>CM076601.1:65177500-70177500 GCA_038502835.1 Octonoba sinensis | reverse complement strand
ACAACTTAAAAGGTCTGAGATGTGTGAATTTCAATATCAGGAGGAAAAAATGTGCGTGTTTGATTTCAGATTCTAATTGATGATTTTCACGTATGTGAGATATTTTGAATTTATAGTGTTTCACTGACTGTAGAAGTTAAGTCTCCGTTTGAGACTTATTTTATTCGACAGCTAGGGTCTATGAAACGTTCTCTTGTTTTGCAGATAATTTTGAATTCAATGATACAGTATATTTTTTAATGGATTATTCATCTAATGCAGTCTAAATTATGTTATTATACTCATAAGAAGACAAATACTTATATAAAGGACAACTATCCATACAACCTCCTCTCTTGATGGCATGATTAAAAATAAAATGATTCTCATATAGTATTATATTCATATAATGTAAAAGAAAAAAAAATAATATTATAAAAGTCCAAAAATAATTTTTCTCTCGCTAGATGGCAGTCTTCTCGAACATCTGAAAGAGAATTATATTAGGATTGATTTAAACTGTACTTTACTGAAATCATTTGATGGTCTCATGGATAAAGCGCACAATTCATCAGAGCGCCAAATGATTTTTGGAGCTGGAGGTTGCATGTTCGATTCCCGATCTAGGAAGGAGAAATTAAATAAAATAATTCCAAGTCCGAAAAATATATTTAAATGGATTAATTAATATTTATCTCACTAGATGGCGCCATGTGTATAACCTCAGAGTTCAAAAAATAATTTCTCTCACTAGGTGGCGCCATGAGTAATTTTATTTGGTAACCGTTGTCATGACAACCGCTATATCACCGTTGCCATTCTTAAAAACGAAACTTCAGACGTAGAGTAACAACTCAACTCCACTCAGAAACCCCCGTAAAAGATTACGACGTCAGCAGTAGGAACCCTACTACTCAACCCCACTCGGCAGGCGGATTGACCACGCCCCCTTGCACTTGCACGATCCGTAATCCGCCTCCTGTTGCAGAATGCCCATTTATCATCTGCTATGAAGCTCTATCGTCCGAAAGCACAAAACCTTTTAGCACGGTAAAATATGATAGATTTGTTGACACAGCTTCACCCAAATTAATGGGTTAAATAGAAAGAGCTTCTAAATTTTTAGACACATTTTTTTTTTAATTCTGGAATATCAAACAATCGTCAAGGTAGAAACTTCATTTCAAAGTCCCGCAATACGGAAAAGTATTTATACTAATACAACTAGGCTTGTATGCGACATCGCAGCTTCGTAGGTCCCATGTTATTTCTGCGGAAGTAAAATTTCTATCTCCTGCGGAGTTCAACTACTAGAAGCGCCTGCTGGTTCGTGTATTGCGCCCAAACAAAAATTCGACCGGGACTCTATTTTAGGTTGAATGGATTGTCCACTTTTCACTTGCTTATCTATCCTCAAAAGGTTTATGCATAGTTTCGTACCTGCTTATATAAAACGACGATCTGACCATGCCTTGTGAATTTCCCGAGGCCCCAGTGGCGATACAGGGTGGAATAAATCGCCCACACGGGGTGTTGCTAAAAGGCAGGACGGTGAGGAACACGTGCTCCAAGTGCGGGCACACCTGATCAGGTGACCAGCCGATGCTCACGATGCTCTTGTTGGGCAAAAATCCATTGATGCTTCTTGAAAGAGGAACCTGTGAAGAAAATTGAGAAATGCATGTGCAAGATAATAAGAATGTTAATTAAACAAGCATATTTATTCTTTAGAAATTTAATACTACCTCAATGCTATTTTCTTGTTTTTATTTTAAATCAACTTGACACTTGTCACTACCCCTTTTTTTCAGATCACAATCTGTGGTAGATGGGACCGAAGACTTCTTAAAATATCGTCTGATTTTCTTGATATGTTGAACTAAGAGTGACATAATGCGAACTTGATTTATAAATTAAAACTGCATTTAGTTTTTAATGCTTTAGAAATGGTCAGCTTCTGTTTGACTCTAACTATTTTAAATCTTACTTTGCGTATACTAATAATTGCCCATAAATTTATACCATTTCCCATAATTGTTTGGCCATGAAGATGAATATATTAAACTTTACTTACTGGTCTTTGTAAAGTATTCATGTATGACGCCACCAGCTGCACTGTAGTTTCTCCTTTTGTAAATCTTATGGCATTATCCACGAAATCAGCCTAGGAAAAAAGTATATGAATTTGAGATCTTCAATTTAGTAGCTGCTTAGCTTTTAAAACTTAAAGACATTATATCAGACACAAATCGAAGCAAACAGAAATTTCAGTACTCTGACCGCCTGACGAGCTTCGAGCATGAAAGCCTTGTGCAGCAGAACAGTTATGAAAATATTCCTTATGTAAAAGATAATCTTAAACCATGATAGGAATATGATGCATCTGATGAAATATATAAAAGAAAGAAATTATCTTGAGTCACCGACTTGATCATTAGATCACTCATCTCCAATAGGGTGTTTCCCATTGAAGAGTGATATCAACTGACCTTAAGAAATAAAGTTGTTGAAAAATGAAATTAAGGAGAAATCGGAATCGGTAAAAGGTGCTATGTACGAGTTATTCTTTCTAAATAAACGTTTGATGCAATAAATCCAGGATGAAGCCTATTAACCCGTTTACTATTTTTTGAGATAGAGTGCAGTTTCATTATAGTTTTCATCAAAAAAAAAATGCTGAAAAGCCAGCTAATATATCTTTAAGGCCAAAGAATAAGATTAAATGCAATCTGTTTAAGGATGGGTATAACAAAGAGGACCACTTATGGAGAGGTGTTTATACTTTCAATACAATCAATGGTTATAGTTTCATTACAATCAATAAATCACCAAATAACCACACTGTTAAAAATTTCCGTAAGAAAATAGTAAAATAACCATTTATTTAATTGTTATTTCACCATGTTTAATTGCAACAGTTGAATAACCATTAAAAAGATGGTACTCAAAACCGCTGATTGTGAAAAAGACCGTTTATTCTCTGTTTCTCCTAAAGAACGTTTAACTAACCATAATTTATAAGCACTCAATAAGAATAGTGCGTCATCTTGGTTGCGAAACCTTACCGGTCGTACGTTGTTGTTAAAATATGAATAAAGATTTATCAGTTCAAATCTGCATGTGTATATAAAAAAAGAAGAAAAAAAAGTGGCTTAAGCAGTGGTTACTAAATAGAAACACATACACACGTAAATCAAAAATTGGAGACAACGGATTCCCGAACTGTTTGCGAATGAGCGAACTCATAATTTGAGCTGCTGAATCTTGTTTGTATTTTAATTTTTGCAGCAAATAAAATGATTTTCGTCAATATACAGTAAAGTTAGACCAAAAAACTGACTTTGGATCCAATCAAAAACTGAATCTCAATTTTAAGGCAGTTTGCCTGTTGTAAAAGAAGATTTATTGATCAATAAACAGCCACTTTATGTGGTGTAAACGGCTGAATGACTAGAGCGCAAGGTTGGTATACCATACACCCGGGGTTGGGGTTCGATTCCGCACGCTTCGTTTACGGTTTCTATGCCTTGAAGATTTCTACGTCTGGAAATGGTTCAAAAATAGTAAAAATTTAGTTTTGAAACCATTTTTAAATGGTCATAAAACCGTTAACTTTTGTATTTACGGCTTTTTAACCAAGCTGATTGGAAATGGTTTAGGTCCCGTAAAGATAGAAAAATGTTCCAAACCGTAAATTTAACGGTGAATTAGATGGACAGACTGCTGCCGGTTATTTAACCGTAATTTTATGATGAAATTTTTAACAGTGCAATAGCTGTTTCTTTCTTCAAGAAAGTTAAATAAGAATAAAATGAGTTGTCATTTTGTTATCCCTCTATTAGGCCGTGGTAAGTATACTCACGACCAAATTCATCGTTTTATAAAAGCTCATAGTACACTATTTTACCCCCTCCGATTGGCTGAAATCTGTAAAGACTGTAGGAAGTATATGTACCGTCAAATGCGTCAATTTTAAAACTGAGGAGAACTCTTCCCCCCCCCCCCTCCCAAAAAAAAGAGGGGGATAAAAATCACGGTAATTTTATTTAACGATCTGTATCAATTGCTTTTTTTGAAAGCAATCTAAATTTAAGAAACATTTGATTACTTCTAGTAGAAGAGGAAAAAATGGTCCATTAAGGAGTTAAAACAAAGTACCACTCACTTCCCTTCTGGCTCGTTCGTCGAACCACTCGCCGAGGAGAATGGAGGGATCATGATATTCATGTTCTTCATTGCTGAATCTCTGACGACGCTCCGCTGGTGTCTCACGGAGGGATGACATGGTTTTGAGGTTTGATTGCTGAAAAGGCACAATGCACATTGACTCAGCAAACTTTGCGTGTCGTCCAACTACAGTTGTTATAACATAAAATTGTTTCAGGATAAAAGTACGAGGCAATGCTGTCTTAGAAAATTACCGGTAGATGGGCCGTAATATTAAACATAAAATTTATATAGTTTAAAATCTGGTGGTAGATGTTCCAAAGCGTAAAACAGAGGGCCATTTTCATTAAAAACAATTAATTTACAAAAAGAGTTAGAATCGCATAAACTTAAAGGCCTCTGTACGTTCACATTGCGCATCTGTCTGCTCCACGTTTCTTTCCTTACACGCTTTTTGTGGCGCTGCTTGGGCCATTGCCACTTACATGGGTTCAAAACCATTTGACGGAATTTACATATCCTTACCATGTGGATAAGGCTCAGCCGCCATAATAGTAGAGAATAGCCCAAAACTACCCATGGGATGTGATTCCCACGTCTCCTGAATGTTTGTCTCACTGGTAGTGAGGGAAACACTTTGTAAGTTAGCGGCAAATGCGAACAAATACAAAACACAAAGAAAATACAACAAAAAAACACCTAATACAAATCAATAGTGAGTATATTTTTTTGTTAAAATTTAGGGTGTTATAAGTGCTCCTATTTGCTTTTCTTAGAATCTTTTTTAGAATGCAACAACTGCCACACTCTTAGATCATTACGCTATTTTAAACTTGATTTTGGAGCATTTTTATCAATTTTGTACTCGCTCATTCATAAACATGAAATATTCTTGGTAATTATTGTTAAATTCAATCTTCTGTCAAGAGAAATCATCGAATTTAATTAATTTTAACTTTACTTTCAAAAAGTCTGTTAGTCACAATAATTTATCATTGCTTTCTGCATTCTTAATATTAACTACTATTTTGTGTCTGACCACCTCACAAAAAAGCTCTAACTTATTGGGGAAATATAAACGAAAGATTGTTATAAAATAAAACTTTACCAAGTATTGGGTGTGTGGAACCGAAGATTGCTTTCGGAGAACTTATTGAAAAGATTTAATCGATTCAGAAATAAAATCAAGAACAATGAAAAAGACTGGTTTTACATTATTATTCTTTTTTTCTTGTTATTGCAACATAATTCTATTGTTACGAAACATTTGTTCATTCAAACAATTAAATAAACAATTTGAGATTGAAAATTAGTTATTCACTTTTCTACTCTTTTTCATTGTTGAAGAATACTAGAATACTAACATTGTAAAATTGTTTTGAAGAAGCCGAATTTTCTGAAAGATACCTGCTGTAGCAATTACATAATTATTCAGGGTCACTTTGACCGTTGCAAAACTTTTAGTCTGTACCGAGTTGTTTCAAGTTATAATGTACAACTTTCAGTAGCATTGATTTTTCCTAACTTAGTATTCTTAAAAGTCAAGATTTGGCAAATTTGTGTGAGTGGGGAGGGGGGGGGGGGTTAGTGCTAAAATATAATTAGTGAAAATCTTGTGCAATACCGCATACCCCCTCTCAAAAACGCATGCTCAAATCTCACGAAACTTTCGTCGTATTTGACGAAATGGCTTCGTGAAAAAGGCTCCAAGTAAACCTTTCATCAAATTGGCGAAATTTGTGTAGTAAATTTCTTTTTTTAAGTCACGTGATCGCGCGAGGAAAGAATCGTTATAAATGGCGAAATTTTCTTGCGGATTGAAGAATCGTCAAAAGTGAGAGCTCCATTTCTGAGTGGGCATATTTTTTTAAAAACAGTTTTTACACTTAAAAAAAGAAAGAAAAATAAGTGACAGAAAGAAAAGAAATATACTTTAAAATGGAGTTGCGGAAAGAAACCAGACTTTTTTTTTTTTTTTGGAATAGAATCTGCCAAATAAAAAAAAAAAAAGAAATTATTCACTTATTGCAAATTATTTTTTTCCAACAAGGGTGCTCTAATAGATCAACCAACAGAATTTTTGTATTCCACCAAAAGTTTAAAATACAATTATTTTTCTTATGTGTCCGTTTTAGAAATCTTTTAAGATTTTGCCTGGGCAGTTGTAGATTAGATTATTTCTACGTCATCGTTAACTGTCGTTTCGAATCACATTTTCTTTTGCCCATCAAAAGCTTGTATTTGGTCTTAAAGGATTAATTGCGATTTTCAATGCTCTATTTCTCGTATAGTTTAAATTTGTAGCGTCTATTTAATTTAAAATTATTATTATTAGGTTTCACTTTCACTGTCCGGTTAAAATAAGCACACATTAAGAGGCTGCACGCACTACTAATATACAAGACCCAGACGTGAAACAATTGTTCACATCCGCAAGTCAAAGATTTCCTCAAAGCTCAATTCAAGAACACGATTATTTATGCCAGTTTTAATGTTATATACTCCAATTTTAGTTTTAAAAACCGGAAGAATTTAATAAATGAGTAACAATTGTTAATGATAATGTTAACAGACTTCTTCAGGTCAGGTGTTGAAGGTGCTGCAACAACTCAATTGTTAATGTGAAAAGGATCCAATTAGAAGGAAATTATTCATATAGATTCGAATCCTTTAAATATTTCTTTAGCATTTATGTATTGGCGGAATTCGTCAACTGGTTACTAAATGATGCAACAAGAGCAAAACTTAAATTTAAATGATTTTAATCGTGTCATCTAGGATATAAAAGCAAATGACGTTTTTAATAGGCGGTTATTATACTACCGCTTCTCATAATAAATATTCAGCTAACTGTAAATATCAGTCCAAAAATACCTTAAAAGAGTGAAATTCAAAATTTTTTTTTCTTTTGGCGTTGTTCTCAACATAGTTTGGTGAAGCAGAGACAACAAGACGTATAAAAAATGGAAGTAATGGTCAAAAACCCTTTTACCGCGTACTCACGTGTTTTAAATGTTAATTGATAAATACACATTGATATCTAATTGAAGTATACAAGAGTATTATTATCATAAGATGATACACAGATATTTTTTTTTTGAAATTAAAAATAACAATAATATAATATATGGGCCGTGGTAGCCTAGCGGTTAGGATGTCGAGCTTCGGATCGGAGGATCTTCGGGTTCGATACCCGAGCCGCTGAAGACCCACCATGTACACATACGTGCATGTAAAATCCGTGGACCATGAAGTCCCGAGGCAGTTCCGAGGGTACCGGTGGGTGGAGATTTTCCCTTACCTTCACCCATAGGTCTAAAAAGGAAGGTGGTGTATTTGTGGTGGTGTCATCCAAGTACATTATGAGCCAAGTCGTACTTCCACCATTGGTGCTCATCTAGAAGCGGAAGGCGGTCCTTACTGCCTTAATTCCCAGTCGCTCCGCGTAGGGGAGGTTGAATATCCAAGTGGCATTAGAAACAACAACATAATATATCTTTACATCATGCTTTCATTTTCTTATGAATTGTATAATAGGTGTAAAATATTATTATATTTTATTTTTTTGCGTCAATATTACTCTTAAATAATTATGAAAAATTTATTAAATATTAGCTGTAAGATTTGTGTTACACAATTAAAATTAATTTGGAATTTAATACAATAAGATTTTTTCTATTCATAGCATTATAAGCGCACTAATAAGTACTTGTGTCGATATAAAATCCATTTTTAGTTCAGTGGCATTAATAGAACCAATTCGAGTTTTTATAGCATTTTTGGTTATTTGTTACACGCACGTGAAAAATGTTCAAAAAACTTGCTTCAAAATATTATTTAAAGAATTTATCAGCGTTTTGATTCTAATTCCAGTTAAGGATTATAAAAAAAATTGCGTTTTTAAATATATAATGAGTAAATTAAATAAAAACAAATAAAAATGGCACAACAGAAATGGTGCTTTTTATTTTTTAAGGTAATTAAGCGCAATATCAACATAGTTACCAACCAGTTGATGAGCATGAAATTTCAGAATGAATAACGACCCTAACAAATCACGAACCAAAATCTTTTCTCATGCGTCGAAGAAAAAACCGTTACTGACAATCGGGGTAACTTTGATCCACAATTTCTCTATTTCAAATTGCTCCATTCAAATTTTAATAGTGTTATATTGATTCTGGCATAAAACTGAAAAACTCCTAAAAAGTATTGCATAATCGTCCAAAAATAAGAAATAATAATTGTAGAAACCATTTAAAATAAGTTACGGATTAACAAGTTTCTAAGTGATAATTCCATTTAGGGTAACTTTGAACCACGTCAGAAAAATTGATTCGTGTCAAAGCGAATTACTTTTTTTTTTAGTATAGAGAGACTATTTTCAAATGATCAGTATTCATAACTATATTTTATTTATTTATTTATGTATTTGCATGACGGCTACACTTTCTCGCATAGCTCTTTTGTTTACGCCACCAGTGCTAAGATGATTATCTACAATTTATCGGGGTAATTTTTCAAAAGCCATAATTATGTGATTCTTTATCAGTGTGCCAGCAAGTTCTCCCACTTGATGTCTACGCAGAACGAAAGATTTGTATCAGCTAACTGTTAATCAATGTAAAATTCTATTGTTTTTTTTCTGAGAGTTTCTGTTCATCCATCCTTAAAATCTACTTTTACCCTTTATACAATGGCGTAAATGCGGTTGAAAATTCATTAACTGGCGTATAAGCAAATTACAAGTAGACGTTCATGGAAAATTTCTTAATACCGTGTTGGACCATTAGTATTATCACCTTGTGTTTTGCACTACAAATTAAACACAAAATAACAACGCACAAATGACAGCACAATTTCAAAAAAGAACATAAAATTTATTATGTTCACTTTTCATATGTATAATACACATAATAAATAAGCAGTTGACCTTTGATCTTTTATAATACAATGAGAAAAGTTACATATAAAAGCCAGACCACAACAATCGAAATTACATTTTTTTTTTTTTTTTTTTCGAAAATTAAAAAAAGCAATACTTTATGCACCACCCATCCCGATTCAATGCATCTTCTGAACGCTTATTTCAGCTGACGATTAGAGTAATCCTTTAATGAAGATAGCTGCTTTCTGATGAGTTAATTCGAACTGCCACATCGATTTTAGAATATCAAAATATTCTGAGCTTCAAAGCAAAGATTTAAGCCTTAAAACAAATCCCAGGACGTATAGCCAAATGAAGACTTTTCAAAACCATCATCCTGTTTTTCATGAGAAAATTCTCTCGCACATAAAATGTTCCCCCTCACCTTCTTTTTAGGATGACGTTTGAAGTACCAACTCAAAAAATGCAAATTTATAAAAGCGTAGTTATTCCAGCTTTTATTAAGAATTGTGATTTTTCTACTAACAATCATATCTTTCCGAAGATTTTTTTTTAAGAGTTGCATGTTTGCAAATACTATTCTTTGAATAATTATGTCTCAAATTTGTATTCTTCCAATGTCAAAATATGTATTTCACTACTTTTCTGAATTCTTCGTAATAAATTTTTTTTATATCTTAGTTAACATAATATACACATTCTAAAGAAATGCAGTTTTCGATATTTTATAAATTTACTACTTTAAGGAGGGAAAAGCACCATTTTAACAATTTATTTGTTTGGCGATACTTTTAGGAATATTAACTCATCAAAGTACTTGGAAGACGGTATTAGAAGTCTCTCAAATGTATAAAAAAAACAAGCAAAATCTGTAAAATATAGAAACTACTTCTCACTCTTTTTCCGTCTTACACAAATTAGAGCCAAATTCAATTGTTTCTCGTCATTAAAAAAACTGGTATAGTTGAACAATTCAGCAGTCATACAGAACTCAAAAATTAACTGTAATTGTAAAAAATCATTTGCTACTTGAAAATTTCTTTTCGAAACACCTTTTTTATCTTTTACAATAAATTACGTTCTATCTTATCGTTTCTCAACAAGGGAAAAAAGGGGTCCGTCCAATAAAAGAAACCCCATTATTTTAATTGAATGAAGTATTTTTAATTAATATCAACTGTTACATAATTCAATAATATTAAGTAATAACAATTTTGTAACATAAACTAATTATTACGTGTTTAAAATAATTAACCACCAATTATTATTATGACGACTTGCTTTATTTTTCACTTAAAAGGTAAAGGGGTCGCGTCGTAAGCTATTTATTCGATTTATTTATTCTTATTAATTTTAATTAATTTTTTTTATTGCCTATTAAGAAGGTGGCAACACTAAAAAGAGCTGAGAAACGATGTTTTATTATTTTTCTTTATAACTTAGCCGATTTCATTCATTAGAACCGACTTGTTCTTTTTAATATGGTTGTGCCCTAAATATTTATAATGTTCCTTAATTTCTTTTTAAAAAAAGACGTTATATTACTGTGACACCCCCACACAGATATATATATTACATAATATATATACATTTACGTTTAAAACGCTTCATTTGAAATAATCACAAATGAATTTTTCCAATTTCTTACTCGAAAAAAAAGCAAAAATTCCCAGAATAAATTTAAAAAATAAACAGGTAACGTAAATTTTTATTTCAAATACTTACCTAAAAATTCTAATTTGTTCAATCGGCAGCATAAGAGTGTTTCAGAAGAATTGCCATTTTTCATCGATTTGAAAAAAGAACAATTCTATAGAAAAGAAACCTAACGAAAGAGGATTTAAAGTTTTTTAGAGACAAATGGTTCAAAAGTGGAAACAGGTGAAAAAGTTTTATTTCCATTATTATTTCTTTCAAAACACTGCCTTTTTCTTTTTGGGTCATAAAATTTTTAGACGAAAAAAAAAACTTTAGTATTTATTCCAGAAATAAGTCCAAGAAACTCAGACGAATCTCATATACTTGTAGAATGTTATTCAAAAGTATTCCGTAAAGACATTCATATGATTAGACCAGTGATGGAGAACCTATGACGCGCTTGTCACAAGTGACACGATGAAACATTTTAGATGGTACTCATCATGGCATTTCTAGAGCCGCCGAAAGAGACAGAAAAAAAAAATGAATACAAAAAAATTTAAAATCTTCTGATATGTTAAAATTACTTTTACTTTTATTTTTTCTATGAAGGTCGAAGTCACGTTTCATGGAAAATTATTTGCCGTGAAATAAAATGTAAACCTTTGTGTTACAAAGTAAAAATTAAAAATCAACATAAAATTCGAAACACGTGTCTGCAAATTTTGGGCTTACTTTGATGCTGATTTTTAATTGTTACTTTGTAGCATCAATGTTTACATTTCATTTCACTACAATTGATTTTCCATTAAACATGACTTAGAACTTCATAGAAAAAATATATGTGAAAGTAATTTTAACATATGAGAAGATTTTAAAATTTTCGCATTATTCTTTTTTTTTTTTTTTTTTTGTCTCCTTTGACGGCTCTAGAAATGCCATGAAGAGTGGCATTTAAAATGTGTCATAGTGTCACTTGTGACAAGCGCATCATAGGTTCACCAGAACTGGTCTAATTATATGAAAGGCTTTACGAAATACTTTTAAATGAACGTTCTACAAGTATATGAGATTCGACTGAGCTCTTAAGATTTATTTCTGGGATAAATACTTAAGTTTGGTTTGGTTTTTTTTTTTTTTTTTTTTTTCATTTAAAAATTTGCAAGTAATTGGTCGAATTCCTTTTCTTACTTATAAGAGAATATTCAAACAAATATTAGTTATCCAATAATATGCTCTTACATGACATGAAGCGTTCATAATTTATCGGCACTTACGGTTTCACCACCTTTTTCCGAAATAGGAATCAAAGTTTTTATTTATGTTTAAAATACAATCCTTTTGCATAGTAACTTCTTGGTTCCAGTTAGTTTTTAAATGGATCTCCTTCCATGACTCACCGCGTAAAACGGGATTTTTGCGTACTTTTACCAGAAAATTAATTCCTGCTGATTTAAATAGATACATTAATTATCTTCATTGAAATTCAGTTGTCAATGATATTTAAAATTCTTTTCCCTCCCAATAAAGATTTTTTTTTCTCTTAAACTGAATTCGAAACTTTGGAGTAGCACTTGAATAATTTAAATCAATGTAAAATTTATCCTCCCGAGTTTTAAAGCGAGGAAATTTATTAATTACTCTTCTTTTTTAACTAACACATTTCTCCTTGAAATTACAGCTTACATAAATTTAAAAGCTGCAAATATTCAAAAACGTACTGCTAGAAAATCAAGTCTAACTGACATCTGATTTTAAAATCAACACGAATTCGCTTTAGTGATTTTCAGTTCTTATCTAATTCCAACTCATACACAATATGTATTCGAAACTTGGATGCCACGAATAAAAATCTAGCACAATTTCAAGAACAGTGAAAATCCGTTACAACAAACTCCAAGGAACCACGAAAATATTTGCGTTTCAGCGGAACTTTCGAATTAACGGGTTAGGGTGCTTTCATACCAAATGCGACAAAGACAAAAAAAAAAAACTTGTCACTTTTCTCATCTGCGCAAGCGCAAGACATATTTTTAACTTCAAAAATAGGCTCTGCTGTTGCGCAGATTTGAAAAGACAAGCTTTTTGTCTATGGTGTGAAAGCACCCATACACGTTGTCTTAGTAGTGTTTAAAACGGGACTGAACATTTATTTCGATATATCGAATACTACGTTGTATCGGCATATTCGCTATAACGAGACTTTACTGTACTATGCATTGACATTTCCTTTCTATCAAGATACTTGATACCTAACCTTCGTTAAGACTAAATTTCAAAAACACTCTGCAAATTAACGTAAAAAGAAAATAATCATGATAGGCGAAAAATAAATTGCATTCATAATATGCACAGCTTTATCCTTGAAATGAAATCTGATCAAAAAACTATAAATAATAAATTGCGTAATAATAAATGCCCTCAAGTTGTATCAAAACAGCTGCATGACTTATTGCTGTAGTTCATTTATTTCACATCTATTGTCATTTCGGAATTGTACATTAGTTTTCACTCTGCTTATTTAAAAATAAAATTATGTATCAATCAAATACAATTCATTTTACCTTCAAGTATCAAATCTAATAAGTATTTTACTTCAATAAAATGTTGTTGGATTAAGAATAAATTACTTGCAATTACTTGCTTAATTTTATTCCATTTGATTAAATAATTATTTCACTTAAAAGAAACCACAATTATGTAATAAATCCAGAACACTAACATATTCAACAATGTTTTTAATTTCTTTCGGAAGTCAATGTACACTAAATTTTTTTTCTTAAATTTCCTTTGCAATATTTATGTTTCAAAATTACTAATGTTGTATTGTTACACAAGTTTTTTTTTTTTTTTTTTTTTTTGAGCAATAGTTTTATCAGTTGATTAAAAAACATCCATAGAAAAACAGCAAATAATTCGCTTCTTAAATAAAAAGAAACACATCAGGCAAAATACTATCATAGTTTCAGCTATTTAAAAGTATTCTTTAACTAATCAATATTCATTGTTAAAAGTAATCTTTAACACCACTCAAAGTGTACAAGTTATAGCCAGATAAACATTTTTAAGGAACAAAGAAAACATTTTGAAGTAGTTTGCATAGTTTATTATCATACAATATTAAAAAAAGAGCTTCAATGGCAAAAAATTCAAATCCTACGACATCAACATATTTGATGTATTGTTTCAAATCATCCAGTTATTGCTTTGCATAGTAAATTACACATTTATGCATATGGTGAGTGAGCAGGTGAATGGTTGATAACTGATCGCTTGCGAAGCAGAGAGACTTGGCCACAGCCCTAAGAAATCAATGCACCCTTCGATAGTGAGAGATATATACTTGGTAAATTCCTAGCTTCAGATTAATTTATTACAAATAATGAATAAAAGCTAATTTGCAGCTATCAAACTTTATTTTTTATTTAAAAAAATTATCTTTTATATCAGGATTATTTTCTTCAAAGTTAGTTTCATCTCGATGCAAGCAGCATTTCCCAATCTTTCAACTGTTATAGAATCCTTTTTACAATATTCAAGATTTAGGGCAGCCTTAACGTCTGTGTACTAATATTTCATCAAAATATATTTTTGCGAGCTAATAATTATATTAAATGATAGTGAAAACAAAAAAGAGTTTTTATGAAGCAGCATGAAGGAAATGTTATGAAGACAAAATTCCAAAAAAATATTGGTTTTATTCTTGAAAGAAGAAATAAACAATATTTTTCTGGATTTCTCTTCTTGATGGCATAGGAAACTACTTTAATGTGCATTTTAAAAAGGCCGAAATGTCTTAACAGCTCATATAAAAAGCATATGAAGTTAAAAGTAAGACACTGCATTGTTAACCCCAATTAAAGTTACAATAGTTTGTTTACTGCCGGGAAGAAACAGTACAATCAAGACTCCCGATTACTTGTGGAACTGTTCGGATTTAGTGCCCCAATACATTGTTTTTACAAAGCAATTCATCAAATACTTCAAAACTCACCCATTTCGAAAGGTATTACATTAAAAATGTTCTAAATATTTATCTTCAAAATATATTTCTAACATAATGGAAAAATAAGCATAATAAAAAGTTTAAAATGGACTACAATTTCTAGATGCAATTATGTCACTCACATTTGAAAAATCAATTAAAATATTGGTATAGTGAAAGAATATTAATGAGATTTGTTCGCAGTTTCTTACACCTACGAAAGTCCAAGGAAAAAAATAGAAACAAAAAGCAAGACAATACATTTTTGGATTTTTTTTAAAATTTAATAGTTATTATATAGAAATTTAGACTGGCAATCAAAACTTAGATAAAAGAAAGAGCTTGCAAGTGGAATGCTCTCCCACTTCTATTTATATTTCCATGGCCAAGTCTCGACTTGCGAGGACAACATTATTATCTCCCGACACAGTGTCTCACATTGATACGAAATCATCTATTGTCACCAGAAAAATTACGAGGAAATGCACACTTTTAAAGGAAGTGTACACATTAATAACAATGCTGACATAAATGAAGCTTTGTTCTCCAAAATACAGTAACCCCCTTCTGCAGCTTTACATCATTCACTTTTTTTTTTCTAGGAATGAGAAAGTGCTCTACTTACAAAACATCAAAATGTAGTGCAATAACCAAAAAATAAAACTAATAATCATACTTGGAATCTAACCATATAATACCAAGTTAATTATGAGGATTTGGAGAAAACGAACTATGAAAAAATACAACTCATCATGCTTTGGTGAAAACATTATTTTATTTAGGATACACATTTTTAAATGAAACTTGTTTTCAAAACAAGTTTCATAGGTGATTTTATTTTCAAAACAAAAATTTGATATATGTTTTACTTTCTCCATTCTATTGACAGACAATTAAATTGAGTCCTGGTGAATATAGTTTTATCCTTTTGAAACTATATTCACCAGGACTTTTAAATTTCAGCATAAACATAGGGGAAATAAGAGCTTTTTTTCTACAAAACAATTTTCAAAGTAATAATGCATAGACAAAATTTAAAAGAAAGCGAACAAGTATTAAAATATTGATTTTGTTTTCCAAAGTATTTTTTGTAATATTAGCATGCTCACCTAACAAGACATTGGTCCTTTTAATGCAATGAATCCAAGAATTTGTGCTGCCACATACGCCTCTGCAAAACTTGCCAATAATAAAAAAGGAAAGAAAAGCAAGCCTGAATTTACCCAAATATGAAACAAAAAAGCACATTCAAGTAGCAATGGTCCATTTAAAATTAGTTTTCTTAAATTAGAGCATCATAATTATTGCCCCTCATCTTGTATTTTATAAATTAAAAACTATATGTGGTTACTGTATTTCAAAAAAACAACTTTCAATTAGACATAGTTGAATTTTACAACAAATCCAACAATTTTAACAATGTAGCTAAAATAAGCTGAAGTATAATAAACTATATATATATACATATATATGAGCAAACAATTGCTGACAATTTTACTTTTTCCATTCATTGCCCTACCACAAAAATCCTTCTCACATTTACACAAATCAAAACAATCATGGAAGTACTGCTGCAATGAGGTATTTGAATAATAAATTGTAATATTCAACAAATTAATTGTTCATGAAAACAGTGGCGCAGTTACAGTTTGTGCCGTCCAGGGAGGTCTGTCCACTTGCTGTCTTCCCTCTAGTCTGTTGTTACTTCAACTCAAAAGAATGGATTAAAATCAACTGAGCGACTGTGGTGTATGCAAGGACAATAGATGTCCACTGTTCGAGTGATCTTTTTAGTAAAACCACAGCCGTAAATTTTGAAGATAGCATCCCCTTTCATTAACCACAATAGATTAAGATTATATTGCATCAAATTAATGCACAAGTGATTAAATAAATGTTAAAGTGCAGACCCCAGAAAAGCCCAGATCAGACAGCCCCGTTGCTTTTGCGTAGCTACGCCACTGAATGAAAAATTAAAGTTACATATCGCCTAAAAACCTGAGTAAAGATATAATCTGCTACCAGCACAAGATGAAAGATATTTAACCAAAACTTATCATTAAACTAAACAGCATAAAAAATTCTTTTTTATTGAATGAGTAACTGCAATAAGGTATACCAATGAAAATACTTGAAAACCCTCCAAGATCTCAATTTGTTAAAAATAATGAATAAATTGTTTTTAAAAAATACATAAGTAAAAGATGGTGAGACAAATAATTTAACATACAACCAAAAAATTCAATTTCTTACGCTTGTGAAATAAATTTGATAAAAAGTTTTACCATAAATTACAAAATGTATAAAAAAATAAAAAATATAAAGCCATTTAATAGGAAACAAGAGAACAGCTGTTTTGAATCCTTACTGAAAGAAGACAGTACCGCGGGGTGGTGGGAGGGAAAAGCGAAATAGTAATTTTGTTAATTTATTAACATGAATCATCCAACTGCTCCGGAGTATATTTATAAATCTCACTAAAAAAAACGACATTAAAATTCCAAAGATACTTAATGTCTGCAAAGAAGGAACAGAAAATGTTTAGAGAATTATTAGTGAACAAAAGCAATAAATACAACAAGTAAAAAGGCCATAAGAGATTTCAAACCCTTTTGAATATCCTTTCAGAAGTGTTGAAAACTTTACACTTTAGATATTTCAATAAAGATTTCATTCCATAAAGAAAATTAATGCAATAGAGTAACTTAATCTGATAAACATACATATATTAGCATGATTCTTTTAACCAAATAAGTTTGAGCACAGGAGAACTCCACTTGTAGTATTTTTGATATAACGTATTTCCTTTCCACTTTTCCAATTAATGACTATAGTCGAGCCTGAATATAGAGAAAAGCAATCCCCCCCCCCCCCTGGGGTAAATTTTCTCGGATATATACTATACATAAAATTCCTAACAATGAGACCCCCTCCTCAGGAAAATTTTGTATCCAAATTGACTATAATAGTTAACATGTTACATAATAGAATGTTGATTTTTTATTTTAATATTTATATTATAATAATATTTATATAATATTTATTTGAATAATTTAATATTTGAGCATTGTGTTTCAATTATAAAGTATTAATATAAAATAATTTCATAAGGCAATAATTACAAGCCGTATCCATTAAACTTTACCTCAAAAGACTCTGGAATTTCAACTTATTCCCTGAAATCCACTATTTATTCTTTTACATGAGATTGGCGGATGAAAATGATTGACAACAGGCACATGTTAAAAAAAATATTTTGGATATTACTTAGGTTAGTTTTAAAAGAAAAATCCAAAACTATATTTTTTTGCCAACCCAATATGTTTTCCCTCTCTCCCAGATAATTCTTCAGTTAATGAAAACTGATGTTAACATTATCTTAAGGAAATATTTCTTTTTTTCTTCTCATTAATTTCCTCTTTAGTGATGAATGTTATTGAATTTGATCAAATGTGCTGAAAGCAATGAGCTTTAAAATGTTGAAATGACAACAGACATGCAAGAAAAAAAAAAGGGAGAGATGCAGAATCATTTGTTTTTTCTAAAGACTGTTGTTTGGAGGTTTCTATAGTAAAATATGGACAGAGCTGAAAATTATCACTATTATAAAGCAAGTGGCAGTGAACACTCAATACAATTCTCAGAAGAACACCATTTTGGAAAAATTCTTTTTATTACCAATGGAATTTTTGCCAATATTTCGAACTATTTTGAGGGTGAATCTACATACATATTTTTGTAGCAACATTTACATTCACAACATAATGAAATTATAAAAAAAAACTAGAGTCATATTGATATTCATTTAATTTAACACTTATTCTAGCACTATCAGATTGAGTGTGCCAAAGATAAACAAGAAATCATACCAAAATTCAGAAGACATTTACAATAAATATATATTTTTATTAGTTTCATAGTTTCAAAACTCTTTTATAATTTTACTTTGTTCATTTAACCTTTCCAGACATTGTGGTGTAAGTTTTCTTACGAAAATATATCAAATTTAAAAAAAAAAATGCATAGATGGCAACCAAACAAAATAATCTCATCAATAAGCTGCACAAAAGGTTTTAAACATTTTTTATTCAATGTATTAAGTAATTTTTTTCTAAAAAATGGAAATTATATACATTATAATGAACAAATTTTAATTATGAAATTTATATGATCTATATATATATACAATGATGACTTATGAACATAATGAGAAAAATATGTATAAAATGGAATATAAGTAACTGTGACACTCTTGTAAAGGTACCTAAATGTAACCAGACTTATCTTTAAAAGTATCTCCTCAAAGCTTGTCCTCGACCAAGCTTTAAAAAGTATACAATCACGTAAATATAAATAACTGGTGTAAGTTTGCAAATAACAGATTTTAAAACGGAGGGTATCTGATAATATACAAAATTTAACTCAAAACATTTCTTTTCAAACATTTAAATACCTAAAAATAGCATGCAACAGCATGGCATTGTTATGTCATAGGAAACAATTTCTTAGATGCAGGACTCATTCAAGGTATAAAAAAAAAAGGAGTGGGAGATAAAATTGCACGAAAATGTTGATTTTCTACTGTACAAGTATGTGTACACTTCTGTTTTCCGACACAGTTTGAAATAGAAAGTTTGTCATTTAAATCTGATTTATCTGCAACATATTTAGATTAGGGAAATTATCTAAGCTCGTATATTTGGAAACTGAATTTTCAATTGTGTCACACAAAATTACAGACTATATCAGATAATCAGTGTTTTCCCCCAAAGTAATATAAAAATTCTTTTAGCTAAAAATAATTGAAAAAAATAAATAAATAAGCATGGCAAAAATGTTGAATGGCATATGAGAAAATGCCAGTTAAAAAAAAAAAAAAAAAAGATAAATTGATTGACAAAACATCTAACAAAAGTATCATAAAAAATTGTTTTTATTGGAGGACTTGATTACATATGGTGCATGATGGTGTGAACAGAAAAATTCCACTACCTCTTCCTAAAATGAGCCCTGCTAAAACTAACTTAATATAAAACCAAAGTCAACAAATTTAAAGACACTAGATCTTAGTACACACTTTCAGTATATTTATACACTATAGGTACTTTGACTCACAGTGGTAAAAATGTTACAGAAATTATACTCTTAAGTAAATTACAAATTTGAAGAGCCTATTAGTCTAAACACAGCAATCGACCATGCGGGACAGTTTCATATTTTCCTTTTTAAAGAAGACATTCCTTTTCTCCTACGTGACTCTCCATTTTGGCATGTGCTTACTTTGAGAGCTACCTCACGGACATACGGCTGCGACAGACACGATGGGAGGAAAGACAGTCTCCGTTCCAAGGACAGAGTGGAAAAAGGTGCTCGTGGGTAGGCGAACATATCGAAGAACTACACTCGAACAACTATACAAAATAATTTTTCCAAGCCGAGTCGAATGGGTCACCTAGTAACAAGCAGCGGTGGACTTCGGTCACAATGTCCAATTTGCTCTATTACAACTTTTGACGCAGAATTTTACTCATGAACTCTTAGACAGAGAGGGAGCTATCAAGAGTGGCCAGGCACTTCATAGTACATAACTTTCAGAAACATAACATATTCCATAGAATTTGCATCTGCACCATACTCTGTTCACCAAATATATTTAATATATTTTTCTTATTGATTCATATTGTCCTGTATTTTATTTTTCAACAAGTTTTTTCTTCTTTCATTTTAATTTAGACACAAAAAGAGAGAGAAAGGGATGTGTGTGTATATATATATATACTGTGAAAAATAAAATTCAGAATAACTTGAGTGAATCTGACTGGATCTTCAATGTTTAATGGAGCATGCTGATTCATATTCGGTTCATCATGTGGGGATGGGAAAACAACCTTTGTTGATTATGTTTAACTTACAAATCATGAAGCTAGAAGGGGTTAAAAGCCCTAAAATAATTTGAGTTATGTAATATTTAAAGTGAAAATCTATTTGTCTCATTTTTTTTAATTTCTGATACATTATTTAAAATATTTCACTAATTATATGACAATAATGATTATAAATTAATAAACCTTACAGCCCCAGAGGAAGTTCTAAAAACTAAAAAAATTATTATCATGACTCAATAATTCAATATGTATACACACATATATATATATATATATACATGCATAATCTCATTCGTAATAGGAACAAACTGGAAAGAAGTTAATACAAAAAGTTGAACAGGGCTGCATAATGGGTTTCTGTAAGTGGAAGCTCTTCGAAGGGAAAAAACTTTTAAAGTACAAAGTTCTTAGCCATTCAATAACTGTACACAATTACAGATAAGAATTTTTTTAACAACGAAAAGTAAATTTTAAAAAACAAATTAATAAAAAAGGTACTAAACATCAGTAAAACCCTTTGGAAATATTTATTTTAAAAAAATCTAGAAGTTAAAATTTAATTTATTTGCAAGCTTAAAATATCACATGTTACTGACAAAAAATATAGTAGCATTATTAAGCATTGAATTTAGTAATAACATTGTAATTCCAAACAATCAAAAGCCTGTTTTATGAAATGTTATGTTGCATTTTATCACTAATTTGTGTTGCTTCAAATTGTTTTTAGAGCAAACTGAAAAAAGAACTTTTTGAAGTTATTTTGTGCCAGAGAGCTTTTGAAGGCTGGCCACCCTTGCTATAAACCGTTACATCAATTTCAACTGAATAATACAATAGATTGACATAATTACAATGACATGTGTTGAGTTTTTTCAGCAAACATTTTTAAAATCCTACTCAACTATGTGCAGTTTTTGGAAGCTAAATCCACCGCTGTTAAATGAGAACAGTGGAGCCAGATACCGGTCATCGAAGCCAATAGCCACGATGTACCAGACATAAAATCAGACCAGCTGATGTTTTATGGTTGGCCTTGCCTGTGCTGCCTTAGTCCCACGTGGGCCTCTAAACTGCAGATTTCTCTATCTACACGAAATGTTTTGGATAACAGAATTTTTTTTTTACAGGAAGCGGCGCATGAAGGAGGAAAATTGTCCGAACCCGTGCAAATTGCAACCTCTCGGCTCGTCGAGCGAGGTGAAAGAACTCAAAAAGACTGGACATGCAATTTGTTGCATTGTAATTATTATTACTTTTTTTTCATTTTCCATGCTAAAGGTACTGTTTATAAAATGTTCTTATTTAATTCATACAGATGAGCACTGGGTCCTCATGGCACCAGATTCAGTAAAAATCTGTAAAATAAATGAAAAATAAGCTAAATCATAACATTAAATTTTATGCAAACACAAATATATTCCACTAGCAACAGGTCCAAGGTTCAATTAGAGCAGTCCATATTTTCCTTCAAGGCTTCAATAAAAAGTCAGTGTTCTATGCACCATTAGTCTACAGTCATTTCATATAAACTATTCCATACATGTTTATAGCCTTGCTAGTAATAATTTTTGCTCAACAGGTCAGAGTGAAGTGAAACAGCATCTGCTCTTAGAACCTCCACTATTCCAGTTCTTGCAAAAAAATCTAATTACAGGGAATTTCTAAAGATTTCATTAATATTCTTTTGATTTAAAATATTCACTTCAATGAGAGTTAATAATAGAAGTCATTATTTATTTATAAAAGAACTGTTTGAATCACAATGAGCAGTTAATCTAAGTCAAAAGAAATCAAGTGGTTTTAGGAGAAATAAAAGACTGGCAAACTTTTGGCTTTGTCTGGAAAAAAAGAAGGTGAATATGTATAGTAGGGTTGGTCACCATCCTATGGTAAAAAAATAGTTCTTGATTTCTATTGGACACAGCAGGGAAATGGTGCAAAATTATGTTTTATGATTAAATATAAAATTTTATTGGAATAGAATATCATTTTTTGCCTCCGTATTGACTTTGAAAAACTCATATATAGGGAAAAGCTTTCCTTTTATTAAAAAAATTAAGAACAATTTTACAAGCATAATATATGCATATATAACATTGTAAATACCAAGCTAAATAAGTAGGAGTTTCATTTATTTATTACAAACATGTTTTTCAATAATAACTTTTACAATATTAAAAATAATGATCTTGAATTAGTGTGAAAATCCTTTTTACTATCAAATTTTGTCATGACTTTTCGAGAGACTATTTGGTTTTTTTATGAGCCTTCTCTTTTCAGTTTTTTGCACTAAGCAGTTGAAACTTCTGTCATAGTTTTGATCAACAACTAGTGTGTGGTGGCAGGAGTAGTAAGGACAGTTCCCTTTTTCCTATATAGATCATATTATATATATACATGGTTAAAAAAAAAAAAATCGAAGCTTCAAAGTCAATCCAGAGGCAAAAAGGATTATATGACTGTAATAAAATTTTACACATGTTAGTTTGGGACCATTTAGCACCTTTTTAATCCTGTGCCCTCTAGTAAAAAAGAAAAATAATAAAATGACCCAGCCTAATGTATAGCTAATATGTATTTTTCCATTCATTTTTCTCCCTTTTATTTTTATTTATTTATTTTCTATTTGTTTCAATCTCTAGTACAGTGGTCGCCAAAATTCCGAAGCCTATGAGCAACCAACCATACTGTTTTTGATCTCTACTGGGAGCACTGACCCCCCTCTCCCTCCACCACCCAAAAAAAAGTAAGGAATATTTTAAACCTAATCTCAGTTATTTATTATATGATATGCCAAAAAACACCAGTTTGGATACTACATTGGAACAGTTATCATTTTTTTGTGCATCTTTATGTCTATGCCATGATCTACCGCAAATTTCTACAGGTTTTTCAAAACTACAAACATGGATTTTGGGATATTGCATATCACATACTTCGGTTATTTTATAAGAAGGGAATTTATCATTTTGTTTTTCGAGAAATTCAGTATAGCATTTATTAAGTTTGTGAAAATATTAATTTTGTGTTTTTATTTATTTTCAAGGGGACTTCTTATAAAAAATTGGGATTAATAGTTTTTGTTAAAAGGGGAGTTATTTTTATTTTTAACGGGAATTAAGCGTACTCGTTATACATATGCATCGGGCTTTCGTACTCTTCCCGCTCATTCGCAATGGTTACGGCGTCCATTTTTTCCTCTTTTCCGTACAATCTACAAACGTGACGCCATAATGTTGTTTCACTGTGCTCTATTTTGATTGTCTGCTTGGATTCACGCCGGAGAGACATCTAGTTTCGAGCTACAGCGTGGTTTTTTTCGTGCAGGGTGATTTTGTAGTTTGATTTGAGTTGTGCTTGAGAGTCAGCAAGGGTGATCATCGAGCTCTGCCCACGAGGAGCCCCGAGTAGCAGAACGATGGCGGACGTAACTCCAAGTAGCTTTATTGGAATCCAAAGGCATCGTCTCCCGACATAAAACGAAGAGATTGCTGAGGCCGTGACAGGCTTGCCTTATATCTGATGCATGCTCAACGGTCAGAATTTTCTTTTAAAAATGATTTTTTCCACAGTCTATTAGAGGAGTTTTCATCAACAATTTTTTTTTTTTGGAGGATGTGATGATCATAAAATGCACCAACCTCCTAAGAGCCATCCGTGAGCAATCCTGATGCTTATGTCCAGCAGTTTTTTTAAATATCAATAGCCACGAGAAAAGATTCATCCCTCATGTTTTTGATAAACCGTTTTTTTTTTTATTTAAGGTGGATCAATCGTGCACTTGTAGAGCAAAAAAAAATTAGTACAATAATTACATACCACAAGGCGCATCCCGACATTTTCACTATAAAGTTCATTCCCAATTTATAATGTTAAGTTTTTCTTTCTTTCTTTTTTTTTCTTTTTTTTTTTTTGATATCTTGATCGAATTATTCCCGTTTTTTTTTTTAAGTTTATCAGCTAAAACTTTTTTGTGAGGTTTACTCTATTCAAAAGTTACTCAGCAAATGTGAAATTAAAGCAGATGTGAAAATAAATCCTTTTTTGTTATCGAATTACCTTGTTGAGTTCAGTAATTTCACAACAGGTAGCAGTTATGGTGTAAGTTGTATTTTTTTGTATTGTTCAAAGTTTCACAGTGTATCCAAACGGATGAAATGTCCTGGAGTTTTGCGTAAAACACTAACTCCACTTTTCTATTCACGACCAACTAATAGTTTGATGATAAAAAATGAAGAGGGGAATATATATTGTTAAATTTAATGGGGAAATTAATCTAAATTTTAGGCTGAAATTGGTGCCTTATTGTGCTGCATCATTACAGATTTACACTACCCTAACTGCCCTAAACAACATATTAAAAAAACAGAACTACATCACCACTTTGCGATTGAGTCATGCAATTATATACTTAACATTTTCGTATAATGTATAAGTGAAACTTTTATATTTGTATCTGTAAGAGCACAACTTTTTTTTTCTTCTCTAAGACTGCTCTACTATTTATATTACCTTCTTTTTTTTTTGAATGATGGATTTTTTGGGGAGCTTGGAACGTATTTTAGTATTTAATACACATAATCTAGTTTTTATAGATTTGAGCTATACAATAATGACCAAAAGAAACTATTTACTTAAACCTGTGCTTATTACTATTTTACATTAACAAAAAAAAGGAAGGAAGGAAAGAAACTTACTTTGAACTATCTCAATTTCCATTGGTATTGCGAGTTACCATGTTATTCCTATTGTTAGTCTCTGTACCATAAATTTTACCGGCTTTTTTAGCCATACTTGCCAGCAATTCTAAGGAATTTTTATACGTAGATTTCAAAGATGTCAACCATTCTTTTAAACCAATTTCATCCTGAAATACAAATGAATAATTTTGATAATGCATAAATGTCAAAATGCTAATTAGCAAGTAAAGTACTACTAATATTTAAATTTCAAAAGATACAATAAAACATATTGTTTTAGTAGATAGGCTAGAAAAAACTACCAAAATATGAATGGCTTTTTGTTATATTTTAATGTTTGTTAGCTCTAAATTTTAAAAACATCAGATTTCTTTATCAGTTTTAACAAAATATCTTAATTTACTGCATATAATTCAAGGATTATCTGTTAAAAAACATGAAAATAGTCAAGATAATCTGCCAAAACTATTTTCTAGACGTCAAACATGCCGAATTTCCTTTTAACTTTCATCATTCATAAAAGTGCAACAATGATCACATGTCTGCTTGCCTGTTCCTCTGCCAATTCCTATTGGCTCACATATAACGTAGATTCTGCCGGTAGGAAGGCTTTGGAATCTGTTGTTATTTCTCTGTGGTTTTGTCAATAAACATTTCTGGTGAAAACGTGCTCCCCTCATGTTTTTGATAAACCGTTTTTTTTTTATTTAAGTTAGATCAATCGTGCACTTGTGGAGCAAAAAAATTAGATTATTATTACAGAAATTATCACACATCTATACATACCACATTTTGATTATTTTTGAAGTATACAGTGGAACCCCGCCATTCGTCTGCTTTGCTATTCGTACAACTCATTATTCGTCCAACTTGTGCAAGTAAAATTCAACTGGCCATTCGTATGCTTGTCCCACGATTTGGATGGCGCCAGGGGCCAGCGTCCCCAGTTTGGCTTTTTTTTAAGAAAAAAAAAATCGAGAAAATATGCTCTTTTTGAACTTGTCTGGAAATAATTTGTTTGGCGTTTTGGGTTTTTTTAAAAATTTTAATACTTTTTGAGATTTTATTGACAATTTTAACTTTCTAAGGTGAGCAGGAAGATGAAGTGGTTGAAGAACTTTCTTCTTCAGAAGAGGAAAGTAGTAAGGAAAGCATTTCCTTTGCAGAAATTAAAGAGCTGTGTTACCACTGGGAGAAAACACACAGAGTGGTGGAAAAATGGTTCACTAACACTGCTGTGGGCAACAGGAGCATCAATTTGTTCAACAACAATGTTATTGACCATTTTAGAAAAATTCTGCAAAATTCTCAAAGGCAGACAACATTGGACAGGTTTTTAGAGAAAGAAACCCAAGATTCTAGTCTCTAGTGTGAAAAGACCGAAAAAAGAAAGAACATCAAAAAGGAAGAAAACACATGAAGGGATGTTACCTGATGTTTTTATAGAAAGTGACTCCTCTTCTAAACAGTAACAGCAATATTTCTCTTCCTCCTCTCAACATTCCACTTATGCCATCAACTCACCTCAGTACCAGTAAAGTGCAGTTTAATTTTTATTTATGTATAATTTCATGTACAGTACTGTACATTTGTTTTTCATTGGTTTAAATAAGCAACCATTTGTGGATCTGGAATGGATTAATCCAATTTACACTGTATCTTATGTGAAAAAATAATTCGCCATTCATACAACTTGCCATTCGAACTGCCTCATGGAACAAAATGTGTACGAATAGCAAGGTTCCACAGTTAATTAAAGTTATATTGTGTACTTACGTTACTTCTATCACAAATAAAAGTAGATCGCTGCACAAAACAAACCGCCATATAATCCGCAAATTATGCGTCAATGTGGATTATCTACCAGAGCCAAAAGTGGCACCTGCGGATTATACGCCACCACAGATAATATACAGAAAATTACGGTATGTGATAAAAAGTGATTTATTCTCTTCTTTGAAAATAATTTTCACTTACAAGATCACTGCTATTTCTTAAGAAAAGCACTTATTAGTTGATTAATTTATCACAATACACCAGGGTTGGAAAAAAACCGTTTCTTTTTTGAAAAAAAAAAAAAAAAAAGCGTTTTTTTTTTTTTTGGTTTAAACCAGGTTTTTTTTGGTTTAAACCGGTTTTTTTTGGTTTAAATAGAATTTGCAGAAAAAACAATTTGACTTTTGGAAAATCATGGAGATTTTAGATCATTAATTGTGAATAAATGTTATTAATAATTAATTTAATGATAATTAAATAACTAAGTTAAAACCTTGAATTTTAATTACCTTATAAATATAGTTTTTATTTTTCCAGAAAGTTACCTACAGTAAAACATACGTAAGTTGACCACTTATGGTGCAACACTTTAGTGGTCAACTTATAGAGGGTGGAGATTTTAATTTTTTTTTTCTCATTTCTTACACTATGCATTTATTCATTTGTGACTAATTAAAATATAACTTAATGTATTAACGTTACTTTAAAATTAGTAATTAGCTATTTTTTAACAACTATCTAAAATACCGTTAGATAAATGTAATCTGAATGACTTACAATGTATCCCATACAACTTTAAAATTAAAGCGCTTAGTAAATATGTTAATTTACTTATTTGATTGTAAAGATTCCCTAAAAATACATAATTTTTTGAAATGGCTAGATTAATTAAAAGAAAAAGAAGAAGAAGAAACTTATTTAGAGATCAAATGAGTGCTCATAGTAGTTTTCTCGAATAGTTAACTTACACAGATGCAGTGGCGTACGCAAGGGGGAGTTAGGGGTTTAACCCACCTTGAGCCCTAAATAATAGTGCTTTATTATATACTCGAATTTCCTTAGTAGTTTCAGAAAATTATGAGCCCCCCCCCCCCTTGTAAAAATCCTGCGTACGCCACTGCACAGACGTTCAGGCAAACTTTATATAGATGTTTCATCCATCCAAACAAATATTGGTCTAACATTACATAGCATAAAAAATATTATCCTGAAGAACTTATTGAAGTTTTTTTTTTTTATCTTTGCAAAAATAGATAAATAAATATAGTAATAATTATGCAGCCTACTTAAAAAGAGTTTTTTATAACACTCCCACCCAAATTTGGCGTACATAAGTGGTCAACATAGACAGGTGGTCAAGTTACAAATGTTTCCCTACATTAAATAATATAGGGCTAATTCTGTTCCTGACCAAAAGTGGTCAACTTAGACAGGTGGCCAACTTACAAATGTGGTCAACTTTACAGGTTTTACTGTATTAACATATTATAATACTATACTTGTACAGACCTTTCAGCAAATTATTAAAGAAATGGTTATTATGTGGGTTAAGTTTTAACAAAAGCATATTTTACTAAATCAGTAAAAAAATAAGCAAAAATGAGAGATATGTTAAAAATAATGTGTGTTGATTTACAGTATTTGTAATAGCAACGAATGATTGCAAGTCTCTTACTATAGATATATTTTACTTTAAAAGTAAAAAAAATTCAATCACTAACTGGATTTAGCAATGATAACACTTATACAAATCAGCAACATTGGCATAGAAATTATCACCATTATTTTTTTTTTTTTTAAATACAAACTTTATTTTTCCTGATTAAATGTATTTATAAAAACAAAAGCAATTTTATAAAAGTAATGCAATGTACAAACTTTATTTTCCTGATTAAATATATTTATAAAAACAAAAACAATTTTTTAAAAGTAATGTAATGTACAAACTTTATTTTTTCTGATTAAATATATTTATAAAAACAAAAGCAATTTTATAAAAGTAAATACAACTTACAAACTTTATATTTCCTGATTAAAGATGAAATATATTTTTAAAAAAGAAGATAATAATTTAGAAAGAAACAAAAAATTTGCACTGATTAAAAAAAAGTTTGTTAATTTACAAATTTAGTAATTCGTTATTTATGCTGTGCTTGTAATTTCTGCATAAATTGGATCTTGCAATTTTTTATAATGTGTAAAACAAATGAAAAAGGTTCGGCTTTTTAAAAAATTGTTATCTGTAACATACATTTGCAAATTAGTTATTACGAAGATAGTTTATTATTTTTAATATATATTCTTTAACTCCAGGAATAACAATTACAATATCATTTAATTTTTATAATGACTCAGACGAGTTTTTCTCAAATTAGCTTTCTCAGAGCTATTTTAGAAAAAAACCCAAATAGTCTGACTCGTAGATAGGAGATGAGAAAAATTTGTACTGATTAAAAAAATATTTGTTAATTTACAAATTCATTAATTATTCAGTGCTGTGCTTGTAATTTCTGCATAAATTGGATTTTGCAATTTTTAATAATGTGCAAAATAAACGAAAAAAGATTTGGTTTAAACCAACCAACCCTGCAATACATTGACAAATTTTTAATTTTTTTCGCAATTTAGTTATAGTTGTAGTAAAACATTTCACATACAAATTAGAACTAGTCTTTAATTACACTGGTTTAAAAACACCTTCGAGAGTATACAGAGAAAAAAATAAGGGACAGTGAAACTTAACATGTAAGGTACTGTATTTTATTAATATAAGGATTCTGTTTTAATGATTTTTGAATTTTTTAATCAATTATTTCGAGTATTCTTAATGCCAGAAGCAGAAAATGTATAAATAATGTAAAAAAAAATTAACAAAACAAATGAAATAAATATTTTATACTTTAAGCGGTGAAAAATAACTAATTACTAAAATATAAAAGAAAGAAATTTTAACACTGTTTTAAACACTACACTTAAAAATAAGGATAAATGACACACTCACAGGGTTTGTAAGTACAACTTTTGCATCCCGCTCTTTGTCAACTTTCATTTTTAATACAATGCACTGTTCCCCTTTAACCATCACATATTCAGACACTACATCTTCTATCTGGTCCATAAATATTAGCTGAAAGAAACAAAACTGTATGAATAAAACACACAAAGCAGGAAAATTATATTTACTGCAAATCATGCATATTAGCAAGCAAAGCAATAAATATTGATCTTAATCTTGAATGTAAGATTATATACCATGCAGCTGAGTGTTTCAGTGTTATGCAAAAGATTCATTAGTTGACTAAGAGTATTCTGCAGGAAATTAAAGGATTATGCGAGTATGAGTCGAATAAAAATACATAATAGAATTCAGATTTTCTGCGAGAGTGGACACCCTGATTATCAGAACTGATAAAGATAATGAAGGATATTCTGCTGAAATCTCAAACTGCAATAACTGACAAAACTACAACGGAAGATGCTGCAACTGAAAAGAAAGAGAGTGAAATATATTTTCAGATTTTCAGAAGTGAAATTTCCCGACTATCTCATAATATTTTCAGAACATTTTCAGAACCATTCGTTGATACATTAACTATTGATTCTGTCGGATATTGGATATCGGGTGTCCCCTATATGACGTATACGTAAACCGGCTTTGATGTTTGAAACCTGTAAATTCTATGCATATTTTTAAACATCCCACAGTTTCCAAACGCATGGTAAGCTTCTAATTCATACACTTCCCAAACAATTTTTATTAAATAAACTTTAAAAATTAAATTTGACTTGCCATATAATCGGGTACTTTGTGCACTGGCCAGGTTTAATTGGACAGAAAATTTTCGAGACCTAATTGTAATTTTTGTGACTTTTTTTTTAACTTTAGTAACCGATTTCCAAATTTGTTACTCTTTCGTTACTTTCGTGAACTGTAGACACACTGATTCTTTAAGTTCTAGCCAATAAGAGGCAGTAAAACCCAAGAGCACATTAACAGTGATATGCCAGAATCAGGAGGTTGATAGCTATCTACAGAAAGGCTAACCACTAAATAGCAAAGTTGGGATAAGGATATTTCGGTTCTGTACTGAAGCACTACTGGCAGCTTTAGAGGAAGAATATTATTCTGTTACACTGTTTGGCCACCTTCTGAGGCATTGCAGGGAAATGGTGCCCCTAATTGAATAGGCTATCTAGAAGAGGTCACTGTCAATGTAAGGACTATTATTAGTAATGTGGAGTGTACACAGTAATGGTGGAATAGAAGGTGGCTACTCACTTTAAGTTTTAGTTCAAAACCAATATATTTGTTTGTTACATGCTATGATGTTTGTTACATTACATTTAAAAACCCACAGTTTAAATTTTCTTAAAAGCCACATTTTTATAAGCAAACATTTTGAAAAATTTTAAAATATAACATCACCTTTTCAACTGTATTGGTCCCCCACCCAAATTACTAGGAAGTTATTTCATTATTCCTCATATGAGAAGAAAAAATATAAATACAAGAGTAACAGAAACAGTTACAATCAAGGAAATTAAAAATAGCATGAATTGTACTACTAAGATATAAACATGTAATATAAAAGTTATCATTATTTATGCAATAGAATAGTAGCTAAAACTGCTTCAAATAATTAAATGGTGAAAATGGCTATGCATTAAAAAAAACATACTTCTGGCTTGGTACTGCTCGATTCTGTATGAAGCTCCAACCGATTAGGATAAAGTTTCCCATATCGAGTCTGCCATGCTGACGCAAAAGGTCCACCTAACTTTTTGATGTAACCATGGATGATGCAATCTGATTCTGTTAAAGATAATATTCCTTATTAAAGCCTTGGAAAAACTTATGAGAATACTTATTTAGAAATGCTATTAACAATATCTTAAATTTTAGCTGGCATTGAAGTTTACAGAAAATCCTGGAAGCTACGCTAAAGACCGCAGGCTAGGTGGCGCCGTGGTGAAGCACAAGACTTGTGCGCCAAAGTTCATAGGATCAAGCCTGTTAGTGTCTGGATTTCTGAGAAAAACAGGTTTTCCACTCTAACAGTGTTTATGATGGCTATTGGCTCCATACCAATGTAAGAATTTCTTCTCTTTCTCCCCAAGAAGACATGAATTCTCTCATGTCTTCTTGGCATCTTCTAGACTGAGCCACACTGTATAGTCCTTTTTTTTTCCATTTTAAGCATAATTTAACAGGAAATATTTACTGAAACAATTTTGTCCATACTGATTTTTAAAGGCCTTCAATTTAGTGAAATTCAAATACAATAGATTCAAGTATGAATCTACTGTTGTTTAAAACATTTCAATCAACATTATTATTACCTTTTTCATCATCAAATTTCATCTTCATTTTCGCTTTTTTCTTTTGTTCTACTTTGTCTGCTTCCAGGTTTATAGTTTCAAACACCGTTTCTGCTATTTCTTGCTGCCACCTTTCAGATATGACCACAGGGAAATTTTTGTAGAGCTCTTGATCAGCATCGGTCAACTGAAAGAAATTGAAGGTATTTAATCGTATCAGTTCTAACACATTAGAGTAATGTAAAACCTAAATCTAATAAAAACACAATTAAAAGTATTTTGTAAAAAAAAATACCCATACTTTTTGCTCCTCCCTACTTAATAAAATAGGATTCGACTTTATTACACAATTTTTATGCAGATTTGATAATTCTTGAAAATTACAAAATCAATGTTACCTTTTTCTACAAAAATTTAAAATGTAAATTCCAATTATTGTTCTCATTTGAAAAACAAAGTTTACAGTGTGTGTCTTACCTTAATTCCTTTGGTGTCTTCCTCATCAAATGAACCAATGTCAAACGCATCGGCTGCATTGACTTCTCCTCTGGGAGGTACATGGGGAGGAGGGTACTTCTGGAGGTAAACTAGCTGCCAGTCGAGACCCGCAAAAAATGGGTGCTCTTTCACTTCATCAGCCCTGCAATTTTTATTCACTTCAATTCAATGCACTTTAAGTACAAGTTGACTAACAGTTAATAAAATAAACATTGCTTTAACACGAATAACATTTTAGGAAACATCTGAAACTTAATTAAGATTCTATATTAGCACACATTGAAGTGCTACTTCATGCAATACACATGTATAACAAAATTAATCTCCTTGAATGAAGATAGGGATGAAAAGTAGCATTTTATCAAGGTGCCAAAAATAAACTAAATTGCTATTATTAACTAAATTGTTGCTAACATTCTATGTTTTTGTTTTCTATATACATTAATTTTGTCAATTTCAATTGTTTACAATGGAGTTTTAAAAAATCCGTGGTGTTTCAAAAAACCATCTTAGTAACTATTTCTCATACAGAAAAGGCATCATCCTTCAGATACTAATGAACAAGATATAAATATAGAAACTAATGATATATAAAGCACACTTCATTTTAAAAAAATTAGTGCTTCAACAATAAAGAACAGTTGTATTTATGTGAAATGTACCATATAAATATGCTTGTGATGTTATGCTTAATAGTCTGTAGTTTCATAGTTTAAATACTCCACGGAAAAAAATGAAAACAGTAAACTAAGTAATTACCCCTGCTCCTTACAACCAAGCCTTTTGTCCACATCCCTTTGAAGCAGACCTTCCAAAAGATTTTTCAGCTCAATGCTAAAACTGTCGGGCAATTCCACATTCTAGAAAAGAAAATCAAATACTTAAATACCATAAAAATCACAAAATGAAATTATTTATTTACTTACACGGCCAACAAAGTGCATAATGAATGGGTAAATGAATGAATATAACAAATGTATGCAAAATACATAAATATCATTACGCTCTACTTTAAAAAACCTTTCAAGATAAAAATTCTTTTTTATCACATTGGAATTCAAAATTAAATTGGAATAATTTCATATAAAGTTTAAGTTTCATTTCTGACGTTAAACGGACAACACTACAAGTATACTTCAAAAAAATATGGCACACCAGAATAAGAATGCAAATGCTGTTTTCCATCTCTTAAAAACATGCAAAAATTATTTGTTTATTCTTATTGGACTAAAAAGTTACAATATGTGCTACATCACTTGAAAAAGAAACCACATTAAATATGCAGTAAAAAAACAACCTACCATCGTCAGTGTCATCCTATCAATTTCATGTTTATCTTTTGTTTTGTGCTGCCTGAATGGGCTGTGACTAAAGAAATATAAAAAGAAAGAAAGAAGAAATTATATTATACTCCGTCATATCAAATATTTTATTTTACAAATTATCATATAGTTGAATCGGTGAGTGGAAAAACAGTACTAGTCCAGAAAACGTTGTGAGATATTTGCAAAAACAACTTTTGTTTTCAAATTTTTTTTTTTTTTGTTAACGTCATGCCTAGGTTTTATAACGTGGGAGGTCTTGTCAGTTGTGTTCTTTCTCATTGCAACGTGTTATTCTAAATGTTTAGTGTAATTTTTGCCAGATATCTAAAAATGACCTATTTTGGACTAGTACTGTTTTTCCACTCACCGATTCAATTATTTATTTGTTTTATCATCATATGAAAATATTTTTGCAGGAATTTAAACACAGAATAGTATGCTAACATTCCATTGCTATACTATATTGGTGATGAAAAGTCTATCCTTGTAATGCATGATTTCAATACTTAAATTCTTATAATTGCAGGAAATTCAGTTTACTTCATTAGTATATATATGCATACAATCACATACATACATATATCCTTGGTATACAAAAAAAACCTAACCAAGTCAAATTTTTAGGATATTGAGTTTAACCGACCAAGAGCCGTATAACGCAAGGTCTTTTCAGGAAAAAATTGACCAAGTCTACTAGAATAGTAAGTGAAGTTTTGTTACAGCAACAAAATGACTATTTTCTACAGAAGCAATTATTTACATACAAGTCAGTTAAACTCAATTTCCTAAAATTTCGACTTGGTCAGTTTCTCTTGTATACCCAACAATACATATATAAATATATAGCGGTTAAAATTCCAGCATACACTGCAGTAATTCCTTTTTTTTTAGTCAGCTGAGTTGACCTTTCAGAAAAAATTAACAGCCCCTCCACCCCCCCCCCCCAAAAAAAAACCTGCATGTTTATATACTTACAAAATAAACACAAAAAATATTCTTGTCATGGTTAAAGTTTAAAAGAGCTGCTATTTTTGGAAATAAGAGTTCAGTATAGAAAATTAAATAAAAAGTATATGAGACATTCAGAAGACAATGTCAAAACAAAAGTTAAGAGAGCTTGATTTTTGACACACAGCGAGTCCTGCGGCCTAGTAAAAAAAATGAGTAACACCCTCCTTTAACAATTAAAAAGAATAGTTAATACCATCAAAATTAGCAAAAATTAGAAAATATCAAAAAATTGACTTAATGACATGGGTTTCTGAGCGACTCATAGGATATACTTCAGCAATAAAGCTTAAAATAATTCTTGTATATGCTTAAACTCAATTCCTCAATTAAAACTAACATACATTTTTCAGAAACTTTATGAATATTATATCCAATAAATCTGGGTTTTGGGCCGTCTAAAAATCAATGGGAAGCTACTGTATTTGATTACTTTAGCAAAGGTTTACCTAACTAATCAGTAAAATACAAGACTCTAAATAAGAACATACATACCCTTTAAGTAGCTTGTACAACATACAACCTAAGGAAAACCAATCTGCACTCGAGTCATAAGCAGTTCCCTTTGATAATACTTCAGGTGCCATATAACCATGTGTTCCACTAAAGAAAATTAAAATGTAAATTAATTTTCAAATCAAACTTTTTACCAAACACTACACTTTTCACTCGATAAATTTCTCCCTTTTAAATAATAATAAGACAAACACCTATTTCTTTCCAATAAAAGTATTTGCCATGTGGTTTTATTACAAACAAGTTTTTTTTTTTTTTTAAAGGAAATGTGCAAACAAACATTGATAATTGAACTTCTTTTAGCATTATCAGTTTGACTTGAACCTAAAAATGTTTATTACACATAACATGAACAAATAATTCATTTCTTTGAAATTCCAGGCTAACAAGCTAAAATAGATACACAAATACGTAATGCATGATCAAAAACTTCATAAAGTCTTTTGAAAGAAAAAATGAAAGATCTTTAAAGATAATTATTTAAAAAATAAACAATTAAAATATTTCCAAAAAAAAAAAAAAGAACTAGATGTATACTTTAGGATTTTTCTGGGAATGAATATGAGCAAGGTGTTCTTTAAGGGGGAGGAGGAAGCGGATTTAGGTTCAAAAGGTCACTTTACTCCTCTACCATTTTTCAGCACACACACATAAATAATACATGTTGCTTCAAATGAGTTTTTTATCAGCTGCAATTCTAAATCTAGGGATAGTTTCTAATTAAGGAAGTGCCTCTTTATTTTGAAAACATCGGAACAAGAATCACAAAAGTTTTTAACAATAATTTATTTGGTCTTCTGCCATTCATGTAAAATTCATTAGAGTTACAAGACAAGAGTGACTCTTGAGTTTTACAATTCAAGAGTGAAAGCAGCTTATCAACAAGGATACTTCAGAATTGCCCTCTACCCATCCAAAAGATGGTATAAGTTCTTTAAAATTGCACTATTGAATGCCAAGGAATCCGGAAACCTATTAAAAAGTTTGGGGCCCCCTGATGCTCAACTGAATAAGGATTATCCTTAAAATATTCTTGAAAACGTTAATGTATGGACGCAGCGTTTGAATTCCTCATTTTTCCACCCAATTTCTATTCTGTAAAATTTGATTGAAACATCATTTATCATGAGGCACTCTCAGAATCTATGTGTTCTACAATATGGAAAGAAAAAGAGAAAATTGAAAATAATGAAGGGGCCACTTTTCAATTCGTGGCCCCAGTTAACCCCTAGCTTAACCCCCTGGCCCAGCTTAATCCGGATGGAACAAATGGAAGAACTTTTGCAAGGAAAAGATATCTTTCTGCAAATTTTCTCAAACTGTTTTTTAAGCATGTGAAAGTTTGACATTTTAGAAAACAAAAGAAAACATTTTTTAAACCTTTCAAAAAATAGAAATTTAAGGAACAGTATATAATTCTTAAGCCTGATAATTAAGGCAACAATATACGTACATTCAGTATACATTTTCAGAGTAAAAGAATGAATGTGAGCAAAGTTCAGAGTTATAAAATTCTCATGGCAATTTTTTGATAAAGGCTTCCTTTTGAAAAGTTCAGACCTAGGACTGTTATGCAAAACAGGCTTATTTATTAATACCCAAGGTCAACTTACAGAATGCTTTTCTTTAGCAGGGATGAAATACTTAAATGCTTTAAATTTTGAATCTAGTTGTTACTGAGTTAATATTTATGCTATATTTTAGCGTAAATTATTAACTACACTGAGAAAGTAATATGACATGTCTTTTGTACGGAGTATCAAAATGCTGATCTATGTAAAATGAGATATTGTGCGAATGCAGTAAAATAACACAGGCCTGTGACCAAAAAACTTTCTTGAATGTAAGGGTGCTCTCACACCAAAGGCGACAAAAACAAAAAACTTGTCCTTTCTCATCAACACAAGTACAAGGGATATTTTTGTCCTTCAAAAATATGCTCTATGGTTGTGCAGATGAGAAAAAACAAGCTTTTTGTCTTTGTCACCATTGGTGCGAAAGCACCTTAACCACTTAACTGTGTAAGCTGACCTGACCTCAGGGGGAGGTTTATGTACGCTTAACTGTGTAGCCTGAGCCCCTGGAAAAGGGGCAATGGGCATTCTTACAGTACTTCTTGCTTATTGAACCTTCTTGTGCAGTGGGTGTTCTAAGATTAGCTTCACACAATGGAATGGTCATGACACGGTGGACGTCAATTGTCAGTCAGATTTTCTTTCACTTCACCAGATTTTTGGTTCACACATGCTCGTGGGCCAGCGATAAATTTGTCCTTGTGTGACTGACATTGGACATAAGGAATACTTTTGTAGGAAAGTAATATTTCTATAAAAGTTGGTGGAAAAATGGAGCTTGAAATTATATATTTTCGCAAAATATTGCGTATCTGAAAATGGAATTTGTGATCAAATGAAAGAAATCCTTATTTAATATTGTTTTTCCTGGAATTAAAAATTTAAACAATCATTTCCAAATGAATAAATAAGCAAATAAATAAGTAAATCACAATAAGGATAACCATTTTTCTTTTTTTATATTTAATTAATTGGATCCTTTTGAACTCCTTCATGCAAAAAAGGGGAATCCTTTGGGCTCTTTACTGAAACTTGGGGGAAGTATTACGGAGAGGAATGCAAATTACATGTCATGCAAAAACACAAGGTCCAATAAATTGAAAAATTTCATAAATTTTATTGGGCAGAGTTCCATTTTAAAGAAATATTGAAAAGCACAAAACATATAGTAATCAATTCACAAAGTTTCTTTTTTTTCTACCTATAACTTCCAGCTGAATGAACACATATTGATGATAAAAAAATAGAGCGTCTTATGGCAAAATTAAAAATGACCATGCCTATATAACATAAGTTTTCTGTATAAAAAAAGAAAAGAAGAAAACACACATTCATTATGTTTATTAAGTAACAAAAGACACGAAAAAGGGAAACTAATTTCAAATAAGGCTACTTACACACTAGCATGTGGTTTCTTTTTTGAAAAATCACAAGCAAGGCCTAAGTCAGAGATGCGAACATGTCCATGTTCATCAAGCAAAATATTTGCAGGCTGCAAAAAGATCAAAATTTGAAAACTTTCCTTTACAATAAAACAACACTTTTGAAAAATAAATAATAGTTGAATGCAATGACAGTTACGTTTTGCATGAAAAGAAATGTAAAACAAGTCACAGGACAATGCCAAAACCATTTCTGACTGTTGTCAATGCTTACAAAATCTTAATTATGATTCTTCACATTTGAACTACAAGATATTGTTTACTTATGAGCAGTGCCTGATTACCGCACAGGCCAACTAGGCCGCAGCCTTGAGCCCCCAAATTGTAAGCAAGATTTCTGAAAATATCTGTAAAAAGATAATTTTCTACAAAATGGAAAGATCTTAACTCATCTAAATGGCGAGCTAAAAGTATTTGCGTAAGCAAGATATACTATGCACAATCAGATCAATATTTTCACTGACTATCATGCTAAGTAGTATTTTTTACTCGCTGAGGCATCTCGACGTTTTTTATTTATTTAATACTATAAACAGTAAAATTTGAAAATGCAATATGTGCATTCAAAAAGTTTGCTCATTTAATAAATAGCACAAAAATTATATTGAGTAAGAACAATATAGAATGCGGAATGATAGGATGTCGTGTCAATGGGTGCTTTTTTCCCCCTTGCCAATTGGATATGAACCCAATATTAATAGAATAATCTCCACACTTATTTAACTTTATACATTATACCCAGTATTTTTATTTTTCGTACCATAGGGGGCCCCAAAATATTGTTGTGCCTCGGGCCCCCGTCTGTCTTAATCGGGCTCTGCTTATGAGTATATTATTTGTTTTGGTTTACTTTATTTTTAAAACAACCATGCAAAAAAAATTCAAACAGGAAAAATGAACTTGCTTAAAATTTATCTTAATCAAGAATGCTTCAATGCTCATTCAGTATACTGCCCTCCTCAAGGACATACCAAAAGATTTTCTTGCAACATTTGTTGTTCATTTAAGGATCATTTACTAGACTCAGAATATAGTTATAAATATAATACTTAGCTATACAAGAAACAATAAAGGAAATATCAACTGCTAGGATTAAAAGCATGTTATTATGAAAAAGTAATGACTATAGGATGTTCATAGGCAAAAATTAAATTTTTGAGATATACTTTACCACTTAAGGGGGCAGTGTAAAATTCATGCCTTTCGAGGGGGGGGGGCGGCAGGAAGAAAATTACACTATTATAATAGTGCAAATAAGGGCTTATAATTTTCGTGGAAGCTCACACATTTTCTTTCTATTGCAGTGAATTTTTACAGAGCAACGGAATTTCAGATAATTTACACATCAATATCAGTTTTGGAGAATATAGGGCTTTTGCACTTTTTCCCAAAAATCATGCCCTGGTATAAATGTAATTTTCTGGTAAAGAAAGAGCAAAACAGGCTTGGATATGGACTTGCCAAACTATCTTTACTGCACAGAGCACAGGAAAGGAACTCTACTGACCTTAAGATCACGATAAACCACAAAACGCTTGTGCATGTGTTCAAGACCTAATATCACTTCAGCTGCATAGAACCTCATATCCTGCTCCGTGAAGACTCCATGCTGAGAAAGATGATAGTGGAGATCACCACCTGAAAATTACATTGAAGTTTTTAGCAACGTTTAATCAAGTTACTCATTATTCATTCCCACAAACACTAAATACTAAATAATTTTTATGTTTACATCCATGCAAAGACTTTTAGGTGTAGATAAATAGTAAACAACAAGATTTACCAGGATTTTCTAAAGAAATTTCTAATCATACATGCTAACTAACACAATAATATTGTGGCAACGCAGCGTCGCCGCCAGAAGAAGAAGTAAAGGGAGAGTGGCAGTTGTTCTCTAGCATGAAATCCGAACGGTCGCGCGAAGGCGATCCGAACCGAGAGTATCCGATCCAATTTCATTTTTTGATTCTAAGTATCTGTAAATAGTCTCCTTGTACATATTTTAATCTTTTTTCACAAATAAACGATGTGGAGCATCCAGTGTCGTCAGCTAATCTCACAATATTATAATTTAATATTTTTGGAAAATACATCAACCAAATTTTTGAATTCTTAACTCATTTAATGCTCAAAGCAGTACCTTTCTGCTAGGGATTGGCCATTTTACAATTTGGTGGGGTTTGAATTATGAGAACAAATAGCATTCTCTACAGAATGTGAGCTAAAATGAATGGGAACACAAGAAATGAGACAAATTTAAACATCAGCTAATAAAGTAGAAACCCTTTTATTCTTCAAAGACGTCAAAAAGCATTTCAGAAAGTCAATCAAGAATACGCTCAATGCAACTTATATATTATATATAAAAAAGTCTATTCAGGAAAAAAGCCTATTCATAGAATGAGCAGTCTATGATATATTAGACAACTCAAAATATTTCTCTCATCACTCCGATTACTTTACTAAGTTGAATTGAATGGATGCATTCTATAGTTTCATGTTTTGTGACCCTGAACATCCTCCCTTCTTTATCTAAATGTTTTCGTATCTGCATCCTTGTGCAGTTATTTAAATTATTTCTGAGCTAGAGCATCAGTTATATTTTGATAATCAAGTATGGTAGCACCACATTGTATATAGAATTAATGAAAACATGTGTTTCCTATTTTTTTATCATTGTTATATATAACAGAATGTGAATGAACTTTAAATATTGGATAGACACACAGCAAATACTATGCAAGTGGTACGTGAAAAACGTGGCATGACACTACTATATTTTTTTAAAAATTTGTTTTTTAAAAAATATGTTGAACTCTTTAAGTTTAGAATTTTTTTTTTTTTTTACATTAACAGATTTTTTTAATGACTTGAAGCAAAATTTAATTTTATAGGCACCGTGAAACCAACATCTTAAATGTATGAAATTTGTGTTATGGATGGTTGTGAAATATAATATTCAGAAGTAAATGGTTTTTATTCATTTTATAAGCAAACTAACAAGGTAATTTATAATTAATATAATAGAGTGAGATCCCAGTCACCCCAGACTTACATGATTTTAGGAAATTTTTAGAATCGGTAGTATAACATAGACTTAGAAAAGAATGGATACCTGCTACCTGTGAAACGGCCCCGCTTTCAGCTTAGGGGCCGTTCATAAACGACGTCACGCTTTTTCCCATATATTTGACCCCCTCCCCCCCCCCCCTTTGTCACAATATGTCACACTTCAGTGGATCCCCCTCCCCCCTTTGTCACGCGTCACGCTATGTTGCATAATGCATGATGTCACTCTTCTTGTTATCCCCTCCCCTCCCCTTGTCACAATTTCACGAACCCCCCTCCCCCCCTTGAAGCGTGACATCATTTATGAATGATCCCTTAGCAAGTATCCATTCCTTTCTAAGTTTATGTTACACTACCGATTCTAAAAATTCCATCTTTCCTAAAATCACGTAAGTCTGGGCTGACTGGGATCTTGGACTATAAGTAATATATGCAAAAGTTGCAATTTTCAAAAGAACAACAGTAATCCATTAATTTTTTTCCATAATACTAACCATTCATTAAATCCAAGATAAAACATAATTTATCTGGTGTTTGAAATGCATATGTCATACATACAATAAAAGGGCAGTCTTCCTAGAGAGAGAGAGAAAAAAGTGCTAGCTTTTTAATAATATATTTTTAAAAAGGCATGGAAAAATAATAGCATTAAAGTACCAAATATTTAGAAAGGATAACAATGATTTTGCAAATGAATTTACAATATAGAAAATCTTATCACTAAACTAAAGAACTATGTAAGGTGGATAACATACCCCAGTACTGACAAGTGATAGCATTATCCTTTCATTTAGTGCTAATGTTTCACCTTGTTTCATTTTAATTCTTTTTTTATCAAGACACTTCATTGCATACCTATTATTAAATTTTAAAAAAATGAGTTGAAATGAATATTTTGGCAAGTGTAGTACAAGTTTAAACAACAAACTATGAAGATAGGCACATATCAAGTAAAATTTTCTACAACATATTCTGTAACAACAGGTTGTCAGACACCACACCCTTATTAACAGTTTTACATTAGGAAAAATTTCAAATCCAATTAATATTGGGAAAGGAAGGTAATGATAGAATTTTTATTCACTATTTATTAGGGGGACCGGAAAGTAATGTCCTTTTTCAACATTAAGTTCAAACAGATGAATTTTTATTTTTAATCAATGATGCAATTACCCTTATTATCAACAACCTTTTGCAATCTAATGTGCAAATTTTCAATACCGGATTAGCGAAAATCAATTGGTTTTTGAGCAAAATATCTGGAGATGGTATTTTTGATATCATCTGAATTTTCAAGTGTTTTTCCACACAAAAAAGGTGGAAGAGATCGGAATGAATGGAAAACCGATGATACAATATTGGGCGAGTATGGTGGGCGATGCAACGACTCCCATTCCAACTCATTATTTTTTTTCAGGGTGCGTCTTGCGCTGCGCGCTCTTGCACTATCACGTTGCAAGATAACACCTTTTTTGTTGACAACCACTGGACATTTTTCAATGCTAGATTGATTTACTCAATCCATTTGTTCACAGTAAAAGTCTGCATTCACAGTTGTTTTAGTTTCAGCATTTCAAAACTAAAAACTGGGATAAAGGTCCACTATACACACAAAAGTACCATTTTGGAGTGTAAAACATGCTGTAAATCTGACAGTCACCTCGTTTTGCCTTTTGGATTATTATAGAGTACCCATTTGTCATCTCCAGTGATGCCGCTGAAGCAATAAGAGTTGCATGAGGTGGATGGGTTATCTTGGTTTTCTTTGGACAGATTATGTAGAACCTAAACACCTGCTCTGCTTACTTTATCAATCTGCCACAAATGCTTTTGCATGTTCGACCAAGGTTTCAGTCGGGTAATTTTCAAGAAAATGGTCATAAAAGTGCCTATTTTTTTTATCCTTAAAAATTATAAAAAAATATGAGTATGAACAAAAAACATATTTATTTTTAATTTTATATTTGTTTTTAGCTTGAAGTTTCAAAAAAAATTTAAATTTTTAGGAAAATTCGTTTTCGTTTCTTATCAGTTGGGGGTATCTGTGTAATAAAATGCCTTTCAATCAAACAATTGGGATTATCCTCAAAGCTTGCCCGTCCTCTTTTTGGAATGTTTAGTGATACCTTTCAATAATAACATATTGAGAAATAAAATGTTTTCTGGGCAAAAGAAATGAATTAGTTTTATTCTTATTGGCACATTAGTACTGAACACTCCAGCCCGGAAATATCACGGGAGCGAGAAATAGAAGGCGAAACCTCAGCCTGTCACATTCACGGGAGCGAGAGGGAAGGAGTTAAAGAGTATTTGACAGTTCATCAATTCTTTGACACAGATTTGCTCCCTTATATATTATGCGGTGAAACAAAACTACTTTACAGTTCCCCTAATACTGAGACCTTCACAATCGTTACTAGATTTAGAAAACTTTTAACTCAATGATAGCATGGAACAAAGACATTATTAGTGCAGCAAAAATTATGTTTCAATGAAAATTTTATTTTCACTCACTCATATAAGATACCCCCAACTGCATCAATAATCAGTCGGTGAAAAAGCGACAAAAGTAGACCCATACATGTATAAGATGACACAACTGCATCAATAATTATTGAATGCAAAAGAAACATAAACAGGTCTTCCCAATTTTCAAAAAGCTTAGCAGTTCACCATTTGCAAACTTTTTTTATTTTCAAAACAAAATTTAATTCCGGTCTTTTTATGAATTAATACTTTTTATTCTTAACAACTTTGTCATGTTCGACATTTGGCAAACAGGTGGGTCGATCCCCCCCCCCCCCCCCCCCGACTTCTAGAAATACATTGAATTTTTACATGTTTTTATGTATTTTGTTGTTTTTTACCTACAATTTGCACTGAAATATACTCTTTGATCCCCTCCCCAATGGGAAATTTTGAAATGACGGGCCTGAACTTTGCATGATATGATGACATAGAAATAAATATAAAATGAATAATTACGTTTTTAAATTAAAAGTCAAAACTAAAATTTTATTTCAAATGTTTTTTTTCTGCTCCCTTTGAGCTCTAATAACATTAATTCTTCAGGTAGTTCCATATTTCGAAGACCATTGACTAGGCAACACGTATCCAACCATCGAAAAACTCAGCTTTATCCCCCATTTGCAACTAAAAATTTTAAAGGCACTACAAATGATAGTTATTTACTGTACTAAATATTTGTTTAGAATGTGTAAGCAGCAACCAAATTCAAACCTGTTAAGGACAATTAAACAATTATTTTGTAAAAGTTGTTTCCTTGGCTGTGCCTGTACTGTGCTGCTTTCCCAAATCAATAATCATATATACAAGCAAATGCTTGTATTTTAACAGATGAAAAAGAAATGAGATCCTACATAATCAAAACAATTTTATTTATTATTCTGTTTAAAATGTAAAAGCACTAAAAATTTGGCATCGACACAAAATCAGAGTCTTACTAGGTGCATAATTGATTGAATATTTTCTGCTACTGACTAAACTATTATTATGACGATTTAAATAGCACAAGTTTTTTTCTTTTTTTTTTTTTTCATAGAAATTATCCAAAGAAGAATAATTACATTTTTCCGGTATCAGCTTTCCGACAACCATAAACTTCACCGAACCCACCTCGCCCGATGATTCGATGAACACTGAAATCGTTCATTGTTAACTGCAAAAATTTAATAAAATATTTCTTGTATTAAGTGTACACATATATGCACATACAGTAAGCATCCAAAACAATGTTCAACTGTCTTTGCTACAAGCATTACATGGTCATCTATCTTGTAAGAGTAAATGTTTACTAATAAAATATTGATATGAGCATGATTCTGGAAACTATGATATAGAACAAAGTCATTTTTTAATGCCACAAAAGCAGCTATATATTAAATGTATATTTTTTTAATTCTCATAGGGGTTTTTTTTTTTTTTTTGAAAACTTTGCACATTATACAAAAATAATTTCACTTTTAAATAGTTAATGCCTTCTTTCCTACTTTATGCAAGGAAAAACCTTTAAATAATGCTCTACTAAGATAAGTTAAAAGATTTTTTTTAGGAAGACCTTTCAATAATAATTAACCAGCTCCACATCAATAAAATCATCCCATATTAACACATGGACACAATGTCCCCTGTTACTGTGCATGTACCATCTTAAAAACAGAAACATAGAGAATCATTATGTGAACAGAATTTTCATAAAAATGATTTTGCAAAAGAACACAGAAAAAAAAGATATACAATAAATTAAAAATGAAATTTTTCATTAAATAAACCAAAAAATAAGTCAATAATACTAAATACAAATTTCTCACTTACTTGTATGTTAAGCTCTAAATTTTTCCATTGGCAAAACCTCGTATATTTTTCACTGAAATAATATTACATATAAATATTCAAGTAATTTTAAATACAATTAACATGAAACAAGAAAAAGCTATACACTAAACACAAAAAGAAATGACTTCAATATCTGAATGATGAAACAGTGTTGACTAAATGTTAAGATTATTAATACAAGAAGGGGGGGAAATCCCTAATCATTGCAATTATTGTTTTTTCCCTCTTTATTTTAAATACCTTTACACATCGCATATTGATTTTCTGTGGCATATGTTTTAATGATTTATTGTAGTTTTTAATATATGATATCAAATTTTGATTCTTTAAAGATAAAGAAAAGGAGCAAAAAATGATTGTTTGAGGCAAAAATGATATCTTGCTAAAGGATTGTGCAACGGAACAATGTAAAAAGTATAATAGTATAAACTTCCATGGGTGACAATTAGGATGGTCCATAATTTCAAAGTTGAAAATTTTTTTAGTCCTACCCTTCCATTTGGTTCCAATGCATTAGTAAATAAACCAGACAACATTTGAAAACATTTCAATAATATTAAGAGGTAGCTCAATGCAGAGGAAGTTTGCATCATTGCGGAATAGAGAGTGTATTGACAAAGGATTAAATTAATCACAATTAAGATTGCTATTTTTATTAACAGAAAGTAATTGTATTATAAAAATGCTATTTTATATACACTGTCCAAACAGAAGCCGTAAATATATTCTGTAAATATAAACATAAAAATATTTCCTGTAAGTGTAGTGTAAAGCGGGGGCTAGTTGAGCATAAGGGTAAGTTGAGAATCGAAATATCTCGAAAACTTTGCATTGTACGCCAACTTATCAACTGGAGGAAAGAAGCGGCCCAAAGGAGGAATTCACAGCATAACCCCTAATGACGATTATCAATCGAGTGATGTATACGAAGGCGTTTGTTTTGCTGAGAAGTTAGTTTCAATTCATATTTCTTCTGTACACGTCAATAAATTATCCGTTCTCGATCACATAAGTTTTAAATTTTCATAAATCTATTATATTTATGATATCTAGAAAGGATTTGTATATTCAAATGGTCTTTTCATAACCTCACTTTTGTCTCAAAATCCTTGTGTTGATGCTAATTGGGCAATAGCTTTTTCCTCCTGAAGTTGTTTGAACATATAAACGGAAGGTCCAAGAAAGATAGACACAGTTGTCAGCATAAAGATGGAAAATGCTGCTCTGGAAAACATTCCAGAAAAAAATGTATTACAAGAGGAAAAATATAAAAAACTATTAAAGTTAAAAAGCAAAAGAAAAGAAACAAGTTTCTAAAAAGTTATTTCTTCAGTCAAGTAAGGAAGGCATTGAAGATGGCTACGACTGCATGGATAGACAGGGCTGCCTGTAGAACAAAAATCAATAAGGCAATTGTGGCATAAGTGGCTGATGTGAAAAACGATCGAATTAAATTTGCTGATAAATTACTGCATGGCTCCCACTCAAGAGATGATTATCGAGTATTTCTTGAACAGATTTTAATGCAATTCAGCAACACCCCTGCTTGTGGAATCAGATTTGTGGCATTTGGAGCTATGCATCTTGCTCAATGGGTGTCAAAATCTTGTAGTGACTTAAAATATGGATTTTTTTCTGTCAGTTCACCATCACTTCAGTAGAAGATAACAGATTGCAAAAGATAAGTATTTTCACTATGTGTGCATATTTAAAACTAGGATGACAGGTTTTTTACCTCAAAGTGCCCCACATAATAGTTATAATTTTATTAAATCTTTATCACTGTAAAAAAGATTAATGACGAATTAAGCAAAATTGCATCAGACAAATTAGTATTTATGAAAGGATCTTACAACCATGGCTCTTTTTGACAATCAAGTAGTAGCTACGAAAGAAGTAAATGAAAAAATTAATACTGAAAATCATCCCAAGATTATGCTTCAGAATTTTATGGGTATGAAACTAATGGACTTTGTAACAAAGTGGTCAGCTTCATTATTTGAAAGAATGAGTTGACTCAATAGGTAAATCCACAAATCTTCTAGCTTCAGGAGGATTTTCAGAAAGCACTAAAAATTATTGAAGGAATCCCAGTTGTTATAATGATCATGCTGAAAGGGGTATAGCCTTTACAAAAGAACCTAATGGAAAAATAGTACAAACTGAAGATCAATTACAATTCTTGATGCATGTGGTTGAACAACATCATCGAGCTTATCCAGATTGCAGAGTTTGGAAGATACTGGCACAATCACATTTATAGCTATTTAAATATCATTGTTGTATTATTATTAGTTTCTACTAATAAAATACTGGAGATTTCAATGAAACAAAATTGCTTTCTTTTCCTAGCTCGAGTTTTGTTTCTTTCCTTATTTAGGGTATAAAATCGTAAAATGCAGAACTTTGAGGTTGTTGAGCTACCTCTAAATATTAAAATTATGAGCTTAAACTTCACAATAATTATTTTTTGCATAAATGGAACCACTTAAGAGGGTAGGACCAGTAAAAGTCAACTTGAAATTTACCTAATTTTAAAATCTGCTTAACTTCAGTCAACTGTGTAGATTTAAAATGTGTGACAATACTTCATGTACAGTGGTAATGATTTTAACTGTAGTTTGCTTTAGAATTAAAACTTTCAATGGTTACAACTATGTTTCTGTTATCAGTTGCAAAATTCTACTTATTCTCTATTATTATTACATTTACAGTAGCTTTTCTGTAAGAGAAAGCAATACAAATGCATTGTATAAAATACTAAAATAAAGAACATTTTGAATCTCAATTCTAAAACATACTGAAAATACTAACCTTTCAATAAACTTACTAAAAATGTCACCTCTTAGTAAACAAAAAATTTCTTCTATATATGGCTAAAACAGAGAGAAAAAAAGGCATGACTTCCACTTGAACAGAATACATTAATACAAGGATTATTCAGATGCCCGCAACAAAATTTTACTCTGAATAAACAAAAAAACTACCTGAAATAAATTAACTGGAACTTCATTTTTCATCAGATACTTTTGTACATGCGCTGTGGCTTCTTTGGAATAACCCTAAAAAACAAAAGGAAGCATGAAAAATAAATAAAAAAGGCTTTTTTGAGGGGGAGGGGTTTCCAGATTTCCAGGTGGAGGCAAAAAATTTAAAACTGATTCATCAAATAAAATTTAATTTGCTTTAAGAGGTTTTTGCAAGTACAGTGGTGGAAAATCAAAATTCAGCTTTGTGTCAGTAACAATGCCAGTTTTGTATCATAAATATTGGTTTTGTATCAGGTCAACTAACAATTTTTTCCTCAGAATTTTCAGATTTAGAAGGGAAAGTCAAAAAGTAAAGGGACTTTTGCAATTTCTTGCACTAGGGTTTGGTAACATTGCTAGTATCCAGCACTGAACAAGGGTCATCTAACATTTCTAAGGAGCATGTCACTTTTATTCCTGCGTTTGTTGTTAGAGTGTAGCAGACTGTTAAACATGGCAGCTCCATTGTCGATATGCACCAAAGAGGCTACATTTTTCTAAACGGGTGCCCTAAAAGGAGTCGGTATTTGATTTGCTGAAACACTCGCCATACAGTCCAGACCTGGCCTCAAGCAATTTCCATATGTTTGGACTATTGAAGGAAGCCCTCGGCTCAGGGGAAGAAGATTTGCAAGCAATGCAGAAGTCATTGATGCGGTGAACAATTGATTACAGGTGCAAACGAAACAGTTTTTGGCTCTATCTTTGATTACGTTAAAGCGTGGGGATGCATCTTGACTGAATCAAAATTTCAGAAATTAATACAAAAATCAACAATTCTCACAAGAAAAAAAATGCATTGGAACTAATATACATAAAAGGTTTACATTCTCATCATTATTAGTCTAATTGGAAGCCATTTATGGCCATTATTCAGGGTTAATAGAGTTCCAATAAAATTCTTTAGAGAAAATATTATCACATAAATATGAATCAATCAAGTGAATAAAAAAAATTATGAAAAGTACTTTTTAAAAGAAAGTAAAGGAAAAACTGAATGTTGATTTTTAAAAAGGGGGGGGGGGCTTTGAAGGGGAAAAAAGATCAATTGTGACCAGATTATTTTGGTTGATTAAAAAATTAAATGAAATGTCTTTGTCTGATGCTATTTCCCCACTAAAATTTAATTGCCGATACAAAAAACCGGAAAAATTTTAGCTCGCCGATTTTTCCGGCATTTTTCGCCGTTTTCAGGGAAAACATTAAAATTTCCTTCATTAAAAAACAGGTATTTTTTTGAAATATCTACTGAAAAACTGCATTTTCCCGTAGTAAGTAGCGAAGAAGACATGAAAAATACCGATATAAGCCCCTTAATTCTTGCAGAAATCGGAAAAACTTCGAAAGCATTAAAAAAGTAAAAGTGAGAAAAAGTACATATTAAACGTCCTCTTTATGACTAGTTGAAGGCTTTAATGAGGTAAAAAATCATTTATTTTTCCATTCATAAAACAGGAATTAATACAAATAGTTTTTTTTTTCACTTTTTCAAAAACGGAAGAAAAATAAAAAGTCGGAAAGCTTTTTTATCGAGCTAAAATACAGTTCTGCTTTTCTTTCATCCGTTTTTCTCTATGAAATAAAAATAATTATTGCAAATAAAAACAACATTAACAATGACCACGAAGAGAAACATCCCTTACGCGATCTAAATGAGTGTAAAAGATCGTTCTGCTGATTCATCACCCTATTGGCCTTTCATCTTCTAGTTAATACTTATTAAGTCAGCCCTAATTTGTTCAAAGAAACTTTTAGTATGGTACAACTCATTCATTTCAAATCGGATATTTTCATTTCAGCTAGTCAAGTTGAAAAGCGATACACCTACAAAGTGAGATAAACCTACACTGAAGTAAAACGACAGGCGCCATTTTGAAAACGAGTTGTTTTAAAAATAGTCCGAAAGTTAGAAATTAAAATGAACGTTTTGAAAAGAATGAAAATAAAAATTAATGAAGGAATTTAATAGCGGAAATTTGTAATTTTCGTACTCGCACTTGAGATCACGATTTGTGTAAGGGGCTCGTTTTTGTGTTTGCGACTTAAATTGATAGCCATTATTAATGGCCAAGTGACAATTAAAAAAATTTCAAGTCGCCAGTTTTGGCAATCGACAAGGCATTTTGTGGTCTCCCAAAAAAAAAATTATAGGCGCCAATGGCGAGTGGCGATTGTTAGTCTTGACCTTTAGCAGTACCCCTAAGAAATTCCGTCTGTTCAAAAGCAATAGTTCTAAAATTAAAGGTCCTTGAAATTCCCATTTGAATAAGGAAAACAGTCTATAAAAATTACCATTAAAATCAGGGCATTAGTCCTTAAACGTTCTTATTAGATTTCGAGTAACAGTTCCAAAATAACTTTTAACATTATTTATAAAACTCCAAATCCAAATTAAAAATAAAAGTCTTCAAAAATTTCTATATGCGTAAGAAAAACAGTCCCAAAGAATCTCCATTACAATTAAGATATTCGTACTTTAAAATTGCCATTAGATTAAATCGTACACTTCCTATATAACATCAACAGTCCCATAAAATCGAGTTTTTAATAACGCAAGTCTCTAAAAATAAAAATGAGGACAGAAGTCCCTCTAGAAATTCCCCTTCGATTAAGGACAACAGATCTGGAAAACCCTATTATAACATGAATGTTCTAAAAATCGAAGTAAAATAGCGATTTTATCGAAGAAATAAATATTAAGCCTCCAAAAAAAAAGAATGAATCAAACTCAAGATAAAGTAATTGAAAATCGCCTGCAGTTAATACACAAAATATGCACAAAAATGAAATGAATTTTTAGAATTTGTTTCGCTTATAAATCGGCATGAATATTGAATAAAGATAAAATAGCATTTTTTCAATCGTTAGCGTTGTCCTAAAACAGTTATAACTTCTGCCCTAATGAAAAAAATTCATAAAATACAGAAAATTCCATTATTTCGAATGGCATAAGTCATGTAAATATGCAAGTATTTCTTCACCTTAAAATCAGCGAATTCACGTATTTGCTTAAAACTGGAATTTAAAAAAAAAACAATTCAAATTTTGTTAATAACTCTTTCAAGGTGCACGAGGATCTGACCCTAGGTACCGACCTACCTGTAACCACAATTTCGTATTTCTAGAACTTTTCATTTCGCAGCCATCTCTATTTAAAAAATGTATCTTTGTTTTAAAATGCAATTAATCTGTATTTACCCAACACCAAATTCATCAGTAATGTAACACTAATCACTAAAAATATAAGTACATCTATTTTTATTATTATCAAAAAATTAGACCTTCAATCTAAAATTTTAAAAAAGCACCACTGAGCAAAAATACACACGTAATAAAAATCCCCCCCCCCCCTCAAAGGTTCACCGATTGCGGAAAAAAAAATGAAACATATCCCCCTCAGATTATTTCAGGTACAGGAGATTCTTTTTCCTATCGATCGGCCTGTTTGCATAATGCCTAAAGAGGGAAAAAAGTGAATACTATACCATCCGTAGATTTATAATACGCTTATCAAGGTTGCAGGCAGACGCCTCCCCCCGAAATTCTTTCGCGCATTTTTAACTTAGTGTCTACAATGAATTTCCTTTTCTTGTTTTTTAACTTGACGGTTTGATATTGTATTTTACTACTTTTGATATTGTATTTTGCTGCTCTACAGCGGGAACGTTTTTATATTTAAAGACACATTTGTTGACAGCATAAAAGTCATTATGAACAATCAGAAGAAAAGAAAAAAAAATTTTTTTTGACATGAAATATTTTGGAAAGTTCCCGAAAAATGGAATTTTTAAAATTCTCGATTTTACTTTAAATTCCCTGGGGAAAAAACGGGAATTTTCAGTACTTTGCAGTTCTAGTGTTTGCTAGAGCTACTAACTCAAACATCATAAATTTTATGACGTTGTCGCAACAAATGAGTGATACCACACAGACACAGAGATATATATACATATATATATATATTGCTGGAAAAATTGTTTACCCCTTCCCGTTGTTTGTTTGACCCCGCGACAGCTTTGATGTTTGGAGCCACCACCCTCCCTCCGAAAAAAAAAAAAAAAACCTGGCGTATAGTACATTTTTCCTATTGTACATTAAAAATGCGTTTCGTTAAGTTTATGCGCCGTAAAGATTATACCCCAGAAAATAAGTTCTACAGAAAATGCATTAACCCAGCGATTAAACTAGATGTACTTGGTCTTATTATAATTATAGATGTACATTAGACTTTAAAAGCTAGTGGAAACGAGAGAAGTGAACGAAATACTCAAAAGGCAATCGCCCCCTGCTCATGCCAACCCGTATTTTGCGCACATGGAATAAATTGTGTGCAATACAACATGTTCTTGTGACTTTAAAACACACATAGATACATCCTAAATTTGTTGCCTCGTTGTTTAAGGAAAATTTGAAGCTGAAAGAATAGTAAACTTTGATGCGAAAGAAACTATTAAAAAAAACTATATAAATCCAATAATCAGTTTCTAAGTAAAAAGCAGAAGCATAGAGACATTTTAAGTTTATACAGAGAAAATAGGATTGACGCGAGAGCTTAAAAGATTTTTCCGAGGGAAAAAAATTGCTCAGTCTTAAGATATTTATTTATTCATAAACTTTGTTCAAGAGATATAGCAAAAATACGATGAAAAATTAAATTAATATTTAAGAACAAAACTGCTTTTTCTACTGTGCAAAAAGGAAACAAAGGCATTTTGGTTGGGAGCAAAAATAACTATTAGGGAAAAAAGTTTTCCAAGATATTTGGTTGAAACTTTTGATTTACGAATGATCGACAAAATTAAGTATTAACTGAGTATATCAAACCCACAACGCCATTAAGCAAAGAGAATAAAACTGTATATTGGTACGGTTCTGGCAGAAGATTTGTTGTTAGTCGTATAATGATGTTATAGTATCACGTGACACAAAGGTCACGTATCCCCCACCCTCTAAAAAAAACTACGGACCCCCCCCCCCCCCAAATCGGCCAAATAATAGACTAAGCCCACCCCCTCTCGCAGTGGCGCACCCCTGCGCGACATTGTTTTCTAGTTGAATAGTGGGAGCAAATTAAATTTCAAAACTGTCCTAAAATTCTGTGCTGAATTCATGAAAGGAGCGCTTTTATTGAAACAAACGATATTTTTGACTAACATAAGAACACATTTATCAATTAGGGATGGCCAGAGAAAATTCGGGTCCGCTTTCGAACCCTTCCTAAAACTCCAATTAATCATAACGGACCCTTCAAAAATTCCAATAATTCAAAACGGATCTTTCACAAAATTCCGAAATAACAAATCGTACATTTTACAGAATTATTTATACTATTTGGAGTGCAATGTAACCGTTTCCAAGCAAACTTTTAAATAAACTTAAACAAGAAGTTCCGTCTAGAACTATACGAGCCTACTTTCCCGTATACACCGAATTCAAATTTATAATCTAGCTATCTCTCTCTCTCTGTCTTTCTCGTTTAACTTTAGTTCTTAATTGCTTCAAATAAACCTTTTACAACGGTTAATACATATTCATTCAATCATTATTTATTAAGTCATTCATGTATTTATTCACTCATTTATTCATTCATTCTTTTGCTTATTCATTTAATCATTCATTAATTAAAAAATATTCTTGAAAATCCCGATCAAAAAATTTCATAGGAAAATAGGCTCGTTAGTTCTGAATAAACTTTCTATCTGTACATGTTCTACGTCATAAGAGCTTTCCGATAAAGTTTGTTCCATGCAAATCGGTCCGTTAGATCAGGATTTTTATAGGATTGAAATTTCCCCGTAGGCGGTATGTTAATTTTTTTTGAACTGTTCAAAAATGAACAAAAATTTTTCAAATCAATATTTCACGCCAAGAACTTCTTCCAGTGAGCTTGTTCATGGGAACTTATATCTTGTACCAGAGTTTACATAATTTGCTTCATTTTCACCCATAGGCGCTAATGTTAAAATTTTTTGAACTGTTCAAAATTGAACAAAAAATTGTTCAAATCAAAAAGTAAAATATGGAAATGAGATGTCCTCGCCGAGATCTTTCGAATGCAAAAAGAATTTTTCCAATCGGACAATTCGTTCAAAAGTTATTAGGGGGGGGGGGGACAGACCGACAGACCGACCAACACACTTTTTCCCCCATCTCAAAACCCTACTTTCAAATTTTTTATTTTTCAATCTTTATTTAATTACTTAACTTATTTTTGACTTTTCTTGATTTCTAACGATATTTTCACGATACATTAAGCCTTCTTTCATGCTTTATTATTATTTTTTTAACTTTTACGGGAAAGTAGGCTAAAAAAGAGGGATCTACTCACGTGGGTGTGGGAAAGTAGCTCCTTCATGATGAAGTTGTCATAGATTTCTCGAGCCGCCTGCCGCCGATCCTCCACCGTTTCTAGCTTTTCGTACCTTTTGATCTGAAATGACAACAAAGGAAACACTAATTAAATCATCGATCCATGCATTGGGATCTAAGTCGGACGTTACAATATTATCTCCAAAAGTGTGTCTGAAAGAAGCACGTAAAAAAGCAAGTAAGGTAAAGCCGGCAGAGTTGGCGCTCAATTATAGAAAACCTGATAAAAAAGAAGTTCCGTCCAGAACTACTTTCCCGTATACACAAATTATCACATTTATTATCCAGCTATCTCTCTCTCTTTCTCTTTCTGATTTAGCTTTAGTTCTTAATTACTTCAAATATGCCTTTTTCAACGATTAATGCATCTTCATTTACTCATTCATTCATTCATTCGCTTATTTTTTTCGTCATTTATTCATTTACTCACTCACTCATTCATTCGTTCATTCATTTATTCCCCCATTCATACATTTTCAGAGAAAAAACTTATGAATGCTGTTGTGGCTGTACAGCTACCTGAAATCGCGGTCCCCTCTCGCACGGACACCTCCCCTTCCCCCGAAAAATACAAATGCGCCATATCTCCGACCGCGCAATCTCACCAGGTTTTACCTTAATACGTCGACGACTATCCTGAATATGACTCGTTCAAGTAAATGTAGGCAACGGGGATGGATTATTAACTTATATTTACTTATACCAGGGGAGCCCATCGCCCTCGAGAACGTTGGCTCACTCCCATGAGAACGATACCCACAAAAATAAGGCTAAGACACCCCTTATAAATTTTAATGGCGCCGGATGCGTTATGATCGCCCCCCCCCCCCTCCCCGCAGGCAGCCCCGCTTATACTCCGTTCTCCGAGCCTAAATAATGCAAGCAAATAAATAGGTTTCTCCAATTTGCATGCAGCAAATCACCGAAGCAACTTTTTTTCATCTTTAGTACAGTTTAAAAAGTTTTTAGAATACACAAAATCTATCTCCCTTCGATCGCGTTTTTCGTTTTACTTCTGTGTACACAGGTTTTGGTACGTACGTGGCAGCTGCCAGCGCATATCTATGGACTAAATAGAATTTCATACTGCAAGCAACGGCCTACGAGAACGGCTGAAGCTGAAGAGTCTTTACTTCAACGACAAGAAGCTACTTTGGAGTTCTTTCAAAGCGACAGAAATGTTTGGGGTGAAAAAAAAAAAAATTACTGGAGCAGCAACTTTCTGTGTTTCACAATCAATTTTACTCAAGGGTGTTTTAACAATCGAATTACAGAAATGAGATTATTCAACTGGCTAATTCGTTCAAACAGCAAACAAAATGTTAATTGTACTGATGTTATGAAACTAATGGCGTCGAAGAGCGAGGTACTATATACATACACACACACAAGTCCCGTATTTTCAAAAAATTGTCCCGTTTCCCGAGGAACTTCAATACGAGACGTCAAAGTCCCATATTCTTGCCAATATATTGATTTTGATGGATATCGGATATCTGGTGAACCCCGTGTGATAGTTGAGGATCGGATGATTGAAACCTGTAAATTTTATACAGTTTTTAAACATCCCACACCTTCCGAATACATAAGTTTTTAATTTACATATACAGTAGCCCCTCGTTATATCGCGCTTGTCGGGGGACAGCAAAAAAGCGCGATATATCCGACTGCGCGATATAACCGATGCCGTTAGAAATAACTCAAACAAGTAAAATACAAGTAAATTGAATGGCCCTGAGCCTGGTGTGAAAACGACGTCAAAGATAAAAATAACCATTTTCTTTCCAGAAAATTCCATTACCTATCACTCTCCCTTTCTTCGTTAAGGGGATTGTATAATTTGGATTCGTTCAGCCACAAGTATCCTTTTTGTATCAAAAATGGGTGAATTTTCTATTTGGGCAGTAGGAGTCTGTCTCTTTCATTCAAAAGGGCTCAATTTTGGGAGACACAGAAAAAGCGCGATATATCCGAATGAGCGATTTTACGAGGGGTTACTGTATTTTCAAAACATGTTAATTAATTAAATTTTAAAAATAAAAATTGACAAGGCGAATAACCGGATCTTTCGTGTTGTGGCCGGATCGGATGCGGGATATTTAAAAACCGGACGGATATTGGATGTCACCCCCCCCCCCCCCGCCCCCGTCGTTTCTCCTTTCTGTCCCGTATTTTCAGTTATTTAACTTGGTTAAGCACTGTTATTACTCAGCATATGATTGCATATACAAATATGCAAACACAAATGATAATTTATGCACATAAGAAACATTTTCATTTCAAAACAAAATTCAAAATTTTCAACACAAAAGAGTCATTTCAAACTCAAAACAATATTGCATTTTATAGGAACAAAATAATGAACAGAAGCATACATTAAGTTACATTTAAACACATGACAAAATTCAATTAAAGAAGGATTTCCACCGTCTTTATGGAAAGTGCAAATAGTTAAAAAAGTTGCAACACGTAGCTTTTTCCTGGTATTCCCCACCCCTTCTTTTTTTTTTTTTTTGTGTAGATCGATAAACTTAAATGTAAAAATTCTCTAGCACGTTAAATATTAAATATTCACCATAATTCATTTAAAATATGCACTTAACTAAGTAAAAGCTCTGTTCTTTATTGGATTTGAAGTGAGAGAAAAATGTGAATTGCATGGAAATAATTTAATTCAAAAGGGTAAGTTAAAAGTAGAAGAGTTCCAATTTTCCATCTTTCTTTACTTTTATAGCTTTGCCGTTTTCATCCATGTTTAAAATATTTAATTCTCACTGCCGCTTTTATAATTAATTTAACCAGTGCAAACTACGGATTGATAACTGGGCATTGATCCGAGTTGACCATGGCTGCCTGCGATCATATAACGGCTGTCCAAACGGGCGAAAAAGTGCGTGCAAGCAGAACTTACATTTTCTGCCACTTCAGTCAATTGGCGCTGTTAGCATGTACTTAAAAGCGAGGATTTAAAGGTCTAACCATTGCAATATTATCGCGTTAAAGGCTTGAATTTCAAGAAAGATAAACATTTAAGTATTGAGGGCAAAAGTAACTATCAAAATACGTTGCAGGGTTATGTATTTGCCATTAAAACGTTTTTAATACAGAGAAAAAAATAAAAACATTGTTTTTTTGGTAGTAACTTATGCAGACTTTGAAGCTGCTCGTTAAGATACAACTTTTCATACATACGTATACTTTTATATATAATGAACACAGAGAAAATTTTCTCCGAAATTGGCTGATCATATTATGCTTTCAGATTAATTTTTATTTTGAACGACAATAATTGCGCATAATTTTCTGAAATGCATTTATCCTTTCACATTGTGTAGCACAAATAAATTGGCTAGCAGGTTTTTGAAAGCCGTATTGAATAGTCTTTAAATGGTTATTAGTTACTTTATTATTAAGCAATTTTCAATACATTCATGTTAATACTATTAAATAACAGCAGTTGAAGGAAAAATGACAGATTATGGTTATTTTTAATATTTGTGTTAATTGAATTATTTCAATTCCATTTATTGTAAATTTAATTATTACAGGAAAGTGGAACAGTTAGGTTGTGAAGTGACTTAACAAATAAAGATTAGTTGAACAATTATGTAATTAAGTAAATGATTAATGCAAAAAATTTTTATTGTTATTGACAAACTAATAGCATAATACTAATAACTAATATTGCATTGTATAGTATAGCTGACTTCAGTTAACTTCTACAGATGGATTATCATATAAGAGTGGCTACTTATTTTTTGCTGGTCTCATCTAAAGCAATTACACTAGTTAAATATTTAGAATAAAATCCTAAAATATTAAGTAAGAAAGGTCAAAGATTAGGCCTTTGTAAAAGAAAACGATTTAATAAAATAAACAATCAAGGGGAAATATTTTCAAATATTACAATTAAGTACAATAAATGAGAAATTAAAAATAATTACTTAAAACTCTTCATTATATGCAGTTCAGAGTTAACAAGATTATTTTTAAAAATTGTTACTGACAATACATGGGTGCCAACCCCCTAAGCAAGATGGTGCATACATTAGTATGCACCATCCGAAGTACGAAGTCCCCCAAAAAATACAACCACCCAAAAGGGCTAAAACTCGATGAAAAAATGCCCCCCTGTCCAGGGGGTGTCAAAAATTTCATCAAAAAATTTAATGGCGCAGTCTACGCCATGAACTTCCCTCGTGGACATCCCTGGATAAGAGCAATTTTTCTTTAAATATGCCTTTAAACCTTTTTATTTAGATGACATAATCCTTGACAACAAAAAGCAATGAGTATTCTCAGTCGGGGGGGGGGGGGGAGTACCGTCCGAAAACTTTTTTATTCTACACGATCGTCCCTCCACTTTTTAAAAGCCCCCTCCCCCATCACTATTTCATTGCAATTACTTATGCTCTTATCTGTAAGCCTCCGCCCTCTCACCTCTGTTTTCTTTTTTTCTGGACTGCACTGAATATTCTCAATTTTTAATACCAAGACTTTGCTACCGGCACTTCTTTAATGAAATCTACCAAAAGCTTTCGAATTCTCTGATTTTCTGTTACCTGATTTTCCTTAATTACTTTCTTAAATTAATGTTTACCCACTTTTAAATTAGAAATCAGAAATACGCTTTAGGGGGCATTCATAAATGATGTCACGCTTCGAGGGGAGAGAAAGTACGTGAAATTGTGACAAAGTGTGATAAGGGGAGGGGAGGGGGTAACAAGAAGTGTGACATCTGGCTTTTCAACATAGCGTGACATGTGACAAAGGGGGAAGGGGGAGGTCCGTTGAATTGTGACATTTTGTGACAAAGGGGGGAGGGGGTGAAATATATCGGAAAAGAGCTTGACATCATTTATGAACGGTCCCTTAGATAGTTTATTTACTTTTCTATGTTTTAAGACTCTATGGTGTACAAAATGGGTGTACTCATGAACGCGTGGAGAATCAACAACAAATCTTAGAGGGAAGTCTCCCTTCCTTTTAGGTATTTCAATTGTAACCCTTGTTCATGTGGCGCCAGTTCTATTTTAAAAAGGTATATTACTAGATTTATAATATAGATTCTCACTCACTCATTCCACTTTTAACTTTATCATTTTATACAAGCATAAGAACTTTAAACTTCTCAGAACAAAAAAAAAAAATAAAATAAACAAAAAAAATATATATATTTAAAGCATAATCTAGACATAATATGAAGTTCAAAGTTTACTTTTGAGTGGAAAAAAATTAATCAGCGGACCAACGTTCTTATAGCGCAAGTTGCAAAAATTACTCCATACACATGTTTTGGAATTAAAAGGAACCCCTTTATCAATGCGTAAAGATTTGACATAAAAAATGTAAGTAATCCAAGTGAGTGTAAATCACTCTAATTACTTGCATCCGGATGCGTACAGCTCTATTCATTGATAAAAGGATTCCTCTTGTCCCGAAATATGTTTTCTGAAATTTGGGCTATAATGACGTTTGTTTTCTTATTAATAACCTGAAGTACAAATAAATAAAACCAATGCATAAATAAATAAAACCAGTAAAGTTCGAGACATAAGGGGAAAATGCAAATGTCAGCACTCATTGGATAAAAATATCATCTAAAGCATCAAACTCACAATTTCTATTTGCAGAATAATTGAATAGGTGACATGGAGTGAAAAAACAAAGAAAATATATGCATATAAACCAAACGTGAATTTAGTAAATCCCTAAAATTATAAACTGTATGCATTCACTAATTTAATGCTTAGAAAAAACACTCTACTGCTTTCTGTCGTTTTATTTCATTTACGATGAAAAATTTCTTTAAAATACATATATATAGGTTAGACACAATTAAATATCGGGAGACATATTTCCGATCGGTAATGCATGAACTAAAAATTTACCAAAAAGAAAGCTTCATGATGCATGCTGCAAACCCGGCAAAAACAATGCTTTCGTAATGTATTTCCATACAAAAGTAGTACATTTTCTTTTGCAAACGCCACCAGTGAGGAAAAAACAACTATCGTTTGAACGCTTATTCCTTTGTTCTGGCTCCGCGTCTGGACAGCCGCTATATGATCGCAGGCAGCCATGAGTTGACCAACAAGATCGCACGGAGAAAAAAACTCGGGAGATTTGATCTACCTTAAGTTTTCTCCCATTTAAACAAATATTTAGCAGATGAGTACTATATAGCAGCCCGGTATGAAGCAGAATAAGTCTGAAATTTGATTTAATTAACTCTTGAATCTATCCTGCACTTTTTTTCAATTTGGTAACTTTTTGAGTGGTTCACAATACAAGCTTAAAAGTTTCACTGGTCGACAATATCAGTTCTGTTAAGAAACACTGCTCTAAGGCATATCTACGACTCTACGAGTGTCTAATTGGTTCTGATACGACCTACATTGCAGAGCTTTTGACCACTAAACAACTACTATTCTTGAAAGACGTACGCTATTTGAAAGAACGAGTCAATTATGTGCTAAACGTTACCAAGCTTGTGGTGATGCTGATGGATGTTGATTTGAATACTTTCTGTAATTGCTGGTGCAAATTGAAAGCTTTTTTTTATTCACTTGCTCGGCCATTTCTTGTTCCACCATCATTTTCATTTCCAATATTCTTCCTGGTTGGACCATGGACTACCTAGTAGCCTAGTGCTAAGTATAGACGTAGTTGGACGATTAGTCGAGAAAGAGATGCTCGGAGTCGGAGGGAGCAGCGGCTGTCATGCGTTGGCTCTAAAGAAACCTTTTTAGGATAACATTTAATATGAGCATTGTTTTGTCGTGTAAATAGTCTTTCATAAAATGTAATTTGTGTTTGCTTGATAAATGTATAAATAAACAGATTTGTAGATAAAGTGAGTTTACTTGATGTTGGAATCGAACCGACCCGTGTCAGAGGGCAAAGCCTGAGGCCCACGACATATCCCCTATAATTTGGTCCATGAGTTCTGGACATCCTGCATAGCGTTACTTTTTTGAGTAAAACTTAAAAAGCAACATATTTGAGCAACATACAAATAATAAATCAACTATTGCAAGGGCGTATCGCTATAAATTCTGCAAGTTCTTGCTTCGCTGCGCACCTCTGTCTAGCGTCTAAAAATCAAGGCCCTCATCCCTACAGCGTTGATAAGTTTGAAAGAACATTTTAAATTCTACAAAGGTAAATTTTGTATTTATACCACACTTGACGCATCTTCGCCCGAAAACACATGATAACTGGGACACCGAACCCATTAACAGAAACAGAAGTTCTTTCCATATCCTGAGATACAGAAACTGATACAATCCATTACATTCTCACTTAACGATGTAAAATAATGGAATGTACAAAAAATTTTAAAAAACGAAATATTTCACAGATCAACAACAAAATAGGATCGGAAAAGAGCCGGCCATCAGGAATAATTTATTCCTGGATATACGGAAAAACAACTCCTACACTTTTTAAATCTCAGAAGGAAATAGCCAATGGGGGAAAATTTGTCGATTCATTTTTATAAAGGACCAAACGAAAACAAAAGCTTTATGTTAGTAAAAAAAAATACCTGGCTCCATTAAGAACTGATAGTTAAAATGTTTAAGACGAAGACTTCATTACAATCGACATAAAAATGAAAAGAACAGCGTAACTTAGACTGTAAAAAAATGCTGTAATTTTTATAGCATCTTTTGCTGTATTTTTCCAATCACGGCTGCTGTAACCTCATTTCACAGCACTTTCTGCTGTGAAATCGGATTTTTTTATCACGTGTGTCATCAGAGCCAATAGGAAAGCAGTTTCTGCCAACTGTAGACTTTTGAACTGTTTTATAATACTTCCTCATCGTCTCGGCAGTGTACGTGCAGTGTGCTTTTAACCAAATGCTTAAAATGTCTTTATATCAAGCTATCATTAAATATTGTGTCTTCAAATCTGTGTTTTCCTGAGAGATAAGAACTTGCGACGACACAACACATTAAAAACACGTAGAAAAATGGTAAGTAAACCCTTTTTATATAAAGTATATTATATGTTTTATTACTTGATTTTAAAAAAAAGGCTTTTCAAGACGAGGCAAAATTGGAATTACTAACAATATAATGATATGAATGGCAAGCTATTCGATGTAAATTTAAATGCAAACCATCTCTAAGTTTAATTGGGGATATAATTATTCATTAAGATCAAACATGTACTAAGACCTTATTAAATAATGTTTAGGAGGATTCTAAAATGTTAACGTTTTTTCCACTGTCTTGTATGTTTATATATATGTTATGAAGGTTAATAATTTGTTGAATACTTTATTTTTAAATGGAAATAGAACTTATTAAATTATGGTTTAATTAGTCCATCAAGTTCATGTTGAATTTATTTTTAATGAACATAATTTATCAAATGATGTTTTTGAGAATAAAGTGAGGGAATTTAGAGAATTTTTTTTTTAATTAGATAAAAATTTTATAACTTAAATATCACTTTTTCTTTTAAATAAAAATTTGAATTTTTATCTTAACCATTACATAACCTGATTTGCTGTATAGCTTTAAATAATCTTTTGTAATGCGTTTAATACACTGCTGATATTTTTGATTCACTTTTTACTGCTATGAAATAGGAGAGAGGGGGGTAGCCCCCCACTCCCCTCTATCTGTTATAAGGCAGAGTGGTGTTAGTGTAGACAATTTTTAGAAATTTGGTCAAGGTACTTTACTGAATATCACTTAGGACAATACTGTTATTATTATTAACAGAAATTTCATCTTTGTTTAAAATGACACATAAGCTAATTTGAGTATTACATATTTTTCAAGAAAAAATATAATTAAGGTCTTAAATTGTTTTTGTTTAAAATGATTATACAAATGTACTGATATAAGACTTGTAATCTTGGACTAAAAAAAAACGGGGGGGGGGGGAATCCTAATGGTCTTTTGATTACTTTTGACCGTGAATACTTAAGGCATTCGTTTTTGATTGACTTTTAGGATAGATTCGTATTTAACTAGTACTTATAAAGATAAGTAATGTGTTGTAATAGTGCAGTGTGCTGTAATATTCACAGCACTGTCATAAGCAGCACCTTGTGAAATCTACAGCAGTGTGCTGCAATATTTACAGCACTGTCAGAAACAGCACCTTGTGAAATTTACAGCAGTATGCTGTAATTTTTACAGCACTGTCAGAAACAACACCTTGTGAAATTTACAGCAAAAGTTGCTGGCAGTAACGGTGCCAGCACATTTGCTGTAAAATTCACGGGATTTTTTTTACAGTGTACATTTAATATGCCTTTTACACGCGTTCCTTCTTTCTTTTTGCAATATTTACTTACGGTAACTTCGATTAAAAATTTTTTTCCTAGTAAACAGAAACACGCACACGTTGCTATCTGGCTTTATACAGCTTAAGTCCAAAATTTTACTCATTAATTCAGTTCTTTTCAAAGTTGGGCAAATTTAAATGCCTACGCAAATCACTTTTGTTGATTCTTCCATCGATATCTGTTGATAAAAAAATTACGTGATCATAGGATAGAGGAGAAAAAGCACATGTTTTAGAAACAGCTGTAAAAGAGCAATAAATAAATCTTTATGCAGGAAAAAATAATCAACGAATCTTTGCCCAAATGATTCCATTGGACGAAGAACCGGGGCTTCATTTTGCGTACAAACATGTACAACATACCGCAAACTACACTTTGTCACAAAATTACACAAAGCCTATTTTTTAAAAAATAAAATAATTTACAAACCTTTTCCTGTCGCCAGTTTTGGTGACCGGCATAACATTTTATGGTCGCCAAATAAAAATATTAATTATCCACTTACAATATTTTTTAATTTTAACTCAGATTATTTCTATTTTATTCTATTCCAGCTGCTTCAAGTTAGAGAAAACAATTCGGAAAAATATTAAACTGTGTTGTATTGTATTTGCTTCTTTTTCTCTTACTTTGCATTAATTGCATATTCAATTTTAGATTTTATTAATTTATTTATAATATGAATGATTATAATATTTTATTGTCTGCATGTATTATTATTATTATATGTCAACTATTTTAAAATGCATAGTTTGCTATTTTTTATGATTGTAAATTTGGTTCCACATCATTTGGTGCCGCACATAAATGTTGACTTCTGAAACTTGAGCTACAGATTGATAAAGAAAATTCTGCTACTGGGCTTGGCACAAAATAAAGTTTGCCCAGTCACATCGTTGGCTCTTTTACTTTTCAATTATTGAAAAAACATACATGAATGTTTCCAAAATTGTATGATAGACCAGAGCCCCCTATACTATATAGGGGGCTCTGGATAGACACGGACTTCATCTCAGAACTTTTGAATCATAATAAGATTAATTTATAGTGATTGCTTTATAAATGTGTAGCAATAGCTATAAAAAGAAATAGTAGTTATTTCAAAATTTCTTACCTTTTATTCGACTAGCAGCCTCATTCGTTTCTTCATGAAACCAGCTCTTAATATACGCTTCGACAGTTTTACTAGGATGTTCTCACCCCCCACCCCCCTCCACTCACGCACAGAAAGCTTCTTGGATCCCAAAAATGGTAACAAATATCAGTGCAATGTCATGCACTTTTCTTTCTGAGTTCCTCGGAGTCAAAGCGAGATTCTTTGCCCCCCCCCTCCCCCCAACTTATAGTACATTTTAAATGTTCATAAATTAATATATATGTTTCCATCTAAAATTCACAAATGATTGCCGGAAATCGGAAATTGCTCTTTAAAAAAAAACATGGCGCTTAAAAAAAATCATTTTAGTTACAAAACTAGGCCATTTATTTAAAATGGCGGGTTGCAATCGAATATAAAAATGTTTAAAACAATGATTAATAAGCATATTTTTGATCAAAGTATGCTACAAACAAAGTGCAAATCGATACGAAATTTGTTTCAAAATACAGCGCCGCGAAAAGTCAGGAGGTCACAAATCGTCAGAACGAGCGCATTTCGCAGAAATTGCTTAACATCCATCATAATTCGATGAATCGTCACGCGACAAACACATCAATCGATTCATCACGTCGTCTGAAAACGGAGTCGCCTCTTAATTTTACGATCAATTACAATAGCTGTGGAATTTCCATTGAACAGCATGACAATTAGCGGGGTCGTTTACGCAAAGTGCTATCGATTATAAGTCCCAGTTTTATTGCTTGATGCGTTTTCGAAGACCATTTACGGAGTATCTGCGGCAAATCTCGAGCAGCGTGATTGAAGATGTAACAGGTACGCATTCCTATACGATGATATTAAATGCAAAGATAAAAAGAATTTTCAATTCCATTAGGCTACTACTTTTATGAAACGAGGAACTGAAATCGTTTCAAATATTTCAGAGCTAAAAAACGTGGAAGAAGAATACAATTACTTTTAACATTGAGTAATATCAATTATTTATCACCATACATGGGAGCTGTCCGCATAGGGGGGTAGCACCATATACAGTGGCGTGCAAAAGTTTCGGGCCATCCTATTTTTCATACATATTGCACATAAATACGATGGTGAAAGAAATATAAACGATCGGTTATAGCAGTTATTCACTTATATTTGAAAAGAATGAGTTATATACATTGATATTATTTTCAAATAATTATTTGTTCAACATTTCTTTATTAATGACTGTGCAAAAGTATCGGAACACATACTACCTTTAAAAAAAATCAAAAAGAATAAAGGAGAATTGGAGTTAAATGTCTTGTACTCCTTCACTCGACATAATACTTTGTTGCCATGCCCTTAGCAGTAATGACTGCTGCACACCGACGAGGCATTGAGTCGATTAACCGCGAGATTCGTTCTTTTGGCAATTTCTCCCACTCATGTCGCAAATGGTTCCACAATTCCGGCTTGTTGGAGTGATTTTTCGTTAAATCCAACCACGAGGCAAATTTTTCGTTGCAAATGGAAGCATATGGTCTAGCAGAATGTTCTTGTACATTGCAGCATCCATATTGCCGTGAATTTCCACCAGCGAACCAACGCCATCAGCAAAAAATGCTCCCCAAACTTTGATGTTCCCACCACCGTGTTTAACAGTAGGAGTTTGACATTATATCTGGTACTTGTTGGAGGTCTTACGTATTTCCCACCATCACTTCCAAACAATTGAAATTTCAATTCATCAGGAAATAGCACTTTCCGCCAATCCGATGCCGTCCAGTGTTCATATTTTTTCGCAAAGTCCAACCTAGCCTTCTTATTCTTTTTGCTAATTAATGGTTTCTTGGCGCTAATCCGCTCCAATCATCCCTACAGCCTTCAGACGTCGAGACACTGTACTCTGGCTAACATCGGGTAGATTTTCACTTCGTAATTCTCGAGAAATATCAGCTGCGCTTTTTCGAGGATCGACAACACTCTTTCTTCTTATAATTTTGTCGACACGACTCAAAGTTTTTCGCGGCCTACAGCTCCGTTTTTTATCACACGGTTAGTTTGTTGTTTTATACTTAGAAATAATACGATTAACAGTACTTTTACCGACAGATAAAGCCCTTGCAATGAAACGTGAACTTTTTCCTTCTGAAGAAAGTTTCTCCACGATTTCACGAACCTGAATATTCGTGTGTTTCTGCATCGTCGCCATAAGAAGACTAATTTTCCTTTGCGTAGCATGTTTTGAAACCAGCCAGCCTAAAATGTAGACAAACCGGGAGTACAGAGCCGCGGCGAGAAGTGGCCCAATATTTTTGCAAACCGACGAAAGTAATTTTACGTTATACACGTAGAATATGCTATGAACCAATGTAATATTTGATGTTTCTTTGTATATTCTAACTTTCTCATATATTTCGGACAATGAACGAGTGGAGGAATAAAAAATTTTATCAACTCAATGGAAAAATCAGGGTGGCCCGAAACTTTTGCACGCTACTGTATAGGGGACGTGATTTGATGTGACGAGGACGAAACCAAAGGCTGGAAATTAGAGGGTATAACTAACGCTTTGTTGCCTGGTCACCCCAACTGTCTTTATGTTCATACACAGCAGTTGGATGTCATTAAGAAATATTATTTGAAAATAAAAAAAGATTAAACAGAGATTCTTTGTAATGAAAACTTGTAGAACGCCAAATCAAAAAAATTGTTGATTTGCATTTGCTTTTTGAACTCGCGTGTATTTCTAATTTATTCAACAATAATGGGATGGCATGAAAATTTATTTCTACTTTATTTAGAGGAGAAGGGGCACAGAAAGATAGATTTTTCGAATAATATGTATTACAAATACATTAAATTAAATAACTAACTCGGTGGTCAACCAGTCGAACTGATGAGAGATTATCGCTAATTGAAAATTTAAACTAAACAAACTGTTGTTACACAGAAAAACTAGAATATCCGAATTGTTTAAACGTTAGAGGCTGCCCTTAAAAAATTACTGTTGAATTTCTACTGCCTAGACGAACTCTAGCAATAATTAAACAAAACATAGATTTGTTAAATTGAGTTCTATTGAGCGTACTACTTACGACACATTGCCAGATTTAGAACAATTAATCTATGTTGAAAAGTGCAACGTACCAAATCATACTCTGTGCCAAAAATAGGGTTATGTAATAAAAAGAAATATCATTAAAAAATTTTTTTAAAAATCATTGTGTAAAACAGCAATACCAACCTCTTCGAAGAAGCTTAATTGTGGCACTGGTTCTTCAAAGACATTTTCACAAAAATCTTTGAATAGTAGATAACCTATTAAAAAAAGACGAAAAAAATATAAACACGATTCGAATAAAAACAGTTGAATCACAATAAATATACATTATTATTTTTTTAAGTATACTTGTTTATTTCTATTTTCGCCCAAGAATTCGGCGCGTCATTCCGAATTTTTAGATGGGGTAAAGGGTATATTCTCCTTATATATTGCCTAAAAATATATAATATACGCACATTCATAAAAATATATATTATAGTCTCAAAGACAGGGGGGAATAACCCTTTCATGACCCCCTTAAATTATGAGCTTGCAAGAAAGACATAACTGTAACTAAACAGAAAAAAAAGTACTTTTTTTCAAAACGTTAAGAAAGAGTTACTTTTCAATAACTTAATTATCTTTGACATTATCAGAACAACGAGTATATTTTTAAAAACGGTCATATTCTATACATCAAGATATTTCACACAATGCAGGAATATGAAACAGTAATAAAGTGTTCATCATATCACATACTAGAAGTTTTAATACATAAAAGTTTCCATCAGTAGGCATGGCAAATTATGAATAATGATGATAATAATAATAATAACAGAAATTCACAAAAATCTTAGTTGCAAAAACTCTTTACACAGCACATAAACATCCATCATAAAATTATTGTTGCAATCAGTTTTTTAGCATAAAAAGCAGTTAATTTATTACAACATTTTCACGTTTTTCAAACACTGGACTAAAATTCTATTTATTTGCAATTTTGTATTTATCCATCTTTGTCTATTTTTTCCTTCCTCTTCATTTTTGAAAAAGAAAAGTGACTTTTTTTAATTCCCATTTTTACGAAACTAGTAATCATATTTTCAAAAATAATAATTAAATATTCGCACACAAAAAAAAAAAAAAAAAGAAGAAAGAAAGAAAGAAAGAAAGAAGACCATGGGAAAGGGTAGGATTGCACAGACCTTTGAGTAGTAAAAATTTAAGTTTCAATGATGACGAATGGAAAACGAAAACGGAAGAATATTTTAGAAAAATTAGAACTTTTTAATGACTTCCGGAAAGAACTATCTTTTGGGAGCAATGGAAAGTGAAATAAATGTTCTATCCAGATCGGTCCAAAAGAAATGACAATATCATATTTGACATTGATACAAATGCAAAAAATCCCATTTAATTAAAGTAGTGCCGGAGGGGCCCGGTTTTTAAAGTAGAAATTTTTATATAATAATTACCTAAACCTAAAACTTTATTGCCACAAATGGTAAGGGGAAAAAGTTTTCAAGAATTTCAGGGAGCAATGGAAACTTTTTCTCCCTTCACTTAATCACGCGGGGTTTACCTAAAATTAGCGACAAGTCCTTAGTAGTGAATTAAATAAAGTATTTTCCTTTTTTTTTAATGATATTACATAAATATACTACACATATAGCTATTTTAGGAGCACACAAAAGTTTCAAATGTAATGGAACATCATTTCTCAACCTTTTTAGTGCTGTATCCAGGGTTGCCAAACGTCCCGAGTTTCCCAGGACATTCCCGTATTTTGAGAAATTGTCCCGCGTCCCGGGAACTTCAATACAGGACGGTAAAAGTCCTTCCCGTTCCCTCGGCAAGATACTGATTTCACCAGATATGAGGTATCCGGTGACTTTTGTTTGACGGGTCCGTACCGGATATGGGATACCCAGTTCTGATGTTTCAAACCTGTAAATCTTATGCATTTTTTACCCGCAGCTTCGAAACAAGTAATAGTTTTTCATTTACATATCTTTACAAAATATGCTAACTAAAATAAATTGACATTCCGGAAAACCGCATCATTCGTGTGCAGGGGCTGAATATTGGATTCCAGATATTTAAAAATCGGTCGGCTACCGAAAATCCGGTGTCTGATATCCGGACGACGTCCCCCCCCCCCCCCCCCACACACACCCCTCCGTCGGTGCGTTTCTTCTGTTGTCTGTTGCAGGTTTTTAATTTGTTAACTTCCCTGGTTGTAGCAGCCTTAAAAGACAAAACAAAAACTATCGAAGCCTTGAAACCCCATAGATACTGACACAATATTTTAATTTAACTTTTAGAAAAGCTTTATTAATGTACAACTTTAACAACGTTCTCGAAAAGATGGGTTTTCAATTCATTTGACGAAAATGTTGTTGCAGCTATTGAGACGCACATTCAACAAATTGATACATCAGCCGACACAGTAAGAATTTTGATCGAAAGATATGTATAAATAGGCTTGTCGGACGATGTGTTATTGTGAGGCCATATAACGAAAACTTTGACCCTATTTGTCCCTGCTTACTTAGGCGTAAAAGTATTTCTCGTACCAGCTTTAAAAATAAATATTAAATCTTCAAAAAATGTTTTAAGTCACATGGTTTTATTTAAAAAAACTAAAATGCAGTAATAGTGGTCGAAAGCCGCGTAACAAACTGCTGCGACAAATCAAGTTGAATAACATCGCTGCATTATACAAAGAAAGCTATCGTTGCCATTAGACAAATAATAATTCTGATAATTTCCTCAGAGCCAAAACTATTGATTTTTTCTCTCAATGAACGTTATAATAAATTATAAAATGGATGGAATATTGTATACTGTATTGTCATCGAACATAAGCTTGTGTGAAGGTAATTTATGCCGTAATAGTGCTCTAAAACCGCGTAAGAAACTTCCGTGACAAATCAAGATAAATAAAACCGTGTAATATCGACTATCAGTTCAAAATAATTGATTTAATCTAATAATTAAATGAGTCTTCATCGTGAAAATTTTTAAATGACAAACAAGGCCAATTAATTATTTCAAACAACCAATCGCAGACTTTTAAGATCTAGAATCGGCTTCGTCCTACGTCTTTTGTCTTATTTGGGTAGTTTTTTCCTACGGGATATGCACGTTGATTAACTGTACTTCTGCAGCAAAACGCCCAGCTATCTTTAGTTACAGACAGTGTGTTCCTGCCCTGTGTTTTGTTTTGCCCAAAATGGGCAGAGTCATGTTCACACACTCAAGATTTCCTATACATTACCGACTTTCATAATTCCATTTCTCAATGTTAATACTAAAAAAGAAAATTTTAGATATAAATATTGCTTCACAAAACTGATTCACAAAAAAGTGAACTGGCAAACATTTTCGAAGGAGACCACTGTGGCACCATTTGGTCTGGAGATGTTGATCCTTACTACAGTAGCGCGCCGATTATCCGAACTCCAATTAACCGAACTTCCAGTTATCCGAACAGTTTATTTCTCTATTAATTTTTCCAAATCCGAACTTCCAATTATCCGAACAGCCTATTTCTCCCCCACCTAAGGGAAAAAAAATTCCTAACCGAACTTCCAGACGTGAAAAAGAAGAAAAGAAAGAAGGTGAAAATGAAGAAAATAAAAATGAATGCTTTGAAAATGACCCAGGTCCATCACATAACGAAGCCTTTGAATGTTTGAAAACAGCTATGAAATGGCTCGAACGGCAGAGCGACGCAGATCCTATTCAACTAAGATGTCTAAGAAGAATTCGAGATATGGCAGCATTGAAAAGAATGTCTTCTTTGAAGCAAGCAACAGTCAAAAGCTTTTTTGCTTAAATTGTAGTTAAATTGTAATATCTAGCGTGAAATAAAAAAATTTAAAAAAAAACTTTTTAAACACGCCAGCACAAATAGGTGCTGCAAGTCCTAAGCCTGGATAAAGCGTGAAGGTTTTTCAATTGTCCCAATATACCTTAAAATGTCTGTCCAACTATCCGAACTTTTGCTTATCCGAACTACGGTTTGTCGCGACGTGTTCGGATAATCGGCGCTCATCTGTAGGCAAAGCCAGATCTTACGAAAGCAAACTAGCCTGCTACGGTCTTCTTCTGCATCTTTCACATTATTGCTCTTCTTAAAATTATGCTCCTTGTAATTTAACCCTAAATGCGCCTTAGCTCAGTCAACTTTAGAGGCTCCGGAATACGTGAGGCAGTCAACGGAAAAATATGTTGGAGTTAATAAATGATTCTGGATCATGCTTGACATCTTTACATTAAAATTTCCTGAACAAAAAACTGATAACTGTGATAATTGTGCAACTTCAAATAGGGAAAAGAATACGCCGTTAGCCAGCAATAGAGCAAACGTAATAAGAATAAAACAAGGATCAATTATGGAGCTTTATCGAAATTCTATAAACAACGAAAGGAAGCTCAAATAAAACAAAAGTTTTTAATTCCACTCGCACTTGTATCACATGCATCGCTAACACAGCTTTGCAAACACTTGAATCAATTGTATCAAACTTATTTTTAATGACCGCTTCATCATCAAATCGTTTTTACAAGAACACGTGGTTCGAAAGGAGCAGACGCTTTCCCAAAATACATTCGTTCTAGAGCGCCAAAAGCTCCGAACTCGAGGCGAAAACTCTTCAGCGAACACTTGAACACGAACGCAATCCAGTCGAGTGGGGACTTCATCGAACAGGAAAGACTAGTAATCATCAAAGGAACGACAAGGAAAAGTTTATAACACATGATAATACTACATCAGGGACCTTAGGAGTATTTAGATTCTAAAAAAACCACAGAAACTTTAAAGTGAATAAATCAGTAAAACTCAACTTTGATCGAGGTTCTCCAGTATAGGCCTAAAACTGATGTACAAAACTTACTAACAGCAGTATTTTGAGCAACCTCCCAAAAATGGTTGAGGTAATGGATGAAAAATCCATATTTTATGGAGTAATAAACTTTCGAAGATGAAAAAAGACATAAAAACTAAATAGATGTCTATCAGATGCGGATACAGGATCTCGTTAAACGATCTTCTTTTGTAAAATCTTTCCAAACACGGTACTTCCTACTTTTTATCCCAAAGGGACAGCATTATATGGTTTTAAATTCATTTTTCATAAATTTAATAATATTTGACTCTCTGGGAGGGGATTTCCCCCATTGCATCCGCGCATGATCTATGAAACCAGAAGAAATCACTAGGAGACAGAGATTAATGTCTAATAAGAGTAGTAAAGCCCTATAGTAGTGGCGTTCCTAGTATGGGTGTCAACCGGGGCGAAACGCTCTCTCCGCCCCCTCGTAGTGACGCTACTGCCAATAGTCCTCTATTTTTCATAAAGGTAAATAATATGAGTTCCAGCTAATATGTAAAAATTCATAAACAAGTTTTTAAAAATATAGGAGACAAGCTCCAGTCCGCTCCCATGCAAATTAGGGGCCCTGCTAAGGACTACAAATGAGGGCATTTGATCCTGCTGTAGAGTAGCTGACTGCACACACGTGTTTCGGTGAAATACGAGAAAAACACTCACATAGTTTCATTTCCTAGCACTGAAGAAGAGTTTCCTTGCAGATGCAAACAAACCACAAATGACATCAAAAGGCTGAACGCAGCAAATTTTACAAAAGATAGCGTACAACGTCTTTCAAGGATACAAGAAACTCCTTTTTTAATACAAAAGAAGTGGGCTGGAGGAACAACATTCTGGATTATTAGCACAAAGGTATTCTACTTATCTCACTAATGACATGCTGTGCTATTTGCTGTGACGAACCACGATAAACGTCCAGCAAAAATGCGTCAGGTATAGATAACGAGACTCGTGCAATATATTAAACTTAGAGAGGTCATTCACAAATGATGTCACGCCCCGAACAGGAGAGTAAGGGGGTTCCAGAAATTGTGCCATTTGTGACAAGGGGAGGTAAGTATCAAGAAGTGTGACAGCACACATTTTAGTTGCATTTAAAATCGAAAGATTAAATTTTTTTTTAAAAACTAGTTTACTTTTTTAGTTTCAGGATTAGAAAATTCAAAATTTAAACACATACTGATAAAAAATGTTATTATTTGTGCTTATTTAAGAAATAATTCTGTGAAAAGTACAATTTGGTATCTCAGAATTTAGTGAAGGATCTGTTTTGATTGATTGGAATTATGTTAAGAGTTTAGATTAATTGGAATTTTGTGAAGGGTTCTAAAATGAAAAGAATTCAAACGTAGTTTATTTATTTGCAGCCTCTAGTACACAAGAACCAAATTTTACGAGATCGTCATAGTTAAGTTGCTCAGAAAATTTTCCCGTTCAATATTTTCCAGAAAACCCACATCTCTAGTACGCTGAAGTGGGACACTTTGTGACAAAGGGGGTGGGGTCAAATACATTGAAAACAAGTGTGACATCATTTATGAATGGCCGCATGCAATATCTTTTTGACAACTATGAAGTAAAATGTTTCACTTTGTGAGGAAACAATTAAAGAGCAAACTAAAGCTGTTATATTCAACAAAAACAAAAGGCAAGGGGGGAAATCACATGTACCAGGTTTGGGTTACAAGGAACCCTTTTACCACTTTTTTTTTTTTTTTTTGATAATTAGACTGGAGTCATAGTTTCAAGCTAAGCCACAGCCGATGACAACAAAGTATACTGCCGCCGTCACTGCGGGTGTTGAAATTAGAGTTGACACAGCTACAACACAACCTGGCATTTCTTCAACTCTGTATTCTCAAAATATTTTCACTTAGAGCGAACTCTGGTACACAAAAATTTCAAATGTACACGACTATGTTATAAGTTGCCATACAGCAAAACGTTAACGTATAAACAAATAGTACCCCCAACACCAATCATTAAAGCATTACATTACAAGCAACATAACATTCCAAGTAACGTTCACATTATAACTGCTAATTTTCATGTGAAAAAATGCAACGATTCATGGAAGCATTAATCATGACATCAGAAAACTATTTTGAATAAGTATGTCATGCAACGCGTTGTCGATGCATGCAGAATGCACTACACTTATTCGGTCGACAATCAATTATTTATTTCTTATTTGTTTGAAAAGAGAAAGTCATATTTCTTTTGTTTTAAGATAATCGCGAAATTAATATGAGAGAAATAACTACAGTTCTCCTAAGATTATGAAATATAAACCTTTTATATTCCTTTCAAAAGTAAATATTCATGTACAGGAAACATACATATACATGTATGCACATATTCTCCAATTTTCTCCGTAACAGTTTAATTTCTTGCCTAAATTACCCTAAGCAAAGTACAAGCAAAAATAATTTTAAAAAACAAGAAACTTATAATGCACTTCGAGGCACTTTAAGACAATTACTTGGCATGCATTAATTCGGAGAAAAAGAGAAAATGGCCGTAGCATAGGGGCATTATCCGAAAAATCAAGGGAATAAATTATGTTCTAAGTACCCACCAAAAATGGTGAAGCTCTTTAAACTGAATTCAAAGGAATATATCATAAAGTGTTAGGGGTAGAAACGTGTTAGCACCCCACCCACCTCCACAGCAATATTGTCTTAGTTCCCGAATAAAACCTTGTAAAGGAGATATTTATCGTGTTATTAAAGCATCCAATTAAACGAAAGAAAAAAAAAAGTGATCGTCACGAATTTGGTCATTGAATGCAAATAATTTTTTAAGTGTGACAAGAAAAATGTCAATTTCCAAAAAAACTTGTTAGAACTGTACTTTTATTTTCGCTTTTCACATAACATTAAAATTTAAATGAGCAATTTTTAAATAGAGCTTAAGTTTAAAAAACAAATTAAAATGTTTACTATTATAAATTCGAATACGAAATTAGGAAATTATTTTCACATTTATGCATATAATACATACATAAATAAATATATAGATGATATATGTATATAATGCATTTATTTAAACAAATATATTATAAAAATACTAGTCGACCCGTGCGGAATTCCGCACTAATCTGGGAGAGAAGACATTATGAAGATGAATGGAAAAAAGTAAACGGGTGTTGACAAAAAAGATGACATATAATTTAACAAGTACAACTAGCTGTTACAAATCCCCCCCTCACTATTATTTAGATATTCAAAATAATATATAATCACAATAATAATGATAATTATTTTTATTATTAGTATACATAGCATTAAAATGCAATAACGAAACAGTTCCATTATTACTTAAAATATAGTTACTGTTGGTTGATTAGGCTCTACACTCATTTATATTACGAATGTGTAGAGCCTAACCAACCAACAGTAACTATATTTTAAGTAATAATGGAACTGTTTCGTTATTGTATTGGCTCTACACATTCGTAATATAAATGAGTGTAGAGCCTAACGATTGAATAAGTTTAACAAAGAGACGCAGCTAAAACTGTCCAATTTTCTACACAATAAAAAAAGAAGTTTCTCGTTTGTTTACTTGATAACAGATGGCGCCAGCATACACAACTCCAATTTGGGATCCATTTAAAGGACCTCTTCTAAGATGATTTTAAACCTCAAATTTAAGAGACGCGGTACATTTTTTGACCGTGGGTCTAATTTTCGTCCTCAGCCGGGACGATAAGCTTTAAAATGAGGGATAAATCATGGAATTTGATAAAGGAATAAGGAAGATCTCGCGGACCGACAGAAAAACAGGCTAGAGAAATAATATATATATAGATTTCAAAAAGAAGCATTCTATTTCGTAATACATTGTCAGTTAAATTTTAAATTATATATTCAACTATTTAATTAATGAGTAATTATATGGCGCTATACAATATCTCGATTTGCGAGGGGCAATACGTTATCTAGAAGAGTAACATCGAGGGTTGGAGTCCAAATGCTCCCCCCCCCCCCACCAGCCCTCTTGAGAAATAATGTTTATTCCTGTGTATATATTTTTTTTTCTGAAAGGTTATTACACCTTTACCCTTGCCGCAGTGTGAAACAATGAGCCTAAGGCGATTCTATACGTCCTCATTCGACGAACATGTTTAAGCTTGTACGAACAAAGAAGTTATTTAGTTCAGAATTCCATTTTTGATCGGTTTAATTGATTTACGATAACAGAAAATCGATTTCATTATTTTACCTTTTGTTTTTATATTTTATTTACTCCCTATTCCGTCATGGGATGGAAAATTAATATTATTCCAAGATGACTTTGTTTCCATGTCGTATCGGAGCAAATTATTGATAAAGTAAGCTGGTTAGATTCAATGTGTAAAACAAAAATTTAATGAAAGGACTTATATTAACATGAAATACACACACCAAAATAAAGAAATTAGAAAACAAAATACTCAATATTACAAATGAGGGACCAAAGGTCAAGTGTCTAAAATCGAAAATTTTAAAAATATAGGAATGTGATGTCATGTTATATAATAATAACACAGGTCTGCAAAAAAAGCTTTTTTAAAAATTGTTTTGATTTAGTTAACTGATCTTTATGTAGTTTTTTGCGCTGGTTTCAAAAAACACATTGGTTTTTTTCTATCACGTAAGGCTTGCCTACAAAATAAAGTTGAAGTTTTTGGGAAAAGTTCAAATACCGGAAAATTTCAGATTTGTTTTTATTATTTTAACATGAAATAAAAGCAAAAAAAAAAAACAACGATACCTAGCTAAAATGAGCACAATAGTGATGGACATGTGTTGCAAAGATATTTTAAGTCTTTGTAATAACGTTTTCTTTTTCCATCAAAGCTTCTTTTGGTACTTTTTCGGCTATGTTCTTGTGAATTTTCCCTTTTGAACATCCAGCAGTAGTCTGCTATCATGTTGACATTTCATCGACCTTGGTATCTGCGCTCCATTCCTTTCATATCTTGATAGAAACGTTCTCCTTGTTCCTCACTTACAGCCCCAAGATTTTCTGGAAAGTAGTCCAGATGTGAGTGAAGGAAATAGACTTTGACACTCATGTTGCAGCCCAACATTTTGTAGTTTTCTAACAATTCAGCAACCAAAGTTTTGTAGTTTGGGTCTTTTTTGTTTCCAAGAAAGCCTGTTACAACATGTTTAAATGAATTCCAGGCATTTTTTTTCTTTCATTTCCATTTTAGTGATAAAGCTTTCATTTTTAAAAAGTTTTCTGATGTCAGGCCCAACAAAGACTCCCTCTTTCAGCTTAGCATCGGATAGACCAAGAAACTGTTCACAAAGATACTTGAAACACTCTCCTTCTTTGGGAAATGCTTTCACAAACTGTTTCATTAGCCCCAATTTGATATGAAGTGGTGGAAGTAAGATCTTTTTAGGATCCACTAAACTTTGTCTTTCAACATTTTTAACTCCAGGAATAAGAACCTTTCTGATTGGCCAGTACTGCTTGACATAGTGATGGTTCCTGTCACGGCTATCCCATTCACAGAGGAAACATGGAAACTTTGTGTAACCACTTTGTTGACCTAGTAACATGGAAATAACTTTCAAATCCCCACAAATGGTCCATTTATGGTCAGAGTAGCCAAGCTTATTAAGAACAAACTCAAGATTTTCGTAGCATTCTTTCAAATGGACCGAGTGTCCAACAGGCACAGAAGCATATCGGTTACCATTGTGAAGAAGTACAGCTTTCAAACTCCTTTTTGATGAATCGATGAAAAGTCTCCATTCCTCTGGTTCATACGTGATTTTGAACATTTCCATGATCCCAGGTACATTGTTGCAGAAAACTAGGTCACCCTCTTGTGTAAAAAAAGGGACAAATTCCTTTTCTCTAAATCGGTACCATGAAAATGAAGCACCGGAGGCTAACATATGTCTTTCTTTAAGTCTAGACCCTAAAACTTCCACTGAATCCTTTGTTAGGCCCATATCTCGTACTAAATCGTTCAAGTCTGATTGAGAGATAAGTTTAGGGTCATTGGTACCTGGATCGTAGCTGTCCTCATCATCGCTGCTACTATGTGACATTTGGTCTAAATCGTCTAAAATATTCTCCAGGATGTCTGGAGGTGAAGGAATAGGCAAGTCAGGTCCATGAGAAACAGGGCGAATAGCCGAACGTATGTTGGTTGGGTATGAAATGTCCTTCCTGTTTTTTGAATTGAAACCTTGCACTGAACAAGAACAAAAATAACAGTCATCACTGTGATTTTTAGGCTCTCTCCAAATCATGGGTATTCCAAAACGAAATGATTTCTTCTTACCTTGAAACCATTGTCTCAGTTCTTCAACACACACAGAACACACTATATGGGGAGCCCAAGATTTATCTTGGTCCCCTAATTTAACACCAAAGTATGCAAAATACACCTTCTGAACAAAATTAGAAATGTTCCTTTGTTGCTTCTTGATGGTATAAGACCCACAAATATAACAGAAACAGTTAGGAGAGTTGACACATCCTCTGGTAGCCATGTCTTCTTCCAGTAGAAACTGGATTTTCCCAGTTTAGATTCATTGTCTTATTCAAATAAATAGAATAAAAACATTTTTTTTTTTTTTTTTGCAAATAACATACTCACAATTTTTAGTTACCTGTTCACCATGAAAGCGCCATAATTCAGACTAAATTTACCACTTATGTAGGTTATAATATTGAAAAATCGTACGCATACTGAACCTGAAAACCCCTGAAAATAAGAAAACTTCAGTTGAAATTTCTGACTTATCTAAGGGTGATGGAATTTTTTCACTATTTTTTTCGTAATCAGCACAAGAAAACTGTTAAACCCACTAGTTAAATATGCTACAATTTTTTCATCGCAGACCTGTGTAATCTGTTGATTTCTTTTTCGCATCAAGATGGAATCCTGCGAATAATTTTTGATATGGAAAAACAAAAGGTAGAATCAATCACCTCCTGCGTTCTAGCTTAGCGGTATCTTAATCACACTAGTTAAAAAAAATTCCACCCCCCCCCCCCCTTTGATGAAACAATAAAATTTGTGTTGGCGAATAGATTTGTAAAGATTTAGCTTTTTCTTTGTTTTCGCACACTTTTTATTTTTCATTAGTGTTTCTTTCTTATTTTTAGGAGAGGTCAATTCAATTGCTCCTATTGCCCCTTCCGTGGATTTCATTTGTTGGGGAAGCGGCTATCTCCCCCAGAATGCACCACTGGAGATATCCACTTAAACTGCATGAATTCATATTTTTACATCGCAACATTGTGATGCAAGGATGGCAATCAATCGCAATGTAGAAATTCCTACATCGCACAGCCTACAGTGTACTTACTCTCTTTGATCGTCTGAATACTAGAAAATCCTGCATATTGAAATGTGGTAGGTAGATGGCAATCAACAGATGTAACTGACATTTTTCACAACACAAGGTTGCGATTTTGAATCATGACAAAAGTGAAAATAACGTTCATTAACTAGAGTTAATGCACATAAATACATTTACTAGGTGAGCATGTGTGTGTTTTTTTATCTCAATCCTTTCGGATTTTATAACTGATTGATATCTAAATACAAAGAAAAGGGTACCAATCAAAGACGAATACTGAAAAACAGCAACTGTCAAATGTGCATGCAGAGAAACCAAAGGACAGTCACAGACAGATTTCATTAACTTTCCACATCAATATCAATAACACGATATCATTATCATTATGAGTAAAATAACACCTCCATCTTATTTTATTTCATTTACTTATTTATTTTTTCATTTCATTCAATTAGGTATGCAATTTTTATTATACAAAGAATAAAATCACGTGCGATTCTCAAAGTGCTGTTTACGAAATTCTGTCACTACTTTAAGATGCTTTTTCTTTACATTAATAAGCGACGCAGACTTCAAACACAATTAACAAAACTGCAGAGCAAAATGAATGCCGTAGAATTTTCTTCCCAACATCAAACAAGAACAAACCTAGACCATTTTTTCCAAGTGGCGTACGTAATAGAAGAAATGAGGAAACCAGAGAAACGGGCGCCCCGGGATGCTCGCGAAAAACATCACCATTAAACGGAGTCGCCTCCCTCGCGCAGCTGGAGTCCGGCAAACGAATTTTCGGTTTCACTTGAAAGTGTTGATCAAGTATCGCTCGAAAGGCCCGGATCATTTATTTAGCTTTGTAAGATTTATCGGGGCTGTTTGCGTAGTATTCAGGAAGAACTAGGTAGACTATTTTGTCTCTCAAACCAACTCCCTTGAGCACATTCCTCCTGAGTTTGATGTCAACGACGCTCCAAACATAAGATATGTAACTGTATTGATTGATATCTATGGATAAAATAGCGTCGCGGACACTATAAGTACACAAGAAGCTCCGTCTAGAACTATACGAGCTTACCTTTCCCGTATACACCAATATCAAACTGATAATAATCTAGCTATCTCTCCTCACTTAACTTTAGTTCTTAATTGCTTCAAATATACATTTTTCAAAGGTTTATTATACATATTCATTCACTTATTAATTCATTCGCTCACTCATTTCATTCATTCATTCAAAAATATCCTTAAAAATCCAGATCAAAAAGCTTCAAGGGAAAATAGGCTCGCTTAGGGCTTCGCAATAATAGGCTTCTGGAAGAACTTCGTATATGTGCAGGTTCTACGTAGTAAGATAAGTCTGATAAAGTTTGTTCCAAGCAAATCAGTCTGCTAGATTAGGATATATATATATATATTTCCCCGTAGGCGCTAAAGTTATTTTTTTAACTGTTCAATATTAAACAAAAATTGTTCAAATCAAAAAAAAAAAAAAATGTTTCCCGTAATAGCTTCCTCCAATAAGCTAATCAAAGGAACTAGAATATTATGCCCAGAATTTACATAATTCGCTTCATTTTTGCTCATAGCCTTTTTTCAGCTGTTAAAAATTAAACGAAAACTTCTTCAAACCAAAAAGGAAATGAGGTGTCCTTGTTGAAATCTTTCGAATTCTTTCAACAGGGAGAGGGGAACAGACCAATAGACAGACAGATACACATTTTCCCCCGTCTCAAAGCCCTACTTTTTTTTTTTTTTTCAATATTTATTTATTTAATTAACTTATTTTTGACTTTTTCTTATGTTTGACGAAATTATTGCGATACATTAAGCCTTTTTTCATTTTTTTTTTTTTTTTTAACTTTTGCTAAAAAGTCTTTAAGAGCGAACATATTTTTATAAATATCATACATGACGATTTCTATTGCAGATGCATGAACATTTAATCCTATGTAATCAATGTAATAAACATTTATGTAATGTAATAAACGTTTAATCCTATAATTGGAGGTATTTTTCCCCTCCCCTCTGAGCCCCAAGGGCTTGAGCACTACTGAATTAGTTAGCTATGTAGCGCAACGTACGTGAAATCAATTACATAGTTTTACTTGAAGTTTGTTTAATTCCATAATCTAACTCACATAACTCCAGAATAATTTTTTCCTGCGCAGATAGATGTGCAACTAAGCTGAACAAGATGATCATAGACCCACTACAATACAGTAAAAACAGTTAAAAGAGAGCAAAATAAACTCACCTAATTTTTGGTTGAATATTTTGTCGAACGTGACCTCGCCCATCTTCTCCAAGTGCTTGTGCATAACACTCCGAACACTAAAAGAAAAAGAAAAAAGCATAAGACGATACCGGAAACAGATATAATTATAAACTGTTTCCAAAGATAAAACTTTTCATCAAACCCATAAAATCTCGAAATATACTAAAAAACTGCACTTCCTAAATAAATAATATATTAATTGATAATATTAATTGTTAGTTGCTGCACCATCTTTACATGGTACACACAACATAGAGAAAAATCGTGAAGATCAAATGCATTTTAGTCCGCTTTGCGCCACTAAATTAAAATTTCTATGTAGATTCCTTCAAATATTTTACGTGTAAAACTAGAAAATGATTTTTCCTGAACGATGTTGCTGTGATGATAGTAAAGCAGTTGCAGTTATAAATTTACTTGTAGAAGTTGTAGTTGTAGATTTTTTATGCTGTTAATTTAGATCTAGCAAGCCTTTCGCGTACCCCATGATATTTTCTTAGACTTTAAAGAATTACCAGTAAGAAAACTAACTGATAATGGAGGAATTTAGTAGGACCTGTTATTCCATTCGCTGTTGATGGCCGCTTGCCAATTTTCCACGCGAAAACGTGGTCGAACAATATACGACGTCCCCCGGCATCGTGTAATAATCCTAAAGCTTCATTTCGAAAAAGTTTGAAGTTGATCGAGAAAAAATAATGAATGTGCATACCGTTTGAGACTTCGTTCAATGGGTTTTACCGAAGCTATGTAAACACTAACATTTGCTGCTAATTATCCTGTCAAGTGCCCTTTGTTACCTGGCAAAGTTAATCGTCAAGAGTTATGGAAACAATAGAATGCAACTTATTTACTGTTTAAGAAAGTTTGCACGACATAAGTGGAGCTATTTCTATTGTATGGATGCAACTACTAAAATTTGCTTCGATTTCGAACTTAGTTCCTTTTATTAAAGCCACTGAAATCGGTACCACATTATTTTTTATTAAAAAAAGGTTTATAATCGGTATGTGGCGCGTAATGGTACAAAGGAGCAATGCCATATATCAAGCGATGCAATATTTACAAAATTAATCTGCTAATTTAAGCAAAACTTCCTTACAAGGAAAGCAATACAGCTGGGATCGAAATCTTATTCGCATTTGAAGTCTGAAATTCTACAATAGCACTGTTCTTTCAAAGGAATTTCTGAATTGAAATTTTTGGGAGATAATTTACTGTATGATGAGGACTGTACTTGGGATTATTGCTGGATTTCCTACAAGACTATTGAAGTTCTGCTTCCCAGTTTCGGCAATTTTGCTTTTAATTCTGCTAAAAGCGTACTAAGAAATCCTTAGAGTGGTATTGGTGTTATCAGGAGCTTAACTTGCCTGTGAGCTCACAGGTACTCAGTTCCTGAACTTTCTTCCAATTTTAGGTAATTTTTTACAAATAAGACACAATTCAGAGTATTTAAGCATTAAAAGCAGTTTTGAACTTTGAAGGCTATAGGGCTCCTGCACTGCTGTGCCCAGAAATTAGGCCCTGGGCCACCTGGTCATGAGAAAGTTGAGAAACCGTTGCAATTAAGATTGCCATCCTTCCCGAAAAATCGGGATTGTCGCGATTCTAGGGTAGTAAAATAGTAAAGGTCGAGACAAGCGGTCGCCACTTGCCATTGGTGAAAAAAAAAAATTATTGGGCGACCACAAAATGTCATGTCGGTCGCCAAAACTGGCGACTTTCAGTTTTTTTTATTATCATTTGGTCATTACTAATGGCAATCAATTAAAGTCAAACACACAAAAACGAACCTTTTATACAAATCGCGATCGCAATCTTAGTGGACCTTCTTAAGTACAAGCACGAAAGTTGCAAATTTCCGCTATTAAACCCCTTGATTCGTTTTTGTTTTAATTCTTTTCAAAGTATTTACTTGATATTCTAACTTTCGGACTATTTTTAAAACAACGTGTTTTCAAAATAGCGCGCGTTGTTTTACTTTACATGACGACTTTGTAGGTGTATCGCTTTTCAATTTGACGAGCTGAAATGAAAATATCCGTTTTGAAATGAATGAGTTGTATCATATTAAAAGTTTCTTTGAACACATTAGGAATGACTAGGGATGAGATTGCTGCATTAACTATTTTTAAAACTGGCGACCAACAGTGTCCAAGTGGCGACTAACTTTTTTGGGTTTACTCGCCACTGGCCACCATCAATTTTTTTTTTAGTCTCAAGCATTATAAAATAGTGTCCCGCCGGAAACCTCCTTGCAAATATGTTAATATTAATATATTTCGAATCTGCTCTTTAAAGCCAAAATATTGCAAAATTCTAATAATCAGGTTCAATTAGTTCCAAGACGGAGCTAAATGTCGCTTGTATAATGTATAAATATCAGTTAATCCCATTTATATTCCACTGTTTCTGCGTGAGGAAAAACGAAACAACCCCAATTACTCAGCCATTGTGCCCGATAGAAAAAAGAAAAACTGATAGGTGTCAATCCGACATCGGTTAAAGTCTTCTTTCAAATTATTGAAATAAAATTTTCGATAATAAATTCTATAAGAAGCAGTATACATATTAAAATGAACAATAACTTCGAAAACTTAAATGAAAGGCCATACTTTTGACAACAGAATTCCTTCAGCGTACCCAATTAGCCTAAGTATTAAATTTGAGTAAAATCGGACCATTAGAAACGGGAGGTATTGAAAATGAGACTATCACTATTTTCAACATTCTAATTTACAGGTCGAGGTCCAGGAAGCCATGAAAACAAGAATTTAGGTATTTTAAAGAGATAAGAACCATATTATCCATCAAAACATCATAATACTTAAGTTTTAGGTAACTGCTTAGAAAAAACTGCGGTTTTGTTAGGATTTCTTACTTTTATCCAATAGGTAAAATTTTATACATTCATAGCAATGGTATACAGTCGCTATCGCGGCAGCAAAATGTATTTTTTAAGCATAGCAAAGAAAAATCTGTTGAATATTTTTTTCTCAAATTTTGGATAACCATATTGAATCATCCCCAGATTAACTTTTCATCGAAATATAACATTTGTTTTAGATAAAAAAAAATTCAAATATTAATTTCATAATACATAAAAATATTAAATTAATATTTTCAGCCACAGAAAACATGATTTTATTGCTGTGTTTTTTCATAGTTTCATATTGAAAGACAAACAAAGCCTAAACCAGTAACCATGTTAGTTCAGGTATTAGTATAAGCACAAGTATTAGGAAAAGTTTTAACATAACAAGCTGAATTTTTCATAATTTAATTGTGATGCAACGGCAGCACCAAATTATACGAAAATTGGTATTCAAAGTTAAATTTTATGTGCTAATTACAAATCTGCGATGAGAAATGGGGGTTGCACCTTGAAATTTTTAAGTTGATGTTCGTGTTAACATGAAGACGACCCCTTAAATAAATTTTACAATTAGCATTTATATGATCAATATTATCGGTATAGCCATATAATGTAAATATAAATATATATATATAAATCTTTGAGGACAATACCTAAAAATTCGAAAGACAACGGTGTCCCAATTTGGCAGACTAAAATTAGAGCAAATTTTAGCCGCAATGCACCGAATTTTTTGCGCTTCTGGTTTGCCCGCATGGCCGTACGAGCATCAATATTTTTTCCTTTCTTGTTTAGATTTGCCCGTAGTATTGTTAATGGAATGAAAGAAAGCTTTCAATATTAACCCCTTAACTGGTCAATTGTTTTTTTACCAGAAATACTCTTAAAAACTTTGAAAAAATAAAAAACATTTTTTTTTTTGCATATAATTAATTACTAAACTTGGCAAAAAGGAGAATAAAAGTTTTTTTTTTTTGTAATTTTCTAAGCCAAGATTTGGAACAAAAAATCGCCGTAAATGTTGCTTTTTGCAACCACAGAGTATATACAACGAAGACTGTATTCTAGATCTCATAAACAATTATCTTAAAAAAATAAATAAGTAAAATTAAAAGTAGTTTTTAATACAATATGGCTAGTTTTTTTGGTAATTATTCATAAGATCTGTAATACAGTCTTCATTGAATATCCCCTGCCACTCCAAAACGCCAACATATAGGGACATTGTATTCCAAACTTAATAATGCATAACAAAATACGCAAAAAAAAAAAGGTTTAAAGTCATAAAATGAAATTTAAAAAAAAGGTTTTTCATTTCCCTTTTACACAAAGTTTGGAGTTTGATTATGTGCAACAAAAAGAAATAAGCATAAAATTACAAAACATATTTTATGTACATTTCTGATTTAAAAAAAAAAAAAGACCAGTTAGATAAAGCATGAGATCCATGAGATAAAGCGGTCTTTTAAGCTTGTTCTAAAAAAAGGGTTAAAGCGGTTTTTGTCGCTCAAAATATGTGTTCGGTATAAATTTTATTATTCCTATAATTATTTTTCTTTACTTTTAATAACAATAAATTAATAAATTCATAAGTAATTTCGAGATGCTATCAATTATGACGAAACTAGTTTAGTCACAGTTTCTTGCAAATGTTATTGGAGAAGAATTATCAGTTTTACGCAATGAATACAGGTGTAAATCATACAATTATTTATCCATTGATAGGCAGAAGTAAGTCGTGAAACTAACTTGTAGTGAAGAGAAACGATTCGTATATCATATATATGTATACATAGTTACATGTATACATTCATAAGAAGAAGGAATCTAAATAGAACAAATCTGCAGTCAGATGGCAAAATGTGATATCTCACTTTTTTAGCGCAATTACATACTTGGGGCCTTGGGGACGTTTTAATGAAATTTGTAAGGTAACAAAGTATATTATAGGGCAGCGGTTCCCAATCGTTTTGTCTCGCGTACCACCATTTTTCTTGCAAACCGTTTGCGTACCACTGCTAATGTAATTTTATGATATAGAATAGAACACTAATAGATTATAGAAAAATACTAGAACGAGTAGGTTATTTCAATCACATCATTTTTTATACTTAATGCCAGGGGGTTTTCGTTGATTTAAATCATGCTTTAAATCGTGATTTAAATCAAGTGATTTTTTTTAAAAAATCATTGATTTAAATCAAGTGATTTTTTTTCAAAAAAATCATTGATTTTACTGTTAGGAAGTGTTGTAAAAATGAAATATGTTGCAATTACAACTACTGTTTCAAACAAAACTTCCTAGGTACATCTGTCTGTGTGCATAACATATTTCATAAGCTTAGAATTAATACCTATTCTTTTAATTTGACAATATTTTTTTTAATTTTACAATATTCTTCAAGCATCTTAACCGCAAAGCATAATTCATTCAATCATTCAAATTACAATTCATAATACATAATCATGAACCATTCTGTTTTTTGTCTTAAAAATAGTATTTTAGATCAATTTAATCAATGCCACACAATAAATAATTCAGAATGATAGTGTTTAAAACAATTGTTAGAATTTAGAATATATATCCTTAAAGTTTCATCCACGTCCCCTAATAGCTTAAGGTTTTTTCCTTCTAAAATATTTTTTTTATCATAGAAGTTTTAAATAAAGATACTTGATTAAAACAAAAAGTTTCAGTTTTTAGTAATGGTGTGAGCATATGATTTTTCGAAATGGGTAAAAATATTTCAGGCTTTTTTATTTATAAAATTGAAAAATGATTAAAGACATTCAATGTAAAACTTAAGTGCACACAATTGGTACTTTTTTTCAGCTTTCAACAGCAAAATAATTATTTTTATTAAATTTGTTCATTTTCTCTGTATTTATGAGTGTACTATTATTTCTGGTAGGGTTAAGTTTCATTTGAGTCATGCATTTGTATTAAAATTTGTTTATCATTATTACTATTAAAAAATATTTATTGCTGTGAAAATAGCTTAAAGTGTGTTTTTGCATATTGATTAAGATGCCAATTGTTTCTATGAATGCAACATAATAAATATCCAAAATATTTGGGGTCTTTTTAAAAAAATCAAAAAAATCCGATTTAAATCAAAAAAATCTGATTTAAAAAAAAAAATTTGATTTTTTTAAAAAAATCAAAAAAATCACGAACCCTGCTTAATGCACAGAAAAGCGTTTATTAAAATAAAGCTGTATGTGTAAAACAAAATATATGAAATATAAAAAATATATTTTTAATAGAACATACATTCAAAACAGTATTAGAAATACTTCATTAAGTACAAAATACCTATCATACAAAAAAATGAAAACAAATTTAATGAGAAGGTTGCTGCTGCACGGCAGATACAAGCGAAGTGATATCTGGTTTAGTAGAAGTTAATCTCAAATATGGGTCCAGGGTTCGTTATTTTTTTGATTTTTTAACAAAAAATTTTAAAAAATCGGATTTTTTTTATTTAAATCAGATTTTTTTTTATTTAAATCGAATTCTTTTGATTTTTTTAAAAAGACCCTAAATATTTTGGATATTTATTATGTTAAATTCATAGAAACGATATGGCATCTTAATCAACATGCAAAAACACACTTTAAGCTATTTTGACAGCAATAAATATTATTAAATATTAATGACAAACAAATTTTAAAACAAATGCTTGACTCAAATGAAACTTAACCCTACCAGAAATAATAGTACACTCATAAGTACAGAGAAAATGAACACATTTAATCTGAATTATTTTGCTGTTGAAAGCTGAAAAAAAGTACCAATTGTGTGTACTTAATTTTTACATTGAATGTACTTTAATCATTTTTCAATTTTATAAATAAAAAAGCCTGAATAGTTTTACCCATTTAGTAAAATCATATGCTTCCACCATTACTAAAAACTGAAACTTTTTTTTTTAATCAAGTATCTTTACTGAAAACTTCTATGATAAAAAATATTTTTGGAGGGAAAGAACCTTACGCTATTAGGGGACATGGATGAAACTTTAAAGATATGTATTCTAAATTCTAACAATTGTTGTTTTAAACACTATCATTCTGAATTATTTATTGTGTGGCATTCATTAAATTGATGTGAAATATTATTTTTAAGATAAAAACACAGAATGGTTCATGATTATGTATTAGGAATTGTAGTTTGAATGATTGAATGAATTTTGTTTTACTGTGAAGATGCAAGAATATTGTAAAATTTAAAAAAATGTAAAATTTAAAAAAATAGTAAATAAGTCTAACATCATGAAATATTTATGCACACAGACAAATGTATCTAGGACGTTTTGTTTGAAACAGTAGTTGTAATTGCAACATATTTCATTTTTAAAACACTTCATAACATAGTAAAATCAATGATTTTTTTTGAAAAAAAATCACTTGATTTAAATCAATGATTTTTGAAAAAAAAATTACTTGATTTAAATCGCGATTTAAATCATGATTTAAATCAAGCTGATTTAAATCAACGAACCCTGGGTCGACATTTAATTTTCTTCTATTTTAAAATAAATAAATATAATTTAATAAATTTTATATAATTATATAATTTAATAATTATACTTTTAATAAATATAATAATTGGAAAAGGCAGTTTCACAAAGATAAGTGGTTTTTAACATTAAAAACAGCAGTGCTTTTCTTGACAATATGTAACGGAAATTCATTTTTAACTTTGAACCTACATTCTCCCAACTCTAATCGGGCAAATTTGATCTTCAATCCTGAGTTTTTATGTTCAATCCTGAGTATGAGATCTTTTTAAATCTCTTCCTTCTTTCTTTTTTTTTTTTTTTTTTGCCTGAACTCGTACCACCTAGAGAGGCTTCACGTACCACAGTTTGGGAACCGCTGTTATAGGGTATAATTTTATATATAAGGGCCTTATTCTGTCTGTGTCTGTCCGCGATAGGATCCTAGGCCGTTTTACCGATCGGGACCACATTCGGCACGGTTAATGTTTACGGCCCGAGAAACGCATCGCCGCAAAAATGAAAGTTGTGACTCAATTAGTTTTTTTTTAATTAATTTTTTTAAATTTTTCAATACTTTTTTTGACCCGTTTTATTTTATTTTTGCATTGTTGTTGTCGTTTCCAACAGTATAATTACAGTTGCCGTGTGAACAAACAAATCAATGCAGTTGCCATTTAACAAATGTAACAAATATACTAATAATAATCAAAACGTTCATCTAGCATATTGAGTGAGGCTTCGATGTATTTGCAATTTCCGTTAAAAATTAATGTATGCGCGAAATTAATGCAATCCCTTCTTTCTTTTTAATTGATTTATTTATTGTCTGCGCTTTTTATATATATTTTTTTTTATTAGAGTGGCAGCGCTCTTTTTCCCAGTTTCGTTAAAACTTTTGTTTTCAAGAGCATAATAAAATTTTCAATAAGTTCTTTCGACAATAAATATATATTTTTCACAAACAATTTGATTATATAGTAAATAAATATATAGTAGTGCGGGGCAGTGAGCAAAGGGGCTTCCTCGCAGCCTGAATTGGGTCATTCAGTTTGAATTAGCAGACACCTTAGCGCAAATCACTTTCATTACAATTTATAATATCTAGAACAGCGGTCATTTCGTATGACTGCCGGGCGTACTAGTATAGTTTAATATACTATAAGGTAGTCGAAACGTAAAAAAAATACCGATTTTACATTGAGCAGAGAACTTTGAAATTGTTAGCCTGTAAAATTAACAAAAGCTCAGATATCACATTTTGCCATCTGACTACAGAAATGTAGTCGTATTTTCACACCAATAATCAAACGTACACAATTTAGAAGAACAATAATGAAGGTGAAAAGTTCATCGACTCATTAGTTTTCGAAATATTACGTTTCGAAAAGAGTGAATTATAGGAATAAAGGAACACATGCAATGCAAGCCTTAGCAATCTTCATAAAAAAAGTATTCAAGTTGCAACATTTCTACACACCACGTTCCAACACAAACGGAAACAGATACAAGAATTACATCCGCAATCGCATTTATGGCTACCAAGAATCAGAAGCACAATTTTCATAGAAGAAAGTTTACGTAATTCGATGGTTACTATCTGGTAAGTCATTTAATAAATAAACATTCGCAGACTATTTATTATCTGTAAAGAAGATAAATACATTCCAATAAAGAACTTAAAGATAAAGAAAATCACAAATTAATGAAATAAATAAAGTACAAATACATTCCACCCCCAAATCGTTAGAGACGTTTCCAAGAACTCAAAATATATAAATATATATATTATATATACAAGAATTTCTCGTTTAAATATATAAGATACTAGCGGTACCCGCTCGGCTATGCCCGTGTTAAAAAATGAAAAGACCAGTCGGCTCGCCATTGTGTCTATAGTGGTAACTTTATGTGTAAATTATGCTATTTTATTAAAAAGTATAGCATTCCACATAATTAAAAACTATCCGCCCACGGCAATGAATCAGCGATCCTACACATTTAAGCACTTTGTTTTGACAAAACACATACAATAAAAAGGGGAAAAAGAAAAGAAAGATACGAAACAAAGCGAAAAAATATATATTTAAGAGAAAACGCATTTTGTTTGTTTAGTTCAAGTACCCACACAGAAAGGGCAATTATAATCCATTAGAACAGTTTCAATTAATAAATTTTTAGTTTAATTAGTTTTTAGCTTTATTCATTGACAGTAAAACAGAACGACGAAATTTTGTAGCTTGAAGAAACTAACAGCAGCAAGCAAGGCTTTGAAAGCGGAAAAACTTTCCAGCCGAGCTCAAATAGGCAAATAACATGTGTGCTAATTCACTCGAGAAAAAATAATAAAATAAATAAAATATAGATAGTAATAATTAGTTTTAATAACAAAAATCGCTATAAATCATTTATTTAAAAACCCCTGTGCAGTATGGAGAATGGTCCGGTAAAATGCACGTCAAACTAGTAAATAAAAAAAAAGTTGTGAGCCGCAGGAAATAAATTTTAATTCGTTTTAAAGAAAAGAATAATCAAAATCCAAAAAAGAAATTAATTAATTAATTAAATATTGGCTGCTCCTCAAAATACTAAAAACCGCAAGAAATAAATTTCAATTCATTAAAAAAAAAAAGATAAGCCAGTCGGCATGGTAACAATTCAAATAAAATTAAAGTTAATTACCGTAAAAAAATGATTTCGAACTACAGAGAAAAACGCTTATAACTTCTTTTCCAGTTAACATAGAGGCTTCGAAGTTTAGTACAAAGATCATAACTCTTTCTGTGACAGTTTTTACGCGCTTTTCAACGGAATCAAGCTCGAAAGAATGCGATAATTCCCTTCATATAGAAAACGACTATTTTATGATATTTTCGGCTATAAATTGGAATTTAAAAAAGAACAAATTTGAATTTCAGAAAAAACACTCCGAGGTGCACACCCCCATATTCCAAACTAATTTCGTGCCAAATTTCAAGAAATTTCGCCGAACGGTCTTGGCCCTACGCCGGACACAGACAGATACACAGACAGACATACTTGCTGCTTTATTATTAGTAGAGATAGAGAAGAGACAAGGGCCGGCATTGCTTAAAATCGTGGGAAAACCAAAAAATCGTGGGTTCGGGAGATTGACTTTATTTTGGGAAAATTATTTACAGGTAATAAGTGAAGGAAAATCTTTCTAGGTTTTCTACCTGCACTTAGGGCGGGGGGGAAGGGGGTGCCAGTTTTCTCTACATAGAAATACTATTGGAAACGCACGTAAAACAACAGTATTGCAAAAACATCCACATCAATGTCTCCATCCCAAACTAAAACTTCTCAGGTAATCGAAATGGTGAAGCAAAACAGAACGATAAATAAAAGAAGATCATATTAAGCAGTAATCGATGAAAATGTTTACGTAATTTGATTAAACGTGGTCAATATAAATGGTAACAGAAAGCAACACAACTGAAAAAAAAGGTGAATCGATACAAGTAGTAATGCGGTACAGTTCGTCCCCGTTGAAATTCACAACGAAGTAGAACTGGCTGTTTTATTAATCTGAGAAAGCACTGTGTAAGGAGTTCCTGTTTAATTTAAAATATCTAAGTAAAACTGCCAAACAAAGCAACATTCTGTATTTCCCCATGGGCTGCCCCTATTTTGCACCTGCTGGTGGTAGATGCTTTTTGGCAAGGATTAAGATAGTGATTGTCTAAATCGTAAATAGAGTGAGGACTTGCCCTTCACAACAAACACACAAACGTGCCTACTCGTTTCAGCTATAAACCGTCGTGTCCACACCAAATCAAAAAGAAAAATATAAAGCCGCACACACCTGTTTTGCGGAAATTTATCCGACAGCAAATGTAGATGTGGAGCCATCGTTAATTAGTATATCCAGACGTCATCAAGCAGCTCCCAGCAGTCTGCCCTTTCAGATTTCGAACCAATTAGCACCAAAATAACGGCAAATCTTTTTCCGGTACATCCCGGTGTTTATCTGAATTCCATCTACAATCTTAATAGCGAATTGAGGCTCGTTAAGACGTCGAGTGCAACTCCGAGGACACTCAGCGTGTCACGTACGCATCGGAATAACGAGGGATCGCCTCAAACACAAACCGAGAAACAAAAACTAACTTGTTGCGGCCGAGCGCACACAAACAGAGGTGCTAATTGTTTGCCCCATTTGTGCTTTGAAAGCTGGAGACAGTGGTCGCTTCATGAGACATAGTGAGGCAAATGACGTCAAAAAAAAAAAGAAAAAGGTACGGTTCTAATTCACCAGCAAGGCGGAATATAATAGAAAAAAAAATTAATTTGTCAAACGAAATCAAGTAAAACCTTCTCTAAGTGTAGTCGTTTCCAGATTTAAACAAAATATTTTACTATTTTTGAGGAAGTTAGAGCAAACGGTTCTTCTACATTTTTGAAGTGTGAACAAATGTTGTCTGTTTTTGAAAATTGCAAGAGCCTCCAAAGCTTCAACGTCTAGAACAGTAGCCCATATGGACCCCCATGGGTCTATGCGACAAGGGGTCCATGTCAACGAAAGAAAAAAATGCGGGTGAATAACATGAAAATAGGAGCCTATGAGACTGAATCTCACATAAGTTTTCACCAAATTTCAGACATGATGCACACTTAACACAAATTTTGCCAATGTCATTTACTAATTTATATAATAAGCATATAAATTTAAATTATATATTCGTAAAATATATTTCATAAATTGTGAAAGTAGTTACCCATTCTCTTTGTACTTGTAACTAATAATATCTTGCATAAACTATTTTAATGTTAGTAGACAAGCCATAACCATAGCTAGTTAGTAGAAAGGCCCCCTATTTAATGGGGGACCTCGACATTAAATGTCGATGTAAAAGTAAAATTTTACATGCTAGAAAAAGTAATTCTTCACATTTTGTTTTAAATTACCTTTCGTAACTTTCAAGTGACGTTTCTGGACATTCCATACAAAAGTATGAATTAACATTCAAAAATTGGAAAAGAATTACTGCATTATATAACAGGATTTAATATAGAATTGTCTAATGCAAGTAAATCATTTCTTTCTCAATTTTTTCTTACCAAAATACCTTTTAAAAAATACCTTTAAAAATCCAACAGAATTGTTCTTAAAATGTTTGATAATGACGAATTATTGGTTGCCGAAGAGTAGTATATGTATGATTGTATGTACATAAATTTTTTTATGAAAAAGGAAAGAAAAACATAAGCAAACGGGATATCAAGACAGTACTGAAAAACAAGGAGTCCCCCTTTAATAAAAGTAAATTTGGCAAGCCTACTATTGGCAGGACTGAAGGTTTCAAAATGTGAATTCTTTCGAACTGCATGCAACTTTTCTCAAACTCGCACACAGTATGAATTGATGACTTCATCTTTACCAAGTAGGTTGAAAATGCCACGACAACAAATAGTTGAAATGAATTTTATGTCTATTTTAGAGAATTCTTCATTCAAAACTCTTTTTGAAATTAATATTAATATTACTGGGGGGCTCTATGGCAAACAATTCTTTTAAACATGGAATTTCACATTTAATCAAAGTCAGAAAATATCAAGTTAAACCTTAGCAATTTGCTTGAAACAAAGGAAGTACAGGATCTAAGTAACTACCCCCCCCCCCCCCTTCTCTGTCGATTAAAAAAAGAATCAACGGTTCATTCAGTGGGAAAAAAAAAACAATGTACGAATTGATAATATTAAATGGGTTAAAAATTGCAATTCATATGAATTCGATCAGGCATTTTAGGATACAATTGAAACTAATTTTCACTAACTTAAACAGCAGCACTATTAGAGCTCTAATGCACAATGAAATCGTTTCATACACTTTCCTACTCAGGGGTCGCGCCAGAGGAAATTCAGGTCCGTTTTTTGGGACCCTTCACAAAATTCCAATTAATCAAAACGGACCCATTCACATATTCACAAAATTCCAAGCTTCCAAATCGTTTTTTACACCATAAAAGCAGCAAATAATAATACAATTTTTCATCACTATATGTTTAAATTTTGAATTTTCCTGTTACAACAAACCCTGTTAAAAAATGTTGGGTCGACTCCTGATACTACATACGTTGAAAAAACAGTAATAATAACAATAATAATAGTAAGGGACCATTCGTAAATGATGTCGCACTTTTTTTTTCAATATATTTGACCCCTTCCCCCTTTGTCACATGTCACGCTATATTACATGAGCATATAAACTTGAAGTGTTGCAGTTCAGAAACAAAGCACTGCGTTATGGATCACATTCCTCATTTTATTTTGAATTTTTAATGACATTTGTGAGCATAATAATAATAATGATTACATGTGTGCTTAGTTTGTATAAAATGAGGTTAAGGTTTACAACACACAAAAGATAATAGATAATTTGTATAGAACAGTAAAATATATTAATTGTACAAAAACTAAAAATGACAAGCAATTTCATGCAAAAAATGTAGATGCCTAAGAAAATCTCATTTTAAACTTTTAACAAGGAGTAAATTTAAACCTCAATCAGCATCGATGTTTACAATATAAAATGATCAATGAAATTTTAAAATCAAATTATGAAAATTTAAAAAAACTTTAAAAATAAATTTAATTTGCTGATTTTGAATGTTTTTATAGAACCCAAAACGGTGCAATGTCACACTTCTTGTTACCCCCTTGCCACAAACTGTCACAATTTCTTGAACTCTCCCCTCGAAGCGTGACATCATTTATGAATGACCCCTTAGCAAGCCTAAAAACTTTATTTATTGCTAAAAATAAATACGAAATTTTTTCCAAAAAATTAAAGAAAAGTCGGATACTTCGCCCAAAAGGCCCTCATTTTAATCACCCTTAACGTGATCCAGCGGAAAACCTCAAGAATCACCGGCTCAGAAACAAACAACGTAATATTCAATACACCTTCACGCAAAAACACGGCAAAAAAGCGACGCAAGAAAACGCATTGATGTTTTTCCCAACTCAATTTGAGAAATATCGGCTTCTGCATTCTCAGGCCACCAGCTGGAATTCAGGAATAGAAATGTGAATTAATTCCTTAATCCAACAGACACGACAGTGCCGCCAATAAACGTGTTTTGACATTGTTTTAATGAAATCCTGGATACACACAGCTTTTTAAACCATGCGGAGGGAACTGGGCCGTTGTTCGAAACGACAGATTTTTTCGAATGGATTGTGTCTTTACACAAACATTTGTGACTTTTATAAGTACAAAATTTACCATTGCTCGTAAAATAATTTAATAAATTCCTTAAATAGGCACTAAACCTATTTTTATTGCCAAATTAAGCTTGCCTACGGTACAGTTTCTACATTGCTTGAAGCTTTAACCAGTTAACGCATTTATGCCCGTGTCTGACACGGGCGAAAGTGACCGGAAAGTTTGCCCATTCCCGTGTGTTATTTCATTTCTAATGCCTGTCTGAGATCCGTTTACGCTTTGTTTGTATAACATATTTTGTTAAGGTAACTTTTACCTCATTTCCCGCCCCCTAGTCACCCCCCACAACCTGAAATTGCAAAGAATAAGTTACACTATACTAGTTTTTCCGGAAAAAAAAATCGTGCTTTAAGGGGTTAAAATGCAACATCACTTTTTTATGCGCTCTTGATTCCCTGCAATTGACTCAGGATCTAGTCATAAATGGGAGATGAATACTTTCATTTGCCAGTTTCCGTAACCATCTGTTTTTTTCCCACACTACAAAAACTTGAAATTAACAATAATTTATGAAAAATGGATGCACATTGAAAAAATTCTCTTTCTCTCTCTTTTAGAAATAAGAAAGGGATTATTTGCAATAACAGAAGGTTTGTACTTCCCTCCTTTACAGCAGGGGTTACAGCAAGTCCCTCCTATGGCCGCCTAATTTCTAATTTTAAATTAAAAATGCTTTACCACACAGTCAAAATGACTCTTTCTTTTCTAAATATCATTTTGAAGTATTTTGTGCTAAACTTAAGGGCTTAAATATACACAGAAATTGTCGAATTACATGATAATTTTTATCCTATCCGACCAGAATAAAATACATCGAAAATGTTTAAAAGAAAGAAATGTACGAAACATATTAAAATGAAGTATAGAATTTGAATAAATTCAAATAATTTGCAGAAATGTTCTATAAAAGCAGTGTCTCTTTCATTACAGGGCAAAAATTAATTTTTGGTTCAGCACTTCCGTTATTTCTTGAGAACAGTTACTCGTAACAAAACTCTTGACGGGATTACCGCTAAAAACTAATCAGCTCCCCCCCCCCCCCCATTAGGGTCCATGGGTACGTCCCAAATTTAGTTCCATTCCAAGTAATATATTTTCAGTTAGAGTGAATACAGAAAATTGTTAAAGTTTTTTTATTATTATTACTTCCAATGGGCTGCGTATACATTGTTTCTTAACCATTGCAGGCTTAGTGCGTTCCCAGAGATTGGCCCCAACTCTTTCGGCGGCACCACAGTGAGTGTGGTTCCATTACTAAATATAATTTTGACATCCAGTTCCTTCATCTGAAAAGGTGAGCACCCGGACTCCGTTGATGCGAAATTGCACTAGGAATTTATTTTAGCCGAGAGTATCCAAGCCAAATGTCTACTCAAGGGATCTTTTACATGCCGCATAATCACACGACATGGGCACAGACGATTTTCTGCATCTTGAAATGACGTGAAAACCGACACTGCCAGGCTCGATCCTATGAACTGGGTCGTACGAGTGCTGAGCTTTTTTTTAAAAAGTCCTTGGAATTTATGAAATAAATACATTTACAGTGATGTTGGATTCGGAAACTGCTTGCAGTCTAACGCATCGTTTTTGAATCAAAATAATTATGTGAAAGTGTGTGTGTACATATAGTAGGGTCGCGTGTTGCGTATTTGTTAACAATGTGGTCGTGACGTGAAAAAGGTTGGGAGCCACTACTTTACAGCAAGAATAGAAACTTCGTCAACAGACAACGCTCAAAGAGTAATGGAAAAGTACATACCAATAATAAAGAAATAAAAAGTAAATAACCAAAAATAAAAAGGAAAAGAAATATTCCTAGTCCTGCTTCTGAAAAAGTTTACTTTTTCTTTTTCCCATACATTTAAGTACAATTACGTGTTACAGTACTTGACTGAGAAAACATGAATTAAATCTATCGAAAAACTTTAAAACGTTTTTCGTATTCCTTAGCTTTTCTCAAAACCCAACTTTTTTTTTCATAGTATATATTTTTGAAAACACAAAATCCAGACAGGAATAAACTTTAATACGTATATACTAATCAATTTTTATAAGCAGTTAAATAGATAATGTTCATGAGCAATAAGAATTCTTTTAAAAATGACTTTTCCTTTCAATGCAAGCAAAAAAACTGCCAATTGCGACATTTCTACACGAACAAATTTGGTTTTAAACAATCTTATTCATTTAGGCAGATTAAGAATGATAATATCTCAAAATTAATGAAATTCAAAAGTGCTTCTAAAAATTTGTGCTAAAATAACAATGGAATTTTTAAAGGTTAACTAGCCAACAAGTACTAATAACACTTTTTCCCCCGCTCATTTATTTATATGAAGCGACTTGGATGGTAACCAAGTACAAAATTTTAAATTGTTTGAAATACTGAAAAAGCTTTCTTATTTATTTTGCAACAAATTAGTTTTCGATTGCAACTTTCCATTTTTTTAACAATATTTTTTAATGGCTTCTAATAGTTATTGTACTCTATTACATTCAAATTCTTTTTTAACTAATAACAATAGAAAAAGCAGATCTAACTAAAAATTTTTACTTTCGAGCATCTTTCTTTTATGAATAGATTGTTTTGTATGCATGTTATTCCTTTTTCTTCGTGACGCATTTGTTTTTTCTTTTTGATAGAGATTCTTATCTACTCGTTAAGGGATCATTCATAAATGATGTCATGCTTCGAGGGGGGGAGGGGGTTCGTGAAATTGTGACAAAGTGTGACAATGGGAGGGAAGAGGGGTAACAAGAAGTGTGACATGCATTATGCAACATAGCGTGACAGGTGACAAAGGAGGGAGGGGGTCAAATATATTTGAAAAAAGCGTGACATCATTTATGAACGGCCCCTAATATGATTTTCTTCCTTTCCTTACACCGTATTTGTGCTTCACTACGGGTTTTCGCTCGACATTTGATCTCTACGATCTCGGCAACCAAGGCAAAATCGAATTTCAGAAAAAAAAAACTTTTGAGACTCATTACGCTACGCTTAGATGTATTAAATTTTTTGTATCAAATATAAAGAGAAAACATGTTCTTTGCCAAACGCGATATTCAGAATGACACAAGTTTGATCTTATGTTTGATCTTAGAAGAGATGTGAAAACTTATCTGTATCTGAAACATATCTGCACATTTTCCACTGGAAATTATGCGATAATCTCCTCCCCCTCAACCAGATGCTTGATTTTGCTCAGAGGGAGTAAGTTTTTTTTTATTTTACTTATCTCTTGCAAAATGTGTTCTGGGGGGAATTACAAAGTTTGAATCCGTTTTTTTTATATAATCTTTAATAAAACTTGATTCTCAAGAGGGGAGTTTCCCCCATTGTCTCGTCTTGTATCCCCCCAGCACAGAGAGAGAGAAAGCAATGCAAGCTCATCGTATTTAACTGAAGAAGCAAAGACTAACTCAAATAAAATTGAAATGTTAATCAAATAGGATTATAATTAAATGTTCCGCAACCATCAATAATTATCAAAAAAATGTTATGAAGTAAATAGATCTCAGAAACAATATATTTCGGATAAACAATCTTTAGAAGAAATTTGGATCAGATTCTAACTGGGGTTATTAGTTCAAGAAAATTACGGCCGCCGATTGACTACTTGTGTTTCTCCACTGTCATTCTATACACTTTTATAGCCACCCCCCCCCCCAAAAGGGGGGACTTTTATTGGTAAATAAAGGAAATGGTAATTGAATTTGTCAACAGTTAATTCGGTGGCTTCTTTCGTTTCAGCGATGCACTAAACTCAAAATATTAAAGGATGCATATGAGTTACCAGATGGAAATAGCCTTCATCAAAAAAGTAAACTTTTTCGAATCAGGTGCCCGCTGGCGATTGGCCAATTGGCCGAGATCCACTGCCGGCGAGGATATTTCATATTTGCTCCTGCCCTTTGCTTACTTTAAAGCTCGCCTTCGCTAGAGTTTAATAAATTAATGGCCGACTTGTCATCCGAAGAAATGATCCGTGATGATGGTTCCTGCCCCCTTTTCCGGCCGGACAAGGAAGGGACTTTATTGGCAGCCGGACATAAAAGAAATGTGCTGGATTGTAGAAATTTATGAACTCATAAATTGCTCGACGTCGGAGGGGTTGTTTTTTCTTCGTCCTTTTAAGCGATCTGTATTGATGAAAGTTATAAATTGAGTTCTTTGGAACAATTTATGACATAATGAAAGTAACAAATAAAATCGCGAGGTTAGTTTCGAGGAGACTGCATCACAAACACTGTATACAATCTAACGACGAGAGAATGTATTTAATTTGATTTAAAATGAGATAATAAAAGCAAGTGAAACGATTTTTGCAAGCTTGTTTAAGTTAAAATTTCATTTTAAAAACTGATTTAAATGCAAGAAATGAACATTAACTAAAATTAAGAAGAGTCGCGCATGATAGTACAGTAAAACCTGTAAAGTTGACCACCTGTCTGACCACTTTTGTCAGGAACGGAATTAGCACCTTCACCCTCTATAAGTAGACCACCTGTCTAAGTTGACCACTAAAGTGCTGCACCGCAAGTGGTCAACTAAAGGCTTTATTCACCAACCGATTTGAACCTTCGAATTGCAGATCAAAGGCCTTCTCGACCAATCAGTACTCTCAAATCGGCGGTCCTAATGTTTGACAGAGGTTCGTATCAGTTGGTGAATAAGGCTGTTACACAGGTTTCACTGTATATGCAATTTCATCTCAAGCGCAGTGGCGCACAGTTCAATTGAAACCAAAAGAGAAAGTAAGAGCTTGTTTCTGGTTCGTCTTTTGAAATCGATAGACTGTTTTTATGTTGACATTTTAACCAATGGTAAATATGCAAATCGTTCAACTGGAATGCTATTTTGCAGTTTTTTTCTAAGAAATCTTCTTGGTTTCTTTATTACAGCTGAACTCAAGACCCCCCACCCAGCGCAAGAGTTTCCCATGACATAGTCGTGCCCTCCCTTCCATGGTTGTCCTAAGAAATCTACGCAAGGCTCCTCTACCTTCTAGGACAGGGGTCTCCAAACTACGGCCCGAGGGCCACATCCGGCCCGCGGACAGATTTTGTCCGGCCCGCGGAGAGCTAGCATACTTGAAAGAAAACTCCTTCTAGAGAACATATTTATTTTTTATAGCAAATTAAATTAAGTTTACTGAAGTAATCTATTTTTATGTTGAATAATTATTAATATGACATCTACATTGATATGGTCATGGGCTAACTACTCATAACATTGTTGTAGGTTATTTACTAACTAACAAATTATTGAAATGAATCCAACTAACATTTTATACATTTTAAATGAAAAGATAACTTATAACAAGCATAACGACATATGAAATACTAATGAGATTTATGTAATTGAGATTTTCCACTGACAATAGTTTGTAGTTGTGGACTAATTTTACTTGTACCAATTATTAAAAGAGATTTAAGATGCTCATCAGTTAATTTAGATCTGTAAACATTTTTTGTGTACTTCATTTTGGAAAAGGTCTTCTCACACAAATAAGTAGTACCAAAAACAGAAAACAGCCCACGAGCAAATTTATGCAAATTATCAAATTGTGTCAGTGGAAGACACTTATAAAATTCCAACAAAGATAAGTTTTGATATTTGTTCTTAATTATATCACTGCACTGTAGATCAATCATTTCCATTTGAAGTTCCGGGGCTAGGGTTTCAATGTCAGTATCAAAAGGATTCTGAAAAATCTTAATTTGATTCGCAATGGCATCAAAGTCCGAGAAACGAGTATCAAAATTTATTTTCAAAGCACTCAAAGTTTCGATTGCAAAATCGATAGGAAACTCGGTCTCAGTGGTGTGGCTAAATATTTCACATGTTTTAAAATGTGAAAAACATTTACTTCGTAGTTGTGATTGAAACAGTATCAATTTCTTCCGGAATGATTTGATATTATTGTATAAATCAGGAAGATGCTGGTTTTCTCCTTGCAATCTCAAATTCAGTTCGTTCACATGTTTTGTCAAATCAACATAGAATGCTAACTTCCACAGCCATGCGTTGTTTTGCAATTCAGTAAGAGGGCGATGCTTTTCATTCAAAAAAAATTCGATCACTGCTCGAAGTTCAAAAAAGCGCTGAAGGACTTTCCCACAACTAAGCCAACGTACGGCAGTATGATAAGGTAAGTCATTTTCTCCAATCTCTTTAATAAATTGTACGAATTGTCGGTGATTCAGCCCAAAAGATCTGATAAAATTAACAGTTGATATGACTGGTTTCAGAACTTCAGACATATCCAAACATTTTCCGCACAAAAACTGTTGATGAATGATACAATGTAAGACTATTGGTTTTGAACCACCGTCATTTTCTACAGCCTTTGACACAAGAGCGACCACTCCTTTATCTTTCCCACTCATGTTTTTGCCTCCATCAGTTGTAATACATTTCAAGTTTTTCCATCGAAGGTTCTTTTGCTTAATGGCCATTTCAACTCCTTTAAAAATATCTGAACCAGTAGTTGTGCCATGAATACTATACATATCAAGAAGTTCTTCATGCACTTCATAGCTTTTATCTACTCCTCGAATATAAATCAACACCTGAGCAGTATCTGACACATCCGTTGACTCATCCAAGGCCAAAGAAAACCACTCAACATGTCCATTTTTGTTGAACAGTTGAGAGGATATATTTTCAGCGATGTCTTCTACCCTTCGAGCCACAGTGTTTGCTGACATACTGACAGTTTTTAATAAATTTACCTTTTCAGGGCACATTTCTTCGGCTACTGCGATTATGCATTCTTTGACCATTTCTCCATCGGTGAATGGTTTTCCACGTTTTGCAATTTCAAGAGCCACACGAAAGCTGGCACGAGTTGCAGCCTCTTGTTCAGTTTTGAGTTTTGTAAATAAAGACTTCTGCGATTTCAATCCGCGCTTCATAGCTTCGAATTTTTCTGTCCGCAAACTTCCTGTATATTTTGAGTAATTTTGAAAATGTTTTGCTTCATAATGACGTTTAATGTTATATTCTTTGAGAACGGCTATGCTTTCATTGCAAATCAAACATAGCGCCTTGTTACTGGACTCAATTACGAAATACTGAATGTTCCACTGATCTTTGAATTTTCTGCATTCACTATCAATTTTTCGCTTCTTTTCCATTCTACTAAATCACACACAAAAGCAACAATTCAAATAAAAATATTGTTACAAAGATGTCTTAAACTTAAACACGCACAAACACGTTTTAAGGAGGTACGCACTATTTTATTTCACAGCAGTGTCATAGGAACTGACTTGTGGTTGCGCCACTAGCCTTCTTATATATTTCACTTACTGCCATCTAGAAGTGAGTGGAAGACACCAGAACTTTATCGAACCAACGAGATTATTCTGTAAGTGCTATTAGCGCCATCTGTTAGGGATAGAAGGTACTACCTATTTCTGCTTGTGTCCACCAGATGTCCTGTCACGTTACTCCTCATGGCTCGCTCGTACTCTACGACTAATCTAGAAATTACAGATAATGACAGGAAAATTAATAATATGCAGTGTTGCCGTTTTGCGGACTTTAGTTCGATTTGCAGCCTTTTTTAAACGTGGCGTACTTTTTCGGACTTTTTTTTTCATGTAAAAAAATACTCATTCGTTACTTGAGTACTCGTTAGGAACCGAAGTAACGATTACTGAAGAAAAAAGTAATCAATGATTACTTGTGTATTTCATTACTTTTGTAATCAATGATTACTATGGCGATACGATGCGGGTACCCCATTATAACGGATACCCATACGATACAGAAAATACATCAGCTTCCCCGTCGCTAATGGCATCTGGCAAAAAAGTAATCATATTTTACACCACTAGTGGACTGATTCAACTTTTTACCACCGGCAACAATTAATGATAATATGGTTTTGGCCCTTGGAATTTACTGGAGTAATCAATATGGCCCTAAGGCTGGAAAGTTTGGAGACCCCTGTTCTAGGACATCATCTGATCAAAGAAGCCCGCACTTTTTATGAGCTGTTTCGTACGAAATCTTGTACTTAAGGTCCTGTATATCATAGTTGTTGTCTAGAAACTTGATCTGCAACGTTAGCGAATTTATTTTTTCTATCCCTCCCTTAAGGAAATCTTTAATTAAACGTCCTTTTTGGGACGACTGCGGTTAACAGCTACCTCAGAGTAAATAAGGAACCTTTTTCTCAAATATTTTGCATAAAACATTTTAAGCTACTTATAGTTTACTTTTAATGTTTTATTCTAACCAAAACATAGCTTATTAATAAATGGTATCTCTACCATGAATGCAGTTTTATTAAAAAAAAAAAAATTTCTGGCGCACTAAATAGTTTTTTTGCGTACCACCATTTTTCTTGCAAACCATTTTGCGTGCCACTGCTAATATAATGTTCCATACTAAACAGAGAGCGCTGTTGCAGCAGCGCCACCTTGTGTATTAAAAAGCTGAGATTGACACTTGAGCCCAGAGCCTGAACGATGTAACACCCAAGAGAGGGCAGTCCGCCGCAACAAAATAAAGAGTTTAACATACAGTCCACTTCAGAGTTCTTATTATTTTACATCTGGTCCTTGAAGCCGGAGGACGGACAATCCATATGAGGAGTATTGTGCGGCCGAAGTTTTTTGACAAAGAGTTGTGTATAAGTAGTGAAGTTTGAGTACATCAACAGTCGAACGCTCCGAGAGAGAGATGAAAACATCCAGTAGGGAGGTAGGTGCTTGAGCTTGTACTTACATGGTCATTTACTCCCCCAAAATAACTTTTGATAACTTTTTTCATTGATTTTATTTATTTCTGTAGAGTTTATTTGTGAATTTTGAGTTTAAGCGTTGTTTTTAAAAATGTTTAGAAACGCGATAAAAGGTGATTTGCAGCTTGCTGCTATAGAGTTAGGAGAGGTAGTCAATGAGAAAATGACAGTTCTAGAGTTAACTAATGTCATAAAGAATAATGAGCAATTCAAAAACGAGCCTGACTATGTGTCTGACCTCTTAAAGGGGATAATAGAGAACCGCAAAGAAGAGTTGCAGATAGAGCAAATAAAATTAGAGAGAGCGAAAGCTGAACTAGAGTTGACCCTCGCGCGGGGAAATATGAAATCTAAAGACACTAAATCAGAAATTAAAAATGAGGTTATCGAATCTTTGGATTCTTTAATAAAGAGCATAAAAACTTTAACGATGAGAGTTCCGAACAGACCGGAAGGATGGGGTTTATTTTTTGCTTCTTTAGAGAGATCATTCGCTACAAAAAGCGTACCCGATCAGTTTAAAGCAGAGATTCTTTTAAATCTGCTGGGAGAGAAAGCGTCAAACGTCATTTCCTATATAAGTGATGATGAGTTGAGCGATTATGAGAAAGTTAAGAAAATTGTACTGAGAGAGTTTGAGCCTACCCCACAGTCTTGTTTAGAGCAATTCCGAAAAGCTATTAAACAGCCCAATGAAACTCATGTTCAATTTGCGTCACGGTTGACAACAAATTTTGATTACTATTTAAAACGGAGAAATGTGTCTGATTTTGAGTCATTAAAACAATTAATGGTGTCAGACAAGTTGTTTCAAACTTTAGATAGAGAAACCGCGACTCATATTAGTGTAAGACAATCAGATTCTTGGTTTGATCCAGTAAAATTAGGAAAAGAAATTGACCTGTTTTTCACGTCCCGAGGAAAACCGCTAGTGGTGGAAAACAAACCACTCACTCACAAAATCAGTAATTTCAAAAATGTGTCCAGAGTATTTTTATCTGATAGTAGGAGTTCAAAATGTATTCTTTGCCCAGAAAATCACCCCATATTTAAGTGTACAAGTTACAGTTCGTTACCTATTTCTGAAAAAGTAGAGATCGTAAAGAAAAATAATTACTGATTCAATTGTTTAGGAAAACATCTGGTCAGTGCTTGCAAATCGCATATTTCTTGCTATTTGTGTAAACAAGAGGGAAAAAGGAGACGCCACCATAGTTCTTTACATTACCCGAAAACTCACGAGTTATTGCGCAATCCGAATGAGATAAACATTGGAAACGCGGGTTTGAGGACCCCCCAGTCTCAAGTAGCACATTCATCACTTTCGCCTACAGCTGAGGTCTTTGAGCCAACTAGTCAAAATAATCCGATGCTCTCCACCCGAGTAATAAACCAGTCAAAATCTGTGTTGTTGAGTACAGTGAATTGTTTATTGAGGGATCAGAAGGGAGATCTCCATAAAGCACGTGCTATTTTGGATCAAGGCGCCATGAATAATTGCATGACAGCAGACTGTGCGAATAGTCTTGGTTTAAAAAGAGATAAAATTAATGTGACAGTGTGCGGTATCGGAGATACATTAACAACGATTAAGTCTGCAGTCACGGCGACGATTTCCAATCTCGAGAGGAGTTATGAAAAAGAGTTAGATTTTTTGGTTGTATCCAAAATTACAGATTTAATGCCGTCAAAAATGCTTAAAGTTGAGGTTCCAGAATTAAATTATGTAAAACTAGCGGATGAAAACTTTAATAGGCCAGGTCGTGTAGATTTGCTTTTGAGTGCTGAAATCTTTTATGAGTTGTTGCGTCCAGGTCAAATTTATCCTAATAATAGTAATTTAATACTCCAAAATACAGTTTTTGGATATGTAGTTAGTGGAAGTTTACCAAGTGCAATTGAGGGAAAAGTACATTGCGGGTTCATTGTAAATAATACAGATTTAAACGAAGCGGTAGAGAAATTTTGGAAGTTAGAAAACTTAGAGATAGAGGTGCCCAAAAATAAAGAAGAGATAACTTGTGAAGAGCATTTTCAGAAAAACTTTAGAAGAGATAGTTCAGGGAGATATATAGTAAAAATGCCTTTAAAGGAGGATCCAAAGTGTTTAGGGAAATCAAGAGATATAGCCCTTAAAAAATTAAATTCGCTGTGGAATCGGTTTTTAAGAGAGCCTGAGTATTTAAAGTTATATCGAGAATTTCTGCGCGAATATGAGGAACAGGGGCATATGAAAGAAATTTCTGGGTCTGAGGAAGTAGGTACATACTATATACCTCATTTAGGAGTCTATCGCCCTGATAAAAGTACAACTAAACTTCGTGTAGTGTTTAATGCTTCATCACCAACAACTCTGGGAAATTCACTCAATTCCTTGCAATATAACGGTGGAGTTTTACAGGAGGATCTTTTTTCATTAATGGTGAGGTTTCGTAAGCACATTTTTGCTTTCGTGGCTGACATTAGGCAAATGTATAGGATGATTCTCATTGATCCTAGCCAAACGAAACTTCAGAGAATTCTTTGGAGGGAGGGAGTGAATGAACCAGTTAAGACGTATGAGCTCAAAACTGTGACCTATGGCACAGTAAGCGCACCTTATCTCGCTACTAGAGTGCTACTTCAGTTGTCAAGAGACGTGCACAAAAATTACCCTCTAGCTTCAGAAGTATTAGAGAAAGACATGTATATAGATGACGTTCTAAGTGGTGCTTCCACCCTCACCCAGGCGAAAAACATTCAAACCGAGCTAATAGAAGCTCTGAAGAGCGGAGGAATGACACTACATAAGTGGTGTAGTAATAACTCCGACTTAACAGGAGGACATAACAGTGATTATAATTTTCAGGAAGTGAAAAAACGCTCTAGGTGTTTCGTGGAACCATGGCCTTGACTGTTTCACCTTTCAAATTCAAATTGAAAAAGTTGGTCTACCAACAAAGAGATCGGTGCTCTCCACAATTGCTCGAATTTTCGACCCTCTTGGTCTCTTGGGTCCGGTAGTGACGAGAGCAAAGATATTTCTACAAAAACTGTGGTGCTTGAAAATAGATTGGAGTGACCCACTTCCTGAGATGGAAGCGCAGCAGTGGAAGGACTTCATCGAATCCTTACCAACAATAAACAGCATCAGTTTTAAGAGATGCATACTTCTAGATAAAGCAGTGCATATTGAGATTCATGGATTTGCGGACGCGTCTGAGTCTGCATATGGTTGCGTCATATATTGCAAATCGACGTCAGAGACTGGAGCTTTTGAAGTAAAACTGGTCTGCAGTAAATCACGGGTGTCGCCTCTTAAACGAGCTACAGTTCCTAGACTGGAGCTCTGCGCAGCTGTTCTTTTAGCGAAGTTAGTAACAAAAGTGAGAAACGCCTTACAACTTAAACAGATTAAAGACAGTGATGTCTACCTTTTGGAGTGACTCCATGATAGCCCTTTCATGGATACGAAAAGAGCCCTATCAACTAAAAACGTTTGTGGCAAACCGTGTGATGACAATCCAGGACTTAACATCAGTCCAACAGTGGCGTCATGTGTCTTCCGAGGACAATCCCGCGGACTTTATTTCCAGGGGCATGAATCCTGAGAAGCTGCTTAAGACTGAACTGTGGTTCAACGGCCCTACTTTCATTTGGGTGACAAAGAATATCCCAGTCGCGAAATACCTTCATCAGTCATACGAGACGAGTTTACGTCTGAACTGAAAAATTCGGACAAAAGTGACTTACCAGTGCTTACTTTAACGCCTAATACATTTATTCAAGAGTTATTTAATATTAGTAATAGTTACACAAAATTATTGCATGTTATTAGTTATATTTTCAGGTTTTTGTATAACGTAAGAAACACCGCGAAAAGGAAGTTGGGACCTTTGAGAACAGAGGAAATCAAGGAAGGAGAAATCTTCATTTTGAGAGAGGTCCAAAGACAAGGGCTCTCAGAGGAGCTCAAATCTTTAAGTCTCCAGAAAAGCATCCCTGGAAAAAGTAAGATAAGGTTTTTAAACCCCTTTCTAGACAAAGACGGGTTAATTAGAGTAAACGGTAGAATAAAACAAGCTAATGTAAGTTATGATCTTAGATTCCCTATAATCCTGCCCAAAAGTCATAAGCTTACAAAGCTAATTCTAGAAGCATATCATAAGAGATACTTTCATTTAGGTCCTACAGCTTTACTGCACTATGTAAGACAAAAGTTTTGGCCAGTACAAGGTAAAGCATTGTGCAGAAAAGTTGTGCATGAAATTGCATTTAAGGGAAAGGGGGGGTTTTTCCCGAAAAAAACTCAAAACCCGGTTTTTTTGGAAAAATTGGGGAACAAAAATAAATTTTGGGTGATTTGTCCCAAAGAGGGGGAAAAAATGACCCTTTCCCGATTTTCCATTCAATTGCTCAGGAGTAGATTTCTGTGGCCCATTCATTATTAAGTATAAACATCAAAGAAGAGGTGTCTTTCATAAAGTTTATGTTTGCATTTTTGTGTGCTTAGTTACAAAAGCCGTTCACCTCGAAATTGTAACTGAACTAACGTCTGAGGCATTTATAGCATGCTTAAAAAGATTTGTGGCCCGCAGAGGTTTGTGTTCGAAATTATATTCAGATAACGCAACAAATTTTACAGGTGCGGATAAAGAGCTTTCCAGGTTACATAATTTAGCCGTAAAACCAGACGAAAGCCTTGCTAATTACATGTCAACTGAGGGAATCGAGTGGCATTTTATTCCACCTAGAGCCCCTAATTTTGGTGGTCTTTGGGAAAGTGGAGTGAAGGCATTTAAGTATCATTTTAAAAGAGTTGTTGCAGACTCCAGACTGACTTACGAAGAATTCATCACAGTCATTACCCAAATAGAGGGCATTTTAAATTCAAGACCTCTTGTACCTCTGTCATCAGATACTGAAGTATATGATGCATTAACCCCTGCTCATTTCCTGATCGGCAGACCGTTAAATGCTATTGTAGAGCCAAATTTAATTGAGGTTAAAGAAAATCGGTTATCTAATTGGAAAAAAATGACAAAAATAATTCAAACATTTTGGAGAAAATGGCAAGTGCAGTACCTTAATAATTTACAGCAGAGGTCCAAGTGGATGGTAGAGAAAGATAATGTGAAAATTAATGAGCTAGTGTTACTTAAGGATGAAAATTTACCGCCTCAAAAATGGTCCTTGGGTAGAATAGTGAAGCTCTATTTTGGTACTGACAAACGGGTCAGAGTAGTTGAGGTGAAAACTCAGTCTGGTGTCTTCAAAAGATCAATTGCAAAAATTTGTATTTTGCCTGTTAATGTGTAGTTCAAGTTTATATTTTATTTGTGTATTAATCATTGTGCTTATGTGCTTATTGTTATTTTTACATTCTTTGTGTGTGAAATGACTGTACATGTTGTGGTTGAATGTGACCATTGCAACGTGGGGCGGAATGTTCCATACTAAACAGAGAGCGCTGTTGCAGCAGCGCCACCTTGTGTATTAAAAAGCTGAGATTGACACTTGAGCCCAGAGCCTGAACGATGTAACACCCAAGAGAGGGCAGTCCGCCGCAACAAAATAAAGAGTTTAACATACAGTCCACTTCAGAGTTCTTATTATTTTACATATAACCTTATATAGAATAAAACACTAATAGATCCTAGATAGATTTTTTTGCCTTAACGCGTACCACCTGGAGAGGCATCGCGTACTAGTGGTACGCGTACGACAGTTTGGGAACCGCTGCAATAGAACATTTTAATGAAAAGTTAATATGTAGGCAGTACAAAAAAGAATAATCGCTACTTATTCAGATGCGATTCTTAGTACAAATGCTTATGAGGCATATAACAAAATTTAAATCATTGTACATTTCGAATCATTATACTGTTTTAGTCAGACGAGTTCAGTCACTCCAAAACCCATATTCAAGACAAAGAATTATTTTCCAGCTAACTGGAATGGACTTCGCTACGAAACATAAAACGCATACCTTCAAATTAAGTTTTAAAATAATGATTTCTAAATACGATATTTCAAGACAAGAAATACTCTTCTCAACGATTACAACCTCTGTATACAAAAAAGAAAAAAATAATAAAAACTTAGCTTCGAATAGCAAGATGCAGAAGCAATCACTCTCAAACTAAAATGCCAAATGCTCTCGACGAATAATAATACAGTCGCTTCAATTCCAATTTTAAGATTCAATCCGAGAAAAATACACCGACGCATCTTGCACAAAATTATTTACATTTTCTAGTAACGACGATGAAAGAAATAAAAGGACACAAAACCCAGCTACGACGACAAAAGAAATAAAAGGAAGCTATACCCATCAACAGATTGTACAGTTGTTCTTTATTCTGAAGAAGCAATAAAAAACCGACGAGTGGCTGCTGACTGCAAAAGTGGGACAGGTTTGAATTAAGATAGAAAAAACTGAAAATTGTACAGCACGCGCACAAACACTTAGTACAAATACTAGTTCTAACTCAAAGTTATTTTATTTTGTAGTATAGTTCTTACACAAGAAAAAAGGTTAACATTATCAGGAGAGAACTGCTCCTTCAAGAGTCAATTTGATAAGAAAGGTAATTCAGACGTTTGATTGTATTCAGGCATGAAATGCGATTCGGAAGTTCTACAGCGTTCGCATTTTTCCCAATCAAATTCCATACGTTTTCCCAGGTGTACGAGACAAAATTACAGAATCCTATATAATGTTCCTCGCGATTAAATTATTTGGACTAAAATATCTTTTAAAACATGATTAATTTTCATTAAATTAATTAAAAACAATCTACAAACAAAACGTTGTCTCTCTTAACAGCAACTGGATGAGTTTTATTAAAGCAGATGTAAGGGAATTACAAAATTTTTAATTCTTGCATGCATGTTTCGATGAAACTGAATTTAAATCACGATATCACATTTCGAAAATTGAAATTTTGTGCTTTTAATACTTATTTCTATTTTTAAATCGTCGATCAATATATTGCTAAAATAACCAGAGACATTTCCACGTCAGAAACTTGTATCAAAGATAGATTAAATTTGATTAACTTGATTCTTAAGAGCTGACTTGATACAATATGTAAAGGGAAAAAAATTTACGAAAAGCTTCGAGGACATTTGATGCTTCAAGCCTGGTTGCCAATCGTCCCGGATTTTCCGAGACTAAAGTACTTTGAGAAATTATCCCGCGACCCGGGGAGCTTCAATACGGGACGGCATTAGTCCCGTACTCTTGCCAGCATATTGATTTTGAGGGACATCGGATATCCGGTGATCCTTGTGTGACGGGTCTGCACCAGCTGTAATGTTTAAACCTGCAAATTCTACACATTTTTAAATATCCAATAGCTCTCAAAACCCGTAAAAAAAATTAATTTGCGTATGTTTTCAAAATATACTAATTAGTTAATTCCTAAAAATCCAAATTGACATGCGAGATAACCGGATACTCGATTTCTCTCCCTCCTCTCCAAGTTCCTGGCCCTGCTGTCCCGTATTTGCATTTTTTAAATTTGGTTACAAGTGAAGTAACGCTAATAACTGCTGAATTTTTAGGAATAGTCAACAGGTCGACCACAGAACGATTTCTAGTCTACCCTGAATAAATTATTGAGCGGCTATCTTAATGTTAGTAAGTTTACTTACTGTTAATCTTCTATTTTTTCTTTGTGCTAGTTATATGTTATGTAGGGCTCGACCGATGGCATTTTTTGGCCGATGGGCCGATGCCGATTGTTCCAAGATCGGTCGATGGTCGATTGCCGATTATTCTCCTCTTCCATCGGCCGATGGCCGATGAAAAAAAAAGTCGCTTTAAACCATTAAAACGTGTAGAATGCTTGTCAAAAATGTCATTTTGAATCATTTACTATTTATTTTTATGTTTATAAAAGCATAAATGCATTATTCAAGCACCGTAAAACTGTTTGGGGGAAGTTTACATAATAATTAAACTGAAAGAATCACTCGCGATTCTAGTAAAGTAATTAAACTATTTGGAGGTTAAAAAAATTAAAAAATGCTATGTCAGAGGATTTTTAATTCTTTTTCTTATCTTTGCCAAAAAAAAATACTCAACAGCTATTGGATTGCTCGGGTCTAATTCCCTTTCCTTCAACATTTTCTCTTTATAACACATGCACTGCAAATGCCAAGTGCCGCTGCCTTTATTTTCTTATTTTTTTCATGGAGAGGAATGCAGATGTTATGACACAGGCTAACAAATAATGTGGGTTTGTATTTTTAACGAAACTGTCAACCCCTTCCTCTCAGCTTTTTTTCATGATTTCCCCCCCCCCCCCATTTTTAAAAGAAAAGCGGGAACGATTACATGCATATTTTTCATTAAAAACGTTATTTTAAGCTCTTTTTTTGAAATAAAAATAAAATATTAAAACATTTCGCTCGCAGTATTATCCCTTGTATAGTATATCCCCTGATCATAACCAAGAAGTACTGAATATTGCTTTAAAAACATAGACGTGAGATTTTTTTTTTTTTCATTACAAATGAATGCTGGGTCTTAAGAACTAATCTTATTAGATTTTTTTTTTTTTCCGAGTTGAAAATTACACTGAAATACTTGACATGTTCTTTATATTTTCATGAGCACAATGTAAGGTCACCAAAATAAACCAATATTTTGAGCACCAGCAGTTTTCTGTTGACAAATAACCTTCTGCAAACACGTGATCGTTTATAAAAATTAAGATGTATTTTGAAAAAATATATATTTTTTTATATACGTTGACAATTTTTGAAATTAATGAAACTGAAGCATTTTTATTAAGGTATTGTTCCACCCTGTATCCCAAACTCGTTTTTAAAGAATTAAATTTTTGAAAATTGCAAGTCTAACTTGGACACATAAAATTTCGACCAATAAACATTTATACTGAAAAATTAATTCATATTTTTTAACAATATGTTCTGTGTTGTACAAGAAATAATCTAAACTGAAAGCAGATGCAACGAGATTGTTGTACAATAGCAGAAAAACTGTCAACTGTCTAACACGTGACATCAAAGAAGCCAAAAAAATGCGCTAAAAAAACGAAGATAAACGGGGAAAAATTAAAATAATTATCGTATATAAAATGTTAAGATGTATTTTGAAAAAAAATATGCATTGATCAATCTTTGAAAATAAAGAAATTTTAGCATTTTTATTAAGATGTTATTAAATCCTGTGGCGCGAACTCGCATTTTGAGAATTCAATTTTTAAAAATTGCAAGTCGAACTTGGACACATAAAATTTCGATCAATAAATATTTATACTGGAAATTTTTTTCTTATTTTTGACCAATCTTTTCTATGTTGTAAACTAAAAATGAAATAACACTAAAAGCAGATGCAGCAAGATTGCTGTACAATTGGCGAAAAACTGTAACACGTGGGATCGAAAGAGCAAAAAAAAAAAAACCGCAAAGAGCAAAAAGTTTACGCTGCTAAAAATTAAAATTACTATCGTACTTTGATTGAGTTGACTTTTTATTGTGTACAATTTCGGAATAATAAGAAACATGACAAACTAAAAGCAGATGGTATAATATTATTGCACAATGACATCTAATGCACTAAGTCATTATTAAAAGAAAAACGGACAAAAATGAGGCAACTAACCTGGTACGAAAAACAAATAACACTCATAAGACGCCTCTATAACTTTTACTTAAACATATTCTATCTCGCGAGCATTCTGCTCAGAGAACTACTTTAATAATGAAGGTTTTCGGGCAGCGATTGCTTAAACTAGTTTTCCGAATTTTTTATCAAATACTTTATAGAATGACATTATTTTTGTGTTTTTTTTTTTTCAACTTATGTGCTGCCTATTATTGTATGGAAATAGAAATTGAGCTATGGAGAAAAAAAGAAAGTGAAAGACAGAATGTTTTCTGGAAAGTTGTCCCTGCGAAAAACATCGGCCTTGCATCGGCTTTTAGATGTTTTTTAAGGCCGATGGGCTGATGTTTTTCTAAAGTTAACATCTGCCGCCGATGCCGATGGCCGATGGCAACTTTGTTGAACAATCGGCGCCGATGCATCGGTCGAGCCTTAATGTTATGTAATAAATTCCCACCGAAAGAGGGAATTCTATTTTTACAAAATTGAAAATTCTCAAAAAATGACTTTTACGAAAGACATCGAGGAATTCTGGTTTTTGTTTTATTAAAGTCGAACAACTCAACGAACTCTGGTTAAAGTTTCAGTGCAATAAGAACCATCTTAAACCCAGGGGCAGAATATTCTGTATCAATCTGCAGCACAAGTTTCAGAAGTCAAAATTTACCTGCGGCACCAAATGATGTGGAATCAAACTATGAATTTAAAATAGTTGGCAAATAACAATAATACATGCAGACAATAAATAAATATTATGATTATTCAATTTAAATAAATTAATAAAATCTAAAATTAAACATGCAATTAATGCAAGCTAAGAGTTCTTACAATTAGAAGAAAAGGGTGATTATTTATCCTGAGGAAAAAAATATAATCATTTAAAAACCGGAAAACTTTTTCCCCCGGGTGCCATTTTTTTAATTATTTTTTTGTAAGGTGGCTAATTAATCTGCAAGATAAATCTGCAGCGCTCGCTGCCGTGCTGCTCGATTTCTGCTACCGGGCCTAAGTTCGGGCTTTAAAAGTCCGTGAGTGTTGCACGAATCAAATTGCTACGTTTGGATGTTTAAATAGAGATAGCCAAAAAATAAGAACACCAACTTGGTATTTGCTATACTTATATAGCATATCTTCATCAGTAGATTTGTTAAATTTGAAGGATCATAAATTTTTTGTAGCACAAGAAAAGCAGTAAAGTTTAAAACAAAATTCACTCCCGCACTCAAAACCTGAATTTTTAAATTTATTCCTCCGTAGCAAATTAATTTCAGCATTTTGATACACGGTAGGTTTTCAAATCAACTAGCTTATGTCAAAATCTGAAAGTTTCAGAACTCTAACATAATTACATTTTAAGCTAGGGTCAGTTAAAAAGGCTCTACAAATTTACAAGCAGATTTGATTTTTGAATATTCATATTTCAGGAAGAAAAGAATCAAGTTTATTCCTTAACTTACATTTAAAACAGTAAGTTTTCCTCTAACTTTAAAACTTTTGCGATGGTGTTTTTCCCTGCAGTTGAGAAAACCTGTTTGGCTTTATCCAAAACATGTCACGAGGAGATCTGCTATTTTGTGCCCCATTTCGAATTAAAAAGTCGACTGTTCGAAAAAAAAATAGATGATCAGAATTATCCATTCAAGCAACATTATCACTCACAAAAATCAAAGAACGTAATTAAACCCTTCAGGACAAAAAAGTATTTATTGCTCACAAAAAAAACTTCCAAAAAAGATAGAATTAGGAATATATGTTCGCGTTCTAAATATTTTGATTTCTTCACAGCAATAAAAATCTGATCAGAAAAAGAGGGGTTTTAAACATTCATATTTGAGAAATTTTTGAGCACCTGAAACCATTTTATTATTTTTTATTTGTTTATTTAAATGTACGTAAATGGACGATTTTTATACAAATCATTACTCCTTGTCAATCAATATCTTGAATGTAAAATATGAAATAATCAAAATAATTAGTTGAATGGAAGATTTAGCATACTAGGACACAAAAGTTTAAAAAATGAGAAAATAACTCATGTGTGTGTTGCATTCGAACTTCCCCTAATTAAGGAAGAAATTCTTGATATGGCACAAATAGAAAGAGACTGAATATTTAATAAAACGTCCCACAGCAAAACTACGTGTTAAAAGCGCGGGAGAGCCGAAACTCATGCCACTTTCGCTGTGAAGCATTCCGATATCAAAAACAATACCGCAGAATGCCTACGTGAGAATGTTTGTGACGCGACTGAGAAAGACCCTCACGTGCAGAAGGAAAGAGAACCGCTTCTCCAATTTCCATTATTTCTTTTCGGCGGGAAAGAATGAAGGGATTCTATTGTGCGTCCCGTAATCACGTCACCTCAGACCGCGCATCACGTCATCATTAATGAAAAGGGGAGGCGGGGGGAGGGGCGGAATCAAGAAATAGCGCGAAATTGAAAAATTCGCAGACTTTTGGGAGAGAAAAAACAAATAGTAGAATTAACAGGATTTATAGATATAATTTCTTAAACCAAGGGTCTGGAGCATATAAGTGAAAATCAGTCGCCACTCGCCACATGGCGATTAAAGTAGTGAAAGTGGAGCTTAAAACATGTGTTGACGGTCGCCACTCTTGCGCGGTCAAATCCAGTATATATATATATATATATATATATATACTGGATTTTTTTTCCTATACAACAGGAGCGAAGCACGAAACAGGAGCGCGGAGCAACAAGTTTTTGTTTGGAGCAATACAAGTTTGGACCGCAGCACGGAAATTTTTTGATCCTTCACTTCTGATTTTTCCCCCTAGAATTCAATTAAAATTTTTTTTTTAAAAATGAATGCGCTTATTATTATTATTGAATTAATTACGCTGCAGGCGACACTTTTTATACTCACAACACGGGTATCGCCGTTACAATAATCCAGTATGAAAGCAGTGAGTGCAGTTCTAGGAACTAAAAAAAACTAAACTCAGTGGCGCGCCAGCCTTTCGGGAGCCATGGCCTACTGTGCCCATCCCAGTTTTCAAGACCGAGGACCAGGGCTGGCAAGTTTCTGCTGGGGTGGTTAAAACTAGAGTCCCTGTATCTTAGCTAGAGTAGCGTCAAAGCGGTATCATTTTCCTATTGGTGGAAGGTTCGAACCCTCCGCCCGAGGCAGTGCCTTCTTTCGTCCCATAGCTTTAACGTGGAGACGATTAAATGCCATGAAAAAACACGGGAATCCGTAAAATTAAAGGCAAATACATTTTTAAAATTCTTTTATTATTGTTCTAAAATGTTTAAAATGTAGGAATGTAGCTTCATTTTGGGCCATATGCTCCTATTTATTTAATTATTTCTTTGTTAAAATAAGTGCATGCTTTCTTAATGCTAATATTCCATGTTGACCCGCTATTTTTGGCCCTAATTGTCATTTTCCCTAATAAATAAATAGCTAGTATCCTCAAGTAATTAAAAAACATCGCTTCAAGATTAAGAAAGTGTTTAAATTTATTAAAATTAAGTTATTTTAACGAATACTCTGTATCTTCGACTTGGCGTGATTTGCTTATGCTTGGCGACTAGTGGAATGTAAACATATCGGCCGCTTCCACACATTCTTGTCAGTCAGTTACGAATGGATTTTCTTATATATAAGCGGGCTTATTCTGTCGAATTTTAAAATAGGCAGGGTAGTTAGCTGTGTAGGAGGCCAAGTTTTACTGCCCTTCAAAACCAATTATCAATTTCAAAAATGTTCTATAATGTCATCTTCATTTTCCTACTAAATTACTTGAAGTTAGGGAGTTACGAGGGGGGAGGGCGAATATGCGGTGCTGAATTCGGCCTCGGAGAAAGTTTTCCGTATTTGCTCTTAATTTAATGAATACCTTCATGGGGAAATGTATTTTTTCACATAAGGGGATCATTCATAAATGATGTCACGCTTCGAGGGAAGTGCGTAACAAGAACTGTGACATCAGGCTTATACAACATAGCGGGACAAAGGGGGGAGGGGGTCAAATATATCAAAAAAAAAAAAAAAAAACGCGTGCATTTATGAACGGTCTCTAAGTACATTTTTTCTTCTTAGAACATTTTTTAACATAACTTTTACATAACGAGTTTTATATAAAAATATCACTGATTAAATAATAATTCCAATTTTTTTTTTACCAATTCATTATTTTACCATTCATATATTTCTAGCATTACTACTTTAAATTTTCCTTTAGTTTCCCTAAGAAATAAAAAAAAAAAACGAGTAATCTTTTAATGATTTATTAATGCAATATTATCAACACGCACACACAAAAAAAAAAAAAAAAAAAAAACTTTCAGAATTAAAAATCCAAGAAATTATATTGAAAATAATAAATTTATAAATATCATTATTTGTTTTTGAATCAATTAAAGAGTAACAATTTCCATGTTCTCATTTTTAACATAACGTAATTTAAAGCTGCGAATGATTAAACTATCCTGGACTTGTTGAGACGAAAGATATTTTAAAAAAAAGTTTGTGGCTTACGCAAAAAGTAGCTTTTAATTCAAACAGAAATTTTGCTTTCAAGTGGACAAAATTTCCCGTTAACGATGATCGTTTAGCGGAAATCCTTGAGCGAGTATGAAGCCAACCTTGCACTCGGCGGCAACCCTGTTTTTCGTCCGGAGGCAGTTTTCCCCCGATCTGTCGTTACTCTGAAGACTACGTCTTATAAAGGAACTCTAGTTAAAACCAGTGGTTATAACCGGTTTAAACCGGCATGGCAGAAACTAAGAAATAATACTAATAAGAACTTTAATTTGCAATGATTCATAATTCACACATGTATTTGATATGTAAACCATTAGATTAAAAATTATAACTAAAAATAATGAATGTTATTCAAAGTTGCAAAAAGTTTCAAAATGATCATATAAATATACTTTGTTTTTTTATACTAATTTTCTTTCATTTGAAAAAAAAATCATAATGGTAATCCGAGGCTGTACAAGTTTAACTATTAATATTATTGTTTACAGTTGAATTTCTATTTAAAGGTAAAAAAATGCTATTATATTTTAACAAATCACTTTTCAGAGTATTTTTAAATAAATAATACAATGCAATGGCAATAACTTTTAGGTTATCTATTATATAGATATAGAAGTGGTTCTTGAGAAAATATATGAGTAAATAATTGAAGCACAAAAAATATCAGAAATTTTTTTTAAAATGAAATATCTGTTACAATTATTTTACAAAATTACCACTCGAACTCAAAAGTACTATCCCTTTTTATACGGAACATTCCATAGCATACAACTAATCTTGCTAACCTTTCTGAACCCAGACTGTTTCCTAATTTGTTCTGAATGAAATAAAAGCTTGAAAATATTCTTTCATGACCAGCATTTCTTGTTTGCAAAAGTTACAAAATTTGAAAAATCTTCATTTTTACCAGTTATTTGTTTTAAAAGACGACATTACTTATTTTTCTAATACAACTTCATTTTTTAATTAAAACTATCAACAATATTTTTTATTTGTTATTTATTCTGAATAAAATGTACTTCAGGAAATTAATACTACTAAAAAATTTTCAGATAATGTCACAAAATGTGTTTATGCCAGTTATTCCCAGTTTCTGCCGGTAAAAACCGGTTATAACCACTTTCTGCCACTAGCACGGCAGAAACCACTTTCTGCCGGCAAAAACCCAGGCCTGCCGAGGACCCTGGGGTGCAGAAACAAATGTTTCGGTCAAGTGTTCGGCCTGACGCGGAACCAACTGTTTAGTTCCCAAGCATGCTTGGTCCACATTTTATCGACCCCCTGAAGGGAGGAAGAAATGAGTCGACCCTGCCCAGCCCGGGGGATTCGAACCCTGGACCTGTGGCATGGTAGCGCGGAAGGTCACCACTCAGCCACTGGGCCTCGCGCAGTTCTAGAAGAGGGCTTAAAAAGTACAATTGTTCCGAGTAGCGGGAAGAGCTGTATATGTAAAAGATACACCCCCTTTCTAACAATGATTCAAAATTCTCATAATCATCAAAATTTCTATTAAAAAGAATGCCTTTTCTCTGATAAGAACTTTCAATTTCAGTGGCCTGGTATTTCAAAAAGTGCGAAAAGTTATCTCAACATTTGCTTATGCGAATCTTTGCTGAACTCAAAAGAAAGATCTTATCAAAAATAAAAGAGGACAGCGGTGATTAGAGATACACTTTAAAGTTATAGATGCTAACTGCATTAAATTTAAAATATTGTTTAAAAAAATGGAGAAATGGAGCACAACAAATTTCTTTGCTGCGGCTCCGCAGCACTTTCCGCACACTTTCACTCCGCACTTTCGAGCAAAATCGCGTTGCTTCGCGCTGCTGCGCCACGCTCTACTCCGGATCACTGGCAATAATACCAAAGGTGTAAAGTACCCATCTCACACACCCATCCCGAAAATGATTAATCTAAGACGAATACACAAAAAAAAGCTCCTTTTATTTATTTAATTAAAACACGCCAAAACCCCAAACTCCTCACGCTGCTCCTTGTTTCCAAAGGAACTGCTTAGGCATTTCCTTTGAATCACTTCGCAATCCAATCTCACTCCTTTCTCACTTTCACTTCTCAATCGATCGAAAACTAAAATACACTGTGTCAAAGAGGCTTATAAAATAAAAATAATAAAAACTAGTAACTTTATTTTTTAAAGTATTCTTATTCAAAATTAGCTCCTTTGACTCAATACCTTTGTTACAGTGATTTAACATCGATTCGAATGCCTGTTCCAGCTCATGTTGTGGAACTGCCTCCAAAGCTCGCGTCGAAGCTGTTTGTACAGTGTGTCAAAGAGTTTTTAAGACTACAACTGGAACTAAGCTTACAGTGGCGCTATCTGTGTTATCGAGTATTCGTGAAACTCCGTAACTATCAGCTGATCCACTGCCAAAACCTCAGTTCATTTGTTTACTTTTTTCTTTTTAACTTTGATGACATTGACACTATACAAACAGCTTCGACGGGAGCTTTGGAGGCAGGCTCACTATGTGAGCTGGAACGGGCCTTCGAATCGTTGTTAAACCGCTGTATGTAACTAAAGCCGAAGGAGTTTATTTTCAATAAAAATACTTTTAAAAGTCTAGTTCTATCACTACCCCTCACTATGACAGAAAAAGTTAGAAACGGACTTTAGATTCACAAAAATTGCCTTTTTCTGTCATAATTCCGCAATCAATTTCAGAAACGTTCAACTTGGGAGTTCACCTTATTAGCTGTTTGCATCTCACTGCGCTTCTACGCAAATTATACTCTAGAGATCGCAAAGAGCTCGTTTCAAAATCATGAATTCGAAAAACAATCGTTGCGATCGTTGTTTTCTCGTATAAAAGATCAACCCGTGCAAAATCGCGAAACGCTGGATGCCGTTAGAGTTGATGGTATTTGTAAACAAACGGAGCATTGCCAGCTGGGAAAAAAAATAAAGGCCCTTTTTCCGCTACGCATAAGAGTTTTAAATATACCTGATATAACCTCTACCCATTAGCAACATTTTTTAAGGCCCGGAAATAATAGCAACATTTATGGCTCAACTTCTGTCAAATTTTTCAAAAAGAAAGAAAGAAAAAGGACAGAAAGAAATAATAATAATAAAAATTCATTAATACAACAAATATTCATGTTTGTACACGTTTAAAGGTAATAATTTAACTGTTACAAAACATTTCTATTTAAACTTAAAACATTTTTGAATTACGCTACGAAAAAACTGATTTGAAAACAGTCAAGATAATAACACTTTTGTCAATAAAATTTAAAAACATATTCACTTTCTTACCTCGCTGCTAAAAAAAATATCAAATTTAAAAGTGACTCAAAGTTTACAGATTGACCCACAAGGCCATCCAATAAAAAAAAAATCATTTAAGAAAGGAGTCTGTGCTTCTGACATATCTGTTGGTAAAAATTGAAAATATTCGTCAATTAATCATCATAAACTAATAAATTTTTACAACCGCTAACAAATATTCGATAGTGCCTGTCTGATTTGAGCAAAACACCAGTCAATGCAGATGTTTCTTCGAGGCCCACTTTAATGTCACCACTATACACCCTATCCAACATCTATGTCATCGGATGTAGTATATTTCCTGCTGTATCAAAAGGTATTAACCCTTTATCTGCCGACGGTACTTATAAGTACCGTTCTCTATACATTCCATCCCAGCAACCATTTTTACCATTATTCTGATGCTACTTTGCCGGGACAGTCTTTACATTCCCCTTTTTCAGGATACATATCAGCAAGGGTTCTATAAAGAGTATTTTAGCGAGGAAAAGAACAGATAGTCTTGAAACCGATGCTGTGTTTTGAACTTCCATTTTGTTCAGATTGCTCCATTAGAGTTTTGCTCCAGAAAAGCAGGAAAATTCAAGAATCAAGTACTGATTTTTTTAATGTGTTAGTTAAGAACGTAGAAAACTAATTGACGAAATATTTTGATTAAAAAGTGTATATAATTAATTTCACAAGGTAAATATTGTGGCACTTATTAGCTGTAAATAAATAAATACTTATAGACTGAGCATTTTATTTATGTAAATCCCTTAATTTTCAGTACAACAAATACCTAGACAAACTATTTCTGGAAAAAGAATTATTGCAGATCATAATGCAGTAGATAAAGGGTTAAGAGGGATAACAGCATTAATCTCAATACAAGTGAACTCAAATGTCATTACATCTAAAAAAAATGAGAACAAAAATGTGCATCAACATTTAAGGCATCACTACAAAACCATATATTTTAGCCAGGGCAGCAGTATGATTGAAATGATCAGCGCTCTTCCAGCAAGAAACGAAATCTCTTAATCAGCGTTATGTTCTCGTTATAATGAGGAAATTGAAAACGACAGCGGCATTAATGCATCATCACACTATCATTAGAGCCAATGAAGGCCATTATCAAGCAATGTTGTGTTCTTAGGCACAAATTAGCACATCATTCACACAAGGCTAATCGAGTTGGAAATCAGTCGTACGTTATAAATAAATTACAGGCCGTTCCTAGCATAAATGAAACAGAAATATATTACAGCACTATAACGTAAAATGTTATTTATTTCCTTTAAATATATAAACACTGAAACTTGGTTAAAGCAATCATTCAAGAGGCGGACCATTCATGACGCGAACTACTATTTATCAGACTAAACTAATATGCCATTTTATTCAGTGACCTAAATTTTGTAACTAACTGGAATGCTACCAACTTAAGCTGTAATCTTATATAGATAAGATTAAAGTAATACTGGCTCTAGAATCAAAGGAATCACCTCTCCAAAACGGCACCTATAGCAGTGGCGTTCCTAGCATGGCTGTACCCGGTGCGGTAATTTGTGGTGTGTGTGTCCCCCCCCCCCCCCGTAAAAAATAAAATTAAATTAAATTAAAAAACATATGAATAGCTCTTTATTTTGAAATGTTCTTTCAATTTCAACTTAAGCTTTGATACTTTTTACTCTAAAAACATCATTTAAATTCCTCGCTGGATCTGATTTTTTTGGGGGCCCGGGGAAACCCATCATCCTCGATCAAGATTCTCTATGCATATTAATAATGGCAATGATAATAATAATAATAACAGAAATACAATGAATTTACAAAGCGTAAGATAAGTTTAATACTGAGAAATTCTTTATGTGCAATTTTTTTGTCTTTAAAGGAAAGATAGATACCAAAAGTTATTATTCCTAAGAACAAAATTCGCATTTTTAGGCTAACTTTGGCGATATCAGGAGAACAAAAAGGGGGCATTCAGGGCTCTGTCCTAGAAATGTTCGAAACTTTAGTCTCAACAACGCAGCTTTCACCATGTTTAAGGTTTTTAGGAAAAGAGAACCCAATCCCGAAAAATTTAAAAACTGAGAATAATAAAAACGTAGTTCTATCTTTAGAGACAATAGGGGAGGGGGAGCCGGCAATTTTTTTAAATGAAACTTTCCAAAATTGACGTCATAAAAACATAATTTTAGGCACTCTTTAACAACAATGGATGACATTGAGGGTTAGGGTTCCCTCCGGAATTTTTTGGCGAGATGACGTTGATTTTAGACTACCTTTTGCAAAAGTAGGGGAAGAAGGAAAGTTAGGGCTTTCCAGAGGAATTTTCTTTTTTTGAAATTTAACTTTTAAAAACTCAGTTTTGGACGATTTTTGATAACGACAGAGAAACGAGTAAGGGGTTTCAGGGTTCACTTCCAGAAACTTTTCAAAATTGAAGTCTGAAAAACGCATGTTAGGTTATCTCTGATAAAGTTAAAAAACAGGATGGTACGCAGGTTCACTCTCGGAAAAGTTCCGACATTAAAGCTTAAAACGCATTTTGGGTTATCTTTTTAACTTAAAAGGCAAGGTATGGGGGGGGGGGGGGTCCGGAGTCTTCCACCAGGGGAACTTTTTTAAAAAGAAGTATTAAAAGAACAATCTCTGGTATCGTTAGGGGGAAAGAATGTCTCGCTTGAAAATATTTTTGAAATTGAAATCGAAAAGACGACATTTGAATTATTTCTAATAATGTCAGGGGGGAGGCTAGAGGGGAAAGAGTTGCTCCCGAAATTTTTCTTGAACTAGAAGTCAATTTTAGGCCATCTTCGGTGTCATCAGACGAAAAAGTTCAGGGCTTTCCCTCTGAAAGAGCTTTACAAAGCGCAAGTTTTGGCTATCTTTGGTGACAAGAGGGTCCATTGGCCCTCATTAGGATGTTAATATGAGGACTCATTTAATAAGGACTCCTTATACCCCGTTCGCCCTGTGAAGTAAGTACGCTTAAATCATCAACGAACTTTAAGCGCACTTACTTTGGATGCTGTTCGCACTAGACAACAAGCTTAACGTTTAACTGTACACCGCTACTTAAGAGGGAATGGCTAATCAGCAAAGCATTAGATTTATGAGTGAAAAAAAGAAATATATTACTAGGGATTAAGTCTCGTTGATCTAAAAAAAAATTTTCTCTTCCACAGTGTCATATAAAAATAAGGCTTTTTGTTTTTAAAAAATCTGTCAAGAGGATTCCAAAAGAAGGAGGATGCTTCAGATACCTTTGTGATCGGTGATAGGCTTTTCGGACAAAAAATAAAGAATGTATTTGCATGAGTGAACATTAGAAAACTTGAGAAAGACTAAAATTTCAAGACTAAAATGAGCCTAACGCAAGGAGCGCTTGAAAATATTTCAATCTAGATATTGCTAAATTTCTTGGAGACAACAAAGATTCAAACTTAAAATCTACATAGAAGAGATGCTAAAATCTTTAAGATTTGAAGGAAAGAAAAAATGTTTTTATAAGGACTTCAAACTTTTTATGTTATGCCTATTAGTGCTTTATTTTTTCTTGAATTAACAAGAAAAAAGTTTTTTACAAACTCAGAGATTTGCAAAATTGATATTTTGTCAAAATTTCGCGATTTCAGTTAGTTGTGTTGTGGCAATGTCTGTAGTTACGTTTAGGAAGTAGGAAGAGATAGGAAGTAGGAAGTAGTCACTAAGGGATAACCGTCATTGACAAAATAGCTCTTTAATCCAACATTTCCATATACAGAGATAAGAGGCCGAACGAGGAGAGATGAAAGCAAGAAGGACAGTGAATTAATGAAAAATTGCATATTTTTGCATCACGTTATATAATACGCATTGCATAAGCTAATTGTCTACATCTTTGCACTGTTTGAAATAAATGTCTCTGTTAAAAATAGGTTCCATCTTTTTCATGATGCTTAAATGTATGGGGGTGGGTATCACTCCCTATTGATTATGTACATAATTGTAAAATTCATTCACTTTTTATTTTTTAGCTACTTTTGAAGAGTTTCGTGAACTATGAAAACAAAAATTAATCTGAAACAATTTTTACACAGCGGGTGAGTGCTCAGTTCCTATACTCAGGTGTGTTATTTTTCTTATCTGGCAATAAAATATAGAGTCACTGCACTTCATTCTTCAGTCGCAGGATGAAAGAAGGATTTAGTTCTTTACTTTCGAAAACAATTAGGAGCTTTTCTCGGCAATTCAATCAATCGATTATTTTATTCACTCTCGAGTGAAACAAAAGCAAAATCCATCTCGAACCTTTTCCGCACAATACCGTTAACGACGGAAAGAAAAATAATAATAACTACGGGGGAGCAGTAGAAAAATGCAAACGTTTAGCCGTCATCCACTTAGGAAATTATTCGGACAAACGCGGAGGGCTGCTTTTATGAAACTGTTAGAAACGTAAAGAGCTCACCCGAGTATGGAAAAGATGAAATGAAGGCACAAAAAGCGATTATCTTCTGGAGTTCGCTGCGATCCGATTAAGCCCCACTCCACGTCTCCAAATAATAAAGAATTTATCTTTTTAAGAAACTATCAAGGAGAGGCGGGACGTGAGGGCGAATCCTTGCAGATAATGGCAGAATTCTAGCTTCATACAGAAATACGACAAATTCTCGACGACTTTAGGGACCACATCAATTGCGGAAACTACAGTAGAGCCTCGGTTATCCGAGGTAATTAATGTGGACCGAGGGTACCTCGGATAAGGGATCATTCATAAATGATGTCACGCTTCGAGGGGGGAAGGGGTTCGTGAAATTGTGACAAAGTGTGACAAGGAGAGGGGTAACAAGAAGTTTGACACCCTGCATTATGCAACATAGCGTGACATGTGACAAAGGGGGGAGGGGGTCCGCTAAAGTGTGACACATTGTGACAAAGGGGGAGGGGGTCAAATATATGGGAAAAAAGCGTGACATCATTTATGAACGGTCCCTAATCGAAAACTCAGATAACACGGACTCCATCCAAATCGAGAGGGAGGCGTGGCTAAACGGGTGAAAATGTGTCAAAGATGTGAAAAAAGGCATTTACTGTACAAATTATCGAATGATGATTCTCTCACACCCAAATATGAAGTCCCTTTTTTAATTGTTTCTCCTTTATAGAGTCTGTTGATGGCTTGTAATTTAGTTTCCGAAGACACAAAAATTCGTTTGCGTTTAGCACTCATCAAGTACTGTACAAATACAGTACAGTACAAAAGAAAATAAACAAGTCGTAAACAAACTGTTCACTAGCAAAATTAAAAACCAACTGACGTCAGTAAATGACTGCGCCCACCAAAAAATAAAAAATGGCCCGCGCCAAAGGTGCTTTTTTCATGGCCTAATATACCTCGGTTAACCCGGAAGTCGGAGCTCGGATAACCGCGGCTCTACTGTACATATGTAACGTCTCGCGAATAAAGATGTAACATGAGCAGGCTCCAATATTTCAACACCCAGTCAACAATGATTTTCTTGACACTAAAGAATGTAAAAAATAGGCATCCCTTTAAACAGGCATCAATACATCAAATTCGTAAACTGAAGTCAATTTACAATAAGTTCTAAGTCGCTTGTATAAACTTCTTTTCCCCCATATGCAACAATTTGCTGCTTTTGGAGATTTTTTTTCATTCGTAAGACCATATTACTACATATACGCGCCCACACAACAAGCATTTTGGATCAGAATTTTCGTTGTTGAAAAGCTGGGGTTTAGCAGAGAGAGGATGCTGGCATTATGTCACGTTACCAAATCTGCCCAAATTCGGGAAAGTTTAAATGCCACAGAGAATGAAACTTCGCCAAAAGACGATGCGGGCCAGAAAGGACAATCATGCAGAACAAGCGGGAAGTGTCGGTCTAATGTATGGCATCTAATCCATATTAACAGCTGACATTTTTTGCGACGTTTAATGCCATCAGAATATGCAATAACCTCCTCACATCTAGCCGTGAACAGAGCTTTAGAATGAGGGGTACCACTGTACCGGGGGTCTATAGGTTTACATTATCTCCATACAATGTGGTTACTGGTGCTCCTCCGCGGAAAAATTTAAGATTCAAGTTTAAAAGAAGCATCTTTTAGCCCTCTGAAGTATGAAATTGGTAAATCTAAAATATAAGAATTTTGAGTTTCGTAATAGCTTACAAAAACTTCATGTTTTTACTAGCTTGCAAGCAAAGAAACAAAAGAAAAGGACAGTTAAAAAGAAAGTAAGTCAAAACTTAGTACCGCTACTGCCATTGATGGGATTCAAGCCATTTATTCAGACATCGGTACATTCGAAAAGTTTTCTGAATTTATATATACACAAAAAAGGTGTAAATAATTATGTGACTTAAGAAGATTTAAATTAATTTATACAGGAAAACCCCGTTTAAACGCGGGTGTCGGGGGACATGTTTGGCACCCGCGTTGTAACATAACCGCGATATAATGAAACGGTACCGACCGCGGAGCCATATTCAAGAAATATAATAGCTCTTGTTGCATCCCTTTTAACTTTATCAATTACTAACTTATCTTCCTATTGTATAATTGTTTCTTTTCTTGTTTGCTGTCATTTTATTTGCAGTATAATTGCTGTGCAAGAAGCACACTTCTCAATTGAGCGGTTAGTCTATCGAGTGATAGACTATTCAGATTAAATTTTTCTGCTCTTTGAGACTCCTAAGCTAATACCTTATCGACCGCAACAAAAATAATTGTGTTCTGAGAAAACGTGGGCTTAAAAATCTTGTTAAGTTATCAACATAACATTATGAAGAGGGAGAGATTCTAAGAAAAAAGTAGATTTGTCTGGAAAGGGAGGAACTTACTTTTCAAAGAAACAATGTTTTAAGCCTTTATACACTCTCACGGACTAGAGAATATGTTTACTTTTCAAAAATGTCAAAGAATCTGGAATACAAAGGGTTGTTTGTAATGATAAAGTGTGGTTTAAACGTCGGGGGATATGATAGTAACCGCGTTAAATCCGATTCCGCGGGGTTTTACTGTATTTTTAAAAATATTTCTAACTAGTTTAATTTTTAAATCTTCGATTTTACTCAAAACAGTAAACAAGAAAAGAGTAACATATTGAATGTTGACATAAACACGTGACACAGACAAGCGGTATTTTTCATTTAAAATAAGTCAAGAAAATTAAGTTTAATTAACTCATTGAGCTTCCTGTCAGCCATCGGTGGCCGACACTGAACTTTCCGTTCCGGCCGCAATCATAAAAAGATTACATTGTTTTAAGTAGTTACTGAAATTTAATTTCAAATTTACTTAACTTTCATTTATTACAGGATTATATCATTATATAACACTAGGTTTACCAGACGAGTCATTTTGACTGTTTCGAAGCTTCCATTTTGCATAATTTGTTACTAATTATAGTGCAACTTTCAATTGCATTGGTTTTTCCTAATACACGGTAAGTGGGACGAGTTAGTGTGACTGAATGTTTTATTATAATTAGTAGCAACTTGGTGTAAAATGAGTTTAGAAATGGTTGAAAACGGCCTGGTTAAATCTAGTGTTAACCACGTCGAGTTGCACGTCAGTCACCGGTGGCTGACACTAAAAAAGGAAGAGCCGCCCTTATGCAATTTGTAAATTTTGAAACCAGCTTGCAATAGTTTGTACATTATAATGGGCGACGTTTTCCCACGATGATTTGGGTCCGATGATGTTTATTTAACGCAATGAGGACGGCAAAATTGAAAAGCTTATTTTTAAAGGTAGCAAAAATCTGTGACGTCCTAAACGTGTTAAGGGCGAAAAAATGCTTTAACAAAAACAATAATGCCTTGATAACATCGACATTGATGTCTAATCCCTACGCCAGATAAGCATGCACTAATTGAATCAAGTTCTCACGCGTTCTTTTGGTGTTAGTCTGCTAATAAAATCTATAAAAGAAAGAAATCGATCTTTAAAATCAGCGGTAAAGAAAATTAAAAGATTACAAAATCACAATTCATTAATTGTATAACTTAACAGATGGTAAGTTAGTTTTAAAAATAGATTTACAATGAGTATAAATTATTATTACTAGCATTACCTGTGGTTGAAGTTCGACCAATTTTATTTGTGAAGTAACGAAATTAACATCTTTTTAGTAACTGGAATTTATTTGCTGGCAAATTTTAAATTTTAATCTGAACGTAAAAAGAAAGTACAAAACAAAAACAAAATTACGGACAAAAATTAAGTAAACATGAATTTTATTTACCAATGTAATAATATTATAATAAAGAATTAAAAATAAATAATTAGCTCATCTGCAAAAAAAAATGATGCGAGTCCTTGATACAGTGCAATAAAATTAAATAAATAAATTTTTCGCTACTGGCGGCATATGAACTTCTCTCCTGACAATACGAAGTTACATCGCGTCGTAAAGTGATTTCAGAGACGAAATGAATTACAAAATCTGCACTGTAAATTCGTTAAACCACAATAAGAACAATAAAAACTCATAGGAATTAAGTTAAATGCATTCCACGATTTTCTGAATACTTTAGGATCTGTTAATACTTTTGATTTTTTAGTTACGTTACGAGAGAACATTTCGTAACTTATCCCGAAAATAGTAAATTTGATATGAAAATTAATAGTAAATTTGATATAAAAATTATTTCCAGTCTTCTATGACTTATGTATACACTAAATACAAATGAAATCAACAATCAACATCACCTTCGGTATCCTTAAGAAACAATCCAAAACATTCAGACTTACCTATAAAATAAAAAAAATTGTTAATTTCTTGATTTAAATATTACAACAATTTTTACTGCATTCCAAATTTTTAAAACACTGAAAATTAAATTTTAAGGTAAGATAATTGACTAATAATATTTTCCCACTCCTTATTTCTTAAAAGTCGGTGGTGCCCAAAGCGATGGCACCACCTCCTTCAAAAGTATGGAGCATATCCTCTCCAGAACCATATCACCCCCCCCCCCCCCCCACACACACACACACAAACGGACGAGAAAAAAAACTACCACCCCCCAAAAGTTTCAATAGTGTAATCTACACCTTGACCCTCCCTCGTGGCAGTGGCGGATCCACATGAGGGGCGATTGGGGCAACCGCCCCCCTCCCCCAACAAATGAAATGAAAGTCGGGCAATAGAAACATGATAGAACTATTCTAAACAAATAAGAGTGAAAAACTAATGAAAAATAAAACGTGTTCAAAAACAAATGAAAACTAAATCCTTGCTTAAAATCTACCAACGAACACCAATTTTATCGCACCACGAAAGGGGGAAGGACATTATTCAGTTTGGGCACGGTTTGGGGTTGAAATAGTGGTAAGCTGGAATGCAGAGAGGGCTTGATTCGTCTCCGCTTAACAAGAATTGTTTGCATTTGACCTTGATACATAAAAAGAAATTAGCAGGTTTATGTGCATTTTATTAACTGACTGTTGATACATTTTGCATGTGGGGGGAAGGGCATACAAATGCGAGAGCCATATAGATCTAACTAATAGTAAGGTCTCTGTAGCGGATGCCATAATTGTTTTTCCCCATTCTGTCGTAATTTTTAATATTTTCACTGAAGGAGGGGGGGGGGATGATAAACCAATTACACTAACAGATTTAAATGAACAATATTTTTGTCACTTCATAAAATGCGAACCTGATTAGAGAACACGTCTGCCGACAAACGACTGAGATGGTTTTCCCACAATTTCTATCGTGTGTGTTTGTTTTTTTTTTCCTTCCCTTTCTCTTTAATGTTTTCCACGTTTGTACGCTAGATAGATCCATGGCTTTTTCAACCAATTTGATATTTTTTGAAAGCCTGTAATTTCTACCTAGAGAACAGAGTCATTTTCAAATAAGGGGTCGTTCACAAATGATGTCACACTTTGAGGGAGAGAGGGGTCCTAAAAATTGTGACAGTTTGTGACAAGGGGAGGGGAGAGTGTGACATCACACACTTTGCTCAAAATAAAAACATTTAAAACAGCCATTAAAACAACATTTAAACAAATTTCCCAAGAGCACATCCCGTGAATTAATTATTCTATCTTGATGCCAGAGATGTTTTAAATGTCGGAGATTAATTTTTCACGCTCGAAAAGTAGAATCCCGCAGAGTTGCCCTTCAATGCCAGAGATCATAACTAAAAAACATTTATTGCTATACCAGTTCACCTCAATTGCTTAGTATAGTTGCTTTTTATAAAGTAATAATTCTAAAATACTATTGCTTTCAATTCTCTTTTACATTAATATGTTTTGCTCTTACATACTAATTGTGTTTTTTTTTTTTTTTTTTTTGTAAACCTAAATCTCTTTTATATAAACGAAATATAGATAATATAATACACATATTTTATGCTCACAAATGCCATTAAAACACACAGTGAAAGCTCAAAAATAAAATTGGAAATGCGATCTATAACGCAGTGTTTTGTTTCTGAACTGCGAGTACATGTGCTAATGCAATACTGTGACATATGACCAGAAGAGGAAGTAGGTATGTCAAAGCGTGACAATTTATGACAAAGGGGAGGAGGGGTAAAATACATCTTTAAAGAAGTGTGACGTCATTTATGAATTGTCCTTAACGAATTTCGACTCACTTTTATGTTCTATTGTCTGCATTAAGGTTAAAATTCTTTTTAAATTAAGTTTAAAATTTTTTAATAATTAACTCCAGTTTTATGTTAATAGACGTGCATTCCTAAATTTAAATAATGCAATTTTAAATAACATTAAAGTATAGCAAGGTGTCGTGGCGAATTGAATCTAATTGCTTATTTTATCGATAATTTGTTCCGATGCGACAAAGAAATTACCTTTATTGGAACGGAATCATTTTTTTTTTATTCCACGATTAGAGAAGTAATAAAAAGGGGGGGGATGAAGAAAAATCTGTATTTGTAAATTACAATTAAATCGATCAAAAATCGAATTTGTAACTACTAAATAGCTTCTCTGACACGTCTGACACGTTAGACAGTCATGGCACATTGAAATTTTTAGGACGGGTATCAGGGGGTTTTGGGGGAGTCATGGAAGACTTGGGGGGTAGATTTTAAACAGGGGTGGGCACCCCTGTTTAAACATATATGTCAAATGAGGACGGATACAATAATCCCCCCCCCCCCTTCAAATCGAATGTCTGGATCCGCCACTGCCTCGTGAGCACCTTTGTAAAAGTTTCGATTCATTAAACAAGTTATATCATATCGAACTTCATAAAATGACTAGTAACTTTTTTTTTTTTTTTTTCATGGACGATTGAAAATTAATCATTTCAGCAAATAATTACCCCCGTTACCACTTCAAGAAGCTCAAAAGCAGAAATTAGCTACATACTAAATTTTTATTATTTCTGTTCCCAGGAACACGATATGTTTAAAAGCGGATTTTTGTCTTTTATCCTTCTATTATAAGAAGTTTTTCGCAAAAAAAATTGGCTTCATTTGCTTTGACATTGGCAGATAGCGAATCATTATTATTTTAATTTATTACATTATCCCCTCCCCCGTCTAAGCATAAAAGTGCGATTCTCAACAAGGAGAAAAAAGCTGAAGAGAAGCTGACTTTCAGCTGGAATGAAAGCAAACAATAGAATTATTTCCAATAGAAGTTATTCCAATATGGAGTTTATTAAACAGCTAAACCTTCAGCGGAAAAAGAGGCTCCGAGGACAGCCGATAAAAACCAGATGACCAACTCAAACGAGGGGACCTCTGCTGATCGATGGAGAGTAAAAAATTCGTTTTCATCTCGAGGGGTTATCGACCCCGCGATCCGCAGGAATTCTCCCCGAATAATGAATCTCTTTCCTCAAGAGCACATCCCGTGAATTAATTATTCTATCTTGATGCCAGAGATGTTTTAAATGTCGGAGATTAATTTTTCACGCTCGAAAAGTACAATCCCGCAGAGTTGCCCTTCAATGCCAGAGATCATAACTAAAAAACATTTATTGCTATACCAGTTCACCTCAATTGCTTAGTATAGTTGAGCATAAGGAATTTTTGAAGAAAAGTCAGTTGTACCACTCAGTCTTTCTAGAATCAACTATACTCGCTCCATGCGGGGGCCGAGAAGGTAATGCTAATATAAAACAAAAGTGAAGAGAAAAGAAGTATCACCTATAGTGACACACTACATAGACAGCCTGATTTGAAAATATAACTGATAAAAAAAATTTAAATAACCTGTAAGAATGGTTTCCTTATACTTGAGCTTAAAATGGTCGATATTAAGCACAGAAAATTTAGCAGTTAATGACCTCTACCTGAGTAAATGATATCTTGATATATACTAGGAACCTTTTCAAATTCTATTTGAAATAGTACTGGTTTCAATACGCTTTTAGAACTAGTATGGTTGTGAAGTCCTAATTTCTAAGCAAAAAAAGCCAAATAATTTTTTAAATATCGTAATAGCTGAGGGAAAATTCTATTGATCGCGGGAACAGTTTTCATAAACAAGGAAAACATTCTTGACTGTGCAAAAAAAAATTAATATAAAGGGAAAGTTATTATTAGTTGAACAAATTAGCTGAACAATTCTATTGACAGAGGGGAAGGAATATCCAAATAGTTAAGGAAATTATTGGCTAAGTGGTACAAAATTCTAAGAGAAAATTGCTAACAGCTGACGAAATTTTCTAATGACTAAAGATATATGTACTCCCAAGAGCTACAAAAAATGACTGACGGTAAAATAAAACGGTAAAATCCTAAGCATAAAATCCCAATGTCTAAGACAGAGAAAACTTTTATTAAAAACTATGGAGAAACCCTAAGAATTAAGAAATACTTTTGATGCTTAGAAAAACTACTGTTTCCAACGAGTAAAGGGAGAGCATTGGCCAAAAACGTGAATGGTTTCCAACATTATATATGAAGGCGTGAAGAGGCGCCCGCCAATTACCAATATAAAACACTCGAAAAAAAAAAAAGTGTTTTTCTTTATTAATCACGACCGTTGCATTCCCAGGACTCCGATGCGAAACCAACCGCAGTTGCTGAATATTTTAAAACGTGATGGAAGATCAATAGTGCATTAATAGAACACGATTCTTATTCCGAAAGAACAAACGAACATGACAAAAAAGAACGCCACTTTGTATTCGGACACGAGATTAGTCGATGCTCTTACAACAATCCGACGTATCTCGTGACGGTTTACCCTTGACATTTCGGGGAAGTTTTTTTTTCTTTACGTTCATACTCCGCCATCAAAATTTATCTCGGCAGGATAGCGACGGCCCCCCCCCCCCCCTCCCCCCGCAAAAAAACTCGAGCATTAAAAAGGGTTAAATAACTAACACCCCTCGAAAACAAATTACACATCAGCTTCCAGGACGTCCAAACAAAACATTACTAATGCACTACAGTCCAAGATAAATGCAAATTTCTAATTTTTTAATTCATTCATTTTTAATGCGCTTTTAATAGTGATTTTGATTTTTTTTATATCAGAAATATTAAGGAACGAAATAATTAAAACAGCGATCTCATTCCAACCAGCAAATATTCAATATGCAATTGATAAATAAATTATTTCAAAAAGGGGGGAAGGGACCTCATCCGTTTATTTTTAAGTTTCTGAACGAAATAAAAAAATAATAAAGGAGCAGTGGAGCAAATTCCTAACTCCAGCTCCGCTCCAGATTCCAGCAAAATCTCATTGCTACACTGCTCTGCTCTCTTGCTTCACGCTCTGCTCCAGCAGATCCGAGTTAAAAAACTCCCCCCAAAGTAATGAGTAAAATTACATTCATTCTTTATTATGAGATACCCTGTTCTTAAAAAAAAAAAAAAGTAATTTCCGCTGTTAACAATGCAACGCTGTTTCGGAGAACTTCTGACTTGCGCGCTTCAAATTCTTTTACAAGTCAGAAACTACTAGATGAAAAATGGATGTATGATAACGTTCAGACCCTAGCGGAATATTGAAACTTTTGAGCACACCCAAACAGGTACAACGTTTTGAAGAAAAGTACTATTACTATAAAGAGACTTTTCCAACGATTTTAGATAAAAGCATCTATTTGTCAAGCTACTAATCCTCATGTGACAGGGACACGCGTGAATAATAAACATTTATCTCGGGCTTTTGTGACAAATACGGAGGCGCGAATAGAAACGCGTACACAGCCGTTTTCGACCAGCACGAGATTCGCGTAAATTATTTGCTGGGTGAATTTTAAATGATAATTTACCGCATAAAATTCAAACGTTCTCCGCCACGGTTCAGAATAATTCACTTTATATTTTACATAACGCTGCAACAAAATCTTCATTGTAGATATGTTGCCAGCAAATTTTTTGGCTCTCAGTGTTCTAAAATAAATAGTTAATAAATATTTACAAGAAAGTCGTTTAATGTTTCGCAGCAAATCCATCAAAAATATGTATTGAGTGAAGAGTAGACCAGGGCCCCCACAAAACCGGTGCTACCGTTGCCATGGCAACGGAGCCCGTCGGCCAAGGGGGGCAGTGGGTCTACATTAACAGGAAAAACGTCAAAAAAAGTTAAAAATTCTTTTAGCATCAATAAAGTAGCATTATTAAATATGATACATTTCCTAGAAGTACAAGAGCATTATTTAATGATAGTTGTGTTGATAACCACTTGTTCTTACTGGGGAAAAAAATACTTGCTGCTTCAATGCAACTAAAATGAGAACATTATCGAAAAAAATTAAATATTTTCAAATTAACCTTTGTTTTTTTTATGATAATGTTTTTTATTGTGAATTTAGTTAAGTCTATTCCGAAATATTTTTTAAAAAATTTCTTTTTTTTTTCTTTTTAAGTGATGCGAACGAGAGTGATTGTTTTTTTTTTTTTTTCCTTTGTTGGCGATGGAATTATTTATGTACTTTTTACTTAAATATCTTACGTAGTATGAGACATCTTTTTTGGCAAACACAGAAAGTACAATTTAAGTTAAACTAAAATATGGGAAAAAAGAAACAATGGGGATAAGGGCCCACTACAATATACAAGAGCAGTAATGATAGCTGTTGTTAACCACTTGTTCTTAAAAATAAAATACTTGCTGCTTCAAGGGAGGCGCAGGGGGAACGCAACTAAAATGAGACCATTATCTTAAAAAAATAAATATTTTCAAATGAACCTCAAATTCCCCCTAAGAAAGAAGGAGGAGGGGCCCACTATAATATATCCCCATAGAATGATGTGGAGGCCCTGGATCATAGACAGAGAACATTTATACATAAATGTGGATGTGCTCACAGTTTATTTAGCAATTAATAGGCAAACATTTATTAAAAACAGCAAGTGCGTGACCCAGCGATGCAAACAACTGGTAGTCGGAAGGAGCCAACTTTAGTGAGTAAGCAGCATGGGACAGTTCCCATATGAGTGCTTCCAACGGACGCCATTCAGTTTTGCCTTATGTGATGGAGCATCTTCTTCATGAAAAAAAAAAATGACTGTGTTGCCTCTCTTGGTATTCTGACCTTTATTCAAGTGGAGAACGGTTCAAATCGGTCAATTACTGTTGGTAATGATTAGTATTAACCATTTCCTTAGGTTTTAGAAGCTCATAGAAGACCAAGCCCCTCTGGTCTCATCAAACACAGAGCATCGTCTTTCTGCCGAAACCATCTGCTGAAACGGCAAAAAACCATCGTTCACAGGTATCTTGCGATGGAGCATGTTCACCACAAACTTCTCGAAGTAATCGCTACGGTTTAGCAGCAGTTTTTTTTCAATGAATATATACTGTTCTATATATATATATACTGTTCGAAAGTGCTTTTTGTTTGGTAAAAATTTCAACATTCAACCCACAACACTACCAGTATGCACACAATTTTCCAATTTATAACTCGTGCGCGTCTGACACTAGTTGATGACACAACAAAATGGCAATGCCAAATCTTTCTAGAACAAACTGCCAAACTGCATTGGTGTACCTACCATCTGTTTGTCTGAAATCCGCATTGCATACTTGGACACCTGATATATTAGACTCGACGAAAGTGAATTCGGCCCTTTGGCCTATTCAACCGAATACTCAATAGTGGCCGGATATCCGTTACATCCTTACTTTATAAATAAATAAACTGACTTTTTTTTGGTGAAGGGGGCCCATTTTTGAGACAGTAGCTTCTGACCATTTTTGTGATTGCTATTTCTATTAAGTATTAATCTCTCTGAGAACCTAAGCAAGAGCCCAAAAACCCTGAAAATTAATTTTTGTTTTATTTGGTATCAAAACTATTTCTTTACGCTTCTTTTTAATTAATGTTTGATCAACTAATTATTTTTTATTATTATTAAATTCATTTCTAATTTTACTTTTTACTTTATTTATTTTATTTTTATTGTTCTTTGTTTGTCTTTTCACTGTATCTTCTTCGCATAGCTTCAAGTTTTATTTAAACACAACGATTAAAAAAATCAAATACCAGAGGCACTAACTACACTTATCTCCTTTTATCAATTTATCAATTCATGAAGTACCGCACGCAACACACCTATTGTTTAAAACATTCCTCAAAATCGCAAATTTCTTCATCTTATGCATATCAGGAACAACTTGATAAATGGATTTAAAAAAATAAAGTTTGACATTTTATCCGATTTTCGAAAATAATTTGAACATCAAAAGCATTCAAGGATAATTATGGGTAAAAAAAATAAATAAATAAATAAACTCAAACTGTTGTGATATAAGCAGGGCTGCGGAATCGGTTGGGAAAAAGACCAACTCTGATTTCGAAATTTTAAAGACTCCGACGCCCTCACAACTATATATATATTATATGTGTGTACTAACGAAATATCAAAAAGTACTGTCACGCTCATAATTCTACAGAAATAAAAAAATAATGATGATTTTACCAATAGCATCATTATTAACATTTTAAAATTATTTTATATTTATGTTGACAAATTATATTTTAAAATTGAGGTTACATTTCAAAACCATTTTTTTTTCCTGGCATATCACCAACAATATAAGACACATGATCAAAAATGCTTTGTGCTAAAATATGCGTGCAAGGAAAAAACAACGTAAATAAAGCCCAAGTTGTCCAAAACGATAGATGCAAGTAGCAATTTCGAAGCTACAATAGAGCCTCTTCATCAGTTGAGGAAAGAAAAGTGCTCAACACACAACAAGAAAGGTTCAACTCGAACAATTTCCGGAATTTTCAATTTCTAGGCAAAAAAGTTGGAATTTCTCCCCGCAAGAGCTGAAGTTAAAAAAAAATTTTATCAGCTCAAAAACTGTTCCCCTCCCCCTCCACCACATAGACAGACACATTTTCTCATTCCAAAAAGATTATATCAAAAGCCCTTTTTGATAACGTTTGTACAAAAAAAAAAAAAATCCACCTCAGGATTTCTATAAAAACAAAAAAAAATATTCAGGTGAAAATGAGCTATGTTACTTAAGGGGGGAAATACGTGTAAAGGTCTCAAAAAATTAAAAAATGTTTTTCTTCATACATAAATCAATTCTACAACTATTCAATAATATACCCTGAAATTTTCAAAGCAAAATTCCAAGTCGTTTAAATGATATAAGCATTTGCGCGAGCGCCCCTTTTGGAGCAGTTGAGCAGGTAGTCCCTCATGAATGACCTGAAAGGTATTAGAGAACGTTAGCAGATGTCCTTTTATTTCTTTTAACAATTGAAACCTCGGATAGAAATTTCTATAAGTATTAGTATCTATAAGTATTTAAAAAAATGATTCATAACTGCCTTAAATTTACCTTAAATAGGGATCATTCATAAATGATGTCACGCTTCGAGGGGGAGAGGGGGGTTCGTGAAATTGTGACAAGGGGAGGGGGTAACAAGAAGTGTGACATTCCTGCTTATGCAACATAGCGTGACGCGTGACAAAGGGGGAGAGGGGTCTGTTGAAATGTGACATTTTGTGACAAAGGGGGGGAGGGGGTCAAATATGTGGGGAAAAAAGCGTGACATCATTTATGAACGGTCCCATACCACTCTTTTTTTTTTTTTTTCAAACGCGTTTTTCTCGTAACTACTTTTTCGAATTTGCGTACACTCTAGCTCGCAAAGTTTTTGATCAATCGTTATCAAATTTAGCACACATTTTCTTTATATATACACGCTTTAGTTGAACTAGAATCATAAACATATCTTTATTTTTACTTTTTTAATTGTAAAAAAAGAACGAAAAAAACGGTTAAAAATCGTACTTAATTTTCCCATTTTAAAAAAGAAATTGAAATTTTCAATTTTTTGTGATGATTTTAGTTCAACTAGAAGAGACACACTTATAAAAAAAGTAGATTTTTAAAAAAATTGACTTCAGATAAAAATTGTGACCTCACCTCCAGGATGTACGCAAACTGCCGACCCGGGTGGCGACTTACAGTGTGCAGCAGCCGATATCTCAAGAAAAGGGGGGGGGGGGAATCAAGGGATTTTTCAAGAAAAATGTTTCAAAATTTTAGTAAATGTTCTTCAATATATTTATAAAATAACCTCAAAATCTCAATAAAATATATTTATTCTTTATACGTTAAAAAAATTCATGAAAATGGCTCTTTATACGCCGTATTACACGTATTTCCCCCCTTAAATGACGTTTTTCAGTTTGACTTCCATAAAAAAAAAACTGCTCTTTTGTATGGAAATTCATTTATAATGCTCACGCGACAAATGCTAAACATCAGAGCTGTCAACTTAAAGTTAAAAGAATAATAAAACAAAACAAAAATATTAATCTTAAAAAAAAATAAAAATGCAGGAAATTCAAATATGGAGAAACTCATGAATCACCCGTCAGATCTAAATAGGTATGCCTTTCTTGTTTAAAAATCAATCGAATTCTAAGAACTAACTAACCTTTCCTCCTGAATATTATTCCTGCGAAATTACGGAAAAAAGGTGAACAAAAAAGATATGCCTCAGTTTTTAAATACTGGTGGATTTTTAAAATAACAAAAAATAAGTCAAGCAGATTTTCCCCAAGTTTCGATCAATAATGAAGTTTGACAATAGAGTCGTAAGGTCTGTAAACGTCTCTTCACTGCAGTAAGCGACATGTAGCGGAAAGTTGTATTTCCAGGGAAGCGCTTCATAAGTTGCGAATGCCGTCGACATTCCTACATAGGAATTTTGCCGTGCGCATTATCATAATGAAATATGTAATGTACATCGCGTGTTCAAAGTTTCTTCGATAGTCCTGCTTAAATAAAAATTTTAAAGGAAGTTAAAGAGCAAACTTGAAACACAATCAAGAAAAGGAAACGGAGTAGCCACTCAGCATCAAAACACATTCAAAAAATAAAATTAGAAGAAAAAAAAACTACTTCACAAATAATATAAATCCAATAATTCTGCTCACTTTTATAAACTGACCCACTGTATCGCAGTATATAATAACAAGCCTCAGTTGAAAAAAAACGAGGAAAAAAATATTTTGCTTTTTTTTTTTTTACATAATTGTCAAAGGTTTATATTATTTACGTTATTGCCGGTAACAGTTTGTTCCAAGTATCGTAAAGAAATTTTGATTGTTTATTTCATTATTATTTTATTTCTTTAGTTATTTTATTAGAAAATGTTTTAATTACAGATTTGTCGAACTCACGATGTGAAAAATCAGATTCCAAATTCTTGTTGCATAAAGTAGGAGGGCGGAGGGGGAATAAATTCTATAAACATAAATTTTAAACATTATAACAAGATAAACATAAAGTGAAGATGTATTATTTCTTTCGACTTGCAATGCAAGTTGCTTTTGTTACCCCCCAAATTGATGTCAGTCAAGAAATAATTTATCTCACTTTATAATGTGCGTTGTTGTCGATAACATAGTTTATTCCAAATAAAAAAGAATAATACGACGTGCTGCAGTAAGATTATAGCTAGTTTTGAAAAAGAAAAAAAAAGAAAAACCATTTGAAATTTAACTCTTACGTAGTTATTGCATAATTCGAGTAGAATCAAATGGGGGGGGGGGGGGTTCTGGTAGGTTAAATGTGTGATTATCGATTGTTGACGCAGTTTTCATGTCATTCATATGTTTAGATTTCAGTTCTTTTTTTGTAATCGCTGATTGCCTTCATTTAAATGTTTTGAGCTAAAAGAAAGTCTACTTTCGTTTATTTATTTTTTTATTCTTTCTATCAATTCCTTTTATTTTGTCTTCTGCCCATTTCCTAATTTTCTTAAATAACACGTATTTACTTCTGTCTGAAATTTCGAAGACTTCAAAATCAAGTTAAAATACGAAAAATTTCACCTATCTTTTATAAAATAATGTCGAAAACAAATGAAAATTTAAGCTTATTTGTCAGAAACTGTAGTATTTTCTCAAAAATAAATAACTACAAACAATTCAATGAGCTAAAAATAAGCTAAAAGAAAACTAAATAGGTTATCAAAATATAAAATAGGCCGATTAAAGGTTAAATAACTTCAAACTTTTAAATTATCAGAAATATTTACAGGATGCGAAAGGATTGAAATCTCAAACACGGGATGCTATTTTTGACGAAGCACGTGCGACAATGATGTTGATTTTTCCTAAGAATGGGTTTTTGCCTATTTTACAGTAGAATTTATGAAGATGTATTTCAATACTCGAGATTGCTTTTAAAAGTTCTTGAAAATTATTCCAATACCCAAAATAAATCAAAGTTTGTAAATTTAAAAGAAGTAATCTCAGCGAATCACGTGTTTAATTCATTGGAAATTTATCTTCAATGCATAAATTCCATTCATGTATTTCAGTATTTTTTCTTCATAACTAGATGGTTTTAAAAATAATCGGGAAAGGAAAACGAAGAAGTGTGGAGGTTTTAAAGTGTTCAGTTCCTTCGATCTTACTAACTTGCTGACGATTTTAAAGAGCAAATTTAAGGGGAAATTGGTGAGATGCGAATTTTAATAAATTCAAATATCGATGATGGGAGGGAGGAGAGAAAATCTCGCCTACTGATGAATATTCTCACCAGTAGTAAAGTAACAAAAGATCGGGATGCGATAAGTAAAGTAGCAAAAAAAATTTTACTCAACTATCAAAACATTGAACTAAATTGAATCAAAATTATTGTGGGTAGGTCGAGCATAGCACATAACATTTTTAGGATGAATACATAGAACCGGCGATAAATAGCCCGTGGAGAGGGAATGGCCTTGGGGGACTTATGCGGCCATCAGGCAGTCAACTAAAAAATTGGGATTTTTTTGCAGAGAGACCTTCCCACCAAATTCAGCAATAAAAACGTATATCTAGAAGAAAGAAAGCGTTTCAAAATACACATAGCACTACTATTTGTTCTTGAAAGCCGGGACTACCAGTCGGGAACGATTCCATTTGTCGGAAGGGTGATAAGCTGAAACCAGTTTTGGAAGTTTTATTTTAACCAAGTATTCTTTCCTTTTTATTGACGTTGAATTATTCCATTTCTCATTTGAATATTTAGCAAAAAAACAGAAGAAAAAGAACGTAGCTAGTGTGTTACTCTTCCCTAAAAGTAAACATATTATCTTTATTTATTTTTATTACCACCATTTCGTTGAAATTGAAGCAGTCCTGACGCAATGTGTAATCTCTTCATGGACACTGGGCAGTGCGTGTGATACAGAGCAGCGTCAAAATGAAATCTCGTGCCTTTTTCATGACGTTTCGTGGAATTTTCGCGACCTTTAAAAAATATCGGTGGCCGTACTGGATTGTTTGTCTTTTAAGCAATGCAATGATATTTTCAAAATTTTCCTTTTGGGTGGATTTATACCAATATACATTAAAAGTTCTTTAAACACATTGAAAGAATAATAAAAAAACAAATGAATAAAAACGTTCCTATTTCCGAAGCTGAAATCTATGAACATCTATCTACATGTTTAGAAAATCACTGATACAGGAGCTTTCAGATAAAAGATAAAATATATAGAAGGGGTCATTCATAAATGATGTCACGCTTTGAGAGGGGAGGAGGGGATTCAAGAAAGTGGTTTGTGACAAGGGGAAGTGGTAACAAGTGTGACATCATACATTTTGATTTCTATAAAAGCATTTAAAATCAGCAAATTAAACTTATTTTATGCTAATGTAATATATCGTGACATGTGACAAAGGGGGGTAGGGGAGTCAAGTATATTGAAAAAAAGGGCGACATCATTTATAAACCGTCCCAAAAAAATTTCATGATGGCAACATAACTAGTTTTCCCATCAAGCAGTTTGGAAAGTATTTTAACCAGAAAGATGAAGATGAATGAAATTTAGTTAAATAAAATGAAATTAAAGTGCATTATTTTTTGTGTGTTTCTGTTTATTTTCTGTCCTTAAAGATCTTCAACGTCTGTAATTGGGAGAGAAAAGTGGCTTTGATAAGTTGAAGCCTGACCTTCAGAGTAAATTTCAAGTGGTCATAAGAGGAAAAATTCTTAGATTGGCAGTGTATGCTAATGGCGAGGCAAACCGGTTTTACTGGCCCTTATTTTAAAAAATGAAATTGTTTAATCCTTCATTCATTAGAATTCAACTTACCTGAGCCATATTACAGACATCTTTTTTTATCCACTACACCATGGTCTACCTCCCCTTTTAAAATTTTGTCAAAAATTGTTCAACTTATACAAGAATACAGCATAAGATAACCTTATACTGCTCTTTGTAAGTTTAAGCCTACCTATTGTATTATTCCAAAATGACTAATAGTCAAATATCAATATCAATTATGAGCTCTGATGAAAACTGTATCAACTAAGTTTAGTATTCTTAACTTATCTTATATTTATAAATAACATAAAAATGAAAACCTACAAGTAGCTAAGAGTCCAGCTATGTAGACCAACATTTCCCAAACTATGGGTCGCGTGTGAATATTGAGTGGCCCTCACCACTGTACGCATAAAGTTAAAAAGTAGGAATTCTGCGAACAAAAGTAACTAAAGTTGAAGTTGATGCTAAAACTGTAATGAAGAGAAATAAGAAACAAATACATCCTTCCCATTGAAATAACTTTGTAAAAAGAAACTTGCAGGTGTAGGTATTTAAGTAATTATAAAAATATATTTAAGTTGTGTTTCTTTATTTCAAGTCTTTCATTCATATTGGTAACACTTGTTAAAAAAAAAAAAAAAAAATTATTTCAATTAGAACAAATAAGACAGCATCAATAGTTCAACGACTCGCCACTAGGGAATCTGAACATTGCCAATATTTATACCCTCTTTTCCCTAAGACAGATGAGGTGGGCCCCAAGATTGGAAATTTTTGTTCGATGGGTCGGAGCCCAACCAACTTTGGGAACCAATGATGTACACTAAATGTTGAGGGCATTATAATGTGAAAAGTAACATGTGTGGAAATTTGAAACTTTATGAAGCATTTCAGTAGTAACAGCCGGAGTTAAACATGCAAATACAATTTGCTAAAAATATGTGACAATCTTGTAGCATTGTATATGTTATGAACTCAGTTCTGTGAGCTGTAATTGAGCCAGAAACACAAGTACATATAAAAAAAAAGTTGATGTCTGCATCCAACTCAATTCAAAGAAGCTCCATATAACAGATCCTCAAAAAAGCGATTTACAGATGGGATTGACCGGGATGCATCTAATATTGTGCAAAACTTATTGAAAGCAGTGATCATTAGGTAGCATAAAAGCAAGGAGACTAGAAGTCAGGGTGGCTCATGCAAGGGAAGATCCAAATTTTCAGCTAAACACCTAGTGAATTTCAGTTTAATAACTACCTTTTCAAAAATTATGCAGTTCTCTTAAGTTGGGGAATATATTGAATTGAAATTATTGTTGAAAATATCATGCATGTATGAAAACATCACAATACTTTCAAGTGAAAACAGAGTACATGAAGATAAAGAAATTGTTTAGTCTGAAGAATTAGTAGTAGAGTAACCCCCCCCCCCCCCTAACGGTAACGTACACTCCTCTTAGGCGGGCAGTTTTAACTCCCTGGCAGCAGATGATTGAGCGGAAAAAACCCTCTTTAGCGGAGGCCTCTCTATTATGGATAAATACTTTTGTCTCATTTGTGTTAGGTACAGGAGTTTTACTGTATTAAGTAAAATGATACATGACTGGTTGCACATGTTATTTAATCACCAAAATACCAAATATCAATTTTGTCTGGTGGTACATGGCAAGCAGTGAGAGCTTTCTGAGTTGTTTCTAATAAATTGAAGCAAGAATTCAAGTCATTTTGGAACATCTTGAAAAACTGTCATATATGTACAAATCATGGCTTCCACATTTATTACGGGACTCCCAGCCATAGATGTCTAAAAATGTTTTAAATCTCTTTTTTTTTCATCTTAGGCCTGTTGCGTTGGTACTCCCAAGTCCCAAGCATTCCCTAATGCTTGGGGGGGGGGGGGGGGGCATGCAATTCTTAACAGAACAGTTTAAGAAAAAAAAATTCCACAATAAAATACCAACAAGAACTTATGAATATTCCTTATTAACTTAATTAAAATTCTAAAGATTAATCAAATCTTAACAATAATGGCAATTCTTTAAACTTGATAAATTTCCAACATAATTTTTGAGCCTGTATCAACCGGCTTAGCAACTGAGGGGCCTCAGTAGCCAAGAGGTAAAAATGCTCTGGGTGTACTTTTGTTATTTCCTCTCTCTGTATTGTAATATGCCTTCATGTATTGTCTTGTACTATCTGTTATATTGGACACATAATGGTTCCTAAGCGAGTCCTGTGTGACTAAGTACACGAGCAGCACAATAAATATAATAACAATTAAATTGGCAATCGATTCATTTCAATATGCCTATATCACTGGTGGTGATAAATAGTTTGCAGCACAAAAGGACCCTAAAACTTTAAAAAAACAAAAAATAAACTAGAAATGGAGCAGTTTTTTTTTTTTTTTTTTCATTTTAAAGAGGGCTTTTGTAAACATTTCGCAGGTCTCCCAAACTCTTCCCATCACCACTGGTTTATATTACAAATTACATAAAAGATAATTCAGTGCTAAGTCCATAACTGACATCCTTAAATCACACGGACCCCTGCCCCTGTGTGATGCTAAATGAGTAACAGCTGCAAACTGTTCCTACTTGCTCATGAGAAATAAAAAATGAAAAATTAAAACTTGTCTGTGTGTCATGCGTCTGGAATCTACAATCTAAGTGCAGATACAGAGAGAGACAACGGGGCAACTGCCTCTTCCTGAGAGTTCATTATTATTACAAACTACAGAGTGACGAACTAAAACTTCATAATTTTTTCCGTCTGGAACAAGTTTTTTAGAAAACAGAAACCACAACAAAAGTTACCCCCTCCTCAGCAAAATCCTGTATCCATGCCTACCGGAACATGGCTTTAATTTACACCAACACAAGCTTTCAAAGTTTTCACTGGAACTTGAATTCAAGTTTTAAAGCTTTTTTATGTTATTGCATTGCATCCTTGTATTTTTGGTAGCTTGATGACTAGTGTGATTTTTATGGATGGGAATAAGTTCCAAATACTATTAAAGACAACAACAATTTTTGCTTAATAGAAGCAACATATTCTATAATTTATCAACTATCATCTTAATACCTTATCAAAGCACAGTATAGTTCTCAAGGTTATCAAAACAACAATCATTAACAAGGTGCAAAACTACAAGCAAGGAGCAGAGCCCTCAAAATTAAATGAAAAAGTAATTATCCACATATGTTTTCTTAAAATTACATACAAAATAAAGTCATGCAAAAATAAAGGTTATCCAAATAATGTAATAAAATTTTGGTGTTTTATAGCAAAAAGTATGAACTTTTTACAACATCACAGGAGTTTTTTAGATTTCAGCTTTTGAATAAAACCAAAAAGACAAGTTTAAACAGGCATTCAGAATATAGTGCAATTCACAGAAATAAACATACTACAAGTCAAAGATAGTCAATCATGCAGGCTGGTCATTTCAAAATTTCTCAGAGGGGGAGGGGGCAAAGAGTAATTTCTATTTCTATGCATATTATAGTGAAAAAAACAACAAAGTACATAAAAACATGTATAAATTCAATGCATTTCTAAGAGTCATAGGGGTCAATTAATAAAAATTTGTACGTTTGCTCTTATCTGAAATTCCTTTACTAAAGAATTGCCCAGGAGGGAACGTTGACAAACTTCGTCACTACAGGCTGACTGTTAGAAGTAAATAGCTATTTGGTGCAGTTTGGAATTTGGAACCAAATATTTCATTTCGACACCAAGATTTTCCAACCATAGTCATCAAAAATCATCCAACCATAGTCGTCTTGGATAAGAACCTTTTCTTACCCAACTAATTATGATTACAATTTACACAAAAGGAACAGAAATAATTTTTTCTTTAGTTTTGATATTTTTAAAATCTTTATAATCTTGTGCAGTGTTGCATCTATGCTACATGTGATTTCTATTCAATTCCATTAAACATAACATGGAGGTCTCCTAATTCAGTTTCAGTTAAAAAGCTATTTTTTACAACTTAATATTATTTTAAAATAACATACTTTTAAAAATTAATCCAAATGCTTTAATCTCCTACACTTCTAAACAATTCTGAATCTTTTCCTCATGCAATATTTGTAAATGATATCTATCTACAATATGTTCAAGGCATAAATGAAATCTTAGTACCTTTTTTTGACTGCATGATAAAAATTACCACCTTAAATAAGACAGCATTTAAAATTTAGAGCATGTAAAATGTGAACATTTTATCTTATGCAATATAAATATAGTTGTGCAATAGTTCTAAGAAAACGCAGCACATTTCATTCATTTTTAGGGGTAAAATCTTATAGTTCAGAAGGGTAAATATCTATCATTTTTAAACCGGGTAAAGTAATTGACCACTTCTAATTAATTTGTTTAAATCTTAAAAAACTGTTCAATGTCTTTGAGTATCTTATCATAAAATTGTGTGCATGTATGACGATCGAATGATTGTAAGCAAATAAAAAATTTTAAAAAATTAAATGAAAGACGCCGAGATGAACATACATGTTTGGGTAGCACATAACTTGATTTAAAAATAGCACAAAACAATTCATTTTTAAAAGTAATAAGCATTCATCGTCACAAAAAATAACAATGCAGAGACATATTAGTCTATGCTGCTTGGAATCAAATTAATACTATGTAATATATTTATTTTTTATATTCATAAATTTCCTTTCGTATGGATCGATCAGAAGATTTCATCGCAAAACAAAGTAAAGAGGTGTCAAAAGTAATTTCTATATTATGCATCTATTAGTTTAAAAAACAACAATACAGTAAAATTTATTTTAGCTTTCACTTTTCAATATTTAAATTCGAAATGTAAAATTATTAGGCGCCCGAAATATTCTTGGTGTGCCCCCATGTGGTTTTACCGGCCCATTAAATTGGAGTATTTTAAAAGCTATTAACTGCATCAGAAATTTTAATCTGATTTATTTACGCATAATAAATAATTATAGTCGGTTATTTTTACGATCAGTAGTAAAATTTCTCTAGAGGCAACTTTGATCGAGAGATGAAGTTATCTTTGCCCGCATTAGCGGATGGCTTCAGCATCTACATTAGGTCAAGCGGACAATTACGGCGAGCCCTTATAAGGTCATAGATTTTCATCTACGAAATCAGGATGGATCTGTGCAGCCCATGTAAACAAACGAATGCTTTGTTTGGAAAGTGTAATGCTCATTTATTACAGAATAACGTCGACACACGCAGACGGTTCACTGAAAACATGTCGCGATTAAAGGGCCAGGCACATCGATATTCGATTTAACACGTACCTCGGATCCGGTAGAATTATTTTCTTACTGGCTCTGGCTGCTGGAGTAGATTTACTCTTTTCCATAGCCATAAGATAGCTCACATCTGCTAGAACTGCCTCTAAGTCCGCCATTTTGACTGAGGATAGGCTTAGTTCTGTAAACACAATTGTAAATGTAGAATTTAAAAGCCTATCCTTTGGCTACAACGTTACGATTAGATGCATCACGTTTTATTAGACGGCACTGCACCAGTCCAACTGTAAACACGAGGAATCCAGGCAGAGGATAAATATTTAAAATGTTCCGACTCCATTAATTTTATACTAGGATTTCCGTCGCGTTTCCATGTCCCAGCATCAAACAGCCGGAATAGTATTCTGCTTCTGACAGGGAGTGCGTACGGAAGAGTTAATAGCTTGTTTATAGACACGCTCTGCCCTCTCTCGGTAGATAAAACGTCTCAAAAATACTTTTGGTTTCTCACGGTTGGGAAAAAAAGATGAAAGAAGCGAAATTGACTTCACATTATTACGAACGTAGCTACCTTAGTAAAAATTCATTTTTTTTAAAGTTACATGTAACACATCGATCGATTTAGTTTGTACCACCTGAAAGGTCCGGATTTTTTTCTTTCAGCCATCAGACTGACCACCAACGTGGGAGCAATGTTAAAGAGATGCTGGATGGCATTTAGAACAGAAAGTAAAAAGATCAACACCAAAATGTGAAATACTTTCTTAGAATCTTTGCGAAAACCGAATAAAAAAGACTGAAAAAGGAAAGTAATCGATAAGAAATTTTTATTAGCTCACGCAGATGAAAAAGTCGTAAACCAAACAAAAAGAGGAATCAAAAATTTTTTTTGGGGAAATGTTTGTCAAAAAGTTTTTTTTTTTTTTTTTGTGATATCACTGCCACGGAGGGGCGTTGATAGACGTTTTAAATATAAACAATGGATAATGCTTACGCTGTTTTTTTCCTAACGTTGTTTCGCTTTATTTGCATTAATTCAAGTATGCTTGGCCCTTAATACACTTGAGAATGAGTTACACCAATGTGGTAAGTATGTTCTAAAGTGATAATTGTAAATAATTTGTATTAATATTTCTTTTTGCATTGTAAATGATGTGTAAGCTGTTATGTATAACAGAAGTAAAGCTATACATCAAAACATAGCTCATAATAGCTTTCCAAGTAATATAATCTTCTACCCTTCGAAGTAAGAAATATCAAATTCATGTGTAAAAACAACACAGAGTGGTAATTTGATTGCTATCGACTAAACACTAATATTTTACTGCAACTTTCTGAAAATTTAGTTAATAAATATTATTGAATATCGGAAAGCAATATGCTCCGATATTGTTGAAAGACGGTAACACCGTTTTCCCTACCAGACCTTGAAGTTTCTTCGTTTTCAAACTCTGTATGTAAACTTCCAAGCCAAAGATTTGAAACGACACAGTTACAAAGTTATTTTCCATTTTTGATCGCATATTCAGAAGAAAAAAAAATATGTGTCATCAACCATAACAAACAATTCATTTTTTGGTTTGAGATAAACGTGTTCACTTACCGATTTTTTTTTTTAATAAAGCCTCTTCATCTATACATAATTCAACATTTTGTAAGCAGGATGAAATGTAAAGTATTCTTTTTATAAATTTGACGATAAAGTTCTTTCCGGGAAATATAACACTTAATAAACTAAACAGAAATTTATTCAAAATAAAATTTATATATCAAACAACTGCACTAAAATAGGGAAAAATAGAATAATGGTTTAAGCACAAAACTCGGGCATGAGTTTTTTCCGCTTTTTTTAAATTTTAGAAAATCAAAAATTCCGTTTTTTCGCGACAAGTTCCGCTTTTCTATATTCTACAAAAGAATCCCCCACCCCCTATTTTTTCTGTTCTACAGGAAAAAAAAACATCCGAGCAGATTCTTCCACGGAACCGCGAATTTTCGCTTTTATTTTCCTGCTTTTTTTTTTTTAACCGATTTTCGTTATTTTCTAGTAATTCGATTTTTTATTTATTTATTTATTTATTTATTTATTTTTGATGTTAGCAGACCTTTCAGTCAATGTTTTTTTTTGTATCCGTCACTTTTAATCAAATTGTAATTTTATTTTTTTTCTTCGATCACAAATTTTTCTTGTCTTATGTTCCATTGACAGATTTGTGTGTTGAAATGTGTCATCTTTTTGCATCCTTTACAGAAATTAAAATTTTTGCTATCAGAGCATTTAACAATCATCTTCAAAGTGTAGGAGATTTTATTCTAATACAGTAAAACCCCGTTATACCGCGTCAGTATACCGCGGATTCGGATTTACCGCGGTGACTATCATGTCCCCCGACGTTTAAGCCACCCTTTATCATTGCCATTTAAAGGTGATTCCTTATTTACCATTGTAAATAAAGTCAGCCCGAGCACACAAATGTTCTAGCCAAAGAGCACCCATCACCCCACCAGACACACTAACAGATAAAGACAGTTGTGTAGTCCCGAAAAAAAAGGTTGGGGGGACGCTTATACATAAGAAGATAAGCAATTGAAATCAAACGTGGAGGGACGCTTATGTTAAAATGTAAAAAGTCTGGGGGGGACGCTTATATTAAAATAAAAAGGTAGGGGACGCCATCCCCCTGCGTCCACCCTCGACTACACCACTGGATAAAGCCCTACTGTGATAGGCGTGATGCACACCTTTTTCATGTTTTTTCTGTCTTTCAACCTAGAACATATAGTTTAATTTCAAAATCGGGTGCAACCGCCGACTTGTTTCTCTTGACATGGGCGGAGCTCAATCTGTCAGGGACTGTTCAGTTCAATGCTTAACTATTCCACTTTCAGAAGCCACTTTCAGAAGGCTAGTTATACTTATGTAACTTCTTTTATAGCGCTATCAACCTTTGCATTCCAGATTCTTTAGCATTCCTGAAAAGTAAACATATTCCCCAGTGAGAAGTGAGTTCCTCCCCTTCCAAATCTAATTTTCTTCTTAAGACCTCACCCCCTTCACAATCCCATGTTGATAACATAAAGAGATTTTTAAGCACCTTATTTTTTCGTAACACGGTTTATAACCTATCGATCGATAGACTTGATTACGCAGATGATTTTATAAAGTTAAAAATGATGCAACAAAAGCGAATATTTCGTGAATATGGTTCCGTGGTATAGTTTCACTATACCGCGATTATGCTATAACGCGGGTGTCAAACATGTCCCCGGACACCCGCGTTTTAATGGGGTTTTACTGTACATACTATTTTTATTTAAATCTTTTTTCTTTCATTTTTTTAATTTTTAGCATGTCTGGAAGCAAATTATATTAAAAAAATTAAACTATGTACTACTAATATACTTTGTAGTACTTTTCTCCACCAGACCCCTACCTGTTAGCCGAGGCCTTAGGATTGCTTGCACACGGGGGGAGGTAGTGGGGTCTACGGATTTTACATGCACGTATCCCCAAGTATACATGGTGGTCTTGAGTGGGTATCGAACGCGCGACCTTCCAGGTGGAAGTCCGACGTTTTTATCTGGTTGTGATTTTGAACATTTATGCTATACTGTTTTTTATGCAGTAAAGAAGCATTTTTTTAAATAAAAGTGTCAGCTAGGAATTTGTTAGGAATTTGGTCCTGAAATAAAAATAAAGTGATCGCAGGGTACTCACACACACATAGGAAAGCTGATGCTCAATGTGATGTATGAATTTACAGTATAAAAAATTGAAAGTTCCCCAAAAATGCAAATTTCCTTGCAAAGTTGTCATGGATTTGCTTATATGAACCAAATGTTACCAACATATTTCATCATGCTGCCAAAAGACTTGCTCAATAATGGGAAAAATTATTTATTTTCAAAAGCTCAGTTTAATAAAAATAACAACACAATTTTGCAATCTAGTTCATACAAAAATGTTTCCAAACTTCTGTATAGCCAGTAAATAAAATCTAAAATTCATTTTACCAAGTCTTTCAACAGAAAGAACATACTTTTTTGTGTCACAGAAATTTTCCATAAAGATGAGCCTCTCATTTATATAACTTATTTAAAACTTGAAGAAGAAATAGAAAAGTTAGCCAGATATGTATCTGTAAGAATGTCTTTGAGTGAAATTAGGCTCAAAGTACATTACCATTGGAAAGTGTAGTTAGGTTTTTAAAGCAATTGTGAAATTAAGAAGTTTTCTGTCCCAAAGGGAGCTGGCTTTCTGCAGTGAACTTCTGCAGCAATTCATTGTGAGCACGGGTGTGAAGAATTAAGAAAAAAATTACTTTTGATTAGATAGAAATTAAGAAAAAGAAGAAAAATCTAAGAATTTCAGTTTGGAATTAAAAGTTGAATTAGAAAAAAAAAATGCATTTAAATTCTCTGAGAATACAGAGAACTCAAATAAAATAGAACTTCAACCTTTATTTACGTGCTAGCTCAGTTTCAGTTTTAAACATCTCAAAATATACAGATTTTTTTTTGCCAATTTTGTCAGTTAACTCAGATATTGCTCTTTAATTTGCATTCTTTGAAATAGAAAAAATGTGATCGTTTATCTTAAATTTTTAATCAACCCGGTGTGTTGCATTTGATGCCACAAATACTTCAACCTACATTCCTGCTAAATATTTTTTTTTTCTTTTCAATTAAAACAGCTTTTATTACAAGAAATTTTAAGAATTTCTTAAAATATGTTTTACGCTTAAAGTTGGTGAATTTTTGTTTTCAGATTTTTTGTTTTTTTACCAAAGTCATCCCTGAAAACTGCAAAAAAAATTAGAGACACGAGTTTCGAAATTAAAAGAAACTCCCTTTTGAATGCAAAAAGATATGATCTTTAGATACAAAAGACATCCGACAAAATATGTTTCAGTAATGCAACATTTTCCTGTGATGTGAAAAACAATTCCGTCCACGAGATAATTACATACAAAACATAACAATGCAGTAAAACTCCTTTATAGCGGTCACCAGCCGGAGAGTTAAAAAGTTCTGCCTAAAAGAGGGGTATTCGTTTTAGGAGGAGTTTAACTGCACTCTCAGAAACGCATGCTCAAATCTCACGAAACTTTCGTCGTATTTGACGAAATGGCTTCGTGAAAAATGCTCCGAGTAAACCTTTCGTCAAATTGCCGAAATTTGTGTAGTAACTTTTTTAAGTCACGTGATCTCGCGAAGAAAGAATCGTTATAAATATTTTACTCTGAATGATTATCACTGTCAGACCGTTACGTCGTGCTTTCCATATTGAACTTCCCAATGGCAGAACTTTGTTCGACATTTTTTCGTGATTGATGGGAGGACTCTTCCTGATTAAACGTGTCGAAACCAGCGGCGGACTGGCTATGCGGGCATTCGGGCAAATGCCCGGTGGGCCGGTCCAATCTGGGCCGGTCGTAAAATATCTATCTTTTTTAAATAAAGTATACAGCTTTTACAATGTTCATAAAAAAACGGGGACCAAAACTTTGCAGTAACCCGGGCTTCAGAGAGTGCAATGCAGCAATGGGGCAAAATCTCTAGGGTCTGGCCGTTGGGCCACAAGGGGGAGGGGGCAGAATTTCTCAGGGCCAGCTGGTCCCTTATAGACAAACTAAACGGCTGCCTGGGGAGCAAAAATGATTATGTTTTATTTTTTAATTTTGAAAATGAATAAATAAAATACACCAGTTTTGCGCTTTAGGCTACCGCCTGAGTCGTCTATATGGACGAGATCTCGAGGCTGGCTTGAGAAATTCTCAGGGCCGGCTCGTCCATATAGAAAACCTGGGCGGCCGTCTGTTATGCAAACTTTTGAGAGCCGCAAAATTGATGTTTTTAATTATGAGCAGTGCAGGCGGGGGAGCCTAAGGCGGCGAGGCGATTGCCTCACGGCGCAACACCCTAAAGGACGGCAGCTATTAACAGCTAATTAATATATTACGTATCATTGGCCCTCTATGGTGAATAAGAAAAATTACTCTATCTTGTAAACACTTAATATTATTCAAATACATATCTACATACTTACTGACAATATTTTTAATCCCTACAAGCTACAAAATACAGCCCTGAGAATTTCTCCATCCAGGTGATGCAAATTCTCAGGGGCGGCCCCAGAGAAATTCTCTCCGGCCAGTTGTCTCAGCCGATTGTCTCACTGCGCAACGCCCTAAAGTGCGGCGACTGTAAACAGCTAATTTGTATACAGTATGGGACCTCAAAATCGGAACTCTCTGGGAGGCCATCTTTCCAGATTTCGGAATTTTCCAGATTTTGGGTTCTCATTCAAAAAAAGTAGTAAGTAGCATCAGAACTCATATAATTTGCTCTGGAAGTTTTTATTAGCATTTGCTTATTTATAGTATTTTTGGCCACTGGCGTAGATAAGGGGGGGACAACCCCCCCCCCCCCCCAATTTTGACTTAGATACTTAGAGATTTAGAGGGACCCCACCGAAATGTTGGTGTCCGAAAACTTTTTTTGAGACCTTAACCCTCTTTACGCTTTATACTATTCTAAAAATATGTTTTTTAATAACAATTGAATAGAGTGAACACCGAAAAAAAAAAGCGCGATAAAATGCAAAAAAAAAAAAAAAAAAAATCAATTTTGGGGCCTTTGGGTTATAGGGTCGTACTAGGTCGCACCTAGTGTTGCAAGTTTGTCGCAGAAAAAAGAGCCGGAAATTCGCGGCAAATTGCACGAAATGTTCGCGAGAACACAAATATAATATAATAAAAACTAGAATATCTCCAATTAAATTTATTTTCTTAAATAAAAAAGGAATAATTTTACTACTATACTTTCAATTTTATGCAATATTTTAGGTATTTAATTAAATGTGCAGCATTTTGGTACAAAATATTGCATATGATTAAATTATTTTCTTTAGTGCTTCGTCGTTATCACTTAACACGTTTTTATATGTAGAAAAGGACCGTTCAGCATCTGCGCTATTAGACGGAACTGACAAACATCGTATTGCCACTTTGGACAGGTTGGGAACACTTTCTCTCTTGAATTTCCAGAGTTGAATTACCCTCCTTCAACGTGTAACTCATTTTGGGAGGGGGGTATCATAGGGTTATTGTTAACTAACAATGGAACAACTGTCAACTTCGTCAAAAACATTTAAATATTTGTATTGATTTGGATCAAAAACTTCCTCTAAACATGAGGGGAATTATCTATAACTAGTTTTATAGTTATTTTTCTATTGATGAACTCTTCTAAAAGTTTAGTACATCTGTTATACATTTTAAAGCTTCAGACAGTATAAATTGCCGTTAAAGTGTAAGTAAAAAACAAAATAAGTGTCAAATTTTAAACAATTTGCGCACAAATCGTGATATTTTTTAAAAAATCGCAGATTTTAGGAAACAGCTTTAGAAATCGAGGGAATTCACGGAGTGACAAACTTGCACCCCTAATCGTACCACTTTCCTAGCGGTTTCTCCCCTAAATACCTTGCAAGCCCGAACCTGAAATGATTTTATGTAGTACATCGATTAAATGTAGGCTTTTTGTTGCTATCGCAATTGGTTCTAATGATTTTCTTTTAATTTTAAGCAAAGAATATATATATTTTTAAACTATCATGAAATGCTCCAGTTGAGATTAATTCCGGTGAGCTAAAATGCATGAAAAATTTTGGAAAATCTTTGGTTTGGCAGCATTTTCGGGAAGGTTTTGATTCGCAGTAGAATTTAAAACTAGAATATATTCAGTGCAGCTCTTGCAGTTATGAGACCTACTAATATTAGATATGGGTCTCTAGTCTGGAGAAAATTGAAAATGAAAGTAAAGTTGAACACGCAAGACTAGCAAAGAAACATTATTAGAATAAAAAAAAGGAAGCTGGAAATAGCTTTCAAATGCAAGCAATCCGAACTTTTAACAATAAATTTATCTAAACTAGAATCTTTCCCATGACTGTTCACAATGCTCCTTCGTTTAGCAATTTTACCAACAGTCCTTTACTACGTTTCATGCCCAGAGCGGAAGAAAGACCCTTTTATGACTTCTTCCTTTTACAAGCACCACCAGGAATTGCGTTAATTGCTCTCCACTTTCAACTAAACCCTACTGACCATTCAATAATAACGCCTCAGCTGCATATACAGAAACAGATGCGTAGAACAGGAAGATGGGGAGATAGTGGGAGATAAAATGATAGTTTCTTTTTCTCAATCTCTCCTCTCCCCTAACAAATGGTACTGTAGCCATAAAATGGCTATTTTATCCCGTTCTTTAAGCATAAACTGTTCTAATTTAAATGGTTTTTTTCCCCAATGGTCGTTTACTTTGCCTGTAGGTTGTTATATGAATATTTTACCATGAGCTCGAGCCCACCCACTTTCCTCTCGTGAAAGCTGTATCCACCACCTCCACCCCTTACGCATCGGTGGGTCTGTCTGTCCTGCGCATTTTTTTTTTTTTTTTTTCAGAATTCCAACCCAATATATTTAGAGAAGTGCATTGAATGAGAGGCAATATTGAAGCGAGCATAAACCTATTACAAGCTTTTTTAATTCGAAAGAGAAAGTTGATGATGATTGTTATAAAAAGAGAAAGTTGATGTCCTCTGAAGAAGTACAATCTGCTGAATCAGAATTCGTTTCACTAGACACTTCCTGAAGGTAATTTTATTTTTGCCGCTTTTAGTGCTAATGCATTATCTAACAAGAAGTTCCGTTCAGAACTATACGAGCCTACTGTCCGTTAAAAACCAACTTCAAGCTCATAATCCAGCTATCTCTCTTTCTCATTTAGCTTTAGTTCTTATTACTTCAAATACCTTTTTCAACGGTTAATACATATTCATTCACTCATCATTCATTCTTTTATTTATTCAGTCATTCATTTACTCATTAATGTATTTATTCACTCATTTATTTATTTTTCCATTAGTTCACTCATTTATTTATTTTAGAATTTATTCACTCATTTATTCGTTCAAAAATATCCTTAGAAATCCCGATGAAAAAATTTCATATGAAAATAGGCTCCCTTAGTTCCGATATAACTTCGTATTTGTACATGTTCTACGTCGTAAAATCTTTCCGATGAAGTTTGTTTCAAGCAAATCCGTCTGTTAGATCATGATTTGTATAAGATTGAAAATTCCCCGTAAGGGTTATGTTAATTTTTTTTTCTTTTTTGAGCTGTTCGAAAATGAATAAAGGTTGTTCAAATCAAAAAATCTTTTACTCTGAGAGCTTCTTCCAGTAAGCTAGTTCATAGCAACTTTGTTTAAAACTTTGACGGGAAAGTAGGTTGAAAATGATAATGGGAAAAAAGTTATCAGTTGAGATTAAAAATAGTTCTCTGTTCTATGTGACACAAATCTTTATTCCTGTAAATTCGTTAAGTTTGGTTAGTTTTATTTTTATTTTTATTTATTTATTTATTTTTTGTTTTTTGTTAAAGGTATTCTTGTTTTATTGCATATCTAACTTTCTGTATTAGCAATTTTTTAAAACATTTGGATTGACTTAACAGTTTTATTCTTTCCATTGTATTCACTCAGACTGGAGATTCAGAAATTGTCTTGTTCGTTAATCACCATCCTTTCCAAGGCACGTAAACTTGATCAGTGTTTAATTTTTAACAGAATATTGTATTTTTCTCTTGTATTTTCCCCTAAAACAGCTTCAGTTCTAGTTAAATTCTGTCTGAAGCGAAAATTATATAAAAACGTAAATCAGATTACTTTTAAGTTCATAAATATGTTTTTTCCCTTCAATTTTCACATTAAAATGAGTCTGGTTAGAAACTCCATTTATAATAATTTTTTCAATCATCAATTCCACCAATTGTTTTCGTAAAATTAACTGCGAGAAATCGACCCCCCCCCCCCCGAAATTGGGGTCTAGCTACGCCACTGTTTTTGGTTATCGTATACCACCTATAAGTCATGAAATTATCACAAAAAACGAAGTTGGAGTTGGCTTACATTCGAAGGCAAAACATCGAAAAACCTAGACTTTTCCCGATATTATTTTAATCTCTTAACAATAAAAGAAAAGAATTCCGGTAATTTCTGATATGATTTTATATTCTCTAGTTACCCAATTGCAGTAAAAGATCAGACGATCGGGAAAATGCAAGAAACGCCGAATTTCAATTTTGCGAATGTTCTGTATTGCGAGAAAATTAGAGCTCATCTTAAAAAAATAAATGTAATAAAACAACAAGAAATAAAAAAAGCAAAATTTAATGATATTAACTCACAATTAAAGCAACAATTAATAACACTCTAATTCTAATCGCTAAACAAACCCTTTTCAGAAAATCGAGAAATAAATTCGAGCTGCACATTTCCGATCTTAAACATGTTCATTGCATTTTATTTTCCTTCTTTTTAAAATAACATATTTCCAGAAAAAAGAAAAAAAAAAAAAAAAAACACGGCGCAAAATATTTCCTGCTTTTTTTTTTTTTTTGAAGAAGTTCCGGATTTTGGGTCTTTTGGGATTCCGAATGTATGGTCCTAGACTGTATTACATATCATTACACTTCCATGCTGAATAAGAAAAATAACTGTCGCGTAAACATTTAATATTTTAATACATATCGACATATTTACTGACAATATTTTTAGTTCCTGCAATCTGCAAAATACCTGCCCTCCCAAGGGCCGGTCTGTTTGAAATATGCCCGGGCCGAATTTTCTTCCCAGTCCGCCCCTGGTCGAAACGGTTTTGGGTTTACACGTTACACCTCTCAGGAGCACTGATAAAACATTTTCATTTCTTCGATGACGAAATGGATTGTTCTTATTGTTCTATTTCATCACCACACTTTCCTACTTAGGATAAATTACTGGAGAATAAATTAGAATAAATTACTATTTTACATTCAGAGTAAAATACAAACTCCTGATCGAAGTGTCTCACCAGTTTGGCTTTGGTACTATTAGAGCGTCACAAGCGGTATTCCGTTTAATCGCCTTCTACTGATGTTTGCAGCAAATCAAATGTCCATGGAAGGCCTGGTATAAACATACTACTGCTAATACACCGGATATTGGTTTTGCCTGATAACGGACATTTGGTATTCCTTGTCTAATGAACCGGCTATGATGTTTGAAACGAGTATAAATTCCCATCCATATTTGTAAATATCCCAATGAAATCAACTTCTGAATCCGCTGTTTGTAATTTACATGGGTCATTTTCAAAATATGCGCGTATGTCCCAGAGTGAAAAAAGTGATTATGCTCAGAAGATTAATTTCAACTGACTATAAACATTTCATTTCTTTAGGGTACATTATTTAACAAATTTCTAATACGAAAATATATCATTGACATATTTTTACCTTTACCGCAAAGATAGACTTTTATCTCCCAGTTACATGGTAACGAATTTGACTGGTAACGGTCTTGACATTAACAGCAAAATATCCTCCAAAATCCGCATGCTAAATAATATCACTCAGAAACTAAGCAAAATCTTTAAAAAACTAATTAGCGAATATAGTCAAGCAAAAGAATGAATTTATATTTTTAACGTAGAAATCTGGATAACAGACCTTTGAAATTAAATAAAAATACTCGCCTTATAAGAATTGTTTACACCACCAAATTGTAGTTTTTCCACTGGAAAAAAAAGAAAGAAAGAAAAACTGCTACAAGTAAATATTTACCTAGTATAAGTACTTTTATTGAAAAATTGTTGACATCCGTTGGTAAAATTTTCAACCTTTTTTTCATTAAACTGTACCTTGGTGACGGACTTAAAATATGAGAGATCAAATCCTGTGGAGAAATTCTTTTAATTTTTTTTTTTTTTTTTTTGCCGGAATAATCATAGAAATGTCCCATTTTTTTTCCATTTATAGTGAAAACCTGTTCCTGTTACTGAATTATAAAATACAGAAGAGGGTCAGCTATTTTTTTCATCTACTAACTACCAAAGTCTGCATCATTTGCGGTAAAAGTATGTAAATGACCAGACAAGAACAACAGAAAAACAGAGGATGTACTTCCTAGAAACGTCGATTTTGTGCATACATAGTTCCCTACTCTTTTTTTTGGCAGTTTGTTATTATTTTAAAACAATTTAAAATAAATCAACTTTACTTTCGTTAAAACTCTTAATTAGACTTTCAGGTTATTGACTACAAAAAGGGCATAAATCCTAATTTTGAAATCTTTTAAAATAAATTTCAATAACGAAATAAAACGTGATTTAAGATGAAATTATGATATTGTGATCCTACTTATGGCAAGTGTAGTTCAAAAATTATTTGTAGAATTTAATTCATAAATAAATGAAATAAATACTTTTTATTTAATCCAGCAAAATTTCATTAGTGGAACTTATGCCTTTAAAATCATCGAAAGTGAACCTGGTCAGCAACATTTCAGCCTGCCTCTGTTTGATGGTTAAGTTGGCATTCTACGCGGAAAAACAATTTATTTCTTCGGGGGCACCAGAAGGGGGGGGGGAGGGATGATCATGGCGCCAACTGTGTCATTAAAATTTTTAGAGGGGTTTGGCCGATTTGGGGAGTCATCCATTCTTGGGCGGGGGGGGGGGGTAGCTATTTAGGGGGTGGGCACCCCTGATTTTTTTCAAAACATAATTTAAAAAAATAAACGAATGCTATATTTCACAAAAGCATTTTTAATTTGGTTACTTGGTCAGCGTGTATTCTTGCAAGCTAAAAGGTTTGTTTCGCAACTTGCAAATTGAATGAACATGATGGAATAAACCAAAAGAAAAAGGAAGGGAAAAATGGAAAGAAGAAGAAAAAAGCAATCATGAAAAGAAAGAAAACAGAAAGGAAGAAAAGAAAAGAAAAACTTGTAACTGTGACTGTGGGTAAATATTCTAAACTGCTGGAATATGATGATTTAAGAGTTCAAGTCTACACGAATACCACACGAAATTGCATCAGTTATTTGAGAAACCCCATAAGTCACATTTTTTACAAAAATGACTTTTTGTAAAAATCGATTGCTATGATGAAGACTCATCGTTTGATAGAGAAACCCCATCAGCCCTGACCTGGCTGTAAGAAGCAGCCTGGAGGAAAAATGAGAAACCCTATAAGTCAGTGAGTTACACTGTTTGCACGCTGGTGTACATGTATCGCGATGTAAACAAACACAACCCAATGCATTCTGGGATATCTCAGAAGCTAACCATTCTTTTCAACAGACTCGGGGGGCCTCTACGTGGTGCGGAATGAGTCACGCTAAATCGCCACCGACCCGCTCCCGGCGGATGTTAGGCTCACTTTGTAGTGAGACTGCGGCACCGGGACGGTAGAGCGGGTAAGCAACGCTCGCCAGTCCTGTCCCTATGGCCGGTTTGGCTGTTAAGCTGTCTGAGAGTTTGTGGGGAGTTCAACGGAGGATTGTGCTGCGGCCGCACCCCGGTATGGGGTAGTCTGCGAAACCTGACGGTATATGCAGTATGGTCGTAGTTGCGTTGAGTACTTCTCTTTCATAATGAACTCAACTTCCCGCATGTGCAGTTAAGATTTCCATATACAGCCGCGTTGTATTACGGCATAGATAATAATGTGTTTTACTTTTTGCCGTAATTACTTTTATATCATTTATTTTAAGATAATTCATGCACTTAGCATCCAATTATACCATATTTTGCAAAAAAAAAATTTATCGTGCCTTTTATGTTTATTTGAGAAACCCTATATGTCAACGAAGTTTAAAATTCAATATAAATTCAGGTATATGTAATACAAATTAATGAAGAATATAGACAGTGTATTTAACCTAGTACTAACGATTAAGACAGAAAAAATGGTTATCCTATGTCATTATCAAGTTTTATTCAGTTTTTCTCAATTTCCCAAAAGTTGTTGAAGTCTGACTTATGGGGTTTCTCAAATAACCGATTCAATTGTTTCTTTTCTTGAAAATTTGTAAAATGCACGAAGATGTTCTGGAAAGACTGCTGATGAAATTAGAATTAGCACATGCATCAGCTTAAAAACAAGGAGAATAAAAAAAGATCAATGTTCATGATGGAATAAAGGCAGGCATGAGTCGGTAGAATAAAATAGCTGTAGAAGATAAATTTATTAATCGTAATACTTTTTCAAATGGAGCCAAAAAGTTAACTTTCGATTTTGTCATATTTTAATCAATTTTTTTATCTCTTTTTTTTTTTTTTTTTAAATTTTTTGAAGACTGAATGTTCACGATTCATATAAAAGGGAGAGAGAAATAATTAAATGTCGAAAATTTTCTTTTTAAGTAAATAATTACAAAGCAAAAATAAAAAGTTAGAATCGTCCCGAAGTGCGAGGGAAAAGGAAAGCAAAATCGAAATATGAAGCAGACACTGAAATAAATTCGGAAGGAATTACAATTTTTGCGCAATAAATGCACTTGGCCGCGACGAGGCACAGCAATAACACCCCTGATTTCGTATTCTAATGAGAGCTTTTGCAAGATTTCATAATTTATAAGAATGTTGTTCGTCTGCATTTTTAGTACAAAAATAGTTGAAGTTGCCTACGTAGGCTGTCACAGCGATTTCTTTCAAATGTTTAACTGCAATGCCCAAGGACGGGCAACACCGTAGAGGAAACGAGGGTATTGAGGTAAGTTCTCAATAAAAACAAAAAATTCTGCAAAAGTAGTTTCTCTGTCAGCAAAGTATCAATGCAGGAAAAACAGCCAGTCCTCGCTCCTCGGAACCTCTTCGTACCGGCCTCACTTCGACTTCTGAGTTTTTCGAGTTAATAAAATTATTCCAGACAGTAAAAATATTAAAAATCGAGTTCCAATTAGAGAAAATGAGTCTTATTTTTTGAAAATGGTATCCAACACTCATCAGCAATCAACGTAGCAGATGATTTTCATCATATTCTTGCATTTACAACATTTCAAGTTTAAGAAACCCAATTAGGAGCAATGTAAGAATTGAGTAGGACAAAAGGAAATTTTTCTGAACTCAAATGACATATCACACTCAAGGGCACCTTGTTCCCCCTGGTGGAATGGAGTGGTGATAATTTAGAATAAATTTAGACAATCACTGTAGCTTTTGCTTTTAAAACTGTCGAGCTAATTAGTTATCATTTAGACCAGCGGTTCCCTAACTGTGGTACGCGAGGTCTCTCCAGGTGATACGCGTGCAGGCAAAAAAAAAAAAAAAAACACACGAGAGGTTAAAACACAAAAACTCTGGATTGAAGATCGAATTTGCCCGATTAGAGTTGGGAGAATGTTGGCTCAAAGTTAAAAATGAATACCCGTTACCGTCAAGAAAAGCATTGCTGTTTTTAATTCAGTCCACAACCACTCATCTTTGTGACACTGCTTTTTCCAATATGATATTTATTAAAAATAAATATCGAAGCAAATTAAATGCCGACCCAAATTTGAGGTTAAAACTAAATTCTACGGAGCGAGATATCACCTCGCTTGTATCTGTGCTCATGCAGCAACCTTCTCATTAATTTTGTCTTTTCATTTTTTTACATGATAGGTATTTTGTACTTAAAGACGTGTTTCTAATGTTGTTTTGAAAGTATGTATTAAAAATATATTTTATATACTTCATACATTTTATTTTATACATACAGCTTTATTTTAACGAAAAATGGTGTTATTGAAATAATCTAGTCGTCGTAGGATTTTTCTATAATCTATTGGTGTCTTATTCTATATAAAAAGTTGCATTAGCAGTGGTACGCAAATGGTTTGCAAGAATAATGGTGATGCGCAAAAAAAAAAAAAAAAGGATTGGTATTTAGACTGTTATTCATATTTGATAATTACTTATTTCGATCCTATTTTCCTATTCTGTCCACGTATTTTTGTTAATTTTCTTCTTGAAGAAATATGTTTCAGGCTTTTCAGTAGGGGGAAAATGTCTCCCCCTCGCCTGGGGTTCTTAACGTTTAACAAATAATTGATTAAAAAAATTAAATACTAGAAATAATAACAATAATAATAAACCTATTAGTTGCCTACATGTATCTCTACTGCGAAGTCGAGATGAATCTATATCACTTACGGACTTGAAATTTTTTGCACAGGAAATAGTAGATAGAACTTGAGCATCAATTTTTACCAGGATGAGTTCTTGGAATTATTTCACGTTGCCAAAAATGTCGAAAAACAGTGGTGATTATGTAGGAAAACTGCCAAAACGATTGTATTTTGTTATGCCATTGCATATGTTTCTCTTTTTTGTGAAAAAGCATGACGAAACTAACTTTAAAAGAACGTTTCTTTTATTCCTTAACAATTTGCACAAAGATAACATGATTAAAATCTTAGATATATAAATTTCAGTTTTTCATTAATTCAAAAGTTGAAAAAATTTACTTTGGTGCGAAAATTTTTCAAAAATTAATAAATTAAATTAAAGTTTCAAACAGAGCAGTATCTTAAAGAAATTATTTGTTATATCTGATGATTAGTTGAATTTTTTCCTACGTTGTTTAAATGCGGTAATACGGTCCATAGGCGCGCAAAAAAAAAAAAAAAGGATAAAGTCTTACATATAAAACTTTTCGTTGATAAATTTTGAAATTCTGTCTTCGAGGTGCAACAGCAGCCTTTCAGAATTCATTTACTTTTAATTTTTAGTTATCTAATTAGTTTTTATACATTCAGTTTGCCTTTGCAATGCCTAGTTCATTTGGAAAAATGTAAAACAAAATAATTGTTTTATTAACGTAACCAGTGGCCTAGCAAGTGTGGGTGACACCCGGGGCGGGTATTGATGGTGTCGGCCAATCGAAAAGATTAAACGAAAAGATAAAACGTGAAGCATGCATTTTTAAAGTAATATATGAAAAAATCACAACTTTGAAATGGAAAAAAAAATCGCACCGTGGGCGTCATAATATTTAAAGTACTTGTTCATGGCAATGGTACAAGAGGGAACAGGTACAATGATTGCTTAGTGGTTAAAAAGTACTTCGAACATATTTTTGAAAAGAAACACTTTGCTCAGTTAAAAATAGGAAAGAAAATGATACCCAAAGTATCCAGCTTAAGGTATTTGCTCCATTCTATGGAGGTTTTAAAGGTTTAGTCTTGCTTTCCCCGTCGTAGCCGAGTGTTACCCCGAGCTGACCGCCCTCACTTAGCTACCCTAGTTGCTGTTTAACTTTTCTTCCGGCTCTTCTGCTTTCCCTTTTCCCAGTAAAGTATCATTATTAGCTTTAAATAGCCCGAGAATTTATTACATTTATACAGCATGTTGGCGACATTTCTACAACCGTCGCCAAACTAGGGTGTATAAACCATATGTACTACTTTGCCAATTAAAGAATGGGCAGAATAGAGAATACACTGCTTCTTTTAAATGTTTTTTCTTCGCTTCTAATTTCATCATCACATTTTCTCTTCAAATTTAAAGCCCCCTCCCCTCCTATCTCTTTCGTCTTCCTGCTACTATATATTTATATATTGTTTACATTCTTCAAACTTGTCTTTATACTTCTTATGCGGTTTCTCCAAAAGATTTTAACATCTTGGGCGACACTGGAATTTGTACTACATCACTAATTTTGCTTCTGTTTTCCGCCTGAGTTGTATGAAAACTATTAATCGTCTTTTCATTCAAAGCAGCACGAGAAGTCGTCAAGTAACGACGATTCACAGAGAAACCAAATTCAACATCAGCCTGTTCATGACATATGCTCAATCAGAGCCTCAATACTGCTTTAATGTTTAATGAGTTTTGAAAGGATAATTGACGCTGCCAAAATTATTTTTCTTTTATAGTATAGTAGACTAGTAATCAACAATTCGTTTGGAGAATTTTGAGGGATTTTCTTGACTAAATCACCATTTGCTTCCTTTTTCATCTAAATTTTCCACTCTTCACACTTTATCGATACGCACTTTATTAATTACAGCAGGCATCTCTTCGGAAATTTCGTCATGCATCGTAATGAATACTGTTTATGCTAATTTTTATATATTTTTCGAATTATATAAAATTTAAATAAAGGCTTAATGAAAAAAAAAAAATGAAGTAAAGAATACGTGCTTTCTGCTTTTTTACATGCATTTTTTTTTATTGAAACAAAAAAAAGGGTGGTTAGAGAAGTAAATATTGTTTTTACTTTGTTCCTTCCTTGTACTCTGATTCTGTTGTATTCACCCATTCTTTTTTTTTGGTCATTAAGATTCAATTTAATGTATTTGTAACACACATTACACATAAATTTTATCTTTCTGCAGTCCTTATTGACAAGAACTTTAACTGCCAAATCTCTAATTCCTCCGTGTGCTCAATGTATTGAAAAGGAGTTACAAAGATTTTTCTTCACATATTAACATACAGATAACTAACTCAGTGAATAAATTATCAAGGATAATTGATAAAAACAAGCCATGAACATATAAAAAAACTTTTAGATATTTTATTCATTTTTCATTTTAACAAAAGTTTGGTTTGTTTAACTATTTGAATTAGCCATAACCTGTTCTCATTGCAATGGTTTAACCACTGAATAAGTTATTAAATTTAATGTATTTATAACAAAAATTAGAGATAAATTTTAACTTTCTGCACTCCTCCTCCATATGAACTTTCCCTATGCCAAAATCTCGCACTCTTGTGTGAGCTCAATTTGCTTAAAAAGGGGTACAAAGATTTTGCTTCATGTATTAATATATAGATTCAGTGAATATAAAAACCAAAACATGATTGGAAGTACTTTATTTTGCATTTCTAAAGCAAATATTTTACCAGTAGTTTGATCATTTTCATAATACAGTGAGTCATAACAAGGAAAAGAATAATTTTTAAAATAATATCAATTTTTAAAAAAGTACAGAAAACACTTATGAGTTCTGTTTTAATAAAATTCTGAAAAATTAACAACAATGAAAATCATAAATACATTTTCCTTCAACATACCATTCACACATTTTTAGGAACATGTTGTTTTTATAATAAATTCTACACCTATTTTGAAAACATGAAGCAATAATTTCAGGGCAGCAATCATTTTAAATACTTTTCATGCTACTGTAAAAATAAACATCAGAATTTGTTTGAAAAAAGAACAATCATAAAACATTTTAATTAAACATTTAAAATGAGAGTACAGGATGAAATTGCACTTAAAATCCAAGAATGAGATCATTTTTTCCCAATGTACATCTATAAAAATATAGGTACTAACAAAATAAAACAAAACAATTAAATTCATAAATGATGAATTAATATTAATTAGCATTAGAAAACCTCTTATATTTTGTACATTCAGCAATAATAGAAAAAATCAGTAAAAAATTATTGTAAGTGAATATGTGCTACACATATAGTCTGACCTTGTTTTTTGCTATTTCACTGGTCTGCTGAGCTAATTCCGTCATTATATATATATATATACATATATTATATGTATACATATCACATGCTTCATAGAAAACTCTAACCCCTTGAATGCTTATTTTTTTACATGGAAAACTGGAACTAATAAATTAAATTAAACAATTGAAATTGTAAATTTAATTATATTAAGGACATTTTCTTGGATTTTGGTGTGAAACTGGAATAAGCACACAATCCCTACATATATACACTATGTTCCATAAATCAATGATGAACAGTGATATAAAAGTGAAAATTTTGAAAACTTATATAAAGAAGAAAGGAACTATTTAATTATTATTAACCAAATCAAAATTTTAAACACTGAGAATTTTCCAATTCAGTGATGAAAAGTGACTGGTTTCCCAAGTGCACTGCAGGAAACTGCATATTTTAAATACTTTTATGTACTACATATTTTCTTGATTTCTTTTTTCAAGAACACCAAAGATTATTTGGGTATAATATGCATCAAATCCTAATTTTCTTTGACTATAAAAGACTGAAGCTCAAACAACTCAGAGGAGATGTTTCTAAGAAGCAAAATACACATTGAAATATTCAAGTAAATAATTGAAACATAAAGCTAAATTTGATGTGCGAGATTCTTGTAAAGTAGAGGACTTCACCATAGAAAATCTTTATATACTTAATTAGAAATGCTTAAAAAGGAATTAATTCACTGTAATAAATGTAACTAAATAAAAAAACTTTCACAAGAAAAAACTCTATGCAAGAAAACATTGCAAGTACAAATAAAATTTTCAAAAGATAAAATTCAGGGGCTTTTTAAAGGTTTTTAAGGTTTATGGGAACCCTGAAAGTGTTTTTATTTAATTAAATAAAATTATCTATGATAGGAATGCTTTTTTATATGGGAGAAGAAATTGATAGCAATTAATATGTATGTGATAAAAAATTTATCATGAAAAGCTGGTCCCATTGCTTTCTAACAAGCACAGGAAGAAAATAACTTGGAATTAAAAATATTCACAACATTTCAATGTTTCTTATATGTGGATATTAAATTAAGTCTTTTCATGAAAGCAAGATTTTAACACAACTAAAATAACAATAATAGCAGCGATAAAATATATCTGACATGAAAATATTGAATACATATTAACCATAGCCATAAACAAATAAGAGTAATTTCCATTTCTTAAAAATAAAATAGTAAAATGTTTGACTAAGGAACAATGAAAAAAGTTTCAACCACCACATAATTTATTTGAGGAAACATAAATGATAGATTTTGTACTTGATCCATAGATATAGTTAGTCATAGTTAGGAACTCCAAGAATTTTCAAGTGTTTGGTGCAATTTGGGTTTTCACCCAATATAAGAATTGAAATAGCAAGAGTTTAAACCTTTCAAATATCAAAACATAACTTTCAAATAATCTACTAATATGAAATACATCAAACGGAACTTTGCACTGCTTTTAGTATCTAAATGGTTTTATAGATCATAAACTAAGCAACACTTTTAATGTTATTTCATAACAAATTCCTTTTTACTCTAAATATTTTAAGTTTAATATTACACTAACAAGAGAGGGGTACGAAGTGTTAATCGCCAATATGGAAGTGTCATACATCGTTGGATAGGTCCCACCGAGCATAGTTTACGTGTGCAGTATTTCGCTTGAATGGGCCTCCTAGGTGGCGCTGTGATTGATTTAGTCATACATAGGATGAAAATGTATACGCAGTTATTTCCCTTTTTACATTATTATTCTTTTATTCCACAAATTAAAGAAATTACTTCAAAAGATTAAAAATCGTCTGCTTCTAAAGATTTTCTTTTATATGAATTAATTTGTATATCAGGGACAGTACATTTGTCTGTGTACCTGGAAGCAGACGATTAAAATCGTCTGCTTCTGAATAATTCTTTTTGTAAGAAGTTAGTTGAATATTAATGGAATCATGTTCTATTTATCGAACGACAATTTTATATTTTGTTCGATATATTACACTTGATTTTAACCGTCTGCTTCCAGGTACACAGACAAATATACTGTCTCTGATATACAAATTAATTCATATAAAAGGAAATCTTTAGAAGCAGACGATTTTTAATCTTTTGAAGTAATTTCTTTAATTTGTGGAATAAAATGTAAAAAGGGAAATAACTGCGTATACATTTTCATCCTATGTATGACTAAATCGATCACAGCGCCACCTAGGAGGCCCATTCAAGCGAAATACTGCACACGTGAACTATGCTCGGTGAGACCTATCCAACGATGTATGACACTTCCATAATGGCGATTAACACTTCGTACCCCTCCCTTGTAAGCTTATTGGTGAAAATCATACATAATTGGTGGGTTATCAATACTGTATGCCAAAAATAGGACTTAATGGAAAAAATATAGTTGAAACTTTTTGCTAATTATTCCAAGAGGGCAACATTTTAGAATAATAACTATCAAGATTAGCCGGCACTGATTTAACTCTTTCATTTCCATTATAGCTCAGATATCTGATGTATCCTTTGGGATACATCAGATGAATCCTTTTCATACCATCCCCCCCCCCCCTCGGAACCTTAAACACGCCCATGATAGTAATCAGAAAATTGATATATGGCACTAAATTAATACTAACAATTCACCAATGGCTTATGAAACCAAACTGCTACAAGGCAATTTTTCTAGATAAAATATTTCTTGAAATCAGATTTATAGAAAAGAACTTGAAGAAAGAACATAACATAAAATTATTTCTTAATGATTATATACATAACATTTCTGGTTAAAACAGAATGCTTAAATCACATTCATTTAGATGTGTAGTTTATTATGTATCAATTGTAGAATAAGAAAATTTTTGCATTCGATCAAAATAGCTATTTTAAATGAACCTAAAGTAATCACTTTTTGACATACAATTTACAACTTTTACAGATACTGAGAGAAAAAAAAAGTAAGAGTCTGAATAGTTGGTGTAGTCCTGAAAAAAAAGTTTGGGGGACGTGGTTGCATACGAAGATAAGCAATTGAAATCAAAAGTGGGGGGACGCTTATGTTAAAATGTAAAAATTTTGGGGGGACGCTTGTATTAAAGTAAAAAGGTAGGGGGACGCAGTCTCCCTGTGTCCCCCCTCGGCTACACCACTGATCCCAAAAACATCAATCATAATAACTTGAGATTTTATTTTTAAACATGAAAAACCTTTATTAAGTTGACCTTCCATTATTATAACTTACTGTAGTTTGATCAGAGGTATTGTTAAATCAAGAGTCAACCTTATTATTCTTATACTTATTTTATGAGTCTTTTCTGCACTAATGGTAAATACCATTTAAGTTTATAACTGTAATAGATGTATTTTATTTGTGCTAGAAGAATTTCAAATGTTTTCAATTAATACAACTTAATATCCATAAAAATGTTCAGAGCTGTCAATAAAAGTTTAAGGTAAGCAAAAACTATGCACTCAGATAATATGTTATGATATGCAATGCCATATCCAATGGGCCCGGTCCCCACCCCAAATCCCAAAATTTTTTGCAATGTAGCATATATTCCTCCCGGAAACTTTCCTCAACATAAATGTTTCAAAGTCAACCCCCCCCCCCCCCCCCCCTTACTGAAAAAAATTTCTGGCTATGGTCTTGATGATATGCAATCTTATACAATGAACAATTATTGAGTTGCAGTCACGTAGCTATTTCTTTTTAGTCTATAGATGATTAGCTAATTTTATGAAGTACTGAGGTAATGATAAGATCCTTATGCACGCAATAGTGCAGCTGTTTTGAGAGATTTGTAACAAGTGCGCTTGGTACATAATTACAGTCGTGATCAATTTTAAGTTTACAAACTACTTAATTTTAAAAGTCACGAGGAGTTGTAAAATGTATGTTAGCAAATTTCTTTGCATTAACTTACTTTCATTACCATCTTTTATCATTATAAGGCCTTGTGATTGCAAAACATGCAAATCAAGAGACAGAAAGACAATCACTGGTAAAAACATTGCAAAAGTTCCAAGCTTTTGTCTGGACAAATTTAAAGCAATTTGCACTAAAAGATTATCTTACTCTAAAGAAGATAGTGGCATTTGTAAATTTGGTATGAAGCGAAACAAAAAAAGCACATGACTTTATTATTAACATTTAAAAATTATTCAGAAAATTCCTTCAAGCTCTAATGTTATCAATGGCATTATTTCAAGTACTAGCATAATATTCTGCAGAATAACCAAAGCATTTTGAATTAATTAGATAAGAATTGCTAAAGGAATTTACTTGAAAGAATATTCAAGATCTCTCTCTCTCTCTCTTCACAGGTATTAAATCATTCAATTACTTTGACTTTTAATTTTTTTTCATTTATTGTTGTTATAATAATTCCAGTAAAAGAACATAAGGAATCTAAAAAAGCAAAGCACTAAACAGTTTTTTTTTTATCGCAGTGAAATTTTAAAGCGTCATTAAAAAAATAAAATCATTCATTATTACTTTAAAAATCTCCACTCTCTGCATTTCCACAACTTGCACCTTAAACGATCATGCAGTCAAAGTAAAATTGAAAAATAAACATTCAACAAGAACAATTGTCAACAATAATTTGACATAAATAGATAACATAGATGAAGTAATGAAAAGGTAATACTTAATGGAAGACTACAACATTACAACTATTGTCATTCTTAAAATTCATGAAGCTTTCTGTCAGATAAGGCAGTATCACAAATATATCATTTAGTAATAAAAATACTTTTTATAACACAAAATTTTGGTTATGTCGTATCGGCACTGTCGATGATCTTTTTCTGAAGCTCTACCATTTCTTTTTTTAAAGAATCAAGGCATTCTTGCAAATTGCTGAGAGGCCTAAAACATAAAATTATAAAAATAATTATAACTTAATTTGCAATTAGCACAATTACAAACAAAATGTAAATTTATTTTACATTTTAGATTTACTTTGAAAAAATATTCACAATTAACAAATAATTTTTGTTAGCATGAGACCCTTTACATGAAAAAGTCGACACCAACAAGAGTAGAACGGACTACACAACTGAATACTCATCATAGTTTGAAGTAAAATTTGGAAGTAATATGTTGGATACATTGGTGGGATGGGGATTATGACTTGAAGCAGAGGTGCACAGAATACTCCTAAACATAAGTTTAACCAAATAAATTGGCTGGCTAATTTTATTTCTAGGGATATGAAAATTTACTTGAATTAATTTTATTTCGAATTATTCCTTTTGTACATGTTTTCGTGCAGTAAAATATGAGAAATGATATTGTTTTCAATGCTGCTTTCATTACTACCATGCACTTGTGTATTTTATAACTCATAATTAATTGATTTTATTAAAGTAATTATAATGACCAGCTGCCATTTTTCCCTATACAGATCAACAAACATGCTAAAAAAGAATTCCACTACTCTAACAATACAAATTCAAACAGATAAGTATACAAATAAAATAACTTTGATAGACTTAAAAATTACAACTGGTAAAGAGCATTTCCCAGCAAACATTTGATAGAAAATTTATGTCAGAAACAGACAATCATGGGTGGATTTATGGAAGGCATGGGAGTCAGGAGATATTCCCTTAAATATAGACATACAAAAAACCCTCTCTCAGAGCCTCAGTTTTAAATCTGCCCATGTACACAATGTTACAAGACATCATATTAAGAAATACTGAAAAGGACAGTCACCTGCTCTCAGATAACTGCATGCTTTTCTGAAGAAGGTTATTAATGTAAGCTTCATCAAATGACATTTCTGGATCTGGAATGTTCAAGTGAAGCACCGGTCCATTCCCAGATGTCTTATTCTCAACTCTGAGAATACCTTTTGCCTACAGAAAGAATATCAAACATTATCATAAAACTTAGATAGAGCAATGGCACTTTCCACCCCCAACAGTCACATTTTTATAGTTATACAAAAGTATACACATGCATGTAAGTAAAATGAAGTACATTTTCTTTTTAAACACAAATATTTAAAAATAAGACATTCTTTTGAGTTGGTTAAATTGCAAGAAAAAGGAATAATGCAACGTACAGTTATCCAATGTATGCAGAAAAAGAAAAGCTTTTCAGATGTTTGAATTAATGTATCTTAAAATTTAATCAATGGATATTAAATTTCCAGTTATGAAGAACAGGACAAGGCAAGTATTGGAAGAACATGATAGAAAAATGAGGCAACAAAGTTGCAATATCAAGTTCCAGACAAGGGACAGCCAGTGACATTTCATACCTTTTTCATGATACCAGAAGTCAGCATTTTTCACTCATTGAGAATTTGGATGCTATATTTTGAAACAAATGCATATTTTCTTTCCAACATACAAAAAAAAAAAAAAAAGCAGAGGATATTTCGTACTAAAGCAAAAAACTATAGGAGGACTTAAAAGTTCAAGGTGACAAAGAATGACCCATAAATGTTTTTGTGTGTATCATCGGACATCTCACGAATTGTCGTATCTCAAAAAATTCAAACTTTGAGAAGTAAAGATCGAGTCGAGTCATGAGTCATTTATTTTCAATTTCTAAATTCCTAACTCACATTGTGTGAACAAAAATACTCCAAATATCAAAACAACTTGATTTTTTTAAAAAGTAATAATACACATTTTTAATATGAATAAATATATGCTTCAAGGGATTATACAATTCTAAAGAGTAAAAGTAATTGTTAAAAAAAGGTACCTCTAACTCCGTTAACTTAGACTTCAATGCTTTCCTGAGCTCAATCACTTTCGATTGATAGTTGAATTTTTCCTCCCTGGTTTTACTCAGCTCACATTTTATACTTTCTAGCTCCTTTTCAACAGACTGAAAAGAAATAAATAAATAAATTATCAAAGTAAAACCTAAGCATTGCACACTAATTGTGTGTGGGGTGTGTGTGAGAGGGGGGGGGGGGATCAATAAAACAAGAGGTATACAACTACTTTCTACTAGCAGTAAGAAAATTTTATTACTTTCAAGCTTGTAAGTATGCAATTTGTATTAACATATAATTTACATCTAGGGGACCTATTAAATTTTCACTGCAGGCAACCAACTAACTTTTTTGAGCATTCGAAAACTGTAATACTTAAAACTTACAAATGAGACCATTATTATTATTTTAATTATTTATATTAATAATACTGAGGTTATTTTTCTTGTCTTTTTTATTTAAAAAGTTTTTTTGTTTCATCAAAGTAATATAATTCCCCAACAGGCCAGTCACTTCAGAATTTTCCAGAAGGGGGCGGAGGGGCAAGGGTAATCAAAGCTAACTACGGCCATACTGTCTATACCTTTTCGGTTTCGCAGACTACCCCCAATACGAGGGGGTGCGGCTGCAGCGCCATCCTCCTGCTCTCCCCACAAACTCTCTCGACACTTGACAACCAGCACCGGCCATAAAGGGCTGGGCTGGCAGAGCGTTGCCTACCTGCTTTACCAACCCGGGGCCATAGTCATACTACAAAGTAAGCCTTACGTCACCCGGATCGAATAGTGCTATTTTAGTCGCCTCTTACGACACGCATAACTACGTCGGCGCTATTCTACTCCGGCCACCGCACGGAGGGAGGGGCAAGGGTATAAACTCAATGTATATTGTATTGAAAAAACAAAATACATGCACATACATATAAATGTATTATATTTCTCAAGGCAATTGACCTCCCCCTGACCCCTATAAATGAAAGGTCTGCCCCCTGAACAGACATAACATTTTTGATCACTTGAAAATTTGTCTAGACACTAGGATGTCAATAAAATTTGAAGAGCAACGTATTTTTTTTCTAAAATGAGGTAGAAATAAGCATAGAATGTTTTAATAAACAAGGGATTTCAGTGTATTCATAGTTTTAAACATGTGTTGGGAGAACTGGCCTCCTCAAAACCACAATGCATATTTTGCTAATACTTCTCCTTAACCTTTGAATTAGGCAAACTAACATTCTTTATAAAAGTAAACGCTTTCGCAGGGCCTTGCAGGGTTCCCACTCTCATCTCTAAGTCAAATTTAAGGCCGTTTAAGGCCTTTTCAAGGCCACGTGTAACTTTTCTAGGGCCACATTACATATAACACTTAGAATGATTTTTCTTAGAAGAAATAAGAATGATATCGTATAGGTGAATATAGTTAAATGTTCAACACTGAAATTAACTTTAAAAAAATAACAAGAAGAATTCTGGAAATGACATTAAAACTTTGCTATCACAACTAAGGAACTAATTTTTTTTCTTCCAATGGGTTTTAATGTACATTTAATGCATCTTTATGCACGATCAATTCATTGTTATGAATAAACGCTTTCCTCAGAGTGATGATGAATCAGCAACATGAACATCTCACTGAATTAAATCTTTTACATAAGTCAACTTCTTCAAATTTTATCTTAAATTTAAAGATTTATTCCTTTAATAAACTTATAAACCACAACCAGATTTTATTTTGAATCCAACAACATTTCTCAGCACATAATCTGCAGTGCCGCAGTGTATTATCCAAATAATATGATTCGTCTTATGATTATGCCTTTTATATATGTAAATCCATGCGACTAAAAATTTTGAAAGAGTAAAAACATATATTACGCAAATTTTGCAAAAGATTTTAAGGCTGCAACGAAACTCTTTTTCAATGCAGAAGAAGTGCTCTTCTAGGTAAAAGCATCCAACTGAAGATTTATTGCCTTAAATCACACTTTATCTGCTCAGAAATATGACTTAAAATAAATGTGCCTTTTTCCTCATAAAACGAGCTTTTAAACCATTATAAAGCAAGCAATAGCAATGTCTTGAATCAATGTTCTTTCTGAAGGCAGATTATTTGAAAAATAATTTAAGCATTGCATTTTAATAAGGCTTCAATAATGAATACTAATAATTATCAATGTGATCGTCGAAAGTTTGGGTTAAGTTAAAGATAAGGGAAAAAATGCTGATTGTAGGTATGTTTCTTTACATTCTTTTTTATTTCCCCCATAACATAAGATTTCTCAAGCAATTTCATGGTATAATTGATTTCTCTATGACCACTTGGCTTCTGAGATAATTTGCAAAATTCCAGAAGGTCGTAACATCAAATGAAAATTCAGTTAGAATAGAAAATCCATACAAGTTTGCCACTGTGCAAATGTAAAAATATACATATATATATACCCATACATGTAGATTTTCATCCCATTTACCAGTTTTGAAAAATCAATGTCATGAATGAATCATCAGAGTTTCATGACTATGACTTCCGGGTTGGAAAAGGAAGAGGGGAAATAAATTTAGGGCCTCAAAAATAAAAATTAGGGCCTTTTGAGAGTTTTTGGAAGAAAATAAGGCCTTTTAGGGGCCCCTAAATCAATTTCCAAATTTAAGGCCTTTTTAAGGCCGTGGGAAAAGCCTAAAGGCTTTTTAAAATATAAGGCCTTTTACTAATTTTAAAGGCCGTTCCCACGGCCTTTTTAAGGCCGTGGGGGGCCTTGATAAAGACTCAGGAGTATTTTTACAAAATCCACTAGAACTAATCAAAGCTACATTATTTATCCCCATTTGTTTTAAAGTCGTTAAAAAGAGCAACATCCGAGATATATTTCTGAAGTTCCTAATAGTTTCAGAGAACAATAAATTCAGCTTTTGCTGGAAGTAGTAAAAATACAAATAATGATAAATAAAGAAGGGGAAAGGACCTATACCATTAATTGTTCAAACAAGGGATGATGACAAAATTCCAGTTCTAAAACTTCCCTAGAACAAATTTCTTTTTTGACTTTCCACTAACTGAAATTGCATCACATATTAAAAGTGCAAATTAAATACGTTCAAGTCGATGCCAGATGTCAAATTTCTTATATAAAAACTTAATTTGAACGTCCTTCTCAAGTCACTGCTTGACACTAGAATTCATGGTAAAATGGTTAGTAGAGAAAACCAGCTGCAAAAAAGCCACTCTTGAAAATCAAGCTCTCTTTCTGGGAAAAAAGCCATTCAATGGAAATTTCTTGCAAGTTACCATAATCTGGTAACAATTTGCCCTTCAAAAAAAAAGTTTAACCTGTCCATTGGTAGGAGAAATTGTCCCCTTAACCTAGTTTAGGCACTCAACTATAGTATATGTTCCTTATTTAAACTATCACTTTATAATTTTTTCTTAATATTTTTCAAAATATTTATCATTGAGAAAATTAAAAGTTACTACCATAGCAAAGCAAATTAAAAATAATAATGGAAAATAATAATTTGCAGGATGCCCTGTACCTCCAAACTTTTTTTCAAGCCTTCAATTTCTGCTTGATGTCGCAGCGCCATCAAACCCTGTTTCTCTTTCAGTGCTGTGATTTCATTTGTTTTCTCTTTTAAGCTCCAACTTAAGGCCTGGATAAAATAAAAAAAACATATCTTACTTACTAAATTATAGACAAGTCCATTCAATTACAAAATATTCTTTACTTTAAATTAAAAAAAATTCAAATCTTTTTATTTTGTACCTAAATAGAACTTTCATTTTGTCCTGAGCCATTCATTTTGCAACTAAATTTGCAATTTTGATAGTTCCATACATGCTTTTTATAAAGTTATGTTAACTTGTCAGCTATCGAAATGTTTTCTTTTCAGATATCAACGATTCTCAGAATGTGTACATTTGTCTCTTTTTAATCAAATTTAAAATAACCTAGATGATATTAATGCTCAAGCAATTTATTTCAATATCAGTATAAAAAATATATTCAATCTGAATAATTATGTTCTCAATAATTATATTCCAAATGGTTACAAGTAAGTTTTGATTTTTCAATTCCTTGATTTCTAAAAAAATTTTTAGAAAATCCTCAATGTTTTGCAGACCTAAGACTTTTCTTGATCATTTCAGAAACTTGAATTAAATATCTTCTGACACCTTGTAGACACAATGCTTTTTTTTCTTTATTTCTTTTTTTTTTTTTGTAACGCTACAATGTTCACAAATACAATGACATTTACGTAATATAGTTATTAGCTCTTATTACAGAGAAAACAAGTAGCATAAATGTTTCGTCTTAAGTATGTACTCACTATGCATTTCTGGTTCATTTACTTTTCATAATATTATCATTATTGTAAATTATAATGACATTAATCAGATTTTCAATACAAAAAAATAAATTTGAGAGTTAGATACATATATTACCATAATATTAATAAATTTGCTAAACAATCTAAACAATCTTCTGTCAAATGGATTTCTGATGACAGAGCATAAAATTTTGCTTCATTCTGTTTTTTTTTAAATGTGAAACTGACAAAATTCCTAGCAAAAAAAAGATAAATACCATAATTTACTTTAAAGAGAGTGAGGGGGGGGGGGACATTTTTTAAGTTTATGCAGTAAAGAAAATGCAGTTAACTTTAATTATTCTAAATATTAAAGGAACTTTGTGTACAAGTAAACTGTAAAAAATAATTGCATGTAATTAAAACACAAATTAACATTAAAATGCAGACATATGTTTCGGGATTGCTTGGAATCCCTTTTCAATGCAATACTGGAGCTTCTAGATGTAAAAACATTCAAATGAAGCAGACAAAACAACAAAAACATAGCTTATATAGCCTGAAATTTACATGCAAACCAATGAGAATATAGGCAGCGTGGAAGTGTCAGTAACTGGGAAGGTACCAATAAAAAAGCACCAAACGAACCCAGGTGAAAGTACACAAAATAAAAAAGGTATATCAAATACAACAAAGCAAAAAAGACCACAGCATGCATAAAAATGCAAAAACAATAAAATAAAATACAATGAATTAAAATGGAAATAGAAATATAAAATAAAACTACAGAAAGAACCAAAACTAAAAAGCAAAAACAAAGTACACGTGTAAAGAAGGGGGGGGGGGGGACCAAAAAGAGAAAAATAGACACAAAATTAAAGAAAATTCACCAATCGACCAATAAGAAACCAAAAAAGAACAACAAATTAAAGGAACTTCTGCCAGACTTCTGAAAAATATGGAGTTCAGGAAGATTCATTAACCAAATTAGATACAGTGTGCGTAGCAAATTCTTTCAATGAAAAATAAGCACTTTTTAAGCACTCTAAAAAAATCATTTTAGCTATGCAGATTACACACCCCCCTTAAATTGCAAAAACTTCTTAATATAAATAATATAAAATTCATACAACAACATATATGTAATTACATCTTCCCCCCGGTGATTTCCTTCAATTTTCTTTCTGTGAAAATACCGAATAAGCGCCCCCCCCCCCCCCCAAATTTGGATTCTCATTGCACTGACCTAGAGAAGCTCATGCCTTCCTATTATCAGCTCCCAAACCAAACACCAAAGGATTTAAAAGTTTCCTGGGAATTGCAGACTAAACAAAGAACAAAGCTCTCCCCGCTATATTTTTGAAAAAATTCCACATCATCAATTTGGGGGGGGGGGGGGGTAGAGAGGGTCATGGACTCCCTTCTTGTTGTGCCACAGCAATATCATGCACGGTACAGTCGAACTTGGATAATTCGAAGCTGAAGGGACCACAGCTAAACTTCGAATTATCCAAAACTTCGAATTACAGAAGTCTAAATTTTTTAGCTTAGTTTAACACCCACGAATGCCCCAATAATATTTATTCTTTTAAATACAACGTCAATAATCTTTTTCTGGAAAATGTCAAGGCATTAATATATATAAAAAATTAAACATTGTATTTGTCAACTAAATAAAATTTATTTTGTGCATAATATAAAAGATAAAACTATAGCATATACATACGAAAATAGGAATATATAAGATATAATACTTTTACGAAATGTTCTTTGGTTAAGTACTAAAATTATATAAAAAATTACCTGCTAGAGTTTAAAAAAAAACACTGGAAATTTTCGGATTGCTTCGTTCAATTGAGTCTTTTGATTTTAACAAATAAGAAAAATATTTTCTACCTGATCGAGTAACCAATAATCAGTCACGTGTCGTAACATTGTGAAGAAAGAGAGATTAGGCGGTGATTCACTGTTAACTAGAGTTCCTTTCATAAAGGAGCTCTAAATGTTAACCAGTGAAGTGTAAAAGAGTACCTGAATTTCACAATAGAAATCTCGCTAATCTCCCATTTGCTGCGAACAAACAAGTAGGGTAAAATTTTAGCAGACAAAAAAGTATTTCAACGTACTTTTGTCGATTTCGGATGAGAAAAACCTTCGAATTAAAGAAGTTGAACTTCGAATTATCCAAAAATTTTAACATTGATTTGAATACAGAGTTCAAGGGACCAAGTGAAATCTTCGAATTAAAGAAAAATTCGAATTATAGACGTTCGAATTATCCAAGTTCTACTGTATAAAGCCCCAAATTCGACTCACTAGAGAGCGGTGTTAGGCCGAATTTTGGAACAAGACCAAAGATGGCGGATTCTCGGAAGCGTGTCTTTTTACGCAAAATTGCAATGTCATCTTAACTCATTGACAAAAAAAGGGACATTTTTTTTGTTGTTTAATCGGCGAAATGACGCTTTCAACCAATGGGAAATCGGCATTCGAGCTGACCACGCGCAATGAAAGGAAATTCGGCAACGAAACTCGGATGCTTGCCGGTTTGGATATTGAAAACAATAATTTTCCCAGATATTTGGGGGAACTTTGAATATCCCCTGATAATTTCCAGAACATAAAACTTCCCTGATAAGAGGGGATGTACCGAGTACTCGGTATATACTCGGTGTACTGAGTACTTGGCCATTACCGAGTAGTTGTAAAAATTTCGTCATTTTTTAAAAGTTTACTAATAGTAGATAAATTTGTAACTGATTAGTACAATAATATGCAAATATAAATATGTAATATGAAATAATTAAAAAAATGAAGTATATAAAATATTTTTACACAGCTTATATATTGGTAAAGTTCATATGCTAATTCAACTATTTTTTCCACTTTCTATACTTTTTGTTTGCCACTTTTTAAGCTGTACGAGTAGCGTCCAACATGTTTGATTTAACAAATCGATGAAACATGTCAGAAACTCATATGTTATGCCCTGGCAATCTTTTTGGATGCCTGATGAAGAAAAGATTGTCTTTTCATCTAAACCTTTTAAATGGATTAATTTGTGGTAACTTATTTGCATTAAATATGATTTTCCTTTGGGTAACTGAATATATTACATATATATATATATATATATATATACATATATATATACAATTCTAAATGAAAATCAAAATCTAGCTACATAAAAGCTCCGATTGTAAAAGTGGGGGGGGGAAAAAAATACTTTAAAGTAAAGAAATTATCAGCAAGAAAAAGGAAATACACAAAATTCAATCAAATACAAATATTTTAATAATTAATATCAAATTCAATATGTCGTAAATTATGGTGTAAAAATACACCATAATAATTTTGTATCTTAGGTTTTAAAAATAGAATTACATATAAAAAATATCACTTTGTTATTAACTAGAAAAAATTAAAAAATGAAAAGAAAGTAAATAAAAATATACAGTGTCAATATAGACTTTTTTCCTTGGGTGCGGGGAGGGAGAGGGGAGGAGAAAATTATGAGGCATTTTACATTATTGAATGAATTTTTACCGCAACCAATAATCATTTTTGATAAACTGATTTTTTTTAAAAGAGGTTTAAAGAATTCTATTTTGAAATTCTTACATTCAATTTCTTTCATTAGTTTATTCATTAGTTTATATATATTATATAGTTAAAATGTATGTTTTCATTTCAATATATACAAAATTCTTCATGTGCACATCAATACTCTTTTTTTATTCACAACTACTCGGTACTCGGCTACTCAGCCAAAGTGCTACTCGGTACATCCCTACTGATAAGTCCCATTTTCCAAAAAGCGGCTCCCTATGCAAAAAATTAGCATATCATGGTTCTAAAGATACAAATAAAAAATAAACCTTTTATGGCAGGAAATATATTTATGGCAAGAAAACCTTTTATGGCAAGTTCAGATATTTTTTTCAATGCAATTATCAATTGATTCAATAAGAATTTGACGGAGAATCAAAACCAAAATCCAATATTTAAAAGCCAAAAATCAAATGATTAATTCTTGGCCCAATGTCAGCGTCGTGAATTTTTCACAATATCGATTACATGGACAGTGTAAGGAATAACAAATTAAACAGGGTAAGGCTATAACAAATTAAATAGGAAAATATTATTTATTATTTTAATTTAAAATAAAAGCTAAGAAAAATCTTAATCGCGAAAACGAAGACTTTATGAAAATTCTCTGTCGCAAAAACGAGACCTTTTCCCACCACAGTATTAAAAAAAAAAAGAAGAAAACCTCATATTACCGACATTATCAAGCTGATTATATGGGATCATTCATAAATGATGTCACGCTTCGAGGGGGGAGGGGGGTTCGGGAAATTGTGACAAAGGGAGGGGAGGGGGTAACAAGAAGTGTGACATTATGCATTATGCAACATAGCGTGACGCGTGACAAAAGGGGGGAGGGGGCTCTTCTGAAGTGTGACATATTGTGACAAAGGGGGGGAGGAGGTCAAATATATGGAAAAAAAACATGACGTCATTTATGAACGGCCCCTATCCTTAAAGAAATCTTTGGACATTAAATCTATGTTTTGTTCAAAAGAAATCAGTTCTGTCCAGAGCCGCTGCAAAAGGGAAACGGGCATCAATGTGAGCTGGCGCTGGCGTCGTTTCCCTACTCGCTCTTCATCTAAAAAAAGCTGAAAGAAAAATGGACATGCAAAAATATTTTTGCGTATCAATTTTTTATAGATTTAACTTTATTTTTTTCCGCGATAAAAAGTTACGCGCACCGGGTTACGAGTAATTTAAAGAAATTTTTTTTTGCGTCCCCACCTGCGATTTTTGCGCAGTTGACGCGCTATAGCACGTCCGCGGCATCGCTGAGGCTACTTCCCTTGTACTATTTGGGAAGAGGGCACTTATTTGGTATTTTTCTTCACTTAAATCGTTTTAGCGCCTCCTACGATAATTTCGCGAAAATTCAGGGGGGCGCTCATTCGGTATTTAATGGCAAAGCAACCCTTCTGCAATGCAAACATGTTTCCTCCCTTCCTCCCTCGTTTAGAGAAAGGTGGGGAAAACCAGTTTAGAATGGTAAGCGGAAGCCACCCTTCTTTGCTTCTCGCGGAATTCATGGCGACATTCGGCGGTCGAACGAAAAAATATCTTTTTGAATAAGAGGAAGTAAGCACTTCTTACAAACATGGATAAAAAATAAGCACTTTTAAAAGCTTTTAAAAACAAAAGCAAAAACAAGCACTATTAGGCACTTTTAAAAACAGCTACGCACCCTGTAGAACTCTCTCTCTATTCCTGTTAATATGATAAGCTTCCCAAAAGTCAAGCTCTAAAGGGGAAGAACATTTTTGAACAGTTTTCCCAGAATTGAAATCAAAAGATTGGTCTTTAATGCTCATTTTTGCTTTAATTATGTGCAATTATTTTTTACAGTTTGATTATTCTAGTTAAAGTAACATAAGAAACTTGCAAAAATAAATAAATAAATTATGTGACAAAAAAATTCATTCAATTATGTACATTAACAATCACTTTACTTAATAAATAAGTCTCATTATTAATCAACCAAAAAGAGCAAATTTGAAAGAAAAAAAAACACAAAGACACATCCTCTTTTTCAATTCTTTATATATAAAGTATCTTTAAAAAATCTCACCTTTATCTGTTCTGCTAGAGCAGGATCACGAGCCTGAACTTCTTGAAGCTCTTTTTTCATTTTCTCCACAACAGATTGGTGCAATCGGACTTCAGTTTGGAAATGTTCAATTTCCGTTCTGTGTTTCAGTTCTGCCTGAACTTTCATTGAAAGCTCTGCCTGAAGAGATGTAATTTCTTGCTTTTTGGAATCAGAAATTTGGTTGGCTTGTTCCAAAGCTGACTTCATGGATGAAATTTCTCTTTTCAAATGTGAATTAGATCTCTTCTCTTGAAAAACCTAAATTTATGTTACATTTATTAATCTATTTGAAATGGCAATTAACAAAAAAATATATAATTGATGTTCATTACAACAAAGTAAACATTATGATTACTACACAAAGAAAAAAAAGGCATTTTTCTCTGAAATTCAAGGAAAAATTTAAGGACATTGTTTTTGATTTAGAAGACATAGACAAATACATTAAATGCATTTTCGGCAATAAGGACTTTTAAAAGAAATTTAAGCATTTTAAATTAAAGAATGCAAGTTTTCAAATAAACTATAATACTTTATTAAAGAATTTTTGATCTTATGTGCCAAACTGATATAGTAGCATAAATATGATTTGTGCCATAACAAACTTATTTTTGTCATACTATGATTAGGGATGTAATGAATATTCGGCCTATTCTTCCCTTTAGCCGAATATTCGGCCTGCCGAATAGTCATTTCATCACCTGGCCGAATACTGGGTAAGGTCAAATTCGGCCTAGCCGAATAGTTCTGCTGCAGTAGAAATGTAGAAAAATTTAGAAATTAGTGGATTTTAAACAGTTCAAATTGCATTATAATTATTGCAAAAGAATATATTGGTACATAGTTTTAATAAATAAAAAGCATTTAGAAAAAAAACTACTTTTTTAAACCTTGTTTTAGGCTTTACTGAGCAAAAACAGATTTTAAAGTTGTAATATTGTATTTTATATTTAGCATTTGCTCCCAAAAGCTGGCAATAGTTAATTATGATGGAGAATATGAGAAATTTATTTTGTTATTATTAACAAAGTGGAAGTCAGACTTTGTTTGGGTAGACTGATTTATTGTGAGTATTGGGTAAGAGAGAAATGTGAAAAGTCTAGAATATATCATGAATATATAGAAAGCATAAGTTATTGAGGTTTTTGAAAATAAAAATATATTCCAGTTAAGTGTATTAAATTTTGATAGATCTTTTAAAATAGGTATGCAAAAAACCCCATAAAATAAAAATATTAACTTTTATTTACTTCAAAAACAGTTTTAAGCAAGGTAAATGTTCACTAAGCAATAGTACTTCTTTCATTTGAATTAAACAATTAGTGAACTAATGCTAATGCTTACCACCAAAAAACTTGTCATTTCTATTCCACTTGTGGGTGAAATTCTTAGTTTTATTACATTCAAAACAATAGAGAAAATAGATAAATTTTAATAGTTTTAGGTTGTTAGCAAACCAAATTAAATAATACCTCATAGATTGTGTGCCATTGGTGTTTGACTTTGAATAATTTTAAATTTAGCAAATACTTTCTATTACAACAATTTTCTAGAAATTTTAATATTCGGCCGCTGAATATTCGGTATTCGACCTAAGACATTGGCCCGGAAAAATAATTTCGGTATTCGCTATTCAGCCAAATCACTATTCGTTACATTCCTAACTATGATGTTACTTCCTTTTCAATTTTTATCACTAACTCATATTATTATAAGAAATGATCCAAACAAATAAAGTAAATTAATAATATAAATCCAACAAGCATTAGAATTTCCAAATAAAAAAACTTTAACACATTTTTTACATCTTTATAAACAATAACAAATCTCTGCAGTAATAAATTAAATCTTTGTTAGAGTTAGCATGATTTGTTTACGCAGAGGTCACATTCAGTTCTATTGAAAAACTAATGATCACAGACAGAGGAAGTAGAGACAAAAATAAAAAATACAGACATGCTGCTATGAAATTAAACATTGGAGCAAAAATGAGAAATTTTTATTATAAAGCAGGAAGGGTCAAAATAATATTAGGGGGACCGGAAAGTAATGTTTTTTCTACATTAAATTCAAACAGTTGAATTTTTACCAAGCTTTTATTTTTAATCAATGATGGAACTACCCTTATTATCAACAACCACTTGCAATCTAATGTGCAAATTTTCAATGATGGGTCGGTGAAAATCAATTGATTTTTGAACAAAATATCAGGAGATGGTATTTTTGATATCATCCAAATTTTCAAATATTTTGCCACACAAAAGATATTGTAGGGATTGGAATGAATAGAAATCCAATGATACAATATTGGACGAGCATGGTGGGTGATGCAATGACTCCCATTCCAACTCGTTAATTTTTTCTTTGGGGGGATGGGGGGTCGTCTTAAGCTGTGCGCTCTTGCAATATCGTGTTCCAGAATAACACGTTTTATGTTAGCAATCCCAGGGCATTTTTTAATGATAGATGGAGTTACTCGATCCATCTGTGCATAGTAAAAGTCTACATTCACAGTTGTCCAAGTTTCAGCTCTTCAAAATTAACGACCATGAGAATGGTCCACAAAACACATAAAAGTGCCGTTTTGGGGTGAGCCATCCGTTTTGCGTTAGTACCCATTTTTCATCTCCAGTAATCAAGCAATCAAAAAGTGCTTCTGTACAGTGCCGCTGAAGCAATAAGAGTTGTATGATGTGAATCGGTTAGCTTTGTTCTTTTTGGACAGATTATGTGGGACCGAAAAACCTGCTCTGCTTACTTTATCAATCTTCCACAAATGCTCTTGGATGGTCAACTAAGGTTGGTTAAGAGTATTTGACAGTTCATCAATTGTCGGACATGGATTTGCTCCCTTAACATATTGAGAGGAGAAATGACATTACTTTCCGCTCCCCCTAATACTTCTGTAGCGGTTTGTGGCACATTTTGGTCTGGTGGTGCTATTCAGCATAACTAGTACTGATGTGTGACCCCTGTTACTTGCTAAAAACAAAATCTGGAAAGATGAGGGTGGAGGGAAGGAGGGAGTACATTTTATATGAAACTGAGAATATGTACTTATATTTTTACATTATCAGCTAAATTAAAATGATGACATTAAATGAGTTAGGTACTTAATGAGTTATATATCTTAAACAGCATTTTGATGTACACAGAATAATGCAAATGACGGAATACCTGTTGGCGTAAACTCTTAACTAAAGACTTTTCTTTATTTAAATTACTTTCCAACGATGCAATCTGATTATTAAAATTTGAATCCAGTTCTTCAAGTTGACCAACCAGTTCATCAGCACGGCAATTTATTTGTACAATTTGAGCATCTTTTTCTGTCAGTAATACCTCCAGTTCTGATAAGCGCTGTTTGGCATCTTCATATTTGCTTTCAAAACCTATTATTTGAAAAACATTAATATTAACACAATGACCTTCTAGTTAAAGCTTAAAAACCTAGAGCTTTGTCCAAACAAAACAAAATTACAAACTATTGTAATCTTATGAAAATTTTAGACTTCATTTTAAATAGGAATATATTAAACTTCTTTGCTCTGAGCATGCCAGAATGTTATAAGTTAGTGTAGCCTATTTTTGAGATAACAATCTTAGTTGATGGATTACTACAAATGCTACAATAGTAATTAAACTAGTAACTAAATGTATGATATTAATATTAAAGCACTTAAAAGTGTCATTTTAAAATTTTCTTTGTAAGTTTAGAAGAAATGAGCATGAATAAATTTACATTGTGTCTATACATCAAACAATAGTGTGATTACTTTTAAGATGAATCACAATTCATTTATTGGTTAAAAAAATTAATCTGATAACATATTTTTATTAATTAATGAGAGAATTTATTATTAAAATAAAACATTTAAACAAATGCCAATTAAAACAGGAATTACCCATTCTTTTCCCTTTTTCTTTTTCAAGTTCAAGAATTGTTTCTTCACAATTTTTATGCTTAAGATTTTGTTCTTCTAGACTATTTTTTAAAAGCTCAAGCTCAGTCTCTAATTCAAATATTTGTGTCTTCTCAGATTTTTCTTTCGGTAATTCTTGAAATTCTAAGGAAGAATTACTAAAATTTTCATTTTTTACACTGCTTTTCTCTTTTATTATTTCTAGTTCATGTTTCAATAACTCACACTCCTTAATTTTTTCTTTCAATTTTCTAGAAAAAATTTTTTTGCTTCTCAATTCTATTTGTTTTCGACCATTTTCATTGGGACTTGTGAAACTATTGTCAAGATTTTCGTCCATTTTTATTTGTAACACCTGTTTTGTCTTTTCTAACTCATCCAGCGACTTTTTTAATGATAAGTTCTGATCAGATAAAATCTGAATCTTGCACCTATCAGATTCAATCACAGATTTCAAACTAGTAATCTCACTAGAAAGCTCTGCTTTTTGATGGGCCAGATTTTCCACAATCTGTTGGTAATTCAGTAAATCCTTGCTATAAACATTCAAAACATTTTCAACATCACTTTTCCTTTTTTTCAAGTCATCAAACATGACGTTCCTATTCTGGTTTTCAGAATGAGATTGCTGTTCGAACTCTTTTTTTAAAAATAAAATATTTTCCTCAAACTTTCTTACTGTTTCTTCTAACACCTGTTTCTCTTTCAGCAATTGTTCTGCTTGTGAAGTTTTCGATACTAGCTCTGCTTTCATGTGCCTAAAATTAAAGTTCAGTTTGCTAAGGTTCTCACTGACAGCCTTAAGGGATTCGTTAACGGTACGCTTTTCTTCATTTACAGCAGCAAGTGCAACATCAGCAGAAGTCCTTTCTTCTTTTAATGAATTTATCAATTCTTCTGAATGGGATAAAGACATAGTCAGATGATTTACTTTTGTATTCAAATCTTTGACACCTTGCATTAATCTCTGGATATTCAAGTCTTTATCATTTGATGTTTTTTGCAAGATAGCAACTTGCTTGTTAAGTTCAGCTTTTTCCTTCTCTAATGCCAAAATATTTTTCTCCTTCTCCTTACAATAACTTTTTGCACTTTCTAACTCAAATTCTTTGTCTGACATTGTGAATACTTGATTTTGAAGTTGAGATTTTTCTTCTTCAATTTTTCTTATTCTTTCTACCAGAGAGGATTCAGCAGTACCTTTATCATTTTGAATTTCATCAAACAATGACTCTCGCTCTTTCATATCGGCTTCTATCGTTTCCAACCTCTTCATTAGTACTTCTTTTTCAGTAACTGCACGCTGCTGAATATGAATCAATTCATGACGCAACTGAGTCTTTTCTGCAACAACCTTCTCAAGATCATTGCTGGTATTGACTAAACTACTCTGAGTCAAAATCAACTCTTGATGCAACTTGTTGCGGTTTTCTTGAGTTATGTGCAGCTGCTCTTGAAACCAGTCTTTTGATTTTTGCAAAGTTTCCATCTCTAAACGAATATTTTTCACTTCATTTTCAAGCTGGATTTTTCCTTGCATAAGAACTTGAACTTCAACATGCAACTCTGCAATTTTCTTCTTCAGTCCATTCACAGCACCTTCCTTTGAATCCATTTCCACTTTTAATTCTTCCAAACCAATTTTTGTTCTTATATGTGCCTGTTCACTTTGTGACAAATCTTCCTTGAGACCTTTGATTTCACAATTTTTAGATTCAATTATGTTTTGATATTCTTTTATGACATTATCCCAATTTTTATGCTCTTTGTTTTGTGATTCTAGCTGCTGCAGAGCTGTTTTTTTCTCTGCTATAGCAACAGTGAGCTGATTTTGGAGTGTTTTCAGTTGTACTTCAAGAGAGACTGACAATGAACGATAATTATCTCTTTCTTTCACCACTTCATTTTGATCTTTAGACACTGTTTCTAATCGACCCTCAAGATTTGCCTTTTCTCGCAACAATTGAAAATTATATTGATCTTCTGTTTCGGTGGCTTTATCACAAGTTAATATTTGATGAGGAGAGTTTGGACTTTTCACATTATTAAAAATTACATCTTTATTATACAAGGCATTAATTTGATCACCGGTATCATTTGAAGAAGTTTTTAATGCTAGAGTTTTTCTGATTTGGAACATTTCATCATCTACACCACTTATTTCTGAAAAATTTGATTCGGTTTCAAAAGTTTCAGAGCACAATGATTCCATTTCAAACTTTTCAGATATACTGGATTCAGTTTCATACTCCACTGAGCTATCAGGATAGTGTTCATACGGAGAATCTAATACATCGATCCGGCTATCAGCATTCTTAGAAACAGAATGTTTAGAATGAACTTTTGGCATTTCAGGATCATTAGCTTTGTGAACTCTCTTGCAATGTAAGCTATTAATACTGCTTTGACTACTACTTCTACTATTGAAAAAGTTTTCTTTAACAGAGACTTTTGCTGCACTCTTTGGTATAGGCGCCTCACTTATTGGCTCATGAGATACACTATTAGTGAACCATGACCTCTTTTCTACTGTTGATGATATGCTCTCAGACGGATATCTAATTAGTTCGACCTTTCCGTTACTTTCAATGATTGAGTTATTGGCTTCTATGGATGAATTTCTGGCATTTTGAGAAGACGATTCACATTTGATATGTCCTTTTTCCATTAAAAGCTTTGTGTTTGCTACAACTTGTGCCACAATGTCCGCCGATACGGGCTTCACTCCAAAATTTCCTATGAAAAGAAAATAATTCAATATCAAAGCATATTTTTAACAGTTTCATTCAAGAAAGGGCGAAAATAACTATTTATACCTAAATTTCTAGTTAATGATAAAGTGAATACAATTTCAAGCCACTTTAAAATTTCTAAGTGTACTTTATGAATTGTAGAGTTTAAATTTCTATTAGCTTTTTTGCGATGAAATTAACGAGTGGTACCTTACATGATCATGACAGAAATCAAGTCAGTAAATATCTTGACTCGTGAAATTTACACACTGAAACTACACACAGTTAATACACTGAATGTTTGGTGAATTGAAAAGACGTCATTTTATTATATAATAAATACATAATTATCGCAACACCGAATGTTTGATCAATTATAAAAGGTATTTTATCGTACAATAAACGTATAATTATTTCAAATAAATAAATGTTAAATGAATTTTCAAACATTGAATTTCCAAAATTTAAGAAAAAAATTCAGTTTGTAGAATAGTGATTCTTCATTTTATCTTGCAACTAGTTGCTATTTTCAAGGCATTAACCAAATAGCTAAAGGCATTTAACATTGAATGAAGATCCAGCCACCAGGATATAAAGTTAATACATTGAAATGATAACTGCATGCTGTACTGCATACAGTTATCATATTAAGATAATGAGATAATTCTAAAAGCGAAAATAAATTATCTTAAAAGAGTATAAAGCAAAGTCGCTTCCCACGTCCGTACGCTGAGACCTTTTAAGCTATACAACGGATTTTAATGCGGTTTTCATCAATAGACAGAGTGATTCTAGAGGAAGATTTATAGACCCGTTATAAAAAAATCTGACAGGTAGTTCCTTTTTTATTCCAATTTGACGCAAATTTCCACATAAATTCCCCAATATTGGGGTGACAAAAACCTTGCACATATTAATATAACATGTGGATCGAAAGCCTGGGTTTTTTGTACAAGATGAAATTTGTTTGAAGTTTCTAAGTCAATAAGAACGCCAGTTAAAAGCTTTTTAGCTTGAATCCTTAAGGCTTACCTTGACCCAAAAATAATAATTAGCAGTTTCCTCAACTCCAGGTGAATAGTGTTAGCTTAATCTTAAAAATATAAAACAAACTCGCCTCCTGCGCCTGTATGCTTAGATCTTTAAAACTACGCAATGGATTTGAATGCGGTTTTCATCAATAGACAGATTGATTCAAGAGGATGAATCATAGACCGGTTTAAAAAAATCCGACAGGTAGTTCTTTATTCCAATTTTGCGCAAAATTCCCCATAAATTCCCCAAAATAGGGGTGACAAAAACCTTGCGGATATTAGTATAATATATCGATCGAAAGCGCAGATTTATTTGTACAAGATGAAATTTACTCTAAGTTTAACGGCAGTTATAAGCTTTTTAGTTTGATTTCTTAAGGCTTACCTCGATCCAGAAATAATAATTAACGGTTTCCACAATTCCGGGTGAATAGTGTTAGCTTAATCTCAATATGAAACTTATTTTTCAAAAAAGAGAGAGACATCAGTTTAGTTTTCTGTGGAAAAACAATAATAAAGCATAGCTTCGATTTAGCATTTTTCTTGAATTAGCAATAGGTTTTAAATTCGAGATTGAACTTGATGAAAGTATCGTCTCTCTGATTTAACAATTTCCTTGGTTTAACAATAGCATTTAAATAAATATCGCCTGAAAAAGGAATACATATGTTTTATTCTAGATTTCAAATAACGTGGCCAATGACGACAGGCTACAATTTGACTTTTTTAATTATTCGTTGGTGATAAATTGGAACACACTAACGAAATTGCGCTCAAGCTTTTTACGTATGGTTTACAGCAGGGATGTCAATCTCATAGGTACACTTGGGCCAAACAAACAAGGTTTAACTTTAGGCGGGTCGCAAAAAAAAAAAAAAAAAAAAAAATCAATATTCATAGAAACGTAGATTTATTTCGAATAATACAATAATAAACATATATATATATTTATATAGAAAAGAACAAGAAAAATTTAATGGTTACGTCCTAATACTTGACATCTCTTCTCTGCTATTATCTTTCCTATTTCGGGAGAAATTTTGTTTGCAGTGATAACTTTCAACGCTGACCCAAGGTGAGCATCATTAATACGGTTTCTAATAGGAGACTGATTACCTTTCATGACTGAAAATAACTGCTCGCACCGATAAGTGCTAATAAACATGGAAATAATTTCATATGCGAATTTTCGAGTATTTTCAAACCTGGCTGGTAAATATTTGTAAAACTCAGGCACGCCCACTTCAATGAATTTTGCTTTCAAATTTGAGTTGCATTGAATCTCGATCACCTCCATTTGCATATGGCTGGGTACTGAGTCAATACTTATTGAGAAAATTGAAGAAAACAAAAAAAAAATTTGTCTTCGAGGGAACTAAAATCATTAAACCTCGTTTCAAAGTCAGTTGTTAAATTTGTAATTTTTTCTGCATATTTTTGCTACGAACAAGTATCATCTAAACTTGATTTGTTCATGCTGTACATCGGGAAGTGTGTCAAATATTCATTTTTAAGTTGTTTTTCCCAACAAACTAGTTTACATTTGAATGCTTTAATTATGTCAAACATGTTCGTAATGATATGATCTTTTCCTTGTAATGATAAATTTAAATCGGTTAAGTGTTTGGTTATATCAACCAAGAAAGATAAATCTTGTATCCATATTGGATCGTAAAACAAACATACGTCTTGATTTTTCGTTTTTAAAAACTGACATATGCCTTCTTTCAAATCCCAGAACTGTTTGAGAATCTTGGAGCAAGATAACCAACGTACCTCGGTATAGTAGGACAAACCTGAATATTCACTATCTAACTCACTTAAGAAAGCAGTGAATTGACGCTGATTTAAACCTCGAGATCTTATAAAATTTATAACTTTTTTTATATATGACAAAACATTCTCCATATTTATTACTTTTGTGCATAGAACTTCTTGATGTATAATGCAATGCATATGGTGAATGTTTGAACCGTGAATTTCACTAAGTTTTTTTCTTAGTAATGCTACGAAGCCCTTGTTTTTCCCGGTCATTGATGGAGTGCCATCTGTAGCTACAGAATTTAATTTTGCCAAAGGTAGATTGTATTTCTGCAGAAGTCTAAAAACACAAGTAAATATATCTTCTCCTGTGGTAGTACCAGGCATCGGTATTAGTTCCAGTAATTCCTCCAAAATGTAAAAATTTTTGTCACAAGAACGAAGAAACACTGCTAATTGAGCTTTGCCACTAATGTCCGTGCTCTCGTCACAGGTAATGGAGAAACTTTCGAAACTAGATGATTTTGCTTTGATCTGATCACTTAAATTCGTGGCTAAATCAGTAACTCTTTCCGCAACTGTATTTCGAGACAATGAAATTGATAAGCCTTCACATTTCCAGGACAAACAATTTCTCCAGTTTTCATTAGGCATTCCTTGATGAAATCACCGTCAGTAAAAGGCTTCGAATGTTTAGCTATCAACTCAGACAAGACGTAGCTTGCATGTACCGCCGCTTCACTTTCTTCCAATACTTTACTAAACATGGAATGTTGCTTTTTCACTCCTAACTTGAGCTCTTTCAACTTTTCTTCTCTCATTAATCCTTCGTAATTGTTATATTTCGATTCGTGTTGTTCGTAATGACGTTTAATATTATATAACTTTGGTACATTAATAGTATTATTACATATCAAGCAGATTATTTTATTTTTTATTTCACAGCAAAAATATTCTAATTCCCATTTTACTTGGAATATTCCATGTTCGTCAGCGATTTTTCGTTTAATTTTACTACCACTTGGTTTTGATATAGACATACTGAATACAAAGGGCTGGAATAAACACGGTTAAAGTTAACTTACCAGAGAGACGGAATAACTGCGATTGATATGAATTAAGTAATAATTAATAATAAAGCAAAGTGCATGCACATGCATGCACCAATATATCGTACAAAACTATGATTGGAAAACTGAGACCATGAGTTCGGCCACATTCGGCTATCGAGGGATGCATACAAGTTCTGAGTGCACGTGTCCCCCAAAAACCGAAGGTAGCTGAACGCAAGCTACTCACCATGGAGTAAAAATAAGGAGACAAATCTCCTATGAGTGGCAACAGCTAAAAACGGCACAAAAATTTCACTTTTCTGCCAGGATCGCTGCAATAATTTGCCTAACGCCGCGCATGCGCAGAAAGCAGGCAGAAATGATGGGCCATTATCCCTTCAAAAGGACCCATTATTTTTGCTACGAAATGATTCGAAGCTAATACAATTCTTAAAAGAATAGCAGAGATTTATTTATGTAAATATCACAATAACTGATTCAAAATACAACATTAAAATATCACCTAAAGCCATAATGAAAAAATAAAGTTGACTAGATTTTTTATATTTTACTAAAAAAAACTTAACTATCGGGCATTTCACACAGAGTCGATGCCGCTCAGGAAACAACTATCCCTAATAAAGTATCCTAAGGTATATGATCCATCTCACCGGGTAAAAGCATCAACTTCCCGCTCGCCCTCTGAGCGAACGTAGCAAAAGAAGTCCTAAAAGGATTAAGAGAGAGAAACAAGCGAGCACTACACTTAAATACCGGAGGTTGATTTGCGTATACCGCTGAGCACGTGTACGCACATGCGTCGATGACACGTGAAGTGCATTCAAGAAACTTCTCGATCGGGAAAACCGGCAACGCCCTCAAGTGGCGGATTTAACCAACTAATCAGTTTGGAAAAAAATTTGAGTGTCGGGAGGTACGTCGCAACTTAGCTGACTTTTACTATTTACAATATTAAAGGTTTAAACCAAATGAAGAAGTAAGTTAACAAAATTAATTTTTACTTTTTTGAATTAAGTGATGAGAATAAAAAAAATAACATTTCCTATCAAGAAAGTTAAACGCGCATGCGCAGAAAGTTAGAAATTTATCTGGCGAGAAATGTTTACGCTTCGTGATGATTGAACTGTTTTCTGGACAGGATACCTTTGTGCTTCTATGTACATTCATTATTTCCATAAAGTGCCCCTTACAACGAAATTAATTTAACTTGCCGCGCACCAGACACCCAGACTCAGCAGACGACCAGAACCAATGAGCATCGCCTAAATTGTAGCAGACGACGGAGGGCGGGGCTTTGTGGCCACATATAAAAGTATTTTTATTTTAATATTTAAGTTCCTTATGGCCGATTGAGTCAAAACATATTAATCTACAATATCTCTACTAATCGTGAGCAAAATATCTTCTTTTTCCTTCCACGTTTTCTATTTTTCCTGGCGAATATAATATCGTCCAAATTTACACTGAAATCACCTAGCTTTCCGTAAAAGTACTGTAAAAATTTTTGGTGCTACATAACACCAAAAGTGGAGGCAACACTTTGAAACCAAATGTGGTGTACGAAAACACCAGGCTAGTTTTTGTGTTCTATTATTATTTGCCGATATATTGGCCAAGCCGCAAAAATATTTGTTGTGGGCCGCGAGTTTGACATCCCTGGTTTACAGTATCATTTGATAATAGGCCAGATGATGCTTTTTAATCTCTTAATACAGGCAACGCTGACGTTTTTAAAATTCGTTGCATAAGCTACGTCGCTGTCAGCGTTTTCTAAACGCTTAGCACGTACATCACCATGTGGGTACCGCTAGCGAAGCTTTATTTCATTATGAAACTTATTTTTCTGTTAGCGAGACAACAGTTCAACATGACTGGAAAATAAAATTAATATAATATTGCATTTTCATTCTTGCACTCAATCTAAGGTCACGACACTTTTTACATTTTTATCAAGGCCATTGCAGCAGGCAACGTTTTTAAAATTCAGCACTGGCAGCGTCGTACAGGTACTGCTAGTGTACTATATATTAATTTTATGGATCATCAAGGAGATGAAAAGTTTATTTAATTTTGGCAGGGAATAACTGAATGCAATAAAACTGCTACAGTTATAAAAAAAATTTGCTTTGAAGAATTATAGATTCAAAGCAAAGATTCTGGACACCAAAAACAAGTCATGTGTTGTAAACCAAACTATTTTTTAAAAATGCAGTATAATTTGTGTTATAGATAACAATGAGTATTCAAGAAAATTTTCTAAAACATTCTAATCACAATAATAAAATCACCTTGCACATTTTAGATGTAAAATAATCTCAAAAAAAAAAAAAAAAAATACAGTTTGACATTAAAGGTTGATAAATATTAAGGCCAGGAATTCCTTCAGTGTGTGTGTTTGGAGGGGGGGAGCATAAACTTAGTACTTTAGTAAGAATGTTTAGTATGAGCCCTGAGTCAAGGGTGCTAAAAAAGTATGTTAATTGCAGTACATTTAAGCGTTATTCAATTAAACTACAACTTTTTTTTTGGTTATTAGATCATTATCCTGTAATGTTAATGTATATATATAACCCTCGAAGAGAGGGGATAGTCTCGTGCATTGTTTTTGTTAAAAAAAATATATTACACCAGTAGAATGGCTGTTTTTAAAGTATGGCTGCATGCAGAAGTAGCCATTCAAACTACTTGTATTAACATCATTATTTTTTGTCAATTCTTTTGAAATCTTTAAGAAATGTTCTTAACAACAATCAAGATAGTTCTCAAAATCAGTACAAATTATTCTTAAAAACAATTCTGGGGTTTTAAAAATTATTCTCAAAAATAATTATCTTTAAATTAAAACTAATTATGCATAATAATAATTTCATTATTGCTTACAATAACTTGAACAATAATTTCTTCAAAAAAGTATTTTTCTTCTGTGAAATATCTTCCAATTTTATGTTGTTTTCTACTTAATTTTTCAAATCAATTTAATTTACCTTAACTCATCAATTTAAATGATTATTTGTTGGGAATTTTTATCATTATGCATTGCAGTATGTATGACGAGACTACTATTAGTGAAAAATTATAGAATGAAGAAAAGATTTCTTTGAGAATACTCTTCAAAATGCTATATTTCTGTAAATTGCACAACCAGAATGTAAAATCATTTCACAATATCCAGAATGCAAAATCGTTCAAAGAATATCAAGGTTCCCACTCTCATCTCTAAGTTAAATTTAAGGCCTTTTTAGGGCCTTTTCAAGGCCACGTATAACTTTTTTAGGGCCACATATAACATTTAGAATCTTTTCTTTGAAGAAATAAGAATGATATGGTATGTCGTGTGAATATAGTCAAATGTTCAACACTGAAATTAACTTTAAAAAAAATAAGAACAATTCAGGAAATGACATTAAAATTTTGCTATCACAACTGAGGAACTATTAATTTTTCCTCCAGTGGATTTTAATGTATATTTAATGCATCTTCATGCACGATCAATTAATTGTTATGAATAAATGCTTTCCTCAGAATGATGAAGCAGCAACACGAACGTCTCACTGAATTAAATCTTTTACAAAAGTCAACTTTTTCAAATTTTATCTTAAATTTAAAGATTTATTCCTTTAATAGTTATATTTCCTTCATAGTTATAAATATTATTCTTAGCTAACTTTTCAATCTATAAACCACAACCAGATTTTATTTTGCCTCCAACAACATTTCTCAGCACATAATCTGCAGTGCCGTAGTGTATTATCCAAATAATATGATATATCTTATGATTATGCCTTTTATACATGTAAATCCATGCAACTAAAAATTTTGAAAGAGTAAAAACAACATATATTACGCAAATTTTGCAAAAGATTTTGAGGCTGCAACGAACCCCTTTTTCAATGCAGAAGAAGTGCACTTCTAGGTAAAAGCATCCAACTGAAAATGTATCCATTTATTGCCTTTCAATCACACTTTATCTGCTCAGAGGTATAACTTAAAATAAATGTGTCTTTTTCTTAAAAACGAGCTTTTAAACCATTATAAAGCAAGCAATAGCAATGTCTTAAATCAATGTTCTTTCTGAAGGCAGATTATTTAAAAAATAATTTAAGCATTGCATTGTAATAAGACTACAATAATGAATACTAATAATTAACAACATGATCGTCTAAAGTTTGGGTTAAGATAAAGATAAGGAAAAAATGCTGACTGTAGGTATGTGTCTTCACATTCTTTTTTATTTTCCCCATAACGTAAGATTTCTCAAGAAATTTCATGGTATCCTTGATTTCTCTACGACCACTTAGCTTCTGAGATAACATGCAAAATTCCAGAACGATCGTAACATCAAATGAAAATTCACTTAGAATAGAAAATCCATACAAGTTTGCCACTGTGCAGATGTAAAAATATATATATATCAATACATGTAGATTTTCATCCCATTTACCAGTTTTGAAAAATTCATATCATAAATGAATCATTAGTGTTCCATGACTATGACTTCTGAGTTGGAAAAGGAAGAGGGGAAATAAATTTAAGGCCTCACAAATAAAAATTAGGGCCTTTGGAGAGTTTTTGGAAGAAAAAAAGGCCTTTTAGGGGCCCCTAAATCAATTTCCAAATTTAAGGCCTTTTTAGGGACTTTTTAAGGCCGTGGGAACCCTGAATATCTAACATTTTCAGTTATTCATAAATCTATTTTTTGGCTAATGAACTTAAAGAGAAAAGAAGCTTTTGATGTTTGACTGCCCAATATTCAGTTTTACAAGTCACTATTTGTTAGATCCCTAATATAAAAGCTTAAATATATGTCAATGCCAAGTTTTGCTTTTTAAATGCTTTAGGTTAGCTGGTAATATGCTACAATACAGTCAAAAAAGATAGGAACAAATATTGGTAATGAGGTTAAGGATAATAATCAACATCAGAAACCCTTAAACAAAATTACTGGCTGTTATGAAACTATATTGTTTAACATGAAATACATATTTCTACATAGACTTAAAAGCATTTTTGCTTGCAGAAAATTAGCATTAGTTTAATATTTAAAACATTAAATTCATCTTGCACTCAAGCAGAAAACCATAGTTGTTATTCATTCCATAATTATTCTGATGCTTTCAAATCCATGGAATGAAATCAAGCATTGTTTAGACAAATTACGAGCCACCAAGGTATCTCACATTGACACCCATTAACTTATGCAGCTACGCATAGTGAGTAAATTATATTGTTACAGTTTGATAAAAAAATATATAAATACATACACACACGTATACAGTGAGACCTTGATACAAGGTCACCCCTCGGGACTTCACAAAAATGAACTTATAAGTGGATTGATCTTATAACCGACACATACACCTTCGATATTTAATGAGACGGGACTTTAGAAAATTGACCTTAACTTATATAGAGGTGAACTTATATAGAGATCTGACTGCAGATATTTTTAATTCTAATTTTCTAAAGTGACCAATAATTCTCATACATCATATATCCCATACACGATACATTTTGGAAAAACATTCTAGGGAAATTTTTTGACAACAATTTAAATGTAAAAAATTACCCGTTTTCAAGAAAGGATAGCTTTTTAAAAAAATTATACATTACCAATGACACTCTGTTGTAAAGCCAAGGCCTCTGTAGCGACTGACATTGAATGCAGAGGAGAGGGAGTGGAATTTTGTAATTCTGAGTACACGCTTGGAGCAGAGTCATTGAAGGGTGATGGATTGAAGTATTTTTCAGCTCCTTGACAGATTTCAGGGTTGTTTTTATTAATGTACTGAGCCACCTGCAAAAAAGTTATTTGGATCAGGCTAAAAAATGCTTTTATATTGGCAATGAAGAATTATTTTGCATTGCCATTATTTACTTCTTAATTGCACAAATTATGGTTTACTTCCGAGAAATCGGGCAGTTTAAGGAGAATTGCATTTTATAGATCAGTACATTCAAGATAGTCTGCTAGGAGTACCAAAAATATACTTACTTTATAAAAATTCTAACTTAAATGACAATATTATTGTAAAAAAAATATTACAGCCTACAAAATATTTCAAAGTTCTTTCCTGGTTCAAATAATCTTCAATACCTTTAAGGCAATCTTAATCTAAACAAGTTAAATTCTGTTTTTTTTTTGTTCTGAATTTGATGCTATTGGCAAAAACTTTCAATTAAATTTGAATATATTCCGAAAGTAAGGGTTTAGCTTTTCTAAAAAATCTAAACCAAAATTGGTTTTACAAAATTAGCAAGGGATTTTTTCTTTTTTTTTTTAAATGGAAAAAATGACTACTCTGCTTTTAAAATGATTATGTTTGTTATTAGATATTTTTCTATCATTAATAGAATACATGTATATTTTTAGAATCATTTCCATTCTATAACATGTACCGCTTTGCAGAGCGCCAATCTTCTAAGGACCATGGACTGAAAATTACTAATGTATTGCTATTGCTGCATTTCCATACTTGATTTAATATTGGTACTTCCAAGAAGAAAATATATATTTCATAATTTATGATATATATATATATATTATGATATAATAAAATTCAGGGCGAGGTGATGGGATTCCTGCCTAAATTTCTCAGATCCCCCCCCCCCCCCCTTGAAAATAGACAGGGCGGGAATCTCCCGCTTTCACAAGATTCAAAAACTTTCAGTGTAAAAGCAAAAATCTGCATTTCTCGCTTGCATATAAAGTTATCAATATTATTTACATTTTTTTTCCTTCCAAAAAGTTTTAATTCCTTCATTATATATAGCTTAGAAGGACTCTCCCCTCTACTGGAAAATTTGAATTTTAGCCCCTTGATCACATATACACACATGTATGTTTATATGTGCAAGAACGCATTATACTTTTCTTCTTTTTTTTAAAATTTTTTAAATGTAATCTTCATAAGGGACACTTAATTATGGCTTGAGAACTTTTTTTGTGTGTGTGTGTGTGTGCTTCTATTACGAGTTCAAAATTACAAAAGCAAACTTTTATCAAAGAAACAAAATAACACTTACAGCTAAAGGTATGGCTGGATAAATAGGATTACCATTATTAAATGATGGTTTTATATCACTAATTTCATCCACTAACTCGGTTGTTTTTTCCGACTGCATACTTTTAAAAGATGTCAATTTTTCCTGAGTTGAAACTGAAGCTTTCCATTCTTCAGCTTCAGAAGAAAAGAAAATAAGGTTAATAACATCTTCAAATTAAAAATAAATATTCTGTCTCAAACAAAATATTTTTACATCAACACAAAGAAAATTTAAAATCTAATAATAACAATAATAATAAAAGCTAGTATTTGGGTTCTTGCAGCTACTGAAGAAAACACTTTTTTTTATTTACAACAACCAAAGGTTTAAATGTTTTCCTCATTTTTACCTTGGTTTAATTTGAACACCTAACTTTAAATCTAGTTTTTTTGCACCAAATTTCTCGACTTCTATGTGAGCTTTTATTAAATAATGATGAAAAATAAGTTTAGCTAGTGTAAGTTACTTGAAACCTTATGAGCCTATAAAGTGGGGGAAGAGGAGACACTGCAGGTACTTATGGTTGTATAATCAAGGATCAAATTCTTTTTATTATCCAAAGAAAAACCAAATTAACATTTAATAAAAAAATTATAATTTCAGATTTTTACCATTACTTCATGCTTTTTTGTTTAAAAAATTCATATCAAGACACAAAATCACACACTGCTTTTGTATAAAGTTAATGGTCTGATCACAGAAATTGTCATAACATAACAATTTCTGTCAAGTAATTTAATTTTTACTACCAGTAATCAATTACAATAAACATAGCTCTGAAATTCATGAACTAGTCTAATAACATGCGTATTGTGTATTTTTCTTCTACTTGACACAACTTCAATAACTCTAAAATATGTGTTCAGAAAACTTAAGACAGATTATAATCAAAACACATATGAACAAATCAAAATTACAAACAAAGAATTCACAAAATTTAATGAACACTCACTTTTAATCTCTTTTTCATCCAAACCCGAGTGCGCCTCCATGACAAAGTCCACATTCGGATCAACAACACTGCTCAGTGAATCAATGGAGGATGAATCGAGTGGTAAGTCTTCAGAAGAGAAACTGACTTGTTGAACAGTGAATTGAAAAGTGGCCATCAGTCTCCGACAGCCCGTCCATCTGACCAAGACTTAGTGGAAGTTAGAAGTCAAATCTATGACAGAAACATTCATTTTCAGCAATTATAATTGAAATTTAACCAATTTAAAGGAACAGGTTAAGTTATCTAAAATATTACTACAAATAGTGCTTTTTATAAAATGGTAGATGGGTTTCTAGAAATCTGTGTTATTTGAGAAAGAGTCATTACTAAAAAGAAGATTATGTTTTGGAAACTCATTGAAATGAAAACAAACTTCTTTTTAAAAACAAATTCCATATTATAAGTCACACACAATAATTTCATTTAATCTAACCTTAATTACTTAACTTCTTCATCACTTCTAAATGGCTCATTACAATCAAACAACAAAGTGTTATAATTTAAACATAGCTTTCACTTTTTGGGATTAATTCAAAGGAAAAAAAATCACACTTTTTATACACCTTAAAATAGGTGTAATTTAGGTTTCTATTTTATTTCTTTCAACGTCATGGTAGATTTCTTATCTTTGAGACGGCAGGTATTGTAAATCAGGTTTGCCAAGTTTAAAAACTGCAAATAGGGGACAGCAGAGGCACACCGACAGGCAGATTGGATATCTAGTATTTGACCTACTTTTGAGTGTCTGGAATCCGATCCAACCACTGAACGTAAGATCTGGTTATAAGGCATGTCAATTTTGATTTTTAAAATTTAATTAAGTAGCATATTTTGAAAACATGTAACTAAAAACCTTATGACATAATTGGAAGCTGAGGGATGGTGCAATGAATTTAAAAGATACAAGCATCAGAGGCAGATATCCGGTACACACCCGCCATACAAGAGTCACCAGATATCCAATATCCCCCAAAATCCTAGGAAGAATACGGGACTTTTGGCGTCCTGTATTGAAGTTCCCTGAGACCCAGGACAATTTCTCAAAATATGGGACTATCCCATAAAATCCAGGACGTTTGGCAACCCTGACTGCAATGAAAAGGATGTGAATTGCATGAAACTTTCAATCATGACATCAGAATTTAGTTAAACAAACAAATGAAAATTCATATATTTAGTTTCATGTAAAACGGGGCTCGTACTCCTTTATGAAAATAAAAACCAAGGCCTTTATGAGGATTCTCAAAAAAAATTTAACGACCCACTCAAAAATATCAAAAATAATTTAGTGAATGTAATCGGATATTGCAAATAACCTAAAGTGCACTTGTTTCATTTCCAAGTACTGAAGTGAAGCAGGGTTTCAAGTATTCAAAACCTGTTCCGAAACAGTTTCCGAGCAGGAAAACTACCATTTTGGAGCAGCAAATCTCTGTTTTGGAGCAGGAAAATTCATTTTTTCGGAACACAAATATTGCAATTTAAAGCACTGAAGATCCAACTTTTTCTAGCACATCATATCTGACTGGGAAGAAAAAACAGCAACAGACGTATATGAATGTAAATATCAAAGTTACGGCAAAGTTTAAGCATCTTTTAGTTTACATTGTGTGTCTCATTGGATAGAGGAGTTTTACTGTACTTGAATTATACAATTTTACTGGTGCTATTTCAACGTATCACAACTGAAGATAAACATAGTTTGTGGAAAGTAACATCAAAAAAATAAAATGGAACTTTCACTACTATTCTATAAAATTTTTAAAAAATGAAATAAAAATAATTTTATAGTATTATTATTAACATTTTAAAATGATTTAGTGGTGTTGCAAATTATATTTTTAAACCTGCCAACCAATATTTTGAAAAATGCAGAAGATAATCTAAAAATGTGCATAAGAAATAAAATATTTTTTATAAAAAAACAGAACTGACTTCAAATTAAAAATTGCGCTAAAAAGTAAAAAATAAATTCATTCTTAAAACAACCTCGATGTGACTTTTAAACAATTTTAGAAGTCAGTGCAAAATTAGAATAGATAAAATATTTTGTAATCATGAATCAATTACAAATATATATATTTCCGCAGAATTAGCAACAGTTGAATATGAAGTAGCAACTGGTATAATGGTAATTAGACCCATATTTTGCACCGACTTCTAAAACTATGTTTAAAAGCCACATCGATGTTGTTTAAAGAATGAATTTATTTTTTACTTTTTAGCGCAATTTTTAATTTGAAGTCGGTTCTGTTTTTTTATAAAAATTATTTTATTTTATTCTTTTTAGTGTAACTACATTTTGTATATAAATACTCTATTTTTTAAAAAATCCATATCAAAGGGCAAAATTTCTTTAAATTAATGGCACTACAAACTAATCATTTGCATGATAAATTCCCTTTTGAAGTCTATTTTAGCAAACAAACTGATTGGATTAATTTTTACCACAGAGAAGCCTTCCGTCAAACTCTTGCTGTAATTTCTTTTAATATTATAGCCCATGACAACAAACATGTTTTTAACAATGCTTTTATATTTATTAATATATTTCCCAACAAAGAAAAATCAAGCCAAGCCTTTCCAATTAAAATAAAAAATACTTATTTTTCACTCGTAACGTTTTTCCTAAAAAACAAATGTAGGCAAATTGATTTGCAATATTTGAGTTAGACGACCCTCTATTGGTTAAAGAAAAAATCATCAAAATCGGTTCATTTAGTCAAAAGTTATGTATAAAAAGACAAAAAAAATACTACATTTCTGCCCATTACTTTTGTTCTAATCAAATATGGTCAAACGAAAGTACGGGACCTATGGGAAACCACCCCTGATCGATTGAAAAAAAAATCATGAAAATCGGTTCATCCGGTGCAAAGTTATGAGTGGACCAACAAACAAACAAAAAAAAAACGACATACATACAATACGAATGTATAACCTCCTTCCTTTGTGAAGTTGGTTAATTACGCAAAATGCGAAAACTCAATTCAGACTTGGTTTTTCAGCACATGTGCACGAGTATCCTAATGTGGATGCGACTAAAGAGTTGCATGACATATTTTATTACTTTAGCAACCATTTTAGAGCAGACCATTAGGAAAAGCAGAAAATGGGGATTAAATGAGGAAAGCTTCTGAAAAATGCAGAAGGGTTTGCAGCTATGTACTTTTAAATTGAAGTTAGAATTTCAAAATTTCATTTTTCTCCCCGTCATGTCACTAACAATGTGTAGAACAATTGAAAGCTATAACCAGCTACATATTTTTCCCTCCTCAATTTTTTATTTTCTTCAGTGATGAAAGCATTTAAGTACAAAGAATTTATGTAAAAAAACATATTAAAGGTTCAACATGTTCCTAATAAGCAGGAATCTAAAGCGGAGCATGGAGCAGAGCAGTAGAGCAATGAGTATTTTTTTCACTGGTCTACAATTTTCAGATCTGCAATACTAACATAAAATTGACTTTACACTCAAAGATAAGAGTTGCTTCATACCCTTAAAATTTAACTTTGACGTTCCCACCTGAAGAAATAATAAATGATGGGAAGCATTTAAAAAAATAGAATCTAAAGCTCAAAAAATAAAAATATGTAAGATTTATACAAGACTACATGAAAAACATAGGACAATACAGGATGTTTTTGGTACTTCACAAGACGTTGTACTGATAGGAAATATACAATGACTTCTAGCTCTTAGATGTCAATTCAGCATTTTTCAGAATCATATTTTTGTGAATTTTAAAAAGATTTTTGTGAAAAATCAAATTATTTTGTAAACATTATTTGATAACTCAATAAGAATAGAAATTTATTTAGGATTTGATTTTGCCATTTATTATAAGCAAAACCCAAAGAAAAATGGAACAAATGTTACACAAAAAAAGAAAGAAAAACTTTGTTCTGCTGCAAAACAACTACAGGCATTGAATGATGTAAAATGAATTGGGAGCAGCTAGCGACATCTTAAAAGAGAAAACCTATTAAAACGCTGTGAGAAGAGTATAAACAACTGATCTGGAGATTAAACTCCAAATAACTTCACATTTTGCAGAAAATTCACATTATCTGCATACATCCTGCAGAATATTCTCATTCAGCTGAAGGGCAGCTGAAAATGCATTTCTTTCTTTCCTTTTTCACACGAACAGAAAATTCAAGGGATTTTTAGCAAAAACAAACAATGGAAAAAGTAAAACTTTACATTAAAGTGCGAAACAAACATTGAACTGTATTCCTCATTTCAAAGCAATTTTTGTTTTCCAATATTTATCATATTGTACAAGCTATAATTCGAAAGATTCGTGAGTGATCCATGAGAACAAGGAGAATTTTACGCCTTTGCATATTAATTTTTCAAAGGAAATTACTTGAGAAAGCTTTTTTGGTGGTCAATATAAAATACAGTAAAAGCTTCTTATTCCCGCTTCCTTCATTCGCGTTTTCACTATTCGCGGGTTAAAAAAATGCGACCCAATCCTTATATTGGCGGCTAAAAATTTCTTTATTCGCGGATCTAATAAGTACATACGTAATAATAAAAGGATTCCAATAGGTATCCAACCCAATATTTGAAGTTCAAGTTGAAATTATTTATTAACAAAATGCATCGCGGCAGCATTGCTGAAAAGTTTTTTATAATTTTCCAAGATCTGCTTATAAAGGGAAATAAAAAAAAAGTGGGTTACAAGCGTTATTTTTTTGTGACTGGTTCCGGAATTGTTTTGTTTCTGAAGTTGAAACTTATTTAAAAAAACAGAATTTAGAATGGAACTACGGTGATATAATCCTCCCTTGGCGATTTTTTCGTTGGCGCCAAGAAACTGTCGCCAACAACAAGATTTTTATGTCGCCAACTTCAAATAGAATACAACACTCTTGGCGATGATTTTATCGCCAACAATGTCACATCATAAACATAGCAAACATGTCAAGAAAAATCACTAAAAAACAGTAAAATACCAAAAATTGCAAATTATATCTTACACACAATATCAACGCTACTATGTAAAGCACGTACAGCATTTTTCAACAACAATTCAATACATTAACGGATTAATAATTACTCGAAAAATAGAATTATTTACTTTACCAAATCACTTAAACCTGAATAAAATCCCTTCGTTAAAAGAACACGCAATTTATGCCCAATAATTACTACTGCAATGATTCAACATTGCATAAAATGATACGCATTATTTAATGAAAAACATAATTAAAATATCGCGCAAATCAACGCTATCCGAATTTTTAAATACCACCCTAGATAACAAAATTAATAACGGTCATCACTTCAAGTACATTTTGCATTAAACTATTGGAAGCCTACCATTAAAAATACCATAAAAACCATTCATTGAAAAAACATGCATTTTAGGCACAATAATGACTATTGCAATTAATTATCATAACATAAAATGATATGCATTACTCAACGAAAAACATAGCAAAAATATCGTGCAATTCCTAGCAAAACTTCAAGTACATTTTACATTAAACTAACGGAAACCCACTTTATCAAAACCAGCAACGCCACTAATTACTACAGCTAATATTTTAGAACAATTGAAAATTCATTGTTTTATAACCTTACAAACATGTAAAATAAGCAAATAATAAATTTAGAAAAATAAGGAACTCACTTTAAACCAGTTGGCTTTTCAATATTAATCCCAAATCACTACAAACTTGCTATCCAATATGACGAAACGGTCCGAAAATCACCACTTAATTTTTCATTGCTTTTAGTCACAATTAACCAAACTCATGCACTTATCAATCAAAACAACTTCATACTTCAGATAGCAAAAGCACCAAATCACGTTTCCGTCCATTTTAACACATTCAAAAACATGGCGCCTTAACAAACTATTGTAATATAGAATCATTCCTCTGGCCACAATAGAAAACAATTGAATCAAATTAACGCACCTTAACACTTTACATTCTTCCTTTAGCAACAGGAAAAATCTCCACAAACTTTAAGGGTCATTCTCAGATAATGGTAAATTTTAGCTTTAAAAAAAAAAAAAATTTTTTTTTTTTCAATCCTAAATTTTTTCATGCCAAAACAATTATTCATGTATACTTATCTGGGAAAAAATACCAGCAGAGATCATTTACTTTAATTACACCTTTAATTAATCAATTATATTTTATTGGGACATGGTAATGACAAATAGGAACATGGTAATGACAGGTGATCCATGGAAATAACTATAGGCTAAATAATTACAGAAATAGTTAGGTATATTTGTGTAGAAGAATGTGTTAAACTGTATTAAAATCATCTTCATTAGTTTATGTTTTAAAAATGCATTTACAATGAAAAGTTTAATTTCTTTTGGATTTACAACTACAAATTACATATTAATCCTCTAATAGTTAAAAAAAATATATAGTATTTTAAAGTTATTCTTACTGCCTTTATTTTTAGAGTATTTTTTACCCTCCATATATAAAAAAAAAGAGATTAAAACGTCTATTATTTCTAAAAATAAAAAAAAAGCTTGAAAATACGTAAGTTAAAGCAGTATGTTTGAAAATAAAATACAACCGTATTTTATGAATTTAAATATTGAGTTCTTTATAAGAACTGAATTTCTGTAGGTTAATAAGTCATTAGAAGATTAGTGGAAGAATCTAGAAAATTTTTATAACAATAATAATAAATTTAAATAAAACTGCTTATTAGAATCCAAAATGGCTTTCGTATTTCTTTAAGATTACTTTATATGTGAACAAATCAAAGCAAAAGTTTATAATCAACTTAGTCTGCAGGATAAAATAAAGGCAATTTCCTCTCAGAATAATTATGAATTTATTATAAAGTCAAAAACTGTCATTACCCTCCTTAGACATCATTACCATGGTGTTCTGAAGACATGGTAATGACATTTTTTAATGTTAGGCCTGCTTATGGCTAAACTATAGTAATTAAAATCAAATACTATATTTATCCTAAATGTAGTCCTAAAACTGTCAATAAATCATTCAAAACTTTAATCACTTTATATTTCAGTAACAATAGACATGGTAATGACACACAATAAAGACACTGGTTAAAATTTTGGTAAAAAAATAACAAAATGAAATGGTTGTTATTTATTTGAGCCAAAGATGAATTGTCTGTCAGTAAGAGCATGTTGTCCTGTATTGCTAATAGTTTGATAGTGTAAAAAGTGGCATCTGGTATTGAGCTAGAGAAAAATAACTTCCACACCATGGTAATGACAGTTACTTCTAGGGACAAACTTTAAGGGGAAAAAAGGAATATAATTTTCCCCCTTTATGTGAAAAGATCCAAATATATTTAAAATAGAGAAATGAAATATACCTAGTTGGTTGTTGTCTATGTTTTTAAAGCTTTCGAATTTTTACAGTAGAGATTCAAATTATAAAGTTTGCAGATATGGACATGCCATGGTATTGACATTTACAACTTTAAAAAATTTTAAAACATTCAAATTTACCTTTTTTTAATATTTAAACTAGTGCAAAAAATAGAGTTTGAATAGAAGTGTGTAAAAATTTTAAAATTCATGGTGGACTTAAATCAATTAGTATTTTTAAGCCAGGGACATGAAATTTACCATTACCAGAGAAAGACCCTTAAACATAAAATAAACTTTAGCTTTAAGTAGCTAAAAAGCTACTTATTCGCAAAAAACAATTTCCAAAAGTTCAACAATCACACCGACACAAGCCATTCTGCATCATACACTGAGGGTTGCCACACATTACCTCAGCCAACATCGATGGCGCTGGGTTGCCACTGAAACTATCGCCAACCGAAAATCATTACAAATTGGCGCGCTAGCTCGAATGTCGCCAAGGGGGGATTATATCACAGTAGTACCTTTAGACTTTAAAGCACTTCAAATTTTGGATAATGCACCAGGCTATCCTCGCGAACTTGAAACTTTGCATCCAAATATAAAAGTGACATTTTTACCTCCCAACATGATAGCTTTGCTTCAACCTAGGGACCAAGGAATAATCCAGGCCTTTAAGCTCTATTACATTAGACGAACCTTCAAAATCATATTGGAAATATGGAATGTAATCCTGATATGAATGTTATGGAATGCTGGAAGAAATTTCACATAGCAAAATGCATCGTAAACATAAAAGAATCATTGGAAGAACTGAAGCCACACACATTTAAGTCATGCTGGAAAAAACTGTGGCCTGCTCTGACAGCGGAAAATGATGAAGAACCTGTGCAAGTTCCAACTTTGATTGCAAACATAGCCAAAATCGCGAATGTAATAGGACAAGATGGGTTCGAACAGACCGACTTGGAGGAAATGTTAAATTCACAGCCCATTGAAGAAGAGGCTTCAACAAGCACTGGAAACGTGATATTTAATTTGAAAAATCTTAGTGAAGGTTTAAGAATGGCAAATGAGCTTTGCGATTTCTTTATGAACATTGATCCGTCTATGGAACAAAGTCTTATTTTTAAGAGGCAAATTGCTAGTACGACTGCTGCGTATCAGTCTGAATTGAAGGAGCTTTTAAAAACTGCCAAGCAAGAGAAAATTACAAAATTCTTCAAACCATTGCCTACGCCTTAAGATAATTAATCAAAATGTTCAAAAACTTCAATTAAATTGATTTTTTTATGTATTTGTTTTTTTTTTATTTTGTCACCTAGGAATTCATCCCCTATAATCCCATATAAATTAACATTCCGTATTCACGGTTTCTGTATTCGCGGCATATTTATGGAACATATACCCCGCGAATAAAGAGCTTTCATTGTATTTTCTTTAATCTAAAATATTTGATGTAAATGAATGAACAAAAACATATATGCAGAAAGCATACTTTAAAAAAAGAATAAATCTCTCTTCTTAATGAATCTAGCTTGACTAGTACCTGTCTGAAATTCATTCTTTTAATAGAATTCGTCTACTTTCTAATTTATTATTGTTATGTTTACACTTTCAGAAGACGTGTACTCACTCAAATGACGGTTACAGGAAATGTTTAGAAAATATTTTAATTTACTCCGACGACAGTTTGTTCTAAAATTTGAAAAAAATGTAGCATTACTTAAAGTTAAACTGAAAGATTTTAAGATATTAAGTAGAAAATGTTAAAAGTGTATGTCCATAATTTTATGCATTTGCAGCCTGCATTTGTCACTGCAAAATACAACTCAACTTATGTAAACTATTATTGCATGAGAAAAACGTGCTGACCTACCCGGTCAATTATTTACTTGTCTTTTAACATTAAAAAATAAATTAATTAATATGTCTTTAACAGCTGTAAGAAGTATATCTATGTTGTCTAAAGCTTTGTCATGCAATAGAGTCCTTTTAACAAATTCACTATTTCGTTTCGGGCAGTTGAAAAATACCAGAACTTTGACGAGATCTTTATTTTTCTTATGCCGGAAAAACGACTCCGATCTTGGTATTATAAAACATAAAAATCCATGGTCAAATAAGTGTAGTTGTGGATGCTCACTTCATACAAAAGGTAAATATCAAATAATTAGAAATAGTATATGATATATGAGAAGTTAATTTTTGGCTGACTTTACTGATATTGATGCTAAGTTTTTTCAGAGTTTGTCAAAAACGTAATCGGATTTCTACAAAAATTAAGAACTCTGACAAAATTGACTGTCGCAAAAGTAAAGATTTTAGAAGTCCTTGATAGCATACAGCATAATTTAGCAATGAATGTGGACATTGCAATGTCCTGTTATTAGGGGGTTTTTGATTCAAGCGACTAGAATATTACGACACTCTAAAAGATCTTATCATTACCAAGAATTTGAAAAAAAGTGGTAGCCATTAGAAATTTCTCCTAGCCAGTGAAGATTATCTATCCTCCCCCTTTCCCCATTTGAAATTTACTGCAATATAGGCAGGGACATAACTAGGTCATTTTCTAACTGGGACAAGATCAGGATTTAGCTCCCCCTCCTTATACAGTAAAACCTCTCAATAAGGGACACTGAGAGGACTGGAAATTTTGTCCCTTAAATAGAGGTGTCCCTTTCTCGGAGGTTCCTAAATTGATGCATCCACATATAGTGTATTAACTTGGTTCTACTTTTTTATAATAAACATGTGTTACCATTTAAGATTAAATACTGAATAGCTTTCATGCATACAAAATATAAGTGGAAATTGTTGAAATTTAAAATTTTTTCATTCAAAAACTAAAATTTTGGCATAAATGTCATATTGGCAAAGTTTTGTAGCATACAGAAATGTTTTTGAAGTAATCTATGAGATGGGTTTGTTTTAAAGTACGAAATTCGGGCAATACAGCTTAAATTACATTTCGTGTACTTTTTCCAATCCCTGCATAAAAAACTTGTTGGTAGTCGTGTACTGTATGTCAATGCACACAAGTGTTCCATAGTACAAGAGAGGGAAAAACCCTTACAAGTAGGTTTTGGCACGCACTTTAAAATACACTTGTTTCTTTGTTCATGCTTCTAGGACTCCGATTAGGACTTTCAGAAGTTAGTTTATGGAAAAAAAAAAAAAGAACTTCAGTTTTCAGTAAATTTTTCTTATCTATCAGTATAACTTGAATTTTGGAAATTTTTCTCTGTGAATGTCCCTTAAATAGAGTGTCCCTTATTCAGTGCAGTCCCTATTCAAAGGCACTGGGACCAGAAAAGTGTCCCTTAAAGGAGGTTTCACTGTATATGCAAAAAAAATATACGTATTTAAGTAAACACATTTAGTCAATTTGGCGCCTTTAAAATAATCTGGCCCCCCTCTAGTAATGTCCCTGAATGTAGGAATTGAAATTCCACACATAAAAAGTTACAAAAAAATTGAAGCAGCTATTTCATATCTGCCAATTATTAATGTATAATAGTATTCTTTGAAGTTTCATATATATATATATATATATGTCAGTGAAGTGCAAAGAGCTGCAAAATAGAAACATGTGAAGAACGTAAAAGATAATGAATGATCTAATAAATATAAAAATTATCATTATTAATACAGAAATCCAATAAGCAAACTTGATGTATATAAATGTGCTCTTTATGAACATTTATTGAACCATTTGATTAATTAAATTTTGATATTAAGAAGAGACACTTAACCAAGGATGAATTAAAGGAGAGGGTGATGGACCCCCTCCCCATCTCTGTCAACAAAACCCAAGGCCATATCCAGAGGAGGGGCCCGGGCCCCCACCGAAATCCCAAAAATTTTTGCAATGTAGCATATATTCCTCCCTGAAACTTTCCTTAACATAAGTGTTCAAAGTCAGAGCCCCCCCTCCCCCATCAAAAAAAAAATTATGGCTACGGCCTTGGCAAAACCAAATATGCTTTTTTCCTTCTAAAACATTTTTGTCAAAGTCATGCTCACCGACGAAAGATCTTGTGATTACGTCATTTAAGGATGTGCAAAGGTCCTTGATATATAGTTAATTTCACTACGTATCACCTCCATGAATAGCAGTTTATTTAATCAGTTTTTGTAATAATAACTTTACTTTACTAAATTTTAATGTAATTTCCTTTTATGATATCTTAATTTTTTTTCCTGGAGAGAGGTTTGCACAGAGACGGAAACTTCTGTCGTTCAAAGTTCGTACTTGTGTTGTCCTGCCCCTAGTGCACAAAGCCCCTTTGTTAGCAGTATGTCATTAAATAATAACTGCTAAAATTACCCTAAGAATTGAAAGTTACTGTGCACCGCAGACTGAGTCACTCAAGTCTGTAAACAAGTTGCTCACCTCCTCGATATAAGCAAAATTCAATTAATGTGTTTTAAATAAACACCTATTTTGTTTCCTGCAAAAGAAGAAGGTCCACCCCCTTGGAGCAATGGTGCGTCCCCTAAAAAACTATGAAATCCCTCAAACCCGCCCGAATTTCAATGTCGCAGTTTGTACCATGAACCCCTGCCCCCACCCCAGTGGGCGCCCTGTGCAAAATTCACGCAGAGAATTGGATGACCCGTTGAATACATTGAGTCATCCAGAGTTCTAGGCATAGTTGCCCTTCCATCAGCAACAGTGTCGGATTGGTAGGAGTGAGGGAGGACAAGGCCGCAACTTGTGAGCTTTAGAAAAGCTCCTAAATCTTGTCCCTTTCTTAATGTTGTAAAAATAACTTACAGTATAAAAAAAAATTCCTTGGGAAGAGTCTACAACTTTCCCTCTTCATCTATCGTCACCAGATAGCCTAAAATTGTTTTTAGGTGGTGAGCTTCAAAATGTATCCGGAAGAGAGCTTCCTCCCCTAACAACCAACTTGTTCCAAGGTTCTTTCCTGCAACGATATTTCATGGTGTTTTTTTTAAAAACTGAATTTCATTTTATGATCTTATTGAAAACTATTAAAAAATTCATATTTAGGAATTAATAATCCAAGAATAGAATCTAGAATCGCTAATGGCTCCCCATTACCCAAGGCATAAAAGGTTTATAAGACTTTTGTATCTACATGTCTTTGTATTGTATGAATAAATTCTTTTGCAGTGAAGGTACGGTGAACTTTATACTTTCATCACCATGAAATGCTTAAAATGGTAAACGGACCTTCCCCCAGGATTGAAAAAGGGCAGGGTGCTACTGAAAAAAAAGGGTACTTTTCCAAATTTAGGGCATCCAACCAAAATAAAGGGCACATGATTTGAAGTAGGGACCGTTCATAAATGATGTCACACTTTTTTCCATGTTGGACCGCCCTCCCCCGTTGTCACATGTTACGTTAGGTTGCACAAGCAGAATGTCACGCTTCCTGTTACCCCTCCCCTCATCACACTTTGTCACAATTTTACAAACCCCCCTTCCCCCTAGAAGCATGACATCTTTTATGAATCCCCCGTAGTAATACTTTATTATTGCCATAATTTAACATTTTAGTCAACATCAACATCACAGTGAAACTAAACATTGAAAAATATAAACTAATTTGACAATATTCATTTTTAAGATCATTTTCAATATTTGAAGTAAAGCATGAAAAAATTATGCTTGTATATTCAAGGCAACATCAACCAGTAATGATTTTAAATTCAATAAATATCTAGCAAGGATTTTCTGAGTTATACATTTTTACTAATTTATGAGAGTGTTTTTGTTCATTCCAGTAGTTCTGAAGATCTGATCACCTCTGAGGAATAATAAGAGAATAAGAATATATCTTTTCTTAATACAATAAAGCTTCAATAATAATAATTAGAGCCCGGATTTTGATGACCTAAATGTTCACTGAAAACGCCCTTTAAAATTTTTAACATGTCCTAAAAACAGCAAAATTTCAAAAAATGCCATTATAACTAATCAAGAATACCAATTGAAAGCAATGGTTTAGCTTAAAATTGCAATAGTATTTTTTAAAAGATTTAAAAGAAGCAAAATTAATACAATACATTTTCATCAAAGATTGAAATAAATGTTTATTAAAATAAGGAGAGAAAAAGGAAATGTCTAATATATGGATTCCTCACACGTTGCCATCTTTTTTCCCGCAAGTTTTATTACATTTTAAAACTTTTCTTTCTTGAAATAACTAGAAAGCACCATTAGATTGGGATTATTAAATGCTTTTTCATATTTTGAATAGTAAATAGTTTCTTATTTGAAAGAGCATTCTTATTTTTGGTTAGTTTTCTCAACGTCTACGTGTGTAATAAATGCATATTTGACCTAAATGGGTCCCTTATAAAGATGAAAAAAAGAATTTTCTTATTAGTCATTGGGAACCTACTGTTCTAAATTTTATGAGATAGAGAGTTTTTAAGAGTTGCAATGTAATCAAACACCAGAATCATTGAAAGAGTTTCAGGCTACACACAAAAAATTACCCAAAGCCAAAAAAGAGACATAAAATGGCGTGAAAAAAAGAATCCCCAAAATCTCAAAAAGTGCCCGAAAAATCTCGCAACTGTCGGCCCTAAAAGAGATCACTATTATCATTATTAATTTTGTAAAATGTTTAAACTAAAAAAAAAAAATTCTTATTTATTTTATGATTTGTGATAATACTACTTCTTTTCAATAATTGTTTATTGTTTTTTGAAGAAGTTGGATCCAGGTAAATTAACAATTTTCTAAAAATTTCTTATTTATCCACAATTTAGTATTTTCTACAAAGTAAATAGCTGCCAATACTAAAATCAAATTTAAAGTAAATAAATAAAGGAAACAATAATAGTGATTTAATAATGGTGAATCATTAGTGTTAAACGCAATTTTCGGCAAACACATGTTCAATATCGGCACAGTTCAAAAAAAAACAAGAAGTTCCGTCTAGAACTAAACGAGCCTACTTTCCCGTATACACCAGCTTCAAATTTATAATCTTGTTATCTCTCTCTCTTTCTCGTTTAGCTTTAGTTCTTAATTGCTTCAAATATGCCTTTTTCAAAGGTTAATACAGATTCGTTCAATCATTCATTTATTTATGTATTTATTCACTCATTTATTCATTCATTATTTTGCTTATTTATTTAATCTTTCATTAAGTCAAAAATATCCTTGAAAATCCCGATCAAAAAATTTCATAAGAAAATAGGCTCGTTAGTTCTGGATGAACTTTTTATCTGTACATGTTCTACGTCATAAGAGCTTTCCGATAAAGTTTGTTCCAAGCAAATCGGCCCTTTAGATCAGGATTTATATAGGATTGAAATTTCCCCGTAGGCACTACGTTAATTTTTTTTTTGAACTGTTCAAAAACGAACAAAAATTGTTCAAATCAATATTTCACGCCAAGAACTTCTTCCAGTGAGCTTTTTCATTGGAACTTGGATCTTGTACATAGTTTACATAATTTGCTTCATTTTCGCCCATAGGCGCTAATGTTAAAATTTTTTGAACTGTTCAAAATTAAACAAAAAATTGTTCAAATCAAAAAGTAAAATATGGAAATGAGATGTCCTCACCGAGATCTTTCGAGTGCAAAAAGAATTTTTCGAATCGGACAATTCGTTCAAAAGTTATTAGGGGGGGACGGACAGACCGACAGACACACTTTTTCCCCATCTCAAAACCCTACTTTCAAATTTTTACTTTTCAATCTTTATTTAATTACTTAATTTATTTTTGACTTTTCTTGATTTCTAACGATATTTTCACGATACATTAAGCCTTCTTTCATGCTTTATTATTATTTTTTTTACCTTTACGGGAAAGTAGGCTAAAAAAGAGAAAAAGTCGGAAACTATTAAAATAAAATTCAAAATAAGCAGATTTAGGGTAGCATGTGTGAAAAATATCTTCTAATTTAGAAAATAATTGAAATTTGTACCCGATGAAAAAGGATTAAAATCTCAAACGTAGAATCCAATTTTCGACGAAGCACGTGCACGAATTTGGCTGTTTCTATCTTTATATATTTTTTCTTTTTTAACTGTTAAAATAAAACAACAAATCAGCAGAATTAAGGTAGTGCATGCAAAAAATATCTTACAACTTTCAAGATAATTGAAATAATTCCAGGATGGAAAAAGATTGAAATTTCAAACACGGTAAGCAATTTCCGGTAAAAATCGCAGGAAAAACTAGTTTCCGTGTGGCCCAAAAATTAACTCCTATTTCTTTATTCTTTATTTTAATTAATTTCTTAATTTTTAGTGGACAAGAGATATTGGGAAAAGGTGTCGTGTCAAGATAAAAGTTCGGGAAAGGGTTTTAGCATTAGCAAATGGTAGCCACATTGCCGACTTCAATGAAAACAATGGTCGCCAAAACGTGAAAATTGGTCGCCTTTGGCGACTGGCGATCGCGAGTTTTGAGCTCTACAGGAAGGGCGCAATTTCACTAACAAAAGGGCAAGATGGGCGCGTTTCCCGAATCCAAGGGCGGGCAGGGCGCGGCGCCCTCCCGCCCAAGCCTGGGGGAAGCACTGAGTAAATAAAAGCAGAAATATTTTAAACTTCAATTAACTGCTTAATTCCAGCATTTTTAACAGGGTCTTATTTTTGTAAACTTTATTAAAAATTTGAAAAATCAAATAATTTTTTGAAAACATAGAATTTTTATAGCGATAAAATTTTTTATTATTATTTGCCGCTTATTTAAAAAAGAATTCTGTGAAAAGTACAATTTGGTAACAATTTTCTGTAGGGTAGGTTTTAATTGAGTAGAATTTTTGTGAAGTGTCTGAAAACTGAGGTGAATTTTTTCCATCGCTTCTCCTGATCTGATGTAAAAGATAGTCTTTTTTTTGGTAAACAATTGAAATGCGGTATTAGAATGACAAAATTCAGAAAAATGTATGAGAGTTTCATTCAACTAGAAAATAATGTGATTATACAGAATATCATTTTCCTTACCATGCTTTTAACAGGCATGAGATTCTTCCGCGATTTTCTGCTTTTTTTTAATTTTTGGAGATTCCGCGGTTTTTTGTTTTTTATCTTCAATTTTCCGCCTCGGAATTTTTTTTTTTTTTTGCACACAAACGCTGCAAAACTAGGTTCGATCACGCTGATCACTGACGCTCTGAAATCCCGATGTTGGAGCCAGCACAACAGCCAGTACAATTCTTTCCAACAGCATTTGGACATTCCTAACTTCATGACTTCGGGCTGCGTATTATAAGATGTTTTTTGTAGTAAACTTTTAAACCTAGATTTTTCAAGAACAAAGATCGGAAGCATCACTGATACTTACTTTTGTTTCATATATTAATTTGTTAAACATTTTGTTAATCAAATTAAAAGTTCTGAAGATAAAAGTTTTTGAACTTTTATCTTCAGAATTAATTATTACTATTTATATTGTTTTTTTAAGTAATTTTTTGTACTACAGTAATATTTGTTCCACAATCAAACACTTTCATGATGAGAAAAAGAAACAATAAATGGCGCCATATTGCAACGTTGATAATTTTTTAACTTTCAGTGCTAAAGTTTTCTTAATTTCTTTTTTAATTTTAAACGTTTAAAACCACTCACATTCAGCTCTTATATATTAAGAATAGCAAGTTTATCGCTTATTTTTATGTTTCCTCAATGCCATGTGTTTGCGCAATGTTACCGTTTTGCTGAAATTTTGCGGTAATCCTTTTGCATCTGCTTTCAGTTTAATATATTTCTTATTATTTTCTCATTAGCGCCCAATACAAAGCCTACTAAGAAAATATACAAAGCAATTTTTATGGAATATGATTATTTATTGCATCGGCACATTACTCAGGGTGCGTAGCGGTGCTTACAAGTGCTTATATTTGAAAATAAAATATAAAGGCCCTTATAAGTGCTTACTTTTCCTTAAAATGCTTATTTTCTAAAAACAAATAAGGAATGTTTAGTTTCTCCCCCCTAAAAATAAAAAAGCAGAAATCGGACGTTAGTTTACTCATCGGATGCAAAAATGGCGTTCCGCTTGCTAAACCAGCTGGGCCCAGATCGCCATTCATAGTCAAAATGAAAAAACGTGTCTATGAGTGAAGAAAATATTGCAAATCTGGCGTAAAAAAGCGCGTGTCAGCGCCGATGCTTCCGAGACATTTTTGGTTCTGTAAATCCGCCATGTTTGGTCGTGTTCCAAAATTCTGCATAGCGTTGGTGCTGAACTTGCCAAATTTGAGGTTCGGTACTGCATCCTTGCCAAGTCCACTGTTTTTAACGGGAGACTCCCTTTTTTTGCGTCTGTCTCCCGATCTCCCGTTTAACACAATTTTCTCTCGTTTTTTGTAATTTTCGCTTTAAAATAAATCAATGAAACTTCAATAATTTTTTGCTCAATAGACGGCGCCCGTAATCGTAGTTACTCGTCGAGTAGTTTTTATGTGATTTTGCCGAAATTCCGTATTTTTGAAAAGTCAAAATTTCGGTTCCGCGAATATTCGTAATTTTGGAAAAATTTTTCTCCTTTAAATGAGAAAATCTTGAAGTAGCAAGCGTAGATACTTGCATTACGAAACTTTTACAAATTAGCAGTAAAACTTCCGCATTTTGTCTTTCATATGCTTTCAAGGGTCAGTCCCGATTTTTTTGGAAATCCGATTGCATCCGCTTTGGTAAAAGTCCCTAGTTCTTGTGTACTATCTCATTCCATCTCTTAGACATCAATAACTTCTGGTTTACCATTATTTTTATTATTTTTTACGATTTAGCCTCTGTAATAGAGGATTTGCACTTCTCATTTTGTCACACTCACTCGAAATTTCAGTGAAAAATTTTAGCCTTTTTTAAAAATTTTAGGGATTCTATTAGTTAGTTACTATTAATATTGCATCTTTATTAATAATCTTGTTTTAAAAATATTTTTTTGCATAGAATTAATTTTTTTCCCTTCAACTTAGGGTTTGAGTTTTTTCCTTTTTGGGAGTCATTATGTATTTTTACGAAATAGATAAAGAACATTTCTTCCTATTTTTATTCAATATATAACTAAAAAATGGCTAAATTAAAAATAATAATAATAATAATTTTTTGCACAGTGATGCATTTTGTGTAAAGTTTAACCAAGTTTCGTCCAATGCTGTCAAATGAAAATCTAGAGCTACATCCTATTGTTCATAAAAAATAGTTTTGCTGGAAAATGTTTCGATCAAACATTTGATGATAAAATTTTATCAAATATTGCTGTAATGAACTTTAAAATTTTTTTTTTAATTTGTAAGTCAGTTTAATTGTTCATTTTGTATGTGTGTGTGTGGGGGGGGGGGGGGTATTGAAAAAATTTCCTGTTTTTCCCCCCTCCAAGTATGGCAAGTATGGTACTGTACATGATATTGCAGTGGCGTAACAAGGGGGTCATAGTAGGCCGTGTCCCCTCTCCCCCCGCTGAGTGATTTGAATTTTTTTTTTTTTAATAATTTTTATCAATATGCATTTTCACAGTATGCATCTTGAGAAAATAAAGTTATATTTTTATCAATACATCACTAAATATTGATGTCAGGGGGGATCTAATTTTAAAAAAAACTTAAGATTTAAAAAATTCTCAGCAGTGCTATATTATGTTACTCAGAAAATTACATTATTTCTCCCCCCCCCCCCCCCAAAAAAAAAAGAATTGCACAAAGTTCAGGTGAAATAAAAAACTGCCCCCCCCCCAATAAAGAATATATATATACATACATATATATATATATATTCATTATATTAAGTTAGATTATCAGAATATTACTTTCAATAGCTGCAATTAAATACTTTATTGTATATTTTTGATCAGTGTTTTTTAGTTAATACTACAATTAAACAGGCTCTATAAGCAATGCATCTGTTAAATAAAATTTATTTGTTTTCCTTATGTAGTGCAAAGCCTCTCTTCTCATTTTTGTTAGCTATTTCTGCTAGAAGTATATAATTTTGTCAAGTCGTGTTTTTCCTCTAAATTATGCAAGTAATAATGTATATGTGTACTTAAACATGTGCTTATTTTTTTCTGAAAATGTGCTTACAAAGTGCTTATAAGTGCTTACTTTTTGAACTAAAATGTGGCTACTCACCTCCCCCAAAATATACTACCCGCGGATTATACTTCAGAAAATGTTAATTGAGTTTCAATCTTTTTGCATCTGATTTTTATTTCTTAATTGACAGACAGAAAAAAAGAAAAAAAAAAAAGCTTGTTGAGCAGAAATACAAAAGTTTTCTTGCAACCCCTGGATTTTTGCCTTCAATTTTTAAAAGATTTAGCGCTATTTTTTGAAATTTGAAAATGTCTGCAAACTGATTTGGTTGAAAAAATTGACAATTATTTAAAACTTCCACTCTTATTAATTTTCACTCAGACCACCATTAAAAAGCAAAAACAAAATTAAAAAAAGTAAACCCAGTTTAACCGCAAAAGAAATGTATGCTGTTAGATCCTACTGAAAAATTCTTGTCAATAATTTTTTGAGCTTTTGATTCAAAAAAAAGAATATGAAGTTATTACTCCTGTTATTTTCATTAAAACTTTTTTTTTTTTAATTCAGCTATGTACATTAGCAATGTGGCAATTCTTTTATCTTTCCATTTTTGATAATAATGCACATATATTATATAGTTTTATTAAGAAACCTTAGGTGAGTAAATTAAAAAATATTTTTATAATGTAATATAAACAGATTAAATGCATGAAAATCTATTGGATTGAAAAAAAAAAAAAAAACTTATTTTGAGCATTTCGTCTCTTAATATAACTGAACTTTTGATCACGCATTTTTCCTCTTTTTTCATCTTTCTTCAATCTCATGCCTGTTTTAAGCTAAATTTTGATCTGGATATGTCGTAACAACTAGGGATGTAACGAATAGTGATTTAGCTGAATACCGAATATTCAGTCACTTCTCCCAGGCCGAAGCTGAATATTCGGCCATTTCTTCTAGGCCGAAGCTGAATATTCGGTCAATGTCTTAAGCCGCGTCCAGACTAGAGCACGCTCAGGGTGAGCATGACGCCACGAAGACGAAAAACAGCTTCTGTGCATGACCTGAGCACACGAGCAGCCACAGGGGTGAGCCGCTGCCCGCCGCTCAGGTTGAGCATCGCTCAAGTGTAGACGCAGCTTTAGGCCGAATATTCGGCAGCTGAATATTAAAATTTCTAGAAAATCGTTGTAAGAGAAAGTATTTGACAAATTTAAAATTATTGATAAAGTCAAACACCAATTACATACAATCTATGATGTATGATTTAATTCTGTTTACTAAGAATTTAAAAGTATTTAAAATTAATCCATTTTCTCTATTGTTTTGAATGCAATAAAACTAAGAATTTTACCCACAGGTGCAATAGAAATGACACTTTTTAATGTAAGTATTAGCATTACTGTACTAATTATTTAATTCAAAATGAAAGAACTACTATTGCTTAGTGAACTTTTCCCTTGCTCAAAACTGTTTTATGAAGATATTTTAGAAGTTATAAAAGTTAATATTTTTATTTTATGGGGGTTTTTACATACCGGTCTTTAAACGATCTATTTAAATTTAGTACACTTAACTGGAATATATTTTATTCAAAAACCCCAATAACTTATGCTATCTAAATATTCATGATATATTCTAGGCTTTTCACATTTCTCTCATACCCAATATTCACGATAAATCAGTCTACCCAAACAAAGTCTGACTTCCACTTTGTTAATAATAACAAAATTAATTTTTCATATCATAATTAACTCTTTGCCAGCTTTGGGAGCAACTGCTAAATATAAAATACAATATTACAACTTTAAAACCTGTTTCTGCTCAGTCAAGCCTAAAACTAGGTTTAAAAAAAGTTGTTTTTTGGTAAATTATTTTTATTTTTTAAAACTAGAAACTACTGTATTATTTTGCAATAATTATAATCAGAGTCCGACAAAAATGTGAAAATCTTAAAAGCCAGGTAAAATTTTTAGGAGCCAGCTATAATATTTCCATTAGTCGCCACCTGAAAAACTAGTTGCCAAGGCATTTTTTTAGTCGCCCGGGCGGCCTGGCGCCCGGGATTTGTCGGACCCTGATTATAATACAATGTTAACTGTTTAAAATCTACTAATTTCTTTTTTTTTTTTTACCTTTCTACTGCAGCAGAACTATTCGGCCGAATAGTCCATATTGACCTTACTCAGCATTCGGCCAGACCGAATATTCAGCTTGGTGATGAAATTATTATTCGGCCATCCGAATACGGAATAGTGGCCAAGTATTCGTTACATCCCTAATAACAACTATATTTAAAGTAAATTTTCTTTTTCTTTTTTTTTAACCTGTAGGTGATCAAGAGTTAGCTGCATTCTTGACTGAAGAAATCGAAAATGAGATTAAAGCACAAGTTTCTCCTGACTTACCAAAATTGGGTGATTTTGTATGCGAATTATCTGGAGCAGATGTGACTCTGACAAAGAAGTTGGATACTGAAATGTAAATAAATTCTAATTTATGTTATGTTATCTGTTACATTGTGTTATTACGTCTATTACTGGTACAGATTGTAATTTTAAAATAACAAGGGCCTGTCTAAGGACATTCTTATGCCTCTAAATAGACCTCTTTTGAAATTAGTGCTGTGGCATAAATTGTAAAAACTTAAAAGTTTATTGAAATGCTTCACTAAATAATAATACACTTGGTAATCCAATAATTTTTTTAATGTGAAAGTGTAAATACGTAGAAGAAACATTCTTGAAGTGAATCACAACAAAAAGGTTCCCCAAAATAAGATTTCAAATCTGAATTAAGTTAAAAAAATAACCAAAATGAACGATCTTTTGTTTGCAATACCTCACAATGACTCCTAATTTTAAGTACATAATGCATACTTGCCAAGTCCACTGTTTTTAATGGGAGACTCCCGTTTTTTGCGTCTGTCTCCCGATCTCCCGTTTTAACGCAATTTTCTCCAGTTTTTTGTAATTTTCGCTTTAAAATAAATCAATGAAACTTCAATAATTTTTTGCTCAATAGACGGCGCCCGTAATCGTAGTTACTCGCCGAGTAGTTTTTATGTGATTTTGCCAAAATTCCGTATTTTTGAAAAGTCAAAATTTCGGTTCCGCGAATATTCGTAATTTTGGAAAAATTTTTCTCCTTTAAATGAGAAAATCTTGAAGTAGCATGCGTAGATACTTGCTTTACGAAACTTACAAATTAGCAGTAAAACTCCCGCATTTTGTCTTTCATAAGCTTTCAGGGGTCAGTCCCAATTTTTTTTTTTTTGAAATCCGATTGCATCCGCTTCGTTAAAAGTCCCTAGTTCTTGTGTACTATCTCATTCCATCTCTTGGACATCAATAACTTCTGGTTTACCATTATTTTTTACGATTTAGCCTCTGTAGTAGAGGATTTGCACTTCTCATTTTGCGACACCCACTCGAAATTTCAGTGAAAAATTTTAGCCTTTTTTAAAAATTTTAGGGATTCTATTAGTTAGTTATAACTATTAATATTGTATCCTTGTTAATTATCTTGTTTTAAAAATATTTTTTGCATAGAATTCATTTTTTTTTTCTTTTTTCTTCGGGTTTGGGTTTTTTCCTTTTTGGAAGTCATTATGTATTGTTACAAAATAGATAAAGAACATTTCTTCCTATTTTTTTCAATATGTAACTAAAAAAATGGCTAAATTAAAAAAAAATATTTTGAGATAATTTATTTGTTAAGTGCACACCAGACGTGGTCGTGATATTTTGTTTGAATTGTGGTGTAGATGGAAGCTAGTAAGTATTTGGGAGAACTGGCTTTTATAATCTAACTAAATGTAATTCTTGGGATTTTGTGCATTCCGCACAGTAATGCATTTTTTGTAAAGTGAAACCAAGTTTCGTCCAAGTGCTGTCAAATGAAAATCTAGAGAACATCCTATTGCTCATAAAAAATAGTTTTGCTGGAAAATGTTTCTATCAAACATTTGATGATAAAATTTTATCAAATACTGCTTAATTTTTTTTTTTTAATTTGTAAGTCAGTTTAATTGTTTCCAAGGTTGGCAAGTATGATAATGCTTCTAAAACTATTCTGAGGAAAACACGTTCAATGTTTGGAGCTTATGGGACCTTTAATGTCAATTTTTTCTTAATCACATTGGGGCAAAGCACCTGTTAGAGCTATCACTACTAACATTTCTTGTCACAATATAGAATGGTGCTTTTCCTATCATTTGCACCAGTTATCTCCAAATTTTCAATTTTGTCACTTACCTCCCTTTGCTTCTTACTGCCTCAATTGTTATCAAATTATTTCTATTAAAAATTTATTAGTAATGACAAACTTATTGGAGTTTGATCAAAAGAATGTTAGCTTTGTTTAAGAAAAATTGCTTCATATGAGTTGTATAACCATAATGTATTAGGATTTTAGGAAACAATACAGAAATGTATAAATGTGTTTAATTACACAAAATAAAGTAAAAAACTTCTGAACATGTATTCATATTTTTGAATAATATTCAGCAGGCCTCCTTTCACAAATCGCTTTGTCAGCGATGTACTCGTATCTTTAGTCTTCACAGATAAAGGAAGTTGTTTCTTGGATTTGATTGTATCCAAGGTTTTGGGAGAAATTGTTCAAATAAATTGGAGAATATGCAAGGAATTATGGATATATATCAATGCAATTTACCTTTTTACAGCTACACTTGATTGACTCCTCTGCAATTATTTTAACTTATTTTCCCTTTTTAGCAAGCTTGTACCGCAGACCCCCTAGCATGAGCTTGCGGGTATTTTGAAAATCTTTGATCTGGCAGAGGCATAGTACATTTTTAAGTGTAGTTGAGTGTATTATATGCTTCAGTGGTCTTTTGTTGTTGTATCATTGCATTATAGTGTGCAATTGGAACATTAAAAGAAAAAGAGATGAAAAGTGCTTTGTCATTTTGTTGCATCCTTAATCCCCCCCCCCCCCCCCCCCCCAAAGATTCAAAGGCATAACTTGTTAAAATTCCATAAGAATTTTATTACATTCGGAATCTATTTTTTTTTTTTTTTTTAATTCTCACAAAATAAATATTCTCTTTGTTAAATCATATTTGTTGTACAGTGGAACCTCGGTAGCTCGACACGCGGATAAGTCGACATTTCCTCCCTTAATGGCTGGCCCAATGCTAAGTTCAATGGTCGAAAAACTCTCTAATTCGACACACAATTTCCAGAAACCCCTGTAAGTCAACCTCCATTTTGTATTCTTGGTAATTTTTTCTTCCGGTATTTTTTCACGGTGTACAATTCTGAGAATTTTACGGTGATATTTCTTCCTCTATTAATCAATTCTTTTCTGAAAAGTGTTCCTGGAAGATTCTCCTTGTTCTCTAGGGATCCTGACCATTACCCCATTTGTGAGGAATATGTGAATATTGACTCTGGATTGATAACTTCAGGACCTCTAGAAAATAGAGATATTTTAGAAGCTATAAATCCAACTACAAATCCGTTAAATGCTTGAAAGCTGAACGAACACAAGAAAAAAGTGAATTGCAAATTAGAAAGCTTAATAGCACTGAGGAATTTATGTTTTCTATTCAGAGGGGAAAACAAACAAAAATTACGTAATTTTTCTCATGAGGTATTATGATTTGATGTACTAACTTTATATATTTATTTATCTGTAATGTATAACTTTTCAAAATAACAATAATATAATAACAGATAAATAATAAATGGGGATAATTTCATTCAATGGAATATGCTGTTTTAACTTGAATGATAAGTAAATAACAATACAGACGGATATTAGTAATTGATATTACGGAACCTCGGTAACTTGACACCCGCTTATCTCGACATGTTTTTGTGTTCCCTTGGGGTGTCGAGTTATCGAGGTTTCACTGTATATTAGTTTTAATAATATTGTTCTCCAAATAAAAATTATTTTGTAATGTCCTTAAACCATTTTAATGCTTTTATCTCAGAACTAATTAAAAAAAATATTCCTGTAAATTTTGTTCTCAACTCTGTACATATTTTTTTTCTCTCATAATGGTAATGATGCTTATTTTTGTTGGGATCAGCATAACCATCAAAGCAAATGTAAATAATTCTGTGGATGCTGAAGAAGAAGATGTGGTTGATGCAAATGAAACTAAAGAACCACAACCAAGTGAAGTAAGTAATTTATTGTGCAAATTAAGGCAATTTATTATATAAAGATTTTTTAAAGAATGCTTTCACCTTTTGTCCCATGCATCATAAACATTGCATGCATATGTATAAAAAACCTGATGTTCGCACTTCCTTGTACACTTATTAAACAATATAGTAGTACCTTTTAACAACAAAGGTTTTGCAGGGGTGTGGTAAGTGGATTTTTTAAAACATTGGAGATATACAGTTGAACTTGGTTACAGGGTTGGTTGATTTAAATCAAGTGATTTTACAATGTTGGAAGGTTTTGTAAAAATGAAATATGTTGCAATTACAACCACTGTTTCAAACAAAACTTCCTAGATCCATCTGTCTGTGCATAATATATTTCATAAGTTTAGAACTAATTTCTATTTTTTTAATTTTACAACAATTACCTTATTCTTTAAGCATCTAAACAGTAAAGCATAATTCATTCAATCATTCAAATTAGAATTCATAATAATCAAGAAAAACTCTGTGTTTTTTATCTTGAAAATATTTGAGATCCATTTAATAAATGCCACACAATAAATAATTCAGAATGATACTGTTTAAAACAACAATTGTTAGAATTTAGAAAATGTATCCTTAAAATTTCATCCATGTCCCCTAATAGCTTAAAGTTTTTTTCCTTCTTAAATATTTTTTGTCATAGAAGTTTTCAATAAAGATATTTGATTAAAATAAAAAGTTTCAGTTTATAGAAATGGTGGGAGCATATGATTTTACTAAATGAGTATAAATAATTCAGGCTTTTTCATATATAAAATAGAAAAATGGTTAAAGTACACTCAATGTAAAAGTTAAGTACACACACTTTTTCTTTTTTTAGCTTTCAATAGCAAAATAATTCAGATTAAATTTATTCATTTTCTCTGTACTTTTGAGTGTACTATTATTCCTGGCAGGGTTGTTTCATTTGAGTCCTGCCTTTGTATTAAAATTTATTTATCATTATTATTATTAAAAAATATTTATTGCTGTGAAAATAGCTTAAAGTGTGTTTTTGCATATTGATTAGCATGCCATATTGTTTCTATGAATGTAACATAATAAATATCCAATATATTGAAGGTCTTTTTAAAAAATATATAAAATATCTGATTTAAATTTTAAAAATACGATTTCTCTCTTTTTCTTTTTAAAATTTAAAAAAATATATAAAAAATCACGAACCCTGCTTGGTTATAGTCACATCGTATATAGTGACATCTCATTTATAACGTCAAGAAATTCCAGTCCCTTCATTTGCCCATCAAAAGTAATGGTGATCGCTTAAAGCGTCACTTGGCTATTGTGTCATAAATATCCTGGTCCCTTGAATGAAGTTTTACCAGAGTTTCACTGTAGTTGTGAAAGTTGAGTGGAATTTTTATCTGGCAATGGACAAGGGACAACAGTTGTGGGACAACTAGCAAAGTTTAGTGTGAAAGTGAAGAATTTTAAATGCATCTAAAATAACATTAGTTAAAATAGGGGCTCAGTTGGTAATGCTGGAAAGAGTTATTATAACAAAGAGCTCACTATAGCAGGGATTGACTGTATATATATATTCATTCCATATGGTGTAATTATAGTCGACATTTTGTTATGCAGTGGCGTTCCTAGCATGGGAGTTAGAGCAGTTAAAGAGTAGTTAATTTGGAGTTTCACCCCACCACTCCCCTCAAAAAAAGTTATGTTTTATAAACTTGTGCTACAAAATGAAAACAAAAATCAACGTAAAATTAAGCACAAAATTTGCAAAAAATTTTGTTATGTGTCTCTAGGGTACAAGAAACCCCTTTTTCAATGCAAAAGATTGAGCTTCTACATGAAAAACATCCAACAGAAGCCTTTTGGCTTCAGTTGGATATTTTTAATCTAGAATTACCCCTCCCCCCCCCCCCTTTCCTTTTTTTTCTTTTTTTCTTACTGAATTTTCAAGTAAACCTTTCTTCTAACTATTCAGTAGTTACTTTAAGTGCATATTTGCTGCCTTAAATTTTTTTTAAATTTTCCTAACTTGAAAAATGTTTCTACTTCTTTTTTTCATTTTACACCGCCTCTGTTCCAAATTCATAATATTTTTGCATTCATTGGAGAAATTGACCTTGCTTCATTTCAAGAATTTGATAAACATGGATAATAAACTAATAATAATTTGTATATGAGAAAAAATATTATCAGAAACGTCTAATTTTGCCACTTATAAAGCGTTTTTTTTCTCCTAATTAACTTTAGTTTTCTAGTTTTAATTATTTATTTAGGAAATTTACAAGTTTCATTATTTTTTTATGATGCTTAATATGCTGGAAAATGCACCAATATATTATGCATTAAATTCACTATTGGTGCTATTGCTTCTAAAGAATTCCTTTCTGCCTCCTGAAATTCATTTTAGAACACTAAGAGCCCTGCCTTTTGTCTTGAAAAAAAAAGTTATTCAAACTTTCGAGTGTAGAGTTAATGCTTATGCAATAGTAATAATAATGTATACTTCCAGATGAAATCAAAACCTGAATTTACAATTGAAATTCAAAAGGGCAAAAAAATTTTGTCTTTCTTGTGCACTTATTCTCATGCAATGTCAGATGAAGACCCGAATGAAGCATATAGTAAGTATGAATTCTACTTTGAAAAAATGCTTTTTCTCTTTGTATTATTATTTTTATGTTTTGAAAGTAAACACATTTAATTATATTATAATAGTTTTGTACCCTTGCCCGGATAATGACGTAGGACATTTGTAGAATCAGATGGATTAAAAGAGAAAAAAAAGTATAACCCAAATTCTGCTCATTAAGTGATAAGTTACAGTTGGTTAAACCAGTGAAATTCCAGACTTTGATTTCATCCATTACTTACAACCTTATACCTTATTCAACACCTTAAAAAGTTAACCCTAAAATAATTAAAAAATTTAACTCTGAATAAAAAATAAGTAAATTAGGGCCCGTTCATAAATGATGTCACGCTTTTTTCCCTTATGTTTGACCCCCCCCCCCTTTATCACAATATGTCACACTTCAGCAGACCCCCTCCCCTCCCCTTGTCACAATTTCACAACCCCCCCCCCTCGAAGCGTGACATCATTTATGAATGATCCCTTACAGTCAATTCCTGGTCTGCCGGTCAAGTGACTGCATGGCCGATGTGTCCCACCTGCACAAAAAATAATTAATTTTAAAATTTTTTTAATAATGTGTAGTACATAAGATATATCGGCCTTTTCTTTTCAGCTGGCGATTTTTCTCCCTCTACTCCTCTTTTGAATTCTTAAATAGATAATGTATGAATCGTTCAATAGTATGAATCGTTGAGCACCAAAGTTGATCTTCTACCACCAGTCTCCTTTAAAAACCATGTTACTTCTGTGGTTTGAGGGTCAAAATCTTAGTGGTTGCCTGAGGTCTCTGTGGGATCCCCCACTTAGGACTGAATCCATTGAACAGGTGTCTTGACTAGTAGATCTCAAAAGACATCAACCCTCAGGAACTGCTAATTGCAGGTCACCCAGAATCATATGTAGAAACTCTAGCAGGAAAAAGTATTGCAGGAAGAGAGATTTCAGGGTGTAGGGCGGTAGACATAAAAGAAGATTCGGCTGTTTTGCCTGGTGGTATTATAGTACTATAAATATTTGAATAAAATTTTTAATGTGCTTCCAATTTTTTTAAATGGAAATTTAGTTGTTTTTGTTGTTTCTTGGTAAACTGAAACAAAAAAAGAAAAAGAAGGAACTGTTCTTTTTTTTAAACAAATAACTCAATTTACTAGGTGCCTATTTTAATAGGAAGGAGCAACACTCTGTTTCCAGATTAACATAAGTAAGATTAATTTAAGCTTTTGTTGCATTACTATTAAAAAAACAAGAAATGAATTTAATTTCCCAATAATAATGGATGGGATGTTTTCTTGTTTTAGATGATTCTTTCCAGATTTCAGAAGTATCTTTGTATGAAGGAGAATATGATGATTCCAAATATACTGTATCTGGTGACATTATGGATGGAGTAAGCATGACAACTTTTAATATTCCTCTCCTTTCTTACATCAAAATCAATGAAGCTGAAATTTTATGACTTAATGTTAAAGAATGAAAGTAAATTAAGTAACACTTCATGTACACTGCAGAAAGGGTAAAATATAATTCCGCTCTATACAATCGGCGATCGAGGTATGGTTTAATAATAGAACAATCTACTCTCTATTGGTTATTTTCCTTTTCTGGCAAATTATTTAACCGTAAGGAAACTAATATTCTGAAAAAGTCGGAAAAATTTATAAAAATTGTCGGTATCAGGAAAAATTTTTTGTCATTTTAAACATGCTTCAAAATTACAATGCTCATGTCAGTAATTATATTTATTGATCATTGTACCTCATTAAAATGCAATTCTATAATTGTCTTACTGTAAAAAAAAGTTCTTTTATTTGTCATTTTTGTATTTCTGATGACAAAAGTTTGAAAAATGCAAATTTTTTGCATCCGCTGAGGGAATTTGACTTCGGTCATTTTCGATGTTTATTAAGTTTTGTTAAACACACCCTTATTTTCATTAAAATCTTAATTTGGATATTTCCGAACAAAAACCCTTAATATTGGGAATACTGGCTTTAAAATGGAATTAAGTTCAATGTTAAATCACTTTCACTGGTTCAATTTTGTTTCTGTTTCAGGTGTAGGATTAAATATCCATCTGTAAGTTAGCTGGTTTGTTTTGTCATTACTTTGAAAGCAGGCAAGTACATCAAGACATATAAAAGAATTTGATCTGGTGGTGTAGTATATCTTCGGTGACAGGTTGTTCATATGCTGTCAAACACTATTTTTGAGCAATTTGCTTTTTATAAAGAACCTATAAATAAAGTACAGAATGCATGAAAATCATAATGCTTAACCTTGAAAACTGGAGGGGAACAGGGAAGAGTAGTTAAGGTTGGGGGGGGGGGGGGAGATGAAGAAAAGTTAAAACAGGACAACGAAGGAAAATTTAAAATATATAAATAAATATACCACCAGTTCCTTCCTTGAACATGCATAGATTCTTCTTGGCACCCTGTCAGGCAGATTGCTTTGGTTGATGACAGAACTCTAATCTTGATAATTGTGCACACTTTTTTTCCTTTGTATTTGCACATTTAATTAGGTGCGTCACAAAAAGAAAAGATGGTGATTTTGTAGAACTCTCATTTTCAACCACTATTCATTGCTTTGTGTAATTAACCAATATGCATGTTTATGACTTTATTTTCAGGCAACTTTTTAAACGTTTGCTAGTTTTGCTTTTTTGTGGTGTGTACGTGTGAGATTTTTCCTATGGCCGTCCTGAACTGCTTTTTTTTTTTGAACAGATATGAGAAGGATATGTTGAGAGAAGAAATTTCAATTTTCCACAGAAAACCTTTAAAACAAAATTTTTCTGTGGTTTTCAAAGGCCCTAGAGGAAGAAAATCAAATTCTGAGAGTTTGAAATGTTTTCTAGGTGCATTCATCCTGTGCTTAATGTGCATATCCAATTGGACATTTTTGATTCTATTGACATTGGTGTATATAAGCATAAAAGCAGCAAAATTTCAAAAAATGCATAAAATATTCAAATATTGCATAAATGAATGTTACTGTGTTTTTCCTCAGGTTTTATATAATTTTTTGCTACTATTGTTGAATAGGGTTTGTTATTGTTGCAAAGTATTGTTGTATTCAGATTTTACTGTATTAGTATGTGATATTCATCATATCACAAAATTTTATTAATTTGCATTTAATTTCTTCTTATATTCCTCAGGGACACGTGTTTTAATACAGTGGCTGCCACTTATATGAATCATTTTTGTTCTATACAGTTTTGATTCAATAAAGCGGCTGATTCAATAAAACAAAATTTAGTGTTTTTTTTAAAATAGGGAATTCTACATGCAATTTAAGAAACTTTATTTAACTATCAGTTGAAAATTAACAGAAGTGTGTTGTTTATTTGAAATAAATTTGTTGATTATTTTAAATTAAAAAAAAAAACAATATGAAAAACGATTAAAAATTCAAATTTTAGCTTAATTGAGGTTTAAAAATCTATTGTTGATTGCTTAGCACTTAGCAGAAGCAGTAATTAATTTAGACACTCCTTTTTCGATGTCATAAAACAATTTGTAGTCCTCATAATCCGCACCTTTTTGCTCCAATGTCATTCGCATAATTGTAATCAAAGCATTAATTTAGCAATCAAAGGATGTTGTCCTGTCTCCTTCAGACTGGTCAGTACCCTCTTGCCTTTTGCCATCTTGAGCAGGTGCAAGCGGGCACCACAAGAATTCCTTTAATCTCTAGTGACAAAAGACTAGAACTTACAGCTCTCTAACTCTTATCTTTACACTGGAAAAAGATTACAGCTCAGTGTCTCTTTCCTTCATGTGTTGTTCTGCTTTTTCTGAGAAATCTGTCACCACAAGTGTGCAACACCCACCCTTCATTCTTAACAAAAGAAAATCATTTTACAGAAAGAACACTGAGAAGAGAAAAAGATGTGGTTTGTATGTGGTTGTGGGAAATGGTTTGTTATATATGTTTGATTCATTTATGCTGTGTGTTTTATTCAAAAATCCAGCAGGTTTTAATGTTAATTTTGAATTTCGTTCTGTTTTTAACTATCTGATTCATTAAAGCGGCTGATTCAATTAGCCAGTGCTCACTGTATTATGTAAAAATATTTTTGCATTGTGGTAATCTTTATTTTCTTTTACGTGTAGTACTTATATGATCTCCTTATGAACTACTTGGAAGAAAGGGGAATTTCCAATGATTTTGCTGACCAAATGGTGACATTTTTTACAGCATATGAACATAAGTTGTATATTAGTTTGCTTCAAGGAATGAAGTCTTTCGTTGAAAAGAAGTAAATGTAGTATATTTCATTTGTCATACACATTTAATCAAATGTATGTAATATCAACTAATCATTGTTTCATGAGTAGATCTTTGTTTCCAATTTAATAAAAATATAATACTGAGAAAAAATGAAATTGTGTGAAACTTTTATGTTACTACTTGAAACAGATCAGCAGGTTAACAAAAAAAAAAAAGTTGTTGCAAAATTAAACTTCTTTAAAATGTATTTAATTAAGTTTACACATTAATTTGTTTTAACGAACTGAATGCCTTACTTTAAAACTAGGAACATTCAGCAAATTTAACAACAAATATGAAATTAAATTTTGGGAAATAGATTTCTGATTAGTGATTTTACTTTTTAATCATATTTACTTGCAATCGAAATTTGAGTTCAGTTATTCAGCGTAACTTTGAACCACGTTACAGTGTTCCCTCGCCACTTCGCACTTCATGTTTCGCGGCTTTAGTGCTTCGCAGGTTTTTCCAAAATATTCATCGAAAAATACAAATATTTCGGTAGCCACATTGCGGGAAGAAGCGCTGTGTCATGTTGATGCGCGAGGGAGAAGGCTCTCTGCATGTCAAACAAAGAGATGAGTTGACTCAGAGTACATGCCACGGGCTCTCAAAAGCTCCCACCAACACAAGACTCTTCGCCTCTCTCAGAAATCAATGTTGATTAATGTTTATTACTGTACTATAACGTTTTGTAATTAACCTTATTTATTAGAACAGTAAGTAATTACGTATACTGTTGTAATTTTTGTCTTAAATGTGTGAAATATAAATACTGTTTACATATTTAAAACATACGTGTACCCGCACACAAGAAAATTCTTAAGGCTGTTCTTGTGGAAATCGTGATAAACATGAGATACTGGGAACCGATTTGCAAAAAATCTAACCATGATATTTTAATGAAATTTTGCGCTGTGTCACATGAATATGTAAAGAACACCGTACATTAAATTAATTGAAGCTAAGTTGCATACTTTTAAGGAAAAATATTACTGAAAAGTACTTTTCATCAATAATGAAAAAAATATCTGGAACAGAGACACGAGAAATGAGCTAAACGTAGAAACTCAAAACATATTTTTTCTGAAGCAGAATTTTTTCGTTGACGAATTGCAATTGAAATATTTAGTAAAAAATAATAAAAACATTTTTGTTAGATCAGTTTGTTCTGAAATTTCTACAGTTTGAGCGCTATTTCTTTTATTTAGGGAAAATGTTGACAGATGGCGCTACAACTACGTATAAAAGGCGTAAAAGGTGTTTTATTGTAAATTACATAGGTTTTTTTCTTATTTTTAAGCTAAAAAACAATTTATACATACTATAAACTTATTGTGTTGAATTTTATTACTTCAGATGCATTATAAAGCATTCAAGAACTTTTTTTCCTCCAGAATCAGTAACTGATGATCACGTGTGGTGCTGCCGGATAAATAAGACACTAGTTTTCGCGGGTGATGCAGAAGTTTTGCGCGAAATTTTTGTTTTCTTCTAGAGGGTTGCTAAAGTAAGCGTGGCCGTGCTATGATGCGAAGAGGGGAGACGTCAGGCGGCATCATAAAAGGGAAGGCAAAAGGGGCAGCTGTCCGAGTCTGAATACTGAATTGGTAGATAACTTTTCTATAGGGGCGCCGCAAGAATTAGTTTGAAACTTATTAGTTTTTTAGCGTATTTTTACAAAATCGTCTTAAATTCAAGTATCTGAAACAGAATTTCTGTAGTTTTTTTTTTTGTAAGGGATTCTCCGTAAATCACCACAATGTTAAATGTCTTATCAAAAAAAAAAAAAAGCAAGCATAGTCTTTTGTTTGATTGTTTTCTGCGCATTTTCTATACTATAAAAATATGTCCGTAGCGCTATTACCACGAAGTACACGGAACCACCACTGGTCCATGTAACAAGTAAATAGTGTTCTTAATCAGTGTTACAGCACTAATATTTTTCTTGCCGAAACACATCACTGATTGAGAGAGGGTGGGGGGGGGGGGGGGGGAGAGAGAGAATCATCAAGAAAAAAGAAAAAATGATTGAATCCGACACAAGAAAATTGTGCAAAATCACTGTATATTAGCATTACTTTTAAAATAAATTCATTTAAAGAATTTTGTAAAAGTAATTCAAATTAGATGTAAAGCAACCAATTTTTTTTAGTTGCTCTGCTCCAACTACTACTTGCTCTGGCTCCGTTTCGTGCTCCGAATAATTTTAATAAATTACATTAGTTTCTTTTTAAGAATTTTTCTTATATGAAAAAAATTCGAAAAAATAATCGGAGTATTAATTTCAAACCACCAGGTTGACAAGAAATCGTCATTTGGAAAAGGTATGGACTGCAATTGGATATTGATAAATACTTAATTCTTTATGTGAAGATGACGTACATGAGAATCAAGATGATATAGAATATAAGCTAAATCGATCGAAGAAAAAATTTAAAGTTACTGACATTATACCAGATAAAGAACGATGGAGTAAGGAAAATTTATTGCTACAGTATGGTTGGAGGGGAAATTCACCAATGGAAGAAAATACAGACATAAACTATCAGCATGGATATGTCATCGTACATGAAAATAATCAGGTCAATCGAGCAGATGTGTAGGATTTATGGCATAGGACGCTTTTTGTCAAATATATGAATCAGGGGTCGCATTCCCCCTAAAATTCCCAAAAATTTTTGCAGCACCTAAAATTCCTAAAATTATACTAAAATTTTGCTCTTGTTCCTAAAAAAATGCTTTTTCTGCTGCTCACTTAAGTGGGACTCGAAGTTTTCCTATATCCCCTACATATTTTTAAAAATTAGGGGAAAACCTCTTATATTATTCTAAATTTTGATAGTTCTGTATTTCTGCTGTAGATACTAAAAACTTCATTGAAAATCGGCTACGCAAGCGCGAGCGCCATGTTTGGTCCGTAGTTAATGCCTTCATTACTGCATTAGCTGAATGCCTTGTTTTATTTTTGTTTTTATTTCAACAATGATTTTAAAATCCTCAATTCTATTGGAAAATGGATATTGTAAGCATTTAACCAATGCTGTCTTACCTCCAATATATTTTTCATTTTCTCTTTGATCGAGCATGGCTGCTACGTGAACAAGGTCGCCATGTTTGGTCATTCACGGAGATGGAAGTAGTAAATAAGACACCAAATGCATAAGTTTTTGGAAGGATTATTGTGTGCTTATTGCAATGAAAACAATGTAAAATAGAATAAAAAATTGTTATTTTTCCGCTTAAAAAAAATTCATGTTTAAAATTTTTTAATTTTTTTTTATTTAAATTTTTTCCCCCTTTATTTCTATTTATTATTATTTTTAATTTTTGGATAATAAGCCTAAACTGCATTTTGCCTTTTTTTCTTCTTTTTTTAAATTTAAATATTTTGCATTTTACAGTTCCTTTTTAAAAAGGCAAGTTCTTTAATTATATTTTTCATGAAGCAAATAATTTAAGTTAGGGTTTTTTCTTTATAAGCATGCTTTTTAGAAAATTCTATTACTGTTCCCCTGGGGAAATAATGCTTAAAACGTTTTTAAATTACAATGAAATATTCTGGAAAATACCCCTCCCACTGAAAAAGTCCTTCTGAAATTTATAACAAAGAGCAAAGACCTTATCTCTTTTACCTAGCTAAAGTTTCACAACAATCAATACAAAAAATATAAAGCTCTGAAAGACAAAAAAATATAGTAATAATAATAAAAATGTCATTAATTAATTTTATGGCAGCAGCAATATGAGAAAATCAACTTCACTTGAAACTCGTATATCAGCCAAGAGCTTTCTTATTTAACATACAGCAACAGGTAAATATTTCTCTTCAATGTTTGTTCTGCCTTAATTAAAACAGTTATTTTAAATTATTAAATATTCACTTTTCTGACCATTTTTTCAGGACTTTAAAGTTTTCAGCCTGGAATAAAATTGCATAATTTCTCCCAAATTTTGCAGGCAGTAAAAGTAATCACTAGCACACTACAGACTGTTGTTGTACGTTTATTAAAATTCAGAATCAAATCACTACAGCACTCTTTTTGGTTTCCATTACATTGTAAAAATCTTGCAATTCATTGTGAGCAATTGAAAGCAAAGCACAATTGTTTAGGCTTGCCTCATTGGTTCATTAAAGAATCCTTAATAATAATATCCTGCGGAATGCTGCTTCCCCTTCAGCAACTGTTATAGGAATTGTGTGAAAGATTCTGTTTATTTCTGAAAGAATTCCTTCAAGTCCTAATTTTAAAATGTTGTTTAAAAAATCTTTGAGCCCTTCCTGTCTTACGCCAATGTTTTTAAACATTGTATTGTGCACATTTGGGTCTTAAATGAAAGTATAAGGGAAAATATTGATTGCACTTACATACTGGTGGCAAGTTGAGAGATAAGTGTGTCTAAATATGCTAAGAGATGTAAAAGTAATAATACAAAAACTTGACCGTTTTATATTAAACGGTTTTGATTCATGTATCGAGTCAAACTTCCCATTACTACTCCTATCTACAGGTCATGAAATAAATTCAAAAGTCATTAAACTAGAACTAGATTATGAAATTTAACAATAAATTGCCCCTAAAATTTTCCTAAAATTTTAGGAGAATGTTCCTAAAATTCCCCTAAAATTTTGAAAAACTTGACTACTACCCCTGATGAATTTAAACCTTAGTATTTCCAAAGTAAATGTAGATGTTTTGTGGACTTTTGTAGTTGAACAAAATAACATATTTCTAAAAAAAAAAAAAAAAATGCCGAATTGCACTCCTAGTGAAAATGTATGAAGAATGCAAAATAACATTTTCGGTTTTATCTAAGTAACCCAGAAGAATTTTAAGTGGCACATAAATATTGTGTTTCATAATATACACATAATAATGAAGGGTTTCTGAAGAAAGTGAACCGAAACGGCACATTCCTTACACATAAATGTTGTGTTGTATTGAAGGGCTAACACGTATATTTTATATGGTACCCTTGTTAGTTTAATTTTTTGAGTGACTGTACATTGTAAGCGGATGGGGACGCAATGAAAATTATGATTGAAAGCTGGGCCACGAATACTGAAAGGTTGAGAAACGCTGCCTACATTGAACTCAACTGATTTCCTGAGTTTGAGCTCCGCCCAAGTCAAGAGAAACAAACCAAAGCGATTTGAAAATCAAGTATAGTGTCCTAGGTTGAAAGACATAAGAAACATAAAACAGGTGTACATCAGGCCTTGCAATAAGGCTTTATATTTCGTACTGTGTGGGGGTGCGGGGGCGAGAGATCTCTGGCTGGAGTACAGGGTGAGGCAAAAGTAATGACCCGGTTTTGAAGGGTTATATATAAAAAGAAACTAATACAGTTTGAGAGTTAAAACTTTTTAAATTTTAATCTGTATTCTGTATATAATACCATTTTTTATATTAAGTTTTAAATATCACTTCAGCAAGATGGCGGCCTTCTGCAGCAATATATTAATACAGTGTATTTTTCCACGCAGAGCGAATAGACTGCATCTTTGTGTGCATTACAATATCCCACTTAATGTTACGGTTCCTAAGCATTTTTTGTGGGGTAACTTGAAGAAGAAAGTTCCCCATACTTTAGAAGAGCTGAAGGACCAAATTATCGAGGAAATATCCGTCATACCACTAGAAATGAGCAGAAAAGTTTCCCAAAACTTCAGAAATGGACTGTATCAGTGTATTGGTGCTGAAGGCCGCCATCTTGCTGAAGTGCTATCAGTGGCGTAACTAGACTTAGTGGCGCCCGCGGCGAAATTTGAGAATCGCCCCTAAACCGTGCTGTCAACAGAGCAGCCCCGAAGTCAAAAAACGGGGGGGAGGGGGGTATGAGTTTGGTGACCACCAAATTTTTATCGATCGGGTAATTCCAGATTTATATAATATTTATATTATGTACATGCACATCCAAGGGACATTTTAAAATTAATGTGCCATTTATATTTTTCAGAGACATTAGGTTGAATAAATTTCAACTAATTTTTTCATCCATCATTCTTTTCTTTTGATAATTGCGTCAGGGTATTCGGAAAAGCTATGTAAAAATCCAGAAGGTATTATTTGCGCACTAATAGGTAGGTTCGGGGCTCTCCCCCGAAAAATTTTAGAAATTAAAGTCTAAAACACGTAATTCTGGGCTATATTTAGTGACGTTGGGCCTGGGGAAAAAGGAGGGGTTCGGGCACTTCACCCCTCCCTATCGAGGAATTTCGCTGAAAAAATTCATCGATATTAGTGCCAAAAATGCAATTTTAGCCTATATTTTCAGACATTAGAAGATTCTGGGCATGGTCATAAATTTCTCGAATAGTTTACTATAAGTCTTGTTGTCTATTTAAAGTTGTTGTCGAATTATGAAAATATGGGAAATATTTTACTCCACATTTCAATAAAAAGAAGATGCTTAAAAGTTTCATCAACATTTCAAGATAATTTTTTTGAAGACATCACATGAGTATGTATTGTTGGGTATTACACAGAAGGTATGCCTTGACATCCCATTGCAAAATATTTATATATCGTTTTCGATGTTTTTCGATGTGGAAATGACTCTATTACATAGCCTATTTAGAAGAACAACAAGGAAGCAAAACAAAAAGTATACCTAGGGGGTGCAGAAAAAGCCGAAACCGGACGTCAACCTGAGGCCACTGTCCGCCTCCCCCCCCCCCCCCCCCCCCGCCGCGTTGCTTAATGTTCTCGAGATCTTTTGGAGCAATGCAACTATCGGTAACTTTTCGAGGTAAAAAAATAACTTCGTCCTGTTTGCAAAAAAAAAAACCAAAAAATGTGAAAAACAAAATTGCGTTTTGTTGTTATAGGCGTTCCGAACAATTTGCCGCCCCGGAAACAGTGCCTCCCTGGGCGGATCGCCCCCACCGCCCCCCGCTAGTTACGCCACTGAGTACTATTCAAAACTTAATATAAAAAAATAGTATTATATACAGATCAAAATCCCCTATTTTCATACTTTTTCCTTCAGCCCCAAGATTTTTTCTGTGGCCCCCAGGGGCCCCAGAATACCCCCTGCTATATGGCTCCTGTTGAGAAATCCTGGTATATATATAATATATGTGACCGGCAAAGTTTTAAATCCGGCATTCTTTACATTGCCTAGGCCTAAAACTAGCCGGCAATGTATGAAACGATTTATATTTCACACATTTCCTAGTGCTTCTATAGAATGCCAAATGAGAAACCGGCAAAGTATAAAATAAATCTCTGATTCGTTCAGAATTCTGTCGGGAAGTGCAAAATGAGAGTTAACGCTGAAAAAACATAGTATTTCTTAACCAAAACCTACTTACCAGAAGTTTATAAATGATGTACAAAAAGCCAAAATGACTACTAAGAACGTAGCCAGGGACAATTTGGTTGCTGAATCGTTACGACGTGCTGATTATGGAAAACAAAAATTATATTTTCAGAATAACATTTTAATTTTTGCGAAATGCACACCATTTACATTATAACCTCATCAGGACGTTTTTTTCATACTTTGCCTAAATAGCATTTGCCATTCTATAGAATGCCTAGGTGTGATACACAATGCCTGGGGAAAGTATGTAATACTTCTCATATTTCATACCTTGCCTAAAAACGTCCGACATTATATACAATACCTAAGCATTCTATAGAATGCTGACGTTTCATACTTTGCCAGTAACATATATATATATATTCTTCAAAATCATTAAGGGTCTGCTAGTTGATTTTGCCCCGAGAATTTCTACGATTCTCTTTTTCTATCATAACTTATAACTAGCAGGGGTTAAAATTCTGTGCAGGATGGCGACCCCCCCCCCCCCCCATACAAATGAGATCCAAGGAACATAATAGAACTGTTCTAAACAAATGGAATGAAAAATAAAACGTGTTCAAAAACAATTGAAAACAAAATCCTTGCTTAAAATCTACCAATGTATTGTTTGATTGAAATTGATTATTGATACGTAAAAAGAAATTAGCATGTTTATGTGCGTTTTATTAACTCATTGTTAATACACTTTTCGGGGGGGGGGGGCAAACATGTGCGAACGATGCGCCATTTAGTAGTAAAGTCTCTGTGGCGCGTGGCAGACACCAAAACTGCTTTCCCTATTCTATCGTCATTCTTAACATTATCGTTGAAGGGAAGGAGGAAGAAGAAATAAACCAATTGCAACAACAGAGATTCAGATAAAAAATATTCTTTTCACCTTATAAAATACGAACCTGACCGGAGAACAGGGACGTAACTAGGTCATTTTCTAACTGGGGCAAGACCAGGATTTAGCGCCCCTTTCCCCCATAGATACACAAAAAAGTATATGCATTTAGGCAAACACACACATTTAGTCAATTTAGCGCCCCTAAAATTATCTGGCGCCCGGGGCATACGCCCCCTCTGCCCCCTCTAGTTACGTCCCTGGCGGAGAACATGTCTGGCAACATCGGTCTGGTGTGTAAAACGACTGAGATGGTTTTCCCACCCTTTCTATCCTGCTTTTTTTCCCTTCCCTTTCTTTTTAATGTTTTCCGCCATTATGTATGCAAATAGATCAATAGATAGATCCATATGATTTGTAATGTAACGCCTTTTGACTCAGACTATTTTATTCAATATGTCCGCCTTGCGGCAAAAATTATTTTTAAGTGGGTAATGGAGATCTTTAGGGGCTGTTGTCCTTATTTAAATGGGGAATTTTCAGAATCAATTTTTTAGCCCTCCCTGTCGGAAAAATATGTAATTTTTGCGATAGCCCGCCTAAGGCCTGGCACGTCCACGTACAAACTAATTAATGCACCAAATCTACTTTTTAAAATTAATATGTATTACTTCTTTCATCGGCAAGTTCAAAATTTGAATCCTCATAGCAAAGTAGAAAATAACTTTCATTATAATATAGAAATGAAAAAATTGCACATAATTTAAATATTTTTAGTTTTTTATAAATTAAATGATCTAATGAGCTGTGAATAAATTACCCACATGAAAATAACTACCATAACTTTTATGTCATTCAAGAAAGTACCTACATCGTTATGAGATTTGGCGATGTTCCTGCTAAATCCTGGCTAGCATATTGATATTATTAACCGATAAGTACCGATCAAGCTCAATACGTTCCCCTCTACTGCTTCTGTAAGACTGAAATGATTCCATAAAATTTATTCATACAAAAGTTTTCAAATTGTGTTTTCTTGTGATTGAATAGTCGAATAGTTAAACCATGATTGAAGAAATTTCAAAATTTTTATTTAACTTCTCATTAACGTTATACCGCTATGGATTAAGAAAGCTGCCTCTCTAGCGTTAAAATGTTGGAGCTTGGAATTTTAAATCCGATTTTTGCAACTTATAAGTCAAACTTCTAAAAAGGTCTCTGTGAAACATAAATATACAGGTCTTTCCCTTTGCATTTCAAAAATCGTATTGATTCATTTAAAATCGAACTCTGAAAAGAGCAAACAGAGGGCTCAAGCTCAATAAATGTGTTTCTATTGCTCGGTAAAACAAATGATGTCAAAACAATTATTTATGCATATTTTTTTTTTTTTTTTTTTGTGATCGAATGATTAAATTTTGTTCCAAGTAAAACATTTTTTTCAAAATTTTAATTTTATTCCTTTTTGACGATACGGGTTTAGATAGCTTACCCAGTATTGAAAAAGTTTCAGTTTTGAAGTTCAAATTGGATTTTTTTCAACTTAAAAAATTCGATTTACGAAAAAAGAGCTGTGTAACGCATAAATACATAGGTCTACTTCTTTGCATCCCAAAAACCGTATTGATTCATTTTAATTGAACCCTGGTCGGCGCAAACAAAGAGAAAATAAATTCGTTGCTTTTCGAATTAAATGATATTATAATATTACTATTTGAATCTATAAATGTTTTACATCAAGCGTGGTTTTCATAAAGTTCTCAATAATTCATGAAATTTTCAGAATTTTTCATTGAGTATTTGACTTGTAAGAGTTTGAAGCGCGCAAGGCAGAATTTCTCTAAACTAGTGGGCACGAATTCCTTTTTTATAGTATAGAGATTCTTGATATCAACGAAAGTAATAATGCATGAATAAGATGTCATTATGTACAGTGTACTTATGGGTTAATTTATTATTATTATACTTTTTCATGTTCTCTCAAAGCTGTGAATAATGTGAATTTAAATGTACGTGATAGATTTGGAAAAGGAATTTGAAAAAGAATTCATGATAGATTTGAAAAGAAAATTTGATTGTCATTTTACTTTGCGGTCTTGATCTAAAGGGTAATATTCACAATTTCATTAAAACACCGGTTCATATTGACAGCGCTGCAATAGAAATCTTTTAAAAATTTTCAGCATTTGTAATTGATCTAAAAATTTCGTCCCAAAAACAAGCAATTCCAACTCGTTCGAAATATATGCAATACATTTCCTCTTCATGTTGTGAATATTGCATTCCTTTTCTCGTATAAACATAATTTTGAATCCAAAACTGTGCAACGAAATTTCAAAAACCACTTTCGGGTGAAATCTTCAAATCATACAGAAAACGCTTCATTCTTGCATCCTGCTTAGAATGCTTTGGGCTGGGAAAGTCTTGGTTGACCGATGTGTTGCAAACAAAAGGCATTTATTGCTCTTCTTATCTCCCCGATCTCCCCTTCCTTGACCTTGGGGTAAGCTGTTCCCTTCTGTGGTAGGTGAAAATCGCATCGAAGATACTTCGCTTGTCAATCTAGAGTTTTGCTGCTAAAACGTACAACTGAGCACACTGTCTACGTCACATTACGTCACAACCACCGAGCAACATTCTGCGCCATCTATTGAGTAAAAGTAGTTTTTCTTCTGAGACTGGTACACCCTTAAGGGCAAATCCTACTTCGCGGTTTTTCAGTTTTCGCAGAAGGTTCTGGTCCCCATTAACCGCGAAAAACGAGGGATCACTGTATATCTTTTAGTATATTTGACTAAAAAAAAGAAACGAGTAGGTCCAGTGCTGCACTCAGGTAAATAGGTTATAAAATCAGTTTTATAATTTTTAAATTAAGTCGAATGTACCTTGTAATACGACGCGGTTCAACGAAGTTACTCTGACTGCCCGTATGCATAGTTATAAATTCTGTAAACTTCAGGAGAATCCCGAATTTCAAAGCATTCCGTCAAACTGAAGAAAAATGCTAAAATCTTCAAAATTTGGAGAAAAAAATTTTTAATATCGAAACACTAAATTTGGGGGTGATTCTCGGCGAAAAAAAATTTCCGGAACTTCACACAAAATTTTTGGAAAATGACACCATGAATGTAAAAAATTTACCCAGCACACAATACATACGCCATGCATATAAGATTAAAAATAATCCTTCAAGTAATTAAATGAAAGGTCTAATGTTAATACCAAAAGATATTTTTTCCAGAAACGTTATTGCAGTGATGGGGAAACTACGGCCCGTTTAAGAGTGCCGTCGTGAGAATGTTTGAACGCGGTCTTACTTCGTAATGTGACGACCCGCATAAAAACTACCTGCGGCGATATCCAAAACACAATAGTATTCTGAACAAATCCATCCGACCTAAACAGATGACTCATCTTCGCTCGAAACTTCCAGACACTCTCGCATTTTCGATTCATTGTTCTGTTTTCTCGAAAGAACCGGAAAACTCCAATTCCCGAACAATCCTTGCAGGTAGGTATAAATACAAGCGAGGCCGCCCGAAGATCAGTTAGTTAACGACTTAGTCGGTCATCTGCAACGACCCGCTGTGACTCGAGTAATTGTTTGACATGAAAACCACTCCTACTCATCGTTAAGTGAAGAGGTGAAAAAAATTAAATCGAAAGATTTAATAAAAAATGTATCAAGTCAACAACAATTATTTCAGAGAGCTAATCATTCTCAAAGATGCGCTACAAAAGCCAGTTATGTGTTGGCTTATAATATTGCTAAATCTAATGAAGCATTTTCAGATGGTGAATTTATAAAGCAGTGCATGATAGATGTGTGCGATATTATGTGCCCTGAAAAGAAAAATGATTTTCAGTCACTGTCTCTCTCAAGAAGAACAATCACCGAGAGAATTGAAAATATTGATAAAAATCTAATTTCACAACTGACTACGAAAACTCAAAAATTTATTTTTTATTCAATTACCATGGATGAAAGTACAGATATCAGCAATACTGCGCAGTTACTCATATTTGTAAGAGGAATCAACGCCCACTTTGAAATAATTTGAAAATTGCATCGATAAACCTCGTTTACCTATTGATGTTATGTAATGTAACTACAGATGGTCTCCTAATATGGTTGGAATCAATCAAGGATTTGTTGGGAAATTTAATTCTAAGTATCCGGAAAATGATGTTGTTTTTTTGCATTGCCTTATACATCAGGATGCTCTGTAAATCGGCTTTAGATATTGACCATATACTTAATATTGTTGTAAAACTAGTAAATATGATTCGTTCCAGAGGATTATTACATCGCCAGTTTCAACAGTTTTGGGAGTCCGTACATGCTGAGCATTCCGATATCCTGTATTATTCAAAAGTTCGTTGGTTAAGTGCTGGAAAAGTATTTGAAAGAATTTGGGATTTTATTTTGGGAAGACGAGATTGTGAATTTTCTTATTGATAAAGGCATTTATAATCAATTTGACGTCTTAGAAAACGAAACGTGGCTTTCTGATTTCGCTTTTTTCACAGACCTTCTCGTACACATGAATAAACTTAAATCTCAAATTGCAAGGGAAAAATCAGTTTCTTCACGATATTTGGCAATGCCTGAAAAGTTTCAAATTACAGTTATTATTATTTGCTAATCAGATCTCTAAATCTGATTTTTCTCATTTTCCAAGAATACAATCTTTAAAATTCACTATATGTATCAAACAATAAGATTAAAAAATACGAAATTAATTTGAGAAAACTATCTTCAGAATTTGAAAGGAGATTTCAGGACTGTAGAAAAATGGAACCAGAGGGTAGTATTTTTGCGACCCCATTCAATGTTAATTACAAAGAAGTTGATGCAAAATTTCAACTTGAGTTAATACAACTGAACTGTAATACTCTCCTGAAACAAACTTTTCATACAGTACCATTACTAGAATTTTATAAAAATTTAAGTCCAGATAATTTCCCAAATCTAATTACTCATGCAATGAAGATAATGACAATGTTCGGCTTATCTTATATATGCGAACAAATCTTTTCAAAAATGAAGCTTAGGAAAACTTCTTTAAGAAACAGAATTACAGATGAGCACCTTTCATCGGTTTTAAGAATCTCTGCTTCGCAAATGGAACCGGACTATGATGAAATTTTGATGAAACAGTCTCAATTTTATTTTTCTCATGCACCATCAACCAGTAATGACACCCAAAAAAAAAAGTGATAATACTTTACATCAAGAACTACACTAAATTCATTTAATATTTTGTGCTTATAATTTTCTTACCTTTTGCTTTTTTACTATTAAAATAATAAGTGTATGTAATAATATATGTATATGTTTATAGAACACATAAATTTTCTAATGATTAAGCATTATTCTTTGGCCCGCTACGATTGTCTAGTTATTACCAATGGCCCGTCTTAAAAAAAGTTTCCCCACCACTGCGTTATTGTATTGAAAATTTTTAAAGTAGTAGAAAGGAAAGTACAGATATTATTCGTCAAAGAAATTGAGATAAATTGAAAAATTTTCGAAAAACCTTATTTTTTAAAATGTCAGACAATTTCGAATCAGAATCACTCACGGTATGAAGGTTTGATTTATGTTAAGGAAGAGGGGAAGAGAAGTGGGGAGCATACTCTGTTGAGATCCATAGGGGGTCCTTCAAAAATTTTGCACTTTTTTTCCAATATATTTGACTCCCTCACACAAAATGTCATGCTTCAACATATCCCGTACCCCTCTTGTCACATGTCACGCTATATTAGCATATGTACTTGCAATTCAGAAACAAAGCACTACATTATAAATCACATTTCCAATTTAATTTTTGAACTTTTAATAAACTTTGAACTAAAACAATGATGATTATATGTGTACTTTATTTGTATAAGATGAAATTTAGGTTTACAAAAAAAAATATAATTAGTATATAAAAATATGTAAGATATTAACTTTTCAAATTCAGTAAAAATGACCTGCGCTCAAGACTATTTACTTTGAAATTTAAACTAGCTAGAGGTTAATTTAACCTTAATCAGTATCATTGTTTTTGATGCAAAATAAAATCAATAAAATTGCAAAACAAAATAAATTGCATAAAAATCTTTTAGCTTCTGATTTAAAATGTTTTTATTTAAAGTCCAAGGTGGCGATGTCACACTTCTTGCTATCCGCTACCCCCTCCCCCCTTCAAGTGTGACATCATTTATGAATGATCCCATACAGAAAGGAAGAAGCAAAATAGTTCTCGTGGATAACAATTTTTTATTCATTATAAATGCAATAAATAGAGCATTGAACTTTAAACATTCAAAATATAATAAATACTTATATTTGACATTACTTTCACAGTATTTCTGTTACTGCAAGAAATCAAGGATTAAAATATCGAAGTTAATAAATTGGTTTAAAAAATGGCACCATTTCTCCCAAGCACAATAAAACAAAAGCTGTAAATGATACAACTTTTTCCTTAACAAATATTCAAGTTTCAAAAATAATAGTCTTTTAAATACTTTGATTAAATACTGTAGTAGAATCTTGGCTTCTATAGTATAAATTGAGGTTCCATTTGTGATGAAACATAAGTCTGGTGTTAAGAAATAAACACTTGGTATGTACATTTAATATATATATTAGTTTTTTATTTAAGCTTAACTAGGCTGCTAAAATATATGTTTGCATCAAAAAAATAACACGACTGCAGTGAACCAAAAAATATAACTCTGACCGAAGGGGGTCGATCCAGCATTTTTAACAGGGTCCTGTTTTTGTGAATTTGATAAAAATTTTAGTGAAATTTCAAAACATATGACTAAAAATTGTATTATTGCCGTTTATTCAATAAATAATTCTGTAAAAAGTACTCAGAACTTTGTGAAAGGGCCGTTTTGATGAATTGGGAATTTCGTGAAGGAGGATCTGAAAATGGACCCGAATTTCCTCTGGCACGACAACTGATCTATTCTCACATGTCACTTACTCATTTTCCTCATCTTCCAAGATTATATTGCTATGTATTAAGGACAAAGCAACTCATATACTCTACAAAACATTTTTCTACATTGTTGCAGTCCCTACTCAGCACGACTTAAGTATTGACTATTCAGTGAAACTCAGTCCATATTAATCTCTCTTCATAAAATTCTACAAGATGGAACAAAGGTGCACCATTGTCATAGTGAATTTGGTAAGGACTAAGAAAACTTTTAAAGGGGAACTATGAAATCCATATTCAATAATTAAAAGATTATTATACACTGAGTGATAAACTTCCATAAGCTTGTACTAAATTAGCAATAGTTTAAAAGCATTTATTAAAAAGATAAATTTATTACAAAAGAATTCTAAAAATGTTTTTATCATGTCATGCAAATGATGCTTGTTATTTGTAATACATTTATAGAATTGGGTTTCAAAGCTCATCCATTATTTTCACAGTGAACCATTATTAATATTCTCTTTTAAATTAAAACCATTTAAAAATGCTTTGGACACAACTTACCCACATTATTCACCTCTGAGTTATAAAATATATTTTATCAATTATGAATGAATATGTTTCAATGCAGCAACTGTTATTGAAGCTTTAGAATATTGGATAACTATTGCAGATATTTACTTTGGATAACATTCATGAGTATAGTATTAAAAAAAAGTGACTATTTGTCTTTGACATTTAAACAAAAGAACTCGGAGAACATTGAACAAAATAAGACTTATTGATGGTAGAATCGCTAAAACCTCAACCGAAAATAATTATGGAAACAATATCATCCAAGAGCCAATTCCAAAACTAATTTTTTTTTTTATGTTGTCAAGAACGATTCTACTACAGTCATGATCATGAAATTCCATTTCTCTAAGAATATCCCAAAGCATGAAATATAAATAAATAACATGAAGGTAATGTTAACAAGTAATGCAAAGAAAATAAGTGATAAATATATCTTAGTATGCTTTATATAAAGACACACAATGTTTAACACAAAATTAAGTAAATATGTCGCTTTTTAAATAATAATTAAGAAAACTTTCTTTGTCAGAATATAAGAACAACAGCAGTTCTTGTAAAACAAGAAGTTTTGAAAATATTCCATTTCAGGAAGTTTAACAGAGAAAAAAAAAATAAGTATTTTTATTACAGGAATCCATGTGTTTCTTGTTTAATGATTTTAAAAATAATTAGACAAGTATGAAAAAGTTCTAAAGCAAGGGACGCCAATCTGTTACCTACTAGAGATGAGTTCGGGCTCACTTTTGCAGGAATGATCCCAAGTGATACTGTTTTGTGTCAAAGCCCGAGCCCGAAATGATTTTATAAAGTGTTGTTAATAGATGTGGTGCTACATCGATTAAATGTAGGCTTTTTGTTGCCATAGCACAATTGGTTCCAATGATTTTTCTTTTAATTTCAAATAAAGAATACATATATTTTTTAACTATCATGAAATGCTCCAGTTGAGAATAAATTCTGGTGAGCTAAAATTTGTGAAAAATGATGTTAGAAAACCTTCGGTTTGGCAGCATTTTCAGGAAGTTTTTGATTCACAGTCGAATTTAAAACTGGAATATATTCAGTGCGACTTTTGCAGTTAGAAGACCTACTAATAAGATGGGTCTCTAGTCTGGAGGAAATTGAAAATGAAAGTGGACTCAAGACTGGCAAAAAAATTAGTCCGGACAGTAGGTTGATGTATGAATATTTTACCATTAAATGTGAATATTTACCATTAAATACCAAGTTACCCTCGGGCTGAGCCCGAGGGTAACTTGAAAATGTAGAGTCCGGCTCATCTCTATTACCTACCATCTACTGTAACTCATTAAGAAGAGAATTTCCCTGTGATTCATTGATGCCTCCAAACAAATTGCCAACAAATCCTGTAATTGCAAATTATATATAAATGTTAATAGCAATATTGAGTCCATGGCGTAACTAGTGATGGGGGCGAGGGGGTGAATAAAACTCTGCCCCAACCTTAACTACATACAGGAAGCAATATTAAATGGTTGTCATGAATTGCTTTATTATTCTTGATTGCACAAAACCATAATATAATATAATAATAATTTAACTTTGTAAGCAATCCCGAAACATATGTCTACGTTTTAATGCTCATTTGTGCTTTAAATTAACGTGAAATTATATTTCTATTACCATAATATCATGGTTGTTTTCTGGTTTTACTCTCCCCAAGTAGCTGCAAGCTGAATCAATTCCCACACCAAAATTGTAGATAGATAATCTGTTGACTGATTCCGTGAGAGGTACACATAGTTGAAAAGTAGACATAGTACGCATAAGCGTTAGTAATGGAGATACCAATGAGTTTGGAGTTCAGATTACACCCATAAGATGGGAGTTTCAGGTGCACATCCATGGGAAGTTTTGAGGAGTTAAGACAAAATATCACTTCTAATGCATCAGGTATGAAATTAATGAATATATATCTAAAAACTCTGTGTCCATTTCAGAGCTTTAAATGTTTACTATTCAGGATTGTTGACCCATATAGTAAACAGTGTTGGATTTATACTTGTGTGGCTTAGGGACTATCAGAAACCATTCTCCTTGTTTCTTAGCTACAGCAATCAGTATAATATTCCATCTACATCTCTTATTGCCTCTTAAGAATAATCCCTTTTTTGCCTCTCCATTGGTTTATCAATATCACAAAATCATTTATAGTATAATTTTGCTTAACTAGTCTTAAATAAATTTAAAACCAGATCAACATTATTTTAATTAATGGGAATGCCCTTTAGAGTAAAATCTTAATGTTTCTTATGCGCCTAAATATTATTCATTTCAACTTGGGCCTTTCGAAGATCATCAGAACAACTCCTACCTACGACTCTATAATAAAACACTGCAAATCTATTCACAACATGGTTTAGGAGCTCTAGACAAGCCTATTTTTTAAATATAACAGAAGATGGATCTGCATTCCCCTCCAGCCAGGTTTGGATTTCTTCCAGGACAGTGGAAGAAATGGACAAAACTGCAAGAAAATAAAACAAAGAGGGAGGGGTACTGGAAATAAAACAAGTTAAAAATTAAAATATATCCTTAATGGGAGAACTAAACTGTTAGTATAATTAATTAAATCAAATGTAAAAAATAACCAATATTGGAAATTCTGTTTTTGGAAAAATAAGTTTTTTTAAAAAACAAATAAAATTTAACAGGTATTTATGGGTAATATTCCTTACAATTTTAGCAGAGGGTTTGTAAAGCGAATACTGCTTCTGCCATTGGTGTAAAAGAAATAACTATACAGCAATGGAAGAATTCATTCATAATTGCTTTTTTTTTTCATATAAAAATGCATTACCATTTAAAAGTATATTGTGTAATAGATTACTAAAAAAAAAGTATTCCAGCATACATTTCAAAATGTTGTCTTTCAACAATTAATGTTCTAAAACTTTTTGCATGAGTATTAATTTATTAGTTCTAATGCAAAAATAAAGTATTAGTCATTTAAAGTTTAGCCAAAATATGTTTTCTAATTTTTAAGGAATAAGTTTTTTCCACTGCTTCTACTCTTGGAAGAAATTTATTTCTTCTGGCCGCTTCTTTTGATGTTTTTTTCCCCAGTTTGGAAGAGACTTGCTAACCTTCATGTATGTATATTTTATGATACATCTTTCACATAGAATAAATAGGGAATATTTTAGGGGACTTATCTTCATTATTCACTTTATTTAATACCACTTATGTATTTAATGAGTCTTCAAACTTAGCAAAACAGAATATTTAAGTTTTGTAAATTATATAAAACACATAAGAAGTTTAAATAATAAAAATGTTTGCTAAAAGTATATTGAAAGGTTTATTAAGTTGTGTAATTATTAATTTAGCCTGCATAATTAAATGTTTACAGATCCAACTATATATACCTAAGGTTTTCTTGAAATATATTTATTTTATGTTACAACATTATAAATATAATGGTATGTTCTCAATGAATGAGTTTCTTCCACTAGGAAGAAACCTATTTCTTCCAATCGGGTTTTTTCCTCTTTGGAAGAAACTCGCCAACCCTGCCTTCAGCAGATTTCAATTTGATATAATGGGATAATTCAAACACGTGTAACTTTTATTTATGAATTATTTAGCACATTTTACTTGTTTATTACTTTTATTATGATATAAATTTTCTTCCAAGGTTTTTCTCGCCTCTGAACTGTACCCCTATAACATGCACCTAAATCCACCAGTGGTTATTAAATAAAGAAAAATTGAGGCTTCTTAAATACATAACATACATCAAAATGGAAGTTTAAATATGATATTAGCTAACAGTCTAAGGATATCTTAAACCTGAAAGGACAGGTGTTCAACTGATCTCAAAAAATAATGTTTAATTAAACTCTGGTAATATCTTTCTCACTATCATTCATCACAGCAAGGTTTTAGATCAAAATATCTCTTAAAATATGTACAGAATCAAAATAATTTTAATTTTCTTTTTGTCAAAAGTGCTATAGAGATGCAGAAATATATTTACCATACCAATTTCATGCATGCCATTTTGGAATTCCATTTTTGATATTTTTGTCTGAATTGTGAAAAATATGCTTATATATTATACTCACTGAAAATACAGTATGAATCGTTATAGAAATTTATTATAAAAATTATGTCAAAATTAATATTGACAGAAAGCTTAAAAATTTACCTGCATTAGTAAAAATGTAAAACATAAAACCAGTTGAGCATTGCTTGTATTATTTGACACTTTTAATGAAAGAAAATGTACTGTAAACATTGCACATGTAATTGGTAACAATACTATATTTTAAAACCTACAGTACCAGAATTAGCCAGTACATGTACTAGTTTTTATTGTATAAAAATGTTATTCAATAAACATTTTTCACTCATATTGTTAAAACGGATCTAGTCAGACAGAATCATGTTCTTGGAAAATTGAAAAATCTACTCATAAGTTTGTGAATCTGAAATTAGTTTTAAATTAGGTTCTTTTAACTAGGGTCCTTTCTTATGTGTGTGAATTTCTTTAAACAAAACACATACCTGCCAACATTTCGAGGAAAACGTCCAGTAGATTGCGATACACCGCCATTTTGCCTGTATTTTCATTGTTTTTTGGCGGAAAATGAGGAGCTTTAACAATGACCGAAATTATAACCACCCACAAGTTTCCCAGCATAACTAACAAAATAATCAGTCCTCTAAAGTTTTAATTGATTTCATAAGTCTAAAACTGCAAGTTTCTTGTGTAAATCCATTTGTCAAAGAAATTAAATATTGGATAATAACTTTCTTGAAGTTGATTTTCTCCATAAAATTTCCTATTTATAGGGGTTTACATCAAAATTTATGAAAACCAGGAGATTTTAAATACAAATCCGTAGACCAGTAGAATAGGGGAAAATCCAGTAGTCTCCTGGAAAAACCAGTAGAGTTGGCAGGTATGAAAACAGGTCTTATTGCTATGAATTTTAAAATATACAATTCACATTGCACTTAGTACAATATATATACATATATAATATATATATATTGTTTGTAAATTTAGAATTGATAGTTTCTGAGAACACAGTGTACTCTCGATATCAAAAAGGCGAGCGAAAAAAAAATCGATGAGTTTTCGAGGTAACAACGTCATAACCAAAACATAAAAATTCAGACAAAAACACGACATATTAGATAATATCCTACAAAATAGAGGCATAATAAATGAGAATAAGCATAAATATGTAATGATAAGTTCACACTAATAGTTGACATTGTTTTCTTTTCTTTGGAAATTTCCATTTTCAGAACAACAAGCGATATGCCGTCACGTTTTAGGACTTCAGTAACTTGAATGTGCAGTTAATTCTGAACAATTACACATAAGTAACAACGATGTGACAATAGACTGGCGAGATTACCATAGTGCACAGCCACATGTTCCCTCCTACAAAAATGCCAGCCATCATACGACAAGGAAGTTGTTTTTCTCCCTTTGTATGACATTCAAGTAACCAGATGAACTTCTCAGAATCATTTCTGTCCCTTCAGAGAAATAATGAAGGATTTGAAAGTTTCTTGCAAACATATCTTGGTTTCCTTCGACACAATCTGTGATTTTTTTACTTCACAAAATATTCGACATAACGAGGTTTTGAGTAAAACTCTTTGACATAAGAATTGAAATTGACATTAGAGGAATCTGTAATAGCAAGGGGGAAAATAATTTTTCGACCTATCAAGGTTTTCAAGATATCGAGAGTATACTGTACTGTATTTAAGAAAGAAATAATCTATTTGTTTTTAAAGGAGTTATGACTTAAAACATGCAAATAAAATCAGATAAGTTATTTAGTACTGAAAAATAAGTAAGAGCATTACAATAATATATATACCCTACCTGCCACTTCTGCACCATTACTTCATGATTTGTTTACTAATTAGTTTTTTTTAAGTAAACAAACCTGAGCATTGGTTGTGCATTTTGCTCTCACCTTTGCATTTGGAATTTTTGTTTCAGTTTAACTGTTGCAAGCTTAAAATTATAGAAATAGATATTTTGTATGAAAACAAAATAAAAATATATTCCCCCCCCCCCTCAAATGCAGTGAAAGTTCAATACAACAGTTTGGAGACCTAACAAAATTATCGTTATAGATGGATTATCATTATGTCAACCAGTGATTCATTTTCATTTTAAAAATATATTATTATTGGCTTAATACATCAAGAGCAATTTTTAAAAATGAATCAAACTTAATTATTGTTAATGTATACAAAAATATTTTTTGAAAAAAATTTAAAAGGACTCAAATATCATTAAAGTTTAAAAAATTTAATAAAAAAGGAGAGAGAAATAAAATATTATACATCCTATAAAATATATCCCAGTGAAATATATTAGTTGAGAGTAAACAACAATTTTCAATCAATCACTATAAACATAATTCAATTTTTTAAATGTAATCAGTCATGGGAAAAAAAAAGAAAGAAAAAATGGCATAGCGGGATTTGGGATTTCCTGCATTACCAGATTTTTTGGCTTTTACTGTTAGGTCTTTAATTAATGGTTAGACTGTAACGTTATCAGAATACATCAGTATTTATTTCTTTGTTGTTTAATAAAAAGGGCATTGGAAAAAAATTAAGAATATTTCAATTTTTCAAGTGTTGCATAGAAAATGTTTTTGGCATTTTTTTGGTGTATAAGTCAGGGCTCACACTTTGAAACTTGTTTTTTGTACTAAATTAATTGATTAATACATGCGCACATACAGTGATTATTTTTGATTTAGATAAACTCTTGCTTGCATCTCCATATGATGCCAGACTACATCGCCAGTGATCTGTCCAAAATCTTTCACAGGGTCATATTTTTGTGAAATAAACAAAAACGTTTTAAAAATCAAATAATTTTGTGTAATTTCAAAATTTAAACCTTTTTCCTTCCTCAATGGCTCTACAGCCTAGGGTGGGAATTTACCTTCTCAAGGACACTTTATTTAAACTTATAGTAAAAGATTAATATACATTATGATTCAACATTAAAAGGTATAGTTAAGTAGTTTCAAAACAATTTAAATTTGGATTTGCAAACTACTGTGTTTTTAAATAATTTTACGATAGGTCTCATTTAGTCAAACAGTGAAGAGTTCATTTTGCTCATTTGGAATTTTGTGCAGCAATCATAATAGATCTGAATTTCCTCTGGCCAGCCTTTGATTGCACTCCAAATTAAAAAGATTTCTTACAAGTAATTTAAAAATCACACAGTCATCACATATGGCCCATTGACAGATAGCTCTGTCCCGTTATTTTGCAGCTGAGTAACCATGGTCTCCAACTCCCTTAGTCCCTGGGTTGACCTTTCATACTTATGAGCCACAAGTTTTCTGTAAAAATGCACAGCAAATACAACAAATACAACAACAACAGGAATCAAAATTATAGTTGCAGCTGCAGCAGCTGGTATGCTATAATCATAAAACTTGACCCAACAAAGGATAGCTATTTCTGCTAAGAATAATAAAATCCCAAAAACAGTAGAGCATGCCCAAGCGGCTTCAATGTAGCAATGCATCTTCTCGTGTGGAGATTCAGAAACAGCAGCTAGACCGTGGATACTAGCAACGGCTTCAACATTCGGCAAGATGCATGTTGAAATCATCAGTGCCAACAAATGTACTGCAACAAGTAGCGTTGTGCATATACTGAAAGCAATCAACAAACCAGTAGGGATATTGTTTGAAAGCTGTACTTCAACCATGGCAACCTAAAACATCAAGTTAGGAATAGCATTACAATTTGCAAAATAAAATGCAAGTTTGAGAAAACAAATAAGGCATGAATAAATTCAGAACAGCTGACAGAGGGGCAAAATCTTTGGGGCTCTGCAGCCAGAGAAAAGGGCAGTAAAGAGGTCTTTTAGGTCAGATTTAGGTGGAGTTCAGCATGTCAGTATTTTGAACCAGGACCCGATTACGCTTTCAGAAACCCCACATAAATTAATACAGGACTAAGTGCACTTTGAAGTCTTTAAAAATCTGACTATTAGCATCCATAAAAGTGACCCTTATAATATAAACATTTCCCTGTTTTATAAATAAAGTGAATGAACTAAGTTTTTCCCCATTTTTCAAGAAATAATTAATGACACATTCAAAAATAAGAATTATTATACCTATAACGAGCAGCACAACCAGGATTTTGCTTTGGGGGGAACGGGGAACAAGGTCAGGATTATGGCTAAACCAGATTGATTTTCCCCAACACTGGGAATACTGGATATCCAGTGTTGCTAGTGTTTCTGATCCACCAGATATCTGGCTTTGGTTTTTAAAACTATTAACTGTATTCATATTTTGAACAATGCTTCCTTAATATTTAGTAATTTGTAAATTTACATATTTTTTCAAAAGATGCTATTTAATAATATTCTAAAACTGAAATTTGACCTGCCAGACAACCGGAACTTTTGTGCAGTGAAAAAAATGGGTTCTGTATATTTTAAAAAAAGCAGTCGGATACCGGATATTAAATGCGTTCTGGGGGAAGTACACTTTGAAATCCAATTCTGTTGAATTTTATAATCTATCCAGCTGGATGTTATAATTTTTTTGTATACATTAAAAATTCTTTTGACATCAATGATATAAACATTTAGTTCTTACAACTACTTGGTATTGGCAAGTATATAGCTAAAAAGTACACAGCAAATTGGGTGAGCACTGAGTATATATACCGAGGACTCAGTACAGTGCTAGAATTGCAGTAGGAAAAAATAAAATTTCAAATTATATGCAAGACAAAATGTGTGAAGAATTCATTGTATAAAGTTCAACTGCTTGGTGTTTTCAACAGTTATAAAATTAAAGCAATGCTTCTGGGAAATATTTATGGGGAGGGAGACATTGCCCCCCCCCCACTAATTATGAGATTGCTTTTAATCATACTTTCTTAAGAAAGAAAAAAAGTAAGATTAAAAGCAACATCCCCGCGAGGTCTTGTGAATGCAAACACCAGGGTCTGAGTGCTTGATGCAATTTTCAATTATGAAACAAAAGATAATTTTATTGTCTTTTGAACTTCATTGTTCTATTACAAAAATCTCCATTTCCTCAAAAATATTACTTAAGATTTCTCATACATCAAAAGTCACTAAATTCATTGAAAAAAACCAAAATTATTCTTGCAATGGTGAAGAAATAATTAATACCACTTTAAAAACTTTTGCTGTTTGGTCTTTTTAACCCTAGCATCAATGACCAAACATTTCCCTTACTTTCAATGACCGGGTACCAGGAGATCCATATCGAATTTTGACAGAGCAAACAACCAGCGCTTTCTGCAACCCCTTTTTTAAAAATGAAGCTGTTTCTTTATACCCTCATCTAGCGAAATGTATGTTACCTGTTTTAACTGGAAAACAAAATGGTTTATTTTCCTCCCTTGGTGAGGTTAGCTAGGTGAGGACAAGGAAGGACAGCTGTCCCTGGGCTCAGCGTCAAGGGGTGCCAAATTAACGTTTACTTTTTTTTTTAAATGCAAAAAGAAAATTATTTGAACTGAAGAGGTGTGAATATGTTCAACAAAAAAGTGCCGCAAACCATATAGGGAATGACCAATGTAGCACTGGAGTGCGTGGGAAATCAGACAAATAATTTTGCGAAGCCAAAGTGTCCCATTTTTCCCTTAGATGTGAATGGTCGCTAATAAAAATGAAAGTTAAAAGGGCTGCTTTTTAGAGCTATTTATTATTTAGGAAGCATAAAAGTTTTTTTTTGGCCAGGGAGCTGTTTCCCTTTAGGGGCGCCCCTAGGCCCCCAGGGGCAAAGGGGGGGTGCAAAATCTTCAGTTGTTCCCGGGCACTAAAAACCCTAGCTACGCCTCTGCTTCCTTTACATTTTTTTGCATTTCAATAACGTTTTATATGTGTTTCCATTTAATTTGTAACAACTGATTATATGGATTGGTAGTTCATTTTGTATTAGTAATTATTTCACTTATTTGTATCTATATTAATTGCATTTTTACTACAAGAAAAATGGAGGAATTATCTTCAAGACAGTATGCAAGGTTTCTATTTGGCTTCAATGGTGATGTAAGAATCTGCTCGTACATTCCTAAAAAAAAGCTATAATATTGCTTTCTACTTTACACCATGATAAAAGTATCTCCAGAGCCAACCAAAAGCCATAAATAATAATCTATTATAACAGAACAAAATCTGGTGTTGACACTATGGATCAAATGCTTGTGAAGTATACTTGTCTGAGACAAACGAGGATGGCCTCCTTCATTTTTTTTCTCAACATTTCGGACATCTCTGCTTTAGCTGCTTACACTAAAGAGAATGCTGACATGCATAGCCATAAAAAGAACGACCGCCGCGTCAGTTAGGCAAAAAATTCTGTCTTCAACAACTCAGGATCGGTCAGCAAATATTCAAGCCATGCGACATTTTCCTACCAAATCAGGTGTAGAAAGGCAATTTCTCAAAGAGAGTATGGCCTGCTATGCCGTCCAGCTCCAGTACTACCAGATTTTTAGGCATGTGAGCCAAGTGGAAGAAAGCGATTTGTTGGAGTTCACCAAATATGCGTTTCTGCTCCCAAGAAACTTTGGAGAAAAACGAGAAAATCATCCAACACTTGCGGAAACCCAGTTTGTGATGAGCATTCAATCTCAATATGCCGATGTAAAACATGTGCTGAAATGTAGATTTTCCTTAATTATCTTTGACACGATAATATTGAATAAGAACATATTTTTTATTTGTAATTATCTTTGTCATGATAATAATAATAAAAAAAAATAATAGGTATTACAAAGTATGTTTTCTAAAATTATTTTTATCATGATAATAATAACAATAATAAATACTAATGAATAACTGATTAACAATTATAATATTAATACATAATATGTGCTAATTATGTATGATGATGTTTTTCATGAAATCAACTATGTGTGTTTTGCCTGTACATGGGGAAAAGCAGTGCTTACCCAGGTACCTGGTTATTACATATAAAGAAAGGGATCTTTCTCTATTTTGCTATTCTGTTTGTTTCTCTAGTGAAATGAAGTACTGGCATTAGTTTATTTTGAATTATGTGGGCCTTCATGGTCAACAGGATTTTACACATGACTACAAGTTATGCCACTAAATTATGTTAATTAGAGTAGAAAATTGCACAAAAATACTATACAATTCAAAAATAGAGCACTGGAATAATAATTAAAATTTTTTTTTAAATGTTGAAGAATTCCATATCATTATGTAATGCAAGAATATAAAAATACAATAGAATTAATTTAAAACAGCTAATTCTTTTGCAAAAAAAAGATGTATGGGTGTGAAAAATTATAAAAAAATATAAAAATATGACACTAAAACTAAAAATTTACCATTGCAAAACCAGACAAAAGAGCAGAGGTCCTACTAGAAGCTTTTAACTTTGCTCTACTAAGGTGTAAACGTCGCCACGACAAAGCGTTTACATTATTTTCAGGTTTAGACATTTCTCTCATTAAAGACTGCAACATCCAGTCAGATATTACGTTATTACTTCTTGCATCTGGTCCAAAGAATTCGGCATTAGAATAAAAATGCATGTATGTCACAATGTAAAATTAACTTTTTAATTACTGGATATCATTGCTTGTGGTCGAAGTGATTAGTATTAGATCAGATGCACTGCCCATTATTTTAAATGGCCCTGTTGTTTTCACAATTCATAAAACAGTTTATGAGGCAGACGGAAACATCATTTAAGACCGCTACTTAGAACTGTTCATTAAACGAAATTGCTCGCTATTTTAATGAATTAAAATTGCGAGCACCCATATAAAAATTGAAAAAAATACAAAATATATTCTATTTCGTTAATTCTGACGTGAAATTAAAAAAACTGCTGATATTTTTGTGCCTTCTCATTTTAAAACAAGAGCAGACTGCAGACTCAAGTCAATATTTATTTGTAGCAAGTGTTTCCAAACAAGAACTTCTAAATTGTTACGAAAAATACTTGGTGATCAGACAACAGAGCATGGCTCTATGGAGCATGGCTAGGGTGACCAAACGTCCTCGAATTTCGGGGACAGCCCCCAAATTTGTATACCTTTAATGTCCCCAAAAACACTTTAACAACTTGGGAACGCGTAATAATGTCCCCAAATTTAAAAACTTCTGCTTTTTTTCTCCAATTTACTTCTCAATTTGCTCTTTAGCCCTACACTGCGCTTTTTTTTCTTTGTAAAGTATTTTTTTATGTTTGTTTGTGCTAGTTATAAGTAGAAAAAATACTAAAAATTCTTTTATTTATTTCGAAAAATAGAATTCGAGAAAATTTGACATGTTGTTTAAAAACAACACTGCGCATTGTTGCCTTTATTACAATTTCTAACAGGCAATGATCTAAGAAAATATGCGTACATTTTGTAGAAAATATTGAAATTATAAGAATGAATTCGTAGACGGATCAACTTCAAATAATCTATTTTCTCTCTTTTTCTACACATATGACCAAAATAAAACTTTAAGGCCTTATAAATAAATGCCATACGATAGTCTTTTTTTTTTTTCATATATCTTTCGGGAATGAAAAATGATTTCTCTCTAATCTCAAACCGTAGTGCTGGCAAAGATTAGTATTAAAAACATGACACGAATTTTAGGATAATGAACTATTTTAAAGCATAAATGTATTGCAATCATAAACAAGAACTGATAATATGTTTTTCTCAATTTAATCACACATTTTTAGTATTTTATATACATCTTTTATTGATAATTTTAATTCGCTTCAGTTCTTACTCCAGCGAATTTCGCTTTCTGTATTCTTTTCTCGTCTAGCCTCTAGCGTGCTATGTTTTGTGATTTATGGTTAATGCTCTGTGTGGTTCAGAAATCTTTGATAATGTTTGAATCGTATTTCGCATAAAAACCTAGATTTGCTATTTTAGTTATACGAATTTTAGAAGTATGGGCGTTGAAAGTGACGACGATAATTCGCGTAATTTGGTGAGTATATATATATATATATTTTTTTTTTCCTTTCTGCGCTGCCGTGCACCTGCTTCAGTTTTGTTTATGTCTAATCTTGCATTTAGCACTTCTGTTATTGTAAAATTGTGTCTGTTTTAGTATTTATTAACGTGCACCGATATTTCTATTGCTTAATGTTCAGAGCGTTTACTTTCTTTTGGGGAAATTTACCAAAAGTAACATCAAAGGTCGTTTTTTTTCCAACTTGCAAAATCGACATTGAATGTGTTGATGCTTTTGTTTGAAATTGACCTAATGTTTGAAATTTCAAGAACAGGAATTATTATATAAATTTATTCATCATTTACCATCAATAATAATAGGAAATCGTTTGATAAAGTACAAACCACCTTGGAACTTAAGTGGAGAATTGCCAAACTTCCAACAATCTGATAGTCGATGTTTGTTACAGGTGTATTAAAAATTAAAGTGAAAGAATAAAAATCTAATGAAGCCAGAAAATATTACAGAAATTTTAAATTATCTTAAAATCAAAATAAAAAGTACCCAAATAATGCTAAAGCACTAGAAAGTCCTTCAAAAATTGCAGCTATTTAATGAGATTTCAAACAGTAAGATCTCCAAAGTTATAAAAAAAAATAACTTTCCAAAAATCAATTAATCATAAGCCCAGTAGCAGAATTTTCTGCATCAATCTGCAGCACAAGCTTCAGAAGTCAAAATTGATCTGCAGCACCAAATGATGTGAAACCAAATTTACAATCATCAAAAATTGCAAACTATGTATTTTAAAATAGTTGACATATAACAATAATGCATGCGGACAATAAATATTATAATATAATTCAGTTTATAAATAAATTAATAAACTCTAAAATTGAACTAATCTAATTTGAAAGCTAATTTTTGAAAAAATGTAAAGTGGCTAATTAATCTACTGGCTTCAATATAAATTTGCAGCGCTTGCTGCCGTGCTGCGCGATTTCTGCTACCGAGATCATAAGTAATGCTATGTACTAAATTTGAAAATGCACCACAGTATCATTTGATCTTTAGTCTGTCAGTCATTACCATCCACATGTTAATAACTTTAAAGCTGAATGGAAATGATACAACCTATTTTTTCTAACAAAACTTAAAATATGGCTACCTTTATAAATATGTTGCTTATTTAAAGCAAAGTTTCATCTAACGTAAGGATATTAAGAACAAAAATGGACAGTACTGTTCAAAATAACTTATAATGTATAAGGATGGTAATTACATCGATAAAAGAATCCTCACTTACATCAAAGTACGTTCAATACATCAAAGCAGAATGCTTAGAGATTTCGACATGTAAAATTCTTACTTTGCCAACAAATTTAAATTGGCTACTATTAAGATAGACTGTTGTTTGAGTCACCACTGACACTTAGTGGTCATGAATGTCTGTGAAAACTGTTGGGTGGTACTGATGCAAAATGTCAGGGCTGGACAAGTTATAACTAATGCAGAAATATTTTTAAATTGCAATCAAATAAAAAAAGGAAACTTTATTTCAAATTTGAATACTTGAAGCATATAAAAATCTGTTTTAAAAGTTAAAATTTAGTTTTTTTTTTTTTTTTTGCTGTCTAGCAAACATTTTAGTATTTAGAGTAATTCTCCACACAAATAAGTATTATTTAGCTCCAATAAATGCTTGTTTTTTTTGTTCTTCAGAAGTTGACAAATAAATATTATAATAAAAGAAATGGGAAAACACTTTTCTGAAGTTGCTGTGTTTCTTGTTGAATTTGATGGTGTCACAATGTCAACGGTAGAAAATCTGTAACAAAATACTTAAATTTTCAATTCCTGATACATCAGATACAAAAAAGCCTAGATTTTCTGCTCAAAGTGCGCCGAAATTGCAATTTTATAAACAAATTCTTTAAAATAAGGAATGAACAGCAGTTAATTACACCTGAAAGTTACATAAAATTAAATTTAAAAAAAAGAATTTTTTATAATTTTTTACGTACAGTGAAACACTGCTATTCGTACAACTTTTTCTGGTAAAATTCAACTTGAACTCAAATACTTGTCTTGCTATTCGTACGGCAACAGGGAATACAGTTGCCAATATTTTCTTTTTTAAAGAAAAAAAATTGAGAGAAATTATGTCCTTTTTGAACTCATCTGGGAATTATTTGTTTGGTGTGTCGGATTTTTTTAAGTTTTAATCCTTTTTGGGATTTTATTGAGAGTATTAACTTTCTAAACAAGATATTTTTTTTATTTTTTTCACTTTTTGAAGAATTTATTCTTTTTCTTCCTTTTTTTAAATAGTTTGGCTTTTCTTTGGCCTTTTTTCAGAACAGTTTGGCTTCTTGAGTCTCTTTTCATCTAGTAGCTGTCTTCAGCTCAGTCTCGTCTCTCTTTCTGTGCATTACACTTCATCCACGCAAGATCCGTGAAACATTGTGACATTTTGTTATTTTTTCTATTAAAAATAGGGCAGCCATGGGTCCAAAAAAGCTTGATTTAAAGAAGTATAAAAGGAAAGCAGTAAGAACTACATTTGAATTTAAAAAAGAACTTGTTTCAAAGTTTGAAAGTGGAACCGTGTACAATACAGTACATTGTTTTACATAGGTTTAAATATGCAACCATCTGTGGGTAAAGGTCAAGATTCGCGGTAGCCACTCGCCACGTGGCGACCTTGTTTGAAAAAGTGGCGATTCAAAAAATTAGGAGCGATCGCCACCTTTCCTTTTTTTTTTAAATTTTCTAAAGTAAATCCCTCCTTTTCAAATACCTTCTATGGAATTTTCAACTCTTGCTTCTTTCATGTATGCAAGCACAATAAAAACGCATCAATTCGGCATTCAAGTTACCGAATTTCGGCCGGTAGTCTTCATTTCCCCTTTCACAAGAAAAAAATGGAGAAAATTTTTCCCGATTACGCTATTTTTTTTTTCTTTGAATTCCTTCTCTCTGCCATATAAATCTTTTAAATATAGTAGGAAACAATATTAATCTTAATTTTTTTTTCATAACTTTCATTTCAAACTTACATTTCAGATCGGCCATTTTCGCTTCATAAAATCGGACTCAAGTGTCGCGCCATTTTGAAAATAGTGTGAAAGCTTTAAAAAGAGTTTTGAAAAGAATGAAAATTAAATGTACTGAACAAAACTAGAACTGGAAATATACATTTTTTTATACTTGTGTTCGAAAATGGTTCGTATTGGTGATCGCGGTTTTTGTAAAAGGTTCGTTTCTGTGAGGGGGATTTTTGTTATCTGTTGCTTCTATGATGAAACAATTAAAATTTTGCATTTACATCTTTTGTGGTCTATAACATTAAACATGAAAAACTATATTGCAAAAATTCATATTCCCTTACCATCGCCAAGGAAGCAAGGTTTTTCTTTTTCCAATTTGAAAGTCATATACATTTTTTTGAAGACTTGATAGTTTTAACAAAATATTATGTTTTATTCACTGAAAATAAGACACATAAGAAATTATAGTGCACTGGTGCATCATTAACCCCCCCCCCCCTTCCTGCCAGATTTACACTTTTGCTTTATGACGCATAGGTGGCCACCAAGTTAATCAAGTTTAGTGGCCACTGGCCACTTGCAAAATTTCTGAGTCTTGACCTTTATCTGTGGGTCTGGAACATATTAATCCAATTTACATTGTGTCTTATGTGAAAAAATAATTCATTATTCGTACAACTTGCTATTTGACCTGCCTCCTGGAACGAATTGTGTACGAATAGCGGGTTCCACTGTATTTTGGACTGCCCATTGACAACCTTTCTGTCGGTGCTCATGTGCATTCTCTACTGCTTTAATTATATTTTCATGAAATTTTAAACTTTCAGTAAAAAATAGACCAATAAGCTATCATGATTTTTTTTTCATGATAAAATTCCTAATTTGAGCATTTTGGTGTTGTTAAAGCCAGTAACTTTTTTGTATCATACAGAAGAGAGTAAAAACTTATATGAAGCAAAAATCCTTTTGATTTGACACTTTGTGAAGTGGAAAAACCCCCTCCTTCCTCCCCCATTTTTATGTGATCAAAGATAACCAAAAACTATGTTTAGAACTGTTTATACAAGTTTCCAGAAGAGAACACCAGACAATACACTTAAGTGGGAGTTGTAGTTCTACCCTTCCATAACGGGCTTTTTTTTTCAGAAGTACTTTTCTTCTCATAAAATACTAATAATAACAAAAATATTTAATAAATGGAAAACATAAGAGATGCATCTAGCACTCCTAATTTCAATTTCTTTGTCGAGCAAAACTATTTTTATAGTTCCAAATTTTAAATGCCTTTTGAAGAAAGCATACTATAAAAATAAGCTTGTCATACCTCATAATTTTCTTTTCACAATAATGAGAAACAAAATTTTGCTATTTAACTATTCTCTTTTTTGAGTTTTTAATTATAGTAATTCGTTTTGTAAAAGCAACTATTTATTTAATGTTAGATGATACAAAGTTTTTTTTTTAGTCAAACTAACATTAGTACTAGTACAAAACATTATAATTAATTGTTCACTGTCACAGTGGCGTTTCTGCAACGTGTGGCATGAACTAGGGTAACTTGTAGTGTCATCCCTCCTCCCTCCCACAAAAGTTTCTTTTTGTTTTGATCTAATGATTAAATAGCACACACGCACCAAAAAAGCAACTAGGTAAAAGTGATTTTGAGGCAGAAAGGTGCGATTTACTTACAAATAGATTAAATATATTTAATAAATTCATTTTGGGTGTCGTCCAGGCCAAATGTCCTTCCCGTTGTGACGCTATTGCACTACAAAAAATGTTTCCTTCTTACAAACTATAACCACTACTGCTAAAATGTAAATTAGCCTGATGTAAAACTGATAGTTCTTAGTTCTGATAGAAAACGTGTACTTAGACCTGACACAAAACTGGCATTTTTGCTTATAAAAGTATTTTTTAGAAACATTTTTAAGAGAACAAAACATATTGTAGCAGGGTGGCGATAGAACGAGGAAATCAAGGAAGTCGGAGAAATGTCAGGGAATTCTAATGTTCTGAAAAAGGCAGGGAACTTTGCAAAAATTTCAAAAAATCAGGGAATTTGTCTTTTGTTTTTGACTTATCCCGAAGTTCCAGCCATCGTATCTGTAATCATTAATATTCATCAACGTTCCCTTATTAAAATTCAATATTAAAATTATTTTACTCAAAAAAGTTTCTTTATTTGCCGTCTTTCATGCATTTGCTGCCCACATATCGAAAGATGCGATCTTTTTGCATCCGCGATGGGAACTGGGCCCATGTTCTGGTCTTATCGAGTAGACGAGAAATCGCCGCGGGGAGTCGAGAAGGGAAGAATTTTCAGCTTTTTCCCTAGCCAACCGGTTTTTCCGTCACTCGAGCCGACTTGAGGTGTTCTCCTCTTATCGAATAGACCGCAACTACGCGCAACAACTCGTTTCTCCGACGCAAATGCTCGATAGCTAGGAGCTGTCAGTAGTTTTGGCGTTTGTGCGCTGCGGATAATAAATCATTAGAATAGCAATAAATTTGCTGCGGGAGGACTCTATTAACATCCCTGCTGTAATCAGTTAACAAATGTTTTCTTTTTTTAAACTTTAAACAAGTTTAGAGAACTTTTATTACGCTACAATCAAAATTTCAAAAATACTGCTTCTAATAACATTTTTGAACATTGTTAATCAAGCAGCAGTTCCGAGAATATTTGTTTCTTTATCTGTATCTTATATTAACTCCAATTGGGTAAGAAAAACAACGAATGGACTAACATTTGCTTATTTAACAGCAATTTACATTAATAAAAGTGGGCAGAAATAAACGATTCATAAGGATTAGTGTTCGTATACAAGATTGATATCATAGTTGTGATGGCAATAGTGTAGGAAAAGGAGGTTTCCCGCCTCCGACCCTTCCCCCCCCCTTTCAACAGGAAAATAAGGTGCGCTCGGTTAAATTTCAAGTATGCTATGTCATTCTGGCAGCGAGAATGCAATCTATGAATATGGGGGTGCTTTCATGCTGCGAGGAATGAGGGGAAGGGGTGCACAAAAAGTCAAGTTAAGCCACTTTTGAACGCTGCGCCCCCTCCAACCCCCCCCAAATTCTTGCTACACCACTGCGTAATGGTACTCCACTGTTGCTTAGCAACAGCAAATATATTAGTCTTATATTATATGTATAATTTTTCAGAATATGCGTTTCAACGTTTAAGCTATGTAGTTACAGTAAAAGTAATTTGTTGATATGTTATAACAGTTGTTAAAGAAGTAATCCTTACATGTTTAAACATTTTTTATAGATTAAGTTAGCCAACATGCTTCAGCTCTTAAAATTCACGAATTATATAAATATTTATAAATTTACCTTAAACATTTAAATATATTAAAAAATTGTATCATCTCCCTAAAAGATTTCGGAAAGCATATTTTACTCTTTCTTGAGGAAAACAAAGTATCTTGGGCGTTCCGTATGTAATGATCTTGGGCTGATTTTTAACTTACCTTGTAAGAATATTTAAGCTTGAATTCATACTGTGTTTTAGTTAATTGGTGTGTTACTAATTCATGTTAAATGCAGGAAAATCTCGTTTAAATGAATTTCCAAAGTACATATGTAATGGTTATTTTGCAAAGAGCTTTATTTCCCCCCCCCCCCAAAAAAAGAAATCAAGCATCGACTTAATCACTTTATTAATTGTCAGCAGATATAGATGTGATCGGGATGGGCTGGGCTCAGATATAGGAAAGGGAGCAGTGCCGTTGCTAGCATGGATGTCATCGGAACGAATATTTGTAGTATCACCCCCACTCCCAAAAGGAAACCCTTATGTTTTATAAATTTGCAGCTTATATTATTTTCAATACTGCATCAAAAAAAAAGAAAAAGAAATTACAATTTATTTATTTGGTGTAATTTTCTGTAAACTGCATTTATTTTCAGTTATGATGCTTTGAAATGGCATTCACAAAATTGTACAATTCAAGTATGTATTTTACAAAAGCGCTATATCTAATTTTGAGCGTCACCCCAATAACCCCCAATAGGGTGTCACCCAGGACGGACGGTATCCTCTGCTCTCTCGTGATAACGCTACTGGGGGAGGCAATAGGCAATTCCCCCCCCCCCCAACATTAATAATGTTAAACGTTTTAGGAATAAAGTACAAGCGTGGATTGTTTTAACCCATATTGCTACAAATTTTCAGAGATATAGCTAGAATCACCAAACAAACTGCATTCTAATCAGAAAAATTCTACATCCGCCCTGAATAGGCTTAAAGACTAAGCAGGAAAATTGGAAAATAGTTCAAATCATAAAATCTATGTCAGATACTTTCTATTATTTGCTGGTTATAAAAATCCTTTTTACAGTAGCGACTTTGGCACAATGTTTAGTGAAAATGAGATCTATCCTAAATCGTTCCACATTTGTTCACTTTCTTAGAGTCTAAAATATTTGGTTTAATTTAGTGTTAGTTTATTAACTTTATTTTATTATTATTAAAGCTTATTAATTTAATTTTATATTATTATTAAAAGTTTATGATTATCTTCTATGTGCTGAATGACAATGGATAGTTGTTCCTCCGATACAATGCTCTTAAATACACAACTTAAATATTCAAATGCATCTAAAAAAAAAAAAAAAAAAAAACCACATATATTTACTGAATTTGAGCTTAATCCATTAGAACTATTAAAACTATAATATCAATCTCATATACGAACACTTACAAATGAATAGTTAATTTTTGCTTAGTTTTATTAATGTAAACAAATGCTATCCTATTCACTTTTTTTCTTACCCAATTGCAATTAATATAGCTAAATATCAGTCATAATCTTTACCCCCCCCCCCCAAAAAAAAAAAAGAGAGAAAAGAAAAAGAAAGAAACAACGGTTAATGCGCCGCACCGATAACGCAGTTTCCGTTTGCTCAAGTGATTGCATCACTTTAAACACTTGCGATTGGTTCCTTTGGATTAGTGCCTTCCCTCCTCTGACTTCAAGATAATGAACTCGTCCGCCGACTCGACTGGACACGAGAACACCTCAAATCGGGCGAGGGTAGATTACTCCACGGGTGGTTTGGAGAAAACCCGGTATTCGTTGTCGGCCGACTCGACTATACCAGAACAACCACCCTGGACTTTTTAAATTTTCGATGTTTCTTATGTTTGGTTAAATGGTAAACAAATAAAAGTGCTTTTTATTTTCATTAATACTTTAATTTGAAATTTTTTAATCGAAATTTCGAGAGTAGTGATCGTAAGGCGAACTTTCAAACGTTGAAAATATCTCTAGTTTTATTTTTCACTTCAATTTTTTAATGCATGCTAATTCTTCAGATCGCTTAAAATACTTGAAATAAAGAATGAAACTGTTAAATAATGTGTTTAAATTTGAAAAAGTCAGAAAATAGAAATCATTAACTATGACAAGTTTTGGCTTCATCATGGCGATAATTTTTTTTTTATTACACGCTTTCGTTCATCATATAAATTTATTCTGCACAGGAAGAACATGTTAAATATCAGCAGTTAATCGTAACTAAATAAACAAATAATAAAATAAAAAATAAATTTTGAAAATCATTTATTTCATTTCTTATTCATTATGCATGTTAAATCTTAAAATACATTCTCATGCTATAGATATAGAGATTTACCAATTTCATGTGCACATTTCAATTTTTTTCCATATTAGCATTAATCCTAAGATGTTTAATCTTGGATCAAAAGTCTGTTCTGGAGCTTGCTATTTTCTAATAAAATTACTTGCTTTTTTAATCTTTAAAAAATGCATAGTAATTTTCTTAATAAAATTTAAGTAGTAAAACCCCGTTATACCGCGCCTCAGTATACCGCGGTAACTATGACCGCGGTTTGAGCCCCAAGCTTCATAATGACATGTTTTATTATTTTCGTCTTTTTAGTTTCATCGCATTTTTAAAAAGAAATATCTTCTTAAAAATAAGCTTTCTTAAACGCAGGTCGTTCATCACAAATGATAATAATAATTATAATACATGACAAGTATAATAATAATAATAATATCATTTCTACAATTTATACTATAATCCGACAACTTATTTCAAAACAAATACAGTAAAACCCCGTTAAACCGCGCCTTAGTATACCGCGGAATCTTATATACCACGATAACTATCATGTCCCCTGACGTTTAAACCACCCTTTATGATTGCCATTTAAAGGTAATTCCTTATTTAAAATTGTTAATAAAGCCAGCCCGAGCACACAAATATTCTAGCCAAAGAGCACCCCCCCCCCCCCACCAGACACCCTAACAGATAAAGAGCTATTGTGATTGGTGTGATGTACACCTTTTTCTGTCTTACAACCTAGAACATATAGCTTGATTTCAAAATCGGGTGAAATCGCCCTGACTTGTTTCTCTTGACATGGGCGGAGCTCAATCTGTCAGGGACTGTTCAGTTTGATGCTTAACTATTCCATTTTCAGAAGTTTAGTTATGGCGTGTCTAACTTCTTTTATAGTGCTATCAACCGTTGCATTCCAGATTCTTTAGCATTCCTGAAAAGTAAACATATTCCCCAGTGAGAAGTGCGTTCCTCCCCTTCCAAATCTATTTTTTTCTTAGGACCTCTCCCTCTTCATAAACCCATTTTGATAACATAAAGAGATTTTTAAGCACTTTTTTTCTCGTAACACAGTTGGTTTATAACCTATCGCTCGAAAGACTGATTGTGCAGATGATTTGATAAAGTTAAAAATGATGCAACAAAAGCGAGTATTATTTCGTGAATATGGTTCTGCGGTATAGTTTCACTATATAATTGATTGTTCTTTCGTTCTTTCTAATCCCCCCCCCCCCTTCCAATCACCAAAAGCTGAACTGTAAGCAAATTCAAGCATGAACAAAACTTTGATTTTTTTTAGTGTAGTAATGCATTCATATGCGAAGGATTTTTTTTTTTAAAGGACACATTGGGAAATAAAATTCAATTTAAACTAAAAATTCTTCAAAAAAGTGAATTAAATGTAGTGAAAGCAACCAAAGAAAACATTTTAAAAAAATAAAATAAAATAATCAATCCCTACGAAAATAATAATAAAAGAACAAACAACATACAAATTAAAACTAATTGCATCGAATTTTAATTAAAGTTTTCTTAATTAAAAAAAGTAATTATTAAACTTCTTTCAATCTTTCTTATCGAAAATTTTCAACGGAAGTTACTTTCCCTTATGCGAAAACAGTAATCTAAAATCTAAGCGAGAATCTAAAATCCAAACACAGCAATATTGATACAAAATCCAAATAAAAAAGCTAACGTCAGATATCCGTTGCGAAGGAGGAAGTAGAACGGCCCAAGATTTTAACTACGGCCATAACTACGCGTGGCAAAAATTGGATTGACTTTCAAGCGGGACGTTTCAATCCGATTCTACAATATCTTAATACAGTAAAACCCCGTTAAAATGCGGGTGTCGGGGGGCATGTTTGGCACCCGCTTTATAACATAACCGTGGTATAGTGAAACTATACCGCAGGACCTTACGAAATAATACTCGTTTTCGTTGCATTATTTTTAATTTTATCAATCACTCAGAACCTTTCTTCCCCCTATAGTATAATTTTTTCTTTTCTCCTTTACTGCCACTTTATACACTGTTGTCCCTGCGAAAAACATCGGCTTTTAGATGTTTTTCAAGGCCGATGTTTTTCTAAACATCGGCCACCGAAGCCGATGGCATCTTTGCTGAACAATCGGCGCCGATGCATCTGAAAATGGTCCAAAACACCAGACATTGAGTGGTATAAGCCAAACCACCGCCCCAGTGCATGTGTCAGTTCCCGGATTATTTGCATTTCCTGCAGATGAGTTCCATTTTTTAAAAATAAATGCGTACATATAATTTGTCAAATCCCTTTTGTAATGTATTGTATGAATTAAAATTTCTTCTTACATTCATTTGTGCTTCAAATTCTTGTTCAAAGTAATTTTTTTAGCTTTATAATTATAATACTATGATTGTCATTCAAGGCCGTAGCCAGAAATTTTTTTCGGGGGCAGGGCCGGCCAGAGGTCGGGGCGAGCGGGGTAGCCGCCCCGGGCCCCGCGCTTCTTCTAAGCCCCGCGAAAAACCTCAAAATCTCAATAAATAAAAAAGAGAGAGAGAGGGGTGGGATAATTTTTATTGTTAAAATTTCAGCTTTTCAAGTTCTTCTACATGGTTAGATAATAGATCAGATCTTATAAATCAATAAATTTTTGAAATGTGTCTAGATTCTATTGGTAGTAAATGAATGTTTTTAAAACAGGAATAAAAATTTCATTTCCAGTCGGTGTGTTATAAGGTCAATCGTAAGCCGATTGGACCGATTGCTCCCAATAGGAGGCCCCCGCTGCTTAAATTTTTCGGGGCGAAAAAATAAAATTAAGTAAACACAAAAAATGAAAATTAAACAGCAAAATACCCTATGTAAGTTTAAGAAGGTTACAAGGCGTCTGTATGAGTACCACAAAATATGTCTTTTCATTCAAGAAATACAAGTCGTTTAAAGTGCACATTCTGATTCTCTCATATTCCACTACAAAATGTATGCTTTGATGAATTTGAAAATCGGCGTGTAGCTCGAAAACTAAGACAATTTCAGTATGAAGGGATTGATGACGAATTTTAGTCTTCTGTAATTTTCGGATCAAGTTTTTCGTAGTATTAATCGATAATGCTATGACATCTTTCGAAAAGAAATTGAAAAATTTCCATGCCAATGAAGAAACATTTCACTTTCTATGTAGTTCAAATAATATTAAGAATTTATCAAAGATAGAGCTTAAAAATTGTTGTCATATTGCAGGTCAATCTTTAAAAGATGACATTGAGAGTGAACTTTCTTGACGAACTCATAATTTGCAGTCGAGTTTTGCCAGTCAACTATTCAATATTGGAAACAGCACAGTTCTTATATAAAAATAATTTGTCACAACTTTATCAAATTTTTTTTTTCTCTGCAATTAGAGTAATTTTAACACAGCCAATGCCCGTAGCAACAGCTGTGAGATCTTTTTCAAAGTTAAAATTAATAAAAAATTATTTACGATATACTGTGGGCCAGGCGGTGCCGGTTCTAGTGTGGGGCAAGCCGGGACCCATGCCCCGGGCAGCACTTCTGGGAAGCTGCAAATTCAACTGTGATGCACAAAAAAATAATAATAATAATAATAATAATAATAAGTAGAAGAAGAAAGAAAGGAAAAGAAAAAATATTTGATAAAGAAAATTTAACTTTTGGAAGAGAATTAAAATCCTAGTTCGACACTCCGATTTTATCATTGATCAGCTATTTTGCTATTTGCTAACGATTAAAACCGATTAATAGACTTATTTATTTGTATAAACTATATTGAGGGGGGGGGGGGAGGTTACGGGGCGATTTTGTAATGTCAAAATTTAAAACTTAAAATTTTAAAAAGTCAAGGTTTCTTCCCCTTATAATAGTGAAATGCGTATAAATTATGCTATGATCAAATAATACTCGATAGTTTTCTTTTTACAAACGCTCAAATTATTCTTTTGGGAAGAGGTGGGAGCTTGTATAGTGTTGTTTGAGAAGGCAAACACGTGGCTCTTCGATATGGGCGTTAGTAAGAAGGAGAAGGGGGAGGGGGGGGGGGTCCCCATCCCTTGATTAAAAATGAAAAAGCCAATCTTTTTCTGCATTTTAATGATTATTTTTATGAGAAAAAGCGTTTAAATTTAAAAAGTTTTCGGTTGTCTTTTTTTTTTTCCAACAGTTTTTGAAGTCCCAAAAGTGTCTCCTAAAGCCTCAAAATACACTAGATTGCACATCGTTTTCAAAATTTTCCCGGGGGAGAATCCCCCGGACCCTCTTTAACTGTTAGAATTGCATAACTCTTGTTAAGGGAGCTCTTCATATGGTTCGGCCCCCCCCCCCCCTTCCCCAAATGTAGAGCTGAAAGAGCCATGCTGTGGGAGCATTAACGAAAGTTCTATCTGTTTATCAGTAGCCGAAAGTGAGAAAATCCTAAAAAGTAAATAAAAAAAGCCAGCGCCTAAAAGCTATATGAAATATTACCAATAATTGGATGGACGGGGGGGGGGGGGGGGCATTTTTAAGTTTTGCTACGCCTCGGAAAAATCCAAGATCCGGTACTGGTGGGCCAAGGAAAGTTGACATCTTTGGCAATCTTAGCGATTGAATCAGAATTTATAAAGAAGTTAAATTGTGATAAGGGTTGTATATGAATTTGCTTTAAGGCATTCAAGAAGTAATTTTAGTAAAGGCTATATATATATATATATATATATAGGCCCCGCAAATAATTCCGCCCCGGCCCCGCTTTTGGTTGGGCCGACCCTGTTCGGGGGGGGGGGGGGGGCTGACTTTGAAACACTAGTGTAGGGAAAAGTTTCAGGGAAGAATATATGCTACATTGCGAAAATTTTTGGGATTTCGGGGGGGGGGGGGGGCGTCGGGCCCCCTCTGGATACGGCCTTGTTGTCATTTATAATATATTGAGATCAATTTTTAAATCTTAAAACGCATTTAATGTGACTTTTGTGATTCCATTATAGTTTACAAGAAGTAAAGCTATAACAGATTCATATATAATAAATACAGACTTGACATTCAGTGCAGAAATAGCATGCCTGTCGTAGAACGCAACATCCGTTACATCCAGTAACGTCTGTTACACGACATCTTTAATTTTTTACTGGCAAAATATGGGGGGGGGGGGGTGAATATTTATTTGACGTTTCTGATTTGACGCCTGCATATCTTCTACTGTTATTTTTTTAATTACTTATGCACATAATAGGTTCACAGACTTTTACAACTAATGACACTATAGCGTAAATGATGTTCCATTTTATGTAACATCCGTTAGTCGAGGAATTTTATTTTTGCTACCTCAAAAAACATAATATAAATTTTCAAATATGTACAGTTTATCTTTAGCATTTGTTTTATTAGGAAAAGAAACTAATTTCGATTGTGAAACATTAGTATGCATTTTATGATCTGTTTTACATATCTGTTTGTGTATGTATGTAACGTCCGTTACTACGGAATTCGCCCACTGGTGTGTTCAATAGTACTAAAAGGGACATTTTCTTTGTTGAAGACTTGTGTAACGAATTTTGTGGAATTACGTTCATTTTTCATATAACCGTTGTCTGTGACAGGCGTGGCAATAAATTTTGCTCACAAAATCAATCTGATATTTTTCAAATATTTTTTGTGTTCTCTTATAAAGGAAGTAAATAATTAATACAGTATAACCCCGTTATACTGCGCCTCAGTAAACCGCGGAATAGGCTATACCGCGGTAACTATCATGTCCCCCGATGTTTAAACCACCCTTTTTCACTGCCATTTATAGGGGATTCCTTATTTACCATTGTAAATAAAGCCTGCCAGAGCACACAAATATTCTAGCCAAAGAGCACCCATCTCCCACCAGACACACTGACAGATAAAGCCCTGTTGTGATAGGCGTGATGAACACCTTTCATGCTTTTTCTGTCTTTCAACCTAAACCTAGAACATATAGCTTGATTTAAAAACCGGGTGCAATCGCCCTGACTTGTTTCTCTTGACATGGGTGGAGCTCAATCTGTCAGGGACTGTTCAGTTCAGTGCTTAATTATTCCATTTCCAGAAGTCTAGTTACGCGTGTGTAACTTCTTTTATAGCGCTATCAACCTTTGTATTCCAGCTTCATCAGCATTCCTGAAAAGTAAACGTATTCCACAGTGAGAAGCGCGTTCCTCCCCTTCCAAATCCAATTTTTTCTTAACACCTCTCTCCCTTCACAATCCCATGTTGATAACATAAAGAGATTTTTAAGCACCTTTTTTCTTGGAACACAGTTGGTTTATAACCTATCGCTCGATAAACTTATTGCGCAGTTGAGATGTGGGCTTCTTGCACAGCAATTACGGTGAATAAAATGGCAGCAAAGAAAAAATTATACTATAAGGGGGAAGAAAAGTTACGAGTCATTGATAAAGTTAAAAATGACGCAACAAAAGCGAGTATTATTTCGTGAATATGGTTCCACGGTATAGTTTCACTATACTGCGGTTATGTTATAACGCGGGTGCCAAACATGTCCCCCGACACCCGCGTTTTAACGGGGGTTTACTGTTTTACCATACATTTTGTTGAAATGAATAAAAATAAATGTTATTTAGTCGGAAAAAGCAAAGCACAGAAAATAAATATGACTGATACTTTGTTTTCAAGAATACAAAGGAAAAAAAGGGAAGAAAACGTAAATAATAAAATTGCTGTCCTGAGCGGCAGAGTTAAAACCGAGTACTCTACCTATTCGGAAATTCTACAAATAAAAAAAAAGAGAGAGATTTGAAACTTTTTATATATCTATCAACCTATCGCCAAGTTTTTTAAAAAAAAGGGAAGGGAGTTCTTGGCACGACCTGGTAAGAAGATGGGATGGACCCCTAATAATTGGGGGTAAGGGACAATGGTGCCATGAGATTTGCTATGAAACAAATATCAATCTTGGCTCAAGAGAGAATGTGTTCAGCCCCTTCGCGAGAGAAATTCGAGTTGGGGCTGATTTTGCCGACTAAAAAAATGTATGTGTATGTATATATAAGAGAGAGAGATTTAAATATATAGGGGGGGGGGGGTAGTAAATTAAAAAGTTTGTCTGCAAAAGTTTTTGCATCCCAATTGAATTGAAAAATTCAACACGTTTTTATAAGGAAATTTCAGTCGGGCCACGCGTTTAGTATCAGTCACCAATAAACGATGCGAGCATGAACGGAAAGTTCAGTGTTCAGTAAAATACTGTAACAAATAAAAATTAAGTAAATATTTTAAAGAATTTTAGGAATTGCTTAAAACAGCGTAATTTTTTATGTTCGGTGGCTGACGCGGCCTAAACGGAAAGTTCAGTGTCAGCCACCGATGGTTGATATGGCGCTCGACGTGTTAAAAAATGCCGATTCTTGTTGAAGTTGCCGATATGGTGAGAAAGTTAGCGCATCGTACCGACAAAATGAGCTTCCGTTGAAGTGAGCTTCGGACATAGGGAAGTTATCGTGTGAGCGGCATGGAGCAATCTTCAGAATGAAAACAAATTAGTGGTTGTTTTACACATGGCCGTAGCCAGAAATTTTGTTCGGGAGGGGGGGGGGGGCTGACTTTGAAACACTTATGTTGAGGAAAGTTTCAAGGAGTTACATTGCGAAAAATTCCGGGGGGGGGGGGGGGGCGGCCGTGGGCCGCCCCTCTGGATACGGCCTTGTCACGACATACCTGCACAAATATTAATCATTTCTCTCTCCCTTTCAATGTTTTACACACACACACATAAATATATATATCTATGTGCCTATGTACATAATCATCTTTTTTTCTCCATGTTGTGAATCTGAAATCAGTTCCAAAAGTCAAAACTGCCGATTTTTGTCTGAATGGCGAGTGAACGAAATCACCGATTGTGACTGCGAAACGTCATTGAAGCCCCTAAATTTCATTATAAAGTAAGAAGAAATTTAAATTTGTGTAAGCATGTTGACCTTTTTTTTTAGTGGCAAACTTTAAAATTTCGAAGTACTAGACGTGCCGACTCCAGTTGATTTTGCCGACTGAACGAAGTCGCTGGGGCATGGGAAATTCATTGGGTACCCCACTCACTTCCGTTAGCGACGGCCCTGGTTGTGTTGTACCTTGGGCATGGGCCACTTTTCTAAGTCGGTTATCTTGTTTTTAAAATCGCTGATTTTGTATTGGGAAAAACTAGATGATATATCAATATTATAGAGAGTAGAAAGAGTAAAAAAAAAACACACAAAATGTAAAATCTGGTAAGAAAGTAGAAATTGAGAAATTTATTGCCAAAATTCTTATTAAAATGTACTATCTTCCCCTATGTAAGCAAAAACAAAAGCTCTATATGAAAAATTTCACAGTGCAACGCGAAAAATGTCCTTTGAATGAAAATGTCTGTTTCTTATGTATTTTTGGCTGCGAATTACGAATCTGCAATTATATTTTGCCTATCACGTACCATTTTCCCAAAATTCCACATTTTAGCTTTTTACGTATTTTCTGGATAACTGTGCATATTTTCGTAATTTATCGACTTAATTTCTTATAAATTATATCTTTCTCATTGACAGTGAAATCGTTGCCATTCTAAATACCTTTTTAATGAACTTCGTTTACTTTAGCGACATTTTTGGCAATAAAAGCTATATCCACTTCTCGAAATTTCGCGTCTTTTACAAGACGACAAAAACATTTTGCAGACTATTTTGCGGAGAAAAAAAATAGTATGCTGCTGTGATGAGAATGTAGTGATGAGAATGTATCAAGCATTAGGACATGAGCACAATTCAGCAGAGTGGCGCTTGTTTATCAGTGCTCTTCCATCTAAGTATTGTTTTCCTATTCATTCCTGTAGCATATTCTGCAAACACAAAGGAAATTTCAAAATTTTGAGTAGCAAAAACATATCAAATGAGCCACTTGTAAATCTACAATGTGCCTTTTTTCCACAATTGCACATTAAACGTAGTTTATCGAAATATTTGTAAAAGCTCTGGACAGAGAAGGGGTGCTGTGGCTTTCTTGCATCTCAGGAACAAATTCAAAAACTTAAGTGAGGCAAAAGTAAAAGAAAGGATTTTTATTGGCCCAACAACTTAAGAAAGTCCTTTCATGATGAAGAGTATGAAAACAAACAGTGAGAAGCCGAACAATCTGCCTGTCTTACCTTTAAATCGGTGTGCTCACGTTTCCTTGGAAATGAGAAAGCTGAAAATTACGAAAATCTTGTTTGTGACATGATAAAATGCTTTTGCATTATTAGGTTACTATATTTCATTAAAATTACTTTTTGGACTCCCATATGGACTTCTTTTCACAAAACCTTGGCGTAATTAATGATGAGCATGGGGAAAAGTCTCATCAGGACATCTCTGTGTTTTAAACCTGTTTCAGTGGTCAATCGAATGGAAGTATACAAATTGAATATTGCTAATCTGTTATCAGGGCACACCAACAGATGCCCACAAGATGAAATGGCCCCCCCCAAAAAAAATCTTTTTTGTGTTTTTGTTTTCAATAAGTACGCCGCAGTTACATTCTTCTATAACCAAATTGTATAAATATGAGAAGTGGGTCTCCAGCAAAAACGGTACGTGCTGAACCATTTTGGTTTGGATATTTGAATTAAGCACCTTTTGTTTATATAGAATCACATAGTTTCATCTAAAGGTCAAAAAAAAAAAAAAAATTCAAATTTGTTGCAGTGTTTTCTGCCATTTTCTTCCGGCTAAAAACCGCCCATGTGAGTCGTGCAATAAAAACTAATATACTGCTGGCCACAACAAAAACAAGCAACAGCAACGAAATCTTTCAATGTGTTTTTCCTTCAGTTCTACATAACTTACTAACCACACCCTCGTATATTGGCTGTTTAATGTTTTTTTTTTTTTTTGAGTTATTAATATATACTTTCCCTTAGACGATCGTGATTTACTGATTGCGCTATCGAAGAGATACGGCATTGCGGTTAGTTTGATCACCATAACAAACCTATTACGATTTTTCTCCCCTAAGAATTTATTGAAACTGAAACAGAACTGCTAATTATCTTGCTATAAAGACGAATTTTTAATTTTTCAGTTCTGAGGGAGCAAGTCAGTTATTAATTTCTCGTAAAATTTGTATCCATATTTATTTCGGCAACTTTCTAAGAAATTTAATTCATATACACACTGAAAATAATTACTGTTGTATCCATTGTAAGTTGAAGGGAAATTATGTAAAAGGCAACACAAACCGTGAAAATTTCTTTTTAGCTCCAAAAGACGTGTAGTCTATTTTAGTGCAAAATTGTGACATATTACGTTAAGTATCAACATCAACACGATGTTAGCGAACTTTGACTCCAAATGAGCCCTCTTGAGACTGTTTAACTCGGCGGCCATTTAATTTTTTTTTTCTCTCTCATAAATATCACATGGATGGGCCGCTGGATAAGAATCTAAGTGCCATTCTTTGACAATGTCACTAAATTCCTGTAATGAACAGACCTTGTCGAGAATAATCCATTTATTTACAAAAATAAAAACGGAAAAAGTTTTTTTTTATTTATTTATTTTTTATAAGATGATTCTGCACAAAAATAAGTTTATAACGCGGCTTATCAATTTTTTGACTGCCTTCACCTGACCACTGATAAAAGCTCGGCGGGCCTTAGGTTGAGTCTTAATCGATGTAAGAGAAGATCATATTTTCCATTGTATTGCAATAACATGAAGGGAAGGGACGCTAAAAAAAGTCGTGTAATTGTTGTATTTTTTTCTCTTACGGATGACATATAGCGTCTTTTTGCACCAAAGACAAACTTGATTAATTTTTAAATCAAGCATATGCGGGTGGATGCTCTTGTCATCCACTATGTTGCACTAACGATAACGAAGGAAGGAGGGTTTAACTTTGAAAATAGCCGGCATCTGTAAAGCGACGTCTCCCCGCTAGATTCTATCAAAACAATATTCAGTCATTCACGCAGTGTGCGCCTGCGTCAGCCGGGAGTCTCGCTTGGGGTCGTTCGTTCTCCATGCGCTGTCAGCCAATTGGCGTTTCCCTACCACTCGCCCGGCATCTTGGATGGAGGAAGAATGGCCGACGTCGACGCTAAGCAACCCATTTCCAAAGTAAGATGTGTGTTCCTACCTGTGGTGGCTTCCATTTTTTCAAAAACATAAACATACAATCTCGCTAGGCAAGATCGGGGTTGATTCTTTATGCATGATGAAATGGCGGTGTGTGTTGATTAAGCAAACATTCGCACTGTTGTCTATCCCCCATGCGTGGGTGTGTTTATGTTGTGCATTGTCTTTTTTGTGCGAATTAGAAAATCGCGCTCTTGATAATGCATGATGACAACGAAGATTCTCATTGCATGTCGCTCGCGCTTGCCGAGTTGAGTTTTTGTAATCACAATCGCAAGCATACAAATCTTCTCTATTTTCAATGAGTACATTCATTTTATTCAATATTTTTTTACGTTGTTGTGAACGAGAAAGCCGTTTCCTGATTCACTAAATTTTAAACTAGTCCTGTTTTCATGTTCACTACAGATCTTAATCGTAATGAATATAATTTATTTTTTCTTTTCCATTTTTATTGTTTGCTTTAAAGCAACGTGTGCTTGTTTACCCTTACATTTGTTTATAAAATGTCGTTTATGCTAACATTTTGAGTGCGTGTTGTCAGAAAAAGGAATATAATTAGAGAAAAGTCGAATTGTTTGTATATTAATATTAAAACATTAAAATTAATTATTTCTTTGAACACATACCTTTTTTCTTTTCAGAAAAATGTGCTAAGATTATTCTACACAATTTTAATTATCTCTTGAAGAACTTCGACGCATTTTTCTGCTTTCTTTTGATTTTGCCGATATCGAATGCGCAAGTAAATTGTGAAACTGTGAAATGCAATTTATAGGTCAAGTAATTAGTTGCGTCAGAAATGTAAACGCGGACTACAATGGTTGAACGCAAGCAGTGTGTGATGCTTTTTACTATTTTTTTTATTTATTTCAATTTATGAATCAAACTGGGTATCCATGAGTGATTCTGATCCGAAATCCTCCGGAATTTTCTAAAATTTTAAAAAACCTGTTCCCAAAATTAAAAAAGAAAAGAAAAGAAGGGGGGATGTATTTTTCGAAAAAAATTTAATTTATTAATTTCAAGATTTTAACGAATAATATCAGTGCTTTTCTTTCTACTTTGGGATGAACAAATTATTTGATAATTTTAATACTTTACAACCAGTAACGTTTCTGGGGAAAAAAAAAGACTTCTGAGATTAATATTACAGTAACTTTCATTTGGTCAATTGATTTTTTTATCTTATATATACATACGTAAGTATGGCTGGGGGAGGGGGGGGGGGCTTATGATTGTAGAATTTATATTTTAAATTCGCGGTGGTGGGCATACGTTTTCCGAAATTAAAGTTTTTTTCTTTATTTCTACCAATATTTAAAATAGGCATAGAATTTACAGGTTTCAAACATAAAAACTGGATATCCGGTAAAAATCCGTCAGACAAGAGACACTGGATATCCGATATCTGGTACAAATCCGTCAAGCAAAGAGATATCCGATATCCGACAAAATGAATATCCGAGTTGGAGCTTTGGTGGTAACAATTGAGAGCAATCACAACAACAACAGTAACAACAACAACTGAATTAATTTAAATGGCTAATTTTGGCTAAATTCTTTTTCCCAACTGGCTAAAAGTCGTCAGGAAAATCTGGCAACCCTGCCCATGAAAGTATCCCCGCACCTGAATAGTCATATATTTTGATTTGTGACTGAAATTTGTTATGGAAAGTCATAATTTTCAGTGAAAAATATTCGAAAGCCATGGAAATTGCAAGTTTACTGCTGTGAACCATAAATTTGTTAAAACGCCGTTCTTTCCCCCCCCCCCCCCCCGTTTTTCCGTATTCATGGCTGTGAAGTGTACGTTTCTTTTGCCAAAAAAGAAAGTAATTTTCTCCGTTTTTACGCCGAATATAGTAACTAACAGTGCCAATTTACAGTAAGAAATAAAATGATAATTTATGTAAATTTCGATGAAATTGTTCACAAAAAAGATCTTTTACCTGTAAACGCTAGATTCCATTTTTAGACGTAAGAACTTCGTAAGGGGTTCATTTTTTAGAGTTCGAAAATTTGAAAGGTCCGTTTTTCGGATAAGAAAAGTTCATAAATATGATTCCAGTTTCTTTTAAGTAGACCCTTGAGTAATTATTTAACTATATAATAACTTTGAAGGCAATTTAAAAAAAAAATTACACGCCCTTGGTAGAAAATGACTTGTCTTACTAATATTTTAAAGTTTTCTTTCTGCAAAAATTCAATTTCTTTTAAAGTTAGTAATTGGCTAAAATCAGTAATATTCAAATTTAGGATTATATCCTTCCTGCAAGAAATTTAGTTTTCACTTTAAACGTATCGTATTAAAAATGGTAATTTTTTGGATTATTTTTTTATTGATCTAAAGAATATTTTTTTTCTTCATACATGTTTTTTTTTTTTTTTTTTGGGGGGGGGGGGGGGGACGATCGATCCGTTTTAATGTAATGTTCTTAAATATGAAAAGGTTGTATGATATATGTATATATATTATTTCTAATGGGATGCTGTTGGCTTCTGGCAATTGCAGACCTAGTGCGTTCCCGATTGGTACCATTTCTTTCAGTGGCATCACAATGAGTGGTACCATCGCCGCATGAGAATATTGGCGTCCACCATGAGAATTTTTTCTCCACCTGAAAGGGCGAGGCACCCGGACTCTGTTGATGCGATATTGCACTAGTAATTTAATTTAACCGAGAGCATCTACAACATCTTTTATGCTATCATCAATAATACGCATAATGATACGACATGGGTGCAAAAGATGTTCTGCACCTTGGAAAATGCATCGACACTGCCAGGTTCGATCTCTAAACCTGGGGCGTACGAGTCCAGCGTCTTACAAAGGCGCCACGATCAGGGTTGGCAAAAACCCACTAATTTTTTATTTTGACCGGGGCACTGGTCAAAACTGGTTTTAATCGTGCTTAAATGGTTTTAACCGGTCAAAATGGTCAAAACTAAAAAGAAAAGAAATTTTGAACATTTTTTACATAGTTTATTCCTTTAATTGTTAGATGCAACACCCCCCAATTTAATAGGCAGTAAGTAAAAGTAACTTAAACTGAGAAATAATAACAGCAACCAAGGTTGAAATTGAAATATTGTTTAAAAAATAGGCTTAATGACTAAAATAAATGAGGCAATAAATATTCTTAATTAAGAGGGATTGCAGTTTCAATATGCAGTATCCAATTTCCAATATAATATGAAATAAGGATGCTATTTAATAATGTAATGAACTTTTTTCTTGCATCACCCATTTTCTCATTGGTTGATTACTGCTTCTGCCCTGCTCCTTTTTATTGATTGGCTGCTACCAAAGCTAGCATGATGCAACGTTTCATCATACTCAAAGTAACTTAGTGACAAGAAAACATTGTTTCTTTTTCATGCTGATTGAATCGTGAGTTTTATTTGAAGATTGTGGATGATCATGAATCAGATATTGATAAAAACATCACAAAAATAATAAATGATGTTTCTATATATAAAGAAGCGAAATCGTTATAATAAGCAACTGAAACCCGTGGTTGCTGCATTGGATAATCTGCAATCTGAAAAGGCTAATATTTCTACTGCTTGTTGCGAGTGGTTAAAGCTTGTAAACAACAATGAACTACAACCTTATGCTGACGTCCTCAAATTTCGGTTCGAACAGGCTATCACACCAGCTCATATTCTCGCATATTTGTTGGATCCAAAATACATGGGAGAAGGACTGACAGCACCACAACAAGAATCAACACGCATTTGATTATCAGAACTGAATCCTGCCTACCTCCCGTTTGTCACTGCCTTCCAAGCTGAAGAAGACCCGTTTCCAAGATCATATTTCACTTCTGAAGTGCGAAACAATGTAAAAGCATCAATATGGTGGAAATCAATGAAAAAAAAAAAACTATGATCAACGAAGGGTTTTTAAATTTTGTCATCCACCTTCACAACTGCCCATCAAGTTCTGCTGCCACTGAAAGATTGTTCTCAAATTATAGTTTTGTCCAAAACAAATTACGAAACAGATTAGGCTTAGAAAAAGCCTCCAAACTTGTTGTTTGTTACAAAATGCTAAACAAAAAGGGGGCTGCAGCAGAATTGGATTGGTAATTGTTTTACCATTGTTTGTCACCTTCAGTCACTTTAGTGCATCAAAAACACAAAATGACTCCAAATAAAGAATTTGATTCATATTCATTTTGTTTGTTATATCTTGCAAATATGGACATATGACAATATGATACAATGCTGCACAGCATAGGTACTCTCAAGCTAAACTGGACAAGTGGTATTCTGCATAAACAGGGGATCATAATAACATAACACATTACAGTATTATTTGAGTTTTGACCACTTTGGCTGGTCAAAACAGTTTTGACCGGGGCGGGTTAAAACCGGTCAAAACAGTGGTTAAAACCGGCCAACCCTGACCACGATGCCACTGGTTATATGATGTATTGGCGTACTGAATAGCCATTGTTTTTTATGATAATTAATTACAAGGGGGGAAATGCAAAAATAGTACATTTTTGTGATTTGATGTAACTTAAAACACCGATACTTAGCTCAAATAAATGCTATTTGATTTTTGCAAAAGTCTGGTTTAGCTAACTGAATTGAAAAGTAGATATGTTTTATGAAGAAAACTGTGTCGTGTACGTCTTGGAAAGTCACAGGCAAAAGTCATGGGAAATCATGGAATTGGCAAATGGAAATAGCAGATACCCTGATCAAACTGTTGCAGTAGAAGTTAAAATCTGCTTTCAGATGTGTGACTTACATTCACATCGCTGAAAGTTCGTATTACTTTTTTATGATCGTTTTGGCTCTCAAGACTTAAACACTCATCCATGACTGATTAAGCTGACAATTCTATAAACACAAGCAAAATTTTCAGGATAGATATTTCATTGCCACAGCACCATTTCAACTTTCGGTTATGAGTCATCAAGCGTAAAAAATTCGCATAAACAAATGTAGTCTAATTGTGAAATGAAGTGTCATTAGTTATATGAATACTTAGTTAAAAATGAAAACAAAAAGCAATTAAAATGTATAAAAATATTTTGGAAACTCTCAGCATAATATTAAATAATAAAGAAATGGCATGTTTGATAAACGAAGGAGTTACTACATTCACAATTTACATTTTTTTAAATTCGAATTTTCGTTTTGTTCATTTTAAATTCCAAACTACCATTGACAGAAATTGAATGCATACCTGTATGAACACATTTTGATAACTAATCGTTAACTTATGCCTCACCTACCCAACCCTAGAACGGCAAAGCGTACCGGGACAGGACCAACCAGTTATCACCAGTGTTATCCAAAAAAATAATTTTAGGGAGTAATTTCACTCCCTCAAAAATTTTTAGGGAGTGAACTGGAAAACTGGGGAGTATTTTTACAACTGCAATTTACACACCTAGAAAACATTACGTTAAAAGCACTTAATACTACTATATATACATAAAAAAATATTATAGCTACTCAAATAAATGAAACACTATAACATTTCTAGGAAAACAAATATTTATCTTCAAAATTATAATATAAATTAAGCATGGTATTCAAACTGTACTTGTAAAATTCATTTTTTTCCAAACATTTTTTTTTGCTTCCACATTTTAACTGCATATGCAAAATCCATATCACAGTTCACACCTTCATCAGTCACAGAAAAAGAAGGTCCTTCACTAGATAATCTAGTTAGGACATCTAAGTGTTCATCCCCAAGCAAAGCACGTTTTTTTGATTTAATTCGGTTTTGCGTTGCAAATCCCCGTTCACAAGAGGCTGTTGATAACGGCAGGGTCAGAGCAATTGCAATTAATTTTCTGAATTCTGGATACATGAAAGGTGTATCAGTGTCTCCTTCCTTACATTGACTGATATATTTACAAAAGTCAGCCATTTTCACTCCTTTATAGTTTGCTATTATGTCTTTTATAAAGATGAATTCCTCTCGTAACAGCTGTGCTTTTGGTAGTAAACCTTCAATGTACAGCGGGTGATTTTCTTTACAATAGATATCAATTAAATTATTTAATGAATCATCACTATTTGCTTCAGTAACCAATTGGCACTTAAAACTAGCAGGATTTAAAACCTTGTCAAAGTCTAAGAAAACTTGCATCGTGTCCTTGTCAAATCTATGGTTCAAGTTTTGTACAAGATGATGCAAGAACAATTTGCTTGGTTCTTCAAATTTTGCTTTGACATGTGGATTCTTCATTTTTATTTTAATGTTACTGAATGTCTCTTCTTTTTCATGCTCCGTTAAAAAAATCTTTAGGCAGATTCCAGGGGTAGTATGAAATTTTTCTATTCTGGATTTTGTAAGAGTAAGCCTTTCCACGAGAGTTGAAAAACTAACTCCATCAGATTGAAAGGCTATAGAAAGCTTATCAAACAGGTCTAGAACATCCTTTAAAAGACAAATACTGGCAATGAACTCATACTCGCATAATACTTTTAATAACTCTGAAGATTTGCTGTCCGTTGCTTTTTTTTTCTTACCAGCATCGTCTAGGAGATGCGATTCATCCTGTAACGAAAGGACTATGCTTTCAAAACTTGCGTACACAGCATTTACGGCTTTACCCAATGATAGCCACCTAACAGTATGCTGCTGTTTTAACTGTACAACCTGATTTAAAACTTTTTGCATTTCACCAAGTCGATGGTTACGAGATGAAGAAGACTTAAAATATTTGTATAGCTTGTTGATAGTGTCTTGAACTCTAGCAATGGTTGGTACTGCTGCAGCAGCTTGGCTGACAGCTAAGGCCAGCTTGTGTGCCACACAATGTACATGGAGCAGTAATGAATTTTCCTTTTTTAATTGAGCACCAACACCATTAACAGATCCCATCATCACTGATGCACCATCTGTACCAAATCCCAAAACTTTGTTTAAGGACACATTTTTCGACTTTAAAAAATCAAGAATAACTTTTGTTATTCCATCTGCTGTGGTGTCGACAACTGTTACATTTGCCCAGAAATGAACCTCCGAAGATCCTTCTTTAAAAAGCTTTACAAAAATTATGAGCTTTTTTGAGACTGTCACATCCGTACTTTCATCAATTAACAGTGAAATAAATGGACTATTTCGAACATCAGAGTCGAGCTTCTCGAGTAACACATCAGACATAGCTGTTTCAATGTCAGTTAGTTTTCTGTTGTGCATATTGATTGTTTCAACGCTGATATTTGGCACACCATTTGCTTTTTGTAGCATCATTATTGGCTTAAATTTTCTTTGGGCCATCTCTTCCTTTGACATCATGTACAATGTTTTGAAGATGATTAAATCTGTGTCACTAACTTGAGAGGAAGCATTTTTTACGGAATTTTCCAATACTGCTGCTCGCTTGGGAGCTACCACTGCAGCTCTGTGATCAGCTGTTGATTGATGGCGTACGAAAGCAGAACGCTGTAAATTTGTGGTGCCTGTAGTAGCCATTACTATATTCAATTTATTTTTTTTACATTCTTTACAAAATGCCTTGCCAGACTTATCATCGTATTCGATCCACGGAAATTCCCGATACCATTTGGGCAAAAATTTAACGTGGTTCGGTCTTGGACACGGTACAATTTCTGAGGAAGAAGATGAACTGTCATTACAGTCTATAGTGTCTTCAGAACGTCCTTCACATTGATCAAAAGTCCTTTTCCTTGAAAATGAAGTAGTTTCGTTTACTGATTGGACACGTGAGTTTTCAGTCTCAGTTTCAATTGATCGCTCAGGTGACATAACTACCTTTTTAAAAAACGTATTTAACTTACTTTGCGACATTCTTATTAACTATGATTTTTTTCAAACCAAGGATTATTTCTAACTGTTATTAAACGATAACATGCCGGTGATGACGAAGATTTGTTTACGAACAACGCATGCTGCAGCAAACGACCGCGAGAGCTGAGTGAGCATATTGCCAGATTGAGAGGAGCAGTCCTTCGCCGTGCTAGTTTGGCAAGCTGCCAATTGTATACCAGTCTAGTTACGCGAGGAAACAAGAGGAAAAACCACATGATCTTGTTTTTCTTCTTCTTTTGAATCATGATGGTGCGGGAAGGAAGAAGGCCGAGGATTGGACGGACCTGCTGGTAGATTATTTCCGGAATAGTTAAGGATTTTCAATTAAAATTTAGGACGCGTATTTTTACTCCCTGCAACTTTTTGGAGGAGTAAAACTCAAATTAAATGCGTGAAATACGCGTTCAGGTGCGTAATGGCGAACGCTGGTTATCACTGAATTCTTTTCAAGTTTTCCTTGATTTTTTTGTCGGTAAAACTTTCTTGCTATTATTATTTTATAAATTATAGGTTGCGCATGCATTATTTAAGATACAATTTAATTTGCTGTAATAAATAATGAAGCTATTATTTTATCCTTCAATTATAATTAATATTATTTGCTGGTGACAAATTACACATTAAATGATTGAAATAAGATTTAGGGCATCTGTTCCCAAACTGGGGGACGGGAAGACAAATCGGGGGGAGGGGGGGGGAGTCCAGTTGAATATTCTCAGTTAAAAATTTTGTGCACAATTTATTAAAACTAAATATACGCTGTAGATTTTTAATTAAACACAATGTTTAGAAAATTAAAACATTCGACTTCAATAAAACGTCCACATTTATTAAAGAAAGTATCGGAACAAACGTGATGTTTCTAGTAACTTGCTTTGTGATGTTGCTAGTGTCTTATGGAGAGGAAAAGTTCTCAAGCCAACCCCCCCCCCTCCCCCACCCGTCTTCTTTCTCCAAAACAGTCTAAAACCACATTTTTAACCTTCCGAGGAAGAGTCCTGGAATTCCACCTTCCCCTATTCTTCAAAGATGGCCTAAAATTGCGCTTTTGAACCTCAATTCAAAAAAAATTCTAGAGAGAACCCTCGACTTTCCCCTTTCCCTAACCGTTACCAAAGAAAGCCTTTTTTTTTGCACTTTTAAGACTTCAATTTCAACAAAAATTCCCAGGGCTGAGCCGCTAGACCACTCCCAATTGCTAATTCTCTTTCTCCTCCACATAAATAATGCAATTCTGCAAAGGGAAAAGACGGAAAGGGAAAGTAAAAAGGCCAAAGACATAAACACCACTCCCCCTCCCAAAAAAGTGTGGTTTACTTTTAAAATGGCACACAGAAACACTGTTGCATTTTTATGCGTTAACTGCCCCCGTATCAAAAATATGACGCACAAAATCAAAATTCCCTCCGTCAAAGTGTCCACCCCCCCCCCCGAAAAAAAAACCTCTTTTTTAAATCGGCCTTCGTGAACGGTCACCGCACTATTTAGAGCACTTTACAGTCTTATTTAACCAGCTTTTGTTAGGGTAGAAGCGAAATAGAAGTGATTAGTTTATTACTATGCAATTGAGTGCATATTGAGGATCCAATGTAAAATGGTGATTGTTGTTTCTAAGTCCACGTGAAGTTCATTTTCCGATCCCAGACACTGAAAAAACGATTGTTCAGTGAAAAACGTCTGCTTGAACTCAAATCCCTTCAGTAAGAAAAGTAAAAATAATAATGTTTTTTGAGACTTGTAAAGCTATTTTGAAAAATGCTTTTCAACTGGTTAAGTGTAAAACAAATGAATTATTAACCCATTTTAGACCCAGCATAGAAATTTCATAAAATGTGTTTTTTTTTTCATTAAAATGCTTAAATTGCATTCATGATACAAAAGTTCCGTGCAGGAAAAATATTTTCTGCTCAAATTAATGAAAAAATAATTTAGTTGAGCAATTGTACTATAGCCGAATTTATGTATATTTTTTCTGAAAAGTCAGTTTCGAGCCAGTTTGGATGCAAACAGACTTGCCATTTGAGGTACAAATAAATCGTTTGGTTTTCGCACACTTTTACATGGTTCACAGCAGTGGTCGTCAAACTTATAAAAGCCATTGAGCAAACGCACCATTTTTGAATTCTACCCAGTGCTATTTTGAAAATTCTGAACAAAAAGTGTTTACTCCAATTAGTGATGTGGGCCAGACAAATGCCTACTGGCCAGGACATTTATAAACGGGTATTCATGTAGGAATTTGTCCAAAGCATTTTAAGCGTCTAAAATCTGGGCATTTATGAAATTATATTTTCATTTACGTTTTGACATTTTAAATAAGAAATAAAGATTAGAATACTATTAGTTATTTTATAACATATATTTTATTGTATTGTAGGTTATTGTATTGTAAAAGTATAAAGAAGCCAGATCAAAAAAGTGTTAATTATAAATTGCTACATTTTTTATCAGTGTTAATCATAATAATATTATATAAATAAAGACAATTTTATAAAACACAACGTTTTTGTTGCGCACTAAAAAGGTTGAAAATAATATTCCTATGAGCCTGGAAGAATTTCTGAATAAATTGGTCACATTATGGTAACAGAGTTTCTAATTCTTATAAAACGAAAAACGCTGGGCGCATGAATTCTTTATATTATTATGTTATGAATGTTTGTTTTACAGAATCATTGATGTATATATAAAGTTTAAAGAGCAACTATGCAAATCGATTATTTTGATGCTATGTTAATTTTTGCAAATTTTCTATGACATTATGATCAGTATAGATGGGTATAGGTAAATGAATTATGATCAAAGCTGTGTTTATGATCTGTTACATATAAACATAAACTGTGTTTATAGAAGTATTTACATCCTAAAATTTTGTTCAAAATATGTATAGTTCAATTCATTTACAGTGACTCTCATTCATATCTCCTATGAAGGACATTGACTAGGATATAATGAAACAGTATTAACCAGGTTTTCTTTCATAGAAATTTTAGTGTGTTAGAAAAGTCTTGATGTTTGAGTACATGCGCCCAACGTTTTTCGTTTTATAAGAATTAGAAACTCTGTTACCATAATGTGACCAATTTATTCAGAAATTCTGCCAGGCTCATAGGAATATTATTTTCTACCTTTTTAGTGCGCAAGAAAAACGTTTTTTATAAAATTGTTTTTATTTAGGGGTCATTCATAAATGATGTCACGCTTCGAGGGGAGAAGGGGGTTCGTGAAACTGTGACAAAGTGTGACAAGGGGAGAAGAGAGGGTAACAAGAAGTGTGACATTCCTGCTTACGCAACATAGCATGACGCAAGACAAAGGGGGAGGGGGGTCCGTTGAAGTGTGACAAAGGGGGAGGAGGTCAAATATGTGGGAAAAAAGCGTGACTGAACGGTCCCTTATGTAATATTATTTTCTTCTTTTTGGTTTTTGATGGGTGAAATTTCGCAATCGTAGAAATTGATTCAGAACCTCGATGTGCAATGCAATTATCCTTACTACAAAAGTTAGCTTTCGCGATTTAAAGATAAGTCAGATATAAAATTTTATGCAATATAAAATGACTTATGAGACTCTTATTTCAAATTTTTTGATATTGAAATTAAGCTAACATTATTCACCCGGAGTTGAGGAAACTGCTAATTATTATTTTTGGATCAAGTTAAGCCTTAAGAAATCGAACTAAAAAGCTCATAACTGGCGTTCTTATTGGCTTAGAAACTTCGAACAAATTTTTCTTGTGCGAAAAAATCAGCGCAATCGATCGATATATTATATTAATATGTGCAAGTCTTTTTCACCCCCATATTGGGGAATTTATGTGAAAATTTGCATAAAATTGGAATAAAAAAGGAACTACCTGTCGGATTTTTTATGCGTGGTAGAATATTGCATTGTCATCTGGTTCGGAGCTATGTGTAAAGTTACAGAACAAAAGCTTATCGGGAAATGGTCGAAAATTCGATTGCAAAATCCCGAGGACAGACAAGAAAGCGAGTTAAGAAAAACGTTGTAAAATTCATAATAATTAATGAATGTTTTCAGTACAGTTTCTGTCTGTGACGGCTTCTAAATATTTGGAACTGAATAACTATTATGAGTTAATAAAACTGCTAAGCCTAACTTTAATCAATATAATTTTGTGTATGTAACTTAAGATATTTCAGGTGATGTCGGTAATGTAATTGTTTGGGCCCGTGCCGTTTTTAATGGGAGGCGGCCAAAAATATTTATCTTCTTAGGGATATTTATTCCCTTAATTCTCCGATGTTACTTTAGCTATGAAAATAGATGAAAATTATAGAGGAATACGGAAAAGGAAGGGGAATATTAAAAAGGGAGATCATGTATTTTCATTAAAACATAAAGTTAACACTAATGTACTTTTTCTAATTATTTTCTCAATGGGTGGGGATTAACTCTAAAAACCCTCTCCTTGGGCATAATTTTGTTATTGTTGTATCTTAAGTATCATGAGGGACACTTTGCTTTGCGTCCATAAATTATTTAAGATGAAATTTAATTTTTTGAAATAAAATAAAATTTAAATAAAACGGTTGGAATTTTTTTATTAAATAAAAAAGAACAAGATATTTTTGATGTTTGCAATGTACCTAATTTTCACAATAGCTCAAGAATTAAGGAAAGCCTGTTGCAGATAAGACAAAATTCGTGAGTTTGAGTTGGGAATGGGCAAATTTAAATATCAAAACCACTTCCGAGAGTAGCAGTAACAATAAGCGTGAAAATGAATGAAGCCAAAGCAAAGAAAAACAATTTCGATTAATTTTGTGGTTTTTTTATTATTTTTTTATTGTGTTGTGGTAACACACCGCCTAATATATGCTAAAGGTTAGCTGTTAGAATATTTATAATGGAATTCAAAAACCTACTTAAATTGAAACCAGTTTACCCATCATGAAAACGCTAAAAAAACCCTATTTTATAACAACATGTGGTAATATTAATAACTGCTTCTAACAAAGAAATTATCAAAATTATATCTTATATCAGTTTTGAAGTAAGGTCAATTCCTAAATGCGATTTCCCCTAAGTTTCTCGTATTTAGTAAGTTTTTGACCATATTTATGGCACATTGGCATGTAAGAAAATAAGGATTGAATGCACTTATTCTTTCGATGTTAAACTAACTTTGTATCGAAGAAATTTAAGTTTAATTATAATTATAGAAAAAATTTAACTCTCGCATTTAGGACATTTTTGTCGCATTAGGGTATCTAAAACCTAAAATGCGACAATTAAGTACTACGCTGCTACTTATGCATCTCAGTTTCTACTGTTTAACAGTTTACAGTGTTACATTTTTGAGTGCACAAAATTTTATAAATCAGGGGTTCCCAAACTGAGTGCCGCGGCACCCTGGAGTTCCATACTGAGAGATGAGGGGTATCGCCGGTACTCTTGACATCAGTTTCTTCCAAAATCGAAAAAATACACAATTATCTCACAAATCACGGACAGGTATTATATGACTAGGATGCCATCACTAACAAGGGAAGTTTGGTTTTGACGGAATCTAGAAGCGCGTTCAAATAGTGACGTCTCGAGAGCCGATTTTTTAGCCTACTTTCCCGTAAAAGTAAAAAAAAAGAATAATAAAGCATGAAAGAAGGCTTAATGGTATCGTGAAAATATCGTTAAAAATCAAGAAAAGTCAAAAATAAGTTAAATAATTAAATAAAGATTGAAAAATAAAAAAATTGAAAGTAGGGTTTTGAGATGGGGGGAAAAGTTTGTCTGTCGGTCTGTCTGTCTGTCGGTCTGCGGCGAGGACATCTCATTTCCATATTTTACTTTTTGATTTGAACAATTTTTTGTTCAATTTTGAACAGTTCAAAAAATTTTAACATTATCGCCTATGGGTGAAAATGAAGCAAATTATGTAAGCTTTGGGTACAAGATCCAAGTTCCCATGAACAAGCTCACTGGAAGAAGTTCTTGGCGTGAAATATTGATTTGAACAATTTTTGTTCATTTTTGAACAGTTCAAAAAAAAAATTAACATACCGCCTACGGGGAAATTTCAATCCTATATAATTCCTGATCTAACGGACGGATTTGCTTGAAACAAACTTTATCGGAAAGCTTTTATAACGTAGAACATGTACAAATAGAAAGCTCATCCAGAACTAACGATCCTTTTTTCCTATGAAATTTTTTTATCGGGATTTTTAAGGATATTTGTTAATGAGTGAAATAATGAATGAATGAATAAATGAAAGAGTGAAAGACTGAATCAATGAATAAATGAATGAGGAAAAGAATGAATGAATGAATGAATGAGTGAATAAATTAAAAAAGGAATAAAGGAAAGAATGAATGAGCGAGTGAATGAATATGTATTATCCGTTGAAAAAGGTATATTTGAAATACTTTAGAACTAAAGCTAAATGAGAAAGAGAGAGAAAGAGAAGGCTAGATTATAAATTTGTATTTGGTGTATACGGGAAAGTAGGCTCGTATAGTTCTAGACGGAACTTCTTGTTTTTTTTTTAATAGCCGAAAAGAGGTTGCTTTGGGCGAAATTATAAGAAACATGGTGGTTTCCGGTTCGTGTGTTGTACGATGCTCAGGATATTTTTTCTAAAAGAAAAGCAAGTTTTTAATCAGTAGTACCCAATCCACCTCAGAGCGATGACGCACCCCCCTAAAAAGCTAGGGAGTCCACCCCCACAACCCCCTCCTGATAACACCCCTAAAAACTTCAATTCCTATTTTTTTTTGGAATGAGAGCATTTGCGGCATTCTTATTTTACCCTTTTCCTTTTGCAAAACATGATACTAAATCTGGTGCCCCCAGAATTATGGCTCACCCCTAAAAGGTTACAAAGCCCCGCTCTCAAAAACGATGACACCATTTTAAAACGGCGAAACTCCCTAAAAACATCCTATTTTTGATTACCCGCTTCTCACAAAAAGTTACACCCCCCCCCCAAAAAAAAGGCGATGGCACACCAAAAATTGACCAAAATCCCACAATTTTTTAAAATTTCAACCCCCCTTAAGTATCTACAGAGCCCCCCACGCAAAGAAACGATGGCACCCACAAAAATCAGCCAAAAGCCCCTGAAAATCATCCTCAAAAAATGTATTAATTACACTGTGCAACACGAAAAATGTCCTTTGGATGAAAATGTCTGTTTCTTATGTATTTTTAGCTGATAATTAGGAATCTGCAATTATTTTTTGCCTATCACGTACCATTTTCCCGAAATTCCACATTTTAGCTTTTTAGGCATTTTCTGGATAAATGTGCATATTTTCGAAATTTATCGACTTAATTTATTATAAATTATATCTTTCTCATTGACAGTGAAATCGTTGTCATTCTAGATAAAAAGGTCTCTAGAATGACAACGATTTCAGCACAATTAAGCAGAGTGGCGCTTGTTTATAGGTGGTCTTCCATCTAAGTATTGTTTTCCTATTCATTCATGTAGCATATTCTGCAAACACAAAGGAAATTTCAAAATTTTGAGTGGCAAAAGCATATCAAATTAGCCACTTGTAAATCTACAATGTGCCTTTTCCCCACAATTGTATATTAAACTTGGTTTATCGAAATATTTGTAAAAGCTCTGGACAGAGGAGTGACTTTCTTGTATTTCAGGAAAAAATTTTAAAAACTAAGTGAGGCAAAACTAAAAGAAAGGATTTTTATTGGCCCACAACTTAAGGAAGTCCTTTCATGATAAGGAGTATGAAAACAAACAGTAAGAAGAAGAAAAATCTGCCTGGATGGCCTTTACATCTGTGTGCTCACGTTTCCTTGGAAATGAGAAAGCTGAAAATTACGAAAATCTTGTTAGTGACATGATAAAATGCTTTTGTATTATTTATTAGGTTGCTATATTTCAATAAAACTACACTTTTTGGACTCCCATATGGACTTCTTTCCTCAAAACCTAGGCGTAATTAATGATGAGAATGGGGAAAGGTCTCATCAGGACATCTCCGTGTTTAAAAAGCGTTTCAGCGGTCGATAGAATGGAAGTATACGAATTGAATATTGCTAATCTGTTTGTTCTCAGGGCAAACCAACAGATGCCCACAAGAGAAAACGGGCAAAAAAAAAAAAAATCTTTTTTGTGTTTGTGTTTTCAATAAGTAAGCCGCAGTTACTCTTCTATAGCCAAATTGTATAAATATGAGAAGTGGGTCTCCAGCAAAAATGGTACGTGATGGACCACTTTGGTTTGGAGATTTGAATTAAGCTCCTTTTGTTATATATAATCACATAGTTTCATCTAAAGGACAAAAAAAAAGTTCAAATTTGTTGCACAGTGTTATCAAACTCCTATAAAGCTTCGCAGACCCCCAGACCTCCCCCCCCCCACCCAAAAAGAACCACGATGGTACCCTTAAAAATCGGCCAAAACCCCGCAAAAACACCCCTCAAACAATTTATTAATTATAAACCCTCCTAAAAAAGTTTGGAGCTCCTTCCCCCTCCCCCCCCCAAAAAAATGATCGTACCCACTAAAATCGGCCAAAACACCCACCCCTCAAAAAAAAAATTGAATGATAAATGTTGAGAACTAGCAATCCAGATGATGAAAATAATTCGCAACACTTTTGATCGATTTTGGGGGTGGTAGTTAACGTTTTTAAGAGGACGTAGCTTTTTAGTAAGCTGCGCCATCATTGTCGGGGGTTGGGGGGGGGGGGGCACACCAACAAAATTTCGTAAGGAAACATCAGTTAATAAAAAGTGGAAGGGATTTTAACATTCTTAATTACATTTAAAAGAACGCCCAAATTTTTAAATTTCTTCTTAACCCTTTGGTTATGAACGAGATTAGATTGGTTTAGCTCGCAATCGAATCGTGCTTCATACTGCGTGCGAATGAGATCCGCTCGGGAGCAAGATTTCGACCGAAATGTTTAGAAACGAGCACTACTCGCGTAGTGAAATTTTTCCTCAATAGCCGCGTTCACATGGCACTCTTATAACCCGCTTGTACCCTGCTTATCCCCGCATTCCGGTTTTTTACCGGGTAAATGGTGGGTCTAGTTGCCTCCTGCCCAAGAGCAGGATTTTTGCGGGGTTTCTACCCAGCATGCCATTCGCGCAGCACTCTCGATTCCCCATGAGTTACCTTTTGATTGACAGTTCGCGCGTTTCGTATGGTGTGCGCAACTTGAGGATTTTAAATGAAATAGGCCAAAAGTACAGCAATAAAAATTATTTCTTACTTGTAATTTTTTCTATGTTTATTTTTCAATTTTGTGTATATCTTTTGTCATCTCTAGATGTAATAAATTTAAGAAAAATTAAGATGAAAAATCCTATGATCTTGTACGTTTCCATACATGTTAGTACTAAGGTAGAAGAGTATTGTTACTTTTATTTTTTCATTCATTATTGAAAAAGTAATTTCTTATCTTGAAACGCAGAAATAATTTGTCGTACTCACCATAGTGACATCGGTTTGTTCATTTTTATTAGTTCATGTCCTTAAATGTCTTTAAAACTAAGGAGTAAGAAATACATAAAGGTTTAAACTTTTAAAAACGTATCTTTTATTTTGAAACGACACATGCATGCGATTAATATGTAGGCATAATTTTGTTGGCTGTGCCATATCAGGTTTTTCTTACACAACCCTCTGGTGTTTATAAATAAAACTAACCGGGTTAGAAATTACTGTTCTGAGTTTTTTTAAAAAGTAATTGAGATTTTCAAAATTACTTATACATAAATAATGTACATCAAAATAAAATAATTTTTGGAAAAAATAGAACCGACTTTAAATTATAAATTGCACTAAAAAGTGAAAAATAAATTAATTCTTTAACAACACCGATACGATTTTTAAATATAACTTTTGAAGCCTGCGCACAATTACCTAATTACCATTACGTCATGTGTTACTTTACATTGAAACTGTTATAAGCTCTGGGCCATTTATATTTGTAATTTATTCATGATTACAAAAGTAATCATGAATCAAAACCTATCATGATTTTGCACCGACTTCAAAAGTTATGTTTAAAAATCGTATCGATGTTGTTTAAAGAATTAAATTAGTTTTCACTTTTTAACGCAATTCATAATTTGCAGTCGGTTCTATTTTTTTCCGAAAGGGACTTTATTTTATTATTTTTGGTGTAAATCCATTTTTTACATAAATACTCTATTTTTAAAAAATCCATATCAAAAGGCAAACCTTCTTTGAGTGAATGGCACTAAAAACTAGTCATTTGAATGATAAATTCCGTTTGAGCAACCACCCTCGATGGATTAAAAAAAAATCAAAATCTTGAAAATCGGCTCATCCTGTGAGATGTTATGGGTGGACAAACAAAAAACCGATATCCATACGGTATGAATACATAACCTCCTCCTTTGTGAAGTCGGTTAAAAAAATAGAATATAATAATTATCTGAATATTCGGCAATTTCTCCTAGGCCGAAGCCGAATATTAAAATTTCTAGAAAATCGTGGTAATAGAAAGTATTTTCTAAATTTTAAAAGTACTCACCAAGTAAAACACCAATTTCACACAATAATCTATGATGTATGATTTAATTCTCTTTAAGAATCCAGAACTACCTAAAATTAATGTATTTTCTGTATTGTTTTGAATGCAATAAAATTGGTAAGCATTAGCATTATTTTACTAATTTCTAAATTCAAATTAGAGGAATACTATTGTTTAGAATGTTTACCTTGCTCCAAATAATTTCATGAAGATATTTTAAAAGCTATAAAAGTATATTTTTATTTTATGGCTTTTTACATACCTATTTTTAGAAGATCTATTAAAATTTAATGCATTTAACTGGAATATATTTTTTTAATTTAAAAAGCCCAATAACTTATGCTATCTTAATATTCATGATATGTTCTAGGCTTTTCACATTGCTATCTTACCCAATATTCACAATAAATCAGTTTACTCACACAAAGTCTGCCTTCCACTGTGCTACTAAACAAAATAAAAGTCTCACATTCTTCATCATAATTAACTATTGCCAGCATTTATGAGCACATGCTAAGTATAAAATACAATATTGTAACTGTATCAAACCTAAAAGCAATGTTTAAAAAAAGTAGTTTTTTATAAATTAATTTTTATTTATTAAAATTATATACTAATGTGTTCTTTTACAATAACTATAATGCAATTTTAAATGCTTAAAATCTACCAATTTCTTTATTTTTGTACATTTCTAACGTAGCAGAACTATTTGGCCGAATAATGATCAGTATTCGGAAAGACCGAATATTCGGCTAAATCAAGAAACTTCTATTTTAGCAGGCCGAATACCGAATAGTGGCCGAATATTCGTTGCATCTTTAACACACACACACACATATATATATATATATATATGAAAATGCAGAGCTTTGAACGGTCTTTCCCCCTTTATTTAAGATAACAATTCTCCATTTAATTCAGTTACACTCCCTGCAATAAAAAAACAAATACATAACGTTGCATTTTTGGTTTTAATAAGAACACACGTAGCTTGAATCTTGATCATTTCTATTTTTCAAATACATCATGAACTTTATTTGTTGTCTGATTATATTTGTTGATAAGTCATTTGGGTGTCATAATTAATTCTATATTTGGAATTAATATTCAAACGTCTCATAAACGATGCATAACCACCACCTGTACATAAAATAAAATGTCTTGATATTGATTGCTAGATGTAGCGTATGTATGCAATTGGCAATATTCTGGTTAATCAGTTTGCCCTTAGCAACCTTGTTTGCTTTTAAGATATTATGAGCAAAATGTTTGTAAATATTCCTGAATCGTAAGAAAAAAGCAACGATCTTTCATGCTCTTAATTTACTTAGAACACCTCTTTCCTTTTTCTTTAAGAAAGATGCATTTTTTATAATGCAAAATCTTAATTTTCAAAAGATACATCATTTCGTATACTAGATTTCAGCTCTTACAAAAAAGCATTAACAAAACAATGTAAACATGTTAAGCAAAAGCAATTATATGTAATTTTTAAATCGTGAATGCAATTATTTTTTTCAAAAAATCAGGTCTAAAACATCCTCAGCCGAGTCTTTCCCTAGAATTTGTTTTGTGCGCAAAGGATGATGGGTAAAACCGCTTTCCGAGACAAAACCTCTTTTCTCATGTGAACGGGGTTTTTTCCAAACGGGTTTTTTCGGAATTGGAGAGGGGATTTGCGGGTTACAAAAGTGCCATGTGAACGCGGCTAATGCGTGCTGACGAGCTGAGCTTGTTCGCCATTATTATTCTGCATCTTATATTTATAATTATCTATTACTATTTGTATAATTGATTATAATCATTTATAATTTACTATTTAATGATTATCATTTATTAATTATTTTAAAGAACGTAAAAACTGTTGTTTATGTACTACAAATACTTTAAGAAATTTTTAAAACGCGTGAGACAAGCTATCTACGGCATCGCCAGAGAAGGGTGACATTTTTGGAAGAACGGCGAGGGAAAACAGCAGCTCCCTCTTTCGACTACTGTTTACTCGTAATACGAATTAAGTAAACGATAACTGCTCATTTCCCTAACCGTCAAGGGGTTAACTTGATTTTTTTTAATTAAAGAAAAATTAATTTTTATTAATAATAAATGTTAATACACATGTGATAAGTAAAAATATTTGAATGAACTTTAAAACATAACGCAAGGTATTAACTAACTCCTTTTACAAAATAACAAATACACATATAAGCACATAAACTCAAATGGTAATTCTAAGAATTTAATTTACTGAAAATTTCTATATTTGTTAAAAAAAAACTTATTTAATTGCATTAAAAATAAGCAAAATTTAATTACTTCCATTCACCGCAATAATTAATTTTCAATGCATGGAACGTATCAGCTTGGAAAAAATATTACATTGATAAAAATACATGTTCTTATTTTTGCCTAAGTACACAATATTATTGAATTCAGTTCATTAAAAAACAGAATGCATGGAAGTTAGAATGGCTCGAAGAACTTCAATAATTTACAGTATTTTATTTTTAAATGTTTTATTAAAATAAATGTAAACAAGAACTTCCTTGTAGAACTATACGAGCCTACTTTCCCGTATACACCGAATTCAAATTTATAATCCAGCTATCTCTCTTTCTCTGTCTTTCTCGTTTAGTTTTAGTTCTTAATTGCTCCAAATATACCTTTTTCAACGGTTAATTGATATTCATTCAATCATTCATTTATTAAGTCATTCATGTATTTAGTCACTCATTTATTCATTCATTCTTTTGCTTATTCATTTAATCATTCATTGATTCAAAAATATTCTTGAAAATCCCGATCAAAAAATTTCATAGGAAAATAGGCTCCTTAGTTCTGGATGTACTTTCTATTTGTCCATGTTCTACGTCATAAGAGCTTTCCGATAAAGTTTGGTCCAAGCAAATCGGTACGTTAGATCAGGAATTATATAGGATTGAAATTTCCCCGTAGGCGGTATGTTTATTTTTTTTTTGAACTGTTCAAAATTGAACAAAAAATTGTTCTAATCAAAAAGTAAAATATGGAAATGAGATGTCCTCGCCGAGATGTTTCGAATGCAAAAAGAATTTTTCGAATCGGACGATTCGTTCAAAAGTTATTAGGGGGGGGGGGGGGACAGACCGACAGACACACTTTTTCTCCATCCCAAAACCCTACTTTCAAATTTTTTATTTTTCAATCTTTATTTAATTACTTAACTTATTTTTGACTTTTCTTGATTTTAACGATATTTTCACGATACATTAAGCCTTCTTTCATGCTTTATTATTTTTTTTTTAACTTTTACGGGAAAGTAGGCTAAAAAGGGAATAGAAAGAAAGAAAAACTTCTCCGCATTGTCGCATTTAGTTCGCCAAGACTGATTCATCTGCCTAAATGCAGCTCATTTTTGCTAAAATAAATTTTAGCAAATAAATAAAAACAAATCGTCTGCTCTTTTTCAACTTGGGTAAGTTAGGCACATGGGTGCAAGACTTCCGTCCAACGGGACGGATTTCCGTCTTTTGAAAATACTCGAGGGCGGAAGAAGGACGGAAAAAAATACGAAAAGATCGCGAGGAAGGAAGGTATTTTTTTTTTCCTCCGCAAACGAATTTTCCACTCGCTCTCATCAATTAAAAGTCACAAACGCAAAAACGAACCCTTTTACACAAATCGCGATCTCAATCTCAATGGAGCATTTACAACTACAAAAATTGCAAATTTCCGCTATTAAATTCCATCATTAGCTTTTATTTCATTCTTTTCGAAATCTTTGCTTGAATTATCGGACTATTTTTAAAACAACGTGTTGTCAAAATGGCTCGCATCGTTTTACTTTACGTATGACGACTTTGTGGGTTTATCGCCATCGTTCCTCAATTTGACTAGCTGATATGGCTAATATCCTATTTGAAATGCATGAGTTGTACCATATTAAAAGTTTCTTTGAACAAATCAGGGATGACTCAATAAGTATAAGATTAAAGACCAATTGGTTAATGAATCATTAGAAAGATGTTTTACACGCATTTAGATTGCGTAACGGAGGTTTCTCTTCTTGGTGACTGTTGATGTTATTTTTGTTTTAACTTGCACTTATTTTTACTTCATTTTAAAGAGAAAAGCGAATGAAAAGAAAAGCAGAACTGTATTTAGCTCGATAAAAAAGCTGTTGGACTTTTTATTTTTCATCCGTTTTTGAAAAAGTGAAAAAAAAAAAAAACCTTTTTGTCGGAATCCCTGTTTTATGAATGGAAAAATTAATAATTTTTTACCACATTAAAGCCTTTAACTAGTCATAAAGAGTACATTCAATATGCTCCTTTTCACACTTATATTTTTTTAAGCTTTCCAAAATTTTCCGATTTCTGCAAGAATTAAGGGGGTTTGTTTTGGTATTTTTCAGATATTTTCGCTATTATACTACGGAAAAACGGTTTTTTTTTCCAGTAAATATTTTGGACAAATACCCCTTTTTTAATGAAGGAAACTTAATGTTTTCTCCGAAAACGGCGAAAAATGCCGGGAAAACAAGCAAGCGAAAATTTTCCCAGCAAAGATATTTCCTTTAATTTCTTAATCAACCATAATAAGCTAGTCACAACTGATCTTTTGCCTAAAAGCCCCTCCCCCTTATCTGTTAAATTTGAAGTCCTTTTTTCATAATCAAGCCTCAGTTTTTCCTATACTTTCGTTTAAAAAGTACTTCTCATTATTATTTTTTATTTTAAATTCTCTTGATTGATTCATATTCATGTGTTCATTTATTAATTATAATAATTGTATTTTTAGTACATGAAAATGATACATGTACGGTACCGGACCCCAAATACGGAATCCCGAAATCCGGAACATTTTCAAAAAAATCGGCAACTGGAAGAAAAGCAGCTTTTGTTTTTCGAAGAAAAATCGGGAAAGATTTTGCACCGTTTTTTGGAAATAGGCATTTTAAACAGAAGGAACACAAAATGTAATAAACATTTTTAAGATCGGAAATGGGCAGTTTTCTAAAACGTTATTTCGCGCTTTTTTGAAAATGGTTCGTTTTTGAGATTAGAGTTTTTATTAATTGTTGCTTTAATTTTAATTTAATATCATTAAATTTTGCTTTTTTTTTTTCATTTCTTGCAGTTTTATTTTATTTATTTTTTAAAATGAGCTCTAATTTTCGCGCGAGATTCAGAATATTCGCGAAATTGAAAATCGGCGCTCCTCGCTTTTTCCCGCTAGTCTGATCTTTTACTGCAATTTAGTGGCTAGAGAATTAAATTATAAAATCATATCAGAATTTGACGGAATTCTTTTCTTTTATCGGTTAGTTAAAGAAGTTAAAATAATAATATCGGGAAAAGTCCAGATGGTTTCGATGTTTTGCCTCGAAAGTAAGCCGCCTCCAACTTCGTTTTTTGTGCTAAACTTCGCGACTTATAGACTAGTATATACGATAATAAAAAATACTATAAATAAGCAAAATGCAAATTAAATCGCTCTGATGCTACTTACAAAATTCTTTGAATTAGGATCCAAAATCCGGAAAGATCGCGGCGCCGAGCGCTCCGGATTTGAGATCCCATACTGTGTATCTCAAATTTTAACTCACTCACAAATTATACTTGAAAGGAAAAGAATAGTAGCATATCAATGAGGTTATATCAGTAAAAAAAGTAGTAAAACTTACCATGTGTAGATATGTATATGATCTTATTGCTTATATCAGGTCGATTCAGCATTTTTAACAGGGTCTTTTTTTTTTTGTGAATTTTAAAGAGATTTTTGTAAAAAATCAATAATTTTGTGAAAATTAAAAATTTAAACATAGAGAGATTACTTTTTTTTATTATTGTTTGCCACTTTTGTAATAAATAATGGTGTAAAAAGTAAAATTTGTAATTTTGTGAAGTTGTGTGTTTTGATTGATTTGAATGTAGCTAAGAGTCCTAAAGCGGACCCGAATTTCCTCTGGCGCGACGCCTGTATATATGTAATAAATACTCCCCCCCCCCCCCCCCAGGAAAAAATTCCCGTGAGGCAAGGCAAAAATTGTTCAATCCTGGCAACTTCCAGGACTTGCACCCATGGTTAGGCTTACGTTCAAGGTTGAAACATGGATGGAATGATTGATACATTTAGGAAATGCCATCATTTCCTATATACAAAGTGATACAAAGTGAGTGATATTCATTGCAATAGGGAGTTTCCTAACAAAAAAACACTTTAAATGCGATGAAAGATTTCGCATTTTGTTCCCGAAATTCATGTGTTTTAATACATTACACCTATGAACGCTTCTTGCAGTTATATTTAAGGTAAGCGAACATTGTCTCATTTAGGGACTTTCCCAATAGGCTTATTGACCTTATTTCCAATTTTTAATAAAAACTTGTTAGACTATAACAATAAGTATTTCTATTAAGAAACGCATAAACGCCTGGGTATTTTTGGATTTTTCGCATATTACCTGGGCATTTCCCCCAACTTATGGGTATTTTACAACACTGACTTCAATTGGATCAGTACTAACATCTTATCGTATAGATATCTTCGAAACCAGGGTTCATACTCCACCTGGAAAACCTGGAAAAGTCATGGAATTTGATATCCTTTGCAAAAGTCAGGGGAAAACGTAAATTTTTGCCAAAACCTTGGAAAAGTCAGGGAGTTTTTCCCTCACCAGGGACCCCTTGGAGGGAACGTACGCTCGTTGCGATGTTAGATTACCAAAAAAATTTCAAAAATTGTTCGGCGCGACATCCCCGTTCGGATTTTGATAATTTTTCGTTAGTGCTGTCGTAGACAAAAATGAACGCAAACTTAAAACGTTAACCTGGAATTCTGCTTTGATCTACCTGGAAAAGTCATGGAAAATTTTTTGGCTATTTCAGTATGAACCCTGGAAACTTAAAAGTAGCAGAAAAATAAAATTAGTATAGATATGTCTCACAATGTTAATAAAAAATATGTATTGAAAAGGTGCGTATACCTTTGTTCGCAAATGGGTTAATAATTACCTACTTTTGAAGTTTTATAAATAAACTAATTAGTAAGTACGGTAAATAATGTAGTTGTAGCAAAATAATAATTTGAGAATTTCATTTTAATTTAAATGATTTGAAGAACAATATTGTCATGTACTTAGGTGGTTAGAATTTTCTTAGCATTCAGAACTTTTATTTATTTTTTCTAATGTTTGAGACCGCATTTTTTCCTCAAAAAGACATAGGTTTTATTAGGTGCGGGTGTCCTTGCAAATTAAATTGAGTAAGATTCGGCGGAACTGGAGTTGTATATTTTTCCCCAGCCCCCCCCCCCCCCATACACTTGTTTGTGTGCACTAATATTAGTAATTAGCTTTTCCTAAACCAAAATAGGATCCGTCCTTGCCACCCCTCCCCCCAGAAATAAATTTCTATGTAAGCCACTGTGTCACAGATAAATATTATCGTATTTTAAAGCTAAGGCCAATGGCATTTTTACTCAAAACTAAAATTAGAATAACCAGTAATTAAAATTTCCATCAGTCCGAAAAATGGGAGTATGTAGTTCGACGTCCTGGGAAATGGAGGGGGTGGCGCTTCGTTTATATTGCTCACTTCCACTAGCGGACTCACGTTGCGTAGTTTGTTTTATCTTGAGCTGCTCTTTGCTTCTATTTTTATTAATTATTATTTTTAAAATATTTTAATTTTTATTTAAATATTTCGAAACGGCTCCCAAGCGACTTTTTTAAGCTGCCAGTTATTTCCAATGCCACGCTATGAGGTGAAGAATCCGCGTCTCGCGTTCTGTGCGGTTATGTTACATTACTGACAGATGTCTCCTCCAGCAATTAAAAAAGACAAGTACACATTATTATATTATTTTTAACAAATCCTTTAAAACCTCTAATTTATTCAAACTGCACAACATCGGGTGCGGCGCTTACGACATTTTTGTCGTAAATCGTGCTCCTTATCGCTAGTGCGGCGCATGCTCTCAAAAATACGGTAATTCGTGCTAAATGTAAAATCCATTCGGTCTGAAATTGAACGGGAATTTCTTTTTTTTTATAATCAATCCTTCATTTCAGATTAGAAATTAGAAATAATAGAACCACAATGTTTAAGTAATTCCTGATACTGCTGCTGAGATTTGTAAGCGTGTTAATATGTTTTATTTGTTTTTAATTTTTCTCCCATTCAGCAATATTAAAGAAAGGTTTTGCCTGTGCACCCCCCCCCCCCCAAAAAAAACCCTTTTTATTTTTTAAAATTCAGCTGTAATTTTTGAATAATTTTTAACTTACCACTTATTTTTAATTTTACTATTTAAATTAAAAAAAAAAAACAAATTTGCTGTTATTTATTTTATTTAATTATAATAATAGCAACATTTTTTTTACCAACTTTATTAATTAAAAATGCATGATCCAACAAGAGAAATTCAGACGAGAAAATCTAATGCTGAATGCATTAACCTCAAGTGGGAATTTATTTCAGGTACTATGATTTTGGTGAACATCAGGGGTTGCTCCAGAGAAAATTCGGGTCCGTTCTCGGACATTTCATAAAATTCCAATTAATAAAAATGGACCTTTCATAAGATTCCAAACATTCAAAACAGACCCTTCAAAAAATTCCAACCTACAAAATATTTGATTTTTCACAAAAATAGGATCTTGTTAAAAATGCTGGATCGACCCCTGAACACGCTAGCCAGTATTCATTGCTCGGAAGAATTAGTCATGACATGCTCATTTATCAACTCGTTCTTTTGTAAAGGAAGCTCGATGTAATTTTTTAAAAAAGATTTCAGTTTCTAATTGGATTCAAATTCATTCTTGGACTTCAAATTAGAGAAAGCATTTTAATTTCCAGTAATTACATCGTTGGAATTATTACTTAATGAGATATTACAAAGAATAATTGCACTGTGCTAAGACTTGCTTTTTAAAAGAGGACTAAAAAATTTTATATATTGATAAAAAGGTTATTTCTATTTGGTTCTGTTGAAAAGGGGGTAATGTTCCTTTTTTGCAACCAATTTTGAAATTCATTTTGTATTGCAGCGTGTCAAGGAACGCAAGCATTACACTGAAGATTGTTTGCAAGATGAAGAAATTGAAGGGCGTCGTATGTTTTCAGTGGAAGAAAAGTTGACTTGTGATCGTTTTGAAAGTTGTTTTGTGGATGAAATGAAAGGGGAAGGTAATTGATTTTTGCTTCTGCAGTAAATCCTTATATATTTTCTTTTTTTTAATAAGTAAAATAATATGTTACATGACCTGTTGAAGAAGCCATGTTTTTCACTTGGTAAACTATTTGTTTTATTCTTTTCTTTTTATCATCCTCTGTGCTTGTTGTTGTCCTCAATTTTTTTACAAGCCATTTTAAAAAATGTGTTTGTAAGTAATTAAGCATTTTTGTGCAATTCTGAAATTACTACCATTAAAATTGGGATGTTGAAAATACTCTTTTATAAAAAGTATCCATCATAAAGGTTGTGAGCATAAAAAATATCAATAACACAAAGGAATTATTCATAAAAAGGTTTTTACAATATGAATAGTTCACAAAATGTTAAGTAAATCACATGTCTACAAGTACCTTATCCTGAATTAACTTCATAGTAGATTAAAATTTCTCTGTATTTATGCTAATTCATATTTTAATATATAATTTAATGCTTACTATATTTTTATACATAATTTTATGCTAATTCATATTTTTTTCCCACTAAAGGAAGTATAACATTTTGTAAAATATTAAAAAAAAGGAAACCTCATTTAAAACGTATTTCTATTTCAAGACTTTATTTATGACATATGAATGCAAATGCAGTGAAACCTGTGCAAGTTGACCACTTGCGGTGCAGCACTTTAGTTGTCAACTTATAGAAGGTGGAGCTTTTTTAATTTTTTTCACACTATGCATTTACTCATTTATGACTAATTAAAATATAGCTTCGTGTGATGACGTTACTTTAAAATAGTGATTAGCTTTATTCCCCCCACAATTGTCTAAAATATCATTAAAGAAATTTAACCCAAATGACTTACAATGTTTTCCTATACAACTTCAAAAGTAAAGTACTTAGTTAAAATTAAGATAAAGATCATATTAATTATGTCAATTACTTATATGATGCTAAAAATTTCCTATTAAATTTCCTTCAAAAGGGCTATATCAGATCAAAAAAAAAAGAAGAACCTTATTTAAAGAATAAAATAAGTGTTCATAGTAGTCTTCCCCATTTGGTTAACTTACAAAGAAGTTTAGGCAAGCTTTATATTGATGCTTCATCCATCCAAGCAAATACTGGTCTAACAGTATAGCATAAAAAATATCCTGGGAGAAGCTTTTGTTTTTTTATCTTTCCAAAAATGGATAAACAAATAAATATAGTAATAATTAGGCGATCAACTTACAAAGGGTTTTTTATAATACTCCCACCCAAATTTGGCGTACATAAGTGGTCAACATAGACAGGTGGTCAACTTAGGTGGTCAAGTTACAAGGGTTTCTCTACCTTATATAATATAGGGCTAATTCGGTTCTTGACAAAGTGGTCAACTTAGACAGGTGGTCAGCTTACAAAGGTAGTCAATTTTACAGGTTTTACTGTATTTCTTTTCACATAAAAAACTTACACTGCAGCACTCGCAGTGTTTTATAATGCATGTAAATGGAAACTTGGAACTAAATGATACAGAGGATATCAGTTAGAAATGAAACAGATAAGGGTAATTATCAATTTTCCTAATGAGTCACAATTTCGTAATTATTAACTGGGATGAATCTTATTTTGCTACTTTGTAGCAATGTATAATACAGTACTAACTTGTTATTCAAACTTAATTTAAAATTATATATACAGCCATTGTTATTCAGACTTCTGTATTTAAATGTATTTTATAAATGACTTTTTTATTGTATTGAATAATATCGCCAGCACATGATCTCCGTAACCATTTTGTTTGTTAGCAACATCTCAGAAGACCTTTGCCATGTTACTGATAAATACCCAGGTTGCTTTAGAAAAGCCAAATTGCTTTCATAACATCACAGTAGTGCATAAATAGTGTTTCTGGGTGGGGTTTGCTTATTGTTTATAAGATTCCCCTATTTGCATTAGTCTTCAAAATTGTCGACAATGCAAACTTAATTGTCATGGGGACCATGTGGATATGTTAACTAAATCGTCCGATTTGCAGATGCTCCTAAGTCTCGGCAATCTTTTTAAGGAGTTTTTTTTCAATAAATTAATAATACCTTTTTAATTGAGAATGTCATTTGAAATTTGGTCTCATTGTTCAAAAGCAACATTTGATTTTGAAGCAACATTTTCATCAATTGATTCATGTTAATCAGAGGTGTAAAACTCCAGGAAAACAACGAATTTTTTTCAGTCAGTATAAGGATATGGGTTAAATACTTATGTTTTGAAGAGCTGAATAACATGAGTGTAAAATTTGTTCTATAATTTATACTAAATGCAATGTATGTTTAATGTATATTTTTTGCTTTTTTATTTCCTTTTTTTCTTTGTTCATTTTCAACTGCCATTTATTTCTCCTTGAGTTATTTCATTCCTCATTTTATTTAGTGTTGATATTTTTAAAATGCCCGAGTAATTTATCAATTAATTCCATTGTTATCCGACTTATGTATTATTTTGTTTGTTAAAGTATCTTTCTTTGAACAGATTTTAATCTGAAATACCTACAAGAACATGGTTTTGTGAAACCCGTTCTTTTCAAAGACAAGGCTGGCTTAGGAATGAGGTATGTTTGATTCATTGCATACTTAATCTTCTGTTTATTTTGATCGTAATTATTTTTCGCTAAATTGTCTGAATTGTTATGTACACGAACAAATAATTCATAAGTATGACAGTAATATAGTTTGTAAGTTAAAAACATAAATAAATGTTGATAATTTCCTGATGAATGAATCTTTTCTCTTTTTAATTTCGGATGAGATTAATTTTTTCCCCCTAGAATTTGTCTTCATTCAATACCATACAGGGTATTCACGCACCTGAAAAGTCGCGTATTTCGATTTTGTTCAAAATTTGTCATGGAAAATTCAATTGATATAGACTTTTTATTATTTTTCTTTTATTATTATTTTGGTTTTTTTTTTCTCAGGATGGGGAAGAGTGGCAGCCCTGATTTAGTTTAATTTGATTTCATTTATCAATTAGTTTTTGATATTGCTACTTTCATAAAATTTCGTAAATAAATTTCAAAGTAGATTTGAAAAAAAAAAAAAAAAAATTTTGTATTTATTTTTTATAATAAATCTTTAAAAAGTTAACTTTTTCATCTAGATTTTACAGCATTTCAACCTGATGTATTTTTTCCTTAGAACACACTTGAGGTAGTCAGTCCTTAACACACTGAATTAACATTTTTAAAAACAAATTTATGCCATATAAGTTCTAGAGAATTTGTCTAAGAGATAGCAATGAAAAAAAAGCTTGAAAGAAAGATTTGAAAAGATATTGCTTTTGCTACAAGTGCTGTAAAGGCTATTGGCTTTAAAGATGAATAAGATTCGTAAAAGTCACTAATTCTTTTTTTTTTTTTTTTTTCGTGCTTCTTGTCTAGAATAGGAACCAAAATTTTTCAATGTAAAAAAGTGTGCTTACTGTACTTCACCCATGATGGTATGATTTCCTAAATTGTAAAATTTTTTTGCTTAACTTTCCAGAATGCCAAGTGAAAATTTTACAGTAAATGATGTACGCCAGTGTGTTGGTCAGTAGATTTTTGCATTTTATTTTTTCCCTTAAATTAATTTCGTAATTCTGATTAATTGTGCATGTTTTAATATAGGCAGTAGAAGAGTTCTTGATGTTATGGATGTGACAACTCAAAAAGACATTGAAATGACCATGAAAGACTGGTGCAGATATTTTGAAAACACAAACAGAGAACAATTACTAAATGTCATCAGCTTAGAATTCAGTCACACCAGACTCGAAAATTATGTAGAATCGCCAACATTGGTAATATAATTATTTCTCTACTTTGTTGAATATTTTATAAACTTAACACAAATCCAACATTTCTTTAATGTTGTATATATATTTATATATATTCATTTTTTAAATCCAGGTAAGACAAGTAGATTGGGTTGATTGGGTTTGGCCCAGGCATTTAAAAGATAGCCAGACTGATTCTACAAACTCATTAGATGAAATGAAATATCCTAAAGTTCAAAAGTATGTTCATTTTTTGTGATTTCAAAACATTGTAAAAATACAATGCTATACAAAAGTGCTTTAAAAAATTATTTTTATTTAAACAGAATTATTGGCTTTTTGGTGCACATTTTTTACTTATTTATTTATTTATCTTTTATTTATTAAATTTTGTGTGGTTTTATGTCTAAACTTCATCCATTTAAAAATTCGAGTGAATGTGTCTTTAAAATTATTGAATGTGTCTTCTTTATTACTTTTTAATTATAATACTGAAAAAAAAGTTCATTAAAATCATTTTCTATGGCAAAATTTTTTATGTTACATGGTTAATTTTTTAAAGGCAATCTTTTTGTAGTATTTAATTATAAATGAAAAGTTTTTATTAGAGGATTTGAAGGTCGCATCTGATCTGATTTCATTAGATCAGGTGTCATGAACTAGTTTTATTGGGGTCAATTTCAGAACTATTCAAAATTATGATAATACTATTGGTAATTATGCAGTGGTCGATCCATCATTTTTAACAGCGTCCGTTTTTTTGTGAATTTTGGAAAGTTTTTTGTAAATAATGCAATAATTTTGTGAAAATTCAAAATTTAAATAAAAAGTGAGATGATTTTTTATTATTTCTCAATTATTTAATATATAATTCTATGAAAAGTACAATTTGGTAGCTCATAATTTTGTGAAGGCTCTGTTTTGATTGATTGAAATTTTATGAAGGGACCGATTTGATTGATTGGAATTTTGTGACTGGACTGATTTGATTGATTGGAATTTTGTGAAGGGACTGTTTTGATTGGTTGGAATTTCTTGAAGGGTTTGTTTTGATTATTGGAATTCGGTGAAGGGTCTGTTTTGACTTGACTGATTGGACTTTTGTGAAGGGTCTGTTTTGATTAATTCAAATTTTTTGAAGGGTCCAAAAACAGACCCAGATTTCCTCTGGTACAACCCCTGAATTATGACTAAGTAGACATTAACAGGGATTTTAAATCAAAGTGTTAAATAAAAAATTAAGATAGAAGCTTATTTGTTTTGTGGATTTTTTTTTTTTTTTTTTTTCAGATTGGTAGCTACCTATCTTTTTAAGACTGCTGAAAAATATATTTTAATCTAACATTTATTTGTGCTTGAATAGGTCTGCTTTTTATAAAATATGCAATCGGGAAATTTTCTGAAAAATCTCGAGAAATCATGAATTTTGTTGCCCTGATTTTGTAGTCACCTTGCTTGGATAGAATTGTGCAAGTTTTATATTATTGTTCAAACAGTTTCGTATGTTATGTGAAATTTATTTTTATGAGAAATATATTTTACATTTCAGGTACTGCCTAATGAGTGTCAAAGGTTGTTATACAGATTTCCATATTGATTTTGGTGGCACTTCAGTTTGGTATCATATATTGCGTGGGAAAAAAGTAAGTTTATTATTTTAGTACCCCAGTCTACGTTTACACAAATTTTGGGACGATGAATTCACAGAAACCCATAACAAGAACTTAAATTGTAAAACTTTTAGGATCCCCCCAAAAACCTTCAAATTTTCACATAATTCAGAAAAAAGGCTATAATTTGTCTCATAATGCCTTAAACTACCAGCATCATTCTTAAACAGACTAATTTGTGAAAACTAGTACTTTCTATCTTTAGTTTTTTCAAATATATGTTTAGTTTTTATGAAAATTTTACCACATTGCAACAAGTGGCAGTTCTAATCACATCTATGAGAAAAGTTAATTATATATTTTTTCATAACTATTATTTTTTTAAACACGAAGAAAACTCTTGTCTTTTTGTAAAAGATAGTAAGGTGCTTTCACACCAAAGACAACTAAAACAATATTTCCTGTCTTTTCTCATCTACGCAAGTGCAGACATATTTTTGCTTTCAGAAAAATGCTCTGTGGTTGCGCAGATTGGAAAAGGCAAGTCTTTTTCCTCTTTGTCGCCTTTAGTGTGTGAAAGCACCCTTGCAATGAGATTTGTGTTTTTCACAAAAGAAAAATCTTATCACATCATATGGCATGATTTTCTTTATACAATGTGATGAAAAACAAAATTCTGATGCAAAACTTATTTTTATTGCGTAACGTATTTTATATGAAACTGAATTTTGTATTTTCCACCCATGTATACATTAAAATCTCTCTTGATTTGATAATCATGAAGGTATTCCAGTTAAGTATCAAATAAATTACTGCTATGAAACTAATGTAAAAGCGAAACATTCTATTTTTAGCGGATAAAATAAAAATTAATTGCATGTTCTGACTAATTTCAATTAAATACCTTTGGAATTTATTTCGTTTTTTTTTTTTAGGTGTTTTGGCTAATTCCTCCAACAGAGCGCAATTTGGCACTTTATGAAACTTGGGTGTTGTCTGGTAAACAAGGTGATGTTTTTTTTGGCGACACTGTTGAAAAATGTGCAAGAGTGGAGCTTGAGTCGGGAGATACATTTTTTATTCCTACTGGTAATATTTTTGTGTAAAACAATTGAGTGAAATATCAGATTGATTTTCCTTGTTAAATCTTTTTTGTTAAATGAATCTTTTTGATAATAATAATTTTAAAAAATGCTGAAGAACAATTCTTTTCAGTTGTACTGCTGTAAGAAATTAAATACCGACACTTCCTTTGTTTTTCAAGTGTTGCTTCAATATTTGTAATCATATAAACCAGTTAAAAGGGGGTAAGGTCTTTATGTAAAATATTATTCAATTTTTTAGTACTTTTTTATGTTTACAACTAAGTAAAGTTGTATGTTTTTAATTATTGCCCATTTCATGTATGAAGTTTCATTTCAATGCTGAAATGGTAGTTAATTGCTAAAAGGAAAATAAAATTCTGATGTGTGCACCACAGGACATCCTTGTAGTATGCTTTTTAAATAACTAGCTGCGACGCCCAGCTTTGCACAGTCTATTTTAAATAATGATCATTTTCTGGCAGAGGACAAAAAGTGATGTCGCGTATTTCTATGAGAAACCTATCATATTCCATTAAAAATACCCATATAAAGTACTGGGTCATATAATCTTATATCATGTAGCAGGGTTGGAAAAAAACCGGGTTTTTTTTTCAAAAAAACCCAAAAACCCGGTTTTTTTTTGGTTTAAACCAGGTTTTTTGGTTTAAACTAATGCAGCACTTTTAAAGCTTAAAGAAATTATTTAAAAGATTAGTTATTGTGTGTTATTGTTCTATTTGTCACTATTTAAAATAAATAGTTAATGTTTCTTTAAAATATCAACCAATTTTAATTAATTTCTTATCAATATAGTAAAAAGAATCAACTTTATGTAATACCAAGCCAAAAATTCTGTATAACAATGATAGCTAATTTTTAATATTTTAAAAGTGAATGTTGATTAATGAAATTGGGAATAAATAAATGATTATTCAATATTAAAACTTCAGTTTTAACTTTTGGGATGTAACAAATAGTGATTTGGCAAAATACGGAATATCAAAATTTCTAGAAAATCGTTGTAATAGAAAGAATTTGTGAAATTTAAAAGCATTCACAAAGTCAAACACCCATTCCACACATTAATCTGTCCTTGTTTGTTAATAATCTAAAACTATCTAAAATTAATGTATTTTCTGTATTGTTTTGAATGCAATAAAACTGAGAATTTCACCCAAAAGTGGAATGGAAATGACAGGTTTTAATGCAAGCATTAGCATTACTGTACCAGTTATTTAATTCAAATTAAAGAAATACTATTGCTTAGTGAACTTTTACCTTGCTCAAAATAGTTTTATGAAAATATGTTAAAAGTTATAGAAGTTAATATTTTTATTTTATGGGGATTTTTTACATACCTGTTCTTAAAAGTTTTTTTAAAATTTAATGCATTGAACTGGAATATACTTTTATTTTCAAAAACACCAATAACTTATACTATCTTAATATTCCTGATACATTCTAGGCTTTTCACACTCTCTTACCCGATATTCACAATAAATCAGTCTAACCAAACAAAGTCGGACTTCCACTTTGTTAAAAATGACATAATAAAAATGCTAGCTTTTGGGAACGAATGTGAAGTATAAAATACAATATTATAACTTTAAAATCTGTTTTTGTTCAATCAAACCAAAAACAAAGGGTTAAAAAAGTAGTATTTTTTAAATAACTATATACTATTATATTTTTATAACTATTATTTTTATTTATTAAAACTATGTACTAATGCGTGCTTTTGCAATACCTATAACACAATTTTAAATGTTTAAAATCTACTACTTTCTTTAAGTTTTACATTTCTACCGTAGCAGAACTATTCTGCCAAACAAAAAGTCCATCAATATTTGGCCAGGCCGAATTTGACCTTAGCGAATATCTCGGCTTGGTGATGAAATGACTATTTGCCCAGGCCGAATATTCGTTACATCCCCAGTTTTAACTCGCATTTTAATATTCATTCAAGCTGGAATTATCAGGAACATAACATTTCTCCATGTGTTTCTTCATTCGCAGAACCTTGGCCTTCAATTTCTTTATTGCATACTTTGCAAACTGCTGTTGTACCTTTTCTCCTATCTGATTTTATTTCAGTAAAATTAATCCAAATTTCATGTTTTTTCCTGCCTGACCCAGACATTTTTATAATTTAATCTTTGTGAATTTAGCTATTTGCATGGGTGAAAGAAAGTAAGAGAATTTCAAAGGACAGAAGTTAAAATAAATTTCCGTAACTCCAAAAACATGCATTTTCTAGAAATTTTGTTTGCATTGCATACATAAATTAATTATCTCCCCAAACCCCCGATAATAGATTAATATTAGCAATAACAATATTTAATAATTAAGGTGGGAACTCAAGTCGAACATTTTAAAATCATTCCTCAAGTATTTTAACAAATTACTAAATTTACTATAATTAGCAACATCATAACATATTAAGCTTTTAAATGAAGAAATCGGAAAAACATTTAAAGCACATTTAAATCTGTATTAAAATACTTTAGTTCTAAGTATTCTGTCCTTTTCCATCTAACAATTTACAAAAACAAAAAAGAGACGGAAATCCGTCTATACACCGAATACTTTACCCATGGCTGTGTGATTCAGAACATAGAATGGATGGAAATTGTTTGCAAATAATACTACATGTTCTTGTAGAATTGAGATGTTTCATGAGAGTAGAAGTTCATAAATCAAAAGGTTTTATTTAAAATACCAAAACTATTATAAAATATTCAAAAAATTAATGTGGTTTTTTTGAAAAAAACCATGTGGTTTTTAAAAAAAACCATTTGGTTTAAACCTTGGTTTAAACCATGGTTTAAACAAAATGGTTTAAACCGTGCCAACCCTGTCATGTAGTCTGCATTATAATATTAATTAATATTTATGGACATTGCTCTGAAAAGGAAAAAAACGATTTTGATACGTTCTTCATTGGTGCTCTGTTTCTATTGGTCTTAGCATGAGGATATATAGCCTTCCTCAATAAATGGGCTTATCTAACTAACTAACTCCCTGGCATTACAGCCCATGATGGACCATGGCCTCTCTAACAATTTTCCTTCAAAACCTCCCTGTCTTTCGTTTTTTCTCCTTCCAGTTTGGGACATTTAGGTTTTTAAGTTCTTTCTCCATCTTGCCTACCCATCTTTTAACCGCCCTTCCTCTTTTCCTCTGGCCCTGGCTATGTCCCTTGAAAATCTTCATAGTACCTCTGTTTTCCTCCATCCCCTCAAGGTGTCCCAGTCATTGTATTCTTTTTGTTTTTGCATAATTAATTATATCTTTTCCTTTAAATTTTTCAATTTCAAAATTATAACGCTTCCTCCAAAGATCACTCTCTTTGACAGGCCCAAAAATAGCTCTTAGAATTTTCCTTTCCCAGGTGATTAGCTTCTTCTCTTGTTTTTGAGTTGAAGTCCAGGTCTCTGACCCGTAGGAAACTGTTGGTCTGATTATAGTTTTATAAACCTGGATCTTTGTTTTCCTTGTTACTATTTTAGATGGGGCTATCTGACACTGAAAGAAATTTTCACATTGGACCAGTCGTTCCTGAGATTAGCGCGTTCAAGCAAACAAACTCTTCAGCTTTATAATATTGATATAGACATTTCTTTTTAACAACAGAACAAGACAGTTTATATTAGGCCCAAATCTATACATTTTAGCCCTGATGCAGAAAATCAGTAAGCCCCCCCCCCCCCAAAAAAAAAAAAAATTATTTAATAAAAGTACTCTCCTCCTACCTCCCCCCACAGAGCCCTGCATTACTGTAAAATAGTTGCCACAAATTTGAAAGGAAGCTCTGTTTCAATACTTCCTTTTTTTTCTTAAAATATAGTAGACACTAAAAATTTAAATGTAATTACTCTAAAATTTTTTTTCCTATTCTTTTGTCTTGGGGGGGGGGGGGTTAAAAGCCTGCTTCCCCACCCCCATGATGAGCCTGTTGTCGCCAAATAAACACTTATATACTTAACTTTAGAGTCAGGGTTAGCTACCCGCCCGGGTACCCAAAAAAACCCGGGCGGGTTTTTTTAAAAAAGCCCACTTAAAAAAACCCGCCCAACTACCCAAAAAAACCCACTTTTGAAAAATTGTTGTAAAAACACATACAGTTTGTGAAAAAGTAATTAGTTAGATAGTAAAAAGATAAATCCAAACTATAGTCCAACTATATAATAAAGTAAATAAAATTTTCTTTCAACTAGTATATTTAATTCTCAATCTCAATACACAGCTGTGATTAAAAGTAGTAACAAATACAAATACCATACTTAAATTTCCAAATCTGAATCAAAGTCGTCTACATATTCTTTTAATTCTTCCTTATTAAGAAATCTGTGCACTTTTACTAATTTTTTAACCTTTTCACAACCCAATCTGTTACGCAATTTCGACCATATCAATCCAAAGGTGGAAAACACTCGTTCTATTGATGCTGAATGAGCTGGGCAACTAGTCAGATCACTCAAAAAGTTACATAAAGCTTTAACATTCTCATTTGTAGACCTTTTTTCCAAAATACTCCACCACTGGGACGAACTAAAGCTCTTTATTACATCATCCGCAAACATTGATTGTGGATACACTTTTTTATCTTTAATTTTAAAAGCTAAAAATGGTACAAGCCATTCAGGGTGTTTGTCTGTCAACCAAGACTCAGCTTCATTTTCTTGATGAGAAGATAAGCGTCTTCCTGCATATTTAGGATTCATTAAATTTGCCAGGTAATGAATTGGTGAAATAGCTTCACCCATCCTACGTTCAATATTGTCTTTATGCACTTGAAGATCAGCACATTCTATTAGATCTAGCCAAAGTTCCACCGAATCCGAAATATTCGTACTTTCAGCTTGCATGCGATCAAATATTTTTCCTATAAATGTCAACTGTTTTTGCATATGCAAAACATTTTTGTACATAAGTACATTTTCCAAAATTCGAGTAATACTTTCTGGAATTTCAGAGGATTTCTCTTGTAGTATTTCTACATATTTAGGATAATTTTTAACAAAAGTGTTTAAACAGTCAAGCTGGGAATTCCAGCGTGTAGCATTTGGGATCTGTGGCATTAAACCCCCTTTTTCTTTCAGCCATCCATGAGGCTGGTGGTGATTGCGAAAAAACTTATTAACTTCAATAACATGTCCAAGGATTGTCTTATTTGAAATTTCATTTACCAGCAAATTTATGTAATGGGCTGAGCAGCCATATGTTATTATTTTATGCCTTTGCTCTAAAATTTCTCTCATTTTTACCATTTTGTTCTCATTGTCAGTACATATAGCAAAAATATTAATTCCAAACTTCTTCTGACAATAATCTATATTTTCTGTTGCAATTTGTGCACAGTATGTAGCCGTTTTCTTGTTGCTTTCACATTCTGTAGCATTTAAAAAAAAAGAAGTTTCTCCTGTGTGAATAGATGTGGCAATAACTGCTTCATTTTTAACATTTGTCCACCCATCTATCAACAAAGTAAAGCTATTACTAATGTGGCCTTGTATTTCCATTTTAATTAAATCATCAACTTCTGACGATGCTTCGTCTAACAATTTTCCACTTAAATCTGCACTGCTAGGACCAGAATATCCAGGACGTAGTGCTTTCATCATTTCTTTATATTCATTGCTTGATGCAACATTAAAGGCAATATTATTCGAATAAAAAAAACTTGGCAACTTTCAAATCCAAGTTGCATTTTTGGCTATTGGTTGTTTTAATTGTATAATCAGACAATATTTTTTGTCGTTTAAACAAAGCTGTTGCTGTTGATATTTCACTGCTGCCTCTTTTCTCACAATTAGCTTCAGAAGTAGAAGTAGATGCATTTCCCAATTCCAATGAAGTAATACTTGCATTGTTTTGTAACTGGATTGGAGTGGAATTTGTACATCTTTTTGAGCACTTATTAAGATGAATCTTTATTCTTTCAATTTTAGCACTTACTTCTGTCCCACAATGATTACATTTAACTTTGTTTTTGCTAGAAGGAACTATGCTGACTTCTGTCCATTCAGGAGCACCTTTTCTACCACTACCCAGTGGCATTATAAAATAATTCCAAATAAAATCACAAACAGAAACAAACAATATTTACTGTAAGTAAGAGATGAGAATCAACTTAACTAAATGAGTTATCAACCTTCAAACAATGATCAGTTACTTGGATAAGCTAGTCAGCCAATGAAAAGTACTGGTTCAAAACAGGTTTACAGCTGCTAGAACTGGTTTAAACAAGTTCTTTTGCTTTGTTACTGGAAACTAGTTTAAACAGGTTTTTCCTTTAATTTTTTTAAGAGCTTGTTTTAATATGAAAATAAATATTATTATTTAATAACTTTCTTGAATTTATTTAATAATTAAATTATTTAAATTTAAATAAATAGTACAAACTTATTATTTTTATTCTAAAATAGACTTTATTCAATATAATGCTGCATGGTTTTTAAAATATGAAAAGAAATTAAACCCAAAAAAAACCTGGGTTTTTTTTTACTGACTGTAGTATATTTACACATTAAATACAAGCTACTGTTAAAAATTGAGCTTTCCCAAAACTCTTGCACATTTTTGTCACCAGTACTAATAGATCAAGATAGGATTTTGGCTGCTAGAACTGGTTCAAATATGTTCTTTTGCTGAAAAAAAAAAAGTATATTTAAAAAAACCCAAAAAAGCCCGGGTTTTTTTGGGTTATTTTAATAAAACCCAAAAAAAAACCCATGTGGGCTGGGCTTTTTTGAAAAAACCCGGGTTTTTTTAAACCCTGTTTAGAGTTGGTTTCAGCATTGCCCTTGGGGAAAATATCCCGATACGAAAAATGCCTTGAATACGGCATAGATTCGACACAAAATCACGGAAAAGACCCTTTTTGGAACACTCATTTGCAACCAAAAGGGAAGGGGCCCAACTAGACATTATGCTGAATCTCCATATAAAGTTTCAACCTTCTGTGACTAAAAGTTTTTCAGTCATGCGAGATACATACAATATCTGCACATGCAGAACCTTAAAATCTTTTCTTGAAATCAAAGATTATGTGTAAATAAGTATCTAAAAATGCAAACAAATGCATTATAATGTCTTTTATAATTAAAACTTACAATGTTTGTTTTTTGTTCTAGTTTTATATGATTTAGCAAAATATATTAGAAGATTTAAAATTGCAAAAAAGTTATTTGTTAGATTTATTTGCTTACAAAATTTGTGTCCATCTAAAATATTCTTAGTTTCTAACTAATTTTGCTTTGCTTGTTTCTGTGCTATGCTCTATGAGTCAATAGTTTTCATCAGTGTTTGTATTCTGGGGTTTCAGTGCTCCTATAATTCCCATAACTCCTATATGTTTCGAAAGCTTCCTATGTTCTCTATTATTCTCCCCAAGTTTCATGTGATTTCTCAACTATAGTAAACTATTTTTGTTTCCAACTGCTTTTGATCAGCTCTGCTGAAATAGCAATTTTCAATTATGCTTCACTCTCATTCAAGGATTGCAGCACTACTTTTAATGCTCTTCACCCACATGATTGACTCTTTTTTTTCTCTATTGCGGTTGTTGATCATCTTCTCCAATGAAACCCTCAATTATGTATGCGGGCACTAAACAGTGTCTGCATATGTAATAGAGTTATGAGTAAGTTACATTGATAAAACTCTGATTTCAGATACTATTTTGAGAGCATAAAACTAGCAAACTTAATTCTTCTAGCCTTTTATGCTTTTTGAGAGCATAAAAGGCTAGAATTAAGTGAATAAATATCGGGATGTCACAGCTTGAACAAAATCATGAGCAGTTAAAAAAGTAAACTAATTTTTAAACATAATTTCACAATTTTGTTTTGCTTCATCTCATTGTTTTCATTTATTTTTTACTTTAATCCTGCTTAATGTTTTTAAAGGGTGGATACATGCTGTTTATACTCCTGAAGATACTCTAGTGTTTGGAGGAAATTTTTTGCATAATTTTGGAATTGAAAAGCAGTTACGAATAGCAGAAGTAGAAGATCTAACGCATGTAAGTATTCTCTGACAGTTGGCTATGTTATGAAGGACCTAAAAAAATTCTGTGCTTATACTGTTACTTATTTTTAATGAAATTTTTTCATTGTTTTTTTAATGCACTGATGTATATTTTTTCATGTCCATAGAAAGTATTTATTAACATAACAAATAAGTAAAGAAATTATTTTTAAAAAATCCCTCAATGTTGTAGACATTGGAGAACATTTAAAAGCACATTTTTCTTTAGAAAAATCTTTATCGTTAAAATAATTAAATCAAAGTGGCCACTCGGCCTGGAACACTTTAAAACCTGGAGTTGTCAGGGAATTTCTGGAAAAACCATGGAATTATGCAAAAAAAACTGGAATTTTAATTTTCTTCAGTTTTTTTTTCTTTCGCACTTGGCATTGGGATTACAATATCAATACTACCAGCTGTTGCTATTTTGTTTTCAAGGAATTCTTTAGCAGAGGAAGAAAAGGGGGATGGGGGCGCAAGTACATCCTCTTCTCACTCTGCTTTTATATTATAACTAGCAAGGCTAGATAGGATCAAAACATAAAATTCGATTTTTGTTGAGTCGTGCACAATTAATGGCCAATAATCTCTTCATTTTTAATTTTCTTTATATTTTAACTAATAAAAGGGGAAGGTCAAATTAAATTACAAATGTGTTACTGCAAAAAGGTTCCATTGCCAAGTTCTATTTTCTGTTCATTTTGTGAGCTTTTGCTGGTACTGAATCTGTCCAGGGATCACTGTTGTTCCAATAAATCATTCCTAAAAATAAGCATCTTTTTATTATTTTTGCGTACAGTTTTGTCTGTTATGTTTTTATTATTTTGTTAGGTTTTTATTATTTTTCTTAAAGTAATTCAAGATAATTGTTTTTGGAAATGAAAGATTATAATTTTTGAATGTTAATGAAATGGTTTGTAATCGGTTTACACTATGCATCATGCCAGTAATAACGTATACCTTCCGTTCCATCATAGTTCATTATTATTATTTTTTAATTTGCTATCATTAATAAACTATTTTTTAAGGGCAGTAACAGTTTTTAAGTGAAAGAAGTAAAAAAAAAAATATTGTAAATATAGTAGTGCCGGAGCTCAGCCTAATGTGGAACAAAGGGCGGTCGAGTTTGAAAATGCTGGGTTTTCAGGAATGGGGTTACAAAAGAATAAGTACAAGTGTTTGCTCAGAAAACACAGTACTCTACTTGTATGTATTATTTTTTAAGAATACATCGGAGAACAAACGGCCGAAATACCTTTAATCAAAGAAAACGTTCGTATTTTATGAAGGCATACAGCCTTTACTACATAAAACGGAAAATCAATGAATACAGATATCCAGTAATTTACCTGATAAGACAGACCTTAGAAAACTACTTCATAAAGGCATAAAACTGTCGATTAGGAAAATTAACTAGCTGACTTTGCAAAAACTGGCTACTTTTTTTTATAGACCTGATTTGATAGACGCACGGATTTTTTTTCCATGACAGGCTGTGGTCCAGTTTTCAGGACTACTGTATATAGAATGTCATTGTTGCACATCAGCATAAGTAGCTCTGTACTTAGTTTAGAAACTAATTAATGTGTGAGTTGTTTATCTGTTTTACTTTATCTTTTGAGTTGAACACTTCATTAATAACTTTTTTCTACTTAATTTGTACTAACATCCCTGACGTCTGTTACTTTTTAACCGACTTCACAAAGGAAGGAAGTTATGCATTTATACTGTATGTATGTCATTTCTTTTGTTGGTTTGTCCACTCATAACTTCTCACCAATGAACCGATTTTCAGGATTTTTTTGAAAATCGATCGAGGGTGGTTTCCCATAGGTCGCGTACCTTTATTTGACCATATTCGATGATTATAAAAAAGTTATAGGCAGAAATGTGGTCATTTTTTTGTTTTTCCATCCATAGCTTTTTACTAAATGAACCGATTTTGATGATTTTTTTTAATCGCTAGAGGGTTGTCTAAGTCAAATATCACACATCAATTTGACTACATTTGTTTTTTAGAAAAAACGTTACGGGTGAAAAATAAGTATAAGGCTTGGTTTGATATAAGAATGCATTTACACTAAAAAGAATGAAATAAAATAATTTTTGGAAAAAAAATCGAACAGACTTCGAACAGACAAGTTATAAATTGCGCTAAAAATTGAAATGTAAATTAATTCTTAAACAACATTGATACGACTTTTAAACATGATTTCTGAAGTCGGTGCAAAATTATGACAGTCTAATTATCATTGCACCATGCGTTATTTTACATTGAAACTGTTGCAAACTGTTGGCCATTTATATTTGTAATTGATTCATGGTTACAAAAGTAATCATGACTCATAATCCATCATAATTTTGTACCGACTTCAAAAATTGTTTAAAAGTCGTATTTATGTTGTTTAAAGAATTAATTTAGTTTTCACTTTTTAGCACAATTTCTAATTTGAAGTCGGTTCTATTTTTTTCCAAAAATTATTTTATTTACAAAACTGCAGCATACATAGAGAAATATCTGGCACTTTACTACGCACTTTACTTATCAGACTTTATTGGTCAACTTTATATCATTTCACTTATTCTGAAACACAAAGTTACGATAATAAACAACATGAACTGGAAAGTCTCATGAGCCATTTTTAACTTGGCTATCACATGTATGATAGCAATCACATGGAAAATTCAAACTATCCTTGCAGGGTTCGCGCTAGGCCGCGCAATCGCGCGATTCCCGCAGTATTTTTTGAAATCCCACTCAAAAAAAGTTCGTTTGCGCGCTGTTCCCGCAACTAGCGGACACGCGTTCAAAATATCGCGAAACGAATCTACTATTCTAAACTGATAATTCAATACATACTCTAATGGAGTTTTCAACTGCCATCTTATCCTCATTAATGAAAAGAAGAACCTAGGAACCTTCCTCATTCCTTGGGATTATTGAACAATTTAAGCCCTTTGTGAATGCAGACAGGGTTGCCACGCACCGGGAAAAACGGGAAAACCTGGAATTGTCAGGGAAAATGAAAATGACCTAAATTGGTCAGGGAAAATCACATTTCACTGAAATTCCTGGGAAAGTCAGGGAATTTCATCTTCTGTTAGTGCAGAGGTTATTTAAGGTTAGTTATTTAAGGATGACTCAACAGATGAATAAACCTGCAGACATGTGATTTTTCCGTATTTTGACGGAATTCCTTTTTTTTTCCGGTAGTTTTGGAAATTAAGAATTTCGTTTCCGCAAAAATCCTTAACTTTGGAGAGCTCTCTGTCTTTTTCTATGAAAATCTTTGAAAGTAGCCTCCCAACATTTCACAAAATACCAGTAAAATTTATGCATTTTATCCGTGTTTTGAACTTTTAAGGATCGGTCCCGATTTTTTCTGCATTTCGAAATCCGATTGCATCGGGTTCGGTAAAACTTCCTAGTTCGCATTTACTGTTCGATTCTGTCTCATGGACATCAATAACTTTGAACTTACCATTATTTTTATCTTTATTAAGTTTCAGCTTCTATAATAGTAAAGAACTTGCAAGGACGTAATTTTGCCACGCCCACTTACAAATTCGGCCGAAAATTTTAGGAATTTTTCAAAAGTTATTTTAAGTTTTAGTGATCAGTTTCTTATAATTAGTTTAAAAAATATGTTTGCCGAAAATGTCCCCACCCTTTGCATGTAATTTAAAATGAGTTTTTTAAACTTTTAGCTGTGTTAAGCATTAGGGGTTTGTTTCCTTACAAGTACTCATTATAATATTGTTGCAAAAGAAATTATCAATTTTTTCTGGTTTTATTCAATATATAATTAAAATGCATGACAAAAAATCCAGCAATGTTCTGTTGGGTAATTTTTTCAATATTATAAAACAATTGTGAAGTTTAAGAAAAAATAAGCCTAATGTTTTTGATAGTGCCTATTTTTGATCTTGGAAGTTCATTAATCCAGTTCAGTGTTAGACATATACAGTCAAACCTGTCTATCTCGAATCTCACGGGAAGGGAAAAAAATTCGAGATAAAAAGGTTTCGAGTTATACAGGTTCACAAAAAAATGCAAAAAAAATAAAAAAATAATAATACTTACTTTTATTGTAGATAAATACATACTGCTGAATGATTTTTCAATGAAAATAGTCCTTCAAAGTTTTTTGATGCCTAACTTTCTTCACTTCAATTAACTTTTTAATATTTGCAAGAGCTGCAAAGCTGTCAGAGCCAACATTTTCCTGAGCCTCAAGAAAATTTGTCAAGAGTTCCACGGCTTTCTCAGCTTCTTTCGCTGTCACTTTAGGTGAATCGGCTTCGGTTTCTTCGATTTCGTCTTCTGACATGTTTTTCACATTATCGATGATCTCCGCGTCTGTCAAGGTTCCACATGTTGCTAGTGTATCATCCACTTGCAAAAATTCTTCTAAAGAAATGTCAACATTCAATCCTGATTTCAAGGTTCTCCATTCTTGAGAATTAATTTCCACCGCTTCATCAACAGTTTCTTCAGCTTCTTTTCCGTGCTCATCGCTGATCTCTTTCTCTTCTTCGCATTGATTATCGAACCCCGCTTTCTTGAAACTGTTTTGGATTGTTTTCTCTGTGACACATCTCCATGCATAATCGGTCATTCTTATGGCGTCTAGCACGTTCACCTTTGGAAGAACACTTCCCTCATGAATAGCATCGATTAGCTTACGGATTAATTGTCTTCTATAGTTCGCTTTAAAGCTTCTTATTACCCCCCCAGCAAGCAAAATATGCTGCCACAGTATTGCATAAAGGTTGATATATCAGCATGGATAATCTTGCATACATACTGCCTCAACATTGTTATGTTACTCCATTTATACTGCCTGCAGGCTGCCACAAGATTGACTGTCAAGGTGTATGCAGTGTAATGTCAGTGTAAAATCAAGGTGCCTTATTTTTGCAATATTGCATTCACCTTGCCACCGGCAGTAAACACTGATATGACAGTGCTTTGTCAGTATAACATCAATGTGCGTTATTTTTGTAATATTGCATTCACCTTGTCCCCGACAGTAAATACTGATATGACAGTATAAAAGCAAGGTGCCTTACTTTCGGAATATTGCATCCATCTTGTCACCGACAGTATACACTGATATGACAGTGCTTTGTCAGTATAAAAATCAAGGTGTCTTATTTTTGCAATATTGCATTCACCTTGTCACCGACAGTATATACTGACATGACAGTATAAAATCAAGGTGCCTTTTTTTAAAAAAAATATAGCATTGTTCTCATTTTATTCGACATGTGATGTACACTAGACCATCATGCCGCGTTTGCGTTATGCTTCTATTATTTTTTCATAGTCTTCTCAGTAGATAACCACACATCTACTGTCCTGGGTTACATTAATAAATGAGATAATGCATACATAATTACTGAAAACAATATTTCCCTACACTACTCTTTATTGTTGAACAACCAACAAATGAGAAACCACGTGTGAGGGTGAGGAGAGACACGCCGCCGATTGGAACGATGGGTAAAATTCTTTCTACCCCAACGCATGCGCAGCTCAACAGCTTTCCATGGCTGTTACTTACCCTGACGACAACAGCATTGCATCAATGTTGATTTGAACTATTTTTTGTAATATTGATGCAGATAACACTTATACAGTGTTGATGATGTAATATAATATCAATATTGTTATTTAAAGGTAATTACCATGTTGCATACATGCTGTTATTGCAGTATTGTTATATCAACATTTATGCAACCTTTCAACAGTATTTAAGAAGTTCATATTGAACCTGTCAGTATATTACCAAGGTCTATCAAGGTTGTTGCAAGATGTTTTGCTAATAGGGCCTTGATCCATAGGTTGTAGTTTGGAAGTCGTGTTAGCAGGGAAGAACTTTACACATACGTTTTTCAAAGAAGGCAAGTTGTTATGTGCGCTGCAGTTATCTACAAAGAGTATAATTTTCCTCTTTTGGGCACACATAGATTTGTCTAAAGATTTCAACCATTCACCAAAGATTTCACTAGTCATCCAAGCTTTTCTGTTTGCTTTGTACTTGAAGGGGAAAGACTTAACTTGAGCAAAACACCTAGGTTTTTCTGAGCGTCCGATCATCAGCGGTGGAAGTTTTTCTGAGCCGTCTTCATTTGCAGCTAACAGCAGGGTTAAACGGACTTTGCTTTGTTTCCCCCCCCTTACACTCTTCATCCTTGAACATGGCAGTTTTTTCTGGCAAGCACTGATAAAATAGCCCTGTTTCATCAGCGTTGAAAATGTTTTTTGGTTTGTATCCTTTTACGAGATGAGGAATATTTTTTATAAACTCTTCACATACATTTTCTGGGACTGATGCGCTTTCTCCACAAAGCTTGCGGAAAACAATGTTGTGCCTCTTTTTGAAACTTTCGAGCCATCCATTGCTGGCTTTGAATTCTTCTGAATCATGTCCAAGTTCTTTAGCGAAATCTTCTGCTTTTTTCTGTATCACATGCCCACTGATAGGGATTCCTTGGTCTCTGCACTGTGTAAACCATTTCAAAACGCATGCGTCTACATCCGGAAAATTGCATTTTCTCCTTTTTTTTCCTTTTTTGTTGCTTAGAAACTTTTGCTCTATACTTTCACGGTTTTTGATAATTGTCGAGAGAGTGCTGGCTGGCACGCCAAACTTTTCTGCGATTTCGCCTTTTTTCATCAACGGGTTCTCATCTAAAAATGTCAGAATTTTCATTTTATCCTCATTTTCTAAAACATTCAATTTTCTTTTTACTCCTGCCATATTCGCATTTGCCAACCACGTACCACGGAAGAAAATCAACAATAGGAATGAATTTCAACTTTCCACACTTATCTATGTGTGTGGAAGCTGACCCCCTAGTGGTCACATCCTGCTTAACCAAACCCTCCATTGCACTCTCGCTTCTTGGAAACGCTAAACAATGATGACTGGAGGCGTCCCGGGAGAGATGACAGTAGGAGAGAGGTAGAATAGCGATAGTGACCAGAATTCCAGGAAAAGTCCCCTCCAGCTTCCTTTATCTGTGCGGCCACAGAATTTATGTTTTCCTAAACTCTTTTGCAAAAGAGGCTTCATTGTTTTCTGTAACTGACCCTATTTCCCAAAATTCGAGAAACACAGGTTTCGAACAAAATTTTTTCGAGATAAAAATGTAAAATGCCCTGAATTTAGATAGTATGCGAAGGAAATTTCAGAAATTTCGAGATATAGAAGTTTTCGAGATTTACAGGTTCGAGATAGACAGGTTTGACTGTATCTGAATAAAAGTACTGTGTGTTTAAATCACAAAATATGTTTATATTGTCTATTAATAATCTTGTTCTTCTCATATAATGCTTTGGTACTTTGCAATCCTTTTCTTTTTTTTACTTCACACCTTATTCATAACATTTTAAATAGTTGGTAGATATGAAGTAGTTACTTCAGTTTAAAAGGTTAATGCTTGGAAACGTGTTCATTTCCTTAAAAAAAATGGAATTAGTTTTTATAGATTGCACTGAATTCAGACTCTTTATGAATATAAGTTCTGAAGAATGTAGGACTTTTACACTTTTCTTTGTTAGACATTAAGCCCCAATTACCCCATTCTATTAAAGTGTAAAGTAATGACTTAACTTTGCTTTGTGTTTGATAATTCTGTTGCATAGTAATGTATGTTTGCTATATAAGGTTCTTTATGAAGCTTACATTCTGTCGTGATGTTTCAGTATTTTTTTTCCCTCAGTGAGTCACTTGTCTGATAACCTATAATTCACCTCCTTTTTTCAATTTTTTATTTCTTGCTTTGTGCGATTTAAAAGTTAACTATTAAAAGTAAGTTTAAATATAAATATATACGCACACTTATATTTGATGGGTTTTTTTTAAATTATTTATTTATTTATTGAAGCACTGCCTGTACTTATTGACACTAAGCATAAATCTTATGCGTTCTTCACCATGTATTTGATTTAATTCGATAAATTTTACAACGTTACCTTCTGTTTAGCAATTATTAGCATTTCTGCCTTTCCGAATGATAATAAATATTATTTGGGGATTTGAAATTATTTGAATCCTGAAGTTCTTTTATGCTGTGCAAAATTTTGCTATGTTCCGAATTTCATTGACATTGTTTGCAAGTTAAGTTAATCGATTTGTGACAATACTAAAATCTATAAAATGTCAAGTTTTGGGCTTCAAGGTGTATTAAAATTTTCTACTGCGTTCCAACTTTTACTGATAACAAATGTAAGTGAACTTTGGATTATTTCAACTTAACCATTTAAAATTTGGTAATCATTATTGGTAATTTTCATGATAATTTTTGAAATAATAAGGTAGGTTTTTATTCACAACTAAAGCATAGTATATTATGTTAATATTTGATAGCGTTTGTTGACATCGATTAACCTGGAATTTTTCCTAAAATTGACTGGAAAACCTGGAAAAGTCAGGGAATTTCATTGTCTAACATGAGTGGCAACCCTGGCAGATTAATCTTCATTAATTCTATTCATAGAGGACAAAATCAAAAAAAGGAGTGGGAAAAGGGAATCTTCCTGAGTCACAAGATTACAAAAGAATGCTGGTTTCTAGAATGTACTGTTTTCATTGAAAAACATCAAAAGATAAAATGACATATGATCAGAGAAAAAATAGAGGAAATATTAAATTAATTTTTAGGATTATTTTGTAAAAATCACACATCAAATAATTTTGGTTAAATAACCAAAATAACAGAGGATCTTTTTCATGCTTAACATTTTATAAAACCCTCATTTTTGTGATCCCGAATTTTGTGAAGGATCCGTTTTGTCTTAACCTTGTTGATGTTTATTCTTTCTTGCTGAGCATAGCTTAGATAATCATCTTTTATTACATAGTTTGTATTGGATCATGATCGGACAATTTAGTAATATTTTTAAAGACAAAAACAAAAAGAAAAGTTCCCACTTAAATTTTAAAAATCCCACTGAAAATTTTGGTCAAGGTGGGAAATCCCACCTTGTATTTTTCCCCAGTGTGAACCCTGTCCTTGTGTTTTATTCAAATAATGTATAAACATACTGTTGAACTTTGTTATAGCTACATCCTTTATGACAACTGTTATAATGTCAAGAAATTTCAGTCCCTTCATTTGCCCATGAATAGTAATGATTGCTTTCAGTTTCACTTGGCTATAGAGTCATAAGTATTCCAGTTCCTTGAATGGCACTATAAGAGCTTCACTGTTGAAATTGTATTTTCAAAGTTATGTTGTAGTTTGAATGCTGCTAAATAATATTGCATTTTGTTTAGGTTCCAGTGAAGTTTAGATATCCATTTTATACTGAAATTCTTTGGTATGTTGTTCAACGATTTGTCCATTGCCTTCTCGGAAAAAACTACTTAATATGTAATGAAAATGGAGACATAATTGATCCTGCCAATGAACTGCCTTCTGATGTTTTGAACTTGACTGCACCAACAGACAAAGACCCAAAGCTGCTCTCTTTGACTCATAATCCCTTGCATATGAAAGAAAATTTTTTTTCATTTAAAGGAGTTGGTGAAAATTTTTCTCAAGAAAACTCAAATGGAAATAAAGACTTGAATAAACCTGATTTAGGAAGTGATATAAAACCAGCTGCTCAGACTTTTGAGTATGGTGTTATTCCAACTGAAAATGGACATAAAAGTCTTAGCAAAGAGCATATACATATAACAAGACTTGAGCTCAATGGCTTGAAGGTACTTCTTTCTATTACATGCTTGTACATGAAAAATATTTTTTTAAAAATAAAATTAATATTTGAGGGATTTTTTTTTTTTATTTTTTAGGCCATTTTAAAGTGGCTGTATGGTTTACCACCAGCAAAAAAAGGAGTTCCCAGCTACATCAGGGATCCTGACGGTCTCCTTGAAGATCTTAAGGTATTTGTTACATCTTTTGTAAAATTAACACTGGTTCACTCTATTTGTTTTCATGCTATTAATAAGTTTCTTATTTATTAATTACTATTCCATGAATTAGTGTTTACATCAAGCAATAATTTGTTTTTTTTTTCTTTCTAATTACCAATGCAGCCATTAGTTATAATACTGTCCTCTTTTGATATACAATTATTAAATGCACTTTTCAGGCTTACTGTCATTTTAAAATTTTATAGATAGGCAAGAGCATTTTATTTTATGAAGCATCAACAATTCACACTTAATTTTCTCATCCACTTTAAGAAAATAATGTATTGAATCAAATAACTGAAAATTTCCTGTAAAATATTTTGTGCTGATTAGGGATGCACCAATAAGCAAATTGGCCAATTAATCGGCAGCCGATCAATTATAATGCTACTTTATTTTTAATGCCAGCATTTTTCCATCATTATTTTTTGCTTAAAACTTTTAACTTTATGGAATTAGCTAACAGTTAATTTCTGCAAGTAATAGTTTATTTTCCCCCATTTTCATATTTTAAAGGTGATATATTCAGATTTATTCAAATTCTGTGAGCCAATTTTCTTATTCATTGTTAATAAAATCACATTCTGTTGACTAGACCTGAAGGCTGGAACATTTAGATAGTGGCTAGTTGACACTTTCAATTTAATTGCACTGTTGTTGATACTTTGTAAATTTTGAATACTGGGAGTGAATGATACGACCTTCAAAGACCAAAAGACCTTGGTGTCACTGCTAAAAGAATTAATCTCTAACGGGTGCCACGTTCCATAACAGATGCTTTAATCATAAGTGTAAAAGTGTACACTGTTCTCTAATTCATTTAAAAGCAAATTTTAATTTCTTTGATATCGGATTTCTAACTTTGCAAGTTTTAATTGAGATGAATTACGTTCAAGAAGGCAATTAGAAATGAACTATTATAGCTTGCCATATAGTTTTACTAACTACCTGTAAAAAATTGCTATTTAGAGCAGTTGTTTGAATTAATGAATGAATGTGTAAATGAATATATATTAACTGTTGAAAAAGGTATTAGTAATTAAGAACTAAAGCTAAATGAGAAAGAGAGAGAGAGAGATAACTAGATTACAAATTTGAAGTTGGGGTATATAAGAAAGTAGGGTCGAGTATTGTTCTGGATGGAACTTCTTGCTTTCACACCTTTGTTTTCATTGGGATTTCTGTTTCCAAAGTATAGGACTTTTTTATCTTCATGTGTGACATCTAGATCTGTTATTTTGGGAGCAAATGCTTCCCTCCAGTTTGAGTACAACATATACATGTGTATTTGCATGACATCTTATGTTGAAGAAAATTACTTGGACTTCTTACAGTGGTGCCCACTTGGGGGAGTTGTCATGCTGCAGTTTGCACCATTGGGAAGTTTAGGATGGGAGATGTTGTAAAATAAATTAAAACAGTGCTGTTCTAAATTTTCGTTTCCTTTGTTACATTGTTACATCTTCTGTATTTTTTTCTGAAATCATATTTTGATAAATGTTGCACTGACACTTTTCTTGGTTAATTTTTCGATGACTCACTCTAGGTGGGAGCCATCCAAAATTGCACTAGGAGGGCGAGCATCTCTGCTACAGTTAATAAATTCATTCAGCATGGTTTCTTGTTTTTGGCATACTAAAAGAAATTTTAATTAAAGAAAAGAAATCTCCAATTTTAAATAATCGTTAAAGTGGCCGATTACCACCAATTAATCGGTGCATCCCTAGTGCCAATTAATAGTGCTTTATGACCATATGAAATAAGACAGAAATTTATGATCACTTGTAAACCAAAAGTTTAAATGCAGGAGGTACATTATCTTTTAATTTAAAATAATTTTATGCTGATAATTACTATGGATATCCTATTTTTTTAAATTTCATAAAAGGTGTTTTTTGACACTGGCAAAAAGAAAAAAGGGGAAAAAAACAATCCTTGTTAAATAGCTTGTCAATCCTCCAAACCGTTTCTTACAAATTGTGAATGGCTGATATGTTGTTTGTACTGATTTTGAACATTTCTTTATTTGATAGGTAGTACTACGGGAACATGAAAATGACGACCAGAGACTTGCAATTACAGGAAAGCCTTCTTTATTTTGGTTTGATGTCAAGGTAGTGTTTTTAAGCTAAGAGAAAATCAATGCAATTTTTGGCTGTTGTGAAACTTAATTCATTTTGTTAAGATACTTCTTATATTTTTAGAAACCAAAACCTAAACCTCGTTCTACTCCATCTTCCTCCTCTGGCAAAGGATCAAAATCAAGCAGCTCTAAAGGAAATAACTCTAGCAGTGCTCGACGGAGGAGAACAAGGTGTAAAAAGTGTGAAGCATGTCTCAGAGCTGATTGTGGAGACTGCCATTTTTGTAAAGATATGAAAAAGTTTGGTGGGCCTGGAAGAATGAAGCAGTCTTGCATAAGTCGGCAGTGTATGGCTGTAAGTATATTTTTTCCTCCAATATTTGCTAATTCTTCCCTAAAAATGGTCTGGGTAGGAGACTCCTGCCCATGGAAGGTCTATTGAAGTACGTACAAAATAAAGGAGTGATGTCACATGTGTAGTGATGCAATAATACTACTCGATTTGTGCTGTTAGATTTATTGAATTTTGAAATTCAATATATCTAGTTACTTTAATTATATGTACTTGAAGTGTATGAAAGAAAACAATAGTTAAGGATTTGGTTAGAGTTGTGGGGGAGGGAACATTGAATGGAAAATTTTAGAAGAATGTAGGATTACATAAAAGGTTGAACTATTGAAACAGTACTGGAATTTTTTTGCACCCGAAGTTTTGTAGCCTCCTCTACACCCAAAATTTGGTTGGGAATCTCCCCTCCACTTAAAGTGCGAATTTCAGCCCCTGATTTGTATACAAAACAAATAGCTTTAAAAATCATTGCTAGTTTGTAAGGTCCATTGTTGAAAGCAATTCTTCCCTGTAACAAAAGGGGTTAGCATTAGTATAATCAGAGCTATATTTGATTTCTTCAGTAGTAGCTAAAGGACCCAGTTATGATGTTGATGCCACTTGAACAGAGAGAGTTTTTTCTGTAAAATGAATTGCTTAGAACAGCGTGGCTCTCTTTTGTTTGTACAATACAAACAGGTATTATATACTTTTGAAGTTTTCATAGATCTGAAATTCTACATATTTTCTTGATCACACTACATTATAAAATAGTATATGGAATCTCCAATAGGAAATTCCTATCCAAACTTTGAGATTTATTGCTTCTGCACTTCCTTCATATGGGAGTATATTTACAACGTAAGTTTACATCATATTCGATATCATTTTAAATTTAGATAGTTGGCGTTATTTGATTTCAAGATTAAGTTATGGACTTATTACTTAGAGATTGTTGCAGGGAGAAAAAATGAAAGGCTTTCATCAAACATTAAGGATGAGAAGAATAAATGTATCTAAAATTTCTAACAATTGTTGTGGAAGAAAATTAGCAAGTTTGTGTAGTTACAAATAGGAACAAACTGGGGATGGAATAGATTGTTGAAACATACAGAACATTCCAAGAAAAGAAATTAAATTGTAATGAAAATTAAGGATTATTTTGATAATTGTAGAATATACAAATCTGCACTTTTTCCATTCTTCATAGAGCTTTTTAGTTTTATATTGTAGCTGCAAGTGAAAAAGTATTAAAGTTGTAGTATTTAAATTTAGAAAAGTTTAGGGAATAAATAATATGTTAAAAGACCAAAGCATTCATTGTGTATATAATGTTTTGAAGGTCCGGCTAGCTTTGTTTTTTCACCCCCTACATCTCTTTAATTATTGTCTTGCAATCAGCCTCCCAGCCAAAGTATGATTATCAAATAGCATGGATAGGTTTTGTAAGGAATACACCCTTTTTGCCCGGCTGGATGATTGGCGTTCGGCGCCAGACTGTCTGGCCAGTGAATGGATGTCAAGACACGGAGCGGCTTTGTCGGGTTTTCAGCCTTAGAAAACCGATGTGCCGGTATCGTTTAGATGTGTGCAGCAGCACGTGCGTACGAGGGGCGTACTTAGACTTCGTGGCTCCTTTGGATAACCCAATAAGATTACGGCGGGAGAATATACCCGAACGTAGCGCCATAATGAAAGATAATAAAAAAAATTTACTAGTTTGGGTCACGCCCCTGCCAAAAATATCCGGAAGTGCATCTTGTTGGTCTTAAAAATTAATTTTACTTTTAAATTCAAAAATTCTAAGTTTAATTAATATCCAACATGAGCTTTTAGAGGTTGTGTCAGCAGGAGATATACAGGAAACATTTTTATGAAAAAAAATTGGATTTATTTACAAACTATTATTAAATATTTTGAACAAAACATACATTACCACATGGATTCCGATGGTGGTTTACAAACGGACAATGATTTGGTTAAAAAAAATATGTTGATCACAGCACATTACTTTCAGTCAGTCGTCCAACAATTTTTCTCAATATACATGAAGATAGATTTTTTTTTCAAGAGTCCAATGTCACACCTTCACATTTGAATCGGGATTAAATGAAGAAAATACTTGAATTCTTTCATGAAAACAAAGTGAAAACTCAGTGAATTCTTCCAAACAAACTCAGGTAGTTGATAGTCACTGAACAAATGACATCTTGGGTAGTTGAAGACAAACAATTTTTAAAAGTAGATGTAAGTGAGGTCAACAAATTTTAAAGACCAAATTACCTTTGAAAAAACAATTAAAAACTTTTCTAAAAATAACTATTTACAAGCACCTATCGCCAACATTCTAATTTCTTAACATGCCAGTTGTAAGCTGAAATACACGACCTGCCCGGAATACGATCATTCAAAAATAATTCCAACATCAATGGGTCGGCCACATGGCAAAAAATAAGAATGCCTATCACTACAACATCGGGCTGTTCAAGCCGAACGGCGAGCTCTCAGCGAGCAAACGCCCAAGTAGTTGGCAGATGCTACACGTGTCGGGTCGACCAAGCAGAAGAGATCAGTGAGAGAGTTCGTGCATCGTGCTTTTATACCCGTCCGATCTTAGTGACGTCATAATCAAACACTTCAACTTTCACTTCATTTGCATAGTTGATGAAACTGGTCTTTCCTCCATGCGGTCGTGTATTCCTAGAAACTTTCTTCCGGTTTGGCAACACCGGATCGAACACATTGCAATTGTTGACATCGTTCTCGCTCGCCATTGCTATTATGGCGCGAGGATTTTGAAAAAACCGTGTGCCTGAAGAATGGCCTGAGACTTTAAAGCCGTTCACACAAAGGAAACAGGTAAACCTCAATGAAAACATTACATTACTAGTTTAAAATACTTTCACATTACAAGTGTACTGAGAACTAATAAAAATATAATGGGTTTGTACCCAACACATCTGAGACCAGGATCGGGGAGATGGTTAAAGACCCCCGTCATAGCAGGACGTGACCTGCCTGTTATTAATTTTTTTAGTACCTGCTCGGTACTGTGAGTCGTTTAGGACTTAGTTCCTAAAATTAATGCCTCCTTTTGTGCAAAATGCTTAGCACATTTTCAGATATTTCATTTGAATGTAAATAGTGTATATATTTTGCGATCATAATCTTGCTGAGCAAATAAACAAGTAGCTCTGTTTCTGATTGTTTTATCCGAGTCTTGCTCTCAACTTCGTCCTACGAACACATAATTTTTATATTGAAATTGTTACAGTTTATTCCTCATCAAATCAGGACAGGCTCAAAATCTCACCATCTCGGATTTTTTTGAAATTTGACACAGATGTACTACCGTATTAGGCTTGGAGAAAATATTAAATTTTACCATGTTATGTGTACTCGTTTTGCATTTGCAGAGCTGAAAAATTCATTCCCCCCCCCAAAAAGGAGAAAATGTCATATTTTGAAACTTGAAACTTTTTTCTCAAAATCTAATTATAAATTGCAAATTATTTTTTCTCTAGTACATAATGTAGGATTTTTTAAATGTTAATTCTATGAATGCTTAGTAGTGTTTAGCTCATAGGATAAAATATCAAGGTAATAATGGCGTCATAGTTTAAAAATTTTTAAAGTGTCTATTTTTACCAAGACAAAATGCTAAAACTTACATTTTCTTTTTTTCCCTCTCTGTGGCAAATTTCAAGAAAATCTTAGCTGGTGAAATTTTGAGCTTCTGTTGATTGATATGAAATGACCAAATAATTATTTTCCCTATGTCTTTATTAATCTTAAATCACTTGTAAAAAAAAAGTCAAATGTTATCTATTATTATTTTTCAATATAAGTTTAAAACTTAAATAAGTTTTGTATATTGATATATTTCCATCTTTTTTGTAGCCAGTTTTGTCTCATACTGCCTCTTGTAACTAATATTTTCATTTTATGTTTTTAAAAATCTCTGGGCCAAATTTCAAGAAAATCTCGGTGAAATTTTAAACTTGTATTAATTTGACGTGAAATGACCCTGTAATTGTTTTTCCTGTGTCTTCATTAATTTTGAATTACTTGTAAAGAAAAATTATCAAAAAGTTTTGTATATTGATATATTTCTGTTTCAACTGTAGCCGGTTTTGCCTCATACTGCCTGTTGTATGATTTGCGGCCGAGATGGATGGGATAAATTAACTAATCCTCCTGAAAATGAAAATTCTAGTCTAATGGAATGTTCACAATGTTGGGAAATTCTCCATCCTAAATGTTTACAAGAAAAAAATCCAGATCTGCCTATGGAAAGTTGTATCAATGATGATCTTCCTAACAGCTGGGAATGCCCCAAATGTTGTAGAAATGGTAAACCAGATCAAATAAAGGTATGTATCCTTTCAAAAAATCGACTATGCATGTTCTTTTTTTATCCTTATTTATCTGCACAAATTGATATTGAGAGTGCTAGATAGGACACAGGTACATTCTCTTCCTGACAAACAACATTTATTCACAATAATGTAAGACCTCTTTGATTTTGGCCAATTACCTTGTCAACCATAGGAATGTGATTTCTTATTATTTTCATTTACACATTAGTTGAAAATGCTAAATCCTTTGTACCAACTATCTTATGCTGTATTTCTTTGCAATCCTGTACTGCGCTAATTTTGCGAGTCCTTTATTTTGTAAAAGCAAGGGCTGCTTTCTCTAATTTTAACTTCCTTTTGAAATTGATGTAATGAGGATTGACTATAGTGAAAACAAAATAAAAAGATAAATAAACAAAAAAAAATTCATCAGTATGCGTCAAATGCTAAATCTTTTCACTTGATTGTTGAGATGTTTCTATATCATAATTGTAAATTCAAGTCACCCGTAATTATATGTTGTAAAAAAGAAATCAACTTGAAAAATCATGTCTGGCCATTTGAACGTGCCTCTGGAATAACGTTTTTAAAAATATCAACATATGGATTGATGCCAGTGAAATCTAAGTTAACCAATGTCACTGAAATAGAAGTGATAAATCTGCCATTCATTTTTGTTCAAGAAAATTAATTTAAATGCATCAATTAATATTTTTTAAAATTAAAGTTTTATCATTTTTTTAAATTTAAGTAATAATAAACTTTGAATGTACATTGCCAATTGTATAGTATTTAAAATTGTCAAAGTTTGCACAATAATTTTTTAATGTACACTTTGTTTTAAAGCCACGTCAAATGAAAGGAAAAGTTTCAAAAGGAGCCGACATTCCCAGATTATCTGCATCTTCATGTGAGAATGGAACTATGGAGATGCCATCAATTACTGAAGACAAAATTGATTTGAGTCACTTAAAAATTGAAACGGTTTCTCAAGATATGATGGTGCATGACATGGCCGAAATTAACAAAAGAATATTTGAGGGGGAACCTTTGGATTTAGGACCACAAAAGAAGAAGGTACTTTCTTTTAAATTCTAGGGTATTAAATTTTTGTTTAATCCCCTTGACGTTCTTGATGAGATATCTCATCCACTTTACATTAACTCTGATGCTATGCAAGTGGGTTAAGAAAGCTTTAATACTAATTTTGTGGTGTTACCAGTGCTACGTTGAAAATTAATCGAGTTGAAATTTATTCGCGGCACAAATTTGTGTTGTTACACCCCCCAGTTGGAATTAAGATTTCATTTATTTAATGTTTTTTTTTTTTAGAATTTAGTTTCCCATAAAATTTTGATTAGGCCGAAATAGTGGTTGCACATAATAATGTTTTTAATCGCGAAGTGCCACAATAATTCCCCAGATCAACGACTACCTTGAATGCGTTTACTGATTCGCATGAAAAGAAAAAACATTCGACTTACCCATTAGTTGCTGGTGTGTAGATCGTTGTAAAAAAAATACGTAACAACAAATTTACAGAAAAAATAGCAAGGAATTTATTTTGGAGAGTCACATATTATAAAAAAAACTATTAGGTGATCACCAAAAAGATAAAAATATTTTACTATGGTTCAAAAACAGAATGCATTAATTACTCATTATAAAAAATGAACATAGGGATAATTTTGTACATCTTGACCTGGCGTACAGTTGCCATTATTGAAAGGTGGTGAATAAAAAGCGGACGTTCAGATGATGAAACGTTTATGGAATATTTAAGGCTTGGAAGCCGAACGAAGGTGAAAACTCCTCGCAATCATCACTGGTTAGGATCCTCAGGGATACTTTGTAGCCATGCGAATGAGACTGATGTTTCAGCTCTGATTTAACAACCACAAACCGCTCGGCTCGGATATCATAATGATGCGACGTCACCCAGGATCGGGAGTCGCTAGGCGGGAAAAAATTGGGGCATCGATGAAGGAGTCGTTAATTCGTGAGATTGGATAAAATTTTGAATAAATTTAAAACATGACGACAGCTACGCGCCAGCATCCATCCATGTCTCCAACAATATCGCTCTCGTACCGGAGCGTGCAGGGCCGATGACTCTACGGCACGGATCTCACAGCGATTCTCTCTCGTTTTTCGTCACTTTCTCCTCACGCAATTTCTCCGATGGCAACGGCGCACGTCACATGCGCCAATGAGAGCGCAGGAGGAATTTCGGCGGGAACCAATCAAGCGTGACTCGCGAATTCTGAATCGAAACCGAAGATAGGCATCGCTATGATGCATCAAAAACAACCTGATAAGATCTTCAAGACAGGATGTTCAAAGATGGACGACATTTTCGTTGAAACAAGATGGCTATTTGGTAAAAAAAATGGTAATTTGGAAAAAGGAATGAAAAAGATTTATATTAAAAAAGTTTAGCATGGTAAAAGAATTTACGAATCGGTAATTAAAACAAGCGAATTTTTGATGTAAATGAATTTAGTGCCAAAAAAATACCGATTTCGTGAAAAATAAAATAATTTGGAATAATTTAATTGAAAGGAAGCGTTACATAAAAAATAGAAATGAGAAAAATAAAAATAAATTAATTAATAATGAAAAAAAAATATTTTAAATAGAAAAAAATGTGATGCAATATCACAGCTTGCATATGCTGATAACTAACAATTGAATCTCAAAGTTTCAGTTGCTGCAGCAGTGATTGTACCATAAGCAGTTTTTGACATAGACTTTAATCTGCCTTTTTTTAAGGTATAATATTATGTAAAATAATGCTGTAAAACCATTGATCTCCTCCTAACTTTCAGGTAATTTTTTTTTACAAATGTTCAAGATTAAAATAATTCGGTAAAATTTTCTGATTGAATCACAAAATTCTAATTTTTTCATTTATTATAAACTGACAAAAATGACCACACTTTAAGTTAGAAGTTAAATGTGAGATATTAATTGACATTTTATAGTTAATGGATCCATTTATGGAGCAATGAGAGGCCCTAAACATCCCTAGTTTTTCTAACTTTTTCACAGTTGAACCAGATTGATCCGGTCCCAAACTTAATTAAGCTGCACTTATAAAATTCAATAACTTTTCTGTGTTATTGTTGCTCATGCCGCTTGGGTATCCAAGCCCCCCTCGCAGAGTGACCAGGAATTAAGGCAGACGAGGAGCACCTCCAGTTTTCAATGAGCGCCACAAGGCTGGAAATACGACTTGGTTCAAGCACAGCATATGGGTTTGGATTACATCTGAGGCAGCACCATAAATATGCCACCTTCCTTTTTTGACCTAAGAATGAAAGGAAGGGACATTCTCCACCCTTTGGTACCCTCCAAACTGCCCTGACTTCAGGAGCCACATATTTTACATTCACGTATCCCCAAGTGTACATGGTGGGTCTTCAGCGGGTCTGATATAGAACACCCAATCCTCCCCGGTTGGAAATCTGACATCCTAACCACTAGTCTACCACGGCCCAATAACTTTTATAGTAAGATTGGATTTCTATTAGCGATGTAACGAATAGTGATTTGGCCGAATACCGAATATTCGGCCATTTCTTCCAGGCCGAAGCCGAATATTCGGCAAGTCTTAGGCCAAATACCGAATATTCGGCTGTTGAATATTAAAATTTCTAGAAAATCATTGTAATAGAATTAATGAAATATAAAACTACTATTCACAAAGTCAAACACCAATTACACACAGCCTATGATGTATGATTTAATTCTGCTTGTAAAAATTTAAAACTATTTAAAATTATAATCTATTTTCTCTGTTGTTTTGAATGTAATAAAACTAAGAACTTCACCCACAAGTGGAATAGAAATGACAGGTTTTATGGTAGTAAGCATTATTTTACTAACTATTTAATTCAAATGAAAGAACTATTATTGCTTAGTGAACTTTTACCTTGCTAAAAACTGTTTTATGATGATATTTTAAAAGTTATAAAAGTTAATATTTTTATTTTATGGGAGTTTTTACATATAACTTATGCTATCTAAATATTCATGATACATTCTAGGCTTTTCTCATTTCACTCTTGCCCAATATTCACAATAAATCAGTCTACCCAAACAAAGTCTGATTTCCACTTTGTTAATAATAACAAAATATATTTCTCATATTCTCCATCGTAATTAACTATTGCCAGCTTTTGGGAGCTAATGCTAAATATAAATACAACATTACAACTTTAAAATTTGTTTTTGCTCAGTCAAACCTAAAACAAGGTTTAAAAAAAGTAGTTATTTTCTAAATTATTTTTATTTATTAAAACTATATACTAATGTATTCTTTCGCAATATTTATAATACAATTTTAAATGTTTAAAATCTACTACTTTCTTTATTTTTTTTTTTTTACATTTCTACAGGCCGAATTTGACCTTACCCAGTATTTGGCCGGGCCGAATACCGAATAGTGGTCGAATATTCGTTACATCCCTAGTTTTTATACCTATATTCCCCAGCCATTAGTGATAATTTAGTTGGTAAATTGCTATGTATTTATTGCATTGTGTATTCTTCATGGGGGATTCTGATATGAAATTCTCCAACATTTCCGTACATTTTGGAACACCTGTTCCGAAATTTTTTTGATTTATTAATCTTAAGATTTCTTTGACAATTGATATCTGTGCTTTTCTTTCAACTTTCAGGCAAGCAAAATATTTTGTGCTATTCTAAAAAATTTCAATACAATAACTTTTTCCAGAAAAGAAAAAGACTTCTGGTATTAATATTTTAGACCTTTCATTTAATTACTTGAGGGATTATTTTTGACCTTACATGTATATTTGCATATGTACTGTTGTGTTGAAAGGGGGGGGGGGATTGTTAACCTAAATATATAGTTTTTTATTTTAAATTGATGGCTCCTACTTTTTCCGAAAATTTTATGTGAAATTTCGAATAATTTTTTTCATTTAGAATCACCCATGGTATTCTTATTAAAATTCTGTTGGCAGTAGATAAGAGCTAACCTGAAAAGTTTATGTAAATTATTAATACCTTTTTTCCTTGTTGAAATGTCCTAATCGTTCTGTTAAATAAGATGTTTTGACAGTTTACTTTACTTGCCTTATTTTTGCCTTTTTAATAGGTAAAAGCAGAGATCCAAACATTTAAACAAGAACATTTTGAAGATATAAACTTATCTGAAAGAGCAGATAACTCCACCATTTGTCTCCCTGCTTCACATTCCATTCATTCTGGTATTAAAAAGTTCACTACAACATTTTGCGAAAAGGAGGTAAGAATCGTATTAAGAAGAATATGACCCCAGGCAGTTTTTGCACTCTAAAAGTGTCATAGACTCTTAAACATACTTGTCTTTTTACATTCCATCCTATTATTAGTCTACATTCTCATATGAAAAGAATCTCATTTGTTTTAGGCATTTTTTATGATCTTTTACAAAACTAGTAAATATTCAAAACAACTTCAAACAGTACATAAGTCATGCAGAGTTTTTAGGGCTGCTGCAGTAATTCATTTCACATATTCACTTATCTGATAGTTATCTACTAGAAATTTCTTATATTAATTGCAAGACTGTTATGGAGCAGTTATCTTGAAAAGAACAAACATTTTAATGTTCATATTTGAAAGAAACTGTATTCAGCTTAATAATGCAACCTTGATTTTGTAATGTAAAAGCACTCTTATTAAGTATATCAGTTTTGCAAAGAAATAATGAGAATGTTATTTATTTGCTTTTCATTAATTTTATTATTTTTTCTACAATGTAGGCAAAAAATAGTAAATAATGTAATGCATATAAATGTATTACATTATTAAATTTGGTCATTTTTTGCAATCTGCTTTTGTAATATTCAGTACTTAATATTCTCTCTTTTCATGAGTGTAAACATCTACCCAAAATCACTTTGCTTTTTACAAGAAAAATATTTATTATTTAAGCAAGGAGGGGGGAGAGTTTTATTAAAGTATCTCATTTAAAAATTGGATGAATATCAAATTTTACTCCAGAGAAATTGATTTATTACAAAATGTGTCTTTTCCCCCTGTCTCCCAAAGTTCTTTCTGTAGAATGCCAGAATTCAACCATACATTGGTTTAAAAATTATTGGATGGATCATTAATTTCTATTTTCAAGCTGTTATAAATTATTCTTAATGAAAAAGTAAAGAAATCTAAATGATTCTTTAAAAAAATTATGCAACTGGTATAAATATTGCATTTAGATTATTTTAATCTAGTATTAAAATTTGCTCTTCTGCCCAATGTAAAATGTATTGAAAATTTTTAATATCTTATTCCTAATGTCACCCATGTATGTTATTAGCTATATTATTTCCACTAAATCTGTTTTTACTGATGCATTAAGTTTTCATTTTCAATAATTAGTTCTCAAAATCTCTTGTGTTTGTACGTATACTAGACAGGCTGGGCAAAATTTCTTTTTATAAAATGATAGATATGAACAGTCAGTTCATTTTACAACAAATGTGAAAGATTATAAAAAATGTGATTTTAGTAACTTAATCCAGTTGTATTTATTCTCTCCTTTCAAAACCAAAAATTCTTAGTGCAGCTAATTCTAGAGGAGGAAATTTATTTTTCCTTTAAAATTCTTTTATAATTCAAGATTCTTTTCAAACTCCTGAGAAGTAAAATAAAGCAACATGATTTAAAATACAAGTAAAAGCTATAAATAGAGTTAAAATTAGTGAACAGCTATTTCAATAAAGCAAGCTGCTTGATTACGGCGTAGAAAAGAAGTTCCACCAAACACAAAAATAGGCATCTCCTTTTATGCACTGATTAAAAGGAAGCTTGCTTTGTTAGTCATGAAATGGCTGTTTACCAATTTTAATTCTCTTTCTATCACCTTTATGTGTACTTTTAATCAAGTTGTTTCAGTTTACTTCTCATATTTTAACAAAAAAAATTTAGCTTTCATAAATTTCTGTTTTCATATAGTTCCTTTTTTACTTAAGTTCCTTTTTTATTAGTTACTCTTTGTCTGTATTGTTGTGTTTAATTTAATCAAGATGTCAATTGTATTCGAAATTGGAAATCAAATATATATGTTTTCTCTTTCTCTTGTTATTTTTATCAATTTGATATATTATTCAGAGTTTTTTTTCTTGTTATATGTATTTATCTAAAATGTACATTCTAGCCAACTATTATATACCTGCCAACTTTTACAATTTTTTGTACTTTTTTGGCCTCTTTTGCATTTGTAATTCATTTGTTACATTTTTTTTTTTTCATTTTCCAACCAATATTAGATTTTGTCAATTTTTAATGATGATTTTTCAAACAAATGTTACCATCTTCACAGAATTTCAGCAATTTTTCACCAGCTGTACCATATATTTTTTCTTCAACGAACAAATGTGGCATATTTTCAATTATAGACAGAGACAATACTCTAAGTGTGAGTGAATCTTCAATGTTAAAGGGGGGGGGGGGTGTTCTTCTGCCACAAAAGCTGTAGAAAGCATTTTAATTGCTAGTGTTCATTGTGCAAATAATTCTTATGATAGACAATTTTACAACACCAGCTGGCTAATGCAAAAAAAAAAAAGTAACTGTGAATTTTAATATACCTTAACTTTTTTTTTTGACATTTTTAAAAACTATATTATAACATTATTAAGACTCTAATGGTAATAATTTTATTGTTTCGATTTTTTATACTAATAATAAAGACTGGATTATTTGCCTTTTTTATTTGAATTTTATTTAATAAATATTGATTTTTTTTTTTTTTAAATCGAAAAATGCGATCAGTACTCTTCATTTTTTTTTTCTGAATTTTTATCTTAAAAGTTGGCAAGTATTCTTTTTTTTTTTTTAATTTTTAATTTTTTTTTAAAAAGTGTCTTTTCCCTCAAAACTAACTAAATAAGTTAACAACATATTCCTGTTATTCATGCCCCTCCCCCCCCCAATTATTTCCTTTGTAGTAAAAATGTGCATTTCAATACTAAGCATTAAAAATATACTTTTTTAAATGCATTCCGTCATGTAATGCAATATGTTTAATATTGTTTTTGATATGTAGTTGACGCATTATAGTTCTACAAAAAAATACTGAATAATATAGTTAAAAAATACGTACATATTTGATGTAATATACATCTTCCAATTCAGGTAAAAATAGTTTAAATACTGCAGTATTTCAACTAGAACTGATAGCCAAAGTAAATATAAAATTTTGCTGTTTTATTTTCCACATTTGTGGTTTCCATCTTTAAAAATTTTTGTATGTGCGTCAGCGAGAGTTGGCTCAAACATCGAATTTACATGAAACACAAACTCACACCTATATCTGCAAGTCTTTTGGTTTCATTGATCTGCATATAGGGAAGAGGGGGAGGTAGAATGAAGCAAGAATGTGTCTGAAAATGTGCTGTGCATAGTATTTTTCTGCATACTGCTGACGATGATTTGTATATATTCTTTCTACAAACGTCCCTTCCCGCCAGCCATGTCTCGTTATCATTGTAGAAAAAGACCTCGGACAACAGGGAGCCAGTGCATATTGAGGAAGGGAAGGTACCTTCCGAAATAAATTCATATATGCACCCTAATGGGGACCATGAATTATATATAGAAAAATGATAAAAGCAAGTGCCCCCAGTCAAATAAGCGTCCCCTTCCCTTGAATTTCTTGAAGGTAAAAGTAACGATAACCCTGTCCAAGATAAGATAATCCACTTGGATTGTTTCTAAAATTATAAATAAATGACTGAAGCAACAACAAATAAAATTTGCAAAGACAACTCTATAGAAAAATCATGATTAAAAAAATGAATAAGAGTTTGAAATGAACATTTTCAATCTTAAATTCCTTCATTATTTTTATTTTTCTTTTTAATGTGTTATTTCTATTTCTTGTGCTTTTCTTTAAAAAAAACCAACAAGATAATTAGGCACTAAAGATTTTTGGATTCATTGTTCACATGACGTTTAACAAAGAAAACGTCCAAATCCAACTTCTGGTTGGAAGAGGTTGAATCACTAGAGTGCAGATGTTTTACACGTTCCCTTTCAAGATCCCTTTAACCGCTAAAAAAGATGTTTCTTTTTTTTTTGAAGGGAATCGAAATTAAATATTATCGAAAGAACAGCATCATTGAAATTTGTAAGGGGAGGATGTTTTTAGGCTTTTTAAGCCATCCTAATTATTGATATCTTTTAAATTATAAAGTATTTATAAAGTAACAAAACATTTTTACCCTTTTAAGTATGTTTCCATTATAAAGGGGGGGGGGGAGGAGACATGTCTTTGAGTTGAATTTTAAAGTATGGAGAAAATTATACTTCTAAACCCAGTAGCAGAATTTTCTGTATCAATCTGCAGCACAAGTTTCAGAAGTCAAAATTTATCTGCGACACCAAATGATGTGAAACCAAATTTACAATCATCAAAAATAGCAAACTATGCATTTTAAATTAGTTAATTTACTAATACTAAAATGATTTACAATTTTGAAACATATTATTAAAAAAAAGCTTAGAAGTACTATTAACTAAAAAAAGCAGGGATTTTTTTTTTCATTAAAATGTTAAATTTTTGAAATAAGAATTTATATATTTTAATACCAAGCAGCCAATACATATCAAATATGAAAAACGCTAGATGTATGTATACATTTTTTACTGATGTGATAGTGTCAAGTGAATTAATTTGCTATTTTATAAACTAATAATTCATTGGGGAATTTGAAATTGAAACATTTTGAAATTTTTCGTTTCAAATGTAAGTGGTTTTATGTTCTTTGTTCCTCATTAAATTTTATTTTCATTCAACTAAATTTGCTGTTTGCAAATTAAAGCAGAAATTAATGTCAAGAATATTTATCTAAACATAGACTTCATATTTTGGCAACTATTTTTGTTTTCTAAGGCAAATAAAGCAGCTATTTTTGAGTGTCTATCATGGTAGGAACCCTGACAGATGTAAGGAAACAATAAACATATAAGAATTTTTAATTTGATTTTTGAAAGAAAGCACAAAAATAAGAAAAAAATATTTCTTTACAAATATTTACATTGAAATAGACAATGCTCCAGTTAGTCCAATGTCAAGCGGACAATGATATTGCAGGTGTCATGTTGCTTTGCTTACTTTCGCTATCAGTTCTCGCTAAACAGGCATTTAATTGTTCCTTGTATTGCAAAATATCTATAGAATGCATTTATCAATCTGTTATTCATTAGTGGACCATGATTTTTTTCATTATTACTATTACAGGGTTCATACTCCACCTGGAAATCATGGAAAACCTGGAAAAGTCATGGAAATTGGTATCCTTTGCAAAAGTCGGGGAAAAACATAAATTTTTGACAAAACCTGAAAAAGTCGGGGATTTTTTCCCCCTAACAGGATCCCCTTGGAGGGAACCTACACTCGTCGCGATGTCAGATCCTTAATTTACTTGCTTTCTTTTTCGTATATAGGTTTTTTTCTTTCTGTAAAGGTGTTTATTATATTGTCATGGAATAAAAGTGCCTACATCAGCATTTCTTTAAATATTTGTTTTAATGCATTATTATAGAGTTAAAAAGCTGATTTGTCCTCACTGGGATCATCCTAATTTTAATTTAATTTTATTTTATTTATTCTTATATTTTATGTTTTATAGTTTTAAAATAGCTTTTTAAAATTTAAATTAAAAAAAATAATAAAATAAAGATGGATGCAAATAGAAAAGCTAATATCTTTTGGCAGTATTGTGTCATAAAATTTGCTTTTGAAATTCTATAGACTAGAAATTCTATAGTATAAGCTTGTTATCTTAATGAGTATCTGTGGAAATTTTTAATATGTGGTTAATATAATTTTATGTATAAAATGTGATTGGTGGCATATTTAATGTACAAGTAGTGCATTTGCTAAAAAATATGTTTACTTGTAACATTAACCTGGAATTCGGCTTTGATCTACCTGGAAAAGTCATGGAAATTTTTTTGGCTATATATTATGAGTATGAACCCTGCTATTACTATTATTATTTATGTATGTTTTATTTCATTTCTATATGTGCTTTTCTTTATTAAGCATAATAGTACTACTGTTGCAGTTAACATCTGTGATATCCTGTTTAAAAAACATTTTTGTTGATTGTATAAATTTTTGCTAAGAAGTTGCAATTTGACTGTTAATGTTATTTGATAAATAAAATGATCTTGCATCTGCTGCTTCACATTCCTTCCTTACCTTTTTTTTTTTTTTTTTTTGCATGGGGTTTCTGGTGTATTTTTATGGTAGAATTAGTTTGCTTTTCATATTTGCCAACTTAATGTGTATTGCATTTCATTTCCCTTCTCTCCACTATTTTAAGGATGTATAGTATTTTAAATTATAGAAATTGTAAAAATCATTTTGCAGTACATAGCTTGTAAAAGAATGTGCACTTTTAAGATTGTTAATGTCCTTCCCTTCCTCCATTTAAAAGTTGGCAAGTATGCTTCTTTTTTTTTTTTTTTTTTGCTTGGAATTAGTCACTTTCATTTATTTATTGTTTTCTTTTGGTTTTGGAAACTGCACATTAGCTTGCTTGCTATTTTTCAGCTTTACCCTGCACTTTAAAGCAAAACTCACCTGCATGGCCATTGCATTTGCTAAGCACCTGTGTTAAAAAATCTGAAAAGTTATATTTACAGTCATATTCAGCCATTTATTGTCTTAATTTTAGGAAGAGATGAACATTGGAAGTCAACCATTGCCAAATAAAGAGATGTATGATAAAATTAAAAAACCCAGCTCACCCACCCATATTCGTTCTTGTGCCCGTTTACCCATGCATTTCAAAAAGTCATTTAAAAATGAACACGGAAAAGTGTTGAGAGTCAAGAACATTAATGAAAAATTTGAAATTCGTGCCAAAACAAAATTGCCTCTCGGAGTTCCCATTAGGAGGCATGGTGAGACTGCAAGAGAGAGATTATTTCGTAACTTAAAAGGATTGAAGAAAAATTTACTTATCAAAACGAAAAGTTTTGGAAAATGCGAAGAGGCAAATAACTCCAAACCACTCGTGAAGGATGGAAAAGTGCTGCAGTTGACTGGTAATGTGAAAATCAAACACGAAGTTCCTCATGTTTTACCCGAAGATGGTAAGACGGAAATAATGTCGGTGTCTCCCGAAAAATATTTGAAATCTGAAAAAACTTTAGATAAAGCTTCCAATGCTCAAAATCCTAAAATCAGTTCCATGTTGCGTGATAGCCCACATTTGAAGAAACCAAAGTATGTAGTAAGACCAGCTCCAGTTGTAGAAGATAATGAAGATAAAATTAGAAGTTCATGTGTAGGTATAGAAAACTTGGCAATTGAAAAAGAAGTCATGCTTCCTGTTTTTCGATTTCTACCCATCAAAGATCTCTATGCCTGCCAGTTTGTGTGTAAACGATGGAATAGGTGGTCTTGTGATCCTCGTCTCTGGACTGTGATGGACTTGACGAGACGAAAAATCACTGCAAACACATTGATAGGAATAGTCAGGCGACAACCAGTAACTTTAAATTTGAGCTGGACCAATCTGTCACGGCGTCAGCTGGCTTGGCTCATCGCTCGATTGCCACAAATGAAAGAACTGGTATTGAGTGGGTGTTCTTCAGCGACTGTAGCAGCCTTATCTACTTGTAACTGTCCATTGTTGAGATCCTTAGACCTCAGTTGGGTAGAAGGACTTAATGACTCTGTGATCCGTGACCTCCTCTCTGCTCCTCCCGACTCGAGGCCGGGATTCATAGAGAACAAGACAAGGTTGAGGCATCTTGTGGAAGTCAAATTGGCTGGTGCTGATATTTCCGATGTGTCTGTACGTCTGATGGCACATCATCTGCCCCTCCTTTCGAGACTCGATCTCAGTCACTGCCATAAAGTCACTGACATGGGTATAGCCGTCTTGGGCGCTGCTAAATCTGCCCGTCTGCAGTCTCTTGATGTGTCTTCGTGCTCCAATATCACTGATACGAGCCTCGAAGCACTGAAGAGATGCTCGAATCTTGCTCATCTGGATCTCAGAGATTGTGGACAGGTCACTGAAGCAGCGTGCCTCAAATTTGTTGGTCAAAATAGACAGACTCTCATGCAGAAAGAGGCAAAGTTTATAAAAAGAAATGTTTAGCCAAGATCTTGATAGAGCATTTGGAATAATTTCATAATAATGAGAATGTTTTTATTTATTAACACCTAAAGTGTTACATACCGAGATATATATACATATGTGTGACTGCAAATGTTCATTAACATTTTTGTTTACCTGCACCCATGTATATAAATCTTATACATTTTTTCACACATTTGCATATGTGTACCTATTTATGTATATTTAGGTAAGTAATACATTTTTTACCAGCCACAAGGTGTGTCAATTTAATTTTTGAAGAAGTTTAATCAATTTTCAGCTACACTAGTCTAGTACTATTGTGATATTTTAAGTCTTGTGAGATGATTTAGATAATATTTTGCAATATATATGAAGAAACATTGCTTGATACTTTCTCAAACTTCTTCTGTTCCTTCAAAATGATATTCAATCTACAGTTAAATGAAATTTCATTTAGTACAGAGTATGCTGCTCTGCCACATCACTGATTACATGGAAGGTTCTTTGTTCCCAGAGTAGTATTTTCACTTTATATTTTACACTGAGCATTTACGATGCATAATGCTTAAGGTTGTTTTTAAAGATACGGCTTCTCCTAATTAATTTAACCTAATCGAGTTCAAATTCAGTATTGCACTTTAATGCAGTTAACTTTTTAACTTACTTTTCCAGAATTTTAGAAATTGAAGAAAATTTTTAGAAATGCTCATGTTGGTATTTTCTACATCTGTAGAATAATTTTAAATCTTCCCTTTCTCCCAGCGTAAGACAATCCATATTGTTTCTCAGAATGACATTTCTTTGTTCAGTCCCCTATGTTGCATTAATTTGACAGACTTTGCTTGTAAAAGATTTAGGAGAAATTTTTGATATTGTTTTGTCAATAGTATTTTTTAATTGAAATTGCTTTTTTTTATTGCAGCCAATGACATTATTTTCTTCATTGACATTTGAATAAAAGAAAATTCTGTAATACTCGAGAATAATTTTTGTTTGTGTAATGATGCTTGTTTTATGTAAATATCAGAAGATGTATTCAGTATTTTATGAATTTAATTTTGTAAATAGAACATATGTTTTAACTCTGTATAAGTGTCTGGAATATTCATTTTTATAGAACAATAATTAGTCTCGATTTCTTTTTTACCAATTTGGAATATTGCCTATGTTCAGTTGGGTACATTTAAAACAGTCAAAGGGATTCAATGAAAAGTTTGTCTACTATCTCACTAAACTTCTGTGGATTGCAAAAATTTCTCACTCTAATTATAAAACAAAGTGATGTTCCACCACAAGAGTTTCTTGTACTACACTAAATATTATACACCTTTATAAGAACTAAAAAAAAATGGGTGTGGTATGTATCCTACACGGACGTTAAAAGTTATATTTCTTAGTTTCATTATTTTTTAAATAAATTTAGAGTTCACTTTTATTTCCCTACATCTATAGTATAGTACTTTCAGGATTAATGGAATTTATTATTTTTATTGGCTTGAGAAATCTGAAATTAAAACAGTAACTAAAGGGAATCTGCAAAGGAAGAAGATAAATAAACACAAGCATGTCTTAGGGAGAGGCATGAAGAGTATTTTAAACGTTTCAACCCACTTGTTTGTTGAAAATCAATGGGGAGAGGAAAGACAATTTTACAAGACCCTAATTCTTGCAATTGCTTTACGGGAAATTCGCCAAATATCGCATAAATCGGCAAACAGAGACTGGATTTGGCTTCACTAATTTGGTGACAAATTTGGAGCGACATCGCCAAATTTTGTAAAACATTCATAAGCTGTCGCCAATATACTTAACAATGGAGTTGGTTTGAGTAATGCCTTTGGGAAATATCTTGCTATGGAAAACGACGGGAAATTTGCATGCTAGTGACACAAAATCACATAAAACACTCCTTTTGGAACATCCAATTGCAATCAAAAGGGGAGGTGGGCAACTACACCGTGTGCAGGTCCTACATATGAAATTTCAATCTTCTACGACTATTTTCGAGTTATGCGAGATACGACCATACAGAGAGAACAAGAAAACTCGTCAAAACGGACTCTGGGATGGTCAAAATCGATATTTCAGTGATCCATACGCACGTTTGTACATACATACGGGCATAGTGGAAAAAAAACTGTCCAACCTGATCAATTCGTGATAAAAATACAAATTTAGCTTAAATTTGAGTGGAAAATTTTTCGCGACTACAATTCTTTCCTCTGTTCAAATATATTTTACAATTTTTCATGGATCATTTTTTTCCCCCGCTTAGAAATCCCTCGCCCCCTTCAAAACTGAAGTTTAAACTTCTATCTAAAAAAATTTATAAACTTCCAAAAAGTATATTATTATTCTTTTTTATTTTGGTCCAGCAAAAAACTTTTTTCTGCTGTGAAAATTATTTTTTCTGCTATGAAAATGTTTTTCCTTCTGTGAAACTTGATTTTCCCTGCTTCAATGGCTGCTACAAATCTGCATGACTGAGTGACCTCAGAGTTTATTCAAATGCAATGAAATATTATTGCTTTTGCACAAGCATATCGGTGTGCTAACTTTCGTAGTAATTGTATACCTGTTACGCCATAATTTGGTCTCGAACAAGTGATTAGGTTTCCCCGTGATTTCCAACAAATTGAAGCTTTTGCAGTCCAGCAGCCCTTAGCTCACAAAACTGTTTTAGGACAGGTAGAGGCGCTGTCTTAAGTCCCTTTTGTATATAATTTGGGAGGGGGGGGGGTCCTACTTTTTCTTGTAATGCAAAGGTGAAAAATCAAGATTTTTGAGCTAAAAGGCGTCAAAATTGCAATTTTAATGTATTCTAAAATGTTTAAAAGGTAACTAATAGCAGTTAATTTTACTTTTTGTCGCTGAGCTGCTTTTTAAAAAGAATTTTTAAAGCCTTTATGCAATTTTAGGGCTATGAATTGAAGTATTATGACCAGACTTAAGGCGCATTCTGACGAGACAGTTTTCCCCTGCAATATCTGTCGAGACAGTAACTGTCCATGTCTGAACGAACCCGACAGTCGCTCTCTGACAGTATCTCGCCGAACCGTTTTCTTGCTGTGACAGTCACGTCTGAACACAGGCGGACACTTTTCAGAGCTACTGTCGCAAGTTCTCAGACCAAGTTGAAGTCCTTGCAACTTTTTCCCGACTGTCTGACATTGACTCCCGCGAAAAATACGCAATTGCTTCGATTAATGTCCTAAAAAAGTTCAATTAATTTCATTATTGTTCTGAAACTTCTGTTTAGTGGTTGATATATTTGGATATTGAATATATTCTTTTTTCCTCGCGAAAAACAGCAATTGCGTCGACTTATGTCCTAGAAAAAGTTCAAGTAATTGCATTATTGTTCTGAAATTTCTGTTTAGCGATTTAATCTGATAGAAATGAATGTAACCTATATTTTTTGGTTTAAAATCCAGAAAATTATGCTTTTAATAAATGCGTAGTTTAGTAGAAACAAATTTATCTATTATATTGAAGGTCAAAGAAAAAAAAAAAAAACAATTCAGAATTAAAAAGTTAATTTAATGCATGGCTTTAAACGGATTATTTATTTAATTTTATTATTTACTTTACTTTTTAATGCTTAGTACTTTAACCCTCTTCCAATGTCAAAATTTCAAATTAATAATTAAAACTGATTATTGTTATCAGTACTTGCAATTATATATGGAACACATTTTTTACTTGTGTGCTCATATTGAAGTATACATTAAATAAGTAATTAATTTTATTTAACGCTTCAAAACAAATATTTAATGCAAAAATCCTTTTTATTTCTTCGTTAGAAATATTGTCAAGTGCAAACATTTATTTTGAGATAAACTTTTAAAGCTGTCAACGATTTATAGTTTCCTTTTAACTAATATTTTTTAAAACTTTTTATTGTTATCTGTGTTTAATATGTGGGAAATAATATACAGTACAACCTCGATCGGCCATTTCCACGGGAATATTCATTTCATATATGGAAAAATGATGAACGTGGGTCAGAATAACGTCCGAAGAAATCGTTAAACCATTAAAACAAGACGATACCTACGTTAAAATGATGGATGCAGGTACAATGCATAAAGATTTTACTGTATTGTAATCACTTTAAATTAATCCTTTTTATTATGCTATCATGATTTAGCAAAAGGTAGCCAACAATTATAGAATTGCAATTAATCTTGTACTTATTACCAATGAAAATTCAACATCAAACTTTGATTCATGTAAAACCTTTATATGTAAAAAAGATTAAAACTGCCTTTAAAACATTTAGAAATTAGCTTTATTGATACGTAGTTAAAATTTTTAAACACTTTTGAAGACGAAACCGCTATAAAAGGGTGTATAGTTGTAAAGCGTTTTATTTTCGTTTCATTTTACTGCAGGTAAAAATGTTATATATTTTTTAAAACCTACATTAGTTTCGTGCAAGTTACTTTTAACTGCACTCACACACAAAACTTTGTGTTAGGTTGTTAAAAAAAAAATTTAATCTATCCTGTCATAATTTTAATCTTTTACTGTCAAAATTGAGATCATTTAAAAATCCAGTTTTAGGAACTATACAGCGATTTCATAATAAAAATATCCATTAATTAATTTTGTGCACAATTCTAATCTTTATTTTTTTTAAATTAATCATTCAAATTTTCTGACCTTTTTTACTGAAGTATTATCTGCACTTTCCATAATTAATGTGTCGATAATACTTCAGTATATATACAAATCTAATGTAGCTTAAGAAGATACAAAAACAAAGAAGTAAATAAAAAAAAAATCAGCAGCAAATACAACACATTGCGACTCCTCAATTTTTTCGGAACAGCGTCTCAAGTACTGCACAGAATGAAGAAACCTTTCTTCTACGTGAGAACCAACTCCGACAGTTGAATGCGAGAATTGCATGACTTTTCCCTTCGCCGACTGTCGCTGCGAGTTCTTGCTTGCAATTTTTGCTGTAGTGTGAACACTCTAGCAACAACTGTCGGACATTTTCGCGTGAGTTTTCTCGCTCGTCAGAACGCGCCTTTAGATAAAATGTAAAATTGTCTGTCAACTCTGATAATTTCTTTGAAGTTCTAGCGCTGTTCATCCTTTCCGCCCCCCCCCCCCCCCCAGTCGTAAAATGTGTGAAAGACAGTCGGCTATCGGCGAATCCGCAGAGTTGGTATGGCTGCATAGTCTGAACCGTAAGAGTAACAGGTTTGCAAACCTCGGAATCGAAAAGCAGGAGTTGTTTTTTCATAAGGAGTATATATATATATATGTTGGGTTTCTTCATGTACTTATGACATGTCTTTATTTGCGATTCTTTTTAAGTCACTAGCGGGCCTGTCGCTCACCAGCCCCGGAACTGCTCACGCGCTCCTTCCGTTCGCATCTCGAGTTTGAGCTCGCTTCGCTTGCTCATTACAAACTAAACTATTTTACAGTAGATTCATGGGAAAAGTCGGTTCTGTCAGAAATAACGTTCTATGCAATTAAAAAATAGATTTTGTTACATAATATGCATAGATTTTACAGTGTTAGACGCTTGGCGAGATTCCGAATGTTTCCAAAACCATCAAAACAAGCCGTCTAACAAAACTCGCGAACCTTAGTCATACCTCCTAAATAGTACTCAATGATGTTCCGAACATATTATGCATTAACACAATTTCACTGGTTTAGACTACTTTGACGGTAATTTTGAAGGAATTTCGGTTTTTCTAAGTTTTATTTGTATGCTGTTTTCTCCTCCACTTATTAAGAGAAATATTATGAGCACTATATTATAATTACTTCCTTCATTAGCCAGTTCCAAATTTTGTTCACCATAGTTCGTAGCAAAGTAGCAATAATCTTCAGTAGAGTAACACAACGAACGTCAAAATATAATTCGTATGATCCAATAATACATTGAATGATATAATGAGCTGTTATTAAATTGTCAATGGATGAAACAGTCGTACCATCTCTTTAAATTCATTCAAGAAAATAGCGTTGTTTATATTTGATTTGGATATGATCCTGTTGCATCTCTTGGCAAGTTTGTCATCAGGAACTCCTCAACTAAGGCGACCATCATACAGGGTTGTCAGATTTGCTGCCTGGGTAGCTACCCATTTTCCCCGCTGGGCTGGGTTTTTTACCTTAAAAACCTGCGGGTTTTTTGGGGAAAATGTTTTTTTAAAAATTTAGAAACAAATAAACCCTTGTAAAATATTTCTTTTTGATGAAAATTCTGCACATGTAAATACTATTCAATATTTAATTTATTGTTTTTAATTTCCATAACGCAAAATTAGATGTACAAAGAAAAAATTCAAAATTATGTCATAATAAAAAATAAATAACAATTACAAGATGGTTGAGGAAAATAACTTGCACAATTAGAAAGCAAAAATTTATCTTTATTATTAACCAGAGAGAAAGCGCAGGGGTCATTTTATGACCCCAAGCTATAACCAAATTCCAATTCCTAGAAAACTAGCCACCTGCTTATTCCTTTCTTATCAGTAGCTGAGTTTCTCCCCCCAATCTACCTTTTGTTAGTGGTTTGAAAGTATTTCAGGCAATTTCATGCCCCCAATACCCGTTTGGTTAGTTAAAATAATATTTTAAAATGATCATAGCAAAAATAAAATGATATGTTTCTCTACGAATTTCATGTTAAAAATAGCAATAATACAAGCTGAAATATTTATTATATAGCTCACAAATACTTATTACTTAGTTTATAGACGCGTATTAAACAACCTTTAATTACTAGTGCAATACATGAAGCTAATTTATTCTTTATGTATCGCCCTTTAAAACTAATTTTTGCATCGCACTAGTGTTTAAATGTAAATTTCAATGTTTAATAAAGAGAAGGTATGGTTTTGACATAAATAAAAAAAGAAGTAATGCTTTTAACTACGTTTTAGTTTGGGGTCATTCTATGACCCCCGCACGTCTTAACGTTTGTTTAGGAAGCGCGCGTTGTGTCGTTTTAACATAAAAGTTTGGAAAACCTTTAGTTACAATAAAAAAGGATTTAATTTTGATGAAAAAAACATTTCAAGACATCATATATCTTATATGAAAATGTATAAATGTATTTGCTATACTTATTAGACAAAAGCAGTTTTAGTTTAGAATTTTCTTCTTTTTTATGATAAGAATATTTTTGTTTTGATCAGACCAAAACTTATTTAGTGGAAAAACAATTTTGGTTTAGATTTGAAGAAATTAAAGATTTAGTTACATTAAAAAAAAGGAAACAAGCACTTCAAAATATCATATATTTTATATGAAAATATATAAATTACATTCTTTCTGTAGTTTTCAAAAGTAAAAATAATTTGGAAGCTAAATTTTCAATTTGTAAAATGCTAATACCCTCGATCTTTCTTAAATATTTCTTTATTAAACTTATGCTTAGATTTGTTGAATAGATGATAATTGCGATAGTTAGAAGATGAAAAATATGTGATATGTATAAACTATGTAGAAGAAAAATCATGACATAAACCTATACAAGCAACAAAATGTAATATATCTGTATCTGTGTGTAATATATATATATATATATATATATATATGTGTGTGTATAAATATATGCACATATGTTTTTTTTTTCAGACTAATTTTCCCCCAACTTTTATTTATAAATAATTTTAAACTATTGAATAATTTACCTTGGATGCTCTGATGATGGATGGATCAATCAGAAAAACTTATAGAGTAAATATTATTGAATTTTTTACTGTGCCACCCATACTGATAACTGAATTTAAAAAGTGTGCATTCATATACATGAAATAAGATCAAATGAAATTAAATGCAACATTCAAGTAAGGTAGTTGAAAAAAAAAAACTACTTTTGTTTTAATAAAAAGTAAAAGTTTGATCAAAAATGTTTTTTAATGCTTGCTAAATTATGCAAATTCTAATATAAAAATATATACATTTATACCATACATTATTAACTTGCTGGAAAAAGAAATTTCATTTTCTCCATTTTCCCCAAAAAGCCCGGGTTTTTTAATAAAACCCACCCGAGGTGGGCTTTTTACAAAAAACCCGGGTTTTTCACAACCCTGCCATCATATGACCCGTTTTGAAAGCACAATCCTGTTTTTATGGGTATTTCTATCTTTCTGTCCCCAAACGCAGCTTCGGGACATCAAAATGTTCTGAAAGAGGGTAACCTAGAGAACAATATATAGCAATAAACATAAAAGCGAAAAAAGTTTGATTACAGGCAATAATTTGAACTGTGAAAATTGTTGCATTATTATTGAATATTTTTTATAGTTATCCATCACTCATGTTATGCATCCGTTGGCTGGATCGTTTTTCATATGTATAACTAAGAACTAGCGGAAAAACGCAGTTGGGCATTGCAATTCTTCAATTATTGTACTATTATCAAACCAATTGTAAGAGGAGATTACAAATAGTTTGATTTGCCAAGGGTTTCCTTTGTGTTTGAAATCAATAACAAATGTATGAAAGTATATTTTTTCTTCAGAAAACATAAGAACACAAATTCTGTCTTACGTTTTGTATTTAATAACTACAAGCCATAATATAAGTTTTTCACCTCAGGCTTTTATGTATAGGGTGGGGACTCCGGGGAGGTTCCGTTTCAGTCGTCCCCAATTCAATCGGTCGACGAATTTTGTCCCGATTGAAAATTTCGTACCTAACTGAAGTTTCACATTTTAGTCAGCAGTAAGGTAATCTATGTCGGAGAGATTATGCAAGACAAAATGGCACATAATTGGGAGAATTCATTGGGAAAATGATGAGCTGTTATAAAAACAAAAGGCATCTATTTAATTTTTTCAAGGAAATAGCATTGTTGACATCTGATTTGGCGATGCTCTTACTGAATCTTGGTGAGCTTATCGTTATCCGATAAGTACCTCAACTTCATTACGTTTCTACAGTTTCATGAAATTAAAACGATTGCAAAAAAATTTTTTATGAATATTTTCAAATTTTGTTTTTACAATCGAATGAATAAACCTTTTTCTAAATAGTATATTTTTCTCAAATTTTTATTTAATTTCTTATTGACATTACGGGATAAGAATGCTGCCTACCTAGTATTCAAATGTTGCAGTTTCGAAGTTTAAATTGGATTTTTTTCAACTTAAAGAATTCGAATTTCAAAAAATGGTGGGGCTGTGTTACGCACAAATATGCACTAATGCTTCTCCTGAGAAAGTATAGTTGATTTTGAAATGTGACCCTCTTACACTAGAGGAGAGATGCCTCAGGATGTTATTAAATGGATGTTAAAAAATAATTTAAGCTATATACTAGAAAATGAATTAATACATAAGCAGATAAAGTAGTCTATGTTATAAAATAATTTTTATAAAAAAACAGAACCGACTTCAAATTAAAAATTGCGCTAAAAAGTGAAAAATAAATTCATTCTTTAAACAACATCGATGTGACTTTTAAACATAGTTTTAGAAGTCGGTGCAAAATTAGGATATATAAAATATTTTGTAATCATGAATCAATTACAAATATATATATTTCCGCAGAATTAGCAACAGTTCCAATATGAAGTAGCAAATGGTATAATGGTAATTTGACCCATAATTTTGCACCGACTTCTAAAACTATGTTTAAAAGTCACATCGATGTTGTTTAAAGAATGAATTTATTTTTCACTTTTTAGCGCAATTTTTAATTTGAAGTCGGTTCTGTATTTTTTATAAAAATTATTTTATTTTATTCTTTTTAGTGTAAATACATTTTGTATATAAATACTCTATTTTTTAAAAAATCCATATCAAAGAGGAAAACTTCTTTAAATTAATGGCACTAAAAACTAATCATTTGCATGATAAATTCCCTTTTGAAGTCTATTTTAGCAAACAAACTGATTGGATTAATTTTTGCCACAGAGAAGCCTTCAGTCAAACTCTTGCTGTAATTTCTTTTAATATTATAGCCCATGACAACAAACATGTTTTTAACAATGCTTTTATATTTATTAATAGATTTCCCAACAAAGAAAAATCAAGCCAAGCCTTTCCAATTAAAATAAAAAATACTTATTTTTCACTCGTAACGTTTTTTTCTAAAAAAACAAATGCAGGCAAATTGATTTGCAATATTTGCGTTAGACGACCCTGTATCGATTAAAGAAAAAATCATCAAAATCGGTTCATTTAGTCTAAAGTTATGGATGAAAAGACAAAAAAAAAATACTACATTTCTGCCCATTACTTTTGTTCTAATTATCGAATATGGTCAAACGAAAGTACGGGACCTATGGGAAACCACCCCTGATCGATTGAAAAAAAAAATCATGAAAATCGGTTCATCCGGTGCGAAGTTATGAGTGGACAAACAAACAAAAAAAAAAAAAAAAAAAACGACATACATACAATACGAATGTATAACCTCCTTCCTTTGTGAAGTCGGTTAAAAATGACTTCCACCTTTTAAAATAGTTGAGATATTTAGAAGATGCCAAATACAGCTGTCAATCGCCCAAGCGCTGCAGGAAATATATTTTTAATCGTTTAATGAGGAAAAGAATCAAATCCAAAATAAGGGAAGAGATAAATTCAGAATCGGTTGCTCCTCAAAATGATAATAACATTGTAAATAGAAGTTTAACTAAAACATGTAAACAAATTGGTAACGTTCCAAATAATATAAAACTAAAGCGCTTTATTAATCGTCTAGGGAAAATAAAATCTATATATTAAATAGGCTGAGATAACAGTTAAGAATCATTTTCTCCTCCGTTTTTCAACCGATTATCTTGCTTAGTAGCTATTGACGAGTTTTAGTGATATCAATTAAATAATTTCTTAAACAATTTATTATCAATTAATTATATCCCCTTTTTTGTCAGGCAAGCCTCATTTGTAATTGTAATGTTATTTGCAGATGGCAACATTTCTTGTTTGAGTAATTATTAGGTAATTAATATAAAACTATGGGCCTCACTAGTTAGTACTAGCTGTCACAATTTTAAAAAATCCTATATATTGAGTGGAAAGTGGACTCGTCAATAGGCCGCTTGGAACGCTTCTAACTGTTTTTTACCGTGGTAACCTATCAAAATCAACGTTCTATCTGTTTATCTAAGCTGAAACCTTCCTTCATTTCACGTATGCGTCAGGACGGCTTCAATTTCTTCAAGGGTAATAGAAGAAATAAAGGTGAGGATATGTTGTTTTTGCGAAGAATAACAAACTAGCTGCGTTCTTCCTTTCTTTTTGTGCTAAATATTTAAATAAGAAATGGAGTAAATCAACGTAGAGAGAAATAAAAAAATAGTTGGCTAAAATATGACTAGTCTTGGCGTCGTTTAAGTATCATGATAATCAACCAGTTTTCTTAAAAAGCTAATTGAATTTTATTGATTTAAAACTTTCAAAAAATGCTAGTTAACAGTTATTGTGTGCAATTTTACTGGTAATAATATTTTTTTCGAAAAAATAGTTTATTTTCTGGATTAGAACACTTAATCTTGCACTATCGCCAAACTTGGCAATCAAATTTCTTTAATAGTTGCTAGTTAAAATTTTGCGTTTTATTTTCATTATTAAAGTAAGGAACATTCTACTTAGTAATTAATAGAATTCAATATTTTTAAGCCTTTGTTTACACCGTGTAAGATTTTAATTTTTAAAAGAATTCTATCTTTAATAGTATGTAACGTTTTCATTGATAACATTCCTTGGCTGTAGTTTAGAACATTAATTTTGTTCGCTGTAATGTGTCGTAAGTTTTTACAAAAATTTTAGTAAATAAGATGAATCTTATATTATTGTTCATGGGTGATTCTGATCCGAAATTCTTCGACATTTTCGAGCACTTGTTCCGAAAATTAAAAAAAAAATGTTTTTCGAAAATTTTACTTTATTACGATTTCTTTGAAAATTAATATCTGTGCTTTTCTTTCTACTTTCAGACAAGCAAAAGATTTTGTACTAAAACTTTTAATACAATAACTTTTTCTGGGGGAAAAAAGACTTCTGGTATTAATATATTAGACATCACGGACCGTTTATTTAATTACTTGAAGGATTATTTTTGAACTTATGTACACATATTTGCCGATGTATTGTGTGTTGTGGGGAGGGGGAGGCTTGTTTACCTAAGTATATAATCTTTTATTTTGAATTGATGATGCAGACTTTATCCGAAGATTTTGTGTCAAGTTCGGAATTTTTTTTTTTTCCCGCTTAGAATCACCCATGTTATTGTTGGAAATGTAGTCTCTGACGCAAATTCTTCTATTTGATTTCTTATTTTTACCTATTGTTTTAAAATTGAAGTCATCGTTAAATGACATAATTATCTGCTCAAAATACCAAGCAAATAACACGTTCGAGAATAGATGGTAGATGCCAAGAGCGCCAACACTCATTATATGCGCCAAATTGGTCCAAGAACGTGCCCCCATCGGCACATCGATGAAATAGGTCACTTTCCTTCATTTTTAGCGATTGTGACGGCCAGTATATATCGAGTGAGGTCATCATAGTTTTCATTGTTAAAAATAATTTGTTGCCAATGAGCAGTAATATTAGAACCAATTATAATAAGAGCTTGAGTGCACCCTTCTTTGAAACAATGAACTGAAAAATGAGAATAGTGTCTGGAGGCAAATATTTAATTTTATTCAACTGCCACTGGACTTAGTACGAAATTGGTAACAGCGGCTACATTTATGAGCGCAATTGGTCCTGTGATGACAATGATTTACAATGCGTTTGCTTCAAGTGAAGATGATCAAAATAAACTCACCAAATTTGATCATAATGTTTTCAACTCTATAAATTTACTTATTACGGTCGAATTTTGACTTTTAGCCGAATTCTTGTTAAAGTTTATTACCGTGATAAAATGATTTCGAAGTACAGCGGAAAACGCTTGTAACTTCTTTTCTAGTTAATTTAGAGGCTTCGAATTTCAGCACAAAGAGCAAAACTCTTCCTGGGACAGCTTTTTACGGGCTTTTCAATGGTACCAAGTTCGAAACGATGCGATAATTTCTTTGTATAGAAAAGAACCATTTTATGCAATTTTCGCCTTTAAAGGAGTAAAAAAAGAACAAATTCAATTTTTAGAAAAGCTCTTCAAGGTGTACATCCCAATGTTCCAAACTAATTTCGTGCTAAATTTTATGAAAATCGGCAGCCCGGTCTTGCCCTACACCGTACACAGACAGACAGACATAGTTGCTGTTTTATTACTAGTAGAGAAAGGCCTGTATATTCAAATTAAGTTTTGGGCTTCATTGAACACCTTTAAATCGATAATTAAAAAAAAAACAGTTATTTAATGAAGGCAAAGTTACAAAATCAAGAAAAAAAATTAACTCAAAAAAGCTAAAATAAATTCAAAATTATACAAGGAAAAAACAAGGAATAAGAACTGTTTTTTCTTATTAAGGCAAGTTGATTTTTTTTTAAAATTTTATTATAAAATATGAAATTGAGTATTTTTTTTAACAAAATGCATACTTCTAATACAGTAGAACCTCTCTTAACCGGCTCCGGATTAACCGGCCTTCGCTTTATCCGGCCCATATTTTCAAAATACAAAAAAACAAAATAAGTTTTTAGAACGCTAATTATATGGAAGAAACAGGTGCTGCAGTACTCGAGTGAATTTTTTCACTCATGTGGACGCAGAAGAGTACTTGAGAGACATTGAGATACGTCAAGCAGCAACCATCAGCTACTCCCAGGGATGTGATCTTCCTAAAAAAATAGCGGTGAAGTGCCGGGCTTCCCGTCTCCAACAAAAAACGGGACACAGACTTCTTTACTAGCGCTTGGTAACTGGTACGTAACTCTCAAAGTTAACTGTACTAAAACGCAATAAATCATCCCCCCTCCACTCTCTTTTAAATTGCATAATATAACACCCATTTTTTGGCCGACAGGGTGGCGTAGTGGTAAGGCAGCAGGCCTCGTACGCCCAAGATCGCGGGTTCAAACCTGGCTCAAGTCGGTGGATTTTCAAGATGCAGAAAATCGTCTGCTCCCATGTCGTATGATTATGCGGCATGTAAAAGATCCCTTGAGTAGACATTTGGCTTGGATGCTCTCGGCTAAATTAAATTCCTAGTGCATATTGCATCAATAAGAGCTCAGGTACCGCCATCTAGTGGTAACTGAACGTCAAAATTCTAATGCGGCGAAGGTACCACACTCATTGTGGTGCCACTGAAAGAGATGGTACCAATTACAGGGGAACGCACTAGGTCTGCAATGGTTGAGAACCAATAGCAGCCCCATTGGAAAGAAAAAAAAAAAAAAAACCAATTTTTTGCTATCCCCCGTTTTAACTGCATGTTTACTTAACCGGCTTACCATCGGTCCCAATTAAACCGGTTAACAGAGGTTTTACTGTGCTATATTTTGCATGTATTATACTCATTTTACTTGGTGCCTAAATAAAGTATGAAACTAAAATTTCTATCTGATGTCTTAGTTTAGCTGGCAAATGAATAAATAAATAGACAAAGTGAATATTATTTTTGCTAATTGGGTGGCAAAAACCTATTTGTGCCGGTACGATTTTTATAAGGTTTTTTCCGTGGTTTATTCCGCCTATGGCAAAAACTTGCCAACCCTGATAACGAGTGGGATAGTTTTCAAAAAAATATTTTCCTTACCCTGAAATTTGATATATTTTTAGTTCTTTTTTAATTTCGAAAAACAACGGACAAGAAGCCTTTTCACTTTTAGTCGGTGTCCTTTTGTCTAATTAGAAATGAGGAGAAGTGGCAGTGTTGCTGCTAAACCAAAAATGATAGGTCGTTTCGTTGTTGATTGCGATTAAAAGCGTTCCCTTAGAAATAATATACCAGAATAAAGTTGTTGACAGAATTGAAAAGCACATTACTTAGCCAAATTGTCATTTCCATGCTTTGTTCTAGTTCTCTCTTTCATTGTTTTGCGTCTGATATGTCACCTATTACATCGAAATTGCCAAACTGTTTTTTGTTGTGTAATCCATTTATTTCAAGGTCACCCTGCTCATAATCTGTTTTCTACGTCATAATCCTCAAGGTGGGAATCGAATCAATGTGCGTATTGATGTCGGCAAAATCGCCGCTGAAGATATTCGCCCCCCAGAATAGAAATGGTCGTTTGTAGGAAAGGTGACATTCAAATATGCTGATATACAGATAAAAACCGTAGAGAAATCGATGTGTTCCTTTTTTTTAACCGTTTTTAAACGGGGAGGACCGCTTATCTTTATCAGTTGAAGGACTTTTTTAATGTGTTCTGCATTAGTTTCGATAGCGGAAGGTCATTTGAAAGACATCCAGTACTAAAAATAATTGACAGCTTTGCCATAAATGATTCTAGAAAATTCTTTCCCGATTTCGAAATAATGCACGTGAAATTAATGGAGGTTTTCTTTTTTCGATTGGAGCTTTATATCAAAATGATTAAAATAAAAAAAAATTACAAGAAACAGGGGAACCTCGTGAATCTTCTCTTTATTAACCCTCTGGATGTGTATCCCGTGATTTCCATGGGCAACACAGATGTAGTAATATTTGCTAAACTCGCGGTTTTCGACTGGATGGATTTTTTCAGTCTATTTAAACTATGCAAACGCTCTTTTCCCGTTCATGGAGGAGGAAAAAAATCGCAAAGATATTCGAATTTAGCTCCAAGTTGCGAGATTTCTTTTATTTGCGCTGCCCGTGGAAATCGCAGGATACGTAGTCAGAGGGTTAATTTCTCTTTTAAAAGTCAACCAAAATCGGCCGCTGATCGGCTTTCCTTCATCCTGTTTTGTTTAAATTAATATTGGAATTGTCTTTAATGACAACACGATCGTTATGCTGTTTATTTTTGCTTTATTTAAATTACTTTTACAGTTAAATATCTAGAGTGGCAACACTTTTAGGAATATTTCCATAACTGAGGGCAATTTTTTATGTATTTAAAGTTTTCTCATGTTAACATTTTTTTCGCCACGGAAAGTTACATAACTTTGAAAGTGCCAATTTTCACTTATAAGACCGTCAGAAATTTAAGAATAGACAACCTGTTGAAAACAATCTTCTCATCACAAATATTTATTTCATATTTTTGTTATAGCAATACATATTAACAGGGGCGGATTAAGAAGTTTGGGGGCCCCTCATCTTATTATCCTGAATAGTAACTTTTGAAGTTAATTAAGAGGACTAAAATTTAATTTGTTAAAGAGAAAAAAAGAAACTAAAAAGTTTCATACCTAAAATGCTTCAAAAACTACCAGGAATTTTCAGGCTTAAATTCATTGCGTTGAAAAATGGTATTTTCGACCTTAGTTAAGCTATGTTTAAGTTGCATATGATATAATCTGCTGCGAGGCGACAGATTATACCATGCAGAACTCTCTACAATAAAAGAATGAAAAAAAAACAAGAAGTTCCGTCTAGATGAACTATACGAGCCTTCTTTCCCATATACACCAAATTCAAATTTATAATCTAGCTCTCTCTCTCTCTCTCTCTCTCTCTTTCTCTTTCTCATTTAGCTTTAGTTTTTAACCGATTTCACAAAGGAAGGAGGTTATACGTTCAAACTGTATGTATGTCAGGCTTGGAGTCGATTACAAAGAAACGTAATCGATTACGATTACGATTACAAAGGGAGAAATTGAGAGATTACGATTACGATTGTAATCCTTTGCCAAAAAGTAATTACGATTACGGAAGCGATTACAGTCGTTGAAAAATGTAATCGATTACGATTATGACATCCGATTACGATTTTGATTACGATTAGATTAGCATAAAATTATCCGATATTATGCATACCACTCTCATTTTTACAATAGTGTCATAAATCAAAAAGTTACCTCTTATTAAATCAAAAATTTAATTAAAAATCATAACTGAAATGATGATGAATGCAATTATAATGAAATAATTTCAACATCACAGTTCTGGAATTATGACGTCGTTGCAGAAATGAAAATTTGTAATATATATATATATATATATATATAATCAGGAAAGGCACATTCAGTATTTTTCGAATATTTAAAACTCATTTGAGGGATAACTACATTGATCGTATTTTGTATATAAGCAAAGACGATGCACTAAATGTATATATAATGCATAAGTGATTTACCTGGTTCATTGTTATTTTGTGTGCATACAATCAAAATTTAGTTGGCCGCAATTTCTGAAAATGTAGTATATTTCTCCATTGTATTTATTTTCTAGTTTAAATTGTGCAAATATTTCACATAACACCAATTAGTTTACTGAAAATAATAATTTTGTATGATTCTTTATGAAATCACTTATAAGATGGGTATGAATTGCACGGGATAACAAAATATTCAGATAGTGTAAGAGATAAATAATCTTTTGAAAATAAATGCTGCATTTTAGAACAATTTCAAAAAATTTGAACATGAACATTCAAATAACTCTTAGCAAAATTAGAAATCGTTAAAAAGTAATATGAAGAATAATTATAATACGAATGACTATAATATTTTAAATAGATTTTTGTGGTGTTTTTTTTAACATGCACGAGCATATAATTTTTTCCCATGTACTAACTGTTTTAATAAAAAAATAAAGTGCAAGTAATTTTACAACACAAATTTAACGTACAAGATTAAACTGAGATACAAAATTCTGTTGAGGTAATTCTAAGAAGAAAAAAATAATTAACTTTTAAAAATAATTCCTAAATATTAATTCATGCATGTAAAAAAACAATTGGGAGAATGTCTGAACATAAATCACTTTTTCTTTTAGATACCTATTAATTAAAAAGAATATTAGCAATAAAATATAAATAAATTTAAGATTTAAATGTATGTACTTTTTTTAATATTCGAAGAACATATTTAAAAAAATAATAATAATCACACGTACCAGGGTTAAGATTTCATGCATCTTAAGAATAGAGCATCATGTAACGCCAGCTCCTAAATTGCTGAAGTGTAAATGTGCTATTCTTTAGAAAAATTCTTCACTTCGGCCGTTAAAGAAAGGCGAAAACGCAAAAGGCATTTCGTATCTCTATATGTGTGTAGGTGATAGTACTCTTTCCACTAGATTTTCAGGGGGCAGTCTGCTTCGATTATTGAACGGGACCCACGCGGAGAGAAGAAAGGGGACACTCTCTTTTACTCGCGGTGATCCCGTCCAGACTCTCGCCTATTACCCAACCGTTTGAATATGTTTTGAAGGGGTAATTAAGGAAGCAAAATGACCAATGCATTTCAGGGCCTTGGTCCTTCTATAAACACCTTCCCCTCTCTTATCTACCCCGAAATCTTTGACTTGCGGACAGATTACCGCTCTTTTATCGAAACTGGACGACGCGAGGAGACCGGAGAACCCCCCCCCCCCCACCCCCGTGAGAGCCCCAAGGCGATGCGAGTGACATATCCACTCTCTTTCTTCTCGGGCTCTCCAGCCATTCCCCGTGGAGAGTGGAGCCGCAATTAAGAATTCTGAGAGACCGCAACAAGTAGGACAACAAGCGTCTCTAGCAGACTATTATATGGTCCTGCCAAGAAGGCTCTGCGACCGCCCCACAGAACCTTTTATATTATGATCGCCCGTAGGTTACAGACCGCTTAGGATAGGACTTCAGTACACAGCTTCAATCCTTTTTCTTGTAACCTTATCTCTTCTATCCAATGGTAGAGCTAAAAATTTCAGCTTTCAGCAGGTCAAGATTACACGATTGCAGGACCAGCAGATTACGGATTTTTTCCTTAAGATTACGATTAAAATTACGGGAGAAAAAGGATTACGGGATTACACAATTTCGATTATGATTATGAGAATATGCCATCGTCAGATTACGATTACGATTACGATTTTGTCAAAATGTAATCGATTACAGCCGATTACGATTACGTAATCGCGATTACTCCAAGCCTGATGTATGTCGTTTTTTTTTTTTTTGTTTGTCCACTCATCCCTCCATTTAATCGATCGAGGGTGGTTTCCCATAGCTCCCGTACCTTCGTTTAACCATATTCGATAATTAGAAAAAAGTTATGGGCAGAAATGTCGTCATTTTTTTGTTTTTTCATCCATAACTTATGATTAAATGAACCGATTTTGATAATTTTTTCTTTAATCGATAGAGGGTCGTCTAACTCAAATATCGCACATCCATTTGACTATATTTGTTTTTTAGAAAAAACGTAACGGGTGAAAAATAAGTATTTTTTACTTTAATTGGAAAGGCTAGGCTTGATTCTTCTCTGTTGGGAAAATAGAATTGTCTAGTCTATTAATAAATATAAAAGTCATAGTTAAAAAATAGTTCGTTGCCATTAAGCTGATATATATTTACTTATATAGCAAGAGTTTGACTGAAGGCTTCTCTGAGGCAAAAATTAAATCCAATCAGTTTGTTTGGTAAAATCGACTTCAAACGCTACCGCCATAATACCAAAGTAACTGTACAAATGATTAGTTTTTTGTGCTATTCATTCAAAGCATTTTTGCCGTTTGATATGGATTTATTAAAAATATAATATTCATAGAAAAAATGTATTTACACTAAAAAGAATAAAATAAAATGTTTTTTTGGAAAAATAGAACCGATTTCAAATTATAAATTGCGCTAAAAAGTGAAAAATTAATTCTTTAAACAACATCGATGTGACTTTTAAAAATAGTTTTAGAAGTCGGTGTAAAATTATGGATTTAATTACCATTACACCATGTGCTACTTCATGTTGGAACTGTTGCTAATTCTGGGCCATTTATATTTGTAATCGATTCATGATTGCAAAAGATTTTACCTATCCTAATCAGGGGTGTACTCCTAAAAAAAAAAGTGCCAGGGCGCTATAAAAAAAAAAGCCAGGCGAAAAAAAAAATTTAAATAAGCGGGCGTTGCCAATTTTTCTTCCCTTAGAAAACGTATTGTAATCTATATTAAAAGCAAGTGTCTGTCTTTCTTTCTGTGTGTGTCTGTCTGTCTGTGGAATTTATCTATTTACAACAACGATACAGGAGGAAAAAAAAACAATTTATTTAGAACAACGACCACAGTTCCGCTTTTTCTTGACTAATTGTAGGACACTCGTGATTTACGTGTCGAGAATGATTATCCTCAGCATTTCTATGTTGAAGCAACCACGTTTTTACATATGGAATTGCGTCCCATTGTTTCAGTGGAGGGCCATTAAGTTTAATAAACATGGTTGAGGAGACGTGTTTTATTAAAAGTTTTGCGCGCAATGAAGTGATGATTAAATTCATGGCACTAAAACCTCGCTCACATTCACTATTACTGCAAGGAATTATTTTTAATATATCCATGAGAGGTGCAAGATATTTTGGAATAGTTTTTCCGCCTGATTCGAAAAAATCTCTGAAGCCGCTGATCACTAAACGCTCATCACCAATTTTATAACGAGTGCACATATTTCTTATTTCTTCTTCTCCGTATCTTGACATTGCTTGATCATCATCTTCGGCCCAGGTGTCAGGATTTAGAATTGCAAATTCTTTCAGCATCACATTGTATCTGGACTTCTCCTTCTCAAATTCATCATTATTTCTCGACCTTTTAGAAGCAGTCAACCCAAAACAACGACTTTCCAAATTGTTTCTGATGCTAGCAATAAACTGCTCTCTATTTATAGAAACAATCTTTCTATTTCTACTCAGATCTATCCCTTTAAAATTCATCTTTTCTGCAGATCTAATACATTCTTGCTCCTTAGATCCAGGTTTATCTCTCATACTTCCTATAACTCTAATTGTTCTTTTGATTAATGTATCGGCTCTGACGATAGTACAAAATCTTTCCTGGAGTTGCAAAGACAGAGCGGATAATTCTTCTAAAACGTCATAAATCAGGGCCAAGTCTTTTATAAATTCAATAGATTCCATTCTTTCAAACAGGCCTCTGTACTTATTGCGATCTGTACTTTTCCTAGAGCTGTCATTAGCGGCTTCTTTAAAATGTTTCACTAACGCAGTATATGTATTCCAAACTGATTTTACTGTCCGAAAACTACTAGAAACCCAACGAACATCTAATAATCTACCAATTTTGGTTAACTGTATCCCCAAATCTGCGGCTATACTCTTTAATTCATTTGAATTTTTTGGAGATTGACTATATAAAGCATATAAAGTGTCCATGAAAGATTTGAAATGATTAACAGCATTTATATCACTGATACTGTCATCAATGGCCAGTTCTAAACGGTGATTTAAGCAGTGCCAGATAATAATGTCCGGATTTTGTAATCTGTCTTTTAACAATTTGGAAACGCCTGAATTTTTGCCCAACATTGTACTAGCACCATCAGAAGTAAAACAAATCAAGTTTTTTTGTAAAAATTCCTCATTGAGGCCATATGACGAAAAACAATCAAAGAGTGCTTCTAAAATAACTGGTGCAGATTGCGTATTTAAAGATATTAAGTCAAGAAATATAAGCTCTTCTTTTTCTTTGAGGCACGTTTGAATATAAATAATTAGAGCTGATTCTTTACCTAATGTAGTTGACTCATCAATTAAAACTGAAAATTTTTTGTCTTCCTCAATTAAATTAGCTGTTAATTTTTTTCTAAATTCTTTGGCTATGTGCATTATTATTTCAGAACCACTTTTACGAGAAGTTTTTTCAACAAAAGATTCCTTCTGTTTAAATATTGATTTTTTCCAATCTTGTTTTTTTTGGCCTCCTCTAGAATTTTGAAAGCAGTTTTATGAGCTGTTGATAACTGATGAGCTGAAATTTTAGTCCGCAATGATTTAAGTTTTTGATTTCTGTCAGAACCATTAAAAATGACTAAGCAATTAATCCATTCTGGACTTAATGAGATACCTTGGCTTTTATACGAGCCTAATGTCTGTACTTCAGAACAATAGTTGCATCCTAAAAAACCATTTTTTGTTATTAGCCATGCGTGTTTCTGCTTCCGTTCCAACCATTGGCTTTCAGACCAAACTTTCCAAATACCAGTTGATTCCTTATTCTCTGCTTTTTCGACAGTTAACAGTTCATTAGTAGGGTCATTTTCGTTGGGTTCTGACATCGGCGGAATAGGTATATTCGTCTTTTCTGTTTCTTCACATATTTTGGTAGATGATGTCGAAGCCTCATCGTCTACTCTCGGAATTTTTGATGGAATCGATGAAAAAAAACTTGTGATTTTTTTTTCTGCAGTTCTCTTCATCATTAAACGTAAGAAAAAAAGACTTACCTAATCAGCTTTCTTGTTTCCGATGAAAAACTGTTTCTCTCTAGATCACAGTATGAGCACGACCACGGACTAGCATAGCGTGAGCACGACCAACGATTTGGCCTTCCGAATTGCCGAATAAAAAAAAAAAAAAATAGCTCTTTTTTCAATCCTTATCTTTCCCAGAATGCTACCTTTGTATTGTGTGTTTCTCACGAGCTGGCACTTTTCTCCGCCGTCGGAACAGCCGAATTCATTTCCACGTGGGGGTGATTGATGAAAATACACGTGTCTGTAAACGAAACAACCATTAACGTGCGCCAAAGCGCCGGCGACTTTATTTCGCGCCTAACATCTTTTCATCGTCTGCTTTATTTATTTCTTGCATTGTTCCAACTCCTTTAAAATGGCCACATTTTTTCATTTTTATTGAAGCAAAGCGGGACAAATGGGATGAAATGAGAATTACAATTTAGTTATAATAAAAAGTTGGAAGTGATCTGAATCTCTAAACTTGTCTAAAACTTTTTTTTTTTCGGGGGCGGGGGGGGGGGATTTTTTTTACATACACACAACGGTAAAAAAAAAAAAAAAAAAGTGGGAGGGATATTTTGATTAACCGGGGCGGCGCCCTGCCTTGAAAAAAAGTGCTGGGGCGTCGCCCCGGTGCGCCCTGGCCCCAGTACACCCCTGATCCTAATTTTGCACCGACTGCCGATAAAAGAATTCCTCTTGTATGGCAACCAATAAAAGGCCTTGTTAAAAACCAGGAACTTTCCTTTGATTCCTTGAAAAACATCTCCTCGGCTCCCCTCAGAAGGCATAAGATATCCGATATCTAACTGATTTTTAAATAACCGGAATCCAATGTGGCCACTGCAAAAATATCCGGTCATCCGGCATGATACATTTGATTTTTTGAATTTTAAAAATTAACATGTTTTGAAAGTACTATATGTAAGTTTTAATTTTACTACGCCTCTGGAAGCTGTGGGATGTTAAAAAATATATGCATCGAGTTAATAGGTTTCGAACTCGAACATCAGATCCGGTTTATCCCTAATCCTGACCCTGCTCCGCTCCCATAACAGATTCCTGCCTGTGCTACTGTGTGTCATTAACGAAAAGATTTAGTTGATTCAAATTGTTCGTAGATGTATTTTGGGGATTTTTACCTGAACACCGACGGAATACTAGTTAAATTCCCGGCTTCTGCCCGATCTTGGATTCGTGGTTTGGTGTTAAATGTTTTTGTGCTTGTATATGTCTTGCGTCGTGTATTTTCAAATAATTGGAGTAATTGTGTCTCCTGATTGTGGCTGGGTCACACGAGACCTCACTGCGTCAATTTGATAATTGATATTTACACTTACATGTTGCAGGTAATTCGTAATTTTCATTAAAATGATATGGTTACTGTTATTATACCTGTTGTTGGTGACTGGCAACACTGTCTCCTACGGCGAAGGCCGGAAAAATCGAATTTATTTAGGAGCTGCTCATAAATAGTGTCACACTTCTTTTTTTTTTTTAATCGATATTTTCGACCCATGCCCTTATCCGTTACAAAAACGGCATCACCATACCTCCTACCTTTGTCACATGTCATGTTGTATTACAAATAAACATATACTTGCAGTTCCTAACGAAGGACTACGTTTCAGGTTCTATTTTTATTTTTAAACGCAAACTAAGTGTTGCTTTAATGATGTGAGCATAATAATAATAATGATTATATGTGTACTTATTTTGTGGGAAAGAAGATTCAGTGACATAACTAACGCCGGGGAAATTAGTTATGCCACTGAAGAGATTAAGATTTCAAAAAAAAAAAAAAAAACTAGACTGGGAGCGTGAATACAATTTACAACCAGAGGCGTAGCTAGGGTTTTCAGCGCTCGGGGACAGCTGAAGATTTTGTGCCCCCCTCACTCCGCACCCCTGGGGGCCTAGGGGCGCCCCTGGTAGGGAATTAAAAAAACTTTTTTGCTTCCTAAATGATAAATAGCTCTAAAAAGCAGCCCTTTTAACTTTCATTTTTATTAGCGACCATTCACTTAGAAGGGCAAAATGGGACACTTCGGCTTCGCAAAATTATTTACTTTTCTTCTTTCTCAAGTGACCTTTCCTGTTCTCTGTGCGTCCGGTTATTTTATCTCTGCTGCTCAAAGAAAATGCCCCTAGCCCTTCCTAGAGAGTCATCACGGGTCCGATCCATAGAAAACATCCTAACTCCAACTCAAAAGTTGTTTCACTGCCATTTAAGGCTATTTCGCACGCACTCCTGTGCTACATTGGTCATTCCCGATATGATTTGCAATGCTCCCACTTTTTTGTCGAACATATTCACACCTTTTCAGTTCAAATAATTTTCTTTTCGTATTTAAAAATAAAATAAATTTACATTAATTTGGCTCCCCTCGACGCTGCGCCCGGGGACAGCTGTCCCAATTGCCCCAACTTAGCTACGCTACTGTTTACAACTGGAGGAATGTCTTCATGCTGGGGGAGGTGAGGCAAGAAATGCAATGAATTAAGTAATTACTCCACTGAAAAGATTAAGATTTGAAAAATAGAATAATAATGTATAAACCATATCTTATTTGTTTGTTCCTCAGCCAGCAAGATAAAGGTTATTCCTGTGAGTGCTCTGTTGTTCTACTATTCATTTGAAAATTTGAAGTTACGGTGAAACCTGTGTAAGTGGACCACTTGCGGTGCAGCGCTTTAAAGGTCATTTTATAGAGGGAGAGGTTTTTTTTAATAATTTCTTACAGAATGCATTTATTCATTTGTAACTAATTAAAATCTACCTTCATGTAGCAACATTACTTTAAAACAGTAATTAGCTATCTTTTTTTCAAACTTATCTAAAATATGATTAGAGGAATTAAACCTGAATGACTTACAGTTTATCTTATACAACTTTGAAACTTAAATGCTTAGCAAAAATAAAGATAGCAAAAATAAATCTTATTAATTATGTAAGTTACTTGTATAGCTGTAAAGATTTCCTGCAAATACATAATTTTTTAAAATGGCTAAGTCAAATAAAAGAAAAAAGCAGAAACTTATTTAAAGAATAAAAGAAAGCTCATAGTAGTTTTCCCATATGGTTAACTTACAAAGAAGCTTAGGAACACTTTACATTGATGTTTCATCCATCCAGACACATAATAAAATTATACCAGACACTGGTCTAACGTTATAGCATAAAAAATACTCTGGAGAATTTATTTTAGTTTTTTATCTTCGTAAAAATAGATACACAAATAAATATAGAAATAATTGGGCGGTCAACTTACAAAAGGTTTTTTATAATACTCCCACCCAAATTTGGCCTGCATAAGTGGTCAATACAGACAGGTGGTCAAGTTATAAAGGTTTCCCTTCATTATAAAATATATAGCTAATTCCGTTTCTGACAAAGCTTGTCAGCTTACAAAGGTGGTCAACTTTATAGGTTTTACTGTATTTTAAAATAGACAAAATGGGCAAAACATACGTTAAACTAAGTCAAATTTAATTTTATAAGTGTGCAATACAAAGTTTGAATTATTTTATAACTTATCATTTTTGTTTGATTGAAGCTAAAATTGATTAATGAAAGGAAATATGAAAAGTATTATTATATCACTTTAAAAATGTACTACAGAAGTTAAAATTGACGTTTTGAAAAGGAAAAATTGTAGTGGAGAAAATTTCCTTCCCACATCACTATCGTAAAAGCGGCAGAAATATTAACCTACAATTCAAAAATTAAGTATAATTATTTTCTTTTCAACCCCTTCCCTCTCGCTCCCGTCAAAATCACGGGCTGGAATGTTCAAAAGTAGTGCACCAAAACGATAAGAAAAAGCTCTTCACCATTCCCTGAAATTTATTTCTTGTCTTACGTACTAGACATGACTACCAAACTATTTAAGTGTATTTTTCTCATGCTTTTCTTAGATTTAAAAAAAAACGCTTTTGTTGCTGTTCTGTTGAAAATTAAATGATAATTTTCAAGAACGACATCGGAAACCAATCTACAAAACTATGAGTAGGGTAATAATGGGCGTTCTGCGCCAAGAGGCGGATCGCGGATCAGGGGGCGGGGTCCCACCGCCTCCCAATACCCTCAGGCGTTAGTCGAGTGGAGTTGAGTTGTATGCCCTCAGGCGTTTTTCGAGCGGAGTTGAGTTGTTTTTGCCCTCAGGCGTTTTTCGAGTGGAGTTGAGTTGTATGCCCTCAGGCGTTTTCGAGTGGAGTTGAGTTGTATTCCCCAGGCATTTTTCGAGTAGAGTTGAGTTGTACGCCCTCAGGCGTTTTTCGAGTAGAGTTGAAATGTTTTTCAAAAATTTCTAGTTTTGGAATGGCAACACCTTTTTGTTTCAGTTTAGGACTTGATGCAATCACTGATCTCTATACTAACCTGGATCTCCGACTACACCCCGGCCGAGTGAAGCCTCTTTTCGGGTGTAGTTCCAGCTCCTAGTTTGGCTACTTTATCGTTAACTTGGCAGAAATTTGGCGTTGGGGCCTGGTTGGCGCTAAAAAACCCCGTTGAGCGTGCGCTTTATTAAAGTCCGATCTGATATTTTGTAACAATTAATACAATGCCGACTTGTAGCGCGAATAATAGTTTATTTTTACTATTTTTTAAAGCATAAGTACTTTCATCATTACTTTTTAAAATCATAAGTACCCCCCTCCCTGACTTAGAAACACTCTGACACAATGCATATATTTTGATGCTTTTTTTTCTATAATATGTAAATATGTACCCCCCCCCCCCGGAAAATTTCAAAATGACGTGCCAGCTTGTAAAAGAAGTTTATATGCAAAGGTATATATATTCAGTTTACATAGTTATATTAAATTATATGTTGCTTTAATTAAGTGAAATTCCGTTTTTTAAATATAATCAATCAAACTAGCTTATAAAATATATGATTTTTTTCAAAATTTATATTATCAGAAATGATTATTATTTTATTGCTTTACAATGAATTAAAATCACAATTTTATTTAAATATTGGTTAAAATATCAATATAAAACAAATAGTCTATTATTATTTTAATCAAGGTGTACTTTATTATTATTTTGTTAAAGTCATAAGTCGAACCCCTCCTGATTTAGAAACACTATGACTTTACACACATGGATATGTTGATGTTTTTCTTCTGTAATGGGTAAATATGTATCTTCCCTGCCCCCCCCCCCCCGAGAAATTTCCATATGACGAACCAGCTTGTAAAAATGATCATTATTTTATTGCTATATAATGAATTAAAGTCACAATTTTAAGTATTAGTTAAAATATCAACATGAAACAATTAGTTTGATATATTTTTTTTTAATCAAAAGTACTTTCGTTATATTTTTTAAAATCATAAGTACCCCCCCCCCCCCCGGATTTAGAAACACTATGATTTTATACACATGCATACTTTTTAATGTTTTTTATGCAATAAAGTGTGATTTTGTACCCTTTGCCCCCCCCCCCCCCTCGGGAATTTTCGATATGACGAGCTAGCTTGTAAAAGAAGTTCATATGCGAAGGTACATTTATTCAGTTTACAGATATATATTGAGTGATGTGTTGCTTTAAGGAAACGAAATTTTGTTTTTAAAATTTTATCAATCAAAATAGCTTATAAAATTTAGTTTTTTCAAAATTGATATTACCAAAAATGATTGTTATTTTATTGCTTAAAGTCATACTTTATTAAAATATTAGTTAAAATATCAATATAAAACAAATAATTTATTATTCCTTTTTTTAAAAATCAAATGTACTTTTTAAGAATTCATTCATATTGTATCGCTATGTATAATAATAACAATGTTGATCCCCAGCTTATAATTATGCTTACCGAGAAAGAAGTTTATATGTAAATAAAATAAATAAAACCCAGTTCATGTAGATGTACATAACAATCTATTTCTTTAAGGAAATGAAAAACAAAATCATATTAATAAACTAAACTACATATTATTTAATTTTGTAAATATTCCTTATTTTTTTAAAACGATGATACTAAAAAATTATAATTTTATTGTTTTAATGTTAGTTAATAATCAATTTAATTTACATATTAGTTAAGATACCAATAACAAATCATTTAATATTAATTAAAAATCATGAGTGCCCTTAAAAATCATTTATTATGTGTAGGAATACTAATTTTGCCTGAAAATTTCACTTTTCTTTGTTTGTCATTTTATTTACTACTTGCTATTAGAAAAACCACACACGAAAATTTTATTGAAAAAATATTGTGAAGTTTATAAGTCTTATCATGGATCGTTAAAGAAGATCGTTTTCTTCAAGCTTTTTTGTGGTTAACAGAAAGAAAAAAAGTTGAATTTCGCTCTTCTTAACAAACGCGCGGGAAACCGAAAGTAACTTGGCGAGAAAGATCCTTGAGGATGAGTTATGTTTTTTGAAGTATTAAAAACAATCCGGTGCCCATAAACAAAATCTGATGCTAACAGCTCAGAAAGTAAAGAATGCTTAATCATTTCGTGTCTTCATAACTTTCCAAACGCTTAAAATAAACGAATACTCCACATTTAAAATCATGCAAAATCCCATAGAAAACAATGTAAACGATTCTCCGCTCGGGAGTAGTTGGGGCGTTTCCTGTAGGGTTGCAGGCCTTCATCTCCTCTACGAGCGGTGGCGAGAAGTCGTCAGTCCAGTTCTCTATTGAAGTCAATGGATGCAATGCGATGTCGATTGTAGCGCCATCTATGAGAAGAAAATGCAACTATTTTGGAACTTAGATTTTTTTTTCTAATGTTTTCTCTCAGAATTCAAGCAGGAACTATTTTATATTACAAAAAATAGATATAATGTATAATGAATTAAATTTTTTGTCGCTATTTACATCCTATTATGTATTTATTTCTTTTTTCGACTTAGAAAGATTTTCTTTTTCAACCTTTTTAATGTTTCCGCTTAGCATCCGCAGAGGAACTATTTTATAAGTTAATTATTTTTACACTGTGATTAGAAAATTCTCGTCATTTTTACTTAGAAAAGACAGACATATATTTTTTTAGTTTTTATTTATTTATTTATTTTCAGACTTAAAAATTTTTTTCAGTCGCATGTGATTTTTTTTTTCCTAAGTATGTAAAACATAGTACAGTAACATTTTTCTGATCCGTTTTGCAAATTTTTTCCTAAATCATAATTTTAACTGCATGACACATTTCATTCTAAAGTTTTTTCTACTTTATATTATTATCACACTTGCAGTCTCCTTCAAAGAATATTTTATAAAACTCTATTATTTCACATATGAAAGCAAAAAAACTGAGATTGAACGCGTAAGACTTAGAATAATAATGTAAAAATACTAAGTACAAAGCATATTCATCCAGTAAAACTCGGTACAGAAATGTAAAATTGCTAAATATAAAAGGTTTAAACAGCATGAAAATATAAAAATATCAAGTATTAAATGTTAAAACAAAACGAAACGAGTGTTAGTACTACTAGTGCTTGTTCCAAACTTAGTTTCATCCAGCCAAATTTAGTACGAAAAGCAAAAGTACTATGCCCAAAATGTTAAAACTTTGATTCATTCCGTAAAACAGTAGAGAATGTAAGAAATTACTAAATAAAAACGTTTGAACTTGCAAAACAAAATGATTTTCTACTTGCAAAATTTTAGAACTTCGCATGAAAATGTAACGTTTGAAACTTTGAACTAAAATTTCAACACTGAATCATAAAAAATCCGAAACAATTTAAGCTGTGGAATAAAGATTTGAGACTTAAAAAGTAAATGTAAAAACACTAAAATAGATTTGAGAATCTTAAAAGTGAAATAGAATAACTTCACTAGAAACGTAAAACTTGAAAAATTTAAATCACAAAACTCAAAACTATTGCAAAGTGCTTTATGTGAAACGTAAAAGTGCTAAGAGCAAAATGCTAAAACTGAGGAAACTTAGAAATACGTGAAACAAATCATTTAGAACTATAAACTTTAAAAACTTAAACTCATTCAGAAAAGAACGGAAATGCAAAATTACAAAACAAAAGTGTTACGCTCATGCAAAATATTAAAACTTAACGCACAAAAAATGTAAGAAAGTACAAAACACCAAAAGTTAAGAGTAGTATAAAAAATTGTTACTTAGATTCATCTAAAACATGACTCGGAAAAAGTAAAAGTAATATACGCAAATTGAAAAAAACTTATGTTTACCTACTAAAATATAAAAATAGCAAGCACAAGACGTTAGAACAGAACGAAAATGTAAAAGTATGAAACGTAAAATTACAAAACCTAAATTCATCTACTAAATGTCTGGTAAAAAAATGTAAAAGTACTAAGAGTGAAAACTAAAAAAACAGCATGAAAGCTAGAAATAAAAAATACAAAACATCAGAACTTAAATTCATCCAGAAAAACTTAGAACAAAAAAATGTTAAAGTTCGCAAATTTTCAAAGCAAAAGTATGATCCACTTGCAAAATGTTAAAACTTAGTGCATAAACGTAAAAAGTACTATGTACAAAATGTTAAAATTTAGATTCATTTATTAAAAGAGTGAATGAAGATGTAAAATTGCTAAGTGTAATATATTAAAACAACACGAAAACGTAAAAGTACTAAGTACAAAACGTAAAAAAATTTATTTATCTACTATAACTTAGACTGAAGTCGTAAAATTACTAAGTACAAAGTGTTAAAACATCATAAAAATGTAAAAATATCAAGTATGAAGCAGCAAAACATAGATTTGTCTATAGAAATCTTGATCGAAAAATGTAAAAGTTCAAACAACAAAATCCCAAAACTCTGAAAAATTGAAAACACGCAGTACAAAAACAGCAAAACCTGTAAAAATGCTAAATATAGGGCTGCAAAACTTAAATCTTTCCAGAAAAACTAAAAGTACGGAACTTTTCAAAGTAAAAGTGTTATGCATTTACAAAATGCTAAAACTTAATGTAAAAATGTAAAAAATACTTCGTCTAAAATGTTAAAACTCTGATTTATCTACTAAAACTTAGAATGAAAATGTAATTGAATCAAATGTACTAAGTATGAAATAGTAAAGTAACATGAAAATGTAAAAGTACTAAGTATATACCGTAGTTATCAAGTGAAACTTTGTACAAAAATGTTAAACTTAAGTACGAAACTTAAAAGACTTAGATCTGTCTGCAGAAATCTTGATCGAAAAACGTAAAAATTCAAACAACAAAATCCTAAAACTCTGAAAAAAGTAAAAACACGCAGTACAAAAACAGCAAAACATATATTTGTCTACTGAAATCTTGATCAAAAATGTAAAAGTTCTAACAACAAAATCTTAAAACTCTGAAAAATGAAAAACATGCAGTACAAAACAACAAAACATGTAAAAATGTTAAGTATAAAGCTGCAAAACTTAAATTCATTCAGAAAAACTTAGAACGAAAAATGTAAAAGTACGAAACTTTTCAAAACGAAAGTGTGATGCACTTGAAAAACGTTAAAACTTAATGCGAAAATGTAAAAAGTACTACGCACAAAATGCTAAAATTTAGATTTATCTACTAAAACAGTGGATGAAGATGTAAAATTACTAAGTATATATTAAAGCAGCGAGAAAATGTTAAAGTACTAAGTACAAAAACGTAAACAAATTGATTTATCTGCTAAAACATAGACTGAAGTTGTAAAATTACTAAGTACAAACTGTTAAAACATCATAAAAACTTGAAAATAGCAAGTATAATCCATCAAAACATAGATTTGTCCACTGAAATCTTGATCAAAAATGTAAAAGTTCTAACAACAAAATCCTAAAACTGATAAATTAAAAACACTCAGTACAAAACAACAAAACATGTAAAAATGGTAAGTATAAAGCTGCAAAACTTAAATTCATTTAGAAAAACGTAGAACGATGATGTAAAAGCACGAAACTTTTCAAAATAAAAGTGTTATACATTTGCAAAATGTTATTACTGCAAAAATCTTAAGAATTACTACGTACAAAATGTTAAAACTCTGATTTATTTACTACAGCAACGCGAAAATGTAAAAGTACTAAGTATATAACGTATTCATCAAGTGAAATTTTGTACGAAAATGTAATCGTTTATGTACGAAACTTAAAAAACTTAGATTTATCTACAAAAAATCCCAACTAAAGTCGTAAAAAGTATGAAATGTTAAACATCATGAAAATGTAAACTTTCCGAAAATGCAAACATCAAAACTTAGATGTATCTAATAAAATTTAAGAAGGAGTAAAAGTGTCAAACTTAATAAAAGTACTAAGTAAAAAACAAAAAAAAAAAAAACTTATAGTCATCTACTAAAACACAGAAAAACTTAGCACGAAAAGGTAACAAAAAATTTTCAAAATAAACGTGTTATGCACTTACAAAATGTTAAAACTTAAATTTATCTACTAAAACCCAGAACAAAGATACTAAGTATAAAAAATACTAAGTATAATACATTGTAGCAACACAAAAATTTAAGAGTACTAAATACAAAACGAAAAAAAAGTTAGAGTTATCTAACTAAAACTTAGACTGAAGTCGTAAAATTACCAAGTACGAAATGTTCAAACATCATAAAAATGACTAAATAACAAGTATAATGTATCAAAAACATAGATTTCTCCATTAAAATCTTAATCAAAAATGTAAAAATTCTAAGGACAAAATGCTAAAGTAGTGAAAAAATGAAAAATACGCAGTGCAACACAACAAAGCATGTACTAACTATAAAACTTCTAATCTTGAATTCATCCAAGGAAAAAAAAACTTAGAAACAAAAAAAAAATATGTAAATCCGAACGAAAATTTTCAGAAATAAAACTGTTATCCACTTGCAAACTGTTAAAACTTAATGCAAAAATATAAAAAGTACTGTGTATGAATGTTGAAACTGAGATTTATCAACTGAAACACGGAATGCAGATGTAAAAATATTAAGTATAATATATTAAAGCAACACTAAAATGTAAAAGCACTATGTACAAAACATCAAAACTTAGATTCATCTAGTAAACTTAGTACAAAAATGTAAAAGTACTAAGCATAGAACCTCTAATATACATTTTTTTAGTAAAAAACAGAACGAAACTGTTAAAGTACTAAAGCCAACGCATCAAACAAGGATTAATCTATTAAAACAGTATAAAAGAAAGAAAAGTACTACATACAAACTGCAAAAACTCTTAGAACTAAAATTTAAAAATAACAAATCATAAAATTTTAAAACTTAACTTCATCCAGAAAAACTTAGAACGGAAATGTAAAATTACTGAAGTTTACAAAACAAAAGTGATAGGCATTTGCAAATTATTAAAAGCAAAAATGTAAAAAGTATTAGATACAAAAAGTACGAAACATTAAAACTTGGAGTAGTATAATAACAAAACTGCAACTTCGATCCATCAAGTAGCGCTTAACTCTAAAATTGTGAAAGAAATGTGATTCACCTTTTAAAATGTAAACGACTAACGAGGGCACGCCTGGGGGTATTGGGAGGCGGTGGGACCACGCCCCCTGATCCGCGATCCGCCTCTTGGCGCAGAACGCCCATTATTACCCTACTACTATGATTCTTGAATAATTTTCGTACTTTTGAGCATTTTAAGTACGATATATGAAACTTTAGGCCGATTGAGGTGACAGAAGATATCAATTCAGAGCTTTAGTATTTTTCACACTTTATTTAGATGGGAATTCACAACTTTTCACGGGATCGTAAAATGACTTAATGAAATTCGATATTTTTGGTCCTCCCTACTGTCTACATTTGCTATATTGTTTTTAATATAGTAATGATAAAAGTGAAGATTATAGCTGTAGCTGTTTTAAGCTGGTTTTCTTTCTTTGATTTCGGAATTTATAGCAGGATGTAGAAGGTTTCCAAAATGGCGATCGGCCTCGTTTGCTAATTTATTTTTCAACCTGCAAGGTCATTTGAGAAAAGTTGTGTGCCTTTCTGACAGAATGATCGGCGCAACTGCTGCTATGGACTTCTCTAGCCCATTCACCTGGAGAATTATATATAAAAAATAGTGTGGGGGGGGGGGGAGGGCAACGAAAAACTCCTTCGTATCTGGACACTATTTACACATGAAATAGGTCATTTTATCGGGAATAATGTATGTAGGGGAAAGTTGGATAAAACCGGGACCCAGCAGTTTTGGCTTGATTATTATTGCCACTTGTCGGAAAACGCTTGAAACTTGTTGCAAACAACCGCCATGTTATTTGAAGTTAAATGAAAGGCAGTGTTGTTTATTTGTTTGTCAACGCTGATGTTTCAAAAAATTCGAGTGGAAATGTTTTGATTTTTACACCACCGATTTCACGTTGTAGTTTCTAATTGCTTAGAGATTTATTTTAGGTAAGTACAACATTTGATAACACCTTTTTCAGCAGTTATTTTAAATTATTAAACCAGGTTTTGCATCATGTTTGAAATGTGCCAAGCCGTCTTTTCTGATTAATGGCGTTGTCGGATAAAACCCGCTTTTGGACGAACTTTTTTTTTACTGTGTGAAATATAACTAGTTTAATTTGTAAAATATAAATCTTAAAGAATCATCTCATAAATAGTATAAAAGTAAATCTTTATTACTTTTTAGGATGGACTTCGTTTGAATATAGGCTACTATATTATAGAATCCCACTTAGTACAAATATAAAATTAAAATTATTAACATTTAAAATAAAAATTATTTTTTTAAAATTAAATCGTGTTTGTCAGTTTACTCCAAAATTTTTTTTTTCTTCTTTAAGTAGGGAAGAATGAAAAAATTAATGCTTTTACAAATTTATAATGTTGTTAGAAAAAAAGTTGCACCCATAAAAATTACAGCTGCTCGTCAGTCAATTTCCGAATTCAGCTCACTAATGTTAAGTCTATGGGGGTGTGATGCATTCGTATTTTTTAAAACATGTCCTCCGGAAATTAATTAAAAAGAAGACATCTTTTAAGAAGTCTACACAGAAAAAAGAATTCAAAAATACAATTTCCCGAAGAGATATTTTTAACCCACCTATGTTTCTCAGTATAGGATGACCATTGTACCAATTTATTGTTATAAATAAATATTCCAGTAGTAAGACAACAACATTTTTTAAGTGTTCCTAAACATACCCGGTTTTATCCAACCTGGTTGGATAAAACCGGGTACTTTTATACTTCCAAAAAAATTTATTTACCCTCCAAAATATTGTTTTTCCACATTGAAAAATATTTATTTCTGTAGTTAAAGAACTAATTTATCATTCAAATAGAAATTTGAGCAATTTTATTCACTTAACTGCTTAGGAAAACAAAAACACTTTGGGACCCGGTTTTGTCCAACTTTCCCCTACTTTACAAAATTCTATTTAAAATTTTCAATGACAACCCCCTTTTTTATAGTATATTTGTGTTTAGCATAAAAATTTAACCTTGCATACCAATTTTTGTGCAATTCCGTTCACTCCCTTCAGAATTAAATGGAGAAAAACATGTCTCGTAATGTTAAAAAGTTTTCTGATATTTTTGCATATAATATCTAAACTACCTTAGGTATGGTAAAGTTTGTTATCTTACATAAAAATTTCAGCTGACCCAACAATACAAAGGTCAGAAACAAGAAACAACACAAATATCAGAAAGAGCTATTACAATCATTTAGGGATCAACCTCGGGGACATCGCACCCGTCCCCGCAAGGTTCCTGTACAGGAATGTAGCAATTTAAAAATCATGGGAGGGGCTCAAATAATTTTATTTCCAAATGCTCAAAATTATTTCCAAAAAAACCAATCAACAGTTAAAAAGTAATTAGTATTCACTCAATTATTATTAATATTAATCACAAAAAATCACTAATAAATGAATATTTTTATAGATCATTAAAATAAATTCATAATTTTCACATAATAACCAAAATCCTTATGCAGTATGATTCCTAATGGGAGAGGCTTAAGCCCCCTGAGCCCCCCCCCCTTTCCTACACGCCTGTTCCTGTAGTAGGCCAGAACTTTGGAACTTAGTTTTAGCTCCATTACTTGATAGATCTTGGTCTTAAAACGTCCAAATACAGGCAGAATTTTGCAGTTGACATCATTCTTGTGGTTACAAGCTCAATCGTGAAAGAACTAAAATCCATAGCCAATAAAGTACTTAAGCGGTCCATTTTTAAATTAGACAGACCTAAAGAAATTATCAACTATTCGACGCCACTTCCTTCGGGTTGTCTTGGGGCCTATAACATTTATGGACATACTACATTGCATGTTCTTGCAGCAATATCACCAATAGCTCTCACGGTTCATCGAATAACAGCTCAACTTTTCCCTCAAAACTGCAACTGAAATTCCACCAAATAATGCCTTTTCATTCAATAACTTTGAAGAAGCTTGCCAAAAATGGACAGAACATCCAAAATTGCAGTGCTTAATTTCGAACATTAGTTTAGAAGAACCTGAGGTTTCAACACTTTGTTCTGGAACATTTACGGATAGACCGAAATTGAGTGTGGAACAGAAGCAGCATTTACTCACATTTCCGATAATCAGGTTGTCTACGATTGGTCAAGTTTTGGAAATCTTTCACGCTCTACATGATTTCGCAACAGAAAATATAACCTCTATCACTTCACTACAATATATGCTCAGACAGCATGTCTTCTCTTAAAACTTTAAAGGACCCTATATACACGTTAAAATTAGTCCGAGACATTCAATCCCTCTGAAGAGAACCCCAAACATAAAACCAGCGAGAATTCGAGCTCACAAGGGCCACTCCGGCGATGAACGTGCTGATTCAATGACTAAGACCGCAGCAAGAAATAACCTTACTCATCGATTGCTATATAAAATTCCTCTGCCTAATTCTTTTCTAAAATATCTACTCTATTCAAAACTTCTCCACAGCTGGCAACAACACTGGGAACCGTTGAAACTGGTCGTAGGGTTCATGATTTCCTACTAATAGTAAAGCTGAAGCCGCGGTGCAAACATCCCAAGGAAATACAATTTTTTAATACCCACGGTCCTTTTCCTTCATATCTTCACCGATTTAATATAATCAACTCGCCATATGCAATCAACCGGGTACTCCAAAGGTAGAGTCCAAATCATTAGCTGTTTTATTGTCCATTAACCAGTTCTTTCCCATTGCAGATATAATTTCAGTAGCACTTTCTCCCAAAACAGCATCCATATCCTATCTCATCCAGTAACTCTAAAGAACTTGCGTTTAGTTATGTTCCTACTAAATTTACATATGGAGATGACGTTTCTTAGTTAGAACTTTTTGTAGGTGACTATATAATTTTGTATACTAAGCCAAATTGAAATCGTAAATTTCATTTACAGAAAGCTGAAGAACTCTAAGCACATGCAAGTCTTTGCTGAAAGTCGTTTAGGCTTGAACTATTTTTCACTGATTTAGTACACCAGGTTATATTTTTTGAAAGACTTAATAAGTAATGAGCAGATCATAGTCCTGTAAAGACATTCCGAATTTTTTGCCCTGTCCCTCTTCAGTTAGTATCGTACGTTGCCTCTGCGGTTTTTGCCATTACTTTTTGTATTTTGTTCCGATGCGTCGTAGATCGATTATTATTCCTTATCGAGTTCAACGGAACGTTTGAACCAAATTTCTGGTGGCTACACGTGCAACATTCATTTTTCACTCACACGAATATACTTGGAGGTGTCCTTTAGGCGTCCTCAGTGTGCAGCAGACCTCCAGTCACGAGATCTGCACACGAGTCGATCCAGATCGAACGAATCGTAATCATTCAGAAACACTGACCAGAAAGATTACCTCATCACGTGCGTAACTCCACACGTGTATGGTGCCACATGTTTCGCTGTCTCACGTGTAAGCTGCTATCGAAGGTCGAACAAATGACAGTCGTCCTATCTGCCGCGCAGTGCAATTATATCTGTAAAGAGGTCACTATGTTTCTATGAACCTGATAATGCAGGTCGCTTCTCACTTTCTCTTCTTCTCTACATCACTTTTTGTTTCGCTTTCTTCGTTCCCCACATACATCAGTCGCTGCTTTCGAAATTTGTGCGAAGTCTCAATGTCACACAACCGTCCTTGATCTTGAAAGTTAATCCAGATGAGAAAATGTAAACAAGTTTTTTCCCACATTCATTTTGCTATTCTCTTGGCTATTGATAATTTTTGAATACTTTTTAACTTCATGGTATCATTTTCACATGGGAGCGACGGTAGTAACGATCTAAGATATTTCTTTCTGAATTTAGTATCTGTGGGAAAGGGTCATGTTCGCTAATGCATGTACTGGTTTTACCTTGGATATGTTTTTCTTCATCATAAAGCCAAAATTAAACATTCGTCTGTGCCGAATTTAGCTCCATACTACCCATAGTCAAACCTGAAGAATGCCACTCACCTTCCCCTATGAACTTGTTCAGCTAATTAGAGGTCGGATTTATAAGAACCCAGGCCGAAGGAAAATAAAATAAACTAGGCAGCCCGCTCCTGCTCACCGTCGCTCGCCAACCCCCGGAACTGCAGGCAATTCCATTCGCACTGTTTCGCGATTCAAGCTGCTCTTGCTCGCCAATTACTACTTCCTTGTAGTCTACAATAATGTGCCCATAGTGTGCAAAGATTATAATGAGCTCATAAGCATTCAATAAAAATTCAACGCTTAAGGTTAAAATTACAATTAAAAAAACTGTTTATGTATCATACAAATTAATCAAAACACATTGTTTATCTTCGATAAATTCAGTTGTCTTCAATCTTAACATCAGGCATGTTAATTTGTCTTTTCTGTGTACTATATATATGTATCCTCTTATGTTTCGCTCGCGTCTATCTTCGAAGCTTTCAGACAATTTCGTATGCATTATACTGGTGTCACCTGCGTGAGGGAATGAATCCCATATGCCCTAACTATTGGGGCTTTGAACGGTACTCAGCCCACAAACACTACAAAATTTGAATTTTTTGAGATTTTTTTAAAATTTCTAATGGCAAGGTTACAAAAGACCTCTACACCACGAGGCAAAATGAATAAGAACAAAAACAAATAAACATAATAATGTGGCGAGAAAAGTCTATGAACCTAAAAGCTCCCTAGCACGCCAGTAGCGGTCACTCAGCGAGGAATTACCAAGTGCCGGGCAGCGGAGAATGTGGCCAGCATCCATGTCCTCCAAAAGATCACAGAGTGTGCAGAAGGGATCCTGAACAACATGGATTCGATGTAGATGTTTTAAGAGGCAGTCATGTCCTGTGGCCAGACGAAACTCAGCTACTGCTTTACGTCTTGGCCACATGGGAAGATCCCCGAGTTTATTCCACCAGATCTTATTAGAATTTCTCTCAGCGTATTGATGTAGCGTGAGATCATTCATCTTTCTCTTGATGATACGCTTGGCACTAGTATAAGGGACAGCTTTCTTTGATGTTTGTATGATAGAAGCTCCCTTTTTTGCTAACTGGTCTGCTATTTCATTTCCTGTTATACCGCAGTGTCCAGGGATCCACTGCAAGGCGACTTCTTTAGAGTACTTAGACAGACTCTTCAGGAGTTTCTTACACTCAAGGGTGTTAGAGGAGGCAGGAGCAGAAAGAGAGTTTATTGCCAGAATTGCTGCTTTTGAATCACAGGATATAACAGCTCTTACGAAACTATTTAGGTGGCAATGCAGTTGCGCAAGGGCTACTTGAATAGCAGCGACCTCACCATCAAAAGCAGTTGTGAATTCACCAGTTGTTTGATAAAATGAGAAAAGGTGACAATACACCCCCGCTCCTGCTCTGTCAGTGTCCCTCAAAAGGCTTCCATCGGTATAGATATGCACCCAATCAGGTTCGGGATGCATGGTTTCAATCGTTTCCAAAGCTAACGACCTTAAAATTAAGGTGTTTTGTTCCTTTTTGTAAACCACCTGGGTAAGTTCAGTCCGAATTCGAAAACCTGTATCAATAATTGGATCTAAAGATGACACCAGAGGTTCGGGGATGAAGTCAATATCAAGCAATTGCTTTAGTTCCAGAACACCCTGCACAAAACCATGTTGGGTCTTCAAACGCCTTTCTGAATCCAAATGAAGATTGCACAAAAGGGAGAGGCCGTCTGGTAGTCGTGTTAATTTTTCCCATAGCAACAGGGCTCTTTCTTGAAAGATATTCTTTAGAGGTCTATTTTTTGTTATCATAAGCATTGCATCAATTGGAGTTGTTTTAACAGCCCCTGTGATGAGCCGTAGGGCCTGGTTTTGGGTTCTATCAAGTAATTCAGTCACAAAGCCAGATGCAGTAATCAGTGGCTCACAACAGTAAGTAAAAATAGGTAAAATAAATAACTTATAAGTCAAATTTAAGATGTGACTAGAACAGCCCCACCTAGAACCAGCAAGTCTTTTCAAAAGCGTCATTCTATTTGAGACACGGTTTACAATATTTTCGGTATGGACTCTCCAGGATAACTTACGATCAAATGTAACGCCCAAATAGCTAAAACTATCGGCCTCCTGGATGACATGTCCTCGGTATAACAGATCAATATGCAATGGTTGGTGTGTCAATGAGAAACTGACCGAGACTGTTTTATCAAGGTTAACATTCATGTTATTTTCGTCACACCATTGCCCCAACATCTCAAGTGCCAAATTCAAGCCGTGACTATTTAATTGTGCGGACCGATTCTTGGGAGAGTCAATCCAGATTACAAGGTCGTCAGCATAAAGCAGGCATCTAATATCAGTAATCCTCCTGAGCTGGTGGACAAGATCATTTATGTAGATGTTAAAGAGTGTGCAGCTGGATACTGAACCCTGATGTAGTCCCGTTTTAAGAACACTGTATTTGGAATAACTTTTTCCATATCTGATCTTACATAAACGCTGGCAGAGAAAACCACGAAACCAACTGAACATGTTATTCTGAATACCAAGAGAAGCGAGTTTCAGCAGGAGTTTGTCAATCCAAACAGCGTCATAGGCAGATTTAAGGTCAATGAATACTGCTGAAAGTATTCGGCTTTTATCCAAGGCATCTTTGATAGACTGGCTGAGCAGTGCTACCTGTTGATTGGTAGATCTAAATTGCCTGAATCCAGCCTGTTCCTCGGCAAGGAGGCGGTTGTTCTCTAAGAACCAACTGAGTCTTTTAGTTATAATTCTCTCCATAGTTTTCCCCATTATACTTGTAAGTGATATTGGTCTATAACTTAGAAGATCCTTTGGATCTTTATCCTTTTTGTGGATTGGTAAAATTATAGCTCTAAGCCACTGAGAAGGAATAACTCCCGAATTCCAAATCAAATTGAAGAACTTTAAAAGAGTGCTCAAGGCACAAGTGCCCAGATGTTGTAGGAATTCAGAATGTATGCCATCTTCACCTGGGGATTTTCTACTTTTAAGGCTAGTTACACCCTGAGTGAGCTCTTCCATGGATAGAGATGAATCAAATATGGGATGAGAAGATGTCCGAGCACCAAAACCCGTGACAAATGATTTAATTTCACGTCTTAATACCTTTGAAGATGTCCTTGCGTGTTTATTCTTTTGGTGACAGTTAGAAAAGTGTTTAACAAATGCATTAGCAATTTCTGTATCAGAAGAGATTGTTTTATTAGCGACTTGAAAAGGTTGTTTAGGGGTACGGGTGCCTTCATTTTTGATATGAGAGAGGAAATTATAAACTCTCTTTCCGTCTTTCTGATAATTGGCGCCATATATGAAATCATTAAAAGATTTCCGTTTTTCGACAAGCACAGTTTTTCTGAATAGGGCTGATTGCTTTCTCCACGCTTGAACATCCGAACACCTATGTGTTAGTTCGGCCTTTCTTCTAAGTCTGTTGCGCTTAATCTTCATATGTTTTAGTTCTTCCGACCAATATATTTCTTCACTTTTCCCCTAGGTATACTCTTTTTTGCACAACATATAATTTTATCATTGATAAGTTCACATATTCTACTTGGGTGCAGGGTGAAGTCAATATGGTCTAGGTGTAATTCTTGCTCTGTCATTGCGATAAAGGCAGTCCAGTTAGCTTTCCTGAAATTCCATGAGGTTTTAGAGAGTGACATGGGCTGCCTATATTGTGAACCCAGAGGAATTTCTGCTATGACTTGACGGTGGCCGGAGCCCGGGTCGTCAATAATATATCGACTCGATTGTTCACTAAGAATTTTTGAGATTAATGTTTATAATAATTAATACAGTTGGTGTCCGATTTTACGGCCTTATGGCGAGACTTACGGAAGCACAATATTTTGGTGGAGTTAGCGGTACATCTTCAAATAAGGCAACTTCGGAAATTTTGTTCTTAAATTATTTCGTTTATTTTGCGTACATTTATCTGTAGTCTTTGGTACTTTTTTTAGATTTTCTGTAAAGAGAAATGTGGTCATTTTAAATAGGCGTCCTCCCAATTGCACTAAAAATCATCTATTTATCTGGCTTCCAAAAATTTTCTAAATGCGTAAAAAAATCGATGTTTTTTCAAAACAAAAATTACGCCTTTAAAAGAATAAGTATATTTAATCCTTTTTCCTCCTTTTATGCTAAGATGTGCCCTAAATATAATTGAATTCACATAGAAAACTGCATCTCATTCAGACACATAGACTGTAGCACTTTTTGTAATGTTTCAATTGGATATATTAAAGAAATTAAGGCTTGACGCCAAAAAATTTGCAAACGTTATGTATGTATTGTAATTTGGTGTGAAAAAACTTGGCGGCAATGGAAAGATTCCCAATAGTCTTTTTTTTTTTTTTTATTTCTTACGAAAACAAGAAAGACAGAAAAAAGATTGACAATCATGGTACTGAAATACTAAATTCGTTTAAAAAAGATTAACCAGCGTGTTGCCTCTCAATTTAAAAGATGATTAACTGAAAAATTAATTTAAACAAAACAGCCTCAACTAAAGCCTAACCAAAATTTTGTCAAATGTTATGTCTAAATTACTGCTGATTTTGGGCGTTACATAAGAGAAATTATATATGAGATTGTTGGTTTGATGTTAAAAGCACTATATAAAACCCGGTTGGATTTAGAGCTTTCTTTGCATAAAATCGTCTTCAAATTTTTCTCTTTTTGAACAAGTTTCGTGAAAATTTATTCAAAAAAAGAAAGAAATTCGATATCGTGACAACATATTTTTTATTCGCAGAAAGTACGGCTTATTTTCATCTACGATTTCAACATCGACAATTACCGGAATTGCAGAAAAGACAGTGGTAAACTTATTGGTAAACCATGCCTTTTGTATGGTTGAAGTTACAAAAAATATTGTCTTATATTTCCCCAGAAATTTTTAAAAATTGCACAAAAAAAGGGTTCATCACTTTTGGCTATGTAGTGTATGATGAATCATAATTTGGCATATACTACATAATATTTCGTCACAAGTCAAGTTAAATAAAACCATGTAATAAAAAAAGTGCTTTTGTTGCTGTTGTTTTGAAAATTATGCGACCGTTAAGGGGTAAAACGATAATTTTTAAGAACGACATCGGAAACCAATCTACAAAACTATGATTCTTTAATAATTTTAATTTTAAGTACGATATATGAAACTTTAGGCCGATTGAGGGGACAGAAAGATATCAATTCAGAGCTTTAGTATTTTCCACACTTTATTTAGATGGGAATTCACAACTTTTCCGTGGAATCGTAAAATGATTTAATGAAATTCGATATTTTTGGTTCTCCCTACTGTCTACATTTGCTATATTGATTTTAATATAGTAGTGATAAAAGTGAAGATTATAGCTGTAGAAAAAGAAATTTTAATAGCTTGAAAGGGTGTGAGGAAAGAACAAGTTGTGGATAAAGATCTTTATTTATAAGTTCAATTAAAAAGCTTTGTGTTGCCTTTTTTCGGTTTTATATTAATTCGCAGAAGATTATAGTGATTGTTATTCTTTGCTTGTACTGTTGACATCATGAATGTTCGGTTTTTCCCACAGTGGTTTATGGAACGAAATATTTATTCTTCTCTGCTTTTGTCCACTGAATGGTATCTCCCGTAAACTGGTTTCTTAAATTGCAACAAAATAGTTGCCACAAAGTCACGCTGAATTCAAAACTAATTCTTGGAGTCATTGGACACCTTATCAGAAACTTTGTGCCCAAAATGAGCATAGCAACAACTGCTTCACCGATAACACATTAATTTCTCTTTGCAATTTCAAAAAGTGTTCGAGATTTATGAGGCTCTTTTTTTTTTTAAACATGTATCTAAACAAATTCATGCGACCTTCGCACTACATGCTGCACGTGAGTTCTGACGTGATATCTGAATTAATGCTTCGTAACCTCCAATCATCGTGTTGATTCTTCACGTGTTAGCATCTTCCAATCTTCACACGTGCTCGGAGTTGTGTTTATACACGAATCAAACCCTCTGCTATCAAAGTCACGTGTTGTTCTGGCATGGGTTACCTTAATATAAACTCCGACTAATATATGGAATCCAATATTACATTCCTTACTTACAAGGCGTGGTCTGTTGTGTTAATTGTGGATTATATTAGCCACTTCAGGTGATGTTTACGGGAGCTACATAGTAATGCTTGAAAATTTTAATATTGCCATTACATTTTTTTTTTTTTTTTTTGTTTCAGCAAAAATTATCTCATTATCTATAACAACAAAAAGTTTCACGAAAAGTTACTGTACTATTGAAGTGAATGTTGTAATATTTTACACCTCTATCTATTGCTATGGGAGAGGTCACTTGCTATATTTTTTTACCATTTTTGAAAAAAGAAAAAAAAATCGCAGTGTAACTACAGATTGGCGCCATATTGTCGTCTCTTCCTCCTGGATACATGCTCGAACTGTTTAATAACCATTGTATTATTCCTCCGGTCATGAGTTCTAAATGCGTGTTTTAATTTTTGGTGCATTCCGCTCTGTGAAATTTATTTGTTGACTAAAGATAGCGTAATGCCTTTTCCGAGTAAACGAATTAATTTATGTTTGTGTTTGGCAAACATCCTTGAATGAAAATGAGAACTTCAGTAATAATACTATGCACTTACTGGAATAAACAGCCAACCTTCGTTATCACTAGACTTTATGCAGTATCTAAAGGGCAGTCTCTCGAATTCCAGGATCAGAATTTTGAATTTAAATGAACGTTTTAATTGAGTATTTACATTTTAAACAAAAAACAAATTTTGTGAGCTTGACAAATTGGATTTTATTTTCTGATCGAAAATATTCAACTTCATAATTTTAAAAATAAAGTTATATCATTTTTGATTCATAATCTGGGGCATTTCTGCTAAAAACATCACGGATTATTAAATTATTCATGTTCTCCGTGGCCATTTTCTTCTTTAACGATGAAAAATGCTGCTAAAATATTAATCTAAAACTGAAATCATCTCTTATACATTTTAAATATGTGAAAATTTCCACATTTTCCTTTTTCTAAATCCAGATATTTAGTTCACTTTGGAATTAATGTAAAAAAAAAAGGGAAGGAGCTTTTTTTGTGTGTGTGTGTGAAAATTTATCAGGGGAATAATAACCCTCTCATGTAGAATTGAAACTGTATAGTGCTGAACTGTGAGACAAATTTTCAGAGAAGTAAATGGAATGCTAAATATAATCGGCTGAATAAATTTTTAATATAGGATGTTTAATTCGTAATCGTGGCAATATCTTAGCATAAAATTTATGATTATATGCAAAAAAAAAAAAAACAATCTAGAAAGAATTAAAGCTAAAACAACATCAAAATTTGTCTCTTTGTACCACGCCTAGTACACAGTGGCAAATTACTATTTTTTGAATAAAAAAAAAGAAGAAAAAACACTCCAATTTCAAAAGAAAAAAAATTAAAAAGATCATCAAACTTAGTCCGACAAACATATAGATGTGAGCATGTGTGTAGGGGGGCCCTTATTTTTCAACTTAGAAGCTTAAAGCTTCTCGAAAAGCTTAGCTCCCAACCCCCGATCTTGTTCCAATCAACAAAAAAAATGATATGTGCAAAATTTTAGCTTAATCGGACTTCATTCTGGCGGCCCTCATCGACCATGAGTTTTTGAAATTGTCATCTGTAAAGTTACTTTTCAAGATATTGCTGTTATTTAATATTTACTGTATCATTCAGATACTTCGGAACAGATGAAAAATGAAGACCGATAAGAAATTTTTAATTCTTCAGCGCCAAAAAGGAAGACAGGGCTCAATGATTGATATTGATCAAAAACTGAAATATAGAAAAGAAAGAGCACTGAAACGCTGTGCAATGTAAAGTGTCAGGTAAAAAAGAACTTATGAAGAAATGGAACAACAATTTGCTACTTGTCAACCTGTTGTAGGAAAAACTGATGATTCAACACCAAGCAGTCAAAATGGTGATAGTGGTGACGACAGTGAAAATTCTACCATCGTTCAACAGATAGCACCAACAGTATCAACTGCAGCCATAGATCCAGCATAGCCCGTCGAGGTACATTACATTTTTTTAACTCTTTGTGAAGTTTTTGATATGTGTAAAATTACTGATAGAAATGCAGTTTTCATATTAAAGTCTGCTGCAGAAGCTTTTGGGCATGATACTGAAAAGCTAGTAATAAATCGTACTTCTTTTCAAAATCTCAGAAAAAAATTTAGGGAAGCAAGATACACAGAAATCCAGAACAAATTTAAATTAGACAACTGCCAAGAATTAGTGTTGCACTGGGATGGAAAGTTGCTCCCAGCACTAACCGCCGTATTCACCATCAACCCTGACCTTATGGTCAGACGCGGAACCGGTCGTAAACTCAGAGTTAGCGCCGATTTCGTATTCACCGCAGTGGCGTAGCTAAACCTGGATTTCAAGGGGGGTTTCTTCGGGAAAAGTTGGCTAATTTCATTGTTTTCCAAGAAAAATTGGTTTAATTCTAGACGATCTTTACCATTTCAGGGGGGGTTTTATCCCCAAAACCACCCCCTTATCTACGCCAGTGATTCACCGTCAACCTTAACTTCCCCCCGTAACCATGCGTGGTCACATAACCTAACCAAGCTCCAGACCAAGGTCGTAAGCTCCTGCGCATGCGCATTGAAGCAATTTTGTCAAGTAAACATTGTCCATGAAAGCAATGGAGGGTCGCTTCTTGCAAGTTCGATATTTAGAACTGTTAGAAAAAGAGGAATCAAGAAGAAAAAGAAAATCTAAAAACAGAGTTGATTTATTGAATCAGATCGGTTTCATTTTGTTTATCAAGCACAACACTATTAATCCCATGCCAAGTAAAATTACATTTTCCCATTCCGATGTACCATACAAATATAATTTTACTGGGACTGTTATAAATCAACTATGAAACAGCACGGGCCAATCAAGCATTTTTAACAGGATTCAATTTTTGTATATTTTAAAAATATTTTTGTGGAAAATCAAATGATGCTGTGAAATTTCAAAACTATAGTGATAAAAGAATTTATTATTAATTGTAACAGTAATAATTCTGTGTAAAGTATGTTTTAAGAAAATCTACAATACTTGAATGAGACGGAACATGTTTAATTCTTTCAAAAATGCCCCCAAAAAAGGGAAAAAAAAAAAAAAAAACAATTTGTAAAAGTGTTCAGAAAATTGTGCAATATATTATCTCTTCACATTACTAAATTTCATTCTCCAGCGTTCACGTACAAAGTAAAAGTCAATCCAGGATTTATGACAGCGTTTGGTTTTTATGAATTTTAGAAATATATCTTGCAAAAAATCAATTCATATTGTGAACATTCAAAGTTTAAACATATAGTGTGAGAAAATTTTGTTATTATTTGTGCTTATATAATAAACAATTATAAGTTTCTGTTTAGCAACTGCTATTTAGATTATTCCTTATTTATTTCTAAAGCTTAACAAATCAATTTGCTTAAAAGCAATTGGCTTTAAACAAATACAATTTTCAAGATTTATTACAACTGTATTATCAGGAGGTAAAATTTTACACGCTTAATTTTCAAATAAAATTTACATGCATCTATTAATTTTTCCTGCGAAAGGGTTTGAAAGTATTTTTTACTGTCAAGAAGTTAGGCAAGAAATATGAAAAATTAACTTACCATCTTGGACATCTAATATACTTGCATCCGAGTCAAACGTTGTCGTCAAGGGGCTCGACAACGCTCCCATGGCCAGAATTCTGTTCTCCAATGAATTGGGCACTTCCACCAAATTTTTCCCCCCACCTGTTTTTATCAGGGACATCCTGTGTTTGGACGATTGTTTGGTGGCCCTTTTCTTCATATTGAAGTACAGTTGTTTTAATTGCAAGTGGGTTCTTGGGGTAACCCCGACTTGCCCATTAAATTCATTGGCGATTTTTATGTACGCTTCAGTTTTTTTTTCTAACGAAACCCTGTTGGTTACTCTGTTTTCGATGATGTTTTTATATTTCCCCACAAGGAACACCAACAGCTCCTTTTCGTAGGGCGTGAAGATAACTCTTTTCGTTGTTTTGTCCATCGCAAAAAAAGGAGCAGCAGTCGTAAGAAAAGGAGCAAGTCGAAAACGCTTGTTGTAAACAAACTTCTCCAAAATCATGTGATCGCAATTGACCAATAGGACGCATGGTCTGCGCTCGGAGTTGAGTAACCTCATGGTTAAGAAACCCTGGGTACATTTTCATCGGTAAATACCGATTTTCAACCTCGCGTGGGTGAGCCTCAATTCCGAGTTAACGGACCTCGTGGTTTCACGCTTTTGGCAAGGTTGACGGTGAATACTGCTGTGACAGGTGTAGAAAAGGTTTATAGACTGGCAATAACAGTCACCTATCAAGGCAAAGAGCAACTGCTGGGAGTGCCTGAAATCCCAAAATCTTCAAGAGGAGAGCAAGCGTTGGCTGCTTACCGTGCAGTCGAGAAATGGAGTATAACTAACAAAATTCAGGCACTTTGCTGTGATACTACAGCAAGTAACACAGGTCAAATAAATGGTGCCTGCATAAATCTATAAAAGTTGTTCAATCGTGACCTGTTGTACCTCCCTTGTCGTCATCACATTTTTGAATTAGTTTTGAGAAGCTGTTTCGACTTGCTGATGTATGCGACTACTGGTCCAGACATGCCACGTTTCAAAAGATTTAGAGAAACTTGGGTTAAAATTGACAAAAATGTTTACATAACTGATAAAAATGAAGTGCCTTATGATGTCCGCTCCATAATTATTCATTTTGTTGAAGATCAGCTTGCTACTCATAAACAACTGCGGGATGATTATCGAGAATTGTTGGAGTTAACGATGAGCTTTCTTGGAGGCATGCCAAAGAATGGCATATCTTTTCATATACCAGAAGTTTTAAGTCATGCTAGGTGAATGTCAAAAGCAATCTATCATTTAAAATATTCTTATTTTAAGATCAATTTAAGTTATCTCATAAGGAGAAAATTCCTTAAGAAGAATATGTATTTTTCTTGCTCGAGTGTATGTTCGATGATGGTTCTTGTCACCAGATGCAATCAAAGCACCCTATCAGGATTTTCTTTTCATGTATCAATTGCTAAATTATCAGGCTAATGATCTAGAAATCAGTAGTGCTACTGCAAAAAAAGTTCAAAACATCTCTGGCACTTAGCTCCCGAAACTGTGGCTCTTTCCTTTTTTGATGACAATGTTCCAATAGATGTTGAGACAAGTATGGCTCAAGTTATGCTGGATGTTGAAGGAAGTGAAGAACAGGAAGAAGATACAAATCAATTTAAGCGATACATTCTTCACCCAAGCGATTTTTCATCATTTTCAAAAGTCAAGTTTCCGTCTTTTGTATCTTCTAGTACAAAAAATTTCTTCACGAGATTTTCTATCAGCTCCGATTTTCTGTACAAAGACCCTTCAACATGGAAAGATGATGTTGGTTATAAGAGTGGAATTGAAAACCTTCAGACCATCATCGTTGTGAATGACGTTGCAGAAAGAGGTATCAAACTCATTCAAGATTATAATAACATTCTTACAAAAGATGAAGCTGAGAAACAATTTATATTACAAATTGTTGCCGGAGAGCGTAAAAAAACCCCAACTGCTATTAAATCCTCACTCATGAAAAAATAATATTTATTGTTATTTCGCTTACATTATGTTGTAATTCTATCAAAAGTATTATAGTAAATAAAAACGCTTTGCTCTTATCGAAGTTATGTGATTTATTTTTAAAAATCAAATGTGTCTTAATTTTTCATGCTGTTTCAAAAAATTTTTTATAATTTACTTTTCGGAAATTTGATTTGAAATGTTTTTAAGCAATTGCTGGGAAGACCAGACAATTCCACATACATTTCTCAAAGAAGTAACGGACAGGCTAGGAGCTAGGGAAGAATATACATATTTGTAAGGGAATTAATCAATATGCATTACTTCAAGCTCTTTGAGGATCGCCTAAACGTTTAATGATTAAGCTGAAATTTTGCATAGCCCTTTTTTTTCATCATTTGAACAAGACCAGGGGTTGGGAGCAGCAAAAGTTTAACCTTCAAAAAATTACATATAGTTAAGGGCCACCCTAGTGTACATACATCGATGTGAGCATGTGTGTACATGCCTACTGCAGGGGTTCCCCCCATCGGAGCAACGGCGCGCCCCATACTACAACTGAACAAGTACGGATCCACCAAAACGACGACGATCCAAATTTGCCAAACAGTCAATCAAGCCCCCCCCCCCCAAAGCCCCTGAAGCGACCCCACCTCAAAAATCTCAATGGTGCATTCTGCGCCATGCCCTCCGTGGTCCCCCTGGTGGCCACCCCTGGATACAGATATGTGCATGCATACAGATGTGTACTTGAATGAACATATATATATATATATATATATTTGCATGTGTGTATGTATGTATGTGTTATAAGAGATACCCCCCCCCCCCCGCCCCATGAAAAAATTCTCGTTACTTCACTGATTCAATGAAGTCATAACAATTTTTACCGTTAATCGATATACTAAAACTAAAACAAGATGAAACGGCGCTTTTATTGAATCACTATTGTCTTGATCAATCGAAAACCGAATTGGCCAAATCGGTTCACCCAGAGAAAATTATGGTTAGTCTAACAGAAAACAACCAAACATATTTCCTCCATCGGTTGGTAAGCTAAACGCAACTGTTGAATGTTAAAAACAGTTTGTATTTTTCGACACATACTTCTTTTCATAGTCTCAATGTTGAAGCATAAATTGTCCTCAGCTGATAAGAGAGGAAACAGCCTATCATTCAACGGAAATTTAGACAAACAAAACAAAGAAAAGTTATGATCTGATAGCCCCATGCTTTTATTTATTTATTTTTTTTTTTTTAGAAAATAAAGTAAAGTAAAGTGAAAAAAAGTTGCTTGTGTCATAGTTTAGCACTAGGCTTTCAGTTACAAAATTGATGGTAAAGAGCAACATGAGAATATTCAAGACACAATCCAACCGTGTTGTGGAAGATACGCTCGCTCGAGACAACATTTTCTTCTCCTTTCAACCCTTGAACAGCGGTTCCCAAACTGTGGTGCGCGTACCACTCATAGGCGTAACCAGTGGGGGGGGGGGGGGGGGTTCAACCCCTCCCCCCCCCCATTGGGTATTTACTTATTTAGGCACACAAAAAAATTTCTAGCTACGGCCTTGCAAAGCACCTATTTTTTCCCTAAGAAAATTAAACATATGCATATGATTTTATTTCCTCTTTCTCTGAAGGGTTGTGATCATGACCAAAGTATGCAGCTCATAATAAAGAGGACTTTTCATCTGGTTATAATCAACCCCCTTATCATCTTGGGGGGGGGGGGGGGTTACAGCGAAAGGTAGCTTCAACCACCGTACCACACAGACAAACAGAGATCCTTTCAATCACTCCAGGGAGTTTTCTTTACTTCTTGATGTCTTTTTTACCCAAAGGCAATTTGGGAATACAATCGCACAAGTAATAAGTTTCGTGGAAAATATTCTCTACTGTGAGGGAGTTTTGTTTTCTGATAAACCAGTGTTGTAGGCTCTGGGGTCTGAAAATGAAGGACCCCTAGCCAACAGTTGTCCTAATGGGTTAATACCTCAAGCGAGGAAGGGATGCTCATCAAGAAACTTAAAGAGCAGTTTGTATTTATTTATGACTTCCTGTCCAAAAACCCATTTTTATAAAATCTTTTTTGTAGATGAGCCGATTAGAAAACTGATGAACTGTACTTGCATTGCATTCTCATTTACAGATGTTCTCTCATCTCTTATATTTTAAATGTTTTTTTTCTTATTATGGTCCATTACTGATCGAATTACGACTCTGGATATCATCCGTTCAACGTTTCCAATCTCACTGCTACGGTTTAATGCTGCATTTTAATTTACAATCAAGTATTATTTATATTTTAGCTAAATTTTTAATTATTTTCGATACATAATAATGTTTGCACTCCAGCGATGGACACGTTCGTCATCCAAAAAGAAAAGAAAATTTGATTCAGACGCTTCCACTTCTGAGGTATGTTTTGTTATAAATTTAACAAAATTTTTAGAAATTTATTGTGGAGATGAGCATTTTTGTAGGGGAATTTGGATTTTTTTCTCTAAAATTCTACTATTTCCCAGTTTTAATATTGTGAATGCCTGGACATAGCGCTAAATATTGAATTTTCTATTGCGTTTGAATTAAGATCTAGTAATGAATGTTTAATGTTTTTGTGAATCAAGGCCGTATCCAGAGGGGAAGGGGGATCCACGCCCCCCCCCCCCGAAATCTTTTGCAATGTATCATATATTCCTCCCTGAAACTTTGCTTAACATAAGTGTGTCGAAGTCTGCCCCCCCCCCCCCCGAAAAAAAATTCTGGATACTGCCTTGGCTCCGGAGCAGGGGGAACATGTTAAGCATTAGGAAGGGCAGTGTATGCTTCAAAACCATACCCTTTATATATACATGTATATAGATATATATGACTAGAAATGATGTTAATATGAATTTTTTTACATATATGATAGCTTTTTGACGTATATATAGTAGATGTACGTTTAGATCTTTGGTGAAGGTAGAGGAGTGGGTATTTAGAGCTTCTGCAAAAATTTTTGTAACTGGTCTTACATCTATAATGCTTAGGCTAACTCTGGAGGCAAGGGTTCGAGGGCTCTCGATCCCCAGGAAACTTTTTGAAATCTTCCTAGCAATGCAATTTCGGGATACTTTGGTGATGATAGAGGAAACAGAAAGTTAGCTTCTTTACTCTCCCCCCGCAATTTTTTTCAAAGTAAAGTCTTATATCTTTTAAGTTATTTTAGGTGTCGCTGGTGATAGTGTTCAATGCCCTTCCCTGAAAGTGTTTCGGAAAGCAAAGTGTCTTAAAAGCATAATTTCTCTTTTCTTTCTTTTTTTAAAGCTTGTGATCTGAATTTTTTGCTGGGGGTGTAGCCCCCCCCCCCCCGTTAGATTCGTGAAATAAACACGGAGTATATCTTTAGAGACAAGTATTTATGACTAGTAAATTTTCAACCTTTTTACGCTTCTTATCGATGTTTAGTCTGCACATTTTAGGGTGACCCCCCCCCCTTTCACCAACCCTAGTTACGCCTATGGTACCACTAGTGGTACTCGAAGCCTCTCCAGGTGGTACGCGTACAGGCCAAAAAAAAAGAGGTTAAAACACACTCAGAATATAAAATTGAATTTGCCCGAGTTTTTTTAGTGTTGGGGAGAATGTTGGCTCAAAGTGAAAAATGAATTCCCGTTATTGTCAAGAAAAGCATTGCTGTTCTGAAACTGATTTTTCCGATATAATAAATACAGAAGCAAATTAAATGTCGACCCAAATTTCAGGTTAAAAGTAACTTCTGCGGAACGAGATATCACCTCGCTTATATCTACCATGCAGCATCAACCTTCTCATTAATTTTGTTTTTTATTTCTTCACGTGATAAGTATTTTGTACTAAAATACGCACAGTTGAACTCGCTTAGTACGAAATGCCAAGAACTCGCGAATTTGTTCGTATTAGCCGTTATTCGCAACAACCGTGAATACTTAAAATTGTGTAAAAAAACTATTAGAAATGCAAGTTTATATTTTAAAACTAATTACTATTATTTATAATGTAAAGTAATATAAATAGTGAAAGCAAATAATTTATTTTTGCTAATATACACTTTTAAATCTTACCAGTACATTGAGAAAAAGTTAACTAAACTTTTAAAATTTAACAATTTCAGAAAAAGTCCTTAATGGTTAGTTGTTTTTTTTAGATACATTAAATTTTATCATATCTGTACTTGGTGGTTTACAATGACTCAAATACTCAAAATAAACAACAATTTCTATTACAAAAATTATTACTATATAGCAATCGAAACATATTTTAGCCTTCGTAATATGCGTGAGATATTTAGTGTAATTAAACAGTAAACCAAATTTGATGAACAAAATGTTCGTTTTGGCCGTGATTTCGTACTAACCGTGCTCGTATTAAGAAAGTTCAACTGTATTTGTAATGCTGTTTTGGAAGTACGTATTAAAAATATATTTAATATATATTTCATAGATTTCATTTTATGCGTACATACAGCTTTATTTTAATAAACGCTCTTCTCTGCATAACTACAAAAAATGGTGTGAGTGAAATAACCGAGTAGTCGTAGTATTATTTATAATCTATTAGTGTTCTATTCTATATAATAAAGAGTCATCAGCAGTGGTACGCAAATATTTACAAGAAAAATGGTGGTTCGTGAAAAAAAAAAAAAGATTGGGAACCGCTGCCCCAAAATCTTCCCCTCATTAAAAACACTCCTGTTGATGATGGTTGCTAAGCGAATTTGTTAATGGTTTCGAGCCATAAAAGGCAAGTAGTAAAAATAGCTTGAAATAGAAAATGTTTTTTTTGATAATTTTTCTGTCCTTCTCTCTCTTGAATAAAGTCCCCCCCCCCCCCCCCCCAGTCATTCCTATCAACTGCAAGGAATCTGAAAAAGCGGTTTTAGGCAGCCGCTTGTTATATAAATAAAAAGGGAGAGGGGTCGCGTCATGCCTCCCCCCTTTGCCCTTTGGATCCGCGCTTGATAAGTATCACGAGTGTAGGAACTGCTTTTTTGTTCATTTATGTAAATAAACTATAATTTGTGCGAAGAATCAAACACGAATCAAAACTGTCGGGTTGTCGTACTAATTAACATAGGGCTCAATAAAATAAATGAAAAGTTAAAATTTTTTCTGTTTCGGAAAAGAACCGCATTCTTAATAATTTTAGGACACTCTCTAATTCACTTTACAATCATCCAAGAGTTATATTGTTATTTTGACCAATTATTATTTCTTATTTATACCAACAGATGGCAGCGTCTACAACTTTTTTTCGACGTAAGATTGTTACCTCTGCAGCGGTTCCCAAACTTTATTGACCACGGAACACGGAACCCTTATGAAATGGTTCACTTTACTTTGAGGAACCCCCCATAGTGTTTTTATTGAAAATCAAATTCAACGATCTGAACAAAGCTTATTTAAATGAACCTCCCCCGCGCGGGAAATAAATTTAAAACTTCTTTTATTGATTTAATGGTTTTAGTATTGTAAAATTCTAATTTGGAATGAATGCTTCCTTCCTGTTTATCTTGCTTCCTCTTGCCCCTCCACACCGCGAAAAAAAAAAAAAGAACCAGCCAATTAATTCCCCTGGATTTCGAAGTCAACTAAAAAGTTGAAAAATGGTGACCATTGGTTTTCCTTCTGAACTACCCTTATAACTTATTTTCAAGTTACCGGGTTGTAAATGAAAGGCACTTTTGTAATTAAAAATAAGAAAAAATTGCGAAATTTTCGTAAAGGAGGTTGAATACATGCATAGAGCTGGAATAGCGTCCAATCTAGATCTGAATTTGTATTTAAATTTGCATAGGCCAAAAAATCTTGATTTTTTGCATCGATACGTTACTGCAAATGGAGAAATGGAATAATATAGCTTGCTTACTTAAATACGGTTTTTTTTCTTAACTTAAAACAAAAATTATTTGCGTGTAATATTGCAATATAATGAAAAGATCGTTTCAGTTAAGATGAACTCTAAAATTCTTAGTCTCTCTAAAATCTTATTAGTAATTATTACTAGGGATGTAACGAATAGTGATTTGGTCAAATACCGAATATTCGGCCATTTCTCCCAAGCCGAAGCCGAATATTCGGCTAGTTCTTCTAGGCCGAATACCGAATATTCGGCCAATGTCTTAGACCGAATACCGAATATTCGGTGGTCAAATATTAAAATTTCTAGAAAATCGTTGTAATAGAAAGTATTTGTCAAATTTAAAAGTATTCACCAAGTCAAACACCAATTACAAACATTAATCTATGATGTATGATTTAATTATGTTTGCTGAGAATCTAAACTATCTAAAGTTAACGCATTTTCTGTATTGTTTTGAATGTAATAAAACTGAGAATTTAACCCACAAGTGGAATAGAAATGACAGGTTTTAATGTAAGCATTAGCATTATTTTACTAATTATTTAATTCAAACTAAGGAAATACTATTGCGTAGTGAACTTTTACCTTGCTCAAAATAGTCTTATGAAGATATTTTAAATGTTATAAAAGTTAATATTTTTATTTTTTGGGTTTTTTTTTTACATACGTATTTTTAAAAGATCTATTAAAATTTATTGTATTTAACTGGAGAATATGTTTGTATTCGAAAACCGCAAAATCTTATGCTATCTTGATATTCATGAAATACCTGCATCTAGGATTTTCACATTTCTCTTTTACCCAATGTTCACAATAAATCATTCTGCCCAAACGAAGTCGGACTTCCACTTTGTTAATAATAACTAGGGATGTAAGTAACGAATAGTGATTTGGTCGAATACCGAATATTCGGCCATTTCTTCTAGGCCGAAGCCGAATATTCGACCATTTCTTCTAGGCCGAATACCGAATGTTCGGCTGCCGAATATTAAAATTTCCAGAAAATCGTTGTAATAGAAAGTATTTGTCAAATTTACTCTACTTTATTCACAAAGTTTAACACCAATTCCACACAATCTATGATGTATGATTTAATTCTGTTTGTTAAGACTAAAACTATTTCAAATTAATGTATCTCTATTGTATTGAATGACATAAAACTAAGAATTTCACCAAAAAATAGAATAGAAATGACATATTTTAATGTAGTAAGCATCATAAGCATTATTTTACTACCAATTTAATTCAAAACTAAAGAACTACTATTGCTTTTTGAACTTTTACCTTGCTCAAAACAGTTTTATGAAGATATTTTAAAAGTTATAAAAGTTAATATTTTTATTTTTATGTTTTATACATACCTATTTTTAAAACTGGTAAAATTTAATGCACTTAACTGGAATATATTTTTATTTTCAAAAACATTAATAACTTATGCTATCTAAATATTCATGATATATTCCAGGCTTTTCACATTTCTGTCTTACTCAATATTCACAATTAATCAGTCTTCCCAAACAAAGTCTGATTTCCACTTTGTTAATAATAACAAAATAAGTGTCTCATAATCTTCATCATAAATAATTATTGCCAGCTTTTTGGAGCAAATGCTAAGCATAAAATACAATATTACAACTTAAAAATCCTATTTTTGTTCAGTCAAGTTTAAAACATAGTTTTAAAAAAATAGTTTTTTTTTTTTTTATTAATTATTTGTATTTATTAAAACTATATACTAATGTATTCTTTTGCAATAAATATAATACAATTTTAAACATTTAAAATCTACTATTTTTTTTACATTTCTGCTGCAGCAGAACTATTCAGCCGAATAGTCCATCAATATTCGACCAGGCCGAATATTCTTCTAAAGCACCGAATACCGAATAGTGGCCGAATATTCGTTACATCCCTAATAATAACAAAATAAAAGTCTTACATTCTTCATCATAATTAGTTATTGCCAGCTTTTGAGAGCAAATGTTATGTATAAAATACAATATTATAACCTTAAAATATGCTTTTGCTCTGTAAAAAACTTAATAAAGGAATGTTAAGTAATTTTTATGTTTTTGCTCAGTCAAACCCATCAACAATGTAAAAAAAATAGTTTTTTCCTAAATTATTTTTATTTATTAAAACTTTATAACTAATGTGTCCTTTTGAAATAACTATAATTCAATTTTAGAAGTTTAAAATCAACTATTTTTTTTTTACATTTCTACTGTAGCAGAACTATTCGGCCGAATTTGATTTTACAGAGTATTCGGCCAGACCGAACATTCGGTTAGGTCATGGAATGACTATTCGGTCAATCCGAATACCAAATAGTGGCCGAATACTTGTCACATTCCTAATTATTACTATTCAGGCATGGAGAGCTTTTTTGCATCTATGATTGCAACCACTTCAAGTTATTACGTTGAATGTCAAAAGTTAAGTCTCAATAACTTATGAAATGAAAGTTATTCTAGTGACTATTATTTTAATAATTTTCATACATAAAAACTGCAGTTTTAACAAAATAATGTTGAAATATTTATTTTAAATTAATACTTTTAAAAGTGGTCAAAAATAAATGAGTCATGTTTTTTCTATACTAACAATTAAATATTTAAAATTAGTGTTTCCATTACACATAATAACAATCATTGAATTTTCTAATGAAGGAATTAAACTTAATAAAACGAAATACTGTGTTCCACCAATAAAATCATATTTTATATACAATTTCTGGTCCAAATCGAGCTTTCCGCCATGGCCAGTTTTATTTCCCCAGTTTGATTTCCCAAAATGGTAAAACATTTTGATAAAATTATTGTTTGAGAATCCCCCGATTTTCTTGATATTGTTTATATCGGATCGAAAACGGAAAAATTCAAAACTAATGCACTGTTCGAGTAAAGTTATTGAATTGTTGATTTGAAAATTGAGCATTGAGTTAAAGCATTGTCCAGCAGAAAAATATAATATTTAGTGTAAAAATCATAAACAGGAAACAAATGAGACACGACCGTGCACATAAACTTTCAAACTTATGTGAACCATTAATATGCACAGGAGGAATTTGACTATAAAAACAAATCTTTTCCAATGCCATCATCAAAACACCAGTTTGTTGTGTCTTAAACGTAGCCGGCACGTTGGCGTCGTGTAAGGCGTGGGCCTCGTACCTTGGATGACGTCCGAGATCCTGGATTCAAACCCGACCATGTCAGTGGATTCTCAAGGTGCAGAAAATCGTCTGCATATAAGAATCCCTTGAGTATCTATTTTGCGCTTCATCTTCCAGTGAAGAAACTAGACGTCAAAACTCCCATCTAGCAATCGCATCCGCCGATTATGGTGCAACTTACTTGAGAAAATGGATGCCAGTTTCCGAGGAATGCACTAGGTCTGCAAAGGCTTATAGGTAGTACGCTGCCTATGTAGAAAAAAAAGTAATGTTTACTAAACCGTACTCTTCGACTCCATTCGGAGATCATGTCAAAAGTATTACAAAACCAACTGAATTCCCTTCTTTGCTCATTAGTAATTATCATCGAATATAATTAATTGTCAACCTTTCACCATTAAGCTTTTTGAATCACCCCAATAAAGTTTCAGAAAGGTCTAAATCAGAGAAACGAGTCCTTTTACAATTTTTACATTAATTTTATCTCATTTAACTAATTTAAAAAATTTCTGAACAGTTTTTTTTATTTTTTAATTTGCTTCCTTCCATATGTATTTTTATTTTCAGAAAGGGAATTAATTGACTCACTTTAAGCTAAAATTTCATCGCGAAACATTTTCTGAGCATGACTTACTGGTTATAATGTTATATAATAATAAATTTGCAAAGGACCCCCTGCCATCCTTCTGCTGAACCCTAGGGTTCCACAGTATTCTTTTACTGTATTCTTTCAGTAAAACAATGTAATGTAATTGCGATAAAAAAATATCTTGACAAACTTCCGGGACTTTTATGCGAAAATTGCAGTTAAAGACTATGTTTCCGTTGTAGGTGACGTGTTTCTGAAAAACTCAGATCCAATAGGAATCAAGGAGATATAGAATCTTTTTTCGTTGGGTTAAGATTATTTACTTAAGTTTCTGTTCAATGAATGATGGATTCGTGTTGCAATATCCATTATAAATTACATTCTAATTAGTATTTGAGACGGTATTTATATATATATATATATAGAACGCACCTCTTTTAGTCCATCGTTGCGACAAAGAGACGCGAAAAGAAAGCCGGGAGTAATTAGTACGGCGTTTGTACTACAGAACAACGCGCTTGCTATGTTGGCAATAAAGTTTTAATTTCACCGTGCGTGTTCTGATACAGCTTTCTAATGTTTCTATTGATTAGCGCAAGCTATTTTGTTGGCTAATGTGTGTAACGAAGCATAAATTGTTCTATGTTATTTATGTTGGTTGCGCAGTAATTAATCTGCATTTTTCTGCATAACCGATTAATAAGTGATACAACCAAATATCACTGAAATGCAACAATCGTTCAAAGGTACCTATTGTTTTGCCACGTCCCAAAAATGATACAACCAACGCCAAACGGAATATTAGGTAGCTATTAACGTTCCTTTATCAAAGCCGGGACTAATTTTATTATTATAATTTAAAATGTAGTTGCGTTTATCTTTTAAAGTCTCTGTGAAGGTATTTTTTAAAATTATGAATAGTATTTTTTAAACTTGGATCAGATAATGTGTGTTGTGAATCTGTCGAATTTACTTACATCATTTTTCTTATAGAATGGCTTAATAAATACCCTTTGGAAATGAAAATATTTTAAAACTAAATATTGACATCCGAAAATCTAACCATTGTGTTTTTCTTTTAAAATATAATAGTACTCCTAATTAATATATATTTTAGTGTAATAGCTTTCAAATTAAAAATTGTTTCTAGCAAGCTGCCTGGCAGTAATGCTTACGCCGAACGTAATTACTACAATGTTATTAAACAATTATTGTGAAAAATTCTGATGCCTATAATTAGTGTTAAGGCTGCTTTTTAATTAAAAAATAAGTTAAACTACGTTTTGTAAAAACATTGTTTTGTAATAGTGACAAAACCTAACATAGTTCAGTTCGGTTCAGATTCAAACAGTTGAACCTAAGCTGTTCAACGTATACTGCGTAGGTTTTTTCGCTGCTTCTCATTGGCTTGTTGCAACAAAATTCGATGCGATATTCCTTGCTCTTTAGTATAGAGGTCGGCATTGTCTTGCTTTTTTTTTCAATTAAGACCCGGTATTGAATCAAGATATTTTAGTATTGTAACCGTCGACTGTTTTCTCATGCATTTCAGGTGTTTTTTCGTAGGCGGAATTTTTTGTCACGGAATGAAATGATATGGCTGACCTGTACCACGGACTATAATAGTTGTCACTGACTCGCCATTTTTCACGTACATATCATAATTAGACACGTGCTGTTCTTGAGTACAATACGGCATGGTGGGTATTAAATGGAAACTCAAGGGGAGTTGAATGTTGAATGCCATCTCCTGCACCACCCTACTCCCCCTACAAGCTAAATATGGTACGTTTCAAAAACATTTGCTTGAAAAGAGTAAAAACTCCAGTGGTCGGCTTTTTAAGAAATCTTCTGTCGATTATCGTTAAAGTTTTCAGTAATTTTTACAACAGCAAAAACACTATACCTTTAGGCTATTCTGTACTGATTGTATTCCCCCTATTTAAAAAATAGCATCTTTTTTTGTTTAAAATATCAAATTACTCTTAACATGAGAAAAAGCTCCAGTGGTCGGCCGTTCCGTTTCCATTCATTTTATGGGATAGATAAAAAAAAGACTTTCAACAATAAAATTTGCTGCGTAACTTGTAACACATAATTATACTTACTTATACTTCATTATTGCGGTATTTGCAAGAGAATTACGCATTCTTGATACTTTGATTGTTTTTATGCCTACATTTAAAATGAAACCATATAAGACATGTATCACTTCATACATTTTTGATCCTCATCTATGCATCACTTAAAAGGACGTCACATACAGCGCTTCTTTTTTTTTTTTAAATTTCTGTGTCCCCAAATTGTTTTGAATTTTAAGGTGCGGGTTTATTAGAAGAAACACCATCAATATACTGAACAAAAAATTAACATTGAAGTTTTTAAAATAATTTCACCTCAAACCAATGCTTCTAAAAATCTCTCATCAAAGGGCAACGAAGATGTCCCTCATCAAGGCCACATCTCTCAAATACAATTTACCATTAAAAAGAAGGTGCTTTATTGTAAAACAAGAAGTTCCGTCCAGAACTATACGAGCCTACTTTCCCGAGTACACCAGCTTCAAATTTATAATCTAGATATCTCTCTCTCTCTTTCTCGTTTAGCTTAAGTTCTTAATTGCTTCAGATATACCTTTTTCAACGGTTATTACATATTCATTCAATTATTATTCATAGGATTCATAGGATAAATAGGATTATTCATTAAATTTCATAGGAAAATAGGCTCGTTAGTTCTGGATGAATTTTCTATCTGTACATGTTCTACGTCATAAGAGCTTTCCGATAAAGTTTGTTCCAAGCAAATCGGTCCGTTACATCAGGATTTATATGGGATTGAAATTTCCCCGTAGGAGCAATGTTAGTATTTTTTGAACTGTTCAAAAATTGTTCAAATCAATATTTCACGCCAAGAACTTCTTCCAGTGAGCTTGTTCATTGGAACTTGGATCTTGTACCCAGAGTTTACATCATTTGCTTCATTTTCACCCATAGGCGCTAATGCTAAAAATTTTTGAACTGTTCAAAATTGAACAAAAAAATGTTCAAATCAAAAAGTAAAATAAGGAAATGAGATGTCCTCACCGAGATCTTTCGAATGCAAAAAGAATTTTTCGAATCGGATAATTCGTTCAAAAGTTATTAGAGGGGGACAGACCGACAGACACACTGACAGACAGACAGACAGACCGACAGACGCACTTTTTCCCCCATCTCAAAACCCTACTTTCAAATTTTTTATTTTTCAATCTTTATTTAATTACTTAACTTATTTTTGACTTTTCTTGATTTCTAACGACATTTTCACGATACATTAAGCCTTCTTTCATGCTTTATTATTATTTTTTTTACTTTTACAGAAAAGTAGGCTAAACAAGAAGTTCCGTCTAGAGCTATACGAGCCTACTTTCCTGTATACACCAAATTCAAATTTATAATCTAGCTATCTCTTTCTCTATCTTTCTCCTTTAACTTTAGTTCTTATTTTTTTTCAAATATACCCTTTTCAAAGGATAATACATATTCATTCACTCAGTCATTCCTTCTGTCATTTATTCAGCCATTCATTTATTCATTCATTCGTTTACTCATTCATGTGTTTATTCATTCATTTACTCATTCATGTTTTTGTTCATTCTTTTCCTCATTCATTTATTCATTGATCCATTCTTTCACTTCTTCATTTATTCATTGAGAAATATCCTTAAAAATCCCGATAAAACATTTCATAGGAAAATAGGTGTAACAAGATGCTTGTTACATCTCGCGATCATAATAACTTTAACCAAATACTTTGGTTATTTACTTAGTCCTTGGTGACAAGCCTTAGCATTTTTACTCACGGTTCCTTCGGATTAACCGATAGGCGTAACCACCACTTGTCACTTCTTTTTTAATTGCCTACGCCGGCAAAAATTTTATACCATTTTATTTTTTAGAAACAACATTTTAAATCATTTTTTCAATTAGCTTTTTCACGGGGTATTTACTTTTCAACCATTTTTTAATTTTAATTTTATACCGTCGCATTTCAACATCACAAATTTGAATTATTTTAAATATGCGACGGGAACTATGTACTATCTCGGAGTAATACTCCCCTCTTTCGCGCCTTTGCCAATTGTTCCGGAACTGAATCTGTGTGTTTTCCCCTCATTCCTACTGAAAGTCGAATACGGAAAAGACGCGCCCGGCGTCTGGGCAATTTTGCCTTTTCGTCGGGCAAGCTATGTTTTGAAAAATGCTAACTACTACCTCTTATATTACTACTGCATTGGTTGCATCATGAAAAATTATTTACTAAATGGTTTTTATTCGCTGAATCGATTTTGTACATATTAGATTGCTGGAAGCGATCTGAGTTGATCGATAACCTTTGTGTGATGCCGTTATATATTCAATCAGAAAAATATTCAGCCAAGAATTAGTTGAACTGTAATATTCTAAGGTTTTATTGAATTTAACATCTGCAATGCATATGGTGGAGATGCTGACTGATCTATATATCTGAAGATTGCCTGCCAACACAAAGTTGTAAAAGACTTTTTTGACCGTTACCACCTACAATGACCAAGATAACCAGCATTGAGGAATCCGTCCTCGGAACAACTAACGCTCCTAAATGAACAGTATTATGAACTGATAATCAGCCACCAAATGAAGGAGCAAATAGTACGCTTCATTAATTTAGTATTGGTCAATCAACTTCTGCACTCTTCGATAATTAGGCAGTCATCTTCAAATATCAGGTGATATAATCTTTTACATCAATTTCTAACGCCAGCTATGTCACAACCGCATTAGAGATCGGTGAAATTCTCCTGTGTAAACTATTTTAAATAACGAGTTGTACTATTGTGTTACATGCTAGTTTATTTTTAATTTTTTTAAAGAGCTCTTTAATTTTTTATATGCAGTGTGTTTATAATGCAATAAATCCTTACAGTCAACGATTAATAATTTCGTAGTTATTTCTAGTATGTATTTTTAAATATTTTAATTTACATAATTTTTTGCTTAAACTTTTTTATTTCTAAATGCTCTAACATATTCTGATCTTACACAACGCAATGTACCTAAAGTGCTAAATCCAATTATACCACTACAACCACCACATAAAAATGGTGCCGCGACGAAAGAAATTAATTATGTTTTATTAGGTTGAGAACTTTGGTTATGATCTGTGACATTCATCTCGGATACTCCCTAAATACATGAAATAATGAATTTTTTTTGCACATGTGTATTAATTTTCAGAAGGGTATATTTTCTATATATCAGTATATAAAACACAGATCTTGAAATAGTCAATCGAATGCTTTTTTCCAATATATTTTATTGATTATTTGTGTTATTTTGCATATTTTTCTTTTCTTATATTTTATGTTCTATTTGTTGCATTGATTTTACAATTTATGCTTATCATTGATGATTGTATCTGATTTAAAATCTTAAAAGCTTTCAATCAACATCAAAAATATGACAAGTAAATCAGTCAGTCAAAGTTTGGCATCTGCCTTACCTCTCTTTCATGGTAAAGACAATGAGGATATTAATTTTTATCTAAACCAATTTAACAGCATTGCAAACCTTGAAAAGTGGTCAGATACAAAACAACTAATTGTTTTGAAATTAAACTTGGGGGATAAAGCTTTAGAATTTATCATAAATGACCCAATTGCATCAAAATATGATAACATCCAGGATCTTCAGAAATTATTGAGAAATAAATTTCAAAAAACAAAGTCATTTAACCAAATCCAAACTCAATTTTCAAAAATAAGACATAAACCAGGGCAATCTGTCAAAAATCTTGCTGATGAAATTTCCAAACTTGCTTCCCTATATGTTGGCATCAAAGACTCGAGCAGTGAGGAACTAATAAAATTAGCTGATAATGTTAAGTTATCAAAATTTTTAGAAGTAGTCAGGGAGGACATTGCTCTTGATGTCAAAAAGAATGGTCCTCAAGATTTTCAAACTGCTGTAAAATATGCAACAAACATAGAATTGGCTTTGGGTGATGTGCCATCAACATCCACTTCAAACAGTTCTTTTGAATCACAGATAAATACCTTATTACAAGCTCAAATAGAGAGAAATAAAATGATACAAAATCTGTCTTCCCAATTATCTGAGCTCCAAAATGAAAGAAATCAAGTAAATAACTTAGTTGCTCGAAATCAAAATTCTTTCTCACATAATGACCAAAATATTTCATGCCACATCTGTCACAAAAGGCATTTGACAACTGATTGTTGGCATTTTCCTCGTACAAATAATTTTGTAAGGGGTAATAACAGATTTGTAAGAGGGAGAAATTTTCGAAATATTGGTTCAAGGGGTAACCACCCATACAAAAGCAGGGGGAATTTTACAAACAGAAGAAATTTAAACTAAAGGGGGGTGCTTGTAAAACAAAATCTGCCAAAACCAGTTCTCGAACAGGTGCCCAGGGTAAAAGAGAACCAAAAAAAAATCATGACAAAGAAAAAGAACAAGAAAAAAAAGGGACTTCTAACAATTGTCAATCAATTACTAATCCCGTAGAAAAATTTGTTTTGTCATGCAATAATGAAAACAACAACAATCTCCCAATAATCCAACTTAGGTTTGGTAGTTTAACTGTTAATGCTCTTTTGGACAGTGGTGCTTCCTTATCACTAATTGAACCTGACATTATATACAAAATTAAACAGGAATGCAAGGTAGAATTTGTTTCCCGCAGTGTGAAAATTGTCACTCTTGACAAATCCACTATTCCTTATATGTCAGCAGTCTGTATCAAATTCAAAATACAAACTTCCTTTTTCAACAACATATTTTTTGTAACCAAAAATCTGTGGAATTCTGATTTTAACATCATTTTAGGATATGATTTCATACAGAGAAATAAAATCATCTTGGACTCAGGAAATAGGAAATTAATTGTAGGAAATTGTCACCTACCTTTCAATTTGACTAATGAAATTAACAATCAACCAACTCAGGAAAACATAAATGATGTAAATAAATTCAATACTATTAACACTGTTAGAACTTTGTGCAATTACACAATACAGCCAAAATCCTCTGAAATAATAACATTAAAAATTCCTCAAAATTTACAACATCTTGAACAAGTCTTACTCACTCCAAAAAAAGGTAAATTAGATATTTCTGTTACTGAATCCATTCACCAAATATCATTTAACAATTGCATTCAAACTATTGTAGAAAATAATACTGACAAACCAATTACCCTAAGAAAAAAAACTATTTTCGGGTACATTGAAAAATTTCAGGAATCTGACTGTGTCGAACCCTCAAAAACTCAGCATTTTCAAGTTAACAATCTCAATTTGGCTGAAGTTAGAAAATTGCGAAAAGAAGAGATCAAAGAATCTGATTTTGATGTCGCTCATTTAAACCCACAACAACAAAAAGAAATTCTACAAATTTTAATGAGTAATACTGCAGTTTTTTCAAAATCATATATGACCTTAGGCTCTACAAATGAAGTAGTGCCCGAGTTTAAATTACTCCATGATTTCCCTATCCAGACTAAACCATATCCCATACCCAAAATAGCCAAAGAATTTGCTCAGCAAGAAATAGCCAATTTACTTAAAGCAAAATTAATTGAGCCATCTTCATCATCTTATTCTTTTCCTGTAATTTTTGTTAAAAAAAAATCTTTGAAGGGGGATGACCCAAAAAATCTGAAATTTAGGATGGTAATAGACTATAGATTACTAAATAGCATAACTGAATCCGTAAAAATTTGTTTGCCCAGAATTTCTGAAATTTTACATGCCATTGCTGGTAGATCTTATTATTGTGTTCTAGACTTAAAATCTGCCTTTTTCCAAATTCAACTTAAAGAATCTGACAAAGAAAAACTTGCCTTTCGCACGGAATTTGGCAATTATCATCCAACTGTCTTACCTTTTGGTACACGAAACTCAACATCCTTTTTCACTATGTGTATCATAAAGGCATTAAACGACCTAAGGGGGCGCAATATGCAATTTTTTCTGGACGACATAATTATTGCTGCTGATTCAATTTCTGAAATCAAACAAACCCTTCAAACTGTTTTCAATAGACTAAAGAAATTTAATCTCACCTTAGACCCTGCAAAAATGCAAATCTGTAAGCAGGAAATTGTTTATTTGGGTTTTAACTTAAGTAAAAAAGGTTTTGCTCCATCGGATGAAAATATAAAAAAAGTTACAAAATTTCCTACTCCTAAAAATGTCAAAGAGGTTCAAGCTTTCTTAGGTATGATTAATTATTTTCGGCATATGATTTACAATTTTGCTGAAATCACTCAACCTATTGTCAACCTCACAAAAAAAAATGTACCATTCATCTGCAGTGAAAAATGTAAACAAGCTTTCGAAAAGATTCAGAACCTTATGCTTAACAAACCTTCATTAAAGAATTTCAACTCGGATGATAATTTATATTTGGTGACTGATGCATCTAAAATTGCAATATGTGGTATTCTATTAAATAAAGTAGGGGATAATTTTTTTCCAATTGAATTTTTTTCCAGACAATTAAATCCTGCAGAGCAGAAATATCCTTCAATTAGAAGGGAATTGTTAGCTATTTTTGCTTCCATAAAATTTTTTCATGACAAACTATATGCTAAGACTTTCGAAATTTTGAGTGATGCAAAAGCACTTACTTATCATATTCACTTGGACAAACAACCTGAAATTGTTGCCAGGTGGCTTTTGTATTTACAACAATTTAGCTACAAAATTTCATTTATTGAAGGCTGGAAGAATCCAGCGGATTTTTTATCGAGAGTAATTCAGGAAAATAATGTTGTAAACAACCTCCAAACATTCAATGTTTCTGATCAGCTAAACAATAATAACTTAAAAATCCACCAAAGACAAGATAAACAAATTTCACAAATCATTCAGGAAATTGAGAACAATTCAGAAAAGACAAAATCTAAATATTTTATTGATTCACATACTGACCTTGTCATGATCAAATTGATCAATCAAAACAAAAAATTCAAATCCAAAAGTTTAGAAAACAAAATTTTAGTTCCTAGCTCCATGTTCAAAATTTGTTTAACCGAGGCTCATGCACCTCACTTTGGTACTCAAAAAACTTATGAATTCTTAAAAAAGAGATTTTATTGGAAAGGCATGTTCAAAATGACAAAAAAATTTTGTGAAAATTGCAGTCAATGTCTACAGCACAAACCAAAACAAACTTCAACAACTTACAATCTGATATCCAAAAAGAACCTACACCCTTCTGATTACTGTGCGATTGACATCGTAGGGCCACTTCCACGTTCTTTAGATAATAAAAAATTTATTTTGTCGATTATTGATCATTATTCTCGATTCCTAGAAGCTATTCCTTTAACTGACATAAAAACCAATTCCATCATTAAAGCTCTAGACAAATATTTTTCACTTTTTGGGATTCCCAAAGTTTTGATTTCTGACAACGGGTCAAATTTTTGTTCACATGAATTTGCAGCATTTTTGAAAAAATTAAATATTGAGCACAGGAAGAGTTCAATTTATTTTCCTCAATCTAATGGACTCCTTGAAAGAGTTCATAGAACCATGAAGGAAAGCATTGCTGCAATGTGCAACAAAACTTTTGAATGGTCTCAGAAATTGCTAATTTTCAAACTCCATTATAATAATGCAATTCATTCAGCTACAGGTTTTTCACCATCTAAGATATTTTTTGGCAGGGAACTCAACATACCAATCAACATGCATAATGATGCAAAACTGGTTGAGGATCACAAGGAGTACTTAGACAGGATTTCCAATGAAATCAAAGAAACCAGGGACAATTTTAATAAGCATGAGGATCAATATTTTGAATCAAGAAAAAAAAAATATAAAAGGGAGAAAGAAACCAGAATTTGAAATTGGGGATAAAGTTTTTGTCACCACCTTTCAACATCCCAACTCATTGCAACAAAAGTATCATGGACCTCATGAAGTCATAAAAAAATTCAGGAATGACAACTACTTAATTAAAGATGAGATCAATAACAAAACAATGAAATTACATGCTAGCAAACTTTTTCAACAACTTGATCTCAATTTAGATTAAAATTTTAAATGGGTCTAAATAAATTTTGTAATGAAAGTTAAAATAATGCGTGAAACTTTCAGTGATTTGGGGAAGTCTTTTCAAAAAAAAAAAAAAAACTATCATCTTTGTTTTTTCTGTATATGTTGTTTTGGCCAAATGACATTCTAGTTTTATGGCAGGCTGGTTCCGCGTTTAACTGGCAGAAATGTAAAATTCAATGATGAAATGATGTTCAAAGCATTTTGGACACAATTTTTTTTTGTGATTTCTTCCTCAACTCTGCATTAAGTCATGGCATAATGTTTTTGTGTACAAATATGAATAGCAATTAAGGTACTAACAATATCTGAATGAGATAAATTTTTGGTACCATGTTCTGATTGCAATATGTTGAAAGTGTTTCACAAAACAACATTTTTTCCTTATCAAATATATCATGTATGGGTATGTAAAGGGCTATCCGTGATGAATACACAGTGTCACAATTTGTTTTTCATAATGTGTTTGAGCATTCATGTTTTTGTTTATATTTTTCAAATGTGTTTGTTTACGTTTCACATGTCATCCATGTTGCAGGATGACATATGGTTGTGATCAGTCACGGGATGATTGGTAAACATTAATGTATCCTAGTTACTTCAAATTTTTTCTTTCGGGGGGGGGGGGGGGATAATGTAACAAGATGCTTGTTACATCTCGCGATCATAATAACTTTAACCAAATACTTTGGTTATTTACTTAGTCCTTGGTGACAAGCCTTAGCATTTTTACTCACGGTTCCTTCGGATTAACCGATAGGCGTAACCACCACTTGTCACTTCTTTTTTAATTGCCTACGCCGGCAAAAATTTTATACCATTTTATTTTTTAGAAACAACATTTTAAATCATTTTTTCAATTAGCTTTTTCACGGGGTATTTACTTTTCAACCATTTTTTAATTTTAATTTTATACCGTCGCATTTCAACATCACAAATTTGAATTATTTTAAATATGCGACGGGAACTATGTACTATCTCGGAGTAATACTCCCCTCTTTCGCGCCTTTGCCAATTGTTCCGGAACTGAATCTGTGTGTTTTCCCCTCATTCCTACTGAAAGTCGAATACGGAAAAGACGCGCCCGGCGTCTGGGCAATTTTGCCTTTTCGTCGGGCAAGCTATGTTTTGAAAAATGCTAACTACTACCTCTTATATTACTACTGCATTGGTTGCATCATGAAAAATTATTTACTAAATGGTTTTTATTCGCTGAATCGATTTTGTACATATTAGATTGCTGGAAGCGATCTGAGTTGATCGATAACCTTTGTGTGATGCCGTTATATATTCAATCAGAAAAATATTCAGCCAAGAATTAGTTGAACTGTAATATTCTAAGGTTTTATTGAATTTAACATCTGCAATGCATATGGTGGAGATGCTGACTGATCTATATATCTGAAGATTGCCTGCCAACACAAAGTTGTAAAAGACTTTTTTGACCGTTACCACCTACAATGACCAAGATAACCAGCATTGAGGAATCCGTCCTCGGAACAACTAACGCTCCTAAATGAACAGTATTATGAACTGATAATCAGCCACCAAATGAAGGAGCAAATAGTACGCTTCATTAATTTAGTATTGGTCAATCAACTTCTGCACTCTTCGATAATTAGGCAGTCATCTTCAAATATCAGGTGATATAATCTTTTACATCAATTTCTAACGCCAGCTATGTCACAACCGCATTAGAGATCGGTGAAATTCTCCTGTGTAAACTATTTTAAATAACGAGTTGTACTATTGTGTTACATGCTAGTTTATTTTTAATTTTTTTAAAGAGCTCTTTAATTTTTTATATGCAGTGTGTTTATAATGCAATAAATCCTTACAGTCAACGATTAATAATTTCGTAGTTATTTCTAGTATGTATTTTTAAATATTTTAATTTACATAATTTTTTGCTTAAACTTTTTTATTTCTAAATGCTCTAACATATTCTGATCTTACACAACGCAATGTACCTAAAGTGCTAAATCCAATTATACCACTACAACCACCACAATAGGCTCGTTAGTTCTAGATGAACTTTCTATTTGTTCATATTCTACGTTATAAGAGCTTTCCGATAAAGTTTGTTCCAAGCAAATTGGTCCGTTAGATCAGGATTTATGTTGTATTGAAATTTCCCCTTAAGCGCTATGTTAATTTTTTGAACTGTTCAAAAATGAACAAAAACTGTTCAAAATAATATTTCACGCCAAGAGGTTCCTCCAGTAAGCTTGTTCATTGGAACGTTGATCTTGCACCCAGAGTTTACATAATTTGCTTCATTTTCACCCATAGGCGCTAATGTTAAAATTTTTTAAACTGTTTAAAATTGAACAAAAAAATGTTCAAATCAAAAAGTAAAATATGGAAATGAGATGTCCGCGCCGAGATCTTTCGAATGCAAAAAGAATTTTTCGAATCGGACAATTCGTTCAAAAGTTATTAGGGGGGGGGGGGCAGACCGACAGACCGACTGACACATTTTCCCCATCTCAAACCCCTACTTTCAAATTTTTTATTCTTCAATCTTTATTTAATTACTTCACTTTTTCTTGACTTTTCTTTATTTTTAACGATATTTTCACGATACATTAAGCCTTCTTTCATGCTTTATTCTTATTATTTTTACTTTTACGGGAAAGTAGGCTAAAAACTAGAGTGAAATGAATTAATTTTTCTGTTTCTGTTGAATTAAAACTCAAAAGGACTTTTCATAAAGCTAATCACAGAGCTTCAGTGGCGTAGGAAAGGGGGGTCTCCTGGTCACGAACCTCCCCCCCCTCCCCACCACATTTTTTCAGCAGGGTGTTAAAGGGCGCTTGGTCAAATTTGAAGTATGTTATATTATTCTGGGAGCGTGAATTACGACTGTGTAAGCACTTTCATGTAGCGAGGGACAACGGGGGGGGGGGGGGGGGAGAACACAAACAGGTCAAGTTAAGCAACTATTGCACACTGCACCTGCCCTCCCCCCAGAAATTTATACCTACGCCACTGCACTGTAGAGCAGAAAGCAGAAACATTAGCAAACCACGAACTATTTCACGAAGATAAGACATAATGGAGTTTGTCGAAACGTACTCATGTCATTTTGTAACAAATTCAGCAGTTATCAAAAGTAAATAAATTTGGATTCTTTTGTGGAGAAAACACAGGAAATAAAGATGTTCGTCTAGAACAGCGTTTTCCAACCGGTGGTTCGCGAACCCCCAGGGGTTCGCGCGGTGCAGAAAGGGGGTTCGCGAAAATAATATTGCAATGACGGAATTTCTTACCGCTAACGTAAAAGAAACAAGAAGTTCCGTCTAGAACTATACGAGCCTACTTTCCCGTACACACCAAATTCAAATTTATAATCTAGCTATCTCTTTCTTATTTATCTTTAGTTCTAATTATTGAAAATATACCTTTTTCAACGGATAATACATATTCATTCACTCACTCATTCATTCTTTCATTTATTCAGCCATGCATTTATTCATTCATTCGTTACCTCATTCAAGTGTTTATTCATTCATTTACGCATTCATGTATTTATTCACTCATTTATTTATATTTTCATTTATTCAATAATTTATTCATTCATTCTTTTCCTCATTCATTTATTCATTGATTTATTCTTTCACTCTTTCATTTATTCATTCATTCATTATTTCACTCATTGAGTCACTGAGAAATATCCTTGAAAATCCCGATCAAAAAATTTCATAGCAAAATAGGCTCGTAAGTTCTGGATAAACTTTCTATTTCTACATGTTCTACGTTATAAGAGCTTTCCGATAAAGTTTGTTCCAAGCAAATCGGTCCGTTAGATCAGGATTTATATAGGGTTGAAATTTCACCGTAAGCCCTGTGTTAATTTTTTGAACTGTTCAAAAATGAACAAAAACTGTTCAAAACAATATTTCACGCCGAGAACTCCTTTCAATAAGCTTGCAATAGGAACTTGGCTCTTGTGCCCAGAGTTTACAGAATTTGCTTCAATTTTGTCCATAGGCGCTAATGTTAAAATTTTATGAACTGTTCAACAAAAAATGAACAAAAAATTTTTCAAATCAAAAAGTAAAATATAGAAATGAGATGTCCTCACCGAGATCTTTCGAATGCAAAAAGAATTTTTCCAATCGGACAATTCGTTCAAAAGTTATTAGGGGGGGACAGACCGACAGACAGACAGACCGACAGACAGACCGACAGACAGACCGACAGACAGACCGACAGACCGACAGACACACTTTTTCCCCATCTCAATACCCTACTTTCAAATTTTTTATTTTTCAATCTTTATTTAATTACTTCACTTATTTTTGACTTTTCTTGATTTTTAACGATATTTTCACGATACATTAAGCCTTCTTTCATGCTTTATTATTATTTTTTTTTTTACTTTTACGGGAAAGTAGGCTAAAAACGAAATAATAAATTTACATCCGCATTAAGAAGGAGTACAAAAATGAATTTTTAAAAAATAAATCGTGTTTTCCAGATAATGCAGAACAGTAGTGGGCTGACATAGGAAACATACAAAATTTGAAATGCACTTATTTGTACTTTTGCCTCATTTCTAAAACTTGGATCACAAATTGGTGCCTAAAGATATTTATTGATTAATTTAAAATTTTAGAACGTATGTTTCTTCGACGATTTCCCACTTTTTCGTCACAAGCGCGAAGAATGAGTCGGAAATATTAAAATTTACTACATGCAAAATTTTACATTATTTTAGGCTAATTCCTCGCAATACACACCCACAAATGGAACTGGAATATATTTATTCATTAATTTTAAATTTGGACTCGCAATTATCACACTTTATTCGAACTTTTCTGCATTATCGCAATTAAAATTTTGAAAATATGTAAATTTTAATTTTTCTTAAAATTTCCGAAATTTTGCCGGATTTTGTATATTTAAACCGGAAAGTGGAACCTGTCGGGAAAATAATTTTTAATTTTTTTTTAGGAATGCGTATGTTTACCGCCTTAATAATTATTCAAAAAGAACAAATAAAATAATAATAAAAAATATTTTTGTAGCTGTATTTCAGTTGTATTTAAACTTAGATATTTTACAATAATTATGTTTTCATTTCATGTTATGAGGTATTGTACAACATGGAAAATAAACGTGCTAACAAACTTTATAGTTCTGTCACCCTTTACTATCGACTACAGACGGGGGTTCGCCGTTTTCTTTCGGATCTTAGCAGGGGTTCGCAAAGGAAAAAAGGTTGGGAAACACTGGTCTAGAATATCAAGAAGCAGAATCAATTTTTGAAATAAATGACCTAAATGGAACATCGGTCTTCTGAATCGTTGAGTCAAAAGACCGGTTTAGTTATTTAGCATAATAAGGTACAAAAGCAAAAACTAAAGGTTTTACAATCATTTGAATAATTTGAGCTAATGTAATTGCAGCTGTAAGAAATCTTAATTCCTTATTATAAGAAATTTATTAATAATTCGTTATAATTTATTAATTACTGAATGTGAGCCGTTAAAAATCAATTCATTTGCTTTATTAATGCACGAAGATTTTTAGTGAGCAAAAATTAAACCATAAGTTTTCAGTTTTGCTAATAATCGGGTTACATAAATTTTTCACACATCAGCTGAGTGAATTTACAAAACCTGTTTTAGAAAATCTTTAAGATTCCGAACTGATTTTTCAGAAAATGTTAAGCCCCTAAATTTAACATTTTTCAAGACTAGTAACTGTAGAGACGGAAGATTTAAATATATAATTTTTTTTATATATAACTTATTAATATATTTTAATATATATTAAGAGCAGATTTTTTTTTCGCTTGACAATCAGATGAAAAATAACGCATTCATTAAATTCCAATTATGATTAGAAACGAAATTTAAAAGTAGAACCTTATTGTGATCAAAAAATATTTTCTCTTGGGTAATAAATCTCAAACATTCTAGAATAAAAGTTAACATGGAATTAACTGTATGAAACTTAGTTGAGTTTTAATACTTTTCTTTCGTTATTAGTAACTCAGAAACAAGAAGTTCCGTCTAGAACTATATGAGCCTACTTTCCCGTATACACCAAATTCAAATTTATAATCTAGCTATCTCTTTCTCTCTCTTTCTTATTTATCTTTAGTTCTAATTATTGAAAATAGACCTTTTTCAACGGATAATACATATTCATTCACTCACTCATTCATTCTTTCATTTATTCTGCCATGCATTTATTCATTCATTCGTTACCTCATTCAAGTGTTTATTCATTCATTTACGCATTCATGTATTTATTCACTCATTTATTTATATTTTCATTTATTCAATAATTTATTCATTCATTCTTTTCCTCATTCATTTATTCATTGATTTATTCTTTCACTCTTTCATTTATTCATTCATTCATTATTTCACTCATTGAGTCACTGAGAAATATCCTTGAAAATCCCGATCAAAAAATTTCATAGCAAAATAGGCTCGTAAGTTCTGGATAAACTTCCTATTTCTACATGTTCTACGTTATAAGAGCTTTCCGATAAAGTTTGTTCCAAGCAAATCGGTCCGTTAGATCAGGAATTATATAGGGTTGAAATTTCCCCGTAAGCTCTGTGTTAATTTTTTGAACTGTTCAAAAATGAACAAAAACTGTTCAAATCAATATTTCACGCCGAGAACTCCTTTCAATAAGCTTTCAATAGGAACTTGGCTCTTGTGCCCAGAGTTTACAGAATTTGCTTCAATTTTGTCCATAGGCGCTAATGTTAAAATTTTTTGAACTGTTCAAAATTGAACAAAAAATTGTTCAAATCAAAAAGTAAAATATGAAAATGAGATGTCCACGCCGAGATCTTTCGAATGCAAAAAGAATTTTTCGAATCGGACGATTCGTTCAAAAGTTATTAGGGGGGGGGGGGCAGACCGACAGACCGACCGACACATTTTCCCCATCTCAAACCCCTACTTTCAAATTTTTTATTCTTCAATCTTTATTTAATTACTTCACTTTTTCTTGACTTTTCTTTATTTTTAACGATATTTTCACGATACATTAAGCCTTCTTTCATGCTTTATTATTATTTTTTTTTACTTTTACGGGAAAGTAGGCTAAAAAGGACAGGACAAAAAATTCAAATTCAACAATGAAATAGAAACAAAATACAAGATTTAGAGTCCAACCATGGCTGCCTGCGATCATATAGCGGCTGTCCAGACGCAGCGCCAGAACAAAGGAAGAAGCGTTCAAACGATAGTTATTTTTTTCCTCACTGGTGCGCTGCAAGCATGTACTAGTTTTGTATGGAAATACATTACGAAAGCATTGTTTTTGCCGGGTTTGCAGCATGCATCATGAAGATTTCTTTTTGGTAATTTTTTAGTTCATGCATTACTGATCGGAAATATGTCTCCCGATGTTTAATTGTGTCTAACCTATATATATTTATTTTAAAGAAATTTTTCATCGTAAATGAAATAAAACGACAGAAAGCAGTAGAGTGTTTTTTCTAAGCATTAAATTAGTGAATGCATACATTTTATAATTTTAAGGATTTACTAAATTCACGTTTGGTTTTATATGCATATATTTTGTGTGTTTTTTCATTCCATGTCACCTATTCAATTATTCTGCAAATAGAAATCGCGAGTTGGATGCTTTAGATTTTAGATGATATGTTTAACCAGTGAGGGTTGACATTTGCATTTTCCCCTTATGTCTCGAATTTTACTTGATTCATTTATTTATGCATTGTTTTTATTTATTTGTACTTCATATTATTAATAAGAAAACAAACGTCATTAGAGCCCAAACTTCAGAAAACATATTTCGGGACAAGAGGACTCCTTTTATCAATGAATAGAGTAATTCGAGTGATTTACACTTACTTGGATTACTTACATTTTATCGGTCAAATCTTTACGCATTGATAAAGGGGTTCCTTTTAATTCTAAAACATGTGTATGGAGTAATTTTTGCAACTTGCGCTATAAGAACGTTGGTCCGCTCATTAATTTTTTTCCACTCAAAAGTAAACTTTGAACTTCATATTATGTCTAGATTATGCTTTTAATTTTTTTTTTTTTTTTTGTTCTGAGAAGTTTAAATTTCTTATGCTTGTATGCTTGTATAGAAGGATAAAGTTAAAAATGGAATGAGTGAGAGAGAATCTATATTATAAATCTAGTAATGTACCTTTTTAAAATTAAACTCACGCTACATGAACATGGGTTACAATTGCAATATCTAAAAGGAAGGGAGACTTCCCTCTAAGATTTGTTGTTGATTCTCCACGCGTTCATGAGTACACCCATTTTTTACACCATAGAGTCTTAAAACATAGAAAAGTAAATAAACTAAAAAGGGACCGTTCATAAATGATGTCACGCTCTTTTCCGATATATTTGACCCCCTCCCCCTTTTGTCACAAAATGTCACAATTGAACGGACCCCCCCTCCCCCCTTTGCCACATGTCACGCTATGTTGTATAAGCCTGATGTCATACTTCTTCTTACCCCCTCCCCTCCCCTTATCACACTTTGTCACAATTTCACGAACCCCCCCCCTCCTCCTCGAAGCGTGACATCATTTATGAATGCCCCCTAAAGCGTATTTCTGATTTCTAATTTAAAAGTGGGGAAACATTAATTGAAGAAAGGATTTAAGGAAAGTCAGGTTACAGAAAATCAGAGAATCCGACAGCTTTTGGTAGATTTCATCGAAGAAATGCCGGTTGCAAAGTCTTGGTATTAAAAATTGAGAATATTCAGTGTAGTCCAGAAAAAAAAGAAAAAAGAGGTGAGAGGGGGGAGCTTACAGATAAGAGCATAAGTTATTGTAATGAAATAGTGGTGGGGGAGGGGGCTTTTGAAAAGTGGAGGGACGATCGTGTAAAATAAAAAGTTTTCGGACGGTCCTGCCCCCCCCCCCCCGACTGAGAATACTCATTGCTTTTTGTTGTCAAGGAGTATGTCATCTTAATAAAAAAAAATTTTTAAAGGGATATTTAAAGAAAAATTGCTCTTATCCAGGGGTGTACACGAGGGAAGTTCATGGCGTAGACTGCGCCATTAAATCTTTTGATGAAATTTTTGACAGCCCCTGGACAGGGGGGCATGCTTTCACCGAGTTTTAGCCCTTTTGGGTGGTTGTCTTTTTTGGGGGACTTCGTACCTATTAGTATGCACCATATTGCTTAGGGGGTTGGCACCCATGTATTGTCAGTGACAAGTTTTAAAAATAATCTTGATAAATCTGAACTGCATTTAATGAAGCGTTTTAAGTAATTATTTTTAATTTCTCATTTATTGTACTTAATTGTAATATTTGAAAATATTTCCCCTTGATTATTTATTTTATTGAATCGTTTTCTTTTACAAAGACCTAATCTTTGACCTTTCTTACTTAATATTTTAGGATTTTATTCTAAATATTTAACTAGTGCTTTAGATGAGACTAGTTGCTTTAGATGAGACCAGCAAAAAAAAAAAAAAGTCGCTACTCTTATATGATAATCCATCTGTTGAAGTTAACTGAAGTCAGCTATACTATACAATACAATATTAGTTATTAGTATTATGCTATTAGTCTGTCAATAACAATAAAAAATTGTGGCATTAATCACTTACTTAATTACATAATTGTTCAACTAATCTTTATTTGTTAAGTCACTTCACAACCTAACTGTTCCACTTTCCTGTAATAATTAAATTTACAATAAATGGAATTGAAATAATTCAATTAACACAAATATTAAAAATAACTTTATTAATCATAATCTGTCATTTTTCTTTTAACTGCTGCAATTTAATAGTATTAACATGAATGTATTGAAAATTGCTGATTAATAAAGTAACCATTTAAAGACTATTCAATACGGCTTTCAAAAACCTGCTAGCCAATTTATTTGTATTACACAATGTGAAAGGATAAATGTATTTCAGAAAATTATGCACAATTATTGTCGTTCAAAATAAAAATAAATCTGAAAGCATAATATGATCAGCCAATTGCGAAGAACATTTTCTTTGTGTTCATTATATATAAAAGTATACGTATGTATGAAAAGTTGTATCTTAACGAGCAGCTTTAAAGTCTGCATGTGTTACTACCAGAAAAACGATGTTTTTATTTTTTTCTCTGTATTAAAAACCCTGCAACGTATTTTGGTAGTTACTTTTGCCCTCAACACTTAAATGTTTATCTTTCTTGAAATTCAAGCTTTTAACGCGATGATATTGCAATGGTTACACCTTTAAATCCTCGCTTTTAAGTACATGTTAACAACGCCAATTGACTGAAGTGGCAGAAAATGTAAGCTCTGCTTGCACGCACTTTTTCGCCCGTTTGGACAGCCGCTATATGATCGCAGGCAGCCACTGGCGTAGATAAGGGGGTAGTTTTGGGGATAACCCCCCCCCCCCTGAAATGGGGAAGATTGTCTGGAATTTTGGCAATTTTTCTTGTAAAACCATGAAATTAGCTCATTTTTCCCGAAGAAACCCCCCCTGAAATCTGGGTCTAGCTACGCTACTGCAGGCAGCCATGGTCCAACCCAAGCTGATTTCACTGTGCAATACGAAAAATGTCCTTTGGATTAAAGTGTCTGTTTCTTATGTACTTTTGGCTGAAAATTACGAATCTGCAATTATTTTTTGCCTACCACGTATCATTTTCCCAAAATTCCACATTTTAGCTTTTTACGTATTTTTTGGATAAATGTGCATATTTTCGTAACTTATCGACTTAATTTATTATAAAAAACATCTTTTCTCATTGACAATGAGATCGTTGCCATTCTAGCTCTCCTTTTTAATGAACTTGGGTTACTTTAGCGACATTTTCGGCAACAAAAGCTTTATCTACTTCTCGAAGTTTCGACTCTTTTACAAGACGACAAAGGCATTTTTTAGACTATTTTGCGGAGAAAGGAAAAATAGTATGCTACTGTGATGTTAATATACTATTTCAATCATTAGGACATGAACACAATTCAGCAGAGTGGCGCTTGTTTATCAGTGCTCCTCCACCTAAGTATTTTTTCCTATTAATTCCTGTAGCATATTCTGCAAACACAAAGGGAATTTCAAAATTATCAGTGGGGCAAAACATATCAAATGAGCCACTTGTAAATCTACAATGTGCCTTTTTTCCGCAACTGCACATTATACTTGGTTTATCGAAACATTTGTAAAAGCTCTGGACAGAGAAGGAGGGACTTTCTTGCATCTCATTAACAAATTCAAAAATTTAACTGAGGCAAAAGTAAAAGAAAAGATTTTTATTGCCCCACAACTTAAGGAAGTCCTTTCATGATGAAGAGTATGAAAACAAACAGTCAGAAGCCGAAAAATCCGCCTGGCTTGCCTTTAAATCAGTGTGCTCACGTTTCTTTGGAAATGAGAAAGCTGAAAACTAGAAAAAATCTTGTTGGTGACATGATAAAATGCTTTTGTATTATAGGTTGCTATATTTCATTAAAACTACATTTTTTAGAGTTCCATATGGACTCCTTCTCTCAAAACCTTGGTGCAATTAATGATGAGCCTGGGGAAAGGTTTCATCAGGACATCTCTGTTTGAAAAGCGTTTCAGCGGTAGATAGAATGGATGTATACGAATTGAATATTATTAATCTGTTACTAGGGCACACCAACAGGTGCCCACAAGATGAAACGGCGAAAAAAAAATCATTTTAGTGTTTGTGTTTTCAATAAGTAAGCCTCAATTACATTCTTCCTCAACCAAATTGTATAAATATGAGAAGTGGGTCTCCAGCAAAAAAGGTACGTGATGGACCATTTTGGATTGGATATTTGAATCAAGCACCTTTTGTTTATATGGAATCACATAGTTTCATCTAAAGGACAAAAAAAAAGTTCAAATTTGTTGTACAGTGTTTTTGCTAAACATACTTGGTGGAATGCACCGAAAAACTTTTAAAGCTATATGTTATATTAAAAAAAATATTTTAGGGATTTTACTACACGCAATTAAACAATATACAAGACATAGGACAATGCGTTTAAAGATTTTAAATGCAGAATAAAAACATTGAGACATTCACAAAAACCGGGAGGTCTTTTAAAGTAATGTTTACGTAAGTTTTAAATTTTGTATGAGGCTTTAAAACACTTTCAACTGTCGAAATACATAGTAACGATAATAATAAATTGGGTATTTTGAACAATTTTAAAGGTGCTCTGTCCCCTTAATTTAGTTCTATTTAATGCACATTAGAAAGGTGACATTAAGAAAGTGGCAGAGCAACTGGGTAAACCAACTAAACGACATGTGGCCAGTAGTCGGCCTATCATCACGTGGCCTACTACTGGATCTGTAAACGAAACCAATTCCCTATGGCCGGACTCCCCTTTAACCCCTTCCCCCTCGCTCCCGTGAAAATAACGGGGTGAAGTTTCGCTCTCTATTTCTCGCTCCCGTGATATTTCCGGGCTGGAGTGTTTAAAATTTCGAAATAAAAACAAATCAAAAATTAAAAATGAATATATATATTGTTCATACACATATTTTTATATAATTTTCAGGGATAAAAAAATAGGCACTTTTACAACCGCTTTCTTGAAAATTAACCGCTCGTTAAGTGGTTAATTTTCATATTCTAGTCTGAAAATTTGATAACATTTCTATAAAACAAGTTAGCTTAGACATTCTATTAGTAGAAAAATCACTTAAAAATTTACAGTAGAACGAAAAACAAAAATGTACTTACCATTTTAGAATGAAACTTCTTAGCAGAAATATAAGCGAACTGGCGATCAAGGCTTAAGAGCACATTGATGACTGATTACTAATTCAGGAAAAAGTTCCCATAACTCACTAATCTGGATGATAATTAGCGATATGCAAGTGAACATGGGAAAGTGTAATTTTGCATTTTTAGCTAGATATATATTATTACTAAGTTGTTTTATGTCGTAGTGGCCGAGCACTGGCACCCTTACCCTATTTGCAATCTACACAACTAACTTGAAAAAAAAAAGAAAAAAAGACTCATTCCATTACGGTAGAAATGATGCCATTTTCGTTGATAGTTGATAGATGAGTCAGTATTTACTTATTAATTAATTAATTTATTTATTTAATTTTGCGTAGTGTTGTGGGTTTGATATAAGAAAGTTATAGTAGTAAGTTTCAATTTGATTTGTGTTTTTAGTTTTAAATTTTTTAAAAAAATCTATTTACTTATTTATGTAATTTCAACTTGGTATCAGTATAGTCCATTCCAACTTCAATTTTTCAACTTAACGTAGTGAAAAATTTTTTTTTTTCTTTTTGAAAATTTATCGAAAAGGAGAATTATTCCCTGTTTCAACGAGATGTCCATCGGCACAAAAAATTTCTTCAAGAATGCCACTCAGCATGCTCATTGCTCACGCAATAAACTCTTTAAATGTTACTCTAAATCAAAATAATTTCTCATAAATAAAAACCTTATCAGTTCTAGTACTTCTGCTAAATCGCTATAAAGGTGGACAGCTCCGAAGTAAGATTATGAACGATTTCTTCGGACAATCAGCAAGCTCTTTTTCTCTTGCTTTAGTTGCTTTTAAAATCAGTCAGTGGCGCACATAAGATCCAATGTGACCTTGAGGAGGTGATGTAGGTGAATTAGCATACAAAAGTAAAAGTTAAGACGTTAAAAGGACGGGGATATCAGCAGATATATATCAGGACGATGGTGACCCAGTTGAATAAGAATCATCCCTAACTCTTCGCTTGAACAACGCAATCGTAAAAGGCTCCATTATAAATTGATACGTGCTCTTTTAATTGGGAACCGGACTCTTATCTCTGAACTACTGTAGAGGCTCTCTATAGCGAATTTCCGTAACACTAATTTTTCAGTATAAGGCTATTTTTAATTCAGAGCGTACTCATTTGTTTTTAACGGCATTGGCAATGATTCCCTTCGCAGACGATCCATGAAAGTCGTAACGACATACATTATCTATCGGTATAGTGCTCTACAGGGGTGGATCAAGAAGATTGGAGCCCTCTGGCAGTAAAATAGAAGTGGAGCCCCATCATATTGTTGTCCTGAATAGTAAAACTTTTGAAGTAACTGTTAAGAATAGTAAAATTTAATGTGTGTTTGAGGAAAAATAAAACAAAAAATTTTCATACATAAATATTTTGAAAACTTCCAGGAATTTTCAAAATTAAATATTCATTGGATTGAAAAATGACATTTCATTTGGCAATGGCATTGGATTAGAAAATGGCTTAGTTAAACTATGTTATAAAATTTACATGGAATATAATTTGTCGCGAGGCCCCCTTATAGCATTCTCTGCAATGAAACAATAGAATAAATAAATAAATAAAGTAAAATTTGAAATAAGGAAGGGAATGTATATGAGCTCGGGGTCCTTGGCGGCTGCCAACCGTTTAATCCACCTCTGATAACACTGTGCAACAAATTTGAACTTTTTTTTTTGTCCTTTAGATGAAACTATGTGATTCTATATAAACAAAAGGTGCTTGATTCAAATGTTCAAACCAAAATAGTCCAACATGTACCGTTTTTGCTGGAGACCCACTTTTCATATTTATACAATTTGGTTATAGAAGAATGTAACTGAGGCTTACTTATTGAAAACGCAAACGCTGAAATGATTTTTTTGGCCAATTCTTCTTGTGGGCATCTATTGGTCTGCCCTGATAACAGTTTAGCAATATTCAATTCGTATACTTCCATTCTATCGAGCGCTGAAATGCTTTTTAAACAGATATGTCCTGATGAAACCTTTCCCCATGCTCATCATTAATTACACCAAGGTTTTGAGAAATAAAGCCCACACGGGAGCCGAAAAAGTGTAGTTTTAATGACATACGGCAACCTAATAATACAAAAGCCTTTTATCATGTCGCCAGCAAGATTTTTGTAGTTTCTCCATTTCTAAGGATACGTGAGCGCACCGATTTAAAGGCCAGCCAGGCTGATTTTTCGACTTCTGACTGTTTCTTTTCATACCCTTCATCATGAAAGAACTTCCTTAAGTTGGGGGCTAATATAAATCCTTCCTTTTACTTTTGCCTCACTTGAATTTTTGAATTTGTTCCTGAAATGCAAGAAAGCCACTCCTTCTCTGTACAGAGCTTTTACAAATATTTCGATAAACCAAGTTTAACATGCAATTGTGGGAAAAAGGCACATTGTAGATCATCATAGGCTCATTTGATATGCTTTTGTCACTTGTAATTTTGAAATTTTCTTTGTGTTTGCAGAATATGCTACAGGAATGAATAGGGGAAAAAATACTTAGATGGAGAAGCACTGATAAATAAGCGCCACTCTGCTGAATTGTGCTCTTGTTCTAATACTTGAAATAGTACATTCACCTCCCAGGAGCATACCATTTTTTGTGGCGCCGTGAAATAGTCTACAAAATGCCTTTGTCATCTTGTAAAAGACTCAAAACTTCGAGCAGTAGATAAAGCTTTTGTTGCCAAAAATGTTGCTAAAGTAACCCAACTTCATTAAAAAGGTCTCTAGATTGGCAACGATCTCACTATCAATGAAAAAGATATAATTTTTAATAAATTGATTCGATAAATTACAAAACTATGCACATTTATCCAGAAAAGACGTAAAAAGCTAAAATGTGGAATTTTGGGAAAATGGTACGTGATAGGCAAAATATAATTGCAGATTCGTAATTTTCAGCCAAAAATACATAAGAAACAGACATTTTCATCCAAAGGACATTTTTCGTGTTGCACAGTGTAATCTGTAATAAGCGATGAACTCAAACATGAATGAAAGAAAATGTACATTTTATAAAAAATTTTGCTGTAAAAAACGAAATATACCGAAACACGATTTTTCAAGAGGGGTGGGACAAGCGGGGTAGGTCTCCCCCTTTCCCGAGAAGGCATCGGATGTCCGGTATCTAGCCGATTTTTAAACATGCGAAATCCGATCCGGTCACTACACTAAAGATCCGGTTACCCGGTATATCGAGGTGGATATCCGGCTAGGAGATTCAGAGTTACCTACTGTACATAAAGTTAAAAATGAGAAGGGTTAACTAAATGCAATTTTAGAGGAAATATTAGGAAGGATTTACAGGTAACGTAGATAATAAAATGTAGATAATAGGTACGAAGAATTTGATTTTTTCGAAAACGCATGCCATAGAACAGCTGTTTGCGATTAAGCATCAGTTGCTGATTGTGATTGCCTGTTCGTGATAAACACTACATAGATTTACCAGACCAGTCATTTTGACTGTTTCGAAGCTTTCATTTTGTGAGTAATTATAGTACAACTTTCAATTGGCTTTTCCTAATACACGGTAAGTAGGACAAGTTAATGTGACTGAAAGTTTTATTATAATTAGTAGGAAGTTAGTGTAAAATGAAAGGTTTGAAGGGTGATTTTCAAATTTATTGACGGATTGGGTTTGACACAATCTGGAAATTTTTGTTGCATCAAACATAAAAACTTGCCCACATATGAATTCCTTATAATTTACTGCATTCTGTGATCAGGTGGTTTTTTTCGAGTTAATTTATTTATATTTTAGATATTTCAAAAAGTGTCTTGACAAGTGATTGTTTTTCTCATGAGTGTTACCGTTTTTAAACATTCTGTAAAATAATCCTTATCAATAATTAATCTAAAAAATCTTGTTTAGGTAATCTTACATGCCTTAAAATAAGTAAAAATAGTATTAAAATTTACTTATTTAAAATTTTAAAACTATTTTAATAGCACTTTATTTCAGGAGTGTTACTTTGTTTCGTAAATGAAGGATATAACTTTCAATAAAAATGTATTTTATTGAAAATTAAATGTTTTGACTGCAGGTATAAGAAGTAACTGGATAGCCTTAATTGGCAAACCATTTTTTGATTATTAACTAACAAATATATTACCACAAATCTAATTTTTAGCTACAGTAGCACTCATGAGAGATGGTAATACTCGTGAGACAAGCACCCAATCCTCTTGCAATAATGCATCGAAAATAATAATAGTAATTAAAATAACAATAATTATGAAAAGAGAGACCAAAATTGATTTTTTACCCCATTAATTGCTATTTTACATTTAAAATGTAATAAAACATCACTACTCTCCTAATTCTGACCCAGAAATAGATGTTTTTAGACAGAACTAATAAAAATTAATTTCAGTTTTAAAGTAGGCAAGTAAAAATACGAAAAAAAAAGTTCTAATTCTGCAAACCATATCTTTAATTTAAGTAATGTGAAGATAGTAGTCATCACTTTCTTATTTATATAAAGTACCAACTGTCATACCCGAACAAATGGCTATTTTTTTACTTATTTATTTTTCCTTTTTTTTTTGGGGGGGGGGGGAGAGTTACAAGTACGAGAGTTTTTCTTTATTCACCCCTTAATAATAAAACATATCTTAAACAAAACACACAAAAATCATATCTGCCAACGTTAAAATTTTGAGTCAGGGTGTCTCTATTAATATATATATATATATATATATATGTATATATATATATACGTAGTAATAAAATATATCCTTAAATAAAAAACTAATATCAGCTTGAGTTAAAGCTCATAGAATGTCTATATCTGCAGATTTATTTAGTATTTGTTTGTTTTCAATTGTGATTGCAACTTCCTTCTCTTTCCAAGTATCTCATGAGTGGGTAACACTCATGAGATTTATTAAAAAATTCTGACTGTGTTCCTGAAATTATAATTGGACCGATTGATTCCTCTACAAGAAATACACTATTGCTGAATCGCTTATTTTTATGCTGTAAAAAATATTGGGAAATAAATGGGTAACACTCCTGAGAAGTAATAAATATACTCATCATGTTGAATTGTATGTTCCACTATAAAACAGTAAAGGAATAAAACTAACCCATTCTAGATGGTACGAGGTTAAAAGGAAGATACAAGGCTTCCCTACCACAGAAAATAATTACACTATTTAAATATTTTGAAAGCTAAATGATAGGAACTTTCTCGAGGTAACACTCATGAGCTGCCCGGACAAAAACTTTCTTTCAATTTTAAAATATTAGATAAACATTCAGTAAAATCACGTGCATTTTTGTTAAGTAAACACATATTACTTTACGTTTTAAATAATATTGAATAAAAAGGTTACTTTAAATGCTAAAAGAAAGACTCTGGTTCTGTGAATTATTTGCTTCGGACACGCAATTTTCCGTTACTTTCCAACCAAAGTAATAGAAGAAGCCTATTATTTCACAACTTGGAAAAAATGTAAATGAATGCATTGAATTAAGTAGGAAATGATGCTTCCCTACAGGTTTTTACAATGGCAGAATAATAGTTTTATCGACATGAAATTCAGATTTTATACTGCGGACATCAAACCGTCAATCGTTTTGAAAATCACCCAGAAATGGTTGAAAATGGCCTCTTTGAATTGTTTTTTGATCACTTAAATCCCTTTGCTCACTGCCTCATTTCAGAATAAAAATTGTTCGATTTTGGAGGATTCTTCCCACAACGTACTGGTGACACCGCATTAGAATAATACTAATTGAGTTAAAATTGCCCCTAAGGGTTTCGGCTATGCAGCTTTTAAAAAATTGGAAAGTTCAATTCGTACCACTTTCGAAAGAATTTCGGTGTGACATAATCGGAATACTTAGTACTAACACAAAACAGTTTCTTGTTACTATAATGTAAGATTTTTTTTTTTTTTGGAAATTAATATGAATTTTGTAGTTGAAAGAAGAAATACATGTATTTTAACAATAAGTACATAATACAGTAAAACGGCTCCTAACGGACACTTTTTTTTAGCCGAACAGTTTTTTATTCCCGCCAGCAAATCATCGAGTCTAACGAACGAATGTTTTGGTAGCAAAATGTAAATAAATATACAATGATAAATTCTGATAAACAGTGTCGTAATTTTTCATTGTAAAATCTGGCAACACCGGCAATTGGGTTTATTCATTACGTATTTTATTTTGCTGAATGAAATATAAAGGCTATTTTTTTCTTTCTTTCTTTTCGTTACAATCATTCTCACTTAATACTTTACTCCGTATACTGAAACAAATCACAGTTTCGTTTTCTATTCTTAAATAACAAATGATTGCTTTTTGGCGTTAGTTTCGTCGTTGAAGCTGATCCCACTTCGGGCAGCCTTGACACTTCTTTTAAAGCTGGTTTAAAGATTTATTTCCATTGGTCATGGCCGGTCACTTTAATATTGTTAAGAGGTCATTGTTTCGGTCAACATCCTCCACGGGATTTGAAGTTCAATTGCCCACTCTTAAAAAACTCGTAATTAGGTTCCACTTTTACTTTCACCCGCTCGTGTCGCAACGAAAGGCAGTCATTTTCTTTCAATGGCGTTATTTAGGTCTCAAAATTTCCGCTAAGAATGAATCATTTTTTATGTGGTGGTGTAGAAAGGGTTTCATCCTGGTCTGTAGTTACACAATTGCTTCACTAGCGAAACGCTTCTTTGACACAAGTATATATCAGGATTGCCGCGGGGTCTCATTCAATTCAACCGTGGCCCATGGACGCAGGCATCCTTGTAAATCTTGGTCATTTTGGGGGAAAAAGTCTCTCAAAAATTTAAAAGGGTTTAAAATTTTGATTGATTATAAAAATGTATTACATACCGCACCCCGGCAAGAAAAGTGGCACATCTCAAAAATTTGAGTTTGCGAGTTTCTATCTTTCAAAGAAAGTTACAAAACAATGTAACATCGTTCTGAAAGCACTAACGGATTAAACGAAGCTAAAATATTGGGAGCAGTATTTACTAATCGGTTGTAATATGCAGTACAAATTCATGGGATTTTTATTTGTCCATTTGTTATACGACAGATTGTTTTAATGATTTTTGAGTTGTGTCACTTTTGTTGCCGGGGTGCGATACGTTAACACTAGATTTACCAGGCCATTTCTAAACTTTCATTTTACACCAAATTGCTACTAATTATAATAAAACTTTCAGTCACATTTATTAGTCCTATTTAAAGGGTGTTAGGAAAAACCAATGCAATTGAAAGATGCACTATAATTAGTAACAAATGATGGAAAATGGAAGCTTGGAAACAGTCAAAATGACTGGGCTGGTAAATCTAGTGTTTTGTACGTGATAAAATAGTTCTTCAAATCAACTAAATATATATGCTCACATTGTTAATTTGCTACCATTTGTATCATTTTACTTTACTAATTACTAAGACTAATTTAAGTTCACTCAGCTGTTTTTCACCAAAAGGTTGTTTTTTCGGCACTAGATCGGGATCGGGAAATGAATTCTCCTTCGATCCTCCAGTATGCATTTGAAAATAATATATTTGTGACTAGGACACTTTCCTTTCACTGTTTTACTCCTTCAAAAATAGGTGTTATTAAATGTTAAATGTTAATTAGTCATGAATGAGAACACGGTGTCCGATCACCACGGAAACCGCTTCTCAAGCGACGAGTGAACTTCTGATTTTTTTGTGTAGTATTTTTTTATTTCGTAGTCATTGACGCATTATAGTGCGTCGCAGTCGCAGCAGCACTATATATGAGTCGTCTAGATTCAAAACCAGGTTCATCCACTTTTTTTTCGATTTCAACTTTTTTACACTTTCTAATAGTTTAAAGTAATCTTCATATGGTATTAATTTTTTAAGTTTCTAAAGCAACTACATCATGCTAAAAAGTGTGTTTGAAATGTGCTGGTTAGTTACAAAACCAGATCCCCCTCCCCAGCCCATCGACCATGCTTGTCAGCTCTTCTTTTTTTCCCTCCAAATATCTTCCAAGGAAAAATTATTTTTGTGTTACAATTTCAGCAAGTTAAAAGTCCATCCTCATGCTCTCAGCTAGAAATTCGAATTTCTTAGATATTAGTTTTTTGCCCGACGTGAACAATTTCATTTTTTAGATGTAGCTGGTTGTAGCTCATTTTTTAGATGTTTGAAGCTTGACGACTCATATGTAAATGTATAATGAAAAACGGAATATAATTACTGTGGAGATAATCTTTTAAGCAGAAGAATAATTTCGAAAACAAGTAATACAACAGGGGCTGCTGCAACTCCTTGTAATCAGACATTAAGGAATCTTTAATGCTTGCTCAAGTCGAAAGGACATGAAACATTTTGAAAAAGGGCATTGCTTTCTAAAACGGATCGGAATGCCCTAAAAGTCTTTAGAACATCCAAGATAAAACGTTTTTTATCCCAGAACGAAAACTCCATTCAAAAGTCAGGATCGCAAATGCAAACTCTGTACAGGAAAAGAATCTCCGGTCACAAAGGCAGACTCTTTAACTCTAAACCTACCAAGTACCGGTCAAATTGACCGTTTTCTAACTTTTTTGGAATTACACTTTAAACATTATAATACCGTTATCGAACTATATGACAATTCTTAGAATATGCATATAATATTTTTTTCGCTCTGTACTTCTAGTTACTTTTTTTCTTTTCCAAGAAAAATTTATTCAACTTTTTAATTATCGGTCAATTTGGCCGAGTACGGTAGGAATAGGCATACAAGAACTGTCGGTACGTTTAGTGTTACGAACATCGCAATCGCAAAAACAGACCCGTTCATCAATTATTGACGTTTATTAGCCATTCATGCGATTTCCTTGGAGCAGTATTTACCAAACTATGAGTCGTGACTAGGGAATGTAAACCCGCACTGTTATTGGTTCTGCAGAATATCGTGATTGAGATTTTCTAATCCTGCAGGATTGCCAGCTCTGGATTGTGACTTCCCCTGTAGACAGAAAGATCCGAGTTCGATTCCCCAGCAGTATAGCGTTTTCAACGATAACGTACTCATGCTTCGCACTTGTCTTGTTATTTCTGATAGTGTGTTACTTCAAATATGAGGGAATATCTGTCTCAAAAATGAGACCTTACCGCATCATTTTTAGGAAAAAAGGATAAGGGATTTTAAGAAAGAGTTTACTTAAAAAATGAAAACTCGGTTTTTCAAATCTAAGTCATTTTGACTCGGAGCTGTTCCAAGAACGTGAAGTTCTTAAAAATAAGCCATTTTATTCCAATAGTGACAATTCTGATTTAACAGTGTAAATACTCAAATTGATTTGCTACATTCAAATGAAGTAATAGGACTTCATATCAAACGAACCAAGTTCTGCTCCTTTCATCTTGTTATTTGGCTGTACATTCTGATGGAATTTTGATATTGAAACAAACTTTATTCCATTGTATTCTTAGTTAAATTACCTTTCTAATAATACGCAATATTGTGGAAACACTCTAAAACAGTGGTCGGCAACCCGTCGATCGCGATCGACCGGTCGAAAGTTATGTGATGCAAACATTAGTAAAAAAAAATCTTCAGCATTTTAACAGAGAATAATTCGTTTCGATTTTGAACCTGCGTGATTGAGGTCCTAATCCCGCATTACTAGTCCCACAGATACTGTCATCCCCGCATAATCGGGTAACGGATAAAGGAATACCCCGTTTATAATAAAAAAATCTTCCGGAACCGAATATTTCCCCATAGATGCAATGGTAAAGATCCCCGTTTAATCGAATATTTTCCCCGGATAATCCAATTTTTCTGGTCTGCTTTTGATAAAAGAATTGATTAAGTTTCAAAAATAAATAAGTAAATAAGAAAAATTTTTTAATTTTCAAGTTGATCTTTCAGCAACTCCTTACTTTTCATCATTTTAATTTGTACTTAAAAATATATAATAATGTATTTAATTATTTAATTACTTTGTTCTTATTCATTTTATTTAAAAGAACTTTTAAGCACTAACATTAATAACTTCTTTTAATTAGATATACTGATTTATTATTACGTTTCGAGGCAATATTATCAGTTCTGTAAGGCAAAGAAAATTTCCCCGCATAATCGAAAACCCCGCTTAATCGAATAAAATATGCTGAAACCAACGGTATTCTTTTAAGCGGGGCCGACAGTATTGGTTCGGGATCCCGCGAGATAGCATTCCCTACTCACTTTTCTGCACCAGACCCCTCCCTACCTGTTAGCCGAGGCCTTAGGATTGCTTACGTTCTGATGTTACATGCACGTATCCCTAAGTGTACATGGGTATAGTCTTCAGTGGGTATCGAACGCGCGACCTTCCAGATACAAGTCCGACGCTCTAACCACTAGGCTGCCAAGGCCTACTCCGACTCACTGGCGGGTTTCGACTCGACTTTTGGTGGGCCGCGGCATTCTAATGGTCCGCTTTTTTTTTTTTAATCGTTAATGGTTCATTTAACAACTGATTTTATTTTCGAAAATCAGTTTTTAAGGAAAAATATCATGAAACAAAACATAGTACTTACATTTCGTTTTTTTCATTTCGGAAAATTTGCGTAGATCTTTCGTAAACGGTTGCCATGCCAACTAAGAAGGCAAATTATCTCAATTTTCGGTAGATTTAGTAAACGTACCTAACGAACGAAAGCAGCGTTGCCAAAAACTGCTTTAAAAATGAAGGAAAAGAAATTTGTTTCTTGGATGGTATACTTCTTGTATAGCTCAAATTCAGACTTTCAATGTCCCTCATAAAACTGAACTACCTGGGTTTCTTTCTGAAAAAACAAATTCGAAGATAATATATTTTCTCGCCAACCAAGCAATATCATCATGACTAAATTAGGTGATGTCATAACTTTAGCAATGTTAAACTGGTTCGGATGCCTGAAATTTTTTATTTTTTGCTGAGGCATGATTAAACTACTTACTTACTAGGGCCTCCTAATCGGTTGATGGAAAATTTATTCTAAAACTTCTTATATCAGAACGTTTTGAAATTTACCTATCTCGATTTTGTTCATGCCTCCACGAAATTCAAGTAAGCTAACCGGATAAAACAAAGATTAACAACTTAGAAAAGAAGTTTACGAACTTTTCATCTTTTAGTATCATAAGTTTTTATTCAGTACTGTATCCTCTTGTCCTAGTTGTTGGGAAATGTGTATCAGATATGCTAATTTAAAAGTTTCAAAGCAAGAATAACGATACCTATAACTCTCTTTAAAACGCAAAACTCGCAAGAGAATCTTTGTATCATGTCTGAAAGATAGAATAGTGGGAAAAAGAACTGGCGTGCGAAGAATATTAACCAGCAATCGAAACAATATCGTCTCTCCCTGAGAAGTTTTTAAAATTTCCTGTCAAGTGCGCATAAATATTAGTTTATTTATGCGTTTCTTCAGGCGATTGAAAATGCCGATACTAAATTTTAGCGACTTAGATATCGCCAAACTACCTAAATAATGACTTTCAAGGTCGCTCAAGGAGCTCACACTTCGGTATGCCTGATGTTCGATGCAATCCAGTTTTCATTTGAATAACGGGTTTTTCGTTAATCAGATATGCAAATTTGAAGCTTTTAGCTCCACTAATGGAAATTGCTGTCACTTTGGCTGATTTTTCCTTTTCGGAAAACCCTGTTCTTAGAATGTTTAATATTTCAACAATACATAAATTAAAAAAATTTTTGTGGACGAAAGCTTTTTGTCATTAAGATCCAATGTAAAGATAATCTAATTGAGCTAGTGACTCTTTGTTTGATGTTAGTTGGAACAGTTTTATGTAATGCACAATAAGTCTCCATTTTCTTATTCATCCGTTTTTGTGTGTGAGCGGAGTAGTTCAATTCCATTCACTTCCCTTGAATCCAGTTCAGTTTAATTCGATTCAATTCAATTTTTGATTCAGTAGAGGTAAATAGAGCCTGAAAAATTCTCATCACTCCAAAAAAGAGAGAGATGGGAATCACGCTACATAGTCACCTATAACAACACATTATAATAAAAATAACAACAAAAAAGTATTACATATTAATCAAGAAATTAATAAAACACAATTAAATGCGCTATTTTATTCAAATTCATATTAGAATACAATATAAACTTTTTGAGTATTTTCTTACACGAATTTCTGCTGTTGATACTCTTTTGGCCGTTTGGAAAAGAATTCCAAAATCTTGACCCAAAACAGTTAATGTTATTAAACTAATATAATAGTTCATTGAATAATGATTAATTTAATGCTTTCAGTAACGAAAGGCAGTTGTTTTTAGTTTTTACCCGAGAGTTGCACACTAAACGTTGTCATGAATTTTACAATATTGTCTTAAGTTCAAAAATCATTACAAAAATGTCTTTAAGATTAAATGTTACAAGAACCGATAGTAATGTTGTCTGCATTCAAGTTCGCTGCAGTGAGTTTCAGTGACGTAATTTTTTTCGAAGCGAATCTTTCAATAGAATTCAAAATAAAACTTGCATCATACAGGTGCGCAATCAGAGAGGAGGGGGAGTAAAGCAATTAACTAATAAAACATAAAATTGAACAAAATGTTACGTCAGTCACATGCCTTAGTTTAAACAAAATCAGTTAACAATTCTTAAAAAATTTAATCTTGAAGCTATTTTTTATAGTTTTTGAATCTACTACAATATTATAAAAGTCACAATAACTTTTAATGTGCAACACTCACCATAAAAACTAAAAATAGCTGACTTTTTCGTACCTAAAATACCTTACGTAAGTCCATTACGTAAGTATTACGAAATGCCACTGATTGAGATAAGATTGTCATGATTTCTTGTACCATAATCATAAATCTGTTTCTGTATTTTCACAAATTCCAAATCGTCTATCAAGTGAGCCCATCGGTCCAACAAAATCAAACAGAGGACCACGAACTAGCACCTAGCCTCAAGTTCCAAATGAAATCCATTCTTGATAGCATCATAGCAAAAGGGTCGGGTGTATCGGTCCGGCGGTTTGTATCCGACATGTGCTGTTTCTAACTTTTGCAGCAGATGGCAGCAACCGTTAAGATAAAAAAGTTCTTTCCTTCATCAGTAGTACGATATAGGTGAAGAAAAGAAGTTCAGCGTAATATTGTTAGTAGGCAGTATTGTGTTGACAAGTAGTAAACGTTTGAAGCTTTTATAGCGTTTGAAGTGCACACGAAGATAATTCCTGGCTATTGAAGCTGAAGTGAGTTACAAATATTTGTTTTCACAATTGTAGAAAAGTACATTAATTTTGCTTTAAACTGTTGGACGTTAACGTATATGATGCTGTTATAATAGTGTTCGGGTTGTGTCGGATATATACCACTAAGGGCCAAAATGTACACCTTTCGTTCAACCTGTGTCGTGTATTTCGACTGGCTAACGTCTGCAAAATTGTGCATATATAATAGATCGGGATCAATAAGTTCAATCCCCTGAGGATTGTATAAAAATCCAGTCGATTTTCCAGCATAAAATATCATTTCCTGTTTTTAATAAAATGATTCACTATGTGTGCGTGTCTGAAACTCGCTGAAAAAGGATTTTTCTTTTAACGTAAATGAAGTTTGCTTTTTATGTTTGTTTGTTGATGATAGGTTTATTTGAAATAAATGTTTCAGCATTTTTTGTTTTGAATGTTTTCGTATCGATTAAAATTCCAACACAGGTGTGCAGTTATAAATTAATTTATACATATAACAAGTTTTTATTCTTTTAATTATTAAATTCTACTTATTTACTCAAAAGGCCATAAATAATATTATAGTAACATTACAAAATGTTATTATTGATCTCTTGTATATAATATATACATATATATATAAGGTGGTAAAAGCACCAGTAGTGGGCCTTTTAAGGCCTCTATTGTGATTATAGTTTAGTTATAATTTTCAGCAATCAATACAACAAGAACAGCATTTTAAAACGTTAGGTTATATTTTTCTTATTAGGTTTCACCTAATTATTTGAGAAATACCAACATTTTTATTTTCAAAAAAATCATTTTTCTTTTTTTTTTAAATACGAGAAAGTGCACCAGTAATCTGCCTTTGAAATCTAGTGCGAAACCTATGTATCCCCCCCCCCCCCATCGGTCAGCCGTTTCAGTTTCATTAATTTTATGGGGTATAAGAGAAAGCATTTTAATAATAACATTTTATTCCAAACATAGAGCACTCTCTTGTATTTGCAAAATTATTATAGCATTTAACAAAAAATCTAGTATCGTTAATATCTTTGTAGTTTCTATCCTTAGATCCTATATTCTTTTAGTGGAACTACTTTGTACAAGTACTATATCGAAAACATTTTTGACCCGGATTGTTTGCAAAATGGCGTCATATATTACGTCTCTTTCTTAAATTTATGTATTCACAAACTGCCTCAAAATTTTAGATACATTCTTGCTTGTTCTTTTTGTCATATATGTCTTCTGCGTTCCCAGCGTGGGTGTTACCACGCCTCCGCCCCGAAACACAAAAATAGATGTTGTGTTGTATAAGCTTGTAATGTTGTAGTTTATATTATTTTCAGTATGAAAAGAAAAAACAACAACCCTAAACAGCTGAGTTCAAAAACAAATTAAGCCTTGGGCGTAATCAAGAGATTAGCTGAAATCACTAGAGAATTTCATTTGGTGCTAGAAAGTCTTCGAGACTTTTTTCGATTAGGAAGTCCCTCTAAACTCTAGAGATTGAATCAATCGCTAATCATTCGATTCACTGGTCTAACAGAAAAGAAAAGAAAAAAAAAAAACATCCTAAAGGGCTTTATTGACTGATTCTAATAGTATTTAAATTGAATTGAATTACATTTATTTTCCAGTTCGTGTGCTTAGTCTCGGGACTCGCTTATGAACTGTCGTCCAATATGACAGATAGCACAAGACAATGCATGAAAGATTTTATTACATCACAAAGAGAGGAAATAAGAGAAATACACCCAGGGCAAGGTGGGAATCGAACCCACGACCTCGTTACTGCGCGCAAAGCATCGGGCGGAAACTGGTACTAAGACCGCTCGGCCACCGAGGCCTCTCTAATAGTATTTTTCACGCTGAATTTTCAAATGAAAATATTTTTTCTCCGTTACTTCAGTATTTTTGTGGAATTACTGTAAAAATGCACATTAGTTTACAGTATGGAAATCAAGTAATGTTCAGCGAGCACAAAAGGTCTAATGCTGGCACATCTTGGCATAATTTACCTCAGTTTTCAAAATCCAGCGTTGTAGTCTTGCAGTTTGTTTGAACTCCACCTTTCCTTGATATTTATTTTTCATGACTGAAATGTCCCAACGGAATCGTTCTCCATGTCGATGACTTACGGTTCATAATGTTGTTGTTTAAAAACTTTAAATGAATTCAGATTGCAGATTCATTTGAATCAATTCAAATGAATCTGCATCTTCAGAGACATATTGTAGCCTAATTCCTCAAATGCTTTCAGTGCCGCATTTCTATTATGTGAACGCAGTTATCGGAATTTTTTAAAAGAAGCTTTTCACTGCATTCTTAAAAGAAACCTATACGCATTTTTCTCAGTTAGTAATTGTTCATTCAAAAGTTGTACCTTTTCTGAAATCTTTAATCTGTTCTCCTACGAAAAGTCTTTCTTTCTTTCATTAGAGCATTACAAATTTTAGAGAATTTCTTCTTTCAATACAAAAAGGGTTTCTACAATTTAGTGGGTATAAAATGTTAACACAGATCATGTGCAAATATATATATATATATATATATAATCAAAAGTTAATAAAGTGAATCAAACTGTGAAAAGGCGCACGAGGCAGCACACTTAAACAGTTGCAAATATATGTATGAAATAGAGAATATATATATAAAAAATTAGTGGGTATGTGAAAAAACAACAATATAAAAGGCTGAACGTGGGAAATCACAAATATAAACATTCAAAATGAAAAAGAGCCTGCCTCTTCATCAGTGGGAGGGAGCAGGAAGCATATATAACGAACTATTGTCATTGCAGGTTTCTGAGAAATCCCAGCATAGCATGTGAGAAAAAATTTTTAATAACAAAAGATATAAGACTGGGAGTTGCAAGTCAAGTGAATAATCAAAATAATGTGAATAATCAAAATAATTTGAATAATCAAAATAATTTATCCAGTTATAAAAAGAACAGTATCTCTTTCTCGGCTAGTTGTTGATGTCTTCCTTTCCTGTTCCTGCCTTGGGAGGTGAGTAGATTTAGAAGCTATATTTTAATCGTATTGCTTTGCAGGTCTGGGAGGGGAAATTTCGGCTATAGCATGTTGTTTTTCTGTTTTTTTCTATTTTTACAATTTGCCTCAGTCAGTTTCACGTAAACTTGAAACTTCTTTTAATAAAAAAACTTTTTGTTCTTTTTATAACTGGATAAATTATTTTGATTATTCAAATTATTTTGATTATTCACATTATTTTGATTATTCACTTGACTTGCAACTCCCAGTCTTATATCTTTTGTTATTAAAAATTTTTTCTCACATGCTATGCTGGGATTTCTCAGAAACCTGCAATGACAATAGTTCGTTATATATGCTTCCTGCTCCCTCCCACTGATGAAGAGGCAGGCTCTTTTTCATTTTGAATGTTTATATTTGTGATTTCCCACGTTCAGCCTTTTATATTGTTGTTTTTTCACATACCCACTAATTTTTTATATATATATTCTCTATTTCATACATATATATATATATATATATATATATTTTTTTTTCAAAACTTATTCTTCCTGATTTTTTTTCCACGCCTCCATATGACGGTTATTATACTTTAGTGCTGCGTGTAGACGGATGCATGGTCAATGAAATATGAACAATTAAAAAAAAATATGTAATTGATCGATTGACACATAATTAAAACTTTACACTTGATTTACCAGGCCGTTTTCAACCATTTCTAAACTTTCATTTTAAACCAATTTGCTACTCATTATAATAAAACTTTCAGTCACATTATCTTGTCCTACTTACCGTGTATTAGGAAAAGCCAATGCAATTGAAAGTTGCCCTATAATTAGTAACAAATGATGCAAAATGGACGCTTCTAAACAGTCAAAATGACTGGGCTGGTAAATGTGGTGTTTATGATTCTTTAAGAAGGTGTTACTAATCAAAACAAAGGTAGTTCTTTAAACAAAAATGTCGCTATTTGAAGTAGGAGTCTCATATGAGGGTCAGGGTGACGAGAGGGTTAAAGGATCATCGATAAAAAAAGCTTTTCTCCATTTGAAGTAGGGGTCTCCTATGAGGGTCAGGGTGACGAGAGGGTTAAATTATCATCGATAAAAAGCTTTTCTCCATGCATATTGTATAATAATATATACTTGAAGACAACTTTTTTAAAATGAATTTTTGTAATTCCCGTTTCCCAATCACACAAAAATCTGAAATATGTCGATCCTGACTGCAAACCTATCGACATGATATTTTGACATTGTATCCTTAGCTAGAAATGTCTTCATAATTCGCTGCACTTCATAGTCTCCTAAGAAATGAGTGATTTTTTTTCTTTAATTGTTCAAAAAAGGACAACAAAATGTTACACTTACTATTGACGAATCAATAAACTAACAGCATCCCTCTGCGTTATGAGTTTGTCTTAGAGTGCCCTTTGCTAATGAAATACCATTACAATTCGTCACTAATGAAATGTCTTTGTTTTATTTTTAATAAATGTTGTTCGAAAAAAATTCTGGAAAAAAACGTTGTACGAATGCAAAACAATAGAAACCAAAAATTGTAGTTTAATTAATTTATTTTTCATATGATGCAGGTTTACAATATAAAATACAAATAGATTTGGAAAAAATCATTTTAGTGTACAGCAGTTGTACAAAAGGAGTAGAATTGATAAAACCAACGAAAGCTTTTGAAATTTTTGACATAAATACTAGAACATAACAAATATTAGAATTACATTGTTTATAACATTTGTAAAATATAAATAGAAAAACGAACAAAGTATACACATCACATGAATTTTTCTGATAAATGTTTAAAAAACAAATCCAATACTAAAAGAGCATTGATTATATTTACTTATTTTTGTAAGTGATAGAAAGCAGTATTGGTTCACTTTAAGAAATTTTTGAAATAAAAGTTATAAAGATTTTCGTTACTATTACAATAGGGGAATTATCTGTTGATAAATTACTGTTGGATAAAAGACAGTTGCAAATAAGTAGCCCTTTGGTACCTTGAACTACTGCCACCAAAAATAATCGAAACACTAATGATCATAAAATAATATAACTAAAAATAAATACTTTACAAAATATCAACGAAACTCAAACGTTGCACACAAGCCCAAGTATAATAAGCCCAGAACGGTGGTATGTCGTTTTGTATAAATGTAAAAATATATTTTTTCGATTATGTAAATTTTGCAAGCGCCTTAATAAGCAACGAAATATAAATAAGAAGAAAAGAAAAAAACAAGTAATCAAAAGCGCTTTAATATACAGGTATCACATAATTAATTTGAATAATTTTTGATCTAACACTGCATCTGCATTACTAGTTAGTTAATGAAAAGATAAGTTATTCATTTTTCAGCATGATTCTCGTATGCCTCGGATTAACTTCGATTACGTTTTCGATCACGTGACGAATCGGATGGGATTTCGTCACATGACTGGTCAAAAAGAACAGCGAAACTAACCCGATACACAACAGAATCCAGCTGAATGATACGCTTGGAAGCTGTAATTAATAAGCACTGTTCTTCTGCTCCTAACTAATAAATTTTGATTAATTTTTTAAACAAAATCTTATGTAGATTGGAGGAGGATTTTAAGATGCGTTTTTGCTGCCATCTTTAGTTAAGAAAAATCATGCGGGGTAGCTGGTATAATGGGATCCCTGTAATTAAATGAAGGTAACAAAAATATTTTTTCAACATTTAGTTGCTATTAGAAAAACGAATCAATATTTTTACATTCAGTTTCAATATACTACAAATTTAGATGGCCTCTAAATCCTGTAGACTCATTTTAGAAAATATACCCGTATGTAAAATTATCACGAAACATACATCATATGGATTCATTAAAATCGCAAGTTTTAAAATGCAACTGTCATTTATATAAATATTAGAAAAGAATTGTAAAAATGAATGTTAAAGGGAAAGCGAATATTTCATCAAGCTTTAAAATATAAACAATTCAGATTTTAAGAGTGCCTGTGCATTTTCATCAATGAAAGTGTTTTATTTTTTTATTAACTTCGTAACCACTTAAGGACATAAGCAGGGCTTGAATTGCATAGAAGCTCAGTTCCTGTACTTCTTTTCGATTTTATGCTCATTTTTTTTTTTTTTTTTACGAATGAGACTGAATTCAAACTATTTTCGTATAAAAATTAATTTTAAAGACTTCAAGTCTCGTATTTCTTTTATTAGAAATAAAAGTCGGACATAACCCGAGTTATTCTTGATACGAATAACTCTTTTCTTTCATCCCGAGATAATTCGGATAAAGGATATTGTATTTTAAATTGACCATTTTAAAAAATAAAATAAAATTTTGACTGATATTTAAAAAAAAGAAAGGTCTTTAAGCGGCTAACTGACTTTGATTCCCAGAAATGTTTTTAAAAGGTTGTTTTCTTTTTGGTCAATTTTATATTTTGTGTGTGTTTTTTTTTTTTTTTTGAATTAGCTACATGTAGTATACATATAGTAAAGCAGTAACTATACATATAAGCTACATATAGCATAGTTAGTTTGATACTTTAGAAAAAAATTCGAAATATTTTATGTTTTCTGCTTTTCTGCAATAAAATAAAATATCATAGAATGTTTAGCATACTTTACATTTTAATTATGGATCTACTTTTAAGAAAACCTAGAATTGACGTTGAAATTATTTTAATACGCTCATTTAAATTCATCTTCGTTGAAAGTGCGTTAAAAATTTGCATCATTGAATGTCTTATAGCTATCAAAATGGTAGCTGTCTTGACGTGTTTACAGCCGTGTTGTGTTGACTGTACTGATCGAATGATCGCCTATTTATATTTATAAAAACATACAAAACTTTCACTGTTGAAAATGCAAGGAAGAAAACATTTTTTTTTCGAAAATGCATAAATGTAACAGTTTTAGCATCTGTACAAGAAATTCTATATTTACATCTTATCTTAAAAATTACGTCAATAAAAAACGTTCCACCTAAATATTATAACATGAAAACATATATACTTTAAAATTCTAAATCGCTTCTAAGATAATATTACTACATTGAACTATCTTTCATTCATATACAAATCCAACAAGTTTAACAATGCAAAACATAGCTTTATTGATTTAAAAACATCCTGAGATTCAGTACCGGTAATTGGAATATTAGCACTATAATACCCACAAATTTTCGAGTCAAGCAAAAATTGGTTAAAATGTAAATAATTTTTGGGGGAAAAATATGTTACCGTATTTCTGCTCACTGCTTCTGCACTTATTTAGATGACATATATCGGGCACTAGTGTTACATTTTTTTTTTTTTTTGCTATCACATGGTTGGAAATGTGCTTAACCAAAACTTCATTATAAACTCCCTTGCTACATGTCAATAACGAAATTTTTAGAAGTGAAGTCAATAGATTTGGCGATTGTGGCTTCCATATCTTTCAGATAAGCTGAAAGTCGGTCGCAGAACATTGAAAAACATTCTGCCGTTGGGCTTCCTAGTTCGCTTATCAAATACTTTATGTCTCGACTTTTATTCCTGGTTGTCGAATGTTATTTGTTAGAATATTACTCCCCCCCCCCCTCCTCAACCTGGTGATCTCCACCCTGGGGAGTCATGTTCAGATACGAGGTGGGTCGCAACTGACCGTAAAAAACATTTCACTAGATAAACTATATTAAATTATAAACAACTACAGCAAAATTTAATATTATTCAAAAAAAAAAAATATTGTAACAAGGGGATTGCCAGGCTTTGTACACATATTTTCGCTTTTTCAGGGATTCGCAACAGCAAAAAAAGTTGCGAAACGATGTGTAAGAGTCAATGTAAATATTTCGCCAACATATTTCTAATCCCTTCGCAAAGTTTTTGCAATCTTGTTTTAAAGATACAAATTGCAAGTATTTAAACCTATGCATACAGCTCACTACTCGATTATTCTTATTCACGGATTAGCTTTACTATATAAGCATTTAATTTAACTTTATTTGGACAGGAGGGATGAGGATCAATGGCCAAGTAACGCGGTATGAACGTCGAACTTGCAACCATATTTTAAGGTTGGGGAACGCATTCCGTGGGAAACATACGCGGCAGATACTAGGTAAGGCTGCTTTATAAAAGCTCGAGCTAATGTTACACAGGCCTGATATCTAAAAAATACTTCTGTATTTTTTCAAAGGATTAATTTAATTTCTGCTTCTGAAAATGAATCAAAACAAGAGACGAATGGCGCCCGTTTGATCAAATACTTTCCTGGAATGGTTTTGTTTGCACAATGCCTTGTTAATATTTTGATAACAGCTTTTAATCCATTCAATGCGTATCAAGACAGCTACGCATTAAAAAGTAAATAAACAACCTTGCAAGTGTAATAGTAAAACAAGTGCAAAATGTTAATGCAGGAATACGGTTTCCCCAAAAAGTAACGCTTTTATGTACAGTGTTCTGCATATGATTCATAGATTAACCTAAATGGAAAGCATTTTGACACTGCAATCTTGAAAACATTTGAGAGAATAAACATTTTGCTATATAATTTTCATGCCTGAGTTTATATACACATTCAAACTTGTAAAATCAAATTACAATCTCTGAATGCATATTAACACTTCTAAAGATTTGCCTAATCTAATTTATCTATACCCTATTTAAGCCTAAGCACTTTAGATTGTTTTATATAATATGGATTGCCATAACTACCGTAATTTTTCATATATTATAAGCAAATATATATTTTTCTAATTTAAAACAATATCCTAACACCATTTCATCACATACTATAATCTCTTCAATTGGAGATGTAAGCGTCGCTTGCGACGCAAATCTATAAATATTAAATAATAACTTCACTCTCCACAGGGACATGCCCTATTGCTATCCTTGCTTGAGTAAAGTTCACAAACAAACCAAAGTCGGATCTTACATTTCAACCAGACACAAACCTGTATCTCATATCAACCAGACACATAACCTGTATTTCATATTTCTGTCCTTGTATATGTCCGCTTGCTTTCTTCTGCCGTTTAATGCGTTCAATTATCATCATCAATTCGCAGAACCCCTGAACGTTTCAGATTTTGTAAATGGCGGGTTACAAAATATTGAAATTCGCTTAGTACTCATGTTAGCAAAATGGAAAGTTTTTCCATCAGAAGTTCCTCCTCTTACTATCACTAAATTTGAACTCTCACGTAAGCAATTTGAGTTCGTCTATTTCCAGAATAAACTACACTTCCAGCAAAGAATTCAGAAGCTTCTGAAATCAACAACCTTCTATACGGAGATCCCATCACAGACATAAGCTCTTTGTTCGTCAATCCACTCATCCTCTTCTCACTGAGCAACGAAGTTGGCACCAAGTTTGAACGGATTGGCCGATGCATTCCAATGTCTTAAGAAGAGCCCCTCAGCTGAGCACAAACCTCACAAGACTAGATGCAAATAGAACAGAATGCTGCCTTCCCTCTAAAGCCACAGCGGGCTGCTAAGTAATTGCAATATTTGTACAGCGCTAGTTTTCATTTGGTTCCTTCCAAGTATGCGTAGAAGAATCGAGAAACTTTACAATGATAAGCTCAAAGCTGATTATTTCAAGTAGCTCTTTTCTTTAAACGTAATTTTATAGGTTGATCAGGCGTTGTGATTAACCTTAGAGCTATTCCTACTTCTTTTTCGTTTGCCGACTCCAGATGAAACTTCTGAACCACCTGCCGGAGAGAAAAAAAACGATATAAAAATGAGATATGGACTTCATTCAATAACATACATTAAAAAGCTAATAGATGAAATGGATATTGGTCAGTTTTTAATGGATCCCCTATAATGTATGTAATACCAAACAGATTATCATGACATTTTATGTTCTACAACACAAGTCATAGGTCAAGAATGTGTTTGAATTTTTGGTATCTAATGCATTAACGAAGGCAAAGGCCTTTGTTCATCTATTTAATCAAAAATGATGTACATGAGTGTTTTGCATGCATCCCATGCAAATCCACAATTTGCGTCGGAGTTTCGGTAGTACTTTGCTTTTGCATAAAGTGCTTTTGTAACAAATAGTATACGGCTGTGGTTCAAAAAAATGGCGGCCACGGCACCTTGGGATGCCCCAGAGATGGGGTGTTGCGAAGTGCTCAAGCCTTTTTTGTTGCTAACAAAACATGGGATGTTAGGTTGTAATTAAAGATCTTTTGTAAATTTGAAAAATGAGTTATATATAATCATTATGTTTTTATCAAGCGCTTCACTGATCGTTTCTTAAAAAACGTACAAATAGTATATGCCAGAGGTTCTCAAATTTTTTAACTCTTTGAAGATGAAAATTGAAACCGTAGTGCTAAATTTTATCTCTCATCTATATCTTGTATTTAGTAACGACAAAATAGTATTGACGATATAAGGCAGTTCCGTCAATAGTCTGTAAGACATTAGATTTCACTGTTTATTTATTTTTCTGCGCTAATTTCCCAATGCAAGCAGAATTTTTTTTGTCTCTAACTTTAAAATAGGCTTAATTAAAATATTGTGTATATGTCCTTTCATGCGGAACACTGGGATTTGTTTTGCGTAGCACGAAATTCTGATACGTACTATAACATGTTTATATGTCACTGACTGATAGCGAGCTGTAGAAAAATTAATTCTTCCAAGGGTTCTGCGACTTGGAAAAGTTTTGGGAAATCCTGGCATGAGTAATTGTGCATACTTGAAAATTAAATCAGCGTCAATTATACTAGAATTTCGATTTTCTGGAAGCGGTCAGTGCCAATTCTTTCGGATAGAATCTATGTTCTACTTAAAAGCGATGAATATGTCTTGACTTACCCTCGCCAACAGCAACTTCATCTTGAGCTCTGCTACTCTTCTGCCGATGCACGCGCGGGCCCCCAGTCCGAATGGCATGCATCCATTAGTGGCCGGGTCTTTCCATTTCGAGTTCCTTTCCCACCTTTCTGGAACGAACATGTGGGGTTTCGGGAAAGCCACTTCGTCTCTGCCTGCCGTGTACTGAGACATTACGAACAGTTTCTGGAATGACAGAAGACATTACATTTAGATTGCATGCTAAAGAGGACAACTCATTTAAGTAATCATTCAAACACTTTTAAAATGTTGGTGTTGAAATGTTTAGGTTCCGATCCGAGGCTATCTGATCTGATTTAAGAGACAAAGGTTGCATTTATTTTAAATTCAATCAGATTTCTATTTTATTTTGTACTACATTACTTCTACACTGATGTGATGATTGGTTATAACAGATTACTGGGAAAAATGCCTGTTTGAAAGTGTAGTCAATGAATTTACAACGGTTCGATTTATTTCAGCTTTATTATTATTTTTTATTTGGATTTAATCAATCGAAATGTTTATTTATTTATTTATACATTTTGCTTTCTCAAATTCAAAGTCCTCTCTACAAAATCTCATCTACAACATAAGTTCCTTATTCCTCGGTCCAATACTTTGGTCTCGCGCAGCAACAAAATTTTACCAACAGACATCAACATATTTTCAATAAAAGCACTTCGATGAATATTTACCTGTATCAATTATTATTATTATTATTATTATTATTTTGCAGTTGAAAAACAACAGTGTAGTGGTGTAAACAATATCTTATGAGGTGAGTATTTTAATTCAATGTCAAGTCTTATTTCTTTTGCTTGAATATTATTTACTATTTAGTTGTTAAAGGTTATGCTGTATTTCTTAGTGATATTAATTAGCATGTTAATTTTGGAAGATATTTCGCCGTTAATGTCAAGTCCGTGGCATGTAACTCTTAGATACAAAAGTCTGTATCTTTGCGGTAAAAATATGTAAATGCTATTTTTTTGTATTAGAAATATGTTGCGTAGTGTGTACCCTAAAAAAAATGCAATATTTACAATCAGTTGAAATTAGCATATTCTGAGTGTAATCACTTTTTTCACTGTGGGACTGCAACATGTTGTTTACCAAAACATAACAGAAAAAGTAAATTCTTTTAAATTAATCCTTTTTTAAAGAATTGGAATTATAAATTTTTACGATTGCAATTCTTTAAAAATGCAATTATAATACAAATTGCAATGGAGGCAATTCAAGCAACGTCATTGTTCACGTGGCACCTATGAAAGCAATGTAAACAAAGAAAGCATCACTTTACATCGAGTTCGACAAACAAATTAAAAACTAGGCCTAAGTCAAGTTCTTTTGCATTATATGAAATTAACACTAAATACAACACTATAACTGTTGTAATAATTAATAAATTTCTTTTATAGTGATTAAATTAAATGTAAATACTGGGTTGTAATCAGAAAAAGCTGTGAAAATAGTCTAATTAATTTTAAGATAACTAATTTTGCCTAGTGAACTCCACGTAGAACTCAATTGAAAATATTGGTAAACAAAGAACGGCTATCCCGGGCAACGTGATCGCTCATGAGACCCTCTAGCGGTGAATTGCCTCCATTATAAATATTTATAGTTTTGAATTTAGTGTTTCTTTTCCCTCTTTTTTTAAAGAATACATTTAAAATTTTAAACAAAGTATTGCGTTCTGTTATCTACTCTAATTTTATATCATACTTTTATACTTATTCTTGTAACGTGCATATTATTTTTCAATAGATTAAAATTATTTATTTCATTCTGAAATATTTCACGAAAATTAATGAATTAGTTACATTTTATTCGTATGAAGATAAACTTACCCCTGGGGGAATTTCGTAATCATCTAGAATAATTCGTTGCGGCAAAATGCGAGTGAGGAAAGTGGCAATTGGGTACAATCTAAAAAATAAATGTCCCGGTTAAAAAATTTAAGATGAATTTAAGTTGTCTATTAAAATCTCTACCAATGAATTAAATTTCCTGCATGCAAAAATCACGATCTACGCAAGCATGCTTAAATTCAAATGAAAAACCTTACCGTAGGGTCTCTTTGATGATCCACTTGGCATAGGGCATTTGATCCAAATGCTCATCCGTCAGCGTTTCGTTCGGCTTTACGACACTCCTGATTTGTTTCACGAACTGCTCCTGGCATTGGGGGTTTTTGGCCAGCAAATGCAGAGCCCACTGAGTGGCGTGTGATGTCTGGAAAGGGCAAGTCGTGTTTTTGAGTTCATATGATTAGAGTTCAGAGCAAGTGATTTGATAGTGTTAGAGAATTTTAAAACACGATACGAAGCATGGTTGGGATGGTAGGCATATAACCTGGTAAACTGAGACACGCATACATGTAAATAGGCAAACATTGAAATTGCTCACACACATGGCGGAGAAAATCCGGATTTTCGAAGAAATCCGAAGAAATCCGATCCGAAAATTTCAGGATGTACACGATCCTTCATGAGTGAGGCCTCATATTTAAAATTTATGTGCCTCCCTTGGAAAATTTAAAAATTAAATGGGAGTAACGGCGCGAATTTACTAAGGCTAACATCTTTCAAGCCTATTCTTGATTGAGTACAACAAGTACGTTGGAAAATCTTTCTAAAAGTATCTTCGTAGTAACATTCGCAAAGTTTAAATGTTAATAAATAGATTGTTCAAAAGCAAAACAAACGAGTTTAGTATACGTCATTTCAATTTGTAATAAATTAAGTAAAAGCTCATTTAGACCGTGCCTTTCAATTTCGTATGTGCGAAGTTTAACCCTCTGTAACATAGTTAGACTGCAGGCAACACACCGTCCAATCGCTGTTTTTGTAATTTTCTTCATGAATAATTTTCCTTTTCTGAAAAACGAGCTTTTTATATATTTTTTTAATCTCGAATGCAAAATAACAAATAAATCCGAGTTTATGAGTGATAGGGGGTTAAAAAAAAATTGAAGTACGTAATAAGTTTTTAAAAAATTTTGTCTTTCAAATTAAAAATCCTGAAGTGCGTGTATTTTATTTTTATGTTATCTCGAATTTAAAAAATCAAATGATCCGAGCTGCTGAGTGATAGAGGGTTGATACTCGATTTTTGTTATCAAGGATTCTCCATTTCCCATTCATTCTAGATCAACGTTTCTCAAACTTTCGACATCTATATACCCCGCGTCTAATAAAAAAGGGGACCGGGGGGAACTCATAAACTTCCTGCAATCTATTTTTATTTATTTACTTTTCTTCGAATTACTACTTGCTGTTTTTATGTTTCTATAACTCCCCTGATTTCATCCTTTTCGCTTTAGCTGTCTAAGTTTTCCCGATCCAGGATCTGTCTTGTTACGCCCCAAAGCTTTTCGCTTTTGAGCTGAAGATCATGTTAAATCATGTTTGAACCATGTTAAAAAGAGGACGCCTTTAAAATCCTTAAATATGGAACCCCAAATGGGGTTTGGTTCTAAAAAACCGAACTTTGATATTTTAAAGCTTTGGGCTGAGAGGCATATATTAGTGAAATAACTGCAAAAGCAATGGAAACTTTAAGGAACGAAAGTCCGGGGTAGCGTGTACCGCCAAGAAACGTTTTGTGTACCCCTAGGGGTACTGATCGACATTTTACCATAAACGTATTCTCACTTGTAAGCATGTAAGGCTTGTAAGGTCGGTTGCAATTAATTTTATTTACGTTTCATTATATAATAATTATTACTTTGCTTTTAGAAAGTTATCCATTACTTACAGTGTCGGCAGCAGCCAGAATCAGATCAGCAACAATGTTGACGATATCATCGTGAGTAACATCCTTTTCCGCCAACAGACTATTGAGGACACCAGATACGTTAATGCCACTTTCTCGATCGCTCTTTACTTCCGAAATCCGCGTTTCGGCATATTCTCGGGCTGAAAATAGAGAGAGAAATTATTGTTGTTGTTATTATATGTATCAATAAAACGACACACCAGACTTCACTGGGACTTGTTTATGCATCGTTGACAAATAATTCTATCACTAAACATTTCTTATGTAATTTCTCGAAACCATTTTTAGACAAACCGAGTGTGAAATAATAAAGTTTTTGAAAATCTGGATGAAGATGGACTCCACACAAGCAACAGGCAAATGGAAAAATTTTACATCACCAATCCAGTTTGTCATCTCGATCTTGAACCATGTAGTGATCCGTTCGCGATTCTGCGCAGAACTATGGCCTAAGTTGGCGCCGACTATAGCATGTAGATTCATGTGTCGTTACATTCAGGGCCAACTTAACGTGAAACAGAGTACAGCAAAAGTTGAAAGAGTTAATGAAAGTGCTTTTTTGATTACTGCTTAGTTAAATGTGTCTTAGTTAATCGTGTTTAGTTTAATTTGGTTATTATTGACTACAGGCAGTATTTAGTAAATGACCTCTTTATTTAACGTACGAACTTTGACCCTCAGTTTCTCGTACATTGATACATTTAGTCCGACAATGAAGCGCAATATTAGTAAACGTATATTTTAGAAGGTACACCATTATGAACTGCGTCTGTAACAAGTAAAATAGTGTATGTTCCCACTACCAACTGACATTTTACATCGGATCACCATGGTACGGGAGAAATTTTGTGCCCATAGATTCTCATAAGACGGTTTTCCAAATTTAAAACATGTCCAAACTGTTCGAATTTTAATTCTAAAACTAAAATTCCTTAATTGTATTTTTCGATGTTTTCCTTGGTTTGGAGCATTTTTTTAAAGATTTTCACACCATTTTTTGCATTTTTAAGTATTAATTTCAGTTTTAGAGTATTTTTTTTTTTTTTTTGTGTGTTTTAGCTTTTTTAAAAATTAGTTTTATTTAATTCGATTTATTCATTAAATTTTACAAATAAATAAATAATAAAATAAAATAAAAGGTTGTTGAAAGTTAGAATTGCGAGTCTATTGCTACAAAACTGAATGAAGGCAACTTGAAGAAAAAAGGGAAATTTTGTCGCTGAAAAAAAAAAAAATGCTGGTGTTTTTAAAGGAAGAGATAGTGTTTGAAGGAAATATTTCTAAATGAGTTTTTTTGTTTATTTATTTTGAATTTATCGTAACTATGTCTGCATTGAAAGTCATTTTTCGAGATATACAAACTTATTTTCGGTTGCGGTCTTTTATCAGTTAAAAGAATATTTTTAACTATTCAGCAGGGTTCGCGCTAGGCCGCGCGATCGCGCGATTCCCGCAATATTTTTTGGAATCCCACTCAAAAAAAATTTTTTTTTGATCTTAAACTTTAAAAATCCCGCTTAAAATTTTGGTCAAAGAGGAAAATCCCACCTTGTATTTTTCCCCAGAGTGAACCCTGTTCAGAGTAATTTAGATTCTCTCATTTAAGATATTAAAATTGTCGAGTATTTTAATATGAGTTGTATTTTTTATTCATTTATTTTTTAGAAAGTCATTTGAAGAGGATGTTGTTATAATTTTTGAAAAAGCAAATATTTAAATTGCTTCAATCAAATTTCGACCTCAGATCTTAAGTGCATTTTTTCAGTTTTAATAACATTTTGTGTCATTTTTCGTAAATTTTTAGAGCACTTTTAGGGATTTTTTAGGTCATCAACTTCGAGGCCTGATGAGAACAATTTGTACTATTTTTTTTCTAATGAAACTCGGTTTAAAGTTTGCTTAGTTTTTTTTTCTTCAGACGATCCGTTTGATAAAAGAATTCTTTGAAAATAATAATAGTTATAATAATAATAATAAGATGTAAAACATAGATTAATTTGAAATATTTTCACATGTAATAAAATGTTATGCACTTTTGCTATCTCAGTCTTAATGAAAGTATTAAATAATGAAAAATAGTGTATAAAAAGCTGAGGTTTATTGTAAAATGTAGAAAACTCAATTTATTCCTCGATAACGGTGTTTATTCTTCTTCAAGCGATTTGGATTAATATTAAATTTCGAAAATCCCTTTTTATTGTGTGCCCATGCTTGTTTTGTGAAGACTGAGAACTATTTGACTTAATTTATATTTGAAAGTTGAAAACCTCAATCCCTTCAATTGTACAACAGTTATTTTTGACTAAGAGTCTCCGACTTAAATAACTCTACTAGTGTAAAAAATAGGATCTATTTGAGCAATTTTTGTACATCGATTATGATTGATGTTAATTTTCATAAAACATGTTTAAAAGCTAAGGTTTGTTATACAAATAGCCTGCAAAATATCAGCATATTTGACAAAAAGAAAAACTTTTGAAGTCCTTAATTTTTTTAAAAAAGGTCCTTAAAAGCCCTTATTTTTTGTTCTGTGAAAAGATTGGAAACCCTGTAAGAGGTGAGACATGTGTACACTTACCCAAACTGAGAGCATTGTCTGCCGCGTAGACGAATCTTTGCCATACGGGCAGGTTCATTGAAACGGCCAGCTGGGGTGGAATAATACTTAGTTTAGAGGTTTCGACGAAAATCTGCTGCACGTAGTCCACGAATTTGTGCATGGAGTGATCGCCTGCTGAAGGTTGGAGGACGCACCCCAGACGACGGCCGAACACCATGGTGCCCAGTGCTGCAACGGAAGATTAAGTGTGATTAGCTTTTAGAAGTGAAATTAATAAATATTCACGTGCACTGTTTGCATGTTAAAATGCTCTGTTTACATGGTGATATTTCACAAAAGTTGTCTTTATATTGTCCTGTCTTATTATTGTAACGAGTCCAGAGATAAACGACACTGTAGTTTAATTGCCTCGCTGACCAAAATGTAATTTATTACGGAGTAAACAAAAAATATATATTCGACGGCATTCAAGCTGCTCTACTAGAAAGTTGATAAAAATGACAGTGCAGTTTACCTCCGAGGTCCAGTAAGTAAAGTTGTTACAAGTGTAACTATAAATGACTCTATATGACAGAGACAGTTGCGTAACCAAAATTTCATCCTGGGGGAGGGGATAGCATGTGTATTCCCATACTAGGATCGGCAATAGTGCTTCAAACTAGTGGAAAGCAAGAGTTCTAGGGCAAGGGGGGTATTGTTCCGCAAAACCAGCTTCTGGGGAATTTGCTACCTTAAGTGTTGAGTGTTTTAAGTGACCTTCCCAGTTATTTACAATTAGTCCCATATGGTACGGTGGTTAGGATCGCGGTTGGCATAAATCTGTACAATTATATAAACAAGTTTAATTTGTATCATTGTTGTAGATTACATTTTTGTCGTGACTCGTTGACTAGCGCTTTGTAGCAGTTAGGCTCATTGTAATAAACTTTCATTAGTAAAATTCGTTACATCGTGCCCTTTAGAAAGCAAAGAAAATAATAGTTTCAAAAAATTTCACAAAGTGGGCTGGTATTTGCGAGGAAAGCCGGTCGGCTATTTTTTTTTTTGTGTGGCCCACTGTATTACGTATAGTCCCTGGCCAAGTTAATAGACGCACTACAGAGTTTTTGTAATTTCATATATAAGTTGCTACTGTATGTCAGCATCATTGAAGCAAAATAGCTAGACTTATACGCTAGTAAGCATAGTAGTTGAATTATGCAACTGGTAGGGAATATAGTGAAAGGAAAAGTGCGATTTATAGGCGAGTACACAATAATTGAGTTATAAAAACTAGTAGGATTTGATCGGAGGAGGGACATCATTGAATAATTTGCAATTGATTACTCCCTCATTCTTGTTATTTTACGTCCTATCTAGGTTAAAAAATATATAAAAATGCAGGTTTTTTTTTTTTTTTCGAATATTAATTTTCAGTATTTAAATGATAAGAACGAAGATTGGTGGAATAAATTTCAAAAACAAATATTTCCCTTTCCTCACGAATCCTCGAAACACTTGTGCGGATTTCTCATTCATTTGCGATCGATACCTTCTCTTTTAGAAAGCGATAAGTATCTGTTGAAAAGTTGCTTGTTAGTCGGTCAATTGAGTAGCTTTCCTCTTTGCCATGCATATTAACCCTGTTTCCCCCACCTTCTAATTTGTTTACAAGACGGTCGAGTGTGACAGTCCCAAATGTTGCCCAGATTGCCCCGTGGACATGCTGCCCAGAGCAAGACAGCACGTGGCGATATTTTTAGAAAAGTAGATTGCCGCCATAAGGAAATGGAAAAAAGGTAGACACGTTGTCACTACTTCGTTCGTTGCGTGACCTTGAAAAAGAACTCCGTTCTAATCGAGAAATATTTACACAATTTCGTCCTGTACTATGAGTTCTAAAGATACTGAACTAAATTGCAGATCAGGATTTTTTATCAGCAAATAACGGCAAATCATTTGAGTTATACTGCAAATTTCAAGGACGATTCGTCGATCAGTTAACGTAGTGCAGTGCTATGTTTGAAGTCCGACGACGGAACACACATCAATCCTTCCCATGGGATATGCTCTGCTATGCTTTCGTTACTATAGTATTACTGCGAGATCTAATACACACAAAGTACAGTTCGGGGAAAGCCGCCCTTTAAAGGGTTTTTGATGTTGCCCAACGTTGATAGGAATGTTAACAGTTTGACTTAGTTGATATTGATAGTAATGCAAAATACAATTTGGTCAGCCTTTACTGAGAAGTGCAAAAATACTCACCCTTCCCCCCTTTTCCTAACATTAACAATGATCGCTGGAAATTACGTTTTTAGAGCTTCAGTTTTGAAAACAATACGGAAAAGAACTCCCCTTTTCACCCCTAATTATCATCAAACATAACCTAAAAGGACGTTTGCAGAACTTCAATTTCGAAAAAAATCGGAGGGAGAGCCCTCGAACTCCAAACCCTTTTCCCTAACACCATCGTAGATCGCCTAAAATTGCGCCGCTCAAATTTATACACCCCCACCCCCTCCAGTTTTTTGACCTCGCGACGGCCCCGGTAGTCCCTCTGAAGAGCATATCTGCATAGTATGATGATTTGTACTTCCGCACACTGATGTCGACCTCGCATTCGAAGTGGAACAGAAGGCTCCGAAACTAGTTCATCTCTAAGAGACTTCGACCTTCAAGGCCACAGCCTTCCCCCGCCCCGGCTGACAATGACACCATTCTCGGCCCCATCTTCCCACAACAAGAAATCTATGTCACGGGTGAAAACACCCCTCTCTTCTCCCTGACTCTCGGTTCCGAAGGGATTCATCTTTCGCCGCTCGGGTTTCTAAACATACAATTTATCTCAAGTTTCGCGTTCTGCGCTTGCTGCTCCCCCTTAACATTTTCTGCGAGCAGTTTTTAGGATTTATTTACGATTTTTCTTTTATTGAAGTCTGTTCCGAAAAGCTTTTCTGATATTACTAAACTCTTTCAGTGCTTTGACGTTTTACACCCCTGTGTAATATTAAAAACACTGATGATTGAAATGAATCTCGCACTTTCCAAGTAATGTCTCATTTTCTCATCTTTTTAGGCTGAACGTCTAAATATTTTTTTGAAAATCCCATCGGCTCTTTGTTCTTTAGAGCATTTTAAACTTTGCCTAAATGTCTTACTTTTTCTTCTTTATCCCAAATAGATTGACCTTCTTGAATAGAATAAAACAATAAAGAATGTCGGTACGAAGGGAAATCTATAACAGAGCTGGTCTACTTTGTTTTTCTCAATATCTATTCTTCGAATAATAAAGTAATACCGATCTATCTGTCAACTGTAAAGCATTTGAAGGAACTTTCAAAATAGGTGTCAAGCATTTTCCTAAAATAAATAATTTAGACTAATAACAAAAACGCGGAATTTACTACGAAATTTATTATTTTTTTATTATTCCCTCCCTCACATTACACTATCTCAAATTGAGTCAAAGCTACTTTTTTCAGAAAGGACGAAATTGCGAAAAATAAATATGATCGCATTTGAGCCACATACTGTGCAACATTTTTTGTTCAACGCTAGCTCATGCTATATCATTTACAAATTCATTAGAAAAAACAAATCCGTACATTGATGGGCTTTGTCCGCTTCAAGCGACAGCGACTATTGTAATACAAAAGAATATGATTTAAAGTTGTCCATTTGGCAGAATCTTTTCATTTGTAGAGGCATGGGACACATATTGTGAAAACTATTAAGTCTTAAAAGAGGACGACATTTGCGAAAAGCGATTCCGTCAACCATATAATGTCCCCAACTTTTTGCGTTCATGGGTTGTCCTTTATAGTATTAAAAATTAGTTCATATAGTTAAACATTAGTTTTTGTATTTTTATTTGATGGTTCATTACTATGCCATGCGTAGTGAATTTTATTTTTAGCCATAATTTGCTCTGCCAATGTTTTTACTTCCTTTCTCCAATAGAAATCCATTATACAGTAATTATCTGTGTATAGCCCGCGGGTTATCTACGAAAAAACTCCTTTTTTTTACTATCTGCAGGCAATATAACGATGAGGCCAATACACGGAATTATTAAAAAGAAAATTAAATTGATTGTTAACTTGAAAGACATAAATGATAGATTTCGAAACGATGATCCTATTTCACCCATCCCTCTTAACTTCCCCTAGCAAGCCTTTGCTTCCACACCAATTAAATCACAATAGGAGGGTAGGACCAGAGCAGAGGCCCCTGTATAAACAAAATAACCATGTATAAACAAAATATGGTAAAATGTACTTTTTACAATGTAATTTCAAATGTTAAGTGTTCTGTAATTTAAAATTGTTTCCTTATAAACAGTGTACCTTACAGAGTGATTTGTTCATGTAATTGTTTTTGTTTTGGGTGCGGGTTATACACCGAACTTTATTTTTTTAGGGTGAATTTTTCTTCCTGCGGACTATACAACGATGCGGGCTATTTACCGATAATTACAGTAGTTAAAAATAGTTTTTGTATATTTGTTTGATGGTTCATTACTATGCCATGCGCAGTGAATTTTATTTTCAGCCACTCATTTGCTTTGCCAATGTTCTTGCATCCTTGCTCTAATGGAAATAGTATATTATTTCCCCTCAGCACCCGTAAATTAAAATAGTCTTCAGTTTAAAATACTCTTTTCGTACTCTCGACAAGCCCAGAGGGTCAAGCAAATAGTAAACTTTCCAAGAAAATACTGAATATGTTTGTTACTATACCGGTTTTCAAAGGGGACGGCTGCATGTTCTCGTAGTTTTCTGTTGCGCAATAAGGAAAACCGCTGTTGAGAAGACTGGAAAATAAAGCGGTAACTAAACCATCGTCAAAGCTTCCGGAAGCAAAGGCTTCGAAAACACACACTAGCGACGCTTTCTTTTTCTTTTCTCCATTGAAATGACCTGCTGCTGTACGCTCCATTAACGGTATTAGGGAGGAGGAGGAGGAGAAGGGAGGCGGAGGAGAGAGATTAGAGCTCCGAAGAACAACGTCAGCTTCAGGTGCTTACGGAAGTTTTTTTTCCCCTTTAGCGCAGTTTTGTTTTCTCGGTAGCGACATCTAGTGAATGAAAATCGATTTATTCTATTTATTTATTTTCAGGGACACGCCGCATGGCCTCCCGCTGCAAACGTAGGAATGGCGCGATGTTTAACAAACATCTGTCTTTAGTGTTATTGTTTTATTCTGTTCATTTCAAAAGCAAGGGAAGACATGAAGTCCACTGAAGGCCCGCCATTTCTAATTTTTCTGGGGAAAGTTTATATTATTCTTAGATATTACAGTAAAAAACAAAATGCATACAAATTCCTAAACATACCTTATATTCTCACCTCCTTTATCCCTAAATGACAGGACAAAAAAATTGTTAAATCGAAGGAACTTACGAATGTGACCAAACGGAGGGAAAAACCAAAGGGTGCAGAAGTGCAGGGCCTGGTTTCCACAGAAGCCAACAAAGTCCGCCTTCGGGACCAAGGCCGTATCTAGAGGGGGGGGGGGGGGGGGCACGCCCCCCCCCCGAAATCCCGAAGTTTTTCGCAATGTATTCCTCTCTGAAATTTTCCTCAACATAAGTGTTTCAAAGTCATACCCCCCCCCCCCCGGAAAAAATTTCTGTCTACGGCCTTCCTTACTCGAGACCCACAAATTAGGGGTGGGGGCAAAATTTCCAAATTTACTATAGCTCAAAACAAACTGGTTCTTTTCTGTATCAAAAGCTCTTGTACTGTAACAATGTAAACTTGTAAGTGTATCAAAAACTCCAAACTAATTTGCTTTCTACGCTAAAATTTTTAAACGTCTTTTTTACATCTTTTTATGACAATGTATGTTTGACAAAGAATCACTTATTTTAACAACTGTCAATATATACCGCTGCACTGCATGCTTCATGGGGCCCCGAAAACTTTCTGTGCCTTGAACTCCGAGTGATGAAAGTTGAGCCCTGCAAAAGTGATCGGACGCAAAAACCGGACTTAATTTCTAACAAAAATAAATAGCCCTATATTCTTTAGAACTTATATGCATGCGTGAGATTATTTTTCTCCTTTAGGAAAAATATAGTTCGAGTGATATTTATCACCTTTTGTGTTATACTTGATGTTAGAGTACGAAATTGGCAAGAAAATCTTCAGCAAGTACTTAACATTTTTCAGAATTTTTTTTTTTTAGAGAATTATCTATGTCCAAAAAGCCACGTTTCTAACATTCATTCTAATGCTATTGCAGGGATGGGCTGTTTTAGTACAGGCGTGGATATAGGATTTTGCTGAGAAAGAGCAATTTTACCTGTCTCCTGGACAATTTGTTACAAAGGGGTAAAAATTAATAAGTTTTAATTTTAATAATACTTAAATTTCAATGAGGGGCATTGTCTGCACTTTGCATCTGTGCTTTTTTTCATGTAACTCCCATTAAAACTTTCAGGATTTTTGAATATTTCAGATGAAGAATAAAAAATATGCAGAATACCTATTTAAATGAGCTTTGTTCCAAAAAAAAAAAAACTCGCTTCGATTTCCCGAAAGGAGCTCACATAGATTCCACCTTTTTCCAATCGCTTAACATCTACCCTTCCCAAGACCAATGTCGCTCGCCTGAGATGTGCATTTGAAGCTCATGAACCATAGTTGAACATTCCCCTCAGAACTATTTGTTTGCCACATCGCATGCGGAGGCCCTCTCCTCCAAGGGTGAAGCGCACCTTTGAGTTACGAAAGAGTACCTGAATCGTTAACCTTGGGGATAGCGATCGGAAGGGCATTCCTTGCGAACATGCTCTTGCAACAGTGTCGTTACTTAACTTTAAGTCGTCTTTTCTTGATCGTTTGTTAGTGTTGGGGCAGGACTCTTCTTTTCCCCCTTTCCCCTCCCATTAGTTTTCTGCTTTATTCTGCTTCTAGCATAGCATCCCTAAATGTAATTCTCATAAGTATCCACCTTACTCCCTACTCAAGTCGAAACGGTTATTTTATATGCGAAATTCCGGTTAATTTTTTTCATTAAAAAAAAGGGGGGGGGGGCATTTTGTATGCTAATATCTACTTTAAAAATTTTTAGTGTATTAGTAACTATTAACAATCGTGTGAGTGTCTATTTAATATAATTTGCTTATTCCATCCCCGACCCCCGCCCCCATCTTTATAAACTAAATATGCACTTCTGATTTTTATGCTATTTGTTCATAAAAATATCATCTTTTATGGACATTCATGAGTAACAATAGCTTGAATCAAAAAGCAGTTAATGGATGAATAAAAGATTAGATTTCAAACTTTTGGGGATAAATGAAATATAGTTAAATGTATTCAGTCATACTATTTTTTTTTCTTACAAAGATAAAAATTGCTGACTATTTGATTGACAGTTCAAAAAACACAATTTGCATTTATCAAGAAATATATTTACCTCCATGCTATAAAAGGGACTTGTTAACGTTTTTATACACCACATATGGAATTGCTGTTTATGAGTGCTGACGTCATAAGTGTCAGGTTACGTACGGTCAAAATGTTTGCAAGTAAAATCAAACTCCAATGACATAATCAGCCGTCTCAGTGTCAAAAAATAGTCCTTGCTGAAAGGCTTTGTATCCTAGGCTTAACTTTTAACGAAAGAAGTACAGGAGCCCTGTAGTCTTCGGAACTTATTTCAATTTGTAATAATTCTGAACTTCATCTAATATGTAAAATTCGCATAACACTGAAAGGAGTTGCAGGAGCTAAGCTCCCTTGAGCTCCCATCCAAGTTAACCCCTGTCAAAGTGAATAAAATGTGAAAAGTAAATGTTGCCACAATTGTAAAATGCTTACTTTCAATGGACCAGTTGTAAAGCTCTCTTTCCAAGTCGGGCAAGACGCCATCGTGATTACTGCAGGAAATCTTTTCCCATCGGTGAGTTAAATCTGTTACAATTTCATTGAAAGCTGGGCCGTGTCTTGCCACTTCATTCTGATTCATCAAAGCTTGATTGAGAGTCCTCCTCCTGTCAAGCCACTGCGGTCCATCCCTGCAATAAGAAAATTTAAAGAATTTAAAAATTAGCTCGGCTTACCTGAAATTATCAATATCATTTAGCATTATAAGAGAAAAAAAGAGGGTCCCTAGGCATAAAACCATCATCGCTTCAAGGTAAATACGGTTCCTCAATGTTCAAAGTCCAACCCTTAAGAAAACGTGGAGATTTTTTTTCACACAATTTAAACTTTTATTTTGTTAGATAGCTTGGACACGGGATAATTCTTTTCGTGGTGGACTTCTGTTCAACATCAGCCTATCAAATTAGAGAAAACCATCACGAGAACTCCTTAAAAGAGTCCGGCATCATAATAGTTCTATGTCTAATTTCACGAGTGAGCGAAGAACGTTTTTTATTGATCAGTTGGAGTAAAGTAAAACTTTTAGCAGTTACTTGTCCAGAGCCAGAGTTACAAGAAACTTTCTCGCTTTTTCATTCACTCTGTTCTCTCTCTCTCTCTCTCTCTTTTAACATCTTATGTTTTATCGCCCAACGGAGGTAAGAGATAATCTGGCAACCACGTCATCTCGGTTATTCTGATTGATTGAAAGAAATATTTCGAGCCATTCCTCTAAAAAGAAAGTTTATCGAACTTGGACGAATCTTTGAGCAGCACGTCAAAAATATAAAGGTAGAGCGTAGATCTATCAAACTTTTGACAACTGAGCGAAAGTTACGACCGGCGTTTGCACAGGAGTCACCAGGGTATCGTGGTACCCCAACTAGCTCCTAAAAACGAACCTTGTGTTTTAAATTTACTAATTCCATGCCTCAAATGCTTTAAAAACGTTTCTTTTCGCTTAATTCTTCAAAAGTTTCTGCAGGGTCGCACCTCTGCGACCCCATTTTCTGGATGTAATCTAGAAGAAGGCAGTACCCCCCTAGCATAGTACCCCTAATTCTGAAGCTCTGCGCATATTTATGAAAGATGGCCCAAAAGTATTGCCCGTGACAACAACTTTAGGGTATTAATATGGATTAGACAAAGTTCTGTAACAGCCATTTTATCTTGGTTTTTCGACTCAACGTGATGGTCGAACTCAACCCTTCTGATTCGAATGGGGTTGACCATAGGTCAGGGAATCTTCCTTAGACCACTGGGAAGTTCTGCATATCTATCTAATTATCATTTTAAGAATGCAAATTATTTTAGCTTCACTGAATTTGAGCTGCCACCTATCCTGAAACAGCTTGCACCAATAGTAGAGGTGCTGTAACTATTTTGTCCTTTAATCTGACTCGCATGTTATGAAATATTATTCACTTGGTTAAAATTTAAACTGTTAAGTTGTTTGATCTACGTCTGACCCAGCTCAAAAGAAACAGAGCGCGCGAAAGTGTGCCACGGCTTTGCTCTTCCAAATTTTTTCCGAATTCTCTATAAAATTATGCAAATCTGAATGAAATCTCAGACAATAATCCCTTTTTCAAAAATGCTACAAACATGTCCGAATCATTCAAGGAGAAACAACAATCGAGGTATTAAAATTTTAGAATGTTAATTGCGCTAAACTTCGGTTTTGGTCCTCGTTGAATTTGCTCACAGTGTAAAAGTAATCAGTTAACAAATTAATTATACTAATTGAAATTTCAAACCTCGAAAGGTTTTCTCGAAATTTTAGGAAAGAATCAACAGGTTTATAAGACTCGAAGACTATTCAGTGCTGTGTCTTACCAAACTTATTTAGTCCGAGAAAGTCTCAATTTTAAATATTTTATAAGTAATAATCTATTTTATTAGAAATATATACTTGGAAAATCAACCAATTTACCTGGAAGTTACCGATTTTCTTTTACTTGTCAGATTTTCTAATGCCCAAGATCAATTTTTTTCTTGAAATTGCGTCATTGTAGCGCAGTAGATATATTAAACGTAAAAAACACCCTTTTAATGGTTCTAATGTCATTATTATTTTGTAGTTTAAATTTCCCCATCAATTTGCCGCTTGGTACAATATACATGGGTACATATGTGAGTCTGTGTGTGTGTGTGTGTTTATCTGTGGCGTAGTAAACTCTCGTTTTGTATCCCAAAATGCACCTTTCACAAGATTCTCAACCGCATAACTCTACTTTTCTTAAGATTCATAATCGCAAAACCCGACCCTTCACCATGCGATCTCCAAAAATGACGCTTCACAAAATTAATAAAATTTCAAAAGTACTTAAGTGTTCACAAAGGTGGGTTCTAACAAAAATTCTTGGGCTATGTGTGTGTATAGAGCTAAAAAAGTAAAAATGCAACTCTCATACGAGAATATCTAATCTAAACATAGTAACTGCATATTAAATGTAAGAGAAGCAGAAAAAATAAGGAAAAAACCCACGCATACAAAAGGAGTCACGTCCAAGAATAGTGACAAAAAAGGAGTAGGAACAGCAGCTGTCATAAAACAACAGTGCACCAGACACCTGGAAATACGAAAAATTGGCATGCAGTTTTTCGTGCTTAGTATGACTGTATTGTTAACTTGCCTGAATTTTAGGCGCTCTGAGCGGAAAAACTGCAGTTTAGCGCTGATTTTTGTACGTCCAGGTAGTGATATACTTTACAACTTTTGACAACGTTTGTTTAGTTATTATCATTCGATATTTTATTACTCTTCAAAAATACAAATTCTGTTCCATCGTAATTTCAATGCGTGTTTAAAAAACCGAATCTTTAAGTTGAAGTTTATTCGCTTTCAAACAGGGAAGAACATTTTTAAGCATTAAAAATAAAAGTTTTGGACAAATATACAGTCGCACTGATACATATATTTTTTAAAAACCGCCCTACAATTATACGAACTCAAAACTCAAGAATATTATATATTTACATAAAGTCTCAGATTTTGAAAATTTTCGTTACAATTAATGAAATATGATGATATATTTCCATTAAATGTAAATGTAAATTCACAATAAGCGTAGAAATTTTCAACCAATGAACTATATTAGATATTACACAATTGACGCGGAAAGATATTTTGTAGAAAAGGCAAAAATCAGTTATAGACTGTTTTGCATTTGTAACATTTAAGTAACTTTTAATTTTTAAAGGAAAAGTTACATTGTATTACATTTTTAGTCTTTCACCTTAACGTGGATTAAAACAGTCTAAATGTTCAGTGTTCAATACTGTATTGTTTTTTCTTCTTTTCAAGTAGTAAGTTTTCAAATAAGTAAAATACAAAACTTTGGTCTGTTTCTTTAAAAACATTACTTTTATTATAACGGGAGAATGCTCTCTTCCAGTGATTGTACATAGATGGAATTGCAGTCATTCTCCGACGTTAATAAACGTATACCCTAGTATGATTCGTACACAAAACATATATTTATCTTTTTAAATTGCAAGTTACTGAAATAAAAGGGAAAATTTATTGTATTTACAAACTTTCTATCAAAGGTATTTAATTATCAAGATATCACGTTCTCTTTTTTTTCTTTCGTTGCCGAAGATATCTTTTGACTGGAAAATTTTACGCTAATGATGACTGAACAAAGAACTTTTTAATATAATGTGTGCGATATACTTATTTGTACATATAATAATGCTCAGTCTTAAAAAGCTTAAAATTTGCAAAAAAGTATTATTTTTATTACTTAAACGTACACCTAAAAAAGAATTTATGAAAATAAATACTGAACATCAGGTAGAATTTTTAGCATACTTATGCGAACATGAGTAACACCTAAAAAATGTGCCTTTTGTTTGGAATCGAAGAATTTCTTGTGTTATTACAAAGACGAAATTCGAGTGTTTGTGAGCTTTTCTGAATAGGTGTTATTGTTAAGTTATCCGTTCAAGAATATTCTGGTTAAAATATGGCTGGAAGATGACAATAATGAGAATGGTAAAAGAACATGTCACTGTGCTCTTGATTGATTTAGGAGATCCGGTAAATAATTTCCTGATACAGTTAAAACTAACTGGAATTTTTGAATATATAAGCAAATAACTACTGCTTTCACGGTATCTTTAAAGCAAAAGCATAAAGAGCACGAAGAGGGGTGGTCATCATTATAGTGTCTCGAGATGTTGAAAGAGATCTGTAAAATATTGAGTCCATTTATATAAGATCGTAGCAAATTTCAGAGGAAAGACATGAAAGCAGTCAGAAGAATTAAAAAATATGCGCAACAGAAAAGTGATGGAGAAGTGAGTTGGCGATTCTTCAAGTCGGTAGTAGCGTAGAATTTTTGCTTCACATTAAATTTTGATATTGGAATAGATGGGGATGGCTAATAGGACTTTTTAAAAGTGCCAAAATCAATGCATATTGTAATTTTTTTCCAATGTTTGTACTTTGTTTTTACGTAACACCTATCCTATATAAATGCATATATATCTAATTATAATATACATAAGAGCATACATTTAAAGGTGGCGGGGAAAAAAGGTAGAAATTGAGTAAAATATTTATACAATCTAAAAAATAGGATAGAACATTATGATATTTTAATATAATTAAACTGTTTTCTTACAAGTGTTTTTTTGCTTCATATTATTTGCATTTTGAGAAAAAACATAAGGCCTTCAATTTGCATTGTATTAATGTCGATTGCAAGATCATGTGTACAACTAAATCTTCCTCCATCGATCAGCATCTACCCTCAGAAAGCTACCATAACATCATTTCTTGTTATAACTTCTTTTTCTAATTATTTTATTGATACTTTTTTTTTATGGTGGGTATTCCTAGTCTGGCCCGCGTGCCATGTAATTACTACCCCTTGTATTCTGCTATCCTAAGCAATAGGGCAGAATCTCCATGAATGATTCGAGAGAAGAAGGGTCCTTGCTGCTTTTTAACTTATAGGAACATCGAATAACAAGTTGAGTCATAGCGTGTTTCATTGTCTTTCTAGCTTCAAGAGGTAACGTGCAATAAGCATAAGAAACCTAATGAAGAGGAAAACCGAAAAGAACAAAAATTGGAGATAATGCGTTCTGCGTTTAGGACATGACTGTATTTTACGAACTATAAGGGGCGCTTTTTCCTTCGACAGCTTCCAAAGTTCAGATGATGTTTATACTCGAAATTGATATAAACCCTTCATTCACTACAAGCTTTTAAGAGGGAAAAATTTTAATTATTTTCAAATGCAGGATTGGTCGAGGAATACAGGAAAAATACAGGACATACTGATGCTCTATTTTTTTACTTTACTATCACTCACTAAAGCAATTTTCAGTGTTAAATTGTAAAGGAGAAGATGTAAAATCCAATTCATACGTTGCAGGGCATATGAGCAACGCGGCGTATAGTTAAATATCCAGTGTTGATTTTAAATTCGATCCTGTCTTAAATATCTCAAGGAGAAGAAGAGCATAAGATGTGACGATTTCTGAGATTTTGAGTTGATAAAATGAGTTTAATGTTTTTTTAGTTCGACTTTGAAACCTAAGAAACGTTATTTTTTAAAAAAATTGTCCTGAAAAGATGCTGCGTTTTATAGACCATGAAATACAGCATAGAATGAAAGTGAAGATAAGCTTACTTACATGAAGAAAAGTCCTCTCTTGATGCCTCTCTGTTTATTGTATATGAGCCAGGGTTCCGGGACCATATGCAGCGGGTGCTTTCCCTCGCCCAGATAGATGCGTTGCATGTGGTCTTTCTTGGAGACCATGACGGCGTCCACTGCGCCCAGGCGTTCGCGGTAGATCGGGCCGAGCTCGCGGTGCCGCCGGTCGCAGTATTCGTGGATCTTGGCCGCTCCGCCGCTCATCAGCAGCGAGAGGGCCGTGCCGACGAGCGGTAAGCCCCGGGGCGCCGGCACCGAATTGAAGGGCTTGAGGGGGCGGGGTGACCTCTGCAGCCCCGGCTCTTGAGCTTCCCGCGGCCCGTGGAAGGGGCAGGCCGAGGTCGCGGCCGTGCTCTGGCTGCGGCGCTGGGCCGCCGTCAGCATCATCCGCATCAGCGGGCGAGTAATCATGTTTCGCAGAGAAAACGGAGAAGGGAGCAGGGCGACTCTTCGTCGTCCGTCTGAGCGCACGATCTCTTTCTTCCCTTCGCGGGCCGAGGCGGTTTTATAGCGGTTACCTTGGATACGTCGATCACCTGCCCGTAGCCTCGGGTTGCTTGCACGTTTTGTCGCGCGCTGATTGGCTCGCAGGGCGTAACAAGTGAGCCGGAGCACGTGGGGAGCGCTTTTTTTTATGGCGCTTTTTTTCTTTCCCCCTCCCCGAGCCCTTTCCCCTTTCTAGCTTTTTAAATCTTCTCCGATTCGGAAACATTATTGTTATTATCATTTCCATTCCATTCATCGCGCCCGAAATGTTATCCAGTCGTGAGACAAAGTTTCGTAGCTGGAAAAGACGGCGGGAGAAATCGAGAAGGGGATGCTTCGCTGCTTTCGCGATATTTTATGATAGAGCGGGCCACTTTTTCTCCCCTCTTCGCCCTCGGAGGGAAACGAGGATGGCATTCCATTTTCCTTTTTTATATATGTATATATTACTGAATATTTTCGTAAGTAGAGATTTTAAAATATTTGCCGGAACAAGACATATGCTTCTGAAAATTGCAACGAGCGCGACTGTTTTACTTCTGTGGTTCCGCGATAATTGTAGTAATAACCGCTAATATTCGAATGTTTTAATGCCATATACTTCTTCACTCTCCTCGGTGCCTTTTCAAATGTTTTTTGTAACAAATCGAAACGCCAATTAGAATGACATCTTAAGCAGGGAACTGGAGGAATAATATTTTTGAGTTGCTCCGGAACAACTTATCAATACTTGCTCCAGTTACACTCCGTGCTCCTAATAGTTTTAACGGGAGTCATATTTTATCATCTTTATGTATTTAACTTAATAATTTTATTTATGTTGGTGGCAACAAATTAAAAGTTATATATATGGACATACGTGCGTTATTATCATAAGAAGAGTTGTGCAAGACAATCGCTTTCTTTATATATTTTTTGATTTAATATTCTTTCTTCATTACAAAAATGTCCGGAGCAACGATAGAAAAGTACATACATGTGTGATATCTTTGCTCATATTATAAAAGTTGAATGTTTTTATTGTGTTTTTTTAAATATTTAGCTTATTCTCTCATGGATTTTTTAAAAATATTTTTTTACTCATTTAAATTCATTATCCAATTAATTTCACTAAATTCGCCATTAATGATTAGTAATTTATTTGTTTTTCAAGGCAACTCAAAATTTCATTCACTGGTAAGCAATTTTTGTTTATTATTTTTAGAATGAAAATTTTTATTAAAAGCAAATAAATAAATACAAAAAACCAAATTATTGCTTTTTTGGCCTGTGTTTAATAACTGAGCGTGGTATCCACGGTCAGTTAAAAAGCATCATGTTAAATGCTCAACTTGAACTTCAGCGGGAAAATTGATCAAGTAATAATTTGAGCAATCTCATAAGAAAATCAGAGAAAAACTCAATGAGACTATTCTTGGTTTAAAAAAAATGAATAAATATAAAGGGTACATGAATGTTAAAAGAAAATTTATTAATTACAGCAATAGGTACACTATGATACGCAAGATGTATTAACACATTTTGAACACACAACATGTATTAACACATCTTTTTGTGCAAAATTTGGCTCGTTCAAAAATATCGGTCCCGGTAAAATTTCCCCGCCTTACATCTTTCTCGTGAAGCTTTTGTTGTAATGCGACGGCACAATCGCATTGAAACAATAGGTATATAAAGTGCTAAAAAAATTGTGTTATATCGTACCTTTAATACAAGAGGGAAATAACTTTGGGAAATAAAAGAATAAATAGAAAGGCGGTAAGTGTGCAAAATTAAGTAAGTTTCGCCAAATTATTCAGGGTGAATTCACGCCAAGAGCGATGGAAACATTTTGCGTCTGTCGCAATAATTATCAAACTAACATCAAGAGATAGGTGACATCATAGCGCAATCAACAAATTACCTTCGTCAGGGGGGAAGTCCTTTCTAATGCCTTCTAAGCCAATCAGACAATACGAGGGCGTGGTTCTCAAATTACAAAGAAACAACAATGTGCGCTAAAAGTTTCGTTGCCTTCGAACGTCACTTGTTGCAGTTGGTGTGGACGCACTTTCATTGTGTACAAATGAATTTTCATTTCTATTACTTTTCAGATATCCGACATATTTCCAGTAATAACTAAAACTCAAACGTGAGATAATTCCGTAATAATTTCTTAAAATTGTGCATTCATTTAATAGTAATAATACACACATGAGATCTATTATTCAAACAGATAAATCTGAATTAAAATAAAAGCTAAATTTAAATAATCCTGACATTATTGTGAATGGTATGCTTTTATACTTAGAACTGTTGTAAAATAGAAGATTATATACCCAAATCATTTAAATGCGTATTTAATAACAAACAAACAAAAAAATTGCTGTTTCAGTTATCTACAAGGGGAGCTAGCTATACATTTAGCTAGCAACCCTTGACCGTCACATTTCATGTGACATAAAATCTTTAAAAAATGCGTGGTAATTTGCATTTACAGCATTAAAAAGAAATTGAAACGACTAAGGGAAAATATTAAAATTAAAAATGCAATTTTCATTTCTTGAAACCATTTAAAGAAAAAAAATTGGAAATTTCAACGTTTATTGCTCGAAAAAAAAAAAAATCAAAAACAGTACATTCCCGGGATAAACCCGTTTTTTCCCTCTTTTTGTAACTCCAATTGGGAGTGCGATACATCAGCGCAATCCACTTCGAAAGAAAAGTACTCTCCCTTTTTAAAAATGAATGCCGAATGAACCAAAGGGCCCGATGTTTTATCCCCACGCAAAACGTACACACGACTCACTCGTTTGAGAAGTATGTTCGAGTCGCAACAGCTGCTTGCGACTTGTCACATACTGCTTGAGGATGAAGGACGAGCGGTCCACGGAATCCTGGAGGATTTCACTTTTTAGTTCTCCCTCCGAGAGCCTCTCTCCCCAGAGTAGGCTAACGAGTCAAGTGCGCGACCTACACAAACCAGTGAGAGCTAGCTCCTTCACTTTCAAGATTGTCTCTGTCCCTCGGCGCTGCGCCGGAGAAGAGTTCACATTCTTTTTTCGTTTTCGTAGTTGTTGCTGTAGGGCAGTGGTCCTTCACGGAACCCTTAAAAGAGCAGGGGCTCCCAACCTGTGAGTCGTGATCCCAATCGGGGTCGCGAGGTACTTCTGGAAGGGTCGCTACATAATTTCGAATTTTAAATGCAAAAAAACACTACTATATAGACATTCAACCTTTTATACTTCGGGGACCCTTTGAACTCACCGTTTATTTGATTGAAGAGTAGAAAAAATGGGATATCAAAGCTTTATCCTACTCAAATTTGCAAAGTTAATATTGCAAATTTATTTTATCACAATACAAATGGTAAGGAAGTTACTGCGGCTTTTTTGGTTTTCTACAATTTATTCTTTGAAAAATAAGCAAAAACAACAATATTGTAAATTAAAAATTAATTAAACGAGATTGTCTCAATAACTTGACTGGCATTGCATTTTATTGCGAAGTGTTTTTACATTTGGAATAATTGTTGGAATCTGCAACCATAATGTACTTTTATGACACTTTAAATTTTATTTTATCCATGAAATATTTATTTTTACAGATAAACTGCCTTTAAGAATCCGTTCTTTTATAAAATTTAAAGTTTTATTGAAATTTCACCGCTTTGATGAAACCCTTTAACGCATTTCCCGTGTCTGACACGGGCGACAGCTTTCCGGCAAATTTGCACATGCCCGTGTCTCACACGGGCGATCTTGTATCTCGCGTTATTTTATTCCTAATGCCCGTCTGAGATCCATTTGCACTTTGTTTGTGTAATAATTCTTTATATAACTTTAACCCCACCCCCGCTCTCTAGTCGCCCTCTACGACTGAAATTGGCAAAAATAAATTATACTATGTTTTTATTTTCTGTCCAAAAAAAACTCTATCTTTTTTATCAGTTTTTCCGAAAAAACTCTTACTTCAAGGGGTTAAGCAAATAGTGCTCACTTGCGGAACCCTTGTCAAAGTTTGAGGGATTCCTAAGGTTTCGCGGAACCCAGGTTGAAGACCATTGTTATAGAAAAAAATGACTCTTTTTTTAATATAATTAAATCATTTTCAATTGTTTTGGGCTAATCTTAAGAGCATAAATTGCAAAGAAACTATATCTAGTGAGTTGACAATTTTTGTTATCTCCGTCCGAAATAAAATCCATTAAAAATACTTAAAAAATGTACGAAACATATTCAAATAATATACAAAAATTTAATAAATTCGAAGTAATTTACATAAATATTTAAGCAATGTGCTGTGTTTGTTTCATAATATGGCAACAACCAATTTTTGTTTGAGTTCTTCCATTATTTCTTGAAATGTAGCAGTCACGCGCAGCGAGGAAAACGTTTAATTGAGTCATCTCTTTTAACGGGATAACCGTTAAAGAGTAATCAACATTACGTCTCATCAGGGGGGGGGGGGGCTATGTGTGTTCCAAATTTAGTCCCATTTCAGGTATTACATTTTCAGTTGGAGAGGGCACAAAAAAAGTGGGAAAGTAAAACTCTTCCAGTCCAACCCCACTGTAAATTTGTTTATTTTACAGTGTCGTTGGATATTATATAATAAGCAAATTTACAGTGGGGGTGGATTCGGAGACAGTTTCATTTTTGCGTCAAAAAACTTGTGTGGACAGTTCGCGAGTATATATATATATATAATAAATATATATATATATATGTGTGTGTGTGTGTGTGTACAAATATGCGTAGCGAGTTGCTAAATTGCTAAATATCAGGTCGCGACGAGAAGGTTTGGAACCACTGCCTTAGGACATAGGTTCCCAAACTTTTTTTTCTTCACGTTGACACTTCTCACGTAGACACTCATGTAACACTTCTCACGTAGACGTCACGTGAGACAAAACTCACGTAGACACTACCATTTTTTCTGTTTTTCGTAGACCCGCTTCCTAGAGGTTATTCTAAAAGAAGTCGAATAGTACAATATTTATGTTTGAAAGTACTGAAACTGAGGATAGTGTTTCCCACTAGTCGTTCTGAAACAGTGGGGAGAGAGCAAAATGTATGGAAATGTCAAAAGAAAATTTCAAAATACAACTCAAAATAAAATTTTAAGAACAATTTTGTTTATTTTTTTTTTTTTCCTATCATTCAAAAAGTTCACCTTTGTGCATCAAAATTTTCCGGCGAGGTAATTAATACTTGACTACGGTTTGCTACTAATAGCAAAAATTGCGAATTTTTACTAAATGAAATTGCGAAGAGAAAAGGGATGCCTGCTTATAAAATGTATTGAATATTTAAATGCTATGTAGTCATTTAATTTACATAAGTATTATATTAATGAGTATTCTGAAAATTAATTGGCAAAATTTCTGTAAGGTGCATTACGGATGTAATTTAATGATCATTTGCTTAAACGAACTTCGCAGACCCTTCCTGACAGATTATGCACCCCCAACTTTTTCTCGTATTGAAGTGGACCTCTTGTAGATCAGAATAGACCTCTGCGGAATCCATAGGGACCACTTTGTAAACTTTTGAAATAGTTGAGATATATTACCTTTTTCAAATTGGAAATTTGCAAATAAAACTAGGAATTTCTTTTGAAAATAACAGAAAATATAAGGAGATAACCATGAAGTTTATAATAAAACTTGCATGGACGTATCATTTTTTATTTCAGGCATATAATCTGTACGTTAAAAAAGTAGAAAATTATCACTTTGCCTCATGTATGGAGCAAAATGAAAAATTGAAATATTTTCCTCATGAAATAATTTTCTATGTGATAATTACTCCCTTGCATTCGTGTGCCGCCTTATGGTAGTCCGCATAACATGTAATGTTTCATATTTACGAGTACAGTGGGATAAAAATTCTTTTCAATAACCCGAATAGCTAAAAGAATGAATGATCGGTAAAACAAACGAATAAATATGTTAATTAATGCAAAAAAATATAATGATGAATGATTAATTTAATGAACGAATGAAAAATATACTTAATGAATGAACAAATAAACGAATTAATAATTGAATGTTTGAAAAAATGAACGATAAATTTAGTTATGTAATGACTGATGTAGGGACAAAGTGAAATAAAATACTATTTCACTTTGGCTCATATGCACATGACAAATTTTACTAAACATATGAAATCAAAACGAGACTGACATAAAATAAATTAACACAGCACTGGGCATTAGTAGGTCTTAATAATTATTTAAAATATTAATAACAAGAGTTATCATTATATAATAGCAAAAACTATTTTTCACTGATCACAAAATGTTAAAACAAGAATATCACATTTTGAAAATGGCATATTAACATAGTTTGATCTTTAGAGTTAACAATTTTTTGACTGGAATTTCAACTACATGTTATGTAACATATTTAAAATGCTATTAAATAGGTGACCCTGGGAGCAGAGTAAATATTTTACCATTTCACTTGACTCCACTATTTCACTTTGCCCCCATATTCCCCTATTTTGTGCGAACCTCACCCTATCCTAGAAAAAGATTCTTTAAATATTATTCAACACGTTCACGCCGGGAACGGTGCTGTCTATATCTTGGCACTCTCCTATGTGATTTAGTAGTTTTACTTTTAAGTTACTTTTTGCTATTTATTTAGTTATTTATATTTTTCTTTTCCCAATACTATGCGATTTTCTTAAATTGCTGAATTCTTTATTTTGTTAATGAACTTCACGAAATAATAAAGCAGTGTTGAAAAGTTGAACTTTTTTATCTTTTATTAAATGTATTTTTAATGCTATATTGAATATTTTAGCTCAGAAACAATGTTTTCCCTTATAGCGCATCCAGTTAGAAATATTTAATCTAGATTTAAAATTTTCAGGAACAAAATTTTAACCAACCCATTTTAGGCCAACCAAATTTTTTTTTATAAAATGTATTATTCGAACTGAAACATGTTAAAATTACGTTCATTAAGACACACACAAAAAAAAAAAAAAAATTCGTGAATGAAAAACATTTTAGTTAAGAAATAAACTGGTGTAGTATACGCACCATTGAATTTTATTATGATCGAATTTTTATATTTTTTGATGAAGAGCTATTATGAAAATTTCTCAACAAAAGAATGTTTACTCCACCTGCATAGATTAACAGATGTCTTAAAAACCCTTTAAAATAGCAGAAAATGTTATTAAAAATATATATCACTGTGCTAATAAAAATATATTTATTTAATGGAAGAGGTGTAGAGTCAGAATTACGTGCATTTTATTGTTTTTTGTTTTTTTTTCCCGATGTGCACAGATTTATGTAGCAAAATCCAAGTTTTCTATTTACACGGTTTTGCGTGGGACCTATATTGTTTGTAAATCGAGGAATAAATGTGATCTGAACTCAAACAAGAAGCTAACTGAAGTGAACAAATGTCAGGTTTTGAGGATTTAAGTATCTCAAAGTGCTTTTTTCGTTCTTCTTCCCCCGAGAAATCTATTGTGCAATATCTACCCATTTTAACGAAATTATGTACCAAATCCATTTTTGTAAATCTTCTTGCAGGAAAAAAAGAAAAAAAAAAGAACTTGTAACTTGGCGTCACATTTGACGAAATTAATGGTACAGGTAATTGACAAACTAAATCTATATAAATAAAACCGAAAGTTTGTGTGTGTGTGCGTGTGCCTGTCGATCTTCTCCTGGCGAGATGGAACGGTTCAGAAGTACGAAATTTTGATTACAGCTACCTAGGGTCAGGTCCTCGTGCACCTCGAAGCGTTTTTCCTAAAATTCGAATTTGTTCTTTTTTTATTCCAATTTTAAGCAAAACTGATGATTTTGGGTTTATCTCATCGAAGAAACATCCCACGTTTTTGATTTTTGCAGCATATGAATTCCCGTAAAAAAATGCACAACATGATCTCTTTCTTAAGTTCGTAGAACAAATAGGACACACGCGCAATATTCATTTAAAGTAGTTTTCGAACTTTGAAACAAGGCTTCCCTCTGAATTTAACTGCTCAATTTGCGTGGTTTCGCCAAAATAAATATTACTTTTGTCGCCAACTAGATGATTTCTGTTAACGTAAAATTGAAAAAAATGCTATTTTATCTTTATTCATGTCGTTTTATGAGCGAAACAAATTCTAAAAATTCATTTATTTTTATACGTATTTTGTGGAACTGCAGACGAGTTTTAATTACTTTACCTTGAGGTTGATTCTCCTTCCTTTTTTGGCGATTTAATAGTATAGTAACAGTTCAACAATTGCATGAAATCTTATGGTAGAGTGTCCGCTTTATCAGCGAAACAAATTCTGAAAATTCATTTCATTTTTATGGATATTTTGTGGATTATTAACTGCATGCGATTTTTAATGTTGATTTTTCTTTCTTTTTTGACGATTTAATATTTATTTCTTCGGTAAAAACTAGGTTGGAAGGTCTTCGGAATCGCTTATGTTTGATGAAATTTAAAATTTCGCCAATTGGTGATAACTTTTTACTCGCCTCCTTCCAGTTAATTCTTCTCAATTTATTATTTTGCGCTTCGTAACTTTTCCAAACCGCGCCCAATAATCCTTATCAGTAATATTGTTCTCATTTAATTCAATACGTGATTTACACTGTAGGATCATGGCGTATTTCGAAATGCTTCCATTACTACAGTGCAATTTCGCGATCTTCTGCTTCATTTTAACTTTTTTACGTAGCGATTATTGATTCCATATTTTACACAAGTGATATATTTTCTAACATTTATTTAATTTTTGTACTGTCTATTTGGTGCCATTTGGGAAGAATTCAGCTATGTCTTTCTATCAACTTAAGTTTCACACGTCAAAATTTGTTCAGTATTAAACATTTTGTAATTTAAATGAGCATTTGCCTTTTGAAATAATGCTTTCGTTTTTATCCGAATTTTATGAGTGCTATTCAATTGAATTTTCAGGAAATGTTTTGACGATTTTACAAGTGGGATTTTCAGGAACGGGTGTCCTTATTTTGATGGTAAATTTAAGATGGACTGCTGGGTAATTTTAGGAACAGTAGCTCTTGAAGGTCAGTATTATACTTTTAGTCACTGACGTCTTTATTGTAATGGATATCTTTTGGGACTAATGTCATTATTCTATTAGGGATGTTTAGGAATAGTTGTCTTTGGGGCCGTTCATAAATGACGTCACGCTTTTTTCCCTTATATTTGACCCCCCTCCCCCCCTTTGTCACAATATGTCACACTTCAGCGGACCCCCTCCCCCCTTTGTCACGCGTCACGCTATGTTGCATTTTGCATGATGTCACTCTTCTTGTTACCCCCTCCCCCCCTCTTGTCACACTTTCACAATTTCCCGAACCCCCCTCCCCCCCTCGAAGCGTGACATCATTTATGAATGATCCCTTTATTGAAATGGGGAGCTTTAAAGAATGTTTTCTTTATTGTAGCAGAAATATTCAGTGAGAGTTGTTCTTGATCTGATGGACATTTTTACAAAGAATACTGCTCTTTTTCTGATGGGAAATTTTAGATGTATTGTGGTCGATATTTTAATTGCGATTTTTACGGGCTCTTGATATCATTTTGGCACAATTATCTCTCTGCATATGTGCATTTCAGTTACTGTTTCCCTTACTCTAATGGCAATTTCTATGAACTTTTGTTGGCATTTTAATGTGGATTTTTATGGACTAACTTTTGGTCTAAAAGGAATTTTTCAAGGCTGTTCGTTTTAATGCAATCGGGGTTTTTAATGAATTTTACTGTCTAAATGGGATTTTTATGGACTGTTGCCCCTCTCCTACTTGGATTTTTTAAGAAATTTTTTCCCTGTACATTTACAACAGAATTTTGGACATGCGTCACTTGGCCTGCGAATGATGCAATTTTATCCCGCGCAACGCCGGGCATGTCAGCTAGTATTAAATAAAGGCTTATTGAAGCATCTCAGATCATAAGATACTATTGGTTAAAACTCCGAAACATGAAGTAATTGTTTACAACCAATTTGTGACCGAAGTCCGGAAACCATCTTTATAAGATCAGTAAGTGACTGAAATGAAAAGAACATTATTCTATAAACCATCGCAACATTACAATTTCAATTTATAATATTTTTGTCTAAAAGGCATTCTTAATTTCCTTTTTTGGGTTTCGTCTGTTCTAATCTGTTTTTGAACTAGTCGATTTTTAAGATGTAAACTTGAGATTTTGCAACAGCTAAATAAAAATATTTTGTAAACAGCAACTTGCTTTCCTCCCACCCCCTCAGATTCGTTTCTTGAACATTTAGTGCGTTTTCGTGTCCAGCGCATCTGTTCAAGGTCTGGGTTAAGATGATTTTCAGAGTTCAATATTCTTTTTTTTTTTCTCGAACAAAGGTTGCGTTTCGCATAGTAGCTATCATTTACTGATAGTTGAAGTGTTGTTTATGTGAAAGCATAATGATTGTAGTCTGTTTGAAAGAAATGTAAGAGAAAAACCTATCCGCGTCACTCGGTTTTTTTTTTTTTTTTTGATATGCGACCAAAAAAAAAAAGTCAGAGATATTGATGATACCAAAATATGATATACTGTGTATCACACAGATCAAAACTTTTTTCTTTCTTTTTTTCTCTCTCTCTTTTTTTTATTTTTAAGAAAAACATATTTTCTTTGAAGGTAGTTATGAACTTGTTTACAATGATGTACGTTATGGTTCAAGGCTGGTCATTCAATTGGCCAATGATTGTACTTATAATTACCATATCATATAAGGGATCATTCATAAAGGATGTCACGCTTCGAGGGGGAGAGGGGGGTTCGCGAAATTGTGACAAAGTGACAAGGGGAGAGGTAACAAGAAGTGTGACATCATGCATTATACAACATAGCGTGACATGTGACAAAGGGGGGAGGGGGGTCCGCTAAAGTATGACATATTGTGACAACGGGGGGGGGGGGCTGGGGAGTCAAATATATGGGAAAAAAGCGTGACATCATTTATGATTACGATTTTCCCAATTTGTCTGTATGCATAATGACCACTGTTAAAATTCTGGTTCAACCATTCATCAAAAAGTGGTTAAATTTAGCTGCAAGCAACATTTGGTACTAACAACGATCTTCGGTACTAAGTTGAACCATTATAATGGTGTAGCTCCGCCATGAATGTGGCTCAACTTAATACCAAATGTTGGTTGCAGCTAAAGGTCACAATTTTTAAATGAAAGGCTGAACCAGAATTTTTAACAGTACAATTTATGCATTGACTTAACAGATATTCTAGTGATAAAACGAATAATGCGATAAAATAAAATCAATGAATCATGCGATAAAATAAAATTAATATTTTTTCATATGCTTTTTTTTTTTTTACCTTGCCAATTATTGCATGTTTAATACTGGTTCAAACTCAGCATGTGAAAAAATAAAGGCATCAGTAGAAACTATTTAAATAAAAACTACCTATAAATCAGGAATATTACGTAATTTCTATTTGGTATTATGCTTTGTTTCTTAAATATAATTTATAATTCTTTAAAGAAAAATGTTTCTTTCTTTTTTTTTGTTTTTGAATTAAAAACGGTGTTCGCGTAGCAGTCTTATAAAATTACAATTTCAGCACAAAAGAGCTTGTAGAAAATTATTATCTTGATTCATGAATAACTAAACAATTGTAACTGGTGGAATGGTGAAAATGAGTTCTGGATAATGTATATTTCGAACACTTTGTTTATTAACCCAGAGATCTATGTGCGGTTTTCAGTTTAAAGTTTACTTTACCATTGCGATATAGGGATGAAATGCTATGTCTTGGGAGAAGTAGCTTTTTAGTTTTGGTTTCTTGGGGGAATGGGGAAGTTTCAACAGGCTAAAAATTCTTATTTTGACAATTAATGTTTAAGGCGGTTACAAAACTATAAACTTCATCAACGCCAGCTCAGAAATCCAGCTGTTGATTTTTAATTAATTTTTAAAAACCCAATTCGGGGGACAAAAACGCGACAGCCTCTTACGTCACTTTGCATGTTTCATTTTGCTGTTAACCAATTTTGCTTTCATCTCACCCTTATTTTTCGTTCATTTGAAATTATTCATTATGGACGTTTGATTTGTAAAAGACCAATCAAACAACGTGCCGATGGGGACATGAATGATGTTTTTTGATTGCCAACCAAGCAGATATCGACAATCTTAATCAAAAGTAATGTTCTCGTCAACCATTTTGAAAAGAACGTCGAGCCCGGTCAACTCGAAGAAAAAGCCAGAGAACTGGTCACGTGAATTTTTTCCTCCGACGACTTGCTCAAGCAAGTAGGTTTCATGCAGTCAGAGTTGCGAAATCAAACAGTTCACGGAGGTTTCTCATCTCTCGATAAGACGGATAAAGTCATGTGATTTTGGAGTTCTGTAGCCTTGAGTTTTAGTTGGGCGTGGACGAGTCACGCTCTTCAATTTCAAAGTTCCCGAGATCTTTGCTATTCTTCCAGATTGTTATTTGTTTGTTAGAAATTAATGCCAAATGTACACTGATGTACACTGGAATGATTTTGTTTAGTTGAAAGTGGATCAACAGAAATGTCCGTTTTTGTTAAATGCGCCATGCGTTTTTTTTTTTTTTTTAATGTGAGCACTAACGTGTGGACTAAAGACAGTAAACTGTGCAAAAATCAATTATTTTGAATATTTAATAATTTTCCAGTTAATTTTAAGGTAACTTAACTTTTTCCAGAAATTTTGTTCTTTAGTCTGATAAACTATAATAATTGTTATCTACTTATCTACTTGAATAGATCAAGGTTTCTTGGCATTTTATTTACTTTATTCACAGCTACGAAATCGCCTAAGTTAAACTTTTAAACATTTTTTTTCTTGATAAATACTAGAACATTTAATGAGTTTTTTGTAATTAGTACCAGAAAAAAAGTGGGACAGAAAATGGATAATGACACCACATTTGGAGGCCCTTCTTAAAGTATGGGGCCAGGCAAGGTCACCGAATTAACCCCCACAAATCAGTTGCTGGCCGTACATCTGTTGTTTATTCTACTGGTCAGAAGCAAAATCCGTTATTTTTTAAAATTTCATGACTGTCTGCTCAAAAATTATAACATTGATAAAATTTTCTACGCCGTCAGTAATATATTTACCCTTACTTTTAAAATAAGACTAAAGGTCATACGTTTCCAGAATTCCCTCTCAAAACTGCAAATAATTTTGAACAGAAGTATGTTGATAATTTTTCCTAACTTGAAGCATTTAAAAAGTTGTTTGAAGTGGGACATATGAAGAATTTTCTAGTAAAATATATCAAACAAATATGCTACAGCCGAAGTACTTTTAAAACGTTGAATAAACAAAGTGTAGACAGAGATTTTATCTTGTTTTTCATTGATATAAAATGCTTGAGATACTGATGGTTCAGCAATGTCGTCTTCTTTTTAAGAAATCTCGCGTGACTGCTAAAAACAACGTCGGAAAATTTGAATTTTTTTTTTTTTTTTTATGAATTCAGACTATTTATTGATATTCAGTGCTTAAGAAAATCTTTGCTATTTAAAGAAAACAGCATAAGAAAATCAGTAGCAGTTTGTGTCTTTATGTGAGAAGATTATTTACTACGGTTATTAAGATGTCAAAAATGTCTATTTAGTTAGAAAACTGTGAGCAGAGGCCTTTAGACGCATTATGTGCAGTAATATTATGGGAAATTAAACAGTAATGAAATATAATTTCACGTTAAGAAAGCACAAATAATGTAAACATATGTTTCGGGATCGCTTGGAATCCCTTTTTCAATGCGACAGGGAGCTTCTAGGTGCAAAAACAGCCAAATGAAGCTTTATTTGGATGTTTTACATCTAGTTGTTTAATGTTTATTTGTGTTATCTCATGTTGTTTAATGCTTATTTGTGCTTTCTTAACAGGAAATTACTTTTTATTACTGTTTACTTAGCACAAAGTTAATTTATTATTTTACGGGAAATTACTCTGGTTCTATTTAATTCTGGAGGTTTCGAACAAACTCGGTCTGACAAAGTTTTTTTTCTTCTTCAGATTCATTTGGAAAATGATATGATTTTTTCTACCTACTTTTTATTGTCGAAACAAATCTTGAAATTTGAATTTAAAAAAAAACCCCAATTTGAGAATTTCTGAATGGGACTTCATACGTTACCTTTCTAATGGGATGATTGAATTTTTTGCCGAATTTCATTCCAGTCCAATCGATTAGTGTGACTTTGTACAGCAAACATATACAAAAGAGCTCTTTTATAGAGACTCATGTTTCTTACTTTGTTTAGTAAAATTATGCATTCGCTTTAGCTGAACGTAACCCTCCTGGGGCTCGCGACCCGATGTTGAGGAACTCTAATCCATACTGTACATATGGTTTGAAAGTAATTCTAAAGTATTCGTGTTCTGATTTTCATCCTTAAGGCAGCGACGAGACAGCTGGTATAGCTGCGAAGTCCACAAGTGCAGCGGTTGTTCATCTAATTACTTTCGGCCATATTAAAATCTCCACCACAATATATGTGGACATATATCGACAGCTAGACTGGATTGGGAAAACGCAAAATAAATTGCACTTCATCCATCCTCGATGAAAGATTTTAAGCCGTTGGAGATCATCAGAAAAGTAAACCAGTTCTAATAGCCTAGCTTCATATTGGTAGCACTAGAATTGCTTTTAACCCTCTCATGCACGCATTTATTTATTTGTGTTATATAAAGAAAATTCACATGCTACAAACCAATTTGGTATCTCAGGATTGTAGTGTACTATTTTGGAAATTTTTGTCCTGTATAATCAAAAATTTGAGTCCTTGTATGAAGACGTTTTATGCTTTTTTGTCATATTTATTCAATATAACATAAACATGGCAAAACTGAATATTCAAACTTAATTTATAAGGAATAAGAAGCTATAAAATAATACCAAACTTCCCAGAAATGTAATACACGCTTCAAAATAAATAAACAGAATTTGATTGAAAACCGAGATTTTCTCATCTTTCTTGAATCCTCCATGGACTTCTAAAGAGATCTTAATCTTTTGACTATCTTGCATACTCTATGGAACTTTTTGTGGTTTCCAAGAACTGATTGGAGTATCCAGATGAGGATGACATGAAAATTGCAGCACAAAAACAAATCTGCATAAAAATTTGAAGCAAAAATTTATGTCACCTCATATGAGGTTTACATGCATGAGAGGGTTAAACATCTACTTTGCCACGATTCAGCACCTAAATGCAACACATGTAATGTCAATCAGCGTTGCAAAATCTCCACAAATGTCAATTTTCAATCATATTGGTTTTAAAATTTTTAAGTACATCCATCCATCTTAGGAGGTACTAATGAATCAGTACATCGAAGTACGTCACACCCGCTGTTTGAGAGAGAAATAAACTTTCAAGGAGAATTAAGAGCAAACTAATATTCTACGATACTAATGAAATGGTCGGATCCGTAAACCACCTTGGAGTATGAAATAGTCGTAACAATGCAATCTGTTATGTAGGAACTTCCCAATTCTTCTGACGCGTGCGTATGTCACAGCTGTCACAGAACGTGACTAAACTGTTCGAAATCGAACGTTGGAGCGGAGTCACGGTCGAAATCAAGTGCAATGGGAAGTCTAGAAATGTATCATCATTACAACCCCCGGTCGGTGTGTTTTTCCGAGTATTTACTGAAAGTTTTACTTTTCGAGTACGTGTACTCGGGAGTGTATAGGTAGAGCCTTATGCCCATCCGGGACTTTTTCGGAGGGGAAACAGAGAGAGAGTTGGCAGCAATGGGTTAAGTGGGGATAGAAAGGGTTACGTCGCTTTCCCAACCACGCCAGGAAGTAGGGGTTTAAAAAAAAGGGGAAAAAAAATTATTTAAATTTTTTTTCCAAAGTCCGCGTGGAGCACAATAGCAGCTGATAACCCGCGCGAGGGAACATCTGCGTCACGTGGGAACTGGGCCATAAAACTTGGTTATGGAGAGATCGACAAAAACTTTCGAATGTCCACTGAGCTAACCCTTTCACACGCGGCCTTTTTTGCCTTCACAATGAAATGCTTTTTTGTCGCCGCCGCCGCTCTCTACTTTGCATACGGGGAGTAATTTTTAACGCAGAAACAGTTGCGCTTTTGCGTCCACACTCATTGCCGGATTAAAGATCAGACAACTCCTCAGGTTGCTATGATTGGGGGGGGGGGGGGCGTAATCAGTTTATAATAACGCCTGGTCGTGGCTCTAGTTAAGTTGATAAACATTTTTGTTTAGCAACTTATTCCCTTGCCATTTTTTAAAGGTTTTCCACTCATCATTATTATTTTTTTCCAGCAGTCATTAGAATATATTTACTGAATTCTTAGTATTTTCCCTTTAGTTATTGGAATTTCGATTTAATCATTAAAAATTTTCACTCAATCATGATTTTTTTCTCTTTGTTGTTTGAATTTGGCGTTGAGTTTTCGGGCTTTTTCTCAAAATCGCTAGAACTGCTAATTAGTCAGACTTTTTTTTTTTTTGTCACTCAGATTTTTTCTTTAGTCATTAGATATTTCTTGAATCGTAAGCTCTTTTTTTCTTCTTCAGTTCTTAGGGGTTTTTTTTTTTTTTTAATATTTATTAGAATTTTAATTTCAGTCATTAAAATTGTTCCTTATTTTTCATAATAGTTTCAAGGTCATTAGAATTTTTTCCTAGGTCCTTAGGATTTCTCCCTCAATCATCAGTTTTTTTCTACCCCTTCTCCTTTAGTCAGCTACTCTCCTTTATCTTTAGAAATTTTCTCTCTGGTAAGAGAATGTACTCCCCTACTCTTAGGATTATCGTCTGAGTTATTGCGATTTTTTCTTCAATTATTAGTATTTCTCTTTTAGGAATTTTTTCTTTAGTTCTTAGGATTTTCACTTCAATGATAAGAATTTATTCCTTGGCCTTGAACTTTTTTTCTTAGTTCTTAAGAATTTCTTTAGACATTACGATATTTCATTTACCCATCAGATTTAAAAAGTTAGTTTTTTTTAAAGCTTTCTTTTAATGTATAGGACTTTTTTTTGGCGTTAGATTTTCCCCTCATTCAATAGAACTTTTGTTTACCCCTGTCATTGATTTTTCCTTGCACATTTCTTGTCATCATTAGTATTTCCCCCTCGGTCATTAGTTTGTCTTTTTTTCTTTTGGAAATTTTTAATTTAGTAAGTTTTAAAATTTTATTAAATCTAGTTTATTTATGCTGTGTACATAAACACCCTTTGTTAAAGTACCGTGCTCGCTGTATCACTTCCATAACACGAGGGATTTCAGGCTTTTTATATTCTTTTAATAAAAAATGTTTTTGATAATGATTATTTAGTTTTTAGAGATGCTCTCTAGAATAAGCAAAATTGTTTCTGGAGAATACTTATTTTGGATAATTAAAACGTACCGAACCGGCCCGGTCCGTACCCTAGTGAGAGTCTAATCGAGTGCGGCGGTTTAGGAGAGAGAAGGCATCCGAAGTCGAACACGAAAAGACTATGGACAGTTACAAACAAGACACGATTGGAATTTTTTTCAAGTAAAAAATTGCATGGAATTAAAAATAATATATCATTGATAATATTTCTATTTCGAAGTAAATAAACAAAAAGGAAAGGGAAAAAAAAAAAAGCAGTGAAATGAACCACCGAATAAATGTTCACTGTTCAGCTATTTACTCGAACTCAATGTAGCCACTCTGAGGCTACATTGAGGCCACTCTGAGGCTACATTGAGGCCACTCTGAGGCTCAAGTGTTCTATGTAGTGGCAAAAATAATATGAAGACTCCTGGCTACATAAATAAATGTTTTCAGTTTCAAATGCAGTAACGCGTATTTTCTTTAACAGTATATAGTGAATATATTTAATTCTAATGAAAACCATCTCTATAATATAACCCAGACGGCTTTTACTAATAAAAGCATTTTATTATTAACAAACTTTTATTATATTCTGAAGTTTACTATTATCAAAAGTAGGACTGATTATTTTCCCGTTCTTTTGTTTAGATCACAAAACGTTCCGAATGGATTGCATGAAAATGAGCTGCAATAAAACAAGTATAAAGCTTTTTTCGTCTTTATAAATGCCACGTGTCAGCAGGCAGTAGACGTTGTTGTTAAAATTTTGCCGCTCTTTATGCTACTTGGAATAGGATATCCAAGCTCCCCTAGATGGGCGACCACAGGAATTAAGGCAGACAAAGGAACGCCTTTCGTTTATTAATGAACTTCGCTAGGGTGGAAGGGGTCTCCTAATTTTGAGCCAACTCTCAGATGAGAGACCGTCATTCAGGTTGGCACCCCCAGAGGAATAATTTCGAAGCGGAGGACATTGGAGCCACAACGGATTTGACGTGTACCAGCTCCTATTAGCGAACAGTACCGAAAGGTGGTCACCCCTTTCAAGCACTGACTACGGCCAGTGCTGCTTCACTTTCTGTGTTCTGCGGGAACCGAGCTTAACCGACTTCTTCACTGTGGGACTATCAAAATGCTGTGTTGCATTAATAGTTATGGCTTGTATATTTCTCGTATCCTTTGAACGAAATTGCTTTAAGGAGTTTTTCATACTTTCTTGAACTTTACAATATATGCATATTTTTCATACTCCTGGAAAGAGATTAACTTTACGAGTCTTTTTGATTTGGACAAATAAGTAGCTCGTGCGTGTGTACGTTTCACGTAATCCCCAATTTTCCCACGCAAAAGGATCTTAATATGTTTCATCTTCTCTCCCGCTCCTCCTTGTTTGACCGAAATTGAAGTTATGGGTCGCAATACTATCGTAGACGTTGTTATTGAAGATGATACCGATGGACCACGAGCTCATCTACAAGTTGATAACAATTGGAAACAATTGCAAAAGTTTCTCTTCTGCAAAAAAAGGACAGTTCTGTATCCGTTAATACTGTTGATGGTAAACTGGACATAGTTGTAAGTTTCGGTTTTAACTATGAAGCCATTTTAAATGTGTTATTGCTACTGGTGGATATGAGTATAACTAGTAAATTTTAGTTCTCTAAGCATGGAACCATGCATCAGTGTTGTTGATAGAGAAAGAAATATTTCTTCCTCTAACAAGCTTTTCTTTATTTTCAATCATTTAATCTATTGGGAAGAGATTCAGTTCTGCTAAACGTCTTTTTGCAACTGACTGTCACGAAAGGGATGATCTCAAACTCACTTTTTATAACAACATCTCACTCTCGTCCTCTCCAATCAAATTGAAAAACATTTTTGGTTTCAGAATGGTTTTTCCTTCTGGTCATTAAATTTTTTTCCTTCGCTCTAAGAATTTTTCCCATATTCGTTGTCTTTCCTTTAATGTTTACAATTTCAATGTTAATGATTAGTATTATCTTTAGATTTTGCCTCTTAATTCACTTTGAAAACATACTATTTTTTTCTTTGGCTTTTGATGGTTTAGGTTTTCTATACGTTTTATCATTCACTAAAATGTCTTCCATAAGTTTTAGGTCTTGTACTACACATTCAATTTATCACTCCTTAGATTTAATCTCTCAATCATTACACTTTTCTCCTTCTTTTAGCTGTTTTTTTAAACATTCGGATATTTTCTTTTGTATTTAGGGTTTCATTAGGATTTTAGTCAAAATCCTAAGTAGCTTTTTATCAATTTTGAAAAAAAATCCCCTCCTCAGTGGTAAGAATGTTCTCTTTTGTTCTTAGTAATTTATTCTCCCTTAGACATCACGGTTTTTACTTCGAGGTCAAGAAAGGTCGTTAATGATCACATTAAAAGGTCTGGTCTGTTCTAATGTAAGCATAAACGCGTCCACACATTTGGGCCAGTATGAAAATATACTGAACTAACATACTCAACATGTACGATTTTTTATTGTAAATCGGTGTTTATTTTCGAAATTCCTCAAAAAATATAGCTCTGTTTTACATTTTTATCAAAAGGAATAATTTGTTTTGATTGTATTCCCCCCACACCCCCTTTAAGCAATGCTAATTAGAATTAGAATTTATCTAAGAGCGATGCATAAGCTGCTCGCCATTTTATAATCTTTTTTTATACGGTGTTACAGTTAAATCATCCTTGTGGTATACACCAAGATAATGAACCGGATCTTTCTCTACAGTGAATTCAAAAGTAATTGTTCGAAAACTTAAAACTTTTCCTATTGTCAGCATAAAGCGGATTACCAGCAAAAAGTGCTGCTAAAGCACAAAAAAATAATATCAGTAAAAAGAAATCAGTCAAGGTTGTAACGTAAATGACGGGAATAAAAATCATCAAAAGCAGGTAATGAAATAATAGAACGAGAGCTAATTAGCAAGTGTATTTAAAATAAAACATGAATTGAATTAAATCACCTAAGAAAAATTCGGAAACTCTGCACATTTGCAATGAATATATTTCTTTCTTCTTCGATTTCCGAACTATGTTCACTTTTGTTTTCACGAGCTTCTTCAATTGTTTCTCATTTTTCAGCAAATCGTATACCAATTGGCATTTTTCCATCTTTCACCAACAGTTTTACCCCTTAACAAGATTTGTTTCCTACAGATCTTTAATTTCAGTTGTGACAGATTGATTCAAATTTTTGCGAGTGTATAAAAATTATAGATATTTTTCTTCTGTTTTTCTTTTGTTTTTTAAGTTAAGAAATCTCGTCCTTTTTATTCCATACATAATAATGTCAGCTAAATAACCTGGAATTCGCTATGTTGCTCAAATTAAAAACCTTGTTGTGTTAAGATACCAAAAAATAAAGATTTTTCTTGCGTATTTTGTACTTTTATAAGTATAGTCTAAAATATCAATTTGAGAAAATGCTTAAAGTAAAATATCAAGTATGTTCTGCTGACATGAACTCGATAGAACTTGTTAGCTGCAAGCAGACGATTTACTTCCTACCTACTACCTATATCACCCACAAATGGTTCCACAGCTGTGGAAAGAGCACTTCTGGAGGAGTGAGACGGTAATACCCTAGTCCCTCATTGATAACCTGATAGACTTCATGCCTAAAACAGGTGTTCAGTGTTGCTGTCCGTCAACAAGGGAAACCGTACCACCTATTACAAAAGGTGTTCTGTCAAGAAGTTATAACTTTTTTGGTTGTATTTTCTTAAACACTCCATCCAACCTGCGTACTCTTAAGTTTTATTGAAAAGAAATTCAGTAGACTGCATTTTTTTTTCTCTTATCCCTATGTGACTTCATTTTCTATACGTCATGTCTTCACAATTCTCAATTTAAATAAAGTAAAGAATAATAACTTCAGTTTTAATATTCTTAAATAAACACATTTTGAAAAATTAATCATTGACGTGTGCAGCAGTTTACTTTTAAAAAAAAATGATAGAATAAAACATACATAATTAATACTGAAATATTTGAAGACTTTCAAATCAACAATTCAAAGCATTGAGCGCAATTTTAACGAGAACTTACCAGCACCTTGTTTAATGATTTTCAGTAGGATATTACTAATATTATGGGGTGAGATTATGCTACTTGCGATGAGAATGTGCCATCATGGAATCTAGCGAACAAGTGCACTGGAGTGGTTTGCTATTAAAGTAAATTAGTTTTTTCCATTCGTTATATTTAGTGCGACGTAAGTACGAAGCAACAAGCATTGTTACATTGTTGTGGCTGAATTGCATGACGGCACATTCTCACCCCAAGTTGCATAATCTCACAACATTTCATGGTACGAAATTAAATTTTTTGTCTGAAACTTAATTTCTTGCAGTTGCGTGGAATTGTATTGTTAAAATACTGTAAACATTCTTGAAATAATACTTCAATGTAGTCCTGACAAACACAGAACTACATGTATTACTTTCAATTCATTAATATACACATTATATACATGTAGCGTAACTCCTGCATTTGTACTTCGAAGAGGGAAAGGAAACGTAAAGACAAACAATTAGTCAAAATTGTAGTATTAAAAATATTGGAAGTTAAAGTAATTATTTTAACTATTAAGAATTGCAGACGACAATGAACAGAATATTAAATAAACATTAAATATTAACTCTTAAACTAACATTTTCTTAAAGATTTCGATTGGTTGAATATTTATGCACCAATCATAGCTCTCGGAGATATCACACAAGCTCTCGTTTTGTCGACGAAAAAAAAAATGTAATCGTTTTCAATTTTGCGCACGGAGGATAAACAGTGCATTCCTATGACCGTAAAGGGGAGCTTCGCTGATTTGTGCAAATGTTGTTAAAAAATTGAGGTGTTTTAAATGGCACTGGCGCTTCAGTTGTTTTTGGATGTGGAAATAAAAAGTGGCACAATACAATTTTCGGAAAAGAAATAGAGCCGACTTCAAATTAAAAATTGAGCTAAAAAGTAAAAAATAAATTCATTCTTTAAACAACATCGGTCCGACTTTTAAACATCCGACATCCATCATTCCGACTTTTGAAGCCTTTGCAAAAATTACGACAACCTAACTACCACTACACTATGTGTTACTTAATCTAGGAATTGTGGAAAAACTCGGAGCCATTTATATTTGTAATTGATTTATGATTGCAAAAGATTTTGTCTATCATAATTGAATTGAAAACTCCTTCTTTTGGGAAGTCGGTTATAAAGTGATAAATGACCAGTGAATGGATGCAAAATTTTCCAGTCAATGAACGTGTTAAATTTTGACTCTAGCAATCATTCAGGGATCAGATAGCTTGAAACTGCATAGAAGGAAACACCGTTGTCAATCCATCTAGAAAAAAATCTTTTGAAGCCTTATTTTTGTTCCGCAGTGGACCAGTTGGTAGAAGCTCCGGTTCCCAAAGAACGAAAGTGAAGCAACATTGACCGAGGTCAGTATTGGGGAGGGTGACCTCCTCTCTAGACTGATTCGCTCCGGGGCCAATGACAGCTGGTGCACGTTAAATACATCATGGCTCCAATGTCCTCCAAGTGAAACAATACCTCTAGTTGGCTTATCGAGGACAATTGTGTCAGATATTTCCTTTATGTGTACTTTAGTTCAGTATTTTAAATGTCACGTTTACGAGTAAGATAAATGTCGGTCAACGGACAGTTTTAGCGGAGACAATAATTCCGCCATTCAATTGTGGCAACGACTTAAAACGTACTTCCAGGTTGAAGAGTAAGATCATTATGGAGAACCCGTAAAGCAATCAATCTGAGCAATAAGTCTTAAGTAAATCAATCTGGCACAAATGACAGCAAATATAATGCGCAGAGTACTACAACCAGGGTTCGCGCTAGGCCGCGCGATCGCGCGATTCCCGCAATATTTTTTGAAATCCCACTCAAAAAACTTTTTTTTTGGGCTTAAACTTTAAAAATCCCGCTTAAAATTTTGGTCAAGGAGGAAAATCCCACCTTTATTTTTCCCCAGTGTGAACCCTGCTACAACCCGACTTCAAGTTCCACAATGAAAAGCCCTTTTCCACCTCGTCCACGAACATTCCTTGATGCCAGATTAAAGAAATCATAATTCTCCCGAAACTGAATTGCCGTTTCCAAACATTTTATAGGTAAAATTTGGTAACGGAAAGCAAACCCAGTATGTGAACGGCTGTTTCGTAATTACACATTCATTACACATTTATTATAACCGTTATAGTAGTAATCCTTAACTTCGTCAGAGCGGATGATATAAGCCATCCATATGGTTTATGGTAAATCATCCGCAACAAATATTTCCTAAGATGCGCTTGGCCTCTCATCCGATGCCCACACATCACGTACTCTTAGATGTTTGTAAGTATGTATTGTTGGAAATATTTTGCTCTCTGATGATTCTTACCATTTTCTGTTGGCACCACGATTTTCGAGACGCTCTTCCCAAAGTTTTCAAAATAGGTATATATTAGGTTGGAAGGTTTCCGGCATCGCTGATTCTTGATGAAATTTAAAATTTCGCCAAGTGTTGATTTTTTTTCCCCTGCCCCATGCAGTTAATTGTTCTCAATATGTTATTTTGCGCTTCATAACTTTTCCAAACCACGCTAAAAATCTTTATTAGTAATATTGTTCTCATTTAATTCAATACGTAATTTACACTATAAGATCATGGCGCATCTGCGTTATGTTTCCATTACTATAGTGCAATTTGGCGATCGTCTGCTTTATTTTAACTTTTTCTACGTAGCGCGTTTGATTGATTCCATATTTTACTCAAGCGATTTCTTCTATAACATTTATTTAATTTTTGTACTGTCTATTTGGCGCCATTTGGACATAATTTAGTTATTTCTTTCGATCAACTTAATTTCACACGTCAGAATTGGTTGTACTGAACATTTTCTAACTTTCTTTTTGCCTTTGGAAAGTAATACATTTCTTTCTTCTTTTTTAGCCGAATTTTATAAAAGTGCTATTTTATTGAATTTTCAGGAAATGTTTTGACGATTTTGAAAGCGAGATTTTTAGGAACTGGCGTCCTTATTCTGATGGGGATTTTAACCTCTTAAGACCCAGAACTAAGCACAAACAATTTTGACGCATTTTTTTTTGGTTCTCTGATTTAAAAAATGATTACAAAACTAAATAACTAAACAAAAATTTTTTTTTAAATTTTAATTAATAATTAGTTTAAATAATAATGCCCAATTTCCATGTTTTCCATGTTTAAAACGAAATAAACTATCTTTTGATTAATTTAAAAAACAATTGGGTGTTTTAGCTTTCAAATTGCACAAACAGTAGTTAATAAACAGTATTTTAAAATGTACCCAATTGGATACACTTGGAATGAAGAGGTTATGATGAACTGTTTCTAATTTTAAGAACAGCAGCTCTTAAATGTCTGTAGTCTAATGGGTATTTTTAGTCACTGACGTCTTTATTCTAATGGAGATTTTTTGGGACTAATGTCCTTATGCTATTAGAGATGTTTAGGAATAGTTGTCTTTATTCAAATGAGGGGCTTTAAGGAATTTTTTCTTTTTTGTAGCAGAAATATTCTGGGACCGTTGTTATTAATATGATGGGCATTTTTGAAAAGAATACTGCTCTTATTCTGTTGGGAATTTTTAGATGTGGTGTTGTCTATATTGTAATTGGAATTTTTATGGACGCTTGATATCATTAAGGATTATATTATTTGGATTATATTTTGGAACAATTATCCTGATGCGTATGTGCATTTTAGTTAATGCTGCCCTTACTCTAATGGCAACTTTTATGAACTGTTATTTTTGTTCTACAAGGAATTTTTAGAGGCTGCTGTTTTTTAATGAGTTTTACTGTTTAAATGGGATTTTTTAAGGCCTGTTTCTCGCCTTCTACTTGGGTTTTTAAGAAAGCTTTTCCTTACATTTTTACAGCGAAATTTTGGACATGTGTCACTTGGCCTGCGAATGATGCAATGTTATCCTGCGCAACTCCGGGCGTGTCAGCTAGTATGATAATTTTAACTTTCTTTTTACGTTATCAAGGATGTCGTGATATACTCTTTTGAATGAAAATTGGGGTCTTTTTCTTTTATTAAAAAAGAATCAGTATTTGTGTACTGAAATATCTAATTTGTTATGGATTTTGTTTTAGATACTATTTGTTTTTATCTAAATTAATTTTACTCCAGTTCCATGCATAAGAGTTTCCAATAGGGATCTTCTTGGAATTCTCGATCACAAAAGCAAATCCTTCACAAAAATTTCAATCTGTGAAAATGAAGGCTTTTATTTAAAAAATAAATAAATAAAACCCCATCAAGAAGCTTTCACGAAATTCACGATCTTAAAAGTTGGCTTTTCATTAAAATCACATCACAAATTCGTAGCATTCCCAAAATTGATTTTACCCATTTCCAAAATTATTAGCATGTAAGTAGTCTCATTTTTTTGACGCCTTAATTCCTTTATTGTATTAACTTAGTTTAGCTGAATTTCATGTAAATTTATGAGAAAAATATTTCCTGCATATTACTGATTTTATGCTTAGTCATCTAGAAACAAACCAATATATATATATATATATATATATATATATATATCCATTTTTGGAAAAGTATATATAAATATGTATTAAAAATAAATAACAATTGTTTCAAAATGGCGTAAAATTTATAAAAATGAATCCAGACAGAAATCTGGATAGACCGCTGAAAGTGGTGCATTGTACTATGAATTTTGCTCTTTTAAGGTATACATATACCTTGGACAAGTTTTTTTTAAATTTTAATGCCAGTCTTTTTAAATTTTGGGAGGATTATAAGAGTATAAAATGTAACATATTTGCATTTAAAAAAAAACATGAATAATTATTTAATTAATACAAATTTAGTTCACTAATTAAGGTTTCATCACAACGGTAATTAACGCCAATATAATTATTTTGAACCAAATTTCTTACTGGAAATAAAAGAGAAGGTAGACATATGTCTACCTTAATAATGTCTAATATAATGTCTAACTTAATTATTTTTTGAGTTATAACATTTAATCTGAAAAGTAGCATAAAAACAGCATTTTTTACAAAAATAAAAATATTTTAAAATAACCAAAAAATCCCTTTTTTATCAAAACTATTATCTTTTGGTAGAGCCCAGTCTTTGAATTGTTGCCTAAATTATAAAGTCAAAATTTTAAAAATCGGTTGATTACATTTTAAGATATCACCGTTGGAGAACAAACATACCTTAAAAAAAAGCAATTCTGCTTAAAATGGATTTAAATTTAGCCAATTTATATACAAATAGGTATAAAAGAGAATAAAAATAATTTAACTTTGTGCAAGTAAACAATAATAATAAAATTACACGTTAATTTGCTCATTTGTGCTTTAAATTAACGTGTAATTTTATTATTATAAAAGAGAATGTTTTTATGCCAGTTTTACAACATTTTGTGAGGACTGTAGGTGCATAAAATATAACATTTGCATTAAAAATATTTTTATTAAAATATTTTAATTTTATTATAAATATTTTTAAATAATCTTAATTAATTAAATATTTATTTAATTAATTAAGATTTAATTATTAATTACCTTTACGAAACTGTATGTAAATAAAAAAGTATTTTGCCACTAAGAAAGTTATTTTTATCATTTTAAAGATAATTAACGGATGAATATCTTAGAACGAAAAAACAAAAATGCATTTTTTGCGATTTCCAACGTATATTTATACCTTAAACAATAACGCGCGAACGCACCGAACTATTTGATTGTAACATAGTTTAGAGCAGGGTCTCTTAAAATTTTTGATGTGAGGACCTTATCTAGACACACGGCAGTGTGTCCGCCAAGTTCAGAAAGTCAGCCAAATTAAGATACGGCGACACCGGCCAATGTGTATATTTACCCGAACCATTTCGAGCTACTTTTGACTCCACCATTACCCAAAAACTATTAAACCTACATACTTGACATTTTGTACAACTAATAGCGATCCCCTTAACCATTCGAATATCAAATTTCATTGATGTACCTCTTATGGTTATGGAATTATTAAGGTTTGAAAAGTGTCATTTTTATCACTCACTCACTCATCAAAAACCTAACCTACTTCTAGGAGACTTAGAAACTTGAAACTTGGTATCAAGGTAGACAATTTGGAATATATAAAGGAAAAAATCCGAAACTTCAAAAAATTACATTATCTTCGAAGTTACTAGCATACTCATAAGTAGCATCATACCTAACGACTTCAAACAGCAGCCATATTTTTCTGCCGTTTAAAGTAAACAATACTCTCTCGCGCTTGAAAGTAAATAATTGATGCATTGAAATTCACTTTCCGCTTTAATTTTTCGCCTTAAGGCTTAACACAAGCTGACTACAAACAATCCAGTGTCGTAGTTATACAGAACTTTTCAACGTTTTAAATAAAAGATTAATTAAGTAAAGATAGGTTTACGGACTTATTACGGAGAAATGTAAACAGACGAAAAAAATCTTAAATAATTAATAGCGACTCTTCAGCTTGGTTTAATTCAGTATAACTTATCGTCAATATAAAAACACATTTTAGCTTTTCAAAAATTAATGATATCCCAACAAAACATAAATGTGAAAAAATTGCCAAGTTCGATAGAACAAAAACGGCCTCCGGAGTAGTCGGTGTCAGCGATAAAAGAATTGATATCTAATGGGTGCCAAGTTCCATAGCAGATCCTTTGATCATGGCTGTAAGAGCGTACAATGTTCCTTAATTTATTTGAAAGCATTTTTTTATCGGATTCCTAACTTGGCAAGTTTTAATTCAGATAAGTTACGTTCAATAAGACGATAAGAAGACAATTAGAAATTAACTATAATAGCTTGCCACATGATTTTACTAACTATTAAAAATTGCTAATTGAATGAGTTAAATTTTTTGAATGTAATTTACCTTAATTAACACTTGCCAAGTTAGGAATCCGATAAAAAAATGTTTTCAAATAAATTAAGGAACATTGTACGCTCTTACAGCCATGATCAAAGGATCTGCTATGGAACTTGGCACCCATTAGATATCAATTCTTTTATCGCTGACACCGACTACTCCGGAGGCCGTTTTTGTTCTATCGAACTTGGCAATTTTTTCACATTTATGTTTTGTTGGGATCATATTTACGAAAATTTTGTGGGACTCCATAAGCATTGCGCAAATCAGACACACGCTTGAGTGAAACTGTCAGTTTTTTTTTTTATACTTGTATTATAATATGTTACTGCAGTTTTAGGAAATTTAATCTAATTTTTAGTTTTAATATGTAGAAAATTTTTTAAATAAGTAATAAACTTAAAAATATAATGCACTGATAAAAAAATTAATTCAATTTCTTTAAATTCAAACGTGAACTGTAGTCTGCGTGCAGTCACTTTGAAGGTCACTAAAGAGTAAACTTACTTTTTTCTAACAACGTATATGCGAGGTTATTTTTAATTATATTATCAAATCTTGGAAAAATAGTAGACACCGTAGGACGAAGCACTTTCATTATTCTTTCGATTTGATCGACGGTTGGTGGATCCCTTTTGATCGCCCCTTTTATGGTTGTTAAAGACGAAAACTCGTCTCACAGAAATATGTCGTAGAAAAAGGAAGTTCGTGGAAGTTTTATAGATTATTTGGAATTGTTTTGCGACTTCTAGGCAAAAATCATCTTCGGACTTCGTAGTGCAAAGCAGTTTTAACCCCGAATCATTTGATAACTTGGCAAATTTTTCATTTGTCTGTATTGTCTTTATCTACTCGTATTTTCAGATGCATTAGGTAAAAATATTTGGTAATTGTAATATTTTTAGAATGTGTTAAAGAAATATCAAAATTGATAAATTTTTAGCAACCCCTGCGGCAGGTTTCACGACGCCAATAGGGGTCGCGACACACAGTTTAAGAAACTCAGGTTTACAGCATTCTTATGCAAGCTACATCTTAAGTTTTTGTGTTATTGAACCTGCAATAAAATGCTACTCAACTTCGCTGAAAATTTAACTTTTGATCCATTATTAGCTTTTAAAGGAGCCAGTATAGAGCTCTCAACAGCAGCTTGGGGCTTAATCGGCAGTGAAGTGATTGCTTGCAAAAGCGCAATTGGGTGGTTGATAAAATTGTGTCACATTTCGAGAATTAAGGGGAGTCGGTATCATAAGACCATTTTTTCTCTATGGTGTTTTTATTTACAATTTTTGTCTCAGATCATGTGCTATCACTTCATAAGAAATTTAATATTTAAAAAAAACTGGTATACTAAATATTTAAAAAAAACTAAATATTTTTAAAATATAATTTTAAAAATTAAAGTTTTAAAAATTAGCAATTTTTTTAAATGGCTCTTCTTTTTCAAAAATTAGCGTAAAGCCTCAAAATTTTCGTTACTTCAGCTTACATTTTTTTCTCAAAAAGTATTTGGCTTATAAAAAATTCAAAGCATAAAAGTTTTGCTTTATGAGCAATTAATCAATTAAAAAATTTTGAGACTTTTTCAGCGTCAAAAATTCTTTGTCTTCACTCAGTTTTGTAGTTATGGATTGGCAGTTCTACCGCTCACCAAAAAAGAGCTAAAACATAGGAAAATGTTCTCAAAAAGGAGAAGAATACTTAAAAAAGCAAAAACTGCAGAAAAAATACATTATCATCAACTTTCCGGGCAGGTTTGAAATCATTTAGTGAGATGCTTTCACACAAATGAATTTTTATGATCTGTAACGTGTTCCTTTTGGGACCTGAATAAAGACTTTCTCGGTGGCGCCAAGGACACGCGGTATATCTTATTTTCATTATATAATCTTAACTCTTCGTTGTCAATTTTGATTTTCTTATTGAAGAACCCTGTCATATGGACAGATTGTAGTAAATGTTTGAATTTACCCGAGGTGATTGAATTTATGTTTAACCGACTTCCAAAAGGAAGACGGTTCTCAATTCTTACCATATATGTATGTTTTTTGTTATTTTGTTTGTCCATTCATAACTTCTCACCGGATGAACCGATTTTCATGTTTTTTTTTCAGTTGATCGCAGGTGGTCTCCCATAGGTTCCGTACCTTTGTTTGACCACATACGTTAATTTAAAAAAAAAAGTTGTGTAGAAATTTAGTCAATTTTTTTTTTTGTTCTTTTTTCCACAACTTTTGATTAAATAAACCGATTTTCATGATTTCTTTTTCTTTTTTCTTCATCGATAGAGAGTATTCTAACTCAAATACTGCACATCGATTTGACGTTATCTGTGAAAAATTAGCATTTTCTTTTAATTGGGAAAGGCTTAGCTTGATGTGTATTTGTCGAGTAAATTATTAATAAATATAAAACTGATTGGTAAGAAGAATTTTCTGTCATTAAACAGTAATATTAAAAGAAATTGCAATAAAATTTTTGAATAAAGGCTTCTCTGAAACGGAAAATGAATTCAGTCAGCGTAGTTGCTCTGGTGACTTTTTAAATCAATTTCAAAACATAATTTATCATTCAAATGATTAGCTTTTAGTGAGTCACTGAAAGTGAGTGTGTCCTTTGATATTTTTTATATAAACAGAGTATTCATATAAAAATTGTACTTACACTAAAAACAATATAATAGTTCTTTAGGAATAAAAAATAGAACCGACTTCAAATCAGAACAATTATAAATTGAGCTAAAAATTAAAAAATAAATTCATTCTTTAAACAACATCGATAATACTTTTAAATATAATTTTTGAAATCGAAGCAAAATTATGGAAGATAAAATTTTTTGTAACCATTTTTTTCTAAAATTTTTTAGTAACATATAATGTATTGGTAATTAGACTGTCATAAGTTCAAAAATTATGTTTAAAATCAGTATCGATGTTGTTTGAAGAATGAATTAATTATTTTTTATTTTTAGAGCAATGTATAATTGCTCTAATTTGAAGTCTATTCTTTTTATCCGCAAAAATTGTTATTTGAAATATTATATTTTTAAGTTTGATACGTTATTTAAAATTTTTACATTGTCCTATGCCTTTAAATTGAAATTAAAGTTAATGATCTAAAGCTGGAACAATATATTACAGTAAAAATAAAGAAACTGACAGTTTCACTCACACGAGTTTCGAATTTGCGCAATACTTATGAAGTCCCCACACCAAAAAGATAATTAACTCATTTAACTATCTGTTAAAAGACTTGAAATAACATTTCCGAAAAGTGAAATACCTCTGCCGAGCGATTCCTGTTATACCGCGAAAAGAAGCAGGAAAGAGTGTTTTACAGACCTTGTCAATAGTGGGAAACGCGTCAAAACTCCGCGTTGATTTTATAGGGATTCTATGCGAACTTTGCAAAATACCGCCGACATCGCTATGATGAATTGCATTATAGCAAATGATTTTACCATTACTCTAATTATATACTCAGATAAATCCTTATAAATAGTTGCCCTTTTCATTCATTTATTTAAAATGTCATACGAATCAGGACAAACAGTCCGTTAAAATTCCCGCTAGAAGATGTCGTTTAACCCATACCCCCTCAAAAAATCAGTAAGATACGGGGAGGGGGGGGGGATTTTTTGATAAAAAAACCAGCTTTTTTTATTTAACCAAACTGCGTGAAAACCGTGAGTTTTCCTATATCTTTCAGGATTTTGTCAACATAATTCACCCTTCAAATTGTTCCATGATCCTTTTCCGCATTTATTATCGTTTACTGTAAGTATGGACACTTAAAAAGAAATGTTAGCTTATATCTGTAAGGTTCCCTGGAACAGAAAGTTCCATAAAAGGGTTCCGTAAGAGTGAAAAGGTTGAGAAAGTTAGCAAAAGAGGGTTCCTCTCCAGGATCGATTTGACTTGCGCGCCCTTAATGTGTGGTACTTTTAAGCTCGCATACAATCCATCAAGGTTCTGGGGCAGTGGTTCCCAAAGTGGTCCATATGTACCCCCAAGGGTCTATTGGAACCTACTAGGGGTCCACATCAATGGAAAAAAAATTGGCATGAAATGAAAACAGCGGTCTATGAGACTTGATCTCATTTAAGTAAGTTATCACCAAATTTTAGACATGATGCACCTCACAGAAATTCCCCCAATATCACTTTCTTATTTGTACAACAAACATGTGAACCTCCTAATTATATATTCGTAAAATATATTTCATAAATTGTGCTAGTAAGTACCCATTTTCTTCGTGTTTGTAACTAGTAAAATCATTTCAATTTTTAATGAGAGTAGAAAGGCTGTAGCCAGCAGGACCTCGCTATAAAATGTAAATGATGATGTATAAAAGTAAAATTTTACATCATAGAATAAAATAATTCTAAACATTTTGTTTTAAATTAAATTTCGCAGCTTTCAAGTGATATTTCAGTGTATTTTTCTGTTTTAGAAGTTCTTGGGGGTAAAATGTCCTTCTCAGATTTACTGTTTCGGAACTCTCAAATATAAATGTTGCACTAAAAGAAACTTCTTTCAGAATTATCCCCTAAGAAGGGAAATAAGGGTCTACGAAAATCAGAGATGACAAGGGGTCCACGGGATAAAAAAAAAAAAGTTGGGAACCTATATTCTAGGGCAGGGGTCTCCTAACTACGGCCCGAGGGCCACATCCGGCCCGCGGACAGATTTTGTCCGGCCCGCGGAGAGCTAGCATACTTGAAAGAAAACTCCTTCTAGAGAACATATTTATTTTTTATAGCAAATTAAATTAAGTTTACTGAAGTAATCTATTTTTATGTTGAATAATTATGTTGTAGGGTAATCAATATGGCCCTAAGGCTGGAAAGTTTGGAGACCCCTGTTCTAGGGTATCATTATTCAAGGTCTCTATAGATCTTATATGCTTAATAACATTTGCAGATTAGTCCTCCAAAAATCATATTTCTGTTCCAGTACTGTCGTGGCATCGAGATGATAGTGTGGTTCGTTTCTTGCATTTTCCTCTTCAGTAGAAATTCGTTCGGAGATGGAGGATGTCTTTCTTTTTTTTTTTCTATCGTGACTCCATCTAAAAAGTTCCTCCCGATGTCCCCCAGTTGTCGAACTACTGGCGGAGTATGTTAGTTCCAACTGTGCAACGGAAAACAAAACGGCCGGATCCATGGGAAGATGAGTCAGTCCCTATGAACTATCCGTGATGGATGACTTCGGGGAAAAGACAACCGAGATAAATTCAACGAAAGAACTCTGTTGATCGGCAACAATCCTCGATCTTCTCCCTCCGCTCGCACCTGGAAGAAAATGAAAACAAATAAGTTTTGAAAAAAATGGAGTAGGAGGGGAAAAACATCGATGAAACCGGCCAGTCCTTGGCATGGTTGGCATGCGAGATTCTCTAAATAATCCTTTGTGCACCCCCCCCCCCCTCCTTTGGTTTTCAACGGGTAAAAAAGAGGTGTGTCGCCGGAGGAAATTTTTTGGGGCTCTTTTTTTTAAAGAGAAAGGGGGAGGACCCGCCATCTGGTGGGCAAAAAAATTCGCGCCGCTGATTAATAGAGCGGCTGATAATCTTGGTTGGGTGGTGTGGGAAATGGCATGTGATCAAACAACCCTTTCGGGGAGCGAGAGAGAGAGAGACCTGGGCGTCGACTATCGTCAGTAGTTTGGCAGCTGAAACCCTTTCGCGTTACACTTCCGCGCGCCTCATCAACTCTGCACGTCACAAATCACGCTCTTTACGCAGAGGGAGCGAAAGGGTTAAAAAAGGGATGGGCTCCCTCTCCGATCCCTCCTCTCTGGAATCTTCTTCCACTTTCACCTGGAACACTTTTTGACTTTCACTCCCGTCCTCCGGCTAAACAAAGGCAAGTCTCCAGGAGAGTGCTCACAAACATTGCATCAGTGTCTTCGGCTCGGTCCCTTCTTAGAGAAAGTTTGGATAGTGGCTGACTTTTATTTATTTATTTATTTTTTTTTTTTTTTTTGCACTGGATCGGTTAGAGCCATTCAAAAACAACGTCATCACTGCGTTACAGAAATTTCTCCTGTAGTTGTCGGGCCTTTTGGTTTGCTCAACGGAATAAAATTTGATTTCCTGGATTATGCAAAATAATTGGTTCCAACACCTATCGCGAAATCAAACATGTCCATAATGGAAAATGCTTCAATTTTCAAATTACACATAATTAACTGCATACGCTATTTCTTGTTACAGAAACGCTTTATTAAGGTATGTGCCTACCTTTAGAAAATGTGAAATTCATGAAACATACCCGTTTAGAGCTATAACAAGAAAAAAATTAAGAAATTAAGCCCAATGGATATTTTATTAACTAGTCAAAATGAGGTGATATTTTGCAAAATTATAGCAAAAATTAATGCTATACCTTCTGTAACAAATTCTAATGTATATTTTTCTGATATATTTAATTTTACTATTCCGTTTTCAATAATATATAAGTAAAACACTTATGTGTGTTTGAAGCAAAAGATTTGCAATGCTTCTTAAAGTTACTGAAATATACCAATTTTTATGCTCACAGTATGGAGTTTTAAGGCAAAAATATTATTTGTTTCAAATTAAAAAAGCAATAAAAATACAAATACAAATACAAAAGTGACGACCAGCAACAGGCTCAGGGCCCAGCTAGGCTGGTCCTAGTTAATTTAGCAGTCCCCAATGAACATCAAGATCTTTCTTAAAAGTTTTTACCCCACTGCAATTAACAGTCGCTTCCGGTAAACTATTCCAACTGCCTACAACCCTATTGAAGTAGTAGTTTTTCCTAATTTCAAGATTAGCCTGAGATTTGAAAAGTTTAAAACAATGACCTCTGGTTCTACTTTCAGCACATAGCTGTAGTCCATCAACATTTCCCGTTTTAATGAATTTAAACAACTGAATCATGTCCCCTCTGACTCTCCTTTGCTCAAGACTATACATATTGAGCCTTTTAAGCCTAACCTCATAATCTAAGTCTGAAAGACGACTTACCAATCTTATAGCCCTCCTTTGAATCCTTTCCAATAAGGTAATAGAAGGTAAGGTTCCTTTTTTAGGTACGGAGACCAAAACTGAACAGCATACTCCAAATGAGGTCTTACCAAACTTCTGTATAATGGCAATACAACTTCCCTAGACCTGTTCGAAATAGCCTTATTGATAAACCCAAGCATCCTGTTAGCTTTGTTACTTACTATGCTACACTGCTGACTGGACTTGAAGTCATGACTAATCAATGCTCCTAGATCAACAACTGCTTCTGCTTCCCTAATGACAGTACCTTGTAAATAATAGGTTGCATGTTTATTCCCATGACCAAAATGAAGCACTTGACATTTCCCAATATTAAAAGACATTCCCCACTTAATTGCCCACCTAGAAATTTGATTCAAATCCTCTTGAAACTGATTGACTTGTTCCTCCGTGTCCACAATTCCCATTATTTTGACATCATCAGCAAAAATATTGATGTTCCCAGAAATACTCTGAGTAATATCATTAATAAAAATAATAAATAATATTGGCCCTAGAACTGAACCTTGTGGAACCCCACTCAAAACATGAATCCAGTGAGAATAATTGCCCTTCACTACTACTCTTTGTTTCCTCCCAGTCAGCCAATTTTTAACCCAAATTAAAGTTTTTCCACCAATACCAATATAAGCAAGTTTGCTAAGAAGAGCTTCATGCGGTACTTTATCAAACGCTTTCTGAAAGTCAATGTAAACAACATCTACGCACTTTTTATTATCTAGTGCCATGGTAACCTTGTCATAGAAATGCAACAAATTAGTTGTACAGGACCTACCCTTTCTAAAACCATACTGAAAATCAGTCAACACTCCATTAGCCTCTAGGAAATTCACTATTTTGATTTTTATCAGAGTTTCAAAAATTTTACAAAGAACGGAAGTAAGACTCACAGGCCTATAATTTCCTGCCTTAGTTTTAGACCCTTTCTTGAAGAGCGGCGTTATGTTTGCCAGCTTCCAATCCACTGGCACAGTCCCCGAGTTATATGAAGATATGAAAATAGTCAAGACAACATCCACTAATTCCTCTGCACATTCTACTAAAATTTTTGGATAAACATTATCAGGTCCTGGAGCCTTATTTGCTTTAATCTTTTTCAAATGAAACAACACATCATCCCTAGAAAATACAAAATCCTCAAGCTGTGTATTAGCTTGCGTCTCGCTTATGTCAACTGTTGAGATACAGTTTCTGTTAAATACACTGGAAAAAAAATTGTTTAGAATATCAGCAATATCTCCCTCATTTTGAATCAAGTTCCCGTTCTCATCCACTAGTGGGCCTACCTGAGTATTACGAGCTTTCCCTGAATTAGCATAAGCAAAAAATTTCTTAGGATTCCTTTCGATGTTATCTGCAAGCTTTTGCTCCAATTCCCTTTTCTTACTCCGTACCAAATACTTGAAAGTACGTCTAGCTTCACAATACAAAATCCTGTCAGCATGGCACCCAGTCTCTTTTAGTCGCCGAAAAGTGGCTTGCTTATAATTGAGAGCTTCTTTTACCTCCCTAGCGAACCACATGGGCCAAATTTTCGTGAAATCCCCTTTCTTTCTATAAGGAACATAACCCATCACTGTTTTCTCCAATTTCCCCTTAAACTCTTCCCACTGAAGATCAGCTTCACTATTCTCCAACCCAGAAGAAAAAACCTCTTTCAAACCCTGCCTAAGTGCAACATAATCAACATTTCTGAAGTTAGGTACAAATCTGAAATGCTCACCTTTGTGAGCATCGAAGCTGGTCCAAAACCTAATAGTATTGTGATCACTATCTCCAATATGTTCCCCTATACTCAACCCCTGAATAGAACTTCCGACATCACAAAAAACTAGATCCAAGACAGCACCATGCCTAGTCCCCTGTGTAACAACTTGATCCAAAAAACAGTCCCCAATCACTTTCAGAAAATCTTCTTCCCTACCATTGCTAGTGTAAAAACTATTCCAGTCTATGCCCGGGAAATTGAAATCCCCCATCATGATGACCGAGCCCTTACCAGACATGTCCCTAATAACACTATACATCTCCTCGTCCTGATCCTGACTAACATTAGGCGGCCTGTAAACATTTCCCAAATATAACTTCTTCCCCTTATTGCTCACCAACTCCACCCAGACCATTTCAATATCATTAGGCTTATTATTAATGACCAATTCATTGCAAATAAAAGTGTCCTTAATATAGAATAAAACCCCTCCACCTTTCTTACCCAGCCTGTCTTGCCTAAACAAATTGTATCCAGCAATGCTCACTAATTCCTTATCATCATCAGTAACCCATGTTTCCGTAATTCCAATAATATCCAACTCCTCACCTGCGATAACACTATTTAACTCGTCCATTTTATTCCTGATACTGCGAGCATTAGTATATAGAAACCTGAGCATGCCCATTTTGCTTGTCTTAAACATTTTATGATGCCTCAAATCACTACTATTAATGTTACTATTGCTTAATATTTTACCCTCATTTTTAAAACCTCCAGAACAGAAGTCAACACCATGACATTCTCCAATCCCCCCATCCAAAATTAGTTTTTTGATTCTGAAGCTTCTAAAATCATATCGCTAACCTTAACTACACCCCTAGAACTAAGATGCAGACCATCCCTCGCAACCCAATCACGCTGACAAGAACTCCAAACATCAATGAACCTGGTTGAATGCTTTATGCAAAGTTTCTTAAGAATCAGGTTCATGCTCCTAGCCCGTTGATTTAACCACCCCTATGCACCCCATACCTGGGAAGCAAACCAACTACCTGGACATCTGTCGAAAAGTTAGTTGCTTTATCCAACAGGTTCTCCCAATCCTTAACAAACTCCTCGTTTGTGCTGTTACCGACGTCGTTAGTCCCCACCCACAGTGGAGTAACTGAATCTCCCTTCTTAAACATTCCCTTTTTTTCCACAACCTTATTAACATCCTTCACCCGAGCCCCTGGTAAACAGCACCTAGCCACCTTGCGCCTAGTTCTCCCGACCACATTACCTATCCCGCGTACCATAGAATCCCCTATAATGACACCCTCTGTTTTTAGGTCTACAGTTCTACCTTTCCCCATACTAGATCCTTCTCCTGCAACCTCACTCTCCCCAACAAGCCCATCACAAGAAGTTCCCACCTCTTTTATAGAATTTTCACCCAAGTTATTTCTAACTAATTGGGCTTCCAATGCTACCACCTTGACACGTAACTCTAATAATTCAGCACATTTTGTGCAAATATATTCCTGCTCTGTAGCTGTATTTCCCCCCAACTTACTAAACCTCTCACACCTATCACAGCAAATCCACCAACTCCCATTACCATTTTTAATTTCCTTCATTAAACATATAACTCCCATAGCTGAATAAATCTAATGCAAACAATCAAAAAAGCAAAATAATACACAAATCAGCAAATTTAAGCTATTACTCTGATTAAAAACACAAATTACATAAAAAAAATGCAAATAACTGGAATTTAAACACAAATAACTACAGTAAACAACAAAACCAGGCTGTTCCCCAAGACTTACAAAATGTACACAATCAACACATGGTTAGGCTTAACTGATAAAATTGAATTATACCCCAAAAAAGCAAATAGAATGAGTTTCAGTCTCACAAAATTAAAACATACTAATTATATAATAAATTGCAACAAATATACAAGTAATTAAACAGAAAATATCCAAAAATACATAAAAGATACTTAATTTCAGTAGGAGCAGAAACACTGGCATGCAACACTTGGCCCCCTGGTGGCCAAAAACCCAACAAATAATTATACATACTTTCAAGCCATTTTTTGTTTCATGTCATACTCCAAAACAATATTATTATATATGAAAACAAATTATTTCGGCATTTTGAGAACATTTTAAGGAATCGGTTGTTTGAGCATTTCAAAAAAGCTCAAACTCGCGGCTGTTCAGAAAACGAATATGTATGTATATTGCATAGCATATAAATATATTGTTTTACAAAAATTAAGGACATTTTTCCATAATTCTTTTAAAAATACAGTTGGGAAATTTTTAGCCTCTTGAAAAGGGGAACTGTCAAAGATTCGCTCTTTCAGTGAGAGGATTGCAGAACATTGTTTCATAAAACGGAAGGATGGTTATAAGTTTAACAAATACTGAATTATTATACGTAAGAATGAATGTGATTTCATGAATCGAAATAAATCTTTTACCCAATCTTCATCGAAGCGTTTCAATACTACATTGTCATTATATCAGAGATGCAACCAAAGGTGCTTTTGATGGTCAACCTTCAACTTTGAGGGTTCCTCTAACCAACCCTTGGTTTTAACCAATATCGTCAATCCTAGTATGGTAATAGATATATAGGTAAGGACGAACCCCTCTCCGTCTAATGTGTCAAAATTCACATAAAACTAAAAAGACGTGCACGAACTGCACTCCCGTGAGCTCTCATTCCAATCAAGCCTTTCTGGTAACCTAGAATCAAATGAAAAATTAATCTACTTACGATATTTATTACTCTCCCTCTTTAGCCTACTTTCCCGTAAAAGCAATAATAAATAAATAAAGTATAAATGAATGTATCGCATGTAATGTATCGTAAAAATCTCATTATAAATAAAGAAAGATCATAAATAAGTGAAGTAATTAAATGAAGATTGAAAAATCAAAAAAATGAAAGGGGTTTGAGATGAAGAAAATGTGTGTCTGCCCTCCTTAGTAACTTTTGAGGGAATTGTCTGATTCGAAAGAATTTTTTTTTTCTTTTGCCTTCGAAAGATCTTGGCGAGGACATCTCATTTCCATATTATATATATATATATATATATATATATATATATATATATATATTGGATTCAACAATATTTTCGTTCAGTTTTGAACAGTTCAAAAAATCTTAAAATTAGCGCTTATGGGGAAATATAAGCCCTGGACAAAAGATACAAGTTCCTTCAGACAGCTTAATTGGAGGAGCTCTCAGCGAGAAATATTTTTTGATTGGAACATTTTTTGTTCAATTTTGAACAATTCAAAAAAAAAAAAAATCAACATTAGTGCTATTGGGAATTATATAAACCCTGATCTAACAGATGGATTTGCATGGATTAAACTTGATCGGAAGGAGCTGAAAACGTAGAACAAGTGCATATATGAAGTTGATCCAGAACTAAACGAACATATTTCTCCACGAAACTTTTCCATTTAGAGTTTTAAAGATAGTTCTGAATGAATAAATGAATAAATGAACGAGGAAAAGAATGAAGGAATAAATGAGTAAAAGAATGAATAAAGGAATGAATATGTATTAACCGTTGAAGGTATATTTGAAGTAATTAAGAACTAAAGCTGTATAAGAGATGGAGAGATAGCTATATTATCAATTTGATTTTGGTTTATAACGGGAAAGTAGGCTCGTATAGCTCTAGACAGAACTTCTTGTTAAAATTTACTTTCTCCGTACATTTCTGTTTTTTCAGGGGGAAGAAGGGGATACTTTCTCTCGTCCTGTTCCTTCTTGTGTCAGAAGCGTTTCGGTTGTGGCACTTCATCACGAGCTATCAAGCTACTCTAGCCTTGCTTTCACCTCCAGGGGCGTGTCCCCAAGAGGGAGGCCCAGGGATTCCTTATCTTTTTTACTAGCTTTCTTATTTTAGATGTAGCCACACACCCAAGAGTAGTATCGCTCCAAACTTCATGGATTATACAGTAATACTGTATCTCTTGTATCCATCAATAAAAAGTGCAGTACTTTTTACTCAAATTTGTTCAAGCCCTTTAGAGAGAGAAAAAGGGGGAGACGCTATCCTTAAATGTTAAGGTGAAGAATGCATTGTAAAAATTGAAATTGATTTAGATACCAGAATAATTCCTGATGAAATGTTCAACATTTTAATATTAAAGTTTTACTCCTTTTGGCACGATGAGAGTGAAATTTCAACATGCAACGGAAGAAACGTAATGAAGTCATTTTGGGGTGACGTCATAAATTAGCCCTCTCGGAATATCGTTTTTATCATTCAGCAAAAACTACAAGAGCCTACCTGCTTTTCGACCTTCTGCTGTTATTCGTTCTATTTCATTTCTTCTGAAAGCATTTTTTCTTTCTTTCTTTTTTCTTTAATTGGTAAATTTGCTCTTTAGTCCAGAAGCTCCCATCCGGACTTAAACCTGGGAAACGGGATATCTAACCACTAAACTTTCCTGTACTTTTAGTCATTAAATTCAATTATTATGTATACCAGAATTACTTTTAATTAAAAAGCAGAACTACGCAACATTGCTTTAAATAAACAAAATCGAAACTATTTTAAATTATATCTCGTTCATTCTACGTCGAGTTGGTGCGAGCTGACAAGTTTACTTACATTACATGCAAGAAATTATTCCACACTAAGAATATGTGTTTTGTTCAATATCGATTAATATATTCGCAAAAATAAAGTTAAATCGGACGACTCTTTCAAATAATTCATTTTAATGTATCCTTTCCATAATTTATAATTTCTGGTCAAAAACTAACTTCATAGTTTCGTGCATTTCATGCACAACTTCTGTTGCATGTGTTGAAATTACACTCACATCTTAGCTGAAAATTCATTTAATTAAAAAATCAATACAAATTTAAGAATTTTTAAAAAGTAAAATTTCTAAAGAACGTACATGAGTGCATAAACTTTTTTTTTTTTTTGCTTTGCAGGCAGTTCAGACGAAAATAATATTTGCCATTTTCGTCGAGTGCCATAGTTTCTGCATTTCTGCTCTTGAAATGATGAGAGATGTTTGGTAAACTTACTTATGCTTCGAATCTTGAATTCACAAGTAATTGTTTTGACCATTACTTTATTAAAACATTTTTTGTTAACCTACTTTTCCCTAAAAACTGAAAATATAATAATAATAAATTAATAAATAAATAAAGGCTCGTATATAAGCTTAATATCTTTAAAAAATATCCCTTAAGACAAAAAATCAGAAATAATAAAATTGCATAAATAATCAAAAATAAAAAGAATTGAAAAAAATGCTCATAAGGCGAGGAAATATGCGACTGGTCGGTCTGTTACTTGGCAACTTTTTGCAGAATTATCGGGTTCGAACAAAACTTCGATGGAAAAATATTTGCGAAAATTAGGATATTATATTCTGCGTTATCGCATAATGCACAAAGAAAGAAAACAAACATGGTGCGAAACATTTCGGCTGGTTTTCTATTTAAAAAACAATGTGAGTTTTGATTTTTCATTTGAGAATAATATGCAATATACTTTCCCACTTTCTTTCACTTTTTACTATTTTTTATTAATTTTAGGCAATTATATTTAAAAAATTTCTCTTTCAACAAAATGTGATGGGATCGAATTACGGGCATTTGGGGTGATTGGTAACATAGGGTAAATGGAAACAAACTTTTTCTGCCTCACTTGTGGTGATTTTGAAAGCTGAACAGTTGGTGAGTGACGACTTGACCTTTGAGAGAGCAAAAAACTTTAGAGGCATAGAAGATGACACTGTGAGAAAAGTTGTTTGAAAAAACATAGGAATCTTACATTTTTTCCTCCAACAAATAGGCAAACGTGAAGTACATGGTTTCCAATCGAATGACGTCTTATATTCAAAACCTATATTAATATGTCCAGAGTTTCAGCTAAACTTGCTTAAAATGTCGGGGAGAAGATGACATCGTTCAGATGATGACTTTCTGCTGTTTTAAAGGTCTGTCCGATTTTATAAACTATTAAATTAAAAAACAATTTTTAGTTTGGCTTTGCAATCTATTGATTCATTTTAAAAAGGTTATTTTTCGGAAAAAGCTGCTGAAAAATAAATAATAAGCGTCTTGCAATTTCGTAAAATGCGGTAGATGAACGCTTAAGGAGGAACATTCAGACGCCTCCCTTAATTTTCTTTCCGAATGTATCTTTTTTATCTACTTTAAATGCAGTGTATCAGAACTATCCCAGCGGAGGAACCACGTGCACGCTGAATTCCATCTATTCAGTACTCGTAATCGTTTTACAGAAAAGATACCTTTCAATTGAAGGGACCCAGGAGGGGCCCGGACAGGGCTTCCCTACATGAGGCCTAGCCAAAGAAGTGTAAAATATTGTATTCTTTCCCCTGCTACAAAGGAAGAATTTTGTTCAATCCGTTTCAATCCAAGCCGTAATCTCGACTCTTTTGCATAATTTTGATACATTTTACATTTCCTTTTCAACACGCTTTTCAGTCCAGTTTTGCGCATAAAATAGATTTTTTTTCTTTTCGAATTATGCTATTATTTGAGTGATTAAAATGGTTATCTTTCTTCGCATTCTATTCAGTCTTTAATAATGTTGCCTATAGTTATCATTAACGATTTACTATCAAATAATCAATGGGTCTAAGTTTTGGCTAGGGACTTTCTTCCCCTTTCTAATGGGGTTGTGTATGGTCACTAACCTTTGCAGACCTAGTGCATTCCCCGGAAACCGGCATCCAGTCTTTCAAGTAGCACCACTGTCCTAATACATTAATGCATGTACACTTCTGATATTTCCCGCGGGAAAATATCTGATGATGGTTCCACTGGTGCTATTAACACACAAATGTCGAAAGATAGTTTAACTAACTCCTGTTTTACTCTGATGTTTTGTGTATTCATAAATCATAATTTTGTGATACCCAGACAGCTTTTGAGACTGCTACTAAAAACATCTTATACACAAAATTTCAAGATGTATTGAAGTTTGCTATTATCAAAAGTATTATCGAATATCCTCCCATCTTTGAAAATAAGATAATTATTTTATATAAGCAAGCGGTTCAGCAGTACTGTCATTACCCACAACGTTAAGTAGACATTTCCTGCTAGGTTGTCTAGGTAACGTTTCATTGTAAATAATTATCAGTGATCAGAAGAATCGTTTTATTGAGTGGCTCTATATGCTTTCGGTGATTTTGCAATGTTAATGCGCAAGCAGAATGTTGACAAGATATTAAGAGGCAAAAAATAAAGCCTTAGATTAGAGGTCGAGAAACTGGGTAGTCCATTATGCTACACACAAAGTTGAAAACTAATCATTTTAAATTATATTTTAAAAAGCATAAAAATCATGGATTCTCGATTTTGTGTGTGTTTTTTACCTAAGCCCTGATACTTCTTATTCTAAGGAACAAAAGAAAAACGGTTTCAGAACGTAGCAAGTTTTAAAAAACTCGTTAGAAGCAGTTAACAGCCTCATTACTTGAGAAGAATATAAAACATATTTAAACCAATGAAAAACCGGTTGGGACAAGTGACCGGTCTTTCAATGGGCAATATTTTGAGGAGGACTGATGCTTTCAAGTTCTTGTCTTAAATTAAAAATAATAATGATAGCTTTGTGGAAGCAGAGAAGGAATTAAAATTTAAAAGGTTGCATAAAAGCTTGAAACAAAACATTAGAGTTCCAGCTCAAGAAGTTAAAATTTATATTTATGTATTCATTTCTATACAATTATTTACTTATTTATAGCACTAACAGAGAATACTCTCTTATGAGCATTTAAACATGGATAGATGGATGTAGAAAATATTTTTGTAAAAAACATCGAACGGAAAGCTTTGAGAGAGTCCGAAGCAGTGGCTAACAGTTCCTCAGACACATTTATTTATTTATTAACTAACTTAAATTTGGTAATGTTTTTTGACGCAGAAAGAACATGTATTATTTCATGCTATACCGTACTGGGTGGAACATAAATTAAATCGTATGAAAATTTTCGAAACTGACCACATTTACGATATATTTTCCCCCTTCAATTTCCGAATAATTTTCATCTTTGAAAAATTCGTTAGCAAAACAATACCACGTCACTAACTACATTATTTTTTATGCCTAATGTATTACTTTTATTTTCATGAGCTATTCATGTTTCAAAAAAAAAAAAAAAAATCGTATGCAATTATTCTTTTTTTTTTTTTTCCGAACAGCTTTAACCCTTAACGAGATTTGTGTCCCCTACAAATTTTTGACCGACTTCACAAAGGAGACCGTTATACATTCATACTGCATGTAAGTCGTTTTTTGTTTGTTTGTTGGTTTGTTTGCTTGTCCACCCATAACTTCTCGCTGGATAATCCGATTTTCAAGATTCTTTTTTAACCGATCGAGGTTGGTTTCCCATACGTCCCGTACCTTTGTTTGATTATACTCGATAATTGGCAAAAAAGTTATGGGCAGAAATGAAGTCATTTCTTTTCGTTTTTTAACCAAAACTTTCGACTAGATGAACCGATTTTGATGATTTTTTCTTAGATAGAGGGTTGTCTAACTTAAATATCGCACATCGATTTAACTACAATTGTTCTTTAGAAAGAACGTTACGAATGAAAAATAAGTATTTCTTTTAATTGGAAGGAGCTTGGCTTGATTTTTCTTTGTTTGAAAAATTATTACTAAATATAGAACTCATTTTTAAAAATTCTATGTTTGTGGCCATTAAGCAGCAATATTAAAAGCAATCATAATAAGAGTTTGACTGAAGGCTGCTCTGAAGCAAAAATGAAACCCAATCACTTTGTTTGCACTAGTGACCTTTTAAAATCGACTTCAAAGCGGAATTTATCATACAAGTGATTAGTTTTTAGTACCATTCACTCAAAGAAGGGAGCAAACCTTCTATAATATGGGTTTTTTAACAATAGAGTATTTATATAAAAATGTATTTACATCCAAAAAGAATCAAGTAAAATAACTTTTGGAAAAAAAATAAAACTGACTTCAAACTATAAATTGCTCTAAAAAGTAAAAAAATAAATTCATGATTACTTTTGTAATCATGAATCAATTACAAATATAAATGGCCCAGAGTTTGCAACAATTTCAATATAAAGTAACGCATGGTGTAGTGATATTTGAACTTATAATTTTGCACCGACTTCAAAAAATTATGTTTAAAAGTCGTATCGATGTTGCTTAAAGAAATATTTTATTTTTTACTTTTTAGAGCAATTTATAGTTTGAAGTCGGTTCTATTCTTTCCAAATATCAATTTTTAGCAACAACAGCAACAGGTTAAGCAACCAGAAACGGGCACAGAGCCTGTAGGTGGTAATCACTTTTGCATTTGCATTTGTGATAGATACTAATAGATGCTTAAGATCAGATTTTTTAAAAAAATGTTGCATTTCTTTAATTAAAGTACGTGTGAGAAGTATAATTAGTATGATGGCAACAGTTTCTAATAATTCCCGTTACAATCACTATATACGAAGATTTTTGTTAGCATTAATATTCTACGTACATCATTGTCACCAAAATTTAGCGAGAAAAAATGATTTGAAAAAAAAGGAGAGACTTTGCGATCGCGTGTGTGCGTGAATCGAGTTAAGCCAAAAAATTTCGCTAACTTACAAACATTTATAACTCATGTTCGAATTAACTTAAGCTTAATCAGAAAAAAAAAGCTCTTTCGAAAGATATTAATGTGCACGAGGACTTTTTTTTCGCCCCCTTTTTAGCCTACTTTCCCGTAAAAGTAAAAAAAAATAATAATAAAGCATGAAAGAAGGCTTAATGTATCGTGAAAATATCGTTAAAAATCAAGAAAAGTCAAAAATAAGTGAAGTAATTAAATAAAGATTGAAAAATAAAAAATTTGAAAGTAGGGTATTGAGATGGGGAAAAAGTGTGTCTGTCGGTCTGTCTGTCTGTCGGTCTGTCTGTCGGTCTGTCTGTCTGTCGGTCTGTCGGTCTGTCCCCCCCTAATAACTTTTGAACGAATTGTCCGATTGGAAAAATTCTTTTTGCATTCGAAAGATCTCGGCGAGGACATCTCATTTCTATATTTCACTTTTTGATTTGAACAATTTTTTGTTCAATTTTGAACAGTTCAAAAAATTTTAACATTAGCGCCTATGGACAAAATTGAAGCAAATTCTGTAAACTCTGGGCACAAGAGCCAAGTTCCTATTGAAAGCTTATTGAAAGGAGTTCTCGGCGTGAAATATTGATTTGAACAGTTTTTGTTCATTTTTGAACAGTTCAAAAAATTAACACAGAGCTTACGGGGAAATTTCAACCCTATATAAATCCTGATCTAACGGACCGATTTGCTTGGAACAAACTTTATCGGAAAGCTCTTATAACGTAGAACATGTAGAAATAGAAAGTTTATCCAGAACGTACGAGCCTATTTTGCTATGAAATTTTTTGATCGGGATTTTCAAGGATATTTCTCAGTGACTCAATGAGTGAAATAATGAATGAATGAATAAATGAAAGAGTGAAAGAATAAATCAATGAATAAATGAATGAGGAAAAGAATGAATGAATAAATTATTGAATAAATGAAAATATAAATAAATGAGTGAATAAATACATGAATGCGTAAATGAATGAATAAACACTTGAATGAGGTAACGAATGAATGAATAAATGCATGGCTGAATAAATGAAAGAATGAATGAGTGAGTGAATGAATATGTATTATCCGTTGAAAAAGGTATATTTTCAATAATTAGAACTAAAGATAAATAATAAAGAGAGAGAAAGAGATAGCTAGATTATAAATTTGAATTTGGTGTATACGGGAAAGTAGGCTCGTATAGTTCTAGACGGAACTTCTTGTTTTGCATAAAATTTCAATTAAAAAAATCACTTTGCGAAACAGAATAGTTTTGTACCAAATTTAAGAATATAGTTTAGTGGTTCTGGAAATGTCGCTCAAACAAACAAACTAGCGAATGCCATCTGCTTTACACATACAGAAAGAGGAATACAACCATGTTTTTTTTTTTTTTTTTTTTTTTTTTTTTTTTTTTTTTTGTGTGTGTGTGTGTGTGTGCGCAGAATAATTTATTTCATTCATGTTTAGTTCTTCCTAAATTTTTAATTAATGCATTTCTTTTCTTTTTCTACAGACTGTTTTGTTGCATTCAAAACGCGTGCAGCGTCGGCGCACATCAGCTAGTACATATAGTATATAATGTGTGTGTGTATTTATGCGCACGCTGGAGCCGTATCCTCTTTTTTTTTTTTTTTTCTTTTTTGAAAAAATTTTTATTCGTCTGTTTGCATATGAAAAAAATAAAGTCTTGAAATGGGTTAAACCTAACACATCATTACTATGTTTGCTCAATGGCTAAAAGCTTTTTTAACCATACCTGTTAAACATACCTAGGTAAGAATTCCAAAGATTTTTTCTCAAAAACTGAGAATTCAGACAAAAGTGGAGAATGATGAATGTTATTGTGAGACCAGAAAGAAAAAAAAAATCACCATTTATTTATTTTACGTATAGATAAATTAAAAAAAAAAGACATGCATGCTTCTAAAGGAGTATTAAAATTTAATAACCTGATCATGATCATTCAAGTCTAAATAAGCCAACCATTATCCTTAAATCATTTTAATCATTAAAAAATGGCGAAACATTGATGGAATTGAGTAAAAATCAATGTACTTGTGCTAAAAATCGCTGGAATCGATAAAATCTAAAATCGATTGTGAAAAAGAAAATCGTAAAAAATGGCTTACGAGCGAAAAACCGTAACATATAATCTTATTTTTGGGTAAAAATTACGAAAAAATTGTAAAAGTTGTCAGGTGGGGTCTTAACTCTAAGAAAAAGGATAAAAAATGCTTAGTGTTGAAATATGAGTACACGGAAAAAACAACGTAAATAAAGCACAAATTGTTGTTTTGACAATTCGTGGTCTTAACCACTTTTACTTTCCCCTGAAAACGTTCCAAGAGCTTTGATTTGCTTCAATTTCCGATGGGAAAGCCCCATTCTTCGTCGAATTTCATTCAGCGTCAGAAGCATCCCGAAGAGGACTTTACTTGAGGAAAGAGTCCGGTGGTTATTGGGATGAAATTTAAAATGGGTGGAATTTCGCTTCAATTCTGAGAATGAGCCCTTTTACTTCTGAACTAAAGTTATTTCAATTGGTGCAGATGTCAATCCATTCATCATTCACATATGTCATTCCTAAGGTTTTTCTGTCTCACCGTTGGCGTCGCTTGTGAATCCTACTAATACCGACCGAATGCAGACTAGAACATGGGCGTAATCGAGAGATTTCCGAGCAATCACTCGAGAAGTTCATTCGATTCTGAAATCACTCGAGATATTCATCCGATTGTTGATTATTTAATTTTGAAATCAGTCAAGCGATTCACTCAATTGGTGATCATTTCATGGTTAACAAACTCACTCATATGCGATCTTTAGATCATATAAGTCTCTCGAGGGATTCACTCAATTGCTGATCATTCGATTCTTGGAATCCCCGATATTCGATCATTCGATTTTACTAATATCTCGGCTATGCCTGTCAGGAGTCCAATCCACGGCTGCAAATCCGAGATAGGCCGTCTTCATTGGAGTGCGAAATCCGTTGAAGCGAAACAAGCGGCAGGCTCTAAGACAAACACGGTGCACCTCTATCTTTTGACTGAGGACCAACTCAAGGTCATGAATGGATCCGCGATCCCCCTCTACACTCATTGTCCTGGATTTGGCTTTTTTTCTTGTTATTATTATTCATCTTTTTCGCGCTTCCTGAACGATCCGGTCTCCTATTGAACCCTTCCTTCACTTAACCCTTTCAGCCCGAGCTCTACTTTTTGCGGCAAAAAAAAAAGTATGCGTGCCCGTGAAAAAAACTTCCCTCCCTTTTCTTTCTGGATGCAGGGGGGTAACCTTGGAAACAAACTACCGCTGACAAAAGGGAATAAATATTCCATCGATATAACTAGGATAGGCTTTTTGAACGTAACGGTTAGCCCACGACAATGGAAGTAGCGCCCGTAATGTTGGAAACGTGTGTGTGCCCGTGGGCTTGATTCCTGCTGACGTTTTTGATTCTATCTAACCGACGAGCGAAAACTGTCCAGATGGTCGGTGATAGGGCTCTGTGAAAAGGGAAGTCTCCCGAAAACGATGTTTTCCGGAACTGCGACATGCGTAAGGTCTCCTCGCAATATGGTGAATGCGAAAATCACTCCTGTGCTTGAGGAGTTTTTTGCCTCCTCCTTTCGCATGAAACAGCGCGAAAGGACCTCTCAAACCGCAATGGGCGTTCACTTTGATGCCCCTGAAGGTTTTGACGGTTGGAATAAAAGCAGTCGGGGAAAGAGAATTATATGTATTTTTTACTTCCATCTTTGATTGAACAGTCCAACTGAATGGAGCCCAATGAAAGAAATTTTATTGTGCGCAAACCTAATAACGAGAAATCAAGTTATATCATAAACTTTTCTCGCATCGGGAGGGTGATAACCAAATTGACCCCCCCCCCCCCTATTCATGCCTCTCTAAAACATCGCTTATTTGACTTTTCATTCGATTTGACGTATTCATTGTATAAATTGTGGGGAAGATTTCTGCAGTACGAATGTTAGAACGAATTTCGAACACCAGAGAGCACTTTCCTCTAAATGCTTATGCAATAAAATGATATCGTCAACCTATGGTAATACAGTAAAGCTCGTCAATGGCAGACACCACCGGGACAAAAATATTTGTCCGTAATAGATGGGTGTCCTCAAAAAAGGGTTTTTTTGGCTCAAAACTTTGCTGTCGGAGAATTAAAAACTGACCGCCGAAGAGGGGTGTCCGTTAGGAGGTGTTTTACTGTATTTCTTCCTTTATATTACCTTTGATCATGTTCATAGAGAAGAATCATGTAAGTTTTCAGGAAAATTTACATAAATAAAACATACAGATAAAAATAATATGCATATACAAAATAACATTATGTACATACATAGCCCTTTGTACGTAACTGATTACAGAAAATAAACTCATAAATTATTATTTGAATATTTATTCAAGTATTGACTTATTGATAAGTTATTCCTGACTCGATTCGTATTCAGTATAAGTGGTATTAGTTCATTTTTAAAGCAAAAAACAGATTCCTACTATATATATGTCGGCTGATCAATAAAAACTTGAGCAAAATATTACGATAGAGTTCTAAAAGAAGGAACTTTTTGGTCCCTAACACTAAAAAGAGAAAGAAAAAAGAACGCACCACACCCTTAGAGAGAGAGAGAGAGAGGGAGAGAGAGTTCACAGGAGAGGAACATTTTCTTTTACATAATTCTACCAGAATTAAAAATTAAGATTTTTTTTTATTTTGAAGGTACTCATTTTCATCTGAAATATGTAATATTAATGTAACTAAATGCTATGGGAAAATTCTCAATTATTCTCCTTTATGAGGATATGCTTGAAAATATTCTCCAAAATATTATTACGTAAAATTTTACACACACATATGTATGTATGTATATATAAATACATATACAGGTCCTTATTTAAGGTGTTGTGAGCCTTTGTGCTCCGTCCCCACACACACACACACATCAGCAAAAACAAGCCCATTTTTCCCAGACAAATCAGTTCAAGTTGAGTACATTATAACATGAGATGAAAGAATTTTTTCTATTTTGCATGAGCGCGAGTTTTTTTTCTTTCAGATTTATTCTCTTTATAGATTCAGATTTGTTTTCATCACTGTTTTAACTTCTTCAAGGTGACCAATTCATGATTCATAAAATTCTTTGAAAACCGAGACATTCATTCATCCGTATTTTTTACTTGCCGTTTTTCCATTGCCTTCCCAGACTTAAGGCATTTGGCACCCCAAGAGGATAGACACAAATACTACACCAATTTCACTTAGCTGTCAAAGCAAGCCTCTAGCTTTGTTTAAATTCAAACATTTTTCGGTGGCATCTTCAAAAAATAACACAAGACAAATTTAGACTCGCTCATTTTTCTTCGCGTGCACTTGAACAAGCCCCACTTTACGTAAACCGGAATAACAATACGACAAATTTTAGATTTTTTCTTGTAGCACCTTCATGAGAGGCGTTTGTTTTAAAATTTTGTTCGAAGGCAAAATGGAAACTATACCCTACACTTGGATTACAATGTTATGCATTACTTTTTTTTATTGATATTAGAGAATTCTAATGACAAGGGAAAGTGCTATTAAACGATAAATTAAATTACTCTCGTACCATTTAATGATACATATTATTTTCCTGAAATAGATGAAAAATAATATAATGAAATAAAAAGAAAATATATCGTTGTGGAAAATAAAAATTAGTAATATTTAGGTTCTCAGGGTAGTAAAATAATGTATGAAATTCTAAATCTTATGCACTATTTATTACTAACTCAGTTTTACGCATGTTGTTAGTAATGGTGTTGATTTTTAAAAATATTAGCTACAAATAACCGATATCAATTGGGAAAAGGGGGGAGCCTGCACATTTGTTTTCAGTATACATTGGAGAAGCCGATTCTTTTCGTAAACATTTCTCGGAATTCGTTTCGCTAGGATATGATAAATTTTCTGTGCCGTTGCGTCTCTTTTAAGAAATTCGCTGATCTAGATCTTGCGTAAGTGAGAGATATTTAGATGAGAATGAATTAACAGGGAACATGTCAGCGCGTTGCTGCAATCATTTCATGGAATATGGTGTGTGGTACACTATAAGAATGTTCTGAATGTCCTAAACGAAAACATAGGTTTTTACGATGTTATGTAAGAGTTGAGCCTCATTTTATAGTTAGAAAGAAATTTAAAAAGTTAAACCTTGAAAGAAGCTGAGCTAAAATAAATGAAAAATAATTTTAGAGTAAGGTTACCTACTGGCAAGGGGGTTAAGCGATGTTATTTTTACGACAAACATTGAAAGTTTTCTGTTTTTAACCCGAATGGTTACTTTCGAGTTAAAAACGAGCATTTAAAACTACAGTAGAGTTTCTCTACAACAGCGAATTTCTCCCTATAGCGAGATTTTTTATCCTAATGTTAAATAATATTCAGAATATTCCTCGTGTAATGATGTGGTTGTCTCCCTCCATCGATTTTTTTTTTCAGACGTTTAATTTTTCACTTTTTATCCTATTTGAGGAAAGTTGATATTTCTACTAATTTCGATCAAAAAACTACCGAAATTTATCTACCGATATTTATTTATATTAGCTGAGCTAAAATATATGAAAAATAATTTTAGAGTAAAGTTACCTACTGGCAGGGGGTTAAGCGATGTTATCTTTACGACAAACATTGAAAGTTTTCTGTTTTTAACCCGCCCTGGTTACTTTTGAGTTAAAAACGAGCATTTAAAACTACAGTAGAGTTTCTCTACAACAGCGAATTTCTCCCTATAGCGAGATTTTTTATCCTAATGTTAAATAAGATTCAGAATATTCCTCGTGTAATGATGTGGTTGTCTCCCTCCATCGATTTTTTTCAGACGTTTAATTTTTCTCTTTTTATTCTATTTGAAGAAAGTTGATATTTTCCAAACTACTAATTTCGATCACAAAGCAATGTAAACTACCGAAATTTATCAAGCAAAATAAAATAAACGTAAATACAAACAATACAGTTTATTCTCTAAATTGGGGAATTTTCTTCATTTGTTAGCATTTTATTATTCATACAATAAAGATTGGAATATTTTTACCAAATTTATAGTATATATTACTGTATTTTGAATTGAAAGTCATAATTAAGTACTTCTGAACTTATCGCACAAACTAAAAAGTTTGAAATATTTACTTAAATAACTGGAAAAGTTCTCTATTCTGTAATAACGAAATTTTTTCTTTAACGAACTTTCCAAATGGATCCAAGCGACTATGTTATAAGGAGATTCCTCCGCAATATAAAATACATCTTTTTGAAAACATTGTATTCAACGAGTGAATTAATTTCGAAACATTTATGTAGCGTTATTTACACTATTATGTGTAAAACGTAGAATTACCACAGCGTTTTGCAACAACTGTTTATAAAAAATAAATAACATTGTATCAGACAGATCTTATCTTCAGAACTTTAAACTATTTTTTGAACGATAATAATTTTTTATTCTTACATTCACGGGTAAGAGAATCTTGCGGACAGAATTTAGATTCTCTGAAGTAAATTGGGCAATAAGCGATGAATGATTACCGATATTTGCCAGATAAGATTGAATGAATATTTCCTTCGATATTTTTTCGCTTAAAATGACGTCATTTGACATTATGTACCATATACGTAGTATTTATACTTTTTTTGAATAATTTTCGTACTTCCGTCTGATAAAATCATTGATCGTTGAAAATCAGAACCGTACAAGAAAATTTTGTTATTATTTCATGATATTCTTTCAATGTGCTTATTTTAAGCTCATCGTGATAAGATATCATCATACTATAAGAATGAAGACTACGTTGAATTAACATTTTTGTGATAAGAGGGGAAATAGAAAGTTCAGTAACCTGTTATGCCCTAGATTAATTCTATTTATTGAAATTCCGAGGAAAACCTTTTTCGCATCAAGTTACGCTTTAAAAAAAATTATGCAGGTTTTTTCAAAGATCAGGTACCAAGACAAGTTGATGGGCAAAGTATTTAGCAATGAAACTGCAACGTTATGAATGAATTTTTTTTTTTATTTTTTCTTAAAATTCACCTTTGATCTCAGTGCATTGACCCAACACGCGCAATATTTCGCCGAAGTTTTTCAAAGTATGAGTTTGAGATTCTTTTAAAGTAATTCATGGAAATTTCTGTTTTAGTTTGGGGAAGGTATAAAAACGTTCTCTTCCTATTTTTGCTGGACCCCATTAAAGTAAATAGATATATTGTAGTGATACTTTTTTTGATAAAGCAGAATTTCCTCGAATTTCTTTGCTGGGTTGTTTCCAACAGTTTTTCACTCGGAGATTTCCGAAAGAAAACAATCTTGATTATATTATTTCACTGTGAAATAAAAATTAAACTGGTAGTAAATTTAATTAGGCTTAACAATATGGTGTTTCATTTTCAATGCCATCTGGTGTTTATATTAACGGTTTAAACATTTCGGCTGTTATTGATACATGTTTAATTAGATTTCTATCATGTGATTCAATCTCCCAGGAAGGAATAAAACTTCAATATTCCACTGCATTTGTCATCATAATTCTGCCTTCAAACTGCTACATTTTTTTTTACATTAATTACCATTTAATGTACGTATTGATGCTGAGAAAACATATTTACAAAACCTTGGATCTCTGACATCATCAAAAAGGATCTGTAGGAGGGAAAAGGTTGGGAAATGCAAGAGCTAGATGCAGTGCCGGATTAAGGCTCTTTGTGACCTAAGCATTTCAATCCTGTCGGCCGCCATCTTTAAAGCAGTCTTTGAAAAAAAAAAAAAAAACTAGTAGTGCAATATTAGATGTTAAGACATGTCGGCAGATATTTATGGGTGTTTGAGCAGTTTTATATTAACCCCTTAACGGTTGAGTAATTTTTAAGAAAACGGTCGTAAAAGTGCCTATTTTTTTTATCCCTGAAAATTGCATAAAAATATGTGTATGAACAATATTTCTTTTCGTTTTTCATTTTTTATTTGTTTTTGTTTTGAAATTTTAAACACCCCAGCCCGGCAATATCGCGGGAATGAGAAATAGAAGGCGAAACCTCAGCCCGTCATTTTCACGGGAGCGAGAGGGAAGGGGTTAAAAGATTCAATTACCCTGGAAAGAATAAACTAATATCTAAATTTTGTTATAATAAATACTGCCTTCAAACTTCTTCATCTAAAGAAGTTTTTCTTTGCTTTCGTTATTATTTAATGTAATTATGTACTGCGTCATATTTTGTGTTATACTCTTTATTTACTTCATAAAAAATAGATAAAAAAGCATGCTTCAACAGAAGAGAGAAAGAGCGAGAGAAAAAAGTAAAAAAGAAGAAAAAAAGAAATCCCCTGTTTTAAGTCTTATAAGACCACTTTAGGCTTTCTGGAAAGTTTCGAACTACATGTCTTTATCGCTATCAGTTACTTCACTGAAGTGCTATCATTGAAATAATAGTTTCAATTAAATAAAAAAAAAAGTTCATTTCTTAATAAATTCTGAAATGAAGGGAAATTGTAGTTGGATACGGGTTAAAAAAAGATAAAGGTACCAATAAGTACGACATTAATTTTATCAATAGTAACTTCTCCGCTTTACGTTACAGTGATCGACAAAATTTAACGCTTTGTGTGCTAAATAATTTGAATGATGGATGTTAGTAAATTAATATTTTGCTCTGATTTAAAATTCGCGTAATATCCACCCTCCCCCATTTTTTTAATGGGCAAATTTTTTTGTTGTACGAAATTAAAATATTCTTGCCACTGTTAAGTAGTTAGTTTTATTTGATATACTTACACGAGTATTAATCTAAATCAACATGTCGTTTTTAACGATCAAAAGACTTCTACGCAGATTTTTCAACCCCTATCAAAACTTTCCTAAAAATCATGATTCTTCATGAACTTCCTTATTTGTGGGTCATAAATGTAGCTCCTTTGATTTCTGTCTTAAGAAATTTGTTATTTAAGTACAGGAAAACTGCAACACTTTTGCGTTACGTTTTAACAAAATTTTTCATTAATACGAGCTTGATGCACAAGTCAGGAAAATAAGACGTACTCAAGTATAGTTCAAAAGTTTCTTCTTTTTTCGTTTTTGTTGTGCCCAGGTAACAGATTTGTTTTTGGCCATTGCTCTCTGACAAAATAGTGCTTGGGATTTGTGCTATCTTTCTCGCTTTGAAACAAATCACAAATTTGTAAATTCTTATTGGAGACCTTACAAAAGTGATTTAACTTTCAAATCACCGCGTTGTTCCCTAGAATGCTGTCGGTACTGTTTCTGCGATAGCAGAGGAGGGGGGGGGGGGGGGGGGGGAGAGGGTTACTTTTCTTCAACTGAATTTCGGCGTGGTCAAAGCATGAAAGTTTGCTAAATTTTATTCCAACGTAGAACAAAATTTGTAGGAAAAAAAAACATTTATAAGGACATTCAGAAGACGGCCACTAATAACACCACCCTACATTAACACACTGAGTGGCACTATTGCCTCAGGAAATAAAAACATTTTTATATCATCGGAAAGTCGATTCCCTGAAGTTTACTGCTGTGGATTAGTTCCATGTGTCTTCTCTCCTGTCTGTCACACATTTTTGGTTTCATTTCAGGTACTAAATATTAAAATAACTTCATAAATGCTGGTGTGTTTAAACACAGCTTCATTCCTACTGTTATGTATTTCATTTGTTTTATTATATTTCCTATTTATTTAATGTTCTGTTTATTAATTATCGCCTTCTGTTCTTAATATTTAAAATAATTACTTTAACTTCCAATATTTTTACAATACTACTTTTTCTTACTGTTTGTCTTTACCAGGGCCTCACTCGATAGTACGGGCCGTCACAATTTACAAAAATCCTATATGTTAAATGGAAAGTGGATAGTTTCCTATACTGGACGCTGGGAACGCTTCTAATGATTCTTTACCAAGGTAACTTATCAACGTAGTCTTGACGACGAGCGTTTTAGAATGTTGTTTTACACTACTGGCCATTAAAATTGCTTCACCAGGAAGAAATGCAGATAACAAAATGCTATTTATTGGACACAAATATTATGTTAGAAATAACAAATGATTAAATTTTCAAGAAATTTGGGTGAATAGATACTGAGAAATTCATTTGCATATCACAGCATCTTCTTCCTGTCGTTTAAATTTCATATCTGTAGCATGTCGCCTTCTTGATGTAGCAATTTTAATGGTGTACATTTACCACGCTAACTTCCATCGTGTTAAGTATCATGGATTGTGAAAGTAGCTCGGATTATGCATTATGAACCAGTTTTCTTAAGTAAATTTTATTGATTTAAAACTTCCAAAAAGTGTTAGTTAATAGTAGTGTGTGTAATTTTACTGGTAATTGTATTTTTTTTTTCGAAAAAATATTTTATTTTCTTGTAATTAAAACACTCAATTTTGCATCGTCAAACTTGACGATCAAATTTTTTTAAGAGGAACTAGTAAAACATTTTCATTTTTTATTCATTATTAAAGTAAGGAACATTATACATATTTCTTAATAGAATTCAATAATTTTTAGCCTTGGTTTACACTGTATAAGATTTTAATTTTCAAAAGAGTTCTATCTTTAAAAATATCGGGAAAATGACTAATGGAATTCCATATGATGCATGTAACCTTGTCATAGACTACATTCATTTTATTTGGAATAGTTTTCTGTAAGAATTTTACACAGAATATCCGAAAGGTTTTCGTTTTAAAATTATCTTTGAAAAAATTCTCTGCGCACGATCTTTGAAAGGTATGTTGATTAGAATGTTTAGCTTGTACTACGTGAATTTAATTTTGTTTGTTGTAATGTGTAGAAATTTTTTACAAAAATTTTAGTAAATAAGGTGAATCGTATAGTATTGTTAGGAATTATGGAAATGTAGTCTTGTACACAAATTCTTCTATTTGATTAGTCATTTTCTCATTATTACCTATTGTTTTAAAATTGAAGTCGTTGTCAAATGACATAATTATCTGCACAAGATACCAAACATAAAACACGTTCAAGAATGATGGTAGATGCCAAGAGAGGCAACACTCATTATATGCGCCAAATTGGTCCGAGAAAGCGCCCCCATCGGCACATCGAAGAAATAGCTCGCTTTCCATCATTTTTAGCGATTGTGATGGCCAGTATACATCGAGTGAAGCTTCTCATTCGAATTACGAATGCAGGAGTTACGCTGCATGTATATGTCGTATATCATGTGTATATGAATGTATTGCAAATAAATGTTATGTGTTCGTCAGGATTTAAATCAAAGTATTATTCCAAGAGTTTCTACAGTATTTTAATTATACAATTCCACGTAAAGAAAGTTGCCTACTTTTAAGAATAGTGGAAAAATGGGACTTTAATAATTCAATAATTCAAACTTTTATGTCTCAGATTCAAGTTCTTCTACTATTAGTTCTTTTAAAGTGGGCATAAATGTGTGCCCTTCCACCAAAATGTATTTAGTTATTTTAATATATAATTCTTGAAGGGAAACGAAAAAGGTTTATCATGTTTGTCAGTTTTCGCATCATTTACATCGAAATTTCTACCGACTTTGCGTCCAAGCAAAGAAATTAAATTGCAAAAATGAAAATTATTTAATTTTTAATTTTCCCCAGCACTTTAAATTTTTAATTAAACTCTTAAGATTATTTCAGTGAAATGCCTATTTATTAATAGGCTCACTTGTTTATCGGCACACTGGAATGAAATATGCGGAAGCGAGAGAGGGATTCTCTTAATTAAGAGCCATGGAAAAACACCCGCTCTGGTTTGCGAGCCATTTTTCAGAAACTACCAGAAAAGCAGCTTTTATTTCTCATCTGACCTACGAAATTGAATAGCAGCTTGCAAGTATTATAGTGGAATGAATGAAGTGTTTATAAAACGGACGCTTATCATTTTTAAAGAGCTATTTGTCATGAAAGATCCTGTTTAACACTTGCGGGCTCTGAAGGGAGGAAAGAATAAAAAGGGTTATTTTCAATTGTGAGCGCTACTTTTTCTGCATGATAATAATCGCGGATCCATTTGCACGATGTTCCTAGGAATAGCATCTCATTTCGCGAAAATTCTACGCTATCAAAGTTCATGCTATTTTGTAAATGTTCTCTGCTTTGGGCACCCACTTCCAAAAAGGACGCGTATGTGCTTCTTTTTGGTGCAGTAAATTGAACAGTTGGGCTCTTCTTGTGCTTTCTCAAATTGTTGTTGCTGTTTCAGCTGGTAATCTGGAATTCAATGAATATAATTCTGACCATTCATCAAACGTACAAAAATGCAGTGATAAAATCAAAACATATTAAATTTCTTTTTAAAATAAATGGTATTAAAATAAGATAATAAATAACATTTTACGCACAAAATGGCAGTAACAATTGCAGACACGTATTGCGGAATTTCGAAGAGTTGCTTTTTCAATGTAAAAAGATGTGAGCTAATGGAAACAAAGACATTTGACAGAAGTCGGATGTCTTTGCATCCGTAAGTTCACGTCCTTTCGCATTGAAAAAGGTATTCTGTATAATTCGGAAATATGCCTTTGCAATTTTGTGCTTAAAACGTTGTTTATTACCTTATTTTTATTTTTCGTACAAACTGAAAATTTTATATTAATTTCACAGAATTGAAGTTATGAGTTAAGGGTAACTTCATTTTTGCAAGTATTCAATTATTAAAGATTTTTTTTTTTTTTCTTTTGGGGCGACGAAAGTAATACAAGACGGAAGTAATGTAAGGGAAGTGACGTGACCATTTGGAGACCTGGCGTCAAAAATGAAATGTGGAATATGCGAGAGCGCAATCGGTTTGGCCATGGTTGGCAATTTTTGGAGAAATTTCCATAGAGCCCCCTATTAATCTCATTGCAGATTTCCTTCTACAATCTCTGTAAAAGTGCTTTTTCTACATCGGTTGCAGCACCGCAGGAATCGCATTACAGAGCTATTCCATTCTTCACATGTGTTATTTTTACTGAATTTAACAAGTAATTAATAAATTAATCGTAATTAAATTGCAAAATATTTACATTTAAATTATAAGTCACAACAATGCTATAAAACTGCTTTTGTTTGGCTAGATTGTTGTAAATGTAAATGAGTTTAATATGAGAATTTCACATTTAAAAAATAGGAATTCTTAAACTTGCGTGCATACATGAGTAAACGCTTTTTTTTTTTTTCTTTTCTTTTCTTTTTGGATACTTGTTTTTGTTATCGAATAGGTGACAATATTTTCTGGAATTTATGACCAAGTTCGTTTAGTCCAGGTACTCATTTCATAACAGCATCGCCCTGAACACAGCCCTTCTCACTTTAAAAAAGTTGATCTAGTACTATTTATTTGGTTTAGAATTTTAACTTTCGCTATTAAGATTACTTATTTAAGAATCGTCATTTTTACTAAATTATTTACTGAGCTTTTAGACTTATTCACTTGGAGTAGAATTTTTTATTAAATTACTTAAAGTTTTTCTTAGAATTAAAGATACGAAGCCCTTCAACTTTTCTCACTATTTATTGAGATTTCTTAATTAGTTAATTCAGATTTTTCACTTCGTCATCAAAACTTTTACTTAGTCGTGCGAAATAATCGCTGTTATTATTCTTTCTTGATTACTTAAACTTTGTTCTTAAAACTTTTCCGTGCACATAAGGATAAATAAATCATTAAAATATTTTCCTTAGTCATTGGAGCTTTTTATTTCTCAACCTTGAACTCCCCATGTAGCAGAAATCTGGTTTAATCTGATAAACCATGAAGCAAATTTTGAATACCTCTTAATTCATCATAAATAGAAAATTTATCTACGGTGGGCTATTATTTTAGATTATTTTCATTTTACTGAGTAAACACATCTCAATTTCTGGACATTGTATAATTATATTAATGATTTAATTGAAGAGTGGTTAATTTTTGAAATAACATGTTGCTTTTTGGTATAAAATCTTCATTGCAAATAATATTTAAAAGTTTTTAAAAAAATATATGCCCATTTCATTTCTTTATTAATTTTGTGTGTATATTTACTTATTTTCATTACTACTACCAATTAATTTTTTTACTTATTTATTTTTCATTCAAAGGAAAAATATTCTCTCTCGTTCTCCATGCGCTACTGGTGCTACTGGTAAAGAAGAAACACACAAATCATACATAAAAATTTTCAAGGTAAGAGCGTACTTAAAATTTTAATTAGTTTTAACAATTGAATTTTCAAAAAATCTTGCTATACATATTCTTTTAATGTTAGCAGAAAAAGCAACGCACACGAAGCCTTCGTTGCTTGTCGAAAGTGCTTCAGTGGCTGCAAAATCTTACCAAACCGACACAGAAGTGTGACTCAAAAGGCAATTTTAAGTACCGGATAAAGTTTTAGCACTTTTGTAATATTTTAAACGAAAAATATCCTAAAATTAGAGCAAATAAATATCTTATTTGAAATAAAGCTGACTGCCATGACGAACATGTTTGTGCAAGCAGTTTTGCATAAGCGTGATGTTTGCACAACCATCGCGTTTATGCAAAATTCTCCTGCACACGCTCAAGTTTGTTTGCACACACATGTTAGAGCGTGTGTAGTCACCCTTACAGTATCACGAAGGATTTCTCGTTCAATGGAGGCAATTCGTCGCGTCACGTGATAACGATGATCGCTGATTTATTTACCAAATTTTTAATTGAGTTCTACGTGGAGTTCACGAAGCAAAATTAGCTATCTTTAAATTCGACTAATTTCATAGCTTTTTCTGATTATAAACCAAGTAATTTACCTTTAATTTAATCGTTATAACAGAAATTTATTAATTATTACAACAGTTATAGTGTTTTATTTAGTGTTCATTTTATGTAATGTTGAAGAACTTTATTTAGGCCTAATTTTTATTATATTTGTCGAACTCGAGGTAAAGCGATACTACAGCTTCCTTTGTTTACATCGCTATCACGTGACCTATGACGCTGTACGAATTGCCTCCATTGCAGCGACCTGGCGATGAGAACTGCACTAGATAGAGAAGAAAAAGCCTTCAACTGGTGGTGAAAAGTTGAGCTGTAGTTTTCTTATTGCGAATTTTTGTCCCCCATGGTCTCTATGACGTACATATGTCTATTAGATCGAACTCTGCGTTGGCCTAAATAGAGTAACTTTAATTACAGCTACCCCCTGGGCCAGGCCCGTAGCCAGAGGGGGGCCAGGTCGGGCAATGCCCGACCTGGAAAATGTTTTGCCCGTCCTAGCGTGATTAATTGGACCTTAATAATATATGGTATTTCTGTTTTTAACTTTTTGATTTGTTTAAACGCAAAGTCACATCGAAAAAATCCTGTTCCCATGCTCCTTTATCCCTTAATTCGAATTTTAGAAAAAATAAAAAACATGAACGTTTTCCTTTATTCAGCTCATTTTTTTTCCTGTTTTCAATCTAAACCAAGCATTAATGAAAGGATCATAGGCAGTCCAGTTTTTTACTGTAACATACCGATACGTCTCTTATGCTTCAATATCTTACTTTGAATGATCGTTCACATTAAAATTATCTTTATTTTATTAACTTACAAAAGACATTCTTGGAATAAGCTTTAAAAATTCAATTCTGCCTTTTGTAAGTTTTAATCAAGTAGTTCTTTTAAGATCAAATAATTTCAGTATTATATTTAAATTAGTATTAGTTTCATTAATTAATTGTTTAATTAATCAATTAATAAATTAAATAATTGCATTAATTATTAAATAAATTTATAATTTATATTTTAAGAAAACGCCGAAAATTGAGCATAAATTGTAACATGTTAGCAAAAAATTGAAAAACTAGTCTGCCCCTCCTGTCCAAAAGTTTGCCCCCGCTGGAGTCAGAGTCTGGCTACAGGCCTGCCCTGGGCACGAAAAAAAAAAAAAAAAAGGCTGAATTTGTAGTCATAATTTACTGTAGATACGAATTTCGTAATATCTACGACTCGCATCCATCCGTCATCGTGATGCCCCGATTACAGAGCATCACCGAGCTTCCAAACAGAAAATCTTCTTCTCCGGAGAAATTTTGTATCAAATTTAATCCTCTGCCTTTCTCTTCTTCCGTATTTCTGTCGCAGATCTTTCAGGATCCGACCTGTCATGCCCACTGAAGGACGTAATCACCCCACCTAGGGCTCGGATGAACAAAACTGTAACCGGATTAGCTCATCTTCGCTACTGATTCTCTAACATACATTACGAGCGTCGCTCTGGGGCCGCATGCACCTCCAAGGAGAAAGTGTGGCATTCCACTTTCTCCATTTTTCTCTCTCTCCACAAGCTCCACTTTATTTTACTCCGAGTCTGCATTTCTGGCTAAAGGGCTCTTGTACAATAAGTATTTTCTTATAGCGACGGTTTTAGTAAGATATATTTTTTCAAGTTGATGTTTGCTTGCAAGCAAAAAGACTCCACAAGCTTGAACAATCAAATATTGTAATGAAGAATTATTGAAGAATAATTTTAATATTAAAGATTATAGGGAAAAAAGAAAAAGAAGAAATAATTGTACTATTTTTGGGATGCATACGCAAAGCTGAATGGATTGGATGTTTATGCGTTCAATGCAAGTATTGAACATATCTTTCTTCCCAGAACAAAAATGGTAGGGCACATCTTGGGAAATTGAATTTCAGGATATAACTTGGTAGGATTTTAGTACCCCTGAAAGGTCATAGGTAGAAAAAGTAAGAAAAGCCACTAGCCAGCTAATTCCGAGGACAAAAGTTTTCAGCGCAAGTCGCATTTTCAGTACCGTCTTCACTCTTTATCTGATACCCGAGGAGACTGTTCTAATGTTCTTCTTACTATTTTTATTCCTTCTTTTGACAGTTTTTTTAACTTTAAACGGTTTCCATAGTCTTCTTCTTTTTCTTTTCTTGTTTTTTAAACTACAGTTCGGATTTATAAGATCTTCCCTTGCTATTTGTTGGACTTCTTCATGGTCCTGAAGCTTTTTGTACTACCCGGTTTTATCCGACCACAGCATTTAACAGAGAAGAAAGCCATTATATTTCATACGTGATGCAACATCTACTTAGTAATATTTTAGAGCGATATTGTTGAAAGGAATGTTATCAATTGTTGAACTTACGCCCAAAACCAATCTCAAGAATTAGAAACTATAGATTAAAATCACTCAAATAAAAAACGAAACTTTTTCGGCCTATTTTTCGAAGCATCGTCGTTCACAAACAAATAGCGCATACACGGTTTTTCAATCGCAAATAACATTGTGGCTGCATGCAATTTGTTTCATTTGTTTACCGACTGTGGCAAAAGTAACTTCGTCAAAACTGCAGGGGCTTAGTTTTATTCGACTGTCCGGTTTTATCCAACTTTCCAGTGAGGATGAAAAAAAATCAAGCTTTCAATGAATTGAATAGATCGAGAGAAAAATCTTTAAAAAAACTAAATCGTGATGAGCAAAATTTTAGAAAATGGAATGATTTTTTCTACATGTTCGAAATTTGAATAGTGAAACATGATTAAACAGAACAAGTGCCACAAAAAAGGCATAATAAATTTTCCTCTACTAACTGTACTTAATAGAATTTTTTTGAACTTTTGGTAAAACCGGAATCTTCATAACCACCTTTCACACGTTGCAAAATTTTATGCATCCTGGAATTTAATTTCAAATTCACTTAACGGAAACAATTCAGCCATTTTTATTTTTTCGTTTTCTTCATTTCAAAGTCCCATCTTCCTCATTTGTTACAATATTTCAAAAACTTATTTTAATTTCACTACTGGAAACTTAATTCTAGTACTTCTGAACTGCGTGGGCTTTTGCAATTTGCGTGACTTTTCATTTGACCTTACTGATTGAGATAGAAGATACGGTTAAAGATAACATCGTATGATATACCATTATCAATCATAGTAATGTCTACGGTCAATGACATCAGATAAATAAGGATGAAAAAAAAAATAAAAGAAAACTTCAAAAAATAGTAACAAGATATGATTTTTCCTACAGATAGTGGGAAAATACTGTGCATCGAACATTTTGATGATTTTCATTAAAAATAAGCCATTGCAAACCTCATTTTAATATGTTGTCACTAAGCCTGCAGAGTGGCGTAGTGATTAGGCGCTGGGCTCTTACGCCCAAGTTCGCGATTTAAAAACCTGCCCAAGTCTGGATTTTCGAGATGCAGAAACATCGTTTGACTATGTGATGCATATCAAAAGATAATCTCTGCTAAATTAAATTCCAAGTGTAATTTCGCATCGTTAGAACCCAATTTCTTCCCTGTGGTCATGAAACTGGGTGTCTAAATTCTGAAGTGTTAATGGCATCCCCAGATGGCTGGGGGTCACATGATAGTGGGATCGCCAGTCCTTGGGGAACGCAGTAGATCTGCAAATGGTGAGGAACCAACACGTAGCCCCAATAAATAAATAAATAAATAAATAAATAAACATGTTACTAACACTAGTTAACATTTGATTCAAACGAATCTTGCCCACTTATGTCCTGTCATGAAATGGAAAGCATCGTGTTTTAGGAAAGGTCCAAACCTGAAAAAATTGCAGGGTGCGTTCCCTATGTAACTAGCATCTTAAGAAGCATTGTACAGTAGTTTCCTTTATTGTCATGTTGAGCACATGAAAAGTTGCAGAGTTAACACATAAACAATTTATTAACTAATGCATGTCCCTAACATAGTTACATGAGGATATGCATATACGTCATGCAAACAAAAAAAAAATAATAATAATAATAATAATAAGTATAGAGATCGTTTTCGAAAAACTGGTAGCTACATTTAGAGTTCAATGTGAGAACTTTTGCTGAGAGTTGAAACATTGTTCCATGACGTTTCAAAACATCCGCGTCTTAAAATACGTTGGCCTTTGCGAAGCTATTGATCCTTTGTTGCGTTTAATCTCTCCAAAAGGCGGTAGAAAAAAAAAAAAAAAAAAAAAAGAGTCGAAATTTAAAGAGAAAACTACAGAAAAATGAGGAAACCGGGAAAAGGATGATTGAGAGAGAAACCGAAAAGAGCCTTTTTTATTTCCGTTTCCTCGTTCAGGAATTTCACTCTCACGCTTCCTATCGTAAAGTTCATACAACTTTCGTCTGCCGGGCCTACCCGGATATGATGGGCGGAAATGCGACCACCAGGGAGGAGGGGAGAGAGTTTTCGATGAGATCCTCGTGACCTCCAACACATTCTTCTTCTTTTACCTAAAGCAAATTTTTCTTTTCTTCGCCGTCGGGCTGTCCCCGGGTTTCTCTTGCACCTGACCCTTCGGAAGAAAAAGTGTTCCGGAAAGAGCGGCGGCGTGACCTACAACTCGGTGGGTCGACGACCACATTCGGTGGCCGTTGAACTACGCACATGCACATTGACACACCAACACTGGGACTTTCCCCGGCCTCCTCCCACTAACTTTCCCTGCCTAGATCGGAAACAGCTCGTCCATCCCGAAAATTGCCTCCTACCTTCAATTCAGAGTCCGAATTCCGCATCTGGAAGAAGAAGAAGACGTAAGCTGCATGCTTCAGGTTAAAAAGAGAACTAAGAAATCTTCCTATTGCGCGTAACAAGAAAATAAAAACTCTACTTTTTCTTACCCTGCAATAAACCTAGAGGCCATGATATCCTAAAAGTCACTAAGCCCAAAGCACCTTTTGGACTGAATTTGGGATATTGCCAATATAAACTTTAAAATCGTTTTGAAAAATGGTAAAAATTACTTCACAGATGCCCAACTCCTGCAGTAGGCTTACTCATCTAAGTTTTAAAGTGTATCATCATTATGACGCAGCATGATGCAGGATGATATTGCATCATCCATGAAGCACCTAACTAACTTGTCATGTATACCCATAGGCGTAACTAGAGTTGGTGAAAGGGGGGGGTCACCCTAAAAATGTACAGACTAAACGCCAATACGAAGTGTAAAAGAGTTGAAAATTTACTAGTCATAAATACATGTCTCTAAAGATATACTCCGTGTTTATTTCAGGCATCTCCCGGGGGGGAGGGGGGAACTACCCCCTCGGAGCAAGTCAACTCCTCCCTTCCCCCCCCCCCCCCCGGCAAAAAAATTCAGATCACAAGTTTTAAAAAAAGAAAGAAAATAGAAATTACGCTTTTAAGACACTTTACTTTCAGAAACACTTTCAGGGAAAGGACATTGCACACTATCACGAGCGACACCAAAAGTAACTTAAAAGATATAAGACTTTATTTTGAAAAAAATTGCGGGGGGGGGGGGGAGAGTAACCTAACTCCTTTCTGTTTCCTCTAACATTACCAAAGTATCCCGAAATTGCATTGCTAGGAAGATTTCAAAAAGTTTCCTGGGGAGAGACCTCGAAACCTTGCCTGCAGAGTTATCCTAAGCATTATACATGTAAGTGTAAGACCAGCTACAAAAATTTAAGTTGCAGAAGCCCCAAACATCCACTCCTCTAACTTCACCAAATATCTATACATCTACTATATATACATCAAAAAGCTGTCATATATGTAAAAAAATTCATGTCAACATCATTTCTAATCCTATATATCTATATATATGTATATATAAAGGGTATGATTTTGAAGCATACACTGCCCTTCCTAATTCTTAACATGCTCCCCCTGCTCCGGAGCCAAGGCAGTATCCAGAATTTTTTTTCGGGGGCGCCCAGACTTCGACACACTTATCTAAAGAAAAGTTTTAGGGAGGAATATATAATACATTGCAAAAGATTTCTGGGGGGCTGCCCGTGGGTCCCCCTTCCCCTCTGGATACGGCCTTGATTCACAAAAACATTAAACATTCCTTACTAGATCTATTAGTTTATTTTTTAATTCAAACGCAATAGAAAACTCAATATTTAGCGCTAAGCAATCTTCTATATCCAGGCATTCATAATATTAAACCGGGAAATAGTCGAATTTTAGAGAAAAAAATCCAAATTCCCCTACAAAAATGCTCATCCCCACAATAAATTTCTAAAAAATTTGTTAAATTTGTAGCAAAACATACCTCAGAAGTGGAAGCATCTGAATCAAATTTTCTTTTCTTTTTGGATGACGAACGTGTCCATCGCTGGAGTGCAAACATTATTACGTATCGAAAATAATTGAAAGTTTAGCTAAAATATAAATAGTACTTGATTGTAAATTAAAATGCAGCATTAAACCGTAGCAGTGAGATAGGAAACGTGGAACGGATGATTTCCAGAGTCGTAATGCAATCAGTGATGGACCATAATAAGAAAAAAAAAACATTTAAAATATAAGAGATGAGAGAACATCTGTAAATGAGAATGCAATGCAAATACAGTTCATCAGTTTTCCAATCGGCTCATCTACAAAAAAGATTTTACCAAAATGGGTGTTTGGACAGGAAGTCATAAATAAATAAACTGCTCTTTAAGTTTCTTAATGAGCATCCCTTCCTGGCTTGAAGGTTTAACCCATTAGGACAATTGAACTTTAGGACTCCATCACAGTAGAGAATATTTTCCAGGAAGCTTATTACTTGTGCGATTGTATTCCCAGATTGCTGCCTTTGGGTAAAAAAGACATCAAGAGGGAAAGAAAACCCTCTGGAGTGATTGAAAGGATCTCTGTCTGTGTGTGGTACGGTGATTGAAGCCACCTTTCGCTGTTAACCCCCCCCCCCCCCAAGGTGATAAGGGGGTTGATTATAACCTTATAACCAGATGAAAAGTCTTCTTTATTATGAGCTGCATACTTTGGCCATGATCGCAACCTTTCAGAGAAAAAGGAAAAAAAAATTCATATGCATATGTGTTTAATTTTCTTAGGGGAAAAAAATTGTGCTTTGCAAGGCCGTAGCCAGAAATTTTTCTGAGTGGCTAAATGTGCCTAAATAAGTACATACCCAATGGGGGGGGGGGTTTGAACCCCCAAACCCCCCCCCCTGGTTACGCCTATGAGTATACCTAACTGTAACCCGTAAAAAATTTTTTGTGGAGAATGACTTTTACCTAAACGCCAACGATATCCTTGACTCTAATCAAAGTTTGACAGACTTACTGAGCTGCAAATATTACCAAACAACTGCACAATGAATCCAAAAACAGGTTCTTGTGAGTATATTTATGTGTTTTAAATATGGAATTATAGAATTTTTTGTAGATGGGAGAGCTACAAAGTGTCTTTACAGACCTTGTGAAAATTGGACGCCAAAATTTCCTCAAATTAGAGGGAAGGTGAATCGAAAAGGAAAAAAAAAAGTTAAAACAAACGTATATATACGCACGTACTGTTTTATATGAGCATTTATAAAATGATTTAGTGTTGCATCGATGACATCATCAAACAAACGATTTAATTTATCCTTTTAATAGTTTTTAACGCTATGCTGTTTTTAACCTAGAGCTTGAATAACTATGACAAGCATCCATTGCCCGCTTTGGATTAGGTGGCGAAATTTCTATAGCGACATTGAAAACATTGTAGATTTTTTTTTTTTTTTTTGGTGTCAAATATAGCTCAACTGAAAACAGGAAAATATTCCCGGAAGTAAGTAGGCCCGGCAAAAAAAGTGTAGAAAAAATAGTTTTTTTTCTTTTCCCCACCCCCAGGGGATAGATTTTTTTCCCCTCCTGTTCGAAAATCCACCCCAGGGCTTTTTGCATACGTATAAAGAGGGGGACTTCACCTATTGAAAAATGGAACGATTGGTCAGGAGGTGGTATTGATGTTTTCATACTGGGGTGAAGGTGGTCCCTGGCAGACGGGAGGGGGCATAGCAGGTGAATCCGTCTGGCCTTGAGATTCTTCCACTTCCTGCTCGGTGGTCGAAATGGAAAGGTTCGTTTCGCTCGCATGTCAATGGCCACTCTCACTTAACGTCCCAGTCACACACAGACCGACCGACCGTTTCCACGTAACAATGGACAAGGCCTTGACACTGAGGTGCCTTGAACTTTTAACAATCACCCGTCGGATTCTTTCCTATTTCTCCCTTCTCTGTGCGCCTATTTTTAGGACTGTTTGTCCGGGCGCAACCTGGCATATTGTCGCATTCTCAAAAGCATTTTTTATGTGAAGTTTTCTGACAGAAAAGAACTTTTTTTTTGGTGTAACTTTTTTTTCCTATGAGCCCTTCTGTGCATCGTCGATACATCTAGCTACTAATCACGGACATGCAGCACTCATGTGTCTAGATTTCATTATTGAAATTTCACTAAGGTAATCATTACTTTATTCATCATAAAATTTATTGCTGTTTAAAAGCATTCGGTTGCATATTTCAAATAGTATTGTCTCTTGCTTTAATTTCTAGTAAATTCCAACAAAATTTTCTAATTCATCAGACCATCCTGACTGTGCAGCTTTTAGACACTTGATACCACATGGATTCCGATCGAATCTAACAGAAGATCATCTGTTGCCATTTCTTGGTACTATATGGTCTGAAATTAAAGTAATATAGAATTTAAAGTGATAAGTGGGGTTAAGATAAGAAACACGTTAGTGTAAGGTTTGCAAAGCTTCTTCTATTATACGAGTATGGTTTTGCTAGTCTGTAATATCTATGATTCTGTTGTGTCTAGGTAAAGGCGTCAACATTTTTCGTCTACTTACTTTAACGCTCTGATTACCGTTTAGTCTACCGCATGGGACACTTATGTCCCATGGGTAGTCAAAGGGTTAATTCTACCACAGTTGTGTTATTGTTTTTAATGTACTATTAATTGTCGTTTTGAGTGTGAAAGAAACTTATTTCTGAAACGTAAAAGATTGCTTTTGATTTCATTCTTTGTGAGCAACGTAGTTAAAGAACATACTTGAGATGAAAATCTTTCCTGTCAGAGCTATAAGGCATCCGTGCCTTAGTAAGCGTTGAAGGGAATACGTTTATAAAATACTCTTAATAATAGTTACAAATTTATGGAAAAAATATGTTGTCCCTGACTTTTGATTCTACGGTACTTTGGCATTTACTACCCTTGCGTGTGCGATTATCGGCAAGGCAAAGGTGTCTAGCAGGATGCCAGTGAATCAATCCTTTGCAAACGATTAAATAAACAACATGAAGTGAATAATCAGCACATTAAAAGACATCATAAAATGGTAAATACTTCCCCCCTAACGTTGGTTTTAATTTCGTTCCTTAGTTACGTTGCACTACAATCGGGGATTGTTACTTGTAACATCAGTTCACAGCTTGTTTCTCTCGAAGATATTCCATTTCACAAATAATTTTACTTGATTTGCGCTGCTCATTTTTACCACGGATATTTTAATTGTTTCCATGAATAACAGAAGTGAGCAGATCTGACTGATCCCAGCACTTTAGCAGCCCAGATCCTACATCAATCTCTCCGGTTTGCTTGTTGGGCTGTCTAGAATTTCATGGTGTTCGTCAACGTGCATTTTTAATCCTTCATATTAGTCATAATTCTGAATCTCTCGAACTCCTTCCACGAGGCATTTATTGTACAAGCAGTCTTTCGTGAACTTTAAGAAGACTTCAGAAGGGCGGTAGAAGTCTTTATTTTGAAAGATTACGAAATGCCTCGGTGAACTTTAGTTGCTGCATCTTGGTCTTGCTGCATTTCTCGCCAAAGTGCGTTGAGATCCAAATGCTGGCGTTCTGGTAGAGTCCACACCACAGTCTGCCCTGCCTGGGAAGCCGAAAGGAAAGACTACGTGAATCGAAATGGGCAGCCTTTTCAATACAGCCGACTTGTTAGGATTTGCCACGATGGAGAATGGCTCTTGTATATCGACAAAAAGTCTAAGGCGAAGAACCCTTTTGAGGTTGAGGAACCAGCAGGTGGAAACTTCAACTCTGGGTTAGTCATAGATCTCGATGTAGTTTTCTTTAGAACATCCATCTGCTTCACCACAGTCGACTATCTGTTATTAATTCGGAATTCAACGTGATTGACTTTTTTCGAAACTTTTCCTTGGCTCCTTCCACACCCTGAGAAACATAGCAGGTATCCTTTCTTCGATCTATTTATCGGGTTTTCTCACTTCTAGCTGGCAAACTTTGCTAAACGATGCCCTTTGGCTTCCACAGCCATCATTTTCTGTCCCAATCCAGTACGTACTTCCTTTAATTCTCTCTGCCTCTTTTTCCCCCCACTCTTCTTCGGCGTTTTCTAATATGTACATTTTCATTTCTTTTCGGCGACTTTCTACTGGTTTCATCAGATCTTCTTGGTTGTTCTTTTCTCATTCTTTCTTCCAGGCTCTTTTACAACCTGTTCGTTATAACTTTTCTTGTTGATAAAGGCTTTTAGTAGTCGACCAAATTTCTCATCCATTTCGCTTGCATTATTTATCTGCAATCACCTCACTCCTGACACAAAGTGTTATGTGAGAACAATATTTTTCTGGGACGTTCAGCCCAAAACCGAAAGAAAAATTACCCATACTCTTGTGCTCTTTTTCAGGACCGCTTAAAATGAGCAAAGCAAAAACAGTGGACCTCAAGTTGTAGCACTGATAGTACAGAGCAGATTCCTATAAAGCAAAGTTATAGTGCACTAATGGGGTCTGTTCCAAAACCGAAACTGAATTCCAAAAATTCGGCACGCCGTCGGACGATCTCCTTATATATTTGGTGACATATTTAGCGCCAAAAATGATATGCTGAATGTAATATCCGAATATACATTTTAAATATTCGGATATTACATTCAGCATATGACTACTATACTACTGGCCGTCTGTCCTAAAATTCGACGTAAATCCATTTTCTAGCTTTGGCGTGTCTTCCACAGATAATTTCAGTAAAAGTTTTTCTAGTATTCATTTGAGATATGGCAGAAATCGCTCTCCAGAGGTTAAAGAAAAAATATTTTTGCTTGCAAAAATTTCCAGGAAAAAAAATTATTTAATTGGCGAATACCAGCAATGGGGAAAATGTTCGTCTGTTCGACCTTCATAACTTCGAAAGACTAGATCGAATAAAAAAAATCACCAGGACACAAGGCCTTATTAAATTGCAGAATTATTACACGTTATTGCTATTATTATTATTATTATTGCAACAATTAAAACTCAAACAATTCGGTATTTTTAGAACCAATAATTCCGTTCTCGATATATAAAAACATGTGATTTAGAGTGATAACCAACAAAGTTAAGGTGCATATTTTTTATGGAAATGTGGAGGAAACCTGAAAGGCATAGATTGTGTAAAGCCTTTTCAATCTCTCTCATTGAAAATCTCCAGCTATTTGTATTAAAATGCCGAGGATGAGTCAAGAACCCTTTTAAGTCGCCGGCGAATGAGCGAGTTGAAGAATGAACTCAGAATGTTACGAAACCCATGCCCAGTAGCTGCCAAAACTAATTTCGTCGGACGGGTCATTCTGGAAGGTGCCTTTTGTGCTAAGTTTCTCCTCTCGGGGTGCTCGAGGGCGATTCTCACTTTCAGGCTCGTCCCGCTGCGGGGGTCTTTTTGCACAGTGTCCACCTTGACACAGTCCAATGCCCTCCGACTGCGTCACCTGTCGCCGCAACCCTTTGGTGATGCGGGGCTCGGGGGCACAGGGGATGGAGTCGCGGGTCAAGGTGAGCCACGACTATCAGTTCATTGCTTCAAAAGTGGGAAAATGCCCGATCTAGAAGTAATGCCCCGGAATACATCTGTTCCATGGTTCTCACGCACTTTCCAAAATTCGGAAAGTTAGAATGCTTTTGGTCGATTCCATACGAGGCGGATTGACGTTTTTATACAAAAGTTAAAATTCAAGTGATTTCACTGAAGATAGTTGTATCAAAAATACATCTTTTTTTTTCTTCGCATCGCATTAATAAAAAATTCAAAGAGGACAAAATGCTGAAAAAATGATTTTTAAACGTATTATTTCTTATTTTTTGCACGTTTTCATATTTGTGACTAAATTACACAGAAATTTCTTCCGCCAGAAATCTAAAACAATCCAAATTAAAAAAAAAGCGTTTACTCAGTATTTCGCCATCTTTCATTGTAAACAATGAAATGCACAGGGGGAAAAGCTTGCTTTGTAGAAGTTAGCTTTATTGTAATCGAATCTTCTCTAATAACCTAGTTAAAGCTTTTTTTCTTACACATACTATACATTTTTAGCCGTCAGATTAATTTATGGGTATACCTTGAAACGAACTTTTAGGAATAGTTTTACTATCATAAGTTTGTATCTTAGACTAGTAAAAACAGCCAGTTTTCTAATACTGTAATGAAGACATACTCAAACTTTTCCAGTCATGGAGCACATTTGAAATTCATTGCGGAGCACTAATTTTTTTTTTCTCTCACGTACTGCATTTAGTAAATAAAGAGAGAAAATAGTTTTGACGAACAAGGTAGTTTCGATAGTTAAGTTTTCTCAGAATAAGATTTCATCGCTTAATTAATTTTTTTTTTTTTTTTTTGACTAATTTCCCAATGCAGACAGGAAAAAAAAGTTTAAACGTGTCTTTTTGTGGAGCACAGTTTGAGAAATCCTGCCGTAATTCATTCAAATATGTTAATGCTGTTAACGGGAAATAGTGTGAATATATGGGCGTTGACAGTGGATTGAAATTAGTGGGTATTCAAAATAAGGACGCCGATGGTGGTGGTGGGGGTCCGAAAAAAGGGGTTTATCTCCTAAAGGAAAGGGAAAGCACTTTAGCAATGTGTTTACAGGCTAGAGTAAAGTGTAGTACTTCGAGGATAGAACGCTGATGCTGTCTAATATTTTTGAATTCCTGAGACATCATGTGCATCCTACATTCAGGAGAAAGCGACACCACTTGTTGCTTTCGAATCCAATCATCTTGCGTAGCAGTGTTGTCATACTGCGAACCTTGTTACCAATCTGCGAGGATGGGAAACTTGGCCGCCCGTAGTACTCATATGAATCAATGCCTGATCTTTTCTCCAAACTGAAAGAGCTACTGCTAAAAATCCATTTCAACAGTAAAGAGGAACTAAACCGAACTATAAGGTGATCGTTGCTTGACATGGACAGTAATGGAAGTGCTATTGATGTAGGACTCTTTGAGCTTGCTGTAAATATTTCGGTAACTAAGGCACTACTTTAAATGCATATGTTGTTCGTAGAGCTGCCAAAAAAAAAAAAAAAAATTTAACAATGAGACAATCCCACCTTAGCTGACATCTGAACAAAAATCAATTAGTAAACAAGTGTGGATGTTAGAAGAAAGCTTCGCTAATCACTAAGAAGAGAATTTAAGGATGCTGACAACCGGAAATAATAGTGTGGCATTTGATTTTTGCTCAGTTTTTTTATTGTTAGGTAACAAATGATTTCGTGGCCAGTTAAGGCAATGAAGATGATGAACTTGTAATCATACTCCATTGCTTCAAACTATTGCAAACCTTTGTCTCTTCTGTGGGAAACAAACCCAACACATTAGTTTTGCCTAGTGTTAGACGAGCTCTACTTCTGGAGCCAGTGGTTCGAGGATTGTCACGTGCACCGAGTATGACACCCCTCAAATAAGCTATACACACAATTTCCCTTTCATGAAAGGACAAGGAATCAGTCCTAATTCGATTATCGATGGATTTGCGCTATTTACAGAAATTTTCTCGGAATCGATCCTTTTCCCCTTGTTTTGGTTGCCCTCTGGACATGTGATGGCTTTATATAATCGTCGTCAGATGGGGGCACTGGCATAAGAACGTGGCAGAGGAGGGCACTTCCTCCTGTCCGAACTTCCTACTGTTCGCTCCCCGTGTGCGTTCTCGAAAGGGTGAAACAAAAACAAGGCTGCATGAATTAATCAAGAGCCGATTTGAGGAAAACGGTGCTGTTCACTCTCGAGCGTCATCGATACCGCGAAAGCGACCTTATAACCCATTTCTCGGAGAATGATCCTGGAGAACGGAGTTTTGAGGATCGCACTGTTCCGTGGAAACTTTCTCTCTCTGCCTCTTGCGTTATCCATCTTCAACAGCCTTTACATAACGCATTACGCGAAAAGTCCAAGTACGTTTGGTTGAGCTAGCGTACAAAGTCAGGGTCGGCCATCGACGGATTAGTTGAGCCACATCTTACCTCGCCCGGCTGAAGCTTTCATTTTTGTCTTGCAGTCACTGACTGATCTCTAATACTTTTAGAGAGCAAACTTTGCGCACTAAGCTCGGATCGTAATATTTTTTTTTCAATAAAATACGACAAATCAACTTAATTTTAATGTCACAGACATGACGATCTTTTGCTCATTATACCAGAATTTGCATTTCCCTGCCTAGCTCGAGCTTCGTATTCATATTACGAAACTAAACATATAGATACTTTTCTCCACCAGACCCCTACCTGTTAGCCGAGTCCTTAGGATTGCTTACGCACGGGGAGAGGTAGTGGGGTCTACGGATTTTACATGCACATATCCCCAAGCATACATGGTGGTCTTCAGTGGGTATCGAACACGCGACCGTCCAGGTGGAAGTCCGACGTGCTAACCACTAGGCTACCATGGCCCAACATTTAGATACTAGAGGTCCTTCATCCCAACTAGGGTTCTAAAAAAGAAAGGAAAAAGGAAACTACTGGTTAGCTTTTTATTGCGGCATTGTGGTGTCCTTTTTTTAATACCATGTATGCGTATGCTATTAGTATTGACTGCAAAAACTCTTCGCCAGTAATTTATGGCCATTTAAGCAGTTTTTTGCGTGATTCAATCTTGCAGGAAAAAACATTTTCTGAACTATGTCAATATATTGCTGTCTTCAAACTACTTCATTTAATAAATTAATAAATAAATATAATAAAGTATCGACTCTTTGGGTATCATCGAAAAGGTTCCGTATCAGTCGAAAGGTCGTGGGGAGGGTATTATACGCTTATATATTATATGAGGGTATTATATGTGGATAAGTTACTGAATTATGTAGGAATTTCCAAATCCTTTAAAAGAAAAATTAATCTGACGCAAATAAATTGTAATGTTTAAATAGCACGCATAGTTTATTATTCTCTACACATCGACAATTGCATTCTGCTTACCAAACATTATACCTAATTATATGATACAGAAAATAACAGGTGATATTTTGGTACAGGTAAGTACTAGGGTGGTTCGAAAAAAACTTTTTTTTTAATTTCAGATCGTTATAGTGCGCAAAAGTTGCCATTGGTATAGACATGAAAAAAGCACTAATTATTATTCTTGTATTAATTTATCTTCCGGTCGCGCAATGCCATCGAAATTAGCAAAAATTTTTGAAAAACCTTAATTTTTCATAATTTTTTAAACCACGCCAGATGGTTTTAGTTGCGTTCCTGTACCATGAATTAACTACTAAAAGGATGTAAAATCAATATATATGCACTTATTATACATCTGTCTCTTTTTTTTTGGTCGCGCAACATAGTACAAAATGAGTAAAATTATTATTTTTTTTCAAAATTTCAAACTTTGACCGTTTATTACATTTTAATCAGACGACTTTTACAGGTGCTATAGTTTAATCCTGTTAGAATAATACATTAAAAATCCAAGCATATAAGATAAACTGTGATATTCAAGTAGAATCCGGTCGCGCAGTTTCGTCAAAAACAGCAGAGTAGCCTACTTGAACAGAGAGGCGACGCGTATGTGACGAATGCTCACAGCCGGCAGCAGCTACTATTGTTGTCTGACAATTTTGTTGTTTGACAATGTTTCCTTTCAGATAATTTAGAAATTTGCTAATAATAAATATTTGGTAACTTTTGTGTTTCAGTATTCATTTGCTGGTGCAGCTCTTCGCTTATTTTGTTTACAAAACGACAAAGAATTCACCACGGGGAGGTAGCTGCACTTCGAGTTCCACCCACACCCTACCCAACCATCCAATGTATTGTGTGTTATTTACAATATCTACAAATTTATTTCGCTTTTTTTCTTTATGTTTCCTTTATCTATCGATATACCTCAAAATTCGGATTTGTGCGAAAAAGTTGTCATCGCTGAGAGTGACAGTAATGTGGTTCTAATATAGCCGTCTCTGGAACTCTGTCCACACACTTTACTTGAATCTACGGTCACTAGCTTAACCCTTTATCTACCGACGGTACTAAGTATCATTCTCTATTAATTCCATCCCAGCAACCATTTTTACCAATATTCTGATGGTACTTTGCCGGGACAGTCTTTAAATTCCCCTTATTGAGGATACATATCAGCAAGGGTTCTATAAAGAGTATTTTAGAGAGGAAAAGAACATAGATAGTCTTGAGACCGATGCTGTGTTTTGAACTTCCATTTTGTTCAGATTGCCCTTAGAGTTTCGATCCAGAAAAGCAGGAAAATTCAAGAATCAAGTCACGGATTTCTTTAAGGTGTTAGTTAAGAACATAGAAAATTATTTGACCAAATATTTTGATTAAAAAGTGTATATAATTAATTTCACAGGGTAAATACTCTGTGGCACTTATTAGCTGTAAAGAAATAAAGATTACAGATTGAGCATTTTATTTAAGTAAATCCCTTAATTTTCAGTGCAAATACCTAGACAAACTATTTCTGTAAAAAAAATTACTGCAGATCATAATGCAGTAGATAAAGGGTTAACGCATCTTTCAACTGCCTGTGTATGGCATGGGAGAGCATCTATACTCATAATGTAGATGCTTACTCATAGATGCTTACTCGTAGAGATAAGATACTTACTCATAGAGATAAGATGCTTACTCATAAAAATAAGATGCTAGATGAAGCCTGTTATGAGTATAGATGTTTTACTCATAATGTAGATGCTTTACTCATAATGTAGACGCTTACTCATAGAGATAAGATGCTTACTCATAACAGGCTTCAAGCCTTATATGAGTATAGATGCTTTCCCATGCCATACACAGGCAGTTCAAAGATGCACTAAGCTAGTGACAAAAGCTTCAAGTAATGTGTGTGCGCACAGTTCCAGAGACAGCTATATTAGAACCACTTTACTGTCACTCTCAGCAATACTAACTTTTTCGCACAAATCCGAATTTTGATGTATATTGATAGACAAAGGAAACATAAAGAGAGAGAAAGCGAAATAAATTTGTACATACTGTAAATAACACACCCTACATTGGATGGTTGGTTGGGTAAGGTGTGGGTGGAACTCGAAGTGGAGCCGCCTCCCCATGGTGAGTTCTGGGTCTTTTTGTAAACAAAATGAGCGAAGAGCTGCACCACCAAATGAATATTGAAACATAAACGTTACCAAATATTTAATATTAGAAAGTTTCTAAATTAGCTGAAAGGAAACATTGTCAAACAACAAAATTGTCAGACAACAATAATGGCCGCTACCGGCTGCGTAGCCTCGAATCTCTGTTCAGGTAGGCTACTCTGCTGTTTTTGACGAAGCTGCGCGACCGAATTCCACTTGAATATCAAATTTTGTCTTATATGCTTGGATTTTTAATATATTATTCTAACAGGATTAAACTATAGCATCTCTAAAAGTCGTCTGATTAAAAGGTAATAAACGGCCAAACTTTGAAAATTTGAAAAAACTACTAATTTTACTCATTTTGTACTATGTTGCGCGACCAAAAGATGAGAAACAAATGTATAATAAGTGCATATATATTGGTTTTACATCCTTTTAGTAGTTAATTCATGGTATAGGAACGCAATTAAAACCATCTGACGGGGTTTAAAAAATTATGAAAAATTAAGGTTTTTCACAAATTTTTGCTAACTTCGATGGCATTGCGCACCGGAAGATAAATTAATAAAAAAATAATAATTAGTGCTTTTTTCACGTCTATACCAATGGCAACTTTTGCGTACCATAGCAATCTGAAATTTAAAAAAAAAGTTTTTTTCGAACCACCCTAGTAAGTACACATGCTTCTTTCTTTTTTTTTTTTTTTTTTTTGGAGGGTGGTTTAATTGCATCTTTTGTTATTTATTGCACTTTTCTTAAAATAGTAGAAAAAAGAAAGAGATCAAAAACTCTACACTCGCAAGCATCAATATTTTTTACTGCATACTCAGAATAAACAAAAAGGAGTCCTATATCGTAGATTTAGGCCAATTGCCCATCCTAGTTATAGGACTGCTTCTGCATCGCGAGCCTTATTAGAGTGCCCCGTCCTAACAAATTCCGTAATCGGAAAGACTTGCATTACCCAAAGTTAATCTTTTGTCTGCTGACGGTACTTATAAGTACCGCTCCCTTTAGCATTATATTCAGTAACGATTTTCACGAATATTCTGATGATATTTTGAAGGACCATTCTTTTAAGCCCACTTTTCCAAGATACACTCCAACTGGGATTCTGAAGGCTGTTTTTTTAGAGGCAGAGAACTTGAAATGGAAATGAAACACAAAAAATGTATTTAGTATTCATGTAATTTGCTTTATTTGAAAGATATTTTTATGACATTAGTGTTTGAATATGATGTCGGGCATGTGGCCACCACAGCTGGCGTGTACATGGCGTAACCTGGAGGTCATGTTTTCTCACACTTTTCGCAGTAGATCTGTCTGAATGTCGGCAATAATGCGCCGAATCTTGACTTCCATGTGCTGCCTTGTTCCTGGTTTATCAGCGTAGGCAAGGGACTTCACATATCCCCAGAGAAAATAATCCAAGGGCGTCAAATCGCAAGAACCATTTGGCCACCTTGTTCCTGCGATTTGACGCCTTTGGATAATCTCTGGGGATATGAGAAATCCATTGCCTACGCTGATAAACCACGAACAAGGCAGCACATGGAAGTCAAGATTCGGCACATTATTGCCGACATTCAGACTGATCAACTGCGAAAACTGGATCCCCAGGTTACACCATGTACACGCCAGCTGTGGTGGCCACATGCCCGACATCATATTCAAACACTAATGTCATAAAAATATCTTTCAAATAAAGCAAATTACATGAATATTAAATACGTTTTTTGTGTTTTATTTCCATTTAAAGTTCTCTGCCTCTAAAAAAACACCCTATATAAGGACTATTTTAGTGAGGAGAAAGAACAACTCTGAAACCGATGCTGTGTTTTGAACGACCTTTTTCAAACTGCTCCACTTTTATGATTTTTGCTCCTGAGAATTGGTAAGATTCAAGAATTAACTCTCCGATTTTTTAAAAGTGATAGCTGAGAATTTAGAAAACGATTTGCCAGATATTTTAAGTCAACAGTGAATGTTTTTGATTTCCCAGTTGAATCACTCTGTGGTGCTAATCAACTGTAATGAACTGAATTTCCATAGGATGAGCATTTTATTTATGTTAATCCCGTAATTCTCAATGTAGTGACAACCTAAAAAAAACCTATAACGGGGGAAAAATTGCTGTCGATTATAATGCAGTAGATAAAGGGTTAAAAATGAATTTACTCCTACATGAATCGAGTTTGTAGAATCGGGTGTTTTCTTGAGAAACACACCTTGTGGGCTTTCGAAAACGTATAAACATATTTCGGCAACAGAAAAATAAAACTGTGCTGTACCTGGCATCCACGTGTAAACGAATAGCACGTGTTCATACAACGTGACACTTGGACATGAAATTTATTAGCCATGACTTATTTATCCTCATCGGTGTCAACAAGTATCTTTATAGAACCCGCTTTTGTAACTTCCAGCCATATTGCCCACGGGCTTATCGATTCCACGTAAAACAGTGTGTGTAATTTTAAACTTTATTGATAGATTGTTCCTGCTGGCATTTTTAACAAGCTATTTGTGACAGAAAATGCATGAAATATATTAGACATATAGCCATTACTTCATGCCTGTCCTGATATGATTCTAGAAATTGCAATTGCTAGTAAATAACGATTAGGTAAATGGAAAACATTTTCGTATGCTCCGACTGTAAATTTTAGTAATGCAGGGAAAAGTTTGCAGAAATATCTCTTTCAAATCTTAATTATCAGGAAACTTTTATACATTTTGAAGAATCTGCCAAATTTAGTTAATGATTCAGCTTTTATTTCTTTGAAAAATGCTTTCATGATTTATATATATATTTATTCATGGTTTTTAGGATTTAACGTCACTTTTTGTAATATTTCCGTAAACATTTCAAATTTTTTTATCAACCAGTTATTTCTATCGTCTTCCAAAACATTTGTTCCTCTCTTAATTTTTTTTTCTCGCGTAGGTGAATTTTCTCGTCGATGAACCTCCTTGTAATTTATATCATAGTTTCAAAACAAGTGCATGCAACTTTCTTTGCAAATTTTTTACATATTAACATTAAAACAATTACGTATCTTTCAAACTTCCAGATAACATCTCGAATTGCTCAATCATCTTGAAAATAGTGCCCAGGTCATGCGAAGTCTTCCTATGTGGCTTCCCTCGAGAGAACATCCTGAAAAGTTTTCCTTTCCTTTCCTTTTTGAGAATAAGAAGATGCAGGAGGCTGATGAACGTCTAAGGAACGTGATAAACTGCTGTTTATTTATTTTTGTAAAAACAGAGTTTATTTTCAATGTTGTATAATCAGATGAAGCAGCCAGCCCCGATCCGTCACATTTCAGACTGTTTTTCTTTTTACATCCCTCACTGCCACACGCATTGAATCGCTTGAAAACTATTAATACTTGAAGTTGTTTTGTTGTGCATTGCTCTCCTGATATGACTAACAGGATAACTATCTACCACTGAATTTATTTTAAAATGTCAGTATTCCTGGGGAAAAAAGTTGCGGAGACGCTTACAAATGCGAAAATAAGAGAGTTCTTGATTTCATTTTCCAAAACTTTTTGCAACGGCAAAAAATCAAGATTCAGGAAACTCCCCACCGCAATTTTAAAGCCCACTAAAACTCCATGTCACTTTTGCTTGACTTTAAAAATAATTTAATTATTGACTTTTAAGATTATTAAACGACAAAACTAGGCGAATGTATAGCTTAAATTCGTATTACACGAGAAATTTGTTGTTACGAGCAATTACCTGTTTGTCTTGCGAGAAAAAAAGTTGCTTTGAGAAGTTACCGATTTGATGGAGGTGGAAGAATGCGATCCAATGAGACTTCTTGAAATCAGAAAGTCGATTCTACACATAGTTCACGGGAAGACATTTCTAGTGATCTTTAAGACCCTGCGATTGATGCTGCTGACGAACATAAAAATTAGTACATGACCTGGTCTCACATTTTATAGTTTTGTACATATGATGATCCAGGAAAAAAAAAAGAGTATAGGTGACTTTAGTTACAATTACGGTATTTCTAGATATACCAGTATTAAAATTAGACAGATATACAGCCAGTGGTGTAGTGTAGAGCTAGGGGGGACGGCGTCCCCCGTTTTGGATTTTAGTAAAAGTGTCCCCCTACTTTTTGATCAAAAGCTATGTCCCACTTTTTTTTTACCAGAACGACATCACTGTATGCAGCGGAATTCGAAGATTTCTTTTGGTCCCTTGAACTCTGTATTTAAATCAAGTTTTATTGTCCGAAATAATCGCCAAAATTTCGATCTTACTTTTTTTGTATGAGGCAAGTAAAGGATTTTAGTAAAACTAGAGTTCGCCCAACAGTCGAAATTCGATCGTAATAATTAATTTAGCATTGAAAATATTGATATTTATATAATTATATAAGCACTCATCAAATTTGGTGATCCTTACTTAGCAAACGCATTGTAAATCATTGTCGCCGCTTGTACTTCTGCCGATTTCGTACTAAGTTGAGTGGCAGTTGAATCAAACTTAAATGTTTGCTTCCGTACACCCCCCTATTCTCTTTTCATTCCATTATTTCAGAGAAGCCTTTACTCAAACTCTTAATATAATTGCTTTTAATATTACTACTTAACGGCAACAAACCTTTTAACAATGAGTTTTACATTTATTACCAAATAATTTACTCAACGAAGACATGTTGCTATCTGCTATTTATAACAATACAATTATAAATGAGGCTTGCCTGGCAAAAGAAAAGGAGAAATAATTAACGAATAATAAACTGTTTCCAAAGTTTTTTAATTGATATAACTAAAACTCGTCACTAAGCAAAAAAAAAGGAAGAAAATCGGTTAAGAAACAGAGGAGAAACTGGTAACTGTTTATATATAGATCTTTGCCTTGCCTTTTAGGGTCTTTTCTATCCTCAAATTCAACTCTGTCGTCGGAGACATTCATCCATCCATGCGTTCATCTGGTCAAATTTTGTCATAACGATTTAAACGAGCCGTACGATATTTTCGTTCACCGAGCATTTTATTAAAAGCAAGACTAAATTTAGCGAAGAAGTGTGGAATTTCTCAACATTCTATTAACCCTTTAACTACGAGTAACGTCAATAGACGATTTGGCGAAACTTTTCTGTGGTACGATAGTAACGTCAATAAGCGATTTGGAGAAACTTTCCTGTGGCACGGGTAACGTCAACAAGCGATTTATTGACGTTAATTTACTTTTTTTACTGGTTAGCCAATAACAAAATTTGCTATGACGAAAATTCATGTAAGAAACTCATGACATATACATAGAAATAGATGTATCGCCATTTATGCAATTTTTGAATACTTTTTTCTTGTCGTTCAGACAGATTTGTGAATAGATTCGGTAGTTAAAGAGTAACATAATTTTCTATGAATCAGTGAAGATATTATTTCTTTATAATGTATATCAGCATGTTTCATAAAAAATAGCCCTTTATGTTATATTTCCTGTTTTTTTTATCGTGTAAAATATAAACTTTAGTTTGTTCTTACACGTAAAGAAAAAAAAAATACTGATCGATGTTGCTATTGATAGAATGATCATTCTAGTCTTTCAGTCGACCAAAACCAAGTTAAAAAATACTGAACTTTTAAAACTCGAAATTTCGCAATGGTCCCTTCATCGAATTATCAAAGTTTCATTGCATTAAAAACGTGTGTGTGTGTGTGTTTTAAAGTCTGATCGAGTTTTTGTGAGGTAAATACTTTCAGTTCTAGTTGCATGTGTAATAAGTTTCCTTGAACCTCTCGTAGTATATTTAGCACTTTTCCTTTTACTCTCCTTTTAAATTTTTTTACCTTCTGTATCATAATGTAGACTGTAGCATTCCGTTTGATTGCTGTTTTTAATTTTCTTGATAAATAATTTTTAAATATCTTGAAATGCTTTTATTTTTGTTAAAATTTCGAATTCGCGTTTATAAGAGATATAGGGTTGAGTAAACGCTAAATAATACGCAGGACAATTACCGGATGTTAAAATCACATGAGAAAACCATTTCATAAGGTTGTTATTCAAAATTGATATTCCAATCAAAAGGAAAATTATTTCATGTCTTAAAGGTAAATTCTTTACACTTAATAAATAGGAAAACATGGCGAACTACTAATGAGGAATGAGTTTTATGCAAGATTTTGGTCTCAAATGCTCGGAAGATAACTCTTTTTAGATGAAAGCAGTAATGAAACTCTCGGTGATAGTGTTTAAAAATTAATGCATTCTAAATGAAAACTATTCTTTATACACATATGACGAAGTTCATAAGTTTTCACAATCGGCGAAGTTGTTGTAATGGCTGTTCAACCGATAGATAATGAATGATGACGTAGGTTTAGACTAGGAGAGGACCTTGTAAAGCTTCTCGGTGATAATATATAGATGAGATACTTCGTTATCGCTCCTCATTTCATTCGGCAAATTTAAAAGTAACTGATGTAAACAGAAGATAAATAACGTTTAGTTATTGCTGGCATTTATCCACAACTAATTATACCGCCATTATACGTAGTGTAATGAACAACGACTGATATCGTCTTCAAAACTGTTTAGGTTCTATTCTGATGAGGTCAGGAGCTGCAGACTTATTATTTATATTATCAGACGATATTTTCTTATTATTTGTATATTGTCAGACGATTTTTTTTCTTACCCGGCTTTTTGCTTAGTTTTTATCATTTAATTTTAGGTTACGAGTATTTTCATTTCCATTACTAATACTTTACAAGTTGAATCGTACGTTTTATTTTAAAGCTTTAAACATGCATTTATTTAAATGTCAATTTAGTGATTCATTCGTATCTGCTAATAAGTTTTAAACACTTACCGTCAAGTGCGCCAACTTCGTGCTACAACGTCCTTTTAGACACTAGGACTACCCACTAGCTGCCGAGGTGTAAATTAAATAGAGCTTCGAAACTTTTTTTACAACTCTTAAATTATTTTCGAAGCTCTAGTTACAGCTCAACAGCCGTTAGGCAGTCCTCGTGTCTAAAAGGACGTTGTGGCACAAAGTTGGAGCACCTGACGGTATTCCAATTCTAGGTTCTAGAGGTTCTAGGTCTATATTTCTATGGTTCTAGAAGTTGGTGCTAAATTTCAGCCTATTCAGTTTTTCTTTTACTGCTTTCCAATCGGCAATTTGAACTATTCTTAGGGACAACTAACTATCTGTTCCTCAACATCTCCAAGCTTATTTCTTATATTACTCTGATGTTCACAATTTTTGTACACTGTTTTTTTTTTCTTTTTTTTTAATTTCATACTAATAAATTTGAAGTTGCATAAAGGTTCCAAATTTTGCATTTTATGTTTTACAATTTCGTATTAGTCTTTTTTCATTTAGCTGTTAACTTTTTACAAGTTTGTATTTTAAATTGAAAGTTAATTGCTTTTCCACAGTAAAGAACTCCTTGTCATTTTTACGAGCCGCATACACGTGTTTCGCAGTTACAAGTTAGTCAATGCAAAAAAAAAAAAAAAATTTTGCCATTAAATAAAAAATGATAAAAAGTTTGAGCAAGCCATGTAAAGAGAAATGTTAGTTTTCACACGCAGATATATTTTATGTACTGGACCGACTATAAGGCTTTATGAATATTGCTGAATTGATCAGTTTCTTCGTGGATGTAAGATTTAGTGCTCTGTTACAAAATGTGTTTCTATTTCTAAAAGACAACATTTTCACTTTTCTTGTATAACAGATTTATCATATGAAATGCTTCATAGTTACAATTGGCAAGTTGTAAACTTTTTTTTTTTTTAATGGGGTGAAGCTTGTGAAAGAAAATAATACGCTTTGGAAAAAACTTTACTTAAACTTTTTCTTAAAATCATATTTTACAGCATGCGCATAAAGTCATTTTTTTTCTTTTTCTTTTCCCATCCTTGCCTCACATGGTGCTGGTGTCACGGGATCTGTAAGTGATTCCCCTGCTCTTCAACTCTCGGACAATGCTGGCAGGCAGACGACCACAGATGGAGATGGCGTAGATACCTTTGGCGTTTCGACCTGCACGTAAAAGAATCACGTTTAATGAATATACAAACTTACAGAAGTATTCCCCCGACTGCTGATGCTGTTGGCATCTGCCTCTGAAATAGGTAAATCGAGAAACAATCAGGAAATTTTATTGCTTATTGACATTGTGCTTTCATATGAAAATATCAAAAAACTTGAGACCTAGCTTTTATGATCCTTAGCGGTGAGCCAAACCGCGAGTTAACCCAGTGGTGACGAGCTACGAAAATCTCCGTGTTTAAATGTCCAGTGCTAGGTGGCAAGCCATGGAGATTTCCGGCTTTAAGTAAGGGCTGGTAGTGTCATTTCTTTTCTTTCGAATGTTAATGATTAAATTAAAATTGACGAGGTTAACCTCTACGTAAAGGCGGGAAAAAAAATTCCCCAAATAGCCCCCCGCCTGATGTTTAAACTGAGATTCCCAAGCCTCGCCAATTTTGTAAAAAAGGTGGGGGCCAGTGGCCACTAAACTTGATTAACTTGGTGGCCACCTATGCGTCATAAAGCAAAAGTGTAAATCTGGCGGGAAAGGGGGGGGGGGGGGGGTGAATGATGCACCAGTGCACTATAATTTCTTATGTGTCTTATTTTCAGTGAATAAAACATAATATTTTGTTAAAACTATCAAGTCTTCAAAAAAATGTATATGACTTTCAAATTGGAAAAAGAAAAACCTTGCTTCCTTGGCGATGGTAAGAGAATATGAATTTTTGCAATATAGTTTTTCAATGTTTAATGTTATAGACCACAAAAGATGTAAATGCAAAATTTTAATTGTTTCATCATAGAAGCAACAGATAACAAAAATCCCCCTCACAGAAACGAACCTTTTACAAAAACCGCGATCACAAATACAAACCATTTTCGAACACAAGTATAAAAAAATTTATATTTCCAGTTCTAGTTTTGGTCAGTGCATATTATTTTCATTCTTTTCAAATTTTTTTTTTTTTTAAAGCTTTCACACCATTTTCAAAATGGCGCGACACTTAAGTCCGATTTTATAAGTTTAATCGAAAATGGCCGATCTGAAATTTAAGTGTGAAATGAACGCTATGGAAAAAATATCAAGATTAAGACTGTTTCCTACTATATTTAAAAGATTTATATGGTAGAGAGAAGGAATTCAAAAAGAAAAAACAATAGCGTAATCGGAAAAAAATTTCGCCATTTTTTTTCTTGTTAAAGGGGAAATGAAGACTATCTATCGGCCGAAATTCGGTTACTTGAATGCCGAACTGATACGTTTTTATTGTGCTTGTATGCATGAAAGAAGTAAGAGTTGTAAATTCTATAGATGGTATTTGAAAAGGAGGGATTTACTTTAGAAAATAAAAAAAAAAAAGGAAAGGTGGCGATCGCACCTAATTTTTTTTAATCGCCACTTTTTCAAACAAGGTCGCCACGTGGCGAGTGGCGACAGCGAATCTTGACCTTTATGTTAAACACAGAAAAATACAAGAGTAAACAGAAACGAATTATTATCAAATTTGCTAAGATGGATGAATATGGAATATCTGTCTACAAACATTGTGTATTTTAGATTCATCCTCAAAGACGTTACAAACTTTCGCGAATATTGTTTTATATTCTATAGAATATTGATTTATTATTCTATCTCGATTTTTTCGTTCGATTGCTTCTCTAAGGCAATAATTCTCACATGCTGAATAATGCGATCTTTTTCGACGTGCAATGGTTGCGGGTTGTACTCGGTATAGAGTTGAATTTTTTTTGAATTCGCACGGCAACAGGTCGTCTCAAATGTAGATGAAAGCTGATTTTTATAGGAGAAGATTATTAATTCAGATATTTTTTTTTTTCTCTCTCTCTTACCTTTTGGCAATATTTAGTGCACAAGAAAAACGACAAAAAGCTTTTAACTACCGCAAAGAGAGGACAAACGGGAAGTGCAGTCGAAAAGTTTGTGATACTACAATATTACAAGTAAAATAATGGAACGTGATTAAAAGTACATCTAGAATGGATAAAAGTAGAGACAAAAGTCAAACAACTGGTTCAGGGCTACCAAAGCGAACGGCTTCATCTTCATCAGTGCATTAAAAATAGAAGATAGAGAGAGAGAGGTCCAGAGCAACCTGAAACAGAACAAATGAAATTATACGCGACGGAACATATAAATACCAAGAGACGACGGAACTTTGTTCCTTCTTTATACACTGATGAAGAAGCTCGCTTTGGTAGCCCTGAAAAGGCATGTTTTAATCTTTATATCTAATCTATTTGTAGTTTTAATCACGGTTTATTGCTTTGTTTTTAATAAAATAAAAGTTCTTTCTTTTTTTGATGCATGTATGCATCTCCCTTCATGACAATGGTGGCAATTCAAGCAGCGTCATTGGTCACGTGGCAGCGATTAAAGCAATGTAAACAAAGGAAGCCGTAGCATAGCTTTACTGCGAGTTCGACAAATCCAATAAAAACTAGGACTAAATAAAAGTTTTTCTACATTTCATAAAATTAACACTAAATAAAACACTAACTATTGTAATAATTAATAAATTTCTTGAATAATGATTAAATTAAATGTAAATACTGGGTTATAGTCAGAAAAAGCTGTGAAAATAGTCTAATTAATTTTAAGATAACTAATTTTGCCTAGTGTACTCCACGTAGAACTCCATTGAAAATCTTAGTAAAGAAAGAGCGGATATCACGTGACAACGGTGATCGTCCATGAGTCCTTCTAGCGGTGAATTGCCTCCATTTGAAAACATTTGACCACATTCTAGCACTGTCAGCATACAATAAAACATTATATATATATATATATATATATATATATATATATACACTAAGCATTTCATTCTGAATTACAACGTAGAATTATTTATTACATTTTTGGAGAATTAGAAAGGAATTAATTAGATTGTTGAAGCTTTCTATACCGTGCTTTCATTTTAAAAGTGTACATCATGAAAAATAATATAGTATAATATTCTATTTTTCCGGTGAGACCAAAATATAATACGACTTATACTACAAGATGAATCTTAAAATATGATCTAACGCTTCATTAGACACTGTACATCATTTTATTTAGGAAATTCATGTTCAAGCAATATGGAAACACTCATATTCTTGTCATTGAAAGTGCTTAAAATCCAAAACAATACCATATCATATTCCTATGTTTCCAGTTTCTGTTCATAACTCATTGATGAAACTGATCACATGAACTCTGAAGTCAGACCAGCAAACTAAATATTTGAACTCAACGGAAAGCAGCCATGGATTGTTCTGGAAAGCAGGATTTGTGAAGTGCTTCTTTCTACAGCAACTTTCAAGAGCAAACAAATGAAGATAATTGCACCTGTTGCAATGGCACGAGGCAATTCATTAAAAATAAAATCTAGCCTTAAGCTTGCCTTTGGTTAGCACTACAAACCCGAAGGCAAATGGCATTTCAGAAATTCTACTTCCCAGTGTTAATCCGTGCATTCTAATTCAGCTTTTGCCTGGGGAGAAGACACGACCTCATTAACATTTAAAAGATTCTGACGGTTAAGAGATTGCTGTCACATCACAAAACTTCTTTGATGACAAGCCGGTATTAGGAGAGCCTTGCCATGAAGAAGATACTCACTTCTGTACAGAAACATTTCCCTGCCCGAAACGGAATTTTGGCAACACTGCATATTCATAAGGCGGTTGTTAAGTGCACACGGCGAAAGGGTGCCATAGCGCTTCAGCAGATTACAACTATGACTGTAAACTCTGGTAACAGTTACATGTCACTAGGATTAATGAAGATGGCTAGGTGATTGATGATGAGCCTAAATCATGATCCTACGAATATGCGACTTCTACTTCTCTGTTCCTTTTTTTAAAAAAATAGAATAGATGTGATACAGCAGAAGAGGTACCATATAAAGAAAATGAGTTTATTTTAAATTAAAAAATGTATAAATAAACTGAAGATTTGAAAGTTTGAAGTCACATTACCGTAAAACAATTTTTGAGAACTGATTCCCTACTTTTTCTCTCGTTAGCTACCTAATTACTATTAATTTATGTTCAAAGTAAGTCAATTTGCTTTGCGAAAATTCAAGGAGTATTCTCTAAATTTAAGGAGTTCTAAGTACTTAAAGAAATATCATTCTATAACTAAGGTGTTTCTAAAACGTCTGTACGAATCCTGTATTAAATTTATTAGCTCTATGCTTCGTAAGAAAATATTTGCAGACGTTCAAAACTATTTAAAGGGCCTTGATCCAGTGGTTAATTCTCCGTTGCATCGAGTGGAGCATAGTAATTTTTAAGTTTAAAATATAGTATACATATATAGACATTAACTTTAATGAAGGCTTCACAATATAGTGTATATAAAACCTTGCTTGTTTAAAGCTAACTAAATTGTCTGGAAAAATAAATTGCTAGAAATATTCTCTATTTTGGTTACCTCCCCACTGCTGTGAATGGACCAAGATGGACGTTTGATCTCATCAATAGACTTCCCTTTTTGGTCAAGGCTCCCCAAGCTCCCCTGTAGATGAATTTTATGACTTTTGAAATCGAATCATATGAAAAAACTGATTCATGACAAGAAGTTGAAGACCAAATAAAATCAATGTCCGCATCGTTGAATCGACTTCATTGTCGACCTCGCTTTCGCGTGAGAGTCGTAACACCTATCGAAGTGCAGGGCGACCGAGAGCAGAACTAAGGCCTCGAGAGACTTTCCAGGAATAGATCCGAATTCGCTTTTCGAACACTAAAAGTAATCCACTTCCACGGCAAACTTTCAACTGCAAAACAAATTAAAATAAAAAAAACTGCAGACAGAGAACCTTCACCTCCGAGAAAGACCCCCTCTATATGGGCTAAAAATAGGCGACCACCATTTAAGGAATCTGTTCCTCGACCTCCTCTCGAAAAAGAGTCCAATGTCAATGTCATCAGCATTTTTGTTTCTTTTTCTTTTTTAGCCTGCTGCTGAAGACCTAACCCCTCTCTCGGCATGGAGCTCTAAATAGAATTGGTAGTGAAAAGGTATTCTAGGAACCCATATGTTTATTCTTTCTATGACAAAACTTATGGCAAATATACCTCATATCATTTGCCTGAAATATGACTCGTCGCGGAGACATATTTTCTTTCGTGCCCTCAAACTTTCGTAAAAAGCAATAGGGCTTAAAAAAAATACACAGGCATGCCGCTACCCCCATAAAAATCCACGTGTCAAACGACTTTGGCGTAGTAGCTAACACGGCTCGGGGGAAGATCAACATTGCAGATGCGACTGGCTTATGGAATGTATTTCATTTCGCATTTTCTTGTATGAAAAACCTTTATATCTTATTGTAATTACGATGATTCACGAAATATCATCACTTACGGCGCAATCCAGGAAATAGGAATTACTGAGGGATTTTTTTTTCGATGGGAGAACACCGCTACTATGCTATTTCAATGTTACAGTTGCATTTACTTGCAAGTTATCGAAATACGATGATTACGAGTAACAATGTTTCCACCAAAGCTTCCACGACACTCTCAATGTTTTACTGAATTATATCTTAATTGAATATGCAAAGTACTATGCCTTACTAAAATCAGTTCAAGGAAACAATGCTAGTACAGGGTAGTTATTATTAAAGTTACCCTGTTTAGGTCTCCTATGTTAGATGTTTATATCACCTATGAGATGGTTTCTGCTTCAAAAGCTTTAATCGCATTATAAATTAAATTCCTACATTAGAATTACTTCAAAATGATTGATTTTTCTAGACAGCCACTGTTCTTTTTAGTTTTCCTTGCGGGAGATCAAAATATGATTTTATTCGCAAATAACTTCGCAGTTGTATTAGGTGTGTCCAGAGGTCGCGCCAGAGGAAATTCGGGTCCGTTTTTGGACCCTTCACCAATTTCAAATCAATCAAAACGGATCCTTCACAAAATTCCAATCTTCCAAATCGTACTTTTCACACCGTTATTCATTATAAAAGCGGCAAATAATAATAAAAGTTTTCATCACTATATGTTTAAATTTTCAATTTTCACAAAATTATTTGATTTTTCAAAAATCTCTTTAAAATTCAGAAAAAACGGACCCTGTTTAAAAATGCTAGGTAAAAAAATGCTTCGAATAAAATAATTTTAGGATTGAATTTTAATAAGGGAAGGTTGATTGATATCAATGATTACAGATACGATCGTTGGAACTTCGGAATAAATCAAAACAAAGAAAAAATTCCCTGATCTCCCGTTTCTACATTGTTTTTGAGCAATTCAAAGAACAAACTGTAAAAGGTAAAAATTAAAATTTTTTTTTTTGAAAAAATAGTCAAAAAAAGTTTTATAGCACAAAAAAAAAAAAAAAAAAAAAAAATCTGAATTGATTTTATTATTTTTTCCCCACGTGAAATAATTTCCTACTTATGATTATGATGTAATTTTTTTAATTTCATTTTAAAAATGTTATTTATTGTTTTTGTTTGGCAACAGTTAAAAAGTAAAGTTCTTTAAAATTTTTTATCAATGCTTTTGCTTGGCAACAATTAAAAAAGTAAAATACTTTTGTTACGGTACAAAATATTGTAATTTCAAATTACAGCATTATACGGTAGATGACCCGGTAGTGGACACAGTTAAGAAGCCTTCAGTCAAACTCTTATTATAATTGTTTTTAATATTATTGCTCAGTGGCAAAAACGCTTTTTTAATAATGAGTTTTGTATTCGTTAATAATTTTCACAACAAAGCAATATCAAGCAATGCCTTTCCAATTAAAAGAAAAATACTTATTTTTCAACCATAAAGTTCTTTCTAAAGAACAAATGTAGTCAAATTGATGTGCGATATTTGAGTTAGACGACCCTCTATCGCCTTGAAAAAAAATCATCAAAATTGGTACATTTAGTCAAAAGTTATGGTTGAAAAAAAAAATCACTACGTTTCTCTGCCCATAACTTTTTTTCTAATTATCGAATATGGCCAAACAAAATTACATGACCTATAGGAAACCTCCCTTAATCGATTGAAAAAGGAATAATCAAAATCGGTTCATCCAGTGAGAGTCAAATATTTTTTGTCCGCAACAGAAGTTTTATTGTATATGTCTTGATAATTATCATGATACACAACGCGTAAAGCTGATATTAAGACACAAACTTTAATATTATAGACAGCCAGCAGCCTTGCACTACTATTTATTACATCAAGATGCTGAGAAAATTCGAACATAAAACAAGATTAAAAAACATTGGCCAAAAATGTTCTTTTAGAATTTTAAATCATATGGGTGAACATTATATGCCTTAAGAATGTGCAGTTTAGTCTTAAAAGGAGTCGGCACGAAAGGAACTGTACAGGACAGAACATACTCAAAACAAGCCTGTACTTTGTACATTAAAGCAGAGAAACTGTTATCACTGATGCGTGAACTCGAAAGTTTTTAGTCACGGTAACGAACAGTTACCTCCCTCCCCCCGTTTAATGCCCAGAAAAGATGGGTTTTGTTTTCAAAAGAGGTCACGGCTACTTACAGGCGGGACCATCCAAAATATGGAAGGACATGAAGTTTTACCGAAACTAAACGAGCCTACTTTCTCTGCATACCAACACAATTTTCGCAACATTAGAAGAATAGTTATAACTAGGGTTCAGCTTTCAGATCTAAATTATTCAAACAATCCTTTTCATCGATTAACTGCAAGTGTGGAAAATTTATAACCTGAAGCAATAATATCCTGCATAATGCATGTAACGTTTGTTGACCCATGTTCAAATCTGCGAGAACTTGGCCTTCGCAGAATTTTGGAGCAAAGAGAAAAAGAAAAGAAACGGGACTTAGACATATGTTCCACATTCTTAAACTTAATTGTAAAGTCTCAAGTAAAGCTCATAGCGTGGTACAATTACCAACTAACGGAACTCTAATGAGTGGGATGTGGGGCAAACTGAAATGGTAAAATATTTACTCGGTTTTCAGGGCCACCTATTCAATAACATTTTATCTTTGTTACACAACATGTAGTTGATTCCAGTCAAAAAATAGGTAATTCTAAAGATCAAGCTATATGAGGTGAATTCCGTGGGTAACGGACGGACATTTTTTACAACAGAATATGACTTTGTGAGCTTATCAATTGAAAATAAAAAACTGTTTTCAAAAAACTGACAATCACACCTTTATACTTTCTATTAAGTTCTATGAGAATTAGTAAACTTGGAGTTTTACAATTACAAACGTTCTTTTGAATATTTTTTTTTTTTTTTTCAAATAATTTAATTGAAATTTTAAAGTTGGTAACGGAAGGAATTTTTTGCGACCTGATAATTTTGGTTACAGAATCAACTTTAACGGTTAGTTAAACTATTTGAAGACATTTCTTTAAAAAATTTGAGCATTGTAAAAAGGTCTCATTCACTGCCTATTAGGAGAGTTTTTTTTTTGAAAAGAATTATAGTTTTTACTAAAAATGAATATTTTGTCATGGTAACGGAAGGACCAAAATGGAAAATTACAAAATATATATTAAAAAGGCTTAATTTCTTTCAAACATGTGTGAAAAGCATGTGTAAGACTTTTTCTTTGAGTAATTCATCAACTGGTATATCACTAGCTGTATTTGTATGCGTATATCAGATTTATACTTGAACCTGCGTCTCAGTCAAGTGCTGGGACAGTATCTAATTATCTTAGGTTTGAAAAAATTTTCAAGTTTTTCCTTTGTTCAGTGCCAATCCATCATTTGTCCTCTTTTACAGGAAAAATATAAATCAAACGGTATGAACATCATGAATTTGGTTTTTCAACTGCAAAACTTCAAAAAAATATTCTTCTACCTTCATCTCTTGCCTCACTTAGTTATTCTTCTACCTTCATCTCTTGCCTCACTTAGTTATTCTTCTACCTTCATCTCTTGCCTCACTTAGTTATTCTTCTGCCTTCATCTCTTGCCTCACTTAGTTATTAGATGTTTTTCCTTTTCCGTTCAACTAATACACAATTCCTGACTAACAATTGCAGCTCTACTGTTACACTTCATGGATACTTTTAAAAATATTATTTAGTAAGATAAATCTTCTTTGCAGTAGAAAAAGAATATTTTCTGCATGCTCACGGATAGAAAGCATTAATTATTATTTAATGGGTAATCGGTATTTGTAGATGTGTTGCCATCTTTCAATGATATAGATAGATATCATTGAATATATAGATATCCTTTGAGGGAAGATGTACAACCATAAGACTTTAGCTGCGAAGTCTTTTGCAGTAATGAGTTTCTCAGTTTTAAAACGTTGCTCCACAGCAGTGCTGTCCACATCTCAATTTCTGCGACTGGTGGCAAAGATGTTCTTTGATGCCTTGATATTTATACCTTTTTTCTATGAAAATTAAGTTTATAAATTGATAGTGATGTTTAAACTGGTATATTAAGCCCCATAATTGAAAAAAAAATCCAAATGTGGGAACCTTGTGTGAATGTATGTCATCATATATTAATAAAGCCAGGAACTCGCTATTCCATGGTTCAGTTCATCATTAACCAGTGCATATCCTTGTCCTTTTCCACACCAAATCAAATAAATACAGTAAATATGGTTTTATGTAGTGAATACATATTGCTTATATTAATAGAGTATTTTGAAAATGAAGTAGATATAAGTTGACTATGACTTTCCTTCTGTTGACATAATTTTTGTCTTCCCGTCACCATAAAAATAAACCTCCAAAAATTAGATTTCTGAAAATTTTTGACTTTGCCTAATTAATAAGGGCCTTAAATCTGCAGTGTACAGAAAAACTTAAAATTCTTGAGCCATTGTGTTCCGAGTGGGACTGTGCATATAGTTTTATTTTCAAAAATAATTTTAAATTAGCGAGCAAAAGAAAAATCAGAAAACTCGATTACAGATTTCGCAATGTTAAGACGTGGAAAGAGTGAGCTTCGTTAAATTACACTGCCACCCCGTAGCGAGCTCAACAAACAAAAACATCACTGGAAACCAGAAGAACTTTCGCTGTAAATCCTATTTCACTACTAAGAGTGATCAAGTCGGTAAGTAAACTAATATACAGGGGAGCTAAGTGGTCGGCAGTGGCTTTTCCGAATTCAACTAAGCACCGATCACATCTGAAAATGTCGAAAGAAGCTTCTTCAGATACGCAAATTTTTGTTCAACCAAGAGTTGTTCTTTCATCTTTAAGCATACTAAAATTTATAAAAAAAATATTTACGTGTCACGTATCGATATATTTTCCCCTTATTCAGTCTTTTGTTATCTTCATTTGTTTCAAATTTAAATGAAACAGTATTTGTTTCTCTTAATATACTCTAATACAATGTAGTTTTAGGAAGAAACTATCGTTTTGAGACTGATATTCTTGGCTTTTACATTATTTTTTTCTGCCTTTTAAAGAGTTTTAAGTTATTAACATTCGGCCTCTAATCATGACTGCACTAAAACGAATCTATTTTCAAAACATATAAACAGGATTTGCAATTTATTAAGTTTTATAAATCAATTCCTAATTGACTGCCATTATGGTCATTCGAGGTAAGTCAATGTGTACGCATGCGTTTGTTTGTACTCTTGGGATTAAAAATATATAAATACAATAACGAAACACTACTAATGATAATTACGCCGTTATGGGTGTTACGAAAACAAGAAAGGTGTCAATCGACATCGTAATTAAATTCGAACATTGTCACAGATAGATAATTTCTTATATATATATCTGCGAAATTTTATTATATTTTTCTTGTTTAACAATTCTAATGTAAATTCTATATATTTAGAAAAACGATATCAAACAAATAGACTTGTAGTCGAGAGCAAAAATGCCGATGTATCATTACTAACCTAAAATCATTACCTAAGATATATTACAAGAAACGTAAGTTGAGTATTAACAGTTTATACACTAGTTCTCTCTTTTCGTGACTTTCTGATGTCACTAAACAATAGAAACTAAACTTAAAAAAAAAAAATAGTTCTAAGCAGTGCCACATTGAACGAAGTCCAAAACCAGCTACAATTCCCTGATGCTTTCCCCGTCGCGTCGTCCAGTAAGATCTGTTACATCACAGACAGAAGGCCACGCGGTTCAGGTTCCCATCATTTGCGTGTAGTAAGTTTCAACCAATAACTCGAATAACTGGTGAAGCGAAACTAGAATGAAACGTCACTATTCTCTCATCGAGTAGCGAAATTACGACCGAAACAAAACTTTCTCTCTCTCTCTCTCTCGAGGAGAGAGAGAGAGAGAGAAACGAACCGTAGATGAAAACAAAACAAACACAGTCCGTCACGCGTAAGGAAGATCCCTTTGGGACATCTCTCGAATATTGCAACCTTCGGCGAGGAAAAAAATGAGTGTCAAGGTCAGGGGACGGTCCCTTTACGAACCGCGGAAGGAGACAAAAGCGGAAATGGAGATTTATACTTCAGGGGAGAAAGAAAGAAAAAGAAGGGGGAAAACCTGTCATAACCCTTTCTGTGGAACGGCACAATGGGCCTTCTTCAACCCTTTGAGCCTCAGTGCTGTGCTCAAACAATCGACCAGGGGAGGGCAAAAGATCGCCCCACCCTCTCCTACACGCATTTTTTTTAATGCACTCATTATTGTCCTCCTCCGCTAAAGGCGAATATTAAGCTTTTACTGCATAGTTTTTAGAAGGGGAGCGATCACGCTAAACAGAAAATTATATAGCAGTGGGACCGGCTATTTTGAACACACAGAATATACAGGGGGAGGGTGTGGGGTTAGACAGTGGGACCAATTGCTCCTCCCTGTGAGTCAAGTATAATTAAAGACTACGTGAATAACAAACTAAAAAATTTATAAATTTTCGACTTTGGAACAAATATCGCCGAAGACGTAAAATCAGAAAAAAATTGCCCTCTCTATTATAGCAAAATCCCGTATCCACACCTGCGAATGTATCTGTGCTGGAATATATATTTTCTGAGGAATTAAATCAGGACTAACACGTTTGGATAGAAAAGATTTCGCAACAAGTCCAAAGCATTTTTTTTTATCCTACGCCCGTCTGCGGCATTTCTGCCATCATTCGACGAGTAGCCCAGTCATACGATGAAAAGGCATAAAAACAAGTATAAAATCTTTCATTTGCCTCAACAGAGTTGTCAGATAAAAACTTTAAAACTCCTGCACAGTTCTTGAGGTGTGGTCACAAACCATATCGCCATGATGGCACAGAGGGTAACAAGCTGAATCCATGACTTCTATTTGGTAAATGTTTTTGTAGGTAATCATGCCCTGTTGTCATCCGAAAACAAGAGCGTCCAACAGCCCTAGGCAAGGAGCTAGGGATTTTTAAAGCTCTTGTCAAGCAGTACCTTCCACTTCTTAGCCACAGATACATCGACATACGAAGAAGTTCTGTTGTCTTTGTGGATAATTCTCTTAATATTACGCAACGGTAAAGGAGAATCAGGTTCGGTCATAAGAGACCTAACTTTAGCAAGTCTATCGGCCTGTTCGTTACCAAAAATGTCACTGTGGCCTCGAATCCACTGAAGAGCAACACGAGTCCTGGTTTTAACTAGTTCGCATAGTTTCATTCTACAAGAGTGAACTAGAGCAGTGGTTCTCAAAGTTGACCGGGCTCTGCCCCATCGAATAAAAATTTCCAATCTTGGGACCCACCTCTTAGCTGTCTTAGAGAAAAGAGGGCATAAATATCGGTAATGCTCAGATCCCCTAGTGGCAAGTAATGGAACTACTTAATGCTGTCTTAATTGTTCTAATTGAAAAAAAAAAAAAAAAAAAACTTAGTGTTACCAATATGAATGGAAGACTTGAAATGAGAAACACAACTTAATTATTTTTTTATTACTTAAATACTTACACGTGCAAGGGTTTTTTTTTTTGACGAAGTTATTTCAATAGGGAAGGATGTATTTATTTTTTATTTCTCTCCATTAAAGTTTTAGCATCAACTTCAACTTTAGCTACTTTTATTCGCAGACTTTCTATTTTATTTTAATTCGTGTGTACAGTGGCGAGGGCCCACTCAGTATTTGCTCGCGACCCGCCAGTGGGTCGCGATCCATAGTTTGGGAAATACTGAACGAGAACATTTTGGTTATAGTTTAAGTTGATAAGAGACAGGGTAGCTGCTTGTGAATCAATAAAGAAAACAATATTCTGTTCATGGATATTTCTTAATTTGTCAATCGCATATGAAATTGCAGATATCTCACCATCAAAATTGTCACAGTACTTTCCCACAGGGCATTTTATCCTGATAATATCAGAATAGGCTCCAGCACCAGCATTTTTAATTGCATTTTCTGCGGATCCATCTGTATATACATGGAGCCAATTATCAGATGGGTATCTATTGTGTATGATAGCCAGGGCAGCATTTTTTAACTCACTCTGCAATGAGTGTTGCTTATTTAAGAAAAATGTACTCCAAAAGGTACTACTTAACTAAACATACCCAGCAAAGTGATAAAGAGAGCACAGTTTGTTTTGAAATGTTCTCTTTTACAAAACACAGCATACGTTCCTAAAAACAATCTCAAATTTACACACAAAAAAAAAAATGTAAACCATCATATTTTCCAAAATAGAAAGAAATTTATCTCCCAAAGAAAAGCAAAACTAACCCAAGCATAATTACCAACTACTTTTTCCATTGCGGAAGACGGTCGTCCCATGACCCACTTCGTCATTTTTATCATTTAATATAACACCTAACTTAATCTAACCAATCGAAACAATGTCAAATAAAAATAAAAACATATTTTCTAAAATTAGAAAGAGAATTATCTCTAAAGAAGCAAAACATAAGCTAAGCATAAGAAGGACCGATTACATTTTCCATTGCGGAAGACTGTCGTCCCAGGACACACTTCGTCATTTTTATCATTTAATCTAACACCTAATAAAATATTCGGCCAAATTGGCCATTCCTTCTTTTGTCCCGATGCTACAATGGCGTGTTCTGTCGTGACCCAAAATACCACGTCCGATTTCCTCCCCAGATTCGATAGTTTAAATTTGAGAATTGCACAATGGGATTTAATGAGGTCAACTCTCCACATCAGCATGCACAGTCGGAACTGAATACTAGTTAAGGATGTGATCACCGAAGATAACTATTAGTTATAAAAATTTTCCTGCTAACCTGCAATCATCGTTTTCTATTCTTTAAGCTCCTGGGGAGGAGGGGGCGATGAATGCGATTGCATCTTTTTAATTAAATAGGGAGGGAATCGAAGCACATTGCTTTTAGAAAACGGCCCATTCCTGTTTATGGTTAAGGGAATTAACGGAATACGTTCCCCAAGTTCGGTAGCGAGGCTTTTTTTCATATTATTCCCCCAGCTGACCTTAAGAACTAATTTATTCTAACAAATAGAATCCAGCAGCCTGTTCATTTTGAATTGGAATTAAACTAAGGCATTCAATTATTATTTTCTCAAAACCAATACTATTGTCAGTATATTTGTGGAAGATCTATTGTTTGTGATCAATTGCAAAGGATCCATTTTCAAATCCATGATCACATTCCCTTTTTAAAAAGTGTTTTCTATCGCCTTGTCAAGATTCTGTTTCGAAATCCAGTAAAGGATTTAAATACAACTCTAGAATAACAACTACTGCCTCAAGAATTCAACTGGATTTGAGTTATGATAAAGGAGGAAAAAGAGTTTACTGAAGAAATGAAGCACGTAATTTCATTTCCATTTTTTGTCACGAACCCCTTCACAATTAAACTGTTGCGCCTTTTACGTACTGACTGCATCGACTTTTTTTGGTAAGCTTACAACCTTATTCCCTGTCCCCTCCCCCCCCCCCTCTTCCAAGACATAATTTTCCCTGAATCAGATCCATATACAATTATTTTATTTTAATTAAGGCTTTAGAAAAAAGCCAGCGCTGCAATGAAAACTCCTGAAGAGCAAAAAGCTTAAAATTCATGTACAGTGAATCAGTTCCAAACCATCACCTCCAAGTGATAAAAATTTAATCTTTATTTTGAGGTAATACGGCTAATAACGATATTAAAAGCCACTGATTATCTCTGGTGCTACTTGAAATGCATTGTACAATTCTATTAACATTTTGAAAGCATGTTTTACAATGCAAAAAAAAAAAAAGTGTTTTCCACAATCTGCATTTTTTTTGTTTGTTCTAGAATTAAATTCAGTATTTATTTTACCCCGATTCCGTTTTTAAATTCGCAATTTATACCTAAAGCACTATATTCTCAATGTATATGAAAAAACCCTTATTTTTTGGATATCAGAAAATAATTTTATTATAAGTTTTTATCTTTAGAACACATCTTTAATGGTGTTAAGGATTTCTGCTGTCTGTTAAAAAACAAATTCGTGGAAACGAAAATAACAATAACACATGATATTCTTCTTAATGGGAAAATAATATTTATACGCAATCTTATCTTTTTGATTGCATCTTTCACTGGCTTCAATCATAGAAGATTGTAAATCAAAATAAATAAAGAATTAACTCAGATTTACGAATGGAAACATGCCAATAATCCTCGCAGAAGATGAATATATTTTGTATCAGATTTTGTTCCAATCCATCAAGGAGTGTAGAAATACATTGCGTTCAAACGATCAAACACACAAGCAGGCATTTGTAGAATATAAATTGATAACACTAATATTAATCCCAACTATTCACCAACTGTGTGGGTATGTTAATGATGCAAATGGGTTAATAAACAGGGGTCGATCCAGCACTTTTTTTTAGGTTATTCAATAAATAATTCTGTGAAAAGTACGATTTGGTTTTGATCTAGCGGAATTTTGTGATAAGCCTGAAAACGGTCCCAAATTCCTCTGGCTCGACCCTTGAAATATATTCTAATTTAAGAACAGAGCACTTTTTTCCTATTAAGAATAATTTTGGGATTTTTTTTTTTTTTTTTTAATTTTGGTAATTCTTTGTATTGACACATTCCTGGACAATTGCATTTCTCAGTTTTTCGAATCTCCCCTACATGCATCCTATAAATTTTCACATTACTTTCATGTTAGTCACTCGTCTTTTCTTACATTTCATTTTCGTAGCATTTCCCTTTCTCAGAATACTTACTCCCCAGAAATATGGATACACACTATGACTTTAGCAACTTATTTGTATGATCTAGAGACTATTCTTATTAATCTCTAAGAGACAAATAAGTTGCTAAAGTCATGAAATACAAATAATTTGCTAAAGAGACTCATTTTTCTCTTAGAGCAACTTATTTGTCTCTTAGAGAGTCATAGGATTCGGCACGTTCTACAAAAGAAATGTTTTAAAGTAGAAAATACCAACTAAGGATAATGAATAATACTCACTAATTCTCTGCCATTTAGCCACCCAACTGTCTTCTCCGCCCATTAGCGCGATCATCCTGGAAGAAAAATAAATTTTTATTTACAAACAAGTTCTTTTTGTTATTATTATTTTTACTTTTACGGGAAAGTAACAAGCATAAAGAACTATCGGTAAATAAATTACAAAATAGTTGATGGGTGATTAGGTGGACACGGAATTTCAGGACAAGTGCCACAGCTGAAATCAAATCTACACCGATGTATTTATGAACGTTCATAACATGGTACGATTAAACGAGAAGTTTGTGCAGTACTAACGCATCAAATTCCACCAAAGTAACTTCGATTTTGTTACACTAGAAACCTCTGTCTTCAATTTAGCATAAGATCAAAATATGTTGTTGTTGTTGACAAATGCCGAACTTTAGGCTTCTATGCTATTAAGATCAAAATATTTAAGCATACAAATGTAAGAAAAATGAAAGGTAAAATACTATCACAACAAATGTTCCTCAGATATAAAACTTCAAAACTGAATAGGTAAAATAATAACAATAAAACAAATATAAATAAATAAACACAATATTTATGCAACGCTTTGCAAAAACCAAGTATGTAGCAAAAAAAAAAATTAAAAGTCGCAACCGATGGGAACTTTTTTTTAACGCTGTCTAACAAAATTAAGTAATAGTAATAATAATAATAGTATTTTTAAAAATAAAAATTAAAGTTTTATGCCTCAATAATTATTTACATTAAAAATAAATTCGTTAGTAGCTCCTTCTTTTTGGGTAAAAATAAAGAGTCTTAATGAATCATAGAGCTGTGTCAATCATTCTAATCTTCGTTAATATCAGACTTTCAGAAATTTACTGAGAATGTTATTCTTTTTTTGGGGGGGAGGGGGGTGTGAGATAACATTTTTTATATACTTTAGGTTTTTTTTTTTTTCCGATAACGTTTGTTCGAAGCAAATTCGTCTGTTACATCAGGATTTATATAAGATTCAAACCTCCTCGTAGAATAGCAATGTTAAGTTTTTTTGGACTGTTCAAATCAAAAAATGAAAGACTGGAACGAGATGTCTAGGCCCAGATCCTTCAAACAAATGTTTTTTTTCGTTAGAATCTAACTATTCGTTCAAAAATTATTAGCAGGGATAAACAGACAGACTGTTAGATGTACATTTCCCCTATCTCATAGCTCTACATTCAAATTTTTTATCTGGAAATATTTATTGAATATATTAAATTTATTTTTTAATTTATTTTTGTTTTCAGAGATATTTTTACGAGAAATTCAGCCTCCTCAAATGATTTCGTTTGTTTCTTTTTCTTTGTTTCTACTTTTATAAAAAAGTCGGCTAAAATGGTAGCGAAGAGCCTTCCCGAATTTTATTATAATGATGACTCGCATGCCAATTTATTCAAGCTATGATATTCAAAGATTGTCAAGAGCGGATTTACAGTCCATGCAGGTGTCTAGTGGTTGAAAATAGTACAGTTTTTCTCCCTCAAAACCTTCTCGAAACTAGAGTTTAAAAAACGCAATTTCCCACTGTGTGGTACGTTAGGGGAAAAGGAGTAAATTGTAAGGCACAGCTCAGAAACAATTTTTGGAGCAAGGAAATGGACACGTGTATCAATTAACCTTTTAAAGATAGTATATTTTTTTTGGTACGAATAATACAGTATTGTAATTCATAAATCTGAAACCCCAAAGCATAGGCTTAATCGGCTTGTGCTGTAATCAGGGCACACTTTAGAAGCTTTTCGGGTAATTGAAATTTTAAGGACATAAATACATTTTCCCTAAAACTTAGGACCTTAACAAAGGCTAGTATGTACGAACAGTTTTACTTAATTTCCTTTTGGTTGAAACGAGCATTTCTGCATGCTCTTTCAAAGTAACGCTGTATAGAAAAAAAAAGAAAAAGAAAAGAAACCTCTTAATGATGACACGCTTTAATAATTTCTCCCTGGCTTACCGCGGGAAAGATGGGTGCGAGAGAGAGCCGAAGGTCAAGGTCACCTGTCTCGATTTATGCCAGGGCCCACCCGAAGGTCAGCGGATAATCGCGACCTTCGGCTACAGATTAAAGAAGTTATCTCGCTCCACCTTTCTCTTATCTCCAGGTGATCTCCTTTCTCAGATCTTCTCGACGGAGGCCCGTAACGTACTGAATCATATTTTCATCTTCCTTCAAAAAGGCCCTACAGTGACTCAAGTCTCCACATTGTTGAAAATCTTAATATTTTTCTTATTCCGTATCATTTAATATTTGTAAGCACTTTGCACAGAGACGCTTCATTGTAATAGAAAAACTAATTTATTAGGAAATAAAAAGACAATAATTCAAGTTTTTAGAAATAAACTTAAAATTGAAAAAAAAAGAAAAAAGATTTCTTGCTAAGAAAAGAGACACACATACTCATGACTATGCACGTATAAAATTAAAGGATATTGTAAAATTTCTGATAAAAAAATGTACAATCGTAATTGCTTCATCAGCAAAATTAAAAATGCAAATTTCTAAAGGATGGAAAAGGTAGAAATATGCAAATTTTTAATGACGACGAAAAGGAAGTGTGAGTGAAATCAAAACGTGAATGAAATATGTACCCAAATCAGAACCAAGAAAACTATTGACGGCTTGAAACGCCAAATGTTGCTAATGCCAATTAGCAGTAGTACACGTTCAACCGCTTAATCGCTCATGAAATTAACAAAACGACTTCAGAGAAAACACACGAGTAACTATCACCTACGAATTAAAAAGAGCTTCAAGGTAATGATTTTAGAAAAACATTAATTAAAACTTGCTACTTTATAGCGTTAGACATTTCCAGCTGGGAAGTATCAAACATGCACTCAATAAAGAAAGAAAACCCGACCAAATACAATACTTTCAAAATTCTATCATAAAGTGAAGTACACACCTCATTAATGCTATTTTTTATCAAATTGTTACGTGCATGCTTTTCACAAAGTAATAAATATTTTATCAACCTAATTTTGTTTTTAATTCTTTTCTGGAAGCTTTTAAGACAATTTTTCAGCGAAAAGCTTCAAATATCTCAATTTTAAATCAAGCAGCTCATTCCAACATTGATCTAAAACATTTGTTCTTTCCTATTGGAAGTTTTCTTTAACCTCCTGATTGCTTAAGAATTAAATTCTGACATTAATAGTGTTCTCCAATTTCATTTAGATTTTACAGAACGCATCGATATTTCCCAGATTTGCTGAGAGTTGCACCTCGTGGAAGCTTGGCTATTGCAGGTCGCTGGATACCCTCCTAGACTAATTTACATATTCAAGTCGTAAACCAGTTCATGTAACTTCTCTATGTCTTTGTTGGTAGAGTATAAAAAGGTTAAACCACAGTGAATAAATGATAGTTTATTTAATTGGGAGAATAAAAATATAGACATACTTTTTTTTTTCTCCACCAGACCCCTACCTATTAGCCGAGGCCTTAGGATTGCTTGCGCGCGGGGCGAGGTAGTTGGTGTCCACTGATTTTACATGTACGTATCTCCAAGTGTACATGGTGGGTCTTCAGCGGGGATCGAACGCGCGACCTTCCAGGTGGAAGTCCGACGCTCTAACCGCTAGGCTACCACGGCCTAATATAGACATACTTTTCTCCATCGGACACCCTTGCACCTTTTAGCCGAAGCCTTAGGTAGAGAGCCGATGGAATATAGACATACTAGCTGATCTCCCGCAGAACATCTGCGGGCTATAAGTTTAACAAGGAAACTTGAGAATGTCTCGATGTAAACAAAATAAGGAGTTGCCACTCCAAAGAATCGGAAATTAAAAATTGAGTTATGAATGGAAATACTTTTTGAAAAATAGAAATAAATTTGTTCAAGTCCGTAAGTTACGATAATAAATACAAATAGTCTGTTACTTTTCTATGCTAATCATTAAACAAATTTTTGCATATCGTTTTACCGTAGTTTGTTTTTTTGCATGACGTCAGTATCTTATCATACCGCAAAATTTAATCGTAACTGGTCCACGCAAAGTGAAATATATATATATATATATATATAGATATCATTTATCCTTAGCGATGTGTTAAAAAGAGCTTATTAAACGCATCAGTTGTAAAATTGTCAAATTGTCACATGTTTCTTTTGGTTGGCAGAAGACAAAAACAAAACTTATCAAACACGAAGTGCGTGAGAAAAGGGGGGAAAGGGCAGAGGAGTTTTCAAGGCCGTGGGAAAATGGACGAAAGCAGAAAACCCCCGGGGCAAGTAAACAAAAACATCTCCCCATTAGCTCTTTGTTCCTTCATTACCGTAGGCAGATCCCAAGACAAACGTTTAGCACCTGTTGTTCGAAGCCGAGATTGACCCTCACGTCTGACCCCGCACTGACCGCCGGTCAGAGGGTCCTGTAATTTAGCGTGTTCCGTGGACCCGGTACTTCCTATGCCAACATGATCGAAAGATTATAAAAGAATTCTGTGGAATATATTGGCCATCAAAAGGCCACGACTTTTTCCCAAAAGAAAATATCTTCTCTCCCCTTCCCCTTTTTCCTTCTTTTTTATGAATACACATAGAAGCGTATGAAGTTAAAGGGACTACAGTAAGGGTTACTATATGCGTTATTGTCCTTTCTCATTAAGTTATTCAGGAACCTCAGTGGCCGCGTGAAAAATAAATGCCACAAATGTATAAAACTGGGGAGTAAACACGGATACGTAGGGAAGGCAATGGGGGAAATTACCCCTTCTTTAGTGGGTCAAGTACGCTTAAAGAATATATTAATAACGAAGTAAAACTTCTACAATTTCCTCCTTGAAAACAAATTTTTCGGAAGGCAAGTATAATCGCACATTAATTAATTGTCCCCCTCCTCAGTAAAATCCTGTGTTCGAACCTGATAGGGGCACATCCAAAAATAGAAACGTATTTTGTCCAATGAAAGATAAGCATATCCTTCAAAGAGGCTATTGCCGTCGTGTTTACCTTGCCCACTGCAACAACAGTTTTCGATGTTGTTCCTTCTCACCAAAAATTTGCATGCGTCAAATGCGTGAATTTCTTGAAATGCCCGTTTTAAGACCAAAAACAGATCCTAAACAAACAAATGCTGCCATGCTACAGTTATGAATGAGATATGTTCATTCAATCAACACTCAACAGCATAGGAACAAAGTATTTATTTGGCAGTACACCGCTATAAGCAAATAGTACCTCGTTTGAAAGATTCAAAATATTCCTTTGTTACAAAGTGCCGAAAGCCTTTAATCTGCATTTTAAGCAGAATGATCAATAATTCCTATTACTGATGCAACGAATAGTCATTTCGCCGAATACCAAATATTTGGCTATTCGGCCGTCGAATAGTGAACTTATTTTTGGCTCATATAAAGACATAGAATGCATTGTAAGTAGATGGCGTCTTTTAATTAACCTACAACTTTAACCCACAACTTTATGAGCCACCGGTGGATATTGGTTCATGCAGGATGGTGCCCCTCCGCATCGAACAGGCAGAGTGTTTGGAACCCGGGTTATTGCTTATCAATACCCGAACAACCATCTTGGTGCATTGCAATGGCTATCTTATTTATCGGATATGAATCCGTTACTGACTTATTTGCAAGCATTAACCCTTTTCACTCGTATGTCCCCGTATGGGGGACATCACTCGTTTTACCAAATCGCGCTCGTATGTCCCCGCACAGGGGACATCGCATCTGTCCTGTTGAGTTCGTATGTCGTAATAAATTATGTAGCCACATTCCCATCCTAGGTCAGGGGGTGTATTCAGGGGTTACATTTTTAAATTTTTGATTTAAGGATGGTAAACCTTCCAGTTAAATTGGAACACATTTCCATCAAAAAAATTCCTCTTGATCGAACATGAAAAAAAAAAAAAAAATCCGAGTTATTTGCTAACTTTCTAAAGCATAGGTACGAATGCAAATGGTTAAAAGAGAAACACTTGAACAAGTAATTGATAACTTTGTGACTAGGTTGAGCTACTGTATCGCCTCTGACGGTTCTCACTTTGAACACCTTTTACGACGTTCTTTTCAATAATAATTAAAAAAATGCTGTGCTATCTGCAACCTTTCTTGTGTTATTTGATTTTAAAGTTGTATGTTAATAAAAAGACACCTTCTATACTTCTGAAAAGATAACAATTTAAAATTACACTATGAATAGTTTACATTTCAAAATGCATTTGACCAAATTCGGCTGAAAAACTACCGAAATTAAAATTACTTTCTTAGCAACCCTTCCTAGAGGTTGGAGTTTTAAATGTATGTTTTGAAATTGCATCTTTATCGTATCAGAATCATTCATTAATTCATGAAGTTTTTCAAATAAATAAGAAAAAACTGAAAAGATTAAGTGTGGGATTAATTCAATTTTCCATAATTAAACTATTAAAGAGATAACAGAAACCAAAATTAACAGCTAAGGAAATTCCACTCTTCTAATCTCTCCCAAGTGATAAAAAAATTCCTTTCAACACCAAGGAATTCTATACATTCTATACAGAATGAAAATTAACCTTCGTACCTTCTCTCATAAAAAAATTTAAAACGCAAATTTTCCTTAATCCCTTGAAGCACGATTTTTTTCGGAAAAACTGGTGAAAAATGATCGACTTTTTTTTTTTTGACAGAAAATAAATATATAGGTATAGTCTAAAAGTTTTTGGCAAATTTCAGTCGTAGGGTGTGACTAGAAAGTGGGGGAGGGAGGGGTAGGGTTAGATAAAAATATTATTATACAAATAAAGTGCAAACGGATCTCATACGGGCATTAGTAATAAAACAAAGCGAGATACAAGCTGGCCCGAGTGACACGCGGGGATGTGCAAATTTGTAGGTACCTTTCGCCCGTGTCAGACACGGGCAATTTCTTAAGGGGTTAATCTGACACAACTATTCATACTAATTTTGCTATTCAAAATGCTTCACGGCAAAAATCAAAAATGACGCTCACTCTAATACAAAAAACTTAACCCTGCCAAAACCGAGGCAACTGATCCAGTTTACTCGATGTCTGTCACTAGGCAATAAAACCGAATATGTTAAAACCGGCAAAAAGAAAAAAACTTTCGACACAACCAATCACGGACTTGACTATTTCAATAGAAAATGATTTACATCACGAAGAGCAATTTATTTCACTTTAAAGATCAAATTACGGGAGTTAATGTACCTATATCCGCGTTTCGGCAAAATAAGAAGAAAATCTATTCAAAGAAGGAGCATTTCGAAGATATATATTCACTTCGAAAAACGATTCAGCAACGTTATAAAGATCCGAAAACCTTTATTCTGCAGTTGAAGCAAAACGGCCAATAACCCATATACGGGATGGCCAATAAGTGCAAGGTGCAATTATTTTCTAAGAAATATTTTTGGTTGTTATTCGATCCCCGAAAAAGCAAAAGCATTTTTGAACAACAAACACTTGGTATTTTCAAGAACAAGTTTTCGTTTAAAAGTAGCGCAGTAGAGCGCAAACCATAAAACATTGTGGAATGCATTTTGAGAGAAATGTTTATTCATCCATACAACCATACCAGTAGAAGATTTTTTTCGGAGCTGCATTCGAACAGATGCCAAACTGCGACAAGGGACAAAACCATAACGAATAATAGCGATCAAAGTGAATCATAGCTTGTGGACATGACTTAAATATTAAAGCAACTACTAGTATTTTCTGCTTAGATGGTGAAACTGGCAAGGACGGCAAAAATAACAATGCCGCAAATGATATCTACTAGAGCCTTGCTTGTATGTATGTCCCAAATGCACAAATCTAATTTTGTATGGTGACGCTGCGACATGGTAATTCAAGTCTCATATCAGGCCCGTAATTTGGGCGACCAGGGGGTCAGTTGCCCTCCCCCTGACTTTTAGAAATACAATGTATTTATATACGTGTTTATATATTTTGTTGTTTTGTAGGTATAATGTGCATTGAATACAAGCCATTTGAAGCCCACGCCCCTGTAAAATTTGGAAATGACGATTCTGTCTCCATTTAAAAGTAGAATAATTTTCGTTTCTGACAACTTTGCAATAAAGCCGTCTTAAGAGGTCCGCAAGACCTACCTATCCAAGCTACAGAAGTTGAGTTGAGAAAGACCAGACAGCGAGCGAGCACAAAAATTAAAAACTTACATCAAAATTTTTTTTATACTTCTGCAACTGCAACATCGTGTAAGAAAACCGCTGATTCCGTGAAATAGGGAAAATAAATTCTTTAAAACCGATTTTCTATTTTCTTGCGTCATAACGCCTTCACCTACTAGGCTCTTCAGTAGCGGTCTAAAGTAATAAGGTAATCATTATTACTATTATTATTTCAATTCTTGTAGTAATTTTTTCGTATTGTTTCACCATATTTATGGCACTTTGACATGACATTCTCTAAAATTAAATTTTCTGCTTGCCATCCCTTTTCTTTGGATTTTTCCTTTTTCTTCCTTTTTTTCTTCATTTAAAAAAATAAGATTGACAGTTTCAGAGTTGCTAGATTTAATTTCAAAATGGAACTACAACGTCTGATATCGACAATATTATCGTCGCCTCTCTCTCTCTCTCTCTCTCGCTCTCGTTACCACACTGCCAAAGTACTCTAGACTTCATTTAGAACATTCGTAAAAATTAAAAAAAAGCAGAGTTTATATTTTTCAACGAAATTTTACACGATAAAGAGCGGGAGTTTTGTTTATTTGGATGCATATCAGCAATTTTTCCCCCATAATAATCATAATTTGCCTATTCACCAGAACGGTTTGGCTGAAAGAACATTCAAAACAAATTTTTAAAATCGAAAATCTGAAATTTTAATAGAGATCTAACCGAACAAAAATAGGAAATCCTAAAATTTACTGCGTTATTTTAAGCCCTAACAAATATTTTAGCTCAATGGATTTTGTTTTTTGTTTTATGAAATCCACAAACGTTTGTTGCATCGAAACTGCCACTGCAGTATAAAGTTTATGTGAGGCCTGCACCGCGCGAGGCGAAAGCCAGAATTTCAACAAGGGTCCGCAGAAGAAACCGGCGACATTCCACACGCATCACCTCGCAGACGATTCTTTTCTTTCAGTTTTAGTTTTAGTTTTCCCCTACAGGCCTAAATTCGGCAGAGGTGACTTTCACTGATGGCGATCGGGCGACACAGTCGTTATTGCGATGCCCCTTTTCCCTCTTCTCGAGCGAGCACCAAGTCGATAAATTTCCCGATAACTTTTCGCTTCTCCGAACATATAGATAACTCGCTGACCGAGAGCGTGATCGGATTCCGAAAGCGCTGTTCGGCATTTGGTTTGACTGGCCGGATATTATTTAAACGTGACGGCAATTCAGAACTCAATGGGCATTCAAAAAAAGTTCCATCTAATAACGATCAAGTCAGAGAGACAAGATCATATCTCGATACCAATCTTTACCAAATGTACTCCTTCAATATCCAATATCACTTTAATTCTTACTACATCAGCGTAAAAAAAACTTTCAATGCTCCGCAAAATGTTGCTTTTGTTGAGCATCTTGCATACATTTGTGCAGGTCTACCATCATATATATATATATATATAAAAAGTGCTCTGACTGGCAGAATGCCAAGAAGAATCTATTCATGTTCAATAGAGGAACTGCTGGTATAAAGAATGTGCAGCTTCTGTTCTCGTTTCAGTCCGTTTAGCATACTCGATTTCTTTTGAACTGATACTATATGCCAATTTATAAATTTAGTAGCTTTCAACAAACGGAGAAGCAAACATTCTGATTCGCGTATTAAATAAACGCACCTGCAAAACAAACTTCCCTAAAACTCGAATGGATTCGTCCTTTTCTGCCATGCGTAGAAGATTCCAAGGGACAGAATTTTGTGGGCGAACTGACTAGATTGTTGGCAAGTTTTCTCTAAAAGGGGGGGAGGATGGGGGCTTATCCCAGCAAAACCAAGTGTTTGCTGCAAAATACAGAAGATAGGATTTATGTGTCCCTTTATAGAATCGTTTCTTAACCTTTTTAGCATTAAGACCCCTTTAAAAGCGAAAAATAATTCTCAAATGGGTTACAAACTCCTTTCTATAATACAATTTACGCTCGATTTTACGAACACTCAGACCACGAGAAATGTTCGTAAAATCGAAAAGCATTCTTTCAGTAGAAGCTTTTTTTGGGACTGGTAAACTGTTCGCAAAAAAAAAAAAAAAAAAAAAAAAAGGGGCGTTAACTGCATTTTGTTTGTACAATATTAAAGGATGTTTTGCATACCATATTTGCCAACTTTCTAAAAAATAATAATAATGGAATAAAGATTGAAATTTTATAGATAAAAGCTATTTTAATAACTGAATATTACTTAGTACCCGTATTTGCTCAATAATTACTTTTCAAAGCAAAACGAGGGGAGGACGTGACGTGACTAGACAGGAGTCCCCCTTTAAAAATAGTAGAGGTGGCTAGTATTTGTTTATGAATATAACTTTTTCTCTATAGATTACGACCCTCTTTGTACTAGAAAGCAAAGCTCGGTTGACAAATGATTATTTACAGATACACATTAAGAGGAAAAGAATTTATGAAGATTATTCTGAAAAACATCCCAGCTGAATTAGTAGGATATTTCACATTGTCACAATGTGCATTTCACATTTTGTACATTCCCAAAATGTGACATGTGCATTTCACATTTTTCCGGATTATTCACATTGAAAAGTTTAATAATAATAGTAATAATAACACTAATTATAAAGACACCTTAATATATTCACATATATAAATGATCTTCAATAACAAATGCAAAGATTATTTTTAATTTTTGGAATAGCTACTTTCGCTTAGAGAAAAAGCTTAAAACCACCTTTGCTAAAACATAATGCCTTTAAGTTATTATTTACTCTGCGAATTTAGCAAGCATTTTTTAGTTTGACGTTATGTGTTTGGATCTAAAGTGCAGAATGTGGTGACAGCGCTGTAAGTAAAATTTAGGAGAACACTCTCGAACATTCTTCGTCATGCGTTAGTTCTAATTAACAATCGGAGCACAAGCATAAAATAAAGGAGGCCTTATTGTTCGTTTCTCAAGTTATGCTGCATCCAAATCAACGATGCAACGATGAAAGAAAAAAACGCGTCACCTCAAAAAGCGTGAGAAACAATGCAACAAAAAATATTATGGGCCAGTAAAGTGATGCTTTCAAGCCTTATCTAGTGAGCAAGAGTTGGGGTCCTCTTTGCGAATTCCCTTTTTTTAAGGTAATGAAATGTCGGTCTTTTCTTCTACGACAGGTTGCACTAGTAGATTGCAAATACCCGGCAAAGCGGGAAAAAAAACAACAATAAATATATTAGATAAGGAAGGCAGGGAGAGGGGGGGGGGAGAGAAAATTTGTGTAAACAACACAGAAACGAGTTGTAAGACGCAAACGTGAGAAAAGAAAACATGAGATAATTGAGTCGGGGGGAGGGAAGAACTAGTGAAAGCAAAAATGTTGACCGTGAATATTACCCCCCCCCCCCCCACAGCGGCCATTCATCACGATACAAATGACCTGCAAACCTACTTTTTTCGCGGTCCTTTGCAGTAAGCAAAAGTAAATAAATAAATAAAGTTTAAAAAAAAAATCGGGACTATGACTCGTACGTGCAAAGAGTATCTCGATCTCGAAAAAGAACGCCTCGTAATAGCAAATGAAGGTGTTAGATAATTTTGGTACTTTGGTCGAGAGAGGTAAACACATTTTTTAACAGGAAAAGACTGGGAATCCCGCCAGTAGTTTATACTAAAAAGAAAAAACCCATTTTTGAGTGTTCTTTTTTTCTTTAGTAATAGAAGGGATATTAATTTCGTTGAAGGTCTTCTTTCAGATAAATCTAATGCCGGCAAAACTGACTTACAAAGCCACGTCTTTTCTTTTGTCTTGCGAAATTGCGAAAACAAGTGCGCTTAGGAGGCATTTTCTAACGTAATCTCTACGATCCGCAGCACTAGATTTACTGTAGGTGTCAAGGCGTAAAATTAGTCTTTTTAAAAATCACCCATGTATATCTGTATACGGAATTACTAAATAGGTTTGATGATAAATAAAATATTGAATTTTAATAGAATGCACTACAAGCTTCCATTGGATATTAACTTAAGTCAGCGGTTCCCAGTCTTTTTTTTTTTTCGCGTACCAACATTTCTCTTGCAAACCGTTTTGCATACCACTACTAATAGAACACTAATAGATTATAGATATTTTTTTTTTGCCTGCACGCGTACCATCTGGAGAGATTTTGCGTACCACTAGTGGTACGTGTACCACAGTTTGGGAACCGCTGACTTAAGTGATTGAAATCTCAAGATATGCATTTCTATTATAAGTTATTTTTATTATTTTCATACCTTCATGCGGCAGTATTCCTAAAAATTCTCAACCTTGATTATAGAACCAGAGCAAAGAATATTTACGAATTTGCAAATAAAACCAAAAACGAAATTCAACTAAAGAGCTTGTTAATTTTTCTAAATTCAGTCAGTAATTATTTTCAAACATATACCATTAATAGCACAAATTCTTAATCTTCCCATCAATAATGTTACTAATGTTAAAAACAGAGGGGGAATATTTAAATTATAGGAATTAAAAGACCAGTCATTATCAAACTAGTAACGAACATGTAAATAATAACCAGCAGGGTTGGCACAGCTAAACCCAAGTGGTTTAAACCAAATGCTTTTTTTTTTTTTTTCAAAAGAAAATATCTATTGGTGTTTTTCCCTTAGTAGAAAGATCCAACTTTTTCCCCCGACATTTGTTTTATAATTGAAATTTCCAAGCTATTTTAAACATCAGATATAACTCCTACCAGCAATAATGTGAATGATATGACTATAAAAATCTTTGAAAAATGTCAATCAGAATTAAAATGTGTTGTGCATTCTGTTGGACAGATAACGCAGCCATTGTTTTTCAAAAGATGAGAACGATACTAGATAAAAAAAAAAAAAAATGAATAGTAGCGTCATTACTTACGGATGTGCGCGCATACTTTAAACTTACTCGTTAATGACTTAAACCAGGGGTCCCCAACCTTTTTGTACCAAAGAGCACATATCAGAATATCGGTCGAATGGCGGGCACCATTTATTTTTTCAAGATAGATTTATAGTTGGTGGACATAGTTAATAATACACTTTAAATATAGTGCACAAAAACTTTTATTTCAGGTGTGGGAAATTAGTGTGGCGTTGGCGCGAGTTGAAAATGGGTCCGCTATGTTTTGCTTTGTGCTTATATCTGTGGGGATGGAGGTCGTTTTCCTGGCGATTTCTATTTTGGTTGTGTTTATAATTATAGGGATATTCATAGTTATATGGCACTTTATTCAATTACTCTAGATTCTAAATATTCTCTTTAAAAAATGCTAAAAATGGAATACTGAAATATTTTATCTTTGGGCACAAGCAGCGGGCGCACCTAGACCGATCGACGAGCGCCGTGGTGCCCGCATAGGGTTGGGAACCCCTGACTTAAACTATCCAAAGAGCACATTTTGAATGTGTTTAAATATTTCATAAATAACAAACTATTCAAATACATGATTGATGCAAAATGCAAATACATAGAAATTATTCATGCCTGGTCAAGTCGGTTGAATTATTTTACAAACGCATTACAAAGTTTTATAAAAGTATAGCTAATTTTTATGAATGTGAAAATAATCCATTCAAAGCACAATACTGAATGAAAAGGAATGGGGGATTATTTATAGCAATTGATACCAATTAGTATAGCTTTATACAATGCACAAAGTAGGAATTGAACAATTGGGGAAATTGCACATATTTTTCAAGATTTGAATTTAAAAAAAATTGATACAAAACTGTACAAAGAGGCATTGAAAACATTACATAATCTTTATAACATGGCAATTACGCCACCTCGAATCTACCGCCTACTTGTTGGATCAAAAAGCCAAAGATGCACTCCTTCAACTAACAAACACCAGATGAAAAAAGAAGCAGCATTGGAATGTGCTAAAACAGTGCTCCGTAAAAATAATTTATTAGCTCTTATTTTGAAATTTTGTTCAAAAATTCTCCATGCAAGAAGAATTATTTTGAGACTGACTACATTGAAAATTCATCAGCTGCTGAATGGGAGCAAAGTCAAGAAGACCAAATTAAAAAAGTTAATATTAACGTACTTGAAAGCAGTTATAGTAATTCTTACTGCAAAAGCCCACTACCGATGTTTGATGTAACAATAATTTTATCTTCTTTTGGCACAATGAAAAGTGGGTAACAGACTGCGTTTAATAAAAGCAACAAGTCTTATTTTTCATTTTAAAACGCTAAGCTCAAATTTGATTTCTTTTATTACATATTCGATTTTTTTGTTACAAACAAACCTGGCTTAACAGCTTAAGCCAGGTTTAAGTTTAAACCAAAAAAGTCGCTTTTATATCCATGTTATCGTTGATAAATACACAGGTAAAAATAATTTGAAAATAACTTATCAGTAAAACTTCACAATTCCATTTCCCCTCGAAATCGAATCCTTCTCCCAAATTCGGTATCAATCAAACATTAAATTCTTTGTAATGTTTACTTGCGATGGAAAAATTTGATTGCACTTTTATCACAATTATTATAATCACAGTCACAGTCACTATCACAATCTCATATTCACAATTATAAGGATCAAACAGTATTTGCTCTGTTGAACAAAATTCTTATATACTTCGGAAGAATTGTCGGCCACTAAGATTTCATGTGCATTTCTAAAATGGGGGAGGGAAGAAGGAATCCCAAATCTATTCGAATGAAATATAATGTTCATTCTTGTTGATAAACAGGAATAAAATGACACTTTTTAACATATACCTTTAAGCGGCAGCATTTTCACCCCGCCCTTCTTTTAAAGAAGTATTTAGAAAAATCTATACTTTCCCCCCAAAGTTTACTTCTTCCCCTCACATTCGCGTATTTACAATATCGCAAATATCGCAACTGAGCGGAGTCCCCGTGAAGTAAAGACCTTGAAGAGGATCCAAAAATCCATAAAAGTAATTGTTTAACTTAGTTCGGCTCTTCTATAAGAATCGGGTTTTAAAGGTTGTGCGGTCTTTTCAAAACTTATTTTCTAAGCCTTATTCCAGAATGACAAAGGGGCCTTCAAAAATAAAAAACGGCCCCAAATTGATAAATCTGCCACTGCCATTCAACGTAACCCGTGCTAGACTAGTAGCACAATAAATCCTTTAAAGAGCTTTTGAGAGCAGATTTCCAAACGTTATTTGGGAATACTACTGAATCTAGAAAAATTTTGAATTCCATTTGGAGAAAATGTACGATGGTCAGCAGCGCAACCAGAATAACTCTAAAAATCCCTGATCTGATTTTAATAATGAAAATGCCTTTAGTAAGCATCTTTCAAAATTACAAAATTTGAGATTTAGCTTTTATCATTACTTTCTCACAAGATTCGAAAACAAACACCCAAGTTCTGTTCAAGAATTTCTTCGCTTCATAAACTCTTTGCGCCATCTAGTGGGACAAAATGAAAGAAATGCAATAAAGCCCTTAGAACTAAACTTGTTCTTTTCCCTCTTCTTTTTAAACTTTTTCTCCTTTTTGCAAAAAGGAATAACATTTAGGGGAACATTGAAAGTCATTACGGAACTGAACATTTCGTAATCAAGGTAAATTTCTTCTTCAATCATGTATCATCAGAAGTACGAATTAAAGTGAACAAACATACCCAAAGGGATGTATTTAGAATTTCAATTTCAAGCATTTTCGGCAGGGAGCCGCCCCTACCGCCCTCCCCTCTTCTTCTACAACGTCACCAAAGATAGCTTTAAAATGTTTTAAGGAGACTCTCTTCTCTCTCTCTAAGGGTACCCAAGATAACTTAAAATTGTTTGTTTAGAGCCTGTTAGAAAATATCGGACAGCTCCTCGAACCGTCCCCAGTCCTAACGCCACCAAACATAGCCAAAAAGTGGACATTCAGGCCTTCAACTTCGAAACATTTGCGGAGGAGGCCAACCGTTCCCTAAGGGACGGGACGGGGATTAAGGAGGACGACATTCCCTAACATCTCAATAAATCTAATTTGAGACGTTCCCTAACATCTCAAAATATAGCCTAAAATTACGTATAAAAAATTTGTCAAAACAAATTCTGGGGAGAAAGCCCAACCCTCATCTTTTCCTAACTTCACCAAAGATAGCTTAAAAATGCATTTTTAGAACTTCAATTTCGGAAAATTTATGGGAGGATACTCGACAAGCACACCAGATCTTTCCCAAGAAAGAAAGAACGGGAGGGGGGTAGAATAAATATTTCAAAATATGCAGGGAAAAACGTGGCTTCTGTTTTGTGTAGTCATGGAATTGCCTCGCGCTCTCAACAAAAAGACAGAATCAAACATGAGGAGTTCCATCTATGAACTATACGAGCCGGAGAAAAAATATGAACATTCTCTTCATTTAGCTTTTCTGGTGCTTCATTTGACATTTAAAAGAAAAGAAACTTGCTTTGGTCAATGGTAGTTGTATCACTACCAGTTTAAGTTTACACTGGGAACCCCATCGCCAAGGGGTCATGCCCGATAGCCACGCAAGTCCAAAGACTGTAGGTCTCTTTCCTATAGGATCCCAAGCCTCATACTGGGTACATTCATTTCCACCACAACATCAATTTATGGTCTACTTTTGTGCTCATGATAAAATGAAAGCTAAATGAAGGCAAAAAAAAAAAGCGCCATATTTCACTATAACTTCTAACTTAAATTAGAACTAATTTTTCTCAGGGCTTATAGAAAAACACATCCTTGAAAATTTATATCCATATAGATAAAACTTTCCTCTATCTAAATGCAAGTTAAACGAAGAAAATTCATAAAGTTTTCCCCGAGACACAATAGTTCAAAAAGGGTCAAAATTGGACATTTTTAAAAATAGCTGCACGTTTAGGTGTCTATAAGTCTAAAACCAACTCAGATAAATTCTTTAAATTTTCGGAATATGTTGACAAGTAGTTGGCTTGGAAATATACAAAATAACAAGTTTGTAAGTATAGTTACTGATGAGTTAGAAGAGTTTTAATTAAAAAAATTACTTTTCATTCTGAAGAAACCTGAAATGTCAGGTGAAACGTCAGTCAGAAATATCTTGGTTGGACAATAACCTATTATCCTGGAAAATATTATTGGTATTTAAAAAAATATTTATCAAATTGAGTTTTCAGTCAACTTTGACTGAATACAGTAGAAAAGGATTTTCTTTGTGGCCTTCCAAACTCTGCTATTAGATTAAGCACAAAAAGTTGTCAAGGCACAGTAAATTTCAGGGATGTGCTTGTATTATGTGGCTCTCTAGATACATCCAAACATGGCTATTTGTTTTGTTCAACAGTTGCGAACATTTTGGGCCCACAACTCAGACACATTGTCATCTAAGTAAAATTTCAGAATTTCTAGTAAACTTATTTTTTGCTATTTTAACTAGTTTTTAGTGTAGACATACATTAACTTTGATATTGGTAGTAAAAAAGGTAAAATTGAAGATGTATTATATTCCATTTGTTTTCCCACGATAAACTAAAATGTAATTCAAATATTTGATCTCCCCAGTATTTTTTAAACCAAACCTCTGCGCCATTTTTTGTAGGTTACAATGGGTAAGATTCTTAAATTCTGTAATGTACTGTAAATGGACATGCATTGTTGATTTGGTGCAGTAGAGGAAGGCATACACATTTTGACACTTTAGAATATGGCAAATGTACCAATATGTGAATGTACACTGAAACAAAGATAATTTTGTACAAAGCAAGGTGCAGAATAAAAATAAAATAAAGTATAAACATTTTCAATTGGATCGAAAAATTAACAAAGGAGGAACCACTTTGGTCAGGTTAGAAAGACTAAGAAAGCCGTTCTAGCTCACACAAGTCAAAATTGCTTCCTTAACTAAGGAGAATAGGTAATGGAAGAGACTGAATGAAGGAAGAAATAACAAAATACATCCATAAAATAATCACATGGTGAAATTATCAAAGAAATAAAAGTGCTTTACATTTAATCTTTGAAAATAAATAAACCAAATTTTTGAATTACAAAATATAACAACTTAATAAAGCATATATATTAAAAACTAAGAGCTGCAAAATTTCTTTTGGTTTAAAAATAAAACTCTTTAACTAAAATAATCTCTGCAAACATAACTACAATAACCTCAGTCCATTCTTTTGAGGTTCAAATAAAATATTCATTTGTGAAACGGTATTCCTCTTAAATGGACATTCATTACAGAACCAAGACAAGTTATAGTATAAGGGAAACTACAAAGAGCAGAACTATTTCCAACAGTTCTATAGAAACACAAAATGTGTTAAAGCATTTGTTAGCAATTTAATATTCAGCTGTCAAAGTGTTTCTCTGAATTTTGCTTCAACTGATTTTTACTTTATGTCCTTCAACATTATTGTTAGTTGATACTCATTTAAATGAAAAATCTGACAGAAGTAATCGCCTTGAAAAAAAGAATGAAAACAAGTGTGATCTTCAAAATTTAACTATGAGGCAATTACTTCAATTCCATTTTTATTAATGCCTTTTCCATTTCAATAACTTTAAAGATTACCAACATTTCATTCTAGCAGATTTGAAGATGTAAAAAGTCCTACGCTCATAAAAATTAAATATTTTGAGATCAATGAAATTAAACTTTTATCAAAAATGGTAACATAAATAAAGTACAATTGGGAAATCTAATCTGAAGAATAAGAACTAATTCCAAGATTTTACATGCTCATTAATTGAAAAGTGAACAGAATGAAATCTTTTGTTGGCAAAGACTATCAGACATGCAATATATTCTTTAAATGCACAATCCAGTCATTACGATTACGGAAGTAACAAATAGTCATTTGGCTGAATCAAAATTGTTTTATCAAGATATTTTGAAAATTTGAAAGTTATAAAAGATATTTTCAGAAAAATATTTATATATTTAAGCATGAGAAAAGTTAACTGATCTAATATTAAAAATTTAATGCATTTAATCCCAATAACTTACATTAGCTTATTCATGATATGTTCTGCTGTTCACTTTTACTTTTACCTCACCATAAACCAGACTATCCCCACAAAGTCTGCCCTCTCCTTCATTTACAAATAACAAAACAAAAGTATCACATTGTCCATCAGTTCAAATTCAAAAATTTGTTAAAGTTAATTGAAAATTATACAATGAAATAAACTTCTATTACATGGCTGAGCCTGCTCATAGTGGCCTCGTTTATATTGACAGGTCTGTTATAACACCCATAAATTATGGTCTGTTCGTTCGCCAATACAGTTTAAGGTGCCTTGCCTACAGCGTCATTTGGTTATAGTGTCAAAAATACTCTGATCCTTTGAATTATGCTATAACAGAGTTACACTGCATCTGTGCATCTATATTTATTTGCTTTTTAACCAAGCTTAATTAACACCAAAAATAAAAAAAGGAAAAAAAAAATCTCATAGCAGAAGCAAAAAGATTGTATTTTTAAAAACATAAGCATCAGAAGTATAAAAATGGCAAATAAAGGAATTCTTTTACATAAAACAAATTTGGAATTTCATTTTAATAAGGCTACAACAATCAAGGTCAATATTTACTGAAACGATCATTGGAACATAAATTAAAAATTCACTGATCGTTCTTTCCCCAAGAATATTAGAATTCCTTAATAACTAAATGATTTTACAGTTTTCTTATCACCCAGGCAAGTAAATTTTCTGAATAGCTCATTCGATGCCATCTAGAAAAAGATGAAAGTAGAATTTAAAGATATGAAACACTTTTTTTTCCAAATATGAAAAAAAGCAACTTATAGAGGTGTTTTAAATAAAACTGTGACAGGTAAGAAAAGAAAAATCTTTTTTATGTACCAAAAAAAAAAAAAAAAAAAAGATACAAAAGAAAAAAATAATAATAAGAGAGGACAGAAGCAATAGAGACCTATTCACATCCCATTTCATAACTGAAATGCCACCTCCTGTTCCAATTTTCTATTATTCAATCTTTATTGAATTATTCAATTTCTTACTGACTTTTTTTAAGCAATAGTTTTCAAATACATTAAGCCTTCTTCAAACATTTTTTAGGATAGTTTTATGGGAAAGTAGACTGAAAAAAAGATTTTAAAAATGCTAGCTACCACCAAATGAAAAGAAAGAAATTATGAACAAATGAAATGAACTAAAACCATACAATCAAATTATATCAAGTAAAAAGAACACAGAAAAATGATACAGTAATACAGTACTCTCTTAATGATACAGTACTCTCTTAACCGGCCTTCGCTTTATCCGGCCCATATTTTCAAAATACAAAAAAACAAAAATAGCTTTACTAGTTACATGGAAGAAACAGGCGCTGTGGTACTCAAGTGAATTTTTTCATGGAATATTTATCTCCCCGGACTATGCGGGACTAAGGGCTTGACTATGTGGGGAAGTGCCGGGCTTCTCGTCTGCAACAAAAACGAGTTACAGACTTCTTTACTAGCGCTTGATAACTGGTAGGTAACTCTCACAGTAACTGTACTAAAACGCAATAAATCATCACACCTCCACTCTCTTTTAACTCGCATAATAAATCTCCCACTTTTTGTTATCCCACACTTTAACCATATTTTTACTTAACCGGTTTACCATCAGTCCCAATTAAGCTGGTTAACAAAGGTTCTACAATATTTATATAAAAAACGTATAAACAAACAATACATAAGAAGAGAATCAAAATTGAATAAAATACACAAAGTAAAAGTTGTCAAAAAAAAAAAAGTGTAACAATAAATAAGATAAAAATATAAAACTGAAGCAAAGTGAAGAGTACACAATGTAAAAATGGAAATCAAACAAGTTGTAAATTTGGAATGTCATTGAGGTCATTAAGTGCTCTCTTTATCTTTTAACTTACTGAGAAATAACATTACTCTATCAATGGTAGTGCACTCTCAACATTAAACAAATGTTCCTAATCCTAATTTAACTTGAAGACATCCTCACAAATACATCTGGCTAACTTTTCTATCTGTTCAAGTTTCAAATAATTTATATAAATGAGCAGATCATCTTTATGAAAAGTTTCTGTGACACAAAAAAGTTCGTGTTCTTTCTGCTGAAGACTTGATAAAAAGAATTTCAGATTCTATTTTCTGGCTCTGCTGAAGTTTGAAAAATTGTTTGTATGAGCCAGATTGCAACAATTAAGTTTTCTTTTTGCTGAACTGAATTTTTGAAAAGAATTATTCTTTACAGCTATTGAAGAAGTCTTTTGGCAGCATAATGAGATATGTTAATAACATTAGATTCATATGAAAAAATCAATAACAACTATGCATTTCTAAGGGCCCTTTCAATTTTTCACACTGAATTGACTTTCCCTACAAATTATGTTAGTGAGTATACTGCAATCCCCTTTCCCTTTATTTGTGGACCAATAATAAATTCATAATGACAAGTTTGTTTTTAAAAATGTTTTCTTACTGCGTAAAAACATAGTATAGCAATATAGAATGCATGTTCAAAATTACAACCAGATTAAGATTTTACTTTTAACTGAGTGGTATTAAAGATATTTTGATTCCAATACTGCAAAGCATAATAGCTTAGATTTAACTTTTTTTATAATTTGCTTCCAGACATATGAAAAATTTAAAAACATAATAATAATAAAAGTAAGGAAGAAAGAAAAAAAGATTTAAACGAAAATAACATCAAAAAATATTCTTCTACACTTTGAAGATGATTCTTAAATGCTCTGAAGGCAAAAATTTTTGTTAGGGATGCAAAAAGATTGTGCCTTTCAACACACAAATCTACAAATGGAACAGAAAACGAGAAAAAAATCCAAAATAACGAGAAAAAAATATAATAAAAAATTAGATTGAAAGAGATAGATATGACAAAAGACAACAATCAATTAACTCAGAAGCCTGCTATTTCAAAAAAAAATCGAATTGCGGAAAAATTAAAACGAAAATCAATATATATATACTACATATATATATACACAGTAAAACCTGTAAAGTTGATCACCTTTTTACCACTTTTGTCACGAACAGAATTATTCCTATATTATGTAATGTAGGGAAACCTTTGTAACTTGTTGCATAATATAGTCCTTTCTATCGGAAGAAATTGTCGCAGCCTTTCGAGTTTGATACCATTTTAAGCCATCGTCACCTCAACTGTATTTAATTTTGTGTAGACTTCTGCCGCCCAAATGTACGCCTTTTAAAATATTCGCCCTTTTAATCAGGCCATCTGTTATCACATGTACACATCAAAATTTCCAAGCGAACGAAGTCGCAGGAACAGCTAGTATTTTATAACTTTGCTATTTTATAATTGAAAGCAAAGTACAATATATATTAGGGATGTAACGAATAGTGATTTGGCCGAATACCGAATATTCGGCCATTTCTTCAGGCCGAAGCCGAATATTCGCTCCTTTCTTCTAGGCCGAATAGGCCGAAGCCGAATAATCGGCTAGGCCGAATACCGAATATTAAAATTTCTAGGAAATCATTGTAATAGAAAGTATTTGTCAAATTTAAAATTATTCACAAAGTCAAACACCAAATACACACAATCTATGATGTATGATTTAATTGTTTGTTAAGAATTTAGAGCTATTTAAAATTAATCTATTTTCACTATTGTTTTGAATGTAATAAAACTAAGAATTTCACCCACAAGCAAAATAGAAATGACAGGTTTTACGCTAGTAAGCATTAGTATTATTTTACTAATTATTTAATCGCAGTGGAAGAAATACTAGTGCTTAGTGAACTTTTACCTTGCTCAAAACTGTTTTATGAAGACATTTTTAAAGTTATAAAAGTTAATGTTTTTATTTTATATATTTTACTCACCTATTTTCAAAAGATCTATTAAAACTTAATGCACTTAACTGGAATATGTTTTTATTTTCAAAAACCCCAATAACTTATGCTATCTAAATATTCATGATATATTCTGCGCTTTTCACATTTCTCTCTAACCCAATGATCACAAAAAATCATCTACCCAAACAAAGTCTGGCTTCCAATTTGTTAATTATAACAAAATGAATTTGTCATATTCTCCATTATAATTAGCTATTGGCAGCTGTTGTGAGAATATGATAACTATAAAATACAATATTACAATTTTAAAATGTCTTTTTGCTCAGTCAAGCATAAAATAAAGGTTAAAAAAAGTAATTTTTCTAAATCATTTTTATTTCTTAAAACTATAGTGGACTAATGTATTCTTTTTCAATAATTATAATACAATTTGAATGTTTAAAATCTACTAATTTCTTTATTTTTTTTACTGCAGTGGAACTATTCGGCCGAATAGTCCATCAGTATTCGGCCAGGCCGAATAGGCCGAATACTGAATAGTGGCTGAATATTCGTTACATCCCTAATATATATGATTATTTTTACTCTCATCTATATTCAATATATAGAAGAAAATATTGAATTCTTGAAATTTTTCGAATTTCGACAGATTTATAGGTTTTGAGGGGTGCTAAACTAACACCCCCTGGAGAAGAAAGCCTCCGGACTGAAACTATTGCGCAACGTCTGTAGGCCGATGCTCGTTACTCGGTAGCATTTACAATTAGGATATTTTTGTATCCCGACAGGAAATCTTTCGCTTAAAAATAAAAGGCTACGGTCAAGTTGCATATGGCATTCAAACATATTTAGATACATATTTATTATGAAAAAGTTTCTATGTAATAAACAGTATTATAATTTACATGTGGAAAATATTTTACTGCATTCAAATAACTAACATTTAGTTTTTAAGAAATGTGTTTGCTACAATTATAAACACTTTACCGATGATATTTTTGATAGATAGGACACTAAGATACTGAAAGATTCTATTTTGTTTTACTTAGTTTTTTAAAACTAATATTAGTTCAGTTTCCGTATGAAAAAAAAAAAAAAATTTCTTATGGTTTTGAACATTTGCTTGAAATTAACGAAGCAAGAAATACTACATTTGTTTGTATAAAAAAAAATCTTGACTAAGATTATTAAGGTATAAAGGCTTTAAAAATGAAATTTAAATGACCTTATAAGTTAAGGCAACATATTTAACAGTAAATAATGATGGATTTCTTCTGTGGAGTTTAAATTCTTAGTGTTAAAATAATTTATATAAAACCGATGACGGACAAGTAAATTATTTTTTTTTGCGAAAAAATATTCCCTTTTAAATGCATTCTCAATATTACTTTGTCCATGAATATAATTTTTACAATAAAACACATTTTTTCTACAAATTAGATTAATATTATTTAACTTTTATTTTTCAATTATTTTGTTGATAAGCTCGGTTTAATGCATAATTTTTAAGAACATGGTGATGGAAACAGAAATGAGTTTCTTAATTCGTCTTCGGAGTGAACATTCTTCAAACGTCTGGAAAATATTCTGTGTTTTTAATGTATTTACGGAAACTTGAAATAAAAATGTGTTGCTTTTACCTTAAAAAATCTTTTACTATTTAGAGGAAAGTAACTTTATATTAGTAATTAAATATGACTGAATTGCAATTTAAACCACAATTGCTTGTGAACATTTAAGTCGCCACGATCTCTCAAGCTTTTTTGAGAGATTATAACTAGAGTTTTTTTCAAGAAGCCTAACGGGGTAATAATGCTAACCTGACAGAAACAACATGAAACTTTTTCAAAACTGCACAAGCACAATATAACCAGCTACATACGTTAGAATTGGAATTACATCACTTAAACAAGAAGTTTAAAAGTTTTAAAAAATGTTTTGAGTGCAGATAAAGTAACAGCTATCATTTAATGGAATATGCTCTTTTCAAAATGATTGCTTTACAAAATGACAAAACTAGTGTAGACCGGGTAACTCAGAACCAAAATCTATGATCAAAGCACATTTGAAAAATATTAAATAAATTTATAAAATTCGCTCATCAAAAGCATATTAGAACAATGATTGATGCCCTTTCTCGCAGAAACAAAACAAAAACACATTTTGTTTCAAAATAATAATAATAATAGGAGCAAGAAAAAGAGTATTTGCTTATGTGTAAGAAAATACTAATAGTAGCAATGAATAAAAGGGTTACATAGGCAGAATCAAAAATTAAAAAGAAAAAAACACATTCGATTTGGTAACATGTCAAGCATGCATATTTTACGCATTTCAAATACTTATATTTTCCGACACTATTAAAAGTTTTAGAATACTAATTTTTTACTGTGATTTTTTGATATAGGATAAAACGTATTTCTTCCTAAATATCTGCACTCGTTGGATCCTGCAGTGAGTTATTCACAGAGGTTTGATTGTATAAACAAGCTGACTGATGCGAGCCATTGCAGCCTACAGAGAGACGGGACTCGCTACTTCGCTAGGCAGTACGGAGGATTTCTAGTTCCGGGGGTGTTGGCTAAACCCATTTTGACAAATTCTAGAAAATGTTTGTCTGTGTGTGTCTGTATGGGGTTTTTTTTTTTTTTTTTTGTGGCCGCTGTCACTCAAAAAGTAATGTATGAAACAAAATTTGGTACAGTACACACATGGTAGGGCCGTGGTAGCCTAGTGGTTAGCACGTCGGACTTCCACCTGGAAGGTCGCGCGTTCGATACCCACTGAAGACCACCATGTATACTTGGGGATATGTGCATGTAAAATCCGTAGACCCCACTACCTCTCCCCGTGCGTAAGCAATCCTAAGGCCTCGGCTAACAGGTAGGGGTCTGGTGGAGAAAAGTACACACATGGTTTTGTGTTCGGTAAAGATTGCAAAAAGATTGCACATTTCACACGTAAAAGGTAAAAAAGAAAATCCAAAAAGGTGACACAAAGCACCTAGAAAAAAAAATATGTAAAAAGTATGTATTAAATATTCAATGCAGAGAAAAATTACGAAAATTTGACTTTTATGTTAATTTTTAAGTATCTAAAAAATAGGAAATCAAAAGATTATGACTTTTTTAAAAACGCAGGCGCATCATTTAGGAGGGTCAGGGAGGGGGGTCAATTGCAAGAAATTTATTTTATAGAAGAATTTACATTGTAGGTCAGTAGGCAGGGTGAAAGGTCAGTAGATCGTAGTTCATTGGACTATGGGTTTTTGGGATGGTACAGAACGAAACTGATTACAAACATTTTGTGAAATAATAAGATGAGATAGTGAAAGCACATGTTTTTGAACCTAGCAGTCTACTTCTTGGAAATTTTTAAGGGGAGAAAAAAGTGGCGATGAGAGTGGCGATTGTTAGGTAATATTTTAGTCGCCACTTCTTTTCATCTAGGCGCCCTGTAGGCAGTAGCGACCGTTAATTTTGCCCTCTAATTGTGGCTGAAACCTAATTAAAAACTAAGAAACACTTTATTTTTTTCCGAGCTAATCTTAGAAACACCCAAATAGTCTGACATGTAGATAGAAGACAATTTTAAAAAAAAGAAAAATTTGCATTGATTAAAAAAAAAGTTTGTTAATTTACGAATTCAATAATTCATTATTTATCTAATGCTGTGCTAACAATTTCTGCATAAATTTAAATTTTGCAATTTTTTATAATGTATAAAATTAAATGAAAAAAGGTTTGGTTTTCAAAAAAATTGTTATCTGTAACATACATTTTCAAATTGGTTACTATGAAGATACTTTGTTATTTCTAATATATGTTTTAAAACACCAGGAATTGCAATATCATTTAATTTTCAGAATGTACTTATTTTTTCAAGCTAATTTTAGAAAATTCCAATTAGTCTGACATGTACATAGGAGATAAGAAAAATTTGTATTGATTAAAAAAAAGGTTTGTTAATTTATAAATTCATTATTTATCTAGAGTTTGTGCTTGTAACTTCTGCATAAATTGGATTTTCCAATTTTTAATAATGTGCAAAATAAATGAAAAAATTTTTGGTTTAAACCAAGTGGTTTAAAAAATATATTTAGTTTTAATTAAGGTTTAAAACCATGGTTTAAGCTAATCAACCCTGGTATTTATACGTATGTACATGTATTTTGTTGTTTTTTTAATAGCAAAATATATTGAGTTTATACCCTTTGCTGCCCTTTCTCTCTTGGAAATTTTTGAAGTGACGGGCCTATAAAAATCTCATAAAGTATTGTCAAGGACAAATTTAAGTTTATATAACAAGGGCACTCACACCTCCTCAGAAAGATTTTTCTGAGATAAAAAGGAGCCTATGTGCTATTAAATGAGTAAAAATCAATTAGTCCAGACTGAGGCTTGAACCCAGGGTGGTTGTTCTGGTATAGTCGATTCGGCCGACAACAAATACCGGTTTTTCCCCAAACCACCCGTGGAGTAATCTACCCTCCCCCTATGTGAGGTGTTCTCCTGTCCGGTCGAGTCGGCGGACGAGTTCATTATCTTGAAGTCAGAGGAGGCAAGGCACTAATCCAAGGGAACCAATCGCAAGTGTTTAAAGTGATGCAATCACTTGAGCAAACGGAAACTCCGCTATTGGTGTGGCGCATTAACCGTTGTTTCTTTCTTTCATTTTCTCTTTTTTTTTTGGGGGGGGGGGGAAGATTATGACTGATATTTAGCTATATTAATTGCAATTGGGTAAGAAAAAAGGTGAATAGGATAACATTTGTTTACATTAATAAAACTAAGCAAATATTAACTATTCATTTGTAAGTGTTCGTATATGAGATTGATATTATAGTTTTAATAGTTCTAATGGATTAAGCTCAAATTTAGTAAATATATGTGGTTTTTTTTGTTTAGAATATGCATTTGAATATGTAAGTCGTGTATTTAAGAGCATTGTATCGGAGGAACAACTATCCATTGTCATTCAGCACATAGAAGATAAACATAAACTTTTCATAATAATATAAAATGAAATTAATAAGCTTTAATAATAATAAAATAAATTTAATAAACTAAAACTAAATTAAACCAACTATTTTACACTCTAAGAAAGTGAACAAATGTAGAACGATTTAGGATAGATCTCATTTTCACTAAACATTGTGCCAAAGTTGCTACTGTAAAAAGGATTTTTATAGCCAGCAAATAAAGAGAAAATATCTGACATAGATTTTATGATTTGAACTATTTTCCAATTTTCCTACTTAGTCTTAAAGATGGACGGATTCGGGACGGATGTAGAATTTTGATGATTAGAATGCAGTTTCTTTGGTGATTCTAGCTATATCTCTGATAATTTGTCGCAATGGGTTAAAACAATCAACGCTTGTACTTTATTCCTATAACGTTTAACATTACTTAATGTTGGGGGGGGGGGGGATTGCCCATTGCCTCCCCCAGTAGCGTTATCACGAGAGAGCAGAGGATACCGTCCGTCCTCGGTGACACCCTATTGGGGGTTATTGGGGTGACACTCAAAATTAGATAAAGTGCTTTTGTAAAATACATACTTGAATTATACAATTTTGCGAATGCCATTTCAAAGCATCATAACTGAAAATAAACGCAGTTTACATAAAATAACACCAAATAAATAAATTAAAATTTCTTTTTCTTTTTTGATGCAGTATTGAAAATAATATAAGCTGCAACTTTATACAACACAAGGGTTTCTTTTTGGGGGTGGGGGTGATACTACAAATATTTGTTCCGTTGACATCCATGCTAGCAAGGGCACTGCTCCCTTTCCTATATCCGAGCCCAGCCCATCCCGATCACATCTACATCTGCTGACAATTAATAAAGTGGTGTAAGTGGATGCTTGATTTCTTTTTTGGGAGGGGGGGGGGGGAGAAATAAAGCTCATTGCAAAATAACCATTACATGATGTACTTTGGAAATTCATTTAAACGAGATTTTCCTGCATTTAACATGAATTAGCATCACACCAATTAACTAAAACACAGTATGAATTCAAGCTTAAATATTCTTACAAGATAAGCTAAAAAACCGCCCAAGATCATTACATACGGGACGCCCAACATACTTTGTTTTCCTCAAGAGTAAAATATGCTTTCCGAAATCTTTTAGGGAGATGATACAATTTTTTAATATATTTAAATGTTTAAGGTAAATTTATAAATATTCATATAATTCGTTAATTTTAAGAGCTGAAGCATGCTGGCTAACTTAATCTATAAAAAATGTTTAAACATGTAAGGATTACTTCTTTAGCAACTGTTATAACATATCAACAAATTACTTTTACTGTAACTACATGGCTTAAATGTTCAAATGCATATTCTGAAAAATTATATATATAGTATAAGACTAATACATTTGCTGTTGCTAAACAACAATGGAGTACCATTACACAATGGCGTAGCAAGAATTTTTTTTAGTGGGGAGGGGGTCCAGCATTCAAAAGTGGCTTAACTTGACTTTTTGTGCACCCCCTCCCCTCATTCCTTGCAGCATGAAAGCGCCCCATAATCATAGATTTCATTCATGCTGCCAGAATAACATAGCATACTTGAAATTTAACCGAGCGCACCTTAACTTCCTGTTGAAAGGGGGGGGGGGGAGGGGTCGGAACGGGAAACCGCCTTTTCCTACACTATTGCCATCACAACTATGATATCAATCTTGTATACGAGCACTAATCCTTATGAATAGTTTTTTTTTTTTTGCCCACTTTTATTAAAGTAAATTGCTGTTAAATAAGCAAATGTTAGTCCATTCGTTGTTTTTCTTACCCAATTGAAGTTAATGTACGATACAGATAATGAAACAAATATTCTCGAAACTGCTGCTTGATTAACAATGTTCAAAAATGTTATTAGAAGCAGTATTTTTTAAATTTTGATTGTAGCGTAATAAAAGTTTTCTAAACTTGTTTAAAGTTTTAAAAAATTAAACATTTATTAACCGATCACAGCAGGGATGTTAATAGAGTCCTTCCGCAGCAAATTTATTGCTATTCTAATGATTTATTATCCGCAGCTCACAAACGCCAAAACGGCTTGACAGCTCCGAGCTGTCGAGCATTTGCGTCGGAGAAACGAGTTGTCGCGCGTAGTTGCGGTCTATTTGATAAGAGGAGAACACCTCAAGTCGGCTTGAGTGACGGAAAAACTGGTTGGCTAGGGAAAAAGCTGAAAATTCTTCCCTTCTCGACTCCCCGTGCAATTTCTCGTCTATTCGATAAGACCAGAACATGGGCCCAGGTTCCTCAGTTACACGCAGAGTGCTCTATTATTTAAGCTATCAGGCCAACACTGATTTTCTTTCAATTTTATTTACAACTATTGAGCCACACCGCCCACCTTACGATAATGCATCATTTATATATAATGCTATCTCATAGGAACAGTACTTTTTTCCCAGATAAAAAGCAGCCATGTGCTATTCCAGACTACAAACTATCTCTGCCAAATTTCAGCCAGATCCGTTCAGTCATTCTGGCATGATTGAGTAACAAACATACATCCAAACTTTCGCATTTGTAATAGTAATAAGATTTCACTTAACAGTGACCAGATACAATTAAATTTTGCAGCATGATACAAGACTGACATCATGCAAAAAACAAACGATGGTAAAACAATATTTAAAAATTTGTTTAATGATTAGCATACAAAAGCAACATAAATATTTGTATTTAATCGTATCTTGCGCACTTTAAAAAATTTATGTCAATTTCTTAAAAAGTATTTCCATTCTTATCTCAATTTTAAATTTCTGATTCTTCAGTGTGCAACACCTTAGTTTGTTTACATCAAGCAATCAGTCTCATGCTTATATCTAATCCCTACACAAAAGCTGAGTGCATGATAGTGTACCCCGGTATTTTCTTTTTCATATTGAAAGGTAGAACTTATTCGTCTTTCGAAGAGCAATCGTCATTGTCCGGCTAGCCAGCGGTCACATTTGTTTAGAATTTTGCATTCAAACCAGTTGTAAAAGAAGAGAGGCCAAAGTCAAACTGGTCTAAATGACACTTTGTCCTGCTGTAGCCTTTAGAAGAAACAATGAATTTAGCTGTTTTTATTGTAAAGTATCTTAGCCCCTTCTGTCGTTCTAGGTATAAGGTTCAATATTTTCGCTCCTATGACGGCATAATGAAAATGATTAAATAATCACTTAAATATGAAAGATCATATGAGGAAAAATCCCAAAGCTACAATGCATTCAGTTAATTATTATTGGAATTACAAAGCAACAAATATCAAGAGAAGCCACACATTCCCACTCCGTCTTTTCAGTGTTAATGTAAATCAAATGAATTTAAAGGGTACTAAAAGCACAAAATTCTGATAAAAACTTCAATATGAAAATATTTACGAGGAAATGTTACTTTTTAGATCTTTGTACCCCCCTCCAGAAAGTATTCTTGGATCCAAACCTGTTTACATACAAGTGAAAAAAATGCTGATTTTCATGTTTTCACAGAAATTTCTCTAATCTTCCATGATCGCCCAAATAAATGCATTAAAAGATCTTTACCCTTCAAGTCACCAATAACTGTTGGATAAAAATATAAAAATAGAGACAAAGAAAAAAAACCTCTTTCAATTTAATAAAATATTATATTTTGGAAAAAAATGTAAAATTAAAAAATTAAGAGCTTATTTAAAAAAAAGTAATATTTTCCCAATAAATTAGTAATGACCGGTAACTATAGTTAAGCTCACAAGAACAAATAAATACAAAATAAAATTAAGTAACATATTAATTTAAGAAAATAAAATAAAAATAATGTAAGGTAGAACATGTGAAAATAACTTCCAAATTTTTAATCTCTTGAAATATTTATAAGATGCAAAAGGATTGATATCTCAAACAAGGGAAGCAATTTTTGGCGAAATGAGTCTCAAATCTAAAAAAATGTTTGTGATTGGTTATTCAGTTGACCTTGAAGAAAGGAATTATATAAGATACAAATTTAAATTACCAAGAGGCTAATATTCAGGGCAAAAAAGAAGTTGTGAGAAAGGGAGGAAAGAACAGGAATCCAAACGAAAAAAAAAGGATCCCTTTTGAAAAAAAGGAGTGCTACGACCCCTATTAGCTCCAAAACCTAGAAAATAAAAAACAGAAAAACTGCATGCAACATGACTCCCAATATTAAATGAAAAATTTAATGAGTAGACAAAATTTATCCTAATTAAGAGGAGGGAAAAACAAAACAATAAATAAATAAACTTTGCAATAGTATTGGAACTCTTCTTATCTTGATTGTAAAATATTTGGCACATAATACAGTATTTCATGGGGAATAATCTTCTTCAAGAGACTTATATTGAAATTTTAAAATAAAAATCAGTAAATTATGCACTATGAAGAAGACCCACAGAAAGAGCCTTTTTTCATCCCATTATAACGCATTAATATATGGCATGTTGATTTTATTTAGTAAATTTTATTTAAAGTAGTTATAACTATTTTAAAACCGTCAAACTTTGGGAGAAAGAAAATACTCTTTGAACCTCAATGTATATTATTTTAAGCATTTAAATTAAAAATGTTTTATTTAGTGTTAAAAATTTAAGAAAATATAAAATGTTTGAGAAACGGCAGCATTTACTGCTCCCCGTACAACAATTTCTAAACCAAGAACAATTATTATACTTTGATAAAAAGAAAAATTGGAACAGCCAAATTATAAAAAAGAAACAAATAAAAAATATAAATTAATGATGAAAAATATAAAATAGATTTTGCATTTGGGTCGATTAAATGCCAATATGTTCAACCCATACTGCGCCGCTTTGCATACCTGCAAAGCTAAGTTTGAATTAAAATTTCTCTGCTGTTCTCTATAATTTAACATTGAAAACAGCTTTGCAATCTGCAAAGATACTTGTCTTATTAAGATAAATGATGTGACCACGTCTGCGTTAGAAAATAATTATTATTCTTTACTTTTAAAAAGCGGATAGTAAAGGGTAAATTAAAGAAAAATTTGACATTTAGTCATATTGAGAAAAATTTTTTTGAAAAATTGACACCATCTTCTGGGAAGCTGAATTTTATGCAAAAAAAGGGACTTTTTTTAATAAAAAAAACTACTTGAAGGAGTTTCTTTTATCAAAATGCAGCAGAGAGGTTCAAGGGCTTAATTCATTTTTTGGGATATTTTCAAGGAATTAGATGATTTACCAGGAGACTTTTTCTGAACTATTTTTTATCACCCCCAATATAACTTTTGATTCAAATTCGGCTTTAGGACGCAGTTTCCTCCCCCCTTCCCCTCCAACAAACACTTCCTGGGGGTGGGGGAGAGAGGAACTGCACTAATGAAGAAATTTCCCTACTTGTTTCCTTTGCTTGCCACCATCCTGCTATTGTGTTTTCATATTTAAAGAGTTCTTACTAATTTATAAAATTATTTGGTGTTTTTATTTTGTTGAATGATCATTTTTAATTAAAAAATATTTGAAACTAAAAGGAAAGCTAGTCTATTCTACATAAGTAGCAATTTTTAAACATTTCAAATGAAGACAATTTCGATTCTTGTTGAGGGTACAATAACTTTATGCATACAACAGTACAGTAAATTTAATAGGAAAAAAAATATACACACACTCTAATTCTATTCCTGTTTTGAAATATTTGAATAAATATTAATAATAACTATTGATTTTTGAATTACCATAACCATGCATTTTCATTTATTTAAAAATTGAATCAACTTACCCATCAAAATTTGAGCTTGTACAATCATAAACTAAATCTCTGTTATTCTTCAAATTTAAATATTCTTCACAGTTATCACACCCATCAAATTCAAATTGATCTGTAGACTGGAAAAAACACATAATTAGTTATAAATTACTTCTGCCATTATAAACAGATACATATTTATTAAAAATTTAAAACCCATAAAATGTAATACTTTCTAGTTAAAAAATAGGAAATGATAAAATAATAGGCACCTCAATTAAGGCTGAAAAACAAACATAAAAGACCTAATAAGATGAGACAGAAAATAGTACCAACTTTTGCTTATAATTAAACAAACAAAAGCATACTCTGAAAGAACAAACAGATTAAAGTAGTAATTAAAAAAATCCACATAGCATACGCCACTCTTGCATTTATCATTTTAAATTCTTCCAAAAGTATTTCGATTATAAAATGTTGCTCTCAGCATTAAATCTTATTCCCATTTTTTTAGGCCACAGAAGTTCTGCTATATTTTACAAGTCATCAGTTACTTTATGCTATTCTTCTTTAATGATGATGATTTTAAATCTGCTACATTTTAAGAAGCTTGATTAATTTATTATATGAATTTTAAAAGAAAAGTAAAATCATAGCATCAGCTGATAATCAACTTGATAAAACAAAAATTCTGTATATATCTAAACAATTGAGAGCACCTGCAGAATTTTTAAAAACATTTTACGCATGGTCAGGGTTGGCAAAGTTTTGGACACTATGGTAAAAACCATGGTTTTTACCGTCCTGTCCAAAACTATATTTTTCAATAAAATTGTATTTAATTAAAGGAATGCAATAATTAACAAATTAATGCAATAAATATTAATTACAATGTAATATTTTATTTTTATTAAAGCTTTATTTACTGAATGTGAATAGTTTTAAAAAAATATGTACCTATAATTTAAAAAAAAAAAGCTAATAATACATATCATGGTTCTGAAATCTCAAAAATCTTAGTTATTGGCATGTTTTATTTTTGTGGTACATTATCATGAATTTCTCTTTCAATTGGAATTTTTTTAAAGTGCTTGAAAAAATAGTTTCACTCAACAGAATTGGCTAAAGTTAAATTTTTTAACATAGTAAAAGTAAGTTTTCACACAACAGAACTATTGGCTAAATTTAATTTCTTTTAACATAGTAAAAATGAGTTTTCACACATCAGAACTATTGGCTAAATTTAATATTTTCACATAGTATAAATAAAGTAATAAAATTTAATTGAAAAATAATATTTATTAACATTGTTTATCAAGTGTGCAGCAATTAAAAACAGAAAGATTTTAAAAATACCCAATTTGGGAGTTTTGGACACTTTAGGATGGTAAAAACCACCTGTCCTGTCCAAAACCAGTTTTGGACGTCCAAAACCCCAACCCTGCGCATGGTAGATTATTTTGTTTGAAATAATTTTGAAGCTAATTAGCTTTAAAATATAAATTATTAAATATTTTTATTTTGTTGAATAGATTTTTTTTACTTTGTTTCGGAAATATGTAGTAGAATTAGTACTAGAGAAAGAGAGGGAAAATATTTATTTTTTACCTAATAGTAGTTGTTTTTTAGCAGTTTTCAACAGATTTTTTAAGAAATCCATAAATAGTCAGCAAAGGAAACCAGCATTACATTAGTCATAAAGCTTAATATTATTAATCAGCAGGCTAGTTATTTAAAATTTTTCAGGGGGGAGGGGGGAGCAAAGGGCATAAATTCAATGCATATTGCATTTTTAAAAAATCACAAAACACACACAAATATTTTTAAAGCGGGGGTGGGTGCAATTGCCCCTCCCAACTCCTGGAAATAGCAGACTTGTAGATCAATACCAAATAAGGTTTTTAAATAAAATGCTAAATTTAAGAATTGCAAGTAAAATGTAGGATTGAAAAGTAATACTTAAGTAATTTATTTGTAGCATGGTAAAAAATGAGATTTTTTTTTAAGAACTTTTGTTTTGCAAGAGATATTGAAATATATTTAAAACTTTTGGCATGTGAAATGCCACATTTCTCGATTAAATGAGTTTTCAAAATTTGCATTTGAACCACTTGCATTTTTTTTTTCTTTTTGCTGTTGCAAAAACCTTTTTTTCCCCTTAAAATCTTTTTAATTATTTTTCTCCCTCCTAACTAAAAAAATAAGCCTAAGACTTAAGAAAGTCTTCTCTGCAATGCATGTAGCAGTTTTACCTCCCTACCTCAAAGTTTAAAATTAAACATTTACAAATTTTCCAGTAAAAAACAAATCATGTATGTTCACAGAAAATATCAGTAACATACAACAGTTTTTTAAAATGTTTTATTAAAATATAAGAGAAGAATTACAATGTTTTTAAATGTATGAGTAAAAAATACTGCTTGAATTCCGAATAAAATGTATAAACATTAAGATCAAATACCTAGCAATGTTTTCAGAAAGATATTCTTTTCTTACAAATACTTGAGAAAAATTTACTTACCAAAAACTGTTCAGGTTCGATAATCAGTGGTGTAATCGAGAAGACATAGCGGGATGAACTACCTCCACTTAATTTTTATAAGAATGTGCCAACACTTTTTAAAATTGGAACACAAGTGAACCTCTACTTTTTAAATTCAGTAACTTATGCTCGTATCTGTAAGCGCCTCCCCACCTTTTCAACCAGGACTACACCACTGATGTTTTATAAAATGATCATTAATATCCAACAACCTTCCAGAGCTCATCATAGTAAAATAAATCCAAACATATAGTTGAGAAAAAACTTACACAGATATAGTGACTCTTTTAATACCATTCAAATGACCTAAATATTTATGACATTTTAGCCAAATGATGCTATAGCATTCAAAAGAATGAAATTAAAATAAAGCTGCATCACATAAATCATTGCATATAAAAAATATTACACTGTAAGACACTTAAGGCAATTTAAGGCTACCCTTTCTTTTTTTTTTTAAAGAAAAATGAAAAACAGGTTGTATAAATATAAACACAAAAATTATTTTCATAGAGCAAAGTTCGCAGAGGAATAATTACTCTTTTTTGGGCAATTTTCAAATGTTTAATTTAAAAAATGTACGTTCTTCCAGGAATAATTAATTATTTTGCTAAACCTTGCATACAACGAATTTTATACATGTAATGAATGTGTGACTCAAGAAAATGTTCTGTGAACATTAACGTAGACTGTTACGTTACTGAACCTTACGTTTAATGTTCTCTGAATTAAAACAACGAAAATAAAATCCCCCATCTTGCAACGAAAATAAAATCCCCCATCTTGCAACGAAAATAAAATCCCTCATGTTGCAGTAAGATGCAAGATTGACGTAGGCAACTTACCTTCAAAGCTGGAGTACTGAGTATAATTTTTATAGAAATGATATTGAACAGCTATTATAAAATTAACAAAAATAAAGATTTGTAAAAAAAAAAAAAAAAAAACTGTACACACATGCTAACACAATATTGTTAAAATTACATCAAGTAAATAAAATCTTACCTAATTTCAACTTCACAGGAAATTGCGAGCATTTATAATATACTAAACATAAAAGAACACCGGATAACTTACCTGTTATAGGGAATACTTACTTTCCCGTCACAGGAAATTTGTCTACTAATTTTTGAGTTTTAATCCAGCACATTTCAAGCAACAGTTTTCAACAATACAAATTACAGACATACATTGACAACTATAAGTTATAAACATGTTTTTGTGACAAAAATCGTAATACCTTAATCATCGAACATAATAAGCATGCACGAAGATTGCGAAGATCTTTGGGAATGCTTTCTAATGACATTTTTGATTATTAATCGCAAAAGTTTATAATTGTTCAAAACCCTAAGATAATTTATAAAAGTGAGATATTTTAAACTATTTCGACAGTATGTTTCAAAAACTGACACTACACTGCATGCTATGATTCTGATCCCTTCTCAACTTCTCATCCAATGCAAGAGTTGCCAAACAAATCTACCTTTTCGTAAATATTATCAACAATTTCTGACGCGTGCGCTGTGAGGGCAAGTCTGGTTCTGTGCTTTGCTGACTTTTGGCGAATTACTTGGCGACTTTTGATAATGTTGTTATGCTGTCAATAGTGCCGCACTGCTTTTAAGCGCGTCACAACGTAGCGCTACTGATCTTAATTGAAGTCTATGGGTTGGGTAGTGCTAAAAGCGATTCCGTGTATTCACATGAGAGGACAAAGGACTTTAATGCACTTCGGAAGCGAAGAAAAAGATATAATTTTTTGTATTCCAAGCAGCTACGAATTCCCGACACTCGACTTCAAATTTTCATAATATTTGTAAAATATTCCAAGAGGTCACTCATATATGAATCTAAGAATTCCGAAGCATAAAGCATTACAATCAATCAAAGTTTTGAAACCTTTTTACCCCTAAATGTATGTTGACTTAAAAAAGACAGAAATAAAAACAATTGAAACAACGTAAAAACGCACGAATATGCAAAATATTGCAGGCATCTGTTTCGAGGTTGCAAGGGACCCCTTCAAATATATAACCCCAATATAGAGATTCATAGATCTGACAATGCCCGGTTTTCCCCAGGATAAGAGGCGGGGTTTTTTAAGAAATTTAAATTAAAATCGGAAATTTAAAAATTCTCGCTTTGGAGGATTTCAAAAAAAATATACGTAATTTTTTTTTTGGCTATTTTTTTAAATTTTGAAAAATATGTTTTGAAGAATCGCAAGTTATTTAGACCCTCAAATATTTCATTACATACCGTGTACCGTATATCGTGTTTCTTGTGCATGAGTATGATTTTTGTTTCAATGCTGCAAAATATTTTTAATATTCCTGCAAGTTACGGTTCACAAATGTTTTTACTTTTTATTAAGCTTACTTTTTATTAAGTAAAGTGAAAAAAGGAAATGTTTTTTTTTAAAAATGAGATTGAGATATGGGTTAACTTAATGAATTAGAATTAAAATCCTATCACACTACATCACTTTGTTTTCAGAATAATTTTAACTCCAAAAAAATCGCATAAATCCGCACAAAATGGAAAAATTCAGGAGTTAAGCTCACATACTAATTCAACTCATATTGAAAATCATGATACTCTAGGGAAAAACATTAATATTGATCTTATTGATTTCACAAATATACAAGCTTAAATACATTATTCACGTAAATTATTACTTACCAGATCAGTATAATAAATATTTAGCAAAATCAGAATTTATAGCATAAAAATACATTTTATATTTACTGTTAAATAAATACCGTCTGTTACTCACCGGGTTGTCAAATAAGGGTTTTCCCACCTTTCTTCCGTTCAGTACACGAATGCCATTCCTCCTAGAAGGCAGCTTTACCCAAGGTGCCCCGAAATGTGGAAAATAAATTTCGTCTGACCCCATTATAGCTTGTGCTCTTAAAAGTCATTAAACACAGTTGTCACTACATATATATACTATATATATATATAGCGTGTGTGTGGTCATTACGAAACTTTTGCAATTGACAGTTATTTTATTTAACCTGTTGCTATCAGTGGCAATGTATTAATGTGTAAGTACATTTTCCCTTTTAACTACACTGCATTGAAATTAAAAAAAAAATTTAATAGCTTTATTTTCTTCTGTTTATTTATTAAATTTCACGATTTCGATAATTCGAATTTTCGATAGTTCGAGGTAAGCTCGGTCCCGTCCACCTCAAATTATGTATATTGCAATATAAAAACGTTTAGCTTGCTGATTCTAAATTTTTTATTTTAAACAAAATGTGCGATGTCACCTCTTTTGTTACTCCCTTTCCTTCCTCTCGTATCTTTTTCGTTAAACAAAAATATTTAATTTAGTGCTTGAAATTGATTTGAAAGTATATTGACTTTTCGTAACTTTTTAACAGTAATATGTTTTATTGCCAGGATTAATTCATTACATTATATACTTTTCCATTCTTTCAATACCCATTCTAAAAAGCACTGCTGTTGAAAGATGATTCCTACAATACATAGGTTAACAAAACAAAAGGATTTTTCAATTTAAAGTGAAATTTATATTTTCGAACTTCTATGTAATTAAAATGCTTTCGTGCCCTGTAACCACCTCTCCTCCAGATTGTCTGTGCGCCAGGGTCGAGAAAGGTGCGATCTTGGGGGGGAAATAACGTTAACCGAAGCACCCCTTTTCATTTGAGTGCTATTTATGCAAGAGATACATGGAATGCGTCAATTTATCAGGAATAATGCACAGTATAAGTGCCAACTACGAAATTAGCTCTCTTTAACTTTTATTTGAAAATGTATTTTAGGGAAAAAATATTATCTAAAATTTTTATCTGCCCAACCCCAACGGTCATATTTCATAACAATATACTTCCGTTGATTAATCACGGTAGTAAGATTAGGAGGTCCTCATCTTTATTTTACCGCCAGCTACCTCCAAATGCCCCAATGATACGCTATTTTCCTAAAAATAAATAGATAAACTGAAAACTGTACAATAAAACTATAAAAAAAGGTAAAAACTGGCTCCAATCTGTCCTATATTTTTCCTTTCATGTCTCCGCCAGGCAAAGATTACGTCATAAGGCGTCCCCGGGACAGTTTGCATACGTTGGTACCCGTTTTGGCCTTTGACACATAGTCCGGAGGAGAACATGCGGTTACGGAGAGACAGACGGATTTATGTAATATATTGGGCGACTAGTTCCCTACTTACATATATGAATCTACATTTTCTTACTTAAAAATTAAACAGATTAAATATTGTTCTTGCTTGAGGGATTTGCACTCTGAAAATTCTTTAAGGCTGTCGAAATGCTCTCTACATTATGAGATTATATTGTTAAAGGTAGAAACATGTCACTGAGTAATCTCTTTGTACAAGTATGATGATTTATATGTTAATTTTATTTAATAAATACATTGACAATTCTGGTCAACAGGACTGGACTGGCATTTTTTCTGTTTTTAATAATCGGTTGGCAACCAGGATCGCGCCGGTTTTTTTTAAGAACATTTTGCAATAAAAATGAAAAAGAAAATTGATTAATAAATATTGTATTCACACTTGTTCTTCCCAACGTTCCGCAATATTTTCAGTACTTCGTTGGTTAGAGCTCACCCTATTTCAATTTAATGAATAGTACTAAGTTGAATAGTACTAATGAATAGTACTAAGTCATCAGCGCATACAGTAGCATATATAACTCACTGAAATCAAGGAAACGTATAAAACTCAATGCATTTAAATCGGTGCTTCCCAACCTTTTTTCATGCTGCGACCCCTACTATTTTACAACTAAGCAACTCGAGACCCTACATATGTACGCACACACATTTTCACACAAGTATTTTGATAGAACTACGATATGCTAAATTCCAAAACTAACCACGCTGTAAATCTGTTTATTTTATAACTTTAAGGACACTGTAAAATAAACAAACTTACAGACAAGTTAGACTGAAATATTGTATTTTTACTTCAACACTTTTCTGTGTCTACTCCAACTAGAAATATAATACTTGGAATGGAACTAAATTTGGTACACACACATGAGTCTAATGCGAAGTAAGTAAGGATTTTTTTTTCTTTTCTTTTTTGCTTAAATCCGGTCAAAAGGGATGACTCCCTTGCACGGTTTTCTCGTTACGCGTAACTGCTATTAAGAAATAATGGAAGGATTAAAAAATATATTTATATGGTTGTCGCTATATAAATGAGACAGTCCTTTAATTCTAATGTTTTTGTTAATTACTTGACTTTATTCAAATTCTGTACATCATTTGAGTGTTTTTAGTACATTATTTAAATATATGTCTCTATACTATTTAATAACTTCTCATACCTTTCGTTCTTTTAAATATTTTTCATAGATTTTATTCTAGTCCGATATGACGAAAATTTTCACGGGACTAAATTTTTTTTTTTTTTTTTTGCAATTTATGCCCTTAAGTTTGGCACAAAATAATTCAAATTGATCTTTAGCGTAAGTGTCATTTTGTGTAAGTGAGAAAAATCTTTGATTTAAAATTAGAAATGATATGGTGACCTAATGAGCGGGGCCTTATTTACCATTAGGCCTGTGAGGCACGGGCCTAGCCCCCCCCCCCTTGAGCGGGGCCTTATTTACCATTAGGCCTGTGATGCACGGGCCTAGGCCCCCCCCCCCTTTGAGGGTTATTATTATTATTTGGTTGTTATTATTATTATTTTCTGTAATTTAAAATTTTTTAGAAAAATATTTAAAAATAGCATCTTTTAAAAACAAACTGTTAGTGTTCTGTTGTTTCACAGAAAATGGGTATTATTAAATTATTTCAAAACCACAAGGAATTTTCACTTTGGGGGCCCCCAAATTTTGGTCTGACAATTTTAAATTTGAAAAACAAAATCGATTTTGCACTTTGGGGGCCCTCAAATTTTATTCAAACATTTTGTAATTTAAAAAAAAAATCATTTTGTACGTTGGGCGCTCGAAAATGTTAGTCTGACTCTTTGACATTTGAAAAACAAATTTGTTTCTGCGCTTTGGGGGCCCCCAAATTTTGGTGTGACAGGCAAGTATTACAAACACTTACTGAATGTTATGTTTTAAAAAAAAATTTGCGTGAGGGGCCCCCAAACATGAGTTGTGCCTATAGTGATTCAAAATGTAAATCGGACACTGCTAATGAGAAGTGCCTCGCGATTTCTTGGGTCGCGACCCACATGTCGGGAATCCCCGATTTAAAGGAGATGAGGCATTACACTTGCAAACGGCTGCATCATTTGGTATACACAAGCATGAAATCGTACAATATTCAACGTACACATATAAGAAGTATAAGGTATAGTAAATTACAAAAAAAAAAAAAAAAAAGCAAAGTAAAAAAATATTGAAAATTTGGTCTTTCTCGGCAATCCGTAGTAAACTCTAAATTTTGGCTAGATCCACAGTGACTACGAGCAATCCATAGTGGTTAGAGTTTCTATATCTGGAAAATATTTCTGGAAAAAATCAGAAAAACATAACTACCGCCGGATGCGCACGATTATAAGACGCACCCAAATTTTTAAGCTTTTTTTTTTTTTTTTTCAGAAAAGTAAGATTTTAAACATTTATCATAAAATGAAACAGCCAAATCAAAAACATATACATACATACATACACACACACATACATATATATATATATATATATCAGGGTTTGAAATGTAATGTTAAATGTTGTAAATGCGTATTCATGTACAACGACAAATGTTTAGGTAAATAATCATCGTATGGGTTCCCAGCAGCCGTTTGCGTAGAATGTTGCCGAATTGCGGTAAGAATCACGGCATCCGAATATGCGGGCGTTTTTAAGGAGACTGGCTGGAATTTAAAAGCGTGCGCTGGACATTTTATATCAGTTCCGTGTAAGATGCGCCTGAATTTTGGAGACAATTTCTCGAAGAAAAAAACTGCGTCATATATAGTCCGCAAAATGCAGCAACTTTCTTTTTTTGAAGGTTTCCGTTTTACATTTAAAACATTAGTTTTGATTGAACGAAAGAATAGTTTAACGTAAACTAGTCTTTCAACATAAATCTTATTTAAATACTACATAAATGCGTCATGTCCACATTACTACATAAATGTGTCATGCATGAGAGAAGAGGGACAAGGCCGTATCCCAAAATTTTTCGCAATGTAGCATATATTCTTCCCCGAAACTTTCCCCTACACTAGTGTTTCAAAGTCAGCCCCCCCCCCCCCGAAAAAATTTCTGGCTACGGCCTTGAAGCGGGCAAGTGTTTTAAATCAAAGCAGAAGAACTATGACAATTTCCAAACTTACACCAAAAGGCAAGCCCACGAAAGGGAAAAAAAATGCTCTCTGTTACTGCTCAGCAGTTAAATTACCAGTACAAAACTGCTAAAATTATAAAACTCGCTAATTGATTAAAAGTACAAAGTACACCTTATTTAAGAAACAAGTTGCAAGCCTTTGTTCTACAGAAGGATAGTAAAATACAGCGTATATTACGCACAAACTTTTCAAAAGATTGCGAACACGTATTTCGAAGTTGCAAATCACATGTTTCGAGGAACTTCTTGTCTTTCATCTAGAAGCTCATTTTTTTAGGCATTGGAAAAGGGGTTCCTTACAATTTTGAAACATGTCTCTGCAATATTTTGTCAAATTTGTGCGTAATATACGTTGTACTTTATTTTTTTATGCTTTACTTACATGCTACTAAATGTACGAATGAAGTGCAAATATGAAAATTTAATTAAGACTATGTGCGTATTTTATTTTTCGCATAAAGCGCTGATTAAGAACAAAATAACTTATTTGAGTTTCGCTCGAAAAATTGAAAGACAAACTCGACGACAGAGCTGTAAGATTAAAAATTTGTCTTCATCTCTGAGCGGGTGTGGTTTCGCCATAGAAGTACATTCCCACAATTTGCATTCTATTGCGTAAGTTAGCCGAAAATGGAGAGACAAGCCATTGTGCAATGTTCAAGGATCCATCTTTTAAAAGCTTCCAATACCCTGACCTTTCATTCCATTTTTAAAGAACCACTACATTCATTTCTTCAAAAGGAAAAGTTCTTGAAACTTAACAAGTGCCAAAGTTAGAGTGCCCTTTAGATGGAGTCAAGCCAGTTTTCGCTTTCATTCTGTATCATTGATCAGTCGCAAATGCTGTTCCATCTAGCAACAGAGCTAATCTTCCACTTTTGAGGTCAGTGTCTACATCCTACTCACACACAATTTAACAACAAGATGATGAAATGGCGTCCCTGGGAATAAAGGAAAGTAATATTAGGATTCGCTAGACACTGTCTGCGTGAGAGAGGCCCCTTGATAGGGTATAGGATGAATCACTTGAAATGATAACCTTCGAACTGTAAAATGGTGCTATTCAAGAATAGGAAAGTGCTTAAATGTGAGATCCTTTCTTAGAGAATATTAGATGGAACAGATTTCCTTCTTGTAAATAAAATTACAGTTAACTTAACTGAAGCATGAATGCAGTTCAAACTAATAAGATGTGGGAACACATCCTTAATTAAAATTTTGCATGTTTGCACTTCATTCGTATATTTTGCAGCCAACGAACGCATGATAGCATGAAGCTATTAATGCAATTCGCAAGTTGTGTCGTTTTAGTGGCTTTGCACTCGTGATTTAACTTTTGAACCGTGACGCATACATATTTTTTTTTTTTTTTTGGTTTGTTACTAATTTTCAGTGAAAATTTGATTAATGCCATATTTCTTCTGTTTTGATTTCATAAGGTTCAAAGATCACACCACCATAGCCTTCCGTTGTATACTCTTTACTTTATACAGATTAGGTGGAACATAATTCACTATTGTAAATAAAAGTTCACTAATCTTTAACATAAATAAAAACATATTGTGACGAAAGGCTACTCTGACATTGCGTCAGCTCGATTACCGAAGGCCGCTGTCCAAGGCGTCGGGGATCTTCTCCTCCCCCTTCCATCCAGAGGGTTCTCGATCTTGGGAGAAAACTCGAGAAGTGCTGGAGCGAGAGCCCTGCGGCGCCGATAAAAGGAGATGCGTCCAGGGAAGTTCTCTGTAGAGGGGTGTTTGTTTTTGGAGAAGCTTTTACTCTTATGCCCTCGATCGGGCGAAGTTTTCACCGCATTTCTCTCTCAAAGCAGGAGTTGTGTGATTTTAATGCCAACCTTTGTAAATACAAAATATTTTGTTTTGAAATATTCTAATCAAGAAAATAAAAGCCATATTAACGGTACCCGTTCGTTTGTTTCTGTTCCGGTCGCTACAATATATACACAAAAAAATTGATTCAACTGTGAAGAAAAAACACAGAAAAAAGCACACATTGCTATAAAAACGTTGATACATGTTTCCGAGTTGCAAGAAATTTGTCCTCCATTTTATGAAAATGGAGTTTTTCATAAAAGGCTTCCTTTTTTTTAATACCGTATAGCTCCATTTCCTTCAGATCTAAAATATATAGAATAAAATTTTCGGTCTACATGATGAAAAAATGATCATTTATCGAAAGTCGTGTATCAACCTTAAATGTAATTTGTGCCTCATTATGTTGACGAACAGGCCCGACGTAAGTATAAGCGGCGCCGTGAGGAAGCAAAACATTCTGCGCCCCTATTTTGTAGAGAATAGCGATTAAAAATATTCTCATAAATACGTATTTCTGTATTTAGTTAAATAATATTAACTACTCATACGACACCTCGCTGCTTCTGTCTCACGCCGGCACTATTAACGAAAAAATATTGAACAATCGGCAGTCATTGGCACTGAGCTTTTTTGTTTTAGTTGCCAAAAATAGTCTGCTAGACATAATTTTATAATAATTCAAATTTCTAGGGCAGAGGTAGCAACTAGTAACTAAGACAGTACTTAGTACTATTGTTTAAAAATATCGCAAAACATCACAATGAGACAATTGTTGATAAGTAAGAGAAAAATGTTCAAAAATCAATTTCTTAGTGACTTTTAAGAAAGTTTGTAACTTTACTTAAGTTTCTGAATCAATATAAACGTCTATTTTAATCAAACCCTAATAAAATATGAGTTAATTGGCTTAACTATATTTTTAAGTGCTATTTACAGTCTTAAACTTATTTCATTTGTAAGTAAAAATTAACTATTAAAAAATTTGAAGGTCAAAAAGATAAGATAGTTTTCATAGGTATCGTAAAAACTCAAAATACAGAAGATTAGACAAAATACAGAAGAATTTAATATACATATTAAATCAAAATATAACTGCATACAGTTATGCTGGATTTAATAAATAAATTTAAAAAATGACGAGTTGGTACAAATTGTGGTTGTCAAACTAAAAATTTTTTAAACGTTAGGCGTCAAAAATGACGACTGGATGTGAAATCACGGTCGTCAAACGGAAATGTTTTGGTTGCAAAATACGACTAACGACCTCTAATTTCGATCTCTACTCCAGTCGCTCTTGCGTAAAAGATTCATCCAGGGCATAAATACGAAAAAAAGAAAGAAAAGAAGTAATGAATGAATTCTTCACATTCTGCCTAGAAAAAGGAAGGGGAAAATACAATTGCTGTCGCACTCGCATTAACAATTTCATAACCAGTTGTACCCAGGGAACATCCCCTCTCCCTCTAGTCATGTTATTCTTTATACTTTCCTTTCTATATCAAAAGTTTTTCTTAAGTCATGAGAATTTTCTCTTAATTCATCAAACATTTCCTTTTGGGTCTTCAGATTTTATTTTTAATATTTTTTTATTCAGTCATTATTATTTTCTTCCAAGCCAGTAGAATATTTTTAGTCATTCAGATTTTATATTTAATCATGTAAATTTTACCAAGAATTTAATCATTTTCCCGAAGTCAATAGAATTTTTTTTCTTTTGTCTTTTCCTTTGACTCAATACATTGTTCGCCTCAGTCAGCCACATAATGCATTGTATAAATAATTCCTTAACTGCGACAAAACGTATTCCGCTACCTTTTCACCACACTTAAAAATTTTGCTTAAATTATTTATTTTGTATAATCTGTTATTTTTATTTTTATATTTATGTTATATTTATTCATTTAATTTACACATTTATACATTTATTTAATTACACACACATATGTATATATATATATATATATATATATATATAAGTATGTGTATTTATATTTATTTAGCTTTTGCTTGTTTATATTTGAATTTCAAGACACAACATCTTTCAATTTTCTTAAACAGCTTTCTGTTTTCAGTTTTATTAGAAATTTGTAGATTTTTTTATGTACTGATTTCCAGTCACGTTTTCTTAAACGGAAATAATATCTTTTTCTAGGCACTGCACTTGGTGATCCTCGTACGCTCCCCTAAGACTATTATTTTATTTTATGCTAAATTGGTCACTTTTTGAGTTAACTTTATCAGGGGCGTTTCCAAGGCGGGGTTATGGAGCAATTGCCCTCCTCCTGAGAATCAAGTGTTATTGATACTAAACCTACCGGAGTGTAATGTCCACTTTGGAGATTTTAATCAAAAATGTTGAATTTCAGGTTTTCATTTATCCTGAACATACTACACGACGTTTTTTAATAATGAACAGTTACTTAAGTATCCTGGAATTTGACAATTTTGATTAAAGTACCAAAAGTGGTCAGTTGACCGCTCTGGTATGTTAAGTGTTAAATTTGTATGAATAACAAATTAAAATTTAATGATTCTCCCCCTTTGAGACAAATTGTTTGGGAGATAAGTAAAATTAAAAATTACTTCCTTATCAACAAAATAATTGTATCCATGCCTAAATTTTACTTTGTACCAGTTCAGTTTCGGTTTCACCGATACAGGTTTATTTTAAATTATTTTCTTAGGTGTATTAAACTGGAGCAAAATTTTTCTTTTTTGTTCCTTTATATACTTTAAAAAGATCTTTTTTGTTTTTATTCTTTGTCTCTTGTGGTTAAAGCTTAGTTTATGTTATTATAAAGCTAAGAAAGTAATTAAAATTTGTTTTGTTTGTGCTTTTTCACAACACACATATTTTTGAATTTTTGTAATTCGTGACAAATCAATTTTTCGTTTCAAACATGCAACTAATGAGATGGAGAAAAAATATTTGTTAGCTGATTTATTTTTAAATAGATTTTAATGATGCCAATTTTTAGCCTTGAAAGTCTACTTTTTACTTTAAAAGAATTATAACATTGTAACGAGGATAATGTTCCATGGCACTGGGCAAATTCTGAGCTTTTATTGAAAGAGGTGTCTCTTAATTTATTCGAACATAATAAATATAGCACTACAATTTACAAAGTTGCACACATGTGAACATGATTTTTCTTGTTTGTAAGACCAAAGATATGTCTAAAATCAAATCACGAGTCAACAACTATAAAAAGAGCGTCAATTACGGCTTTGTACATCAAAAACTGGTGCAAATTATTATGGTTAATAAAATTCATGTTTTTTATTTTGTCTTTTTTGTTTCTAGTTGTTATACAAGTGATTGGAAATTAAAGTAATTTTTTGTTTCCATTATCATTCAATTTAAATATTGCTTCCCAAAGCAAAAAGAAAAGAAAAAACATTGATATAAAGAACTTTTTCCTCCTTGAAATGGTAAGGTTTTCTCTGAAACAGAGTTTGGATAAAAGCGAAAAGCTTTTATTCAGGTGGAAAGTTTGCTTCAATGCAAAAGGTAAATCTATCACTCCAGAAAAACTTTTACTCTTGGACGCCAAACACCGGCATCCACAAATAACATACTGGCGTCGAACAGATTTACATCTTTTCCATCTTCCCCTTTGGGGAACTGTTTAGAAATTCTGCTCGTTTATCTGCAGACGCTTGAGACTAATTCGATGGGTTGAATGCGGCATGCCTCGGCAGCTTTCAAAGCATAAACAGCAACATGCCGTGGGATGTTTCAAGATGAATGAGAGGAGATTCCACTTTCTCACAAAAAAAATCGAAAGTGTCATTGCCTTGTAACTACTTTGAAGGCCAAAGTAGGGAATGCTGCTGCTTAACAACAAGCAGATAATCTCGGAACCAGTTGCATTTTCAAAGAGGGCAGTACTCTCTAATTTATCTTATCGGGGATTCAGTTGATTACCCCCGTAAATAGATGGAACAGGTTGCCATTCCCAGCAATTTCGTACCCCCTGCCCGTTTTGTGCACGTGAAATGCCTAACAGATTCGAATGTAATGTGTTGGGTTAAAAAACTATTCATTTTTCCCCTCACGTGAGCATGACTTAATTGCAAACTCTCAAGGTTATTCTATTGACCCCACTTCATCTTGCTCAAGAATTTTGCTGAAGGGGCAATGAAAAGAATAAAATACGTGAGTAACTTTTAGAATAACCTTGAGAGGCACTTAAAAACGAAGTCAGACCCGAAGGGACTATTAACACATATTTTACTTTAGAAGCTGAAAGAAAACGTGATTTGTGCTTTAAAATTTGGATACATGTTTCTTTGAAAAATAATATTTTATAACAAAATTTTTATTAAAATTGCGTGGCGAAGACGGACTTTTTTTAGGGGGGGGGGGGGTTGGGGAGAGAGAGAGAGAATGTTATTTCTCCCCTCAATCATTCAAAGCCTGGTTAAGTAATTTTCACTTCTGCAAATAAGGATAGAGCACAAAGCTAGACAAATTTTTGCTTTTGTAATCAAAGCAAGAATATGAATAAATTGTTGGAATTGTCCGACACATCGAACTAAGAAAATATAATTCTGTATTCGATCTTTGGAGGCTCCAAGCAATGTTTTTGTCTCAAGCCGACTTAATTTTTATCCATCTATAGATGGAGCTCTTGTCAAGCAAGAAATCCTTTTATTAGAGAAACTTATTTTGGCAACGAGTCCTTGTGTGAACAGCAGAGAGCAGATTCAAAACAACTGCGTAGTTGCGGTTGCTTGAGCATTTAATTCACATTCAGCTTTTAATCGAGTGAATATTCTTATTCACAAGAAAAGAATTGTTTATTTTGAGTTTGCATTGGAATTATGAATTTCATTCAATATGCATTCGATTACAATGAAACAAAATTTGATAAAACTTCACAATAACAAATATTATACACGTTCACTCTAATTTTTAAAACACCTACATAAAGTCCTGTGCGTTTGAATTCCAAGTACGCAGTTATTCCTTATAGTTCATTGTTCACACAGAAAAAGAAATTAAAATTTAGGAATGTAATCTACGAGGTTTGATTCAAGTTTTTAAAAATTCGTTTTGTATCTTTCTTAGTCAATTTAAATTGTGTTAGTGGTTTCAAGAAAGGAAGAAAAGTAAATTTCTTAGGATTAAAACCTCAGGTTTGTATATTGACTTATACGTCTGCTCTAAGGACAGTGTTTTGAACAATATCGATTTCATTATTATGATTGTAAATATTATAACCATTGAAACGGGAAAATGACTTGTTTTGATACCCATTGTGATTATAAATTATTTTCTTTACCATACTTGGAGCTTCTTCGATGGATAAATATTGTTAAATTGTTCTAACACTAGTAACGAATTAGCTTTAATGTAAACTCTTTCTCTATCAATGAGAAAATTCTCTTAAAACATTTTAGGAATAACTTTTTTTTAATCAGTCGTTACGTTTAAATAATCACTTTTGCGTTGCATATTGGTTAATAATTTTTACTTCGGAGAGAGAGTTGGATAATATTAAGAGAAAACAATTTTCCACGAATTGTTTATAGTGTTCTGAAATATTTTTCAGAAGTCCGAGCATGTGTGGGAAAAGAAAAGTCCGTTTTTTAAATAGACTTCAGGAAACGCTTAATTAGCATTTTATAGTTAAATTACCGATTTCAGACAATAAAAAAGAAAATTTTGTTTAAGTATTTAAGTTCTCCAGCTCAAGTGTGCATTGTTTTTAATTAAAGTTTCCAAAATAAATTACGTTGAAGTAGATACAGAACTCGATAATAAAAAATCATATGTCAAGAAATGTTATAGGCATGAAATATAAATAAAATATAATCTTAAAAAGTCATTCACATCATTTAAAAAGGGTCGGACAGGCAATTGATACTGCACTTGGTGTTTAAATACAGGCACATATATATAATAATACACACGTGAATTTTTGCGTATATACATACATAGTGTTTAAACTTTGTTTCACCCCCGTGGAAAAAGGTGGAATGACGTAAACCGGAATTTTTTCTCAAAGATATGCACAAATGCAATAACATATATATAATAAGAATTCCATCCAAAATCTAGAACATTTCCACCCATTTTAAAGTAGTACATCATAAGGGAAAAAAATCAAATATCAAGCCCATCATTTCCAATTTTTTGTGCGGGGGGGGGGGGGGAGGGTATAAATTCAATGTACATTTCATTAAAAAGAACAGCAGAATACACATATAAATAAATACTTACCAGAGGTTGCTCCAGAAAAATTTCAGGTTCGTTTTCGGAGCCCTTCACTTAATTCCAGTTGATCAAACGGACCCTTCACAAAATTCCGGTCAATTAAAACGGACCCTTCACAAAATTCCAGTCAATTAAAACGGACCCTTCACAAAATTCCAGTCAATTAAATCGGACCCTTCACAAAATTCCAGTCAATTAAAACGGACCCTTCACAAAATTCCAGTCAATTAAAACGGACCCTTCACAAAATTCCAGTCAATTAAAACGGACCCTTCACAAAATTCTAAGCTACCAAATCGTACTTTTTACAGAATTATTTAATAAATAAGCGGGGAAAAAAATATTTAAAAAAAAAATCTTTGCATGTTTAAATTTTGAATTTTCACAAAAATGTTTGAATTTTCCTAAAAGTATTTGATTTTTCACAAAAATGTTTTTAAATTCACAAAAAACGGACTCAAAAAATGCTGGATAACCCCTTGCTTACAAATTCACTATGCTTTCAAAGATGGGGGGCAATTGCCCCTCCTGACCCCCCAAGCAATGAGCACAATACCATTGAATGCGATGTTTTCCATGAAATTAAATACCCAAACTGTCAAATACCGTTATTGTATTTTTTATTGAACTGCTTAGAAGTTTTAATTAAAAATCAATGGGCTTGTGATGAATGAAATATATTAAAAATTACTCAGTGCGATTGATTACACCTTGTTGCGTAATTAATATTTCTCGATGTCACAGTGAAAGTGATACTGTACTTACCTCTCTCATGTGTGAGGCAAAGAGTCCAACAGACAGGTTTTGGAAACAAAAGTCGTAAAGATACTGTGAAACACTTCCGAATATCGTCTGTTAAATGCAGAGAAACACAGAAGAAAGTCATTCCTGTGCAATAAGGGATATTGTCTTATTCGCTTGAGTTTCACGGTACTAGCATACACTTCGTAAACAATTAAAAAGGCTTCTCAGAAAAAATGTCCTGATGCAGTTGAAATTTCTTGAGACTTTTTTTTTTTTTTTTGTATATAATTTCAAACTAGGCAGCGATGGCAAATGAGTTGAAAAATGACTTTTGAAGAGGCGCTGTGACCACTCGAGTTTTTATATTAATGGGAGAACACATACTAATTCTCATAACACATACAACTATTGTCTGACAAATAAAATGAGAGGGTGGGGACAGGGCACACATAAGTTGATACAATGTAATTTAAATTCCTTTAACATTTTCATTATTTCAATTTAATACTTTGATTTCTGCAATAGCATTTCTTGCGGGAACTATAGCAATGCCTCACAGAACATAGTTGTAACGCCCTGCCCTAGACTTTTCTGCTCTCAAGTGAATCTCGGGTGAACTTCCCTCGGGTATACTTACCGTTAGAAGAATTTTCTGAGAACGCAACTTACTCTTTTGTGCATCGGATGGATGGCCTTTTCGACGATGGAAGGGACCTCTCTACGGAGTTCTTGGAAAGTTTCTGTATTAGTTCCCAAAACTATTGCAATAGGCTGGCAGTGTAGAAAGAAAGAGAAGGAGTAGGTTCCCCCAGAAGCGTATGGTGCAAGTATAATGAAAGTAGACCTTTGCCGGGGATGCACAAAATCACTGTACAGCATAACAGCACATAGTACTCGTATTAAACTTTAATAACTATAATAAATAGAAATTTTGTAATTTGAAGCTTATATGAGTTATTAAACAACAAAAAAAATTCTGGAGGATTTCCAGAAGTGAATCCTTCACTACTTTTCTCCACCAGAACCCTACCTGTTAGCCAAGGTCTTAGGATTGCTTGCGCACGGGGCGATGTAGTGGGGTCCACGGATTTTATGTGCACGTATCCCCAAGTGTACATGGTGGATCTTCAGCGGGTATCGAACACGCGACCTTGCAGGGGGAAGTCCGACGTCCTAACCACTAGGCTACCACCGCCATCCTTCTCTACTGATCTTATAGCCATTTAAGAAAAGAACTTGAACGTAAAAAAAAAAGGCGAGAGTAAAAAGGAACAAGTATATAATTTCTAATGCTTGTTTATTGCAAGTTTGGCATTCGTTTCGGTAATTTATGGAGTTTTCCCTCCATGTTCGATGTTCTTTTATGATTTAACGCATACTTTTCGTAACACTTTCCAAAGATTTTTCTCTTTTGACGCGAATACGTCTTTAAATTTGCTACCATACGGGATCAATCCAAAAAATCTAGTAATAACAAAAGCGGGGGATACAGTTTGGCGCTGTAGTTTCGAATCTATCCTCTACATCCAAAATTAAATGATACCACTGGACAGCTAAAGGATCAAAGAATTCATTACGATAAGCGAGAACAGTGACACATCGCGGGGGGTAAAGAGTGAAGCGCCGCCATTTTGAGGTTATTTTGCTGCGTATCGAAATTTGCAATTAGTATAGATTTTGACTCGTAGAAGCTACGGTGTTCGTTTAAGTTTTAATCATCAACTGTCGTCAAAATCTATCGATTGTATATAAAACATTAGTTTAAAGTAGTGACAGTGAATATAATATGGTGTTAGAATAAAAAAATACCAAAAATATATAATGTCGGCTTATACGTGTCGAAAAGCCAAATCTATAAAGTTATTAATTAACTAGTACGCCCGGCAGTCATACGAAATGACCGCTGTTCTAGATATTATAAATTGTAATTAAAATGATTTGTGCAAAGGTGTCTGCTAATTCAAACTGAATTACCCAAATCAGGTGGCGAGGACGCTCCTTCGCTTACAGCCCCACAATACTATACATTTATTTACTATATAATCAAATTGCTTGTGAAAAATATATATTTATCATCGAAAGAACTTATTGAAAATTTTATTATGCTTTTCAAAACACTAGTTTTAACGAAACTGGGGAAAAAGAGCGCTGCCACTCTAATAAGAAAAATATGAAAAGGGCAGACAATAAATAAATTAATTAAAAAGAAAGAAAGGATTAAATTAAATTCGCGTATACATTAATTTTTAACGGAGATTGAAATACACCGAAGCCTCACTCAATATGTCGTTAACGGAGATAAACGTTTCGATTGTTATTAGTATATTTGTTACATTTATGACAATAACAATGGCAACTGCATTGATTGTTTGTTCACACGGCAACTGTAATTATATGTTTGGAAATGAGGGCAACAATGCAAAAATAAAATAAAACGGGTCGAAAAAATCATTGAAAAATTTTTAAAAATTAATTTAAAAAAAACTAATTGAGTCACAACTTTCATTTTTGCGGCGATGCGTTTCTCGGGTCGTAAACATTGACCGTGCCGAATGTGGTCCCGATCGGTAAAACGGCCTAGGATCCTATCGCGGGCAGACACAGGCAGAATGAGCCGCTTATATATAAGATGAAGTTATATTGTAACACAATAATTATTTGTTTCCTTGCTTTTATTCTAAATACATAAATAATAATATTTTATTTAAAATATATAACCCGTTACATAAACGTATTCAAGTACAACACACGGACACAGCCATACCCCACTTTTTTTGTTTGTTTGTTTTTTTGTTTTTTGCATAGCTCCTTAGAAACATTCCTGACAGTAAGAAACTCTTTTTAACATTGATTTTTATATTTCTTATTAATAATTTCCTCAACAAAGAAATATCAAGCCAAGCCTTTCCAATTCCAATAAAAATACTTATTTTTCCTCCGTAACGTTCTCTCCAAAGAACAATTGTAGTTAAATCGATGTACGATATTTAAGTTAGACGACCCTCTATTGATTTTTAAAAAAGAGTCATTAAAATCAGTTCAACTAGTAAAAACAATATGGATGAAAAAACAAAAAAAAAAAAAAAAAAACAACAAACAAAAATGGCTAAATTTTCGCCATAACTTCTTTTTTAGTTATCGAATATGGTCAAACGAAGGTACGGAACCTAACGGAAACCACCTCCATCGATTAAAAAGGGGTTCATCCGGTGAGAAGTTATGGGTCGACAAATAAACAAACAAAAAAAAAAAAAAAAAACAACAAAGCGACATACTGTCTGGTTTTCTTAGCCGAGACTTTCCTCGAATTCGCGCATGCGTCAGGTCTGCTTCTATTTCATTGAAATAGGGGGAAGAAGATGACTAAAAATTAGTAAATGTTTAGTTTTTATGAAGAATAATGAACTCTCTGTGTTTTTCCTTTTTTTCTTTTGATGTTTTGTGGTAAAGACTCAAATTGAAAATAAAATACATCATTATAGGGGAAAAGCACAAAAATGGCAGCGCAAACCGCGCTGCCATTTTTGCCTTTCGTAAACGAAGAGTACATATGGTATAAATAGATAACCTCCTTCTTAGGGAAGTCGGTTAAAAATACTGCGGTGTAACAAACATTAAGGATCAGTAATAATTAATCCCAACAAAACATAAATGTGAAAAAAGGGCCAAGTTCGATAGAACAAAAACGGCCTTCGGAGTAGTCGGTGTGAGCGATAAAAGAATTGATATCTAACGGGTTCCAAGTTCCGTAGCAGATACTTTAATCATAGCTGTAAGAGTGTACAATGTGCTTTAATTTATTTAAAAACATTTTTTTATCGGATTCCTAACTTGGCAAGTATTAATTGAGGTAAATTATATTCAAAAAATTTAACTCATGCAATTAGAAATTTTTATAGTTAGTAAAATCATGTGGCAAGCTATTATAGTTAATTTCCAATTGTCTTCTTATAGTCTTCTTGAACGTAACCTATCTTAATTAAAACTTGCCAAGTTAGGAATCCAATAAAAAAAGTGTTTTTAAATTAAATTAAAGAACATTGTACACTCTTACAGCTATGATTAAAGGATCTGCTATGGAACTTGGAACCCGTTAGATATCAATTCTTTTATCGCTGACACCGACTACTCCGAAGGCCGTTTTTGTTCTATCGAACTTGGCCCTTTTTTCACATTTATGTTTTGTTGGGATATCATTAATTTTTGAAAAGCTAAAATTTGTGTTTTTATATTGACGATAAGTTATACTAAGGTAAACCAAGCTAAATAGTCGCTATTAATTATTAAAGATTTCTTTTGTTTCTTTACATTTCTCCATAATTAGTCCGTACGTCCATCTTTACTTAATTAATCTTTTATTTAAAATGTTGAAAAGTTCTGTATAAAAACTACACTGGATTCTTTGTACTCAGCTTGAGTTTGGTCTTAAGGCAAAATATTAAAGCGGAAAGGGAATTTCAATGCATCAATTAATTTCCTTTAAGCGCGCGAGAGTATTGTTTATGTTAACGGCAGAAAACTATGGCTGTCGTTTGAAGTCTTTAGGTATGATGTTACTTATGCGTATGCTAGTAACTTCGAAGATGTAATTTTTTGAAGTTTCGGATTTTTTCCTTTATACACTCCTCAAAACAATTAAAGGATCACTTCTTTATAAGCTTGTCATTTTTTTAACAGTTAAAAAACTGATTATATGTTATATTATTTTGAAAGGCAATGCAAATGGCTACCAAATCCTTGCTAAATTATTGAAGAATTTTTTGTTGTGTATTGGGAATAGGTGAGAGAATTAAAAAACTACCAAAATCAAAATGAAAACCCTTTAATTATTAAAATCAAAAGTAAACAAAAAGTTGTTTTTGTGTTACAATTAATGGCTCAGTATCTTGTGTTCCCTTCTCTGACGGAAATCACAGCTCGGATTCGCCGGGGCGTTTTTATAAGCCTCCTGAGGCTTTCTTGAGGCAAACGCTCCCACTCTTCTCGAAGAGCGATTTCCAGCTCCTCCAAAGTGGTGGCTTGGTTTTGACGGCTCCGGATACTTCTTCCCAGTTGATCCCAGACATGTTCGATGGGATTCAGGTCCGGGCTGCAAGCGGGCCACCCCAAAGTGGTGATATTGTGGTCTTGTAGGTACTGACGCACGATCCCTGCAGTGTGGGGACGGGCCCCATCGAGCATAAAAATGAAACTATGCTCTTCTGCTTCTGCTCTGTGACGTATCTGGACATCCAACACCTCGTTAACATACCTCTGGGCGGTCAGGGATCTGTTGCGGATGACTACAAGGTCTGTACGATCATCGAGTGTTATTCCACCCCACACCATTATTGATTCTCCTCCAAATGGGACCCTTGAAGATAAGCAGCAGGGAATAAAACGCTCATTCCTTCTTCTGTATACTCTAGTCCGACCATCATTACCAAAAGGAGTAAATTTAGACTTATCAGAAAAGAGTGCTTTGCGCCAATGCTTTAGGTGCCAACGTCTGTGTGTCCAAGCAAACTGCATTCTTTCTCTTTTGTGACGTGCTGTAAACCGAGGTACTTGGACTGGTCGTCTAGATCTCAATCCACTTTCCCGAAGTCGATTTCGTACAGTCTGGTCGGAAATTTGGGTCCCCGTTGCTCATCTTAGCTCATTTTGCAGCTCCCTGGCTATTGAAAATCTGCGTCTGAGGGCACTTAGACGTAAATACCTGTCCTCTTGGGCTAAAGTGTACCTCCTCCGCCCTTGACTTGCCTTATATGGACAGTTTCTAGTTGTTGGTAGCGGTTCCAAAGTCTTGAAACCACTGATTGACTTACACCGAACCTTTGACTCACCTGACGTTGAGAAACACCACCTTCAATCCATGTGACAGCCCTAGTCACATCATTGTAAGAAAGAAATCTTCTAACACTTGCCATGGTACGTAAACAGGACGAAGCATACAGAAAATGAGTGAACTGCACCTTGTAAGTTCGATTGACAACTGGTTAGTACTTGGAATCTTGCTCTTTTTCATTCCTGTTTCGGTGTGTTTACAAAAACATCAGAATTATCTATACTAATTGAAAGCCAAGAAACAAAAACAAACTCTGTTGTTTCTCATTAAAGGTGTCCAGTACCAAAGGTCAAATTCTCATATTTATTATAAAACTTATTCTTGTACACGATCATTCCAAAGTAGTGATCCTTTAATTGTTTTGAGAAGTGTATATGCCAAAATATCTACCTTGATACCAAGTTTCAAGTCCCCTAGAAGTAGGTTAGGTTTTTGATGAGTAAGTGAGTGAGTGATAAAAATGACTTTTCAGAACTTAATAATTCCATAACCATAAGAGGTACATCAATGAAATTTGATATTCTAGGGGTTAAAAGGATCTCTATTAGACGTACAAAATTGCAACTATGTAGGTCTAATAGTTTTGGGGTAATGATGGGGTCAAAAGTAGCTCGAAAAGGTTCGGGTAATATACACATTGGCCGGTGTCGCCGTTTCTGAATTTGGCTGACTTTCTGAACTTGGCGGACACACTGCCGTGTGTCTAGAGAACCAGAAATAAGGCGATACCTTATAAATTAATCATGAGATTAGTCAGAAAATGCTATTAAAATTTTATCACTAATCTTTTCATGTCACATTCATCAACTATAAAACTTTTTAAACATCATTTTTTAGAGTTATTCAAATTTGATTGGCGCAAAATGGCACAGTTAAATTAGCGAATTCTGCTTTTTTTCCTTTCTTCTTTTCTATCTTTCTTTTTTTTCTTTTTTTAAATTAGGCTGATATTGATAGAAAACAATGTTTGTAACATAAAAATCAGTCTCGTGTCACTAATTGAGCTTAAGGCTGCTATTCAGTTAGAGTTACAAATCTTCGAAACCAATGTTAACCTACGGAAAAAGTTGGATTAAGTTTGAGAAAGTTCCTTTGAAGTTTTCGAGTGTGGAATATTTTTGAGTATTTTTCAAGCCTATATCTCGGTCTTTTAGTTTTTACTTTTTTTAAATCTCACTTACCGTATTTTTAAAAAATCGTTAAAAAATGAATTTTGGAAAAAACGTGGTACTGCTAGACGTTTCGCTCTATAAAATATTTTCAAAGCATGTTACCGAAATTTGGAAAACCAGCAAGACCAGCAAAACATTTCCAGCTTTCTTTTGAACCTTTGTTTGAAATAATACGAGCATTTTTAAAGACAAAAAAATCCGTTCAAAGTTTGAAAATATTTCCAAAAAAAGCTCGAAATTCCTATAAGCCACGCCCCCCACCGCTTCCCATGCAAGGGGGCATGATTTACGAGGTCGATTAGCTTAATGACTCTCACTCCGGGAAGCGTTGCTGCTGTTTCGGATTCGGACAATGGGGAAGTGTGGTCCCCCTCTTCAGTGGGTTTAGAAGACACAGAAGACAGACCACATGTTTTTTTCGAAAGGGAAGAAAATTCAGACAAGTGCTTTTCCCCAGTTTTCCCAATGTTTGAGTTGGAGAAGCTATGATCACTTATATGTAATCCTTTATAGGGGCAAATTCCTGTTCCCAAAGAACTATAAAAATATTTTTCATGAATTAAATTAGGGGGAGATTTTTTGTTTTTTACTGAAGGAATAAAGGAATGATAAACTTTAAATGTTTTCGTAAATTATAAAGAGATTTTTGAAAAAATGAATGTATTTTCAAAATTTTAAATTGGCCTCTTTCTGAATGTAATGTTTCAATATCTTGTGTTTTAGAACCGAAAACAAAATATTAAATATTGATTAAATTCATCAACATCTTCCGGTGAAGGGATCATTCCTAACTGATGTCCCGCTTCGAGGGGGGGAGGGGGGTGCGTGAAATTGTGACAAAGTGTGACAAGGGGAGGGGAGGGGGTAACAGGGAGTGTGACATCATGCATTATGCAACATAGCGTGACGCGTGACAAAGGGGGGGGGGAGGGAATTTTGAAAAACAAAATTACAGACAAAGGTCGACTGACCGGGGGGGGGGGGGGAAGGGGGTTTACTAACAACCTCCTTGCTTTCTTTTTTTCTTTTTCTAATGATTTTTTATGTCATTCGTAATATTTATTAACTTTTTCTTTCATAAGATTTTTCCACCCTTCGATATCTTTTACTTCTTTTTAGCCTACTTTCCGTAAAAGTAAAAAAAAATAATAATAAAGCATGAAAGAAGGCTTAATGGTATCGTGAAAATATCGTTAGAAATCAAGAAAAGTCAAAAATAAATTAAGTAATTAAATAAAGATTGAAAAATAAAAAATTTGAAAGTAGGGTTTTGAGATGGGGAAAAAGTGTGTCTGTCGGTCTGTCGGTCTGTCTGTCGGTCTGTCGGTCTGTCCCCCCCTAATAACTTTTGAACGAATTGTCCGACTCGAAAAATTCTTTTTGCATTCGAAAGATCTCGGTGAGGACATCTAATTTCCATATTTTATTTTTTGATTTGAACAATTTTTTGTTCAATTTTGAACAGTTCAAAAAATATTAACATTAGTGCCTATGGGCGAAAATGAAGCAAATTATGTAAACTCTGGGTACAAGATCCAAGTTCCAATGAACAAGCTCACTGGAAGAAGTTCTTGGCGTGAAATATTGATTTGAACAATTTTTGTTCATTTTTGAACAGTTCAAAAAAAAATTAACATAGTGCCTACGGGGAAATTTCAATCCTATATAAATCCTGATCTAACAGGCCGATTTCCTTAAAACAAACTTTATCGGAAAGTTCTTATGACGTAGAACATGTACAGATAAAAAGTTCATCCAGAACTAACGAGCCTATTTTCTTATGAAATTTTTTGATCGGGATTTTCAAGAATATTTTTGAATTACTGAAAGATTAAATGAATAAGCAAAATAATGAATGAATAAATGAGTGAATAAATACATGAATGCCTGAATAAATGAATGATTGAACGAATCTGTATTATCCGTTGAAAAAGGCATATTTGAAGCAATTAAGAACTAAAGCTAAACGAGAAAGAGAGAGAGATAGCTAGATTATAAATTTGAAGCTGGTGTATACGGGAAAGTAGGCTCGTATAGTTCTAGACGGAACTTCTTGTTAAGTTTTAAAATGGTTAATTTCTAATTCTTTGGAGGGTTGAAAAATTATTTCCATGTGGGAAAACAAAAACAGACTGTACGTTTGAAGTACATCAAAAAATCCCCCCCCCCCCAAAAAAAAGCATAATAATTTTATTATGTGTTTATTTCTGTTAACATAGTCTTTCTTTTGAAAATTAATTCATTAACATAAAGTTACCATTCTTTTTGCATTAATCCTGGTATTTATTATTACTATTATTATTATTTAACAGCATTTGCTCTAAAATAAAGTTGAATTTACTAAAATTTATTAGTTTATCTAACTTATATGCGTTGGTCCCGCAGTGGACCAGTCGGCCGAAGCTCTTTTCCAGCAGTACACCGAAAGTGAAGCAACATTGACTGAAGTCAGTGTTTGGGAGGGTGACAACCTCTCGCGGCTGGTTGCTGCGTCCGTGTACGCTAAGGGGAGCTGGTGCACGTTAAATAGGTTGCAGCTCCAATGTCCTCCAAGTGAAACGATACTTCTGGGAGTAGGGGAATAATGGGTGTTCTACCCCAAGAGGCAGATCGCGGATCAGGGGGCGTGGCCGATCCGCCTCCCAATACCCCCAGGCGTGCCCTCAGGAGTTAGTCGAGTGGAGTTGAGTTGTATGCCCTCAGGCATTTTTCGAGTGGAGTTGAGTTGTTTTTGCCCCCAGGCGTTTTTCGAGTGGAGTTGAGTTGTATGCCCTCAGGCGTTTTTAAAGTAGAGTTGAGTTGTTTTTCAAAAGTTTATAGTTTTGGAATGGCAACACTGTTTAATTTAGGTTTTAACCCTATTATTCCGCCTCCTAGCGGCAAATAGTGGAACTACTATAGCACTGTTTCAATACTACGAAAACCGTTTTTTTAAGTTTATAGTTTTGGAATGGCAACACCTTTTGTTTCAGTTTACGACTTGATGCAATGTAATGTCGATTGCAGCGCCATCTATGAGAAGAAAATGCAACTATTTTCGAACTTAGAATTATTTTTTTTCTACTGTTTTCTCTCAGAATTCAAGCAGGAGCTACACTGTGATTAGAAAATTCTCGACATTTTTACTTAGAAAAGACTTAGATTTTTTTTTTTACTATTTATTTATTTATTTATATATTTTTTCAGACTTAGAAAACTTATCAGTTGCAAGTGATTTTTTTTTCTAAGTATGTAAAACATAGTACAGTAACATTTTTCTGATAGGTTTTGCAAACTTTTTCGTAAATCTTAGTTTTAACTGCATAACGCATTTCATTCTAAAGTTATTTTCTACTTTATGTTATTATCACACTTGCACTCTCCTTCAAAGAATATTTTCTAAAACTCTATTACTTCACACATTAACGCAAAAAAACTCAGATTGAACGCGTAAAACTTAGAATAATAATGTAAAAATACTAAGTACAAGCATATTCATCCAGTAAAACTCAGTACAGAAATGTAAAATTGCTAAATACAAAAGGTTTAAACAGCATGAAAATATAAAAGTACTAGATACAAAATGTCACAACAGCATGAAAATATAAAAATACTAAGTATTAAATGTTAAAACAGAACGAAACGAGTGTTAGTACTACTAGTGCTGGTTCCAAACTTAGTTTCATCCAGCCAAATTTAGTACGAAAAGCAAAAGTACTATGTCCAAAATGTTAAAACTTTGATTCATTCCGTAAAACAGTAGAGAATGTAAGAAATTACTAAATAAAAACGTTTGAACTTGCAAAACAAAATCATTTTCTACTTGCAAAATTTTAGAACTTCGCATGAAAATGTAACGTTTGAAACTTTGAACTAAAATTTCAACACTGAATCATAAAAAATCCGAAGCAATTTAAACTGTGGAATAAAGATTTGAGACTTAAAAAGTAAATGTAAAAACACTAAAATGGATTTGAGAATCTTAAAAGTGAAATAGAATAATAACTTCACTAGAAACGTAAAACTTGAAAAATTTAAATCACAAAACTCAAAACTATTGCAAAGTGCTTTATGTTAAACGTAAAAGTGCTAAGAGCAAAATGCTAAAACTGAGGAAACTTAGAAATACGTGAAACAAATCATTTAGAACTATAAACTTTAAAAACTTAAACTCATTCAGAAAAGAACGGAAATGCAAAATTACAAAACAAAAGTGTTACGCTCATGCAAAATATTAAAACTTAACGCAAAAAAAAAAAAAAGTAAGAAAGTACAAAACACCAAAAGTTAAGAGTTGTATAAAAAAATTGTTACTTAGATTCGTCTAAAACATGACTCGGAAAGAGTAAAAGCCATATACGCAAATTGAAAAAAAAACTTATATTCACCTACTAAAATATAAAAATAGCAAGCACAAGACGTTAGAACAGAACGAAAATGTAAAAGTGTGAAACGTAAAATTACAAAACCTAAATTCATCTACTAAATGTTTGGTAAAAAATGTAAAAGTACTAAGAGTGAAAACTAAAAAAACAGCATGAAAGCTAGAAATAAAAAATACAAAACATCAGAACTTAAATTCATATAGAAAATCTTAGAACAAAAAAAATGCTAAAGTTCGGAAATTTTTTAAACAAAAGTATGATGCACTTGCAAAATGTTAAAACTTAGTGCATAAACGTAAAAAGTACTATGTACAAAATGTTAAAATTTAGATTTATCTACTAAAAGAGTGAATGAAGATGTAAAATTGCTAAGTGTAATATATTAAAACAACACGAAAACGCAAAAATACTAAGTACAAAACGTAAAAAAAAATATTTATCTACTATAACTTAGACTGAAGTCGTAAAATTACTAAGTACAAAGTGTTAAAACATCGTAAAAATGTAAAAATATCAAGTATAAAGCAGCAAAACATAGATTTGTCTATAGAAATCTTGATCAAAAAATGTAAAAGTTCAAACAACAAAATCCAAAAACTCTGAAAAATTGAAAACACACAGTACAAAAACAGCAAAACCTGTAAAAATGCTAAATATAAAGCTGCAAAACTTAAATCTTTCCAGAAAAACTTAGAATGAAGTTGTAAAAGTACGGAACTTTTCAAAGTAAAAGTGTTATGCACATACAAAATGTTAAAACTTAATGTAAAAATGTAAAAATACTTCGTCTAAAATGTTAAAACTCTGATTTATCTACTAAAACTTAGAATGAAAATGTAAATGAATCAAATGTACTAAGTATGAAATAGTAAAGTAACATGAAAATGTAAAAGTACTAAGTATATACGGTATACATCAAGTGAAACTTTGTACAAAAATGTTAAACTTAAGTACGAAACTTAAAAGACTTAGATCTGTCTGCAGAAATCTTGATCGAAAAACGTAAAAATTCAAACAACAAAATAGTAAAAGTCTGAAAAAAGTAAAAAGACGCAGTACAAAAACAGCAAAACATATATTTGTTTACTGAAATCTTGATCAAAAATGTAAAAGTTCTAACAACAAAATCTTAAAACTCTGAAAAATTAAAAACATGCAGTACAAAACAACAAAACATGTAAAAATGTTAAGTATAAAGCTGCAAAACTTAAATTCATCCAGAAAAACTGAGAACGAAAAATGTAAAAGTACGAAACTTTTCAAAACGAAAGTGTGATGCACTTGAAAAGCGTTAAAATTTAATGCGAAAATGTAAAAAGTACTACGCACAAAATGCTAAAATTTAGATTTATCTACTAAAACAGTGGATGAAGATGTAAAATTACTAAGTATATATTGAAGCAGCAAGAAAATGTTAAAGTACTAAGTACAAAAACGTAAACAAATTGATTTATCTACTAAAACATAGACTGAAGTTGTAAAATTACTAAGTACAAACTGTTAAAACATCATAAAAACTTGAAAATAGCAAGTATAACCCAACAAAACATAGATTTGTCCACTGAAATCTTGATCAAAAATGTAAAAGTTCTAAAAACAAAATCCTAAAACTGATAAATTAAAAACACTCGGTACAAAACAACAAAACACGTAAAAATGGTAAGTATAAAGCTGCAAAACTTAAATTCATTTAGAAAAACTTAGAACGATGATGTAAAAGCATGAAACTTTTCAAAATAAAAGTGTTATACACTTGCAAAATGTTATTACTGCAAAAATGTTAAGAATTACTACGTACAAAATGTTAAAACTCTGATTTATCTACTACAGCAACGCGAAAATGTAAAAGTACTAAGTATATAACGTATTCATCAAGTGAAATTTTGTACGAAAATGTAATCGTTTATGTACGAAACTTTAAAAACTTAGATTTATCTACAAAAAATCCCAACTAAAGTCGTAAAAAGTATGAAATGTTAAACATCATGAAAATGTAAACTTTCCGAAAATGCAAACATCAAAACTTAGATGTATCTAATAAAATTTAAGAAGGAGTAAAAGTGTCAAACTTAATAAAAGTACTAAGTAAAAAACAAAAAAAAAAACTTATAGTCATCTACTAAAACACAGAAAAACTTAGCACGAAAAGGTAACAAAAAATTTTCAAAATAAACGTGTTATGCACTTACAAAATGTTAAAACTTAAATTTATCTACTAAAACCCAGAACAAAGATACTAAGTATAAAAAATACTAAGTATAATACATTGTAGCAACACAAAAATTTAAGAGTACTAAATACAAAACGAAAAAAAAGTTAGAGTTATCTAACTAAAACTTAGACTGAAGTCGTAAAATTACCAAGTACGAAATGTTCAAACATCATAAAAATGACTAAATAACAAGTATAATGTATCAAAAACATAGATTTCTCCATTAAAATCTTAATCAAAAATGTAAAAATTCTAAGGACAAAATGCTAAAGTAGTGAAAAAATGAAAAATACACAGTGCAACACAAGAAAGCATGTACTAACTATAAAACTTCTAATCTTGAATTCATCCAAGGAAAAAAAAACTTAGAAACAAAAAAAAAATATGTAAATACGAACGAAAATTTTCAGAAATAAAACTGTTATCCACTTGCAAAGTGTTAAAACTTAGTGCAAAAATATAAAAAGTACTGTGTATGAATGTTGAAACTTAGATTTATCAACTAAAACACGGAATGAAGATGTAAAAATATTAAGTATAATATATTAAAGCAACACTAAAATGTAAAAGCACTATGTACAAAACATCAAAACTTAGATTCATCTAGTAAACTTAGTACAAAAATGTAAAAGTACTAAGCATAGAACCTCTAATATACATTTATTTAGTAAAAAACAGAACGAAACTGTTAAAGTACTAAAGCCAACGCATCAAACAAGGATTAATCTATTAAAACAGTATAAAAGCAAGAAAAGTACTACATACAAACTGCAAAAACTCTTAGAACTAAAATTTAAAAATGTAACAAATCATAAAATTTTAAAACTTAACTTCATCCAGAAAAACTTAGAACGGAAATGTAAAATTACTGAAGTTTACAAAACAAAAGGGATAGGCATTTGCAAATTATTAAAAGCAAAAATGTAAAAAGTATTAGATACAAAAAGTACGAAACATCAAAACTTGGAGTAGTATAACAACAAAACTGCAACTTCGATTCATCAAGTAGCACTTAACTCTAAAATTGTGAAAGAAATGTGAAAACTGATATTCACCTTTTAAAATGTAAAAATATTAAGTACACGATGTTCAAACAGAACAAAAATGTAAAGGTACGAAATGTAAAACTCCAAAAAGTTAAATTCCTCTACTAAAAAAATGGTTTGAAAAGTAAAAGTACTATGTACATCAACTAAAAACAGCATGAAAAATTAAAAATAGCAAGTACAACACGTTAAAACAGCACGACAATCTGAAAGTACTAAGTACAAAGCTTCAAAACTTACGTTGATCCAGAAAATGCAAAATGTTAAAACTTAATGTAAAAACGTAAAAAGTACCATATACAAAATGTTAACACTTAGATTTATCTACTAAAACCTAGAATGAAGATATAAAAATACTAAGTATAATATAGTAAAGAAACACAAAATTATAAAAAAAATACTAGAACTATCTATTAGAACTTCAAAACATAGATTCAGGATCAAAACATATAATCTGTTTACAAAAATCTTAATCAGAAATGTAAAAGTTCGAAGAACAAAATGCTAAAACTTAAAAAGTAAAGAAACGCAGTACAAAACAATAAAGAATGAAAGAGTACCAACTATAAAGCTTCAAAACCTAAATTCATCCAGAAAAATTTAGAACGAAAATGTAAAGCTACGGAAAGTTTCAAAATAAAAGTTTTATGCACTTGCAAAACTTAAATTTATCTACTAAAAATTCGGTTAGAAAAGTAAAAGTACTAAGAACAAAAAAACTAAAAACAGCATTAAAATCTAAAAGTACTAAGTACAAAACATCAAAACTTAAATTGATCCAGAAAAACTTAGAATAAAAACGTAATTGTACGGTTATTTTAAAAATAAGAGTGTTATGTATTAGCAAAACGCTACAACGTAAGGCAAAAATGTGCAGAATGAAAAAGTAAAAATACAAAGTACGATATACTAAAGCAACACCTAAAACGTAAGAGTACAAAATACAAAGCATAAAAAAATAAGAGTTTTCTAAATAATACTTCAAAACGTAGATTTGTCGAGTGAAATCTCAATCAAAAATTTTAAAATTTCGAAGAAAAAAATGCTAATACTACGAAAGATTAAACATACGCAATACAAAACAATAACGCATGAAAGAAGGCTAACTTCATATACCAAAATCCCTTAAATGACAAAACCTAAAACCATTAAGAGAAACTTAGAACGAAAAAGTAATAGTACGGAAATTTACAAAATAAAAGTGTTATGCACTTGCAGAATGATAAAACTTAGCCTTAGCTACTAAAACCTACAATGAAGATGTAAAAATACTAAGTATAATATATTAAAGCCACACAAAAATGTAAAAGTACTAAATACAAAACGTAAAAAATGAAGATTTATCTACTAAAACTTAGACTGATCCCACAAAACTACTGAGTACGAAATGTTATAACACCATGAAAATTTATAAATAACATGTATAAAGTTTCAAAACATAAATTTATCTACTGAACTCTTGATCAAAAATGTTAATGTTCTGAGAACAAGATTATTAAAACTGGGGAAAATTAAAAATACGTAGTACAACACAACAAAACATGTAAAAAAAACTACTTTACGCTTAAAGGAAAACTACTTTAATTTTAAAGTCACAATTGGATTCATTCTTCTCGCGAGCAGAGAAGTGGCTGTTAACCGACAATGAAGAGAGCCCTAACCAAGCACTGACTACCCCAACTATAAATTTTCCTCGACAGAAAAGTGTTCACAGTCGGGAAAATATGTAGTTGGGGAACCAGTGTTCGGTTAGGATTCCCTTCATTGTTAGATAACTCTAACTTTTTTTTCGTTTTGTATTTAGTACTCTTAAATTTGTGTGTTGCTACAATGTATTATACTTAGTATTTTTTATACTTAGTATCTTTGTTCTGGGTTTTAGTAGATAAATTTAAGTTTTAACATTTTGTAAGTGCATAACACGTTTATTTTGAAAATTTTTTGTTACCTTTTCGTGCTAAGTTTTTCTGTGTTTTAGTAGATGACTATAAGTTTTTTTTTTTGTTTTTTACTTAGTACTTTTATTAAGTTTGACACTTTTACTCCTTCTTAAATTTTATTAGATACATCTAAGTTTTGATGTTTGCATTTTCGGAAAGTTTACATTTTCATGATGTTTAACATTTCATACTTTTTACGACTTTAGTTGGGATTTTTTGTAGATAAATCTAAGTTTTTAAAGTTTCGTACATAAACGATTACATTTTCGTACAAAATTTCACTTGATGAATACGTTATATACTTAGTACTTTTACATTTTCGCGTTGCTGTAGTAGATAAATCAGAGTTTTAACATTTTGTACGTAGTAATTCTTAACATTTTTGCAGTAATAACATTTTGCAAGTGTATAACACTTTTATTTTGAAAAGTTTCATGCTTTTACATCATCGTTCTAAGTTTTTCTAAATGAATTTAAGTTTTGCAGCTTTATACTTACCATTTTTACGTGTTTTGTTGTTTTGTACCGAGTGTTTTTAATTTATCAGTTTTAGGATTTTGTTTTTAGAACTTTTACATTTTTGATCAAGATTTCAGTGGACAAATCTATGTTTTGTTGGGTTATACTTGCTATTTTCAAGTTTTTATGATGTTTTAACAGTTTGTACTTAGTAATTTTACAACTTCAGTCTATGTTTTAGTAGATAAATCAATTTGTTTACGTTTTTGTACTTAGTACTTTAACATTTTCTTGCTGCTTCAATATATACTTAGTAATTTTACATCTTCATCCACTGTTTTAGTAGATAAATCTAAATTTTAGCATTTTGTGCGTAGTACTTTTTACATTTTCGCATTAAATTTTAACGCTTTTCAAGTGCATCACACTTTCGTTTTGAAAAGTTTCGTACTTTTACATTTTTCGTTCTCAGTTTTTCTGGATGAATTTAAGTTTTGCAGCTTTATACTTAACATTTTTACATGTTTTGTTGTTTTGTACTGCATGTTTTTAATTTTTCAGAGTTTTAAGATTTTGTTGTTAGAACTTTTACATTTTTGATCAAGATTTCAGTAAACAAATATATGTTTTGCTGTTTTTGTACTGCGTCTTTTTACTTTTTTCAGACTTTTACTATTTTGTTGTTTGAATTTTTACGTTTTTCGATCAAGATTTCTGCAGACAGATCTAAGTCTTTTAAGTTTCGTACTTAAGTTTAACATTTTTGTACAAAGTTTCACTTGATGTATACCGTATATACTTAGTACTTTTACATTTTCATGTTACTTTACTATTTCATACTTAGTACATTTGATTCATTTACATTTTCATTCTAAGTTTTAGTAGATAAATCAGAGTTTTAACATTTTAGACGAAGTATTTTTACATTTTTACATTAAGTTTTAACATTTTGTAAGTGCATAACACTTTTACTTTGAAAAGTTCCGTACTTTTACAACTTCATTCTAAGTTTTTCTGGAAAGATTTAAGTTTTGCAGCTTTATATTTAGCATTTTTACAGGTTTTGCTGTTTTTGTACTGTGTGTTTTCAATTTTTCAGAGTTTTTGGATTTTGTTGTTTGAACTTTTACATTTTTTGATCAAGATTTCTATAGACAAATCTATGTTTTGCTGCTTTATACTTGATATTTTTACATTTTTACGATGTTTTAACACTTTGTACTTAGTAATTTTACGACTTCAGTCTAAGTTATAGTAGATAAATATTTTTTTTTACGTTTTGTACTTAGTATTTTTGCGTTTTCGTGTTGTTTTAATATATTACACTTAGCAATTTTACATCTTCATTCACTCTTTTAGTAGATAAATCTAAATTTTAACATTTTGTACATAGTACTTTTTACGTTTATGCACTAAGTTTTAACATTTTGCAAGTGCATCATACTTTTGTTTAAAAAATTTCCGAACTTTAGCATTTTTTTTTGTTCTAAGATTTTCTATATGAATTTAAGTTCTGATGTTTTGTATTTTTTATTTCTAGCTTTCATGCTGTTTTTTTAGTTTTCACTCTTAGTACTTTTACATTTTTTACCAAACATTTAGTAGATGAATTTAGGTTTTGTAATTTTACGTTTCACACTTTTACATTTTCGTTCTGTTCTAACGTCTTGTGCTTGCTATTTTTATATTTTAGTAGGTGAATATAAGTTTTTTTTTCAATTTGCGTATATGGCTTTTACTCTTTCCGAGTCATGTTTTAGACGAATCTAAGTAACAATTTTTTTATACAACTCTTAACTTTTGGTGTTTTGTACTTTCTTACTTTTTTTTTTTTTGCGTTAAGTTTTAATATTTTGCATGAGCGTAACACTTTTGTTTTGTAATTTTGCATTTCCGTTCTTTTCTGAATGAGTTTAAGTTTTTAAAGTTTATAGTTCTAAATGATTTGTTTCACGTATTTCTAAGTTTCCTCAGTTTTAGCATTTTGCTCTTAGCACTTTTACGTTTAACATAAAGCACTTTGCAATAGTTTTGAGTTTTGTGATTTAAATTTTTCAAGTTTTACGTTTCTAGTGAAGTTATTATTCTATTTCACTTTTAAGATTCTCAAATCCATTTTAGTGTTTTTACATTTACTTTTTAAGTCTCAAATCTTTATTCCACAGTTTAAATTGCTTCGGATTTTTTATGATTCAGTGTTGAAATTTTAGTTCAAAGTTTCAAACGTTACATTTTCATGCGAAGTTCTAAAATTTTGCAAGTAGAAAATGATTTTGTTTTGCAAGTTCAAACGTTTTTATTTAGTAATTTCTTACATTCTCTACTGTTTTACGGAATGAATCAAAGTTTTAACATTTTGGACATAGTACTTTTGCTTTTCGTACTAAATTTGGCTGGATGAAACTAAGTTTGGAACCAGCACTAGTAGTACTAACACTCGTTTCGTTCTGTTTTAACATTTAATACTTAGTATTTTTATATTTTCATGCTGTTGTGACATTTTGTATCTAGTACTTTTATATTTTCATGCTGTTTAAACCTTTTGTATTTAGCAATTTTACATTTCTGTACTGAGTTTTACTGGATGAATATGGCGTTACGCAGTTAAAACTAAGATTTACGAAAAAGTTTGCAAAACCTATCAGAAAAATGTTACTGTACTATGTTTTACATACTTAGAAAAAAAAATCACTTGCAACTGATAAGTTTTCTAAGTCTGAAAAAATATATAAATAAATAAATAAATAGTAAAAAAAAAATCTAAGTCTTTTCTAAGTAAAAATGTCGAGAATTTTCTAATCACAGTGTAAAAATAATTAACTTATAAAATAGTTCCTGTGCGGATGCTAAGTGGAAACATTAAAAAGGTTGAGAAAGAAAATCTTTCTAAGTCGAAAAAAGAAATAAATACATAATAGGATGTAAATAGCGACAATAAATTTAATTCATTATACATTATAATTATTTTTTGTAATATAAAATAGCTCCTGCTTGAATTCTGAGAGAAAACAGTAGAAAAAAAAAATTCTAAGTTCGAAAATAGTTGCATTTTTTTCTCATAGATGGCGCTGCAATCGACATTACATTGCATCAAGTCGTAAACTGAAACAAAAGGTGTTGCCATTCCAAAACTATAAACTTAAAAAAACGGTTTTCGTAGTATTGAAACAGTGCTATAGTAGTTCCACTATTTGCCGCTAGGAGGCGGAATAATAGGGTTAAAACCTAAATTAAACAGTGTTGCCATTCCAAAACTATAAACTTTTGAAAAACAACTCAACTCTACTTTAAAAACGCCTGAGGGCATACAACTCAACTCCACTCGAAAAACGCCTGGGGGCAAAACAACTCAACTCCACTCGAAAAACGCCTGGGGGCAAAAACAACTCAACTCCACTCGAAAAATGCCTGAGGGTATACAACTCAACTCCACTCGACTAACGCCTGAGGGCACGCCTGGAGGTATTGGGAGGCGGATCGGCCCCTGATCCGCGATCCGCCTCTTGGGGTAGAACACCCATTATTCCCCTACTTCTGGGTCTGGAGGTACCAATCCCAGGTGGTTCAAAAAATTAAGAGACCTTTCAAAGGGGCGGAAATCGGACTCCTACAAGGGCCCGTTAGACTCAGGAGCAGCGTACGCATTTTTCCTCGCCACGCGCGAGGACACGACATCAACAACTTATTACGCGTTGTTTTTGTTAGGTCCCTTGCGCCGTTATTTAAAAGTTACGCCGACGTCTGAAAGTGAGAGATTATTGTATATTAATAGGTTTATTTAATATTGTAAATTAAAATTCGGAATTACTAACTTGCTAATTTTTTAATGTTTCAATATTAAACTCTCTCTCTCTTTCTCTCCTTTTTCGTAAAAATTTAGAAAAAGTTTTAGCGTACGTATACTATTTTTGAACGATTTGAATCTCATCACCGAATTAAGATTTTCAAAACTAGGTTGACCCACAGCTTGGAACTGGTTTGTTGTTAGAATGCGTCATAATACGCGCTTTGATAGTGTTTATCAATTTATGTAACATTATAATATTATATGCAATTTATGGGGAGTCAGCCCCCAAAAATGTCGAAGAAACCCAATTTATTGACTTAATTAGTAAAATAAATCTTCAAAAATGTTCTCTGAAAGTTTCAGGAAATTTGAAGCAATATTTATTGATTTATCATTGATTTTATTACGGTGTGATGTGCCACCTTTTCATTCCGAAACCGAAACTGGAGCTGAATATAAGACACATATTTATTTTTGAAGTTAAAATAAGCGAAAAGAAGCAATTTCACCGTAACTGTAACTAAAAAAAAAAGATTTCTTTATTTGAAATTTTGATGAAGTTAATGCAAGCCAAAAGCTTAAAATACTGTTCTCTCTCGCTTTGTTTTTTTGTGAATTTCATCTCAATTAAAATGCAAAGGCTGTTTTAAATTTGTATCTATAATGCATATTTTTCTCTCACATGTTTCTGAAACTATATATATAAAAAAATGATGCATTACTTTTATGATAATTTAAGTACTTTTTAAAAATTCTTTTTGTAGTTTTTTGAATTTTTCGCTGTTTTTTCCGCGATATTTCAGTTTATATTCTTTTTCTCAAAAAGTATTTGACTTATGAAAAATTCAATACATGAAAGTTTTGTTTTTTGAGTGATGAATCAATTAAAAAAAAAAAGAGACTTTACAATAATTTTTGAAAAAAAAAAGACGCATTTAAAAAATTTCTAAAATTAAAAAAAAAAACAAATTTTTCAAATTATATTTTCAAAATCCGGTTTTCTTTTAATATTAATTTTTTTATGAATCGATATAACATGACATGAGACAAAAGTTGTAAATAAAAACCCCATAGAGGGAAAAAAATGGTCTGATGGTGTTGACTCCCCTTAATGTTTTACGTAGTGATAAGAATATAGGAACAGTTTACCTATAACTCTTCCTATGCTGATCAATCAATACAAGAGGAGTTGATAAACATTATCAGAGCGGGTATTCTACGGCATTTATTTATGTAATATTACGCTCTCTAAAAATGTTTTAAATTTCACAATTTAATGCATTTACTCTTGACTGGTGACGCAGCAAAGAAACGTGGATGCCTACCATCATCATATTTGACTGGCGTATGAATTTGGATAAGAAGTTTGTAAGATAATTTATTTTAAATTTTTTCAAAAAATAGTAAAAAGTCTAGTTTTAAAATTATCTAATATGAATTTGGTTGTATTAACCCTTATTCTTATAAAGTAGCATATATGCTACTTTATAAGAATATGGGTAGCAAATAGCAATGAAACATACGCACTGATGTCACTTTTCAAATAGAAAGTAGGGGAAAACCCCAGGTAGCATATATGCTGCTTTATGAGAATGAGGGTTAAATCTAAAAAATCAAAAACAAACAATCCATTTTTACGGACCCCTCTATTACGGACAAATATTTTTAGCAAGCTGATGTCCGTTATAAAATGGTTTTACAGTATATATATATATATATATATATATCCAATTCCACGTACTCAAATTCTTCCTCAAAAATGTGCTGTGCTTGTCATTTGCTATTCTCCCTTTTTAAGAACGTTCTAATTTTTCGTATAAAAAATGTTTTAAATCCGGCCCGATTTCTTTTTCTCCTTTTTTTCCCACTTGATTTCAAAATACTGAATTCCACTATACAAAACATTGTAGGTAAAATGCTAATTGAGAAAAAATAGGCTAATTTTATACTCGAATGTAAAATTTTTTAAATTATTATTTCGCTCAAATAAACAAAAACGCTACAGAATTCGCTGGAAATAAGTAGTTTGTTCAACGAGAAAAAGGGAGCGTTATTATTAATTTAGAAAAATCTTAGTAAGAGTAACAATTTCTTTCTTTTCTTTTCTTTTTTCTTTACTTTCTGGAAAGAAAGTATTAAATGACAACTGCTTTCAAAAAGAAAAGCTATTGTTAATCTATTCATTTTCAATTCAAGATATACCGTAATTATCTGTGTATAGCCCGCGGGCTATCTACGAAAACACTCCTTTTTTAGCCTACTTTCCCGTAAAAGTAAAAATAATAAGAATAAAGCATGAAAGAAGGCTTAATGTATCGTGAAAATATCGTTAAAAATAAAGAAAAGTCAAGAAAAAGTGAAGTAATTAAATAAATATTGAAAAATAAAAAAATTGAAAGTAGGGTTTTGGGTTAAAATGTGTGTCGGTCGGTCTGTCTGTCTGTCTGTCCGTCTGTCGGTCTGTCCGTCTGTCGGTCTGTCCGTCTGTCGGTCTGTCTGTCTGTCCCCCCGTAATAACTTTTGAACGAATTGTCCGATTCGAAAAATTCTTTTTGCATTCGAAAGATCTCGGCGAGGACATCTCAATTTTTCGTTCAATTTTGAACAGTTCAAAAAAATTTAACATTAGCGCCTACGGGCGAAAATGAAGAAAATGATTCAAACTCTAGGTACAAGATCCAAGTTCTAATGAACAAGCTTGCTGGAGGAAACTCTTGGCGCGAAATATTAATTTTAAGTTTTGCTCATTTTTGAACAGCTCAAAAAATTAATACAGAGCTTTCGGGGAAATTTCAACCCTATATAAATCCTGATCTAACGGACCGATTTGCTTGGAACAAACTTTATCGGAAAGCTCTTATAACGTAGAACATGTAGAAATAGAAAGTTCATCCAGAACTTACGAGCCTATTTTGCTATGAAATTTTTTGATCGGGTTTTTCAAGGATATTTCTCAATGACTCAATGAGTGAAATAATGAATGAATGAATAAATGAAAGAGTGAAGGAATAAATCAATGAATAAATGAATGAGGAAAAGAATGAATGAATGAATAAATTATTAAATAAATGAAAATATAAATAAATGAGTGAATAAATACATGAATGCGTAAATGAATGAATAAACACTTGAATGAGATAACGAATGAATGAATAAATGAATGGCTGAATAAAGGAAAGAATGAATGAGTGAGTGAATGAATATGTATTATTCGTTGAAAAAGGTATATTTGAAATAAGTAAGAACTAAAGATAAATACGAAAGAGAGAGAAAGAGATAGCTAGATTATAAATTTGAATTTGGTGTATACGGGAAAGTAGGCTCGTATAGTTCTAGACGGAACTTCTTGTTTTTTATCTGCGGGCAATACACGAAATTTAAAAAATAATAGCTATTGATAAAAATAAAATTAAATTGATTGTTAAATTGAAAGAAATAAATGATAGGTTTCGAAACGATGATTCAATTTCACCCATCCCCTCTTAACTTTCCCATGCAAGCCTTTGATTCCACACCAATTAAATCACAATAGGAGAGTAGAACCAGAGCAGAGGTCCCTGTATAAACAAAATGTATAAACAAAATATGGTAAAATGAAAATTTTTTGCAATATAATTTTAAATGTAAAAGTGTGCTGTAATTTAAAATTGTTTCCTTAAACAGTGCACCTTACAGAGTGATTTGTTCATTGTTTTTTATTTGGGTGTGATCTATACAACGGTGCGAGTTATGCACCGAACTTGATTTTTTTAGGATGAATTTTTCTTCCTGCGGACTATACAACGATGCGGGCTATTTACCGATAATTACGGTAATGAGTGAAGAAAATTAAGTGGAAGAATTTACCAGCCGAAGACCGGATCTTCGAGGAAGTTTAAAAAGCCGTCTTTACAGTGGTTTAGAGAGCTCCGATTTCATAGAGCATTCTTGAAAATACGGTGGAGGCAAGAGTTAAGAAATCTAGGGGGAGGGACAAATAGAGATTCATGATGAACAAGAAGTTCCGTCTAGAACTATACCAGCCTACTTTCCCGTATACACCCAACTTCAAATTTATAATATAGCTATCACTTTCTCTCTTTCACATTTAGCTTTAGTTCTTAATTACTTCAAATATACTTTTTTCAACGGATAATACATATTCATTCACTCAGTCATTCATTCTTTCATTTATTCAGTCATTCATTTACTCATTCATGTAGTTATCACTCGTTCATTTATTTTTTCATTCATTCACTCATTTAATTACTTTATCTTGTAGTCACTCATTTATTCATTCATTCGTTCTTTCACCCATTCATTTATTCATTCATTCATTCTTTCACTCTTTCATCGATTCAATCATTCATTCTTTCACTCATTCATTCATTCATTTATTTATTTATTGAGAAATGCCCTTAAAAATCCCGATCAAAAATTTCATAAGAAAACAGGCTTGTTCAGTTCTTGTTGAACTTCGTTTCAGTACATGTTCTACAGCGTAATACCTTTCCGATAAAGTTTGTTGCGAGCTAATCCGTCGTTTAGATCAGGTTTTTTTGGGATTGAAATTTTCCGTAGGCGCAAATGTTAATTTGGTACCTTTTCATTATCAAGGCGCAAATCTCGCCGAGAAAAATTTTTAGCGACGGAACACGCAAAAGGATAACAGCGACGATATTCCGTTTGGCGTTAGTTGCATCCGTTTTGGCGACTTTATCGCCTGCGCCGGAATAATGGAAAAAAGTCGCAGCAATTTTTTTTTTTTTGAACTGTTCAAAAATGAACAAAAACTGTTCAAATCAATATTTCACTCCGATAACTTCTTCCAATAAGCTTGCAATAGGAACTTGGGTCCTGTGCCCAGAGTTTACATAATTTGCTTCAATTTTGTCCATAGGAGCTAATGTTAAAATTTTTTGAACTGTTCAAAATTGAACAAAAAATTGTTGAAATCAAAAAGTAAAATATGGAAATGAGATGTTCTCGCCGAGATATTGCGAATGCAAAAAGAATTTTTCGAATCGGACAATTCGTTCAAAAGTTATTAAGGGGGGGGGGGGGACAGACCGACAGACACACATTTTCCCCCATCTCAAAACCCTACTTTCAAATTTTTTATTTTTCAATCTTTATTTAATTACTTCACTTTTTTTTTTGACTTTTCTTTATTTTTAACGATATTTTTACGATACATGGGGCCTTCTTTCATGCTTTATTATTATTTTTTTTACTTTTACGGGAAAGTAGGCTAAAAATGAGTAAGTGCTAAATTTTTTCTTAAAAAATACTGGAAAAGTTTAACAAATTTTCTCTAATATTTCACAAAATTTTTCTAAGAATTGCCTTAGTTGACCACCTCCATATGTTGACCACTTAGTCGCAGTCCCTTAGGTTTATTATTATTTTTTTTTACTTTTACGGGAAAGTAGGCTAATAAAAAAAGAGCAACGAGATTTTGCTAAACAGGAATAGCAAATGAAGATTTGTTAAGCTCCACTACTCTATTTTTTTTTTTTTTTCTAAAACTAAATGTGAATGTTTGTGTTTCTTTCTTTATTTTATACTAGCTGACATGCCCGGCTTTGCGCGGAATAATATTGCATCATTCGCAGGCTAAGTGACGCATGTCCAAAATTCTGTTGTAAATATGTAAGGAAAAATTTTCTTTAAAAAATCATGTAGGAGATGGGCAACAGGCCTGAAAAACCTTATTTAAACAGTAAAAACATTGAAACGAACAGCCTAGAAAAATTCCTTTTAGACCAAAAATAACAGTTCATAAAAATCTACATTAAAATGCCAACAACAGTTCAAAAAAATTGCCATTAAAGTAATTGCAACAGTAACTAAAATGCGCACATGCAGCGAGATAATTGTGCCAAAATGATATCGAGAGACCCATAAAAATCGTAATTACAATATCTACCACAATACATTTAAAAATTCCCATCAAAGTAAGATCTGTATTCTGTTTTAAAATGTCCATCAGATGAAGCACAACTGTCCCTGAATATGTCTGCTACAATAAAGAAAAAATCCTTAAATCCCCACATTTAAATAAAGACAACTATTCCTAAACATCCCTAATAGAATAAGGACATTAGTCTCAAAAAATCTCCATTAGAATAAAGACGTCAGTGGCTAAAAATACCCATAAGAATACTGACCTTCAAGAGCTACTGTTCCTAAAATTACCAACAGTCCATCTTAAATTAACCATCAAAATAAGGACAGTTCCTATAAATCCCGATTGCAAAATCGTCAAAGGATTTCCTGAAAATTCAATTGAATAGCACTTTCATAAAATTCGGATAAAAACGAAAGAAAGGGAAGCATTTTTCCAAAGGCAAATGCTTATATAAGTTAGAAAATGTTTGGTACTGAACCAATCCTGACGCGTGAAATTTAAGTTGATAGAAAGAAATAACTAAATTATGTCCAAATAGTGCCAAATAGACAGTAAAAAAAATTAAGTAAATGTTTTATAAAATAAATCACTTGAGTAAAATATGGAAAGAAAAACCAACCTCAAGAAAAAGTAATTGAAAATCGTCTGCACTTTATAATCCACAAAATATGCATAAAAATGCAACGAATTCTTAGAATTTGTTTCGCTGATAAAGCGGAGACTCTACCATGAGAAATAATATGTTTCATGAAATTGTTGAACTGGTACCATAATACTAAATCGGCAAAAAACAAAGAAGAATCAACCTCAAGAAGTAATTAAAAATCGTCTGCAGTACGCTAAAAAATGAAATGAATTTTTAGAATTTGTTTCGCTCATAAAACGGCATGAATAAAGATAACACATCATTTTTTCAATCTTACGTTAACAAAAATCATCCAGTTGGCGACAAAAGTAGTATTTATTTTGGCGAAAACACGCAAATTGAGCTGATAAATTCAGAGGTAAGCCTTGCTTTAAAGTTCGAAAACTACTTTAAATGAATATTGTGCGTGTTCTATTTGTTCTACGAACTTCTGAAAGAGATCATCTTGTGCAGTTTTTCACGGGCATCAATATGCTGCAAAAATCTAAAACGTGAGAAGTTTCTTCGATGAGATAAACCCAAAATCAACAGTTTTGCTTAAAATTGGAATAAAAAAAGAACAAATTCGAATTTTAGGAAAAACGCTTCGAGGTGCACGAGGACCTGACCCAAGGTACCTGTAACCAAAATTTCGTACTTCTAGACCGTTCCATCTCGGCAGGAGGCGATCGACAGACACACACACACACACACACACACACACACACAAACTTTTGGTTTTATTTATATAGATATACACTTCTTCAATTGTGTTTTTCTAATTATTGAATATTGAATACTTGATCAGTATGATGAGACCACCACATTTATTTATTTCTTTCCTTTGTATTTCTGTTATTTAAAATAAAATTCCTGAATCATTTTTCGTATAAAACATCCTGGTTTTCTTTTTTTCGAATGGTATATCCGGCGCAGTTTTTCTTTTTCTCTGACAGAAAAACATTTTCAATGGTTCTTTACTTTCTGTTTAGTTCCACTTCATTGGCACTTCAATATGTAGTCAAGTAATACATGTTTATATAGGCGTGCGCAGAGCTTTAGCAATGGGGGTGGGGGGGGGGGCTGCTACTGTGCTAAAGGGAGTACCAAAATACACCCATAAGATGGGGGTCCCAGATGCATCTCCAAGGAAACTTATGACAAATTAAACGCAAAGAAGCATATCAATTAAATACAGACGCGAAAGAGCGTGCCAGTTTTGTAATTAGCGTTCATTTTTATTTACTAATGAGGGTACAATGGTATCCCTAATGCCCCGTACGCACACCTATGTGTATTTACGTATGTATTTTGATGATATATTAGCCGTTGTAAAATATATATTACTCAGCAAATTTAAATCACGAATTTAAAACTGGGGATGTGCATAACATACTTTCGCTGTTGCAAAAGTACCAACTCGAAAAATTAAGTTAACATGAATAATAATAATAATAATGATGATAATAATAACTCTGCTCCAGTTCCCTGCGCAAAAGGTATTCGAAACTTTCAAAATGGCAGCCTGACTACTGGGACGGTGATATGCCTCGGACCCAGTAGTCCCAATTTCTTAGCCTGGCAATGCAAACGTTGCTTCGATAAGCGAGCTGAGGTAGTTGCTGTGATAATTTCTATTTAATACTTATCGAGAAGTCAGATGATAGTTTTCCTGATTTTCTCTTATGACTGAATGCACAAAAACACCAATAGAAGCCCTCGCAGGGCGGCAGCTTTTTACCAAGACCTGTGGAATCGAGATAAAATTTGTATGGTTGCCGGTTGAGGTCAGGGCTGCCAATTTTAAAACTGCAAATACGGAACAGATGGGGCACACCGACAAGGGGGTATCCAGAATCCAACCGTTTTAAAAGTATTCGGAATCTAATCCGTATACGAAAGAGCAGGAGCAGTGGAGCAAAGAGATTTTTCTCGAAACTAGAGCCGGAGCATGAAAATTTGTTTTGCTGCACTGCTCCGATTTTATTTAAACGTTTTAAATTTTGTAGAAAAAATGAATTAAAAAAAAAACAAAACAAATAATGTAATTTATCGAAATTATTCGGATCACGGAGCGGAGATGGAGCATGTATTTGGAAGTTGGAGCGGAGCAACGCAAAAACGTGGCTGCTCCAAATCCCTGCGTATTAGTACTTTTAAGCTACTAATTTGTGATATTTTTATAGGTTATGTTTTTAATCTTGAATATGGTTTAGGGATTGCTCAGTCTAAATTCAATTAGCAAAATCAAACAACTGTGAACAAATGTTAGGACGTTGGCGCTGTTCTTTTCTTTTTTTTTTGGTGATTCTTCATATGCGGACTTACAGATGCAAATGTTTACTTTAGTAAATGAAAGCACAGTATTATGGCATATTACATATGTGACTGGACTGGAACAATATACCATACACTCAAGGCCGTATCCAGAGGGGGGGGGCAAAGCCCCCCCCCCCGAAATCCCGAAAATTTTCGCAATGTAGCATATATTCCTCCCTGAAACTTTCCTCAACCCTCGTGTCTCAAAGTCAGCTCCCCTCCCCCCCCCCGAAAAAAATTTCTGGCTACGGCCTTGCGATACACTAAAGAACTAATGTACTACACAAAATCGCAACTCCTTTTTCCAAGACCTTAATTTACGTACAAGAAAATGAGCGCAAAATATATCGGAAACAGGTTTCGGAACACGTAGGTATGAAAAATGATCTACCAAATTCATTTGAAAAACTCTTCCTACGTGGAAGTGCATGTTTAACAGTTGCTCATTTGTAAATAGTGTATATGAAATTGCAGGCATAAATTTTTAGATTGCGTTGTTAATGCAATCACCTACGAAATATAATATTTTGAAATGATTTTGTTTCTCATCTCTCTTTTTCTTTGTTTTGTTTAGGATTTTCCATAACAGTAGCTATTCGTTGCTTTCTGTGGTTCATGACATAGCACAAGTTTAAAAAAAAGACATTTATGAATATAAAATTTGCATCTTTGTGCGTTAAAATGTCATTTTCAATACATGTTTATGATTGAAATAAATAAAATTTGAGACATGCGCGCTAAATTATGTGGGATAAGCACTAGCTGATTTGAAAAAGGTGCTTGCCGAACCCAAATAACTTAATACAGTCGAACCTTGCTATAGCGAATTTGGGATATAACAATCCCCCGGTAGTAACAAACCTTCCAAATGGTCCCAACTGAAACCCTATGTCATTAATGCATTTTCAAACGTTTATAACGATCACCAAACGTTAGAAAATCAGCTGTAGTGATCTAAAATTACGATTTGTCTCAACAACATTTCTTGCCATTTGTGCAAGACACCATGTCCACCTCGTCAAACACCATGTTTTACATGGTGTATATAAAATCCAAAAGTTTACAGCCAACAATGACCTTTTTTTTTCATAATATGGATAAATAATAAGGTAAAGTTTAAAAATTTGCTTACCTATTATAAAAACCGTATTTAAAGTTAATATTTTACTCCTCTACCTGATTATTGTTAAGTTACGCTAATTGAGATCGTAAATCATGTTCCCCTGCTTGTTAGTACTTTCGATTCCACGGGAGGCGTGGCTAAAAGAATTTTTGAGCTTTTTTTGGAAATATTTTCAAACTTTGGGCGGATTTTTTTTGGTTTTAGAAATGCTCGTATTATTTCAAACATAGGTTCAAAAAAAAAAAAAAAAAAAACTGGAAATTGCTATTTTTAAAATTTTGGTAGCATGCTTTGAAAATATGTTATAGAGCGAAACGTCTAACAGTACCACGTATTTTTCCAAAATTCATTTTTTAACGATTTTTTAAAAATACGGTAAGTGATATTTTAAAAAAGTAAAAACTACGAGACCGAGATATAGGCTTGATAAATACTCAAAAAAATTCCGGACTCGAAAACTTCAAAGGAACTTTCCAAAACTTAGTCCAACTTTTCCCGTTTCATTCTCCCGAATTGCATGTAAATTGTATATTTAGTGCTTTAAAAATTAAAATGTAAACAATACTTTTAAAACGAAGGTTTGTCTTTCTGGAAGGTTTGTCTTTCTGGGAACTTGCTTCTAGACCTAATTTAGTACAAATTGATCAATCAAAATTTGCGATAAATTGCTGGAGCACGGAACGGTGCTGGAGTGGAATTGAAACTATAACATGAGTCGTCTAGAGTCAAAACCAGATACATCCACTTCCTTTTGATTTAAACTTTTTACACTTTCTAATAGTTTAAAGTAATCTTCATATGGTGTAAATTTTTAAAGTTTCTAAAGCAGCCACATCGTGATACAAAGTGTGAAAGATTTGAAATGTTTCGGGTAGTTACAAAACCAGATTCCACCCCCATCGACCATGCTTGTCAGCACATTTTACCCTCCAAATATCTTCTAAGGAAAAACTATTTTTGTGTTAAAATTTCAGCGTTAAAAGTCTATCCCAATGCTCTTAGCTAGAAATTCAAATTTCTTTGATATTAGTTTCTCGCCCGCCGTGAAATATTTAATTTTTTGGATGTAGCTGGTTTTGAAACTAGACGACTCAAATAAAAATCGGAGGGGAGTTGTAGCGAAGAAACTCAAAAAAATTAATTAATAATACTACTACTAATAATAATGAGTTTGCTCCAGGTTCTTGCCCAAAAGATATTCAAAACTTTCAAAATGTTGGCCTGACTTATGGGCCGCCGATTGCCTCGGATTCGAAACCAGCATTCCCAATTTCTTACCGCAGCAATGCGTTGCTCTGATAAGCGAGCTGAGGTAATCGTTATGGCAATTTCTATCTAATATCGAGTAGTCAGATGAGAGTTTTCCTGGTTTCCTCCTATTATTGAATGCACAAGTGCATGAGAAAATGAAAGGGTTGGAAGAGGAGTCCCCTTCTATACAAACAGCAGGTAACCTCCCTTCAGGTGTTTTCTCCCTTTCTGCAGTCCTTTCTTTTTGCACCAGAAGAATCTTGGGTTTCTTTCCCTAAAAACATATCCAATGTTGTCTGCCTTTGACGATTTTTTTCTTAAAAAAAGCCCAACTGGCAACCCGTACGGCCCCTGGCGCCGTACGAATCGCGGGACAAGGACGAATGGCGGGGTTCCACTGTATATCTTCTACGTCATAACATCTTTCCGATAAAGTTTATTTCAAGTAAATCTGTTTGTTAGATCAGGATTTGTATACGATTGAAAATTTCCCGTAGGCGCTGTCAGTTTTTTTTCTGAACTGTATGAAATGCGGCGTTGATAAAAAATATTTCACACCAATACGCTTGTTCAAAGGAACTTGGATCTTATGCTTAGAATTTGCATACTTGTGCTTCATTTTTTCCCGAAGGTGCTAATGTTCAGCATTTTTGAACTGTTCAAAATTGAACGAAAAATTGTTCAAATCAAAAAGTAAAATATGAAAATGAGATGTCCTCGCCAAGATCTTTCGAATGCAGGAAAAAAAATCTTTCGAATCGAAAAATTCCTTCAAAAGTTATTGGGGGGGCGGGGGGGCGAGACACACCGACAAACACAATTTCCCCATCTCAAACTTTCAATTATTTTTATTTTTCAATCTATATTTATTTACTTAACTTGTTTATGACTTTTTCCTATTTTTAACGATATTCTTGTGATGCGATAGATACATAGCCTTCTTTCGTTCTGTTTTTTTTTAAAACTTTTGCGGAAAAGTAGGATAACAAGAAGTTCTGTCTAGAACTATACGAGCCTACTTTCCCGTATAAACCAAATTCAAATTTATAATCTAGCTATCTCTTTCTCTCTCTTTCTTATTTATCTTTAGTTCTTACTTATTTCAAATATACCTTTTTCAACGGATAATACATATTCATTCACTCACTCATTCATTCTTTCATTTATTCAGCCATTCATTTATTCATTCATTCGTTATCTCATTCAAGTGTTTATTCATTCATTTACGCATTCATGTATTTATTCACTCATTTATTTATATTTTCATTTATTTAATAATTTATTCATTCATTCATTCTTTTCCTCATTCATTTATTCATTGATTTATTCCTTCACTCTTTCATTTATTCATTCATTCATTATTTCACTCATTGAGTCATTGAGAAATATCCTTGAAAACCCCGATCAAAAAATTTCATAGCAAAATAGGCTCGTAAGTTCTGGATGAACTTTCTATTTCTACATGTTCTACGTTATAAGAGCTTTCCGATAAAGTTTGTTCCAAGCAAATCGGTCCGTTAGATCAGGATTTATATAGGGTTGAAATTTCCCCGTAAGCTCTGTGTTAATTTTTTGAGCTGTTCAAAAATGAGCAAAACTGTTAAAATTAATATTTCGCGCCAAGAGCTTCCTCCAGCAAGCTTGTTCATTGGAACTTGGATCTTGTACCTAGAGTTTGAATCATTTTCTTCATTTTCGCCCGTAGGCGCTAATGTTAAATTTTTTTTAACTGTTCAAAATTGAACGAAAAATTGAGATGTCCTCGCCGAGATCTTTCGAATGCAAAAAGAATTTTTCGAATCGGACAATTCGTTCAAAAGTTATTAGGGGGGGGGGGGGAGACAGACAGACAGACCGACAGACGGACAGACAGACAGACAGACCGACCGACACACATTTTCCCCATCTCAAAACCCTACTTTCAATTTTTTTATTTTTCAATATTTATTTAATTACTTCACTTTTTCTTGACTTTTCTTTATTTTTAACGATATTTTCACGATACATTAAGCCTTCTTTCATGCTTTATTCTTATTATTTTTACTTTTACGGGAAAGTAGGCTAAAAAAGGAGTGTTTTCGTAGATAGCCCGCGGGCTATACACAGATAATTACGGTATATCTTGAATTGAAAATGAATAGATTAACAATAGCTTTTCTTTTTGAAAGCAGTTGTCATTTAATACTTTCTTTCCAGAAAGTAAAGAAAAAAGAAAAGAAAAGAAAGAAATTGTTACTCTTACTAAGATTTTTCTAAATTAATAATAACGCTCCCTTTTTCTCGTTGAACAAACTACTTATTTCCAGCGAATTCTGTAGCGTTTTTGTTTATTTGAGCGAAATAATAATTTAAAAAATTTTACATTCGAGTATAAAATTAGCCTATTTTTTCTCAATTAGCATTTTACCTACAATGTTTTGTATAGTGGAATTCAGTATTTTGAAATCAAGTGGGAAAAAAAGGAGAAAAAGAAATCGGGCCGGATTTAAAACATTTTTTATACGAAAAATTAGAACGTTCTTAAAAAGGGAGAATAGCAAATGACAAGCACAGCACATTTTGAGGAAGAATTTGAGTACGTGAAATTGGATATATATATATATATATATATACTGTAAAACCATTTTATAACGGACATCAGCTTGCTAAAAATATTTGTCCGTAATAGAGGGGTCCGTAAAAATGGATTGTTTGTTTTTGATTTTTTAGATTTAACCCTCATTCTCATAAAGCAGCATATATTCTACCTTCGGTTTTCCCCTACTTTCTATTTGAAAAGTGACATCAGTGCGTATGTTTCATTGCTATTTGCTACCCATATTCTTATAAAGTAGCATATATGCTACTTTATAAGAATAAGGGTTAATACAACCAAATTCATATTAGATAATTTTAAAACTAGACTTTTTACTATTTTTTGAAAAAATTTAAAATAAATTATCTTACAAACTTCTTATCCAAATTCATACGCCAGTCAAATATGATGATGGTAGGCATCCACGTTTCTTTGCTGCGTCACCAGTCAAGAGTAAATGCATTAAATTGTGAAATTTAAAACATTTTTAGAGAGCGTAATATTACATAAATAAATGCTTCAGAATACCCGCTCTGACAATGTTTATCAACTCCTCTTGTATTGATTGATCAGCATATCAAGAGTTATAGGTTAAACTGTTCCCATATTCTTATCACTACGTAAAACATTAAGGGGAGTCAACACCATCAGACCATTTTTTTCCCTCTATGGGGTTTTTATTTACAACTTTTGTCTCATGTCATGTTATATCGATTCATAAAAAAAAATTAATATTAAAAGAAAACCGGATTTTGAAAATATAATTTGAAAAATTTGTTTTTTTTTTTAATTTTAGCAATTTTTTAAATGCGTCTTCTTTTTTTTTTCAAAAATTATCGTAAAGTCTCTCTTTTTTAATTGATTCATTACTCAAAAAGCAAAACTTTCATGTATTGAATTTTTCATAAGTCAAATACTTTTTGAGAAAAAGAATATAAACTGAAATATCGCGGAAAAAACAGCGAAAAATTCAAAAAACTACAAAAAGAATTTTAAAAAAGTACTTAAATTATCATAAAAGTAATGCATCAATTTTTTATATATATAGTTTCAGAAACATGTGAGAGAAAAATATGCATTATAGATACAAATTTAAAATAGCCTTTGCATTTTAATTGAGATGAAATTCACAAAAAAACAAAGCGAGAGAAAACAGCATTTTAAGCTTTTGGCTTGCATTAACTTCATCAAAATTTCAAATAAAGAAATCTTTTTTTTTTTAGCTACAATTACGGTGAAATTGCTTCTTTTCGCTTATTTTAACTTCAAAAATAAATATGTGTCTTATATTCATGTCCAGTTTCGGTTTCGGGATGAAAAGGTGGCAAATCACACCGTAATAAAATCAATGATAAATCAATAAATATTGCTTCAAATTTCCTGAAACTTTCAGAGAACATTTTTGAAGATTTATTTTACTAATTAAGTCAATAAATTGGGTTTTCTCGACATTTTTGGGGGCTGACTCCCCATAAATTGCATATAATATTATAATGTTACATAAATTGATAAACACTATCAAAGCGCGTATTATGACGCATTCTAACAAAAAACCAGTTCCAAGCTGTGGGTCAACCTAGTTTTGAAAATCTTAATTCGGTGATGAGATTCAAATCGCTCAAAAATAGTATACGTACGCTAAAACTTTTTCTAAATTTTTACGAAAAAGGAGAGAAAGAGAGAGAGAGTTTAATATTGAAACATTAAAAAATTGGCAAGTTAGTAATTCCGAATTTTATTTTACAATAATAAATAAACCTATTAATATTCAATAATCTCTCACCCTCAGACGTCGGCGTAACTTTTAAATAACGGCGCAAGGGACCTAACAAAAACAACGCGTAATAAGTTGTTGATGTCGTGTCCTCGCGCGTGGCGAGGAAGAATGCGTACGCTGCTCCTGAGTCTAACGGGCCCTTGTAGGAGTCCGATTTCCGCCCCTTTGAAAGGTCTCTTAATTTTTTGAACTACCTGGGATTGGTACCTCCAGACCCAGAAGTATCGTTTCACTTGGAGGACATTGGAGCTGCGACCTATTTAACGTGCACCAGCTCCCCTTAGCGTACACGGACGCAGCAACCAGCCGCGAGAGGTTGTCACCCTCCCAAACACTGACTTCAGTCAATGTTGCTTCACTTTCGGTGTACTGCTGGAAAAGAGCTTCTGCCGACTGGTCCACTGCGTGACCAACGCATATAAGTGAGATAAACTAATAAATTTTAGTAAATTCAACTTTATTTTAGAGCAAATGCTGTTAAATAATAATAATAGTAATAATAAATACCAGGATTAATGCAAAAAGAATGGTAACTTTATGTTAATGAATTAATTTTCAAAAGAAAGACTATGTTAACAGAAATAAACACATAATAAAATTATTATGCTTTTTTTTGGGGGGGGGGGATTTTTTGATGTACTTCAAACGTACAGTCTGTTTTTGTTTTCCCACATGGAAATAATTTTTCAACCCTCCAAAGAATTAGAAATTAACCATTTTAAAACTTAAAAATCGCTGCGACATTCGAACGGCCAAAGACCGCTAGATATAAACGAAGGTGTTACCATTCCAAAGAATCGGAAATTATAAATCTGTTAAAATCAGTTACGACAATAAATATAAATATTATGCTACTTTTCTATGCTAATCATTAAACCAATTTTTAAATATCGTTTTGCCATAGTTTGTTTTCTGCATGATGTCAGTATCGTATCGTACCGCACAATTTAATCGTAACTGGTCCACGTTAAGTGAAATATAGAAATGGATTATTTACAACAGAGAAGTAGAAGTTAAAAATAAAGGGGGTTGAAGAGTAATTTGTAAAAATTTCACTGACGCATAATTGAGAAATACCTTTGAAATTGATGTATAAATATAAGTTGAATAACACTTAATTTTTATGTATTTTTGGTACTTTTGAAAATCGGCGTATAACTGAGATCGCCTCGCAAAAGAGGTGATTCATAAATGAGAGATTGCTGTACTTTTTAAATGTTTCCATTCCTCAAAATATTTTTAATTGAAAGAAAACATGTAAACCATAACCACTGTTCACTTAGTCAGAATTAATCTAGTTGACAATGAGCTAAGCAAATCGCGCTAATCAATAACATGACAGTTAAATGTAGCTACACTAAAAAAATTCCAAAAATGAAGTTGGTAATTTTGTTTCCGGGGAAAAAAGGGAATTTTTCCCCGGAAAAATTCGCTTTTCTGCTGATTAAGGCTTAAATATACTTCTTGTGTTAAAAGTCTAACAGGAAATTTTCTCAGGCATTTACGCTTTCAAGGTAAAATTGCGTAATTATCTTTTCAGAATTCAAACAATTAATATGCTTTACTGTTTTATACTAATTATCTTCTGTGTTGTAAACCTTAACCTCATTTTATACAAATTAAGTACACATGTAATTATTATTATTATTATTATGCTCACAAATGTCATTAAAAGATCAAAAATAAATTTAGAAAAGTGATCTATAACGCAGTGCTTTGTTTCTAAACTGCAAGTACATTAGCTTATGTAATATATCGTGACATGTGACAAAAGGGGGTAGGGGGTAGGGAAGTGACATTTTCTGACAAAAGGGGGAGGCGGTCAAATATATTTTTAAAAAAGGGAGACATCATTTATGAACGGTCCCAAGGAAGAAAAATGCTTTTAATCTGAGTGATTTTTAATTATTACACTAATGCATTTAGAACTTTTTTTTGTTCAGTTGTGTGAGTTCTCTTTTTCAAACAATTTGCACATTTTTTTAAGCATCAGCACGTTGAAAGTGGGAAATTTTAAGAACCAGCATACAAGTGAGTACCTCCTGAACCCCATCACTGAATAGGGTGGCCAGTCGGATACGACAGACTTAAATTTCCAAGTTCTTTTTTAATTTTTATTTTTAAAATCTGTTTGTAACCTTAATATTTGACGTATTATCAGTTTGTCAAGAACATTTTCCTGGTCGAGCGAGTTCCAGAAATACTGACATCAATCTTGTGCACACATCTCATGACTTGATGCCATGCGAAATGCGATTGTTTTCTTTGGAGTTTTTGTCAAGTCAGAGGTATGATGACCAGGCCTCCGAAGTTGATGACTTAAAACTACTCTGATAATGCAGCAAAAATGTCACAAAAAATTCCCTTAACCCTCTGACTGCTTACCTTTTTTTAGCGGATTCGATTCGCTAAAAATTGGTCTACTTTATGCAACTAACACATCTCTGGAATAAAACCTTTATTAATATCCAAATACTTGAGAAATTGCATTACTGACGTTTTAACGATGAAACAGCAGGAATAATATTTTAAATACACTTAAAAAGCTCATGCCCGTGGAAATCGCGCGCGCAATGAGCAATTTTCACTACATTTACGTTGCTCGTGGAAATCGGGGGATAATCAGTCAATGGGTTAATAAATTTAAAATGTTCTTAAAATTTTTGAAAAATGCACTTAAGATGTGAGGTCAAAATTAAATGAAAGCAGTTTAAATATTTGTTTTTTGAAAAATTATGGCATCATAAAATGTTTTTCTTTAAAAAATAATACATCTAGTAATAACAGATAAATGTTTGTTTTGACGGCCTGTTAATGGAACTTCTTTCAATGCTTACAGGCGTAACTGGGACGCATTTGAAATTAATCGAATCACACACGGATAAATTTATTTTCTTCGAAGTTCACTACATATTTTCATTTAAACACTGTTAATTTCTTTTAACATCAAATACAACATTTTCCCTCCTTAATCCGATTGTTTTATTTTGCAACAATAGATTGCCCAATTTTGCCCTTCATCAACCCTTTAAAGTGCTTCACAAAACTTAATGAATAAATGGCGCTTAATTTTAATCAAAAAGTTGAAGAAAAAAAAAAGAGGAGAAACAGAAATATTCTCCAAAAAAAAAAAAAATAAATAAATAAATAAATAAAATAAAAATAAAATAACGAATTAAATAAAATCTCAAAAGAAAAAAAAAACTGACGCAGGATATACGTCAAAAAATGCAGAAAAAAATGCATTATCGTTAACTTCCGGGACCTGATGATAACAAACTTCAAAAAATTTATACCTGAAATTGATCTATCTCACCTACATAAAGCTAAATATGTGTTCAGAAAGGTCGGGGTACCCACTTTTGACCAGGAACAGTATAGCGCTTCTGAATTAAGATTTGTTTGCTCCAAACATTTGCGTTTCTCAGTGATTTATTGTGAAATGTTCAAAATGCTCTGTCACTTTATGCTATTGATTACAAACAAGAATTGTAATTTGATGATAAAATGTGTTTCATTTGCACATTTCTAGAAATGTTCCTGTTTTTTTTTTATTTGTTTTCATTTTAAATGGTGCTTATTTTAATCGTCTTTTGAGCAAATTGCCCTTCTTTTCTAATTTTTATTCAGGCAACGCTATTCTTTCGTTGAAAACATTTATCCTTGTATTGATTGAGGAAAAAAGTGTTCTAATTATATTGTACTTATTCGAAACTGAAAATTAATTAAAGTAGTCCGTAGTTATTAATTAAAAAAATAATAACTACGGACCAGATTTTAAATTCCAGATATTTCTACTTTTATTATTTTACTTGATATCAACACATAGGCAATTAATTATCTGACATTTTTTTATTTTCTGTATTGGAAATCATTTTTCTTCCTTTCTCGTGACTTTTCATAATGTTTATTGAGTTTCCGTTATTTTTCTTTTTTGCAGTCTTACAGGAAGAAGGAAAATGAGAAAATGCATTAAACTAGGCATTAAAAAAAGAAAACAAAGATTTAAAATAATTTAGACCAGGAATTAATAAAATGTCTAGACGACATTATTTCAAAGCAACGGGTTTTATGGAGTTCTGAAATTTCGTTTCAGCTACTTTTGAATGTGGTGTAATTTCGTTTAAAATATGCAATGCAATTTTAAAAGGAACAGAATCGTCATAAATATTCAGGTTAATAAGCAACAACGCAACCACACTTATCGTAGTCCTCTCATTTTTCTTCGTATTGAAGAAAGTCATAATCATGTCAATAAACAATCGATATCATTTCCCCGAAAAGTTTTTAGAATTACGGTTTTAACAAGAAGTTCCGTCTAGAACTATACGAGCCTACTTTCCCGTATACACCAAATTCAAATTTATAATCTAGCTATCTCTTTCTCTCTCTTTCTTATTTATCTTTAGTTCTAATTATTGAAAATATACCTTTTACAACGGATAATACATATTCATTCACTCAGTCATTCATTCTTTCATTTATTCAGCCATGCATTTATTCATTCATTCGTTACCTCATTCAAGTGTTTATTCATTCATTTACGCATTCATGTATTTATTCACTCATTTATTTATATTTTCATTTATTCAATAATTTATTCATTCATTCTTTTCCTCATTCATTTATTCATTGATTTATTCTTTCACTCTTTCATTTATTCATTCATTCATTATTTCACTCATTGAGTCACTGAGAAATATCCTTGAAAATCCCGATCAAAAAATTTCATAGCAAAATAGGCTCGTAAGTTCTGGATAAACTTTCTATTTCTAGATGTTCTACGTTATAAGAGCTATCCGATAAAGTTTGTTCCAAGCAAATCGGTCCGTTAGATCAGGATTTATATAGGGTTGAAATTTCCCCGTAAGCTCTGTGTTAATTTTTTGAACTGTTCAAAAATGAACAAAAACTGTTCAAATCAATATTTCACGCCGAGAACTCCTTTCAATAAGCTTGCAATAGGAACTTGGCTCTTGTGCCCAGAGTTTACAGAATTTGCTTCAATTTTGTCCATAGGCGCTAATGTTAAAATTTTTTGAACTGTTCAAAATTGAACAAAAAATTGTTCAAATCAAAAAGTAAAATATAGAAATGAGATGTCCTCGCCGAGATCTTTCGAATGCAAAAAGAATTTTTCCAATCGGACAATTCGTTCAAAAGTTATTAGGGGGGGACAGACCGACAGACAGACAGACCGACAGACCGATAGACACACTTTTTCCCCATCTCAATACCCTACTTTCAAATTTTTTATTTTTCAATCTTTATTTAATTACTTCACTTATTTTTGACTTTTCTTGATTTTTAACGATATTTTCACGATACATTAAGCCTTCTTTCATGCTTTATTATTATTTTTTTTTTACTTTTACGGGAAAGTAGGCTAAAAACGCATTAATTAGGTTATCTATGGTGACATCAAAAGAAAGAAGTATTTCGTATCTCTCCTACGGAAATTCATAACAATTAAAGTTTCAGGCCATTTTGGTGACATCAAAAAATAGAGGAGTTCGAAGGCTCTCGTCCGGAATTTTTTCGAAATTGAATGTTTAGAAAAACACAAAATGTAGGAACATTTTTTGGCGACTTTATACTAGGGATGTAACGAATATTCGGCCACTATTCGATATTCGGCCTATTCGGCCCTTTGGCCGAATATTCGGCCTGGCCGAATACTGAGTAAGGTCAAATTTGGCCCGGCCGAATATTGATGAACTATTCGGCCGAATAGTTCTGCTGCAGTAGAAATTTTAAAAAGTAAAGAAATTAGTAGGTTTTAAACATTTTAAACTGTATCATAATTATTGCAAAAGAATACATTAGTACATAGTTTTATTAAATAAAAATAATTTTTTAAACCTTGTTTTAGGCTTGACTGAGCAGAAACAGATTTTAAAGTTGCAATATTGTATTTCATGTTTGGCATTTGCTCCGAAAAGCTGGAGATAGTTAATTATGATGGAGAATATGAGAAATTTATTTTGTTATTATTAACAAAGTGGAAGTCAGACTTTGAATGATTTATTGTGAAAAGACAAGAATATATCCTGAATATTTAGGTAGTATAAGTTATTGAGGTTTTTGAAAATAAAAATATATTCCAGTTAAGTGTATTAAATTTTAATAGATCTTTTAAAAATAGGTATGTAAAAAACTCCATAAAATAAAAATATTAAACTTTTATAACTTTTAAAATATCTTCATAAAACAGTTTTGAGCAAGGTTCACTAAGCAATAGTAGTTCTTTCATTTGAATTAAATAATTTTTAAAATAATGCTAATGCTAACTACCATAAAACCTGTCATTACTATTCCACTTGTGGGTGAAATTCTTAGTTTTATTACATTCAAAACAGTAGAGAAAATAGATTAATTTTAAATAGTTTTAAATTCTTAACAAACATAATTAAATCATACATCATAGGTTGTGTGTAATTGGTGTTTGACTTTGTGAATACTTTTAAATTTGACAAATACTTTCTATTACAACGATTTTCCAGAAATTTTAATATTCGGCCGCCGAATATTCGGTATTCGGCTAAGACATTGGCCGAATATTCGGCTTCGGCGTGGAAGAAGTGGCCGAATATTCGGTATTCGGCTATTCGGCCAAATCACTATTTGTTACATCCCTACTTTATACCCTGTTCGCACTAGGATGCTAGGAAGTTAAATCGGGTTAAAAAAAGTTTAGTAAATTATCTTTGACAACGAAACCAGCTTGACTCCGCTGCAAAGTGAGTTAACTTAGCCCATTTTGCCGATAAGAGAGTCAAGTTCTTAATCTGAACGTTACTAATGGTCTTCTGAAGCTATATGAAGAAAAAAAATCCGAAAGTAAATTTGTCGGGTGACGACCGAGGATACGAAGTTCCTTAATTTCTGGAGACAATGTTTTTTGGAATTAAAGGTCGGTAATTGTGGTCGAAATCGGTTGGTCCACGAAAAAATGTATAATGACATGAAATTGTTTAAAGTTTTCAGTCGCAGTTCCGTTGAAATAAAAACAAAAATTAAAAATTTGGCAAAAATGTACAAGTTTGCGCGGAAATTTATTATTTTGCGTCTGTTTTACTTGTATTGATTTTTCCAACCGTGCTGATTACTTTTATTTCTGTTGTGATTTGTACTGTCATTCGACATTTTTTTCTTTTTCGTAGTTGAAAGAAAGTTCTTCTTCTTTTTATCTTTGTTTCAGGTCTTTAAATGCTAAAACAAAAGTACTATTTCTTTTGATTTCACTAATTCTTTTTTTTTCCTCCAACGGGGCTGCATATGGTTACTAACCTTTTTGCAGACGTAGTGCATTCCTCGGAAATCACAATTCGGCATCCATTCTTTCAAGTAAGCCTCGACCGATGCATCGGCGCGGCGCCGATTGTTCAACAAAGTTGCTATCGGCATCGGCGGCCGATGTTAACTTTAGGAAAACATCGGCCCATCGGCCTTGAAAAACATCTAAAAGCCGATGCAAGGCCGATGTTTTTCGCAGGGACAACTTTCCAAAAAACATGCTGTCTTTAACTTTCTTTTTTCTCCATAGCTAGATTTCTATTCCATACAGGCAGCACATCAGTTTAAAAAAGCACAAAAATAATGTCATTCTACAAAGTCTTTGATAAAAAAATTCGGAAAAATAGTTTAAGCGATCGCTGCCCGAAAAACTTCATTCTTAAAATTAATTCTTTTGGAACAGAATGCTCGCGAAAGGGAATATGTTAAAGTAAAAGTAATAGAGGCGTCTTTTATGAGTGCTTTTTGTTTTTCGCACCAGGTTAGTTGCCTCATTTTTGTCCGTTTTAGATTTAATAACGATAGTGCATTAGATGTCATTGTGCAATAATATTATACCATCTGCTTTTAGTTTATCATGTTTCTTATTATTCCGAAATTGTAATCAATACAAAGTCAACTCAATCAAAGTATGATAATAATTTTAATTTTTACCGACGTAAACTTTTTTCTCTTAGCGTTTCTTTCTTTTTTTTTTTTTTTTTGCTTCTTCGATCTCACGTGTTACAGTTTTTCTGCAAATGTGCAGCAATCTCGTTGCATATTGCTTTTCGTCTGCGGTTATTCTCATTACTTCATTTTTAGTTTACAACATATAAAAGATTGGTCAAAAATAAGAAAAAATTTTCCAGTATAAATGCTTATTGCTCGAAATTTTATGTGTCCAAGTTAGACTTACAATTTTTAAAAATTGAATTGTCAAAATGCGAGTTCGCGCGACAGGATATAATAACATCTTAGTTAAAATGCTAAAATTTATTTATTTTCAAAGATTGATCAATGCATATATTTTTTTTCAAATACATCTTAACTTTTTTTATACGATAATTATTTTAATTTTTCCTCGTTTATACTTCGTTTTTTAGGGCATTTTTTTTTTTTTTTGTGGCTTCTTTGATGCCACGTGTTAGACAGTTGAAAAGTTTTTCTGCTATTGTACAACAATCTCGTTGCATCTGCTTTCGGTTTAGAATATTTCTTGTTGTTTTATTGCTAGTTTACAACATAGAACATATTGATAAAAATATGAGTCAGTTTTTCAGTATAAATGTTTATTGATCGAAATTTTAAGTGTCTAAGTTTGACCTGCTATTTTCAAAAATTTAATTCTTAAAAAACGAGTTCGCGCGACAAGGTGGATTATTATTTTGATAAAAATGCTGCAATTTCATTAATTTCAAAAATTGACAACGTATATATAAATATATATATATATATATTTAAAAAATACATCTTATTTTTTTATAAACGATCACGTGTTTTTCAGAAGATTATTTGTCAACAGAAAACTACTGGTGCTCAAAATATTGGTTTATTTCGGTGACCTTACATTGTACTCATGAAAATATAAAGAGCATGTCAAGTGTTTCAGTGTAATTTTCAACTCACAAGAAAAAAAAAAAGCTAATAAGATTAGTTCTTAAGACCCAGCATTCATGTGTAATGACAAAACAATCTCACGTCTAAATTTTTAAAGCAATATTCAGTATTTCTTGGTTATGAACAAGGGAGCGTAACTGCGAGCGAAATTTTTTAATATTTTATTTTTATTTTAGAGTAAGAGCTATTTTTAGCTAAAATAACTTTTATAATGAAAAATAAACAAATAAACACATAATCGTTCCCGCTTTTCTTTTAAAAGCAGGGGGGTGGGGGGAATCGTGAAAAAAAAATCTGAGAGGAGGGGGTTGACAATTTCGTTAAAGATACAAACCCACATTATTTGTTAGTCTGTATTATAACATATGCATTCCTCTCCATGAAAAAAATAAGAAAATAAAGGCAGCTGCACTTGGCATTTGCAGTGCAAGTGTTTTAAGAGAAAATGTTGAAGGAAAGGGAATTAGACCCGATTCGATCCAATAGTTGTTGAGTTTTTTTTTTTTTTTGCAAATATAAAACAAAAGAATTAAAAATCCTCTGATATAGCATTTTCTATTTTTGTTAAACCCCCAAATAGTATAATTACTTTACTAGATTCGCGAGTGATTCTCTTAGTTTTAATTATTATGTAAACTTCCCCCAAACAGTTTTACGCTGCTTGAATAATGCATTTATATTTTTATAAACATAAAAATAAATAAATGATTTAAATGACATTTTTTATAAGCATTCTACACGCTTTAATGATTTAGCGACTATTTTTCCATCTGCCATCGGCCGATGGAAGAAGAGAATAATCGGCCATCGGCCATCGGCCGATCTCGGAACAATCGACCAACAATCGGCATCGGCCCATCGGCCAAAAACGGCCATCGGTCGAGCCCTACTTTCAAGTGGCACCACTGTCGGCGGATGCCGTTACCACTCTGAGAATTTTGACGTTCAGTTTCCAACTAGATGGCGGGCACTGAGCTCTAATTGATGCAGATTGCACTATGGATTTAATTTAACCGAGCATCCAAATCAAATGTCTACTCAAGGGATCTTTTACGTGCCGCAGAATCATACGACACGGGCACAGACGATTTTCTGCATCTTGAAAATAACCCGAGTTGGGGCTGGGCCAGGTTTGATCCTGCGAACTTGGGTCCTTACCACTACGCCACCCTGTCGGCGATTTTACTAAACTACCAACTACCTCACTTAAACTTAAATATAAGAAAGAAAATCATTACTGGAAAACTTCGTCCGAAATTTTTTTAACACGTGCAACTTCGAAAAATTCCTGACGCCCTCATAATTTAAGTTTTCTACAGGGGTCTATACTCGATGCATGTTACATAGAAAAATTATATTAAAGCAGTTTAAATATTTGTTCTTTAAAAAATTACATAGATGCATGTTACATAGAAAAACATTATATTCTAAAGCTAAAAAAGGGTAGGAAATTGCCGTTTCCTGGCTCCCTTAAATGATAGAGGCTTGGGTTCATGGCCTAGAATCTATTGCAAAGTATATTAATTGAAGAAATGGATGTGAAGCTTTTCAAGTATGGAAGTCAGAACGTAATTTATGATCATTTAAACGTTAATAAAGCACAAAATGTTCTATTATTTAATTGTGGATCAGTTTCTTGCATAAGTTTAATTTCTAATAATTCTCTTTCGCATCAATTGCAAATGTATGGTACAGTCAGACCTTGATATAAGGTTACCCGCGTATAAAGCCACTTTTCCAAAGTCCCGACTCATTGAATATCAATCACAATTCGGCATCCATTCTTTCAAGTAAGCCTCGACCGATGCATCGGCGCGGCGCCGATTGTTCAACAAAGTTGCTATCGGCATCGGCGGCCGATGTTAACTTTAGGAAAACATCGGCCCATCGGCCTTGAAAAACATCTAAAAGCCGATGCAAGGCCGATGTTTTTCGCAGGGACAACTTTCCAAAAAACATTCTGTCTTTAACTTTCTTTTTTCTCCATAGCTAGATTTCTATTCCATACAGGCAGCACATCAGTTAAAAAAAGCACAAAAATAATGTCATTCTACAAAGTCTTTGATAAAAAATTCGGAAAAATAGTTTAAGCGATCGCTGCCCGAAAACTTTCATTATTAAAATTATTTCTTTTGGAACAAGAATGCTCGCGAAAGGGAATATGTTAAAGTAAAAGTAATAGAGGCGTCTTTTATGAGTGCTTTTTGTTTTTCGCACCAGGTTAGTTGTGTGTTTCGGTGATAAAGTCACCCAGCGGTATAAGGTCATTTCTGTGAAGTCCCGAGGGGTGACCTTATATCGAGGTCTGACTGTATAATTATTTGAAAACACTGGAGTAGCTCGACATTAAATAAGCTTCAATATCAAAATGATCACATCATCAAAACAAACATTTAAATACTCTCGACCGCAGTCAACTTGATTGTAGAAGGAAAGCTGATTCCAGGGTATTCCTAACCCAGAGTCGCATTACAAATGTTAACGACGTGGAAAACAGAAATGAGTTATCTTAACCCGGGTCCAGTTAGCCCGCATTAAATTTCGTAGTGCGAACAGGGTATTCTTTGAGAAGGAATGTGGTTCAGGACTTCTCAGAAGAAATTTTTTGAAATTGTAGTTTTAAAAAAGCAACTTTCGGCTAGCTTTGACGGTGTTAACAGATGGGATGGGGTTCGATCACCGCTTCCCTTTCCTCCCCAGCTACGTCCTAACCTTCCTTTATTTATCTTAAACAAAGTGAAACAAATCCTTCTCTACTTCTCTTTTCTGAAAAACATTTGACTACTTTGTTTTACTGCAATTAAAGGTTTGAAAAAAAACTTGGTGGTGGGAACACTTTCATTTGGGCTAAAAATTGGCTGACTGGGAGTAAACAAAGAGAAATACATAGTTAAGAGCAATTATTCTCAGTGGATTGATTTTTATGTGTTGTTACTAGCGTTGCAAGGCTTTCAAAACGCCCGGTTTATTCCCGGAAAAAAAGCTTTTTTTTTTTCCCCGGGAATTTAAAGCAAAATCGGGAAATTTGAAAATTCCCCAACACTGGGAATATTTGACTTTTTCTGAAATAATAACTTTAATAATTCTTCTGAATATTTTGAGCTTACACTGGTAACTAAACGTAGTGTTTCTCATTAAAAAAATTACTCCTCCAAATGTGTTGGTAAAGTTGCAATAAAATGCTATGAATGAAACAGATAAGTTATGTATATATGCATTATTTCTTATAGTAATATGAAATCCATAAATAAAGGTGCAAAACGATTTTTAAGGTTAATCTTATTTTCTGCACAAGTAACCAAATCAATTACATTTTTAGAATCAACAATATACTGCAACAGAAAAGCTTATTAAATTTACAAGTTAATTTTATCAATTATAGGTGTGATATAAAAAAAAGAGTTTGACTCTAGATCATATTTCTAGAACAGAAATTATATAACGTTACAATGTTACATGCACCAATACGTTATTTATACATAACATATATGTATTTTTATATAACAATAATTGGATAACGAAAAATTTTTATAATGAGTATAAATAATTTATGTTTTTTTGAAAAAAAGCTTAAGTTTGTTTCTTCCCCTCAAAATTCCCAATGTTCCCAAATTTCCCAGTTTCTTCCCGAAAATTCCCGGGTTTTTTCCCTCACTTCAAAATTTCCGGGTTTTTTGCATCTCTAGTTGTTACACAAGGTTCAGTTTTAGGGTCGCAATTATTTATTAATTTTATTAATGATATTAGTCAGAGTATTTCTGGGAACATCAATATTTTTGCTTATGATGTCCAAGTCGTAAGAATTGTAAGCACATTGGAGGCGCAAGTCAATCAACTTCAAGAGAATTTAAATCAAATTTCTAGGTGGGCAATTATGTGAGGGATGTCTTTTAATATTGGGAAATGTCAAGTACTTCATTTTGGTCATGGGAATAAACGTGCAATTTATTATTTACAAGGTTCCGTTATTAGTGAAATAATAGCAGTTGTTGATCTAAGAGTATTTATTAGTCACGATTTCAATGTTAGTCAGCAGTGCAGTATAGTAAGTAATTAAAGCTAACAGGATGCTTGGATTTATCAATAAGGTTATTTCGAACTAATCTAAGGAAGTTGTATTGTCATTATACAGAAGTTTGGTAAGACCTCATTTCGGGCATAATGATCAGTTTTGTTTTCCTTATTTTAAGAAGGATATTATCTTATTAGAAGGGGTGAAGGAGCGCTACTAGGTTAGCAAGTGTAAGTGGTGTCTCAGGCTTAAATTATGCGGTTAGGCTTAAAAGGTTCAGTATGTATAGTCTTGAGCAAAGAAGAGTTAGAGAGGACATGATTCAGTTATTTAAATTCATTAAAGGGGAAACGTTGAAGGGCTACAATTATGCACAGAAGATAGAACCAGAAGTCATTTTTTAAGCTTTTCAAATCTCAGGATAATCTTGAAATTAGGAAAAATTACTACTTCAATAGGGTTGTAGGCAGTTGGAATAGTTTACCAGAAGCAGCTGTTACTTAGAGCGGGGTAAAAGCTTTTAAGGAGGCTCTTGATGTTCAGTGGGGTGACTAGGGTCAGCCTTGCTATGCCCTGTGCCTGTTGCTGGTTGTCACATTTTGTACTTATATTCGTAATGAAATTTTTAAATTCCACTACAATATTTTTATTTGGTTTAAATGCAAACACCTGCGGACTCTGTAAAATATGTTTTTTAATATTTCGTGCTGTGGTAATATTTTTCAGTGCCATTTTTGGTCATTTCACCCCTTTATTTCATTTCAAACGCCTCATGCATCCTGAATTTCTTGATAAAGTTTTACTTATTCCACTTTTTACCATGGGCAGATTGATGGGGGTCATGGAGGGATTTCGATTTCCCACCCAGCCATTTGAGAACCTTATTTTCTAAACAATAACTTCCCAGTTTGGCTGAGAATCTTGCCTCCCCCCCCCCCCCGGTTTGAGTCCTAAAATCCACCTATCTTTTTTCCTTTTAAATGTTTTAGTACTGTTTTCATTGCAATATTTTGGCAGCCCATGTGTATATTTTTTACATTTTTCCTTCATTTTCGTAATAATATACTATTTTAAACAATATATATTCTACTATAGAAATATAAATGTGTCAACGGCTCCTATCGAAACTATCACGTTTATTTATATGTTTACTTTTTAAAACTTTTATTAATCGGTTCAAACAACGCTATTCTCGATATAAGTTATTATGTATAAACTTTCTTAAACGGTGATTTCTGTTTTGGATTGAATATTCTTTTCCTTTTTCTTCTTCTTCTTATTACTATTTTCAAAATGCACATTGTGCACACATTCTTAATAAGATAGAATCATCGGTATCCCTAAATAGTGATCGCAGATTGTGTTTTCTTTTTAAATTTTGCAGAAAAATATATTTTGTAAACTTTGAAAAATATATTTTGTAATTTTTATTCATTTTTTTTAAAGAAATGTTTCTTTCTTATTCATTTTTTTTTCATCATAAAGTTACGTTTTCTGAAATACTTGACCACTCTTTTGAAAACAGAGCAACATTTCGGTCCATTTCTTTTCTTAGAAATCGCAGGACAACTTTGTAGAAACAGTGTCAGCAGCTCAGCTCCATTAAAAATTTTACCACATGATCATAGGAAAAGTTTTTAAATATTTGTTCCAACTTCGAAACTGTGACCATTATACTTAATCAAAAAGTGGAAAGTAACGTACATTAATGATTTGTGATGACTAAGTAGTAATATATGTTGCAGTTGAAAGTGTCTTTTTCAACTTATATCACATTATACTTAATATCCTTCGCATCTAGGTCCTCCATCTTAGCCTCTATCGATTAAGCCTGAATAGTAAGTTTACGGTTGTTAACTGTAACCCTCTTCATACGGCTTTGACGGAAGGTGGACGCTAGTTCGCACCCCTTTGGAATCGTGACGTCACGCCAGGGGGCGTGGAGCTCTGACGTCACTCTGTTTAAGCCGCATGCGAGTGCCGTTTTCGTTTTCTGCGTTGAGTGTGTGAGTATAGTTTTTGCTTCTAACAGATCTAAGGAAATTAACGTTACAGATAAGAGGAGATTGCTCTCATTTATTATTGTTATTAAAGCAATATAATTTTTTTTCAATAAAAACTTTGTAATTTTTTTTTTACAACTGTTAATTTTTTTTTTTAAACTTTGGATCTCTAACAAACAAATCCAATTTTTTTTTAAATTGATAGTATAAAAATCAAAAATAATGTACAAAGTAGATAAAGCAGATTTGTGTGCACACTTTTTTTTTTGAACACTAGGCAAAACCATATTTACAAAAGCAATAATCAAACAATATAAAAACATCTTGTAGAAAGAAAAAAAATATATATATCGATTGAATACAATCTATCAGAATACTCAAAGATGAAAAATATGCAGCATTAAAAATATAATTAATTAAACGTGACATTAAATCTAATAAAAACCTCCATTTTTTTCAGTTGTTTTTAACAACACCCATTAAAAGCTTGATTTTACATTAAAATTCATAATATTTTGGATAAAAAAAATGTTGTAGTCATAATTTAAGGGGGGGGAAAGACAATTTTTTTTGAAATTCTTGCATACTTGAAATAAACAAAAAAATCTAAATGAGAAAATCTTGACATTTCTTACAATAATAAATTGATGATTTTAAAGTAAAAATTTGTTCATTAATTGCATCGCACATTTCATGGAACCACTCTTTGCATTTTTTACATTGTGCCATGTGTTTTCCTTTGAAGTTTTCATCAGACTCAAAGAATGGTCTTCGGCAGAGGCAATAGAGAGTTATGGTAAATGTCGACACTTTTATCCTATCTACAGAATCATGTGTTTCCTTAAAGTCTGAAAACTCAAGACATCAAGCAGGCTCTTAGGTGTCCTCGAAGTGATCTAGCACAGTAGGTCAGATTCTCAGTATTCTGGTCTATTGTATTCAATCGATATATATTTTTTTCTTTCTACAAGATGTTTTTATATTGTTTGATTATTGCTTTTGTAAATATGGTTTTGCCTTGTGTTCAAAAAAAAAGTGTGCACACAAATTTGCTTTATATACTTTGTACATTATTTTTGATTTTTTTACTATCAATTTAAAAAAAAAATGGTTTTGTTTGTTAGAGATCCATTGATTTATTTTTCAAATGGTATGTGTGTTGCAATTTTAATTCTTCAGTTTGATCCTTAAAATTTGTAATCCTTCAAAAATTGTGTCCTTCATATTTTTTTCAGTAATCTTGAATTTTTTTGAAAGTCTCCAAGGATTGAATGTCAGCTTGGTATGCAAGTATCTGTTGCAGGATTACATGATGTGGTACTTTTATGCAGCACAAATTATTTTCCTACAAAGATTTTGCTGTAGATTCAAACTTGTTTGATGCTAATGCAATTTGTTTTTGTTTTGTTTTGTTTTCAAATTTGTCGAATGTGATTGCTAATTTTAATTTGTTTCTTATTTGTGAGAATTTCGCACCTAATTTTTTTTTTTTTTTGCGTTCAAGTAATCCAATTTGTTTTTTTTTTTTCCTTTTTTTTTCAAATTTGTCAAATGTGATTTCAAATTTTAATTTGTTTGGGATTTATGCTATAAAAAAGAAATAAAGAATTATGAACAAATGTATATGATTTTTTTTTTAAATCTAAATCATACTTCAACTTAATGTTTGGTTGCAGTTTGACAAAGTTTTAGTGAACAATCTCATATTCTAAATCAAAAGTATTTGCAAATTATTTCTGTCATCAATTCCTTTAAAATATGCTACACACAATATATTTTTTTAAACTAGTTGTAGGTGATTTAAATTTTCTCAGAAAAATTAACTGAAAAAAAAAATTGTACATTTCCCAATATTCCTTATTTTCATTCAAAACAAAATGTGTGTTTTATTGAAAAACACACATTTTTATTTAAAAAAAATACACAAAGTTAAAAAAAAAAAATTAACAATTGTAAAAAAAAAATTACACAAAGTTTTTATTGAAAAAAAATTATATTGCTTTAATAACAATAATAAATGATAGCAATCTCCTCTTATCTGGAACGTTAATTTCCTTAGATCTGTTAGAAGCACGCAGAAAACGAAAACGGCACGCGCATGCGGCTTAAACAGAGTAACGTCAGAGCTCCACGCCTCCTGGCGTGACGTCACGATTCCAAAGGGGTGCGAACTAGCGTCCACCTTGACGGAATGATTGTTTACGGTGTTTATTTTCCTCAATGTTAGCCGAAATGAAGGTTAAATATTATAAAAGAAAGTGTTAATTCATTTTGCTGACACTGCACATGAGAAAATATTGCGCAAGGTAATTATGAGTTAAATAGTTTATGTTCTTGCTACATTAAGTGTCATTATGTGTAGGAGTTCGTTTGTAGAAGTCACACAAAATTCAAAGTATAGTGCTTATTGTATTACATTTCCTCTTCGATAATTTTTATCCTTATTAACTTTTGTTCTTTAGATAATTAATCCACTTTCTCTATTTCTCTTCGTTCGTGTAATAAATAAAAATGAATGATTTAATGTATTTAATTTACTTTTCTGTGTTTTGTATGGAAAGCAGAAAAAGAAGATTAGGTTAATATGATACTTTTTATACAAATATGGTAAACTGTACCATATTTTAATTTTTCTCTCTTTCCCACATCCCCTTTTTTTATATTGTTACTTAAGTCTAAACAGTTTTTAAGTTACATTTTCAAAAATTATCATTGAATATAATTATTAAAAAAAAAAGTTTTAGCTCTTTACTTTAACTGAGTTTAAAACTGCTTTTACATAAAACTACCAAAATTTATTTTCCATTTTTAACGTTTTCTGAGATCTCTTATTTTCAAAATATTTTTGACATTTGTTGTTATATATTGTGCGGCATATAATATTAAAATGAGTTTTTTCTGTTAAATATTTAGATGATTTCGGACAGTGTGTTTTCCTTGCGAGATGACTGGGAAGTTTTGAGCAAAGAGTTCAAAACTTTAGAGGTAATGTATATTGCATGTTGAAGAGTAAATCTGCAAATTTTTCAAACATGTGTACATAAAGTAATAATGAATGAAATGTTCATTGAATGGGATTATTACAATAATTAAATAACAATCAATAAAATGTTCATTAATCTTATTTATTTGTAAAATAATATGCAATCTGGTTATGTCACATTCATTGCAATTTGTTTATTTTTTATGTTAACAATAAATTAAGTACATGAAATAAAATCGCAAATAAAAATTTTTTTAATGTACACATCAATAGTTAGAATGTGTACTTGGTTCTATTGCCCATCAAAATACACAGCACAGTTAATAAAGGAAGACAAGAATTTTTAATGACAAAAATTATAGCTTGTAAAAACCTATGATATATACATACAGATAGCTAAATGATTAGTATAATTAACAGAAAAAAATTGAAAATAAAAATGTATAAAAGTATGAAAAATTAGAATGTAGGTAAAGGAATCTTTTATTTTGAAAAGGTAACATCTCTGTTTTGAAAAAGAAAGAAATTTCAGTATTAACTTATTTTTTTAATGGCATAATTAATCAAAAATCGTTTTAATTTATCAATATTCCATTGCCATTACCTACAAAAATAAAATAGTAAAATATCAGACCCAATAAAGTTTTCCAACTTTTCATAAGCAATTTTTTTTTTTTTTTTTTGAATCTCCTGAAAAAATTTGATTTTTAAGAGTTGTTACCTTTTTGAAATAAACAATTCAAATGTAACACCTGTTATGAAATGATTGGTTCTACTGTAACTTTAGTATTAAAGTAGAAATCTAGGAACTTTAGTATTAAAGTAGAAATCATTGTAACTTTAAAGTACTTAAAAAAATAAATAAACCAGCTTTAAAACACAGTTGATAGTTGATTGTTATAATAATTTTTCATCTTTTAAAATTGTGAATTATTTCAAAGCTTTCAAATTAAAGGATGTAAAATATTTTGCATCTATCTTTCTAAGATGCTGTCTTATCAGTGAAAAGTTATTAAATAGTCTTTGAATGTGCCAACAAAATACTATTTTGTGTTGTGTTTGGCTGATATGCTCATTATTTTTTTTTCGGATTTTTAGCATTATATATTTTCTGTGCTTACATATTGTACCAGTTCAGGCCTACAGATGGTAAAACTGGTCAGTACAGGTATTTTTTTGTTTGGTTATTATTTGTTAGTATTTTACAATTTAATCAGTAAAGTTGGCATTTAAAAAACAATTCACTAAAAAATAATCTTTTTCATATAGGCATAATCAATGGAAATCATACCATTTCAGCTTCAGCAATGAACTCTTAAAAGAAAATAAATAAACCAAACCCTTAATTAATAGTGTTACATGTCACAAATAGTGTGTCCAAAATGAAAATTTTATCAACTTATTATATTTTGTATACCTACTGTTAGTTTGAAACAGATCACTGAATTATACTTTTGTTTTCTAAAATGATATAATGTTTTAAAATTGTTTTTTTGTACTCTTATATTTCAGAGCCAACAGAAGGAATATGCAAAAGCTGTAGAAGAACTTGGCAAATGTCAAAGTCAGTGCAGTAAGTCTGTTTCCCATCAGTGGTATCGACTGAAGCAGATATCTCATGGCTTACAAAAGTACATATATTTCCAAGGTTTTCTATTATTGTTCATTGATATTTGTCCAGAAAACTGTATTTCATGCTAAGCTAATGCGGAAGACTTGTAGAAGTTGCTGTTTTACTTTCTTGGCCCTAATTTACGGTTCATGTCTTCTCAAAAATCTTTAATCTGTAGGAAGAAGTTTAACGTGCTTAAAAGTCTTCACATTTTTCAAAATGGATGAAAAGTCCTTAAATTTACACTGTAGGTTCCTAATTCCATTTTTTGTCCTTTAAAAAAAAAAAGATTCATAAAGGCAAACTTTCTTTTAGCTTTTATTACTTTTGCATGTCAGTCCTCTACTGTTTAGACATCAATAATTTTGTGTTTGCCATTATTTTCAACTTTTCAACCCTTCTTATATTTTATCTGTAATAGAGGACTTGCATGTTGTCATTTTGCCATGCCCATTAGAAAATTTCAACTCGGTTGCGTCCAAGTTTATTCAAGCCAATATCATTAATTAAAATTAGGTTTTATCCTTGGTTTATGAAGATTTCAGAAAATAAAGATGATCTAAAACAGTAATTAAGGACATGTACTCAACTTTTAATGTCTAGGAACTGAAAATCAGGGAATTGTAAGTTTAGGCAAAATTTGAGAAATGTTGTGACTCGAATTGAATTGAATTACATTTATTTTCCAGCTCGTGTGCTTAGTCTCGAAACTCGCTTATGAACTGTCGTCCAATTAGACAGATAGCACAAGACAATACATGAAAGATTTTATTACATCACAAAGAGAGTAAATAACAGAAATACACCCAGGGCAAGGTGGGAATCGAACCCACGACCTCGTTACTGCGCGCAAGCAGCGGGCGGAAACTGGTACTAAGACCGCTCGGCCACCGAGGCCCCGTGACTCAAATTCAGGGATTTTTCCCCACGAGTAATATTTGTAAAATTTAAATTTTAACTTCTTATTTAACCAAGAATTTATTCGTTTATTATTATTTTTAATTATTTTTTAAAAATCCCATCCACAATTTTTTAACTCTATGACTGCTTTTTTGGAGCAGTAGCTGAAATGCTTAGTAAGTAAATAAGTTTTTCTAGCTTTGTGAAATATATTAATTTTTCATTTTCCCTTCAGTGCAGTACATCTTTTTTAAGGAGATGTACTATTCATTGTATCTTATATTATTACACCATTGACTAAGTATTATTTGCTCTAAAAACGAGGTTATTAACTCTCCTTTTATGTCATATGTGAAATTCCCCTATTTTCCATTTTCCAGGGTTGGCAGCTATGCATTATAAAATTTTGTTTTCAATTTAAATTAAATAATTTTGAATATCAATAATTTTTGAAAGAAAATTGTTCTTTTTAAAACTTTAGCTTAGTTTTTGTTACTAAGCTTAGAAAAATTAGTTAAAATAAGAATTAATTGCAATTGTTAAATTAAAAAAAAAAAATGTCATTTATATTATTAAAAAAATTGAATAGGGAAGTTTTTAGTTTTATTTCTATTTGATGGAATAACTTTTATAAACATCGTATCTGAAAATTTTTTTACTCTGCGATAAGTATTTGTTTTTTAAACAATTTTTAACTTCAAATGCAGTGAGCAACTCAAAAATCAATAATTGGTTTTCCGAGTCTGCCGTTGATGAATTTTAAAGTTTTTTTTATTGTCTTAACCATATTTAGCAGAATAGGAATATGTAATATGTCGAAACTTCCCTATTGAAATAAATTTATACTGCAACAATCCTGTACTGATAACTATTTATTTATTTTTTTCCTTATATGTGTGTTTTGTCACTAGGTGTGAAGTGGAAACAGAAGAAGAAAAGCAAATAAAAGCTTTTTTGCAACAAGAAATCAATCTGCGTAAGGTCCAGCTAGAAGATATCCAGTCGGCTTTACCAAGGAGCAATGAGTCAGAATTTATTGTTATTATTATATTTTAATGATTGTTAAGCAAAATTAACTGTATTCAGAAAACAATTACAATAAATAACATTAACAATGTACAATTTTAAAAAATAAATATTTAAACAGATTTTTTTAATGCATATTTTTAGAGCTAGATCATAGATTTTGAACTTTTTTTTTCTCCTGGCAAAGCTATCATATTAAACTTTTACTAAATTGCAAAATATTTGATTAATTGAACATTTAATTAACTTTTAGATTTTAAAATTTTTCATATATTTGCATGCTTACACATTTAAATTTCTAAATTTACTTAACATACAGCAGTTTTTTTGTAACAGAATATACAAGTATTTATGCATTTGGAGTTGAATATCAGAGCAAATAAGATCCAATAATGCAAATGAAGTACACAAAATAGTTTCTATAAACAGACTATCCATCTATGTATATATATCTTAACATTTAAATTTTCACTTACTGATATAAATGTTTCTTGTTCTAGCTTATATTTGAAGATAATTTTAGGTGGTGTGAATGTCACAATTGTAAATAAAGAAGATAGGTGAGTAAAATTTTTCTTTTTGTGTTTTTTACAAGCTCGTTTCTTCAAGCAACTTTACTGCTAAAATTATGAATTAACCTGATACAGAAATGATAGTTCTGATACAAAATTATCATTGAACTGATAAAAAACTCGAAGCTCTGATAGAAAAATTGCTAGTTGACTTGATATACAAAACCGATAATTCTGATACAAAACTGGTGTCTTTACTGATACAAAGTTGATACAGAACTGAATTTTTGATTTTCCACCCGTGTACCAAATTAAAAGTTAAAATCAATATGTTTTTCAATTTGCTTTAAGATATTGTTTATTTATTTAGTCATTTCTTTGTTTTTTGAGTATTGCAGCATAATTTTAGGTAAAATTTTTACAAGTGTATTTTATCATGAGAAAAGAAAAGTTTCTAAATTTTGGCTTTTGATAACTATTTATATTTTCTTAAAGTTACTCTTGATTGCTTTCCCTTGAATGTTAGCCCAGAATTTTTTGTAAAAAATATAAACTATGTTAAAATGAAAATATTGAACTGTCTATCTTTGTATCTTTTTTTTTAGTATGAAATATAAAGAAGAATATGAAAGATTCAAGTTAACAGTTACTGTAATAATTTTAATCTTGTCTGCACAAAGCATATTCTTTTCTTACAGGTAAACTTGCAGTTATTTATGTGTGTCTAATATAAAATTGGGGATCGTATGTAAAACCTCTTGAATGTGCATGTTTTTATCTTACCAAGTTGCAAGGGCGGATCTAGAAAATCTTCAAGGGGGGGGGGGGGGGGATTTTGGAAATCTCGGGGTTCAATGTAAGGATGGATGGAGGAGATTCTTCATTCCTTTTCAACAGTCCCTCCGCCCCCCCCCCTTTTTTTTCAAACAGCAGGAACAACAACAAAAAAAAAATGCTAGTGTAGTGATATTTAAAATTTTACTAGCACATTTTTTCAATGCATATACGTTTATTCAAAGCCCTTATCAAAGGAACATAAGCTGACGTTTTTTTGCTTTCGCAAATCTGTCTATAATTTTTTCAACGTCCAATGTAATATCTTTATGGATATGCAATAACGCTAATTCAGTGAGTCTATCATCACTCATTCTGCTTCTTAGCCAAGTTTTAACCGAGTTAGGATTTCCTTCAAGCTTTCTCAAGAAAAATGTAGGCTTGTAAATACATTTTCTAAATTTGAATTGATATGTCTAAATTACAAAATAATAGCAATTATTAGTAATATATTTTCTAAAATTTTCAAAATGTAATACGAAATATGTACTAAAAAAACCATCAACGAGTATGTGCTATTTATATAAACATCTGTAATTATGAATGTTCAATGAAATGTTTCAGACTCTAGGTTGTAGCGTAAATGCTGCAGGAATATACACCACATGCTAAGGGTTGGCTAGCTGTCACCAGTTTGATGGGTAGAAGAAAAGAGCAGGGAATCTCCTTCCCATTACTCCGAGGATTAGCAACTCAGCAATACTAAAGGACAAAGGGACAGGGGGAAAGCATAGAACTTGAAGGGCTATTAGGCTGGGATTCCAAGAACATAAAAAAATGGCTGGTCCCGGGGCACAAAGAGTAAAAGCTCACTTAGGAGTGTCGTTGTAGTATCCACTTGAATCAGCCCAAGGGGGGTGCGATCGCCCCATCGCCCCCCCCCCCTTAGATCCGCCGTTGCCAAGTTGTCATTTACATAACTCAAACATAAGTAAAAATATAAAGGTAAAATCCAAATATTTTTCAGAGAAAAAAACTTTAACCTTTTTTTTTTGTTCTGTTTTTAATTCATTCTCTAAATAAATACTGTCTATTCAGTAACATAGTCAAGAATTTCTTTTTGTGTGTGTGGGGGGGAGGGGGGAATTAACCTGTTATTTTAAGAGGTTTCAAAGATGCTTCCCTAAGTCTAGTGTATTGAAAAACTGAATGCATCATATTTAAATGCATTCACTTATTTTTTTTTTGCAACATAGCCTTTATAGTAAATATTTGTAAAGTTTCTTCCAACCCCCCCCCCCCCCCCCAGAAAAACTGGCTGGAAGAAATATGTTTCGTTAGGAGTTTACTATATAAGTTGAAATTTTGTGAAAGTAAGTAATATGTATTTTTGAAGAAAACATTAAATGCATATAGTTAAACCTTAAAGCATTAATTATACATAAATTAATGATTAAACTATTTAATGCTACTATCAACTTCAATTTAAAGAGCACAACTTTTTATTATTTAAACTTAACTTGTTTTTAACAATTTACAGACCTCTATTACCAGACTCGGCAAATGCATGGAGGCAATAAAAATGTTTCATAAAGATGTCTAGGATACTTTGCCTAACTGAAATTCTTAGTTGCAAATTATGACTTATGACTTGTAACTTCGAATGCCAATTTCATACCCCACTCCCTTTATTAATCCAAAAAAATATATATATACTGTAGAATATATTATACACATACATATGTGGCTTTAATTCTTTTACACAACTTACTACTTGAAGCAATATTTATTTTAAAATTTTATTATTTTCCATATTATGTAAATATGCTGCATTATTGCAAAAGTTTTCATATGATATTTATCAATTTCATAAAAATTAAAAGTTCAGAATAAAATGATTATAATTAATAAAAAGGTCTCTACTGGCTATTAAGTGAAATTTGAATTTTCTGGTGAAACTGCCAGCTCACTTTGACTTATAATCTTGCATTATAAAAATAATAGAATAAATATTTTGGCTAAAAATTACGTACAAACTTCATTATGATGATGTTTGTACGTAAGCACTTTAATTAGCATTCAGGTATGAAAATGCTAGAATAAATATCTATTTTTCATTTCATTGATAAAATTTAAAAAATATAATAATATATGCTTGCCAATTGTTACGTATTAAGCATAATATTTACTCATCTTGGTGATTTTTATGCATTCGTCACATTTTTTTTACACATTTCAAACATCAAGTGATTGCATCCACTTCTTTAAAACTCTCTCATTTTTAATATCTTGGATGCTAAACATTTTGTAGTTACCATAATTTTTCTACTCTTATAATTTATCTTATATGGTACAGGACCTGCTCATTTATCATTTTGCCTCATCTGTTCAAAATTTTTTCTCCTGTTTCATTCAAGTTCCTTCAAGCCAACCACTCATAAAAATAAGCATTAATTTTTCCAGGCTTTATCTTAGATTCATGAAGATTTTGAGAAAAAAGATTTAGCTAAAGTGTTGATTCAGGACATTTAGGAAGGTGTTAGAATATGAAAATTGCAAATTCTATAAAGTTGGCTCTGGGAAAATTATGCAAATGTCGGGAAATGTTGTAAGCTACTCAAATTCAAAAGTATTTTTTATTAGTTTTAACCGTTCTTAAAATTTTGGCACTCTTTCCAGGTACTATAAATATTGTATCGTTGTGCCTCCCTTTTTTTTTTTTGTCGTTGAGGAGCCTTTTTTTTATTCAGGAACAATTTTACATAAGAAGTATAGTGCCAAAAACTCTTAATGTGTACACATTGATTCTGTGACCAAAAAATACAAGATCCTTTATGTGTTTACAAAGAAAAACCAAGAGTTAAAAGCCCCCTATTTGGAGTAAATTGGATAAAATTTGTGTGCTTACATATTGTAAAAATGTCAAATGCAATTCATATTAAATGCTATGAAATTATATTGTAACCAAGGTTTCAAATTAAGAAAACTCAAAGTGATTAATGTTTTTTAATCTTTCTGAACAATTTGAACAAATATGGGGTCGCCCCAGAGCAAGTTCAGGCCCGGTTGTTGAATGCCTAAGTTTATAATTATTTTTAAAAACATTGCAAATAACATGAATTCTTTGACTTATTTGCAGAGCTCTTGATGCGATTCTTCATTTTCTTTTGGTGTGGTACTATTGTACATTAACTATCAGAGAAAGTATATTAGTTATAAATGGATCAAGGTATGTTTTATTTTTATATTTTTTAAAATTATTAAAATTTTAATGGGTTTTTTATATAAAATACGCAATTTAAAATTCTCTTTGATATTTTTATGAAAATGACCTAGTTCAAAGTATAGTCGATTCTAAGTAATTAAAGCTTTAAGGTAAAATTTGAAAAGTTATGTTTTAAAAAGGTAATAATTTAACGTTTAAATTGAAGAAATATGCATTTTTCCAAAAATAAAAATAAAGTATTTAAAAAGAAATATTTTGAATACTGGCTCAAGTTTTACAGTATTAGTCCACTATTGTTTTTTGAGTTACTTTGCTTCTATACTTGGCTAGACATGCAACTTGCATCCAACAAATAAAAGCTTGTCTTCTTCTATAGATTGTTGAGAAGTTTCAGACAACTTGACATCAACAATAATACTTTAAATTTTTTATTATGCCTTTACTATAGGCTGTATCAATGATCATATTAGGAGAAATTTTTGGCTTTGAAGGGGAATTTTGTAGCAATCTTCTGATTATGTTTTGAATTAACAACAAAACATAAATTTGAAGTAGTGTAAGGAACAATGGAAAATTTGAGGGGAATAGATGCTAGTTCAAATTATCTAATAAGTCAAATTACATGAGCTCAAAATTAGAAATTGTTCACTGTACTATTTTACTTTTACAATTTTAGAAGCTTAATGCAAAATATTTCTTAAATAGAAGTTTAATTTTGTTAAATTTTTAAATATATTTCTGTACTGGACATTATTTTATGTCCTTGTTAATTTTCAAGGTGTTTTATTATAATATGGTGTGTTGATAATTAGGGATGTAACAAATAGTGATTTAGCCAAATAAATAGACAAATACCGAATATTACGACATTTCTTCCAGGCCGAAGCAGAATATTCGGTCATTTCTTCTAGGCCGAATATTAAAATTTCTAGAAAATCGTTGTAATGAAAAGTATTTGCCAAATTTAAAAGTATTCATGAAGTCAAACACCAATTCCACAATTAATCTATGATGTATGATTTAATTCTTGTTTGTTAAGAGTATAAAATTAATGTAATTTATGTATTGTTGTGAATACAATAAAACTGAGAATTTCACCCACAAGTGGAACATAAGTGACAGGTTTTAAAGAAATACTATTATTTAATGAACTTTTACCTTGCTCAAAATAGTTTTATGAAGATATTTTAAAAGTTATAAAAGTTAATATTTTTATTTTATGGACTGTTTTATATATCTATTTTTAAAAGATCTATCAAAATTTAATGCATTTAACTGGAATATATTTTTATTTTCAAAAACCCCAATAACTTATGCTCTCTTAATATTCATAATATAATCTAGGCTTTTCAAATTTCACTTTTACCCAATATTCACAATAAATTATTCTATCCAAACAAAGTCCGACTTCCACTTTGTTAATAATAACAGAATAAAAGTATCATATTCTCCAACACAATTAACTATTGCCAGCTTTTGGGAGCCAATGGCAAGTATGAAATAAAATATTATAGCTTTAAAATCTGTTTTCGTTCAGTCAAACCTAAAAACAATGTTTAAAATAAATTGTGTTTTACTAAATTATTTTTAGTTAGTAAAACTATATGCTAATGTGTTCTTTTGCAATAACTATAATACAATTTTAAGTGTTTAAAATCTACTAATTTCTTACATTTGTGCTGTAGCAGAACTATTCGGCCGAATAGTTAATCAATAGCCGAGCGGAATATTCAGCTAAATCATGAAATGACTATTCAGCCCAACCGAGTATTTAGCCAAAGGGGCTGAATACTGAATAGTGGCCGAATGTTCGTTACATCCCTATTGATAATTATATTTTATAGTCTATCTTGCAAAATTTTTTCAGTGCACAGACCTTTATGCTTATTTTGCTAAACAATTACTTTACTATTCCTGCTTGTTCTGTTTCATTAGAATGAAAGGCTGGTGGAGAATAAATCACTTTATCACAACTATTCAGGCTGGGGTTATTATAGTCTGGTAAGTTGATTCCTTTTTTAAATTTCTAATTTTATCCATGAATTTAATTTTATGTATGCATTTAAAGAAATATAATTTTTAATTGTATATTTTCGAGTTATAATTTTTGAGATAATCTTTGATTAATTTTCTATTATACTTTCTTTCTATAACCTTTTGAAACAGCTGTTCAGACAATAAAATCATTATAAACGTGGAATTTATATTCAACGAGATTTTTAAAGCCCTTCCTGTACTCCAAGATTTACCCATAACACCAAACTTCCGTGAAGAGGCAGCCATTTAAAGTACATTATTTTAGATTTGCATTTTCACTTTACCAGTCACAATTAGAATTCCATTTCTTATTGAAACTCCAGAAATTTAATATAATTTACATTTCAAAATTTCCCTCAATGGGATTTAAAAACATGTAAAACTAAATTATGTAGGAAATTCAACTACAGTAGAAGTATGCCATCGTTCCTGCATTTATTGTCTTTCCATATATATCCTGTTTTTTTTAATTGTTTAGTAGCATTGTCTTAGGTTATGCTGACCGCTAATTCTTTGTTTCTTCTCATGTATCGTTCGAAATGAATAGTTTCTGTGAGAAATAGCCAATCGAGGTTCTGCTGCATTTATTATTATAAAGAGAAAGATTTTATGCATTAATATGTACTGCATAATTCTTTGTTTCTTCTCATGTATCGTTCGAAATGAATAGTCCTGTGAGAAATAGCCAATTGAGGTTCTGCTGCATTTATTATTATAAAGAGAAAGATTTTATGCATTAATATGTACTGCATAATTCTAGAGCAGTTTAGATTTACATTAAACTTAGTGGTGTAGTCGAGGGGGAACGCAGGGGGACAGCGTCCCCCTACCTCTTTATTTTAACACAAGCGTCCCCCCACTTATTTTTAATTTTAACCTAGGCGTAGCCCCAGTTTTTGATATTCGTATATGTAAGGGTCCCCTCACCTCTTTTTCCAGGACTACACCACTGATTAAACTCAATTGTGTTAGAATTCTGAACTTAAAATTAAGTTCATTTTTTTAATTAGAACTATATTACTTATTTATAACCTTATATTGCTATAGTCATTTTAAACATATTTTATTCTTTGCTATGTTTCTCACTTATCTGACATTTTATGTTAAAAGTATGCTGTGTGCAAACTACAAGTGCCTGTAAAATTATAATAAAGTAATTATTGGTATTCAAAATCATGCTGTTGTCAAACTTTTTGGCGCAAGTGTTCAACTGAGATTCTAAAAATAAACAATATTTCTCCAGAATGGGTATATTATACATAATAGAACCATATTTTCCTGAAAGATTTTGATGTTTATTTCTAATAAGTATTATTTTTAAGTTGAATCCTGGAGCAGAAAGTATTTTTATCAATTATTAGACTTTATGTTTGCTATGCTTTTTCCTATATATATATATATTAAACTCTCTGAAACAAATTTTTCCTATGAAAGATTTAAAAAAAAAAAAAAAGACTTTTAAATTTTTCTTTCTCAGGCCTGACGGTTTCATGTATGATCAATTTAGAATGCAGTTCACCCTGTATACATGTTATACAAGTAAGTACATTCTAATGATTAATTAAAAAAAAGAAGTTTTATCAGAACAAAAGAGGAGTTTGCTATTTACATGCACAATTAGCTAGTTTTTGTATACAATTAAATAATTTCTTTTTTTGGCATAATTAAAAGTATTTATTAACATACACACTGAAAATTTGACAATCCACATTTTATATATTTAGATTTTAAAACTTCTCTTAGAATGCAATCACACTTTAATTTATCGCAGAAAGATTTTGAGGGCAGCTCAGCAGTCAGCATGATTGATGATATATGAAACTTAATCCTGAACTTCGAAAAGCAGAATGCATACAGAATGATATATTCTTTATAGATAATGAATTATTTATTTATGGAATGTTTTTTTTTTCTTTAAACTTTTTATTGTGAAAAAATGATAAGATTGTGGTGCCATATTTTATTTTTGTGATTATTTTTAATATGTCTGGGGTAGGTTATAAATTGCTAACATTTGGGGGATTTGTAACAATTGTCGGAAATTTATTGTGTAAAGATTAGGGAAAATCATATGTATTGTTTATAACTTAGACTTAATAAAAAATTCTGATTAGTCATGAAAAGAAAATAACTTTTTCCTTTAAACCACAATTTTTCTAGTTGCTTTAAGTTTGTCAACTAAGAACAAATCTTTCAGGTATCCTACAATTCTTGCAGTTTAATTACCAGCAAGGATGTTTGTATCGACTGAGATCTTTAGGTGAAAGGCATAAAATGGATATAACGATAGGTACGTTTTTTTGAGATATTAAATATATTTTGAAAATAAATATTTTTTCTGCAATGTAATGTATTCAGTAAAATCATATTAACCTTTAAAAAAAATCTGTAATATTCAAAATTAAATGAGTTTATTTTAGTTTTATATTATATCTTGTAGTTTTATAGGTTGGATAGTAAAAAAAGTACAGATTTTTGATCATGCTCAAGAGTTTCAAAGATTTGTGATTTTAATCTTATTTTATTGTTTGCCTATATTATTTATTGAAAAGATTGCATTTTTTAGCAGCTGCGGAAAAGAAAACTTTGAGTGTAACTTGCTTTTCGCTTTTAAACTTGCTAACATATATACACTGTACTCATAAAAATATTGTTGATTAACAAACTGCTTGATTTTAATTTCATTCGCTTATATGTTATAGAAATTGTAAGTTGTAAAAGATTTCTTCTGTCTTAAAGTTAAAATATATTAAACAAAACAATAATTGTAGGAATTTATAATAATTAACATTCCCCTTTTTTCAGTTCATTTACTTTCCTTCAAGTTTCAGTACTGAAAGCTAAAACTTTGAAGATTGGCATGTATTTTAGCAATTTTGAGTTCCCTAAATTTTCTTTGTGTGACACACATAAAATGGTAATTTTTGTGTGAAAAGCTTTTTTATATTTATGGTAGCACTACGGGCACCTGTATGTGAAATTTTAGAGGGAAGGGGGTGGGGCTGAGAAAATTTTCATATTTCGATGCTTATCTATCAATCTCATATATGTATATATACCATGAAATACCAAATATCTTTATCCTTCAACTTGGAAAAATCACGATCGAAAGACCAAATAGCTGTACAGAAATGTTCAATGTTCCTTTTCGATCCTAAATTTGTTCATCATATCATATTTTCATTTTTTTAAGAATATTTATTTCCAATTCTCATACTAACAAGAACAAAGTCACGCTTTCAAAAATTCAGGCAATAATTAGGTGCTAAAGATTTTTAAATATACACTTTGAAAAAAATGAGTTACTAAAAAAAAGAAAGAAAAGTCAAGGCGTTTAGGTTTCTTTGCATCAAAATAATGGGATTCATAATTCGCATGGCACTTTAAAAAGAAAACAAAGTTGGAGGAGGTTGAATTGTGGGACTGATGTTTTCTTACACCTGCCTTACAAGATTTTTGTTGCTGCAACTAAGATGTTTCTTGTGATTGCTCATTTCTTATTTACTTATGTATTTATTTTGAAAAGAAAATCATGTGATGAGAGGAAATATTGGAGTTGTGTATTTAGAACGATCAGAAAATTATCTGGCATTTTTTTCTTCATGGCATCAAAATTAAATACTATCGGACAAACTGCTGATTACATAAATGGCATTTAGATGAGCTTTAACTAGGTTATTGCCCTCTACTTATCAAGAAGGAGGCATTAAATTGGTAGTTTTTTACTTGTACGATTAAGCATCCCCTCCCATACTTTTGCGAAAAATTTAGTGTACATTAATTTGTTAAATTTACATTATTTTTTAAAAATCAGCTACATTTTGCGGCCAGGAGAGAATGTCCCGTGAACAATGAACTAAAAAATTTGACCTTTTTCGGAGATCATTTACAAAAAAAAAAATGGACTTCATTATTGGCTCGGCTAACAGAAACCTCATTTGATCGAGATTTTACTGTAATTAAATACTTTTGAACTTGTAGCACCAGCTAAAATGTTACTGTAACAATTATTTCACAAAATTTCTATTCTCTATATAACACTATTTTTTCTATAGTAGGTTGTTAAACTGGAGCTAAAGAAATTCTTTATTGGGAGGCTGTAATTGCTTTTTAAAATCTGAAAGAAAAAAGTTTAATATTATGTGAAATATTTGTTTTATTATCCATTTGTAGCTGAAATTTTTAATCTACATTTAATATAATGCTTAACATTTAGTTTGTGCGAGTTTTATTTATGCTCAATTTAGTGTTGACATTTTGAGCTTAAATATTCAAAAATTCTTAGTTTCACAAAACATATTGTTTATAGAATATTAATGTTATTTTTTCTGGCTATCAACCTAATTCAAAGACTAAATTACTTTTTTAGACGGTTTTCATTCTTGGATGTGGAAAGGCTTAAGTTTTCTGCTCCCATTCCTTTACATTGGATATGTAAGTAATAATATTTATTTCATTATCTTTTCAAGTTTTTTTCTTTGCAAAAATTCCTTGTATATTTTCAAAAACATCATACACATTCCTTGCATGTTTTCATCATTTGTGATAAACAGCAACTTGGCTCACAAAAAGTTTCATACATACTTTATTGTGTTTATGTTGAGATAACATGCTGGCCAACCCTCATTAAAATTAATCAATATATGAAATCTCTCTTCAGCCCAGCAAGATGTTGCTTTAACGGCATGTTTTTTATACATCCACAAGTACATTAATGCAGCTTAATTTTGTAGCATATTGTTCAGCTATTAAGTTATTTATGCATTAAAATTCCTTTCAGATTTTCCAGGTGTACAATGCCTATACTTTATATCGTTTAAGCAAACATGAAAAGTGTGTGGAATGGCAGGTAAATATTGTCATTTTCTTTTTATTTTTAATATAAAACTTTTAGTAAACTAACCTAACGACACAAAGAATTACAAACTTATTTTTATGTACTCTAATAAGGCACCCTGAAAAAGAAATGAAATCTCAAAACATGTTTGAAATTTTTCATATGTAATTTAGGATGAATGTAGTGTTAAGCTTTTTACTTTTCAATTTTAAGATGTTGGTTCATTAAATGATGAAATCATGTGCTACATGTGGTTACTCAAATTCATTAAATAAAGGACAAAGTGGTACCCTTCAGTGGTGTAGTCCTGGGGAAAAAAGGCGGGGGGGGGGGGGGGGATTCTTACCTATACGAACATAAAAAAATGGGGGTATGCTCTTGTGTTAAAATAAAAAAGTAGGGAGACCATGTTCCCCTGCGTACTCCCTCGACTACACTCACTGGTACACTTTCTCAAGAAAGACATTTTACATGATTCAATTAATTTATTTTTTATAATTCTCGCACTCTAACACCAATGACTCACTCATTTCTACAGCATTATTTGAGCTCTAAATGAATTTGATATAAAATTCGTATGCAAAGCTTTTCGTTTTGCATAATCTTAATTTGGATATGCAAAAGTACCTTTCTACATAATACTAAATATAAATTAAGATTAAGACTTGGGCTTCCCTACTGAAATCTTTTTTTTTGTAGTGGCTATTGGGTTCCATCAGATTATGACAAACTGCTTTGATAGTGCTCCGGTTAGTTATAAAGCTCAGCAAACTGGCCATCATTTTTCTAAGTGAACTTTTCTATAAGCAAATAAAATTTCATTTGTTCTGTTTTTAAAATCTTGATTTCTAGAATAGTCGATAACTGTCACGTACTCCTAAACTTATGTCGACTTGCTTAGTTGTAAAAAAATTTCTTTTAGTAGAGTTTGATGACCAAAATGCCACTCTGTAGATAGCTCCATCATCTTTCATTTTTATTTATAAATTTGTTTTGAGCTTAACAAATTCAGTTTTTGAACTTACAATGATTTACTTCTGAATAATTGATACACAACACGATCTTGAACACTCTTTGTTTTGAAATATGACAAAGCTTCTTAGATCCTCCCTCCCTCTTAAGTCTTTGAACCCAGAAAAAGATTTTGTGATGTTAAAGTATTTTTAAAAAGCCTTTAGTTTATTATATTTTTTAAACAGAAAAGCACTAAATATATAAAATTTAATGCATTTTATAGTACAGATTTTTATGCAAATGAGATGAATGAAATTCTCTGTTTTGCAGGTGTTCTGTTCTGCAGTAATATTCTTCATTTTGTTTATTGGAAATACATTCACCACTTCAAGAGTAATACATCAGAAATTGACCGAAAAAATTGTCAGCACATTAGTTCCTGATATGGACTGTTTGAATAAGAAATCAAAATAGTTTATTTGTAAAAAGGATGTATATTTTTATTGCTCGAATAGTGATATGTAAATATATAAGTTTTTTTTCACATTTAACATGTTTATAAAAAGAAAAAAAATTCTTTTACTTTAAAAATTTTGCATTTGTAACATATTTTTGATGCATTTCTTTTAATCTATATTTATAAATTATTTATTAAAAAACTGTATATTTTGTAAAAAAAAAAAAAAAATTAGGTGAAGTATTATGCAATGATATACAATTTTTTTATGTCTAAAGAAAAATATCTATGCAAAATTAAAATTTTTTAAATGGCTTTGAAGCTTATATTAAACATAAAACTTCGGAACAGTTTTTTTTTTTTTTAAAGGCGTTTATATGCCAGTATTTGGGAAAGTACAAAACAAACTAGAGTTCAACTAAACTTAGTACTTAGTGAAATTTTATTCTCATATTTGTCTAACATGCACTAAACAGTTATGTTATTTCATATACACATTTTCTAGCCCCTTTTCTCCTTTGTTAGTAGATTATCAGAGATAAAGTCTCTGTTCAATGATTTCGTGAAGTTTGAAAATTTGAGTTTTATTTATTGGTTAAGAATATTCATTGGATGGAAAAGATCAAACATAAAACATTAATTAATACAAACTTGATTAAAAGAAATATTTCCCCTCATTAAATTACATATACCTAATGCATTACTTAAAATAATATTAAAATATTTATTCCTATAATTACCACAGTAAGAATTTCGTAAACAACTATTGTTAGTTTTTCTTGGTTATACACATTTTAATGATGTATAATCAAGGGAGGAGGAGAGGAGTTCATGCTTTTGGAAATCCAGCATTTTTTGAAAATTATTTCTCATTTTTATGTTCACTAGAAGCGTTTAATTATTTTTTTTTCTTACCAAAAAGAAAAAATATATATATTTATAAATATTTATAAATAAAATAGTCTTAAGAAACGGAACTTTTTCAAGATGAAGTTAATATTTACCACACAATTTGAATTATATATATATCTGTACAGCAAAAAAGTATTCTCCTTCATAATAAATTGATATTTTTCTTCCAGGTTTATATTTTCATATCAAAAATTAATGTATCAGTATTAAAAATGTGCAAAGAAATAATCTGGAATAAAAAAATTTTTATAACCTCAAAAAATTAATACCTCTTATACAATACTTATAATAAATATGAAGCTGGAATCAAAAGAATAAGTTTCTTTAAATGCAAGACTTAAACCATTTATTTTCTTATTTTCAAATTGCATTTTTAAAAGAATTTTTCAATGTCGAACAAACAATCTAGGAACGCAGAATTCAGAAGAATGTCTGGGTGCCTGTAATTCCCAGAATCCTTTATTACTAGAAGTGTGTTGAATGGAGATCTTTTAAATTTTCAATTTATATAGCCATTTAGATTGAAATGTGTTCTCCAAGTTAATGTGTATTTCCATCGTTAATACTCGGTGATTCTTCCAATGTTTTGTAACATTATAGTATTTTCCTATTGTACTATACATAGTAATGGAATGTTTTCATGCTGAAATTGTTTGTAAAGATTCATTGCCTCTGTGCCATAATTACTATTTTAAATCTATTTATAGTTTTTATAATTCAACTCAAGTACGTTTTTATATACCGTAGAGTTAAAGAAAAAAAAGTAAGTTAAAAAATTGACTTTCCATTTAAAATATTTTTTGAAAGTAGTGCAAAATTGTATTCTTTGCAAATTTTTTTTTACTAAAAATGAAAAATATTTTTTTGCCATAAACTTTATACCATGAAAGCATTCTTGAAATGTTTGATGTAAAATGTTTTTATGTAATGATGCCAATTTTTCCCCATGCAAAAATAAAGCATTCTAATTGCAAAATGTTTGTTTTACTCATAGTAAAAGCACTCGTAAGGTTGCTCGGCGAAACAAAAAATTTCCCAAGATCTATTAATGTCACATCAGTTTTCAGTGTTAAACTTAGTAATAAAGGCTTTTATTTAACTGTATATTATGAAAATACATAAAAACAATTATGTAAATAATAGTGTATAAGATTTTTATAATTATGAATTTTCTCTGAAATTGATTAGTTTAGGGTATAAATCCTCTCCAAAAGTTAGGAATATGGCAGAATTTGCGATTTTTAAATAATTTATTTTCATACTTTTTCTTCAGATAGTTATCACAAAAATACTATGAAATCTTTGATATGACTTTGATTAAAATTTCTATAAAACCGTTATAGTCTGGTTTTCATGAAAAGTGTGAGAATATTCACCTTCCTTGTTGTCATGTTTAATAGGAACAGTATGACAGGATTGACTCTTGTTGATGTTGACATGAGCTAAAAGTAAATCACAAGATAAACAAATCATAGATAATTTATTTAGTTAAAATGTTCAACCAAATATTAATAATACATTTCAAAAACTTAAAATATTAAAAGTTTAAATACACAGAAAACAATGTTTATTATATAATAAATATGATTATGTAACTAATCGGAATCTTTTATTTTATCACAGATCTACCACACTTTCATCAAATAAAAATGCAAAAATAAACAAGTGTAATAAATGCTATAGATATGCAAATATTATTGAAGTTGATTGGTAAAAAGCATAAATGCACATAAGGTTTATGTAAAATATTTAAGTGAAATTTATATAACATATTAATACTATACTGGCTGGTGGTATATTGGTTAAAAATTATTTAACTTTAAAGCAATAAATTCATGTTTGCAAAAGCACAGGATATTAAAGATTGAGCTGCTGACAAGAGGGAATTGCAAATGGTAATTTCTTTTTCTCTGAAAATTACAATATCACCTGCTCACACCAAAAAAAAAGTTTGGCATCAATACTGATAATGATTTTTTTTTAGAAAAGGGAGGGTGTGGGGTTTAAACTATGAAGTAATAAAGCATCAAAAAATTACATTTTTGCACTTTTCTATCACTATCACTTCACTTCAGGATAATGTATTTCACAACACAATAATTCAACGAATGATTTTTGTAAAATTTAAGCAAAATTTATTGGATGATGAATTCAACATAATCATGCAATAAATTGCGAGTATACTGTTAAAACTGTTTATTTCTCCCTCGATGAATCAGGAAAAATTAAGGGACAAAAACTTGTGCATGTACCTTGTTAAATGTCAAGAGTGTTGAATTAACAATTAGTATTTATAAATAAAGTGTAGGAAAGACTTACATGCATAATTTTAAAAGTTTGTGTGGAAATTTTATTGATGTAATAGGTGTCTACAAATAAATAAAAACATAAGAAAGTACAACACCACGAAAAATTAATAAAATATAACAAAATAATTAAAATATATATATTTTTTCTGCAGGTAACTTACATAAAATTTTAATATAGTTCCAAGCAACAAATCTCGCCTTTTAAAAGCTTAGAATTTAAAAAAAAAAAAAAATGAATATTTTTGAGGAATGATTTTAAATAGCTAAAATTCTTAAAAGAAATCTGCCATTTTTCCAAAAATATTCATCTTGGCCTATTTTTGAGGTACAAAAATTAAATATATATAGAATATAAGAATCAAATTGTGTAATACATTTTTTAAAAAATCTCGAATAAGAACTTTCACATAATCAGTGGCGTTTCTAGCATGGGTGTCACCCGAGGTAATAATTTATGGTGTCATCCCCCCCACCCGGAAAAAAATGTTTTCTCTAGTATAAATTTGTAGTTTTGAAATTAATACTATTTTCAGTAGAAAAAAATCCTTAAGAAATTCTGTTTTATTTATTTTGTGTAACTTTCAGTAAACTACATTTATTTTCAGTTATGATACATTGAAATATCACCAGTAAAATTGTATGATTCAAGTATGTATTTTTCAAGAACTCTAACTCATTTTGGGTGTCACCCAGCCGCACTGCCCTCCATAGAGACTCTAATGATGAGTGTATGTAATATATCTTTATAAAAATTACAAAATTTTGTTTAAAAAACAATTTTAGAATGTCAAACATTCAACATTATATCAAGAATATTTTTCAATCAATTTTAAATTGATCTTTATTTCCAACATTCATAAACCTTAACTTTCCCAGACCAGTCTGATTTTTGAGCTTTAAGAAGTCTATTCATTCAAAAATTGATTAAACTTGACAACCATTTAGCTAGAGGATATCTCAAGCAATTTTAATTTGTCCTTTTTGAATTTGTAGCATAAGAAAAAAATCTTTAGTTTCTAGATTGGCTTTTGATTTTTTAACTTTTTAAAGAGAGAGAGAGAGAGAGAGATAGAAAATCTCTCTAGTTAAAAAAATAATAATAATCAGAAAGCACAGGTTTTATAACCAGTTCATTTAATTTTTTAAACAGTTTTATGGAAATATCATCATTCATTACATAATTAAGAAAAGAAAAAAAGTTTAGAGTCACACTGCAAATGATATGGAACAAATATTATATTTCTATTTTTTTGTTTTCTTATTTTATAACCTTACTATTTTGTACAATGAAACAACCTATCTAGGTGGATACCAAATGCCAACACAGATGAATGTTAATAGTCTAATGTAATGGCACAAGTGCAAGTTTTTTTAATACATAACTTCTAAATTTTTTGCATATTTGTGTTTATTTTACTTCTAATACATCTTCTGTTGTGATTGCTTTACAACAGAGACAGTTGAAACTAAAGAGATGCATACAAGTATAAGCAGTGCCATGAGGCAACAAAATATTCTGCACCTCTATTATATGTATTTTATAGAGAACAATTAAAAATATTGTTATTAATACGTATTTCTGTATTTAAATAATATAAAATACTCATATGGCAGACTTTTATTCTTCTCATTAATTAGAAGCATAAGAAATTAATGAGCTGGCAATAGTTGCCTCCCTTAATTGTCTTGCGCCATGAAACAAGCGCCTCACTGCCTCTGAATTGTGCCGGCCCTGGATGCATATGCAAGCATTTTAAGATTAAACATTTTGTCTAACTGACAGTATACTACACCAGGTAGCACAGGCTTTTTTAGTTGGAAGATCTAATCTTTTACCAACTAATTGTTGTGTACTAAAATTAAAAAAGATTCATGGGCCTTTAAAAATAAAAATTCAAGATGAGGAGCTGTTAAAAAGTTTTCAAAGAGTGCATATTGATTTTAATTGTATCATGATTAATCCATCAAATATTCTATTTAAAAAAATTTCTTTGTAAAATGCCAGGAGGTAGCTAGCATAAGTATTTCGTGCACTCTGAAATGCTCTGTATGCATAGTGCTGGGATACTTCCCAAGTGTTTTGCAGTTTCAAAAGGAAAAAAAAAAATATCCTTCAGTATACTCAAATCTCTTGCAAATCACTTGATGTTATGCCATAAACTTTAAAACATACATACCATCAACACAACTTCATTTTCAGAGAAAAAAATTGTTAACTTGTTAGTTGAGCATAAAATGAAAGCCAAACTAGTCAAAATTTAATCACTAATGTCATAACTGAATATTAGCACTCACAATAAGATAGCAATAATGTACGGAAGGGATAAGAGCAATTTTTGAATTTAAAAGCAGCTTCTTAAGGAAAGGATAACCAACATAAACTAACAAACACATATTGAATGACAAACATGACACAAAACTTCAATCTTCTATGGCATCATAATTAAACCAGTAGTCGAGTGTCACTCGGCCAAAGTGCATCATCCGCTGAAATCTGAATGAGATCCTCACTATAAATGTGCAAGGGTGGATAGACACCTGAGGGACAAAAACAAACACACGGAGGAACACAGATTACGGAAAAGAACTTCATACACAAAAAACACTTCAATAGAACATGTTGAAAGACAACAAAGGGATTTTAGTCCTTTACATAACAAACTACAATAAAAAAGCAACAAAGAAATAATATGCAAAAATATTGATAATGTGTTGATACATACATACCAAATTTCTTAACAGTAAAGTTAAGTTAACCTAATTTTCACTAATAGTATCATTGCCCAGATATGAACCTTTTTTTAAAAATTATTTATTTATTTTGTATTTGCTCTTATAATTGCTGTACAAGTTTCTGTTTAAGATGTTTTTAAAATTAAATTTAGTCTTTCACTTTCTTTTTTAGATCTTCTTTATGCACTACTACATTTCTTTTAAATCAGTTTCATGTAGTTGGCTTCATATTGGGCTAAAATTTCGAATGTTATTAGCTTATCATTTAGTTTTAAAAACATTTTAGGTAAAAAAACACATTTTTACATGAATAACTAAGCACTAATCTGAAAATGACAAAAGATTTTTAAAAAAATAAATTACTGCTATCATGGTATATTTTTGCATTTTCAACATTTATAATTTTAAAGGTATTACATTGATAGGGAGTAACTAAAAACAACAAAAACATTTATTGTTCTTCAAGTTAAAATGCTTACTGAATTTCAATTTGAAAGCAGCCAATAAGGTTGTATGAACTAGTAAATGAAGAAATTGTGCTGTGTTACATGAAGAAACTATTGTAGTGCCTTGCAGCATGTCAAACATTTGTAGAATGTCCACAACTTCTGTGTAATTTTCATGAGGTTTCTTCTGAACTCTGTTAACAGAATCCCGAGTATTTGCGATTATGACAAAATTTTAATGAAATGAAAGGGGGGGGGGGGGATCGGGGAATGCCTCCAGTTTCTTACTTTTATATCTCTTGTTTTCTTATATGAACTATGCACACCGAAGACCTTATTGGTCTAGACAATTCAAAATTGAGTTGATAAGTTTTAAGAATCCATAAACTTTCAAAATATCTAGCACATACCTATGGCTTAGAGTACAAATGTGGTGAGTGACATTTTTTGTGAAAATGTGGTAAGTACGAAATGGAAGGTAACTAGCTAACCAATTTGTAATACTGTACATCCCATTTTTTTTTTCTTTTCAAATTTTTAAAAATATTATTTTTAGGTATTAATTATGTCATCAAAAATTATTTTATTTTTTCCTTTTCATATTTACTTTTTAAAAAAGCATTTCGAGTAAAGCATTGAAATTAATTAGTTGTTCACACAAAATTTGTTCATTGGCTGTGTTTAAAGTGAATATGGACGATTTGCTAGTCTCAAAAATCCAGACTTGGGCCAGGTTTTGAGGTATATTTAAAAATGATTTTTAATTTTAGATTGCTAATCGGGAGCAGCTTGAGAAGTCAATATTGAAGACAATGAGAAATTTGGGATTATAAAGGGAAGAAGGGAAGGGGTAAAAAGAGAACGGGGGGGGGGGGGGGGATGGTACAGTGACCCTCAAAGCAGATTAAGATATATTTAAAAATGATTTTAACTTGGCATTGCTAATTGGAAACAGTTCAAAAAGTCAACATTTAGGACGATCAGATATTAGCAATTGAGAGAAGTGTGAATGATGGCGAAGGTGCAGTGATCCTTGCAGCAGATTGAGGTACATTTAAAAATGATTTCAAGTTGAGATTGCTAATTGGAAGCAGTTTGAAACGAAAGTAAGTAGCGATTTTGGGAACATATAGGAAATATGGTGCGAATCACAGAAAACATAGAAGCTTTTTCAAATATAGAGGTAATATAGGAGCACTGAGACCCCTGAACTCTCTCTCAGAAATTTAAAAGTTTAACATTTTAGTAGAATGTTATGTTTTGTGATCGGTACATAAACCATCAGTTTACTGTAACCTATTTTTTAAAAATTCATTATTTATGGGAAAGCAGCAAAACTCATTCTTTTGCTCATTCTGTCATCACAACAAATTCTGATGAATGTGAATGGTGTAATTCTTGAAAGTTACTTGTACTTGACAGCTCATGGATGAGAAAGCTTCTTCCCTGCCCTGTAGCAGTCAAATTTTGGTCTCTGACAAGCAATTCCAAACTTTTGGCCCATGGAATGGTATCTCATTTCCAGTGCTATACATCTTTAAGTACTTCTGTGAGCAACCCAAAAGCAAAATAAGAGATTGAAAGGTAATATGTACAGTGAAACCTTCCTAAAATGACCATTTCTTGTTCTGTTGCTAAAAACCAGTCATTAAAGAAGGCAATTGCAAAAAGGACAGAGGACTTTTGAAAAATGAGTAAAACCAATACAATTAATTATACACAAAAAACTGTTTGGGATTTTCAATATAATCTTAAAAGTTCCAATTATAGTGATCTGTTTAGAAGCTGGATATGGAGTTTTAAGATACACTAATAGTAATGAAAAAATACAGCATTTGCCATTGTATCAATTGGATTATAATCTAAATTGAAAGACAAAATGGCCATCTGTCCAAAATATAAAAAAATTATTAGGATAAGGAGCAGAGAAAAGGTGCTCAATGGGGAACAATTTAGAATGAAATTCTGTTAGAGAGAAATGTTCTATCAGATTCAGGCTGCTTAAACAGATGGTTATTTAATAGAGGTGGTCAATGAGAGAGGGCTCACTGTAGCTAAAAATAATATAATTCATGGATTTAACCATCTTCAAATAAGAATATGACCTAGCTGCAATCATGTTTCAACAGCACATTACACACACAGCTCTTTAAAAAAATATTATAAGGTAACATATTAAAAAAGTCATCGTTTACAAAGCATAAAAACGATTTCCTACCATATTTTAAACCAGCATGTACAGTAGAAGCCCGAAATAACGTGGTCCGATATACCGCAAATTCGGATTCAACGTGGGGAAAAGTATGGTCCCCCCCCCCAAAAAAAGATCAATTTTATGATAAATTTTGTGTTTAAAATTTCAGTAAAACATAATATTCTTCATAAAGCGTTTTTTTCCCACATTTTATCTCCTGATAATCAGATACCTCACTGCCTTAGTGTTGAACAATGCTGTGTTGCTAGTGTGAAATAATGTGTTGAAAAGAAACGAAACACCTCAGTTCACCAAACAACACGTATGGACTTTTTCAACACATTGTGTGAGGGACACGTACTAGTATCGTTTTCTGACGATTGATACTTGAGCGTGGGACACTTACTAGTATGGGTTAGTGTAACGCTCTGAGAGAAAAAAGTAGTAGGCTGGTAAACACATTTTTTGCTATTCTTTGTACAAAATGAAATAGAACAGAGCTTGTCAAAACACCTTTGCAGTGATATACAAAATAACAGCAGACGGCCCATAGCGCTAATTAGTTTTATGATTGCTATTTTAATTTTTTTATAATGTAAGAATGATTGTAAATAATATAAGTCAAAAAAATTAAAACTAAATAATTCTATTTGATTTTTCATAACGATACTATTATAAATTTATCCACTAAAAATTTTCTTTTTTGTTTACAACAATCATAGTATTATATATTTTAATATAAAATACGAAAAGTTTAGGTTAAAAAATTAAATAATTTTCGATTTATTGAGATTTAACTGAATAACTAAATTTGCGCGCAAAACCCCTCGAGCCGGGAAAATTACGCCGCGAAATGTACCCCCACACATTGTGTTAAGATAGTGTAAGATTAAGTTTGTGTTAAATCAGGGGAATGATAAAGTTAATTACATATCACAAAGCAGGTAATTGTTTTCAGCATTTTGTATTACTGCGGGTCTCTGCTTTGACACCATTCTGATATACTGTGGTTAAGCTATAAGAAGCGGGTGCAAAACATGTCTCCCAACAGCCTCTTTATATCGGGCTTCTACTATATTAAAATACAGGCATTGCAAACATATTACATCCCATGTTGTTTTTGCTTTCTCTTCATAATTTACTGCGGCAAAGGTAGACTTTACTTGCCGAAAAATCTATTTTTTTACTGTGACAAAAAGAAAATTTCATTTATGCATAAATATAAGCTAATTTTAAGGGTTAAAGTTTGTAAGTGGGCATGACTTGCAGTCATTTAAAATTCATTTTTTTCGAAAAGAATTTTTTCTGCTTATTGGGATTTCAAAATGATCCTTGCTACTTAATTTTTCATTGATAAGGCTGAAACTTGATTTCTTGTTTTTATATAATTAAACCAAATTCGGCATCCATTTTGTGATTGGAATATATTAAGTGATTTAAAAATATTAATAATGGTTCACAAATGCAAAATATTGCAAAAAAAATAGCAATAACTAACAAAAAAACTTAAATTTAAATAACTTACCAACAGATTCTAAAATAAATGTGCAACAAAATATTTCATAACAATATAGGTCATTGGATGACTTCTTTGTCATCTATGGTTTAGACAGTCATTTAAAACATCCAAATGACAAAACAAGTCAAAGAAACAAAATTTGCTGATAAAATGATTTGAACACAAAGTAAATAAATATTGAAAAGGAAAAAAAAGGGGTCTTAAATTAACATTAAAAGTTGCCATGGATATAAATTTACAATAAGAAATTTAGAAAATTAGAAAGACTGTAGACCCAAGAAAGCTACTAATAAGCAGCAAATGTTAGTAATGTAAACATTTGGAAAACTTATAAAGCATGTAGTTTACTAATGGATTAACTAAGATATGTGTGAGACAAAGAACATGTTCTAACCAAAGCAAATGAAAATGGTACGGATATGTCAAGAAAATTAGATAAAGGAAAATGAAAAAAATAACGGCAAGAAAAAAAGACTAAATACAGTACAAGACACAATACCAAGCATGTAACATATCACATATTCATATTATGAAAAATTAGAGAAGAATTTTATATAAAAAAAAATATGTTAAATACAAACGGTTTCAAAATATAGAGTGCTCAACATGCTTATTAAATGCAAATTTAGGGAATTATGACATAGTAAGTAGTCATGATTAAAAATTATATATGCTAGCAAAACTTATCTGGTTACAATAATAATGTGCCATATATAAAAGAGAGGCATGTAGTAATTTGCATACTATTACAAACAAAAATGGAGTCTGAATAACTGTTTATTCTTAAATATGGAAATGAATACCCTATGAAATATTATTTCTTACTGCAATGGAGGCAATTCACCACTAGGGGACTAATGAGTGATCATCGTTGTCACGTGATATCCGCTCTTTGTTTACTGAGATTTTCAATTGAGTTCTACGTGTTCACTAGGCAAAATTAGTTATCTTAAAATCAATCAGACTATTTTCACAGCTTTTTCTGATTATAACCCAGTATTTACATTTAATTCAATCATTATAAAAGAAATTTATTAATTATTACAATAGTTATAGTGTTGTATTTAGTGTTAATTTTATGTAATGCAGAAGAACTTTATTTAGGCCGAGTTTTTAATTAGATTTCTCGAACTCGATGTAAAGTGATTCTACGGCTTCCTTTGTACACATTGTTTTCAACGGTGCCACGTGACCAATGACGTTGCTTGAATTGCCTCCATTGATTAGCAACCATGTTTAGGTGATTGTGATGTTTAAATCATGATAATGTGCTACCAATGGGATGGCTCTTTTGTATATTTATTTATTAATGATAAAAATTTTCACCATGCCCATGTAAATTCCTTTTCACTCATGGAGATGATTGCATGAAAATATGAGTGGAGATTCTATTATTTTTTAAAAAATAAAAACAGTTATAAGTTTACAATTACATAATGTTTTCAAAATGAGAAAGTCTCAATATGACGACATGAAACATACTGCATATTTTTACAATTCCCTCCTCCCCCAGTTAAGAAAACTCCCAAGCTTTACTTCACTACAAATGTCGGAATGACTTGATGGGGTTGGGACCCAGGTCCCACACTGCTGAAACTTCCTTAGTTTATTGCATTACAAAAGAGACTGATTGAAGATAATCATGGACAATGGAACAATTCCATAACCAAATTATAGCAAACCTAATGATGGACGTGGTAAAGATGTTGAATTGAATAATGGAAAAAAAATCATGGGATGACATCAAGAACAAAACTGAGATACAATGGAAGCTCCCTCATTTGGATAAAGTTTGGAAGGAATATTGTACGGTTACTCTGAGTGTATGGATGCTTTGAAGGGTGAATGTCTCACAGAGTAGACCTTCCGAAGAGTGCTCTTGGAAGAAGCTTTTCAATCTACTGAGAGCTGAACAAGCCTCCTTGAACTTAAATGGCACTGACCTCATGTACTGAATCACTTTGCAACTGATTTTGTCAGGAAGTCCATAAGAAGCGTTGATTTCAATTAGAATTAATCACATGGACCATCAATACTTGCCATTTATTTGAGCTAATCACTTAGACCACTAGTCACATGATTAATGCTTTTTATGACTGAAAGCAAAGTATATGTACTTGTACATAAAATGCTTAATCCAGAGATTTCCCATTACTTAATAAAAATCAGAGTGTGTTTGAAACTCCCCGGATCTACACATGCTGCTGAAGGAACTTAGGGACCAAAAACATTATTAGTATATTCATTTACGTAGTCTTAATACATAGAGGACTGACTATATACTTACACACATACACACGTATATGTATGCACATATATGTATCTATATAAACTCAAGATCCATATGCCACACATTGAATCTAAGCATAAAATATATCATTAATGCTCCTGCTTGAATAGAATAAAATGTGTAAAAAAATATTTCCTAAAATGAAAACTTATACAAGGAACATGCATTAGTTAAAAGTAATTAATATAAATTTTAGCTATCTAAACATTTTGTTTATATTCCTATGTATTAATAATGAGTTGAATATATATTGAAAAAGTAAAGTGATGCATAAACATTCACAGATTCTTACCATGTGTGACTAAGCTGCATTTAGACTTGTCTTTTTCAATGTATAAGGCAGTCATGAAGAAGAAAAATGCTCCAACCACAAGAATGCCAGTTGGTATGTACATTGAATACTGCAAACTCAAAAATTCATCGATGGCTGGATTCTTAGTTTTCAGGATAATGTCTGAAACCTATCGAAACAACATTTTAACTGACATACAAACAACAATTAAGAAGACAAACATAATATGCTTTAGTTTTTTGAGTTATTAGTACATAAATAGAAAATGCATTCAAATAAATCATCCCTAGTGAAAAAAAGGATAAGCCAGATGCAAGACATTTATTTATGGGGTAATCTAGTCTTAGCCTCTTTTCAAAAATTGAAAGAGAAATTTATGCTAAAGCAGACTAAAAATGCATAAAGATGTTAAAATAACATGATGGAAACTGAATCCAAGAAAAAAAAACCCTGATAATTCATTTCCCTGACATTCCTTGATTGAGCTCCGAAAATTTCCCTAATTTTATAATTTTAATTTTGAGTTACACAGCATCGTTACATATAATGACAGTATCACAGGAGTGAAACCAGAAAATTTATTTAGGGAGGGGGGATGCACTGCACTTTTTGGCTTTTTTTTCTTTTTGAGGAGGTGAAAGAAAAGAGAAAATAACGCAATTTTCTAAGTAATATAATCTGCAACTGGTGAGAATTTTAAATCTAAAGTTTTTTTTCTAAGAGAATAAAGGTTTCCCCCCTAAAAATTCTAAATCATCACTCTGGGGAGGGGGGAGCAGGCCATGGGCTTTCTGTGTCCCTGTTTTGTGCCACTGCAGCATCATGCACAGTGCCGAACCTCAAATTCGGCACGCTGAAGAGAGGTGTTAGGCCGAATTTTGGAATAAGACCAAAAATGGCGGATTCTCGGAAGCATCAACGCTGACACAAACCTTCTTACGTAAAATTGCAATGTCTTCTTAACTCATAGACAAAAAAAGTGACATTTTTTGTTGCTTAATTGGAGAAAAGAGCACTTTTAACCAATGGGAAATCGGCAGTCGAGCTGATCACGAACAACAAAATGCAATTCTGAAAAGGAAACTTTGGATGCTTGCCGGTTTGGATATTGAAAACGATAATTTTCCCTGAAATTTGGGGTAACTTTGAATATCCCCTGATTGTTCCCTGATATTTTCCAGAATATAAAAATTCCCCGATTTCCCAGTTGGAAAAAAAGTGGACACTTTTCTTTACCAAAAAAAATTCCTTTTTAAATGGAAATTTAGCCAAAATAAAATATTTTACTAAAAGTTATGTTCGTGTTTTCTTACCAACGGACAGTTCTAAAACGACTTCTTAGTGACCTTTAGCAACCTTGAAGTGACCGTTGGAACTTAACAAAGGGTACAGCCCACCGTGAAATTCCATTTATTCATTTATCCCTCTTGGTTCTGAACATTGAGGGAGTTGAATGAATGTGACCCATCGTCCTCCGCATGAACCTGTTTCTTGCAGTTCCGTTCAGTTCAATTGCTTTGCTAACTGATCATTATCTGATACAGTCCAGTTGCGAGTAGAAGCTGAATTTACCACAAAAATGTCCAAGCGAAAAAGATTAACTTTAAAGGAGAAAATCGATGTTTTAGCTGTTGAAGAGAAAGAACAGTCGAGTGTCAGAGCTATTGCTGAACGTTTTAGCGTTGGAAAAACCCAGATAAGCCAGCTTTTGAAAGAAAAAGATGAAATTGGGAAACTTTGGATAACAAACGCCAATCAGAATACGAAGACCAAGTTTCGAAAGACTGAGACAAAAGAATGTTTTTGTTGTGTTTTAATATGTTAGGTGAATTTGAAAAGCCGTTGGTCATCGGAAAATCTAAGACACCGAGGGTGTTCAAAAATATTGACACAAATACGCTTAGTGTTTCATGGAAAAACAACAGAAAGGCTTGGATGACAACTGATGTAATGACTGATTGGTTGATACAACAGGATAAAAGAATGAAAAAACAGTCCAGAAAGATACTTTTGTTTTTAGACAATGCTATTTCTCATCCTCAGGATTTAAAGTTGAAAAACATAAAGCTAGTGTTTTCTCCCCCCCCCCCCCCCAACACCACTTCGTTATCAGTTACAGCCGCTTTACCTGGGAGTCATTCGTGTGCTCAAATTAGAATACAGAAAACTGTTACTGCAACATACTGTTTCGCAAACTTCATAGTGCCGATCCAGTGATGAAAAGTGTCAAAAAGTGTAAACGTTTTGGATGCAATAACTTGGACAACATCAGCTCTGAAAAAAGTAAAGCCTAAAAGTGTGTCCAAGTGTTTTGCAAAAGCGGGGTTTTTAAGTACAGGTGCTCCCGAAAGCGCACAAGTCTCAGAAAACAATAAAGATCTTGAAACACTTTTGACAGATTTAAATTCAAATGTAACCGTGGATGACTACATGGATATCGATGAGAACTTATGTATTGAAGAAGAGGTTGACGTTTAAGAATTAACTTCGCCGAGAACTACAACTGAACAATCTGCTGTTTTCGAGGATGAAGAGGAAGATGTACAAGAAGAAACTTTTGGAGTTAAAAACTTAAAAGATGCTTTGAAATACAGTGGTGAGTTAAAAAAGTTTTTTCGGATCAAAGGGGACACTGAAGGGATTAAAAAAATTAATGAACTTACTATTCATATTGAGAGGCAAGTTGTTTTTTGTAAAAGGATGAACCAAACTGTATTAACTGATTATTTTAAATAAAATAATTTTGTGATGTCTATAGTTACTAGTAGGTATTTTGTCATTATTGCATGAGTATTACAAGAGTTAATTGAATAAGTACTAATTATAATTATTAATTAAATTTAAATTCTTTCATAATTTAAGTTTGATTGCACTATTGAATTTAGTTTTCTTATTTAATTAACAATTGTTTTATTGTATAAATTTCTTTTTAAAAATAGACACCTCCGAATAGCGGGCAAAATCCCCGGAACCAAGACTGTATGCTATTCCGAGGTTTCACTGTATTAATATATCCTTCTCCACCTAAAATAAATATGTGTTGAGTAGGATGATGATTATACGGCATTAACGGCAGTGTGGATATCAATTTTCACCAGAATAACTAATACAAAAGTGCTTGATGAAACCTTAGAGGAGAAATTGTTGGTAGAGAGAGCGCAACCCTACAGCTCCCGATCCAAAGTAAAAGTCACGTGACTTTAGGCAAACGAGTTTTACCAGTGTCTCCCGTTCCTATGTTATTTCTACGGAGGCCTAGCTTTATCATCACGAATCGTGGATAATAAATTCATTTAAAAATGGTTATATCTTACTCTGCTTATGTATGCACTGAGAGACATGTCACCGAGAATCCTACAACATTTCACAATAAAAAAACTTGCATTTTTATTCATTGTTTTCCTTAAAAAACTTAAACAATTGTTCATCGGACATGTGCTGTTCACAGATTTTACTTAGAAATGCTAATTTTTTATTCGTATAAATCAAATTTTAAAATGTAAAATACATTATAGTAATGTACAAATACTATCTCACTAATTTATCTCTTTCTTGAAGCTATTTTTATTCTTTTTTAAGCATATTTCTTATTAAGTTTTCGAATTGTACTTGGCGAATTTATTTCTCGCCAAATGTGCAGTATACAAGCTTTTGAAATCGAATGCGTAGGCTTATTTTTGTTATTATTATGTAAAATATGAATATAAGAAAAGTATTTTTAATTTTTCTTTTCTTTCTTTCTTTTTTTTTTTTCATTCCTTGACTTAAATAGTCGATGCATGTTTGTTTTATTCAGTATGAAGATAAATTTCATGACTAATGAAATTCCTTTCGTCTTGCTAACAAGTTCTACTCCTCCCCCTTTACTGAGTTCAAGATTAAATGCTTAAAAACAATTTATTTTATGCCATTAGTAACTCTTGTAAGCATAATTTATTATTATTTTTTACCCAACTTTCGGCAAACTATAGAGAATTTGCGCGACTGAAAAATGTAAACTTATATTATTTATTTCTTTATTTTACCTCACCTTAGTTTCCCCAATTCGCAAATTTTCCGCGGTATCACGATTTAAAAAGAAAATGTTAAGTAAGTTTTTTTTCTGCTCACCCTATGTATATATGCATCTGAAAATTTTTATTTGTACGCTTTAGTTCTTTTTTGCCGCACTGTACCGAAAAAGTGTAATTTTTTTCCAAGCTGTATTTAGGTAGCAAAAAAAAAAAAAAAAAACTTTTTTTCTGTCACTCTAAGTGTTATGAATTTATTATACAATAAAATTTGCTCATAGTAAAACAAATATTTTTTCATGCAATAACTTCTAAAAAAATTGTACTATTTATGCATAAAATTATCTAGCTGAAGATAACACAGAAATTTTATGTGCTGAAAGGTTTTGCGCAACTTCTATAAATTTCATTTAACAGCGAACTAAGAGTTAATCTTCAAGACTTCGCAAAACCAAATATACGTGATTCCAAGAGAATATAAATCCAAACAGAAAGCGCGCGACGGGCAATTAAGGTACTTTTCGCCAAAGTAGCGATTGCGCCCCGTAGCTGAAATCCCGTTTGGCGAGATTCGCAAAACAGCTGATTTACTCTGGCGCGGCTTTGAATTGGGGATTGAATGGGCTTGCTCTCTCTACCCTATACCTCCTCTAAGGATGAAACCTGGGTATTCAAAGTCATGAGTCAGCCTGACAGTTTGTGTTATTGGGTGAACTTTGTCTACAGTCAACTTTACAGAAAAGAAAAGCCCGGTCCATGTAAACTAAGAGGTAATAGCAGTTGTGTAGTCGAGGGGGGAGCAGGGGAACAGGTTCCCCCTATAATTTTTTTTTAACACAAGTGTCCCCCCATTTGTTTTGAATTTTAACATAAGCGTACGCCCACTTTTTTGATGTTTATATATATGTAAGCATCCCCCCACTTTTTTTCCAGGATAACACACTGGGTAATGGGACATCTTCCTTTCTTTTTTTTTACAAAGGTCATATTTTTCTCCATGAATTGTTAGTGGAAGAAATATCATTCCATTTCTCAGTCTAATGAAATAAAGAACTGATAATTCAAAAAAAAATATATAATATATATGTAATATATATACATATATTATATATGTGGGGATTTTCCCCAATCATTAACTATTATAGACTTAGGAACCATATCTAGTGGTGCGGACTGATTCCAACTCACGATGCTGCGACGTGGCAACGCGCAGTCAGACGCCAACGAAAACGATGTAAGACTTGTGCTGAAGCTTGTTGATGTTAATGTCTACTTTATTGTTGTGTAGTGTGTTTTTGTTAGTAATAATAAACGTTAGTTGTTCGTAATAATGTTTTTTATCACCAAGGCCCTCTAGAATTCACCGAGCTCATATATATATAACAGAAATGTAGTGAAATATTTTTGAAAGGTTAACAAATCAAAAAATTTTTTGAAGTTTGAGAATGAGGAAAGGACTCCTCAGAGTTGGTTGGTCTCGAGGGTATGAGCGATGCAGAGCACCTACCTCATCATAGTGCATATTTAGGTGATAAGTGTTTATTTTTATGTTTTATTTTTTTTCAAATGTCTTCCTATATATACATATACATGTTGAATATTTGGGTTCATTTGATATAGACAGAGAATAGATTACATGGAATTTGCATTTAAAACGCAGGGAAATAGGTTAAGTTTGCAAATTATCAAGTCAGATATGTTTAACTCTTGTCCTTTTTTGCTTTTTTAAAAACATTATTGAAGTTGAATAGTCTTTTATGGGCAGTGTGTGCATGAAACATACACACATATATCTATATGTTTGTGTGTAAATGATAAAAGCACATATATATGTAAGAACGGCAGTCCCGTTCTATCTTCTACAGCAGTGGCCGCTAAGACCCATGTAAGACGAGGCACAGGGCTTTGCTGCAATTCTTTATTGGTACATTTTAACACACAACGATCATAACATTAATATTGTTGGAACGAAGGACATGAAGTCATCAGCACGTTTCAAGAAGCAAGAACCCCGATTTTCGTTCGGGCAGTCGTATTTAAATGGGGGAAAATCTCTTAGACTGCAGACAACATTCCCTACACCACGTGATGGCACGTGGTTTAAATAGGAGGGCCATATGGAAAATAAAATATATTATTGGCTTTAATGCCGTAGACAGGGGCTGGCCTAAGTCTACGGGGAAAAAAATAGTCTGGAGGGAATTAATGAGGGAAACCAACTTGAGCTTAGGCATGACCATATATGGTAACGCGTTAGAGAAATTTATGAGTGAGACAACCCTGAGTTGTCAAGTTTAATATGGAAAAAGCCAGACAAAGGAAACAAAGGACTTCTCCATATCACAGCCTGACAAAGGATACAAAGGATTTTTCCATATTACATCCCTCCTCCCCAAAAGTTCTATTACTTTAAATATTGAAGAAGTGAATTATCTGCAGCCTTTTTCCCCACATAAATTTATGTATTAAATTTTATATAAACATATCACATTTTGAATGAAATACTATACAGTTACAAAAATTACTGAACATTTTCATCACAGATTATTATACTCTTACTAAACGATATTTACAAAATTGTATATACAGTTCAGTTTAATTACAGTTGGATTATTCTGTTGCAGTTCAAAAGTGAATGACTTATATCACATTATTCATGTGATAGTTTGAAATTTGTTGGTGGGTAATATTTCCTCAATCTTGACTCATGTACTATGTCTGATTTTTCTTTGTTGTGTGCATTTGGTTTATTGATTTCATAAGTTACGTCCGTAACTTTTCGAAGAATTTTATATGGTCCACTGAACGGTTGCGAAAGTTTTCGTGAATTCGGATATTTGAATTCTTCATATATCACCAAGTCATCTGCATTAAAAGTTTTGTCGACAAATCTGGCATCGTAATATATTTTATTTTTTTCATGATACTCTTTAGTTCTTTCCACTGCCAGTTTTCTAGCTTCCTCAACAGGAGGATAAATGTCTTCATTTACTGGATTTTGAAAAGGCACTGTACCGTACATTAAATACGCAGGTGGGAACTTCGTAACTGAGTGTGGAGTTAGATTGTATTCTTGAGGCACCTGCTCTAATAATTTAGGCCATGGCACATTTCCAGAAGCTGCGTTCACTTTGCACTTTAGGCGAGTGACTATTGTTTGGTTCAGACGTTCCACCTTACCATTTGTCTCTGGTCTATGAGCTGTGGTTAAAAGCTGTTTAATTTTGTGGTGCTTTAGAAATTTCTTGAAATGAGATGAAGTAAATGATGGATTTCTATCACTTAATACACTTTTAGGTATTTGAACACTGAAAATTTGTTTAAGAAAGTTGACGTAAGTTTCGGTAGTGATTGATTTTGATGCAAAAGACCACATGTATCTAGTATGATGATCTACAAACAACGTTAAATATTTTTTCGTGGAATTGTAGTAGTTGGAACCACCCACACTATCTACTGCAACGAGATCAAATGGTTTATCAACTGGAGGCATAGACTGTAAAAGGCCAAATCTTTTTTGTCGAGGCTTTTTGTTTACCTGACAAATATGACAATGTTTGTTAAATCCAGTTATATCTAATGTTATATTTTGCCAATAATATACAGGCGTAAGTAAATTAATTGTTTTTTGAATTCCTGGGTGTCCAAACTTTTCATGGACAGTCTCAAGTAATTTACGGCGTAAAGAAAAAGGAACAACAATTTTAGTAAAAAACTTTTTACGCAGGCATAACACGTTATTAATTTCGATAAAATTACCAGTTAAATTGTCATTTTTTTGAACCTCTTGATTTCATCCAATTACAGTAGTTGCGAAACGTGGTTTCCTCTATTTTTTTCAACACATTCATTATTTACAGGTATATCTCTTGAGAGCATGTCCGCCTCGAAGTTTGTGGTGCCTTTCGTATATTTAATATCATAGTCATATATACTTAATTGTAAGGACCAGCGGAACAAACAACCTTTAAGTTTTTTACATTTTTGAGCCAAACTAGCGCCGCGTGATTGCTATGTATGACGAATTTATGGCCAAAGAGGTAGTGGTGGTACTTATTTAAAGCATCCACAACAGCTAGACATTCCAACTCAGTAATACTATAATTCTTCTCGTAATCTTTTAATGAGCGGGAATGGAAAGCTATGGGATGTAAGGCACCCGAACTGTCTGGCTGTTTTAATATTGCTCCCACACCAGTTTGACTTGCATCAACACAAATATGACATTCTTTTTTAGGATCAAATATTTTTAAAATTGGTTTACAAATTAAGGAGTTTTTCAAAACTTGAAATGCTTCTTGGCATTTGTCAGTCCATTGCCAAGTTGTATCTTTTTTCAGCAAGTGGTTTAATGGATTTCTAATAGTTGCATATTTATCTATAAATTTATGGTACACATTTACTGACCCCAGAAATCTTTGGAGAGATTTAACATTTTTAGGCGGTTGTAATTTTTTAATAGCCTCAATATTACTATTATCGGGCGTTACAATACCATTACAAATTTCATACCCTAAAAATTCAATTTTAGTCTGTAAGAAAGAATATTTTGATGCTTTTAACTTTAAATCTTCCTGTCTGCATATCTCAAAAATTTGTTGAATATGATCTAAATGTTCTGAAAGGGTTTCAGAAAATATTATTATGTCATCAAAGTAATTGGCTGCAAATTTTATTTTATGTTTTGTAAGTAATCGACGCAAAGTTCTTTGAAAAATACTTCCTGAATTTTTCCACCCGAAGGGTAATTTGTTAAACTCATATAAGCCACTATTAGTGACAAAAGCGAGCTTTTCAGTATCGTCGGGATGAATTGGTATATGCCAATATCCGGAAGCCATGTCTAATTTGGTAAAATATTTGCTTTTCCCTAATTTATCTACAAGTGTTTCTATCAGGGGTAATGGTTCTGCGTCGGACTTAGTAATTTGATTTAATTTTCTGTAGTCTATACATAATCGACTTTTTTTATTTTCGTCTCTTTTAAAAACTAGTGTAACAGGTGCAGAATACGGCGATGAGCTTTCTTTTATTATATTAGCCTTTAATAACTCTTGAATTTGATTTTAAATTTCTTCTTGTTGCTTTGGGGAAGTTTTATATGCCCTTAACGACACCGGTAAGTCGGATGTTAACCTTACCTGTTGAGGTTCAATTCTAATTGTTCCAACATCATATTTATTTTTGGAAAACATATCTTCGTAATTTCGCAATATTTCTTTTAACTTTGAATTTTTCTCAAGTTCCGAATGTCCACCGACAGGATCGCGACATTGTAGGCCTCCAATGTCGCAACCAGTCCCAGAAACATTGGACGAAATACGAAAATGCTTATTTTTTTCGCAACTAATTTTTTCATTTCCATCTTTCTCTAGACAAGTTTTCTTTTCCGTGCTACTCTTTTTCTTTTCATTTTCGTTATAATGTAATTCCGTCACCCTTTCCTTAGTTTTACTTTCTTTCGGATCTTTCACTCTTTTAATTTCCTTATCAATTTTCTTGCGTATTTTTCCCGTACTATTATTTTCGTTTTTATTTTCTTTTACTTTATTTCCACAGTTCCTAACTAGGATTTCAGGTAAAATATGCAAAGACAAGTCATTCGGTTCGGAATCAGAAAAGGTGATCAGTCTTCTCTGATCCTACATAACGACATGTCCTACACAATCTATGACCAAACGAAATCCCACGCAACTCTTTAAACCTAATATGGCATAAGGTAAATCGGTGTCTAGAACATAAAATTCCACCGGTTTAACTGTATTGCCGACCTTAAGGTAAAGAATACACGTTTGGTTAAGCAGTAGCATTCCCTTCGTTTGTTTTATTTTTACAGCGATTTTTTCTTTAATCGAAACATTTAATGTTTTTGCAATTGCACTCGGGATGATATTTAATGTTGAACCGGTATCAACATTTAAATAAATAGTCTTTAAATTCGAATTTGTATTTTGAGTGTACGCGTCATTAGATAATTGATAATCATTTTAAAATTTCGCCTCATTTTTAATAATATACCCGGGTATTATTAATTGTCATACTTCGTTAACTCTCTGATTTTCTTCTCTTAATTGATTATCTTTTTGCTGAGGTGGTAGTTTAAATCCAGCATTCGATGTATTTGGCTTATTCACACATGTTTGTCCCCAATGATATGCGTTGAAGATTCCTTGTTGTGCGCAAAATTTACAAGGATTAGGGGGTAACTCCTGCGAAAAATGTGCAGTCTGTCTTTTTACTGCATTTTGCCTTTCATTATGACCTACAAATCTAGGTCTGTTCTGTTGCTAAGAAGTAGGTTGGTACACATTGTTTCTATCTTGACGAGGATAGTTATATCGTTGATGAAAATTACTTTGGTCTTGATTTTTTGGCATCCAATTTTGATAAAAGGGAGGCTTCACCCTAACAATATTTTGTTGCTCCCCTTTAGAAGCGGACTTGGGTGTTTCATGTGGAACTTCATTTATTAATTTTGAAACTACCTGAAGCCATTCGGTGGGAGTTTCTGGCTCTTTTATTACCAAAAATGCCCTAACTTGGGCAGGTAGTCCAACTGAAAGCCCCTCAAGGATAAGTTGATTACTAAGTTTTATTTTTCTTCCCATTTCTACTTTTTCCGTAAAATAGGAGTACAACTCTTTCGGATTTCCAGAAAATTTTAAATTTTGAAAATCAAGAAAACTACTTGCTGGAGTAAAGTAATGTTCTTCAAAAATTTGAATGATTTCATGAAAGGAATTACAGCAAAGGCATTGATTGATGTAGAGCTTTAAGGCTGAACCGCGAATAAATTTCTGAAAATTTTTTAATTTCCAATTATCATTTAAATTGTTCTGAGCCGTTTGCTGGTTAAAGTGAGCTAACCATGCTGAAAAATTTATCCCTAACTCTGGTTCAAATAATAAAATTTCAGGTGAGCTACCCGAATTTTTGTCTTTTATTTCAATTTTTGAAGTAGAAGAGCAATCTGCCAAACTTATCTCTTTTATTTTATCACTAATCGTTTGACATTCTGAATCCATTTTTATTAAGCTTAAATCGGCAGTTGCCTCTGCTTGAGTTTCAGCATCCTTACGGTTTAAGTTATCTCCATCCATGTTTGAATTTTCTTTGTGGGAAGACTCTAAGTCAGAATTTTTTTAATTTTCAATGGTCTTGCTCATTTTACCACTACGTAATAACATAATTCTAATAACACACAAATTTTTGACATTTTTCCTTTTTTACCTTCCCACTTTAACAACAAAAATATTCCGCGTAAACAAATGCATAACATCTAAAATATATACAGAACTATTCATAATACTGCAAAAAATATACCATAATTTCAATTACACAGCACATTGATAAATTTACTATTTCAAACATCTTAATGTCAAAAAAAAAAAAAAAACGTGCTGACAAGATCCCTTTTAAAAATTTAAACCGATAATTAATATATCATCAAATAAAGAAATTATTCTTCCAAAGCACATGATCAATTTACATCATAATAAATTCTAAAGCAATATCATGTAAAAAAACCAAAAGGGAAAAAAAGATATTCATATAATAAATGAGATATTTATGAAGAAAATTCGAAATAATACCATTTTGGAATAACACATTAAAAATTACTCTATCAAAATTCACTTCCCCAGCACATGAAAATAATTTCCATTCTAAAGCACCACACATTCACGATTCTTTGGTGAAATCACGCCGCAGAACGCAAACACTCTTCGCTTCTAAAAGCCACAACAGGGGCGAGCTTTTCCCCACTCGGTGAAAGAAGCCGCACATTGGTTCATTGAACCGTCTGGAAAGATGATCCACACTGCTACATCGGCGCGGCACATTGCAAATTTAGTATTGCCTTTCTTCGATTGTTTTTTTTTTTTTTTTTTCTGCAGGAGCCCGGATAGGAACATAAATCCTACCGGCTTGTAAGAACGGCAGTCCCGTTCTATCTTCTACAGCAGTGGCCGCTAAGACCCATGTAAGACGAGGCACACGGCTTCGCTGCAATTCTTTATTGGTACATTTTAACACACAACGATCATAACATTAATATTGTTGGAACGAAGGACATGAAGTCATCAGCACGTTTCAAGAAGCAAGAACCCCGATTTTCGTTCGGGCAGTCGTATTTAAATGGGGGAAAATCTCTTAGACTGCAGACAACATTCCCTACACCACGTGATGGCACGTGGTTTAAATAGGAGGGCCATATGGAAAATAAAATATATTATTGGCTTTAATGCCGTAGACAGGGGCTGGCCTAAGTCTACGGGGAAAAAAATAGTCTGGAGGGAATTAATGAGGGAAACCAACTTGAGCTTAGGCATGACCATATATGGTAATGCGTTAGAGAAATTTATGAGTGAGACAACCCTGAGTTGTCAAGTTTAATATGGAAAAAGCCAGACAAAGGAGACAAAGGACTTCTCCATATCACAGCCTGACAAAGGATACAAAGGATTTTTCCATATTACATATATATATATATGTTTTGTATGTATTTAAAAAATATACATTCAGGAAACTCACTGTGCCGATAATGTAAGGACTCGAAGCATCACCAAATGCATGAGACACCAATATTTGTACAGCTTCTGCTATGGACCTCCTTGTAGGTATTATCACATACTAAAGCAAAAGAAAAAATACATAAAATAAAGACCCATAAGAATAAGTTTGTAGACAATATGGAATATTGCATTGTAATCTATAGCTTTTTTTTTTAAACACAAACACAATAACCCCCCCCCCCCCCCAACATAATCAAATAAATACAACTTCAGACGATAATATTTTAAGCCCATTTTTTTGCACTTAAGTCCCAATATAATTTAAGTATCCATGAACTATTTTGAGTGCTAATGTTCTATGGCTCAGAGCATTCTATAATTTCTGGTAAAAAGGTTATTAAGCATTACACAAGGAGCAACACATTTATCAAAGTACAAATGTGCAAAAAAATCTTACAGAAACTTTGTAATTCTTTAAAGTTATCTTTGCATATGACGATTCCAGTGTCATTATCATAAAACTAGAAAGAAAGAAAAAAGCTCTTCGAGTCTTTAAAACATTTACATGTTGAATATGTTACATTTTACTAAACATAAAAATGATGAGTACCATTTAACTTCAGCATTTAATAAGATAATAGTTACTCTTTGATTCCCGAGTTTCTATTCGAGCTCTCTCCTAAATATTTCTCAAGTTTAAAATGCCCAACTGAAACATGTTTCTAAAGAGAACAGTTTCACCTAATCAGAGCAAGATCCATCCACTAATTTCAGTTTTCGTTTAGGAGCACCAGTCTATTTAAAATGCAAATCATTTTTATTACTTATATTATACAGTAAAGTTGTCAAACCAAGATAAAATAATGAGAGTAAAAAAATACAGCATTGTTTTTTAGTCAAGTCAACACAAATTTCATGTTAGACAAAGTTTACAGTTGTGCAAAATGGTTCGAAATAAACATACCAAAAGTATATCAGCAACAATAGTCCAGTTTACACACAAGAACACTTCCCCAAGAAAAATAAGAATCTGTAAAAAAAAAAATCATAAAATCATAATCAGATTTGTATCTGTTTTTGTCTTCTCTGCTACTGATAAAAAGAAGTCATTCAGGGTACACACTGGGGAAAAATACAAGGTGAGGTTTCCCACCTTAGCCAAAATGTCAAGTGGGATTTTTTAAAATTTAGGTAGGAGTTTTGTTTTAGTTTTTAAAAGTACCACTAAATTGTCCTATCATGATCTAATATTAGTAACAATATAATAAAAGATGATTATATAATCTATATTCATCAAGGAATTAACAAGTTTAAAAAAAACATTAAAGCTTAAATAAACATTATAAACACATAAGGTTCAATAAACATTAACAAGGTTCAGACAAAATGAATCCTTCACAAAATTCGCGATCGCAAAAATTGGACCTTTATAAATATATAAGCATGGAAAAGATCCTCTTACATGGCCAAAATTCTTTGATATATGATCCCCCCCCCCCCATATTGGAATATTGTGTTATATATTCTCTATTTTTTGGATCTTATATCAATTCACTAATGATGTTTTTCAAACAAAACAGTGTAACTTGGAAACTGGAATGGAATGGTAACTGGTAATAATACAGTGATTGAAAATAAGTCTGCATTTCCAAAGGCCTTCAAACCTGGCCCAAGTCTGGATTTTCAAGATTCAGAAAATTGTCTGCACCCATGTCGTATGATTATGCGGCATGTTAAAGATCCCTTGAATATCCATTTGGCATAAATTCTCTCGGCTAAATTAAATTCCTAGTGGCGTTTGCATCAATGAGAGCTCTGGGGCCTTCATCTAGGGGGAAACTGAGCGTCAAAAAATTGTGGTGCTGCTGAAAGGGTTGGTACCAATCTCTGGGAATGCACTAGGTCTGCAACGGTTGAGGGCCAATGCCGCAGCCCATTAGACAGAAAAAAAAACTTTCTTGTGTACATCAACACCAAATTTATAATCTAGCTATCTCTCTCTTCTATTTCCCCAAAGGCGCTTATGTTGAATTTTTTTGAACTGTTCAAAATTGAACAAAAAATTGTTCAAATCAAAAAGTAAAATATGGAAATGAGACTTCCTCACCGAGATCTTTCAAAATTATTAGGGCAGACATAGACCGACAGAGACAGACCGACAGTCACATTTTCCCCATCTCAAAATCCTACTTTCAAATTTTGTATTTTTCAGTATTTATTAAATTACTTAACACATTTTAGACTGTCCTTTATTTTTAACAATATTTTTATGATAGATTAAGCTAAAAATAGACATGCTCTGTAAACATTAAATATTTAACAATACAAACCCATGCAAATGTCAATGAACTGTCAGCTAGAACAACTCCTGCATAAATAAGTGGAACACTGCCCAACACTCCAAATGCACAAATAAGGGGATCTGCTCTGGCATTTATTCTCCTGAAATACTGAGATGAAGCTGAACCAATGATGACACCAACAATACCAGCAATGCAAGTTATTAATCCAAAAATCAGAGCAGCACTATAAATGCAATAGTAAAGAACATCACATTAATCATAATTTCAGAACAGAAATATTACAAAAATGAGAAACAATAATGTAAATCGAGATAAATAGCACATGCTCTTAAGAGAACCTCTCAAAAAAATGTCTTTCAGCCAAGCTGCTAAGACACAGACTCCAACGAAATTGGTCTCTGAATCAAATCATATTGGCCCTGCTTACAATTTAGACTGATATATGATTCCAGATAATTAACAGCTGGCACCTCAGAACAGTAACACCAGATTACTCTCCATTACAGGACAGGTGTAACTCACTTCAACATAGCTGATATTAATAAAATTACACGTTAATTTAAAGCACAAATGAGCAATAAAATGCAGACATATGTTTCGGGATTGCTTGGAATCCCTTTTTCAATGCGACTTGAAAAAGGGATTCCAAGCAATCCCGAAACATATGTCTGCATTTTATTGCTCATTTGTGCTTTAAATTAACGTGTAATTTTATTATTATTGTTTACTTGCACAAAGTTAAATTATTTTTATAGCTGATATTGCTTCTAATTGGATCATGGTTCAGTTTTACACACAAAAAATTATGACTTCTGCCCTTTACTTTGCTTAGTAGGATGTAGTTGATTAGTTGGATTAAAAAAAATATCACTTGAGTCTCAAATTGCACACTATTTTACTTTTCAATTTTTACTAGTAGGGTAGTTATTGTTGGGCTAAAAGTAAGTTCTCTTGGAGAAATCAAACGCTTACCATTTTATTTCCGCACCCTTTCACTGCCTGCATGTTTCTCCCTTCCCCCATTAGACATCTCTGCCACAAACAAGTGACGTTTACGATTAAATGAAACAGTTGAGATGTTTTACTATTGCCCGTTTGCTGACGATGCCAAAGTTACTGAAGAGAGAATTATTTTTTGAAGCCGAATGCTGAGTTGCGTACCCCCCATGCGAATTACGGATGACATAGGTGCTTGTGTGGGGGGATCGCAACTGGTTTTTGAGGCAGACGGCAACTGGCATCAGTGCTTGGCTATTGCTTAACTTCACTCAACCTGACCTCATGTTTCACTGATGTGAGTGCACATCGTGTTGTGCTTCTGTTGAAGCTCTTTTTTTTATGTTAATTCCTCTTTGTCATCTGAGGAGTGTGGCCTCTGGAATGAATATTTAAATTTGTTTTTTACTTGTCGGATCGTTTTATCCGTCATGGAGATGAATCAAATTCCTGTTTTTTAAAAAAAGTCATCAATGAAATTAAATATCTCCCGATTCGAATCCTGGAGTTCTACTGAAGGACATCACCTGGCCAACCATATTGTGTGTGGTTTTCCAGTTTGCCTCCCTGCACAGATTGACGGTGATTAACCAACTGGAGGAACATTCAACATCGAAGTTTTTTGTCGTAGTGTGCTTATAACTCGGGGACTTTTGGTGAATATATTTTTTTTATTTAATGTTGATGGTTTACATTGAGAATGTGATATTTATTTGAGGTCTTTTAAATTGTTATGCTTTTAAACTTGTTTAATAAATGTTCATTTATTTTGAAATACTTTATTATGTATTCCTCTCAGAAAAAGGCCACACTCAAATTTTCATTGGCATATCTTTAGAAGTATTTTAGTTCATTTTAAATTAAATTTAAATGTAACTTTAAATTCTAAAGCGAACAGTTCTGTGGCAGATGGATGAATAACATGTGTTTGGTGGAAAAGTGAAATTAATTTAAACTAGGAAAAGTTAGAACCAAGCTTGTTTCATTTTTCATTTTCCTTCTGAAATCATTTTTCTTAGTCTATCTACAAGATATGCAATAATTAAAGTATGTTTATGTAATAAATACAAAAATATTTCTTAAATTTCCTTCAGCTAAACTGATGAAGAAATGCTAAACTTGCATTTCTTCAAATAACTCATTTTCTTCTCAATCGACTCTGAATTTTATCCTGATCAAATAGGTTGACTAGTAAAAATCTGAAGGGAATGCAAGCCATTTATATATATCTATGTATTTATCAACACAAATGCATATGTATACAGTTGAATTGCAGTGTCTAGAGTTCATAAAACCGAGAAACATATTTAAGGAAATTGAAGAGTTTGAGACACTGAAAAACAAACCTTATTTCCTTTTTAAAATACACATAATGGGGGTGGGGGATGAACACAAAAATACTTCTATATTTCTTCTAGTGTAGTTACAAAATTGTCTACAAGGGTTTAAAGTCCAACAATAAAAGCAACTGTTATGTACTTAATTAGCTAATGAATAAATAAGGTTGATGAAACATATTTTTTTTTGCATACTTGATTTGCCGACGTGAAAAAAACGAGTACGTTTTTAATTTTTGCATTAATAAATGACACACTCACAGAGATAGATTTGATACATGGCATTCTATTTATATGTCTGAAGAAGAAAACAAAACAGCTTTTTTAAATCTACTCCTTTTTTCCACTCTGGCTGTGCAGTAACGATAACTAAAATAAAGTAACTTAGACGTTCACGGCCCAGTCAGTGTCCATAAATCCAAACATAATATTTTCTGGGCTAATAGGCCGTGGTCCTAAGATATTTCTGGCTGACTAAAATACCATGCAAATGAAAAATTATTGCTCACGTTATTTTAAGTATTGAATTATGTTGCACATTCGTTTTTTTGAATTTATATGAACAATGTGTGATGAAATGTTATACAAGTCACTGAATGTAATTATCTTTCACAACATTTCAGCATTTGTAGGAAAATACTATCTTTAGAAATTACATATTTACTTTCCAATTCATTTCCCTTCTCATGTTCTCACTTCTGCAATGATATTTTCAAAGCATAGTTCTTGCTTGTGAAATATTGTAGCTTTGTTATGGTTTCTTACATTTATTGGAGCGGTAGAATTTTTTACATTCATAAATTGTACACATGCCCATAATGCGGCAGCAAAATGCAATTTTAGGCATAGCAGACGAACAATTGAATACTTTTAACTGAAATTTTGGACATACATATGAACTTTTTTCCAGATTAATTTTTCTGCAAAATATAACAGTGTGAACAATTTGCTACAGATAAAAATATTTTCAAAAATCAAGTTTATAAAAAAAACTAAATTGATGTTTTCAGACATGTAAAACATATTTTTATTGTAGGGCTTGTGCAGGGCATTATACAGTTTCATATAAAAAAATGAACAGTACCATAAATATGTGTAAGACATTATAGGCAAAAATATCAAAAAAGGATTTAATATTACAAGGTGTATTTTTCTTAATTAAAATGTGAAGCAATAACTGAAAAGCGAAGGAAAACTAAATGACAATATCAAGAGCTGGCTGTGTATTAGATTTAGAATCCACAAAAACAGATGCTGTATACAGAGATTCATCAATTTTTCAATACATGTACCAATAAGCTAGAGGTGCCAGTAAAATTTTACCTACAAAACATTCTTCAAAATAAATGGCACTTATAATCTGATAAACACATTATTTGAAGTACACGTTTTCAAGGGGGGGGGGGATGAGAATTTAAATAAAGAAGAAAAGAAAAAAAAAATCCACATTTTTTAGTTTAAAAAGATTTTTTGATTCTTAAAATACTTACTTTTGTTCAGTGGTCTCAGTAGATTGCATCTTGATGGCCAACTCCATGTATTTTGGACCAAACCAGGCTAAAGCACCAGTTGCGAATGTTACACTTGTGAATCCCAAAGTAGAAAATACAAATGACTTTCTGAAAGAATACAGTTTTTTTTTAATAAGAAACAAATTACTGCTTGGGTGCGATTTTTTTTCCAATGCTGTGTCATAATACTCACACACACACACACACACAAACACACATCTATATAAAAGTACAATAGCCGTATTAAAATGAAACTTCTGACAAAAAATAATATTTTTGGCAGCTTTTCCAATTACAGTACAAATCTTTTATCCAGTATTCAGAAAGCCCGGAAAATTGTTGCTCAATTTTCGTGCTATTTCAAAAAAGTATGCATTTTACGGATAAAACGCAGCTAATACAAAATACCAAAAATGTAAGACTTTGTTCTTATTAGGTGCTATTCAAAACTATCATGAATGAATAAAATTGTAAAAAAGAAAGAAATGCATATCTATAATTAAAAAAGACATACTGCTACTTATTATTATTGACATACAATTGTAATCTAATTTACTAAGAATTAAAAAGCACAATTAACTTCATAAAAATTTAGGACTCACCAAATATAAAGAATTTTTTCCTCGCATGAACCACAAAAAACCAATGAATAACAATTTATGAAATGATAAAGTGCTACTTCTTACCACCCTGATACTTTAGAAAAGTTTAGTTAAAGGCCTGAAATTGGGGGAACGGTCAATTTCATTGTACAAATCTGTTTCGTAACAACTGAAGAACTCCTGAAGGTGGATGATAATTAAACATGGACGAACAGGCGATAATCCATAATGCAGAAATACACAGACAGCATTCGCTTTAAGCAGATTCAAATCACCATAGACAAACAGGTGTGTAGGCTTTATTTTCTATACAAAAAGATTCAATACATGCTTATCTGTGCATAATGGGCATCTTACAACCACACAAAATACTAAACAATTATTAATAAAGAAAACTACAGTATTCAATTGCGAAAATGCTCAATGAATTGTTCATTTTAGCCTAAACTTTAATTTTATTGTACGTGCCCGGCATTGCACGGACTATCTCGAACATTGTATCATTCCTTGGCGGAGGTGAGAAATGAAATCATGTAGCACATATCCAACATTCAGCTGCAACTAAATAAGGAGAAATTTAGTTAAAAATTCCTTTTAGAAGATAGGCTAATTACTCTTAAAAATCTGCATCGCGATAGTAAAAATCATCCTTATATATCTTTATTAGACAAAACCTATAAGTTTACAGAAAATTTTCTTAAATATTGTCAATTGCTCATCTCAAGATCCCCATCAGAGTAACGATAACGGATCCTAAGAACCTTCTCACGACACAGTTAACAGTCCCTAACAACCTCCATTAGAGTATGAACAACATTTTCTAAAACTTCAAATAAAACAGTGTTTTATTCAGAGAAATAAATATTGCACCAAAACAAAATAAACATAATTAAGAAATAAGAGCACCATTTAGAAAAGTAAATAAATATGTCCATTTACATTAACAAATGTTAGGCATTCAACCAGTACTGACACATAAAATATTTAATATAGTTTGAAGGAAAAGAGGTAATTTAAATTCAGTCCAAATGGCGTCATTAGAGTAAAAGTCGTGTGTAGGAGTATTGAGATGTTTAACAGAGTAAAAGTTTCAAAATAGGCATTAGGCATTTTTCTGTTAAAAAAATAGAGCAAAAAGCATGAATTTCCTTCATTTGAATACAAAATGTAGCCAAACTGAGAAATTGCTACAAAAAGCAAGATGTGTACTGCAGCACAAAGGCACCACGATTCTACAGTGTAACTCAGGTATTGAATTAAACCAGAAAATTTTATTGAAAAGGATTTTTGGCACTGTTTTTTGAAAGTTACAAAACGTAAAAAACAATTAACAGCACAGAAGAAAAAGTTATAATTTCTTGCTCATTGTTCATTGCTATTTTTGCAATTATCACTGTTATGAAACTAGTATAAAAGATATTGTAAAGAAAAAAAGCATATTACATTTTAAAAAGTTCCATTAAATCGCTTTTCAGAGGTGTTGCTCTTAAACTTCCTCCTCCCTCTGCTTCACCTCTGGGAGGTTCTCGCACGTATATCATCGTAAGGACAACAGAAAGCAAGCCTAAAGCTGGTGTGATCTAGGAAAGAAAAATTACAATTTCCTTCATTTAGCCAGCTACCCCTATAAACATAACAATCAATATAAAACTGCAATTTGGTTAAGGAAAGGATAAAAAGCACTACATGTTTAGTTTTGTGAGCCATGAGTAGAACAACTTTATAATGTTAATTTTTTGAATAAATTTTTAACTCACTAAAAATGATCAAGGAACTTTTTTTTTTTAGAGATTAAGGAAATCATGATTAAGGAAAATGATGCAATGGTTCTTCAAAATAGAGTAATTAAATTAAGTACTAGAAGAAAATTGGGCAATAACTACATGCATTTGTACATCCTTATATAAATCCTTATAATTCAAATAATATTCAAACAATAAACACTGGGAGACACAAAATAATTGTGAAAAAATATAATTTTTAGAATAATTTGTTTATGTAAGATACATTTAGTAGAAAAATTAACTATTTGCAAGTGATATGCATTCTTAACACATTATGCAAGGTACCTATTCAAAAATAATTTCAAGCCTCCCTGACTTTTTCTAGGTTTTCTCTTTAACAAAAGCAAAAAAATTCCAGGTATCATTTAAATATTTGGTTGAGTCCTTTAAAAGTTTTATGCACACAAGAGGTAATACTTGGGAACTATTACTTAGATCTGAAACTATTGCTTACATCCATACTATAGCCAAAATTCTAACCTTTTTAGGTGAAAAAAATCTAATATATTTTTGGATAAAGGTATGTTGGAGTAAATTAAAGCAGTAAAATTTGCAGACACGTCTTTCCCGGTTACAAGGAACAGTTTCTTCAATGCAAAAGGATGTGAGCTTATGGGTACAAAGATATTGAATGGAATTTGATAAAAGTTTTTCCCAAACAGTTACCCCTGACTTAAAACATCATAAAAAGTTAACAAAGCAATTACCGAACGTTGTTGCATATTCTCATCAGAATAGGATTATTAATGCTGAAACACTTTCTACAGTAGGTTTTTCTCTGACATCATGAGAATATTTTTTTAGAACATGAACAAGATTTGGTAGTTAGTGCTTTTATGCATCCATAAAAAGTAGAAAATATCTAGTCTTTCATTCTCATATAATAGTCATGAATAAAATACCTAGCCATGTCTGAATTCTAACATTTCCTTTTTAAAACAAGGAGATTCAATAAATTTACAGAAATCAAATTTCACTTTATCAGCAATGAAAGGTGGTGTGAAGATTCGATTTAAGGGGCGAAACAAATTTTCTTCCAAAAGTAACAAGTTAATAAAAACACCAAAATATAATTAAAAAAATGCAGCTCAGGAGAATTTTACATATTTTTAAGAGACAAAACAAAAGAAAATATCTTTTCAAATCAACTGTTTTACTTATGAAAGATTTCAGACTTTACCAGATATATTTCCCACTTTTCTAGGTTATCTAGATGACTAGACACCCTGATTAAATAATAAGTACAAAACTACAAAAGTACATATTTACCCGTAATGCCCATTGCCAACCTTGAAAAGCTTTAGCTACTTGGTTTCCAACAATGTATCCAAGTCCACTACAAAAATAAAGCAGAGGTTGTTCTGATAAATAAATAAATATACAAAGAGTTTTAGAAAAGGGTTTTGGTAAAATAAGATGGGTAAGTGCACCAATTACAACTAACAATATTCACAATTTAACAGGGTCACATTTTACTCTGCATAGCAGAAAAGCATACATTGAGATATTAACAATCAAAATTCAACGATGAACAGTGAAAGAATAATAAAATAAGAAAAGCATAATCCAAAGAAAAAAACAAAAAGAAAAAAAAGAAAAGTAAAAGAAATAAGCATTTACGGACACCATAAAAATGGTCAAAGCTAAAAAGTGGCAACTAAGAATTGCACTGCACAAGTAAGTCATAAATATACAATAAGTAGGAAGTTGATTATAGTACAGGCAAAACAAGCCGAGTCCCCTCTTGCCCAAATATTTACTCATTTAAATATCCCATTTATTAGAATTTATGGAAATTGGTTGTTTAATTCAATTTTCATTGCTACTTAAGATTTAAAAAGAAAAAAAACTTTTTTAAAAAAATTTATTTTTTTTTTATTAATTATTTCACCATTTCTGAAATTTAAGAGTATTTTCCTCCATGGGAAATTAAAATGTACTTCATTCTTAATAATTCAATTGCAAAGTTGACCTTTTACAAGATGGTTAAAGCTTTAAGAAAGGAAAAAGTCTCCTTAAACCCTGAAGTTTGTTAAATATGAGATTTAAAAGTAATTAGTCTAAATTTGCATTAGTACTTTGCATATACCTACTTCCCATTTTGTGTTTATATATCATGATTTTTTTACACACAAGGAAAGGAAAAAAACCAGATAGTTAAGTTAGTAAAAAAACAAAAAGAATATATTTATAAAAATATTTGCATACCTCCCCACCGGAATGGCAAAATAAAATATGGCCAGCATCTTCGACCGTAAATCCTTGGAAAACAAGTCGGCAATAATTGTTGGAGCAATTGTTGAATAACTTGCTTCCCCTGTTCCCACCAAGGCTCTCAGGAAAATGAACATGGGGAAAAGCTTTAAAAAAACTTGCTTTAGGCCTTTGCACAAATTATTAAAAGAAAAAGAAAATACAAATACAACTGTAGCAAAAGTATAGTTGGGAAAGCCTCTGTCCATAGCATATTCAAATTTTTCAGGCGGCGATATTGCTTGTGTAGCATTTATTGATGAATGTTTTCTTAATGACTTCCTTTAGATATTGGAATTTCAAAGGACGATATATATCCTGATATCCTCTCCCCTAGATAAACCTATGGGCTCGGTTGATAAAACAAATTTTTTTAAAGACACAAAAAATAATGCTAGGAGGATCTTACTCTGACTAAATTAAACTCCCAGTGCAATTTTTCACACCAGCAGAGTCTGGGTGTTCTTTTTTCAGGTGAAGAAATGGATGTCAAAATTCTCATGTGTGCAATGGTACCACACTCAATGTGGTGTTGTGGAAAGAGAGGATACCAATCTCTGGAGAACTACTGCAATTGGAAGAAGCCACAGCAACCCATTAGAATTAATTTTAAAAAAAAAAGTTACGTTTGATGAGTTATTTTAAGAATTTAGTTATGGTAATATATCTTCCCCTGTCTTGGAAGAACTTTGTTTCTTCTGGAAGAAACACAACCCTGCTCCAAAGGGTCTCCAAATGTTAAAATGGGTGCTAAATGTTTTTATGCCGAAGTACTCATAAATATCATTTTCATGTAACTTTTTTTAAAAATTTGATTTATTTACTGCAAGCTACAAGTTTTATAATTTATATTTCACAATTATAAAATGTATAATTTGCTCAAGATTAAGTTATCATTATACAGTGCTCCCACCGGACTCACAGAGTTTGTATCAGATTTTGGAATAGATAAAAATGGGCTTTTGCATCAGATTGGAGCAGAAAAAAATGGGCTTTTGTATCAGTTTGGAGCAGAAGAAATCGACTTTTGTATGAGTCTAGGAGCCGAAAATATCAACTTTGTACCATTTTGGAGGATTTTTTTGCTTTATTTATTAAATATTAAATGGCTGTTTTAAAGCAATGTTCATTTCATACATCAAAGGTAAGAGCAGTTACAAGTCTTCAAAATGATAGGAAATGTAAACGTCAGTCATCCTTCAAAAACTGGATTATTTTTCTATATTTTAAGAAATTATTTATAACCTATTCAAAAAGTAAGACTAATTAAACCAATAACCATTATCAAGGTGTTTTTCAAGACTTTTCTCAAGAAACGGATTATATAAAAAAAAGTTCTCGTTGTTTTCTTCCTCTAATAGTTAAGAATAGCTGGAAAAAAGCATAAAATTTTCTTCTTTTTAAAAATCAGTGCATTCCTTCCTTTTTGTGTAATAGCTAAAACACTATTATTTCAAGAAAATAAGAAGCAACTAACTAATATCAAAGGTTCAACTATTTATCATTAAATGAAATTTGTTTTTTAAATGGTACTTATTTAAGTATAATCATTGTGATTATAGTAACAGTAAAATTTTGAATGAATTAAATATAATTTCATATTTTATCAAAAAATATATTTGAAGTCTATCCTATTTTCTACTTGCAGTAATATTTATTACTTGTCTGATTAAGAAATATTCCTTTAAATTTCAATCCTAAATACTCCCATACATGCTTTGGAAGTAATAATGGCACCAAAAGAAAATTGCTGGGTTTCATAATTTTGCAGCAAGAAAATTCAAGAACCAAATTATATTTACCAGTTCTATAATAGAAAAGCAAAATGTACTTTTCATTATATGTTTATCATTTAATGTGTAATGATTTATTTTTTTCCAACAATTAATTTTTACATCTTTTAAATATTGTGTAATAGTTACAATTAAATTTTAAGAGCCCTAGGGTTACAGCAATTGGATGCTGAAAGAAACTAAATCGAAATAAAAGAAAAAATAAAATAACTTTTATAAAAAAATAGAACCGACTTCAATTTATAAATAACGCTAAAAAGTAAAAAATAAATTAATTCTTTAAACAACATCGATGTGACTTTTAAACATAGTTTTAGAAGTCGGTGCAAAATTATGAGTCTAATGACCACTACACCATTTGCTACTTCATACTTTAACTGCTGCCAATGCTGAGAAAAGATATATATTTGTAATTGATTCATGATTACAAAAAATTTTATCTATCCTGATTTTGCACCGACTTCTAAAACTATGTTTAAAAGTCACATCGATGTTGTTTAAAGAATTAATTTATTTTTTACTTTTTAGCGCAATTTATAAATTGAAGTCGGTTCTATTTTTTTATAAAAGTTATTTTATTTTATTCTTTTTAGTGTAAATACATTTTTTATAAAAATACTCTATTTTTTAAGAAATCCATATCAAAGGGCAAACCCTCTTTGAATGAATAGAGGTTTAAAAACTGATCATTTGTTTGAAAAATTCTGTTTTGAAGTCGAATTTAGCAAACAATCTGATTGGATTTAGTTTTTGCCCCAGAGGAGCCTTCAGTTAAACTTTTGCGGAAATTGCTTTTATTATTATAGCACAATGGCAACAAAAACTTTTTCAACAATGAGTTTTATATTTATTAATAGTTTTCCCAATAAAGAAAAATTAAGTAAAGCCTTTCCAATTAAAATAAAAAATACTCATTTTTCACCCGTAACGTTTTTTCTAAAAAACAAAAGCAGTCAGATTGATGTACGATATTTGAATTAGACGACTCTCTATCTATTAAAGAAAAAATCGTCAAAATCGGATCATTTAGTCAAAAGTTATAGATGAAAAACTAAAAAAATGACCCTATTTCTGCCCATTACTTTTGTTCTATTTATCGAATATGGTCAAACGAAGGTACGGGACCCATGGGAAACCACCCTTGATCGATTGAAAGAAAAATCATGAAAATCGGTTCATCCGGTGAGAAGCTATGAGTGGACAAACAAACAAAAAAAAAACGACATACATACAATGCGAATGTATAACCTCCTTCCTTTGTGAAGTCGGTTAAAAAACCATGATAATTTCATAACTATCAAATCTAATTGAAAAATTGAGACTTTAAGCAAGCGTACTTTTATGAGGTCGTTCATCCACACCAAAATTTCCATTTTCTCTAATAATATTGCTTAACATGTTTGCTAAAGATCATCAATTCATTAAGATATACATGCTTTTTTAATGATTTTTCTAACTTAACTGTATTTTTTTTACTTATTTTGTTCTTTATATTTATGTTTTCTGTTTTTTAATTGCTAGTGGTTATATGATATAGATTACAGAACTTAAAGAGTATTGAGAAAAGAAAAAAGCTGCAATTCAATGTTTAATTTTACAGCGTTTGAAACAAGGGCGGATCTAGAAAATCTTCAAGGGGGGGGGGGGGGACGATTTTGGAAATCTCGGGGTTCAATGTAAGGATGGATGGAGGAGATTCTTCATTCCTTTTCAACAGTCCCTCTGCCCCCCCCCCCCTTTTTTTCAAACAGCAGGAACAAAAAAAAAAAAAATGCTAGTGTAGTGATATTTAAAATTTTACTAGCACATTTTTTCAATGCATATACGTTTATTCAAAGCCCTTATAAAAGGAACACAAGCTGACGTTTTTTTGCTTTTGCAAATCTGTCTATAATTTTTTCAACGTCCAATGTAATATCTTTATGGATATGCAATAAAACGCTAATTCAGTGAGTCTACCATCACTCATTCTGCTTCTTAGCCAAGTTTTAACCGAGTTAGGATTTCCTTCAAGCTTTCTCAAGAAAAATGTAGGCTTGTAAATACATTTTCTAAATTTGAATTGATATGTCTATAAATTACAAAATAATAGCAATTATTAGTAATATATTTTCTAAAATTTTCAAAATGTAATACTAAATATGTACTAAAAAAACCATCAACGAGTATGTGCAATTTATATAAACATCTGTAATTATGAATGTTCAATGAAATGTTTCAGGCTCCAGGTTTTAGCGTAAATGCTGCAGGAATTTACACCACGTGCTAAGGGTTGGCTAGCTGTCACCAGTTTGATGGGTAGAAGAAAAGAGCAAGGAATCTCTTTCCCATTACTCCGAGGATTAGCAACTCAGCAATACTAAAGGACAAAGGGACAGGGGGAAAGCATAGAACTTGAAGGGCTATTAGGCTGGGATTCCAAGAACATAAAAAAATGGCTGGTCCCGGGGCACAAAGAGTAAAAACTCACTTAGGAGTGTCGTTGTAGTATCCACTTGAATCAGCCCAAGGGGGGGGGGGGGCGATCGCCCCTTCGCCCCCCCCCCCCTTAGATCCGCCGTTGGTTTGAAAGCCCATCTGTAAAATCTTTCGGGAACAAATATAAATTTTCAAACAATGTTTTTATTTAAAATAAAAATAAATTTTGTTTATTTACTTTGAGAAAAAACATTATAAATGGTTGAAATGAAAAAAAGCCTATTTTTGTAGCGGATGCAAAAAGATTGCAGAACGTATGCGCTCCTTTGCTTGCAAGTGGAAAGTAGGCTTAAGGAATTTTAAAGAATTGTTATAATGGAGCAGCAATCTTTTTAACATCTGTTTCGTTATTTATTTTTCAGATTGATTAGTATTTCCTAAACATTAGAAAACACAAAGTGCACTGAGGAAAAACGCTAATTTTTTTTTTCCACATTCCATTAAGTTGTAAACTTTTTATCTATTTCAAGAAAAACTTACTAAATAGAATGTTTAACATAAATAGTGATAAGATGAATGGTTTTTCTCTCTAAAAAAATTACTACAAAATATTAGAAATCGTCTCACTGTTTCTTCTACAAGCATGGGATACATCGCTCAATCTGCTTAATTTTCTCATCCATATTTGATGTTCTTAAGAGAGGGAAGAGATAATATTCATTAATAAACTACTGCAAAAGGTAAAAAATTAGTTGACTAAAGGAAAAATGTAACAAATGATGTCGATTTTAAGGTGAGAAAAAATATCTAATAATTTTTCGATTTTTTCCCGAAAATCGCGATTTGGCGCAATTTTTCCGAAAAAACGCATTTTGTAGCAGCATGTAGCAGAAAAATCGTTTTGCCGCAGTTTTGTGCAATTGGCGCAGCCGTGGGAGCCCTGCATTATATTAATATTGATATTTGTTTTGTAAATAGGTTTCTTAAAAAAGCTTCCAGAGGAACGGAACATTTTTTTAACTTTAATGTATTATTATATTATTGTTTTAATTATTATTCCCTCCCCCTACACAAAATATTTCATGTGTGATATTTTAATACAGTGAACCCTCTCTAACCGACCACCTCTATTAAACGACCACCTCTCTAAACGACCAAAATTTCATGGAACAGAATTTCTCCGCATTAATTTAATGCTAACTTGCCCTCCATTAAACGACCATCCTCAAATAGTCCACCTCTCGAAACGACCACTTTTTTTCCCAGAAAAAAAAACTACTTCTGTCATTTTTACTACTGAATCAATCAATTACTATCAGTAAAACGATGCGTTATTTGTTTGTGTAAATCTGTCTACTCCCCGGCGGGGGGGGGGGGGGGGGGCATGGTGCCGCTGCAATCCAGATGTGAATTGGCTTTTTTACCGGGAGGGATTTCTTCGCGGAAGTTTGAATAGAAGCTTTTCCAACACATGTCCGTAGAATAACTCCTTCTGGGCATAAACACATTAGGCCGATAAGCAGCCCTCCCGCATTGTCCCCTTGATGAGACAGGGGACAATGCGGGGACCCCTTAAAATGGTTTTTACCCCATTTCTGAGAAGACCTCCTTCCCTCTCATAGCCTTTAGATGTTTTTCACTTTTGTAAGCAATTAAGAAACTGAGCAATTGATGTTGATAGAGCCGGAGAACACGAGTCTTTTTTGTCAGTAGAGAATTTATTTTGCTTAAACAGCCGATACTGAAAGATCATTTGGTCAATTTTTCTCAAATAATAAAAGAGCGATTCTGACTTTAGAGGATCGGATAAATGTCATAAAGGAGCACGAAAATGGGAAATCCGAAAGAAAATTAGCAGAGAAGTTTAAATGCGGAAAAACTCAAATCCACGACATTTTAAAGAAAAGAGAAATGCTCATCAAAGAGTGGGAAGATCACAAGTCAAAAGGAGTAAAAAGGAAGAGATCAGAAAAATTTTCTGATGTGAATGAAGCTCTGATGGATTGGTTCAGAGCTGCGAGGTCGAAGAAAATTCCGATTAGCGGAACGTTAATTAAAGAGGAAGGCACTCAGATTGAGGAAGCCATTGGAATCGCAGATTTTGCAGCAAGCAATGGCTGGCTAGAAAAGTTCTGCAAAAGAAACAGTATTGTTTTTAAAACACTTTGTGGAGAAGGAGCTGACGTAGATGAAAGTTTATGTCAGGACTGGAATATGCGCATCCCGTTTCTTTTGTCAGGATACGAAGACAAAGACATTTTTAATCTGGATGAAACTGGGTTATTTTTTCGTGCATTGCCAACGAAAAGTTTGATAGAAAAATCGGAAGATGCAAAAGGGGGTAAAAAATCCAAAGAACGTTTGACATTAGTTTTATGTGTGAATGCTTTAGGTGAAAAAGAAAAACCACTCATTATCGCAAAATCTTTAAAACCATGTTGTTTTAAAAATACAGACATGTCAAAAATAGGTGTAGAATGGCGGGCAAATTCCAAAGCTTGGATAACGTCTGCTATTTTTGAAGAATGGCTGAAAGAGTTTGATAAAAAAATGACTCGGCAAAAAAGGAACGTTATTCTCTTTTTGGACAACGCAGCTTGTCACAATCATAACGCAAATTTAAAAAGTGTCAAACTGCAATTTTTACCTGCAAACACTACTTCAAAGCTGCAGCCACTAGATCATGGGATTATCCAAAGCTTTAAGTTGGAATATCGTCGACTTGTCTTGCGCTCACTTGTTTCCCAGATTGAGTGTGCTGAAAGCTTGGCTGATCTACTGAAAAAAATAACTGTGGGAAATGCTGTTTCCTGGACAACTTCTGCCTGGAGAAATGTGAAAGCGCAAACTATTTCAAAATGTTTTGCAGCTTGTGGCCTCACGATTGCTAGAGTGGAGTCGGACATCAGGGATACAGATAGTGCAGAAAGGGTTGAAATTGTTGAAGAAGATCTACTTGAACTTTCAAAATCAATTCAAGTAGAATATGATGCAGAAGCCTGCAAATCTGAACAACTCTTGGAATGCTATGATGATTTGTCGGAGAATTGGGAAGAATGGCTGATCAAGCAAAACGTCGAAACAGGTAATGTTTTCTTTTCCATTTTCTTTTTTTTTTTTTTTTTAAATCGAAGTCATCGTTAAAAATTAAAGAGTTAATTTTTATTTCACAGAAAATATTTCTGACTCTTCTGATGATGAGCTCAATGATTTAGAGCAGACCCAGCCAAAACTATCCGCACCAGAAACTCTAAAAGAACTCAATAAATTGATTGAAACTTCCAGTGTAGTAATTGAAGATGAAAATATCTCACTCTTGTTCAATGAATTAAAAAGTGCTTTGGAAAAAAAAGTTGTTAAAGAAAAGCTTGCAAATTTAAAGCAAACATCGATCCGCTCTTTTTTTTAATCAAAATAAATGTTATTATTTTTATTGATCTGAAATATGTTTATTTGGTTAAATAATGAATTAATTAATTAATTTTGGATACTTCGTCACATGTTTAACATTGTTACTTAATATTTCCGAGCAACCTCCATTAAGCGACCACCTCTCTGAACGACCGCATTTCGTAGGAACAGGAGGTGGTCGCTTTAGGGAGGTTTCACTGTATAAAAGTTGTTCTTTAAACAGGAATAATTATTCTATTTGTTTTAGATTACTGAATCCTGCATTTTTAATTTTTAATTTTCAGTTTACCAAAAAAAGTTGACAAAATAGACAAAATCATGTTTTGTCCAGGACGTTTTTATCCACTGGGAAAAAAACGGCCAACCCTGATCTGATGAGCAAGCTCAGGTGGCAAAGTAATCTTAAGGGAACTGCTTGGAATTTTGGAGATTGATGAGTACTAGTGAGTGTGTTTGACATATTTTATTTGTTAGTTGGCTAAGATTTGATAAATTTTTTATAATGCTGATTAATGCATAAACGTAAAAAATATTATTCATCACTTTACAAGAAACAGTTAACTTTTTAACCAGTAGTTAGTAAGGCAAGAATATTGGAACCATGAAGTAGTAAGCAGTAGAGATGAGATGGACTCGGCCTGAGCCCGGGCTCTACATTTTAAAGTTACTCTCCAGCTTGGGCGGGCTCGGGCTCATCGTAAAATATTCATACATCAACCTACAGTCCGGACTAATGGTTTTTTGCTAGTCTTGTGTCCACTTTCATTTTCTATTTGCTCCAGACTAGAGACCCACCTTATTAGGTCTCCTAACTGCAATAGTTGCACTGAATATATTCCAGTTTTAAATTCGACTGCGAATCAAGAACTTCCCAAAAATGCTTCCAAACCGAAGATTTTTCATGCATTTTAGCTCAGCAGAATTTAATCTCAACTGGAGCATTTCATGACTGTTTAAAAATATATGTATTCTTTATTTTAAATTAAAAGAAAAATCACTAGAACTAATTGCGATGGCAACAACAAGCCTACATTTAATCGATGTAGCAACATATCTATTAACAACACTTTATAAAATCATTTCGGGTTTGGGCTTTGACACAGAACTGTATCACTCGGGCTCAGACTTCAAATCTTCGGACTTGGGCGGGCTCGGACCTGCAAAAGTGAGCCCGCACTCATCTCTAGTAAGCAGTGAACAAACACATTTCAGAAAAGGTTTCTAAAAGCCAGTTTCATATTTTCTCCTTTTGCATCCTTTCTATTGCAAATGTGATGTTAATTCATTTTTGTACCGATGTCTAAAGTTACACGACGAATAAAACCTGTCAGTGAACCTCCTACACAATTACTAAGTTAATGATTTTTCCTAATGGAACAAAACAGTGGAAGATCTCCAGTATCTATAGCATTGTAGTGCTTAAGAGTTTTAAAAAAACATTAATTATTTGAAGTAACTTTAGATTATCCATGATATATTGCAAGTTTTTAGCAAAAAAAAGTTTTAAAAAAGTAAGTACATAAATATCATACACAAGAAATAAATATATAAAAAAGCTGGAAAAGGGGGCACAGCAAATCATTTGCCGAGTTAATAAAAGGTTTACAAATTCTTTCTAGTTGACCACTTCTTACTATATTTAAACAGTTGCTTTTCTGTTAGAAAATAACATACAGGCATATTTTTTTAATAAATCGATAAATTCACTTACATTAGAAGGAATGAAGGAGCCTGCTAGAGTTGTCACACTCCAAAATGCTACACCAAATGCGATGATCAATTTCCTGCTATACCTATCTCCTAAATATCCAAAAACAGGAGCCATGATCATGTAACTGACAACGAATGAGGTCTGAAGGAGACCTGCCTCTGTATTTCCCAGATTGTAATATTTCTGCACATCATCTAATATACCTGAAACAGACGCAGGATATAGAAAAAACTGCTATTGCCAAATTTAGTTATTTTGGCAGTAAAATTAAAGACGAAGCAGAGCTTTAGGCACAAATTAGGCTAATCAATGCCTTCACATAACTTGGAACAAACACAGTTATATAATACAAGGTGATCAGAAAATATCTAGAAAAATTTTAAAGATAGCTTATGGTTTGCTCCATGGTCTATTTTTCGTCATTAGCAGGAACGAGAAGCTTTATAATGAGGGGTACATCATGGAATTTGATGAAGGAAGATCTCGCGAAGCAACAGAAAAACAGGCTAGAGAAATAATATATATATATAGATAATCAAACAAAATATTTGTATTTAAATCGGTCTTTTTTTCTGGGTCCAGGAAACAGGTGGAAAGAAAAATGCCGTCCTTAAATTGCTAACGTAAATAATAAATATATAATTTTTAAAAGCTTAGAAGTTGGTAAGACCATAAGCTAATATGATAAGGGTCCGACAAAACCCGGGCGCCGGGTCGCCCGGGCAACTAAAAAAAAGCCTTTGCGACTAGTTTTTCAGGCGGCGACTATGTTCGCAAATGAAAATATTATAGCTGGCTCCTAAAAACTTTCCCTGGCTCCTAAAATTTTTGCATTTTTGTCGGACTCTGAATATGAGGGCATATAAATATTATATATTCAGGAGTGCATATGAATAAAATTGAGACGTATATCAACATGAACAAAAAAACGTCCTAAAATATAAGTGATATAATTTAATGGGCTATATTCATGTGAAAAGAAAAAAATTACTAGCTAAATCTGAGAGGCAATTTAAATCTTGCATCACTTTACTCATGCTATATAAATCCCAAAATACCTGCAATGGTGTATCTGTCCATGTAATTTATCAAGTTAATAAAGCATAATATAGCAACAGTAACATATCGACGCTGTGGATGAGGTATTCCTTTTGATTGAGGAGTTCGGCTTGCAACTCCATACGGAATATGGGAATAAGAGTCTTGAGATCTGTCATTATGGGAAAATCCATCATCATTAACGTATGCTAAATTTGAAGGCATTTTTTTCACTTCTTTCAATAACTAACTCAGCTAAATCATAATCACATGTTTTAATCTAAACAGTTGAAGATTTCGACACATACAAACAGTAGAGAAAAATTTTAATGTTTACTGATTGAGTATTGCCAACAGTAGAAAATAAACTATGAGTAAAATATTCCACTTTAGGAGAACGTAATTTTTCTGTCAATGACTGTATATTGTATTTTAACAATGTAATAAATTTAGAAGCGAAGAACTTTCATGGATTTTTACTTGATTAGAAGCGAAACTCAAAGATAAAAGACAAAAAGCTCCAAACAATGAATGCGTCTCGAAGTAACCAATCATTGCATTTCAGGCTATATTTACTGTGATCAGATTGTGATTTTAACAGTTTCGTTCATTACTTGCGGAAAAGGTACTGAGCACGCGCGACTGGAGCACTGGAGTGGGAGAGCTTCAGCTTCATTCATCAGAAAGATGGTGTTGTGTTTTGATAACTGATATTTTAATTAAATTGATGTTTGCACATAATACGAACACAATGGCTACCCAAAAGCCAGTCGAATGGGTCAACTCCCTCATGACACGATTCGAAGAACAAGTAATCACTTTATTTGCTATGTATTTACATTTTACTGTGGCATATCTTCATGCCGCAAAGGAAATGTCAAATTGTTTGATTAGTGTTCTTCGGATCCTATTTATCTTTAAGTGTATCGGCAAGATTTTTTTGGCTCTAAAGAATATTCATGTTTACCTTTTTTGTATATCTACTTCTGTTATGTTGTAATTCCTGCCCTTTTGAACAATTACCTATACACTACTGTAACAGGTGGACACTTCACTTCGTCTACCGACTTAATATTATGATTTAAAATTATTACATTTAATTATAATTCCACTTTATTAATACAATTTTGTTCCAATTTCTTATAATCTTCCAGAAAAAGTAACGATGTTGTTTCGATTGTTATAATTGCATTAATTTTGTCAGTCTTTAAGATTTATATACTTTTTTTACATTTTATATATTTTATAAGTTGATTTTCTGATTCGTTAAGTTTTTTCCGATTCTCATCATAAAAATGCAATGCATGCATGCACGACACATATGTTTATGTATGTATATAATATATAAATCAACACACATGCATATCATAACTGTTAGTAAATAAAAATGAATATTTCGAACCCCTGGTGCCACTTCAAGGGTTAAAATTCAGAGCTTGATGGGGGTATACCTTCTCAAAATTTCTCAAATCCTGTCCCTTTAAATAGCCCAGGCAGGAGGTTTCCACCCTCAGAAAATTCAAATATAATGCCAAGATCTGCAGATTTTGACTTGCGTAATGTGTTAAAAATAGAACAAAAAAAGACTTTTTTAAAGAATCCGAGATAGGGGGTTCAATTTTTATATTGGTTTTGATGATCAATTATATGTATCTCAAAAATGGAAAAACTTACTTTCATAAAGAGAAAATCTTTTCCCTCCAAATTTTTCTCTACATAATTTTAAGCAGTTCTGAAATGAAAGGGCCGTCTTATTTATATCCATAGCAACAACTAGAGTTCTTTCTTTTAAAACTCATATAATATTAATCTCTAAAGGGCCAACTAATATTTTTTGGTATTTTAAGTTTTACTTAAATGTTTTTTCTTTTTTGCATTGCATGGAAACAAATTGCCATAACCAATATGAATACTAATGTGTCTTTGATTACTATTATGTTTAAAATGTAACTGTACCACATTGTGATTTAAATTATTCTATTCTTAAATTTTGGATTATTTTCAAATTTAGTTTACTAAGAGGTAAATGATTTTTAAGAATTGGGATAAAGCTGCAGAAAACACAATACACCAGAAAACTTTTACAATGCATAGCAAATAATATTGTGACATTTCCATCAATAAAGTTAGGATTCACTCCAAAAGTAAAGTTTAGAGTCGTCACCCTCTACTTAAATTTTTTTGAATTTAGCCCCTGTATTTAAATAGCTCAAAGGATATTGACATGTTATTAAATTTTTAATGTAGCACGCACATATTGCATTAACATTTTCTCATTGAAGTTTTACTGCGTATTGTGCATTTCCGTTTATTAGAACATTTTATGTACTTTTTTTGGTACTTTTGGTTGTAACTGGAATGACCAACCATCTTCTGTACTTATCTAAACCATGTCCTCACTTACCTTGTTAAAATTCACTTACCTTGTTAAAAAAACTGGTTGATAGTCTGTTATCCGAGCTACTTTCACAATCCATAATACTTAACTCGATTCAAGCTAGCGCAGCATAGGAAAACAACAAACATTCTAAAACACTCTTCGTCAAAAGTACGTTGACTCGTTACAATGGAAAAGATTGTTGAAAGTGCTCCAAGCTGTCAATATAGGCAAGTCTCTACTTTCCACAAAATGCATGGCGTTTTGTGGAAAGTGTGTGTGTGTATAAATTGTTGCAGCCAGTATTGTTGTGCATTGAGTGAGGCCATGACAAAGCACCAAGTACCCCTAGACTGATAGATTAAAGTAAGCTTCAAACTACTGGGACATGCAGGATCAGAGGAGGGCTATATTGATCAGTGATATACACGTATTCTGGCAAGGATTCAAACCTATCCCTGTAATATGGTAGTCTTCTGCTCTGTAGCCTATGACACTGTATGATTATTCTGAAATTTCAGTTTTAAGGTGTTTTAAGTCGGGAAAGATTTAAGTTTAGTATTTTTGTTATTATTTATTTACATGTTATGAGCTTAGTGAAGTTGTAGCTGTAATGTTGGCATCATCCTAAAATCACCAGGATCTATTGCCACTGTAATAAAGAGGTACAAAACTCTTCTTTTTCTTGCAGTATAACTTTTTTATCGTTGAAAGATAAAAGAAAACCTTTGAAAATAATTTTTACAAGTCCAAATTGTATTAGATGAATGTTATGTCTTTTTACTTTAATGATGTTCTTGATTAACAAGAGCTTTTAACAGTGCATAGACAATTGTTGATTTGGGGTTACTTTGTAATTACTTCCAACGTTTTACCCAGTTTATATCAGGGTTGCAATGCTACCTGGAAAACCTGGAAAAGTCTAGGAATTTTTAAAATTAGTGAAAAGGTCAGGGAATTTGACTATTTTATCAAAATTCTGGAAAAGTCGGATGGCGTTCGCCAAGAACATGACCTTTGTGCCAAGGTTTCAAGTGCCAGTACACGATGCTACTGGTTCTTCTTTGGATGGGGAAAGGGTAAACTCCAAGTCCGATATGTAAACATGATGTCACCTCTTTTGCTCCTCTCCAAATGCAACATGCCAATATTGATACCATGTGATTCAACCACTGATTTGATCATTAATTTATTAACTCTTAGCTTTAACTTGTAAATATTTATAAGTGACTCACATTTTATTATTGTTATTCAAATTGTTCCCAAATACATTTACAATGCACTGAGTAATTAATGTATTTTTTTCCTCTCAAAAATCTTGATAGGAATTAATTTTCTCATCAAGAAACTCGGTTATTAGACCTTTAAAAAAATACATTTTGCTAAGTACCTAGTTTTAATTTATCGAAATGTTTGTTCCCTTTTATCACATAGCTGAACAATTCTTCAAGTTTATTGGAAATTATTTTAAGGTTAGCATTACTAGCTAATCATTTTTAAAAGAATGTTTTGGGGCAAATAGATGTTTTTCGATTGGTATGATACCATGGAGTCCAGTAGAATTTTAAAGAAATATGTCTGAAAAACCTGTAATAGTCGGGGAATTTCATTCTACTGTTTGAGTAGCAACCCTGTTATATACTTACTCACAAAATATGTACATATGTAAGATGCAGTAGCGTTTTTAGTCTACACCAAAACTAAAAGTTTTGTTTCAAGTTATTTTTGTATATGTTGTAGATTAACTTTTCAATTACAGATTTTACAAGTATTCAACATATTCTCTTTCTTTTTCCTCAGTTGCCATGCCGAAGTGGTCCACAGACAACACATTCCAGAATTAATGTGGAGCAAAACAAAGAGAGTCTTATAAATATAAGCAAATACAGATTTTCATTAGTCATTGCTGGTCTCACTAAAATTCTACACTGTGTAAATGAAATGGTAATTATTTTTTTATTGTTTTGTAATTTAAAATCAATAGTGTATTTAATTTGAGATGAAAATGTTTTGCAATGCATGACTGTTGTTTGACTAAAATTCTTTAAGAACTAGGAATGTTTGTGTACAAACAAAGTGAGAGGAGCGATGACTTTATATATCTTGTGTAAAACTTTTATAACTCTTATCACTAGTGACAAATGCACACTGCTATTATGTCTAAATGGAAAATGCAATAAGACAGCTGTTGGGAGATCTTCTATTGGTACTTCCTGTGTTTCTTTTCCCATTGTCTATATCTTAATTGTCCTGTAACGACTCTGATCCTGATTATCCAAACATTTGACCATGATCTATCCCTTTAGCATTTCCAAAAAATATCAATAGGACCAAGGAAACTTCTTTTGTAACTCAAAAAAAAGTTTAACAGATTTTTTAAATTTAATACAGTAAATTTGTTAAGATTGTAGAACATGATTTTTTTTTCTTTTTCTTCATTTAATTTTGCAACACAAAAAATTTAACACATTTCTAACTAATATTCTTTTTTTATTTAAAAAAAAAACCACCATGTTTGCATTATTGTTATATAGAATGCAGGGAAATATCGTCCTTTTTAATGTATTATATACATATATGCATAAACATATTAAATTGAAAAAATGTGAAATTAAAAAAAAAAAAAGCTGAATAGCTACAACTGAAAGATGCACAAAGCAGCAAAATTCTAAGTGAAGTATACAGATAATTTCAGTAATTACCACCAGTGAGATTAAAGTAATTTTTTTAAAAATTAAAATACAAAAGAAGTAATTAGAAAATGAGAAGAATTCTTCAGTGCTGATTTGTCTAATGAAAAGGTGCAGAACACCTTTCAAAATTTAAAAGAAAATAAGCACTAAACACAAATAAGAAAAGTTCTGGGCTAAGTACAAACTACACTAAAATAGCTCAGGGAAGTTTCTTTTTCTATGGTTCATATTTAACTCGGCACCTTTTTTTCTGGAGGGGGCAGGTATTATTTGACTTCAACGGTGGAATTAGGTACTGAAACTAAACTAAAAAACTAAACTCAGTGGTGCGCCAGCCCTTTTGAGGGCCATGGCCTGCTGTGCCCATCCCAGTTTTCGAGACCGAGGGCCATGGGGTGCAGAAGCAAAAGTTCCGGTCAAGTGGTCGGCCTGACACAGAACCCCAGTGTTTAGTTCCCAAGCATGGTTGGTCCTCATTTTATTGATCCCACTGCAGGGATGAAAGGCTGAGTCGACCCTGCCCAACCCAGGAATCAAACCCCGAACCTGTGGCATGGTAGCGCGGAAGGCTACCACGTAATTAGGTAATCTTCGGGGGGGGGGGAAAATGTTTTTAAACTAATGTAGTGGAGTAATAATTAGTTCAAGAACAAAATTTTCAAACGTTGAATTTTGTTACTATTTTCAGAAATATACTTTATACTAGTTAATTAATTTTTCTGTGGTTTTGGTGTAATCTTGGTTTTTTTTTACTTCAAAAATATTTTTTATGGTATCTTAATAAGATGATTTTCACATTGCCAAAGTTTGGATCACTAGAACTCCACAGTTTTTTTTATTTAAATAAATAAATATATATATGTATACACACACACACACATATATATGATATATATATATATATATATATATATATATTGGGCTCTTTAATTTTTCCCCTTTTGGCTGCCTTAGTTTTGTAACTTGTGAAAAAAAAAAATTTAAATGCAATATAACTTGACAAAACATTCCAAAAATCTCTTTTCCTGTATTTTACTATTAGTTGTAAAATAATTAAATGCTAATTACCCCTGCATAACTTTTTGTGTGTCTCTGCATTAGTTTTATTTTTTGTATGATAGTAAGTTTTATATTTTTAAATTCTTATATAGCGCCAGCATAGTCAGTTTCAGCCTGAGTTTGAGAAGAATTTTTATGAATCTCAACTTATTGTTTTAGATACTTTAGAAAGATGTTTGAGTGGGGTAAGTATATGTATACATTTGTGTGTTTGTTTATATATATATGTATACATTTTTATAAAAAAATAAATGTTTCATTTTTGAATGGAAAAATAATATAAAATGTATCATGCGCTTCTTGAATTAAACATAAAGTCATATTAGCACATGTTGATGCCTTTTCATAACTGCCAGCCCTTCCTCATTTTGCAGAAGCTTTCGTCATTTAGTCTCAAATTTGCACTTTTTTGCATTGATAATCAGATGTTTTTCATTTTTGCTGAGAGTAATAAAGTATGACACATAACTCTTTAGGCACATCCAGATTAGGATGCACATGCACTGAGTTGGAAAACTAAGTCTGAACTGAGCTTCACCCAATAGGCTTAGAACTCGAACTCCCCTTGGCGCAGTATTTGGTTTACAGTTTAGGAATATTTCCCCCCTCTTGGTGATATATTTAAACATGAGCACTTTTTGCACAAGAAATAAGAAAGAAATTCATTTGTTTACAAGTACTTACTTTTTAAATTTGCTGCATTTTTGTTGAGAATGCCAACACGCTTTCCTCCACTATAGAAATTAACTCATGTGAAGTTAAAAAAAGTTTTTGTATATAGATTTGTGTTTTCGACAAAAATTGTAGTGAAGTTAAAAGCTTTGTAGTGTTTAAAATACATTAGATATTTTCTTCTGTTGTTTTGAATATGTCTTCATTTTTCTTTGGAAAGCTGCTGTATGGTCATTGGGTAGATGATATTTGAATTGGTCCCGAACTTTTTGAAATGTAATAATTTTGTTTCATGATACATAATCAAAGGTGGAATTGTCTTATTAATAATCATAGCAAAAGATGTTTTTACGATGTAATTAGACCAAATACCTCATTGTATAAGCATGTGTTTTGTTGAAAATGTTAACATAAAATAATTGTAAACATTAAGTAATGATCATTAAACTTAAAATTTAGTTACTTTAATCATCTATGGATAATAAAATCTTTTGCATTTTTCAAAACTGGGGATAACCTTACTTTTATTTGAAAAAAAATAGTACTGAATGTCTACAAATTTTGTGCCTGTTTTATTTCTTTGCAAATATAAAGGTAGGACAAACTATTTACTACAATGTCCTGTGGCTTTTTTTTTTTAGTTTAAAATATAGTATAAAAAGAGCATCATTACAGATCTTCCAAATCTACAGAAAAATCATTGTACTGATTAAAACCTCAAACTCTGATATCACCAAAGTCATCCGTAACTTACAAATTAAAACCAATTTTATGCATAAAATGTAATTTTTATAGTTATTTAGTTCCTTATCACTAAATGGTTACACCACCTAGTGTATAATATTTCATTTGATGTGATTTTCATCCCTTTTCTAATCATGTTTCATGATGCTGTAAAAAAAGACTCAATAAAATGTAGGGTTTAATAATTCCTGGATTTTTATGAGCAAACCTTTGATCAGTATTTCTGCTTTTGTTAATTTTAAAAACTGAACTTTGTAAAGGATATTTTAAAAATAAATAACAGGAAAAGGTTAATTACCATCCCTATTTATTACCAAATATGTTTTGTCAGGTGCAACATGTTGTATTACTAATTTGAAAAAATGTTTTTAGAAAAGTTTCAAAAGCCCTGTATATTTTTAAGTCAACAGATGAGGTAGAAATCATAGACCCAACTGTATGGTATCAACACTGATGTCTAAATTATGAATTTTGAATAATCTGTATAAGTACTTATTGTTAATTGCTATTCGCATAATACGTTAAGTCATTTCAATCAAATTTGAACTTGAGTAACTAATATTTTTAGTATTTCATTTAAATGAAAGATGCAATATTTCAAATCCTTGTATTCTTGAAACCTGTGTATGCAGCAATTTTACAAATTTTATGCTTTAATATTGTTGTTTTTTTTTACCATGTATTTATTTAGTGAGGATGTGGGAGCTTCTCTATTTTAAGTTGAATAATATTATTCATCTTTGTTGAATTCAATCTGTATCAAAAACAGTACATTTTAAAGTTTTAAGTTACTTGATTGATTTTCTGTACATTTGCGTTTTAGATATTGACTTCAGGGATATAAGCCCTCCTTAAACTTCTCTAGAGTGGGCAATATCCCTCAAAAGGAAAAATTAATTTCAAGAGACTTTTCTCAACATTTTAAATTTTTGATGAAAAAAGAATTAGTTTTATTTCTTATTTTTGAAACAGTGAAAAAATATAGCTATTTTGCATTTCAAAAAGAAAGTTTTTTTCAAAACAAATGAGAAAATTATTTTGTGTAGGGAATGTCAGAATGGGTCTAGATTATTCATTTATATTCCAAAGTTTTAGTTTATTTTCTGTTTACTGGTTTGTGTTGGCATTACACAATATTTTAGCATTAAATATACATCAAAAATTTCAGCAACCTAAAGAAACTTCAAGATATGATGAAGCTATGAATGTTAAATCATTGTTGAGAGAATTATGTCAGGTAAGAAAATATTTTGCACTTTTACCAGCAATTTTATATAATTTATTGCATAAATTAGACTGGTTAATTAAATTGTTTAAGTATAGAGGTTGTTCATTGTATTTGAATAAGTATCTTACAACTCGTAATATTAATGTTCATAACTTCTACTATTAATGTTCATAATCATATTGTTTATAAAACTACTTGACATTGACCAGCTTTTCTTTTGCACACCTCAACACAAGATTCAAAGTGCCTTCCTTATTTCTGCAGAAAAGAATATCTTTCTGACCAGATTTCAAAAGAAATTTTTAAATTAAAGTTTTTTTTTTTTCTTTATAGTTTTTTTTTTTTTTTTAGAAAACTGCAAGTTGACCACTTGCAGTGCAGCACTTTAGTGGTCAACTTTGACAGGTGGTCAACTTATAGAGGGTGAGGTCGAGGGTGAAGGGCTAAGTCCATTCCTGACAAAGGTGGTCAACTTTACAGGTTTTATTGTATTTAGTTTTTTTGCTGAAGGGAAATACTCTCTGTAGACCAATAACAATCAATGAAGTTTTGATAAAACGATGATTTTTTTAATGTATTTTATACAAGCAAATGGGTTTCAATAACATTAAATGATTGATAATATCAACCCCCACCCCCTGATCACATAAAGTGGCATCAACTATAAATATAATATAAAGCAAAGAAAGGAATTTTAAATACTCTGTCAGTTGAAATAATTGAACCAAAACCTTATAATTTGTATACAACTACTGAAGACTCTTTAGTTTTTTTAAGATTTTTTTTTTTTCATCCTTGTGAACTTCCTAAAATTGAATATCACGAAAAATTTGTAATCTTTTGTAATATTTGCATTTTTTGTGGAAAAATGGAATATTTATAATGGATTATTTTTATGTTTATGGTTATTACTTCATTATATTTTCTCCTTCTTTCTCTTAAGTTATTATTTTACTATTATGTTACTCGTATTACTACATTCATGAAGTTATGCATAGTTCCTTCAAATAATTTCTTTAACCCTTTGCATAGCCGCCAACTGGCTTATCTTTTCCAGAAATTTGCATTTGTATTTCTCTAATACACTCTGTATAAGTTTTGAAATAATCATTTTTCAAAAAGGCATTTATGATTTTTTCTTCTTTCTTTTCTTTCTCTCTCTTTCATTTTTTTTTTTCTTTTTTTGTAGAGCTAAAAGTCATTTTGCGTTTCCTTACGTAAATCTGACAAAAGTTTCAGAAACTTCTTGCATTGTCGCATGTTTTTTAAAGTGAAAAATTGTAAATTTGAAGAAGTTTTATTTTTTAATGGTATTTATTTATTTTTCAATACATGTTGATTGAAACTTAACAGTACAACTAAAATTAATGTGTAATTATATATATATATTATCTGTATATTATATTATTTATTAACATTCAAACATTTACTCTTCAGCAAATCATAAAATAAATTTCTATTTTATATTTACATTTTTGAAACATTTACATATATTTTAACTTTTAATTCTAGCCTTTTGTAGTATAGTACTCTCATTTTTATTTTTCAGTTTATTGATGTTCCTAGTGAAAATCATATGGTTGTACAGCTTAAAAATTTAGCCTCAAAAGTATTGTTTTCTTTGAGTTTAAACAATTTTAATGCTGTGTTTAGTAGAATATCTGCTAGGTAAGAAGTTTTTCTATTTTCTTTGAATAAAGTTGTTCTATTTACTACATTTGATATCAATTTGTTATTGAATTTAAATTGTTTTGTACCTCAAAAACGCCCTTGTGCTTTTAGCAACATGGACTTAGATTATCTCTCCACATTTTTAAGTAGGAAATAACAAACTTATCACCAGTACTGAAAATCACCAAGTCCATGCTTCCAGTTTTGAGATCTTGCCCATTTAAACTTTCAAATTGACAAGAAAAATAGTAATCATTTTACAGACAACTTAACGCCAGCAGTAGTTTTCCTTTGTTACTTTTTTATTACATTATTAGTTTATGTCATGAAATAACCGATTGCAAATTTCCATACATGTCAGTAGTCCATCAAAATTTTTTTGTGGACTTGGCAACTTTAGCCAGAACACAGACGATATGTTGCAGTTTTCATGCATTTGTTTTTATTGCATTATGCTCTCTAATTTAGAATAATTTAAAGAATAGTTGCTCTTAAAAAAGAAAAAAAGGAAAGTGGGGTTTATCAATAATTTATTTTAGAAACTCGCCATGCTGGCTAGATGTGATAAACGTTTCATAGTTTCTCTCTTTCTGCCACTTTTTGTAAAATTCATGTGGGGCCTTCAGCACCTGCTTGTTACAAATATACTGCTACTGCCAAAATACATGCAATGTTGGTATTGTGTTAGTGATTATACAGTTGATGCTCGATATATAGACCTTTTGCGTCCCACAAAAAAAGGCTCTTTATAACAAGTTGTTGCTATAAGAGGTAGAATTTCGTAAAAAAATATATGTGCATCTTGCATGTTCAGTAGTTCAATTAAAATTGCTAATTTTTCATAGATTCCAACTAAACGCTCAAATTATTTTTTATCATTTGAATTTAAAAGAAATTTTCATTGCAAAATTAAACAGATTTCAAAGTAGAAAATATAGGGGGGGGGGGGAATTACATACACATTTCTGGAAGCAGAACTTCTGATCTGACATGACACCTGGCAGGGTCCGCATGACTCCTCTTATTTCGGAGAATCGACCCGTTTAAAACCATGTAACGCAAAACGGCAAACTACCTATGCATCTATCAATCTCTTTTCATAAATAAATACCAAAATTCAACGTTTTCTCCCCCTCTATTATTTCCGTACTGTAATGAGTGGTATATATAATCCCCCCCCCCCCCCCCCTGTCAAAGTTGGACTGAACGGTGTAGCCTGTCCGTAAACTATAATCAAGGTCATTTCAAGTTACAAATTTAGAGACATGCTCCATTTGGAAAAATAACAGAAATAGTGTCTGCTCGTCATTATTTTGGAGCTAAAGTAATTTTTTTCAATAGCTTGAATGTATGAGAAACTCGAACGATCAAGATTCAATTTAACAAGACTCTATTGTATTGCATTTTGAAAGAGAAAGGGAACTCCACTCAGTATTTCATTGCCTGAGGCTGCAACTTTTTTCTCCTTATTGAGTTTATACGACTTAGTTATAAAAAGTCAAGAGTGATATTGTTTGAGCCGATCAGTAAGACAATTTCCTTGCAAGAGCATCAGATAGCCACAAAAAAAAAAAAAAAATGTGCAGATTTTTGTGACTATCGCAAGCTCTTCAACTGCAAACCATTAAAATGAGTGAGAAATTATAGAACAGTAGTTGTATCAAAATTCCTAAACACTTAATCTAATTTACTAGCTCTTAGACTCCAGAAAGTGGAAACCGAGTATGATACATCATCCCTATAACCCTTCATTTCAGTTTTGTTTTGCTTTTTTTAGTTTTTTCATTTGTCCATGTTTTAATTCGGATAACTTTCATCAATTTTCTCAAAATATGAAAACTACTAAGGAATGCAAAAAGTCTTACCTAAACCAGTACCTATAGTTTAACGTTTAAGTATTTATCTTAGTGCCATTACGTTGCATGATTAATAAAATTTCTTTTCACTTTTTAGAATGCAGGAGCTGTCTAACAGCAGTGAAGAAAATCCTGATTTAATCGACATTGAGCTTATTCAACACATAAATTTGGATGTTACGCGATTGATAAAGTTGTTAAATGGTAATTTGCTTGGTTCTATTTCCAACATAAGACTGCTGTGATTTATGCATTATTCTCAGTATTGAATTATTGTAATCATTTTTATTTCTTTAGAAATTAATCAGAAGTTTAAAAGCTTAAAGAAAAATGTTTATATAGTATTGATGAACAGTTTAGAAAAGGTATTCCCCTTTATTTTTCTTAAATTTTCATAATGTACTTCTTTTTTCTTGACTGATAAGCAACTTTCTTTTTTAAATGAAAGGCTATTTGGAATTGGATGGATACATATCCACATGAGTTTATGGAATTGCAAAGGAAAACCAATGAGGAATTAGCAGGTAAAGTTTTATCATGATTAGAAATTCTAAACGAACTTATTTCCGAAACATTTTATATAAGACTAGGGGGCTCCCGCCCTATGCTCCCTGTATCCCGCCAACCACCCCGAACTGCTTACGCAGCTCCTTCCGATGGCTTTACTTTGTTTGCTCATTACAAACTGTCGATCATGGACAATGGAGATGAAATTAACTCCAGACCAACAAATAAAAATAGAGTGGTGTCTTATGTGAGAGAAATGACTGACCTGTTTTCAATAAAAATGAATAGGTTTATTGCACTATTAAACATTTTGACAACATGTAAAACTTGGAAATATCAACACACATGAATTCAAAAATTGTTACCTCCCCCCCCCCCCTCAAAAAAATGAAAGTAAGCACATTAAATCAATATCCCTATGCAAAGTAAACTTTCATGAAAAATACAGACTTGATGAAAAGGTCCTATTAGACAGTCAAGCATTTGAAACGTCTTTAAAAACTTTATGCACACTCATATTGGGGACGCCAATTCCGAACAGGTGCCTAGACACTTGCGAGTCAATTCTCCATTGAAGCCCCGAACATCAGTCATGGTAGGTAGAAGTCCCTGCAGTGGAACATCAGCACTGGGTAGGAAAGAGTGTTATTTCCCCAAAACGCCAGAAATCCGCAGCTTTGTATTATTTCCACATCCAACTAAGTCTGGCACCTGTATAATATAGCAAAGGCGATTTCATTAAGGGCCAAAGGCCATTACATCAATTCTTTAACGTAAGACAACTAAACATTTATCAAGCACTCTTTTCCCTGACTTTTCTTACGTCGGTAACTTCAAACACAAGTACTTCCAGCATTAGACACCTTTGGCCGCACTTCACTTCGAAACACCTAAAAATGGCTATTTTCTCATCTCTTTCCTCAAGCTGGCAGCCCGCCAACAACAGCCACAAAGGTCTGCTCAGGCAGATGAGAGGAGAAGGGACTCGCAATGAGCAAAAACGCTGTTGTCTCTTATATACTTGCCAGTCGGCATCACGCGCTTCACGTCTCTTCACTTACGCTGTTCCTTTCAGCTTTCGGAACGTTTGCAGCAAGAGCGCCACCTTTGATGGTGGCTTCTGGTTTCAGCTTGGTAAACTTAACATTTGCTGCACATGGTTTAATATGTGTGGGATTAAATATTTGATAGGAAAAACTGGCGAACATTTTGAAAAACACTCTATACTCACTCCGCCAGATTAAAGAAAAGATAATACAAAAACCCATCAAGGAATAGCACCACCAAGGTAGGAATTACATTCAAACTTCACTGTAGTCAAGAACATTGTTTTTAAATCCAACGCAAACTAAAATATTTTAGAGTAGCTCTATGGAAAACAAAAAATTTAAAATAGTAACAGTTGAGAAAAAGTTTCTCGGTGTCAAGAATCTCGGTTTTATTGAAATATTCCCAAAAGTGTTGCCACTGTAGAAATTGCACTGTGGAAGTAGTTTAAAGTGGGGAGGAAACGGATATCCGCAGTGGTGTAGTCCTGAAAAAAAAGTTAGGGGGACGCTTATACATAAGAAGATAAGCAATTGAAATCAAAAGTTGGGGGACGCTTATGTTGAAATGTAAAAAGTTTAGGGGGACGCTTAGATTAAAATAAAAAGGTAGAGGGACGCCGTCCCCCTGCGTCCACCCTCGACTACACCACTGGATATATCTTTCCAGAAAATTTGCATTACCAAGCTAATATTGCATCGAAATTTTGCTTGACATAAAACTTTTGATATTTCCTTTCATTGATCAATTTCAGCTTTTCAAGCAAAAAATAACAGGTTATGACTTCAACTTATTACTGAACATTTATGGAATAAATCTTGACTTAGTTTTACTTAATTTTTGTACGTTGTACCATTTTTAAATAATAATGAGGCACTTCCTAATTTGAATAATCAACGAGCACTTATAGAAAATGAATAGGCTTCTTCTTTAGCTAGGTGAGAAAAAATAATGCGATGTATCAGAACCTCATAGGGCATTACTAGTTGCTTCAATTATTAAGATACTTTTCTTCATACACAGCTGTAAATTGCGATCTAGAAAATTCTCCACAGTATTCTCTGCTTTATCATTAATCACTTGTTTTTAAATTCTACTTTCTTTTTATGTTAATTCTGCTTCTTCATGATACATAGGCTGCCCAGTGTCCTAAGTTGTAGAGCACAAGACTCTCATGCTATAGAAAAGGGTTTAGAAAAACCCAATTAGAGCATGCGTGTTATTGAGCAGCATATAAATTCTGATCATGTATTAATTAAATTAACATTGAAAATTAAAATTTGAAAGTAGGGTTTTGAGATGGGGAAAATGTGTGTCTGCCTGTCTGACCCCCCCCCCCCCCCTAATAATAATTTTTAAAGGAATTGTCCAATTTGAAAGATTTATTTTTATTATTATTCGAAAAATCTTGGCGAGGTCATCTCATTTCTATATTTTACTTTTTTATTTAAATAATTTTTCGTTCAATTTTGAACAGGTCAAAAAATCTTAACATTAGCTCTTACAGGGAAATGTCAATCCTATACCTATCCTGTTCTAACAGATGGATTTGCTTGGAACAAACTTTATTGAAAGAGTTTTGTGATATAGAATATGTATAGATACGAAGTTCATTCAGAACTAGACGAGCGTATTTTCCAATTAAATGTTTTGATCTGGATTTTCAAGCATATTTTAGAATGCAGGAATGAATAAATGAATATGTATAAACCATTGCAAAAGGTATATTTGAGGTTGTTTAGAACTGAATATTGCATTTTTCCCCCTGCAAATATTTTCATTTTATGCTTATTATTCCTGCAGGGGTCGGCGTGAGTCACTTTTTTCACTAAAAGTCACTTTTTTTTGCATTGGTCACTTTTAGTCACTTTTTCAAAAATTGGTCACTATTTTCACTTTTTTAAAAAATTGGTCATTATTTTCACTTTTTTGCCCTTTTTCTGGCAGAGCAACCAAAACAAGTTACTTTGTCTGCCTATGAGTTAAGAAAACATTGCAAGTTTGCACAAAAATGCGTGTGCCAGGGTTGAAGCTTCCGCGTATCCTCCATTTATGGTCCTGTAAGTCTGCCATTTTTGGTCGTATTTTGAAATTCGGCGTGGCGCCGGCAACGAGTGTGCTGAAGTTAAGGTTTGATATTGCAGTGTGGTGCAACGAGAGGGGGAGGCGTAGAGGGCCCGTGACCTCTCCCCCCCATCTAAAATGATGATTTTAATTGTTTTAAAATTTTTTTTACTCGAGAAGAGCAAATCCTAAGATAATAAAGCGATGTTTAAATTAGAAAAGAAAAAAAATCAGACTAGAAGTTTTTAGCAGTTGCAGATTATATCACTCAGAAAATTACCTTAATTTCTCTTTTCTTTCATTCCCCCTCCAGCCCCCCCCCCCCCCCCCCCACTCCCGAACTAACTGTCACAATTACAAAAGAAAATTTTTGGTGGGGATTTCTCAATGAAAAGACAATACGCATCTTGAGAAAATAAAGTTATATTCTTGTCAAGAAATAATTAAATAATGATGCAGGGGAAGGGGGAATCTAAATTCTTAAAAAAAACTTTAGATCTGAAAAATTCTTAGCAGTTGCAGATTATATATATTGTTCAGAAAATTACATTATGACCTCTTTTTATATCCATCACTCCAGCCCCAAAAAAAGGAATTGCACAAGGTTCAGGTAGGAAAAAAAATAGTGCATGCCCCCCCCCCCCCCCATAAAGAAGTTTTCTGACTGTGTCATTTTATATGACAGTGATACTGTGTAACTATCACAACTAAAATTATAAAATCAGCGAATTTTTTGGAGCGCAACCAGGGAATTTTTCTTAAATTTTGTTACTACCATGAATTACAAAAACAGTATCGAATAAATCAAATGGTTTGTTTCCTACAATGATACAGAAGATTAACACAGTAATTTCAGTCTGAATAATTTTGATAAAATAACAAATTTAGATTTATTTCAAGTGAAATTTTCTAATCTTTGAACAAGTATAAAAAATGTTTAAAAACTAGCATTAGCAAAATAAATTTTATTCGATGATGAACATAAATTAAAATTTGAAATTTCTGCCGATTTGAATAAATATTTATTCATTTTTTAAAAAATAAGTAACAATTTGAGAAAGAAATTCATTAAAAGAGAAATAACTTTTGTCTCTCTCACTCTTAGCCATTTATGGGTTTGGAAAAAGGTATTTATGAACATAGTTACAGGTATAAAAATTCTTATTTTTGAAGAGGCTATGAATTTTTTTTTTTTTTTAAGTTGGGTAAAAGCTCTATTTATTCAGGTTTAGTTTTTAAAAGATGTCGAAACTGCTCTTTTTCAAGTTATATTTAGTTTACATAAAAAAACACACACACAAGTTTACATTTTAATGTCACTATTTTGGTCACTTTTTTTAAAGCTGTGTTCACTTTTTTCACTATTTTGAAGACTCCAAAATGTGCCGAGCCCTGTTCCTGCTGTTTTGCTTTTCTCATTTTTGATACTACAATTATAAACAGTTTTCTATCAGTGTTTCATCGTGTCGTTGGCAGCACTGTGCTAGTACTGTGAGCTGTTATGCAGTGGTCCATCCAACTGGTTGCTGAAAATGGCTTAATTTATTATAATTTTTAATCATGTTTTATTTTATTGTATGAAAAATTTGTTCCAGAAAAGTAAATGGAAGATATCTTTTCAATAGATTGTTGTGATCGATTGTTTGACTTGTTAGACAACTTTGCTGAAAATAATAACAAGAAAAGATTAGCAACCTGGCCTCTACAAATGATGCTCTTAGTTCTGTGTGCTGTAAGTATGTTCCTATTTTGCTTTTTCTTGTACACTAGCTTCATGTAATTTTCTAAATGTCTTTAATTTTGCCTTACAGAAAATTTTAGAAGAAATTGTGAATGCAGATGCTGGAGCTCCGTTTTCCCCGAAGCATTATCGAAAAGTAAAAAAAATCAAGTTTCTGTAGTGCATGTGTGTTATAACCCTGCTGTAAATTTTTTTTAGATAATTTTGTTTAAAGCATTCCTTTTTTTAAAAAAATAATCAGAGATATTACTGATGCTTTATGATGCATCAAGCAATTTGTTTTTATGGTGAAGAATGCTTTTCTTATGTCAACTGTAACCTTTCATTAGACAAGTAACTCGTTCTTCTAATTTGATGAAAATATCAAGTTTCCCTTGCAATAGTTAAATGTAAAATATATCGTTTTTTTTCCTGTCTGTCCTAATTTAGTTACTTTTTAAACTACTTATATCATTGCTATAATTGTTTTCGCTTCAGCTATTATTTAGGGGGGGGGGGGGGGTTGGCATGAATTTCAATATTTAAATACATACATTTTTCATGTATTAAAACTAGGGATGCAACGAATATTTGGCCACTATTCGGTATTTAGGTATCGAATATTGATGGACGAATATAGCTGCTGCAACAGAAATGTAAAAAATAAAGAAATTAGTAGAATTTCAAACATTTAAAATTGCATTATAATTGTTGCAAAAGAATACATTAGTATATAGTTTTAATAAATAAAAATAATTATAAAAAAGTACTTTTTTTAAACCTTGTTTTACGCTTGACTGAGAAAAACAGATTCTAAAGTTGTAATACAGTATTTTATATTTAGCATTTGCTCCCAAAAGCCTGGCAATAGTTAATTATGATGGAAAATATGATAAATTAATTTTGGTTTTATTAACAAAGTGGAAGTCAGGCTTTGTTTGGGTAGACTGATTTATTGTAGATATTGGGTATGAAAGAAATGTGAGAAGCCTAGGATATATCATGAATATTTAAATAGCATAAGTTATTGGGGTTTCCGAAAAAAAAAATATTCTAGTTAAGTTTATTAAATTTTAATAGATCTTTTGAAAATAGGTATGTAAAAAACCCTATAAAATAAAAATATTAACTTTTATCCTTTTTAAAATATCTTCATAAAGCAGTTTTGAGCAAAGTAAAAGTTCACTATGAAATAGTAGTTCTTTCATTTGAATTAAATAATTAGTAAAGTAATGCTAATGCTTACTACCATAAAACCTGTAATTTCTATTCCGCTTACGGGTGAAATTCTTAATTTTATTACATTCAAAACAACAGAGAAAATAGATTAATTTTAAATAGTTTTAAATGTTTAACAAACAGAATTAAAGCATACATCATAGATGGTGTGTAATTGGTGTTTGACTTTGTGAATAATTTTAAATTTGACAAATACTTTATATTACAATGATTTTCTAGAAATTTTAATATTCGGCCACCGAATATTCGGTATTTGGCCTAAAACATTGGCCGAATATTCGGCTTCAGCCTAGAAGAAATGGCCGAATATTTGGCTTCGGTCTGGAAGAAATGGCCGAATATTCGGTATTTGGCTATTCGGCCAAATCACTATTCGTTACATCCCTAATTAAAACATTTCTTTTTAACCTATTATTTTATCCCTCCATCCTTTCAAGTTAGAAATATAATAGGATCTATAATTTTAGTGCCTGTAAAAATGAAGCAGTCTTAAAATTATCTGGTTTTGATTTATCATTTCCATTGTTATTTCCTGAAAAGTGGAAAAAAGCCTAGAATTATAAGAAAAAACAAAAGGCTCTACTTATGTATGAGTGGATGGCTCAGTTGCTAAATCCATTAACTTTACAATGACAGACATTGAGAAAACTGACGAAGAAGATTGCATACTCCATAGAAGTAATTGGGCACTGCCATACATTTTTATGCTGTCATATGGTAAGAAATGTGCTTAATCAAAACTTTGTTAAAAATTCTTTCTCTTAGAGCCCTTTTAAAGCTGGAATAAGGAAATTTCTGAGAAGAGGAATTAATCCATATGACTTGTGAGTTTTCCATATAGGCAGTGTTCAAAATTAACAGAATTTGAATTTGTTGAATCTTAAAAGAAGTAAATTAAATTTAAACTACTGCTTCAAGGCACAGATGCAAATATTGTTCCTCAACTACAATAGCGTTTATGTATGTGTGGGTGGAGCTAGTAGAAGAATTACAACAGGCTTTAAAGTGCATGTGGGAAAATTCAGCATTTTGTACCTCCTTGCCAAATTTCTTTCCTAAGTTGAATCAGTTTCAATTGGAAGTACAATTGTGTTCAGATACCATCCAGTATCCAAATACTTTTTAAATACGAGGGTTGGAACTTTAATAGTGACAACTGTTTATTTACATGGAATAAAAGTGATTCATTTCATCTTGTTTTACAGTCCTTCAATATAGTCTCCAGCATTGTGTATAACCCGTTTCCAATGGTGTGGAAGTCACAGAACATCTGTAGCAGCACCTGTTTTGTGGATAGTTCGACTGGACCGGCCTGTTGCCGCAAGTATCTCTGGAACAGTTTTGAAGCGAATGCCACAAATGGTTCCTTCATCTTAGGAATTAAGTCAAAGTCACAAAGGCTTAGATCTGGGGAGTATGGTGGATGCTAAGGCACTTCCCAGCCCCATCGATTGAACAAATCAGTCACAGCTTGCGCTGCATACAGCTGAGCATTGTCATGCAAAATGTTTGGGGTGTTCTACAGAAAGTGTGGCCATTTTTTTTTCACAAAGCTGGTCTGAGATGATGCTTTAAAAATGAGCAGTAATACTGTGCATTGACTGTTTGCTGTGGGGGAACGGTATACGTTAGGATGACAGTCGTACACAAGACTTTCCAGAACGTTCACATTGCTGGGGTTCTTCAAGTATCTCTGGAACAGTTGGGGGAACATTGGGACACTGGGTTGACATCTCGAACGTCACAATGTGATGCCATTTGTTTTATTGGGGTTTCAGATCTGGCCCAAGTCTAATCTAGCGGAATGATGCAGCATAAAAAAGCCTCTCCTTCGCGCTCATAGCGCTCCAAGTGAGTTTGAGCAGCCTCGTATTGTAGCCGTTTCTGCATTTCCATTAAAAGGATGTAGAACCCATCTTGAAGCAATTTTTCTCATGTCCAGGCATTCTTTCAGAATGTGTATGTGCAAATCCTGTCTGTCAGGCCAGCACACGAATCGTTTGGTGTCAATCACCGTCCATTAATGCAGCAACAGCATGCACTTCTGCTTTGCTGCCACTAGGATGACCTGGCCGATGCATGTCTGCCACATTTTGGCTTCCTTCATTGAAGACTTTTACCCATCTTGCTACAGTTCTGTAAGGAACTGCAGATTCCCCGATAGCCTCTTGAAACCCTAGATGACATTGGCGGGCTGTATGGCCTCTGGCACATTCAGTTTTTATCCAACTTTGTTGTTCTTGTTTTGAAAACATCTTGATAACACTTTAAGACCGCAAGCTAATGCAAGGATCACTTCTCGTCACTCGACATGCACATGACGTAGGAAAGATGAGTCTTTTTTCTGAGTGGTAAGGTAGGTATGTAGCTCATGTGTGGCGACATTCTTTGGTTTTGTTGCATAGTATTTTTACAGCAGTGCTGCCACTATTAAAGTTCCAATCCTCGTATTTGGAATCCAGTCCCACCACTGTATGGAAGATTCGATTATCCAGCATGCAGTGCCGGCTCTGGGTAGAGCGAGTGGAGTGCCGCTCTAGGCGCCAGATGGCAAGGGGCGCCAAAAAGCCAAATGCGAAAAACAATTTCCGGTGCAAAAAAAAAATTTGATGGCGCCATCAAAAATCAAATCTTAAACTTGGTTATTTCTGACGCTGCTAAAACTTCAGTTAAATCAGTGTCGATGTTCGGGGATCTTCAACGGCTGTTTGTTTTTTTCTCCTCCTCCACAAAGAGATGGAAGTAATCTCAAAACATACAGAAGACCTGGCATTAAAAAGTCTATGTGACATGTTGGGAAAGTAGAATCTCAAGCCTTCAAGCTATTAAGTATCAATATAAGAAAGTGAAAGATGCACTACATGAAGAATACTGGGATAGTACCGACCCCGTTGCTGCTTCAGAAGCCGAGTCTCTCGCCATGCAATCAGAGTCGGCAGGCTTGTTAAATGTAACGAATTTTTTACACAAATGTTGCCAATTTGTTAAGCAGTATAGGGATACTGGTTACGCATCGGCTGTAATCATAGCGAAAGAAATTGCCAAAAAAGTTGAAATCCCACCTGTATTTCAAAAAACAAGAAACCGAAAAAGAAAAAGAATGTTTGACTATGAATCTCAAGATGAAATGCCAATACACTCAGTACAACATTTTAAGACCACTGCAGGGTTCGTACGGTCCTTAAAGGTCCTTAGAAAGTCCTTAACGTTCATTTTCATTTTTAAGGCCTTAAAAAGTCCTTAAATAGTCGTTATTTTTTTATTTCAGGTGCTTATTTATTTATTTATTTATTTTTTTGTTAAAATAAGAAGGTACCCATGCACTCTATTTGTTTTGCTATCTTTTGTATTCTTCACAAGAATCAAACTTCTTTCATTTCAACTACTTAATCGAACCTCAAATTTGGTTTGCTGGGGTTCGGTACTATCGCGGCTTTCGGACAGACCCAAAACGGAGGATTGACAGGACCAAAAATGGCGGATTTACATAAACATCATCGCATTTTTACTACAAATTTCAGTGCTTTCTCAACTGGTAGATAAATAATTAACTCTTGTTTATTTATTTATTTATTGGAAAAGGTAGAAGTAAGTTGATGTGTTATGTGTTATTAAAAGAAAATGTTCATGGATATTGATAAAATGCTTCAAACCACAACACCCAATTAAGTTAAAATGAACTTATAACCACCCACATGGCAGCTCCCAATTTGCTATTTCCTGCAATTGTATGAAAAAGAAAATCGAGCTACATCTGAAAAAAAAAATTAAAATATTAGTAGAGAAGTTGAATCAAAACACCAAGCCTTTGTGCAAAATGCAATGATGTCCAGTAACTGGGCACCATTTAAGACCACAGAAAAACAAATCACACAAGTTCCCTCATTTTGCTTTTAAAAGAGAAAAAAAAAAGGAAGAAAATTTGAAAAACGGACTTTTAAGGACTCGAGGGGAAAAAATTTAATAAATAAACAAAAATCTGGAATTTTTGAAAAAGGGCCGAATTTCGGGATTTCAAATTTGGGATTCGATAGTATTTATTAAGTTTAGTTACAAAGTAAAGAAATATTTTTTTTTGCATGAAAATTGTCACTAAATTATCTACATTCTAAATAATTATCAATAAAGCAAGTAGGAGCAGCTCTTAACAAGTAATCAGTAAATAAATATTGCTTTTGAAACCTTTTTAGCCTACTTTCCCGTAAAAGTAAAAAAAATAATAATAGAGCATGAAAGAAGGCTTAATGTATTGTGAAAATATCATTAGAAATCAAGAAAAGTCAAAAATAAGTGAAGTAATTGAATAAAGATTGAAAAATAAAAAATCTGAAAGTAGGGTATTGAGATGAGGAAAAAGTGTGTCTGTCTGTCTGTCGGTCTGACCCCCCTAATAACTTTTGAACGAACTGTCCGATTCGAAAAATTCTTTTTGCATTCGAAAGATCTCGGCGAGGACATCTCATTTCCATATTTTACTTTTTGATTTGAACAATTTTTTTGTTCAATTTTGAACAGTTCAAAAATTTTTAACATTAGCGCCTATGGGCGAAAATAAAGCAAACTATGTAAACTTTGGGTGCAAGATCCACGTTCCAATGAACAAGCTTACTGGAGGAAGCTCTTGGCGTGAAATATTAATTTGAACAGTTTTTGTTAATTTTTGAACAGTTCAAAAAATTAAATAGCGCTTACGGGGAAATTTCAATACTATATAAATCCTGATCTAACGGACCGATTTGCTTGGAGCAAACTTTATCGGAAAGATCTTATAACATAGAACATGAACAAATAGATAGTTCATCCAGGACTAACGAGCCTATTTTCCTATGAAATGTTTTTATCGGGATTTTTAAGGATATTTCTCAATGAATAAAAGGCAGAGTGAAAGAATGAATCAATGAATGAGGAAAAGAATGAATAAATGAAAAAATAAATAAATGGGTAAATAAATACATGAATGAGAATAAATGGGTGAATAAATACATGAATGAGTAAATGAATGAATAAACACATGAGAATGACTGAGTGAATGAATATGCATTATCCGTTGAAAAAGGTATATTTGGAGAAAATAAGAACTAAAGCTAAAGGAGAAAGAGAGAAAGATATAGCTAGGTTATCAATTTGAATTTGATGTATACGGGAAAGTAGGCTCGTATAGTTCTAGACGGAACTTCTTGTTTTTAATTTAAGGGAGGGGGGAATATTTCAAAGACGTATATTGTTGAGATCTAGCTCAATAAAAGAGATACATTTAACTAATATGTAGGCAAAAAATAAAAAAAAAATCAGCTTTTTTTGCTTGTGACCAATCGCATGTATGATTATTGCTTATTTATACTGTTAAAAGTTAAAGAACGATTTATTTTTATTGTCATTTTTTTTTAAAGTCTTAAACTATAATAAGCGCTGAGTTGCCCACTTTCCCAGTCGCTTCTCAGCTGATCTTGCGCTAAACAGTTTGTTCTCCCATTGTTTTTGTTTTTAGATTAAATAAATTCACGTATTGAAAATTTGTTTTAAAGCAATGTTTTAATATTTAGTAAATTTTTATTGACCAATTTGGCTTCGCAATCATTCACTGTGGGGTTTTCTTGTGTGGGAGATGATTGATATTTAAATGCGTTAATCAAAATTTGTGTCTCGTGAAATTTCTTAATTTGCAGTAAATTGAAGGAATCGACCTCTTCTTAAACCTATACACCGTAGTTGCCAAATGCTCCGTTTTCCCCTAGCTTTTCTGTTTTTATTTGTGAGCTTCGAAAATTCGATTTTTTGCAAAAAGATCCAATTTTTCACACTGATGTGCAAGTATTTTTATCTAAAGGGATTGTACTACAAAACAAGAAAATTTTTAAAAAGACATGTATTAATTTATATGAATTTTCATAGCTTATAACGTGAAAATGTAGAAACCTAATTTCGGAAACTTGCTAACATCTAGCACGTGCTTTGCCGAAAACTGCACGCAGCTTTTCAGACTTCTATCTTTTTGCATCCTGTAAATATATCAATTATTTAAAAAGTTGACAGTTGTTTTAGTATTTGCAGCTTGTAGTCTGCTTGTTTTATTTTTTATTTTAAAAAATTGTTCAATTTTTTGAAACTTTATTTTAGTTAAATTTTGGCAGTTACTATTTGGGGTAATGTACAAAGTTTTAAGCGAATAAGCTCCATTTTTTATTTGTATGTTGTTTTCAAAATGAAATATTTTTCTCAAGTTAAAGAAGTTTTTTTTTTTTTTTTTTTTGAAATTTTGCAAGCTCTTCTAAATAATTTTTAAAAAATAATAATTTTAAAAAATTATTTATGGCAGAGATAAAAATTTAAGTAAGCCTAAATTGAGATGCTGGCAACATAAGTTAAGTAAAATGAAAAAAAAGAAAAAAAAATTCTAAATTAAACACAAATTCTTAAGACAAAGTGCAGTGTTTTCTTTAACAATTTTTTTTAATTTAAATTGTTTTTCATTTAATTTGTATTTTATAGCACTAACCATTTTTGATAATTTTTCATATCATTATGATTTACTTATATATGATTAATACTTGTGTTGTGTGCTTCTCATTACTAGCTCCAATAAGTATTTAACTCCCTGACTGTATTAGACAAAAGCAACAAGTCAAAGAGAGCTCCATAAAAGTGCTTGTGTTGTGGTCCTAATAAAAATATGATGTTAAATCAATTTCCTCTTTCAATAATGCTTCCTTTTGAAATAAATATTACAGTTTATATATTTTGAAAAATTTGTGAGGTCCTTAAAATTTTTTTGTAGGTCCTTAGAAAGTCCTTATTTTTGGTTTTGTCTAAAGCGTACGAACCCTGCACTGTGTTCTATCCTTTGATAGATACAATTGTAAATTCGCTGGAAATACGTTTTGAACAGCTGACTAATTTTAATGCAAGTTGGAGTTTCTTATATGATATAAAGTGACTGGTTGATAAGCCTGAATTGGAGCAATCTTGTTTAAATTTACAAAATGGTTTGACACATGATTCACACAGCGATATTTCTGGAGCAGATCTGGCTCAAAAAATACTAAGCCTGAAGCAATTCTTAGACACAGACCAAGGGCAACCGAAAGATGTTCTTAATGTCTTGAACAAAAATAATTGGTGCGATTTGTTTCCAAACACTTGGACTGCCCTTCAGATACTACAAACTATTCCAGTAAGTGTCGCCAAAGGTGAGCAAAATTTTAGTGAACTTAAAACTGATAAAAACCTACCTAAGATCGACCCTAGCTCAGGAAAAATTCTCAAACCTGGCAATTTTATCAATTGAAAAAGATATTTGCTCACTCCATACCTACAGATAATTTAATTGAAAAATTTGCCAGTGCAAAAGCAAGAAAGGTAAACTTTGTATACGTTAATGTAAATCTAGATCGACATAAGGAATGTTTCCTTTTAAGTAGTTATTACAATACCTACATAGGTAATACATTTATTTAATGACTGTTTGAAATTCACACCAAATACTAATTTAATTATATAGCAGTAAAAGCTTTCTTAATATTAAAGTGTCAATAAGTGTTGATATTTGCAATAAAAGTTGATATTTGAAAACTTGTGAATTATTATTTATTGAAAGCGTCGACCAAAGGGCGCCGAAAGACAATCTCGCTCTACCCTGATCAAGGGCTAGGGCCGGCGCTGCTAACATGCCAAATTTGGTCGTGAAAAAATATATATAAATTGAAAACTTAAGACATGTTTGGAATTTTGGATATGCGTCTCAGAAATCAGCGCCAGATTACCGGTGCAGATCCATCACATGGGACGTTGGACATTGGGTACCTGATGCATCCTTCATCCTGACCTTGCCCCTCCTCTCCAAAAAAAAAAAAAAAAACCCCAAGTGCACTATTCAATATGAACGTATCTAAGGGGAGCCTCAGAAAAATTTGGTGCTTCTAAAGAAGCCACAAGTCGAAAAAGGTTGAGAAATCCTGTTGTAGATAAGCCTATCTTTTCTATGTTTAAAAGGTATTTATTTTATTTTTGAAATTTTTCGTTTTAGCGCCAATTTGTTGATAGTGTTAAGAAAGCTCTCATTCCTCATGCTGTCAGCAAGCAATTGTGTGAAGCAGCAGCTGTGACCTGTGTGCGTCTCTGTAAGACATCGACGTACATTAATATCTTAGACAGCAACAATGTAGTATTTTCTTTAGTACAAACTGTAATTAATGACTTAAAGGTAAGATCAAAATATTTTAACGTGTAACTTTAAAATATTTCTCTTTTCATTTCTCTCCCCTTATAGCTATATTTACTTTTAAATCCTAGCAACTGTTTTAGTTGATTAATCAGATTATTTATTTGCACATTATAGTAAATATGGTAAAGTAGATGTAGTATGTAAATGATCTTTATTGTATGTCTTAACTTTGTGTTTTTTTATAAATAACTTTTTGTTAAAAAGTTATGCTTTATCTGGGGGAGGGGGGAATGTTTTTTTTTTTGATAATTTTGGTAAGGAAGCTAGGGCAGGGGGAATAAATAAAAATGAATAAAAATGTATAGACGTGAATAAAAAAATTTCCAAGGAAACTAAACTTCAAAAGCTCATTTAGCGTTATTAAAAATATACTGACACTAGCTGCGATGCCTGGCGTTGCACGGTCTATCTTAAATAATGCTCATTTTATGGCGGAGGACAAAAAGTGATGTATTGATAGACATATGCTCTCAAAAAGAAAAAAAAAACGATTTTGATACATTCTTCATTGGTGCTCTGCTGCTTTTGGTCTTAGCGTAATGATATATAGCCTATAGCTTTCCTCGATAAATGGGCTGTCTAACACGGAAAGAATTTTTCAAACCGGACCAGTAGTTCCTGCGATTAGCGCTTTCAAGCAAACAAACTCTTTGGTTTTATAATATTAATATAGATATAGATATAGATTGTTTATATATAATCAATTGTTTAAAAATAATAAAGAAGGATTAAATTCTCGTACATTAATTTAACGGAGATTGCAAATACAGTGATGCCTCATCAAAATGCTAGAAACGTTGATTATTGTTATATTTGATTTGTTTAACAATGGATTTTGATACGTTCTTCATTGGTGCTCTGCTGCTTTTGGTCTTAGCGTAATGATATATAGCCTATAGCTTTCCTCGATAAATGGGCTGTCTAACACGGAAAGAATTTTTCAAACCGGACCAGTAGTTCCTGCGATTAGCGCTTTCAAGCAAACAAACTCTTTGGTTTTATAATATTAATATAGATATAGATATAGATTGTTTATATATAATCAATTGTTTAAAAATAATAAAGAAGGATTAAATTCTCGTACATTAATTTAACAAAGATTGCAAATACAGTGATGCCTCATCAAAATGCTAGAAACGTTGATTATTGTTATATTTGATTTGTTTAACAATGGTAACTGCATTGATTTGTTTGTTCGCATTGATTTGTTTGTAACAATTGTTGAAATCGTGCAACAATGCAAATAAAATAAAACGGTCATCACCTGGTTCAAGTAAAATTAAAGTTAATTACTGTAAAAAAATAATTTCAAACTACAGAGAAAAACGCTTATAACTTCTTTTCTAGTTCATTTAGAGGCTCCCAATTTTAGCACAAAGGACAAAACTCTTTCTAGGATAGTTTTTTTACAGGCTTTTCAATGGTATCAAGCTTGAAAGGATGCAATAATTTTTTACAATAGAAAAGGACTATTTTATGCAATTTTCAGAGCTCCGCTCCTATTGGTCTTAGCGTGATGATATATAGCCTATAGCCTTCCTCGATAAATGGGCTATCTAACACTGAAAGAATTTTTCAAATCGGACCAGTAGTTCCTGAGATTAGCGCGTGCAAGCAAACAAACTCTTCAGCTTTATAATGTTAGTATAGATTTAATTTTTATGTATACTTAATTGAAACATTTATTTTTCATCCTTTGATTTATTTTTTTACAGGGTCTGCTTTTCAATCCAGCCAAACCATTTTCTCGTAGCCAAGCCACAATTGGCCAAGATGTGGATCTGATGATTGATTGCTTTGTTTCATGTTTTCGCATCAATCCTCATAATAATGAAGCTTTGAAAGTTTGTCTTAATCTTAATTCACCTAACACCTACCATTTTGTCTTAGTGTGCTCTTTGTATCGAATTATCACCCAGCCAAGATTACCATGGTGGCCTCAAATTGATCTTTTGTACAGTAAAGCCCACCAATTAAGGAATATGTTCACAGATACTTTGACGAAAGTTACTCAAGGTTGCATTAGTCATGCACCATTAAGAATGATTCAAGTATGTTTCCTTACTCTTTAATTATTATTGATTATTATTATTTTTATTATTAATCCTCTTGCAGTATTTTGCAAGAAAGTGTATTTAACTGCTATGAAAAAAATCTTTGTTTTTACTGAAACATCATTCTATAAGATATGAAAAATCGCACAAAGTTTACCAGTTTTCTTCACCCCTGTGCAAAAAAATTGATTCTTGTAATATTTTAACTATCATATTATCGGTCATTAACGGTCATTTTATGTTCAATGACCATAACCTGATATCTGATATTTCATGTCATTTTGCTTGAGTGCACTTTTGCCACCTGTTACATTACATCACATGATGCTGAAGATATAATATTGTGATTGTGACTGAAATTTTTTTGCATTTGTACATTAAAGCAGAGCATGCATCTATATTTATGTTTATCAAACTGAAACTGCCTTAAAATATTTTACAGAAAAAAAAAAAAAAGAAAGGGTTTTTTAAAGTGCTTCCCCCCATTTAACCCACATTTTTGTACAGCAGTTAGGGCTTTATTTTTTTTATTATTTTTTAGCAAAATTTATTGTGCTTTGGTAGAAAGTTTAAATTAATATTTTTAAATTTTGTTTTTGGTTGATTCTAAAAAGTGCAAAGAGCTGATCTTTAGTTATGCCATTAAAACAGTTAACTATTTGTGTATAAAATTTTGTTAAATAATACTTTTCTATTCAAAATGAGTAAAATCAATGTTAAAGGGCACAAGTAAAAGCAAAAAATCAAAGACGGTGGACTGGTGTCAAGGGCAATCAGCCCCCTTCCATGGGTGATTCTAAACCGAAATTCTCCAACATTTCCGAAAATGTTCAAGAACCTGTTCTGAAAATTAAATATTAAATTGTATATATACATATACTTAAAAAAAAAAATCTTCTCGAAAATTTTTCTATTTATTGAGCTTTTTTGACGAGTAATATCTGCTTTTCTCCCTATATTCAGGAAGGCAAAATATTTTATACTTGTTTAAAAAAACTTTCAATACAATATCCTTTCTTTGGGGGGGGGGGGACCTCAATATTAGACCTTTTATTTAATAACTAGACGGATTATTTTTTGGTTTATATATATGTACTAGCTGCGATGCCTGGCGTTGCACGGTCTATCTTAAATTATATTTTGCAAATACAGCGATGCTTCATTAAAATGCTAGAAAAGTTTATTATTATTTTTTTTAATTGTTTAACAATGGCAACTGCATTGATTTGTTTGTTCACATGGCAACGGTAACAATTGTTGAAAGGATGCAACAATGCAAATAAAATAAAACGGTCTTCATCTGGGTCAAATAAAATTAAAGTTAATTACTGTGAAAAAATAATTTCAAACTACAGAGAAAACCGCTTATAACTTCTTTTCTAGTTCATTTAGAGGCTTCCAATTTTAGCGCAAAGGACAAAACTCTTTCTAGGAGAGTTTTTACGGGCTTTTCAATGGTATCAAGCTCGAAAGGATGCAATAATTTCTTCCCTTAGAAAAGGACTATTTTGTGCAATTTTTGGAACTCTGCTCTAATTGGTCTTAGCGTGATGATATATAGCCTATAGCCTTCCTCGATAAATAGGTTATCTAACCCTGAAAGAATTTTTCAAATCGGACCAGTAGTTCCTGAGATTAGCGCGTTCAAGCAAACAAACTCTTTAGCTATATAATAGTAGTATAGATGTATTGTGCTTTGGTAGGGGCGATAACCTAGATTTTTTTAATTATTAATATTCATTGATGGTACATACTTTTCGTAAAATTTTGTGTAAAAATAAATAAATTTTTTTCCACTGATAATCACCCATGTCCTCTTCATCAATACTACCCTCAGTACTGACATAGGGGACTGATTGCTCTTGAAATGGGTCTACTGTTTTCAATCATTTGTTTTTACTTGTGCCACTTAAATATGTTTAAATGATAGTTTTAAAATTATTTGTAATTAAATATTATACTTTTGTATTGCTTGTTAAATTCTTACACTACTCTTTGTTTCATGCTTTCCATTCTCATAACAGCTCTGTCAGGTTAGTAATATCAGTAATTTTTCAAAAGAAATATGCATTTTTGCAAACAATTAATTTCAAAAATTGAAATGTAAGCACTTCTTTATCAATATTATTTATTCTTTTGCCTTACATGATAATTAATTTTTATCATTTCGGAAACTTTGGAATCTTTAATTAATGTTATAAAATAAATGTATGAAAAATAGTGTTTCTAAATATTAATATCTGATGCAGCATTTCAGCACATTATTCCACCTTTTAAGTGTAAAATATCCATTAAAAAATAAGTTGGTATTCTAAACTGAATAAATTATAAGAAAATAGTAAAATTTGAATTTCCTTTTTAATAATAAGATTTTCATGGAAATAATCATTATGTCTAATTGCATTTCTATGGTGAAATAAATGGTAACCTTCTTGAAATCCTAATTTATATTTCATTTTCATCATCAAAAATAGGTGGTGTAAAAACAGAGTATTAAAATTGTGTATTTGTTTACAGAGCCTCACATTAAAGGAAAAAGTAAGCAACCTGAAACTGAAAGAAAAGTCAGAAGAGTCTTTGAGTTACAAACTACTGCTTTGGATGGTTAGATTAATACATGCTGATCCTGTTCTAATGTTAAATGTATGTAGTTTTCTTTGCATTTTTTAAATCACTGTATTCATTAAGCACTTTTTGTTAAATTTTATGCCTATTTATAGTATGTGTGTGGCAACAACTACTTTTTCATTCTCTTTATAAGTAGTAGTATAAATGTAGTTGTGTCTAGATATTTTGAAGCTTGGGGATTCAAGAAAAATACTCAAGAAACTACTAATAAAGATATTTCAAAATGTGACAAAGCAAAGAAAATTAAAAACACATTTTAATTTACACTTATAAACTTGATTGATTCATGTATCTATATAAATAAAGCAGAGAGTTTGTGTGTCTGTGCAGGGGGAGGGGGAGGGGGCGACTCAGCCGGTCAGCTCATCGGTCATCCCTAAGCGGGCCATCAGTCCAAATGGTCAAACGCTAGTGCTGAATCTGCATGGTCGTCAGGAAGAGATGTCAGACATAGTTAATTCATGGGGCTTTGGAGGGGCCCTGATTTGGCATTGGAGTGGTGCGGAGGGTAAAATGTCTCTATGGCTAAGATGAGAGGGATAGGGGAGCTGGCGACAAAACTGACATGGGGCACGCCTTGGCTCTTGGAGGCCCTGGGGAGCAAGCCTGTCTGCTGTCCAGGCCATCCGTCTTTTCGTGCAAGGTCATGCACCGCATGACGGTTAAAACAGTGCCAGGCTCTACCCTTAGAGGGGGACAGAGAAGAAAAAATGAAAGAAATCATCAGGTTGTGCTCTTTGAGGTAAAAACCCTAAAAGCGCTCATTAGGCATTTGTACGACCTCGCTGATCAAGCTTGGAGCTGCCCTGCCTGTGCCCTGGGAATCAACTTTTGGGGGGCTGCGAATGCAACATCCGAGAAGACTAAGTGATGTCAAGAGCCTCTCTAACATGACTAAAAAAGCCTAAAATTACGTTTCTAAGATTTCAAATTCGAAACATTTCCTAATGAACTCCTGCTTTATCTAACATCACCAAAGATATTCAGTTTAAGGAAAAATTTTGTGCAGAACTTCTTTTTCCTTTTGTTTAATGTTGGCAAATATAGCCAAAAACTACGTCTTTAGGATGTCAATCTCAAAATATTTCTGGAAGATTTCCGGAACCATTCTCCAAACATCACCAAAAATAATCTACAATTGCATTTGCATAGTAGGGTGGGCCGAAAAAAACTTTTTTTCGAAATCGCTCTTCTAATAGTGCGGAAAGGGTTCTCTCTGGGATCAATAAACACGGTGTAAAATATTTTTCTGATTGCATAATATCTTTCGCCCTCGCATCGCACTTGAATTTTGGAAATTTGGGTAAAATTTAGTTTTTACTCTGAGTAGAAAACCTAATTAGTTTCTAATTTGGCTGAACTAATGGTGCAGAAAAGGTGCCCATCGGGCTCAATAAGAAAGGTGTAAAATATTTCTCCAATATAATATCTTTTGCTTCTGCATTACAGTTGAAGTTGTGCGATTTCTTAAAAAAATTACGTTTTTTACTGCTTCAATCTGACTAGGGGAAGGGCTTTCCCATCCATATTTTCTGCAATAACTTGCTCTGTTCTGGGCATATCATTCATCGTATTATGTTACATGGTGCTACTGAGTAATTTACAGGGTTTATCAGCTGGGGGGTGGGGTATATGCACCTGCAAAAATAAATCATAGTGCTTTTTGTTGCAGTTCACTCCACAAGAATGGAATAGTGAGTTTTAAAATTAAGTTCTTCGTTTTTTAGCTTCGATTGTCTTTTTAATAGACATGGCATGAAAAATCAGTGCTCGGAACAAAGTTAAATGCTTAATATTTAGAACTTGAAAAATATATCTAAAATAGATCTTCCTACACTGGAAGATATGTTGCGTTGCTCGAGCATTGCGAATAATAATGCGACTAAAATTGAGTCTGTATGAGCAAAAGTGAACACTGTAATTGCCATTGTAAACCGCACTCGAATAATGCAAATGATCCGAACCTATCACTAAAAAAAACCAATATATATATTTACATAAATCGCACACAAGCAATGCCTTACTCAGAAAGTGTAAATTACGAAGAAACGCCTTGTTCAACTGATATAGCTAACGAAGATTTTAAACTGGACAATTACAAACCATCGACATCGAACATTTTAATTTCTCTTACTGATCCTAAGTTCAAACAATTAACTTCCTTTGGATCTAAATAATCACAAACGCGGCTTCAACTGCTGTGGTTGTAGACAAGTTTGGGGTCTCGGACTGCTTCAAGTATTCTGAATTATGTCAGGTTCGTGACTAGCAACAACTTAGATATGATGATGGATTAAAACAAGCTTCGAGAAGAAATGGCTAAAGTTATAAAGGATTTAAAATTTCAAGATTTTAGTGAAACCCTGGCTTTTCTATTAAAAGATCTGCATTCCGATAGTCGTAAAGATTCTGCATTTAGAGAAGAAAGGGTAGTTGCTAAAAGATACATTAGAAAAGCAAAAAAGGAACATGGATTTTTATATTGAAAAACCTTTTTTCATTTTACATGACTCATTTGAGTCTATCATTTGGTACCGTAAATCATATTTCTGCTACTATTATAGGGTATTTTGTAATGTTCACAAGCAATCTGTCTCAATTCGCTCTTTTGGCAAATGGCTGGGATGGTATATCGCTTCCGGAGTAATTCAGTGTTTGGAATTGAAAACTGGTGAACCTCTGCAGTAGATCTCCTTCAATTTCATGAACTATGAGGCATTTGTTTGGGACGTTGGATAGGCCAACAAATAGTCGTGGTACCTTATCACGATCGCGCTGGCTGACAATAGCGAACAGAGTTCCAAATTCGGGTTAATATAAAATATAAACACTCACTGAAAGATGAAGCGAAGAATATGTGGAACACTTATTTCTAAATCCAGGTAAAAATCTCGAGACCTCACGAATGTATCACTGAATTGTGTACTGAAGGATAGAAGATCGCGCATCAAATAATTTGCTGCTCGACTTATAATTTTGGTTACGGAATTTTCTTCCAATGTGAAGTCGAAACTTATGTTTCTCCCACCAAAATTAAATTGATTGAGTGGCCATCAGTTATAATTATTTCTCCACCAATCCTCCGTGATGCTGTATTTCTATGAAAAGTGCATGATAAGAAAAATCCAGAATGGGACTTTAAGGATTATTCATAAATGATGTCACGCTTCGAGGGGGGAAATCTTCGTGAAATTGTGACAAGGGGAGGGGATAACAAGAAGTGGGACATCCTGCTTAACAACATAGCGTGACATGTGACAAAGGGAGGTAGGGGGTTTGTTGAAGCGTTACATTTTATGACAAAAGGGGGAGGGGGGTCAAATATATGGGAAAAAATAGTGACATCATTTATGAATGATCCCTTATGCATTTTCCATGTCACATACAAAGGTGATTTCCAAATAATTTTCAGCTTCAAAATTTAATTTTTTATGGAGAAATATAATTATTGACTTCACATTGGAAAATGATTCTCTACACTCAATTATGTGTCTCACTTTAAGTTACTTTCATAATCAAGACGTTTTCATTAGATCCACATTTGCTTCCCGATCAAGTATGTCTGAATTTGACCATAATGTTCATTTTAGCCACTTCCTATTGATTATGTATAAATAAGCTTTTGGTGTTAGCCGATTGTAACATTATGTGACTAAAATATACTTCATTAATCTTGAAATACTATAATACATCTCAAACATTACTTAATTATTTTAAGGCAATATAATCAATTGTACAATTTAATGCAGTAGTAAACAGTATTCGTAATCATCTAGGATTCCTATTTGATTTGTTTCTGTAACACATTAAAAAAAAAGAAAACCCTCAATTTTCTTTTATAAAAGAAAATTTTCAATTGCAATGCTGGAACAGAAAATACTATTTGATCCGAAAAATATTTTACACATTTCTTATTTAACCTAGCGTGAACTATTTGCGCCGTATTAGGATAGCAACAGTGAAAAATAATTATACTTCCTACACCGAGGAAAAATCGACCATTTTAACCCAAATTTCCAAAATTCAAGTGCGATGCGGGGCAAAAGATATTATATAATCAAAAAAATATTTTACTCCGTATTTATTGAACCCAGACAGCACCTTTTCCGCACTATTAGAATACCGATTTCAAAAAAAAGTTTTTTTCGGCCCACCCTATTGCATAGCCTACAAACGTCTCTAACCTCTAATCTCACCAAAGATACACTGTTAGAAATTTCAACATGAAATTACGGTTAAATGACCGGCAGCAGTCTGTCCATCTAATTCGCTGTTAAATTTACGGTTTGGAACATTTTTCTATGGGACCTAACCATTTCCAATCAGCTTGGTTAAAAAGCCGTAAATACAAAATTTTACGGTTTTATAACCATCTAATAAATGGTTTAAAAACAAAAATTTCAGCGTTTTTGAACCATTTCGAGGCGTAGAAACAATAAACGCAGCCTGTGGGAATCGAACCCGGTTGTTTGCCATACCAATGTTGCTCGTTAACCACTCGGCCATCAGCACCACACAAAGCGGTTGCTTATTTATCAATAAATCTTCCTTTTTCAACAGGAAAACTGCATTAAAATTGAGATTTCAGTTTTTGATTGGATCTAAAGTCATTTTTAGTCTAAATTTACTGTATATTGACAAAAATCATTTTATTTGCTGCAAAAATTAAAATACAAACAAGCTTCAGCAGCTCAAATTATGGGTTCGCTCATTCGCAAACAGTTCGGAAATCCGATGGCTCCAATTTTTGATTTGCGTGTGTATGTGTTTCTATTTAGTATCCACTGCTTAAGCCACTTTTTTTTTTCTTTTTTTATGTACACATGTAGATTTTAACTGATAAATCTTTATTCATATTTTAACAACAACGTACGACCGGTAAGGTTTTGCAACCAAGATGGACGCCCAATTCTTATTGAGCGCTTGAAAATTACGGTTAGTTAAACGTTCTTTAGGATAAACAGAGAATGAACGATTTTTTTCGCAATCAGCGGTTTGAGTACCATCTTTTTAATGGTTATTCAGCTGTTGTAGTTAAATATGGTAAAATAACAATCAAATAAATGGTTATTTTACTATTTTGTTACAGAAATTTTTAACAGTGTACCTTAAATTGCATCTTTAAGACTTAAATTTCGAACCCAAACCCTTTTCCTAACGTTACAAAAAAAAGCCTGAACTTAACTTCAATTTCGAAAATAATTTTGGGAAGGGACTAACTCTGACCCCTCCTTCCACTAAAGTATACAAAGATGATATAAAGCTGTATTTTTTGAATCAATTTCAGAACAAATTGCAGTAGAGAACCATCAGTCCGTCTTCTCCCTTAACTATCCTTACTAAAGATAACCTAAACTTGAGTCGTTAATTCTTCAATTTCGAAAAATTTCTGGTTGACATCCGTAAATCTCACCCCCTTACCCCCTTTTCCTAATGTCACTAAATATAGGCTAAAAGAGAGTGCATTTATATTACTTTAATTTCGAGACATTTCCAGGGGGAGAACCCTGAACCTTAACACTACATAGCTAAAATTGCGTTTTTTTTTTTCGAATAATTGAAATTGCTTCGCCAATTTGTAAAACTTTCCATGGAAAGCTCCCGATAGCCTAAAATTACTTTCTGATTCATTAAATTTTGAGAAAAAACCATCTGATATATTAACATCACTAAAAATAACTTCATATGTGTTTTTGAAACTTGACTTTCAAAACGCATTTCCAGCAGAGAATCGCAGGACTACTTCTGGAGTACAGCGGTATTCCAGCACTGGACAACCCCTGAATTATTGCTGTTCAGTTCAGAGAATTAATAATATTGAGCCGCTGTTAAGTTCAGCGCTGGACTTCTGTAGCTCTTATAAATGACAAAATTTTCTTAAAAAATTCGTCTTTTGCAGGTTTTATTTTTAAAATAGGTGTTATTTTAAAAGGTTAATTTTCTTTAATTCCATATTGTGAGTAAATAAATAAATGAAAAGTAAAAAAAAGGTGATAAAAGCACAAATTCATAATTTTAAATACTTGCTTACCCATGAATGACTGAATTGTGTTTGCCATAATGTTGAGGAAAAATAGAATTGTTTCTTCTTCAAGTGTTTTATGGATGAACAGATGAAGGAGTTTCTCATTGCACCGATTGAGATTGTTGCATAATGCATAGTAAAGGACTTCACCTAAGTATTCATATTATGAAGCGCTGTTATCTGCTAATCCTCTTTTAATGTTATAAATACATATTATATAAATGGATAATGATCCTATACTCTTGGTAATATTTCTTGTATCAAACAAAAATGGGCCTAAAATGGCAAATAACAGACACTGTATATGCAGCCCCTCAAAATTTTGCAATACATTACAAAAGGCTTTCTGGATTGGGATGGTGCAAAATTTCCTTTTTTGCAATTCTTATTTTTTTTTCTTTTAGAATCAAGGAAAAGCTGGGCATGAAATTCAGAGCAGCACTTTAGAGTTGATAAATGGTCTTGTGTCATTGATTCACCAACCTTCCATGCCAGATGTGGCCCAGGAGGCTATGGAAGCCTTGCTTGTCCTGCATGATCCTGCTAACATAGAAATGTGGAATCCTGAGTCACCTATCAACACTTTTTGGGATGTCAGGTATGAAATTTTGAGATTCAAACTGATAAAGGGTGGTGTCAGCAATGTAAGACAAATTCTGTGCTTGGATTGAATGATTGAAACAAGTCACAGTAACAAGATGAAGGTATAGTCCATGACAATTCACTCAGGGGGGTTACTTTCGTAGTCTCAGAAGTTTTTGAATTAGATATACATTAAAATTCAGAAAAAGTAAAGCGTCTTCATAATGGTTCAAAATATTTTGTTGTAGTTTTTTTTTTTTTGCTTGAAAGGTAATATTTTTTGATTCAAAATGATATGCTAAATTTTAAAATGTGTTCAATGCTATGAAATTTTGGAATTTTACTCCCCCCTCCCCAAAAAATGCCAATGCTAAAATTTTTGATTTTTTTTTTTTTTTTTTAACTGTTGATCAATACCATTGAGTACTACAATGACTTCGAGTATCAATATCATTCAGTAACATTCCCTGAAAAGGAAAACTCACTTTTGAATTTAATAAATTTTAGAAATGTTAGAAAAATATAAAAACTATATGTGTAAGTGAAGACCTGAAAATTCAAATTTTCAGGTTTCAAATTTTATTTATTTAAATTTTGCATTTAAATTTTTTGTACTTTTTAATTGGAAACATGGGAAAAACTATATTGCAAAAATTCATATTTCCTTAAATTACCGCCAGTTGACGCTAGTTTTTTTTTTCTTTTTCCAGTTTAAAACTCATACACTTTTTTTTTTTTTTTTTTTTTTTTTTTGTAGACGTAATAGTTTCGAAAAAATATTATGTTTTATTCACTAAAAGTGAGGCACATTTAAGAATTTTAGTGCACTGATGCACCATCCCCTTGTGCACTTTTTTTTTATGACACATAGTTGGCCACTGAGTTAATCGAATGGCCACTTCCAAAATTTCTAAGTCTTGACCTTAATATGAAGGTAAAATACTTTCTTTGCTTGCCTGAATTGACATGGACTGCCCATCTCATCATTATTATGTATTATTTCTTCTTAGAAGAAATAGACAATATTGATGAGAAAGCTGATAACTGATAAAAGGATTTAATTAATCTTAGTTTACATCTGTAAAATCAAATTCAAAATGTAATGTTAGAACTTTGCAAATATATATTCTTTAATATATATATATATATATATATATATAGATGTATTGTTGGAGTGGCCATTTTCTGTCTTGATAACAACTCACTGTCATTGGAATTGAGCGAACTTAATCTAACCCAGGTTTGTCAAGGGTCAGTTAGTTAATAGTTAATAATGTGAGGGGGAGCAGCATCATCATCTTTTAGGATGATGTTCATACTAATTTTAATGCAAATTTTTAAAAACAGATTATTATAAATATTCAAATACTTTTACCTTTCTTTATAATATTCATTATAGTAATATTTTGTGTAAGTAACTTGTAAAAATTTCCCTACAAACATTCATCATTTTGAATAAATTAAATTGTGTCTATAGATGTTGTAAAAATAATTATGCCGAACAATGAAAAGATGCGTTGGGAAAATACTTTATATTTGAAGTTTTGTTTTTCTGAATATATTAGTCTGTTACTTTCATAAAAATTAAGTAATGTGCTTTATTTTGTTTTAGCTCCCAGGTGCTGTTTTCAATATCTCAAAAGCTCATTCAACATCAAATCATGAATTACACAGAAATTCTAAAATGGGTTCGGGAAATTTTAAAATGTCGGAATGCCTTTTTGCAAAAGCATAAGGAATATGCTAATCTTGGAAGCCATATTGCAATTTGTAAACAAGCACATATTAAACTAGAGGTAAAATGTGTTTTTCCTTCTTTTTCCACTTCAGATTTGCTTAAAAGATTCTTTGCATATATCATGTAATACTAAAAATTTAAATAAAATATTTTAGGTTGTATTCTTTATGTATCTATGGAGTGTTGATATTGATGCTGTTTTAGTATCTATGTCCTGTTTCACCCAGCTGTGTGAAGAAGCTGATATAAGATGTGGACAAGATGATTTAGTTGTTACATACATGTTGCCAAACTATCATGTTTATCAAGAATTATCTGCTGCGAGTACAATATTAACTACTGGTACGTTTCAAAATGTTTCAGTCAAAAAAATATTCATGTGTTAATATTCTCAAACTAAATGTCTTTTTAGTTAAAACTACATTTGCATTAATATTTTATGCATTAATTGATTTCATTATTGTCATACTGAATCTACATTTAACGAAGTTTTTATTTCTTACTCATCTGGAGGCTGGGAGATTTTTCTCTGAAAGTAGGGAATTGACTTAGGAAACCCTAAGTGTATTAGTACGAAATGGCTTTCAACATTGTCTAGGAAAAAAAATAAAGAAAATTAATGTGAATGCAGAGTTGCATCAGGGATAGTGATTTTGTTGGATAACCAATATCTGATTCCCTACTCCCCCAAATATTCAAATTCGGTTGGATACGTATACCGCCTTATATTTATAATACGTCCGGATATCCAAGAAATACCTGGCCTAGATATGCTTTTAGTTACGTTTCATGTTTATTTATTTTTATATAATGTTCATAACATGTTTCGCATATCATCTAGTGCAGTTGCAATTAAATTCATTCTTTTAAATTCAACCATTAACCTCAAGCAAAATTATGTTTAAATGAGATTGCATCAGAGTGTTTTGTTATCAAAAGTGAGAAAAATTTAGGTGGTACATCTATTGTTTTGTATGTATAAATATGATTTTAGCATTTCTTTTGCTGAAAAGCATAGTGAGCAATATAATAAGCGGCCTTAATAGAAAAACCAAACTTGATTATACACTCAAAAAAATTAAAAGTAAAGTTTTTATTTTATTTCATTTACTTATTGAAGAGTAAAAACTTTATTCTCTTAGCAGTCAAAGGAGCGATCATTATGAATGGAGTAAGATGATGTAAATTCCATTTTGCAATGAGCAACTCTTGCTATGAGATAATTAACCTGTAAGGAAGTTTTACGAACCTAATAAACATCTTCATTAGTTGAAGTCTTTTTAACCCTTCTTGTGGCACAGCTGTACGCACACTCAGTATGAAAGTCTATAAATCCACTTAAATTTAGTTGGGTACGCTGCCAGAAAGGTTAATAAAATGGCAATTTTGTATAGAAAAAAGTTGTCTTAGCATGCTTGAAGATTTAAATACCCTATCTGAAACTTCTAAATACTGTTTGATAAATTATTTTTAAGAAGTAATATGAGTGCTTTGAGAAGCACCTATTTTAACTAGAATTTTTTTTTTATGTCTTTGTGATTGTACACTGCATATTACTTAAGAAATTAGAATATCCTCTCTGTGCAAATTACTTCAGTAAAAATAAAGAGTTACAAAGTAGGATAAATTGAAACTAAAATGGTAGACATTTTAGGCACTTGCTTGTGCTTAATCATATACCCTTTATTTCAGGTCGAGCTGCCCTTCAAAAGAGAATTATGGCTCTGTTGCGGAAGATTGAGCATTGCACACAAGGTTGTTCTCAGGTAATTTCACTTACTTTTTAACTTATTAAGGATTTTGAAATAAATCTTTTAAAAATACTTTGCTAAAGTGAACTTTTGTTGACAAAGTCTGTGAAAATTCATTTTAATTAGTGATATGTGTTGATGTGTGCTAAAAAGAATTTTGTTGTATTATGTTTCTTATGTATGTGAGATATGACTTTCAAATAAATTTAAATTAATCTCCACTAATTGCAAATATTATATAGTATTCGTGTTATTAGTTAGGTTTGAAATTTCAGTCGGCAAATCAAATTGAGCCAAATTGGCATCTCATTTTTGGTCTAAAGTTTGGCAACACGTTACTAATTTGTTACCAAACAATACCAATTTATGATGTCACTTCTAATTGCATTTCATGTCATTCATTCCTTTTTATGTTGAAATGTTACCTGCATTGCACCAACAGAAGTATAACTTTTGAAAAATAGGAACAGATTTCATAGAATAAAATATTTTGTATGTAGCAGATAAAGACTTTACAACTAGTGAAAGATATACTTCTGAAGACATTTTCTTCTAGAGTTCAAGAAGTGGTTTGAAAGGGGTGGGCTCCTCCTGCAAGTGGGGGCAGTAGATCTCTAAAAATGGTGGCATGGAAAAAAAATTCTGTGTTCTTTTTGTGTGCACACATTTCTGCATCCATTCATACTTCTGTTGTATATGTTTTCCTAGATTGAGAAAATATCAAAAGTTTATAGTGTTATGAAATTATAGGATTTTGAATTCTTAATAATGTTTAAATGAAATGAACCCACTTTCTCTGGACATTTTGAAACTTAATTGCATTTACTTTAACTTACCATTTTGGTTATGTTTAAATAATAATCTATAGTGCTGACTCCAGGATGAAAGGGCCGCCGGGGGGAACTCCAAAAAGGGCACCAGGTTTTCTTCAAAAAGGGTTCCCCCGCATTAAAGCGCATTTGCTTAAATTTTTACACGTTAAAAAAATTAAGCGTTTAAAAAGAAGGTTGCAAACTTTGCATGTGTACCTCAAATATAGGTTTTCATTTTGAAAAATATATGCGTATATATGTATCACTTATGCACATTTTCATATGTATTCTGCTGGAAAGTTATGAACTACTCAACAAAAAAAAATTTAGTTCTTGGTGACATTTCTCCATGACCAAGTTTGGGAGGGGATTACCAAAGTTGCAACAAATCCGGAAAAGACCACCCACAAAAGTACTCCCAATGTAGCGGTACAAGTCTTAAGGCTGACTTTGATTATTATTGGCAAGTATTTCAGGTGACAGTAACCTAGAATTTTCAAACGGTGCCATTTTAAACGTCAATCATAGAGCTTTCAAATTTTTCCTTAATCATTTTGTTTCTAATTAAAACATTTGCTTTTCTGTTTAGAGGAGGGGTGGGGTGGGAACTTTGGAGAAAAGGTTTTTTTTATTTTCTCTCAATATATTTTGTCCTTTTTACCATTAAAAAAGAAATTACATCAGATGATAAAAAATGCTGCACAATTAATTATATGCAAGAAAACACTACAATTACATAAGATAATTTTTCACAGGCAAATGGGAGCCACATGCTAGTACAATCTTTACTTCTTTTATGGGCAAGTTTTATGAGAGGAAAATAGTGTGCAAATTACGCTTGTATTAAACACCTTATTTAATTTGTTAATTTTTTTTCTAATAAAGCCATAAATTTCGGGAGGTGGAGTCCAAAGTCTTGGAAAGAAATAACTGTATTTAGGCCCAATAAGCGTTTTGCTGTTCGCTGTTTAGAAAATAATAAGAAATATTGTAAACCTAAAGCAGATGCTAAAAGATTGCTGCCGGATTATACGCAGTTTGACCGTTTCCCGCGTGCAAACGAAGAAACGCATATACATGAGTCTCAAATACTATTTTTAGCACATATAAATTGATTAGTATGTAGAAATTAAAATGTTTAAATTGAAAAGAAATTGCTTATTTGCCTTTGAAAATAGCATTTAACTGTTTTGTCTTAAGTATAAATTTTGCGAAATGACGCCGACGCCTTTTACTGTTTTATTTTTTTTTTCAGTTAGGGGGGCTAAATGCTAAACCCTGAACAGTTACACATCATAGAACCCCAAATTCGTAATCCCAAAATTTTAAAAAAAAAAAAAAAAAAAGGCTCTTGATTTCAATGAAAAATCGGGAAGCATTTTTTAGTTGCTTTCTTTTTTTTTGGAAATAAACATTTTATAAATAAGAAAAAATGAATTGTAATGAACATGTTTAAGATAAAAATGTACAGTTTTCATAATCGTGTCCGATAAAGTTTTCATACAGTATGGGACCTCAAATCCGGAACGCTCGGGGCCGCGATCTTTCTGGATTTCGGAATTTTCCGGATTTTGGGTCCTCATTCAAAACATGTTTTAAGTAGCATCAGAGCCCATATAATTTGCTTTGGAACTTTTTATTAGCATCTTTCACATTTATAGCATTTTTATTATCGTATATATTCGCCTATAAGTCGCGAAATTTAGCACAAAAAACGAATTGGAGTAGGCTTACATTCGAGGCAAAGCATTGATCGATACATCTAGACTTTTCCCGATGTTATTTTAACCTCTTTAACAATAAAAGAAAAGAATTCTGTCAAATTTTGATATGATTTTATATTCTCTATCCACTAAATTATTAAAAGATCAGACTATCGGGAAAATGCGAGAAGCGCGGATTTTCTAATTTCGAGAATGTTCTGTATCGCGCGAAAATTAGAGCTCATTTAAAAAAATAAGTATAAGAAAACTACAAGAAATAAAAAAAAGAAAACAAAATTTAATGATATTAACTCAGAATTAAAGCTACAATTAAGAAAAAGTAATCGCAAAAACGAACCCTTTTCAGAAAAGCGTGGAATAATTTTTTTGAAAACATCACATTTCCGATCTTAAACATGTTCATTACATTTTATTTTCCTTCTCTGTAAAAGGCCTATTTCTAAAATAAAGGTGAAAAACATTTCCCGATTTTTTTTTTTTTTTTCAAAGCAACAATTAATAAAGTCTAATCGCAAAAACGAACCGTTTTCGGAAAATCACGAAATATTTTTTTTTGAAAACAGCAGATTTCCGATCTTAAACATGTTCATTACATTTTATTTTCCTTCTCTTTAAAACGCCTATTTCCAAAAAAAAAAAGAACAAAGCGAAACATTTTCCGATTTTTTTTTTCAAAAAAGAAAAGCTGTTTTTTTTCAGCTACCGATTTTTTTCGAAAAAGTTCCGGATTTTGGGTTTTCCGGATTTCGGGATTCCGAAATTGGGGTCCTATACTGTATTTGAGATCGCGATTTCTGAAAAAGGGTTCGTTTTTGCGATTCAGAGTTCTTATTAATTATTGCTTTAATTCTAAGTTGATATCATAACATTTTGCTTTATTATTGCTTATTTTTTGTACTTTTATTATATTTATTATTTTTTTTAGACTGAGTTCTAAATTTTACGCAATACAGAAAATTCGTAAAATTGAAGTGCGGGCTTTCTTTTATTTTTCCTATAATCTGATCTTTTGTAATTAAAAGACTTTAATAAGTGGCTAGAGCAGGGGTCGGCAACCTGCCACATGCGGCTCTTTTGATGTGAAGCTGCGGCTCTTTAGTTCCATACGCAAATATTATTTATTTTATCAAAAAAAGATTTAAAAATAGTTCTGAATTTGTTTCTACTTGAATAACCACGCAAAGCAAAGACATCGCTGCCATTGAATTTGTTTGCTCAATTGTTTGTTATTGAAGTACAAGTTAGTGTTGTAAGTAGGTAAATGTTTAATTTTTACTTAAATAATAAGTACTTATCTAATAATGCCATCTATATATTATCTAATTTGTTGTGAAAAACCACTTATATATGAATAAATAGGTATTTTTTCTTATGAATAAATAGATTAGTTTTTTTATAAAAAAATTTATTTATGCAAGTACTATTCATTGTTGGCAAGAAAAAATTTTGTGGCTCTCTAAAAACTACTTATATATGAATAAATAGGTATTTTTTTCTATGAATAAATAGATTAGTTTTTTTATTAAAAATTTTATTTATGCAAGTACTATTCATTGTTGGCAAGAAAAAATTTTGTGGCTCTCTAAAAACTTTGAAATTTTGTAAATTGTAATTTTTGACTCTTCCGACTCAAAAGGTTGCGGTTCCCTGGGCTAGAGCATATAAAATCATGTCAGAATTTGAGCAAATTATTTTCATGTATTGTTTAATTAATGAGATTAAAAAAAAAAAAAACGGGAAAAGTCTCGATTTTTCAATGTTATGCCACGAACGTAAGTCGACCTTTACTTCGTTTTTTGTGCCGAATTTCTCGACTTATAAACGAGTATATACAGTATTAAAAAATGCTATTAATGAATGAAATGCTAATGGCAAATTATGAGTTATGCTATTTACATAAATTGTTGAATCAGGACCCAAAATCCGGAGAGATCGCCGCTCCGAGCGTTCCGGATTTGTTTTATTGCTCCATTTATTTTTTTGAAATCTGGAGTTTTTCGAATTGCCGCACATCATCGGTAGGTAGCGAGCCGCAAGCAGTCCATCCTGACTATAAATAGCATAATTTAACTAGCGGATGTTCATATTTGTTTAGGGCTATAAACACCTGTAAAGTGAAAAAAAGGCATGTGATGCGTCCCCTTACTACCCCCAGTTGTTGAAGGGGAGAAGACAATAATGCTCTAGCATTCTGAGAAAACTAGTGGGGACAAATAAAGGTGGGGGGATCCTGGATTGAAGTTTTCCTATTGCATTTCCTGCTTTGAAGTCCATTCGGCCAATGTGTCACGGTCTGAATAGACTGCAGGGCGCATAGAAAAGGGAAGAAAGAGGCCGCCGGGCGCAAAAAAGATTGAAAAGGGCCGCCGGGCGCAGCGCCCTGCCAAAATAGCTTAGAGTCGGCACTGAATCTAAGTATAATTTGATTTTGTTTTGTATTTTCATAATGTGCATATCATTATTTTTCTAAATCAGTAGTTCCTAAACCTTTTCCTTGCCAAATAAATTAATTATTTAAAATTAATGAATTGAGAGATAACAAAAGGGTTTTTATATATGTTTTTCTGACGATTCCCTACTGCAACTACCCTATATTGAATAACGTTTTTCATGTAACTAGTTTTGAAAAATATTTTTTAACTTTTTGTTCTATATTTTATTTTTAAACTATGTAAGGCTTGGGAAGATACTTTCATGAACTGGGAAGCAGCTACTAAACTTCTTGTGAGCTACCCAAAGACAAAATTAGAAGAGGCGCAGATTTGTGAAGGCTTTCATAGAACTATTGGGAAGCGGAGAGCATCTCATCAGAGTACAGAACATGAGCTGGAGGTACTTTGTGATCAATTTCAAATTATTTTAGATTATCTCTAGATTTTCTTTGTTAAATATAGTGTCGGGATTTTTTAAAATTATTTTATTTTTAATATATTATAATTATGTTAAAATCATTTATATTTCTCCATCTAAAATGAGAACATTAATGTATGTATTTGTGTATTTTTTAGTGCTTTAATGTAATGTAATTATGTATTTTATATGTTTTAACTCTTTAAAAATTTAGTACTTAATTAGCATTAGCTGAACGCCAATACCAAAACGCACATACGTACAGCACATGTGTGTGTGTATGTTGGAGGAGATTCCGAAATTGTCCCACAGTGAAGGATAGCCTGTGGGAACGCGCGCCTTAATATTACGTAACTATTTACATAGTGCTAGCTTCTAAGCTAAACACCAGAAAGCACAAACAGACAGCACGTGTGTGTGTCCGCATGAGGAAAGTCCAAAATTGTCCCACAGTGAAGGGTAGTCTTATGGAATGTGAGCCACAGTGGGAAAAATACTACTAAAAAAGGACTTGTTGTCCATGCAGGTCCAGCTAGGTAAACAGGCAATATGCAAACAAGATATATTGCAATGACAATATATATATATGTGTGTGTGTGAATTACTGTAAAAATACCAATATTTAAACAAGATATCAAACCATAATCAAATACCAATTAATATCAAACAATTTTGATGCCTTGGAAACTTCTTACCATTTAGATACCTCGAAACTCCACAACCTTATACATGCTGTTCAAAATGTTACTGTTACACCAAATACTAATCTGTTGTTTTAAACCAATTCATTAATTTAATGTAAATTTACAATTAAAGTTTAAAGCAAATTTTTCATGCCCAAAGTTTTTGGTCTTGTAGAAATAACTTTTTCTTCCTTTTTTTCCTACTACTCTCATCGAATTTTCCTTTTTTGTACCATTTTGTGCCATATGTAACATCTTTATTATCCCTAGTATCGTAGTATAAAGATATAACTTTTGTTCAAGTCTCATTTTAGTTGAATTTAATTGAATATGTTTGTATGGGTTTTTTTTACAATTTTAGTTTTTTCTAAAAATTTCAGGATCAGTTGAATGAATGGGCAAACATGACTGGTTTCTGTTGTGCCATGGGTGGTGTGTGCTTGCTGAGAAAGTCACCTTCCCGAGCTAGGTAAGTAAACAATTGAAGTAATCAGTAAGTTATATAACTTGAAGGGTTTAACATATTGAGCATTCTACAAGTCACTCTCCCCAGAACACTGGCATTGGTGCAAATCTAATCAACATTGTTCACTTCCCTACTCGTTCACTGGTGGGGAAGTGTTCTAGCAGTGTGAATCAATGCCTTAAATAACCATCTTTCTCCCCTAACCAAGGGGTGTGTCCTTTAGAAAATCGGTATAGAATGAGGCTACTGTCAAGAAAATCTTGGTTCGAACTCGGCCGTCACCAACATCAGCTCTGTTCGGGCACTCGCACCTCTATACAAGGCATTTGTGTTGGAAATGATACCATCAAGTTTTGTTTGAGAGAATCCTTGAAGGTGTAAGAAGTAAGGGTTTTTTTTTTTTTGAACAAAGTTGGGGGAGAGTAACAAAATCTAAATTTGTTAAAAGATGAATAACATCAAGTAATTTCAGAAAACTTGTAGCAAAAACTGCACTAATTTATATCTGTTTTCTTTCCTGCAGTAGTATCTCAAATATGCCTGGTTGTTCATCATCTTTGCCAATGGATGCTCGTAAAGGAAGTATGCTTACACCAGGCCAAGATTTGCAGTATTGTCCAGTTACTCAGTAAGTTGGAAAAAATTTCCCAAATTTATACTTGAGCCTAACAACTATGATTTGTATAGTGGGGAAAATGTATGAAAGCATGTATGAGTCCATAGATGTTTAACAAATAGGATAACAAAGACTAATGGTGGTTTCGGCAGTGTTGTTGCTGAACGACTTTTATATAACCTTTCAATATTAAATTCTAAATCTGATGCCTTAAGCACATTGAGAACAAATTATAAAGGAAGTGTTCTACAGATTTAATTTCTAGATTCATTTTATAAAAGAAAAAATTGTTAATGTGTTAACTGAATTTTTCTTCAATTTTTAGATTTGTTGGTCAATTGTTACGCTTGCTAGTATGCCACAATGAAAAGTTTGGAACTCAAATTCAGAAGCATGTCAAAGAACTGGTTGCCCACGAAATGAGTCCTACTCTTTATCCAATACTGTTTGATCAGATCAAGGCAATTGTGGAAAAGTTCTTTGATTCACAAGGACAGGTAGCTTTGCATTTTGTTAATTGATGTCTTATATACACATTTCAAATTAATAAATAATAAGCGTTATATGTCCTGTTTCATTTAATATTCATGAGTCATTTTCTATAAAGTTTAATTTAATATTCATAAAGAGCTTTCATAAATAATTTTTTTCTAGTATAAAATGACCTATTTTTGTTATTGATAAATATTTTGAATTATCTGATATGTTTCTTCGCTGGAATTGTTATAATGCAATGTTTTAAAATTTTCCTCACTGATAAACTAATGTCACTCTGATCAGAATTGTAGGTTTACCCCAAAGAAAAAATTATTTGCCTTATCACTTAAAGATCCACCAGAAATATCGATGCAGCTGTACAACATGGTATTATTGTTATACCGTGCTGTTCAGCTGCCATTTAAAACATTTTCTTGTCTCGCAGGGCTGATTCTTAGAAATGCAAAAGAAAAGACAATTGAAATAAACTTCCCTAGTTTGTCTTAATTGGAAAGGTAAAAAGTTATGTCTAAATGTCAGCATGAAATTTTTTTTATGATGATAGAGAAGAAAAAAAGCAGTAAGGCTGCTAAGCATTGACCACCTTCAAATGTTTCTGTATTAATCATTACTTCAAAACTTTGCTTTTAATTCTACGTAGGAATACTTTGCAAAGGTAAGGAACATTTGGCAAAATTAGATCTGAAAAATTGTGGAAATTGAGGTTTATGCACCTTTTTGAAGCACCCCCACCACCCTCCTAGAGAAAAGTGCTAATCTGTATTATTTTCAAGCAAAGCGTCACAGAGATGTGAAGTATTGTGATTTTTCCATAATTGTTTCTGTGGTGATGTTGACATGTTGAGTGTAGATTTTAACCTTTGTAAGAAAGAAAAATTGAAGCATAAATACAGATTTAATTTCAAGATTAGATATTACTAGCTATAACTGAAATCATACTGGAATAATGTGCTCAACACATTATTTGAAAATAAAATTTGGTGATAATTAAACTGTAAATTACCTAGTTATAACAAAAAAAAGTGTCATGTTGCGGACTCTACGTTTGGACAAAATACTGTGAAATGGCCCATATACCAATTTTGTTAAATGAATTTTGTTGTTATTTAATACAATTTGTTACTTTTCAAGAAGTACACATTAGAGAGGTCTGTTTCACTTGTCATGTTTTTAGCAAACGCCAAGGAGCCATAGGAATTAGAGTTTATCCCTGTGGGAGTTCAAACCTCACTTAGGCCCAAAGCGGATCAGCAATGATGTAATATCGGGATATCACTTGCTGTTTTTCCATATCTATGAGCAATAGACATACATATATTGCCCTAGTAGTTTTCTATTTGTATTTCAGATCTTTCCTTGTTTATGTTTCTTACATTGCAAATCCCCCAAAACTAAATCAAAAATTTCTAAGTGTTACATAAAAGCACTATTCTCAAAAGCTGTTGTTAGTTTGTTAGCAAAATATTAACATTTTGCAATTAATATTGATTACCGTGTAATACTAAATACCACCTCCACCTTTTTTATTGACAGTACAATTTTAGATAAAGGGAAATAGATCTGTTATTTTTTTATATTTGACTTGATTTCTACATGGCTAATAAAACTATCTTCAAGATAACCATATAAAAAAACTTACTTTTCATTTGGATTTTCCAGGTTGTTGTCACAGAGCCAAATACACAATTCATTGAACACATCATTTTCATACTCAAAAGTGTATTAGAAAACAAAGTTGACCATACAGCTGAACACCTTGGAGTTAGCAGCATTGAAGGAATGATGCTAGCAATTGTTAGGTAAAATTTTTGCAATTTACATGCTACTTTTCTTTCTTCATAAATGTTTCATCTTCCTTCAAGGTTTCTTTCTTTCCTCTTTTTTTTAATGAGTAATTATATTGTATTGGTTATTCTAATTGCAAAATATGATGTAGCTCAATGTATCAGAAAAAATATAAAATTTTCCTTCAAAAAAAAAAAAAAAAAACTTTTAAATTACACAAAGACACTTATTGATTGATGAACATCAATAATTCAAAATGATCCTAGTTAGTTCAAACTGAGTAAGAAATGTCATGTTTACAACTTAACTGTTTTTAGCTTTTAATTAATTTTAAATTTGCTTTAAGAACAAATATTGGAAATTTTTGCTTGGCTCATATTTTAAACAAACAGTATTGTAGTATAACCTATCTAATTGAGCATAAGGTTTTAAATTCAAAAAAGAAAAAAGTTTTTCCAATCTAATTATTGATTGGTTTTTCTTTTCCATGAATGCATAAACATAATTCCGTGTTTATTTTAAAATTTCTGAGAATATATTTTTATGTAGCTTTTAATGGCCAGCGGGAGGTAGAGGCAGCGGGGCGTTTGCCTCATGGTACAACACCCTTAAGGGCAGTAGCTGGTAGCAGCTGATTAATTTATTACGTAGTATTGTGCTTCCAATGAATAAGTAATTAGTTTTTCCTGACTGGTGTTTAGTATTATTTAAATACATAAATACATTTAGTGACAATATTTTTAGTCCCAACACTTTATAAAATGCATATAATGAGGGCACAATATTTTTTTTCCTCATGGTGCAGCTTTTACTTGCACTGAGCCTGAATACAGGATACCTGTCGTCTCCCACATTGACAAAGCTGTCGAAAATTTCATTTAAAATGCTCTTTTGTCATCTGTGCATGGTGGTTGGAATGAATCAAACACAAATTCAAAATTTAAAACTTACAAATAGGGTTTGTTCCCCGCCCCCCAATTTGTAGTTTTACATTATTTAATATTACCATTCATTAATAAGTTAAAATATAAAGCTGCTCTAATACTAAAGGAATTTAAATGCTATCATTAAATTAAAGTACCACGATCTTGCGTAAATTAATCATTTCATTAACAACTTCTGTGATCGAGCCTTGGATAATCAGGACTCAACTGATATATATCGGTTTCCAACATTTTAGGAATAGAAACTTTCCGCTATTTCAGTAAATATGTGGATAATTGATAAAATTGCATAATTTATGAATTTTCATAGCAAAATCTTATGCTAACAAATATTACAGTTTAATTAAAATCAGTAATAAAGAAACAATCAAAATGAATCTACTTTTTACTTGTACTTCATACTTTCGTAAAGTAATAAATCATTTTAATTTGCAATAAAGACTATTTTGTGATTTCTAAAACAGTAAATTTTCAAGTTTTTGCACGTGCATCAATATAGCAGTCTTTGTTCCCTGTCTGCTTTTTACATATATTTAGGGAACTTTAAGAGAAGGGCAAAGGGTATATTTTCAATGCATTTTATAGGTAAAAAACAACAAAATACCATAAAAACATGCATAAATTTAATGTATTGGTAAATGCAATGTATTTCTAAAAATCAGGGTGAGTGAACCCTCTGATTACCCAAATGACATGACGGGCGTAGAGTCATCATTGAAAAAACTTCAACTTAAAAAAAAGTAAACATTGTAATATGGAGAATAACTAACATAGAATTGAATGGAAACCGGTTGGAATCTGATAAAATATTCAAGTTGTAGTAATATTTGAGTCATTGGACTTCGAGTTATTGGGAATCGACTACAGTCAAACCTCGTTAACGCGAAGTCGAGGGGAATGCCAAAATTTTTCGCATTAACCGAATTTCACGTTGACCGATGATTGCAGGATTTTGACTTTAGTAAAAATGTTTGTTTCTTATGATGCAAAAAATATAGGAACCGAAACTATATTTATATAAAAATGCACATACACACACATACGAATTTATATATTTCGATTAGGAAATTTATATGAAATTTACAAAATTAGTATTAAAAACAATTACCAGAACTGAAGAGTAAGTTTTATTTACCTTGTGCAAGAATTACTTTTAAAAAACCTGTTATAGATTTTTGCTTCAATTTTTTGAACTAACATCCTTTTACAAAAGAATAAACTATTTAACGCATGTGAAGCATTCTCTTGCTGCATTAAAAATCGTTGCACAGGTTATAATGCTGCCGTAGCTTCGTTTACAGTGATTAGATTTTGGGTTTCTGGATCAGCATCTTTTTCGTCTGTTTCAATTTCATTTACAGTTTCCTTTTGGGGTCCTCTAATTATATCTTCATCTGTCACTACGTCTGAAGTTAAGGACTCGTCATCTATTTGCCCATATTCTTCAAACAAGGCTACTGAAACTATGTCTCTTTTAGCAGCTTCTTCCAGAACTGAAGAAGTTGTTTCTTCATCCTGCTCTTCTTCGACTGCTTCTTCCGAACCACGGAAAAGTTGGGTTAAAAGCAGCTGGGGGGGGGGGGGGGGGAATCTTCCTGACCCACACACTTTTGAAATTCTACCTCATTGTCCCCTAATGGAAGTGTCCATTGCTTATCTATGCCCATTAATGGAGGTGTCCCTTGTCAATTCATTCCTGTCATTGATCCGCATCAACACGCCTGTACAGCGTCTGTCAGAAATAGGATTAGCATGAATGAACTGCAGGCATTTCAACTGTTTCGCTATTTTCATAGAATTCATAAAATTGAAGTGCAACAAAACGTATAAGCTTCCAAAGCTCGATGGAAATTTCATGTTAAATTGATTTTTTTCACCTGTCTTTTAATTTCTTTTCAACTTAAAAAATTTGTTTTTCGTCTTAAGCGGGATTTCGTCCAAATCAATTTCGTCTTAAACGATTAATTTAGCATTAGTTCTTAGATTATCTGACGGGGAATGGCATTCCTTTCGCGTTAAGTGAAATTTCGTGTTAAGGGAGTTCGCGTTAACAGGGTTTGACTGTATATATATTGGTAGTAAAAAACACTAAAAAAGATTATCTTGGAATTTTTTTTTTCTTTTTTTCCCAATTAACTTTCAGATAATATAGTTCAGAATAATTTTTAAAAATTATATCAATGCTTAACCACAAAATGGCTAGACTGGTAAATTTTGTTAATTTAAGTGAAACTTTGCTTTAATTTTCAGGTATGTGAGGCATTTAGACACAACAGTTCATGCCATTCAAATCAAAACAAAGCTTTGCCAATTGGTGGAAGCCATGATGGTACGGAGAGACGACCTTGCTTTCCGCCAAGAAATGAAGTTTCGGAATAAATTAGTGGAGTACCTCACAGATTGGGTGATGGGTAATAGTCACCAGTTGGCTCCTCCAAATTCAGGAGATGTTACCACTCTGACGAGAGACCTTGACCAGGCTTGCATGCAAGCTGTTGCTGCTCTGCTGAGAGGTCTCCCCTTACAGCCCGAAGAAAGTGATCGAGGGGATCTTATGGAGGCAAAATCTCAGTTGTTCTTGAAGTGAGTAGCATACCTTTTGCGTTTAGTGTTGTGTTTTTTAGTCTGTGAATTGAGGACATTTTCTATAGCTCAAATATAGCCGATCAAATTACATAGAAAAAGTTAAAAATCTATAAAAGTTAAAAACAAATCAGCATTATTTTGGGTAAAAACATTAAAAGTTGGAATGCAGTGAATACAGTGGGAAGAAATAATGCTAAGAGTAATTCAGGTCCAACGAGAAAAAACTTTAAATATGGGAAATGTTAACTGCGGGTGACGTTAAATCTGGGTTCTACTGTAATTCAAATGAAAAATGTCTAGGGATTTTTTAATTGCTCTAAGTTTTCATTAATTTTTAATTAATAGTTATATCAGATTAATTTACTTTAATTATTAAAAAAACAATAACATTTTCTAAAGGGCAGTTCATGAAATTGAAATGGGCTCTGTTGTTCACTGATGTTGCTAAACGTAATTTGGTACAACCTGGTTCTCTTCGACTGCAATGGTTCACTGGAACTTAAACAATGGAACTTAAAAGTAATTTTGGAAAATGTGTAGTTAACACATATCATTTACTTTCCATTAAAGAAAAATCTATTGACTTATTCTGTCAAACAATATTAAAAAATTATTTTATTATAACTCAAGATCAGAGTTATCAAAGAAAAATTATAACTTTAAAGAAAATAAAATTTTCAGACGAAATATCTAAAACTGCACATTTTGTTTTGATAGTTATCTGAGCAGTAGAGAAAGTTCATGTTTCAGTTCATTTAAAGAACACATAACCATGGGGTGCAAGGTAGTTGAAAAATTACAACCACAAAAATTGGTTTTTAGCACTTGAAGCACTTTACTGACATCATTGATAGGATGTGAAGCATTGTCCTTTAAAAGTGGAAAGAAAAAAAAAGTTACTGGAACTGGAATGAAAACTTGATGTAGCCTTAAAAGGTGAAATTATAATTTGACTATTGCTAATGCTTCTTGTCACCTGATGACTTTGTCAATTGAGTGGGTAGCTAATGGTCCAGTTTTTAACCCAAACAAGGACAGGGATGTTATTCCTTGAGTAGCGCTTCTTAGTGGCTCAGATTCCGCTATAAGCTGTAGATCATGCTTGTCTAAAACGCGGCCCAAAAGCCTTTAAAATACGGCCCAAACGCAAATTATAAAAAAATTTTTAATTTATGCATTTTTATTAAAAAATAATTGTTTGCAATATTTTTCGTGTATAATCAATTCATTGACATTTATTTTGAAATAAAAATTTAAATAAAAACATCTTAGCATGCCATGAAAATTTAAGTTTGGAATTATGTGTGTATCCACTTGACGGCAAATTGGGAGTACCATATTGGTGAACAATTATTTTCAAGAATGAAGCGTACAAGAAACAAAAATAGGACAAAGATCACTGACAAACATCTTGAAAATGCACTAAGAATTGAAACCTTGTCTATTGAACCCGGTATTGATTTGCTTGTTCAACAAAAGCACTCATCCATCTCATTAATTTGAATTTTTTCCATCTTAATGAAATCCAAACTAAATGAAACAAAACTTTTACAAATTTAAAGTAAATATGTACCTATACTTATCTATTTCAAATTTAAAAAATATATATAATAAAAAGAAGTTAATTTCCTGTAATGAAATTACATACAATTAATTTTAATTTCAATTTGTTGAAAAATATCGCATTTCCGGCCCAGCAATTTTTTTTGCAATGTGGCCCTGAAACGGTCATAGCTTAGACACCCCTGCTGTAGATCCTCTAGGGATCCATAAGGAACTTTTTGCTCAGTATATATAGAATATAGTTTTGACAAAAAATTTTAAAAGATAGTTCAGGTGACCCCTTAATGGCTTCCACAAATTTTAAAATAATGCAAATCAAATTCAAAAATTAAGTTAAAAGTGTTTTATCCTTGCAATGCAGAAATTTAACAATTGTGCAGCCCATAGTTGCATCTGCTAGCTGCCTCCAACCTGCAGTTAACAAAAGCATTAAACTCCAATTGGTAAAACCCTAAAGGGAACAAGAAAAACCTTACAAAGTGCAATAAATACTTAATTATTCCCACGGACTCAAAAACAGTTTTCATTCCAGTCACTATATCATCACATTGATGCTTCCAACCTTGCCCTTACAAAAAGGATTTAGGACTTAATATGTTTTTAATTTTTAATGTACAATGGGTATTAGATTAATAAATCATGTTGATTGATATGCAGTATAAGAATTTTTCAGGCCAAGGGAATATTTAATGATAAAATCATAAATTCCTGTTGATGTTATCTGTTTACTTTTAAAATAATGAAGTGCTTTTGACACTTAGGTACTTTTCTTTGTTTATGAACTTGCTCAATGAATGTGGTGATTCTTCTGAAGATAAAGATGCTACTCGCCATCGAGTTCATGTCACACGCTTGAGCGAACTTCGCACATGCACCATTCAAGCCATGTCAAATCTTTTGAGTGCAAATGTTGATAGTGGCCTCATGCATTCCATAAGTGAGTATTTCTTTTGCTCTTCGAAAATTTTAAGACGTTTTGGAAGAAAAAGAAGAAAAATCTGATAGTTTTGCAACAGAGAAAAAAGTTACATTATCAATAGCAAAACAAAGTAGATAGATGGTCATAAGTTTCTGTTACATAATATGTAAAGTAAGATTTTAAAGGATCTTTGTGAATCGAAGCTTTCTAAGAGATCTGTTTGTTTTACTAAGGAGGGTAAAATTGGTTGTACAATGCCAAGAAATTACAGATTATTTGGGTACATTTATTCAACATATTTAATTAGTCCTTGATCCTTACTGCAATTAGGCAGAAGAAATTTTTTTTGAAACCCAGCATTTGATCTAAGTTTGCAAGACATTAAAATGATTGACATTTATAAGTATCATAAAAATATTAAAGATAATAATTTAGTTTTCCCACAGAATTTCTGTGAAAAAAATTGTAAATTGACACTTTAACATAGTAGTTCCAATACAGCCATCCCTTGGAACCATCTTTATTCAGTAACTAGCCAATTCACTCGGCATTGCATGGGATTTAAATACAACATATAGATGTGTGGTGGTTCCCCTAACACTGATGAGAGGGTTTCTGATCAGTCTCATAACATCTATTGGCTTTTTAAACTTTTTATTTTTTTAAAATCATTTTTTTTCACCTTCTTCTTTTTATTTACATTGAAATAACCTATTTATATTTTTGCTCAAGTTCTTGACTACTTTTGCATGTACTTTAATCAGGGTTGTTGTGATTTAAATCAATTGATTTAAATCAGTTTTTGGTTTTTTTTTTAGAAAAAATACTGAATTTTATGATTTTTTAGAAAAAATACTGATTTTTATGGTTTTTTAGAAAACATACCGATTTATGATTTAAAAAAAAAACTACATCAGTTTCTTCCAAATTATTAAATGTAGATATTTTTTTATTATACATTTTAGCAAATTATGGGTTCAAGTAATTCATTAGAGTTTTAACTCACTATATGATGATAATTGCTAATGAAGAAATAGATATGACAACTGAAGAGACCAATAAGGGTCTAGACTTCCTCAAACTGCGATGTGGATCAGAATTTTTATCAATGACCCTGAAATTTATGGGGAGATTAGAGCCTTTGTCCAAAGAAAATGTCTTCTTTGATTCAAAAGTAGTTGAGACAATGCCTGATTATGAAGGGTGGAATAGCTTCGTTAAGGTGTCAAAGAATGACATTTTATCAGAGAACATTAAGTGTTTGGACATGCTGACTAGAGCAAAAGCATCAACAGCACCTTTGGAAATGATTTTTTCTACTTTTGGAATAGAGCACTCAATATTAAGAAACAGGTTGACGGTTGATAAGGCATCAAAACTGGTATTCTTGATGAAACATCCAAGTAGTAAAAATGATTAAGCTGAAGTAAACATTTTATGTGATATTTGCCATTTCTTTATATATTATTTCTTATTCAAGAAATTTTTATATACTCAAAAAATTATAAAAGCCCATTCAACTTATTTGCACATATTCCAGAAATTATAACAAATTTAGTCCAGAAATATAAGCTTTCTCTTCTGCTTGTTGTTCTCTGTTTATTAAGTATACATTTTTTATATAACATAATTAATTAATAATTAATTTTGTACTAGTAATAAATCATTATTTCAACTGAAATATCTTAAAATTCTTTGAAGACATAAGTTACTAACTGAATTTGTTACTGTATTTGTGTGCTCATACATATTTTGCTTTTGAAAAAATCTGATTTAAATTTTAAAAATCTGATTTAAATCAAATAAATACAATTTTATTTTTAAATTAAAAAAAAAAAACCCTGACTTTAATGCATTGTAATCTTACATTGTACAAAGTTGGTGTGAAGGCGTTTACAATTTATTTGCGACATTAGTTATAAATCATTTTTCTGGATGACAAAGAACAGAAAAAAATTATAGTTAAATTTTTCATAACAGGTTGGGAGATGGAAAATATGATATTATACACCGAATATATCAGTTGGTAAATTCCTTTTCTGATTTTTTTCCCTGCATTTCATCAGTCATTAAAATATTTTTACCACTTGCAGAGTTTCATGAAATTTTTAAAATGTAGTCTTATATTGTGACTATTTTTTTCAGTAATAGGTATCTTGCATACTTAATTTGACTTTTGTTTTATTTTCAGGTCTAGGATACCATAAGGATCTTCAGACAAGAGCAGCCTTTATGGAAGTATTGACTAAAATTTTACAACAAGGGACTGAATTCGACATGCTTGCAGAAACTGTGTTGGCAGATCGATATGAGCAACTTGTCCAGCTGGTGACAATGATAGGCGACAAAGGCGAATTACCAATTGCTATGGCATTGGCTAGTGTTGTGATGAGCCCACAAATGGTACTATGAATTCAGTTCATGGTTCTTTCATATAAATAAAGAGGCATAATGTCAATGTAAAATTGTAATGTTTGAATCTTTTTTTTTTAGGATGAACTTGCCCGTGTTTTTGTTACACTGTTTGATGCGAAGCACTTACTTGCACCTTTACTTTGGAATATGTTTTATAAAGAGGTATTCCTGTTTATTTTAAATTGTTTTTGTTTTCCAGAATGGTTTGCAACAGCACCAATTATGACTGCAACAAAGTGTTGTCATGGATATTCAGTGCATGTCATTGGGGGTTCTACATAATTTAAGTACCATGTTGCTAATCCTTTTTTTTTTTTTTTTTGAGAAATTTTTTACTCCATCATTATTTTTAATGTGCATCTATTTGAGCATGAATTGTTGCACTATGACTATCCATACCAACAAGTATATTGCAACACACACATTTTATTGCTATCACAATCATTGAATTTTCTATGAGGTTTTTAGCGTTATTGCTGTTTTTCAAATGATCTATTTGTGTAGGTAATCTGCATGGCGTTCACTTCGCATTGTAAATTGAATCTTGTGGGAAAATAGAGCCTGATGGTTTTCTGAAGTTTCTATTAAATCCATTATGATTTGTCTCATTTCAGTTTTCATTCATCTATGTATATTACATAAATTACTGAACTTTTGATTATGGAATTGCTTTCAAATCAGCCAACCAACACTTTTAATTGTACATTTAATTATGTATAACTTTTGTATGAATATTATGAATCTGACCGATTGTAAAACACTCGTCATATTTCTTCTGCCTGAATAAACTTGAAGAGGAAAGGAATTTAATCCCTATTTATTTTGTGGAGTTTATTGTATTTTCGTTTGTTATGCATTTAAGTGTAAAATTTACGTTCATGTCATCTCTTGCATCGGTTTGTCATTTTTATAACTTATAAAGTTCAACTTTTAAAATGTTCTTATTTTAGGTTGAAGTAACAGATTGTATGCAAACTTTATTTCGAGGTAATAGTCTTGGAAGTAAGATTATGGCTTTTTGCTTCAAAATTTATGGTGCCAGCTATTTGCTGAGTTTGTTGGATCCATTGATCAGCCCACTTTTGGATTTGCCAAATGTCAGTTATGAAGTTGATCTTGCCCGGTAAGCATTCTGATCATGCAATAAAAAACTAGTTTTAAACATGTTTAATCATTCTTAGAAACTTCCATCACATAAATTAACAACATGTAATGAATTAGTAAAGCTCTTCTTATAATATATTATCTGCTCCAAAAATTCCAACCAGCATGGAGTTAATTTATACCATATCAATCAACATGAATTGCATTTATTTAGGAAGATAAACTAAATATTTAGCCACTTTATGAAATTGAGAATGGTGTATATTTTCTTTAGTAACTTAATACAAAATTTTATTTTAGGCTTGAAGACGGGGAAGATATTGAAGAAAATAGAAGAAATCTGCTCTCAATTACTCAGAAAGTTTTTAACGCAATTATTTCATCGGCAGATAGGTAATAATAAATATATTTTATAATCATTTTTCTTTTAGCTTGAAATTGATTGTACTTCTAGTTAGTTACTTTGTTACCTTGAAACTGAATTTTAACATTATTAAAATTAGAAACCAAAATTATAATTTTATCAAAAATATTTTACTTTATTAATTATTTACAATATGCACATTTTTAATAAAATATATTTCATAAGGTTAAAGGTTAAAATATTGACAATTAAGTAATTAGTTTTTGGCGGTTTGAGTGTTTGTTATGAAATGCAATATAGTTACTGGTTTAATGCTCTAATTCTAAATTTTGCACTTACCTTTGACTTCTTGAACATGTGTGTGGTGCACTTTGTGTCGGATAAGTTGATTGCATACTATAAAGCATTTTTCTTAATTATTTACTTTTTAATTTTCCTTTTTATGCACTGTTTTCATTTCATTGCAGCATATTTTATTGCATGAAATTACAGCTTTAATTCATTGCTCTCTTTCTCATTTAACTCTCCTTTTTTTTCCAGTGTTGTAATACTTTCATTAGGGAAAAAACATTCAGGATATTTCTAATTTTATTTTCTACTTAGTACAGCACCTTAATGTTAAAAAACTGCACTTGAAGTTTAACTGCACAATTAAAAAAGCATATAAATAAAAGTAATACCATAAAATACTAAACATGTGCCCCTCCCCCTCAACTTGGATTGTCATTGAAATAATAAAAAATGATTTTTCCAGAAATTTATACATTTCTATGTGTACATACTATGTAAATAGCAAATCTACATAATCCAGCTGAGTTAATAAATAAATATCTTTGATAATTTTTTTGCATTCATTTCAATCTAGACTTCAAACATTTCATACTGTCAACACACAATTCTCCACTCAATACTTGACACTATAGTTAATTGTTTTCACTTTTTTTTCTTCTTTTGTAGGTTTCCATTGCAACTAAGAAGCATGTGCCATTGTCTTTATCAGGTTCTAAATAAGAGATTTCCGAATTTCCCCCACAATATTAGTGCTGTAGGAACAGTCATATTTTTAAGATTCATCAACCCAGCAATAGGTAATATCAAATATTTCATGTCTTTTTCTTAAAAAACTAATTTTTCGGGATCAATGTTTTGAATTCATTGACATTCATTCTTTTTAAATATAAAATGCATATTTTTATGATTTTCAAAATCTTTTAAATAAAAAGTCTAAGTAAATTTTGGATTAGGAAAGCATTGGGGGAGGGGGACTTCAGGTAAATGGGAATAAATTATGAGAAGCAACAAAGGCTTCTCATATGTGATTTTCCCTAGGCCACATGACTGACTTACAACTATTAATATAGAAAACAATATATTGAAAGATATTATTGATGACAAACTAATTAGCACTTATGCTTCTAAGAATTCTTTAAACAAAATACTATCTCAATAAGTTTACTATTAACAATATCAAAGATTTTTTTTCCCATGTTATAATTGACATAGGTTCTTAAATGATTAATTTTCTAATCATGTAAGGTTCTTTTACTAAGTCAAATCTACTTAAAGTTTATTCATATTTCACTCAACTTTAATCTTATTAAACATCTTGTTGGTGATAACCTTAATAAATAACTTTATATATACCCTTGTAACAAGTCCTCTTATTTGAGAATTTTAAATAGGAACCCTGCAAACGTACGTTGAAAGTGTTCCCCGGTTGTATAAACTTACTTATGTAGTTTCATTAATTTTGTTCCATATTACAATTATATTATTTACTTATTTATATTCTTTAGACTTACACTTTTTTTTTTCCTTCTATTTAGTCTCTCCATTTGAAATGGGAATTGTAGACAAGCAACCATCATCTCGTACTAAGCGGGGCTTAATGTTAATGTCAAAGATACTTCAGAACATTGCTAATCATATTGAGTTTAGTAAAGAGCAGCACATGCTTCCATTCAATGACTTCTTAAGAGCCAATTTTGAGCATGGAAGACGGTAAGTGTTTTCCACACTCTTATGTGTTTGAGATATGTTGTATTGTTATAATTATTTCCTAAAACAGCAAATTTTAAGAAATACTTTGTAACTTGCATGAAAAATTTGGTTGGTCAAAAATTTTGCTTTTTGATGGCATAACATACATGACACCTAACTTTCAGTTCTAGTTTAACAGACTGAATCAAAATAAGCAGTAAATATGATTTGCAACCCGTTTCCCGACGCTGAAACGTTGGGACTTTTTGCCACTTATTATGTAAAGGGTAACAACCAATTTGCAACAGGTTTGAATTTTTTTTTTTTTTTTTTTTTTGTATGTTGGGGTTAGGCCATTTTTTCAGCTAATTTTACTGTACTATAATTAATGGAATCCATTTATGCTTTATTCTTCTTTTTAGATGGGTTGTGCAGATAACTTCAGATTTAGAGTCAATGGACCAAGCTAGTCATAGTATGTCTTTCATTAGTGATGCCAATGTTCATGCACTGCATAGACTTCTTTGGAATCACCAGGAGAAAATAGGAGATTATCTTTCAAGCTCCAGAGATCACAAAGCTGTTGGACGTCGTCCTTTCGACAAAATGGCCACCTTGCTTGCTTACCTAGGTCCACCTGAGCATAAACCAGTAGATTCACAGTATGAGTGAAAATATTAACTACAATTTTTTTCATCCCTTTTTGCTTACATTTTTTAGTAATTTATTTTTCCTTTTTTATTCCAATTACTTAAAAATTAACATTATAAAAAAGTTACATAACGCTATAAAAACTGTTTCCTCAACAAAACATCATATTAAATATTTTGTTTCTTAGTTCATGTTTTTTTTAAAGAGTTCACAGAAAAAATATTAAAAATTATTTTACAAATTTTATATTTATGTGAAGCACTTAAAACTTAAATACTGTTTTTATCTAACAATTATATCTTAAAAATCTTAATTTTATCATTATTTTACTTATTAATATTTGGCAAAATAATGTGCTATTATTCAGTTATTTATTGTTTTTTCAAAACTTACACTATATTTGTTATGTTAATTTGCTCATACATTCCTATTGCTCTTAATTTTGACATTTCTCTATTGATCTTTTTTTTTTTTTTACTTTATGTATTTTTTCTTCTTTCCTATATTCACATTTTTCATTTTTTCCCTTCTCTGTTTTTTAAAGAAATTTCTATCTAATTTATAAAGAATGATCATACATCTCTGAAACTTCTTTCTATTTTATTTATTTTCGTTTTTTATTTAAATTTGCATTGCAATTTTGTATGATACTTCTTTTTAATCTATTTAGTATTTAAATTTCATTTGGAATCTTCATAGCAGGAAGTTTTGGCTTACTCAAATAACATTTAAAAAGCAAACTATCCTTTTAAAACCAAAAAGAATAATAAAGGATTAATCAAACATTTTTTTAGCGAAAAATAACAGAGTCTGCACAAATTTCAAGTTAAACTTATATATAAAGAAAGAAAGCATTCTATATAGTGATCACTACATTGAGTTTCCAAATTACATTTTTAATTTTTTAAACCCTATTACAAGAATTATTTTTAACTTTAAAACTTGATTTTTCTTAATACATTTTACTCATCAACATTTTTGTTTTAATTTCTATGTCATAGGCTTTAAATTCTATATGCATTCTGTTGACTTGCAGATTTTTCCAACTTTTTCTTTCTTATCTCCCAAACTATTTTTACCAACTGAAAACTTTAATCTTTAATATAAAAGTATGTACATTCACAAGTATTCCCCATTCACACAACATATGCTTTTTTTGTTGAATCTAGTGGCATGCCTGAGCTAGTAGGACTCTGGGCTAAAAGTTCTGTTATAATTAAGTAAGAACCTTAACAATATATATTTATTTGTGAAGTTTTTTGTAAGATTATTTTGATACCCGAAATTTTGAGTTTTTATGTTTTTTCTGTGTTTAAAATTTGTACCAGCCATCCAACCATTTTCTTTTAAATGTTTATGAAAACTGAAAAAAAAAAGCAATATTTTGTAGTTTCATTATATTTTGTTTTATTTTTTTAATGCATTCATATATTATCTCAATTTATTTATTTTTTCCTATTGAAATATTTTTTAAGCCTGGAGTGTGATATATTTAAATTTTTTTAGGATATGAAAATTTTAAATGTGTTTATTTTACAGCTTAACATTATTAGGATCATTAGAATAGATGATATTCACTAAAATCTTTTTAGGGAACATCAATATATTTACTGTGCTCGATCCGTTATTTTTAATATGGTCAGCATTTTTAATACAGTTCGTTTTTTGTGAATTTTAAAAATAATTTTGTGAAAAATTGAATAATTTTGTGAAAATTCAAAATTTGAACGTACAATGATAAATTTTTTTAGTATAGCTCTGTGAAAAGTATGATTTGGTAGCTAGGAATTTCATGAAGGGTCCTTTTTGATTGACTGTAATTTTGTATAGGCTCCGTTTTGATTAATTGGAATTTTTTAAAGGTTCCGAAAACATATCCAAATTTCCCCTATCCCCCCAGTAGTATGTCAAAGTTTGTGAAGTAGTGAAAACAACCATTAAATTTTTTTTAAAGAAGAAAGCAGATATTAATTGTTACAATGTGAGTTTAATCATTTCTTACAAAAAACTTGTTTTGTTAAAATTTTAAACTTTCATTAAACAAAATTGTTCAAAAAAGTAAAATATGGATAGATTTAATTTTAAATAGTAGTAATATTTTTTAATATTCTTTAAAAAAACTAAGGTTTTTCTTCTTCTGTGATCTGAGACTTCTTGCAGCTTTTGCTGCATAGAACTATGAGGACTTGATAATGCTGAGATACTTTCCAAAGTGTTCCCAAGAGGTAGAAGTCTATTGTGAATTAATACCACTGAAAAAAAATGACTTCTTTTTGCTAATGCCATACATTTTCTGCAGGAGGTGTAGCTAATTGGTCATTCACCAGTGATAGATTTTACACTGTATAGCTGGCACCATTTTGGTGTTTCATTAGTGAAGATTATTAATTTTTGATAAATTTTGAATTTTTTGTCTTTGTAAAAAATATATAGACAGTATAAATTTTTAGCATGTGAAGTTCATTTGTGTTATGTAACAAAATTTCATTACAGTTGCTCATTTCTATGAAAATGGAACAAATTAGTGATCAAAATGAAATTTTTATGTGTAATATAGTTAGCAAACTTCATATACTAAAAAATATCATACTGCCTACTTTTTTTTCATGGACACATTAAAAAATTTAAAAGCTGTCAAAAAAAAAAAAATAAATAATTTTTAACTTGGGTGATACTGAACCTCAAAAATAGTGGCAAGGAAAAAATTTTTTACATTGTACCGTATATTTCCGTGTATAAGCCGGGAATGTTTGGAATTTTTTTAAAAGCTAACTCGGGGGGGGGGGGGGTCGGCTTATATACAGGTCTGACAATCTGAAAAAAAAGGTGTGTCTATACGTCCCGAAATATTGACTAATATAGAGGCTGTAATTTTGTAATTTATGTCTCCTACATTAAGGAAATAATTAGCTCTAAATAAGTAGATTTTTATTTAAAAGAATATACATATATTTTACAGCTGGGTTTTGTAAAATCATCGCTGAAACAAAATGGCGAAATTTGCTGCCGACTACAATAATACGCTCGCGACTAGCTGTGCATGCCTTTATATTCCCGCTCATCCTTCTAATAGAAATGTTGAAAATAACTGAATAAAAATAATAAAAAAGTAACACAAACTAGGGAACGCAGGGGCAAAAAGCAATGAGTGAATAGGGGAAAATGTGCTCGCGTTCGTTCCCTCGGCGCTTGCCTCAGACAAGGTTACCAGAGATCAATTTGTCGCCGTTGGCGCCAAGTTTTTCTCTTTCACAACGTCTTGATTGGAAAATACTTGATCTGGGTTGCCAGCTTGGCGAAAGTTTCGCCCCCTATGGCGATTCTCTTTGAACTGTGATTTTTTTTCTTCAAATTTTTATCGTGGTTTATATACGAGTTTTGAATTTTTGGTACATTTTCTAATGAATAATGCACTCTTGGCTTATACATGGATCGGCTTATATTTGGAAATATACGGTAATTAATCCAAGTAAGTCATTGGATGACCATTTTTATACACAGTGACTTCTTTTAGTGTTCCTTCTCTAAAAATAATAAAAATAAACATCATTAAGGATATCTTGTCAATTCTTTAAGAATACCTTGCAATATGTATTCCTCAAAGTGATCTTTTCCTGGAAAAAAACTAAAATTTCTCATTGATTGAACTCTTTGTATGCATATGTCTAATGATTTTTGTGTTGGTTTTCGTTTATGTATTTATAATGTATTGCTAAACCAACATTTAAAAACTATTTCATTCCTCTCTCTCCTCTCATCATCAAACATAAAATTTTGGAGCGAAATCATTGTTAACATTTAAAGTCAATATTAATGATATCGACTTTATATCTTACTATGCAATAAATAGAACATGTTGGCCACCTCTGTTCTATAACATTCAATGCAGACGACATTTTGAATACAATCAGTCCATAGAAATACCAGAAATTGGCATAAAATAAGTGCTTACACCCCTGATGACCTATCAAAATGACATCTTGTTATTTATAAACCAGAGAACATTTATCAAGACCTTGTGAAAGGGGAAAAGTATAAATAGTGGACAATTTATATGCATTTTTATTAGTTTTTAGCATTCCTATACATCTAAAACAGCCACAGGTTGTATTTTTAAGCATGTCACAAATGTTTGATATTTTGTTAGCTCAAATTTTGGGCTTTCTATGTACTCGATCGTTTAAGAACAGTAAGTGGTTGAGATTTTCTCCATTTATGGTGCTACCCTTCTTATTCAATTCAAAGATTTAAAAGTATATTTAACCCATTTCTGGCCGAGCATAGAAATTTCCTAAATTGTGGTATTATTATTATTAAAATATGCTTAAATTACATCCATTAAGACACAAAAAAAGTTTCATGCATAAAAAATATTTTATTTGCGAAATGAAATGGTGCGCATACGCACCATTGGCCGAATCAATGAACAAAAAGTTGAAACTGGAAATGGAATTTTGAGGACCATGTTAATTGTATTCTAATGAAATATTATATTTTTTATGAAAACTTTCAAAACATTTTAGATGCAAATGTACTCGGCATTTGAGGCACAGATAAATCATGTGGTTTTACACACCTTACATCGTATACGGGCTTTTTCTTCATGTTCACTTATGGTATGGCTGACTATCAGTCCGTTTGTCTTTCGGTAGAGTTGCGGATGATGGACGCCCTTTATTAGGATGAGTCATTTGTAGTTTATTTTCATCAGATAGATTGTTCTTGCATTCAGATTTTAATAGGGCAATTGCTATAGGAGATCTGGCCTATGAGTGCCCTTTTTGTATTAGTCGAAAGTCTATGCAGTAGAAATTCTGTGGCCACCAACATTTTTTACCTTGAATGTTTATGTTGTGTCATTGTCATGAAGGTCAACACTTCCTATATGTTCTTAGTAATCCGTAATAAGGTTCGGTTGGGAAATCATAGCATTCTTTGCAACTGTATCGTGTGGTATTTATAAGAGGCAAAATAGTCGCATTATTAGTAGCAATTGTTACCACAGCATTGTCGTTTTATTTGATTGTACATGTTTCTGCGTCTTTGTTGAAGGCAAAATTGTAGGAACCACGATGGTTTTTTTTTTTCTTCATATTTTTGGAGTCATCCAATATACAACCAGATATGCGATTTTCGAGAGTTGTGCCAAATAAAAAAAGAACTTTTTATTCTAAAATGTCGAATAAAGCGTAAAAAGAGAAAAAGTTATCAAAATATATTGTGTGCAATTCAGCTTTCGGAACCACGCTAATTTCGAAACAACACTTGTTCCTAATGACATATTTTGTACACCACTGTTAGTCTCAGCACCTCTATAAGGTTTGAATTGGTAAAGGTATCCGTCAGATGAGCACGAATGCCAAAGTTTGAATCTAAACCTTACCGCCTTCCTCTTTATAAACATTTCTGATGATTGCCTGCCAAAATATGGTATAAAATGCCAAAATTTCCATAAAAACAAGGGTTTTAGATTTTTGATCTTTATTCATGCTCTCGGCCAATGGTGTGTTAACGCACCATTAAATTTAAATAAAAATTTTAAAGTTTTTTTTATGATATTTATTTTACTTTTATTTTTTTACAGAAGCTGCAACTTAAGGCCATTATAAAAACATATGATTAAACTCAAATAGATAAGTTATACATTTTCAAAAAGTCGAATTTGTCAATGATCGTGTCGAGTTGAAAAATTAGCGTTTTCTGAAAATTTCTCAAGATAAAGAGCTTGCTCTAATTAAGTCACTAATATTGTTTATTTGTCTTCAGAACCTTTAAAAATAGCAGAAAAATTAATTTACTGAAAAATATACGGCACAGTGTCAATAAAAAAATATTTCTTGAAATGGTGCATATACGCACCATTGGCCGAAAATGGGTTAAAACTGGCTGAATAACTTAAAAGAGAATTATTTTTGTTTTCCTATTACATAAAAAGCTTAATGTTGTTGCTTTCCTTTAAATGCCTTTTACTACTTCATCTGTTTCTTTTCCTAAGTTTCCAATGCTTGCTTTTTCATGGCTGAGTTGTTAAGAGAATTATAACTTTTTTAAACACGATGAAGTTGAAATAAAGGAGCACTTCATATTCCTTTTAGTTTTCAATTAATGTTTTTGTCATTTGTATCTTGTTCATAACTCTAAAGCCACTTTTGAATCCTGCATGTTCTCTAGGTTTAACAAAGTCCAAAATATTCTGCAGTCTGTTAATTATTATTATTTTTCTTTTATTTTTTTATGAATAGCTTGTAAACTATCAATAGTAGACTGAGGGGTATGTAATTTGTTATGTTTTCTTTACCTCCTTTCTTGAAGAACAGAAATGTTTTGGCATTGTCCCAACCCTCTTTTACTGGTGAATTTTTGAAGCATAACATTGCCAGTCTTAGCTCAAGTTAGTTACCTGCATGTTTGTCCAGACATCAATCTTCTTCAGGATATTTTTGCTTTGGTTTCTTTGTATCTTTATATTAATCATAAATCACAGAATTTAAATAAATTTCGAAAATCTTAAAATATTATTTGTATGTCTATAATTATATTTGTTCCCCACCTCTCCCACATCTAAATTTAACAATGTGTTAAACTTATGAATGGTGTACATTTAAACTGTGGCATTTCATGCATATGGCTTAATTTAATGTGGAATGCCATAGTTTTGCATTAAAGCATGTAAAACGTTTATGGACAACATTCTAGTTTGCAATGCAAAATTACAATCGCTCTTTTCCCCCTTGGTTCTTTATATTTTTATATTGTTATTTATTTACTTATTATTATTATTTTCTTCTTTTTTTTTTTTTTTTTTTTGCATGATTAATCTAGTTTTTTCCTTTTCTGATGCAAAGTCACATGAATGCATTCTTCACATCTGAATATAGTTTTAGGTTCTAAGAAGTTTTATTTCCTATGCTAAAATGTTACCATCTCAAAGCAAAACATGCTCAAAACCTCATCATCGGTGATTTTTTTTAAATTTAGCACATTTGTACTAATTGACCAACTTGAGAAAATGTGCAATTTTGCCAATCTATGTGTACTTGTTTTTGATTTACAGAGCTAGAAAATTTCCAAAAATTGAACCAAAAGTAGAAAAAAGAGTGAATTGCTATAGAAGCTATGGAAAGACTGATAAAAGTGGTTTAGAATGAATCCTTACCCTAGTCCCTATCTAATTTTCAATAATGCGTCTAGAACAATTCAAAATCTGAGGCTTTCCTTTCCTGGTTTTTTTTTTTGGGGGGGGGGGGGGACCAATTTTGGGAACCAATTTTGCAGCTCTTAAACTTGGTATCAAAAACAAGGACAAATTTTTCGGCAAAATTTTGCATTTTCCCAAGTCTATGCCATCTGTACCAAATTTCATGAAAATATGAGGTGGTGAGGTTTTGAGACTTGATTTAATGTGGAATGACCCATGGGGTGGGGAGTGATTACTGTTATGATAGATTTTAGTTTTCAGTGCTGCAGTCGAAATGTTTATATTCTCTTATGGCATTTTAAGCAGTTTTGCTTCTGGCTGAACCTAAAAATCTTTCATATCAGAAAATGTTCCAAAGGAAGATTTTATATTTCAGTTTAAAAGAAGTAAATGTTTTTCAAAACTGGATTTTAAAATGCATAATTGGTTTAGTAGTTTTAATAACCAGTAGCTTTTATTTCTCTACTATGCAAAAGGGCAAAAGAGATTTTAAATGCTTATTTGTTCAATCATGTACATTTTTAAATTTTATACCCAATAACATTTATATGATATTCACAAAAATTTTAAGAGCTTTTTGTACAAGGTAATTGGTTACCCATGAAATTCAATTGATATGTATCTTAAAGCAATTTTAACTTTTGATTTATCTTAATATTATTTAGTTGAAAATAGCAACATATAAGCCTTGCGTAAATACTCAAAATATCTATGTAAGGCTTTGGTGTAATCCTGAAAATAGTGATGATGTTCTTATTTGGTTTTAATTACAAATTAGATCAAGGAGTTACTTTTCGTTAATCTTCATTCTGAAATTGATCCATTACTGAGCCATTAATTTCATAAGGGCTCTGTAGCTCTCCAAAAAAAGTTTAGAAGTGCTGTGTAGCTGGAAAAAGTCAGGAAACTTACAATTTTTCAGCAGAGCGAAGAAGATCCTAAAAATACTTTTCCCTCCTGGCAGCTAATTTGCATTTTTAATTTTTATATTTATTTCATGCTGAACATAGTTCTTGTGTTCTTATTATACATAAATGATATGCCTACTGAAACCAAGATTACCAATTGCAAAACATATCTAATATATATGCCTATCTTACAATTGGTTCTTTCAGAATTGTCAATAATTTCTTTTGAGAATAATATGTAAAATATCTTTATTAATGAAAATATAGGAAAAACTCACTTTTTAAAATTATTTTTAGTATTATATTTTATTTTTGTTGCATCATTTGCAGGTATTTAAAATTGTAGTGGAGCTATATAATTAATGTATTTCAGATGGAACAGCATGGACATGACAAGTACTAAATTTGAAGAAATTATGTCAAAACACAACATGCATGAAAGAGATGAGTTTAAATCACTTAAATCTCTAAACATATTTTATCAAGCTGGAACATCTAAAAGTGGAAATCCTGTGTTTTATTTCATAGCTAGGCGATACAAGTAAGAAATCTGAAACTGAATCTTTTGATCATCATTCATTTTATTTTTCACTAACTGAAAATCATTTTGTTTTAAATATTTCTTGTAATTTTTCACATTTAGAATTGGAGAGACAAATGGCGACCTTCTAATTTATCATGTCATTCTTACTTTGAAACCTTTTTGTCATAAGCCATTCGAACTGGTCGTAGATTTTACCCACACGAGCACAGAAAACCGTTTTCGAGTAAGTTTAATTAAAGATTTTCTACATGAATTCCGTTGACTTATTATGTAAAGAAATGAGCAATTGTAATTATTCGTTACTTTTATTTTCTGAAATGGTTCTAGAGTTTAAATTTTACCCTCTAAGTTTAGATACTAGAATAAGAAAGTGAAGAATGATTTGACATATTTATAAAGAAGCAAATAATACTTTTTAAAATTTTTGTAGATTTTTAAACGGTAATAAAATGCATGTAGTACAACTGCACCACACCTATTTGTTGCATGTATTACTTTGATCAAGTATTCATGTAGCAACATTGATTGGGTATGGGGAAGTTAATATATAAAAATTTAGCTTGTGGGACTAAAATCTCTTGGTTGAACCATTTGTATTTCATAACAGCTTGAAAATCATAAACATTTCTTTAGCAATCTATGTTTTTTGTTTTGGTTTTTCTATTTATTCATACTTTATTGTTACTCGTAGGGTGCTTTCACACCAAGGCAACAAAGACAAAAAAACCATGTCTTTTCGCATCTTCGCAACCTCTGAGACTATTTTTGATGGCAAAAATATGCTCTGCTTGCGCAGATGTGGAAAAGGTTTTTTTTTCTTTATCGCCTTTTGTGTGAAAACACCCTTACCGTCTAAACTTTGTTAAATTTTAAATTCCGTACTCTTTCCCAGAGGAGAAGTTAACCAAATAAAAAAATGGAATTTCTTATATCTTTAATCCTTTTCCTACTCCTATCTCATCCCTTTTCCCACTATGATTGTAAAATTATTATATATATATCAGGCTTGGAGTAATCGCGATTACGTAATCGTAATCGGCTGTAATCGATTACATTTTGACAAAATCGTAATCGTAATCGTAATCTGACGATGACATATTCTCATAATCATAATCGAAATTGTGTAATCCCGTAATCCTTTTTCTCCCTTAATTTTAATCGTAATCTTAAGGAAAAAATCCGTAATCTGCTGGTCCTGCAAACGTGTAATCTTGACCTGCTGAAAGCTGAAACTTTTAGCTCTACATTGGATAGAAGAGATAAGATTACAAGAAAAAGGATTCGAACTGTGTACTGAAGTCCTATCCTAACTGTAAATAACCTATGGGCAATCATAATATAAAAGGTTCTGTGTGGCGGTCCCAGAGCCTTGATGGCAGGACCATATAATAGTCTGCTAGAGACGCTTGTTGTCCTACTTGTTGCGGTCTCTCAGAATTCTTAATTGCGGCTCCACTCTCCACGGGGAATGGCTGGAGAGCCCGAGAAGAAAGATAGTCTGGTCTGGACTCTGGATATGTCACTCGCATCGCCTTGGGGCTCTCAGGGGGGGGGGGGTCTCCGGTCTCCTCGCGTCGTTCAGTTTCGGTAAAAGAGCGGTAATCTGTCCGCAAGTCAAAGATTTCGGGGTAGATAAGAAAGGGGAAGGTGTCTGACCAAATGCATCGGTCATTTTGCTTCCTTAATTACCCCTTCAAAACATATTCAAACGGTTGGGCAATAGGCGAGAGTCTGGCGACGGCATAATAAGAATGGACCATTTTCCCTTTCAATAATCGAAGCAGACTGCCCCCCAAAAATGTAGTGGAAAGAGTACTATCACCTACACACATAAAGAGACGCACACACACACACAAAAAAAAAGAAAAGAAAAGAAATGCCTGTTGGCGTTTTTTTTTTCTCTCCTTTCTTTAACGGCAGAAGTGAAGAATTTTTCTAAAAAATAGCACATTTACACTTCAGCAATTTAGGAGCAGGCGTTACATGATGCTCTATGCTTAAGATATATGAAATCTTAACCCTGGTACGTGTGATTATTATTACTTCTTTTCAATATGTTCTTCGAATATTTAAAAGATACATACATTTAAATCTTAAATATATTTATATTTTAATGCTAATATTCTTTTTAATTAATAGGTATGTAAAAGAAAAAGTGATTTATGTTCACACATTCTACCAATTGTTTTTTACATGCTGAATTAATATTTAGGAATTATTTTTAAAAATTAATTATCTTTTTCTTCTTAGAATTACCTCAACAGAATTTTGTATTTCAGTTGCATCTTGTATGTTAAATTTGTGTTGTAAAATTACTTACACTTTATTTTTTTATTAAAACAGTTAGTACATGGAAAAAAATTATATGCTCGTGCATGTTAAAAAAAAAAAAAAAAACAACACAAAAATCATATTAAAATATTACAGTCATTCGTATTATAATTATTCTTCATATTACTTTTTAACGATTACTAATTTTGCTAAGAGTTATTTGAATGTTCATGTTCAAATTTTTTGAAATTATTCTAAAATGCAGCATTTATTTTCAAAAGATTATTTATCTCTTACACTATCTGAATATTTTGCTATCCCGTGCAATTCATGCACATTTGGTAATTGGTGTTATGTAAATATTTGCACAATTTAAACTAGAAAATAAATACAATGGAGAAATATAGTACATTTTCAGAAATTGCAGCCAACTAAATCTTGATTGTATGCACACAAAATAACAATGAACCAGGTAAATCACTTATGCATTATATATACATTTAGTGCATAGTCTTTGCTTATATACAAAATACGATCACTGTAGTTATCCCTCACATGAGTTTCAAATATTCGAAAAATACTGAATGTGCCTTTCCTGATTATATATATACATATATATATATATATATATATATATATTACACATTTTTCATTTCTGCAACGACGTCATAATTCCAGAACTGTGATGTTGAAATTATTTCATTATAATTGCATTCATCATCATTTCAGTTATCTCTTATTAAATCAAAAATTTATTTACAAATCATAACTTTTTGATTTATGACACTATTGTGAAAATGAGAGTTGTATGCATATTATCGGATAATTTTATGCTAATCTAATCGTAATCAAAATCGTAATCGGATGTCATAATCGTAATCGATTACATTTTTCAACGACTGTAATCGCTGCCGTAATCGTAATTACTTTTTGGCAAAGGATTACAATCGTAATCGTAATCATAATCTCTCAATTTCTCCCTTTGTAATCGACTCCAAGCCTGATATATATATATGTATTTATATGCATATATTGTTCTAACAGTCTATTGGATTTCTAGGCAGAATTCTTGCAGAAATGGTTTGTTGTCCTTCCTGAAGTTGCATACGAAAAAATTCAAGCAGCATATATTTATAATTGTAATTCCTGGGTTCGAGAATATACCAAGTATCATGACCGCATTTTAGCACCTCTTAAAGTAAGTAAAAATCACATATCATGAAATATAAGAAATCCTAATACTTCAAGAATACTCAATGTAAAATTTGATAAATTTAAATCTTAATGAGAACTGCTTAAATAATTTATTTGCAATTTCAGCATTTTAGAAAACCAAATAGGTATTTATGTTTCCTGCAATTGCATTTTACAGCATGTTAAAAGAATATTTTTCCTAGAGTTTGAAAACTTTTAGGAACATTTTTATCTAACATAAATTATTGTTCTCATTGGACTGTCAGTATCCATTGAGTTATTTTCTTTATTATTGTAATTACAATATTTTTCTCAAACCACTAGATTCAGATTAGTTTTCAGAAAACATGTATTCTTAAATTAATGTTGAATAATTAGCATGAAATAAAAATTTTTTATTGAGCATAGAAGTCCAGGGGCTGAGTGGTAGCCTTCCGTGCTACCATGCCACAGGTCCGTGTCTCGATCCCTGGGCTGGACAGGGTCGACTCAACCTTTCATCTCTGATGTGAGGTCGATAAAATGAGGACCAAGCATGCTTGGGAACTAAACACTGGGGGTTCCACATCAGGCTGACCACTTGACCGGAACTTCTGCTTCTGCACCCCAGGGCCCTCAATCTCAAAAACTGGGAGTGGCACAGTGGGCCATGGGCCCCAAAAGGGCTGGCGTGCCACTGAGTTTTCTCTAGTTCAGTTTAATGAGCATATTTATAAACTTAAAACAACTTCTTTATGCTGAAGGTTGTATTTATGTGTTTATTATGTATTCATTTTTATCTTTATTTTTTACGTTGAAAGATTACTTGCTTTGCTTTTATTTAGGGCTTAAGCATTTGAAAAAAATAGTATTTAAATCATTTTTTTTTTTGTTGTACAAAACAGTAAATGCTTGAAGAAGAATATGTTTAATAAAATTGCGTAATAAAATTAGATGCTATATTTTAGGGTGGGAGAAAACCCTTTCTTCAGTATTTAAATATGAAGCTATTTAAAAGTTAGTGATGAATCCTAACTCTCTCTCTTTCTAAAGTTAATGTTCAAAGCAATATGTTAGCTTTAACTCAAAGCAGACGAAATTGTTTTGAGGAATGAAACATTTTATTGTACTAATACAAAAAAAAAGAAACCAAATATGAATAAAAAATAACTTACAGTCTGCGCACTAAATGTAGTCTTGATCTCCCCAAACTTGGAATATGTTTTCTCCCTCTTTGGCTTTTCTTTACTTGCAATAAAGCTTTTCCTTTTTCAGGGTTGCAGAAAGCTTATTTTCTTGGATACTCCTCAAAGATTAAATGATTACATTGAAACTGATTATCAGCGACTCCCAGGTGCTACTTTGTCTCTGGATGAAGATTTGAAAGTTTTTAATAACGCTTTAAAATTATCTCATAAGGATACCAAAGTTGCTATTAAGGTTTGTATTCAAGGAGTTAAAAAAAAGATGAAATAATTTTTAATGTATATGTTTTATACAATTTTTGTAATTGTACATAGAAAAGAAAATAATCAACATTTATTTATTTTTATTTAGTTATTATTTGTATGTCAACATTTATTTATTTTTATTATTTTGACAAAACACATGCATTCACCAAAATAACTAGTTGCTAGTTCCAATAAAAATTAGAAGTCTGATTTCTGCAATAACTGGAGTATTTTTCGAAAGTAAGGAATAAAAAAAAAGAGTTTTTTTTCTTCTTAATATAATTTTACAATAACTGGTTTCACAAAATAAAAAAATCACTAAAACAAATAAACAAAGAAATTTCTGTTTAATGCTTTTTGTTCATGGGGGAAAGGGGAGGTAATAAAAGCACTAAGGTTATCAAAATGTTTTTTTTTTTATTCAAGAAAATACTATTACAAGTAGTGTTATAAGATGAGGCTGTACTTCACTAAATTTTTTAATAAATATCGATGCAGAAAGATACTAATTTAAAATTTAAAAGAAGGAAATGAATCAAAAGACAATAGAACAGCTGACCTATATGATAGTATGGAAAAGATAAACACTGGAAAGAAAAAGAAAAGAGCACTCTGATATTCTTGCATAAATGCTTTGCTTGTGGTGTTGCATCATGTTTGGTAAAAATAGGTTACTTAAAGGAGCTCCATTATGATCAGGGTGGAGTAGATAATGTTAATTAACGGAACAACAAACACATTATAAAAAGTAGCAGTAGTTTAAATAGAGCAAAGAACTTGCCAGCAATTTAAATACCAGTATTTGTCAGATGCATAGATTTGTCAAGAAGTTTGTCAAGAACTAAATGAGCCTTCTTTCCCTTGTATAAACATCAAATTTAAATATAGCTATCTCTCATTTATCTGAAATAAAATCTTTTTAATACAAAATGTTTTACACCTTGAAAAAATAATACATTTTTTAATGTATATCTTTGTTTAATTGTAGAAGAACTATTCTAAAAATTTCTATTACATCATCTTTAAATAATTTCAGGTCGGTCCTACTGCAATTCAAGTTACATCAGCTGAAAAAACCAAAGTGATCGGGCATTCAGTTTTGTTAAATGATGTCTATTATGCATCTGAAATTGAAGAAGTGTGTATTTCCTTTGCTTTGTATTTTCATTTATGCATGATTCATACACTTGAGAGAATGAGAAATATTCAGAATTTAAAGTAATCTTAAATCTTGTAAAAGTGGGTTTTTTTATTTTTGTTTTTTTTACTTAAAATGATGCTTCCATTTTGTTTGTAAGGATTTAGTTACTTTAATTCAATTTGAATTACTTCTTTCATTGTTTTCATTATGTTTTTTTTTTTTTTGATGAAACAGCACAAACTGAACTACTGAACTATCTGCAGTAAATAAATAGCTGCCATTTTTTCTTCTTTTGTCACATTCTGTTTATGTGTATTTTACATAGGAATCTTGACAAATCTGCAGCTTTTACAAATTTACTTTGGTACGAATTTGCTTTTCTCTGAAACTGCAAGTGCTCATGCTATCCTATGTTTTTTACACATCAGTCTGTAAAAGCCTTAATGTTTCTCAGTGGTCAACTGAATGACAACTTAAATGAATCACAGTTCCAATAAAACCATAAGAAATTAAACAAGATATTTTTTGTCTCTGTGCACTTATGTAATTGCATAGAATCTATTTTGATCAACAGGTATTTCTTCCTTTTCTTTTTAAGTTGGCAATAAAAGTAGAAAAAAGGCTGAATATTACTCAACCAGAGTTGTCAAATTTAAACATTGTAAATACAGTGCAGGTTTTCATTGACAAATGCTGCTAATAGTTTGCCTCCAAAACAAATGTAAATAGGCAAGTGTTTCAATCCTGTGTCCTTTTACACTATTATTCTAAAAATGTTGAACACTTGTTGTAACCATACTATTATGAGGGTATATGACAGCATCCCTCCCCTGTGTCTGTACAATGCCGCCCGGGATAAATCAGGATACTATATGTATGCACTAACTCGAATGTTTTGAAATCAGTGCTGATTGAAGTTGAATTAAGAAACAGCTGTTGTTTTTCAACAAACTTTAACTAGATTAACCCTTTCGGGACGGGTGTGACGTATACGAACCGCCAGCGAGAGCTACCTCACAGCCGGGTGTGACGAATACGTCTCGCTGTTCCAATAGAGTCTTGAGGACGGGCGTACGGTATACGGGATTTCAGATGGAATGAAATATTAATATTTTTCTTTGATACTAGATGGGGCCCTATGGCTCTTATGGTGTAGTATGTTGAGACTGGAGAATGTTGACCTTCATTTCCATAGTATTTTTTTATTCTTTTTTTCTTGGTTCGGGAAGGATTTATGACTGAGCAGCCGGTGGCAATAAGTAAGGAAAATAAACAAGCTGGCGCTTTAACTGGATCAGTTGATATAAACACATGCAAATGGCTAGGATCATTTCAAATACTTTTATTTCTTTTTTTGTCGATATATAGATATTCAATGGTTTGCTTCCTTGTCTTCATTTCTATTCAGATTTGGCTAGCACTCAGAGGAAATTTTCTTGTATCATTTGGAAATGCTTTATTATTAAAACGGCCTAGAGGAAACTATATTTAGAAAAAGAGGAATACGCCCAATTAGTGAATGATTCGTTCTCAGATAGTGATGATAGTTTTGGTATTTCAAAGGAACTGGAAAGTGATATTGACTCTGATACTAACATACTATCAGACACAAAACTTGCAGCATGCATGCCTTCTACATCCCACGACAGCAGGGATAATTTTTATCAATACAATAATTTGTATTATTTTATTTTATGTCTATATGCTACGTGAACTAAATTCTGTGAATTTTTTTTACAATAATATAATAATACATTAAAGTTAAAAAAATGTTCCGTTCCTCTGGAAGCTTTTTTTAAGAAACTTATTTACAAAACAAATATCAATATTAATATAATGCAGGGCTCCCACGGCTGCGGAAATTGCGCAAAACTGCGCCAAAACGATTTTTCTGCTACATGCTGCTACAAAATGCGTTTTTTCGGAAAAATTGCGCCAAATCGCGATTTTCGGGAAAAAATCGAAAAATTATTAGATATTATTCTTTCTCACCTTAAAATCGACATCATTTGTTACATTTTTCCTTTAGTCAACTAATTTTTTACCTTTTGCAGTAGTTTATTAATGAATATTATCTCTACCCTCTCTTAAGAACATCAAATATGGATGAGAAAATTGAGCAGCTTGAGCGATGTATCCCACGCTTGTAGAAGCAACAGTGAGACGATTTCTAATATTAAGTAGTATCATAGAGAGAAAAATCATTCATCTTATCACTATTTATGTTAAACATTTTATTTAGTAAGTTTTTCTTGAAATAGATAAAAATTTTACAATTTCATGGAATGTGGAAAAAAAAACTTAGCGTTTTTCCTCGGTGCACTTTATGTTTTCTAATGTGTAGGAAATACTAATCAATCTGAAAAATCAATAACGGAACAGATTTTAAAAAGATTGCTGCTCCATTATAACAATTCTTTAAAATTCCTTAAGCCTACTTTCCACGTGCAAGCAAAGGAGCGCATATGTTCTGCAATCTTTTTGCATCCGCTACAAAAATCGGATTTTTTTCATTTCAACCATTTATAATGTTTCTTCTCAAAGTAAATAAACAAAATTTATTTTTATTTTAAATAAAAACATTGTTTGAAAATGTATATTTGTTCCCGAAAGGGTTTAGAGATGGGCTTTCAAACGCTGTAAAATTAAACATTGAATTGCAGCTTTTTTTTCTTTTCTCAATACTCTTTAAGCTCTGTAATCTATATCATATAACCACAAGCAATTAAAAAACAGAAAACATAAATATAAAGAACAAAATAAGTAAAAAAAGTACAGTTAAGTTAGAAAAATCATTTAAAAAAGCATGTATATCTTAATGAATTGATGATCTTTAGCAAACATGTTAAGCAATATTATTAGAGAAAAGGGAAATTTTAATGTGGATGAACGACCTTATAAAAGTACTCTTGCTTAAAGTTTAAATTTTTCAATTAGATTTGATAGTTATGAAATTATCATGGTTTTCCTTTTTCTTTTATTTCGATTTAGTTTCTTTCAGCATCCAATTGCTGTAACCCTAGGGCTCTTAAAATTTAATTGTAACTATTACACAATTTTTAAAAGATGTAAAAATTAATTGTTGGAAAAAAATAAATCATTAGACATTAAATTATCAACACATAATAAAAAGTACATTTTGCTTTTCTATTATAGAACTGAAAAATATAATTTGGTTTTGAATTTTCTTGCTGCAAAATTATGAAACTCAGCAATTTTCTTTTAGTGCCATTAATTACTTCCAAAGCATCTAAGGGAGTATTTGGGATTGAAATTTAAAGGAACATTTCTTAATCAGAAAAATAATAAATATTACTGCAAGTAGAAAATAGGATAGACTTCAAATATATTTTTTGATAAAATGTGAAATTATATTTAATTCATTCAAAAATTTACTGTTACTATAATCACAATGATTATACCTAAATAAGTACCATTTAAAAAACAAATTTTAATTAATGATAAATAGTTTATAATAGTTGAACCTTTCATATTAGTTTTTTCTTATTTTCTTGAAAGAATAGTGTTTTAGCTATTACACAAAAAGGAAGGAATGCAATGATTTTTAAAAAGAAGAAAATTTTACGCTTTCTTCCAGCTATTCTTAACTATTAGAAGAAGAAAAAACAAGAGAATTTTTATATCATCCGTTTCTTGAGAAAAGTATTGAAAAACACCTTTATAACGGTTATTGGTTTAATTAGTCTTACTTTTTGAATTGGTTATAAATAATTTCTTAAAATATATAGAATATTCCAGTTTTTGAAGGATGACTGACATTTAACTTTTCTATCATTTTGAAGACTTGAAACTGCTCTTACCTTTGATGTATGAAAATAACATTGCTTTAAAACAGCCATTTAATATTTAATAAATAAAGAAAAAAAAATCCTCCAAAAATGGTACAAAGTTGATATTTTCGGCTCCTAGACTGATACAAAAGTCGATTTCTTCTGCTCCAAACTGATACAACATCCCATTTTTTTTTTGCTCCAAACTGATACAAAAGCCCATTTTTTTCTGCTCCAAACTGATACAAAAGCCTATTTTTATCTGCTCCAAAATCTGATACAAACTCTGTGAAGCCGGTGGGAGCACTGCATTATACCATTTGCTACTTCACATTGGAACTGTTGCTAATTCTGCGAAAATAAATATATTTGTAATTGATTCATGATTACAAAAGATTTTATCTATCCTAATTTTGCACCAACTTCTAAAACCATGTTTAAAAGTCACATCGATGTTGTTTAAAGAATGAATTTATTTTTCTCTTTTTAGCGCAATTTATAATTTGAAGTCGGTTCTGTTTTTTTATAAAAATTATTTTATTTCTCGTACAGTTGTGAATGTATTCAACTTATGTAGTTATGAGATTTACAAATGAGCTGGCTCTAAAGGCTTAATCAGTTAATAAATCATGACTATAGTTTTGAGATTTGCAAAATTTGAATTTACGCAATTATTTGTGTTAATTTTGTTTCATTATAATTATTTTTTAAAAATCTTCATTTATAATAAATGTATAAAATATTTTACTTCTTTGTATAGGCTCAGTAGCAGTATGACAACATTGGTAAACATTCTGAAATATTTTCATGAACATTGAAACAGTTATATTTCATTCTGCAACTTTACAGAAAATAATCACGTTATTTTTATTTCTAGGTATGCCTGGTTGATGACAATCAATTCACATTAACTATTGCTAATGAAAGTGGCCCATTGTCTTTCATTCATAATGATTGTGATAGTATAGTTCAAGCTATTATTCATATCAGAACAAGATGGGAGCTGTCCCAACCAGTATGTGTTTGATGATTCTCTTTAAATGCTATGCTTATTGCGAGTAGTTTCTCCTGTATTGTTAATAAATTTTCTTTAATATAAAATGTCAAGAAGTGTGGAGTGATAAAAACGTTCTTTGTTGAACTTTCTTGAAACATAACTGGTTTTTATCTTATAAGCAATCTTGTTTCTTAGTTTATGCAAGATGTATTTATTGTTACTCTGTTATCTTAAAAATACATATGATTTGCTTATGCAGTGTAAACCTGATTTAATGAATCTGACCTTACAAGCAGCTACAGATCATCATTCAAAATGCACCATCAATTAATTCATATATATTACTTCTGTTTATGGCTGCACAGATTTTGATATGTGTATATGGCTGAGAGCTGTGGTTTTGCTGTGATTTAAGATATAATTTTAGACTGCATAGATTATAGATGTTTATTATTTATAAATATTTAATAATTTCTACATGAATAATTTTATATAAGTTCAACTCTTTGTTAGCTTTGTTAGAAAGATTTTCCTATGAATTAGATAGAATTTTTCAGAAAAAATTTAGTTTTTTTTTTTTTTGTAAATATAACATTTCAGTGCTGATTGCTGCTGTTAAAACTGTTTGGTACATTTTGTGTTAAGACTGATCTAAAACTCAAAATGATCCATACAAATTTAGAAAGTAATGCATGGGTCTGAATATATTTCATTTCGTTAAGGACTCTGTAACTGTTCACACAAAAATCAGGCCAAAAGATGTTCCCGGAACTCTTCTCAACATGGCTTTGTTGAATCTTGGAAGCTCAGATCCCAACTTGAGAACCACAGCTTATAACCTACTCTGTGCATTAACTGGAACATTTGACTTAAAGATTGAAGGGCAACTTTTGGAAACAGCTGGTAAATGGGAAAATTTTATAATAATTTTCAATGCTTTTTATGCTTTACTTCAGTTAATCCCTTAAAATGTAATTATTAATGTGTTGGTACTCAGCATTTTTGCAGTAATGCATCACTTAGTCAAACTTGTCATTTTTTATTTTCTTTTTTTTTTTTTTTTTCAGGAGACTCCCAAATTTTTGTACTGTCTCTCTATATCTACTTATATTTTTCTTGCATAAAATTTAGTATAATTTTCTGGGTATAGGGGCTTAAAAAGGGCTTAGTTTTAATTAATTAAGCGAATGATTTTAATTAATCACATATGTTAATAGTTTTGCTTTAAAATTATCCCTCCCCCCTGAATTGAACCAATAGTTGCTAAGACGCATGAGGATTAGTAGCCTTGGCATTTTTCAGTATTTTTCATTATATTTTCACAATCATTTTTTAACATGAAATTTTTTATTAGATGTATGGGAAAATCAAAAGTTTGGATCTAAAAATAATGCCTTGTATAATTTATTTATTTTTTAAAGGAAAAGTAATTCAGTTGTTCTATTCCAGGTTTGTGTATTCCCTCTAACAATACTATTTTTATCAAGCAAATTAGTGAGAAATTGGCACAAAATGCTTCCCATTTAACTCTCGAGTTTTTGGAAGAATGCATACAAGGATTTAGATCATCAACTATAGAGCTAAAACACTTGTGTTTAGAATACATGACACCCTGGTTGCCAAATTTAACTAGGTATATATATTTTCATTAAGGATCTATATTTCATTATTATGACTATTTTAAAATTATAACCAATGTATATGACCAGTATAATCTTGATTCAAATTGGATTCAAAAGCTCCTTTGCAGTAACGAACTTTTTTGAATGCTTCATTTTATGCTTAATTTATTTAGTTTTGTAATGCCATTAGGGTTTACTAAAGTGTTAAAATTTTATGCATCTTCTAATTTAATACATTGAAGGTGTTTTTTCTTTGTGCAGTAAATATAGTTTACATTATTTTCAGAAAATTTGCAAAAGATATTTTTCTCCCTTTGGTTTTAGATTCTATCTTAATCTTAGCACACATTTAGTAAATTTTGATGCAAATGGTTTTTTATATTTTTGTATAACATTGTGTAGTCTTATGATTCTTCTTTTTCTCCTGAAATGGCTGATGAACAAGTCTGAGTTACGTAATCTTGAATTATGTAAATGATAAGTATTTTCTAAGTTTGCATGTAGGTGGTATTAAATATTGGATACTTGAAAAGTTGTATTCAAATGATTAAGTTGTTATATGAAATTTGTTGCTGTCCAGAAAATAATACTTTGAAAATCAATACTTTGTAGGTTTTGCAAGCATAATGATGACAGCAAACGCCAAAGAGTAGCTACAATATTAGATAAGTTAATTACACTAACCATTGAAGAAGTTGAGGTTAGTAGAAATTTCTTTCAGAAAGCTATGGAAATTCTAAAAGCATTTATGTAGTATTTCTTTCCTGTAGTTAATATTCACAGATGCTGATTTTTGATTTTTAGATGTATCCCTCAATACAAGCCAAAATCTGGGGTAATATAGGACAAGTTTCTGATCTTTTGGATACAGTTCTAGATAGCTTCATTAAAGTAAGCTTATTTAATTTATGTTTTCACTTTTTGTTCTTTTTATATTTTGCTTCATATTGTTTTGGCATTTTTTTATCAGAAATATCTCTTGGACTTTACATAAGATAATAAAAGTAATACTTTCCGCACAGTGAATAAATTTGTCATATCCAAATGTATTTTAGGAAATTATTTGTGGCATTATATTATTACTGAAAATAATATTACTCATTACTATTATTTGAGAAATAATGCAGTAGTAGATTGGTGTTTTGAAAAAATTAAAAGCAATTTTCAAATGATAAATTTTGAGCAAAATTTTGAAAGTGTATAATTAAGTCTTTTTGAAAAGAAAAAAGACCTAAAATCTGAACAGAGAATAAGTATGACTTAATTTTTCTACCAAAGCCTCAAAACCAGATCAATCATTTTTATACTGTTTGCAAAATTTAACACAAAAAGGGAAAAATAAAGCTAAGAAATTATCCAGATATAAGTTGTTGTGGAATTCAGTGGCTACACATGGTAATTTAAAAATACAGATATTTATTTAAAATGAATTATTAAGGGTTTACTGAAAATTTTAAAATACTATTAATTTCTCGACTGATTTACCCATGTAGCAAAATTTTGAAGTCAAACATTCCATATTATTATTCATTGATTTTAAACTTTGCAATATATACTTCAGCATATTACTTTAAAACAAGACAATAATTTAGTTTTCAAAGGCAAGTAATTGTTGTATGAATATAGTGATGAATGTTGTATGAATATACATATTTTCAAAAAAAAAAAAAAACCCTTAACAAAAATAATTTTGCAGGTAATAAAAAATTCAAGAAATCCTTTTAATTTTTAACTAAAAATATTTAAAATAACCTTGCATAAATTGTTACTGGTGAGCAAAAAATCATAGCCCTTATCTTTTTTTTTTTTTTTTGGCAATTCTTGTTTGTCACTATGAAAACAACACAGAATAATCCTCAAATTTTATCTAGGCATCAGTTTTCGATGCCACATACTCATTATGACCTCCTGTAAAATCATCAAGAAAAAACATCTTACATTAAGAGCATATCAGCATATCTGCACATTAATGAAAAAATTAAGATGTTCAAATAAGTGGAGCCTTTGAATTTCATGTTGTGTCTATTTAAGAGCAAATCTATTGCTCGAATTTATCAGAAATTTGGCACTTCTGTAGAGCTTATTAGTTATTTTCATAAATACAATCATAGAAATAACTTTCAATGATTAAATTATGTTGAAAAATGAAACCTGTTGCTTAGTGGTAATGCATTTGTGTCCATTTTCATAGATTATATTCTTTGATATCACAAAAATTCAATTAAAGATCCTGCCACTTGATCCTCTACTTCTGCGCAAGTGGTTTCCAAAATCCTCTCAAATTGTTATGATAAAGTGTATGCTCCATTGTTCAATGACATCAAGAAAATGTTCAGTGTCTTCAACCAAACAGCACAAAGCATAAGACCAAACAAGTTGGAGGACGTGATTGATGAGCAAATGTAGGGTTGCCTCCTGTACAAAAAAACAAAATGTGGTATTGAAATAGAAATAAAGGATTGAAACTTTGAATAAGAAGTACTTGACTAAAATTGGAAATAACCAAACCAAAGTTATTAATTGTAAAATATAATAATACAGTCAAACCCCGTTAACGCGAACTCCCTTAACGCGAAATTTTGCTTAACGCGAAAGGAATGCCATTCCCCGTCAGATAATCTAAGAACTAATGCTAAATCAGTCAATTAAGACAAAATTGATTTGAATGAAATCCCGCTTAAGACGAAAAACAAATTTTTTCAGTTGAAAAGAAGTTAAAAGACAGGTGAAAAACATCCTTTTAACATGAAATTTCCATCGAGCTTTGGAAGCTTGGACGTTTTGTTGTACTTAAATTTTATGAATTCTATGAAAATAGCGAAACAGTTGAAATGCCTGCAGTTCATTCATGCTAATCCTATTTCTGACAGACGCTGTACAGGCGTGTTGATGCGGATCAATGACAGGAATGAATTGACAAGGGACACCTCCATTAATGGGCATAGATAAGCAATGGACACTTCCATTAGGGGACAATGAGGTAGAATTTCAAAAGTGTGTGGGTTAGGAAGATTTCCCACCCAGCTACTTTTAACCCACCTTTTCCGCGGTTAGGAAGAAGCAGTCGAAGAAGAGCAGGATGAAGAAACAACTTCTTCAGTTCTCGAAGAAGCTGCTAAAAGAAACATAGTTTCAGTAGCCTTGTTTGAAGAATATGGGCAAATAGATGACGAGGCCTTAACTTCAGATGTAGTGACAGATGAAGATATAATTAGAGGACCCCAAAAGGAAACTGTAAATGAAATTGAAACAGACGAAGAAGATGCTGATCCAGAAGCCCAAAATCTAATCACTGTAAACGAAGCTATGGCAGCATTATAAACTGTGCAACAATTTTTAATGCAGCAAGAGAATGCTTCACATGCGTTAAATAGTTTAGAAGGCATCGATTCTTTTGTAAAAGGATGTTAGTTCAAAAAATTGAAGCAAAAATCTATAATAGATTTTTTTTAAAGTAATGCTTGCACAGGTAAATAAAACTTACTCTTCAGTTCTGATAATTGTTTTTAATACTAATTTTGTAAATTTCGTATAAATTTCCTAATCGAAGTATATAAATTCGTATATGTGTGTGTATGTGCATCTTTATATAAATATAGTTTCGGTTCCTATATTTTCTGCATCATAAGAAACAAACATTTTTACTAAAGTCAAAATCCTGCAATCATCGGTTAACGTGAAATTCGGTTAACGCGAAAAATTTTGGCGTCCCCCTCGACTTCGCGTTAACGAGGTTTGACTGTAATAGATAAATACAATAAAGTAAATTAAAAAGAAAGAAATGGAATTTTTACTAGAAAAAAGTTTCAAAAATTTGAGTCATCTCTCTTAAAAACCTCCCAAAATCGGCCTTAGTTTAGGTATATGATTTGGCAACACCTTTGTTAGCCTGTTTTGTTTAAGTTAATTTTGCAGTAATTTTTTTTTTTACCTTGAGTGGCGTAGTTGTCACTCAATGTCGCAGCAATCCAAATGGAATTGCTTGCAGTTTCTGGGGTTGGCGAGTGATAGTGCTCTGGGTGCAGTCCCCTAGTAAAAATTTTTAATTTTAAGAAATCTCGACTTAAAGGAAATACTAATTCATTATTACTTTATTTAATTAAATTTTTATTCGATTTCATGAAATTAAAACTGAAGATGTTCATTTTTCATAATATGTGATATTAATAGAGAAATAAATAAAAATCATGTGGTTTTTGATCATAGTTATAATTATAAGACAAATGATCAAAATTCAAAATGCTTTGTGCTAATATAGGAGTACAAAATGGTTTGTTGTGTTGACGTTGTTTTATCTTTGTACTCATAGTTATAATTAATCAAATTTTTGTAATGTTTTTATAAAATTGTTTTCTTATTTTAGAGAAGTGTAACTGGTGGTTTGGGTTCAGCACAATCAGAGATCATGGCTGATACTGCTGTAGCTCTTGCATCCGCCAATGTACAACTGGTTGCTTTGAAAGTTATTAGTAGATTGTGTAGGGTAAGCAGAGTTTTTAATATTACTGTCTCATATAGTAGATTATCGGTACCTGAATAGCAGAATAGAAAGATTGAGAAACTATGAACTAGTGTTTTAACTGAAATTTTGTTGAGTAAAAAAAGAATCGTATTTAACTTTCAAACTTTTCAATATTAAATGCAAGCAATTTGTTCCAAAATAATGCAAATAAGTTTCATTGCATTTTAGTACAACTTATATTTTATATTTATTTATAAATATAGTAACACATTAACAAAAATTTGTATTTACGATGAGGCAGCTTTTTGAAATGTATTGAATGTCGCTAAATATCTTACAGGCATCACAAATTTGAATGCAGGATTTATAATAATTACAAGAACTAAGTTATGTACCCGACTAATGACAAGAGTAAAAAACTATGCCAAAATGACTAGCTTACTTTGATAAACGTTTTCAAGGCTGATATGGCTGGGGAAAAACTAAAAATCTGTTGGGAGTCCTTGAAATTTTATATCATTTAAAAAGACAGAAGAAAAAAATAGCAAATTTTGTAAAATTAAAAATCGACTGTGCCTCAAAATGCTAAGAATACTGTAGGGAGTTCTATGCATCACGTACAGATGGACAGACAGACAAAAAAAAATTGTTTGCTTTATATATATAGACATTCAAAAGAAAAACATTTACTGCATCTTTACAAAGGAGATATTTTATATAAATGAACATGAACTAGTGTGCTAGACTTGGTTACTTACTTTTAATACTTTGACTAAGATGCACTTCAAGACAGGACCTTCAAAACATATGATAGCATGCACCTTTCATTGCTTCCACTCGTAATATTACATATTTTCAATTTAGAATTAAATCTTCAACTAATGTTTTTTTTATATTGCTTTGATGACTTAATCCAAGTACTTTCTCTCTCTACTTTCTATCAAACGGAAAAAAGAGTTTCTGGGGTTCTGAAACACAGGCAGTAAGCAAAACTGTCTACTGCTGTATATAATTTTTTTAGTAATATATGTAAACATAAGTTTGAAATTAAAAAAAAAAAAAATCTGCATGATTTACACTTGATTAGACTGGAATATGTATTAGCATCTGTATGTGTGTTTATTGTTTACTATTATTACTGATTGACTTTATTTATTGATAATGTTCATAATCTAAAAATACAGAATAATTAGTTAAGGCACAAAGAATGCTTCCAAAAATTATTTGTTTAAAAATACTTCCAGTTATTCTGTACCAAATAATGTTCCCTGTTTCTTTATTACAAGCATCTGTGCTTTGTAAATGATGTAAAACTTATAAATTCAGCATATTTGCTTTGCTATATTTACTTACTATGCTTCATTACTTTCAGGTCATAGAAAAAACATGCGCCTCACCAACTGCTACTTTAGAACAACATCTAATGTGGGATGACATTGCTATTCTTGCACGTTACTTACTGATGTTATCTTTCAATAATTCCCTTGATGGTTAGTATTATAAATTATTAGAAACAGATTTGATAATCCTCTTTTTGTTTCAACTTTAATAAAAACGCAAAAACAAACCTGACATCTAAATTTATGTTATGGGGGGGGGGGAGGTCATTGTGTAAGTCTGTGGGCTTTAAAATTGAAACCATTTATCAAAAATATTACTAAAGATATTCTGAATTTGAGGTCTAGAAATTCTATAGTGTCGTAAGTGCCAGTGGGATTGAACTTCAGCTCTTGTAGAAGTCTAAGTTCATGTATTATTCTTAAAATTATGAAACTACTCTTTTTCCAATGAAAGTAAAGGGTGTCAGAAGAATGCTAGAGCTCCTTTTAGAATTCATATTTTCTGTTGATAGATTGAGAATGGAGGCAATTCACCACTTGAGGGACTCATGAATGATCACTGTTGTCACGTGATATCCGCTTTTTGTTTGCGAAGATTTTCAATTGAGTTCTGCATGGAGTACACTAGGCAAAATTAGTTATCTTAAAATTAATTACACTATTTTCACAGCTTTTTCTGATTATAACCCAGTATTTACATTTAATTTAATCATTATTCAAGAAATTTATTAATTATTACAATACTTATAGTGTTTTATTTAGTGTTAATTTTATGTATTGTAGAAGAACTTTATTTAGGCCTAGTTTATTATTAGATTCGTGGAGCTCGAAGTAAAGCAATGCTACGGCTTCCTTGGTTTACATTGCTTTAATCGCTGCAACGTGATCAATAACGCTGCTTGAATTGCCTCCATTGAAGCAAACACAAAAGTTACACAAACCAGTTAAAGATTATTTATATTCTCCAGCAATACTTGTAAAATAATGCTTTATGTTATGGGTAGAGGTTTGTAGGAATAAAATCATTGTTTTTGGTATTTAAATATTTAAGAACTCTATACTGTTTTAGCTCATTTTTGACCATAGATAAAATTGCTTTCAGAAAAAATTTAGTTAACCATAAGATGTATCTAGTGGAGTAATAATAACAATTTGGAGATTAGGGGTTTCCAGCTGAATCATGTCAAGCATGGATTTAAGTGAGGGAATGATTCCTCCAAATCAAAGTCCTGGTTCCGTGCCTGAATCATGTTTTATGTATAACTGAATGCATATACAGTACAACTTCGATTTAACGATACTTGGTTTAATGATTTCCTCAAGTTAGCGTTAGATTTTTAAAGTGCCAAATAGGACTTCATGAATGTTATGTATCTCCAATTTAGCAATGCCCTTGAGTGAACGATAGCATTTAACAGCCCATTGATGATTGTTAAATCAAGGTTATACTGTATACATATGTATTTTATGTAATATAGCATTTCAAGTCAGATGGGAACATTTAGAAAATTTATCACACTTGCATGCAATCTGTTTATTGCATTGCGAATGTTGTTGGTGATGTTGAGCTTGTTTCTGCTTTCAGTTGCAAGTCACTTGCCATACCTGTTTCATATTGTCACTCTTCTTGTTCACACTGGGCCTGTATCACTGAGAGCATCTATTCATGGATTAGTTATCAATGTTATTCATTCTCTTTGCACTTGTACGAAGCCATCATTTGGAGGTAAGCATTTGAATTTCTTTAACTTCAGAACTTTTAGATGATAAATTTCATCCTCGCTTTTCGCAATCTAGTTTCTGTAGCACAATCCCGCACAGCAAGAATTGTCCCAACTATGTCTATTTCTGGTTAGAAAATTAAAATTTAATCCATTTACAGACATATTAAAATTGATCTTCCAGATCAATGCCCTGAGAATTCCCGAACTTTATTCTGTAACTTTTGATTGTCCTACCGACTACCTTTGTAAATGTCTTAAGAATTTTTATCATGATGCATCAAAACAGCATGGTAAAACTTCTATGATTCCTAGCCCTCATGAGCCGATTTGGTTTAAGTTACTTCCGATGAATCTGCTGTGTATGCTGATGTTTTTGGTTTAACATGCCATCTTTCTACGATCAATGTCTATACTTTTTTTGTGACATTGATACCTTACATTCTAGGTTTTTTCAATGTCAATGTCTAATATTTGAAAAAAAAGCTATAATTATATTTATGGCAATAGTGTTATGTATGATGGAAGTTACGGCATTTAATCTATGAATGATTCAATATCCATCCCAATCGAAAACATTTTGTCTTTTTAGTTATCTAAACAAATAGACTTCAACAGGAAAAAATTAGTTTTTAACTTTTTCATTGAAATGAAATTAAAAAAGGAGAGAGAGAGTCTTTGATAAGATTAAAAAGAAAAAAAACACGCACACACACAAGGGATATAAAAATCAAACATAGACTTCAAATTGGCTGCTTTTTTTTTTTTTTTTTTTTTTTTGTATGATTGAAGTCATTTTGTTCTTAAATTTGATGCAACAGTGACTAAAAATTTAAAAGAATAGGCATGCAATTCAGTGTTAGACTTTAAAAACAGGAATTAAAATAATAATAGTAATAAAATTCTATTAATACTAATTTTGAGAAGGGTAGCTCTTCAGTTGTACTTATATGTTATATCTTAAATCGTCAGCTCAAGAAACGTGTAAGCAATAAAAAGTTAGGCTGAAACATGTGAATGAGTCTCTGTGTTAAATTACTGTCTTTTAATTTTTAAAATACAAAAAAGAATTGATTACTTAATAGTTATTCTTTATAGTGTAAAACTATTTAATTAAAATTAATTTTTAGCTATTTTTGACAAGAAAAGATGAAACTTTATTCTCAATTCTTGTTCGCCATTATTTTTAAAGACTAACATTTTAACTCATTCCAATGTAATTGTCCTTAAAATGTTAAAAAATTTTTTACTTTTTAATGTGTATAGTAGAAGTATTGACACAAAAAGTTTCTTTCCTTTCTTTCTTTCTTTTTAAATCAATATAACTTTCAAAAAACATTTCATCTATGCTTAACTGGTAATTAATTCTCTTTATTCGCCCTTCAGCTGTTAATATTCAATTTTTAAACTATAATCTTTTCATCAACTGTACTTTATTTTTTGCAACACAGTTGAATTTTTTGAAGCGCTTTAAAATGTGTTTGATGTTGAAAAAAATTAATTTAAATTGTATTTATATTTGGTGCGTGTTGCTCAAGCATGTTATTCGATTGACCAGAAGTAAATAATGCCAACTTTATATGTTGTGCCACTTGGTGACAGAGTTTGTCCCAAGCTTGCCCTAATGGGGGACTTTCATTTAAGATGTAGTCATACAGCCATTCTCTTTAATGTCTTTTTTGGGGATCCTGAGAAGTTTCTCTCAAGTACATCAAAAAGCAATCTTTCACATTTTGAGAATTCTGCTATAATAAATGCAGATTTTTTTCTTTTGTTGTTGGTTTTATTAATGTTATTTTTAATATTTTAGGGGGGAGGGGAGAACTTAAAATACTTTGTTTTGGACACTTTCAAAATTATGCTAATGTGCGGTGGATATGAGGCTCTCTTTGTAGAGAGTCTGCTTCCTTGGAACTGTAAAGCAGGTAGGCAATATTCGGCAGTCCAGGCCCTATGGCCGGAACTGGTTGTCAAGTGGTCTGAGAGTTTGTGGAAAGAATGGAGGAGTGCTGCGATCCATGACCTTCGGGGTAATTGTGTAAGGCCTCTGTACTATAGACTGTAGGACGCAGTTAGCAATAACTACCCTGCTGCATAAAAATATGTTCACCCAACTGAAATTTAGTCAAGGCTAAAAAACTCGGCATGCTGATATCATTTGATGTTTTACACCAATAGTGTCCTTGTTATCTATTCTAGGGGCTCCAAATCTGTAGTTCGGGACTCTAAAAAGGCTTGTGACCATACACTTCTTTTACACCTTTCTTTAGTGCAAAATGGGAGCAATGAGAGAAAACTAGTCTTTTTTCTTGCATAGATATATCTTCCCCAATGTGCCATTTTCAGTATAGATTTGAGCCTCAGGATTAGTCAATGTATGCATATTTAGTATGTGCAGTATATTACTTTCTTTCTGGCTCTAATAGATTTTAAATTCATTCTGTCTTTTAGTAGATTTCTTGAAATACTAGTTGTTTTTAAACTGTTAATTGAGGTTAAGAGTTACTTGAAAGTTGGGATTATGATGCTGTAGTTGTCATACTATCTTCATTATGCATACTTTTAAATGGTCTTGATAGCATAACTTGATTTTATGTGTAGATACATCACATCAGTTAAGCAGCAAAGAAAAATAATCTCTTTAAAAGATAAAAATGTAATTATATGTATCAGCTAACAGTAGTTCAGTTGATAATTGATATTTATTACTCTTTATTATGATTTTTTTTTTTTTTTTTTTTGCAATAGAAACACAAAGGGTACTAAGGTTAAGTTTGGATGAATTTTCCCTTCCAAAATTTTACCTCCTTTTTGGCATCAGCAAAGTGAAGTCTGCTGCTGTAACTGCCTTTCGGTCAAATTGCCGCCATGTTGATCGTTCTTTCGGCTGTTCTACAGCTGACAATGAACCAATGCCTTTGGCATCACTGGAAATTATTACAGATGCCATTCTTGAAATAATGGAGGTAAGCACTTTACTGTTAACATTTTTTATTATTATTTCATTTTGCCTTCTTGTTTTCCTTGTGTCATAAGGAGGCTGTTAGAATTTTTCAGCCATTAATAAGTGAGTTTTCATTTTGTCTTAAATTGATCAAAGGATTCATTTGTTTTATTATTTTTTATAATAGCATCACTTAAATGTTTCAGAAGTACTCAAGAAACTTCAGGTTAAAGTTAGAGCGCTAAATTTTCCCAGCTTTTTATAAATTCAATTATAATAAACGATTCTACCTTGAAAGGATTCTTATTGGTTAGCCTATTTCCAGATGCATGGTTTTAATGTAATGTGTGTTGAATAACCTTCTTGTTCTCAAAAATGTAAAATAGTTTTCAAGAAAAACATATCATTATTATTTATTACTGTAATAAATGCTTCAAATAGAAGCTGCAGTCTGTTGTATTTTATAATATAAAAATCATTTCCCTGCCCAATGTTTTGATTAGGTACATGTTGCTAAAAAAATTTTCACTGCTCATCCAGTTGGCATTCAGAGAAAAGACAGACCAAATCTAAGATGATTGATGTCCTGGAATATGATCTCCTATTCTTGGGTATCAAGAATTGGCAAACACTTGCGAGGAGAAGTCTTTCATGAAAATGGCTCCTCTTCCTGGGCTGTCGTGCCATTGAGGAAGGAAGCAAATATTACCAAACATGGGTGCCCACCCCCTCAGAATGACGGCACACCCTAGAAAACTAAGCCCTGCCCCCAAGTCAGCCAAACAGTCGACCAAGCATTCACCAAAAGCCCCTAAAACGACCCCCCTAAAACGCCCCTAAAACGAGAAGGTCCAGTCCTGCACCCAGCTAAATAGGTTTTAAAATCGGTTTTCTACTCCTAATTTTCAAATTAAGTCATATATACTAAACAAAAAGGTTGAACCCCTGGTTCAAAGTTAACCTCTATGGTTCAAAGTTACCCTGACTGACTGTAATGGTGCAAGTTCTATTCCTTTCATGTCTCACACATTGACTTTTGGTTTCTTTGAAATCAATGCAATTCCCATAGTTTGCATTTGATAGCATATAAAATCAATGAAAGCATTTATTACTTTTTTTCTATGTAAACCTTCTTTTTCTAAACAAAATTTGTTCAAACATTGAAGAAATAAATGTTAAAAGAAAGAAATGGAAAAATGTTTGGAGCCATTATATTTTTACATTATGCAACGTGGTATGGCCTAGGTACCTATTTTTTTCATGGTTAGTCAGTTTTAAGTATTTATTAATTTCTTAAATAAGAAGTTCAAGAAGTGGAAAAATATTTCACTGACAAACTAAAATTTTGATTCACTTAATGTAAAATTCTTAAAATATACTTGAATGTATTTTGAAAATTTAGCCTGAAATTGAAGGATTGCACTTGATTGTGTTTTCACTGAACCTCTAGAGCAGATGAAAGTTTTCATACATTCTGAATAGTTAAAATTTTCTAGCAATAAGAAAACTTGACTTACTGGAAAATAATTTCAAAGCGCTGGTGTGGTGTGATCAGAAATGTCAGATGACAATACTGAATTTATTAATTAAACATTATTCAGATATGAGACTGTAAACTGAATGCACATTCTGATAAAAAATCTGCTCAAAATATTTTTAATAAAAACAGGAAATAAATCTTTTGCCTCCAGAATATATAATTAAATTGACACATCAGTCACAGAACCCTAGTGATAGTACTACACTTTTCAGAGATGCCCAGTGAATGAGAGCAAAATGCAGACCCAGCAAAAACATGAGGTTGCGATGAGCAGAATATGACGTAGCTTTTACAAACAAAGTCAGTCATTGCAAAAATGAAATGAAAAAGTTCAAAGCTAAGAATGAGTACATACTTTGATTTATTTTTGTTGGGAAAGCAGCACAAAAAATTGTAAGGAATACAAATTTGTATGCGGGAAGTCAAAAAATAATGGTTTTTTTTTAATTTAAACTTCAAAAAAGGATTGATAAATAAGATTAATTTATTGAAACCTACAATAAAATAAGCAGCAATAAAGCTGTAACAAGAAATTGAGGACAAAAAAGTTTCAGAATATATTATAATTTATTACAAATATTGTAGGTTCTGTATACATTGTTTGATTCATTAAATCTTAATTTCTGTGAAATGCTTTTTTTAACCCTTTTGAGTTTAACTGGAATTTCATGGAATATTTTACTTTGCTTTAGGCTTGCATGAAGAATATAAATAATTGTGATTGGTTACAGCAGTGGACTTCTTTGGCAAAAAGGTTAGCATTGTTTTAATTAAATTTGTTATGATGCATTCATGGTTTTCTAAAATATTATTTGAAAGCCTCTGTTCTTGTTCTCTATCATCATTAAATGCTTTTGTTGCTTTTAAGAACTAAAAAAACATACCATTTTTGAAAATTTTAATAAATATTTATGCCCCCCCCCCCCCCCCCCCCCCCTATAAAACATCAACTCCTTATTTTGGTTTCTAAAGAAGCAAACTTATTCATGAAGTTAACAGTTTAAATCAAATAAGACGTTCATTATTTCTTAAATTCTTCCAGCAAATCTTAATTAGGGTAGTTCTTTAGAAGTTAAACTATTATGAAAAACTATCTAAATAGTAATAACCAGGGGTGATTGTATTCCAGGGGTACCCCGGAAATCCGGGTTTTTCATACACTCCTTCCGTGTTTTAAAAATCGGACTTTTTAGCCTTCAAAATTGAAAATTTAGCGGATGAGAACAAAAAATCCGCCGAAAAGCTATAAACATTCCCTTTGTAGCAAACCTTTATGCAGCAAGGGTTGTAACGATGCCAACCATCTTTGTTCCAAACATGAATGATACCACGTCCCACGTGCTTTCGTTGTTACGGATATCTGGGCGTTGGCGCCATTTTGGATTATTTTTTTCGGCGCCAAACCTCGGGGTTGGCGATGTTTACATTCCCCATTTCCGATGTAAACATCGCCAAAAGAGGTAATTCTTTTTCCTGACTTCATTTTTAGTTTTAAAAGAACGATAAAAAAAAAATCGAGGGTTTTTTTTTTTGGATTTAGTTATTCTTCCGATAATCATCGCAAAAAGTTGAACTCATTTTCCGAACTTCATTTTTTTTTTTTTTGCATAATAACGCATTTTTACGTCCTTTTCCTGAAATCGGCTCTGAACTTCGAGTTATTTGCTCAACTTTTATTTTAAAAGTTGCAGATATTTGACAAATAAATGAAAAAAATAATAACTCTAAATAGAAAAAGCATTTCACTGCAAAAATTTGGCAAAAAATATATGGTCCATGAAATTCCTATTCAATATGTTTTACTATAAACAGAGCTGCCAAGTGCTCCGATTTTCTTGAAGTTTACCCGATTTTTTTATGTACTACGAAAACCCAATAACTTACAGAAAAAGGCTGCTCGTTCGTCCCATGTCGCTTCTCTTAAGAACGGACGGAATTCCATATCTTTGGTAATTTTGGAAATTAAAAAATTCGCTTCTGTGAAAATTCGTAATTTTGGAAGACTTCCCTTTTTTCCCCTCATGAAAATTTTTGAAAGTAGCTGTGTACATACCTACCAAGTTTTGCAAATTACGAGTAAAATTTACGCATTTTGTTCATTTTTTGCGTTTTCAAGGATCAATCCCGATTGTTTACTCATTTCGAAATCCGATTGCATTGGCTTCGGTAAAACTTCCTAGCTCTCGTTTACTATCGGATTCTTCATCTTGGACATCAATAACTTTGAGCTTACCATTATTTAAAATTTTTCTAACATTTCAGCTTCTGTAGTAAAGGACTTTCACAGAAGTCATTTTATCGAAATTTTAAAGAATTAAAAAATATATATTTTTTGCCTTTAACTTTTAGTGATCATGTCAGTTTTTTATTACCATTGTTAACTATTAGTCTCATAAATAATCTTGTTTTAAAAATCCTCAGTGAGTCACATGTCTGATAAGATAAGGTATATTTTTCAAATCACATTTTTACAGAATCTAAGTAATGCCCATATTTCCCTTTTTTTCTTTCCTCTTTTCCATAAAAGAAATCGTGATTTTTTCCCCACTATATCTGCTTTGCTATGCTATTCAATGTAAAATGTTTTAATTAAATTAAGTTCTTATAATTTGACAGTGAATGAAAAAAAAATATTTTAGTAGTTCTATAACGTGATAGTAGTTCAAAAATATGAAAAATAATGCAATTTTTCATGCTCCTATTTTACCCCCTTTGCTCCTATTTTTCAAGTCTTGAAGCTGGCAGCTTTGCTATAACTTACAATTTATTTCCAAAAAATAAACAAATTAAATTTTTCTTATTACTTAGCAGTAGGTAAGTAAAATATAAATTTTAATTTCACACGTTATTTTAAACATGCTGTTGCAACTATATGTGTATAAAAGCTGTCGTATAATTTATGGTGCATAAAAAGTGATACTGACTTTTTGCATAAAAATTTTCAGGGTTTTTTACTTGGTGTTGCAATCACCCCTGATTAACATTGAATATTTCTCATGAATGTGAAATTTTTCTTCGACATTATGTGAAAAAAACTATGCAACTAACAGTTTGACCGTTCTGTCAATGTTTTATAGGGGATTTTTATAATATTGTGAAATTATTATTATTTTTAACTAGTAATCACTTTCTCGAAGCAATGGTGCTGTTGCCTGGTAATTAATTAAAACAAATGTGTATTAAATATTCAAAAACAAGTCTATTATTGCTGTAGAATTTTTTTTGTATATGAAAGATATATTAATTAATTCGTTTTTTTTTTTTTTTTTTCATAATCTGTTGTGTTACGAGCATCTTGTTTTTATGTTTGAGAAGTTGACAAGTGTGATTGTTTATATAGAACTGAACATTTGCATCAACATGCTGGTGTTGACAGGTTTAGCATTTGCTTCTATCACAGTATCTGGTAGTTTTTTAAGATGTTGGCACAATGGTAAAGATTGAAGTAAAAAAAACTAATAAGTGTTCCAATATATAGGTCTCCTTACCTAAGTGAATAATTGAAAAGTTTTAAACAAAGACCATAGCTAGCTTGTCAGAAGCTATCTCAAATTAAGAGATAGCATCTTTTGAAATATGATATTTTGTACAATCTGTTGTGTTTAGCAGATATGAAAAAATCTTTGGTGTTTATTACTAGTGCAAAATTACTTTATGCAAGTGGATTTTTTTTCTTTTCATACAGAGTAATCATGAGCAAATGACATTATGTAAAAGAAACGCATAATTTCACACTAAGTTTTTATAACGTGTGACTAAACACGAAAAATAGTTGAAGATTTGAAATCATTTAGCTTTTATTAATTAATTTGTAAGGTGTGAATTAAGTTATTTGTAACGTGATTCTTATCAGCACTGTTTGAGATTTATTAATCAGAAGATATTCTGCTTTTTTCAGGAGAGTTTTATCCTCTATTTTTATATTTATTAATTTAACTATTGGGGGGATTGTTATAAGCATAGATCTTAAATCAATGTTTGTTTTAATTTCATGTACAATTTTTAAAAAATCACAAAAACGATTAAATTTGACTACATTTTGACTAAAATAGTTTTCTGATACAAAATACTACTTTTTAGCAAACCAAGTTAACTTTCTAGTATAATTACTAGTGTATAATTTTCTAGTATAATTACTAAAAGTGTTTTTATGTATATTTTTGATAAGACTGTCTCTACTGATTAGATACTCAGATTTAGTCCAAAGTAATTTCTGTTTAGTTAGTATACTTCTCATGTTACTATAAACATTCTTTTTTGAGAGTGGGGACGTTATCACTTTGGAGCTTTTTCCCCCCATTTTCTTTATTAATTGGCCAAAAAAATTTAATGTTTTGTATTAAATTTTGCAGTTTTGCATTTCGATACAATCCTGCTCTGCAACCTCGTGCTCTCATAGTATTTGGCTGCATTAGTAAACAAGTCCGTGACCTGGATGTGAAACAGCTATTGCGAATACTTGTACGTGCTTTAGAATCCTTTCAAGACCTACAACTTATAGAAGCTATCATCATGTGCTTGACCAGACTCCACCCTCTGCTTAGGCCTGTAAGTTGCTTAAACATTGACAGTAAATAAAAGTCTTCCGATAATTTTCCTAGGGATGTAACGAATATTTGGCCAGTTTTCAGTATTTATCCCTTTTGCCAAATATTCGGCACAACCGAATAGTAGGCGAGATTATGATCATATTTGGACGAATACTTGTTCCGTAGTAACAATGTAGAAAAATGAAGAAACATGTTTATTTTAAAGTTTAATTTGTAGTACAGTTATTTCTAAGGAACAGAATTTTGTATAATTTTCATAAATAAGAATAGTTTGGGAAATAAACATACTCTTTCTACACATTGCTTTTTGTTTTGACTAGAGTACCTGCATGTAATTCCAAAACTTGTTCGATATATTACAAATGTTCTATGTTCTACTTAAGTATTGTGTTTATTTATTGTTTTATAGTTATTTGGTACAAAATATACTAATTAATGTACTAACACGTAATTATTATATTCTGCATTGTAACATAAATAGAAATTATAATGTAGAAACATTACTTTTTCTAGCAAAATTATATTGCATGCTTTTTTAAGAGTAGTGGCTACTTCTAAAAGCAAATGATCACGGTGAGACAACGTGATACTTTCATTTTGCTATTGTTAACAAAAGGGAGGGGTGTTGATGATAGACTGGTTTGTTGTGAATATTTGGTAAAAGAGAAATGGTGAATAGCCTACAGCATGTCGTGAATAAGCTAATGTAAGTTATTTGAGCCTAGATTCATTACATTTTAATAAAAGGTCATTTAAGGTTGAATATTTAAATACATAAATATTTTTTTTGAAAATCCAAAAAATAGAAATATTAACTTTTATAACTTTTAAAATATCTGTACAAATATATTTTATAAAAGTGAAATTTAAAACAAATTCACTAAATAGTGATATTTCTTTAAGTTGAATTAAACAGTTATTTAAATGATGCAAATGCTTACATTAAAATATCTGTCATTTGCATTTCGCTTATGGGTGAAATTATTAGTTTTATTGCATTCAAAGTAATACAGAAAATACATAAATTTTAGACATTTTTAAAACTTTAAATAAAGCACCTAATTAAAGCATAGACAAAATATTTTAAGCTTTGATTACTTTTAAATTTAAGAAATACTTCCTACTACTACAATAATTTTGAGAAATTCCATTAATCGGCCACCAATTATTTGGTATTTAGCTGCCAAATATTCGGCTTCAGCCAAGAAGAAATGGAAAAGCGTGTGGTACTTGGCTATTCTTCCAAACTACTATTTGCACATGTACTGTGCACATAGCACATGTTTTCAAAAGTGAATTTCTTGCTGATAAAATGTATAAATCCTTTAGCTCTATTCAATCTACTTCATTTTTATTCATTTATGTATTTTCCTGTGTGTGTTTTTTTTTTTTTTTTTTTTTTTTTTTTTGTACTGGACATTTGTGATGCCCCACTGATGAGTACCTACACTGATTTCCAATATCCAGTGTGACTGAAAGAGTTTACATTTAAATTTTGTTGAATTTCAGTAATTTGCTCTCATATAAAGACAGATTTTTCATTTTAGGAATCACCTATACATCGAGCACTCTTTTGGGTTTCCATTTCTGTTTTACAGTTGGATGACATGGCATTATATGCTGCTGGTTTAGCCCTTTTGGAACAAAACTTGCATACCCTGGATTCCCAAGGAATTTTCGAAAATAATGTAAGTAGTGAGACTTAGATATTCATGCAGTAAAAATCACACAAAGAAGTTGTGGTATTTATTTTTTAAATTGCTACTGTAATTGTCACAGCATCTGGTGAATCAGAGAAAGGGAAATGGGTACCGGCTTTAAATGTCACAATTGCTTTCTTTTTCTATTTTATCAAACAGGAGCTAAAAAGCTCTTCTGTTTCTCCTGAGGTCAAAATGCTCTTAACATGTTAAAGGACCCTTTTATTCTTAGGTGGCAAAATTATACATGTATACAATTACAAATGAAACTTGTTCTTGATATGACTCAGAAAATCCATATAATAATCATCATGTCAATGTGTTAGATTTATAAACTTATTCTCTCGTATACTGAATATACAATGTATTTTTAGAAAAATGAATCGCCCTTTTCTTTTTTAAATTAAAGTCAGGATTTTCATTCATCATGGCGAAAACTATATTTCAACCATGTATAAGTTTTATTTCTCAAATTCTTTGTTTCATTTATTTTATATTATTTTTTATAGAACAAATGCTTTCTTTTTATTTTGTAGACTTTAGAATACATAATGATGTCAAGTAGAGAACCTTTGGAATGGCACTTCAAGCAACTTGATCATTCTGTAGGATTGAGCTTCAAATCAAATTTTCACTTTGCTTTGGTTGGTCATCTTATTAAAGGTAATCAAAAATAAATACAAAATGTGATATGTAAGCATTTCCCTTGGGGGAAAAATTAATTTTATTATTGACATTAAATTATTTTAGGTTTTCGTCATCCAACTCCCACAACGGTATCCAGAACTACAAGAGTTATTAATACTTTGCTAGGCATTGCTGCTAAACCACACAAAAGGTAAAACACTTGATGTCAGGTTTAAAGTTCATGAAATCCTTTTAACTTAAGTTGCTAAACAGCGTTTTTTTTTTTTTTTTTAATGTCAAAAGTGTTGGCATATCATCTTATTTATTTGGGCTAATTCTTGCAAATTCATATTTATTTAACACTTTAGCTGATTATATATTATCTGTATGTTTCAGAGATAAATTTGAAGTTACCCCAGAAAGTGTTGCTTATTTAGCTGGTAAGTAAAATGAAACATTCATATTCATTTGATTCTAGATGTTTCCTTCCTTAATTATGGCTTTACTTGAAACAGTTTTTGAATTATGTTTTTGTACATGTGCTTTTTTGGAAACATGTGAGTTTTCTGAACTTGTGACTATCTCCTTGAATGCAGCCCTGGTTTCTGTGTCTGAAGAAGTCCGTAGCAGATGCCACCTTAAGCACAGGATTACCCGAGTCGTTTCCGAGTCTCCGAGCGCCGAGGCTTTTGTCACGGAGCTCCATCCTGCTGTTTCTCCTCAAGTGTCGACATCACCTGGCAACCCTAGTCCACCCACTCCATCCCCCTCCTCCAATTCTGCACAAACTTCCCCCCATGGACCACCACCCAGCAACATACAGCAGACCCTGCCGGTCACTCCAGTCAATAGGAGGCACAAGTCATGGGATACTTTAGATCAAAATGCCCTATTGCAAGCTAAACAGAACAAACAATCTCCAGTGCAGCAGGTGACTTTAAACCTTGGTTTATTTTCAAACTTTCTCTAATATCATACTAAAATATAAATATAAAAAGTTTCCTTCCTTTTTGAAGAGGGAAATGATTTTATTTACATGTAGATAAAAGTATGGGACTGTTTTTCTTTTTTCCCCCAGAAATGGTTAATTTTGGCAAAAATATTACTAATGTACTTTTTTCTTTTCCCCTTGCCCCTCATGAAGTTTTTCTCTTGCTTTGATGGTTCACCAAACAACATAAACAGCAGCAGTAAAAAACGCAACCTATTTTTTTTAAAAAAAATGAAGAAAAACTAATCAAGATTCAGTTTGAATCACTATTTTACAGATTTATTTTCTGGTTTCGGAAAACTTTGAAAATTGCTTTTGTTTCTTAATAGATTGAAAACTTATTTTGTTTTTCACTTTTTAACTGTGCAGTATTTTTATGCTGAGACCTTACTTAATGTCAAAGCTGTTTTTTAAAAAAATTTGTTAAATAAAAAGCACAGTGTGTAAAAACCTTTAAAAGTTCGTGATGCTTTTTTGAAGTTTTATTTAAACAATTTTAAAATTCAGCATTTTTTTGCTGCACAAAACAAAAAGTAAATATGCATTAAATGTAATAATTTTAATGTAATAGAGTAAGGATTCTTCTTTAGTTGAAAGCATGTCACTCAATTATTAAATTTTTTTAACTTAAGACTACTTAATCAATGTGTGTATGGTGACAGTATTTGCAATTTAGTTACCAAATAGAAAGCTTCGTATACTTTGTTTTCTTTTTTTTTTGCTTATTCAGTACATTGCCTAAGAAATCATTGAACATATTATACCATAGATATCTATATTATGTGCTTATATCATGAAATCCATTTATTTATAAAAATTTAATTTACGTCAGTTAAATCTTGCCCTTGTTTTGAAAGATATTTTCATGTATTTCACATCAGCCCCAACCCAAAGAGAACAAATTTTGGCGTAGCTTAGACATAGATGCCCAGAACATGCGCCCCCGATTCAAAACTCAGCGTAGCAGCTCCATGCCGACACCTAAGGCTCAAAAGAGCGAAGATGGAGGAAGAATGTCCCCTGGCCTGGAAGATCAAGATGAAGATTCTTTGGCTCACAAAGATGGAACCTCTCGAGTTTCCAATGAAGACAATGTCCTCTTGGACCCTGAGGTCTTGGTTGACTTCCCCACTCAGTCCCTTGTTCTAACTGTACTGGTAAGGGTGCCCTTTGTGTCATTATATTTTACCATTTTGAGTTTCTGTTTACCACTACCTTTCTATTTGAGGCACTTCAAATAACAATGGCCAATCCCAACTAACCACGAATTTTAAAGTAAATATCACAATATACTCCTGCCATTAATATTTCGAATGTTTTAGTACTAAATTAATTGGGATGGGCCAAATCTTCCATGTTCCACATTTAAAATATGTTCAAAATGAAAAAAAAAATCAATCTTAACAGATAATGTGGTTTTTCTTAAAGTGTAATTTGTTGGGATCAGCTGTTATCATTCAAAGTGCTCAGTTGTATCCAAAATTTTGTTTTCCAATGCATTTTTAAGTTTATAATCTTGTTCCTTAAAACAATTTATGCACGGGGGCAAATAAAAATACAAATATTTGATTTCCCAAGTTAAGCATCAACTAAACCAAATTCTACTTTTATAAAAATAATCCTGTATCTGATTTTTATCTTAATATGCAGCAATGACAAACGAAAGAATAAGTGACAGAAAAGACAGATTTTGAGTAAAGCGAGCTCAAAGTTCAATTCATCTGCAGGCCTAAAATTTATTTTTTCCTAAATTGTGCTGGATAGCAGCATGTGTTACGGAGATCACTATCACCTATTGCAACAAAACAAATAAAGGTTTCACCTATCATTTGCACTAGTTGCCTCAAAATTTTCATTTTTGTCATTTACACCCCTTTGTTTCTTGGTGCCTCATATAATTGAAAAAACTACAAAAAACTTGGTGCTGAAAGTATTTCATGAAATACTTTAATTTTACCAAATAGTTTCAGTACTTTCCCCCCACAGTAAATATTTCCAAAAACCATTGAATTTAGTCTTATCCCTTTTTGTTTTATGTAAAAGAGTAATTATTTTAAATTTGTTACAGGCAACATTGGTTCGAAACACTACCGATGAAAATGAAATGCAAATTTTATATGAATACCTAGCTGAAGCTTCGGTCGTATTTGCTCGTGTTTTTCCTGTGATGTAAGTTTAAAATTTTTTAAAATTACTTTTGAAAAGTTGTACATATCATTTTGCTATATCTTCAAAATAGTTCAGAAATATTTCTTATTTTTATGTTAATGCTAAAATGAATCTAAAATCTCTTGATATCACTGTAATTATCTATTTCAGACATAGTCTTCTTGATTCGAAAATCACCAGTGTACTCTCTTTGTGTCATGATCAAGTAATATTGTCTGCAGTGCAAAGCATCATCCAAAACATGATTTCTTGTGAAGATAGCAGTCAGCAACAACTGCATTATCTCCAAAGTAAGTATTAAGTAAGCTAAGTAATGACTGAATGGAATTTCAATGTAATAACACATTTTTATTTAAAATATTTAAATACTTTCTTGTAAGTGTGACCATCAGTGTTCCTTTTAATGTACATGGATGTATATATATGCTATAAATTTTTAAAACAACTTTCTGAATGAAAGAAAAATACTAATCATTCAAACATGCACAAAGCAGGAATCATTTAAGCAAAGTAAATATATAACTGTATAAAAATGTGTACAGAAATGAGAAGGTAGAAAATAACAAGCAATTAAATGAGACAATTCATCAGTGCTGGTTTGACTGAAAAAATAAGAAGGTGCTAACATGTCACACAATTTGAGAAAAATTAACACTGTAACAAATGAAGTAGTGGGTGAAAGCACCAACTACCAAACAGTAAGGGGTCCAAGCTTTAAGGGTAGGAGAGGAATTAATATTATCAGCATTAAACCAAAACAAATTGATTGCTAGGGTTTCGTCCATGCCGCAGTCAAAAGACTAAAAGCGACACATCAGCAGACCCCTTACCCAAAATAGAATAAAATAATTAGTTCTTACTAAAAATTCCTGGCAGTAAAACCAATTCCAAACACATCTGGTCCGTCCAATTCAAATGATAAAATTAAATTCTGAGAATCAAATCCATATTTCTAGCCAGTCGTCCAGCTATTCTACTAACCTTGCAACCAATAAATTTTGCCACTTGCAACATGCTTTAGAAAAGTATTATCATAATGATTGCAGTTAACTGGTTTCAAAAAAAGCAGGGTGGTTATTGAAGGGAATTTTTGACAAGCAACTCCTAAAATAGTGTATTTCCAATACTAAATTCTCAAGCTTTTTACATGCACAAGTATAGTGGTTTCTATTCCCTTTCTACTCAAGAATAGTAGAATCAGAGATTCAGAGGGTGAATATCAGAAAAGCATGCCTCTGATGTACCGGAATCTCTAATGCTCCAGTTACACTTTCATTGTTTTCTTCCTTGTGTTGTACTTTTTCGGAAGTGTCAACCACGATGGTTTCATCAAATTTTATAAAATCCGAGTTTCACATCCTGCTTCTTCAATAATCATTGTCTCGCTGTGGTATATTTCTTTGAAGCAGTCACACAGAAATGGAAATTTGGAAACAGTTCAAAATTCTTGTTTTACATATCTCATTATTACAAGCACTAGAAAGCATTCTTATAGCTTCAAGCATATCAAATCTTAATTGGGGATTGTTAAATTGACTAGGACCAGCCTATCTGTGTCATGTACTTGTTGCTGGTGGTCACTTTTGTATTTGTATTTTTTTCAGGATCATTTATTGTTCTCCACACAAATTGTTTTCGATACAACTTTTTGACCCTATTTTGATAGAATTGCAACAGAAGTGGAAGAATTTTCCCTTTCGTTAATTGTAGGATAAGTTTTTTCCACTCTTCTAGCTATCGAATTTCGAGAGGGAAAGTGGTCAGTTCCTGATAAAAAATTCAAGTTATAGCAATATTCAAGTTATCAGACTATGGGTTATCGCAAATTAACTGCATTTTAAAAATTTTATTTCAAATATATATGCTTCAATATTTATTTGAAAATTTTTCATTTTTCAGCATTTGGCTTTGGTGGCCTTTGGAGATTCGCTGGACCATTTTCCAAAGTAAGTTATAAATTTTGTGTGTGAATAAATGTAATTATAAATGCAGTCAACACTAATTAACCCAAACAAGATACAAGGGCTTCTGTCTCCAGACGGATTTCTGTCCTGACAAATTTTTGAGACTGAGCTGGAGATGGAAGGAAAAACTCAACTATTTATTCTTTTAATTTTGACTTGGAAAAATAAATAAATATAAATCTTGGTTTTTAAATTCTGTTTCAAAAGGACGTATTTGAACTGTTGCATTCCCTTCCTTGCACGGAGGACTCTAGCCATCTTGTAGAAACATGCAGGCTTGGCGTCTTATTAACTGCTTCAAACCAATTCACTTGGAGGCATGGCTTTTGACCCACGTATTGATGATGCTGCAAGCTTATGTCAATTCGCACGTGTTCTAATGGGCAGAGCTCTTTAATAGAATGAATGATCTGTGTGCCTTCTGCTTTGGAAGAATTCGCAGTGTAATGTAAAAATAAATGGGGGTTGAAAAAAAGAGTATTTGGAAACAGTACTAGAAGATAGAATTTTGGTGGTGCTTTTAGTTTGTTTTTATAAAATAAATAAATAAAAGGGAAAATTATAAGTGTGACATTTTCATAATTTTAATCATCTGAAACACTTCAAAGTTCAAGAGTTTACCACACCCTTTGAATGAAACAAAGCCCATTTCTGCCCATCTTTGCTAACCACCAACCTTCTGCGTGAAAGTAGCAATAAATCAAATTAGCAAAGTATATCAAGCAATCATCAAAATAAAAACTAGTAAAAATTGGTGAAACAACTTAATATTTTAAAACTGTTGGCACTGCATGCCTGTCAGCTGCTCTGATATTGGCAGAAGACTTCCGAATTCGGGGCCTATTCTCAATCTTCAGATTTTGAATTTTTGCTTTTGTTCCTTTTTCCCCTTACTCGTTGTTTCTGCCTTTCATATATAAGAAAATACTTCTTATAAAGATTCAATCCCATTCTAAATGTATTTTTTGGGCCAAGCAGGCAGTTCTGCCCCAATTCATGGTGTTTGTGCCGATCTTCTACTTAGGCATTGTGATTCAGGTAAGCAAAATCTATTTAAAGGATTTTTAAATTTTTGCAGCTTTTTGAGACACCCCTCCCCCTTCCCATCAATCTCTGCAACAATCAAAATGGTGTGTTATCCCATTTCATCAAAAAAATTGTTGTCAAATTCGATAAATTGTGAGAATTGATATTTATTTAAAACCACCACAGCTCTGTATTTTCAATTTTCCCCTTTAATTATCTAGGAATATAATAAACAAAGATAATACTTATTAATAAGTTGTTGATACATTGTTCTTTCTTTACAAGGTTAACTGATTTTTATTATATTTTTGCTCTTCTTGTGATTCTGCATACACTTTTGTTACTCTGAGGTAAAAAGATAGATGATGATAAAATTGAACCAGCTTTTTCAGTTTTCTCAGATAATTTGGTACAACTGCTACGTTTTTGTTCATTTGATTTTCGACAGTGCTACTAAAAGCTACAAGGGCCAAAATTTTGCTGGTGTAAATGCATTGAACTCTTTCTTAATTTTTGATTTTTTTCTTTTTTCTTTCAAGAAACCTTAATAACCCTCGAGGATTTTTCAATTTAGTATTTTTGTGTATATATAAATTTGTTACAATTTGTTTTTCCCCTACTATGCTATAACATGTCTGACTTAAGCCATACAATTGTATTTTGTTTAAGTACCATTTTGTTATGCAAAAGTTTAGGTGTAAATCAACCAGTTGTATTTACAACATCTTCGCTTGAACATGTGGGGGTAGGCGGGATTCCAAATATTTCCAGTCTTGGTCACTTCACCTAACTTGCACTCATGATGATAACCATAATAACATACTTAGAGGCTTGGCTTAGTTAAATCCTGTGTAATGCAATGATTTACATGTTCAGCTGTAACAAATTATTCTTTGCTTTGGTTATGGTGGCCAGATTTTGAAATGAACCTTTATTTTTGTTTTCCAAATCAATAATTTTTCTTGAATGTTTATCTCAATGAGGGTTATTAAGTTCATTTGTACAAAAGAGGTACTCTGTCTAACCTTCGAGTAGTGATGGTGTCCAATATTTCCTGGACAATTGGAAATTCCAATTGTTTAGGAACATTTCAATATTTATGGTGAATGAAGGGAGAAAATATTCCGACACATTTCAGCCCCCTTTTCTTAAGTGTTACTACAAGTATTAGGAGGACATTTGTTTAATTGAAGTTTGTACTGTGAGTCGATATATGTATGTAGAAGTAAACATTTATCAGTGGTCATACTTTTAGCATAATTACGTAAAGACTGCAATAAATTAGTTAAAGTATGGGAAATATGTATGAGTTGTTGAATTAAATGTATGTGTTTATTAACTATTGTCTTTAAAAAATAATTTAAACAGATTTTATTTTTCAAATTGTTAATAATATTCTTTTTTCTTCTCAGACGTCAGCATGTACATCTTCCACATATTGCGTAAGTTTTCTTTCTTTCTTTCTGTTTGTGTGCTAAAGTTAAAAACTTTTTTGTTTACTGATATTAATTTAATATTCTTATCTTTTTATTTTGTATTTATTGCTTTTTAATCTTTTATATGAACATGCAACAGCATGCAGAAATGATAGTTGTAAGTAAAAGTTTATTATAGAATTTTCTCATGTAATTAAAATAACATTGATTTAATTTAAATAAACAATTTATATTCACAGGAATTTTTTAAACTGTTTTCCTTATATTTTCATAATTTTAATAATACATAACAAGAATTTACAGAAAGGGATCCTCAATTTTTCAAGTCCTCAACTTTTTGGAACTTATGTTTGGCATCATTTGCTTTAAAGAGTTTTTAGCATCTTTTTCTAATGCACACATTACCACACGTAGTATAGGTTTGAAAGTCAAATTTTTCTGTTTGCTGTTCAATGTAAATACATAAAGCATGTATAAAAAATGTTATTAAATAAATTTGATCAGTAATAAATTCAAGCTGGGGCATTATGCATTATGCAAGCAAAGGGCCAATCTTTTATCAAAACAAAACAAGTTTTTTTCAACAATCTTCAATAAAGACATAATTGTGCAGTCCTTAATGCAATTTGAACTATTTATTATCCAATACAAATTTTATTATGTGTTTTAATTTTATACTTCCCTACAAAATGGTAATGTTTTTACTCTGAAGTGCTTTCATATTGTACATCTATTTAAGGTGCTATTGATTTGATGATATCCCAATTTCATTGATATATATATATAAATGCATGTACATTCATTTGTATTATTATAATATCAGGGTATCTGCTCACCTGGAAAGACATGTAGTTTAAATTTTATTTATAATTGAAATTTGTGATGGGAAAATCCTGATTTTCAGTAAAAATACTCAAAAATTACAGTAATTGAAAATTTATCATTGAGTTGGTGTGGGTTCTGGAAGCTATAATATAAATTTCCTAAAACGTTATATTTTATGTTTTCGGAAAATGTCACCATATTCAAGGCTGCAAACTGCATCACGATGCATTCCTTATGCAAATACGGCAGTTTCCCCTGAATTTTTTGTTCTAATCATTGTTTATCTCCCTAGTATCATGGTTCTTGACCAGTCTAACTTATTACAGTGTAATTTTTTTTGCTTCCCCTGAAAGCTTGCAACATTTTAGTTAACCCTCTCATGCATGCATTATTAAATAATTATCAAAAAAAATATTTTAACCTACAATTTAGCTTTGAATCCATCAGAAAACAGGAAATAAATTAGAATTATTCTTTTTTTTTAATTTTAAAGAAATTAAAGGCACAACCTCAAATGAGGCTTATATGCAACAAAGGGTACACTTCAAGAAAAAAATTATTTTTCGTGAAACTCTTCAAAGCATTCAGGGCATAAATAAACATCACAGCGGCCACAAGTGTATCGCATTTTGCTTTTGCAGTTTCCATTCTTGCATTTTAAGGCAAATTTTCCTCCTGTTTTCTTCGGGTAGTGGTTACCATTATCAAACCGCAACTCTTTTGCGACATTTAATAATCGCAACTCTTTTGCGACATTTAATAATTTTCTTTTTTTTATCGTCGACTCGAAGGAAGAAGGACTGTTACTCGGCCTACCCTTTTTCTTTGGTATCATTGAGCTCCCTGTGTAAATGAGGCTTGATGCTCTGCTACTTTTAAATTCTAGCAAATCATGTTTTTCCTTTGCGTCTTTTCTCCAAAGTAGCCAAGCATTGACTGCTGCAACATTCAGCATATGAAAAAATATTCTCATATACCACCATTTATTCCTTTGAGAATGACGATATAGTGCCACAGGGGAATCCATTAAATCCACACCTCCCATATGAAGGTTGTAAATGCGTACTGCATTTGGCCTTGCTATGTCGATCAATGATTTGGTTGTCTGAGAAAAACGCTTTGCTTTGTCCATCGGTTGCACTCCAGCAAATGATGAAACTACATGCACAATGCTTTTATCAACCCATCGAGTGACTGTTTTATTTTCCTCAGAAGAAGTCACAGATACTGACCCCCTTCCTTCTTTTAGAAGAGATTTAGCATCCTTCAACTTTTCATCTGCGCCTAGCATTCTATTGGCTCAAATTATACCAACAAAGTAAATTTTTTGTTTTTTCAGTTCTTCATTAAGGGGAATTGAAGTAAATAAGTTATCGCAGTACAATTTATGATTTCTCCCAGCTAAATCATGGCTCAATCGCAAAACTACATCACCAGCTGCACCATATTCTTTAGATGGAGGACTTCTACTACCATTTGCTCCTTGAAATATTTCAAAGCAACAAACATAACCAGAAACTCCAGCACGAACCCATATTTTGAATCCCCATGGCTTCGGTTTCGATTTTATATACTGCTTTAGGTTGGAACGACCTTTAAATGGTACCATCATTTCATCAACTGATTGAGATTCTTCTGGAGTTCTCGCTTCATGAAAAGTTTTATGGAGAAGATCTAAAAAAGGCCGCAACCGTATCAGGCGGTCTTTGTTATCTACGGGGATCTTAGTGTTATCCTGAAAGTGAAGATAACGTTTAATTGTTTCAAATCTGCTTATAGACATGTAGTTTGCTATTATGCCTAGCCGTAAGTCTCCGACCGTACTCCAATACTGACGAAGTCTAGCGTACCTCACATATGTCATTACTAAATTTATAATGAGAAACACTTTCATTTCACTAAGAGAAATTTTAAAATTTTCTTTCCCATTTTGCGTTCCATATAAATTACTTTGGAAGCACATTTATTCCAAGTAATAGTCGGGAATCAGCCTGTAAAAATAATCCAAAGGAGTTTCTCCAAAAAATTGTTTTTCTTTTTCAGGTTTAAATTCAATTGGTTCTTTTGAGAAATCATTATCTTTGTTAGCCCTCCAACGTCTGTTTCTTTTTACAAACTTTTTTTTCTTTTCAGCTTTCGTAGTAGAATTTTTTTTTTTGTCACTACCAGCCTCATCACTATCTGATTCTGTTGTTACAGTTTCAGATCTTTGTCCATCACTTGATGACTCTCTCACATTATTCTGAATTAGAAAGCAATCAATCTCAGCATCATTTTCATGAAGATCATCTTCAGAATCAGAAGGTTGATCCATAATTACTTCCATTTCCTTTTGAGACTTAACCTGTTTTTTTGGTCTGCCATATTTATATCTCAACCTATCATCCATCATAGAATGTACAAAGGCTAAAAGAAAATAACGAAAACCATATCAGCAAATTAAAGAAAATAAAAACAGGTTTAATTTACTAACAGTATTATTTGTGAAAATTTATAATTATAATTTTTTAAAATGACCTACCAATACATAAATAATAACATGAAATAATTAATCATACAATTAATGTTTATGAATTGCAAAAAGTATGACAATAAACAATAATTTATTATTATAATTATATATTTAAAGTACCATTGATTTAGAAAATAGTGCTTTTGTAGGACTTAGCATTGATGCTAATCACAGTACTGGTAACCTCAAATGAGGTTTGTATGCAGCCGAAGTTGTTAGCTACCACAACTACATGGTAACCTCATTTGAGGTTCTCAATAGAAAAAGCCTTAATTAATCAGAAAATTGCTAATATGCGACCATTTTATATCAATTTTAATCAAAATGATTCAGAAAAAAAGGAAATAATTTTACTTACACGATATTTTCAAAGGAAGTGCAGAACGAGTCCTTCTACAAGTATCGCTTTTTGACTTACAGTGCTGAAACAAAATGGCTATTTTTAAGTCCTAAAATTGAATTGTTCAGCTCGTGAAGCCATCTTTTGCAGCTTTTAAAAAGTTTACTTGATCATTATGCTGGACTATTCTACAACTGTGGATTAAAATAAGTTGAAATAATATTTATTTATTTATTTTTTCCTGGTAACCTCATATGAGGTTTCCATGCACGAGAGGGTTAATCAATATTTGCCAAACATGCTTTTTATCTTGCTAGAATAAATTGTCCATTAGCAACACTTTCTCATCAGGGTTTTGAATTTTAATGTCTGTTATTTTTCAGTCTCAGACCAATTTAGACAATGCGGAGCTGTTTGTGAATTGCCTTGAGGCAATGGTGGAGACCTGTCTGCCCATTGAAGATGGTGAACTTCATGATTTATCTCAGTATCCCAGCACATTGAGTGTTTCCTCCACCATGAACTTATCGTCTTCAATGTCCAGTCTCACCCTTGGCTCACCGACTGACAAAGAACCGGTGACAGAATATTGTTCTCTAGTCAATGAAGGGTCTGTTAGAATGAGACATGGCTCCACTAATCAGCTGACTCGCCAGAGAAGTCTAAAATGCAAAAATGCTAAGAATGGGAAGAACTCTCATTAAAAATCCAACCGAAGATTTACTTATTTTTAATTTTAATTTTATTTTTCTAAGTGGAAAAAATTGATTCAATAGTTGTGTAAAATATTTAATAAGAAAACTGTAAAGAGGCTATAGCTATGTTTTGCTGCGCATAAGTTTTGAAACATGCTTGTTTGCACTCATTTACATTTTAAGTAGACAGTTGATGCAGCTCTAGCTGAGATTTGTTAAGCCAAACATCCTGTCTGCATACAAACTTGAAATAAATTATTCATTGAAGCAAAGGGAAAAAAATAATGATTGGACCAAATATTAAAAGGAATTAAAATAACATTTTCCGGAAAAAAATAATTTCTTTTAACAAAAAAAAGAAACTTTGTTATAAATTCCTTTTTAATATGTATACACAAAATTAAACTATATATAATATACATTAGTTGATGAGGAATTTATTCGGGACCAATTGCAAACTTTATTACACCTGGTTGTTCACTGTATCTTATTTAACAAAATGAGGTTGATCATATAAAGATTTATTGCACTTAATCTTGGATAATAAAATTTTCATTTTTAGTCTTTTATTGCACACCGGTAGTTAACATCCCCTGAGTTTTCCTTGTGATTTCAGTTCCTTTTAAAAGTTGATTTCTGATAAATGAAATCTTACGATAAAGTATTTTCAAATTACTTATTTTGAAAATTATTTATGTTTCTGCTGAAGTCTATTATTTTTGTAGTAACTGGAAAATATCTGTACATTCCTCATGATCACATTAAAGAACCAATCACAATTGCTTGTGCGCATTATAAGAAATGTCTACTAAATGTGTAAATGTGTATTTGTAACTTTGCATCTAAGTGTGCATGTATGTATGTGTGTTCATATAATGATATGCGTGAATGGATATGTGTGTGTGTAATATATGTGTCCAGTATGCTTTCAAATTGTTATTTCCTCAGAATATGAGTTTCATTGCTTTTGAATAAATGTACAAGTGTGAACAGAAATAAGCCGATGTTCTTTTGTAAGAAAAGAAAGAAAGTCGCCTGCATTCCAAAGGCATTTAACTTGACACTAGTACCAGAGTATGATATTTTTAAAAGTGAATGCTAGTCTATGACTCCCACCAATGACTGTAACATTCTTAGTTCAATATCTAGTTGCACATAAATTTTAAACGTCAACCTATCTGTTTTCTCAAAGTCGAATCTTCAGTATTATTCATGTAGCTATTGTACATACTAAAGATGGTAATTATGTAAGACATGTACATTATATAATACTGCACCCAAATACATCTTGATGATTATAGTTGGTTGATTTTATTGCCTGTATATTTTCATTGGCACGCTTTTATGTCATTATCATTGTAGGTTTTTCATTTTTTGTTGTTGTAGTTCATACTGAATGTATATTTTAATGAATGTGTTAAGTATTTTCATTTTTGTGTTTGTCTATTTATTAGGCAAATAATTTTTTGCATGTTATACATGAATCGGTCAGCATGTTCTCGTGTCTAATCATTTGATAACATAAATAATACATTGATGTTGTGTACATGAGCTTAATTTAACTTTTGAATTTCGTTAGAGTTATGCTTTCCTTATCTTCCAAATAAAGAAAATTGCATTTATTGTAAAGCATAAATTTAATGAGTACTTACCTCCTGCTAGAGATATGCAATATTTAAAGTAATTTTTTTGTATGGCAGGAGGAAGATGGCACTTAAAAGTATGAAATACCTTTCTTTTTGTGCCATCTTTTTCTATCAGATTTTAAAAAATAAATAAATAACTTTAATTCAAAAAAGAGAAGAGTAAGGAAAAGAAGGGTTGTTTGGCTATGCATTTCTATTAACCCTTTAACTACAGAGACTGATAAGGAGTTTAATGCACTTCTACCACATCTTTCTGCTTTACATATTAGCTAATAGATATATTTGTGCTATATTTTTGCTGTAAAACAAAATTTATACAAATATAGCTATTGTACTATGGGGGAAATAGTCTTTTTTTACCATATTTATAGTAATAATATTGCAGCAAAAAAGGAATTTTCTCTGAAATTACTGTTGTCCCAGCCTTGTAGTGAAAAGGTTAAAGAAATGAAATCTATATATAAGTAGGCAAAGACAAAAGCTAAGTACCATTTTCTTTGATTATCAACTGATTTTCTAACCTTTTTTTTAAAATTTTGCTATTGATAAGCTTGAATGTAATCAATAAAAAAAAAATTGGAAATAGTCAATTACTTTTTTCTGTGAAGATTTTTTAGTAACTTCTTTTTTTAAAACTAAAATATTTTTGTATTAATAATGCATGCATTATTTTCTTTAGAACTGAATCAGTTTTGCCACTTTCGCAATACGATTAAAAATTGTATTTTTATATTCGCAGGTCTTGCAATTTTCCCTTGACAATCAAATATGGGCAAATGAACCCGCCCCCTCTTTTCCCATCTCATCACCATTAGAATACAATGAACACATGCTTTTTTCTTTTTCCCCCTTTCCATCTTATTACAGTATGATTATGATGAAGCTGTTAGAGAGGAATTTTATTACTTATTGCTGACTTTTTTCTCCTCCAACCTTCTTCCTTGTTAGCACTAGGCCTTAGGGATGCCCTCCCCTGGGCGGGAGGCAGTGGGGGTCCACGGATTTTGCATGCACTTATCCGCAAGTGTACGTGGGGGGTCTTCAACGGGTCGGGTATCGTACATCCGATTTTCAGATACATAGGGTAATAGGGGAGGGGGGTAATACTTGCAGCATATTAAAATACCCGAATGCATGAAGTGTTTCGTGATTTGCATAGCAGCCCTTGAGTAAAATGTAATTTGACTATTAAAGGTTACTACTTAAACTGTTCCAAAAAGTATGTTTTTCCATTTTAAAAAAGTGCATTTATTGCTTTTATTTATGGAAATGAAACTATGCATTTATCCAGGGCCGGTCCTATCAATGTGCGAAGTGTGCAAAATACAAGGGCGCTAGCATCTTGGGGGCGCCTCAGCGTCAGAGTAAAAAAAACAAACACAATAATCCCTGTTTCACACAATTAATTCAACAATTCTAGTTGTCTTAACATTTGCAGACCCAATGATAGTGACTCTCCCAGATTCTCCACATTTCAAGTGAAAGAACTTAGCGTCAAAATCCCCTTGTGGCGTTGGTACTACACCCTCCGTGGTGCTTGATAGAGATGGTTAGATGGCACCAATCCCGAAGCGCACTAGGTAAGCCAACAGCTGCCCATTAAAAAGAAAAATATAAGTTATTCATTTCATGTATGTAATTAAAGTTTTAAAAATAATTGAAAACTCGATAAAATTTATATACAATTGAATTTATAGTATTTTAGTTCGTATAATGAAAGAGGGCTAGGGGCGACTATTTTTAGAAAGTCCAGGGGCGCCGAATACATCGGGCCGGCCCTGCATTTATCAAATGAAGCAACTGATGTAAATAAACAGTACTATTAATTATGGATAGTGATTAAAGTTTTTTTTCCTTATGATTATTACTTCATTTCCATCTTTTTAGCTCCAGTTTACTTTAAAGATATTATTGCTATTCATAAGCTATTATCAGTTATTGAATGAAAATATCTGCTAAAAATGAGCTATATTTCAAAGCTGAATTTTTTTTATGTAGATCTTTCTAAACAAAATCAAAACAAAACAAAGACAATTTTGTTCTATTTTTTACAAAATTTAAATGCTAAACTTTATATTGACCTGTATTCATAATCAGTAATAACGAGTTCATGATAAAATGTATCTTTAAAATCTACAGAAAAAATAGCCTATTTTAAAATAAATGATGTACAGTAGAGGAAACCCGACTAGATGTGGACCAAGTTCAGTTTGGATAACTTATATAGTGATGATTTCGGTAATTCTTGATTATATAAGAAGATGATATTTATTAATGTTTATACTTACAGTACTTGTGAGGTACCCTTCCAGTGGTTGTATAAAAATGGGGTAACGTTTCTTGGCTGTATTTTCTTTCAGAACTGACTTTTTTTTTTCTCTTCTTCTCAGAGCAAAAGCATTTTTTTATGATTTGGTTAAAGCAGAAGTTGAAACTGGACTTGGATAATTGAGACTCTACTGTATTTCAAATATATATTTATGTAACAGGTCATGCACAAAATTTCATGTGTTGAAACTAATATTAAAAATGTTATGTCTGTTAAAAATATCAAAATATTATAAAGTATATGACTTGTTGTGTGGCTGGTAGATGTTTAACTTGTTGAGATTCTTTTTATAATCAGTATATCTTTCCAGCCTGAGAAATACTTCTTAAACAAACGATCCCGTTTAAATGTTGTCGTATATATTTATTGTTTCAATACATTTATTAAAATTCTATTATTAAATAATATTTGCTTAAATAAATGTATATGTGTTAATTGCTGAAAAATCAACTATTTTCATATGTAAATATTGATTAAACCAAATTTTAAAAAATTCATATTGCAGTTTTTTTTTTTTTTTTTCTTTTGATGTGTGTGAAGTTTATATTGTGTTAGCTTTACTGACAAAACTTTGAAAAGTCACTGCAAATGAATCCCATTATGGCATAGAGATTGGGGATATGTTTCGACGCACCTTATAATATGACTATAATAACTTGAAACTTGTTTTCAGCTGAATTTTATTTTAACAAGGTAATAAAAGACGATATAGTGCTAATAGGTGTTGGATTAAAAGTTACATTCTTTATCAAATTACATTACTATTACTTCATGTAGAATATTTTAATTTATCGCATTTAAATAAAAAAAATATACAGTGAAATCTGTAAGTTGACCACTTGCGGTGCAGCACTTAAATGGTCAACTTTACATGTTTTAGTACACAAAACAGAGTATATAGCCTGAATACAATTAGAACTCTGACTGGAAGACAGGCAGTGTATATTTTCCTGGAACTACATCAAAACTATTGTTCCGTTTAGTAATGTTATGTTTGCAAAATCAATTCAAAATATTTTAGTAGAAGCATATTGTCAAGTCAAATGAACTTAGAACTAAGGATGTAACGAATATTCGGCCGCTATTCGGTATTCGGCCCTTTGGCAGAATATTTGGCCTGGCCGAATAGTCATTTCATTACCTGGCCGAATACTGGGCAAGGTCAAATTCGGCCTAGCCGAATATGGATGGACTATTCGGCAATAGTTCTGCTGCAGTAGAAATGTAAAAAAAATAAAGAAATTAGTAGATTTTGAGCATTTAAAATTGTATTATAGTTATTACAAAAGAATACATTAGTATATAGTTTTAATAAATAAAAATAATTTAGAAAGAAAACTACTGTTTTTAAACCTTATTTTAGGCTTGACTGAGGAAAAACAGATTTTAAAGTTGTAATATTGTATTTTACATTTAGCATTTGCTCCCAAAAGCTGGCAATAGTTCATTTTGATGGAGAATATGAGATATTTAGTTTGTTATTATTAACAAAGTTGAAGTCAGACTGTGGTAGGGTAGACTGATTTATTGTGAATATTGGGTACGAGGTAAATGTGAAAAGCCTAGAATATATCATGAATATTTAGATAGTATAAGTTATTTGGGTTTTTTTGAAAATAAAAATATAATCCAATTAAGTGTATTAAATTTTAATAGATCTTTTAAAAATAGGTATGTAAATAACCGCATAAAATAAAAATATTAAATTTTATACCTTTTAAAATATCTTCATAAAAGTTTTGAGCAAGGTAAAAGCAATAATAGTTATTTCATTTGAATTTAATAATTAGTAAAATAATGCTAATGCTTACTACCATAAAACTTGTCTTTTGTATTCCATTTGCGGGTAAAATTCTGAGTTTTATTACATTCAAAACAATAGAGAAAATATATTAATTTTAAAAAGTTTTAAATTTTAACAAAGAGAATTAAATCATACATCATAGATTGTGTGGACATGGGAATAGTTTCTGAAAAGAAACCGTTCCCATGAAAATTGAGTCTTCCTGTCCAGTTCAGGTACACAACAGCGCCTGACCGTTCATGTGCATCAAGCTTAAGTGACTCGACCAGATGATGATGTGCTCATGCCCGTTAATTGTAATATAACAATACATAATTTTTAACATTGCAATTTTTTTTAACATTAAATTTACAACTATTATAGCTCTGAAATGTTGTTTAATATTAAAACAGAATTTTCATAGAAAATATCGGGAAGATTTTTATATAGCTGAGCAATTAAGTAACAGTAATGGCATACTTCCCTTAAGGAGCAAGCAATAATAAATAACTGTTGAGAAGCAAAACTCCGACTCTGGCCTGGAGTCTTGTAAGAATTAGCTTCAGAAGTTTTACTCAAATGGCTGAGAGGGCAGGGGGATAGTTCCAACATCATTTTCGGAGAAAATGTTATGTACTGATCCCCATTGTAATCATAAACCACCAAAAATGAGTTACTTTTGTTACATCACATACAAACAATTTATTTAGAAATCCTATTTTGAAAATAATACAGCAACATACAAAAGAAAAGCAATTCTTTAGGATCCGCTCCGCATTATGGATATTTCTGAAGCATCTAATAATGATAATTAAATACCATTTAAATCTTTTCAAAATGGTATGAATAACTATGGTAAATAAACAGGTGCAAAGTGGTGAATTGATTCTCTGCACACAGGGCATAAACTACTTGAAAGCTCAGTCATACGTTCTGAGCAGTCAATACATAAACATGCATGTCCACAATTTAATATTACTACTTCTACAGGCTTTGACAAACAAATAACACATTTGGGTGTGTGTTCTGAAGTCTGTACATCCTCAGACGTTCCCTCTCTTCTCTTCCTTTTTGCTTCCTCCAGCATTCTCCGATGCATCGCAGCATCTCGCCTGCGTCTGAACTTGGAGCCCGCTTTTTTGGCGACATAAATGACAGTAAGGAAGCTAATGACGCCAAGAAAATAGGTGAAAAACTTTGCCGCTTTTTTCGTGCCACTAACTTTTGTAATCAAAGATTCCAAAGTGTATGCTGTTAGGTAATATGTACCCACATCAGGAGGTTTTATTTTCAGTGCATTGTCCTCAATCATCAGCTGGCCAACCGCTGTCAAATTAGTATCCTCAAGTAAAATGCTTTCAATGTGTTCAATCCCCACCGTCCGTTCTCCACGAAAGAAGCCTAGCAGTACTTCACCAAAAGTTTCCTTCTGAGAAGTGAATTCGTTGTAAACGACTGGGATGCTCAGCTCTTCAGCAACAAGTGGATCTATTACTTCAACACACACTTGTCTCCTAAACAATACGCTTTTGCCGCATAAAGCAAAAGGAATACTTGTCATTGATTTTTGAATAGTGTGATTAACGGTACTCCTGCAACAGAGTTATATGAATTAGTTGATGATTAAATATATTTTTTTCTAATTCATACATCAAAGGAGATACTCAGAAGCAAAGGGATTTAAGGCCGGAGCCTGCTTTAGAAGGCTCAAAAAAACGAATTTTTTTTTCATTGCTTAAACCGATTCCTAATATATTTAAGAATATGCATGTAAAGTTATAGAGGCTAATTCTCAATATTTTTAAAAATATAGCCCTAAACGTGGCCAGATGTCGAGCAGGTGTACGAGCACTCGGGCAGCTTTAGCGCGCGCCGTCCCCTCGGTCGAACAGCTGCGAACTATGTATGTGAAAAGGTTCAAGGTCGTTCGAAATAATATTTTGAATTCGTAGAAGTACCGACTCAAGTTGTAATACAGATTATAACGATTTGGTATATGGCGCAGGAATAGCTGATTAGCGTATCATCACTGTAAGTAATAGAAAATTAACATTTTTCCGATCGTAAACTTGCAAGCGCGTTTTCTGGAGTTTTTGTTTTTATGTTTTTTCTAAACTGGCGGGTGTGATTGCAAGAAAACTAGACGACCAAACGAAACGAAACAAAACTTGTCAGCTTCAGTTTTGTATTCTTTTGTATTTGAACTAAAAAAAATTCTGAACAACTTTTTTAGCAAGTTGAAACGATTTTTTTGTTGTAAAAAAGACATTTTTTTTCAAACCTGAGAAAAAATTTTTCAATTTTTTCGGGGTTTTTTTTAGTTTAAATAGAAGATAAATATATGAAAATTAAAAACATTTTTGTTTTTTTTGTTTCAGACGAAAATTACGAGCGCCATCTTTCCCGCCTATCGGAGACCGCAATTGCAAGGTGTTGCACAAATGTGCATAAAAATCGGCTGCGTTTGAATATTTTTGTCTTAATTTTCTTTTTACTTGTTCAAATATGTAATAAAATGATCTGAAATCTTCGCTAGAATTGCTTTTTTTTTTTTTTTCTGTCCTGAAAAAATTCCTCAAAAACCGCTTCTTTTTGGCCTTCTAAAGCAGGCTACTGCCTTAAGTGACAAAAGTTCACGAGATAACTAGTGCATATTATGTGAGAAACATCTAACATCCTATATATCTATAATATAGAAAGCATCCAGTAGCAGATGGTGGTGGTAGCTCTTACAAGAACTATTACCCAATGTGATTTATATTAAAAAAAGAAAATAAAGAAGAAAAATACATTATACTCCCATGCTTCAAATTTCGCACCCGTTTTAAGCAAAATTTTAATTTTTTCCACTTGTATCCCTTTGCATCTGCAATGCCATAAAAAATAATGATAAAGAATGAATTTTCTGCCAGTTTTGAGAACCTGAAAAAGTTTAAAATTAATGATCCAATGAAGACGTACAACAATATCATAATATAAGTAGTGTTTGGAAATTTCATTACAGGTCTGAAAAAAAATCATTTATTTTGATGAGATTTAATCTTGATATCTGAAGGAAATAATCCTCCGAGAGAAATTTTAATGAACTATAAAGAGTGTTCACTGTTTTGAATAAACTTTTACACAGAATAAATAAGGAAAAAAAAAATTAAATTGTGCAAAAATATTTTAAAGTGGGGGGGGGGGGACTTAATTCTGATGCTTGCCCGACTTAGTTTCATTTTCCCAGATAAAACATTAAATTAATTGTCCATCAAAATTTGCCTGGAGGAATGTTAAGTTACACATGAAATAATAATTTCTTTATGTGAACTAATTTCTTGCCTCCAAAGCACTTAAAATTCAACTTGTTACACTTTAGATAAAAAGAAAGTAAAGATAAAAGCACTTCCATTTTATTTAAAATACATAAAAAAGCATTTATTAAAAAGTGCTTTATTTTTAAAAACTGGTTGATTTAAATTTATTTATTCACATACTTGATATAATGTAAATACATGGAAACCTAGAAATATATGGAAGTCCAGAATTAAGGGTATTTAGAAATACAACTAAAAATATATGTTCATACAACATACATTATAATATTATTCAGCTATACATGCACATTTTTATGTTCATGATAATTCCATTATTTGTTCTTGTTTAGTGAAATATAATATGTTCACAGCTCAAAAGTATTTTAACTGATATTTAATAAAAAAGAAATTTTTTAAGAAAAAAACTAAAACATGTCCTTTTTCTTATACTGCAGTGTTTCCCAACCTTTTTTCCCTTGTGAACCCCTTCTAAAATCCGAAAAAAATGGCGAACCCCCTTCTGTAAGGGGTGACAAAACTAAAAAATTTCCTACCACATTTATTGCACAGTACTTCATATCAAGAAATGATGTAATTGTAAAACATCTAAGTCTAAATAAAACTAAAACACGGATACAAATATTTTCTTTATTATTATTATTGAATTATTTGTTCTTTTTGAATAATTATCAGGGCAGTAAACATATGTATTCCTTTTTTTTTTTAACTACTCGTATTTTCCTGGTAGGTTTCTCTTTCCGGTTGAAACATACAAAATTCGATAAAGTTTTGGACATTTAAAGAAAAAATTTCTACTTGTGATAATGCATAAAAGTTGGAATAAATTGTGATAAATGCGACTCCAAATTCAAAATTAATGAATCTGGTTCCATTAACCTCCTTGTTCCAGTTTAGGGTCTTTATAATGATAAATTTGCCTAAAATAATGCAAAATGTTACATTTTATGAAGTACATTCTCATATTTCCGGCTCCTTCTCCGTGCTCGCGAGGGAAAGGTGGGAAATGGTAGAAGAAACATACGTTCTAAAATTTAAAATAAGTGGATAAATAACTTTCGGTGCTAATTGGTGATCCAAATTTTTAAAATTCTAGCAAAAGTAGATATAAGTGCATTTCAAATTTTGTATGTATGCTTCCTATATCAGTCCACTTCTTTTCTGCATTATCTGGAAAACACAATTTATGTTTAAAAAATCATTTGTGTAGTCTTTTTAAATTACATATGTAAATTTAGTATTTCGTGTTTTCTTTCATGTTAGAGATAAACAATTCCGCCATTGCAATATTATTTTCGCGAACCCCCCTTTCTGCAATGTGCGAACCACCGGTTGGGAAATGCTGTTATACTGGTTCCTCATAAGTTTTCAAAAAAAAGTTAATAAAAAAAGTGCTGCTTTCTGATTATTAAAATTATGCTACTTTTGTAAATAACATGTAGAAAAATTTTCATGGTCAGGAAAGATAAGTTTTGTGACCAGTCAATTATTGAAAATAATTAAAGTTTCCTGGAAAAGTGTGAAACTCGAAAGTACTGAAGATCAAAGAATTTCGTATTTGAGACTTTGTGCTGCATAAAATTTAAAAAATATGGTGAAAACAAAGAAATAAACATAGCAGTATGTTTTTATTTAAAATTTATAGCCGTAAAACCAATTTTATTTTATAAATTATGAAAGTGACCTGAAACTTCAAATATCATATATTTTAATGCATAATTACTAGCAATATACCACACTCTTAGAAAAGGAATCCATCTGATTTTATTTTCTCGAATAATGTTCTCTCGTATAACGCCTCGAATGTGGGGTAAGTGCTGACTTTTCAGAGGTGTGGTGAGTCCTTTAACACTTCCAGTAATTACAGCATAAGGGACAACTCCTCCTCTATTACGCACCTTCTGCACCAAATCAGGATTCAGTTCAAAGCATGGAGCCTCCTGATGATTAAAAGTTTAATTAATAATACCAATAACAATAATAGCATTGATAACATTTTTCCATCAGAAAATGCACTTATTTAAAAAATATGATAGTTCTGATCCTGTTCTAAATTCTGCTTACAAAACCGTAAACTCATTTATCTTATAGCAGGAAGGTGTATATAGAATTCCGGAGTGTGAAGTCTAATAGTGAAATACAGGCTTTATATTTTTTATGTAGCTTCATTCTTCTTTCTAAAGGGTTTTGTTCTTCCAATGTTCAGAAGGAAACTAACAGTGAGTATCTCTGTTTTCGGCTCAGGCATGCAATTCAGGAAGAAAAAGACAAAACCATTGTGCACACAAAATTTAATTCATCTTAACATAATCAAAACTGAAAAAATTATAATTTTTTTCAAATCTATGAATTGTCTCAGTTTTTATGGTACTGAAAGTAGAAGTTAGGATCTAGTATGATGTACAGAAAATCAGACTGTGGTTAAAAAGTTAATCAGAGTACCAGTTCCCACTGGGAATGAATGATATGTATATAAGGCTTTTTTTTGAACATTTAATACCTGGTATATAACAATCATGCTTTACCAGAAAATCAGTTGGATGCTCCTCTTCTTTTACAGCTTTTGATGCCAAAAACTAATCAACCCACCAGTTCCAACCGAGAATCATATCAATTTTTTTTTTCAATTTCTTGTATCAATTTCTGAGACATAGCAATCATGCTTAAACAGTAAAATATTCAACTGCACCACCTCCCAAAGAGCATTGCGTATAAAAAACTAACTAATATCAGGTCCTATTGGAAACCATCTGTGCAAAGTTTTGCTTGATTTCTTGAGGGATGCTCCAATTTGCAAATTGAGTGATTACTGAGTTTTGGGGGGAAAGTAACCAGACAATTCATAATAAAGATAATTATGTTTGGGATCATTCATAAATGATGTCACGCTTCAAAGGGGGGGGGGGGTAACAAGAAGTGTGACATCATGCTTATGCAACATAGCAAAGCATGCGACAGGGGAAGGGGAGTATGTTGAAGTGTGACAAAGGGGGGAGGGGGTCAAATATAAGGGAAAAAAAGCATGAACAGATATCATTTATGAACAGTCCCTTTTAATGGTAAAATTTTTTCATCATCATTCCTTTTGTTTATAATTTTTGACTTTTTAGAATTAGTTAAAAAATTTTTATTTTTATCAGTCTTAATGGTTTATCTTTCTTTTCATAATATTTTTAAAAAATAATCTTCCGAAACTGTATTCAAATTTATCGCAACCAAAAAATTAAGATTCATTTTTATAGTGGAAATCCGGAAAAGACATATTTCTAAATCTGAGTAAATTAGCATTGAAGTAAAGCACACCAACATCATCAGTTGAAAAGGAAGTCCATTTAGCATAGGAGGAAATACATATGAATTTGAAGAAATGGGCTATGTCCAGACAATGCAAAAATGCTTATGTTTTTGCATTACAATTTAAAAGTATTGAAATGTCACTACTGATAATAAAATTATGTCGAATCAGCTGTCAGCATTATTTTATCAATATCATTTCATAAAGAGTTTCTTATTTCTACTTAAAGCGTTTTTGCCAATTTTTAGTCCTCATTCTACAACACTTGTATGTTTAAAACTAAACCTGCTTCTGCACCCGTCAAAGAAATCGACAATATTTCATTTAGTATTCAGGTAATATAATGTCTTTTCTAAGTGATATTAGAAAAAATATTATTTTTTAATATAGCAATAAAAACTTTCTTAGTCCTTCCTAAAATAACACATATGAGCACTCATACCTGGAGATTAAAAACAATAATAATATTTATACAATGTGTTGTAAAGGGCTCACAACAGATTATCCTAAGGGAAAAACGAGATCTAGTCTTACAAGAAGTTATACAATTAAATTAACTAGAACCAGCCAAGAAAGTCCCAGAGCCTGTTGCTGGTCGTCATTATTGCATTTGTAAATGAAGCTACTTTCCCCCATGCGAACATTGCCTATATTCTTCCATTTAGTCCAGGGTTCAAATTATTGAGTTTGCTTTTTTTAATTGCTAAAGCAATCATCTAGAGGTACTTCTCTGTTTGGGAGGAGGGGGGAAAGCTGGCTAAGGTTAATTTTTTTTCGCAAAATGTTTTGTGTGTGGAGTTTGTTTTTGCAGAAAATATCTAAACATCACCAACCGCAATCCAAAATGGTATAGCCCCCTCCCGAAAAAAGAAAATTACCCATCTGGAAATAAAATAGCTTTTTAAGTATGATAAAAACTATTAGTTACATTGAAAAGCACATCAAATTCATTAATTATCTCAAACAATTGCATAGGAATATATTTCGAAATTTTCAAGCAATTAATACTTTCAACAGGAAACGAAAATACTCACCTCCAAGGATTTTAAGCTTTCGAATTGGATTTTATACAATTTATAAAAGAACGTAAATGCCGCAGCCTCAAAAGTTAAAAGTAAAAATTGCCAAGCAGTATTATCAGTTTCCATTCCAGATGCTCTTTGGCAAAGATTTTATCGTTTTGTTAACAGAAATTCTTACTTAAGCATATGGTTCACGGTTTTCATTACATGTTTGTAAAATTTATTGATTAGTATTAATCTTTTTCATGCTATTATTCGCTACTGTTGTTTGATGTTGACTCGTGCATGAGTAAGTTTTATAGACTCCATGAAGCAAACGAACGAAAATTGTAAACAATCTCCACGGTTATAGTTAATTAAATTCTGCTTATCTTATTTTTTTTTTTTTTTTTTTGAGGTAGCGATGAAGGACGTGTCTACCACTCCAGCAGAATACGCTACTATGATTGGCCGACAGAGACGGCGATGGAAGTGACTACTTATTGGCGATATACTCGCTCTTTTTGGCTAAAAACTTTAATTCAACTGCGTATTATTTCTAAAAGTGAAAGGGTCATCAGAAATTCATTTCATTTCACTTTATTTGATGGCAATACGTTGCGATAAGAAAAGAGAAATAAAAACAAAGTTCCTACTCTTCAATAGAAAAGAACTTTTTAAAAGATTGCGATTTCTTTTAAGTTAGTCATTAAAAAAATTAAATGGTATACTTCTTTTTAAAGTATATCAATCAATAAAATTTAAAAAAATTAAACATTTATGAAAATTTGAATTTGAGTATCCAAATTATTATTATTCATGTTTCCAAATTTTACTTTTTCAAGTTTTTTAACAGTACTATTATACTTTAAAACTGTGTTGGTTATTCCTTAGTAATGTGTTCTTAATCAGAATGTTTTATTTTTTGTCATTTTTCATCGGTATGCACACTTTTGGACCCCACACAATGAGAGGGTAGAGGAGAGACTATATCATAGTAATAAGAATTGGCAGGGTGGCCCACCTACGGGGAAACAGAGAGTCAAAAAAAATTGCGACAATGGCACCACAAACCACACTCATTGTGGTGCCGCTGAAAGAGTTGGTACCCATCTCTAAGAACACAATACATCTGCAGTGGTTAAGAACCAATACTATGCAGCCCATTAGAAATAAAAGAAAAAAAAAAAGAACCGAGAAAGAGCCCTGATAAGGCGGGTCCATCGTTTCAATATTTTCCAATCAATGCTTATTTTATTGGTAAAAAACAACAAAATGCATAGACATCTATAAATACCTTTTGCGCTTCTAAAATTTGGGGTGGGAGAAGCAGTGGTGTAGTCAAGGGGGAAACGTCCTCCTACTTGTCTTGAACTTAAGATTTTAACATAAGCGTCCTCCCCCTTTTTAATTTAATGTTCGTGTATATGTGTCCCCCCACTTTTTTTCCAGGATGTACTTGGTCGACACCGGATGGGGCCATCACAAATAAGCCACCTTCCTTTTTTGACCTAAGAGTGAAGGGAAGGGAAAATCTCCATCTTCCGGAGCCCTCGAAACTTCAGAGTCCACGGATTTTACATGCATGTATTCCTAAGTGTACATAGTAGGTCTTCAGCGGCTCGGGTATCGAATCCGAGATCCTCCGATCCGAAGCTCGACATCCTAACCACTAAGCTACCAGGGTCCCGCTAAAAAAAAAATGGAACATAACAATATGCTTTTATTCCAAAAACCTCAAAAATCGCTTTTTTTCCTTTGAAAAGTCAGACATTTGGAGTGAAAGCATTTAGAAAAGTCAATTACATAATAGATCTGTGTAGCCATATGAAAAATATTCACACACAGCTAAGAGGGTCTGGGACATAGATGAATTTAGACTTAATTCTAAGAAGGCAATTATTGGTTGCCACACATTAAACTGCATATCTTATATATATGTATACAGTAAAACCTGTAAAGTTGACCACCTTTGTAAGTGGCCACCTGTCTAATAAGTTGACCACTTTTGTCAGGACTGGAATTAGCTCTATATTTTATAATGTAAGGAAACCTTTCTAACTTGACCACCTAAGTAGACCACCTGTCTATAATGACCACTTATGCATGCCAAATTTGGGTGGCAGACTATATTTATTTGTTCATCTAGTTTTGCAAAGATTAAAAACACTTAAATAGTTTCTCCAGGATATTTTTATGCTGTAATGGGGGGTTAGCCCAGTATTTGGATGGATGAAACATCAATATAACGTTTCCCTAAAACTCTTTGTAAGTTAACCATATGGGAGAACTACTATGAGCACTCTTTTATTCTTTGAATAAGTTTCTTCTAATTGATATAGCCATTTAGAAAAATTAGGTATTTTTAGGAAATCTTTATCATCAAATAAGTAACTTACATAATTAATAAGATATTTATCTTTATTTTAACTGCGTGCTTTGATTTTAAAGTTGTGTAGGATACAGTGTAAGTCATTCAGTAAAATTTATCTTATGATATTTTAGATAATTGAAAAAAAATAGCCAATTACTAATTTTAAAGTAATGTTAATACATGAAGTTGTATTTTAATTAGGTACAAATGAATAAACGCATAACACAAGAAATGACCAAAAAAAAAATGTCCACCCTCTATAAGTTGACCTCTAAAGTGCTGCACCGCAAGAAACTATTATTTATTTTAGGGGTGCATCAAATAGTGATTTTGCCAGACATTGGATATCTGCTCCCCCTTGTCTGACTGATATCCTCCTACAGATTGGCTTTATTCTTATATGTTTAAACTTTAAACACTGCTGCCTCAAAACTAATCAAGCATTTTCATGCATCACATTTCAAAAAACATTTTTATTATATGAAAAGATAATTAAAAACCCTATATATGTAAACTTTACACATAGAGGTTTTTAAATTGTTTTTTGCAATGTAAATCTATGTATTTTAATAATGCTGCATATGAAATGAAACATTTGTATGCATAAAATATACTTTATTTCAATATTTTCAAGGATTTCTCAAGTGTTACAACACTTGTAAAATAAGCAAAACTCTTTAACTGTGCAACACCAATTTTATTCATGTAAGTTTGCCTGGAAAAAACACTTCACAAGATGCCACTCATTACAACCTGTGGACATACGTGGAAGTAGATTTCACCGGGTATCTTCAGAAAATTAAGTGTTTGAATTACCATTCAAGTATTTTTTCTTGCTTCTGAAATTTTACCAAAATTGAATACAATAAATATTTCTCAATTTCAGACTTCAGTGAAAGTATTCCTAATATGCCGGTCAAAGAGGTAAAGCACTCACATTTGATTAAATGTGGAGTGCTTTACCACTCTACTCACGTGTTAGTTCTCTTTAATCTAAATATGTGTTAACCACCATATTTAGGTTACATAATACATAGGTAACATTCCACTATATCAGTAACATGAAAATATGTCAATTAACAATATATGTGTACCCTACTTTTATATATAATATACAGGAATGATTATGGGGTCATCCATAAACACTACATTTTTATGAAATTGCAATATTATATATCAAAGGTATATTTTTGTGTAAATATGTATATGCTTGAAAATTTAGCACTTTTTGTGAGACCATATGTCGTTACATCAAAGCAATCATGCTATTGTATGAAAACCCCAGACTATGTAAAATCAGAATATAAATTATGAAAGCTCTGATCAGGAAATCTAGGATATGTCTTGTAGCACAGTATATAGAAGGTTATTAGTTTAAAAAGATAAAGAGGTTATCAAATTGTATTATTACATGCATGAATAGAAAAAAAAGCATAGTTGAGTGTCTAAAAGAACTGCCCTCCTTTTTGGGTGTCAAGTATATTCTTTTACATGCATTTTAAAAAGCTTTTTGTTAATTGGATGATTATGATGGTGCAAAGCTTCTGTAACAATGAGACGTTATCTGTATATCATTTGATAACAGTTCAAAAAATGAGGGACAACCGGTATGAATCGTCCTGCAAAAATAAAATATGTGATATAATTAAAAAAACAAAATAAGAGAAAAACATCAAACAGCCATTGTAATTAGAAAACAATTATTGCAATTAGAATATTATTTAAAAATTTCAATGTGAAACCAAATTATTCTGAGACATTTAAAATATATTATTTTAAACTTTTCATGCTTTATGTATTTGAAGGGATTTGCTGCTTTTAGCAAGTTTAGCTTTTAGCTTTCCATTCTCATTGTAATATTCTGTCTAATGTAGTCATGGGCCGCGCCAAAGGAAATTCGGGTCCGTTCTAGGACTCTTTACAGAATTCTCTGTAATCAAAATAGACCCTTAAGAAAATTCCAGTCAATCAAAACATCACAAAATTCTCTATAATCAAAACAGACCAGTCCAAAATTCCAGTCAATCAAAATATGGCAGTTCAGAACCTTCAAAAGATTCTGAACTGCCATATCGTACTTTTGATAGAATTACTCATTAACTACGGGATAGGCTTTGCATGGGACGGCCTATTTATAGAGATGTCATTGTTAGTAATATAGATAAATACAACAGTACCACTAGTTTTCGAAAATAGGTGGCTACATAACAAAGAATTTGGCACCTACTGCTTAGTGTCCGAAGCTTAAAACCTTTGTGGCATTGAAAAAAGTTCCCCGTAAGAAAAAAGTACATAGCAAAATCAAGCCCATGCATTGATTTTGCTATTTCTGTGCACTAACAACATTGGTATCGTCCTTAAAAAAGATTTTAGTGTTCTACTATTTATTAGTTATAGTCGGTTTTGTTATAAATTAATAACTACACCTCTTCCACGTAATCTTTCAAGTATCAAATAAATTAATGAAGTTTGACGTAAATAAATTACAATGCACGCTGTGATATTTTTAGCAAATACAGTACATTTTGTTAATCCAACGTGGTAAACACATTGCAATAAAAAATAAGGAATTTGATTTCCTCTATCGTACAGTTCAGTATAAAGGTAATAAGATAGAAACATAATTTTACTCACTTAGATTTCCTTTGATTTTTGTTTTCTTTTCCTTTTTGGAATCTTTCACAGTCATTTTGAACACGTTGAAAAAAAAACAGGAACTCGTTACATTCTTTAATGATAGGGCTAGCTACTTTGGCTAGATGAATCACATACTCGCCAAATTAGTCGGAGTACTAAAATCACGCCAAGTTGCTGCAAGGCTTGCTAGTAAATTGCTGGAGTAGTAGACACTTCCAGCGAGGACGGAAGGAGTTAATAAGTGTATTTAGAAATTTTTTATCAAACTAAAAACCCCGTAAGTTATCTTACGGTTTTACATTTTAATGTATACTTTGAGTAGTGAAAATTTCAGGGAAACTTTTAGCAACTCTTCTCAACTGTGATGTATGCTCTTTATTGATTTTTCTCTTTTTCTGTTTTCCATGGTGTTTTCCAAATTTTCTAAAAACGTAAATAAAGATTTCCTTTTTCTTAAATGAACTTAGTGTAATGAATGTACTTTATTTTTAAGGCCCAGAAATTGTAACAGTCCTTGATTATGCTACAGGCAGTTCGTCAGTCTGACAAATTGATTCTTTCTAGTTTAGCTCTTGATCCAGATTTTTTTTTTTGCTACTGATAGTGGTCGAACTGCGTATCTCGAACTTATTTTTAAAACCTCTTTGTTTTGAGTAAATTAAATTCCTCTGCATTTTCAGCGAATATTCAAAGTATTTTCCAAATTTTTTTTTTGAAGAGATTTTCCCAGAAGCCTCTATATCTCGAATTCTGATTTTACTCGTTACATTCTTTAATGATATCAATAAAGAAGTTTTTTTTTCCTTCCTTCCCAGGAAATTTGAGAGAGGAATTCCCCTACACTAATTCTTCCTTTTTTTGCTTATGGAATTGTTTTGCTATTAAAATTTTAACTAATCAATTTCATTATTATTTATTTTTAATGACATATTTTGATTATAACTAATGTTTCTTAACACTTTTATATTTTCCAGCTTTTGAAAATTTCCGGTCACATTTTAAAGAACAAATATTGCTCCATGGCATCTGAAACACTGAATGCAGTTCAGGGGTTTTTTGGTAAGCATGATGTGTAAGTACAAATAATTTTGTATTGCACGTATATATCTTTACTCTTCTCAGAGAGGAACGAAATAGAGGAAGATTTCTATAATGTATGATTTCTCTTTAATAATTAACACTTGGTAAAGTGATAGTTTCCAAGAGGACTTAATCTAAACCATCGCATTTAAAAGTTCTTTTTCTATATTTCAATAAAAACAAGCTAAAATGATGTTATATAATTTTAACTGAAATTGATCTCTATTAATTTTCAATGCTTATATCTTTTTTGGTTAAAATTGTATGACCTATAAAATGAATAATTTAACACCAAACGGCTATCTAAGTCTTTCGTGCTTTCAGGAAATAAATTTTGTATTTCTCCCAGATCAGAAAAAGAGCAGGAATTATAAATATATTAGGCCTGGGCAATGTAGGAATTTCTAGATCATGATGCATCGCCATACTTACATCATGCTGTTGCAACACATTCCAATGTAAAAAGGGGAATTCATGCAGTTTAAATTCATAGAGTAATACATAAAATAATAAAAAAGATGAGCTTCTAATTTCAAATTTAATTCCTAACTTATGTACACAATATATTTCTTCATTGAAACTTGTATTTTCAATAGTAAAAAAAGCCGACTTCAGCAAATGTAGCTTTATTTCAAAATTGTTTGTTTAAATTTAAAATAATATAAAATATGTATATACAAATGAGTGGCTTTTTTTTTCTTTTCTGACTTTTCTCCAAACTTTGAGGATTTGCGGAGCTTGTGAAGATCAAAGATCCGTCATTTTTTGTGCTGTCAAGAGATTCATAAAAGTTTAGCTAGAACCTTGAATCATAAACAAAACAGTTGGCTTTCAATTTATTCTGTTTGAGAGAATTTCAGGAACTTATCGTTAAAGAGCTGTCTTTGGGGCTCATTTTGACGTAAGATAGGGCAATGTAGAAATTTCTAAACCGTAATGCGTCGTCAACCCAATGCACTGATTTTGAGAAGAATTCTAAACTGGTTTTATGATGTTGATTGTACACTGTTGTATTGCGATGCATTGCCTAGCCTCAAAGTACATAAAACTGATGGTTATAGGGTGTGACAAAAGCTGAGTATGTTTCATTAAATTCTGCTTGTCAATGTATCATTGTGGAGCTGATTAACTATTCTTAATAAGAATAGATATCTGAAAATTGTTATGTATTTAAAAGTATGTTATATACATATTGCTTAATCTCCTTTTAGAGCATATATGATTATTACCTTTTGCATATATGATTATTTCCTATTAAAAACAAAGTTTCATGTGTTACTTCAAGTAAGAATGTGACATTTAATTTAATTTCAGTTACAATGGCATGACAGTCGATACAAGAGATTTTTCATTATCTGATAATGATTTTGAAAGAAATCTGACTAGTAAGTATTGATTTCTTACTTTTATGGAAATTAGTTCTTTTAACTAAAGAAATTTCAGCAATAAAATGTACAAAAGAAATCTGCTAGTTTAAATCAATCAAATATTAGCAGGGCTTGTAGTGCTCAATTTTTGTAACTTTTTCTCTCTTTTTCTGTTCTTTGTCACTATTTGTCACTTTTTGAATATTTTGTCACTTCTCTCACTTTTTCATGCATCAACAAGCTCAAAGAAGCAGAAAAAAAGGAAATCTTTTTCAAATAAAAATGATTTACATTTTAATAACAAAAGTTAACATATCAAAAGTAGAATTCAAAAAAGTTTTTTCCCTCTTGACAAATAGTATTCCTCTGTAGAAAAATTTAATTGTTTTCTTTCTTTAATATTTCTGAATTTAACAGCAAAATAACGCATTCCTTTAAGTTTTTGTCTGAACAACTTGGTAGCTTCAGGAGATGGTATTTACATTGTTTGGAATAAATAGATTAATATATGCTTTTTATTTTTATAGAATCATTATCAGATTGGATTCAAAAGGGAATCAGAGGAATTTGGTTCAAGGTGAACATTTCAAACTCATCTTATATCCCTATTCTAGTCAAGGTAAGCACTGATTCTCAATGATTTTGTTTTACACCTTCAAAAAAATATCTAAATGTTAATTTTTATATCTGAAAGAAATAATTGTGTAATACTTTTAGCATGGATTTTTATTTCATCATGCCAAAACTTCCTACCTCATGTTGACCAGATGGTTACCCACAGATGAGCCAAATCTACTTCCACACTATCCTCATACACACATTGGTAATTTTTCTAACCTTTATTTTTCATAAAAGCGACTTCCAATAATTATTTATTTGCAATGGTTTGTAATGACATGGATCACCATTATTAATCCATTACTCAGTAGCGTCACTACGGGGGGACATCCGAGTGAGATAAAGTTTGGATAAATACATATTCTTGAGCTATAAAATTTTACTGATTCTCTTTCAAAATTTTTTTTTTTTTCGGGGGGGGGGGGGGGGGGGGTGACTTCGACACACTTATGTTAAGGAAAGTTTCAAGAAGGAACATGCTACATAGCAAAACTTTTCAGGATTTTGAGGGAGGCGGGCCAGTTGGCCTCCCCCCTCTGGATATGACCTTGCAACTGCCTGCCATAATTCAAATGCATTTGCTCATTATTAACATATATAAATTAAAATTACATTGCAAAAATGGTTTTTCTGGCCACTTCAGGTTACATGATTTCTAAAAACCTGTCTTTGGACAAAAAAATTGACAAAATGATCTAGCCATTTGGGATTGTAATCATTTCATACTGTGAAATTATTAACCATGGTTAATTTTATTTTAGAATTAAAACTAAATATATATTCAATATTTTTCATATTTGCAAAGGCTTTTGCACACTGCCAGCATTTTTGTTGTTATTTGAAGTTAGCCACTTCACTATTGGGTTACTTCTTGAAATGGTTGTCCATCAAGACAAGATCAAGATCAACTCATCAGAAGATGAATCGAGTGTTTTAACTAGTAATTCACTGTCAGAAATAAAAGCAATGTCAAATATTGTAAAATATAAGCACAAATATTTCAAAAAATTTGTGACCCTGTGTTTCAGTGTTACAAGTTACAAGGAATCCCTTATTGAATGCAGATAAAGATATGATCTTCAGACACTGAGCAGCAGCTACTGATAAAGCTAATTTGCTATTTAGTTTCTTTGCTGACTGCTGCTAAGAGTCGGAAGCTTAAAACTTTTTTTTTTTTTTTTGCATTAAAAAAATGTGTTCTTTCTAAGTCTGAAACAGGGGGTGGCAGTTATTTTACGATGTTGATTTATCATTTGTAACACACCATCAGCTGCAATACCTCTGCTGAACTTGTGAATTTATCAGTTAGCCCTAGATGACTGGTAAAATGTAGCTTGGTTAAATGAGTCACGATTTCAGTTGGGAAGAACTGATAACAGGGTTCAATTGTGATGCAGGCCACATTGGTCCATGGATCCGAGTCATTAAAAATACACTGCAATTTGGTGGTAGCGAAATAATGGTGGGGCTCTTTTCATATAACTAATACAGTATGAAGTCTCAAATCTGGACATCCAAATTCCAAAATCCTCCAAAGTTAAGACATTTTGCTGACTGATATTTTTTTCGCATATGGTATTTTATAAAAATATATTTTTTTTTTCTAAGTTAGTTACATGCTATTTCCTACACCCCATGTACCAACTACATTGGCTTTATTAAGGGGACTTGGCACCTTTTGACAATTTTTTTTTATTTAAGAACTTTTACCAATTTTATTTGTATATTATGAAGTGCTATTGTTCAACAAAATGATTTTCACATGAAAAATCAAAGTTCAACTAACAAAAAATTTTAAAATTTAATTTTTTATAAAATAATTTAACGATTTTAAATTTTCTTCTTCTTGCTCAATTATTGACTTTTTTTGCACCAAATTTTTTAAAGTACTTATCGTAGCATGGTTTACAATTTTAGGGATGGGTTTTGCTAATAATTAATTAATTTTTGAAAACAAAAATTAAAAGTTACATCAATGGTAGAACACAGAAAAAAATGCAACTTTTGTTACCTTCTCATTTAAAAAAAAAAAATTTACAAATATATAGCAAAATCCATCCCTAATTTTATCAAACACATCATATTGAACACAAAAAAATAATAATAATAAAGTTCTACATGAATATATGTAGTAGTTTTAACATTTTAAGTACTACAATATTACAAAAAAATACAAAGCGAGAAAACGCTGTTTAAAGAATATTAAACTATCAGAAACATTTGAATTTACTTACTTCTTAACTACATTTGTATTGATTGTATTGCTTCGAAACTTCGCTCAGATATACTAGGAGAGTCAAACCGCATTTTAAGTAAAAAATTGAAAAATCGGTATTTTCATCGATTTTCTACATTTGAAAGGTGCCAAGCTCTTATCCTATTCGAAGCATTTGTATTACCACAAATTCTTCCAATATGCTAATTTTTTTCTTTTTTTGTGAAAAGATTCCATTAGAAAAATTTTTACTTCTCTAGATGTTGTTTTGAAAGGACTTGAACAGTGGAACTTTGTTACAGGACAAGAATTTGTCTGTTTGAAAAACAAGGAAAATAGCTATTGCCAAAAAATCCAAATTCATGAAGCAGTGCAAAATAATGAACATGTTCAGTATGACTAGGCTCTCTATCTGCTGTTTTAGTAATTCAAACATGCTCCATTTGTAAATAACATTAGAGAAATTCTCAGGCCAAGGGAAGAATTATTGAAGTCCGGAGGATTCCAAATTTAAGACTACGTACTGTTTAATAAACCTAGATCAGAAGAGAAAGGAAATACCTGAAATCTTGCATGGAATACATTGTATATTTGATCTTTTTCCTCCCTTTTCTCTGTAGTTTACTCAAAGATTAAAACTACATAGATCCTTGATGCTAGAACATAATCTTTTTTATTTCTTATTTTCCTATTCTAAAATAGGTGTTGGCGGCATGGTCATAAATGAGAAAAATCAAGTTCTGACAATTCAAGAAAAATATCATTCAAAACCTCATTGGAAATTGCCTGGAGGATATGGAGATCCAGGTACCTCTTTCTCTGCTTAAAAACATTGATGATTTTATTTATATTTTTTCCACTATCACAACATTATTTTAATGCTATTACTTCTATTTTCCGAAAGTGTGCACAGAGATAGCGATATATAATTAAATTTTTAGGATATTTTCTTGCAAAAAATGCATATTTACAAGGCAATTTTACTGATTATTTCATGCTTAGTTACATAAGTATCACAAAATTAAGTACTAATGTGAATATTCAAGTATTAAATAATAATTACATAACATTTTTATGACTCTTTAAGAGTTAAATTGTTTTCTTTACAAATTCTATCTAAGCCAATAAAATGCAGTATAAACCAGAAAAAAAAACTTACTTTAAGAAATATAAAAAATGTATAAAATTACCAAATGTTATCCAAATTGTTAAGTAATTGTAGATCAATTGTGCAACAGCTATGGCGGCGGGGGGGGGGGGGGGGGGGGGGCTTCCGACTATGTAATTAGCAATTAGTCTACAAACATTCCATTAAGTTCATTGTTTTACAAATTTGCCTTCAGAATCATTGCATTGGGGTCAATTGTTTTCTTTACAATTTCTATCTAAGCCAATAAAATGCAGTATAAACCAAAAAAAAAACTTTGACCCCAAAAAATCCCATGATTTCACATGGGGTTTTTTGGGGTCAAAGTTTTTTTCAAAGAAATCATCCAGGCCCTGTTGCTCGATGTTTTTGATTTTTTTAAAATTTTGCTAGTCAATTTATTGTTATCTTGGGACTCCAAAACAAGAGTTTAAAAGTTTTTGAATTCTTGAAATTTTTTATTACACCCATTTTCAAGTCTCATCTTTAGTGGTTTTTCATGAAAAAAGACTGCTTTACATAAATCTTTATAACTTCTTTATTTCTGAATATTTCAAAATGATTTAAAAACCATTATATTCCGTAAGAAATGAGAAAATTTTCCTTTTGATATATTTTTTTTAAATATGGAAATGGAGTTGGAAAATACCATTTTCTTTATTTCTGAATATTTCAAAATGATTTAAAAACCATTGTATTCCGTAAGAAATGAGAAAATTTTCCTTTTGATTTCTTTTTTGATATATTTTTTTTAAATATGGAAATGGAGTTTGAAAATACCATTTTCAAAATGAAAACTTGCGTTTTACGCGTTAAAATTTTTAATGGAAGAAAGTAAGACTCACCTGTACATTTATTCCCTTGAATAGATACCTTTTGGTAGTTTCCTCAGAAGCAGTGTGGAACAGTTGGAGGCTTTCCTTTACTTTGTATAATTAGCCAAACTTGGCATCTCGGTGTAGAAATGCTAACTTTGAGACTCAATGTCTGAAAAGGGACTGAATGAAATTTTATTAAATTTTAGGGAAATATATATAGAAAAATAAACCATAAGCAAAATTTTTCTCATTTCTTACGGAATATAATGGTTTTTAAATCATTTTGAAATATTCAGAAAGAAAGAAGTTATAAAGATTTATGTAAAGCGGTATTTTCATGGAAAACCACTAAAGATCAGACTTGAAAATGGCTGTAATAAAAAATTTCAAGAATTCAAAAACTTTTAAACTCTTGTTTTGGTGTCTCAAGGTAACAATAAATTGACTGGCAAAATTTTTAAAAAATCAAAAACATCGAGCAAAGTTTTCCTTTCTTTCCTTGAGGATTTCACATTGACCCATTATATAAATTATATTATCCTGCATTTCAAGTCAATTATATATTAGATTTTGCAGATAAATGTATCATTTTTTATGCAAAAATAAATTTTTGAGTTTTAAAAAACCATTTAAAACAATGCATAAGGCTTTCCTTTCTGCCAAAAATAAATAGATTTTGAAATTTACTACATACCAATATTTTTTGTTAGTACTATAATTTTCAGATCCTCTCAAAAAGATATGCATCTTAACTGATTTTTAAAGTGAACATGATTTTTACAGGAGAAGATTTGGCAGATACTGCCAAAAGAGAAGTCTTCGAAGAAACTGGAATTGAAACAGACTTCATTTCTGTTGTGGCTTTTAGGCACCACCATCAGCACATCTTTAATTGCAGCGACATTTATGCAGTGTGTTACTTAAAGCCTCTTACCTTAGAAATTAAGAAAAGTAATGAAGAAATTTCTCTCTGTCAGTGGATGGATGTATGTATTTAAAAAATTTTATGAAGAATTATTATTAAAGAAGTTTCTTTTATTTGCATATGAAAAATTGTTTTATAATAATTTAAAATTGATATTATTATAACATATTTAAAAATGAATATAATTTATTTCATCAATGAAATCAATGAAAATTGCATCTATATATCTAAAGCACAGGTACTATTTTTACAGCATAAATATACAGTATATTTACTGTGGCATATATCTGCTTTCAAGTCTAAGCTTTTAAATTCTAAAGCCAGTTCACTAACCTTTCCCCATAAGAAAGAAACTCATTTTAGAGTTTCTGAATGTCTCCATAACTCAGCGTATTTATGTAATAGCTCTTCCCCTATATGTTTTCAGTAAAGTGCTGAACCTTGACCTTTTTTTTTTTTTGCATCTCTCAATTCGCTGTATCGCCTCTTTGCGTTTATCAATGTTTAATCAAACTCGAGTGTTCCTTGGGGTAAAAACTCTCGCCAACCTGACTTGGAATTGATATCAGAATGTAGGAGTTTATTCATTTGTTAAGTATTTTGTTAAAAGGGTTAAACTAAAACTGAGAAAATGTCCAGATTTTCTAGTGTTGTTCCTGAATTTTTTTTTTTGATATTTTGCCTAGTATAATAAATTTCCCCATTTTCTAAAACTTTACTTGTTTTTTGTATCAAATAAATTGTGGTTTGTCTGTTATTAATTTGCATTACACGAAAATTGCACATTTCAGACTAAATTCTGAAGAATATCATCCCTGATCGGCACAGTGGCATCGTAGTAAGGCGCGGGACCCTTAGCCCCAGTTCATAGGATCGAGCCTGTGAGTGTCGGTGGGTTTCAAGATGCAGAAAATTGTCTGCATCTTGAAAACCCACCGACATGTCGTATGATTATACGGCATTTAAATGATCCCTTATGTAGACATTTGGCTGGGATACTCTCGGCTAAATTAAGTTCCTAGTGCAATTTCACTTCAACAGAGTCTGGGTACGCACCCTTTCAGGTGAAGAACCTGGACCTAACAATTCTCTTGCGACAATGGTACCACACTCATTGTGGTGCCGCTGAAAGAGTTCGTACCAATCTCTGGGAGTGTATGAGGCCTGCAGTCTTTTAAGAACCAATGTATATATGCTGCCCATTAGAAATAAAAATATTGGCACTTATTGCATATTAATAATTCAGCATCTACTAAATGCTAGCTTAGGGAAAGATATTAAAGGTAATCTAGCTGTTCTTCCTCTGTACAAGCACTTGCAGATTTCACCTCTTTTATATTTATTCGTACTGAATCTTTAATACTTTAATTCCACTTATTATGAGTATTATAAAAGTATTCATAAAAACTTAAGTAATCTTGGCTCTAATTTCAAATTATATTTTATAGATTGGTACCTATGTGAATCATCCACAAGTGACAGATTTTAATAAGTTTATTATGAATTCATTTTTGGAGAGTAGAAACTTAAAGGCCTCCATTAAGGCAACACCTGTTTTATCATTCACCAAGGATTGCTACCACAAAGTCTATCATGTGCAGAGTAGTGAAGATGACGGCTGATGGAATATGGTGTTGATTAGGTGTGAAATTAGGTGCTAAAGCCTTTTCAAGTGCAATGTAATTTTCCTTAATTATGAAATGTCACAAATATGCTCTTATAGTTGCTAAGAATTCTGTTAATCATTGAATTATTTACATTTGTTGAATATTTTTGATTTTTGTAAGATTTTTAATAAATATTTTAAATTTTTGAAGTGAGCGAAAATTATTAATGGTTGAATTGGAAGTGAATATAAAAAATTGAAGCATTTACATTTCAGAAGAAACAATAAATGCGATCTACTTTTAAAAAGCAATTTAAAATCAGAATTTGTAAAAATAATGCATGCACTTGCTTTGCATTGAAAAGTGGTTCCTTGGGGAAACTAGACCCTTTTTTCAATGCACAGACAACAGATTTTAAGATGCTAAGCGGGCAGTCATAATATTTGTATGCAATGTTTTTCCAGTTTGTAGTTAGATAATGTTGTGTTTCTTATTTCTTCATTATACATAAAACCTTTTAACAACTTCTTCTGAAAATGCAATAATTTATTATCTGCTTGATGATAGTAGCAGAAAAAAGTTTCCCCACCTTTTTGTGCATCTTTTACTAAGAAAAAGTTTTGAACATTTTTAAACAGCGGTCACCTTGCATAACGTTCTCTCCAAACGATCGTGGATCTGAACATGGTATGGTCTGAAACTACACTACATCTAAAATAGAACCACCTGAATAGTAGTACACCTGAAATTTTAGAACCACTGAAATGGTAGAACCACTGAAATAGTAGACCACCTGAATAGTAGAAACGTGGAATTCTAGCGGTAGACATCTGACGGTATAGAAGTTGAAGGTCTTTAGGTTTCTATTCTTGGAAGGGAAATTGGAATGCACTTGCCAAACCTGAGCGATTTTTATTCCATTTAATTTTTTCAAGCAAGCCTATTTAAATTACTAGGCACCAAATGGCATTACTCAAATTAACATTAAGGGCGTCAAAAATCAGAAAATAAAAAGTTTTATTTCAGATGAAAAATGTCTGAACAAAAAGTTTGGAAGAGCAACACCTTGGTTAGGCTTTTCTTCAGCCCGTTTTCTTCAAATTAACTATGCATTTATCTTGGGCGGCAACACGATGTTTAATTTTTGTTTTTCTTTCTGCTTTCTTTAAATTACTTTTACTAATATCTTAAGGGAAAAAGTTCAAAACTGAGAATCTTGGCGATTTTATATGTATCATATTTTAAGTTTTTCGCCAAGAAAAACATTATGCATTTCTTTGTTTGAAAGCGCCAGTTTTTATGAAGAAGACCATGGGCAATTTAATAATGTAATGTTCATTCAATGTTTGCATTTTTTTTTTCGGCCCACCTTATTCTACATCCGTTTCAATCACGCTGCGTCGCTCAATAATCAGTTTTTATTGCGTAAGTATACTTTCGAGGGAAAGAAAAACAGATGTATAGATGCTGCATCTTAGGGTGTGCCGAAAAAACAAATTTTTTTTTTTTTTTTTTTAACAGTAACTTGACGGAAAAATTGAATTCGGGGGACTGAATTTTTCAATTGTCGGCAAATGTTAGAGTACTTTGCGCCCGGAAGAAATGAACCGATTTTTTATTAATATTTTCAACCGTTTCAGTTTTCCCAAGTCGCAACTTTTCTACGGCATTACGATAAAAAAAAAAAAGTTTGCATTTTTAAGCTCTCCGTATTCTTACGTGCCCTTCAAACCACGCTGTATTACTGTAAATCGGTTTTTACTTCATGAGTGCATTTTCAAAGGGAAAAACAACATACAGATGCTACACAGTACGATGGGCCGAAAAAACTAGTCAATCATAACTTAGGAGAAAAAATATGAATGTGGGGGGGGGGGGGGCTGAATATTTAAAAATGTGGGCCATTTTAAGCTGGAAGATATGAACCGATTTAAATTTTTTTTGCCTTAGTATTAAATTATCCGGTTGGCCTACTATCATGCTATAATTATCAACGTTTATGATAGCTATTGAAGATTATTACACAAAATTTATTAATAGTTAAAACTATTAATTACATTATTTATAAAAAAAACTTAAAAGTTTGACTGACAAACGTTGTATTAAAAAAATTCTCTCTTTAATTTCAGAAAATCTGTTAATTATATTTTCGTTTTGAACACATTTGCCTTTTTTTCTTTTTTTTTTCACAAATGATGCTTTCACTGAACTATCCTTATTTGAATCCTCCATTTCGTCAATGTAACTATTTACTGCTACCTTTTACGAATTTGATATAAACACCCATTAGAAAACCAATTACTTAAAATTTTAAACCTTCCCTTTTGGAGAAAAATGGGAAGATCTAATGCTGCTTTCAAATCGCACACCCTTCCGCACACTCACTACATACTTCTGCTTCACTTCTCGCATTTGATTTCATTCTTTCTCCTTTTGGTTTATTATTATTATTATTACTATTTTGGCAATCCCTTATCACTCTGATGAGTTACTTGTATGTAAACCATAAAAAGGAAAGTGGCAAAATATGTAGCGCGAGAGCTCCTCTTCTCCTTGCTTAACTGCTGTGACATTTGTGCCGCATCTTTGGAAAAGAAAAAACCGATTGGGTAACAAAATGTGACTGGAGTCATCTTGACGCACGGCAGTGTGTCCGCCAAGCTCAGAAACGGCGACACCGGCCAATGTGTATATTTGCCCGAACCATTTCGAGCTACTTTTGACTCCATCATTACTGAAAAACTATCAGACCTACATACTTGAAATTTTGTACGTCTAATAGAGATCGCCTTTACCCCTAGAATATCAAATTTGATTGATATACCTCTTATGGTTATGGAATTATAAAGGTCTGAAAAGTCATTTTTATCACTCACTCCCTCACTCATCAGAAACCTAACCTACTTCTAAGTGACTTAGAAACTTGAAACTTGGTATCAAAGTAGACAATTTAGCATGTACAAAGGAAAAAATCGGAAACTTCAAAAAATTACTTTATCTTCGAAGTTACTAGCAGTTTCATAAGTGGCATCATACCTAACGTTCCAAATAAAAGATTAATTAAGTAAAGATGAATTTACGGACTTATTACGGAGAAATGTAAACAACCGAAAAATCTTAACTAATTAATTGCGACAATTTAGCTTGGTTTAATTTAGTATACATATCGTCAATATAAAAACACAAATTTTAGCTTTTCAAAAATTAATGATATCCCAACAAAACATAAATGTGAAAAAGGGCCAAGTTCGGTAGAACAAACTGCCTTCGGAGTAGTCGGTGTCAGCGATAAAAGAATTGATATCTAACTGGTGCCAAGTCCCATAGCAGATCCTTTAAACATGGCTGTAAGGGTGTATAATGTTCTCTAAATCATTTAAAAGCATTTTTTTTTATCGGATTCCTAACTTGGCAAGTTTTAGTAAGGATAAATTACGTTCAAGAAGGCGATAAGAAGACAATTAGAAATGAACTATAAGAGCTTGCTACATGAGTTTACTAACTATTAAAAATTACTGATTAAAGGATCTTCTTATAGAACTTGGCACCCTTTAGATATCAATTCTTTTATCGCTGACACCGGCTACTCCGAAGGATCAATCGAACTCCAAGTTCAATCGAACTTGGCCCTTTATTCACATTTATGTTTTGTTGGGATCTTAGATTACAGGAACGTTTTAAATAACAGTTTGTTTTCAACAATAAGCATTTGGAGACGATCTCCAGTTTTCATTTTTAGCCTACTTTCCCGTAAAAGTAAAAAAAATAATAATAAAGCATGAAAGAAGGCTTAATGTATCTTGAAAATATCGTTAGAAATCAAGAAAAGTCAAAAATAAGTTAAGTAATTAAATAAAGATTGAAAAATAAATTTGAAAGTAGGGTATTGAGATGGGGAAAAAGTGTGTCTGTCGGTCTGTCTGTCGGTCTGTCCCCCCCTAATAACTTTTGAACGAATTGTCCGATTCAAAAAATTATTTTTGCATTCGAAAGATCTCGGCGAGGACATCTCATTTCCATATTTTACTTTTTTATTTGAACAATTTTTTGTTCAATTTTGAACAGTTCAAAAATTTTTAACATTAGCGCCTACGGGCGAAACTGAAGCAAATTATGTAAAAGTCTGGGTACAAGATACAAGTTCCAATGAACAAGCTCACTGGAAGAAGTTCTTGGCGTGAAATATTGATTTGAACAATTTTTGTTCATTTTTGAACAGTTCAAAAAAAATAATAATAACATATTGCCTATTGGGAAATTTCAATCCTATATAAACCTGATCTAACTGACCGATTTGCTTGGAACAAACTTTATCGGAAAGCTCTTACGACGTAGAACATGTATAGATAGAAAGTTCGTCCAGAACTAACGAGCCTATTTTCCTATGAAATTTTTTGATCGAGATTTTCAAGAATATTTTTGAATTAATGAATGATTAAATGAATAAGCAAAAGAATGAATTAATAACTGAGTGAATAAATACATGAATGACTGAATAAATGAGTGATTGAATGAATATGCATTAACCGTTGAAAAGATATATCTGAAGCAATTAAGAACTTAAGCTAAACGAGAAAGAGAGAGAGAGAGAGATAGCTAGAATATAAATTTGAAGCTGGTGTATACGGGAAAGTAGGCTCGTATAGTTCTAGACGGAACTTCTTGTTCAGTATGAAAAAGTTTATCGAGAAACCAATCAACCACGTTTCGTATTTTCAATCAACCATCTTAGCAAAAAAGAAAAAAGGAAAAAGTCCCATTATCTTCCTTGCAGTGGGAGTTTTTATTTTGATTTTTTTTTCTTAATTTAAACTAATACCGAATAATTCTGAGGCATCGTACTTTGAAGTACTTTTAAAAGGCAATAAATAATATACAGCAGCATATAATCAGCGTTTAATAAGTGTTGTTTTATTACTGTTATACATTATATAACATGCCAATCCGTGCAACCAAAAAAATCATTTTATAATCTGATTGAGAGGTTCTCAAGAGCATGTCAAATCATCGCTGATTGAAAGATTTTTCAGGAATATGTCCGCCTTAAAGTTTTTGAAGACTATCACTTGCTGATTGAAAGATTTTAAAGAATTTATCACTTGAGCTTGATGAAAGAATTTCGAGGATGTGTGGCTGATTGCGGACTTTTCAAAAATACCTCACAGTTTGAAAGGTGTTTAGCAATATTTCGCTGATAGAAATATATTCAAAAGTATCTGTCGTTGGTCAAAAGATATTAAAAAATGTATCGTTGGTTGAAAATTTGAAGAATATATCACTGAAAATGAAATATATTTAATTCTGATCAACAGTCCTATAAATAAAAAAATTGAATCAGAATTGAATTTGTTCAATAATATTTTACAAATGAGCCGTTGGTGAAATATTCCGGTCTATGGCATGACGTGGAATTTCACCTAGTGTGGATTTTTCAGTTACTTCAATTTTAGTTTTTGATAGAGGGCATTTTTCGCCATCTATCTCCAAATTCTGCTTTTAAGATTTCTTCCGGTTCACACGGTACGAGTATTTTCTGTCCCACAACATCTGCTGAGCACAAATCAAATTTTGGGTAGATTGTTCTGGAAAAGAAATAAACATTTTTATGCATACTCTTTAGATGAAAATCTTAATCGAGCCCGTCATTAAGGCGCCCAGGAGATTGCAATTAAGGCAATGAGAAGCAAAGGGATACAAGTGACCAAAAAACGATTCGGAGTAAAACGCGTTCAAAGGTAGGAACTTATAGAGCCTTTAATTTTAGTTTTTTTTCTTAATCATGATGCGGCGGAGCACCTGTCGGAGCTATCACAAGCATCCTTTGCCACAGTATAGAATGGTGCTTTCTCCATCATTCGCACTAGTTATCTCCAAATTTTCAATTTTGTCACTTACATCCCTTTGCTTCTGAATGCCTCAATTGTCCCCTCCCTGGCTTTGGGAATAAAAAACATTGTTATAAATTTGCATGTATTTTTTCAAAGTAATATAAATAGGGAATATACTCTCTCCCCTTTCCTCCTTGAGAAAATTCGAAACGACGGGCTCGATCTTAATGTATGATGCTTTTTACTTAACAGTGACATATTGTGATACAGTAGAGTCTCGAAAACTCGACACTCGATAAGCCGGCAGTCAGATTACGGCCACACCCTGTCAGAGTAAAAAAGAACCGCGAGCAGATCTTTTTAAAAAAAGTAATCAGTGTTGTTAAATCGACTAGTTCATTTTCATTATGGACTGCTTTACGCATTCCTGAATTATTTTTCTGAAGTCTGTCTTATCAGATAAATTACGGTACACTGTGTATTCCTTCATTTTTGTTTTCATGTGGTAAAGGCTCAATGCCTTCATTAGGTACGTATTTGTTTAGGGGTGTTTGGGCAGTTTACTATTTGTTGTACCAAGGCTAAACTTGATCCAGTTAGTTAACTGTTACTTAACTATAACAGTTAAACAGTAAACTGGATCAAGTTCAGCCTTCGTTGTACTCAAGCAAGCATTGCACAGGCATAATGTTTCCTCCGAAAATACAGTGCTATACATAAAACTACAGTACTTTATTTTCTATGGAAACATTCGTACTTATTCTTTTTAACCTTACTCCCTATAATCCGGCATTTTAAAACTCGGCTACCCTTCGTTCCACATTAGACCGAATTTTTGGAACTCTACAGTACTCGTATTTTCTAACTGTTATGAAATTGCTTTACTGCATTAATTACATTAGTCTAGTTGATTAAATAATTTCTTTTTGCAGATGCAGCACAAAAAGTTTCTTCTTACAAAATGTAACGTTTAAGCGTAGTGTACATGCTTCCGACAAACGCATATATTTCAAACTAGCGAAGATTCTATATAGAAGCCAATCGAGTTTCGTGGTTCTCGAATAAACGTAAAAAACTCAAGATTTTATTAATTAAGAGTTTTACTGGTTTTATCAATTTACGCTTTGATTTATTAATCACCTTGAAATGAATATCAAGTAGCTTACTTGTTCTATAAAACAAAGAGCTGCTGTCATAAAAGACAGTTAGTACATTTCAACTCGAAAAAGAATGAAAAATTTCATCCTCATTTTCAGAGATTATGTACAAAAGTACAAATTATTAGTATTAGTGTTATCATTGTAAGGCTAACAAACAAGTGAAAAAAAACAGGTTAAAATTAAATTGTTCATTCTTTAATAACTATCGTCTAATAGTGTTTTAATTTATTTTAGCTAGAGGTTTATTTGTGAGTTTGTATTGAAGGAAAGATTGTCCCCCAAACAAAGTCAATGAAATTTTACTAACAAATAGAAGGATTTTCTGTTTCTGTCTGAGTTTGCTTCCCTGTTCCTGCCGTTGTTTGTTAAAAGTTTTTTTTTTTTAAAGTAGTAAATAAACATTTAATTACGCTTGTTTTTTACGCTTACGTTGAAATGCTTGGTATAATTTTAGGTAGCAGGTGGAGCAAAAAATTAAGTTATACATAATTGGCGAGTGTATGAACATTAGACGTAAAATTTGTGATGACCGTGTGATTTCATTCAATAATCAAACTATGACGCTATCTATAAGCGCGACCACTTATAAAAGCTATATTTCTGCTACACTGAAGAGGAATAGGTTGAAAAAAACCGCCTAGCAATATACCACATTAACTTACCTGTTTGTTAGTTCCCCTCTTTCCCTGACGGACAACAAGCCGTTTTTATCTTCTCGTGCAATTAAAAAGTTCACTTTCAGACCGTGGCAATCAAATTCGTAGCCGAAATCTTGATCAGGCTGCAACCAAAAATGAAAAGAAAAAATCTGTTTTACAAACAAAATATTCGATGTCGTCATACGCAAAACTTGTTAAAAGCACTCTCATACCATGATGCGTAGTTTCTAAATAGATATTTTACTATAGGAGCAGTGGACAACAGATTCATCGCGGAACAATTTTTGGTCGATGTGTGTAAAGTTATCGGAGATAAAAGGACTATCCTACGCACCATGTCATTTTGCAGTGGTGTTCTTAGCATGGGTGTCACCCCCCCCCCCGCCCCCCCTCCAAAAAAAAAGAGAACGTTGTGTTGTAGAAGCTTGCACTTTTGTAGTTTATATCTGTAGTCAGATGGCAAAATGGGATATCTCAGTTTTGGCTAACTTTACGAGAGAACGATATTAAAGTTCTCTGCACAATGTAAAATAGGGCAATTTAATTACGTTTCGGACTCTTTCTCTGTTTGATGGATAAAAGTAGAAATGTCATACTTTTCCACTTTCTAGATTTCATTAAAATGACCCCAAGTATGTAATTATCTCATTTTTGCTAAAAAAGTGAGAGGTCCCATTTTGTCATCTGACTACAGATATCATTTTCAATAGTACAAAAAAAATCTTAAGAAATTTTATTTTATTTATTTAGTGTAACCAATATTAAAGCTGCATTGTTTTCACTTATCATACGTTGAAATAACATTAGTAAAAGTCTATAATTCAAGTATATATATTTTTCAAAAACTCTTTATCTCAGTTTGGGTGTCATCCCAACAGCCCCTCAAAAGGATGTCCCATGGGGAGCCCCCCGCCCCCTTCTTGACATTTTTCTTGTATAAAACTAGCAAAGAATAAACATCGTTCTTACGTGACAAATTCTCACACTGAAGATTTTTTAAGAGCTAAGATCGCCTTTGCCTGACATTACTCTACAATTGTAACCTTACACATGGAAATTGCTCAAGTTTTTCATTTCTCTCTCTCTCTCTCTCTTTGTTAGCATAGGTATAATGATTTTTGTGTTACTTTTCTTTTATGTGTTTTTAATAAATATACTGCTAAACGAATGTTTTTAAACATTTTGTTCCTATCTCTTCTCCCATTACGAAATAGAAAATTTCGAAAGCAAATCCAACACCATTGTTAGGACATAAATTCGATCTTTATAACATGAAAGTTGGTCACCACTGGTATATAGAATAAAATTCATTGTTTAACATTGCTTATAACATACAAAGAACGCATACAATTATACATTAATAATCTGTAATTGCTGATAAAACGCCGTATTGTTACTCTTAATAAAAAATTTTAAAAAGTAATGGTCGGGGGAGGAGCTTTAGAAAGGTCGCGACCAAAATGTTCTCTTTGGAGGGAGGGGAGCTTGATTTATACTCTCCGCGACAACGTCTAAACTTTTCTCCAGTTCCGCTCCGACGTCTAAACACTTGCTCCAACTTTGCTCCGCTCCGACGTCTAAACACTTGCTCCAACTTGGTTCCGCTCCGACGTCTAAACATTTGCTCCAGCTCCACTCCGAAGTCCAAACATTTGCTCCAGCTCCGCTCCGACGTCTAATCATTTGCTCCAGCTCCGCTTCGACGTCTAAGCATTTGTTCCAGCTCCGCTCCGACGGAGAAACACTTGCTCCAACTTTGCTCCACTCCGACGTCTAAACATTTGCTCCAGCTCCGCTCCGTGCGCTGAATAGTTTTAATAGGAATCCTATTTATCATCTTTATTTATTTAATTTAATAATTTTATTTATATTGATGATGGCAAATTAAAGGTTTAGATAATTGAAAATAGACAACTTATTTTTCAAATGAGAAATATTCTATCATTTTTTTTGCCTCTGTTCACTCAAAATCAATTTTAATGCAAAAAAAAAAAAAAGGTTTTTAAATTTTTGGATAAAAATCCAGTTTACAAAAATCGGAGTTGTGGAGTACGACAAATTTCCGTGTTCCGTTTCAAGCAAAAACTGGTTGCTTCACTGCTCCGCTCCACTTAACATGCTAGTATTTGTCATAAAGCCAAGGGTTCGGAAAAGAGCTTAATCCACAACCCCCTTTCATTGTTACGCCCTTAGCATTATCTACTATGGCCAGGAATCGAAATCTATATATAAATAGACAAACACAAAACTGTTAAGTACTATTTATACTTCTGTTTGTCAACTGATTTTCTTAACTTTTTTTTTTTTAATTAGTAATTATTGATGAGTTTCAGTGTTATTAATAAAAGTTTTGGAAATAGGTCCCCCACTCCAACTTTCGACGTAGATTCGAAGCCTTATCACCATACTTTCATAGCACTCCTTACATCTACAATTTTATTTGTACGATACTTCATACTCCTTTTTTTTTACTATTTATAATTTAAGAAATGTTAAGAACAAAATAAAAGCAAAAATGTAATCTATTAAATGAATATTGAAGCTGCAAAATTGTACTAATCTTAAGGTGTCAGTTAATTCATTTCCAAAATAAAATATATTTATGATAAGTCAATCAGATTTTTTCCCCGTACAATACTAAACGAAATAGAATACACTTTGAAGCTAACAATGTCTAACTAAAATAATAAAGTGAGATAATTAAATGCGGTGACGCGTCATTTTGCTCCGAATCAACGTTTTGCTAGTTTGTTGATTTGCATCAGTGTTTTGTACTCCTGGCTAAATTGAAAGTGAGTGTTTGAATTTCTAATTTATTCAATAATACTGGAGTGGCATGACAATTTTTGTTTGTTTTCTTCACTGGAGAAGGGTGCAGAAGGATAAAACTTATGTATGATATGCATTACAAATGCATCAAATTGAACAACTAACTCAATGGTCAATCAGTCGCACTGAGGCGAGATTATCTCTGATTGAAATATCTAAACCAAACAAATTGTTGTCAAACAGAAAATCTAAAGTGTCTAAAAGTCGTGTAAACGTTCGAAGTTCAGCTTGAAAATTTTAAATGAATTCCGGGCGAATTTCTACCGCTGGGCGAACTCCAGCTATAGTAAATCCACTTCAGATAAAGGCATAATAAGATCATAAAGTGAGTTTCTCTCCTAAGATAACGTAAAGTTGAAATTTGCTTTCAGCGAAAGCTCTGAACCCACTAAAAAAATTATTGTAAGGCCCAGCACCAAGGAATTAGATTATCTTATCGCAGCCAGCGTCTTTCAACTTACTCCTTCTCACGGAATACTTTCTGATGAGCTCCAAGGAACCCCAACATCCCTAGACTACTAATACTCCTTCAAAGTAATGTTTTAGAGTCGATACTTACAGTAAGCGATTATGAACACAGATGCCTTTTTATGAAGTAGTATAAAGGCAGTTATGATGATAATAATAAAGAAATATCAGAGTTCTTTTTTATTCTTTCCTGCAAGAATGGACCACTTAATAGAAAACATCTCAAATGTGTATAAATAATTGCCAAAATATCTTATCAGTTAGTATCGTGCAACATATGGCTCCCGTGAACCTTTATGATTTTTCATAGCTTCTATGAAAATTGGCCAGTTTTTACTATTTCACGTTCGCAATTTATTGTAAACATTTTTTTAAAAATCGTTATTCAATGAATTTTACATTATGGCAATTTTTAGTAGAATTCTAGCGACGTTTTCAGAAAAAGTAGCGATTTTTCCAAAACTTCGGCAGCTTTTTGCCAACTGTATTATATCTTATCCCCAATGAATTTAGTATTCCAGTATTCCATACCCTCAAGCTCAATTGAATCTTCAGTATTAAGACTAGTTTTTTCTTCATGTCAGTAAGAACTTTTGAAATAACTATTGTAATTGTTAATGAAGAAAATAGTTGTTGCACATAATTTTGCAATACTTTGACTAAAGGGTTCCGGAAAACCTTGGTTGGGATTGGGAAATGCTGCTTAGACAAATTTACCTTAACAGACGACACTTTGCAAGGTAGTGAAACACCCATGTGCAAGAAATGATGGAATACTGTTGTCAGTTAAACACTTACCGAGCCGAAGCGAAGTTCCATCTTTAGATAGTCATTGTTGAAAAAGAAGTTTCTGATAGCGGAATCATTGAGCCTCCGAAAATAGGCCGCAACCTGGAGTTGGTTCGAAATGCTGAAAATATCTCCGTGCAAGTACCACCCTGAAAGAGGAAGCAAGGTTTCTCACATGAGGAGAGTTAAGTGCCCATAAATTGGAGGAGAAAAAACCTTAATTGAACAAAATATTTCACATGCAACACGTTTTAGCTTTTGCAAAAATGTCCTCCAAGTATTTATGACGATTGTAAATTACCGGTTGCCGCGACAATCAATGTTCGATGTAGTTATAAAGAAGTAAATAAACCGTTTCAAAAGTCCACAAGTTGATCCTGCATTCAGAAAAATGTCCAAATATATTTGGTTGTGGAAAAGTGGTCTATTAGTATGCCTCTAAGTTCTTTCTTTCAATTTTTAATAAACACTTTTTTCCTCATGAAATTTCTAGTCTCTTTTTTTTGGATCTACTTTCGTATTACAACTTAAACACTTTTGTTCGCAGATCCTGTGTAAATCAGAACTCGACGTGCGATGTTGAAGACAGGACCGAATTTTTTACACCAACGGCGACAGAGACATATTGTCTCCGTTGTAACATTGTAATTAATTTGCGTTGCATCGTTGTGTTTAATTTGCAGATGAGTTCCACTCCTGTACAAGCGCCATAATCTTTTTAAATACCCTTTTAAAATATCGACTGAACTTAGAGAATTCGAGAAGGGCAGGGCTAATCAGATCTTACCTAGCAGAGATAGAGATCGCATCCAAAAAGATATTCCTTCCGGACGAAGCCTGTTCTTGAGATCCTCGATGGCTACGAAGGCTCTAACACGCATCTGCTCGTCGCTCATATCCTGCGATTGCGTGGCATCTTCTTCGACTCTAGCTTCTGTTTCTGGGCGGGGAGGCTGTAAAACTCGAGAAGACTGGATTTGAAGCAAGAAGAACTGAGGATCTGACGGAATTCGTAAACCGGGCAGAATTTCATCCCCGAACGGTAGAACACTGAATCTACAAAGAATCGTTTTATTTAATTTTTTTTAAGGATTCAACTCTTCAATTGAAAAAGTTTGGCTCTGACCATGTCAGAGCGGATTTCTTCTTTTCACTGAACGGGAGAAGTGTTATTGGCGTTTAACAGAGTTGGATTATAAACTCAACCGCGCACAAATAACATTTATCTCTTTCACTGGGTTACTAGAATTTTCAGAAATAAACTTTCGTAAGGTCATACCTCAACTTATCGGAGCTAAATTATATCAAAACCAGCTAGAAGAACAGGTCGGAGAACTGTTTGGTCACGGGATTTAATCCGTCCGACGGCTTGAGTAAGCACGTAAGGGACCGTTCATAAATGATGTCACGCTTTTCACCACATATGTCACAAAATGTCACACTTCAACGGACCCCCCTCCCCCCCCCCTTTCTTCACATGTCATGCTATGTTGCATAAGCAGGGATGTCACACTTTTCGTTACCCCCTCCCCTCCCCTTGTCACACTTTTCCACAGTTTCACGAACCCCCTCCCCCTCGAAGCGTGACATCATTTATGAATGATCCCTAAGAGGGAATGCAGTCGGAGATTGAACACAAAGTATTATAGTGCCAGGCCGATTTCTTATCTATTGATAAGACGAATTAAAGCACGTGATCTTGGTGTTTTCTGAGCTTTGAGTATTTAGTTGACTTGACTAGTTATAGTGGTGAATAAAATGGATAGTAAACACATTGGTGGCCAACCTTTTGGGGAAGAGGACTTAAAAAAAAGTTATGCGTGCAATTTTCAATTCTTATAATCATACTAAAAAGCAATCATAAAAGATGAAAAAATGTTTTATACGTTGATTGTGGGATGTTTACACAAGTGGCACTTTTTTTTTTTCACGCACGTCTGAGTAGCGAAGATTTAAAAAATATAATAATTAAAACAAAAGTGCAAACTTAGGGTTTATTGTTAAGGAACATTTTTGAAGGTTCAGCCAGTTGTAAAATAAAAATGAATTACTTGAAACATTAATTGTAACTAATTATTAAACAGCCAGTACTTAATTAATGAGGCTTTTAAAATTTCATTTTTACCAAGTCATCTTCACTAAGACGAAATTCCCTTTATAATTTTAGAAATTTTTCTCAAATTTCCTAGAGAAATACATGACAAAATGTTCAGTAACTTCTGTCATATAAAAGGTATGCTTCATCTCGCACTTTTCAGTTAAAATTTCATCACGCGTGGATGTAAGGGACCAACTGCAAATTGAAGAAAAGGGAAACTGTGTCGTAAAATGATAGAAATAAGCTGTAAATTTCACAAATGAGTTCACTTGCTATTTGCAATATAACGTTACACTTTCATAAAACTAGCAAGCATGTTCCAAGTTACAAGTATTTCATTCCAAAATGCCAGTTTTCACGCATGGTTTTGACCCATAACACGCAGAATTCTGCCCGAAATTTAAAACTTACAGAAAAATTGAAAATATGCAAGAGAAGATTCATACTGAAATATAAAATAAAAAACTAAATTATTACATAATTTATGAACATTAAAAGAAATTTATTTTTTACTGTATATGAGCGAAACACAGCAGCTGTCAACGTTCATAGCTTCATACTCAAGTATTGAGGGAAACTCATAGAAGAAATTTCAGTTTAATATCGGAAAAATTCAGAAAGATATCGACAATTGAGTTGTATTTCAATGATTCTTAAAAGAGAGATTGATCGAAAGGGGCTGTTTACAAATCAGTCGCATGTGTTCGCAATCCTTCCAGAGCATCTATGCTGTGTTTTGTGATAAAAAGATTACACCAAATAAAAATATTTTGTGCTTTTTTTTCTTGTGTATTTTTTGGGGTACATTATTCTTTATAAATTGCCGTACATCATGACTTCAATGCAAGAACTACCTAAATAAAACGGAATGTTTCGCTTTCTTTTTTATTGATGGATTGATTTTATGAATGGATGGATTGATTGATTGATTGATTGTAGAACTTACGGAGAGTACCTAGGATTAGAACTATAAAGCGGACAAAACCCGAAATATTTTTTTTCGTTAATATATTTTAGATATAAAACAGAGAAATGTATAATTACAATCGTTTTTTATCTTTAAAATTCTTAATTATAATTTTGGAAAACACAATTGATGCAGCGCTGTTACTAATCACTGTAACTCCTATTAATGGCATTAAATGGCAAATACAATCGAATTTGTGGTTAAATAGTGAAGAAAAATCCCAATAAAACTTACTTTTCATACATTGATTCTTTCTTATAAAGTAAGTTTCTACCCTCTTCAGCTGAAAGTTCAGAATGCCATAGGTAATTTCCCATTTCGAAGAAAATGACTAAATGCACCATGAAGTTTTGTCGAAAGAAATAATAATGAGTGGTATGCAGGGTACTTTTAGAATCCTTCTGAAGCCATGGGCCTTTCCATCGACGGCTTCTGGAGACTTCGAACCCGGCGGATAGAGCTTTCCCCACTGCAGAATCCTTGGTAAAATGAGTTTACGAAATTTTAATTCTAAAATAATGCAATAATTAAAATACAGAGACACCAAAAAAAAAAAAAAAAACTAAAATTCTGAGAATCGGTAGCTTTAATTATTTTCGAAATTCTACTCTCTAAACTACTCATTTGCGCCAACTATATGGGCCGTCGATTTTGGGGGAAGGCACAGAGTTCTGCCAAGTTTTAAAATCGTGAAGAGTGCAATTGTATATGACTGATGAAAAATTCAAAGTAATGGTAAACGAACTAGAACGAGAACAAAACCGGCACATTCCTTATACCAGCAGTTCCTCCCTTGAACATGGATGGATTCTTCTTGGCACTCTGCCAGGAAGATCGCTTTGGCTGATGGTAGAACTGTACGTTTTTTCAACATTCCATACATGACTCGTACATCCCTTTTTATGCATTTTTTTAAAAACAAAGGTTTTAAAACTTTTCCTTAAAAAGTGACGGTTAAGTAAGCCGCAGGCCCAAATGTGGACCTGTCCCTTCTACGTATTAGCCTGATCCTACACAATTTTTCATTAGACCTCTCTGGGACTTTTAATGTCCGTTTATGTGCTCTCGTAAAAATGTGTCAGCCACACTGAGAACTGTTCAAGACTGCGTTGTAAGTGTAATCCAGAACTTTCCGTCCCAAAAGGTTGAACCTAATTAGTATTTGAATAATTCTGGATGAATTGCCTCAGATGCTTCCGGAAATTTTTATAATTAAATTGCAAAATTTCGATGCTCAATTTTTAAATTTGAGTAACTTTCTTATTTTTTTTTATTTCTAAAATTTTTTGTAATTAAAAGTACGTAATGAATTTGGACATTTATTTATTTTTGACTCAGATTTATTATTTTTTTGCTCGAGCATGTTAAGAAAAATGATACTTTAATTCCCAAAGTAACATCACATCGGCAAATGCCAGGCATAGTCCTGCCGGCAAACGAAAACCTCGGCCTTCCAGAGTGCCAAAAAGAATCTATTCGTGTTCAAGGAGAAACAGCTGTTATCAGGCACGTGCCCATTCTGTTCTCGTTTTAGTTCGTTTAGCATACTTTTTTTCTTCAGAGCTGACATTATATGCCAATTTATTAATTCTTTGCTTTTAACAAACAGAAGATAACTATCTCATTCGCGTGCTAATAAACGCACCTGCAAAACAAACTTTTAAAAACTCGAATGGATTCGTCCTTTTTGCCATGCGCAGAAGCTCCCAAGTGTCAAAACACCGTGGTCGGACTATATATCAGCTAATATTTCGTATCCAGTTAAATCTTTCAACCAGTGAATCGAATTTTATTTTTATTTCGGTTTGGATTTTGATCAATCTGTACCAATCTGAGTCCCTAATAATTCCCACTAATAAAATTCTACTATAGTAGTTAAACATGTTTCTGCACTTACTTCATCAAGGGTCATCGCATCCTCTGACATGACTCCGAATGTAACCACATTTCTCATTCCCAACGTCCTACCTGGCACAAAACCATCCTTCAGCAAGCGGAGTTTAGCCACGGGGCCCATCAGACAAAATATCATAGAAGGCTCGATCAGGAAGGAACGCACACCCAAAGACAGCATGAAGGAGCAGAATTCCCTCAAGAAGTTCCCGAAAAGCAATTTTGAGGGTCTTGTCGGCAAAAAGGGAGCCTGGAGAGCGAAAAAAGCAAATTGAAAATTGGGATGAATCAAAATTATTTCGAAGCATAAAAAGAGCTGGTGGGCATTTTAGTTTCATAAACTTCCTAGTGAATTCACTCCCGAGCAAAATTAAATGTCTACTACATTGTCAGTACTGATAGCTTGTATTTGTAGGAAACTTCCCACGTAAAATTAAATAAGTTACTACTGTTCGAACACCGATGAGATGGAAAAGTAAACTTCTGGTTTCAAGGTAAAAGCGGATGTGTCCATTTGCTGCTGGAGTATAGACTTCTTCCTCAGAATCACATTATAAATTACATGTTGATAATTATATTTCAAAACAGTTTACTGTTGGAAGTTCCAGCTATTTTGCTCTATTTACTAGGTTTATAAAACCGATTCGAAATTTTTAAGAAGGATATTATCCTCAAATGAGCGAAAAGGGAATATCCTTTCTCCCTGCTGGAACGTTTCGTTCCAGCAAAGATTCGGTTCTTGCTGTTTGCCGATTCTCCATGCAAAATATGGTCAGATAGTACTTTAATATTACGGATTTTAATTTTTAAAGGATTTTGTATCGAACAAATTAAATGCATGCTACAACTAAAGTAACGAACTGGGGGCCACTAGAGACGCTATAAGCCTTATAGCCTCTTTAGGTGCCATGCCACCCTGGGGTGCCACAGCTGGAGATAATGGGGCAGCCAGACGTTCATAATAACAAAGCTTTTTCGTTGTTAAACAAAAAAATGTGATGTTAGGTTACAATTAATGCACTTTCGCGACTTTTAAATATGAGTCACAATCATTATTTTTATGTTCTGAACACTTGGTTCTCATATTTCTTTTTTAATAATCGTACAACTAAACAAATAAATAATGTTTTTATGTTACGTACATATATTATATGACTAGGGTGCGGAGATAAAAGTGTAATTCATGCAAGGATGCCATGACTTGGAAAAGTTTCGAAACCCCTGGTATTATGCAATTAAATTACTTTTTCACTCTTTCATTCAGACATCTCACATTAACCTCTTCAGACCCCAGAACTAAGCACAAACAATTTTGACGTTTTTGGTTCTCTGATTTAAAAAATGATTACAAAACAAAATAACTAAAACATTTTTTTTATTTTATTTTAATTAATAATTAGTTCAAATAACAATTAATGCCCAATTTCCATGTTTAAAATGATTCTGTTGATTAATTTCAAAAACAATTGGGTGTTTTAGCTTTCAAATTGCACAAACAGTAATTAATAAACAGTATTTTAAAATGTACTTGGAATGAAGAGGTAAAAGTACTCCTTTAATTTATTTCAATATTTTGAAAAGAACACGATTCCATTTCATCATCGATATTAACAACTATTTCAACATTGTTTTGTCGTGTCCTCCCAATCTCAAAAAAGAGTCTATGCTGAGAAAGTCATTGACAAAACAGGCAGCTTAAGTGTTAATCTCAAGATTGATTGACTGGTTAGCGACAGCATACTTACCGTCTGGTTACTATTTCCCTCCTCTGAGTCGTTAGTTTTCTTCTTCAGCTGAATAAATTGTTTTCTCTGGTCAGGATCTTTCAAACAGAAAGGATTAGTCGATGCGGTTAGGCAATGTGAGATATGTCTGTCGAATATGCTCCCTGAATTCTGATACGGTAGTAAAGGCAAGTCGTTATAAGCGAAATCATCAGGAGCCTGCATAAAAGCGTTGATATTTTACACATAGAAACTTGGTAAAATTGAAAAAGAATTGCTAATTTTGTTTTCCGCATTTTTGTAGCTATATCGTAAATCAAACTTTGTTTTTCATTTCATTTTTGTTTTCGCACTAAAGGTACCTACATTTTATCGCTTAACGGTGCAAACACAAAAAAAAAAATTCTTTAATGTTCATTTTATCGCTTAACAGTGCAACCACCCTAAAAAAAAAATTTTCTTTAATGTTCATTTTATCGCTTAACGGTGCAACATCCTAAAAAATTTTTTCTTTAATCTTCATTTTGTGTTTCAAACATTTAGCATGTTTATCTAAAATATAAACCATACTTTTGAGAAATATTTTAAATATATATATATTAAGGTAAAGTGCCCTAAATCTGACACTCAAAAAACGGTTCCTAAAGCTGACAACCTCAAATAAAAAACAATTTAAAGTACTATTACCAATTTAAAGAGATTTAGGAAGTGAAGGGATTTAAGTGATGCCATTCAGAAAGAAAAAAAATCTCATTTTAAATTATTTTAGGGAATTGGTAATACTTCAAATGTATTTTTGCTTCAAGGTGTCAGCTTTAGGAACCTTTTTTTTACTTTTTTCTTTTGGGGGGGGGTGTCAGCTTTAAGGCAATTTACCTTATTTATTTATTTATTATTTTTTTTTAGTTTAAAAGAAGGGCACGGATATTCTTCAAAGGTCTTCACTCCACTAAACTTGAAATCAATAGAATCTTTAAAAAATGTTTCCGTAGTGCAGCTGCCAGTGCTACTAAAAAAAACATGGGAGTGCTATCAACCTCTTCCCTCTCGTTCCCGTGAAAATGACGGGCTGAGGTTTCACCTTCTATTTCTCGCTCCCGTGATATTGCTGGGCTGGAGTGTTTAAAATTTCAAAATAAAATCAAATCAAAAATTAAAAATAAATATATATATTGTTCATACACATATTTTTATATAATTGTCAGGGATAAAAAAATAGGCACTTTTATGACCGTTTTCTTGAAAATTACCCGACCGTTAAGGGGTTAAAGGCTTCGTGCTACTGCTGTGGCAGAGTTAAAACTTTTGACCGGACGTTATTGCCTCTGTGCTTATTTGCTCCGTTTTAACTTAACTGTTTTACCTTTATGATTCTGGACAAGACATGGGCGCTGCTCATCTGCACGTGTGCTTTGCACTTAAGAGTTTGAACTGTATTGGGAAGAAATATTGGAGAGCTCGTTGCCTAATGGCCTGATGGTAAATGCCTTGGCATTTGATAAATATAATAAATAAATGAAAAAAATAGTTCAAATAAAGACCGTACATTTTTCCAGATAAGAACTACGGTTTCCTCAACACTTCCAGCGCGTTCGCTTTTTCTTTGCTTTGAAAACTTTTTGTCTGAGTGGTTTCTGGATGAACCTTTGAAGTCCTTAATTAAAAAATTATAATTTTTGAGATGATAATAAATAAATTTCAAAAAATATAGCAACATTTTTTAAATTTCCCCTAAAGAAACTCAGTTTTTTCCACTTAACTTTTATTTATTATTATTAAAAAATATATTCTGTGTACATTTGATTTTTAATGCACATTGATATAATGGGTAAACATTTTTGCCAAGTCTCAAATGAGGCGATTAAAAAAATCGATACACCTATTAACGTAAATATACGTTAAATATAATATCGTAATACATTGAAAACATGGTGTTGAAAAAAATCAAGTGAAAAATACAATATCTATCAAAATGGCGCAGCCTTCATTAAAATTCTTTCAGTTTTCGGAATAAATTTATTGATTGCTTGATTTATTCTTAAATATTTTGCTTCGCTTTTCCTGAAAATCTCCATGAAACTGCCTCTGAATTGCAGAATTCAACTACATCTGGATTTGAACTCTTTTGGAAGTTCCTTGAATGTAACATACTCAAGTCTTACTGCTTGATTATTCCTAAAATTATTTTTAAATTAGTGTCTTTTATTTACAGTAATTATCAAGTTCCCTTAGCATTACGCTATATACGCTCTAATTAAATCGTAAACACCAAACTCAGTACCTTTCAATAGCTATGAATGTCACTTATTCACCGCTAACTATTCTGTACATTGTAATAAAATTAATCATCTGTCTTGAAATGACCATAAACGATATAATAATCAAGTCGTAGACATCGAGCACAGATAATTAATCATTTCGCTCTAACGAAGAATTATTTTGAACTGAGCAATGAAATTAGTCATTGATAGCAGATGATTACGTACAATTATGTAAATTCAGAATCATCGAATGTAAATATTCCAATAAATTGTATAAAAGTCACAAAACATCGAACTCAAAATGTGCTGTACAGTCATTTAGGGTAACTTTGAACCATGTCATATCTTTTAGTATAATTGACTATTAAAAAATAACTAGAACGGTTCTCAGGGTTCGCGCTAGGCCGCGCGATCGCGCGATTCCCGCAATATTTTTTGAAATCCCACTCAAAAAAAATTCTATTTGGGCTTAAACTTTGAAAATCCCACATAAAATTTTGGTCAAGGAGGAAAATCCACCTTGTATTTTTCCCCAGTGTGAACCCTGCTAGAACGTCCAGTGATGCACTCGGCTGAAAAGATTATAAAATCAGTTTTCTACTCTTGATTTGTAACTTAAGTCAAATATACTAAAAAATATGACGTAGTTCAAAGTTACCCTGAATGACTGTAACTGAAAATAGGACAATACAGACGATTCCTTAGGATTTGATTAAGTTACAGCCTTCAAGAGTGAACTATTCCTTACGTTCCAATTACGTTACAGACACTGTAACAAAATCAATCTCACGTTGTAATTAAGTTACAAACTTTAGGGTGGCTTGTCCTCAAATTTAACCATGAACACTCTGCTCACAATCTTTTGTACATTATTATGATTAATTCAGTTGTTAAGCTTTCATAAACTCACAGAGAATGTACGGCTCACATAAGGTCCGTCATTTGTGCGATCAAGGGCCTTTGCCTTTTAGAAATACATTGAACTTACGAATGCTTATGTATTTTGTTGTCTTTTACTAATAATATGCATTGAAAATATACCCCCCCCCCCCTTTCCTGGAAAATTTTGAAATGACGAGCCTGGTTCACACGTATGCGAACAGAAAAAAGTTTTACAGAATTAAAACATTGCTTTAACTTTTTCCGCATTATTCAAATGAAGTGTACATTTATTGCGCATAATATTAGAACCATGAAACTTGAAGGAATCTGACATGCAATGCATTAATAACTTACAAAAAATTTTTTTTCTACATATATAAGCAGCCTTGATGAATCAAGTAAAAGAAATATCATACCTTTACATGCTTCATAACTGTTGTGGTTGCGATTAGTACTCCAGCGCAAATAATAGTTAAACCAAAGAATCCATATTTTGCCACGTTAAGCAACGCTGTATTTAACACCATTTTCTCAGCTTCGGAATGCGAACTGTCTCCAAATTTTCTAGAAGATTGTTTACATGGGCACAAATTACGGCGATGCGATTTTGTTTAGGTTATTAACACTACGTTGAGTTCCACGACGAACTTCGAACAAGTGATGCTTCCTTGCCTACTTACTAAAATCGTTGCCACCTTAACAATCAGAACATTTATTTTTTTTTACATTTTGTTAAACATTAGTCAAAAACACGAGGAGATAAAAGACGATCCTTGAAGAATAGAGGGCTAATTACTTATACAGTTGGACACGGAATTTTGACATTTGGAGGCTCGGACGAAAAGGACAAACCCATTCGAGTTTTAATGAAGCTTGTTTTGCAGGTGCATTTATTTAGTGCATGAATCAGGATGTTTGCTTCTTGGTTTGTTGAAAGCAACTCAATTTATAAACTGGCATATAGTATCGGTTCGGAAGAAATCAAGTATGCTAAACGAACTAAAACGAGAACAAAAACGACACATTCCTTATACCAGCGGTTCCTCCCTTGAACCTGAATGGATTTTTCTTGGCACTCTGCCAGGCAGATCGCTTTGGTTGATGGTAGAAAAGTCTGTTTAAGCCCAAAATATGAACACATCTTTCCTTCTTTCCTGCTCTGTGTAGAGCATTTTAAGCCAGACGACCAGTCTCTTCTGGGTACTTTACATCTGTGCACATTACCTACTTATCTGTCGTTAAGGATCGTCGGATGCACTGGGATACCTACAGCTTTAAATGGGCTCCAAACCACTAAAACATGATAGGAAGACGTGCTATAATGATGAAAACATCCCCACCATTACATCCGATGAAACTGTAATGCTGTGGGGATCCTCGTGGTACGGACTGGGTAATGCTAAATCTCCACCAATCTGCTTCCGGCGGCGTTAGGCTCTCATTGCAGAGAGACTGCATCACCGGGACCGGGACAGTAAAGCAGGTAGGCAACGCTCGCCAGTTCGGTCCCTATGCCCGGTTCTGGTTGTTAAGTGACTGAGAGTTTTTGGAAGGAATGAATAACGAGCGCTGCATTCCGTGTCACCCCGGGATATAATCCATGAAAGCCTGAGATGCTACATACGGTCGGACGTAGTTAGCATTATATACCGATTAAGCATCCAAGCCGTTGCTGGGCTTCGAACCCGGAACCCAAACGAGTAACGAACTCTACTGCTTTATGCATGTAGGTTACGAACACTGATCACTGCGAAGTGTTCATTGGTTAACGGTTACGAAATAACCAACAATGCATGATTATTTTTTCAAACAAGTAGCGATGTTATGTTAAATTTTTTTGCTTTGTTCTTATTGGCAAAGTGCCTAAACGGGCTTTTACTGTGCCATATGAAGTCTTATTTCGTAATTTTTCCACTGCAGAGCCTCTTACAGAAATCTGCCTTGTTAAAGGACTTCCAGAGGACGCTACACCTGAATAGGAGAAAACCGGGAAAATTGCATTCGGTGGAGCGTTGAGACAACCACCAACGTCTCTTTTTCAAAGCAACGACTAACACCGAGATTACAGCCCTGGATATTCTTGTTTTAAGCAAAATACGTTACTACTACGCTACACGAGTGGAGCACCTTATTACGAATATTGGGGGTGATCGTGGTGTAAATTGCTGTGGATTATAACAGGTGATTTGCAAAATTGATAAATTTCTCTGAAGAAAAAGTAAGTCGTTTATGATAGTTAAAGTACAGGATTTTTATAACTAAAGTTACCCTGTTTAGACGTAGGTAGTGCTTGTTCTAATAGACGTATATCATTGAAACTTGGTATAGACTTCATCTGGATCATGGAGAAGAGAGCTATGCAATAATAAAATAATAATTTAAATTTCTACCATCAGGTGAGAATTTCTTGTTTCTCTATCAATTGCTATTCTTGTCGCCAAGTTACATAAACAAACTCTTCCTGCTACGGGAACACTATACAACCCGCTTTTAATAACAAAAGGGGCTCGTTCCCCCCTCCCCTCGAGATGGTGAATGTGAAGTAGACACAAGCCCCCTCCACCACCCACCATCCATCGTTTCTTTTAAATATGGAATCCTCTGCATATCTTCTACCTACTATAACAATTGGTTATTGGAGTAATTCGTACAAAAAGTTGACTTTTCTTGTTACTGCATAAATACTTATAACTTGAAAATTATCTTGGTCATATATTTCTGTGGAAGAGAAAATGAAAGTATAATACAAATAAGAAATGAGTATGTTGTTGGTCATCTTGAAACTTCCTTCTATATTTTTCATATGAATGCCCTATGTTTTAAAATTATCAAAGTGTCACCAAAAAAAAAAAAAAAAAGGAAAAGAAATAGAGCAAGAAACGCAAAAAAAAAAAGTGGGGTGGGGGTATGGCTGTGTCATAAACACGGCCGTGCGTTGCACGTGAATACGTTTATGTAACGGGTTATATATTTTAAATAAAATATTTTTATTTATGTATTTAGAATAAAAGCAAGGAAACAAATAATTATTGTTACAATATAACTTTTTTAATTAATAACTTTATAGTTTTGGCTGTTCGATGCGTATAAGCCGACATTATCTGTATATATTTGATATTTTTTTTATTCTAACACCTTGTTATATTCACTGTCACTACTTTAAACTAATGTTTTATATAAAATCGATAGATTTTGACGACAGCTGATGATTAAAACTTAAACGAACATCGTAGCTTCTACGAGTCAAAAGCTATACTAATTGCAAATTTCGATACGCAGCAAAATAACCTCAAAATGGCGGCGTTTCCCTCTTTACCCCCCGCGATGCGTCACTGTTCTCGCTTATCGTAATAAATTCTTTGATCCTTTAGCTATCCAGTGGTATTATATAATTTTGGATGTACAGGATAGATTCGAAGCTACAACGCCAAACTGTACCCCCCGATTTTGTTCTCATTAGATTTTTTGGATTGCTCCCGTATGATAGCAAATTTAAAGACGTATTCAGGTCAAAATGAAAGAAAGAAAAGAAAAAAAAAAGGAATCAACCTTATTTTTATTGAGGTGCTGCATACGAATTTTTGAATACTTGTCTAACGTCTTTAATTAACGTCTTTAAACGGCAAACAGATTTAGCGAAAAAAACATTCGATTCCGCCACGCTCTTTGGGCAATTGCCGGTAAAAGCGATTCAGGAGAGACCATGTGGGTACCAATTTCGTTCGATTCCATGCATTATATTTTGAGTTAGAGTCGGCACAGAAAAAAGTGTTTACATACATACATTCGGACATATATTTTCGAAAAATGAGTTCAGCACCCTTTAAAATGTATAAATCTGTCCAAAGTCGGAAATCAGAAAATTTATACGAATCCAATCCTTTCCTCTATTCGTGTGTATAAGAAAGTAAAAAATCGGCTGGGTACGGGAGAAAAATAAATCTTCTCAAGACCGGGCAATTCAAGCGGGATCTTAATTGACCATCCGACACATAGAACTCCACCCCCATCCATGTTCCATCACCGACATTCCATCACGTGGTTTCCGATCTTTTCATCAACTAACAGCTGCTTCCTCGCTGAAGTAAAGATATTTATATCCCACGCGATGCCAGAAACCTGCACGCCCTCTCATCATCAGGGAAGAAAGAGACAGAGACAGCTGTCAGTTAGTTCTTGAGCAACCCACGTGCGGTGTTGGGTGGCTCATCCCTCAAAACAAAGAAGTTTTCGGATCACACTTGAAAATGGTGCACAATTTCGAATGATTTTCCCCCAAAAGCTAAAAGTGTTATCTCCAATTGTCCTGGAGGCTTCGTGTTTCTTGAAAGCTAAATGAACCTATTGAAGTAAGTATTGTTGCACTGATTGTCTTACGAAAGTTAAAGTTCAAATTGCTAATAAATTTGCACCAGTTTGTTATAAAATATATATATATGTTACGGTGAGTGTCCGAAATCTGAAAATGTCGACAATCACCGGTGAACGTCGACATTTACCATCCATCAAACCGGTGATTGTCAACATTTTCCAATTTCGGACATTCATCGTAACATATATATACATATACTAAAAATTCTTATATATTGTATATATATGCACATGGGTGCACCGACAGAGAGGGACTAACGGGATCTCCCCCTCCCCCGAAGACATCAGATATCCATCCGGTATCCGATTCCGACTTATTTTTAAATATCCTAAATCCATTCCGGTCACTGCACTAAAGATCCGATTTTCTGGCATATCATCCGGCAGGAGATATAGAGAGGAGACACAGACTTAAAGTTCCTCTCAAACGAAAATTTGATATTTGAATTTTAACAAATTAGCGTGTTTTAAAAATGTATATAAATTAAAAACATACAACGCTTTTGGAGCGTTTAAAAATGTGTATAGGATTTTTCAGGTTTCAAACATCAGAGCCGGATACCAGGTACGGATTCGTCAAACAGGGACACTTCGACGCAATGTTTGTTCATGCGGGGATTTAGCACTCGTAGTTATACAACGTTTCTCAAACGTTTTACTTTTTACGAAATCCTTTTGATAATGTTCAAGTACGGATTCATCAAACAGGGACACTTCGACGCAATGTTTGTTCATGCGGGGATTTAGCACTCGTAGTTATACAACGTTTCTCAAACGTTTTACTTTTTACGAAATCCTTTTGATAATGTTCAAGTTAAATAAAACTCTAATGTCCATGTGCTTAAGGAAAAAAAACTGTGTACTTTTTGAAAAATTATTTCTTTGAAATATTTTGTCTCCCAATTATTACTACTTAATATTAAACTACAATAAGTACCAAGAAAAAAACAAGGATGTCTTTTTACGAAAGCCAGTATTATCGGTATTATGATGACAATATTCAGAAATACGAGTATATGGGAGCTTTATTCTCTCCTGAAATATACTAACTAGTAATATCACTTAAATATGCGTAAATAACTGCTGAAATATCTTAAGAGTTCATGTAAATTGCACATGGTACAATACTACAATAAGACATCGCGTTATTAACGCCAATTAAAGTTAGTCATCGTTGTATGTATATTTTTCATTTTAGAGAGAGCTAGTAATGGTAAAGGTGCTTGATTTCTTGCGAAATACATAAGTGTTTCGTGAAATCCTGATTGGTGCTGCTTTATATAAAAATTTCAACTACAATTAATTGTCTTAATCCTTTATAGGGCTATTTTTTTGTAGTATCGGTATGTTAAAATATTTTTCAGATTTTGTTTTGTTTCAAAAAGAAATTTAAAAAAAAAAAAAAAAAAAACAGTAAATAAGATTAGCATGATTTTTTTCACCCCCCCCCCCCCACCGCCCGCTTTGAGGGGGGATAGATATAATATTTGAATATTGATGCATGTTGTGGTAAATATATTTCCCAGAGTCTTAGGAAGATTCTGCCAATCAGAAAGGGTAAAATAGCTTACTACTAAATATCTATAATTTGATGAATTTGGCAGGAAGCATACTTCCCACCGCCTTTATAAAGGGTCAAAGTACGCATTGGGTTAATCGCTCTGTGCACTTTATGAGCTGTTCTATCAATTAGCACATATCTCCTCAAAAGTATAATTAAGGCTATGGTTCAAGCGTATTTTTCACTCATTGCTCCTTTAAAGCATAATTTAATTATGTGTGTAATTATTATTATTTCAAATCGCTACGTCGTCGTGCCTTATTCTAACTTTATTTTTCTGCATTATCACGAAGCATGTTTTAAGCAATTTAGCTATCATTGTCGTTTTTGACTGAGCAGTAGAGATGTAAAAACCCCAGGAATTTTAAGACGCGGGAATAAAAAACCAGAGAACAAACACGGGAAATTCGTTGAACATTCAGCGCAAATGGAAAGAAATCATTTGAACAAGATTTATTGATTTTTATTTATTAGAAACGATTTTTATTATATTTATTGTCAAATAGCACAAGTCAGCGATGAAAATATTTCCTGAAAACTAAGCATTGTTTCTGATGCATTTTTGGACGCTTATTTCAGAAAAAATAACCAGAAAATTCCATCACGTAGTTATTTTCACAAGACGAAATTTTCGGTTTTCAGGCTCAGGGCTCTGGGCCTGTTGCTGGTCGTCACTTTTGTATTTGTATTTTATGAATATATAAAATTCACATGTAATTTATTTTTGATCGCTTACTAAAATTCATTAATATATATATATATATACATATAAGGTCGGTACATCCCCATGGTTCCGTTTTGTACTTCACTATTAGTAAAGAATTTTACAAATAAAGACGATTTATACTTCTGCTGATTTTTTAGTTTACCCTAGAGCAGAGCTTTCCAAACTTTCCCTGATGGCGACACCCTTTCCATACATACAATTTAACAAGACACCATTTCATTGATACTAATAAAACATATTTGATTTTATCATAACAAATGGTATTTTAAAGCAATAACTATTTCATATGTGAATTGGAAGTACAGTGTAATTAATGCATTAAACACTTTTTTCACAGATACAAAATTTTCCGATACTATCAAGAATTCAATGGCTCACATGGGCTTGACGACCATTACAAATCTGTCTTATATTAGGTAGATATTAGATGTAAGACAAATTCACACGCATTTCTTCATGTAACTTTCTCAAACTACTACGTTTAACTGTTTTACGTATTTTACACAGCAAAAACTTGTCAAATTCATAATCAAAAGTTTGAAGGCGACTTGAAAACAAAAAAAAAAAATAATTTTTATGCATATTACCAATGAATAGTATTAAAAATACGAAAACTGATTTCGGATGGTAAACAATAATTTGCACTCCAAATTTGAAGGACATTATGTACATGATGTTGATAAGGAAATAAAGTAAACTGTTTACTTCATAATAATTCACACTGCATGAATCAAACCAATACTGAAATACAGAGTATTATTGGAGTCCTCTCTTTTTAACAACTGATAATAATCTGAAATAATAAACCCAACAGGATTTTCATATTAGTACAGTAAAACTTCTCTATAGCGAACACCTACGGTACAACAATATTTGTCTGAATAATGTTGTCTGAATTTATCTGAGTAATGTTAAATTTGTCAGAAAATGCACTTTCACACGAATATGTTGTAGAAAACTTCAGCAAAATTAAGAGTGCCCTCCTACTTAGGTGAGGATAATCATGCCGAATAGAAATCTAGAAGTTGCCCAAATCTGATTCCTGGAACGTAAGTTTTAAAGTGCGGTTGTTCTTCAGGTCTGCCAGTTCCTCCTCTTCAGCAAGTTGAATTACATTGATTACACTGAACGAAGAAAAGGATGTTTGATATTATTTTATCATAAGCTCCTCATTCGTTTTACAATCTCGCGACACCCTTGATGCTAATACGCGACACTGCCCTAGAGTTTTATAAGAATTTTCTTTTGCAATTTAAATTTTCGGTTCTTTCAATTAAACCTTGATATCATTTATCCAGTGACTGCAATTTATTTCTTTGATTATGGACAATTTCGTAAAATGGCCACACTGGTCTGTTTTAATGACCCCCGATAAATTTTTCTACATCTACGGTGAGCTTGCAATTAAGAAACATCAATGAAATATTTCAGATTTTATGAGTAAGTGTATTATACTTACTTTGGTGTCAAACCGGTATAAATATTGGAAATTTATACTAACATTTATGAAAGACGAAAAATTTGAAGCATGTATAACAAAGGTTAAAATAGAAGCTTGGAGCTATTTTAAGAAGTTTTTGATAAATTTCTAGGAAATTATAAGGATTTCACTTTCAAACAAATTGTACAAAGTATGCTTCAAATTTTCAAAACATTAGGATGTTCTGTCAATTTAAAAGTTTATTTCTTGATGTATGTGTCATATGGTCTACTTTCCTGAAAATCTTGGTGCCGTGTTGGTGTTGAACACGGTGAAATATTTCACTAAGACATTAAGCAGATGGAATGCAGGTACCAAATGGAACTAAAACAAAAAACATAGCAGATTACTTCTGGTCGCTAGAGATTCCACACGAAGTATTCAACATAAAAGAAAAGGTGCTACAAAGCCTTCGAAACTTGATTCTATGCTGCCATTGCTGCATGACCGTATTAACGACTTGGTAATGCGGATGGATTCCAATTATGTTGTGAGCATTAAAGCAATTTTTCACGCAAAACTTATTACTTTGTTTTATTTTCTAGAAAGGTATTTTCATCGTATTTTAAGCACTACTATTTTCCTAAATTTTCTTACGTAATTTAAAATAAAACTGTTAATTGATCGACACAAACGAATAACATATCTATTTGAAATTAGCTTCTCAAAAAACATAAAAGGCAGCAAAATATTTGTTCCCGGAAAATTTGAAGACTTGTGTAGTTAGAGAGAAAAAAATCTTATAAATGCAAATCGCTGTTGCATTTTTAAAAAACAATTTTAATCCAAATATTTTCTAATTATTTTTTATTCAAATTTTGCAATTTTTAAAATGTAAATGGACGATTGATTTACGCTATTGAATTTTGAAACATTATTTTCTGCAAGCTCTTCCTTTCCAGATCTTTTCACATTATCGTTGGAAATCTCCCAATTAATGAATCTTTTATTTTTGAATTTCTTATTATCTTGTTATGGTAATTTGCTTTACAAGTGGGTACAAGTGGTAGCACATATGTCCCAAGGAAACAAACATGCTAAACTTGTAATCACAAAAAGTTGATCCAATACTTCCTGTTCCTTCAAAAGGAATTATAGTTTCTTTTTTCCTTTCTAATGGGGCTGCAGTATTGATCCTCAACCATTGCAAACCTAGTGCGTCCCCAGAGATTGGTACCAACTCTTTCAGGGGCACCACAATGAGTGTGGTACCACTGCCGCAATTTTTTTGACACTCAGTTTCCCCTAGAGGGCACATGAGCTTTCGTTGATGCAATCGGCACTAGGAATTTAATTTAGCAGAGAGTATCCATGCCAAACGGATACTCAAGAGAGCTTAACATGACGCATAATCATACGACATGGGCGCAGACGATTTTCTGCATCTTGAAAAGATACCGACTTGGGCCAGGTTTGAACCTGCGATCTTGGACGTACGAGGCCTGCGCCTTACCACTACGCCACCCTGTCGACGGAATTATATTTTTTTAACAATCCAAAAATGTATCTACGCATGTCACTTTATAAAAATGATTTCCTTTTCTTTCTCTGAGAAAAAAATGGACAAAACATATTGAAATTCCCATGCCCCCCCCCCCCTTCGAAAGTTTTCAAAATTCCCTTCCCCCCTAAAAAAAATCCCGGTTTATTTAAAATTTATTGTCCTGGAATTTTAAATACTTCTGAAATTCAAAAAACTGCCTTGAGATGATCAAACCAAAAATTGCTTTTATCCATGTATTGTAACGTATGAACACTTTCTATTCAAAAAAAAATTAGAAATATTACTTAAAAATTCTGCTACCGTTCTACTTTTGTATTTTTGAAGTTATAACGATTGGCAGCAAGGTAAACAACATTTCAGCATTGAGAAGTTTTGGTTGCCTGTCTCCCATGATGCTTTTCGCAGGACGGCTTCATTTAGAACCTAACTGCCCTACAAGGTCAGTTTCCTTCTAACTCTTTGCTGTGATCCACTATGTATTAAAGTGTGTGCTAAAATAGTTGTGGAGTTAAAAGAGATAATTGAAATCAGAAGCTACCAGAATACATTTTGACTCTCATTTCCTAGGAACTATATTCTAGTTTCGATACAGGAGATATTTTCTCGTATTCCTCGCTATGGTTCATGTGATCATGTGCTGTTTAACGCCTTAACGCATATTTGCACATGCCCGTGTCTTACACGGGCGATCTTGTATCTAGCGTTATTTTGTTTCTAACGCACGTTCTGAGATCCGTTTGCCCTTTGTTTGTATAATAATTTTTTATATGACTTTTACTTCACCCCCCACTCTCTAGTCAGCCCCTACTACCCTGAATACAGAACCCTAAATGTAATTGCCAAAAAACAAGTTATACTAAACCTATAGATTCATTTTCTGTCAAAAACGTCGATCACTTTTTACCAGTTTTTTCCGAAAAAAACTCCTACTTCAACGGGTTAAGCTAGTTGATGTCTAAGATTATGCTAGAAAATCCTGGATGCTCGACGGTTTACAAGGCCAAAAGTATTTCTCATAAAAGTTATGGACTGCTTTATGGTACTGAACGAATTCCTCTTTTGCTTTCAGTTGCTCCTCTTAAATGGACATCATTAATCTAGAGGAAAGGAAAACTGATCCCCGTTTTATGACAAATGGCGTCTGCTGACTCCAGGTGTTCCAAGTGCAGAAGATACTGCCGTCGAGTGACCACGTTCCTCTTCTCTCACGTGGGACTATGCGGTCTCGTGGTTGGATACAGCATCATTGGAGCCTTCACTTTCGAGGCCCTAGAGGCTGGGTACGAGAGGGAAAAGCGGCGAGCGATGCTTAGGGAGAGAGAGATCCTCGTCGATGATCTCTGGATGCTAACCTCTAGCAGCAGCGTCCTCTCGGAACTGAACTGGACCTCTACGGCCATAGAGACTTTGGAGGTTAGTCTTACAAATGAAATACCTTTTGCCCGACGAAAAAATAGCCCTTATATCCTGTACTGTTGATGGTGGTTGTTTTGATTCATATTTCTTTTACCTTAATAGTACGGAAGTGGGCTTACAATTTAAGGCCATTTTTTCAGCACTTCGAAGCTATTTTGGTGAAAGCAGTACGGAAGGAAGGATACGACGGAAAAGATGGAAGCCCTCTGCAATGGTCATTTTCCGGAGCTCTTTTATATTCCATCATTGTCATCACCACAATTGGTAAATTTAGCAATTTCTTCCATATTTTTCATTATTGTCATCACCACCATTGGTAAATTTAACAATTTCTAACATAATTCTCATCATTGTCATCACCACCATTGGTAAATTTAACAATTTCTAACATAATTCTCATCATTGTCATTACCACCATTGGTAAAAGTAACGATTTTTTAAACATTTTCCCTCGTTGACTTAACCACTATTGGTAAACATTAAGGCTTTTTAATCATTTTAGAAGGTGAGCTCCGATGTACCCAATATTTTATTCCAAGAAAAGTCTGATCCAATATCTTATTCTAAACCAAGTGACAGTATTTCCTGCTTATACGCAGGGTTCAACATTAGGATGTAAAAGTCAGGCGTCATTGGTACCTAGCGTGTCTTAGTGGCCAAAAATGTTCTGGTAGGCATAATTTTAAAAGAATTCAAATTACTAGGGCAGATATATCTGGTAACTATGAAGACAGACGCGAAATTTTTAAAAACTGTCGCAAAACATCACAACATTACTGAGAAAATTGTTGATAAGTAAGAGAAGAATGCTCAAAAATCAATTCATATCAGTAATTTTACTTCAGTTTATGAATCGATATAAACGTCTGTTTCAATCAGAACGCAATAAAATAAAATAGGAGTTAATTGGCTTAACTAGTTTTTTAAGCGTTATTCACAATCTAGTGTTACTTACTTCATTTGAAATTAAAAATTCACAATTCGAAATTTGAAAGTCAAGAAGTTGCGATAGTCTTCATAATCGTAAAAACTCAAATTACAGAATATTAGATGAAATATGTATATAAAAATGTAAATGTATAAAGTCATGCTCGATTTAAAAAATAAATAAATAATGACGACTCGATAAAAACTGGTTGTCGAACTAAGTTTTTTGAGAGGTTAGGCGTCAAAAGTGACGACTGGATGTGAAATCGCGACTGTCAAACGGGAATTTTGAGTCGCAAAACTGTGACTAACGACCGCTAATTTCGAACCTTGTTTATACGTCAGTACAAGGGACCTAGTAGTAGCTATGATTCAAATAGTCATCTATGTAACTTTTTGCACATTTATGAGCCAAATATTACGGCTGGAAATTTAGTGCCATTCAATCAAAGAAGGTTTTCCTTTTGATAGGGATTTTTAAAAAATACAGTATTTACATAAGAATGTAATTACACTAAAGGGAATACAATAAAATAATTTTTAGAAAAAAAAGTAGAACCGACTTCAAATTATAAGTTGCGCTAAAAAGGGGAAAATAAATTCATTTTTTAAACAACATCGATACGATTTTTAAACATAGTTTTTGAAGTCGGGGCAAAATTATGACAGTCTAATTATCATCACACCATGCGTTATTTTACATTGAAACTGTTGCAAACTCTAGGCCTTTTATATCTGTAATGGATTCATGGTTACAAAAGTAATCATGAATCAAAATCCATCATAATTTTGCACTGACCTCAAAAATTATGTTTAAAAGTCGTATCGATAATGTTTAAAGAATTAATTTATTTTTCACTTTTTAGCGCAATCTCTACTAATAATAAAGCAGTAAGTATGTGTGTGTGTCTGTGTACGGCGTAGGGCCCAGACCGTCCAGCGGATTTTCATGAAATTTGGCACGAAATTAGTTTGGAACATGGGGGTGTGCACCTCGGAGAGTTTTTTCCGAAATTCGAATTTGTTCTTCTTTTATTCCAATTTATAGCCGAAAGTTTCATAAAATAATCATTTTCCATGGGAAGGAATTATCGCATCGCTTCGAGCTTGATACCGTTGAAAAGCGCGTAAAAAACTACCCCGGGAGAAGTTTCGCTCTACGTGCGAAAATTCGAAGCCTCTAAATTACCTAGAAAAGAAGTTATAATCTCTACTAATAATAAAGCAGTAAGTATGTGTGTGTGTCTGTGTACGGCGTAGGGCCCAGACCGTCCAGCGGATTTTCATGAGATTTGGCACGAAATTAGTTTGGAACATGGGGGTGTGCACCTCGGAGAGTTTTTTCCGAAATTCGAATTTGTTCTTCTTTTATTCCAATTTATAGCCGAAAGTTTCATAAAATAATCATTTTCCATGGGAAGGAATTATCGCATCGCTTCGAGCTTGATACCGTTGAAAAGCGCGTAAAAAACTACCCCGGGGGGATTTCGCTCTACGTGCGAAAATTCGAAGCCTCTAAATTACCTAGAAAAGAAGTTATAAGCATTTTTCTCTGCAGTTCGAAATTATTTTTTCACGCTAATTAACTTTAATTTTAATTGTTACCATGCCGACGGACTATTAATCCTTTTTTAGCCTACTTTCCCGTAAAAGTAAAAAAAAAATAATAATAAAGCATGAAAGAAGGCTTAATGTATCGTGAAAATATCGTTAAAAATCAAGAAAAGTCAAAAATAAGTGAAGTAATTAAATAAAGATTGAAAAATAAAAAATTTGAAAGTAGGGTACTGAGATGGGGAAAAAGTGTGTCTGTCGGTCTGTCGGTCTGTCTGTCTGTCTGTCGGTCTGTCTGTCTGTCTGTCTGTCTGTCGGTCTGTCCCCCCCTAATAACTTTTGAACGAATTGTCCGATTGGAAAAATTCTTTTTGCATTCGAAAGATCTCGTCGAGGACATCTCATTTCTATATTTTACTTTTTGATTTGAACATTTTTTTGTTCAATTTTGAACAGTTCAAAAAAATTTAACATTAGCGCCTATGGGCGAAAATGAGGCAAATTATGTAAACTCTGGGTACAAGATCCATGTTCCAATGAACAAGCTTACTGGAAGAATCTCTTGGCGTGAAATATCAATTTGAACAATTTTTGTTCATTTTTGAACAGTTCAAAAAATTAACATAGCGCTTACGGGGAAATTTCAACCCTATATAAATCCTGATCTAACGGACCGATTTGCTTGGAACAAACTTTATCGGAAAGCTCTTATAACGTAGAACATGTAGAAATAGAAAATTTATCCAGAACTTACGAGCCTATTTTGCTATGAAATTTTTTGATCGGGATTTTCAAGGATATTTCTCAGTGACTCAATGAGTGAAATAATGAATGAATGAATAAATGAAAGAGTGAAAGAATAAATCAATGAATAAATAAATGAGGAAAAGAATGAATGAATAAATTATTGAATAAATGCAAATATAAATAAATGAGTGAATAAATACATGAATGCGTAAATGAATGAATAAACACTTGAATGAGGTAACGAATGAATGAATAAATGCATGGCTGAATAAATGAAAGAATGAATGAGTGAGTGAATGAATATGTATTATCCGTTGAAAAAGGTATATTTTCAATAATTAGAACTAAAGATAAATAAGAAAGAGAGAGAAAGAGATAGCTAGATTATAAATTTGAATTTGGTGTATACGGGAAAGTAGGCTCGTATAGTTCTAGACGGAACTTCTTGTTCTTTCAACGAATTAAAACTTATTCCTAGCGGTTTTTAGCATTTTGAAGAGCAGCCGATTTTTAATTTATTTATTTCTTTTTTTAGATTTTGATTATTATTTTTTTAAAGCGAATTGAAATTTATTTCCAACAAACAAAAAGTAATTGTGCCAAAAAACTTACGTATACACTCTCAGAAACGCATGCTCAAATCTCACGAAACTTATCGTATTATTTGACGAAATGGCTTCGTGAAAAAGGCTCCGAGTAAACCTTTCGTCAAATTGAAGAAATTTGTGCACTGTTAGAAATTTCATCGTGAAATTACGGTTAAATAACCGGCAGCAGTCTGTCCATCTAATTCACTGTTAAATTTACGGTTTGGAACATTTTTCTACTCACAGGCGGTTGATAGTTTTATTTTGATTTCCTTATTTTGACATGTATTTTACGGGACCATTTTCCATACTGCACAGGGGTTTTTAAAAGAAATGTTATTCTTTATAGCGATTTTTGTTATTCCAGCTTATTACTATTTATACTTTCATTTTTTTTTTTTTTTTTTTTTCGCCTGTGAATTAGCACATATGGTATTTTTCTATTTGAGCGCGGATGAAAGGTTCATTCCGCTTTCAAAGCTTTGCTTGCTGCTGTTTGTTTCTGCAAGCTACAAAATTTCGTCTTTCTGTTTTATGCCGGGTCCCGACGCTACGTTTTGCACAACGTTTTGTCTCCGCAGCTCAACACGCTGCAGATAAAACGTTGAGTATAGATTAGAAAAGTGCACAGTTTTGAGTTCGGTGCGAAGACTGTACAGTTGCAGCGATAACTGAGATAGAAAGCATAGATGTCTTTGAACTGTGCAGACAAATCGGCACATGTAGACGGTAGCACCCTTTTCCGATTCATTTTGTTTCTCAGTTTCAATTCGTCAGGTGACGATGGCCGACTTTCGGCAATGTTCTCAGGAGTTTCTCACAAAATTTATTGCATTATGCGAAAGTTTCCCATGCATTTGGCGTGTCAAATCCAAGGAGTATAGTGACAGGGATAAAAAGGGGGACGCTTATGAGAGTTTAGTGGAAAAATTCAAAGAAATTGATGCAACCGCAAACAGAGAAACAGTTGTAAATAATTAATTCTTTGAGAAGTGTCTACCGTAAAGAATTGGCAAAAGTTAATAAATCGATTCGATCTGGGGCTGGAGACGAAATCTACAAGCCATCTCTCTGGTATTTTGATTTGTTACATTTCCTAAATGATCAGGAGACACCAAGGCAGTCTAGGAATACCATCGATGAAAATAAAGAGATTGCAGTTGTCGAACCACCAGAACAGGCAACAAAAAATATTTATTTTATGTAATCATTTGACCACATTAAACGCCGGGTACTTGTGAGACGTTCCAGTCTTTTTTTTTAACATGACACCATGCCAAAATTGACCAGAGTAGTACCTCCTTCATGACGATATCGCACAAAACTGAGTGAAATATAGATATCTCTGCACCATGTAGACGCATAAAAAACTGCAACGTTTTCATTCAGTATTAAGACTGCGTAGACAAAAGGTTGTACAAAACGTAGCGTCTGCACCTGGCTTTAATGCCAATAAATAATAGATAAATATTAATTATACTAAAAATTTATTAATTAAAAATACTATAATTTATTATAATCGTCCCTTTTGTGTGGGTACTTGAACTAAACAAACAAAATGCGTTTTCTTTCAAATATTTTCCTTTTTTGTTTTGTTTCGTTTCTTTCTTTCCTTTTTAATTGTGCGTGTTTTGTAAAAAAAAAAAAAATACTTAAATGTGTAGGATCTCTGGCTGATTGCCGCGGGCGGCTAATTTTTAATTACGTGTAATGCTATACATTTTAATAAAATAACATAATTTACACCTAAAAAAGTTATCACTATATACACAATGGCAAACCGACTGGTCTTTCCATTTTTTAACACGGGCATAGCCGTGCGGGTACCGCTAGTTTATAATAAATTTGAAGCCAGTTCTATTTTTTTCTTAAAATTATTTTATTATTTATCAAAAACAAGTTTGTCATAAACCGTGTTAAATTTTAGCTGACTCAATTTTGCAAACACATGCTAATATCAATATCCGCAGAAAAATAAAAAGTACTAAAATAAGTACTGCTAACAATAATAATAAAATTACACGTTAATTTAAAGCACAAATGAGCAATAAAATGCAGACATATGTTTCGGGATTGCTTGGAATCCCTTTTTCAATGCGACAGGGAGATACTGCTACCTTAATTATTAGATATCCCATTCAAAAACATTACTTCCATTGAATATAGGCATATTTTGCATTTGTGCAACATAAATAACGAATACAATTTCTTGCTGTGAGTGTGTGTTTCTTATAACGTGATAAACTGGAGAATCAGTTTTTAGTTCGGTGATATTTTTCCATCGTGTGCTCAGGCCCCGTTCTAAAAATGAAGGACAGGAAGCAAGCTGCTTCTTTCTAAGCATCCCAGACACGAAATTAATGGCCCAGCTGCTCAGACAAGAGGGATTGTTTACTCGAATGACTTGTGAAAAGTATACACATAACGGAAGAGCAGTTGCTTTCTTTGGGGCGGGGGACTACTAACCGAATGATTAATGTAGTGCGAGAATAAAACGCTTAAAAAGGAAAATGGTTTCTGGAACAGCTGCTTAAATTTCAGACAAGATTTTCTAAACAGCAGGTGGATACTGGCATTCGTGAATTAATATATACACATAGTGTGGAGATAGGTTGATTTTTTTTTTTCTTGGTTAAATCAAAAATCAATGTTAAGTACCTTACACTTATAGCAAATATATGTAAGGTATCTTGATCTTTTGAAGTGACGATATACTCAAAGGGCAGAGGAGCAGGCATTAATGTAAACAAAAATTGTAATTGTACATTGCGTCACAAATCACGATGATTCTTCCAAATCAGATTTTAAGGGGGAAATACGCGTGAAACGGCGTATTTAGAGCAATTTTCATGAATTTTTTCAACATATAACGAATAAATATATTTTACTGAGATTTTCAGGTCATTTTATAAATATATTGAAGAACATTGACTGAAATTTTCACATTTTTCTTGAAAAATCCCGGTGATATCGGCTGCTGCGCACTGTGAGTCGCCACCCGGGACGGCAGTTTGCGTACATCCTGGAGGTCACAATTTTTAACTGAAATCATTTTTTTTTTAAATCCACTTTTTTTATAAGTGTCTCTTCTAGTTGAACTAAAATCATCACAAAAAATTGAAAATTTCTATTTTTTTTTTTTTTTTTTTAGAATGGTGAAAATTAAGTACGATTTTAAACCGTTTTTTTTTTTTTTTTTTGTTCTTTTTTTACAATAAAAAAAAAGTAAAAATAAAGATATGTTTATGATTCTAGTTCAACTAAAGCGTGTATATATAAAGAAAATGTGTGCTAAATTTGATAAGGATTGATCAAAAACTCTGCAAGCTAGAGTGTACGCAAATTCGAAAAAACTAGTTTCGAGAAAAACCCGATTGAGAAAAAGAGTGGTATTGAAGGTAAATTTAAGGCAGTAATGAATCATTTTTTTTTTTAATACTTATAGATACTAATACTTATAGAAATTTCTATAATTTCTTCAATCAATTCTGGTCTCGATTTTTAAAAAAAATAAAAGGACATCTGCGAACATTCTCTAATACCCTTCAGGTCATTCATGAGATACTACTAAAGAGGCTATACTGTACACCAGTGTTTGCCAACCGGTGGTTCGCGATAGCCCCGAGGGTTCCCGTGGAGTAAGAAGGGGCTCGCAAAAACGATATTGTAATTGCAGAATTTTAATTGCTAACGTCAAAGAAATAGCGAAATAATAAATGAGCATACGTGTAAACGGAGTAAGTATAAAAACGATTTTTTCATAAATTGTTTTCGGATTATGCAGAATGGTTGTGAACTGGCATCGGGAAAGCAACATACGCTCAAAATTTGAAATGGCACTTATTTCTACTTTTGCCTGATTTCAAAAATTTGGATCCTAAATGGGTACCGGAACATATTCCTTGATTTATTTTAAATTTTGCTCGCATGTTTCCCCTATTATATCCCACTTATTATCCACACGCGTAGAAAAAGTCAAAAATATAAAAAAATCTTTAAATTAAAATTTTACATTATTTTCGGCTAATTTCGTACATAGACCGTAAAATGAAACCGGAAGATATTTATTGTTTGATACCAAATTTTGTATTTGCATTTTTTAAAATTTTGATTTTGTATTTTTTTTTATATAATTTCTTTCATCTGCGCTATCGTAATAACAAACTTGAAAGCACGTAAATTTAATATTTCTGCAATTTTCCGCAAATTTAGTGTAAACGAAAGATGGAACCGAAAGATACTTATTGATTAATCCAAATACATTCTTATATTTCTTTTGTCATTCCATACTTTTTCCTACTATCGGGAAAACAATTTCTAAAAAAAATAGTTTTGCCAACCCCTTGAAATCACCCAAAAAGGTTTGATGGCAAACCCATTTCATGCGCCATGACTTCCTTCTTCCAGACGTAAATTTAAAACAATTTAAATGAAGAAAGCAGTTAAAGCAGTAGGTCCCGTAGTGATCCACTTCGTACTCGGCGAGAAAAGCCCCTTAAAATGCAACAACGAGCCAAAGAAAAGGAAAATATGATAAAAGCACCCTGCATAACCATGGAGCAGCCACTTCTTTGGGGGTAAATTTTCTTTTTCGGGACTGGACGAGCTGAAAAAGGGCGAGATTTAGCACCGAAAGTGCTTAGTTGGCAACACTGACTCCAGGTCATTACGTAAGTGAGGGGGCAGCAAAACAAACAGTTTACACATTTCAATGCGCTCGTAAAGTGTCCGGTGGCAGTCTCCTGGTAGCAAAACTTAAAAATAACTCCTTCCTCTGCACGCTACAGGAAGCTGAACGTACACCCCATTTCTCCTTGTAATGATATCGATTCCTTAATACAAATGTTTTTATATTCCCAGCTGATGATCCCTCTGACACCAAGCAAAGCCCTAAATTAGTAATTATGACTAATGACTTAAAACGGCAAAAACTATACATATTATGTCTATTTTCTTAATAGGTAACTTTATGCATGTATAACATTAATGCGAATTATTCACACAGACACACACACACACACACACGTGTAATAGTATATATATAGTAGGGTGGAGTGAACGCTACTGGGGGAAAAAGTTATGGAGTTTTGAATCGGCGGGGGGCAGGGAAAAGTGGCATTTCTAGTTCAAATGCACACATGTAAAATTTCAATGCAGCATATTAATATTAAGATGCGTCCCAAGCCACTTGAAATATTCATCATTCACCTATCTGAGTGAAACTATGACAGTATGCTGTTTCAGTTAAACTAAAGTTTTATTGTTGTTTTTTATGCTTTCCGATGCTAAATAAAATTAATTGACATGGAAACAGTACAAATTACTTATTATTTCACTTAAAAATAGCAATAATTATCTTAATCCAAATTAAACTGAAAATATTTCATCACGTCAACTTATCACATCTATATATAGTGCTGGATTAACCAGTAAGAAAAATAAGTACGTGCTTAGGGCACCAAGAAATCGAGGGACACCTCAGAAAACTTTTATTGTCCAATTAAATAGCAAAAATAATTAATTTTGTAAGAACTTTCAAATTTTAGGGTAAAATGATTAAGCCCTGCTTATACAGAACGTTCCGTGTTATCTCATCATTAGCGGTACCCGCACGGAGTTGCCCGTGCTGAATTTTAAAAACGTGAGTTGTCCGTAAATCCGAAGTCAGAATTTTTTTTTTTTATGCTGCAAGGGAAAATGAACTTTTAACCGTATCTTACAAAGTTTTTAAAATATGTTTTCAAAGTTAATATGTTTAGAATCGTCATAGTCTGAGAATTAAAATGGTATATTCGTTTTAAAATTTGGTCAATATGCCACGATTTTAGCGTAATTTTTGGGCAAATGGGTCTTACAAAGTATGAAATTTTAAATACTAAATCTGAAATCTACTGTTTTAAAGTTTATATTTTTAGAATTAGTATACCCTAAGCTTTACAAAAAGTTTTGTTTTATTTTTATTTTAAAAAATGAAGCGGATGCGAGAATAGATAGATAAACGAAAATCGCAAATATTTTCCCATATCTGCTTGCAAGCCGCGGAGGAGACCCGTCCGCCAGTGTGCTGGGGAGAAAACTGCAATGTAGCCGTAGCAAAAATAATTGAACAATTAAAAAATTAATAAAAAAGGAACTACATGTCGGATTGTTTTCTAATGGAGCTATAAATCTTCCTCTTGAATCACTGTATCTATTGTTGAAAAGCGCATTAAAACCCGCTGCTTAGTTTTAAAGAGCTAAGCGTACAGACGCGGGAAGCGACTTTGTTTTATACTCTTTTAAGATGTTTTACTGAAAAATAAAATACGTCGCTGTTCTGTTTTATTTGCATGTTTTAAACAGAGCAAGCGAGAAAAATATTTCCATTAACTTGCGTTACAAGGGCACGTAATTTTTTGAACATTTCGAGCCAGTATTGATTAGGAGGATTTAATCAGAGACTTTGCAAGGAAAATAATTAGAGGACTCTCTAAATGTAATTAAACTAGAAGAATTAAATTGGTAGTATTGTTCTAAGTTTGTGTTTCAGTTTTTTATAATTTTCTACCAGTTTTTAAATGTTTTATTGTCTACACTTTGAATACGAAAATTGTATGGGGACATTAAAATATTTTTAGGACTTAGGGTATCTGAGGGTCTTAATCCGGCCATGTGTCACAGTATATATACTGTGTCTCTATTGCTTCCAGGTTTATAGAAGGAAGCTTTAAGCGTTGCTGATATTTTGTTTTGTGGTTGATCTCAAAGTCTTGATTGTTCCCAAAATTTTCCAAACTTTGCTTTCAGTTTCACATGCACGCATTAGGAGCCATTCCATTTCAGATATGGCAGAGGGTGTCACATGACCCTAACAGATTTTTTAAAAAAATTACAGTAGTTACAACTAAGGGACATATGAAATATCCCAAAAGGATTTTGCAAAAAAAAAAATTATTTTTCTAGTTACAGGTTTTTAAAATTTGGAACAAAATTGGCCGTTTTCAGAAAATCAGCAAAACACTCACTTTTAAAATGGCCACTGTTTCAAAAGTTTTTAACCAATTCAATTTTTTTTCTATAAATAGTTAAGAGAGGGTATTTTATTCAGACACTAATTTTAAAACTCTAGTTGGCTTCATTGATAAAGAAAAAAAAGTGTTTTTGAAGTGAAAAAAATCGCATTTTTACCGATTTTATGATGTGTTTTCTTATGAAAGAAATTTATTTTTGACAAAACAGAGGTGAAAATCTAAAGAGCTGTTATGGAAGCTTTGTATCAAATTTTATTGTAAGTCTGAGATGCATATACCCTCAGAATTTAAAGTTTGAAATTTGAAAATGTTCAAACATTACGATTTTTGAAGTGTGATTACTCAAAAAATCTGAAAATCTGCTAATTTGTTGCCCTTGAAGTGCTTAATGAGCTGCTATCAATTATATTGTTTTTTAACCCGATATATTTTATATGATTTTTCAAAAATGGCCTTTAGTGCGTTTCTCAAAAAAGCCAGAAATTCAAACGTTCTTATTTAATCACTTTAATATAAGATTTAATCAATATTTATTGAGAAATATACTATATTGTTACACAATTAGTACAGCTAAATTGTACTTAACCTTCTTAGAATTTAAATAGCACTGTGCACAAAGTGTAGCCACCGTGATTTAATGCATGTTATTCTGTTCATTCGAATTACTAGTAGTTTCAAACAGAGTCAAATGAGTCAATATTTTTCGCAAATATTGACTCATTTAATGATAACTGCATTATATGTAAGAAACAAGGCCCTATCCAGAGGGGGGACCACGGGCCCGTCCCCCCCCCCCCAGAAATTCCGAAAAATTTCGCAATATAGCATATATTCCTCCCTAAAACTTTCCTTAATATAAGTGTGTCGAAGTCATGCCCCCCCCCCCCCCCCCCCGAAAATAAATTTCTGGCTACGGGCTTGGTAAGAAACAAGATTGAGCTTCCAAAAAACAAATATTTATTCCTGCTACCATGTTTGCTGCAGAATCACGCAATACAAGAAAATGTTTTTTTTTTTAACATTATAGTCTTCAAGAGCATTATTCAACTCTTCTACTTTCTCCTGTATGCGATCCTCTGGAAAAGGATTCTCAAAATAGCTCTTTTCGGTTCAAAGTTCTTTGAAAGCCATTGACTTGTTATGCTTAAGAATGGTGCATTACTTATGGAAGCAGTATTAATGTCAGTAGTTAGGGAAATGTAATTAACATTTCTCAGAGGGGAACTGAGGTTAACTATACATTTGATAGTACCTTATTCTATACGGACTTTTTAATATATATATATATATATTAAAAAGATCGTATAGTTTTAATACATGTATACATGTTAAAAGTAGTATAATATAATATTATATATATATTTATATATATACACATAACGATAAAAACTCTTACTGTAACAAGAGTCTGCACAATTAATCTATTCTAGATATCTATTACATTCTCTATTCCTTAAACGTATTAATAAAACTACGATACAAGAAGTTTTGTGGTTAGTCATTGCAATTTTGTAATAAATTCGCAGGTTAGTTTCGTCGCAAAAGTTGAAAAATTAACGAAGTGAAACTAAATGGTGTAGTTGCTGAACGTTCGAAAGACTTTATGTGCGGATGAGAAACTTCTTTTCCTGACATGGCAACAGCCGACTGACCAAATATTATTGGTCCAGCAGTTTTGGAGTAATTTCTCTTTTCGCATCGGCGGGAACTGTGATGGCGTGGATGAGACAGATTATGCACTAATGTGTGATCATTTCTTCAAGAGGAGTCACTTTTGAAAGCTGTACATGGTCTGTCAATGATTCTAAAATAGGGGAGCACTGGTGCCGGAACGACGTTTCGGTAATGTGTTTCTGTGGAAATATTTTCCTTTTACATAAATTTTGTACAGTGCTCGCTATTCGCACACAATTCGTTCCAGGAGGCAGTTCGAATGGCGAATTGTACGAATGGCGAATTATTTTTCACATAAGATACAATGCACATTGGATTAATCTGTTCCAGACCCACAAATGGTTGCTTATTTAAAGCTATGAAAAACAAATGTACAGTACTGTACAGGAAATTATAGATAAATAAAAAAATTAGCTGAGCTTGTACTGAGGTAAGCTGATGGCATAAGTGGAATGTTGAGAGGAGTAAGAGAAAGGTTGTTTGAAAGAGGTGTCCTCTTCCATAAAAACATCAAGTAACATCCCCTTCGGGTGTTTTCTCCCTTTCTGCTGTTCTTTCTTTTTTCTGTCTTTTTGCACTAGAAGAATCTTGGGTTTCTTTCTCTAAAAACCTGTCCAATGTTGTCTGCCTTTGACGATTGTTCAGAATTTTTCTAAAAGGGTCAATAACATTGTCGTTGAACAAGTTAATGCTGTTGACCACAGCAGTGTTGGGATACCATATTCCTACCACTCTCTGTATTTTCTCGCAGGGGTAACACAGCTCTTTCATTTCTGCAAAGGAAATGCTTTCCTTACTACTTTCCTCCTCTGAAGAAGAAAGTTCTTCAACCGCTTCCTCTTGCTGTCCTCTTAAGAAATTTAAAATTGTCAATAAAATCTCAAAAAGTTTTAAAACTTTTTAAAAAATCCAAAACGCCAAACAAATTATTTCCAGACGAGTTCAAAATGAGCATAATTTCTCGATTTCTTTCTTATAAAAAGCCAAACTAGCAACCCAGCTGGTTTTGGCGCCATTCGAATGGCGGGAGAAGTACGAATAGCGACTTGAATTTTACTTGAATAAGTTGGACGAGTAGCGAGTTGTACGAATAGCAAGGCGGACGAATGGCGGGATTCCACTGTATTTATTTCATTTTTAGCCTGATTTCCATTTTAACATTAAGCATATTCCCTCCTTTATATATCCCTAGTCCACCAAGCACTGAGCAAGAGTAACATGTTTATCAACACATTAAAATAAATGTGCATTTTTCATAATATTGTCATTCGTTCCTGCGGAAATGCACCACTGACAATGCTGCTGATCCACTTAAAGTTTAAGATGAAATATATTTATACATAAACTTAACAGAATTTTGCTCGCGTTATTTATTTTTCATAAATTTTTGCTTAATGCAAATAATTATCTTTTGATGATGCAATTTCAATGAATTTTATTTTTATAATAGTTGCGTACATTCATATAATTGCGTACATTTTACTAACTCGTTTATTTATGTTTAAGAGTTTTAAAATTCTTCAGTAATTTTGTGATTTACAATTGGTTTTATACGTTTTTATTTTGCTAGAAATATCTTTCAAAACATGATTATTTAACGTACTTATATGTTAAACTCTGGCTATTTGGAGGAATGGAAGCTTAATTTAAAAAATATAAGCATAACTGCTGCAATTTAAGTATGGTTCTGCATTGCTTTGTTTGCTAGTATCATAAAAAATATCTCTGTTAATTAGCTGGAATTATTTTTAATGTTTGTTAACATTTAAAAACCGTAAATTATATTTAAACGTCTTCGGTCAAATTTAAATGCCTTCAGTCGTTGTTGTTGTTGTTTCTAATGACACTCGATTCACAGAGTTGTAATGCCCGCCCGTTTTTAAGGGTACAACGGAACGCGTTCCAGTTTTAATGAGCGCCACAAGGGTGAAACAACGATTTGGATCAAACATTGAAAATGTATTCAGATGACACCAGTTGGCACCACCATAAAACTAAAATTCCCTGTTTAGACTTGAGACTGAAGGCGAGGAAAATTCTCCTGCCTCAGGTACCCTCGGAGCTTCCTCAACGGCGGATCAAAGGGGGGGGGGGGCGATGGGGCGATCGCCCCCCCCCCCTTGGGCTGATTCAAGTGGATACTACAACGACACTCCTAAGTGAGTTTTTACTCTTTGTGCCCCGGGACCAGCCATTTTTTTATGTTCTTGGAATCCCAGCCTAATAGCCCTTCAAGTTCTATGCTTTCCCCCTGTCCCTTTGTCCTTTAGTATTGCTGAGTTGCTAATCCTCGGAGTAATGGGAAAGAGATTCCTTGCTCTTTTCTTCTACCCATCAAACTGGTGACAGCTAGCCAACCCTTAGCACGTGGTGTAAATTCCTGCAGCATTTACGCTAAAACCTGGAGCCTGAAACATTTCATTGAACATTCATAATTACAGATGTTTATATAAATTGCACATACTCGTTGATGGTTTTTTTAGTACATATTTAGTATTACATTTTGAAAATTTTAGAAAATATATTACTAATAATTGCTATTATTTTGTAATTTATAGACATATCAATTCAAATTTAGAAAATGTATTTACAAGCCTACATTTTTCTTGAGAAAGCTTGAAGGAAATCCTAACTCGGTTAAAACTTGGCTAAGAAGCAGAATGAGTGATGGTAGACTCACTGAATTAGCGTTATTGCATATCCATAAAGATTGGACGTTGAAAAAATTATAGACAGATTTGCGAAAGCAAAAAAACGTCAGCTTGTGTTCCTTTTATAAGGGCTTTGAATAAACGTATATGCATTGAAAAAATGTGCTAGTAAAATTTTAAATATCACTACACTAGCATTTTTTTTTTTTGTTGTTGTTCCTGCTGTTTGAAAAAAAGGGGGGGGGGGCGGAGGGACTGTTGAAAAGAAATGAAAAATCTCCTCCATCCATCCTTACATTGAACCCCGAGATTTCCAAAATCGCCCCCCCCCCCCTTGAAAATATTCTAGATCCGCCCTTGAGCTTCCTCGAGGCTTCAGGGTTCAAGCATGTTTCCCGAGGTGTGCATGGTGGGTCTTCGGTAGGTCGAGAATCGAATCCCAGATCTGCCGATCCGAAGTCCAACTTCCTGTTCACTAATCTACCCCCCAGTTTTTCTAAATGTAATTTGTAAATACAATCACTGCCATTTAACACCAATGTACAGCTTAAATCAATTAAATTTTAGGTAGAAAATGCTGTAATGCCTGCGTATGATATGCGAAACTATTATGAAGATGTTCAGTTTAACAAGGTCAAGATGCCTCAAAGTGGCATAGTTTTCATCACATTTTATCCACTCGTTCATGATGTTGCATTTTCTATGTCGGGCAGTAATTCTTTTGCTAGTAAATAGTTAACTGAAGTCTATGCTAATTAAATCTATAGTCAGTAAACTACTGCTGAAATAGAATTTTTTCGGCTTTACGTTTGCCACTCGGTTCACCGAGTTGTAATGCCCACCCGTTTTTAAGGGTTCAACGGAACGCGTTCCGTTTTTAATGAGCGCCACAATGGTGAAAGAACGATTTGGCTCAAGCATTGAAAATGTATTCAGATGACACCAGTTGGCACCACCATAAAACTACAATTCCCTTCTTAGATCTGAGACTGAAGGCGAGGGAAATGACTTGACTTTGTATTATGTTTTCCCCAAGTTTTTACGCTAACTGAAATTTCATGTGGCCATAAAGTCATGAAATAATTTGAATAAAAATTCATGTGTATAGACATATATATATACAAAAACAGTCATTTTGTACGTAATTGAGAGACTAAGCATGGCAACAAGTATTTTTCAGGCGCTCTTAAACCACGCCACATTTCCTAGCACCTACTTTGCCACCCCGTTAACTTCATAATTAACCCTATAATGAAGAAATCAAAAGAACACGCTGAATTTGATCTCACTGGCCACTTGTCTAAGCAGCATTGCATTAAAAAAATAGAGTACATTCGTGCTAAACATGTATGCAAAAAAATCTGATATGTGCTTCACATGCCTTCTCCCCATGACTTCTCCTGTACGTCCATTAAATAACGAATACATTTTAACAACTAAAAGAAATGAGTGCGTTAAAAATTATATTTCTTGAGCTTTTTTCTTCCTTTTTTTTTATTTATTTTTATTTATGTTTATTTATTCATATTTATTTATTTATTTATTTTTATGAACTTTTAGTTTTTTCTCTTTCACTTTACTGAACTTTCTTGACATAGGAAGTACCTATACCTATAGCAATTTCAAGATAGAGAATAGCACTTTGATGTTTTCTTTTTTTCCTTCCTCTTTTTTTTTTTTTTTTTTCTTCCGAAATCTGATATTCAAACGATAATATATTTAAAAAGAACAACAGTGCAACATAAACGTGCATTAGGTTGAACACAAGAATATTGATATAAATATTTAACCCATTTGTGTTGGCGAACCGATGTAGGAAAGACAGTTTTACAAGATAGAATATTTCTCGGTCTCGCAAATGTTTTAGCGAGGGAGTTCTGCAGAAAAGTCGCCAAATCTGTCATGTACCGCCAAACTGCCCCTTTATTTGTGTACAGACGCAGATGTCTGTACAAAACTTGAGGAAACGGACTCTGAGAAGGTCAAAATTAATAATTCAGTGGCATACGGAGGTACGTATGTACGAAAGTCAAGAAAATTTTTTTAGTAAAAACTGATTAATAGGTGATTAAAACGAGAATTTAGTTTGAAATTTAAAAAAAAAATTTTTTCGAAAACAATCAATTCCTTTACTTCGTGCAAGGAAGTAAAAACATCGTTAATGAAGCACAAAATTTGCAAAAAATTGCAAGCACGTGTTTCGAGGCTAAATAGTGCATATAAAATTATTTATTATAGATGAAATTAACGCTTCTTTTCCCAGAAGGTATCGCATGACTTTAATAATGCCCTGAATGCATTTTGTTTAATTGCAAAAGTATTTGCTTTCACTCATTCCTAATCTTGCCCAAAGTGGAAAACTCGTTCCATTTGATGACGATCCAAATTCCAACTTGGGGCAGCAGTTTCATAACAAAACAGTCACCCCCTTTGTAGGCAAGGAATACCCTCCGGAATAAAACCAGCCCATTAGACATAATAAAAGCAATTAACAGACGACGAAAAGAAGCACGAAGGAAACAAAAGCGATTGTTGAATTTTCACTTTCTCATACCGAGACCGCTTCGGGCCGCTGGTCGTGGTCCTCTCAAACTTATTCGTCTCAGATTCGCACAAGTGCGTCTGAGGAAGCAACAACACATCACTTTTTGCCAGGACGAGATCGTTTCCGATGGAGCAATCCCGCGATCGCAGTAGGGCGTTTTCTTAGCGAGAGAAAATACGAAAAGTGAGAGCTTCTTTTTAATTTCGCTGAAGGTAAGTTGCATTATGTTTTCTTCTTCTATTTGCTTACTTTTTGGGTCATTCCACGGCATAAGAGACATTCATGTCCCACAAGGGACAGTTACATATATGAAAAAAACATAAATTTAAATAGTCAGACCCGTTATTTGGGCGATCAGGAGGGGGGGGGGGGGTCGATCGCCCACCCCCTGACTTTTGTAAATGCATTGTATTTACTAAGGCTCGACCGATGCATCGGCGCCGATTGTTCAGCAAAGTTGCCATCCGGGCCCTCGGCATCGGCGGCCGATGTTAACTTTGGAAAAACATCGGCCCATCGGCCTTAAAAAACATCTAAAAGCCGATGCAAGGCCGATGTTTTTCTCGGGGACAACTTTCCAGAAAACATTCTGTCTTTAACTTTCTTTTTCCTCCATAGCTAGATTTCTATTTCCATTACAATAGCAGGCATCGCAGCAGTTAAAGAGCACAGAAATAATGTCATTCTACAAAGTATTTGATAAAAAATTCGGAAAATTAGTTCAAGCGATCACTGCCCGAAAACCTTTCATTATTAAAATTATTTCTCTTTGAACAGAATGCTCGCGAAATAGAATATGTTAAAGTAATAGAGACGGTCTTACGAGTGCTATTTGTTTTTTGCACTAGGTTAGTTGACTCATTTTTGGCCGTTTTTCGTTTAATAATGACTTAGTGTATTAGATATTGTGCAATAATCTAATACCACCTGCTTTTAGTTTGTTACGTTTCTTAAAATTCACGTGTTACAGTTTTTCTGCAATTGTGCAACAATCTCGTTGCATCTGCTTTCAGTTTAGAATATTTCTTGTTATTTTATTATTAGTTTAGACAGAGAACATATTGATATGAATCAAATTTTCAGTATAAATGTTTATTGATCGAAATTTTATGTCCAAGTTCGAATTGCAATTTTCGAAAATTTAACTCTTAAAAAAGGAGTTCGCGCGACAGGGTGGAATAATATCTTAATAAAAATGCTACAATTTCTTTGTTTTCAAAAATTGACAATGTATACAGTATGGGACCCCGAATTCGGAATTCCGAAACTTTTTCGAAAAAAATCGGCAGTTGAAAAAAAAAAAAAAAAGAAACAGTGATTGTTTTTTGGAAAAAAAAAAATCGGGTAATGTTTCCACCGTTTGTTTGGAAATAGGCGTTTTAACAAAATGGAAAATAAAATGTAATGAAGATGTAGATCGCAAATATGCTGTTGTTGAAAAATTTATTTTGCGATTTTCTGAAAAGGGTTCGTTTTTGCGATTAAAGTTTTCATTAATTGTTTGTAGCTTTAATTCTGAGTTAATATCATTAAATTTTGCTTTTTTAAAAATTTCTTGTAGTTTTGTTATATTATTTTTTTTTTAAATGAGCTCTAATTTTACTTTAATTTTTAATGATACAAAACAATCGCGAAATTGGAAATCAGCGTTTCTCGTATTTTCAAGATAGTCTTATCTTTAACTGCAATTTAGTGGCTGGAGAATATAAAATCACATCAGAATTTGACGGAATTATTTTCTTTTATTGCTTAATTAAAGAGGCAAAAACAATTTTGGGAAGAGTGTAGATGTTTCGATGTTTTGCCACCAATGCAAGCCTACTCCAACTTCGTGTTTTGTGCTAAATGTCGTGACTTATAGGCGAGTATATACGATAATAAAAATGCTATAAATGAGAAAAATGCTGATAAAATCTTCCAGATCAAATTATATGGGCTCTGATGCAACTTACAAAAATTTTTGTATGAGAACCCAAAATCCGGAAAATTCCGAAATCCGGGAAGATCGCGGACCCGAGCATTCCGGACTTGAGGTCCCATTAGTGTTCGGCAACTACTAGTCAAAAAGTAGTTAACTACTAACTAGTCTAAACAAAACTAGTTGCAACTAACAATTAGCTACTTTGTTCTGAAACTAGTTGTAACTAGTAGTTAACTGTTCTCCAAAAGTAGTGAACTACTAGTTAACTACTTTCAAGTATAATTCATTTGAATTTCCATTTTTAGGCTTGTTCTTAAATATATAAACTCAATATTATTTTTAATCATTAAAATAATTTTAAAGAAATTCCTGGTATTAGAGTAGAGGTAAATCTTCCCCATAATGAAGATTTCGTTTTTAAATGAAACTTGCATCGTGCATGTGCTGCTGCAGGCGCCATTTACTGATTACATTAGGAAGCTTTTCCTAATTTGCGTAAATACTGCAATAAATATTACGATTTTTTATGAGTACTTTTACATTATATAACATAATATAAAAAATACTGTTGTGTAAGTAATATTCAAAGGCTAAAAATTTAAATAATTTAATGTTTAAAAAAAAATTTTTTTTCAAAAAAATAGATTAATTTTTTTTTTCGAAAGTAGTTGGAATTTTGAAAGTAGTTGTAACTAGTAGTAGGGAAAAAGTAGTTTAACTAATAGTTAACAACAAAAGTAGGCACAACTAATAGTTATCTACTAGTTAACTAGTAGTTGCTACCAGTAGTTAACTACTTCTAGTTAACTGCTGCCGAAGACTAGGTCCCATACTGTTTTTTTTCTTCAAAATACATCGTAATTTTTATAATCGATAACGTGTTATTCAGATTATTTGTCAACAGAAAACGGCTGGTGCTCAAAATCTTTTTCACGTTTACAAAATATTGGTTTATTTCAGTGACCTTACATTGTGCTCATAAAACTACAAAGAATATGGCAAGTATTTCAGTGTAATTTTCAATGTCTATGTTTGTAAAGCAATATCCGGTACTTCTTGGTTATGAACAGGGAGGGATGGATGCGTTACTGCGAGAGAAACTTTTTAACATTTTATTTTTATTTTATAAAAAGAGCTATTTTTAGTCAAAATAACTTTTATAAAGAAAAAAAAAATAGAAACTTTCCTGATTTTCTTTTAAAAACGGGGGAAAAAATCCGATACAACCCACATTATTTATTAGTCTGTATTATAAAATCTGCATTCCTCCCCATGAAGAAAATAATGGCAGCTGCACGTGAAATTTGCAGTGCACGAGTTATAAAGAGAAAATGCTGAAGGAAAGGAAAGGAGACCCGATGCGATCCAACAGATGTTAAATTTTTTTTGCAAAGATAAGAAAAAAGAATTAAAAATCCTGTGATATAGTTTTTTTTACCGCCAAATAGTTTTACTTTCTTAGAATCGCGAGTGTTTCTTTTAGTTTTAATTATTAAGTAAACTTCCCCTAAACAGTCTTACATGGTGCTTGAATAATGCATTTATGTTTTTATCAACATAAAAATAAATAAATGATTTAAATGACATCATTGACAAGCCTTCTACACGTTTTACTGGTTTAAGGCGATTTTTTTTTCCATCGGCCATCGGCCGATGGAAGAGGAAAATAATCGGCCATCGGCCGATCTCGAAACAATCGGCATCGGCCCATCGGCCAAAAAATGCCATCGGTCGAGCCCTAGTATTTACACATGTGTTTATGTATTTTTCTGTTTTTTTACCTTAATATGCATTGAATTTATACCCTTTGCCCCTCCCCCGGGAAGTTTTGAAATTATGGGCCTGAAAAAGGCAACCGGAAAATAATTTTGCTTGAAACATCGTGCATATATGTGAGATTTCTTACGCAAATATGGTTTATTCATCGCTTTCATTAATTATTACTTTTTAAGTAAAACATAAAGCAGTCAGACCATGAGGCGTTAATCGTCTATTTTCTAAATTCTATAGCAGGGGTGTTATACCTTTTACAATGCTAAGAACTCTTTAAGCTTATCGGTTTTTTTTTTTTTTTTTTTTTTAAGGAAGCTCTTGATTAAAGAGCAGAAAAAAAAAATAGAAAAGCGAAACTTTATCCTACTCAAATTTACAAAATTATTATTGCATCTTTATTTTATCACAATACAAACCTCTTAATAAGATACCGTAAAGTAGGGCAACTTTGTGCAAAGGTTGAAACGTGCCACACATGGTTTCCAGACGTTAATGCGTTCAAGCGGTAATATAAATGCAAAAAGCTTTGGAAAATATCTTATAATTGGCGATGATGGTGTGGAATCTAAACGAACACGTATTAACCTGGTCAGTTATTAGTTGTGGTTATCAAAAAATATTGTTTGAGATCACAGTGTTTGTTGGTTTTTAAGATATGAGGAGAGTCTCAGCTGGATCTCATATCAGTTGTTCCCCTGAATATTGGATGTATTTATACATTAATCACTATATTATTATTTACAATTTGGCTACTTTATTGTTTAGGCAATTCAAAATGCATGTTTGTCCTGTCATAAGCTCACATGTTACCGTAAAAGGCAACTTTGGGCTACAAGTTTGTGCCACTTAATTTTCTTCTTTTTTGAGCTTCAATCCCCTTTTCATTGATGACAATAGTGATGCACGGTCAAATGGCATAAATAAGGCATCAGAAAACGAAACACTTACAGACGCTTACGTAATTATGAAGTATCGTGGGGAACTGTTCTCTGATTGGTGAGGTTGACGATAAAGAAGAAACGCTAATACTAAGAAAGATCTCGGCTAGGACATATCATTTCCATATTTTGCTTTTTGATTTGAACAATTTTTCATTCAATTTTGAACAGTTCAAAAAATCTTAACATCAGCACGTATTCTCAAAAGTGAAGCAAATTATGTAAAATCTGGGCATAAGATCCATGTTCCTATGAACAAGCGTATTGGGAAGAAGTCTCGGCCTGAAATTTGTTTTGATTCTAACTATTTTTATTCATTTTTGAACAGTTCAAGAAACAATAACATTAGGAGAAATTTCAATGCTATATAAATCCTGATCTAACAGACGGATTTGCTTGGAACAAACTTTATCGGATATAGATGTTATGACGTAGAACCTGTACAGATACGAAGTTCATCCAGAACTAAACGAGCCTGTTTTCCGACGAAACTTTTTGATATGGATTTTTAAGGACATTTCTGAATGAATAAATGAATGAATGAATATGTATAAACCGTTGAAAAAGGAATATTTGAGTAATTAAGAATTAAAACTAAATGAGGAAGAGAGGGATAGGTAGCTAGATTATCGATTTGATATTGGTGGTGTAATGGGAAAGTAGGCTCGTATAGTTCTAGACAGAACTTCTTGTTAGAATTTAAACTAATATGAAATGTAATTTAATATTTATTTTTTTTTTTTGAATGTAATATCAGTAAAAGTTTTTAAAAAACCTTGTCTTCTTCCATTTCGCGCACGTCAAAATTGATAAAAAATTTGAAGAGAAAAGAAATTTAAATGATGAGAACAAACTTATTTCCCTGTTCATAACATAGTACATGAGGATAGTTCTCAAAATAGGGGAACATAAATGTTACCTTTAAGAAATTTTAAAAATTTTCCAAGTTGCCAATTTCTATTTTATTTTGTGGTATGTACACCAAAAATACAATATATAAGCAATAAAAGGCATCAAGAAGTCTTAAAAATTACTAATTAGCAAATTTAATTCGCTGATCTGTAAGTTAGATTTTTGACATTGTTGACCTATAAGTTACTGTTTTGGACAATATTAATCTTCACTATACATACTTTTTGCTTGTATTAATCTTATATTTAGCTTTTTAAATGTAAATTTTATTTATTATTTTTGAAATTTTGAAATTTATTAATGAAAAGAATTCTGAAAGCACTTGAATGATTCTATATACTGGCCTTAACAGCAATTGGATGCTGAGAATTGCAATTGATAGAGAAGCTTAAGAGCCCTTCCTGCTACTGTTGAACGCGTTATCTCACCGAGGATTGCCATTAAGGAAATTTCCTGGTTTTCTTCTAACTACTACGTAAATATGGGCCACCCACTGTAGAGAATTCCTCCGTGAAAGCAGTTTTGCCCCACCAGGTTTCCTGCACCGACTATATACTCAGTCTGGTGCACTATAACTTTTTGGGGACTGTTAAGCACAAATCTCCAAGAAAATGGTCTACGACAAAATGATTTATTTCAAATAACTCCAAGTATATTTTGTGCTATCTTAATAACAAATTAATTTCTTATTCACACTTTATAAACAACTTTAAAGCAATTTAAAGACAAATTTGCTCATTTGTTCTTTTAAGAAAACATTTATTAACAGCATTACAAGGGACAAAAACTGTTCGTGGGAATACACTAGGTCTGAAAATGGTGAGGAGCCAATAAGCGAGCCTGTTGAAATAACAACAACAAAAGCTACTATTCGTTAAGAAATAGTTAACCCGCTCCCTCCGGTGAACTCAATTTTCCCTTGACATTAAAATTCCCTGAAAGTTGAAAGTTATGATCTTTCTAGATCCCTTCAGAAAGACCACGATATTCGACGACACATAGATAGGTGTCTCGGTTGGAACCATTATCCTTGTATGCAAATGTCATTCACGCGAACTATGTCGCAGCCCATTTGTCCCATAATTACATTAGATCTCTACAGATGCATTTCGAACTTTAAAAAAGGTGCCTATTTTCTTTTCAATGGAATAAATCAACAATAATGACCTCATTCGACACCTGACTGAAATGACAACGGACGAACTGTTAAAAACAAAAGTCAGCTTCCGAGGGCACGTGGTGTATATATTCTGCATCTTCTGAAATCATCGGAAATGTTCGTGACCGTAACTCCGCCCGCTCTAGAAAGATAGTCGGGTTTTTTATTCTTTACCACAGAGCACAACCACAGCAGTCATATAGCGGGCATCATTATCCCTGCAAAGTATAACTTTCGTGACTTAGTTGCGAGATTTGTAGGTAATGGAGCGTCGCTTCTGTTTTTCCTTTTTTTCTTTCGGAGTTCCGTGATCGATCCTTGCGCTAAACGAGATTACGAAATGACAAAAAATTGGAGGACGGATTTCGTGAACTCCGCATACGACTGTGATGGCTTAATAGTGTGAAAATGCTTTTTCAGTTCGGAGGTGTGTTTTTTCACAACGTCCCGTATATACTTCCTACGAGCCGCCTTGGAATTTTTATTTCAAGAATGGAAGAATTCATCTTTTTCACATGATTTCAGCAGGGACGTAGCTCTGAGAACCCGAGTTTTACATCTACCTGAGCGACACAGGGCCGGTGCTAGTACGAATAGCGCCCTGAGGCAAAAAACCTTTTCCGCCCTACTATATATTATGAAGGAATATAGATTGGAAATGATCGATATAAACTTTAATGATACGTATTTTAACTTTCAAAAAGCTGAAGGAAAACAATCGCTGATCAGAATGGACTAAATAAGGAAAAATAAAAAACTGAAAAAGAGAAAAAGCAATAGATTGCGCTTTGCTCATCATAAAATAGAAAAGGCACTTTCTGGAACTGCAAACACTTATAAAGCGCCCCCTCCGGATTCATTGAAGCCGCCTGTAGCTGTGGAGAAGAAAAACAAGAAACAACCCAGTAAAAAATATATCCGTTCAACAAAGGAAAGAAAGAAACGGAAACGTTTCAAGATGTTCCTGATGTGTTTCTGTGTTTCACTTTATCAAAATTGTGTAATATATATTAATGGCAAAAAGGAAATTAGATGAAGTTTTGATGCATCATTTGTAAAATCAAATAGTTTAAATATCATTATTATTATTTATTTTTTTTTGAGATAAAAACTATTGTTTTTACTTAAAAAGATGCAGTCAAATTTTGGCCAATGCGCCCCTAAGAACGACGCGCCCTGAGGCGGGGGCCTCACTGCCTCAACCTAGCACCGGCACTGAGCGCCATATAGTGTCCTAAGTCTATTTTTCGAGTTTTTGCGATGAAGTTAAAAAATAATCATTTTTAGTGCTATAAGACAAGACTTTTCCGTGCGAACCTTAGAATAACGATGTCCGATGAGAGCTTTCAAAGTTCGGAACTGTCATGTAGCTAGTAAATACTCTGTATGTCCATTAAGTGTAAATTAGCAAAAACTTGAAAAATGGACTTACGATACTATGGCTCTCAGGTACAGATATATTTCCTAAAGAAATAGACTGGAATTTAGAGCACTGGTACAGTCGAGGGAGCCCGGGAACCGGAATCTTCGACTTTTTTCGTATTAACTCAAAGTGCCCTCAATTTTACTATCAATATTTTTTTAATTCAGTAAACTTAAGTTCACATATGTAAGCGCCCATGTTTTTTTTCCAGGACTACATCACTGATTTAGAGATAATCAAATACTATCAAATAATACGTATGCACTATGCAGTAACTATCAACATAGGCGTGCGCACCACGTCAGGGACCCCCATTAGAATTCCATCATAGAAATGATTAGTAATACAAAATTGGAAAATATTTCGCGTTTTAGATTTACTAATTCCGTGCTTCTTATGACTTAAAAATGTTTCTTTACTATTAACTCTTTAAAATTTTCCGAGTACCTGAAACTCCGGTATTCTGTGCGCTGCCTAATAGATTTTCAGTATGTGCTTATGACTATCAAAGAGCAAAACTGAATAAATAATGAATGTTTATGAGTGCCAACATTTGTTTTTTTTTTAAATAGTTAATCATGCATGTGATAGTGATATATCCGAAAGAGTCCTAAATATTTTTGGAACGAAATGGCGATAAAATTCAAGAACAGTGGTTCTTTTTTGAAAAAGGATAAAATGAATTTTCTAGACGAAGGTTCCCTAACTTTTCAGAACCCATTCTATGTAACAACTCAACACGACCAGAGAAACTTGGTTTTTTGCTTATTTATAAGTGCAAATAGTTGACACAAAAATATCTTAGGAAGTTTAGTGAATTTGAAATTTTCGTTCTGTTTGAACCAGATTCACAAACGATTTCGTGTCGTAGGCAACTAACTTTGCCTTCTGATTTTCGTAGACCCCCTTGGCAGCAAGGGCGGATCTAGAAAATCTTCAAGGGGGGGGGGGCGATTTTGGAAATCTCGGGGTTCAATGTAAGGATGGATGGAGGAGATTCTTCATTCCTTTTCAACAGTCCCTCCGCCCCGCCCCCCCCCTTTTTTTCAAACAGCAGGAACAACAAAAAAAAAATGCTAGTGTAGTGATATTTAAAATTTTACTAGCACATTTTTTCAATGCATATACGTTTATTCAAAGCCCTTATAAAAGGAACACAAGCTGACGTTTTTTTGCTTTCGCAAATCTGTCTATAATTTTTTCAACGTCCAATCTTTATGGATATGCAATAACGCTAATTCAGTGAGTCTACCATCACTCATTCTGCTTCTTAGCCAAGTTTTAACCGAGTTAGGATTTCCTTCAAGCTTTCTCAAGAAAAATGTAGGCTTCTAAATACATTTTCTAAATTTGAATTGATATGTCTATAAATTACAAAATAATAGCAATTATTAGTAATATATTTTCTAAAATTTTCAAAATGTAATACTAAATATGTACTAAAAAAACCATCAACGAGTATGTGCAATTTATATAAACATCTGTAATTATGAATGTTCAATGAAATGTTTCAGGCTCCAGGTTTTAGCGTAAATGCTGCAGGAATTTACACCACGTGCTAAGGGTTGGCTAGCTGTCACCAGTTTGATGGGTAGAAGAAAAGAGCAAGGAATCTCTTTCCCATTACTCCGAGGATTAGCAACTCAGCAATACTAAAGGACAAAGGGACAGGGGGAAAGCATAGAAGTTGAAGGGCTATTAGGCTGGGATTCCAAGAACATAAAAAAAATGGCTGGTCCCGGGGAACAAAGACTAAAAACTCACTTTGGAGTGTCGTTGTAGTATCCACTTGAATCAGCCCGCGATCGCCCCCCCCCCCCCCTCCTTAGATCCGCCGTTGCTTGGCAGGAGTCGTTCCAAAAGAAGTCAGGAAATATAACATTTATACTTGAACATTTCAAAATGGTGGAACCGAATGTAAAGCTTCCCCACAAGCCGTTCAAAAAGTCCGGTGAAAACAAAATGTGTGAAAATGTCTCATGACAATTGCAAAATTTAACTTTAAAGCCAAATTTTAATGTGTTTTATGTGAATCCTTTTTGCTATTATATAATTATGCAAAATTTTACTTGACTATCAACATTTCGCGGGGGCCTCCTATCAAAAGCCTAGATGCTGATCTCAAACATGCAAATTTTTACAAATTACAAACATAAAAGCGAATAGGTACTACCTATTTACAGTACTTTATGAAATATGTTTATTTAAAACATAATTAGCTAATTTGCATATTTAGTATTAATTCATATTATAACTCTCTTGAAACCTTTGAAATTTAAGAACAATTGTCGGAAGTGAGGTGTGAGGCGTTGATAAACTTTTTCCCTCTCAAGAAACGTTCTTTTACACTTGTAAATATCAAAACGCATTTAATAATCCAGTGCTTTCCTTCTCTCTTGTAATATATTAAAAGATGGGTTTTAAAGTATTATATGAAAAATATAGTTAACTTTTGCTTTAATTTTTACACTCAACATTTAGTTACCTTATTAAAAATATATCATTTTTTAAGGATGTATTTCAAAACAATTTTTTTTAGCAAAGCACTATTATTTTAGCTTGAAATTCTTGTTAAAATGTTAGAGTATTTTTTAAAATTTTATCGTCCTTTTTTTGCTGTTTTGGGAGGTTTTTTGCCCATTATTTTACGGGCATGCGAGATACTTTTAAATCATCAAAATTTGAGCTATACATAATCTACAATAAATATTATGCTAGTACATTGATAACATTTTAGCAAATCAGCTTGTAATTCATTGCAGTTCGTAATCCTTTTTGAGGCTCCATATGGACCATTTTAGGAAAAATCACTGGTTTAATTTAAACTTGACACTTGTTGCTCTGAAAATATGGCTAAAATATTACGAGGACATTAACTGTAAAATTTAAACGCTTCATTTTTTTTCCACAGTATTCATAATTTTATATGCAAATTGGGACTTTCATCTTGTTTCATGATACATTTCCTTTCAAAAATACTTTTAGAATTTATAGTTAATTCCAAAACAATCACCATTGCTAACACTAAACCGATTATCAGAGTGTTATGACCACCGTTGGATCACAACACACAATTTTGAAGCTGAATCATTTTATGAATTGCGTCTCATCGACGTTAAAAGGTAAAATTTATCAAACTTGAACTAGAAGGTTTCCAAAACTCTTCTTCTCTTTGCCGTCTTAAAAAATTCTTCCAGCGTAATAAATGGATATTCTTTTCAGTTAATGAAGGAAGAAAAACACACACACACACACAAAATGACCAAGTTGACCCCGAATGTTGCTTTTTACTCTGAAATTTTGTATTACTTGACTGGTTCTCAAATATGATTTTAATAACAAAAAGATTAAACGATGGGTCATCGAACGATGTCGCTTCTTCGGAAGAACGTCAGTATTTTTCTTTGAACGCTTGGCCGATTTTGCGAGTGATACCTCCCGAAGCTGCAAAAATGCTTCGGTGCGAATTGAAGTGAAAAGCATAATTGCTTTTCGAATATCTGTTGGCTGGAAGGCCAACAGATATTCGAAAATTTTAACCATTTCTTCCATCACTGGAATCATATAGATGTAGGATGACAATTAAGACGGGTGCACGTCAGGCGGGTGTGACTGATGAATGAAACTAAATCTGTGAAACTGTGTTTTGGCGCCTAAGGTTTTAGAATCGGAGCAAAGCAGATTACCCGAATCTACAAAATCGTTGATGAAATTTTTCATCTTAGGGTAGTCTTTTTTCAATTTATTACTTCTTAATGATGTGTTTTTACGAGAAAATCCTCAAAACTAGAAACAACTTAGTTTATAAATATAGCCTCCAACAGGATTGTCACGGGTCTTATCAAACTTATCATAAAGAGATCCTAACTCTTGCTTTAATGACCCAAAAATGTCTTCTCGTGAAAATGTAGTTTACTAAGCAAGTAGTTATCAATGCAATCCCATTCTGAAATTTTTACCATATACACCAGCATTTCAGGGCATTTCTTTTCTTTTTTCTTTCAGTTTTTTGAAAAATATACTTTTTGTGATATTCATAATCAAATAGTGGTTTAAGAGACCTTGAAAATTTAATCTCATAAAACCTGGTTGCATATCATAAAACCGTATTCCAAGACATTATTAAATTGACACTAAATAAAGTGCTCTAGCTCTAAGGAGCAGAGAGAAAAATTGTTTTGTAGGTAATACCAAGTCTTCACTTTTTGACGCTTTTCGACTTCTTTAAAAGGCTCCATACAAAAAACGTAGAGGTCAAAAAATATTTTATAAATATTTTTGCATTACTTTAATGATATATTTGAACCTGTAAATGTTGACTGTAATAAAAAAATTTCCACGTTAAGAAAGCACAAATAAGCATTAAAATGTAGACATGTGTTTCGGGATTGCTTGGAAGCCCTTCTTCAATGCGATAGGGAGCTTCTAGATGAAAAAGCATCCAATTGAAGAAGGGATTCCAAGCAATCCCGAAACATATGTCTGCATTTTAATGCTTATTTGTGCTTTCTTAACGTTAAAAAAATTATTAGTTTACTCAGCACAAAGTTAGTTTATTATTTTCCTGTAAATGTTGTTGAAATTGGTGATGATAAAGTTGAGAGGCTCCTTGATTTGACATGGAATGACCCTTATATCGGGCTGCGCGCTTCAGAATTCACCTCCGTTCACACTGCACCAAATTCTCTTTAATGTTCATTGGGGACTATTAAATTGACTAGGTACAGCCTAGCTGGGTCCTATGCCTGTTGCTGGTCGTCACTTTTGTATTTATGATATAATATTTGATTGCTTTATTTTTCCTTTATTTTCAAGGGTACGGAAATATTGCCCCAAAGACACCATGGGGTAAAGTGGTAACTGTTTTGTACGCCATAATAGGAATTCCTCTCTTGTTGCTGTGTCTCTCGAACATCGGAGATGCCATGGCACACTCTTTCAAGTTCATCTACTGGAAAGTCTGCTGCTATCTTTGCGTGAGACCGAAAAAACGGCGGAAAAGGGCACCACTTAACAAGCCTTTGACGTTGCCATACCATAAACCTCCTGTTCAGAAGACCATACATCAGCGACCTTTCCAGTCTCGTCCGGTGACGGAGTCGCCAAATCTGGCATCCAGCAGCACGTATCACACAGCTCAAAGCCATTCTTCCCCAACGATCAGTTCATCCACTTCGTCGCCTACAAACGAATTGCAAGCTTACATTCCCACATCGACGTCGCTCATGACCTCTAATATGAACAAGGCTCATTTCCAAGGTCTTATTCGAGATATTCCCATGGGTCCTGTGATAACCAATAAATATGCCGTACAAGATGACGTGCATGTAGATGGTCAAATGAAATTATTACATGGCAACAATTGTTCTACCATGCCTGTAGATCCCAGTATTTTTACCATATTGAATTCCAAGAGGTAACCTTTTGTTGATTTATTTCTTTAAAAAATATTGTCAATTCATTTGATCATACATTGGATTTGATCCATCAGTAATCCTTTGAAATTTAATTCCTTTACTTTTTTTTAGACTTTTTATCATTAGACATCTGATGCAACCTCACAATTGTTTCTTAACAGAAAACCACGACGCGTCAATAGTGTAATGATTGCTATTCTATATTACGGCAATAATACTATTGCCGCGTATAATAACTGTAATCACAGAAAACAAATCATGTTCGTTTGAAACAGCATAGCCTAACACAGTGGTTCCCAAAGTTGACTGGGCTCCGACCCATCTAACAAAAATTTCCAATTTTTGGACCCACCTCTTAGCTGTCTTAGAGAAAAGAGGGCAATAGAGAAAAGAAGCTAATGCTCAGGTCCCCTAGTGGCCAATTGTGGAACTACTTAATGCTGCCTTATTTGTCATAATTGAAATTTAATATATATATATATATTAGTCTTACCAATATGAATGATTGTTGAAATAAGAGACTCAACTTAAATATTTTTTTTATTTCTTAAATACCTACACCTGCAAGGTTATTTTTAAAGTTATTTGAATGGGAAGGATGGGTATTTGGGTTTCTTCTCTTCATTAAAGTTTTAGCATCAACTTAACTTCAGTGACCTTTATTCGCAGGTCTCCTATGTTGTTTAATTCATGTGTACAGTGGCGGGGTCCCGCTCAATATTCGCTCGCGACCCATAGTTTGGGAAATACTGGTCTAACATGTTTTTTTTTTTTTTGGAGTATAAACCAGTTGCTCTTGTCTACTGACTCAGAAGTTCTCAAGACATTTCTTTTTAAGTTTGAGCAAAAATGAAGGTATTAGTGGGGAGGAATGTTTTAAAATATTGCCAAAACACGTTTTATTTTCAAGTTTTGTAACGTTTATTTTGGTTGGTTTGTAAAATTGTGCCATGACAGTTGAAATACAGTTAATTTCTTTATTATAATTTTGCTTATTTAGTATAAAATTAATATTAGAAGCCTTATAACATATGTCTTTAAAACTCCTGATTGCTTCTTTTATACAATGCTTTCGTTGTAATTCTAGGTTGAAAATAAAGTGAACCATCAATTTTTGGAGTCACTGAATAAGATAGACTTTTTTCTTACAAATGTATCAGGATCTACATCATAATAACAGCTTAAAATTTAACATATTCGTATTTGTTTCCTGTGGACTGATAAATGACAGTGTATGGAAGGTATGATGTATTCAAAAGTAATCTTGAGAGGGAGAGAAAAATTCAGTTTTCTCCTTGAAATAAAAATGGTAAATTTTTGTGCTTTTACTGATCTCTACAATCTTTGAAAAGACTGTCTCTAAATTTGCTGTCCCTCTGACTCACTGTTCCATTAATCATGTCATTTTACAGTACTACTTTATTTTAATTCTTTTAATACTGTTTCTCCAACAGGTTGCTTTGGAAGCAAGACCAGGTATATCAAGACACGGACATAAACATGCTAGACGAAGACGATTCTTACTCCCAGAGGGACATGAGCGAGAGCCTGGAGGACGACGAAGAAGTCAGCGTGCCCATGTGGCTTTGCGTGGCCTTGGTGGTTGGCTACATATGCGGGGGAGCTGTACTTTTCACATTTTGGGAGAAATGGAACTTCTTGGACAGCTCGTATTTCTGCTTTGTCACCTTGACGACCATCGGCTTTGGCGACTTGGTGCCCGGTACGGCCGTAATCTCTGACGACAACCAACTCACACTGGGACTGTGCTCACTGTACTTGCTGTTCGGGATGGCCCTGCTCGCCATGTCTTTTAACTTGGTGCAGGAGGAAGTGACGAGATCCGTCAGGTGCGTGGGGAAAAGGATAGGAATCATATCTGATGACGAAGATGACTAAGATCAGAGAGCGTATAATGTCCATTGCTGTACTCGGCGCCATAACCATTACTTGATGAGAGACAAACCACATACAAAAACAAAATAAGATAGGAGTTTGACGAAGGTGACTGAGATCGAAGAACGCTAGTGTTTAATATCCGTTGGCAGCGCTAGGGGCCAAACCCAAAAGGACTCTTTCTTTTTGCTTGAAAGACCTCACACATAGTACGAAAGAAGATAGGAATCATATTTGATGACAAAGATGATTGCAGGTGTAGAAGTCGTCCTATATTTCCTATAAATCCAATATTCATAAGAATAATCCTATATTTTTCTAAAATTACCAACTACCTTTTCCAATTCCAAGAGAAAACGTGGGTTTATTTTTTATTTATTTGTTTATTTTTATATTTTTATTTATTTATTTTTTGTCCTATATTTTCTCGGAAAAAATTCTATATTTTATAAGTTGATCACTTCTACCCCTGTGATTGAGATCAGAGAAAGTTTAATGTCCACGAGCCAAAACCAGCGCGCTTTTTCCATTTTTGCTTGTAATAAAATCAGACACATAGCACATACGAGTGAAACCACCTCTACTGGGGGCTGTCTTGATACTTATTTTAATGAAATCGTTCTATTTAACGCTGAAGGAGCACTACGGAACTGCACGAGTAAAGTAACTCTGCCGTCCTAACGTGTGAAAGACAATCAACTTCTATTATACACACCTTTCATTTCAGTGAAATTGAAAATCTTTTTTTTCGAAGTTACCTGTTATTAATTTGAAATCATAAATAAGAATGACAATTATGATCCCAATAGGAAAAAAAAGTAGATACTTTAGTTTCTTTAAAATAAATCAATGGAAGTTACATTCTTAGAATGCAAATTTTATTTGTGAATACAACACATAAGCACACAGACACACGTAAATATAGCAGACAGGAAAAACCTTGCTAAGTGCGGCTTCACTCATTGCTGAGCCCGCTATAGCACGATTCTTAGAAATTTGGGTAAAAATTTTCAATTAGTACCGATTGATTCACTATTTTGCGGCTAGGAACGATTTTGCGCCTAAATATCAAAAGAAAGTACACTGTTAAAAAAACCCCTGAATTTTCAGATTGTTTGTTGACTGATTTTAACGGGAGATTTCCGTAGTGCTTCAATGGCTTCAATACATGGTTTCCCTTCCAAAAACGGGAATATCACGTCCTGAAAATACGAGAACGGAACTTTAACGTTTTGCGATTGCTGTATTTTCACAACCTGATTTGGATTAACGGAGAAAAAAGAAATGGAACTTCTGTCAAATCTCGGGAAAATATTATCAGAAACGGAAGATTTCTGGCAACTCTGCTGCCGTACTTTTTCCGTTATTTTCAGGAGATTTTTTTTTACAGTGTACGTAATATGAAAACCGTTTGTGTCTCATTGCGTAAATGAATTTAACAGGTTCGATTCTCGGATGGATACAATCTCAGAGTCAGAGGTTGCGCCTCTTGATTTATACTTGACTTATGAAATGAGTTAATCATTTCATTTTGTCCATGTTATGTTCAATGATCTTTAACCTCTTTGCAACAGTTCCCATCAACGTGGAAAAAGAACGAAAAAGAAAGTAAATTTTAAGAAAATGTGCAAAAGAAAAAAATCACATTTAATGATTTTTAAGAATTATTCATTGCTATTGGATAAGCATTAGAACGTAAATTGACTGAAGAAAATAACCAAAATGAGAAATGAACCTTTGAATAAAAAGAAAATTAGAGGTTTTTGTGTGTGTGTGTGTGTGTGTGTGTTAGCGCATACTGCGTGCATGGGGGAGGGAGGGGTTAGCTGGTTTTTTAATTTAAAATAAAATAAAATATTTTTTTCCCTTTTGTAAGCATTAAAGAAGTAACGGGGGCCGGTCCGCCCCGGCACACCCTAAGTAGTCGTTTTGAAACGATTTCATTGCTTTTTCGGAGCCGGCGCCATCGCTCTGAGGGGGATTGGTACCCCTGTATATGTATCTATATTAAGGTCGACAATCTGGCATAAAACCAAGAGTTCTGAGAGTTAACCACGCCCCTCTTCTCCGCTTAGAACGAAGTTATGACTAAATCACGGGCGGATCTGGGCTGAGTGCTGGAAAAAGCCTCATATCCGAAGTTCTTTGGGGGCGCATTCCCAGAAAGGGGAGGGGGAGAGCTTTAAAAGCCTAATAACATAAAATCGACCCAACAGTAGGTTTAAGAAGCATGCATAAGTCATTGACCTAAACATTATGCTATGTGAAACCATAAAAATAACTATATAAATAAAATAATTTTTATAAAAAAATAGAACCGACTTCAAATTATAAATTGCGCTAAAAAATGAAAAATAAATTAATTTTTTAAACAACATCGACGTGACTTTTAAACATAGTTTTAGAAGTCGGTGCAAAATTAGGATAGATGAAATCTTTTATAATCATGAATCAATTACAAATATATATATTTTCCCAGAATTAGCAACAGTTCCAATATGAAGTAGCAACGGGTGTAATGGTAATTAGACTCATAATTTTGCACCGACTTCTAAAACTAGTATGTATAAAAGTCACATCAATATTGTTTAAAACAATAATTTATTTTTCACTTTTTAGCGCAAGGGGCCGTTCATAAATGACGTCACGCTTCTTTCCCATATATTTGACCCCCTTCCCCCCCTTTGTCACAATATGTCACACTTCAGCGGACCCCCTCCCCCCCTTTGTCACGCGTTACGCTATGTTGCATAATGCATGATATCACACTTCTTGTTACCCCCTTCCCCTTGTTTGTCACAATTTCACGAACCCCCCTCCCCCCCTCGAAGCGTGACATAATTTATGAATGCTCCCCAATTTATAATTTGAAGTCGGTTCTATTTTTTTATAAAAATTATTTTATTTTATTCTTTTTAGTGTAAATACATTTTCTATATAAATACTCGATTTTTTTAAAAATCCATATCAAAGGGCAAACCTTCTTTGAATAAATGGCACTAAAAACTAATCATTTGTATGAAAAGTTCCGTTCTGAAGTCGATTTGAGCGAACAAACTGATTTAGTTATAAAGGCATGGCCTTAATTAGAGCTTGATGATATGTACCACTCTGCTTGGTAATCTACGGTACGCTGGAAAAGCGAGTTCATTATTCCACCCCCCCCTCCCCCCCCCAAAAAAAAATTGAAAATTCAAGAGTAAGAAATATTTTAAGTAAAGAAGCATTTTCAAGGTACCTGAGGTTCTGAAGTATTGCATTAGTGAATATAAAGTACCAATTGTTAGCCAGTTTCATCTTAGCGTTCGATTTTATGAGTTAATTGGAGCGCCAGTGTATCCCTGTCAGTTCTAAAAAATATGTTTTCAAATCTTTAACAGTGAAGCCATTATCGTCCCATCTTGATATTTTTGCCTGTTATTTATAACATTATTAAATATTCAAAGAACTATTTTGAAATTTTTTAATTATAATGCTTTGAAAAAAAATTAGTTTTAAATTTTTAACTAAATTGAGAAAACTTAATTTAATTTTAACCTATATGAATGGCTCATCAGCCAAATAATTTAACTCCACTTCCAAAAAAGTTCTTTATTCCAGCTTTAAAAAGGCTCTATTAACATGTAGTAATGAGTTTAAAATGAAATTTTGATTACGCACATTTCTAACCATGTAAGAGTAAAAAATGCAACTCGAATGTGCCAATTATTTTTATGGAACACGTAATCTTCTTTATCAGTTTTCCCAAGTTTTGTCATAAATACAAATACAAAAGTGACTACCAACAACAGGCACAGGGCCCAGCTAGGTTGGTCCTAGTCAATTTGACAGTCCCCAATGAACATTAATAAGAACTTTCTTAAACGTTTTTACCTCACTGCAGTTTAAAACAAAGATCTCTGGTTCTAGTTTCAGCACATAACTGTAGCCCATCAACATTTCCCATTTTAATGAATTTAAACAACTGAATACAAGTGAACCATCCGTTTAATCAGTGGTGTAGTCCTGGAAAAAAAAAGTTGGGGGGACGCTTATACATAAGATTATCAGTTGAAATCGAAAATAGGGGGACGCTTTTGTTAAAATGTAAACTGTTTGGGGGGACACTTGTATTAAAATAAAAAGGTAGGGGGGCACCGTTCCCCCTCGACTAGACAACTGCATTTAATGTTGCATCCCAGACAACCACCTATCTCCACACTACAGCCTGTAGATATCCAATGGATTACGAGTTGGATATGAAGCTTATCCTGTGGACATCTGTGGGATGTCCAACTGATCCAGGAATATCCAGAAGTGGTAGAAAAGGTTGCAACGTTTGGACGGCCCACGGACGTCTGGATATCCAGACGTGCATAGGACAGCCTAGGGATAAGCAGGGGAGGTTTTGGATGGCTCACAGATATCCTGTGGATATCTCTTTCCTGTCCATAAGATATCATATCCAGATATCTTCTGGCTATCCTGTAACTGTTAAATAGATGTCTATTTTAAATCTTCTAGATGTCTTTGAGATATCCAATAGGATATGATCTGGATATAATGTTTGTTTTATATTTTTAAGCTGTAAAGAGGTTTAAAAATTGCAACTTTTTTGTATTAATAAAATAAATTATTTATAAATACCTTATTTTACAGGCTGAATGCAGTTATTTAGGACGTTTTTACATACATAATTATAAGTGAAATTTGTTTACTCATAATTATGAATAAAATAACTACAATAAACCAGTAAAAATATTGATATTTATAAATGATTTATTTATTTATACAAAAATTGCAATTTTTTAAACTATTAAATTTTACAGGTTTAAAATAGAAAATAATAAAAATTATTATTTAATACAAGTTTCTTTTCAAACCTATATATTTTCTAACTTATCCAATGGGATATTATCTGGGTATGCTTGTTATATATTTTTAAGCTGTACAAAGGTTTAAAAATTGCAACTTTTTGTATTAATAAAATAAATTATTTATGAATACCTTATTTTACAGGCTGAATGCAGTTATACAGGACGTTTTTACATACATAATTTATGAGTGAAATTTGTTTACTCATAATTATGAACAAAATAACTACAATAAACCAGTAAAAATATTGATATTTATAAATAATTTATTTATTTATACAAAAATTGCAATTTTTAAACTATTAAATTTTACAGGTTTAAAATAGAAAATAATAATAATGCTTCATTAGTATTAGTAAAGTTAATTATTATTTTTAAATATTAAAAATTATAATTTAATAGAAGTTTTTTTCAAATCTATATATTTTCCGACTCATAAGGTTCTTTCTCATACCTGCAATAAGACTTTTTTCTCTTTTTTACTACTGAAAAAGAATCACTAATTGGCTGTATTGTTGATAATTGGACAACTTTTATAGTTGCTATAAAAGAGTAATACTAAATGAAACTTATAAAACCTTGAACATGTGCAATCTTTTGATAAACATAGTTCTCTCAACAATTCACAAACCTGTAAATTGAAAAACTTAAGGCATCTAAAAGAAAGAGATAAAGAAAGAAACCATCACAGTCTGTTCCAGAGTGTATTTGATATGTATACAACTGCTTTAAGTATTGAAAGATTTATACATAATTAAGTAAAATCATGCACACATTTATATCATGTAAATAGATTAAGAAAGGGTTTTTTTTTTCAATTTTCATGTAATAAATATGTCAGTTATATCATGGATAAAGTTACCTTTTTAAATAATTAATATAAACTTTTGCAAGCCAACTTGTGCAAGTTTAATGTAAACATTTACACTTACTAATACAGTATACAGAAGTACATTTTGATTTATCTGTACTTTTTAATTAAAAATAACAAAATTTACTGGAATTAAAATATAATTTGTGTAACTTTTAACAACAATGCATTTTTTTGGAGAAATGAATGCAAAAAGTTCATATACACAACTTTATTTACATTTTGAAAACATACATGATTTTTTTCATAAAAACATACATTTTTACATGATTTTGAACTGTTGTAGATGTTTCATCAGCAAAACTTTCTTGGCAGTGTGATTTCTGCAGAACTCCCAGAAAGCCTCGCCTAAAAAAACTCTCGAGGAAAAAAAAGATTGAAATTTACAAGTGCACATGATACAAAGGATATAAAAATGGGCTTAAAAAATATGAACATAAAACTTAGATATTCACATTAACTAATTCTTGTTCATGGAAAAGAAAAGACTTGCTTTTTGAAATTAAACAATATTCATAATTGGATAACCGTTTGAGTACTGAAGAACTTTTTGTATATAAGCTAAGTGTGGAATAAATGTGTAGTTATTTCATTTCAGTATACAGTGAAATTCCATTACAACCCACTCCAAGGGGCCAGGAAAATGCTTTGTTGAAAAAAATGTTTTTTAATAACATAATATACATTATCATATTGGGCTTTAAAATGGAAATAAAAATTTATATCAGAATCTGGAAGTGTCAGCCGTCTTTCAGGATGACTCCCGGTGCCATAATGACAAAGGTCGATCAGTAACAAAATTATTCTTGAAAGTTGGACAGTACCAAAATTTGGTACAATATTTCCTCATGCCATTTTCAACAACAATATACTAGACATTTCATTTTGAATTGTTTTAATGGAAATTTTGTTGTAACAGTATTCGCTGTAACAAGATTGTACTCTCTATATATTGGAAAACAAGAGAAATGGTTATAAATTGACTCTAATTATTATTTTAAAATAATGTTTACCAATAAAAATAAAAAAAATAATTAAAAAAATAAATTATATGAATATAACTGGTCTCAATTAATGCGCAAATATAAAACTTAGATATTACATGTAATTAACTACTATTCATGTTTATGAAAAAGAAAAGACATTTACGAAATTAAACAATTTTCATTTATTGGTTAACTGTTTGAGTACTGAAGAACTTTTTGTATATACTATAAGGTAAGTGCAAAATAAATGTATAGTTATTTCACTTATATACAGTAAAACCCGCTTACGAAGTTTTCCAGGGGACCAAGAGCAAAACACTTCTTATGCGGGAAAACTTCTTAAACGGGTAGGCTCTATGTTTGACAATGGATATACTTTATAATATTTAGGGATGATATTATTTTATTATTTTACAACGTTTAAATTAGACAGAAAATAGACACCCCCCTAACAGACTCTACAAACATTCTCTTCTCCCTTGATCAGTCATTATTGTTCTCGTAATAACCGACTAATCCTCTCTGCCACCTGTTTTCCTGGAACTTTTAGTGTTGAGAAAAGGGTACCCTTGAGAAAAGGCTGACCAAAACAGCTTTCCTAATTCTTCTCCTAATATTTTTTCCATTAAAAAGAAAAATAACTACGTAGATTGAAAGAAACTTGAAAAAAATAGAAACTTTAGAAGTCTAAAGTGTCATTTGAAAGAAAAAATTGACCGATATGAAAACTTATTAAGCGAAAAAAAAAAAAATACAATCAGAACTTTTAAAAGGGGTTATTTTAACATTAGGGAGATGGGAATGAAACTGGTATTGAAATTAAAAACTTCTTAAGCGGGAACTTAACGGGTTTTACTGTATACAGTGAAATCCCATTACAACACACTCCAAGAGACCAGGAAAATACTTTGTTGAAACAGAGATTTGTTATAACGGAAAATAAATTATTCTATCAGACTTTAAAGCGGAACTAAAACTTTGTTACATTTTAACGGAAATTTCCGTATTCACTGTAACTAGATTTTACTGTATATAAACTGGAAAACAAGAGAAATTGTTATAAATTAACTAATTATAATTTAAAAGTAATGTTTAGGTACTAAGAAAACAAAAAGCTGCAATTGATATGCATATCACTGCTTTCAATTAATACAAAAAAGTAAGAAACAGCAGTGCAATTGTGCTTCCATACGTTTTTAACCAACACAAGAGAAATGTGACAGCGCTTTGTCACTCAATAAAAATATGAAAAAGTTTTGTCATAATCATCTTCTGTTACATGTCTTTAACAACATAATCAAATTCACCAACACTGTTACTGTGATCCATGAATAAACAATCATCTACTGTTCCATCTAGATAACGATTTTAAGATATAATAGTACTTTTTAAAACATTTCAGACCTTTTGTAAAGCTAAGGGAGTGAGTTACATTACAGCAAGCATACTAAAAATTAAAAGAATGCTGTTACAGTAATATTTGCATGTTATAAAGGAAAGCGTTATGCACCAGAATATTTGTTATACAGTCGAACCTGTTTATCTCGAACCTGTCTTTCTCGAAAACCTCCCTATCTCGAAAATTGATATTTTCCCTGCATTTATACCCTAAATTCAATGTATTTTTTTCAGGTTTATCTCAAAATGTTTTCCCCCAAAACCTCCATATCTCGAATTCTGGTTTTGCTGCCATTTTGGAATTCGAAGCCGAGTGACCTTTCGGCAGCTAGCAAAATTGATGCGGAAATCGTAGAGAACGTAAAAGGTGATTCGGAAGTAGAAGAGGAGGTTGAGAACAACAAAGATGTTGCGAAAGTCGCTGTAAAAAGAAGCAGAGAAAGCTATTGAAACATTAACTTTCCTCGAATTTCAGGAAAATTTTGGTCAAGGTGGATTTACAGCGATCGCTTCCCTCAAAAGTATAATCGAGGTGAAAACAACCAGACAACAAAAAACACTAAAAGACTATTTTTCTGGTACTTGCTAAAAAAAGTTTAGTACTTGTCTTGTTTTTGAGAGGCTTGCAAAAGGATATGCTGAATACTATTTCTTTATTGTCTACGAGTTTAAAATTCGTTAAAAAAAGTTAGTACAGTCAACGCTCTGTATAACGACCACACATTATAAAGACCATTCCATTATAACGACCAGTGGTAAAAGTCCCAACTTTATCCCTATGAACTCTATGTGAATTTGCTTTCGGTATAGCGACCTTTCTGAATCGTCTAATCCGATACAGCGACCATACCAGCAGAGGCGTAGCTAGGGTTTTCAGCACCCGAGGACAACTGAAGATTATGCGCCCCCCTGTGCCCCTGGGGGCCTAGGGGCGGCCCTAAAGGGAGTTAAAAACTTTTATGCCTCCTAAATGATAAATGGTTCTGAAAGGCAGCCCTTTTAACTTTCATTCTTATTAGCGACCATTCACTTCTAAGGGGAAAATGGGGACAATTTGGCTTCGCAAAATTACTTTTCTAATTTCCCACGCACTCTTATTCTACATTGGTTATTCCCAATAAGATTTGCAGATCTTCAGTTCAAATAATTTTCTTTTCACATTAAAAAATAAAACAAATTAACATTAATTTGGCGCCTTTTGACGCTGCGCCCGGGGACAGCCGTCCCTCCTTACCTCTACCTAGCTACGCCTCTGCATACCAGGCGTCATGTCAGCTCAGAAGTTCTGCTTCCAGAAATGTGAATGTAATTTTTTCCCCTATATTTTCTACTTTAAAATCTGTTTGATATTTTGTTATAATATTTTGCACTGATATTTTTTTCTAAATTCTAATTCCAAACATAAAAATTCCAAAAATAATTTAGTTGGAATCTTTTAAAAACTACCAATTTTAATGGAAACACTTAATATGCATGATGCATGTATATTTTTAAAGGAAAATTCCATCTCTTATAGCGACCACTCGTTATAAAGACATTTTTCTGTGGGACGCAGATGGTCGTTATATATCGAGCGTCGACTGTATAATATTACAGTAAAATGCTTAATAAAACTAAGGCAGAAGATTTTTAACCTACAACATATAGTCTTTGTTTCAGTTGCAAATTTTAATAGTTTTATCAAAACCTCTTCATCTCGAATTTTTTTTCCTTCCCTTGAAATTCGAGATAGACAGGTTCAACTGTATCAGAATCTGGAAGTGTCAGCCGTCTCTCGGGATTACTCCCAGTGCCATAATGAAAGGTCGATCAGTAACAAAATTATTCTTCAAAGTCGGACAGTAAAAAAATTTGGTACAATAATTCCATATGCCATTTTCAGCATCAATATACCAGACATTTCATTTTGAATTGTGATTAAACAAAAAGGTTTGTAACAACCTTGCCTCATTGAGTTTTTAGTATTTAAAAAATATTAATTACAGAATGTAGCATTGTTATTTTATTTTCGGTTGACCAGTTGGTTAAATCTTCCTACAAGATGAAGGTTTCTTCATACAGTGTTTGGGGAGTTGATACTAAACATATTTTATACAATCAAAACGTAAAATTAATCTCCGGGAGGAAAATCCGACTCATTATTAGAAATAATAATCAGTAAGCATTTGCGTTAGACAAGAGTATCGCTCACATTATTAAAACAATCTTTACTATTCGAATATTAAATAAAATTGGAAAGTTAATTCCTTTTATTTGATTTTTGAAAACTAGTCAACAAAAACACTACGTCACTGAAATTAAAGCAATCGTGGCAAAAAAAAATAAAACAAAGAACTAAATCATTTCAACACAAAATAATTCTATTTCATCATAATAAGCCTAATAACATGAAAAAAAAATTTAAAAAGAAGTATACAAACTGAAAATTATATCCAAATTGAACTTGATCAACGTGTCGTACAAGCCGCGATTTTGATAAACAAAGTTCAAGCAAAGTTCATTAAAGTTGCAGTCAATTCTTGAATTCACAGTTTCATACAAAATGAAAACACACGATTAGGTATGTATTATTAATGATGTAATAGCTACAACATATTTAAGTAAAGAATTTTTGCTGCTGAAGCCTAAATATAGGCAAATACATCAATATCTACAAGTCAAACATTTTAGCGATGACTGGACATCTCAGGGATAAGGAATTCTGGACCTCACAGGGATATGATTTGGATATCCATGTATATCCATAGGCTGTCCTAAGGTCTTCCCAAAGATATCCAAAACCTGTTACTATCTGGATGTCTCAGGGGTATGAAGAAATCCAAATCCATGACTTGGATATCCCTGGGATATCCAGAGGTTGTCCAAAGATCCATATCCAAAACATGTTACTACCTGGATAGCTCAGGGATATCCAGAAATCCAAGTCCAGGATTTGGATATGTATGGATATCCATAAGCTATCCAGCAAATCCAGAAGATATCAGGATGTATTATGGATCTATTTGCGTTATATAACGCATATCGTTGGAAAAAACAGGAAACATGTGCCGTAAGATGTAACTAGTGCCTGGTTCCTTGCTCAGTTAATAAAATTTATAGAGCCGTTCAGAATTTGCCATCTTCTGTTGTTAGTCGGAATTCCACAGGTGTACATAAACCAAAAACGAATGCCCATATCTCAGTGACATTTCAAATTTTCCCCCAAGTCCATACCAAATAGTACACCTGTGCTAAATTTCAAGAAAACCTGAGATCTGAGAAGGTAAGATTTTGTCCTACATTTCATGAAGAAAGATGCATATTGCTCACATAGTTATTGATCACCTTCCCACATTACTCCACTTGCTCAAGAAAAAAAGCTATCCGCAATCGCAATAACAGATAACCCTCCGCCCATGTTGCTCGTTGGTTTTTTATCCCCTCTTTTATTTTAACCAGGGATCTGGAGCGCAGCGAAGGGCAGTAAAGCAACGAGATTTTGCTCAAAATTGGAGTGGAGCAGGAGAAGAAATTTTTCATGCTCCACTGCTCCAATATACATATATTTCAATTTTTTATCAAATGAAAAAATATATTAACTTAAAAAAAAGGGGAGATAACTAATGTAATCCATGAAAGGAATTAAGAGCACGGAGCGAAGCTGGAGCGGAGAAACTCAAAATAAGAAGCTGCTTCAAATCCCCGATTTTGACTCTAAATTATATTCCATGTAAGCCTAAAAAAATTAATTTAAATGACATGTACTAAGTAAGATGAAGTAAAAATTGTTAAATTATTACCATAGTCAACAAGAAAGGATGATCTTCTTATTTTAAAGAAAAGGAAAAAATGAATTGTCATACTCTGCCGTTTAGTTCTGCAGACTCACTTGATTCTTTTTTTCAATTATTGTTTTTAACCTCCAGATTTATGATCAAAATATTTCAATGATATATTGAAAATAATTGGTGTCCTCCCTTTCAGGCCCCCCCCCCTTTTTTTTTAATTAAAGACCCTCAGGTCCCTTTGAACTACGAGCCCGTTGTCTTGCTTTGTGGGGGCCTAGCATTTAAGTCGATCGTCTAATAAAGCAACAAAATTTCAAAGTTAAAAAAATCCTTTGAATGATTTTGATAATAAATAATGTAATTTGAAAATGATGTGATTTCAGTAAATAATGTGATTTGAATAATGTGATGAATTTGAAATAATAAATCGTATTCACACAAAACCTCTCTCATTATTCTGACACGTAACATCTTTCTCCACACTCTTGAAAAAATGGATGCCGATTACCGGGGTACGCAAAACGTCTGCAAAGGTAAATAACCATACGCAGTCTCATTAGAAAAAAAAAAAAAAATATCTCAGATAGACAGTTGCGAAAGTAAATGAAAATACTGTAAAAATAAATTTTTTCCATCAAAGTTTTCTATGTTCCTCAAAATCCTGGTTTATTTCCAAAATTTCCCGGTTTTATTCCGATATCTCAAAAATCTCTGTGTTTTTTCTCTTCTTATCTATAGTTTTAATGCTGATGAGGGCACACTTATCCTCCGGCAAGAGGGCATGTGTACCAATATCCAAGCCTGAATGACAACCCCAAATATATATATATATATATATATATAATGCTGTATGATTCCTAGTAAAAGTACTCGGAGCATAAAGTTAATGAATACAAATATAGTAATAACATACCGTAGTACCAGGCTTAATAAAGCTCAATACGTATAGTCTCAAGCAGAGAAGAGTTAGAGGAAAAATCATTCAGATGTTTAAATTTATTAAAATGAGTGGGCAGGTCCGTCATTCAAAATTTTCTGGGGGGGGGGGGGAGAAGCAAAGGACAGGGAAACTTCAATGTATATTGCATTAACAGAACAACAAAATACATGGGCATACATGTAAATACATTATATTTCCAAAGGCACGGGGGGGGGGGGGTATTACCCCCCGACCGATCCCCCTAATAAGGACGGGCCGGGATATGTGATTGACTACTACCAACTATTTCAGTTGGGTTGTTAGGCACTTGGAATAGTTTACCGGAAGCGACTATTACTTTCGATTTGGTAAAACGTTTTTTAATCTTTACTGGGAGTTTATAAATAGAGCCTGTTGCTGGTCATCACATTTGTATTTGTATTTGAATAATGGGGACACGAGTAATAACGAATGGGGACAAGGACAAATGGAGCTCTAAACACAGTGTGGCAACGGGGTATTTAATTCATCACTCTAAATACTAAATGAACGTATTGCTCTCTTTATTTTGAACATTTATGAGAGGGGGAAAAAAACTCTAAAAATGAGCCTTTTGTACATAAAAAAGAAAACTCGTAAAACAAAAATACATGCTCAACGTAGCAGTTCTATAAATTTTTATGCTTTACTTTTTACCCAGAAGTTTGAAAGCTTCCATAAAAACAAAAAAGTGCACTACTTTCTTGCTGCAACATTTCTACATAATCCATGGGGGATCGACTTAATGCTCGCAGATTAACTGTTTTACTGAGGGTTAAGTACAACGAGAAACTGTAACCACAAATTTAATTCTGCTATATTTTTATTTATTTTTTTAAAATATATTTCTGACGCATGCGCAAAACTATTATTTATTGCCCGTAGCGCTTAAATGGAAGCGTTAGTTTACAGCTGTATTGCTACTATTGCTGCTAAATATTATTTTATTTCCTTATAACTGTGTCATTCTGGAATCCACATGTGTTTAAATATTCTTGACTGAAGATCGACATCATTGTGCCTTTAATAGCTTGTTGATTGGAGGATCAGGTTACAGCTTTTGAAGTTTTATTTCTGAACGTTACAGTGCCTTCATTTTCATTCAATTAATTCCTCAACTGAGCTCTTAGTAAGTGAATTTCCCAGTTAGAATTCCTACAGGATAAGTGTTTTTATATAAAATGTGTTTGATGAATGTATCTTTTTATGCAATTGTGGTTTTTAAAAATGTTACAAGACATTTATAATCATCATAATCTATTGCATCATACATCTCACGAGTTACAAATTAGAAAATAGAATGTGTTTTTCAGTGAAAAATTCATGATGTTGTGTGCAGGGTTTGAAAACAGTAGTAAATGTTTTGAAGATGTGTAATGTTTGAATTTACATTTTAAATTTTTCAGGTGATCAAAAAAGTTTTAGCCATATGGTTTTTTTCTAACTTATTCCGTATTAAAACCTCCTTTCTATTATTATTCACGAACTTGTTAACTTATGTTATGAAGTGCAGGGCTTGTAGTGCTCAATATTTTTGTTTGTCACTTTTCCATGACCCAACAAGGTTCAAAAGAAAAAAAAAATACATTTAAATAGCATTAAACCTTTGTAAATCAAATTTAAACTCTTGTTAGTTGTTAATTCCTTCTTTAAAACAAACACACACAGAGAGAGATGTATACCATAACATATTCACATATATTACCTTAGTTCGAATGCATTATACATGTCAAAAATTGTGAAAGCAACAGATTTAATGATTTGAACAAAACAAAAAAAAAGTTTGTTTAAAAGTTTTTCCTCACCAAATCCATGAAAAAAATTCTTTCTTTTGTTGTTTACTTATTAATTAAATGTACTTTTTGTTTATTAAGGAATGACTTTCTTGCATACATTAAATGTGCAAACTAATTTCTCTGAAAATGTGTACATTATAACAAAATTAGAAAAAAATAATTTATCTAGAATCAATTATAAATAATTGATTGAAACTTTATTTTTTGAGATTTGAATTTCATATTTTCTTATTTCTTCTTCTGTTTTAAGAAGAAGAGAGGAAAACAGAAAAATTTTCTCTTTTAGTTAGGCTTCGTTGATTTAAATCAAGTGATTTTTTTAATAAACAATCATTGATTTAAATCAAGTGATTTTTTTAATAAACAATCATTGATTTAAATCAAATAATTTTTTTTGAAAAAATCAGTGACTTAAATCCTTTTTGAAATAGTTTTTGATTTTACAATGTTAGAAAGTTGTAAAAATGAAATATGTTGCATTTACAACCTATGTTTCGAACAAAACTTCATGGATCCGTCTGCTATGTGTGTGCACAAACTTATTTTCTAAGTTTAGAACTAAAATTACTATTTTTTAAATTTTACAGCACTCTTATTCTTCAGACATCTTAACAGCAAAGCATAATTCGTTTAACCATTAACATTACAATTCATAATCATCATGAACCATTCTGTATTTTTTCTTTTTTATTTTCAAAATAGCATTTTAGTTCAATTTAATGATTACCACACAGTAAATAACTCAAATGATAGTGTTTAAAACAACAATGTTTAGCATTTACAATATGTATCCTTAAAGTTTCATCCATATCCCATCATAGCTTAAGTTTTTTTTCCTTTGTAAAATATTTTTTCATCTTAGAAACTTTTAATAAAGATATTTGGTTAAAACAAAAAAAGTTGCAGTTTTTTGTCATAGAGTGAGCATATGGTTTTACTAAATGGGTAAAAATATTTCAGGGTATTTTATTTATAAAATAGAAAAATGATAAAAGTGCACTCAATGTAAAAATTAAGTACACACAATTGCTAGATTTTTCTCAGTTTTCAACAGCAAAATAATTCATATTAAATCATTTGTTTTTCTGTACTTATAAGTGATTCCTGGTAGAGGTTTCATTTGAGTCATGCATTTGTATTAAAATTTCTTTATCATTATTATTACTACAGTAGAGACTCCGTTAACCGGCTTAATTGTCAGCCGGTTAAGTAAATATATGGTTAAAACGAGGATAGCAAAAAAGGGTTGTTATATTATCCAATTTAAAAGATAGTGGAGGTGAGATGATTTATTGCGATTTAGTATAATTACTTTGAGAGTTACATACCAGTTATCACCGCTTGTAAAGAAGTCTATGACCCATTTTTACTGCAGACGAGAAGCCCAGCACTTCCCCGCATAGTCCCGCCATTTCTTTAGGAACATCACATCCATGGTTGCTGCTCAACGTACCTCAATGCCTCTTTAAGTGCCCTTGCTCTGTCCACATGAGTGAAAAAATTCTCTCGTGTACTGCATTACCTGTTTCTTCCATATAACAAGCGCTCTAAAAACTTTTTTTGTTTTTTGTATTTTTGAAAATATGGGCCAGATAAAGTGAAGGTCGGTTAAGAGAGGTTCTACTGAATTAAAAAATATTTATTCCTGTGAAAATAGCTTAAAGTGTTTTTGCATATTGTTTAACATGCCATATTTTTCCTATGAATGTAACATAACAAATATCCAAAGTATTTAAGGTCTGTTTCAAAAAAATGAAAAAATCTGATTTAAATAAAAAAAACTTAAACCCTGCTTTTAGTATAATGATTCAAGAGCCTCCACAAGATACACTATCAAACAAATATTCCCCATCAAGTTTTTATATATATTAGTGCACTTTGGAAGAAAAGTCACCTTTTTGTAGGACTTCTATGGGTGGGTGCTTGCTTTTTCATATTGATTAGGGGGAAAATAGGAAAACTACTAGACAGGACCTGAGGCAACTTGTCACAAACAACCATTCGTCATTTAATATTTTAAATCGCATTCTGCGCATCAAGTCGCATTCTGGTTTTTTACAACCCTGATAACACTTTGCTTAAGAGATTTCACAGAAAACTTGGAATCTGTGCTGGGCAAATTAAACGTTAGGTAAACACCGCATCAAATTTGCCGTGCCCTGGGTGTGAACACGGATTTCATTTAATTTACAATATCATAACTGATTTACACGAATGTCTTTATTTATTTAAAAAGTATCAATTTAATGCTTCTATTACATTATGAAAGTGACACATTTATTAATCTTGATGATGTAGCAACTATGTTGGTCACATAATATTTATTAATCATGATGTTTTAGTTGTGTTGTAAAATGCCCAAAATCCATAAATGCCCAGGCAATTATGGAGATGCTTATTGTTGAACAATAAAACAAATTGTTATTAATAATTAGAAATTCTGCAAACGTGATAAGTATAACTTTTTGCAATTTATTTTTTAAAAGTAGTTTTTAATATTACCACCTGCAGATATAAAATGTTTTTTTTTTTTTTTGTTAAACTGATTTTAATTGGAGTAACAGTCGAGTTGGTTTTTGATATTCTCTTATAAATAGGCTAACCCCTAACATATATTAGTTTGCTTGCCAATGCCACCTAATAATACATAATAATAATATTAAAACACACATACAAATGAATTAAAATCGGTTGTTTTTTTCCTAGGCTCCATCTTATTGTTACTGCTGCTCTGTGAATAAGGGGCTTTAACATTCAGATCTGCCCATGCCCAATTCAAGAATTCACCAAGCTCTAGAATTTCATTTTCATTTGCAACGGGATTTTCTTAATTTTTCTAGCCATTGTGAAAATTATGTTGCAAGCATCAAAAGTATCTCCTTTCTTTTTTAGGGAAGTTTCTAGAGAAATTCCCAGTTTACCATCTTCTGTTTTCAGTATAATTTTACACCTCTGTAAATCAGAATTGAGTAGAGGTTTCAGAAAAATTTTGCATTTTCCCAAGTTTATACCAGTAGGACCCCTCTGCTAATTTTTAATAAAATATGAGATGGTGAGATTTTGGAGCTGTCTTGAATTGACATAAAATGACCCCTTGTTTTATGATCAATACTGATCAAAATGTAGCAATTTGGAAGGCATCTCACATACTTTTATCAATGAAATTTATATTGCAAAATAACTGTAATGTTATTTATAAGCTTTAATTCTTATTTAAAATGTCAAAATATAAAATAAAATATATTTTTATAGATGCCCAGATTTTGGTGCTTAAAAATGCTTTGGGCAAATGCCCATTTATAAATGTCCTGCCCAGAGGGGCATTTGCCCGGCCCACATCACTATGTTAGAAACTGCGTGTCGCAAGTGGTGCTCCACTACCAGGGTTCGTGATTTTTTTTAAAAAATCGGATTTTTTAAATTTAAATCAGATTTTTTTGGATTTTTTTAAAAAGACCCTAAATATTTTGGATATTTATTATGTTACATTCATAGAAACAATACGGCATCTTAATCAATATGCAAAAACACTATAAGCTATTTTCACAGCAATAAATATTTTTTAATATTAATAATGATAAACAAATTTTAATACAAATGCACGACTCAAATGAAACTTAACCCTACCAGGAATAATAGTACACTCATAAGTACAGAGAAAATGAACAAGTTCAATCTGAATTATTTTGCCGTTGAAAGCTGAAAGAAGTATCAATTGTGTGTGCTTAAGTTTTATATTGAATGTACTTTAATCATTTTTCAATTTTATAAATAAAAAAAGCCCGAAATATTTTTACCCATTTCGAAACATCATATGCTCACACCATTACTAAAAACTGAAACTTTTTGTTTTAATCAAGTATCTTTATTGAAAACTTCTATAATAAAAAAATATTTTAGAAGGAAAAAAACCTTAAGCTATTAGGGGACGTGGATGAAACTTTAAGGATTTATATTCCAAATTCTAACAATTGTTGTTGTAACACTATCATTCTGAATTATTTATTGTGTGGCATTGATTAAATTGATCTAAAATACTATTTTTAAGATAAAAAACACAGAATGGTTCATGATTATGTATTATGAATTGTAATTTGAATGATTGAATGAATTATGCTTTGCTGTTAAGATGCTTGAAGAATATTGTAAAATTAAAAAAAATATTGTCAAATTAAAAGAATAGTAATTAATTCTAACCTTATGAAATATGTTATGCACACAGACAGATGGACCTAGGAAGTTTTGTTTGAAACAGTAGTTGTAATTGCAACATATTTCATTTTTACATTTCCTAATACCATAGTAAAATCAATGATTTTTTTGAAAAAAAAAATCACTTGATTTAAATCGATGATTTTTTAAAAAGAATCACTTGATTTAAATCAACGAACCCTGTCCACTACTGACATATAACTTAACATTTTTGCCGTTGGCGGCGATCTAGGGCCAAGGGACAAAGCTTTTTTTTTTTCTTGCAGAAAGTTTTACATTTATTTAGATCTATCCAGTGTCCACACCATCACACAATATGCCTTTATTCAGTTTTGAAGGTAATTAATGGATGAATTGTTTTCTAGCTCAGCTTTTGATTTTAATAGTTTTGTGATAACCTTTATTGCTTAATTTGTGTTAATGTATCTTGACACATAGTTAAATTTTATGAAACTAAAAATCATGGATTCAATATGAGGGTGTTTTCACCAAAAGCGACAAAGTGAATATTCCTGTCTAAAAGACAGAAATATTGCAGGGCTCCCACCAAGTCACTTTTTTCACCTAAAAGCACTTTTTTTTTCATTGGTCACTTAAAGTCACTTTTTGTAGCAAATTGTCACCTAAAATCACTTTTTTATTTAGGCATCTCATAAAGTGATATATAACCACCAAACTTTTCCTATAAACACCAGGTAAAATGCAAAGAAAATAGTTTCCACAAATCTACTTGACAAAGCAAATGAAAAGTTAAAAGAGGGCATTAGAAATCTAGCTTTTACAGAAATACAGCTTGCTCGGGTAATGATAGAGGGTACTAAATCTATAAAAGCTGATGGAGATGAGCACACAGCAAAGGAGCACATGAAATTTAAAAAAAAAAAATACAGAAGAGAAAATCTTCCGTAATCACAACATTTTTTCAAAAGAAATCTAAGACTATAAATTGGAACTTTTACAGAGTGCTGCCATTTATATACCAGGGGCGACGGTTCTCTACATTTTTGAAGCATTCTTTTCTGAGATTTTTATATTAACGTTTAAAATTTTTAAGCATTCCTACTGTATTGATTTTCTTTTCTGATTTTTTTTTTTTTTTTTTTTGCTTTTCGAGGTCTATTCTATCATATCATTTTCATTTTTAACCTTTGAACGATTTGCAAGTTAAAAACTTTTTGCTACAGGATAAGTAAGCACTCAAAATATACTTTTCAAATATTTTACTTTTGGTATCTGTACTTTCTAAATTAGCTTTGGACAAAGGTTTATAATCAAAATCATTTCTTGAACAGAATGCATTTAATTTAGCGACTTGCTTTATTTAACTGGGTATTGACCCTTTTCCTGTTTTTCATGCTTAAAATTGATTTTATTTGCTTCTTTAGTTGTCAATCAAAAAATTTTCATTTTTTACTTGCTCTAAAATATGTAATTTGACATAAATTTAAATAATATTCAAATTAACTTTATTTCTGTAGTAATCCCAATAAAAGCAAATTTTGAAATTTTAAACTGTTTTTTTCTCTTTTGAGCCTTGCACTAGCATGCATTTGAAGTACAGTAAAATCTGTAAAGTTGACTTTGTAAGTTGACCACCTGTTTAAGTTGACCACTAAAGTGCTGCACCGCAAGTGGTCAACTTACACAGGTTTCACTGTACTTAGTTTTGGTGTTTTAATTTTGGCATCAAAGAATATTCTGAATTAAATTTTTTAAGAAAGGATCATAATATTCCTTGTATATACATACCTTTAATTTATCTAATTGTTTCAAATACTTTGCACATTCTCCTCTGATATTCTAAATGTTTTTATTACCTATAATTTTATTTTTGTCATAAAACATTTAAAATAATTTTTCTTGTTTCACACATTAAAAAATAAAGTTGATTCTGTATATTGCTAGCATAATCGGTCACCCCTGGCATATATGTGTATGGCTGCTTTCTTTCTGTGTCTGATTAAAAACCATTGGTTTCTTAAAAATGATTTTTTATTTGAGATGATGGTGATGTTTATTTATGGAAGATTAGTTAAGGATTGAACTTTCTGCTGTTTTTAGCATACTTTCCCAAAAAATAAATAAAGTGAAAGAAGGCTTAATGTATCGTAAAAATATCATTAAAAATAAAAAGAAGTCAAAGAAGTAATTAAATAAGGAATGAAAAATGAAAAATTTGAAAGTAGGGTTTTGAGATAGGGCAAAATGTGCGTTTGTCAGTCCCCCCCCCCCCCAATAACTTTTGAGGAAATTGGCCATTTGAAAAGATCTTGGCCAGGATATCTCATTTCCATATTTTACTTTTTCATTTGAACAATTAAAAAATCTTAACATTAGCACCTATGGGCAAAAATAAAGCACATTACGTAACATTAGGCATAAGATCCAAGTTCGTATGGACAAGCTTATTAGAAGAAGCTCTCGTTGTGAAATATTTTTTAGATTTGAACAATTTTTGTTCATTTTTAAACAGTACAAAAACATTAACGTTAGATCCTACGGGGAAATTTCAATCCTATATAAATCCTGATCTAGCTGACGGATTCGCTTGGAACAAACTTTATTGGAAAAATGTTAGGCCAAAGAACATGTACAGATACGAAGTTTAACCTGAACTAACCCAGCCTATTTTTTTATGAAATTTGTTGACCAGGATTTTTAAGGATATTTCTCAAGGAATGAATGAATAAGTGAAAGAATGAATCAGTGAATAACTGAATGAGTGAAAGAATGAATGAGTGAAGAAATAAATAAGTGTACAAATTCACGAACAAGTAAATTAATTAATGAGTGAATGAATGTGTATTAAGCGTTGACGACGGGTACATTTGAAGTAATCAAGAACTAAAGCTAAATGAGAATTTAGAGAGAAAGCTAGCAAGAATATAAATCTGAAGTTGGAATGTATGAAAGTAGGCTTGTATAGTTCTAGATGGAACTTTTGCATGTGAAGAAAATAAATGTATATTTTTCTATGCTTAAAAACCTATAAACCTTTTTCCTACATGTGTTTTAGTGGTAATGCAAAGCTTCTCATTTGGTCACTTTTTTTTCTTAAATGGCCATTTTTTCACTTTTTTTGTATCATATTCTTGGTGGGAACCCTGAATATTACCTTGGTCGCCTTTGTGTGAAAGCACCCTTACATCTTAGATGCAGCCTTAAAAACAGGGCTGGGTTTTTGCCGGCAGAAAGTGGTTATAACCGGCAGAAACTGGCAACAACTGGCATAAACACATTTTGTAACATTATCTGAGACTTTTTTAGTAATATTAATTTCCCAAAAAAGTACATTTTATTCAGAATAAATAAATAAAATATTGTGGATAGTTTTAATTAAAAAATAAATAAATTTTTTCGAAAAATGAGCAATGTAACAGATAAAATTTTTGTTATAATATGGTTGTGCAGTTTTATATATGATCAAATATTAGAGTATTTAAAATCTCAGTTTAAAAATCAAAATAGAAAAGTATATCCAATGCGTATTTTAAATTAAACACTGCAAAGAAAAGTAATCAATACGTAATCAATATACTTTTCTGCAATTTACAAAATTTATATTAAATATGTTAATATATTTTTTTTCTTCTTGACAAATTTCAGACAACGCTACAAGCTTACAGAAAAAAAGCTGAAGCTTTCCTCCCCTCCTCCAAAAAGAAAAAAATAACTAAAAAATCTCTCCTAGAAATGTTATATGTTGATCTTGTAATTCCATGGAATATAAAAACGTTTCATGGAATTAACACATGTAATATAAATACAATATTCAAAGGAACAAATATTTTTTAAAATTTAAGTCTGTTAGTTGAAAATGTTCCAACCACATTTTGCACTTACAAAACAAAGTACAAAACCTTGCTTGAATAGTTAAACTTGTACAGCATCAGATTACCACTATGAATTTTTTTTTCAAGTGAAAGAAAATTATAAACAATATATTTATATAATTATTTTGAAACTTTTTGCTGCTTTGAATAACATTCATTATCTTTAGTTTTAATTTTTAACAAAATTGTGACTACATATCAAATACATGTATAATTGCGGATTAAAGTTCTTATTAGTATTATTTCTTAGTTTCTGCCAGTTTTTGCCACTTACTGGCAGAAACTAGTTTCTACCATGCCGGTTTAAACCGGTTATAACCAATGGTTTTAACTAGAGTTCCTTCATAAAGACGTAGTCTTTAGGGTAACGACAGATTGGGGAAAACTGCCTCCGAACGAAAAACAGGGTTGCTGCCGAGTGCAAGGTTGGCTTCATACTCGCTCAAGGATTTCCGCTAAATGATAATCGTAAGCGGGAAATTTTCTCTACTTGAAAGCAAAATTTCTGTTTGAATTAAAAGCTACTTTTTTCGTAAGCCACAAATGTTTTTTAAAAATATTTTTGGTCTCAACAAGTCCAGGATAGTTTAATCATTCGCAGCTTTAAATTATGTTATGTTAAATATGAGAACATGGAAATTGTTACTCTTTAATTAATTCAAAAATAATGATATTTATAAATTTATTATTTTCAATATAATTTCTTGGATTTTTAATTCTTAAAGTATTTTTTTTTTTTTTTTATGTGCGTGTTGATAATATTGCATTAATAAATCATTAAAAGATTACTCGTTTTTTCCATTTCTTGGGGAAAATAAAAGAAAATTTAAAGCAGTAATGCTAAAAATATGTGAATGGTAAAATAATGAATTGGTAAAAAAAATTTGGAATTATTATTTAATCAGTGATATTTTTATATAAAACTCGTTATGTAAAATAAAAGCTATGTTAAAAAATGTACTTAAGAGACCGTTCATAAATGCACGCGTTTTTTTTTTTTTTTTTTGATATATTTGACCCCCTCCCCCCTTTGTCACGCTATGTTATATAAGCCTGATGTCACACTTCTTGTTACCCACCCCCCTCGAAGCGTGACATCATTTATGAATGGTCCCTTATGTGAAAAAATACATTTCCCCATGAATGTATTCATTAAATTAAGAGCAAATACGGAAAACTTTCTCAGAGGCCGAATTCAGCTCCGCATATGCGCCCCCCCCCCCTCCTCGTAACTCCTCAACTTCAAGTAATTTAGTAGGAAAATTAAGATGTCATTATAGAACATTTTTGAAATTGATAATTGGTTTTGAAGGGCTGTAAAACTTGGCCTCCTACACAGCTACCTACCCTGCCTATTTTAAAATTCGGCAGAATAAGCCGCTAATATATAAGAAAATCCAGTTGTAACTGACTGACAAGAATGCGTGAAAGCGGCCGATATGTTTACATTCCACTAGTCGCCAAGCATAAGCAAATCACGCCAAGAGAAGATACAAAGTATTCGTTAAAATAACTTAGTTTTACTAAATTTAAACACTTTCTTAATCTTAAAGCGATGTTCTTTAATTACCTTAGGATACTGGCTATTTATTTATTAGGGAAAATGACAATTAGGGCCAAAAATAGCGGGTCAAAATGGAATATTAGCATTAGGAAAGCATGCACTTATTTTAACAAAGAAATAATTAAATAAATAGGAGCATATGACCCAAAATAAAGCTACATTCCTATGTTTTAAACATTTTAGAACAATAATAAAAGAATTTAAAAAATGTATTTGCCTTTAATTTCACGGATTCCCGTGTTTTTTCATGGCATTTAATCGTCTCCACGTCAAAGCTATGGGACGAAAGAAGGCACTGCCTCGGGTGGAGGGTTCAAAGCTTCCACCAATAGGAAAATGATACCGCTTTGACGCTACTCTCGCCTTAGATACAGGGACTTTAGTTTTAACCACCCCGGCAGAAACTTGCCAGCCCTGCTTAAAAAGCTTTCAAAATTTATTAGAAAGTTTTGATTGGGAACGGCAACCTGGTATGTAGGGATCTTTTTTCAAGAGAAATTTACGCACCTAATTTTCCTTGACAAGCATGTTCTTTAGGAATCTTGTTTGACATCAAAGTTGGTTCCACTACAGTACATTCTGAAACTTCTTCACCATTTCAGTCAAGCTTTCTTGTCTTTGTTAACATTACTGACTTTGAAAGAATTTTGTTGTCAATTTGAAATTATTTTATGACTCTATTAATTAATTTTGATAATTCCCCCCCCCCCCCCCTGAAATAAGAGAAGTTCAGGTTACACATAAAACGTTTTTTAAAAATTAGGAAGATTTTGCTGTCTTTCAGAACTCTTAGAGCTTTAGCTACGGTCTATTTAAGTTTTTAAGTTCATTGTGATATTATTTGTAAATTTGTTTGAGTTATGCAAGCCATACTGGGGGGAATACTGATTAACAATAGTCTGTAATAATGAAATGTTTGCTGTTTTATACTCAAGACTCATTTTTTAATTTATTTCTTATATTAGTCACAGTAGTTTTCATCTACAGCTCATAAATTTCAAGAGTTCTTCATGTAAATATTAAAAAAAAAAATAGTTTATTTTCAAAAGAAACAAAATTTATTTTTAACAGCAGCAATCATAGTACTTATTATCAATAGTTATTCAAAAATCAATCTTATACAGTCAGACCCACTTATAACGAGCCCTGATTTACTGAGGGTCTGGATATAACTAACAAAAAAAAAAAAAAAACCAAGTTAAAAAAAATTATATCATGTTTGGGCTAATGTTACTTATTACATTTTCGATGTTTTTAACCAGAGTTTTTTCTCCATAATTCAGATATAACAAAAAAATTAAGAGTAAAAAAAAAAAAAAAATTCTGAAGAATACCAAGCCTTTTCATTTCACAAATGTAACCAGTTTTTTCTCGAAATGAATCTGGAGCTTAACAATATGTGCCCTTATATTATGTATTCAAGTAATTTCAGCACTGACAGGGTGACAGATTGCTCTTGACAAGACCTTGTCTTGACGAGAGACAAAAACAAGGTATTTTTCAACCTATAAGGTTGCAGTAGCAGCTCAATAATATTTTATCAGTAGTGTAATAAGGAAATTTATCGTATTAGCAACTTCACTCTTGTCCATTCGGATAAGGGACACATCCATTCTGAGAATCAGGGCTGTGGGATGCTTCAGCTAATAAAACTGGAATTTTTGTCTTACATTTTTAGGGCATTGCAATGCTCGTAAGTTGGACTATTTTGTCAAATAATTCTTGCTGGAAATTTTATCTTCTTGCATAGACGTATGAACGCTTTGTCCTTAAAATGTCAGAGAGAAAAAAATATTTTATATCTTTATTTTCTAAAAGACAAAGTAGAAATTTTTAAAAATATTTCGTTGTGCAAAAAATTTGGTTTGTTTTCATCAATTGTTTTAAAAGGTTTTTAATCAAATAAAACTGATTGTAAGAAATTGACGAAATGCGAAAAAGAAAGAAGCATTATTAAAATGGTCTGTCCAACAAAAGAACGCTATCTTAATGAAGGATTTGTCAACACCATTTAAAAAGCGATTTAATTATTTTTAATAAAGTGTAAAAGAAAATTATTTAACAAAAAAATTATAATATATATCTAGAACTTAGTTTTTACTTATTAATTAAGAGGTATGCATCATTTAAAAAAATCGAGATTTTATTGAGTTACTTAATTATTATAAAATCAAGTTTTATTTATATTTCACAATGATCTGAAAAATTTGAAGGTTAAAATAAAGTGCAGAGTTAGCAAGTGATCGGATTTAACGAGCATTTTTGCATGTCCCGAGCTTCTCGTTACTAAATATCTTAGGGATCAGAGGCGTAGCTAGGTGGGGGCAAGGAGGGACAGCTGTCCCCGGGGGGAGCGTCAAGGGGCGCCAAATTAATGTTGATTTATTTCACTTTTAAGTGCAAAAAGAAAATTATTTGAACTGAAGAGGTGTGAATATGTTTGACAAAAAAGTGGGAGCACTGCAAACCATAGCGGGAATGACCAATGTAGCACAGGAGTGCGTGGGCGATCAGACAAATAATTTTGCGAAGCCAAAGTGTCCCATTGTTCCCTTATAAGTGAATGGTCGCTAATAAAAATGAAAGTTAAAACTGTTGCTTTTTAGAGCTATTTATCATTTAGGGAGCATAAAAGTTTTTTAATTCCCTTTAGGGGCGCCCCTAAGCCCCCCAGGGGCACGGGCACAAAATCTTCAGTTGTCCCTGGGCACTGAAAACCCTAGCTACGCCACTGTTAGGGATGGCTTTTTTTCTTCATTTTCTTTGTTTGTGACTTTAAGTGAAATTATTTTTCATTATTACCAATTACATCTTTAATAGTTTAGATCAGTTACATATTGCTTTCTGGAAATCAAATTACACTTAAACTTGTGTGGTTTAAAGGTCTACATCTTCTTTATAGGTAACTTGATTTTTTATTTGCTCTTTATTTCAGAGTTCAGCAAAATTGGACAAGAGTCCATAATAAATTTAGGGATCATGTTATGTGAATATGAACATGACAAGTTTTCTCTTTCTTAGTTTCTCCTTCCAATGTTTTAATGACTATTCTAATTTTACAACTTCTTTAAAATTGTGACCTTGTTGTCACATTCATTCACAACTTTATAATTCCACCTGCTGACATCATATGGTGTTCTGTGGAAAACTATTGTGCAAATTATGTGTAAATAAAAAATGTAGATTTAATATTTATTTATTTATCTCATTTAAAAATTTCATAAAAGGCATGATGGCAGGATTGAGAACTACTGAGATCAGTAAAAATCCATAGACTTGCAAAATGACGCAGACGAGTGCTACCTCAGCCAAAAAATAATCCTATTGACTTGCATGGACAGTTTAAGTGTATTCCATTAAACTGTCCATGCATGGACAGTAGAGATGAGTTCGGGCTCACTTTTGCAGGCCCAAGCCCGAGTGATACAGTTCTGTGTCAAAGCCCAAGCCCGCAATGATTTTATAAAGTGTTGTTAATAGATGCGGTGCTACATCGATTAAATGTAGGCTTTTTGTTACCATCGCAATTAGTTTTAATGATTTTTCTATTAATTTAAAATAAAAAATACATATATTTTTAAACAGTCATGAAATGCCCCAGTTGAGATTAAATTCTGCTCAGCTTAATTGCATGAAAAATCTTCGGTTTGGAAGCATTTTCGAGAAGTTCTTGATTCGCAGTCGATTTTAAAACTGGAATATATTCAGTGCAACTATTGCAGTTAGGAGACCTAGGGTCTCTAGTCTAGAGCAAATTGAAAATGAAAGTGGACACAAGACTAGCAAAAAACAATTGGTATGGACTGTAGGTTGATGTATGAATATTTTACCATGAGCCCGAGCCCGTGTCGGGCCCAGGCTCGGGCTTTCGGGCTCAGGCTGAGCCCGTCTCATCTCTAATGGACAGTAGTGTTAATTCAATCAGATTTTAGTGCAAGGAATTTCAAACCTCCCCCCCACAAATGAATCATTTGCATCATATTTGCTCCCTTTTCAAATCATTTTTTCCTTCAATTTTATTAACTGTTACTTTATTAATTTTAATGGCAAAAGAAAAAAAAAGATCAATCATCCTATTATCAGGTTTTATTAGCTAAGAAATTTTTAAAAATGTTTCCAGTGATTAATATCTTAGTCTTCATCATTTTCAAGTTCGATGCTAATAAATTTTAGAATAATTAAATAAAAAATATACGAATTTCTCTAATTTAGTGGGACATTTTAAAAATTTAAAATATATTTCATGGTATCTATTATAGTTGAAGTGCTTAATTTTAATTTTGCATTGCAGGACTATGCCGGGGAAACAACAAGCCAAACCTAGGCTTACAAGAAGAGAAAAAAAAGCTCAAATTTCCGGATTGATCAAAACTGCCAATGAAAATAAAGATCTTTTGTTTCATATCCAATCCTGGACAACATTCAAAGATCATGGCTTAGATTTAAGAATTGAATGTGCAAGATCTAAAGAAATAGAAAAATCAATTTTTAACGAAATATTTAATTTGCTCAAAAACAATATGCAACTTTTATATGAAAAAAGTGACTGGGGCTGGGACGAAAGTCAAAAGATGGAAGAATTACAAGATGAAAATGCTAGATTTCTGCTGACAAAAGATAGTAATGGGAAGTTGGTAGGTTTTTCTCATTTTAGATTCGACATTGAAGAAGGTCATCCAATTTTGTACTGCTATGAGTTGCAGATTAATCCGGAGATACAACGAAAAGGCGTTGGAAAGCACATGATGGATATGCTGTTTTTAATAGCATATCAATTCAAATTGATAAAAATTGTTCTGACAGTATTTAATCATAATTCTGCTGGTATAAATTTTTATATGAAGTCATTGGCATTCAGATATGATGAAACATGCCCTAAAGAAGAAGAAGAAAAGTGTTATGTGATACTTTGCAAATTTGTGGACAAAAGTGAATTGCAGAAAATTAAGAAAAGATGATCTGCTATAGTTTAAGTTCACCCGTTCATGCATTTATAATCATCTGCTTAAAATGTGTCTCAAACATGTGCCTTGCATTTCATAATATGCCTCATAATATGCCTCATATTCATAAATATATACATAGCATTTATTCGTCAATATATGTTATAGAAATAAAAAAAACAAATTGAATAAAAAGCAGTGTACAAAGTTTTCGTTTTATGTTGAAAATTACTTTTGCAAAAAAAGAAAAGGAGGCATTTTGATGAAAATTCTCTTTAAATGTACTTTGTTCATACATTACCTATTATAGATTTAAATTAGAATTTAATAGGCTTTTATTGAAAGCCCTTTCTTAAGCAATACAAGTTTCAGAAATGAAAATTAAGTTTTGATGATGATCTAATTCAAAAAATAATGCAAAACACAAATCTTAACAATCAAATGCAGTTTGCTGTGAATTTGCCAACATGATTGACTCAAAGAATTGATCCAACGGTTTGCATTTATATCTTTTACTTCAAATAGTTATTTCCAGTGTCATCAAGAAGAATATTTTTACAAATATAAATTTAGAAAGTATTCCGTTTTCGCTAAAACATGTAGCATAGATTTTGTCTGACATAGTTATTGCTGATAATCGAAACATAGTTTGAATATTAAAAATTAAAGCTCTTACTTTCCTTTAAAATTTTCTGACACGTAAAATATAAAAATAGAAAGCAAGACAAATTAGAATTAAATGATTACATATTTTGAACAAATTCTGCTAGTGTTTAAGTTTAATTGAATTTGTTTAAATTTGATAGTAAATAATTTTTAACATTATGCTCCTAAAACTAGATAAAATATTTTACTTGAAAAAGCATATCTATAATTTTACCAAATTTCATCGTTTATTTATACTGTTAACATGTTTTAAAAGTCTCTTACACTCAACTTTATATGAATATTTAAGAAAATAAATATATTTGCAAAACATCTTGAATGAGAATGTGAAAGAAAAAATACATAAATAAAAATGTTTATAAATACATTCAGAGGGAAAAAAGAATTAATGAAAGATGATGAAGAGTTAAGAAAAAGCTTCTATTTCCACTAAGTGTTTTATCGATGAAATGCATATAATTGGTATTTATTTGAATAATTTCTATCCATAAAGTTTACATACAAGCAAATAAAGTATTAAATTTGATTGAAATTAAAATATGAAATAGTTGAAAAGTGAAAATTTTTGACATGAATATTTTGATGAAAACATAGCATTTTGTGAAAAATAATCATTTTATCAATATATAATTATTATATATTTTATACTAATGGATAACCAATGTGTTTCAAAGTGTCTTGCGATAATTCATTTATTTTGTATATTTGAAACTGATTTTCAAATAAAAGTGGCATTCCCTAATATAACAGATAAGACTGTTGACAAAACTTTCATAATGTATCAAGCTGTTTTAATATACGAATGATATTTTAAATAAATAATTTTTGTATAAAACCTGCAAACTACAAGTTGTTGTATACTATATTTTATTCTTACATATTTCAAGAATAATTTGCTTACTTTGTATTGTCACAAATTCAAAATTTTTTTCTAAGCAAAGAACATTTTACCAGCAGAATCTTTACGTCCCATACAGCATTTTTATGAAATCCCAAGATTATCAAGCTCTTTATCTTGTTATTTTCAAGTTTTTCATCAACTCAACTGAGAAAATGCTATTCATGAGGTAACGCTTTTTAAAAATATATTTCCAGTAATCTGTTATTGAAATCTACACATATTTTTAATTTTGTTTCATATCAATACACTTATAACTGTAGAGACTATTTGAAATTTTTGATCATGAAAACCTCTAAGAAATTTTTCAATGGCTAGAAATGTCTAGCTGTTGATTGATTTAAATTTCTCCTGTGTACTAACTACAAATAACATTTATTGTATTTTCTTTTTTTTACAATAGTTATATTAAAATCTAATGTTTATTAATTTTCACATTCCAATGGTTCAAATATCTAATTATCCAACTGAACCGTTTATTTGAGAAACTAGTCAAGTGCCAAGTTCTAAAATTTCCAAAAAGAAAAATCAGAAAAACATGTTTCGTATTTTTAAAATTAAATTTTTCCATTAGGAATTGCCGTCTCCTTTCTGCAAGTAATATATATATCCCTGCTCTAGTTCAATACAGACATCTTTAAAAAAAACCTCTTTAGTGGCCCATTTTGTTTTCGTAACTAAATTCTAATTACACAGCTTAAAACAACAGTGAAAGACTTTTCTCCACCAGACCCCTACCTGTTAGCCGAGGCCTTAGGATTGCTTGCGCAAATGGCGAGGTAGTGGGGTTCACTGATGGTACATGCATGTATCCCCAAGTGTACATGGCGGGTCTTCAGCAGGGGTCGAACGTGCGAACTTCCAGGTGGAAGTCCGATGCTCTAACCACTAGGCTGCCACGGCACCTGAACTACCTTGAACAGTGAGAGACTGGTATGATATGATGCCCATTTTCCTTGGTACATTTCCTGAATTATATCACAGCAAGTACATGTTTAAATGCTTTCCTCTTAAAACAGCCATCTTGGCATTGACCTAAGGCAGCGATATATCTGAAGATATTTCTTTCAGTAAAATAATAGTAATCTGTAATCAAACTATTTAATGTGATACAAGGAATGTATTCTCAAAATTTAAGAGATAGTTGAATAGAATTTTTTAAAATAAGAATAAAAATTGGGGAAATGACAGTAGAGAACTGTCATCCATATTTGTAGTTTCTTTTTACTGCTGAGGTGCAATGCAATAGTGTGTGCTTTGTTCATCATTTATAAAATAGTAAAAATGGTTTCCTGTAAATAAAATTTTTGCTTAATTTTTGGATTGTATTCAATCATCTTGATTGGCCTTATCCCTAATTAATTAATCATTAAAAGCAGTTTTCTGCATTACATATGAAGTAGGAAAAAGTTGTATTTATTCTTACAATTTCTCCCATTCCCACAAATTCTAAATTTTTCTTAGAGGGTTGGAAGGCCGCGCGTTCGATACCCACTGAAGACCACCATGTATACTTGGGGATATGTGCATGTAAAATCCGTAGACCCCACTACCTCTCCCCATGCGTAAGCAATCCTAAGGCCTCGGCTAACAGGTAGGGGTCTGGTAGAGAAAAGTATTCTCAAATTACAAGTTTGGATTGTTTTAAAATATGACATTCATGTTTCTACTTTTATATTCCTGATTATTTTACATGGATAAATGAGTAATATCTAAATTAGTTGCTAACTAAATTTCCTCTAATTCGCAAATCTATTATCCATAATTCTCTATAATGCACTGTGAATTTTGTTATGTATGCAGTGAAGTAGCGATTACGGTTAGTCAATTACTGTTAAAATCAATTGCAATTCCAATTTTCGGTAAGTTCCAACAAAATAATTTGAAAAAAATTGAACTCAATTTTTAGTCAAAATTTTTTAAATAAAATAAATATAATTTGACACCTTTATAAGTATACAAACAATGTATAGCACTGAATGTGTAATATTAGTGATGACACTTAATGAAAATTTTGTATAAAAAAATTCAATTAATCCAAAAAATTAAATGCTTTTATGTATTAAGCAATTTTATTCTTATTATAAGGCAACAACAACTTTTGTGGATATTCCTTGTCAAAAAAATTAATTAAATAATATCACAAAAAATGTACATTTGTTTTTTCATAAACTATTAATTTATTTTTCATATAAAGATCTTTTATCTTTATTGGTACTTCTGAATTATTACTCATTTATTAGTTTTGGTGTTATTTTAAAATTTAAAAACATTTTCAATGATTTTATAAAATATGTATGTTGGTTTAGGAATTGAGGGAAGGGTATCTCCCCGTGTCAAATTTATTTTTCATGTTAATTCTAAAAAATTTTTATTTGATGACACATTGATACTCCAACGAAAAAATGAAATTGCCCCCGCCCCCCACCCATTGCCGATTACACCCGGATTTTTGCCTTGAAAAAACCTTGGTTACAGTCCTATATCTTGATCTCAGTGTCTTTGGATGACTAGATTTTCATTTCTGGTGTCTACATATTCAGTTCTTTGAGTTATGTCTTTTTTTTAAAAATTTTGTTGATATAAACTAGAAATAAATCATTCTGCAAAACACTTGATCCCAAGGTTTTCACATTTAAGGGAATTGATGGTACTAATTTATGTATACAACACACCAAAGAAAGTGAATGTGTGTACAGATATGTAGCTTATTGTGTTAGCAGGGGTCGATCCAGCATTTTTAACAGGCTCTTATTTTTGTGAATTTTAAAAAGGTTTTTGTGAGTGATGTGTTGAATGCAGTTATATGAATTTTCAAAATCGGGACTTGTATCCCAACCCATCTTCTTAGTTATGCTTATCCATCCGCTTCTTAATTATGTAGCAGTTTGAAATCATAAAGTTTAGGCCCCAGCAATCCTTAAACACATTTCTTTTGTGCCTGACCTGTTTAGGCAAATATAAGTGCACAAAATGGTACATTGATGAATTACAACAATTTACTAAAGTTCATAATGAGTATTCCCACATCAAATCTGCTCAAAGAAAAAATATTAATTTTTTCTTCCTATGTATATAAAAGATGCTCACATTTGAAACACCAATACTGTTTCGTTGTTACCCTACTTTAAAAATAGACCTCCTCCCTTTATCATTCTTTTAAATGTTATTTATTTATTATTTTGATATGAGAACTGGAAACAAAATTAGTTTCCGCACATTGTTTTTTAAGTGCATTGATTTATGCGAGTCACTTTATTCATTCTAATTTTGTAAGTTCTCTATTTAGTGATTTAATTTATAGAACAGTTAATGAAATTAATTTAAGTCTGTTTGCAAAAAGTTGGATTCCAGAACTTAAAAATTTCAGATATAAATAAAATAATTTTTGGAAAAAAATAGAACCGACTTCAAACTATAAATTGCGCTAAAAAGTAAAAAATAATATTATTCTTTAAACAACTTCGATACGACTTTTAAACATAATTTTTGAAGTCTGTTCAAAATTACGACAGTCTAATTATAATTACACCATGCGTTATTTTACACTAAAACTGTTGCAAACTCTACGCTATTTATATTTGTTATTGGTTCATAGTTACAAAATGAATCATGCATCAAAATCCATCATAATTTTGCACAGACTTCAAAAATTACGTTTAAAAGTCATATCGAAGTTGTTTAAAGAATAATATTATTTTTTACTTTTTAGCGCAATTCATAGTTTGAAGTCGGTTCTATTTTCTTCCAAAAATTATTTTATTCTTTTTAGTGTAAATACATTTTTATATAAATACTCTATTTTTAAAACATACATATCAAAGGAGGAACCTTTGAGGGAATGACACTAAAAACTAACCGTTTGTAAGATAAATTTCGTTTTAAAATCGATTTTAAAAGGTCACTAGAGCAAGCAAACTGATTGGATTTAATTTCTTCTTCAGAGAAGCCTTCAGTCTATTTCTTGTTATAATTGCTTTTAATATTACATCTTAATGGCAACAAACTCTTTTTTTAACAATGAGTTTCATTTTTATCATTAACAGCTGTCCCAACAAAGAAAAATTGAGCCTAGCCTTTCCAATTAAAATGAAAAAATACTTATTTTTCACCCATAACGTTTTTTCTAAAAAACAGATGTAGTCAAACTGATGTGCAATATTTGATATTGACGACCCTCTATCGATCAAAGAAAAAATAATCAAAATCACTTTGTTTAGGCAAAAGTTATGGATGAAAAAGCAAAAAAATTACATTTCAGCCCATAACTTTTTTTCTAATTATCGAATATGGTCAACCAGGGTATGGGATCTATGGGAAACCACCCTCGATCGTTTGAAAAAAAATTCATGAAAATCGGTTCATCTGGTAAGCAGTTATGAGTGGACAAACAAAAAAAAAACCCCCATACATACAATATGAACCTACCTCCTGCCTTTGTGAAGTCAGTTAAAAAGGGAGGGGGACAGGCAGTTCTTGAATTATACAATGTACTTTGTTTTAAAAAAGATGTATCTTGATATTGAACACAAATTGTTGACAACATATTTATAACAAGTACAAAAAATAACCCATTTTAAATGTAATTTTGTTTCACTTAATGATTAAATTCATAAATTGGATTTTATAAATATAGAATGGCAAACTTACTAAACCTAGCTTAACGCATCGATCTTTTAATGATTGATCAATAATTTAAAAAATAAGGCATAGATTAAAAAGATTTACTAAAATTGTTATATATGTTGTTAAAGATTAGATTTTTTTTTTCTTTCAGTATCAGCTTCTTAGGTCAAAAATATGATGAAATACCATGTAAACTAATTTTCAAGGTGAATTGAAAGTTAATTATAAAACTGAATGTATTAAACTTTCGCAAATTCTTTATACAAAATATTTACATTGCCCATTTAGTCGTAGTATATTATGCATCTTACAGGATACGAGAAGACAATTATGGTAGTTATATAATTTTAATTATGGTATATAATTTTTGATGTATTTTGCTGATAAATTTGTTGAATACAATAGTATACAGCTCATAGTCGAAATAGTTGAAGTACATTTTATAGCATTATATTCTGGAAGAAGTAAAGTAATAGTAACTTCTTTGTTTTTGCAACAGTTGTAATAGATATGGTCCTTGGTTACTTGTGCTTTACAAAATTTGCATGTTGTTAAATACTAATTAATTAAATTTTCACATAATAAAGCTCCAGAAAATAGTTTTAAGTGGAATGCATTTATTTATCTTTTCTATTTCGTCGTTTCATAGAAGATGAGCACTGTGGACAAAACCATTTGCCTTTTGGTGGTTGAGTGATTCCTACACATGGATAATGAAACCATTCAAAAGGACAGTCTTTGTGATCACATGCAACCATATCACCATATGATACTTGATTGCATATACAATACCTAGGTTCATTTGGATCATAATTCCATTCAGAGTTCATGCTTTCATCTATAGCAGATGAATCTTCAGAGTCATCTAACATAGCTGGTGGTTCCGACGGAACAACTATTTGGTTTGTGCGAGCTTTCTTGGTTACTTTTGTTTTAGGTTCACTAGGCAATGTAATTGTACTGGCAATATTTGTAGGAATTGTAGCTACCGAATTTATTTCACGACTACCTAATGTTAGTTCTTTGCCAAGATTTTGACCAGAGTTAATAGCTTCATAACTAGCCTTTAGACTAGCAGTACGCCGTCCTTGCTGAATGAGATTCGACTGGTTTTGAGAATTACCTCTCTTCAGAGATTGCTGTGTTGCAGCAATGGCCTGGGAAGCTGCTGCTGCAAGAGCGTTTGTTCCTCCAAAAGTACTTTTTGTTTGTGGTGTTAAAACTATTGTCCTTTCCTGAGCTGAACTGGTTGAACTGCTACTGCTACTCGATGAGGAAGAGGGTGAATGGCCTGGCAATGCTACCCTATTCCCACTTATTGTTTCCCTAATAGCTTCTGTAGCTATAGTGGAAAATACTTTTTCTGCTCCAATTTGTTTATCTGGAGTGTATGTTATAGAAATTTGGCCATGTTTTCGTTTCTCACTACGAGGATAATTTGTAGGAAGAGAATTGGATGTAGGAGGTGGGTTATCTAGTTCTAGAGATCTTTTTTCTAGAATTTCTGTTATGCCAGCATTGTCAGCTTCAAGCTCCATTTTGAATTTTTGAAGTTCTTGGTCAAGTCTACGTAAATATCGTTCGACTAAATCATACACCTGGTTTGCTATGTGAACTTTTTCATCAGCATCCTCTAAGGCCTTGTAATAATCTTGTCGAATTTTCTCATATTCAAGGTCTCTTTCTGCAGGTTTTAATTTCTTAGCATTTGGGAAAAACTGTTTTACTCTGTCATCTAAATTATCCATTGCATTGTGTACTTGCAAGTCCATTTCACGCATTTCTGTAAATCTATCCCTCAATTCCTGAGGAAGATGTTCAATCATTTCTAGGTAATCTTCTAGATACAACATTGCAAGGTTTTCTTATATTTAAGCTCTAAAATGCAGTTCCTGGGGAAAAAAAACTCAATCAGTAATCTACACAATATACCACAATTCTAAAATTATAAAACTTAAAATCCATATTTTACTTGTACTATGAAAAGAAATTTGTTACATTGAAAGGATTCTATTTAATAACTTATTCATCACATTTAATGAATATGTTAATTAATATTAGCCTATAATGCATTATCATGTTAATTTTTTTATGGTATGTATCAGGAATAAGGAAACTTTTTGCACTGATATTGCACACTAAATTTGGCGGTTGTGCAAAAGTCCGCACAAACTGAATCTCATGTAAAAATTTTTTAAAATCAACGTAAACTTCATCACAAAATCTGCAAAAATTTTAGCTTCAATTGGATCATTTTCATCTAGAAGCTCACTCTTTTGCATTGAAAAAGGGGTTCCTTGTAACTTCAAAACACTTGTCTGCAATTTTTGTGCTTAATTTTACTTTGTAGCAGAAAGGTTTACATTTTATTTCAGAACCTCATGGTTTACTGTTTTGTATTTATTATTTTATTTTAATCAGACATACAAAAGAAAAAAGTACTGTAAATGTTACTTTATCTACAAATCTAACAACACTAATGTACCCGGAACAAGTAGAACTGCAACAGTTTTGTTCATTACAGCTATCTTATCCCCAAAACAAAACTGGCTTACAGATATTTTTTGTGCTGAATTCTTCTAAATTTTTCCATGGGAGAGCACCTGGAGCCCCCATTTTCTAAATCCCTAGACCTCTGGTACAGTCAAGTCACTTTCCAGGCCTGATTAGTAAATTTGATTAGGCCCTCCTCCCGATTTGTAGTAATTTTGGTACACCCCTCCCTCTATCCATCTTAACAAAATTACATCAAAACCTATAATTTCTTTTGTTGAGTTTATAATTTTGCAGTAGAATTTGGAGAAATTAAAATGTGCTCTTAAAAAACATGCCTCTTTTAAAAAAAAGGGCATGTTTTGCAGTACACGTGCAGAAGGCTTGTAACCTTATTAAACTTGCATACTTTTATATGTACACACATATATATATTTCTCTAAATAAGTTTCTAGAAGGAAGAAATTGGTCACTTTATAATTTAATTATTACCACTGAGCAGGCCCATCATTTCAAAAATTTTCTAGGAGGGGGCTAAGGCAATATGTTCAAAGCACATTATAAGTTAAAAATAAAGCAAAATACATACACACATATATATAAATACATTGTGTTTCTAAGAGTCCCCTGATCACCCAAATGACAGGCCTGCTGCTGAATGAATCACGGAGCTAAATGTTATTTATGGGTCATTCCACAGTATTTGACTTCACAACTTGGGAAAAAAAAAACTTGTAAAAAATTATAAATCATTCTATTACTATTTAGCAATAAAATATTTCTATTTTTATCATAAAAAAATTACAGGTCTTTGCTTGTAGTCTTATGAAAAAATGTGTTATGTACGGGAAAATTTGTTTTTTGGAATAACTCAAAATACATTTCAACTTTCTTAATACGAACACGGTTAATACGAAATAATGGCTAAAACGAACATTTTGATCATCAAGTTTGGTTTACTATTTAATTACACTAAATATCTCACACATATTACGAAGGCTAAAATACAAATTTCGGCTAAGACGAACAAAATTTCTGACCTATTCAAGAAAAATTCTCGATTGCTATACAGTTTTATTTTCTAGAAATTGGGTTATTTTGAGTCATTGTAAACCATTTTTTGTCATATGATATTGAATGTACCGAAAAAACCAACTAACCATTAAGGATATTTATTAAAATTGTTAAATTTTAAAAGCTAAGTTCACTTTTTCTCAATGTGCTAGTAAAATTTAAAAGTGTACATTAGTAAAAATAAATCATTTGTTTTCATTTTTTATTATTAGTAATTATTTTAAAAATATAAACATGCATTTGTAATAGCTTTTTCTACACAATTTTACGTATTCACGGTCGTTGCGTATAAAATTCGCAAATTTGTTCGAATTAAAATTCGAACAAATTTGCGAATTTTTGGCATTTCGTATTAAGCGAGTTCAACTGTCTATTAAGTTTAGATTCAAACTTTTAACATTTCACTGAGCTTCTTCAATAGTAATATCATAGCAAAATTGTAAGAGAAAGTAAAAAGATATTTAGTAATTAATTGTTATTAATTACTTTTTTTGTGTCCTGAACATAACATTTTTACATGTGTTTTTTTTAGATTTTGTGCTAGTAATAATATTCGAAACTGAACAAATTTTTGTTTTCTCTTTATCCTATGTACAAGCTTTCTAAAACAGTAAATGATTCTTTATTATCAGTTTATTTATAAGTTGTTTAAAACAAATAAAAATGTGTTACGTACGGACTAAAATTCTGTACTGTGTAACTTTTTTTTTTTTTTTGCTTAAAAACACTGCAAAAATTAATTTTTAAATTTTGTTTGTCATTTTCCTTCATATAAGACCAGTTGCCAGTACTATTTTATATTATTTTTCTTAACTAGTATGAATTCGTTCATCGCAAACTTAAAATTTTGAAGTTTTCTCGAGTAATGTTTTGATCATCATAGCAACACCATTGCTTAACTTTTATCGCATTATTGCCGATTACCATTATAAATACTTTGTTTTGTATGTTTTTGCATCAAGGACTAGTGTTCTATTCTTAAATTAAATTAGAAAAAATGGTTTATGTTTATTAAATTTAAAAGAGACACTATCTAGAAAAGAATCACTAGTCTGCACAAATAAAGAGGATTAACAAGAGCAATATGAAATGAGCATGTAGAGCAAGAAAACAAAATGAAAATATGTGTTATGTTGTCAGGAACTATCCACAGTTCCCTGGATTACTCAAGTAATAGCAAAACTTGAAAGCACATTAAAAAAAAAAAAAAAAAAAAAGAAAGAAAATCTAAATATTACCCCAAAAAACTTCCATTTTAAATCATGCTCTGAAAATTGGTCATCTAATAACATAAAAAAATTCTAAAGAGTTTATTTTATACCTATGTGCTGTGAATAGTTGGTGTGGAACTCTGAAACTTACACGACTATGCAGACTGCGTAAAAGCCTCGTGCAAACTTGATGCAGACTAGTTTTTGAGAACGAAACTGCCCATGGCAAAAGTGAAGTTGATGGTTTTTATGCAATACTAACAAAGAAATATTTGTCTTGAAAACATTACACAAGCAATGTGTTACAAATCTACGGAAAGTTTACTAAAATTGTCAAAGAAATTAAAATTAAATAAATAAGAAAAATTAAATGCATAAATTCAGCTAGGGTTATAACAAGGCTTGTAGCTGTAATGGGAGTGACAGATCAATGGGGAATATAGGCTCTTAAAAGCACTCAAACATTAAAAAGGTGCACATCCCAGTAAAAAAGAGTTTTTGGATTTTGGTAAATAATAAAAAAAATTCTTGTAATTAAATAAATTAGACAAATATGTATGCTACTGATGACCTATAATAACCAGATATTGTAGAAAATGTTAACACTCAGTACCTTCAAACATCCAATACAATTCCCCCCTCCCAAAAAATGGGTATTTTGAGTGATTTTCAGAATTAACTCTTAAGATGGAACCAATGGAAGAGGATAAGTTTTCTTTTAATCCAAAGAAGTAAAGACAACAGAAAATATTCTTTATTTGGGATACGCTGGGTTAGATAAATATTGGTTTGATTACAGACCTTGTGTAACCTATCATGTTCTTTTAATAGTTTTTATAAATTTTTCAATTTCTAAAAGCAAAGAAATCATCAAAAAGCTGTATTTAAAATTAATTATTTAACAAACATTTATTTATTCATTGTACACTTATTAGTATTTTTAAAAATTTTTATTTTCATTAATATATTAATTAATGTAAGCTTGCAAATACTTTATTTCAAGTTGAAACCCTAGCAAAAACATAAATTTTTACTCATCATTTTTAGAATTCTTTTTAAACAGATGGGACATCTGATTAAAAAGAATTCTAAAAATGATGAGTAAATCAGATGTCCCATCTGTAACAAGTTGTGTCCTGTACGTAACATCAGTAATTAGCTTATCATTAATTAATTAGAAAAGTTTAGAAGTTAGTTTTGACAAATATTAAAAAAATATTTTTTGCATAAAATTACAAAATTTCCTTTCAAAAAGTTTTATAAATTCAGAGAAAAGCCCAAATGTAATTGGGTTTTAAAAAAATTTTTTTTGCGAGATCCGGTACATAACAAAATTTTAATATTTTAAAAGCAATGCTGATGCTTTGTTGGGTAAAAATATGACTATACTATGCAAATGTTCTAGTATTTATCATATTATCGCCTCCTATGTTTTATCGTATTTCACTCGAGGAGATTATGTACACAGGCACTCAGAGACAAAAACAAATATTTCGTTCTTGATGTTTTCTCTGTAATGTAGGCATTTTCTTAAGGATTAAAAATGCTGTTCTAGTTTTAAAAAATGCTTTTGCAGGCACTCGCTGCTTTTACATTAGACATAATGCTTTTGCATTATTTATATTACATTAAAAAGTTGCAGCAAAATATTCTAATTTGATTAAATCTACATACACATAATCAGGCAACATTGAGCTAAAGCAACTTAAACAGTAATTCTGATTCACTGCCAGCAAATTATCTGAGGAATCAATGCTTGACCTTTGATTTTTGTTTATATGCATTTTCTCCAGATTTTATTTTATTCAATTATTTTCAAAAAAGATTAATTTATTACACCAGATCACCTCTTGTGTAATGACTACTCAAAAGCATCCTATCACCCTCTCCATAAAAAAAAAAAAAAAAAATAATAATTCACGTATTCAGTAAGTTTTAGGCACATTTTAGGAAGGGTGGGGGGGCACTGGCATAGAGAAGCAGGGTGTTTTGGGGTCAAAATCCCCCTGGAATGGTGAAGATTGTCTAAAAATTAACCAATTTTTCTTGTAATAACATGAAGTTAGCTCACTTCTCGCGAAGAAACCCCCCCTGAAATCCGGGTCTACCTGCGCTACTGGCGCGGGGGGGGGGGGGGGTAAACAGTAACATCTTTTTAAAAAATGTTTAAATGAAATGAATGTATTTAATAGTTCAACTTTAAAAATTATAAGAGAAACATTCACACCGATTTTTGAGAGGAAAATATCAATGAGGAAAGAAAATAAAAAAGATGCACTTTCTTTTTCTTTTGAGATTTCCATTAATAATAATCTGCATTGCAAAAGAGGTTTCTTGGATAATATGCAATATGTTTGTAAATTTGCTTTAAAAATGCTTATTATATCATTTACTTACTGTTCCTACACAATGTTGAATGTTTTTCTTCTTAAATATAAATGTAATATGGTTTCTACAACTGTAAGTTCTGATGAAATTTATTTTTAAATCCTATAGTATCAAATAATTGGAAATTAAGGTGATATGTAAAAAACATTCCATATGGAATAATAATGTGAATATCTTAGCAAACAGAATTCAGTTTGCATAAGCAAAATAAAACATATATGGAATACAGTAAAACCTCCATAAGTTGACCACCTAAGGGACTGCGACTAAGTGGTCAACATATGGAGGTGGTCAACTAAGGCAATTCTTAGAAAAATTTTGTGCAATATTAGAGAAAATTTGTTAAACTTTTCCAGTATTTTTTAAGAAAAAATTTAGCACTTACTCATTTTTAGCCTACTTTCCCGTAAAAGTAAAAAAAAATAATAATAAAGCATGAAAGAAGGCTTAATGTATCGTAAAAATATCGTTAAAAATAAAGAAAAGTCAAAAAAAAAAAGTGAAGTAATTAAATAAAGATTGAAAAATAAAAAATTTGAAAGTAGGGTGGAAAGTAGGTTTTGAGATGGGGAAAAATGTGTGTCTGTCGGTCTGTCCCCCCCCCCCCCCCTTAATAACTTTTGAACGAATAGTCCGATTAAAAAAAATTCTTTTTGCATTTGAAAGATCTCGGTGAGGACATCTCATTTCCATATTTTACTTTTTTATTTGAACAATTTTTCGTTCAATTTTGAACAGTTAAAAAAAAATTAACATTAGCGCCTATGGGCGAAAATGAAGCAAATTATGTAAACTCTGGGTACAAGATCCATGTTCCAATGAACAAGCTTACTGGAAGAATCTCTTGGCGTGAAATATCAATTTGAACAGTTTTTGTTCATTTTTGAACAGTTCAAAAAATTAACATAGCGCTTACGGGGAAATTTCAATCCTATATAAATCCTGACCTAACAGACCGATTTGCTTGGAACAAACTTTATTGGAAAGCTCTTATAACTTTCAAGCTAACTAAAGCTCTTATAACATGTGCAAATAGAAAGTTTACCCAGAACTAACGAGCCTATTTTCCTATGAAATTTTTTTATCGGGATTTTTAGGGATATTTCTCAATGAATAAATGAATGAGTGAAAGCAGGAATTAATGAATAAATGAAGGAGTGAAAGAATGAATCAATGAATAAATGAATGAGGAAAAGAATGAATAAATCAAGGGTGGTACTGGCCCTCCCCAAAAAATCCTGAAACTAATTTGCGGAATCTTTAAGGTTGAAACAAGGTTTTAAGCTATTATATGTATATATACGGTATTATTACTATTTGTAAAGGAAAGTTTTATTCTGAATCGTCATTTGTCACATAAAAATGCAGGTACATCTTTTGTAAGAATTGAATAAATTTTTATGTATTCACAGATCTATTAATCTTTGAAGAACATTCTGAATGCACTTAACTGCATAACTTCCATCTTACAGCTCCAAACAAAATATAGATAAAACCTATGAAAAATTCTTCATCACATTTTGCAAATTAACTTAACATATTTCACAAAATTTTCAAAAAACATAAGGATAACGCTAAAAAAAGTTAGAAATAATTTTTTAAGATCCGGAATTCCGGACTTAAAAGCCTTAAAATATCCGAAGTTACGGCCTACGGCCGGAAAAGTACCAGCCCTGATAAATGAGGGAATAAATATATGAATGAGTAAATGAATGAATAAAGACATGAATGAGTAAACGAATGAATGAATAAATGAATGCCTGAATAAAGCAAAGAATGAATGAGTGAATGGATATGTATTATCCTTTGAAAAAGATATATTTGAAATAATTAAGAACTAAAGCTAAAGGAGAAAGAGATAGCTAGATTATAAATTTGAATTCGGTGTATACGGGAAAATAGGCTCGTATAGTTCTAGACGGATCTTCTTGTTATTTTTGCTGAAGGTTCAGCACATTTTTATATTTTTTCAAGGAAGAATTCAATTTTTGTTTCAGTTCTTGTTTTGTTCATTAGGGAACTGTAAACAGCACTTAGTCCATTAAGAATGCTTGGACATTTTTCTGAAGCACAATTTTAAAGTTGCTCAAAAGCGAGAAAAAAAGAACAGAATGTGCAAGCGATACACGTTGTTTTGCAATTCTGCATAGTTCCATTCCACGCACATGACCCCCCCCCCCCCCTCTCCTGAATTTTTTTCCTGATTCCAGCAATTATAGACAATGTATGCAGTCCGAAAAATGGAAACATTCAAAAGGTTAGAATATCATTTCTCCTTAACAAAAGGCTGGGCTCAATCTCTGGCATTTCCCTCTCATTGTATGATACTCGAAAGTGAACCATGAATTTAGCACCACAAGGGGGTCAACTTTTACTCAGATAAGTCGAACAACTAATCAAGAAAACATCGGTGGTCGTCACAGAGAGTAAATTATACATATTTATTGCAAATAAAAAGTGGCCAACATACTACTTATGGAGGTGGTCAACATAGAGAGGTAAAGCTCCATTGAAAATGCATTGTGACCTTTCAAACTGTAAAATTTCGGTCAACATAGAGAGGTGGTCAACTTTGGAGGTTTTACTGTATTTACTGACAATCAAGAAACATGCAGTTAACTAATTTTTTATAAAGCTAGATTCATTTAAAAGATGTTAATATGTCAAGAACTGATCATGACAAACAAGGGAGGGCAAAACTACCTGTACTGTAGTACTTCTGAACAAAAGAAATATTAGTATATTTAGTAATTTTTGCAAAATCGTGAATGATAAAATTTTAAGCACTCAAGATTTATGTTATAGACAGTGCTCCTTGCTGCTTTGAATATCCCCCCCCCCCCCCCCAAATCAGTATTTTTAACAGGGTCCTGTTTTTGTGAACTTAAAAAAAATATTATTATTTGTTGAGAAAAGTATGATTTGGTACCTTGGAATTTTGTAAAAGGTCTGGGGTTTGTTCTGATTGAATGGAATCTTGAGAAGGGTCTGTTTTGATTAATTGGAGTTTTGTGAAGGGTCCTTGACCCCTGAATGTTTTTTTTAATACAAAATATACAAAAGAAAAGCTTCATATAGTTTAATTTTACTTTAAGAGCTTGGTATAGTTTATGTTTAACATTTGGTCAAATATTAAAGTGATTTTTTATTAGTTAAAGTACAATCAGAAAAAAGTTTCACAATGAATGAAAAGTAAGGATTTTTTGTTCTAAAAAAAATGAAATGAACAATAAAGACATTTGATAATCTGCATGAACAAGGGCTGAAATTCATTTCAGAGATTGTTAAAGCCATTTTCGTCTTATTTTATGTCTTTAAATTTTAGTGCATTTTGTAATTACTGATTTCCTTTTTGTAAAGTTTTGAGCTGAAAGGAGTCTTTTTTGATAATATTTTCAATTTTGCATAAATTTCTTCTATTCATTTCTCTTCTGCTCCTATTCTACTTTTTTGGAAAAAACATATGAACTTTAACAAACGTAAAAATCCAAAAATAATGCAACTTTATAAAAATTATTTTACTATTAAAAAAAATTAAACAATTAAGATACAGTGAAACTCGGTTATAGCGTCATTCAAGGGACTGAGATATTTATGACGCAATAGCCAAGTGACGCTATAAGTGATCACCATTACTATTGATTGGCAAATGAAGGGACTGGAATTTCTTGACGTTATAACAGAGCTGTCGCTATAAAAGATGTCGTTATAACCAAGTTTAACTGTATTTGTTTAAAGGCTATTATTTTTGCAAAATATTAACAAATATTGACACTTAAATAACAAAAATCAAATGATTAAAAAATAGTAAAATTCAGAAAAAAAAAACTAATTTACGCTAGCTTATGTCAACTTCCAACTTCGAAAATAGTTGAAATATTTATAGGATGTAAAAAGATGGAAATCTGAAACAAGGCATGCAATTTTCGACAAAGCAGATGTTCAATGATGGCATTTCCAAAAAATAGGTTTTTACTGCTGTTTTCTAAAATTAATGAAAGAGTACTTAAAAGAAAGGAAATTAAGAACTATAAATTGAGATTTGAAAGAGGGTTGTCAAAATACTTAGTAAGTTGATAACCCTAAAAATGCATGAAATCACTATTATTATATATTTTTTGATGTAATGTTTATTATTTAATGATGAAAAGTGCAATTAACTGCCATTTGTTACTTTTTGAAAAAAAAAATACATATGACCACTTTGATTTACCGTATGATCATTTTGGGATAGTTCAAATGATGTCACGTTTCGAGAGGGAAGGGGGTTCGTGAAATTGTCGCAAGTGGAGTGGGTAACAAGAAGTGCAACATAGCGTGGAGTGTGACAAAGGAGGGATGTATGTTGAAGTCATTTTGTGACCAAGGGGGAAGAGGGTCAAATATAGGCGAAAAAAGCGCAACATTTATGGGCGGTCCCTCTCCAGTTACCCCACCCGACCTGACCATTTGAGATGATGACTACAAACAGTAGTGAAGTCCGGATGTTGTTCTTATATTATGCGAGTCGGCTATGTATATAAAAATGAAATTTTATGTTCAAACAAAAGTTATGTTGGAACTTTAAAAAAAAAAAAAAGCATATATGGGTTTGGCCCTTTATAATGCAAATAAAATGATTCTCGTACTGTTAAAAAGTTTGCTGATGTGATGCGTCAATGTGATGCCTTGGTAAAATTTGTATCATATTTTAAATTAGTTATAATATTTATAAATAATATTTCAGTTTTAGGCAGAAAGAACTAGAGAGATTAGAAAGCGAGATAGATGAAGAGATATGAAAATTAGCTCATAATGCATTTAGACTTTTCACCACTTTTCTGTTGCGGTACGCAATAGGCTTAAAATCTGGAAAATGCAATTAAAAAAGAATTTTCAACAAAGTGAAAGTATTGTTCTTGTTTTTAACATATATAAGAGGGTAGGTGTCCATGTCTGTACTTATTAGACTTCTTATTTTTTAATGTTGCTAAACACAGCACATCTAAAAACAGACTCGCACTGCTCTGCAAGACTGTACATGGCACAAACATGTCATCACTTACTGTAGACTGTTTGCAACGTCAACAGACCTAAGCCTTGAAGTGTTCCCTTGTTATTATGTAGTTGAAAGTTCGTTTTCTACATAAAAACATTATTATGATTGTGCTACAGTACGATCTAATAATGATTATGTTACAGGGTTTGAAAGTTGTTTTCTACATGATACAAAACTTATTATGATTGCGTTACAGTATGGTCTAGTAATTATTATGAAAAAGAGGATTCAATAAATATCTGATATTTGTCAGGATGAATGTATATCTTTAATTACGGGAAAATATTACTTTTTTATAAGTAGTAGTCACCGGAGTCTCCTGTGGACCCCGGTTTGGGAAACACTGGTTTAAATCAAGATAAACAAGGAGTCATTTTCTAAGCAAAGAGAGAGAGAGAGAGAGAAAAAAAAAGAAAAAAAGTGCTTGTAAAATATAGCCTAGGAAAGCTAACTGTTTATTTTAACACGTTGACTGCCGACACACCGACTGCCAGTGCTGTTTGTAATTTGTGGATCGCCAGACGATAGTTTAATTTAATTAAAACATATTGTGCAAAGCATTATTAAGTAAAAAATTACTAACTTTCTATAAATGTATTGAAAAATGAAAAAAAGTCAGCAACAACAAGACAACTTGCAATTTGGCCTCTCAACAAGTTCACCTACTACGAGTTATCTCATAGGTTGGCAGTAAACGTGTTAACAAAAATATGCGACACATTTATTATTTTAGTTCAGTTTAAATTAGGTTTAATACTTGATACTTTTAAAAAATAGCTGAAAAACCGGACATTCAGTTAAAATGTATAGTGAGTTAAATTTCTTTAACGCAATCAAAAAAGTTGTTACTTAACTAATTTTATTGTATTAAAATTTAAACAGCACAAAGTAAAATTTAAATGCCTCATATTACCCCCCCCCCCCCCCCCAGTAGTCCTTTTTTATACAAAAATCAAAATTGCAATTATTTGAGACTTCAGCTTTCATGGTGTTTTAATTTTCTTTCCCAAAAATAATTTTATAAATTATAGTAAGTTGCAAAATAATCATAGTGGTAAGATTTAACCTATCATAGTGATAAGGATTTAATAGATCATTACGGCGTTGCAACATAGTTTGAGAATCCTTTGTTTTTTTTTAAAGTTATAAAATACAGTATAACCCCAATTTAACGAATATATATGGACTATTAAATGCTATCGTTAAATCAGGGAGATAACATTCATCAAATCCAAATCACGACTTTTAAAATCTGTCACTGATTTGAGGAAATTGTTAAATTGAATACCGTTAACTTGAAGTTATACTGTATAATTAAAAAATTTGATTTGGTAGATCTAAATTATTCTAAGTCATGAAAGCACATTTCATACATACTTAATTTTGAACCAAAAAGGTTTGGTTTATTTATTAATTTGCAATGGAGTTATAATTAGTTTGTGTGATAAATTCATATGTAACCTTTAGTGTAAATAAATAAAAAATTATGGTAAAGCAACTGAAATTTATGTCATTATTTGTTTCATTACAACTTGAGGAAAGTATCAAGAGATAGTGGACACTAAAATACAGTCAACTCGTGTCATAATGACCCTATTTGTACTTCCATATTTTAGTCGTTATATCAAATGAATCGGTAATAATATTAACATAATTTCAAGTTTCTTAAATTTGTTTATTACTTTCAAATGATATGTTACATACAAAATGCATGAAATTTTTGTGTCGAATTAAGTTTTAAATTGAAATTAAAAATAATAATGAAGTAGCATATACAGTAAAACCCCGTTAAAACATGGGTGTCGGGGGACATGTTTGGCACCTGCGTTATAACATAATCGCGATATAATGAAACTGTACCTCGGAACCATATTAACAAAATATACTCGCTCTTGTTGCACCACTTTTAACTTTATCAATTACTCTTAACTTTTCTTCTAGTGTATAATTGTTTCTTTTCTTGTTTGCTGCCTTTTTATTTGATGTAATTGCTGTGCAAGAAGCACACTTTTCAACTGAGCGGTTTGTCTATCGAGTGATAGGTTATTCATATTAAACTTTTCTGCTCTTTTAGAGTCCTAAGCTAAAACCATATCAACCGCAAACAAGAACAATTGCTCTGAAGAAATGTGGGCTTAAAATTCTTGTTGTCACTAATCAACATGAGTTTATGAAGGGGAAGAGATTCTAAGAAAAAAGTAGATTTGTGTGGAAGGGGAGGAACGCACCTTTCAAAGAAACAATGTTTTAAGCCTTTATACACTCTCACGAATTCGAGAATATGTTTACTTTTCAAAAATTTTCAAAGAATCTGGAAGAATCTAAAGGGTGGTTTTTACGTCAGGGGACGATAGTAACCGCGTTATATCCGATTCCGCGGTATACTGAGGCGCGGTATTACAGGGTTTTACTGTACTTCACTTTAAAACTGCTATAAGAATTTTTTTCGCAATTTAAATAGTTGTACTATTGATGCATTGTAAAATATAAATTACCGTAAAATCCCGAAAGTAGCCCCCCCCCCCATCAAATGTAACCCCCCCCCCCCACACTTTCTCGCCGAAAATGGAATCATTCAACATTCCTTAATATAACCCCCCTCTCCAAATGGCTGACGATTTTAAAACAAATTTTGTATTATTTTCTTATGATAAAGATTAAATATATCCAATTTCTTTTTGTATTTTGTGTTTTATTTTATTTGTTTATTTTTCATAAATATTCAAGGTCTATATGGTTAAAAATAAATTTCATGTACTCAGCGTTTATTTGTTCATTAGCCGCCATCTTCGATCTTGTGAGTCCGCCATTTTTGGTCGTGTTTTGAAATTCGACCCATTACAAAATACCGATATGGCGCTGGCCCCGAACATGCCAAATTTGCGTTTTATGAGTTTTAAATTTAAATTATAGGGATTTCTGCTAATGTAAGTGCTAAATTCTTTCTTGGCGTTGATTCGTTCATTAGCCGCCATCTTTGATCGTGTAAGTCCGCCATTTTTGGTTGTGTTTTGAAATTCGGCACATTAAGAAATACCAATGTAGCGCTGGCCCTGAACATGCCAAATTTGCGTTTTATGAGTTTTAAATTTAAATTATAGGGATTTCTGCTAACTTAAGTGCTAAATTCTTTCTTCAGTCAAAGATGCCATCCCCATGCGATCAATTTTCTATTAGAAAATTATAAGACAGATTTTTGCTTATTTATTTTTTGAACCTTGTTTTATATTAATGTTTTTAAAATAATTTTAAATGGGTTATACTTACTATTTTATCTTCAGTAAATGCTCTTAATTAATACTAAAAACATTTTTTTTTCATAATTTTTTTCGAAAATCTCGATTATAACCCCCCTATCTGAAATTTGCCAGTTTGGTTTTTAAAAAGAGGGGTTTACTTTCGGGATTTTACGGTATACAAAAAAAAAAAAAATGAGTAGCATTTCAAACAAACTGAATTGATAATAGGGGTTTAAAAAAATAATTAAAAAAGATATGAACATTTCACTTAAGTATGGTCTGAAAAATCTAAAATGTATTTCATGTATAAAAATACTTGTTAAGTAGGGGAAGAGGGGGGGGGGGAGAGAAGTTTTCACTTCCAAAAAGAGGGGTTCTCTATTTTTTAATATGAAGGTCAATAGTTTTTCCCTATGCGGTATAAAGCAACATTTTGAATTTTCAAAATGAAAAGTATCCCTACTTTGGTAGACGCTCATTATGCAGTTCTTTTTATCAACAGTTGTGTTCTTTCCTGGTCCTTATATCAAATGTGAAAGAAACTATCTTAAGCATCAGGCAGTTCTTTTACAAAATTCGTTATAATGAACTGAATCATCACAATGATACTTGACTGTATCAAAATGACTTGTAATTGGGTCTGATATTCATGGGTAATTCTGAGCAAAAAAAAATAAATAAATCTGAACTTAACATGAAGTTTTCAGAAAGAGAATGCATTACAAATTTAAAATAAAAATTAGGTAATTAGGCAACTATTTAAGGTAGCATATGTAAAAATACCTGCTAACGTTTAAAACAATTGAAATATTTAGAGGATGCAAAAGAATTGTAACGCACGGTGCATTAATTTCCAGCGAAGTATGTTCGATGTTGGCATGCTTCCTTCTGAAATATAAGTTTTTACTTATACCTTATAGAAATTAAAAAAATTCAATTAAAATAGTTGAGATCTTTAAAAGCTCAAGCAAATTTTTCGCCGATTTCACGGTTGAAGAAAATCTCTCAATCATGCATTTTGGTTAATGCATAATTGATAGTGAAGGAGGGAGGGGGAGGGCAGCTAAAAATATTTTTCTCGCACAGTAAAATATGCAATGAATGGTTACGAAGCGATAATATTGGTTGCTAAGAATTTTGCTCATAAATCAAAACACTGAGCTAATTTAAAACATTGGGAAATTCAGAACAGTTTAAAAAAATCAAGAGAAGTAAACTAAAAAACGGAAGATTGGTTGAAAGACGGTAGTCTCCTTCAATAATTGGGCGAGTTGGCAACTCTGTATCCTCAAACCTATCTTAATATTAATTAATTGAAAATTTTTTGTAAAACCGAATTAATTTTCAATTTTCAGATCAGGTTCCCAAAAAGCAAAGATGTTATCATTTAAATCTTTTTATCTTTGAAAATAATTATTGAACTTATTATGCAACAAAGCCTATACAGTGTTCCCTCACCACTTCGCGCTTCATGTTTTGCGGCTTCAGTGCTTCGCGGGGTTTTCCAAAATATTCATCAAAAAATAAAAATGAAAAAATACGACCATGTCGGCAGCCACATTGCAGAAAGGAGCGTTGTTTTGTGTTGATGCGCGAGAGAGAAGGATCTCTGCATTTGAAACAAAGAGATGAGTTGACTCAGAGTACATACCACGGGCTCTCAAAAGCTCCCACCATCACAAGATTCTTAGTCTCTCTCAGAAAGCAATGTTGATTAATGTTTATTATTGTACTATAACGTTTTGTAATTAACTTTATTAATTAGCGCCGACTCGTTTAAGTAAATACGTATACTGTTGTAATTTTTGTCTTAAATGTCTGAAGTATAAATACTGTTTACATATTTAAAACATTCATGTACCCACATACACGAAAATTCTTAGGGGCAAATCCTACTTCGCGGTTTTTCAGTTTTCGTGGAAGGTTCTGGTCCCCATTAATCGCGAAAAACGAGGGATCACTGTATGTTTTTTTCTTTCTTTTTCAATTCTTAAGGCAGGGTTGCATCAATAGGAGACATTATAAAGCTGATGTACTGATTTATGCTAATTAATTCTGGACCGACTTAAGACATATTTTAAACTTAATAAAAAATCAATAGAATGATTAGCTCTCACAATTTTTCAGAGATAACTAGTACACTTGTGACCAATTATTTTAGTTTTTTTTTTGGTGAGTTTCCAATGGATTTTTTAAAATAAATCTTTCCTTTTTGACGATAAGCTTAGAATATGCAACCAACAGAAAATCATTATTAGAATTACTTTTCTTTTTTACTAGTCGAAATAAAAGATCGAGTAAGGAAGGCCATTTTTTTAGTCTATATAAATTTAACATGAAAAGCAGTATCCTTCAGTAAAAATGATATGTTGTACAATCTTTTTCTTTTCTCTTGTGTTGTGTATGAAACGAAGGCTAGACTAATGAGCCCTCTAAAATAACTGCTTTATTATTTTGTACTAATATTACCACTCTGCTTTTTCATTCCCCCTGAAAAGAACTACAGTAGAACCCCCAGTTATCCGAAAAACGGCTTAACCGAAGTCGAATGGGTCGGGTTTTTTCCCATAACTATCAAAAATATTGTCAGTACATGATAAAATGTATAATACTAAATGACATAAGCATAAAATATTAATATTTTGTATAGAATTTATTGCAACAACTATTACATTCAAGTTCAGACCGATTAATCTGCTTGGCAATCCATTGTACTCTGCAGTTGGAAGAAGTTCTATGCGCAGGGAGGAACATGTTGGTTATAAACATGGCCTTTGCCTATAATTCTTGCTTATCTGAAAATTTCTATGGTACCTCGATTAACCGAAACCGTTACGGTCCTGTGCTTTTAGGATAATCGGGGTTCTACTGTATTTCATCTTGATTATGATGAATGAAGCATGCAACATTTTTTAAACATAAAAATGAGCTCTCTTGAACTTGTAGTTATTAAATGAGAGGTAAAAATTACATTTTTAACACGGAATCAGTGAGGGTTTACATTTGAATATTGAATGATCGGTTTAAAACCTCTTGTTGTAACTTTATTAAGTTCTAAAACTTTATCAAAATAAAATTTTTGAATGTGAAAGCTATAAATGATGGATGGAGAGTTACATAGCAACTTCTATTTTATGGTAATGAATACCATTTGAAGCAAAATTAATCGGTATAGTATTTTTGGGAACAATTGAAAATATGAACATTTAAAAACAAAAGTGCATGATATTATAAAGTTTCATGGATTTCGTGTGCATTTAAAAACTGAATTTGAAATGACTAATTGTCATCTCTTATACGAAATAACACTGCACAGAAAAATTAAGCTTAAATACATAAATGAAAAAAATCATTCAAGCAGTATTCTAGACAAAATGTTCTACCATCAGTACAAAATGTTAAAATTTCACATTTCATTGTGACAAAGTGGCTATCTGTAATTTAAACAAAATGATTCACAAGGCTCTTAAAGATCTATACTTCAAAGCAATGAGTATCTTTCTGACACCCTTACGTGGATAACTTTATCAGTAATTTATGAACAGGGCCGGCGCTATGAAATTTTAGTGAATTAAAATTTCTTTTTAAAAACGCAAAAATTTTCAAGTACATTTGTTTGATTGAAGTTTTGTTTTTAAAAAACCAGAAGTTGTTTTAAAAATATAACTTTTTGATCTTTTACTGCTGTAAATTTAAATTCACAATGGCACTCTCCTTGTAATCATCACCATGTTGTAAAGTCTTTCTTGAGTTATTTTCCATCTTATATAGTTTATAATCATTTTAAGCTTGGGCAAGCTTAGGTTCACAGCAACTGTAATTAATCAATATTAACAATTTTAAAGCAATAGATATATTTACTTAAAATTTTTTTCAAATTCTTGTGTAAGAGAAATTCAGACCTGTCTCTGGATCCATATATCTACTGTGAGGTAGTATGTGGAAATTTTAGTTCTAACTTATAATTCTTCTCCTGTAATATCTCGCTTATTTTTCTCAATTACTTTGTTTTTTAAATTCTTATAAAATTTCTAAATTTTCATCTGACTTAAAAGAAGTGATTATTTTATTATACGAAGAATTTGAAATATTCTGTACCAGTTTGAAAAGTTTTAAACATTTTATCAAAAACTTATTTTTACTTCTAGATCAGACTTAAATTTTAATTAATGCTCAGGGCAAAACATGCAACCCAAATGAAGGATTTGGATGAGAGATACTAATTTTGAAAGACATGCTGTAACGCAAAATGAGAATTATTTTGTAAATGCTTTGGGAAGTGATAAAAAAGAAAACAGAAAAGAGAAGAACGAATAGGACCAGCCTAGCTGGGCCCTGTGCCTGTTGCTAGTCGTCACTTTTGTATTTTTATTTGTATAAAAAAAACCCTTGCTGTGATTGATAAAAGTGGAAGGCAAGCGGTATAACAATTAATCTTAAAGATTTTTACTTTTGATTTCTGTAATAAAACAATGAATCTCTTAAACTAGAGGAATGCAGAAAAAAATGGGTAGATTTTGCTGCCTTTTAAAATTTCTCTGCCTATGTGCTTGTATGACAGTCACTAGTTGATTTTCTGCACTTTCTCGGTGCCGGCCCTGAGTTTTTAAGGTACAATGATGCTTGTTTCTATAAGTTATTTTTTAAAATAAAGTCTATGTACTTCAGAAGACGCTTTATCAGTTATAAACTGTCAGGAAATTCAAAATTACTTAAAAGAAAAAAAGTAACTCATAACAAAAAGTATCATTTTTTGTTTAAAAAAATTAGAAATTTCAATGCAAAAATAAACATGTTAATTATTCAAATTTTTCATGCACATACATGAAAATTTGATAGTTTTGTTTACTTACCTGATAAGAAATATGTCTTTATAACTGAAACAATGTCTACTGTAAATGATCAGTTGCAAATAAAATGGCAAATTATTTTTTCAGTTGCAATTTCTGGACTCTGTTCAGAAAACCTCCTTGAGAGAACTGCCAACACAAATAGCCATTTAGTATGAGAAGATTAAGTCGTTAAATTAACAAATTGCAAGCATAAATATTTTTACCAATTAACCTTTTTGGCAATTCTATCAACATTTAAAAAAATGTCAATAAAATTTAACATTATGCTTGCGAAGGTTGAGACTTGTTTTCATCATCAGCATTTTAGAGAAAATACAGCTCTTTTTTTTTTATTATTCAACTTTGAAATGTCTAGAAAGTTAAAATAGTTTTGTTGTTTTCCCGGCAATGTATGTTTGCTTTACTTGCACATTAAGCTTTTCCTTTGAAATTCATCAACTTTGAAAGAATTAAAACTCAAGCTAATTTTACTTGTAAGCATTCTTATTATATGGTACAAAAGTAATTAAAACAACAAACTTTGTGGATATATTCAACTGTTTCAGGCAACTTTTGGTAGTTTGGATAATTATAGAAGTGGTAACTTAATACATTATTTTTTTAATAGTACAAGGGGAAATCTTACTCAAAATAATAAAAAAACTATTTTTTTAGCAAAAAAAAAAAAGAAAAAGAAATCCTCCCCCCCCCCCCTTCTTCCCAAGTTTTGTAAATTAATTTTATATATTTTGAGGAATAAAAAAAATAATTCTTTTATCTTTAGTTCTTTTTTTAAGTCAAAAAAAATTATCCCCTCATCATGCAGTATAATGCAAATTTTCAGCCAGTATACTTAAAAGAACATTTAAATTACATAAAATGATCCAAAATTAAATGCAATGGAGATTTAATTACAGGCTGCTATTTAAATAAGGGCTTAGGGCTACAGTCAATCCGCAGCATAGAGGTTATGTGAGCGGCCCAGTCAAAAACGTAACAAAGCAATCAAATTTGTCCAACCCCGGAAACGACCATTAGTTATGATTTCATTGTCGAGGGGAAAAAACGAGTACTGCCAGCTTAGACTTCAAAATTAGATATAACCATATTTTATCAGACTAGTTTAATATAAAATCAGTCAAGTCAGTCAAGATAAGAGAACATGAAAATTTTTTAATCCTGTATGAACTTTTTTTTAGATTCAGAATCCCACATTGGAATTTTAAAAATACACAAATGGTAACCACTGTATATGGGTTAGGAATGAAAAAAAATGATGTTCCAAGTATGTTGAGAAAACAGGGAGAATCAATTTTCTGGTGTGCCATGTTCTTATATTTTGCTTTAATTTTTAAAGACCATGTGAAAGCTTCAATTAGTAAGGCAAATTACTATTTTAATTCTGAAATACTGGATAAAATTTTGAAATACAGTCAATTTAAGCAAGAATTTTCTCTATTTGGGTCATTATATTAAAAGGCAGTCGTAAAAAATGAATTGCAATAACATTACGAACCTGCAAAATGAAATAATCCCTACTTGTCTGGTTTGATCTCGTTATATGGGTCTTACATGACAGGTCTGAAAACAGCAAAAAATATAAATAACTGAAAGACTTATGTATTCAACTAAAAAAATAGTCAAGTAAAAGATAGACTTGGTGAGGTAAATAAAAACCGACTTTCACAAAAAAATGATTGAAAATCGGACGTCACAATTTTTTTTTAATTTCAAACAAATAAATGATAATAATAATAAAACAAAAGAAAATTAGAATGATATCAAGCATAAAAACATATCCTTGACAAAATGTATGCCATTTTTTAGCATAAAAACATTTTTCTTACATGCTTAATTTTTATTAATATGTATTATATATCATTAATTTAAATGCAGTTCATTATACTTCCTAAAAATTTCGGTCTTGTGCTCAATAAATACATAGCTTTTCATTTAAAAATAATATCTTCCATAAAACGAACCACATTTCCAAAAAACTGGAAAATCACGAAATATGATCTTGATAGTACTAAAGAATAGTTAAGATGTCATGCAATTCTCATTTGTACTTTTTTTGAAAGGAAATTTTAAAAAAAAGCCATGTTGCCCTAAATATAATGTAATCCGCTTAATTGGACCACCAGATAATCGGACTGAACATTGATTACAATTCCTGTAATTTTCAATAAAATCCAACAATATTTACAAGGGAGTTGTTTAACAAAATTCCCACTAGATGATGAAGGTACTATTAAAGCAAAGGTCAAATTATAAGTGAATTTTCAAATTTACTTGGCTGAGCAGTTGGCACATACAATAAAATTAAAATTATAATTTAAATAAAATTCTTGAGTGTGAAATAAGTAATTTATATGTTAATGGAAGTTTTAACAGCTGTTGTGAACCTTTTAAAACTGCATATGTAACGTGTAGTACGTCCGGGATTGTTCCATATTTACGTAATTGGACCAGCCGGTTAATAGGACCAAAATGATCCTGTCCTGTTCCGCTGTTTTCCTTTTTACCAGAATCAACTGTACTTTATATTTTGCCGTGAAAGCAATCCGTCACAAGAATAAAACATACAATTTTCAATAGAAAAATATTTTATTTTGCCTAGATGGTTTTTTTTTGAGGAAACTATATATTTCTGAAAAATTAATCGATTGTGCAAAAAAAAAAAATTTTTTTTGATGGTTTTGAAACAGGATATAGTAAGGAATTAATTTTTGATATCCTTGCATTGATTTTTTGTAATTTTTGAACACTGTCACGATTAAAATTCATGGGTTATGGAGTGAATAGTATATGAGTGAAGATGGGCCACTTTCTTAACTATTATAAGGAAATCTAGTTCTCCTTATTTCAAGCAAATGCATTCCATACATAGATTTTTCAAAAAAAGTAAAATCAGTCCAAAAAAAAATCCTTCATGAAAAGTGGAGCAGAGGAAAAAAAATTAAAGAATGTCAGTAACATAAATGCAAAAAAGAATCACGGATTTGGAGAAGATTTGCACCACTGAAAAGTATTGTTTCTTCATAGTAGTTCTATCAAATATGAAATAACATTACCTAAAAAACAGAAGTCATTTGGTAATTTAATAAATCGATTTAAAAGTGCTTTTTGGTATAATATTTAGAACATATAGCGCAGTCTTTCCGAGTTTGGGGCGGCATGGTATGTCAAAAAATTTGTGATCTAAGAATGCTAAAAAAATATTGTTATAAAATTTGTGATTAAAGAATAATTCCTCATTAAATTTGGGATACCAAAAAAAAAAAGAAATCTTGCTGACAAAATTACTGTTATCAGTGTTTGATCTAATAAATTGAGTTATATTACATAATTGAGTTTTATTTACACAGCAAAAAGTATATCGGATAACTACTTGAAAAGTTTGACTATAATTTGGTTTTACTATGATCTGTATTTAAGTTAATTTGGAACATAGTAACAATTTAAAAAATATAAATTAAAAGTAACTATATAAATACTTATGACGAATAACTCAAATAAAACTTTTCAACTATAAACCACTGCAAGCATAAGTTTAAACTCTTATTATTTATAAAAAGCTCGAAGATCATTTTCAATTTTTACCAATAATTACACAGATATTCGTTGCGATAAATTTTGAATTATTTTATGCCAATATTAAGGATTCACAAAATTAGAGCAATGCTACTTAAAAAGAAAACATAAAATCCTTTTTATAAAAAAAAAAAAAAAAAAAAAAAAAAAAACGATTTAAGTAAAATCGAAATAAAATAATTAAATTTTATGAAATACTAATGAAAACATTAAATACATTATATACTTATACATACATACATTAAAAAAAAAGTCTTATAAATAAAATAATTTGAAATGTTTAGCATGGACACATTACCAATACGAAATAAAATGTTTTTCAATCTTTATATTTTTAGATCATGGATAAAAACTCAATGTAAAACACCCTGAAAATTTAATCAATTATTCACTTGTAGTACTATAACTGTTCTAAACCAAAGAAAATAATAAATATTCCTATTTACATAAGCTAAAGCATAGTTCTAGTTTAAAAAATTCGATTATGTTTTCCAAATCAAATTTTAAAGCCAATTCTCAAACAAGAATCATTTTACTTAATTCAAATGTGTTGAACATCAAATACCTATTTTAACATTTTTTTATTCAGTACAATTAAAATTGAATTTTTTAGTCAACAAATGATGCCGCACTTTAAACTTAAATAGCATTTATGTAACTAAACTTGTAATAATTATTATTCTCTTAAATTATGGCATGTAAGCAGCACAAAAAGTTTCGCTTTTTTTTTCAAGTGCATTCTCAGAATTGGTTCTATGGTAAATACACACACACACAAAATTTACTTTTTAAACTAGTTTACTATCCAAAAAGTAAGAAATTAAATACATTTATACACATTCAGAAGACACTTTTAAAAAATAAAATATGAATTTCAGCACAGCCTGAAACTAAACCATCCTTCAAAGCACCAATACTAAAAGATTAAAGTTATCATGCAATCTTTTTAAAATTTTCTACGGCTTAACCCAAGAATGTTTGGTTCTCATTATAAATCACTTCTATTTTTTCAGTGACAAGGGTATAATACATGTATATTGTAGTAACTCTAATTAGGTCTTGAACATAATAAAAATATTTTATCCATACTAATAAAATTTTAGCTAATGAATCGATTACACTATGCTTCTTGTTTTCCTGTGTTAATCTACTAATAACTTATTTTATTAAAACCATTAGTTGATGAAAAGTAAACGTAATATTTATTAAATTGAGATAAGAATTTTATATTCATTTTATCATTACAACAAAACTTAGAATTCTGAAGGCTCATTGAAACAATACTTAATGTAGGTATGAAATCAAGCTTCTTATTCGGATTAATTTACAGCATTTATGTACGAATACTTGAGCATTTCTTAATAACGATTTGACTTTTACTCACAATGTATGAATACAAGTACACTTACAAGCTTTAAATTTTCATCTAACTATAGAAGAGCATATTAGGTCACGGTGACATGCTATACCGTTTGGAAACTAATTATTTTATAGAATGTAGATTATATTGATTATCTTTCATACATTTCCAGTATTACATGGATAGCAATAAAATAATAAATTACATTATTGACAAGCATATTCAGTCAATGAATACCTTTAGAAAGAAATGAAAACAAACCCACTCAAATTCTAAATTATTTTATTCATACGACAGTTCATTATTTTATGGCGAAATTTAAAAAATGATAGAAGAAACAAGAAAAAGCATTTTACTATTTTCTTCATACACGGTTCAATAACAACAAAGAACGTGTTCTTTGTTACACCTCGAGTATAGCACTTGCGTATTACAGAATAGCAAACAAAAGCAATCACTCACAAATAAAATTTAAAGAAACAAAAGGAAATATAAAAGTTATTTTATTAATCTCCAGTTAAAAAAAAGTACTTATTTTTATTATCAAGAAAATAGATCGGTAACCTCGATTGCGTTGTTACGCACCTTAATATCGTTTATATAGCAAAGAGAAAGTCTTTACTTTTAATCAGAACTTTTTCGTTCCTGATCAATAGATTGTTTTGGAAAATTAACAATTCGGTTATGTCAAAAAAAGAGTTTAAAAATTTAAAATCGTAATACTGACGTGGCATACATTAAACGCCATAAAAAACCGTTGCCATGTATTAAATAAAGCAGAAATTCGATTTTTGAAAATTTGCTACTTTTTGTCCCTATTATTTTTTTAAATATCTAAGAGTCAGCTAAATTGAATTAAAAACTAACGATACGTACATATATTTCACTTCTTAGTATATTTTTGATGTTTAAATTATCAATGACTTTTATAGTGTAAAAGTTGCAAATCTGGCAACATAAGTTCCCCTCCATATCTCGAAAAATCAATAATGTTATACTATCAAAATCAAACCAAATGTCGACTTAAGAAATTGAAAATCACTAATCTATCTTGCTCAATATCTTATCACAATCTCAGTCACAAGATCAATAGTGTCATCTGTATTTTCTTCTAGTTTGTAATCTATATATATATTGTTAAAATTAAGAATCGGTGTTTTGTCGTCTGCTACCTGCAAAGATGTGGCTGTGTTTAAGTGCTCTTATCCTGACCATTGGATGTATGTATTTTCCCTCCTCTTTTTTTTTTTTTTTTGGTGATTTTTTCTCTTTAATGTAGTAAATGCTTGTGTTCTTTTTAAGTTTTTGCACCGCCGTAATCATCCAATCCTGATTTAACTGAAAAAAAACTTTATTTAATGCTAATTTCATTAGCGCAAAATGATGAGTATAGTTTTCTTCACGTTTTTACAAAACCAGGACTCTGTCTGCACAGACTCTCATTCTGAGTGCTCTTCACATTTATTTTTAATGTGAAGTGGACTCAAACAACTAATTGTTGTTTGTAATGTCAGGTTAACTGGCAATAATTGTATTCTTGATGTCTAATATCATCTATTTGTGCTTATCACCATCTTTAGATTTAACTGAAATGTTTATATTTACTAGGTTTTGAATCCAAAGCTGCCTCTCTGAAAAGTGCACCAGAATTTGCTGAGAATTATTTCGTCAAGGGAATTCTCATTTTGCCATATGCTGAAATCAATGAGCCTTTTAATGCCTACTTTGATAAAAGGAATGGTAGGAGCCGCATTGATTATTATGGAGGTATGCTATTTTTAGGTTGTTTGGATATGTGTAGCAAAGGAGTAGCACCTTGGTTATAAGTAGAGCCTGGGTTATGTGTATGCACTAAAAAATTGTTAAAATATATTTACCACGGAGTAAAAAGAAGGAGACGAATCTCCATAGTAAAAGTTTGTCCGGACGATTTCACTGGCGCTAGATGGCGCACATGTAAAATGTCTTGCCATGAGGGTGATTTGCAACATAATTTAGTGTTACAAATAAAATTATTTAAAAGGGTTTTTTTTTAAAAGTATTTAAATCGATATAGTCAATTTTTGAGAAGCTGGTTATAGGATCATGGACTACTTTTAGATTCAGAATGTGTTTGTGATTTCTTTTTATTATATTTGGTTCATTTTATTTTAGTTCGATGGTTTCGGTTTGCGACTGATGGTTTCGTTTTGCTACGGATGGTTTCGGTTTGCTATGATTGTAACTAGAGATGCAAAAAGCCCGTAAATTTTCGGGAAGAAACTGGGAAATTTGGGAACATTGGGAATTTTGAGATGTTTTCAGTCTTAAAATATTGTTACAGAACATATAACATTGTAACGCTATATTATTTTTATTTTAGATACATGACCAAGCGTCAAACATAACATTTTATATCAAATCTATAATTGAGAAAATTAACTAGTAAATTCAATAGGCTTTTTTATTGCAGTATTATTGATTCTAAAAATTTATTTGATTTGGTTGCTTTCCAGAAAATAAGATTAACCTTCAAAATATTTTTTTTGTTTCTTTACTTGTTGATTTAAACTATTATAAGCAATAATATATCTGTTTTATTCATAGCATTTTATTACAACTTTAACGACACAGTTGAAGGGGTAATTTTTTGACAAGAAACACTGCTTAAAGCACTATTATACATTTCAACAATTTTTTTTAAAGGCAGGTTTTAAATATTTTTATGTGTTATTTTGTTTTTTATTGATGACTTAAACAACTATCAAGTTTCACAATGGGGCCGTTCATAAATGACGTCACGCTTTTTTCCCATATATTTGACCCCTACCCCCCTTTGTCACAATATGTCACACTTCAGCGGACCCCTTCCCCCCCCCTCCCTTTTGTCATGCGTCACGCTATGTTGCATAATGCATGATGTTACAATTCTTGTTACCCCCTCCCCTTGTCACACTTTGTCACAATTTCACGAAACCCCCTCCCCCCCTTGAAGCATGACATCATTTATGAATGATCCCTATGTAAATAAAAAATATTAACAACTTCCTTTTTTTCATTCTCAACAGAAACATTTTTTACAGGTACCAACATTACGAAATAAATATGTTGTCTGTTTTAAAATGCTTTAACAGTAATGTTCGGGAAAATAATTCTATTATAATGAAAATTTCATAAAAATGTATTTATTTTTGATGTGTTAAAATTACTATTTCAAAAAAAAAAAAAAAAAAAAAAAACGATCCCAGCTTTTAGAAATTTGAAACTTCCCGATATTGCTTTAAATTCTCGGGGGGGGGGGGGGGGGCGGTTTTTCCGAAAATAAAGTAGGCGTTTAGACATCTTTGCAAAGCTAATTGTAACTTTAATTTAACTAAAAACGGTTTCAACTTTAATGTAAAGTTAAGTAAAAAACATGTCCATTAAATGTGATAACGCACGCCTCCCCAAAAGCTGTGGACCCTCCCTCTCCAAGGCGTAACAAAGTCAGGTCCCCCCCCCCCCCCCACACACAAAAAAAAGGATGCGAGCTCCAGTGGTGGTGGGTATTGTGCAAACCGCACGCCATTGAAGTTTTTAAGGGGATTGTTTTAGGTGTCTTTGCTTCTTTTAAGGGGTGGGGGAGGCTTCTTTCTTTCAGGGGTGAACAATTGGGGGGTAAGTATATATTTATTAGGGGTGCCCTTTGGGGTCATGGCACAGATTGCTCCATTAAAATTTTTATAGGGGTCGTTTTGGATTTGTTGAATTTTGAAGGGAACATCGTTTTAAGGGATGCACCATCCTCTTGGAGCGGAAATGGTATATACATAAATATAGTATATATCAAGGGCGCACACGAAAGGAAGGAGGGGGACATGTTGCCAAATGCTCCATAGAAAATTTTAAGGGGTTGTTTACGAAGGGTGAAGGTGAGCCGAATTTTGAGAGAAGTCATCGTTTGGGGGGAGTGCACCGCGAAGGCCGTATCCAGACAGGGGCCCTCGGGCACGCCCGCCTACGAAATCCCGAATTTTTTTTCAATTTAGCATATATTCTTAACTTCTCTGAAACTTGCTTTGACATATATAAGTGTGTCGATGTCAGGTGCCCCTTCCCCCGAAAAAAATTTCTGGGTACGCACCATCGCTCATAGTGGAATGTTGAACGATCACCCTAGGGATCGTTCATAAATGATGTCACGCTTTTTTCCCATATATTTGGCCCCCTCCTCCCTTTGGCACAAAGTGTCGCACCTCAAAGGACCCTCCCTACCCCCTTTGTCACAAATACCGCTGTGTTGCATAAGCATGATGTCACACTTTTTGTGACCCCCTCCCCTGCCCTTGTCACACTTTGGCACAGTTTCACGAACCCCCCTCCCCCCTCGAAGAAGCGTGACATCATTTATGAATGATCCCATCCCCTATATGTATATATATAGGGTGATCATTCCCTCGATGAGCGTTGTATATATATATATATATATATATATATATATATATATACGTGTGTGTGTTATATATATATACAGTGGCGTTCCTATCATTAATGCCAACTGCCGGGGAGGTAATTTGTAATTTGTGGGACAACCCCCTTTACACGCAAAAAAAAAACTCCACATTTGTTGTGTTGTATAAACTTATAGTTTATATATTTTCAATCGTGCAAAAAAGAATCTTAAGAAATTCAATTTTATTTATTTGTGCAAATTTTAGTTCACTACATTTATTTGCAGTTATAATGCGTTGAAATAGCATTAGGTGCCGCCTTCAACATTCAACAAAAGGGTCCCCAGCGTAGTGACGCCACTGATATGTATATATATATATATATATATATATGTTTTTAGATTGGGTTTTTATGGGGTCCTTTTCTATTAGTTTAGGGATCATTCCAAATGATGTCACGCTTCGGGGGGGGAGGGGGTCGTGAAATTGGGACAAGGGGACGGGAGGGGGTAAAAATAAGTGGGATATCATGCTTATGCAACATAGCATAGCATATGGGACAAAGGGGGGAGGGGTATGTTGAAGTGTGACATTTTGTGACAAAGGGGGTAGGGGGTCAAATACATGGGAAAAAAACGTGACATCATTTATGGACGGCCCCTTAGCAGAATTTTGAAAAAGGTCATCGCTCATAGGTGCGGGCGCCATTACTCTGGGGAGGGGAGGGGAAGGGGCATCGCCTCAATATATTTATATATAAAAAAGCATGTGTGTGTGTGTGTGGTGTGTTGGAAGCCGCTCAAAAACATTTACATTCCTAAAGTTTATGAACTAACTGGTTCCAGATTACTAAGAGTATAAATAATGAAGTACAGTAAGCGTTAGATAAAAGAAACGACTTGCGGAGTTCAAAAATCGGGGGCCCAACAGACCCGTTGTGTTAGGGGGATCAATTGCACCTCCCCCCTCACTTGGAAAATAATTTAATGTATTTCTACGTATGTACATGTATTTTGTGTTGTTTTAATGCAACGTACAATGTGTTTTTACTTCCCTCCATTTAAGAGGGTCGGGGTGGGGGGAGTGCCCCCTGGCCCCGACATTTTCCTCGCATTCATTATGGCACGAATACCAGCTGACCGTCTGCTACCCCTCTTTTAATCCTAAATTATCTAGTCACTAGCTAATTACAGTGATTTTTTACGATAGCAAAAAATGCATTAAATAAGATACTAAAATAACCTTCTGATTATATGTTTAACTTATAATAAAATGCAATAAAATATTGCAAATAATAATTTCAATTGTTGGAACAACGAGAGACTAATGCGTGCCCGAACCGCCTGGCTGCTGCCGCCAAAACGAGCTGATTTTCCGCTACCTTTCTCCGAATACTCGGGCTCAAACGAAATTTCTCTTTCCCTACTTGATCAAACGGCAAGACATTTTACTCTAGCGCCATCTGACGGCGGTGGAAAAATCGCGCCATGTTTTCGGCCCGTTCCCCGCTTAGTTGAGGCTCCTTCCTTTTAGACTCCCTGATATTTACAAATATGCATTAAAATTAAAAACATACACTTGATAATTGTTTACCTGCCTAAAGAAAATTTGTAAAAAAAAATTATTGCGATTCTCCAGTTTTTGAATTTGTTATTCAAGTGATAAGTATATCGGTACAATTATTCATATAGAAAATGGTATGCAAATTAGTTACTTTTGTTACTTGAAGAGCAATATGCTCTTCAAAATTTTCTGTAGTTAGACATATTTTTATGCCCTTTAATTCTATTTCTGAAGATGTCCTTTCAACTTTTACAGATGTTAGTGGGAAGAATTTGAGATATTTCACTTTGTACCATGAAATATCAGAAGACTCTTACCCTCACCATTTAAAAATCTATCTCTTTTCATTTAAGATATCGTTTTTTACTAAAATATAGTTAAATCTCTATGAAGTCGCTCCTGTTTTTTACAATATTAATACAGTAAATTACATTTCAACCTATTCATACCTTTTCTATGACAGGGTTCGCGCTAGGCCGCGCGATTCCCGCAATAAGTTGAATAAAAACCCTTTCTTAAAAGAGCACGCAATTTATGCCCAATAATAACTACTGCAATGATTCATTATTGAATAAAATGATATGCATTCTTTAATGAAACACATAATTAAAATATCGCGCAATTCAACGCAAAACGAATGTTTATTAAGGCTGTGGGAATTTTAAAATAAGAGACTCCATTAGAAAATATATAACATTGATCAATTAAAGCACATATTACATCAATCTATTGGCAGCCTACACTAAAACTAGCATAAAAACTAGACAACAAAATTAATAACGGTCGTCACTTAAAGTACATTTTGTCTTAAACTATTGGAAACCAACATTAAAAATACCATAAAAACACTTTGTTGAAAGAACACGCATTTCATGCACAATAATGACTATTGCAATTAATTATCATTACATAAAATGACATGCATTATTCAACAAAAAACATAGTAAAAATATCGCGCAATTCCACGGAAAACTTCAAATACATTTTACATTAAACTAACGGAAACCCACTTTATCAAAACTAGCAACGCCCCTAATTACTACAGCTAATATTTTAGAACAATTGAAAATTCATTGTTTTATAACCTTACAAACACATAACATAAGCAGATAATAAACTAACAAAAATAAAGAACTCACTTTAAACCAGTTGGCTTTTCAATGTTAATCCCAAATAGCATCAAACTTACAATCCAATACGACGAAATGGTCCGAAAATTACCACTTTATTTTTCTTTGCTTTTAGTCACAATTAACCAAACTTATGCACTTATCAACCAAAACAATTTCGTACTTCAGATAGCACGAACTACAAACCACGTTTCCGTCAGATTCGAAAAATGGCGCCTTAACAAACTAATATGAATTCATTTATCTCGCCATAATACAAAACAATTGAACCAAATTAATTCACTTCAACACTTTACATTCTTCCTTTATCAACAGGAAATATCTCCACAAACTTTAACAATGAAATTAACTACTAAAAAGCTACCTATTAGTTAAAGAGAAGTTTTTAAAAGTCCAACCATCACACTCTAAAAACACCCATTGCATAATCAGGGTTGCTACACTTTACCTCAGCCAACAGCGATGGAGCTGGGTAAACGAAAAGATATCGCCAACCGAAAATCATTACAAATTGGCGCGCTAGCTCGAGTGTCGCCAAGGGGGGATTGTATCACAGTAGTACCGAGAAAAATCCCACCTTGTATTTTTCCCCTGTATGATCAAAATTCAATAAATATACTTTTTTTTTCCCTAAGGCATAATAATGAAAAAACTCTCAGTTGCTGAAGCCCACTGTCTGAATCTTTTTTCATTTATCATTGGCTATTGAAAAATTCATTATTTATCTCGGGGACAAGGCTCTCCATGAGTTGTCTGATTTTTCATTCTTTGTAAAAAACAAATAATATGATTTTATTTAATATTTCTCTAAAATTAAAAATAACAAAGATCTCAAAGCAAGTGAAATACAGGAATATACACTGATGATGAAATTATGCATTAACAGAAAAGAAGCAAATATGCATTAGCAGAAAGCATTTTTATGCGTTAACAGAAAAGAAGCAATCATGTGCAATTGCATAATGCACATATGCATTTTCTCTTAAAAGAAATCTCATGTGCCAGGTGTGTAGCAAGAAAGAGGTTTCCATCCCTCCCAAAATCAAAAGTTTCGACAAATTTTGTTAAATTTTTTCTTTCAAAACGGTATTTCTTATTACATTAGGGGCTGTTCTTCAAGGTTCACTAACACTCGCAGTTTGCGAGCGCGACTGTTGGTTTGGAGAAATTGGCAGTGCAATTCCTGAAAGAATTTTTTAGAAAAGGAACTTGTTTTAAAGCATTGTTGCAACATGCAGCAATAAAAAATAAATTGAGGAAACTTAAATCTGCATTATTTTTACAAAACAAATTTATATATCTACAGCTCTTTAAAATGAAAGGATTTGCATTCACTATGATTTACATTTTTTAATTCTATTTTTTATGATTAAATGCGGGACCGTAGAAACCCATGCCAGTGTTGTTGCTGACCCCTCCCCCTCCTCCTCCGTTATGTAAGTACTTATCTTTACTATAGAAAAATTTTACTTTCTGCACTGCTCCAATGCCGAACCGGGCAGGGTCTGGCCTGTGAATCAGCCAAGCCTGACACCCCACTCCCTCTCTACAGCCCTGATTAAATGTTATTGTTCATAATTATTTCCTTTTTTCAAACAGGGTTTTTTACAGATTGAGAAAGGTACATATCTTGTGTGAAACAGTTGGAGTTTTGAAGTTTAAAAATAGATTTTTTACTAAAATATTCGAATTCAGAAAAAAAGCTCCTGAAATAGCCTCTCAAAGAGATAGACCTGTATATTTTCCCTCTTTGCATTCAAAAAGTTATATGGATTAACTAAAAATTGATCTTTGGCTAGCATAAATGGAAGCAAAAAAAATTGTTGACTTTCAAATTAAATAACTACAAAGTTACTATCGACATCTATAAATTCTGTATATCTGCTTTTCCATCTAAAAGTTTGCAACAATTTATAAATTTTCACAATTTCTCATAAGAGTTTCAAGCACTAACACAGAAATCCACCAGGGACAAAAGCAGCTAGAATTCCTTTTTTTTAGTATAGAGGGCTAACTTCAAAATTGAAGTGTTAAACTCAGACTGAATGTTAACCCTTTTCTGTCATTATAATCCCGTTGGTGTATGGGGGAATATGTGGTTGGTGCAAAACAAAAACATATTTCCTGAAGAGGTCCCTAAAATCACTTTTAATTCTAATTTGTTTAAGTCATAATCCTGTTCCCTTTGCATTTAGATGCTTCTCAAGGAAAATTAAAGCTTGAGTGCATTTTCAGGTGTGCTCCCTGTTTCTATGCATCAACACTATTATTTACAAGGTTTGTCCCAAAAGTTGCTGGACCTGCTCAATTTAAAAAAAATTACTGCTCCTATTGGTACATCAAGTTAAAAATTTTCAAGAGATAGAACTCTTCCATACCCACATGTTGCTGCCAGCTTTTTTCCCATTCTTTTAAGACCTTCTGGAATGCCTCAAACGGAATGCTGTTGAGGTCCCTCGTCACGGTTTCTTGCATGGGCTTAACCATGTTGTAATAACTTTAACCGTGATTTAGTGACATTCTTTCCTGACCCTTTTTGTTTGGGGCAGGATCTAGAAATGCTGGATCATCACTCATGCAGTCAAGGAGGTTTTGACATGCTGTCAAACGTACATTATATAAACACTTTTATTCCGTGAAACATTTATCACAGCAAGCTGTAATTTTTAAAATGTACAAAATCGTTAAATGTCCTGTCCCTCCTGGCTGCTGGTGGTCCAGACTAGGGATGTAACGAATATTCGGCCACTATTCGGTACTCGGCCTATTTGGCCCTTTGGCCGAATAGTCATTTCATCACCCAGCCGAATATTCGGCCTGGCCGAATACTGGGTAAGGTAAAATTCGGCCTGGCCGAATATTGACGGACTATTCGGCCGAATAGTTCTGCTTCAGTAAAAAGGAAAAAAAAAATTTAAGAATTAGCAGATTTTAAACAATTAAAATTGTATTATAATTATTGCAAAAGAATACATTAGTTCACGATAGTTTTAATAAATAAAAGTAATTTAGAATAAACTACTTTTTTTAATCTTGTTTTAGGCTTGACTGAGCAAAAACACATTTTAAAGTTGTAATATTGTATTTTATATTTAGCATTTGCTCCCAAAAGCTGCCAATAGTTAATTATAAGGGAGAATATGATGAATTCATTTTGTCATTATTGACAAAGTGGAAGCCAGGCTTTGTTTCGGTAGACTGATTTATTGTGAATATTGGGTTAGAGAGAACTGTGAAAAGCCCAGAATAAATCATGCATATTTAGATAGCATAAGTTATTGGGGTTTTTGAAAATAAAAACATATCCCAGTTAAGTGCATTAAGTTTTAATAGATCTTTTAAAAATAGGTATGTAAAAAACCCCATAAAATAAAAGTATTAACTTTTAAAATGTCTTCATAAAACAGTTTTTAGCAAGGTAAAAGTTCACTAAGCACTAGTATTTCTTTCATTGCAATTACATAATTAGTAAAATAATGCTAATGCTAATGCTTACTACCATAAAACCTGTCATTTATATTTTGCTTGTGGGTGAAATTCTTAGTTTTAGTACATTCAAAACAATAGTGAAAATATATTAATTTTGAATAGTTCTAAATTCTTAACAAGCATAATTAAATCATACATCACAGATTGTGTGTAGTTGTTGTTTGACTTTGTGAATAATTTTAAATTTGACAAATACTTTCTATTACAACGATTTTCTAGGAATTTTAATATTCGGCCTCCGAATATTCGGTATTCGGCCTAGAAGAAAGGACCGAATATTCGGCTTCGGCCTGGAAGAAATGGCCGAATATTCGGTATTCGGCTATTCGGCCAAATCACTATTCGTTACATCCCTAGTCCAGACCCTCATTTCTTCTGACCAGCAAATACATTTTGGGTCAGAAAAGTAGGGGTTACTGGTAGTGATTGCACAAAGTGCAGTTTGGCCATCAGCTGCTGAACATATTGAGCTTTAAGATTCAACGTACAATGTAATATATTATGCTCCATGTCTTTCAATATTCTCAATGTTATACAACACGCTCAGCTTAATGTGTATTTTTTTTTTAGTTGATATCACCAATTAAAATAATTTTGCTTTGCACTGGTATTGTAGTACCAAAAAAGCAGATTATTTTATTTCAAATATGATACATTTATTGTAATAATAAAAGCATGTTCTGCAATTAAGTTGATGTTTATAACACACTTTCTTCATGTTTAAATTTTTGTTCACAATTCTGTGCACAACAGTTTTTGGCAAGTTAGACTCTTCTGCTATTCATTCGTTGATAAAAGTTCAGTATTGTTTTGACTAACTGCAGGTTTGATTCAGCCTGAGAGTTGGTCATCTTCATCCTGCTTCCTCCCTTCTCAAAACAACTTGTTCCAGTCAAAAATGCTTGAATGAACCATGGGGGCATCCCCATAAGCACATCTGATAAGTTCAAGGGTTTCAGTAGCAGTTTTTTTTTTTTTGAATTATGGATGCAAAATTTTGACTGCATAATGCTAATAATTTGACTGCATCATGGAGTGTGATGAGAGACTCTGACAGGGGTTTGCACAAATTATCATATACACTGGGGTGGGTCATCGTGCTATGATGAAAAAAAAGTTCCTAATTTCTATCGGGCACAGCAAGGAAAAGTTGCCAAATGATGTTTTAAAATTAAATATAAAACTTTATTAGAATAGGATATCTTTTTCTGTCTTCGGATTGGCTTTGAAAAACTTATATTTAGCGAAAAGTTTTCTTTTTATCGAAAAATTGAAAAACAAGTTTACAAATGTAATATGTATACATAGTATAGTATATAACAAATTAAATATGTAAGAGTACAGTGTTCCCTCGCCACTTCGCGCTTCATGTTTCGCGGCTTCAGTGCTTCGCGGGTTTGGCCAAAATATTCATCAAAAAATAAAAATGAGAAAATACAACTATATCGGCAGCCACATTGCGGAAAGGAGTGTTGTTTCATGTTGATGCGAGAGAGTGTAGGATCCCTGGATTGTCAAACAAAGCGATGAGTTGACTCAGAGTACATACCACTGGCACTCAAAAGCTCCCACCAACACAAGACTCTTCGCCTCTCTCAGAAAGCAATATTGATTAATGTTTATTACTGTACTATAAAGTTTTGTAATTAACCTTATTAATTAGCACTGACACTTTTAAGTAAACAGGTATACTGTTGTAATTTTTGTCTTAAATGTGTAAAGTATAAATACTGTTTACACATTTAAAACATTCGTGTACCCGCATACACGAAAATTCCTAGGGGCAAATTCTACTTCGCAGTTTTTCGACTTTCGCGGAAGGTTCTGGTCCCCATTAACCGCGAGAAACGAGGGATCACTGTATCATGTATTTATTACAAACATGTTTGCAATAATTACTTTCACAATATTAAATATAATGATCATAATTTGGCATGAGAATCCTTCTTACTATCATATTTCGGCATAACTTTTCTAAACTCTATTTGGTTTTTCATGATCCTTCTCTTTCAGTTTTTTTTTCACAATGTGGTTGACGGACATTTCTGTGAGTTTTGACAACCCTTTCAACAACTAGTGCATGGACAGTTCTCTTATTCCTATGTAGAACATTATACGAGTATATAGTTGAAGAAATTGAAACTTAAACATAATCCGGAGCCAAAAAGTATCGTCTGAATGTAATAAAATTTTTTGCATGTTTTTTTGGACCATGTAGCATCTTTTTAATCCTGTAGCCCCTAGTGAAGAGGAGAAAAATAAAATGACCCCCCCCCCCCCCCAATGTTAATGTACACTTCGCAAAGGGTTGGAGGCAACTGGTGACCATTACCCTGTAAAGTTAAAACCTCCCACCACCTGACTAATGCAGCAGAATCCCCCTCCAAAGTTTCATCAGGGCAGGAAAAATTCAGTATGACTACTTTTGGGACAGACCATGTATATCAGCATTTACATTATGAGTTTATTTTATTTACTTGTATGTTTTTGCATAGTGAATTTTGTTATACAATATTTACTTGTATGTTTTTGCGTAGTGAATTTTGTTATTGTTAGGGAAAATAATGCTACCAAGTTATTATATTAGGATCAGTTTCCTTCCACAAAACTGCCATAATACAATATTAAAACTACCATCAAAATCAGTGTATTGGCCGACAGCTGCACTCACATAAGACCCACTTTTGAAATTATGTTCATATTGAGGGGGAAAAAATTGTTATGTAAAATTGTATTTTATAACTTTTGTTAATTATTTACGCTAAACTTTATTTAAAAAAATACATTACTATATTTTAGCACATGAAACAGCCTTATACAGTTAGAAATATTCCTGAACAAGGCCAATAAAGGCCCGATTTTAAATTTGCAGCGGCAGTGGGAAAACTGATTTTTGAAAGGCTATTTTTCAGTTTTTCTATTTTGCTAGCTGACAGCACTCACCTTTGTTAATAAAACCATCTTTACTACAGAGATTGTTCAGACATATCAGTTAGCTGAGGATGGTGAATTTGGTGCTAGTTACAAAGTTGCTTTTATGCCAGATGAGAGTGGATTACCTACTCGGGCATGTTTTCAAGTGAATGGTACAGAAGCTAATCCAGTTTCCATTCAGAGCATTCTTCCAGACTTGACAAATTTCCAAGTAAGCCATTAAAAAATATATTCTTTAAGTGCCATATATGTATAAGAATAATAAACTATTATAGCTAGATATTCCACACTTCCATTTCTATTAAAGAAGCTTTAATAGCCATATTCTGAAGTGAAAAATTTTGAATTATTGCACATCTGTGGCAATTTCATTTAGGACTGTAGAAAATGTTGATGGGGTTTGCTGATGGGATACGTATCTTCATGTTTTATGTCCTTCTTATTAACTTCTGCATAAAACATAAACCACAAAAAATGGAATTTATATTGGTAATTGGTTAAAATTTAAAATGTTTTTAAATTTTTAGGGCATTTGTCATTTTTGTGAACTAACTGACAGTTAAGAATTCAAGTGAAATTTAACAGTGTAGAAAAAAAAAGAAAAAGATGAAAGTTTGTAAACACAAGCTTTTAAAATATGCGAATAAATGAAGGGTTGAACTAATCATATATTGTATCTACTTTTTATCCTGACAGAAATTTGATCATTACAGCACATAAAGCTTCAAGGGGAATTTTCTCACCAAATTTTTAAATTTAAACTTTAACCTCTGCTTTCAAAATATCTGATTGTCTATTTCTTGATATAGTATGAAAGAGATGCTCCTTGCTTTCAAGAAAATTCAATTACTTGGGATGACCCACGAAAAGGACAGATATGTGAGCTGTGGGTGCAGAAAAACATAGTTGGAGACAAAACCAACAAGTACAGCATGTACTTGGACAAGAAAAATGGGGCACCAGTTCATTATATCATGAAAGGCTACAACACTTTGCTTGGATCTCACTATGACAAATATGAACTCTACTATGTAAATTATACCATTAATAATGTAACAGATGGGGACTTCGATATCAATACCAGTAAGTGCACATGCTATACAGTGAAACCCCGATTTGACGTTTCTCAAGGGACTGGACAACAAAAACGTAAAATACGGGAAAACCGTAAAATACGGGAAATACATAAAATACGGAAAATACATAAAATACAGGAAATACATAGAATGCAAAAATCAAATAGAAAAAAACTAAAGGTAGTAAAGATGACTCTTTCAAAAGGTATAATATCTATATTTTACGAAAAGAACATTATTATACATACCATTTTAAGATAATTTTAACACATTTAGATGCGAGTCTTGGCGTTTAGGTTGAAAATAATCCGTAATAGTGGATTGTTTTTTAGTCATTGAATTTAAAGTGAGTGCAGCATCTTCTAGGATTGAAATACGTTGCAAGTTTTTTCCTGGTCTTTATAAGAAAGAAAATAGTCTTTCACTATTTGTAAGCTCTTCATTGCAATCGTGAAAGAAGGGACAGGCTGTGCTTCCGGTTCTTTTTGTTGATTTCATTGGCTGACGAAAAGTACAGACGGAAAAATATTGCTTATTTTAGAACTTTTTTTTTTCTCACTTTCCAGGGAAAACGTAAAATGTGGGAAATTTCACATATAACGAACTTACAATCCGGGTTAAATTAACATTATTATTATACGGAAAAACTGGGACCTGATGAAAAAAATGTAAAATGCGGGAAAAACGTAGATTCGGGGGACGTAAAATCTCGGTTTCACTGTATTATTAATTCATTATTTGTAAAGTAATATGTATTCCACTGTTGCCGCAGGGGTCACAATTTTGCTCTAATTGCTCCTAACAGAAAAATCTACTACAAGCTGCTCTAAAATGACCCCCCCCCCCACCCCCCGGGTTTTATTAGATTTTAATTTTAGTTAATTGATGAAATGTACTCTTTTTTTCCTCCTTTCTTTTCTTTTCTTTTTTTTTTTAAATTTTAATTCTTTCAACAGAGTTTAGGTACGCATTTGTGTGCTTCTATTAAAAGATATATCTATGTTAGCTCATTTTTCTTGTTTGTTCATTATATTTGTAGACTTTTAGAACTGAACCCGTGAGGCGGGTGTTATTGTTTGCCAAGTAATCTCATTGTTATTGTCCTGCCTAGTGCGACCCGACCACTCTTGGAACAAACAAAACTGGTCACATTTTCCCTAATTATTATACATAAAGACATAGACAAAAGTTTCTAGATATGGTCACTAGACAGGTCACTTTTTCATGTTCCAATTTATTTAAATTTGTTGAGTAATTAGGATACAAATAACTATTGCTGAAGTTTCCTGGGGGAAAAAGTGCTAAAGTACAGATTTGGTTCTCTATTGGTCACAAAAATAAGAATTGTAAATATTTCTCCCCCCCCCCCCCGCCCCATAATTGTTTTCTGCCATTTGTGCTTTTATAATTTTGGGAAGAAGTCAAAATTTACATTTTGTAATTATGAAAGGAAAAAAAAAAGTAAATGATTTTTAAAATATTTTCAACTATCAAAGAAGAATTCATTAGAAAAATTCCATTAAATAGATGTTTAAAAAATCTATTGTATGGATAGAAAAAAGGATTTAGAGTATCTGCTGTAAAGCAGTAATGTAGCTTATAATAGCAAATCCGTGAGTGATTACAGGCATAACTAAAGCAAGATTTAATTACAGGCAAGAATTTTTAAGAAACATACAAAACAAAAGCTAAGTCATTTTCAGAATCAATAATTTGACAAAAAAAAAATTTTACTTCTTTAGTCTGACACAATTGCAAAAATGTAATGGATTCCTACATCTTACTTATTGTGATTATTGTTCAATAGATTATTCTTTTTGAAGAACAAAACATTAGATATTTCCTGATTTTGTTTCAATTTTTTAAATAAGAATGCACATAGAATGCTTGTACAAAAATGTGTATTATGTATCATTTAGATAACTATAGTATTTTCCAAAAAATCTTAAAATTTGTGTGAAATAAAATTCACGAATGAGAAAACAATTTGTTCTGAAATAATTCCTGCTGCAGGTTCAATTTTAATGTTCTTACATTTATGAAAGTATCAAATAGTGGTGTTACAGTATTTTTTTTTTTTTTGATAATATATGGGAAGAATAAACAAGTTCCAACAGCATGCTCGTTCATATGCTGTACTTCACTCTTTAAAAGATGGAGGTTGGGGGTTTATCAGCACAAAAGTCAATCATGCCTTTAAAAGAAATCTTGGGATGGTACACAGCAGTGATGGAACAGCTGCGCCTTTTGCGCCTAGACGAAAATTCTGCGCCTTCTTGCGCCAAAATGGCGATTTTTCAAGAAAACTGCGCCTGCTGCGCCAATTCAACAAAATCCCCCCAAACTGCCGATCGTCGGGAGAGATCGGCTCTTGGCAACCCTGTGTGGGGAAGCTCGGCTCAGATGTACTGGCACCCAATCACAGCTCACAGCTTCAGGGAGTCTGGAAATTCGATATTTTCTCAATTTAAAAAAATTTAAATTACCGAAAATATCGGCAATTTTTTTTTCATTAATTTTTAATTGACTCTAAATTTCCGACGATCTTGCCGTTAATTTTTACTCTTGATCATTATAATCCTACTAAAATGCAATAGTAAGATTATTCTACTCACAGAAATTATTTTAAAAAGATACAATCCTTTTGCATCCGCTGTTAGAATCGGAATTTTTTCACTACTGATGTTTATTAAGCTTTATTGAAAGGCAAATAAATACAATTCGCTTTTATTTTCAGTAAAATCTTGATTTGAAAATTTTTAAACGAAATTCTGTACTTGTTAGGAGTGATTTCTCAAATGTCAAAAGTTAACTGCTGAATTTAGATTACTTTTTATTTTTGGGTCAATTAGTTAAACTTTTGAAAGATACATACAATATCTTCAATGGTTCAAAAAATTAAAATAAATAAATTTAGAAATAAAACTGAAAAAAATTAAACAGCATTTGAAAAATCTGAGAACAAAAATTGGTGACTCGCTCATGTGGCAATTTCGTAATAGCAGTTTTTTTCCATATATTTTTTAAAAAGCTTATATTCGTGACAATTTATAAATAGATCATTTAAAGTAAAAATAATGATCTTAAACTCGTCAAAACAAAAAGGATTTTATGTAACGCATATCTTTATTAATAAGAAAATCCTAAAATCGGTTCTCATTGTATAGTTTAGGACATTTCCTTAGTGCATCATATTAAGTTCTCTTTCATATTTAGTAGCAAATGCGGTTTTCATTAATTTCAAAACTTGCAATTTTTTAGAACAAAAGTCTTTTTTCAAAATTATTCAAATCAGATTTTGGAACTTGATGCCTGTTATTATTAAAAATACAGGGTTTTTAAGGCTATATTAAGGGTTGGGAAATATAAATCAGTTTATTAAAAGTAACGAAAGTGGCAAGACCCCCCTGCCCCTTCATATTACTCTTAAAAATTTCAGGTATTTTTCCTTGAACGTACAATTACCCCTGTATTGCATTGGCCAGGCTCCATGAACGTGAGGACAACTTTGTACCCTTTTTTACTTTCCAGCCTCTAGTTAAAGTACTACATTGGCAAGAAAAGTGGAAACAGCCATGGCAAATTCAGATAAGAGTTGTACTCCATTAAATTTAATTTTGAACGTAGCAGTTTCATTAATGTTTCAAGGACTTTGTTTTTTATTTTTTGTAATTTTCTTTCGTCGAGCTTAGTTAAATTTTGATTTCCCACATCAATCCATTTATTCCAGCTCCTTTTTTTTTAAGGTATTTTCTTAGGCATTGTTTTAACATAGCTTAAAAAAAATCACCAATCTTGTCGCTAATTATTGATATTAATTATCATGTATATCTTAAAATGTAATTCTGAAATTATTTATTAAAAGGAACTATTATTTGCGGTTTTTATAATTTGATGCTTTAATTTTGAAAAAAATACGATCTTTTGCATATTCTAAGGATGTTTGATTGTTTTTGGTTTTTTTTTTTTTTTTTTTGCTTATAAAACTTCTTAAATGGTAAATAAATAAAATTTCTTTTTTTTTTTTTCTTAAAATTCTTTATTTAAAAATTTTTGAATTGAATTCCCCCCATGTTCATTCCGAATAGAAATTCGAAACTTAATTCTTCATGGCAGAATCAATTTCATTTTTGTTTCAGATATTTAAATTAAGGTTATATTTTTAAAAGCTTAGGAAACAAGTCTGAAATTTAGCAGAAGTTACTGAATTATTTTTGTGTATGTATCGTATGTATGTTGCAGTTCATATATAAAAATTTACTGTTGTCATCGTATGAGTTCTTAAAAACATTATTTTAATGCACATATTTGCAAAGGGTTTACTATTTTAGAGACGCGTGCTCCAAGACTACTCTTTTCTCTTACGAAGTAAAGTTGTTGCAGTTTTTTTTTTTTTTTTACTTGCTGCAAAACTTGTCTTTTACTGTCCCAAAAATTGTGTGAGACAAATTTGATGTTTTGCTGCTCCAAAATGTCTATTTTTTTTCACTCTGAAACTAATATTTTGCTGCTCCAAAATGGGTTTCTGCTGCTCCAAAATGGATATTTTGCTGCTCCAAAATGGATATTTTGCTGCTCCAAAATTATGTTTTTGCTGCTCCAAAACCAAGTTCCTTCTGTTCCATCACTGTACACAGTAAAAAATTTAAATTAAGTGTTTTTGCACATTTTTATCGTTTTTGCATCAAATGAGTTTTCTGTCTCTCCTCCTCCCCCCTCCCCTTATCCAAATTTACCTCTGTTTTTTATGCTGAGTAAAAATTTGGATAATATAAAATTTGTGCAGATTATACAATAAATATAAATTATTCATACTGATTAACTTTGTTCTAAAATCAACTGGTTGTATTTTAGGAATGCAATGCACAAATTTTCCTGGACCTGGAGTTGAAGAAATAGTTCTCAATAACCCAATGAGAGAATTTATAAATAAAGAAGATAGACATATTCACAGGTCCTTTGAAGACTTTAAAACAAAACATGGCAAAGCTTACAAGGATGATAATGAGCAAGAAAGTAGAAAGAATATCTATCGCCAGAATTATAGGTCGGTCTAAATTTTTCATTTGGTTATTATCATCATTTCAAGGCTTGTAAGCCTTGTCCATCCAGGAAGTTTTTGGCTAATGTTAACCAGAAACATTCTGTATGGACCACAACCTACAAGGTTAGAAAATAGTTATATTATGTTTAAAACAGTTTGAAATATATATTGATGTTTTATTGACCTCTTTACTAGATGCTTGGGCAGTTAAAACCTATTGCTAAATTTCCTCTCATTTAGATTTTGAAAGGAAAAAAAGCTTGAGAACTGTTGTATTTTTTTTTACAAATTTCAATGAAAAATAATAAACTATTGTGACATTCTTCTAAATCTCGACTATTTTACAAGTAAATACAAGTGTTTTTCTTAAAAAAAACAAAGAAACAAAGCACTTATGTTGTTTTTCAAATACAGTAGAACCTTGGTTGATTGTTTCTCCCGGAATTTTTCATTTTGAACAATATAGCTTAGAAAGCGACGAATGCAGGTCATTATATAAAAACAGTGCTATTAAACCGTTTCAACAAGACGATAAATGCAGGAAAATAATAGATCAAATATACTTTTAAAAATGTTTAACTGAATAACAAGCAACGCACTTAGAAGCGAAGGGGCCGCACTTAATTTGCATGGGTGGTCAACTCTACCCATGCAAATTATTCCACCCATGCAAAAAATGATATTGTGGTTAAGATCTCAATTTAAAAGTGAAAGAAAGGAGAAAAATAGAAATGAAGATTGATGTTTTGTTGGTTGGCGAATCGCAAACAAAGTTTTGAATTTCTAGCCCAATGTTTCAAACTAGTGCTATAGAAACTTCTAAAGTTTGGTAAAAGACAAAATGAATGATATGAAATTAAAGCTTTCACTCTCAGAGTTGAAGATCACAATTTTTCTTACACTATTTCTTAACATAGCATGTGGAAAAGAAAGTTATTTCGAAAAACTATGCAAAACTTAAAAAGAGATTATTACAATTTAATTGTAATATATTAATTGAATTAATGTTCTCTTTTATGGAGATACTAGGGGGCTGCCAACCTCTGGAACTACTTAGGCAGCTCCTTCAGATAGCTTTAAGCGTTTGAGCTCATTCCTTTCAAATTAAACTATTTTAGAGTAGCATTATTGAAAGAATTGGCACATAGATTTTAAACAGTATCAAAAGCTTGGCAAGATTCTTGTTAAGAATTTTTTATTTATTTTTATGAGTTCGGGCGACTGCAGGAAGAATTTCAGTATTCAACCTTTCATTGCATATTTTTGATTTTTGTAAAAACGTTTTCATATTTGGCAACAAAAAAATCCCTTTAAAGCTTAAAGATATGTAGTTTTCCTTGGAAAAATTTTTTTTAAAATAAAAATGTATGGAGAAAACTTACCGCCAAAAGTTTCAATTATTGAAATATTTCCAAAAGTGTTGCCACTCTAGATATTTAACTGTAAAAGTAGTTTACAGAAATCAAATAAAAGAAAAACATAACCATTGTTCTGGCACTCATGGTTACTGCAAAATTAATTTAAACCGTAAACATGAGTACTCCTGATGCGATCTCGTTTCTGATTGGCTGCTGTTATGATTTCATTAGTTCCTTTCAACACCACTATTGGATTTTTTAATATATAGAAATGTATATATTATAATATCAATTTTTGAAAGCTCAAAATTTTATATAATACGAAAAATGTATTTAGGTTTATTTTTTAATTATTTTTAAAGCTTATGTTTAGTTAATTTATATTCTTTTTTTAAGGTATATACAAAGTATGAACCGCAAAGGACTAACTTACAGCCTTAAAGTAAATCACTTAGCCGATTATACAGACATGGAGCTTCATCGAATTCGAGGTCGTCTTCCTTCTCAAGGTTACAATGGTGGACAACCTTTTCCTAAAGATAACATTCCGACCGATCTTCCTGAAAATTTAGATTGGCGTTTGTATGGTATGGATAAATTCTTGTTTGATTAAAAAATTTTATTTATTGAGAGCTAAAATCAGAAAAAGGAATCAAGTCTAAAAGTATTTCAAAAAGAAAAACATCATCACAGCTGTAGTAAACCAAGTCCTTTGTTATTGCTATTTTTGTTGCAGAGCCATAAAGATAAGTACAGTAAATTTCGACTTAAAGATGAAATTCTACTTTTATTATTGTTTTTTTAATTTTCAAATCATAATTCATATTCTTAATACTACAAGAATAAAGAGAAAATTATCACCTATTTAAGGATTCAACTTGTGTTAATAAACTTTAATCTTCATTAACTCAAAACTATATGGACTTGATCAACCTTAGCTCTGAATGCTTTAATAATCAATTCTGTTTAAGGGATTTCATTATTAGAAACTTGGTTATTGTTTGCTTACTACAAAATAGTACTAACTGCAAATTTTAATCAAAATTCAATTAGGATAAATTGATATTTTTTAAAATTTATATAGCTATAAAGTTTTTGAAATATAGAATAGTTCTTTTATAATCTACATTATTGATGGTGGTTGTCACAAAAACATGACTCTTCCATTTCAAACAGGAGTAAAGACAGCACTCAAAGTTGCGGTTTCTGATGAAATTAGCTTTGTTTAAAATTGGAGTATTGTATTTCTAGGACAACTGAAGTCATCAATACAATGTGTATGTTGTTTATTCTTTGTTAAAAACAGTACTTTTAAATTTCAATAAAATAATGAAGTTAAATCTTATCATTTAAAAAAAAGGCAGGGAAGAAATACACAGCCTGTGAGAAACTGTGTGTAACGAAAGTTAGTTACATTAGTTTTAATTTTCACAATCACTTGCAAATTCACTGATAGATGGCAGCACATGCCAACGAAAATGAGAGCTGGGGACGCCAGCAACGTCACAGAATGAAAGAGATTGTGTTACATTTTTAAAAGAATTCTCTCTCTTCGAGACGCTTGTGAGGATGGAAGGTGATCTCTTCTTGGTTGGGGGGACGAGAGGTCCGAAAAGGAGAAAGAGAAAGAAAAGGGTTTTTCTGTAAAAGATTTGAAAGAAACGGAAAATATGGAATTCACATTATAGAGAATTGACATCAATATTTAATCGGAAAGATATTTTTTTTTTACCTTAAAATTACCAAGATGATGCACTTGGATCGAAGATGAAGGAGATTCAACGGTTATAGTAACACCTATCAAGAGCACCAAGCCTTGATTGAAAAGAAAATCATCCAACCGAATGAGTATATCTTCCAAGAGAGCAGACCGATGATAATAAAGAATGGCGAAAATCTTCAATTCCTGAACAAGAAATAAACTTTTCGCGGCAAGTTTTCGAAATCGTCGAATCCAGCTACACGTGGCTCAAAGGAAATTCGCTCTGGGTGAACCGCCATCGATTCGGGAACCCATGAGACGATATCATAAGTAGAATAATAAATTTGCCTGTGCAAAGGAACAAATTAAGACGAGCCTTTTATAACGAACAATCATCTGCAATACTGGTATGAATTTTTGATAATCACAGATAACCGTTGCTCACTGCTTCAGTCAGTGCTTTCTAAATTTTGTTTTTGCATTTTATATAGTAGTAAAATGAGATATATTTGAATTTTAAATTTGATATCATGTGCACTTGATAATTTAATATAATATTTTAGATATGAAGAATTTAAATAAATTCTTATTTTTTTAAATTGCAGTATTTTTAGTGATTAAGACATTTACAATTTAATTGTTCAAATGATTTAGAAATCTTTCATTTGATTTAATCTATTTATAATTGTTTATATTCATTTTAATATTTTAAACAACGCAATATGCTCATAATTCCACTATACGATCACACTGTGTTGGTTTGTTGCTTTGGTGCCCAAATTTAGTTTAATAATTAAATCCCACCATTGCAACAGACTAACACACACCATAACAATGTGCTTTGGCAGTTTATTTCTCAGTGTCAAAAAACACTTTGGCCACTGGCTTAAACTATATCATTATGTTGTTGTTCTTATTTTTTCTTTCTCAAAATCTTCAAAGCAATTTACATTGAAATTGGCAATAATAATGATAAAATAAATATATAAAAGATCTTGTTAAGTATTCATCCAGCTAACTCTTCTGCTTATTTTCTTTTTTTTTTTTTTGAAAAAAAATTTTTTTTTTTTCTTACACGTTGATTTATGGTCTCACATGTTCACAGTAGACATATTGAATCTTTTTTTAAAGCACAAGTATTGATTTTACATGAAAGGATATTGCTTAGTTCAAAAATAGTTTAGAACCTTTTCTTTTTTCCAGCCTTCGTTAGGTTTTTGTTGCTACCAATTTTGTCTCAGGACCACTCATAAATAAATCGCCAATAAATAAACTCTGTAAAAGGTGTTCCACTATCAGTGTAGTCTCAATGCAGGAAATACCATCAGTAATTCTAAAAGATGTAGTCAATCCTATGGACGAAAAGATTTGTGGACACTGTAATTTCCAAATGCAGGTAAAACTATTTTGCACAAAATTGAGTGAAAAGTTGCAGTTTCGCAAGTCGTGCTCACTTGTGTTTCCCAAACTGCCCACTGAAGCACCAAACGAAAAGATGGCTTGTTCTCTTGATTTTTTTGTCCAATATCAAAGGAAAAGTGAACAAAGTTTAAAGAGGATTGTAACTACAGGGAATGAGATGTGGGTTTCTCACATGACCACAGAGTTCATCACCACAAACATCTCCAGTCGGAGTCGAGGCTAAGCAGACAGAGACAATCTCAACATGCAAGGTAATACCAACTATGTATTGGAATAGGTATGAAGTCTTGTTAGTTGAGTTTATGCTGCAAGGTACAACAATAAATGCAGCCTTTTATTCTTCTCCTCCATCTCCCTTCCCTCTTAGCACAAGGCCTTAGGGATGCCCTCCCCTGGGCTCGAGGAAGTGAAGTCCGATACAGCGTCTTAGTGCACCACCCTAACTAAACTTAGATATGCTATGCAATAAAGGGTAAATGATGTGGCCTTCCCTGATATCTGGTGTTTTGTTTCTGACAATACTACGTACCATTCTGTCCTTCACATCCAAATCTGATCATATGTTATAGATAGGAACAGATTGGACTCCCTCACTGTATAGTCCAGACTTGTCATCAAGTGATTTTCACCTGATTTGTTACCTATAAGTTTCTCAGCAGCAAGAAGCTGTGCAAGGCTGGTTATCCTCACAGGCATCAAATGTCTTCAACAAATAAAAGCTTACAAGATGAACGTTATCAAATATTTAAACAAATATGGAAAGTTTAAAAAAAAGAGGAATTAAATAAGAAAGGTTTTTTTTTTTTTTTTGTTTTAATCTGATGGCTTTGTAAGAAATCAGACTGTAGTTTCCAAATCACTTTCATATGTTTACTTAATTTTTTATTTAATTGTAGGAGTTGTTACTCCAGTAAAAGACCAAGCTGTGTGCGGATCATGTTGGAGCTTTGGAACGACTGGAACTATTGAAGGAGCTTATGCTATTAAGGTATTTTTAAGCTATCATTTTTACAAAATATTTTTTTCTTTCCTCGTTGCAATTATTCTATGCTAAAATGCTATAACATGTTTACAGACAAACAAGCTTGTCCGACTATCTCAGCAACAGCTAATTGATTGTAGTTGGAGGTTTCAAAATAATGGTTGTGATGGCGGTGAAGATTTTAGAGCATATGCTTACATCATGGCTGCTGGTGGATTGGCTGCTGAGGAAGATTACGGCCAGTACCTGGGAGCAGTGAGTTTTTTTTTTTTTTGGTTCTTTTTTTTTTATTTTTTATAAATTACTATTTTAGAAGTAATTTTGTTCGTATATTGAACAGGATGGTTTATGCCATGACCATGAAGTTACGAAATTAGCGCAAATAACCGGCTTTGTGAATGTGACAAGTGGTGACCTCAAAGCACTAAAGCAAGCAATTGCCACTCAGGGGCCTATATCTGTCAGTATTGATGCTGCCCATAAGAGCTTTTCTTTCTATTCTCATGGAGTTTTTTATGAACCTGATTGCAGTAAGTACTTGTTTTCAATGTTGTGCTCTTATTTGCAAATGGCAACTTCAAAAATTTTCTTACCTAAGTAACTTGATTTAAAGGGTATATAATACATAACCATTAATCATAACCACAAATATCGTTCATCAGCCTTTTTTGGGTGTTGTCATATAATGATAGGTAACTCTTAATGAAATTTCTGCATTGAAAATTATTCACTTTTTTTTGCCCCTTCAACTAAAACACAGAAAGGTGGAATGAATGATGATTTTAAAAGTGAAGAAATTGTGCGGTTGCGATGTTTTCTCAACTGACAGACAGAAAAGTAGCAATTTTAATGTGCTCAAGCTGAGAAAGGGCTCAACTAATGGACAATCAAGCCAACCACCCGAATGAATTCTACAGTAGAAACCTCGACGCTTGCCGGTTTGGTGGTTGTAAATGGCAATTTTCCCAGATATTTGGGAAAACTTTAAATATCCCCTGAACTTCCCCAATTTCGTGATTGTGTTATACAGAGAGGCGTAGCTAGGGGAGGGGGCAGCGTCAAGAGGCGCCAAATTAATGTTGATTTATTTTATTTTTAAATGCAAAAAAAAAAAAAAAATTGAACTGAAGAGGTGTGAATATGTTTGACAAAAAAGTGGGAGCACGGCAAATCATATTGGGAATGACCAATGTGGCACAGGTTTGCGTGGGAAATCGGACAAATAATTTTGCGAAGCCAACGTGTCCCATTTTTCCCATAAAAGTGAATGGTCGTTAATAAAAATGAAAGTTAAAAGGGCTGCTTTTTAGAGCTATTTATCATTTAGAAAGCATAAGTTTTTTTAAATTCCCTTTAGGGGCACCGCTAGGCCCCCAGGGGCATGGGGGCCTAGATTGGGGCGCAGAATCTTCAGTTGTTCCCGGGCACTGTTTTGAAAAATCAGATCAGGTCATAAAATTAAATTTTGGTTTAAATTAGTTTCAGGAATAAGATGCTTTAATCCATTCGAGACCACAATTTTTTTCGAACACTGTTCCCAGGAGCAAAATTTTTTCTTTATATTCATTTTTAATTTAAAAAAAACATGTTTACTATGGAAATTGCCCAATTCATAAGTGAATTCACATAAATAAGATCATTCATACTGGGTGTGCAGCTCACTCATCGGAAAATTTTTATCGGGAGAAGCGGATTGAACACTGTGTGCAATGTAAGAAGGTTAAATGAAACTACAGCATTAAAAAATCTATAAACATATATTTCAAAAATAGTTAGATAAGGGACTGTTCATAAATGATTGCACATTAGTTAATGCACATGGTGTGCAGGCCGTCTTACAGCCTCGGAAATCAATTGCGGACAGATTGCACACACGGTGTGCAATCTGTCTCGATTGGGTTAATGTATATTATCTGTTCGTTTTTGTATTAAATTTAAATAAATGAAATTATTAATTTTTTTCTATTGATGTTCATAATTGAAAAATAAATTATTTTTCAGAAAATGGGGAAGATCAACTAGACCATTCGGTTTTAGCGGTCGGATATGGAGTGATGAATGGCCAACCTTATTGGTTAGTGAAAAACTCTTGGTCTACTTATTGGGGCAATGATGGTTACGTGTTGATGAGTCAGAAAGATAACAACTGTGGTGTAGCTACATCTCCTACTTATGTTCTCATGTAAAAAATAACTTTTCATGAAAAAAGTTATTTTTTCACACAATAAAAGAATGCATTTTGTATTTTGCAATAATTTTTAGAAGTTTGTTATTTGTGTGCTTTTTTTTATCTTTTCAGGGTTGGTGTATTCTTCAAATTTGAGTTTTAGCAATTCTTTCTTTAAAAAGAAAAGAAATAAAACCCTACTCATGAATGTTTCTTTAATACTTGACCTATTCAAAAATTTCTTAACCTTTTCGTTACATTAGTGACCTAATAGGTTGCATGCTATTGTTTTGCGGTTATAGGGAAAGGAAATTCCTTTTCCAATGCACAAAAGGTTTGAGCTTTCAATGCTAAGCAATTGCAAGCCATTAGCTTCTGCTGAACTTCATGGCTTCCGAGCAGTTGGTTAGTTCCAAGCAGATAGATACTTTTAACTGCTTGGTTGCTGCTTAACTTCAGACTCTGAATGTTTTTTACATTTAAAAAAAAGTTTGTAATCTTGCAGCAGTACCTGTTGGGAGTAACAGTTCTGAATCCACTTCAACAAATTCGGAGAAATTTATGTGCAGGTAAAGAAAATTAATGGTGAAAGATTTCTTTTTGAATCACTTGAAACAATTCTCTTTTCTTTTGAACCTTTCATATTCTACTTTGAATTTTAAAAAAAAATTTAAATGAAGCATACAAGAAACTTTTTTTTATTTTATCCCACTAATATTTTACAGTATATGGAATACAAATATTAAAATTGAAATAATTATAAAGTGTCTCTTCTGTAATTAAGATATCTTAATAACGGAACAGGTAATGGCAATGCTGCAATCTTCTGAACCATGAAATTAGAATAATTTTCCTCATCATTTTTCTTCTCTAACTCTCTGGCTTTTTTCTCCTTTTCTTCTTCTGAATCTGAATCCCTAGGGATGATCCTCTTCCAAACGACAGTAGCAGCTCTGCGCTTCACTTTTGGTTTTTTAGATGTACTACCAGAACTGGTACTTGGTGTTTGTTCTGAATCTGGATGTTTACGCTTTGCTTGCTTTCGTATCTTCGAACCTTTTGACTTGCTAGTTTGTTCAGGAGAGACATCACTGGATGATGTATCCGTCGAAGTGGATGCAACTTTATTTGAAAAAGTAAAATGTGCTGCACTAATAAACACATTATCGTCACTTGGTTTTTTGCCAGAGTCTGTTTCATTTTCACTTTCGTCATCATCTTCTTTCTCAGAAGTTCGATGTTCACAATCTGGAGATTTAGCTTTAGTCTCATTTTCATCATTTTTCTTCAAAGTTTGTTCTACACTGTCCATTGTTGAAACCTCTGCATGGCGTCGGAGAAAATCCTCCAGAAGCACCGACATTCTTGAGGGAATTCTAGAGCTAATGGTATACTCTGGTCCATCGGAATCATATTCAACTTCAGAATTGCTTTGACTATTACTCAGATCACTCTCGTCAAAAATTGGAATGACAATACGCCGAACTTGCCTCCTCTGCTTTCGTTCCATTTTTCTGTGTTTCAAAATTAAATTTGGATGCTCTGTATCAATGGTTTTTCTTAAAATAGACCTGATGCTCGAACGACAAAGATGTTGTAACTGTGGTGGTGAAAAGTCGCCTAAAACAAGTAAATAAATTGAGCTGACATAAGAAATAATAAAATTTAGTATAAAATTGACAAATTACAAATCAAGAAATATGTGCAGTTAACAAATCTTGTCTGCTGTTTAAACAATATATTAGGTTGAATATCAAAGAAACAACTTATAACGCCAAAACAAGCAAAATAAATTGCAAGCGCACGTTTTAATGCTGCAAGGAACTTTTTTTATCAGTCACTTGGAAAATTCATTAAGCAAGGAAGAAGGTTACCGCTTTGTTTACTCATATAAAAAAAGAGTTCAAACTTTCTGGCTTATGATTTTTAACAACCATTACTGTATTTACTCTAATGTAATATGTAGTTGTGTCTTAGAATTGCATACAAATGCATTAAAATTGAAAAATATTTTAAATAGTACTGAGTAAATCATACAGTGCTTAAACGGGCCTCAAAGAGTTTGTATCCGCTTTTGGAGCAGACCAAAATATAGTTTTGTACAGTTTGGAGCAGAAAAAATGGGCTTTTGTATCAGTTTGGATCAGAAGAAATAAACTTTTGTATGAGCGGAAAATATGGACCATTTTCGGAAAGTTTTTTTTTTTTCTAAATGTTAAAGGGGTGTTTTAAAACAATGTATTTTCAGAGGCTAGGAGAAGTTTTGAGTCTTCAAAATGTTGGGCAATTTGATCATATCCTTAAAGGCAGTAATCCTTTAACTAGATCACATGATTATTTTTATACTTTTATACTAAGCAAAACAAATTAACATGAGAGGCTCAATTATTTTAAAGTACTTATTATTGAATAAAATTTGTATTTCAAATGGTACTTCTTTTAAGAGTATCGTTTTAGGTTCAACCATTGTGATTATAGCAAAAGTAAAATTGAATATTAATAAATTAAATGCACTTAAAAGCCCACCTCTAAACACTTTCAGAAACAAGTATGTACATGCAAACAACGCTTCTAAGTAAAACAAAAATAAATTTCAGTTATTTACTTCAAAAAGAAACTAAATAATTGAAAAGAAACAAAATCAAACTTTTGTGGACGATTTAAAAAGATTACAGAACATATACATTCCTTCGCTTGCATGTGGAAAGTACTCTCAGGGTGGCTAGGAAATCTCAAACAAAATTCTTCGACTTTTCCTTGATTTCCAGAAAATTTCCCTCATAGAATATTTTGTATATTGTATACAGTGGGACCAAACTCTAAAGAACCAAAACATTTCCTATTACATAAGCCCAATATTATTCGCTTACTGGGACCAAAAATCTGCCTGATTGGCCCAGAGGAATGAAAGCAAATGTAAAATAGGAGCCATAAGTTACTCACTCATGTAGAACAAATTTAAAGCAGGTCAACACACACAAAAATTAATTACAATTCCAGTAACTTTCAATAAAATCCAACGATAATTACATTGGAGATGTTTAACAAAATTCCCACTAGATGGCGATATTATTAAAGGTCAAAGTTCATCAGGGTGGCTACAGAATCTCTGAAGCAAAATTCCCCGACTTTTCCCTGATTTCCAGAAAATTTCCCTCATAGAATATTTTGTATATTATATACAGTGGAATTCGCTTAATTTAACCACCAGATAATCGGACCTGCCGCTTATTGGGACCAAACTCTAAAGAACCAAAACATTTCCTATTAGATAAGCCCAATATTATTCGCTTACTGGGACCAAAAATCTGGTTGATTGGACCAGAGGAATGAAAGCAAATTTAAAATAGGAGCCATAAGTTACATACCCATGTAGAACAAATTTAAAGCGGGTCAACACACACAAAAATTACCGGATATTTCCGAATATAAGCTGATCCGTGTATCAGCTTATATAGAGCTGATACACGAGAGTGCATTATTCCTTCAAAAATGTACCAAAAATTCAAATCTCATATATAAGCCGAGATAAAAAAATTACAGCTCAAAGAGAGTCGTCAAAGGGGACGAAAAATTCGCCAAGCAGGCAACACAGATCAAGTATTTTCCGATCAAGACGTTGTGAAAGTGAGAAGCTTGGCGCCAACGGCGACAGATTGATCTCTGGTAACCCTGTCTGAGGCGAACGCTGACAGCCGAGTGAGCGAGCACATGTTCACCTATTTATTCATTGCTTTTTGCCCCTGCGTTTGCTTAGTTTGTTCTACTCTTTTTATTGTTTTTATTCAGTTATTTTTCTACATTTATATTAGAAGGATGAGACGGAATCGAAAGGCATACACAGCTAGTCGCGTGCGTATTATAGTGGAGAGCAGATTTCACAAAATCCAGCTGTAAAATACAGTGAAACCTCCCTTAAGGGACACCTCTAGTTAAGGGACACTTTTTCTGGTCCCAGTCCCTTTGAATAGGGACCGCAATGTATTTACCTCTGAATAAGGGTAAGGGACATTCACAGAGAAAAATTTCTAAAATTCAAGTTATATAGATACGAAAAATTTACTGGAAATTGAAGTTTTTTTTTTCTAAAAATTAACTTCTGAAAATACTAATCTGAATCCTATGACCAAAAAAACAAGTGTATTTTAAAGTGCTAGCCAGAACCTACATGTAAAGGCTTTTCCCTCTCTTGCACTATGGAATACATGTATGCTCAGCATTGACAGACAGTACCCGGCTACAAACAAGTTTTTGATGCAAGGATTGGAAAAAGTACACGAAACTTAAATTATGCTGTATTGTCCGAATTTCATACTTTAAAACAAACCCATCTGATAGATTACTTCAAATACATTTCTGTAAGGCGCAAAATTTTGCCAATACGATATTTATGCTAAAATTTTAGTTTTTTAATGAAAAAAATTTACATTTCAATAATTTCAACTTATTATTTGTATGCATGAAACATTTTCAGTATTTAAACTTAGATGGTAACACATGTTTATTATTAAAAAGTTGAACCAAGTTAATACACTATACGTGTATGCATCAATTTATGAACCTCCGAGGAAGGGACACCTCTATTTAAGGGACAAAATTTCCAGTCCTCAGTGTCCCTTATTGAGAGGTTTTACTGTATATGTATATTCTTTTAAATAAAACTCTACTTACTTTAAGCTAATTATTTCCTTTATATAGGAAACATAGATTAGAGAATTAGAGCTCTATATTAGTCGATATTTCGCGATATATAAACCAACATTTTTTTTTTTTTTTAGATTATGGGTCCCGTATATAAGCCGACATTCCCGATTTAGCTTTCAAAAAAGTTCCAAAAATTCTCGGCTTATACACGGAAATATATCCGGTAACGGTAATTAAAATTCCAGTAACTTTCAATAAAATCCAACGATAAATTACATTGGAGATGTTTAAAAAAATTCCCCCTAGATGGTGATATTATTAAAGGTCAAAGTTCATCAAGGTGGCTACAGAATCTCTGAAGCAAAATTCCTCAACTTTTTCCTGGTTTCCAGAGATTAAAAAAAAATTTCCATGATTGCATATTTTGTATATTATATATAATATATGTATATATATGTAGATAAAAAATTTAAAGCAGATCTATTTAAGACACAAACAAATGCTACATTAAAATATTAGATATAACGAAATTTACAGCATGTAAAGTTTTCCAAAATTTCATTTCGTTATTTTGAAGAAGAAAGAGGCATTGTTACAGCAGTGAAAAATTTTTGTAGCACAAAAATGAGGTATCAAATTAGTTTTATAATAGTTCTAGGGAAAAACAAAATGCATTTTTTCACCACTAGTTACTTGTTAGTAATTTAATATTCAACAAGCAAAGAATTTCTCTTAATTTGGCTTTTATTTAATTGAATTTTATGCAATTTAACATAAAAAATTAATAAATACTTGATGTGTGAAAGAGTAATTGCTTGAAAGAAGAATGAACATGCATAACTTTCAAACTTCTTTTTTGAAATACTTAAATTTCATTAAGAGAATTAAACATATTTTAAACATTAAAAAGCATTTCATTCTATTCAAAAATACCCAAGTTCAAGAAAAGACTTTTGATCAATGATTAAACATTTTAGGATTAGAGCTAGTAAGTCAAAAAAAAATTAACTGTACACATGAAATAGGTAAATCTTTTTATCTACCTACAGCATGATAATTTATTCCAGGATTTAACTTGTATATTGAATAAAAAATAAAATAAATGATTTTTTAAATTAATTTTATTATTTATTTATTTATTTGCGATTAATTGATATTTAACATGTTTTTCCTGCGTAGAATCAATTTATATGATGAATGAATGTGTATAAAAGAATTTTTTTTTCTCCAGGATGAAGAAAAAACTTGTGCATAGTTAATGATTTTTGTTTACTGATATTTTTCAAATTTAAACATATTATATATCAGTTTCATTCGTTATTTACAGTATTTTAAACGATCTGAAGAATGATGCATGCATTAAAAAATTGAAACAAAAAATAAAACTTGAGATATTATCTTCAACGTTTGAAAATTCGCCCTTACGATCATGATTCATGAAATTTCGATTAAAAATTTCAAATGAAAGTTTTAACGAAAATGAAAAATTTTACTTGGTTACGTTTTAAAAAAGGGATAAAAAATATCGAAAATTTGAAAAGTCTAGTTTCCATTGTGGATGCAAAAATATCGCATTCTTCGATAGGTGAGCAGCAAAGTATGAAAAACGGCAAATTAAAAAACTTTTTGGAGTAAAATTATTTTAGAATTGGAATTTTATTAAGGGAACGTTGATTAACACCAATGATTACAGATAAAATCATTGGAACTTCATGATAAATCAAAAAGGAAAAAATTCCCTGATTTTCTGAAATTTTTGCAAATTTTCCTGCTTTGTCCAGAACATTGGAATTCCCTGATTTTCTGGTTCTGTCACCACCCTGTTCATGTGGATTTTTGATTTACTTGGCTCAGCAGTCAGGACGCACAAATTATATATAATATATTAATAATATAATATATATAATTATATATATTATAAATAAAATTAAATTATAATTCAATAATATTTTTTGATCGTAAATAAGTAATTTATATTTTAATGGAAGTTTTAATAGCTGTTGTGTGCGTTGTAAACCTTATTTTTCAGTGATATTTGTCGTATTTTCTGGTCATTGAATTGAATCAATATTGATTGAACGGAATGTAACCAAAACCGTATTGATCTAAACATGTTGTTGAATCAGGCTGGTAAAGTGTTAAATGCATAAAAAGGCTTGTTTGACTTGTGACAATCGTCTTAAATTTATTTAAATAAATTTTGTAAACAGTATAGTATTGTTTGGATGTTGGCCCTAAATATGTGCCTTACAATAATCATAAAAACACTTTAATATGTAACATGTCAGGAGTCACACAAGGAGAAATTCAGGTTTGTTTTCAAACCCTTCACAAATTTCCAATCAATCAAAATGAACCCTTTACAAAATTCCAGTCAATCTCAAGGTCAGCCCAGTCATTTTCTTTGGGGGGGGGGGGGGTATAAGCTTAATGTACATTTCCTCCAAGAAACAACAAAATACATGTACATACATATAAATATATTATATTTTCCAAGCCAAGTGGGGTAATTAACCCCCCTAAATGGCGGGGTTGCAAACAGTAACATACGTAAAACTTTTATGGCTAATGTATTAACCTTTAGTAGTTTAAAAACTACATATTAAATCAAAATATGAAATAATAGTAGCTGCATAAAAGACATTATTACTCATATCTATCACTTTTATTAATTTAATAGTCATGGATGTGTAAACATTTCAATAAAATGTTACCTAAGGATAAAAAATTGAAATTCTATACACTATTTTTCTTGTCACAATGTGAAATTATTTGACAGTACAGTTACAATTCAGTTTTAACTATGTATGGAATGGCTGCTATGTTAGAGAGATTTTTTGATGATTATAAACTTACCAAGTTTAATATGTGTGACAGGGTCTTTTGAAGAAGGTGGAATAATTAAAGGAGAGAATGATACAGAGAGAACTTTCACAGACTGCCATGTAGTTTCACTGGTTCTTGTTATCTTCAACAGCTAAAACAAATATATTGAAATGTTTAGTAGTCCACTTTTTTTAACATACTGGTTCATTGGTATAAAAACTAAAAAATAAACCTCAACATAGCTGCGTATTAAACAAAATAATGCTTCCAGTCTTTCTTAGGTTTAATTAGAGTTCATTTTTTAATACAAAAATTATATGAAGGTACCCTGAACATAAATATTATTCATCAAACCACAGGTTTCTAAAATCATGTGCAATTCCTGAAGAAAGATAATTCTTAAAAGGTAATTAAGGATGTGAAGAAAATTCGGCCTTTAAATTTGGCCTTTGGTAGGAATTTTCAGCACAATCAAATTCAGCCTGATCGAATATTGATAAACTACTCAGCTAAATATTTGTCCTAAGTAAAGATGTAAAAAATATGCAGAAACTTGTAGATTTTTAACTTTTAATTTGTTTTAGTTATTTTAACAGAACCTACTATAATTTGGAAATGAATTATAATACAAATCTATCTATATATATTTAAATTAAATTTATCATGGTCCTGGTTTTCAAACATACCTTTCATATTTGCTGTATTTGATAAAAAGATTTATGTAAGAAAATTTACTATATATATTTTATGAATCTATAATTGCATTTCACTTTATAGTATTATTACAAGGACTAAAATTCAAATTTTCAAGTGGAGGGGACACTTTTTCAAGCTTTATATATGGAGAGGATTGTGGTTTTTTGGAAGGGAGAAAAAACAGCAATATTATTTCATGATTTCTATATTTTGTGTACACTGGCCTCCTAAGCTAAAGTTTAGGTCAACATGTTTTCCAAAGATCACCGTAAAAGAGCATACAGATGGTTTTGGATTTTTTTTTTCTTTTGATGTATTAAAAATGTTTTAAAAGAAATTACAATTAAAACATGTTTAATTTCTTGTTTTGAGGTTGTACTACGTAAAAAGAATAAATAGACCCATAACATAATTAAAAGCAAATCGCAGTTGGATATCTGGCCGAACTACAAATATCCGGGGGAACATGTATTTGGTTGAATTCTGTTATCCGGTTTAGGTATCCGTATCCAATAGAAAAAAGGTGCAAGATACCTCATATCCAGCAAAATCACCATCCAGTTCAATTCTAATAAATAACTGTTTAAAGCAAATTTTCTCCAAGTTTGTTGTTTCTACATTCATTCGTTTGCAAATTAGTTATAAAAAGCTGGTTGTACCTCAACTTTTGGAGCCCAGTGTATTTGCGTACTTTTGTGTATTTCTCAACATTTCTGGTTTAAAGGCATAATTTCTGAGGCTATTTGGGTTTTTTTACATAAAAAGGTTTGAAATTCTATCATATACAATAATGTCACAAACTTTTAAATAATTGAAAAAATGGTGGCAAAATAATCAAATCAAAAATACTTCTTTGGTACATGTTCTATGTTGGAAGTTCTTTACAATAAAATTGGTTACACGCCCAGTAGCAGAATTTTCTGCATCAATCTGCAGCATAAGTTTCAGAAGTCAAAACTTATCTGCGGCACCAAATGATGTGGAACCAAATTTACAATCATAAAAAATAGCAAACTATGCGTTTTAAAATAGTTAACATATATACAATAGTTGACAATAATACATGAAAACAATAAATAAATATTATAATTATTCAATTTATAAATAAAATCCAAAATTGAACATGCAATTAATGCAAGCTAAGAGACAATGAAGTAAAGACAACACAGATTAATATTTGAAAATTATTTATTATATAACTTAGTGAAAACACGGCAAACATTTATCTGAGTCATTAATAACCCTACTAACTACATTTTGAAATAAGATGGCTAATTAATCTGAAAGCTTCAAGATAAATCTGCAGCGCTCGCTACCGTGCTGTACGATTTTTGCTACCAGGGTTACAAGCAAGTCTGTCTATTAGATTAGGATGTATGGATTCAAATTTTCCATGCAGCATTATATTAAGTTTCTTTAAACTGTTAAAATAAAATACACACATATACATACTAGCTGTTCCCGTGACTTCGTTCAAGTGGAAATTTTGATGTGTATATGTGAGAACCGATGGCCTGATCAAATGGACAAATATTTTAAAAGGCGTACTTTTGGGCGGCAGAAGTCCTACACAAAATTAAATGGAGTTGAGGCGATGATGGCTTAAAAACTGGAACATTATGGCGCTCTAAAACATTTTGCTTTTGGCCCCCACTTTTGGGTGCCAATTTCTGGGCGGTAAATATTTTGTCAACTCTGGCTGGAAAGCACAGCGTTTAGACGCAACTATACACTACAGTCGTTTTCTAAGAATAAAGAACAATAACAAACTACACAACTTGTAGTTTAACCTAAGAACAATGTACTGTACTTAAACAGCACACAAATATAACTAACCTAACGACAATCTAATTACAAAAGCAAACTATCCGGGAAAAAAAATTAAAACAAAACAGAAAACGCATAAACCAAAATCAAGTCCATATTTATCGATTGAGAGTGATATTTTTAAAGACAAAGGAGCAAAGCAACGGTTAACTACTGGATCCTCAACTGCAATAAGCTCATACAAAAATTGCTCAGCAGGTCATTCTTCACAAGAGAACCTCAAAAGTGCCATTTAGAAAACTGAATGCTAACTGTAAAGCGCCATCTAGTGTCAGAGTGTGAGAACCAAATTCTTACTGCTATTGATATAGAATATAGATATGTAGCCTTCCTTAATAAATGGGCTATCTAATGCTGAAAGAATTTTTCAAATCGGACCAGTAGTTCCCGAGATTAGCGCGTTCAAACAAACACTCTTCAGCTTTATAATATTAGTATAGATCAGGGTTGGCAGGTTTTTGACATGCGACAATTTTAACCGGTTTTAACCATGGTTAAAACCGGCTTGTCAAAAACGTCAAAAAGTGTCAAAAACCTAATTTGCCTAAACCTAATGAAATCCAAATGATTTAGCATAATTGGATAGACTTTAATCAATAAATTTTAAATAAAGCAGCATAAATGCATTAAAACTGCTGAGTATAAACTATAAAAATATATTCTTGCTGTAGCGCAGGCAGAATCTATGCCTGAGAGTGATTTTATTCATAAGAATTGTTTTTAAAAATTAATTAATTGTTTTTTAAGTGTACAAACACGGGTTTCTGTTTTCTGATGCTGTAGGAGGGGTTTTAAGTCCTAAAACACATCTTTTGCTGTGCCCTGCCAGTGCATTCCTGAGCTACATTCTATTTGTAGAATATTTCGTGAACGAGAACTGATAATAAACTATAAAGTGACAATTTTTTTTATAGAAATTGCCAAACACTTATTTAATGAATCATTTTATTGTGAATGCATCGTTTAATTATTTTCAGAAAGATGTACAGTTAATAAATCCTTAATTATATTTGTAGTAATTAAAATTGTGCAGGTTTTAACTAATATTTTGCAGAAATAAATTTAGATTTTTAAACTTTTTTTATGGATAGAAGCAGAAAGTAATCCATCACAAATTAAAATCTAATGGAGGTATGTACTTTCCCCAGGTTAGGGCATATTCAAAGATGCTTTCCTACCAGTACAAAGAAATATTGACACTAAAACAGCTTTTCTTAATTTCTTAAAATGCACATAAGAAATACTTTTAAAAGATTAAAAATTAAGTCGTAAACAAAGAAAAGTATATAAATTAATATTTAATTATAATTCAATGTATACTAAAACTAAGGAACATTATAATTAAACAAAAACAATGCTGCATCTTGATATTATTAACAGCCTTCTTTTTATATTTTTAGCGTATTTAAATTGTATTGGGGCTTTTGACGGTTTAAACCGGTTAAAACCTGGTTTAAAACTATGTCATGTCAAAAACTAGTTTTTGACGGCTAAAACCCAACCCAGGTATAGATATAATCAGATTGTTTGTATATAATCAATTGTTGAAAAATAATAAAGAAAGATTAAATTCGCATACATTAATTTAACGGAAATTGCAAATACAGCGATGTCTCATCAAAATGCTAGAAATGTTGATTATTATTATTATATTTGATTTGTTTAACAATGGCAACTGCATTGGTTTGTTTGTTCACACAGCAACTGTAACAATTGTGGAAAGGATGCAACAATGCAAATAAAATAAAATGGTCATCATCTGGGCCAAATAAAATTGAAGTTAATTACCTTGAAAAAATAATTTCAAACTACAGAGAAAAATGCTTATTTTTCAGTTAATTTAGAAGCTTCCAATTTTAGTACAAAGAGCAAAACTCGTTCTAGGATAGTTTTTTTTTTTTTACTGGCTGCTCAATGGTATCAAGCTCGAAAAGATGCGTTAATTTCTTCCAATAGAAAGAGCTATTTTATGCAATTTTTGGTGCTCTCCTCCTATTGGCTTTAGCGTGATAATATATAGCCTATAGCCTTCCTCGATAAATGGGCTATCTAATACTGAAAGAATTTTTCAAATCAGACCAGTAGTTCCCGAGATTAGTGCGTTCAAACAAACAAACTCTTCAGCTTTATAATATTAGTATAGATATATATATATATATACATATTTTCAAATCAAGGAATGAACTATGGGAATATGAATGTCTTGACCAGGACATTTAAACAATTATTGGACAAAAGAAATTTTGTTATACTCAGCCCATTCTTTTTTTATTTTGGAGGGCGAGGGGGGACACAGATGAACAAACATGCCTTCTCATAGCTCACTTTTTTTTAAATTCATTTTATTCTATGGATTTATTTATTAGTTTATTTTTTGAATGTTATAGGGAAAGTAGAAAGAACGACTAAAAATGAAATTAATGAATTCCAAATACTCAACATTTCTGATAACCTATAAACACATAAATCAATTCTAATGTATGTAATACAAACCTTGTCATTATAAGGCAAAATTAGTACTCCTCCAACTTTTATCAGATTTTTAACATAAGGTTCATATTCTTCAGGACAAGAGGCACCACAATATACTCTGTCATACAATTGACAGTTACTATCTAAGAGCAAACAATTCCCAGCATGAAATACAGGTTCACAAAAATCAAATTCATCAATGGCACTGGAAGACCTGAGGAAGCTGTATAACTTATCATTTGCATAATCTACAATATCACTATATAACTCTACTCCATGATTTGTACCATAGGGACCTAAAAGAAAATCAATTAAATAGCAATCTAAAGCAACTGCTAAAAGAAAAAAAAAAGTACAAAATATTAAAACGAATTTTTTATATTTACCAAACATTTTTACAAAACATTAAAAGATGTTACATTGAAACCCATCAAATCCGAACTAATTGGGGCTGTAGCCTGTTCAGATTATTCGAAAATTATCCATAACGTAATAATGAACCCTAGTTACGGCATAATAACGAACCTTCGATACTTCGAAAATTGAAGATAACCGATTTCGAGTGAAAGATTAAGTGATATTTTGCGAGTTTCTATTGTTATTTCATTGTTTTTGCAAAGGGATTAACCTAAAAAATTTTAATAACCAACTTTTAAAGTTTTCCAATCTTGCATGACATAAGTATGTAGACTCATTTACAGTTTGTTAGGTATGCTAACTGTACTTCTTTGTTAATTTTTCAACAAATCATATAAAATATGGTCATAGTAATTGTTTTATGACAAAATAAATAAGTTTCTCTTTTTTTTGCCGGTGTTCTACAAATCTAAATTTGTTGAGAAAAACTTGTTCAGATTTCCCAGGATTTCGGATTTCAGGGGTTTCACTGTAGGTATGAATGATAACTGATCGTAATTTAGAGCCTTTTTGTCAAATATAGGGTGAGGAAAATCAATGAAATGAAAATTAACCTCATAAATTTTTATTTCAACTCCGGGAATAAAAATTTAGGAGATTTATTAAAAATAAAACATGTTGAAACAGATTTTTTCATTCTTGCTTTGTTTTAATTTAGCTGCACACTCACATAGTTTTTTTTCCTTTGGATACCTATGACATATCTGCCACTTAAAAAAATCCTGATTTATCTTGAAGGATTTGATTTTAGTAAGTGGTTGATTTTAAAAGCTATCAATTCATTTGAAATAATTTATATGTTTCCTATATATACTAATGAAAAAAGAAATCAGTCACTTAAGCTTAATGCATCATATGTTTATTTCATTAATGCCATCGTTTGATAATAATTTTCAATGTACGTATTGAGGTTTGTTAAATACTGTTTGAAAATGCATAAAATTTACCATAATGTTCTTTATCTCTACCTTTTCCTCCAATGTTCAACATAAAACATACCATATTCATTGAATTTCAGTTGCAATTGGTGGAGGTTAATTTTTTTCGATATCTTCATAATTTTCTAAATTAATGGCATTAGAGCCAGTGATTTGAATTTATTATTTCTGGTAAAGTCGGTCAGATTTTCCAATTGGCATTTGCAAACCAAGGCGGGATTAACACTCTTAGATGTCTAAGCACTAAAAACTTTGATGTTTACATATAATTTGCACAATTCAATTTACCAACAAGGAAAACATCTACAAGCTTTTTTAATGGGAAATTCAAAATAAAACGATAAATGAAAAATATTTATTTTAAAGAATCATTTTACTTGGAGTTGATTAATCCTGCTATTGTTTTTCCTTACAAAGACTCTGTTCAAATCCTTATGATCCTACACCAATATATATTCATGCAGTAAAATTCAGGGTGCCCAAATTTCTGAATCCCCTATTTGTAAATAAAGAGTGCGGAAGACTCGAAAAATTTCAGTGATAATGCGAAAATCCGCATTTTCTCAATTGCATAATTTTAAAATCCTTTTAAAAAAGCTTTTGAAGAAAAATACGCTATGAGCTGTAGATGTTCTTCAAGCACGGAAAAAGCTGCAGATTAGCATATTATTAGATTTCTAAAGCACAGGGTTTTGAGTAATTTAGCTTCAAAAATTATTATTATTTTTTTTTAATTTAAAAGATTAATTTTTGAGGTTGTCTGCATCTCAGATTTACAATAACCATTAGAATGGAACTTTTATAAAATGCCTTTCGATCAAAACCTTTATTTTATTTTATTAATTTACTTTTTTGACAGGAGGAGAAAATTTAAAAAATGCAATGCCCCTCTTTCAATAAAGCTAACTAGGTGTACAAGAATGTTATCTGAATCAAGTGCAGTTTCTTGACTATTTTGAGGTTGGTTTCTTGGCAGTAGCGTAGCTATTCCCGGATTTTGGGATGGTTTCTTCGAGAGAAAGCAGGGTTCATGATTTTTTTAATTTAAATCAGATTTTTTAAAATTTAAATCGGATCTTTTTGATTTTTTTAAAAAAGACATTGAATAGTTTGGATATTTATTATGCCCCATTCTTAGAAACAATATGGCATGATAGTCAATATGCAAAACCACACTTAAACCTATTCACGGCTCCCACTGCCTTAACACAATTTGTAGCAGCTCTCGGATCAGGTAAAATGTCCTTTTTGTATCAGTTTGGTGCAGAAGAATTTTAACTTTTGTATCAGTTTGGAGCACAAGAGATCGACTTTTGTATCAGTTTAGGAGCCGAAAATATCAACTTTGTATCATTTTTGGAGGATTTTTTTCTTGTTTTTTTTAAATATTAAACGGCTGTTTTAAAGCAATGTCATTTTCATACATCAAGGGTAAGAGCAGTTTCAAGTCTTCAAAATGATAGGAAATGTAAACGTCAGTCATCGTTCAAAAACTGGATTACTTTTATATTTCTTAAGAAATTATTCATAACCTATTCAAAAAGTAAGACTAACTAAACCTATAACCCTTATAAGAGTGTTTTCAATACTTTTCTCAAGAAACAGATTATTATTTTTAAAAAATGTTTTATTGTTTTTTTCTTCTTCTAATAGTTAAGAATAGCTGGAAGAAAGCTTAAAATTTTCTTCTTTTCAAAACTCATTGCACTCTTTTTTGTTTAATAGCTAAAACACTATTCTTTCAAGAAAATAAGCAAAAACTAACAAATATGAAAGGTTCAACTATTTTAAACTATTTATCATTTGTTTTTTAAATGGTACTTATTTAGGTATAATCATTGTGATTATAGAAACAGTAAAATTTTGAATGATTAAAAAATATTCCTTTAAATTTCAATCCAAAATGCTCACTTGGATGCTTTGGAAGTAATTAATGGCACTAAAAGTAAATTGCTGAGTTTTATAATTTTGCAGCAAGAAAATTCAAGAACCAAATTATATTTTTCAGTTCTATAATAGAAAGGCAAAATGTATTTCTTATTACATGTTGATAATTTAATGTCTAATGATTTATTTATTTTTTTCAACAATTTGTCTTTACATCTTTCAAAATTGTGCAATAGTTACAATTAAATTTCAAGAGTCCTAGGGTTACAGCAATTGGATGCTGAAAGAAACTAAATGGAATTAAAAGAAAGAGGAAATGCGTGATAATTTCATAACTTTCAAATCTAGTTAAAAAATTGAAGCTTTAAGCAAGTTTACTTTTATGAGGTTGTTCATCCACAACAAAATTTCTATTTCTTCTAATAATATTTCTTTACATATTTGCTAAAGATTATCAATTCATTAAGATATACATGGTTTTTTTTTTAATGATTTTCTAACTTAACTAATTGTTTTACTTATTTTGTTCTTTATATTTGTTTTATGTTTTTGAATTCTTTGAATTTTTGAATGCTTGTGGTTATACGATATAGATCACAGAGCTTAAAGAGTAATGAGAAAAGAAAAAAAGCTGAAATTCAATGTTTAATTTTACAGCGTTTTGAAAGTCTACCTCTAAACACTTTCGGGAACAAATATATATTTGCAAACAATGTTTTTATTTAAAATAAATCTACATTTATTTACTTTGAGAAGAAACATTATAAATAGTTGAAATGGAAAAAATCCGATTTTTATAGGGGATGCAAAAAGATTGTAGAACGTATGCGCTCCTTTGCTTGCACGTGGAAAGTAGGCTTAAGGAATTTGAAAAAATTGTTATAATGGAGCAGCAATCTTTTTAACATCTGTTATGTTATTGATTTTTCACATTTATTAGTATTTCCTAAACATTAGATGCTAAGTTTATTTTTTTTCACGTTCCATGAAATTAAACTGTTTTATCTATTTCAAGAAAAACTTACTAAATAAAATGTTCAACATAAATAGTGATAATAGGAATGATTTTTTTTTCTATAATACTTCAAAATATTAGAAATTGTATCATTGTTTCTTCCACAAGCGTGGGACACATCACTCATTTTGATCAAGTTTCTCATCCATATTTGATGTTCTTAAGAGAAGGTAGAGCTAATATTCATTAATAAACTGCTTCAAAGGTAAAAAAATTAGTCGACTAAAGGAAAAATGCATCGAATGATGTCGACTTTGAGGTTAAAAAAACATAATATCTAAAAATTTTTCGATTTTTTTTCCGAAAATCGCCGTTTGGCGCAAATTTTGCGAAAAAACGCATTTTGTAGCAGCATGTAGCAGAAAAATCATTTTGGCGCAGCCGTGAGAGCCCTGCCTATTTTCACAGCAATAAATATATTTTAATAAGTATAATGATAAACAGATTTTAATACAAATGCATGACTGTTAAATTGATCTGAAATACAATTTTTAAGATAAAAAACATAGAATGCAATTATTATGAATTGCAATTTAAATGATTGAATGAATTATGCTTTGCTGGTAAGATGCTTGAAGAATAAGAAATTGTAAAATCAATGATTTTTTTGAAAAAAATCACTTGATTTAAATCAACAAACTCTGGGGAGAAGAGAGCTAATTTCATTTCTTTATAAGAAAAATTGGTCAAATTCTATACAATTTTCACCATTTCAGGGGGGTATCCCTACCCCCCCCCTATCTAAGCCAGTGTGACTTGATGGGTAATGTAATTAATTTCAAACATGGGCATTCTTGGATAAAGTATTTTGATGGTAAAACAGTTGTATTTAGTGACATAGAGAAAGAGTTAATAAAAAATAAGTTTAATAAAATTCCAAGTTTTTGCTAATATACTTAATGAAATTGCTTTGTCAACAAAAATTCCATTATGAATGTTACTTCTAAAAGTGTAATGTATATACTATAAACATAGATTTTTTTCCAGAGTTATCAGATTTAACAAGTCTTTGTCTGTGTATTATACATTCAAAAATTTTAATTATTATATCGTCGGTATGCAAGAGAAACTGACCAAGTCAAAATTTTAGGAAATTGAGTTTAACTGATCAACAGGCAGAAAAAATTGACCAAGTCAATGTCACTACTAGAATAGAAAGTGATGTTTTTTTACAGCAACAAAATGACTATTTTCTACAGACACAATTATTTACATGCAGGTCAGTTAAACTCAATTTCCTAAAATTTTGTTGGTCAGTTTCTCTTGTATACTGACAATATACAAAATTGTGATAAAAGTCGTAAAATCTTTTGCATGATTGAACTGTTTAGAACTTGCCCGAATAAATTCAGGAAAAGTAATTCATTTACCTAAAATTAGCCCGGCCATGGTACTAAGATAACCACTGCCGCTTCCTAAATTTAGAAATGAATGACCGGCTTTAAGCTTCAAGGCTTCCATGACTTCAGAGTAGACACATGGGGCAGACAAATGCAGGTTTCCAAATCTCCAAGCAATATCTCTGTATGCATTTTCTTTCTGTTCTGGGGTATAGTAATCACCTCTGTCCACCGATCGAAAGATGCGCTGTACTGTAGGGGTTTTGATAAATTCTGCTTCAACTAAATGATCTATCAGTTCATCATTATTCTTTCCTGCACTCACTGCACCGCCCATCTCTGGCTTTAAATATTATGCCTCTGAAAAATTGATATTAAAGAATATTTATAAGTTTGAAATAAATACAGTAGAACCTCAAAGCATCATTCCTACATCCATTGGTTTCCTCGTATGCATCTTCCTGTCCTGTTTTTAATGGTATCATCTTATTTCATATTGATTGACCCACATTCATAGATTTCTCATTATACTGAACAAAATGATGTGCTGTGAGAAATGATCAATCAAGGCTCTACTGTAATGAATTCAATAAACAAATTTATATAGTCACCACAATGGTGTGTACTGTGATTTTATTAGGGTGGTCAGTGGCTACTAATGTTAAAAACTTTGGTAGTCACATGAAATTTTTGGTAGTTGTAACATTAAATCCTTAAAAATCTTGCTACTTGTGCAAGAAGTTTTAAAGTCAGAGATATAAAAAAGTTTATTTGACAATAGTTCATTTTAAATAATATAAAATGTACTGTGTATATTAGAAAGTTTTATGCAATGAAAAGTTGTGGTACTTACGAAAATTCCTTTAACCATTTTTATTAAATGAAGCCAATTGCCTTTCGTATTGGCCAAAGGCAATTTTTACCCCCAAAATGAGAAGTTTCCTTCAAACACATGTGAATTATTATATGAATTTATGTAATATTACTGTGTTGTAAACTCGGCAAACTTTTTTGGTCGGAGGAATTTTCCGTATATACTGAGTTGCTTCTAATCAAAGCTGTATTCTCTCCCTTCCTAATTAAAGTAATTGGATAGACCCCTCCTTGGTCCGCATCACATGTCATGCCACAAAGAGCAAAATGTCATGTACCATAAGAAACAAAGGCTTTAATATTACTATGCAGTTAAAGAGAGTTCAAGTCAATTAAAAAAAAAGGGGGGGGGGACTGTGTAGAACAAAGAATTTGTTTCAGGGTTAGTCTACAAAATTTTGGCAGCTTGAGCTACCACATTTTTATTGATATTGGTCACTGTCACCTTGAATTAATACAGTGACGTTCCCAGTACGGGTGTAACCCAGGGCTGCAAAAAAGCCGGCTTTTTTTAAAAAAGGCCAGACCGGCCGGCTTTTATTAAAAAAGACCGATCTTTTTTAAAAAAGGCCGGTCTTTATTGGCCTTTTTCAATTAGACACAATACTATTTACTATTTGCACCTATACTATGTCCATTTATGTTGCTACTGCTAATTTGCGTAAAATAAAGCTCAAATCTTTCTTTTAGTGGAGTTTATTTAAAATTAGGTTTAGAATTATTTTGTTACAACCTTAATACATTTTACAATACTGATTACCATTTTCGTGTTTGTGTGCTTAATTTCGTGAGACTCTCTCATTAAACTCTTGCCTAATATTATAGCTAGATACAGAATAGATCTTTTTCAACACAAAAGGAGAAGGAAATTAAATCTAGGTTGGGAGAGGAATCAAATTCGGTGTCTTCTATAGTCGAGCACAATACCTTATCTTAATACATATGAAAAGCTAATCCAATTACAGATTCCAGTACATACTTCTCACTTAAAACTCAGATTTTAATGTTAAGAATTTAATTACCTTAAAATAATTCAGGATACTGAAGCTTGCAATAAAGAACTATATTCATTAATTTTTTTCTATCATATATTTTACACTACAAACAAAAAAGTATTTTGCTCAAGGTGAGAAGAATAGGAAAAACTGATTTGCAGTATCTTCTTTCCTTTACCAAAATATTACTTACATAATGCTAATTATCTAAACTAGTGTTTACCTACAGCACACTTCATGGCAAAAATTTAAAAGACGTCATCTGTGGTGAGTAGTTGGCTTGCTTTTAAATAAGGAAAATTTTCTTTTATATACAAAGCATTAAAATTTTTTAAGATCAATATCATTCTAGTACAATTTAACGTTGACCAACTAGTCTGCTTCAAGATGGGCATCTTTTACTATATGCAATTTATTTGACAAATAGCTTTGGATCAGAGAATTAGTTAACTAATTCAGTGGCACGACAGCCATTTGAATCCTTGGCCTACTGTGCCCATCCCAGCTTTCGAGACCGAGGGCCCTGGGGTGCAGACGCATGATATTCCGGTCAAGTGGTCAGCCTGACACTAAATGCCCAGTGTTAGTTCTCAAGCAAGCTCTGTCCTCATTTTATCGACCCCACTAAAGGGATGAAAGGCTGAATCGACCCTGCCCAGCCCGGGAATCGTACCCGTGATCTATGGCACGAAAGGCTACCACTCGGCCTCTTTTAGAGAGCTAGTTATGGTTCTGAAAAACGCTTTTGAAAAAAAGGTGCTTTAAAATATACAAAAGATTATTAGTTAAAGACTAAGGTAAGTGATTGGTAATATTTAGTTCATATAGTAGTGTCAATTGAACTTTTGAATTCTTAGCAAAAATCTTTGAAAATAAATCGTTATAATAAATTTTCATTCTTATTTCAAGTATTTTGCTATTGCAGTAATAGTTTAATTATATAAATGATATAAATACAACTTTTTATTTAATATTTTTTTGTAAAAAAAAAAATAAAAAATTTTTTAAAATAAAAGCCGGCTTTTATTTAAAGAAGCCGGCCTTTTTTAAGCGGTTTAAACCAAAAAAAGCCGGCCTGCTTTTTTTGGCCCGGCTAAAATCCGGCAGCCCTGGGTAACCCCCTCCCAAAAAAACTGAATGAATAATAAATTAATTTTAAAAAAAACAAGGTAGTAGTGATATTTAGGCAAAAGTACAATGTACTTGCTATATACTAAAATGCATAATTGCATATGCAGTCAACGCTCGATATAATGACCATCTGCGTCCCACAGAAAAAGGTCTTTTATAACAAGTGGTCGCTATAGGAGGTGGAATTTTCTTTATAAAATATACATGCATCATGCATATTCCGTATTTCCGTTAAAATTGGTAGTTTTTAAAAGATTTCAGCTAAATTATTTTCTATCATTGGAATAAAAAAACTTATCAGTGCAAAATATTATTACAAAATATTAAACAGATTTAAAAGTACAAAATTTAGAGAGAAAAATTACATTCACATTTCTGGAAGCAGAACTTCTGAGCTGACATGACACCTGGTATTGGATTAGACGATTCAGAAAGGTTGCTATACCGAAAGCAAATTTACAGAGTTCATAGCGATAAAGGGACTTTTAGCACTGGTCGTTATAATAGAATGGTCTTTATAATGTGTGGTCGTTATAAAGAGCGCTGACTATACTATATATTTATAATAAACTCAGTAAACTCCTAGGAGAGACCACCCCGTTTTAAAATAGCCAATTTGGCATCTACCTCACAGAACGATAGAACTTGGGTTTCGATCAAATCAGGGTGACCAAGATTGTGTACTCATCGCCAACCACGCCAATGGGGTGGACTCTCCTAAGATCCAACCATAAACTCTAAAATCCCTTTAGGTGTTAGAAGAGTATCATCAGTTAAAAAAAATAAACAAAATTCATTTTTCAAATTCTAGAGCTCCTAATAATGAATAGAGCTCCTAATAATGAAATTCCGCCTTAAAACTTAAAATCAAATTTTGTAGAGTGTTCTCAAGTAATGCATTACAGCTTTTGATAAAATACCCAAAATTTTACTTTCAGCTTGAAGTTGAACTTTTATAACTTATTGTGTAATTTATTTATACTTATTCTTCCATGCAGATTTACATAACTTTGAAAAACTAATAAGGCCTAATAAAACCCAATAAAGCTTGATAAAAACTAATTGGGTTGGACTTCTTCCAACCTGTTTGCCACACAAATTTTATTTATGTTGTTTTTAAAGGTATAAGTGGTACTTATCATTTATATGCCCTACCTTGGCGATGGTTTTAGAAATGTCATCAACATGAATTTAAATGTTATGAGTACTTTATGTTGTTGAATAAAAATATATATTGCTTTGTTTATGCTTCATTAAGCGAAAAAAATAAGGTAGGGCTTTAAACCGATATGTACTGTGTATTTATTAACACAATGGATTTGCATTTCTTGTCAGTCATGGATTTCTATTGCAGTGTATACAATTTTGTACTCATGCTTTTTATAAATAAAATGCTTCAGTTATGCATACAAATTTTTACTGCATATTGTTACACAAGTTCTTCGACTATTTTGGAAACACTGTTCTACCGTTGGGTATAGGTACAAGAATTATTTTTTTAATTTAAATTCCCTCTTAAGATGCAATTTTTTCAGGTCTTCTAGTGGTTACCTTAAAAAGGTTAATCATTTTTTAAATTATTCAGTATGGAGAATTTTAAATCCAAAAAACAAACACAAGCGTTAAGTATGTAGTCTTTTCAGCAATTGTGACCGGGGGAGGGCAGCCCTAAGGCCTAGAGCTAACAGGGTAGTGGTGTGAAGTAGAGAAGTCTTTTCAGCAAAAGATATCAGGCGCAAACAATTGATTTCATACAATACAAATAACAATATACATATATACGTAATAACGACGAAAGGTATTTTCGTGTTAAAATTAACATAAAGTAAAAGAACATATCATAAAAAGGGCACAATAGTTCTCCGAAGTAAAGTTTCCTTTACAGCTGCACTAATAAAATTTTGATTGCTACACATTACAAAGACATATAAAAATCACTTTTTTGAAAATAGAAATGAAAGCAGATGATTTTCATTTATCTTTATATAATTCAACGAAAGCAAGTAAGCGATATATATCTAACCGAAACTGAGGGTTTAAGACTTCATATCATAAATGCTCTAGTTCTGATTTTAGTTCTCGAGTGAAACAAATCACGGCGGAAAGGGAATCTTAAGGTTGTTATTTGGCCTCAAGTAAGCAATAAATAAAATGCAAAATAATTTGTGTTTCAAATAATATAAGTAATTACTTGAAGGGCAAAGTTTCATAAACGTAAAACACTTCTACGACGAGCATGAAAAGAAAACAAAACAATAAAAAAAAGTGATCCAAGAAATGTGTGGCCAAATTGAAAGGAAAATTCTCTTGACTGAAATGAATATAATACAGCGTGGCTACGTTCGAAAAATGCAACAGCTAAACGCGGGAGATATATCACGTGATCAGTTTAGATCTAACGCCGCTGTTAAGGATGGGATCGAAAAATTTCTCGTCAATTAAACTTTGCATGCAGCATAAAAATGTATACTCCTCTCTTATTGTCTTATCTAATTATGATTGACCATTTGATATACATGAAACACTCGAGCGCCTTTCATAAAATTTAAAGCAGACTCTCAAAAATTGGCTTTCCATCTTTTATAGAGGTCTAGTTCAGGACAGTAGTAGCTTTTCAAATTCGAAATTCTTTAGCGCAGCACTTGCAATTGAAAATTTTCCGAGTTTTTGGTAGGTTACAGTTTATTGTTAGTGGTTCAAATTTTCGGTGCTATGTAAACACGTAACACTAACCTCCTTCTTTGGTGCACTGGGTGTTGAAAAAAGTGTAACCGGGGAGGGATTTCTCTTTTTTATTTGGGGGGGGGGGGGTAAAACACTCACCTTGGTTTTAAGACACTTCACAGAATGGAGTATTACACATGTAAGGACTGTTAAGAAAGAAAAATCCCTCTGAGGAGATTCTCTTCCCTCAACTTCGGTCACGTACTAGTCAGCTTTTAATAAACAAAGTAAATTCCTCAAAATACTAAAAAACAAAACAATCTCAACGGCACTACAGCCCATTGGGGGTCATGCTTACTGTCCCATTCCAGCTTTCGATCAAGGCGAGGGCCCTGGGGTGGGGTACAGAAGCAGATGTTCCGGTCAAGTGGTTGGCGTCATGTGGAACCCCCAGTGTTTAGTTCCCAAGCATGCTTGGCCTTCCTTTTATCGACCCCACTAAAGGAATTAAATTACTCCATTATACTACCTGCAGGCTGCCACAAGATTGACTGTCAAGGTGTATGCAGTGTAATGTCAGTGTAAAATCAAGGTGCCTTATTTTTGCAATATTGCATTCACCTTGTCCCCGACAGTAAATACTGATATGACAGTATAAAAGCAAGGTGCCTTACTTTCGGAATATTGCATTCATCTTGTCACTGACAGTATACGCTGATATGACAGTGCTTTGTCAGTATAAAAATCAAGGTGTCTTATTTTTGCAATATTGCATTCACCTTGTCACCGACAGTATATACTGACATGACAGTATAAAATCAAGGTGCCTTTTTTTTAAATATTGCATTGTTCTCATTTTATTCGACACGTGATTTACACTAGACCATCATGCCGCGTTTGCGTTATGCTTCCATTCTTTTTTCATAGTCTTCTCAGTAGATAACCACACATCAACTGTCCTGGGTTACATTAATAAATGAGATAATGCATACATAATTACTGAAAATAATATTTCCCTACACTACTCTTTATTGTTGAACAACCAACAAACGAGAAACCACGTGTGAGTGTGAGGAGAGACACGCCGCCGATTGGAACGATGGGTAAAATTCTTTCTACCCCAACGCATGCGCAGCTCAACAGCTTTCCATTGGCTGTTACTTACCCTGACGACAACAGCATTGAATCAATGTTGATTTGAACTATTTTTTGTAATATTGATGCAGATAACACTTATACAGTGTTGATGATGTAATATAATATCAATATTGTTATTTAAAGGTAATTACCATGTTGCATACATGCTGTTATTGCAGTATTGTTATATCAACATTTATGCAACTTTTCAACAGTATTTAAGAAGTTCATATTGAAGCTGTCAGTATATTACCAAGGTCTATCAAGGTTGTTGCAAGATGTTTTGCTAATAGGGTGGCATGGTAAACGGAAGGTTTTACCACTCAGCCACTGGGCCCGCTCCTCGAAGTGCAGTTTTGGAAAAAAAGATCAACAAATTTTGATGCAAAACATTTTTTTCAACAAACTGTGTGTTACTGAAAACTTCCAGAACAAGTTTATAATGTAAACAATATAGTAATCGAATAAAGGGAGGTTCAGCCCAGTGGTGTAGTCGACGGGGCCGGCGTCCCCTTCGACTACACCACTGGGCTGAACCAGGCTGGGCTACACCACCCTACCTTTTTATTTTAATACAAGCGTCCTCCCCAACTTTTTACATTTTAGCAAAAGCGTCCCCCACTTTTGATTTCAATTGCTTATCTTCGTATGCGTACGCACCCCCCCCCCCCAGCTTACTTTTCAGGACTACGACACCACTGGTTCAGCCTTAAGGAGATTACTCCCAATTGGGTCCTAGGATTAAAGGGGTCCTGGCTTAAAAAGATTTTGCTTACATTGTTAAAGGCAAATAATAAATTTTAAAAGACATATATATAACTGAAGACAAAAAAGTATCTAAGTTTAACAAGGTTGCAAAGCGTCTTCATGCCAAATCACAAACCGTCTTCATCAAATCAAACACTTTCAGATCAAAATTGTTCATATATTAGTTTCATAATTCATTAAAAATATTAAATTAATAGTTTTAGCTACATAAAATGTTTCTATTGATGGTTGGTTCATATGTTAGTTTGGATATCATAAGCAAAAGTAACAAAAATTGTTTAAACAAATATTTTGAGCAGAGCTGTATTTTTCTTAATTAAATTGAGAAGCAACGGCTGAACCAAAATTCATGAAAATTGGCATGCATGTTTATTTTCATGCTGATTACAAATCTGCACAAAAAAGAAAAAGAAAAAAAATGGGAATTAATATTTCAGATTTCAAGTAAAGGATCACTTCAATGTTTCAACAAGATGACCCCTTAACAAAATTTTATTAATTGGCATTTTATGTTGCAAATTATTTCTGATAAATTTATATATATTTCATGTATATACTATATAAACTAGCTGCGAAGCCCGGCGTTGCACGGTCTATCTTAAATAATGCTCATTTTCTGGCAGAAGACAAAAAGTGATGTCACGTATTTCTATGAAAAACATACCATGTTCCATTAAAAATACCCATATAAAGTACTTTTCTCCACCAGACACCCGTACACCTCTTAGCCGAGGCCCTATAGGTGTGCCGAAGCTGGGAGCTGGTGGCCGTCGGTCGACTACGGTGGGCCCATTTTTGCATCGAGATAGGTCTGCTGGACTGTTATGCGTACAACAACCCGGCCAGCCTAGCCTACCTACCTCTTACTGTGTGGACCTTGCTCTCCTTGATATTCCTATTCTTAAAGAAAATCGACGGAGGGTTATGGTCCCCTATCCATAAAAAGTACTGGGTCTTATAATCTTATATCACGTAAATTGTAGGTTATTCAAAAGAAAACTCAAAAACAAATGTTATTTTAAAGTACTTCTGTGTACACTATATTTTTAGATGTTTTCTTCTGGCAGAAGTAGATACTGATTTTTACCAAAACCAGATCTCGATAGAGCAACATATAGTCAGTGGTGTAGTCGAGGAAGGACGCGGGGGCACGGCGTCCGCCTACCTTTTCATTTTAATATAAGCGTCCCCCCAACTTTTTTTTCAAGACTACACCACTGCATATAGTAGCCCGTGCGAAAAACGCTCTTGGCGTAAATGTATTCCTACGTGCTTAAATGTTTGCCCCTGAGCCTTATTAATTGTTACCACAAACAATACCTTCACCGGAAACTGAATTTGTTTTAAAGTTAAAAGGCAAATCCGTTAGTATAGGGATGCGAGGTATCAGCACTGTTTGCTCTACTACTGGACCAGTCAAAACTGTAGCGCCAATCAGTTTTACTTGGAGTCTGGTTACGTTGCATACATTTGGTGGTTTAAGGTTTCTTAGCAACACAATTGGAGTGCCAGTTTTTAATTTGAGTGAACGTGAGGGAAGCCACTCGGATTTAGAGAATTTAAAAATTCTTGCTAATTAAAGCCCCACGTGGATGAGTGGTCTTGGCGTGATGATGCGACATTCCGTATTGCGGTGCGTGCAGAGCCTTTGGCTCGATCCCTTAAACACCAAAAACATTTCGCCAATACTTAGCAGCCAAGGCGGAAGAAGGAAATCACGTGATATAAACAACATGGCTGCTCGCATGTAACTGAATAGCGTTAGCAAATTATGAACTATGTTTTCTTAATTGTAAGATTAACATTTTCAAAGTACTTTTCCATCTTTAAGTTTCGGATGGTTAGTAATGAATTATGCAGGAGGTGTTTTTTTAAGCAAGATTTAAAAAAGAAATAAAATTTGAAATTTAATAACAAAACAGATCTTGTATCTGTTACATACGAACTTTCGCTACATTGTACGGTAGAAACAGCTTGAGAATATGAGTAGTACGATCGTTACTGAGAAAAATATAGTTGACCATTTTTTGTTGGTGATTGTTGTGCAGATTACTAAAATATGTTATTTAGTTAAATTATTATTCAATTATTACTTCCTAGTACAGATTTTTCTGTTGCGTAGAAGTTTAAGAATGTTCAATTTGCTTGCCATATTCTGGCACAGGTAGCGTTTTACGGCATTCAAAACGCCTAGTTTATTCCCAAAAATTGGGAACATTCGATTTTTTTTCCTTGAAATAATTTTAATACATCAATAACACATAATTTTTTACGAAAATTTCGCAATAATATAAATACTTTACCGAACATTATTGTAAGAGCATTTTAAAACAGACAACATATTTACTTCGTTGTGTTAGTATTTGCTGTAACAAAATTTTACAGTTAGAATGAAAAAAAGGAAGTTGTTTTTTATTTACATTGCAAAACTTGATATTTGTTTAAGTCATCAATAAAAATCAAAATAACACATGAAAAACCAACCTTTACAATAAAAAAATTATTGAAATGTATAGAGCTTTAAATTGTATTTCTTATTAAAAATTACCCCTCCAAATGTGTTGACTAAGTTGAAATAAAATGCTATGATTAAAACGGATAAGTTATGTATGTATGTATTATTTCTGATAGTAATTTTAAATCTAAGAAAGGAATAAAGAAGAAAAAAGGTTTTGAAGGTTAATCCTATTTTCTACAAAGTAACCAAGTCAAATATATTTTTACAATCAAAATATATTGCAACAAAAAGGCCTATTGAATTTACAAGTTAATTTTCTAATTTTCTCAATTGTATAAGTTTGTTATAAAATGTTATACTTGACGCTAGAATAGAAATAATATAACGTTATATCCAGAATAGAAATAATATAGCGTTAATGTTATATGTTCTGTAACAATATTTGAACACTGAAAACATTTTTATAGTGAGTAAATAATTCATGATTATTTGAAAAAAGTTCGTTTTTTCCTCTTAAAATTTCCAATGTTCCCAAATTTCCCAGTTTCTTCCCGAAAATTTCCGGGTTTTTACCCTACTTCAAAATTCTCAGAATTTTTGCATTTCTAGGCACAGGGTATATTATAGAATATTGAATGGATGCTTCTTAACATAGCTCAAACTAGTAAACTAACGCCAGGAACTACCCGTAAGTTCAATTGCCATTATACAATAGGTTTTTTATTATAATCATTTTATCTACATTTTTAATGAGTAAAAATTTTATTACTTGGATCTTGTAGCTCGCAATATTTTATGAGTTGAACATTGAACGTGGAAAAAACCAACTGGATTATAGATTTATAAAAAAAAGTATCACGATAAAGAAAAATAACAAAAAAAATTTGGAAGTTCATTTATTTCATCAATTCTGAAATAGCTGTTCTCATGTTTATTCTTCTATAAATTTTCACCTTTTAACTAAAAAAAAAAAAAAATAGTTATACAGGCATAAATAGATTTAATTCTTTTGGTCCTAATCTAAAAAATGTTGCATGAAAATAAAACGACCCCAAACTGTCTTAGTTCTCATGGCATACCGTCAGATTTTACACACATTTTGCCCAATATAAGAAAGTTTCTATGCTGATTTATGCTTTTTATGTATTTTTTTGAAACAATATTTAATAAAAATAAGTCATTCAAGTATTGAAAACAACATCATAGTAATAAAATACATACTGCAATGTATTTGTTTCTCCATGATGTTGTTGTAATAATAAGTTAAACACATTGCAATAATGTATGCGTGAATTATTGCAACCTTGCAATAGTAATTCAAAGATTTAAGCAGACGTACGAAGACGAAACTACAATGGCGGCGATTCGCGGGGTTGCTGTGTTGTTCTCCTTCTAATGTTTACATTCGGGGGTTGCCCACATTGTGAACTGAATCTTCGCCAGTTTGGTGAAAATCGGCAAAGGCTCTGCACGCACCGCAATACGGAAAGTCGCCGTGATGATATATAGCCTATAGCCTTCCTCGATAAATGGGCTATCTAACACTGAAAGAATTTTTTAAATCGGACCAGTAGTTCCCGAGAGCGCATTTAAGCAAATAAACTCTTCAGCTTTATAATATTAATATAGATAGTATTTAGATGAATTATGAAATAGTAGTAGAAAGAATGTTTCGTCCTCCCCAGAACTGGTTACTACCAATAATTTAATAACTAAAAGCAATTTCAAGCAAAGAAATTTGACGTATTTGAGAAAAGAAATGAAAAACTATTAAAAGAAAGTGTAAAGAAAAATTTTGATTTTTTTTCTGAATGTTTTATTAAATTTACATTAATTTAGTCATAACAAGAAGTTCCGTCTAGAACTATACGAGCCTACTTTCCCGTTACACCCAACTTCAAATTTATAATATAGCTATCACTTTCTCTCTCTTTCATTTAGCTTTAGTTCTTAATTACTTCAAATATACTTTTTTCAACGGATAATACATATTCATTCACTCAGTCATTCATTCTTTCATTTATTCAGTCATTCATTTACTCATTCATGTAGTTATCACTCGTTTATTTATTTTTTCATTCATTCACTCATTTAATTACTTTATTATGTATTCACTCATTTATTCCTGCATTCGTTCTTTCACTCATTCATTTATTCATTCAATAATTCTTTCACTCTTTCATCGATTCAATCATTCATTCATTTATTGAGAAATGCCCTTAAAAATCCCAATCAAAAATTTCATAGGAAAACAGGCTTGCTCAGTTCTTGTTGAACCTCGTATCAGTACATGTTCTACAGCGTAATATCTTTCTGATAAAGTTTGTTGCGAGCCAATCCATCGTTTAGATCAGGATTTATATGGGATTGAAATTTCCCATATGCGCTAATGTTAATTTGGTACCTTTTCATTATCAAGGCGCAAATCTCGGCGAGCAAAATTTTTGGTGACGGAACACACAAAAGGATAACAACGACGATATTCCGTTTCGCGTTAGTTGCATCATTATTGGCGACTTTATCGCCTGCGCCGGAATAATGGAAAAATGCCGCATTTTTTTTTTTTTGAACTAGCGCCTTTCATAGGCGCTAATGTTAAAATTTTTTGAACTGTTCAAAATTGAACAAAAAATTGTTCAAATCAAAAAGTAAAATATGGAAATGAGATCTCCTAGCCGAGATCTTTCGAATGCAAAAAGAATTTTTCCAATCGGACAATTCGTTCAAAAGTTATTAGGGGGGGCGGGGGGGACAGACCGACAGACACACATTTTCCCCATCTCAAAACCCTACTTTCAAATTTTTTATTTTTCAATCTTTATTTAATTACTTCACTTTTTTTTTACTTTTCTTTATTCTTAACGATATTTTTACGATACATTAAGCCTTCTTTCATGCTTTATTTATCATTATTTTTACTTTTACAGGAAAGTAGGCTAAAAATGATAAAAATTACTTAAAGATAATGCTAGTTTCTATTTTTCTTTGCCATATTTTCTATGTTGCTTTTACAAAACCATGTTACTTCCCCCCGCCCCCCGGATGAGCCGACTATTGCTCTAAGGGCATGCTCATCCCCTCCCCCTTTTTTAATAGAGCGAAAAATATGCAACTCTGGCAAACAACTATAAACATAATTGTGCTTTATATATGTGTTAAAATATGTCAGCTAATTCTGTTTCATTACCATAAGGATAATTAATTATAATTTTGTAAACATTTATAATACAGCTGGGTTTTTGTTCTTTTGCATTTTACTGCTGCTAAAGAAGAAACAATTAAAAACTTTTTTTTATTTTGAGCATTTCAATTAAATTACAATACATACACGACAAATTGATATTCCATGCTTGTCAGTTAATATAATAAAAATTGCTTTTGAATATTTTAAATATTGCAAATACATACATACCAGTAAAACAATTTTGATTTGAGCACTAAAATAACAAATTAAGAAAAAAAAAAATTGAGAGAAAAAAAAAGGAGTATAAACACAGTTGTTCAAAATAATACTGATACAAATTTAAAATAATTAATTATCAAATGATTTTGCTTTTGAATGTCAAAATATACAGCTTTAATCACTTTGCAGTTGCATGTTATCAGAAAGGTAACTGAAGATTTAGGTGCCTATAACCAAGTAAACTTATATTGCCTCTCATATAATACAGTACATTAACAATTTCAGTTATACAATTCAGTTCAACTTCAATTGACAGCAATAGGCACCTTCTGAATGAAAATACATGAATTGCAAGAAGATTAACAAATGGTATCTCCACTATTTACTAGGGGAATCAGCAGCCTGAAGTATGTTTAGAAAGTTGAATGGAATAAGGAATTTTTAACAGGTTTATTATTGAGTTTACAAATGTGTGTTCAAAATATGAGTCGGGTGAGAGGACATTGGTATGTGTGTACACAAAATTGAAACCAAATTATGCAACTTAACTCTAATGTACTTAATACACCAAATTGCTTTCATCTATTTTAAGTAATAAAAATGCATCTGCCTCTTATACAAGCACTGCTAGACAAAGAACCATTGGGGGGGGGGGGGGGGGGCAGCAATTAATTCTTGTTGGGTCAAATTCACTAAGACTAACAAAATGGTTTAGGACATTCAAATGTGAGATGAAAAAAAATGCACTTATTTACATTTGAATAGTTTGAATTAATCAAGCTAAGTGATCACAGATGAAACGCAATAGCAAATATAATATAATATTTATAAAAGCAGTTTAGTAACAAATTCTATTTAGTGTTGATTAGGTCTTTTTAAAAAAAATCAGGACTTAAAGGTGACCATTTAGCCTAAAATGATACATTTGAAGACCTAATTACCAGCCAATTGAAGCTATGGCAGGAACAACATATGCTTCGAGCAAAGAATGGTTTTACAAAGCTTCAAGACAAGCAGAAAATCAAGAAAATACCAGTTCAGAACAATCAAGTGCACTTTCAAATAGGGCAGCAAGGTCTTTTCAAACGTACACTAAGTTCTATGCATGAAAAATGGTTTAAAAATTGTTTGATAAGGTAAGAACACCTGGTATTTATATTAGAAATGTTTGATGAGAGTCAACCAAGGAGAAAACAAGAAAATAGACAAAAAGTACAAAAACAGAAAAGAAAGAGAAAAAAAGCAGTAACAGACAAGAACCTAGTCAAAAAAAGAAAAAAACAGGAGCATTGGAAAAATCATTCACTAGAGAATGATACATTTTCCAACTAAAAAAGATCCCCAAACAACAAAGTCATGTACTGTAAAGCATTTACTCATAATCCTAGCACAGGCTTTACAAGTTAGTCTTTTGTAAAATAGGAAACTCAAGATCATGTTTGCTAGAATTATAAGTTAGCTTTCCAATATATTTCTACTTTTCTCTTCAGTGAAGTAAAGCATTTCTTTCTCCCCCCCCCCTCCTTATGTCATTTATTACAGCAACAAACATCTTTGTACTAGAGCATGCTCAACCATGATTGCATTCCCCAAAATATCCCATGTCTTTGTAAAGCAACAATTTTTAAAATGTAACGAAATTACAGTACATTTAGTATGATACTAAATGGTCAAATCAAAGTATATTATTATATAAAATTACGAAAGGTTTTATTTTTTATGTTATATCAGAGTCTCTGCAAAATTTCAAAAGTGACATTTTGGGACTTTTTGCCACAGATTCAGGACTTTCATCAGTGGATATACAGTGAGTTTTATAAGCAATACTTAAAGTCTTACTAGTTGAGAGTTGGAGGGGGAAAATATTCAAGAGAGAAAAAAAAGTATGATTAGTGAAGTTAAGGTTTGTAGAGGATTGGATGGAATATTTTCATGACCAAGTTGAAGGAAGATTTCATATCTTTTTTGTTACATTTAAGACCAATTTTCCAATTCTTGACTTTCTCGGGACATTCAAGACTTTGGTGCCCTGTGACAATTTGCCTATGCCTTGTGGCCTATGTGTATATGCATGCACAAAGACTGACATGTAAATGATACCTTGAGGGGAAAATTTTTTTGTTTTTTTCATAGGTAACACTTTTTTTCTTAACATTCGTCTCCAGTATTTATGCTAATAAAATATAACATATGTAATTAAAATTTGGATTTTTAAAATTAAACTTGTGAAAAGTCTTTAGTTTTAGCTATATTAGAGTATATATAGGTTTTCAGTTATATTTATAGGTTTAATGAAAGGCACATCAGTAAAAAACATTAATTTCAACACTTTAAAGTGCATCAAGTATTTTTTTTTTCTTTCTTACAAAAAGTTGAATTTTACTTCTTTGAACAATAAAATTAACATGAGCACATGTCTTTAGTTAAAAGAAGCACACTTTTCTAGTTTCTTTTAAAAATAATACTCTTTTTACTTTAGTATTAAAATATTCTCCTTCTCTTCACTACTTTTAAAGTATAATCAAATTGATTTGAAATGAAGGCGACAACAGTTTATATAGAATATTAACACTGAATTATAGTCAATAAACATAAGGGAATAAAAATTTGAAAAATAATAAAACTATATTGCTGGCACTTGTGAGATATTCAATTGGTTATTTTCTTCTAATGACTTGTAACATATAGCCTGGAATGTTAATTATGTACACAGAATTATCTTCATTCATGACTTGATAAATATGGCAACATTTTACTTTTGAAAGTTTATAAAATTCAATTTTTAATCTTTTAAAATTATGGATCTTTCAAAAGACGTTTCATGATGGAAACTGATGAACTTCTGTATCCTCCTCCAAAATGATTCCTTAAACAAAAAAAAAAAATGACAATTTTGAAACCAAAATATTTCATAGTAAATATTAAAAAGCAATTTACTTTCTGAGCACTAATCAATTACTGCCTTTAAAAGCTTAAAATGAGTAAGATGTGCACAGTTTTCATAAAGAATAATTTTTGTATTTCTTGGATGTCCTCGTGTTTCTTTGCAAAAATCCAAGTTCAATTTCCAACTTATATGCATAATAGAATATTTCAGAAATAATACCGTTAACAGCAATATTTAACTGAATCTAGAACACATATTATGGTATACGAACTATATTACAGAATAATAAAATAGATACATTTTGTTAAGAATCCTTCCCCGACACAAAAGAATTTTACATAATGGAATCTGATTTCATGCGCATACCTGTTTCATTAAGTATTGCATTGCATGTATAACCAGATTATTTTACCTTCTTTGACTTGTTTTTGGCACTGGGAGGGGTTGCTCTAAACTTTTAAGTTTAAGGTAGTTGCATGCCTAACACATAATTTTCAGTTAATTAAAAGTATCTTGCTAGCTATTTTTATTGCAGAGTAACATATAAACTCAACTTTTACGAAGAGCTCATTAACTCTTTATGTACGGGAAGAAAGGAAATTTTTACTACAGTTAAATCCCGACTTTTTCTACTAGGCGATTACCGAACTGAACTCGCCCATTCTGAGCACCCTTCAGCCCCCCACGGTGATCTCCTCGTTCCTAATTGCAGAGGCATGGTAGGCTGTCATTGTAACGCTTCGGGGCCACTTCAAAAGTGGGCAACTCGTTTCGCTGATTGATTCTTTAATACTTTCCGGAAATAGTTAAATGAGTTCCCAAACGATTTTTTTCTGGAGAATGTAAAGTAAATAATTATAATGATAAATTATAATGTGCCTATTTGTATTCATGCTCAAAAGTTGTCAAACAGTAATTTAATCAAGAAAGTAAATAATATATTTATTGTTACTTTCCTTTATTTTTCAATTGCAATCGTATTCCAAATTGTATCTCAGTTGGAAGTATTATTATCTGGAAGTATTATTATCTATACGGATAATTTGATGTTAATAATTTTAGCAAACTGTTCGTGGTTAAAACTTATAACTTATTCATTCACATACTGCAGAAAATAAGAGGCCTGTATTTCTCATTTTATTCCTTATGTCTTTCCGTAATTTGAAGCAGTGTTGTTGTTTCTTAAGAAATTTGTATGTGTATATATACTGTAACCAGATTGAGATTTATTAGGTAATGAGTTTTCTGATACTGAAACTTTACGAATCATAAAAACATCAACACACTGAATTTATGTACGAGAAGGCATTAAAGTTACGGAAGTAATTAATCTTCTCAGCATTGGGAAAAGAAAAAGAAAGTAAAGAAGAGCTAATTATTGATGTATCATATAAAATATGTTCTCTTTTGCAGTGGCGCATTTGGAAGGGGAGCTTGACTTGCTTGTTTCGCCCCTCCCCCTCGTTCCTCGCAGCATGAAAGCGCCCCCAAATCTTAAATTGCATTCACGCCCCCAGAATAATATAACATACTAAAAATTTAAAGGAGCGCCGCCCCTTAACTTTCTGCTGAAAGGGGCAGACCTAGGGCCCTCTTTCCTATGCCACTGCTCTTCCGATGTTATAATAATTTGATCTGTAGATTTAGAAAAGCTACATAAGAGAAACTGGTTTAGTAATATCTCTCAATTGCATGTATCAGTTCAACATTTTCAAAATTCTGCCAACTGTATACCGCTAATTACATGTACTCACAAATATTATAGAGTAATTATTTTTAATTAATACGATTAACTTGAGAAAAGATGGAACTAACACCGAATGTGCAATGCTTCCTGTTTTTAGGACAGAAATGCAAACTACATAAATGATTGAAACTTTCCTCAAAACGTAAAGTAACAAAAAAAAAATTTAAAGTGAAATTTTTCATGTTACATGATTTATAGTTTCTATCTTTTAACTGATACAATGCTGTCCTAAATGCAAAACATTTCTGTAAATATATAGAACGGAAATTGAAAAAATGTTTCTAAATTTACGAAGAACTCTCTTCAAATAATCATGTTTCTTGATAGCAGTTTCTCAATAAAATTCGTGCTTTTCTGCAATCTGTGCAACTACAGAGAAAGATGCAGTGGTGTAGTCGACCGGGGACGGCGTCCCCCAACCTTTTTATTTTAATACAAGCGTCCCCCCACCCCAAGTTTTTTACATTTTAACATAAGTGTCTCCCCAATTTTGATTTCAATTGCTTATCTTTCTATGCATAAGCCCCCAACTTTTTTCCAGGACTACACCACTGGAAGGATGTAAGATTACTCAAAACTGAACACTTGAGAACTGTGACTACTAGTTTAAAAATTGTAAATGTATGCATGATAAGCACTTGAGCTCTGTGACTTCCAGTTTTAAAATTGTAAAAAAATACATAATAGTTTATTCCAGCTATAGATAGCAAGCTAGCCTCTGTCGGCTAAACTTCTGAAAGCATCTTTGGCCGAATAACCTATAGCACATGGGTGATTCTGATTCGAAATTCTCCAACATTTCTGAAAATTTTCGAGACCCTGTTCCGAAAATTAAAAAAAAAAAAAGGTCTTCCCAAGTTTTTAAAATTTATTAATCTTAAGACTTGACGAATAATGCTAGCAGTCAAACAAGTCGCACGAATGAAAAAACTAGACTGAAAAACAAATTTTGTCATTTTCTTTCTTCCGGACATCGCGCATCTCCACGTTGATAACAGCCATCAATCACAGTAATTATGTTGTCATTAGGGCACCTGCCATTATGGCAAATGTAAATCACCGTCACTCGATGAAAGCGTTTCATCAGAAGAAAGGTGTTTGTTTGGTTTTTTTTTGTTTTGTTTTGTTTTGAGGGGTGATCTTTCAGCACCAAGTACCCTACCCGCGAAATATTAGTAATGACGTCCACTTCAGTCAGCGAGAGAGAAAACTAAATTTTGAAAGATTTGCAATAATTTGAGTGTGTGTGTGTGAGTTTTTTTCTTTCTTTTTTCCCTTATGAACTTGTTTTCCACATTTTTCATAGGTGAAATAAATTGCTCATAGCCTAGAAATGTAATCATTCGATAGATTGAAAGAAATTGCATATAATAATTATAATACCGAAAAATTCCGTAAGAAATCTTAAGTTGAAAATTTGAGTAAGCTGGAAATATTTATTCAATGAGAAGGAAGGAAAAAATATCCTTTTTTTTTTAAATCTATTTTTGAGACATTAACTCAACCCCAATTTTATTTTGTCGATATAATTTGCCAGAAAAAGAATTCCAGAAAAGTAGCTTATATTTAAAAATTGTGCGTATACTGTAGCTGGGATATATAAACAATTAATAACTGGCAATGATGTTCATAAATCTTAACCCACAGCTTTTCGTGGGAACCCGTTTATAGTTTATCTTAAAGAAACATCCTTTGGAAAACAGCATCAGTAACTAATTAGGAGCATATTTTCAGTTTTTTAACTTCCAGATAATTAATAAATGATTAAAATCATTCCGAGTTCATAATATGATAGCATATGTTGGAAGCATATGGTTGCACAGTTTTGAGGTAGCTTAGATTCACGTAACTTTCTTCTATATCTTTCGTATGAATGTTCTTTTCTTTTTTTACATTGTAAAATAATTCTGCAAAGGTACAGAACGGAATCTTAGTATCTCTGTAAATTTACAAAGAACTTGTATCAAGTGAAATAATCAAGTTTTTTTTATAACAGTTTTTCAATAAAATACTTGTTTTTCTGTGTACACTCTGTACAACTATAGAGAAAGATTTGTTAAATTGCGTAAAACTGAGAGCTCGAGATCTGTGATTACCAGTTTAAAAATTGTTCAGAAATGCATTGTATATTGCTGGTGAGCATTTTAATTTTAGCACTGGTAGGCAAGCCCAGCCGTTATAATCTTTACAACACCGGAGGCAAGACCGTATACAGAAGGTGTCTATGGGCTCCGTCCGAAATCCTGAAATTTTTCGCAATGAAGAAAACGACCCTCCCTGAAACTTTCCTTAACATAAGTGTGTCAAACTCAGCCCCCCCCCCCCCCGAAAAAAGTTTATGAATACGGCCTTGTTCAGAGGGAGCCACTGTTGCGGCTCATTATCTGTTGCTATCATTTTACAGAATATTCTCTTTTCTCTTATCTGTAATTTTCTTTCAAATACTTTGTAGTTTCCTCTTTTTGGCTCATTGCAGACTGTCAGATTCCGGACAAATGATTTTCAAGAGATTTCTCATACATTTTCGAGCAAAAAATTTTGCAGGAGGGAGAGGGGAGGCGGCTTTTTGAATTTTTACTAGCTGCTAGTTTTTTTTTTAATGTCCTTTATTGTTTGAACAAGAGACATACGTGACAACATGATTTGCATATCCTTTCAACGAGATAAACAAATCACGCTGAAAACAGTAATTTTTCAATTGCACCTCCCCAAATGAACGATTGCATCTATCACCATTCATTTTTATTTTTCATCACCAATTTTCATCGGGATCGCTCATATGTGTACTGAATTTCGTTCATTTTTTTTAAAATTACAGTGCTTACCATAAGGTGGTTACCACATCAGACACACAAGCACTTATACATATATTTTTCAAATATGTCCATAAGTGTTCAGCGTAACTTAAAATGTATAAACTACCACATTCGAAAACTCTAGCAAATCTAATGTAAATTTTGTACGTAGAAAAAAAACCAGTTTGCCATATGGCCGACTAGAAAGATGGAAGTTAAACAGATTTTATGTAAAAAAAAGCAGTATGAAGGTGCTTTATAAAATATAATAATAATTATAAAATAGATATAAAAAAAAGAAATTAACATTAAGAAAAAATTAATTTAGTTATAATAATAATAATAATAAAGTAAAATAACAAGCGGTACCAGCACGGCGATGCCTGTGGGAATAGCTTAAAAAACATCGCCTGTGTCGACGTTCAAGAAGGGCGCCGCCCTCTCCTCCTGATGCTGCCCTTATTACGTGCGTTGAAAATATATTCCCGCAACCCACTCCCGATCTTTCTCTCCCCCCCCCCCTGCAAAAAATCCTTGCTAACAACTTAAGGAACCCCCTCCCCCAAAAAGCAGCGTGTTTCATTGATTTAACTATAACGACTTATTCGCATACGTAATTAAACGTCTATGTACACAGAACACGTTTCACCGCAACTCCCCCTCCACAACAACGGTGTCAAACGCGTAGAAAAGCAAGGCACCCCCTCCCGAAACGCGCTCTTAAAAAATACTTTTTTAAGTTGGACATTTTGTTAAAAATCAGTTACTGCAGGTGTTACTGACTATCACATAGGATTTTTCAATAAATTGTGCGTTTTTCCTTCGCATAATGGATAACCAAATCCTACGGCAAACCAAAAAGCCATAAAATTTCTATGAAATAAAATGTATTTTTACGAAGTTCGATGAGATTTGTTGTTATTGTATAGCGAGCAGCTATTTTCAAATAGGATCGGTATGGAGCTCCCCTCCCCCCGAAAAAAGCCATAATTTAGAAGGCTAATTATTCTCTTCGGATGCATTTAAAAAAAGCAATTCGTTATTATACAGCATTTCAATAGATGTCTTTGCCCTTTAGGATGCCTCTTTGAGATGGTCAGAATTAAACCGATGTATCACACATAAAATAATAAAAATCAAGAATGGACATTTGTTGCACATTCCTTTTCATTTATTTATTTTACAGAATAAGGAAAGGAAAGTTGCTCGTATTTCAAAGTTGGAATGATGAGGTACTTATTTCATTTCCTGCGTCTTGCCTTTCTTGCAGAAATAGCTAATTCTCAAGTAGTTCAGCCATCAATCCATGTTTGCGCATCAGTGTCCCTTTCTAATGACTATCCCCAAGAGAAAAAGTGCGGAGGAGGCCTCTGATACCACAGGGGTACCCCTTCCTCGCAACAGGAGTTCTATTTTCTGCCTTTCACCCCTGTCTTCCCGTCTGACGGCCCATACCGGCCCACCTCGGTCTTAACTGACAAAGCCGTTTTCGGCCGTCCTCGGACTTATAGAGTTAAGCAAGATGACATGAAATTTAACTTGAAATAGAAAATTTAACATGAAAATATTTTTAAAATAACATAAGTATGAGTATTTAAGATTTTTCAGTACTTGTTTATGACTAGCAAATATATAGAGGTGTAGGGTAAAAAGAAGGCAAAAAAAACAAAGGCACTCAAACTCTTAGGAATGGGCCTCTATGTAGGTTGTGGATTGTCTGCTATTTCAGTTTTTATTTGTAATATATGCCAGTAAAAGGCCTGTTATGTGCCACCATCTGGCAGGTGTGCCATAGGTTCACCGTCTCTGACCTAGATACATAACAAAATTCAAATTCAGCTGATCTAAGGGAAATGATAGTGACTCTTTAATCACTTATCCAACCACATCTTGGGGAAATTTTGCACTACTTAAAAAATATATATATATATATATATATATATTTATTTCAAAGTACAGTGTATGCAAAACTATTTTATTAATTTTAAGAATCAATGCTTTACAATATCCCTATAGATAAGAGAAATCCCTAAAAGAAGTAAGTAAATTTTACTTTAACTACTGAAAAATATGTACACATAATTTTAAGGAATTAACTTACAATGGAGTCCTAAACATATTATTAAACTAATAGCAGGGTTCCCACCAAGAATATGATACAAAAAAAGTGAAAAAAGTGACCATTTAAGAAAAAAAAGTGATCAATTAAAAAAAAGTGACCAAATGAGAATAAGCTTTGCATTACCACTAAAACACATGTAGAAAAAAGGTTTATACGTTTTTAAGCATAGAAAAATATACATTTATTTTCTTCACATGCAAAAGTTCCATCTAGAACTATGCGAGCCTACTTTCGTACATTCCAACTTCAGATTTATACTCTTGCTATCTCTCTCTCTAAATTCTCATTTAGCTTTAGTTCTTGATTACTTCAAATGTACCGTCTTCAACAGTTAATACATATTCATTCACTCATTAATTAATTTACTCGTTCATGAATTTGTACACTTATTTATTTCTTCACTCATTCATTCTTTCACTCATTCAGTTATTCATTGATTCATTCTTTCACTTATTCATTCATTCCTTGAGAAATATCCTTAAAAATCCCAGTCAACAAATTTCATAAAAAATAGACTCGGTTAGTTCAGGTTGAACTTCGTATCTGTACATGTTCTTTGGCCTAACATCTTTCCGATAAAGTTTGTTCCAAGCGAATCCGTCAGCTAGATCAGGATTTATATGGGATTGAAATTTCCCCGTAGGCGCTAATGTTAATTTTTTTGAACTGTTCAAAAATGAACAAAAATTGTTCAAATCTAAAAAAATATTTACCACTGAGAGCTTCTTCTAATAAGCTTGTCCACACAAACTTGGATCTTATGCCTAATGTTATGTAATGTGCTTTATTTTTGCCCTTAGGTGCTAATGTTAAGATTTTTTTAACTGTTCAAAATTAAACAAAAAATCGTTCAAATGAAAAAGTAAAATATGGAAATGAGGTGTCCTGGCCAATTTCCTCAAAAGTTATTGTGGGGAGGGGGGGGGGGGGGCGACTGACAGACGCACATTTTGCCCCCCCCCCCCCATCTCAAAACCCTACTTTCAAATTTTTCATTCCTTCTTTAATTACTTCTTTGATTTTTCTTTATTTTTAATGATATTTTTACGATACATTAAGATTTCTTTCACTTTATTTTTTGGGAAAGTAGGCTAAAAACAACAGAAAGTTCAATTCTTAACTAATCTTCTATAAATAAACATCACCATCATCTCAAATAAAAAATCATTTTTAAAAAACCAATGATTTTTCACCAGACACAGAAAGAAAGCAGCCATACACATATATGCCAGGGGTGACCGATTATGCTAGCAATTTACAGAATCAACTTTATTTTTTAATGTGTGAAACAAGAAAAATTATTTTAAATGTTTTATCACAAAAATAAAATTAATTATAGGTAATAAAAACATTTAAAATATCAGAAGAGCATGTGCAAAATATTTGAAACAATTAGATAAATTAAAAGTGTGTATATACAAGGAATATTTTGATCCTTTCTTAAAAAATTTAATTCAGAATATTCTTTGATGCCAAAATTAAAACACCAAAACTAAGTACAGTGAAACCTGTGTAAGTAGACCACTTGCGGTGCAGCACTTTAGTGGTCAACTTACAGAGGGTGAGGTAGAGGGTGAAGGGCTGATTCCGTTCCTGAAAATAGTGGTCAACTTAAACAGGTGGTCAATTTACAAAGATAGTCAACTTTACAGATTTTACTGTACTTCAAATGCATGCTAGTGCAAGGCTCAAAAGAGAAGAAAACAGTTTAATATTTCAAAATTTGCTTTTATTGGGATTACTTCAGAAATAAAGTTAATTCGAATATTATTTAAATTTATGTCAAATTACATATTTTAGAGCAAGTAAAAAATAAAAATCTTTTGATTGACAACTAAAGAAGCAAATAAAATCAATCATAAGCATGAAAAACAGGAAAAAGGTCAATGCCCAGTTAAATCAAGCAAGGAAATCGCTAAATTAAATGCATTCTGTTCAAGAAATGATTTTGATTATAATCCTTTATCCAAAGCTAATTTAGAAAGTACACATACCAAAAGTAAAATATTTGAAAAGTATACGTTAAGTGCCTACTTATCCCGTAGCAAAAAGTTTTTAACTTGCAAATCATTCAAAGGCTAAAAATGAAACTGATATGATAGAATAGACCTTGAAAAGCAAAAAAAAAACAAGAAGTTCCGTCTAGAACTATACGAGCCTACTTTCCCGTATACACCAAATTCAAATTTATAATCTAGCTATCTCTTTCTCTCTCTTTCTTATTTATCTTTAGTTCTAATTATTGAAAATATACCTTTTTCAACGGATAATACATATTCATTCACTCACTCATTCATTCTTTCATTTATTCAGCCATGCATTTATTCATTCATTCGTTACCTCATTCAAGTGTTTATTCATTCATTTACGCATTCATGTATTTATTCACTCATTTATTTATATTTTCATTTATTCAATAACTTATTCATTCATTCTTTTCCTCATTCATTTATTCATTGATTTATTCTTTCACTCTTTCATTTATTCATTCATTCATTATTTCACTCATTGAGTCACTGAGAAATATCCTTGAAAATCCCGATCAAAAAATTTCATAGCAAAATAGGCTCGTAAGTTCTGGATAAACTGTCTATTTCTACATGTTCTACGTTATAAGAGCTTTCCGATAAAGTTTGTTCCAAGCAAATCGGTCCGTTAGATCAGGATTTATATAGGGTTGAAATTTCCCCGTAAGCTCTGTGTTAATTTTTTGAACTGTTCAAAAATGAACAAAAATTGTTCAAATCAATATTTTACGCCAAGAACTTCTTCCAGTGAGCTTGTTCCTGGGAACTTATATCTTGTACCCAGAGTTTACAACATTTGCTTCATTTTCACCCATAGGCGCTAATGTTAAATTTTTTTGAACTGTTCAAAATTGAACAAAAAATTGCTCAAATCAAAAAGTAAAATATGGAAATGAGATGTCCTCGCCGAGATCTTTCGAATGCAAAAAGAATTTTTCCAATCGGACAATTTGTTCAAAAGTTATTAGGGGGGGACAGACCGACAGACAGACAGACCGACCGACAGACAGACAGACCGACAGACACACTTTTTCCCCATCTCAATACCCTACTTTCAAATTTTTTATTTTACAATCTTTATTTAATTACTTCACTTATTTTTGACTTTTCTTGATTTTTAACGATATTTTCACGATACATTAAGCCTTCTTTCATGCTTTATTATTATTTTTTTTTACTTTTACGGGAAAGTAGGCTAAAAAAAAAAAAAAAAAAATCAGAAAAGAAAATCAATACAGTAGGAATGCTTAAAAATTTTAAATGTTAATATAAAAATCTCAGAAAAGAATGCTTCAAAAATTTAGAGAACTGTTGCCCCTGGTATATAAATGGCAGCATTCTGTAAAAGTTCCAATTTATAGTCTTAGATTTCTTTTGAAAAAATGTTGTGATTAAGGAAGATTTTCTCTTCTGTAATTTTTTACAATTTTTATGCGCTCCTTTGCTGTGTGCTCATCTCCATCAGATTTTATAGATTTAGCACCCTCTATCATTCCCCGAGCAAGCTGTATTTGGGCCATTCTCCAGAAAAGTGTTATTTTGCATTCATATATTTTCATTTTTTCAACTTTTCACTAGGAGTGCAATTTGGCATTTTTTAGAAAGGCCAAGAATTTTGTTAAACTACAAAAGTCCACAAAACATCTACATTTACTTTGGAGATATAAAGGTTTAAATTCATAAATTTGCAAAAAGTGTCATTACCATCCTATGCCATAAATCCTGCAAAAATTCTATAAATATGATTTTTATAAATTGTTTTATACTTTATAATAAGGCACTAGTAATATTCTAATGGGAAAAAAAAATTAAATAATAATTTTAAGCTGTTTACTTGTTCAAATTAATTTTAAATGTCAGTTTATTACCTTTTTTACAAATACACTATGCATTTCTTTTATTTTTTCCTAGTGAACTGAAGTCTTATACTTCCATTTCTACTTATTTCCTATAATACTACTAATAAAACTAAACATTTTAAGCGCATGCATTAAAAAATTCAAGCATAAATAGTTGTAGGACAAGCAATTGCACTGCAAAGATGGTAATGATTAAATAAACTATTCATTATTTTAGGGCCATTTCACAGTATTTTGTCCAAACGTAGAGTCCGCAACATGACACTTTTTTTGTTATAACTACCTAATTTACAGTTTAATTATCACCAAATTTTATTTTCAAATAATATGTTGAGCACATTATTTGAAAATAAAATTTAGTGATAATTAAACTGTAAATTACGTAGTTATAACAAAAAATGTGTCATGTTGCGGACTCTACATTTTTAGAAAATACTGTGAAATGGCCCTTAACCATTAACAATAAAGAGAAACTATTAGATAAACTACAAATCAAAATTAGGGCTTAAATGAAGAATATCAAAATTTGTATTAATGCTATGATCAATAATTATTATAAATAAATTAAAAACTAAAGTAAATTAAGGATCAAACACGGTGTTCTTTTTTTGTAAGTGAAATCTTAATGAAAAAAAACTATAATAAAAATAAAAAAACAGAAACTTACTGAAATTTATTCATCATTTTTCTTCAGCAATGGGAGGAAATCATTAGATAAAATATAAACAAATAGAAACTAAAGTGAAGAATTACAGAACTTGTAATAAACTTAATCTATTATTATTACAGGTGAATTAAAAATTAAATGAAATTATTAAAATAAAATATGGTCAGAAAACAAATTATTACAAAAATTTTAAACCATCTAAAATCAAAATTAAAACTATACAAAGCTAAAACATTAATAACCTCTTTAAATCTTTTGAATGAGATTCCATTAAACGTAAACAAAAAAGTATCCTAAGTTATTAAAAAAGAAATTTTCTAACAATCAAACATCTTAATGATTAACAATGCTTTATACTAAATTTGAATTTAGATTACAATTGAAAATGCACCACATCATCAGTTTGTCATTACCATCCACATGTTCAAAACTTTTAAGCTGGATGGTAATGATATTGAACACTCTTTCTCCTCACAGAACACAAAATATTGCTGCTTTTATAAAAGTTTTACTTATTTAAAATAAAGGTTCACCTAACATGATCATATAAAGAACAGAAATGCTCAATGCTGCTTAAAGTAACTCCTAATACATAAGGATGGTAATTACAGCATTTTTTTTTTCACTTATCTTGTCACTCAGTTCACTGAAGCAGAATGCTTAGAGATTTCCACACATAAAACTCTTACTTCACCCACAAATCTAAGCTGGCTGCTACTAAGATAGACTGTTATTTGAATGACCAGTGACACTTAGTGGTCATGAATACCAGTAAAAACCCTAGGATGGCAATGATGCAAAATGCTGGGGACAGGTCATAACTAGTGCAGAAATATCTTTTAATTGCAGTCAAACAAAAAGGGAAACTCTATTTCAAAATTGAATACTTGAATCATTACAAAAACCTATTTTAAAGATGTATTTTAGTTTTTTTTAATATGTAGGCAGACCTGTAAAGACAAAAATTTTAGTGAGGGACAGTGGATGTTAATGACATTTTAGCATTTGTAGTAAGTCTTGAGAAAAAACTATACTATCTGGGCTCAGTTAAATGCTTGTTATTTTGTTCTTTAGGGGGATACAGATAAATAATAACAATAAAAGAAATGTAAAACACTTTTCTGAGGTTGCTGCGAACATGAACTTGGGACAGCAAATTGCACCTTTTTAGAGATTGACCCATTTCTGCAAAAGCTAGATTTCTAATGCCCTCTTTTAACTTTTCATTTGCCTCGTCAAGTAGCTTTGACAAAACCATTTTATTTGCATTTTACCTGGTGTTTATAGGAAAAGTTTGGTGATTATATATCACTTAATGAGATACCTAAAAAAAAGTGATTTTAGGTGACAATTTGCTACAAAAAGTGACTTTAAGTGACCAATGAAAAAAAAGTGATTTTAGGTAAAAAAAGTGACTTGGTGGGAACCCTGTAATAGATATACCTCTTAATGCAGTAAAAAAAGTTGGGCTTACCAATGATTCAAACAATGAAATAATTTATACACATCTTTCCTTTTGTCAAATCCTACTTGCTTCGGCAGAACACTATGATATGAATTGTAAAATGACTTGGGAAATCCACCAAACATATCAGCAATAGCAAGCTCATATTCTGAGTGGCCGTAAAAAGATGCAGGGTCAAAAATAACTAAACAAAGAACAATCTTTAAATTTCTTACATACACAATCTGTATTACAGAAATACAATGCATAAATAAGTAAAAAACAAAAGTACCTGGACCTTCATTCATTTCAGCAACATTACCACTCCATAGATCTCCATGTAAAAGGGATGGCACAACAACAATATCTTTGAAAAAGCTAGGCAGCTTAAGACTCAATTCTGACCAAAGTTCCCTTGCTTCTCGATCTCCAAAATTTGTTTCAACTAGTTGAATCTGGTGTGAAAGTCTTTGTTGAGCATAGAATTCCTACATTAATAGCAAATAAAAACAAATGAATAAATAAACGAAATATTTGTAAAATGTAATTAATTACCAATGTTAAAATTTTATTCCGTTCTCAAATGAGTGGTAGATTCAAATAAACAAAGGTTTTGAATATCTACCAATTTATCTATGCATAATGCACATGTCCTGTTATTTTGTTCAAATTTGTGCCACATTACATCAGAACAGTTAATGAAATGTGATTACTTCAAAAATCAATTACCATGTTTGAATGTTTATAAAATCTCAACTTTTGATCATATCATTTTGTTTATAATTATGTACGAAATTTTATTTGTGAATCATTTTTCATACGCAGAATGTATAACAACTTTCATTTAAATAAATATCAAAGTTTTTGTTAAAAATGCATGTTTTTATAAAGCAAATTCTATCACTTTGGTTTAGCAACATGTTATATGATCCAATAGTATTTTTATTTAAGAGAAAATGACACAATAATCGATTTCATGAAATATAATAATAACAATACGTTATATCAATAAAAACTGCATCAGTTTTTCTCACTTACCACCCAATCACTTTTCCAAGAATTTTCTTGAGGAATGTAACCACAACAAGTAGTACACTGAAAGCCAAACTGATCAATATGCACTGGACTTTCGCTCTTGGTTTTATGAATTGAAGAATCATTACATTTTAAACTTTCATTATGTAGATGCATTCTAAAAGAAATATTTTATAATTATTTAATACAAATGAGGAAGGTTTTATATTAAAAAGTACAGTTTTGTTTTCTCTCTTACTTTTTCACATTTGTGCAAACTTTAAAAAAATTCAAGCTTTGTTTAAGCCAGGGATGCACAAACTTTTTTGGGTGAAGGGCCAAAAAATTAGATAGTATCAGGTTGGGGGCCAAAGTAATGTAATGTTTTATTCATAAAAATACAGGGTGTATTTCAGTTTTTATTTAGTGGTAATATGTACAAATAACATGTATTAATAATTACTGTACCTGGGAACAGATTATTAAATAAAAGTTTTAAAAAATTAATGTAAATGAATTCAAACAAAATGAGGTATAAGATTTCTAAACAACTAATTGCACAAAATTTATATATATCAATGAAGTGATTGGTCAAATAGCAAAAAAGAGGAATGCTAGAATTTTTTTACAAAAATGTGTGCTTTATGAAAATGAAACAAATGGAAAATAAAAAGGTAATTTCAATTTAGAAAAACACAGCCTTATTCTCTAAATTATAACTTTCTTTATAATTTAGATAATTTTTCTTTGACATTTTATAATGTAAAATTTAAAATATATATTAAGAGTTGAAATGAGAAATTAATTAACAGTGCAAGTATAAATACAGAAGAAATAAACACACATATATTAAAGAGCAAAATCCAAATGCTGTGAGTCTGTATATCACGTTAAATCCTTGCGATTCAGAATTACTACTAGTCAATTTGGCTGGTAGATTTGTTTTTTTAACTAACCATTTCGAAATCTTATTAGTTAAATTTGCATAGTAATATTAAATTTATACATTGCTACATGGACAATAAAAAAAAGTTAAACGGATTCCTTTATCAAAAATCAACATATCATTATTTTGTTCCATGGCATATATAGTTAAATTTAAATCCTTTAATCACCTGCAGATTAGAAATTGATCTTTGTGAACTTATGTAAAAAATCATTATTTATTTATTCATTTCCTAAATACATATCAACAATAAAATTTTCCTAAATATATATCAACAATAAAATTTTTAAATTTTGATGATAAATTACACTTTATAAAGTAAAATAATTATTCATATTGATATTATTTATTCTGAAAATTAATAAATTTTTATTCAATCATTACTACTAGTCAATTTGGCTAGTAGAATTGTTTTTTTTTAGCTAACCATTTACAAAATCTTATTAGTTAAATTGGCATAGTAATACAGTACAGAACCTCTTATCCGGGATCCAGAAAAAGGGGAATTTTTTTGTGAATTTCCCGCTATTTTTTAAAAGTTCGCATTTTTTTGCCCATTTTGTAAAAATACGAATTTTTTTAATTGCCTTTAAAAATACGCATTTTTCCTTTACAAGTAACATATTCAGTGTTAATAAGTCGAAAAATTTAGTCTAAAAACGATGTTTTTTTTTAGGGAAGCTTATCAGCAACTTACTTGCTGATGAAAATTAGAAAAAAAAATCCCCAACTATACTTGAGAAAAATCGGACCTTTTCTCTATTTTATTTCAATAATTAAACATGAAAGAAATAAGTAATTAGATTCTTATACGTTTATTTAATTGTCTCGTCAGTATTCGAAGACGAACTCCAACAAAAGTCGGACTGCAACGAAAGTTTGGAAAATTTCTAATTTGGCAGATTTGCGAATTTGCCGCAATAGCTGACCGTGTGAAAATGAAACCTCGTTTATTTTTGTTTTATGTCTTTTTTTTATCTATTTAAGAGCTGAAATAAGGTAATAAGAATTTAAAATTGATATTAAGGCAACAAAAATTGCAACTGTGAAAATGAATTCTTTATTAAAATAGAGTTCGCGAAAGCGAAGTCGTTTTACACAAGTGTGAAATTTGTGAGTTTCTGCATGTAAACATGCTTCTTACATTTCGTTTTCCTACTTTTTGAAATCATTTATTACTGTAAAAATGATTGATGATCAGATTTTACGAAATTAATAATTTGATAAACAAGATGTCCGATTCGGAAAGCATCCAAATGGTGCAACACCCGAACGATGACAAAGACCAAGATAACGATGAAATAGGAAATAGATAAAGACGAAAATAATGACATTTTGCATGATATGTCTAACGATCGCTGCTTTGAATTAACTAAAGAAACCATAGCAGGAATGGGACAAAATTCTTTTATAGACGAAATAACGCACATAATGGCAGTTCGAAAAATCCAGCAATCGAATTTTTGACAATTTCCCGATAAGCTATTGTTCTAAAACTTTACATGTAGCTCAGAACTAGATGACAATCCAATATTCTACCACTTTTATCATAATTTGAATAGTTTCTGAAGTATTTCCAATAAAATAAAATTAAATATGGCGATTAGTTCCGAAAGTTGCACCCAAAATTTAGTAGCGGCGTTGCGATCGTTTTTTTTTACTACGATTTTTTGTAAGCTTTTTTTTACAATTATTTTTTCTTTCGTATTTTTTTAAAAATTTTATTATAATTATTCTTTTTTATCAAATATATTAGCGGGCCAATTCAAAAGGCTCGGCGGGCCATAGTTTGTGCATCCCTGGTTTAAGCCTTACTAAATATCATTCTTTAAAAATTATAAATGCAATTCTTTTTAAAATTAACTACAAATTTGTAATTCATTATGGTTGACATAAATCATAAAAATCAAAATGGAATCATCATTTTTCTTAATTTATATAGAACATAACGCTATAAGAACAGTAACATCTGTAAGTGAATATTTCATTGGTCAGAACAATTTTCCAAGGTACTATACTAGTATACACTGAAATTTAAAATTGTTGAAGCAAGCAAATAAAAATAAAATTTTCAAATATATATTTATAATTCTTTTTTTTTTTAGAACGTAATCTTTCCTACTCTTTTTGTTGAAAAATACAATATATTTGTATTCATTTTATCATAATGAAAACCGAAATGGAACTACACTAAATAAATGTTTACTAAATACTTTGCCAATTGTTCTCCGAGCAATTCTGCATATTTAGATAAACCAGACATATTAAGGTATTCCATGGCAAGAGCAGCACCTGATGAGTTTAAGGTTATAACCTAAAAAACATAAAATTGTAACTTCATTTTACACATAAACAGACAGGAAGGAAAATACATTTGGAATCATAAATTTATAACAAGTTATAGCACTCATATTTTAATCAACATAAACTGACGAATCCCCTGTATAGTTGAACCTCAAAAATCCGGAATCGACAGGCCCGGTGCGATTCTGAATTTTTGATTCTATTTAAAAATGATCTTTCAAGCAATGTAATGCCAAACAAAATGTAATTTTTCCCAGTGAAAATCATCTGTCATCAAATTTTCAAATGAAATAAAATAATTTTTGGAAAAAAATACAACCTACTTCAAATTGAAAATTGCGCTAAAAAGTAAAAAATAAATTCTTCTTTAAACATCAATACGACTTTTAAACATAATTTCAGAAGTTGGCGCAAAACTATCACTACATTATGTGTTATTTTACAAAAGCACTGTTGTAACAATTACAAGTATAATTGGGACATTTATACTTGTAATTGTTTTATGATTATAAAAGATTTTAATCATAATTTTGCACTAACTTCAAAAGTTATGTTTAAAAGTTGTATCAATGTTGTTTAAAGGAAGAATTCATTTTTTACTTTTTAGGGCAATTTTCAATTTGTAGTCCGTTACATATTTTTCCAAAAATTATTTTCTTTTTTTCTTTTTAGTCTAAATACATTTTTCATACGAACACTTTATTAAAAAAACATAGCAAATGGCACATCTACTTTCAGTGACTGTTACTAAAAAATAATCTGTATGATAAACTAGTATGTATTGAAGTTAATTTTAAAAAGTTCAGAACAGGCCTCAGTCTTAAAACTGTATGAACAAATTTAATTTTTGTTTCAGAGAAGCCTTTACTCACTCTTATTAAAATTGCCTTATATATTGTTGCTTAATGGCAACTAACTCTTTTAACAATGAGTTTTATGTTTATTAGAGTTCACTAAACAGTTGAAATTTGAAAGTAATAATTAAATTTAGCATTGAAAACATGATCCTATTTATACAATTATAAAAGTATTTTCCATCAAATTCGGCAATTATAACATTCAGTTAATTTTGATCATCTTCACTTAAAGCAAATGTACTGCAAATCATTGTCCCTACAGGGCCAATTGCACTCATAAATATAGCTTACTGTACTTGTACTTATGTCAATTTTGTACCAAGTTGAGTGGCAGTTGAATAAATTTTAAATGTTTGTTTTTATACATTATTCTCATTTTTTATTCCATTGTTTCAGAGAAACCTTCACTCAAACCCTTATTAAAATTGTTTTAAATATTACTGCTTAGTGGAAACAAACGCTTTTTAACAATGAATTTTATATTTATTACCTAATAATTTACTCAACGAATCTTTTTCCAAAGACTTTACTTCTTCGAAAATCATGTCTCATTTTAATGGAAAAACTTAGTGTTTAATGGAATTTCCAATAAATAAAGATTCTTTTTTATTCAGATTTTTTTTGATTTATTGAAAATGACACCTAATTATTCTTTTTGACACCTAGAAACGTATCCTGGGCGTCATCAGGATGCCTAAATTTAAATTCTTATTTTTAACACTAATGGTAACCTTACTTTTAATTATTAAACTTCTGTGAAGAAAATCTCAATATTTTAAGGGTTTTTCAAAATACATTATACGGAAAAATACAAGAAGTAAATAAGAATTTCACTTGGAAAATTTTAAAGGTGTTTTTTTTTTTTTTTTTGAGATTTCAAGAGTTTTGAGTAAGGGTTCAATTGTAATAATAAAATATATAAAAATGCTTTGGCATGCAAACATACAAGTTTCAGAGAAAGAATACTTACTTTTAAAGGTTTTGGCACTTTTACGGTATTTGTATTTGAAATAGATTTTAAGCTCTCAACTTCACCTTCAAACATGGTAATGGCCTTAAAAATAAAATAAAATTTTTTTTTCATGAAAATACATTAAAAAGAAAAAAAAAAGCAGGTTCATCTCAAATATAGGCAATCCTGATCCAGTTCACCTATTTGAAAATTTTGTCTTATTAAACCAGAAGTCAACTTCTTTCTTGGTCAACAGCAATCAATTGAAGTAAAGAAATCTGATTCAAATTTCAGATAAAGGTTAAGTTGCAGTGCATTAGCAAGTTTATTTTGAACATTTAAAGCAACAGCACTAAAACTTCTTTTTCTCTTAGGCTGCAAATACATGTACACGCTGCAGCATTAAAGTAAATAAAAATTAATGAGCTTTTCTTTAATGAGGTCGCTGAATTCCTTTAACAATCGATCCTCTATTGAAAGACAAATGAAATAAACATCATTTGCTTAAAAAAAGAGCTTTTTTAGCAGCGTTTGAAATTACTGGTGGTCCACTGGTCTGAGACTACTAAAATCCCCCTCGTACCACCAAGAAAAAAAAAAGGTGGTCCACAGGACCAGCGACCTTGCTCACCCTTAATAGACCTTTTAGAACGCCGGCTGACTGGCTGACTCATTCGGTTTCTCCCGGCTGGGCTGACTCATTCATTCGGTTTCTCCCGCTGAAGATCAGCACAGACTGAACAGGGAAGTTTGTATTCTTCCTTTTCCCTCATTTGGCAGATTGCCAGCATACAAGTGCTGAGGACCCCCCCCCCCCTTACCCGACCGCCACACTGTTGAAGTTATTTAATTTTTTCTTAAGCTTTATTTAAATAGTAAACTTAGTGTTTTAATCAACTACTGAATCAATTAGCTACAGTTAAGTTTTATTATAAATAAATTTACAAATAATCATTAAAGTGTAAAAATTATATTTTAAACTAAAGTACTATATATTTTGTTAATTTTAAGTGGACCAGTGATGTTGTCTCTGGACAAGTAGATGTTCATGTTTTCAGTAGCTTTTTTCAACAATTTCTAACGCTGTTCAGGGTATATCTGCATAAAAATTAATTTCGATCACACTTTTTGAAGTTTTTTCACTATATTTTTGGACTACTCACTACAGCTCATCAAATGAAATACAAATCATCCTTTTTGCATTTACTCCAATTATTTTTTAATCTTCTTATTTTATGGAATGCAACATAGTTATGTGGATTTCGACTGCCTTTCCTCTTTGCGTTAACAATTACTATAAGTCAAGCAGCTAGTGATACCACTATAGTATTATGGAGGTAGTGAATATAGGCTTGGTGTTAATTATTGATAATATTTGCCACATTTAAGGATTCCTCGCCGAGTGGGTGATTCAGTTAGTATTAAACTATAAGTAATTTGATTGTCATTAAGTTGTTGTTTTTTACACTCCACCTTCACATGAACGTTTGCTATGCCAAATCTCACTCTAGTGTGTGATCAATTTACTTGGGGATACAAAGATTTTGCTTCAGGTATTAATATATAGATTTTTCCTCATTAAGATTCTATTTAATGTATTTGTAAACACACATTATACTTAATAGCAATTTTTTCGAACTCCTTATTGACCATGAACTTTATGCCAAATCTCAAACTCCTCTGCAGTGGTGAAGTCTGGGGAAAAATGTGATGGGACGTTTACATATACAAACATCAAAAAGTGGGGGTACGCTTGCCTTAAAATTCAAAAGGGGGGACGTTGGTGTTAAAATAAAAAGACACCGTCGACTACACCACTGCTCCTCTGTGGGCTTAATGTGCTTAAAAAGGGGTTTTTTCCTCATGTATTAATACACAGATAACTAACACAGAGATTAAAATATCAAAGGAAAAATGATCAAGTTCAGCCCTGAACATATAAACAACTTTTAGACATTTTATTTAGTTTTCGTTTTGGCAAGAGTTTGGTTTGTGTAAATATATCAAGTAGCCATAATCAGTTCTCATCTTGCAACGGTTTAACCACTAAGTTAGTTATTATTCATTATGTGCAATGTCTGGAAAGCATGCCAGGAGGCTACATATCTTTGATGAATAAATTAGTAGTTAAATTAAATAAAAAGTGAGAACATATACAAAACAACACAAATTTGCACAAAATTAGTATCTTCATAAAAATATAGAAGTTAAAATTACTTTTGATTCATTGTTGACTTTTACGAACATCAACCCTTGATCAGTTTCATAAACTCTCCCTTCACTAATACATCCTCCACCTTTTGTGCCTGTACTTTTTACATATGTTAATCCTAGGGTAGACTTTAATTTAGCTTCCATGCTGGAAACACAAAAGAATTTGAAAGGATATTTTAAACTACAAGAATGAGAAGTAAAAAAAAAAAAAAAAAAAAAACAATGAGGATCTACTTAAATGGACTTATAACTGATACATATTTCTAATTTTGATTATAATACCATAATTATAAAAGTATGACAGTAAAAATCAATGTTGCTCGGTGTTGTTCAATACTAGAAGATTAACTAAGAAAAAAATGACTTTCACTATCATTTTAGTGTATAACAGTCAACATTAAATTAGCTTAAGAGAGAATCACTATCATTATTGATTTTCTGGTTCATCATTATCCTGCTCATCTCTATAAAATGAATTCTGTTATGCTTCCTCTTACAAAATTATAGTATTTTCATTACTTGAAAACTTTATGAACTTCTGATATTGACGTTAGATTAAAAAATAACTGTAAATATGAGTACTTTTTGGTTAAAGGCCCTACAGTGCTAAACTCACCAAGAGAGGTTTATTTGTGAGATTTATTTTAACTTCAATATTTTAAAGAATATATATTGCTCACAAACATAAGGTATCTGTAACTAATAAATTCAAGCTGGCTATAATTCAGAAAAATGTTGCCCAATGTAGCCCTTTTGACCGATAAGCACGTAATTATGTTTGATACTTGTCCGTCAAGACACCCACCAGTTGTTGGTGAGATTTTGCCAATACCTATGAAATACATGCTAGGCACAAGCCATCGAGACTCCCACCAGCTGTTTGTGAGATTTTGCCAATACCTATGGAATACGTGCTTGGCACAAGTATAAGCTGTGCCAAGAGGCAACAAAATACTCTAAGTCTCTATGATACTTATGCATTTTTGTGAAGTGTTAGGATTGAAAATATACTGTCTTGAAATACATACATAAAAAATATTAAGTGTCCATTGCAAACCTTTATTTTTCTTATTCATAAGAAGCATAACACTATGTAATATATGAATTAACTATTAATAGTTTCTACCCTTATGGATGTTGCGCTGTGAGGCAAGTGCCTTGCTGCCTCTGCTTCCCGCCGACCCTGATGAAATACATAATGACTTCAGTAATTTTGCCAACAACCATGCCAGGCATTGACAGAAAAGTATGTTCTTTTCTAAGAAATTATGTTTATAGAATTGAGCTTGGAAAATATTATATTTCTAACATATATAAAAGGTGTTAAGATATTTCAAGTTATGAAAATTTAATCTTTAACCACAAATGCTAATTTTTCAAAAAGTAAGTACATTTTACTCATTGTGACTGGAGTGTTATGTTGAAAACAAATAACTGCGAAAACAAGCCAAATTTAAATAGCCATTAGGTATATCATATTTTAAACCTAAACCCAGAGGGGTTTAGGTTTAAAATATGATATTTTGATATTAGTGGGGTTTTTTCCTGTGCCTCTGAAACTCCTCTCACTGCAGTGTGTAGTAATGTAACATAAAATATGTATTAAATTTAAAATACTGCTATAAATATTTTATGAAATTTATTTGAAAGGAATGACTTTAATTTTGGGCTTCCTAATTCTTTATGGGTGAAATTCAATTTCATGTAATAAATAAAGAAAGGCAAGGAGCAAAGGGGCAGCCAGCCCATATAATGGTATTTTTAATATTAGATATTTAAACATCAACACATAAGAAACAATAAGTTCCAGGGGAAAAATAAATAAATAAATTTCACTGGTGAATTTTATTTTATTAGGGGAAAAAATATATTAATACTTCATTATTATTTATTAGTAAACAGCACTACGATTCATCGGTTCATGCGCTTTGTTTACACTGCTTTTTCACTAAAGCGAGAAATAAGTGATTGCATATTAATAGGATTCAAGTCTTTTATTTTGTTCTTTCCTAAAAAAAATGACACATTAACTTACTCTACATTTAAGTGTGATATTTTCGGTGAACTGCAAAAAAATAACGTAAATCCGTATTACTTCTACTATTATTTTGCTTTAATTATAATAAGAAGTATTCCTTTTTGTTATTTTAGTTTTTGTTGTTTTGCCGCCATTTAATTACATCATTGTTTATTAATATGTAAATAAAAATCATGGCATTTAAAGAAAAGCAAATCTGTAAAATCTCGTGGAACGCACATTTTTTCTCTGGTGAAAATTTTGAACTTTCATCAAGAGAAATTATGAAAGCATCATTCTGTTTGGAATTCATTTAATTATTAATTTTTGCGGTTTATGCGACAGACTATTGGCAACAACCGGCAATTAGTGACATCATTGGCTACGAGCCTACGAGCGATGAAGGTGGTAATATGCGTAAAAGTAAACGCAAAATCTATGGATTATAAATCGTGGTAAACAATTTCTGTAAACATGGCAGATTCATTAGAAGGAACTGTTTCCCAACCACCAAATGTTCCTCAAGCAGTTACATCTGAATTAGCAGATGTAAATCAACTGATTAAATATGTAAAGAGGGTGGTACCTGTATTATTAGAAGAGGAAGATGACATTCATCCTTCATTAGTCTCTGCTCTATCTGATAAAAACAACATAGAAATACTCAAAAAATTCATTGGTGATTTACAGTGCAGAGCTATCCTTATACAGAGATCATCTACAAAAGGTAATTTAACGCAATGTTTGCTGTAAGGTTTGAAACATTCACCTTAGATGTGAAGAAACTTATTTTTATGTTGAAATTATTTCTGAAGCATTCAATTTTATAGATATTCATTTTGTTCACTTAAAAATCTTTAAGGCTTTTGGACAAGACATTGGGGTCATTTTTTTTATAACCCTCAACCATTGCGTTTTACTTTTTGACAACCTAAATGCGAACTAAGTGTCTTCTTTTCTCCTTAATAGCAATTTATTGCATTGTTTGTTTTTGAGGCTTCATTTTTGTATTAGGCAGGATAATTGAACAATTCAAAACAACAATTTTTTAATAAACTTTGTCAAAATTTTTGTCTTAACTTGATAGAATTTCGAAGCATTATTCAAGAGCTTTCTTATTAATTCTTAATGTACTGCATATGTTTTCAAAGTGAATTATTTATTTACTTATAGGTAGGAAGGAATTATTATGCTTTTATTAATATGCTATGTTTATAAGATGTTTAGTTTATGTAGAAGTTTTATTTGGGCTATCTTTCTATATTTGGTATCTTCTAGACTAAATGCCCAATAGGTAATAAATATTATTGAGGTTTTTCAAGCCCTGCATCTTAGTAAACAGACAAAATTCTAAAGTTATCTATTAGCTTGCATCCTGCTCATGTTCACGGTTAAAATACAGTTTCTTAAAAAGCAAAAAATAAAAGTTATTTAGTGTATCAGCAATACCATCTTTTTAAATTAAGTTCTCATTCTAGTTAACCAGTAGACCTTGACCCTATTTAAATATTGCTAGCTTTTCCCCCATCAGCATAAATAAAACACCTCAAAGGACTTCTGTTAATGTTACTTGTGTTAACTGTATGTATTAACTAGTATGCTTTGATGACAACTTCAGTGAAGTACCATGATATAAACTTCATCAGCATTGAGCTGGCTCTTAATATTGCTATAAACTGTTTGCATGTTCAGTCGGTTTTTCCCCCAAATCAAATTGAAACAGTATCTTATTACATTAACATTTTGCCTTTTGGTCCAGTCATCAGTAGCATAGCTGGACCCAAATTTCAGGGGGCAGTGACTTTGGCAGGGGTCGGCACGAGTCACTTTTTTCACTAAAAGTCACTTTTTTTTGCATTGGTCACTTTTAGTCACTTTTTCAAAAATTGGTCGCTATTTTCACTTTTTAAAAAAAATTGGTCACTATTTTCACTTTTTTGCCCTTTTTCTGGCAGAGCAACCTAAAAAAGTTATTTTGTCTGTCTATGAGTTAAGAAAACATTGCAATTTTGCATAAAAATACGTATGCCAGGGTTGAAGCTTCCGCGTATCCGCCATTTTTAGTCGTATTTTGAAATTCGGCGTGGCGCCGGCAACGAGTGTGCCGAAGTTAAGGTTTGATATTGCAGTGTGGTGCAACCAGAATGGGAGGCCTAGAGTGCCCGTGATCTCTTCCCCCATCTAGAATGGTAATTTTAATTGTTTTTAAATTTTTTTTACTAGAGAAGAGCAAATCCTAAGAAAATAAAGCGATGTTTAAATTAGAAAAGAAAAAAAAATCAGACTAAAAATTTTTAGCAGTTGCAGATTATATCACTCAGAAAATTACCTTAATTTATCTTTTCTTTCATTCCCCCCCCCCCTCCCCCCTCGCGAACTAACTGTCACAATCGCAAAGAAAATTTTTGTAGGGGATTTCTCAACGAAAAGACAACACGCATCTTGAGAAAATAAAGTTATATTCTTGTCAAGAAATCATTAAATAATGATGCAGGGGAAGGGGGAATCTAAATTCTTAAAAAAAAATTTAGATCTGAAAAATTCTTAGCAGTTGCAGATTATATATATTGCTCAGAAAATTACACTATGACCTCTTTTTTTTTTCCATCCCTCTAATCCCCCCAAAAAAAGGAATTGCACAAAGTTCAGGTATGAAAAAAAAAAATAGTGCACCTCTCCCTCCCCCCCCCCTCCCCGTAAAGAATTTTTCTGACTGTGCCACTCATACTGTCATTATGTATGACAGTGATACCGTGTAACTACAACAACTAAAATTATAAAATCAGCGAATTTTTTGGAGCTCAATCAGGGAACTTTTCTTAAATTTTGTTACTACCATGAAATTACAAAAACAGTATCGAATAATCAAACGGTTTGTTTCCTACAGTGGTACAGAAGATTAACACAGTAGTTTCAGTCTGAATAATTTTGATAAAATAACAAATTTAGATTTATTTCAAGTGAAATTTTCTAATCTTTGAACAAGTATAAAAAATATTTAAAAACTAGCATTTGCAAAATAAATTTTATTCAATAATGAACATAAATTAAAATTTGAAATTTCTGCCGATTTGAACAAATATTTATTCATTTATATTTTGAAATATGTAACAATTTGAGAAAGAAATTAATTAAAAGAAATAACTTTTGTCTCTCTCACTCTTAGCCATTTATGGGTTGTGAAAAAGGTATTTATGAACATAGTTACAGGTATAAAAATTCTTATTTTTGAATAGGCTCTGAATTTTTTTTTTTAAGTTGGGTAAAAGCTCTATTTATTCAGGTTTAGTTTTCAAAAGATGTCGAAACTGCTCTTTTTCAAGTTATATTTAGTTTAAGTAAAAAAACACATACACAAGTTTACATTTTAATGGTCACTATTTTGGTCACTTTTTTTTAAAGCTGTGGTCACTTTTTTCACTATTTTGAAGACTCCAAAGTGCGCCGAGCCCTGCTTTGGGAGCAGTGAGCTAATTTCATGGTTTTACAAGAAAAATTGGTTAAATTCCAGACAATCTTCACCATTTCAGGGGGGGGGGGGGTTATGCCCAAAACCACCCCCTTATCTACACCAGTGCCACCCATTTATATTTTTGTACATTTATCATTTGATTTTCATTAATGCTTATTTTCATTTTCCATCATACTTGCTGTTACTTTTTCGCATCTTAATGCCGGAAATTTTTATTTTCTAATTTTCAAACTTTTTAAATTAATGGAAATCAGCAATTTTTTCCCATTGTTTTTTAATTTAGTCCAAATTTACTATGATAATGCCGTTAATTATCACTATTGATCCTTATAACCCAATTAAATTGCAATCTTAAGGTACTTATAGAAACTCTTTTATTTTCCATCTTTATATTTTGATGCCTTCAGTTTAAAAAGATGCAATCTTTTTGCATCTGCTGTTAGAATCTTAATTTTTTCACCAAAAATAGTTGCTAAGCTTTCTTAAGCAGGAAATAAATAAAATTCACTTTTATTTTCAGTAAAATCTTGATTTTAAAATTTTTAAACGAAATTATGTGCTTGTTAAGAGTGCAATTTCTCAAATGTCAAAAAGTTGACTGCTGAATTCAGATTTATTTTTTATTTGTGTCAACTATTCAAACTTTTGCAATATATACATAAAATATCATCAGTAGTTCAGTAAATAAAAATTTAAATAAGGAATAAAATTGAAAAAAAAATTGAATAATATCTAAAAATATCAGAAAACAAAAATTGGTGCCTACGCACATGTGGCAATTTCATCATAGCAATACTCTTTTTTTTTTTTGTTGCTATGAGGAATCTTCATATATTCATCGCTATATATGAATAGATCATTTAAAGTAAAAATAATAATTTTACTCATGTTTTATTAATACTTAAAGCAAAAAGTTTCACGTAACAACACATCTTTATTAATAAAAATGTTATATCTTAGAATCAGTTCTCAACATTGTTTAGTGCATCCTACAAAATTCTTTTTCAGATTTAGTAGCAAATGTACTTTTTATTAATTTCAAAATATGCAGTTTTTTGAGAGCAAAAACTTTTTTTCAAAATTACCTGAATCAGATTTTAGAATTTGGTGCCTGCAGTTATTAAAGAGGGTTTTCAGGTCTACATTATGGGCTAAGAAATATATATCAGTTTAGTTAAAGGAATAAAAGTGGCAAGCCCCTTCTATTTTACTCTTTAAAACTTGAGGTATTTTTCTTGGAATGTACTACCCCTGCTCACAAGTGTAGTGCCCTCAAGGGCATCAGCTATTAATAGCTAATTAATTTATTGCATAGTATTATGCTTCTGTTGAATAGGGAAAATAAATTATCAGATGCATATTTAATATTATTTCAATAGATACATAATTAGTAACATTATTTTTAGTTACTACACTGTACAAAATATCTATAATAGGGGCAGAGAATATTTTGTTGCCTCATGGAGCCTGTTATACTTGCACTGGGCCTGATAATATGGGTGAATATGTGTGATGTGTGTATATATATATATATACACACATTTATTAATTTTCATAGTATCTTTTAATAGATGAAGAAGAAGTTGGTGAGGCTGCTGGAGAGGGAGATGAAGAAAAAGAAAATGTTGTATACCTCATTTCAGATGATGTTCGCTTTTCAAACCCTAAAGTCAACAGGTTAACTTTTACGTCAATCAATTTCTAATTGTTTTATTATGTGATTAATAATGTTCTCTAACATTTTATTTGATCCATTAAAATAATCTTTCAGCATTGTTATCATCAAAACATCTTCTGTTATTGAAGCAGAGAAGAGAATTGCTTCACAGGTTCGAGTTATGAATTTGAATGATGCATCTCCCTACGAAACACTTCATTCTTACGTCAGCAGTGCTGTGGCTCCCTATTTTAAGTCTTATGTTCGAGAAACTGGGAGAGCTGAAAGGTAACATTGATTAATTTGAATGTGGTTGCTTGAATGTTATAATTCTTAATACTAGGGTTGCTGCGGATAGTGATTTTTCAGCTATCGTATATCCTGTGTCCCTTGTTTGTCTACTTTGAGTATCTCTACCAGATATTCGAATGTGGCTGGATACATACACAACCAGATGCACATAATAGGGCCAAATATCCGAGTTTTTTAGCCAGACCTTCCCCCAGGATTGAAAAAGGGCAGGGTGCTACTGTAAAAAAAGGGGCACTTTTCCAAATTTAGGGCATCTTATCGAAATAAAGGGCACACGTAATTTGAAGAAGGGACTGTTCATAAATGATGTCACACTTATTTCCATGTTGGACCGTCCTCCCCCATTGTCACATGTTACGCTATGTTGCACAAGCAGAATGTCACACTTCCTGTTACCCCTCTCCTCCCCTTGTCATAATTTCGAGACCCCCCTTCTCCCTAGAAGCGTGACATCATTTATGAATCCTCCTGTAGTAATACTTTATTATTGCCATAATTTAACATTTTAGTCAAACATCAACATCATCACAGAGAAACTGAGCATTGACCAATATATATAAACTAATTTGACAATATTCATTTTTAAGATCGTTTTCAATATTTAAAGTAAAGCATGAAAACATTCTGCTTGTATAATTCAAGGCAACATCAACCAATAATGATTTTAAATTCAATAAAATATCTAGCAAGGATTTTCTGAGTTATACATTTTTACTAATTTATGAGAGTTTTTCTGTTCATTCCAGTACTTCTGAAGATCTGATCACCTCTGAGGAATAATAAGAAAATAAGAATATATCTTTTCTTAATACATTAAAGCTTGAGTAATAATAATTGGAGCCTGGATTTTGATGACCTAAATGATCACTGAAAATGCCCTTTAAAATTTTCAACATGTCCTAAAAACAGCAAAATTGCAAAAAATGCCATTATAATTAGTCAAGAATACCAATTGAAAGCAATGGTTTAGCTTAAAATGACAATAGTATTTTTTAAAAAAATTAAAAGAAGCAAAATTAATACAATACATTTTCATTAAAGATTGAAATAAATGTTTATTAAAATAAGGAGAGAAAAAGGAAATGTCTAATATGTGGATTCCTCACACATTGCCATGTCTCCCCCCCCCCCCCGCAAGTTTTATTACATTTTAAACTTTTATTTCTTGAAATAACTAGAAAGCACCATTAAATTGGGATTCTTAAATGCTTTTTCATATTATGAATAGTAAATAGTTTCTTATTTGAAAGAGCATTCTCTCTTATATTTTGGTTAGTTTTCTCAACTACAGATGTAATAAATGCATATTTGACCCAAATGGGTCCTTTATAAAGATGAAAAAAAAAAAAAAAAAGAATTTTCTTATTAGTCTTTGGGAACCTACTGTTCTAAATTTTATGAGATAGAGAGTTTTTAAGAGTTGCAATATAATCAAGCACAGAATCATTGGAAGAGTTTCAGGCTACACACAAAAAATTACCCAAAGCCAAAAAAGAGCCATAAAATGTGAAAAAAAAAATCCCCAAAATCTCAAAAAGTGCCCGAAAAATCTTGCAACTGTCGGCCCTAAAAGAGGTCATTATCATTATTAATTTTGTAAAATGTTTAAACTAAAAAAAATTCTTATTTATTTTATGATTTGTGATAATACTACTTCTTTTCAATAATTGTTTATTTAGCAAACAGTTTTCAATAATTGTGTATTGTTTTTTAAAGAAGTCGGACCCAGGTAAATTAACAATTTTCTAAAAATTTCTTATTTATCCACAATTTAGTGTTTTCTAAAAAGTAAATAGCTGTCAATACTAAAATCAAATTTGAATAAATGAAACAATAATCGTGATTTAATAATGGTGAATAATAGTGATAAACGCAATTTTCGACAAACACGTGTTCAATATCGGCACAGTTCAAGAAAAAAAGCAGAAACTTAAAATAAAATGAAAAATAAGCAGATTTAGTGTAGCATGTGTGAAAAATATCTTCTAATTTAGAAAATAATATAAATTTGTACCCGATGCAAAAGGATTAAAATCTCTAACTTAGAATCCAATTTTCGGCGAAGCACGTGCACGATTTTGGCTATTTCTATCTTTATACTTTTTTTATTTTTTAATTATTAAAATGAAACGACAAATAAGAAAATTTAAGGTAGTGCATGCAAAATATCAAATATCTTACAACTTTCAAGATAATTGAAATAATTCCAGGATGGAAAAAGATTGAAATTTCAAACACGGTAAGCAATTTCCGGTAAGAATCGGCAGAAAAACTAGTTTCCGTGTGGCCGAAAAATTAACTCCTATTTCTTTCTTCTTTATTTAATTTTTAGTGGACAAGAAAATTTGGGAAAAGGTCACGGTGTCAAGATAAAAGAAAGGGTTTTAGCATTAGCAAATGGTAGCCACAATGGCTACTTCAATGAAAACAATGGTCGCCAAAACGTGAAAATTGGTCGCCGTCGGCAACTGGCAATCGCGTGTTTTGACCTCTACAAGAAGGGCGCAATTCCACTAACAAAAGGGCAAGATGGGTGCGTTTCCCGAATCCAAGGGCGGGCAGGGTGCGGCGCCCTCCCGCCCAAGCCTGGGGGAAGCACTGTTTTAGCTTTCAGTTATTTTATGCTATGTTTATTTTTTATATAATGTTACCTCAAAATAATAAAGCTCAAATTTGTTTCTCATTTCCTTTCTTCAAAAACATTTTTAATACAGTAGAAAGTAACTTACAGAACCTTTACTTACTTATTTAAAATTTAAATGTTTATGGTTTAATAATGCTGAGTATAAAACAAAAGATTATTCTGTTTATTTGTACAATACATGTGCAGTGCAGGGGTCGTGCCAGATTAAATTCAGGTCCACAGGATTCCCACGGGCCATAAAAAGACCCTATTTTTGGGATTATTTTATAGGGGCCCCTCTAAAGGCCATATTTAGTAGATAAAAGGCCTAAAAAGTAATCAGAGGCCCTATTTTTTGGCATTTGCTTTAATTCTGCGAATAAAAATAAATCATATTGTACAGTGTTTGAATCTTAAATGTGAATCACAGTAGTTGCTAAAATTGATTAAAACGAATCGACCTATTAGATTCCCAATTAAAGTAATCTTACCCAATAATTATAATTTTTTCGAAATCTTCTCAGTTATACTCGTTTTTTTGCAAGGGCACCATTGTTATCCATGGATTATTTTGAAGTTTTATGTTTATCAATTAATTATATATTTAGTAAAAATTTTTTAGCTCTGTTTTGATTTTGTGATAAGCTTTTCCATAAGTGAAAGGTTAAGAAAACATTAAAAATAAAAATAATTTTCTAATTCTTATTAGTATTAATAATAATAGAGCAAATTTAATCGAAATAATTTAGTTAAAAGTGCTACTAGCAACCTGCGAAAAAGTAAACCATTATTATTTTTTCTTTCTTGTGTAATTTACAATCCATATAAATATAAAACTATTGTGAATTTTTATATTTTAAATGAAATCATTTGTAATCTTAAATTTGTGGTCATTAAGTATGTGTGAAAAGGAGAGTGAATTGTATCTGTGTAACTTTTATCTAAGTATATAACTAATCTTTATTTTTTTAAATGTATATTAGTCTGTATTAGTACATAAAGTGGCCCTATATATAGTCATAAATTGGCCTGAAAAAGGTCATATAAAGGGCCTATTTTTTAATCTGCTGGGACAGTGGGAAGACACTGGTCCATTTTTAGACCCTTTACAAAATTCCAGCCTAAAAAATCTTACTTTTTACAAAATTATTTATTACATAAGCGGGGGAGGCCGAATATTCATTTTTTTATCACTGTTTAAATTTTAAATTTTCACAAAAATGTTTGATTTTTTTCAATGAAAATCTTTCTTAAAATTTGCAAAAGATTGACCCTATTAAAAGTGCTGAATCGACCCGTGATGTATGAAGATGGAAACAAGTTTTAAGATTAAAATATTTATTGGAATATCTACAGTTGATACTCATGATTTTTCTTTTTCGAAAAAATAGTTTCAGTCAGGGGTGCCCATCACCTTTAAATTCACTACTGAAAATCCCAATCGCCCCCCGCCCCCTCTCAAGAAAAAAAAATGTACAAAAGCTCCCTACCTTCTACCACCTAAGTTAAGTTACCCATGAAAATTGTTTCAGAGCCTCAGATTTCCAACCAAATCTATCTAAAACTGCTTCTCCTGTTTTATGTCAGATTATGAAAAAAAAATAGAAACTTAATGAGTAATAAGCTCACTATCAGAATTAAATTAGCTTGTTCGCAATGAAGTATTTAATTAAACTTAACTGGCATTTTTTTAGATTTTTAAAATTTCTATTCTAAATAGAATTTAATTTAAGAACTTTGTCGGTTTCAATTTAGTTCTTTATGTTTAGAAAGGTTAAAGCATTGATTTTAAAGAGATTAAGAGTAACCAGTAACTTCTACTTTTCTAACCCTAAATGTTCTTTCTGGTCAGAATGAGTAAGCAGGGTTCATACGGTCCTTAAAGGTCCTTAGAAAGTCCTTAATGTTCATTTTCATTTTTAAGGCCTTAAAAAGTCCTTAAATAGTCCTTATTTTTTATTCCAGGTGCTTTTTTTTTTTTTTTTTGTTAAAATAAGAATGCGCTCTATTTGTTTTGCTGTCTTTTGTATTCTTCACAAGAATCAAACTTCTTTCATTTCAACTACTTAATCGAACCTCAAATTTGGTTTGCTCGTCACCTGTACTATCGCGGGTTTCGGACAGACCCAAGACGGCGAATTGACAGGACCAAAAATGGCGGATTTGCATAAACATCATCGCATTTTCACAACAAATTGTTGTGTTTTCTCAACTGGTAGATAAATACTTAACTCTTGTTTTTTTAATTTTTTTTTGAAAAGGTATAAATAAACTGATGTGTTATATATTTTTACAAAAAAGAAAAAAAGAAAAATGTTCGTGGATTTTGATAAAATGCTTCAAACTACAACACCCAATTCAGTAAAATGAACTTGTACCCACCCACATAGCAGCTCCCAATTTGCTATTTCCTGCAATTGTATGAAAAAGAAAATCAAATCGAGATACATCTAGAAAAAAAAAAAATATTAGTAGAGAAGTCGAATCAAATGGGCACCATTTAAGACCACAGAAAAACAAATCACACAAGCTCCCTAATTTCGCTTTTAAAAGAGACAGAAAATGGAATAAAATTTGAAAAATGGACTTTTAAGGACTCGAGGGGAAAAAATTTAATAAATAAACAAAAATCAGGAACTTTCGAAAAAGGGCCAAATTTCGGAATTTCAAATTTGGGATTCGATACTACTTATTAAGTTTAGTAACAAAGTAAATATTTTTTTTTGCATGAAAGTTGTTACTAAATCATTTACATTCTAGACAATTATCAATAAAGCAAGTAGGAGCAGCTCTTAACAAGTAATCAGTGAATAAATATTGCTTTTGAAACTTTTTATTTTAATTTAAGGGGGGTGGGGGGGGGGAATACTTTAAAGAAGCATATTGTTGACATCTAGCTCAATAAAAGAGATACATTTAACTAATATGTAGGCAAAAAAAACTTTAATGTTTTTTTGCATTTGACCAATCGCATGTATGATTATCGCTTATTTATACTGTTAAAGGTAAAAGAATGATTTATTTTTATTATTATTCCTCTTACGTCTTACACTATAATAAGCGTCGAGTTGCCAACTCTCCCGATCGCTTTTCAGCTGATCTTTCGATAAACAGTTTGTTCTCCCATTGTTTTTCTTTAGATCAAATAAATTCCCCTATCGAAAATTTGTTTTAAAGGCAATGTTTTAATATTTAGTAAATTTTTATCGACAATTTGGCTTCGCGATCGTTCGCTGTGGATTTTTGTTGTGTGGGAGATGATAGATATTTGCTGCGTTAATCAAAATTTGTATCTCTCGAAATTTCTTAATTTGCAGTAAATTGAAGGAATCGACCTCTTCTTAAACCTATACACCGTAGTTGCCAAACGCCCCGTTTTCACCTAGTTTTTCTATTTTATTTGAGAACTTAGAAAATTCAATTTTTTGCAATAAGATCCGATTTTTCAAGCTGATGTACAAGTATTTTTATCTAAAGGGATTATACTACAAAACAAGAAAATTTTTCAAGAAACTTTTTAAAAAGACATTTATTAATTTACATGAATTTTCATATTTTATAACGCGAAAATGGAAAATTCTATTTTTCGGAAACTTGCTAACATCTAGCATGTGCTTTGCCGAAAATTGCATGCAGCTTTTGAGACTTCTATCTTTTTGCATCCGGTAAATATATCAATTATTAAGAAAGTTGAGAGTTTTATTTTTTATTTCAAAAAATTGTTTAATTTTTTGAAACTTTATTTTAGTTAAATTTTGGTAGTTACTATTTGAGGGTAATTTACAAAGTTTTAAGCGAAGAAGCTCCATTTTTTATTTGTATGTTGTTTCCAAAATGAAATATTTTTCTTAAGTTGAAAAAGTTTTTTCTGAATTTTTGCGAGCTCTTCTAAATAATTTTTAAAAATTATTTATGGTAGAGAAAAAGATTTAAGTACGCCAAAATTGAGATGCTGGCAAGATAAGTTAAGTAAAAAAAAAAAATTATATATAAATTGAACACAAATTCTCAAGACAAAGTGCAGCGTTTTCTTTTACAATTTTTGTTCTTTAAATTGTTTTTCATCTAACTTGTATTTTATAGCACTAACCACTTTTGATAATTTTTCATATCATTATAATTTGCTTATATGTGATTAATACTTGTGTTGTGTGCTTCTTATTACTATCTCCAATAATTATTTAACTTCCTGACTGTATTGGACATTAGAAGAGCAACAAGTCAAAGAGAGCTCCATAAAAGTGTTTGTGGTTTGTTCCTAATAAAAATACGTTAAATCAATTTCCTCTTTCAATAATGCTTCCCTTTGAAATAAACATAAGTTTGTATAATTCGAAAAATTTGTGAGGTCCTTAAATTTTTTTGTAGGTCCTTAGAAAGTCCTTATTTTTGGTTTTGCCTAAAGCGTACGAACCCTGATAAAGATAACACTGTGCAACAAATTTGAACTTTTTTTTTGTCCTTTAGATGAAACTATGATTCTATATAAAAAAAGATTCTTGATTCAAATATTCAAATCAAAATGGTCCATCACGTACCGTTTTTACGGAGACCCACTTCTCATATTTATACAATTTGGTTATAAAAGATTGTAACTCAGGCTTACTTATTGAAAACACAAACGGGAGAATGATTTTTTTTTTGGCCGATTCTTCTTGTGGGCCCTGGTTGGTGTGCCACGATAACAGATTAGCAATATTCAATTTGTATACTTCCATTCTATCGACCGCTGAAATGCTTTTCAAACAGAGATGTCCTGATGAAATCTTTCCCAATTCTCAGAATTAATTGCACCAAGTTTTTGAGAAAATAAGTCCATATGGGAATCCAAAAAGTGTAGTTTTTATGAAATATAGCGACCTAATAATACAAAAGCATTTTATCATGTCACCAGCAAGATTTTCGCAGTTTTCAGCTTTCTCATTTCCAGGGAAACGTGAGCGCACTGATTTAAAGGACAGCCAGGCAGATTTTTCGGCTTCTGACTGTTTCTTTTCATAATCTCCATCATGAAAGGACTTCCTTAAGTTATGGGCCAATAAAAATCCTTTCTTTTACTTTTGCCTCACATAAATTTTTGAATTTGTTCCTGAGATGCAAAAAAGCCACTTCTTCTCTCAGGGTTCGTACGGTCCTTAAAGGTCCTTAGAAAGTCCTTAATGTTCATTTTCATTTTTAAAGCCTTAAAAAGTCCTTAAATAGTCCTTATTTTTTATTCCAGGTGCTTATTTTTTTTTGTTAGACTAAGAAGGTACCCATGCGCTCTATTTGTTTTGCTATGTTTTGTATTCTTCACAAGTCAAACTTCTTTCATTTCAACTACTTAATCGAACCTCAAATTTGGTTTGCTCGGGTCCGGTACTATCGCGGCTTTCGGACAGACAAAAAACGGCTTATTGACAGGACCAAAAATGGCGGACTTACATAAACATCATCGCATTTTTACTACAAATTTCAGTGCTTTCTCAACTGGTAAATAAATAATTAACTCTTGTTTTTTAAATTTTTTTGAAAAGTTATAAGTAAATTGATGTGTTATATATTTTGACAAAAAGAAAAGGTCCATGGATTTTGATAAAATGCTTCAAACTACGACACCCAATTCAGTTAAAATTAACTTGTACCCACCCACATGGTAGCTCCCAATTTGCTATTTGCTGAAATTGTATGAAAAGAAAATCGAGCTACATCTAAAAAAAATTAAAATATTAGTAAGAGAAGTCGAATCAAAACACAAGCATTTGTACAAAACGCAATGGTGCCCAATAACTGGGCACCATTTAAGACCACAAAAAAAAAAAAAATAAATAAATCACACAAGTTCCCTCATTTTGCTTTTTTAAAAGAGTAAAAAAAAGGAATAAAATTTGAAAAACGGACTTTTAAGGACTCAAGGGGAAAAATTTTTATGAACAAACAAAAATCGGGAATTTTCGACAAAGAGCCGAATTTCGGGATTTCAAATTTGGGATTCGATACTATTTATTAAATTTAGTTTCAAAGTAAATAAATATTTTTTTTGCATGAAAATTGTTACTAAATCATATCAATAAAGCCTGTGGGAGCAGCTCTTAACAAGTAATCAGTAAATAACTATTTCTTTTGAAACTTTTTTTTTAATTTAAGGGGTTTAATACTTCAAAGATGCATAGTGTTGACATCTAGCTCAATAAAAGAGATACATTTAACTAACATGTAGGCAAAAAAAAAAAAAAAAAAACTTTCAGCTTTCTTTGCGTTTGACCAATCGCATGTATGATTATCGCTTCTTTATACTGTTAAAGGTAAAAGAATTATTTATATTTATTATAATTTTTCTTACATTTTACACTATAATAAGCGGCGAGTTGCCAACTCTCCCAATCGCTATTTAGCTGATCTTTCGCTAAACAGTTTGTTCTCCCATTGTTTTTTTTAATCAAATAAAATATATATATATCTAAAAAATTAATTTGTTTTAAAGTAATGTTTTAATATTTAGTAAATTTTTATCAAGCAATTTATTTGGCTTCGCGATCGTTCGCTGTGGGGTTTTGTTGTGTGGGAGATGATGGATATTTGCTGTGTTAATCAAAATTTGTATCTCGTGAAATTTCTTAATTTGCAGTAAATCGAAGGAATCAACCTCTTCTTAAACCTATACACCGTAGTTGCCAAATGCTCCGTTTTCCCCTAGTTTTTCTGTTTTTTTTTTTTTGTGAACTTCGAAAATTCGATTTTTGCAAAAAGATCCGATTTGTCAAGCTGATGTACAAGTATTTTTATCTAAAGGGATTGCAATATAAAACAAGAAAATTTTTGAAGAAACTTTTTAAAAAGACATGTATTAATTTACATGAATTTTCATAACTTATAACGCGAAAATGCAAAAGCCTATTTATCGGAAACTTGCTAACATCTAGCACGTGCTTCGCCGAAAATTGCACGCAACTTTTGCGACTTCTATCTTTCTGCATCCTGTAAATATATCAATTATTTAAAAAGTTGACAGTTCTTTTAGTATTTGCAGCCTGTAGTCTGCTTGGTTTATTTTTTATTTTAAAATATTGTTCAATTTTTTGAAACTTTATTTTAGTTAAATTTTGGTAGTTACTATTAGGGTAATGTACAAAGTTTTAAGCGAATAAGCTCCATTTTTTATTTGTATGTTGTTTCCAAAATGAAATATTTTTCTCAAGTTGAAAAAGTTTTTTCAGAATTTTTGTAAGCTCTTCTAAATAATTTCAAAAATATATTTATGTCAGAGATAAAAATTTAAGTAAGCCAAAATTGAGATGCTGGCAACATAAGTTAAGTAAAATGAAAAAAAAAAATCTAAATAAAACACAAATTCTCAAGACAAAGTGCAGCGTTTTCTTTAACAATTTTTTTTATTTAAATTGTTTTTCATTTAACTTGTATTTTATAGCATTAACCATTTTTGATAATTTTTCACTTGCTTATATATGATTAATACTTGTGCTGTGTGCTTCTTCTTACTAGCTCCAATAATTATTTAACTCCCTGACTGTATTGGACATTAGAAAAGCAACAAGACAAAGAGAGCTCCATAAAAGTGTTTGTGTTGTGTTCCTAATAAAAATGCGATGTTAAATCAATTTCCTCTTTCAATAATGCTTCCTTTTGAAATAAACATAACAGTTTGTATATTGCGAGAACTTTGTGAGGTCCTTAAAATTTTTTGTAGGTCCTTAAAAAGTCCTTAGAAAGTCCTTATTTTTGGTTTTGCCAAAAGCGTACGAACCCTGGTAAGGGTCTAGATAATAAATGGGGTAGTACCAATAATCTGGGATTTTTCTTTGGTTGCCAGTGGCTACTATTATAAAAAACTTTGGTAGCCATTTCAAATTTTTTAGTAACTAAAACACTATTTGTAAATTACTGAGTACAGGCAAGAATTATGGTGCAAACTGGAATTTTGCTTTGTTGGCCAGTGATTAATAATCCAAAATACTTTGGTAGCCACTTGATCATTTTGGTAAGAGCTGGGCATTTATGGATTTTGGGCATTTGCACGGATATTTCACCTGGGCATTTTACAACACTAGAGACAAGTCTTCTATTTCATTTGATTTTACTTTTTTAGTTTGATCCGTAGTACAGGGGTTCTTGTTTTGTGGACATAAATTAAGACTTCCATAAAGCATTTTTTTTTTTTTTGCAATTTTTGAATTTATATTAAAGTTTTAAATCTTGTTTTTTTTTTTTTTTTTTTTTCAATTTTTTAATTTTGGTTTATCTTGTTTTTTTTTAGAGATGGCGATAAAATGGCACCTACTGTTGAGAAAAAAATTGCCGAGTTGGAAATGGGTTTGCTCCATTTGCAACAGAACATAGATATTCCTGAAATAACACTTCTTATTCATCCAGTTGTAGTTGCTACAGTTAAAAAGGCAAGTGAGGAAGGCAGAAAAGCAACTGTGAATGATTTTGGTGACAAAGTTGAAGATTCTACATTCTTAAATCAATTACAAAATGGTGTAAATCGATGGATCAGAGAAATACAAAAGGTAATCTTATTGTATATGATTTGAAATATAATCTTTGCACTGAGCTTTCATATTTCATGCATGAGTGCTCTGAGCTTGTCTGTCCAGAGTTTATAGAATGAAACTTTGAGTTTTCCCCACTATAAGATATGATCGTGTCGTGCACTCATACCTGTTGCTAACCAGATGAGCCATTAGTCAAAATATTGTAAAAGAAAAGAATGGCCATGCAAGCATTTTAGTATTAAAAAATAAAAATCACTAAGTTGCTGCTGATTAATCAGCTAATTACCTTCTGATTAATCTGTTATCAGTAAGGAGCCAATTAGCTTAGTGCATCCATAGTTGTATTTAACTTTATACTTACTGCATTTGCATGTAAAGGTGTATATATGTGTGTGTAATAACTTTTCAGATGCAAATTTAGTGACCCTTGTTCTAATTACATAGATGCATAAATGTTTTGATTTTTATTGATGAACATGATTACAAATATTAACTTTATATTTGGTAGGTCACAAAGCTTGACAGGGATCCATCTTCAGGGACTGCTTTACAAGAAATAAGTTTCTGGTTGAATTTAGAGCGAGCTTTGCTACGCATACAAGAAAAGAGAGAAAGCCCTGAAGTTGCTCTTACTCTTGATATTTTGAAAAAGGGAAAGCGTTTCCATGCTACTGTTAGCTTTGACACTGATACTGGTTGGTTTATAAATAGATATTTTATTTTTAATACTGTATAAAATAAAATTATTCATGTTGTACCAAAAAAAAAAAAAGAAAAAATGTAAGCATAAAAAAATTGCAAAATGCATTACATGTACATGTTTCAGAGCAATTAAGAACCTCCTTTTCAGTGCAAAAAACATTTTGAATTTTCAAACTGTATACAGCTAACATTTGGGTTGTACTTTGCAATTTACACCGTTCAATGTTGATTTTCTAATAAACTTAATATGAGGCTCAGAATGTACTTGTTCCACAAGCTTAATTTTTTGAAAAAGCTCTTTAAAAATAATTAATTTTGACTTGGAATATTGTGTCTGAATTCTGTTATTCATTTTTTGGATTTAATACCACAATATAACAAACATCATTACATCTAATGTGCTTTAATAACTCATTTTTTGACTGCATTGATTTTTATAAATTGGTGTCCCAAGCATTAATACATATAAAAGGCATAATAAATAATGCAAAAAGAAATTAACATTGTATTTTCATTTTAGGTCTTAAACAAGCTCTGGCTACAGTTAATGATTACAATCCTTTAATGAAAGATTTTCCATTAAATGATTTATTAGCTGCTACAGAACTGGATAAAATTAGAGCTGCTTTAGGAGCCATCTTTTTTCATTTGAGAAAAATCAGAAGCACTAAGTATCCCATTCCAAGAGCATTACGATTGGTTGAAGCAATATCTCGTGATTTGATGAATCAGTTATTAAAGGTTTGATTAGTTTATTTACTTTTATTTTGCTGAATTTATTACTTTTTTTGAAACATTATCTTTAAGATTGTAAAGTTATTATTATTATTATATAAATATAATTTTATTTCTTTAAAATAACTTTATTATTTTATGATCGAAAGGGATAAATTGTGAACAGCTAATAACTGCTTCAAATTTAATACTGAAAGAACTAGAGACCCTACCGAACCAAGCATTAAGGCTGCTGGGCCCATAACCATGAGGAGTCACGACACAGTGGAATTAAGAAGATCAAGATTCACAAAGACATCTTTATTACACGACGGCACATGACAGAAGAAAAGAAAAAAAACGGAGAGCAAAACGAAACATTTATAAAAAGAGGGTTCGCCACACTTGGCGAGCAATCGCTCATTTGGGGAATTTTTGCGATATACTTCACAAAGGCTTATCATAGGATCAGTAAAGTTCACACCATTTAATACCAATGCTGTTTTTGACGCAAAATGGGCCTCACCAAAACTTTCAGGAGCAAGCTTAAATACTGTATGAAAAATTTATAAGACTTGAGGATACCTTTTGGAAGAACTACCAACTTGAAGCCAGACGACCCAAGATGGATTCCTCCAGAAGGCCAATGAAGTCCAGCTGCTTACGAAGCCAAGAAATCCCTTGAAGTTGATAAAGATTGAAACAAACTTAAATCTGACACAATTAATTTTTTTAAAAAGATACCCCACTGGATATTGTGAAGAGTTGCTTTAGAGTCGATTGAGGCTGGATATCCTAAGAACGAGTGGCTTCATGTTTTAACAGATGGGTCACGATTGTCAAAACACGTAAATGTTGGAGCTGTTGCTTTCTCTAAGCTGTTTGCCTTTTATGCACCTTTTGGAAGGCATGGTACAGCATTTGACAGCACAATGGAAGCAATGCACATTGTGCTTAAGCAACTGACTTACTTTGGAAATTTGAAAGGGCGATCTTCCTGTCTTACTTCCAATGCTGCCATCCAGTCTATTGTTTTATTCCCGTCTCCGTTGTCAAACGATATTTTTCAATGTGAAGAAATGCTGAAATTTTTGAGATCCCAACATAATTGTGTCATATTGCAGTGGATTCCCGGACATTGTGACCTATATCGCAATGATCAAGCAGATTCTCTTGCCAAGAAGAGGCTATGCTAATAGATTGTAAAAACCAAAAGACCTCCTTCTGCACTGCAAAGCAGCTCATAAAACTGTTTCTGAGGTCAACATACCAGCAAAAACTTCTCAGTAAAATTGACTGTAAATATGTAAAAGATTAGCTCCAGAGCATTCCCGATAAACCTAGATGGCAGGCTTTGTTCCACCTATCAACAGGATATGACTGCCTTGCCGTTCATCTTAAACGTACTACATTCTTACTTTGGCTACGTGCCCCTTATGTAACACAAATGCGAATTTGGATAGAGACCACCTGCATTTCTGCGGCGTCCTCCAAGGAGAGGCTGAAATATCAAGATATTGGGAAGCAAGGAGCTTAATGGGGCAATAATCTCTAATTATCATCTGAACTTTTTGATGTTACTGACTCCTTTATTACTTCTGTCCTTTTTTATCTTTGTTAAGTGTTATTTGTTTGAGGTACCTCAGCCATTGGAAATGAAATTTTTTATTTGATTATGTATCAAGATCTGAATTTCAGAGTGATAGGATTGAATTCCAAGCATAATTTCTCTGACCTTCTCCTTGAAAATAATCTGGCCTAAGAAAGATTCAAAATATTTCCATGATAACATGAATGACCTATATTTTTCACTTGTGCGCAAAGTTACAGATATTACTTTAAAAAATTTTGGGTATGAGATGGAGGCATAAATTGTGATAAATGATAGATTATTTGCATCTCTGAACTGGAAAACAATGACAAGCTTTCCTTATTCAAAATAATTAAGCAAAGCAGAATAGAAGGGTGTCACAAAGTGGACTGTTTGTTAGTTTCAGGAAGAAGTGTGCAAGCCAAAAATTTTCAATAGCTTAGGTAAATAAATGGGTTTATGAATCTTTCTTCTGCTTTGTAAACCTTCATGAAAATTTATTATATATTATTTATTTTTTATTTCAAATTTTCACATTTGAATAATAAATTCATATTATTTATTACTTTGATATATATTTTGTCATGGAATATTTTTTGTTGATCCATATTCATTTTTTCCACTTTGTATGTTTTATTTGAATTGAATGATCCTGAGAGAAATGATCTATTGAGAATTTACTGTGCATATTATATTGTGTAATATATATTTGTAACTGGAACTTCGAAGCATTTATTGTATTTAAAAAATTGAGATGTTTTCTCTTTCTGAATTTATATCATGGAATATTTCAGGTTTTAGGAACAAGGAGGCTGATGCACATTCCTTTTGAAGAATTTGAAAAGGTTTCGAACATTTCATGTTTTTTTTCTTTTTTATTTACAATTATTTTCATTATTAATAAAAAATTATTTTTCACGTTGATTACTTGTACTAGACATTGGTTGCCATAAGTAGTAGTAAATTGATTTATTTTAATTTATTCTCTATTTTAGTACTAAATGCTACTGCTCTTAATTGAACTTTTTAGTAGTTTTTTTTTTTCAGTCAATTTTATTATATAAGACAATTACTTGTTACAAAATACAATAAATATTTATTTGGGATAAATATTTATAAGTTAGCCCTGGTAGTAAAAGTTTGACTATCCAAAAACTTTCAGAATCAGTTACCCAAAACTTTTTCAAACCATTTACAAGTTTGAACTGTAGAAATTCAAAATGCTTGATAATGTAAATGGATATTTATTTTCTTGAAAATGTTTTGTGCATCCCTTATCTTAAAATTCAGTATTTAATGTAAGCTTTTCTACATTTTTTCCCCTGTTTAATTCAAAGTATAAATAAAGGAAAGCAAAGAATTTTGAAACAAATAATTATTACACTTACTTAAAAGGTCCTGCTGTTACCAAATTACAAAATACAGTTAAGAGAAGAACCTAATTTCAATAAAAGGAATGGCATTCACAAGTTAATACCCTTTCATTGCCTAAAAAGGTTCCTTTAAGTAGTTACAATTTGATGTATTTTAAATGCAATTTTCCTTTTACTTTTTGGTTTGTCTCATCTTCACTTCATAGTTTCTTTATATATCAGCAAAGATTGAGAGCATTCTTTCTAAGAATCAAATCATAAGATACAAGCAAAATTAAGATTTCTTCTTTTAAAAAATTATTTATTGTTATTTTTACTAGTAGAGTAAAACCTTGAGGTCCAGTGGCTGTGTTGTACCATTCCATGCTACCATGCCACAGGTCTGGGGTTTGATCCCCGTGCTAGGCAGGGTCAACTCAGCCTTTCATCCCTTTAGTGGGTTGGTAAAATAAGGACCAAGCATGCTTGGGAACTAAACACTCGGAGTTTCTCATTAGGCAGACCACCTGACCGGAACATCAACCTCTTTATGGTAGGTCTCTTGGTCTCACAAGCCGAGATTGGCACAGTAGGCCTTGGTTCGTATAGGGCTGCCGTCCCGCTGGTTTTTACTGGTAAAACCAGATATTTTAATGAAAGGGAAAGGGGAAAGAATATCTGAGATATGGTGATATTATGGTTTTTTATGTGCAGATAACCTTTTCATTCACAAAATTAAATGAACGTGAGAATACAGTTAGTTGAAAAATTAAAGTAACATGAAATAATATGAACTTAAATGTACACCATGAGTATCCTTGGTTTTGTACACTTCATAGCGTAATTTGTGTACTAATTTTGTTATTATACTAGCTTACAGAGTTGTTTCAAACAATTGAACCATAAAATTCTTTTGATATTTTATAACGCCATGAAGAGATTGCAGAATGCATCCTTTTCTATTTTCTATTCCATCAATATTAAAAATTTAGTATACATTTACTGCTTTGATACAGCACTATTATTTATTTAGTAAAATAATTTTTATATTATTTTAGGTTTTGAACTCTTGTTTTGAAGTTTTTAGCACATGGGATGATGAATATGATAAATTGCAAGGGTTACTGAGAGATATTGTGAAGAAAAAACGAGATGAACATATCAAAATGGTATGGCGAGTTAGTCCAGCCCACAAAAAGCTACAAGGCAGGATGGAACAAATGCGAAAGTAAGAAACATTATGGGAAACATTGTTGTTACATTAAGTGAAAATAATCAGAAGTGGCTTACTTTCATTATGTATAAATATGTAGGTTCCGTAGACAACATGAGCAACTAAGAACTGTTATTGTTCGAGTTTTGAGGCCGTCTACAGTTCCTAGGCCACAACCTACAGGAACTCCAGTTGTTGAAGATTCCTCAGAAGCAAAAAGTGATTCTCTTGATGCTGCTGATGTGAACGCCATTGAAGTATGTTTTAATTATTTATGAAAACAAACTATTACACTTTTGGTTTCTATTGATCCCATAAAATTTCTGGAATTGATATTTAGTACTTCAAATGTATATTTTTGATCCCTCTGCCATCACCCTCCTTCCCCCCAAAAAGGGGAGTGGGTTAAAAAACTCAATGAAACCCGACCTCAACTGCTTTCTTTCTTTTAATATATATGTATGCATATATGTATATAATATATTATTGGGGGCGAAAGGTTATCGAATGTAATTGAAATGTTCACTTTATGAAATCACTCTTACTTGATTCTTTGTATATGTATATTATAATATCATGTCTACATAAGTACATCATAAATATTTGCTTGTTTGATATATATATATATTCCAATAATACCTTCTTCAGCTTTCTTTATTTTGTCTGCAACATTTGTTTCCGTTAGATAAAGATAAGCATAAAAAAACGATAAAATTGTAAGTTATGCTTAAATTTTCAATTATTTGATTTAAACTTGAAAGTACGTAATGCAGGCAGGGAGATCAATTTATTATCCTGTTAATAAATGATTTTGAAAATATAAATAAAATATGCTTGTATCACTCAGTACAAGAACAACATTTTAAAAATAATTGTTTTACATATTTTTAAAACTTGATCTGTTCATCATTTATTTTTTATATTTTTCTGTATAAAAAACATGCATGAAATATTGAAAGGCCTTGAATATTTTGATGATGTAGTTGAAATGAGTACATTTTTATGTAGTATGATAAATTTTATTCAATGGAGCTGTATATAATTTGTTAAATATTTTGATTTTATTTAAGAAATTGACATGTAACCAGGTTTTTGGCTTCTTCAAACACTAGTGGGTATTTTATAAATTAAAAAAGAAAATTAAAATGTATTTTTAGTTTTCTAAAAATGTTTTCTTTTGGATTAAAAGTTAAATCCGACAGTGTTATCCTAGGTAAAACAAAAAAAAACTCCTTTACCCCCCAAAAAAAAGAAACTCGTACATCCACCCAGTTGGAAGCTGGGTTCAAAAAAAAAAAAAAAAAATCTTCAAAACCTCTTACGAACCACGTCTATAAAAAAATTGTCCTAATGTTTACAATAATAATAAAATTACACGTTAATTTAAAGCACAAATGAGCAATAAAATGCAGACATATGTTTCGGGATTGCTTGGAATCCCTTTTTCAATGCACAGGGAGCTTCTAGATGCAAAACATCCAAATGAAGCAGACAGAACAACAAAAACAAAGCTTATATAGCCTAAGAATTATCTGTAAACCAATGAGAATAAAGGCAGCGTGAAGTGGAAGTAGAAGTAGCAGGAAGACACCAATAAGAGAGCAACAAACGAATCCAGATGAAAGTACAGGAAGTAAAAAGGAATATCAATAAAAATAAAGCAAAAAAGACGACAGCATGCATAAAAATTGCAAAAATTATAAAATAAAATACAAAGAATAAAATTGGAATAAAAATAAGTACAGAAACTACCAAAACAAAATGCAAAACAAAGTACACATGTAAAGGAGGGGGAGGGGAGGGTGGAAGGAGAAAAAAAAAAAAAAAAAAGACACAGAAAAGGAAAACAACAAGAAAACCTAGAAAGAACAACAAATTAAAGAAATTTATGCCAGACCTGTGAAAAATAAGGAGTTGAGAAAGAATCATTAACCAAATTAGAACTATTCCTGTTAATATGATAAGCTTCCCAAAAGTCAAGCTCTAAAGAGGAAGAACATTTTTCAATAATTTTACCAGAATTGAAATCAAAAGAGTGGTTGGAATTCCAACAATGTTGAGCAATGCTAGACTTATTTAACTCTTGCTTTCGTATATAACCTTTATGCTCATTTAAGCGAATTTTCAGAGCACGTTTTGTCTGCCCAATGTAAGAAAGGCCGCAACGGCAACTAATTTGGTAAATACCCCAAGTGTTAAGTTGATAGACAGGATCCTTAAGAGAAGAGAAGGAAAGTTTGTTACTAGGAGCAAAAACGACTTGAAATTGAAACCTTTTTAGGATTTTAGCAATACGGAAACTGACAGAATGAAAGAATGGTAACACAACCAAATTCTTTCTAGAAACCACATTATTGGGACCAGAAGTTTTCTTAGAAAGTTTGTTATGAATAGAATCAATTAAAGAGTGAGAAAATCCTCTATCAACAGCTACAGCTTTCAGATAGTTGAGTTCAATCTTGAGAAGCTCAGGAGAAGAGCAAATATTAATAGCACGATGGACCAGAGCATTAAAAGCCGAATATTTTTGGTTGGGAGGATGAGACGACAGTCTGTGAGGAGGTAAAGAAACAGCGAAAGGTTTGCGATAGACAGAAGTAGTGAAACCAGACTCACTCTTAGAAATAAAGACATCAAGAAACACGAGGCTACTATTAAGTTCATTCTCACAAGAAAACTGGATATTAGGATCAATGGAGTTCATAATAGAAAGAGCATCATCAATACCTAACAAGTTACTGTCCGTTAGGACAAAACAATCATCCACATAACGAACATAAAATTGAAATTGCAATTTCTGGAACAGTTTTTCCTCAAAATAATGCATATAGAAATCACTTAAAATAGGACTAAGAGGACTTCCCATAGCCAGGCCATCTACCATAGCATAGAATTTACCATTAAATACAAAAGTGCTCTGTTGCAAGCACACACGAGTAAGGAAAACTAATTCCTCAATTTCCACAGAAGTAAAATGGAATTCAGAAAGCCTTTTCCTGAGGCAAGTCAAAGCGCCATCAACAGGAACATTAGTAAACAAAGAATTGACATCAAAAGAGGCCATAACTGAATTATTCGGAACGAAGTTATGAAGTTTCTTAACAAAATCGGTGGAATTTTTAACAGTGAAAACATTCTGACTCCTAAGTGGAGAAAACACAGAAACTAAATACTTGGAAAGTTTATATGAAGCAGTGCCAATATTGGAAACAATTGGTCTGAAAGGAATACCTGCCTTGTGTACCTTTGGTAAAGCATAAAAACGCGCATAATTAGCAACAGAAGGAATTACAGACCGTTTAGCAATCAAAGGAATAGAATGAACAGACTTAACAGCAGAAGAAATAGCTTTTAACTCTTTGTCACTAGGATCTTTATAAATTTCAGAATAAGGACCAGAAGCAATTAAGTCATCAGTTTTTTCAACATTTAATGTTTTTTTTGTCTCATTACTAGGAAGTCAACTTAGCATATGAAAATGTGAAAGAAGTAGATGGGTTAGACATATCAAAAGAAGGAACTGAAGCATGGGAAGCATCTCTGCGAAGGTAAATTATCTCTACAACAAATAATGCTTTGCTACAATTGTATGCCTTGTTTTACTACGTCATATTTGTCATATTTTAGGTATGAAGAACGAATTGATAGAGTAGAGACCCGCATCACGGCTAGGCTCCGTGATCAGCTAGGAACCGCAAAGAATGCCAATGAAATGTTCCGCATCTTTTCACGTTTCAATGCTTTGTTTGTCCGCCCTCATATTCGAGGTGCCATAAGAGAGTATCAGACTCAGCTTATCCAACGAGTGAAAGATGACATAGTAGCTTTGCATGAAAAATTTAAAGTACAGTATCCTCAAAGCAAAGCATGCCGAATGAGCAAGGTTAGAGATCTTCCACCAGTTGCAGGCTCTATCATCTGGGCTAAACAAGTAAGTGTTACTTTGCTATTACAAGGAAAAGTTTGGGTCATATTGTTTTGCAGTACATAAAGTATGCAGTCAACTCTCTGAAATCTGCACTGCTTAGGACCTAAGGTTGTGCGGATTTTAGAATTTTGAGTCATTGATCTGTTTACATATTTTGCAAGTCTACAATGCTGTATTTACCGTTTTACTTATAACTTAGAAAATATTTTTTGATCAATCACTAATTATACATACAAAAAAATGACATATGTAAAAGTTATATAAATAGAAAAGAAAGATTATATAAAAGTTAGTTAAACAAAGTGTTAATTTTCATTTAAATTTGAATTCCTAACACCTTGGTATGGCTTCGACTTTGCCTACACACCCACTGACAATTGGTCTTGTTAATATTAAAGCAAGTGATGTATAGGATCTTTGAAACAAAGCTTAAGCTTATTATTGAATGTATTTACATTTTTAAAATACGACTTAAGTTAAGTAATGTTGCATCTTCTGTACCTCTTCTGTAAAAGTTCTGCATTTGTTTTGGCAATTTCTTCCTTTTTTTAATGATTTTTATTTTATACAGTCGAACTTGGATAATTCGAAGCTGAACGGACTACAGCTAAACTTCGAATTACAGAAGTCTAATTTTTGTAGTTTAGTTTAAGGCCCACAAATGCCGATAATGCTTATTCCGTCAAAAACAACATAAATAATCTTTTCTGGAAAATGTCAAGGCATTAATGTATATAAAATAATTAAACATTGTATTTGTCAACAAAATGAAATTTATTTTGCACTTAATATAATGGATAAAACAATAGCGTAACATACGAAAATAGGAATATTTAAGTAGAGTATTACTTTTATGAAATATTCTTTGGCTAAGTACTAAAATTATATAAAAAATTACTTGCTGCAGTTTTAAAACAATTGAGAAATTTCAGATTGCTTCGCCGAATTGAGTCTTTTGATTTTAACAAATACGAAAAATATTTTCTAGGTATGATCTGACCATTCAAGTAACCAATAATCAGTCACGTGTCAAAACATTGTGAAGAGAGAGGGATTAGGCATGATTCTCTGTTAACTTGAGTTCCTTTCATAAAGGAACTCGAATGTTAACCCGTGAAGTGTAAAAGAGTACCCGAAGAACATTCAGTTTCAGAATTCAATGCAGGAGGTCCATTGTCATGTTCCCAACAAGTGGATGATAGGGTAGAATCTTTCACATTAGAAAGCAAAAGAAGTAGGGTAAAATTTTAGCACACAAAAAAGTATTTCAACGTACTTTTGTTGATTTCGGATGATAAAAAATCTTTGAATTAAAGAAGTTGAATTTTGAATTATCCAAAAATTTTAACATTGATTTGAATACAAAGTTCAAGTGACCAAGCGAAATCTTCAAATTAAAGAAAAGTTTGAATTATCCAAGTTCTACTGTATATATATATATATATTGAGTTATTGCTTTGTATATTTTTATCTCCCAGCTTTTTCAATCATTGTGTAAGAATATTTATATATTTTTTATTTTTGGTTTTGCATAGATTGCTTTTCTTGTACTAAGAAAAAGTTCCTTGAAACTTGAGTATGAAACACAGTAAAACCCGGTTAAAACGCAGGTGTCGGGGGATATGTTTGGTACCCGCATTATAGCATAACCGCGGTATAGTGAAACTATACTGCGTTACCATATTCACGAAATAATACTCCCTTTTGTAGCATCATTTTTAACTATCAGTTACTTGTGACTTTTCTTCTATAGTATAATTTTTTTCTCTTTTCTTCTTTTCTACCATTTTATTCACTGTAATTGCTATGCAAGAAGCTCACCGCTCAGCTGCGCAATCAGTGTATCGACCAATAAGTTATAAACCAACAGTTCCGAGAAAAAATCATACTTGGAAGGGAAGAAACAAACTTCTCAAAGAAACAATGTTTTAAGCCTGCATACACTGGAGAATATGTTTACTTTCTGGAATACTAAAAAATCTGGAATACAAAGGCACAAATTTCAGGCATGGCAATCACACCCGATTTTGACATCAAGTTATATAGTGTCCTAGGTTGAAAAACACATAAAGCATAAAAAAGGTGTATATCAGGCTTATCAGAATATTATTATATCTTTTAGTGTTTGTGGTGAAGGGATGGGGAGCTCTTAGGCTAGAATATTTGTGTGCTCGGACTGGCTTTATTTACAATCATAAATAAGGAACCATCTTCAAATGGCAATGATTAAGGGTTATTTAAACGTCGGGCGACATGATAGTTACCACGTTATACCCGATTCTGCGGTATACTGAGGCGCGGTATAATGAGGTTTTACTGTATATATTGCAAATGTAGATAGGAAATACAAATAGTATTTAGCTTCGCAAAGGGGAAATAAATGCATTTTAATTTATTCAGTTTTGACATTCAGTTTTGATTTAATTTATTCAGCAAGACACATTTCATTGATTTTTCTCATCATAGCTTAGGATTTCTTTTTAAATATATTTTGAAGAATCTGATGATAAAATTCCGAGTTTACAATTTTTCAATTCATGTTGCCTTTTACTTATTGAGAATGACGAGATGTGTAATCATTTATTGATTTTAATATTTTTTAAAATAAATATTCAGTAATTGAATGTTTGATATTCAGTAATTAAATGTTTGGTATTGAAAACTTATGTGATGATTTTTGCTTGCTGTGCAGTTGATTTGATTTTTTTTTCACCTTATGCGTACTTTTTTAGATTGATAGGCAACTGTCAGTGTATATGAAAAGAGTTGAGGATGTTTTAGGTAAAGGATGGGAAAATCATGTAGAAGGACAGAAATTGAAATCTGATGCTGACAGTTTCCGTGTCAAGCTGAGTACGCAGAGTATTTTTGATGAGTGGTCTAAAATGGCAAGTTTAAAATATATTTATTATTCACTTAAATTCTTAAATATATGTACATAATGATGTGTGTTTGTGTAATGTTGTTTGTATTTATGTTTATTTTCTGTTCTCTTTTTATTTAAATGTCTGTGAGCATATTTTATGACTCCCATATATATTATGACTCTCATATGTGATTTAAAGAATACATTTAAGAACATACTTTTAAGAACCACTGATTTCTATTTTCTTTTATGTTATGCATAATGCATAAAATAACCTTGATCAGATCATTACCTAAGTCAGTGGTGGGGAAACTTTTTTTAAGACGGGCCATTTGTAATAACTAGACAATCGTAGCGGGCCAAAGAATAATGCTTAATCGTTAAAAAATTTATGTGTTCTATAAACATATACATATATTATTACATACACTTATTATTTTAATAGTAAAAAAGCAAAAGGTAAGAAAATTATAAACACAAAATATAAAATGAATTTAGTGTAGTTCTTGATGTGAAGTATTATCACTTTATTTTCTGGTGTCATTACTGGTTGATGGTGCATGAGAAAAATGAAATTGAGACTGTTTCATCAAAATTTCATCATAGTCCGGTTCCATTTGCGAAGCAGAGATTCTTAAAACTGATGAAAGGTGCTCATCTGTAATTCTGTTTCTTAAAGAAGTTTTCCTAAGCTTCATTGTTGAAAAGATTTGTTCGCATATATAAGATGAGCCGAACATTGTCATTATCTTCATTGCATGAGTAATTAGATTTGGGAAATTATCTGGACTTAAATTTTTATAAAAGATGAGTCATCTGTTTAGGTCGGATGGATTTGTCCAGAATACTATTGTGTTTTGGATATCGCCGCAGGTAGTTTTTATGTGGGTCGTCACATTACGAAGTAAGAACGCGTTCAAACATTCTCACGACGGCACTCTTAAACGGGCCGGATTAAACCTTTCCGAGGGCCGGACTTGGCCCGCGGGCCGTAGTTTCCCCATCACTGACCTAAGTGATAAGCATACTTTTGAAATGTTTTTACTGTCTAAGGAAAACAAACTTTAAAAATACCAAATTTTTTTTTTAATTACTGAATACTTTGTTTTGTATATTATTTAGTATTTTAATTCAGAAAAAAATGCTTCTTGAAGTTTTTTGTGTGAATTTTTTTTCATAAGATAAAATAACATCAAATTATTAATAAACTAGCAAAATTACTTGGCATTGCCTACTACAATAATATTGAATAAATGTATTAGCATACATGTTAATCAGCATGAAACCTGGCTGCAGAAAACTAATAATTAAGTTTGAATTTAAACTCATGGGCTTACTTTTTTTATTTAAAAAAATATTTTTTTATAATTCTTTCTTTCCCAATTCTTCATTTAAAAATGTCTTAAGCTTAAGGTTTAGCTCAATTTTCACTTTCTTCTATTTGTTATGGAGGTTTCGAGTAATTTCTTTCTGAAGTAGTTCTTTACCAATTTCAGAATGATATAAAATTTTAGAAAAATAGATGATTTTTAATTGTTGAAATAAATCTTGGAATCGAAATTAAAAAAAACACTAATTTTGTTTTCAAATGGATTGTCAAGCATTATATTTCGAATGATTGGATTTTGTGCCAAATTTTATTCCAATCCGTCGATTGCGGTGGCTTTGCACAGCGAACAACATATAGGGAAACAGGCAAACACATACACATGGATAAGCAGACTTTATACATAGAAAAGTCTTTGATTTCAATTAGAGCATGGCATCACTTGATAGTATCGGCCATCACAATAGTTGAAAATGATGGAAAGCAAGCCATTTCCTCAATGTGATAATGGGGGGCAGGGGCTTTGTCGGCCCAATTTGGCGCATTATATGAGTGTTGGCATTCTTGGCTCCTACCATCTATTCTTGAATGTGTTAATTGTTTGGTATTTTGCACAGAATATTATGTCGTTTGACAACGATTTTAATTTTAAGACAATAGATAATATGGTGAAAATGACTAATCGAATAGAAATATTTACTTAAGAGACTACATCTCCATAATTCCTAACAATAATATAAATCTTATTTACTAAAACTTTTGCAAAAAATTTCCATACATAATGACGAACAAAATTAATTTGCATAGTACAAACTAAATAATCTAATCAACATACCTTTCAAAGAACAATCTTAGAGAAGTTTTCTACAGATAATTTTTACAAAATACACTTTTGATATTCTGTGTAAAATTCTTACAGAAAACTATTCTACAGAAAATGAATGTAGTCTATGAAAAGGTTACATAGTCATATGGAATTCCATTTGTCAATGCTCCAATGTTTTTAAAGATAGAACTCTCTTGGAAATTAAAATCTTAAACAGTGTAAATAAAGACCTAAAAAGTGGAATGTTCCTTATTTTAATGATGAATAAAAAAATACAAATTTTAACTAGCAACTGAAAGATTTTATTGCCGTGTTTGGCGGTAATGCAAAATTGAGTGTTCTATTCATAGGAAAATAAACTATTTTTTTGAAAAATTAATTACCAGCTAAATTGCATAATTTTATTAACTAACATTTTTTGCAAGTTTTAAATCAATAAAATTCACTTAGCTTGTCAAAAAAAAAAGTGATTTATAATGCAGAATCCTTGATACTTCCACAATTCTTGTTTGAAGTTAACGTGGTAAAGGTAAACAACAACATTCTAGTAAATGAAAACAACAACTTGGCAAATGTAAATAACTCTTGTGGTCAAGACTATGTTGATATGTTACCCTAGTAAAATAACATACAAAGCGTTCCAAGCAGCCTAAATAGGAAACTACTTTCCATTCAATGCATCTTTGTAAATTGTTACAACCCGTACATGATTGGAGCTTGTGTTGTGCATAGCATACTTTGAATGTCAGCAGTGGTTTTGTTGCCATACCATAATTTTCTGTTTAGAATGAATATACTTTTATTGCTTGTTTGTAAAATTTAGTTATTGCCATGTCAAAAAAATATCCATTGATTCAAAGTCTTTTCAAAACTTAAAGAGACATTTCAGGTCTTAATATTTGTTTTAATAAGGATATATGTTATGATGTTTGTATGCCTCCAACTTTTGATGTTTATATTTTAGCAGAAGATTTTCAAAAATTTTAATGTATTGTACTATACTGTGTTTATCATGTTAAACAAGTTTCTTTTTATTTTAATGATGTTTCTAATATAAAGCTTTGTAACTTTCAGGTGAGCCAACGACAGTTGGGTGTTTCAGGAAGAATATTTGCAATTGATAATATTCGATCCAGAACAGGCAAAGGCAATGTTCTGAAACTTAAAATAAACTTTTTGCCTGAGATTATAACTTTAGCCAAAGAGGTAAGTTAGTAGTTTATACATGGTGTATTATTATGTATGTCTATTGAATTGTTAGTTATTTCAAATTACATGAACATTATTAAAATGCTTATTGAAACATTAATTGGCAGTAACCATTGCTTTGTTAGATCCACTTGTTACAACATATCTGATTCTTGATGCAGATTTATGAAAACAAATCGTCGTGTTAAGAGCTATATTTTCTAACTTCCTTAGAAACCACAATGATGTATGGATTAAGCAGACTTACTGTTTCTTTTTCAAACAAGCTATTCCTGAATGCTCTGCATCAACTTGATAACAAGTTTTGGTTCTATGATGTCTGCTTATTAGATCAGTTTTCAATTGTCTCAGAAAGCTTGTTTTAATACCATCATTTTGCAATTATTTACACATAAATTATAAAATGATAGTATTAAAATTGTTGGCTTGGTGAACCAAATTGTTCTCTAACAAAATCTATTGCTTGTGACCGTGACATTCCTATTCATTAGGTTGTTGTGTAATTTAATTTTATATTGTGTTGTAGAATCTCCTTTTTGATAAAGGTAACTTTTTAAAAGCACTTTTTAAAATTCAATATGTTCTCATAATTTATTATTTACACTTTTAGGTTAGGAATTTACGTTGGTTAGGATTTCGTGTGCCCCTGGCAATCATAAACAAAGCCCATCAAGCAAATCAGCTTTATCCATTTGCTATATCATTGATTGAAAGTATAAGATCGTATGAAAGGACATGTGAAAAGGTATGTATTTGACTTTCGTAACCTGTTTTCCTTGGTAGTTGTCTCTTCTCTGTATTTAGTTTCAATTTTTTAATTTAGGTTGAAGAAAGACCATCCATTACTCTGCTTGTTGCAGGACTTAAAAAAGATGCACAAAGCCTAATTATGGAGGTATGACTTAAATTTAATTATACCGTAAAATCCCGAAAGTAGCCCCCCCCCATCGAATGTAACCGCCCCCCTTTTCTCGCCGAAAGTAGAATCATTCAATATTCCTTAATATAACCCCCCTCCCCAAATGGCTGACGATTTTAAAACAAATTTTGTATTATTTTCTTATGATAAAGATTAAATATGTCCAATTTCTTTTTGTATTTTGTGTTTTATTTTATTTGTTTATTTTTCATAAATATTCAAGGTCTATATGCTTAAAAATAAATTTCATGTACTCGGCGTTGATTCGTACATTATGTGAATCCGCCATTTTTGGTCGTGTTTTGAAATTCGACACATTACGAAATACTGATATAGCGCTGGCCCCGAACATGCCAAATTTGCGTTTTATCAGTTTTAAATTTAAATTATAGGGATTTCTGCTAACTTAAGTGCTAAATTCTTTCTTGGCGTTGATTCGTTCATTAGCCGCCATCTTTGATCTGTAAGTCCGCCATTTTTGGTCGTGTTTTGAAATTCGGCACATTACGAAATACCGATGTAGCGCTGGCGAAATTTGCGTTTTATGAGTTTTAACTTTAAATTATAGGGATTTCTGATAACTTAAGTGCTAAATTCTTTCTTCAGTCAAAGATGCCATCCCCATGCGATCAATTTTCTATTAGAAAATTATAAGTCAGATTTTTGTTTATTTATTTTTTGAATATTGTTTTATATTAATGTTTTTAAAATAATTTTAAATGGGTTATACTTATTATTTATCTTCAGTAAATGCTCTTAATTAATACTAAAAACATTTTTTTTTTCATAATTTTTTTCGAAAATCTTGATTATAACCCCCCTATCTGAAATTTGCCAGTTTGGTTTTTAAAAAGAGGGGGTTTACTTTCGGGATTTAACGGTATCTACAGTAAATTTTTATAATATTTTGTCTTGTTGTCTAGATTTATGATTACTTATTACAGGGTAAATTCACTCTACAGAGCTGTAAAATTTTGAGTGAAAATTTTGGTGATTTTCTTGTGAATAGTTAACATTAGAAAGATAGTAATAATAAGAGTTTGCACACACACACTACAGTTCTACAATAATGCTATTGTTACCTTTTCTATTGAGCAAAATAAAATTATAAAGCTGTTCAACTGTTCTTGATTTTGAGGAAGCAAGCAGCAAAGAGTTATAAGTGACAAAAGGAAGATTATATAATTTCAAAATCATGTAGGAGCTTTCCTTTAGCATACTTTCTGAATCATGCTGGACAGCAGAAACCCTATCAGGACCACAACTAGCATCTGTTGGCACACCCAAAATAGATTGGTGTTTCTTTTATCATTTGTACTATCTATCTCCCAATTTTCATTTTTATCACTAAAATGCTTTTGCTTCTAGACAGCTCAATAGCTTATGAGGTTCCATGTATATTCTTATATATATATGTTACAGTGAATGTCTGAAATCGGAAATCGGCATTCTCCAATTTTAGACCATTCGCCTTAACATATATATATATATACAATAAAATCTCATTACAGCCGATGCCAATAAACCGAAATGTACGTTACTGCAAAAATTTTTTAAGTTCTTTTCTAGGATTACCCCCATTAAACCCAATAGGATAATGTATATTTCATTACAACAAAGTATTTTCCCGATCCTTAGAATTTGCTGTAATGCAGTGGTACAGTCCTGGAAAAAAAAGTGGGAGGACGCTTACATATATAAACATCAAACAGTTGGGGGACACTTCTGTTAAAATTTAAAACAAATGGGGGGACCCTTGTGAGTAAAATCAAAAAGTAGGGGGACTCCATCCCCCTGCGTCCCCCCTCGCCTACACCACTACTGTAAAGGGATTTCAGTGTCTATATATATAAAATTTTATTATTATATTTTTTTTTGTAGGGAATAAGTCTGGTATGGGAATCATACAAGTTAGATCCATATGTTCAACGTCTTGCTGATAATGTCTTCAATTATCAAGAAAAAGTAAGAACTTCATCTATATAACTGTTTTGTTCAAATAATGGTAAATTAATTATTTTTAAAATTCATTTTTATGTGTATAAATTTTTAGGTAGAAGACCTGTTGTCCATTGAAGAACAGATAGACATTGATGTGCGTTCCCTTGAAACTTGCGCTTACAGTACCAGTGTGTTTGCTGATATTCTAAATAAAATTCAAAAAGCTGTGGATGACCTCAGTCTTCATCAGTATTCAAATCTTCATTTATGGGTCAGCAAATTAGATGAAGAAGTAAGCTTTTTTTAATGACTATTTATTTAATGTTCATCACTAAACAAATTTATATTTTGTTCTTTTCTGTAGTAATTCTGAACACTTCTATCTCATTGTGAATCCATATACTAAATCACATAATTTTATAGGAACTTTGGCTTTCACGGCTGGTGTCCATACCAAACATAATATTTTCCGGGCTTATAGGCCATTGTCCAACCAAGATATTTCTGGCTGACGTTTCGCCTGACATGTTTCAGGCAAAACGTCAGCCAGAAATATCTTGGTTGGACCACGGCCTATAAGCCCGGAAAATATTATGTTTGGTATCATATAATTTTGCTTTATGTTTATAGTTTAAGATATTTCTAATAGGTTGACACCTATTAACAAAAAGTTATTTAACTGTAGGTTTTAATTTTGCACTAACTGTTTTATGCAACATTTTTTTGCCAAGGAAATAGTTTCATTCTAAGCGTTTTTTATTTTATTTTGTATTTACTTGCTTTGTTTCACATAATTGAATTAGGATGTCCTGTTATTTATGCATAAATTATAATTATTTCTTAATAGGAATTTTTCTATAGCTAATGGAGCATAGTATGTATTTACAGCCTATCTCTAGATGACAACATCTTCGGAATTGTTTTTCATTTGGCCATACTTTATGAATGAGTATAAAAACTTTTAAAGCAATAATAACGGCAAACTTTGTTGAATGATATTTTATGTGTGTATTTCAAAATAAATTGAGATAAACTAGATTATTTGGAGTAATATTTTTAAAGTTTTATACTCAACTCTAATGGTTTTCACATTTTTAACTATGCTTTTAATTATAGGTGTTATTAATGCTTCTCTTTTGACAGGTTGAAAAGAAGCTTGCTTTGAGATTAGAGGCAGGTGTTAAAGCTTGGACAAATGCTTTGGAAGGCAAAAACCAGCAAGAGACAGATTTTCATGACACAGATGCTACAACTGCCCACAAACCTGGTGGCGATCCTCAGATACAAACACTTATACATGAAATTCGAATCACCAATCAAGTTATTTATGTAAATCCTAGTGTTGAAGAAGCACGATTTAGCATAATGCAGCAACTTTTTGCTTGGGAAAATGTTGTTTTGCTACAAACACGAATCCAGAGCTCCAGATATCAAGTGTGTATTATCATCGTATTTTAAACTTTCATCTTAAATGATTATTATCATTATAGTTATTATGAGAAGAGATGAATATATATATATGTATATATTTATAAATAATACAAAATTTTTTATCATTGAAAAATTAATTAAGCTATTTCTATCGATTTGTTTCTTATTTGAAATATAACGAGAAGTTCAGTCTAGAACTATAAGGGAGGGGCGGGGGGGAGCCTACTTTCCTATATACATCAACTTCAAATTTATAATCTAGCTATCTCCCTTGCTCTCTTTCTCATTTAGCTTTAGTTCTTTATCACTTCAAATATACCTTTTTCAACAGTTAATATATTCATTCACTCACTGATTCATTTATTCATTCACTCATTTATTTCTTGTATTTATTCACTCATTTATTTATTTTTTTATTTATTCACTCATTCATTTAGTCATTCAGAAACATGCTTAAATATCCCGATCAAAAAATTTCAGAAGTCGTTGTGAATAATATCCCCCCCCCCCCCCGAAAATAATAAATTTGGAACAATTCCTCGACTAAAAATCAAACAGTAGTAAAGTACTGTGATCTACAGCAAGCCAGGTCTGAATTTGTTAGATTTAAAAAAAAAAGTGGAAAGTTGTAAATAAATCCAATTTTTTATTACCACATAAATGAAGAATCCTGCAGAGCTTCACAAAAAAAGGAAGAAAATTAAAACACACGATACATTTCCACAGCAGTAATTTAGTAATTTCCCTTGGTTCTCCCGAGCACGTGGTGGGTCGGCCGTTGCTCTCGACGAGAGAGCTTTTCAAAAACAATTTATAGTCCACAAAATATGCTACACTTGTGCTGCAATTCAGTAATATCTGCCATGATTTATTATGAAGAGTTAAATTTGGTCATTTCCGATGGAATAGGATCTTAAAAAAATAAAGGTTCAATGATGGTGTGCCGCCATCCACCCAATCGCAAGATCCCGCTGCGTTTACTGCTGTCCTAGGCTCTGTAGTCAGGCGGTCGGCCAGCGAGGGAGGCAGTGCCACGTGACCAGCTCCGGCTACTCATGTACCGTCAACCTCTCCCACTCACAACTGCGGCTGCCAATGCAAAACTTACAAAAAATTATGTCAAAAAAATTTAAGAAAGAATATTAAAATATACAAAAAACTATGAAACAATTTTTGAAAAAGTGTGTCACAACACCACAATAGGAAAAAGTCTCATTTAGTTCCGGTTGAACTTCGTATCTGTACATGCTCTACGTCCTAACATCTTTTCGATAAAGTTTGTTCCAAACAAATCCGTTGGTTAGATCAGAGTTTATATAAGATTGAAATTTTCCCGTAGGGCACTAATTTTAAATTTTTTTGAACTATTCAAAAATGAGCAAAAATTTTTCAAATAAAAAAATATTTATCATTGTGAGCTCCTTTGAATACGCTTGTTCAAAGGAACTTGGATTTTATGTCCAGGGCTTTTAAAATTTGCTTCATATTTCCTCAATATTGCTAATGTTAAGATTTTTTGAACTGTTCAAAATTGAACCAAAAAGTTGTTCAAATCAAAAAAGAAATGAAACGTCCTTGCCGATATCTTTTGAATGCAAAAAAAAAAAAAAAAAACTTTCGAATCAGACAATTCTCCCAAAAGTTATTGGGGGGGGGGGGGGGGGGGGCTTGGCTTGGGATAGACACACATTTTTTCTCGTCTAAAACCCCTAGTTTCATATTTTTTATTTTTCAATCTTTATTTAATTTATTCACTTGTTTTTTGACCTTTCTTAATTTTTAATGATGTTTTTACAATACATTAAATCTTCTTTCATAGTTGCCTTTGGTGTAAAAGCAACCTTACTCTCTCACGAAGAATTGTAGTTGTTTTTGTGTTGGGTTTTTTAAAAAGTATCACAATAGAATATTTAATAAAGAGGTAAAAAAACTGAAATGTAATAAAAACTATCTTTAAACAGATAAGTAGATTACAGATAGTACAAGATCTTTAAATTACCAGAATATAAAATACATTTCTCCGTAAACTGCACAACTTTTCAAAAATAAATTCCAAGTTGTACAGTCTAGAAATCCATCTATTCCCTACAATGAAAAAATAGAAGTATTCATTTGCAAATTATGTTTTAATACTTTTAAATAGTTCGTCTTTAATTTAATAGTTTTATATGCAAATATTGTAGTAAAAATAGATATTTGTTCATGTATAGATAGCCTTTGTAAATATAGCTAGCAAACTGTGGAGTTAGCAGAAACACTGGATGTATGAAACTACTTTCGACTGTACAGCAATATTATTTCTGAATGCAAATTGCTAGGTTTCACTATTTCTGCCTAAATACTATTTGTATTTTAAGGCTATTCTAATGTGCAAATATATTGATATGATCTGTGAAATGATCTTTACATTTTAGAAAATTTATAACACACAAAACTTCTGGTCACAAGGTGGGAGTTATAAATATCTTCTCCTGTGGTCACCAAGAACAAATGCCTATTATTCTGAGGAAATTTTGCTTAAATGTGTTCTGTAGTCTCATTGTATTGTATTCCATGAGTGCATTAAATTGTTAAATGAAATTTTGATTTTCATTTTATTTTATATATTTTAAGTATGTATTGTTTTCATAAATGTTTTATTAAAAAAATTGCTTAACTTTCCATTTTAAAATCTTCTGTTACAAATGTATTATGTACTTAAAAAATATTCCAATATTGGACATTATTTTGCAGATGTTTTAATATCTACAGGTACTTGTATATTTTTCAAATATACAAGTACTATTAATACTACAAGTACTATTAATAGTAAATATACGTATACTATTGTACAATTAAAAATGATAAAATTTTTGTTCAGCACATTTTTTTTGATGTAATATTGTACTTTGAAAATTTTTTGGTTGCTTGAAAATTTTTACGATCATTACTGGCTTACAATTTTTTTTAAAAAATCTTTGCAGGTTGGTTTAGATCGACCAGTAACTGAATCATATAGAAATCTTTTGCGAAAAATGCCTGGTGGTGTTGATACTTTAGAAGCATCTTATCACGCAATTGAAGATAAAATTCAACAAATGGACTCTTATGTTAAAGAATGGCTTCGCTACCAGGCTTTATGGGATTTACAGCCTGAAGCATTATACTCGAAACTTGGAGAGAATATTAGCCGCTGGATGAATACATTAATTGAGATAAAGTTAGCTTATTTTATTATTTTGATTGGAGCTTCTGCTATTCAATGCCCGACTGATTTAACTGTATAAAAATTAACACTCCTTTTTTTTTCTTTCAGGAAATCAAGAACAACATTTGACACTACAGATGTGCGGAAAGAAATAGGTCCAATAATTATAGAATATGCTAAAGTAAGAGAAATTTTAGTTCATGCATTTAAAATATAATATATATATATCAGAGTTCCCACTAGAGCGCGAGACCGCGAGATTCTCTCTTTTTTTTAAATTTTCTCGCATAAAAATTTTTACATTGCGAGAAATTCGTGCATTCTTTTTTCCCCCCCAGGAAACGATTTCGCATGGACATCTATCTGTCCTACTACAGTAGAGTAGGTTAAAAACAATTTCTTGCACCTGCGCCTGAAACACACCGGACCCTTTTTCTCTATCCATTCAGCGAAAATCGAGCAAACAATAACATGGGGGTGATCCAGAAATACAATGTTAAGCCTTTTGTATTGAAAAGAGAAATAACGAGCCTGCGGCTTCTGTGCTCCAGCCTCCCCGCGGAATAGCCGTTCGGCTGTCATCGGCTCCTTCCTTGCCCCCTTTCTCTCCCTCCCCCTCCTTCCCGTCCTTTATTTTTCCCCCTCCACCTTCCTTCGCCAATGAGCTCCCTCATCGCCATTTGCCCCCTCACACCGGGAAAGAGCGCCTACGGCGCTGCCCTATAAACATCAAGATTCGCGGTCGCCACTCGCCACGTGGCGACCTTGTTTGAAAAAGTGGCGATTCAAAAAATTAGGAGCGATCGCCACCTTTCCTTTATTTTATTTTCTGAAGTAAATTCCTCCTTTTCAAATACCATCTATAGAATTTACAACTCTTGCTTCTTTCACGCATACAAGCAACCGAATTTCGTCCGATAGTCTTCATTTCCCCTTTAACAAGAAAAAAATGGCGAAATTTTTTCCCCGATTACGCTATTGTTTTTTCTTTTTGAATTCCTTCTCTCTGCCATATAAATCTTTTAAATATAGTAGGAAACAATTTAATCTTGTTGTTTTTTTCATAGCTTTCATTTCACACTTACATTTTTGATCGGCCATTTTCGCTTAAACTTATAAAATCGGACTTAAATGTCACGCCATTTTGAAAATGGTGTGAAAGCTTTTAAAAAAGTTTTGAAAAGAATAAAAATAAAATGTACTGAACAAAACTAGAACTGGAAATATACACTTGTTTGAAAAAGTGGCGATTCACAAAATTAGGAGCGATCACCACCTTTCCTTTTTTTTTTATTTTCTAAAGTAAATCCCTCCTTTTCAAATACCATCTATAGAATTTACAACTCTTGCTTCTTTCATGCATACAAGCACAATAAAACACATCAATTCGGCATTCAAGTAACCGAATTTCGGACAATAATCTTCATTTCCCCTTTAACGAGAAAGAAATAGCGAAAAATTTTTCCGATTACGCTATTGTTTTTTCTTTTTTAATTCCTTCTCTCTGCCATATAAATCTTTTAAATATAGTAGGAAACAATCTTAATCTTGATATTTTTTTAATAGCTTTCATTTTACTTACATTTTAGATCGGCCATTTTCGCGTAAACTTATAAAATCGGACTTAAGTGTCGCACCATTTTGAAAATGGTGTGAAAGCTTTAAAAAAAAGTTTTGAAAGGAATAAAAATAAAATGTACTGGACAAAACCAGAACTGGAAATATACATTTTTTTATACTTGTATTCGAAAATGGTTCGTATTTGTGATCACAGTTTTTGTAAAAGGTTCGTTTCTGTAAGGGATATTTTTGTTATCTGTTGCTTCTATGATGAAACAATTAAAATTGTGCATTTACATCTTTTGTGCTCTATAACATTAAACATGAAAAACTATATTGCAAAATTTCATATTCCCTTAATTTACCATCGCCAAGGAAGCAAGTTTTTTTCTTCCAATTTGAAAGTCATATACTTTTTTTTTTTGAAGACTTGATAGTTTTAACAAAATATTATGTTTTATTCACTGAAAATAAGACACATAAGGAATTGTAGTGCATTGATGCACCATTCACTGCCCCCCCCCCCCCCCCCCCCGCTTTGCACTTTTACTTTATGACGCGTAGGTGGCCACCAAGTTAATCAAAATTAGTGTCCACTGGCTCTTCCAAAATTTCTGAGTCTTGACCTGTACTGCCCCAATCAATCACTATAGAGAAAAGACAAATGCACCTCCCACAGCATAAACATTTATTGAAATGCCCAGTTGAAATCTTTTCTTAGTAAGAACACTAAATAAGTGTATTCTATGTTCTGCAATATTGCAGAACATAGAATACACATGGTTGAAGAAATCGTGTTAATGCGAGACTTTACGCATTCATTTACCATTCAGCGTGACAGAGCCTTCTCTGCCAGAGCATTATGGATAAATATTTTATAAAAAGGTCATCAAGCGATTTGTATATTTGTGTTATCTCTTAATTTTTCAGAAATCTCACTTAAATTTTAGAAATCTCACTTTGTTTTTCAGGAAGGGTGAGAAATTCTCACTCATTTTTTTTCTCTAATGAGAACCCTGTATATATATTAAACAGGTTTATTTTATGTCCGTACCTGCTTCTTCTTGTACAGGTTCAATCTAAGGTATCGCTGAAGTATGATTCTTGGCATAAAGATGTTCTTGGGAAGTTTGGTTCTTTGCTCGGGAATGAAATGGCTTCCTTTCACACCACAGTTTCAAAGGTATTAACTACTCTTGTTTCTAGTGATCTTACTTTATCTTGAAATTAGTGCATAGTTTTTATACTATATTTTCCGCGGTATAATATGTTGGGAAAATATTTTGCTATGTTTTTAAAGAGGCAGTTGATAATACACAATGGCATATAATCCATGCATAATATACTGTAATACTATGCATTCTATCATATGCCGATCATATTGATAAAAAATACTATATTTATACCAAACATAGCATAAAATTTTACTCAATGTGCTTTATATTGTCAACTGTTGATAAAATAATAAGAAATGTCATAAACTGAAAGCAGATGTAGAAAGATTGCTTCACAATTACGAAGAACACTAATATTACACCTGTGTCATTGAAGTCTTGCATGTCTATTGTATACGTATGTATTACATTTGTACACATTTGTTATTATGTACACATTTTTATAAGGGGCCATATTCATATTAAAATGGGTACCAGCTTTTAATCTTCAAAGGGAATGCCTTATATTTGACAATGGGAATGAGTTCATTGAGCTCAATCTGTATCTCTGAATACAAATACGTCATAAAAAGGGGGCTTGTCATTGTAAATTTTAAAGTTGATGTTCATTTTAATATGAAGATGACCCCTTAACAAAATTTTGATAATAGGATTCTATAGAGTACATTATTCCTGATACAATGACATATTTCATGTGTGGGTCCAAATATGAAGGAGTGAATTTGTCCCCCCCCCCCCATACAAGCGTGTACAGGTGGAGGGGAGTAGTACATATATGAGCTGAGTCAAGCTTCATTTAGTTAAAGAAAAAGGTTAAAACCAAAAATTTAATTTTCAATTTTTTTTTTAATTTATGAGAGAAAATGTAAATTTTAATCATTAGCTATTTTAGTTGGCTTTTAAAAGCAAACTCAATCGATACTTTGAAAATATACCACTTAAAACTTATGAATATTGTGAATGAAATGTCCTTGTAAACGCATTTTCCATACCAACTATGAAGCAGAGAACTTGAGCGCCATCTATTGAATCACCTTTTTTATCCCTTGTCTTTTCGTTGCGGTTGACACACTCTTCTCTGCATTATAACGATACAGTAATGTCTCATAAAGCCAATATATGTGTGTGTGCAATTCGTGCATAATATGAACATAAATAAATTTTATACGTATGCAAAAATTTTTTTGCTCAGCATTAACTCTTTCCATGCTAGGAAAGGATGTGGAAAAGCTGAAAAAAGGATGACTGATTTCAAAAGCTGGAATCCGTTAGTATTTTCTGTTGAAAAATTTACGGCTATGTGATGTAAAGGAGTACTTCATTCCAGTTCTGAAAATTAAAAGCTTTTTATTTTGAATACATATTCAACAAATTACTGTGCAACAAATTTGAACTTTTTTTTTTGTCCTTTACATGAAACGATGTGGTTCTATATAAATAAGAGGTGACTAGCGTCTCAAATCCAACTCGGCTGCCTACGAGTTGGACGAGTCTATTTGAAGCAAAGGGGTTAACCAGGCCCTCGCGGGAAGGAACATAAATCGGTGTTCAAGGCTATTTTTCTAAAACTCGTTTCGTTCGAGGCGTTTATTATTGTTGTTTACGTTAATCGTTACGTCAATGCGATCGTTTGTTATTTCTTAATACAAACATGTCTACGAAATTGTCAAAAAAACAGGCCAAACGCATCTGAAATTTCTTGTGAAAAGTGCAATGTTACTTTTTCTGCAAGAAAAAATTTGTATGCGCACGAAAGGAAATTTCATCCTGATGAAGATGTTCTTACTTTGCGTCGTACTCAACTGTGTGGATTACGTGCGGAAGGATTTTCGACTCTTTCGCTGTTGCACACCCATTTGGAAGAAAAGCATGGAGTGAAATTAAACTTTAGTAGTTTCACGCTTCATTCTGAAGAAGATTTTGAGAAATGGAAGTCGAACATGGAGAGAGAAAGCCAATCTGCATTTACTCTCAGGAATTCAATGCATAAAGAAAGTCTGACCATAAAGCACTACAGTTGTCACAGAAGTGGAAAGGCGTGCAATGAAAGTACTTCTAGCAATGAACGGCACAAAAAAGATTGGTGGTTCTGTGAAGTGTGGGTTTACTTGTCCAACGTTTTTTAAATTAGAAATGACTGCTGTTGATGATATTACTGAATGGAGTGTTTCCTATCAAGCTGTTCATGTGGGTCATCCAATGGAAGTTGGAAAACTTCATCTATCAAAAGATGAAAAGGCACACTTAGCAAGCTCTTTGGCGGTGGGCATCCCAATGTCAAGAATCTTAAATGAAACCCGTTCCAGTTACTCCCCAACCAAAAGATATGGCTTGACAACTAGAAAAGACTTGCACAACATAGCCAGAGACTTTAAAATAAATACAAGCGTTATTTTGCACCAAAATGATGCATCATCGGTGGAGCTTCTTGTGAAAAAAATAAAATCATCTGATGACAATCCAGTTTTAATTTATAAACCGATTGGTTGTCTAATGCCTAATTTTCCTGCCTTAAAGGAAGATGAGTTTTGTCTAGGACTAATGAATGAAGCTCAGACAGAATTATTAAAACTCTATGGTCATAAGTGTATCATGATAGATTCTACGCATGGTACGAATCAATATGGTCTTCAATTAAGCACCTTGATGGTGCATGATGAAAATCACAAAGGTTTGCCAGTCGCCACTTTATTTTCATCTAGAGTTGCAGCTGAAGCTTTGCTGCCTTTTTTTGATGCAATTAAAAATCGTTTGCCAGACATGAAAACAGAAGTCATCATGACAGATGATACAAATTGTTTTTTCAACGCCTGGCAAGAAATTTTCAAGGACAATTCCAAACACCTTTGCAGTTGGCACGTAAATCGCAGCTGGGGAAGCAAAATAAACCAAAAAATAAAAAACATTGAAAATAGAAAAGCTTTGAAAGATAAATTGAATGAAATTCTAACTGAAATGGATGAAGTCACATTTCATAAATTGCTGGATGAGTTTGTTAAATTATACAAGGTTATTGAGCCAGAATTTGTGAAGTATTTTCAAAATACGTACCAAAATTGAGCTGAAAAATGGGCATATTGTTACAGAATCAATATGGGAGTCAACACCAACATGAAGCTGGAAAGATGGCACCGACAGTTAAAATATGAAGAAGCCGGTGGCACTGTCATGAAAAGATTGGACAAAGCCATTTCTTTAGTGACAAGTGCTGTAGCAAAAAAACTCCTCTCCAGAATCATATCAATGGAGAGGGGAAAGTTAACATCATGAGTTACTGCTATAAGAAAGCGACATCAAACTTCAGTAGAAACGAAGTCAAATGCTTACGATGTGTTCCCAATGGAAAAGAAATATATTGTTTCAAAACATGATGGATCTTGCATATTCACTTATGAAGTAGAAAAAACTAAAATCAAATGTAATTGTACAATTCGGTGTGAAGACTGTAATGTTTGTATCCATGAAATGAGTTGTACATGCATAGACTTTTCAGTAAGATACATTATATGTAAACATATTCATTATGTGTGCACGAAATTTAAAGCTGAATATGAAGAAACACTAGAACCAATGGACAGCTGTGATGAACTACTAATTGCCACTGATGTTCATACAGAAAACAGAACAATAGAAAAAGAATCTATTGCAAAGTGCTTGCAGAAAACATCGAGTGAAAATAATGAGTATAAGAAAAGAAAATTATTGTCTGAATTACAAGATCTACAAGCAAAGGTGTCACAAATGAATGAAAATGAAATTGATTTTCAAACTCTGGGGGAACATATGAAGGCCATGAAGGCATCTTTGGAACTGTCGCACCTAAAACACCACAACTTGAAAAATAAATCGATAGAAGTAGAGAAAGCTCCAGCAAATAAATGCATTGAAAAGCAACGAAAGTTTTTAATAAAGAAAAATAAAAAATAGAAGTGGACGTACCAGAATTTTAGTTGGGAAAAATATATCCTGTATTGTATTCCTTCTGTAAATATTTTGTTCCCTTCAGAATTTCCTCTTGTTAACATGTAATATCCAAAGCAATCTTTCATTTAATAGTTTTCTGTCATTTATTTATTTTTAATTTGCAAACTATCTCTTATAAGCTTTTTCAATTGTATCAACTTGTACATCAAATTATCCGGCTATATGGAATATTTGTTGTAGCATATTTATGTCACATGTGCACAGAAAAAGGTCAAATTTTTATTATTTTAAATTATTACCTCCAATACTTTTTAGGATAAAATTTATCACTATTTCGATTTAGTTTAAGAAGTTTGTTGTTTGAATTTGTTTTTCTTTGTATGATTGAATAGAGATGTGTAATTATTTTATAGTTTACTTGTCCATTCAAATATTTTACTCACACAGCCATTAAATACTAATTGCAAATCACAGTTGGCATTTGTTTTAATTTTTCTATTTCATATTTTAAAAACTTGAATTCTTAATAAAAAAATTGGTTGAATTTATTCTTATTTTTTTTCGTGGAAAAATGTTTTATTAATTTTAACCTTATATACAACTAAATTAATACAAAATTATTTTATAGTTTATAAAATAGCTTGAGCCTCGCAGATTAAAAATGTACATGAATTAGAATGTATGTTAGGTTCAATGGAAAAATCTTATAAAAGGTTCATAAAATTACGTTTTTTGAATGTCAATTTTTTTATTTGCCCTCTCCTTTCCAATCATCACTAAAGATAGCATAAAATTGTGGTTTTCGGACTTCAGTGTCGAAAAGGTAGCGGGGTGGAGGCAGGTACGATTTTCAACTGCCACCCCTTGACTGCCCTGTAAATCCGTCCCTGTCTCAATGGTCATTCTAATGTTTGCCATAGGGATATTAAGTTAAGACCAGATAAGCTTCTAATGTTCTTAAGGCATTTATCAAGACATTTTATGAAGCCGTTTCATGCCATCTACATGTAAACAAATAATAAGCATTATTTCAAAAAATATTTGGTTGTTTCCAAAATTCCATCTTTCTTATACCTTTCCAAAATGTGAACAATTACTACAGGAAATGTGAAACCATAGCTGAAAAAAATATTCTTGAAAGCGAAATAAATTTCTCTTGCTTTATTTTTTTTTCTTCAATTTATGAATTTTATTAATTACAGTTGTAATAACTAGCGGGTGTTGTGCAGATACTGCTGATATATATCTCATATTTAAAGAAATTAAGGCATTATTAATTAAATGAACATTCATGTGATGTGTGTGTCATGTTCCTTGTGTTTAGTTAACTTATAAATGAAGTTTTCGATATCTTAGAGTTAGTTGCTAAGTGACAAGATGGAAAATTGTAACTGGATGTCACGTGGGACACTGGAATCGACGAACTGTCATTTCATCAGTTAAAATTTCTGAGGTTATAATAAACTATTCTAGTAACTTTTGGAATTTAGTATATAAGTATTTATTGTGATATATGGATAATATTTTAATAGCTACCTGTGTGCTTATTGCGTATTTAATACACCTTATTCTTTTCATAAAAATTTAAAATAAAATAATTTTTATAAAAAAATAGAACAGACTTCAAATTATAAATTGCGCTAAAAAGTGAAAAATAAATCAATTCTTTAAACAACATCGATGTGACTTTAAAACATAGTTTTAGAAGTCGGTGAAAAATTCGGATAGATAATAATCTTTTGTAATCATGAATCAATTCTATATATTTTTGCAGAATTAGCAACAGTTCCAATATGAAGTAACAAATGGTGTAATAGTAATTAGACTCTTAATTTTGCACCGACTTCTAAAACTATGTTTAAAAGTCACATCAATGTTGTTTAAAGAATTGATTTATTTTTCACTTTTTAGTGCAATTTATAATTTGAAGTCGGTTCTATTTTTTTATAAAAATTATTTTATTTTTTTCTTTTTAGTGTAAATACATTTTTATATAAATACGCTATTTTTAAAAAACCCATGTCAAAGAGCAAAGCTTCTTTGAATGACTGGCACTAAAAGCTAATCATTTGTATGATAAATTCCGTTTTGAAGTCGATTTTAGCAAAACAAACTGATGGGATTCATTTTTGCCTCGGAGAAGCCTTCAGTCAAACTCTTGCTGTAATTACTTTTAATATTAAAGCCCAATGGCAACAAACACTTTTTTTTAACAATGGCTTTTATACTTATTAATAGTTTTCCCAACAAAGAAAAATCAAGCCAAGCCTTTCCAATTAAAATAAAAATTACCTACTTATTTTTCACCCGTAAAGTTTTTCTAAAAAACAAATGTAGTCAAATTGATTTGCGACATTTGAGTTAGACGACCCTCTGCCGATTAAAGAAAAAAGCATCAAAATCGGTTCATTTAGTCAAAAGTTATGAATGAAAGAACAAAAAAACACTTCATTTCCGCCTATAACTTTTTTTCTAATAATTGAATACGGTCAAACGAAAGTACGGGACCTATGGGAAACCACCCTCGATCGATTTAAAAAAAAAAATCATGAAAATCGGTTCATCCAGTGAGAAGTTATGAGTAGACAGACAAACAAACAAAAAAAAAAAAAAAAAAAAAACGACATACATACAATATGAATGTATAACCTCCCGCCTTTGTGAAGTCGGTTAAAAATACAAATTTTCAAATATCCTCAATAAATTCAAATTTTCAACCACTTAAACTTTTTAATATCGAATTTCGCAGTTATTACAAAAAATGTACACTTTCAACTGCACAAATTATTTTTTTTGAAGTGATATCTCCAATTTTAAAATTTTATACTCCGAACCACTTGGCTTGGAATGGCCCAACTGTAAATTATATTAAATCGTGAAATTTCCACGAATCAATTGTGGAAACAATTTTCCATGAGACGCAAAGTAATATGTTTATATTGGAAAACTCGACGTAACTGCATGTAATTCAGTTCATTTATAAAAATCATATCTATCGCTAATGCATGCGTCACTTTCATGGTCTCTTTTTAGTAAACAAACACATTGCATTGCACTCTGGGATGTAGCGGAAGCCGATAAGCTTCAGCACCTCTCTTTAAAATGGACTCGACCGTGCGCATGCGCAGATCAGTTTTCCGTAGGCAGCCGAGTTGGGTTTGAGACGCTAGGATAACAGGTGTTTGATTCAAATATCCAAACCAAAATGATCCATCACATACTGTTTTTGCTGGAAGCCCACTTCTCATATTTATGCAATTTTGTTAGAAGAACGTAACTGAGGCTTATTTATTGAAAACACAACACGCAAAGATAATTTTTTTGGGCCGTTTCATTTTGTAGGCATCTGTTGGTGTGCCCTGATAATTGATCAGCAATATTCAATTTGTATACTTCCATTCCATCGACCGCTGAAACGCTTTTCAAACACCGAGATGTCCTGATGAAACCTTTCCCCTTGCTCATCCTTAAATGTGCCAAGGTTTTGAGGAAAGAAGTCCATATGTGTGTTAGAATCCAAAAAGTGTAGTTTTAATGATATATGGCAACCTGTGACACAAAAGGATTTTTATCATGTCACCAACAAGATCTTCGTAGTTTTCAGCTTTCTCATTTTCAAGGAAACGTGAGCACACTGATTTAAAGGCAAGCCAGGCTGATTTTTCATCTTTTGACTGTTTGTTTTCCCACTCTTCATCATGAAAGACTTCCTTAAGTTGTGGGCCAAGAAAAATTCTTTCTTTTACTTTTGCCTCACTTAAATTTTTGAATTTGTTCCTGAGATGCAAGAAAGCCACTCCTCTGTCCAAAGCTTTTACAAATATTTCGATAAACCAAGTTTAATGTGCAATTGTGGGAAAAAGGCACATTGTAGATTTACAAGTGGCTCATTTGATATGTTTAGGCCACTCATAATTTTAAAATTTCCATTTTGTTTGAAGAATATGCTACAGGAATAAATAGGAAAAAAATACTTTGATGGAGGAGCACTGATAAACAAGCGCCACTCTGCTGAATTGTGCTCATGTCCTAATGCTTAAAATGGTTGATTCACATCACAGCAGCATGACATTTCTCCTTTGTCTGAAAAATTGTCTACAAAATGTCTTTGTCGTCTTGTAAATGAATCGAAACTTCTAGAAAGTAGATAAAGCTTTTGTTGCTAAAAATGTCTCTAAAGTAACCCAAGTTCATTAAAAAGGTTTCTATAATAACAACGATCTCACTGTCAATGAGAAATATATAATTTATAATAAATTAAGTCGATAAATCACGAAAATATGCACATTTATCCAGAAAATACGTAAAAAGCTAAAATGTGGAATTTTGGGGAAATTGTACGTGGTAGGCAAAAAATAATGGCAGATTCGAAATTTTCAGCCAAAAATACATAAGAAACACATTTTCATCTAAAGGACATTTTTCGTGTTGCACAGTGTTATCAGTCCAACTGGATTCAGTAATTTTCTTCGAGTTCTAAAATTAGCCACTTAATAAAATTTGACTCGAAACAAATGAGGTTTTACCAAGTGGTTGGCAAAGGTATATCTTGTGTTAATAATATTTACCTACCAGTTTGTTCCTATAGAAAGAAGGATAATCTGATAAAGTCTATTATACTACATGCTACAAAATAATAATAGGTAAACAAATAAAAGATAGCAGATTGTTTCAAATTGTTTTTGGCCAATTCTTGAATAATTGATGGAAGATGCTAAAACTGGTTTGTTAACCTGGCATTCAACAAACAGAATATTGCTGTTTTGGGGGGGGGGGGGGATTTAATGCTCATACATGAAAGATAGCTTCATGAAAGAAAAATTATGAATATAAGATTGTAAAAATCAATTACTTTAAAATTGATTGTCTTAAATCTATTAGTTTTGTTTTAATTAGTTAATTCTTTCAGTCTCGTAGTGATTTGGAGCAACAGTCCATTGAAACTGATTCAACATCAGATGCAGTTACATTCATCACCTACGTACAATCTTTAAAGAAGAAAATGAAGATCTGGGATAAAAAAGTTGAGGTAATTTATTTTTTATCATTGCAACATCACCACATGAAAATATGAATTGCAATATTTGTCTGAGGATGTGTAAAAAGATGTACCATTATTTATGTATTAAAGATATGAGCTAAAAATTTTTGCCATTGTTTTAAAAAATAAATAGCTTGTTTCCATCAATGACTTGTTCTGTAGAAATTATTAATGATGTTTTGTAATATATTTCATAACTAGTTGACGATATACACACACACTGACATACGGATAACTAAGAAATTTAGATTTTTGCTATGACAAACGTGGCCAAAATAATAAGTACTAAATTAATTTAAATAAAATATTAAATATGATGCAATATCACAGTAATTGGGAGTAAAAAGAAAGCTTTCTTTTGGTGCTAAATTAAATTGAAATGATTCAACAAAATATAATTCTGTTTTCATAGATATTAAAAAACTTCATATTTGTTTGTTTATAATTATCTTATTTCTTCCATTTTTAGCGATATACAGTAGGACCTGTATTTAACAAAGTCCCAAAATCCAGTGGAAAAGTTTTTGAAATGTTGAAATTTGTTAAATGGGGATTTACATTATATACTTCTTTAAGCTATATAAGGGCTCATTTTAAACTGATAAAAACAATACACGTCATGTAAGAATGATTAAATTACCCTTTTAAAATTAACTATGGCAGTTTATTTAATTCTTCCTCTTAAAAAAATAAAAAGGATAAGGAATAATTATGTTATAATCTGGAAATGCAGTAAAATGCCGGCATCCAGTTAAGCGGCTTATCCGGAGGCCGCTTAACTGGATGTCCAATTAACCGTATTGGTCAGGGACCATGTTTTTTTCCCTGCATTCTCCATAAAAGAGCAAAAATACACGGAAACCCTGACCTTCAGATTCTCTAAAAGAGGTCGAAAACCTGCATTCTTGGTTTTTTGGCATGCCAAGAAAGAGGGATTGCTCCCCCCTCCTGCTCAGGTATGTTCGATTCACCTGGTATTAGCATGGGAAATAGAAGGAATTGAATAAGGAATTAAGATCCTTTTTGGGGGAATTTTAGCGGAATTAAAGTATTGAGCCTAAAGGAAGAAAAATAGTTGAAGTACTGCATTCACGGTCAAGGGGTCAAGTTAAATTAACTCAGCTTAACTAAACTTCCAGCATATTGTCTTCACGCGTGATATACAAAGCTAAAGGAGCTCACATTTTTCTAATTACGGTCTGTAAGGTGTAGAAGGTGTTTTTTAAACATGCCTGGGAAGTGCAAAAGAGTACTGTTTTTTTTAGATAAAAAAAATAGCAATCGTTAAAAGATTGAAAAAGGAGAAAATAGAAATAATATAGTTCTTGAATATGGCAATGTCACACCAGCTGTGTCAGATATTAAAGAAAAACATCAATCCGATTTTCAGCTTCCCATCAATTTTTACGAACAAGGAGGCAGTGCTGAAAGGAAAACGAGAAAAGGACAATATCCTCTTTATAGCAGAAGACTATCAGTAACTACTTCACTCCAGTGATTTTTTTATACAGTCAGTACAATGTATAAATCATTTTTATGTATAGTGCTACTTCTGTAGCACTTTTTGTAAATATTAAAAAACAAATGAAGAAAAAAAGAAGGAAAAAAAATCTAAAAGTGTCAGTCCTAAGCCTGGAAAACGTGTGAAGGGAATTTGCCTAAAAACCTAGCCCTATTTGTGCTTTAAAGTTGTCAATCCAATTATCTGGATTTTTCTTTAACCGAATCTGCCTTGGTCCCGACCAGTCCGGATAATCGGCGCTGCATTGTAAACTTATTCACTACTTTAAAAAACAAAAGTTTTATATATTTTTTAAAACACAGTGTAATTATTAAATTTATCTAGACATCCTTTTCATTTTAGCTTTTGAAAACATTTGTTGCTTTGGTCTGAGTCATTTGTTTGAAAGTGTAAAAATATGTTTTGCATCTTTGCAACACTTTAACAAATTTTGCAGGCATATTTTCATGGAACTAGCCAATGCAACAAAGCAAAAATCTTTACAAGAAGTTCGAGAAAAATCAAAGCTGGAGACCAGATTCTGCAAAATTCTTCTTAGAGGGGCTAAGATTGACAATACATACACCTTACAGATGAGGTGATATGAAAAGATAGGCAATTGTATTCGGTTCTTGGGTAAACTTTTTTTTTGGGGGGGGGGGGGGGAACAGTTTTATTTCAAAAAGCTTCAGAAAAGGTGTGTTAAGAAAGAAATATTTGAAAAATAGGGTGGAAAAAATATTAGATTACTGGAAAAAACTCGTTAAATAGAGAGTGGCACTGTGTTGAGATTTTTTACATGGAAAACCTTAAAAACTCTTATATACTGGAAAAAATTTGTTAAATGGGGAAATTCACAAAATAGACGTTTGTTAAATGGAGCCTGTATATATACTTTTTTTTTATGACTTTGATCTTTTTCAATACTTTATGTATTATGTATAAATTATGTTTACTTAATTTTTTTCTGTTGCTTAAATTTGCCTAAAAATGTTCTGAACCCTTTTTTTTTCTTGTTTTTCTTTTCAAGCATTATATTTTTCAAAATATTGTAATGGAAATGTTGCCAAGAAAAATCTACTCATGCATAAGTTATTAATTGTTACCAAACAATAACATTTTACTCTCAAATTTGTTTTCCAGTTACTGCCTTTTTTTTTCTTTTACAACTTTTATTTTTCCCTAATGTATATTATGTTAACTAAAAATGTAATGTTTCTTTGCCTTTACAGACAATAATGGATTATTCTAAGCTGGATATAAAAGCTTTGGTTTTTCTGATGATATCTAAATCATTTTTTAATTTTCTAGTTTTATTAGTTTGTCAACTGCATTGAAAATTTTAATTTTAGCTTTATAAAGAAGGTCAGAGAATATTGGAACGTCAAAGGTTTCAGTTCCCTAACTCCTGGCTTCATGTTGACAATGTTGAAGGAGAGTGGTCTGCTTTCAATGAAATCCTTCGTAGAAAAGATTCTGCTATTCAAGTTCAGGTTGCTAGTTTGCAAGTAAAAATTGTTGCAGAAGACAAAGCTGTTGAAGCACGTACAAATGACGTTCTTGTTGAATGGGAAAAAGCTAAACCTGTTGAGGTAATAATTGAATCATTATTAATGTTTCTGAGAATTAGAGCCTTGTTATTTGTTTTGCTCCTTTCACATAATTTAAAAATGATAGTTCATACTATAATGAAAAGTTCATGCTTGAAATAGCTTATACTTTTTTTTTTAATTTTAATCTTTCTAATTACATGTCTTTTTGGATGAGTAAATTTTGCTTCAAAATGGTTAAAACTGGTGAGATTCTCTTTGATATAAATGAGTATGCAACTTAAAATTATAAATAAACATTTACTTAAATTGAAACAAGATGTATAATTATGTTGAATACCTGTAATGGTGGCATGGTGTTTTGGTTACGTATGTGTTTTGGGGGCAAAAAATTTAAGGCATGTATCTTTTTTTTCTGCATTCTTTCACTTGGAGTGGTTGTGTAAAACCATGTTCTGACAAATATAACAAATGAACATGTCTGTCATGTCATGCTTTTACATAGTAATTCAAAGCATTTGTTTCTTTGGATAAAATTATTCTCCAATTTTTAAAATTGATGTGTAAGCACATCAAAATTTATAATTTATTTTTACATTTAATATCTGGAATAAAGCAAACAAGTTGTGACAGGCATGATGAAAGATCATTTATTTTGCATGTAAAATAATTTTTAAATTTTACAGAAATTTGTAATGATTAACATTTATTAGTATAAAAGTGATACATAACTGTGTTTTTTTTATGTTGTTGTTAATTTTACATTAGGTATTTTTCTGATATGTTAAAAATTCTGCGGTTATCTATCTAGTTAAAATTTTTACTATGAAATTTAATAATTAAATGACAATAAATAAATAAATGAAAATAAATTTCTCTTTGCCAAAAAAAGAAGAAAATGTCCAAGATGGTTTTATTTATTTTATTTTATGAATTAAATTTAAAAAGTTTAAACAGGTGCAATGAATACGCAGTTTTCATTTCTTTTTTTGTTCAAATTTTAAGACTTACATTAATGTATTAATCAAAAACTTGAAAATATTTTTACAGGGCTCTCTTCGTCCCCAAGAAGCAATGGGACACCTTTCAATATTTGAATCAAAATTCAGCCGTTTGAAAGAAGACAGAGACAATGTGATGCGAGCTAAGGAAGCACTGGAACTCCAAGAACCAGGTGAATATAATAATAATAAAATTACACGTTAATTTAAAGCACAAATGAGCAAAAAAATGCTGTTTTGCATCTAGAAGCTCCCTGTTGCATTGAAAAAGGGATTCCAAGCAATCCCGAAACATATGTCTGCATTTTTTTGCTCATTTGTGCTTTAAATTAACGTGTAATTTTATTATTATTGTTTTCTTGCACAAAGTTAAATTATTTTTATTTTTACAGGTGAATATACTTTACATATTTTAAAAAATGAAATTTTTTTTCTGGGCATTAATTGGGTATGGGAGGCAGTCGATTCTTTCAAACCTGCAGCACATCTTGTTGCCAAAGGTTTGAAGATTTAAAAATTTTTGCATTCCTCAGATCATTGTTGAAATCTTTTGTTTTAAATTAATTATGAAATAAAGTCTTTGGACTTTTAGGGGGGGGGGGCAGGGCATGAATTATTACATGTAATGAAAAAGATTGGTGCACCATATATAATTCAAGTAAAAAAAATCAAAATCATTCTGATTTTTGGCATTATCTGCTTTACTCCTTTTCTAATTTTTCTTTTCAAAAAATGTTTTTTTCTTTTTTTGTGAAATAGCTATTAACTTGCATAATAAAGCCATCGTCTTTCAATGAAAATCTTGCAGATATTCAAACTTGTCTAAAAAATGAAGGTACAGTATTTTATTAAAATACAGTGCTGATCTCCGAGACTACTTTATATAATCGACGGAATGGAGAAAATTTTGTAACTGTACCTTGCTCAAGTTTAATCTTAACTGGAAAAATTTGGCCAGAAAATTTTAATTTTGTTTTATCCAATTATAGTTTATTTACAAAACACTCAAATTCTTTAAAGTATTTTTAACAAGCATAACTTGCATAATTTTCAAATTAATGGAGATATTCTCTTCTAATGCGGATGCAACGATAGGTCAAAATTTTGCAATTTTTTGTTGAACTATGATAGTTTCTTGGATGGCTAAATGGTAGAAAGTTATCATTTGTGAAAAGTTACCTTTGTTAGTGTTGTGCATATGGCACAAGTGTATGTCAGAGTTGCAAAGATGGTTAAATTTTCAAAATCTTTTTAATTCCTGTAAGAATTTTAAAATTTTGTGTCAAAAAGTAGGTAATAGTTCCTGTGTAATAGTTCTTCAACTGTGTGACATGGATTTTCAACTGTAGAGTTTCCAAAAGGTACTGCTTTATGTTATTCTTCCAGAGTGAGCATCACCTTTTGGGCTGAAGTTTCTGCACAAGCTTCTCAAATGTTGGAACTGTGTCATCTGAAACATCACTTTTACCATATATAGCTAAAATTTTATAAGCGATCTGACTACAATTTTTATCTTGAAATTAAAAAGTATATCATAATCCATTAAATATCATTAAATGCTTTGTAATTAATAACTTCAAATGAATACAACATGTCATGGTCTGCAAATAAATAAATAAGTAAATAATAAATAAATAAATAAATAATAATTAGCAATTTTAAAACTAATAATAGAACAATTAAAGGCTAACTTATGGGACACCATTGTGCACAAAATGAGGAGTAATTATTCACTCTCCAAAACTCAAAACTATATTTTGAATAGTGCATTTTCACATGTATTTTATTTAACATCATTGTGGAATGCGATCATTATTTCTAAGTTACCATTTTCTTTTAGGAGTACTTTCTGCTACTGATGAAAGATTACAGGTTGCACTAGAGGAGTTGCATGACTTGAAAGGTGTCTGGTCAGAGCTAGCCAAAATTTGGGATCAAATTGATCAGATGAAAGAACAGCCATGGCTTTCCGTTCAGCCTAGAAAGGTTATTTGAGATTTGTTTTAATTTTAGTTTATTTTAATTTTTAATCATTAATATTTTATTTATATTAATCTGTAACATAAATTATTTTTGAGTAAATTTTATTCGTTGTGTTTTACTAACATGTTCATTTATTTGTAGCTGCGACAACATTTAGATGGGCTGCTCAATTTACTTAAAGAACTTCCAGCTAGATTACGCCAATACGCATCATATGAATATGTAAAGAGAACCCTACAGAATTTCACTAAGGTTATTCTTTTCCTTTAAATTATACAAAACAATATTTGTGTATATAATGTATGTATTCATATAGTATTTCATTTTATCAATAAATATTTAGCACTAATTTATGCATACTATTACACCTTTGATGTGCAAGCACATTGGGTTTCAAAAACCCTTTTTTTTTTAATCTACGGACAGGTCTGGTATTCAATATAATTTACTTTTAATGATCTTTTATATTACAGGTTAACATGCTTATTGTGGAACTTAAATCTGATGCCTTGAAAGAAAGGCACTGGAAGCAGCTCATGAAACAGTTACGAGTAAACTGGGTTCTTTCAGATTTAACTCTTGGACAAGTTTGGGACATTGATCTACAGAGAAATGAGGCAATCATCAAAGGAGTCATCTTAGTTGCTCAAGGTGAAATGGCTTTGGAAGAGTTTTTGAAGCAGGTGTGTGTTCAAATAATCATGCTATGATGAGATTTCTTTTTCAAGTTATTTTCTATTATTGTTAATTTTTTTTAATGTATGCAGTGTTTGACAAATACTGCATTGCTTATATTGAAATCTTAAGTTTTAGTAATTTTGTCCAACTCTGATTATTATTTTGATATTTTGAAAGATCAATCTGGTTTTCACACGGCGTGAGTCACTTTTTTCACTAAAAGTCACTTTTTTTTTGCATTGGTCACTTTTAGTCACTTTTTTAAAAAATTGGTCACTATTTTCACTTTTTTGCCCTTTCTCTGGCAGAGCAACCGAAAAAAATTACTTTGTCTATGAGTTAAGAAAACACTGCATCTTTGCATAAAAAGACGCGTGTCAGGGTTGAAGCTTCTGCGTATCCGCCATTTTTGGTCGTATTTTGAAATTCGGCATGGCGCTGGCCCCGAGAGTGCCGAAGTTACGGTTCGATATTGCAGTGGTGCAACCAGAAAGGGAGGCCTAAAGGGCCCGTGAACTCTCCCCCCATCTAGAATGATGATTTGAATTTTTTTTTAAATTTTCTTTTACTCGAGAAGAGCAAATCCTGAGAAAATAAAGCTATATTTAAATTAGAAAAGAAAAAAAAAATCAGACTAAACATTTTTTGCAGTTGCAGATTATATCACTCAAAAAATTACCTTAATTTCTCTTTTCTTTCATTCCTCCCTACCCCCACTCCTGAACTGTCACAATCACAAAAGAAAATTTTTGGAGCTCAATTAGGGATTTCTCAACGAAAAGACAATATGCAACGAAAGACAATATGAACCTTGGGAAAATAAAGTTATATTTTTATCAAGAAATCATTAAATAATGATGGAAGAGAGGGGCGAATCTGAATTCTTAAAAAAGACTTTAGATCTAAAAAATTCTTAGCAGTGGCAGAGTATATACATTGCTCAGAAAATTATATCATGACCTCTTTTTATTTCCATCCACCACCCCCCCCCCCCCCCAAAAAAAAAAAGAATTGCAAAGTTCAGGTGGGAAAAAATAGTGCATCCCCCCATAAAGAATTTTTCTGATTGTGCCTCTTATACTGTCATTATGTATGATGACCGTGTAACTATCACAACTAAAAGTATAAAATCAGGGAATTTTTCGGAGCTCAATCAGGGAATTGTCAGGGATTTTTTTTCTTGGATTTTGTTACTACCATGAAATTACAAAAGCAGTATTGAATAATCCAACAGTTTGTTTCCTACAATGATACAGAAGATTAACACAGTATTTTCAGTCTGAATAATTTTGATAAAATATCAAATTTAGACTTATTTTAAGGGAAATTTTCTAATCCTTGAACAAGTATAAAAAATATTTAAAAAGTATCATTTGCAAAATAAATTTTATTCAATGTTGAACATAAATTAAAATTTGAATAAATATTTATTCATTTATATTTTTAAATAAGTAACAACTTGAGAAAGAAATTTACAAAAAAAAAAAAAAAAAACTTTTGTCTCTCTCACTCTTAGCCATTTATGGGTTTTGAAAAAGGTATTTATGAACATAGTTACAGGTATAAAAATTCTTATTTTTGAATAGGCTATGAATTTTTTTTTTTTTTTTTAAGTTGGGTAAAAGCTCTATTTATTCAAGTTTAGTTTTCAAAAGATGTCGAAACTGCTGTTTTTCAAGTTATATTTAGTTTAAATAAAAAAAAAACACACACAAGTTTATATTTTAATGGTCACTATTTTGGTCACTTTTTTTTAAGCTGTGGTCATTTTTTTCACTATTTTGAAGACTCCAAAGTGCGCCTAGCCCTGTTTTCATTATTTTATTAATTTTAACCATGAATTAGATTTATTTATTGTGCATTTCGAAATTGTCAAGAATTTCTTTGTCGACTTAACTACTCTTTGTCCAAGGAAACCTGTAGATTAATAATCCAAATATCTTTGTATGATTAACCATTTTTGCTGATTTTGATATCTTTGCAGTTACAACTACTTGAACTCTTAACACTTTACCGACTGGTAGCAGTTCAAACATATTATGCCCTTTCACTGCCTGCTCAGCCTAACCAAATCCAACAGAAAGATCAAAAGTCGATTAATTGACGACCGGTCGGTAAGCGCTGGGCAGCAAGCGTCGAATAATTGACGGCCGGTCGGTATGCGCTGAAAACAAAACGTCGAATAATCGACGGCCGGTCGGTAAAGTGTTAAGTCAGAACAGCAGCATTTGTAACTTTTTTTTTTTGACTAATGCAATTCTAATGCTTAAATGTTTTCAATACATTGCTACAATGCCTTAGTAACGTCCGTAATGAATTTTTTCATGTGCTGGTTTATGAATTTCTTAAATATGTTTCAAAAATAGGAAATTCTATTGTTGCAAGCCTTTTTATTTATTTTTCTTCTTCCCCCCCTCCCTTTTTATTTAATGATATTAATTTTGTATGATAAAATGTCAAATAATATAAAATCAGATAGGTAGTTTTAAATGTGACCAACTCCTCCCCCTCCCCCCTTTTTTGATGAGGTTTATGCTTTTGTAATCTAAATATTTAGTAAATATCTTTTCCCCTTCTCTTTTTAATAATCATTTTAAGTGAGTTTAGTTAGAATGTGGTTAGAACTGTTACTGGTATTGTAAGCTGTTGTATTTTTAAATATTTGATAAAATGAATTTTATGAAATTAACATTGTTATTAGTAACCAACCAAACTGATAACAAATTGCATCTGAATTGAATCTATTATATAAGTATATATTTCTCATAATTTAAGTATCTTCACAAAACATAAGATATCATTTGTGTGCATGATATAGAAATATGTAGAATTATATATTGCAAAGCTACAGAAAAATATTAATGTTAAATTATCATGAAAATATGATATTGCAAGTTAGAAATCTCCCTTATTGCTTTGTTGAAATTGTATTCCACAAGGCTTGCTGGTTTCCATAAAGTTTCAAAAATAATCAACTTTTACTGAAAATAAAAGCCTTTTCTTCTTAGGTTCGGGAAGCTTGGCAAAACTATGAATTGGACCTGGTCAGTTATCAAAACAAATGTCGCCTAATCAAAGGGTGGGATGATCTTTTCAATAAAGTTAAAGAACATATTAATTCAGTTGCAGCCATGAAACTTTCTCCTTATTACAAAGTAAGTAGATTTTCCATTGCATTTTTTAAAAAACATATTTGTACTTGAATTTAATAATTAAATTACTTGAAATTTTAATTTTTAAATTAGGAATTTGAAGAAGATGCTCTAGCTTGGGAAGAAAAGTTGAATCGTATCAATGCATTGTTTGATGTCTGGATTGATGTTCAGAGACGATGGGTGTATTTGGAAGGTATCTTTTCTGGTAGTGCTGACATACAAACACTTCTGCCTGTTGAAACTTCACGATTTCAAAGGTGTGTGTGTGTAAAATTCAATATTTATCTGAATTATATCTATCCGGATGAAATCTTATTTTTATTTGTTTTAACTCTTTGACAGCAAATCATTATTTGCTGAAAATAGAGTAAATTTGCAACACTGAAATTTTATTTGTGAAGATAAATTTCTTTTTTAATAAGAGTGTGCTAACATCATTTATGTTTTTGTCAGTTTGTTTTAAAAGATAAATCATTAAAATTATACTAAATATTTCAATCTTGAGTTTATTATGTTTTACTCTTTATTTTTAACTTACTAAAATTATCGGAGCTGCACTATTTTGAGTGAATTGTAACTTTTGAAATGCATTTCCTTTTTTAATCTAAAATAGTAAATTAGGCTTTTTAAAATTAAAATATATCTACTATTTTTAAATTTTTATTTTAGTATAAGTGCTGAATTTTTGACATTGATGAAAAAAGTCACAAAATCTCCGCTTGTTATGGATGTTCTCAACATTCCTGGGGTGCAGAGATCATTAGAAAGATTAGCTGATCTATTGGGCAAAATCCAGAAAGCTTTGGGTGAATATCTAGAAAGAGAACGTTCCTCTTTCCCCAGGTGATTATCTTCTATCAATCATGAATCATGTAAAAGAACGTTAAACTGATTTACACTGTATTAATTTTTTTTATTGGAATAAATTTTGAATGTTTAATTACTTTTATTTAATTAATTTGTTTTGGAAAATATTTAATAGGTTTTATTTTGTTGGAGATGAAGATCTGTTAGAAATAATTGGAAACAGCAAAAACATTCCAAGGCTTCAGAAACATTTCAAAAAAATGTTTGCCGGTGTAGCTGCAATCATCTTAGATGAAGATGATACTGTTGTCACTGGAATTGCATCTAAAGAAGGCGAAGAAGTATATTTTTTTTTGGAAACATAACAAATTAAAATTAATTAATTTATTATTAAAACTCTTAGATTTCTTTAAAATTGTAATTTTAAAACTAGATGCTAGATTTCTTAAAAATTTAAAATTCCAATGAAAAGTGCTGTTTAAAAATTATGAAGACTAATGTGATGTCAAGTATGCTTTTAAAGCCCAAACAGGTCCAAATATGTTTGTTTTTTGTGTGTGGTTTGACAAGTTGCACCCAGCTTGATGTTACAAATTTGAGTTTTAAATAGAAGAGAGACGTCCAAGTTATTAAGGATAACTGTGATATTTCTATTCAGGTGGTTCCTTTTTATTTTTTCCTCCATTTTTAGGGAGTACAATATTATAAAGGTGGTAAATAGTCGTAAATTAACATATGTAATATATAATTTCATTCTGATGAGTCTAATTGCCTCCGGCTTGACTTTGAAGTTTCAGTTTTTTCTCTTCAATTATCCTCTGATATTCCTTATTATCCATTGGTTGCACTGACACAGTAGCATTTGGGAATGAGCAAAAAAATTGCCCATTAGAAGATTTGACTCTGGTAGCTGGGTGTGCCAGTGCGTTGTCAAGCAACAAACCTTTTCACAACTTTTTGAGTGAAAATGTTTATGCACTTGAAACACAAAAATCTTTTCAAACCATTCATTAACTATTTTTGTTTAGTGTGCCCACTCTACCTGGAAATCTGGAAAACCAGGGAGTTTTCTAACCTGGAAAACTTGGGGAATGGTCACGGAATTATGCAAATGAACTGGAATTTCAATTTTCTTCAGTTGTTTTCTTTATTGTTCGGTGAAAGGATTACAATATCAACAGTGCAGCTGTTTTTTCTTTTTTTCTTCGCAATATTATCGTTATTTTTACCAACTGCTGTTTTTATTTGAAGGAATTCTTTAGCAGACGAGGGTGGGTCACATCCAATTAGGGCAACTTTTTAAATGGTATCGAGACAGAAAATGCAATTTTTGTTGAATATTGTGCACAATTAATGTCCAACAATACTTTTAATTTCATTTTTACTGCCAAGGAAATATGATTGATATGGAATATCAGGCGAGGATAGAGCGGTTATCGCTTCAGGCATAAATGCCCTGAGAAAAGAACTAATTATATCAGAAAAGTACGTAGAAAGAGCACTGTCAAAGACCTTATTTTATTCATAATCAGGCATGTCATTTAGGATAGTCAAGAGTGCAACTGCCCTTGGATTGAGATATATAATGATGAATTCATAAAGTATATATGATGATTTTGTAAAATGTAATGATCATAGGTAATCAGATATAATATAATTGTATAATGGTATTAGTGGTAACTCTTTAGAGGCTGAAATAAATAAATAAGGAATATGGTGATGCCAAATGAAATTACTGGGACTGAAAGGGTTAATAATAATCATTTTATGTACTTCAATATTTTTCAAAGTTGTGCTTTACAAATTAGGTTGCCAAAATATCTTCATCTTACTATTTGCTTTCAGACTTCATTTAAATTGTTAGAATTATTTGTTAAGTAAATGTAATCGGGAAATCAACTTAGTTAAAACAAACTTGATAATAAGAAAATATCATTTTGGCAGTAAAAGTAATTCTGAAAAATCTCATTTGAAAAACTGCTACAAAGCCATTAATACTTCATAAATACCCCTATATTAAATTCCTCTTCCTCTAAATGTTTCCTGTGTTTAAATTTCTTCCACCTCTTTTATTAAAAACCTTTAGAGTATGCAATTCTTTTATGAGTAATGAAATCATTATTGAATATAGTATTTTACTTTCTAAGTAATAAATAAAAATAAGGAACTGAAATGTGGATTCTTCATTTTTTAGGTTGTATTCAGTAATAGAGTATCTATCAAAGACCATCCAAAAATCAACGAGTGGTTGACATTAGTTGAAAAAGAAATGAGAGTGACATTAGCTACTTTGCTTGCCTCTGCCGTTTCTAATATAGGACCTTTTAAGGCTGGAACTATTGATCAGAAAGAGTATATGAAATGGGTTGATAATTACCAAGTAAGGCATTTCCCCACCTCTTTTTAATTTTTTGGTTTTTTTATATCCTAGATTATTTAAATTTATTATGCTGTTTTTGAAATGTATAAATTATTCAATTTTGATATGAATTTAAATTAGAGCTGCTAACTGCTGTAAAAAAAATCATCGTCTGTAAAAGTCTCAAACTATGATATTACAAAAATAAGATCCAACTTTATAAATTCTGTTCAATCCCTATCAAAACTTCAATTCTTCTTCAGCAAGATGGCAAGGAAATCGGGAAATTAGAAAATTATAATGCTATACTGAACTAGTCTCATGCTGAAAGGTTTTCCTGAACTTGATTTTAAAAATGCAAGAATTCTTTTAATTTGAAATAAAACACTGCTTAATAATTTTAATTATTTAAAATCATTCTTATTACATGTAGAAAACAAATTAAATTCATGTTCTAGGTTCGATAATGAATCAATTAACATTTTTTGAAACATGGTTTTTTTGTTAAAAAAATATTTTGAGTGAGAACAATAAATATGCACAATAGAACAGCAAATTAATACAAAAAAATTTGTTAATGTGTTCATTGAAAAAATTAATTTGTTACTGTATTAGGGCAGGAGCCTGCTTTAGAAGGCCAAAAAAAAAAGCATTTTTTACGGAATTTTTTTAGGACAAAAAGAAAAGTAAGTCTAGCAAAGTTTTCAGATCATTTTATTACATATTTGAACCAGTGAAAGAAAACATTTTTAGGGAAAAATATTAAAATGCAGCTGATTTTTATACAAATTTGTGGAACACATTGCAATTGCAGTATCCAATCGGCAAGCAAGATGGATCTCGTAATTTTCGTCTAAAACAAAATAACCAAAAATTTTCTAAATTTTCATATATTTATCTTCTATATGAACTAAGAAAAACCCGAAAATTTGAAATTAAAAATTTTTCTCAGGTTTGAAAAAAATGTGTCTTTTGGAACAACAAAAAAATCATTTCAACTTGCTAAAAAATATGTTCAAATTTTTTTTTCGTGAATCTTTTTAGTTCAAGTAGAAGAGAACACAACTACAGCTAACAAGCCTTGTTTCGTTTTGATTGGTCGTCTAGTTTTCTCGCAATCATGCCTGCCAGTTAAGAAAAATCATAGAAACGAAAACTCGAGAAAACGCGCTTAAAAGTTTACGAACAGAAAATGTTAATTTTCTATTACTTACAGTGATGGTACGCTAATCAACTATTCCAGAACCAAAGCTTCAACTTCCTCAAAAACTCATTCGAACGACCTTTGAACGTTTTCACATACATAGTTTGGAGGTATTTGACGGAGGGGAGGGGACATGAGCACGCTTCAGCTGCTCAAGCTCTCATATACCAGCTCGGACACCTGGCCACATTTAGTGCTGTATTTTTGAAAATAATGAGAATTAGCCTCGATAACTTTACATACACACTCTTAAATATATTAGGAATCGATTTTAGCAATTAAAAAAAATTGTTTTTTGAGCCTTCTAAAGCAGGCTTTAAGTGTCGATCCTTTTTTATAATACATCACATGATGCTGAGAATTCACTTTGAAAAAATAATTGTCATATTTTATTACCCTCTTTCTGATCACTCTTATGTTTTATCAAGGTTCTGGAATGAAGCTTGGATTAGTAAAGCACCAGATATTGCTTGAAATTGAAGCACAGCTGGAGCAAAATAAATTTGTTGTACTCTACTGATCCGATTTTTGAAATTATTTTTAAATTTGCGTATAAAAGCGTTAAACTTAAAAAGAGAGATAAATAATATAATCTATTGAAATTATTCAGAGCACAGGGTAGAGCTGGAGCAAGTATTTTGAGCAGGGAAACTCAAAACATAGGGGGAAGGGGGGCTGCTTTAGCTCTGAATTAATATATTTGCCAAATGTTTACTTGACATTAATATTTTTTTTTTTTTAAAAACTGCGTAAAATCTTTTACATGATTGATGTGATTTGGTTTAATTAGTCAAATTTAAATTTGAGGTGTTAAGTATTGCTGTATTGAAGTACTTGGTAGGTACAAACAAATTTAAAAATTTGTGTGCATAATTATACTAGCTAGAGGCTTATAAAAATTTTCATAACTATATTATTTATCTATACACTTCTTAAATTTTCTGTGACCCAGTATGCCTTAAATTATGCTGCCAATATGAAGGTCACTAAAAATTAATGCTTTTTGTCCTCCTTAAGCTATTTTCATTTCTTACTATTGTAATGCATGCAATATGCAATTTTCATTTATTTCTGTTTCAACTTTATTTAAAGTTGTTGTTTTTTCCTGTTTCAGTTATTTTCTATTTATTTACTTGTTTATTTTTTATTTTCAGTCTCAAATTGTTGTATTAGCTGCACAAATATCTTGGTCTGAAGATGTTGAAAATGCTCTCCATGCTATTGCTAACTCTGGAAACAATGATTTGAAGCCGCTTGAAGATGTCCTGGTTGCTGTTGAATCAACACTTAATGTGTTAGCTGATTCCGTCTTACAAGAACAACCTCCACTGAGAAGAAAAAAGTTGGAACACTTGGTAGTTTAAAAAATGGTTTTACTTGCTATTCTTGGAACATTACGTAAAGTTTTGAATCTTTTAGGAACTGATAATGCATTTTTTTTCTGAGTTTCAAAAAAGGGGGAAAATATGAACATGTTTAGATATTTTGTTGTACAGAATAAAAATATTAATGTAGAATCATCAAATAAAATGATTATTGTAATATAGTGGCATTTGATACATTGTAATGTATTCTGTTGCCAATGTCTGTTCATTTTAGCTTTTTCTCACATTGGCAAGCCCCTATCAGCCGTTTTTTATTTTTATTTTCTAATCTGCCTCCACAATGCCACATTGAGTTGTCCCATCCTTCCTCAGAGATACTCAGATGGGAGTAAAAGGCCATCATTACTGGTACTGCAATTTGAGGCAATTTGTTTTCTCTTGTAGGAACAGCTTGGTGTTCTCTGTGGGATCTTCTTCCAAGTTTTCTTCTCTTACTCCTAATTGTTCCCTATCTCACAAGAAAAAGCGTTACAATGTAAACCAGGGATTGAAATTAGTGGTCGTTTGTCGTATTTTGCAACTCCAATTTTCAGTTTCGCGATTGCAATTTTGCATCCAGCTGGTCATTTTTGACACCTTAGACGTCAAAAATGACGACTGGATGCAATAGTGTAATCGTGAAACTTTTGTACACACAGTTATGTGGCTTTTTAAAAATGTATGATGAATTTATGTTTTGAAAATTTTCAAGGTACAATTGGAGGTGTCACATTTGTGCTGATTGTAAGTGCACCAAATATTATTAAAATTGAAAAATTTTAAAACTTTATTTCTAGTTAAGTGTAATACATAAAAACGTCAATGACCGACATATTTGAACTTTCCAGAATCGGTTTTCTTGTTAAAGCGTTGTCTGAAGCATTTAAAAAGTAAATTACTTTGCATTCCTTATATGTAACATTGGATGTGGTGAGATAAAGGTCAAGATTCGCGGTCGCCACTCGCCACGTGGCGACCTTGTTTGAAAAAGTGGCGATTCAAAAAATTAGGTGCTATCGCCACCTTTCCTTGCTTTTTATTATCAAGTAAATCCCTCCTTTTCAAGCACCATCTATAGAATTTACAACTCTTGCTTCTTTCATGCATACAAGCACAATAAAAACGTATCAATTCGGCATTCAAGTAACCGAATTTCGGCCGATAGTCTTCATTTTCCCTTTAACAAGAAAAAAATGGCGAAATGTTTTTCGGATTACGCTATTGTTTTTTCTTTTTGAATTCTTCTCTCTGCCGTATAAATCTTTTTAATATAGTAGGAAACAATCTTAATCTTGATATTTTTTTCATAGCTTTCATTTCACACTTACATTTCAGATCGGCCATTTTCGCTTAAACATAAAATCGGACTTAAGTGTCTCGCCATTTTGAAAATGGTGTGAAAGCTTTAAAAAAAAGTTTTGAAAAGAATGAAAATAAAATCTACTGAACAAAACTAGAACTGGAAATATATATTTTTTTTATACTTGTGTTTGAAAATGGTTCGTATTTGTGATCACGGTTTTTGTAAAAGGTTCGTTTCTGTGAAGGAGAGTTTTGTTATCTGTTGCTTCTATGATGAAATAATTAAAATTTTGCATTTACATCTTTTGTGCTCTATAACATTAAACATGAAAAACTATATTGCAAACATTCATATTCCCTTAATCTACCATCGCCAAGGAAGCAAGTTTTTTCTTTTTCCAATTTGAAAGTCATATACATTTTTTTTTAAGACTTGATAGTTTTAACAAAATATTATGTTTTCTTCACTGAAACTAAGACACATAAGGAATTGTAGTGCACTGATGCACCATTCACTCCCCAACTTTGCAGTTTTGCTTTATGACACATAGGTGGCCACCAAGTTAATCAAGTTTAGTGGCCACTTCCAAAATTTCTGAGTCTTGCCCTTTATGGTGAGACCATATAATATTGTTAAACTTATGTTAAGAAAATTGGAAATTTTTTTTTACAAAACCTGGAAAATCAATTTGCAAAATTGGTCCACCCTGTAATCCGTTAAAAACAATGTTTATGGGAAAAAACTATAGACACAAGAATGGTTCTCTATTCTAGTATTATTGGCTTTATTATTGTAGTATTATTCGTATAGGGTATTATTATAATAGATATATTTTTCTCTATATATATAGATAACTGAGTTTGTTCACAAAAGAGATGTTACACGTTTTCTAATCAAGAAAAAAGTCGCAAGTCCTAAATCATTTGAATGGTTGAGCCGGATGCGTTTCTACTTTGATCCTCGGCAATCGGATGTCCTCCAGCAGCTCTCAATTCACATGGCTAATGCTAAGTTTAACTATGGCTTTGAATACTTGGGTGTTCAAGAAAAGTTGGTTCAGACCCCGCTTACAGATAGATGTTACCTTACCATGACACAAGCTCTAGAAGCTAGATTGGGTGGATCTCCTTTTGGTAAGATAAGCTATTATTGAATCTGATTAAAAAATCCCAAATGCAAACTAATCACTTTGTATAAAAGATTAATTGTACAATATACCGTATAATCCCAAATGCTACCCATCCTAGAATATGATCCGTACCCGTGATTGGGAGTACAATTTTAAGAAAAAATATTGTAATTTTAATAACTATTTTCTTTTAAGACTAATACATTATGTTCTTGGAAAACTCAGGCTTACAAAGTTACTTTTACGGCATAAAAGTGCTGGTGGTATTTGGGGTTGTACGATACTTTTTAGAAAAGACATTTTTTTTATTAAGAAATGTATGATAATATAATGAGCACAAATTACACTTCCAAAATCATGAAAGTTATTGTGTGATATGTTTAGGTAAGTATAACCGTTTTTTAATCAGTGTATCTTATGTTAATATTTCTTTAACTACCTTTCTTTGTGTGTAAATTTAGTTTTTCTTTTGAATGCAGTAGTCCTACTCAAAACAAATTAAAGTTAAGAATATTTATTATAAAATTATTACGTAAATTTTACTTTAAGATTAATGTTAATTTATGGACCCATGCCAATCAAACACTTATAGCTTGTGCAGTCGATGCTGATGTTGTATCGTGAGAAAGTAATCTCATGCTAATGAGAAGCTAATTGTGTTGCAATTTGCCAAATTGTAGTACAGTAAAACCCCATTAAACCATGCCTCAGTATACCGCGGAATCGGATATACTGTGGTGACTATCATGTCCCCCGACGTTTAAACAGAGTCGGCCGGAAGGTCCAAAACCAAAAAGTCCACAGACATAAATCCAGCTTGATTTCAAAATCGGGTGCCATCGCCTTGACTTGTTTCTCTTGACGTGGGTAGAACTCGGAGACTGTTCAGTTCGCTTAACTATCCCATTTTCAGAAGTCTAGTTATTATGTGTGTGTACCTTCTTTTACAGCGCTATCAACCTTTGTATTCCAGATTCTTTAGCACTCCGGAAAAGTAAACATATTCCCCAGTAAGAAGTGCGATCCTCCCCTTCCAAATACAATTTTTTCTTAAGACCCCCCTTCACAATCCCATGTTGATAATATAAAGAGATTTTTAAGCACCTTTTTTCTGGGAACACAGTAGGTTTATTGATAACAGTATATCATGTTCATTCAAATTGGATAACAAAGTTGCAACTTGTAGCATCCTATGAATCTAATATAGTTGCAGAGTAAAAATTATGCCTTTTCGATCTGATACAGTCAAGACTCCCCCTTCCTCGTGAAATCTAGCACCTCCTTGATCCAGTTTAGGACCGGAAATTAAATTTCGTCTTAATTTAGGAGAATACATGACTTCTTTCAAAACAATTTTTCTGCTACCAAATCTTAAATACATATCTCCCCCTTTCCTTCAATTGGGAAGGTTTGCCCCTCTATAGCGATGGCCATTTCTTTGTTATTTAATGTTACGAAATTTTTAAAACAATTTCTGTCTCTTGAAAAATGATGGCTGGCTGCTGAATCGAACAGCCACTGTGAAGTTTTGTCCATAAAACAATTAGCTTCACAAAGAAAAAAGTCAGAATACTCACAATATTCAGCCGGTGGTGATCGCCGATTTTCATTTGAACTTTCTTGTCGAAAATTCTGGCGCTTCCCGTCCTTGCGACTTCTTCTCGGGCTTTCAGACCTTTTAAATTCGGGACAGTTTCTTTTGATGTGGCCAAACTTCTTACAGCAATAGCACTGGATTTTTCTTTTGGTTTTCTTAACGGCAATTGAAGCTTTGGCGTAAGATTCCAAATCTTCACTTCTTAAAGAAAGTCTGCTTTCCTCAGCTACCAGGTCAGCCACAATCCTTGAAAAGACAAAATCTTCATTCTTTCTTCTTAAAATGTTCTGTACAATACCATCAAAAGAAGAGGGGAGATATCGTAACAGTTGGTATGACAGGAATTCTTCTGAAAATGTAGTCTCATGTTTTTTGAGACAATCATGAATTCTTCTCAACCTCGCTGCATAAATATTAATTTTCTCGTTCTCGTCCATTCTTGCGGACGTCAAGGCTGAAAATAGCTTTATTTTAACCGTTCTGTTGTCTGGGAAATAATTTTCTTTTAGAAGTTTCCAGGCTTCCTGGGGATCCTCGCAGTGCTCTATAATTTTTCGGTAGTCATCACCGACATGCAAGTAAAGTACTGCAATAGCCGACCTCTCTCTGGAATTAAATAGGGCAACGTCTTTTGCTGTGACTCCTGCCCCCCCCCATTGATTACAGGTCGCTTTTCTCTGCCTGTGATGATATCCCATAGGTTCCTTTCCATTAGCACGAATTTTATATCGCTGCTCCAAGATTAATAATTATCATCTCTTAATTTTTCTATTACAATGTTGGAACAAGCCATACTTTTACTTGAAGACGATCCTTATAAGCCCCTCCTAATGAAGTATTCTGAAACACATCTTGAAAAATCACTCTTCAAAAGCAAGCAGGGCAAAATACTCAACTTCTCTGGGTCGCCCATAACCCATATGATAACAGTATATCATGTTCATTCAAATTGGATAACAAAGTTGCAACTTGTAGCATCCTATGAATCTAATATAATTGCAGAGTTAGCGGAAGAGTCAAGTATGCCTTGCCCGATCTTGAAGATAAATGATTCAAAAGACTTTGTAAAAAACTATAACATTTATTTAAACTTCAAAAAAACAACATTGTTACAACATTGTTAAAATAACCTGAAGCCAAAAAAAACTGGTAACTTTAAAAATGACTAGCATCGCAAAAATCTGGCTTTTATAGCAAACGCTAAATTAGCAAAGACTCTTTCGAGCAACGTGCCGATAACTTAATGCTCATTCGATGCAGTTACAACATGGTTGAGAAAAACAGAAGAAGTGCTTCCGTCGACCAGAGCTTCCTGTTAAATTCACACCTTCATTAGCATAACGTAATGTTGACCGAGTTCTAAAGCAACCAATGAGAGGTTGGCATGTGGCATATCCGCCTACCTCCTCGGCCAATCACGCCTGACTAGTTACGTCACTCCCAACATGCACAGCCATGTTGATACGTGATTTCCTACACACTGAACGTTTCTGGTCGACGATGTTTCAAAAAACCGCTTTTACTCTCAAAGTAAGTTTTCAAAAGAGTACTAAAGATTAAACTTTTCTTTAGTAAATTAATTGTAGATGTAGAGAAAATGTTTTTAGCGTTAAGGCTAACATTTTTAACCCTATCGCTTGATAGACTGATTGCGCAACTGAGATGTGTGTGCTTCTTCCACAGCAATTACAGTAAACAAAATGGCAGCAAAAAAGAAAAGAAAAATTTATACTATGGGGGAAGAAACAAGTAATTGATAAAATTAAAAATGATGCAACAAAAGAAAGTATTATTTCCTGAATATGGTTCCCCGGTATAGTGAAACTATACCGCGGTTGGTACAGTTTCACTATACCGCGGTTATGTTATAACGCAGGTGCCAAACATGTCCCACAACACCTGCGTTTTAACAGGGTTTTACTGTTCTAGCATACATATAGCTTAGAGCTCCCACAACTTTTAGTGAGACTATAAAATAATACTGGATGAATTGTCAATACAGAAATTTAGATTCCAAACATTGAGGTAATAAGCGGTGTGGTTAGCAGTTGCAGATTATATGTACAGTACTCCCTCGCCACTTCGCGATTCATGTTTCGCGGCTTCAGTGCTTCGTGGGTTATTCCAAAATATTCGTCAAAAAATAAAAATGAAAAAATACAACCATGTCGGCAGCCGCATTGCGGAAAGAACCGTTTTTTCATGTTGATGCGCAAGAGAGAAGGATCTCTGCATGTCAAACAAAGAGATGAGTTGACTCAGAGTACATACCATGGGCTCTCAAAAGCTCAAACCAACACAAGACTCTTCGCCTCTCTCAGAAATCAATGTTGATTACTGTACTATAACGCTTTGTAATTAACCTTATTAATTAGAACCGACACGTTTAAGTAAATATATATACAGTTGAAATTTTTGTCTTAAATGGGTGAAGTATAAAACTGTTTACATCAGGGATGCACAAACTTTTTTGGGTGAAGGGCCAAAAAAATAGAAAGTATCAGGTTGGGGGCTAAAATAAGAAAATGTTTTATTCATAAAAATACAGGGTGTATTTCAGTTTTTATTTAGAGGTAATATGTACAAATTACATGTATTAATAATTACTGTACTCGGGAACAGATTATTAAATAAAAAAGTCGTGGTGCTTCACCATTATTTGGTGGAAAGGCCAAGTATGGCTAAATTTTTAGTAATCCCCTTTTAATTTTTGCACCATGATCTATTTCCCCCCATTATATTTGAACCAAAAACTTTGTCGCGAATCGTATAGTGGCGTGTGCTTCCGCAAAAACTCCAGGACGTTTCATCCGTCTGGATGCACTGTGAAACCTTGAACAAAATAACAGAAAATTAACTTACCCCATCACAGCATACTCATTTGTAAATAATAGATACCCACACATCATTTGGAGAAACAAAGGGAATTTTATTCACTTGGCATATTTGGTTAAAAAGCTTGGGAGTACTCCGTACCAACAAAAAAGATCACAGCATGTGAATAAACTTTGGTTAACTTGGAAAATTATGACAATACTAAAGCATCAACAAATTAGGTTCTTGACTTAAAAATTGGATTAAAAATGTCTGGAGACAGGTTGGATACATTTCATTTTAAAAAAGTAACTTTTATGCCTTGCTCATTGGCCTCAGTTGAACGTCTTGCATGGCTATTGATATAACAAAACCAGGCTGCTGGACTCAAAGCAGTTCTGCTTAGCGGCAGGAGAGCGGAGATGAAATTCGTGAATCCTTTCGACGACACGTGTTCATGGCTGGCTGGAAGATGATTTCCTATTTGGTTCTCCTCAAAAAAAAAAATTTTGCTTAAATACTGAAAACGCCATGCACATCCTTCATAATCCTAGCAGATCGTTGATGTTTCATTCCTGCATCTATTCATCGTTAAAGGATGTCGGCGGATTCAGATCCGGGCCACGCTGAAACCATATCCGCCATCATCTTCATCACAAACTTCTCGGTGGTCGCTGGCAAGCTCTCCAACTACGCGTGCGTCCTCTGCTGCCTCACAAGCCACAGTGCCTTCAACAACTTCTGCCCCACGCGCACCAAAAACGCCTTCGCAGTGGCGTGAAAATGATGTATCCTACCGCCGTGAATCCAAGCAGCCAATCAGGACAGAGCACAATGAAACAACATCATGACGTCACGCTTCTTTGCTCTCGCAAGGAAAGGAAAAAAAATGGACACCAACGCATGTAAACGAGCGGGAAGGATACGAAAAAGCTCGATGCATATTAATAATGAATGCGCTTACACCCGTTGAAAATAAAAAAATACCCCCATTTAAAAAACAATAAATCCAACCTATATTTTACAATTAAATCCCCTGTAAAATAAATAAAAACCTGAAACTTAATATTTTCACAAAATAAATAAATGCTATCCCGAATTTCTTGAAAAACAAAATTAGGGCTCGACCGATGGCATTTTTTGGCCGATGCCGATTGTTGGCCGATTGTTTCGAGATTGGCCGATTATTTTCCTCTTCCATCGGCCAATGGCCGATGGAAAAAAAATTCGCCTTAAACCAGTAAAACGTGTAGAAGGCTTGTCAAAAATGTCATTTAAATCATTTATTTATTTTTATGTTGATAAAAACATAAATTCATTATTCAAGCACCATGTAAGACTGTTTAGGGGAAGTTTACTTAATAATTAAAACTAAAAGAAACACTCGCGATTCTAGGAAAGTAATTAAACTATTTGGCGGTAAAAAAAACTATATCACAGGATTTGTAATTCTTTTTTCTTATCTTTGCAAAAAAAATTTAACATCTGTTGGATCGCATCGGGTCTCCTTTCCTTTCCTTCAGCATTTTCTCTTTATAACTCGTGCACTGCAAATTCCACGTGCAGCTGCCATTATTTTCTTATTCTTTTCATGGGGAGGAATGCAGATTTTATAATACAGACTAATAAATAATGTGGGTTGTATCGGATTTTTCCCCCCGTTTTTAAAAGAAAATCAGGAAAGTTTCTATTTTTCTTTTCTTTATAAAAGTTATTTTGACTAAAAATAGCTCTTTTTATAAAATAAAAATAAAATGTTAAAAAGTTTCTCTCGCAGTAACGCATCCATCCCTCCCTGTTCATAACCAAGAAGTACCGAATATTGCTTTACAAACATAGACATTGAAAATTACACTGAAATACTTGCCATATTCTTTGTAGTTTTATGAGCACAATGTAAGGTCACTGAAATAAACCAATATTTGGAAACGTGAAAAAGATTTTGAGCACCAGCCGTTTTCTGTTGACAAATAATCTGAATAACACGTTATCGATTATAAAAATTACGATGTATTTTGAAGAAAAAAAAACAGTATGGGACCTAGTCTTCGGCAGCAGTTAACTAGAAGTAGTTAACTACTGGTAGCAACTACTAGTTAACTAGTAGATAACTATTAGTTGTGCCTACTTTTGTTGTTAACTATTAGTTAAACTACTTTTTCCCTACTACTAGTTACAACTACTTTCAAAATTCCAACTACTTTCGAAAAAAAAAATTAATCTATTTTTTTGAAAAAAATTTTTTTTTTAAACATTAAATTATTTAAATTTTTAGCCTTTGAATATTACTTACACAACAGTATTTTTTATATTATGTTATATAATGTAAAAGTACTCATAAAAAATCGTAATATTTATTGCAGTATTTACGCAAATTAGGAAAAGCTTCCTAATGTAATCAGTAAATGGCGCCTGCAGCAGCACATGCAAGATGCAAGTTTCATTTAAAAACGAAATCTTCATTATGGGGAAGATTTACCTCTACTTTAATACCAGGAATTTCTTTAAAATTATTTTAATGATTAAAAATAATATTGAGTTTATATATTTAAGAACAAGCCTAAAAATGGAAATTCAAATGAATTATACTTGAAAGTAGTTAACTAGTAGTTCACTACTTTTGGAGAACAGTTAACTACTAGTTACAACTAGTTTCAGGAAAAAGTAGCTAACTGTTAGTTGCAACTAGTTTTGTTTAGACTAGTTAGTAGTTAACTACTTTTTGACTAGTAGTTGCCGAACACTAATGGGACCTCAAGTCCGGAATGCTCGGGTCCGCGATCTTCCCGGATTTCGGAATTTTCCGGATTTTGGGTTCTCATACAAAAAGTTTTGTAAATTGCATCAGAGCCCATGTAATTTGATCTGGAAGATTTTATCAGCATTTTGCTCATATATAGCATTTTTATTATCGTATATACTCGCCTATAAGTCACGACATTTTGCACAAAACACGAAGTTGGAGTAGGCTTGCATTGGTGGCAAAACATCGAAACATCTACACTCTTCCCAAAATTGTTTTTGCCTCTTTAATTAAGCAATAAAAGAAAAGAATTCCGTCAAATTCTGATGCGATTTTATATTCTCCAGCCACTAAATTGCAGTTAAAGATAAGACTATCTTGAAAATACGAGAAACGCTGATTTCCAATTTCGCGATTGTTTTGTATCATTAAAAATTAAAGTAAAATTAGAGCTCTTTTAAAAAAAAATAATATAACAAAACTACTAGAAATTTTTAAAAAAGCAAAATTTAATGATATTAACTCAGAATTAAAGCTACAAACAATTAATGAAAACTCTAATCGCAAAAACGAACCCTTTTCAGAAAATCGCAAAATAAATTTTTCAACAACAGCATATTTCCGATCTACATCTTCATTACATTTTATTTTCCATTTTGTTAAAACGCCTATTTCCAAACAAACGGTGGAAACATTACCCGATTTTTTTTTTCCAAAAAACAATCACTGTTTCTTTTTTTTTTTTTTTTTCAACTGTTGATTTTTTTCGAAAAAGTTTCAGAATTCCGAATTCGGGGTCCCATACTGTATACATTGTCAATTTTTGAAAACAAAGAAATTGTAGCATTTTTATTAAGATATTATTCCACCCTGTCGCGCAAACTCCTTTTTTAAGAGTTAAATTTTTGAAAATTGCAATTCGAACTTGGACATAAAATTTCGATCAATAAACATTTATACTGAAAATTTGATTCATATCAATATGTTCTATGTCTAAACTAATAATAAAATAACAAGAAACATTCTAAACTGAAAGCAGATGCAACGAGATTGTTGCACAATTGCAGAAAAACTGTAACACGTGAATTTTAAGAAATGTAACAAACTAAAAGCAGGTAGTATTAGATTATTGCACAATGACATCTAATACACTAAGTCATTATTAAACGAAAAATGGCCAAAAATGCGTCAACTAACCGTGCAAAAAACAAATAGCACTCATAAGACCGTCTCTATTACTTTAACATATTCTATTTCGCGAGCATTCTGTTCAAAGAGAAATAATTTTAATAATGAAAGGTTTTCGGGCAGCGATCGCTTGAACTAATTTTCCTAATTTTTTATCAAATACTTTGTAGAATGACATTATTTCTGTGCTCTTTAACTGCTGCGATGCCTGCTATTGTAATGGAAATAGAAATCTAGCTATGGAGGAAAAAGAAAGTCAAAGACAGAATGTTTTCTGGAAAGTTGTCCCCGAGAAAAACATCGGCCTTGCATCGGCTTTTAGATGTTTTTTAAGACCGATGGGCCGATGCTTTTCCAAAGTTAACATCAACTGCCGATGCCGATGGCCGATGGCAACTTTGCTGAACAATCGGCGCCGATGCATCGGCGAGGCCGATGCAACACTCGAGCCTTAAACAAAATAATAAATTCCCCTGATTAAAAAATGAATGAAATATGTGATATACAATATCACAAAAAGTTTTTAAAAAATAATGTAAATGAATTCAAACAAAATGAGGTATAAGATTTCTAAGCAATTAATTGCACAGCATTTATATATATCAATGAAGTGATTGGTCAAATGGCAAAAAAGAGGAATACTAAAATTTTTTACAAAAGTGTGCAAATTATGAAAATGAAACAAATGGAAAATAAAAAGGTAAACTTAGAAAAACGCAGCATTATTCTCTAAATTATAACTTTCTTTATAATTTAATTTTTCTTTGACTTTTTATAATGTAAAATTTAAAATATATATTAAGAGTTAAAATGAGAAATGAATTAAAAAGTGTGAATATAAGTACAAAAGAAATAAACAAACATATATTAAATAGCAAAATCCAAATGCTTTGAGTCTGTACATCACGTTAAACCCATGCGATTCAGAATTACTACTAGTCAATTTGGCTGGTAGAATTGTTTTTATAACTAACCATTTACAAAATCTTATTAGTTAAATTGACATAGTAATATTAAATTTATACATTGCTACATGGACAATTAAAAAAAGTTAAACTGATTCCTTTTTTAAAAATCAACATATTATTTTGTTCCATGGCATATAATTAAATTTTAATCCTTTAATCACTAGTTTTCCTGCAGATTAGAAATTGTTCTTTGTGAATTAATGTAAAAAATGTTATTTATTTATTCATTTCCTAAATATATATCAACAATAAAATTTTAAATTTTTGATTATAAATTACACTTTATAAAGTAAAATAATTATTCATATTGATATTATTAATTCTGAAAATTAATTTTTAATTAATAAATTTTTATTCATTCATTACTACTAGTCAATTTGGCTAGTAGAATTGTTTTTTTAACTAACCATTTACAAAATTTTATTAGTTAAGTTGGCATAGTAATACAGTAGAGAATCTCTTATCCAGGAACCAGAAAACCGGGAATTTTTTCGTGGATTCCCCATCATTTTTGAAAAGTTCGCAATTTTTTTTTGCCCATTTAGTAAAAATACTTATTTTTTTAATGCCTTTAAAAATACGCATTTTTCCGTTACAAGTAACATATTCAGTGTTTATAAGCCGAACAATTTAGTCTAAAAGCAATATTTTTTTTTGGGGGGGGGGGGGGGGGTATGGGCGTCAACTTACATGAAGATGAAAATTAGGAAAAAAAAATCGACAAGGATATTGAGAAAAGTCAGACCTTTTCTCTATTTTATTTCAATAATTAAAAATGAAAGAAATAAGTAATTAGATTCTTATACATTTATTTAATTGTCTCGTCAGTATTCGAAGACGAATTGCAACAAAAGTCGGGCTAACGAACATTCTGAAAATTTCTAATACGGCAGATTCGCGAGTTTTCCGCAATAGCTGATCGTGTGAAAATTAAACCTCGTTTATTTTTGTTTTATACATTATTTTATTTATTTAAGAGCTGAAATAAGGTAATAAGAATTTAAAATTGATATTAAGGCAACAAAAATTGCAACTGTGAAAATGAATTCTTTATTAAAATCGAGTTCGCAAAAGCGAAGTCGTTTTTCACAAGTGTGAAATTTGTGCGTTTCTGCATGTAAACATGCTTCTTACATTTCGTTTTCCTCCTTTTTGAAATCATTTATTACTGTAAAAATGATTGATGGTCAGATTTTACGAAATTAATAATTTGATAAACAAGATGTCCGATTCGGAAAGCATCCAAATGGTGCTACACTCGAACGATGAAAAAGAGAAAGATAGCGATGAAGACGAAAATAATTACATTTTGCCTGCTATGTCTAACGATCGTTGCTTTGAATTAACTAAAGAAATCATAGCAGGAATGGGACAAAATTCTTTTATAGACGAAATAACGCACATAATGGCTGTTCAAAAAACCCAGCAATCGAATTTTCGACCATTTCCCGATAAGCTATTGTTCTGAAACTTTATATATAGCTCAGAACCAGATGACAATGCAATATTCTACCACTTTTAGCATGATTTGATTAGTTTCTGAAGTATTTCCAATAAAATAAAATTAAATATGGCGATTAGTTCCGAAAATTGTGACCAAAATTCAGTAGCGGCGTTGCAATTGTATTTTTTTACTACGATTTTTCGTAAGCTTTTTTTTACAATTATTTTTTCTTTCGTATTTTTTAAATTTTATTATAATTATTATTTTTTATCACTGTATTAGCGGGCCAATTCAAAAGGTTCGGTGGGCCATAGTTTGTGCATCCCTGGTTTACATATTTAAAACATTCGTGTACCCGTGTACATGAAAGTTCTTAGGGGCAAATCCTACTTCGCGGTTTTTCAGTTTTCGCCGAAGGTTCTGGTCCCTGTTGGCTAAATATGCCTATTTTATTTTTATTAAAATTTCTTGGCGTTCCTAATGCAAAATGTTTACTCACATGTATGGGGAATTATCTCCAGGGCTTGGGGTAGAACTCGTTTTAATACCTATTGACGAATATCCCAACCTCCGTAATGTTAAAATACCATGTGCTAAAAATGTAAACAACTTTCACGGTTCTAACCGTTAAACGAACAGTGAAAAAGAAAGTGAATTCGTACAGTTAAACTTTATGTTAATGTTATTTATTTCCGGTGTGAGTTTGTAAAAATGGTGTTGCCACTCACACGGAAGGATTGTTTGCTAAAGTTTGTTTTAGTATATTTCAAGCTAGGAAAAATGCAAATGAACTGATGACGGATGGAACGTTTTTGCTATAAAAGCTAGGTGATGATTCCATCCGGTCTCTCTCTCCCTTTCGGCTTTTTTCGTATAAGCTTGTGTTCCCAGCGATAAGCCTGCTGGGCTTCGTCTGATGTGCCGCGGACGTGCGGTCGTGTTAGCCATGTCGTCCACATACGATGGTTTCACTGGAGCGGACCTGATGTACTTTGTGATTTGTTGACTTTCCGACGGTGATAAGATGTCATATATCTAAAGGAAAGGCTTTGATGTGGCAAAAGTTTTCCAGAATAGAAATCATCAAGTGTATATGGATGGAACAGTCAAGCCCGGTGAACATTAATGTGGTATAAGATTTTCATTTTACTGTACTGTACAGTCACGGGGACTTTTATTAAATTTTTCTATAATTGTTATTTGTAATTTTAAATGTTAAAATAAATCTTTTGTTATTTTTAAAATGCTTTTCTCATGTTTTTACTAGACACTTAAGGCGAGGTCCACACACCCCTCTGAATCTTGTTTTTGGGATTTTTCCCTAACAGTCCCCATTAACCGCGAAAAACGAGGGATCACTGTATTGCTCAGAAAATTATATTATGACCTCTTTTTATTTCCATCCCTCCTCCCCTCCCCCCCCAAAAAAAAGGAATTGCACTAAGTTCAGGTAGGAGAAAAAAATAGTGCAGCCCTCCCCCATGTAAAGAATTTTTCTGATTGTGCCACTCATACTGTCATCATGTATGAGTGATACCGTGTAACTATCACAACTACACTCTAAATATTACTGACATTTTAAAATTCTATGCATATAGATTTGTAGAAATGTTTGTGTAATTTTTGTTTAAAAGAAAATCCACAAATAAATGTTCCTCATCAAGATAATAATGGTATGTAACCTATTTCAAGCACGTAATGGAATGAAGTATAATCTAAAAATAAGTGAGAAACTTATGCTGCTTGATATGCTGTTTAATCAGCATGATGTCATTCATTAAAAAGTTCTGACGTAGGAAAAAAATGTTATTATAATCCAACTGCATTATACATTTATGTTGAGTATTTTGTCTATTTTAAGGTCCTGCTGGAACAGGTAAAACAGAATCTGTGAAGGCCTTAGGTCATCAGCTGGGACGTTTTGTTTTAGTATTCAACTGTGATGAGACTTTTGATTTTCAGGTAATGTTTTTCACTTTGTAAGAAATCAAACCATTAAATTTTAAATTGTTATGTCAGATATATAAAATGCTTTCTAATTTTTCCCCAAAGGCAATGGGTCGTATCTTTGTTGGTTTGTGCCAAGTTGGTGCTTGGGGCTGCTTTGATGAATTTAACCGATTAGAAGAAAGAATGCTTTCAGCCGTTTCTCAACAAATTCAAATGATTCAAGAAACTCTTAAAAACCAGCTGAGCCAAAAAACAAGTAAGCATTCAAATTCCAAAATTCTTTAATAAAAATTTACATTATTTCCATTGTTTTTAAGGAAAATCTTATTTATGCATAACATATTTAAATTATAAACAGAAATAATATTTAAAAGATGTGGTTGCTATTGTACTGTATTGGTAGTATATTTGTATTGTTTCACTGGATTGCATTATTAAAAAAAGATACTAGTTGTTGTGGTGCTTCACCATTAGTTGGTGGAAAGGCCAAGTATGGCTAACTTTTTAGTAATCCCCCTTTAATTTTTGCACCATAATCTATTTCCCCCCATTATAATTTGAACCAAAAATTTTGTCGCGAATCGTATAGTGGCGTGTGCTTCCGCAAAAACTCCAGGACGTTTCATCCGTCTGGATGCACTGTGAAATTTTTACAGATAACATAAAAAAAGCAACTTACCCCATTACTTCACTCAAACTGTGAAAAACACTTGACAAACTCAGGTGAATTGAACATCAAATCGATTTATTTTCAAAAAACATGCTTCAGGTGTAATTTTGCGGAGATCTCCTTTTAGAATTAGAAAAATTTAGTACAAACAAAAACTTTCCAACTTAAGAAACCAATGGAATCGATCGATACGTCGAAAACATATGCTGAAAACTTCCTTTTTACAAATATCATTGCAAAAAAAAATGCGGAGACGGGTCGTTACTCTATTTTGAAAAAAAATATGTGGAGCTTCTGCTCCTTGGATGAATTTTCCTCATGTTACTGTGATACTAAACAAAACGTGCTGGAGCCAACATCCTGATAGCTCATGGATTCCTGTATGATGTTGATGCGTGTTTTGCCGCCATGTGCTCAGATCGATGATGACATCAAACTCCTATTAAAAGCTGGAAAGATAGCATTTTTTTTTTTTGAAAAATTCCGACCGCTCAGTGCGCCTCGGATCCCTTGCTATCCTGCTATATCATCGGAGATAGCTTCCTTCTACATCAGGAGTGGATTCCTTCGGATTGCGTGAAAGCTGCGTCCATCCTCTTTGTCCAACTCGGTGTTCCTTGCGGGCAGCTGTGGGAAACACAACCGTTGTACCTCACCTTCTAGCACGAATGTGAGACTCCAAAAAAAAAACCCTGCAACATGTGCACAAACGAGGCCGCGCGGTTGCGTGAAAACGCAGTATCCTACCGCCATGAACCGAGGCAGCCAATTAGAAACGAGCACACCAGCAACAACAACATGACGTCACACAAAGCTCTCTGGCACGGAAGGATGAAAACAGATGGCCACCATCGTTTGAACTAGCGGGAAGGATACAAAAGCTTGAAGCGAAGGAAATAATGAACGCGCTTACGCTTTGAAAAATAAAAGAAACCCCATTAAAAAACGTTTAATCCCACATTTTCTTATTGTAAATCCTGTTTAAAAAATAAATAAAACAGCGAACGTAAAAATGAATATTTTCCCTACAAATTTCTGAAAAAAATGAAATAGAAAATTCCCCTCTTACATAATGAATGAAATATGTGATATAACAATATCACACTAGTACACACATATATACATATATATGGATCAGTGATTAGATATTTATCCAGAAAAGATCGCTCCAGAGGAAATTCAGGTTCTTTTTCATAAAATTCCTGACAATTAGAACGGATCCTTTGTAAAATTCCAAGCTGCCAAATCACTTTTTACAGAATTATTTATAAATAAGCAGCAAATAATAATAATAATGTTTATCACTGTATCTTTAAATTTTGAATTTTTACAAAATTTGATTTTCACGAAAATGTTTTTAAAATTCTCAAAAACCGGACCCTGTTAAAAATGCTGGATCGACCCCTGTAAAGACAAAATTACAAAAAAAAATTATATCCATCACCCAACAGATTACAAGAGATTTTTCATTTAAAATATTTCCCTTTTGCTTTTGTATTATAACAAGCAGAACCTCAAAAGTAACTGGATATCATAACTTTTTGTTTCTTGTGTAAAATTCACATTAATATTATTTTTCCTTCTTCTGTGTTATTATTTCTCTTTTTATTACTAGGAAAGTTTTTTTCCTTAACAGGGTTCGCGCTAGGCCGCGCGATCGCGCGATTCCCGCAATATTTTTTGAAATCCCACTCAAAAAAAATTTTTTTTAGGCTTAAACTTTAAAAATCCCACTTAAAATTTTGGTCAAGGTGGAAAATCCCACCTTGTATTTTTCCCCAGTGTGAACCCTGCTTAATTACTTTCTTAAAAACTAATTGATGCTTTTTTTTTCTATATTCATAAAATAGTTTTACAAATATTTATAATGCTTGACATATTTACCTATTCTTCTCATTAGAATTTTATAGAGTTTGAGAAAATGTAAATAAACTCTTTAATACAGTTTTGGTTTCACTTCAGATTTATTTGTTAAATTTAAACATGCACATATATATATGTGTAATGATTTTTTTTCTTTTGTAAATGTTACATTTCATAATGAAGTACATATAATTTACTAAAACTCCAGAATTTTGTTTTAGATATAAGCGTAGAGCTCATTGGAAAACAAGTAAATGTCAATCCAGACATGGCTATTTTCATTACAATGAATCCAGGATATGCTGGTAGATCAAATTTACCGGATAATTTAAAGAAACTGTTCAGATCCCTTGCTATGACTAAACCAGATAGACAGCTTATAGCTCAAGTAATGCTTTTCTCACAAGGTTTCCGATCTGCTGAAAAATTGGCCAGCAAAATTGTACCATTTTTCAAGTAATACTTATATCTTTGTTTCATTTATTTATCTGCATTATAAATGTGTTTACTAAACTTCTAGTAACATTATTTTATGTTATAAGTCATAAAAATACTTGTTCTGCTTTTCCTGTATCTTTAAACCATTCTTACTCTTTGAAACGTATTTAAAAATTCTTGGAATTTGTATTATAATTTCTCAATATTTTATCAAGCTATAAAGCATTTTAAAGTGGTTAAGAAGTTCTTTAAATATATTTTATATATAGGTTATGTGATGAACAGTTGTCTAATCAGTCGCATTATGATTTTGGACTTCGAGCTTTGAAGAGTGTATTGATAAGTGCTGGAAATATTAAACGTGATCGTATTCAGAAAATAAAAGACACTTTAGCAGAACAAGGAGAAAAATTACCTGAAGGAAAGATTGCTGAGCAACTTCCGGAACAAGAAGTAAGTCTTTTTACTTGCTTTGTGTTTTACTAGTTTGGAGTTTTTTTTAGGTTTAGGTCTAAATTTTAAGCTTGTAATTAACATCTAAATACTGAATTTATAGCATTTTTTTATGTTGCGTTATATTATGAAACGATCTTTTGTCATTTGTATAAATTGATCAATTGTCTTATAATTCACTCAAAGAATTTTTAAGGTTTTGAAATTTGAATAAAACAAGTACTATGTAGTCTTTTAAAGGATTTTTATTTACAATAAACCTTTTTGGCTTCAGTACATGCATTTTATTGGTTTGTATTATGATTTGAATGCAATGGTGTGTCCCAGGAAAAAAGGTGGGGGGACACTTACATATGCCAACATCGAAAAGTGGTGGTATGCTTATGTTAAATTCAAAACAAGTGGGGGGGGGGGGGGGACGCTTGTGTTAAAATAAAAAGGTAGGGGGACGCCGTCTTCCTGCGCCCTCCCTTGACTACACCACTGCTTGAATGGCCTTACAAAGTTTGCTTTCTGAGATAGCCCCCAAAGTTCACATTGAAGCTGCAGTCATCTTCAGCTGCACTTTTAATGTCATCAAAATAATGTCTTAGTATATTGCCAATACTATGCAAGAAGGATAGGCTTTTTCTTAGCAAATGAAATTATTTTTAAAAGACTGCGGACTAAGTCAATCTTAAAAAATGGAAAGTTTATCTTTAAAAAAAATTTTTTTTTTAATCAAGCAAAATTACATAAAGGAAAAATTGCTGAGCCAATTTTGATTTTTAATTAAGTTGATGTGTAATATTATTTTAGCTTAATGTTTTGAATGCCTTTATTGCATGTGTGGAAATAAATTGTTGAAAACATTACAAAGTACGTTCTCCTATGATATTGTCATACTTAAAACATAACTTGTACTTGTTTTGGATTGACACATGTATTGAATTTTGGAATATATGTAAATTTAGTGCAATAAAAGTAAGCAATTAGTGGTTGTGAAAGAAAAAAAGAAAAGAAAATCGCTAACATAAATCTTTTGCAATGTCATAATACACAAAAGGCTGAAATAGTGAAATAATATTGCTGTTTTACCTCTCACCCAAAAAATTACAATGCCCTCCTCCCATAGGGCTAAGTGGGGAGCCTGAACATCCACTTAGAAATTAAAATTATAACAACTGTATGCATATTTCATTCATAGTCTCGGTGGTAAATTCTATTACTCACATAACTATTTGCAATAAAGTAATTTAAGTTGTTGATTACGTTTCAGGGGTGATTGTATTCCGGGTGTACCCCGGAAATCCGTGTTTTTCATATCCTCCCTCTGTGTTTTAAAAATCGGAGTTTTTAGTCATCAAAATTGAAAATTTGGCGGAGGGGAACAAAAGATAAGCGAAAAGCGTTTCATCCATCTTTGTTCCGAACACAAACGATGCCTGTACCACGACCCACGTGCGTTCGTTGTTACGGATAACTGGACATTGGCGCCATTTTGGAAATTTTTCGGCGCCAAACCCCGGGGTGGGCGATGACATTCTCGTTGTAAATATCACCAAAAGTGGTAATTTTTTCCCGGGCTTTATTATTATTTTTAAAAGAACAATAAAAAAAACTTGGTTATTTTTCCAATAAGCATCACAAAAAGTTGAACTCATTTTCCGCACTTCATTTTTTTTTTTTTTTTGCATAATAATGCATTTTTACGTCTTTTTCCTGAAATCGGCGCTGGACTTACAGTTATTTCCTCAACTTTTACTTTAAAAGTTGCAGATATTTAACAAATAAATGAAAAAATAATAACTCTAAATAGAAAAAGTAGTTCACTGCAAAAATTTGGCAAAAAATATATAGTCATGGGAAATTCCTATTCATTATGTTTTACTATGAATTACAATTTATTTGCAAAAAATAAATTAATTTAATTTTTCGTATTAGTTAGAAGTAGGTAAGTAAAATATAAATTTTAATTTCAAAAGTTATTTTAAACATGCCGTTGTAACTATATGTAACTAAAAGCTGTCGTATAATTTATAGTGCATAAAAAGTGCATAAAATTTTTGCATAAAATTTTTTCAGGGTTTTTTACTTTCTGTTGCAATTACCCCTGAAGTTTGTTCAATATATAGAATTTAATTTTTTTGTAATAGAGTAATGTGAGTAACCTTCAAAAATTACAAAAGTAAATTGTTTAAGATGTTTTATCATTGGATTTTCAAATAGAAAAATTGTTTATGCATATTTGTTGTTTTCTGTTTCATTTCACTGCTTTTGAAATCCATTGTTAGGTAACTTTATGCATAATAAGTGTGTAAACTATTTTTCCTTTGATTGTAAAATAGTTTCAATATGTTTTCAGATTCTGATCCAGAGTGTTTGTGAAACCATGGTACCAAAGTTGGTAGCGGAAGACATTCCTCTCCTCTTCTCTCTTTTGTCAGATGTCTTTCCTGGTGTTTCTTACACAAGGGCTGAGATGAAAGGTTTAAAGGAGCAGATCAAAAAGGTCTGTCAGGAGATGTTTTTCGTTTGTGGGGAAAATGAAGAAGTTGGTGGACTCTGGATGGAGAAAGTAAGACTCTTTTGAATGCTTAAAACTTATTTCAGTTTTGAAGCTTTAAATGTCTTGTAATGCATTGGTGAATTAATGTATTTGTTCGTTTATAAAATTACTTTTACATTTAAAGCACTCAAATTTGTATCTTAGGTTTTGCAATTGTTCCAAATATCACAATTAAATCATGGCTTGATGATGGTTGGTCCTAGTGGAAGTGGGAAAACAACAGCATGGCAAGTATTACTGAAGGCACTTGAAAGATTTGAAGGTACTGAAGGAGTTGCACATGTAATTGATCCTAAGGTAAGAAGAATGTCTTTAGTCATTTTTGAGTTCTCGTGAGATTTGAAATATTTAAATACTGTTTATCTTTTTAAAGTTTGAAAGAGCTCATAAATATGTATTTTTTTACTGTAAACTAACCCTTTCAGTTGCAATACAGAATTATTAAAAACTGGGGTTAAATCCAATTAGACATTTTGAAAGCAGTGATATTTTGTTATATTTCTGTGAATTAGAAAATTTTTCATTTAAAAGTTAATTTGTGCATTAATGCTTCAAAAGTTTGTTAAAATTTAATTATGTGCTTTTATTTCTCATAGATATGCCATTTTTGGTAATTAATAGTGAATACTGCTGTTATTTTTGTCATCTCATTGTTTTGTGAATTTATTTTTACATAAGGGTCATTCTACAGAAAACCTGCAATTTGACTACCTAAATTTTCAAATTAAAAAAATCAAGATAAATTCTTCAAAAAATCTGAAGGTTGGCTTATGATATGTATATGTATATATCTATGACATCTGTCGCACAGATCAACTCCGTTTTGATTTTGTGAAAAAAAAATAAGAAGACTTTAGCAGTCCACAGAAGTGATATTGCTGAAAACATAATTTCTGATGGGGAAAAAAAGAAAAAGACAGCGAGTTTATGCACAAAAATTTTGGTATTTAATAATCAGACAAAATTTATTGACATATACTAGTAATCCAGTTGTTCTATGACAAAAAAAGAAAGTATAAATAAAATAAAAAATATAGACAAAACAAATTTTGTAACAGATTAAGCTACACTACTAACTACGAAAATTTATTCTAAGTTTGGTAATGGTGTTAAATCATCCTCAAATATATAACAACCTCTTCTGTTCCTGGTTGGAAACTTTAAAATATTAATTACGTTTTTCCTCTCAACAACTCCTATGTAATGCTATTAACAACTCTTATTTTATAATGCTTCTTAAAATTTTTCTTTCCTTAAAAGCAGACAATCACATATTTATTTTCCAATGCTTCAAGTTCATCAAAATTGGAGCTGTTATGATCATCATCAAAATGAACAGGAATTTGAGAAATGAACACACTTTTCTTCAGGTTTGCACGGTATACAGCTCAGACGTCTAGCATCTAGAAAGTGCTTGTTTTTCTTTGACCAAGTAATCTGATGTATTTTCATTGTACCTTTAAATGTTACGATATTTATTTTTTCTAAAATCTCATCAATTTTCTTCATTTTTACATCAACATCTTTAGTGATATCAATCACTTTGATACCAAGGCATCTTGTTTTTAGCAGCGAAACAAACTCGTCTTGTCCAGTAATATCATAACCATGTGCAATAATATTATCCGCAGTTCTTTTTAGTGTTCCTTCCACACCATCAGGCGCCCCCTTGCCATGACTAGTTTCTGAGAAATGCCAAACACATGTACTTGCTCCTGTTTCTTTTGCAATGAATACTCTCAAGAGATAAAACATTTTTTTATTTCGATATTGAGTGCTTGGCCCATCACTTAGTATCTGTAGTGTTTCTAGTTCAAGTTCTTGAAAAATTGGTTTCAGATGAATACATATAGCTGCCGAATCAAGGCGTAAATTTTCTGAGACAGAAGGGATGTCCACAGAAGTGATGAAAATTTCTGATTTATTGAATAATTATGTTAGGGTTAATTCTATGAGTGTGCCATTTATAACATTTAGGACATCATATTTTGTTTAATATGGCACGTTGAATAAAAAAATATAATTTTAAATTGTTACTTTAAAAACGGTCACAGAGGTGATGACATAAGCGGAACATATTACGAGTGAACACAAATACCAAATTTTTACCCGAAAGATTTCAAACTTATTCAAAGCAATTTGCTTGCATTTCCAACATGGCTGCTTCTTCTTTTATTTGCCACTACGAAAGGATAAGTACCGCCATCTAAAGAGTTGTTTTTTTAAATGTTTTAAATGTCCGCAGAAGTGATGCAAAACCTTGTGACAAGCTTCCTTTTTGAAAAATATTCAATGTGACAATAAATAGGGCAAACAATTCGTATGTAATGTGAAATTCACATTTTCTAATGAAAATGCACATACTTAATCTACGTATGTGGTATAATACATCAGCTACAACTATTGAAATAGTGCAACTCTGACTTGTGACAGTCCACAGAAGTGACATATCACCTTCTGTGGATAGATTTTTTTACTATTTACTTTTCCTAATTTCTTTCAATTATAACTCAGAAAACATTGTATTTTTACATGTTAAATAAAAAAATAAGCAATGTTAATAATAATTTTCATTTTATTGTTTTGTGACTTAAAATGCAGGTTTTCTGTAGAATCACTCATAACTGGATTAGTCACGAAACAATTTTCATAAGTGTTTTTGAAATTTCTGATAAAAATACTTATAACAACTTGGTAACCTATCATTCGATTGATGCATATTTCTATATGAATTTAGTGTTAAAAGAAAGGAAAAAAAAACTTTAAGTGTATAAAAGCTGTTTAATTTTAAATCCTTTGTACTGTCCAAACCTGAAAACACTGTTATTTATTGTTTACTAATTCAAAACACAGTGTATAATAATTTAGTTTATGAATGTACTTCAAAAACTCTTCTGATTTGTTTCATTAGGCCATTTCAAAGGAAGCTTTATATGGAACGCTTGATCCCAACACTCGTGAATGGACTGATGGGTTGTTTACTCATGTTCTGAGGAAGTATGTTCATTTTGTTTCTTGCGGTGTGCATCTTTTTCTTCAAAATTTTTTATCATATATAATGAACAATAAATTTTAACTAATGTATTCTTTTTCAGGATTATTGATAATGTCAGAGGTGAAATCAGCAAACGTCAGTGGATCATTTTTGATGGTGATGTAGACCCTGAATGGGTTGAGAACCTCAACAGTGTTTTGGATGATAATAAACTCCTGACTTTGCCAAATGGAGAACGTTTAAGTTTACCTCCAAATGTGTGTATACAATTCCTGGTTTCTAATTTGTTCTTAAAATTTATATTTTGTGCATCAGTTATAGCTGCAACAAATTTTCATTTTCTCAAATATTGGATATTCAACGTTTCGGCAGCAACGAATGGATTCTTTATTTATTTATTTATTTTTTAAAAGTAAAGTAAAAGTCCACAATCTACATACAATTCTTGTGTGTTAAAAGCAGCTTGTTCTGAATAGAGGGGAGGGAAGAAGGAATTGAGCAAATAAAATTTTTTTTAAAGCATAAAATAATTTTTAAATTATTCAGCTGTGTTTGCTACAAAAGGTACCTAGAAGAAAAATATGTTTTCTTAGGAAAGAAGAGGAATTACTTCTATTTAGGCCCCATTAGAATCATTATTGTCTAAAAGTATATCTTTCAGAAATATGTCTGTAGTTCTCTTTCTGAATTTTTAACTTGCTATTTTTTTATAATTCTTTTTCTGCTGTTTTGATATGCTAAAAAAAGATCATGCTACGTGGTGCCAAGTTTATTTTTGGAATAAATGGTTTTGTCATTATTTTCTCTTTCTCAGAAATCGTCAGTGCAATATTTTTGTAAGATTGATTTTGTAATTTGTTTAAAATCTTAAAGCTCATTATTCATTTTGTATTTATTTCATTGTTTTCAGTCAATGAACATTTTTTTTTCTTTCAGTCAACTGAAATTTCTATACAGCTGAAGCGTTACTTTGGAAAGGGCGCTAGTTACATTTTTAAAATTTTTTACTATTAATATTAGTAGTGTGTTTCTTAAATAAAAGCATTTTTCTAAGGTCCATAATTATGAATGGAGTCAAGTTAGAAAGATGTCCTTTTGTAATAAAAAACAGCTAACCCAACAGAATGTACTTATATCAAAACATCTTTCCAAAAAATGTGAGTAAAACCATTTCTAAAATAAAGGACTCAATTTTTAGTTGTCATTTAATGAAGTTGATGAATGATTTTGAGCACGAAAAAAAACTTTCTGAACTTAACAGGAAATATTCGGATAAAGTATGCATTACGAATTTAACATAAAAATTATGTAATTCGGTGACTATTTAAGGTAGCATATGTTAAAATACCTTCTAACTTTTAAAAAAATTAAATATTTATAGGATGCAAAAGGATTGTAATACACTGCACGCTAATTTTCAACAAAGCGCATGTTCGATGTTGGCATGCTTAGAAAAGATAAGTTTTTTGCAAGAAATTGATTCCTTGTGGAAATAAGGAAAATTCATTTAAAATATTAGAGATCTTTAAAAGTCCATGCAAATTTGTAGCCAATTTCACGGTGTAATTGAAAGAAAATCTCACAATAACGAATTATGATTAATGTGTAGATTGATGGTTAAAGAGGGAGGGAGGCACATAAAAATCTCATTTTCTCACACAATAAAATATGCAATGAACGGTTGTGAAGCGATAACATTGGTTGCCAAGAATTTTTCTCAGAAATAAAACGTTGGGAAATTATTACAAACAATTTTAAAACATTGCGAGAAATAAACTAAAAAACGAAGATTGGGAGAGTGACTGAAAAGCGGTAGTTTCCTTTAATAATTGAGATAGTTGTCAACTCTGTCTTGTCAAACAAATCTTAAGATTAATTAATTGAAAAGTTAATTCAGAATTGAAAATTGATTCAGAAAACCAAATTAATTTTCAATTTTTGGATCAAGTTCTCAAAAATTTCGAATTAGAATCACTCCTGGAAGTACATACAATATTTTATTTCATATTTCAATAATTTGAAAATCAATTTAAGGACCTTGAAATTTAATATTAATATCTGTTGACTAATTTTTGTAATCTTATAGGTCAGAATAATGTTTGAAGTACAAGATCTCAAGTTTGCAACGCTTGCAACAGTGTCTCGTTGTGGTATGATATGGTTTAGTGAAGATGTGTTATCAACTGAAATGATTTTTGAGAACTTTTTGTTAAAATTGCGTCATATACCATTAGAAGAAGTTGAAGAAGAAGTTTCATACAAAAAGAAAAAAGAAGACAATTTAAAAGAAGACCTACTATCTCCAACATTACAGGTTCGCTTTATTTATTTTATTTGAATAATTAATCCTTTTTTCTTTTTTTTTTCCATGTATAGTTTTGTTTCACTGAGAGTGAAAAAGTGATTGCTGCTTAAATATGAGCTTTAACTATTTGACTATTATGAAAATATGTTACTCAATTTCGAACTTCTAACATTTCCTGGGAAAATCATGACTTTAAGCCTTAGTTATCTGAATAAAAATTAAGTGAATTGAAATATTTTTTTAAGTGCTGATAGCTTATATTTAACCTAATTACTTAATTCTGATTAATTTATTCATTTTGTACTGTTATTTTAGGTACAGCGTGATGTTGCAACAATATTGAGCCCACATTTTGCATCTGATGGATTAGTTGTGAGAGCTTTAGAATTTGCATCAAGTCAAGAACATGTTATGGATTTCACTCGCTTAAGAGCACTAGGATCTTTGTTTTCAATGTTAAACCAGTCTTGCCGAAATGTGCTTAACTACAACCATACTCATCCGGACTTTCCTATGCAGGTAAAAATTTTTTCTGTTTTAATCTAATTGTTAATTGTTCAAAAGTTGTTGGGGGGAAACTGAGTGTCAAAAAAATTGTGGCAATGGTACCACACTCATGGTGGTGCTGCTGAAAAGTTGGCACCAATCTCTGGAAATGCACTGGGTCTGCAATGGTTGAGGACCAATACTGCAGCCCACTAGAAAGAAAAAAAAATTGTTCAAAGGTTACTCTATGCTATCCAAGTTAAATGGGCAATCTTGAGTTTTGTATTCCCTTCAAAAAGAAGAAAGTGATGTTGTGTGCCTGTATTCAAATCCTCATTGGAATAATTATAACTTCCTAAATAAAAATAATGTCAACAGTTCTGCTAGAAATCCTCTTAAGAATAAGGACAACAGTCCCTAAAAATCCTCTTTACTATAAAGAAAACAATTCCCAAATATCCCCATTAGAAGGAAAACAACATTTCTTAAAATTCTGACAGAATAAGGGCAATAGTTCTGAAATGACATTAACAATTCCTCTAAACATTCTTATTAGGATAAGGACAACAATCTTTTAAAATCTTTATTAGAATAAAGAAAATTCCGAAATAACATCAACAATTCCTAACCATGAGAATAAGAACAGTACTAAAAATTCTCATTGGAATAAGAGCAATAGTTTCTAAAACCCCCATTTGCATGAGTATAATACTTCTTGCAAACTGCATTTTTATGCCGGTGCTGCTACACAGGCTTGAAATACAGCCTGCTCGTTGTAATACTTTATTAAGCTATGGATACAAAGACACATAGACAATTTAATTCAGTTTTTTTCTGTTTCTTTCAGCTTTGAATTATCCAAGTTGACTGTATTACATGGCATGTAACAGAAAAAAATCCATGTGTAATACTTTATTTTATTGCCATTATATTTGAAAGTTTGTTACTTACCATTTGCAATTGGACTTAATTATCATTTGCTATGTAATCAGTTTATTAATGTTGTTTGTATAAGTTTTAGTATGGCATCTCAACTTAAATCTCTCTTGTTGGTTAAAAACATTTGGAAATGTTACACTGACCAGGGAAAAATACAGGAAAGAAATATTGTCTGCTTGTGTGTTTTGTACTGTTGTGTGCTTTGTACTTATTTTCTTCAAAGGATATTTTGTGTTACATTTGCAGAATGACCAACTAGATCGCTACATTCCAAGATGTTTAGTTTATGCATTACTGTGGTCATTCGCTGGAGATGGAAAGTTGAAAATTAGATCTGATCTTGGAGATTTTATTCGTGGCATCACAACAATTCCTTTACCACCTAGTGCAACAGCACCTATTATAGATTTTGAAGTAAGCTTTCTTTTAAATTAATTTTGTACTTTGTCACTTTTTAATTTAAGACATAATATTAAGTCTTAAAAAATTGCAATGATTGAATGTGATAAATAATAGCAGTTAAGAGTGATCTGATCAAACATAATAGTTCATAGTCAGTCCCAATTTAAGTAATTGAAGTTTTTTTGTACTAAAAAGCTGTTGTAAAGGTTTATTCAAAGAACATTTTTATATTGTTTTTTTTTTTTTTTTTTGTATTTTAAATAGGTTTCAATCAGTGGTGAATGGTCTCCCTGGCAAAATAAAGTGCCACAAATTGAAGTAGAAACTCATAAAGTTGCAGCCCCTGATATTGTTGTGCCTACACTAGATACTGTACGACATGAATCTTTGCTGTATACATGGTTAGCTGAGCATAAGCCTTTAGTACTTTGTGGACCACCCGGATCCGGAAAAACAATGACATTGTTCAGTGCTCTAAGATCACTGCCTGATATGGAAGTATGTGAATTATTTGATTCATGTTGTGTTGTATTGAATATCAATATTACTTTCCTATTATTTTAGTTTATCTATGTGGCTAAGATTATCAATTGAAAAAAGAACTTAAAAATGAGACATTTTTGTATAGCATGACATGGCATGTAAACTATATTTCAACAAAAATTGCTTATTTTATTTCAAGTTTCAAAATTTTACCAACTTTCATTTTAGGTGAAAAAAAATATTGCAAAGTTTTTACTTACAGTCTCACTCCTTGTATGCCTAAAATTTGTTTTCTTGATCTTGAATAAATTAAATCCATGCTAAATATTTTCTCATGTACGGTTTTTAATGATTTCTCATTGTGATAAGTAACTTCATTTATAATGAATACATGAATAGGCTCACTGATATAAAACTTTATGCAGTGTAAGCCATTGAAAGTTTTCTATCATTAAACCTGAAAGAATCAACCAATATAAAATTTGTATTATATTTAAATGCTGGATTTATATTTGTACTCTTAACTTAAGCATGTAAAAGTAGGAAAAAAAATCATAATTGTTGTAAAATACTAGCCTGTTTGAAAAAGAAAATTAAAATGGCATATTCTGCTCTAATAAAGAAATATGTCTTTATTTTGGTCTTAAATCTCCCATTTAGGTTGTAGGTTTGAATTTCTCTAGTGCCACAACACCTGAATTATTGCTGAAGACTTTTGATCATTATTGTGAATATAGAAGAACTCCAAATGGCATTGTGCTTTCACCAATTCAATTAGGGAAATGGCTTGTGCTGTTTTGTGATGAAATCAATTTACCAGATATGGATAAATATGGTAAATATATAGAGTACTTGAATTCTTTGATGTTTTTAATATAATTTCTATAGTAAAAAAATTTATAAGTATAAAGTCCTGGTTAAAATTCTTAAGAATTCATGTGAAGCTTTCTGATTTATTTTTCAGGTACTCAAAGAGTCATATCATTTTTGCGCCAAATGGTTGAACATGGCGGCTTTTACCGAACCACCGATCAAGCCTTTGTGAAACTTGAAAGAATACAATTTGTAGGTGCTTGTAACCCACCCACCGATCCAGGAAGAAAGCCACTTTCTCATCGGTAAGTGATCTGGTTTTTCTTGGTTATTTAAATAGTTACAAATCTTGGTGACTGTTGAATAGTGTCAGAATCTCAACACTTTATTGGCATATTAATATGTTCTCAGTTATTGTGTAGCTGTTTCTCTCTCATATTTTTTACATGGTTTTATTTAACTTGATTTGTCACGATAGTTTGTTACGCGATTTTCGACCACAATTACTGCATAAATTATCTTCAAACTTTAAACACAAGCTTATCTTCAATGACAATACAATATTCCATCCATTTTATAATTTATTATAACGTTAATTAGGAAAGAAAATAATAATTTTAGCACTGAAGAAATTGTCACAATTATTATTTGTCGAATGGCAACGATAGCTTTGTTTGGATAATGCAACAGTGTTATTTAACTTGATTTGTCATGGAAGTTTGTTGCACAGTTTTCGACCACTGTTACTGCATTTTAGTTCTTTTTAAATAAAACCGTATAACGTAAAACATTTTTTTGAGATTTAACATCTTATTTAATGTTCTATCTTTGTCCTGCTATTTTAAAAGGGGTTATTATCTGTTCCATATTTCTTTAAGTTCTGCTTGCATCTTTTTCTCTAATAATGAAGCTTATAGCAGGCATGAACTATTAAAAATCGTCTAGTCATGGAATTCTGGACAATCAAGGAAAACTCTGGGAAATTGGAAAAAATTACTCAAAATCAAAGATTTTTTCCCTTGTACCCTTTTTTTTTCTACTTATCTAAGATCAAATGATCATGTCGGTAACTAGATGCGTCGCCCTGCGTTGCACGAGCTATCTTGGAGGTTGTATTTAATTATGTATTTTTACAGGGTGCGTAGCGGTGCTTACAAGTGCTTATAAGTGCTTATATTTGAAAATAAAATATAAGGGCCCTTATAAGTGCTTACTTTTCCTTAAAATGTTCATTTTCTTAAAAAAATGTTTAGTCTCCTCCCTAGCAGAAATCGAACATTAGTTTACTCATCAGATGCATAAAATGGCGTTCCGATTGCTAAACCAGCTGGCCCAGATCGCCATTCATATTCAAAATATGAAAACATTTGATTATGAGTGAAGAAAATATTGCCAATTTGGCGTAAAAAACGCATGTCAGCGCCAATGCTTCCGAGAATCCGCCATTTTTGGTTCTGTAAATCCACCATGTTTGGTCGTGTTCCAAAATTCTGCATAGCGTTGGTGCTGAGCTTGCCAGATTTGAGGCTCGGTACTGCGTACTTGCCAAGTCCACTGTTTTAATGGGAGATTCCCGTGTTTTGCTTGTCTCCCGATCTCCCGTTTAACTAAATTTTCTCCCGTTTTTTGTAATTTTCGCTTTAAAATAAATCAATGAAGCTTCAATATTTTCTTGCTCAATAGACGGCGCTCGTAATCGTAGTTACTCACCGAGTAGTTTTCATGTGATTTTCCCGTATTTTGCCGAAATTCCATATTTTTGAAAAATCAAAATTTCGGTTCCGTGAATATTCGTAATTTTGGAAATTTTTTTTCTTCTTTAAATTAGAAAATCTTGAATTAGCATGCGTAGATACTTGCTTTACGAAAATTTTACAAATTAGCAGTAAAACTTCCGCATTTTGTCTTTGATATGCTTTCAAGGGTCAGTCTCGATTTTTTTTTTGAAATCCAATTGCATCCGCTTCAGTAAAAGTCCCTAGTTTTTGTGTACTACCTCATTCCATCTCTTGGACATCAATAACTTCTGGTTTACCATTATTTTTATTATTTTTTACTATTTAGCCTCTCTAGTAGAGGATTTGCACTTCTCATTTTGCCACACTTACTCGAAATTTCAGTAAAAAATTGTAGCCTTTTTTAAAAATTTTAGTGATTCTATTAGTTAGTTATAACTATTAATATTTCATCCTTATTAATTATCTTGTTTTAAAAATATTTTTTGCATAGGGCCCGTTCATAAATGACGTCACGCTTTGTTCCCATATATTTGACCCCCCCCCCCCTCCTTTGTCACGCATCACGCTATGTTGCATAATGCATGATGTCACATTTCTTGTTACCCCCCTTTCCTCCCCTTGTCACACTTTGTCACAATTTCATGAACCCCCCTCCCCCCTCGCAGCGTGACATCATTTATGAATGACCCCATAGAATTAAATTTGTTTTGTTTTTTTCTTCAACTTAGGGTTTGGGTTTTTTCCTTTTTGGGAGTCATTATGTATTGTTACAAAATAGATAAAGAACATTTCTTCCTATTTTTATTCAATATATAACTAAAAAATGGCTAATTTAAACAAAAAAATGGGATAATTTATTTGTTAAGTGCACACCAGATGTGGTCGTGATATTTTGTTTGAATTGTTGTGGTGTAGATGTAAGCTAGTAAGTATTGGGGAGAACTGGCTTTTTATAATCTAACTAAATGTAATTCTTGGGATTTTGTGCATTCCGCGCAGTAATGCATTTTCTGTAAAGTGAAACCAAGTTTCGTTCAATGCTGTCAAATGAAAATCTAGAGAACATCCTATTGCTCATAAAAAATAGTTTTGCTAAAAAATGTTTCGATCAAACATTTGATGATAAAATTTTGTCAAATACTGCTGTAATGAACATTAATTTTTTTTTATTTGTAAGTCAGTTTAATTATTCATTTTGTGTGTGTGTGTGGGGGGGGGGTCATTGGGAAAATCTCCTGTTTTTTCCCCCTCCGAAGATGGCAAGTATGGTACTGTACATGATATTGCAGTGGCGCAACAAGGGAGGTCATAGTAGGCCGTGTCCCCTTTCCCCCCTTGAGTGATTTGAATTTTCTTAAATAATTTTTATTAGCAAAAGACAACATGCATCTTGAGAAAATAAAGCTATATTTTTATTAATAAATCACTAAATATTGATCGCAGGGGGATCTAAATTTAAAAACAAGAAAACTTAAGATTTAAAAAATTCTCAGCAGTGTCATTTTATGTTACTCAGAAAATTACATTATTTCTCTCCCCCCCCCCCCCCCAACCGAAAAAAAAAAGAATTGCGCAAAGTTCAGGTGAATTAAAAAACTGCCCCCCCCCCCCCAATAAAGAATATAGGTGAATTCCATGAAAAAGGGGAAATGGCACTTAAATTTTAAAAATTAGCTTTGGACCACTTGTAATACATCATTTTCTTCAGAAATAAGTAAACTTTTTGAAAATAGAATTTTTTTTTGAGTTTGACATAATTTAAGTTTTAAAAACTGTGCTCAAAGTTACTGTTTTATGTCATGCCTTTGTAGAGCCAAATTACTTAAACTTTAAATTAACCTAAAAATTTGATTAATTAATTTATAAAAGTTTAAGAAACAGATTAACTATTATACTTTGGGTGTTATATTAAACTTTTCATTCATTTGATAAATAAAAAAAAATATTCTTGCCAGAAAAGTAGTGTATTAATTAGTCATACTGAACATGTCCTTCCGTTACCGAAAAATTGACTATCAACTAGCTCACTCGGAACACAATGGCTCAAGAATTACGAGTTTTTCAGTACACTGCAGGTTTAAGGCTTGCATTAATTTGGCAGAGTCAAAAATTTTCAGAAATGCAATTTTAGGGGTTTTTTCATGGTAACGGAAGGACAAAAATATGGTAACGGAAAGACATAAATCATGGTAACGAAAGGACAGTCATAGTTAAACTCATTTCCACTTAATTTTAAAAATACGCTATAAATATAAGCAACATGTATTTACTACATAAAACTTATCTTCATTGTATTTATTTGATTTGGTGTGGAAAAGGTCAAGAATATGCACTGGTTAATGATGAACTAAACCACAGAAAATTGAGTTTCTGGTTTTATTGATACACACAATGTGTGTCCATACTTGGATTGATTTTTTCTTTTCAGTTACAGAGCTTAATATGCCTGTTTAAACATCAGTATCTATTTATAAATTTAATTTTCATTGAAAAACAGTTTAAAGATTAAGGCGTCAAAAAACTTCTTGGACAGCAGTCACAGAAAAAGAGATGTTGACAGCGCTGATGTTGAGCAGCATTTTATCTGAGAAGCTCCTTACTGCAATTACTTTGCAGACATTGCACACCCAGCTAAAGTCTTATAGTTAGACATCTTCCCTCACAGGATATCTATCAAAATTCAACGAGTACTTCACTGAAAGATGGGAAGAAATCCATTCTCTGCCATAAACACAAAGCACCCATTAAGCAGTAATTAACGCTTTCTATCCTATAAACAGAAATAGGAATATTTGTTTCTAGTGGAAAGCTTTTTAAATCTTACTACATAATACTTAGCAAAGTATCCCTAAAGTGTAATAGTAGAGCTGCAATTGTAAGTCAGAATTTTTTTATTAGGGGGGGGGGGGTGAACGTGAGGAAAACATTAACTAGGTGAGGCAAGAGATGAAGGTGCGGGGGGGGGGGGGGGCATTTTTTGAAGTGTTGCATTTGAAAAACTAAATTCATGAATGTTTGACTTATATATATCCTGTAAAAGGGGACAAATGTTAACCCAACAAAGAACAGATAATAAAAAACAACAAAGAAAAAAAATCAAACTTAAGATAATTATAGGAACTGCCCCAGCACTTGACTGAGACGCAGGTTCAAGTATGAATCTAATATACAAATACAACCAGAGATATACCAGTTGATGAATAAGTCTGAAAAGAGGTTTTACTCATGATTTTCACATATTTGAAATAAATTCAACCTTTTTAATGTGTATCTTGTACTTTGGCACTTCTATCCTTCCGTTACCGTCCTTCCGTTTCCATGACAAAATATTTCTTTTTAGTGAAAAATATAATTATTTTCAAAAAACCTCTCCTAATATACATTGAATGAGCCCTCCTTAAGATGCCCAAATTGTATCAAGAAATTTCTGCAAATAGTTTAACTGAACTTTAAAGTTGATAGTACAACCAAAATTATCATGTCAGAAAAATGTCCTTCCATTACTAATTTAAAAATTTCAATTTAAAAAAAAGTTATTAATTGTGAAATTCCAAGTTTACTAATTTTCATATAACTTCATATAAAGTATAAAGGTTTGATTGTCAGTTTCTTGAAAACAGTTATTTTTTTAAATTGACAAGCTCTCAAAGTCCTATTTTGTTGTAAAAAACGTCCTTCCATTACCCACGGTATTCGCTTATATATATTCATTATATTAAGTTAGATTATCAGAATATTAAGTTAGATTATATCAATTTATTACTATATTGTATCTTTTTGCTAGATTATCAGAATAATACCTGCAATAACTTCAATTTGTTACTTTATTGTATATTTTTGATCAGTGTTTTTTAGTTAATACTACAATTAAACAAACTCTATAAGCAATGCATCTTAAATAAAACTTATTTGTTTTCCTTATGTAGTGCAAAGCCTCTCTTCTCATTTTTGTTAGCTATTTCTGTCAGAAGTATATAATTTTGTGAAGCCGTGTTTTCCCTCTTAATCATGCAAGTAATAATGTATATGTGTACTTAAACATGTGCTTATTTTTTTCTGAAAATGTGCTTACAAAGTGCTTATAAGTGCTTACTTTTTGAACTAAAATGTGGCTACTCACCCTGTTTTACAACAATTTTTAATTTTATGTATTTAATTATGTATAGAAAAGCATCTTTTGAATAAGAACAACAGTCCCTAGAAATCTTAGCTTGAGTAAGGATAATACTCCCAAAAATGCAGAGTTTTTTTTTTTTTGCTAGTCTATTTTTATTCTAAGTAAGGGGTTTCACGCCCGACGCTGTGCAAACCTGAATAAGAGCAACAGTCCCTAAAAATCATAGATTGAATAATTACAATTATTCTCCCAGTAACCGGAAATGCACATCAAATCAAAGAGATATTTATCAGGTGGAACAGTAATAAAGTTTAATGAATAAATAATCAACATATAATAGTTTTGGGGAAAAAATATTCTTACCAAAAATAAATAATTTCTCTAATAAGAGCTATATAAAAAAAGAGCAGACGACAAATAAATAAATTAAAAAGAAATAAGGATTAAATTAAATTTGCATATGTTAATTTTTAATGGAGAGCAAATTTCGCGATACCTCACTCAAAATGCTGAAGAAACGTTTTGATTATTAGTATATTTAACATTTGTTACAGCAATGGCAACTGCATTGATTTGTTTGTTCACATGGAAATGACAGCGCAACAATGCAAAAATAAAATAAAACCTTTAAAAAATTGCGTTTTTAATTAATATCTCTGCTAATTAAAACCACATGCAGATGAGACTGGGTGATACGGCTTCCCCAGAAAATTCTGAATCCGCCGATGCCCGCCTCGACGTTGCACAGTCTGCTGTTCTCGAGGAGATGAGGTGGCAGACACACAGACAGACGTGGGCAGATTTTAATAGAGTAGACATGGGTGAAAGTTCTTCCGTCTTAGGACGGATTTCCGTCCCAGAGTAATTTCTAACTTCTAAGACAGAAACTTGGACGGAAAGAATTTCCGTTCATTTGACTTCCTCACAGAGACAGATCACTATTTTTACTGCTTTTATTAATCTCGAATCGCTGTCGTCAATGTGCGTTCGCTTACAAAGATACGGTTGTAGAGAGTAGCGCATCGACAATTTCAAAGTCATAGGTGAAATTCGTTCAGCCAATGAAAACCGAAAAACCGATTGTGGCGTCACGTGCTACGACTCGGACTCACGGCTGGCATTGTAATTTCGAAAGCCTAAATCTGGCAACTACTAAAGCTTGTTGACTTTGGATCGCTTGTGTGGTGTTCGCACGTGCTGTTCTGCTACGGACATTGGGAAAATGAATTCCGATACTTTTGTGAAAGTCGGAAGTAGCGATTTTGATGACCAAACAGTAAGAAACAAATGGTGATGGCTGTGGATTAATTTACGCGATTCTGAAAATCGCCCTTTTAGCGATTGGTGTTAAAAACTTAGTGAACCTGGATATCGCACACCTGACCCTATCAATTTGAAACTGAGAAAGCTGAAAGAATAATATGTTTCGGATTTTTAATAAACTAACAGATTAAGATGATATAACATTTTTTCCTCACCACATTATTCTAGAATTCTAAATATTGTTCAATAGATGTAAATATATTAATATAGGATGTTATGTGTATTTATATACAAATATTAATCAAACAGATTTAAATAATACAATCATTCTTTGAAAAGAATATTCTCTATATTTATTGAATGAAGTATATTGCTAAGATAAATGAAGATTAAATCTTAACATAATGGTAAATATTAAATTTTTAGCACCATATTAAGTGTCATTTATAAACTTTAATGATTGTTTATGAATAAATCATTTTAAAACAAAACAATGTTCTTTTTTTTTCAAGATGTTTTTACTGTTGGCAAGTGGTGGAACCAGAATGCATCTCCTGGTGTGTGTGTGGGGGGGGGGGGGTTGCTTTATGAACTTTCAATCGAAAATAAATATCTATATGACATATATATATCATGTGCAAAAATTCCTAGAAGTTCTAAGGTTGCCCCCCCCCCCCTCCTCCCGTTGGCAACCACAAAATTTTTTTTTTTTTTTTTTTTTTTCAGTCTTGGCTCCGGCCATTTTTTTTTTTTTTTTTTCAGTCTTGGCTGCGGCCACTTTCACCCATGAGAGTAGATTATTAATCCATTTGTTCCTGCTGTCTCAAAAAAAAATTCTTAAAGTGGCTGTAATTTCTATACTTAATCAACTGAAATAATTTTTGTGGGTGGTAAACTATTTCTAATAGGTTTCCTTTGAATTTTTAATGACAATTAGAAGCACATTGTGCAGTTAAGACCTAGGAAGTATTTGTTACTTTAATTTTATGCAATTTCGCAATGTCCAATTGAAAAAAGGTACGTCAGGAATGTTATTTTTTTGCTATATGTGAAATTTCTTTTTTTTTTTTTGGGGGGGGGGGGTGACTTTTGAATTTAGGCACTTATAGAGACACATAGTTTCCAAAAGTTATGTATTTTATTGCCATTTTTTCCCTCATATTTTGAACGCTCCTAAATTTTTTGGGATGTTTAAGTTTTTTTAATATTTTTTTTTTATTTTGAGTTTAATTTTTTAAAACTCTTTTCCCCTTTCATTTGTGCCTGTTTCAAACACATTTTCATAGCAAATTTAAGCCAACAAAAAGTTGGGCATTAATTGGTTAATATTAGGATATCACAGTTTTATTAAAATATGATTCTAAATTTTTTTTCTTCAAAGACTCATTTATCTGAATTTTTTCTCTTTTTAAAAATTATGTTTAAAAAAAAAGCGAAATTCCCTGGAATAAAAATTTTGAGAAATACTTTGTTAAATATTAAATTTCTGATGAATGCTGAAGAAATTCATTTTGTCTTTCAATTGAGCTGCTAAATCTAAAATTTAACATTCAATTTCCTTGGTACAAAATTGCTTCACTAATGTAAGATTGTTGTTTATTTATTTATTTTTTAATTTTCACTTCTTTATTTCTTGAAAAACTATCAAAACCGTAGTTTGTAATTTTTGTACACATTGTTTTAAAAGGCAGTTTGCATTTTGGTCTAAAAGAGTACCTTTTCTTAGAAGCAATACGATACTGTCCGTATTTTTTAAAATAAATTTTTACTTATTCAGAGGGGGGAAAATAAAATTTTCATTTTTCTTCTTTAGGTTTCAACTAACGCCTAATTTTAAACTTTATATACAAATACAAAAGTGACGACTATTAACAGACTCAGGGCCCGGCTAGACGGGTCCTAGTCAATTTAGCAGTCCCCAATGAACATCAAGAGCTTTCTTAAAAGATTTTACCCCACTGCAATTAACAGTTGTCTCTTGTAAACTATTCCAACCGCCTACAACCCTATTGAAGTAGTAATTTTTCCTAATTTCAAAATTAGCCTGAGGTTTGAAAAGCTTAAAACAATGACTGCTGGTTCTACTTTCAGCAAATAACTGTAGCCCATCAAGATTTCCCATTTTAATGAATTTAAACAATTGAATAATGTCCCCTCGAACTCTTCTTTGCTGAAGACAATACATATTGAGCCTTTTAAGCCTGCCCTCATAATCTAAGTCTGAAAGACCACTTACCAATCTAGTAGCCCTCCTTTGAATCCTTTCCAATAAGATAATATCCATCCTTAGGTAACTTATGATATAACTCCCAAAGAAATATTTATGGAATTCCGATTTATGTCATAAGTTGGTAATCACAAAGTTGCAAGCTTAACCCTCGGTATATCCAAAATAAATAGTTGTTCTTTGAACTTTTGTGATTTTACAGAAAATAATATCTTTTTCTAAAAAAAAAAAGGCTGAATTACACCCCTAGTGAAAAGTTAAAGAATTTAAGTGCAAAATTGCACTTCTAATGAATGACCCATTTATGTTTATATCAAAAACTTTTGAAGAACCCCCCCCCCCCCAGAAGAAAAGGAAAGCTTTCATGGAGAGATATTTTATTACTTATTTTTGTTGAGTTATTAATTACTGTTTTATTCTTATATAAACTGGTTTTTATTTTCAGATTTTTGCGTCATGTGCCAGTTGTCTATGTTGACTATCCAGGAGAAACTTCACTAAAACAAATTTATGGTACATTCAATAGAGCTATGCTTCGATTATTGCCTTCATTAAGGGCTTATTCGGAGCCTTTGACATCAGCTATGGTTGAATTTTATCTGATGTCTCAGGTATGCATGATTTTTTAAAAAAGATCCTCAAATTAATGGGGCTGCATATTAACTTACTGCTATTGCAGCCGTAGTGCATTCCCCAGGAATTGATAACCAACTTTTTCACCTTGGTACGGTTGATTTTGAACCCACAAATCTTGGCATAAGAAGCGAGTGCCAAACTTCTACGCTTCTGTTTTTTTTTAATACATGATATTAACACTTTTTAAAATAACGTAATTTTTTTTAACTTGAATCAGTGATAAAGTCAGTAATCAGTGATAAAATGAATAAAATTCTAGTTCTTTTTTTAAATTTCTTTCATTTCTAATAAGCCTATTGAAAATGTATTTATTTATAATCGTTTATAATTGTTTAAAAATTATAATATTTTTTTTTTTTTTTTGGTCATTTAATTTTAATGCAGTTCTTAATATATGAAATATTACTACTTGGATGTAACCGTTTAATGAAAAACTTATTATAGGAACGTTTTACTCAAGATATGCAACCACATTATGTATACAGTCCTCGAGAACTGACAAGATGGGTTCGAGGCATTTGTGAAGCTATAAGACCTCTTGAAACTCTTGCTGTTGAAGGGTTAGTTCGACTTTGGGCTCATGAAGCTCTGAGATTGTTTCAAGACAGGTAAAAAAATTATTTTTGTTTAACATCATTTATTTATTTATTTATTTTCAATTTTCCTTAATAAATAAATTACAGTTGCATATATTCTTGTGTAATAATTTACCATTGTAATACAATTTTAAAAATCTTTTGCAACATTAAATATATATCTGTGGTTTGGTGCAAAAAATAACATGTTGATATTTCTAATATTGAAATAAGTGAAATTAAAGTTAGATATAAGTGTTAACATGTCTACAACTCTACAAATATGTAGTAATAACTGAAAATTAAGTACCTTTTGGAATAATTTATATTGCAAATTTTTATAGCATTATTACCAGAAAATGTTGGATAAAAGAGAAGATCCCTTGTGTTGGAACTTTTACCATGCATTATTATTTTTTAAAGCTTAGATAATGAAAGCAGCACATTTTTTTCACTACTTCAAAAATTCAGATGCGAAAGATATCGATATGTAATTTAACTAGAGGCCGGATTATATGCAAATATATATGTGTGCATGAAAATGCATATTACTGTATTCTTGCTTTCAGATTTATTATTTTATTTTTATTTTTTAAAGAAAGATGAAAAACAAACATTTTGTTCTTGACAAAAAATAAAAAATCTTGATTGACAGATGGGAAAATATTTCATGCAAAAGAATGCCGCCCTTTCCAGTAGCCAGTGGGAGAAAAAAAATTTAGTGAGCAGCCCTGAATTTATGTATTTGTCTAGGACAGATTTGGTGCGTGTGAGTGACTGAGATTTTAAGAGTTTTAAAACAATAACAAAATTTTTGAAAATAGTTACTTGAATTTTCACGAACAAATACGTGATTTATTATAATATAAGTAATTAAAGCAGGGTACAGGGTTTCCAAAGAATGAGCATAAGAGTTCCTCTTCCCATTGAATATATTAAGCACTTTAGGCCGTCTTTATTCTTGTTCATTTTCTTGCTTGTGTTTTTGACTAGTTAATAATGGGTAAAAGTTTTCATTTGCTCATATGTATTATTCTACATTTTTTTTTATTTCTATTTGTTATAACAGTTCAGTTTTTATTCTAGGTTGAATTAAAATTTTTATTTTTGCCTAACATTTTAAGCAGTGGAATCCACTGAAATAAAAGAATTTTGTCGTGCTAAAATTCAAAATTTTCCAGAGCTGTGATTACATTAACCATCACATCACCAGTGTTCCATTATCAAATCTAAGAAATGAAAAAGCATTTCATAAATAAAGATCATTCCAAATATTTCAGGTTGGTTGGAGAAGAAGAACGCATCTGGACTGATGAAAATATCAACATAGTTGCTTTAAAACACTTTCCTAATATTAATCGTGATGCGGCTTTAGAAAGGCCTATTTTGTACAGTAATTGGTTGTCTAAAGATTACCTTCCTGTTGAAAGAGATAGTTTGAGAGACTACATAAAAGCAAGACTTAAGGTATATTATTGTTTTAGTTAACAAATATAATTTTGTTCCATACTCTTGTGGCCAGAAATTTGCCTGAATTTTTCATTTAGCTAGGGAATTTAACATACATATGTCACTGCCTGCTTTAGTCGATATGTAATTGATCATCCTTTGGGTGCATATCCTGGCGTGGCTAATAATGGGTTGTCTTAAGAAGTTAGTACAGATCTGGTTTCAACAATTCTCCCTTATCATCATGTTATTTGTAGCAATTCTTGTTCTTTCCAAATATCTGTCAGTAGCCTTTCTAGAGGATTGAATGATCTTTTTAGACTTAGGTAATTTTTAAAGGATATTTTTAAAAGCTTAAGCCTTCAGTAGGTTTCAAACTTGTGAAAATCAGGTCTTTAACTTTGACATTGTAGTGCACTCCAAAAAGGTGTGGAGAAAAAAAAATTATGCAGTTATACTGTTATAAAAATTGTATTATTTTCTATAAATTAAACTCAAAAACTAAGAATTTTAATGAATTTTAAAAGAATGATTTCTGTTTACTTATTCATGAAATTCACCATATGATTAACTATCTATCTTGCATAATCTGCAATTTACTTGGTTTGAGGGCAGGCTCAAGAGGAATTGGAAATTGCTTCTGAAATACATGGAGATTGAATGTGAAACGGGAAAGCAAAATAGGTGCAATTTGGTACATTGAAAATTAATAAATTGGTCATTATTGTCAAGATAAAATAAAAGAAATCAAAAAGTGATGAATTGGAGTTAATAAATATCTAATGCTTTTTTCTTTGTAGGTGTTCTATGAAGAAGAACTTGATGTTGCACTTGTGTTATTCAATGAAGTGTTGGATCATGTCTTAAGAATTGACCGAATTTTCCGACAACCCCAGGTTTGAATATAAGATTAATACATTTTAGTTTAAGCATCTTTTATAGATTTTATTTTAATGTGCAAACAGGTGTTGTGCTAGAGGAAATTCAGATCCTTTTTCTTACCCTTCACAAAATTCCAATTAATCAAAATGGACTCTTCTTCATAAAATTCCAATTAATTGAAATGAACTCTTCATAAAATTCCATTTAAACAAAATGGACCCTTCACATAATTCCAATTAATCGAAATGAACCCTTCACAAAATTCCAGCAAAATTCGGAGCAACTGGCAAAAAACACAATTTTTCAGCAAAAAAAATTTAATTTTTTCCGGCAAAAAGTAATATGATTTTTTTTTCAAGAAAAAATAGTACTATATTTTTTTTTTGAGGGGGGGAAATGGTTATAATTTTTGGGGGGACAAAATAATATTTTTGGGGGGGAAAAATAATATAATTTTTTCAAAGTATGTTCAAATTTCGAGTTTTTACAAAAATATTTGATTTTTCTCAAAAATATTTTTAAAATTCACAAAAGACAGAAATGTTTGCTCGACCCCTGGTAAACCAAAGCTTTAAATAATAATTTTGGATTAATTACTGTGAAAATGAAAAACCAGATTTTGCACATTTGAAACAAAGCCAGATTTTGAAAGTTGTGATAGAAATAATATGTGTTCCACGAAATACAATATTTATTATGAGCTGGAAAGTTAATTGTGAGTATTAATGATGCAGTAGAAAATAAATGCAACTTCTCCAGTGGTAAAGAAAGAAATTGCACGATAAAAGTATTTTTAATTCTAAATGAGTTTTAATTTTTGTCTTTTTCTAAAACAAACATTATAAATATTTTAGGGCCACTTGTTGCTGATAGGAGTGAGTGGTGCTGGAAAGACTACTCTATCCCGTTTTGTGGCTTGGATGAATGGACTTAGTGTGTTCCAAATTAAAGTAAGTGATATTTTTTTCCTTACGAGCAGCTTAAACTTTATAAAGAATGAATTTTACTCTTATGAATTCTACCATTTTGTTCTTAAGGTTCATAATAAATACAGTGCCTCAGATTTTGATGAAGACTTAAGAGCTGTTCTACGAAGATCAGGCTGTAAAGTAAGTCTTTAAACTTTTAATGTACAGCACATATATAAATACATAAATTTATCTGATTATGTTGAACTGAGATTTTGTTTAAAAATGACAATCCTATTCATAATTTTGTGAAAGTTATAAAGGAGGGTTGGCAGTTCAGTATTAGCTTAAAGCATTTAAAAAAGAAAATCATTTAAATATTTAAAATGCAACATTTTTATCTTAAAATTAAAAACTGAAGCAAATTCAACATGCTTAAATGCATCTATAAAGAATTTGTAAAAGATTACTTAACTATAAATTGATGAATTTTAATTAAAACATAGCATTGATAAAACAGAAATTTTATCTTGGGGACATTAAAAAATCAAGCAAAAAGAAAAAAAAGTTGCTTTTAAGTAAACATCATAACAATTGACAAAATTAAAATTTTCATTGAGAAGAAATTATCTTAAAACAATGAATACTCTACAAAAATGATTTGTTACTGGCTCTTATTATTTTAAGTTTGAGAACTGCAATAGCTTGAAACACCTGGGTTTTAGGAGCCCAAGTTAAGTTAGAATCAATCTTCCCTGTGTTTATGAAGCTTGTTAAATTTATCTTTCTTTAAAATGCATTTTTTAAATTTAATTTTTTCTGCAATACCTTGTTTCAACATGAGAGTTTGTGATTTGTATTATGAATTTAAAACTTTATTTTCTTCACTAGGATGAAAAAATATGCTTCATATTAGATGAGTCAAATGTTCTTGATTCAGGCTTTCTGGAACGCATGAACACCCTTTTGGCTAATGGAGAAGTTCCGGGTCTGTTTGAGGGAGATGAATTCACTACTCTGATGACTCAATGCAAAGAAGGCTCTCAAAGAGAAGGCTTAATGCTAGACTCTAATGAAGAGCTATACAAGTGGTTCACACAGCAGGTATAACCTTAGGAAAATATGACTTAATAATTTAATGCTAAAGTATATTAACAGTGGTGTAGTTGAGAATCATGTTTGTATAATATATTACTGCAAACTTCTTCCTTCAATATTAACACTAGCTTCACCTTCATCCTTCTCCACTCTTTAACTTCAGTCACTTTTGCTTTATCTGTAAACATCCATTCACCTTTTTTTCACGCCACACCTCTGGATATTAATACACCATATTCAGAATGCAGTGTATTAATATCCAAAAATATTAATTTTTACAGCTTTTTAACAAGTTACACATTCATTAAACATATATCTTTTTTTTTTCTTTGAATAATAGTATAGTAAAGTCTCATTAAGTCAACACTCATGGGACCAAGACGACAATCATGTTGTGCTTCAATGTATCGAAGAGCTTCATCCATACTAATATGTTTGGCAATTCATTCTATTCTGCAGTTTGAAGAAGTTCTATGCACAGGGGGGAGCATGTTGGTTATAAACATCGCATTTGCCTATAATTCTCGCTTATCCAAAAATTTCTATGATTCCTTGATTAACCGGAAACGTTACGGTCCCGTGCTTTTCAGATAACCTGGATCCTACTGTATTTCTTTTCTGACGTGAAAACTGAGAATCCAATTTACGAATATGTCATTCCCAAACCATTGTAGTCATCTATGCATTTAAATTTAGTTCATGTTCAACTGGCAAAGGATTTAATGTTTTTAAAACAGCATGGTTTTTTTTTTTTTTGCTTTCTAATAAAGTAAAGGAGCAGGGAGGAAAAGACAACATGATGGCATGCAAAATAGAGCAGAAAATGTTGGCCATATTTGAGGGTGATGAGTTATCCAGAGTAGAGTTAAATTTGATGATATGTAAAGGAGATTTTATTTTACATTGTGTGATGAGACCTTGGATCCAGAGGAAAACAACTTAAATGAAGTGACGATCCATCAAGATGACAACTATCTGAGGTTTTACTGTATAAGCTAAAATACTTGCTGTATTGCAAGTTAAATAATCTCAAGAATATCCCCATTGCTGATCTAACTTAAAATGATAGGTCTCTTCTTGAATGCTATTCTTGAAAACATCACTTCACTCTGTCAGAGAACATTAAATGTATTACTAAGAGTGCATTATACATCAACAAATGTTCAAATTATGTGGAAGATCCTAAGAAAACGGTTTTTTTAACAGAAATATAGCTATCTTTTTCTATGCGATATTACAAAAGCTTTGTGTTGCATGCCGGAAGTTAATGTATTTCTTACTTAGATCATTTAAATTTTATCCAATAAAAAAATGATATATTACAGAAAGAACAAGTAATTAGCCAAACACAGATGTAGCTCTTTCTTTTTTTAATCCATTCCGTAGTTTTTGGATTAATTGAACTCTTTATTTTTGTTATTATGTAAGGCATGAAAATAATTACCTATGTCAACTTTTTTTTTTTTTTTTTGACATTCCTCAGAAATGTATTTCAAATTTGTGCAGTTCTAGCATATTTAAAAAATGCTTTATGGGGATTATTTGTTTATAAATTTATCAAGAATTGTCTAAATGAATGTATGGAATGTTTCAAAATGCGGTATTAATTTTATCAATAATGTATGATAAAAATTTATTTCCTTGCATCATAAAACTACTATTTTTCCTGAAAATTAATGATAAAAGATTTTATTTGTTATATGCTCTCTAATTATTTTTGTTATTTTAAAATTGTCTTTAATGTTTATTAATAGGTAATGAAAAATTTACATGTTGTGTTTACCATGAATCCTTCGTCTGAAGGCTTAAAAGACAGAGCTGCTACTTCTCCTGCTTTGTTTAACAGGTTAGTACATCTAAAATTTTCAATTTCTTCTTTATTCAAGGGTGCCCACGAGGGGGGGGGGGGGTTGTTAAGGCACAGACAGCTTTAATGAAATTTTCAAAGCAATTTTTTTCAAGGTATATAACCATTTTCACTTTGTAGCTTTTGGGGGAATGCTCATGGAGGGGGGGGGGGCCTTAATTAGTAATTATTACATTCATAGCACAAGCTGCAAATACTACTCAAAAGTTTTCCTTTTTTTACTTCCTAATATATGTATATACCTGTACGCAAAAGCCATAGTATCTTAAGTCCATTTTTCCAGTTTTCGAGATGAAGTTAAAAATAAACGTTTTTACTATTATAAGACGAGACTTTTCCATCCAAAACTTTGAATAAGCATGTCTGATGGGAGCTTTATAAGTTTAAAACCCTCATGTAGGTAGTGGCTTTGTCACGGTACTGTGTGTGTCCATTAAGTGTAAAGTCGCAAAAACTCGAAAAATGGACTTAAGATACTACATAGCTCTCTGGTACGGATATGTAAACTCGACTATTGATTATTTTGGTTTTTTTTTTTTTTCAATTTTATTTTAATGTTATTGAACTTTTATTTTCGTGCAATAAACAAATTTTAATTATATGTAAAACTAATATGAGATCATTTTGAAAAACTAAATTTCACCTTTTTTTTGCGTAATTGAGTTGACAATAATTGATTTACTTCCAATATTTGTGACCTTCTCTTCGTTTTTTATATATAATTAATATTTTTCCTCACTTGGTTATCTTTACTTGTTTTACAGTACTCTGTTAATGTATTTGCTGGTATCTTTCAAAAATTTGTTCACAGTTTGTATTACATGAATTTTTTTCAAATCTTAGATGTGTCCTGAATTGGTTTGGTGACTGGTCAGATGAAGCATTGTTTCATGTTGGAAGAGAATTTACTAGCAAGCTTGACATGGATAAACCCCTTGTCAGTATCTGTCGTATATATTTTGGTTTTCCATGTTGTTTTAATTTAATGCTGTATATATGTATTCAATATTTCTCTTTTGTAGTACAAAGCACCAGATTATTTTCCCGCTGCCTTCCCTGGGCTTGAAATGCCACCTTCACATAGAGGTGCCATTGTTAATGCATTTGTCTATGTTCATCAAACCCTCCACAAAGCTAATGCTAGATTATCAAAAAGAGGAGGACACGTTGCAACTGTGACACCAAGACACTTTTTAGACTTCATTAATCACTATGTTAGTTATCTTTTCGTACTTTTATATTTTAATTAAAATTTTTAGAGCTTCCAAAGCAAATGTGCTCATTGTTTTGAAACACTTTCAGGTAAAGTTGTTTAATGAGAAACAAGCTGAGCTGGAAGAACAACAGCTTCACTTGAATGTTGGCTTACAGAAAATCCATGAAACGGTTGAGCAAGTTGAAGAACTTCAGAAATCTCTTGCATTAAAACGTAGAGAACTTGAAGCTAAAAATCAAGCTGCCAATGCCAAACTTAAAGACATGGTTAGTTTTATGTATCTTATGCAGACCTATCATTTTACTTTTATAAAATTATATTTTTTAATACAGTACAGAACCTCTTATCCGGCATGCTCAGGACCATCGCTATCCAGGATAACTGAATTTCCCGGTTTTATGGATCGCTAAAAAATGCTGATATTTGGAGGTTTATTGATCCCAAATTACCAAAACAAATGGTAATAATACTTCAAAATATGTAGAAAATAGTAAAGAAATACTTTTAAATTAAGAAATATTGAAAGAAAAGAACTTTTAAAGATAAAAATCAACAACATTCACAAGTCAGAACGAGGGGGGGGGGGAGTAAAATGACATAAATGAATCAAATATATATTAAATAGTATTTATTTTTTAAACATTTCATGAAGTTTCAGTTGGCAAAAATTACGCTTTTGCTGTACAAACAATTGCTGGATTTTTCGAACAGCCATTGTGTGCGTTTCGTCTATAAAAGATTTTTGTTCCCAACGTTAAAATTCAACTCGAAGTTCGTTAAAAAAAAAAACAGGCAAAATTTCATTATTTTTGACTTTCTTTCTACCTTGCTCTTTGTCATCGTTGGGTGTAGCACCATTTGAATCACTTCCGAATCGGACATCTTTATCTGCATCATCGATGTTGGTTTCCATTAAAAGAATTCTAGAATATTCCCGAAGTTCAATTTTTCAATCCTTTTCTTTTAAGAAGCATGTTTCCATGCAGAAACTTGCAAATTTCATACTTGTGTGCAATGACTTCTGTGTTGTGAACTCGATTTTAATAAAGAATTCATTTTCAGTCATAATTTTTGTTGCCTTAATATCAATTTTAAATTCTTATTACCTCATTAATAAATAACTCAAAATAAATAATAATTAAAAAATAAATAAAAATTAAATAATTCAAAAAATTTAGGAAACAAAAATAAATGAGCTCTAATTTTCACACGATCAGCTATTACGGAAAATTCACGAATCTGCGGTATTAGCAATTTTACAAACTTTCATATAGTCCTACTTTTGTTGCAGTTCTTCTTCAAATACTCACTAGACAATTAAATAAATGTATAAGAATCTAAATACATATTTCTTACGTATTTAATTATTGAAATGAAATAGAGTAAGCGTCAGGTTTTCTCAAGTTTTGCTGGAGAATTTTTTTTTTTTTCTAATTTTCTTCTGCAAGTAAGTTTACGCTTCCTCCACTAAAAAGCATCGTTTTTAGATTAAATTATTCATCTTATATACACCGAATATGTTACTTGTAACAGAAAAATGCATATTTTAAAAGGTATTTTCAAAAAATTCATATTTTTATTAAATGGGCAAAAAAACAGGAACTTTTCAAAAATAGCAGGAAATTCTTGAAAAAATTCCTGGTTTCCCGGTTTTTTGGTTACCGGATAAGAGGTTTTGTACTGTAGTTTTATATTATTCTGGGTATACAACATTCTGTATTTAATTTTTAAGTAGCACTATTATACTGCGTGCTAATTATACATCATGTTACATAACTACATGAAAACTTAGTTAAGCTGATTCTAACACTGAATACAATTTCAGGTATTTAATTTCTGCTGCTTAGATATAATTTATTAGTTCATTTGTATGTCATGCTTTTTTTTTTTCATTATTAATAGATGCTTATAAGAAGCAAAAAAATAAGTCTGAACTTACCCAGAATAATGTAAAAAATTGAAAAATGCAATATTTAGGTTTCACTGTATTTAGATCAGCGTTAGAAAATATCGAAATATTTATAAAGTATGAAATATGAAATATTCGAGATATATATGGGCATATCAATCTGATATGTGTCATAAGGAACAAAATCCTTAAGTTTAGAGAAACTGTGTTTGTTGAGAGGTTTAAAAATGACATGGGAAATTGAAGCCATTGAGGATACGAGCAATGATGGCATAGATCTTAGGTGCAAAAGCTCTGGGATAAAAACTCTTAGGAACTATAACTCAATCAATAAAACTAAATCAAAGGCTCAAGATTCATTCTTCTTTATTTTTCTTATTTCAGACATTTAAAAGGCTTGCTACAAACTATCAAGCAAGCAAGCAAGCAAACTAAACATTATATGTTCTAACTGTACCGCTGCATTTGCGGTTATGAGTTTATCAGTCCAGCTTCTTACTTAATTTAATAAACAATACATTTAACATTTAAAAAATTTTAAACTATCTCTGAATTTCTTTATTCTCAGTCTCATCATGCCTAATCCAGTTCCATTTTGCTTTTGTTCACATTGTATATTTTTTATTACAGTAGATCCCCTATTTAACGTTTTTCAGGGGACTGCTGGGAAAATGCATAATGTAAATTTGGTGATTGGATATATATAATGATATATATTACCTTATAAATATCATGATATACATCACATTATTGATCATGACATATTTTTGCCAGCACTGACTAAGATGTGTATACATGCATAAGTAGCACTTCAAAAGTTTCTGCAGTGTCATACAGCTAGTCCATAGACTTTTGTGTCATTTTTTAAATATTATTATTTTAAGTTTTACTTATGGTAGATTTTTTTTACAGCTTAAAGATCAGCAAGAAGCAGAGAAGAAGAAAATGCAATCCCATGAAATACAAGCTGCTCTGAGAGTAAGAATATATGTTTCCTTTTTTATCTATAAGGGAAAAAAAATAATAAAATCTCGTCCATTTCACATATAACTCTGGGACTGCCCAACTGCAGGGTGGTTAAAGTTACTGTGTATGAATGTCCAATGCATTTGATTGTAGTTGTGATGGAAGAACTTGTCATGATGTATTCCAAGCAATTAATTAGCATTAAATTTTTTAAAAGGACTTGACTTCCACAGCCATTAAATGTTGTTAAATGCAGTGATGCCACTTAGATATTTGTCATAACCAATATTTGTTAAAATTAATTTTTTCCTGCTTCCCTAAGCAGTCGGAACAGTTTACCTTTATTCATTTTCTGGGCAGAGGAATAATTTTGTGCATACAGACTTTCCATTAATACCCTGAGTTTTACAGATCATATATATGTTTTTTGACACCAAATGACACCAATGACACCAATGTGACCAATGCACTTAAAAGACCTCCAGTTAATTAGCACAAAGCGTATTAGCAGTTACACAGAAAACTGGAGTCATGTCCTGACCAAAAAAATAATGGCGGAACTCAACTAGGAAATTGTTCAAGTTTTAAGAGAAAGCAAGAAGTTAAAAAAAGTACTATAAATGTTAAATGGGATAGTAATAATCTACCTATTAATACATGAAGCAAAATCTTTGTACCCCTTTCTAAGTAAATTGTGCACAAACAGGACTATGAGATTTGGCATAGTGAAAGTTCATATGGAGGAGGAGTGCAGAAAAAGAAAATTTATCTCTTCATTGTCATTATAAATACCTTAAATTTAATATCTAATTCAGTAGTCAAATGGTTGCAATGAGAAGATTATGGCTAATTGAAACATTTAAACAAACCAACTCTTGCCAAAACAGAATATAAACAAAATGTCTAAAAGTTGTTTATGTGTTCAAACCTGAACTTGATCAATTATTCTTGATATTTTATTCACGACTGTGTATGTTATCTGTATATTAATACATGAAGAAAAATCTGTATACCCATTTTTAAGCACATTGAGCAAACGCAGGGGCCTGGGATTTGGCATAGTTAATGTTAATGTCAATAAGAAGTGCAGAAAGATGACATTTATGTATGATGTGTGTTACAAATCCATTAAATTGAATATTAATGACCTAAGAAAACTTATGGTTTAATACTAACAGAGTCACCCACTCAATGCGGAATCCTAGAATGTGGCAAATATTAGTAATAATAAACTAAACCACTTCACTACCTCCGTATTCACTACCTCCGTAATACTACAGTAGTAACGCTTCGTGCTTGCCTTATTGCAATTTTTCACATAGAGAGCAAAGGCAGTGTAAAACCACTAGATAATGTTGTCATCTATTAAAAAATAGGAAGATTAAAAAATTATCGGGGTAAATGTAGTGTGGCTTATTCGCAATTCATTTAATCCCCCCCCCCCCCTCTGAAATCCACTGCAAGAGGGAGTTTATATAGATAATTAAGTTTTTGAATAGCTCAAAAACTGATTCATAATGATGCATTTGTTGTACACGCTTGTAACTGACGTAACTGAGCATAATTCAAGAAAAAAATTATATGCGAACATTATTTAAGTATACTTTTTGGCAAGAAGACCTCAATAACGTTACAACTAAAAAATTTAATGAATTACGGTCAAATTTCGACCACAGGACCATCACTAATAATGATATATAAGTAAATGAAATAATCTGAAATTAATTTTTTGCTTAGCATTGAATTTAATCCTCTAAACAAATTTCTGAAAAAAGGGTTTTTTTGTCGTTTTTATATTTCCTTTAGTTAATATCCTATAGAAATGAGACCAAGTAAAATGACGCCCAGAATTTCACAAATGCTGGTACCAGTTTCGGCCCGGACTCCCAGCTGCTTTTCTGAGAAAAAAGCCATACAATTCAGAGATACATTGATGGCATTAGTTTACTCTTAATTTTCATTGGGTAGCTAAAAATTTTGTAATTTTCAGGGTTTTTTTCTGCACTCCTTAAATGCTCTGCAAATAATAGTTCACCTTTTGTTGTGGTTAGAATTTAATCTTTTGTTGCTCCCCACTCTGGCTTTCACTGTAACAACATCAATGACCTTTTCTACTTCAAGGCATATAACCAACATATTTGTTCTTTATCTCTGAAAGCTAACTGTTATAATCAAATACTCCACCCTAAATCTTATGTAAAACACAGCGATTTTAGTTGAAACATTCTTCCGGTGCTTCATGTGAGAACTGCCTCACATTTGGCAATTTTCTGTGTTCAAATTGACTTGGTTGCCACAGGAGTTTTTTTACATGTTAGAACACATGAGGATAAATAAATTAATGAAAATATAAAAAGATTAGATCCACCTGGATCCTGGAGGCAACTACTCTTATGTAACCACAATCCACAAAATTTTTCTTCTTTGAGTTTGTTTTGAATCAAAATTTTTGGAATCATGATCCACTACTTTTGGGTATTTCAGAGATAATGATCATTTTATTGAAAATCACCAATTTAAGTTTATAATTTGCCTTTTATGTTTACTTTTTATTTTATTTATATTTTAATTTTCATCAATATTATTTTATTTCTTACATTTTGTACGTTTGTTTATTTTAAAAAAGGAGCAAGAAGAGGTCATTGCTGTAAAAAGAGCTAGTGTAATGGAGGATTTGTCAAAAGTTGAGCCTGCAGTTTTAGATGCTCAAAATGGCAAGTATTTCACTATGTTTAGTCTTAAGCATTGTTAAATTTGATATCTTTTTATTTAGATTAAGCTTGTCTTGCAGTAAATTTTGTCTTTTTCTTTTCTGAATTTAAAGTTGAACTAATGTATTATTGAACATTAAATGATTTTCTGTATTTACCAATCTTTTCAGGTACTTAATTGCGGTACCACATGGTGCTGCTAGTGACATATTTTTTTGCAAACAATATTTCAGAGTAGGAAAAATATAAACATTTTTTACAAAGCTAGATCTAAAGTGGTTTTCTGTAAACTTATTCTTTTATTTTTACGAACAGTGATTACTTACAAATGATAGACAATAGTGCCAATATGCTCTTTAGTGTCTGGAAACTCAAAGCTTTTCTTAGCATTAAAACAGTTCAATGTTGATTTTCTCCTTAATTGTGTCCATACAAAAGTAGACATTTACTTAATAATACTGTTATTTATTTTTTGAAATAATGCATCATTCTATTAATTATGTGTCTGATATTTTGAATAAGAGGAAAAATAAAAAAATAAGTTGTGTAACAAGCCTATTCAAGTGGGAACTTAAGCAAATATTCCTAACCTTTTTTTAAAGATAATATGAAATGATATCCTTAAAAAGCTAAAGAAGTTTTACCTACCTAGTAAAAAATCAAAATAAATCTGTATCTTTGAAATCAAAAATAAAATAACATTAAAATTTAATTTCAGAGAAAAAAGAGAATCAGTTATTTCATTTTAATGAATATGTAGCATTACAAAAAAGAAAATTTTTGAAATTAACATGAATTTAATAGCTTTAGTGTAAACCAGTAATCTTCTATTTCAAGTCAATGGTCATGAAATAAAAATTAACGAAATTCTGTAGTTACAGCCCCTAATCCTATATGACCAACGTGATTCACTTGTTTATTATTTCTATGAGCAGGGGTGAAACTTTTCCTGGTCTACCCCGGAATTCCGTTTTTTTTATCGGTTTGTAATCCGGATTTCCGGTGCTTGGATGTGATGAGTTGCATATGTAAAACTCAATTAACACAATAGCATTTTTTCCTGTTCATTAGAAATAAGCAAGATTTTCAACTATATATGGTTTCAAATTCCAGCAAACAAAGATGAACGCAACGAACTAGAACTACTAACGTCCAGCAAGCACACGTGTGTGTTCAAAGGCAAGAGCTACCACTAGGGGAGCTTCCTCTGTCCCCTCTGATGAACAAAAAAAAAGTAAAAGCTCTAAATATGCAAGGCGGATTCGCCCTCAAATAAACAATCACAAATGGTCTTTTTGCAACTGAAGCTATCTTGTAAACCACGTGTAAAAATAAAAGAAAAAAGTTGGTTCCATTCCGATGATTCATCTTTGACCAACTTAGACTTCGTTCTGTTTGTTGAATGTTATATGAATAATTAATCCTTTGATTTTGATGCAAAGAAACCCTTACACCTTGCTTTATTTTATTTATTTATTTATTTATTTTTTTAGTTCATTTATTTCAGATCAAACATTTTCTACTTGTAATATAAAAATATCTTAATTGCCTGCCTTGCGCTGTTTTTAAAATTGCATTCAAATTAGAAATAAACAGTTTTGGAGGAATGAAAATAGAATCTTAAAAGCTTATTTGGGATGGCAACTGCTCAGTTTCGAACCATTACCGGATTTTTTCTATCGGGATTTTTGTTAAGAGTTTGTTTGTGCCTTTGCAAATTTTGTTAATCGTGTTGCTCCTGTCCCTTGTTTATAATTTCAATAGAAATCTAGATGGAGGGGTGGGATATTTGGTAATTCCACCTAAACTTAATTTAAGGAAAAAGAGGACGGGCACTTGTTTGGTATTTTACTCTCCTAGTTTTATGGTAAAATAAGGTTCAAAAAGCAAAATTTTTTTTTCTTTTTCAGTTTAAAGACTTTTTCTTTTCTACACATTTGGGCAAAAAAATGTTTTGATAACAGCAGCACACATTGAAAGCTTAGATTCTGTACTAAATATGCAGCATTATTTATCTAAAAATGCTTCTACTCGGTAGTAATTAACCTATGGATTAATCCATTGAAAAATAATTTGCAGAAAATTTAATGAAAAGTCAGTTTTATTACCAATGGTCATTAGATAGTAAAGCAATGTTGGCAGTGTTTTTTCCAAATTACATAACGTAAACAACCAATAAAAGCTTCAATTTTGAAAAATAAGGGGGGGGGGGCGGTAAGTCTTCAATTTTTGTTAGGCCCCGCTTAGCTGATGAACCTCGTACAACAAGAATATTCACTTGAAGCTGAAATTTCGTGAATGACCAAGCATATTCTTTTTTATATCTAAACATAAGTATAAAATCTTGTAAATGCTATTAATAATATAAAATAATACTTAATTATATGTGTCAAACTATTATTTTTGGACCCACTTACCTTTTATAATAATTTCATTTAAGAGAATTTTATCTGAGCAGTGTAAAATTATAGTCGGTTGAGAGCAATAATTTTTTGTAATAGAATAGTTGAATAAATGCTTATCAAATAAAAGTGTATTAAAATATTTTTTTTTTATGTATAAGTACAAAGAAAATACTTCAACAGTTAAAAGATGAACCCTTTTTTAAATCCTACTGTTCAAACTTCAAAGGAAATTGAATTTCAATTAAATATGAATAGTTTTAAAAAATATTCTTCATGAAGTATTTTTCTTGAATATTCTTCATCATAAGAATTATCTTGGGAATATTCTTGAGAATAATCTTCTTTGAAGGGGTTTTTACCAAGGGGGGGATTTTCATTTCTATTTTTTTATTGCTGATTTATTTATTTTCAGCAAACATTTTGTTTTATTAACGAATTTTATTATATTTTGGTTGCAGTATTTTGATATTTTAGCTCTAATTTATAATTTCTTTTAATCTTTTTATATCTTGTATTAAAATAATAATAATTATATGCTATTTATTTTCTATTTATTTTTTGTATTTGAAAGCTGTCCCATCCCCCCCTCCCCTCCCTTTTTGACAGTATGTTTTCCACTCCCAATCACTTCTGCATTAAAGGAAGTTTAGCATTTTTAGTTTATTATTTTGCTTGTTTTTATTTCTTGCTTTTTATTGTTATTTATTATTTAGCTGTGAAATCTATCAAGAAACAGCACTTAGTTGAAGTAAGATCTATGGCTAATCCACCTGCTCCTGTTAAGCTTGCTCTTGAATCAATCTGCTTATTGCTTGGTGAACCAACAACTGACTGGAAAGCCATTAGATCAGTCATCATCAGAGAAAATTTTATCAACACAATTGTAAATTTTGCCACTGATGATATAACGTAAGAACTGATCTTCCTTTACCTGTTGCAACATGTGCACATCAGTAATCATTCTGCTTACCTTCAGCATGCAGCATTTCAGTTAATTACCATGTTCAATTTGTTTCAAAGAATGTATTTGCAAAATTCTTTAGAAAATGAATTGAAAGTGTAGAGTTTCATTTCCTTAACTGGTGTATTTTATATACGAAAGTGTTCTGTTTGTCCCTCAGTAAAATGTGCAAACTTTCATGGCATGGCATGAATGGTGTTATAAGATGCGTGAAGCAGTTATGGCAATAATAAATGACGCATAAAGGATTGTAATCAATCTTTTAACTTTCTTTCTTTCTTTCTTCTTTTTTTTTTTTTTTTTTTTGTGACTAATGTGGTTCAAGTAGTTTTGAAAAATTTAATTGTTTTTACCAAAGTTATTTTTTATACATTGAACTGCAATGCTCTTGGTGACAGAATTATTATTTTTGTGCAATTTAAAAAACAATTGCCTTTTTGTTTGATAAACGCTTTTAAAGGTATTTCTTCTCTTTTAAATTTATTCATAAGTTAAGGCTCTAGGGGTTAAGATATATCTATTAATCAGTTATTCAATATGCAATATGTGTTGTAAGTTCTCTTAATTAACTGTTTTGTGCAATCTAAAAGTTCTTTTTCACGTTTCTTTATTCATAATATTATTTATTTTAATAATGTCCTCAACTGCAGCTGTTAAGAGTATCAAACGCCAGCATTTGGTAGAAGTGCGTTCAATGAGCAATCCTCCATTGCCTGTGAAGATGGCACTTGAAGCTATTTGCCTCCTGCTTGGGGAGCCTGCTCCCGATTGGAAGGCTATACGTTCTGTTATCATTCGTGAGAACTTCATTCCTACTATAGTGAACTTCTCTTCTGAAAGTCTATCGTAAGATTTTCCTTTTCATCTTATAGAGCGAAAGCTTGCTTTTTGTAAAAAAATGACTTTATGTGCTTATAAGTAAACAATATACATTTTAGCTAAGCCTATATAGTATATTACTTTCAGTTTGGGGGATTATTTAGCAAAATTCTGTTACTCATTTGATGTTTCATTATGTGCTAATTTGTCATAAGCTTATAGAAATATGAAGTAATCCTACTTTGGTTTCAGGTTTGAAAAATTTTTGTTGGAATTTTATTCATTTATAAACTACTGAGAAAGAATATAGTGCAGAAATTGAGAAATGTTACTTTTAGTACTTTTCTGATTGAAGTTTAAAATTGGAATTATCTTTATAATTTCTTAACATTATGTAATTTTTAGGGCTTACTTTGCAGTACCTACATATGCTATATAATGTTTAATGCTATTCAAACAATGACAGTCTAAACATTTATTTATAAAAACCAAATATATCATGTTACACACATTGCATCAACAAATTAAAAATTAATTACTATGTGCTCTGACATACTTGATAATTTTTTTCTCTTAAACTTAGTATCAAGAGACCCTTCAAAATGTCATTGTATTCAGTTGTGACAATGCTAATATAATGATTGTTTAAAAAATAAAAATGTGCTACTTTATCTAAAGCCTTCAACAATTTCATACTATTTGTACTTTAATTCAATTTCCTGATACCATAATTATCTGTGCATAGCCCGTGGGTTATCTGCAAAAAGCGCCTTTTTTTTACTTTGCGGGCAATATAACAATGTGACCAATGCACGGAATTAAATATATATATATTATTAAAAAGACAGCTAGCATTCAAAAAGATAAAAATCTATATCCTTGCAAAACAAAATGCGAAGAAATAAATAGTAGCTTTTGAAACGATGATCCCGACTACCCTCCGCTAATGACCGAAGTAATTCTTGACGCTTCAGAATTACAGAATGCTATTCTACAACTATAAGAGTTGTGTATAGCGTTCCTAAAAAATCTGAGCTAATCTTAAGTGGTTTCTTGTATTACTCTTCAAGAAATGTAATGCACACACGAAAGAAGACCCAGGGGTCATTCTGATCTGAAATCGTCTCACATTTCCGAAAACTTTCGGGAACCTTTTCCGAAATTTTTTTAATGTATTTTTCTTAAGATTTATTTGACGAATAATATCTGCTTTCTTACTGCCTTCAAACAAGCAAAATATTTTATACTACTTTAAAAAAAACTGTCGATAATACAGTAACATTTCTCGAAGAAAATTACTTCTGGTATTATTTTTGCACCTTTCTTTTTAAAATACAGTAAAATGTGAACATTTTAAACATTTTATTTTAAATGTTAACAGCGCTTTGTAATTTAAAATTATTTCCTTATAAACTGTACATTACAGAGTGATTTGTTTATGTAATTGTTTTTGTTTTCTGGGTGTGGGTAATACACCAAACTTAATCTTTTTAGAATGAATTTTTCTTCCTGTGGACTATACAACAATGTAGGCTACTTACCGATATTTACGGTAATCTATTTGAAATTCTGGGGGGGGGGGGGAGGTGCCATGTGCCTGGTATAATGCTATACCATGAATCATACAATAAACATTCCTCCCCTACCCCTGAACTGAACTATTTAATGTATTTAAAAATAAATGCGTTAACTTATTCAGCTACTTGTTCTTATTTAAAAGTCATAACACCCCCCCCCCTTCCCTTTTTTATGCTTAAATTAAACCCAATTTCTCATGACTAAATCTTTCTTTGAAAACATCTAAACCCCAAGTTAACTTTCTTTACAAACATGTAAATACGTTATTAAAGCAATTAAAAAATCTCACTCATTTTTATTTGTTATTTGTTAAGACATTTTTAAAATATATATGCTGAGTTTTGAATATATATATATATTTGACATTAATAGTTTAACTAGGTTCAGTTACCTCTGTAAAAAATACCAAGCCTTCGACTAAACTTTGGTATTTCCTTAATTTTCAAAGCTAAAACAACAACATTTCTTAATGTAAATGTTTGCAATCAGACTTATTCTTTTTTTTTTTTTTGCACTGAATCATAGTGTTTTTAGCCCACTTTTATTCTTTCTTTCACTTGCATGTAGAAAATTGGCATTTGTGCTTTGGCACATTGCTTGCCATAAATATGTATCAGTCCTTTATCAAGTACTTTTGAATAATAATATGCTTCTTAAAGCAACTTTTTTTTTTTTTTGCTGAAAATATTTGTGCTTTATTATTTTGCTTGATATGTATAATTATATTTTTGTTTTACTTCTCTTAAATATTTAAATATTTACATATGAGATATTTTTTCTGCAGAAGTTTTATTTATTGCTGTAATATTCTTTCTCTAATGCAGGGATGACATTAGAGTTAAGATGAAGAACAAATATGTCAATAATCCAGAATTCAATTTTGAAAAAGTAAATCGCGCTAGTGTTGCTTGTGGACCCATGGTTAAGTGGGCCATTGCTCAGGTACCTCTTTTTTAGTTATATTTTTTTTATCCATGAAATCTCCAGGTTTATTTTAACTCTCTAAAACATAATTTCAACTTTTTAGATTAATTTCGCAGACATGTTGAAGAGAGTAGAGCCACTGAGAGACGAATTACAGAGTTTAGAAACTGAAGCTGCTGAAAACAAGCATAGAGCTGAAGAGATGGAAAGTCTTATTAATCATTTAGAAAAAAGCATTGCCTCTTATAAGGAAGAGTATGCTAATTTGGTCAGCCAAGCTCAAGCTATTAAAGCTGATTTAGCATCTGTGCAAGCAAAGGCTAGTATTTCTTTTGTGTACCAGTAGTGTCAATTATGCTTCCTTTCCTTCTTTGTAATGCAGTCTGTCAAATATTTACAACAGCGGTCGGCAACCTAAACTGACTGAAGATCTACTTTCCAAGTTCGGTGAACACCAAGATCGACTCGGAGGATCGGGAGGGGGGGGGGGGGGTTATACATTTTTAATAGGGAACGTTGGGATTGCGCCTGTCTTCAAATTGTGGGTTATTCTTGTGAGAATAAGTTCTGATGCTTATAAAACACCTACTTTAAAATTTCTAAAATAATGGTTTGCTTAAACGTTACCTCGCATCAAAACAAAACAAATATATTATTTATTTCGAATTTGATAAAAAGAAGTGTTAGTTTTTGTTTTTTAACTAAAACACACATGTGAAATGTAGTTACATTCCTGAATTAACTCTCACCAAGAGCATAGTTAAAGTGACGACTGACATTCTATATTATTGGGGTATAGTTTTTTTAGGTCCGGTGAATGGTCTGACAAACTAATAAACATTTTCTGAAGAAAAAAATAATAATCTCGCCATTCAATTCAAAAGTTATTTTAATTACTTTTTAAAACTATAAACTGTCCAAAATGCTGTCGCGATCGACTGAAAATGGGCTCGCAATCGACCGGTCGATCGTGATCGACGGGTTGCCGACCACTGATCTACAACATGTGTAACCCCGTTTCTGGTTTCTTAAATTATTTTTTAAGCATAAATGTTTATTTTTGTACCGTTGCAGTAGATAATTGCACATGATTTTTCAATTCTTTATTTTTTCACTGCTGCTATGAAATTATGCTAGTTTCCACGTATTTGCATGATTTATCCGGCCCTATTTATTGTTGTTTAATAGTCGGCTTCTTCCATGTGTTATTGATTTCTTGCAAGCACTCAACTTTCAAAATGTATTATGCTTATAAATATTATGATTTTCAAACATTACTGTTTGGAATGAATGAAAAGTTTTGCTCCAGCAATTTCATTGTTCAGAAAGTGCTTGGTGAAACATTTAGGTGTAACTGAGTTTTTAGATTTTATAGTATTTACACTGATTTTGAGGAAAATTAAAGTAGTTGCTGGGTTTTTTTTATTATTATTATTTTATTTTTTTTTTTTTTTTTTTTGCATGTCTGTAAAATTCTTATGATGAACTTTAGCTATACATTGTTAAAAAAATTCGTACCTTGCACAAATTATTTTATTGTATTCAAACAACTATTTTACATTTACATACAATTTTTATTTCATGAGAACTATATATTTGTATGTCTGAATATTCGTCTATACAGTTTTAAGGTTCCTAACTTTAGTGAAACAATTTCATTCACGGAATTAGGTTGACCGCAGCATTGCTCTTTTGAAGAGTCTTAGCTCTGAACGTAAGCGATGGGAAGATACAAGTGAAACCTTTAAAAATCAAATGGCCACAATTGCTGGTGATGTGCTTCTGTCTTCAGCTTTTCTAGCATATGCAGGTAATGTAAAACTAATTCAGATAATCGTGAGAGTAATATTTTTCTGTTTTTTAAGCAAAATTCTTCTTTTCTTTTTTAAGGATATTATGATCAGCAATACAGAAATAATTTGTTTAATTATTGGTGCACACATCTTCAACAAGCTGGAATTATGTTCAGGGCAGATCTTGCAAGAACTGAGGTAATTGTAACTTTAAAATTATTATTTTTTAATATTTTGCTGTAAATATAAAATGTCATATTTAGAGCATTTGCATTATCGTTTAAGATTTAATATTTAAAGATATAATAATAGCTACAACTATCCTATTATTATCAAGTGCTTAATGTTGTCAGAATCAAATGGCCGTGAACTCTTCACTACCTTTTTACAATTAAAATGATCTCTCTCTTTTTTTTTTTATGATCATACTTTTAGTTAATGTCGGAAATTTTCAGATTAATGCACTTCTTTTTCTTTTCAATGTGATTTTGTGAAAAGAAACACAACATATTATTGTAAAGGTTGTCATGAAGTTCATGATAATATGACAGATGTAATTACAGATTGTATATAGAATTATTTCAAATTGTGTATCTTTTTTGTATGTTCATTTCTTGAACCTTTGTTTCTTACTGAATCATTACTTGAATTTTAGTATGGTATTAATTTAAAGTATTTTGTTAAAATGAACCTTTACTCTTGATTAGGCTCAGTATAGTTTTTGTGTTTATATTTACAATTAAAATCTTCAAAAGAAAACATGTTTATTTTAGTACTTATCAACTGCTGATGAGCGTTTAAGATGGCATGCCAATGCTCTTCCATCTGATGACTTGTGTACTGAAAATGCTATAATGCTCAAAAGATTTAATCGTTATCCTTTGATAATCGATCCTTCTGGACAAGCTACCGAATTCATTCTAAATGAATATAAAGAAAAGAAAATTACTAAGACAAGGTATAATGTTTCTTGTTTTTTTAGTAACATATTGTTACTACTACTAATGTTCTGGTGTACATAATGTTACACAACTTCATAATCTCTTTTTTCATATTATCTCTGACACCATTAAATGTCCAGTTATGATTTTAAGAATTACAGCCTTACGTTAATGAAAATGTGTTTTGATTAAGGGCATTTAAGTTTCTTGGGTTTTTTGGAAATAAAGTATCACATGACATTCAGTGCATCTTTTTTCCCCTGTTGTAATAAACATGTGCCACATAAAATATCATCATACTTAAACGTTCTCTTTATTCAAGCAGTCTAAGTATCTGGCGATTTATGACATTAATTAATTCATTCATTTATTTTTATTTTCTCAGTTTCCTAGATGATTCATTCCGAAAAAATCTTGAGAGTGCACTGCGTTTTGGAAATCCTCTCCTTGTTCAGGTATACACATGTTTCTATTTTTGTGTTTTCTGAAAAGTTTGAGAACTGTACGTTTGAATAATGATACTCATGTCAAACCCTAGCTGAACGTGCAGCATCATTAGGAATTCAGAATCATTAAAAGTTCGTCATCAAAACGGCCGCGAAACGAGAAGACACGCAGCAAGATCATTTTGCAGCATGGCAACGCTTTGCCAAATGTGGCAAAACCATTAAAAACCTACTTGGAAACGCTTAAGTGGAAAGTCCTACCCCAACCGGCTTATTCACCGGATTTTGCCCCTTCCGACTGCCACTTGTTCCAGTCGATGACACATGGCTTGGCTGTGCTGCACTTCCGTTCTTAAGAAGATGCCAAAAATTGAGTTGACTCTTGAACACTTCAAAAGACTTGTCAATTTTCTGAAGCGGAATTCAAATGCTACCAGGAAGTGGGAAAGTAGTTGCTAGCGATGGACAATACTTTTAATAACATGCTTTTTAATGTTTTTTAAAAATGAAGCACTAATTTTCACAAAAAAAAGCTAGAACTTATTCAACATCCCCTTTTCCCAGTTTTATAAATTTCCAAGGCTTTGGATCTAACCTTCAATTGCACATAGAATGCGATTTTCCATCAAGAAAATTCTGCATCCTATTTGCATTGAAAGTATCTAGTGTTTCATCTTATAAATAGAAGTGAAAATGTGCCATGGCAATAAAAAGGTTCACATTGCTAAAAGCATTGCTAAAAGTCATTTAAAGAAGGTGAATTTTATTTGTGAGCAATTTCTAACATATAGATATAAATGTTTCAAGAAATATGAATATCTGTTTTCATTCAAATGGAATTTATGAAAAAGGTAAAACTACTACTAATAAAAATACTAGTGCAACTATATTTGGATATTTTAATATTTTTCATAGTCGGAGAATCCAAAAAGTTCTTCAAATTTTGCTTAGAGTTTGTCATTATAGTTACGCTTAGAGTTTATCATGCGTATATATATGGTAGGATTTTTTTAAATTCACAATTTTTCTTTGATACAAATGCTCAAGATGTCTTGATAATATTAAAGATGTTTAGTGATTGTTTGTCAGATATGTCAAGATTTCAGTGTTATTGCAAGGGAGATAAATAGGAAGCTTGTTATGTGGCAAAAAAAGGGGAGATGCACAACTGAAAGATCTAAGTGACAAAAAACATTTAAGGTTTATACAGAAACTTCGTTTGAAACTGATACCATGACAGACACTGTAGAAGAATCATCAACATAAATATTACATTCAAGTAACCCAAGATATAGATTTTTATATCTGTATATAATTCATGTATAGTTGCTGATAAGGATTGTTTTTCTATTCAACTCTTTATTCATAAATAATTTATTTTATAGGATGTTGAAAGCTATGATCCAATCTTAAATCCAGTCCTAAATCGAGAAGTGCGTAAGACTGGTGGACGTGTGTTGATCACTTTAGGAGACCAGGATATTGATTTGTCACCTTCTTTCTGCATTTTCTTATCAACACGAGATCCAACTGTAAGATTTTTTTCTCCACAGTACCATTGTGTTATTTATTTTAATTATTATTTTATTCATTCTTAGTTTTTTTTTTATTTTAACAGGTTGATTTTCCACCAGATATATGTTCTCGTGTGACTTTTGTGAATTTCACAGTTACTCGAAGCAGTCTTCAAAGTCAGTGTCTCAATCAGGTAAGTTGGTATATTTTTATACATACTGCTACAAAAGACTTTTTTTTTTTTTTTTTGGAAAATTTGCATTAAACCATGATTTTTTTGGGGGGGGGGGAATCAAGTTGCATTACATTGATATGCTCCATTGCAATATTGCAAATTTTTTCATTTATTTAGATAAGCCTTTATTGTAGAATTAGTTTCAAAAAAAGAAAAAAGTTTAAAATTTCTTATTATTCCACTAAAATATTTTTGAACAGTTCATAATGTGAAGTTAACATGAAAGATTATGTCCATAAGTATGGTTTTTTCTTTTTAAGGTATTAAAAGCTGAGCGACCAGATATTGATGAAAAGAGATCAGATCTTCTCAAATTACAAGGTATTTCCAGAGACTAGATCATTAAAAAATTCCATTGTATGATATTGAATTCATTGCAAGTCAAAATTATTTCATAAAATTCTACAAATAAAGCATTCATGTATGTACACCAAATACAAAGAAATAATTAAAATTAAATTAAATTAAAATGAGAAAATTACTTTAAGAAAAAAAAACTAATAAATTTAGTAAGGAAAAAATATGCTGATGAAGGAAAAAAAGATGCTGCAAAAAAGGAGCGAGCAAATTAAACTTATGTGTTGAATGTTTAATAGTATTGTTTTAATGAAATATGTGTGTATTAATGCAAAAAGTTCATTAAAGTTGGAGATATAAAAAAAATCCTAATTTGATTTTATACTTTCATATAAAGAAAATGACTTTGTTTTAAACAAGTGCTGTTTGACAAATAATTCAAGGAATTATGTGCCACTATGCCCGTTACAAAACTCAAGCAATTAGATGGATCCACAAAGGAATGAAATCTTACTCCTTATTATTCCTTTTGTGTTGCCTCTTATTGATGTTAAAAGGCTTCTTGATTCTAACAACAGTGCCAGATCTAGGGTGGGCCCATGCAACGGGTAGCACTTCTGGAGGGCGGCAAATTCAACTGTGATGCATATAAAAAAGAAAGAAAAAATTTAATTCAGAAAATTTAACTTTTGGAAGAGAATTAAAATCCTAGTTCGGCGCTCCGATTTGATCATCAATCAGCTGTTTTGCTAACGATTAAAACCGATTAATAGTATTTTTTATTTGTATAAACTGTCGGAAACTCTAAACTGGGCGGCAAATTTTGCAATGTAAAAATTTTAAAAATTTAGATGTTAAAAAACGTCAAGGTTATGCCCTCTTGTAAAGTGAACTACGTATAAATCAGGCTATGCTCAAACTGCAATAGTTTTTCTTTTAAATTTTCAAAGCATCCTTTTGGGAAGCGGGGGGGGGGGGGGCAGCTTGTAAGTGTCGTTTGAGAATACCGACACTTGGCTCTTCGATATGTGCGCTAGTAAGAAGGAGGGGGTCCTGCCGCCTGGATGTATAAAAAAAAAAATGCCAATTTTGTTCTGCATTTTTATAAATATTTTTATGAGTAAAAGCGTTTAAATTTTAAAAAGTTTCTGGTTTTTTTTTTTTTTTTTTTTTGTCCGAATATTTTTGCAGACCCAAATGCATCTTTTAAGGCCGCAACATGCACCCGTTTGCATATAGTTTTCAAAATTTTCCCGGGGGAGGTGCCCCCCCCCCCTCTACAACTGTCAGAATTTTATATCTCCAGTTAAGGGGGACCCATCATATGGCTCCACCCCCTTAATAGTGAGCTGAAACCGACATGATGTAGGAACATCAATGAAACTTGTATGGGTTTATCAGTGACCCTCAAAGTGAAAAATCCTCAAAAAAAAAAAAGGGCCTGTGCATAAAAGTTATATGAAATATCAACAATAATTGGATGGAGGGGGGCGGCATTTCTAAGTTTTGCCCCACCTCGGAAAACTCCAAGATCCGGTACTGTCTAACAAAGCTTCAGATAAGCTAGTTAAATTCACAGCACAAACACACCTAGACTGACACTTCATAATGCATTCTAAATTTAAAATGTAGTTTACAGGTAAAATACCATTTTCATGTTAATGCAGAAAATTTAATATTGTATGAAATTAGCACCTGTATATTTTTCTCCTTCTCTAAATATTTGATTGAAAGACTGTTTATTGGTTCTTCTTTCTTGCAATGCTGATCTCTTTTTTTAATTGTATGCAATGGTTTGTGTTACATTGTTCTGTGTCTTGCATTGTAATCTATAAAAAATATCTTGATTATTTATAAAAAATCATTGTTTAATTTTAGGCGAGTTTCACGTTCGTCTTCGACAACTTGAAAAGTCCTTGCTGCAAGCACTTAATGATGCTAAAGGCCGCATCTTGGATGATGACAGGTATATTAAATTTATTTTAAATTTTCATTGTATACATATATACTATATTTATATACAGTCAACTCTCTCACATCCATGGACCCAGAATCCGTGCAAGATTTTCGATGTAAACCAAGACTTCCAATTAAAAGTTGAATGGAATTTTCGAACTAGAGTGGCATAATCAGAGTCCGACAAAAATGGGAAAATCTTAGGAGCTAGGGGAAAATTTTTAGGAGCCAGCTATAATATTTTCATTTGCGAACTAGTCGCCAAGGCATATTTTTTAGTCGCCCGTGCCACCTGGCGCCCGGGATTTGTCGGACCTTGGGCATAATACATGTTCATTAATCACATAAATAATTAAAGTGTCTATTCATTTAAAAGTTGGTGTCTTTTCCAAAAATAAGTACTAAAGACCAATAATAAAATAACCAATATACAGTAAAACCCCGTTATACCGCGCCTCATTTTACCGCGGAATCAGATATACTGTGGTGACTATCATGTCCCCCGACATTTAAACCTCCCTTTATCATTGCCATTTAAAGGTGATTCCTTATTTACCATTGTAAATAAAGCCGGCTGAACACGCAAATATTTTAGCCAAAGAGCACCCATTTACATCTGGTAAATGGGTGCACCATTTGCACCCATGGGAGCACCCATTTACCCTGGTGTAATGGCACCCATTACACCAGGCACACTAACAGAATAAAGCCATATTGTGATTGGTGTGATGTACTCCTTTTTCATGCTTTTTCTGTCTTTCAATCTAGAATATATAACTTGATTTCATAATTGGGTGCAATCGCACTGACTTATTTCTCTTGAGCTCAATCATCAGGGACTTCTCAGAGCTCAATCTGTCAGGGACTGTTCAGTTCAGTTCTTAACTATTCCATCTGCGGAAGTCTAGTTATGCGTAACTTCTTTCATGGCGCTATCAACCTTTGTATTCCAGATTTTTTAGCATTCCTGAAAAGTAAACATATTCCCCAGTAAGAAGTGCGTTCCTCCCCTTCCAAATATAATTTTTTCTTAACATCTCTCCCCCTTCACAATCCCATATTGATAACAGAAAGAGATTTTTAAGCACCTCTTTACTCGGAACACAGTTGGTTTATAACCTATCGCTCGATAGACCGATTGAGCAGTTGAGATGTGTGCTTCTTGCACAGTAATTACAGTGAATAAAATGGCAGCAAAGAGGAAAAGAAAAAAATATTCTATAGGGGAAGAAAAGTTACGAGTAATTGATAAAGTTAAAAATGATGCAACAAAAGCAAGTATTTCGTGAATATGGTTCCGCGGTTTAGTTTCATTATACCGCGATTATATTATAATGCAGGAGGAGGGTGCCAAACATGAGCCCTGACACCCATGTTTTAACGGGGTGTTACTATTTATTTTTATAAAATAAATAAAATCTTTAAATAAGAAATGAAATGAGCTGTTTTTGAATAACATATATTAAAAGAACCTTCAATTTTCAAAAAAATATTTTTCATTTGAGTGTGGTAATTGTTTTGGAATTAATCACTGGCATGAGGATTGAAAATAATTTTTAGTGGTGCAGTTTTGAACAAACTAGAAATTTCCCAAATTTTTAAAGCTAAAAGTATTATTTTTATACTTGAAATGTTCAGAATAATTTACGTCTTCCCTTTATGCATTGAAAACAATGTATTTTTAGCTTATTTTTATGTTTTATTTTTTGATATCCACTTGTCATGCACTCTATTAACATTTTGCTGTAATTGGATATCAATCTTTTGGAATCTGTTTTCTGTTTGCAACATTTCTTATTATTTTTTCAGTAGTACACAATTCAAATGGTATTCAGCAAAAATATTAAGCTATTTTTAGTGTAAATTTGATATTTGCGTTGATTTTATTGTGCAAATGTAGTAACCTGTTCTTCCTTATTGATCCAGTTAATGGAGACAATTTTGGTCGGCAACATCGCAATTGGCTATGAAAATTTTGGTCGCCATTTAAAATTATTTGGTAGCCAGTTGGCGAGTGGGGACCGCCAATCTGCACTTTTACAAAGTAGTTCAATAAAGAAAATTTCATTTAAAGTTCACATGTATATATATATACAGTGGAACCTCGGTAGCTCGACACGCGGATAAGTCGACATTTCAGTACCTTATGGTTGGCCAATGCTAATTTCAGAGGGTGAAAAACTCTCTAACTCGACACACAATTTCAAGGAACCCCTATAAGTCGACCTCCATTTTGTATTCTTATTTACTTTTTCTTCCGGTATTTTTTCACGGTGTACAATTTTCAGAATTTTACAGCGATGTTTCTTTGTCCACAAATCAATTCTTTTATCGAAAGTGTTCCTGGAAGATTCCCCTATTCCCCTTGTACTCTGGGGAGTCAGAAACCCAACACCCAACAATAAGCATGCTCTTCGTAGAGGTGGTCAAGGTGATCTCTCTTTATCTTGTCAGTCACTGCTCACTGCTTGAGACCTTCAGTCTATGAAAAGGTGCAAACACGCTTCGCGCATGCGCTCACGCGATAACACTTACAATCACTGAAAGCTGGAATAGCCGTGCTTTATGCCTTTTCATTTTGCCATTTGCTCTTATCTTTGTCAATCAGTAGATGTGTCTGCAATGGCTCCTTGTAAACTGACTACTTTAAGCTTGAAATCGAAAGTAGAAATTATAAAAAGAACTTAAAACGGATAGGACTCAAACTGATCTAGCTAAAGAATATGGAATAGCTCGAAACACTATATCCACATTTGTTAAAAACAAACCAAAATTATGGATTTTTTCACATGAGGTATTTTGAGTTGATGTACTATATGTTTATATATTTATTTAATTGTAATGTATAACTTTTAAAAATAATAATAATAGATAAATAATAAACGGGGATAATTATTCACTGGAATTAGATTTTTTATAACTTGAATGGTAAATAAATAACAATGCAAACCAATATCAGCAATTGAAATTACGGAACCTTGGTAACTTGACACCCGCTTATCTCGACATGTTTTCGTGTCCCCTTGGGGTGTCGAGTTATCGAGGTTTCACTGTATATGTTTGTGTATTGGTATCTAATTTTTATAAATCTTCTTTCTTTCCTATCAATATCTCAATATCTTTTATATATTCATACATATATAATTAATGGTTTATCAAAAAACATTTTCAAAGTAACAAATAAAAAGGTAAATACAGCATTATGACCTCGCAAAATGCGTAAACAGAACAATGACCCAAATTCTGCAAAATTCTAAATTCCCCACAACCCTTGATCCCAAGCTGCGCAGATATCGAGAGTTGCCTGTACTATATATATATATATATACCCCCCAACAAAATGTCTATATATAAATTTTATAAATTTTTATTTAGTGTCATAAGCACATTAGAAAAATTGAAAAATGAAGCTTCCGAAATTATGCATAAAGTAGAAGAAACAGACAAAGTTATGAGTGAGGTTGAAATGGTATCCCAACAATACATGCCTCTATCTCAAGCTTGTAGTAGTATTTATTTTACTTTAGAAGGACTTCACCAAGTAAGATGTTTTTATTTTCTATTACTGGTATTTATGCTTTTTTTTTTGGGGGGGGGGGGGGGGGAAACTGTTTAATGAATATTTTTGTTGCTTTCTTAGGTTCACTTTTTGTACCAGTATGCTTTGCAGTTTTTCCTTGACATGTATAATGATGTTCTTACAAACAACCCTCATCTGACTGGGCAGCTTGATTACAATGCCAGGTTATCTATTATCACATCAGATCTTTTCCAGGTAAATTTCAGTTGCATGCTTTCATTAACCATGTTGAAAATTTCATATAACAATCAAGTTTATTCTTTTGGTAATGTGTTATTGTTACAGTAATCATTTAACAAAGTCTAAAATATTTGTTAAAATCTTTCAGGTTAATTTTTTGTCAATATTCTTATAAGATTCTGTTTAAACATTATTTTTTAATAAATATTTGTTAGATGTAAAGTATAGATGAGTTGATTACTCTTGAATTTATGAAAATCATCCCCATATTAGTATTTGTTATTGTTACCGATTGCATTATGAAGAGAAAAAATGGTGTAATCTATTTTATTGAAACAAGGAGGCAGCTTTGGTCAGAAGTAAGTTCTGCTTACCTTGAACTGCTTATTATTCATCGGTAAGAGTTAAGTAACTTTGTTGGAGGTAAGGATCTGCAGAGTACACGAAATTATCCATTAAAACTTTCAGGAATTTGTTCATATAATTGTGTGTGCGCCATGCATGCAGTGATCAAATTAGTGGAGGGTGTTGTTTTTCTGTTGTGAAGAACTTCTTACTTTAATCATAAGAACAAAAATTGTAATTGTAGCTTAAAGGCAGTAATTCTTGTATAAAAAGCATATGTCTCAAGCTTAAAACTGGTGTATTTTTTTTTTGGGGGGGGGGGGCTTAGAAGGTCATTTGCAAAGTAAATATAAATACAGTTCTTAAGATATTATGCATTTGCATTAACACAGCAGAAGTGGCTAGTTCTTAACCATTTGTGTTAAGATTAAAAGTTTCACACCACTGTGGCAGTGGAAAAAAAATTTATTGAAAGATATGTTCTGTAGTTTTTCAGAAGCTTCTTGATGGGAAGCTTCCCATTAAATGACTCACCCTGTACACCGGGTGATACACTATTGCAAGGAGTTTTTGTTGTTTGAATTCTTTTGATGTTTTATGTATCATTGATCAAGGAGAAATTGAGTAAAAAAAGAAAAAAAAAACAATGAATCTTTGTTTTTTATAAATGTACCCGCAATAATAAGGGAGCAGATTGTACCTGGGTTTTCTCTTTTTTTAGGAAGTTCATGCAATATGCTAGCTTTTTGTTCAAAATTGGTTACTAGATGCTTATAGAAACCTCATAGGCCTAAAAACCATTGTTACCAACCCCAAAGTGTGCAAAAATATTCATTGGTTTAATCATTTTTCCAAAAATGCTTTTTTTTTATGGCCAATCACAAATTTCAGATTTGAAAAATATAAAAATAGCTCTTTTCGTGGGAAATCTTGAGAATTGTTTTTATTTCCAGTGTGCATTATTTAAAGAGTTTTTCTGTGTTCATTAACTTTTCTTTCTCTTTTTGTTTCCACAGACAGTGTACAATCGTGTCACCAGGGGTGTTCTTCATGATGATCGGCTCATTTTTGCTCTATTATTGTGCAAAATTTACTTAAAAGGTCTATCTAGGTATGTTTCTAAAATTTAATCAATTTTAGTTACATATTTTAACATGCAGTTAAAATTTAATTATAATGACATTTGTTTACATAAGTACTTTTGTAGTAAGTAAAAGGGGCTTTTTAAAGTAAATAGGTAAAATTGAATACTTAGTTTCATTTCAAAAATTTTTTTTGCAGAATTATCAAGTGCTATATCATTTTCTATGCATTGTGTCTCTGAAACTTAGTAATTGCAGAACGATGAAACATATGAAATTAAAAGATGATTTTCATACATAAGTAAAAAATAATAAATAAAACATAAATTGCAAAAATATTTCCTGAAAATCTGGCAAAAGTTCCAGCATATTGCAGCATTTGCATTTTCAAATACTTTAAATATTAATGTTTATTCTATTTTTAAAAAAAGTTAGAAAATTGATGTATGTATATTTTTTGTTAGTGAGCCTAATTTTGAGCATGAATTCAACCACTTTTTGCGTGGAAGAGAAGGAATATTACCTGGGCAACCAACTATTCGTTTCCCTGGCCTGAACCCTGACCAACTAGAAGGTGCCACAGCCCTATCAAAATTACCAGCATTTAAAAATCTGCAAAAGAACTTGGACAATGTTGAGGTAAATCATTTTTTTCCTCTCTTTCTTTTTTATGTTTCGGAAAAAATTAATAATTTAAATTTTTTCTGAAAAAAAAAATTCCATTATTATGAATTATTACTTTTTGTTCAAATGCTAAATTTAGCATCAGTGATGTTTTCCTACTAACTATTTTAATTTCAATTTAATATATACATCTTTTTATCAATTAATGACATGTCTTACTACTATGGTGTCAGTGTTAACATTTAAGTGAGTTAAGAAGGTATATTGGGTTCATTTCCTAAATCAGATCCCACCTTTCCAACTGAATCTGCCATTTCTGCATGGTTGCAAATTTAGCACACAATCTTTATTCTGAGTAGTCGTATAACTAGTGAAACAAGTAGAAGTAAAAGGAGCTGGAAATGAGTGACACAATTGGCAGGAACTAATAACAGCATTAAGTGCCACTGTCTTCAAGGTTATGAAACAACAAGATTAGGTAGACAGAATGATGGGCAGGTAGATGAAAAAAGTAATTGATGTTCTGAACTGAAAAAAAAAAAGAAAAAGGAATAACAGAAAATGCAATTGAAAGTTTAAGCATATTAATCGAAACACAATGAGTTATGTATCAAAATGCCTACAAATTTATTAAAGAAAAGTAATAACATATATATTTAAAAAGTGCTCTGCAAGAATTTAAACTAAAAAATAAATAAAAAACTGAATTAAACAAAAACTAAGAACCAAGAAATTTTCGATGCTTTAATTAAACGTTTTTAGAAAGTTAAAGACCAGAAAATGATAATAATAAAGATCGCTAACATCCAAAACTGACTGAATTCGTTGCGATGAAAATTCTGCTTCCATGGAGCGAGTTGTTTTTTTTTTTTTTAAAAGCATAAATGACAGCTTTTTCTGCGATAAAGTTGAGCTCATTGCCTTAAAGCTACATATTAACAACATTGACAAATAAATCAGTCATAGAAACAATATTGATATGAAATTGATGCACTCTATCTTTCAGCGTTACCTTTTTCGCTTCAAAGAACTCGCACACAATCCAAAAGGCTCCAAAACGTATTGAGGCAATCACTCTTGGAGAGCCAGCAAACCTTGGTGTTTAGAAGCAAGTGATTAAATGTTCATCATTGTCTTTGTCCAGCTGCCTACATAATCTATTGTTAAGAGTATTAGTGCAAATTTTTTTACACCATAAATGACACACTGCAGTTACTAATACAAACGGTCACTGAATTTTTTGACGTTCTGAATCATTTTGTGAAGGCAATCAGTGTTGCTTGGCATCACTAAAATTATTGCTTATTTTATTTAAATACTTGCTATTTGTTATACGGTAAGAACATTAATTCTGTTATTTCCCAAAGATTTGAATACTGTAAATAAATAAAATTATAAAAATGCTTTGTATGCGTACAAAATAAGATGTAGTTTTAAAAAGTAGAAAATGCTGTATTGAACAAAACAAGGGGAGTGGGGGAGGTAATAGATAATGACAATTAATTCTAATTCAGTTGTTTCTGGCATAAAGAGTTAATTAAATTTTAATCCCTGACTTTGAATAATCTTACAAATTACTTAATTAACTGGTGACATTGTTTTGCTAATCCTGAATGTGTCATGCATAAAACATTTTATACTTCAGTTCACACCAGTGTTAAGTAAGGCCCGAATTTTCAAAGAAATTTTTATAAGTTTTTCTAGCATGTCTGTTTTCTGTCACTTTGAAAGGTACTACTTGTAATTCTGAAACACATGAGTGCAAGTTGCTTTGTATAATTGTTTTTGTATTGGAAGTGTTGAAATCTATAATCGCCACAGAGATAAATATTTTGGTGCTGCACATATTTTAATCTTTTATGTTTAAAATAATGAAAATTTTATATACTTTGGTTTCAAGAATTTCAATGCCTGGATAGAAAGTTCCAATCCAGAACAAGATGTCCCTGTGCTATGGAGCGATGATAAACCATTAACTGCCATTGGTGTTGCAATGCATCAGCTTTTGGTGACACAAGCATTTAGACCAGATCGAGTAATAGCAAAAGCTTTGCAAGTAGTGTCAGCAGTTCTTGGGCAGAATTTCTTGTCTGAAGCAGAAGTTGAATTGGATCTATCAACTATTGTGGAAAATGAGGTACAAAACTCTGTTATTTTTGCTAATTTTTGACATTCTAATGAGTTTTGTTAATTCAACTATTTTTGAACCACCTGTTTTATCATAGGTTAAATCGAACACTCCAGTACTTATGTGTTCAGTGCCTGGCTATGATGCTAGTGGAAGAGTGGACGATTTGGCTACAGAGCTTGGGAAAAGTATTACATCTATTGCAATGGGTTCAGCTGAAGGCTTTAGTCAGGCAGAGAAAGCTATCAATTCTGCTTCTAAAACTGGAAGGTATGGTTATCACTTTCAACCTGTTAAACCAAATCATATTTTAATTTATTTGAAAACAAATAATATTTATTTCAAAAAGTATGATTTTTGCAAATGTAAAAACATGTCTGCATAGAAAATACTTTTTAAAAGAATATATTTTTGATGAAAAAAATGATGTGTTTTTATAATCTCTAGCATCCCGATTATTGGTCTGCTCAAATTTATTAATATATATTGTATTTTCTAGTGTATAAAAACCAATTTTTTATTTAAGAAAAATCTAAAAAAGGGAAACCATACAAAATTGTTGTCTTCTTCACAAAGTAGCATGTATGCTTGTAGTTTTATATCTCATCAGTAAGTCAAAATCAACTAACTACGGTCAAACTAGCGTATCTCGAATCACACTGGAAAGAAGAAACACAAAAAAGCTTCAAGATGCAGAAATTTTGGTTAACTTATTTAAAAAAAGCAATTGTATCATAAGGAAAAAAAATTGTAAATTCTTCAGATTAGAATTCAGTTGTAACATCACTTAAATTTTTACTACACTATTTACTTCATATTACTTGTTTCATTAATTTTAGTAAATACATTAATAACAAATGAGTTTAAACATTCCTTTAGGTAAATAAAAACTTTCAAATGATTGTTGTTTAAGATTTTTACTTTATCCTCAGCAGAAGGGAACATTCAGGTTTATTAATACCTAGTGACCACATATCCTGTTTTGAATGGGACAATCCCACTTTTTAAGTATCTTGTTCCAGTGTACGCATACATAGCTTCAAGACACCAAAATGTCTCGTTTTCTGAAAAAAGTAACCAAAAGGAAAAAGTAACTTTGATGGTACCAAATAAAATAAAATAAGAAGTGGACTCTGCTATTTCAGCTATAAGGCTATTTTTAAAGAGTTAAAAAGCAGTGTTACTTTCAAATAATTGTAAAACATCATTCCAAGAATTTCCCATATTCTTATAACGACTGAAAGTAATGCTCACAAATTTCACTTAAAATTTCCCAGTTTAGTTAAAATTGCTAAAAAGCACTAAACCTTATATTAAATTTTTTCTTAAGCTATTCTAAAAAAATGTGTTTTTTCTTAATAAGAATGTTTACTTACTCAATGAAAACTTTTTAAGTTGCACATTTTAACTTCTATTTTTGAAAATTGTTTTTATCATCACACTTAATAAGATTGAAGTAGTTTGATTGCATATGACTTTTAATCTTTTGAAAAAATTAAGGCTTTTAAAGACAGAGCATTATATTCTTAGGTTATTTTCTATCCATCTTATGCTTAATATTTATTTTTTAAAATTGCAATAGTATTTGACACATTGATTGCCAGATAAAATCATTTTCCTTTTCATTCCATTTGTAACTTTTCAGTGTCATTTATTTTTCTCTTTTCTATAAGACATTTTTCTTTTATAGATGGGTTATGTTGAAAAATGTGCACTTAGCACCACAATGGCTTGTTCAATTAGAAAAAAAACTGCACACCCTTAAACCTCATGCTGCCTTCAGACTTTTCCTTACCCTTGAAATCCATCCCAAAGTTCCTGTGAATTTGCTGCGAGCTGGACGTATCTTTGTATTTGAACCACCCCCTGGTATAAAGGCCAATTTGCTCAGAACATTTAGTGCAGTTCCTGCCCAAAGAATGATGAAGGTATATTTTAATGTAACATATTATTCTCTTTCTACTTAATTCTTGTTTTCTGATTATTTTTAGTTCTGTGATACTGTGAAGAATGACTACATTTAAATAAAAAAATTTCTTTATGGAGAAAAATGTCATACCAATCAAGGAGTGAAAATGAATATTTAATTTGTTGAGTTAAAATTTCATGTGGATAGTTCAATTTACAATTTACTATTAGCATTATTTTCTGGTTTAATATATATTTTGTAGATAAGATAGATACCTTTAAAATTTATTTATGGAATAATTCACACGCAATTTTTTTCATAAAATAATTGTTTCATGCTAAAATATATTTTATTTAGTTTTGCATACAAGAGTCTCTATGACTTGTTTTTGTTATGTGAGAAATATTTGGAAACATTTTAATTTGTACTGCTTCTTTTTATGTATATTTCAAACTAATTTTTTTAGCCATGTCAACTGTAAGGCACATGTATACATGTTTAGTATAAATATGATTTGTTAACCTTTTCCCCTTTTCCCTATGGCAAGCGCTTGAGGAAGAAAACTAACTGTTAGCCTATGTATATACTATTATATAGTAGTTACTGTAAGGATTTCAGCTCTGCAATTTAGGAAACAAAATCTGTACCAACAAAGCTCTCATACTGAGGGAAAAGTTATCCTTGGATACTGTACTTATGCAGTTAGAATGATGGCAGAAAGAGAATTTTTGCTTACATAAAAGTTGTACCAGTGCTGTAGGGACATGGTTAATGTAGGGACATGGTTGACTGCCAACTACAAGATAACTCGTAGTAAGTGTCGGGTAAGTACAAGTCATATATTATCGAATCTTGGAAGATTCATGGACATCCCTATTTACTTGAACTTTGCTTCAGCTACGGGTCTCTTTCAGAGTCTCGTTCAGTTTGGGGATGAGTATACTAGACCACTGGTTGCAGTGCTTGGTTGCAGAGCTCCACCCCCCCCCCCCCCTCGCCGTCATTTAATTTCAAACTACGTGTCATCTTGAAACATGTCTCTGAATTATTTTCATTTTTCAATGCATTTAAAGAAAGTTTAATTTTTTATTTTATAAGATTTTTTAAAAATAATATGGGATTAAACCATACTGTCGTACAGAGACATAGAAACTGGAAACTGCGCTAGTGTTAAAATCATTGCATTTTACTGAAATTATTATAACTGTGTATTATAAGTCCTGCATGTGTCATTATCTGCTAATGCTCTTTTCATGTATTTAAAGAAATGTATTTTTAAGATGTGTTATATTTCTATCTTTGATATGTTATTATTTCTTATAAATTCAGGCTCCAGGAGAACGAGCTAGACTATATTTTCTTCTTGCCTGGTTCCATGCTGTTGTTCAAGAGAGGCTGCGATATGCCCCTCTCGGATGGTCAAAACGCTACGAGTTCAATGAGTCAGATTTGAGAGTTGCATGTGATACTTTAGACACGTGGATTGAAACAGTAGCAATGGTACTTGATTTTGTTGTTTGCTTTAAATGCTACACATTTAGAGAAAGCACTTCGATTCTTTCACAGTAACATATTAAATTCATGCAACTTTTTATTGAATTGTTTTGGGAGGATACTTCCTTTGGAAAAATAAGTTAGAAGGAAAGAAAAAACTTCCGTTCAATTATCATTTTACTGAGATTTTTTTAAAGAAGAAATTAAAAGGTGAATTAAACTTAATTTATTTTACTTCTAAAATAATTTGTATTTGATTTTTAAAAAGCATTCAAGATTTTTTTTTCTTTCTCTCTTTTTTAAGTCTTACAGACGACTTTGCAGTTGCAGTAGAGATTTAAATTTTTACATTTGAAAAAGTTCAACAATATTTCATTTATTTGCCCCTACATCAAAGACTTGGATTAAGCCGTTTGATTTTCAAGGCAGCGTATCAATCAAGATTTTTTTTTTCTTTCTCTCTCTTTTAAGTCTTACAGACGACTTTGCAGTTGCAGTAGAGATTTAAATTTTTACATTTGAATAAGTTCAACAATATTTCATTTATTTGCCCCTACATCAAAGACTTGGATTGAGCCGTTTGATTTCCAAGGCAGCGTATCTTTCCATTAATTCTGAAGTGCTCTATTTGTGTTATAATTTTTGTACCATAAGACATGTTGATTACAATATTGTGTTATGGCTTCAGCACCTCAAAACTAAATAAAATCAGTAGAAAATGATCATTTAAAGAATTTGAGAGTGAATTTAAGAATAAAACAATGAGCTAGTGCATGCAGATATTGGTGCTGTGAAGTTAGCACTTTGTTATGGCTCAAGACTGCTAAAGTAATCATTCCCCAAACTCTTGATCAGCATTTGTTCTGTCATATTTTTAATGGAGAAAGTTTCATTAGGAAGTACCATGACGCTTTCAGTTCAATTGATGCTTGTGGTCAGTCATATAAAAACAGCTAAGATGCGGTATTTAAAAACATAAAAAGTCTTTCTACTATTTACTCAGCAAAGAATTTTTTGATGTAATATAATAGCTATGATTAATTATCAATATTGGTTTTAAAAAATTTACGATGGAGAAAATATAATTTTTAAACATATTGATTAGTCCTTTTTAGCTGTTAGATTTATTTGTACACTGAAAGTAAGCATCTCTCACCCCCCGCTTGTGGTCAGTCATATAAAAACAGCTAAGATGCAGTATTTAAAAACATAAAAAGTCTTACTACTATTTACTCAGTAAAGAATTTTTTGGTGTAATATAATAGCTATGATTAATTATCAATATTGGTTTTAAAAAATTTACGCTGGAGAAAATATAATTTTTAAACATATTGATTAGTCCTTTTTAGCTGTTAGATTTATTTGCACATTGAAAGTAAGCATCTCTCGCCCCCCGTTCAATTTTTTTATTATTGTAATTATGACTAATAAATAGTTTTACTGCTTTGCTTTTTCATTCTTGAAGATACTTGAATTTGTACATCCATATAAATATTGTTTTAAAAAATTTGCGATGGAGAAAATATAATTTTTAAACTTACTGATTACAGTAAACTCTCCAAAATCCGCACTGCTTAGGTGCCGAGTTATGATGGTTCAAAATTCAGTTAAAAATTTCACGCCTCAATTTTGGCTCATTTTCAAAGAGCCATATATCAAAAGGGATAACTCGGATTTGGTTTTTCTTTATATCATTAAAAAGAACTCATTTTAATCTTTAAGGAAATGTCTTCTGAATTTTTGAGACAAAGCAGTTTTATACAGATGTGGAGGTTCAAAACTATATACAAAATACCAATAATTACAGAAAATAGTTTATTTCATTTATTCATACATGATCTAAGAGGTGTACCGGGCTGAAACTTGGTGATCCTGCTAAACAATTGGGATATAACAGCCTACTAGTACGAAGAAAGATTCATGTATTTTAGGTTTTTCACATTTTGCTGCCAAAGTAGCTCATTTGTGCTGATGTGGCGGATTTTGACCACACTTTGCCAGCTTGTATCCGTCGATAGAAATATTTTCTGAACTGGATTCTGTCTTCATTTGCACCCTGCTGGCATGTCATAAAGGTGTGCAAGTGGCATCTTGATTGCTCAATTAACTGCCGAGTTATGCTGGTTCAAAATTCAGTTAAAAATTTCACCCCTCAATTTTGGCTCATTTTCAAAAAGCCATACCTCAAAAGGGATAACTCGGATTTGGTTTTTCTTTATATCAATGAAAAGAGCTCACTTCTCTCTATTAGGAAATGTCTTTTGAATTTTGGAGACAAAGCAGTTTTATACACTTAATGTAGTTCAAAACAATGTATAAAATTTTGCTAATTACAGAAAATAAAGGTTATTTCATTTATTTATACATGACCTAAGAGGACTACCGGGCTGAAAGTTGGTGATAGTGCTAAACATTTGGAATATAACAGCCTGCTGGTGCAACAAAAGCTAAATGTATTTTAGATTTTTCACACTTTGCTGCCAAAGTAGCTCATTTGTGCCGATGCGAGAGATTTTGACTACACTTTGCCAGCTTCTATCTTTTGATGGAAATATTTTCTAAACTGGATCCTTTCCTCATTTGCACCCTGCCAGCATGTTATAAAGGTGTGCAAGTGGCATTTTGATTGCTCAATTAACTCCCGAGCTATGCCGGTTCAAAATTCATTTAAAAATTTCATGCTCCGATTTTGATTTATTCAGGCATGAAGTTTGTGAATGAATGTGTTTCAGAACACAAAGTAGACGATTTAGTCATTTTGGTTGCAACATGAAAAAAGCGTCTTTGCAAAACCATAGCTAGTGGCCCAACTACACAACTTAAAGAGCTGCAATTTGGCATGGCTACATCTAAGACATATATGTACATGCTATAAAAATTTCATCAAAATTGGAGAGGGTCGAGTGGGGACCCCTGGCACACTTGACGTGGAATGATGTATGTGAACTTTACATGATTTTTTTTAATTCAACTACTTTGTAAAGGTGCAGATTGGTGGTCGCCATTCTGCAACTGGCTACCAAAATTTTTTTAATGGTGACCAAAAATTTCATTGCCGACCGCCATTGGCGACCAAAATTGTCTCCATTAATTAGATCAAGAAGGAAGAACATTTGCACCATAAAATCGATGCAAATACAAAATTTTTACTAAAAAATTGCTTAATATTTTTGCTGACTGCGATTTGAATTGTGTATTAATGAAAATGTAACAAGAAATATCGCAAACCGAAAGTAGATGCAAAAAGATTAATGTCTAATTACGGCAAAACGCTAATATTGCGCATGACATGTGGCTATCAAAAAAACACCAAAATAAGCTAAAAATACATTGTTTTTAACGTATAAAAAGCAGATGTGAGTTATTGTAAACATTTCTTTGTGAGTTATTGTACAAAATGCTTTTAGCTTTGCAAATTTAAGGAATTTCTAGTTTTTTTTTTAACCAAGTTTTTCAACCAAGTTTCACTGTTTATATCGGAAATGTTATGCGGATTTTGGGTCCGGGGATTTGAGACAGTTAACTGTAGTCCTTTTTAGCTGTTAGATTTATTTGCACATTAAAAGTAAGCATCTCTCGCCCCCCATTCAATTTTTTTTATTTTTGAAAGTATAACTAATAAATAGTTTTAATGCTTTGCTTTTTCATTCTTGAAGGTACTTGAAATTGTACATCCATATCAATATTGTTTTAATTAAAATTTAGCTTATGGGCTGTATTTATTTCTCTTTAGGGAAGAACCAACTTACCTCCTGAGAAAGTACCCTGGGATGCCATTTGTACATTATTGAGTCAATGTATTTATGGAGGGAAAATTGACAATGAATTTGATCAAGTATGGAACAGTTTATATTGTTACGTCTGTAAATATCTTAATATTAAAAAACTTTTCTCCTTGAGTTTTTTTTTTTTTTTTTTTTAGCGTCTCTTGAATTCGTTTTTAAATAAATTGTTCACTGCTCAAAGCTTTGAGCCTGATTTCCCCCTTGTGACTGGAGTTGATGGTGTGGAAGGAAAATGCATTACAATGCCTGAAGGCATTAGGTATATTCTTCCCTAATGCTTTGAATGTCAATATTCTTGTATTATAAAATTCTATTGCAACTTTTATTTTTATCATTGAAAAATTAAAACCTCATTTTTTCTGCAGGCGAGATCAATTTTTGCATTGGGTTGAAAATCTGTCGGATCGTCAATCGCCCTCTTGGCTTGGCTTGCCAAATAATGCTGAAAAGATGCTACTTCTGACAAGAGGTTTAGTTTTATTTTAAATTCATTTCCTTACCTAAAAAATACATAAATAAGTCGAAAAAAGGATTCACTTTAGTTGATGAAATGGAAAATTTTTTTTTTTGGCTATTTTTTGATGAGATCATCTTTGTTAAAATTGATAATATTTACAGTATTTTTATTTGTTTATTTTAACTGGCTTATTGGAGGCATCTTTTCTGTTTTACCAAAAAGAATTACATTATTATTTTTGTAATTAAACATTTAACACTTAAGCACTTTTTCAAGGGGATTTGAATGGCATGGAAATAATCAGTTTTTTGAAAATAAATATGTGGACTAAAAGTAAAGTTGTATTAACAATAACAATAGATTGTACTTTTATGTCCTAGTTATTAATTAATATTTGAATGCTGAAAAATTGCTTTGATTTCAGCTACTTTTCCAATACAAAAATGTTTATATTAAGGTTTTTTAAAAATCTTATTGGTTTTTTAGCACTACATAATGATGCCAGGTTGTCAATGTAACTTTTGCTTTTGAGTTGCTGAAGAAGTTCTGTTTTAATACAGCATTATTACAAAAATCAACAAATTTTTCAGTCTTGTATAACTTTTTTCTTAAATTTATCATTTTTACAATGAAAATTATAACACTAAGCACTTGCAGTCAAACCTGTTTATCGTGAACCTGTCTGTCTCAAAAACCTTCCTAACTCAAAAGTTTATATTTTCCCTGCATTTATACCCTAAATTCAATGTACTTTCCATGTTTATCTCGAAATTTTTCCCTCAAAACCCCTATATCTCGAATTCTGGCTTTGCTGCCATTTTCAAACTCGAAGCCTAGTGACCTTTCAGCTTCATACAAAAATGATGCGGAAATCGTAGAGAACATAAAAGGTGACTTGTGAAAGAAGAAAAGGAGGTTGAGGAAAATAAAGGTGTTGCTTAAGTCACTATAAAAAGAAGCAGAGAAGGCTATTGAAACATTAACAACTTTCCTCGGATTTCAGGAAAATTTCGGTCAAGATGGATTTACTGCGATAGCTACCCTCAAAAGTATAATAGAGTTCAAAACAACCAGACAACAAAAAACTGAAAGTCTATTTTTCTTGTATTTGCTAAAGAAAGTAGTAGTACTTATCTTGCTTTTTGAAAGACTTACTAAAAGGTATGCTAAATACTATTTCTTTGTTGTCGATGTTATTTAGAAGAGTATAAAATTCGTTAAAAACAAAAGTTAGTATAATGCTATAGTAAAATCTTTATTAAAACTAATACATAAGATTTATAGCCTACAACATATAGTCTTTGTTTCAATTGCAAAATTTAATAATTTCATTAAACCCTCTGTATCTCAAAACCTCTTTATCTTGAATTTTTTTTCCTTCCTGTGAAATTCGATATAGACAGGTTCAACTGTAATTGATTTTTTATTGATGTTTGAAACCACAACCCACCAATCTGGAGACAGTTGGTTGCTATGGTGGTGAAAAAAAGAAATAAAATGCGATTCCTTTCAGGTACGAGGCGAATGCTTAAAAGCAACCGCTTTCTACCTTCTTTTGTTTTTTTTCGCCCCTTCTTTCATATTTATAGCTTCTTAAAAGGCATCCTTTCTTTCTTCTTTTTTTAATCGTGTCTTATTTTATTTGTGCGATTCAGTTTGTGAATCTTTTATGCTTAATATGAATATAGGAACTGCATTAATTGCTAAATTGCTAAAGATGCAGCTTTTGGAAGATGATGATGAAGTTGTTTACTCTGCTGATGAATCAGAAGCAAAAATCAAAGCGGATGGTCGTCCAGCTTGGATGATAACTTTGCATAATTCTGCCGCCACATGGTTGCGTTTGGTACCACAGAGTTTGACATCCCTTAAAAGAACAGTGGAGAACATCAAAGATCCCATGTACAGATATTTTGAAAGAGAGGTAATTTAAGCTTTAAAAATGATAATTTTTTCAGATTTTTAAGCAAGTCAAGGTTATAGTTTTTCTTTATATAAATGATTAAGACAGGGTTCATACTCCATCTGGAAATCATGGAAAACCTGGAAAAGTCATGGAAATTGATATCCTTTCCAAAAATCATGGAATATTCGGGGGGGGGGGGAAACTTAAATTTTTGACAAAACCTGGAGAAGTCGGCGATCTCTGTCCCTGCCAGGAACCCCTTGGAAGAAACCTACGCTCGTCGCGATGTCAGATCCTCAATTAACTCACCTTCCTTTTCCTATATAGGTTTGTTCTTTATATAATGGTGTTTATTATATTGTCATGGGGCATATTAGTGCCTACATCAGCATTTCTTTAAATATTTGTTTTCATGCGTTATGGAGTTAAAAACCTGATTTCTCCCCACTGTGATCATCCTAATTTTATTTTATTTATTCTTTATATTTTATGTTTATAGTTTTAAATTAACTTTCTAAAATGTAAATTAAAAAATAAATAAAAAAGATGGATGCAAATATAAAAGCTAATATCTTTTGGCAGTATTGTGTCATAAAATTTTGCTTTTGAACTTCTATAGTATAAGTTGTTAATATAATTGTATATTTAAAACGTTATGGTGGACGTATTTAATGTACAAGTAATGCATTTGCTAATAAGTATTTTTGCTTGGAATGTTAAGCTGGAATTCTGCTTTGGATCTACCTGGAAAAGTCATGGAAATTTTTGGCTATTTGAGTATGAACCCTGTTAAAACTCAGCTAAATCACAGAACACTTAACATTATTTGCATTGCTTATTAACCATAAATCTTAAAAGAAGAAAATAAATAATATTGGATTTTCAGAATTATGTAACTTTTGCTCTTTTCAAATTATTTGTAATTTACATTATTTGTGCTTGATTAGGTAAATGCTGCCGTTAAATTGCTTCAGACTGTCAGAAGAGATCTGGAAGATGCTATACTTATATGCAAAGGCGAGAAAAAACAAACAAACTTTCATCGCTCTATGATAAGTGATCTTGCAAAAGGTAAAATCTAGATTTTGCTTTTGATTTGAAGTTTAACTTTGGGAATTAATCTGCTGTATTTAAAACTTTCATGAAGTACACAATAGTGCAATTATACTCCTCATTAAAACAAATAGAATAATATATGTTGTGACCTTGATTATCAACATAATGATACATTCATTGAAAATCCAACTTTTAATAAAATTAAAAAGCTAAAAAGAACACAAAAGCTGTATGATTAGCTTGAATTAGACTGATAAATAAGCAATTAATAACATTTTATTTCTATGTTAGTAATGTATGTAAGTTTACAAATATTTATGAGCTGCTTTAAAATAATTACAATTTTTAGGCATCCTTCCTCCTCACTGGAGACGTTATACTGTTCCTAGTGGCTGCACCGTCATCCAATGGATTACAGATTTCTCAGATAGAATCAAGCAATTGCAAAAAGTATCTACAGCTTCTATATCTGGTGGTACAGCTGCATTAAAGGTAATTTCATTTTTGTATCAGAATCTATGTGAAACAGCGTCTTAAATTATTTTATTTTTCATTTGAGAGTTATTCATACATCTATCATTAGCTTGATATATATATATTATTTTATGTGTTCTTATCACAAAAACCATAGGGGAAAGTAGTTTTTCCTCACAGGTAGGAAAACAAAATGCAGAGAAATAAATCGTAGCTTTCAAAACAAAGGTCCAAAGCAAATTGGGACTCGGGCCTCTACAGGCGAATGCATTGTTTTCTAGGGTTGTATCCCGTGTTTTTTTTTTCTGGGGTGCAGGTTATACAACGATGCAGGTTATACACCGAATTTAATTTTTTTAGAATAAATTTTTTTTCCTTTGGACTATACAACGATGGGGGCTATTTACCGATAATTACGGTAGTTAATACTTATTTATTTCCCCATGAATTCTTAGACATTTTTCTCATCTATAAAGTATAATAAATATAGCAAATGGAACTTTCGAACTTTAAGAAATTTAATGTTTTTTTTTCATCTGAACTCTGATTTAAATAAGTCATACGCAGGTAAGAAGCTACTTGGTATGGCACTAAGTAAATTAATTTTGTGTGACAATATTTTAAAATTATAATTTCTGCATTACATTTTACAGAATCTTCATGTGTGGCTTGGAGGTCTTTTCAATCCAGAAGCTTACATTACTGCAACACGTCAGTATGTTGCCCAGGCTAACGGTTGGTCATTAGAAGAACTTGCAATGGAGGTAATAACTGATTATATTTACATTATTTGTTAAAAAATGGTAATATATGTGTTCATGCTATTTCTATTTTACTTTATAAAACAGGTTACAATTATGGATAAAGCTGGGAAACCTGCTGATTTAGATGAATGTAGTTTTGGTGTAACGGGTAAGTTTCTTCTTCCTCTTCTTTTTGTGAATTGAAAAAATATATAGATATTGAAAAATCAACTGAATTTAATAAACTGTCATATTTTATTCATAGGTATAAATTATATATATTGATTTCACAGACTCTAATATTATTTCTATCTCATTGAAAAATTTATGTTTGCTTATATAGTATTTATGCTTGTTGCGTTATTCCTCTCCTAAATTGTAACTATAGTTACAAAAGGCTTTTTAATGAGGTGTACAATTTTTGCTCTACTATTTGATGCACTTAAAATAATTGTTTCTAATTAACATTATTTCAGGGTTGAAACTCCAAGGAGCAGAATGTTCCAATAGCAAGTTATATCTTACACTGACAATATCTGCAGATCTCCCACTAACAACTTTGCGTTGGATAAAGTAAGTTCTTTTATTGTAAGCAAGGAAAATTACCTGACATTGCCTGTTATAATAATAATATTGAGTATTGAGAAAAGAAACCTATCCCATATGTGAGAATTTCTTGTTACAAAAACAGTTGCAATTTTCATCAATGGTTATGAGATACAGATGGGGAAAGGAACTTAGTGCTCATTCTCAAATTTTCGAAAAATTTCACATACCATTTTTACGAGAGTTTTCTGTACATTGAGATCAGAAAATGTAAAAAATTAAAATATACCTACGCATATTTTTGTAATTTCAATCATTATCCTGAATTATGGGTGGACGAGGCAATTTGAACATTTGTCAAACATGTGCAAATCATTTTAGGAAACTTTGGGTTGTGGAGGCATTTGGCACCATTTCTAACCTCCCGAAACTTGTGCTAACCATATTTAAAAGATTTCTTAACATGATTTGAAACGTCCTCAACCATAGAGTAATGAATTTATTATTATAACAGCCGAAAACATAACTCCCTGGCTTAACATAAATACTCCAAACTGTTTGTACTAAACTCTTGGCTTCAACTTAAAAGGATGTAAATGCCTTTTTTTTTTCAGCACAAAATATACTTTTGAGAACAATGTGACTATTTGTTTTGCAAAAACCCACTATTTAAGCCGTTAAATGGCTAGGTGAGCCTTGTTTTAGTATTTAAAAATGACTTTAAATTAATATTAGATATGTTCTAATTGTTCTATGAATGTCAGAAAACATAAATCTTGTGCTTTTTTAAGGTCATTAACATTCTTCAAAAATTGAAAAGTTATGACGTTTCTTCAAGGATATATTCTCAAATTTATAACTGTACTTAAAAATTAAAATAATAACAAATTTTCGAATGGGACTACATGTGTTGGCTCTCTCAGGGGGACACATATTTTCTTAGTAAAGGTTTGTTCTGGAGAGTAGTAGACATTACTTGTTCTACTATATCACAACAAATACTCTATTGCAGGGGTCCCCAACCTTTTTGCACCTGAGAGCACACACCAGAATATCGGTCGAATGGCGGGCACCATTAGTTTTTTCAAGACAAATTTATAGTTAGTGGATATAGTTAATAATATACACTACATATAATGCACAAAATATTTAATTTTAAAAATTAATTTAACGTATCAATGTAATTAGTATTAATATTTTTGTGTAAAATAAATGATTACTTAATTGCTTGTAGAACATACGAAGCATAAAAATTATTTATAAAATATATAAAACACAGTCAATGTGATCTTTGGCATTGCATTTCACTTTGCTTATATCCAGAATCCGACAAAAATGCACAAATCTTAGGACCTTTGAGAAAAATTTAGGAGCCAGCTATAATATTTTCATTTGCGAACTAGTCACCACCTGAAAAACTAGTCGCCAAGGCATTTTTTTTAGTCCCCCGGGTGACCTGGCGCCCAGGATTTGTCGGACCCTGCTTATATCTAAGGGGATGGGAGTCGTTTTCCTGTTGATTTATATTTTGGTTGTGCTTATCATTATATAGGGTTATTCATAGTTATATGGCCTTTTATTCATATACTCTAGATTCTAAATGCTCTCTACTTTAAAATGGAAAACTGAAATATTTTATCGTTGGGTACAAGCAGCGGGCGGGCGCACTTCGACCGATTAACGGGCGCCGTGGTGCCCGCGGGCATAAGGTTGAGGACCCCTGCTCTATTGGTTACTCGAAGGTATATTTCTCAGCGGTAGACATTTATTTTTGTTTCAAAATGGTATTTCTGGGTAACTGTCGCCGAACCGCACTGCTGATGCTAGGTTATCATTACTGCCTATATCCATTAGAACAACAAAATATGGAAGGCGAAAAAATACACATAACAACAGATAAAAGTCTTCAGCGAGTATGTGCGTCCAAGGACTCGATCAATAGGATGTATGTGTGTTTGCTGAAATAATAAAAAGGTTCAAAGGATGAAAAATGATCCATCTTTTTAATAGAAATAAAATGCTTACTTTTCTGCAGTAACTGAATAAATAATACCAACAACATTATAACAGACAAACGTGTAAATTAAATTGCATGCAATTAATTGCATTGTGTTTTATGGTTATAAGAACATATTTGTCAGTGCATAAAAGAGGAAAGCTTCAGTAATGTGAGTCATCCAAGTGAAAAGCCTTACTCAAATAAAAGCAGAATTCCTATAAAATTTTGGAAACAGTTTGAAATTTTAGTAGTTCAAATTTGATATTTTATTATTTTGAAAGAATGTATAGTTACAAAATTTTTCAAGCTGAGTATTCTTTGTATTGCTGTGAATGTTTGATATTTGTGTTTTAAATATGTGCAGCACCTATAAATGTACACTCACTGTATTTTCGGAATAATTTATAGTTCCACTTATTAAAAGTCTTTCAATGAAAAATTTTTCAACATTATTTCATCTAAGGCCGTATCCAGAGACACCCGCAACGAAATTTTTCGCAATGTAGTATGAACTTTTCTTTACATAGGTGTGTGGAAGTTGGGCCCCTTGAAAGAATTTCTGGATACAACCTTAATTTTCTCCATGTATTTTTTAATATCATTATAAATATTTATTGTAAAAATTTACATAGCAATTGCTTAGAAAGTTCAATCAGGGGTAAATGTATTCCGGGTGTACCCCTGAAATCCGGGTTTTCCGTATCCTCCTTCCGTGTTTTAAAAATCAGAGTCTTCAAAATTGAAAATTTAGCGAATAGGAACAAAAAATTCGCCGAGAAGCGATGAACATTCCCTTTGTAACAACCGTTTACGTAGCAAGGGTTGTAACGGCGGCAACCAACGGCGTTCGTTGTTAAGGATAACTGGGTGTTGGCACCATTTTGGAATGTTTTTTGGCGCCAAACCACGGGGTTGGCAATATTTACATTCCCGATGTAAACAAAAACATTGCCAAATATGGTAATTTTTTTTCCAGACTTTATTTTTAAAAGAACCATAAAAAAACTTGAGAGTTTTTTTTGGATTTAGTTATTTTTCCGCTAAACACCGCAAAAAGTTGAACACATTTTCCGAACCCTATTTTTTTGCATAATAATGCATTTTTATGTCCTTTTTTTGAAATCGGCGCTGGACTTAGTTATTTTATCACCTTTTATTTTAAAAGTTGTAGATATTTGACAAATAAATGAAAAAAAGAATAACTCTAAATATAAAAGTATTTCACTGCAAAAATTTGGCAAAAAATATATAGTCATGGGAAATTCCTATTCATTATGTTTTACTATAAATTACAATTTATTTGCAAAAAATAAATTAAATTGTTCTTATTAGTTAGAAGTAGGTAAGTAAAATATAAATTTTAATTTCAAAAGTTATTTTAACCATGCCATTGTAACTATATGTGTATAAAAGCTGGCGTATAATTTATGGTGCATAAAATGTGATACCGACTTTTTGCATGAAAAGTTTTTCAGGGTTTTTACTTTGTGTCGCAATCACCACTGTTCAATATTAAAGGTGTTATATGATGATATAAAGATGTTATGTGATGTGAAAATAAGGGATGATGTTTGAGAGTTAATTTCTACCGATCACAAGCTGGATATTCAGCATTTGCAAGAAATTGTAGTTTAAAGTATAATTTTTCAGGCTGCCGGCATGTAGCTGCTTTCAGATATTCTGCAAATTTGTCATTTAAATGAAATGTTTCTTGTTTATTGCAATATGTAGTTCTTTCTAGTAAGAAGGAGTATATACTTATAAAACTTTATCCCTTAGGAGAACTGAAGCAATCAAGTCAGGTCCTCAGGTAATTTTGCTTTTGAACTCTTCTGATATTCTCATATATGATGTTCCATTTGAATTATATATGTACTTTTGTGTAAACTTCTTTATTCAAAAACATTTTATACACTTTTGCTCCATGTTGAACCTTACTAGAAACCTCTATTTAAGTTATTACTATTTTATCACTATACATTTCAATGGTTCCTTCACAGAAAATGGACATTTTGCGTTATTCCTAATTGAAAAAAACTATACAAAATTATTAATGTTCATTTACAAAGAAAAAAACTAAATTTTACAAAATACAAGCATTTTTACCATAATGATTTATCCCCCCTTCCCAAAAAAAAAAAAAGGAGACTGGGAAATTCTTTTTAATAGTACTGGGCAGATCCCAGCCTGTTGCTACGGCATATTTTATTTTGAAACAACTCTTTTTCTGATGTTTTTCATCTTATTATAATTTTTACCTTACTTTTCCGTAAAAGTAAAAAAATATTAATAAAGCATGAAAGAAAGCTTAATATATCGTGAAAATATCATTAAAAAATAAAGAAAAGTCAAAAATAAGTGAAGTAATTAAAAAATAAAAAATTTGAAAGTAGGGTTTTGAGATGGGGAAAATGGGTGTCTGTCGGTCTGTCCCCCCCCCCCCCCCCCCCCCCAATAACTTTTGAAGGAATTTTCCCGAGTCAAAAGAACCTCGGCGAGGACATCTCATTTCCATATTTTACTTTTTGATTTGAACAATTTTTCGTTCAATTTGGAACAGTTCAAAAAATCTTAGCATTAACGCCTATGGGCAAAAATGAATCAAATTATGTTTTCTCTGGGCACAAGATCCAAGTTCCTATGAACAAGCTTATTGGAAGAAGCTCTCTGTGTGAAATATTTTTTGATTTGAACAATTTTTGATCACTTTTGAACAGTTTTAAAAAAAATTAACATACCGCCTATGGGAAAATTTCAATCCTATATAAATCCTCATCTAACAGACCGATTGGCTTGGAACAAACTTTATCGGAAAGCTTTTTGACATAGAAGATGCAAATATAGGATATTCACCCAGAACTAACGAGCCTGTTTTCCTATGAATTTTTTGCATTGGGATTTTAAAGAATATTTTTGAATGAACAAATGATCGAATGTATCAAAAAAAAAAAAAAAATGAGCAAATAAATACATGGATGAGTGAATGAATATTTATTAACCGTTGAAAAGGTATATTTTAAGTAATTAAGAGCTAAATCTAAGCAAGAAAGAAAGATAGCTAGATTATAAATTTGAAATTGACGCATACGGGAAAGTAGGCTTCTATAGTTGTAGACAGAACTTCTTGTTTAAATATTAATTATATAAGTCTGATATGTTGCAGAGTCTATTGTAAATTAACTATTCTGAAAGTGAAGCAATAAAGAAATGTAGACTTCAATACCTTTAAAGAGATTATACAATAATCAAGCTAATAGCTAATTTCATAAAAGGTTCATTTTATATAATCATGTTTCTTGTAGAAGATCTGTTTTTGGGATAATTTTAATTTCTTATAATGAGTTCATTTCAAGCTGTTTAATTTTAAATAAGGTACATCATGGGATATGAATAAAAAAATGGTTATCTTGCTCCCTTTCCTAGCCTTTTGCTCTAAATGAACACTAAAATCAAAATCGATTCATACATAAAAGCAGTTAATGGGATGATAACTTTTTTTCCCGGTTATGTCATTTATTTTTATTAAATAGATTATTATTAAACTGTGTTGTTTTAATTACAAAAATAAAGAAATAATATTTTGAATAAGTTAATTGTATATATTTAATCACTTTTGTTAATTATTGCATAAGATAGAATATTTTATAAATAGAAAAATAATCCTTTTTTAGGTTACCCTTCCTGTTTATCTCAACACAACTCGAAGCGAATTATTGTTCACGGTGAACCTTCCTGTTGTTGACCAGCAGAAAGAGCATAGTTTTTACGAAAGAGGAGTGGCTGTCATTTGTTCCTCGGCTCTTGGCTAAATATCTGTGATGAATTTATTCCCTTAAGAATGAACTATTTTAGCTTTGAAGTGGCAGCAGCTGTGTTATTTTATGGCTTGATATTTCTTAACTCATATGATCTTTTAAGTTAACATGGTATTATATTTATGATAATTTTATCTTGTGTTCAGGTACTATTTAAGATTGTTTATGTCTTTAATAAAGTCCTTTTTACCTGTAATATTTAAAATTAAATGCCTTTTACTTTTAAGAATATTTATTTCCTATGTACATATAAAAACATTCATTTTTCTCTACATCCTTCAACAACATTATGTTCATACAATCTGCTGTTTAAATTTAAGCAAGCAAGCATTGGAGTAACCTAAAAGAAAAAAATGTTAAAATTTTTTCAATGATTATTGTTTATTTCAAAAAGAGCAAGTTATATTTTTCAAATTTACACCAGGCATTAAAAACATGACATACCCTTTTTTATTTTATTTTTTTCTAACTTCCATGACAATGTATGGTGTCAAGTTAAAAATATGCCCTTTTACATCATAATGTGGTCACTACAATAGAATAGTATATTTATTTCAAAACATCAATTTTCCAAAGAATGCTACTTCTGCCCTTTCTAAAATAAGGATTCAATTAAAGATACTTAATCTCTATATTTTCAGACTTTGTAGTAAAAACTATTTTTAATTATACACATTGTAAATTTTGAATAATCCCTAAAAAATCTTCGATGAAAAGTTCTAACAGTTTCATTACAAGGCCTGAGTAAGAACCAAAGTTTAAACCTATTCCACATTCAAAAAAAGCTTTCCGAGTAATCCCAAAATATTTTTAAATTGGTTGCATCAGTGTTCTTTTCCCTCATTTAATGTGTGATAATTTTTAAAAAAAGCTCAAAATCACTAACCGAAAAAAAATAGCTTGCTTATAGAGATTCATAAGGGATATACATAATTCAATTGGCTGCAAAAATATGTAGCAATTGGTAAAACTTCAGAAATTCGAGAGAGAGAGAGAGAGAGAAAAAAAAGTTCATAGCCTGCGGGTTCTCTACAAAAAAATTCTTTTTTTACTAGCTGCGAACAATACACGGAATTTTTAAAAAAAATTAAGTATAATTTATATCAATGGTCGCCAAACCATTGATCAGTAGCTTGTTGGGACATTTTCGGTAGATTGGGGTCCTACTCAGGTGGTTAAGCTGCACATATGTTACACCAGCGATTAGTAGTTCTCATATATATATATACATGAAATGAATGCAGAAAGTTATTAAAGAACACTTTGTTGGTATCAATGAAAAGATAACTGTGCCAATATAGTAGCGTGCTTGTGTTTTTTGGCATATTATACGATAAATCATTGACAATTCAAGGTTTCTTACTTTTTTTGTTCTTGTTGGGGGGGGGGGGGGAGTAGCTCACAGTAGAATTTTGAAATGTTACGGTTGATCAGTGGCTTCAAAGTTTGGCGACCACTAATTTATATGATAGGGCCATACTCCACAAACTTTTGAACATTGTGACCCCTGTTGTAGAAACCCGAACTATAAGCAACCTACTTATGCTCAGTCCGATGAATTTTCTTTCCTCAAAAACTCAACTTGATGGAAAAATGCATCAAATAAAAGAGCATATTTATCGATTAATTTTATTTATTTTAATGTCTCATACATTAACCACCATTCCAGTAAATAGCATTTGTTCCGATCAGAGTGGAACTTCTATAATGTGTTAAAAAAATATATTAAGTAGTGATAATTTCTGAAATTAACATCCTTGTGATTTTTCAGAATTGTTTCTATTTTTACGCAAACTGAAATTAACAAAATTCCAGGGGGGGGGGGGGGTCATATCTTTCTCTCTATTCTCTTTTAAAGTACTTTTTGAGCTTAAACTCAGCTGTGAAAATGCAAAATAATCATCTAAAGATAAAACTAAGTAGATCATGAGAGTATTGCGACCATCCAAAAATTTGCATGCAACTCATAGTTTGGAAAACTTTGGGATAGAGGATTTAACAGGGATGAAACTTTAAAGCAACTTCATTAATCCCTTGATACACAGTAAAGATCACTAAGTTACTATTATTTTATACTTACTTTAGCACCTTGGCATACAATGATGTCTGGAAAAACTCGTTCATTTCATGTGCCATTGTTGATTCTTAGTGGTTTTTAAAATGTCATTGTATGTAACGGGGTTAATAGTTCTCTGCGGTTATTTATTTAACTACTAAATTCTTTAGCCTTTATTTTTCTCATTCAAACCAATTTATTATGGTAATATTTTCAGTTAAAAAGCAAAACATTATTCATACCTTATATATTCTGAACATGCAATCCTGAGTATTATATTTAGAAAACAAAGATAGGGCGCTCCAAACTTTCACCAGTTCTCTATTAAAAAAAGAAAAAATATATTGTTTAGGGAAAACAGGTTCTTAATACATAAGGAGGCATGGTACAAAAGCACATTTACTCCCACTTTTGAGCATTTTTCTTTTTGTGTTGTAATAAAATATAAGAGCATTGCTAATGTTTAACCTCTCCCATTTCTTGTATAAAGCTTGTGAACCTCTATACTCTATACAAGTCTCTCTTTATCTGTGACACCTTACCTCAATAACGGTGGTTTCTGTACAATTGTTATGCTGTCCCTCCAGAACTGCACATTTTTCTGGGATAAAAAAAAAAGTAGTCTATGCTAGGCTCTGACCCCTAAACTGCCACTAAGCAAAAAATTATGTTGATCCCTCGCTCTGTGAAAAACAAAAATAATTCTATCCCACAGGAAACTTAAATTTTTCCTGCATAAAAGTAGCCCATGTGCTATTAAGTAAAAATCAATTAGTCCGGACTGGGACTCGAGCCCAGTTCCCTCAGTTACATGCCAAGTGCTCTAACACTTAAGCTATTAGGCAATTAGTGCTTTTTTTTTTCAATTTCATTCATAACTATTGAGCAACTACATCCATCTAGTGGTAATGCATCATTTTTATATAGTGATATCCCATGGGAACCATACATTTTTCCAGTATAAAACGTAGCCTATGTACTACTCCAGACTATATCTTTCTCTCTGCCAAATTTCATCCAGATCTGTTCAGCCGTTCTGGCGTGATTGAGTAACAAACATACATCCTAACTTTCGCATTTATAATAGTAGCAAGTTTTTTAACAACCCAGAGCTTGCAAATATGTACTTGCATGTTAGTAATTTACATACATTTTCAAAACATGCTAAATAATTAAATTTTAATTATCAAATTTCACATGCCAACTTACTGGATATTTCATGCAATGTCTGAATCTGATTCCGGATTTAAAATTAGTTGGGTATCGGATATCTGATGTGGGGGAGAAGTGGACTGACCCCTTAACTAGTTTAAAAAACTTTACAGGATTTAATCTAAAAACTCCCCATTTAAACAAATAAATAAAAAAATACCTCCTGAAAAATTCCCCCAATAAAAAAAATTCTGATGGCGCAACTTGTGCCATGATCCCCGCTCCCTGTGAGCAGCCCTAGTTTTATTTTAAAACTTTGGGAACTTTTTCCAAGCAACTTTGGTACGTTTAAATGTTTTTACAACCACAGTAAAGGAAAGAAACAAAATTGTGCCAATGGAATTGAACCTTATTCATTCCACTAGCTTATTAACTCCAGGTGAACCTTATTAATTACACTTGAACGTTATTAACTCCAGGAAATAGTTAAAACAATCCAGAAGGATGCCATTTGCCTCACTTTTATTTTCCTGCCTTGTACATGATGCTTATAAGAGTATGCTACTCACATGTGAATTCAAAGAATTTTTTTAAGTCATAGGATTCTATGTACAGCATAAAATTTATCAAACACAGGTTTGCCAAACACCTTCATTAAGGTTTATCAAACACAGTCATTAAGGTTTATCAAACACATTCAAAAATAATGTTTTTGCCTGTTAATGAGTTTACAAAAAAAGAAACTACAACAAATCTACATTTTTTATGATTCAGATAAATCATTATTTTTTACCTTTTAAAAAAAGTTGGCCTATTTTTTCTTCCTGTTAGAAAATGTTCGTAGAATGTTCATGTTAACATCATAACAAAGTTATTTAAAACCATCATCAAGAGACAGTAGCGTTCTCAGTAAACATGTATTTTCTTACTTTATATCATTTTCAGTTGTGCAAAAAAAAAAAAAGTCTTACGAAATTCTATATTAATTATTTAGTCTAACTTGCACGTTGCAAATAGCATCAATTATATAATTTAACTAAATTATCTAAGTCAAGTTATATGTATTTTTTTAAAAAACCATGATTTATCTCATTTTGAATGTCATCTAATAGCACCCCCAAAAGGGTGTGTGTGTCCTCCCGTAGTGACATTACTGCTTTATATATTTTATGTTTTAAAAAGAATGCAAACCTTGCTGGTACTCGAATCAATGCTCTGCGATCTTCTTCTCTGTATTTAAGAACATCGACTTGTATTATATAACCCATCTAAAAAAAAAAAAGAATATTACACATGATTTTTTCTTTAATTTTGTGAAAAATTTCATCTTGTTTTCTACTATTTTTATTTATTTATTTAAACCACTTTACTTTTCACTAGGGATGTAATGAATATTCGGCCCTTTGGCCGAATAGTCATTTCACCACCTAGCTGAACAGTGGGTAAGGTCAAATTCGGCCTGGCCAAATATTGATGGACTATTTGGCCGAATAGTTCTGCTGCAGTAGAAATGTAAAAAAATAAAGAAATTAGTAGATTTTAAGCATTTAAAATTGTATTACTATTATTGCAAAATAATACATTAGTATATAGTTTGAATAAATAAAAATGAATTAGAAAAAAACTACTTTTTAAAATCTTGTTTTAGGCTTGACTGAGCAAAAACAGATTTTAAAGCTGTAATATTGTATTTTATATTTTATTTAGCATTTGCTCCCAAAATCTGGCAATAGTTAATTATAATGGAGAATATGAAAAATTATTTTGTTATTATTAACAAAGTAGAAGGCAGACTTTGTTTGGGTAGACTGATTTATTGAGAATATTAGGTAAGAGAGAAATGTGAAAAGCCTGGAACAGCAGTTCCCAAACTGTGGTACGACACGAGTATCACTAGTGGTACGCTAAGACACCCCAGGTGATATGTGAGCAGGCAAAAAAAGAGAGAAAATAAAAAGATTAAAACATAAAAAAGAATCTTAAATTACACTAACTAAAATGCTGTTTGAATCAGTCAGTCGAAAGTGACATGAGCGGTACTAGGTGTCACCCGTTGGGCACCAAGGCGACGTGACTGCTAGACACTAGAGTCACCACATTTTCAGTTCTGCTCAGCTCGGGATGGCTAATTCATCTTCTGTTTTAGTTCATCTGTTTTGTTGTGTGCCCATATTTTATATAGAAATAATATTGAATTGCTTCAATTACTTGTAATGGTTGTTTTGAGAAGTACTTACCTAATACGATTACGTGAAGTTATTTTTATGAGATTTTATTATGATTTAATTTAACAAATCGAATTTGATATATTAAGCATTAATAAACATGGAAAAGTGGCTTAAAAGAACAACAGAGAATTTTGTGGGACTATTGGAGAAAAAATTCATTGCGGGAAAACACTTCCCGCAACCTTATCAAATGAGGAACGCGAGTCGATAATAGAACTATCATGTAACTCAGGATAGAAGATCGAATTTGCCCATTAAGGTTTGGAGAATTTTGGTAAAAATTAATTACTGTCGGGAAAAGCATTGCTGTTCTTAATTTGGTTGACAACCACTTAGCTTTGTGTAACGGCTTTTTCTAATATGATATTTATTAAAAATAAATACAGAAGCAAATTAGCTGTCGACCCAAATATGAGGTTAAAACTAACTTCTACTGAACCAGATATCACTTTTCTTGTATCTGCCATGCAGCAGCAACCTTCTTATTAACTTTGTTTCTTCATTTTTTTACTTGATGGGTATTTTGTACTTAAAGATGCATTCCTAATGCTGTTTTAGAAATACATATTAAAAATATATTTTATATAAATATTTAATTATTTTACAGCTTTACTTTAATAAACACTTTTCTAAGCAGTAGCTATAAAAATGGTGTGATTTATATTACCTAGTCATCCTGGTATTTTTCTGTAATCTATTAGTATTCTATTTCATATAATAAAGTTATATTAGCAGTGGTACGCAAAAAAAAATAAAAATAATAAGATTGGGAGCCGCTGGCCTAGAACATATCATGTATATTTAGATTGCATAAGTTATTGGGGTTTTTGAAAGTAAAAATATATTCTAGTTAAGTGTATTAAATTTCAATAGATCTTAAAAATAGGTATGTAAAAAACCTCAACTTTTATAACTTTTAAAATATTTTCAAAAATCGGTTTTGAGCAAGGTAAAAGTTCACTAAGCAATACTAGTTCTTTCATTTGAATCAAATAATTAGTAAAATAATGCTATGCTTACTATCATAAAACCTGTCATTTCTGTTCCACTTGTGGGTGAAATTCTTAGTTTTATTACATTCAAAACAATAGAGAAAATAGATTAATTTTAAATAGTTTTAAATTTTTAACAAACAAAATTAAATCATTCATCATAGATTGGGTGTAATTGGTGTTTAACTTTGAATAATTTTTAATTTGACAAATACTTTCTATTACAACGATTTTCTAGAAATTTTAATATTCGGTATTCGTCCCAAGACATTGGCCAAATATTCAGCTTCGGCCTATTTGGTCTGGAAGAAATGGCCGAATATTCGGTATTCCACCAAATCTCTATCATTACATCACTACTTTTTACTGTCTCAATTGCTGCCAGGGAACTGGAGCAATCACTATTTTTAGTTGCTCCATTCCTGCTCTGCTTCAACATCTAAGCACTTACTCTGGCTTAGTTCCAACTTGGCTCCGTGCTCCTAATAGTTTTGATGGGAGTCATACTATTTACTGTTGTTTTTTTTTTTTAGTAATAAGTGATAAATAATTCAAAAAGATAGACAACTTATTTTTCAAAACATTTTTACAATTAATATACTATTTAGATAAAACGTATTGTACCCAGAAAAAATAATCCAGAGCTACAGAACTGGGAAAGATGATGTGATTTGATGACTTATGTACATTACTAACTTTCAGCAGTAATGAGCAATGGCAGTGGCATAGAAGATGGTGGGTCCCTGGGTCCGGAACCCTTTCAGCAGAAGATTGAGGATCGCTCAGTCAAATTTCAAATGCGGTATATATTATTCTGAGAGCGTGAATGCAATTCACGACAGTGGGTTCACTTTGATCCTGCAAAGAACATGGAGGGGGGCACAAACAAGTTAAGATAAGCTTTTACCCCCCCCCTCCCCCCCCCCCCCATCATAAATTTCTAGCTATGTCACTACCAAATGAGGGTTAGCCAGCAGTAATTATTGTAACCGATTTGAATTCATAAGTAATTAGATGTGCTTTACTGTTGTTCATGCATGGGATTTTAAAGAAGAATGCCTTAAAGATGCCATCCAAAGGAATATAATCAGGTGCTTTTTATTCAAAAAATAATTTATTATTAACGATGACAAATGTTGTTGGAAAACTAAAATTACAGAAATATTAAGGAAGGAATAGTGTGAACTTATCTGAACCATCAAATAATGCACAATTTACAATAAATTGAAAAACAAACTGTGAAATATATATTATATACATATTCATTAATTTTAAAGCTTTGAATGAAATTTTGTTAAAAAGAAAAAAAACCCGGAGCAATGGAGCACAACAAATTTCCTTGCTCTGGTTCTGTTCCACTTTCGTTCAAAATCATGTTGCTCCACACTGCTGCTCCATGCTCCACTCCAGATCCCTGATTATTATAGAGGAAAAAAGTATAATAAAGCAAGCTTTGTGTTGTATGAAATTTTATGGGGCCGAATATTATGCAATAAATCCTACTTTTTAAATGCATTGAGCTGGTCCTTAATATGCTTCATATAGATTACAATATTTGGAAGATATTTATTTAAATCATGACACAATAACGTTAATTGAAATTCCAAAAAAAAATTTTCATTATAGAATTATGGGACAGTCTAATCCAGGGTTCCCCAACCCTATGCCCGCTTGGCACCATGACGCCCATCTGTTGGTCTAGGTGCCCCCGCTTGCTTCTGGCCAACAATAAAATATATCAGTTTTCCATTTTAAACTAGAGAACATTTAGAATATAGAGTAGATGAATAAAGGGCCATATAACAATGAACTATCCTTAATGAGAATGAATATCATAAAATCAAAACGTAGATTACGACTTACAGATGAACACCTTGACGATTGCTTGTAAGTAGAAATTTCATCATATTCTCCCAATTATGAAGCGCTGATCAGTGAAATGCAATACCAAAGATCACATTGACTATTTTATATATAATTTTTATACTTCGTATGTTTTGCAAGAAATTTAGTAATCATTAATTTTACACGAGAATATTAATACTAATTATATTCATATGTTAAATTAATTTTTGAAATTAAATTGTTTGTGCATTATATGGTGTGTATTATTAACTATGTCCACCAACTATAAATTTAGCTTGAAAAAATAAATGGTGCCCGCCATTTGACCGATAGTCTGGTATGTGCTCTTAGGTACAAAAAGGTTGGGGACCCCTGGTCTAACCAGACCCGTACTGGCTCACTCTGTGGCCCTCGGGCATGTACTGAAAAGGGGCCCTCTAGAGGGGCAAGAGGTCCTTCCCCGGAAAATTTTTGAAAATTATGTTTCTGGAAACGGTTTTTTACCCTTTTTAGGGTCTTATACAGTAGTTAAACATTTTTATATTAAATGAGAAAAAAAATTCAAAACAGTGTTTTAAAGTTATGCTTGACTAACTGTTTAGTACAACAAAATTTCATGCTATTTTTATTATGTCTCAATTACGTAGATACTGGAAAAATTATAGTATTAAACTACAAAATACAATGAGGAAGAAAAAGTCATTAAATGAGTCAAGAGCACTTGCTAAATAATAAACCTCTATTTATTAAATGAACAATGTTGCTTTATGCTTCAGTACTATATGAAATCATTTGAATATAATCTTCATTATATTATAAAACTAAAAAACTGCCCTACTGAATGATTTGAAAGCTAAAAGAAAAGTCAAAATTATGTTTGTTAAGAATTACTTTTTTGAAAACATATTATCTTAAAAATCAAACATAGATTTGCTCCAATTTAAAAGTTAAAAAATATTATCAGCTTGTACTAAGACAATAATAATAAAATGAACATTTATTTCATTTAAATCACAAGCTTGTTTATCACTCCTTTTTTTTCTGTCTGAAGCAGTTTTTCTACCAAGCTCCAAGAGTAATTGCTTTGTAAGTACTTAACTGGTTAGTGACTAAAATCAAATAAAGCAAAACTGCAATAGTTTTCAAATTTGAACCGTTGACTGATCAAATTTTTTGCTGCCGATTTTTACTTGCGGTCAAAACTTTTAACAGATATATCTTTAAAAACAGTTATGACATTAACATATTTTCCTGCATTTTCATCTCCTTCACTGCTTAAAAACTCATCAACAATTGCTACAAGAGTTTTCTTGTTGTTTGCAAAGCTTGCTCCACCGTCGTCGCTCATATTTTTCTTGTAATTTGTCATGGGCAGTATATTTTCTCTTGGTTTGTTTCTTTCATACTGCCATTCTTTTATAAGACACGCTCAGAAAAACGCCGACTCTTCTATTAACCCAAAGGGTTCTAGACTTAATCAAGTCCCAGCCCAGTACCGGATCTTGGAGTTTTCGAGTTTTCCGTGGCGGGGCCAAACCTAAAAATGGCGCCCCCCCCCCCCTTCTAATTACTGCTCATATTTTGTAAATTTTATGCTCTAGCCATTTTTTAAGGAGTTTTCACTTGCGGGGGGAGGGAGGAGTACTGATAAACCCATAAAATGTTCAGGCCCAGAAAAACTGTCAGGTCCTTTCAGCTGAACATTTGAGGGATAGCGCTATATGAAGAGTCTACCCTTATTTTAAGATATGAAATTCAGACAGTTGAAGGGGGTCCGGGGGATTCTCTTCCGGGAAAATTTTGAAAACTATATGCAAACTGGTGCATTTTGCGGCCTTAGGAGACCATTTGGGACAACAAAAATATTAGGGAAGAAAAAGAAATTTAAACCTTTTAATCAAATGCTTTTACTCATAAAATTGAAGAATAAAATAACTTTTTTTAAATAGTCCGCCCTCCTCCCCCTCCGTCTTCTTACTAAAGCTCATATCGACGAGACACGTGTCTGCTTTTTCCCAAACGGATGCTTTGAAAGTTTGTAAAAGGAAAATTATTACATTTTTTGAGCATAACATGATTTATATTTCACTATTACAAGGGGGAAAAACCTTGACCTTTTTTTAAATTTTCGCATTGCGAAATTTGCCGCCTTCTAAAACCGTCTTCCCAGGAGCCCTTGCCTGCTACAGGAGCCGGTGACTCATCAAAGACGCAACATATTCAGTATAACTCAATTTTGAAGCTTCCAACAGTTTATACAAATAAAGAATTCTATTAATTGGTTTTAATCGTAAGCAAAATAGCCGAGCAATGATCAAATCGGAGCGCCTGAACTGGAATATTAATTCTCTCTTTACAAAAGTTAAATTTTCAAAAATAAATGTCTTTTTTCCTTTTTTATTGCATTTTCTTCTTCTTTTTTTTTTTTTTGTGCATCACAGTTGAATATATCCCCCCAGACGTGTCCATTGCCCTCCCCCCCCCCCTTAGATGCGGCACTGCCTAGCATACTTGGAAAATTACTTTCTCATGGTACCTTAGTCAACTTGTGGGATAACCTGTCCTGTCCATGATATTGTCTATCTATTCATACATAAATACCGTGTTTTACAAAGTATAAGAAATACGATTTATTTTTAAGATATTTTAAAGAAAAATAATTTTTAACACTTATTATTACATAGATGCAAAAGGCAATAACTGAAAAGAATTTTTTACTACTTTTTAAAACCAAATTGGCTTTTCAAATAGAAGTCAGGCCATGAGTTAATGAGTAGAAATAAAATCTTCAAGAGCGCAATGAGAAGTTTGGGGACCCCTGGCGGTAAAATAAATATGAGGCCCCTTAAAATATTCTTGAAAACGTTAATGTAAGTGCCCAGTACTTGAATTGTCCATTTTTTAATCCAATTCCTATTCTGTACAATTTGCATGAACATTATTTATTGAGAGGCCCTACCTGTATCCATGTGGTCTACAGTATGGATGAAGGAAATTTGAAATAATGAAGGGGCCCCCTTCGGTTGGCGGCCGCCAGGTCCACCTACTGATATTTGTTTCTCTTCTTGAAATCGGCTCTTAGGCCGTTATCAAATCCGTTCACATTAGCATTCCGACAAAGGAGCAAGCAATAATATTTCATGTCGAAGTGCCCCAGATAGCTAGTTTTTATTTTACAAGCTCATACAAAGCAAGTCCAATTGGGCCATAGACCACTGTCTAAAATGTCTATAAGTCTGAAAACTTTTGTAAGATTGCGATAGTGAAGCATGAAGAAATTAAAGATCTGTAAAAACAAGTTCGGATAGAAAATTATTTTGCTCCCCTCCCCATTTCGGGACCCCCTACTACGGGGGCCCTCGGCAGTCGCCGACCAGCCGACCTGGCCAGTCCGGGCCTGGGTCTAACCCATATATAGACGTCACCACATAACTCGTCAAAATAGACTTGGGTATGGTCAAGAAGGCTATTACTGATGCACATTGTCTGTCCATACGTGCATATGAACATATTGTACATTTGTTCATTATAAAAAAATAGTCAAAATAATTTATTAGTAATTATAATAAAAATTTGTGTTGAAATTTGAGCCAGAAACTTTTTGAGAATTTTTGCACATTTTACTCCTTTGCTTTTTACAAGGAAGTAAAATGTGCAAATAAATGAGCAAAATTGAGAAAAAGTTTTAAAAATACTTTTATGAAAAACAAATAAGTTTATACATAAAATTTGCCAATTCACATTGAGTTGAGAAAAAATGTTGAATAATGATTAGGGTTAAGGAAGATCTAAGAACATATATTTAAAAAGCTTATAGCTCATGCTCTAATTTGGAACTTTGAACAATCGTGTGAAGAAAAATTAAGCTTTTGATTGATATGTATCATGTTAATTTGTGCAAGGGTTTTTCACTCTTTTTGGGAATTTATGTCAAAATATTTGCTCTGAAGTTAAATACAGAACGAACAGAATCAAGTTTTAAAATATGCAACCCGCCAGGTTGTGATATTCACATCGGTTCTTTATGCATGTGTGCAAATTTTCAAGTAATGTGGACCTCTGAAAGTGGGTGAAAATGAATCGAAAAATTTAATTACAGCTGAAACTAATAAAACTGCATTAAAAACAACTGGGTTAAATGAATCAAGGTAAAGGTTGGCTTATATAAAAACAACTTACATCTCCATGTAATATTTTTAAAGCTAATGATATTGCATATCGGAACAAATTTTCGTCCATTTCAACTGCTGAATATCCATACTCTTCTCCAAAATCCCTAGGATACATAAAAAGTAAAAACAGTTTACATGTTTAGAGAAATAAAGTACACTTATGATCATTTAATTTTTTTAAAAAAGAATGAAGCTATTGCATACAATTGAATATCCATACAGAAATTACTACTCTGTCTCAATTCAAGTGAATTTGGCAGAGACATTGAGAAACTATTATAAACACCGGCAAAGAAAACCACATGCATTTGTTTTGATTTGAAAGTAAGTATCCCCCCCCCCCCCCCCCTTTCTCTTTATTTTCATATTTTGATCTTATTTACCGTTTCATTCGTTTAATTTATAAGAGTAAAATAACTTGAAGTTATTTGCATTAATATTGAAACTTAAACACAATTTTTTATTAGTAAGATAAAAACTTAAAGATGTTTCAGAACAGAAGTGCTTCAAATTAATCCATGCCTTAAGCCTTATGGCATGCACTTTGTCTGGATTATATAATGGCAACATTTTAATAAGTGGCAAGTGCAACAAACGGATAATTTTGCAATAGTCTACCTCTGAGGTCACTAGAATAGGTGGAGCTACGTTGCTTCTGACATCAGAGGGGTGGAGCTATATTGTCACCTGTGATGGTTTCGTTTCCTGCATTATAATACCGCTGCTTTTTCATTTCTCTTTTTAATCTTACTTTCATTTTTTTTTAAATTTTAATAAAGTAAGTAAGAAACAGTTTCAGGTTTTATTTCAATACAATAACAAGCGGTTTTATTTTATATTTCAATTTAATAGTATATGAATGTACTATGTACAATGCATTATAAATTTTGCACGAACGATGGATACACACGAGACATTTTGGCGCAATAACAATCATGTCCAGGCATGCAATACTAATTGATATGTAGGAAGTTGAAACTAACCAAGAAGTTAGACAGGGCTGTGGTCTATCTCCAACCCGCTTCAACATTTATATTGAAAGCATAATACGAACGTGGAAATTATCAACAAACTCTGGTATCCATCTGAATGCGTCCACTTGTGTCAATACACTATTGTTTGCATATGATCAAAGTATAATTCGATCAAATGAAGATGATCTTCAACTGTCTACCTATACATTTCGTAAAATTTGTCAATATTATAACATGAAAAGCTCGATTTCAAAAACGAAAACAATGCCCTTTGGCGTGGTCTATGGGCTGCTACCCAATCAGGTTCCACCTTAGCCATCGCATCGTATAACCAAAATAAATAGGCTTCAAGGTGGTAATGTGCATGTTTTTAATTTTTTTTTCGGGATGGAGAGCGTTTATTTTATGTCGGCCTATATACCTTAAAAAAAGATTTCTCCATGTTAAAAATTTTCGATTATTCTGAGAGATTGAGTCATTTATTTCCTATCCAGTCGGCAAAATAAAGTTCGTTTCGAACATTCGCTTCCAGCAGGTAAGTGATCTTTAAATAAAGTTAACAAGAAGTTATTCTTCCTCCGTTTTTGCATCATAAACTTAAAAACAAATGTATTTTAATATTTTGGGCAGAGTTTCAAAGGTTCGTTTTGCAGAATGCAAGCTTTAGTACGTGTTATATTTTTATTAGCTGAAATTCACGTTTGTAGTACCACAACGAAGGTGTCTGTATTTTAACTTTCAGAAAATAAAATAGGAACCATTATTTAGTGTTTAACTAAGCAAATGCACTAATGAAAGAAACGTGTGTATATTCCATTAATAATTGTTCATGTCATTTACCCTATTTGTAATATCTTTATGTTCAATTTTTAATTGTTTTTCTTTGATAAAATGCCAAAAATAATATAATCTGTATTAATGAAAACAAAAATCTATTTTCATTAATATATATTCCAAAAAGTCACCTTTTTGTTTTTTAACAAGATTTATTGTAATAGTGGGAAATGGATGTTGCTAAAAGGCAAGTGAAATTTTGTTTCTAATTTCCTATAGAGCTAGTTAAGTCATTAGAAAATTCAAATTGAATTTGAGACATTGCAAGTTACACTTCCGCAACTGAGCGAAATTTAAATATTTTTCTATATCATTCTCTTGTTGTATTTAGTGTGTATATTAACTTCTTCTTTTCTTTCTTTTAACGTCATAAATCCTTGACAGAGTAAGCTTAATTTCCTTTTTTAAACTGAGAAGTGACGAGACGTGTTTACAAAAGAGTCCCAGAAAAATAAATAAAGGGACGCTCTCCCGATGGCTCTCATTTTCGATTGACTAGAGTTGATTTCAGGCTCTGGCTTTCGCTAATGTTAGCTTTTAGGATATTCCTGAAATACGTTGAACATTTTTTGTATAGTTTTACATTGTGGTTAAGCCACTGAATTTTTTTAAAACACATTTTGCACTGTTAAATTATTTCTAATTGTTTACTGCCCAGTATGCATTTCATGACGCAGCTTTGACCACTTGTGATCAAACCGAAATTAGGCAGAAGAATTCGATTTTGCTTCCAAAGTTCTGTGATATTATTGAAATACAGGTGCTCTGTCGCTAATGCGTCTATGCAAGAGACCATGACAAATATGCGAATAAGTAAAATCCAAAAGAAACATTAAAAGTGCAACATAAAAACTGTTAGTACTTACTGAAAATGCAAATAATGGTTCCTGGCCTGAGTCGGTGGATTTTCAAGATTCAGAAAATCGTCTGCACCCATGTCGTATGATTATGCGGTATGTAAAAGTTCCCTTGAGTAGACATTTGGCTTGGATGTTCTCGGTTAATGTAAATTGCTAGTGCAATTTCGCATCAACAGAGTCTGGGTGCTTGGCCTTTCTGGTGGAGAAACCGGACGTCGAAATTATCTTGTGGCAATGGTACCACACTCATTGTGGTGCCGTTGAAAGTAATGGTACCAATCTCTAGGGAATGCACTAGATCTGCAATTGGCAAAACCAACAGCAGCCCATTAGAAATATATTTAAAAAAGGGTTGCTGTACAATGTGAAATCCCTGCTTTCAACCCTCTATGTAATGTGGAGAAATGGGTTCTTTGAATCTGAACACTGGGGCTAATAATTTTGAAAATGAAATCGGCAACAAATCCAGTCCTTTCAACTAGGTTCCCGTTTTTGTGAATTTGCAAAAATAGAATCTTGTTTGCGTAATCTTGTGAAATTACAATTTCAAATTTACTATATATTTAAAAACCAAATAAAAACTTTTAAAAAAAAAGGTTTCCAAATAAAAAAAAATGTAATATTCAATATTGATAAAATATGCATATGTTTCTTGTGAGTTCAGAAATAAGTTCTGAGAGTAGTGCATTTAGATACGGTTTTGTATGATTTGTAATTCAAAATGTATAAACTAAAAATTAGATAGGTAGAAAAACAGTAGAACAATAACACATCTACTAGCAACAGATATAAAACTATAAGTAACTAGAAAAAAAGATTGCAAATTTTATTCATTTATAAATGCATTTTTGTATCAAGAAGTAGCATAACATAATTGTGAGTAATGTAATAATCCGAGCACTCTCTATTTTCTGTATGTGATAACATTCAAATTCTTTGGATAATACAGGTTCTGCTGAAACAACAAATTTCATCTCAGGAAAATACCACAATTCTATTCCATGGAGTAGAATAAAATATTATGTCACAGAATCCATTTATATAGCTGTTAAACTTATTGTATTTTTATAAATTCCAAACAATCTTACAAATTTTTCCACCAGCAAGATCATTCACAGGGCAGAATTTTAACAACAAACCCTGTCTCTGAGCAAAGATCCAGGTAGTGATGTAAAATATGTCGACTATTTTAAACATTGATTTAAAAAAAAAAAAAAATGTCATTTTAAACCATTATAATATTTTGGTCAGTTTATCTGGCATTCATCTTTTGCAGTTAAAAACAATTCAAGTAAAATATTATTTATTCGAGTGCCATGTACATGTAACGTATTCAATTACCAGCTAGAATAAGAAGTTATTTGCAGAAAATACATACTGATATCTGAGAAGCAAATTATCTGAACCATCATCTTCTCAGAATAGAGTCCTTTTATTTATGTAATCATTTTGTGCTCTAATAAAATCAATTAATATAATTTATAACTTTTTTGTAGAACCCATCTTATTTATTGTCTTCAGTAATATGTAGAATAAGCACTCATGTTAAATTCTGTAGTAACCAATTATATTTTTTCACTTATACTACTCTCTTGCTTACATTTCTATTTCTGACGAACCTTGACACACCACATAAGCAAAAAGTAACTTATCATTTTAACTCAACAGAAAGACAAGCAAATGAAATATTTAACATATCATACCATCTAAGCAAACTTAATGTTTGTTTACTTATGACTAAACTATTACATTTAAGCAATATAATTATAATTACACAATATAAAAACATGTTTAGTAACTGTAATGCAAAACTGAGGGACAAGAAATGATTCTAAAAAATTGGATGCAAGATCATGCCCATTCATTGCTAAACTACATAGAACAGCCTGAATTACTTCAGGTTCGCCATCAAAGAGGACGGTTAGAAACATTTGGTTAGAGTGACTCATGAAAAGTTGGTTCATAGAAAAAGGGGGGGGGGTGAATTTTACAAATTCATAAAATACAAATACTTTAAATTTAAATAAATGAATCATGATTAATAGAGATTAGAAAATTTAGTATATATACAAATCAGTGGTGTAGTCCTGGAAAAAAAGGTGGAGGGACGCCGTCCCCCCTCGGCTACACCACTGATACAAATAAATTTTGATACTTAGATTTCCATACATTTTGTCAGTAACATACTATGTACTTAAAAAAACAAAAAAACAATTGTACCGTGGAAAATTTTAGGTGAACGACAGTGAACTCCTATAAAGGTACACCTTCAAGTACGTAGTAGTACAATAGATAAGATCCAGTAATAGAAATATTTTTTAAACTTTTGTACTAACTAACTTACTACATAAATTTTTAGACGTCCCACAGCTTCCAACCACGTAATTAGTTTGTAATTTACAGGTATCTTCAAAACATGTTAATTAAACTTTTAAAATCAAATTTGACAAATCGAACATTTGTATAGTTGGTGCAGCGGCGGGGTCGGATTTCAGATATTTGAAAATCTGTTGGGCACGGGATGTTCAATGTCTAGTGGCTACAGGCAGGGCCAGTCTAGTTGGATGGAAAATTTTTCGAGACCTAATCATAATTTTTGTTATTTTCGTAACTGATTTCCAAATCTGACTTTCCTGGCCTGCACACACTGGCAGGGACGTAACTAGGTCATTTTTTAACTGGAGCGAAACCAGGATTTAACACTCCCTCCCCACTTAGACAATAAAAAAAAAGTATATGTATTTAGGCAAACACACACATTTAGTCAATTTAGCGCCCCTGAAACAATCTGTCGCCAGGGGCATACGCCCCGTCTGCCCCCCCCCCCCCCCGCTCTAGTTACGTCCCTGCATGCACACTAGGAGGGTTTTGCTAATAACGCTTTTAACATTTATATATTTCATTTGAATAAAATGTTATAGTGCATCATTTTGGTGAGGACATGACCCTTCCCTATGTTACTGGTAGGATAAACTTTCATATTCAACAAAAAGCTTATAAATAAGTATAGGTATACTCAAAATTAATCAAAAAATTGGAAATTTTACGATTTTTGTTTTAATTAACAAAACGAAAATCTGCTAAATGTTTCTAAAATTCTACTAATTAAACTGTGATAACTTATGTTTTTTTTAAACGAATGAAACGATATATATTGGCTACCAGAAATAGCATTTTCTTTTACTTGGGCACATGCAAAATGAATAAACATTACTAATAAAATGGAGGAAAAACCTTACTGTGCGTTTGAAGCTTCAGACATATTATTCATCTTCTTTTGTTTCTTAGGAGGACTAGAAAAGGAAAAAATCTTCGGAACAAAATCACTCTTCAGCATTTTTCTGTGATAACAGTTAATATAAGAAACAGGATGCCTCAAAGTGCTCGGAACAGCAGATCTTAGTTGACAGATGGCATGAAGTTATCGTGTTTGATTTTAACAAGCCATTCTTTCAAACGCTCTGGATTAGAATAGGGAAGTAAATGAGACGATATTCTTTTCGCTTTGCATTCTTCCTTTACACTATTATTGGTGCATCCATAGGCACAACAGTGGGTACCCATCTTTCTTTACGAAAAAAGACGATTTTAAGAGCAAGTGCGACTTTCCCAAATCAAATAACATTACCACGTGCGTTTGTTTGCCATATTGCCCCCCTCGCCGCGGTGTTCTTCTTCTCGGCGTGAAAGTATCCCATTTCGCCAGAATGTCCCCTTTAATAGGAGGGGCCTTAAGAGAAACCACCCACTGCTTCCCGTGACGTAGAAGGTAGACCGAGGCAGAAATATCCCTTCGTGGTTGCGAGCGTCAACATTTGATATTTGCAGGATATTTTATTGTTTTCGAAAGTCTTCGGTGTTTAGTTTGAGTTCTATTCCAGTTTTACAATTTATTTTCCTAAGAAAAATGTCAGTTTCTTCTCAAGGAGTTATTCCAATAGGAGATGGTAATGTATTCAACTTTTTAAAAGTAATGTTAATAGATTACTGTTTTAAAAGGCTAGATGCAATCTTATGTTATAAGTAAACAGAAAGAATCTTGCTTACGCAAATACTGGATCTAAATAGTTAATTAGGATCCTGGATCTAGAAGACGAAGACTGAAACTTAGTATACGAGTGTTATATTACTAATTAGTTGACATACTAATGCTAAGTCCTTTTCAAGTGCTATTTTTAACAGTCCTTCCTTACCAATGAAGATGAGAAAGACATTGCTAACTAACGTCCTTCTTATCGCACCACATTCTTCGTTCTGTATTGCTAATACAGAACGAAAGAATATTTCTTTGCCAAAGAAAACAAACTATACTTTTTGAAACAAAGATAATTGAAAACAAAATCCCTAAAGATTCAGGACTAACATCCTTAATTTCTAGTCGAATGTGAAGTGAAATTGTAGGTTCTAAAGTGTGTATGTTTTATAACTTAGGCAGGAGTCGATCCAGCATTTTTTAACAGGGTCCTTTTTTTTGTGAATTTTAAAGAGATTTTTGTGAAAATTTAAACATATAGTGATGAAAAGTTTTATCATTATTTGCCACTTTTATAATAAATAATGATGTAAAAAACACAATTTGAAAGCTTAGGATTTTGTGAAGGGTCCGTTTTGATTGATTTGAGTTTTGTGAAGGGTCCAATTTGATTGATTTGAGTCTTGTGAAGAATCCGTTTTGAGTTTTGTGAAGGGTCCGTTTTGATTTGGACGCGGATGGTTCATTTTCATTGATTTAAATTTTGTGACGGGTCCCGAAAATGGGCACGAACTCCCTCTGGCACGACCCTTGTTAGGGATGGTGCGAATTGGACTGGAAAGTATCAAAATAACACCATTATTCATGAAAGGGTCAAAACCCATGATACTAGACCTGAGACCAACATGCTGCATGGATTCACCAAGCTTTTGCAGTAACAAAAAATTTTTTTCGAGAAGGAGGGGGGTGATATTGCTTGGGAGCTGTTTATTGACAGCTATTTTTTTTAATCTTCTTTTAGATATCAGAATTTTGAACAGGGGGAGATATTGCTACGTCCCCCTGTCGCCAGAGCTGCCAAGTGTTTCGAATTATCCAGATTCGTCCCGATATTTTTAGTGTTCCGAAAATAAGATTTCTCCCACCAAAATCCGATTTTTTGGGGAAGAAAGAAAATTATTTTACCCTTTTTCCCCCCTATTTTGCTGTGATGAAGCAGCTAAGCCTTTCACACGAAAACGCATATTCTGCTGTTTTATCCGCCGAAACGGCGATGTTTTAAGAAAAACTGCACCAAATGGAGGAAATACTTCTAATTACCGATTTTTTTTTTTTTTTTTTTTTTACGCATTTCCGAAATCCAACTGCATCCGCTTCAGTAAAAACAATCTCATTTTTTTTACTATATATTTCGACCACTTAGACGTCAATAATTTTGTGTTCACCATTATTTTTGTTCTTTCTTTTATTTTTTATTTTTGTAATAGAGGACTTGACTGATTCGAAAATAGCAAACTAGGTGCATCAGAGTTCATTGAAACCGACACTTTGTAAGAATTAACCTTAATTTTTAGCAGGCTTTATATTTGGTTAATGAAGAATTTGAAAAATGAAATTTATCTAAAAAGTTATTAAAAGCATTTTGGATGGTGTTAGTCTGCAAATCAGGGGATCCTATACTGGAGGATTGGGTTACAGCTGGGAAATTTGTGAGTTACCACAATTCAGAGGTTTCAGACATTTTATTTTCTTAAAATGTTTGCAATCATGTCAGTTATTGTGCTTGTTAAATATTGTAGAGCCTCATTAATGCTATAGTTCTAAATATATTTACTCAAAATAATTTTTGCGTTTCCACTTTTTATATACAGTGAAATCTCGATAACTCGACACCCCAAGGGGACACGAAAACATGTCGAGATAAGCGGGTGTCAAGTTACCGAGGTTCCGTAATTTCAATTGCTAATATTGGTTTGCATTGTTATTTATTTACCATTCAAGTTATAAATAATCTAATTCCAGTGAATAAATTATCCCCGTTTATTATTTATCTATTATTATTATTTTTAAAAGTTATACATTACAATTAAATAAATATATAAACTAGGGCTCGACTGATGGCATTTTTTGGCCGATGGGCCGATGCCGATTGTTGGCCGATTGTTCCAAGGTCGGCCGATGGCCGATTATTTTGCTCTTCCATCGGCCGATGGCCGATGGAAAAACTTCCCTTTAAACCACGTGTAGAATGCTTGTCAAAAATGTCATTTAAATCATTTATTTATTTTTATGTTTATAAAAACATAAATGCCTTATTCAAGCACCATAAAAGACTTTGGGGGAAGTTTACATGATACAGTAACTTTGAAAGTTCGGACATTTTTCCGATTTCAGTTTTATTAATTTTTTTTTTAAAGAGACTTGCTTAAAATTGCAATATTTCATGTGAAATGCAGTTAAACATCTTTAACTGAGCAATAAATAAATAAATATAAGGGCTCGACCGATGCACCAGTGCCGATAGTTAAAAAATCTAGCCATCGCCACCGGCATTCTTCGGAAACTTCGGAAAAACTTTGGCCTATCGACCTTGAATAACATCTAAATGCCGATGCAATGCCTATGTTTTCCGTATGGAAAAATATCTTCCAGACTTTAATTTATTTTTACTTCAGAATGAAAAGTACCAAAAATCACTTTCCTGTATCTAGAAAAAAAACAGGACAATTTCCCGATCGCGATATTATTTTTCGATCTTATATTCCCCTAATCCGTTACTTTTCAGATATACTAATAGTAATACTAGTAAATACAAAACTGAATAAATGTAGAATAAACAATCAGAAGAAAACAAACATCAGCTAAAGCGACCTTGTAAGGCACGTGCACGAAGCAAAGATTGGTTCCGATTATTCATCGTTTTGACTCCGTTTTTTAGTTCATGGTAGAGTTTTACATGAATCCCTTGATTTTGATGCAGAGGAACTAGAACATTTAGTATTATTTTTATATGAAACTCATTCATTTTTAAACGAGTGCAGTATTTTGTTTGAATTAAAGATTCCTGAGCGCCCAAAATGTCGCGTTGTTTTAAAATAGTGTGAGAGTTGGACATAAGGAATTAAAAAAGAAAAAAAATAATTTTTATTACGTACGGTTAGACCAGAAATGCACGACGCGTTTTTAGCTACCAGTTTGTTTAAAGTTGGGATTCGATACTCGTACAGAAAAAAAAAAAAAATCTTTATCTTTTCAATTTGCGCCTTGCCTACCAGTTTTTGGCAAGACAAAATACTAGGGATCAAAACGGACAAATTTAAAATTAATAACGTGCAGTTTTCGTTCTCGTATTTGAGAATGGTCGATTTCACAACGGCAGTTTGTATAAAAAGCAGTGTTGCGTTTCAAATTGAACCCTCCAACCCGATTCAAAATACCCTCCCATAACCGACAATTTTTTATATGTGGCGCTACCTTCTGCGAAAACAATGTAACTGTTCAAAATTCCTGAGACTCGAATTCGCTTAAATTATATGTCTACCTTTTTAACGTTATTTTTAAACACAAAATTAGTTCAATTTTGCAATAGTTTGGAAATCTTTTCTTTTTATCAAATTTTAAAAAAGTTCTCACGGTGACGAAATCACGTTTATTCTGGGAAGAGAGGGCTCTGGAGTCTCAAGGGTTTAAACTGCAATTCTTTTTACACAAATTAATGTCGACAGTTATTGCGGCACGCCATTGCATCCACTGAGCTAAATAAGAGAAACCTGGAGCGAGGACTGGGCGGTCGAACCGCTTCACACCCTTTTCAGATATCAAGGCAAAACGCGCAAACTACCAATTCGCGCAATGATAAAACGGCTAAATTTAAAAAGCTCTCGAGCTCTTAATTCTTTTCCGATTTTTCTAAAAAAATTTATTCTAATGCCAGACATATAATAATTTAAAATTTCTCATAGCATTTTAGAACAATTATTCATACATTTTTTCACGATAAAAAACATTTTGCGACACTTTTTATTATCTTTGAATGCTATATGGGAGTGTGCGACTATGGCAGGTTTAAAAAATGTTTATTTAGACAGGAAGACACCCTGATTAATTGATTTACTCTCCTTGACTACTGATGAATAAATACTTTACACAGTTAAAATTATAAATCTCATAAGAAGTTTCAGTGGGGAGCAGCTTCGAACAGCATCAATATAGCGACTTTTATTCCCAAAAACGATAAATGTGTTTTTAGAGTTCTTACACTTTGATATTGCACTTAAACATAATACAATTAACAAGAAGTTCCGTCTAGAACTATACGAGCCTACTTTCCCGTATACACCAAATTCAAATTTATAATCTAGCTATCTCTTTCTCTCTCTTTCTTATTTATCTTTAATTCTAATTATTGAAAATATACCTTTTTCAACGGATAATACATATTCATTCACTCACTCATTCATTCTTTCATTTATTCAGCCATGCATTTATTCATTCATTCGTTACCTCATTCAAGTGTTTATTCATTCATTTACGCATTCATGTATTTATTCACTCATTTATTTATATTTTCATTTATTCAATAATTTATTCATTCATACTTTTCCTCATTCATTTATTCATTGATTTATTCTTTCACTCTTTCATTTATTCATTCATTCATTATTTCACTCTTTGAGTCACTGAGAAATATCCTTGAAAATCCCGATAAAAAAATTTCATAGCAAAATAGGTTCGTAAGTTCTGGATAAACTTTCTATTTCTACATGTTCTACGTTATAAGAGCTTTCCGATAAAGTTTGTTCCAACCAAATCGGTCCGTTAGATCAGGATTTATATAGGGCTAAAATTTCCCCGTAAGCTCTGTGTTAATTTTTTGAACTGTTCAAAAATGAACAAAAACTGTTCAAATCAATATTTCACGCCGAGAACTCCTTTCAATAAGCTTTCAATAGGAACTTGGCTCTTGTGCCCAGAGTTTACAGAATTTGCTTCAATTTTGACCATAGGTGCTAATGTTAAAATTTTTTTAACTGTTCAAAATTGAACAAAAAATTGTTCAAATCAAAAAGTAAAATATAGAAATGAGATGTCCTCGCCGAGATCTTTCGAATGCAAAAAGAATTTTTCCAATCCGACAATTCGTTCAAAAGTTATTAGGGGGGGAAAGACCGACAGACCGACAGACAGACAGACCGACAGACAGACAGACCACAGACAGACAGACCGACAGACACACTTTTTCCCCATCTCAATACCCTACTTTCAAATTTTTTATTTTTCAATCTTTATTTAATTACTTCACTTATTTTTGACTTTTCTTGACTTTTAACGATATTTTCACGATACATTAAGCCTTCTTTCATGCTTTATTATTATTTTTTTTTACTTTTACGGGAAAGTAGGCTAAAAAGAAGAAGCACTTAAAATAAGAAGAAAGAAGTCATTTTTTGGAGACATTATAGGATAACATTTTTATTTAAAAAAGTTTTGCAAATAACTGGAATGGAGCATGTCATTTTGAGATGAATCTGAAATGTATAAGCATTTACAAATTTTATATTTTACAAGTTTACTTGCCTATGACCAAGTTAAATATTTCTCACTAATGGAACATTTCATTTATGGATATTAAATGTAAATAAGAATAATAAAGAAATACTACTTATTTTTTTAACCATGCACTAATTAAAAATATAGCTGATCAGTGTATCTGCTGGGAAAAAGTGTGTGCTGTAATTCAAAGTTTTATAAGCACATTAAAACTCTTTGAGTGCAGATGTTAATTTAGTAACAAAAAAAACATGATCATAATAATATTTATCATGATTTTTTAAATCATGCACAAATAAAAATTTCAGCTCATCAGTATATTTACAGGGGAAAAGTGCTGCAATTCAAAGCTTTATGAACTCATTAAAAATCTTTGAGTGTAGATGTTAATTTAGTAATAAAATAATAAATAATAATAAAATAAATGTTTTTTAAAAATAGCCACAATTTGACAAAATAAAAATTAACACACGCAAAAATCAAAATTTTGCTCAAATGAAAAGTTAATTCAAAAACATCAAAATTATTATTGAAATTTCCATTAACTAGCAAATTAAGATAAAAGCAAAGAAGGTACATGATTTAACTATTTGTGTAACTGATATTTTCACTTATAATAAAATATTACGTAATAAGGTTTGATTATCGAGAAAACAGGAGAAATATTTAGGCTATAATGCTAAAAGAAAAAGATTTTCAGCAATGTAATTAAGTTGTAATATTATGATTTAAGGTAAACTTTATTCATCCAAAAACAATTTTGTGTACATTATGGGCATAGTAATTAAATTTCTGTGAAAAAAAGCCATTCAAAGATAGAATACGAGAATAAGGCATTTAAAGTTTAAATAGGCAATTCGCCATCAAAATGAGCTTTAACACCGTTTTCTTTTAAGTTTCACGAATTTATTTTTACATCCCTTTGCACAACAGGATGCAAACGTATTGCTAAATGACGAAAATAAAATTTTTTGATAAACTATGATAAATTAAACCGAAATTTGTAACAATACACCATACGAGCCAATGCTTCCACAATGGGAAGTCGGCGATATTTTGCCTTGAACGCTCGAGCACTGTATTCATGCGCGTCGGCTCGCAAGCTGCCCTGTTGAAGCATGGGGAGTCCTCACTCCAGATTTCTCTCATTTAGCTCAATGATTGCATAACGGAATTTTAGGACACAAGAACTATACACATGAACGATTGTGCTTCGTTTGCAAATCTACGGATCCCAACCGTTATGGCAATTTGTTCAAGAAAAAGACGAAATACGCATGCAATATGTAAGTGGATCTTGATAATACTAGTAATTATGATAAAAAAAAAACAGTAAATAGTAGCGAGCATGCCGAAAGAAGATTAAGAATGAGTAACAATTTAATTATTATGATTGTTGTTGTCATTCTCGTTCTCGCATATGTGGAATTTTTTTTTTTCTTTCAATAACTTGTTATAAGAACTGGGATCCTCAATTTTTGTGTCGTGCGTTTACGAAAATAACTCACAGCAAAAATTAAAGTTGGTTTCTTTTATTTTTCACTTATTTATTTACACATGAATAGTTAATCTATAGCGGTTGGGATCCGTAAAAATGCATTTTAATAGTAAACGGTGTGCTGATTGATTAAATGCTACAAACATACCAACAATATCACAAAAGCATCCAACTTTAAGCAAAAAAAAAAAAAAACACACACATTTTGTAGCAGCATTCCTGCAGATATTTTTCTTGCTGAAGAAACATCAATATTTCTTTCCCCCTTCTGTTCTTCTTCTTTTGCTATATGTGTGAGAATTATTCTTAGAATAATTCTCGCTGACTCGGAACAAAAGTGCGAATTCTGCAGAATCGTCGAATGAAGTCACAGAACAAGATATCCGACTGCTTTTCCGAGTATTCCCTCCGAATGTCTATTAACTCCAGCACGAAAATTGGGGATGTTGGGCATAAATAGGCAACCGGATAATAAGAGCCTGAGCTGATATAAAATAAGCGACACCCATTTGTTATCAAAACGGTGTAAAACAAAATTTGGCGTTGTTCTAAAATTAAAAATAGTATTTGTTTTTTTAAAATCTTTAAAACTTCTGTCGTAAAAAACTAAAATATTTATAAAATCTCCCAAAAACTATTAAGGAGCCAAAAGAAAGCCAGGAAGCCAAGCAAATTACTCCAAAAGCCAAATGTTTCGTATTTATCTTAAAAATAGCCAAATTAGCAACCCTGGCTCCCCCATGATGGCGAAAATTGTTTTTAACTGCTGTGCTGCCTCTTATTGTATGAAAATAGAAAACTAGCTATGGAGGAGGAAGACAGTTAAAGACAGAATGTTTTGTGCAAAATTGTATCAAGTTTTGTGGAAAGTTGGAAAACATCGGCCTGGCATCGGCTTTTAGATGTTTTTTAAGGCCGATGGGCCGATGTTTTTCTGAATTTAACATCGGCCGCCGATGCCGATGGCCGATGGCAAGTTTGTTGAACAATCGGCGCCGATGCATCGGCGAGGCCGATGCATCGGTCGAGCCTTAATATAAACATATAGTACATCAACTCAAAATACCTCATGTGAAAAAATCCATAATTTTGGTTTGTTTTTAACAAATGTGGATATAGTGTTTCGAGCGATTCCATATTCTTTAGCTAGATCAGTTTGAGTCCTATCCCTTTCAAGTTTTTTTTTCATAATTTCTACTTTTGATTTCAAGCTTAAAGTAGTCAGTTTACAAAGAGCCATTGCGGACACATCTACTGATTGACGAAGATAAGAGCAAATGGCAAAAAGCATAAAGCACGGCTATTCCAGCTTTCAGTGATTGTAAATGTTATCGCATGAGCACATGCGCGAAGCATGTTTGCACCTTTTCATAGACTGGAGGGAGTCTCAAGCACTGATCTCTATACTAACCGTGACTGACAAGATAAAGAGAGGTCACCTTGACCATCTCTACGAAGAGCATGCTTATTGTTGGGTGTTGGGTTTCTGACTCACCAGAGTACAAGGGGAATCTTCCATTAACACTTTCGAAAAAAGAATTGATTTATGGACAACGAAACATCACTGTAAAATTCTGAGAATTGTACACCGTGAAAAAATACCGGAAGAAAAAGTAAATAAGAATACAAAATGGAGGTCGACTTATAGGGGTTCCTTGAAATTGTGTGTCAAGTTAGAGAGTTTTTCAACCATTGAAATTACCATTGGGCCAACCATAAGTTACTGAAATGTTGACTTACCGAGGTAGTCGACTTATCTGCGTGTCGAGCTACCGAGGTTCCACTGTATTTTCATACGCATTTTAAAATACACTTATATCCACTTTAGTAACAGAGTTTTTTCTATCACGTCAAGTACTCATATGATATTTTAATGAAATAAAAAGTATTAATCAAAAATATTAAGGGACTTTCTAAATCTAGCTAACAAAAGGTTACATTCTAAACTGAGAAAAATATTTTATAAGCAGACCATGAGAAAAGCCATGCATAGTGAAATGCTCAATCATTAGTAGAAGTTTTTTTTACGCATGATGTGTTCCTATTTTTTCCCCGAAGTGTTCCTAATTTTTGTCTCCCAGGGTTGGCAGGTATGATATACCCATAAAGTGTGAATAGCCCATTAAAAGCTGTAAAAAACTTGACAAGCTATGGTATAAACTTTTATGTTCTAAAAGAAATGCATGTTTTATGTTGTTACCCGGATGAACAATTTGTCATGTGTATACAGCCCAAGAGAAAAAAAGGTTTTGTGCCTCTGATGTATTATAGCAAAGGTGGGTAGCTATAAACTCCTGGACCTTAAGTTCAGTTGTACAGTAGTTTGTAAACATTTTCAAAACTTTGCCTTAAGTCCAGGTAATGAACTTGAGAGAGAGATGAGATAAATAGTCTGTTTGGCTTCAGAAGGAATATGTCCTGTGCAACTACTTAATTGCATTTCTGGGTACTTGCAGAAAATTTCATTGTCCAAAACAGTTTGGCAGATTTACAGTAGAGTATTCAAGTTATAACTAAAAGTTACACAAATTCATGTATGTTTGAAGAAAAGTTTTTCGTTTTTTAGCAAAAAATTGTCTTGTTTGGCGCTTTTGGCTTCAGTTCACTAAAATAATCAATGAGTTTTTCCGTAAGTACCCATTTCTGTGATTAGATAACTATAATCTTCGATAATAAAAGCTGCATTGATATCATTTATATCAATCAAAAGACGTTTAATTGTAATGGGATTGTTATTTGTGATGGCATGAATAGCTTTACAGGGCACTTAATTTTTATCGAGAGATTGTTAGGCAACTAAGTAGCTGCCTTACTGGGTCTGGGAATTTGTTGGTTGTCTTGTCTCTTTGTATTTGTATTTGATACTTGCTTGTTTCTATGTTATTTTCTCATTTTTTTCTTTTGTTATAATTAAAATTTATTCTTAGATGAAGTTTTTCGTCGCAAACTTTTAATGGATGGTGAAGGAATGGGTGATGATCGAAGGCTCAATATCCTTCTAAAAAGTTTCTTCAAATGGGCAGATGGAAAAAATGAATCAGAAGAAGAAATGTATGATTATATTTACATTTTTTTTTTTTGAACAAATTTTCATGTAGATTCTCCTATGCTTGCCAACTTTTTAAAATGGGCATCAGGGAAACTTAAGTGAACACAATTACTTCATCAAAGCAATATTAACATTCGTGATTTAAAAAAATTGAGTACATACAATACAACAACTAAACTGCACTTTTATTAGTCTTACACAGTGGTCGGCAACCCATCCATCGCGATTGACCGATAGATCGCGAGCCCATTTTCAGTCGATTGAGACAGAATTTTGGATAGTTTATATTTATAATAAATTAAACAACTTTGAATTAGAATTCAAATTTATTGTTTTTTCTATTTTCAGAAATTGTTTATTAGTTTGTCAGACCATTCACTGGACCTAAAAATAAACTTGCCAATAATATGGAATGTCAGTCGTCACACTAAGTGTGCTCTCGGCTTGGTGAAAATTAATTGAAGAATCTAACAGCATTTCACTTGTGTGTTTTAGTTAAAAAAACTGTATTTTTATCAAATTTAAAAGAAATGCAGTAACTCCTCGTTATATCGCTCATTCGGTTATATCGTGCTTTTTCTATGTCTTTGAACATTTTGAGTTTGAGCTCTTGAAAGTAAAAATATCTGAGTAAAGCCCTTTCCACCCATTAAACGAAGAAGCAAATTTGTATGAAGCATTTGTTCAAAGCCATCAAACAGGAATGTTTTCCTTTCTTCTGAATTTGCTGCAGTTAAAAACTGCATCAATTCTCCCACTCCCCAATTTAAATACCTGTTTAATGACTATACTCAAACCAGTTGAAGATTTACTTGTTCTTTTTGTATTGATCCTTACCCCCATTGAATGAAAGAGACAGATGCCTACTGCCTAAGGTAATTTACACCCATTTTTGTATACCTTTTTATACAGAAAGGATTCGCGCTTGGCTGAACAAATCCAAATTATAACCCCCTTAACCAAGAAAGAGAGAGTGATAGGTAAAGGAATTTTCTGGAAAGAAAATGGTTACCTTTACCTTTGACATCGTTTTCACACCATGCTCAGGGGGCATGCGCAGGGCCACTCACTTCGCTTGTACTTGACTTGTTTGAGTTATTTCTAACGGCATTGGTTATATTGCACATACACTTTTTTGCTGTTCCCCGACAAGCGAGATATAACGAGGGGCTACTGTAATATATTACTGTTGTTTTGATGCGAGTAATGGTGTTAACATAGCATTAGTTTAGAAATTTTAAAGTAGGTATTTTATAAGCATCAAAACTTGTTCTGGAAAGAATTAACCTACCATTTGAAGACAGACCCAATCCCAAGATGTCCTTTTAATAATGTATGCATAACAACCCCCCCCCCCCCCCCCCTCAGTCCTCCAAGTCGATCTTGGTGTTCGTCTAACTTGAAAAGTAGATCTTCAGTCAATTTAGGTTGCCGACCGCTGGTCTAACATATAATCTTGAGAAAAATAAGTAAAAAAAATTTGTAAATTTTCATCTTATGTTGTCCTAAAATGTTTACAAGTACTGTCCTAATTATTTTTTCAACCCACTCTTAATCCTGTAAAATACACACTTTGTTAAATTCCTGATAACTATAATTTGTACACATCCTCCAAATTCATGATGATCAGTAGCAGGGGTGTCGCTGACGCGCTATAGCACGTAAAAGACTCGTGATACGCAAAAAGGACCCGATATTTGAAACCTCACGCATCCTAAAAGACACGATCTGTTCCGTTCATTAATTTCTTTCAAGTTTCTTAAAAGGAAAACCAGAGTAGAATGAAGTTTTTTTTTTTGCTGAAGAGATTACTAAAAAATCCATTATCCATTGAGAACAAGCTCCCTAACAACCTTCCTTATCAGTATTTTTCTTCCATTCCAATCGCACTATACACAATTGGCCCAATGAAACTTATTCCTCACAGGGGGCTCAGTCTTTGTCCCCAAGGTAAAATTGGAAGTAGCTTTGTTAGAAGGCAAATACAGTATAGGACCTCAATTCCTTAACCCTCAGGGCCGCAATTTTTCCGGATTTCGGGTCCTCATTCAAAAAATTTTGTAAGTAGCATCAGAGGCTATATAATTTGCTCTGAAAGTTTTTACTAGGCATGTTGCTCATTTATAGTATTTTTTTATTATTGTATATACTCACCTTTAAGTCATGAAATTTAGCACACAAAACGAAGTTGGAGTCGGCTTACATTTGAGGCGGAACATCGAAAAGTGTCAGACTTTTCCCGATATTATTTTAACCTCTTTCTTTAAACAATAAAAGAAAAGAATTCCATCAAATTCTGATGTGATTTTATATTCTCTAGCCTCTTAATTGCAGTAAAAAATCAGACTATCGTAAAAATGCAAGAAACGCTCAATTTCAATTTGTTAGGGAAAAGTCCCAAAAACAAGATTCAGAGGAGTGTGTGGACCTCGCCTTAAGTGTCTGGTAAAAACATGAGAAAAAGCATTTTTAAAAATAACAAAATAATTTATTAGACATTAATTTTTAAACATTTGTAAAAATTTAACAATCTTTAAACATCCCTATTCTGCAGAATAGTAAATAAAATTTATACAAACAATCACAGTCCAAGTAGGATCCCTTTTTTTTTTTCACCGGCACGTCGATTAAACACTTTCGGTCAACTGGATTCCACTCATACTTTGATGAGTCAAGCTGGTCGTCCGCCATTCATTAAATCCGGCAGGTTAAAAAGAGAACCACCATTCTGTAAGCACAGGAACGACTGTACCAACTTCTGCTCGTCAGGCTGGAACCATATCTTGCCAAAAACAGTAGGTCTCCAGACCTCAAATCCGTACACAGACGGAGCACCGGTCGACGTGGACGGCTACCACGTTGTTAGGAAGCTGGGAGGCAACCGAGAGAGAGAGAGCTCGGATGGAATCAGAGCTTTTTATAGCGAAAACGTTCCATCCGTCATTAACTCATTTGCATTTTCCAGCTTGAAATATCCTAAAACAAACTTCAGCAAACAATCCTTCCGTGCGAGTGGCAACACTATTTTTACAAACTCACACCGGAAATAAATAAAATTAACATAAGAGTTAACTGTACGAATTAACTTTCTTTTTCACTGTTAATTTAACGGTTAGAACCGTGAAAGTTGTTTACATTTCAGCACGTGGCATTTTAACGTTACGGAGGTCGGGATGTTCGTCAATAGGTACTTAAAATGAGTTCTACCCCGAGCCCTGGAGATAATTCCCCGTACATGTGAGTAAACATTTTGCATTTGGAACGTCAAGAAACTTTAATAAAAATAAAATAGGCATATTTTGCCAACACAATTTCAGGAATGTTCTGTATCGCGCGAAAATTAGAGCTCTTTAAAAAAATAAATATAATAAAACTACAAGAAATAAAAAAAGCAAAATTTAGTGATATTAACTTAGAATTAAAGCAATAATTAATAAAATCTCCTAAAAACAAACCCTTTTCAGAAAATCGTGAAAAAACTTTTTTGAAAGCTGCACATTTCCTATCTTAAACATGTTTATTACATTTTATTTTCCTTCCCTTTTTAAAATGCCTATCTCCAAAAAGAAATGGTGCAAAATATTTCCCGATTTTTCTTCAAAAATCAAAAGCTGTTATTTTTCAGTTGCGAATATTTTGAAAAAGTTTCGGATTTTGGGTCTTCTGGATTCCGAGATTCCGAAATTTGTGGTCCCATACTCTAAATGAAATTTCTATCTATTTTCATTAAACTTTAAGCACTAGGTGTTTAAAGAAATTGTGTGCTTGTTAAGAATGCAAGCTTTAAACAGTAAAAAAATTGAATGCTCAATCGCAGGTTTAATTTTATTTTGTTTCAATAATTTAAATTTTTGCAATATATACATACGTCCAGTCGTTCAAAAGAGATTCAAATAAAGAACGAAACTGATAAAAATTAACGTTACATTTGAAGAAGTCTGAAAAGAAAAATTGGTGTTTATGCACACCTTGCTGCTATATTATGGCGATTATCACCTTAAATCAAGTCATTTATTTATCACGATGGGTTGATAGTGCATTTCCAGGATATATTATCTGAAATTTATTTCAAAACGTTTTATCATTTAGCACATGTCTTTATGAAATCTTGGATCCGTTTTCATTCTATGAATTAGGAATTTTGTTTATTCCATCTAGTAGTCATATGGTTAGTACCTAATATAGAATTTTGCTACCTGCTTTTATAAAAGAGCAAGGTTGTTTTTTGGGCTATATTAAGGAACGTCTCTTTTTTGATGCATTATGGTTACTGTACTTTTACAAACTGAAGCAATAGCAACATACGATAATGCCAGGAAAAAATGCTTTGGGGACCCACAATTTTCAAGATGGGACTCACTTTTTTTTAAGTTGTGGGTCCTTGGGACCCTGTTCTTCGAATACTTAATGACATCCCTGACTAGTAAAGCAAGAGTGCCCTCATCCAAAGAGCTACATCCCTTCAAAAGCTATGTAGCACCCCCCCCCCCCAAAAAAAAAAACAAAAAAAACATAGACTAAAGACTCCTTAAAGCAACCCTCTTAAATGTTTAATAGCACAGTCTGTTCCATGACTTCCCCCTCTTGGACAGGATTTTTTTAGAAATTCTTGGGTACTTCTGTGTAGAATTCTGGTAAGGGTACTTTATTTAATTTGTGTCTTCCATGAATGATTATTGCCCGTCTGTCTCAGCTATTGTGAATTCTATCTTCAATATAATATGAGCATGTAGTAAAAAAAAGAGGTCCACAGTGAATGCACAAAAGTTGGGATTAAAAGCAGTTCTCTGAAATTGCCATTTAAAGTTTCGGTAGCTACTTTACCTTTTTTTTTTACTTTAATCTGTGCTAAAATTGATCAGATCCGCAATAATTAAATAAAATCATATTTTTATCTCCCGCTCTCTCTTTAAACAATTTCCTACAAAATCATTGACAAAGTTTTAAAATTACTATGAGAGATTATGCTTCTTCAAAATTAAAAAAAATAACTATCCTTCGCATCCACTTATTAGTTTGGATAGTTGACAGAAATGAGCGAAATCATGTCACACTAAACTTTATCTCTAAAATTTAAAATTGCTGTAAAGACTTAAGGAATGCATTCTTTATTTCGAAGGTGAAAGTTTGCAGATTTTTAATATGTATATAGGTAACGATTACACTTACACAAGATATTTTTAGTTTCTAGTTCATAATTAGACACATATCAGTTAGTTAGAAACAACAGTACAGAAGGTTTATTTTTATATTTATTTTTATTATTTATTTCAGTGTTTTGTCTTTTTCGGAATGATCTACCACCCCTAGGCTTGTTTTAAGAAAGTAGTCGGCAACCTTTAAAAAGTAGGCTACTAAAAAATGTTGAATGAATGAACCAGTGGCTAATTGCTAAATTTAATCTTTTTCTCAATACTGACAATTAAAGAATTTCATATTGCTAGGCCCCGGACTTAATGACCGAAAAATGTTCTAAAAATGTACCAAAAATGACACAAAAAAGGCCATTAAAACTGAAAAAATGCACTTTTTGAAACAATACAGTTTTAAGATCTGATTTCACAATTTGATTGAAGCAGTTTCAATACTAGCTTTTTGAAAAATTACAACACCACCATCATCAAATGATTTTCTAAAAAAGTAAATGAATAAAAAATGAAAGTAATACAATCAATAATTTTTGAAACATGTGTTTTGATAATTTTAATACCTCAAATGAGAGAATCTAAAGAACTCTGAATAATTAAGAATACTTTTTTACCTTATAAAAGACCACATCCAGAAGTAAGTTTGTATATCTTAAAAAAATGTCCTTCAATGTACATAGTTGGGACAAATTTTAAAGAAGTAAATAGAAACTCATGGGGAATGAATTTTTTTTTTTAAATTTGCACTATACACAATCGGCCCAATGAAACGTATTCCTCACAGAGGGCTCAGTCTTTGTCCCCAGGGTAAAATTGGAAGTACATTTTTTATGCTTAGTAAGCTTTGTTAGAAGGCAAATACAGTATGGGACCTCAATTCCTTAACACTCGGGGCCGCGATTTTTCCGGGTTTCAGAATTTTCTGGATTTTGGGTCCTCTTTCAAAAAATTTTGTAAGTAGCATTAGAGGCTATATAATTTGCTCTGAAAGTTACCCTGGGGACAAAGACTGAGCCCCTTGTGAGCAATGCTTGTCATTGTGCCGATTGTGTATAGTGCAATTGGTGTTTTAAAAGGAAGAGCTGTGCAAATTTGAAAAAAAAAAAAAAAATCATTCCCCATGAGTTTCTATTTACTTCTTTTAAATTTGTCCCAACTATGTACATTGAAAGATGTTTTTTAAGATATACAAACTTACTTTCGGATGTAGTCTTTTATATGGTAAAAAAATATTTTAAAAAGAGTGCCAAAAATTCTTTGTTAAGTTGTCTTCATTCAGTTTTGTAGCGATAGGTTTGCAATACCAACGTTTGCCAACCTTTTATTTTTATTATTATTACTATTATTGTAAAATTTAAGGGGGGAAAATCTAAAAGGTAGAAAAATGTTCTAAAAATGAGAAAAATATATAAAACAATTAAATAAATCATTAAATCATGCGCTCCTAAGCAAGAAACACCTCGCTAAAATGCTGGAAAAATGCATTATCATAAGCTTCTGGGCCCTGCAGGTTACCGTACAAAGTATATGCTCTATATTAATGCTTATTTCTAAAGCATTCGCCTCCCTCTCTCCCTGTGTTAAAAGTGTTAAAAACAATTCAGTTAATTTTGTGTTTTTATTTTACTAGTTTAAATATTTGTTATTTTTTCCTTACATTATTGATATTATTTCTCCAGCACATTTTCTTGTTAACTTTCTTCTTACTTAATGTTGAGAATAGTTTTTAAAATATATAATTTGTTCTTTTCTTAGTTTTGTAGGCTATGAGCGACTATTAACCAGTTTAGCCAACTGTGAGTTTTTGATGTTTAAATCACAGCAAGCTCAAATTGTGAACAGTGCTGAAATAAACCATTATGAAGAATTATATACAGAAATCGGTTAGTTTTTTATATAATTGCTGTTAAATGTTGCTTTATAAGCATTTTTATGCACAAATTCGACCTTTTTTAGCCTACTTTCCCGTAAAAGTAAAAAAAATAATAATAAAGCATGAAAGAAGGCTTAATGTATTGTGAAAATATCGTTAAAAATCAAGAAAAGTCAAAAATAAGTTAAATAATTAAATAAAGATTGAAAAATTAAAAATTTGAAAGTAGGGTTTTGAGATGGGGAAAAAGTGTGTCGGTCGGTCTGTCTGTCTGTCGGTCTGTCCCCCCCTAATAACTTTTGAACGAATAGTCCAATTCGAAAAATTCTTTTTGCAGTCGAAAGATCTCGGCGAGGACATCTGATTTTCATATTTTACTTTTTAATTTGAACAATGTTTTGTTCAATTTCGAACAGTTCAAAAAAAATTAACATTAGCGCCTACGGGCGAAAATGAAGCAAATGATGTAAACTCTATGTATTAGATCCATGTTCCAATGAACAAGCTTACTAGAGGAAGCTCTTAGCATGAAATATTAATTTGAACCGTTTTGGTTCATTTTTGAACAGTTCAAAAATTTAACATAATAGCGCTTACGTTGAAATTTCAATCCTATATAAATCCTGATCTATCGGACCGATTTGCTTGGAACAAACTTTAACGGAAAGCTCATGTAACATAAAACATGTGCAAATATGAAGTTCATCCAGAACTAACGAGCTATTTTCCTATGAAATTTTTTGATCGGGATTTTCGGGAATATTTTTGAATTAATGAATGATTAAATGAATGAGCAAAAGAATGAGTGAATAAATACATGAATGACTTAATAAATGAATGATTGCATGAATATGTATTAATTGTTGAAAAAGGTATATTTGAAGCAATTAAGAACTAAAGCTAAACGAGAAAGACAGAGAGAGAGATAGCTAGATTATAAATTTTAATTTGGTGTATACGGGAAAGTAGGCTCGTATAGTTCTAGACGGAACTTCTTGTTATGTAATAAGATATTGGCATGAAAATAGTGAATGTACTTTAAAAGTAATATTCTGTGTTTATTCTATTTTAGAAAATAAAATTGCTGAAGCTCAAAGTACCATCTTGCAAAAGAAATCTGAATTGCAGCAATCAAAGAGAGTTAGAAAAAATAAACAACGTAAGATATTTAATATTTTTAAAATTATATTTTTTTTTTTTGTAAAATATATAATAAACCCCCCATCCCTTTGAGAAAAATGTAATATTCCTAAATATAGAAAATCTAAGTAAAATGGAAGTATTTTTTAAATTTCATTCTGTGATAATTTTTCTGTACAATTTCCATGTAAATCTAGAAATAAGTAGCATAACGGAAAGCATTTCTAGAGCTGCATATTCATGTCTGGGAAATAAGAGACTAAATATTGGACACATGAAAGCCCCTAAAATAACTATCTGATGCAGCTCTATTTTCTACACACCTTCCATCCCAAAGACGATACAGAAAATTATTTTTTCTTTTGAAAGAAAGCTTTAAATTCAAATATCTTATGTTATGAAGAAATGTCAATATAAAATCAAAATTAAGTTATTTAGCAATGATTTTTGTTTATAAACCTGAAAAAGATTTAAATTAATCATTTTGTTTTTAGAGTATGATGCCCTGGCTCGCATTATAGCCGAGCAGCCTGATCGTAAAGAGACTCATTCAAAACTGGAACGCTTAGGAGAAGAGATTGCAAGTCTTGAAAAGCAAAAGCAAGATCTTCAGATGAAATTGGAGAAGAGGCATAAGCAGTTTAAAGTGCTTCTTAGTGCAGCTCATCAATTACAACAAATGATAAAAAGTAATTTTGCTTTTACAGGGTCCTTTCATGTTTATAGTAATTTTATAACACAAGGCTGTTATTGTTTTCCCTGTATATGAATGCAGGGAAAGGCATGCATGGTGAATTGCCCTGCATATTGGTTATGCTGGTTTTCCCTTCATATGAATATGCCCTGCATAAGACATAATTCTTCTGATCCATGTTTGGTCGTGATGTGACGATCATTATTTTTAATTTTTACTATTCTTTATTTGGAAGTGATTTAGTCCTTCATAAATCCAGATTGCAGTGAATGTTATATAATGTAAAATAACTAAATGTTATTTTCCACTGTTTTATTTTGTTATTTTAAAACTAGCTAAAGTTAAAAGAAAAATATATGGCTGTCTTTTTTTAAAAGTTGTATGTTTATTTATATAAATTAAAGATCCCAATAAAACATAAATGTGAAAAAAGGGCAAAGTTCGATAGAACAAAAACGACCTTCGGAGTAGTCGGTGTCAGCGATAAAAGAATTGATATCTAACGGCTGCCAAGTTCCATAGCAGATCCTTTGATCATGGCTGTAAGAGCATACAATGTTCCTTAATTTATTTTAAAACATTTTTTATCGACTCCCTGACTTGGCAAGTGTTAATTAAGGTAAATTACATTAAAAAAAAATTCAACTCATTCAATTAGCAATTTTTAATAGTTAGTAAAATCATGTATCAAGCTATTATAGTTAATTTCTAATTGTCTTCTTATCGTCTTCTTGAACGTAACTTATCTTAATTAAAACTTGCCTAGTTAGGAATCCGATAAAAAAATGTTTTAAAATGAATTAAGGAACATTGTACGCTCTTACAGCCATGATCAAAGGATCTGCTATGGAACTTGGCACCCGTTAGATATCAATTCTTTTATCGCTGACACCGACTACTCCGAGGGTCGTTTTTGGTCTATCGAACTTGGCCCTTTTTTCACATTTATGTCTTGTTGGGATATCATTAATTTTTGAAAAGCTAAAATGTGTGTTTTTATATTGACGATAAGTTATACTAAATTAAACCAAGCTGAATAGTCGCTATTAATTATTTAAGATTTTTTCCATCTGTTTACACTTCTCCGTAATAAGTCCGTAAACCTATCTTTACTAAATTTATCTTTTAGTTAAAATGTTGAAAAGTTCTGTATAACTACGATACTGGATTCTTTGTAGTCAGCTTGAGTTAAGCCGTAAGGAAAAAATTTAAAACGGGAAGTGAATTTCAATGCATCAATTATTTACCTTCAAGCGTGAAAGAGTATTGTTTAGTTTAAACGTCAGAAAAATATGGCTGCTGTTTGAAGTCGTTAGGTATGATGCTACTTATGTGTATGCTAGTATCTTCGAAGATAATGTAATTTTTTTGAAGTTTCGGATTTTGTTCCTTTATATATGCCAAATTGTCTACCTTGATACCAAGTTTCTAGTTTCTAAGTCTCCTAGAAATAGGTAAGGTTTTTGATGAATGAGTGAATGAGTGAGTGAGTGATAAAAATGACACTTTTCAAACCTTATTAATTCCATAACCATAAGAGGTACATCAATGAAATTTGATATTCTAATGGTTAAGGGGATCGCTATTAGACGTACAAAATTTCAAGTATGTAGGTCTAATAGTTTTTGGGTAATGGTGGGGTCAAAAGTAGCTTGAAATGGTTCGGGTAAATATACACATTGGCCGGTGTCGCGGTATCTTAATTTGGCTGACTTTCTGAACTTGGCGGACACACTGCCGTGTGTCTAGATATTTATGTTTTCCATAAAAAAATTTTTTTTATCTGTCTTAAGTGCTTTTTGCAAAACCAAGTGAAAAAAGCTTATATATATATATAATACATGTTTTATAGCAAATTTTCTTTCTGCTGTTGTAGTCTGAAAATATAATTATTTGTTTGTAAATACAGTAGAACCCCGATTTAACATCACCCACATTTAACGTTTTCCCGTATTTACAGTTTTTTCTCCTGGTCCCATATTTCTTGAATATTCTCAGTGTTATTTCTTCCCATACATTACGTTTCTGTATTAACTGCATTCCCGCTTTTAATGTTTTACCCAAATAAAGCCGATTTGTTTTGCCTCATTTTTTCTACAATGTCTTAAACATTACATTCATTTGGAAGTCAAAGATATGATTTAAACCATTTCTCATAGCTCTTTTCCTTTCAACTGGAATTTTCTTTGAAAGCAGGTGGGAATGAAAGTCACAAATGCAGGGGTCAATTAGCAATTCTTTTTCTTTTGTTGGCATTCAAGTGGACTGTTCTCGTCCCACAGCCTCTAGGGTATTGGATAGCCCCCTGTCCTCCTAGAAGAAGCATGTGATGGTGATAAGCTCCATACTTTTCTTTTCTGCTGGTGTTTCTTTAGTGGAGAAGAGGTTTTCCTTCTTTTTTCTTTTTCTTGCTCTTGTCTTGTTCCCCTACTGTATAAAGAGAAGAAGATTGACTGTACATGTTTCTGGAGCTGACGAGTAGTCCGATAGCTTTTGGAATTCGATCTCATTTAGTACATGTTTTAATTTTCATTTTTTAAGAAAAGGAAATCTAGAATCATGGCTTCCTTCAGCGTAAGTCGTACTCTTTAGCTGAAAAAGCATCCATAATAGAAAAAGCTCAAAAGTTTCATGGGACTAAAGTTGAATGACATGAATCAAAGGAGCAACATTTGCAAAGATTCTCAGCAATTGAGAAGGATCTTTTTTAGAGAAAATAATAATTACCATTTTTTAAAAATGCATCTGAATTGTAAGTACTATTCGATTTTGTCATACTATATGAAATTAATGTTAATTACATAATAAATATGTTGTAAATGTTTTTTATTGTTTGAATGTACTTCCATTCAAATTGTTTTATAGTATTTATTGAAATTTTGGACCATCCCTATGTTACGTTTTCCAGCCTATTATGTATTTTCCTGCTAAAAACATTAAATCAGTATTCTATTGTATTGCCACAATGTTTAGTTGCCATTACTTATTTCTATTGTCATTGCAGGTGAAGAAGACACTGAAATGGACATTGATTGATGATTTTTTTAAGCACCTGGTTGGTGCCTGTAATGTATTCCTAAAGCAACTTTTGTGTATAGTTTATTTTAAATGCATCTAAAATGTATGAAGTATTGTATATAATTGCTTTCATATTAAAATAAAATGTTTCAGCGAACTCCTCATCTAACCTAGTTTTAATTCAAGGTGAATGAATAGTATCGATTAGCCATGCAAATGGTAGGTGTGGAGAGCTGCAATGTGTAATAGTGAACACATACAACATGAGACAATGTTATAATGGGTTACTTCTTGCAATGCATTGTATAAATGCTGCTCCTTTTCTGATTTTTTTTAAAATGTCTAACATTGTACAGAACAACATAAAATTTTATTATTAATACTGATTCCCGATGAGTCAAACTTCTATAAGTTTTAGTCCTATCTACATTTTAATTAAAGTTTTGTCTGAACACTTCCTTTTAATTATTGTTCGATGTTTAGCACTGTACATAATCAATGTTCCTTATTTGAACCAAAGTTTTCGCTGAAAGAATATTTGATTTTCAAGACAGGAAAAAGTACTTTTGTTGCCAAATTTGTTTTAAGAATAATGTCTGCCGCTAATTTAAAGTAAAAATTTCAAAATATTGCAGACTACAGGAATTAGTAGGTCAAAGCCAATTGAAAGCCTGTGTCATTGTAACATAAAGATTGAGGTGTATCTGCTTAGTCGAGTGGACTGAGAAAATGCAAACAGTATGTTCTTAAGTTGTAATACCACAGAACAGTTAAGAATCGAGAAAGCTGAAAAAAGGTTAAAAAATAAATAAATAAAATCGGTTTATATCTTCCAGTTGCTCATGTGCTCTAAAAATTGGAAACATTTGAAAAATTCGCATTTTTGCGATAATTTAAAAATGTTTTTAATTTGACCTCTCCTAAATATAATAGCTCAAATTCTTATGTATTAGAGCAACAGAAAATACTGTTTATTTACAGTTTAATTCAGTCGACATCTTCCGATGGTAAAACTCCAAAATGAATGAAATTTGGCAAAAAAGAATTACAAATAAAGGTATAACATATTTCAAAGGGGAAAAATATACTAACTCCTGTTTTTTTTCTTTATTGAATTCAAAAATATTTTTTAAAAAATTTATTTTAGAACATTTTTAGTATTTATAAACATTTTTTAATCTAATTTTAGTCTCCCGATTTTGCAGTTTTCCCACACTATTAAGACTCAAAAAAAAAAAAATTAGAGTTTTTTTGGCCCACATTACTGTTTATGTTCTATGTGCTCTAGTTTAATTTCTTGCATTATAGTCGAACTCGGCTGTACTGTCACACTTGTTGTTGAAGCAATAATTTAATCTGTAATCTTGATGGATCATCATATCTAAAAACACATTGGCATTACGCATGAGATATGGCAAGATTTGCATTTTTGCCTTTCAAGGCAGCTTTAAAATGCAATTTTTTTATTCATGAGTACAAGAATTAATAAATGGTTCAAACTAATATTAGGTAAATTGTGTTGGGCTATAAAATTAGACAGCAAATGCTTATAATCGATTTGAATGATTATGGCTAGGATGGAAAGGGATTCTTTAAAAATACTCGCTTTTTATTAAATCACAACAAAGATGCTCTGAATAATTGCAAACTCATAAGACACATTTCTGAATAACCCCATTTGATTCATCTCTTTCCGAAAAATATTGAAACACAACTCAATAAACTGCCGATATCTTATTGAATTTTCAAGATATTCAACTGAAATTTTTATATGAGTTGCCCTGTATACTTGGGTATGAAAGTTAAAAATTGCTATCTTCTATGCATATACAATAAAAAATTAACTCCCTTAAGTAGTCATATTTTCATATCTGCAAACCCTTCCTCATTTTGCAGAAACTTTCCTCAGTTAGTCTCCATTTTCTGCGCTAATGATCAAATCTTCCTCATTTTTGCTAAGAGTAATAAAGTATGAAACGCAACTGTTTAGGCACATCCAGATTAGGATACGCATGTACATGCATTTTAGAACCAAGCCTGAACTGAGCTTCAACCAATAGGCTCAGAACTCAAACTATCATCAGTGCAGCATCTGGTTTACATTTAGTAATATTTCCCCCTCATGGGGATATATTTAAACATGTCGATTTTTTGCACGAGAAATAAGAAAGAAATTCACTTGTTTACAAGTATTTACTTTTTAAATTTGCAGCATTTTGCTTCATAATAGATAATCAAAGGTGATGAATTGTCTTCTTAATAATCATAGCAAAAGAGGTTTTTATATTATAATTAGACCAAATACCTCATTATATAAGGGGCCGTTCATAAATGACGTCACGCTTTTTTCCCATATATTTGACCCCCCTCCTCCCCTTTGTCACAATATGTCACACTTCAGCGGACCCCTCCCCCCCTTTGTCACGCATCACGCTATGTTGCATAATGCATGATGTCACATTTCTTGTTACCCCCCTCCCCCCCCTCGAAGCGTGACATCATTTATGAATGATCCCTAAACATGTGTTTTGTTGAAAATGTCAAGAAAAAAATTTGTAAATATTCAGTGATGGGACTGTTCATAAATGATGTCATGCTTTTTTCCCACATATTTAACTCCCCTCTCCCCCTTTGTCACACTTCAACAGACCCCCACCACCCCCTTTGTCACATGTCATGCTATGTTGCATAAGCAGGGATGTCGCACTTCTTGTTACCCCCTCCCCTTGTCACACTTTGTCGCAATTTCATGAACCCTCCTCCCCCCTCAAAGCGTGACATCATTTATGGATGATCCCAATGATAATAAAACTTAAATTTTAGTTACTTTAATTATCCATGGTATCGTGTAATCTTATGGCAGCTCATAAAATCTTCTGCAAATTTTTAGGTTATCTTCTGCATTTTTCAAAATAGGGGTTGGCAGGTTTGTATTTTTTCTAATATTCATTTTTTTTTAATTTCTAATTTCAGTATAATGATTCGCTTACATGTTTTCTGTAAGTTAGGAGAAATTTCATGCCAAACTCTGTGTTATAGGCCAAAAATATGTTGGAGATACTAGCATATTGGGAAGAAATGTTTATAACTTCGTGAATATTCATGCTAATTTTACAAAAAAGCATAGACTTGCTGTTTGTTGCAGGTAAACACTTCTGTGAAAGTTAGGCTTTTCTCAAGCAATGTACAATACAGGATGATGGAAAATATCTTTGCTCTTCTTCAATCTGTTGTCAATCCCCTAAAATGCATGGGTGATAAAAATTTTACTGGAAAGTGAATTGAAGTATGCTTTTTATATGGTTGAAGTTGCAAAACCTTTTGTGTTACACTTCTCTAAAAATTTGGAAAAATGTCTTAAATTGAACCTGGTCCATCACGTTTGACTACATATTGTATAGTACAATGAAATTTTCATGAGGGAAGTTGTTCCACTGTAAGAACTTGCCCCACACGGCACCATTTTACATTGCAAACCGCATATGATATAATAAAGTTGCAGAGAACTTTAAAATTTGTAATATTTATTTTTCCTGAAATCTAGACCTTTACATGGTATAGAAAGAATTAAGATATGATCAAAGGTTCAGTTGCAAGAAAAAATACAATTTATCAGACTTTTGAAGACAAAATCAACTTTTTCTTATGCAGTACCTCTGCTATTGATTGCAAACATTTCTAGGACAGGTGAAGAAGCCACAAAAATACACGCAACCAAGTAATGAGGGAAAAGCAAGTTTCTCCTCACATTTCGTTTTATATCATCCAAATGTAACCAGTAGCTCAATTTTCCCTATAATATTTTAAACCTATAATGCATAAAATTATGTATGTAATACATTTATTTAAACTAGAAAAATGGGAAGTAATGACGAAATTTGAAGTTATTCTGTAATATGCATTAAAAAAATATATTTCTCGAGCATAATCTGTATGAAGCATTTTGGAATGTATACAAAGGAAAGAAAAAAAATCGGCAATTTCAATTGTATAATTATACGAATAGTACGTCAATTATTATGCATAACAACAGAAGTCCAACCGATAACAGAAGTCCTAACCGGATCCTGTGTCCAAAGTTCCAAATTTTTTTAGAGCATTAGTGAAAAATAAAGAGATATGAAGCAGTGAGAAGAAAAGGGATGTAAGTGACCAAAAAAACGAATCTGAGTAAAACGCGTTCAAAGTTTGGATCATCTGGGAAATTGAATGTTATTTATTCTCCCAATCACATTGAGGCGAATCCACTGTTAGAGCTATTACTAACATCCAATTCCCATAATATAGAATGATGCTTCCCCGACCATTTGCACTGATTATCTCGAAATTTTCAATTTGTCACTTACACCCCCTTGCTTCTAAGTGCCTCATATGTTCATACGATGTTTAGATTTAACGTACTGTCTCATTCAGAAAATTTTATTTCTAGTAAAGTAGTAATTTTACTTTTTAGGTACATATTTTTATGCGGGGTACTAAAAAAGTTGCATTATCGCTTAGTATGGCTTTAAAATGTCTGCTGTTAAAAATAATTAGCAAACAAAATATGATAAAAGATGCTGCACATTACAATTTTCAGCCATGTGCTAATCTGGCACAAAATTCAAAACTAACATCGAAAAACAAAAATAATTGGTGATTTTTCCAATTGGAGACATGATTCTTTATTTATTAAAAAAAGTTCTTCATACAAATTTAAATCTTATTAAACAACGCGAGTATAAATGTGCACCCCCAAAATCAATTTTTAAAAGGAATATATAGTCCAGAAAATAGTTTTATTTCTGCAACACTTAAAACAAGGCATCATATTTTTCCAAATAAAATAAAAACTGTTCTTAACAATCATCCTGTTTAAGCATTTATTATATTTTAACAAGTTCCGTCTAGAACTATACGAGCCTACTTTCCCATATACGCCAAATTCAAATTTATAATCTAGCTCTCTCTTTCTCATTTAGCTTTAGTCCTTAATTACTTCAAATAGACCTTTTTCAACGGATAATACATATTCATTCACTCACTCATTCATTCTTTCATTTATTCAGTCCTTCATTTATTCATTCATTCGTTTACTCATTCATGTATTTATTCATTCACTCGTTTATTAATTTTATCATTTATTCATTCATTCACTTTCACTCATTCATTTATTCTTTAACTTTCATTTATTCATTGAGAAATATCCTTAAAAATTCCGATCAAAAAATTTCGTAGGAAAATATGCTCGTTCAGTTCTTGTTAAACTTCATATCTATATATGTTCTACATCGTAACATCTTTCCGATAAAGTTTGTTGCAAGCAAATCCGTCGGTTAGATCAGGATTTATATGCGATTGAAATTTCCCCGTAGGGGCTAATGTTTTTTTTTTTTTTTTTTTGATCTGTTAAATAACAAAAATTGTTATTATTATTTCACGCCAAAAGCCTTTCCATTAACTGTCAAAATTGACTTGTTCAAATCAATATTCACGCCAAAAGCCTCTTCCATTAAGCTTGCTCATAGGAACTTGGATCTTGTGCCCAGAGTTTACATAATTTGCTTCATTTTTGCCCATAGGCGCTAATGTAAGTTTTTTTTGAACTGATCAAAAGTGAACGAAAAATTTTTCTAATCTAAAAGTAAAATATGGAAATGAGATGTCCTCGCCGAGATCTTTCGAATGCAAAAAGAATTTTTCAAATCGGATAATTCTTTCAAAAGTTATTAGGGGGAACAAGCCGACAGACACCCTTTTTCTCCATCTCAAAACCCTACTTTCAAATTTTTTATTTTTCATCTTCATTTAATTACTTCCCTTTTTTTTTACTTTTCTTTATTTTTAACGGTATTTTTAAGATACATTAAGGCTTTATTTTTTTACTTTTATGGAAAAAGTATGCTAAAAAGCTTTTCGCCGTGCAAAGGCTGCATTAAGAGCGACTAATATGATGTTAATAAACACTTTTAAATATAAATAAGTAAAAATATACACAGTTTAATTCCTGGTGGAAAAACAGCATCAAACACTTAGTCCTTAGGGGCCGTTCATAAGTGATGTCACACTTTTCCCCCATATATTTGACCCCTCCTCCCCCCTTTGTCAGTGTCTTAGACCATATAGTATCTAGACGAGCCCTTCTATTCACTCGCCATTGTTAGTTCCTAAGCAGGAATAGTGGGGACCAGTTTGACTGACAGGGGTCGGAGATCAAAGCTTTTCGCCGTCCTATACCACGTGGGTAAGTCTTCTCAATTTCTGAACTTGCTTCTGATCTGTAAAAGAGCTGAGATTGCTTTCAGGCAAACGATCAAGACCCATTCTGTGCACAAAAGCACTAACCTGATTTATTAAACATAATAGCAATATTAACAATGAAAAGCGTAAATTTTAATTTTATTTTTAAATTTTTGGAGTATCGTATTCTTGATTATGAAGAACAAGAAAGTCATATATATAAATTAACTAAAGCAATTGTTGAGAAATACTTTAAAATATGACTACACCATTTCTAAAATAATATCAAAGAATACCAAAAATGCGTAACAAATACACAAAATTAATTTAAAAATCAAGAGCAATTTTCAATAGAAATTAAACTATTTTTTCCAGTAGTTAAATTCCATTCTGCTTTATTAATAATGCCCGCCCCCTAAATAATAAATGCAACGTTGAAATTAACATTTCAATAATATTAAATCTTAAAAGACATGAACGATGCTTGAAATATACTCGCAGAAAGGCCGAACGTTCGTTGCATCACCAAGTATACATATGTCTGTGTTCGCTCCAGTTTATTTTTTATTCTCTACTTTTAATAATGTAAGTAAAATTGTTAAATTTTCAGAATTATGTTTAAAATGCATTTCATGCTTCCCCCTTACCAATATATTACATATATATTGTATTTCTGACTGTATTGCACAACACTTAGATAATAAATTAATTTATTCCGTTTGTTTGCAATCTTAGAACAAACTTCATCTTCTGTAATTCATTAAAAAAAACAATCGCATTTTAATTAACGGTACAATGGGACCGTCCATAAATGATGACACGCTTTTTTCCCAGTTATTTGACTCCCTCCCCCCCTTTGTCACAAAGTGTCACACTTCAACATACCCCCTCCCCACCCCTTGTCACAATTTCACGAACCCCCCTCTCCCTCGAAGCGTGACATCATTTATGAATGATCCCAATCCGATGTTTTCAGTCCTACAGGCTAATGTCACATGACTATTAATTTTAGATTTACGAACTGTATCGGAGCAACATTAAAGTTTTAACTGACAATTTTCTAAAGAAAATAATTTTTTGAACTTAAAAAATTTAAAAAACTATTTTCAAAACTAAAATTTTTTCTTCATGCTGTTGCTTTCTTTAAATTTATTTCAGATTTTGAAAAGAAAAACAGCTAAAACGCTTTTGTTTTTCCTTCCTTATTTTTCAATGAACTGAAAAAGAAAAGAATAGGTATATTTGATGTTTGGCTTATTAACGTGGCTTTACAAATGTTTTTACTTTTCGCATTGATATCTCAAGGGCAAGACATAATGAGGTTGAAGTCAGTTAAAAACCTTGTAAAAGCAATGCGAATTGTATTCATTGCAAAGAGCTTTACTGTATGACATTAAGTTTCACAAAAGGGGGCAAGAAACTAACTCCTACTCTCAATGAGCTCAATATATAAGATCATTTTCAAATCACTATTACTAATTAATTATTGATAATACCAATAAAAAAACACTTGTCCATTAATCTATGAACTGTTTCCTTGCGTGTGATAGAAAATAATTGTGCTAAAATGTGTCTGTCATACAATAAGAAATTAAAATAAATCACTCTTCAAATCTCTACGAGAATTAACATGGCACGACGAAGCCCTCTCTCACCGAAGGACTCCGTCACCTGTTTTCCGGGGAAAGACTCCTGCTTACCGACCACGCCCCCAGACCTTGTCTATCTAGTTTATGGTCTAAGGTCAGTGTGTCACACTTCGGTGAACAACCCCCCCCCCCTTTGTCACATGTCGCGCTATGTTGCATAAGACATGTCACACTTCTTGTTACCCCTCCCCTCCCCTTGTCACAATTTCACGACCCCCCTCCCCCTCGAAGCGTGACATCATTTATGAATGATCCCTTATCTAGTCTTTGTCAAGATGGTGGTCATTCTCAAGCCGCCACCGGCTTTCAGAAGCATAATGTTTCATTTTTCGTCAGAAGAGCAATATCGGATCCCTTGAAATGGATTGCAATCGCTAGATTAATTGAATTAAATGCACGAAGCTCGGGCACTCGGCTAAGCACTGTATAGCAGTAAAAATCAGTAAAAGAAAGGAGGATAGGAGAAATTTGGCGTCCTTTTCGGTGGGTCTTTAAAGGGACCGTTCATAAATGATGTCACGCTTTTTTCCGATATATTTGACCCCCTCCCCCCCCCCCTTTGTCACATGTCACGCTATGTTGTATAAGCCTGATGTCACACTTCTTGTTACCCCCTCGCAGAGATATCATTTATGAATGATCCGAGATAAATTAGATCTCTATTTTATTTTAAGGAGGAGGGGAACCGGAAACATCGATGGGGGGATATTATAGTTATTCTTTTTTATAGTATAGTTTTGTTCTGAGTAATAGTGGTGCCAAATTGCTTTTTCACTAATGTTTAAGAGGAGAAAATAGTATAGATTTCCAATTCCAAAAGAAAGTAATGGATTTTGTAAAAGAAGTTTCTCTGCTAGCGCAGTATCTATGCAGAGAAACCAACCTATGCTTGTTACAATGCAGAGATGCCAACCAATAATGATTGTGCCTGTGCGTACTGTAGTAGGAATGCTACCGAAATAAATTTTGTAAAAGTAGTTTCTCCGCTAGCGCAGTATATATGCAGAGAAAGCGGCCTATCCTTGCTTCAATCCAGAGATGCCAACCGATACTGATTGTGGCGTGCGATAGTCGGATTCACTACGGAAAATTCAGCTTTTTTTCTTAATACATTTTCAGAACCAATTATGTGGAATCTGGTGTTTGATCGCTGATGAAGGAAATTATGAGAATTTTTATTTGTTTTGTCTTGCTTGATGCGGAAAAAAGGCTGATTTTCTCATTGTCTTTTGCAACGGAAGGAATATTTATTCGAGTTTTAGGACTAACAGACTTACGCTTTTCAAGCTTTTTTTTGCTAGTATGTATAAATTAATGTCTCAGGTCCCTACAAAAATTTAATACAATTTAACTTTTATTTATGCGTTACTTTTAGAGGAACTCAGCTGATAGTATTTTTTTACTCCATACTTTTTCTGTATTTTTACCCAGTACTGTTGATTTCAATAAGGAGTCTGTGCACAGCAACAGAAAAAACAGCAACTGCCTGTACCAAGGAAAGAGTGAGGGTAAAAAACACGGTTCAAAGCAAAGAACTTTATTTTTCAGGATTGCTTAGGCTTCATTTTAGTTGAACGAAAATTATAAATTTCATTCAAAAATTAAAGTTAGAAATATGTCAGAAGGAAAGTCTTAACTGAACGAAAAAAAAAACATATTTAGCGGAACATATTTTTAAATCGCATGGGCTCTTTACATGGAAATTTTTTGTAACTGGATTGTTAAAAGTGCAGTTTTAGGCAATGTTTAGAAACGTCAGAGAAAGAAAGGTTGTGGAATTCTCCCAGAAATATTTCCAAATTAAAAGTTTTAGAAATACCTTTTTAAGGTGTTTTTAGTGATGTTAGGAGAAGAGGATTCGGATATTCTCCTCCGAAAATAATTTTGAAATTCGTCCTCATAATGCAATTTTAAGCATCTTTAGTGCCGTTAGAAGAAACCAAGGATGGAGCTATACCATGGGAATTTTCAGAATTTCAAGTCCTGAAAAACACTTTCAGTATTTTTGGAGACATTAAGACTAAAAGTTTCACATATCTTAAGCCTTAAAAACGCAGAATTCGTACGCTTCCCACTTTTTCCTACTTTTCCATATATCTTCCTACTTTCCTAATAATTTTTTTACTGTCCTACTATTTCATGCAACGTTTTCCTTATTAACCGACTTCACAAAGCAAGGAGGTTATACATTCATATTTTATGTACGTCGTTTTTTTTTTTTTTTTTTTTTGTCCACTCGGCGATTCCCTACTTTTTGAGGTCACTTGACCCCCGGTCCTCCCCCCCCCCCCCCCGCTGACTTTTAGGGATGCATTGAATTTATACACGTTTTTATGTATTTTGTTGTTTTTTACCTGTAATATGAATTGAAAATATGTCCTTTGTCTCCACACCCCCCCATTTTTTTTTTTTTTTTTTGAAATGACGGGCCTGCTCTTCTTAACTAACAATCATTCGATTTAAAATTGTATTGTTTGAGCATGTTAAGTATTTATTTCTTTGGCGTTTAGTGAAAAGAGTTGAACTTAAAGAGTGGACTTCTCCCTTTAATCCGGGAGAATGTTTAGATTTTCAAGTTGCTCCAAAATGGTTTTCAGCGTATTTCCGTGCATATAGGTCATCCCCTCCCCCGAATTTGTGCTTTGTTTTTTCCTCTAGTAATTTTTTTGTACTTAAATTCGAGTATGCAATTTTATTTTAAATTTTAAATTATTCAGGAAAAAAGAAACAAAAACGAAACTCCGTATGTAGGGTTGGAAAATAAACAGACAATGAATTTTTACAAGAAAAAAAATAAAATACAGTAATAAAATTTATTAAATTTTGGACTTAATTATGTATCATAATGCATTGGACACACACACACAAGCGCCCTTCTCTCTCCTTTTCTTCGAGTTTCCTTTGGGTGGAAAGGTCGAATATTCGCACTCCTCAAAATGGATTGTTAGTGAAAATATAAATAGGGAACAAAAGCAACAACTGATAAAAGGTAAAAGGTTCAGAAAAATTGCGATCGAAAATGTGAATAATAAATAATACGAAAATGAACATTTTCGATCTGAATTTCTTCATTAGATTTTATTTTCATTCTTTTTAAAATGCTTATTTCCATTTCTCACGCTATTTTAAAAACACGTTTTCAAAATGGAGCATTGCATCTAGGCGCTAAATATATATATATATATATATATATATATATATATATATTTAGTTTTTAAAATTCAAATGAAACTATTCAATCTAAAATAAATGAATTATCAAAAAAACACAAGGTGTTAAGGTTTTTTTGCATCAAAATCAAAGGATCCATTCTTCATATGACATTCAACAAAGAAAACTAAGTCTGATTTAGAATAGGATGAATCAATGATTTTTTTTACATGTCCCTTACAAGATTTCTTCATCTGCAAAAAATTTGTTTCGTGTTATTCATTTTTCATTTGTGATTTATTTCTTTTGAAGAGAAAATCATGTAATGAGAGGGAGAATCCGAGTCGTGTATTTAAGGGTGAAAATTAGGAAAAATGCTAAATTAAGTATAAAAATTTTCAAATTTTGAAGGTATTTTTAAAATGATATTCATAGTGTATTTTAATTAAAAATTAGTAACAGGTTTTGTTTTTTAATTAGGGGCAAGATCAAGAGAAAGAATTACCCCTATTTTTGAAAGGTTTAATTTCAGGATTGTCAATCTGACAATTGTTACAGCTTCTGACCTTAACGTGTACAAAGTATACTGCCTATATTATTTATGTAAAATAATATAATGTAAAACAAATAAACATGTGTAGTAATCATTTACAAATGGTAATATTGTTAAAATTTAAGCAAAAAACTATATATTTTATAAAAATGTCACAATGAAAATTTCGATTCAAAAAGATTTTTATAAAGTTAAATTATTCCTATTTATAATAGATCAAGTGTGTGGGTGGGTGAGGGGATAATGTTTGAATGAAAACACTAAATGGATAAAACACTCGTACCTTTAGTCACCTTTTTCGTAATACTGTTTATATTTTTTAATACAAATTCCGGGTGCGGCGCTCGCTACCGAAAATACGGTAGTCCTTTTTCAGGTGGGGAGGGGGGGGGGATAGCACAAAATGGTTGAACAAATTACATATTTTTGAAAGAAATGTTGTGTTTTCTGAAGTCTTGATGATCGAAGATCCAAAAATTTACCGAAAAAGAGGTTTTATTTCTTAAGAAACTTATATTTTGGGACCGAAAATAATGTCTGGAGAAATCAATTTTGGGAAATTGTCACTTTTCCTAACATTCACCCTTAAACGCAGTCGAAAAAATGTGCGGTTTTTTTTTTAAGGAATGGAAATTAAATACTGTCGAAGAACTTCCAGCTGCGTGAAATTTAGATGAGCCTTTACTGTGTTAATGAATTCTTTGTCAAGAAGGGGGAAGAAACTGGAAGTATTGTATACACTTTAGAGCTCTAATGCGTTTTCAATTCCATAACTTTAATATTTTAAGAAAACTAATATTTTTCGCAGGCTTAAGCTTTCCAATTGCCTTTTTTGTGTGCTCATTCTGCAGACAAGCTTGATAAGACATTTATAGGTGTTTTCGTTTGTATTTTGAATTCCTACTTTTTTAAGTAAAAATTCCTATTTTTGTTCCTACTTTTTTCACAAATCTCAGTACGGACCCTGAAAACAGAATTTTAGGCTATCTTTGTTGACGTTAGAGGAAAATGGTGGAGGATCCCGGAATTTTATCGAAACTGAAATTTTAAAAATACGCTTTTAATCTATTTTTGAAATGCCTAAAAATGCTATTTTAGACTATTTTCGGTGAAGTTTAAGTGGGCTGTGAACAGGGGTATTCTGATCCGAAATTCTCCGACATTTCCGAAAATTTTCAAGGGCATTTTCCCAAAATTTAAAAAAAAAATCGTTTTTTTTTGAAAATTTTTCAATTATTTATTAATCTTTTAAAATTTCTTTGACGAATAATATCTGTTCTTTTCTTTATTTCTTCAGACAAGCAAAATATACTATTTTGTACTACTTTTAAAAACTTTAGGACAATAAATAACGTTTCTGGGGGAAAAAAGAGACTTTTGCTATTAATATTAGATCTTTCATTTAATTATTACTTAAAGAAATTTTTTTTGAGCTTATATATAAATATATACACGTGTTGTGTGTTGAGGGAGGCGCATGTTCAACTAGTTACGTATGCAATCTTTATTTTAAATTAATGGTGCATACTTTATCCGAAAGTTTCTTTTCGCTGAGAAGGTACCCATGGCTGGGAATCTGGATGATTCTACTTGAGCATCGATTCTCGATATTTCTTAGTGATACCGACTCCCTTAAAAATCTGAAATTTAGCTTTAAACGTTCACCCCCTCCTTTCTGAAAAATTTTATTTGTAGGTACTATTGAATTTTATAACTCTTCATTATAATTTAAGATTATTAATCGAAATGATGTTTCTTCCTTCTTTGGATAGATTACGACCGACCTTATACCTGAACGCTACCCTCAGGTACAGTTGCAAATCACTCGAGAAAATTGAAAGGGGAGAGGGACTTTTCTATACCAGACCCTTACCTGTTAGCCGAAGCCTTAGGATTGCTTGAGCACGGGGCGAGGTAGTGAGTTCCACGGATTTTACATGCACATGTCCCCAAGTGTACATGGTGGGTCATCAGCGGTATCGAACATGCGACCTTCCAGGTGGAAGTCCGACGTTCTAACCACTAGGCTACCACGGCCTGGGGGAGACTGGAATTTTTGGGGGGAAATTTGAAAAATTTTGAAGGGAAATACTATTATATAATTTTACACACAAATGCTATGCTCTTATCAGAGGGGATGTTTTTTAAAAGTTGGGAGGGGGAAAGCTTAATGATGTTCGAGCTTAACAGAAATTGCGAAAATTATTTTTCATACTACAAATTCTAATTTTGCACAAATTTACTAAATCTTGGTCAATAATCACACAACTAATAATTTATATGAGTTATGTGTTTACGCTTGTATTTGCTAAATACATTATAATAAAATCAATTAATGCTTTTCAAAGCATCATGATTCTTAATCGGAGCTTCATTTGCATGAGAGCTCAGCTCCTGCCCGTATTTTCCATTTTATATGCATTTTTACATTTTCGTCAGAAGTCGGACTATTCTGAAAACAAGGTGATGCAGTGAAAAAGGATTTTACGTTTAATTCATTACGATAATCCGTATCACAAGCACAGCATAAGGATATTTCCATCTCTTTTTACTACCAAAGATGAAAAGGCTAAAACATTTTGTGAGTGAAACTTAACACTAGATTTACCAGACCAGTCATTTTGACTGTTTCGAAGCTTCCATTTTGCATAATTTGTTACTAATTATAGTGGAAACTTTCAATTGCATTGGCGTTTCCTAATACACGGTAAGTAGGACAAGTTAGTGCGACTGAAAGTTTTATTATAATCAGTAGCAACTTGGTGTAAAAGGAGAGTTTAGAAATGGTTGAAGCCTGATAAATATAGTGTTCAATTGGAAGGAATGTAAAGAACATTTTGGGTATCAATGATAATGTATTCAAGCCAATACACGAGGAACACGGTGCACGGCATGTAGAGGAAATACTTTGGTGGTTTAAAATTAAACTGGTGAGTTTTCAAAACATATCAGGGGTAAAAAGAATCGGTGAAAAAAACAAAGCTTTTTTTTTTGACATAAAAAAATTGAAGGTGCCCGAAAAGTGGAAATTTTCAAAACTTGCGATTCTGAATTACTTTCTCGAGAAAAACTTTGAGTTTTCAGAAATTTACATCCGCAACCCCAGGTCGAGAAACAATGAACTAAATCAGAGCTGGCAAACCTCTTACGTATAATTTACTAAATTTTTTACATGCAAGGTTCAAATGTGCCGTACAAGGAAAAAACTTTTTGACCTTCGTATCTTTATATTACGGGTTGACGAGGAGAGCTGAGTTTAAGTTCTACTTAATTTAAGAGGAAATGGATAATTCAAACATGTAACTGAGTTGACTAATCAAAAAGAACCTGACATGTTTACTCGAATTCACATTTGCAGTTAAGGGATCATTCATAAATGATGTCACGCTTTGAGGGGGGAGGGGGGTTCGCGAAATTGTGACAAAGTGTAACAAGGGGAGGGGTGGGGGTAACAAGAAGTGTGACATCATGCATTATGCAACATAGCGTGACAGTGACAAAGGGGGGAGGGGGGTCCGCTGAAGTGTGACATATTGTGACAAAAGGTAGGGAGGGTTGTCAAATATATGGGAAAAAAGCGTGAAATCATTTATGAACGGCCCCTAAGTAGAACAATACTTCACTCAAGAAGATAAGCACCTGTCGTGGACTTTCGCGTCAAAATGTAATAAAAGGAATTTTTAAAAATAATGTTTACATTAAAGAAAAAAATCTCTTTTTATTCATAATTATGCAAAAAAAAATTGCTGTAAAAAATCTCTTTCTCTTAAAACTTACAGTCACAAAGCTAGTAAAAATTTTCAGAAGAATTAAGGTTTCTTAGCAATAAGAAAAATGTTTTATCTTAACAGGAGAACCAATTAAAATGTCATTTCTCAGGATACATTTTACGGTCGCCATATAAAACGATCGTGGCATTAAAAGAAATGCTCTTTGGAACTCCGCCAAAAAACAAGATAAAAATATGGTTTCAAATTTCATGCGAAATTATCGATAAAAGTAATTGGTAATTTATGAGAATCCAGTTTCTAAATGATACAGCTTCTATTCGAATAACAATTTCTTTGACATCACGATTTTGGATATTTTTTGTAAATTTCCCTGATTTGCCAAAGTAGCCTAATTGCATGATAATTTCATGTTATTCTAATTTAATCGCCACTCTGAATATCAGTGAGAAAATGATTTTTTCGAATAGCTAATTCCAATCCGATAGAAATGAAAACAGAATTTAAAGAATTATAGGGGACTTTTTCTTTTTTTTCAAAAAATAAGAAGTACAAGTCACCTACCATAACTATGAAAGTAAAAATATGGCAAAAAAAAAAAAAAAACTACTGACCTAACTGAAAAAAAAAGTGCTTTCTAAGTATTTTATTATTAAAAGAAATTAGTTTTTATTATTAAAAGAAACGTGGGGGGGGGGGGGGATTTTTAAGATTTTCAGAACTGTACATACGCTGAGCGCTGAGCTGTATTTGAACCAGAAAGTTAATTCTGGAAAAAGTGCATCGTTTTCAACATTAATTTTAACACCACGCATTTTTCTTAAATTAATAATTTAAATTCCCAGCTGAAGAGTGAAATTTTCATATATGTGAAAATTTAAGGTATAATTTTTTCATCTACAGCCTGAATTCGAGTAGCTCCATAAATGGTGGGTATTTCAGGAGGCTCTCAACTTATTTTTAATAATTAATAGATCTACGGTTATTTTGAACTAACGAATTTTGTAAAAGTTGTTTTTCTGCTGGCACAGTGTTAATGCAAGAAAAACAACCCGCCCTGTCTACACTTATTGCCGTTGATGCCTCAACCAATGTTTATAGTCATTACCCAGTGACATTCGTTCACGGAAATTCTTATTCTCTTTATTTTTTATAATTTTTAAATATTTTTATTTTATTTAATTAATTAATTTGTTTTTATGGTAAGGACTTTTGAAGATTTCCACTTTCGTTATTGCCTTTTCGAAGGAAAAAAAGCCACCTTATTTATAACATTTTTCTTTTTACTTCCTTGTACGAAATTCCATTTAAATAACCCATAAATTAATTTTGACTAGCTTTTCCTCGACATTCCTACGTATGATGGTTTACTGAAATAGCTATTTTGATTATCCCCCGAGTCTATTATGACGAGTTTTGGGGTAACGTCTGTACGTACGTACATGTAAGGTAAACACGGGAGAGTTTGCACACACTGATTGGAAGGGACAACTATAGACGAAAGAAAAACATAGACTGTGCCTTCCATTGCAGCAAGGCGAAAACCGGGTGAAGATGAAAGGGGAAATTTTAGTCATGAAATGAAGGGAGTTATGAAATGCTAGCGCAATGGTTCCCAAAGTGGTCTATATCGACCCCCAGGGGTCGACGACAATCTGCAAGAGGTCCATCTCAAGTGAAAAAAAAAAATTGGGGGTCGAGGAAATTAAAATAGGGGTCAACGATAGTGGATCTCATATAAACTAATGACTCTGAAATTTTTTTAAGAAAATAGGCGGGAAGCGCTAACGAAAAACTTAAGGTACAGTTTAGAAACCGGTATCAGCAACTCTGGCTTCAAAAAAAAAAAAAAAAAAAAAACATACCTGTTATACCTTATCCCGTATTATGCAGTATCGCGAGAAAGTTTTTAATTGCTTTTCCATCTTCATATCTAGTGAAAAGGGGCAGTTGCCAATCTCCTAACAAAAAAAAAAAAAGAAACAGACTGGACATTATTCACCGAGGAGATTTGAGATTAAACCTAATTAAATTGATGCCAAACGTTGATAATTTATTATTAAAGCATTAGGTTCATCTCTCCCACTAAAAGCATTTATTTATTGCTTAGTTATTTTATATAACAAATACTAAATTTTAATTTGCTTTGTTTTAATTTGAATTTAATTAATAAATGTATAAAATTAACATGGGTTTTTTTCTTAAGTTTTTCACACTACACTTCACTACAGTTAGAAATTTAAATCTTTCACAGTGAGTAGCAATATACCAACTGTCAAAAATACATTTGACGTTGATAAATTTACAAAAAATCAATATCAGGTAAGCAATATCAAGTATCAAGTATATAAATTTTTGGTCTACCCAAAACCGAAAAACATGGCAAGGGGTCTACGAGACAAAAATTTTGGGAACCACAGTGCTAGCGCATTAAACACCATCGCGCGGTAAAATTAAATTTCTTAACTTCTATTTAACAAACTTTGGGATAAGCACCAGCTGTTAAAGAAACCACTTGCGTGAAACATAAATTATTATCAGAAACCCTCTTATGTTGATAGTTTAAAAGTAAACCTAGTGTTAGTGTTGCATTCATACTAAAGGGCGATGACAACATTTTGTGTCTGTCGCAATAGACAGTTGCTAGTACAGGGTGGGGCGGAAGTAATGACCCGGTTTTGAGAGGATAAAAAAAAAAAAAAAAAAAAAAACTAATACAATTTGAGACTTAAAACTTTTTTATTTCGATCTGTATATAATTCCATTTTTTTACATTAAGTTTTGATTACACTGTGCAACAAATTTGAACTTTTTTTTTGTGCTTTAGATGAAACTATGTGATTCTATATAAGCAAAAGCTGCTTGATTCAAATATACAAACCAAAATGGTCTTCTCATATTTATATAATTTGGTTATAGAAGAATGTAACTCAGGCTTACTTACTGAAAACACAAACGCTAAAATGATTTTTTTGGCCAATTCTTCTTGTGGGCATCTATTGGTCTGCCCTGATAACAGTTTAGCAATATTCAATTCTTATACTTCCACTCTATCGAGCGCTGAAATGCTTTTCAAACAGAGATGTCCTGATGAAACCTTTCCCCATGCTCATCATTAATTACACCAAGGTTTTGAAGAATAAAGTCCATATGGGAGCCCAAAAAGTGAAATTTTAAGGAAATATAGCAACCTAATAATACAAAACCATTTTATCATGTCACCAACAAGATTTTTGTAGTTTTCAGCTTTCTCCATTTCCAAGGAAAGGTGAGCTCACTGATTTAAAGGCCAGCCAGGCTGATTTTTCGGCTTCTGACTGTTTCTTTTCATAGTCTTCATCATGAAAGGACTTCCTTAAGTTGTGGGCCAATAAAAATCCTTTCTTTTACTTTTGCCTCACTTAAATTTTTGAATTTGTTCCTGAAATGCAAGAAAGCCACTCTTTCTCTGTACAGAGCTTTTACAAATATTTCTATAAACCAAGTTTAATGTGCAATTGTGGAAAAAGGCACATTGTAGATCATCATAGGCTCATTTGATATGCTTTTGCCACTTGTAATTTTGTAATTTTGAAATGCCCTTTGTGTTTGCAGAATATGCTACAGGAATGAATAGGGAAAAAAATACTTAGATGAAGGAGCACTGATGAACAAGCGCCACTCTGCTGATGCTCATGTCCTAATGCTTGAAATAGTGTATTCACATCACAGCAGTATACCATTTTTTCTTGATCCGTAAAATAGTCTACAAAATGACTTTGTCGTCTTGTCAAAGACTCAAAACTTCGAGAAGTAGATAAAGCTTTTGTTGCCAAAAATGTCGCTAAAGTAACCCAACTTCATTAAAGAGGTCTCTAGAATGGCAACGATCTCACTATCAATGAGAAAGATATAAACTTATAATAAATTAAGTCGATAAATTACAAAAATATGGACATTTATCCAGAAAATACGTAAAAAGCTAAAATGTGGAATTTTGGGAAAATAGTACGTGATAGGCAAAATATAATTGCAGATTCATAATTTTCAGACATACAAAATACATAAGAAACAGACATTTTCATCCAAAGGACATTTTTCGTGTTGCACAGTGTTACCACTTCAGCAAGGTGGCGGCCTTTAGCAGCAATACACTGTTGCAGTCTATTTCTGAAATTTTGGAACACATTTAAAGGGGTATGGCGGATATTTCCTCGGCCTTTCAGCTCTTGTAAAGTATGGGGGCGACGCTTCCAAACTTTCTCTTTCAAATAACCACACAGCAAAAGGCTTCCGCTTAGGACCGTAACATAGCGCAGAATATTGAAATGCACACGAAGAGCTCTCTGCGTGGAAGAATAGACTGCATCAGTGTATTGCTGCTAAAGGCCGCCCCCTTGCTGAAGTGGTAATCAAAGTTGAATGTAAAAAATGGGGTTTTTGCAGATCAAAATATAGAAAGTTTCAAGTCTCAAATTGTATTAGTTTTTTTTTTTTTTTTGTTATACCCTCTCAAAACCAGGTCATTACTTCCGCCCCACCCTGCATTATCAAACTGACAGCGAGGAATAATCAGTTCCGAGCAGGGGTGCCCACCCCCGTCAGAGCAATGGCGCACCCCCTGAAAACAACAGACCCCCCCCCCCAAAAAAAAAACGACGACCCCCTCAAATCGCCCAAACAGTCGAATCGACCTATCCCCTGAAACCACCACCCCAAAACATCGCAATGGCGCAGTCTTCTCCATCCCCTCCCCCCTTTCGGTTCCGAGTGACATCAAAGTACAACCAAAAAATCACCATCCTCTGAGCAAAAGTTACTTTTAAGGACGCAATAAAAAATGCCAAACAGTCAATACGAGCGCCTGGTTATTAAATTATGAAGAACCAGTGATGCGAGCTGAAAATTTTCGTTGCTGTTGCGTGAATGAACAATTATGTTTAGGAGTCATTCATAAATAATATCACTCTTCGAGGGCGGAGGAGGGTTCGAGAAATTGTGACGAGGGGGGGGGGGGTTACACGAAGTGTGACATTACACATTTTGGTTAAAATAAAAACATTTAAATTCAGTAAATTAAATATATTTAAAAAGTTTTTTTTGATTTTCACAATTTTATTTTAAAGTTTAACTGATCATTTTGTATCGTAAATACACATGCTGATTAAGGTTTAAATTTACGTCTTGTTAAAAGTTGAAAACGAAGTTTTCTTAGGAATTTACACTTTTAAGCTAAAACTGCGTAGGTCATGTTTTCAGAATTCGAGCAATTAATGTATTTTGCTGTTCTATACTAATTATCTTCTGTGATGTAAACCTTAACCCCATTTTATACAAATTAAGTGCACATGTAATTATTATTATTATTATGCTCACAAATGTCATTAAACGTTCACAAATAAAATTAGAGACGTGATCTATAACGCACTGCTATGTTTCTGAACTGCAAGTACATACGAGGGTCATTCCGTTAGGTAATGGAGTAAAATAAACTTTATTTAATAACAAATTCTATCAAAAACTAAAATATGAACATCTTTTCACTTTTCAACATAATCCCCATCAACATTCAAGCATTTGTCAAGCCGTGGCACCAGTTTTTGGATACCTCATCAGAGAACTCTGCCGCCTGACCATTAAACCAGTTCGTAAATGTTTCTTTAAGCATGTCATCCTCTTCCAATCGCTTCCCACCGAGAAATGCCTTAAGTTTGGGAAAGGGATGAAAGTCTGATGGTGCCAAGTCTGGGCTGTGACGAAGAGGGGTAGAGAGAGGGGTATGATTAAATGGGCCATTTTGCGACAAAGGGGTGGAGGGAGTCAAATATATTTTTAAAAAGTGTGACATCATTTATGAACGGTTCTTTTGTCTAGTTCATCTTTACTCTGTGAGTGCAACACAACCAGATGCAACAAAAAGTGAAGGGATAAGTATCAAATTATAGCCAACATAAAATTTACTCAAATCGTGTGTGTGTGCGTGTTTTTATTTTTATTTTTTTTTTGTTCCTGCTTTCATTCAAAAAACATTAGTAGCTTTTTCCCCCTATATCACTGCGAATACAAAATCACTTCTGTTGATAGCGGAATGTTACACTTTTCTGTTCCGAAAAGTGTAACATTCAGGGTGGAGTGATTATGAAGAATGATTTGAATTTGGAATGGGAGCGGGGACGGTGAAGCTGGTTGTCGAAGAGCGCTCATCAGTTAACTCCCAGGGCTTCTAAGGTTTATAACTACTACTCTTTATTCTACTGCACAACATGGGTTGTCGTCTGAGTGAGCGGTCCGTAAGGCTTGCTCTAGGCTGAGGCGATGAGGCGCCCGCCTCAGGGCGCGTCGTTCTTAGGGGCGCATTGGGATAAATATTGTCTGCATCTTTTTAAGTAACAAACAATAGTTTTTATCTCAAAAAAATTAAATAATATTTAAACTATTTAGTTTTACAAATGATGCATCAAAACTTCGTCTAATTTCATTTTTGCATTAATATATATTACACGCTTAATTTTGATAAAATAAAACACAGAAACACCATCAGGAACATCTTAAAACGTTTCGTTTCTTTCTTTCCTTTGTTGAAAGGATATATTTTTTACTGGGTTATTTCTTGTTTTGCATTATCCTTTTCTTCTCCGCAGCGACAGGCGGCTTTAATGTATCCAGAGGGGGCGCTTTGTAAATGTTTGCAGTTCCCAGAATGGTTCTTCTCTATTTTATGACGAGCAAAACAATCTATTGCTTTTTCTCTTTTTTATTTTTCCTTATTCAGTTAATTTTGATCAGCGATTTTTTCCTTCAGCTTTTCGAAAGTTAAAATATGTAGTATTAAAGATTGTATCGATCATTTTTAATCTCTATTCCTTCATAATATATAGTAGGGGCGGAAAAAAGTTTTTTGCCTCAGGGCGCCATTCGTGCTAGCGCCGGCCCTGTCCGTAACCTCCGCCGGGGAGGGGACTGAATGAAGAACTTAGTAAAACTCCAACCAGCTAACTAAGAAAATTCACTTTCAGCTGCAAATTTCCACTTTTCTCTTCATTTACGTTTTAGAGGTTCCTTTTGCACAATGATAAGAGTGGAAAGCTCGACTTTAATTTCAATTTTAACTTCCCGTTGAGAGAAAAAGGAGCTTAGAAACAAGTGTAGCAGAAAAGAAAAGCTATTTTGAAATAAATTCATGTTAAAGGTTTTGCTTGTGAAACTGACTTTTTTTAATATCATCAATAAAATCATTAAAATTGTGTTTTTATAGGACTTCAATTTTCGAAGTTATTTGAGACGCTATCCTAAACCAGAAGCATGATCCACTCTTGAAACTAGCTTGTCCAAAAACGTACATACCAAAAACGTAGCAACATACTACCAAGTTTTTTTACAGTGCTTTTCATTAACAAATAAACCAATTCTGTAGAAGTTGTTTCTCCACTCGAGCAGTGTCAATGCAGAGAAAACAGCTAGCCCTAGTCACACTTTGTACCGCTGATACCACCAGTGTTCAAAGTCAAAGTAAACCATTCTGACATTCTCTTCTGACTGATACTGACATTCTCTTCAATGTTTTTTTTTCTTTTCTTTTTTTTGAGTCTTCTTCATAATATAACTCTATTTGTTCAAGTGCACTGTAAAACTTCTGCGTTTAGTTGATACCATTTTTGGTGTTACTGAGCACGATTTTTGGTGTTCAGTTGATGTAAAGTTGAAAATTATTCCTTTTTGAGACATTTTAAATTTCTTTATGTATCTGTCTAAAAAAAAAAAATAGACCGTGTACGTATAATGTTTCTTAGCACATGAAATCTATTAAATCAGCTACACATTTCATTACAAATTTCATTACGATTACTCATATTTATGAAAATAGAATAAATGAGTAATCGTAATACAGTGATCCCTCGTTTTTCGCGGTTAATGGGGACCAGCACCTTCCGCGAAAACTGAAAAACCGCGAAATAGGATTTGCCCCTAAGAATTTTCGTGTATGAGGGTACACAAATCTTTTAAATATGTAAACAGTATTTATACTTCACACATTTAAGACAAAAATAACAACAGTATACGTAATTACTTAAACGTGTCGATTCTAATTAATAAGGTTAGTTAAAAAACTTTATAGTACAGTAATAAACATTAATCAACATTGATTTCTGAGAGAGGCGAAGAGTCTTGTGTTGGTAAAAGCTTTTGAGAGCCTGTAGTATGTACTCTGAGTCAACTTATCTCTTTGTTTGACTGCAGAGATCCTTCCCTCTCGCGCATCAAGATGAAGCAACGCTTCTTTCCGCAATGTGGCTGCCGACATGGTTGTATTTTTTCATTTTTATTTTTTGATGAATATTTTGGAAAAACCCGCGAAGCACTGAAGCCGCGAAACATGAAGCGCGAAGTGGCGAGGGAACACTGTAAACTTTTGATACGTGATGAGTTAACGAACATCATATGCTAAAAGAAACATTCTGCTGTCTGTATCTTTTTAGACAGACACTAAAAAGAATTTAAAATATATCAAAAGATGAATAGTTTCAACCTTACTCCAACTGAACACCAAAAATGGCGGTAACTAGACGCAACATTTTTACAGTGTGGATTATGATACGAAACCCTTCTAGCATAGTAACTATGCAGTTGAAAGGGCAATGCCGTAGCTAGAAATTTTTTTCGGGGTTGGGGGCCTGGCTTTGAAACACTAGTGTAGGGAAAAGTTTCAGAGAAGAATATATGCTACATTGCGAAAATTTTTGGGATTTCGGGGGGGGGGGGGGTGCAGGGCCCGTCGGCCCAACCTCTGGATACGGCCTTGTGAAAAGGCAAGCCTTCGCACAAAGAAAAAAAAAATTTAAAAATTACACACCATTTTAGTTTTAAATTCATGTAGAGCTCAAATAGGAGCTTTGAAACGAACGGGGTAAAAAAATTCTGAAATAAAATAATAAAATCATTTTGAATGTCTTGCCCGAGAGCTTGTCCCTGAAACTCAACTTTTTATCAAAAAAAAAAGAAAGAGAGAGAATAGAAAAAAAAACAAAACAAATAATAGTAATAAGGGACGCGGGAGCTTCAGCGCTCCAGAGCCATGTTTTCACTTAAGCCGGAGCAGGAGCCTTTAAACATCCTCGGCTCTAGGGCTCCTTTAATTTTTCAATCTTTTACATTTTTCATGTTTAAGGTAAAAGAATGAACTTTTTAAAGCTTTTAATATCATTCATTCTAATATCTAATTATGAATGAAAGTTTCATATAATTACATATTACAATGAAAATTTTTAAACTTTTAATGGTCTGATGATTCAACAAATACAGGAAATGTGTTCGGCTCATTAATTTTATTTAGTTTTGTTTTTGTTGTTAATTAAGTATTGCAGTATTCTTTCATTCTAATATCAAATTATGGCATACTACTCACACTATTGTCAAAAATGTATCTACATTTTTATAATTGAATCATTTATTTCGAAAAGGTAACATCTCCGTTTTAAAAAACCAAGAACTCTCAATATAAATGTATTAATTTTTATGGCATAATTAATCAAAAATCGTTTTAATTTCCCAATATTGCATTGCTATTACCTACTAAAATAAAATAGTAAAAGATCAGACCCGTTAAGTCTTCCAACTTTTCATAAGCCTTTTTTTTTTCTACTCCCTGAAAAAAATTTTGTTTTTCAGAGTTGTTACCTTTTCGAAATGAACGATTCAATTAAAATATTAATTAATAAATTACATCATGAAATAGTATTTTATTTATACCATCATTTAATTTTTTTAATGTAGCATGAAGGTAAAGTGCTCTAAAGCTGCCACCCTCAAATAAAAAAACATTTAAAGTATTACCAATTTAAAGAGAGGTTAAGAAGTGATACCTTCAAAAAGAAAGAAAATCTCATTTCTAATTATTTTAAGGAATTGGTAATACTTAAATGTTTTTTTATTTGAGGGCGTCAGCTTTAGGGCACTTTACCTTATTTAGTATTTAAATTATATCATATTTTAAAGCTGTTTTTAATTAGGAAAAAAAATTAGCGCTTAAATTAGCACTTAGCTAACCGCCGCCACTGCTTGAATCTGACTTTGTAAATACACAAGGAGTCATACACAGCACCAGCAACTTTCAAACACGAATAAGTATATCAGCTATTAAGTGTCCCTTGTCTGACGGATATGCACCACCGGATATCCGGTGGTGCATATGTTTGAAACCTGTAAAATCTATGCCTATTTTTAAACAAAATTTTCTAAATACGTTGTAAGCTTTTAATTTACAGATAATTTCAACACATGCCGATTGCATTTTATGAACCAAATTTGACGTTTCGGATGACTAGATCTTGAGTGCAGTGGCCGGATCAGATACTTGATGTTTAAAAATTGGTCCATAAGGCATCAGATACTCAGTATCAGATTAAATATCTGGAATCCAATCCGACCGTGCACAAAAGATCTGGCTATCCAGCATGTCAAACTTGAATTTTTAAATTTTGTTAGCGTGTTTTGAAAATGCAGTAAAACCTTTAAAGTTGACCACCTTTGTAAGTTGACCACTTTTATAAGGAACGGAATTAATCCTATATTATATAATGTAAAGAAACCTTTAACTTGATCGCCTATCTTGACCACCTGTCTATGTTGACCACTTATATTCATCACATTTGGCTGGAAATACTATAAAACCCCCTCTGTAAGTTGACCTTCTAATTCTTTTTTAAGAGATAAAAGTAACTAAAACAACTTTTCGAGGATATTTTTAGCGCTGCAATGTTAGACCAGTATTTCATTGGATGGATGAAACCGCAACATAAAGCTTGTCTAAACATCTTTGTGAGTTAACCATGTGGGAAAACTACTATGAGGGCTGTTATACTTTAAATAAGTTTCTTCTTTTGTTGATCTATCAGAAGTAGCTATTTTGAATAATTATGTACTTTTAGGATATATTTACATCAAATAAATAGCTTGCATAACTAATTAGATACTTATCTCCATTAAGGGATTTATCTTACTTAATTAAATTTGTGTGATATATTATAAACTATTCACGTTAAATTTCTCTAACGATACTTTTGTTAAATTAAACAGATAATTACTATTTTAAAGTGATGTTACATGAAGCTATATATTGAAGAGTATTTTAGTTAAAATAAGAATGAATGTGTAGTGCAAGAAATGACAAAATAATGATAATAATAACAATCAGTTGCGTAGGAAAGGGAGTCTCAGGGGGCTTAAGAGCCCCCTCCCCCTAGAATTCAGGAAATTTTCATTTTAATCCCAAATGAGATAAAGCTGCTTTTAAAGCGAAGTTTTTAAAATAAAAACCAAAATTTAAAGACTTCTAGCATTTAAATGTTAAATTTATTTGTGATTTTTTTAAAATTAATATTAATAACAGAGTGATTCCATACCAACTCACCTAAAAAAAGAAAAGTTGGTCGCATGACCAACTCGGATTTTTTTAAAATTTGGTACACAGATTGATGATATAGGGGCATGGAAAATTCCTAATTTTTAGCTACCTGCTCCTTTTATTTTTAAATATACAGGTCCTCAAAGTTTGTCTGCCACCTCAAAATACTGAGAAATTGATCTTTTTTATTTTTTTTCTCTAGGAAACTCTATTCATGCAATATGAAAGTGTTAGATATGTATAGAAACTAAATGTTTCAGGCATTCAGAAAAAAAATACTACAATGTTCATAATGAAAATTGTTAAGGTACAGTACTCTTAGAAGTTGCCACTACAAAAATTCGATTTTCCCGATTTTGCTAAAATTGAGGATTTAATTCCAAGAAAAGGAAAATAAAACCAAAGGTTTACTGACTTTCTGATAGAGTACATGTGTTCACCATAAATTGCTACACAATAAATTACTTGGGTTTCTCACTCCTTCTTGGAAATATTTCAGCTTAAAGACAAGCCATAGGGCAAAAACATGCAATTTTGGCCAACTTGTCAGTCATTTTTCTCATAAAGGGCAAGCACTAGAAAATATTTATTTTTTTTTTAAATAAGCTACTGATGTGTCAGCTATTCACCGGAAAATAGTTTACTTCCGGTTATTTTTTTTATAAAGAGATATCCTGCTGATAGTATATGCATGTTTTTCTCTAATACCATATGAGTGATTCCATACCAACTCACCTAAAAAAATAAAAGTTGGTTGCATGAGCAACTCCGATTTTTTTCAAATTTCGTACACAAATTGGTGAGATTGAGGTATGAAAAAGACCAAATTTTTAGCTACGTACTCCACTTATTTTTAAATATACAGGTCCTCAAAGTTTGTCTGCCACCTCAAAATACTGAGAAATTGATGTTTTTATTTTTTTTCTCTTGGAAACTCTCATCATAAATGTGAAAGTGTTATATCTCTATGGAAACTAGATGTTCCAGGCATTCAGAAAAAAATACTACATGTGCATAATGAAAATTGTTAAGGTACAGTACTCTTAGAAGTTGCAACCACAAAAATTCGATTTTACCGATTTTGCTAAAGTTGAGGATTTAATTCCAATAAAAGGAAAATAAAACCAAAGGTTTACTGACTTTCTGGTCGAGTTCATGTATTCACCATAAATTTCTACACAATAAATTACTTGGGTTTCTCACTCCTTCCTGGAAATATTGCAGCTTAAAAACAAGCCATTGGGCAAAAACATGCAATTTTGGCCAACTTGTCCATCGATTTTTCTCACAAAGGGCAAGCACTAGAAAATGTTAAATTTTTTTTAAATAAGTACTGATGTGTCAGCTATTCACAGGAAAAGAATTTTCTTTTGGTTATATTTTTTGTAAAGAGATATCCTGCTGATAGTATATGCATGTTTTTCTCTAATACCATATGCCTGTGTTTCCCCTCTCAATCTTAGCATTAATTTAAAAAAAAACTTACTGAATATTACCTAAATATTATGCATTAAATTTTATTTACCCTTTGAACTATTATTTAGTTACTTTTAGAAATAGTGTTATTTGGGGAATGAAGCATTGAGTTATGGAGCAACAGTTTGCTTTTACTACGTTCTGGCATTAAAACAATACTAAGGTTATTTACTCAATTTTTGTAATTTCTTAAAGCAACATCAACCAATAAAGCATAAAGTATAACGATATTCCCCTTTCTTTTAAGCCAATAAATAAACGGGAAATCGCCTAGCTAATAACAAGGGGATTTCCCACCCAGATTCTACTTATTTTTGATTGTATAAACTTTAAACCATTGAAAGGTGAGTTTCAAGAGTAATAGTTTTTACTTGATATATTTACTCATCATACAAAATGAAACTTCATTTTGTAGGATGATTATATACAGGGTGGGGCAAAAATAATGACCCGGTTTTGAAGTATTATATAATAAAACTATTACAACTTGAGACTTAAAACTTTTTATATTTTGATCTGTATTTAATGCCATTTTTTACATTAAGTTTTGAATTCCACTTCAGTAAGGTGGGGACCTTCTGCAGTAATACACTGATGCAGTCTATTTTTCCACGCAGAGAGAATAGACTGCATCCTTGTGGGCATTCAATATCCCGCGTGATGTTACGGTCCCTAAGATTTTTTTTTTTGGGGGGGGGGTTATATAAAAGAGAAAGTTCCCCATACTTTAGAAGAGCTAAAGGCCGAATCATCGAGGAAATATCCATACCCTTGAAATGTGCAGAAACGTCTCTCAAAACTTCAGAAATGGACTGCAACAGTGTATTGGTGCTGAAGGCCGCTATCTTGCTGAAGTGGTATTCAAAACTTAATGTAAAAAAATAGCATTAAATACAGATCAAAATAAAAAAAGCTTTAAGTCTCAAACTGTATTAGTTTTTTTATAACACTTCAAACCCGGGCCATTACTTTTGCCCCACCCTGTATATCCAGAAGTATTATTAAATTAAAAAAAAATAACAATACTGGCAACTGTTATAGTCTCTTTTATTTGGTTTAAAGAAGAGGGGGGGGGGCCTTTATCCGTTAAATATCGTATTTCTTCACTAAATACTAACTTATTATTTTTAAATAAAAAGGTTTGTAAGACAAATATATTTCCTAGATCTTACTTTAACACATCATAAAAATAGAGTAAAACTTAGTTTTGCTTTAATGCCAGAACGTAGTAAAAACAAAATGCTGCTCCATTATTCAATGCTTCATTCCCCAAATAACACTACTTCTGAAAGTAACTAAATAATGTTCAGAGGGTAAATAAAATTTAATACATAATATTTAGGTAATATTCAGTAAGTTTTTTTTTTAATTAATGCTAAGATTGAGAGGGGAAACACAGGCATATGGTATTAGAGAAAAACATGCATATACTATCAACAGGATATCTCTTTACAAAAAATATAACCAAAAGAAAATTCTTTTCCTGTGAATAGCTGACACATCAGTAGCTTATTTAAAAAAAATTAATATTTTCTAGTCCTTGCCCTTTATGAGAAAAATGACTGACAAGTTATCCAAAATTGCATGTTTTTGCCCCATGGCTTGTTTTTAAGCTGAAATATTTCCAGGAAAGAGTGAGAAACCCAAGATTGTATTGTGTAGAAATTTATGGTGAGCACATGAACTCTACCAGAAAGTCAGTAAAACTTTGGTTTTATTTTTCTTTTATTGGAATTAAATCCTCAACTTTAGCAAAATCGGTAAAATCGAATTTTTGTGGTTGCAACTTCTAAGAATACTGTACCTTAAAAATTTTCATTATGCACATTGTAGTATTTTTTTCTGAATGCCTGGAACATCTAGTTTCCATAGATATATAACACTTTCATATTGCAGGAATAGAGTTTCCAAGATAAAAAAATTTTAAAACATCAATTTCTCAGTATTTTGAGGTGGCAGACAAACTTTGAGGACCTGTATATTTAAAAATAAGTGGAATTAGGTAGCTAAAAGTTTGATCTTTTTCATGCCTCAATATCACCAATTTCTGTACGAAATTTGAAAAAAATCGGAGTTGGTCATGCAACCAACTTTTTTTTTTTTTAGGTGAGTTGGTATGGAATCACTCTAATGGTATTAGAGAAAAACATGCATATACTTTCAGCAGGATATCTCTTTATAAAAAAAATAACCGGAAGTAAACTATTTTCCGGTGAATAGCTGACACATCAGTAGCTTATTTTTAAAAAATTAAATATTTTCTAGTGCTTGCCCTTTATGAGAAAAATGACTGACAAGTTGGCCAAAATTGCATGTTTTTGCCCTATGGCTTGTCTTTAAGCTGAAATATTTCCAAGAAGGAGTGAGAAACCCAAGTAATTTATTGTGTAGCAATTTATGGTGAACACATGTACTCTATCAGAAAGTCAGTAAACCTTTGGTTTTATTTTCCTTTTCTTGGAATTAAATCCTCAATTTTAGCAAAATCGGGAAAATCGAATTTTTGTAGTTGCAATTTCTAAGAGTGCTGTACCTTAACAATTTTCATTATGAACATTTTAGTATTTTTTTCTGAATGCCTGAAACATTTAGTTTCTATAGATATCTAACACTTTCATATTGCATGAATAGAATTTCCATGAGAAAAAAATTAAAAAACATCAGTTTCTCAGTATTTTGAGGTGGCAGGCAAACTTTGAGGACCCGTATATTTAAAAATAAGTGGAGTAGGTAGCTAAAAATTTGGACTTTTTCATGCCTCTATATCATCAATCTGTGTACCAAATTTGAAAAAAATCCGAGCTGGTCATGCGACCCCCATTAGGTGAGTTGGTATGGAATCACTCAACAATGAGTAAATTCTAATTACTTTTTAATTGTTAATTGGTTTTCCTTGGAAATAATTTTAAGCATTTGGAAAGGAAATTGTTTGAGCCCCCCCCCCCCCCACCTCATGATTTTTAAATTGCCCTACGCTTCTGATAATAATAATAATCCCAACCTGGCTAAGTTGACCACTAATGCTGCACCACAAGTGGTCAACTTACACAGGTTTCACTGTATATGCAAATTCAAAACTTACTACGTATGTGGAAGCTTTTGGACGCTTAAAAATATGTGTATCATTCACAGGTTTCAAACATGATAGCTGGATATCCAGTACGGATCGCTCAGGAAAAGGACACCATAGATATCCGATATCCAGTAAACTCAATATCAATACATTCCTTTTCCTGAACTTGGTCCCCGAAAGCAAAATCCCGGGTACGCTACTGTGTATATATATATATATATATAAGGTAATAACGAATTAACAAGATCATGAAAGAACTACACCTTATTTTTCAATGTTTAATTCGTTTACGTGCACAAGTTATTTCTCTTCTAAGTATGAAAATAAATGAAAAATTTAATGTCAAAAAATGTCACTCAATTGTGGCATCTTCCCCGATACATATGTCGAAGATGCCACCAGTTGTGGGGTAAGATGCAACACCACAATAAATAAAACAATAAAACAAACATTTCAGAATTAAATGTGCATTAACAATAAATGTAGAAAAACAAAACAAATTAAATTATTCCATAATTAGTTTGCTAAAAGTAATAATAGCCCAGGTCGCATGATAGCCTACACAACATTTTACTCAGTGCAAATGATCATCATTGCAATCATCGTGGAACCATCTGTTGCATTCGATGTATTGAATCCAGTCACATTCGGGACCTTTTTTAGCATAAAAGTACCCTCTACACACAGCACAAAAATCGTCATTATTACCCTCATCAAAACTGTCACCACTGGTATCTAAACTAATTTCTTTACTTGAGGATGGGAAGCTGACACTTATTTTTTTTCTTCTGTATTTTCGAAGGTTTCTTGTTATTTGTTTTGCCCTTACTCGCCTTTTCTAGCATTCCTCGCGCCTTTTCCTGCATAGTTGCTCTCCTCCAGTGTTTCCTTCAGACCTTTTGCTCCGGGAGGGCAGGTGAAGAACTAGGAGGGGCAGTGTATGATCCAAAATCATATTCCTTTTCTATATATATGGGAATGAATAGAAATGATAATATGGATTTTCTTTTTCAATATACTCGGACATATGATAAATTCTTGATAATATACAATAGAAGCAATTTTTGACTATGTTTGGTGAAGTTAGGGGAGAGATATTAGAGCTTCTGAAATTTTTCTAATTGAAATCTTATAAATGTCATTCTTAGGCTGCCTTTGGGGCGGGGGGATTGGGGTCCCTCCCCAGGAATTTTTTGCAATTTAAGTCTAGAGAATGCAATTTTAGGCTCTTAGAGGACGTTAAAGGTTCTTCCCTGAGAAAATTTTCAAATGTGGTCTTCAAAATTCAGTTTTACTCTATTTTTGTCAACGTTACTGGAGGCAGGTGCGATGGCTCTCCCTAGGATTTTTGAGATCTGAGTCCTAACAATGGGGATATTAGAGGATGCGACAAATAGTTCGGGCACTCTCCTCCCGCAAATGTTTCGGAACTAAAGTCTCATATTTTAGGCTACTTTTGGGGATGCTACTGATAGTGTTTGGTGTCGTTCCTAGAAAGTGTTTCTGAAACTGAAATGCTAAAAGCGCAATTCCACGGTATTTTAGATGATGTAGGAGAAGGAAGAGAGATCCAGAGAATCTAACTCGAAAAATTGATGTTTTAAAAATGGAATTTTAGGCCATCATTTGGTCACGTAAAGAAAAAAGGGGTGAGTGGGGGCCATGCTTTGAAAAAAGTCCCAAACTGATGTCTTAAAAAGTGTAGTTTTAGGCTATATTTTGGTGGAATTAGTGGAAAAGGAGAGGTGTCTAAAGTTCTTCCAGGAAAGTTCTAAATTGAAGTTTTAAATCACAATTTTTGGCATCTTCCATCACATTAAAATCATGTAATATTGCAAAAAATGTGGGGCACAGATCCATATTTAAGTTTTTCCTGGCTTGCAAAATGCAAAACGATGATCATTGATCACTGACCAGTTAAGCAGAAAATCACCAGAATCTAAATTTAAATGTTTTTAAATAAAAATGTACATTGTTTTTAAAAGATATTTGTCATTGTTTCTAGAAAATTCCCAAAAGTACTTTTAATGTTGACCTAAAAATAAACAATTCAATTTCAAACTAACAATTAAACATCTCATTGCCGAAGTATGGATCAAAAGTTTCCTACCATATGTAAAAAAAAGGAATCAATACTAAATAATAAAAGGCAGATTATCTTAGGAAGGGGTTATAATCATGAAATTTAATGGAATAAATCGGTGGTCGGCAACCCGTAGATCGCGACAGCATTTTGGAGAGTTTATATTTTAAAAGAATAAATAAAATAACTTTTGAATTGGATGGAGAGTTTATTATTATTTTTTCCTTTTAGAAAATATTTATTAGTTTGTCAGACCATTCACCGGACCTAAAAAAACTTCTAATAATATGGACTGTCAGTCGTCACTTTAACTTTGCTCTTGGTGAGGGTTAATTCAAGAATGTATACATTTCACATGTGTGTTTCAATTAAAAAAAAAAAAAAAATAATAGTTTTTTTTTTTATCGAATTCGAAAAAAATAATATATTTGTATTGTTTTGATGCGAGTTGACGGTGTTAGCAAACCATTATTTTAGAAATTTTAAAGTAGGTGTTTTATAAGCATTAGAACTTGTTTTGACAAGAATTAACCTACAATTTAAAGACAGGCATAATCCCAACATGCGCTATTAATAATGTATAACTCCCCCCCCCCTGTCCTCCGAGTCGATCTTGGTGTTCGCCAAGGCCGTAGCCAGAAATTTTTTCGGGTGTGGGGGGGGGGGGCTGACTTTGAAACACTTATGTTAAGGACAGTTTCAGGGATGAATATATGCTACATTGCGAAAAATTTCGGGATTTCGGGGGGGGGGGGGCCTGGGCCCGGCCCCCATCCCCTCTCTGAGTACGGCCTTGGTGTTCGCCGAACTTAGAAAGTAGATCTTAAGTGAATTTAGGTTGCCGACAGCTGGAATAAATGGAGATTTTATTGATTATAATGTATTTTGAACCAGGGCCCCCGAGAGCCACGGCGGGCCCATGTCAGTTTGTCTCCCCCCTCCCCCACCTCCCATTACTCTTGCATCTTAACCATAGAAAAATTTTACCCACTGCAGTATTGTGATGTTGAACCAAGCCCCATGAATCAGCCATACCATCAACAACCCTGCTCAGAACCAGGGCTTCTCTGAAGGAGCGGAGCTTTGACATTTTACATTTTCTTGGCAACTAGAGATTAGTTTAATGACTACCCAAAACTGAGACCACTTTATTTCCTCTATATTTTAAAAATTTAAAAATTTCCTTCTTCCTTTTCTTTCTTTCTTCTTTTCCTTCTTCTTCTTTTTTTTTTTTTTTTTGAAATTGTTATCTGAATTTTTCTTCCGGGGGGGGGGGGGGCAGTTGACTTGCTCCGAGGGGGCTGTGCCCCCCCGGAGAGATGCCTGAAAGAAACACTGCTCTCCTCTCTGATTCAGCTAAGACTTCTGATTTTTGTTTTTTTACACCCGGATGGTTTACGTTTTCTGATCTGAGGAATAGAGCTCATTGCTTCTAGACAGGAAATCCCGTATTCTGTGCTAGTGGGAGGCAACCGATGGTGATAGTTAACGGCCATGCTCTGCTGGTGGAGCTGTATCATTTCTGCAATCATCAGAGATAGCAAACGCAAATGCTGTGAGATTGCTTGTGGGTTATAGAGGTAAATCCCAGTAGCTGAAAACCCAGAAGTACCATTTCCTACTCTCAGGTGTAGTCGAGGGGGGGGGGGCGCAGGGGGACTGCGGCCCCCTACCTTTTCATTTTAGAACAAGCATCCTCAAATTTTTCCTTTTTCACATAAGCGTCCCCCCACTTTTTATTTCAATTGCTTATGTTCGTATGCATAAGCGTCCCCCTAACTTTTTTTCAGGACTACACCACTGCCTACTCTGGCTGCCTTGCTCCAAGCTGTATTCAAAAAAGATCCAAACTGAAGTCTTGACAATTTACGATCTGGCTTTTTGTGTATCCAGGAGTTCAGAGCTTGTCGCCAATATGTTTTTCAATTGTTTGAAATATGAGCGATCAAGTGGCTGTAAATCCTGACCTTCGTCCCTCCCCTCAAAAACAAAATCCTGGGTGTGGTTCTGTACATGTGTGATTCTCACAAAATATAAGAAAGTACTGTCCCTCTAAAATACTAAAAGTACTAACGTATAACACTTAAGTACAGTCTCTTTAAAATTATATATATATATATATATATATATGTGTGTGTGTGTGTGTGTAGTGCATTAATACCATTATTATTATGAAGTTAAATATTAAAATGTCATTTTGCAATGTTTGGAATAATTCCTTGCTTCAGAGCCCACCGTACATTTATTGTATCTTAAACGATGAAAACACTTCTAAAATATGTGCACAATTCATTATTTCAAAAATAACTTTTAAAGATTGGAAGACGATAGTGTTCAATATTTCTGATTAAGTATGATAGGAATGCCATCTTTTAATTAGTAAGAAAAATTAAATGATAAAACCCGGGGTCGGAGTCGAGACCTTCTTAAGCTACCCGGACTCCTTTACTCCAAAATCAGCCCGACTCCGGCTCCACAGATCTGATTGTAATGATTTTAAAATAGATTATTTCATTTTAATTTTTACTTTTTCAGCTTCGAATTACAAATTAGGAAAAACTTTTAAGAAAAATCTAAACCATATTAAATAAATTGAGTTAAAGACCTAAATTAAAAATGAACAAGAAGTACTACCAATGTTACTTCTCGTTCATTTTTAATTGAAGTCTTTAACTCTTAATACTAAATTTAATTAATTTAGCTTTAATTTTTCTTTTAGTACCGTCTGGTACTATACGAGCACGAGCCTACTTTCCCGTCTACACCAATATCAAATTGAAAATCTATCTATCTCTAATAAGCTTTTAGTTCTTAATTTCTTCAAATACACTTTTTCTAGAGTTAATACATATTCATTCTCTCATTTATTCACTCACTCGTTCATTCTCTCATTTTTTCATTCATTCACCCATCCGTTTATTGATTCACTCTTTCACTCATCCATTTATTCATTCATTTTTTCACTCATCCATTTATTCATTCATTTTTTCACTCATCCATTTATTCATTCACTCATTTATTTATTCGTTCTCTCATTGCGAAATATCCTTTAAAATCCAGATCAAAAAGTGTTGTGGGAAAATAGGCTCGTTTAGTTTGGAACGAAATTCGTGTCTGTACATGTTCTACGATCTACGTCTTAAGCTCCTTCGAATAAAATTTGGTCCATGAAAAATCCGTCTGCTAAATCAGGGTTCATTTTATGTGTGAATCAAAGTTCCCCGTCGACGCTTATGTAAAAAATTTTTTTTAACTGTTTAAAATTGAACAAAAATTGTTCCAAGTCGAAAAATAAAATATGGAATTGAGATTTCCTCGCCGAGATGTTTCAAATGCAAAAAAAAACAAAAAAAAAAAAAAATATTTTCTCTTCTCTCAAAAAAAAATAATAAATATCTTCTCATCTCCCCCCCCCCCCCCCGCCCGACAACTTTGACAAGTCCCTCAAAAGTTGTCGGGGGGAGGGGGGGGGGACAGAAAGACCGACAGACATCCATTTTTCACATCTCAAAACCCTACTTACACTTCTTTTATTTTTCAATCTTTATTTAATAACTTAGTTTTTTTTTTTTTTTTTGTACTTTTTCGAATTGTTAACGTAATTTTACGATACATTACGCTTTCGTTTCATATCTTTCTATTTCTTTCTTGACTTTTAGAGAAAACTAGGTAAAAAAGGGTCCCTTGTAATACCGAAACCACTTACTGCTATTTTTATTGCAAGTACATATTTTAGCATTTAATATTGTTTTAAAATTTTAATATTTCGCACAAATGTTAACTTTTTAGTTTTTAAAATTAAAGTGTTCAAAGGATGCTGTATTCCATTCCATAAAGGCCATTCAATCAGTATATATGAAGCCAATTCCTCCTTTTTTTAAATTTTAGTTTCTTTTTTTATTACCAATTATACTACACCTTCTCCCTTGTTATTCCCCCCTTCCTTTTCTGATATAAAATTGTTTTTAAGTTAAAACAATTTTATAACATTCTAAGAAACACATAGCTAATTTCATTTCATACGAATTTATTTAAAATTGATTGTAAAACTCATTTCATCACGATTAATATGAAGACCGAAAGTATAAAATTCTAAAGCCATAAAAATCATGAAACAAATCCCCTTTCTTTTTTTCCTTTTTCCGGCTTTTTTTTTACAGATAAAATTCCAATACATAGATGCGAACCCCCTTCCGAGCGGAGCCGCCCCCCCCCCCCCAAAAAAGAAGGCCCCACCCCCAAATCGGCCAAAATCCTATGAATACACCCCTCTCCCCCCGAAATATATCAATATATGCTTAAAAACAAACTTCTAACAAAGTCACTATGAAATAGAAACATTTTGTTCTCATCACCTCATCTATTTATTTTAAAATATATTTTAGAAGAATTCCAGTCTTGTACTTTTGTTTTGTTTTTTCTCATTGATCCAAGATTCGCATCCTGAAAATATATCTGCATTGGGAAAGACCATTAAGAACAGAGTAGGGGAGATGTTTGAGGTCACTGACCCCCACATAAACTGTCTTTCAAACGCCCCATTTTTCAGTTTTTAAAGATGTTCTTACCATTAATTTTTCTCATGCTTTTGACTATATCTGTGCAAGAGCATATCTTATATATTTATGTTTACATATTTTTAAGCGAAATTGATACCTCCTCGAAACATATTCTCTTCAACATAATTAAAACGTATGATAAAGCTATGAAAATTTACCACGTTTTTATAATTTACAAAATATAATAATTATTTTGAAAATAAGTGAGATAATTCATTAAGCACTAAAGGAACTTAAAAATATAAAGCACATAAATTAAAAAATCTCTGATACGATATATATATAAATAATATACATATATATATATATATATATATATATATTAATGTTTTTATTTTTTCATTTAATTATATTTATAAAAATATTTGTAATTCAAAAATATATTGTTTATTTATTTATATTTTTGCATGTTTTGTTCGAAAAACCCATCCAATAAAATAAAAAATCGCGATAATAATTTTCGTTTCCGTTCCCCTTATTTTTTTAAATATATTTTTTTTAATTGTAATTAACTAAAAATATCTTTACTGAGTTAAAAGAAAAAACGTAGAAAACTTTATCAGCTGGTAAATTTAGTGAATGACTGCAGAATAAAGATGAAATAATATCACCTTTGATAGATTCAATCTACAAGTATGCTGTTTAGTAAAGACCTCCGCAATGTCCGAACGCCATGACATTCTGGTAAGAAATACATTGTATCAAACTGTTTCAAAATGACAGATTTCAGTAGTTAAATTGTTTCTAGTTGCCCCAGACGTCGCTAGATGGTAGCAGGTGAGAGTGGCATTGGAATGGACCCCCCTATTAATTGTGTATGATAACTTGAAAAGCATGTCGAAGCCGCTTCCTTGGTTTCGAGGTAAACCAGTTATCTTCGGCAGCTCTCAAGGACATTTGCAGAATTTTATAAAATTTGAAAAATTATATTCCTTCACATACAAAATTTTCTAAATTTCTACGTCCTGGGGCTTGCAGACGACCGGCAGACATGTTTATATTTACATTGCGTATTCTACCCGCCAATGGAGTTGCCTTATTACATAATCAAGAGCGCCAGAAGCAGAGACGGCGGTTTTTTTGCTTGTCTGGGTTAGTTTTTTCGTAGCTGTTCAACGGATGCGTCGAGACGTAGACTATGACGCTGTTTCACGCCGTGCAGAATCGAAGCAGATTTTTATTAGCAGAGCTACTAGTGATGTTTATATCTTGTATTACCTGTGATTGAGAATGTTGATGTAACAAATAAACTCAAAACTCGAAGTTTCGCTTTACCCGAAGAGTATTTACGGAAACAAGAGATCTGCCGATTTGGTATAATCGACTGGAGTGACACAGACGAAGCGTGCCCTGTCTGGGTTGGGTAGAGAGCAAGCCATCATGTCTGGAAGAGGTAAAGCAGTCTTGTCTGGCAGATTTTTGTCGCTCGCCAACTGATAGATTGTATTTAAATAGAAAGTTTGTTTGTTTAAGCAGCGGCGTAATTGTAATTTATTGTCCAATTGTAATTTTGATTTTTGTTATTACGAGCATGTTTATTTCCGAGTTACGTTTTAAATGTTATTTTTTTCCATCATAAAACTTAAGCAACATTTCAGGGTGGATGAACATGTGATATCTCTCGCTGGCTTGTCATGATTATTTTTTATGTTTCGTGTTATTTCGCTCCCTTTTGTTTTCTTCCTTTTTCGTGCTATTTCTTTCTTGTTAAGAAATAAAATCTTGGCATGATTTTTTTACTTCCTTATTTTCAAAAGTGATAGAATATTTTGTATAATATTAAATCTGAAATAATACATTGTTATATCTGAAATAATGTTTTAATTTTTCATTCAGATTGTAAAATGTTTGAGAGGAAATATAATAATTAAAAGAACATAAATAAATATCAAGTAAATTAGAAGTTAAATTTGAATAGTTCAAATTCGATTTTATCAGACTGCTATTAGTAAAATTTGATTTTCATCATTTTTAATTCTATTAGTTGCAAAAAGTCGAACTGTGATGTTGTGATTTACTTTTAAAAAAAAATTTTTTTTTTGTTACGTTTATTTCATTTGGGTAGAAAAGTGGAATTAATCTCATAAATATTTGATTTGTCTATGGTGAAAATATTCATTCATTTATTATTATTACTCAATTATACAGTAATAATAAATTTCAAAACTGTTCATGTGATTGCATATCTTTGCAAAAAAATATGTAAAACATTAACATTCATGAACTTACAGTGATATCAGCTAAGTGTAATGTATCATGACTTCAGTGGCCCACCTAATAGAGTGGACTCCTGATAATTCAAACCTCAGTAATCTGAAAGTGCCCTTAATCTAATATGAAAACAAATTTATGTTATGTTTTTTGGAGTAAAGGAAAGCTACAGTTATGCTAAGCAACATTATTTTTGAAAATTACGAAGTATTTCAGTGTACTAAAGTGGTCATTACTAAACTACAGGGGTGTTCAAAAAAACTTTAAAACGAAAAGAATGGCTCCCCCTTAAAGCTAAATTGCTCCTTATGACTCAGAAACACTGGGTTTGTTTTGTGGTAAGAAAATAATCTTCATTTCATACTTCCAAACTAACTTGTCTTCTGAGGGAAGAGAAATAGTAGCATTGAAGCAAGAATCAGCATGTATTCTTATGTTTCGTTTTGGTCTTGTATCCTAGCTGTTGCTACAAATTATCAATTTAAGAAATTTAAATAAACATTATATTAATCTTTACCCTATGGCAAGCACTGGAGGAACGAAACAGACAATATACATAAAATTACAGATTATAATGATACATATAATGTATGCTATTTAAATGTAGTTACTGTATGGATTTCAGCTCTGCAGTTATAGAAAACAAAATTTATATCAACAAAGCTCTCATACTAAGGGAAATCATTATCCTTGGATACTCCGCTTATGCAGATAGAATAGTGGTAGAAATTTAACTTTTACTGGTACCACAGTTGTACCAATGTTGTAGGGAAAAGTTTAAATAATGGACATCATGCAGTTTCTTTAACCTCTTCATTCCAAGTGTACCCAATTGGGTACATTTTAAAATACTGTTTATTAACGACTGTTTGCAATTTGAAAGCTAAAACACTCGATTGTTTTTGAAATTAATCAACAGACAGTTTACTTCATTTTAAACATGGAAATTGGGCATTAATTATTATTTAAACTAATTATTAATTAAAATTAAAAAAAAATTTTTTTTAGTTGTTTTGTAATTATTTTTTAAATCAGATAACCAAAAAATTGTTTGTGCTTAGTTCTGGGGTCTAAAGAGGTTATAATGAAATTCCTTTTTTATTAATAATTATCAATTTATAAAGTTACTAAAATCCTTGAACTCTTCTATGCAGGTTTCATAATTTTTTTTTAAACATAAAAAAAAATCTGATTTTTTTTAAGCAGACTTTAAAGACTTTGGTTATTTATTATGTTACGCTCATAAAAATAGTATGACATGTTAAACATTATGCAAAAACACATTTTGAGCTATTTTCACTGCTGTATTTTTTAATAATAATAAAGATGAACAAGTCTTTAATAGAAATGCATGATTCAAATAAAATTTTAACCCAGGAATCAGTAAGGCACTCTAAGTAAAGAAATAATTGAAGAAATTTCATCTGAAATCTTTTGCTGTTGAAAGCTAAAAAAATCAAACAATTGGTGCACTTAATTTTACATCGAGTGCCTTTCAATCCATTTTCTATTTTATAAATGAAATAACTTGAAATATTTTTTAGTTTACCCATTTAGTAAAATCATATGCTCACTGTATTACTAAAATTTGAAACTTTTTTTAATAAAATATCTTTATTGTGGAAATTTCTAAGATTAAAAAAATGCTTCACAAGAAGAGATCTTAACCTATTATGGTTCAATGAATCATGCTTTGACTTTAAGATATTTGAGAAGAAAGAATAATATTGTAAAATTTAAAAAATAATAATAATTAGTAGAGAGGTAACGAGTATTAAGCAACTATTCCATATTCAGCCTTTAGATCAAATATTCAGCCTAGCCGAATAGTCGGCTTTACCCTACACTCGTTGTCAGGATTGGCAAATTCTTCCTTGGGCAGATAAATCCTGATAGGAGGTGTTCCGTCAAAAATATGTTTTTGCCACCTAAGTGGTAAAAATGGTAAACCTAGCATTTGTTGACCTCCCCCCCTCAGTTGAACTAAAACATTGGATAAAAGAAATTATAATAACAAATCAATGTTATTCATACTTAATTTCAGCACAAATTTAAATGATCATATAATCAGTGAATTATAGTACTATTAGAAGAAGACATTTTACGAAAAAAAACTTGATTTTAAAACAATATTAAAAATGAAATAACATAAAAAATTAACAATAAAATAAATGGAAAATTAAATAAACTTCATTTTGTTTTTATCCAGTTTCTACTGAATAATTTCAAAATGGGGTTTGGGAATCATTGTACTTTTATAACTAATGTTATGATGAAGGCATTTAACAATGCCATTGGTGAATTATCGCATCCTTGACTCAAAAAACGACGGTAGAATTTTTCAGTGACGAAATTTAAAAGTTGCTGCACGTTGCACGAAATGTGTTCCGTATAATGCTGAATATGTTGAAAAATATACGTATGATTTTGAAGTTGAATAATTGTATCTTAGTGTGCTTTTTGTTCGATCTTGCTATCTGCTTTTGTTCTTGTGTTCTATAAGCATGTGTGCATTACTTTTCAGCCTACCTACATATGTTAATCGTTTTTAGTAGAAAAATGTAAATGTTTTTTCTTGTTTATTTTTAAAATTTGATTATGTTTGTCGATTAATTGTTGCATGGACAGGCAAAAATTATGGGGCTTCTCAAGCTTTAACAATTTCAAATTAATTTTTCACATTTAACTTAGGTACCTATTGATTACTTTTTAATGCAGATTCATTTATGTACTGGAGTTTTAAAGAACATTTTGGTTTACTCTAATTTAGGTAACATTTAATTACTGAATATGATACATTCATTTCCTGAAGCTGGTGTTGCTATATTGGGATATGACAATGACTTGCTTGCATCTAATTGGTTTAACCTTGGAAAAAATATTCCTTTTGGTAAGCTCAAATCACATTATTTTACTTTTTACTTCCTTGTATAAAGAAATATTGTATTTGCAAAAAAAGTCTTACTCCTTCAGCCCAAATTCTGAAAAATATATGTGGGTCAAGTGCAAATTTTTTCTCAATATGTTTTGGATCAACCCCTGGAACGGCTAATTCCTTCAGATTGCATCATGAGTTTGAGCTCACTTTGCTCACTCATTACAAACTAAACTATTTTAGAGTAGCTTTAAGGAAAGAAATTGGTTTTTTTGTCAGAAACGACGTTCTGTATTGCCCCCCCCCTGCCCCCCCCCCCCCAGTGATGCTACTATGTATGTGTATATATCAAGGCCGTAGAGCCAGAAATTTTTTCGACATTGGGGGGAGAGTCCTGACTTTGAATCATTTATGTTGAGGAAAGTTTCAGGCAGGAGTATATGCTACATTGCAAAAATGGGGGGGGGGGGGGGCGTGCCCTCCCCCACCTCTTGTTACGGCCTTGGTATATATATATAGATATACAGTGGAACTCTGCTATTCGTACACAATTCGATCCAGGAGGCTGTTCGAATGGCGAGTTGTACAAATGGCGAATTATTTTTTCACATAAGATACAATGGAAATTAGATTAATCCGTTCCAGACTCACAGATGGTTGCTTATTTAAACCTATGAAAAACAAAGAACAGTACCGTGCATGAAATTATGGATTATAAACTGCACTTTTCTTGTGCAGAGCTGATGTCATATGGAATGTTGAGAGGAGGAAGAGAAATGGTTGGAAGAGGAGTCCCCTTCTATAAAAACACCGGATAACATCCCTTCAAGTGTTTTCGCCCTTTCTGCTGTTCTATCTTTTTCAGTCTTTTTTGCACTAGAAGAATCTTGGGTTTCTTTCTCTAAAAACCTGTCTAATTTTGTCTACCTTTGAGGATTATTCTGAATTTCTCTAAAATGGTCAATAACATTGTCGTTGAACAAGTTGATGCTGTTGACCACAGCATTGTTGGGATGCCATATTTCCACCACTCTCTGTGTTTTCTCGCAGGGGAAACACAGCTCTTTAATTTCTGCAAAGGAAATGCTTTCCTCCTCTGAAAAAGAAAGTTCTTCAACCACTTCCTCTTGCTGCCCCCTTAGAAAGTTAAAATTGTCAGTAAAATCTCAAAAAGTATTAAAATTTTAAAAAGGCCAAAATGCCAAGCAAATTATTTCCAGACGTGTTTTAAATGAGCATAATTTCTAGATTTTTTTTTTCTTAAAAAAAGCCAAACTGGCAAGCCAGCTGGCCTCTGGCGCTGTACCGATTGTGGGACAAGTACGAATGGTAAGTTGAATTTTACTTGAACAAGTTGTATGAATAGCAAGGTGGACGAATGGGGGGTTTGTATAACAAATACATAATTGGTAAATTTTTGTGCCTATTTTATGAATAAGTGATTTACATAGGCAAAATTTCTTTTGGGTGCATGATGTCTAAAATGTGCTGATAACGTACTTAAATAGAATAAGATCAAGTCCCCATAGACTCCTATTTTCATCCCATGCACTCCCAATTTTTTCTTTGTTTGACGTGGACCCTTTGTAGATCACAATAAAACCCTGAAAATCCATACGGACCACTTTGGAAGCCACTGATTTTTTGTCATAAAAACATCCCAATAAAACAACACATTTTTTAATAAAAACAATCTTTTTTTTTCTTTGGGGGGATCGTTAAGAGGTTTTGTAAGATATTTCCAATTTAAAAATACTATTTTGTGGTTACAATATGTGCGTGGTTTCTTTAAATTTCGTCAAAATCCTCAACAATTGCTTTCTTTTATTCCACTAAGGTGCACAATTATTTCCAAATTGAATAATTATTTTATATTTATTCTTTTGATATTTTTCTACATTCATTTTGTTAATGAAATTATAATTGTTATTATTGTACAATGGATAAATAGAAGGAAGAGCTGATGGGTTGCAAAAGTACCGTTTGCAGTAAATTTTCAAACAAAAGAAGACCATCGATGCGTGATTGTCTTTTCCGATTTTAGAGTTTCCCAGTAATTGAGGAAGCATTGAATGTCATAATGAATAGAATCAAGACAGCGAAGCAAAACTGAGAAATGTCTTCTACAGTGGTACTTTTTTGCTATCGATTTGAAGACTTTGCAAATACTGTCTTCGAGATGAATGCTTTGCATAAATGATGCAAACGCTAAATCTTTCGAGATTTATACTCAAAGAGTACATTGCATTAAGAAAATGTTTTCTGTGAAGACACATTTTTAAAGTTTGCAAACTAACTTTTTCAAAATAAGGATCTTTTCATTTTTTTAAAGGGGGGGGGGGGTGACAGCAAATCTTTGCACTGGGTGACATAAATGCTAGGAATGTCACCGTATTTAATATCAGACCTATGAAGGTATCTGTAAAGTTTCAAATCACTAATTTTATTTTTGAGTACATTTTTCAAATGTTGTTACAAATTACTATAAGTAAATCACATACAATTATCAAGTTAATCCTAATCAGTTGCAGTTCCAATTCATATAAATTAACAAGTTTATATTACATGTTCAATAGCTACTGAAATATCTGTGTCGACGCTCAGTAAATATAATCACTTAATAAATTCAGTGGACTGTAAACACTTAAGATTCTTTATTTATTTGAATTTGGAAGAGAGCTTTGCTTTTTACACGCATCACGGCTCTCTTCGTTCACACACACTGACTACCTACACTTACTCCACAAGATGGCGCTAGAGCAGTGCAGATACATACCGCCGGGCGTTGCATTGTTTTTAACAATCAACAATTGATATTAATACACAAATCATCATTATAATAAAAACTTAATAATCATTGCAAAAACAGTAATACATGTAATAACACAATGTAACAAACACTTTGATAGTTAACACTAAGCTTGATAAAAAAGACAGATACTTGAGTATGAGTAATATGCACTCCAAGGGAATAAATTATTTCTAATTAATTGGCAGCAAACAAATGTTTGAAATTGGCCGCTTGAAGATTCCTTTATTCGTTTTAACATTGCAAACACGAACTCTGCCATCCTTTCCCGGAAAGACCGTCATGATTCTGCCTATTGGCTAATTACACATAGCTAAATTATCTTAATTTAGTATAACCATGTCTCCAGTTTTAATATTTTGTTTATTGAAACACCACTTTGACCGTTGGTTTAAAGTAGACAAATAGTCCTTGTGCCACTTTCTCCAGATCAATTGAACAAATTTAGTGGTTTTCTGCCACATACTCAATCTATTATCAGAAACATTGGCTACATCAGGTTCAACAATTGAAGTGAACGGTCTTTCGATCAAGAAATGGCCTGGAGTGAGAACGCTCAAATCATTGGCATCTGAAGACATCGGGGTTAGAGGTCTTTAATTTAGAACAGACTCGATTTGATTGATCACGGTTAAAAAATCTTCATATGTCAATTTATGATTACCAACTACTCTCTTCAGATGATATTTGAAGGATCTCACCCCAGCTTCCCAGAGCCCTCCCATATTCGGACTGCTCGGGGGCAAAAATTTCCATTTGACACCTTCTTGACTCATATAATTACACAAATTCATATCAGGCCTTTTAACTAAGTTAAACAATCGTTGTAACTCATTATTACTTCCAACGAAATTGGTCGCATTATCAGAATATAAAATGCTGCACTTTCCTCTTCGTGAAAAAAATCTCTTTAAGGTGGCAATAAATGCTTGAGTACTCAATTCTGTCACAAGCTCTGAATGAATCGCTTTTGTGACAAAACATACATAAATCGAAACATAAATTTTTTGAAAGGTGCCTTTCCGTTGGTTCTTGTATTTAATTGGAAATGGACCACAAAAGTCCACTCCAGAAATGGCAAATGGAAAGTTTTGACTTACACGAGTTTTGGCTAAATCACCCATAAGCGCGATCACAAGTTATTGGTTTAGCTTTAAAACATGTCAAACATTCACGTACTATTTTTCTACAAGTAGATTGACCATTTATGGGCCAGAATCTTTGCCTTAAAATAAACAATAATGTTTGAGGCCCTACATGTAAATGTTTAATATGATAACTTATAAATATCAAATGTGTTAATTTATGGTTACCTGGTAACAGAAATGGGAATTTTTTATCAAAGCTTAAATCACTATTTAATAATCGTCCTCCACATCTCATCAACCCTTCTTTATCAATAAAAGGACATAAACTTCTTACCTTACTTTGCTTTGAAATTTCACCTGAATTCTCTAAATCTCTTATTTCTTTGCTGAACTCTTTTCTTTGCACCAAACTTACCAGTTTTATCTCTGCACTTTTGAGTTCATCAGACGACAAAGACCCAGTTGATTTATCATCTTTCCTACGACAGTTTCTGATGAACCTAAATACAAAACTTAATACACGGATAAGTTTACTATAGTTATTACTAACCTCAAGAAAATTATCAAAAAATTACTATTATCCTTAATAAAACAATTAAAGTCACTAGATGGTTTAAATTCATTAGAAAAGTCCTCCTCAATTACTCTAGATGAAATTTCTCTATTAGCATATTCACTGTTACACAAAAATGTCGGTCCTTCAAACCAGTCTTAAATGTAGAAGTCTATCTGGATCGAGACCTCTTGAAATAAGGTCAGCAGGGTTTTCAGTTGATGGTACATATCTCCACGTGTCAATGCTAGTCAAGTTTTGAATCTACGATACACGGTTTGCAACGAAAGTCTTAAGAAGAAATGGCTCCTTGCGTATCCAAGAAAGTGCAATCATGCTATCACTCCACAAGTAGACGTTGGAAATTGGCAAATCTAGGGCATGAATCACTTTTTTCACTAACTTGGCTAGAAGCAGTGAGGCACAGAGTTCTAGCCTGGGGATGGTTACTCTTTTCAATGGTGAAACTCGGCTCTTGCTAGCAATTAACCCGATTGAAACTGCTTGGTCATTTTTGACACACTTACAGTACACAACAGCACCATAAGCAGCTTCTGATGCATCAGCGAATCCATGTATTTCAATCACATTAACTCCTTCAGATAGTAAACATCTATCGAACTCCATGTTATTGACACTCTGCAAGGATTCCACAAATTTTATCCACTCGTGTTTTTTTTCTCAGGTAGCTCTTTGTGCCAGTCCAACTTCAAACACCATAGTTGCTGCAGAAATATTTTTGCTTTCGACACTACAGGTCCAAGCAATCCTAGGGGGTCATAGAGTCGTGCTATTGTGGATAAGACACAGCGTTTCGTGATCTTAAAATCCTTTCTATGAGATGCACTACAGGAAACGTTGAAATAAAGACTATCTGTCTTGGGACTCCAAGAAACTCCCAATACTTGTGTTTCCTCAGAATTGGCAAAATTATATGTTTCTTCACTATCTGAAACTAACCCTGCACAGTTACTATGCCATTTATGAAGTTGCATCCCAGCCTTTCCCAAAATTTCAATTAACTGATTCTTAAGTTCTATGGCAGTGGCTAAATTATCAGAACCGGTTAGCACATCATCAATGTAAAAATCATTTTCAACGACTGGCGCAGCAAGAGGATAATTTTCTCCTTCATCAACAGCTATTTGTTTTAGTGTACGAGTTGCTAGGAATGGTGCGCATACAGTGCCATAAGTTACGGTGTTCAACTCATAGGTCTTGACGGGTCCATTCTTTTCTTCTTTCCAAAGAATGCACTGCAATCTTCTTTGGCTAGGGTGGATCAAAATACACCTAAACATTTTCTGAACATCCGCCGTGAAGGCATAGACATACTTACGGAATCTTGTCATAATAGAAAACAAATCGCTTTGCACCATTCCTCCATTAAGTTGAAGGGAATTTAAAGATTTACCTGTTGAGGCAGGATAACTTGCATTAAAAACAACTCTTAGCACAGTTGATGGATTATCAGGGCGGTAGACTCCCAAATGGGGAACGTAGTAAGTGCCTTCACTCTCCTCATCATCCGAAATTTCGGACATATGTCCCATCTCTGACTATTCACGAAGGAAATCTTTATACAGAGATAAATAATTTGGATCTTTAATTAGACGTTTCCATAATAAATTTAATTTCTCCAATGCTAATTCCTTAGATTTCCCTAAATTTTTAGGATCTTCCTTTAAAGGCATTTTTACTATATATCGTCCCTCAGAATTTCTAGTAAAGTTATTTTTAAAATGTTCTTCACAAATTATATTTTCTTTACTCTCAGTTATTTCAGTTTCGATATTCTCTATCTCCCAAAAACTTTTAACAGTCTGTTCTAGATCAACATTTTCTTTAACTAACCCACAATGGATTTTATTTTCCTCCATATTTGAAATGCTTCCACTCACTAGATAACCAAACACTGAATTTTGTAAAATTAAATTCGTGTTAGGGGGGCAAACTTGTCCAGGTTTTATAAGCTCAAAAAATGATTCTGCACCAATTAATAAATCAACTCTTTGCGGAATGTTAAAATACTGATCAGCTAACTTAATGTTTTCCAACCCTTCCATGCACTTGTCTATTTTTTTCGAGGGCATGAGATCAGTTATTCTAGGAACAACTAATAAATTCAAATCAGTCTTAAAGCTTCGATCTTTATTTATTATTGTAGCAGATACTTTAGACCTAATGGAAATAGCTGAATCATTCAACCCAGACACCTCTATGTTTATTCTATTTTTTCTCAATTGAAGTCGATCTGCACATTCTCTGCTTATAAAATTAGACATAGATCCAGAATCTAATAAAACATGAACTTCACTTTCATTACCAAAGGAATCACATAAATAACAAACTGCTGTACTCAAAAGAACTGTTTTGTTTTCATTGAAGACACAACTACTGGTAGCTGAAAATATATTGGTGCCACTGGTTTCCTTTTCCCAGACAGCAGGTGCGAATTCATTAGCTAGTGGAGACTGGGGGGAATGATTTCCTCTTTCGACTACATTTTTATTCGAATTAGAATTTATAATGATATCATCTTTTGTTTTCGATTGCGTACCATAATTAGGATCTCAATTAAAATGTAATGAACTATGATGCCTTTTACCACATTTCGCACAAGAGTAATTTGACTTACAAAAATTAAGTCTATGTTTCCCAAGACAATTAAAGCATAATGAATTATCCTTCACGCATTGCATTCTATCTGTGACAGAAAATTTTTTATAAGTAGGACACAAATAAAGGGGATGATTTTCATTACATAAATAGCACTTCGAACTCTTGACATTAGACAAAAAAGTTTTAGATGCATTTCTTTCAATATGATTTTTATTATAAGAACCGGAATTCTTAGTTATTGTTTTTCCACGAGATGTCATAAATAAATCTATTTCTTTTCCCAGTTTAATAGGTTCAAACCATGTGTTTGATTGTTTCACGCTTATATAAGTAGCAGTTTCTTAATCCAAAGTTTGGAAAAGTTTATCAGAAATTATAAGCTGATTTAGTGTTTTGAAATCCTTCACGTCCCTTAATTGTAAATAGTACTCCCAGCTAGTGGTTAAACGTGAAGCAAGCTGAACGTATGTTTCATTTAACTGCCGTGTTGTTGTTCTGAAATTGTCCAGACAAGATTGAGCCGTTGGCTGAAATTATCTGAGAACTATTTCTTTCACTTTATCATAATTACTAAAATCATCGTCATTTATATATGTGATTATATTTGATGATTTTTCACCAAGCAAATTGAGAAGAATTTCAGATTTATATTTATCAGGAACACATTTAACAACAAATGCTCGTTCTAAAGATGAAAAAAAGAAACCCCAGTTTTCGGGTTTGTTAGGCACTTTAATAGTTAATGTTCTGATACTCTTTACCAAAGAATCTAAAGAATTATTAGATTCAGGTAATTCTATATTATTTTCTTTTGGCTCGGCACGAATACGTGCAATTTCAAGTTCCGTTTTTGCTCTTTCGAGCTTCAAACTCTCTAAGTCTAATTGTTTTTTCTCTTCACGTTTACGCTCTTCAACTATTAAATTTACAAGATCACTGACAGTTTCACAGTCATTTTTATATTTTTCACAATTTTTAATTGTGTCAATAAAGTTTATCACAGTCATTTTTTCATTAATTTCTAGACCAAGTTCACTGGCAATAAGCCTTAAATCATCCTTTTTACAGTTTTTAAACATTGTAAATATTTAAATCAAAGTACCATATAAAACCAAAACAATCCTACTTTGAAAAAGAAAGCATGTATCCAAATCACACAGTCAGCTCGTAACACAGTCACATTAATCGTAGAAATTCACTTCACAAATATATTTTTTGAAACATGCTGATTATTTCTCCCGGAGAGTGGACCACTTATGTCGACGCTCAGTAAATATACACTCTTAATAAATTCAGTGGACTGTAAACACTTAAGATTCTTTATTTATTTGAATTTGGAAGAGAGCTTTGTTTTTTACAGTCATCACGGCTCTCTTCGTTCACACACACTGACTACCTACACTTACTCCACAAGATGGCGCTAGAGCAGTGCGGATACAAAAGTTAGGAGATTCCTAACTATGTCCAAACTACGCTTGAACCAGGTTTGGAAAAAATTTTACACTTGTGGGAGATTTTCTTGTAAAATATTACGTACATATATATATTAGAATGCGTCTCATCATATTTTATGTTTTTTAGGAAATACTTGTTAATTTTTTTACTCCAAAGATTTTGAAAATTTGTTTATTCATTTTTTTGTTTCTTCACTCTATATATTTTAAATATAGATTGCCTTTAATGCATGAAATTTGGCAACTTGCATTGGTTAGCCTTATTGAACACATCTATTTTTTATATATTGTGAGGTTGACCTTTATATATGATGCAAATACTGCTTGGGGGGAATTTCATCTGGGGAAAATTTTAGGATTGAGAAAGTTTTTCTGCACCCCAATGTAGCACTTGAACCAGGGTTGGTGATTTTTTATATATTTTTTAAAAAATCGGATTCATTTGATTTAAATCTGATTTTTTTCATTTTTTTTTAAAGCAAAATATGTAGGTACACACAAATACAGTAACAAATTCAGTTAATTATTCATATCTTCAAGGAGTTTTGATATTTCAGTTGAAATAATAATTTATTACTAGTACAAAATTAATTATTAATTAATTATATTATATAAAAAATGTATGCTTAATAAACAGAGAACAAACAACAAGAAGCAGAAGAGAAAGCTTATATTTCTTGACTAAATTTGTTTAATCTTGAATGCATACAAATAAGTTGACTGAACTAATATAATTTTTCGAGTGGTTATATACAAGTTTCTTGAATATATAAAGAGATGACAAATACCACGTAAAATGTTTACTACAGCTTAATCATTTTTACTACTTAGGTGTATCAGCAAGAATACCAATTTAGAAGCCTTATCAACCCCCAATCTGTTTCTTAATATTGAGTCCACTATTCCAAAAGTAGAAAAAATCCTTTCCAAAAGTGCTGTTGATTTCCAAAGGTTGCTGTCTGCCATTGACGGTTGTTGTTCAGAATTTTTCTGAAATGGTCAATGTTACTGTCGTTGAACAAGTTATTGCTGTTGACCACAGCAGTGTTGGGATGCCATTTTTCCCACTCTCTGTTTTTTCTCATTGGTAACACATTGCTGCAAAGGAAATGCTTTCCTTACTACTTGCCTCCCCTGATGAAAAAAGTTCTTCAACCACTTCCTCTTGCTCCCACTTTAGAAAGTAAAAATTGACAGTAAAATCTCAAAAGATTTTAAATCTTTAAAAAAATCCAAAACGCCAAACAAAGTATTTCCAGACGAGTTCAAAATGAGTATAATTTCTGATTTTTTCTCTTAAAAAAAGGAAAAGTGCCAACCCAGCTGGCCCTTGGTGCCGTAAGAATCGAGGACCAAGTACCAATGGCAAGTTGAATTTTACTTGAACAAGTTGGACAAATGGTGGAGCTCCACTCTATAATAAAAATATATATATATATTTAATAATTTGGAAGAATCTGATATAGAGTTTTTTTTTAAATCATAAATCAGTATTTTTTCTAAAAGAAATCAAAAACTGAGTTAAATCACGACAACCCTGACTTGAACTACCATATATTCTTTTCTTTGCCATTGTGAAAAAGGGGGGAGGGGTAAAAAAGAAATATGTTAATTTTTAGACTTTGTAAAATAATATTTGTGCATAATGGAAATGCTATGTCAAATCTGTATTTTAGAAGCTTCATTTTCGTAATGTATGCAAATAGTACAAGGTGTTTGTTTCTCTCACAAAGGTAGGGCATGCAAGAGAATTATTAATTTATCAATATAAGATTAAATTTAAGGGAAAAAAATATTTGCTCGTTTGCAACATTGTAATTCCGTTACCGTGAGACTCTTTAGTAACTTATACATGGTTTCTTGATTTATAGGGTCAAAGTAAAGTACAAACTACAAATTAGAATTCTTCAAATTTATCAAATTAGTATCTATGCTGAAGAGGAGGCCATAAGAGAAAAAATTCATTCCCATACTTCTCCAATTTTTTCTTGCTGCCTTAATTATGTTATTGCTTTTCATCATTAAAAATATTTTATGTGTTACCCTTACTTGCATCTTGCTCTTATAGGTCATTGGCAAGATTTTAAGAAAAGAATCATCTCTTGAAAGATCTTTACCAAAGACCTTCTTACCTTATGTGATATATGACACCAAAATTGTAAGTAGTTTTAATCTGAAATTGCTGTTATAAATTATATAGTCAACTATTCTTGTCTCTTATGTTTTTTTTAAAAAATATTTGATATCTTTGATTGCTAATATAAAATGCTCTTAAAAATGCAATTATGAAAATAATAAAATTTAAATGCAGGTGAAACCAGATAACTGCACATCAACTTCACTGAAAACTTTTATGCATATAAACGAACTTTACTAAAATGTTGCATATAACTAAATTACAAGGACTAAATCCAAAAGTCTATGTGCAGAGGAAACTTCCTCCAAGTTCTGCGGTTGACAGGGATCCAAATGTTTTGAAATTTGAAAGGGAAAAAAGGTAGCCATACTAATTGTCTATTTTAGCATTTTTCCATGCTGCAAGATTTCACTTTTGATGCCTTGTGTTTTTTTGCTACAAAATTTCGTCAAAATCCTCAACAATTGCTAAAGGTGCACAAATATTTAAAAATTTAATAATTATTTGATATTCAAATTAAGTAGAAATTCTATTCTTATGTAGTTGAATGGTATTAAGAGAACATCAGTTTAGATGATTTGTTTCCATGCACATAATAAAGCACTCAGTAAAATTAATGTTGACTTTAGAGATTAATGTTAAAAACTTTGAAAAAAATTACCTTTGTAATCAAAGTCCATCTGCAATTGTTAACTTTTAGAAGTATTTCTCAAAGGGACGTTATGAGCAGGTATGAATATCGTGGAGCAGACTAATGAGCAGTAACAAAATATACAGATATCCCTGTTAGGTCAGCCAGAATTTTTTAAATGAAGTTTTATGTGGGTTAATCTTATAACGAGGTGTGACTGCACTATCTTATATTAAAATGCACAGTGCTCTTAAAATGTAAAGAAAATTTCAAAATGGAATTTCCTATTTGCTATTTTTCTTATGTAGGAAATTTTCCTATTATATTTTAATTTTTATTATGCTGAGAATTTTTAAATGCTCTTAATTTTTTTCAAGAACTATTGTTAGTGTTCTAATGCGAATTTTCAGGGACTTTTGATGTTACCTATGAACTGTTCACCTCATTTTAATGAGTAGGGTTCAAACTGGCACATTGACCAAGGGAATGTTGTTGCAAAGTCATCAACTAATGTTTGGAATCATTTATTTTCATTGAATAATATTTTGTGAGATTGTAGCATTTAATTTTTTTTTTTGAAATTTAAATTGAATTTGTATATTATATGTCTCTTTTTTTTATAGATAAAATGCTGGAGCTTAAAGATGGTGTCAATACTTTATTACTACTCATAAAGAGTGTCCCAAATATTTATTTTTGAAGCATTATTCAATTTAATTTCCCCCCTCCAAAAGTAAACATGCAGAACGGTACTTATCCGTGGATGACTTCGTCTTCCCTCGGCCAAAAGGGTTGGCACCCGGGATATCAAGCTAGTTTAACGGATTTATTTTTGAAAAAGAACCCCCTGCACTTTGGAACTGGAATTTCTCAACTGGCTGCAGCTTCAAGTTACATAGAGAAGATGTCCCCCTCTAACGACCAGATGCCAAAGTGCCATCATTCCGATGCCAAGGATAAACCTTACCCATGTGACACCTGCCAGCAATATTTAAGCATTCTTAGGACAGATGGCGCCTCCAGTAGCTCTAGCAGACCATCAGTAACAACACCAGGCAGTATAGGGTCTCCTCCAGATCGCAAAGTTATGGGGTTGCCTTCATTGGCACCTCCTCTAAACCATTCTGATAGGCATTCAAATAATGGTGCTACTAGTATGATTCCAGGACAACAGCGCCCAAGACCTTCTCCAAACAAACAGTTCCTTTGTCCCGTCTGCCACAAATTATTTACCCAGAAAGGTAATCTCAAGACTCATATGATGATTCATACAGGGGAGAAACCTTATGCATGCCAAGTTTGTGGAAAGAGCTTTACTCAAAAAGGTAATGTTGACACCCACATGAAAATCCACACTGGCGAAAAAGATTTTGCTTGTGAAGCATGTGGGAAGCGATTCACTCAAAAGGGTAATCTTAAGACGCATATTCGTAGTGTGCATACTAAAGAAAAGCCTTTTGCTTGTAGTCTCTGTGGTAAAAGCTTTTCTCAAAAAGGAAACATGCAAACCCATTTGCGAACACATAATAAAGATGACAGATTCCCATGCACCATGTGTGGGAAAACATTTTCCCAGAAAGGTAATCTCAAAACTCACATGCAGCGTCACACTGGACAGTTACCATCTAAGAGAAATTTTTCTCGGGGTGGTAACAGTCTTTTAGGTGTTCGCCGCATGCCACAACCTGGTGCTCATTTACCCCCTTTTAACTTTCATTCTTCATCTGCCCTAACCCAGGGTGCAATACCGTCATCCATTAGCTCAGCTATTAATCCTAAAGCTTTGTTATCAAAGGTAGGTACTCATAATCAACATTCAGATATTTCTCGAGCAGGGATCAATCTTAGCTATCCACAAGATACTCATAATGATTGTAAATCTCCCATGACATCTCCAATGCCGCTAGTGATTTCTACTGGTTTATCCAATAACCAGTCACAGTCTTACCATAATCCATCCCCAAGCCCTCATCCATCTCATTTATCTAGCCCGTCACCTGTTGATGAATTGGGTATGGCACACATGCTGCAGAACAAAAACCAACAACAAAATTCTCACCCACCTACTCCAAATCATACTGATGGAATGTCGCGTCCATCACTGCATTCTCCTTCTAACGCCAATGACCACCGCATGACAAGTCCCTCCCCAACTGGAGGTAGTGGATCCCACACTGCTTCTTCTGAAAGTGAGAGTAGGCCGTTTTACTCCGCGCCCCCTACTCCAGTGGCAAGTCCTTTCACATCTGCTTCCCGCTGGTTGTCTCATGAGCGCAACCGTTACTATGATACTTTTCAGCATCATTCAGGATTGAGTTCTTATAATGCTATTTCTCAGCACACCACACCCCTATCCCGATTGTCCCTTTTGGCCTCGGGTTCAATGGCTCATCATAACCTTAGTCAACATCAACAAGAAAGTGAGAAACAGGGTCAAGTTCATGACACACAATTTCATTCCATAGGCAATCCTGATTTTTCTCAACTCCTTGATTAATGTTGTGAAAGTAGTAATTTATGTATGTGTAATGAAGGAAAAAGTGTGATAAAGATAACTTAGCACCACCAGCCATTATTCTGGAACTAATAATACTTTGTTTAATTTTTTAATCTGTAAAAAAGATTGTATGTTTTTAAGAGCTTGTTTTATGTTCATCTGTAAATTTTGTCATGAAAGTTTATGTTGCTCTTTATTTTAAGAAATGGTTTTATGTATATATTTGATATTTTATGAAAACGTTCGTTGACGATAAGAAACAAAATCAACCCTGTGGTGATATTTGAAATTTTAGAAATTTTAGCGATTCTCAATTTCTGTACCATCGACTCCGACATGTCTGTTCTTGAACAATAATCACTCCAACATGGTAGGAGTGGAAGCTCAATTATCCTGTAGCCCACTTAGTACTATTTTTGTTGTATCTGAAACTTGATGAAGACCAAAATATTTGTTGTATTTTCCTTCTCAGTGTTTACCATCCAATGTTGCTGCTTAATAATTTAGGTGCTTTACCTTAAAAAAAAATATGGGATCACAATACTGCCAGTTTTACATGAGAAGTTATTTATCTTTCTATTACTACGCAATTGGCTGTTGAATTTTAGCTCGGTGATATGACACACGTCTACTATACGGTGCTCTCTGAATAACTACAACCTATTACTTTGTTTGATGTAGTTCGTTACATAGTGTGAGAAGTTTCCTGCCTGCACATTACATAAATATGAAGTTATGCTCAAATTAGTGTAATGTTAATATATCTGTAGCATGTTTTACATATATGGGAACATTCATTATTATGTAATTGTTATTTGTTCTTCTAATATATATATATATATACATACATATATATATGTATATATATCAGTAAATCTGTTTTGTGATCTGTAAGTTATCAGCATGAACTTACATATATATCAATAAGAATTTGTGCATTTGCCATTGTGTCATTAATAATCATGGTGTTGTTCAAGGAAGTTCCTTCACTTGAAGGGTGACTCAGGAAAAATGAAAAAGTTGCCTTGGTTTTGAACAAAGTGGTTTTTGCTGTAAATTGAATTGGCAAAATGCATTGATGGTTCATGCTAATTGTTTAGGCAGGCATCCTAAAAGAGATTAAGATTTTTGAATCTTTGGAGTGAGAAAATAGTTATATGCTTTTACATATAACCTGAAAAATGTACAGTGTTCTTCCACAAGTGTGAAAGTGATTCCGCTGGTCTTAGTTCCTGGAGCTCAGGCTCATGCTGAAAGAGGGTTTAACCTGTTTTTAGGCAGACAGTTTGCTAAATCATGAACTGTACAGTCAGTTTGAGGTTCCTTTTTTTTCCTAGTGATGGTGTGGTCAAATGTTGTTCTTAAGTGTTTTACAGTCAGGATATTTTTGTCTCTTGGCTGTTTTTTTAAAGTTTCCGACTGTAGTTGCCATAGGAATGTTGGTTGGGCTTTCTTGATTTTATTTTTTGTGATTGCAAAGATGTTTTTCTCGGTTGAAAGCATCTTGTTCAGAGCAGTGAATGTATACTTTCTGCTGATCCCTAGCTTGTGATATGATAATCTACATTATTTTTTACGGTTTACAGTAAAATGGTGTTAAATGCTTTAGTTCTTCAGTATTCAATTTATTTTTTATTGAAAATTGTGCTGTTCTGCTGGAACAGTGTTTCAATACTGTATTGCTTTTATTAGTTACAAAATTACCCAGAATACCCATAGTAATCAGAAAATATCAGCCCCATATGTGTTTATTTTATCAAATGAGAAAGAAATTGCTCTTATTCATGTTTTGCTGCATTCATATGCCACTTAAATGCAAAAACCAAATTCATATGTTTTTTTTTTTAAGAAAGACTACAATAGTACCTCTTCCGTTAATTTTTTGCTCAGACTCTTTCCCCCTCCATATTTTTGTGCCTGATTTCATATTAAAAAAAAATGTTTTCAACTAAGGAAACTGCATTCATATGCCACTCTAAATCATATTTTTTTCTCTGTTATACGTTAGTTACGTATAAGGCATGATAAATTTGGCATTTTCAAATTGTTTTGGAACTAAGAAATTTTTCTTGCATCTTTCTGTTTAAAGAATTTTTAATTTGAATGGATTGTGGTATAAATTTAACTAAAAAACACTCTGTCTTGTATAGACACCTGCATGTTTAAGTCACTAAAAAAATCATGAAATTACACTTTGGAAATTCTCTAGATGCTCTATTTTAGTACTGCTATAAACTTATGAATATCTTTTAAATTTGTTTTTATTTTGTTATTTTACAAAAAATAAATGACCTACATTTTTTAGTCAAAATATTGAGTACTGAAGAACAAAGAAAAGTATATTGAGTGTGAATGCTGTTTTGAGAAACCAGGCTCATGCAGAACGGTAAAACGGAAAGGAATTATGTGAAATAGCACCATATTGATTTACTTGTATTAGTGCATGTTTCTAAAGTTAAAACTCCGGTATTGCTCTAAAACTGAACTGTAAATGTTTTGTCATCATTAGGTTTATTTAAAATTTAACCTCATTTTCAGTCGTCTTTTCAAGGAAGATATTTCTTTCTTCCCATGGTCCATATTGCATGCTTCAAATAGGCTTCTGCACATTACTTTCAAATAAATAGATTGTTTAACTCATTCACCTTCTTAGAGTTATGTATATGTTACATATGGAGTCGCCTTTTTTCTATTAGGGTATCTTAAGGCTTGATATGAATTGAATTTTGTTAAAGTCATTCCGTATGAAACCTTGTAAAATCTGATTTTTCATATATTTTGGCAATCTTAATGCAGTGATCTGACGGCTCCTTTAATCAATGTGGCTTAATATATTCTTAGTTATTTGAATTTTGGACATGAGTTCTTTAGTTGAAAGCTGGTTATAGTGAATCTAATGATTGTGTTTGAAGAGCATTATTCTTTATTGACCATTCCGTATTTCAACATTTTAGACATGTTAGTGATTTTAATATATTTCGTGCTCAAGAATGCTGCGTTATGTCAGTTATATTTTCTATTCAATCAACAAACATATTTATGATACACTAATTATTTAAATTAATTAGCATGTGCTTGTCAAGAAATTTTCATTTTTACAAATTATTCTAATTATTTTTTATTTATTAAATCTGCAATAAATATACATTTCTCCTTTTTGATATTTCCGCCCTACTGTTCTCATTAATTCTATGCACTAAGCATCAATTAAATAGTTCTAGATTTGAATTAAATTTAAAGTCAAGTTAAAAATTGCAGAAGATTTTTACCTGAACTTATTTCCCCTCTGTGTTGTCATTGTTGTCAGCCATTTTAAAGTCTAACAGGGATTTTAAATCAAGAACTGGCTGGTTTAACACATAGGTGACTGGCTATGGAAATCTAGGTGTTTACGTGTCCAGCGCTAGATGACGGGTCACGGAGATTTCCGATTTTACTTAGGGGTTGGCTTTGTCATTCCTTCTCTTTTAATTTCAAAGCGAAGAAAACAACAAGAATATCCCCTACGCAAAACTGGAAATCTCCATAGCCGGTAACCTAGTGCTGGACGTTTAAACACTGAGGTTTCAATAGTCAGTCAGCTATGTATTAATATAAGTTTAAAGTACACTAAACATAGTCGATGTTATTGAATTTGGATTTATAAAAAAAAAATATAGAAGTCTTGAAAATTCTACTTTAAATAAAAGTTTACTATCAATATTAATCTGAAAAGCAATTTTTATTTGCTTTGCATCTTTTAGATTCACTGTAACATGTTTTCATTCTAAGTACTTGTTGTTCTTGTTTTTTGTGCAATGTAGTACATATACATACACATAATGTTTCTTAGAAATGTGATAGTATTATACTAGCTGCTTTTAGGACTTACGTGTGCTGTGCTTAATGTGCTTCCCTCTTTATCTAGAGCTTCTTTTTATTTTAATATTTACTCCAGTGCCAGTTATCAGGTACTAGAAAGAATAGTTTTTTACTTTCCTCTTAAATCATTTCTTGTAAAGAAAACATTTGTCGCATGTAAATTAACAAGTATGACGATGTGATTGCGGAATACAGTTCCCAGAATATTTGTATTCATGTAAATGGATGCTGAATGTGTCACAGCACTAATTTACTCAATAAATAACATTTCGGTAGCAATAAAGTTTGACATAGGTGATAATATGATGTTCTTCATGTTTCTCATGCTGTGATAATAGTAACGCAATAATGTAGAAAAGAATAGTTTAGTGTAGATAGTGAAGAACTGACTGCCTGGAAAACTGAATGCCTTTGGTGCACTGTTTTGAAGTGTACACAGCACAAACTTTATCTCTACTGATGTTATTTTATGCCACTGATCAACATGTCATTTTACAATGCAAGTATTCGAAGAGATTAGTGTGATATGGGTTTGATATTATCTTATGTTTTAGTGTGTGCGATATATTTTTGATTGTTGGCAATGCATGTGGTATTCATGAAAGACAAGCTGCATTCTGTAATTGTCTTTTCCGTAAAATCAAAATAACGAATTAAAATGAATGTTTTTACTAAAGATTTTTCTGAAATTATTATTTTATTATCAATGTATAGATACATTTTTAAAAAGTGTGATATAATTTTTTTAAATGTAACCAATTATAAAAAATCAAAATTAAATCGTGATATCATTATTTATGAAATTTAAAATGATGAAATAAAATATTTATCCTTGTTGGATATATTAAGCATGTTTTGCTTATGCCAAAGCATTCGTTTTTGAAAAGAATACTTTGTTCTAGTGTGATTCATAGTATTGATTTGCCATTGAAGAGATATTGATATTTTTAATCCTTGTTCATATTTGCTATAATATTAAAAATATATTTTGGATTTTTAGTTCCTTGAAATATATAACAGTTATCTGTTTGAAATTACTGTATATTTTGAGAAAGTTAGTTCATATTTTTGTTCCACAAAAATCTAGTATTTTGCATTGATGCTTCATTTTGCAAATTAAGTGCATTTGAATGAAAATTTTTGAATTTCTTGACAGTTCTTTTCTTTTATGGTGTTTTTAATGTAAAATTTTTTAGCTTTTGATTTTTGTCAAAGTTTATTCTTTTCTTTCTGTTTGAAATGCTTTTTAAGATTTTATTTGAATTATTGCTTTTATCAACAGAAAATAAATCCGGTGATATAAACGTTGTTCTACAAGATTTTAAAAATCTATGGTGTTTGTTAGTGCTTTTATTGTTACATTGTAAACACCAATATGACACTATTATAAGTTTTAATGGTGACATATGGTGCTTTTTTAAACGAATTTTTATTCAAATTCTCTTCCCTGCATTATCAACAATGCTCACGTTAATGAGAATGTTGTCGTTTTTACATTATTCAATTTTCTATATTTTTTTAGTTATTTTTTATTTAGCCTTATGTGATAATGTGTATTAGAGTGTAGCCACTTTTAACATTCTGTAAAAAGCATGTACAATCAGTGGTACTTTTTAATGTGTTAAAATAAGTTTTATTACCAAATGAAAGAGCTACAATTTTTTGAAGAATGTAGCAGCTTTGTTGATTGTTTTGTATAGTTCATGATATTGGAGATGTTGGAACTCTTTGGTGAGATAATCTGAATTTTGAACTTAAAAAAAACTATTGGAACAAACACCTGTGCAAGAATTGAACAAATTATGACTTATTTCCCTCTTATAGCCATGTTTATTTTAGATAGCATGATACTATTTATCTAGTTATAACTTAACTTTAATAGTTTTCATTTGATTTAAAATAAAAAGCTATTTAATGAGCTACATTCATGGTTAGAACAAATTTTAAAAACTTAAATCTTTTTCCAATGATATGCGTGTTGTGCTTTGTGATATAAAGTAAATTTTGTTCTCATCACAATCCTTTCTTTTTCCCCTTAAATTAAGAAATCATTCTTATTTTGACATTTGTAATATGGTAAAATTGTTTCGTATTTATGTATACAGTCTCCCTCTCTCTTCCCGCAACAATTTTCGCAATTTTTTCAAATATATTTATTAACTTTTTCTAATAGGCTTGTGTTAGGAAGACACAAATTTTTCTGAGGGGCTATTATAGAGCTATTGGAGGAGGGGAGGGGGAAATTCATGAGAATGGTGAAGATTATGTAAAGAATCATTCTTCACCACCTGAAATCTCTCCTACTGAGGTTGTGCTTTCAGAGGAGCAGTAATTTTGCTCTTTGCTGTGCAGTGTAACTCTTCATCAAACAAGTTTGGTCTATTTTTATAGGTTAGTGGTTATGTGCATGTAATTTAATGTACTATAATAATAGGATATTTAATGTATAATTTGCCTTAATTTCTCCTATTTTATCTAATATTCTGGGTAATACTAGCGTAATGATGGTGAGTAAATGGTATTATACCAAAAAGGCATTTAAAGAGTTGTAATAATGTTTAAAACGTTAAATGATAAGCAGGTTTTCTACATGCTAACTACGAAAATATTCTCTACATGCTAACTACGAAAATATTTGAATGAATGTAAAAAGATAGCTCATAATCATTGTTTAGCATTAAAATATAAGAAGCTGAATCCTAGGAATATAAATCGATTACTGGTATTAAAATGATGAGTTCATTTAAAGATTTCTTGACTGTGCTTATTCTTTAGCTGCACTCTGCTCTTACATCTCTGTAAATGCATTCTCTCAGTGTGAAAATTACTTTTAACAGGTAATGAGGTCTTATATTTGTAATTCTTTTTCTTCTAAATTTTTTTTTTTTTTTTTTCATTTTATTTCAGATTTCGTTCAATCTTTCTGGGGAAAATTGAACCTTTCCTTTTTCCTGCCACAAATGAGATTACTTTATCTTCTGTATGATTAATGCTATAAACTGTATTTTTTTTTAAATTCTAGCTTCAGGTAGCAGTTTATTTACCATTTTGAGTTGAGAGGCTATAGCATATCATATAAATGTGTTACTGGAACACATGCATTTCCTATCCACATGTATCGCCCCATTTCATTTTTGACCAAAATAAAGAAAAAATTGTCACCTCATTTTACCAAACAGCTCTGGATCTTGTGATGCATTTCTGGAAATGCTACTTTTAAACTTCAGTTGCTCCAGAGACATCTTTCGCAGCTTAAATGCTTGTTTTAACTTTTTTTAGTTACATGTGAGCAAAATCACTAGCATTCGGGCACCTTGTAAGTAACATAGCTATTGAGACCTGTCTTTTCCTTGATTGCGTTAATCGGCATTCATTCAATTGTATTCTACTGCGATAAAATGATTAAATTGAAGTTAGCAGAAGATTTATTGTCTATTACTGACATAATAATGTTCATATTATGCAGCGTTATTTCATTTATGAAACTAACTTTTAGCCATTTTGTTCAATATATAGATTTTATCGAATTGGTGTTTGCAAATCTAATTGTACGTATCCTTCCATTTGTGCACCAACAAAATTCTAATTTTCTCCTTTGATTTGAACACTTTTTGTGCCCTGTTCTAGTTTCCTTAAATTATTGTATGTGTAAAACGTTTATTTTTGTAAAACATTTTAGAAACGGGGTTTTAATTTTTAAGTTTCATCAAATGCTTTTATTAGTTTTATTAAAATCATTTATAGAGTGTGCTTACAAGAAGATTGTTCTGCATTTAAATTTCATTTTTGTTTAAGGTTGTGTTATAATTTATTATTTTTGGCCACTTAAGCTTTTCGAATTTTTATGTGTGTGAAGCAGTGTAACTGCAAGAGTAAATTTGCATCAGATATTTTGAGTGTTGTTCAAATTTCATGTAATTTTCTTGAAATTTATTTAGTTTCTACTTTTCTTTTATAAAAGCTTTCTGATAAATTTTTTTATTTGCATTTTTGTCTGTTTAAGTAATGCATTTATTACTTATAGCATTTAAATTGTGTGATAAGAACATAGGATTTTGCTACTCTTGTGATATTTTTTCCCCTTTTATATGTTTAATTGTATTTTATTGTTTATCTTTTTTTTTTTTTTCTGGTCTGAATCCTGAAGATTTTCCTTCTGCATTGCAGTGCTTTGTTATAATTCATACCATTATTTTTTAATATTATTATGTGTGTCTATTTCCTAAGTGTTAATGGGGTGCTTTTTGTAAATGCTTTAGAATAGCTGCATTTAAATTTTTGTTGAAAATCTTTTCTTTCCCTCTCTCTCTCTTTTTCAATGATCTCATTAAAAATAGCTATCGTTTTTCTCTATGTCATTGTTTCTCTGTGTTTCCCGCATTTTGAATTTCTCTGTTATGAGCCCCCTGATTTAATTGTTTTCTTTCTAATGCTTTGTTAGTATGTCTTGTTCACTTACTGGATATAAATTGTAATTGATGTGAGAAAATTTTTAACCTCTTGAATGCCATTGTCCCTCACCCTCTTCTTTATATGTGCAGTTTTAATCTAAAAGTTATTTCAATTGGTGATATTACAAATTATTGCTTTAGTGCCTTCCTGTTAATTAAATCTTTTTAGAGCTGCTTTAAGTTTTCTTTGGCACCAGAAAAAATAAATAAAATATAGTTTTATATTACAAATATACTTTTTTCCCAGAAAAATGTAAATTTGATCCGAATATTCATTAATTGTTATTATTCCCACCTTGTCAAAAAATGATATTGATCTTGATATTTTTCCAGTATTCCAAGTTTTAATTCTTTTTTTTATAGAATTGTGCTATATTTATTTGATTTTAATTTGATACATAATTTGCTTGAATGTTGAAAATTTTAGAATGTTTGTTCCTATCATTATGATTTCTGAAAGTGATAAAAGTTCCTATTGTGATTAAAATTATCATCATTTGCAACTGTTAATTTGATTGTTTTCATAATTGAAATCTCGATGCCATAATGAAACCTAGTCATGTTGCAAAAGTGAAATTCATTTGATTTGCTGTTGCATTCGTAACTAAAAAGCAGCTTACCCTAAATTTTAAAATGTTTTGCTTGAAAAATTTAAATTTGTTTAAATTGAGTTTCATTTGAAACTTTTAAACAAATGCAGCTAAAAATTTCATCTACTATATTTTTTGTGCCACATTATTAAAGTTCCCTTGTAGTTTAGTAGTGCCATAAAATATTTCCATTTAATTTGTTGGCCTATTTTATATCTTTGTTATTTTGAGTGATGACTGATGTTCCTATGATATTTATCTGCTCCTTGTGTCATAACATCTATTGATTCCAGCAATCAAAAATGGAATAATTTCAACTACAACTCTTAAAATATCTGATGCAATCAAATTAGTTTTCCAGTGCTAACAACAACTTCAATGCTGCACAATACAGTGGAACCCCACTATTTGTATACAATTCGTTCCAGGAGGCAGTTCGAATGGCGAGTAATTTTTTCACATAAGATACAATGTAAATTGGATTCATCCTTATTTAAACCTATATGGCTTATTTAAACCTATGAAACACAAATGTACAGTACTGTACATGATATTATAGATAAAATTTAACTACACTTTGCTTGTACTGAGGTGAGTTGATGGCATAAGTGGAATGTTGAGAGGAGGAAGAGAAATGGTTGGAAGAGAAATCCTTTCTATAAAAACATCAAGTAACATCCCTTTAGGTTTTTTCCCTTTCTGATGTTCTTTCTTTTTTCTGTCTTTTTGCACTAAAAGAATCTTGGGTTTCTTCCTCTAAAAACCTGTTCAATATTGTCTGCCTTTGACAATTGTTCAGAATTTTTCTAAAATGGTCAATAACACTGTCATTGAACAAGTTATGGCTGTTAACCACAGCAGTGTTGGGATGCCATTTTTCCACAATTTCTCCGTGTTTTCTCGCAGGGATAATACAGATCTTTAATTTCTGCAAAGGAAATGCTTTCCTTACTACTTTCCTCCTCTAAAGGAGCAAGTTCTTCAACCACTTCCTCTTGCTGCCCCTTAGAAAGTTAAAATTGTCAGTAAAATCTCAAAAAGTATTAAAAATTTTAAGAAATCCAAAACAACAAACAAATTATTTCCAGATGAGTTCAAAATAAGCATAATCTCTATTTTTTTCTTTAAAAAAGTCAAACTGGCAACCCAGCTGGCCCCTGGTGTTGTACGAATAGCGGGACAAGTACAAATGGCAAGTTGAATTTTACTTGAACAAGTTGGACAAATGGTGGGGTTTCACTGTATTTATAAATAAACAGATGTGATAATTTCTACTTAAAATTGCAATATGATTATTTTTATTGGTTTAATTACTAGACTACTTCAGTTGAACTGTGGAGTATGTGTTTGAAATGTTTTGCAGCTATAATTTTTAAGCAAACCATCTGAATCAAATTTTCATTTTGTGTTATGCATTTACATTTATTCTTTTTATTATGGTCACTATTTTCATTTTTAAGTATCTATCATCCACTTGCTGTGATACATTTTTCATTTATATTTTATCTTTTATCTTTTATTGTTTACTTTTGCATCGCTATTTTTTAAAATCATTATTTATCTTATTTTACTCTGGTTTGTTGTTAAATGGCACATATACAGTAATAGCATTTACTGCATTCTAATATTTCAAAATTAATATAGATGTTCCAAGTACAGCATATTTCCAATGAAATTCAATCAGTTTATGTAAGTAATACTTCAGAACATTTATGAAATTTTTTTAGTCCTGTCATAGGAAATTTGGTTTGGTCATGTTAAAGGATAATAGTGCTTCCTGGTAAGTATGTTGAAAGCCTTAATTAACAGCTATAATAATTATAGGAATATATTGTGTCAACAATTCTTAATCTAAAAGTATATAATTATAAACTACTTACCGAGCAATATTTATCATCCATGCTCAAATGAAGGGAATATTACTGATTGAACACGATAATAAAGTGATAAATATGCTGGTATTTAGCATCGAATTTTCAAAATTACAACTTGGTTTCATACTATTTCATAATTTTTATATAACTGGTTGACTGTCGTATATGCTTGAGCCATATTTAAAAAAACTCTCCATGGTCGTCAAATAATGGGTCATGCTAATGTTAAGACTTGAGTAGTTCGTTCAAAATGTTAAACATTCAGTTAGAGAAGAAAACCATTTTAAGAATTATAATACATCAACTAAAAAGGCATATCATTAAAGAAAATGCTTGCAAGCATTAGTGACAGTCATCCCTGTTCACCTTCTAATTCTTTCAAACTCTTTTTTATTTTTTTCCAGATCAGAACCAGATGAATCTTCTTGATAGTTAATGTGTTTCCAATAATTTTTTTTTTTAAAACATTTTTATTAAACATAAAAATCTTCCTAATTTCTGACTTCTGTTTTGTCTAAATCTGCTCTTGGAAAGCGGAGCTTTATTTTAACACTTAATGTTTTACAATGATTTTAAAATGAAACAGGGTATGTATGTACAGCGTGTTTGTTCCATTATGTTGGTAATACTCAGCAGCTAAAAATGTGATTTATGCTTGGTGCTTGTTTCCCTTTGTATTGACTCGTAATCTAAAATTGTTTGGAATTAGCAGTGATTTCAAATAATTATTGTAACCCAAGATTTTTCTTACATTCTCAGAATCCTCGCTTATCTGATCTTGTCATTTGCTGTCTTATATGTGCCGAAAACATTATGACTTTATTGCATATTTTACATTCTATGTTCATAGTTGAAATGCATGAAAATGTAGCAGCTTTTATTGTTGATTACTCGCAACATTCTGTTGCTATTTTTTTTTGTTCACAATTCCACACATATGTTTTAAATTAGCTTTACAAAGGAAAATAAAGCTGTTGCTTAAAATATGTTGTTTGTATTTTTTTTCTGTGTGTTATTATAAATAAAAATGCAATACCCTTCGCATCCAATACTCTGAAACTGAAAAATTTAAATTCAAAAATTCAAAACCCAAGTATCCCATAACACAAGTAATCTTGAGGCTCAAGCGCCGAACCCCCTGCTCCGCCATTCCTGTTTTCTTTTCCTATGCTAAATTGATTTCCATCATTTACTGCATTTTTACTCCCAACCATTACCGTATAGTTTTTCCGTACAAAGTGTCTATAAATCAAGAAAGTCACGAATTAGGAAATCTAACGAAAAAGCAGGGGTGGAAAATCTGTGCCAATTTTCACTTCCTGTTTCATCTGATACAAAAAGACCTAAATTCGTGATTTTAAAAATTTAAAATGTTTAAATGGTAACAAATAGCATTACTTTTGTATTGTATTACATTTTAATTGTACTTTTTATGACTGAAAGCTACATAAAAAAAAAATAATAATAAATTTTGGAAAAAAATAGAACCGACTTCAAACTTTAAATTGCGCTAAAAAGTAAAAAATAATGTTATTCTTTAAACAACTTCGATACGACTTTTAAACATAATTTTTGAAGTCTGTGCAAAATTATGACAGTCTAATTATAATTACATCATGCATTATTTTACACTGAAACTGTTGCAAACTCTACGCTATTTATATTTGTAATTGGTTCATAGTTACAGAAGGAATCATGCATCAAAATCTATCATATAATTTCTCACCGACTTCAGAAATTATGTTTAAAAGTCGTATCGAAGTTGTTTAAAGAATAATATTATTTTTTACTTTTTCGCGCAATTTATAGTTTGAAGTTGGTTCTATTTTTTTCCAAAAATTATTTTATTTTATTATTTTTAGTGTAAATACATTTTTATATAAATACTCTATTTTTAAAACATACATATCAAAGGGGAAACCTTTGAGGGAATGACACTAAAAACTAACCGTTTGTAAGATAAATTTCGTTTCAAAATCGATTTTAAAGGGTCACTAGAGCAAGCAAACTGATTGGATTTAATTTCTTCTTCAGAGGAGCCTTCAGTCTATTTCTTGTTATAATTGCTTTTAACATGACATCTTAATGGCAACAAACTCTTTTTTAACAATGAGTTTCATTTTTATTAACAATATTCCCAACAAAGAAAAATCGAGCCTAGCCTTTCCAATTAAAATGAAAAAATACTTATTTTTCACCCATAACGTTTTTTCTAAAAAACATATAGTCAAACTGATGTGCGATATTTGAGTTAGACGACCCTCTATCGATCAAAGAAAAAATAACCAAAATCGGTTCATTCAGTCAAAAGTTATGGATGAAAAAGTAAAAAAATTACCACATTTCAGCCCATAACTTTTTTTCTAATTATCGAATATGGTCAAACCAAGGTATGGGACCTATGGGAAACCACCCTCGATCGAAAAAAAATTCATGAAAATCGGTTCATCCAGTAAGAAGTTATGAGTGGACAAAAAAAAAAAAAAAAAAAAAAAAAACGACATACATACAATATGAATGTATAACCTCCTTCCTTTGTGAAGTCGGTTAATAAATAAGTAAAAGGGGCAAAATTTTTAGTGCTGTTACGCACTTTCAGGGCTATGACAATTCCCACTCAAATGTCATTTAGTTTTAAGCTCCTTTTTATCTGCACATGTGCATTCTCTAGTGCTTCAATTACATTTTCTTTAATTTTATAAAATGTCAGTAAAGACTTATTTTTTGGAATGCTCAGGTCAAACATGTGCTTTGCTGAAAATAGCTTGCCGTGCTCGAGATTTAGTCCTTTTCAGTGGCGTAACTAGCGGGGGGCGGTCCGCCCTGGCCGGCACTGTTTCAGGGGAAATCCGAAACGCCCATCCCAACAAGACGCAATCTTGTTCCTCAATTTTTTTTTTGCGCAAACAGGGCGAAGTTTTTTTTTTTTTTTTTTTTGGAAAATTTACCGACATTTGCATTGCTTCAAAAGATTACAAGAACCTTAAGGGTCGGGGGGGGGGGGGGGGCAGTGACCACAGGATGACGTCCGGTTTCGGTTTTTTCTGCACCCCCCCCCCCCCCCCAGGTATACTTTTTGCTTTGCTTCCTTGGGAGGGTTGCTTCCTTGCTATTCTTCTAAATAGCTTATGTAATCAGGGCCGGAGCTACCATTAAGGCAAACTAGGCAGCTGCCTAGTGCGCAAACCTTGAGGGGGCGCAAAGAGCCAAGCACCTTTTTAAAGCAACTCGGTTGTTAATTATATAAGTTAAAAATATATAAAGATGCGATTCGGTATGTGTAAGTTAATCACTCCCTTCCCGTGACAAAACTTTCAAACATTCAAACTCCATAGGCATGTTCCTTTTTTCTCTATAATTACTTAGAATTATGCCCCCTCCCACCCCCGGAGTTCTGCTGACTCTTCCCGTGTCAGTGGCAAGTGACAGGGGGCAAGTTCCTTCTCTAAATTGAAACTTATCAAAAATTACTTGCTTCAACTATGTCGCAAAACAGGCTCGTAGACTTAGCAACAATTTCCATTGAGCGTGATGAAGCTTCAACTTTAGACTTAAAGGAGTTAGTAGAAAATTTTGCAAGGATGAAAGCCAGGAAAATTAATTTTAATTTTAGAATCGTGTGAATTTTGAGGATTAGTTCAATTATCATAAAATTCTAATTATTCGTTGATTGCTGTTGTTTCTTAATTTATTTGCAAGGAAAATTAAATTTTAATTTAGGAATAAATGTGAAATTTGAAGAATGTTTGATTAATATATACAATACTAATTATTTGTTTATTACTGTTTTTTTTATTAAAAAATATAAGTTTGCAAGGAAGGGCATGTCAATCAACTTTGCCTAGGGCGCAGAATTACCTCGCGCCGACCCTGTATGTAATAAAGCCATTTCCGCGTCCGACTGTCATCAGAGTATTTCCAGATGAATCTGAATGACATGGGGTTAAAAGGAGGAGTAACAAAAAGCACTGATATGGTCCTGGATACGAGTAGATGGAACAGTATATAGTACCCCCAAGCCTTAAAGAGTAGTTTAAAGAAAGGATAATTAAAAAATTGCTCAAATAGCAGCTGTAATCTTTTATTAGAACCCGCCCATTGAGACTGACAATAGCTAAACTTAATTATTACTCACTGCATTCTATTCCCAAAGGGTTCACGGGATCACGGGAAGCAATCCCTTGAAAGAACGCCGACGAATTCACCAAAGTCGGTTCATTGACAATGGTCAAAAGAACTGTTTTCACAGAAGTTCTTATTATTGTCTTATTACCCGACCGGTCGCCTACCGTGAAAAGCTGGTCGTAGAGGTTGTAGTAATTTTTCATTTGGCCAACTTGTTCTGAAGTGTCATCTCCCAGTTTCTCAGCGTTGTTTCTGCTCAAAAACAAAATTTGTATTTTGCCAACTCAGTCATAAGTAATAAACGAAAAAAATTAGATTTTGTGTTCCTAAAAATTTTCTGCGGAATCATTTGAAAGTTCTCGACTTCAAATAGGAAAAAGTGACTTTAAATTCATCCTGTTAGTTGCACAGATTCTGAGACAGCGCCAAAAATGATCAGATAGAGCATTTTTAGACAACCCGATCCCGACTGACATTTAATGTTTTGTAAGAAGAAAAAAATCTTTTTTTTTTTTTTAATTGCTAAACGAATTAATGAAATTTGGATAGTCTTGAACTTTTGCAACTTTAAAAGTAACTTCTGATTGTAAAGATGAGAGAGTCATTGTTTTAAAACTTTATGGCAGTTAAAATATTCGGCAACATCGCAACTAGTCAGTAAGTAAAATGTATGCATTTCATCTGTCTTTGAATAATGTTAGTTATGTGTTCATAAAAGGATAATTCATAAAGTAATAATTTAACCTATCTTGTAACTTTTTTATTTAATTGCAGTTGATTTAAAATTTTGATCTTGATGACGACGGACAGTACAATTCGACCAGCGTGTTTAGTGCGTAATATTTAATTTTTAATGCTTTCGTGTTTATTCTTCACTACTTGTAATTTCACACCAGTGGCCTAACTAGCGTCGACTTGAGAGGGAGCTCAGGTGGTTAAGTGGGGGGCACTGGGTCAAATTTCAAGTGTGTCATATTATTTTGGGAGCGTGAATGCAATTTACGACTGTGGGAGCGCTTTTATGCTGCGAGGATCAAGGGGGAGGGGGCACAAACAAACCAAGTTACGCCCCTATTTCACACCGGACCCCCTGCCCCTTCAGAAATTTCTCTATTTCATGTACACAATTTTGTATCCTAAGGATTTCATTTATTCTATTCTTTCTTTAACACTTCGATCGCTTATAATTTTACAAATCTTCATAAATTTAAAATTTTCATGAACTAACATGAGAGTAAGTTAAGTATTTTGTAGTTAGCATTTAAGGATTTGGGAGCTAAAAATACTGTTTTAAAAAAACAATAAATTTGTTGCATCTCTATTTCTGCCATTGCCTTCAATAATTTATGCGATAGTTATAAATTATTAATGTTTGCAGCAAATGTTATCAAACTATTCGTGGGGGCTTTAAACATAAGAAAGTGCCAAATTACTATTTGAAGTTGTCCGGAGCCCAAATACAGGTGTTGCTTTGAGGAACAAAGAGATGAAGTGGTTGTTGCGACACATTAGACTAACCTACATAGATTCGATCGAGGGGAGCTTTCTCAGTTTTCCGTTATTCAATATGTAAGTTCAATGCGAAAACCGATCCTTAAAAACTTTTAAGAAGGCAGCTGTAAGAGGTTTTTCATCGAAAACGTTGTATAAATATTATTTGTAATGGGATGTCAAGAAATACCTTCTGTGTAATACCAAACAATACACTCATGTGATGTCTTCAAAAAATTATCTTGAAATGTTGATGAAACTTTTAAGGATCTGCTTTTTATTGAAATGTGGAGTAAAATATTTCCCATATTTTCATAATTCGACAACAACTTTAAATAGACAACAAGACGGCATAGTAAACTATTCGAGACATTTATGGCCATGCCCAGTATCTTCTAATGTCTGAAAACATAGGCTAAAATTGCATTTTTGGTACTAATAGCGATGAATTTTCAGCGAAATTCCTCAGGCCCAACGTCACTAAATTTAGCCTAGAATTGCATGTTTTAGACTTCAATTTTTAAAATTTTCGGGGGAGAGCCCCCGAACACCCCTATTTGTGCGCAACTATTAACTTCTATATTTTTATATCGCATTTCCGAATACCATGATGTAATTCTTCAAAAAAAAAAAAAAAAAAAAAAAAACAATGCCAAATGGAAAAATTAGTTGAAATTTATTCAACCTAATGTCTCTGAAAAATTTAAATGGCGCATTAATTTTGACCCTTGGATGTGCGTGAACATAATATAAATATTATATAAATCTGGAATCACCCGATCGAAAAAAATGTGGTGGTCACCAAACTCATAACCCCCCCCCCCCCGCCCCCTCCCCGTTTAGGGGCGGCATTCTCAAATTTTGCCCCGGGCTCCACTAAGTCTAGTTACGCCACTGGTCCTTTTGCATCCTGTAAACCTTTTATTTATTTTATTAGTTGGAAATTAATTTGACATAAGCTTCTTTAAATGTGTATGGTACATTTTATTTTTAATTTTATTATTATTTTTAGCTTGTATTTTGTTATTAAAAGGAGGAGGAGGTTATACATTCATACCGTATGTATTTCGTTTTTTTTTTTTTTTTTTTTTGTCCACCCGTAACTTCTCATCATTGTTCTTTTTTCAATCGATCGAGGGTGGATTCCCCATAGGTCCCGTGTACTTTCGTTTGACCATATTCGATATAATTACCAAAAAAAATACAGGCAGAAATGTAATAATTTTTTTTTGTTTTTCATCCATAACATGACTAAATAAATCGATTTTGAAGATCTTTTCTTTATTCGTAGAGGGTCGTCTAACTCGAATTTCGCACGTCACTTTGACTACATTTTTTTTAAACAAACGTTATGAAAAATAATTATTTTTCTTTTAACCGCTTCCCTTATAATTTTTTTTTTAAAATATTGTAAATAATCATCATTTTACATTTTTTAATTTTATTATTAAAAACAAGGAAACGTAAAACAAAATTATGTAGGTTTTAAGTTGAATTTTTTTTTTCGCAGGTGTAAAAGCATTTTATCTTAGTATATCTCCAGGCTGAAGAAGTCAACAATTTCTCCTTTTCTTCCGGGCCTGCTTCAAGCATGCGAATCGCTAGCATGAGTCATTCAAGTGATCCCATGTTCCTTCCGAGGTCCTACTGCGCGAGGATGGTATACGAGCTAGCTGGTATGGTGTGTGGCCAGGGACGTAACTGGGGGGGGGGGGGGGGGGGGGGGGGAGGGATCAGATAGGCCCTGTGCCCCGGTCGCCAGATTTTATGGGCAGCTAAGTTGACTAAGTGTGTGTGCGTATGTGATTTTTTTTTTCAAACTAAAAACCGAAAAAAAATTCTAGTTTCAAATTGCTTAAAATAATTAAGGAAAAAAAAGTGAAATGCTGAGTCAAATTTAGTATTGCTTTAACGCGAATAAAGAATAGATGGGATGGACTGGACGAAGGAAGAAAGAGGGGGTAGGAGGTTTCAGTAAGTAGTGCAAATGTATTTGTATTTCAGAAACCAATGTTAAATGTTTACATCTTATCTAAGAATAACCCTACTCGGAGAAGGATTTTGCGACCGAAGGCCCCTTGGAAGTAGCGATACAAAACAAGGCAAATGCGTCACAATGCCCCTTTTCTGCAATAAAATCATAAAACTGTCCCAATGATGTATTCCTTTTAGCTGACAATGACGGGTGCTTGTCTAACTATTGGTCTTAAGGGTAGGGCCCTCATGGTCCCTGTTAGTCGTCCGAATTTTTAATTTGAGTAAATTCAATTACCGGAATTATCGGTAAATAGCCCGCATCGTTGTCTAGTCCGCAGAAAGAAAGATTCATCCTAAAAAAATCAAGTTCGGTGTATAACCCGCACCCAAAACAAAAACAATTACATGAACAAATCACTCTGTAAGGTATACTGTTTATGAGGAAACAATTTTTAATTACAGAGCACTTAAGACTTAACATTTTAAATTATATTGTAAAAATTTTACATTTTACCATATTTTGTTTATAGATGGTTATTTTGTTTACACATTTTGTTTATACAGGGACATATGCTCTGGTCCTACTATCCTATTGTGATTTAATTGGTGTGGAGTGGAAGCAAAGGCTTGCATGGGGAATTTAAGAGGGATGGGTGAAATTGAATCATCGTTTCGAGACCTATCATTTATTTCTTTCAATTTATCAATCAATTTAATTTTCTTTTTTAATAATAATTATTATTTTTTGAATTCCGTGTATTGCCCGCATCGTTATATTGCCCGCAGATAGTAAAAAAGGGAGTTTTTTCGTAGCTAACCCGCGGGCCATAACACAGATAATTACGGTAATACTCGCCATTTTACAATTTAGTTGAAACTAGAAGCAATATTTTCTATTTCAATTTGCTCTCATTGAAGTTATGTTTGAATTTTTCGGATTGTTTGAATTACTACCTTACAATGTAAATTTTAAAATCATATTTTTAAAAAAAATGTTAAAAATATATAAAAGTTCTGAAAAATTCTAAATTTTGTCATGTAGAACACTTTAAATCTCTAAAGAATTATTTTTAAAATTACTACTACAAAATTTAAGAATAAAATGAATTTTATATTTTGAAAATAAATTTATACTTATTTAATATAAATTTTGATCTTTTAACATATTAATTTATAGTTTAAAAGAACACTTACAATGAAAACATCAATTACATATGAAGAAAATTGAAATGAAAGTTGATAATTATTTCCATAGCTATTTATTTATTGTTTTCCTAAGAATAATTTTTAAAAAGATGACTTCACTTAAAAGTATTGCCTTTTAACTTTTAAATTATTGATGCTTTACTGAATAATTACTGTTAAAAATGACTTCCAAAAATAAAAGCTACCAAGTACTGTAAGTTTTAACTGAAATCCTATCAGCAATCTAATAAGATTAAAACATTTCAGTATATTTTCTGCTTTAAAAAACAAAATATATGTGTTTAATATTCTGCCGTAAATGTACCAAAATGAAGTACAGGCAGCGAAAGTTTGAGAACTTTTGGTCGGTATGAAACAAAAAAATGCGATGTGAAACGATGAAGCGCTGCAGAAAGTGGGACCACTTGGATTGCGCAATCAAATCTTGAAGCAGGCCCGGGAGAAAGGGAGAAATTGCTGACTTCGAAGACGGCCCTGGCTGAAGCCGAAGCCCACGTATACAAATAAATAGACAGGCGGCTAAACATAGGGCATCCACTTTTACTCATCTGCCATTTCATTGGTTAAATTCCAATACGTCACAAATCTTATGACGTCAGCGCAAATGAAGAGAATCGAAAGTTTTTCAGTTTCGGAATGAGCGTGTTTTTCGTTGCAAGATACTAAAACAGGCAGGTGCATAGGGGAGGGGGGATCCGGGGCTTAAGCCCCTCTATTACAAATGAGGAAATTTTTTATTTCAATGCTAAATGAGAAAAATTGCTTTAAAAATTTTTAAATAAAAACCAAAATTTAAAGACTTCTTGCACTAAAATTTTAAATTTACGAACTTATAGTCTTATTATATTCTAAATATGAAATTATTCTGAAATACATAAGTAGTGTTTTTGAAAATGCACTTCCCTTTTCCTCCCTCAACTACAGAAATTTACCGACTACAAAAATATTTAATTGTGTAATTTTCCTTTTATAAACAGATAGATTTAAAAGAAAAAAGTGCTACTGTTTCTTTTACATTAATCACGTTTAATAAATGTATAGTTAAATCAACGATACTGCATAAGGATTTCGGTTACTTTGTGAAAACAATGAATTTATTTTAATGATCTATAAATGTATTCATTTATTAGTGATTTTTTGTAATTAATATTAACAATAACGAGTGAATGTTAATTACTTTTTAATTGTTTATTTTATTATTATTATTTTTTTTTGAGAAAAAATTTACGCAATTGGAAATGTTTGAGCTGCTCTCTCCCCCCCCCCCCCCCATGATTTTTAAATTGGACTATTTAGGACCTATAAGATAAAAATAATTTAACTTTGTGCAAGTAAACAGTAATAGAAATGTAATTACACGTTAATTTAAACCACAAATAAGCATTAAAACGCATAAACGTTTTAATGCTTACTTGTGCTTTAAATTAACGTGAAATTACATTTCTATTACTATTTAGGACCTAGAAATGTATGTAATTCTGCAACTTATTTCTGGTAATAGTTTCTTTTTCTTTCTTTTTTTTTTTGCTGCTACACTTCACTCTTCTATATTTGAACGGATAATTATATGTCCTTATGGAAGTTATAGAGAATGTAGCTATATACATATTGATTTTTTAAACTCTTTTACAATGCATATAATTCTACAACTAAACAAAATTAACAGGAAAGATTAAATTACTGTAGAGGATGGGAACAGTAGTTTTAGGTATGATAAATGGATTCATGAACCAGCAAATCAATCGTATGACGCCTTTTTTTTTTTTAGTTTCATTCAACAAACACCAAAATTGAGATAAATTCAGTCATAGATGGTGCAATCTTTTACTGCTCAAGAGAGTAATTTTAATATTACTCTTTTTTTATTCTATTCAATTAATTAATTAATTTATTTACTCAATGTCAGACAATTAATTGTGTTTATGTCTTTCTTTTATTTCTATATGATTAGCGTTTGTTATTCCGCGGCGCTTGAGCGACCCACTTCTTTTTCTTTTTTCTTTCTCTCCCCCCCCCCCCTTCCTCCTATTTTTTTTTTTTTTTTTTTTTAATTTCTTTCTTTTTTTATTGCTTTTGGGTGTTCAGTAAAATAAAATATTTCGAGAAATAATAACGTAATTGGTTTCCTAAAACTTTTAGGCACACATAAAACAACCACTACAGATTTTCGGCATTCAACGCGTAGTCTAATGCAGTGTTCCCCAACCTTTTTATCACCGCGGACCGGTCAGCGCTTGAGAATTTTACCACGGCCCACTGGGGGGGGGGGGGGGGCATTCATTGTGTATATTTTAGTTTATTTTGATTTATTAATTTTTATTTAATTGTATTTAAACATTCCTTCAAAATAAAAAATAAAAAAACAGTTACACCAAAAAATATAAAGTGATTTAACATTTCTTTATTTTTTACTTTAACACTTACTAGAACGTTAAATCAGTGAGAGCCCTGAGCTTGTTTCTTTGCAATAAGACGGTTCCATCTGGGAGATGTTTTTAATTTGGGGTATAAACCTAGGAATTCAAATTCAGTTTCAATGAAATGGGAGGCCCGGTAAAATTTGACCCACGGACCGGTACCGGTCCGCGGACCGGGGGTCGGGGATCCCTGTTCTAATGTACTAATAAAAAGGGTAGACACGTGTTTCGGGGCTTATATGGAGTCCTTTTTCAGGGCTAAAAATGTGTTGTAGATGAAAAGATATTTATCAAAATTGAAAAAGGGGTTTCTTGTACCCCCGAAACACGTGTCTGCAATTTCTATTGCTTTTTTTCTTTTTTTTTTGCGTTTAATGGGTTTTATTTTGTTAATTACACTGTTAAATATTAGTTTTGAATAAAAGGGGGGGAATAAAAATAAAGGGGTGGTCGTGATCGTTATAGCTAATCTTTGAAAATTTGGTAAACAGGTTCTACTTAATGATTCCTGGTAGACTATTAGAACGTACTCATATTTATAAAAGAACAAATAACATTTATTATCCTTACATAATTTACAGTTTACCGCATGAAAGTTCTATCACATGTTGGAACAATTTCAACAAACTAGTAAAACTACACATAGCATAACATAGACAGTATCTCATAAAAAAACAATTCATGGCACACAGTAAGAAAGGATTTAAGATAAAAACAAGAAGTTCCGTCTAGAACTATACGAGCCTACTTTCCCGTATACACCAAATTCAAATTTATAATCTAGCTATCTCTTTCTTTCTCTTTCTTATTTATCTTTAGTTCTAATTATTGAAAATATACCTTTTTCAACGGATAATACATATTCATTCACTCACTCATTCATTCTTTCATTTATTCAGCCATGCATTTATTCATTCATTCGTTACCTCATTCAAGTGTTTATTCATTCATTTACGCATTCATGTATTTATTCACTCATTTATTTATATTTTCATTTATTCAATAATTTATTCATTCATTCTTTTCCTCATTCATTTATTCATTGATTTATTCTTTCACTCTTTCATTTATTCATTCATTCATTATTTCACTCATTGAGTCACTGAGAAATATCCTTGAAAATCCCGATCAAAAAATTTCATAGCAAAATAGGCTCGTAAGCTCTGGATAAACTTTCTATTTCTACATGTTCTACGTTATAAGAGCTTTCCGATAAAGTTTGTTCCAAGCAAATCGGTCCGTTAGATCAGGATTTATATAGGGTTGAAATTTCCCCGTAAGCTCTGTGTTAATTTTTTGAACTGTTCAAAAATGAACAAAAACTGTTCAAATCAATATTTCACGCCGAGAACTCCTTTCAATAAGCTTGCAATAGGAACTTGGCTCTTGTGCCCAGAGTTTACAGAATTTGCTTCAATTTTGTCCATAGGCGCTAATGTAAAAATTTTTTGAACTGTTCAAAATTGAACAAAAAATTGTTCAAATCAAAAAGTAAAATATAGAAATGAGATGTCCTCGCCGAGATCTTTCGAATGCAAAAAGAATTTTTCCAATCGGACAATTCGTTCAAAAGTTATTAGGGGGGGACAGACAGACAGACCGACAGACAGACAGACCAGACAGACCGACAGACCGACAGACACACTTTTTCCCCATCTCAATACCCTACTTTCAAATTTTTTATGTTTCAATCTTTATTTAATTACTTCACTTATTTTTGACTTTTCTTGATTTTTAACGATATTTTCACGATACATTAAGCCTTCTTTCATGCTTTATTATTATTTTTTTTTACTTTTACGGGAAAGTAGGCTAAAAAGGGGGTTTAGAAAACTTTAATTGGGCTTATTACCCTTACTATAAATTGGGAGTTCATACCTAAGATTCACGGAGGGAATTCCGAGGTCAGGTACCTGTGGAAAAACGGGAGGGAACCCGGGACGGAGGTCCCTGGCTAGAGGCTGAAAAATAAAGAGGAAGAGAAGAGAGCGTTTCTGTTTAGTGCTGAGTCGGGCAGCGCCGTAGGCGCTCTTTCCCGGTGTGAGAGGGAACGTGGCTTGGAGGCAAGTCGGGAGCGAAGCGGGAGTGTGCGACTAGTGTGGGCGGGGAAAGAGGAGGAGGAAAGAGGAAGGAGAACGTCTACTTGACGTGGAGCAGGGACATGTAGGTGACGATTACATTATATATGAGCGAATAAAAGTATATACATATTTACAAAATAATATACATATGTACACGACCGATGAAAGCATTAAACGCCTTCCCACAGGAGGTGGTGTGAAGGAGATACAAGAAGTATCAGCGAGGAACGTGTTCCGCCAATGGGCGGCCCACGAACAGGACGGGGCGGGGTCAGCGCTGGCTACCCTCCGGCGGCCGCGGCGCATGATCCCTACGCCTTCTGGCGCTGTTATCTCCCCTGCGTCGCCGGGAAGGGTCTTGGGTTAGATCAATGCCCCCTGCATCAGGAAGCCCGATAACAGGCAAGTCACGTGATCAGCAGAAGGCCAGTCTCTCAGTCTCCGTTGCTAAACACGATGAGGGAGAAAGACTACTTCGCTTCGCGCTTTTTTCTTCTCAATTGACTGCTACTTAAAATTAATCAATATTTGTAAAGAAAAAAAAACAGAATAATTAGAAATAATAATTGTGAATTTATGTAAAAAAAACATACACCAAAAATTCAGTCATTCCAAAATATCTTGTACATTATTCGTTTCTTTTAACACTCATTTTAAATTCATTAGTTGATAACTTTTTCTTCTTAACTCATTTTTTAATTTAACCTTTAGTCTTTTTCTATCTACGCTATGATGTTTTTCTTTAATAAGAAAAAATAAAATCTTGTGTATTTTGAAAAGCAATCCACCGTAACTACATTGACATTTTCTCATATATTTACATAAAGGAATTATCTTCTCAAACATTATTTATGAATTTCTACGTTATTTATATATTTATTTCATGTTAATACTTAGCACTTGGAAAAAAAGTAATAACCTAAAATTCGGCACTATTTCTTTCAGAACTCTTAAAATGTAGAATGAACTTAGCCATTGTTTGTAAAAGTTTTACTACAAGCTGTATGATTCTTTTTCTCTTGTGTTTTAAACAACCATTTGATATTTACTGTTAAATTTTAATATAATATTAAACTGATTTCTCACCAAAAGTACATTATATTTGTATAAAGTTTTTAACCACTTTATACAAATATAATGTACCTTGTGTAATAAAACTTGTGAAACGTTGGACAATGTATGAACTTGTGAGAAAGGTTATGCAAAAAAATAATGTATATTGGTATATTGCAGTTTCCTATCATTAGAATAAATGCCTCTTTTCTCAAAAGTCCCTTTACTTTTTGAGTTCTACTCGTATTTGAGCTGTGGGTAAAATCTTTAAAATATTGAAATCCCTTTTTAAATAAAACATAGAAGAGTCATTCCACTGCATTTTTGTGTTACCTACTAGAAATGTTCAGTGGGGTAGCTAGCATAGGTGACACCCGGGGCGGTTATCCGTGGTGTCACCCCCCCCCCCCCACACACACACACAAAAAAAGAAGAAAGCCCAGCAAAAAAAAAGAAGGAAAAGATACTATTCTTGTCATGGGAGTTATAATATTTAATGTATTTGTTTCATTATATGGAGCTTTTAAAATTTTATTGTTTCCCCCTTCGTGCCCGGTGCCTAGAACGAATGACACCCGGGGCTGCCCCCCCCCCCTTAGCCACGCCACTGGAAATGTCTGAACAAAATTTTGGTGTATTTAATTTTGAAGATATTAATGAAAAGTTTTCAAAAGTTTTAATGAACACTCCGTACATTTGGAGCAACAGTGGTACAAAATTTCTTTTCAATAGGGTAAATAGTTTATTGTTTAAAAAATATTACAATTTTTTTGATGTTCCGTGCGAAACAAAATTTTAATATTCAAAATATGGCTCTAGCTGTACATAATGATCTAAAAAAATTTAAAAACTTTGCATTAATATCTTCATAATTAAAAATAATTAAATAAATATACCAGAATTTTGCTCAAAAATGTTCCTCACTTAACACAAAAATAAGGTGGAATCATCCAGAAAGCAATATGGGACCGTTCATAAATGATGTCAGAATTTTTTTAGATACATTTGAACCCCCCCCCCCTTGTCACAAAGTGTCACACTTCAACATACCCCCTCCCCCCTTTGTCACATGCCACGCTATGTTGCATAAGCATGATGTCACACTTCTTGTTAGCCCATCCCCTTGTCGCTACATCACGACCCCTCCCCCTCGAAGCGTGACATCATTTATGAATGATCCCTATGCTGTATTCACACAATATAATACAGTGAGTAACCTACCCCCTAAATTATAGATAAAACAGAGCACACTTATTATTGGTAACAGTACTCTTAAGCAAAATTATGAACACTAAAGAAATGAATAAAAAGTAGTACGTTAAAAGTAATTGTACATTAAAGCGTTCAAAAATAATTTTAGTTAAGAAATAGTAACATTAAGAACAATAAAACAGTTTAGTAATGAGTTTTAACTTAAATGTCATGTGTATGCAAAACGATCAAGAACCAAAATCAAGTTTTCTAACTTCATCAAATATGATAAGCATAGTTAAACCTTGTCACACATAAATGACATACAAACTAACAAATAGATCAAGTCGATATAGTTTCAAATTGCAGAAAGAGGAAAGTTGAAAATCGTTCATCGAAAATTAAAACTTATTAACCATAAAACTTTAATTCCACAACATTAATGACGAATGATAATGTAACACATCGCACACCGGCAAGAACAGTGACACAATTAAAAAACGAAACAAACTCGTTTGAGAACTTTTGGTCGGTATGAAGCAAAAAAATGCGATGTGAAACGATGAAGCGCTGCAGAAAGTGGGACCACTTGGATTGCGCAATCAAATCTTGAAGCAGGCCCGGGAGAAAGGGAGAAATTGCTGACTTCGAAGACGGCCCTGGCTGAAGCCGAAGCCCACGTATACAAATAAATAGACAGGCGCCTAAACATAGGGCATCCACTTTTACTCATCTGCCATTTCATTGGTTAAATTCCAATACGTCACAAATCTTATGACGTCAGCGCAAAAAATCGGATCACAGTTTTTAAAAAAAGAAAGAAAAGAGAAATTACGCTTTTAAGACACTTTACTTTCAGAAACACTTTCGGGGAAAGGACATCGAATAATATCACGAGCGACACCAAAAGTAACCTAAAAGGTATTAAGACATTATTTTGAAAAAAATTGCCGGGGACAGAGTAACCAAACTCCTTTCTGTTTCCTCTAATATCACCAAAGAATCCCGAAATTGCATTGACAAGAAAGATTTCAAAAAGTTTCCAGCGGAGAGCCCTTGAATCCTCGCCTATGGTTTTGGACCTACCTCCTGTCCGGATACCTTGCTGAATACGCTGCCCTTCCTTAACATGTCCCCCTTCCCCTGGAGCCAAGGCCGTATCCAGAAATCTTTTTCTGGGGAGCCCAGACTATTAATTTATTTTTTATTTAAAATTCAATAGAAAATTCAATATTTAGCGCTAAGCAATCTTCTAAGTCCAGGTATTCATAATATTAAAACTGGGAAATTGTGGAATTTTAGAGAAAAAAAATCCAAATTTCCCTACGAAAATGCACATCCCCAAAATAAATTTCTAAAATTTTTGTTAAATCTATAGCAAAACATACCTCAGAAGTGGAAGCGTCTGAATCAAATTTTCTTTTCTTTTTGGATGACGAACGTATCCATCGTTGGAGTGCAAACATTATTATATATCGAAAATAATTAAAAATTTAGCTAAAATATAAATAATACTTTGATTGTAAATTAAAATGCAGTATTAAATCGTAGCAGTGAGCTTGGAAACGTTGAACGGATGATTTCCAGAGTCGTAATGCAATTAGTGATGGACCGTAAGAAAAAAAAAACATTTAAAATATAAGAGATGAGAGAACATCTGTAAATGAGAATGCAATGCAAATACAATTCATCAGTTTTCCAATCGGCCCATCTACAAAAACGATTTTACCAAAATGGGTGTTTGGACAGGAATAAATAAAAACTGCTGTTTTCTTAAGTTCCTTGATAAGCATCCCTTCCTGGCTTGAGGGTTTAACCCATTAGGACAATTGTTGGCTAGGGGTCCTTCATTTTCAGACCCCAGCGCCTACAGCACCATTTTATCAGAAAACAAACCTCCATCACAGGAGAATATTTTCCAGGAAACTTGTGCGATTGTGTTCCCAAATTGCTGCCTTTGGGTAAAAAAGACATCAAGAAGGAAAGAAAACCCTCTGGAGTGATTGAAAGGATATCTGTTGTCTGTCTGTGTGTGATATGGTGATTAAAGCCACCTTTCGCTGTAAAATTCCTAAAGGTGATAAGGGGGTTGATTATAACCAGATGAAAAGTCCGCTGTAATATGAGCTGCGTACTTTGGTCATGATCACAACACTTCAGAAAGAGGAAATAAAATCATATGCATATGTGTTTATTTTTCTTAGGGAAAAAATAGATATGTGCTTTGCAAGGAGTAGCCAGAATTTTTTTTGTATGCCTAATAAATGTGCCTAAATAACTAAATACCGAATGGGGGATGAACCCCCAAACCCCTGGTTACGACTATGCGAGCAAAATACCATTTTACAAAAATTTTAACAGGACTTTCGTAAAAAAAAGTTTTTATGCATTTTCATTATTAGTATGTACAAATTAAAATCTTCAAGAAGTTTTTAATTTCAATACCAGTTTCATTCCCATCTCCCTAATATTAAAATAACCCTTTTAAAAAGTTTTGATTTTATTTTTTTCCCGCTGAATGACTTTTCATATCAAAAACAATACCAATTTAGAAAGTTTCCGTTTACTAACTCAAGATCGGAAGGAAAATATTAAAACTTACCTAATTACAGTGCAATAGCGCAAAGAGGAATAAAAAACAATATATACACATAAATATAAAAATATCATTAGAAATATATAATATATATATATTAAGTACTTTCATATTGTACGTTAATTGGGATTTTGTAGGAATATTGATAATATAAGTCAGCAGAAGTCACTTAAAATTATGTTTATAATCCTTTAATATTACTGTTATTAAATTGAAAAGGTAAGTTAGGGAAGGAAAATGCTACGCATTTTGATACTAAATGAGTGATGCATGAATCTGAATTTTTGAACTGCAGAAACTGAAGCACATGACTCTCACAGTACATGGGTAAAAAAGAAAAGAAAGACATTGCACATCTGTAACTATTTAGTGATTTTCTTTCAAGGCTATAGATACAAAAGACTATCCCGTTGCGTCTTGACCCCCCCCCCCCCTCCCCAACAAGCTCACATCCCTCGGTTTTCTCGGAAGCTTAGTTGCCGAAAGCAATAGCAACCCCTCCACCAATTCCGTTGGCTACAACAACTGCAGACGATTGACACCCCTAAATGACGATCCTTCAACGTCCATCTCCACGATTTTGCCCGAGGAAAGGGATGAGGGGAATTCCACATCTTGTCGCCTATGTTGTTCACACGAAGTAAAAAAAAAAAAGGTTTTTCCAAGCCCACAACCCGATTGACTTGACATGATTTCCACCAAGTTGAGGGGAAAAAATGAATAAATAACTAAATACCCAATGGGGGGGGGGGGGGTTGAACCCCCAAACCCCCCCCCCTGGTTACGCCCTTGGTTGACGGTTATGGTTTTCAACTTCTTGCTGTAGCAACCAGTATTGAATGATACCAGCTTTGTTTTGGCTGGGTTTATTTTGATTCGCCATTTATTGAAGTGACAGAAGGTCGAGTTCACCCCCTTTTTGTCACTGGCGAGAAAGGAAAAATCATGATTCAGTAGCTCAGAGAAAAATAAAGTAGCGAAAAAAAGAAAGTGTGCGCCATGAACAATGAACATGTGCCATGAATTCTTAGCTCAACAATGTTTTAGAAAACAGGACAAATAAAATACACTAAAATTCATCAATTAAAATTCGTTATGCAATAATCAAAATTCTAATACCTAACAACACTTTTTTCACACTTTAAATCAGTTTTGTCAAATTGCATGTTGGCCGTTTTTTTTTTCTTTTTTTTTCTGTAATAGATAAATTGAGTGTTTATGTTGGTCGGTACTCATCCCTGTATAAGGGCGTAGCGAAAGACCCTTATGAAGAATAATAAATTAATTAGTTTAAGAATTAAAAATATAGATTAGCCTCAGTGAAATCTGAATATTGCTTTTCATGGAATGTTTTTTCAGATACAAGGGTAATTTTCAGTGAAAAAAAACTGATATTTTCACAATTTTTTTGAAAAAGTATATATTAATGAAAATTATATAATTAGGTGAACCCCCCTCCACACACACACATAATACATACGTGCTATATATATATATTAGCTCGAAAGATCTTACAAGTGAATAAATGAAAACAAACAACATGCAATTTGATGTGATGACCAGACAGTTATATCACTACTATAGAAGTCCATTTTTTCCAGAAACATTGCTCTGAGTTTTTCAAAACGCAAAATATTCTGCATCTCGCAAAACAGAAGGAAATAAAGCATATATATAGATAATACATTATTTGTCAAAGAAATATCAAGAATTATAAATAAAAAAAATTTCGAAAAACTTTTTTCTTTTTTTTTTTTTAATTTTCGGTTTTTGAAAATGTTTAGAAAATTCGGAGAATTTCAAATCAGAATCATCCATACAAGAGCGCAGAAGCAAACTCTTTTTCCTTTTCCATTATTTGTCTTTTAAATACTCAGATTTTGTAACAGAACAAAATTTGCACGCACTTAAACGTATAATACCGCCCTTAACATGACGTCATGTTCCTTAGCCAATGAAATGTCAGATGAGTAAAAGTGGATGCCCTATGTTTAGCCGCCTGTACAAATAGGGAAAACAAGTGACCAATACCGCAAAAGAACCGAGAAACCAATAAAACTTGGCAAACTGCCAATCAAAACAATACAACCGCGAGTATACCAGAGTGTGCTTCACATCCCTGATCAGAGGTGCCCATCCCCCCAAGTTCAATGCCATGACTCCCCTGCCCCACCACCCAGTTCAATGACTTTTCCGGATATTGATGAATATCCGATATCCCTTGCCTGACAAATTATGTACCCATAGCTTCCAAATACGTAATAAGGTCGAAATTTCTGCACATTTTCAAAGCATGCTAGCTAACTAAATTTTAATAATCAAAATTTTGCATGCCAAATTGGATTCCAGTTATTTAAAAATTTGTCGGATGTCGGAAATCCGGTGCATACAATAAATAAATAATCCTCTGAAAAAAATCCCCCTCAAAAATTCTGATTGCGCACCTTGCGTGTTATTTTAACCAAGAAAGCATTTAATACTGTAGGCCTTTGTATAGATTACACTTTGGGGGCCTTTATAGATTACAACTTTTAGGGAAAGGGATATCTTTTTAAAAACATCAGAATTCATGGGGTAGCCGAGTTACTCAGAAAATTACAACAAAATTTTTGCACTGCCTTCGCTCCAGTTTCAAGTAGTGCTGGAGGACAAGCAACTTCGGCTCGCCGCATATGTAGCATGCAGATGTTGATGTAGAGTTATATTTTCATCCATTTTTTAATTTTAAAATGTCTTCTGCGTATTGCGAAAGCCTCAACAATGAAGCTGAGGGAATATATATTGAAAAAATCAAGATCATCAACAATAAAAACCTGTGTTTATTATGTAAAAATGAACTTTCAACCAACGTATCGGATTTTCCGCACTTGACTTACATAGATATGTCAATAACTTATCTTACGTTTTTAGTGCATATTCTTCTGATGAATGTAAAGCATATAAAAGCCTGCAAGCGTTCTACCAGTTTTCTCATTTATGAATTTCAAATGTTTTCGCCAAGAAAATAGCAAATATGTGTGTGGTGACTATGTAAAGGTGAGAAATAGTTTGCATGCTAAAGCATGCATAATCTGTCCAAAATATTTTACTGCTGTTCTTTTTTTGGTGAATTTTAATTCCTGAAGTGCAAAATGTTTTTTTTTTTTTTTTGTGAAAGTACGATTTATTTTTGGAGAACTGTTAATTTTATGAAATTAATTTTAGTGAGAAAATAGTTAAAAATCTTAAATTAGCATAAAATCTGAAAACTGAAAAAAAAAAATTAACCCCGTACATTAGAACGAGATATAAAAAGGGAACTTAGTCATTTATTCGTGGTTTTTGGTGTAATTAACAAATACTTGGTACTAGTGCACTTTTCAAATGGATCCCATAAAGGCGTGCGTCAATATTAAAGGGAACTTTTCCAATTGTCTAAATCACCGAAATCTAATGCAGTATATTTCATGTCACAAAGACTGTTTTGGACATTTTAAATTTTTAGTGAATGGTATTCTATGCAACATGTTTTTTTTCCCTGACATATGCATTTGTATTGTATAGCATGTCTTTAGTGATACACTGTTTAAACATGCGTATGTTGCATTTTAATTGTATATGCTTTGATTTCTATTTCGTAACGTAACTATGTTTATACAAATTGTACTTTTTGATTGAAAAGAATGGAGGAAAAAAAATCCCAATGGTCTTTTGATTACGTTTTCCCTTTACTTATTACGGCATTCGTTTTTGATCGACTTTTAGGATATTATCCCATCAAGTGTAAACATAGGCTTGCACATATTTTTGTATTGCTGTAAAGCAGCTGCTTTTATTTTACAAGGCAGGACAAACACAATGTTAGAACAACATTTAATAATTTGGAATGCTGAAAGACGGCAGGTTTTGTTTGAGTTGGTCTTGCAAGGGGAGGTACGGGTCTAGTAATTTCAGCGACTTGAATACTTGTTTTAATAATTTCGGAAACACTAATCTAAGTGGAGTTTGCTTTAAAATCAATCCTCAGTTGAATACCAGTTAATCCTGTAATTTCGGCACTATTTTCTAGAATATAAATTAAAGCAGATACTGCAGCCACACACCTTTGCAAATTCATCATTTCTTTCAGTGTTTTATTGGTAAAGGTACAGTAACGGATTTAGGTTTGAGGGCGCCCTAGGCCCGAGACGATATGGCGCCCTTTTTCTTTGTCACGAAAGAAAAGTTTATATATATACATATATATATATATATGTGTGTGTGTGTGTGTGTGTTTATATATATATATGTGTGTGTGTATGTGTGTGTAAAAATAAACAAAATAATAAGAAATCTAATTCAGGTATAAATTAAACATATGCTAGAATTAAAAAAAAGTTTTAAAAATCTTTTTGTTAGATATTCAGATTTTAGTACTAGCCTGATTAATTTTTTAACGAAGAAATTCTTCCCTCAAAATGATACTATGTTTAGATAGTAAGATCGCAATAAAATAAACTTTAAAATTTGGTCTTCCAGTTTACAGAAAACCCAATCGATTTTTAATTTCAGTCGTTTTAAAAATTTTGGTGCCCCTCAAAATTGGCCGCCCTAGGCCCGGGCCTCACGGCCCTAAGCCTAAATCCGCTACTGTACACTTAAGGCTACTACCCTTTGCGAAATTGGCGATTTTTGTTTGGCGCCATTTCTATTTACGCAGTGGTGTAGTCCTGAAAAAAAAGTTGGGGAGATGCTTAATACAATTGAAGATAATCAATTGAAATCAAAAAGTGGGGAACGCTTATGTTAAAATGTAAAACGATTGAGGGGACGCTTGTATTAAAATTAAGAGGTAGGAGGACGTCATCTCCCCTCGACTACATCACTGTGTTTGCATCGTTGCAACACCCAGCTTGGCGAAAATCAAGGGGCACCCTTAAATATAGTCTAACCATTTTTTTTCAAGTCTAATTGCTCAAATATGAATTTTCTAATTATCTAAAATCCTCTAACCATATTAAAAAATTCTTTCCTTTCATCCTTTTTAGTATCCTCAGAAATATCAGGCACTCCACTGTCTGGTTGGTCCTTAATACATTTGTTAGTCTTAAAATGCTGGTAAAGTATGAAGATGACTTCTACTAAGACATTTTGTAGAATGAAACTTTTCTTTAAAATAATCAAATGCTTTAAAATTTTCCACTTCTGAAAAAAAAAAAAGAGGTGATCTAAAGGAACATAGAAAATCAGCAATTTAGTTTTTTTAAAACCCAACAGTTGGAACGACTGAGGCAGGGTGGTAGTGTATTACTTATTGATGTAATGTATATCCGTGTAATCGTGGTCTCCAAAATCAATGCCTCGAATCATTGTTATGTTCTATGTTCAAGTCTTAGACGCTTAGCATTTTCAGTACCTAAAATAGAATTATCCCAAAAAGCCTTCGTACTTCCTTTTAACCATTATTGATACACCTGCATCCCTGTAATGTGTTTCCTTCCTTGGTCATTGCCTCTTATCCATTTGCTCATCTAGTATTTTTTGTAAATGTCCAATTAATTAGCCATGCATTTTTCCTAATGTAAAAATTAGACGGAACCAAAAATTTTAACAATTGCCCCCTGCTCCAGTTCAATAAAAATATACACTAATGAACAAATTTCCCACTGCACATAAAATACCGTTACCCACATGATTGGTTATTTTAAATGAAGTATGACAAGTGATTATTTTATGCTCACTTTTGTATGATGTACTTGCACACTAGCTAGTGAGCAATTCCATGCATAACAGAACAATATTTTTGATAAAAATTATAGTTTTTTTTTTAGTATCCGTGATTATTTATTCAGTAATATTTGGTAAAATGTCAAACAATTAAGGCATTAGATTTATTTGTTTGTCAAATTTGAAGATTTTTTTTATGGTATTTGAAAAAAAAATCCTATGTTTTTCACATGTTTTTAATTTTTTATTGAATGAAAATAGAAAGAAATGTTATTTAATCATTTTGTAACTATATATAATGAGTACCTTAAGGGAAAGGGGAAGCCCCTTATGCTTGACACGATCCAAATGTGTGTTGCCTGTTGATGCTAATGCAAAATTACTGCATTATCCTTTTCCTAGGTTTAAAATGTATTCTGAACATTGCAAAAGCCTTGATAATGAAGTTAAACAAAGATTTATCGAAAAAAATCAAGATCATCGACAATAAGAACCCATATTAATTAAGTAAAAATGAACTTTCAACTAATGTGTCTGATTTTCCGGACTTGACTTACATAGACAATTGTCAATTACTTAAGTTTATGGTGTCGGTGCATATACATATGAGGAGTTTAAAGCTTTATAAAAGCCTGCTAGCATATAGTCAATTTTCTTGTGGATGGGTGTGAGATGTTTTTGTCAAGAAAATAGCAACCATGCATGTGGTGACTGGAAAGATGAGTAAAATTAATTTGGCGTACAAGGTCTATCATAATTTTTTGCGGCAGCCTTTTTTTTTTCCAAGTGAATTTTAATTTTTTTAAATGTAAAAAATGATTACCTTTTGCCGAAGTATGATTTATTTTGGGAAAATTCTGTTAATTTTATGAAATTAACTTTAGTGAGGAAAAAAAGTTAATCTAACTTAACAAGCAATCTGAAAACTGAAACAAATATTAGCCCTGTGCATAAGAATGAAATAATAAAAAAAGTTTTTTATTCTTCTGCAGACTTCTAGCAAGGTAATGCATAACATAGTTTGAAATCTGGTGAATGTTTCTATTATGTTTAGTACGATGTTGTTGCAGTGCATGTAGAGAATATTCAGGAAATCGCTAATATCCTGTATATTAGCTTTAAATTTTGCTAACATACATTTCTGAATTTTGTAATAGTAATAAATTAGAGAAACTAACTTCAAAAAGGGAAACAGATAAACAAAGTATGGATAAATTTGTGGATGCTGCTTTAAAGAAACAAAATATTAAAATCCATTTAATCAGTAGGAACATTTCGGCAGTAGAAAGATGGAAAATGTACACATGAAAAGCCGATTTAACTTTCCCAATGGATTGAATAAAAAAACGTAACATACGGGGAAACGTAAAGTACGGGAAATAATGTGCATTCAGGATGTTTACAGATTTTCGAAGTGAAATTTCGCGATCTTTCACTGATACATCGGATATGTTTCTTATAAGACGTATACATATTGGATATCGGGCATTAGTTTTAACCAAAAAAGAAAAATAAAGAAACAAAATCAATGAAAAAAAAAAACAAAAAGAAAAAGCTAACAAAAGCAATTAACAATAATGAATAAGCAATATCAACTAAAAAACAATGAAACAATTTAAAAACAAATCAAACAACAAAATTAATAAAAGATAAAAGTAAACAAAACAAAACAGACCACAAAAAAACAACAAAAAATCCAAAACAAGTTAATTAAACATAAATATTGTAACGAAAAGAGCAAAATAATTGTAACGCAACGTGGTGAAAGATCGCATCGAAGCCAAACGAAGGTAGAAGTTTAGCTGTCATCATCATCATCAGCGATTGCTTGTCCTCCAGCGTGACGTCATTTGCGAATGCCCTATTGTAGGGACGAGCGTCTGAATTCTTAAATTTCCCCTATGCTATGCGCATGCGCTTGGAAAAAGCTCGCCAAATCAATTTTCCCCAAACTTACTGCTATCTTATAATAACCTTTTTCTTGCTTCAATCGTAGAGAAAGGATTTATTCCTCTGCACGTGTTCTTTTGTGTACTAAGATACTGAAGTAGGTTATATTGTTAAAATTTTTTCTTTAATTAATGTGTATTTAATAAATCAAGTGATCCGGTTTCAAACATGATTCTTTTCTTTTCCATTTTATTGTTCACGTTTGTTTCTTGTTCTGGTATATATTTCAGGATTTTTTTTTGTGTAACCAGGAATTGCATTCAAATTGTAAATATCTTAGAAATGTGTAACTTTTCTACTAAATCCTGTCCATGATAGGATGTTCTCTTGAATATAAGTAGTTTCTTCCTTAGTGTATTAAGTGTAATGTAATTTCAAATATCCTGCTGAAAAAGGTATATTAAGATGCGATTTGAATACTTAGCACCCTATGTGGTGTAAACTTTAATTGGAGAATGACTAGAGCTTAAAATTGATAGGTTATCTTTTTGTAACGATGCCTTAATACTTAGAACCAAGGTAATTTCAAAATTTATCATTCTAATTTCAGCTCAATATAACGTTCGTAATGAACAATATTTTTTATTTATCCTTTTATTGTGCAATTCTTAGGCAATAAGTATATGCTGAATATTAACAAGGTTGATGTTTTTGAGTTCAAAATTTGTCCAATGGTTTGGATCAAATATTTTATACTTTATTTGCTCATTTGGGATTTTATTATTTTTGCTTACAAAGAGTCATTGCAAACTAAGAAATGTGAAGTGCTAGTTGAATTTTAGCCCTGATGCAGATGTTTTAAAATTCTGTATCATGGTTTTAATTTTACTGGTAATCTGAAGCTGACAAAGAAATTAGGAAGTTTCTCTTGATAATGTACTAATGTGTGCGTACATGAAAAAAAAGTCATTAAAGTTAAAATTTTATCTAGTAAATTGCATTGTTATTCCCCTGCAGTTAAGCTTGCACTCTTCTGCTTTTATAGTTTATTTGCTCTTAATCTCTTTTCAGAGAATGCAAGTGAAAAAATATCCTTACTAAACTAGGTGAATATAGACAGCAGATGCTATTTCAAACTGCATCATGGGTTTAATTTCACTGTTGAATATTTTTAAAAAGTGTTGGTAGAAATAAAGTTTTTATGTGTTTGGTAATATGACATTTATGTGTGTGTGAGGAAAAAATGCATTAAAATATTTTATCAAGTAGAACTATTTTATAGCTTATCGTACCCTCTTATGCACATTATTTACATCAGTTAATAAAATTGCAAATGATTATTCTTGTCCCTAATTTATTCTTATGAAGAAAATGCATTCATGTGTTGGTACACAAGCCTTATACATATATTTCCAAGTATAATTCTTATGTACATATATATAGTATATATATTCATATATGTTTGTGTGTATATATATATATTTATACATATATTGCACTTATTAGTTTGGATTAAGTGATTGTTTTGTTATTATACTAATATTCTTATTTATTTATTTTTTCAGGACTTGGGCAATACTTTTAGAAGTTTTGTAGTGATCTAATTAAATTGCATCATGTTTGTTTCCTGTGTTTTTATAATGTTTGATATTCATACTTCAATTCCTGATTTTTAAGGTTTATGTTTTGTTTCTTCAAGTGCTATTTTTCATTAATGATATTGAAGTGCATTGGGAAAGTTAGCATGCAATGTCAGAAGTTACATGGACTTGAATTTTAATTAAGAGAAATGACTGTATTTGGCAGTAAACGCTGTTAGTTTAGGTTTCACTGATTATATGAAAGTAAGCATCTTCTCATCAAATACTATGTTTATCAAAGAAACCTAAATTCAAAATGCTATTAGTTTTAAAAATATTAATGCTGAGTCATAATAATCTAATTTAAAATGCAAACATTCTCAAATTTTGTGATGCACTAAATGCAAGCTTTCAGATTTACGGAGTGTAAACTGTTTGAATTACTGCTCAACATGCCAGATATATCTGCCATTAAAACTGAAGTGTATTTATATTATTTCCTATACATGGGATCCGGTACATAATGGACTCCCTTTAAATATGTTACTATTCATTCATATGAAGTCTCATAGACAGTAGCATAGTTATGATTGTTTACAACTAAAATGCCAAAAATTTCAAATGGGAAATACTTGGATGCCTGTTAGGAGAAAATTTTATGTTTTGAGCTGCTAAAAAGGATTTCTCTATCTTGAAGTTTTTTTTAAATTTAATCACACCTGAAATGTCTATGAGTATTAAATAGTCCTTCTATAAAGGTGAAATCATGCTGTATTTACGTTTCTAAAAATTATTTACACATTTATAATATAATTAGTGTATAATTTTAGTGCCTCTTTGTTTCATTTCAACATGAGGCACAGTGGAACATTAATGTGTTTAAAAATACAGCTTATTTAGTTTACTTAAATTCACATGTACACGTAATTTGCAGTGTTAACATGAAAATAATGGTAATGAAAATAGTAAATTTCTCAATAATAAAATTATTATTTGAATAATATAGAAACATCAAAGTCATTCATTATGTTGTTGCGAAAATTCTTAATATAAAAGACATCACATTTCATTGGAGGACATTGTTATGCTTCTTCCTGACCTATATATGTCCTCAGGAAATTCATGGATGTGTCTTCAAATGTGGCTTACAGTATTTAATTATTAAATTTTAACTTACAATAATCACTTAACAAAATTTCTCAGTTTCAATGGTTTCTTTTCAGCCTACTTTCCCGTAAAAGTAAAAAAAAATAATAATAAAGCATGAAAGAAGGCTTAATGTATCGTGAAAATATCGTTAGAAATCAAGAAAAGTCAAAAATAAGTTAAGTACTTAAATAAAGATTGAAAAATAAAAAAATTGAACGTAGGGTTTGAGATGGGGAAAAAGTGTGTCGGTCGGTCTGTCTGTCTGTCGGTCTGTCCCCCCCTAATAACTTTTGAATGAATTGTCCGATTGGAAAAATTCTTTTTGCATTCGAAAAATCTCGGCGAGGACATCTCATTTCCATATTTTACTTTTTGATTTGAACAATTTTTGTTCAATTTTGAACAGTTCAAAAAAATTTAACATTAGCGCCTATGGGTGAAAATGCAGCAAATTATGTAAACTCTGGGTACAAGATATAAGTTCCCATGAAAAAGCTCACTGGAAGAAGTTCTTGGCGTGAAATATTGATTTCAACAATTTTTGTTCATTTTTGAACAGTTCAAAAAAAATTAACATACCGCCTACGGGGAAATTTCGATCCTACATAATTTCTGATCTAACAGACCGATTTGCTTGCAACAAACTTTATCGGAAAGCTCTTATGACGTAGAACATGTACAAATAGAAAGTTCCTCCAGAACTAACGAGCCTATTTTCCTATGAAATTTTTTGATCGGGATTTTCAAGAATATTTTTGAATTAATGAATGATTAAATGAATAAGCAAAAGAATGAATGAATAAATAAGTGAATAAATACATGAATGAGTTTATAAATGAATGATTGAATGAATATGTATTAACCGTTGAAAAAGGTATATTTGAAGCAATTAAGAACTAAAGCTAAACGAGAAAGACAGAGAAAGAGAGAGAGAGAGAGATAGCTAGATTATAAATTTGAATTCGGTGTATACGGGAAAGTATAGGCTCGTATAGTTCTAGACGGAACTTCTTGTTCAATCTTACGTTAACAGAAGTTGGCGACAAAAGTACTATTTATTTCGGCGAAAACACGGTTGAGCAGATAAATTCAGAGGTAAGCCTCGTTTTCAAATTCGAAAACTACTTAAAATGAATATTCCTCGCATTCTATTTGTGCTACGAGCTGTAAAAAAATCTTGTTGTGCAGTATTTTACGGGCATTCACATGCCGTAAAAATAGAAAATGTGGGACGTTTCTTCGAAGAGATAAACCCAAAAACAGCGTTTTGCTTAAAATTGGAATAACAAAAGAACAAATTCGAATTTTAGGAAAAACTCTTCGATGTGCACGAGGACCTGACCAAAGGTACCTGTGACCAAAATTCCGTACTTCTGGACCGTTCCATCTCGCCAGGAGGCAATCGACAGACACACACACACACAAACTGATACACAAACTTTTGGTTTTATTTATATAGATTTATTAAAACTATATGCTAATGTATTCTTTCTCAATAACTATAACACAACTTTAAATGTTTTAAATCTGCTAATTGCTTTATTTTTTTGCATTTATACTGTAGCAGAACTATTCGGCGGAATTGTACATCAATATTCGACCGGGCCGAATATTTGGCTAGGTGATGACATGACTATTCGGCAGGCCGAATAGGCCGAATACTCGTTACATCCCTAGTCTAAATCTATGTAGTCTAAAATTGCGTATATCCACCTGAGACCAATAAAATAGATGTTTTGCTTTTTCTCCCTGTTGTGACAGATTTTATTTTATCTAGCAAGACCTGGACTGGAATTATAAGGGAGGAAAAGGAAATCACTTTTTAACTTTGAGAATTCGGAAACTTTAGTTTATTTGTTTACAATATGGCAAAGGACATCAGTCAAGTTGGTATTCGGTGGTCTCGCGGTTGTTTTGATTTTCACCTTATTTTTTTCTTTTTTAATATTGCTCTAGGATTTTTATACAAGTTACACCTCTTTTCTTATGTTATAAGTAGGGATGTAACGAATAGTGATTTGGCCGAATACCGAATATTCGGTTATTTCCTCCAGGCCGAACCCGAATATTCGGTCCTTTCTTCTAGGCCGAATAGGCCGAAGCCGAATATTCGGCTAGGCCGAATACCGAATATTCGGCGGCCGAATATTAAAATTTCTAGAAAATCGTTGTAATAGAAAGTATTTGTCAAATTTAAAATTATTCACAAAGTCAAACACCAATTACACACAATCTATGATGTATGATTTAATTCTGTTTGTTAAGAATTTAGAACTATTTAAAATTAATCTATTTTTACTATTGTTTTGAATGTAATAATACTAAGAATTTCACCCACAAGCAAAATATAAATGACAGGTTTTACGGTAGTAAGCATTAGCATTATTTTACTAATTATTTAATTGCAATGAAAGAAATACGTACTATAGTGCTTAGTGAACTTTTACCTTGCTCAAAACTGTTTTATAAAGACATTTTAAAAGTTATAAAAGTTAATATTTTTATTTTATGGGTTTTTTTTACATACCTATTTTTAAAAGATCTATTAAAACTTAATGCACTTAACTGGGACATGTTTTTTTTTTTTTTCAAAAACCCCAATAACTTATGCTATCTAAATATTCATGATATATTCTGGGCTTTTCTCATTTCTTTCTAACCCAATATTCACAATAAATCAGTCTACCGAAACAAAGTCTGGCTTCCACTTTGTTAATAATAACAAAATGAATTCATCATATTCTCCATTATAATTAGCTATTGGCAGCTTTTGGGAGCAAATGCTAGATATAAAATACAATATTACAATTTTAAAATGTGTTTTTGCTCAGTCAAGCCTAAAACAAGATTAAAAAAAAGTAGTTTATTCTAAATTATTTTTATTTATTAAAATTAAAATAATTATAGTGGACTAATGTATTCTTTTGCAATAATTATAATACAATTTTAAATGTTTAAAATCTACTAATTTCTTTATTTTTGAAGTGAAACTTCTTTATCGGGGCTGGAAAAAAATTTAGTGTAACATTTTTTCGTTACGCGTCACATTTTTCCGTTACGCGCCATCTTTTTCTTATCCCTACCACGCGTGATTCGAAGTATACTTTCTCCAACTTTCTACATCTTTTATTTTTCTTTATATATTTTGATCATATAATAAGTATATTAACACATCCATGTCTAAAACATTTTATTTTGTAATTAGTTAATTTTTAATTAATTTTTTTAATTTTGGTCAAACTTCAAACGCATTTTTGAGCTCCGAAAATTTTTCTGGCACCCTTTACGGGCTCTACTTTTTATTTACCTTTCATTTAAGCCATAATACGTGTAAATCGGACAATAAATAAAAAAGTTAACAATTTGACCAACCACCTTGTCCGTCTCAGACAAAAGCCCTTCGAATTCAAACATTAACTAGAGTGCTCCTTTCGACCGATATAATAACTGGAGTGACTTTCGAGATCACCCTGGTGACCTTCAATGTTTGGTGTGTTAATTATGTGTGTCTTGCTATTTGATTTTACTTTACTGCCTTGAACCGTAACCGATGCAACTATTTATGCCTATGTTCAACCAGCTATATACGAGTTTAAATTGTTTTGTATCTAATTTGTTGAAGTGAAACTTCTTTTTCGGGGTTGGAAAAAAATTTAGTGTAACATTTTTTCGTTACGCGTCACATTTTTCCGTTACGCGCCATCTTTTTCTTATCCCTACCACGCGTGATTCGAAGTATACTTTCTCCAGCGGAGTAGGGATTGGTAAATGTCTCCAATGTATTTTGCGGCCCGTTTTGAGTAGTTACATTTTTGAAATCCAGGTGGCGATTGCATCGACTTCCATAGATTCCATAGATTCCAGATTTTAATATCAATTTTGCATCAGAAAAATCTTTGAAACTAATTGAATTTTTGAAAGATAAACTTAATTTATCCATGAAAAACAATCCTCAAACGTCGACAACGAGATCCGGCACTACAATTGATGGAGTTTTCGCTCGGTTACTAAATTTTGTGGAATGTAAACAATATATTTCGTATTTCAGTTACCATAAGCCATTAATAACACAAATATATAATAACGACATCAATGATAGTAATAATTCTATTACAATTAATGAAATTCAATAATAATCTTTGTAGTAATAAGCTAAAATGAAATAATTGTAGAATTTGTATTTATGTCTATGATAATAAAAGCCTTTTATTAAACTTTATCTAATTTAACTTTATTTAACCAATTTCTGTAAAGTTGCATATAGTAAATTATTTTTTGAAAAATAACGTCATAAAGAAGTTTCACTTCTTACGAGTGTACGCTAGTACACGCACACATTTTTTTTTTTTTACTGCAGCAGAACTATTCGGCCGAATTTTACCTTACCTAGTATTCGGCCAGGCCGAATATTCGGCTGGGTGATGAAATGACTATTCGGGCAGGCCGAATATTCGGCCAAAGGGCTGAATACCGAATAATGGCCGTATATTGTTTACATCCCTAGTTATAAGTAATAAATTAAGTTTGTAGCGGCACGCGCTTGCATTTTTATTTCTGCTTGAATATTACATCGACAACTCAACTTCTCTCTGCGAAGAATGATAGAAAAGAGATTTTCCAATTTCACCGATTTTGGTCGCTGAGTAAAGATCTTGTTAAATGTTGATTACCGCACTGTAAATATGTTGTAGATAGTTAGGAATAAATATTGTTGTGGATAAAAGTGTAAATATATTTTCTTGTGCCAATTCATCCACTTCACTGGTAACTACCGGACGTGATGTCGAAAAAAGACATAGCTGATTAAAAAACTGAAATGACTTCGCCGAATGACAGTATGGTTTCCAGGGTAAGCGTTAAAGTACCCACCTTTTGGAAAGCTGATCCCAAAATTTGGTTTATGCAAATAGAAGCCCAGTTTCGAAATAACTCTATTTCGGCAGATCAAAACCAAATTTGATCTCGTCATAAGCTCTATCGGTGCTGATGTACTATCGCAAGTGTCGGAGATTGTTGTCAATCCTCCTAATGATGGCAAATATGAAGCTTTGAAACAGCGTTTAATTTCAGTTTTCGCTGACAGCGAAATGCAAAAGTTACAAAAACTCCTAACTGATTTACAGCTTGGCGACAAGAAGCCATCGCAACTTTTATGTGAAATGCGTAATTTGGCGGATAACAAGGTAAGCGATGATATTTTAAAAACTTTATGGATGCAACGTCTTCCAATCAATATGCGTAGTATTTTGTCAGTAAGCAGTGACGAACTTACTAAATTGGCAACTATGGCTGATCAAATTTGGGAAATAAAACCCGAATCATACCACTGTGCGGCTGTAACGTCAGACATATACGAAAACGCTTTGGCGAAACTTCGAAAACAAGTTTCGGAACTGTCAGTTCAAGTTAGCGAACTGTGTAAAAGAAATCGCCAACCTTTCCGCCGATTTAGATCTGGCTCTCGGAGTAAATCTGCTCGCAGAAAAAATAATTCTGACATTTGTTTCTATCATTTAAAGTTTGGCGACAAATCCTTTAAATGCCAGAAGCCATGTAACTGGTCAGTTTCTGATAGTTGTAAGGCGCAGGAAAACTGACTCCCCTACTCTCGTTGGCGACGGGGAGCAAAGGGGCCGAGCTGAGTCGCCTTTTTGTGAGTGACAAAGAAACAGCTGCCTTATTTCTGATAGATAGTGGAGCTGACATTTCCGTTTGTCCGCCATCTTCTAACGACAGGAAAAGTGTTCGCAAATTTAAACTTTTTGCGGCAAATGGCACCCCAATTGCAACTTACGGTCAAAAATTATTGCGTTTAGATTTAGGATTGCGCCGCGTTTTCAACTGGATTTTCGTTATTGCTGATGTTAACCGACCCATTATAGGGATAGATTTTCTGAGTCACTTTAATTTGCTTATTGATGCAAAAAATCATCGACTTATTGATGCAACGACATCCCTTTCGACTAATGCTGTTCATTATTCAAGTTATAAACCACAAATTGTTAATGTCAACAAGAGTTCTTTTGAAAGTGTACTTCAAAAATTTCCGAATCTCTTAAGACCAAAATTACTCAATAAAAAAATAAAAGAGCTAAATATTGAACATTTTATCGAAAAAAAGGGTCCCCCAGTTTTTGCAAAAACAAGACTTTCAACAGAAAAAATGAAAATCGCTAGAACAGAATTCGAATATATGTTGCAGGAAGGACTTTGCCGACCCTCCAAAAGTTGTTGGGCAAGCCCTTTACGTTTAGTTCCGAAAAAGTCGGGTGATTGGAGGCCTTGCGGCGATTACCGAGCCCTAAACAACGTTACAATACCAGACAGGTATCCAATTCCTTTTCTTACAGACTGCAGCCATATTTTACATGGAACTAAAATATTCTCCACAATTGATTTGATGCGAGCATACCAACAGATCCCAATACATGAAGCGGACATCGCCAAGACAGCAATTATCACACCATGTGGCCTTTTTGAATTTCCCTTCATGACTTATGGTCTTCGAAACGCAGCGCAAACTTTCCAGAGATTAATGAATATGGTGCTATCAGGTTTAGACTTTGTATTCTCTTATTTGGACGATATTTTGATTTGTTCTACTGATGAGGCCACACACCGCAAGCATCTTGAGATAGTTTTCCAGAGACTGGACGAATACGGACTTTGCATCAATTTCTCAAAGTGTGTTTTTGGTGTACCCCAAATTCAATTCTTGGGATACAACATAACTGCGAATGGACTCGAACCTGCTTTGTCTAAAGTGGAAGCCATCAAAAACTTTCCACAGCCGAAATCTGCAACTAGCCTGAGACGATTTCTGGGTATGGTAAACTTTTACCATCGATTTATCCCGAACTGCGCTCATATTCAGAAACCTCTAAATAAGCTGATAGAAGGGCACAAGAAAAACAGCACAAAACCTCTCATGTGGACGGAAGAATCCGAACAAGCGTTCAACCAGCTGAAAGACTCTATTTGTAAAGCTACTATTTTGTCTCATCCTGTTCCAGATGCAACTTTGTCCTTGGTAACTGATGCTTCTGACACAGCAATTGGATCCGTCATTCAACAAGAAGTCAATGGTGTCAAACAACCCATAAGCTTCTTTTCAAGATCGCTGACAAAAGCTCAAATGAAGTATAGTGCGTACGACAGAGAACTGCTCGCGATTTATTCATCTGTAAAGCATTTCAAGTCTCTACTCGGAGGGCGCGTATTCTCCATTTACACAGATCATAAACCCAGTTTTTGCATTTCAACAGAATCCAGATAAAGCATCGCCTCGACAATGTCGACAACTGGATTACATTAGTCAGTTTTCAACTGATATTAGATACATTGCTGGTCGTGACAATATTGTGGCTGATACACTGTCAAGGGTCAGTACCATTCAAACCCCGACACCTTTAGATTACGACTCCATGTCAAGTTTGCAAGATGATGACGATTTAAAAAGTTTACAATTGAATTCCAGTGTCAAAATCGTTAAACTTCATTTGCCTAATTCATCAAAAGATCTATTTTGTGATATTTCAACTGAAAAAATTCGTCCGTACATCCCACGAGAATTTCGCAAGACTGCCTTCGATTCTGTTCATTCGTGTTCCCACCCTGGAATCAAAGCAACTATTAATCTGGCAACAGACAGATTCATTTGGCCTAACATCAAGAAGGATTGTCAAACATGGGCTCGTGCATGTCTCGCATGTCAACGATCGAAAGTCCATCGACATACGAAATCTGCCTTAAAAATTTTTGCAGTTCCTAATCAACGGTTCCAGCACATAAATGTTGACATTGTTGGCCCCCTACCTTTATGTCAAGGATATCGTTACCTTCTTACCGCCATAGATCGATATACACGTTGGCTAGAAGCTATTCTTCTAGAGGATCAAACAGCCGAATCTGTCGCCAAAGCTTTACTTTCTGGATGGATTTCTCGATTTGGAATTCCAGCAGACATAACAACGGACCAAGGTCGTCAGTTTGAAAGCCAACTATTCTTATCGTTAAAGAAATATCTTGGTTACCAGTCGCATTCTACTACTGCATACCACCCACAGGCAAATGGGCTGATTGAAAGGCAGCATCGCTCTCTGAAGACAGCTCTCAAATGTCACCTAATGACTACCTCATAATGGGTTGACAGTTTGCCGATAGTTTTGCTGGGTCTACGTTCCGCATTAAAACAGGATTTAGGCTACTCGTCAGCAGAACTGGTTTATGGCACACCGCTTCAACTGCCGGGTGAATTTTTTACCCCTTCCCAGGAGGTGAAACACAGCGACTTCGTACGTCAACTGCAGATGTCGATTCGCAATCTCTCTCCTAAGCCCACATCTGCCCATTGCAAAAGAGCAGTGTTCGTATCAACGGAATTAACCAAATGCTCTCACGTATTTATTTATAATAACGCAGCAAGCTCTGCACTTCAAGCGAGATACTTGGGACCTTACGCTGTTAAACACAGAGAAGAAAAATATTTTGATGTAGATGTTGCTGGTGTGATCAAACGTGTCTCGATTGACCGTTCTCAACCAGCGTTTATCGTTGATAATGATGCGAACACCCTTACTCAAGCTACTCCTCCGACATTTACATCTAATGCAGTTGCACCAAACCAAAGTTCTACTCCAACAAAACAAGTTGAGAGGACGACAAAATCAGGACGACATGTCAAGTTTCCAACATATTTGAAAGAATATAACTGTTGAACTCCTTCACTAGGAGGGTAGTGTGTAGCGGCACGCACTTGCATTTTTATTTCTGCTTGAATATTACATCGACAACTCAACTTCTCTCTGCGAAGAATGATAGAAAAGAGATTTTCCAATTTCACCGATTTTGGTCGCTGAGTAAAGATCTTGTTAAATGTTGATTACCGCACTGTAAATATGTTGTAGATAGTTAGGAATAAATATTGTTGTGGATAAAAGTGTAAATATATTTTCTTGTGCCAATTCATCCACTTCAAGTTTTTTGTTTATCTATTTTTGTGTAAGTATCGCATAGTTCTACTATAGTTATGACCTCTACGTACATTCAAATGGATCCCACCCAGAAAAATTTAAAAATTCAAGTTTATTAATTTTTTGAAAAACATCACTCTTAATGCCCAATTGTTCAGAAAAACTAATAGTTGAGAGATTATGTGTATTTTATCACCTCGTTTCTTGAAGCAGCTACACTATCGCAGTTATTCAAACCTGACGTCTTCTGATTGATTATGTGCAAAGTCACATGCGGCTACTAGTTAGTCTACGTTTTGTAGTATAGTAAATTTGAGAACCTTGTGTCTAAATCGGAACCAGCAATTTGAAAAGCTGTAGCTGATACAACGGGGTTATATCTACGTTATAGCTTAAGACAAGCCTTCCGTAAGAAATTCAGAGATGAATTTCTCCTTAAGACATCTGTAAACCATCACGAGCTATGAGCTGTCGTGCAACGAGATCTTTCCTTTTCTTGCGATTTCAAATCAAACATTAGAAACTGAAAATTTGGGACCGCTTCTCTATAAAAAATATTACTTCAAGTGACATTCATAATTTCCATTACCATTTATTTTGTGGTTTCGTTTCATAGAGCTTTTTGGTAAGTAATTTACATATTTTTTTAAGTTCATCGCTAAGATCATTCTTAAGTTTGAATTTAACTGCATTATGATTCAGCAATGTATTGATGTAGTTTATTTCAATACAAAATCATCAATATCACTATTGGAACGCAAATTAGGCCACTAAAGCAACGTTTCACACACTTTTAATTATTTCATTACTCAAAACTTGTGTTTAGTTTGCTCTTCAACAAATTCCTACATACTTAATTTTTTGCTTGTTTGAAGGAAAAAAAATCCACTTTCATAATGCGTTTTGACTATATTTAATTTAAATTCTTGAAAGATTTTGTAAATGTTTTCTCTTTTTAAAATTTATTTACTTATTTATTTATATTCCAAAACTATAATAAAAATTATCTTTGCATACACACAACTAGCCTCTTTGCCTCATAAAAAGCGTTTGTAACAGTCCATTCAATTTCTCTTTTTTTATCATAAAACTTAAAAACCAAGTAATGAAAAAAGCAGCGTAACAAAATGCGAATATGGTACAATCAGCTGAAAATGCTACTGAAATGAATATATTGAAAATGCGCCAAACTAATGTGAAAATGATTGTAGAACTTGTAACGGGAAAATACTAGCTCGGAATTTTCAAATATAATTTCAAAATATGGGAAAATTTCATGTTTTGATTGATGACAAAATTGACGAAAATTTCACAATATTTCTTTTTACAAGTTTTAGTAGAAGACTTTAGATTATGCACTTTTTTTTATGAGGAATTTAAGTTCAAGATTTTAGCCATAATTTCAAGAAATGTACTAAGATGTTTCAATTTATTAGCTATGCAAATTTTTCATTAATTCATCGGTACTTCGTAAAATGGTACAGTAGTTTGATTTGGCGGAAAAAATTTCATCGCCAGGCCTGCCGATGACGGAAACAAAACAGGACACCCTTTTCCGGACACCCAAAACGGAAAAGTACCAATTTATTCATCTTTCTCATTGAACATTGTCTCAGACGAGGAAACATAATGAAAGCAACTTTTTTTTCAATTTTTTTAAAGTTCAGATTATGTCGGCTATATTTTTAGAATTGCTATTGACATGTGTAGCGAAGCGAGTCAGTGCTTCAAAAATAGCCATCTCTCCTTTTGGGAAATTAGTAAAGAACAATGCTACCACTAAAAAGATCTCCATTCGGATCCCGACTCTTCACCGCCACCTACGTTAACTAGCACACTTTGTAACATGTTTGAACATGGTTATCAGTCGTCAGCATTTGGCGACAGTTTGCAAAAAATAATCAGTAATTTATTCGGCCGTTATGTATGAGGAAGAACGAAAGGGTTTTAAGGTTCTAGGTACTAGAAAAGTTGAGAAATAGTTGGCTAAAAAAAGGGTTAAATTCAGTATATCATAGTACTTCCACGCATATACCAAAAAAAAAAAAAACGTAAACAGGTGCATTTCATTGGGAAAGCATACGAATTTTTGGTACTTATCGGTTATACGTTATACGGACCATGTGTTGGCGACTGCTTTTTCACGTAGCCGCCAACACGAAGGTTTGTGAACTTGGGTGATGTTTGGCGATAAATGGCTCTAAATTTGAACAAATTGTTGTTAACATGCTGAATATTGATACTTGGCAAATATTGTTACCTATTTGCTGTAGTATCAGTAATCGGAGTAAATCAGAATTTGGTGCTCTTTCGTGTTGACAAGTTGGCCACCGTAGTCCCTGTAACCAATAACTGCAACTTTTTAATTTTAATTTAAAATGTGTAAAGTATTTATCTTTTTTTTCGTTTTCCCCCTTAATCATTATAACAGGACTAAATTGAAGAATGCGAGAGTGTGTCAGTATCCACGTCGGCCAAGCCGGCGTTCAAGTAGGAAATGCTTGCTGGGAGCTGTACTGCCTAGAACATGGCATTCAGCCAGACGGACAGATGCCAAGTGACAAGACTGTTGGAGGAGGTGACGATTCCTGCAATACGTTTTTCAGCGAGACTGGGGCTGGAAAGCATGTTCCGCGTGCCATCTACATTGATTTGGAGCCCACCGTTGTCGATGAAGTTCGCACAGGTTGGAAAATACTACCGTATAATGATTACTTGCATAATTTTCCGTTGTATGAAATGGCGGATTTTTTTCGGGAGGGGGAGGGGGGCGCACAGGGACTACATGTCCCTCCAATAGGAATAAAAGAAATGTGTAATTATCTCATTAAACAATGATTACACATTATATTTTTTGCCCTTTGATGTAGCTCATTTGGTTTTAAGGGATAGAAAAAAACATAAATACTCTGATGGGAACTTTATTGTGAAAATATTTACGAGGGAGAGCCTCTTTCCTCGTTCTGGAGGGGGCCAATCGTCCTGGGGCCCCCTCCAGAAATTATTTCTGGTTCCGTCCCTGGTTCTATGACAACCATTTGGTTGTCATAGAATCAGGTGGGGTCGGGTTTGGCAGTTGTTTGGTTTCGGGTAGGTTGGTTTTGGCATATTTTAGATGCAAATGACTTCTACTCTTAAAAATAATTGATAAATGGTAAGATATAAACCGTCCTATATAACACCCTCCTTCCTTTTTTTTCGGCATGCTTTAACGGAAAAGAACCTATGTCGCTAATCCCTAAGAATACATTAAGCAAATTCTTTTTCTTTTTTTCTTTTTAGATTTGTACACTATCTTTAAAAAGTGTGATGCAAATGATGTGTATTTTTTGTTTTATATTTTTCTGAAATATTTCAGTTTTCTCTTTATAAAAAAAAGACTTTTTTTTGTTAAAAATGTCGAACATCGTATCTAAGTGTAATTTGACACTTTTATTCATATGCTCACCATCATGTCTCCAACAGGCACATACCGTCAGCTCTTCCATCCAGAGCAGCTGATCACAGGCAAAGAAGATGCTGCCAACAACTACGCCCGCGGCCACTACACAATCGGAAAAGAACTGATCGACCTGGTCCTGGACCGGTGCCGGAAGCTGGCCGACCAATGCACGGGGCTCCAGGGTTTCCTCATCTTCCACAGCTTCGGAGGGGGCACGGGATCCGGATTCGCCTCCCTCCTCATGGAAAGGCTGTCCATTGACTACGGGAAGAAATCCAAGCTGGAGTTTGCTATATACCCGGCACCGCAGGTAACAAGTAAAACTTTGGTAATTGCTAGTTGGAGATTATTAGGTACTGGGAGGAGACACAGACCAGACATTCAATTAGTCTGAGTATTAGGGCTCTAGGCTGTAAATAAGGGCCGCAATCGCGTAACCATTTGGCGAGCTGAAAGGCATTTCTTTTTCAGACAAGTGGCTTTTCAACGAATGTGCTTCTCGCAAATTTTGTTAAAAAGAGGTAATTTAATTTTACCGTGATGATGATTTACCGTGAGTCGCCAATTTTAAAACTTGGCGAATTTCTTCCAAGAGAGTGTCAGCGGAAGTCAACACATGAAGGCAAAATTTTTATTCAAGAATACCTCACATTCAGTGGGAGATATATCAAAGATAATGATAAAAACAAATTTTAAAAGTAGAGCTGTCACAAAAGAAAAAAAAATTCTTGATGAAAAAATTTTGACTACTTATCTGAATTATGAAAAAAATGCACTAGATTCATCAATCATATTTCTTGTGACGGAAACCTTATCAGCCAGTGTTTCCATTGCATAATTACTGCATAGGAAAATGAATACACTACTTTTTCAACGAATGAACCTTCATCATTGATGTTCAAAAACTTTCCAAAATCGAATACACATTTCATATGTGACCTACATTCTTCCAAATTTTATGAAACTAAAAAATATTCGTTATAACTCGTTATTATTACTCTTTCTAACGTTTTTTTCTGTAACAATTTTTTTGGGCTTGTTAATGTAACACAATGAAAGTTCCATTCACACAATGTATTTTTAATAGGTTTCTACTGCTGTTGTGGAGCCATATAATTCAATTTTAACGACTCATTCAACGCTGGAACATTCAGACTGCGCTTTCATGGTGGACAATGAAGCAATCTACGACATCAGCAGACGTAATCTGGACATTGAACGTCCCACTTATACCAACTTGAACCGCATAATCGGTCAGATTGTTTCATCTATCACGGCCTCCTTGAGATTCGATGGAGCTTTGAATGTGGACTTGACAGAATTCCAGACCAACTTGGTTCCATACCCAAGGTAATATTTTTTTAAACAAAAACTAACGTTCTCAAGAACATTTTGAACCTCTCTGACATTGTTGATTTTTCACTAAGTGCAGTAAGTTAATTTTCAAACCTTTTAATACTTACTGCTTTAAAAGGTTTGAAAATTTGAAACCTTAACAATAACTCTTTGTTTTTAAGATGCATTCTCTTTTTATATAACCCTCTAATTTTTGTTATATCAAGCTTGACCGATGTCATCGTGCGAATGCTTAATGAATGCCTGTTTCAGAGTTGAAGGAAAAAAAAAAAAACACTTGGCTTTTTTTGAAAAGCCCAACGAAATGTTTTCTTCGGTTGTTATTTTTATTTTATTATATATATATTTTTTAAAAGTGGAAGCTGGCGCCGTACTAATTCGACGCCGTCGTGTGCCGCACGACTCTTCTCATATGCGCGGACCTGATCGAAGTAACTAAATATTCACTGAAATATAATGCTCAGTTTTCCCAGCACATCTTTAAATCAATTTGCAGATTTTATCTGTTGTCTTTAACATAAAGACGTGTGTATAACATCAATGTCTATATTTTAAGTAGAATTTGTTTATCAAAGTATATATCCCAAGAAAACGATAATTCTTCAGCTGTTGCAAAAGTAAAATACTTTAATCCCCAAAGGCAAAGAAGTGTTCGAAATCTTCAAAATGCTCGGCATGAACTGCTAACAATATCATTAGCAGCGATGTAAATTTTAAAACTGACAAAATACTATGTTCATCGTCTGTCTTTACGACGGTGAATTGAAAACACGAATCTGAATGTTGTATGAGAAGCGCTGATTTGGCAAATAATATAGAAATGTTGCTGTAATAGAGGAAGCCCGGGTCTTTTAAATGCTTGTAACAAAAGAAATCCATTTATTATTATCTACGGGTTAAGGTTAAACTTATTTAAAGGAAGTTTTAGCAAATGATTTATGATTTTGTTGACTGATTTTCCATACAAATCAAATTAAATGTAAGAAAGTACAGATATTTCTCCTAATTTTCAATAATGAAATGCCATTTCTTCGCACACAGTGGAATGAATCAGTTAAACTACGCCAAGATAAAATAAATAAATAAAATAAATGAATAAAAAAGGACTGGCAGCCACACATCCGTAAGAGAGAGTCAAAATAGCTTTTTAAATGTTGAGTAAGATGTCATTTTTATAGAAATTACGCCGGAGAAAGGTAGTTTAAATGAGGTTTATCACACTGATCATTTAAAAATCAAACATTTCATGAAAATTGTTTCTGTAATGTCAATTAAAATCGTCTAAAATGTGTGCAAAACGTCTGTATAGTAATCTCTTTCTAATGCGTCAAGTTGTTTCTGCGTCTTTCATAGGTTTGCGTCGATTTTCAATTTGGTCCAGCAGCCAACGCTGAGCTAGTTTTACTAACAGGGGAATCATACGACGAGGTGTTCTGCCTGCATCAAAATAGTTCTGGAATAAGATTATGGTTTAAATTTTAAATCCGATCACATTTTTAAATTATGCAAGTTTTCTTTTTCTCTGTTTTTTCTTGAGTACTTGAAGTTTCTTGATAAATGTAAAAGAGACTCGTTGATCATTATTGGACATTTCTTTTCTTTGTTCCTTAAAGGATTCATTTTCCTTTGGTCACTTACTCGCCAGTTATCTCGGCCGAGAAAGCTTACCACGAGCAGCTGACCGTGGCAGAGATCACCAACGCCTGCTTCGAGCCGGCCAACCAGATGGTCAAGTGTGACCCTCGTCACGGAAAGTACATGGCCTGCTGTCTTCTTTACAGAGGCGATGTGGTGCCCAAAGATGTCAACGCAGCCATCGCTGCCATCAAGAGCAGAAGGACCATCCAGTTTGTGGACTGGTGCCCTACTGGATTCAAGGTTTGTTTTGCATTGTCATATTCTGTTGTTGCACTAAATCGTACTTTATCACAGCTGGCTCCAGTCAGTCATAGAACCCCTTTAATTTTGGTGGACATTATTTTGTTGTAAAGCATTGTGCCATTTTACTAAACGGTATTTTCCTGTATAGGTTGGAATAAACTATCAGCCTCCAACTGTGGTACCAGGTGGCGACTTGGCGAAAGTCCAGCGCGCTGTCTGCATGCTCGCTAACACAACGGCCATTGCGGAGGCCTGGTCCAGGTTAGACCACAAGTTTGATCTGATGTACGCCAAGAGGGCATTCGTTCACTGGTATGTAGGAGAAGGCATGGAGGAAGGAGAGTTTTCTGAAGCCCGGGAAGACTTAGCAGCCCTGGAGAAGGATTACGAGGAAGTGGGTTTGGATTCCACCGAAGGTGAAGAGGAAGGGGAGGAAGAAGAATATTAACAATCGAAAATTGAAAGCTTGTGCGTATTCTTACTACATGTAAGAATAATTCAAAATTGTTAAAAATGTGAAGAAAAAAAAGAAAAAAAGAAAGAAAAAGCAATATTTTGACTTGATTTCATTCAAAATTTTCCAAAAGTATGAACTTGAAAACAAAACAACAAAATTACTAGAGTGAAAATGTCTGTTCTATGTATTTTACATCTTCTACTTCAATGCATTCTACTTCGTCATATTTATATCTTTATATTGTTTTACATTTACCGTCATGAAGTAACATGAATTATTTTTGTAATTGAATAGGAATAAATTCAGTTTAAAGTTTATTTTCCTTCTTTGTTTTCTTCAAATTTTGTTGCTAATTTTTATTCTGAAAAAATATACGTTTTTCTTTTTTTTAATCATTAAAAAATTGAATGCAAAGAGGAGTTATTTTATTACATTTACTTTTTGACACTAGTGTACACTACGCACCCCATCGTTCTTTCTTATTTTTAAAATTTTATTTGAAGAAGACAATCCAAAACTGAACTTCGCAATAAAGTAATTGAAGCGCCTGAGTGGAAATTTGAATTACACATTATCAATATTTAAATTCTCAAATTTTGGAATGTGTAATCTTTCAGTTTTTTCAGTTCTTTTATTGTTTTAGTAGTTTTTATCTTTTAATAATAATTTATTTTCGTAGTTTTCAGTAAAAATGGTTTTAGGTGAACTGTTGCTTGATTGGTTAAGAATATACAGTGCCAAACCACGATAATGAAATACCTTCTCCGCAACGAATATTTTTTCTTTTCCACTTAAATAGTTCAAATGATCAATTATTTTTCAAGTTTAATTTTTTTTACTGAGTGCATAAGGAATGCTGAAAACAGCCCCATATAAAAATTCAACCAAGGATAAAATAAAAGATTGCAAAAAATAGTGATAATTCGACGAGGATGAAACAAAAATTCCAGTTATCGTAGCTTGGCCTATATATATATATATATATAAATTGCATTTACAAAAAAAGTTGTGAACGAGGGTATGTTCTAAAAGGAATTTAAAATTCACGCAGGATTGCGCGGTAGTGGAATAGTATGGTATGGAAAGCAAATATTTTTTCTTCAAGAACACATGAAATTAACAAAGTGAAATCTTTTAAAACTCGTTTTATATCACATCGTTTTTAACCAACTCTAAAAGGAGGAGGTTATCAGTTCATACCATATGCAATTTTTCTTTTTTAGCCTACTTTCCCCTAAACGTAAAAAAAAAATACATAATAATAAAGCGTGAAAGGGGGATTAATGTATCGTGAGAATATCGTTATAAATCAAGGAAAGTCAAAAATAAGTAATTAAATAAAGATTGTAAAAGGAAAAAGTTGAAAGTAGGGTTTTGAGATGGGGAAAAAGTGTCGGTCCCCCCCTAATAATTTTTGAACGAATTGTACGATTTAAAAAAATATTTTTGCATTCGAAAGATCTCGGCAAGGACAGCTCATTTCCATATTTTACTTTTTGATTTGTACAATTTTTTGCTCAATTTTGAACAGTTCAAAAAATTTTAACATTAGCGACTATGGGCGAAAATGAAGCAAATGGTGTAAACTCTGTGTACAAGATCCAAGTTCCAATGAACAAGCTTATTGGAAGAAGTGCTTGGCGTGAAATATTGATTTGAACAATTTTTGTTTATTTTTTAACATTTAAAAAAAAAAAAAAAAAAAAAAAAAAAAACATAGCACTTACGGGGAAATTTCAATGCTATATAAATCCTGATCGAACTGACCGATTTGCTTGGAACAAACTTTATCGGAGAGCTCTTATAACGTAGAGCATGTACAAATAGAAAGTTCATCCAGAACTAACGAGCCTATTTTCCTATGAAATTTTTTGATCGGGATTTTCAAGAATATTTTTGAATTAATGAATGATTAAATGAATAAGTGAAAGAATGGATGAACAAATGAGTGAATAAATGATAAACAAGAAGTTCCGTCTAGAACTATACGAGCCTACTTTCCCGTATACACCAAATTCAAATTTATAATCTAGCTATCTCTTTCTCTCTCTTTCTTATTTATCTTTAGTTCTAATTATTGAAAATATACCTTTTTCAATACTATATTACTTTTATAATACATATTCATTCACTCACTCATTCATTCTTTCATTTATTCAGCCATGCATTTATTCATTCATTCGTTACCTCATTCAAGTGTTTATTCATTCATTTACGCATTCATGTATTTATTCACTCATTTATTTATATTTTCATTTATTCAATAATTTATTCATTCATTCTTTTCCTCATTCATTTATTCATTGATTTATTCTTTCACTCTTTCATTTATTCATTCATTCATTATTTCACTCATTGAGTCACTGAGAAATATCCTTGAAAATCCCGATCAAAAAATTTCATAGCAAAATAGGCTCGTAAGCTCTGGATAAACTTTCTATTTCTACATGTTCTACGTTATAAGAGCTTTCCGATAAAGTTTGTTCCAAGCAAATCGGTCCGTTAGATCAGGATTTATATAGGGTTGAAATTTCCCCGTAAGCTCTGTGTTAATTTTTTGAACTGTTCAAAAATGAACAAAAACTGTTCAAATCAATATTTCACGCCGAGAACTCCTTTCAATAAGCTTGCAATAGGAACTTGGCTCTTGTGCCCAGAGTTTACAGAATTTGCTTCAATTTTGTCCATAGGCGCTAATGTTAAAATTTTTTGAACTGTTCAAAATTGAACAAAAATTGTTCAAATCAAAAAGTAAAATATAGAAATGAGATGTCCTCGCCGAGATCTTTCGAATGCAAAAAGAATTTTTCCAATCGGACAATTCGTTCAAAAGTTATTAGGGGGGGACAGACCGACAGACAGACAGACAGACCGACAGACCGACAGACAGACAGACCGACAGACAGACACACCGACAGACAGACAGACCGACAGACCGACAGACACACTTTTCCCCCATCTCAATACCCTACTTTCAAATTTTTTATTTTTCAATCTTTATTTAATTACTTCACTTATTTTTGACTTTTCTTGATTTTTAACGATATTTTCACGATACATTAAGCCTTCTTTCATGCTTTATTATTATTGTTTTTTACTTTTACGGGAAAGTAGGCTAAAAAGAAAAAAAAGATGAGTGAATAAATGAGATAATGAATGAAAAAATGAGTAAATTAATGAAAAAAAAAACATGAATGAGTGAATGAATATGTATTAACCATTGAAAAAGGTACTATGTTTGAAGCGATTAAGAACTAAAGCTAAACTAGAAAGACAGAGAGAGAGAGATAGATTACAAAAAAAAGAAAAAGAAAAAATGAAGGTGGTGTATACGGGAAAGTAGGCTCGTATAGTTCCAGACGGAACTTCTTGTTTATTTTGAGTTCCTTTAAAATTTAATAATTTTATTTCGTGATGTTGTTTGCATTATGTTTCTTAAACCAAAACATATTAGAATGTAATCTCAGGAGAAAATGTAATTTATATCAATTTAATTTACTAGGATGGTCTATGATCCACTATATCTCAGGAATGGGGCACAGTGGACTATTTTGTTGTATCCACACAACTTATATTTTTACTCATAATGCATTCCAGATATTGTTGCAAAAAAATTAGGTCATTACAACAGAAGTTTGAAAAATGTCTGAAATTTTTTCAAGCGCATAGCTTTTTCCTGTTTTTTTTTTTTTTTTTTGAATAGCAAGGGCTCCACTGCCCTGGTCTCTCCTGTAGTGCAACAGTGTCAGATTTGTACGTTTTATAAATTTACATATTTTGCCATCAATTTTTTTCTGCACGTTTGTACATTGTGTAAAAAATTGGCATATTTAGGAGAAAGCTTGCAGGTTTAAATCCCCCATCTGCAAATAGCCAGAATCAACATACAACTCTCATACTAAACTGCTCTACTAACATTAGTTCCCCCTAAGCTATTTTTATATATCCAATCGCTCATGGTGCAAAGGTATTAAATATATGTACTTCATAATTTTATATATATTGGTATTAAATTTATACAGTAAAACCTGTAAAATAGACCACCTTTGTAATTGGACCACCTGTCTAAGTTGCCCACTTTTCTCAGGAATGGAATTAGAACTATATTATATAATATGGGGAAACCTTTGTAACTTGACCACCTGTCTATATTGACCACTTATGTGAGCCAAATTTGGGTGGGAGTATTATGTAAAACCCTCTGTAAGTTGACCGTCTAGTTATAACTATATTTAATTTTTTTATCTATTTTTGAAAACGATTTTTAATAAATCGTCTCGAGGATATTTTTTATGCCATAAACCAGTATTTATCTGGATGAATGAAACATCAATATAAAGTTTGCCTAAAGATCTTTGTAAGTCAACCATATGGGAAAACTACTAGAACACCCTTTATTCTTTAAATAAGTTTCTTTCTCTTCTATCTGATATAGCAATTTTGAAAAAATTATATATTTTTAGGAAATCTTTACCACCATATAAGTAACTTACATATTTAATGAGATATATATCTTTATTTTCTAAGTACTTACTTTTAAAGTTGTACAATAGGATACATGTTTGTAAGTCAGTCAGGAAAAATTTTTCTAATGATTTTTTAGATAACTGAAAGAAATAGCTAATTATTATATTAAAGTGACGTTAATATATGAAACTATATTTAATTATTTTAAGTAGTTACAAATGAATAAATGCATAAATGACAAAAAACTCTCCACCCATTATAAATTGACAACTAAATTGCTGCACTGCAACTGTGTGGACAACATACACAGGCTTCACTGTATGTGGTGCAAAGAATTTGAATTACAGCTCAATATGTCACTCTTTTGAATCTTCTCTACTATCTCTACTAATAATAAAGCAGTAAGTATGTGTGTGTGTCTGTGTACGGCGTAGGGCCCAGACCGTCCAGCGGATTTTCATGAAATTTGGCACGAAATTAGTTTGGAACATGGGGGTGTGCACATCGGAGAGTTTTTTCTGAAATTCGAATTTGTTCTTCTATTATTCCAATTTATAGCCGAAAGTTTCATACAATAGTCATTTTATATGGGAAGAAATTATCGCATCGTTTCGAGCTTGATACCGTTGAAAAGCGCGTGAAAAACTACCCCGGATGGAGTTTCGCTCTGCGTGCGAAAATTCGAAGCCTCTAAATTAACTAGAAAAGAAGTTATAAGCATTTTTCTCTGCAGTTCGAAATTATTTTTTCACGGTAATTAACTTTAATTTTAATTGTTACCATGCCGACTGACTATTGATCCTTTTTTCTTTTAACGAATTAAAATTTATTGCTTGCGGTTTTTAGCATTTTGAGAAGCAGCCGATTTTTAATTAATTTATTTTTTTGGATATTGATTATAATTTTTTTAAAACGAATTAAATGTTATTTCCTGCGTCTCACAGGCGATTGATAACTTTATTTTGATTTCCTTATTTTGACATGTATTTTACGGGACCATTTTCCTTACTGCACAGGGGTTTTAAAAGAAATGTTACTCTTTATAGCGACTTTTGTTATTCCAGCGTATTATTACTATTTATACTTTCACTTATTTAATTTTTTTTTTCGCCAGTGAATTAGCACATATGTTATTTTCCTATTTCAGCTGGAATGAAAGGTTTATTCCTAAAGTTTTGCTTGCTGCTGTTTGTTTCTGCTAGAAAAGCTACAAAATTTCGTCTTTCTGTTTTAAGCCGGGTCCAGACGCTACGTTTTGCACAATCTTTTGTCTGCGCAGTTCAACACGTTGCAGATAAAACGTTGCATGTAGATTTGAAAAGTGCGCAGTTTTGAGTCCGGTGCGAAGACTGTACAGTTGCAGCGGTAACTGAGCTAGAAAGCATAGATGTCTTTGAACTGTGCAGACAAATCGGCACATGTAAACGGTAGCACCTTTTCCCGATTCATTTTGTTTCTCAGTTTCAATTCGTCAGGCGACAATGGCCGACTTTCGGCAATGTTCTCGGGAGTTTCTCACAGAATTTATTGCATTATGCGAAAGTTTCCCATGCATTTGGCGTGTCAAATCCAAGGAGTATAGGGACAGGGATAAAAAAGGGGAGGCTTATGAGAGTTTAGTGGAAAAATTCAAAGAAATTGATGCAACCGCAAACAGAGAAACAGTTGTAAATAATTAATTATTTGAGAAGTGTTTACCGTAAAGAATTGGCAAAAGATAATAAATCGATTCGATCTGGGGCTGGAGACGAAATCTACAAGCCATCTCTCTGGTATTTTGATTTGTTACATTTCCTAAATGATCAGGAGACACCAAAGCAGTCTAGGAATACCATGGATGAAAATAAAGAGACTGCAGTTGCCGAACCACTAGAACAGGCAACAAAAAACTATTTATCTTATGTAATCATTTGACCACTTTGAACGCCGGGTACTTCTGAGACGTTCCAGTCTTTTTTTTTTTTAACATGACACCCTGCCAAAATTGACCAGAGTAGTACCTCCTTCGTGACAATATCGCACAAAACTGAGAGAAATATACAGATATCTCTGCACCATGTAGACGCATAAAAAACTGCAACGTTTTCATTCAGTCTTAAGACTGCGCAGACAAAAGGTTGTACAAAACTTAGAGTCTGGACCCGACTTTAATGTCAATAAATAATAGATACAAATAAATTATACTAAAAATTTATTAGTAATTAAAACTATTCTAACTTATTATAATCGTCCTTTTTATGTGGGTACTTGAACTAAACAAACAAAATGCGTTTTCTTTCAAATATTTTCTTTTTTATTTTGGTTTCGTTTCTTTCTTTCCTTTTCCCTTTTTTATTGTGTGTGTTTTGTAAAAAAAAAAAAAGTGCTTAAATGTGCAGGATCTTTGGCTGATTGCCGTGGGCAGCTAATTTTTAATTATGTGGAATGCTATACATTTTAATAAAATAACATAATTTACACCTACACACCTTTACATTATCACTATATACACAATGGCAAACCGACTGGTCTTTTCATTTTTTAACACGGGCATAGCCGTGCGGGTACCGCTAGTGAAGAATATATGGAATTGGGAGAAACAATAAAATTTCGTTTTGCCAAGTTGTTTCGTTTTTGAACTGTGTCACTTTTCTTCTGCTTAAGATTTGAGCTATATATTGAGCCTAAAAGCTGCCATTGTGTCCAGCAAGAGCCCCTCCCCCCTCCATGTGGGCGCGCATGACTATATTTGCTCATATAGTTGCAACCTCTATTGAAAAACTACATCAGACTTGTTTTTTTGGCAGAATGCCTTCTGTTGCTCTTTATTTTAACCATCTTTCCAGTGTGTACTCACCCGGATGGCACACCCCCACAACCATATTTTTTAATGTAGCAACCAACTTTTAATACTCATTAAAATAAAGAGGTAATTGGGGGGCAAAGTAAAAGAAAAATTTAGGACTTTGTGTGTTCTGTACTATGGGTCTTGATTCTTTTATGTATGTGTGTGACTCTTTTGGAAAGGTAGAAAGTGTGGTTTCTATTCCTCATTAATTTGGTGTTTCTAAATTGAAAATTTTCTTTAGAGTGATGAAAATGAAGATTTTTGAAAAGCAGCTTATACAAATACAAAAATGAGAATCAGCAAACAAAAGAACAGGCTCTGGGCCAAGCTAGGCTAATCCTAGTCAAATTAATAACATGCAGGTACCTCAAATCCAATTTTTTTCATCGTTTCCTCAGCAAACGCTCATTTGTATTATTATTATAATTATTATTATTGTTGCATTGGAAAAAAGAGGTCCCCTTAAGCTCTGAAACACGTGTCTGCAGTCCTTATCGTTTAAAGTGCTTAACGTTATTTTTCAGTTCTTTACAAAAATAAGTTTGCTTAATCAAGTTGTTTGAAAAATCTAATTGTGTTTTGCATTTAAACACGTTCAAAAACAAATATATCTAAACAGTTTTCTCCAAATAATATGTCTTTTCAATATTCTGCAACAGAGAGCGGCTCAAACATTTCCAATTGCGCAAATTTTTTTCAAAAATAAATAAATAAATAAATAAATAATAAAATAAACAATTAAAAAGTAATTAACATTCACTCGTTATTGTTAATAATAATTACAAAAAATCACTAATAAATGAATACATTTATAGATCATTAAAATAAATTCATTGTTTTCACAAAGTAACCGAAATCCTTATGCAGTGTCGTTGATTTAACTATACATTTATTAAACGTGATTAATGTAAAACAAACATTATTGAAACAGTAGCACGTTTTTGTTTTAAATCTATCTGTTTATAAAAGGAAAATTACACAATTAAATATTTTTGTAGTCGGTAAATTTCTGTAGTTGAGGGAGGAAAAGGGAAGTGCATTTTCAAAAACAGTACTTATGTATTTCAGAATAATTTCATATTTAGAATATAATAAGACTTATAAGTTTGTGGCGGCACGATTCGACACCTTCAAGAGCTATCTTCTGTCCTGGCCATTAGGTACCTTTTGGCAAAGCATGGAAGCACTGGCTTACCATCAAGAAGGTCCGAGGTTCTATCCCTGCCTCCGGCATACAGCATCCTCCACCATCGCCTCCGTGGCCTGGCACGTCGACCGCCACAAGTTCTTTAATTTAAAATTTTAGTGCAAGAAGTCTTTAAATTTTGGTTTTTATTTTAAAATTTTTAAAGCAGTTTTCTCATTTAGCATTGAAATAAAAAATTTCCTCATTTGTAATAGAGGGGCTTAAGCCCCGGATCCCCCCTCCCCTATGCACCTGCCTGTTTTAGTATCTTGCAACGAAAAACACGCTCATTCCGAAACTGAAAAACTTTCGATTCTCTTCATTTGCGCTGACGTCATAAGATTTGTGACGTAGTGGAATTTAACCAATGAAATGGCAGATGAGTAAAAGTGGATGCCCTATGTGCCTGTGCTATCTACAGTGTTATTAAAGTATCCAACGCAATGCAGCCATTGGCAATCATTTATCGCTGTTTGGCTTCTGAATGTGCGCCAAGGCGCATGCGCATAGACGGGAAATTTAAGGATTCAGACCTTCGTATTGTAGGAAGGGGAGGGGGGGGGGGTTGAGAGAGAGAAATAGCTAGATTATAAATTTAATGTTGGGAGTACATGGAAAAGGCTCGTGTAGTTCTTAACGGAGCCTCTTACATTGCAAAGGTTATTGCTCCATGATTATTTTATACTCCCAGATTCATAAGAAGATTTTTTTACTTTTAATGTATGGCAACATGTAAATCACACATTATGAATGGAAATGTAAACAAACTGCTGAGTGCTGGTGAAAATTATACTATCAATTGCTTTTTCCCGAAAAGTTGAATTATTTGCTGCACAAAATAAAATTGTTTTAGTCTTCTTTTATAAACGGAAAATTATTTTAATTTATTGAAAGCAAAGTTTACGTTTTGTAAGTAAATACTAAATGAAAATTTAAAAATTTCTATTAGTATCACGCTGTTGTATTCAATTTAAAAAAAAAGAGAGAGAGACTCTTTCATTTATACAAATACAAACGTGACGACCAGCAACAGGCTCAGGAGCAGTCCCCAATGAACATCAAGAGCTTTCTTAAAAGTTTTTACCCCACTGCAATTAACAGTCGCTTCCGGTAAACTATTCCAATTGCGTACAACCCTATTGAAGTAGTAATTTTTCCTAATTTCAAGATAAGCCTGAGATTTGAAAAGCTTAAAACAATGCTCATTTGTGCTTTAATTTAACGTGAAATTTTATTTCAATGACCTCTTGTTCTACTTTCAGCACACAGCTGTAGTCCATCAACATTAACCGTTTTAATGAATTTAAACAACTGAATCATGTCCCCTCTGACCCTCCTTTGCTCAAGACTATACATATTGAGCCTTTTAAGCCTAACCTCATAATCTAAGTCTGAAAGACCACTTACCAATCTTGTAGCCCTCCTTTGAATCCTTTCTAATAAGGTAATATCCTTTTTTAGGAACGGAGACCAAAACTGAACAGCATACACCAAATGAGGTCTTACCAAACTTCTGTATAATGACAATACAACTTCCTTAGACCTGTTCGAAATAGCCTTATTGATAAACCCAAGCATCCTGTTAGCTTTGTTATTTACTATGCTACACTGCTGACTGGACTTGAAGTCGTGACTAATCAATACTCCTAGATCAACAACTGTTTCTGCTTCCCTAATGACCGAACTTTGTAAATAATAGGTTGCATGTTTATTCCCATGACCAAAATGAAGCACTTGACATTTCCCAATATTAAAAGACATACCCCACTTAATTGCCCACCTAGAAATTTGATTTAAATCTTCTTGAAACTGATTGACTTGTTCCTCCATGTCCACAATTCCCATGATTTCGACATCATCAGCAAAAATATTGATGTTCCCAGAAATACTCTGAGTAATATCATTAATAAAAATAATAAATAATACAGGCCCTAAAACTGAACCTTGTGGAACACCACTCAAAACATCAATCCACTGAGAATAATTGCCCTTCACTACTACTCTCTGTTTTCTCCCAGTCGGCCAATTTTTAACCGAAATTAAAGTTTTCCCACCAATACCAATATAAGCAAGTTTGCTAAGAAGAGCTTCATGCGGTACTTTATCGAACGCTTTCTGAAAGTCAATGTAAACAACATCTACGCACTTTTTATTATCTAATGCTGTGGTAACCTTGTCATAGAAATGCAACAAATTAGTAGTACAGGACCTACCCTTCCTAAAACCATACTGAAAACTAGTTAACACTCCATTTGCCTCCAGGAAATTCACTATTTTGATTTTGATCAGCGTTTAAAATTTTTTACAAAGAACTGAAGTAAGACTCACTATAATTTCTTGCCTTAGCTTTAGACCCTTTCTTGAAGAGCGGCATTATGTTTGCCAGCTTCCAATTCGCTGGCACAGTTCCCGAGTTATATGAAGATATGAAAATAGTCAAGACAACATCCACTAATTCCTCTGCACATTCAAGTAAAATTTTTGGATCAACATTATCAGGTCCTGGAGCCTTATTTGATTTATTATCTTATAGCAATCAGATTGTGATTGAAACAAGTCCGTCATTTGGGCCATGAGCGGGGGTAGGCATAACCGGGGTAGGGGGCAATTGACCCTCCTGACTGTTAGGATTACATTGAATTTATGCATGTTTTTTTGTATTTAGTTGCTTTTTACCTATAATATGCATTAAAAATATACCCTTTACCGTCCCCCGGGAAATTTTGAAATGACGAACCTGGGTTGAAGTGCTGTTTATGCTTCTGTAGCGTTTGGTGACTTTTTCTGGTGATCATTTTAGACATTTATTCAGTTCAACAGTTGCTTGATAATGTATGTTGGCGAATTTATTAACAAATTGCCAAGCATAGCATAAACAACACTTTCACCCGGATTTACTACATACTAATACTAGTATGATTATTTTTTGTTGAAGAGATCAAAGTCAAATTGAAGGAATTTAATGGTTCACCAATTTAATTTTAATTTATTTCTTAATTTCTTTTATTTCAATGATTGAACGTAATTTACTTCCCGTTATTTAATTTTAATTTTTACAGTTAGTATTAATGCTATTAATGTAACAAAGTTGAAAATTCCTAAATTCTGTAAAGTTATTTTTCATTGTTTACTGGGACTAATCTCAATTTTTTAAGTGAAGGCAGTAGAGTTCTTAGCAACAGTGCCACCTGGTGTGGTGCGGTAATTTATGGCATCACCCTCCTCCCCTCACCACATAAAAATAAAAATCTTAATGTTGCATATAAAAGTGTAGTTCATACAAATTTTAATAGGGGAAAGCAAGCTCATCATTTAGGGGGTCAATTGCCCCTCCCTCTTTTCTTCAGAAATATAATGCATGTTATGTGTGTATGTAATTTGTTGTTTTCTTTAACACAACATGCATTGTTTATACCAGGGGTTCCCAGACTTTTTTGTGCTATGCCCCACCTTAGCCTGAATAAAATTCTTATGCCCCCCCTCCCATGTAACATGCATAACTTTTAATATACAGTGATACCTCGAGATACGAGTTTAATTCGTTCCATAATCTTGCTCGTATCTCAAAGCAATTTACTGCTCAGGCGCAACAAACTTTTCTCCACCAGACACCCGTACACCTCTTAGCCGAGGCCTTGGGTGTGCCGAAGCTGGGAGCTGGTGGCCGGCGGTCGAAGGCGCAATAAACTGGGTGGGCCGTGGCGTCGCAGCTGGCGTTCCTCGTACTTCAAATATCGCTCGTATTACAAAACAAAAATTCTCTGCTCGACAACGCTTGTATCTCAAATCACTCGTATGTCGGGGCACTCGTATCTCAAAGTAGTACTGTATTAAAAAATTGAATTGTGTGCTTAAGAAACTTTAATGACAGGTTTTAGGAAAAAATCACTTGGAAATTGCTAACGAAATCCAGTGAGTAAATTTCAAAACATATAATGAAAAACTGAAATTCAAATTTCGAATAATTTTTAAAATGATTTTTTATATTAATTTATTATTTTAATTTAATGAGATCCTTGGGCTTGATGCTTGCTGAACAGAGATTTTATATTGGGTTCCAATTTGATTCGCTTCAGTCTCAAGTCTCCACGTTGTGTTATATCCTGTCGATTTCTTTTCTTTACCAGTAAATCATTTACAGCACTAAATCCACATTCAGCTAAATATGAAGATGGAAATGGTAGCAATAATTTTCTTGCACATTTAGTTGAATTTGGGTATTTGATTTTGGTTACCTCACAGAGCCATGCCATTGCTCCTTTTATATTAAATAAAGTTTTAACTGACTCATCATTTTGCAATTATGCGAGTTGTTCTTGATACTGCATATTTGATATATCAGACAAATCCACTAACATTGGGTGCATCATCCATGTTGGAAAATCAGGACCAACTTTTCCTGCAGTCTGCCACAGTGAAGTTTGCTTGACGACGCAAACACCCAGTTGATATTTTGGTTTCATCTAGCAAAATTATACCTAACTAGTGGTACCCACACGGCGTTGCACGTGCTGAACTGTAATAACGTCACCTAGGTTGCTGTCTTTGCTAAAGAGTATAAAAACCGTTGCCTGCCGCGATGTCCAAGATAAGAATATAATATGTAAAAAGATCAGTTAAGAAAACTTGGGACCAATTCCGTCAGTAGGGTCAAGTTTGTCACGAAAGGGTACTTAAAACTGCCAAATTGTAGCAGGGTGTCATTTGTTGCGGATTTTAGTCTTGGCGATGATTTTTGATTGATTCCGCCGAAAACTAAACTGATGTCTCTATTTTGAAAAATAGGTTTTAAATTGAAATTATGCTGACACTATTCACCCGGAGTTGAGGGAACTGCTAATTATTATTTTTGGGTCAAGGTAAGCCTGAAGAAATCGAACTAAAAAGCTTATAACTGGCGTTCTTACTGACTTAGAAACTTAGAAAAAATATCATCTTGTGCAGAAAAATGTGCGCTTTCGATCGATATATTACATTAATATGTGCAAGATTTTTTTCACCCCCATATTGGGCAATTTGTGTGGAAAATTGTGTAAAATTGGAATAAAAAAAGAACTACCTCTAGGATTTTTTTTCTAACGGATCCCTAAATTTTTTCTTGAACCGCTCTGTCTATTGATGAAAACCGCATTTAAATCCATTGCATTGTTTAAAAGATCTAAGTGTACATAGTTTAAAAGATCTAAGTGTACATAGTTTAAAAGATCTAAACGTAGAAAAAATCATTGAAAAATTTAAAAAAAACTAATTGAGTCACAACTTTCATTTTTGCAGCGATGAGTTTCTCGGGTCATAAACATCAACCTTGTCGAATGTGGTCCCGATTGGTAAAAGGGCCTAGGATTCTATGGCGGACAGACAGACAGATCGACAGACACTGCTCTTTTATATACGTACTAGTAAGCCTGGCGGTCATACGAAATGACCGCTGTTCTAGATATTATATATTGTAATTAAAATGATTTCTGCAAAGGTGTTTGCTAATCCAACCTGAATTACCCAGGTCAGGCGGCGAGGGCGCTCCTTTGCTTACTGCCCCCCACTACTATAGATTTATGGTTAGATCCTATTATGAGAGCCCACCCCGTTGGCGCGGTTGGCGATGAGTACACCATCTTGGTAATCCTGATTTGATCGTAACCCTGTTTACTGTTCTGCGAGGTGAACGCCAAATTGGCGGTTTTGAAATGTGGTGGGCTCTCCTAGGATTTTACCAAAGCGCAGACAATAAATAAATAAATTAAAAAGAAAGAAAGGATTATATTAAATTCATGTATACATGAATTTTTAATGGAGATTGCAAATACAGCGAAGCCTCACTCGATATGCTAAATAAACGTTTCGATTATTATTAGTATATTTGTTACAATAACAATGGCAACTGCATTGATTTGTTTGTTGACATGGCAACTGTAATTATATGGGTGGAAATGAGGGCAACAATGCAAAAATAAAACAAGACGGGCCAACAAAATCATTGAAAAATTAAAAAAAAATTAATTAAAAAAAAACTAATTGAGTCACAACTTTCATTTTTTCAGTGATTAGTTTCTTGAGTCATAAACATTAACCGTGCCGGGTTTGTAGAAGCATCGGAGGAAGCTGTCGAAAAACAGCAGGCTGAAGAAACAATTTTTTTAGTTTCTGAAGAAGCTGCCTAAAGGGACATAGTTTTGGCAGCCTTGTTTGAAGAATATGTGCAAATAGATGACGAGGCCTTAACTTCAGACGTAATGACAGATGAAGATATAATTAGGGAATCCCAAAAGGAAAGTGCAAATGAAATTAAAACAGACAAAGAAGAACATGCTGATCTGGAAGCCCAAAGTCTAGTCACTGTTAACGAAGCTACAGCAGCATTACAAGCTGTGCAACAATTTTTAATGCAGCAAGACAATGCCTCCATGCGTTAAATAAAACTTGCTCTTCCATTCTGATAATTGTTTTTAATACCAGTTTAATAAATTTCATATAAATTTCCTAATCAAAGTATAAATATAAATTCGTATGTGTGTGTGTGTGTATATGTGCATTTTTGCATAAATATACTTTTGGTTCCTATATTTTCTGTGTCATAAGAAACGAACATTTTTACTAAATTCAAAATCCTGCAACCGTCGGTTACTGAGAAAAATTTTGGCTTCCCCCTCGACTTCGCATTAACAAGGTTTGACTGTATATATATATATATTAGTAAGCCCGGCGGTCATACGAAATGACCGCTGTTCTAGTAATCATCGTCAAAACAATAGCTTTAACAAAACTGGGAAAAAAGAGCTCTGCCACTTTAATATATATAAAAAGGGCAGACGATAAATGAATAAAAACAAAGAAAGTAGGATTGAATTAAATTTGCGTTTAAATCAATTTTTAACAGAGATTGCAAATCTAGCGATGCCTCACTCAAAATGCTAGAGAAATGTTTTGATTATTAGTATATTTGACAGGTGTTACAACAATGGCAACTGCATTACAGTTACATTGTTCATTGAAATTGTATATTGAAAAAGTAAAAAATTAATTAAAAAAAGCTAATTGAGTCACAACTTTCATTTTTGCAGCAACGAGTTTCTCGGGTCGTAAACATTAACCGTGCCGAATGTGGTCCCAATCAGTAAAACGGCCCGAGATTCTATAGCAGATAGACAGACAGATCGTAAGCCGCTTATATATAAGATATATATTTTGTGTGTGTGAGAACCATCCTTTTTAAGGGTTCATCTACAGTCAGTTAAGACATTTTAATTTGCTTTTCCGTCAGAGAAATCTTGTAATTTCTGCATTATCATTTTCTGAAGCATTATAAATGTTTATTACTTATCCTAAGTAATGTTATTTTTAAATTATTGATTTCGTTAAATTTTGAAAATTTATTTTATGTGTTACGAACTTTAAATGTATTTCTTTATCTTAAATACTTTTCTTCATCACTTTAGTTTTTTCCCATAACATGTTAATTTGTTAGGATTGTGTAGTGGTGTTTGAAACAGTAATTATGTCATTAATCAGTGCATCATCTGAAATTTCAGAACCATGGTTGAAGTCACGAAGTCGAATTTTGAAGAAATGCTGACACATGTTGAAAGCTCTATTTGGAATGCTTCTTTCATCGGTGAGAACATGTTATGTTTTTCCAAAATTCATTGTTAATCTAAATGTTCCTTTACGATGCAGAAAGTTTACAGCAGAAAAAAAAAAGAGAAAGAAATGAAAATTATCGAATTCCATTCTGAAGTCTTTTAAAATAGTTGTTGTTTGGTGATTATTTCATTAAAGAAAAAGTGATCCTTTAAAATGTCTCAGTTTCAGTTTGTTGCTTATATAGTAAGTATATTATGTTTGGTTAATAGTCATTTTTTTCATTTGCTACAGTTAATTTTCAATGATTGTGTCATCAGAATTATTAAACATATTGTAATATTAGCCAAATCTCTTTCTTGTTTTCTCTGGAAAGTTGGCAAGTATGAGGATGACAGCTTGAATTCTGGTTATAAAGAAACTTTTTCAATTCGATCAATGGAGTTTATGGATGAAAAAAAAAAAAAAAAAAAATACGATAAATGTATTGAATGAGAAAAAGAGTTGATGTAACTGGAAAAATGGGTCTATAATTTTTATTGCTATTTCTGCTTCTAATGAAAATTTTGGTCTGTAATATATTTCACACAGAGGTAAACTTTTAAATATTTTATATTAAAACTCTTAAAAAAAGGAATGATATTTTTTAGTGTACTGAATTTTGTCTAAGTGTTTGAAGTATTTCAATACAGTCTGATTGCACAATAAGATGTTTCAGGATTATTTTCATAGTTTTTGTTTGTGAATTGTTTTATTTATACTTATGTACTTTTTTTTTCTTTTTTGCATTGCATACAACTAGCTATGGATACAGAATTCACAGGACTAACTTTAGAAACCTCAAATGAAGTTAGGTATGTGTTACTTTTATTACTATAAATTTAAAAAAATCACTCGTTTGGCTTCAATTGTGTAAAGTTTAATTTTGTTACTTTGAGTATTTGTATGTGTGCATTCTGCACTTTCTTCTTATTATTATTGTAGCTGATAAAAATCATTCTTTTTGCCTCAACTATGTAAAGTTTAATTTTGTCTTCTTAAATATCTGTGTGCATTTTTCAATGTTATTTTTTTGTAGCAGATTTTTTTCTATACTAGAAAATTGTTTATTAACTTAATTATTGCTTACTAAAACAGTATATTTCTCATTTTTGATAGTTGAATCGTTTATTAACAAAGCCAGTCAAACGCCAAATTTTCCAATTTAAGAAAACATTCTTAGTATCACATTAAATTATTTAGCAGGTATTACAATATTTTTTAATGAAAGAAATTTATTCAAATATGTATTATTTTCAGTAAAAAAAATGCTATTGGCAATATTTTACATGCTGCTAAATGTGTTTTTTTTTGGAATTTTGAAACTTGACTGGTTTCTGAAATAAACAATTCATTTGTGGTAAGATTGAATGTTGCAGTAAAAATTTGACTAGACCATTTTAATGGAAATCTGATACCTAAATGGATGGATTAAAAGACACCTATTGGAAAGTTTGCAAAGGGTTAGCATTCACAGAAGCTAAAATTCAGGGCGGGATTCCCACCAAACATTCTCAGATCCGAGATCCCCTCCATCAAAATAGCCTGGGCGATAGACTTCCCTCCTTCAAAATGATTCGGAAGGGTGGGAACTCCCACTTCGTGAAAAACGAGGTAATAGGCTAAGCGCGGGATATCATTTGCCACGGCTCTTGTAGCTCCTCTTTATCTTAAAAAGCTACATTCCCCCCACTTTAAGAAAACATAAACATATTTGCTCTTCAAGAAGGGAAGGCAGCTCTCACATAAGCCGAATTAGTAAACTTCCTATGCATTCCATTCATTCTACAAGGGAAACCAAACATATATTAAAAGCAAAAACCAAACACGCTATCATTTTATAGCAATGTGATAGCATTGCATACATAATAGTCTAATCCTGACGAATTGGCCCAAAGCCAGTTCTTGGTCTGCATTACAGTATAATGAGAAAAACCATTAAAGATGACCTTTTAAAAGTGACTCATAATGCCTGGCTTAAAAGTAACAATCAAAGACAAGCAAATGAACTTAACCAAAATTATCCCTGGTTAAGGTCAAAAGAATTGCTGAAACTTAGCAGAAATGAGATAAGAGTGATGATTGGTCTATTAACTGGTCATTGAAATTTCAAGAGACATCTTTACATCATGGGCATCCTTGCTGATCCATTATGTAGAGCATGTCAAGTCGCAGAGGAAAGCTCAACACACATTTTATGTGAATGTGACTACTTTTCTGTACGACGATTTGAATATATAGGATATCAATATATTACATCCTGGTAACTACCTAGTTTTACTGCCAAATTACTACTGAAATTTGTTTCAGCCATTGGTCTGTTTCAGGCTCAATAAACTGGGTTGTTAGTACAATAGACCTGTGGTTGCTAGTGCTCCTTAGAGCCACCCCAAAAACAATTCATTCATTCATGAAGAACTGGAGAGTTAAATTGCTGAGACTCAAGGCTATATATTGTTACAAACTTACATTTTTTAAAGTTTTACATTTTTTTACAGTATTACATTTTTTTCCTTCAGGGGTTTCGCCAGACGGACTCTTAACAAAATTCCGAGCTACTGACTCATACATCTCACTGAATTATTTATTAAATAAATGGCAAAAAATAATAAATTTTATCACTATAAGTTAAAATTTTGAATTTTTGCAAATTTATTTGATTTTTCACGAAAATCTTTTTAAAATTCACAAAAACCGGACCCTGTTAAAATGCTGGATTGACCCCTGCGCTTCCAAATAATTTTTCTTCCTTCCAAAAATTTCAGATCTCGTCCATTTGTAAAGCTTAGTAGGGAGTCTTTCCTTCATATAAAAATTTGAATTTTAGTCCCAGATTCATCAAAAAGCTGCTCCTTTCATATCATTCTCTTCTTGTTATCTTTTTCATTTAAGGTAACAATAATTAGTAGCCCACAGTTTGGGAAAAATCAGAAATCTTCATTTGTGGTGTAGTGCAGCTTGTTATATTAGAAATAAAAGAATAGTTTGAAGAAAAGTTCTGGATTATTTCATCTTTTGCTAAACTTTTATTTCAGGTTATTTGATACATTGGATATAAGGTACCAAAAACTCAAGAGCAGAGCTTCAAATTTTATCCCGTGCCAGATTGGTGAGAGGACTTTTTAAGAAGTTTATGAATTGTTTTCTTTTTAAAATTATTTATTGAATTTTTATTCCTGTCATCATGTATGTGATAGTTTTGTTTTGTTTCAGGTCTGTCAACTTTTAGGAAACATCAGAATAAAAATCTGTAAGTTGTATGAAATTGCTTGTTTGTTATATTTCTTATACTGTAGAATTTTGCCATTCAATGTATGCATAAGTTGTAAAGTGTTTAATAGTCATCGAGCATGTCTGGAGCAAATTGTGTGTATTTAAAAAAGACCTTACTAATTTAGTAACATTTTGTTATCCAGTCCTATTTTCAAGTTTGTTTTGAACCATGCTGAAAATGGAAAAATACATTGCTGATGAAGTTGCGCAATATCAAAACTTTGATTATCTGCAAGACCGTAGGCAGAAATTTTTTTCAGGGGGGGGGGGGGCTCCCCCTCTGGATACGGCCTTGATTATCTGGTCAGAAAATGTTAAACTGTGTTGAAATTCTGTGAAACTATTAACGTTTTCCTTAGTTAAATTTTGCAAATACATTCAAGGGGGAATTTAAATATAGTGTTATAATTCCTCATATCTATTCTATCTTGGTATCTAATTTTGTGTGCCATGTACATCCATCAATCCAATAATTTTCATTCAGTGAAATTCATCAATTTTTTAGCAATTTTTTTTAGTGAAAACATTTTATAAAGTATTATAAAAATTGTCATTATTAAAGTAGTGTACAATAATTTTTGTATTTTCATTCAAAAAGGTATTTTTAAGCAATGCTTTAACATATTGCATTTTTCCCTTTTAAATTAGGCATTATTACAGATTGCAAAAATATTTTTGTTTATTACAGCTATTTGGTAGAAACTTTTATCTTTTATGTTCGTCCTTGTTTGTCTGGAAGTTGTGATAAGCGTTTCATGTTTCAGGTAAATTTTTATAAACCTCTCTTGAAATTAATTATGTTATTACAAGTTGAATGATTTAAACACATCACAACGTTTATTCATCAGTAGCTTAGCAACATTAATAATTTTGTCACAAGCTGTATAAAACAGGGTGTCTAGAGAACCGAGAAATCAGGGAAAAGTCGGGGAATTTTATCGATCGGAAAAAATCAGGGAAAAGTCGGGAAATTTCGAAAAAATAGCGAAAATTCATGGAAAAGTTTTCAAATGAAAAAAAAAAAAAAGTTTCTGAATTGCAAATCTGAGTAATTTTCGGCAAAAAGGCAATCTTTCAGCTAATAAGGAATAAGAAAAAAAATCGAGCATTTGCCACCATCATTTTTTAAACTGAAATTCAGCGATTTTTTTCCTGCTATTGTTTTAAATTTCCGACGATAATGCCAGTAATTATTACTGTTAATTATTATAGCCTTATTAAAATGCAATTCTGAAGTTCTTCTACTTATAGAAAATATTTTATTTTCCTTTCCGTCTTTGCATTTGATGCTTTCATTACAAAAACATGCAATTTTTTGCATCTGCTGTTAGAATTGAAATTTTTCCACTACTGATGTTTATTAAGCTTTGTTAAAAGGCAAATGGAATAAATTCCTTTTTATATTTGTGTTAAAATTTTGATTTGAAATTTTTGAAACGAAATTCTGTGCTTGTTATTAGGAGTGTGAGCTCTCACAGGTCAAAAAGTTAAACGCTGAATTCAGGTTTATTTTTATTTTTGTGTCATTTATTTCAGCTTTTGTAATGCATATGTATGCTACCAAATCATAGTCTTTGCAAAATTATCTATTAAATAATAACAAAATTTTGTATCACTTTGTTTAAATTTTGCATTTTCACAAAAATGTTTTAAAACCACAAAAGAAACGGACCTTGTTTAAAAAAAAAAGCTGGATCAACATGAATAGCGGGGTTCCACTGTATCTAAAAGGAGACATTTAGAAAACAGGCATTAATAAACAGTTCCCAAGCAAAATAAAATAAAAATAAAAAATAAAATAAAACAAAATAAAAAAAATAATGTCTTGTTTTAAACATATATTTTTAATTATGTAAAAAAAAAAATTGTTTGCTTTATTAAAAGCTCTTGAGATCATTATTAGAATATTTTTTCCACAATTTGAAATTGAAGGTACATTGCACTAATTGCAGCTACATTTTCCAATTTATTTCCATTTCTACTAGCTTAATAGCAGCATCTTTATATCTGTAAACATAAAACCTATGTGTGAAAGTAATTTAAATGCATTTGGTCATACAGCCGAGCATTAATATTAAAAACAAATTTTTTATGGCATTCAATTCCTCAAGGACTCATCACTGAAAAATAAACTCAACACATGGAAAATCACTACAAAATGAGTAATTAGCAACTGTATACTCTCTACATATATCTATATTTTTGCTTCTCTTTGCGTTTACGTTTGTTGCAGCTAGACATGAATTCATTTGTATAGGATGCGTCATGCCATCTTTCAACATCTATGTAGTTTTTGTGCTCTTTTCTTATCATTAAAGGTTGACTTCTGCTGTAATATTTTATTCCTTGTCCAGTAAATTATAATCAAGAATACTCGACATAATGTGCAGTACCATAGCGTTAAGTTGGTTTGGATTGAAGTACATTTACATTTATTTATTTTCCAGTTCGTGTGCTTAGTCTCGGGACTCGCTTATGAACTGTCGTCCAATATGACAGATAGCACAAGACAATACATGAAAGATTTTATTACATCACAAAGAGAGGAAATAACGGAAATACACCCAGGGCAAGGTTTGAATCGAACTCACGACCTCGTTACTGCGCGCAAGCAGCAGGCGGAAACTGGTACCAAGACCCCTCCGCCACCGAGGCCCCGTAGTTGGTTTTATTATTTAATGGATACCCTGTAAACGTTTTTTTTTAAAATCCATGCTGTACATATTATAAGCTTATTATTATACTCAAAAATGGTGTGTACCATTTTTGAAATTAGATATTTTTTCTAAACTGTATTATAAAAAAGGAATTTTCTCTCATGAAAAAACCCTGGAAATATTTGAAGAATTCTGGTTTTGTGTATTTAATATTACCAAGTATAGTGCTTGGAATTTTTTAAGTTTTAATGCAAAGAACTAATTTGAGTCTACTCTATTTTATATGTATTCTTTTTAAATTTGTCAGTACGTGTATTGAAAAATTGGATAAAGAGTAGCATTGATAGTGAAGTTGATATGCTTCAACTATCCTTTTTATTATTTTCTTCTCTCTTTCCTTTTTTATTTTTAAAGATTTTGAGTTAATTTTAATCTACTGCAAAATTTGTCTTTTTTATGTCTCTTAGGTTGCATATTAACATTAAAAGATGTTGGAATTAAATGTGTAGCTATTTGAATAAAAGTGTAAAGTTATGAATAAATTTAAATTATTCATAACTTTCTTTTTTCTTTTAAAACTTCATTAAACACTTCTTAACCCCTCAACAATAGCATAATTTTCAAGAGGACAGCAAGAGTGCCTAATTTTATCCTAAAAGAAAAATGTAAAAAAAAAAAAAAAAAAAATCCATCCAAAAACAACTCCAAATTCATTATAAGAAATAGTCTGGCACTATCATCTAGTATGTAAGATCCTTAAGAAATTTTCTTTGGGAGTAAGAAATTAATTGTTGTTAAAATGCTGGTGAGGTACTTTAAAACACTTCAGCACGGAATTATCATAGGTGTGAGAAATAAATGGACTGTGTAACTTCACTCAAGCAAGAGGAAAGGGGTTAACATTATCAAATCCTGTTCCTAGTTAAAAATATTTATTTATTTTTTGTAGGGATCACAATTTTTTATATGTATAAACTATTTCAATTTATATAACAATTTTTAAGTATATTTGATTATATTTTAGGCTTCAGCTGCGGATTTTCTTTGTAGATATGATTTCGATTTTAACAAGGTCAGTGTTTTTACTTTATGTTCTGGAATAAATAAATGCAGAAATGAACAAACAAAATAAAATAAATGAATGAAACAGTAAATAGAAATGTTATTATTTTTTCTTTTTTATCTTTTTGATGGTATGTATGTTTTTCATTTCCTTCTTATGGCATTTACTAAAAAATTTCTCCTGGCCTACATTATTTCTAAATTCTACAATTAAAACAGAAACATATATCATTCATATATTTTCTTATTTGTTGGTCTGAATAATTTTTACTTATTCAGCAAAAGGCAGTGTTAAAAGCACTCTGTATGAAGTATTGATTAAGTTTTTAAAGCATGAATAAGCAGAACATTGTGCTCAAACTGCAAAAAATGTGAATTTTAGAGTTGAAAGTACTTTAAATTCTGTACGAACTTTGAAATTTTCAGTATTATAAAAATTGTTTAAGTAATATATTACAGTAAAAGTGAATATATTGCGTTTTACTCATGCGTGTGTTCAATTGGCGCGATGCTTATTGGGTGCCACAAAATTTTCAAATAGTATGGTGACCCCACACTACAAAGTTTAAAAAACCCTGAGCTCGTACGTAAGGGCATTTTATCAAAATCTAACAATTATTATGCAGAAAAGGACTGGTCTATAATAATAATTTTTAGGACTGGTCTAGTTAGTCCTATTTTCCATTTCAAGTTGAATCTTTTTGAATTTTGTTTGTAAATGGTAACTTTTAGAACTTTTCTGAATAATTATGTATTTATAATTTTTTTTCATAAAAATATGTTATCACAAAAGCTTATCATATTCTTAGTATTTATTTACACTGTACTGTAACTTTTTCTTTCTTTTTCAATCATGGCTAGTTTTTCAAAGAAGGCATTCCTTACATCAATGAAGCCCAAGAGCATCAAATTTCTGAGGAAATGAAAGATGGTACCATTCAGTATAGTTATAGAAAGTAAGAAAATAGTATAATTGATTATCATTTTATCTCTTTGTATTTTGCTTGAGCATATATACTAATTCATATCTTCAGTTTTACAATGGATATTTTTAAAAAACTACCTGCAGGTTGATTTTGCTTATTGATTTTGAGTTACTATTAGTGCGTCCTCATTTGTCGCCAAGTGTAAGTTTAAAGAAACAATTTTTTCCCCTGGTGCTTTTCAACGAGCTATGTCGCTAATAATAAGAATACGTAAAAGTATTGTTGCTTGCGATTTTTAATTTTGCTTAGAGTAGTGCAAGATTTCAATTCTTGGGATTTTTTCACTCATTGCTGATTGGAGCTGTGCTGCAGTATGATTTCATTATTTAACTGCTAATATGATTTTGAATTTAGCGGAAAGTTTAATCTCTGATCTGTTTCTATTACAGTCGAACCTCGTTTTCACGACACCCGGATGACACGTCACTCCGGATGTCACGTCACTTTTTCAAAGTCCCGAACTTGCATCCTATAATTTTAATGTTAAATAACTCCGCAATTCATGACACTACTTTACTGTTCCACTCCGTTTATGACGACACTTCAAATTGTAAAAATGGGCTCGATTTTATTTTTTGACTGAAACCTTTCAGTAAAATAATGAAGATTTCACGAAAAGTTTTTCCTAAAATTCTTGAAAATGGATTAGTGATAAGTGCTACCAACCAGGCTTGGAGTCGATTACAAAGAAACGTAATCGATTACGATTACGATTACAAAACGAGAAATTGAGAGATTATGATTACGATTACGATTGTAATCCTTTGCTAAAAAGTAATTACGATTACGGAAGCGATTACAGTCGTTGAAAAATGTAATCGATTACGATTATGACATCCAATTACGATTTTGATTACGATTAGATTAGCATAAAATTATCCGATATTATGCATACAACTCATTTTTGCAATAGTGTCACAAATCAAAAAGTAATGATTGTTAATTAAATTTTTGATTTATTAAGAGATAACTGAAATGATGATGAATGCAATTAGTATGAAATAATTTCAACATCACAGTTCTTGAATTATGACGTCGTTGCAGAAATGAGAAATTTGTAATATATATATATATATATATAAAATCAGGAAAGGCACATTCCAAACTTTTAAAATTCATGTGAGGGATAACTACATTGATCGTATTTCGTATATAAAAAAAGTCGATGCACTAAATGTATATAATGCATAAGTGATTTACCTGGTTCATTGTTATTTTGTGTGCATACAATCAAAATTTTAGCTGGCCGCAATTTCTAAAAATGTAGTATATTTCTTCATTGTATTTATTTTCTAGTTTAAATTGTGCAAATATTTCACATAACACCAATTAATTTACTGTAAATAATAATTTTGTATGATTCTGTATGAAATCACTTATAAGAGGTGTATGGATTGCACGAGATAACAAAATATTCAGATAGTGTAAGAGATAAATAATCCTTTGAAAATAAATGCTGCATTTTAGAATAATTTCAAAAAATTTGAACATGAACATTCAAATAACTCTTAAAAAATTAAATCGTTAAAATGTAGTATGAAGAATAATTATAATATGAATGACTATAATATTTTAATATGATTTCTTGTGGGAATATTTTTTTTCCATGTAACTGTTTTAATAAAAAAATAAAGGGCAAGTAATTTTACAATACAAATTTAACGTACAAGATTAAACTGAAATACAAAATTCAGTTAAGGTAATTCTAAGCAGGAAAAGATAATTAACTGTTTAAAGTAATTCCTAAATATGAATTCATGCAAGTAAAAAACAATTATGAGAATGTCTGAACATAATCTCTTTTTCTTGTACATGCCTATTAATTAAAAAGAATATTAGCATTAAAATATAAATAAATTTAAGATTTAAATGTATGTATTTTTTTAAATATTCGAAGAACATATTTAAAAAAACAATAATAATCACACGTTTCCAGGATTAAGATTTCATACATAAGCATAGAGCATCATATAACACCTACTCCTAAATTGCTGAAGTGTAAATGTGATATTCTTTGGAAAAATTCTTCACTTCCGCCGTTAAAGAAAGGAGAAAAACGCCAAAAGGCATTTCGTGACATTCTCTTTCCACTAGATTTTCGGGGGGCAGTCTGCTTCGAATATTGAAAGGGAAAATGGGGCGTCCATTTCATGCCGGCTCCAGACTCTCGCCTATTGCTCAACCGTTTGCATATGTTTTGAAGGGGTAATTTGTGCTTCCCCTTTCTTATCTACCCCGAAATCTTTTTGACTTGCGGACAGATTACCGCTCTTTTAACCGAAACTGGACGACGCGAGGAGACCCCCTTGAGAGCCCCAAGGCAATGCGAATGACATATCCAGAAGTCCTGTATCTAGACCCTTTTTTCTTGGGCTCTCCAGCAGCCATTCCCCGGGGAGAGTGGAGCCGCAATTAAGAATTCTGAGAAACCGCAACAAGCAGGACAAGAAGCGTTTCTGGCAGACTATATGGTCCTGCCATCAAGGGTCTGAGACCGCCACACAGAACCTTTTATATTATGATCGCCCGTAGGTTACAAACCACTTAGGATAGGATAGGTCGCCTCAGTACACAGCTTGAATCCTTTTTCTTGTAATCTTATCTCTTCTATTCAATGGTAGAACTAAAAATTTCAGCTTTCAGCAGGTCAAGATTACACGATTATAGGACCAGCAGATTACGGATTTTTTCCTTAAGATTACGATTAAAATTACGGGAGAAAAGGGATTACGGGATTACACAATTTCGATTATGATTATAAGAAGATGCCACTGTCAGATTACGATTTTGTCAAAATGTAATCGATTACAGCCGATTACGATTACGTAATCGCGATTACTCCAAGCCTGCTACCAACCTATAGTGGAGAAAATCCCCAGTCCCCTCGAACCTAACAATCGCGACCCAGCAAGGCGTGCACAGAAGGTTTGAAAGCGACAGGTTGCGCTGCAGGTTTACTTGAACTTCTTCGAATTAAGGATTTGAAGTACAGAAAGATTTTTACAATTGTCAACATTGACAGTCACAAGAAAAGAGTGACAAGTTTCATTCGCATTGCTCGTAGGTTTAAATTTCTACTCAGCAGTACTTCAGAAAAGGATAAAGGGACAAGGAGAAAGAAAGCATCCATTTTGAAACTCGACTTTTGTTTCTGAAATTCCAGGAACGAACACAGATTTTATTTTCCAGTCAGAAAGAGTTTAGGAAGACAGGGCAGGGGAGAACCACTATGGCTATTCAACTGCTGTAGAAGTTGAATGGTCATTGTAAATGAGCTTTTAAAAATTGGTGCTTTAGGCTGGCAATTTGATAGAAAGCATCTTTCTTTGTTCGAAAACTTCCAAATAAAACAGAGGTGTTGCATTGCATTGATGTTGTAGAAAAATACCTTTCTTCCATGGAAGCAGCTAAACAGGAAAATTTTGACTTCTTGTACAAACTACACAGAAAAATTTTAAATTGTAAATCAAAAAGTAAGCAAACCCTTATTGGAGAATATTTTCTTGCAAAATAAAAAGCAAGTTATCTTTTCTTAATGTTTTTGCATTGATTTATAAAATGATACAAAAGGACGAAAATTGAAACTGATTTAAAATGTAAAATAATTGATATAAACACTTAAATGCAGTATTACATTATATGTTCTTTAAATTGTGATTTGAAGTAATTCCGGTTAAGACGTCACTCCGCTTATGACGACACTTTGAGAAAGTCCGCAGGGTGTCGTGATAACGAGGTTCGGCTGTAATAATTTACCAAATAAATATTTTAAAAATCTATTCTTCATTTTAAATATAAGATATTATTAATCATTGCACTATATAAGTTGTAAGACACTGATCTTAGCTCCTGTTTAGGAATAAGGGAAGCATATTTAGCTGCATCAACATAACATAAAGTAGAAGTTTCAAGGGGGTCTCTAGCTGCTACTGAAATTTTAGTTAATCAAGAAGAATAGAGATAAACTTGCACGTTTACCCTTGATGAAGCCCTTTCTTTTTAAATACAAATATTTTGAGTTCAAAAATCTACTTTTAAGTTTCAAAACTGCTACTGTTTAATGCTAGAAATGCAATTTTCTCAACCCATAAAGTCAAGAAAAAATGAAATATTAAAATTTCTAGAAAATTGTTGTAATAAAAAGTATTTTCCAAATTTAAAAGTATTCACAAAGTCAAACACCAATTCCACACATTAATCTATGATGTATGATTCAATTCTTGTTTGTTAAGAATCTAAAACTATCTAAAATTAATGTATTTTCTGTAGGGCTCGACCGATGGCATTTTTTGGCCGATGGGCCGATGCCGATTGTTGGCCGATGGTTCCGAGACTGGCCGATTGCCGATTATTCTCCTCTTCCATCGGCCGATGGGCGATGCCGATGGCTGATGGAAAAAAAAGTCACTTTAAACCATTAAAACGTAGTAGAATGCTTGTCAAAAATGTCATTTAAATCATTTATTTATTTTTAAGTTTATAAAAACATAAATGCATTATTCAAGAACTGTAAAACTGTTTGGGGGAAGTTTACATAATAATTAAAACTAAAAGAATCACTCGCGATACTAGTAAAGTAATTAAACTATTTGGAGGTTAAAAAATATTAAAAAATGCTATATCAGAGGACCTTTAATTCTTTTTTCTGATCTTTGCAAAAATATTCAACAGCTATTAGATTGGATCGGGTCTAATTCCCTTTCCTCCAAAATTTTCTCTTTATAACACCTGCACTGCAAATGGCAAATGCAGCTGCCTTTATTTTCTTATTTTTTTTCATATAGAGGAATAGAGATCTTATAATACAGACTAACAAATAATGTGGGTTTGTATCTTTAATGAAATTGTCAACCCTCACCTCTCAGATTTTTTTCATAATTACCCCCCCCCCCCCCCCGTTTTTAAAAGAAAAACGGAACGATTACATGTTTATTTTTTATTATAAAAGTTGTTTTAACTAAAAATAGCTCTTTTTCTAAAATAAAAATAACATATTAAAAAATTTCGCTTGCCTTCATAACCAAGAAATACTGAATATTTCTTGAAAAACATAGACGTGAGATTTTTTTGTCATTACAAATTAATGCTGGGTCTAAAATTACACTGAAATACTTGGCATGTTCTTTATATTTTCATGAGCACAATGTAAGGTCACCGAAATAAACCAATATTTTGAGCACCAGCAGTTTTTTGTTCACAAATAATCTTCTGAAAAACACTTGATCATTTATAAAAATTAACATGTATTTTGAAAAAAAAAAAAAAATATATATATATATATACATTGTCAATTTTTGAAATTACTGAAATTGTAGCATTTTTATTAAGTTGCAAGCCGAACTTGGACACATAAAATTTCAATCAATAAACATTTATACTGAAAAAATGATTCATATTTTTTATCAATATGTTCTATGTTGTAAACTAACAATAAAATAACAAGAAATATTCTAAACTGAAAGCAGATGCAGCGAGATTGTTTGTACAATTGCAGAAAAACTGTCAATTGTCTAACGCGTGGCATCAAAGAAGCCAAAAAAATGCGCTAAAAACGAAGCATAAACGAGCAAAAATTAAAATAATTATCGTATAAAAAAGTTAAGATGTATTTTGAAAAAAAATATGCATTGATCAATCTTTGAAAATAAAGAAATTTTAGCATTTTTATTAAGATGTTATAGAATCCTGTCGCGCGAACCCGCATTTTGAGAATTCAATTTTTAAAAATTGCAAGTCGAATTTGGACACTTAAAATTTCGATCAATAAACGTTTATACTGAAATTTTTTTTCTTATTTTTGATTTGACCGATCTTTTTTATGTTGTAGTAATGAGAATAACCGCACACTAAAAGCAGATGCAACGAGATTGCTGCACAATTGAAAGAAAACTAACATGTGGGTCGAAGAAGCGAAAAAAAAAAAACGCCAAGAGAAAAAAGTTTACGCTGGTAAAAATTAAAATTAGTATTGTACTTCGATTGAGTTGACTTTTTATTGTTTACAATTTCAGAATAATAAGAAACATGACAAACTAAAAGCAGGTGGTATAATATAATTGCACAATGACATCTAATGCACTAAGTAATTATTAAACGAAAAACGGACAAAATGAGGCAACTAACCTAGTGCGAAAAACAAATAGCACTCATAAGACGCCACTATTACTTTTACTTTAACATATTCTATTTCGCGAGCATTTTGTTCAAAGAGAAATAATTTTAATAATGAAGGTTTTCGGGCAGCTACGCTTAAACTATTTTTCCGAATTTTTTATCAAATACTTTGCAGAATGACTTTATTTTTGTGCTTTTTTTAACTGATGTGCTGCCTGTTATTGTATGGAAATAGAAATCCAGCTATGGAGAAAGTTAAAGACAGAATGTTTTCTGGAAAGTTGTCCCTGCGAAAAACATCGGTCTTGCATCGGCTTTTAGATGTTTTTCATGGCCGATGGGCCGATGTTTTTCTAAAGTTAACATCTGCCGCCGATGGCCGATGGCAACTTTGTTGAACAATCGGCGCCGATGCATCGGTCGAGCCTTAATTTTCTGTATTGTTTTGAATACAATAAGACAGAATTTCACCCACAAGTGGAATAGAAATGACAGGTTTTATGGTAGTAAACATTAGCATTATTTTACTAATTATTTAATTCAAATTAAAGAAATACTATTGTCTAGTGAACATTTACCTTGCCCAAAATAGTTTTATGAAGATATTTAAAAAGTTATAAAGTTTAAATTTAATGTTATGGACTTTTTTATATACCTTTTTTTAAAAGATCTATTAAAATTTAATGCATTTGACTGGAATATATTTTTATTTTCAAAAACCCTAATAACTTATGCTATCTTAATATTCATGATATAATCTTGACTTTTCACATTTCTCCCTTACCCAATATTCACAATAAATCAGTCCACCCAAACAAAGTCTGACTTCCATTTTATTAATACCAACAAAATAAAATTATCATATTCTCCATCGTAACTATGAACTATTGCCAGCTTTTGGGAGCAAATGCTAAGTATAAAATACAATATTATGGTTTTAAAATCTGTTTTTGTTTTTGTTCAGTCAAACCTAAAAACAATGTTTTAGAAAATGTTTTGTTTTTCTAAATTATTTTTATTTATTACTAATGCGTTCTTTTGCAACAACTACAATGCAATTTTAAGTGTTTAAAATCTACTAATTTCTTAATTTTCTTACATTTCTACTGTGGCAGAACTATTCGGCCGAATTTGATCTTACGGAGTATTCGGCCAGGTCATGAAATGACTATTCGACCAGGCCGAATACCGAATAGTAGCCGAATATTCATTACATCCTTAATAGAAATTAAAATAAAATTTCAAACTTTTTGTTCAAAACAGTAAAAGATTATGTAAAAAAATTAACAATTTTTTTAAAATCACTAATTTATAGCTTTATCAGAATGTTCGTTTTTATTCTTTACAGGTTTTCATGTTCTTTTTTTTTGGTTTTGTTTTGTTCGGTTGATTTCATATCATTATAATCATTTTTTAGTTTTATGGATTTGAGTTCTAGAAAAAGGCAGGACTTGCAAATTAATTCATTTGTAAATAAGACTACCATTTCCAAATCTGTTAAGAACTGTAAAAGAGAGACATTTGAAGAAGAGGAAGAGAAATTAACTTTGGAGCAAGATAGCTGTAAGAGTTATTATTATTTTTTAGTGTGGTTCCCAACAGACTTTAAAATAGTGTATTTTTATGTGAAAATGTTTTAAAGTATAAATGAATTCTGCCATTGCTGTAAAGTTAGTTACCACCAATGGCAGAAATAGTGAAAAAACATTATTTCCACAAGATTGTAATAGGCCTTAACCACTTAACCGTAAATCCCTGCCAAACTTCAAATAAAGAATAACTTATTTTGCCAAAAATACCATTTCCAAAAAAATTAAGTTATCTGCTTTATACTTAGGCAGTAATACTATGAACTTAATCCAGATATTTAGTTAACCCATTTCCGGCCGAGCATAGAAATTTTATAAAATGTAGTATTATTTTTATTAAAATATGCTTAAATTACATCCATTAACCCTTCACGTATGGCTCAGTTTTTATACTTTTCGGTCCCGAAATACGGGGCGATTTTTTAATATTTTCTTTATCTACATATGTTACAATTCACATCTTTATCAGCTGTTTTAAAATAATACAAGAATTTTAATAGCTTTTCCGTTTTCAAAAAATATATAAGACTGCGCCCGCTATTTCAGCAGGTGGGGTTTATAAGTTAAAAAAAATCACACAATATTTTTATTTTCAGATAAATATAATTTTTAAACATTTTTACTCTAAAAATGTTACAGAAATTTTGTAATGAAACAAAAGAAAAAAAAAGAAAAATAAATAAATAAATAAATAAATAAAAAAAAGCAGCTTTACTTTGGTAAAATATATACATAAATATATAAAAAAAGTTTTCATTATTAGTTGCTATTCCTACATATGACGCCGCTGCCGCTGACACTTGGCAAATCCATATCTTTCATAAATGTTTATCGCGCGAAAGACAAAAGAAAGCACACGAACTCACAAATACGCGGGGAAAAAAAATCAAGCAAAAAAAAAAAAAAAAAAATTCCTGAACCCTCTAGTGCCACCTAGCAGCGAAAATTAACATCAGATGATGGTTTTTAACGCACACGGGGAAATGGCGGGATCCGTATTGAAATCGGGGGAAAAAATTCTTCGCCCCACGATTTTCACGTGACCCGTAGTGGGGGACGAAACAGATACCCCGCTCAAGTCGCGGGAGCCGTACGTGGAGGGTTAAGAAAAAAAAATTGTTTCATGCATGAAAAATAATATTTTATTTGCGAAATGAAATGGTGCGTATACGCACCATTGGCCGAATCAATGAACAAAAATTTGAAACTGGAAATGGAATTTTGAGGACCATGTTAATTGTATTATAATGAAATATTATATTTTTTATGAAAACTTTCAAAACATTTTGGATGCAAATGTATTCGGCATTTGAGGCGCAGATAAATCATGTGGTTTCACACACCTTACATCGTCTACGGGGTTTTCTTCATGTTCACTTATGGTATGGCCGACTATCAGTCCATATTCCTTTCGGTAGAGTTGCGGATGATGGACGCCCTTTATTAGGATGAGTCATTTGTAGTTTATTTTAATCAGATAGATTTTTCTTGCATTCAGATTTTAATAGGGTAATTGCTATATGAGATTTGGTCTATGAGTGCCCTTTTTGTGTTAGTAGAAATTCCATGCAGATTCCATGAATTGACTACAATGCGATAAATGATATTTGTAAATAATGGCCACCAACATTTTTTACCTTGAATGTTTATGTTGTGTCATTGTCATGAAGGTCAACACATCCGATATGTTCATTGTAATCCGTAATAACGTGCGGTTGGGAAATCATAACATGCTTTCTTTGCGACTGTATCGTTTGGTATTTATAAGAGGCAAAATAGTCGCATTATTAGTAACAACCGTTACTACAGCATTGTCGTTTTGTTTGATTGCTCATGTTTCTGCGTCTTTGTTGAATGTAAAATCGTAGGAACCACGATGTTTTTTTTTTTTTTCTTCATATTTTTGGATTTGTCCAATATACAACCAGATATGCGATTTTCGAGAGCTGTGACAAATGAAAAAAGAACTTTTTGTTTTAAAATGTCGAAAAAGGCGTAAGAAGAGAGAATGTTATCAAAATATATTCTGTGCATTCCAGGTTTTGAAACCACGCTAATTCCAAAACAACACTTGTTCCTAATGACACATTTTGTAGATCAGTGTTAGTCTCTGCACCTGGAAAAGGTATCCGTCAGATGAGTAGGAACACTAAAGTTTGAATCCAAACCTTACCGGCTTCCTCTTTATAAACATTTGTGATGATTGCCTGCCAGAATATGGCCTAAAATGCCAAAATTTGCATAAAAACAAGGGTTTTCAATTTTTGCTTTTTGTTCATGCTTTCGGCCAATAATGCGTTAACGCCTAATGATATTTATTTTTTAAAATTTTTTTACAGAACCTGCAACTTAAGGCCATTATAAATTTTATAATGGCCTTAAGTTGCAGGTTCTGTATGTTCATATGTTTTTAAAAAACATATGATTAAATTGAAATAGATAAGTTATACATTTTCAAAAAGTAAAATTTGTCAATGATCGTATCGAGTTGAAAAATTATCGTTTTTTGAAAATTTCTCAACATAAAGAGCTTTCTCTAATTAAGTCATTAATATTTTTTATTTGTCTTCAGAACCTTTAAAAATAGCAGAAAAATAAAATTACTGAAAAATATATGTCACAGTGTCGATAAAAAAATATTTCTTGAAATGGTGCGTATACGCACCATTCGCCGAAAATGGGTTAATATATTTCAGTTTTTAACATTTATCATTTCCTGCTGTATTTTGTTGTCTGTCTTTCAGGGGGGATAGCACTCCGTGATTTTTTTCCATTATGGAAAAGCTTTTTCAGTAACTACCAATCCGTTTCAAAAAGGTTAAACTTTTAGATATGTATTAATTTATCTCAATATTATATCAAGAAATGATTTATTATCATGAAATTACCTTATTTCCTTTAAAATGAGTTATGAAAACAGTGTAATGAAACATTAAAATTGACTTTTTAGCATTTATTCTGTAAGAGCTGCAATTTTTACTTTCAATGATATTTAATTTTTTGTTATTGTTATTTTATGCGTTACTATCTTATATTTTGTAAGTGTATATTGTATATTTAATACACATTGTTTCTTGTAATTTAGTGTGTCATGTGTATTTCCAATTGAATCAGTTGAGGTACAAGTATCCTTCTCTGTGGGCATATGCTGAAAACGATAAAGTAAGTCTCCATAAAAAAAAAAAATACAGCATAACCAAAAGTTTTGACAAAAAAATTTCTGTTACTGTAGTAATAGCAACTTTATGTAGTTACTTTGATTAAAATTAAAAAAAAAAAAAAAAAAAATAGAATGAAAAATTAAAGAAAGAAGTAAAATTAAATTGACCTGAAATCTTCTGTTTCAGTTTTTAAGAACTTGTTTGTACCATTTAAACTTCCTATTGTTTATCTTAATTCATTATAGTTACTTCCTGGTTTAGTGTATAGAACATAATTTCTGAAAAAACAAATTATTGTTCTAGATAATGCCACCAAATTGCTATTCTGCTAAAGGTTAATGTTATGCCCTTAAATATTGTTTATGTTAAAAAGTTTTATGTTTTTTGAAATTAAGTACAGTGGAACTTTGCTATTCGTACACAATTCGTTCCAGGAGGCAGTTCTAATGGCAATTTTTACGAATGGCGAATTATTTTAAAAACATGAGGTACAATGTAAATGTACAATGTAAATTGGATTAATCCATCCCAGATCCACAGATGGTTGCTTATCCAATTATAGCCAATGAAAAACAAATGTATATTACTGTACATGAAATTATAGATAAATAAAAATATAACTGCACTTGTACTGAGTTGAGCTGATAGCATAAGTGGAATGTTGAGAGGAGGAAGAGAAATGGTTGGAAAAGGAGTCCCCTTCCATAAAAACATCAGGTAACATCCCTTCAGGTGTCTTCTCCCTTTCTGCTGTTCTTTTTTTTTCTGTCTTTTTGCACAGAGGAATCTTGGGTTTCTTTCTCTAAAAACATGTCCAATGTTGTCCGCCTGTGACGATTGGTCAGAATTTTCTAAAATGGTCAATAACATTGTCGTTGAACAAATTAATGCTGTTGACCACAGCAGTGTTGGGATGCCATTTTCCCACCACTCTGCTTTCTCTCAGGGGTATCACAGCTCTTTAATTTCTGTAAAGGAAATGCTTTCCTTACTACTTTCCTCCTCTGAAGAAGGCAGTTCTACAACCATTTCCTCTTGCTGCCCCCTTAGAAAGTTAAAATTGTCACTAAAATCTCAAAAAGTATTAAAATTTTTAAAAAATCCAAAACGCCAAACAAATTATTTGCAGACGAGTTCAAAATGAGCATTGTTTTCTTAGATAAAGCCAAACTGGCAACCCAGCTGGCCCCTAGCGTCGTATGAAGCGCTTGACAAATACGAATGGAGAGTTGAGTTTTACTTGAACAAGTTGGACGAATAGCGAGGCGGACGAATGGCTGGGTTCCACTGTACAATGATACCAAATGGAATGAGTAATATTGGTTTACAGATATAAACAATAACTTTTTAATTTAATAGTTTCGTCATTCAGCGATCTATTTACTTCCTTAGTAATATAATCTTCACTTGCTTTAGTTTATTATTAATTTTTAGTATGCATCAGTTTTTTTAGTGATTTTTGAAAGATGAATTTTATTATTTTAGATTATAGTAAAAAAAATTTCTCCAGAAAAGAGGATAGAAGTTGAACAGCAGGTCCAGAAAGAAGAAGAGATGTGAGTTTTTAATTAAGATTAATGCATATTAATCACATATGATCAAATAAATAAAGTAGAATTTGCTTTGTAACAAATGCATGTAGAAAGCAGAACCAGTATAGGTAATTACCAAATAAATTTTGAAAGCAAGCAACTACTTCAGGACTTGGGAAGTCCTTTCATCTTTGCTTAGACTCAAATATACAGAAAACTTACAATTGTTTTCTTTCACATGGAAAATGTGTTTTTAAGATCATGCAAGGCTCCTGAAGAAAATAGGTGGTAGGGTGCTTACAGATAAAAGCATAAGTTATGGAAATCAGAAAGTTGGGGAGATGTTTGTTAAAAATTAGAAAAGCAAATACCCCTCTACTATTACTGGGGAGTGCAGATACATTTGTCCTGGACCCAGAGTTTAAAAGGCACCTCAAAATTTGGGAAATTGATCAGTTGAAAGTCCCTATACACCAAATGTTCCGCCCTCAGAATGCAGTAACTTTCTCGCTGTTAGTGAATCTAGTTTTTGTGTTCTGTGATGTGTGTGTGAAATAAACTTTAATTAATGTTACTGTGTCATTCATGTTATCATATTCTTTTTTTTAAATTCTATCTTCTCAGGCTTTTGAATTATCTTTTGGGATTTACAAAAGTGTTTAGGATACTAAAAGAAGCTAAAAAGGTGTGTGTACCCTATTTTAATTACTAAAAATATTTTATTATGAATTATGCATCATTTTAAAGTTGAATTAACTTATAAATTATCTTTCATTTAAAGTTAGCAAATTTAAACAAAATGAACATGCATTATAAATTTTCAGTTCAAAAAATAGATAAATAATTAAAAGAGAGGTTATTTGATTCTTGTTTTCTATATTATATATAAACAAATTGGTTAGTTATTGCCATCATCAAGTTAAAGCACTAACTGCATATCATTTAAAATGTTCTCAAAATACTAATTGCAAAGTTGTATGTCTTTATTTGCATTTTTGTTGTACTTTTAATTCTGTAATTATGCTTAATTCTGCTCTAACAATTATTTTTGAATCAAATGTATCAAATTTCTGCAAATGAGAACAATATTAAAAAATGCTAATTTTTGTGTATATTTATTAAAAGGTATTCAGAGTTGTTATGGATTTTATTAACATTAATTTGTTTATTACATTACATGAAATGAACAAGTTGTTCTGTTTTAAGTTTATTAATTTGGAACTTTTCATTTACTATTATTATTATTGTTATTATTAATCCATTAGTTTGCCATTACATTCTTATGATTTTTAATGGCAATTCTATTCAAACAGAATTATCACTAAATAATCCTACTGAAAATGATGTACCGAGGTAAACATGTTGTTCTGTGTTATGTGCATTCATTTTCTTGATTTTAAATTGTTATTATTATTATTTATTAATTTTTAAATGCCAGTTGTTGGCCATCATGTTTTTATGGTTTTTAAATACTGTTCTGCTCAAACAGTATTGTTACAAAGTTATAATGACATTTAAAATTGATGAATTAAATATGATAAACATATTGTTTTGTTTTAAGATTAATATTTTTCGAAATGTTTCTTTTATAGCCACTGGTTGGTCATAATGTTCTTATGGATTTGTTATTGTTCATGAATAGTTTTAACAATCCCTTGCCTGGTGAGTTGATGGTATGATCATACCATTTGTTAACTTGAGAAATATAAAAAGTAACGTGTTCTATTTAAAATTTAAAACTTAAGTTGTACTTTTAGAATATTGCAATTGCTTTTTTTCTGCAAATATAATATAAATCCATGGAGCTATTTTGCATGTTAAATTGGCATGAGAATTTTATTATTAAAATGCATGGCAAAAAAAAAAAAAAAATGAATTGTCTGAAAAAGTTTTTATGTTTTGAAAGAAATGTTGAGTATAGTCAAAAAATGAAAGATCTGTTTCTGGTTCATCTTTGCATCTAGAGAATGCACATGTTAAATTTTTAACATCCTCACTGGTGATAAAATTTGGTGTGGTGAACATTTTTTGAAATTGGGTGGAAATCGCCACAATTTTCTGGAAGATTGTTTGATCACTAAAAATTACCAAAATCTAAAATTTATTTTTAACAAAATGTAAAAACTGGCCAATTTTTGTTAAAATCATTCGCATTTTAGTAATTGTGCATTTTCAGTTTCCTTAAAAATAATGTTTTCTGTTCCATTTGTTCTAGATACTTACAAGGAATTTAAGAAGGAACTACATTCTTTATTCCCTACATTATATGATACAAGGCATATATGGAGGCATGTGAAGCAGGTTCGTCTCTATAAATTAAGATTACTGAATTTAAAAAAATGTAAGGCATACCAAATAATCCCCAATGTTACCTATATTCCTGAATATGAAACACATCCTTATTAATGGGGAATAATTTTTAAAAACAGATGAAATGTTATTAAAAAAATTATTAAAAAAATATTCAAAGATCTTTCCAAACTAACCCCATAGAAAAACTGCTTGCAGTAATGTAGGAAACAGTTTTCAGATTATGCATCAGCTACTCGATATGTAGTCGTAAAAATAACATTATTGCACAATATGAAATCCTGGATTAAGACCTGTACCCAGTTTTCCAACCTGTTTTTTTTTTGGGGTGGGGGTGGGGGGGGGGGGTCATGTTGATCCTTTTGGTTATTATATGGTATTTTTGTCAACAAAAAATATTTACAGTGAATGTCTCTTTATGTGATATACGTTAATGTTATCAGTCGTTTAATGTTATCAAAATCTTTAAGTCCCGCCCGCTTGTATAAACATGCATTGAAAAATAATTGGTTTTGTAATCAAACCTTTGTTTATTTTTATCAAGTTACATGGATTAATTTTCTTAAATCAGCAAAAACTAAGGGAAAATAAACTGCAGTGGAGTATCACTTATACAACACCAAAGGGACTATCGAAAAATTTGTATAAACGATAACGTCATATAATTGAAATTGTCTAAATCCAAGAATTGGGACCACACTAAAACATTGTACAAATGTAAACATCCTATAAACGGCCACGGTATAAATGATACTTTACAGTTAGTTATTCCTGTTTTGCAAATTATCTTCTGAAATTACTGGGTCCAAAAAGGTATTTAGCTGCTCAGATAATGAAGGCGCTTCAAATTTTGCGTTGAGATGTGCATTAAAAAAGGAGCTTAATTCATAAAATTAGCAGAAAACCAACAATGAATAATTTCTTTTTTTTCCATTTAAATGCACATAGATTTTTCTTCATTTTGATAGCCCTTTGATGTCATTTTGGACGCCTGATACTCTTTGTGGCCACCCCCCCCCCCCCCCCATAGGAACTTAAGAGACAAAGATCTAGAGTGCTTTCATGAGAATCAGCATCAAAGACAAGACAGGGGTTTTGGTTTTGATCTCATTGTCCTCCTGGGACATCCCAGACAAGAAATCCTCCAGACAACGATGAAAGAAGGTTCAGCATTGGGATTTCGAATAAGAACCAACTAGGGTACGAATAGTTTTGTAACCATCATACAAAAAATAAGTTTCGATTAACGGAACTTTTTTACTGCAATATTTTGACATTTGAGTACCACTAATTATAATTTGTAGAATCTCTTCCAAACCTTATGGTAGCTTTGCAATTATTTCTGACAGTTTGCTTATCAGTTGCTTCATGTGAGAGAAGGTTTAGCAAGTTAAAATTAATCAAAAATTACTTAAGATTGACTATGAGTAACACTAGACTAAATAGTCTTGCCATGTTAGCAATCGAAAATGAGGCAACGTCAAGGCCGTATCCAGAGGAGTCCAACAGGCCCTGCCCCCCCCCCCCCCCCAAAAAAAAAAAAAAAAATTCTGGCTGCGGCCTTGGGCAACGTAAAGCATTAATTTTGAAGACATGATTTCTGAGTTTGTAGCTCTTAAAGTTAGAAAGAGGTTTTAAAATTTGTTTAAGTCTGTAATTGTTGATTTTTCACTTAGTCAGTTTTTCTAAATATTTTTATACTTCTTGATCAAAAGTAATGTACTTTGATGATGAATAATTTACATATTTTTTGAATATTTATTTAAATAAGCATTCTTCATTAAAATCTATTCTTCACGTTTACATGATTTTTTATTGTTTTACTTTAACCGTTTTCATGGGGGAGGACACCATCAGTCTTCACCCCGGGTGTCACTGTGCTAGCTACGGTACTGGTATTATCACTCGGTTATTGTTATCAAATCATTTTCATCCTAATGTGATCTCATTAAGCGGCATCCACTGTATAAATAAGAGCACAACTTTGATTTAATGATTTCCTCAAATTAGCAATAGAGTCCCGGATTGTATTTGCTGAATCTTATATTGCCCTGATTTCACAGTCCATAGACAATCGTTAAATCATAGTTGTACTGTATAGATTTTCGGTTATTTTAATGCAACTTTTATTTCTCAATTTAAAAGCTTTTTACAATGTTGTCTTCTGTGTAAATAAATAATGTATTTCTGTTAGCAAGAAACTTAAAAATTTTATGATATTCTAACTCTCATTTCATGCTCATTTGACAATAAAACAAAGAATATTTTTTAACCACATGATATAAAATATCTTTCTCATGAAATTGTGACTTTTGTTTGTATTTAGCAACCTATGACTTAACTTTATTTAGTTTTAATGATTAAAAGAAAAAAAATTAAAAACCAGGCTTCACCATTTAATTCAGTGGACTAGGGTTTTACCCAGCTTTTAAGAAGTATGTATTCTTTCTCCTGATCACAGATCAGGGGGAAGAAGTGTCTACAGGTCACAAAAGTCCCGAAGATGTCACGAATTTGCAAATCAATTGGGATAGGATCACAAAAACTACGGTTAGATGAAAATTTTCCATCCAAAAAGGTCGGTCCTTCCCAGAAGACATTGAGTATCCAGTATCACCAGAGGTTTTTTAAACCTGTAAACCATATCTATAAAAAAACACACATATATGTAGTTTTTTCTTAATTGTTTGCATGACTTGCCTATCCCCGCCCCACTTCCCTTCTTTGCTATGCCACTAATTGAGGCAGAGTCAGCATTTTGCCATTGTGTAATATGGTAACCCTATGAATGCATATATATATATATATATATATATATGTACATAGACAGTGACGTCTCAAGCATGGTTGTCCCCCAGGATGGTAATTTGTGATGTCAACCCCCACCACCACCACCAAAAAGAGAAAGTTCGTGTTCTCTAATGGAAAACTTTTAAGAAGTAATATTTGGACACTTTCCTTGCACTTAAGTTATAATTTTTATAGCACATAAAAGATAATGGTTTTTCCGGTTTCTCCCATTGAAATGCATGCATTTTCTTAAAAAAGATGCGTATGAAGGGCAAAATGATACACTCATAATATTAGCAGGGTGTAAAAAATGCAACAGGGCCCTGTACCCTTCCAAAAAATGCTGGAGTCACCATTAAGAACTTTAAAAGAGCATTCCAGAGAAGGTGCAGGAGAGCATGGGTTCGCTCCCGTGATACTCCACACTCCATTATAGATCCCTACATTACAGTATTTTCAGTAGTGCATTAAAAAAAGAAAACTTCTGGAATTCCATTCTATGGATGTAACTTTCAGTAAACTACTTGTATTTTCAGCTATGATGTATTGAATAGCATCAGTTAAATTGTATAAATCAAGTTTATATGCATTAAAAAACAACTCTTTATCTCATTTTGGGTCTCAACACTCCCCAAAAAGTTGTCACCTGCCCCCATAGTGACACTGATATATATATATATATATACATACATACACATAAATAATAGAGAGAGCATTTACATTCCTATTCATTGTTTTATTTTTCAATTTCAGCATTATAAACTCAAGGACATTCCAAAGCAGTGTGGACTTTTTGAATTGCAAGAGATGTTTAAGAGGTAATTTAACAATTGTATATTTCATTGTGAAACTTTTAAGTTTAACATATGAAGCATTTTAATATTGCTATACTAGAAAGAACATGGTATGTTTATGCAGTATCAAATGTGCCTTTGAGTCTAAAGTGTATTTTATTTTTTTAAGTACATTTTAAGCTTCCACCAAATCTAACATGCAACAAAATCTCCTGTGTAGATTGTTATTAGAAATTTAAGTTAACCCTGCATGTGGCAAAATTCATGATAATCCTAGAGCTTAAAACGAAGGTAGGGAGAAAGGGAGAAAATATAACCCTACCATATGGATGTCTTGTCAGTGTGTATATTCTTCTCAAATTGGCTAAATACAAAGATAGTTCACATGATTGTGTGGTTTAATAGCAAATGTGCAGTCAATATGACGCTTAACTTACCCGAAAAGGAGAAAAAGTGGCAGAAATGTGAAAGACTGCTTGCTATGATATCGATTACAGCAATTTTTTGATTCTGCAGTTTTTGAAGGGGAAAATATATGTGGGGATAAATATAATGCATGTGAAATTTGCAATGCTATTGAGTATGGGATTTTTAAAAAATTTATCAATTTTTGAAAGGGGTGGGGTTAATGTGTATTAGATACAAGAAAATCTTAGTGTTTAAAAAGGCTACTATAGTTAAGTGCACCCAAAACCCTTGGGTGCCTACCAGAAGGGAGCAGGGGAAGTCGTGGCACAAAGTGCACAAATGAAATTTAAGGGGATTGAGCTGATTTGTTGGAGGGTCATTGTTTTTTAAGGAGCTGTATTGCTTTTTAGGGCATCTATTTATATTGCATTCATTGCTACATGATGCAATAATTTAAGCAGTAATCCCTGCAAAACCTCTATATTCCCAGGTTAGATACATCACATCAGTTTATCTCATTAATTCATTAGTTAACCATCATTTAATCAGTCATGGAAGTGCAAGAACTGTACATAAAATAACTAAAATAGTCAATATGTTTTGTAAGCTGTGAAACTTTTCGACTGTGTTGCAAAGGGAAGATAATGTGCTACTAAATGTCTTTTGTTTTTAAATTAAGAAGTCATGCAAAACTTTTCTTCATTCAGCCTTACTATACAGCATTTCATTTAGCAATAAAATTTATTTAAGATTATTTACATAATTATTTGTTATTCTACATTAGTTTAATAGTCTGAAGAGCTAATCTCTGTAATTTGTGAATTTGCAGTTCAGTTTCATCTTTTTCTTTTTATATATTTAAAATTCAACTAATATTTTTTCTAAAAGGTAAAAATAAAAATTGTAATTGTTATAGAATTCCAAAAGCTCTTGCAACCTTATATTCCCCTGATGTTCAGCATTGCAATGGAGAGAAATATCGTGAGTATACTAATGGCTTTTTGTTTAAGAACTGCATGTTTTGAATATTAAAGAACTTTTCTTTTGCAAAAGCCAACTATGATATTGCATGTGAAAAAATAAAAGTCTGAAAGCCCTCATTAATCAGTATTTTTAAAATAGCATGTAGTCAAGAAATAATGAATTTTGTAATTATGAATTTCCATACTTGCATTGTCGTATAGATGTTTTTTTTTTTTTGTTCTGTTTCACTGGAAAAAATGTACAATTGCCTGTAAGCCAAATTTGTGTATGTGAGCAGGACCTTCTGCATGAAGCAGGGAGGCTCCCTCCCAGCTTGATGGTGCAAGGCTGTAAAAAACTATGGAGCCCACAGAAAAATCGGCCAAAACCTTTTGAAATCAAACCCTTCCCCCTTAAAAATTCAATAGTACAATCTAGGTCATGACCCCCTTGCATGAACAGCCCAATAACCTTAACATATATTATTGCTGTCTGCTTCAAAGGAAAAAAAGAGAAAACACGTTAAGAAGTACTCACAGTTAAAGAGTCTTCAACAAATTCAGCACTAAGATTTTAAAATTAAGTGTCTGCTCTTAAAAATTGGGTTTCAAATGACGTTAAAAATAAATAGATGTATATAAATATAAAAATAAGTAGCTGTTATGTAAAGCAAATTAAAATTTTATGCATATGCTTGCTTTTGTGTATATTTGCTTCTAGAAAAGTTTAAAAGTTCAGGTTGGTTTGAAAGGCAATGTTAGGTTTTGATGTTTCCTTTACATAGTGATCTTTTTGATTTAGAAAAAGGGAGCCAGTTTGTTTATGCTTTGATGTAAGATAAAAGAACACACATTTAAAACTTGATCTACATTTTTGCTTCTAAGGAAGGAGCATGCACGTAATGAGATTAATAATTTTATTTCTTGCTGAGACAGATGTGCACCTTTTCTCACTCTCATAAGGGTACTTTAAAATGGAAACATCCATTTTAGAACTTTTTTTTTTTTTACTATCAAGGGTCGGACCAGTGGAAATTCAGGTCCAAAACACACCTTTCAGAAAATTCTTAGCTACCAAATCATACTTTTCACGGAATTATTTTTTAAATAAGCAGTAAATAATTACAAAACTTTTTATCACTGTATGTTACAATTTTGAGTTTTCACAAAATAAGTTGATTTTTTACAAAAAAGAAAATATTTTTAAAATTCACAAAAAAGCATCCTGTTAAAACTGCTGGATAAACTCCTGATTATTAACTAATGTTTAAATAACAAAATGTGGTATAATTTAAATTTGTGTTTGGTAGTCAAATATTTTACATTTTATAATTTTTCTTATGATTTGTTTCGAAATATTTTTACCTAATGATTTATTTTTTAGTTAATGAAGAGTTTCCTCATGAGTCTGGATATGATTCTTTTGTCACTGGTTGGGGTAATTAAACATTTCTTTATTTTTCAAGTAATTACATCCCAATGAAGAAATTTTGTGTTTACTTTCATTTTGTTTTTGTACAAACATAAATAGTGCTCTGTTTAAAGAGCTTTTTTACTTCTGACAGTTTTATATGTTGAAGTTAATTCTGTGTGTGAGAACATGTACTCCTTACTTGAAATTGTTTTACATTTATATATGGCGAAACAACTAAGAAGTATCAGAGCATATTCTGAGATAAGCTTGATGTGGAAATAAAAAAAAAATATATGGAATGATAATAAAGTTTTTCACTGCTATAAGAATTCATTGTATTCTAGCTAATATGAATATGTGTATGCTTGTGTTGCTGTTTGACACTGTCTGGTCGTTCCTTGTTGTAGAACAAATTTTAACGACTAAAGAGAATATTTAAAATAATAGCTTGCTGCCCAAAAATGCTTTGGTATCGTTTGGAGTCCACAATCCCTTATATTTTTAGGAGATCACAACTACAACATCACTAAAACTTCTAAAAACCATAACAGAACCCTCTCTATGCTTGATAGTTTGTTGGATACAAGTGGATGCATTGACCCACACACGACCAACATACCAACTCCTGTTAATACCAAATACTTCAAATTTCAGTTCGTTAATGAAAAGTACCTTTCCTCACTGATAAATGATAATGTGTACAATCCCTGTGTTTTCTAGCCCAGTTAAGCAGTTTCTTTTATTAAGCTGCTGTAGAAATGGCTTTCTTGCTGCTACACAGCCCCATAAGCCAGCGGTTTAGAGGCGACATCTGATTGTAGATGTTGATACACTAGTTTCTCTTGTTTCCATCAGTTGAGCGCAAATTTGACAGGGTGTTTGAACTTATTTGTTTGGATATTGCTGTAATGTAAGTATCTTCCTGTTTGGAAGTTTGTACAGGATTCCCAGGACATGAGGGGCTAAAAACACACTTGACATCAATATGTCTCTTTTATAAGAGTGTAATGTAACTTAGTGATGGGAACTCTGCAAATGAGTGAAATCCTGCAAGCTATGAACTTCTGCTCTTGGAGCAACAAGCACTTAAGCAACTTTTTTGAGGAGCCATCTGGAAACAAAAATGACCCTCTTGTTTTAAACAGTAATGCAGAATTCCTAATTTGCAAATCCTCTTATGTAGCCTTGCTTTAAACTGGTTCCTAACCAGTTTTGCTTTAAACCTAAGCATGCACACATTCACCTAACATCTAGCTGAACATCTTACTATGTTACTCATGTATATTTTGCATAATATGATGCAGTGATCAAACACACTACACTTTACTCTAAAAGCTCTAAATTGTTCGTCTTTGAGAAATGCATCAAAAATCTGTTTTTACTCTTTGTGTGCGAGCAATGTTTGATGCAGAAGTCAATGGCAAAAGGTTCACAATTATCAGCTACTTGAATATTGCAGTGAAGTACCGTATTGTGTGCTTTTGATGTAAATGTAAATAAAAAGGAGGTTTATTGAAATTAAGGAGTGGTAGTGTATGTAGATTATTTGTATTTATACAGAGAGTGCCAGTTAATTGAATCAACGTCCTTTGATTGCTAAATTAATTCTTCGATTAAAATTGTACAAATGACATTGGAGCAAAGAGGTGTGGATTATGAGGACTACAGATTGTTTTATGACATTGAAAAAAGGGTGTCTAAATTAATTGCTGCCTCTTCTGAGCGATCAAAAATAGATATACATTTTTCAAACTCAAGTTAGCTAAAATTTGAATTTTTAATTGTTTTTCATATTGTTTTATGCTTTTTTAATAAATTTTTTTGAATATTCAGCGAATGTGTATTTCAAATGAACAGCATGCTTCTTAAATTTTTTAACTCATAGTTAAATAAAGTTTTCTTAAATTGCATGTAGAATTCTCTGTTAAAAATAAAGACTACATTTTGCTTTATTGCATCAAAACTGTTTAGAACAGACATGATTCATATAAGCGATGGCCACTGCATATTATTTTTATATACTTAAAATGTGGTTTCTGTTAATTGTTGTTACTATTAAATGAATATGACTTTTGCACTTTTGTTGCATTTTTATACTTTTATTTGTCAGTATGTTATTTATGTGCGTAATTTTTCTTCTATTTCAGTGTTCTTGAAAATTTGTCATGTTTTAGCCATGAAAAATGTTAAAAGGTATGTAGAGAGCTTGTTTTTGTATTACTTAGACAAAAAAATTTTGTCATCCATTTGAAATTCAGCACGAATATGCAGTTACCATGCACATACTCTTCTCCTCAGCCAGAAGGAAGTCTCTCAAGTATTTCTTGAAACAATTTTATGCTAAAAGAATAATTTCATTTCCTAAAAATGTGTTTAAAAAGGGAAAAAAATGTTTGATTATTAAAAGTGCGAAATGTTTTGAAAAATGTTTGTTGTGTCAAAACTTTACTGTATGTGATAAGTCTTTCTTGCTTAGGAAAGTAGTATATTAGGCATTTTTTTTGCTGCAAATTGTTTTAGAGTATGGATTGGACAGGGTTCAATCCATCATTTTTAAGGGTCTGTTTTTTATAAATTTTAGAAACATTTTTGTGAAAATTCAAATATTTTTGAGAAAATTTAACATTTAATGGATAATAAAAATTATTTTTTGCCGCTGATAAAAAAAATTATTTTTTGCAGCTTATTTAATAAATAATTCTCTAAAAAGTACGATTTGGTAGCTCGGGATCTTTGTGAAGGGTCCGTTTTCATTGATGGAATTTTGTGAAGGGTCTGTAAACAGACCTGAATTTTTTCTTGCGCCACCTCTGGATGAGTAGAGTTTAGTTGTAAATTCTTTTCTTCTCTTAATGTACTTTTCTTTTTGTGTGTACATAAATTGCAATGCTGAGCAAAAAATAAAAATTAATAGATAAATATTTTTTTTCTTTTAGCAATGCGCATGTTGAACCTCAGACATTGAAACAGCACTTGAAAGCTGTTGACCCATTCGTTAATAAATTGAACATTGGAAGGTCTAGAGAATATTACATTGTAAGTATGCTTTTTCTTTATAATTTAAAGCTTGAAATGTTTGACAAAATAATAATTCTGTATTTCATTTTTCCCCCTTTTTTCTTCTTCAAAGGATCTAGAAAATGCTGATCCAATGCCAGTTGTACCAGACCTGCTTCATATCAGTCGAAGGGATGGAAAATCTATTTTAAATCAAATCCATGTAAGTGGTTAGATTTTAGTATTATTTGTCAGATGTCTATGAATTTTTAATTAATATCATTGCTGTTTAAAACTGTTTATTGCTGTATATATTGTTATTTGGTATCATAGAAACATCATCTTTATTTTCCTTTTTCACTTATTTATATTTATTTATTGCATTGGTATGCATTATTGTGGGTATTCATGGTACTTGCTCTTCATTATTGGAAAAAATACATCAGAAGGGTTTTCTTTTTTTCAGCAAGCGGAAAAAGCCAAATTTTGTTTGTTGTACCTTTGTTATTATATCTAATTTTCCCTTCTTAATGCTTCAAAGTACATAAATATAGCTGATAAATTATGTGACAATGTCTGGATCCTTAAACATCTCATTATCCCCCCCCCCCCATTTCTTGATGTGCTATTAGGGAAATGTATGTGGAAATTTATTTTATTATCTCTTTTTATAAGTGAACCTGAAGTCTGTAGTGGATACCATAATTTTCTAAGCCACTTATATTTTCGCTATCATATAAAGTGAGAGAACAGTAATCCTTGAATATAAATTACTTTAAATTCATCAAATCAATTGCTAGTTCTCAGTTCTGTTGAACTGGCATTTACCAAGGTAAAATACTGGTATTTCCGTTCTTTGATATGAATAACAAATATAGTGGTAAGACCAAATTAGAAACCTACTTTAATAAGAGGTTCAAAAATCCACAGTCAATTATCGGCAAAGTATGGGCAGAGTATAAATCTCCTCAATAAAATAAAAAAGCAAAATGCTTTTAAAAACATGTTTTCTTGCTATCAATGTGATTAATTTACCATGGAAAACTTTTATAACTGAAATTATATGGTATGTAATTTAAACATTAAAAATAGAAACAGTAATTTTTTACTAAGTGAAATTAACGTTGTCTCTCTTTTCTCTTATGTGGTATCAAACCTTCTCGCTAAGAAACCAGCAGTTTCGCTGTTTATCATTGTTATTAGGTCCCAGCGACCTTTGCTTACGGTTTTCGAATATCTTTGTGGAATCTCTCTTGCTGTGTGATTGATTTCTAAATCAAAATATAGAAGCAAATGTCAGAAGGGTATTTTAGAGAAACCTTATTTTTTGAAGGAAATGTGTTTGTTTCATGTGCTAAACAATTCAAATCTTGCTGTCTGGAGCAGAGAAGTTCTTCATGTTGTTTTATAATATGTGCAGTTTATAATATACTAAGTTATTGACTTATTTTTTTGATTCATAAAAAATGGGTACACTCAGTTTCAGGTCTAAAGGTATAAGGTCACCAGTATCTTTAAATATATACAGTAAAACCCCATTATATCGCGCCTCAGTATACCGCGGAATCGGATATACCACGGTGACTATCATGTCCCCCGACTTTTAAACCACCCTTTATTATGCCATTTAAAGATTATTCCTTACTTACTATTGTAAATAAAGCCAGCCAGAAGTTTCAGAAGTCTAGTTATGCGTGTGCAACTTTTTTTACAGCGTTACCAACCTTTTAATTGCAGATTCTTTAACATTCTTGAAAAGTAAACATATTTTCCAGTGTATGCAGGTTTAAAACATTGTTTCTTCGAGAAGTGCATTCCTCCTCTTCCAAATATATTGTTTTCTTAGAACCTCTTTCCCTTCATAATCCCATGTTGATAACAAAAAGATACTTTTATTAGGCTCCCTATTTCTCGGAACACAGTTGGTTTATAACCTATCGCTTGATAGTCTTTTCTCCACCAGACCCCTACCTGTTAGCCGAGGCCTGCATGCGGAGCTGGTTCGCTCGATAGTGAATTAAAAATAGTCACAACGTGAATAAAATGGCAACAAAGAAGAAAAGAAAAATTATACTATAGAAAAATTTACGAGTAATGGATGAAATTAAAAATGTTGCAACAAAAGCGAGTATTATTTCGTGAATATGGTTCCGCGGTATAGTTTCATTATACCGCAGTTATTTTATAACGCTGGTGCCAAGTATGTCCCCCGACACCCGCATTTGAACGGGGTTTTTACTGTGCTTTTATTAGGGTTCGTCTTCAATTCAATACTACGTATAGTGATTGCAATACCAGTGCACCAATATTTCATGCTACTTTGCAATTTTGTGAAACCCATTTTTGCTAAAATGAAATACCGGTGCTTCCGGGATTGGCAATAAATATATATATATTTTAATTAAAGACATTAACTGATTGGCCATCTATTTTATTTTGAAATACGTAATTGTTTTCATTTATGTGAAAAGACCATCATCAATAAGCTGCTGTTTCACTTATGTTCTGATCTTCTCTCTTTAACTACTTTAGGGCATACAAAAACAATAATTATACAAATAAAATTTTGATGCATTAGCAGGGGTGTATAAGAAGTTTGCAGGCCCCTGGCAGTAAAAAAATATGGGGCCGCAACCATCATTTACTACTGTGATAAATCAATGGAAAATATTGGATTGAAATGTGATCTTATAGAGCATATATATATATATAAATGTTAGTTATTATTGTTTGCTAAATACACTTTTAATTGTAATAAAAGTTAAAGAGAAATAATTTTGAAATTAATCACAGTAAGGTTAACTTGAGAATTTGGAAAACATTGCAAGAAGAATTTATAAAGATAATTGGAAATCATTTGCATATTAGTTGGGGGCCCCTAAAATATAGTAGCCTTAGGTACCTGTCTAAGTAATAATGGGGCCTGCTTGTGTAGTCTAAGCAGCACCTCTCCCAGTGCCGGATCTAGGTGGAGGCAAGTCGGGGCCCATCTCCCAGGTGGCACTTCTGGGGGGCTGCAAATTCAACTGTAATGCACAAAAAAAAAATGGGGGAAGAAGAAGAAAGAAAGTAAAATAAAAAAAGAAAACATATTTGAGAAATTTTTACTTTTGGAAAGAAAATTAGAATCCTAGTTCGGCGCTCTGATTTGATCAATGATTTTCTACTTTGCAGTGGTGTAGTCGAGGGGGGACACAGGGGGACGGCGTCCCCCTACCTTTTTATTTTGATACAAGCGTCCCCCCACATTTTTTGAATTTTAGCATAAGCGTCCCCTCACTTTTGATCTCATTTAGTCATCTTCGTATGCATAAGCGTCCCCTCAACTCTTTTTTAAGGGCTACACCACTGCTACTTTGGTAATGATTAAAACCAATTACTAGAATGATTTATTTGTATAAATTATCAGAAACTCTAAAATTGAGGTATACTGAATATGTTATGGTCGTTGATCAGTCGGCCGGCTCCTATGGCAGACAAGAGGTAGAAAACTCTTTCAGGCTTTAAAAATCTCTTAAGTTTTTGTAAATATGTTTTAAGTTCCTATAAAAAGCCCTTAGATTTTCACGTAATTCGGGAAAAGGCCCTAATTTTTCTTTTAATGCCTTAAAAATCTAATCGCTTTATTATTATTCATTCATAGACTTCAGTGGGAGGAGGGGAGGGGGCATTTCCATTCCTAACTCAATTTTTAATTTCCGATTATTTGGAGTGGCGACACCTTAGTTTTGTTCATATCGAGCGATCATTCTCATATAAGCAAATCGTAGCATCAGACTTTTGAAACAAACAGCTTTTATCTACCGAAACCAGTTTTTAGTCACGCACAGTTATATGTTGCCCTCCCCGGTGCAAAGTCTTTTTATGCACTCAATGTACTAGCAGACAATACAGAACTTGAAAACCGCATTTTGCATGCAAACATTTACATACATATACCTTAAACTACTTTGTCACAAAATTACGCAAAAGTCGTATTTAAAAAATATAATAAATTACAACATTTTCTTAAAAAATAGATTTTTCATCTCCATTGTTTACTATAGCTTGAAAGTTGTCTTCTAAAGAAAACAATAATAATAAATTTCAAGAAGTATTTCAAATTCTTAACCTTTTTTAGGCTTGGTTAAAATTTCTGAACTTTTCTGATTCCCACATTAGATGGCTACTCAATGTATGCTTATGAAAATTGCCAAAATGTCTTCCACATTTGAGGAGGTGCCATGCAAAAGCAAACATATCCACAAAAATACAAAGTTGGGGTAATGACTGATTTTTGTTTTTCAGCCTAATTCCTATATGGTAGTGTAGTTGGTTTCCTCCCCCCCCCCCCCAAAAAACATATCCTGATGTTTTAGAGCTTTGAAAATTGACGTTCTATGCATAAAAGAACATATCCATACATGTGTCCTAAGCAAATAAGAACAAATCCACTGCTGTCTGTTTCAGCCAATGGGATGCTGTAGTTTGGTCATGTGACTCAAACACAGCAGGTGGTGAAGAAGATCCATATGAAGAAAATAACAGGAACTTATGTAATTGCTTAGAAGAAGACTGTAGGCTTCATGTATAAAGGAAAGTAAAAGCATATATAACTCTTTAAAACCCGTAATAGCCGAAATAGCCCAACCACTACATTCCCGTTATAGCCGAAAGCAGCCAGAAGCATTTCCTTCCCCTCCGAAGCGACCAGCGTGAAATCGTTAAATGACAGGTGTCGACCCCCTGATAAAAGCCCTATTGAGCTGCTTCCCAATACCTCCTCCAAACTGGTTTCTTTCCTTCTAGGACAATTACAAATATTTCACCCTGTTTCAACATCGCGAGAAATAGTGTGCACTTTTGCAGCTTTTACAGAAAACGTGCCTTTCGAATTTTTTTGAATTGTTATTGACCATTCTTTAATTTCGAACTTGATTTTCGATTGATTTCAAACGTTTGCGAACTGCTGCAAAAATGTCTAAGATAAGAAGAATTCCGTATACATAAACACACCTGTATAACTATATAAGAATATAGCTGTACTCTACCATATTGATGAGATTATAGAAAATCTTCAAGCATTGGAGTGACCAATGAACTGATATATATGCACGAAGTATAAATATCAAATTAATCACTGAAACATGAATGAAATGAAAGGAAATCGTTTAAACACAGACAACACTATTTTACAGTTTTTCTTAATTACCCAAATCTTCTCAAGGGATTATTCATAAATGATGTCACGCTTCGAGGGGAAGGGGGTTCGTGAAATTGTGACAAGGTGAGTATTAACAAGAAGAGTTACATCATGCTTATGCAACACACTTTTTCATATGGCAAAGGGGGAGGGGGTATGTAGAAGTGGGCCTTTTTGTGACAAAGGGGGGAGGGGGTCAAATATATGGGGGAAAAGCGTGACATCATTTATAGACGGCCGCAAAGAACTATATGCGAAACATTTTTATGACCAATAAAAAAAACTAATATAATTCCATTCTTTCCAAATTCATTCAAAGAGTGAATATACAATTTACTGTTATTATTTCTATTATATATTACTATATATATAATATAATCTATCAGTGGAGTAGCTACACCCGGATTTTGGGGGGAGGGATTTCTTCAGAAGAAATGAGTTAATTTCCCTGTTTTACAAGAAAAATTGGTCCAGTTGTATTCTTCACCAATTCAGGAGGGTTATTCCCCAAACCCCCTTTATCTAGGCTTGTGTAACCTGTAATTTCTACTTCGAAACTTCGCACCTTGACACGTTTTGAGACGCAATTTATTCATGATAGAAATTATTAAAATCTAACATCTTTTGGAGAAACGTACCCTGAAAATAAGTTTTCAGGGTACGATATCGAAATTTATTTCCTGACCGTAATATAAGTTATTTTCCTAAAATAGGAACTAACAACGTTTTCTACTGTGCTAAATTGGGAAGTAGCTGCTAGAATATTAGATAAATACGGAAACAAATCATTTTTCTTTAGTTCTGAATATATAAATAAAAGAGAAAAAGCTCATACGAAACAATACTTATATACACATGATGTGTAAAATAAGGATAGAAAAAAAATAGAAAGAAACGGATGTAGCACTATCTATGTATTAATTTTTTTAGCTGAAGTTTAAGAAAATGCACGGACTCGAAAGGAATTTCAGGGCCAACCTCGATGTTTCTGTTTCCCGTCAAAGGCGGGATACAACCTGTCAGCGCTGAAGGCACATGAATGGCTAAAGGGGGAAAGCATTCGCTCGTGGATTTGGGCTATTTCCCCGGTAAGCAAAGGAGAAAAAATATTTTGTCGCCCGGGAATTAAAGAGTTAAAAAGATTCGATAAACTTTTGTTTCTTATGCTGTATCAATCTTAGCTTAAATTTTTGCTGGCTCTATTAAGAATTTTTTTTTTTTTGTGGTTAAGAAGTTTGTTAAGTTAATATTCATGCCCTATTTTAATATTATAGTATAATATAGAGTCAATTTAGGAAGTATTACAAGCTTAACTGCCAGGCTGTATATTATTATTATTATATTTTTTTTTTGGTTTTACTAAATAAATTGAGAAAACAAATTGTCCTGGCAAAAGAAAACACATCCCAACCTAGTTCATGCAAAAGAAATACATATCCACCTAGTTCAAGCAAAAAAGAACACATCCAATATTTAACGTTAAATAATTAAATGATTATCAAATTTCTATCAAAACATGATGTAAAATATTAACATTAGGTGCAAACTGAACAATATTAACAACCTTTTGTTGGTGTAAAGTCCAGCATTAAATAAATAATAGTTTTTCTTGTTTTCCGGAAAGTTTTTTAAAGTGGACCTGTTTGCTTTTGCCTGGCACCTCCTCATTTGTACCACACTCAAAAAATTAAATAAATAAATAAATATGAATAACAGAATTTTATTTTATAAATATAAAATAATAAAATAATTTCTGAGAAAAAAATAGAACCGATTTCAAAGGAGAACAACTATAAGTTGCGCTAAAAAGTAAAAAATAAATTAATTCTTTTAAAAACATCGATGTGACTATTAAAAATAGTTTTAGAAGTCGGTGCAAAATTAGGATAGATAAAATCTTTTGTAATGATTAATCAATTACAAATATAAATTAGCACCAGGGAATTAGCAACAGTGCCCAGATGAAGTAACACATGGTGTAATGGTAATTAGACCCATAATTTTGCACCGACTTCTAAAACTATGTTTAATAGTCACATCGATGTTTTTAAAAGAATTAATTTATTTTTTACTTTTTAGCGCAATTTATAGTTGTTCCTCTTTGAAGTCGGTTCTATTTTTTTCTCAGAAATTATTTTATTTTATTCTTTTTAGGGCAAATATTTTTTCAATAAATAGTTTATTTTTCAAAAAATCCATATCAGGGAACAAACATTCTTTGAATGAATGGCTCTAAAACTAATCATTTGTATGATAATTCCCGTTTAGAAGTCGATTTTAGCAAACAAACTGATTGGATGTAATTTTTGCTTTAGAGAAGCCTTCAGTCAAACTGTTGCTACAATTGCTTTTAATAATACAGCTCAATGGCAACAAACTCTTTTTATTTAACAAGGATTTTTATAATATTTCTTAATAGTTTTCCCCAACAAAGAAAAATCGAGCCAAGCCTTTCCAATTAAAATTAAAAAATACTTTATTTTCACCCGTAACGTTTTTTCTAAAAAAACAAATGTAGTCAAATTGATGTGCAATATTTGAGTTAGATGGCCCTCTATCTATTAAAGAAAAAGTCATCAAAATTGGTTCATTTAGTCAAAAGTTATGGATGAGAAACCAAAAAAAGGACCCTATTTCTGCTCATAACGTTTTTTCTAATTATCGAATATCAAATGAAGGTACGGGACCTATGGGAAACCACCCTCGATCGATTAAAAAAAAAAAAAAATCATGAAAATCGGTTCATCCGGTGAGAAGTTATGAGTGGACAAACAAAAAAAAAAAAAAAAAAAAAAAAAAACGACATACATACACATACAGTATGAATGTATAACCTCCTTCCTTTGTGAAGTCGGTTAATTAAAATTTATATCTTTAATATCTTAGAGCAATCTGCAAACGACTACCAAATAGTGCATTCATCTAAATCAATTTTCAGCAGGATTTCGTTTCCAAAATTTTAATGAATTTAAAAAATAGTTTAGTTTTAATGAAGTTCCTTAAGGGCGCGGGGGGAGGGGACTGACTAATTACTGTAATGCATAATTGTGCAGTTGAATTAAACAACTGAATAAACAGATAAAAATATCTTTCAATTAGAATTCACTTGCTAACAACTCACTTGCTGGAGGAGACATGGCTTTGAATTGCAAGTTAAATGAGCTAAAAAGTTTTAAAATATTGGAAACATATTTTGAAAAAGTAATTAGTGAACACAGAAACAGTGATGTGTTGAAAGGATCACAAGAGAAAAACTTGCAACAATAATGCAGTTTGATTGAAACAGAATTTTAGAAATTAATACAAAAATCAACATTTCTCACAAGAAAAAAAAATGCATTGAAACCTACATAAAAGGTTTGTATTCTCATCCTTATTAGTCTTACTGGAAGCCATTATTCAAGGTTAACGGAGTGCTTATAAAATTCTTTAGAGAAAATATTAGCACATGAATATGAATCAATCAATAGAATGAAAAAAAAAAAAAAAAAAGAAAAGTACTTTCTAAAAGAAAGTAAATGAAAAACGGACCTTTGATTTTTAAAAGGACTTTATATCTAATTAAAAAAAAGGGGAGAGGGACTTTGAAGGGAAAAAGATCAGTTGTGGCCATATTATTATGGTTGATTGAGAAATTAAATGAAATGTCTTTGCCTGATGCTATTTTCCCATTAAAATTTAATTGCCAATCCAGAAAACAGGGAAAATTTTCGCTCGCTGATTTTCCTGACATTTTTCGCCCCTTTCGGGGAAAACATTTAAACTTCCTTCATTTAAAAAAAAAGGTTATTTGTCCGAAATATCTGCTGAAAAAAATTATTTTTCCATTGTGAGTAGCGAAAAATACCGACATACCCGCTCTAATTCTTGCAAAAATTGGAAAATTTTGGAAGGCATTAAAAATTTAAAAGTGAGAAAAAGTACATACTAAACGTCCTCTTTATGACTAGTTGAAGTCTCTAATGCGGTAAAAAATAATTTATTCATTCATTCATAAAACAGGAATTCCTACAAAAAGTTTTTTTAAAATCACTTTTCAAAAACGGAAGAAATATAAAAGTCCGAAAGCTATTTTATCGAGCTAAATGCAGTTCTGCTTTTCTTTTCATTCATTTTTCTCTTCAAAATGAAATAAAAATAATAAGTGCAAATTAAAACAAAAATAACATCAGCAGTCACCACGAAGAGAAACATTTGTTACGCGATCTAATTGCGTGTAAAAATTGCTCTGATGATTCATCACCCAATTGGCCTTTCATCTTCTAGTTATACTTATTGAGTCATCCTTAATTTGTTCAAAGAAACTTTTAATATGGTACAGCTCATTCATTCAAAAACGGATGTTTTCATTTCAATCTAGTCAAATTGAAGAGCGATATACCTACAAACTCGTCATGCAAAGTAAAACGACGCGCTCTATTTTGAAAACGCGTTGTTTTAAAAATAGTTCGAAAGCTAGAAATTCAAATAAACGTTTTGAAAAGAGTGAAAATAAAAACTAATCAAGGAGTTTAATAGCGGAAATTTGCAATTTTCGTACTCGTACTTGAGAAGGTCCATTGAGATTGCGATCGCGATTTGTATAAAAGGTTCGTTTTTGCGTTTGCGGCTTTAATTGTTGGCCATTATCAATGGCCAAGTGATAATAAAAAAACTGCAAGTCGCCAGTTTTGACGACCGACATGACATTTTGTAATAGCCCAATAAAATTTTTTAGTCGCCAATGTGCGAGTGGCGACCGTTAGTCTCGACCTTTAAGTTGAAGACCGTATTTTAAAATTTAGTGTCGAAAATATATCAGGTGTCATCAAGTTCTGGATAATTTTCGGCGCTATTCGCTTCAAAGTGGATAGAGCAACTGACTTCAACTGTGGCCAATAAAAATGGGGAGCAAGAGCGCAGATCCAAGAGGGTTCAAATTGCGTTTTTAGAACTTGAATTTCGATATTCGGTTTATGGAATGAACACCACGGGCGATTCGCTGTTTGAGTGTCTCTGCAGTAGGAGAAGTAGCCTTATTACAGACGAAATCTTTGACGTAATTCCACATGGAAAAAAAATCAAAGGGAGCTACATCTGACGATCGTAAAGTAGTCCTCGGTGTTTGACCACCACCAACATCTGTTGGTGGTGGTCAAATACCGAGGACTACTTTACGATCGTCAGATGTAGCTCCCTTTGATTGCAACATCTGTTGGTGGTGGTCAAATACCACATTTCCGTGGCCTCCTCGACCACTAGATTAAACTTCCTTGGAGTTTTCATGAGGAGTTATGTTAAATCTGATGTGGAGGGAACTCAACAGCGAATCGCAACTACTGTTCATTCCATAATTGTTCAGCTGCTTTCTGTACGGAATTAAATCGGACATCACTCAGGTACATAAATTACGAGCCACTACGAATCTTGTATTGATATGTATTAACTTTTGTAGCTATGGCTCAGGTGAGCGGTTAAAACGTGCTGCTATCGGTTCTTGATTTTTTAATTTCATTTTGTAAATTGTCCAACAATTCTTGCAACATTTCTTGCCCATCCTGCATAATAACGTGAAGTGGAATCTAGAAACATTTCAACAGAATTCTAATGTATATGCAATAAAGAATCACAGATTTACATCATTGAACTTTGTTTGAGACTAGCGGAACCCGCACGGCTATGCACGTGTTAAAAAATGAAAAGACCAGTCGATTCGCCATTGTTTATATAGCTATAACTTTTTAAAGTGTAAATTATGTCATTTTATTAAAATGAATTCCACACGAATAGAAAGTAGCCGCCCATGGCAATCAACCACCCATCCTATACATTTAAGCATTGGTTTTTACAAAACAAACAATAAAAAATAGAAAAACGAAAGAAAGAAACGAAAAAGAAAACATTTAAAAGAAAACGCATTGTTTGTTTAGTTCAAGTACCCACACAAAAAGGACGATTATAATCCATTGGAATAGTTTTAATTAATACATTTTTATTATAATTAGTTTTTATCTATTCATTGACAGCAAAACAGAAAGACAAAATTTTGTAGCTTGCAGAAAATAACAGCAGCAAGAAAAGCTTTGAAAGCGTAAAAACATTTCATCTGAGTCCAAATAGACAAATAACATGTTTGCTATTTCACTGGAGAAAAAAAATTGAATAAATAAAAATATAAATAGTAATAATAAGTTGGAGTAACAAAAAGCGCTATAAAGAATAACATTCCTTTAAAAAACCCTTGTGCAGTATTTTAATTCGTTTTAAAAGAAGAATAATCAAAATTCAAAAAATAAATTAATTGATTAATTAATTAAAAATCGGCTGCTCCGCAAAACGATAAAAATCTCAAGAAATAAATATTAATTCGTTAAAAAAGAAAAGGATCATAAGCCAGTCACCATGGTAACCATTCAACTAAAATTAAAGTTAATTACCGTGAAAAAATAATTTCGAACTGCAGAGAAAAACGCTTATAACTTCTTTTCAGGTTAATCTACTGGCTTCAAATTTTAGCGCAAAGAACAAAACTCTTTCTGGGACAGTTTTTTACGCGCTTTTCAACGGTATTAAGCTCGAAAGGATGCGATGTTTCCTTCCCAGAGAAAACCACTATTTTATGAAACTTTCGGCTATAAATTGGAATAAAAAAAGAACAAATTCGAATTTCAGAAAAAACTCTCCGAGGTGGACACCCCCATGTTCCAAACTAATTTCGTTCCAAATTTCATGAAAATCCGCCGGACGGTCTGGGCCCTACGCCGGACACAGACAGACAGACAGACACACACACATACTTGCTGCTTTATTAGCCTACTTTCCCGTAAAAGTAAAAAAAATAAATAATGAAGCATGAAAGAAGGCTTAATGTATCGTGAAAATATCGTTAGAAATCAAGAAAAGTCAAAAATAAGTTAAGTAATTAAATAAAGATTGAAAAATAAAAAATTTGGAAGTAGGGTATTGAGATGGGGAAAAAGTGTGTCTGTCGGTCTGTCGGTCTGTCTGTCGGTCTGTCCCCCCCCTAATAACTTTTGAACGAATTGTCCGATTCGAAAAATTCTTTTTGCATTCGAAAGATCTCGGCGAGGACATCTCATTTCCATATTTTACTGATTTGAACAAGTTTTTGTTCAATTTTGAACAGTTCAAAAAATTTTAACATTAGCGCCTATGGGCGAAAATGTAGCAGATTATGTAAACTCTGGGTACAAGATCCAAGTTCCAATGAACAAGCTCCCTGGAAGAAGTTCTTGGCGTGAAATATTGATTTGAACTATTTTTGTTCATTTTTGAACAGTTCAAAAAAATTAATATATTGCCTACGGGGAAATTTCAATCCTATATAAATCCTGATCTAACGGACCGATTTGCTTGGAACAAACTTTATTGGAAAGCTCTTATGACGTAGAGCATGTACAGATAGAAAGTTCATCCAGAACTAACGAGCCTATTTTCCTATGAATTTTTTTGATCGAGATTTTCAAGAATATTTTTGAATTAATGAATGATTAAATCAATAAGCAAAAGAATGAATTAATAACTGAGTGTATAAATACATGAATGACTGAATAAATGAATGATTGAATGAATATGTATTAACCGTTGAAAAAGGTATATCTGAAGCAATTAAGAACTTAAGCTAAACGAGAAAGAGAGAGAGAGAGAGAGACAGCTAGAATATTAATTTGAAGCTGGTGTATATGGGAAAGTAGGCTCGTATAGTTCTAGACGGAACTTCTTGTTATTAGTAGAGATAGAGAAGATGCTTTTGCCGACCTCAATCTCCTGGATGAATAACCACTTGTTATATAAGTCATAATTTTTCTTCTCTTTTGCCTCGTCCCCTCTTTTATTTTCTTTCAGAAATGGGTAATTGGTCGAGCAATTTTTCACGCGTGAATACCACATTAATGATCGTCATGTTCATTTGCGTTTGTGGTACTTTGTATGCTTTATTCCTGAAATTTAAAACCAAGTATGTCACCTTTTCACCTGAAGACGCGTGGGCCGCCACCCTAATCTGCTTTTCATCGTCGAAATTGCCGAATTACTGCACTTGTGCTAACGCAGTTGCGAATGTTGATATGTTGGAATGGTTGCCCGTTGCTAAATTGAAACTGGGCTCTCGTTTCTGGGAAGTCGGAAGGAACAAAAATATCAAATAAAAAATCGGAAAGAAAAAGTATTTTTAACTTGTCCTTCCTTCCCCGTAATTTGGCACCTATCCTACCTTGTTGTAAGCGGCACTTGCTTTCTTAAATGATGACTCACTTCGCTTCACTTTACGTGTTATTGAGTCAAAGGATTCTTTCCAGATAATATGCGATTGTTCTTTCAGTATCGTTTAGTTTGAAGCTTTTGCTGTTTTTAATGGTGAACCGTTTGTTCTTATTTCGTGAAGGTAGTTTAATGAATCACGAATTACCGTCTAACTTTTTCTCTCTCTAATCCCTGAACTGTTAATGACATTCTAGATATAAAAGGAAATAGTACGTGCTGTAACTGCTGACCAGGGCTTGATTCCCTAATGAGACTTCAATGCCCCTCGTCATGGGTCCTCGTAATGAATTCGTTTCCATAATGCAAATCCTTTCGGCAACCAGTTGGTTAGCCCCTCTATACTTAAGAGTTCACACAATGTATGCCGGTCACAAGAATTCTCGTAATTCGTTTTTTTTTTTTCAATTGACCTTTCACGCGAATCACCGGGTTCTAAATATGATATTGGAAATTCTCGGGAACAAAGCGTGAGTGAAGGTTGTTTGAACCCGGTCTCCCGTATCTGCATAGCGCTACGCGTGATATAATGAAAGACTAATGGAAAACAATTCATCCTTTCCTTTCCTTTTTACTTTCTTCTATATCCAATATATAGAAGAAAGTATTCAATTCCTGAAAAATTTCGAATTTCGACGAATTTACCTTTTTGAGGTGTGCTGAACAGATTTTGACTATTTTTGAAAGAAATCTGTGTGTATGTGGTCTTGTCTTTTTTGGGCCTCTGTAATACAAAAAGTTTTGCACGGATTCTAGAAAAATTTGGTACACACATGGACCCTGACAGTAACTGGTGCTGATTAGTTTTTGGCATGAATCCTTTCGAAAGGGGGCGGAGCAATTGTACATTTTTTTTTATTAGTGTGTGTGCGAGAATGCGAACAAAAGTTGCTATATAAGTGGACCTCAATAGGAACAGGTACTGATTACATTTTGGCGCTCTTCGCTCCAAGGGGCTGGAGCAATCGAAGTTATTAGGGTGCTGTAGCTCAAGACGTAATACTTAGAATTAAACGAAAATCGGTACACATATGCATTCCAAGGTTCGTACGCTTCCTACTTTTTCATATTTCTTTGTACTTTCTTAATAATTTTTACTACGCCCTACGTTTTTACGCACATTTTTCCTTAGTTTTAGCAATATTCCTACTTTTTCGCGCGTATTTTTATTATATTTGCACTTCCTAAAAAGTACAAGCTTCCAGACTTTGCTTCCTCCCAATTCGAAAATGATCCGGTGCCCCCCCCCCCATGTATCACGTGATTATTGTCCCCCCCCCCTGTTGATTCAACAAGAAAACGAAAAATCGACGCCGCTCGAAGATGCACATGTTTGATGAAACAGGCTGTGTTCTCCTCAACTTTACAGTCAACTTTTTATAATTTTGTATTTATCATTTTTACTAGTTATAGTTTCGATAAAAGTTACGCACATGAAATAAATTAAGGAACAATTATATGCCTTCGCGTGTCGCGTCTATAGGTGTAAGGTCGTACATCGCATGTCGGCGCCAAGAAAAACAACCAAAACCCGCCCTTTAAATATTCTCCAATATGAAACTCGGAAAACCCCCCATAAACCCTGAAAAAAAAAAAAACAAGGAAATCCGAAAAACCGAAACTTGGGTTTTTAAGGAAAAAAACCCTGATTCTCCCCCCCCCCCTCCACCCCAACCGTTCTGTAGGAATTCGAACAACAAAGCAGAGCAGGCTTAGCGCGGGCCTGAATCTAGTTATGCTAAGTCAATGAATTAGTTCTATTAATAGTGCTTCAAAGTATTATATTGCAACCCCAGATACTGGCGTGGAGGTAATTTCTTTGTTTTTACCGATTTTTAGATGAATTTTGTTCCAAAGGCAAAAAAATACTAATTAAGTTTTAGTTCGTTATTAATGTAATCTTGACTAATAATTTCTCTCAGGCCACCAGGGGGGAGGGGTTATGGCACAGATTGTGCCATTGAAAAATTTGATTTTTGAGAGCATTGTTTTCAGGGGCTTTTGGGAGAGTTATCGTTTACGGGTGGGATTTTTTAGGGATTGTGCTATTGCTCTGGGACTAAGCTCCCCTGCTTAGGTGGGAGAATTGCGCCCATTCCCCCAGCGAATGCGGGATGTCGCGTGATTTAAAATTGTAGTTAAGAGTCTACAGACTTGTCCTTTTTCGAATTTATTTCAACGTACACACAGATACCGCCACACATGACAACACGTGATCTATAATGGGGTAAAACCCGCTGAAAATGAATGTTTCTGAAGATAGGGCTCTATGGGGGGGGGGGGGGGCTTCCGCTTGCATAAGACTGACGTAATGACTCGCAGGGTTCGACCGTCCGACCCTCCCCTCGCATCTGCGGCAGTGCCATTATTTATGAAGCATATTGCTGTTGAATAGATAGTTACAAGTTATACATTTAATACAAGGAGTGTGTTATGTTTCCTACTGGGGTGTAACAACAGTAGAGTAAGGAATGTGAAACTTTGAACAAGGGTGTATTTTCGTTTTGCGATTTTTTAAATGTAAATTTGTTTATGAAAAAACTTTACATTTTGATGTGTCTTAGGTTTTTATTCCAAAAACTTCGTTATTACTTACTGTTTGAGACATTTTTCTACCCGAAAGTAGACAAAACAGTCTAGTACACCCCCCCCCCCCCCAAAAAAAAATACCCTCTCCCCTCACTTTCAGAGTTGAAAGAAAAAACTTGAAATATCGGAGAATTGCATATAAGGCGATTCTACTTTTTGGCGCCTTTGTTAGGAAAAGATTTCATTTTTACGTTGTTTGTCAATGGTTTGTTTAGACGGTAACAGTTTTTGTTCAATTAATAAAAGAAATTTCTCGTAAAATGAACCTTTTATAACAACTTTGCAATCTTTTGATTATTAATAACAACACTTACAATTTTGCTTTTTTGAATTTTTACTCATCAACTGCATGAAAACGGAGAAGTCCGATTCTTCTCACACTTTCTGGGAAATTGATCTTTTACTGTAATTAAACTCTTCAATTAACGGTCATTCGATTTAAAATTGTATCAGAATATGTTTAATAAAAGTTTTATTTGAAGTTGTTAAAAGAGTTGAAATTAAATCCGGGAGAATGTTCCCCTCCTCCAATTTTGTGCTTCGTCTTTTTTTCTTTACTAAATTTTTCTACTTAAATTCGAGTATGTACAGTAATTTTATTTTAAATTTTCACCTCTAAAAAAGAAAACATGGTATGTAGGGTTTTAAAATGAATGAAACACCGAATTTCTATAAATAGCAATAATAATAATATAATGTAATAAATTATGGACTGAAGTATATACTGTTTAAGGTATTTTCATGTTTTACATGTTTACGCATTAACAAATACATATTTTCTAGTTCTTGCTCCAGGGGTGCCCATCCCCCCCAAAGGTTATGGCGCATTCCCCCCCCCCCCCAAAAAAAAAAAATTTTTTTGCCATACCCTTGGGGCCGTTTAAAAACCACATGACGCACTTTATGGGGGAGGAGGGTACAGGCTGACGTCACGTTAACTACGTTTATAGGAAATTTTTCCAAATTTTCTGGTTGAAAATGACAAAAAAAAAACCAAACATTTTACATGTTTTTTTAACGGCCTCCTTCATGCTTTCGGAATTCTATTGAATATAAAGGGATGGTGGAATTGTGGTGAAAATTGGGGGGAGGGGGTAACAGTTCAATTTCTATCATTTTCTTTTTAAAAGATTTTACTTACGAATTGCTGTAAAAGAATTGAGAATGGTTCTAATCTAAGCAAGTAATTATTTTTATAACTTTCAACAATATTTCTGATAGACATAAGAAATGCCTGAGGTAACTCGATTATAACTCCACTACCTTGAAGACATCGGCCAACCAATTGCGTCGTTGCAACTACTAAGTACACATACTAATACTCGTATCAATATTTGCCACTAAAAGGAAAGAAAATAATATATGTATATAATATCTATACACTATATATATTTATACTTAGGCTATATCGTAATATATTAAGTGTTAGGTACCGGTACACAACTAAAGCTTAGCAATTGAAAAGTTAAATACCATCAAACATGTCAGTTGAACAAAAACTGCAAATGAAAACTCAGAAAAAGTAATATTTGACAAATGGTGTCTTTTATAGATTATTATACATTAATTCTTAATATCTTGATGTGCTTTAAAGAGAAGTCATTTTGTTCTTTGCACGCTTGTTGAAGCAAATTTTTCTATTATATGAACATCAGAGATTGTCTTCAGAATGTCCTTTTCAGATGTTAAAACGAGCATGTTGGACAACCAAACATCTCCCATACTGCTTCGGAGCCTGTTCTTAACAATTTTTAATCTGCTCATTGTTCTTTCAGCAGAACAGCTTGTTACTGGCAGCGAAAGGATAATTTGGTATAGCATTGTTAGATTCGGGAAGCCTGACGACCTGTTTATTACACACCTATATATGGTCTAATAAAACCCACTGATCAAGAAATCTTTCCTTTGACATCTTGTCTGGGATGTCGACGCACTCCTGGTCAGGGGAGTCGTCTTCTTCATTTTTATTACTTGTATCTTCGCCAGGCGAGCTCAGCACATCTGATAAGTCAATGGTAGTGTAACTTATTTTATAAAGCTGACTGAACACATTTAATTCTTCAATAACTTCTTCCCCATCAATTCCATAGATTCGTAAGATGAGAAAAGCCTGTTTTTGGTCTATAGCATTTGCCAACCCTGATGAAAGGGACGAATATAACTTATTTTACAATGAACTTCCTCTTTAAACATGCAAATAACTTTTTCGAATATTTCCCTACTTTTATTATTCCCCCTCAAAAATTTCAAAATCCCCCCACCCCCCCCCAAAAAATTTTCTGATGGCGCAAGTTGCGCCATGCTACCCCCTGTGGGCACCCCTGTCTTGCTCTAATTGTTACAACAATTTATATAGTGTAGGTGCCTCGACGTTCGATAAGAGTCACACAATGAATGTAATCGATAGATGGCAGCACTTTCTCATGTATAGTAGCATCTTTAAAGAATTTGCCGTTGAAACAAATCGGTTATTCGTTTAGGAAAGAAAATAATTATCTATTTTTCCGAGGCCCGACGCATCATTCGGGGCTCAAGGCACAGAAAGTTTTTGGGGCCCCATAAAGAATTCAGTGTAGGAGGTGACCTGATATATATTGACAGTTGTTGCATGAAAGATTTTTCGTTGAATATGCATAGTCCCAAAAAATATGCAAAAAAAAAAAAAAAAAACCACGCTGCAGAAATAGTAGCATAGAGAGCAAACAAGTTTCTGGTGTTTTATGCGCTTATTTTTAATGAAAAGTTTGCTTGGGGGTTAGTTTTTTTAAATTAAATGGATAAATTTGGAAGTTTTGGGACCCTACACACCTGGGCTTTGTTGATGGTATGTGCAAAAATCAGGCCTTGAATTTTTCACCGATTATTATTGTCAGTTTTTATTAATCGCTGTTAAAAATATTAGAAATGAAATTTTTTCTCAATATCTGCTAATCAAGAATAGCATCGAACCCGAGAATCAACCAGTCGCAAACTTCAAACTTCTCCTTGTTTATAACAATATAAATAATTGAGCATAGCCCCACATGGAGGGGTGCTCAAGCTCGTCATTTTGGGAATTTGGGGGATGGGGCAATGCCCCACCCCCTTCACCAACCCGACAGTCAAAAACACAATGTATTTTCATGTGTATGTATTTTGTTGTTTTTTACCCATAATATGCATTGAATATAAATTCTCTTTGCCTCCCCTCTCCTGGAAAATTTTGAAATGACGGACCTTAAGGTGTTTAGCAACGAGACTCGCGCCAGGGAGCACGGAATGAAAAAATGAGATTAAAATGTGTGCTTACATATCAAAGCTGAATAAAAATGCAAGGGGATCTGCGACATGATCTGATAAGGGAACCCAGTACTAAATGTGGGGTTCATTTAACCCTTCAAAGGGCCATTTTTTTTGTAGTATCAGAATATTAAAATATTTTTCAGATTTGTTTTGTTCCAAAAAAGAAATTCATATAGGACAGTAAAGATTAACATGATTTTTCCACCTCCCGCTCCCCTTTGAGGAGGGATAATTATAATATTTGAATATTGATGCATGTGGTGGTAAATATATTTCCCAGAATCTTTGCAAGATTCTGCCAATCAGAAAGGGCAAAATAGCTTACTATAAACATCTATAATTTGATGAATTTGGTGGGAAGCATACTTCCCACCGCCTTAGAAAGGGTCAATTGAGTAATAGCAGGGAAAAGAGCTGTTATTTATTGACAAACTCTTAAATTTAATTGAGTCAACTCATCATAACTTCCTCATTGTTTCTTGTTTATTTTGTGCACCCTTTTGTCGTTATTTTACTCTGTTATGTTTTTAAAATTAATAGCATGAAAAACGTTTAACAGAAACTGAATCTGAAAGCTCCGAACTATTTTTTCGTGTTAAAAGAAGTATAAAAGAGAGAGAGAAATAAATAAATAAATGAAACTCATCGATATTTTTGGTGTGTATACGTATATATATATGTGTGTGTGTAGCAAGTTAAGCGTATGAAATTGTCAAATTATATATATATATATATATATATGTGTGTGTGTGTGTGTGTGTGTAGCAAGTTGTTAAGCGTATGAAATTGTCAAATTATATATATATATACATATATATATATGTGTGTGTGTGTGTGTTTATGTATATACGCTTGTGCGTGTGTGTGTATATTGTCCATCAAAGTGGGGAAATAAACACTACCCTCGATAAGCCGAAACAGGTGGGTGTGGAAAGGTTACTTGTAGCACTACAAAAAGTCTAAAATATTAGCTCAATCGGATAATATCCCCCCCCCCCCCTGACGACTAGATGAAAATTCCAAGATTTTTGACAAAAGTTCTTTTTTGTTTAATTATTCTCAAAAATCATAAAACTCAATGGACCGGAAGAGATGGGTACGAAAAGGTTGTGCAAATGTGTCACCTAGAAAACTGTAAACTATTAGACCCACCAGATGATATCTTTTGTCTACGACAATTGGTTGACTATTCAACATTTTTGAAAAATATTAGTATTTTCCAATCAGTGCTTTCTTTTTCTTTCTAAAATTTGAGCATCATTCAGATCGCTCATTATTCTTATTAAAAAAGTTAATAACAATGAATGCAAAAGACGCCCAGATGTTTTCTTTAACTATTGCGTAATTTTACATAAAACATTAAAATTAGATATAAATTTTGAAGAATTTGAATTTCTTGAATAACAATTTCATTTTACGGTAACTAGTACAACTTTTTTATTTTTTTCTCTCCAAATTATATGTGCAATGCAAACTTGTAATCATTCAAGTCTGAATTTTTTTGTTGCTCGTAAAAAAAAAAAAACAGGATTCTCGTTAGTGAGAATTGTAGCGAAGTTCACTGTGATTCAATCATTACTGTAGAATGTGACTCATTTTTTAATGGCTTGACTATGCACACGAGTTGAGAGGAGTACTCTGATTTTTTTTTTTTTTTTGTAAAAATATTCTACAGCCCTTTTCCCCCTGTTTTCTAGCTCTCTATGCTGCTAAACAACTACGGCATGATTGATGTGAAACTCTTGAGCAATAAGAAAGGAGCTGTCATTGCTGTCGGTAGTCTGGGCAGGTACTGTAACTTTTATTTTAGAATCTATTTTATATTCTGGTATAGCGAAATAAAACGCAAACGTTATCTCAGCATCTGTGACAAAGACTTCCAAAAGTGCTTCAGTTTTTGCGGATTAATTCGATTCAACAAATAAAAAAAGGACAGTCTCTCGCCAATAGGTGGCAGGTGATTGCTTCATAATCGTGTTGAATTATTCTTTCCTTGTAAACTTGTTCTTATCAATACAAATATTGCGCACAAAATATTTCTATTTTCTTCAGTAATTCTTAAGTTATTGCGGTTGTCTTTGGAGTTTGGGAATCATGACGTACTTGATAAGAGCAAGTTTAAAGCTGTATGTTTTGTAGATATTTTAAAATGAGATCGTGAGCAATTCGTGTCGTGCGTAGTTGCGGCAGTAAAAAAGGTGACACAAAAGCCGATTCATGGCCTACACAATGGAACAATCCTGACCATAACTGGACCTCAAAAGTTATTACCTATAAAATTGCCTCAGCTCTGCGATTGTTCAACTTTCTTTACCAAATGTCATCTGCATATAGTTGGAAAAACTGGAGCAGTAATTATTATCACGCTCATAAATATTTCATTTAAGTTCTTTTTTGTTAAACCGCTCGGATGGCATGATGAATGTATTTATTGAAGATTTTTGCTAAGGACATCTGTTGCAGATGTGAGTATTTTATTTACAGCAAATATTCTTTAAGGGTGTATTTATTACCCTCTCAAAAATAGTGACGTGACGATCCGTGGGGTGTTAGCAGAGCGACATAGGCATTAGATGTGTGTTTAAGAATCTTTTCAGATCGCAAAACTCATCCTTCGCAAGAATATTAATTTCAAGAAACGAACTTATTGCCGATTGCGGGAGATGGACCCGACAGAAAAATGTCAGTTGCAGGAAACGGATTTTTTACAAAAAGGGAAGACAGGTGGTAAAAAACAAGCCTACAGAAAGGAAGACGTCAAAGAACGGACCTTTCAAAAAATATTGATCGCAGGAAACGCACTCTTCGTAAAAATGTCGATTGCCCCACACTAAGGATTTTTCCTACCCCCACTGCTCTTTAAAGTAAGAATTGTCTTGAAAATTAAATGTATAAAGGTCTTTTTTTTCTCCTAATGACATGTGTGTTCGGTTGGCAGTATCTCTTGACTAACAATGTAATCTTCCTTCACAATGACGGAGTCCCCACGGCTTGGAAGCTTTTCGATTCCATCGAATGCGCCATCTTCGTTCATTTGTTGCCTTCTTGGTTCATCTGTTGCCATCTGGGTTCATCTGTTGCCATCTTGGTTCATCTGTTGCCATCTTGGTTCATTTGTTGCCATCTTGGATCATTTGTTGCCATCTTGGTTCATCTGTTGACGGAGCAGGGTTCCAGTTCCAGAAACAGCATGACCGGCCAGAGATGAAAAACGGTGTCCTCACATTCTCAGATATGATTTGAATAAAAAATATGCACAGTACACAATTTAATTGCCGTATCGACCTCTCTGCAAGTACTCGAGTCATTCGACAGTTGAACAAAGATCGCGTATGAGATGGAATTAAAAAGCTTAAAAATCGTTGGGACTCCGTCATTGCGAGGGAAGATAGCATTGTATGCTTGTCAAGAGATATGCCAACCAATTAAACATGTCATTAGAAGAGAGAGAAAAAACAACAACCGTAGGATGCCTGTCTTACTTTTGAAATGAACTTTTTAAATCAGGAGTAAAAGTACAGGTATGTTATAATAGAACATTTTATTGCCCCCCTTTATTTCCATTAATTTATCATCATACTTATGAAGTGCCTACATTTCACAGAAAATATAATTTTTGTAAATTTTTTATTAATCTACTCTGTTCCTCTTCATACTGTTAAAGCAGTGGGTTGCAACCAGTGATGCGATTAGCCCTTTGGGTTATGCCGTGAATTATTTCAAGTTGCGCAAAGAAAATATTACACAGGAACCCCGTTCGTTATACAATGGATGTTGGGCGGCAAGTTTTGCAAATAAAATAAAATTAAATATTGATATCTAGTTTGATCAATGGAGAGAGTTTGATTGGTTTTTAGATTGCTGGAAAGATTGACAGAGTGATAAACATTTTAGAGGGATTGATTGACAGCGAGTATGTATGATAGACGTTTACAGCGTGTCTACAGGTCACGAAAGTCCCGAATCTCGAAATCGGTCACGAAAATAACGCAAAACTTTCGAAAATAACGAATAGGTCACGCAAAATTTCCGCCCCGGAAGACAACGGATATCCAGTATCCGACATATTTTTAAATACCTGGAATCAAATCCGGACACTGCATGAAATACCCGGTTATCCGGGTATTCAATCTTAAATTTGATTTTTTTTAAAAATGTCAAATTTGACTTTAAAATATAATTAATTGAAATGTTTTGAAAATATATGTGAATTGCAGAATCAATATCCGACTTGTCAACCGAACTGGTCCGGACATGAAAAAGTCAGGAAATTTCAGTTTTGAAATCTGTAGACACCCTGATATAGGTAAATTGATTAAAAAATATAATTGTAATAAAGAAAACTGTTAAACGACTTTAAGTGTAAAAAGTTTCTGAAAACAAATAACAAATGCTAAAAATTTAATGCTTGAAACAGCAGGAGCACAAAAATAGTTCGCAAGCAAAGAATTCAAAAAAGAGATTGGAAAGAAAAGTTTTAAAAATACCATAGATATATATTTTAAAAGATTCGTACAGCGCGCCATTCATTTTAGTCTAAGTTGCTGTATTTAACAATTCTTCGTCGACAGAAATAAACATAACACTTTCAGGAGTCGCGAAAGTGGAATTAGTTTTTCAAAAATTGTTTTTACATAACACATCAATTTTCCTGGCTTGAATTTGAAACTATGAGCAGGAATAGATGTTGGCACTGCTCCAAATCGCGAAATTTCTGGTATAACTGTAGAATTCGTTTCTGTAAATATTTGTTCGGTGTAGATGATTTGTGTAAAATGTAATAATTTCGAGATGCGTTGATTAGAAATATGAATTATTCTACCGTCATGCATACTACAGCTGTCAGTCGTTCCTGAAGCCTTCTTCAAAAATTACTAAAATAAAATTTTGATAAGTGGCACTTTTTGCACTGAAAGGAACTTTAATTATAATTTGAATTGTGCGCCTTATCTTTTACAATATTAATCACTTCACTGTTCTCACTTAATCTCGCGACCAAAATTGCCATATCTTTGTTAAAACTTCCTTCAACATCAGGTATAACGATATATGAGGGACCGAAGTACTTCCAGTTCGACCATAGAATTTTGACATTTGGACGCTTCTACGCAGGCAGAAAAGGACGAATCCATTCGATTTTTAGGGAAGTTCGTTTTGGAGGGGCGTTTATTTAGTACGAGAAATCAGAATGTTTGCTTCTCTGTTTGTTGAAAGCAATCAAATTTGTAAACTGGCGCATACTATCAGTTCGGAAGAAATCAAGTATACTAAACGAACTGGAGCGATAGCAAAAACGGCACATTCGTATAACAGCAGTTCCTCCCTTGAACAGGTATGGATTCTTCTTGGCACTCTGCCATGCAGATAGCTTTTTGTTTATGGTAGAACTGTAATGAACCAAGGTTTATTCCATACGTTCCCCAACTTTTTTATCCCGTGGATCCCTCTGTCATTCCTTTCTAGGGGATCATTCTAAAAGAAATCAATAATTGCAACGTTTATATTTTAAAGTTCCAAACCTCAGTAAAACTGAGGGTTCAGTTTTCCCAAGAAGTTCTGTAACAGCAGGGAGATAGAGAAAAATGTCCTGAAATGTCACGGGAAATTTACGAGATGTAGTTTAAAATATGTGATTTTTTTTATGCATCAACATTTCACGAGGTCCCTCCCGGTTACGGCATTTGTACTAAACACTCTTTTCATATAAATAAGTAAGTGACATTGTCAATATTTCTGGGAGGTGCATCATGTCCTATTTGGGGATAACTTGCTGAGATCCAGTGTCATAGATTCCTATTTTCATTTAATGGACCCCCAATTTCTTATTTTGTTGACCTTGACCTCTTATAGGTCGCAATAGACCCCTAAGGTCTATTGCAAACTGGTTCAAGCAATGGTTATAAATGAACTCGTTGTAAGCGAGGTTGATTTTGAGTATTCAAAATCATAAGAACTTCTATACAACCAAGTTGCTTTACATTGAACTTTATGAAACATGCTTTATGATAGTAGTGATATATATTTTTTTTACTTACTTTTTTTCCACTGGTTGTTGTTGCTTCACATTTTTTTTAGAAAAATGCTATACAGTAAAACCTGTTTTTGTGCGGTCCTTTTTTATGCGATTTTGTTTTTGTGCGATTGGTTTTGTGTGATTTTATTTTTGTGCGATTTATTTTTATGCGGTATATGAATCTTAGCGGCGTTAGCACCAGTTTAATGTTTCCTATCAATGTACATATACATATTTAAAAATGACAGCTAATTATAATTTTTGTTTATACAGTATGCACATGGTAAGTGCCCATGTGCTGACTGTATAAATAAAAAATATAGGAGAAGGCTTTGATAATTTCGGCGAAAATGACCTTGACGTGATGATAGAGGACCAAATTATCGATGATAGTGACATTATCAATAGTTTGATAGATTATGAAAATGGTCAAGAAGAACCGGAATCAATTACAGCAGATAAAATATATGCAGGAATCCAGATTTCTAAAAAAATGGAAACGCATTATCTTAAAATAAATATTAATGCGGAAAGACGCTTAAAATTCCAAAAAGAACTGAGATCGTGCATCTCACTATCGTGACGTTTACAAGCAATTGACCAGTCGACCGTCGTCACAAAAACTGATCACTGACTTCATGGTACCAAAAAAAAAATCAATTGATATCCTTTCTTCAAGCGACGAAAGCGATTTTCAACCAATTCGTCACAAGAAGATGCGCGTTTTGGATTACGACGATTAGGAGTAAACTAGTTAATGTATAGTTTGAAGACTTCTCCATGTATATGTACAATGAAGAATTAAATATTTTTACAATTTCTTTAGGTCTAATTTATTTATTTAATTTAATTGAAAGCATTCTCTCATCTATTTCATAATACATTGATGTATTTTCCGACTTTTTTTATGCGGTCCCTATCCACCGCATAAAAAAAATTAGGTAGTATATCGTACAAAGTTGTTTATTACACGTAAGAATTTATTCCGAATATTTTTTTTTTGTGCGATTTCTTTTATGCGGTCCCTATCCACCGCACAAAAACAGGTTTTACTGTACTGTTTGCAAAGTTTTTCTAGTACAGGATAAATAAGGTTCTGCTGATTTCATGACAATATTTTCCTTCGCGATTGATCTCTGTTATTTCTTCACCTGTTTTCTGTTTTCGTCCAGAGTTCCACATGCACTTGTATCTTTCTAAACCTTAACAAGGTGTCGGCAGGTCGCAAAAGTCATGAAAAAGTCACATTTAGAAACCGGTCACAGAAATCACGAAAATTACAAATGGGTCCCGAAAATTTTACCTGCATCAAGACCCCCCAGAGTGGGTGCCGCCTCCCCAGAGTGGAACCCATATTCGGTATCCGACAGATTTTTTAATAATCGGAATGCGATCCAGCTACTGCACGAAATGCCCGGTTATTCGGCACGTTAAATTTGGTTTTTAAAACTTAATTAAAATGTTTTTAAAATGTAAGTGAATTACAAACATACTGCTAATTGGATATTTAAAAAGTGCATAGAATTTACAAGTTTCAAACTTCAGAGCCGGATATCCGGTACGTCTACGTCATGCAGGGGCACTGGATACTCGATATTCGGCATAATTAATACCGGATGTATCACCGAACGGTCCCGAAAATGTCACGAAACAATCACGAAATTTCACCCTTGAAAATTTGCAGACATCTTGCTTAAATCCATATACGTATGTATTTCACTTAACGTGGATCAGTTACGATCATATTTTGCGGTACGATACGATACTGACATCATGAAAAAAAAACTTTATAAAAACGACATTTAAAAATTTGTTTAATGAATAGCCTAGAAAAGTAACATAACATTTGTATTTATTATCGTAACTTACGGGATTCTTAATAAACTTATTTCTATTTCATAATAAGTATTCCCAATCATAGCTCAATTTTTAATTTCCGATTCTTTGGAGTCGCTACACTTTAATTTGTTTACATCGAGCGATCATTCTCATGTTGGTATCTAGCTATCTTTTCTTAAGCCTTTCGAATTTTAAAGCGTTTTTGCGATTTTAAAATGGCTATAACCCGCAGATGTTCTGCGGCTGATCAATTAGTATCCTTGTATTTGTAGAAATCTAGGGAACGAGAATGGACAATGCGCAGTACGAATTAAGGGCATACAACTACTCACATTGAGACAAAAATGACAATTGTACAGAATTTATAACATTTTTTTCAACTTGCGTTCCTAAAATTTTATTGGAAAAACAATAAAATAAAAAATAAAATCGTGGGGGTTGGGGGATGACGTTTAAAACTGAGGTATTCATTTTAAAATATTCCGTGTGAAACGAGGTCGTTTGACGTTATTTTCATTGAGGATTTGCTGTGATTGACAGTATAACCGATGTGTCGTTAAAGCGGTGTCGCGATACACAAGTTCGACTGTCTTTTTTTCTAGTTATTGGTAGAAATAACACTAGAAAATCACACCTTACGGATAAGGAATTAATATGAAATCAGAGAAGCATTCTAAGAGTTTGCTTTGGCGATTCGCTCGAGGTGTAATTTTCTGTATGATTTATGGCTTCTTCCAGTTTTCGTGGCCTTAAATCTAGAAGGCGTTATAATTTCGAGGTCCTTTCGTAAGTTTTCCCGAGAGTTGGAACCTACTGTGAATTCAAACTATTGTATTTCCCACAATGTTCTGTAGGATCCATGTCTACTGTATCATTGGGCCACGGAAATGTCAGAAATTTAGGATTAAATAAATGAAAACCCTATACAGTTCTAGACTTACTGATGACTCAGGAAAGCTTCATCGTTTTGTTTTTTATGAGCATTGTTGCATTTCAAAGTATGCTGTTAGGTAGGGTAGCACTCGACCTGGAAAACCTGGAATTATCAGGAAATAGGCAGGAATTATACGAATAAACTGGAATTTTAATTTTATTCAGTTTTTTTCTCTTTATCGCCTGGCGTCACTATTATAATATCAACGCTGTCTGCTGTTTTATTATTATTATTATTGTTTTCAATATTATGGTTATTTTTACCACCTGCTGTTTTGATTTCAATAAACGACGAAGGGAGGGGGCGCCAGTGCATCCTCTTCCCACCTTGCCTTTACATTCGATTAGCGCGACTTTTTAGATAGAATCGAAACAGAAAAGGCAATTTTGTTGAATATCGTGCACAATTAATGTCCGCGATCTCTGTGAGTTTTTTGCTTCTTTTAGCAAATAAAGAGATAGAGTCAAATTGAATTGTAAATGTATTACTGCAAAACGGTTTTCCATTACCAAATTTTGCTTTCTGTTAATTTTGTGAACTTTCGTTTATACTAAATTTGTCCAGGAATCAATGTCGTTCCGATTAATCATTGCTAAAAATGAGCATATTTTCTATATTTCATTTTTGTGTGCAGTTTTACTTAACTGTTACACGTTTCCTTATATTTTTTTTCTTTTAACACATTCAAATGCTTAGCATAGGATTGTATTTTCATGGGTAAAAATGGTGATTTTTTTTGCAACTGTTGTTGCCATTGTAGACAAATTGACCAATGAGTTGCGAAAATATATCAATCGACACAGTCGTAAGGGAAGAATGGAATGTAGAAAATTAAAATAATTCTTCAAAACAACATGAACGATTATGACTACAAAAATCTTTTGCTCTCGTCTTTTTAATTTTTCATATATTTCAAACTAATATATCGTATCGCTATAACATCGTACATTCCACAGGAGTGTTTAGGCATAGGGGATGAAAATTCAGCAACTTTAAAAATCGAAATATCATTTAATTTCGATGTACAGGATTACCGATACTGTCTTATTTTAATTACTGGCATATGTTAGCAAAACTATGCTTATTGCTTTGTTGTTATTTTTCTTTCTAATGGGGCTGCGCATGGTCATTAACCTTTGCAGACCTAGTGCCTTCCCCTGAAACCCGCATCCATTTTTTCATCATTCCTCATGCCGCATATTCATACGACATGGGCGCTGACGATTTTCTGCATCTTGGAAATCCACCGACTTGGGACAGGTTTGATCCTGCGAACTTGGGCGTACGGGACCAGTGCCTTACCACTACGCTACCCTGCCGTCCTATTGCTTTATTGCAAGCGGGAACAAAATAGTATTTCTTTCCCTTTTTTTACATCTACAGGGCACAGTTAATGAACAAAGAAAATTTGATACAAATTAATTAAGCCATAATTTTTAAACAGTGTTAAAATTCGTTTTATGTTATTCAAACACAACTTTGTCAAGTGTGAAGTGTTCATTCTTATTTTCATACTTTAATAATTTGCATGAAGAAAATTTTCATTCTCGATTTTATTTTTGACGCAGTTTTGTATCAAACCTTTTCAATCAACATTGCAGCTTTAATTTTAGTTTTCATCTGGTGAACGTCAACAAATCATGCTGAACAGGGATGCGCTATTATTTTTCGTGGAAATATTTTTAGTTAAACAGACAAATGCATTCATATTTCTAACATTTTCTTTCACTATATACTTAAGGTGTGATTCTCTTAATACATGATTTACCCCTTATTTTAAAGTTTATGATGGCGGCTAATGACGAAAAATAGACCCACGGTCTAAAAATGTACCGCTTCTCCTGAATTTAGATTTAAAATCATCAAGAAGAGGTCTTTTAATGGATACCAAATTGGTGTTGTGTATGCTGGTTAGAGGCCGAGTGGTTAGAGCGCAAGGCTGGTATACCCAACACCCGTGGTTCGAGTCCCGCGTTTCGTTTACGTTTTCTCCAATCACTTGTTTCGCTGAACCGTTGATTTTTGATAAACTAAATATAAAAAGGGCTCTTTTGTATTTTATTTGGTGTTTTTATTTTCATGCAGCAAATTAAAAATTAGTTGAAAATATACTATTAAAATTATTTATTAAATTAAATATTCATTGCATAAAATAATTTTTCGGAATGCATTCATCGAACATACGCTATTACTATTAATTTATTAGCTGCTAAATTTAAAACATTTTATGTGAAAACAAGATATTCTTTCTGAATATCCGTACCTGATCAGCATTTCTGCCCCAGCACTGCACTCTTGGATGTATATATATACTTTGTTTATAAACCTTCATATTAACTTATTTTCTTACCAAGTTTTAGGCTTTTGAAAATTAGTTATTTATTTATTTATTTTTGCAATTTAAGGGTGGCATTTTTTGTTCCACCTTTTTTTTTTGGACCCAGAAAAAAAAGGACCGATTTAAATAGAAAATATTTTATTTAATTAATTATTATTTTAAATTTATCTCCATATATTATTTCTATAGCCTGTTTTTCTGTCAAGATCTTCCTTATTCCTTTATCAAATTCCACGATTTACCCCTCATTTTGAAGCTTATTGTGCCGGCTGATGACGAAAAACAGACCCACGGTTTACAAATGTACCGCTTATCTGAAATTTGTCACTTATAACAATGTACGAAGGCGTCCTTTAATGGATGGCAAATTGGTGCTGTGTATGCTGGCGCCCTCTGGTATCAAGTACAAGCAAGAAACTCTTCTGTTTTTATTGTGTAGCAAATTGGACAGTTTTAGCTACGTCTGTGTATTAAGCTTATCGAACCGTTAGGCTCTACACATTCATTTATATTATGAATGTGTAGAGCCAAACCAACCAACAGTAACTATATTTTAAGTGATGGCACTTTTTCGTTAGTGTATTTTAATGCAATGAATACCACTAATAAAAATAATTATCATTATTATTGTGATTATTTTATTATTTTGAATAGCTAAATAATAGTGGTGGTGGGGGGGGGGGGGGAATTGTAACAGCTATTTGTACTGATGTGCTCAATTACATGTCTTCTTTTGTACCAACACCCTTTTGCTTTTTTCTATTCTTCATAATGTCCTTTTTCCCAAATTCGGGTCGACTAGTGTCTTATATTATTACATTTTCTATTAAACTCAAAACTCAATAACGCTTTTTTAACATTTCTTACCCTCATCTGAAACTTATTTTGAAACTCAAATTTGCGAAAAAATATTACATATCGCTCATTTGGTGCAATAACATCATTACTCGATAATTATATGTATTTTTCAGTTAATACTAAAAGGTAATTGCAGCTATCCGTACATAGATGATGCACTTCTTCGGATAACTTGACTTTATTCATTATTTCACAACTTTCCTCTTTTCCATGTAGAACCTTTTTTTTTTGTTGTGATTTATAAATGAGGTCAAATAGACAAATTTTCGCTACATAAAAATGTCCTTAACTTTCTTGAATTTCTAATTTCACTATTTTATTTTTATCTAGTACAATTTCGCATCAACAGAGTCCGGATACTCGCTCTTTCAGGTGGTGAAACTGGACGTCCAAATTTTCATGCGGCTTTGTTACCACATTCATTGTGGTGCACCTGAAAGATATTGTACTAATCTCTGGGGAAAAAAGCACTAGGTCTGTAGTTGGCAGAAACAGCAGCCCATTAGAATTTTTTTTTTTTTTTTTTAAAGAAAGAAAAATTAATAAAAATAGCGTATTTTCTGCTTCAGCAATTACTATTGCATGTTCACGTAATTTTTTAAAATAAATTAATTTAAATAACTGACTAAAATTTAAAATCATCAGTAAATAACGCACAACCTCCCTTTTTTGTACCCACCCTCTTACATTCTTTGTGCGCCAAAGTTGGTTATTTGTAAAATTTGGAATAAAAGGTTGCTGAGTATTAGGCAGGAGTTTAGAGGTATCATTTATAAATTGCTGCAAGTAATTTTCAATATATCATCCGCTCTTAAACGTCTAAAACGAAGGTATATGCTGCCGCCTCGAAATCTATATATAGAATATTAACACTTTCTCGCACAATGGGTGAGTTGTCTTTAAAAAAACCAGACGACAATTCCAAAATTTATTTTTAGACAGTGTCGCTTTACGTTAAAGTACTATATCATATTAAAAGATTTCACGATCTAGATCTAGGCTAAATTTGGAGTTCACTACATATTAAGATTATTTTTAAATAACCCTTTTTTGTATTTCAACTAATTGATGCAAAACTTTCTTTCCCATTTCTTCTTAAATTTTCCAATTTATTCTTGTTCCAAAGTAAACTCTTCATAAACACGTTGAATTTCAGTGGAAAAATTTGAATCATGAACAGGATTCGTTAGAATACAACTTTCGTTTTATTGAAACGAAAGTCAAAAGATAGATTTGCTGAAATTTATTCAGTGTGATCAGCCATGCACTAGGCATAGATAATGCGCCCAATGATTCCTTTTAAACTCGGGCGAATATTGTTGCCCTCTGACCTATCTGGGTTGTAATTTCATTCTAAACTATTCCATTTAGACTAGACAGAATATTTCTTCTTATGAACATGCACGCAAAAGGCAAGCAGAGCTAGTTGGACGCTTAAAAGGTGTTGTCGTGGTTAACTATGGCGAAGTGGTGGTTCAGAAAGGTAGAATATTCATATGAGAAATCCTGATGAATGACTGTAGCCTCTCACTCGATTTTGGGAGCAGGGTGCCAAGGCCTCCCCTGTAAATAAAGTGAAGCCATCCTGTTGAGAAAGATTGAAGCAGAAGAGTCCTTTTTGCCACCGTAGAGGAGAGATGGCAGTTTTGCCCTGGAGTCCCTGGAACGGTTTCAGCTGTTGTATCCTGCGAATGTTCCGTAGATGTAAGTCAGAAGAATCTTTGGCAGCGGGAACATTCCGTGTCGAGTTATTTTCTGCAGCCGCGACTTTAGTTACCCATCTCACTGCGCTGATCACCGCCGCCTTCTTTTCTTTTTGTAACCCTTCGTTTTGTTCTTTTAACTTTTATAATCTCTGGTTATTATATTACTTAAGCCACTGCATTATTTCTTCTAATCGTATTATGTTTGTTCAGTTGCCCATTTTCATATTGTTTATCTCATAGGTTCCAAATGTTTTTTTTATCCTGTAGGAGCTGACCCCTTCCTAGTTTTTTATATTTTTCGTCCACCCCTTCTTAGAGGTTGTTCCAAAAGAATGCAGTTAGTGCAAGATTTATATTTGAAAACTCCAAAACTGAAATTGAGGGTAAAGTTTCACCCGAACGGTTATAATCTTCTAAAACAGTTGAGAGCGAGCAGGAATGATTTTTTCTATCTCGCGAATTTCAAGTTTTATGTGTCATCATTCCCTGGGGAGGTCCCTCCTGGCTACTCCCTTACTGCGGATATCAAAAGTGCAAGTTCTGCACTGGGCGACAGGGTGGCGTAGTGGTAAGGCACTGACCTCGTACGCCCAAGCAGGATCAAACCCGAACTAAGCCGGCGGATTTTCAAGATGCAGAAAATAGCGCATGTCGTCAGCGCGCATGTCGTATAAATATGCAGCATATTAAAGATCCCTTAAGTATCCGTTTGGCTTGGATACTCTCGGCTAAATTAAATTCATACTGCATTTTCGCATCAATTAGAGCTCAGGTTCCGCTATCTAGGGGAAATTGAGCTTCAAAATTCTGAATGTGGTTATGGCATCCACCGACAGTACTGCTACTTGAAAGAATGGATGCCGGTTAATGCACTAGGTCTGCAAAAGGTTAGTATACGCAGTCCCGTTAGAAAGAAGAAGAAATAAAAGTTCTGCATCGCGAAGACACGTGTGAAGTGCATTGTGGTTAAAATTCGTTGATCACGTGTTTAAATGGTATCAAGTCTTGTAACCCCCCTTTTTTTGGTCCACATGGACCTCTTGTAGGTTGGAATAGGCCCCTGAGGGGGGCCATATGATCCGCTTCGGAAATCGTTGGTTTCTCTCATACAAATTATAAGCGAATTATCTCAAGGGTCTGTGTAGGGGTATTTGTGTATTTCCCAAAAATCACACTTGTAAGGAAGTGGCTTTTTATACACTTCACACTCACAAAAGCCGATTTTTCTCAAAGTTATTGGCATTGTTCTTATTGGCAAAGTTATTGGGGTAGAAATAAGGTCTTCAAATGTTTAAGTCTTTCCTATATTATAAGTATTGGGTGAGCGTAAAATAGTTATTGAATTGAAGTTTTTAAGGGTGTTATTATTGCTATGCATCTGAATTTTCTTTTAATTTTACTAAATTATAATAATAACTTTATTTCATAATGCTTTTTTTTTCTTTTATAATAGATGCAAAATATTTTTATACTTAATAATTTTTAAAGTTTTTTTTTAATCACTATGATAAACAATGTATTAGATAAGATACACAAAAAAATATATTAAATATTAGCCATAAAATTTGTGTTTACACGATTATTTTATCGAAATAAGCGCAGTAAACATGTAGTCTTAGGGCGCTTTCACACCAAAGGCGACAAAGACAAGAAAAACGTGTTTTTCTCATCTGCGCAAGCGCATATCATGTCCTTGAAGGCAAAAATATGCTCTGCGCTTGCGCAGATGTGGAAAAAATAAAAGTTTTTTTTTAAATTTATGTTACTTACGTTTTCAGGCATGGTAAAAACGTAAGATTTTATTACCAGATAAAAAATACCAATACTGCCCTTGGTGAATTTCCGCGGTTGCGAAAGGTATGAAATAAATCGGCATGCCGACGATGTGCTTCAAAACCTTGCGGTTACGATTGCAGATCCAAACTTTCTCCTAACGACAATTTTTGGCTTTCTGTTTTCTTTAAAAAGGGAAACTGCATAGGGGTCATTCATAAATGATGTCACGCATCGAGGGGGAAGGGGGTTCGTGAAATTGTGACAAAGTGTGACAAGGGGAGGGGAGGGGGTAACAAGAAGTGTGACATCATGCATTATGCAACATAGCGTGACATGTGACAAAGGGGGGGAGGGGGCGTCCGCTGAAGTGTGACATATTGTGACAAAGGGGGAGGGATGTCAAATATATAGGAAAAAAGTGTGACATCATTTATGAACGTCCCCATACTGTACTGTGTATGTGCGCCAAATTTTTTTATCTCTCTCAGCGTCCAGAAAAGTACGCGCTTCTGGGCCCTGAACGCCTCCGGTTATTTTATGTGCACCCTTTAAATAAAACAATAAATGGTCACTATCATTTGCTCAACTAAAAGCTCATCCTACAATATATTAACAGTAAATAAACTTCCTTCTGATTACTTATGTTATAACAAACTATTAAAATGATAATCATTTCGTAGCATAAAAGCACAATGGCCCCCACAGTCACTACGGGATCCCTTTGCTTTACCAGTTCCCGTCGTTCCCCCTTTTTTGTCTGTCTTTGGATTGGGTATATAAAAATAAGTTTTAATCTCGTTCTTTCCGCCTGGGCCCCTTCTCGCGGACTGAGACATATTGCTGCAGTTCGCCTTTGTTAATGTCGTTGCAACGAGTTGTTTTCAGTGCATTTTCAGAGGAGCAACTTTACAGTATTCATTTTTGTTAGTGATAATTTACATCCTTTCCTTTCTCTTTTAATGGGGCTGCGTATTTTCATTAACCTTTGCAGACCTAGTGCATTCCCCAGCATTCATTCTTTCAAGTAGCACCACTATCGGCGGATGCCATTACCACTTGAGGATTTTGTAGCTCGGTTTCCCCCTAGATGGCGGCACCTGAGCTCTAAATGATGCGAAACTGCTCTAGGAATTTAATTTGGCCGAGAGTAGCCAAGCCAAACGGATACTTAAGGGATCTTTAATATGCCGCATATTTATACGACATGGGCGCCGACAATTTTCTGCATCTTGAAAATCAACCGACTTGGGCCAGGTTTGATCTTGCGACCTTGGGAGCACGAGGCCAGTACCTCGCCACTACGCAGCGCCGCCGGCTGGTAATTTTACATTTTAGGGGCTCGGAGGCGAAATTGATCGATAAGTGAGCAAATTATCGCCAAATCTGGAACTGAAGTTAAGCCTCTATTAACTTCATAGTAGGATACTAGTAGAAAGGGCTGGTGGAAACAGCACAAAACGTTTTTTCAAGTAAAGTTGCACCTGTGCATTGGGGGAGACTACTTAAAAGGAACCGAGATAGAAATAAAAACGGCTTGCATCTTCCAGACGCGAGTGTACTCCAAAGTGTGTCGAAACTTGTAAAAATCATATAAAAAAACTTGTTATAGGCATTACTAATGGTCTAATATAAATTGTTTTCATTTAAACTTGTATTCAATAATGGAAAAAGCAGAGAAGTTGTTGTTGTTATTCTTTTTTCCTCCTTGAACTGTGATCTAGTACACTAGCACATCCTATATGTTTTGTTATGAAAATGCTTACTTTAATTTGAAATGTTTTAGTTATAAAGATATCTTAAGAAGCTTTGGAAAGAATGATGAATTTGTCGTCACTAAGTACAGCGTTCTTAAGCATACGCCTGTCATCCAATCCGCACTTTGGTAAGATATTATACACATATAAGTTTTCCATTTTTAAATTGATTTTCTTTCTGTATGTTTGGTAAATAAGGTTTAAAGGGGGGGGGGGGAACCCAGAATTGGTAACTTCAAAACTCTTTGTTGACAAAAAAAATATTCTAAAATTACAGCCACAATTTTGATCAAGCAAATGAAATTTTTGAACGTTCCCCTCAGGAAGAGCAACGAGTTTTTTTAGGGGGGTTGTCATTAATCTTTGTACGTTGCGTCTAGATCTGGCTCTGAAACGTAGTTTCATCTTATCAAAGTCATATTATACATAATATATATGAGGAGCAAACAGTCAAACCGTGTTTTCTCCAAAAAAATAAATAAAATTAAAGTTACTGGTGTTTCTTTGAACTCCTCATTAACTGGTACAAAAGTATGTTGTTATTTGTAACCAAAACAAGTTTTAAACTTGTTTTGGTTACAAATAACAACATACTTTTGTACCAGTTAATGAGGAGTTCAAAGAAAAACCAGTAACTTTAATTTTTTTTTTTTTTGGTAGAAAACACGGTTTGACTGTTTGCTCTTCATATAAAGATTGCATTGTATACATGGGCAGACCATGATTCAGGGATGGGGTGGGGAGGAGGGGATGGATTCTGAACACCATACGCTGGCCTGATTTCTCTCACAATGGTTCAGAAACTTGAGTTGTTGGGTTGTAAGGATTATCTTTTCGAATTTAAATGTTTCTTTTGTATTTACCTGTGTCTATCAAAGAAGTTTCTCAACTCTTATGATAGAAAGTTAATATTTTCCCTTTGTTGCAGGTTGACTGTCGCAGGAACAAGTTGTGTGGTCGGATTCCTTGTCTTCAAACTCTTATCAGGATCTTGATATCGCGTTAAATTAAAGATTTATTGTAAAATGTAATGATAATTTATTTATACATGTGTAATTGCAACTAATTTTAATTCGTTTGTAATGGGAAATGAGTTTTTCTGTTTTGTAATTTGTGTTTAAAAGTATTTCTTCTGTATTCAATGTCCCTTGAATGAAATTGGAAGGAATAATAAAATTGTATATATATATTTTTTGAATACAATTGCTATACACGTCTTTTTACCGATTCTTTTGCAATCTTTTTTAACACTAAGTGGGTGAAGGATTTCCTTGTTTCTTTTTTGTAGTTGGCATTTTAAAGTATTTTTTGTTTTGATTGTGTCTGAAGAATAACAATTTTTTTCGCCTTTTTGGAACCATTTATTAATGCCTACCTAATTTTAAAACGACTTCTGTAAGATTTCGACATTTTGGGAGGGCTCTTCCCCGGATATCCCCATGTGTTGGTTAAAAAATATATAAATAAAATAATAATAAAAAATACGATATTGATTTAGTTTTTGACGAATCTACTTTCTTATAAGATATGAGGATAAAGAATTGTGAATTTGTGAATGAAATGAAGTAAAATACTAAATGGTTAAAATTGGATGTCACTTTGTTTTTATTCCATTCAATCAACGCGCATTACTTGGGTGGAGTAACACAACTGCATCGGATTGCTCTGGAAACCTGGAGCATAAACCTAGCGAATGAAACAAAATATTTTGTTAATTTTGTTGCTCTGATATAGAGAGAATTGTTTTTATTTAATTTGTCCTCAAAATTCTTACACCTATAATTACAACAATGGGGGGGGGGGGGGGGGAAAGCCTACACACGCTCAAGTTTCTTTGTACAAAAACATGTACCATGCATGGTCCTCAAGCTTGCAGTTACGTATGTACCAAGATTTAAGAGACTACATACGTAGATGCCAAAACTTGGTGGAGATGAAGATACAGTGGAACCCCGCCATTCGTCCGCCTCGCTATTCGTACAACTCGCTATTCGTCCAACTTGTTCAAGTAAAATTCAGCTCGCCATTCGTATTTTTCCCGGGATTCGTACGGCGCCAAGGGCCAGCTGGGTTGCCAGTTTGGCTTTTTTTAAGAAAAGAATTGAAAAATTATGCTCATTTTGAACTTGTCTGGAAATAATATGTTTGGCGTTTTAGATTTGTCTTAAATTGTAATACTTTTTGAGATTTTACTGACAATTTTAACTTTCTACGGGGGCAGTAAGAGGAAGTAGTTGAAGAACTTTTTTCTTCAGAGGAGGAAAGTAGTAAGAAAATAGTTAGAAATTAAAGAGCTGTGTTACCCCTACGAGAAAACACAGGGAGTGGTGGGAAAATGGCATCCCAACACTGTTGTGGTCAACAGCATTAACCTGTTCAACGACAATGTTATTGACTATTTTAGAAAAATTCTGATCAATCGTCAAAGGCAGACAACATTAGACAGGTTTTTAGAGAAAGTAGCCCAAGATTCTTCTAGTGCAAATGAAAAAAAAAGAGAACAGCAGAAAGGGAGCAACACCTAAAGGGATGTTACCTGATATTTTTATGGAAGGTGAGTCCACTTCCAAACAGTAAAATCAACATTTCTCTTCCTCCTCTCAACATTCCACTTAAGTGCAGTTAAATTTTTATTTATGTATAATTTCATGTACAGTACTGTACATTCGTTTTTCATTGGTTTAAATAAGCAACCATCTGTGGGTCTGAACGGACTAATCCAATTTACATTGTATCTTATGGAAAAAGTAATTCGCCATTCGAACTGCTTCCTGGAACGAATTGTGTACGAATAGCGGGGTTCCACTGTATTTACTTCCTAGAAGAACCAGCGATGATATTTTAATTCTTGAAAGAATGGTATTCGTAATATTTTGTTTGGCGATGTTGAGATCCTAAGACCGTTTTAGTGAATTTTAACTTCTAGAAAAAATAACGAAATCACAAAGAGGTGCTGTAACAGAATCGTGGAAAAGAATTTTAGCGTGAGAAAGGGGGTGATGGGCCTGAGAAAAATGAGAGTAACCCTGCCCCAGATCGAAACCTTTTGAATGAGTTTCGCACAACAGCTCTTGTCATTTTCAAATCTATTCGAATATACTGGGAAAAGTGCCTCTTTTTCGGAATGAGTTTTATTTACTTTGAAGAGCAGCCAAAGCCTTATTTTTAGCAACAATATTTTTTTCGTTCGATTTAGAATTTCGCTTTCCCCCCCCTTCTACTCTGCAACCTTCTGGCTGATTGTCGGCGTAATGTGACGGGAGCGCTTTAAACCTGTGGATTACGTAGGTGGAGTGTTGGAGAATGTACACCAATGTTAGTCTTACCTGCCTCTTGGGAAAAAACAAGAGGGTTAAAAGGGCATTGCTCCGGATTTTTAGATGACTTTACGGAAAGTGATCCGTTTTAACGACAGAGCGTATTTTAAGACGCCTTTGTTTCCTAGGGAGGAATTCTTTATTTTTTTGCTAACCTTACTTTGCAAATCATTATTAGTGTTGTTCTTAGTGAAATATTTCTTCGGGAGTGGCCTGTATCGCACTTTTTTTGCTTTAAAATCCACCATTGAATCATCTGAATATTAACACTGGATTTACCAGGCCGTTTTCAACCATTTCTAAACTTTCATTTTACATGAAATTGCTACTAATTATAATAAAACTTTCAGTCACATTAAACTTGTCCTACTTACCGTGTATTAGGAAAAGCCAATGAAATTGAAAGTTGCACTATGATTAGCAACTAATTATGCAAAATGGAAGCTTCGAAATAGTCAAAATGACTGGTCTGGTAACTCTCGTGTCAACGAGGATTTTGACTTCACACTAATTTCAACGAGTAGCAAAAGGTTAAATCTTTTCACGCAGCTTTACTCTACAAGTAAACGCAATGAGAAGGTGACTGGCACGCCTAATAAAATCGCTTAATGCCTACTAGACCCTGCTTTATGTATAGAAATTACGATGAGTTTTTTGGCAAATTTGCTTTTAAGTGCAAGTAGTGCAGCGGAAACAATCATTGTCTTAATCTAAACAAATTAATGCGTCCTAATATTAATTGTGCGTTCGAATGTCATTTGTTCCATCTGTAAATTACTATTATTATTTTTTATTTCTAATGGGATGCTGTTGGCTTCTGCCAATTGCAGACCTGGTGCTTTCCCCAGAAATTGGTACCATCGCTTTCAGCGGCACCACAATCAGTGTGGTAATCGCCGCATGAGAATTTTGTTGTCCAGTTTCTCCACCTGAAAGGGCGAGCACCCGGACTCTTGTTGATGCGAAATTGCACTAGGAATTTAATTTATACGAGAACATCCTTGCCAAATGTCTAATCAAGGGTTCTTTTGCTTGCCCCATAACCATACGACATGGGCGCAGACGATTTTCTGCATCCTGAAAATCCACCGACACTGCCAGGCTCAATCCTATGACCAGGGGCGTACGAGCCCCGCGCCTTACCGCGGTGCCACTGCTCAGGCGTCTGTGAATATCTACACCGCAAGATGGTCGAATAATGTTGAGTGTTTCGTTTTTTTCCTCACCGACTACCTATAGTTAACGTAATATAGGGCACACGGACATTTAAAAATGGAGTGCCACTAGGCCCCCATCGAGGACAATATGAGCAACTGTTTTGTACTCTGAACGTTGCTCATATTGTCTTCGATGGGGCGATGGAGGGAAGAATCATTATAGGGGATGATGGAAGCTTGGTGGTCAACTCAGCGATTAGCCTGCCACGTTCTGAGTTTACTCTGAGGAGGTATTTTAACCTGAGGAGGTATGCAGTGGACAAAAAAGAGGTCGCTTTACACGGCTACCAAGCTCAGTACTCCTTTCGAAACGCAAATAGTAGTTCGTAAGACCCTCCCATCATACAACATGCACGCATAGCGTCAACCGTCCCACTTTCCGTCATTCGGACATTCGCACACAACAACACGCCAAATGCGATGTTGCAAAATGTCTTCTTTAGCTCCAAAGTAAAAGTTCACACAATGAATTGAGCTGCATATATTTAAACTAAAATTGAGCTGCATTTGTTTAAACTATGGAAACAACGCTCTACCTGGCAGAGTTTGAACTGATATTATTGATAGCTTAAAATTGGACAGCCATTTCTTTTATGGTGGAGGTAACTCTCATCGAATTACCCTAAGCGTTTTAAGGGAGAAATAACTAGGAAACAAGGTGCCAATAATTGATAATAATAAAATCAACTTCTGCTCGTGGAGTTAATTTAATTGTCATTTTTAATTTACAAATATTTTCAAAACTTGCTGAATAATTGTATTTTAAAAATAAAGTTTGACATGCCGAATGACCGGATCTTTCGTACAGTGGCCAAGTTTGATTCCCGATATTTAAAAAAAAATGATCGAACACTGGATATTCAGTGGCTTTCCGTCTGTGCGCCGCTGTATATATATATATATATGTATCTATCTATATATATATATCGAAATTTCACCACCCTCTGCTCAGTGCTAAATGTTTTCACAAATATTCATGAAGAAAACGAAATATGCAGTTTATGGCAATTTACATATGAATCCAAAATACAAATTTTTTCTTCCATGAATATTTGTCAAAACTATTCTATACTGAACTCAGTGTTGTGAAGATTCCAATATCGGACTTAACCCCTTTTTCCCTAACATGGAAGAAAAAATATGCATTTAAATTAACTTACGAATCCAAACTACAGTTGTTTAACAGTGCATTTTCACCCATGAATATTTGTGAACGTTATTTAACACAGAACTCAAGGGTGTACTTAACCTGATGTGGAAGATATTATGCCCTTAGTCCGAACTTAAAAAAATGATTAGCCTGCGTCTAGTACAGTTGGTACTCGATTTTACGAACACTTTGGGACTAAGAAAAATGTTCCTAAAATCGAAAAGTATTCTTTCAGTAGAGAAGAGTTTCCGGAACTGGTAAGCTGTTCATAAAGTCGAAAAGAGTATTCTTTCAGTAGGAGAGTTTCCGGGACTGGTAAGCTGTTCGTAAAATCGTGAGTGTTCGTAAATTAGAGTTTCGTAAAATCGAGCGTCAACTGTATTTAGATTCTTGCTCTTATAATAACAAAAAAAACTAGCATATTTTCTACGTTTATACATGAAACAGATAATGAAAAATGCAGAACGGGATGTACAGCAAATTCGCATTGCTTGGAAGAGCACCAAACCACAGATAGAAGGGGGATGAGGAGAGACATTACCAGAAATACTTTTTATTCTATTTCGAAGGTTGAGCCTCCCCACCCCACTAAGTGCTCCTGACAAAAACATTCGACCTTCCCGACAAATATAGGCGGAGGAAAGTCTTGTCTATGGCGAGACACCGGATTTTTACTGAAGGAAAGGATTGCTAGTGCTGAAGATGTATATCCCCCCCGCCCCCAAAAAAAAGGGGAGAAGTTTTCTCTCTTAAAAATATTTTTTACATCATCATAAAAAATTGAACCACTGATCAAAATGGGCTCTAAAGTATTCTGCAGGGATTAACTTTACGAATAATATCATAAAATTACTGTTTTTTTTTCGAATCACGAAGTTATAATATGATGAAGTAGGCAACATGTACAATTTTTGGAAGAAAAGAAGAAGGGGAAAAAAGTTGAACAAATAAAAGGCATTTAAAAAAAGTTCATAAAACCATACTTTTTATCTGCGAAGTTCATTTTTTGTGCTTTTATATATGCATATTAGAATGATGCAGCACCAATAATCTGCGTTAGCTCACCTAGTTTTTACTCGCTGGGAGGAGGGGAAAAGGCATCCACTACCCCCATGACTAGCGATTGACGTTCCTAGCCAGAGCCCGATAAAACCAAAATAGTGCCCAATTTCTGGTAAAACGGTGCCCCTCCTTTACAAGAAAATCCGAATATTTTCAAAGCAGTTGGTGAATACAGTGAAACCTGCGTAAGTTGACCACTTGCGGTGCAGAACTTTAGTGGTGAACACAGGTGGTCAACTTATAGAGGGTGAGGTAGAGGGTAAAGGGCTAATTCCGTTCTTGATAAAAGTGGTCAACTTAGACAGGTGGCCAACTTTACAGGTTTTACTGTACTAGTAAACGAATAAAGCGTTTATACTTATGTATTGTATACTATTCCTGGTACAAATATGAAAGGGGGGGGCACTATTTTGGTGCCCCTAAAATTATGGTGCCCTGGTCCACGGACCCGTAGAACCGCCTGTTAATCAGGCCCTGCTCCTAAGGTTTATCATTGCGCAATCCACTACTATTACCCATCGATAGTTGAAAATTCCTAACAGCTAATTCAAAAATATTTTTACTTCACTTCATACTCTCGATACGAAGGCTATTTAATGCTAAGTTTTTCGTACCGCAGTGGAATTCGGATTAGCGACGTAGGTACTCACAAAGGTTCAAAAATTAAATCGGTTGCTAAGTTATTAAATTTTATGATCAGTATTATCTTTTTCAATTTGCATCGAAAAAACATTCAAGCCATATATAAACACGATCTTTTCATTATATAATCAATATTGCCTATTATTTTTCTAGAAAAATACATATTTTCTGGAGTTCTAGAAATTTGCTCTAGAAATCTGCTCTTCTAATCCAGAATCATTCTCTTTCCGGCTGAACACCCCAATATTCTGGATTCCAATGGCAGTCACGGCTGCTGGTCAGTTTCGATTAACTGCTACCACATTATTGAATTCACGTTCAGACAATCTGATGTCCTCAGAGGTCACGTTTTTGAATCACACTTTTGCCGTACTATTTCACAATATTGGACTTGCACTTTACTTTTTTCTGCTAAAGTTCGCATGAAAATCGTAGAAAAAGAAGGAAATTGTTTGCGAATTTTTTACAAAAGTGTGTACTTGTTTAGAAAAATGATTAAAAACTGAGACCATGTGGGGGGAGAGTTTGCATCCGGCCATCGAAGTAATTTTGCATTGCCAATGAATTAAATTTAAAAAAAATGAATGAATATAATCAATGATATTTCTAAAGGTCAATTCAGGGAGAAAAATATATGATTAAAAAAAAAAGTACAGGGAAAAAATAGCGAAAATTTTTTTTTTTCTATTGGAATATATTTCTATTGGAATTTCTATTGGAATATATTTTTAAGTTAACTTCGATTGTGCCAAATTCAATTTTAATAGTCATATTTTTAAATTTACAATAAATTTGCCAACTGCATCACTACACACAAATGCAGAACGGTGCACTACCATGCATATATATATATACTAGTGAGACCGGCGGCCATACAAAACGACAGCTGTTCTAGATGTTGTAATTAAAATGGTTTGTGCAAAGGTGTCCGCTAATTCAAACTGAATTACCCAGGTCATCAGGCGGCGAGGACGTCCCTTTGCTTACTGCCCCACACTACTATATATTTATTTACTATATAATCAAATTGTTTGTGAAAAATATATATTTATCATCGAAAGAACTTATTGAAAATTTTATTATGCTTTTCAAAACAAAAGTGTTAACGAAACTGGGCAAAACGAGCGCTGCCACTCTAATAAGAAAAATATAAAAAGCGCAGACGATAAAGAGATAAATTAAAAAGAAAGAAAGAATTAATTTATATTCACGTATACATTAATTTTTATCGGAGATCGAAAATACAGCGAAGCCTCACTCAATATGCTAGAGAAACGTATTAATTATTATTAGTATATTTGTTACAACAATGGCAACTGCATTGATTTGTTTGTTCACACGGCAACTGTAATTATATGTTTGGTTACGGCGGCAACAATGCAAAAATAAAATAAAACGGGTCAAAAAAATCATTGAAGAATTAAGAAAAATTAATTTAAAAAAAAAACTAATTGAGTCTCAACTTTCATTTTTGCAGCGATGAGTTTCTCGGGTCGTAAACATTAACCGTGCCGAATGTGGTCCCGATCGGTAAAACGGCCTGGGATTCTATAGCGGACAGACAGACAGAATAAGCTGCTTATATATAAGATATATTATATACTAGCTGACATGCCCGGCTTTGCGCGGGATACTATTGCATCATTCACAGGCTAAGTGACGCATGTCCAAAATTCTGCTGTAAATATGTAAGGAAAAATTTTCTTAAAAAATCCAAGAGTAGGAGATGGGCAACAGGCCTTAAAAACCTTATTTAAACAGTAAAAATCATTAAAAAACACGATTGCATTAAAACGAACAGCGTAGAAAAATACCTTTTAGATCAAGAATAATAGTCCATGAAAATCCACATTAAAATTCCAACATCAGTTCATAAAATTGCCATTAAAATAATTGCAACAGTAACTAAAATGCGCACATGCAGCGAGATAATTGTGCCAAAATGATATCAAGAGTCCATAAAAATCGTAATTACAATATATACCACAATACATCTAGAAATTCCCATCAGAATAAGAGCTGTATTCTATTTTAAAATGTCCATCAGATGAAGAACAACTGCCCCAGAATATGTCTGCTACAATAAAGAAAAAAAATCCTTGAATCCCCACATTTCAATAAAGAGAACTATTCCTAAACATCCCTAATAGAATAAGGACATTAGTCTCAAAAAATCTCCATTAGAATAAAGATGCCAGTGACTAAAAACACCCATTGAGGATACTGACCTTCAAGAGCTACCGTTCCTAAAACCACCAACAGTCCATCTTAAATTCCCCATCAAAATAAGGACAGTTCCTATAAATCCCGCTTGCAAAATCGTCAAATAACTTCCTGAAAATTCAACTAAATAGCACTTTTATAAAATTCGGATAAAAACGAAAGAAAGGAAAGCATTTTTTCAAAGACAAATGCACATTTAAGTTAGAAAATGTTGGGTACTGAACCAATCCTGACATGTGAAATTTAAGTTGATAAAAAGAAATAACTAAATTCTGTCCAAATAGTGCCAAATAGACAGTAAAAAAAATAAGTAAATGGTTTATAAAATAAATCACTTAAGTAAAATATGGAAAGAAAAATCAATTTCAAGATAAAGGAATTGAAAATCGCCTGCAGTTTATAATACACAAAATATGCATAAAAAAGAAATGAATTTTTAGAATTTGTTTCGTTGATAAAACAGACACTCTACCATAAGAACTAATATGTTTCATGAAATTGTTGAACTGGTACCATAATACTAAATCGCCAAAAAACGAAGAAGAATCAACCTCAAGAAGTAATTAAAAATCGTCTGCAGTATGCAGAAAAATGAAATGAATTTTTAGAATTTGTTGCACTCATAAAACGCCATGAATAACGATAAAACATCCTTTTTTCAATCTTACGGAAACAAAAATCATCTAGTTGGCGACAAAAGTAGTATTTATTTTGGCGAAAACACGCAAATTGAGCAGATAAATTCAGAGGTAAGCCTTGCTTTAAAGTTCGAAAACGACTTTAAATTAACGTTGCGCGTGTTCTATTTGTTCTACGAACTTCAGAAAAAGATCATGTTGTGCAGTTTTTTACGGGCATTAATATATTGCAAAAACCTAAAACGTGGGACATTTCTTCGATGAGATAATTAAAAATTAACAGTTTTTCTTAAAATTGGAATAAAAAAAAAACCAATTCGAATTTTAGGAAAAACGCTTCGAGGTGCACGAGGGCCTGACCCAAGGTATCTGTAACCAAAATTTCGTACTTCTGGACCGTTCCATCTCGCCAGGAGGTGATCGACAGACAGACAGACACGCACAAACTTTTGGTTTTATTTATATAGATGTGTGTAGGATCTGATGGGAAATGCCGGTTCGACGGTAGCGCCTATCGGGCGGAAAAAGAAACAAACCGGCAGTTAAGCGGGAGATCTGGTCCTGTGTGGACATGTGGGCACTGTCAGTAGCGGATTTAGGCTTAGGCCCGTGAGGTCCGGGCCTAGGGCGGCAAATTTTGAGGGGCGCCAAAATTTTTGACTAAAATTAAAAATCAATTGGGTTTTCCGTAAACTGTAAGACCAAATTTTAAGTTTATTTTAATGCGCGCGCGCTCTTACTATCTAAACATAGTACCATTTTGAGGGTAGAATTTCTTTTTGAAAATAATTAATCAGGCTAGTACTAAAATCTGAAATATCTAACAAAAAGATTTTTAAAAACTTTTTTTTAATGCTAGCATATTATTTACGAAATGAGATTTTTTTTTCATATTTTTCATTCAAAATTTAATTGTAACATTTGTTTGCTCTTTATTATAAAACAAAACATTAATTCACCATGATAACTTATACGTGTCAGTTGACTCATACAATAATTTTTTTACTTTTCAATTTTTTGTAAAAATTTTAACCAACGATCAGCATGATTGATCACTTTTAAAAGGTCGTAGAATGAATTTGAAAAATCTTAAGGGGGCGCCATATCGTCTCGCTCCTAGGGCGCCATCAAACCAATCCGCTACTGGGCACTGTTTGTGTCAAAGCTGTGTTATGATAATCTCGGTCGAAGTAGCATAATTATCTGTAAATTAATGTTAATATATTGAATGTTACATATTTCACTGTGGATTATTTTGAAGAAAAAGAACCTAGACGCCAATTACAAACCTACATATATGCTTTATCTTTCTGAAGAAGGCTGGATGTGTGTGAATTACAAAGAAAAGATCGACTGTTCTAGATTTCTATTTAGCAAATGTGGAATTCGGGACCTTTGTTCGAAATTGAAACATTGCATTTTATTTAAAAAATTGTATTATTAAAAATTTAAAAAAAAAAAAAAAAAACTTAAAAAATGTGTTCAAGGGAAAGTTCGATGAAACTGCATCTTAAAAAAAATTTAATAGATGGGAAACTTCCTGTAGATGGCATTGTTATACTCATGTTCTTTGATAATGCATGAAGAACCTTAATTCCATTCAAAAGTGAAGTAAAGTTAAAAATATCCTGCAACCAATTATCGTCAGCAAAACTAAGAAACTTTTTTTCCCATGAAGTTAAATCTACGAGTCAATCGTCAACCGGAAATTTACTCTAAATAACTATGTTCCCGTAAATAATGGCTTTCAGAGTAATGCGTTTCTATTAAAATTTCCCCCTGTGTACAATTACCCTTTCTCGTAATATCATATCAGCGTTTCTGAGCTTGAAGCATTAAATATTCATACGCTTGGAATATATGCTCTAAAATAATTCGTATGTTTGGTTTATTAACTGCTGTTCATTTTTTGTCTGCCATCAATCACTTCCGTAAAAAGGTTCTTGACGTCACGAAGCGTAAAGAAAATACTTAAAATTACTGTCATGTGACTGTTGACATCACCAGTAAGAACGAACCATTGTTACTAGAATACGCCTGAATTGAGCGGCTGCTTGAAATAGCAATTAATTTCAAAATTCTGCTTCAAAATATGTAAGTTTGAGTGAAGGTAATGCGACTAAGTACGTAGGGCAGTTCATACGTATTCTTTCACAAAAGAATGTCTAAAGGTTGTCGAGCTCGGGAAAATTGAAGCTGATTTGTAAATTAACTTTGAAAATTTGCATGTTTTTCGGCTGGTTTTAGTTATATTCAGTGTATATATTCTTTCACAAAACAAAGTCTAAAGGTTGTCGTGCTCGGGAACATTGAAGTTGATTTGTAAATTAACTTTGAAGATCTGCATGTACCACTGTCTTTTGTCTGGTTTTATAGCTATATTCAGGGCATATAATTCTGCGTTTGTGGGTATAAATTACCTTATTTATGCGAATCAAATGCGCCATCGAATCTAATGCGCATCCCCATTTTAAAACTTTAAATAATAAAAAAATTGTTTGTCGGCGAATAAATTTGCTTGACGTCATCGGCGAACTGCTGACCAGTTTTGGACTCGAATCTAATGCGCACCCTAATTTTGAATACTACATTTGGCCAAAAACGATGCGCATTAGATTCACATAAATACGGTAGTATTTTGGGGAGAGAGGGGATAGAAATTTGAAAATTAATGAAATTGTAAACAAAAAAAATAATAAATAAATAAGGAGGAGGGGGAGGCATATCGTTTTTAGCTAACCCGGAATGTTGCAGGCTTTAGGAATAATAATAACGAGAAAAAAAAAGAAATTCGATTTTAATAGCTATTCGTTTTCCAGGCACTTTAATGTTTTGGAGCTCATTTGGTTGAATGTTATTATCTTCGTCTTCTTTCTTTTTTGGTCTTTCCATTTTTGAGTTTAAAACGCAAGGGCTGAATGACATCCAAAACGGCATTAAAAAAAAATGGTTTCAAACGCAGTAATTTCAGAAGCATCTGAGGCAGCTAGGGCTCGACCGATGCATCGGCCTCGCCGATGCATCGGCGCCGATTGTTCAACAAAGTTGCCATCGGCATCGGCGGCCGATGTTAACTTTGGAAAAACATTGGCCCATCGGCCTTAAAAAACATCTAAAAGCCGATGCAAGGCCGATGTTTTTTGCAGGGACCAGTTTCCAGAAAACATTCTGTCTTTAACTTTCTTATTCTCCATAGCTAGATTTCTATTTCCATTACAATAACAGGCAGCCCAGCAGTTAAAGAGCACAGAAATAAAGTCATTCTACAAAGTATTTAATAAAAAATTCGGAAAATTAGTTTAATCGATCGTTGCCCGAAAACTCTTTCATTATTAAAATTATTTATCTTTGAATAGAATGCTCACGAAATAGAATATTTTAAAATAAACGTAATATGTCTTATGAGTGCTATTTGTTTTACGCACTAGGTTAGTTGACTCATTTTTGTCTGTTTTTCGTTTAATAATGACTTAGTGCATTAGATGTCATTGTGCAATAATCTTTTACCACCTGTTTTTAGTTTGTCATGTTTCTTATTATTCACGTGTTACAGTTTTTCTGCAATTGTGCAGCAATCTCGTTGCATCTGCTTTCAGCTTAGAATATTTCTTGTTATTTTATTATTAGTTTACAACACAGAACATATTGATAAAAATATGAATCAATTTCTCAGTTTAAATGATTATTGAACGAAATTTTATGTGTGTTAAGTTCGACTTGCAATTTTCAAAAATTTTCAAAACGAGTCCGCGCGACTGGGTGGAATATAATATCTTAATGAAAATGCAACAATTTCTTTATTTTAAAAAATTGACTATGTTTTCAGTATGTGCCCCAAATTCGGAATTCCGAAATCCAGAACTTTTTCGAAAAAAATCGGCAGTTGAAAAAAAACAGCTATTGTTTTTTGAAAAAAAAAAAAAAAAAAACGGGAAATGTTTGCACCGTTTGTTTGAAAATAAGCGTTTTAAAAAGAAGGAAAATAAAATGTAATGAAAATGTAGATCGGAAATGGGCTGTTTTTGAAAAATTTACTTCGCGATTTTTTGACAAGGGTTCGTTTTTGCAATTATAGTTTTCATTAATTGTAGCTTCATTAAATTTTGCTTTTTAATAATTTCTTGTAGTTTTGTTATATTATTTTTAAAAGATGAGCTCTAATTTTCGCGCGAAACAGAACATTTGCGAAATTGAAAATTAGCCTTTCTCGTATTTTCCCGATGGTCTTATCTTTAACTGCAATTTAGTGGCTAGAGAATATAAAATCACATCAGAATTTCACGGAATTCTTTTCTTTTATTGTTTAATTAAAGATGCTAAAACAATATATTGAAGAGTGTAGATGTTTCGATGGTTTTACCACGAATGCAAGCCTACTCCAACTTCGTTTTTTGTGCTAAATTTCGTGATTTATAGGGGAGAATATACAATAATAAAAATGCTATAAATGAGCAAAATGCTGATAAAATCTTCCGGAGCAAATTATATGGGCTCTGATGATACTTACAAAATTTTTTGAATGATGACCCAAAATCCGGAAAATTCCGAAATACAGAAAGATCGCGGCCGGTCCGGACTTGAGGTCCCATACTGTTTTTTTTTTTTTTTTTTTTCTTTTTTTTTTTTTTTTTTTTTTTTTTAATACGTCTTAATTTTTATAATCGATGACTTGTTTTTGAGATTATTTGTCAACAGAAAACCACTAGTGCTCAAAATCTTTTTCACGTTTACAAAATATTGGTTTATTTCAGTGACCTTACATTGTGCTCATAAAACTAAAAAGAATATGTCAAGTGTTTCAGTATAAATTTTCAATTCACAAGAAAAAAAATATCTAATAATATTAGTTCTTAAGACCATCGATGATTCATTTGCAATAACAAAAAAATCTCACGTCTATGTTTGTGAAGCAATATTCGTGGTACTTCTTGGTTATGAAGAGGGAGGGAGGATGCGTTACTGGGAGCGAAACTTTTTAACATTTTGTTTATATTTTATAAAAAGAGTTATTTTTAGCCAAAATAACTTTTATATATATAAAAAAAAAAAACATAGAGCATGCATTTCTCGCTTTTCTATTAAAAATCCGAGGAGTGGGTTGATAATTTTGTTAAAGATGCAAGCCCACATTATTTGTTACTCTGTATTATAAAATCTGCATTCCTAGCCATGAAAAAAATAAGAAAATAAAGGCAGCTGCACATGGCATTTGCAGTGCAGGAGTTATAAAGAGAAAATGTTGAAGGAAAGGGAAGGAGACCTGATGCGATCCAACAGTTGTTGAGTTTTTTTGCAAAGATAAGAAAAAAAGGATTAAAAATCCTGTGATTTTGCTTTTTTTACCGCCAAATAGTTTAATTACTTTACTAGAATCGCGAGTGATTATTCTAGTTTTAATTATTATGCAAACTTCGCCTAAACAGTCTTTTATGGTGCTTGAATACCGCATTTATGTTTTTATAAACATAAAAATAAATAAATGACAAGACATTTTTGACAAGACTTCTACACGTTTTACTGGTTTAGGGCGAACTTTTTCCATCGGCCATCGGCCGATGGAAGAGCAATATAATCGGCCATCGGCCGATCTCAAAACATCGGCCATCAATCGGCATCGGCCCATCGGCCAAAAAATGCCATCGGTCGAGCCCTAGAGGCAGCAATATTTAATCTAAAAAACCGTTGGTAAGGATTGCTTCAATTTTTATTGAAAAAAAAGCCTCATTTTCTTGATGCAAGTAATTAAAAAAAAAAAATTATGTACGGATGGTTCCCAATGAAAGTTGGTGCTGATTTACTTTTTCACCGCAATACTTGCTTTTCGCACATCACACAAGATTCGAGCTTCAGCTTCCAGAATTTCAGTCATAAAACTGAGACAGTTCTTCATAGGTCTGCCAAACTCGTAATCTTTCTTAATTTTGTCTCCATTAGAATAAGTTTAATTATTTTTTCAACCGTGTTTTATTCTTTGCTTCCTCAATTGCATGCTTGAGCAGGTAAAAAAAGGACTTACCAATAATCGCCTCCTACTGTACTCCGCAATAACAAAACCCTTGAAATAGACGAAAGAAAATAGTACCTAAAATATATAAGACCCCAGTTTTACCATAATTTGACTTCGGAGTGTTATTATACATCTTCCGCCCGTAGGGGGAAAAGGGACTTCATCGCTTCATTTTCTTCATAAGAAGTGTAAAAGTCTGTTTCTTTTAAATTCACTACTATAGTTTTTAAGGCAAACTCAGAGTAGAATCAGAAATATTCAATTTTTAAAGTAAAGAAATTTTATAATAGGAATCATTTATTAAATACTTATTTTTCGTAATAGCTTTTAAAAAGTTTGATGTGATATTTAAGTGCGAGTTCCCCTTTCCCTCCTATCGGCACCCATATACATACATACATGACATACATACACACATACATGACATACATACATACATACAGTAAAGCCTGTAAAGTTGACCACTTTTGTCAGGAACGGAATTTGACCTATATTATATAATATAGGGAAACCTTTGTAACTTGACCACCTAATTTGACCACCTGTCTATATTGACCACTTATGTACTCCAAATTTGGGTGGGCGTATTATAAAAAGACCCTTTGTAAGTTGAGTACCTAACTATTTCTATATTCATTTGTTTATCTATTTTTGCAAAGATAAAAAAAACTAAAATAACTTCTCCAGGATGTTTTTATGCTATAAATGTTAAACCAGTAATTATCTGGATGGATGAAACATCATTATAAAGTTTGCATAAACTTCTTTGTAAGTTAACTATATGGGGAAACTACTATGAGCACTTTTTTATTTATTCTTAAAATAAGTTTCTTCCTTTTTCTTCTATCTGATGTAGAGATTTTGAAAAATTATGTATTTTTAGGAAATCTTTACTATCATTCAAATAACTTACGTAATTAATAAGATATTTACTTTATTTTAACTACCTGATTTACTTTTAAAGTTGTATAGGCTACATTGTAGGTCATTCAGGTTAAATTTTCCTAATGATATTTAAGATAATTGAAAAAAATAGCTAATTATTATTTTAAAGTAACGTTAATACATGAAGCTATATTTTGATTAGTTACAAATAAATAAATGCACAGTGTGAGAAATTGCAAAAAAAAAAAATCTCCACCCTCTATTAGTTGACCACTAAAGTGCTGCACCGCAAGTGTTCAACTTACACAGGTTTCACTGTATATATGACACCATTTATATGGTTATAAGTGCAATATAATATAGAAATTGTAAGCATAAAATATTATTTAAATTTAACTTTAAGCTTTTTTTTTTTTTTTTTTTTTTGGCCCCTTTGGCTGCTTCAACTTACGCCGTAGATTGGAATGCGAATTCTCTGCAAATGCTTCATCCTTAAATTACAGAAGTCGAATGAATGTCTGCGGGAGCGAAAAGTGACTTTTTCGTTCACCTTCCGAACTTTTACTACAGTGAATGCTTCTCCTCAAAAGTATAGTGAAATCAAAGACAACGAAAAAGAATTTTTATTTCTCATGAAATATGCTTTGCTTGAAATGCAAATTTTCATTCGCAGGAAGTCACAAAGTGGCTCAGAGAACAAATTGAGAAGAAAAGTTGCGTGAGAATGCAAAGTGAAAGAAAGTTCTTTGAGGAATAAGCGAACAGCCTAATTCATGAAAAAAAAAAGCTCTAACGTAATGTGAACTCAAACATGTAAACTCGTATAAGCATTAAAATAAATGTTTAAAATAATTTTTCTTCTTCATATAATTAGGTTCAACTTGAAAAAATATAGTTAAGAATAAATATTTTAATGAAATAACTTTTCTGTTTGCTCAAAAAGTTTTAAACGATATATATTTTTTTAACCTTCATTTGCTTAATATAATTTTCCAAACGCCACGATTTTTAAAATCTGTTATTTAAAAGTTCTTTCAACTCAACAATTTATTTAAAAAGTACATTTAAATTTATATTATGTTTTAAATATTTATATACATTAATATATTTCTGTATTTAAAACTATTTTTGCAGTTTTCCTACGTTCCCGCTTTGTCAGCAAACGTGCATTAAACTTCGCCATGAGTTTTTAATATTCAGTAATGCATTCAACTATGAAATAGTTAATTTTTGAATTGGCAAAATTAAAAAATAATAATTTAAAAAAACTCTTAATGAAAAGCTTGCAAAAACATTAAAGGTGGATTCATTTAAACTGTATATTTTAATTAATAAATGTGAAATACAATGTAATTAATATTCATCGTTGATATCATAAATTCTTGTTTTATCATAATTTATTTATTTATTTATTGTGTGGGAGTCATCATTACAAATAATAAATTGATTTAACGTAATATGTTACGATGTCCCAGAATTATTTCCGAAGTTATTTTTAAAAGGGATAAACGCAATATTTAGAATACTTAAATTCGTTGTGTGCTTATTTAATTGTTAGACATCTACTTTACAGCATATGTTACATCTATTCGCAAAAATAATTTTACAAGCATTGTAACCAACGTTTTTCAAGTGCTGATGAAGATTTCGATTACTTTTTTGATTGTGTAGCTTGAATTCCAAGTGTAGCGATTGTTAATACTCTGTGCTTGAAGCTTATTTACATGGTTCGAAATAAATATCGTTTTATAATAACAATAAAAAACGATGTCTTTATAAGTTAGGGACGCACCGATTAATCGACAGTAGTCGATAATCGGCGAAGAATTATTTTTTATAACAATTTCATTTAGAATGCCAAAAACAAAAAACCGTGCTGAACGAGTATATTAGCGATAGAAAAGGGTGTTTTCTATCCAAGAGGGATGGTACACCTCCCCCTCCCCCCTTTAAAAAATAACCAAGAAGAGGATCAGAATAAAAGATCAGGATTTCATAAACAAATATAGAAGATCAAACAAAGAAAATGGAAATTTACAACAGTACTGTTGAAGTAGATTTTACAACACCCCTCTCCCTCAAATTTCTAATGAGATGAGGGTCGCGTGTCTGTCGGTCCTCCCTCCCCCCAAACTTATGAGAGACTACTCCTATTCAAACAATTTTCTCTTTTTCACTGTTTTTGCATTCACTATTTATGCATAAATTTCAACAAATTTACTATCCATGCTTTTAATTTCCTTTACGAGAATTAATGTTTGATGCAACCCCCCCCATTATTCTTTAATTTCCATTTTCAGCCTACTTTTCCGTAAAAGTAAAAAGCATCCCGTAAAAAAAAAGTTTCAAAAAAGGCTTAATGTATCATAAAAGTATCATTAATAATAAATAAAAGTTTAAAAACAGTAAAGTAATTAAATAAAGATTGAAAAAAAAATGAAAATAGGATTTTGATGGCGAAAATGTGTGTCTGTCGGTCTGCCCCCCTAAAGATATTGGGGTGCTGTAATAACCCTTGAGGGAATTGTCCGATTCGAAAAATTATGTTTATTATTATTGTTATTATTTGCATTTGAAAGATCTTGGCGAGGACATCTCAATTCTACATCTTATTTTTTGTTTCGAACAATTTTTCGTTCAATTTTGAACAGTTCAAAAATTTTTAATAATAACGCCTATGAGGAAATATGAAGAAAATTAAATAAATCCTGAACATGAGATCCAAGTTCCTCTGAACAAGTTTATTCAAAGGAGCTCTCGACGTGAAATATTTTTTGATTTGAACTGTTTTTGTTCAATTTTGAGCAGTTAAAAAAAGTCTAACATTGCCGCCTGCAGGGAAATTTTAATCCTGTATAAATTCAGATCTTATAGACGGAACTGCTTGAAGTAAATTTTATCGAAGGATCTTTTGTTTCAGTACTTGTTCAGATACAATGTTCATTCAGAACTAAAAGTGCCTATTTTCTCGTGAAATTTTTTGATCTGGATTTTGAAGGATATTTCTGAATAAGTGAATGAAAAAATGAATAAGTGAGTGAATGAAATGAAGGAATAAATGAGTGAATAAATGAATGAATGTATAAATAAATGAATGACTGAATAAATAAATGAATGTATGAATAAAGAATGAATGAATAAATAAATGAATGAGTGAATGATTCTATATTAACACTTGAAAAAGGTACGTACGAAGCAATTAAGAACTAAAGCTAAATGAGAAAAAAAGAGAGAGATTGCTAGATCATAAATTTGATGTTGGGTGTATACAGGCAGAGGCGTAGCTAGGTGGGGGCAAGGAGGGACAGCTGTCCCCGGGCGCAGCGTCAAGGGGCGCCAAATTAATGTTAATTTATTTTATTTTTAAATGCGAAAAGAAAATTATTTGAACTGAAGAGGTGTGAATATGTTTGACAAAAAAGTGGGAGCACTGCAAATCATATCCGGGAATGACCAATGTAGCACAGGAGTGCGCGGGAAATCAGACAAATAATTTTGCGAAGACAAAGTGTCCCATTTTCCCCTTAGAAGTAAATGGTCGCTAATAAAAATGAAAGTTAAAAGGGCTTATTTTTAGAGCTTTAGCATTTAACAAGCATAAAAGTTTCTTTAATTCCCTTTAGAGGCACCCCTAGGCTCCCAGGCTTAGACCATATAGCTCCCAGGGGCACAGGGGGGGAGGGGGGGGCAAAATCTTCAGTTGTCCCCGGGCGCTGAAAACCCTAGCTACGCCTCTGTATACAGGAAAGTAGGCTCGTTTAGTTCTTGATGGAACTTCTTGTTAAAATGAAAATGAGGAACAATAAACCATTACTCACAGGAATCAACCCCGAAAAGTTGAAATTTGCCTACGAAAAAAAAAAAATAAATAAATAAAAAGATGGAGAAATGGTAGTATTTAAAAATATCGGTGCATTCCTAGTTATAGTAAACAAAAATTTACTGATCTTTTGTTTTAGGACCGTCCATAAATGATGTCCCGCTTTTTTCCCATTTATTTGACCCCCTTCCCCCTTTTTCACAAAATGTCACACTTCAATATACCCCCTCCCCCTCCTTTGTTACATGCCACGTTATGTTGCATAAGCATGATGTCACACTTCTTGTTACCCCTCCCCTCCCCTCGTCACAATTTGCCACAATATCACGAACCCCTCCCCCTCGAAGCGTGACATCATTTATGAATGATCCCTTTTAAGAGTAGTAAAAATTTCAAAATTTGCCGCTTTGTGCAGCTGCTTACTCTGCTTATTTAGAAATTCGACTTTGATTGCAATACTCAATTTTAGACAATTTTGTCGCTTTTATAGTTTTTCAAGTCATTTCAATTTGAAACTTGATTGTGTGCCGCAACTAAATATCTGTTTTCTTTCTTTCTTTTTTTTTTTAAATTCCGTTTAATCCTTGTAAAAAAATGACTACATCCTTCATAGTTTTCTTTCAGATAAATAAATAAAATCTACCAAATGAAAGCATTCTGAAATAATAGCCTCATTTTGATGAAAGGAGCTACGTTAAAAGGATAGAGTAGAAGATGTTTGATAAAAGGGTATTGATGAATGCTTTGATAAATTTAGCTGAGACATTATCTCTCTTTGAGTGGCAACGGTAGAAATTTCTCGGCTAATCGCGAGCGCCATTCTTTACCCTTCCATTATCTTCAGATCCTTCTTTCAGAATATGCCGGAATCTTAAAGCGATTTTAATGATCCATTTTAATGCGGACATAGTGGATGTATTTCTGGTCCAACTACGGGTCGTATGCCTTTATAGGGTCGCATACCTATCCAAAGTAAGGGCCACAGGAGAAGGATTATAAATAAATAAATAATAAACAATTGAAAAAAAAAAAAGAAAAAAAGGAGCCTGGCACATGGAATTGGTTCCAAATATATCTCGCCGTCTCATTAAGAACAAAGTAGCTTAGAATAAATTTCACCGCTTCTCCTATTGCCGTTTGTTAATCATTTTGACAAAAGGTGCTACAGGGTACTTTTTATATGTACAGTACATAGAGAAAAGTAGGGTAACGTGCTCCTTAAAAAAATCACGACGTTACAAACGATCTTTAAAACAATAATTAAGATCAATTAAGGAAACATAATATGTACAATTACTGAAAATTTTAATTTTTTTAATTAGAAAAAAATTCTTGAAACTTATCTGTTCAGCATTATGTTAGTGTGTTGGTAATTTTTCACTCTATGTCAGTGAAAATTGAAATTCCAATTAATTTGGCCAGTATATTGTTCATTGTCATTGCTATCCATAGGTTATGAAAAAATAATACATTTTTCTCAAATACGAGTAAAGTTTTTAATTCCCTTTAAATACTGATTACCACTAACAAGAACCAAGTCGAATTATGGTATGCATTACTACTATAGTGCACCCCAAAATAGGAAGAAATTTACCAAAATAATAATCTATATAAATAAAACCGAGAGTTTGGGCATTTGTGTGTGTATATGTGTGTGTGTCTGTTGATCGCCTCCAGACGAGATGGAATGGTCTAGAAGCACGAAAGTGTGGTTACAGGTACCTTGGGTCAGGTCCTCGTGCACCTCGAAACGTTTTTCCTAAAATTCGAATTTGTTCTTTTTTTATTTCAATTTTAAGCAAAACTGTTAATTTTGGGATTATCTAACTGAAGAAATGCCCCATCGAAAAATAAAAAAGATTTATTTTATAGATCAGCATATTCACCGTAAAAAACTCCACAATGTGATGTCTTTCTGAAGTTCGTAGAACAAACAGAACACGCGCAATATTAATTTTAAGTAGTTTTCGAATTTTAAAACGAGGCTTACCTTTGAATTTATTCGCTCAATTTAAATATTTTCGCCTAAATAAAGGATTTTTTGTCGCCAAATACATGATTTCTGTTAACGTAAGATTGAAAAAATGTCATTTTATCAATTCATTTCATTTTTATGCATATTTTGTGGGTTATTAAATGCAGACGATTTTCAATTACTTTATGAGTTTGATTCTTCTTTCTTTTTTGGGGATTTAATATTTATTTCTTCAGAAAAATCTAGGTTGGAAGGTTTTATTTAAAATTTCGCTAAGCGGTGATAACTCATTTTTCGTCCCCACCATCCAGTTAATTTTTCTCAATACAGTGAAACCTGTGTAAGTTGACCACTTGCGTTGCAGCACTTTAGTGGTCAACTTATTGAGGGTGGAGATTTTTTTTTGTTATTTCATTTTACACTATGCATTTATTCATCTATAACTAATTAAAATATAGCTTCATGTAATGGCGTCATTTTAAAATAGTGGTTACCTTTTTTTTTTCACAATCATCTGAAATAGCATTAAAGAAATTTACCCCGAATGACTTACAATGTCTCCTGTACATCTTCAAAAGTGAAGTACTTAGTTAAAATTAAGATAAATATCATATTAATTATGTCAGTTACTTATATGATGCTAAAGATTTCCTAAAAATATATATTTTACAAAATGGCTGTATCAGATCAAAGAAAAAAGAAGAAACTTATTTAAAGAATAAAAGGGTGCTTATAGTAGTTAGCCCATTCGGTTAACTTACAAAGAGGTTTAGGCAAACTTTATATTGATGCTTCATCCATCCAGACAAATACTGGTCTAACATTATGGCATAAAAAATATCCTGGAGAAACTCTTTTAGTTTTTTTTTTCTTTCCAAAAATAGATAAAGAAATAAATATAGTGATAATTAGGCGGTCAACTTACAAAGGGTTTTTTTATAATACTCCCACCCAAATTCGGCTTACATAAGTGGTCAACATAGGCAGGTGGTCAATACTTAGGTGGTCAAGTTACAAAGGTTTTGCTACATTAAACAACATAGGGCTAATTCCGTTCCTGACAAAAGTGGTCAACTTAGGCAGGTGGTCAACTTTACAGGTTTTACTGTATATTATTTTGCGCTTTGTAACTTTTCCAAACCATTCCAATAATACTTATTATTAATATTGTTCTCATTTAATTCAATAAGTGATTTACACTATAGGATCATGGCGCATTTGCGTTACGCCTTCTTTACCATAGTGCAATTTGGCGATCTTCTGCTTCATTTTAACTTTTTTACATAGCGGTTTTGACTGGTTTCATATTTTACTCAAGTGATTTATTTTCTAACATCTAATTTCTAGCCTACTTTCCCGTAAAAGTAAAAAAAAAAAAAAACAATAAAGCATGAAAGAAGGCTTAATGTATCGTGAAAATATCGTTAGAAATCAAGAAAAGTCAAAAATAAGTTAAGTAATTAAATAAAGATTGAAAAATAAAAAATTTGAAAGTAGGGTTTTGAGATGCGGAAAAAGTGTGTCGGTCGGTCTGTCGGTCTGTCTGTCTGTCTGTCTGTCGGTCTGTCCCCCCCTAATAACTTTTGAACAAATTGTCCGATTGGAAAAATTCTTTTTGCATTCGAAAGAGCTCCGCGAGGACATCTCATTTCCATATTTTACTTTTTTATTTGAACACTTTTTTGTTCAATTTTGAACAGTTCAAAAAATTTTAACATTAGCGCCTATGGGTGAAAATGAAGCAAATTATGTAAACTCTGGGTACAAAATCTAAGTTCCCATGAACAAGCTCACTGGAAGAAGTTCTTGGCGTGAAATTTTGATTTGAACAATTTTTGTTCATTTTTGAACAGTTCAAAAAAATTTAACATACCGCCTACGAGGAAATTTCAATCCTATATAATTCCTGATCTAACGGACCGATTTGCTTGGAACAAACTTTATCGGAAAGCTCTTATGACGTAGAACATGTACAAATAGAAAGTTCATCCAGAACTAACGAGCCTATTTTTTTATGCAATTTTTTGATCGGGATTTTCAAGAATATTTTTGAACTAATGAATGTTTAAGTGAATAAGCAAAAGAATGAATCAATAAATGAGTGAATAAATACATGAATGACTTAATAAATGAATGATTGAAAGAATATGTATTAACCATTGAAAAAGGTATATTTGAAGCAATTAAGAACCAAAGCTAAACGAGAAAGACAGAGAGAGAGATAGCTAGATTATAAACTTGAATTCGGTGTATACGGGAAAGTAGGCTCGTATAGTTCTAGGCGGAACTTCTTGTTTACTGTTTATTTGACGCTTTCTTTCTATCAACTTAAACTTCACACGTCAGCATTGGTTCAGTACTAAACATTTTCTAACTTAAATGTGCATTTGCCTTTGGAAATAATGCTTTTCTTTCTTTCGTTTTTATTCGAATTTTATAAAAGTGCTATTTAATTGAATTTTCAGGAACTTTTTTGACCATTTTGCAAGCGCGTATTTTAAGAACTGGTACACTTTTTGGATGGGGAATTTCAGATGGACTGTTGGTAGTTTTAGGAAGAGTAGCTCTTAAAGGTCCATTGTCTAATGGGTATTTTTAGTCACTGACGTCTTTATTCCAATTGAGATTTTTTGGGACTAATGTCCTTACTTTAATAGGGATGTTTCGGAACAGTTGTCTTTATTCAAATGGGGGAGGGCTTTTAGGAATGTTGTTTTATGGTAGCAGAAATATTCAGGGACCGTTGTTCTTCTTCTGCTGGGCATTTTTAAAGAGAATACTGCTCTTATTCTGATCTGACTTTTTAGATGTAGTGTTATCTATATTGGGGGAGGGGAATTGAGATTTTTACGGACTCATGATACCATTTTGGAACAATTATATCCTGATGCATATGTGCATTTTAGTTGCTGTTGTCCTTACTCTAATGGCAATTTTTATCAATTGTTGTTAGCCGTTTAGTGTGGATTTTTACGGACTCTTAGTTTGGTCTATAAGGAATTTTTCGAGGCTGTTGTTTTAAATGCAATCATGATTTTTAATGAGTTTTACTGCTTAAATGGAATTTTTAAGGACTGACGTCTTCTAGTTGGATTTTTTTTTTTTTAATTTCCCTTATGTATTTACAACAGAATTTTGGACATGTGTCACTTGGCCTACGATTGATGCAATATTATCCCGCGCGACGCAGAGCATGTCAGCTAGTTAAAAATATAACTTCATTACACAAATGACGATAAAATGACAGTTAATTGATATACTAAAAAAAGGCATCTGCAACCTTTTGCTATCAGTAAGTGTGCTTTCACACCAAAAGCGACGAAGATATTTTGTCTCCGTCGTAACAGACTGTTGAATTGTATGGCCTATTGCAATTAGCTTTTTGAATTGTATGGTTACCAAACTAACAACGATGACGTGTGCCGTCGATAACGCAGTGACCCAATCACTGTCGGCTCCTTCTAAATGACGCAATAAAAATGCGAATCAGTCAACGCGATGGCGTGGTTCTGAAATTTGGGCTCCAGAATAATAACATGTTCTGAAAAATGTTGCCTTTGTCTAATGTTGCTGTTGCGTTCAGTGTGAAAGCACCCTAAGGCTTGAAATAGATACAGCTTCTTTGAAATATTAATCCTGATTACTGATGCAAAAATTTACATAATTTAAAACCTAAATAATTAATTAATTAATTAATAATAATAATAAGAAGAACGGTTTAACTGTTCTTAATGACACAGCTGAGCGAGAAGTAGAATTAATCCAAAGTTTCAATTTCCAAGACGAAGAACAGCAGTTTTTGGTACAAGTTGAAAATAAATGAATCGTTTATTTCAAAAAGGTGACATCTCTGTTTTGAAAAAGAAGGAATCTCAGTATTAATTTTTATGGCATAATTAATCAAAAATCGTTTTAATTTACCAATATTGCATTGCTATTATTTACTAAAATAAAACAGTAAAAGATCAGACCCGTAAAATTTTCTAACTTTTCATTAGCCGTTTTTTTTCTGTCTCCTGAAAAACATTTTGTTTTCCAGAGTTGTTCATCTTTTCAAAATAAACGATTCAAATGTAGGAACACTTTTCCGGACTCTTCAAAAGCAACCAAAATCGAAGTCATTACCATCCTAATTTTATTTTGGATATTATTAACGTAATGGTATAATTCAAAAATAAAGCTAATAAAATACTTTGAGCACTATGTTGTTGTCATTTTTACTTCTTCTTCCTGTTTTTTACTTGCAACCCCTTCGTTTTAAGTCATAATGTTGTTGCATTTGCTTATGAAAATGCCTCTAACTAAAGCATTTTTAATGTACAAAAAGCAAAATCTGGAAAGAAGATGCAATTGAATATTGTAACGTTTTTAGGACTTGGTGAAGAAAATTCACTTTTGAAGTTATTCACTACGACCTGACCTGAAAAATGTCTCTCTGTCAATTCCGTCAACAAAAAAGTGGTAGAGAGTGAAGTTTAAGAGAATGAAAGTTCTTTTGAAATGACACAAGAATCAGGTGTCTTGAATAAATGGTTCCGATTTTATTGAGGAAAAATTAAAATTCTTTGCTGAAAATCGCCATTTTTTCCAACTTAGCTTCAATGAGGCACCGGTTAATATTATTAGATTTAGCTGAAACCTTGCCAATCATATTTTATATTCTATTGGCAAATTTTAGGGGGATGCCTGGATAGAAATTCGAAAGCTGATTTTTTTGTGACAACCCGAATAATTAGTTTTAACGATAATAAAAATGAGAGTTTAACTTAAATAATATTTTAGAAAGAAATATAAGAAAAAAGAAAAGAAGCACACAATGGGGGGGGGGGGGGGGGCAAGGAGCTTTCAATCCGAAAGAGCTATACAAATCTGAAAATAAAACAAAATGATTTTGAATAAGTATAAATAAATGCTTTTTTTTTTTTTTTTTAAAACAAAAATAATTTCTTTGTGGAGCATATAGAGCTAAATTTGTAATGCGATTTCTTGTGCTTTAGTTTATATTGCTGTCAACAATAGAGCTAGAGTGACAGCACTGCAAAGTGTCATGAAAAAGGAGCCTCTTGCCTTGGTATTTTACGGTGATCAGTATCCATCAGACGATTAACAGGTAGATTGGGGCAGGGGTAATATGTTCCCTTTTCCCCAGCAATTGGTGCTACCAGCAGAGTATCTTTTGTTAAGTTTCAATTCATTTTTGGCGTTGTATCAGTGAAAATTTAGAAAAATGCTAACTAAGGAAACTATGAGAAGGCAGAACGAGTGAAAATAAAGGCATTGATAGTATAAATTCAATACATGAATTATTTCTTTCGATTTCTACTGAGTATTTCGTTTCGGTGTAGAATCGGGTACCCCTTAGTTTGGCGTTATATTTTGGCGATAAAATTTTATTTCTGGTTAGGCAGCGGACAAGACGTCCGCCCTGCCTAACCAGAAATAAAATTTCTAGTCACATCTTGGCGTCAAAAAGAATCATCAAAAAATCAAGGGGTACCCGATTGTAAACTTTGACCGTGTAGGATAATCTGACCAGTGAATCGTTGAACGTACACCAGTAAATGAAGAGTTCGTATTTTTTTTTTTCAAAATAAGGTTTCAAAAGAATTTTTTTAGATGGATTGACAAAAGAAACTTCCTTCCATGCAGTTCCAAGCTATCTGACATCTGACTGATTATCTTGATCACATGCATTTCTCCTGAAAGAATGATGAAATGGTTTGTCTGTGCAGCACCCAGTTTCCCTTCTAAAATAACTAGGATAATTTGGCAATAAACTATTTTTATTATCAATATTTTTTTATTAATATCATTTCCTAATTCTATAGAAGGTAAATTAAATATGTATTTTTAAGAAATTATTTGATTTGTTTCAATTATTGTAGCATTTTCCTTTTATGATTTCCATGCTCATTTTTGTTATTTGTTTTGACTTTATGCTTAATTATTATTCAATTGATTGGGAGAAATTTACTTTACGGTAACCCTTGGCGCTTTTTCCAGAAAAGTCGCCAAATCCAAGAGTCAAAACGATGTCTTAAGAGACAGAAAGGAAAAAAACATATTAGGGTTGACTCAAAATGGATTTTGCGCTGGAAAAAATTACTTCCAGATTTGGCGATAAATCATGGGTTACCGTAAAGTAAAGATTAACCAATTGAAAAAAAAAAAAGAGTTGAGCACCTCCCACCTCCCATCACGATCTCATCCCAAGGTCCATAGAAGAGAGCCGAGACTCGCCGTCTATGTGACTGTGCCAACTAACCTATCCCGACGCCCCCGATTACTAGGACGCAGTTCTCGGGGCTGCGCATGACAACAACCCTTGAGGGGTTTCCTCCCCAAGACACCTTCCAACAAGCCATGGAGGGTGCCCATACGCTCACTAGGGAAAGTAGTGGAGAACAATGGGTACTATATGTACAATACCTAGTCCTCCCCCTATAAACCTCTAGAAGTGCCCGTACAGTAAACCGCTTGTAGTCTAGCAAATCGTGTCACACGATCACTTCTACCATGTTGTTCTAAAGACGGAAACGTCAAATCACGTACTCCTATCAGTACATTGGGATAGGATCGCTCCGAAACGCTCAACTAATCAGTAGCATCCAAGACCTCTCCGGGATTCGATCTCGCACCTTGCGGTGTGAGAGCCGTCGGCTCAACCAAGCAGGCCACTGATTGATTCAATCATCAACTACAGAACTTACTCTTATCATACGAAAGAATAAAAAGTACTTGAAGTTAAGTGAACAACAGTGCAACAATATAAAACAATTTTCATTGTTGCCCATAAATAATGCTGTGCAAATTGTGTGCATAAAAAACACGGTAGATTACGCTGATGTTGAGTAATCATTCATTTAAGACTAAGGAATTTGACACTAGTTTTTCCAGACCAGTTATTTTGACTATTTCGAAGTTCCCATTTGCGTAATTTGTTACTAATTATAGTGCAACTTTCAATTGCATTGGCTTTTCCTAATACACGGTAAGTAGGACAAGTTTAATGTGATTGAAAGTTTTACTATAATTAGTAGCAATTTGATGTAAAATGAAAGTTTAGAAATGGTTGAAAACGGCCTGGTAAATCTAATGTTAAAGTATCTAACTTTTTCTTTTCTTTCTTTTTTTTCATATAATTATTATTCAATTGAAAATGGTGTAGGACGATATTTTCACCATCCAAAAGAAAGAAATTAACCTTTAAAACATAATTTATTCTTCAGTTATCGCTTCCTGAAAAACACCATAGTTATGAAGAAATGCAGTTTAGAAAAAGCCCTCCCCACTCCCCCTTTTTTTAAACTGCATTTCTTCATTCAATAAGCGAAAAAAGTTTTAGATCAAGAATGTTCCTACATGCAAAAAAAGTGGGGCAAAAAAAAAAAAAAGATCTGGAGTGGGGTTTGAAGCAGGAGCATAAAGCAGAGAAGCAAGAGATTTTACTTGGAGTAGGAGCGGAGCCGGAGCACAAAAATTTCGTGCTCCACTGCTCCGATATTTTAACGAGTAAAACATATTTAAATTGGTAAAACCAATATTCTGCTTTAAGTTTCTGGCAAAGGAAAATATCTAAATGCCTGTACAGAATATTGCTCTGTACAGACAATTAGATATTTTCCTTTGCCAGAAATGTAAAACAGGATTTTGGTTTTACCTACTTAAACTTCGTTAAAATATCAGAGCAGCGGAGTACGACAAATTTCCGTGCTCTGGCTTCGTTCCTCCTCCAAGAAAAAAAACCCTTGTTCCACGCTCCGCCACAAAAGAGGATTTTGGTTTTGCCTAGTTAAACTTCGTTGAAATATCAGAGCAGCGGAGCACGGCAAATTTCCGTGTTCTGGCTCCGTTCCTGCTCCAAACAAAAACTCTTTGCTCCACGCGCCTGCTTCACGCTCCGCCCCAGATAGATAGATCCCTGTTCGCTTGCTTTTTTTTTTAAATGCCACCCGTTTTGCATGTAGTAGGAATATTGTTTTTATTCTTGATTTAAGACGTTTTTCGCTTATTGCGTAATGTTACGGAAAATAGCATAAACGTAGTTGCCATGCTTGAAAAAAAACAAAAAATTTAGAAAAAGATAAAGGGAAAAGAAAGGAAAACCCAGGGTCATTTCTTTTAGTTTCACACGACAACACATTTATCCTTGTAATTTTTTAAGGCAGATATAGCCAAAAAAAAAAAAGTGGGCACTCATCACTCCAATCGAGTGACGAAGAGAGAAAGGGAGGGGAAAAAGAAACAGTAAGGCGACGAAATAAACACGTAGTCATTACGGTTTCTAAAAGCACATGGTGTTTGCTAATCGACACTTTCTCGATATTTTAATCGTTCTACTCGCCGCCGGTTTTTAAAAACGTGGAAAAATTCACTGCAAAATCAACAAATAAATAGATAAAAATATGGATAAAAATGAACCTATATCTATATAAGAAATCATTTGTGTGTATGTTTGTTGCTACACACAAACTGACAGATTAGAATGAAATATGGCACAAAATTCAGTTATCTCCTGAGACAGGGAACGCACGAAGTCCCCTTCGAAAATTTGAATTAGTGTTCTGAATGAATTCATTCTTAAGTTTTTGTTCTATATTATGAAGAGTTAAGAGAGAGAAAAAAAAACGAATAAAAAACCTTTGTTTATTAAAAAGAGAGAGAGAGAGAGAGACTGAAAGGCAGTCTTTTAAAAAGGGGGAAAAGATTCATTTTAAAAGAGGTTGATGACGAAAATCATTTTCAAAGCGTGACAAAAGGGATATTATATTTAAAGGAAATTTACTTTTTAGTTTAATTGCTAAAACTGAATAATGATAAAATATAGTTCTGAAAATAGTTATTATAATCAATTTAGTCCCGAATTAAGATATTGGTTTTAAGCGATTTAGAAGAAAGTATGCCAAAATTTATTGCCTGAAACAGAACACTGGCGAAATAGGTTCTAATGCAGCGTTTCTCAAACTTTCGACACACCTACGTGTCGCTTCTATAATTTTCGTAATGCTAAGTACTTCTCGTCAAAAAAAAACCCACACTCACACATACATATATCCTTTATAACAATCAAACTATCCTTACATTTTTCATTACATAGCAAAATAATAATAAACAAAAAATAAAGTTCATCGTAAAATATAAATAAAGTACATAAAAGTTTTATACCATTTGAAGCATTTATCATAATAAATGAGAAGGATGAAGTTGTGTATGTTGGAGAAAGCTATCATTATAATTTGTCAGGTCATTCTTTGTTAAAACTGGATACTCATATATACAATTTGCAACCAGAATGACGTTAAAGTTACACATCTTATGCTTATTTTTCAAGAATGTGCATGAAACTTTTGATTAAATCAGGAAATAGTGTTTCATCCTCACTTGTTATTTCTCTAAACTATGTGCAATATATTTTTAAATATTCGCATTAATTTTACGCAACGAACTTGTTATACAGCCTTAAGGGAGGGGGAGGAATAAGTCAACACCTTCATTACCAACTGTCTTTTGCTTTCGTCATGGTAGCGTTCGATTTCTCTTGAGTGTGAAACCATGAATTTTCTTTGCGATGTAACGATAATTTAAGACAATTTAAAACAGAGACGTTTAATCTATAATCTGAGCCCAGTGTCCCGCGTACCAAGCTTTAAAACTGGCTAACTGAAGCAGGACAATAGCGAAGTTTACTTCTCAAAATGAGACGTAGTGAAAAATTTAGTTCCTTGTAAGAAACTGGCTAACCGAAAGTTTGGTTTTTGGGAATAAACAGGAGAGTAGCAAGGTATGCTTCTCAGAAAAGAAAAGGATGTTCAAATTGAGTTCTTGGAAAGAAGCGGGACAACAACAAAAATTTGCTTTTCGAAAGGAGAGGTTGTGAAAATTTGGTTTTTGGAACTTGCCACAAAAATGTTCTTCCCCACCAAGTTCTTCTCGTACCACCGGGGTATGCGTACCACCCTTTGGGAAACACTTCTCTAATGCATCGTTTCGCAACCTGGGGGTCGCGTTTAGATATAAGGGGGGTTGTATTTTGACCAAAAAGGTAAAAACTGTCATTTTATTAAACAAAATAATTTACATTCTGATCAAATGTTACAAAATTCGGTGTTATACAAAGAAAATATTGCATTAAGGGGGTCGGTCGCAAGGCTTTTTATGTAAGGTAGATTTGGCGCACAATTGGGAAAACATGATAAAAAAGAATGAAAAAGTTCTTTTTTGCCAAACTTTTAGTGTATATTACAGACTACATTCTGTATTCATTTCCATTATTATTTTGTCGTTAAGCTATAAATAAAAGCGACAGCTGGAATAAAACTAAGACACCTACTTTTCGCTTCTCTCCTTATAGGGTGGGTGAGATTGCGCAACATGTGTGGTTTACACCCATGGGAAATGGCTTTTGATGATAAGTAGATTAAATTGATAATAACTACAAGTAAATTGTCAAAATACTTGAAAAGCGTTCCTTAAAAAGTATCTTGCAGTACTCGCATCACAATGAAAATCAGAGGAACAGTAATGAAAATTCAAGCCCTTACATTTGGAAAGCTAACAATAAAAACGACGTTCTGTCATACATTTTTCAGAGAAAAAACATATAAATTTAAATAGACACTGTGCTGTTGTAGCTGTACAGCTACATGAAATCACGATGCCCTCGCACCTCCCCTTCCCCTCCAAAATTCAAGTGTGCTTTCTTTCCGACCGCGCAATCTCACCAGGTTTTACCTTATGTTTTCGAATTTACATGGGAGAGCTATTCTCAAAAGGTGGAGAAACAATGTACTCTAATGGAAGTGACAAGAAAATTTGTCTTTGAGAAGAAGAGGGCGTTGGAAAAATATGTTTCTCAAAAGAACGTGATGTGTAAAATTGGTTTTAGAAAGAAATGCGACAGTGCTGAAGTATACTTTACAGAAAGGAGCAGAATGCCGAAGTTTGGTTCATGGAAAGAAGCAGGACAATAGCAAAGTTTACTTCTCAAAATGAGACGTAGTGAAAAATTTAGTTCCTGGAAAGAAACTGGCTAACAGAAAATTTGGTTTTTGGAAATAAACAGGACAGTAGCAGGGTATGCTTCTCAGAAAAGAAAAGGATGTGGAAATTAAGTTCTTGGAAAGAAGTGGGACAACAGCAAAAATTTGCTTCTCGAAAGGAGAGGCTGTGAAAATTTGGTGTTTGGAACTTGCCACAAAAGTGTATGCCAAAAAAAAAAGTCTTTAGTTTCTTTCTGAGTCGCTTGGTACTGGCGTGATTCCATTGCGAATATTGGCAAAATATGGAAAAATCAACGGTGTAATAATGTGCAGTTTAGCCACCCGAGTGCTATCACGATCGCCCGAAAGTTCACCAGCGAGCTACCAGTAGCTGGCGATTGACAATTTGGTGACCACTTTCTAAATTGGTTTCTTTCCAAAACCAAATTGACGCACCATGTTCTTTTGATAAACGTATTTTTCCAACGTCCCTCTTCTTCTCAAAGACAAATTTCTTGTCACTTCCATTAGAGTCCATAGTTTCTCAGCCTTTTGAGAATGGCTGCCCCCTAAAAAGTAAAAAACATAAGGTAAAACCTGGTGAGATTGCGCGTTCGAAGAGATGGCACACTTGAATTTTGCTCCAATAATGCCATTTATTCATGCATATCCTTTAAAAAGAGCTGCAAATCTTGAAATTCCATCGAAACCTCATCCGCTATAGGTAGTGGATGGAATAAGATGGTATAAAATAAACTTAGATACTAAGTCTTTTCTTCATCTAGAAGTTCGCATCAGTCACGCAACTGACTGGACTAACGCCAGACGGAGCCTCGCTGGATTCGTGGAGATGTAGTCCTCTTGAGATGTAGAACAAAGGCCGGGCTTGCTCCGGTGTAAGTAACAATAAATGAGTTTTTAACAATTGGAAATTTGTTTCTCCAGGGACGCTCTGGTTAATAGCGACGGCAAGGTCAAGGCTCGGTCTATTTCTTGCAAAACTCGAAAACCCGACGTTCTTAACTACTCCAAGATTGAAGGGATTAGATGAAGCGCATTGGCTGTACACGTGGAGCCAGAGAGAGCAAGAAAAAAAAAGGAAAGAAAAATCGTATTTGGCACTCTTTCGAACAGCACAGTTTTGAAAAAACTACTAGAGAGCCAAGTAGGGCAATGATATAATAAATAAAAACAGAATGGGACATGTTTGTAAGCTATATTTAACTTGTGTCATTGCCGAGGAAATTTGTACTTATTGCTTTAATTATTCTAAACGGACAAGTGTGTAATGATCTATAGCGGAGCTTTTCAAATTTTTCTCGCTATCGCCCCCATTGAATACAATTGTTCTGTTTCCTTTGCCTTTTAAGAAATTTTCCTAGTACTAGTTTATTATGAAGTGCATTTTTAATGTCCCCCTTTTACCTACAGCTTCTTGAAAAACAAGCCTCTTCATTGTAATTCTTTGAAGCATTTCGTTTTACTTTTTTCCCCTCAGATCTTCAGTTCTAGAAAAAAGGAATTCATAACTTCCCAGTGACGTACGGAGTAGAGTACAAGGCCCTTGACGCCATAGACGGACTCACATATCGGCCAGGTTAAGCATGTTATTAATAGGTTTAACTCTGCTTCTGAGCATGTGTTAGTGGTTTGGAATACACTTTAAGCTGTAGGTCGCTCAGTACTCTTTGAAAAAAAAAAAAAAAAACTTCGTGCTCAGCATGGTGTGAGAACGAAAACCAAAAAAGATTCATATTTCCCGCTTTTCAGAAACAAAGAAACTGAGATTTGCCATTGAAATTTTCAAAAGCTTCATTTTTAAGAGGAAAGCTTTTACATCTTGTTCCGCTTTTGGGAGGCAAGATTCATAATGTTAGAGGCTGTTCAAAAGTTTGTGTTTTGATTTGCCTTTTTACAAGCCTCTGTTTTAAGAATAGAACTTTTCGGAGTCCAGTTTTTGAGGGGAAGAAAAGCAAAATCGCAATGTCTTCCTTTGGACCGTTAAAGGGCAAGAAACAGAGAGAGAGAGAGAGAAAGAAGGAAACATCATTTATAAGAAGTGGGTGACGTTTACCTTTGCGTAAATTGAAAATGGGAGAAAGCACATCGTAGCTCACAAAAATTGCGAAAATGACCAAAAAAAAAAAAAAAAAACCTGCGTACATGTGTTTCCGGCGTACAATTAACTCCTCTAGCCGTGCAAAATATTGTGAGTTTATGGATACAAATAATCCTTCGTTCGATATAACTTTTCAGTTGGATTATACGCACCCCGAAGTTTTTGCATCTTTTCTCACATGGACGAAAAAAAAGGGGAGAAATTTGAGGAGCTCCCCTCTCCCTTGTTTTAGGAAATAAAATGCGCATTATAATAACCTTTCGACTTACTTATTGGAAAGATCTTTTTCCGGTCTGTCAGATATGACAAACCTGAAAAAGATTTTATATCAGGATGTAAATTTTATAATGTCTGATTTTAGGGACTCTTAACAATTAAGTGTACTCTTGAGAATGCAAGAGTACCATGCCAAATCTCACACTCCTGTGTGCGCTCAATTTGATTAAAAAAGGGTACAAAGATTTTTATTCACGAATTAATATATATATATATATATATATATATCACTAGATTTACCAAGCCATTTTCAACCATTTCTAAACTTTCATTTTACACCAATTTGCTACTAATTATAGTAAAACTTTCAGTCACATTAACTTGTTCTACTTACCGCGTATTAGGAAAAGCCTATGCAATCGAAAGGTGCACTTTAATTAGTAACAAATTATGTAAAATGAACGCTTCAAATTGTCAAAATGACTTGTCTGGTAAAGCTAGTGTTAAATAAATATATATATATATTTAATGTTACCAGACCTTCTACATAAATAAATCTGAGAGAATTATCAAATTATACCACGATTTCGAATAGTTATCCCCAATATGTGTTGACGTAAGTACCGAAAATGGCTGTCATTAAATTGTCCAAAATGGCCATCGTAGACATTTTTAATGCCCCTTAAATTCTTTTATATGTAAAAATAATTGTCATGGAAACACATTTGCTCAAGGTAAAAAACATGCCAATATTTAGGCGTCTTTGTTTAGTGTATATAATCATCACACTATAACACATTATGCTGTCATTTTCTCAGAAAGTAGATTTTTGGCAAAAGCATAATTTTGAAAATGTTCTATGCGCCTTCCTTTTGCCCAATAGTCTTACAAATTGGCTCAAATGACTGCCAATAATGTAAAGAATGAAAGTTAGTTACAACGCGCAATATTTTGTGTTCTTATTTCCTATTAACTGCAAAATGTCTCTTTTTTTTTTCTTCTGTAAAGAAAACTACTTTTAAATTATTATGTCAAAGAAATAACTTTTCTCTTATTCTACAATTTGAAAGAAAAACAATCGGCTTTAAGTGAGTTTTTTGATGCAGAGAGCAAATTTTATTTAAATTTTTGAAAATTTTAAATTAATGTTAATTATTATTCTTTTTAATTTTTAAATTTAAATAAATTTTCAAAATTTAGATATTAATGGAAAATATTTAGAGATACTTTTGTTTATTTAGGTATACATCAGCGTACAAAATTTTGAGTGTGGCAGCTAAAAAATAAATAGTTTATCTTTCAAGGTCTACCCTCCTTGGGGAAGAAGCGTTCTGCACACAATTGGGAAAGGAAAAGCAACAGAAAAATTGTTTAACTTTTGTGCATAAGACCCCTGATTCGAGAAGTGTATCAACCTCGTCTGCTACTAATTTATTATTATTTTACGAATCGTTCGTCACCGCAATTCTAATACTCCAACTATTCTACTGAATTCTAATACTCCAACTATTCTACTGAATGGTGGAAATCTCTGCATAAATAAAAGAACAGATTTTTCTCTAGCGTTATTCCAGTGTAGAAGTTCCTAAGAAGGCTCTTCCGGTCTTCTCTTTCTGTTTGAAATTATTTTCCGTTTCGCCAGAGATTTTCATTCCATCTGTTTCCGGATGATTAAGGAAAGAAACTACAACTGCTTCGGGATACTTATTTGTTTACTTTTCTTCGAAACTGAATAAAACTCTTTGAAAGTGAAGTCTTTAATCCTTTCAGTGCAGATTTATTTGAAGATTTTTACTCATTTGAGGATGCATTAATTAATAGAATAGGTGCACCAAAGTCGGACCTCCAATTCGTTTCCTTCCTACAATTTCGTTAATATTTCGAATAAAACAGTTTGTCCATTGACAAAACATGCTTCATTTAGTTGCTCAAGAATTTCATAGTCGTAATCTTCCTGTAAAAAAATTACACATATCATTTTTGAATTCAGTTAAAAAGTTGGTTGATGTTTTTAGAAAAGTGCTCCTAATTATGACGGCATATATTTGTTTATTTATGTTTATACATTAAAGAACTAGAAAATGAAAATAGGTTGAGGAATTTTTGGAGGTTTACATTCTCATAATCACTCAAAAAGGGTTCTGCATTTCTGCCATAGTCTTTGGGATCATTCATAAATGATGTCATGGTTTGAAGGGGGAAGGGGTTCGTGAAATTGTGACAAGGGGAGGGGAGGTGGTAACAAGAAGTGTGACCTTATGCTTATACAACATAGCGTGACATGCGACAAAGGGGGGTAGGGGGTCCGTTGAAGTGTGACATTTTGTGACCAAGGGGGAGGAGGGGGGTCAAATGTATGGGAAAAAAGCGTGGCATCATTAATGGACAATCCCTTTTCACTGTGATTTTGAAAATTGTACTGATAAAAGATACTATTATAGTTACTACTAAAATGATACATATTTTAATTTCATTACATTTCGTCAGGTCTGCTTCTATTTCATCAAAATAGGGGTGACAGGATGAATAAAGATAAGAATATGTTTACTCTTTAGGGACCGTTCATAAATGATGTCACGCTTTTTTTCCATATATTTAGCCCCCTCCCCCCCCCCCTTTGTCACAAAGTGTCACACCTCAACGGACCCCCTCCCCGCTTTGTCACATGTCACGCTATGTTGCATAAGCGGGATGTCACACTTTGTGTAACCCCTCCCCTCCCCTGTCACACTTTGTCACAATTTCACGCACAAAGCTCCCCCCTCGAAGCGTAACATCATTTATGAATGACCCCCTTATGAAGAATAATAAACTCTCAGCGGTTTTTTTTCTTCTTTTCTCTTTGGTGTTAAAGATTCAAATTGGTAACAGAATATATCATCATCGGGGAAAAGCAAAAACTGACAGCGAAAATATAATTTCGAAAAGTACCCATCTCAGCGTATAAAAGAACCCATCTCAGATTCTATCCCTTTGCCGGATAGAATCTTCCCGACGGATAGTCTTGGCTTTCTTAGCCCTCCGTTAGGCGCGCGAATCTGTCAGACGCATAAATAAAATAGTGATACAGGTAGACAGGTGTTAATTTTTGTATTACTTCAGTAGCAATTCATTATTTTTGATAGACAGGTAATATGCTGGTTTCATTAACAAATACTGCTCCTTATGTTACTATATTAGGTAACAAATGCTCTCATCTCTATTTTATTTATGCATCTGACAGATTCGTGCGCCTAACGGAGGGTTGAACGAACAGTACTCATAAATGACTGATTCGAACTGAGCAATGGCGATCCCACAGGTTGTTGACAAAGAACTGAACTAGTTAAGACGACTACTGGTAGTATGCGCCACGTATTCGGCAAAATAAGTCGGACGTCCTAGGGGTGGGGGTCCAACGTTATTGTGAACTTCCTATATGTAAGATAAAAAATTTTATGTAAGAATTCCTTTAGTTCTTAGTATCCACATTACAGACCACTAATTCCGGTAATCAAACTCGTCAACTGTAACTTCACCCGTACATACGCATGTCCCAGTCGTCAAATGTACCCGAAATGTTATTTAACCCTTTTTTAGATTTCTAAAATAATGATTCTTAAGAATCATTTAATGTTGCAAACGCAGTAAAATACGGTACTAAGATTTCAAATTTAGTTTAAATATTTGAATAATATTTCGTTTGGATACAGAATATTTTATTTTATACTATAGATATTTACGCCCAAAGCACCTGTTGTTTATTTCACATCGTCTGCCCATGACAGATGACATGAATTAACTATTGAAAGGGAAATAGCTCTCGCATAACAGCTGCTAACATGTGGAACTTTTTTTTTTCCAGATCTATATGTCTAAGCAAATTTTGGTTTAGTTTTTAATAAAGTACTTATGTATTTCTTTGATATCATCGTTAAGTTAAAGCTCGTTAAACTATTTTTTTATATATAAAAACATAGTTAAAAGTGGTTTATAGAAAGTGCGTTACTTAGAAAAAAAATCGTTCTACCAGCAATTGTTCAAGCAAGATTTTACTGCATATACTACAATTTTGGTAAAATTATTTAGTCTGTTGTTATTAATATCTGGTTTAACAAAAACAGTATCAATGTACACTGTAAAAAAAAAACAGTTCAACTTTGCACCATAAATATGGTGAAACCTGAAGGGCTGCTGATGATTGAACCAAAATCATGGTTCAAGCAGAAATGCGAAATCTAAACCTTTAACCATAATTTTGGTTCAACCTTGAACCAAGAAGACGGCACCCGGTTGAAAACACAGAACCGCCATCTTGTCAAGCTGTGACTTGAATCCTTTATTTTTCATAACAGTAAAAGGTAAGTAAACTTCGATGTATATGTATAATTTTTTGTTTTATATTTCTTGTTTTCTGTGTTTTTTAGTCATAATACTCACAAAATAGGTTGTAAAGCCTATTTCAAAATTTTATTATCATATACCGATCTTGTCACATTTTAACGTTAAATTGACTAATTAACTTTATTCAAAATTTTAAACCTGTTCATATTTATTTCATTTTTCTTCAATATTTAATCATTTTTTTAACTTGATTTAACATTCACCCCCATTCAATTTACTTTTGGCTCCCCTGATCTGCATTTAAAGTTGTAACGCTGACTTGTTTACATTTTAAAAATTGCATCTATTATCGGGATTTTTACTCTAAATCATTTATTTTTTCCATTTTCATTACAAAGACTTTTTCCCCTAAGGCGTTACCTTTCTAGCTCCACCTATTATTTGTTCTTTAATTGCCTCTTGCTGTCTTTTTGATATTGATTAAACTTATTCGTTGTTCGACCGATTTTGCACAATTTTTACACGTAGTTTTGATCAAGGGCGTAGCCTGCGGAGGGGGGGGGGGGGGGCAAGGTTTAAACCTACATCCACTCCCGAAAGTTTCACATGCTATAAATAAAAATTTGAAAATTAAAAAAAAAAAAAAAAGAAATCCGATAAGAAAAACTCATTTGTTTAAAATTCAGTTCTGTTGAATTCCAAACCTGTAGCCGAAGGGGCGAATATTTTTAAAATTTTACATGCTATAAATGAAAATTTGAAAATTAGAGAGTAAAAAATAGTCTGATGAGAAAACACTCATTTGTATAAATTTAGTTAGTTGTGTTTTGATTCCAATGCCATACCAGGAAGGTGAGGGAGGGGGGGGGGGGTAAAATTCCTCCCGCCCTGTAATTTTTTGAAGTTTTACATGATGTTGCGATACGATCTGAATGATAATTTAAAAGTTAAAAATGTTCTGATAGAAAAAGAAACTATCTTCAACTTGACCTCCGCCCCCACCCCTCGAAAAATAATCTTGGCTATGGCTTTTATTTGTAATGATTATTACTTCCCAATCATTCAAATTAACTATTCCACCAAGAGCAGATAAAGAAAGTTTTGTATTCAAAATGTGTCTACTATTGGAATTCTTCGAGAAATTGGGTCAATTTTGCGTGATTTTCGAAATAGCAGTTTTGTTGCCTTTAACGTTAAATTAATTTTTTTCAAAATTTTCAATCTGTGCATGTTTACTTTATTTTGCTTCGATATATGCTTGCTTCTTACCGGATTTAATACTTTCCCCCTTGTATTTTACATTTTACTCTACACTTGCAGTTGTAACACTGGTTTGTTTAGGTACTGAAAATTGCATGTTTTCTTAGGATTTTTACTCTAAATCGTTATTTTTTTCCCTCGTTACTACCAAACCACTTTTCCAAGCAGTTACCTTTTTCTTTTCTGCTCTTTACATCTATTTTTTAAATTAACTACCACCAGTGGCGGATTTCAGGAAGGGCAGAAGGAGCATGTGTCTCATCCAGAAAGAAAGAAATTTGTAATTATTCCATTAAATATTTTTTACGCATTTCCTACGCTTTTAACTACATTACTTAGTTTTAAGGCATCCCAAAAAACATTAAAATTCTTAAATGAACTTTATTATAAAAAATATGGACGAGGGAGAACTACTTTTTACTTTCAGGTGCTCCCTCAAGAAATTATTTCTGGATCCGACCCTGACTACTGCTGTGTTTTTAAAATAATTAAGCTTTCAGTTTTCGACCACGATTGCCATTTTGCAGAATTTTCACCTATAATTCCTTCTGAAATTTCGTCCCACTCATTCTAATAAACATCTATTTCAATAATAGAGTTTTAGAAATTAGGGGAAAAGTTGCAATCAGAGATTTCAGATCTCCAAATGCAAAATAGATGCTTTATCAACAAAGAAGGTGCATTGCACTACACGGTTAATGTCAACAGAATATTGAATAGACGGCATACAAATCAGATACGCTGTACTGTCAGTTCTCTTATATCTTTGCAGGATGAAGTCTTAGACTCATCTGGGGTGGTCCTAGTCTGAAGTACCTCGAACTACTGCTCGTTTTAGCCTTGGAGTAACGTCTGTGCCGGAACCCCCCAATAATCTTCAGCTATTGTTATTATTATTATTTGTGAATATCATGATTTTTCCATTTCACTTCTAGGCATATATTTTTAGTCATCTTTGTATGCATATAAATAAATTTAATATTTGTGATGCTAAATAAAATCAATTACATTTATAAACATAAATTCAAGTGAAATTTTTGTTAAAACTACCTGTTGAAGAACATAAAAAAGTGTACATATATTGCAAAAGCCTCTTCCTTCTGTGTGTGGGGGGGGGGGGGGGGTGGCCTTAAAAAGTTTAACAGGGACTAATATTGCAATATTGCAAAATATACAATACTATAAGTTTCTGATACAGTGCATTAGGATGTTGACATATATATAAAAATATAAATAAATACATTTATATATAAGGAACACTGAATCAATTATTGAAACGATGGACTTCCTAATAGCAATGAATCTGTTCTTATAATCAAATCTAATGATTAGCAAAAACGTAAGTTAAATTTGCTGATTAAAAAATAGAAAATTCGCTTTGCAAATTAAAATTGGTAATGAACTTATTTCCTGTTTTACGCTTGAACATTAAAAATTAAAATTATTTATGGTAATTCACCATTGCAACATAAAATGGTGCAGCTCAAACTTCACTTTCATGGTACAACTCTGAGTCATGTCAGTAGTTAGTAGAAAGTCCATCATTATGGTTCCGGGTTGAACCAAGATAGCAGTTAAAATAAAATCTATGGTTATGGTTCAAAGTTGAACCATAAAACTGGTTAGAAAAAAATCGATATCATGGTTCAAAGTTGAACCGTAATACTAGTTAGAAAAAATCCGTAATCATGGTTCAAAGTTGAACCACAGTACTGGTCAGAGAAAATTCCGTAATCATGGTTCAAAGTTGAACCGTAATACTGGTTCGAAAAAATTCCGTAATCATGGTTCAGTGCTGAACCACATTCATGGTGAAACTAGTGAACCATCATAATGGTTCAAATTAGTACCAACCATTGGTTGCAGCTGCATTTCACCAATTTTTAGTGAAAGGTTGAACCAGAATTTTTTACAGTGTAATTGTCAGAAGTGATGAAACGTATCTTTCGAGTTTTGTAAATTTTAATATCATAAATAATGTTCCTCATCCTAGTTATTAATACGTAAGAGAAAACGATGTAATGAAATTATTATGTATTTTTCTGACCAAATTAATGAACTAAAAGTTTTTAAAGTTAATAGGAAAATATTACTTTTCTCATTTTGTATTTTCTGGACTTAACCACATCGACTTCCTAAGCAACTCAGCTGACACTATCCCAAATTGCTATAAGGAGCAAAAAGTTAACTGCTAAATTAACAGGGCCAATGACAGTACGAGCTTTACTATTATCTTCAAAGGATTAGAAATTTTAAAAAAGTTAAATAAACTTTTTAAAATAAAGATAGAAAAAAAAAATTTTTTTTTAAAAAAAGAAACAATGACAGACAGAAATAAAGATATTTTTAATGAAAGACTGGTGCTAAAAACACGATTATCTTACGAAAACAGTTTTCAACTAATTTTTAATTTGCGAGATTTTTAATTATGTTTCAAATGCTTTTATGTAACTCGAAACCATGTCTTTTTCGGATAAATTGTACTGAATGTTCGGATTTCAGGAAATCATTACATTATTGTTGCCTAATTTACGCTTTTACAAAAGGAAAAACATTGCATTTCTGCTTGAAAAAGCGTAGACAAATATTGAGAGATAAATAAATAATGAACGATATTGCGCCAAAAGTGGCACATATTTGCCGTTTCAATAAATTTAGATGAAAATAAAATGCTACCAACAAATTGGGTGGTAATAAATCGCAATTAGACAATGGAATTCGTATTTTTTTAATTGGGGCCAGGGTTTGGCTTTAACAGTACATCTCATATGCATTCAAAAAAAGTATGTATGGGGCAAAGTTAAAGTAAGCTAGAGTGACGGTTAACATAATGCTGATTCTTCCTTTTTAGGGACCCGTTCATAAATGATGTCACACTTTTTTTCAATATATTTGACCCCCCTCCCCCGTTTATCACATGTCACGCTATATTACATATGCATATATACTTGCAGTTCAGAAACAAAACACTGCTTTATAGATCACTTTTCTAAATTTTATTTTTGAGCTTTTAAAAGCAGTTGTGAGTATAATAATAATCCTAATGATACATGAATGTGAAAAAAGGGCCAAGTTCGGTAGAACAAACTGCCTTCGGAGTAGTCGGTGTCAGCGATAAAAGAATTGATATCTAACTGGTGCCAAGTCCCATAGCAGATCCTTTAAAAATGGCTGTAAGGGTGTATAATGTTCTCTAAATCATTTAAAAGCATTTTTTTTATCGGATTCCTAACTTGGCAAGTTTTAGTAAGGATAAATTACATTCAAGAAGACGATAAGCAGACAATTCGACATTAACTATTATAGCTTTAGCCACACACTTGTTGCTTGCCACATGATTTTACTGACTATTAAAAATTTCTAATTGGATGAGTTAAATTTTTTGAATGTAATTAAACTTAAGTAAAACTTGCCAAGTTAAAAATCGGATGAAAAAAATGTTTTTAAATAAATTTGAGAACATTGTACATTCTTACAGCTATGATTAAAGGATCTTCTATGGAACTTGGCACCCGTTAGATATCAATTCTTTTATCGTTGACATCGACTATTCCGAAGGCTGTTTGTTCTATCGAACTTGGCCCTTTTTTCACATTTATGCTTTGTTAGGATATCGTTAATTTTTGAAAAGCTAAAATTTGTGTTTTTATATTAACGATATGTTATAATGCTAAATTGTCGCTATTAACTATTTAAGATTTTCGTTTCTTTACATTTCTCTGTAAAGAGTCCGTAAGTCTAACTTTACTTAATTAATCTTTTTAACCGACTTCACAAAGGAAGGAGGTTATACATTCATATTGTATGTATGTCGTTTTTTTTTTTTGTTTGTTTGTCCACTCATAACATCTTACCGGATGAACCGATTTTCATGAAATTTTTTTTCGATCGAGGGTGGTTTCCCATAGGTCCCATACCTTGGTTTGACCATATTCGATAATTAGAAAAAAAATTATGGGCTGAAATGTGGTAATTTTTTTGCGTTTTCATCCATAACTTTTGAATAAATAAACCGATTTTGATTATTTTTTCTTTGATCGATAGAGGGTCGTCTAACTCAATTATCGCACATCAGTTTGACTACATCTGTTTTTTAGAAAAAACGTTATGGGTAAAAAATAAGTATTTTTTCATTTTAATTGGAAAGGCTAGGCTCGATTTTTCTTTGTTGGGAAAGTTGTTAATAAAAATGAAGCTCATTGTTAAATTAAATGCAATTATATCAAGAAATAGACTGAAGGCGTCTCTGAAAAAGAAATTAAATCCAATCAGTTTGCTTGCTCTAGTGACCCTTTAAAATCCTTTCAAAACGAAATTTAACATACAAACGGTTAGTTTTTAGTGTCATTCTTTCAAAGAAGGGTTTCAGTTTGATATGTATGTTTTAAAAATAGAGTATTTGTATAAAAATGTGTTTACACTAAAAAGAATGAAATAAAATAATTTTTGGAAAAAAAAATAGAACCGACTTCAAACTATAAATTGCGCTAAAAAGTCAAAAATAAAATTATTCTTTAAACAACTTCGATACGACTTTTAAACATAATTTTTGAAGTCGGTGCAAAATTATGACGGATTTTGATGCATGATTTCTTTTGTAGCTATGAACCAATTACAAATATAAATGGCGTAAAGTTTACAACAGTTTCAATGTAAAATAACTCATGGCGTAATTATAATTAGACTGTCATAATTTTGCACCGACTTCACAAATTATGCTTAAAAGTCCTATCGAAGTTGTTTAAAGAATAATTTTATTTTTGACTTTTTAGCGCAATTTATAGTTTGAAGTCGGTTCTATTTTTTTTCCAAAAATTATTTTATCTTTTATTTAAAACGTTGAAAAGTTCTGTACAACACTGGATTCTTCGTACTCAGTTTGAGTTTAGCCTTTAGGCGAAAAATGAATGCGGAAAGTGAATTTCAATGCATCAATTATTGTTTTCCTTCAAACGCGAAAGAGTATTGTTTATGTTAACGGCAGAAAAATATGGCTGCCGTTTGAAGTCATTAGGTATGATGCTACTTATGAGTATGCTAGTAACTTCGAAGATAATGCAATTTTTTGAAGTTTCGGATTTTTTCCTTTATATATGACAAATTGTCTACCTTGATACCAAGTTTCAAGTTCCTAAGTCACTTAGAAGTAGGGTAGGTTTTTGATGAGTGAGTGAGTGATAAAAAGGACTTTTAAGACCTTTATAATTCCATAACTGTAAGAGGTACATCAATGAAATTTGATATTTGAGGGGTTTAAGGGATCTCTTTTAGACATACAAAATTTCAAGTATGTAGGTTGAATAGTTTTTGAGTAATGATGGGAACAAAAGTATCTCGAAATGGTTCGGGTAAATATACACATTGGCCGGTGTCGCCGTTTCTGAACTTGGCGGACACACTACCCTGTGTCTTTATAATGATGATTACATGTGTACTTGATTTGTATAAAATGAGGCTAAGGTTCACAACACAAAAGATAATTTGTATAGAACAGTAAAATATATTAATTGTTCAAATTCTGAAAAAATGACCCACGCAATTTTATCCTAAAGCTGTAAATGCCTAAGAAATTTTCCATTTAAACTTTTGACAAGAAGGGAATTTAAAACTTAACCACCTAACGTATTTGCCCATATCTGACACTGGAGAAAGTTACCGGAAAGTTTGCCCATGCCCGTGCGTTGTTTTATTTCTAATGCCCGTCTGAGATCCGTTTGCACTTAGTTTGTATAATATTTTTATGTAACTTTTACCCAACCCCCGCTCTCTAGTCACCCCTTACAACCTGAAATTGTAAAGAAAAACTTACACTATACTGATTTTTCAGAAAAAAAATCGTGCTTAATTTAAAGGGTTAATCAGCATCGGTGTTTTACGATAAAAACGATCAATGAAACTTTGAAGTCAAATTATGAAAATCAGAAACCTTAACGATAAATTTAATTGCTGGTTTTAAATGTTTTTAGAGAAACCAAAATGTGTAATGTCACACCTCTTGTTACCCTTTCCTTTCCTCTTGTCACATTCTGTTACAGTTTCTCGAACCCCTTCCTCTCCCCTACTCACATTGTCACACTTTCTCGAACTCCTTCCTCTCCCCTACTCACATTCTGTCACACTTTCTCGAACTCCTTCCTCTCCCCTACTCACATTCTTTCACACTTTCTCGAACGCCTTCCTCTCCCCTACTCACATTCCGTCACACTTTCTCGAACTCCTTCCTCTCCCCTACTCACATTCTGTCACACTTTCTCGAACTCCTTCCTCTCCCCTAGTCACATTCTGTCACACTTTCTCGAACCCTCCTTTCTTCCCCCTCCCTTCGAAGCGTGACATCATTTATGAATGACTCTTTAGTTGATTCAACTTCTAAACATGAAAAACTTTTTTTTCTCGCGGGAAGAAGAGCGTTGCAATTTTTGCTTTTTTACACAAATCATTTCTGAGACATTATGTGAGAATATCAGGACCATCAGGTAATACTTTACTTCACTTTAAATTTTTAATAAAATTACTCCTTTTCGTTTCGTTTAGCAACGACTAAAAAGTAAACCTATTTTTAGAAGAGTAAAGAAATAACTTTCACTAGTTAATGATGTTAAATTTGCATGCCCTTGAAAAATGTGGCTTTCAATTTCTTCTTACTTATTTTTCGTTTCATCTCACTTATTTAATTTTGTATTACGAGCATTTTCGTTGCAATTTTACTTTTGTATTTTATTTTCTGTTTACCAATGTCTTTAAGTGTCAAAAAACTGCTTGAATACTTCAGTATGTTACAATTTTTCCCGTTGAGAACTTTCACACTTTAAATTTATTAGAAAACAAATCCTAACAATTTGAGAGAATAAAATTTGTATCATTTTCAGAATGACGAATATTTCTTTTTATGTAAAAAAAAAAAAAAAAAAAAAAAAGTTTCGGCTTTAAATAATTGTTTTAACAGATAAAAAGATCTATTTTAAACTCTATTGAAGCCGAAAACAAATGATAGATACAGTTTTACCATTTAAAAAAAAAAGAGCTCTGATTGGCAGAGTGCCAAGAAGAATCCATTCATGTTCAAGGAAAACTGAGGGTATAAAAATGGGCCGTTCCTGTTCTCGTTTCAGCTCGTTTAACATACTTGATTTCTTCCGAACTGATGCTATATGCCTGTTTCTAAATTCTCCAGTTGCTTTCAACAAACATAGAAGCAAACATTCCGATTCGCATGCTAATAAGCACACCACAAAACGAACTTCCCTAAAAGTCGAATGGGTTCGTTCTTTTCTGCCATGCGTAAAAGCTTCCAAGTATCAGAACTTCTTGGTAGAGCAGTAATGTAACAATTTCGATGATGGTGCATAGGAAAATTGGCTTATTTAGATCTCGAGAATTTTCTTTCTGCATTCTACATAGTAGCCATATATCACTAGATTTACCATACCAGTCATTTTGACTGTTTCGAAGGTTCCACTTTGCATAATTTGTTACTAATCATAGTGCAACTCTCCAACTTCTCCTAATACACGGTAAGTAGGACAAGTTACTGTTACTAAAAGTTTTATTATAATCAGTAGCAACTTGGTGTAAAATAAAAGTTCAGAAATGGTTGAAAATGGCTCGGTAAATCTAGTCATTTGGCATAATGATATGCTGAAGCTCTGCGCTTATCGCATCGTTTGACTTACACGCGTCCGCTTCATTAGTGAGCGGATCTGTAAATACGACAGAAAGAAAAACATGTCATTTCAGATCACATTATTTAAAATTACCCGTGAATCTCTGGAAACGAGAAAGAAAAACAGAGCTCCCCCTCCCACAAACTTCCGAGGCAAGTGTTCTCCGTCAAAATCCTCAACAGCGGAGGATATTTCTCACCTGTTTACAGAAGACAAATGTCGGAAATGTCAACAGGAAACTTTCCTCAAAGTAGAAACTGTTTATTGAATGCTTCACTTCCCCCCATTTTCGCACCAGGATTTATCGTTGTGGGTTCTATTATATAATTCACTTCCACGAAGCATTTTATCGTACATATTCTATTTGAATCTTATACAGAATTACGAAAAAAAAAAAGAGATAAATTTATTTAGTTTATGTATTTATTTTTTGCAATTTCAGAAAGTTAAACCTTATACATTTAAACTTATATATATATATAAAAAGTTGAATCGCACAGTTAATTTGAAATTTTAGTGAAAGAGAATGCCTGGAATAGTGGCTCCCAACAGGTGGTCCGCGGAAGCCTGAAGTACCTTGGAAATTCTCCAAGGGGTTCCGCGATTGATTTTAATTTTTTTTAAAGTTATCCAAGACTCGGAATTAAAATACAAAACTTGAATGTTTAATGTAGGGGAAGACGGGGTAATAAGATACAGAGGAATATGTGTAAATTATTAATATATTTCATATTGAATCAGTGCAAATAAACCTTTTTTTACCTCTTAATGAATGAATGTTTATGCAATTTAATGGTATGTGCCTTGAAACTAACGTACAAATATTTAATGTTAAAAAGTTCCGAATTTTTTAAAGTGCTTTTACACTATAAGTATGCATGTTTGACCAAAGTTTGAGATTAAGCGGATGTTTTTGTGTACTACTGACACGATTTATGTTATAGCAACAAAAGATTATTAATTCTTAGATTTTGAGAGCTAAAAATGTTTTTGTCAACTCACGAATGCACGTGTGGCTTAAAAAAAGACCCGGAGGATATTAAGTTAGTGCGTGAAAGACAATGTGTTTAGGCTGTGATTGTATATTTTTGTACATTTGCTGATTATAATCCTGCAGTTGATTAGAGAGTATTTATTTGGTTTTCTATTCCAGCCAGACTTAAATTTGGCATTCATTTCTGCACTGAATTTCTATACGGAAAACTGACTATGATTTATCTAATTAAATATTAAAGTTTAGTTTGTGTTAAACCTAATTAAAATCTACTTTTTCCCCTTATAGAAAGGCTTGTCTATTCACTAGTTTACTAAAGTTAGTAAATATGTGCACTAGACAACTTTTAGACTTAGGATTTTGAAACATATCCAGATTAAGGGGTCCTTCCAGATATTTTGTTGGGAACCACTGGTCTAGAGCAATACACTGAATTACATAATTTTGTTTGTCTGATTGGTAATCTGAGTCATTCATCGGTTTTACAATACTTACTGTAGATGTTCTTGTCAAAAATAATGTAGAAATACTTGTGGAGGTTATCTTACTCTGTTCGTTTACGAAAGCTGCGACTACCCGTCTTGAACGGTTCCATTCGACAAAAAGGGGATACCCTGAGATGGACTCTCCGAAGTTATTACGTTTTAGGCCCATATTTGTTGTGTTTCCCCCGATGTTGATTTATTAGACTGTTACTTTAAACATACACACTAAAAAAGGAAAGCAGCTGGTTTATTATTCTTTATAAAAATCAAACAATTCCTCTTCTTTATTTCTCCCCTCACCGATGAAATCAAATACTTAACGCATGCGCAAAATGCATTAAAGTCTCCACTAAGAAAAACGGACAGTCCAAAGAGAAAACCGTTTTGCATAATGCTGTTGAGGGAGAACTGACATTTTAAAATTCCTGTTGTACAGCCAAGTTCTTTTAATCATTGCTACTAGTGGCGAACTGGACAATTTTGGCATTTTTCAATTCTCCAAATATGAAGTCATTTTTCAAGAGTTAAGATTGCGAGCAACATGCGAAGACGCCAGAATTTGAAACTCCCTAACTTTTCGAGTATGAAACAAACTTAGCGAGTTATCTAAATTTGGTCTAATGGCAATATTGGGAAGTTTTATTAGTGATCTACGCTTCAACTGAATATTTCTTCTTTCAGGATTTCCTCACTAAAAAAAAAAAAAAAAAAAAATAGGCTGACCAGTTTAGTTACAAACGGGGGGGGGGGGGGGGAGATGTGCATATTTTACATTAAGTGCTTTTTCCTTTCTTTTGTTAAGCTTCACACGTTGAATGATTGTACTTTCTCGAAATTATGATAAGCGATCGCCCATAAATGATGTCACGCTTTCCCCCCACACATTTGACCCACAACCCATAGTCACAAAATGTCACGGACCCCCTCCTCACCCCTTTGTCACATGTCACGCTACGTTGCATAAGCAGGATGTCACACTCCTTGTTACCCCCTCCCCTCCCCTTGTCACACTTTGTCGCAATTTCACGGATCCCCCCCTCGAAGCGTGACATCATTTATGAATGATCCCTGAAGCGAATACCATAAAACCTAGCTCATTCGTTATGTAGAACGAGCGAATAAATTTATAGTAAAATGGCGATAACCGTTTAAAAACTCAAAATTAATGCGCTTCAGAATTCTGCCTCAAATTAAAGTGTAACCAATATAATTTTATACCGAGGAATTAAAAAGTTGGAAGAAAGGGTTTACTTATTAGTTTAATTTAAAAAATGTCTTTCGTTCTTTTGTCTTTAAAATAAAGATATTTTACCTTATATATAATATACGATGGCGCTGAAGTATAATTTTTTTTTCGGTTCTTAATGCTAAACTTCAAGCATTATTCATTTTAGTGTATTTTGCCTTTCGGTACTTTAACGCTTACACAACGTGCCAGCGAAAAATTTTCCCAAAATATCGATGAAGGGCGAGTCACTTTGCCCTAACTAGCTTTGAATGACTCATTTCTGTAAAAAGCTTTTCTTTAACATTTTGAAAGCTTCACAGTGTGGTTAGCATCTAATTTGACTGGAATTTCATGCAGATTTTGTTATAGGTAATCGACTGGGATGAAAATTTCCTACCAACTAAGAAAATTTTGAGGCTTTGATGAACCACTTCGGTGATTCATTTTTAATTTTTCGGAATATTCTAATCTTCTATTGATTACGGTAAAATTCAAACAACTCTTGCAAAAAAAAAAGAAACCTTTTGAATCTGTTTGTTTTTTGACAGATTAAACTTTTTGCACTGAAAGGTAATTTGTTGCAAAAAACTAATTATTTCGTTCATCTTGCAAATAAATTTCGTTTCTTTTCGCTTTTTCTTTTTTTAAATTCATTTTACTCAAGAGACATGAACAATGCAAGTAATTTTGTTCAATGTATTGACCATCAGTAGTTTCGTTCAAGGAATAATCGGAAACGTACGACCAACACCACCGAGAAACACCAATAGATAGTTTGAACCAGCCCCACGGTGGCATTAATACATCTCACCTCCGTTACGGAACAAATAATTTTAATAAATGTCAACAGCAAGTAGTCACGGCACATGCTATCCAGATTTAAAAACGTTAATGTTTGAAAGGTTTTTTTTTTTTTTTTTTGTGAACAAAATAAAAAAAATAGTGTTTTCCAAATTAAAATAGCATTGTATTTTTCCTACAGATATGAAAAATAGTTAAAGATTTTAAAATGAATTTTTACTTCACACTAAAACACAAACGCCACCAATCTTCCAATCACAAATTATTTGTTTATTAAATATAGTTAGAGAATTTTAAAATCTGAAACGTACTTCTAATTCAGTTTTATAGTTTCCCGCGTGTTTCTACATTCTCCTTACAGTCTTTATATTAATACATATTAGCCAAAGTTTATTTTTTATCTAAAGCAAAATATCTTCCCTTCTAATAGCTGGTCAAATCAATGTTCGAGTTTTGATTCCTTTTTCCACCAACTATGATTTTTATTAGCTAGAAATTAAAACAAAAATTCTGTCTAGAACGAAGAAAAGATATTTTCTTCACTCAATATTATGTAAAATAAAGACAGAAAATTATTTTGTATTCTGCTGAGGAATTTAACCATACGATTTCTCTCCCCTTCCCCTTCTTCTTTTCTTTTTTCTTTCTTTTCTTTTTTCCTTTTTAATCTTAGTTAATGACAAACATTACTTTCAGTAGTAATGTTTTGTTGAGTTCTTTTATAACAGTTTGTTTTTAAATCAAAATGTGCGTGCATCATCGCGCATTGGTTAGAATGTTAGGAACATATTCCATGGTATACAAGAAAATGTTTCATCCTTTTGGCTGAAACTGGGCTTCTAGCTGAAAGTGGGGGGGGGGGGGGGGGTAGAAACAGAAAAGAAGAAAACATCAATGATCAATGAAAAACAGAGTAGGAAGGCATTATCTGAATAAATCAATTAAAATAGCGTTAAACGTACTTTTGAGCTTCTGGCATTTAAAATTATCCAAAGAAATCCTTCGTGGTCTTCTGGGAAATTTTCAATATGCCAAATGAAACTCCTAATTTTATCGAATTATGAAATACAATCTTCATATGTGTCTAAGAACTGACGAGCTCGGAGCGATGGGTTTCTGTTGGATTGGTTCTAACCTCCCCCCTTCTCCTCCCGTGTTTGCACCACTGAACTATTAAAATCCTCAGCTTTCCCCACGTCCTCTTACATATCTTTAAATCGGTCCTACAAAAATGCAAAATAGAGATTCCTTTGCATTTTTAAAAAGGACTTTCATCAATTCGTGCTTTAAATTGTTTATCGAGATTCCGTTGCATATTTTGAAGCATGTTTCATCAATCCGTGCTTTAAATTGTTTAACTGTATAGCACTTTTTTGCCTTCTTCTTTCTTTGTCTTCCAGGCACGAGGATCTGTCGACATCTCATTGTTGCGAGGAGGCATTCTATTTAAAATTTTGGTCAGTGGAAAAGTTTTTATATTTTTAAATCCAGCCTACGTCAATCCTTCTCCTAATGAGTCTCTCGATGCCTTTCCCTTTTGGGAGCTCGCAGGAGACCTTGAGAGAAGAAAAGAAATTAAAAGAGAAGCTGTGGAGAGACCGGGGGGAAAAAAAACTCTACAACAATTCCTCCGGCTCGCTCGGATTGTCGCCGCCGGGGGCCGCCAGGTGTCGCTGCGTTCGCACCATATAGCGAGCTCGTGTGTTATCCGGAGCCCCAGACCTCGCAGTGAGCACGAAAGAGGCCTGTGTTATGTGTGTCCGTGTCATTATTCTATCGTGATGGTTCGCCGCTAATCAAAACAAGAAAATAATCCACGATCGAATACGAATTAAGAGGACTTTTTTAAACTTTTTTTTCTCGGTTTATTTTTTTTATACACTTTTTATCTGTGCTGAAAAGGATTTCGTCGGGACCATTCTCAAGGTAGGTTTGGAGACTATTTACTTTATATTAATTATTTTTTTTAATTAAATGAAATGACATTGCAGTGGGGATGGATTTTTTGAGTTAGTTATCTAAGACAAATCGAGCAGCAACGTGTAAACCTAAATTACAATAGAAAAACTGCAGTCAAACCTGAGTGTCAACTTATATTTTAGTACCTAAAATAAATAAATAACTTTCTCGGGCCAGTTTTCAATAACTAAATCCGTAATATATTTTTCATTCCTGAAGTTATATCTAATTTTATATCGCACTTTGTATTATACTAGCATAGGTATTCTTAAATACGTCAGGCATTTTTTTTGCAACACGTACCAAGGTTAGAGGTTTTTATTAAATGCATGTTTACAGTACTTGAAAATTTGCATTTAAAATGAGTTTGCATTTCGACGTATCTTACCTGTATGCTTAAATAATGCGAGCATGTAAAGGGGGAGGATGCAACAACTAAATCCTGACTTTAAACATTCTAACTTTCAGCATGACAACTATAATAGTGATTTTGTATTTTACTTGCAATGTTGCAGACGTATTGTTTTCTTAGACATTGCTAAGATGTAACGTTCTGAAATAAAATTTAAGTCGTCACCAGCTTGGAACAGCAATCAATGAACCAATAATTTGGTCCATGTCTAATGAGCAAGTAAACATTTCGCATTCATTTCCAAAAATAAAAAAAAAATGACTTCAATCATTAATTTATATTTTAAAATTTATATTTTTCCTATAAAATAGTAATATGTAAAATAGTATTCTTATATTTTTGTCTATTGTTGGACCGTTTCGCTAAGGCTGTTTGGTTGCAGTCGTTTTGTACTAGCACATAATTATTAAAAAAAATATTTCGATTACATTCCTAGGCTAGCTTTTATTACCTCTTTATTTATTTTTTGTATAGTATTACAATCAAACTAAATTATATTCAATAATGTATTTCTTATTCACTGAAGATGTACTCAAAAATCACCTGAAAGAAAAAGCATTCTTGAAGCAGGGCGACGTTTGCCATTCAAATGATGCGAAATTGATGATGATTCCTAATTAAACATTTTAACAATCGTTCAATAACAGCTTCGAGTAAAATACCCTATTTCGTTACGTAATTAATGCCGTTTTTGCAAAGAGTTATCAAAAGAGAGGAGGGAGGAAAAGTCGAGTACTCCAGTGTCAGATGGATACTTGTTGGAATCCTTGAGCCTTCTAAAAGTGGGAGGTCTTTGGCTGAGGTTAGGTCGTCCTCGTCTAAAATAGATCTTGTACAAGCTCCTACCGAACCGTGTTAACAAAAGCTCTTTATTTAGTTGCGAATCGGTACTTCGGCTTCGAGAAAGTAGTTGGTACTTTTTAGAACTAGGGAACTAAAGACAATTAATGTAAGTAAAACGATTTTTTTAAATGTGTTTCATAGTAATGATCTGGATAAAGTAATCTGATTACTATTACTTACGCTCTTGAGAAAAATTTCATTTACTTTATTACGTCTTAATTGTCATTCGTTACTGATAATTGGGTAATAATTAAAAAAACATTAATATATCGCTTATAGAAATGAACAGTGTCTTATCTCTACAAAATGGATATTTTTCAAGAGATTCGTTTGAACGTTTTACAATTTGTTTCATTTAATTGGCTTATTTGTTCCAATGATTATTACAATCGATTTTGTTCAGAAAATAGTGATTGTTCTAGTTTTCTCTCACATGATGGATGTTAATGATGTCAAAAAAATTTAAAATAACTGTAAAAAATAGTCATTACAGTATTGCACCAAGAAAATAAAGTTGGCCTCTAGCCTTAGTTTTTGAACATTTTCTTACGGCAGTATTCCCAATATAAAGAGCGCAAAAATCTGAACATTTTGATATAAAAACCAAAAAAAAAAAAAAAACGATTTCTTGCAGATATGACACTGTTCATTTCTATAAGCGATATATAAGGATTAGGCATAAATTAGACTTACTAACGAAAAATGATTTATTTAATTAAATCGGAACATTGTAGTGTATCAATTAATCAGCTCCAGCCCAGAGCTAGGACACTAAAGTCGATTAATGCAAGTCAAATTTTTATTTTAATTGTTTATTAGTAATGATTTTATAAAGTAATCGAATTACTATATCACTTGCCTACTTGAGACTATTTTGATTCACTTGATTCTTTTATAATTATCATCCCTTAATGGTAATAATTGAAATATAAAGATATGTACTAGTAAATGTTAGTTAGTTAAGCATTAATTAATTAGACTTAATTCTGAAAATAGTTTTATATGATCTAAATCAGAACAGTGTAGCGAATCAATTTGTCGGTTGCAAGATGCATTTTATATTCTTATTTTTTTCCAGAGAAATTCATTTAATAATAGTAGCATCCATTTACATTATGACGTTTAGGAACACGCATAAGAAGATTTCTCACAACAAAGACGGTTCAGAGCACTTTCTGCTGAAATCAAATGGATATCTTCAATCCAAATTTTACTTTTCGTTCAAACCTCAATGTAAATTTAGTTCATTTTTTTTTCTCTGAACCGTATTCGTATTTCAATAATAGCGAGTAGAATTTAGTACTGTCTGTCAGTCCAGAGTGTTCTGTAGCAAAAAAAAAAATCTGTCCTGTAATTCCAAAATTCGAAATTCTGTTCCTGTAGCAAATGGAATATAAATTTCGTTGTTTATTATTGATGACTAAACCACGTTTGTATTTCGATAATGGTAATTGTGAATGAATACTGACTGTCCTTCCAATGTTGTTTTATTTTCTGTAGAACGAATGTGTAGAATTTTCTTAATTAAAATCGTTCAGACTGAATGATATTAAATAAATCTCTGACATCTGTTTGCAAAGGAAATAGGGATCAACCCTTATTTGGCACGCACACATTTCAGTAACGAAAATTCTTATCCTAACTGAAGTATAGCGACTTAAATTTTGTGCTTCATTTATCGGAATCTTTCTGTTATATATCACTGTAACCGTACCGGCAAAGAGTTCATGCACAACCTCATCGAAGCAATGAGTTCGAGTCACTACTGCGGCTCTGAGCCTGAACTTCCTATTCCAATAAAGTGATCTTAAACTAACTTAATTCGTCGACATAGTTACAGCACTTTCTTTCAGAAAAGTGTTGAGTTTAGAGTGAATTAAAGTAAAAGAAACAATGAGTTTCGAGAAAACAAATCTCTTTCTGTTAACGAATAACCACAAATAACCGTTGAAGCTCATTAGAAAGTGGTTTTTAAAAGCAAGTACAGAAGATTAGAAAAAAAAAATAATAAATTCCAAATAGCTCTCTCACAACTTCAAAATTTGATTAGTTTCATTAAAATTAAATGAGTTAACTCGTGTTTTTATTCATTTATATAGTTATTTTGTTTTGAAAAGATTTGATAGTTACGTTATTGGATAACGTTTATTTTACTAATGATATATTTTGTTTAGTATTTTATTTCCTGATTAAGTTTCTGGCCAGCGGTTAATGTGAAAGATTGCCATTCCATCAATTGGTCAAATCATTAGTTACGCATTTAGCTAAACTCTGGTTTAGAATAATATCAAGTAGCCGTATTTACTAAAATTCGATGCAAAAAATTCATTATACATCCAGGAACGAATACCATGCAGCAGTTGGTGTTTCCCCGAGAGTCAAATATTATTTAAAATCATATGAACAACAGGCGGAAACTTTATAATTTTTCCACTGTGGAACAAGTTTTCTGGGTCTTGTCTTTTTCTTAACCAATTCCTGTATCCATGCCAGTATTAAGGCCGTGGTAGTCTAGTGGTTAGAGCATTGGACTTCCACCTGGACGGTAGCGTGTTCGATACCGCTGAAGACTCACCATGTACACTTGGGGATACGTGCGTGTAGAATCCGTGGACCCCACTACCTCGCCCCGTGCGCAAGCAATCCTAAGGCCACGGCTAACAAGTAGCGGTCTGATGGAGAAAAGTATATAGATCCTTGATTGTTAGCGCAATTAAAATTAAAAACTTTTAAGTATAGGTACCTAACTTGAAATATTGTACTCGGATATTATAATGCACCTATTTCGCTTTTCAATGGAGGTTACATTACAAACAAAGTAATAATCTTATATTTGCTTTTACATAATAATAATTAAAAAATACTTTATCTTTAACAAAAGTTTTTGTGAAGTGCAATTGCAGCAAAACACATTTTGCGTAGATCTCTCCTTAACAATCTTGTATCCCATAACAGTCGTTGAATAAGATAGCAATAAACTTGATGCAATATACGAGTATTTAATGTTTTTGACAGATCTACGCCAGCTATGTCCAGTCGGAAATATTAAGCGAGTCAGTAAAATTTAATGAATGTTACTTGTGCGAGAGGCAAAGAAATAATATTTTTCAAATGGTAATTTTAAGTGACACTCTCCGTAAAATATTCCAGTTATGAAAAGTCAAATAAAATATTTTTCATGCAGTTGCATGTTATCAAATGCTTACGGCATGGATTGCATATTCTTTCTCAACCACTTGTAGTGTTACTTAAAATTAGATGCGTAGTGCTGTTCTTCTACATTTTCGGCGTCAGCGCGGTTGATCCAAAAAAAAAAAAGCTTTCAAACTGAGCAAGAAGTTCCTTCTAGAACTATACGAGCCTATTTTCCCAGTGTGCCTACATATAATTTGTTTATATAGCCATCTTCCTCTCTTTTACTCGTTGAGCTTAAATTCTTTATTTTTTTCAAATTTTCATTTACACCTTTTTAACTGTTAATGCAAAACACAATAAATATGTTTCAAAAAAAAAAAAAAGAAAAAGAAAAGCTTTACCTTTTATAACCGACAATTGTGTTATTGCAAAGAAAAAAAATTGATTTTTAATCGTTGACAAAAAGAAAATGTCAATATCAAAAATTAAACATAAAAAGAAAATCACCTTAATAATATTTTGCATTTAAAAAATCGTTTGCCGATCATTATTTTATGTGAAAACTTAGAGCTTTGATTTCTCTCTACTTTGGTTTAAGTCAACACTTTTGATTTAATCATTTAGTAGTTTTTAGTTATAGAATAGGCAACTTTCATCAGCGTTAAGGAAAAATCAATTTCGGTTTTTACTCATTTTTCCTATTTCTGTTATTTACTTATTCATTCATTTATTAATTCATTGATTCACGTATTTATTCATGCATTTTTTAATTTCTTCATACATTCACTCATTCATTTATTTGGAAATTCCATAAGACTGAACAACTTAAGTTAAAACTAATTAAAGCAGTTTTAGCCTCATAAACAGTGTGTTTGTTTTTAGTTAAAAAATATTTAGTCTCAGAAAGAACATTCTATTGCTTTGTTGCACCAAAACTTGAGCATGTTGCAGACCGCTCAGTTATGAAAACTCTCTCTCAGTGCCTCAGTCTGAATCTTCTCCGGAGGGTTATTAGAAGCGCTTACATAATCACACATTAACATACTAGGATTGGTATATGGAGTAAAACCAACCGTTCTAAGGCGTTACGCCTCTGTAGAAATCAATAAAACAAAAATTAAATATCAGAATTAGTCCGTTTGTTTTGTGCGATAACAATTAAAGAGCAAATCAGCATATTCATTTCAAATTGCTAAAACCTATTATATAACTACTTCTGGCTGCCTTGTAACCTCAAAGTATAACTGGTTTGTTGGCTAAGAATCAGTTGAAAATATCTGCACATTCACAACAGTTGCCAACATTAAGATTTTTAAAATTGTCTTCAGCATACATCGCATTTTACAATCGCTTTTGCCTTTTTTTTTTTTTTTTTTGCCGCATCTTCGCATTTGCGTTAAACAAGAGGTCAGGTTAAACACTTTCATATCCATTTAGTATTTCTAGCTGTAGAATATCTAACAAAAAATTATTTTTCGATTAAAAAAAAAATACTACACGAAAAATAACTTTGTTGTACATAAACTACTCGTTTATTCTTTCCATTTTACTAAAATCTTCTACGGAAATTCTGGTTCATCTTTAACGTTTCCATTCTTGTATAATCTTTCTTTTAGAGTACGGCAAATCGAATTGATGTTTCGCAATATAGTTTTTATGAAAGAACATATTTTTTATTCCTTCTAAATATAGTACCTTGTAACGTAAGGCTCTAATCTCCTCTACTCACGATTCACTGTGGGAAAAATGATAGAAGGTGCGGTAAGGACAATTCGCTTATCTAATGAAAGCAGTGAAAACACTAGTGCACAACAGCTCTCGAGATTTGTGCCTATCACTTATTGTCTCATCTGGAGAAAGCCATTATCTTTCTTCCTCCGATATACTTACTGATTCTGCATGAGTGTAGGTAATATTTTTCATGATTTTTTTCAACCTCGGGTTAAATTACGATGCAGAACATTCATTTTTAATTTCTCGCAGAGCCCACATTTATTTCCTGCTATTAAAATTAAAGACTTTAAAGAGTATAATTGATAAAGCCAACGTTATTAACCACTTAGCGTATTTGCCCGTATCTGACACGGGCGAATGTTACCGGGACGTTTGCCCATGCCCGTGCATTTTTTTGTTTCTAATGCCCGTTTGAGATACGTTTGCACTAGCGTGCCTCAAGTAGTAAGAGTGATGACAACGGCTACTGCGCATGCTCCCCGCCGCCATATTTTTACCACAGCGCCTGCGCATTGCCAAGAGGCGCTGTAAAAGCGGCGATGCGCAGGCGCGTTGGTAAAAAGTTAAAACTGGTAAAATCTATTGTCGTCACCCTTATTACTAGAGGCACGCTAGTTTTCACTTTGTTTGCATGTCTATATTACTTTTACTCCACCCCCGCTTCCTAGTCCCTCCACCCCACAACCTGGAATTGCAAAGAATAACTTACACTATACTACTGTTTCAGGAAAAATATTCGTGTTTAAGGGGTTAAAGCCCAAATATTTCTAAATTATTGCGTACGTGTAATTTCGGGGTACAAGAATCCTTAGCTCAATGCAGAAAAAGTTTAGAGCTTTCGATGAATTTTGGATAAAATTCACAAAAGCAATAAATAAATGAATAAAATCATATATTAGGTAGAGTTGTCATGAACCAGTCTGAACTTGTCCACCATTTTGTTTCCCTCAGAAACTCATGTTCTGCAACGTGATAGCATGGTTGCTAGTTAGGCGTTTTAATTGTGTCATTTGGCGTTGATGCATTTTCGTAAACCTAACATTATAAAGGAATATATATCTTTAAGAACACTAGGAAGGTCGTCAACTCTCTAATGATAAGTAAAATATAACGACGACTAATTAAAAAAAGTTGTATAATTAAAGAAATTTTTAATTACTAAAAAAATGCAATTAATGAAGCAAATCATATGAACTGCAACAAAACAAAGTATTATTTTTTACTCCATTGTTGCACCTTCTTACTTCAGCTCCTTCCTGCGTTGCTTATTTTGATTATCGTTTTCATGCGACTCTGGTCTCTAATATTAAAGAAATTATTATTTCTCATTACTAATTCTCCTCATTCGAAACACTTCACTGAAATTCGTCCTTACACTTATCTTAACAAATTACTATTGTCGAAAACTATAAATTTTATTACTTTTATAATTCTCATGGAACAATTAATGGAAGTCTTTAAACTACATTTAGAACTTCGGAATAAGTGTTTATTTATTTATTTATTTTTTTTTTTTTTGGTTTTCTATATCTTAAATTCACTTTTGTCCAAATATTCTTTGTTCAAAACACTTTGAATAACTTCAATAAAGCAGTATATATTTTTAAAAATCATAGTTCACAACAGGGTTCGTTGATTTAAATCAGCTTGATTTAAATCGCGATTTAAATCAAGTGATTTTTTTAAAAAAAATCATTGATTTAAATCAAGTGACTTTTTTTCAAAAAAATCATCAAGTTTACAATGTTAGAAAGTGTTGTAAAAATGAAATATGTTGCAATTACAACCACTATTTCAAACAAAACTTCCTAGGCCCATCTGTCTGTGTGAATAACATATTTCATAAGTTTAGAATTAATTACATTTTTTTTAATTTTACAATATTACTCTTATTCTTCAAGCGTCTTAACCGCAAAGCATAATTCATTCAATCATTCAAATTAAAATTCATAATAATCATGAACCATTCTGTGTTCTTTATCTTAACAATAGTATTTTAGATCAATTTAATAAATGCCACACAGTAAATAATTCAGAATGATAGTGTTTAAAGCAACAATTGTTGGAATTTAGAATATGTATCCTTAAGGTTCCATCCATGTCCCCTAATAGCCTAAGGTTTTTTTCCTCTAAAATACTTTTTTATCATAGAAGTTTGCAATAAAGCTATTTGATTAAAACAAAGTTTCAGTTTTCAGTAATGGCGTGAGCCATTACTAAATGGGTAAAATATTTCAGGCTTTTTCATTTATAAAATAGAAAAATGGTTAAAGTACACTTGATGTAAAAATTAAGTACATACAATTGTTACTTTTTTCAGCTTTAAATAGCAAAATAATTCAGATTAAATTTGTTCATTTTCTCTATACTTATGAGTGTACTTTTATTCCTGGTAGGGTTAAGTTTCATTTGAGCCATGCATTTATATTAAAATTTGTTTATTATTATCATTATTAAAAAATATTTATTGCTGTGAAAAAAGCTTAAAGTATGTTTTTGCATATTGATTAACATGCCATATTGTTTCTATGGATTTATCATAATAAATATCCAAAATATTTAAGGTATTTTTAAAAAAATCAAAAAAATCTGATTTAAATCAAAAAAATCACGAACCCTAGTTCACAATCACCCGAAATTTACACGAATTCAACCAGTCAAGTTGCATTGATTTCGAAGGAACATAATCAACTCAAGTCTTGATTTGATGTTTAATTGACGTGTTGACTCTTTGCAGATTTCAGTAGGTTTTTACCTCGGATATAAGTGTCGACTACCTTTGAAAGTTGTGAAACAAGGCTCTCTCTCTCTGAAATGAGGTACCTCCTGTCCCCTGTCCCCACAAAATGTTGTCGACAAAGGGCCTCAACAAATACTTTCAAAACGAGTGTGTTACTACAGTTAGACCACGGAGTTTTGATCGTTGGACGCTTCTGCGCATGGCAGAAAGGAACGAATCCATTCGAGCTTTAGGGAAGTTTGTTTTACAGGTGCGTTTATTTAGTTCGCGAATCAGAATGGTTTCTTCTCTGTTTGTTGAAAGCAACTGAATTTATGAACTGGCATATAGCCTCAGTTCTGAAGAAATAAAGTATACTTAAGGAACTAGAACGAGAAGAGAGAGGCACATTCTTTATACCAGCAGTTCCATGAAGGGATTCTTCTTGGCACTTTGCCAGCCAGCTTGCTTTGGTTGATGGCAGAACCAAGGTGCACCCATTGAAAAACAAAAATTATTACTGAAAATGAAACAGAAAAAGTTTTATAGCAACAACAGAGATTCAGGTTTCTGATCCAGGCACGATTTGCCGCCACTAATATATTTTCTTCCTCGATAACATGATCTCAATATGGCTCAAGATGCCCATCAAAATATTGGTTTTAACGCAATCTTAACAATATCATTTCGTAGAAACGTTTTTAATCGTTACCATAGCAACCATGAAGAGATTGTAATCCATTTATATGCCTCAGACGTAGAAAGTGAATATAATCTTAAATGTTATCGCAGACAAGCACCGGAAGGAAATAAAAACTTGCTTTTAATATGAAAGCAAGATTTTATTTTGAAGAGCGTGCATTACTATATCGACGTATAAGAAAGCGTTTGGTAAATTTGCGTCGTTTAATTAAATCATGTATTAGTTGTGAAATATTATGAAATGTTTTGGTGAGGTTAAATTCGTGTTTATTTTCAAGAAAACAATCATTTTTAACGATCATAAAAACGCAGCGGTTAACACATGTACGCTTTGTTCCCTAACAAATTTGGAAAAACTAAGAGAAAAAAGAAAGGTGGGAAAAACTGGAAAGTTGAAAAACTTCGTTTTAAAAACGTAGAGTTGCACAATAAAAATAATAAACCTGGATTAATGAACGACATCCTAATATCTACATTTGTTAGCTGTAAAACCTGTCAGAAAGATAGAAAACGTAAAAAAAAAAAAAAAAAAAAAAAAGAGATAGTACAAAACGAATGGCAAACTTGGAAGAAAAAAGTATAAACATTCTGAATCATTTAATACATTTGATAGTTTTTTCGAAACATAATAAGTGTTCCAAACAAGCTAAGGGAAATGTAATTAAATTTTTCTTGAATTCTCAAATCAAATGTGTAGTTAGAACTCCAACAATACTTAAAAATGCTCGTTTTTTAATCACTTTTGTTTCATAATATCAATTTTACACTTTTCAAGCGAATTTAAAGTGCATCATTTTGTTACATTTTACTTATAGGCTTAACGCAAATTTATTCCCTGGTTTTTCCAATTGATATCGTTATGACTCTCTTTCTATGTTCTAAATTTGCTAGTCATATCTTGAGGTTCTATTTTTACGCTGAGATAAAAATTAGTTTTTACAAAATGTGAGCGCTACTCTGAAGTAATCTCGGTATTTCGTAATTGCAAACGAAAAAAGAAGCAAGAAAAAAGCTCACTTTGAGTTTTACGAAATTTTAAATAACTTTATGTATTTATTGGCAATACGTCTCATCTAAGAAGCTTGGATGTGTTTTCCCCCTTTGTCCTTTGTTTTATTTATTTATTTAGTTTTAATAAACAACGCTTTCTTAAATTTCGTATGCCTTATCTTCCTAGTTCTATCCTCAATGTTTCAGTCAAATAGAAATAACTAAGCAGTTTAATTTTGTGATAGTCTGAAAAGAAACGGATTAATAAAACAAAGTAGAACTAAAAAATTGTTTTAAAGTGACAAATTGGTCTTCCACGTATGTAATTTTGGCACCATTTGTTGATGACTTGGCGTCAATTGTCGCTTTGCCGCCCTGTTGGCAGTATCCATACCACTTGCAAGCAAATTTAAAAACATATATTTAGAAGAGTTGAATTTTTATTTATTGCTCTCATAATTGAGATTTGTTTTGTGCTGCTGTACTGCAAAATGGCGACAGAATGTATACTTCAAATTACTGCGAACTGCGACAAACGCTTTGGAATATTAATGAAAAAAAAAAAAAAAACATTTTGTCCAGACAGCAAAAGTGCTTGAGGATTTTGAAATACTTTTATATTCTAATGAGCATAATGACGCAAAAATGAACTATATTTTTTGCAAGAAAGAAAGTAGTCATTGTTTTATAACTGCTAATTCACTTCAGAAGATTTATGGTTGGTTTTTCCTTTTATTTGCCGTCATAAAAACTTTTATTCCTTCGAACAATACATTTTAGCATATTACTAAGGTTCTAAATTTATTTTCCTTGCTTTTTCATATTTTTTCACAGCGTGTAAAAAGTGACCCACTTTCTAAAGGCATAATTAATTATAAGTTAATTTTTAATTATTTCATTGAATAAAATCTTATTTTAAATATATACCGTGACAAAAAAATTATAAAACAATTAAAACTTTTCTGATCAATTTTTGCCTGTTTTCATTTGATTAATTTATTAATTGTTTCACTACTTTTTCTTTTTTTTAAGAAAATGTACTTAAATTCTTCTATAGCAGGAATCTTTATAAAATAACACATTATCCTTTCATTTTCATTGTTTGATGGCACCTCAACAAAAGTTTATATTTTTTTAACATCAAATATAGTTTGGAAGTAGCTATAAAGAATCTTTCACTTTGTACATCAAAACTTTCAAAAACGTGTTTTGCCCCCAAGATATTGATAATTGCTTTTGTCCTTTTATAAACTAGAGTTCTTGAAACCAATTCAATATTACACGATCATTGGAGTTCAACACTTACTTAATTATTGTAGATTGCTTGATAGATATTTTTTTTTATAGAGGCGAAATTTGAGGACATATCAAAACACCGTTCAAGTCCTTCCCTGAACCTCAAAACGGTACCTTTGCAAGTTCTTGATATTAACAAAGTATTATTAAGGTAATTTTTTTAACAAGAAGTTCTGTCTAAAACCATACGAGCCTACTTTCCCATATACAGCAATATCAAATTGATAATCTAGTTATATCTCTGTCTTTCTCACAGATTTGTTAGATTGTAAATTATTGTCTTTGCTTAGAGGATATTCATTATAGAAACCAACGTTATTAGGCACACATTTGCAAAGTACGTGATACAGGGCTACTTGGCTCTCTCAGCTGCACAGTTTTTCAATGCAAGAAAATTGATCTATGCGAAAGAAAACATTTCTCCATAACTCACATATGTGGTTTTCATTGCAAATGTGTGCCTAAACACTTTGAGTTTGATTATAAGTACAAAGAAACAAATGTAATCATTTACAATTTATTATGTACTTAATAGAATTTTTTTTATATTCAAAGTGGAGGATATAAGATATGAGGATAAAAATGAATGAATTAAGGTAAATCGTGCAGCAATTTTAAAATGCGGGTCAGTTCTAAATGACCCGGCTTTTGTCTTGAGCCAAGGTGCCAGTCCTATATTAGCACATGGACACTAAAAAAATTATGAATCCCTTCGCCAGAAAAAAAATGGTCGCGTTACTGTGACGATGAATTTTATGATAAGTTTCAAACTAAATGTAAGTTTATTATACACGAGTAGCTTTTAAGTGATTTTTTGACGTAGGGTTGCAAGTTTGTCGCTCCGCGAATCTCCGCGGTGATTTTCGCGATTACTAAAGCTTTTTCCTATATTCCGCGAATTTGTCTTATTTTATTATTTTTTTAATTATTGACTCGTCAAATGTCCAATTTTTTAAACATTTCAGAAACCGAGGATAAAATCTCAGCACCCAAAGTTTAAAAAGGCTCTAAACTTGAGCCAAGAAAAAATTCAGAATTATTTTTTTGAAAGCAATAACAATAAACATAGATTTTTCCAACCAGCCACACAATTTTAAGCATGCTGAGTTTTTTTATCCTAGTCAATACAAATATTTAAATGTTTTTAACGAAGTTAATAATCCTTCCATTGTTAATAATAGCTCAATATTTTAGGATGAAGAATAACTTTCATTGCAAGGTATGCTATATTTTGTTATATTTGTGTTCTTGCGAACATTTCGCGAAATTGCTGCGAATTTCGCGCTCTTTTTTTCCGCGACAAACTTGGAACCCTGTGCCCGCACAAAAGAGGAAAAGAAGATTTGGGAATGATGCACTTTTTTCTCAAATAGAAAAGATTCAAAAACGTGTGAAAATAAATAACAATTCTCTTGCTTAAATTATTCTTCACTTGACAAATAATTACCTTGTAAGTAAGTCGGCTTTAAAGTTTATAAAGTAAAATTGCTTGAATCAATTCTTCTGCTTTCTGTAAGAATAAAAACCCCCAAGCTTCCGACCCCAACACTTTACTTTCGAACTGCCACGAGTAACAACAATGTTGCAAAAAATTTATCATAAATATGAAGTGAATATCAGATCAATGCATATTGTCCTTTCTGAACTTGTTAAAAGTAAATGTGATTAAGCTCAAGATGTTCTTATCTTAAGGTGAAGAAGTTTCTTCACTCCTTGTAAGCGCTCCACTTGTTCAAGCTCTTTACAAACGGACTAATACAAGTTGCAAAAATATCTGCGACCACTTAGTTTGATATTCTCGACTTCGTTAACCTTTGTCGAGATTTGAACGGTATTTTATCAGTTTCGCAATATCGTCATTTTTTTACGTGTTCCATGCTACTAATGCAGAATCTTATAACATTTGAGAAGTAAATCATTTGTAGATAAATAAGAAGTTTAAGTAATTCTAAGGTAATCAATAAAAATACTAACAGAAGAAATATATTTGCCGTATATCTAAATATAAAAACGGTAAACAAAATATGAAGATTTAACTGTAATAAAAAAAAATCTCACGTTAAGAAAGCACAAATAATATAAAATGTTTCGTGATTGCTTGGAATCCCGAAACATATTTCTGCATTTTAATGCTTATCACGCATTCTTAACGTGATATATTTTTGTTACAGTTTACTTAGCACAAAGTTAATTTATTATTTTATGAAGAGTTAATTCTATTTTGTTTACCATCTTTAACCCTTTAACTACCGGAATATATTCACAAATCTGTTTGTCTGAACGCGAAAAAAAAAAGTATCCAAAAATTGCATAAACGACGATACATCTATTTCTTATGTCATGAGTTTCTTACATGAAAAAGGCAAAACTGGAGAGTTCCAATCAACATGAGTCGTAGACGCCCCATTCTCGACCTATGGCGATTTTTTGAGAAAAAAATCGCAATAGCAAATTTTGTTATAGGGTAAACCAATGAAAATGCCTGAAAACGGGGCTTCTTAGGACTATTTTTGGATGTTCTCGCTTTCAGATCGGCGACGCACTGTATCAAAAAGGGGTGGTCGATACCCCCTTCTGCACCGATAATTTTGCCACTTTCAATTGCGTAAATTATTACTTATAATGTAAAGAACGAATTCATTTCCATTTGTTCAGCTTTGTATTCCAAAACCTACATTTTCAGCATAATTCATCAAATCGCTTATTGACGTTTACCCGTCAGACAGGAAAGTTTCGCCAAATCGTCTATTGACGTTACCCGTAGTTAAAGGGTTAAAAAAGGAAATGAAACAGTTTTAAGCATCTGCTTGTTACACTAGCAACATGCGATGAATGAAATGCTAATGATACATGTTTAATGCCAAAAAAGGGAATGATAAACGGATTAAATATTCCTAGACTATAAGAAATTTTCATGTATATCTCTTTATTTATTATCTTTTATTTAATATTGCCCAGTTATGCTTTTTCTTCATATAAATTAATCATGTTACATAAACTAACGGTTTATAATAAATACATGCTACTGTCATTTCTTACTAAAGAGCCAAGTTTTAAAATCTAAATTAATGTTTTCTTTTCAACAATTTTCTTGAAATCCTGCAGTATTTATTAAGTAAGATTTAGCTGAAATTAAATTCTGATTTTATTTTTCATCGTTGTAATATTTTAGTTTGAGTTATGAAATGCCCCTTAGTATCATAAAAAGTTAAAGAATAACTTTAATAAAACCCAACTTTATTTAAGAAATGATTAACTTTTGTAAATTTTTTTGTCAAAACACTGTAAGTCATTGCATTGACTTTCTCAAAATGAAATTTTGAGATGTTCCTGTATTTCTAAGAACCCATAGTAGCTCTGTAGTCATTTCAATCTTTTTAAAAACCGCTTTTGTTTAACGATGCCCCACCATTTGGAAAACTTTTAACGATTCAATCGTAGCTTTCTGACGTTTGTAGAGTGCTAGAAAATTTGTTATTTAACAGTATTTCTGAGGTGTTATTTCTTTACTTCTATTTTCTTACCTGCCAATAAAACAATAGCTAAATTTTAATCCATTCTAGTATAGTTTAAATTTTTCTTGTTTTCTTCCACTTCTATTACGTTTTCTTTCTTTTGGATCTTCTATTCTATTGCAACGTTATTGTTCGTACTACGATTTTACTTTTAGCGTCAATCAAATTCTACTTGAAATACCAGTGGCAGCAAGAATACAAAAGTTGGCACGGAATTGAGTGAAAGGAGCCTATGAAGGAAAATTTTCTATAAAATGCAAAAGCTTGCCCTGGGGCGTGAAAAATGGATATACAACTCAACATTTATTTAATGGTAATTTTGGAATATCTTTTTGACTTTTTACCTCGAAAAACATTTGTTCCATTTAGAAGTACTTTGCATTCAAGAACGAATAAATGAAATATTCTCAAATTATTTTCACAATTTTTTTTATCATCGACTCAAATTAATCCATTATAGAACATCCTATTAATTCTAGAATAATAGGTTAACATTTTGATTCAGGAAGGATTGTTCTGAGTTTTTTAACTACAAAAAGAAAACGACGACTTTGCGAAACGACAACTTAGGGCAGGAATCTGCAACATCATTAAACGAATCTTTCCGAGGCATACCTGTTAAGGAGCAACGACTACATCTCCGTCCCTCGAAATTCCAGGGGCGAAGAAAATTGGGTTACCCCTTCGCTTTTGGCACAAAGGATGGTCGCCCGTCAAGGCCAGGCCCAAATTTGGCCCCTGCACAATGGATATTCCATCGCAGTCCCAATCCCTCGCCAAATAAACCAGACGCTAATGATAGCACCGGAATAGAATAAATAGGTGACGCTCCGAAGTGTGCGCTGCCTCCGAATGAAAATAAAACGCACATCACACAAGTTCCGTCGAAATTGTTTCTTTAAATACATCCCTTGGATCGCAGCCTCCAGCCAAATTTCCACCGAATCAGAAATAGGATCTGCTTTATGCAATCTTAATTTATAAGGGCGATAAACATTCCGTCAGATGAATCGGTTGCATTTTTAAGAAGGGATCTGGCAATATCTAGACCCATTGTTCTTATGGCCTTGTGGGATACGGATTTAAATTTTATGTCTATCGTTTTAACCCATTCAATACTGAACTTGTTTTTTCATCTTTAGAAACTGCATTGAATTATTAAATTGTTTAAATACTAACGCAGTTTTTTTATCTGAAATTAATTCCTTAAAAAAATGTTGTGTAAGGGGAAAAATTGCCTTTTTTTACACAACAGAAATATAATTTTTTTATTTACTTTCTCTTGCATTTTAAATCATACAACTTACAAAAGTGTTTCGTAACAAGTTTTTAAACAGAATTTGGTGTAACGAATTGCAATAGTGAACCGTATTTTATAGAAAATTGTAGAAAGTTTAAAATATATATGCTGTGAAAATATCCCAATCAAGACTTAAAGATATTTAACGTTTCAGGCTAAACTATCGCCGTCGCATTTGGAAATATTAAACTTCATCAAGAAGAAAGTTTTTTCTCCCGTAAAACATTTTTTTCAAACATAATTCCAAGAGATTATTTAGTTTAGAATAAATTTCGTAAAATTAAATTAGTAGAAGTGTAGGCTTTTAAACTACTATTCCGAATATTGTTTCTAGGAATGGTAAGACATATTTATTAATATAACGTAGTTGCTGACTGTTCGGACATTTGGAAGTTTTTTTTTTTTTTTTGGAAGGAAATATTAAATTGTTTATTTAGTTCTAACGGAGGCAAATGTAAGAAATAAATATAATGTTTTCGTTTTCCCGGTACGTTTAGAAATAAAAGTTAAATGAGTATTATCGTTATGTTTTGTCTTTTGTGTGTTCATTCTATGTACATTGTTCTGTTAAGTAATTGATTCCTAAAAGGATGAATATCGTGACTATTTAGAGATGTAGCCAACCAAATTGTGCAAAGTTGTCGTAAATAAGATTTTTTTTTTCGGTCTTGCAGTAGTTTTACAAGTCGTTACGTAATTATACGTGTTAAATATGCCCCAAAAAATTGGCGTTAGATTACAGCATGAAAAATGTTCACAATCATTTCAATTTTATACCAATGGATTCAGTTCGGTCATTGACAGATTTTTCCCAATTAATTGAAACAAAACAAAAATGTGTTCACATGACACTTGTAGTATCAAAAACTTTTAAATATTTTTTGTGTATGAAACACAATACGGAAAACGTGTTTGTGTTACTATAAAAGTATGGTTTTTAAATAATTTTCATCGTATTCACGTATTTTAGAACTCTTATGCATTTCTATGTTTTAATAAACTTAAATAAATTGCTGTTTTTTAGACATAAACTAGATTTAAAACTTTTTGAAACTACAAGTGCATTGTGAAGATATTTTTGTTTTATTTCAGTTAACTGTGAAAAATATACCAATGGCAGAAACGGAATCCTATTGGTAGAAAACTCAAATCTGATTAAGAGAATGTTTTTAATGTTGTGTTTTAACGCCAATGCGGCATTTACCAGTTCACCAAGAGATAAATATTCTCTTCTCTAGTAATGACAATTTATCCAACGACTGTACTTAACAAGAGAGAGTGCTGCCCGATATAAATGAAACTTTTTCATTTTGATGCACAATACTCTGAGCAGCTTTTGTAAAAGACCGATTCATTACGTTCGGTTGCCCTTGGTTACCATCTCTATTCTTTCCCTCCTTTTTTTCCTTTCATTATTCCATCAAAATGCAACAGGTTGCTCTGCGAGCAGATGATTTTCGCGCGGCATAGCCGTAGAAATCTTATCGCAGGTGTTTGTTGATGTTTAATTTTCCAGGAACGCTGTTTTCTTTTCTTTTTTTTTTAAATTTAAAATGAAGAATCGGAGCATAGCGGAAGCCTTTTTTTAAATAAATGAAATAGAATAGTCTGGAACAAAATTTGTTGATGAAAAGATTTTTGAGCTGTGAAAACCTTTTTTAATACTTGATAAAATGTAAATTCTTCAACAAATTTTTAGCATAGTTATATTTTTAAGTTTCTCTCTCTCTTTTTCTTTCCGATATTGCTTCTCTGCTTTTTAGACTTACTTAAAATGCGCAACTTAAGCAAATAACATTTATTTCGCATTCGTGTGTGAGTTCTAAATATGCATTTGTTCGAAGACATTTTTATTATTTTGTTTACAGGGTTACCACAACAATCGCAAGTTATATACAGTAAAACCCGCTTAAGAAGTTTTCCAAGGGACCAAGAGAAAAAAACTTCTTATGCGGGAAAACTTCTTAAACGGGTAGGCTCTAATTTTTGAAAATGAATTTACTTAATGATATTTAGGGATGATATCATTTGTCAATATTTAAATTTGACATGGAATACATTTCCATAATTTTAAGTTTTGCTTTAAAATTCATGTATTTATTAATTAATTTTACATAATTAAAACAACATCAATAAGGAAAAAAATCTTTACCGAAACATCAGCCATTTGAAGATATTACATTTACTCACTGCTTTTCTGAAAAAAATCCAGCATAGTTTTTTGTTTTCTCTTTCGCTCAGAAATCTGTAACTGGAAACAGTCTAATTGCCGCAAGCTTTTAAAGACCTCTTCAGGCACATTTTCAATTGTTTCGACAAACCGGCGAAATGTTTCCAGTCCTTTTATGGCTTCTGTAAAGCTGGGAATTTCCATGCCATCTTCTTCATCTTCACTTATTTCTTCACTGCCTTCTGTTGCCTCACAAATATCATTCACGGTAAGCACTTCACATGGTAGTACTTCGTCATTGATCGCAACATACTCCTCAAAGGATGTACTTAATTTCATTTTTCGTTGCAACGTCATCCAATCATCATCATCATCACTGTTGTCAATGTCAAAATCGTACTCTTCTGTTGATTCTCCATCCAGGAATCCAGCTTTTTGGAAACAATTTGAAATTACAGATGGTGTAACTAAGTCCCAAGAAGATACGAGAAAATGGATTGCTTCCAAGATGTTCACTTTTTTAAATTCATCACTGCTCTCAAGCTTTTCCAGTATCCATTTCACGAGCCTTTTTCTATAGTGTTGCTTAAACACTTTGATGACCCCTTGATCCATCGGCTGCAAAACGGAGGTAGAGTTCGGGGGTAGAAAATGCACTTTTATGTTTGAATATTGAGCGTTTTTCGAGTGTGCGGCGCAATTGTCCACAAAGATGAGAATGTTTCTTTTGGCTTTCCTCATTTTGTTGTTTAAGTTCTTTAAATATGATTCATAGATTGGAATCGTCATCCACGCCGATTTATTGCTTTCATACTCACAAGGAAGTGACTTAACGTTTTGGAAACATCTTGGTTTTTTAGATTTGCCAACTACCAAAATTGGTAATTTTTCGGTTCCGTCCATATTAGCACCTACTAATACGGTTAATCTTTCTTTGCTTCTTTTCCCTCCATGACAGTTTTCACCTTTAAAGGCATAAGTTTTGTCCGGAAAAAGGTTATAAAAAAGTCCACACTCGTCCATATTAAATATGTCTTTTGGTTGATAGCCAGATATCAATTCAGGTAAGGTGCTCTTCCATGCATCCGTTTCATGAAGGTCGACGCTCTTGCTCTCGCCTTTTACCGATTTGTACACTAACCCAGCTCTTCTTTTCATGCGGTCAATCCATCCATTTGAAGAAACAAAATCAACGTCCATCTTTTTAGCAATTTCTTCGGCTTTTTCTTTTAAAATAGTTCCGCTTACGGGAATGTTCGCCGATCTTGCTTGCTTGAACCAAATTAACAACTTCTCTTCTATGTGTTCATACTTTCCCCTCTTAACTTTCTTTATTTTCCGAGATTGGTTACAAGAATTCAAAATGACCTCTCGTTTGGCAACAATTCCATTCAATGTCGTCACTGGAAGATTTAATTTTTTAGAAATTTCAACTCTAGATAAATGTGAGTTGTTATCCACATCTTTCAATATTTTGACTTTTTCCTCAATCGACAATGCTTTTCTTTTAATTCCTTTTCCAGACATTTTGAAAAAGAAGCGGAGTTTGTTCACAAATTTTTTCACTGACGTAGGAAGCTAAGAATCACGTAGAAAAATAATTTCAGTGGAAAGAGCTGAGCACCAACCACAACTGTAGTCTGTGGTTCATTCCATTTTAAAACAAGGTGAGAGAATGCATTGCGAGTTAACAGCAACTCATGGTTCAGTTAACTTATTGATACAATACCTACTCACCCCTGCTCCCTGCTTTATTACTGTTGAAGAGCAACACCCATATAGGAGAAGCTACAAACATTTCTTTCTCCCCTTATCAGTCATTATTGTTCTCCTGACAACTGACCTCTCTGCCACCTGTTTTCCTGGAACTTTGGTGTTGAGAAAAGGGTGCCCTTGAGAAAAAGCTGACCAAAGCAGCTTTTCTGAACCTACTTCTGTTTTTTTTCCATTCGAAAGAAAAAGAACTACGTAGTTTGAAAAAAACTTTTAAAAAAAAGAAACTTTAGAAGACTAAAGTGTCACTTGAAAGAAAAAAAAGACCGATATGAAAACTTATTAAGCGGGAAAAAAATAAAATCAAAACTTTTTAAAAGGGTTATTTTAACATTGGGGAGATGGGAATGAAACTGGTATTGAAATTAAAAACTTCTTAAACGGGAAAACTTCTTAAGCGGGAACTTCTTAAACGGGTTTTACTGTATATGTATATATTCTGAGTATACTTCGACAAAGCTCCATGTTTTCGTACAAAATAGCGGAACATTTTAAATGTCAGTATGGTTTTATTTCCATTTATTCAATTCCTATTTCATTTCGCCTCAACAAAGTTTTACATCCTTTCCTTTAAAATGATGTTTAAGTTGTTGCTGAGGTAAAAAAAAAAAAAATACATTCCACTCACGGACTAAGTGTTCTTGATCACGTGGTTGCTAAATTTGGATTTCAGTTGGTTTACCTGTGTGGCGCCTATTTGGGGTAGTGTCGATTTGCGACTAAAAGAAAAATAGGGGAAGTGTTCGAAGAGTGCCGCAACCATCAAGATTCCAACCGAAGATTTGCTCCGTAAAAAAGATTTTAGATAAGTTGCCAAGAGCCGTTTACCTTGCAGGAAGCATACGACAGGTGGAGTGCGTCCCGGCACGAAAAATGCAGACGAAAAATGGTTTCCGTCGCTGAAAATTTTTTTTCTCCTTCAGTTTATATATATATTTTTGATTTTACAAACATGTATGTATAGTGTGCTACAGTACATACTGTAGTATGTGCACTGTCATCCTGTGATAGTTACGTATTAAGTTGCTTTCGTCATCTTGATTGCAATTTCTTTTGCAGTAACTTTTCCTCCATAATTATTAATTAACGCTTTTGTGTGATAAAAAATTTATATCGTAATATTATCCTATCACTCTGTTATCGAAAAATTTATATCATAAAGAACAAAAGATTTGATTATTTTTACTACTTTCAGATGAACTCCCGATTTTACGTCATGCATGAGACTAAAAAGAGATATCTGCAGCTTTCACTCCTAAGGCGACGGTGACTTTTTGTCTCCGTCGTAACAGATTGTTGATATAGTTATCTAACTTACAACGATGATTAATGTCTTCGATAACGCAATTAATCCATCACGGTGTACTGGGGAAAAGTCCCTTTTTATGACACAACAAAAATCAGTAAAAGCAAGGGCGTGGTTATGAAATTATGTAGAACCAATGACTGAAAAATTTTGTTTTTGTCGTTTGGTGTGGAAGTACCTTAAGTGAAAAACTACACGTGTAAACAAAACAAAAACTTAGCTAAATTTCCCATTCCTAATATCTTCATTCTACAATGAAATATATGTTTTAAAGGCTATTTGTTTCAAACCATTTTTGGAGGTACAGGTTCTACTAACAAATCTTTCATAAAATAACACATTGCTTGTGTATCCTTTCTATTTGTGTTGCAAAACGACAGAACCGATTTGATGATCAGGTCAGTTAGAACGAAAGCGGACGAAGACTTACAGGCTGTAGTCGACAGAGTGGCGTAGTGGTCTCGTACGCCCAAGATTGCAGGTTTGAACCTGGCCCAAGTCGGCGGATTTTCAAGATGCAGAAAATCGTCTGCGTCCATGTCGCATGATTGTGCGGCATGTTCAGGATCCCCTGAGTATCCGTTTGGCTTGGATACTCTCCGCTAAATTAAATACCTAGTGCAATTCGCATCAAATGAGAGCTTAAGTGCCGCCATCTAGGGGAAATTGAGCCTCCAAATTCTCAGTGGCAATGGCATCCCCCGACAGTGGTGCTACTTGAAAAAATGGATGCCTATTATCTGGGTACGCATTAGGTCTGCAAGGGTTAGTGACCATACGCAGCCGCATTAGAAAGAAAAAAAAAACTACAGGATGTTTCAGAATTAAAACACGAAAAAACGCATTAAAAATTGCTGGCTAAATAAGTCGAGGAGACTGAGTTCGGTGGTGCTAGTCATTTTTTCGCAAAAGTGTAGAGTAAATTTTTGTTATGTTAAGAAACCTCCTGAAGTAGTAGGATGACAATATGTTCTTTATGTGTTCTTGTATGGAATTTGGAATGTCAGTAGGTAAAAAAAAAACTACAACCAGTTAATTCCTGTATTTTTAAAGTAGTGAAAAGCAAAAAGCTGCTGATAGCTAACGTAACGCTTTCGTGCAGCCCCGCTTTCCCACGTGATATAAACTTACGTTATGCCACACCCCTGCTGCACTCTGCTTCAAGTGGCTATCTGAACAACCCCCAGTTAAAAATAGAAATAAAATATCTTCATACACAATTATTTCTTGGCAGCAGTGATAATACGAAAATAATATTTTAATGTCCAAATGTTTCCTTCATTCCTAACAATGTCTGTCCAAACTCCGATCTTCAATTTGCGTAGGCTATGAATTGACGTCAAAGGCTTGCTCGCGATATGAAATGCTTAAGCATTGATGCTTAAAAGATTCCAAAAAGGCTCTCAATATCTTAGTTTTTATCTACTTCTTTTCCATAGATACGATTCTGTGTCAATTGTTCGAAACGATGTGGATTCTTCAAGTTTTATTGTAAATAAATTGGTGGTTTATTACGGGTATCCTCGTAGAGCAGCGCTGTTAATCTGGAAAGCTGATAAATTCTAGTGAATGGTAGAGTGAAACAATGCTCTTATGGATTCTGGAAGGAGCGAAGAATAAAAATTTTGAACAAGATCTCAAGTGCTTCAAGGATCTCTTCAGCGTTTAAAAAATAGTAAATCACGACGAGATAGAAGCAAAGGAGCTTGTTTCAAGAGGTAATTCATCTTCTGTGTTGCGGGTGGGAATTTTTGTATTCGGGTAATAATTATTGTAATTTTTTATTTAAAGAAGTCAAAGGTACATTTTTTGAATAGCAAGGATGTTTTAGGCGGAAACTGGCTTAGCTAGACCCAGATTTCAGGGGAGGGGGGGGGGGGGGTTCTTCGGGAGAACTGAGCTAATTTCATGTTTTACAAAAAAAAATTGGTTAAATTCTAGACAATATTCACCATTTCAGGGGGTTTTACCCCCCAAACACCCCCTTATCTACGCCCTTGGGCGAGAACAAGATACCATTTGCAGTCGTATTTCAATTTCAGTTAATTTGTAACGGCTTCGAAAATGACGTCATTTTTACTTCAGTGGCATGTCATTCAATGAAATTTTGGCATACAGTGAAAAATATTCCCATGAAAATTTTAATGATATTTCTGAATGAATGAATGAATAAGTGAATGAGTGAAATAATGAATGAATAAATCAGTGAATGACTGAATAAATAAATGAATGAATGAATGAATGAATGAGTAAAGGAATGAGTGAATGAGAGAATGAATGTGTATTGACCGTTGAAAAAGGTATATTTGAAGTAATTAAGAACTAAAGCTAAAGGAGAGCTAGATTATATATAAATTTGATGCCTGTGTAAACGGGAAAGTAGGCTCATATAGTTCTAGACGGAACCTGTTTTATTATTATTATTATGCATGCTAAAATAATACTGCAGTTTAATTTTAAATGTATTGTGAGAGCCCCATCGCCCCCCAGATTCAAACTAAAACGTAACACCTGAATTTTTCTATAACCGCTACGTAGGCTAGAAATATTTAAGTCTGCAAACAAAATGACTTTCCAGTAATTAATTAAAATGAGGATTGGTATATGGTGTATTCTCGTTTATTATCCATTGTATACCCTCACTATTTTCCATACAAATGCATTACTTTCCTATCATCCTGCAACTTAAAATATACTGCAATCTCATGGTGCTATATTCTACGTCACAGGTCAACTTAGGAGCAAACCATGGGTTCCCTTATTTGAGAAACTCAAATTTTTACCCATTTAAAATTTGACCAGTTTTAGGGGGGCTTTTTATCACTGCTTTCGTCATTGCCAAGCGGATGATGGAAAATTCGACTCTCGTAAGTAAGACTGTCTTTTGACAATAGATTTTCCATCCCTCGCTTGGCTCTGACGAAGCGAACGATCATTCCAAAAACCGGTCTGCCAGTTTTAAAGTTTTTTATATGCGCCAATTTATGTTTGTTTTCCATTTTGCTGTGTTACAACCAAAGTGACAACTGAAATGTTTTTGCTGTTCAGGAGCGGAATGAATTTTCCGGTTAATAGAAATACAGCAACTCCAATCAATTCGAACTTGAAAGTCATAATTATCATTTTACAGACTGCTAATAGTCATGGGTAAGAAGATAGTTAAAGACAACTTAGCTATAACCGCAACAAAATTTTGCTGTCTTTTTCGATGCAGTTATTACAGAAATAGCCCTCAAAAAGCTTCTTTACCTTCTGGCTCCTTTCTTAAACAAATGTAAACTTTATTCCTTTTAAAATATATCTTTTAAATTGGCTTCTTTCACATAAAAAAAAGGATTAATTTGGCAACAGTTTAAAGAGCTATTATTCTCGGAGCTAGTTGATGTAATAAGTCAACCGCATTCATTTTCTTATAATTACACCCTAAACCCTTGACATTTGATGATATGCAGACATTGTTCACGAAGAATAAAGTGAATTCTGACAGAGCCGTTATGAAAAGGTGCGAAAGTTCCTAAAGCGTAGGTATTGCCATTAAAAATGTTAAAGGTCAGTAGGTCTTTCTCGCTAAGTGGAAGCGATCGAATGGCGTGAAAATTAGAATGATGAGCAAAAATTGTGTCACCTAAGGCGAAGAAAATTTGATCGTTTTATATGCTATTTTCTATGCAAATAAACAATGAAGCTCGACATTAAATAAATATCGATTCGTCTTTGGATTTTTAATATTTTTGATACAGGAAAATTTTGAATGAAGCTCGGAATTTATGTTTTTTGTTTTTCAAATGAGTTAAAAACTTACTAAAGCTAAGCAATGTTGTTCATTCTAAGTAATTTTCTGTAAAAGTGATCAGCAATGTTGGTTATAAAGTAATAAAGGTGTGTGCTTGGATCTTGCATGTTCTTGATAGAGCAGAATCACATCAATATTCGGGGTCAATTAATTTCTTGTTTTACAAAACAGTGGCACATATGTTGTAAATGACTTTTGCTAATTTCTCATTGAAGTATTTTCAAAGTCCAATGTTGCCTAAAAATACAAACTTGTTGAGCAATAACTCTGAAATTGGGTGTTGTATACGTTAAAGTTTGAAAAAAAAACAACATTAGCTATTCATAATTTTAAATGCAACAAAATCATTAAACTGTTATTTTTTTAATGTGCCACTAATTAGGTAGTTATCTCAAACTATGTATACTAAATACCATTTTTGTAAAAAAATGTCGCTTACCGCATCTGTTTTCGAAGCCATTGAAGGTATAGTTAAAAGTGTTCCAAGTACGAACGTTTTTCATTAATAATTTATTTTATGTTTTTTTTTTTTTTTTTTGCTTCTAGAGTAAGCAATAACAAAAAACTTACTTAAATACTTAAAAAGTAACCATCTTAAAGAATTTCATAACACTTTGGATGTATTTTTTTCTTCGTGTCAATTAGAAGACATGTTGAAGAAAACTTCTCAAGGATTCGAAACAGCTGCATTAATTATTTGTGCTCATTTTATGTCTAAAATACACTATTTTCTTCAATATATAAGTTCGTACTGTCTTCAAAAGCATGTAGTATTGTTCCCGAGTGAGCATGGTTGAAATAACAAATAAATAATTCAAAAAATAAAAATAAAGTATTAAATACATAATAATAAAAGCAAATTGTAGGCTCTAAAATTCGGTATTCTCTTGATGCTTTTTTCACAGCAGACGTGAAACTGATTTAACCGTATGTACAGAAGCTTTGAAAATGTTGATTTCTTCATTGGGGATGTTAAAAAGTAATTGTGAAAGTTTTTTTTAATTACTATTCGTTCCCATAAAATTAAACATCGTACTTAACCTTGAATAAATAAATGGACTGCTATTAAACTTTCATTTATGACACTTCGTGTTCGGCCCGTTTAGCCAAATAGAAGCGCACAAGATGGTCGGTCGCTTGGTCACAAGCAAAGTACCCAAGTAAAATTTCGTGGAAAACATTTTTTTGTTTGGATTGGACATATTTTAATTTTTTTATTAAATTTCCCGAAGAGAAGATGATGCATTTCATGATTTACGTTACAAAATGTATTTCACAAATTCTGCTGTTTTTCAGAGTTTCCGAGATTTTCCTCGTAACGTATCTTCTGGAACGAAATTTTGTGAGTTTGTAAAATATCGGGGTCTCCTGTTCCATCACGTTCTCTGTACTGATTAAAAAAACTGTCGGCCGATCACACCATTCTTTTCGCCTAACCCACCGTTGACGTCAAACGGTTATTGACAAACGCTCTCGAGCCGTTCTGAGCAAAGTGCGCCAATGATTCCTGTTTCGTGTTGAATCGGGCGCGATAATAGGCGATAAGAAAGCTTTTGTGTTCTATTATTTCAGGGCTGTAATCGATATCGGGGATAAGCAAATACTCTGAATGTCGTTTGCATAAGATAAGTTCAATTGTTCATGTCTATTAAGTTTTCGTCAACTTTGACTTTGTTGCTTAACACTGGACAAGTGTTCTAAGAAAAATTGAAGAGAAAGAAAAAAAAAAAAATCTTTTTTTAAAAGAATTTTTTGAAATACAGTGCTCTGAGATTCATCATATTTTCTACTCCAAGCACATATATGAAAGGTGAAATAGTTTTTATACTTGTGGTAAACTCTCTGAAAATACAGATTTATCCATAACGTTTTGTAAAATTTTATTTATTTACTTTTAAAGCATTCCGTTTAGTACTCGACACATTTATAATTTTTGATGAATGACAACTTTTTGTTTGTTCACAAAGAGTTACAAACAGTATTAGGATTACAAAACAAATATTTACAGGTCGTTTTTAATTTTATATATGTATTCCTTTCATATTGAGAGATATATTGTAAGATCTCTAATGAGTTATAATAATAAGGTTTTACATATAAAGACAATAAACAACCATAAATGTAAAAATATTTAATTAAAACTAGATCAAAGGATGAGAAGTTTTAGGGCACAAATTTCAGCAACATTGTTTGCTTCCTTACACTATTCACACTTTTCATTCCATTGTTTCAGAGAAGCCTTCACTCAAACTCTTATTAGAAGGGCCTTAGTAGCCTAATGGTTAGGTTGTCGAGCTTCGGATCGGAGGATCTCGGGTTCGATATCCGAGCCGCTGAAGATCCACCATGTATACTTGGGGATACGTGCATGTAAAATCCGTGGACCCTGACGTGCCGAGGCAGTTCCGAGGGTACCGGAGGGTGGAGATTTTCCCTTTCCTTCACTCTTATGTCAAAAAAGGAAGGTGGAGCGTTTGGGATGGCGCCATCTGGTGTCCTACAAATACATAATGAGCAAAGACGTACTTCCACCGATGTGGTGCTCATATATAAACGGAAGGCGCTGCATACTGCCTTAATTTCTAGTCGCTTCGGCGAAGGGGAGCTTGGATATCCAAGTGGCATAAGCAACAACAACAACAACTCTTAATATAATTTCTTTTAGTATTACTGCTTAATGGCAACAAACTTTTTTTAACAATGAATTTTATTTTTGTTACGACAGCCATCTGCTATCTATAACATTACAGTTATAAATGAATCTTGCCCGACGAAAGAAAAGGGGAAATAATTAACAAATAATAACTTGTTTCCAACATGTTTTAATTCATATCACTAAAACTCGTCACTAGCTGCTGATAAAAAAAGTAAGAAAGAAAATCTGATAATAAACAGAGAAGATAATGATTCTTTAATATTTTGTCTTTGCTTATTTATACATGGGTGTTCATGCTCCATTTCGCAACGTGGAATTGCAATATGGCTTTTGAATGCAATAAATTCGCAAATGATGAAAGAAGCCACAATAATTTCCCTTATGTCTCTAGTATTTTGAGATTGCAAAATCGTCGTGGAATATTCCAACGTCATTGCTACGTTTGTGTGTTGTGTCATTACCGCTCGTACTTCTACTCTAATATATATTCACAGTTCTGGAAGATGTTATTGCATTTACGTAAAACACGTACAATAATGACGCGTGACTTTAAATGCATTTATTTAGAAGCACTGCTGTCTACCTTTTGGCATCACTGAAAGTCGTCATATTGTTGACATAACTTAAAAGTCGTCATAAAATTATGAAATATGATCTAAAAACTTTTGACGCCTCATCATATCTATGAAAATTCCCGTTTGTAATTTATATGCGAATAATTTTTGATATTTCTTCTTATTATTTCACAAGAACATACAGTAGAGCCTCGATTATCCGAGGTAATGTGGACCGAGGGTACCTCGGATAATCGAAAACTCGGATAACACGGACTCTGTCCAAATCGGGAGGGAAACATGGGTTAAAATGAATGAAAGTGTCGTCAAAGATGTAAAAATAAAGACATTTACACAAAAGAAAAAATGTCACATATACATACAAATATCTAATTTTACATGTGCACAGCAGTATAGTACATGTTCCAGTTAAAGTTGTTTCTTGAAGAAGTTTATAAATATATATTGTTTTATGTTTAACGGAACTCGCTCGCTTCTTTGCTGCCGTTGTAGCTGGTGGCTCCGCCATCGGCCGCCAAAAAAAAATTTTTTTCTAGGGCAAATGTACCTCGGTTAACCCGGAACTCGGTTAGTCGGGGCTCGGATAACCGAGGCTCTACTGTATCTCGAATTTCTTATATTTTTTTCATATCTGAAGATGTATATATTACAATCAATCAAATATCTTTCATTTGACAGAAAATATGATGCACTTAGAAACAAAGGGTGTAAGTGACAATATTGAAAATTTGTCGATAACCAGTGCAAATAAAAAGCACCATTCTATATTGTGGCAAGAGATGTTAGTGATATCTCTAACAGGTGCTCCGCAACAACCTGATTTAGAAAAAAAGTAACATTAAAGGTCCCATAAGATCCAAACTTTGAACGCGTTTCTCTTGGAATCATTTTTAGGTCACTTACATCCCTTTGCTTCTCACTACCTTATATGATGATAGTAAAATTAAAAAATCATTAAACTTGGCAGAACGGATTCTGGAGAAATCACTCAATTCATCAGTGCAAAGCGGAAAAGGGAAAATTTATTGTCCGAAAGAAGTTTAAATATTATAGAGACAATATAGTGTTCTTTTCTTACGTAACCTTACACTTCGTAACTTAGTTATCCGTAATTATGAACCAGAGAAGTAACTCTCATACTTTAGAAAAGCGCTCTTTTTCAACTATGGTTTGATCAAAACGTGAAACGTTTAGCTTCGTGCAGAAAAAAATAAAGAGAAAATGTTTGAACGAGAATTTTCTAGCACTCCGAAGCTTGCAACTTTGTACATAGAAAAAGAGAACCCTAAAACACGTTTCTGAAATAAAAGTTTGCAATTTGTGATTTAATAACTTTTCACTCATTTATAGTTTGATTTATTATGTTCTTCTTATTTTTTTCATTATTTCACTATTTTGTTCTTCCCACACGCTTTTATCAGATCCGAGTTCCGCCTATGCTTTAACGATATTTCTAGTGGAATTATTTTCAAGTTTAACAAATTCATTTACTGGGAGAAATTATGAATACCGATATTATAATCTTTCCGAAGTAAAATTCTATTCCCCCTTCCTCCAACGCCATCTGCCAGGCATTAATAGTCCTGATAGAATAGTTTTGGAACAACTCTTCTAATTTAAAGTGATTCCATTTACAGCCGTAAATGGTGGTATGACCCAGTCATTTTAACACTTGCTTACATTCGATCAATTACATTTCCAGATACCGTTACGAACTGAGGCTCTGATGGAATCGTTTTAGCATAGATCTGCATTAATCGTTTTAGCATTTTAACAAATATATTTACCGTTGCCAATTTGTGGTTCTGAATATATACTTTCAACGATTAATAACATTTCCACATGTATTGCTGACCATACGCAGGATTGTTTTGACGTAAATCTCATTTATTTAGACAATTTCATGTCCCGATATGACCATTTTGGGGTGAGTTTTATTGTTAAGTTTTATTTTGACGATGCGTTTAGTTTTCATTAATGAAAGATTTTACGTTTCATACAGAAGAATTCAACGGTAAACCTACACCACTTGTTACCGATTTTTTAAAACTGAACATGAAGTCGAAAAGAAAACTAATTGTTACCAATTACTTTGTTTCTAATAATATAAATATAGTTGGTTCAGTGGTTAAATTGTTGTTTGTTTGACTCGCTTAACTCTAAAATGATGACTATATGCTTATTTTTGAAGTTACTGCTCAGATTGCTGTGCCGCATTACCACTGATATTTTCTAAAACTATAATGAATGATTTAAACAAATGTTTCACTGTTAAATCTTGGATCACGCAAACAGCAAAGTCGTGAAATAATTTTTTTTCGATCGATTGACTACACAAGCGTGCTCAAAACTTAAGCAATAGGGAGTATTACTTTACCACGGATTTAGAAAAGGCACCATCGAAAAGTAGGGGCTTTAGGTGCTCTTTTTAAAAATATATTGTAGGTTTACGTGCAAAAGAGTAAGTTTTAAACCACATAAGGTAAAAAATACTAAATGTAATGCGCAAAATTATTATACTTAAAAGTCATTTTCTCAAAGAACGTTAGATTCGAGACATTTTATTATTCGGCAGAAAAATTTCTAATCAACTTCGTGTTTTTCCCCCTCCCAACTTTTTGCTTAAAAGTATTGATTTTTCTAAAAATTCATATGCCTCAGTTCTATGAATGAAGACATGCGAAAACACGATACCACAATAACGAAAGTTTCTTGACGTAAAGTCAGCTGCTCAAACACATTTGTGGTCTGATGTCACAATTTTTGCCATGCGGGCCATGCTTTAACCATTTACGATCGCTTGCCGTTCCCCACTAACGACACTCTGGTGTGCACAACGGATGCCAAAAACAGAGCATTCATTTGATGTAAGTGTCGAGTTCTTGGACGCGATTAAAATTATGCCAGCAGCTGATTTTTTAGTGCGAGTGACAAACGAAACCGTTTTGCATTGTATGAAGATGAGTGGTGAGTAACAAAGAAATTTCTTTTTATTTAAACGTTTTCTTTGGATTCTGTAAAAGACTTTTTTTTTAAATTGACTAATTAAAAAAAATAATTACTCGAACTTTAATTAATTATCAGCACTAAATAATATTTTGTGTTTTTTTACAATTAGTAAAGCACTTATATTTGAGGAAGATATATTACAGTTATATATCTTGACAACAACAAGCTAAAATTTGGGGCATTTAATTAAAGAAAAAAGCATTTTAACAATAATAGCTACAACAATATAATTTTTCACGCAATTGGAAATTTTATTTGGGTGTTTAAAACATGATCATGTTACGTTCTAAGACAGGCATGATATTTCTGCACTGAATATTAAATCAATTAATGAATCTGTAACATCTTTACTTCTTGTAAATTATAATGGAAGGACAGAAGTCACATTAAATGTGTTTTAAGATTTAAAAATTTATCTTATAACTATAAATGATAAGCGTAGTATTAGAATTATAAATTAAAAACAAATCACTTTGGCTAAGAATTTTAAGCACTAAATTAATGTAAGATGTAATTTTAATTCATACGATACTTTACAAGAGGAATTTGACACACAGGTATGCATTAAAAAATAGAACCGCGTAAAAATGTTTTAAGTTACAGGGTTTTATTTCGCCATAATTTGAGTATTTTATAATTCAAAACATCGTTGCATTATCCAAGCAAAGCTATCGTTGCCATTCGACAAATAATAATTCTGATAATTTCCTCAGAGTCAAAATTAACGTTATAATAAATTATAAAATGGATGGAATATTGTATTGTCATCGGGGTAAGATAAGCTTGTGTGCAAAGTTTGAAGATAGTTTATGCAGTAATAGTGGTCGAAACCCGCGTAACGAGCTTCCGTCCAATTAAGTTAAATAAAACCGTGTAATAAAAAGGTCGTATTCTGCAGGAAGTGCAAGTGGCCCTCGAGCTGACACGGGCACTGGGGCGCTGATTTGGCTTATGCCACTCAATGTCTGGATTTTTGAGTCATTTCCAGTTATCTCCAGACTTGTGCAGCTTCAAGCTTTCCAAAGAAGGAGAAATGTTTTAAATGATTTTTTAAATTTATTTTTCTCAATTGGTTTCAAGTTAGCTGGAATTTACTTTTTTTAAAAGTTTCGGCTCATTTGGCCGGTTCAATGTTCCGACAGACTTGTAATAGTTAAGATTATGTTTATTGGAAGTTTAATCTGTCAATTTTCACCTCCTTGGATTCAACGTTTATTTTTTCAAAGCTAAACTAAATTCCTAATTCTAAAGGTTTAGTTACTCGAAATTTTTCGAATTTTGAAGCTATTGAATTCTATATGAGTTCCTGAATGTTGCTAATCTCCATCTGAGTAAATTAATTATCGCTATGTAGTTTAAGCTTTGTGATCTTTAGCTTTACGTACGCGCAGTAGTAGACCTCTTGACTTTAAAGCGTTATAACGAGGCAGGAAAAGTGCTCATTTTTAGTAACACTTCACGCTCCAAGAAGTTTTTAAGTTTAGGCCTGAGGGAGAGGGGTGATAAAAAATAAAAACGAAACATTCTTCCTCATTTTAATACTATTTACACTCGTGAGACCCATGAAAACTGTAAACTTATCATGAAAAATAAGCAGTATAAAATGCTATTAGTAAAATTTTGTTAAGGATTCGTCTTGAATTGATTGCATATTGAAATGAACATCAAATTTAAAATTTCGAAAGGTAACGCTGATTTTTTATCAGATGGGTAATCTCAGTTTAATATTTAACCTTTTATGCCAATTTTCGAGTAGTTTTGTTCAACCGGTATTTCACAATTAAATGGAGGAAAATGCATCACAGTTTGTTAAAACACATTTTTCAATATTGTTGATTATAATATTTAAACTAACATTGTCAGGGCACTCTTGTTTTTTTAATTGGAACTATGAATCAACTCAACACAAAAAAAAAAAAAAAAAAAAAAAACATAATTTATGTGGTTGAGAGTATTAATTTTTGTTATGGAACTACTAAATGACAATTTTGTTATCTGAAACTATTATATTACGATCAAAAATTAATCTGGAGAAACTTTGCAGGTTGTATCATTCATTTAATCAAATTATAGAGGGCTTATTTAAACGATTCTATCAGAAGAGGAATAATCTCCCTCGGAAGTTTTTTTTTTTTTTTTTTTTAGGTCGCTCTTATCTAACTATCCTTCTAACTCTTATAGAAATGATTTAAATTTCGTTCTATTTCAATAAACCGGAAATGGAATGGAAAACGAAAAGAATTCCAATGATTAAGCTGATTGATATATTTTTTTATAATGTATGATTAGATAAAAGCTTGAAAGGATTGGATAGTTTTCGAAAATTTCCCACACCCAGAGAAGGAAATATTTTTTTCTCTCCTATTTTCTAGCTGAAAAGGAAAAAGTAGATTGAAAGAAGTGGCAACTGTCAAAAAAGTCAAGCAACGATTTCGTGATGCGAAAAATTAAATTCTTTCTCGTGATGTCCTCAACCGAAAGCTATCAAACACATTTCAAACAATGAACAACTACAGCTTCCTTTTAAAAGCAATGGTTTCTTTATTTTCCGGGAGCCACATGCTTTTGCAAATTTCAGCCGGAAGTGCATCACTCTGACGTCAAAGCATCTCCAGAGCTCTTCCAAAGAGCCGGGCATGACTATGTTTCTCTACTGGGATCGCTTTGAAGGACTCCTGCATTTGGCGCGTTTTCGCTACGGATTAGCTTTGATCGGCTGATCGTGTGTTGAAATGTCAGCTGATTAGATTTATGCTCTAAATAAGTATAATGCTCTAAATTAATTTTTGAATTCCCTTTTTTTCTGAACAAACATGTATGACGTAGCGCTTACGTTAATTGATCTAGTTTGATTTACATTTATTTTTAACATAAACTATATGTTCGTATTGCTCAGATTTTGGTCTATCTACTGTCGTATTTGCTACAATCTGCTGCTCTTAAGTTCATTAATTCGTTAGACCGACTGGACTGCAAACACTTTTTGGGATTACTGCTACCATGAGGATATTAATTCAATCCACCTGTTGTTGCTTCTTCGCGCTATTACCAAACCGAGTTCGTTAGAATCACACCTGTTTTCACTGAAATTTGGTGCACAACAAAGTAGTCCCCCCCCCCTCCCCCCAAAAAAACTGAACCATTGCAATTTAATTTCCCCTCTCCTCCTGCTTAACTAGTTGAATGATTTTCTCAAATGGGTGTTTTCTGTGTTCAGTAACTTTTAATTTATTATGTGCATTTTTCGGAAAAGATACATATATACATACACGAATTAATATAAAAAGTTATAAAATAAAAAAAATAAATTTCATTCCCTTTTTCGGCGTCATTAAAGGACTTGTAGTCTATCTCTTGGTTCTGAACTCCTTTTAATAATTTATAGATATTCATTCATTATGTGTGCTAAAATGTAAATAACCTATTCTACCCTCCTACGAAAATGGGCATACCTCAATTTCTTCTTCAATGTTTTCTTTCATAAAAGACAATAATTCCAATATCGTTATTAATATATAGTGAAATCCCGTTGCAACAGAAAATATTTCGTTTTTGCGGAATGTTTGCTAGAACAAACTAGACGTTAACCTATTGTCGTTTACAACGGGATTTCCGTTTATACCGTTATAACCTATATTTCGTTGCATCGGTGATCGCTTTAACGGGATTTCACTGTGTTAGATTTAGCTGAATGAGAATAAGTAATATAAATATTAATTGCTAGGACATGAAAATTGTAATTATTAAAGGGGTACGAATCAAAGCTTAGACAAGTACTCATAAGCAAAAAAAAAATTTCTTTGACCTAAGCCTTTCTGATATCTGATTAGAAATTTGTCCTTTTGCTTCCTGTTGCGTTTTTTTCCTTCAAGAAACTTGGAGATGTACTTGTATGTAAAAATAGTTTTTCCAATTTTAAGCGAAATGTGTGGACAGTACTTATTAAAGATTGAAAAAATAAATTTGATCGAAACTTAAAAATATGCTCCATTAATCCGACGGTGTTTGGTTCTTTTAACTTTTTTTTTTCAAATACGAGTGCACTACTTTCCCTTTTACTTGGTTTGATTCGAATACACACACAAGTTTTTTCTTTCTTTTTTCCTTTATTCTCTCTCTGTTCAGTCTTTACGTAATTGGCAAAATGATTTTTAACTCACGCAAGTCCCTTTATTTGCATGAATTCCTTTTTTCACTGTTGCCTAATATTTCTTCTCGCGGAAAAAGTAAAAAGCTATTTTGGCTCCAATCTCTTGGCGAAATGCTTCCGGCTTTTGGTTGGCTCAAAACTCGAAGATAACTGGCAAACCTTACCTCCACCTGTAATCTGCACAGCTCCCAGGCTGTGTAACGCTTTATGCATTCGAACAGATATTCTCAAATTCCGTTCTATAAATTAACTAAACAGTAAGAACAGAAAAAACTCAAAATGAATTACTTTTATTGTATGGACCGAATGCAGCAAAAAAAAAAAAAAAAGAAAGAAAAAGACTTTTTGAGCATTTAAGTAATGTCATTTTACAAATTGCATCGCATTAAGCTATTATTGTTCAGTGTTTTATGTTTACTAATACAACTCGAGTGTATTTATTTATTTTTTATTATAATTTCGAAATACATTTTTCCAATATTATATTTTCCCAAAATGAATTTGTGCATTCATTTTGGAAAAAGTATGATTCTTAACAATTGTTCGAAACTAAGTAAAAAGTATTTTTACTGGTTAATTTTTTCATGTAAAGGTAATGTAAAGAATTCACTAATACATTTTATGTTCAGTTCATTATTACTATTATTATTTTGGGCTTTTATTTCATTATCACAATTGTTGAAGTTTGAAAGCAGTTTCGAAGTTTTAAGTTAAAACTTTTGTCTCACTTTGAATTTGCGTGATTTTCCACATTCGCGAGTTAGGCTGAATATGTATATATATATATATACACAATATATATATATATATATATATATATATACAATGAAACTCTGTTATAACGAGAATGAAAGAACTGAAGCAATTTTCGCGTTAAATAGGAGTGCTCGTGATAAACCGGTTTACCAGAAATTTAAATTTTATTCTAATAGGTTTAATAAAAATAATGATGGCTTTAAAAAGACTTGATTTTAATTTTTGATCATTGATTATATAAGAAAGAGATTTTTCTTTCTTATATAATCAATGGTTGGTTTTATTTAATTCTCGTAGCATTGCAACTTTACTCATCAAAATGTCAGTGGAATTTCGCGAAGCTTAGCTTCGAAACGAAAGTTTTGTAGATGTTCCCTAGAAAAAAAAAAAGTAATAAAAATAAATAAATAAATACATGCTAAATCCGAGTTATGCTTGTTATGACTTGGTTTTATATAGGCTATCAACATTAAATTAACTATTTATTTAAATGTTTCCACATTAAGCCTCTGTTCTCGTTAAATCCGTGATCGGTGAAACCAAGTTCGACTAACTAACTAATATTATTACTTCGTTACATTTATTTTCCATACGTGCTTGCTATTTTATTAAAACCCCCTTTTAAGCCTATTACACAAATATATAACATTTTCATTTTCTATATGAAAAAAAAATCTATTTTTTTAAATTTTTGCTAACAACACAAAATGAAAAAATACGCAATTGAAATTTAATTGGTTAGGTTAAACGGGGGGGGGGGGTATGTAATAAAACGTTATTATTATTATTATTATTATTATTGTTATAAATATCTGTCTTGCATGAAAGTTATGGAAAGTGGATCAGTATTTGAGTGTAAAAATTTTAAATATCAAAACCAACTCTAAAGTGTGTTATCCAGGCATCGACCAACCACCCATCATGGAGTTTGGAAAGCTGTTGAGAGGGAAAAAAAATCTCTTTCGGTGCTACGAAAAAAATGCATTATTTTCATGGAAATAACGTTGTAGAAAGCTAGCTTGGAATGATGGATAACCAAATTAAGCTCCTAAAACTTGAAGTTTTTTTTTTAAATCAATTTTGTAATGACTACTAAAATCGTCTAAAATATATACTTTGTTTGTATTATTATTATTATTTATTTATTTTTGTTTTTGTCTGTCGTTCTTTCTAGCGGGGCTGCGTATGGCCACTAACCATTGCAGATTTTGGGCATTCCGCGGAGAATCGGAATCCATTCTTTCAAGTTGCACCACTGTCGGCGATTGCCGTTACCACTTTTGACGCTCAGTTCCTCCCCCCCCCCCCTCCTAGATGGCGGTGCCTGAGCTCTAATTGATGCAAACTGTACTAGGAACAAAATTTAGCCGAGAGTATCCACACCAAATGGATACTCAAGGGATCTTTAAGGTATTACATAATCATACAACGTGGGCCCTGTAGCTTTTCTGCACCTTAAAAATCCACCGACTTGGGGCCCAGAGGCGTTGCTAGGTGGGGGCAAGGAGGGACAGCTGTCCCCGGGCGCAACTTCAAGGGGAGCCACATTAATGTTAATTTATTTTATTTTTAAATGCGAAAAGAAAATTATTTGAACTGAAGAGGTGGGAATTTGTTCGACAAAAAAACGGGAGTACCGGAAACCATATCGGGAATGACCAATGTACAACAGGAGTGCGTGGGAAATCAGACAAATAATTTTGTGAAGCCATTGTCCCATTTTTCCCTTAGAAGTGAATGGTCGCTAATAAAAATGAAAGTTAAAAGGGCTGCTTTTTAGAGCTATTTATCATTTAGGAAGCATAAAAGTTTTTTTTATTCCTTTTAGGGATGCCCCTAGGCCTCCAGGGGCACAGGGCGTAGGGCGCAAAATTTTCAGTTGTCCTCTGGCGCTGATAACCCTAGCTAAGCCTCTGCTTGGGCCAGGTTTGATCATGTGAACTTGGGCGTACGAGGCAAGCGCGTGACCGCTACGCCACCTTGCCGGCTTTTTATTATTATTTTTATTGTTATTATTATTTTCTTTGAGTTTGGGGCCTTATACTCCTGTATTTGTCTCCCACCCCGTAGGTTTCTGCATAAAAGTTTTCCGGGAACCTCAAACAAAGAACAAGGTTAGAGAGTACTCGAACCCTAAGTACTCGAAACTTAGTAAATGACGCTCTTGAGTGTTGACATATTTCCGGGTGACACATGGTAGCTGTCACATGCCCGTTAATCTGCCTGTGAAAACAGTGAATGAGGTGGGAAAATAAGCTCCTCAATGTAGGTGACATGTGCTGATTTTAGACCCGCATGCATCACTCTTTCTTCCAAAGCGAGAGTATTTGTGTCCTATTTTTGAATCCAGTTAAAACATTGCTCGTGAATATTTAGCGCTGCCTCGTAAACATTAGTAAGGTACCGATTTGTTTGGGAGCTGGACGTAACCTGTTGATAAACCATATTTCTTTCTCGTCTGAATCTTTTTTTAAAGGGACTTAACTCTTTGACTGCGAGTTTTGCGAAAAATATTTTGCTGAAGCTTGAGGAATCATTATAACGAGGCATTTTTTTTTTCTTTTGAAGTAGTAATATTTTTTTAACTCAAAGGAGATACGTGGTTCCGTTAGGAGTTAATGGGTTAAGGATGTATTGTACTTCTCGAGTATGTATGTACATTCAATGCATTTTTCCAGAAGAAAATATAGCGGTATCTTGGCCACAATATTTCACCAATGTGCAAAAATTCCATTCAATATTTTAATCCTTGCACTTGAAAAATCACAACTGTTCACTACCCGTAATCATTTGGTAACGGATTCGTAACAGTTTTGGTTACATTTACATTTTAATTTTTGTTATATTTATTTTACTTTCTTTCCCTTCTTTTTATAGCATTTTTAGCCCTATTTTTATTGCTGTAAAGAAACGGTACCACTGTTTATTATTTTAGTTTGTTAATACAATTAGCACGAATTTTTATTGCAAACTAGTTTGGTTTTTTTTTTTTGCTTTCAATTTCACTAAACTTACTTTATTTACGTAGTCAAGTAGATCAGGGTAAAAATTTGTTTGGTATTTTATTGCTAACGTTTTCATAAGAATTTTGTTTTGATATACGTCATTAAAATGTAAAGTATGAGTTTGCTTGAGATCGTTTTTGAGTATGCTTTTTCACTTTTTATTTTGATTTCGTAATTTTCATCTCATCCTTATTACCTCTTTAATCTCGTCTTAATTTAGGCAGACGATTAATAAAATGGAACGGAAAATCTTAAGTTAATTATAATAACTATTATTCAGTTGCACCACTGCAGGAAGGGGGCGGTCCGCCACGGCTGACATCTTTTTAGGGGGTTACAACCAAAATGAATCAAAGAGTTTTTAAAAAATACATATACTTGAATTATACTATTCTTTCCATTATTTAAAAAATTTGTTTCACTTTTCAATGCTGCCATTTCAATGTAGTATCATAACTGCATATAACTGTGGTTTAACGAAAGCTACACAAAATACTTATGTATTCCTTTTTCCACTACTGAAAATAATTTAAATTTCAAAATTACAAGTTTAAAGCAACACTTTTTTTTTTTGCGGAGAGGGGTAGGGGATGACGCCACAAATTACAGCAGCGGATTACACCCATGTCAGGAACGCCACTGTATTATTATTATTTTATTATTGTTTGATTTTGCTAATTTTCTCAACTGTTTATCTCAGATTTTATTGGATTAAGAGAAAGTATTATTATTTATCGTTTTAGTTTGTTATTGCTCGGTTAAAATTTTATATTTGATTTTATTTTCAAAAATGTTGTTTAAGACCCTGTTAAAATATTACAATATGGTTTAGTTGAATCTGTTTTCGACTGAGTATTGTGGAATTTTCTACGGTTTGATGCATTGAGTGTTTCGGTGTTTTATCAGGAGTCACAAATAATCCGCAAACACATTTGACGCACTACCGCAGCCAACCAGAAATTTTCATTTAGTTATTTTATGATTTCAATCAATTTTACAAGATAAAATTTACATTATAAGCTTACTTCAGGAATTAGGGGTGGTTTAAAAATGTTTACTATTTTTCATGCATACGAACATACACATGTGCGTAGCTCCTAAAATAACCGGTGGCTTTAGCAACTATGTATTATGAAAGTTAGGACTTCAAAGTTTGTATAAAAATATTTGATAACCAAACCATGGAGAAAAATAAAATATTTTTATTTATGTATTTAGAATAAAAGCAAGAAAACAAATAATTATTGTGTTACAATATAACTTTATTAATTAATAACTTTATAGTTTTGGCTTTTCGACGCTTATAGGCCGACATTATCTATATGTTTTTGATATTTTTTTTTATTCTAACAACTTATTATATTCACTGTCACTACTTCAAACTAAAGTTTTATGTACAATCTGTAGATTTTGACGACAGCTGATGAGAAAAACTCAAACGGACGTCGTAGCTTCTACGAATCAAAAGCTATACTAATTGCAAATCTCGATACGCAGCAAAATAACCTCAGAATTGTGGCGCTTCCCCCTCCACCGCGCGATGCGTCACTGTTATCGCTGATCGTAATGAATTCTTTGATCCTTTAGCTATCCAGTGGTATCATTTAATTTTGGATGTAGAGGACAGATTCGAAATTACAACGCCAAACTGTATCCCCCGATTTTGTTATCATTAGATTTTTTGGATTTCCCCCGTATGGTAGCATATTTAAAGACGCATTCACGTCAGAAGTACTTGTTGGACAAAGAAAAATATGCATTTCGGCGTGCGTCAATAAAACATCTCACATCACGCTTTAGTGGATTATAGAAACAAAACTAGCCTTTTTCTTTTTCTCTCGTTTTATTTGTCTTTAAAAGTTCACAAAGCCAGCATCCTGTATCCAGTTTTTATGAGGCTTGTTTTACTTCCCACTTACCTAAGATAATCTTTATCTTTCTTCCCCAAATGCACAAAATCTGAACTTGAAAAAAAAAAAAAACTAAGTTCATCACTTTATTATATGATGCATATGTTTATGTGCTGTTCGTCTCGGCAAAATTCGAGTTTTACTCCTTGGATAAAAACGTGATCTCTGGATGAAAAGGAATCCGAGAAAAAAAAACCGGATATCTTTTAAATCTGGAAACTCATAACTTAAGCATTGAAAAAGCGCTACCTTGTAAAGCCAAAACACGTGCATAGAGTTTTTATTGATATTTGGGTATGGGGGCGGGGGTACTTTTTGTTTATCTTTTAACGTTTATAAGGCATTTGCACTAATCGGCTCATTATCTTTGAATGACTCATTATTTGAGTGAAGTATATAGTGCGATATCTTTTATTGAGTGAAGTATTTAGTGCGAAGTATTTGTTTTATTCATTGCGCAAAATTCATAACTACCGTACTTTGAATCCACTTATGCGAGCATCAAAATTAAAGCAGATTTCTCTTCTTGCAGTGGGAGCTCTATTCTGCTCGACCATTTTTGCTAGAGCTTCCGGGACACGTGTTAAAATGGGAAGTTGGAAAATGATTTCCTGTTTACCTTTCTTTATTCCGTAATTATATTGGAGATAGTGAAGGAATAAATAATTTTGGTAAAATTAAGTTTATTCCGTGTCTGAGCTTCACAATGAACGCATTCAATGTGAACAATTTTATGTTTGTGTAGAAAATATTCACAGACGATTTCTTTTTATTACGACATTTTTGGCATTTGAATTTTTAACTTTGGCAGCACCAGAACGTCCATGAAAATAATTAATGCGCAATTTAATTAACTTTAGAGTAATTTTTTCTCTGTATTATAAATTTTTGCATATTTGTGTGAGATTATCAATGAAAAACATATTTAAAAATAATTGGCAAGCATTGTTGCTTTATATAAAGTTATAATTTCTATTTTAACATTATGTTCTGTAACTGTGTCTTTATAGAGGTCGGAAGGGGGAGAGTATCTTGTTAGTTGGAACATATAATCGGAGATTTTTAAAAAAAAGAAGATTTAAACATTTTAACTTATCATTACTTTTTAAACTACGAGTAGAAATCACATAAATGCTAATGATGTCTCTTCTTTCTGTAAACGTAATGTAATTTTAATGTATCCATGGCAACGAAAAACATTTTGTTAAATTAAAATCCTTTCGAATGTCGTTTTCAAATTTCAAAAGGGAAAAATTGTGGTGTTTGTCGAAGAATCGGTTACCAAAATTGATCATTAAAAATGAACTCGAAAATCTATAGATAAATAGGCAAAGACAGTTAAGTACCATTTTCTCCTCTCTTTGTCAACCGTTTTTCTTACTTTTTAAATATTTGGTAGCTACTGGTGAGTTATAGTGTTAACAAGAAATGATTTTGGAAATAGTTATTTTTTAACTCCAACTCTCGACGTAGCTTCTCCTTACATCTACAATCAACAATATTTGTACAAACGCAATGGAATTTTCTCTATTTATAATTCAAAGAAGAAGAAATGTTAAGAACAAAACAAAAGCGTAAATGTAATCTATTAAATGAATGTCAAAGCAAAATAATACTAATTTTAACGTCTTAGTTTATACAGTTCTAATATATATGTATATGATGATAAAACATCTAGTACAATGTCAAACAAAATAAAATTCAATTTGAAGCTAACAATGTACAATATAGTATAAAGTGAGCTAATAACTGCGGTGACGCGTTATTTTGCTTCAAACCAACGTTTCGTAAGTTTGTTGATTTTCAATAGCGTTTTTAACTCTCGACTAAATTGAAAGTGAGTGTTCGTATTTCTAATTTACTTAAAAGTACTAAGGTGACCTGTAAATGGTTATTTCTATTTTCTTTACAGGATAAATTCAGAAAGATAAAATGTACGGATAATATGAGTTGTAAATGCAGTAAATTGAATAGCTAACACAATGGTAAATCAGTCGCACTGAAGCGAGATATTATCGCTAATTGAAATATTTAAACATAATAAATTGTTGCCAAAGAGAAAAATTAAAATGTCTAAAAGTTGTTTAAATTGTATGTTGAAAAATTTAGTGAATTACGGTCGAATTTCGACCAAAGGCGAACTTTAGTAATGATAATTACTATTGAACTTCTTAAACATTTTTTTATTTGCTTTTTTACATCTAATTAAAAGTTATTCATTTATTAAGACTTTTTATTATCGTAATAAACTACAAGACATCGTGATTGATAAAATGTTTCTTTGAATTACAGAACTGACTTCTAATTGAAGTCGCTTTGCAAATCGACCAGGCGCCTACACAAAGGGTGAATCATGGATCAAGCTCACGCGAAAACATATCAAGAAACTTTAGATTATTTTAACACAGATCCTGACAAAGGCCTTTCACTTGACCAAGTGAAGAAGTACCAAGAAAAATATGGCCCTAACGGTAAGATATTCAATTGGCTATTTAAGAAAGCTTCTCTTGACATTGCAGATGATTTAATAGTTCACGAAAAGTGTATAATTCACTCTTACAACTCTTTTGATGTTCAACTTGGTTTTGACATTCTAACTTGCATTTGAAACTTTTCCATATTTTTGCATAAAAGTCGAGTTTTAATGAAGTGTGTTCTTATTTTCTTATACGTATTTTTTTTTTTTTTAATTTTCAATTGACATTTTTCTTGTAACGTTTTATTAATCAATAATTTGGTATCTTTTCTACAAGTAAAAATTAAATATCAAGTTTTCCGCAAATAAGTTAAGAAGCCCCCCCCCCCCTTTTTTGTTGGTGTAAAGAAACGTTTTTTTTTTTTTTTTTTTTTTTAATTTGGCAATTAGAAAAAGGAAATTACAGTGTTAGAATTTTCATGAATGCAAGTTAGAATTGAAATCAAGTTGAACATCAGAATTTTACTCCATTTTATGTCTTAACTATTTGGCAAAAGACTAATACATTTTTAAAAAAAAAAAGATTGTATCAATGTAATATTTTTAAAATTATTTAAACCAATAGAAAAAAAAAATATATTGAGCATACAATTAAATTGTACACTAGTTTGAAATAAATCAAAGTGCGTCAAGTTCTCAAAATTCTTTGTGAATGATGGTAATAATACCTCAAGAAGACGGAACTTTATAATTTAACTAGCTGATCTCCCGCGGAAAATCGGCTGGATATAGGTTCAACGATCCAAGACTGAACTTGATCCAGGTAACTGTTACTGGTCGGTTACGATCAAGTTCAGCCTTCAGCAATCAAACTTGAGAATGATTGGTCGATATAAACAAACTAAGATGTTGTCAGTCCAAAGAATCGGAAATTAAAAATTGAGCTACGAATGGAAATAATTTTCAAGAAAACGCTTTAAAATTCGAAAGGCTTAAGAAAAGATCGCTGTATATTAACAAAATAAGGTATTGCCGCTCCAAAGAATTGGAAATTAAAAATTGAGTTATGAATGGAAATACTTGTTTAAAAAACGCTTTAAAATTCGAAACGCTTAAGAAAAGATCGCTCGTTACAAACAAACTAAAATGTTGCCACTCCAAAGAATCGGAAATTAACAATTGAGTTATGAATGGAAATACTTTTTAAGAAATAGAAATAAATTTATTCAAGTCCGTACGTTACGATAATGAATACAAATATTATGTTACTTTTCTATGCTATTCATTAAACAAATTTTTAAATATTGTTTTACCGTAGTTTGTTTTTTGCATAATGTCAGTATCGTATCGTACCGAAAAATTTAATTGTAACTAGTCCACGTTAAAGACATATATATATAATATGGATTTTTATTTTGTGGCACTCATTCTTCTACTCTTATTTATGTACTAGTAAGCCCGGAGGTCATGCGAAATGACCGCTGTTCTAGATATTATAAATATACAATTCTCCCAGCAACCGGAAATGCACATCAAATCAAGGAGATATTTATCAGGTAGAACAGTAAAGTTTAATGAATAAATAAGAAACATATAATAATTTCGGAAAAAAATTACTTATCGAAAAATAACATCTAAGTTATAATAATCTGTAAAATATAAATATTATTTACTATATAATCAAATTGTTCGTGAAAAATATTTATTTTTATCCAACATAATCATCGTCAAAACAATAGTTTTAACGAAACTGGAAAAAGGAGCGCTGCCACTTTAATATATATAAAAAGCGCAGACGATAAATAAATTAAAACAAAGAAAGAAGGATTAAATTAAATTCGCGTTTACATTAATTTTTAACGGAGATTGCAAATCTAGCGATGCCTCACTCAAAATGCTAGAGAAATGTTTTGATTATTAGTCCTGTTCATTATAGAAACAATTGTGTAGATTGCACGATACAGTTTTCTCGGAGTAAGAAATTCGGAATAAGCTATCGGTAAAACAGACACTTCAGCGGCTTATGTATGAGATTTCACTTAAAAAAATATTTTCTTTCACAAATTCAAGTAATTGTTTTTAAATCATGTTCTAAGCATTTATTAACAAGAAAAACATCAACACAACTTCAAAACTAAAATTTAGAAATGCATCTTATATTTTTTCATTTTTCCATGAGTGCATCTCACATTTTTTCCCTCACTTTTATATCCAGTTTTTTTATCTTGCAATGTTATCGATTTAAATCTAATACAAAAACTTTTTGCTTACATTTTTAAAAACAAAACTATATATCATTTATCCTCACATTTCTTATTAGTTTCAAAATCTGTCTCAATTTGTCACATGTGTTTTTCTAAACTGTCAGACGTTCTTCCATTAGCACTTAACTACACGATACACACTTAATCTCAATGACAAGTTTGCTTTAAAAATATGAATGCTATGCACAACAGGTCATCGTGTATTTTGCCAAAATCAGGGATCTTGAGCAGCCACAGTTCGGAGTTGCTCTGCTCTGAGTTCTAATTACTTGCCCTGTCTCCACGCCAGCGCCGCTGCCATTACGGAAAATTAAATTTTTTTATTTATCGCGTTTTCGGAACTAACTATTCAGAATATGATATTTGACCACTGATGAGAAAAATGCATCAATAAGAACTTTGTTAAATCAGAAATTACTCGTGTAATTTATTTTGTACTTTGGTGTAAGTAGAACTTGAAATTAAATATTTTGATAAGACGAACACATTTATAAGAACTATGTTAAATTTGCTTTACCAGAAAAAAAGGGAACTCAAAACATTGTTTGTTACAAACCGAAATTACTTGAATGATTTATGTTGCACTTTAGCTTAAGTAGAACTATAAATGATTTTTTTCAATTTAAAAAGTCATATTTAACTTTTAAACTCGATAACGAACACTTGTATTTTGTTCTAGAGCAATGTAAATAGCGTAATTTAAATTAATTCTCTTTACTTTTATCATAACTTGTGCTTCATGTTTATGTTCACTAAACAGAGCACCACATTAACAAAAACTTGAAATTCAAATGATGAATGTTTGCAGCTGTATTAAATGTTGGTAAATGTTTTACGGCATCGTTTCTCAACCTTGCTACTGTTGGTGTTACTTTAAAAGCCAAAAAAATACATAAAAATCCGCTCCGTACCCTTGCTACAATATTTTATTTCTATAGTATTTAATTTTGTAAAATTTGGTTATAATTGAAGATACTTTATTTAATAAAGTTACGGTTTTTACTTTTTTGTCTAATAGTCCCCCCCCCCCACGGCCCCCTAGACCTGAAAACGTCCCCCTTAAGGTTTACGACCCCAGGATGAGAAACAATGTCTTATAGAATTGAAAGATAATCTCATTTTATTAAAACATACAATTGTGTTTATGTATCTTTGATTCCAATGAATAGATAATAACTTTATATTCTGATTCATCTTAAGTTATACTCTGATTCATATCATTCTGATATTCTAATGTATACTCTGATAACATAGAGCTAGTTATTATGGCCAGTTAAAAATCGTAACCTTGAATTCATGGCTAATGTTAAGAACAAAAAACTAACCTATCAACCCGACTACGAGCAAAAGTAAAAAACCACGAAAAATTGCCATTGGTTCCAATGAATTATACACTACTACATACCCTGATAACAAAGTACTAGTTATTTTTGCCAGTTAAAAGTCGTAACTTTGAATCCATGGCTAATGTTCAAGACAAAAAACTAACCTATCAGCCTGACTATGAGCAAGAGTAAAAAACCGCGAAAAATTGAATTATATACTACTGTATACCCTGATAACATAGTACTAATTATTGCCAATTAAAAATCGTATATTTCAATCCATGGCTAATGATATGAATGAAAAAATAACCTATCAACATGACTGCAAGCAAGAGAAAAAAACCCACGAAAAATAGCCTTGATCGCCACTGAAAATTTCCTCTAGACTGGCATTTCTTCATCATGTAAAATCTGTGAAACAGATGGTAAAAGCTTTCAGTTCGAAATTAGAAATTTGGTAGTAATCTGTCGGTGTACGATATATATGCCTTGCGTGAATGTTCAAGAAGTTCCTTGAAGCAAGTGTTTAGCGAAACATCTGTGACACAGAATCTTGTCAGGTTGATGAGTCTAATGTAGTAGCAGGTTTATAATTGCAAACAATGCTGCAAAAATTGTTATGGCTTTTACTCAGGCTAACAAATCCAGTATTCGAATTGCGCATAGAGGTTAAAATGTTTTTTTAACTGTCAGTTATTATATATTTTATTAAAAACAACAATTTCCCATTAAGAATTTATGTTCTTTAAGTGCATAGTTGAAAGAGAAATATATTAGATCAATATACCTTTGCATAATATTCTACTTTGTTTACAATAGAACTTTTTGCAAAAATTGCGTTATTCTTTTGCCAAATATATACTGCATAGAGTGGTGAGAAATTTTGCTGTTGAATTTCTTTTATTTTAGCTATGCTTTGGGCATTAAGGCAGAATTTTTCTTTATTTATATATTTCATAAGGAACGTTTTTCATTAGAAATTATGTTTCATATAAGAAGTTGAAGAGTCATGTATGACATATCTGGCGCAGTATCGCTCACCTTCTGTTTGTCTCAATAATGTCGTACTTCCTTTGCACGTGCAGAATATGTTATTGTTCCTAGAATGTCTTAGTAACCTACATTAAGCAATAAGAAAACAGGTGCAGTAATTCTTAAAAGAGATAAGAACGCCATATCATTTGAACCGCTCCTGTTTATGTCAAAGAACTTAAACGACTGCTTTCAAATGAGTGGTCACTGAGTTGCTTTTAACTAGGGTGCCAACTCCAAAAACGTGAATTGAATATTTCAGTTTCGCCTCATATAGGCGACTCAATTTTTGAAGCTCCTTAGCCACAACAAAATTTAATCTATATTTTTCTCTCACCTTACTTCAGAATATTTCAAATTAAAAAAAACAGAAATAAATTATTATTTTAATTCCGAAAATAAATTATTATTTTACTCGAAAAATAAATTATTACTTTAAAAATATTTATTTCAGACAATACGGTCAAAACGTTCAACAATGCGTGTTTCAAAACGATGTGCGTTTTCTGTGCGAAATAATGATGTTTTCTGGAACACATCGGAAACCAACGCATATGTCTTAATGTACATCTCAAATAATTATGTACACATCAAGTTTAGCTGATAGTTTTTCTTTGGTTTTGAATATTTGAAGTACTCTAAATAATACACTAAAATATTATTAAAAATAAACGACTGTTTCGTGAAGGAAGTTTTAAAAGATAATTTTTTCAAGCAACCATTCTGTTAGCTTTCCCTTTTTAGTTCACCCTTAGCTTGCAGTTAAGTACCTTATTATAATCCAAACACATCGATAAGTAAACAGGTTGGACGTAAAATACATTTGTGTTGTGATTTTAAACAATTATAGCAAAACCCAGCATCGCGCGAAGAACCGTTTCAGTGATTCAATTTTAACAATTTGCTTTGAGGACAAAGTTATAATCTGATAAATTTTTTCATGTTTGATGCGTGTCCTAACTTTACATTTTCTTTTCTCTTTTCAGAACTTCCCGCCGAAGAAGGTGAGTTGTTTTTAAGCTTATTCTGGAATGAAATTTTTGCATGGAAATCGATTGAAGAACTTTTTTTCTCTTCCCTGCCATCGCTCCCATTTCTTTTAATCTTTGCCAAATTCGATTTTAAGCAGACTTTCTTTAGAGCTGTGAAGTGTGAATGCATGAAAAAATAAGCAGAAAAAGTGGATTTCGTCTTTGCTGTTAAAGCCCTTTTGATGAGATGTCATCCCGATTTTTTCCCTTCTTTTGATGTGTTAGTTTTCCTCGTTTTAATTAATTTATAGCATTAACTTTGTTATTCAAGCCCATCAATTATTTTAAAAATACCTTTTGTCCTTTGGATGATGTTTTATCATGCAATGCAAATATTTTTTTTAACTACGGTTGCTTGACTTGAAAAGATAATTTCTTTTAGTAGTATTTAAAAGTATTTGTTCTAAGAAAAAGTAAAGAGGTATGATCTCTCACACGCTTCCCGGAGGTTATTTTTTGACAACAGGTTACTAAATAACCTATAAATGTGTTTTATATTGAATCGTAACTAGTCTACCACAGCACATTGGCATACATCAGGCAATATAGTACATTTTGCTTTCAGATTATATTAAAGATAAAAAATATGCGACACAAAAAGTCTGAGAATTACCTTGTAGAAGTAATAATAAATCCCCCCCCCCCTTTTCAGCTTTTTACAGTTCTTAAGGCTGCGAGTTTCATTGTTTAGTATTATATTTATTAATACACATTTATAAATACTTCTACTTTATTTCTACAAGTACAGCGTTTATGTTCTAATAAAAGGCCAATATATTGAAAATTAAATAGTGTAAAAAAAGAAAGAAGAAGAATGCTTGCTTATTTATTTATTCATAACACGCACTTATTGGCTTGTAAACTGGCAGATTTGATATCTAATTGTGGATTATTCGTTTCTTTTTTTTTCTATTGACATGAACGAACACCACGCCCCCCCCCACCCCCAAAAAAAGGGAAAATTTTTTTCCCCAAAAAGGGAAAATGTTCATCAATAACGCATAGGAGTTCAAAGTAGCCACTATCAGCATTCGAACGCTATGGATGGAATTGCGTTCTGTAATGTATCCCGTGTGATAGCTGCTTACGATGTTTCGATTTTCTTTCGTGGTACGTCAGTGTAGTCTGCATTTTCCGACTAACAACGTACTTTAGAATCAGTTAGGTATAAATCACGTGGTGTTAGGCCCGGAGACCGTACAAATACTCGAAGGTCACAGCTTTCTCGTTTATCAAAGCAGAATTTCGCAAAATGCGCACCTGCTGGTTTCATTAGTTTAGTGACTATATTGTAAAATTCAACTAACAGCATTAATTTACTCTTCACCTGAAAATAAATTCGTTTCCGAAGTTATTCATGAACGAACGTTGTATATTTTCTTGTGAATAAACAGTAAGAATGATCATTGTTTAAAAAGTAGTTAGTAACGATTATCTCAATGCATAGTCTTGAGCATTTATTGCCCACAATTTCGTTGGTAGAAATTGAAGAATCTTAGTGTGCGGTCACACCGACGAAGGCGTTTTGCATCTGTCGCGATAGATTGTTGCTATGGTAATCAAGCGAACCGCGAAGGAAAAGTGACATCGTGTAATTAATAAATCACGGTCTTGTAGGGGAAAGTCCCTTTCAAGGACGCAATAAAAAAATGCCTATCAGACAACACGAGGACTTGGTTCTTAAATGAAGAAGAACCAATGATGGACCCTCATACCTACGGCGACGGAGATATTTTGTCTCCGTCGGAAAAGACTGTTGCTATGGTTATCAAACTAACAGCAATGACGTGTCTCCTCGATTGCGCAATCAAAAAATCACGGTTGTCTGAGGGAAAGTCACTTTAAATGGCGGAATAAAACGCCAATCAGTCAATACGAGGTCCTGTTAGTAAGTTATGTAGAACCAATGAAACGCTCTGAAAGGTTTCTTCGCTGTTGCTTGTTGTTGTTGCGATGTGTCCGAATGCACATTAAGTATCGTTGACGTCGTACGTGGCTTGTCGCACTTTGTATGAATGCACCCTGCGATGGATGATCTTTTTTAAACATTCAAGAACAAATAATTACCAGTATTCAAATATACACGTTGTTTTCTCATCCGTTTGTGCCAGACGAAAAAAACTTTTTTACTTGCTAAAATACATTTTTTTTTTTTTTTTTTTGGCCTCATTTCTTTAACTAGCGGTGAGAAATGAAATCGAAAATTAGAGCTTGTTTTATGCACTAGTACTGCTATCCAAAAACATACTTCGTTGCACCAAATCATAGGTGTTCAATGCAATGTTACTGAATGATTACGTGTCTGGGCTTTACTCACTCCTACGAATTGAAGTTTATAAATCTATTTACGAAAAATGTTTCTGAAAAATGACAGATAATAAATCATTCAAAGTTCTCGCATTTCAGAGTTTTAAACTTGTGTGTCTCTTAAAATTGTGTAATTGAGTTTTTAGTAATTGTTTGTGTCAAGGTTTAAATTGCATTGCACAATGCTTCTCTATTTAAGTTTCATTGAATTATTCAAAAACTTCAAATCTGCAAATGTTGTTCTTTACAGAGTAGAATATTTCTGTTAGCAACGGATATTTATTACCTTGAACTAAAGATTTAAAAACGTTGTTTAAAAAAAAAAGCTTTCGTTGTTAAAATATGAACTAATAAGTTATTCATCATTTTCGATGCTCTTAATGTTTTTTCCCCTTATGCTGTCAGAAAGGAGTCTTTTTTTTTTTTTTTGTCACACTTTGAAAACTATTTTTAGAGTGTCAAACAATGTCTCTAAATATGAACATTCAATTATTCAGAATTTTTAAAGTGTGAAGCACGTTCAAAACATTCCAAGAAATTCGATTCATAGTTGCAGATTCAATACAAATTTTTAAAAAGTGCACAAATGAGTCTCCTTTGATGCTGTCATTTGTTACAAAATTGGTTTTGGTAACAGGTCTAAAACTGTATAAAATAACACCGAGAAACCTGCAACGTAGTAATTGGGATTATTTTTAACTTTTAAAATCTTTCTAATGGGGCTGCGTATGGTCACTAACCTTTGCAGACCTAGTGCATTCCCCGGAAACCGGTATCCGCCCTTTCAAGTAGCCCCACAATCGGCGGATTGCATTACCACTTGATGTTCAGTTTCCCCCTAGATGGCGGCTCCCAAGCTCTAACTAACTGATGCGAAACTGCACTAGGAATTTAATGTACCCGAGAGTATCCAAGCCAAACAGATACTCGAGGGACCTTTAGCATGCCCATACGACATGGGCTCTGGCGATTTTCTGCATTTTGAGACTCCACCGACTTGGGCTAGGTTTGATCCTGTGAACTTGAGCGTACGAGGCCAGTGCCTTACCACTGCGCCTCCCTGCCGGCACTTTTAAAATGTACTGTGAGATACAAATTCACGGACAATTACGGTAAACACAGCTTCACCATAATTTCCTGTCCATTACCGCATTAAAGAGTAGACGTGGGAATGAGAGATTAGTTTCACGTTGCTATTCGTTACGAAGTTAACTATTTTCCGTACCGGATCATACGTTGTACCGAATTACGGCTGAAAATCACTCTATCTCTCTCTTTCTTTTTCTCTCCTCTGTTCTAAGGTAGAGTTAACATTCAACTAGAAAACAGCAGCCGCAACCCACAAATACCCTTAACCACTAAAAACTTGAGTTCCTTGTGCTTATCTGGACACAGTTTGATCGATTAACGTCATTGCGGTTGACGGTTTCAGGTGCCGTTATTTTTCTTATTTATTTTTCTAATGGGCTGTTGTTGGATTCTGCCAATTGTAGACTAAGTGCGCTCCCAAGAGATTGGTACTATCTCCTTCAGCGGCATCACAATGAATGTGGTACCATCGTCGCATGAGAATTTTGGAGTCCAGTTTCTCCACCTGAAAGGGCGAGCACCCGGACTCAGTTGATGCGAAATTGCACTGGAATTTAATTTAGCCGAGAGTATCCAAGCCAGAAGTCTACTCAAGGGATCTTTTACATGCCGCCTAATCATACGACATGGGCCCCGACGATTTTCTGCATCTTGAAAATTCACCGACACTGCCAGGCTCCATCCTATGACCTGGGGCGTAAGAGTCCGCGCCTTTCTACGACGCCACCATGCCGGTGATGTCGTTAGATAGTGCACGTGAATTAACTATAGGAGAAACCATAGCTATCTTAGAACCAACTGGTTGGGGAAGGAATTCTTGCTTTCTAAGAAGCTTTGCCAATGACAATTAGCGTAATTTCGGCCTAGCTAAATGTTTTTAAAAGGATGAAATTTAGAGATAGAAAATAAATAGTAAAGTGGATGGAGGAAAAATCTCCACTTTCTCTAATTTAGTAGTTTTAATTTTATTTTATGACGTACAATTTATTGTAGCATCTTTATCTTTGCTGTGTGTGTGTCTGCTACAGACCTTTGCATGGTTGCAAAATATTCAATTAATACCCATATATAAATCGTTTCTAAAGCCAAATTACATGGAAATTGTGATTTATCTGCATGTTGCAATGCCTGAATTCACTCTTATAAAATAACTGTATAAATAGTGAACTGAAAATGCTTTGTCGAGGGTCTTTAATATTTGTAATGCAATTTCAGGCAAGTCCTTACTGCAGCTTATTTTGGAACAGTTTGATGATCTCTTAGTAAAAATCTTACTTTTAGCAGCCATCATTTCATTTGTAAGTCACGTTTTTGTTTCAGTTTTATTATTTTATGACATTGATTTTGATATTATAGTACATTATTTCTTGTATAATATAAGATAAATTGTTTCGATTGACTTCGTTACGTAATTACCATTAAGTTACACAGTGTTTTTCAAGGTGTTTAATTGGAATTTAATTTGGCGACTTTTTTTTTCTACTGATAGAGTATAAGTCTAAACTTTTATAACGTAAATTTACTGATTTAGAATTATCCCAATTGTTTTTTAAATATCTTTTAAAAGGGCGTTTCTTAATGAAGTGAAAAAAGAAAACCTTTTCACTGCTATTTATTTCGTACTGCGTCAGATCAGACTATAACAAAAGTAAAAATATATTTTTAACGAATATATAATTTTAAAATGGTTAGTTTCAGTTTTGATTTCTAAGAATTTTAAATGCTTCTTTTTCTTTTTTTTTTAAGTATTTTGGCCGTATTTTCTGGTAAAAATTATAATAGTACAACCAAATGCTCAAAACATCTTAATTTTATATTCTCACATTTTGTTTTTAAATCAGATTCTTAAGTAAAAAAAATCCCTAATTAGAACATCTTCATCGTGTGTTTTATTACTTGTACTCGCGCAACTTGTAATTTTTGTACTCTTTTTTTCGTGGGAAAAAGGACGACAAACATTACAATTTGTGTGAGTACAACTTTTGTTAGTCACATTACAAGCAAATCGCGAGTCTCACAAAAATGCCTACACACATTATTCTTTGAGCGAGTACCACTTTTGTCAGCCATTAAAAAAAAAAGTAACGTTATGTGCGAGTAACACTTTTGTGAGCCATTTTTTAAAAAAGGGATAACGTTAAAGGCGACGTTTGTAACCTTTTTGTGAAAAAAAAAAAGAGAGCTACAAAAGTGAAAATTCGTGCATTTTGTGGTCAAATATACAAAATTTCTCTTTGTTTTTGTGACCAAATGTTATCTTTTTGTGTATTTTTATACATTTGTTCAGTGACTTTGACTTACTTATTTTTTTTCAGGTATTAGCTTTATTTGAGGAACATGAAGACGAAAGCTCTCAGGTCACAGCTTTCGTCGAACCTTTTGTCATTCTTCTCATTCTCATCGCTAACGCTATTGTCGGTGTATGGCAGGTAAGATACTGCTGACTTATGTGTAGTCTAGATCAATTTGTTAGATCAGTGGTTCCCAACCTTTTTTTCCTTGCGAACCCCTTCTAAGATCCGAACGAAAAGAGCGAACCCCTTCTGAACTCTTTTGTAAAACATCTAAGTTTAAATAAAAAGTGCGAAAAAGTTGTGGCACTGCATGAGGACAAAATTTTGAATCAATCTTAAATATCGTTTGGTTCCACTTTTGAGTTAAAATATACAAAATTCGCAAAAGTTGGAAAAAAGTTTGATTAAATGTGAATACAAAATTTTAAATTAATGAATAAATATTTTCCAATTCCACTTTGGAGTCTGTGTATAAGAAATTAGCTGAAAATAATGCGAAGTTTTTTTCTTAGTAAATTTTCATATTTCCGATTCTTTCTTCGCGCTAGTGATTAAAAAGTGGGAAAAATAGTAGGAGAATCTTAAATATCCGGAATCAGATTCCGGATATTTAAGGATGACGCAACTTGCCCCATGATCTCCCCTGTTTGTCACCTCTGTTTACAAATACAAGCAAAAAGGTCAACAGGCTATTTTTCTGGCGACGCTCTAGTTAATTTATCAGTCCCTAATGAATATCAAGAGGCCTCTTAAGATTTTTTACACCACTGCAAATAATGGTTACTTCCGGTAAACTATTCTAACTGCCTACAGCTCTATTGAAGTGGCAATTTTTCCTAATTTCAAGATTATCTTGAGGTTTGAAAATCTTAAAACAATGACTTCTGTTTCTACCTTCTGTGCCCAAAAATAACCTATCAAAGTTTTCCATTTTAATAAATTTAAATGACTGCATCATGTCCCCTCTAACTCTCCTTTCCTCGAGACTATACGTATTAAGCCTTTTCAGTGTGTTATTAAATCATTGAATTGCTTTAAAAAAGTATGTTCCCCCTGATGAGTTATCATTCATTACTGTGTTCTCTCTGTTAATGAACTGCTGCTGTTGCTGCTACTCTATCGTGTTTCCCCGTTGGTGTCTCTCCGTCATGTCCTTATTTAGGTCAGCACCCCTTGCCAAAACTCCTTTGGCGAACGTGCAAAATATTACCTACTTCTAGATCCAAAACCTACAATTAATGCCTGTTACCCCAGCTGTCTATTTATATGCTGTTTCCCGGAGGAAAGTATGTCTCTTTCGGTGACTTTAGCCCCGAATGTTCGTGTGCAAGAGTTCTTTCTTTTTGTCCCCCCCGCCCCCATTCCTCTTCATGTCCTTGAAAAACATTCTGCCTTCTGTCCTGTCGCTCTGCCAGAACTCTGGAATCCTTTAGTTCTGGAAATGTTCAGCGTCCCAAAATTAGGTTCTTTTTTTTCTCTTGGAATAGTTCTCCTGTATTTTTTCCCCTCAAACTTAATGACTTTGTTGCTTCGAAACAAAACAGCGACCATTTGTTAAAAGACGGGTCCAAGCAATCAGTCAATGCTGCCAGAGCTTTTCTACGTCGAAGATAAACGAATATCGTAAACAGTTGCAGAAATTCGCCTACTGAGGCAGTTTTTTTACGTATGTTTTCTGCTTTTAAGACCTTGTAACAATTCACATAAGACGTGACATTAGTTTGTTTCTATTAGGACTATTTTTATTGTCGGGGCTCCTTTACGCCTAAATCGTTTCAATAGCAAGGTCTCTTTAATGGAGATTTGCGCATTACAATGTAAGAGGTGAAGCGAACTTTTATTTGTAATAAATGGGATTAAGATTTATACTGATTTTGTACTGGAAATCTATTCAAAGGTAGATTCGCATGAAGTGATTACATTTTAGGAAAAACAAAAGAAAAAGGCTTTTATTTCTGTAGTTGAAAAATACGTGTTTGATACAATAAATGACTATCCCAAATTTGCAAGGCTCTTGAAGAAAACAATAAGTAAATAAATAAATAAATTTAACACCTTGTTGTTTATCCAAAATTAAACTTTGTAGATGAAATTTTATATTCAGCACAATAATTAGTCAGTTATATTAGTTATCTATAAGTGCTTAATATGAGCCAGAGTGAGTTTGTAAATTTCTTCAGAAACACGAAAGACGTTGAGGTGGTACGGTACCACATTCCATTTGAGCATATTTTCTTGTGACATGCAAGGAGGACATCGATGAACACTCCTGGGGTAGAATACCTATATAGACAGACCGACCTATCCGCCATTTTGGATCAGAGCATCTGTTCTGGACGTCTTTTCTTACATCGTCTTTGCGCGATGTTTCATTTTCTCTTGCATTTAGACTTTGCCATATTTAGAGGGATTTGGTAATGTGAGTCAGAAACCCGAGCTTTTCAAAATTAAAAAAAAAAAAACCTGATCCAAAGTGGCTGGTGCGTCGGCTCGTATATATATATAGCGGACTAATCTTGGGGTGCTCGGCTGACCGATCCAACAGCACTGAAATTTTCCATTAAAAATTCTAGTAACAACTATGAGCCAATAGGGTGTTGCAACATCTTGCTGTAGAATGAAATCAACCCAATCTTCTTTTGGAAAAAAAATGGGGCACAAATTTTCAACTGTTTTTATGGAAAATGTCTCCAAGATAAACTAGAGCGGACACTATAAATGATTAAATACACTACTGCCGGTGGTTGAAAAGCATATCTATTCACAAATTTGCAAATGAAAATTGTAATTTCCATTTTAAATCTTTACCTTGACACCTTGTTTCGCACCAGCCATCGGCGAAATATTATCCGATGACTTTTTGAACAATTTCGGGGTCGAAATAATTTGCAGCTTTTATTCTCCATTTTACATTTATATCTACGCATTCTCTGGTTCGAGTCATACTTATTTCCATTGTGTCTCATAGTAGAAACTTTTTGATTCTGCTGCTAGAGCTTCTGGTGTGTTATTGCTCAACTTACAAGTGTTTTTATTTCTATGGAACATTATTGCATATTTTCGGATCTAGTACCTCTATTAGCACTTTCCCAAGACGTTTCTAGTAGTGAATTTCTCAGCCATCCTTTGACCTTTTTTTGCGCTCTACCTCTCCTTAAGACTCGTACTTCTGTTTATCAGGCACCGTATATACTCTAATATAGAGATTCCCAAACTTGACGCCGCGGCACCCTAGGATGCTACAGCGAAAGATGAGGGGTGCCGCGGAACACTCATGATGAGAAATCTTATTTGTTCCTAAAGGCGGATTTATACGACTAGGGTAACACGAGAAAGTTCTAATTCTTCCAAGGGAGGTGCCACATCTTGAAAAAGCTTCGGAACCCCTGCGCTAATAAATCTTGCAATATAAACTAACCTTGAAGAGGAGTTATGTTCTGAAACACCCAAAACGTACCCCTTGGGACGTACCGTTTCCAAGTGTACGCGATCTCCTTGTCATGATAGGAGAATTAATTCTTACTGTCGTTTTCTAGCTGAGTCGTTTCACTCTGTTGACCAGAAGATAATATATCACAATTAAAAAATGCTTACTTTACCGTAACTTCCTGCAACAAAATCGTTTAAAAGTTTTTGTGCTTTCTGTTTATCTTAATTGAAATCATAATCAATTGAATCAACACAGAACATGAAACACGTGTCTAAAAGTGTTGTTTACAGCAGGAAACCGCTCTGACAGGCTCAGCCTCTTGAATTCCAAGTTTCTTAAGTTGTCATCAAATCATCTTCTATGTAAAAATACGAAGTCGTGGTAAAACGTTTCTAGCAGTCAAATGCACGTGAAATTTCATTATTCATTTCTAATTTGATGACGAACTTAATTGGCATAAGTACAGTTGTAATTAGAAATTCATACAGCTGCGTAGAAATTTTTTGTAGGTTCGCGAAGTGAATAGATTAGTTTTTAAAAAGATTCTAATTGTTGAAAGGTGGTTTTTTAAGTCTTATTTCATTTCAATGTGCCATAGCATTTTCACAAACCATGTACTTATTTTTTGCAATATTTCACAGGAGAGGAATGCCGAAAGTGCGATTGAAGCCTTAAAAGAATACGAACCAGAAATGGGCAAAGTGATCAGGCAAGACAAAGCTGGTGTACAAAAAATCAAAGCCAGGGAAATCGTGCCTGGTGACATTGTTGAAGTTTCTGGTAAGTTTGGAGAACAAAACTTACACATTGTCTAACATCAGTTTGAGTGAAACTATTGAGTTTGAATCATCTTTTAAAAAAATTCAGAATGTTTAAATACGGTCACCTTCCCAAAATGCAATTTCTGTTATTGCTATTTCCTATAATTTTATTTAACCTCATTCTTATTAAAATTAAATTTATATATATATATATATATCTTCCTGTTAGAGGTGTCAAATTTTTCTACATCAGTAGCATTCAAGGGCCCCTGAGTACCATGACTCAAAATAAAAATTCAGGAAAAAATATTACATAGTACTCGCACTATTTGAATAGTGTTTTTTAAATTGAAAATTTTAAGGAATAGTAAATAAGAAATGCAATTGAAAATGACATCAATAAGGTTAGACTTCGACAATTTTTGTAAAAACAAAGTATGCCTCAGTCACCAAACATAGTGGGTCAAATGACACCTAAAGCACGAATTACTACTATTTTGCATTAAATTTTAGTAAAAATATACTGCTTTTCATTAATTGCTTTTACTTAAAGTACCTATAACACATTAATCTACTTTAAATAACGTGTTGAGATGTATTTTTCTACAGGCCGGGACGGGAATTCCCCAAGAAGAAACCTTTTAGTTCTAAGGATCAAAGATTTCCTAGAATCGACAAAGTTTGAAAAGTGCTGTTCTATATCTCCATATTATTTTGATTGCTTTTTAGAAATGTGGAAATGTTGTTTTCCCACATAATTATAGCAATAATAGTTATTATTATTTTCCATCGTTAACAAAATGTTATCCACAATGCAATGCATATCGCAATTGCAATGCGAGAATTGTTTCAATTTCTCGCATTGCAATAAATTCTTATCGATTAATACATTTTTTTGAGAGTGATATATTTTTAACCACTTTCGCTGGAAACACCATAGTGGTGCCATGCCCGTCGTAATGCTTTTGTCACATAATCGCCAACGACGTGGTATGTACGTCGTCATGCGATTGTCACAGGAACAAAAACGACGTGCTTGGCTTGTCGACGCTTTGCATGATTATTTACAAATAAATTTAATTTGTATAATTTTAAATTTGTATAATATATTTATATTGTATAATTTTAAAATCATTCGATTCTCTATATTCCCTTCAAAAACTATTAAAAGTCCTAGGTTGAAAATAAATTAGCTTAGAAAATATAAATCTTTTTCCGATTTCTCTTTGGCATCGAACATTGTGTGACGCCTCTCAGGGAGTTACGACGGGGAATTTTTTGCCAGCGCAAGTGGTTAAGGAAGCCGATGTTCTTCGCTAGGAGGAAGCAATAACTAATTTCATTTTTTATTTTATTTATTCTACTTATTTATTTGCTTTTATTTTTCTCTCAAATTCTATACGCTTCATATTCTGGAATGTTAAAATGCTCTCTTTCTACTTTCAGTCGGAGACAAAATTCCAGCAGACATTAGGTTAATAAAAATTTATTCCACAACTTTGAGGGTTGATCAGTCTATTTTGACTGGTGAGTACGACCTTTCATTGCTTTTTAAAACATTTCAACGTGTTCTCGTGATAATATCTCACACTGTCCTCTCTCTCTACCTGCAGGTGAATCTGTATCCGTCATCAAGCACACAGATGCCATTCCAGATCCCAGGGCTGTCAATCAAGACAAGAAAAACATCATTTTCTCTGTAAGTTGAGGAAAACAAATCCTTCTTCCCCACGTTTTGATATATTTCGATTTCTCTCCCGCTCTCTAAAACTGAAGAGTAATTTCAATTAATGAACTAAGCACAAGCACAAGACATTTAAAAGCTTTGAAATATTTTGGTTTATTTTTTTTTATTTATTAATTTAGGACAATAAATAAATGATTCACTGAAATATTTATAGATTAATGAGCAGTATCGGGGCTTGTAAATGTATTTACTCTCAATTCACAGTAGAGAAACATTATTTGCATGCTTTTGGTAATTGTTCAAAAGTTATTTTTTATATCGCATTTTATTACAGTACCAAACAGTCGTATATCTGAGAATATTTTCCGTAATTTAAAAGAGAAAATCATTTTTAGTAATATCCCCCCCCCCCACCCCTTCAAAAAGGAAAGCTAAATAAGCACCCATTCTTCCTCTCAATAGGGGAGGGATATTTGTGCGTTGGAAGTGCTTCCCTCGCGCACAAGATACGTTTACTACAAAACATTTGTGATCAGCTAGTCTTGTAGATTTTATACAAAAAAGAAATTTCGTACACAATTACATCCCTGTGCCAGGAAAAAAATGCATAACAATGGGTTCTCCAAAAGGGAAAATAAGACGTTTTTAGGAAGTAGATGAAGTTCGGAAAAAAATCGCTAGAGGGTCGTCTAAACCGCGCGACTGACCGCGGCGCATCCAACCACGCTCAAGAATGCGAGTAAAACCGTGGCGGTCAAGAATGTGTCGCAATAATGTACCACGTTCCTAACCGCGAGTAAGAACGCGTTCAGATGCGGGGCGTGCATTGAAGTCCTCCACAGAGTGTCGTATGGAATTTCAGAGACTACAGCGTTCCACCGTTCCAAGCCAGCATTCACAACACAATAAAATGTAATCCATTAAAGAAAAATCATTTGTAAATGAATTACAAGAATAGACACATAATACACACACCACTTTGTGATTTCAGGCACAAAACCGAGCAAAGGGCATTTTTTATTGCAGAATGAACAGCCTGCAGAACTGTCCAATCATTCCACTTTGATGCGCGTTAAAAACGCGTATGTAATTTTTTTTTTTTTTTTTTTTTTTGTGTACGATCATGAGTGCGCATCTGAGTGTCATTCTTAAACGGCGTTCTTGAGCGTCCTGAAATTGCATTTACAAGCACAGTCTTGAGCGCGGATCTGAATGGCTCGCCTTCTGGAGCTCGGTTAAGAACGTGTGTGTAAAGGGCGCTTAAGAGTATTAGTTAAGAAAAATATGAAAAACGCTTACAACAGTGCAAAAACCATTGATACAGGATGTGTATATCATCAAAGTCAGGGATTCTCTACGGCTGGTCTGGCACCAGCCCACTTGAAAGTATGATGTCTTCCGAAATATATGATACGATGTATCTAATAATTTGTATTTTGAAATAATTCCAAATGTTTTGATTTGTCAAAAGTTGTACTGTTTTTTAGCAAAATACTTCTTGAAATGAGAATTTTCACTATTGTTCAAGTCAATAAACATGAAAAACAAAATCTCCGTCATATAAACTTAATGTTATTTATTTACAAATTTAGGGTACCAATATTGCCGCCGGAAAGGCTCGTGGTATTGTCATTGGAACTGGCTTGGACACTGCTATCGGTAAATAGCCTTTTGAATTATTATTACTTTATTTGATCATGAAAATATTTATTGCAATATTTGTGGCCTTTTCTGGTCGTGACGTTCAATAACAATGTGTCGCGTTTCGCTGCTGTGTGTAAAGTTTAGTATAAAGAATTAAAACGCATTATTGTACTGTAACTTGTAGCTCAATCCATTTCATCGAAATGTAACTTGAAATCACTTAGCTTTATATAATATCTGGAGTGACATCTGCCGTGGAATTAACATTATAGAGGTGGAGCGGTCCGCACGAAGGGATGCAATACCCTCTCAATCCGAAACTAAATACAGAGAAAGGACAAAACAGATGGCAATCCTTTATAGGCTGCAATGATAGTAAGAAAGTAACTTTCAAATCATTTTTTGTCTAAGCCAAATATGGTGAAATCATGTTTTCCACCCGGTTGTGAAAACCGATAAGGTGCAAAAATTAAGTTAAAATTTCTCCGGAAAGACATTTTACATCATTAATTTCATAAAATTTTTCTTACTGCTGCACGACATGCTGACATGAATGAAAGAATGTATTTGTCTACCTTATTACTCAACAAATATTAAAAAATTCGTCTTTTTTAAAATTTGTTTCATGTGCAGCTTTTATTTAATACATGGGGAGAATGCTTTAGTACTAAAAACAGAGTGTAGAAGATAAATAATGAGGTTCGACACTGTTTGCGGAGTTACTTTTTTATCCTCACTGCGCTGAAGTGTAATCCGTTTCTACCGGAGGACGCATTGAGATGTCCCTCCAGCTTTATTGTAAAACTCACTGATTGAAATATGGTTATAGAGAATTCTATATTATACAGATATTATTACAACAAGGGCGGATATTGCTCAATTATTTTTCGTGGAGTGTGTCATTAAACCAAAAAAAAAAATAATAATAATAATAATAAAAAAATTTTAGACTATAGTAGTTTTAAATATCAATATGCAAAGAAATCAATCTTTTTTTTTCTTACAATCTTTACCGCAGTTTTGACTTGAAACGAAGTTACATAGGCTTCCGATATTTCCAAGAGAAGTGGAACAATTTACAAATGCTTTCTCGGGGCCAATGCAATACAAAGAACTCTCCATCGAATTGCTTCGTATAAGAGAAGCGCTCTTTTCTGGCAATGTAATTATCAGCGGAAATGTCGCTCAGTGCGCTCATTCAAAGCCCACATTTTTAGAGATGCGTACGTTGCGCGATTCACCAATTTATTCTTCTGTTCTGGGAAATGTAACTACATAAAATAGGCCAATACAATGCATTAGAGTCTTATTTAGTTAATCATACATTATAATCGTATTTTTACATTGTGGTGGTGCAAATACTTTAGGGTTAAGTGTAACCATGGTAACAACAGAGTAAAATGAACCATATTGCCAAAATCTTCATACCAAAATTAGGTTGTCAACAAACAAAATGACAGTTTTCTTCACAAAGATAACAGCCCACCAAGTTCTGAGCTTGTCATTCACTCACAAAATCAAAATCTACCCTCATTTTAAAAAATAAAAATTATAAAAATTTTATGTCACATTTCAGCATTAATGGTTAACAATCACAAAGGTAGTATAAATATATGTGATGGAGCTAACATACAAATAAAGCTAATTTAAGATGCAATAATCCGTGGTTAAACTAATTTCTATGTTACTTATTCCTTATTCCACTCTAAAGAAAGATTTATTTTGTTTTAAGACAATTGTTTTAACCATTTTACAAGTATCTTGCAATAATTTAAAATTTAAGCCAAATGAGAAAGTACACGGATGTACAAAAGATGTACGCGGCTATACTCTTAGGGCAGCGCCGCATGCTACGTTTTTTATATTCTTTCAGCTAGGACAGCGCGTCAGGCGACGTTTTTTACATTCTTATCAAGGACAACGCGGCAGGCGACGGGTTTTATACTCTTGGCAAGGACAGCGCCGTAGGCGACGTTTTTAAACTTCAGCACGGGCAACGCCGTGCGGGTACCGGTAGTTGAAAATAAAATCGAAAATTTCTGGATGACCCCTTGTAGTTAATTTAATCGATGTAATTTTGCATTTCTTCAAAACTTTCACAATGATTGCTGCCTATTCTTTTCAAAATTTTATGATGGATTCACTAGTTTTTGGGACTTTGATATAAAACACTCTTATTTCTCACGTCAGGTAAGATCAGGACTGAGATGACAGAGACCGAGGAAGTAAAGACTCCTCTTCAACAGAAGCTTGACGAGTTCGGTGAGCAGCTGTCCAAGGTCATCTCCATCATCTGCGTTGCTGTCTGGGCCATCAACATCGGACACTTCAATGATCCCGCTCACGGAGGATCATGGATCAAGGTAAGGATAAGGCTACGATTGACCATCAAGAGCTCGCTCCATGCTGTGTTACTTCTGTTCATAAAGAGCCATTTATAAATCAAGATTAAGTACATAGCGCAGCAGAAATGACCCAGCTCAAAAATTGAAGTTGAGTTTTCTCTTACGAAACATTTTACAAAACTATGTCATAAATTTCTAAAAACACTAATGAATGAAACGGATCTTAAATATTAGGAACAGTACTCATTTGTGGTTTACAATATGCAAAATAAATCCATGAGAATCGATTTATTGGAATTGATGGTTTTTGTGTCACTTTTGCTGTCAGATTGCGATATGTCGACTGGAATACCCCCCAATGAATCATTTTCTCCAGCGTTTCCAACGGCGTTTTTTTTTCTTTAGAAAAAGACTTGATTTTGAATAGGTTTTTTAGATTTTAGAAAATGACGGCTTGGCTTTAGTTTCACTTCATTATGAATGCTTTGTTTTTTTGTAGGGTGCTGTATACTACTTCAAGATTGCTGTAGCCCTGGCTGTAGCTGCCATTCCAGAGGGTCTGCCAGCTGTCATCACAACTTGCTTAGCTTTAGGTATTTGAAATTGTGTTAATTCTGTTAGCTTTGCCAAAGCGTTTTGATTCCTTCAGTTACTCAAATGTCTTGAAGTCACTGAAAAAGCACTTCAGCGTGTTTTGAAGGTTCATGATTCGTCTATATATCTTCTTCAAACTGAGCAGTAAATTGTAGCATCTTAAACTAGATGTAGCTTTTTGGAATTTAGAGTGCCCCATATCATACCAAAATATCAGTACCAACGTGAATTTTATCACTCGATAAAAATTTGAACCGCTTTTGAATGAGAGTTTATCGCCAATGTGGTGAGGTGATTCAGATGCCTGAACAATCTTCAGGCTCGCTATTACACGAATGTAATGAATTAATAGTTGTTTCTGCCAAATGAAGTATTTGGCAATTATGCAGTGAGACTAAAAGTATAGGTGGTTATGAGATGACATTCTAAATGTACCGATTCACCTTCTAAAAAGGAGCAGGAGTTTCAGTTGTTTTCGTGTAAAATTTTTAAGCTGAAATAAACCTTAGTGTCCGATTCATGAAATTGAGGTTACTGCCGTTCTCGAAAAGTAAAAAAAAGTTTTCTCCAACTTTGTTTTACAAATTGAAGGTTGACTTCAAATCCGTCACTTTTGGTATAATACCACGGTCGCGCGGCGATTGTCGGGTGCCTCACAACTTCGATTTTGTTTTGAGCGCTTCAGGTACTGATGAAAGGACTCCACTCTACCGTACAAATAGCACCTTGCTGTAATTTTTTGAGGATCTATTTTCTGTTTAACCCTTTAACTACCGGAATATATTCACAAATCTGTTTTTCTGAACGCCAAAAAAACGTATCCAGAAGTTGCATCAAAGGAGATATATCTATTTCTATGAAAATGTCATGAGTTTCTTACATGAACTTTCACCATAGCAAATTTTGTTATTGGCTAACCAATAAAAAAAGTAAATTACGTCAATTAACGTCAATAAATCTCTTATTGACGTTACCCGTACCACAAAAAAGTTTCGCCAAATCGCTTATTGACGTTACCCGTACCACAGAAAAATTTGCCAATTCCTCTGTTGACATCACCCGTAGTTAAAGGGTTAATTTAATTATTCATTTTTACATATTTTAGCACGCGAAAATTTCGATTACACTTCGTATACTGTCGAAATCGTCTGCAATTGTTTCAAAAACGCAGACTTCCGGAGATCATGTTCTATTGTTCATTCCAGTTATATCCCCTACCGTTGTAATCCGCGAGTGTTAAGTCCGATCTCTGTCTTTGCAGGTACCAGGCGTATGGCCAAGAAAAATGCCATTGTGAGGTCTCTTCCTTCTGTAGAAACCCTAGGTTGCACATCTGTCATTTGCTCTGACAAGACTGGCACACTCACCACTAACCAGATGTCTGTCAGCAGGGTAAGTGCTGAGTTGGAAGTATTTGTTTGCTTGGGGGTGGAATAATTGACAGTTCCAATAAACATGGGATGCATCTGCATTTGCACCTAAGCTTGTACTTCGAACCTCACCTCTCTTGACCTTCGGTGTAGTCGCATATTTCATCTGACGTTGTGCCAGAAATTCACACAAAATTTTGGAGATACAAATAAGGGTCCTTTAAAGTAGTCTTAATAAAAACACACGTTTCACATATAACAACTAACTAGTTATTAAACAGATTTTTTTACACATATACTAAACATGGAGCAACACGCAATAGGGAAATGGGGACATACTACGACGCTGGGGTGAATACGCATTATATTTACTTATTGACGATAGTGATGTTAACGCTGTTAGGAATTTGGTTATAGGCGAAATGGGCAACACCATGAGCAGATAGCGTTTCCTTTGTTTGTAATTCGATCGGAAGAAAAAAAATTAAAATGGAAGCCTTTACGGAAATAGATTTGTATTTATTCATTTCATTTATGAATTTGTTCTTCATTTTCGACAGGATTCAAAAGTTGGGTTACTCAAAAATTTTGAAATTTGAATAAATCTTCTGTTCATAGGCTCAAACTGAAGAGCACGCAGTTTCTAGAAAACCCATATTATGCAACTCCAAAAACATCATGCTTGCATATACTAATCAGATTTACGAATGACTCATATAAAATTCATTTAATATGTCCTCAGGTGTTGATATTACGATTGTATTGTATTGTCGATGTTGCGTTTATGATTTTAAACTCGGATTGTTTGGTTTCAAACAGGGAATAGCGCATTTTTCTACGCATTACCTAATCACCAAGCGTACTTAAGCTTTCAGTTTATTGAAGTATTTTAATGCTTTTTTCAGTTTTTCATCGTTGAAAAAGCTGATGACCCCAAATTCTACGAATTCGAAGCTACTGGCTCAACCTATGAACCTATTGGTGATATGTGAGTATTTGTTTTTTGATCTTGAAGTTGTTAATACTAAGAAACGTCATAATGATACGTTTTAAAAGTTAGAGTAATTAAATTGATGTAAATGATTTTTCTAATAAATGTGTTGAAAAATGAATTTGCTATTCCAGAATGACGTAAATATGTATATAGTATATTATTCTGACAGCCAACGACAAATAATATGAGTTACTTTAAGACTGCTGAATTTTGTTACGTAGTGCATCTAAATATATCTTTTGTAGATATAAAGCCTATGATTGTGATTCCAAAAAAGCAGTGAAAAACTTAACGGCAGAGCTAATAGCCGTGACAGACGAAGAAAAAACCTTAATACAACTAAAGGCGTGTTCCTGGGAAAAAAATCTTGTTAATTCTTGCACTGCCTTAGCGTTTTGTGAAATCTTTATATTTAATGGTTGTTGTTATTTCTTTACGATTTATTTCAGATTAATTCCTTTGGCGATCTATTGCAGATTTGACGAATTATTTTAGATTAAAATTCTTTCAAATCAATTGGATGTACTCAGGCACGTGATCCGGGATTAACAACTCGAACTGGCTACGTACTAGAGAAAAAAGTGTCACATAAAATTATACATATCTTATATTGAGTGCTGTATTTTGATGCCGTCCAGTTAATGTGAAATCAGTGACGCGATTCTTCTGTGAAATAAGCTTCAGACGTCCTTACATTTTCTGCTTGAATGCTGTTACACGAACCAAAACACCGAAACAAAAACTGCAGCCCCTGGCCAAATTCATAGACTCACTACAGCGTTTACGTAATTTGGTACTTAATACTCAGTCAGATGCAAAAATCCGTTTGTTACTTATTTGGTTATCGTTTAATTTACAATGTTCACACTTTCCAGAAAAAATTCATTCGCTTTTGCATTTAGGGGACCGTCAACAAAGGGAAAGAGGAGAAACATGTTTTGGATGATCCTGCATCCTAAAAAGCTTGGAATAAGCTATAAATTTTCGAAAGTAGTTTAATTGTTTTTGTGAACATTTTCACAAAAATTGTACTTATACTCACGAAGGTATAGGCATTTCTCTAATTTCCTTCACACGTTTTTGTCTTATAACGCGCAGAGTTTTTCACGAAAGTTTAAGAAAACTTGACGGTGTACAAGGGAATCATTGTTTTGAAATTTTAAGTAAAAAATATTGAATATTTAATAAATTATAGACATGTAAAGGAATAAAATTTTTACTGCGCATGCGCTAAAGATAGCGATTTTTAACTGTCATAATTTCAAACCCAAGTGTACCCCAACTTATAAAAAACATTCAGTTGAATATCTCGAAAATTCAGAAAGATATCGGCAATTTATTGGGGTGTATTTTAACATTTTTCTTTTTTTGAAAAGAGCTATTTCTCCAGGGGATGTTCACAAATCAGTCGCAAGTGCTTGCAATCATTATTCAGTGCACTTGTGATAAAAATTGAATTTTTGTGAACAAACCCTCTCCATCTGTGTTCTTGGTAAGCATGGTAAGGAATTCTTCCCAAATACTCAAATTTTATCACAAATCACAGCTCCGATGCAATGATGAGTGCACACGCATTCGACCGATTTCTGAACAACCCCGTAAGAAACGGCTCTTCTCAAAATAATGTTGAAATACATCTCACTAACTTGTCGATATCTTTCTGAATTTTCAAGACATTCAACTGAATTTCTTTGAGTTGCAGCAAAGTGAAAATTTTAAATTAAAACATGATCAGATAAGTAAAAAACGGGATTTTGCATCAGACTGAGTGCTATGCATGAAACTACGACTACTCTTCAGGGCGTCTATTAATTTGGGCGGGGACTGTATATGCCAACGAGGGTTGCCAATTTAAGAACTGTAAATACGGAACTGAAGACGAACACCGACGGCGGAGCAGGGGAAGGGTTAAGGAAACGGACCTTCCCAGGGGCACCGGATATCCTGTATCCCACCAATTTTTAAATCTCCGGAATCCGATCTGGACCCTGCGTGAAAGATCCGGTTATCCTGACTGTCAATTTTGATTTTTAAAATTTAACTAATTAGCATATTTTGAAAAAATATGTAAATGCAAAACTTAATACGTGTTTGTAAGCTTTGGTATGTTTTAAAAATGTATAGAATTCACAGGTTTGAAATATCAGAGCCGGATATTCGGTACGGACCCATCACACAAAAGACACGGATATTCGGTATCCGGCAAAACTAATATCCTGGCAAGAGAACGGAACATTTGCCGTCCGGTACTTAAATTCCCCCGGACGATTTCCCAAAATACGGGACTGTCCTGCAAAATCCGGGACGTTTGGCAACCCTGATGCCAATCTACCTGTGTAGTCAATTTACCTCTTGTACACGACTGTTTTACTGACTTACGAAGTAGATCTGTTGTGTTTTTCTAGTTTTTCAGTTTTGACAGATTAAAATATTAAACAGCTATTATTTCTCATTTCAGCTTTATTAATGGAGCCAAGGCTAAGACTTCTGACTACGAAGCTCTGTATGAGATAGCCACTATTTGCGCTATGTGCAACGATTCCAGCATTGATTTTAATGAGGTAAGTTGATCACAGAAGATCACGCACAATTTTGTTCAACTGGATATGGAGTCCGTGCAAGACAAAACGCAAAGATCAATAAACAATTCAAGCTAAAATTGCTTTTGGAGTTTATTCACAACTGCGATTATAATATTTTTCTATTGTCAATGAACGTAATTTGTTCAAAAGAAAATGTGTTTCGATGCAGAATTTTTACTGGAAATTACATCAAACTCGCCAGTACTTTAAAATAATGTTTCAGTTGATGCACATTGACCGAGGTCGTGCATTAATTAACATGCCTAAATATAAATTCCAATTCTGGCTCGATTCAGAGTAACTGGTTAGGTTCAACTTTGAAATTCACTCGTTCGAAGGCCTTATTGACCAAATATAGTCAAACAGAGGGTTCAACCGTTATTATAGAGGGATCCTCTTCAAGACTACTGTTAAAATCGGTATTCACCATCCAATTAGAACTGTTGTTCTATTGACACTCAGTTTTATGATAACAAGGTTAATGACAGTGATGTTGTAATTAGCTCAACTTTCCCAGGTGACTTTGCGCAACTCCATGATGACCGTTTGTTTACTTTTCTCTTGCTTCAGGTGAGTTGGCTTGCAGCAATGATATCGCCGATCAAAAGCTGGAAAGCTTCTGTGGCATAAAATCTTAGAGCTGTTACTAGCTGTTCTTCAGCAGACAATGCATTATTTTTATTGTTCGTTGGTGGTTTGTCTCTGAGGTATTTTACTAAAGATTGAATGTGGGTTTTGGTTGGCGATACCGCGCATGAATATCTTTTTCATCCTAAGCTCCAAAGTCGTTCATCCGACAAAAACTTGCTCTATCTCTGCGAGATTCCATATTGTCGTGAAATCGTAATTGTAAAAATTGATTTGGAAAATTTATCTTTCACCTGTCACTTCTCTTCGAAATCAACAAACTTTGCATGGTGGTTGTTTACTGCTCTACTAATAGCAGTTGGTTTAGACAGCGGCGGACCCTACGATTTCTACAGCCGAAGTCCATCGACTGTCCGTACCGAGAAATCGCTGTCTCTTCGTTGTGGGGAATAGTTTTGCCCTCCCGACCGTGAAAACGCTGTCCGATTGCCGGTCGAAAGGTTGATGAATAAGGCTCTAATTTTGCTCTAGAACCATATTTCACAACGCGGATCCCGCTCCCGGAGGAGGGTGGTGATTTCTTTGTAAAAGAAGCCAATTCGAAAATGGATTCATTCAATCAATGGAGCTCAACCATATGGTGACCACAGGATTAGCGAACATGAACGATAGAAAATCCGAAGATTATTGTTTGAATCGTTGAAGATGTTATTTATTTCCCACGTCATTATTAAAGCCTTTTTGTTCCTGCGCAATTATTTCAGTCGTTCTTGTATATTAATAAAGAAATATTACTCGTTAAAATATTACAGAAAAAAATTCAACTAAGTTATTTTTATATTTAATCTTTGCATTATGTTTTCAAAACTTATTTGTTGTGGTTTCTCTCCAATTCACTAATGAAACCCTTTTTGAAACCTATCATTTAGTTACTTCAACGAACAATTCAATTTTACATTGTGTGGGAGAGCAGGATTTACATAAGTCTGTTAGAAATGCTTATGTGGAGCATACCCCAAAAAAAAGGTTGGAAACACTATTAAAGAAATTTGCTGGAGGTTTGTCGTTGGACTTGGGAATACGCCTAAATATTTTTCCTTTGACACCCCAAGCTCAAAGGGTAAAATAAAGAAGATTGGCCCTAACTGATATGTCACTTGGTATGGCGGATTAACTTCACTGCATAATTAGCAGTAATTCTGTCATTGAAATTCACTAATTACCATCATTATTCATGTGCTGTGAAAAATATGTTTCATAAGTCAAAGAATGTTTTTGATTCTTTGATTTATAGCAAAATAGTTAACTCAGCTAACAATTTTACATTAATTGGTTGGTTTCGTATCCAGAGATAGTTTTATAAAGGACCAAATACGTTCCACACAGCTGCTCATATTCAATTGCAAAGTTATAAAAGTAGTTTCTTCTTTTCCCAGTACAAACAAGCCTTCGAGAAGGTTGGTGAAGCTACTGAGACTGCCTTGACCGTTTTGGCCGAGAAACTGAATCCATGGAATTTCGACAAGAGTGGAAAATCTAGACGCGATGCTGCCCTTACCGTCAACCATGGAATCCAGAGTATGTGGAAGAAGGAATTCACTCTGGAGTTCTCCAGAGATCGTAAATCCATGAGCTCCTACTGCATCCCCACCAAGGTGTCTCGCCTCGGATCTGGACCAAAGATGTTCATCAAGGTATGTACTATGCTGCTAATACATCTGTCCGAATTATTCTAATCTGAATTTTCTGGGTTATCGGGATCCCCTACAGGATAAGAAATAAGTGTCCCAATAGTAGTAAAAGTACCAAAAAGTAATGGCTCGAAAGCTCTCAACATAATGCGTCAGATCTTGATGGTTTTTGGAATCTGAACTTTTATTTCGAAATAAAGAGATCACTACATCTGCTACGTGTCGTTGGATGGTGTGTGTTGTCTGCCCTAGAAATAGTAGCAGCTTTTTTATCGAAAGAACTTCGGGCTAGCGGTACTGCTACGTGTTAGCCAATTGTTTAATCATAATCATTCAAAGCACTGCCAGGTCCAATTTCACGTGGTTTAGCACTATCACGTGACCTATGATTGATGCGTTCCAAAGCACTTTCATCTGGTAGCCAAAAGCAGAAAGAAGTGTGTGTCGAAAAACAACACGGTGCTGGAAAAATAAATAAAATTGATCAAGAGGACTTTAGAGTAAGCATTAATATTGATTACTTTCAATTATTCAGTAAGTTTTAATTATATTGATTACTTTCAATATAGTTAAAATAAAGCAGATTTAACGTTTAAAATAATGAAACCATATAATATTGCGAATTATAGCATGTGATCCCTGTGGACCCCAGGTCATAACAGAATATGTTTCGATGGAATACAGTGACAGGGTTAAACAGGATAGCATTTGTCGCACTTCCGACGTGTTTGTTTTGCTTACAGAGCACTTTGAGCATTGTGTGATTGCTCGGTACTCTGATCACACTTGAATGGGTAGTAACTGCCCATTCAGTTGCTCAATCCCCCTACATTCCTGGTTGAATCAGGGCGACTTTTTTTTCTGCGGAAATATCTAAAACGCAAAGTGCATACGAATCCCAAAACGGTTTTTGAGCTTAAAACTTCCATTCAACGACACATCGAAGTAAACGATGTGCCAACACTTGAGTATGTGATGGAACATTTTGCTCTACACTAGTTGCACTTGATAGTTTCAAATTTTCTAAATTTCGAATAATTAAAAGTATCATTTTCTAGAAACATAACATATTCTTTCACCCGTTTGTTTCATTTTACTTCTGTGACGCTTATTTTTGTCACCCTATATCTAACTAGAATCACCCTCAACGATACCAATTGTAATCACTTGAGAAATTGAAATTATTCAACAAAGTTGTAATCCCCTTCGTTGTTACTAGGTTACCGGAATTACCCTTCAATTTAGATTTATATATTGTTTGTTTAATCAAAGCAGTCATACTTTTAAAGTCAGACTTTGATAGCTACCTTTTGGGGCATTTCAGATACTTCCTTTGCGTCGATTTCAACTTCTGTTTTAATTCAAAGTTGTCGGCTCAAATTTACATTAAAACTTCATTCACGTATTTGCGACTGTCGTTGTACGTTTAAATTTTCTTTCTGTATTATGAAAAATTATTAATTATTGAAAACTACTGCACTCATTAAATTTTCATATTTATTTCAATGCATTTCTATTTTTGCCATCTTTTGGATAACGGTTTTGAATTTCGATGGCTCTTTTCACAGGGTGCTCCTGAGGGTGTGTTGGACAGGTGCAGCCACGTTCGTGTTGGAAACACTAAAGTACCAATGACATCTGCCATGATGAACAAGATTATCGACACCACTAAAGTGTACGGTACTGGACGTGACACTCTGCGATGCTTGGCTCTCGCTACCATCGATAATCCACCCAAAATTGAGGAAATGGACTTGGCTGATTCCACCAAATTCATTAACTATGAGGTATGCACGTATTTATTTTATTTTTATTTTTTGTGTATATGTTACCGGTAAAGTATGAAACGCCGGCCTTGTATATAATGCCGGACGTTTTTAGGCAAAGTATGAAAAAAACGTCCTGCTGAGGTTACTATGTAAATGATGTGCGTTTCCCAAAAATAAAAATGTTATTCTGAAAAAATAATGAGATTGCCATTAAAAGAAATAATTTTTGTTTTCCATCGTAGCGATTTAGCAACCAATAGTCCCTGGGTTCCTTCTTAGTAGTCATTTTGCTTTTTGTACATTATTTATTAACTTGTGGTAAGTAATTTCGGTTAAGAAAACACGTTTTTTGCAGCGTTAACTCTCATTTTGCACTTTCGGACGGAGTTCTTGAAGAATCGGAGATGTATTTTGTACTTTGCCGGTTTTTCATTTGGTATTCCATAGAATGCCTAGGAAACATGTGAAATAAAAATCGTTTCATACATTGCCGGGTAGTTTGAGGCATTATATGCACTGCCTAGGCATTCTATAGAATGCCGGTGTTTCACACTTTGCCGGTAACATATATATCACAAAGATTTTTAACAACTTCATGTTGATATCGATAGAAACTGGCAAAATATTAAAAGCTATAGAATACCCCTCTCTTGAAAGGCGGGGAGAGGAGAGGTAAACTGTAAAAAACGTCCTGCGATAAAATGTGCGAACACATAGGAGACAAAATGTGAAATCATATCCTTTATCGCATGGCGGGACCTTTAACTGCTGATTCAGCCAGTATGTGATGAATAAAATATGTCTATAAGTAAAAATGAAGTATCCTTAAAATGTGCGAGAGCTTGACTAATATTTTAAAAAATTCATATATGTATAAATATAATCACGAAGCGCAGGCTCGTGCCACGTGCGAATTCTTACTAAAGGCCTTTTCTAGGGTTGAAAAAAAAAACCCCGACTTTTTATCGAAGGACCAAACCAAATGGTTTTTAGGGGCTTTTTGGGCTTTTACTGTGATTTTCTTTTAAGGGCGTTTTTTTATTACGAGGCACCTTTTTGAGACAGCACCGCCGTGTGCCTAGCGCATATGGGCGGCGCGGGTCTGTTAAATAGCTTGGTGTAAGACTCGATGTTTTTGCTCTGTCATAAAACTGTATCTTAAATTCTTTCGAGTTAGTCAAACCTTGTTGAATCATTTTTGTTGTTTCTAGGTCAACATGACTTTCGTTGGAGTTGTTGGTATGTTGGATCCCCCAAGGAAAGAGGTTTTTGATTCCATCGTGCGATGCAGAGCTGCTGGTATCCGCGTTATTGTCATCACTGGTGATAACAAGGTGAGTGCTTCTTAAACTCATACAAGAATTGCACACCATAAAAACCTCTTAAGTATGGTTCAAAGTGGTAGATTATAAAAAACTGCAAATGTCTGAATATTTTTCAAAATAATTCGCGAATTCCATTTACATTAATATTTACAGAAAGGTTATCTGCATATAAGAGATCAAATTTGTAGCGTCACCATTGCTCGCAGGGATGACCTACACGAACAATTTTAAGCGCATAAGAAAGCTGAAAGATCATTGGAGTATCTGCACATCATAATTTTGTATTTTATGCACCATGGGTCCGAAAATGGAACCGGTTTTGGGAAGACTACATAGCTGAACTAAGTATTTGATTCCACGCTAAGTATTTGATTTGTTATTCTAAAAACGGCAAAAAGGAGAGAAAGGGGGTGTAAAAATAGAGTTTAACGGCTATCTACAAAAAATTAACCGGTTTGAAATCTGAAACATTCCAATTATTTAATCATCCACTAAGGATACTAGAAAACGAGCTTATTTCCTCTAGTCTCACAGAAGTTGCATTCGCAAAATGATCAAAAGCCCACAGTTATATTCACTCCTTTTATCCGGGAAGAAATATGTTTGCTATCACACTAGATGCTGTATGAATTTACCTATTGGATCGTGTTGAAAAAGAAGCCATTGATTGGTCATGCTTCGGAATTCGTCCTCCGAACTTCGTCCTTCTACCGCCTTCCTCGCGGTTAGGCTTCCGCGATAACAAAAAACTCGAAGAGATTTATGGTTGTCGCAGATCTCTACTTCGAAGGCAGGTTAAAAATTGTAAGGATCTTTAAAATGTATAGCGGAGTCTGAGTTCCTTGAGATATTATACCTATTTATTCCAAAGATCTGCCTCATTTTGCGAAAATGATTTTTATATAGGGATATGACACTATAAGGCTCTACCATATTCCTCTCCTTCAGAAACAGTTGCAGCACATTTCTTCAGCAATTGTGAAAGACACCAGATTTCAAGTAATTCATTTTCATAATATGCAGTGAAATCACTGAACGCATGCCCCACGAATTTTGACGGGTTTAATTGATTGAAAATGGCACTTTTGCGTCGTTGAATCACAGCTCTTTGAATCTTGTGGAAAATCCGCGAGGAGGCCCTCCGATCCAAAACAACCGATGGTGGTTTCAGGAACTTTCATCAAACTAGTGCTACTTCAAAATTGCATACATATACGACGTTTTTAAAAGACTGTAGTACTTCAAATACTTCTAGGTTTTCTTTTCTTATTCTTTTTAAAGTGCTATTTGAAAAACTGATTTTTACTATGCAAAAGACTCATGAATTCTGGTTTGAATAAGGCATAAACTGAACTATTTATGCTAATTAATGATTAATATAATAAATTTCTTAGCTAGTAAGAAGTATTGTGTAAGAATTAAATTAGAAGAATATTCCATTCTTGTTTATTAAGTTGGTTTAATGTTGTTACAACTTTCTTATTTTACTGCCACTTTTGTAACGAAATATAAATATTAAAAAAACAGCGGTGTTATTAATATATTAGTTATAATGTAGTTAACTTTATGCTTAATTGGTTAAAACTTGATTCAAATTCTAGTTATGCTCAAACGAAAGAATGCATACTTTTTAAAACAAAAGTTATATTATAAACGTGTCATGAAAAATATCGCCGATTCTCTATTCTGATTGTCTTTTATTATTTGTAGGCCACTGCTGAAGCTATTTGCCGAAGGATTGGTGTATTTGGTGAAGATGAAGATACCACTGGTATATTTCTTTCTTATTTTAAATAACGACGCAAAAAAGACATATCTTAAGAAATTGTTGTAAATGCATTAAACAAGAAATAATAATTCATGAACTCCTCCCCTGCTTTGAACATAGAAAATTGCGAGCAAAAGCAATTACAAGCCTCGTTCACGATCAGAAACTTACACGTAGTTTAACAACTTTACTAAGAAAAATTATGGCAGGTGAGGCGTTGCCGTGCTAGTTTTTTGTTATTGCTCTTACACTCTCAGTAACGCATCCTCAAATCTCACGAAACTTTTGTCGTATTCGACGAAATGGCTTTTTGAAAAATGCTCCGAGTAAACATTTCGTCAAATTTGTGTAGCAACTTTTTTAAGTCACGTGATCGCGCGAGGAAAGAATCGTTGTAAATGACGAAATTTTCTTGACGATTGAAGTAATCGTCAAATGTCAGAGTTCTATTTCTGGGAGTGTACCCCAATCAAATGATGCTTAAATTTTGTTTTGCGTAGGATATGGCGTTTCTTGATCTTTCCAGGGATTTTTTTTCTTCGGTATTCTGACGAAGTTATATCTCTTATTTTAGTGTACTTTTCACCCTACAAAAGAAACATGCTGAAGAAATTATGTTATACATATACCATATACATCGATGAAAACCAGAAAGTAAAACCAAAAGAAAAACCGCAAAATATAACAAATTACAACAAATACGTAACTTTTGAAACATTTTTAATGAAACTGGGTTGTCATTTTATCTTGATAAGATAGTAGCAAGCAATGAGACTGCAGGGGTAAAAATATTCTGAGTATTCAACAAAATTAAAAGAAAACAGCTCAAATAACAAATACTAACGTTGCTTTGCTAGTTTCTATCTTGCACAACGTTTATAACAGAGAAAAAATAAATAAAAAAGAAGATACGTGTTTTAAATATTTCTCCATTGTGAAATACGTCATCCCAATAATTTACAACAATTTGTGTTGTCTAGGTATGTCATTTTCTGGAAGGGAATTCGACGACCTGCCTGTAAGTGAGCAGAGGAAAGCTGTGCAAAGATCCAGGTTGTTCTCCAGAGTCGAGCCATCTCACAAAAGCAAAATCGTCGAGTTCTTGCAGGCTGATGGTGAAATCTCAGCTATGGTAAGCTGTTTAACGCAAAAGTTTTAAACTGTTAATCAATCATTGCTGCGAAAAATAATTAGTCTATTTAGAATAAATTCAAAAGGAATGATATTTTCCTCTAAGGTCTTTAGGAACTATTCTACTTATGTGACAAGAATAACGGGATTGATTTTTATTTATTTATTTATTCCAGATCGCTTTTTCAATTCTTATAGGGCAGGTCAAGTTATCGAAAATGTACATTTGCTCAGAGACTTTCCTTCGGAATTGTGCTGTATTGTTGATAACGAAACGCAACTGCGGAGATTCAATTTCTCAACAACCTGCTCGGCTGAAATTTAAATTACATGAAAAACAAAAACGCTATCTATCGTTTTTAGCATTGTCCGTTAGCTACTTAATACTTTGTCTGAGAAGTAAACCATATTGGAAAAATTTTATTAACTACTCAATGTTGTGTATTGGTAACAATTTAAAAACAAATAATAATTATTTTTAAAAATCGCGACAAAGATGACGCTGCAAAAGTTAAAGCTTGAAAAAGGAAGCTTGAAAATAAGTAAAAACATTAGAATGGTAATCTAGAATTTCAATGTTTATATGCACGATGCAACAACATGAGTTTTATTGTGGATAGTTGCCGATTATTAGACTTGATTGAGCATCAATAATACAGCAGTAACCAAAACTGAAAGATAATAATTTGCATTTCATAATGAAAAGCAAACTGTTATCCAACATTATTTTAAATTTCCAAGCAATCGGATTCATTCCCGTTTTGAATAATAAAGTTAACGAGTGACGAAACGTCCACGAACTAATGAACTGAATATGTGATGCCATAATTGATTACTTTCCAGACTGGTGATGGTGTAAATGACGCCCCCGCCCTGAAAAAGGCTGAAATTGGTATCGCCATGGGATCTGGTACCGCCGTCGCCAAGTCTGCAGCTGAGATGGTGTTGGCCGATGACAACTTCTCCACCATTGTCTCCGCCGTTGAAGAAGGCCGTGCTATCTACAACAACATGAAACAGTTCATCCGGTACCTGATCTCCTCCAACGTTGGTGAAGTCGTCAGTATCTTCTTGACCGCTGCTCTTGGTTTACCCGAAGCCCTTATTCCAGTACAACTGTTGTGGGTCAATTTGGTAACTGATGGCCTTCCAGCTACCGCCTTGGGCTTCAATCCCCCAGATTTGGACATCATGGACAGGCCACCAAGGAAGGCTGATGAAGGTCTCATCACTGGATGGTTGTTCTTCAGGTACATGGCCATTGGAGGTAAGTAGCATCAAAGTTTCCTAAAATAATTGCTCTCTGTGCATTAGTAATTACGGTAAATATGATCAGGGCTCATTTTGTAATGAAGGAATCCCTAACACAGTCTGCTTCCTTAAAGTTTCAAATCACTCATGGTTTCTTAGGGAATTGTTCTCAATTATTTGGATTATTCCCGCACCCATTCAAAATTTTTCTTCAGATTTTAGACTTTTTCATTAGTAATTAGCCGTTTTCATGATTTCTATGATTTTTTCTGTGATTGCTCTGTGATAAAATAGCCCCACAATCATAATATACAATCATAATAAAATATCATCAATATTCAATCGTGGGAATATTTTCATTCGTAAAATACGTCTATTTTATCATTTATTTCATTCGTTTTTAAGAATCCCCTAGCTCATTTCGTGTTCTTTGTCCTCGTTCAGGATATGTCGGAATGGCTACTGTCGGTGCCTCTGCTTGGTGGTTTATGTGCTCACCTGACGGTCCTCACCTCACTTACTGGCAATTGACTCACCATCTCGCCTGTTTCTCCGAACCCGAGAAGTTCAGCGGCCACGAGTGCTCGGTCTTCAAGGATCCTCACTCCATGACTATGGCTCTGTCTGTATTGGTCACCATTGAGATGTTGAACGCCATGAACAGGTATGTTGACACTAATATAAAACATTTGTCAAGGGCCGTGGACGTATTTATCTACAGTAGAACCTCTTTTAACCAGCTCCGGATTAACCGGCCTTCGCTTTATCTGGCCCATATTTTCAAAATACAAAAAACAAAAATAGCTTTTAGAGCGCTAGCTATATGGAAGAAACAGGTGCTGCGGTATTCAAGTGAATTTTTTCACTCATGTGGACGGAGCAAGAGCACTTGGAAGAGGTATTGAGTTACGTCGAACAGCAACTCTCAGCTACTCCCATGGATGTGATGTATGGCGGGACTATGCGGAAAGGGCCAGGCTTCTCGTCTGCAGCAAAAACGGGTCACACACTTCTTTAACTAGCGCTTGATAGCTGGTATGTAACTCTCAAAGTGACTGTACTAAAATGCAATAAATCATCCCACCTCCACTCCCTTTTAAATTGCATAATATATGTCACATTTTTTGCTATCCCCCGCTTTAACCGTACTTTTACTTAACCGGCTTACCATCGGTTCCAATTAAGCCGGTTAACAGAGGTTCTACTGTATTTTTCCTTATTCATTCAACGAACGGAGACTCGTCATTGGTCCAACTTTAACACATGAAGTTAGCGTAAACATGTCCGTTATGGTACTGATGGTGAAATTTAGAAACAGGCAACACAATAAGGTATCGGAATCTATTGAGCACATTCTTCTATCTCAGTCAAATTAGGCAGATTTGGACCAAATATTTTTGTCTCCAGTGGAACGCTGATTATTGTTCCTGACCCCAGACTTAGATGTTTTAAGCCCCTAGATACTGATAAAAATACGTAAAGTACATGTCAGATTCCGTTAAAATACGTCAATAGATATTAGTCCAGGAAGTAGGAAACAATTTCTAAACATTGGTTTTTATCTAAGGAAACTATCGTTAAGCGACGTTTAGCGATCTTTACTTTATGAATTATTGTTTTAAGCAAACTATTGAACCAATTAAGTAGGCCATTAAAACTCAGTGGAATTAGGGAACGAAGACAGAATTGGGCACAAAAGATTGTTAACACATATTTAGAGAAGATTTACCGAGATTGTTAATTTTAAACATTAACTCTTGGCCCAAGTCTCAAGTAGCACATCAGAATTTGCGTCCGTGGATACTAGTCCAGGATACTGGGAACAGTTACCAAGAGCCTGATTCTGTCTAATCAAAAACAGTCATCAAAAAAAAAATCAACGAAGCCAAAACCAAACAACAAAAGCTTGTTTCTGTGGGATCCAGCATTTTTTTTTTTTTAATTTCTGACCGAGGAACGCAATATGTAGAGAAGGAGGGGTGGGGGGGGGCATACAGTTATACAGGATTTTACCTTTTTTTTTCTCTTTATTAATTTTGATTTATAGCGAGCAAGAACACATTTTACGTTAATTGCATTATATCCTATTTTAATTAGTTTATAATGCAATTAACGGAAAATGAGTTCTTCCTCGCTAAACATTTTATTTTTTTTAAATTTTGGCTTATAAAAGCTGGATGCGGGGTGCACCGTTAAGAAGTACTACGCAACTGCAATTCCTCTTGCGTCAGAAAAGAGTCTTATGGAATCATACCATTTAAGTTTCGAAGCACTCGAAAGTAAAACGCATATAATTATAGAGTTAAATGCGTGACTAAACAAATGATAAATGCTTTTTTTTTTTTAAAAATAAAAGTCATTGGGCTCCTCAATGTCCAAAAGAACGCTACTTGTGGTGGAAAATGCTTTTTAAGTATTGTCCATTGTTTGGAATAACGAACCTATTTTCATTTTAGCTTATCTGAGAATCAATCCCTGACTGTGATGCCACCATGGATCAACATCTGGTTGTTGGCAGCCATGGCCCTCTCCATGACTCTCCACTTCGTCATTTTGTACATTGACATCTTGTCTGTAAGTTCGATGGCATTTATTCCGCTTGCATGAAATAAAGTATAAATGTTATTAGGGGAGGGGGAGGGAAGATACTTATTTATCAAATATTGCTATTTACAACCCGAAAAGAACTTCTTTTACGAGCAACAATCATATGCAATTTGTTTTGTGTTCCAATTAATTTCGAAGAGACCGTACTTTCAGGGTATGATTGAATTTTCTGGCATATTTAGCTCGAATCTTTCAACGCGTGAATTGGTATAGTGAATACGCACACACACGCACGAACACTGTCGAAATATTTTACATTAAGATATAGTATAAATTAAGTTGGAACTTAAAATACACCATTTTGATATTTCTTATTAAAGCACCGTGCGACATAATAGAACGGAAAAGAATGGTCAAAATTAACTTTGTCTGCATTACAACTAAGAATTTTATCATAAAAATTTTAAAATGTATCGCGCCTCGGCAACAAGAGTGACACAACTCCAAAATTTGAGTTTGCGAATTTCTTTCTTACAAAGCAATTTACAAAACAATGTAGTACCTATTGGTTTTGAAATCACTAACGGATGAAACGGAGCTAAAATATTAGGAATAATACTTATTTATCGGTTACAATATGTAATACAAATTCATGAAATTTTTACTTGTCAGCTTTAAGACGACTGATTGTTTGATGATTTTTGAGTTGAAACACTTTTGTTGCCGTGGTACGATGCGTGGATGGCTCATTCACGGAATCAATTAAGCCTACAACAAACAGAACTTGAGGAAACCGACGAAAAAGATTGTTTGTTCCATGGAAATATTCGGGCACTCTCGTTACATTTTTGCTGTCACTTTGTTAGAACTGTGCTTAAATAAAACTTCACTTACTACATGTCAGCAGAGTCTTTTTAAAACTGAAATAAGGAAGTTTTTAAAAAGTGGAAGTAATCGATTTGGCAAGTGAGGCATTCATATGTTGCTTTGTTTACTGACTCGAAACTGTGTTGGACTTACAGAAAATATAAAAATATTTTGCCCAAACCGTACGTACTAACAAATGTGCTCATTATTCTTTTTTTTTTTTTTTTTTTTCCAGTCTGTATTTTCCGTGACACCTCTTAATGTGGAGGAGTGGTTTACTGTGATGAAAATGTCCATACCAGTCGTTCTACTAGACGAAGTCCTGAAGTTCATCGCCAGAAAATACATTGATGGTAGTAAAGAGTCCAATGCTGGGCAATCGGTCATTCTAGCTTGGGCAATTTATTTTGTTTTCATGTGGTACTTCGGTATCTAAACCGAGTTGTGCACGAACCAAAAAGGAAAAGAATGCGTTTGCCTTGTGAATGCAAAGGTTCCAGAAACAAAAACTATCCTCACCTTCCTCAAATTCAGAGCTGATGAAGAAAGTTACTGAATCATTTTTGTACCTTGGTAGTTGGCATCGGATATTTTTGAAACCCAGTCGTTCCTTTTTACCCCAATAACTGCATTTATTGACCACTTAATCTCATCATTCTAGGCGGGTCACTGAGTAGGCGGATTCTCAAGAGACTGAGATTTTTTTATCCGATTCTTCGGAACTTTTAACTTCCATCAATCAAAATATGCCCAAAACTTTTTAAAAGCCTTTGTTTTCGCACGTTTTTGAATAAATGTATTTATATCGCTCACTTCTGAAGAGTGATTGCAATTTGAACTTGGAAGTGCTGTTTAATGCACCAAGTTTTAGAATAGAATATTTTCCTTAAGTACTACTTTTACTGAGTTTTAAGAATTTAAAGTTCAAATTCAAACAAAAAAAAAAAACGACAATAAATAATGTATCTCAAAAACAAATATATATATATATATATATTTTTTAATGAATTGGTAATACCCAAAATTTAAATCAGCAACTTACCCTTTTAAGTTGCATTGTTTTTAATTGTTCCAGTACATAAAAAAATTAGAGCTGAAATTTCAACCCCGAGAGTTTTTAATTATTATTTTTTTCTTTCAAAATCTAGAAAACATACACATTATTGCAATTTAGACGATAATTTGTTGGCAACAATTCACACATGTTTATAAATATTAATTATGGTTATAATATACCTCTTAGTTCGAATAGATGATTAAGTGGTTATTCTTCAAGATTACCTCATCGTTAATATTTTTATCTCTTCTAACCAATGTACGAGATTTTGACCCTTTATTTAACCTTTATCCTCAATAATAATTCAAATTTTATCTAATATTAAGCGTTATTTGTGTTATAATATGACTATTAACACGTTATTCTTTCTGTAAAAAAATAAATTCATTCATTTTTCATATTGCACAAAATTTTAAGAGAGATTTTAAAAGATGTTTGCATGCTGCCTTTGAAATGAAAATTATATTTACACTTACACCCTTTTTTTATGAGATGAAATCGACTTCAAATTTAATTCTTCTTCCAGAATTAAGTCTAATGAAAACTCTTAAAAGTTTTTATCATAAAAATTGAACTTGCATGTACTGTAAATAATTGCATGCGTTTGATTTTTGTTCACAGAATGCTGAAATCCACATGAAGTTTTTGCATGCGAATGTTTTAAGGTATAATATTCAGTTTCTTTTTTGAATATTTGCATTAAAAAATGAAATAGTTTATTTTTAATTTAGTTGTGCTTCATTATCTATAAATGCTTTAATTATAGTATAGCTTTGATCAGGGAAATTTCTTTACACAATGAACGGAAAAACTGGCAAATCTTAAGATTGATAAGCAGTTAAACAGATGTAAAGAAATTTTTCTGTGAAAATCGTGCAATTTAGTGCTGTTATATTTTGTTTAGTTGTGCCCAAATCATGCTTCTCTTTTTCTCTTATAGAATATTTTTACCTTTTCTACCTAAACTCTCTTCTTTCACTTTACTAACAAATCTATTCTGAATTCCTTAATGCTTCCTGTGTGTTAGCGTAGCTTTTCTTCACTTTGTATTTTTTGATAATTTTAATACTTTTTATTATAGTGCCAGTATTTGCACTTTCGTTTTGCTTTGCAGTAATTTGTACTGAGTTAGCCTTAGCCGACTTAACTTAGTGTGTCGTATTTTGCAACAAAAATCTCTCTTTTCGTTTTGGAGAGTTTCCATGAAATCTTATGAACTCGTATTTTTGGCTTTATATATACATACCCCCATTTGCAAAGACGTTAATGCAAAAAAATATTTCTGTCATCATTAAAAGCTTTATTCCTAATTTACGAAGGTAAAAAGGTACGCCTCTATTTTTAAATCTGTGGACAATACACTTAACATGTAATTCAGCGATGTTTTTGTCAGTTCCTCCAATAGCATTGAAGATTTACAGAGATATTCCAAAATGCCTCTTTCTGTGCCAATACGTAACTTTGAAGAAAAGCTTTTAATAGTTACGATACTTACGGTAAAACCTTTCATGTATTCATTGTATGTGTAAGTATTTTCTCTTGTTCTCTGTACCTCTGTCTACCGCAACCTGTGCCTCTTCCGAACCTCTATGATCCAAGCACCACCACGGAAAAACTCTTGGGCACAACAATTATTTTATTTCCTTCCCCATACTGACTCTCCATTTTGTTTCCGCTTTGTTTACAGTTAACCCCAATAAAGCAGACGACAAGAAGAAGCACTAAGCTGCTTGTACTTGCCTCCACCATTCATTTTCTAGATTTTACTGTTGACCCTGTAAAATGTATACTATGCACAATTCAGAGAAGATGTATCCGCAAAGTTTTTTCAAGTGTTCTGTTGTGCTGACCTCTACGGAACTCCTCAACTCCGGAGGAATAAACTGGAACGCATTCGATATTTTGTCATTTTTTTTCCTTCAAATTCGAGATTAAAATTTCTGCTTCTGGAGTTCTACCGATCTTGTGAGGCTTCCTCCCTATTTATTGCCTTGCATCAGTTCTTTGGAAGCTCTTGGAGATTGTCGATGCCGTCCACAAAATAAAAGCCGTACTATGGGGCCTTGTCGTCCAGGACAATTTGGATTGTGATACTAGAACCGGCTTCGTAATGGCCTCGTCAACGTCCAAGGAGCCAAATATACTCTGCATGATTGTCGTAAAAACTGTGTAAAAAAAAAAACTTTGTATTTTTTTTCTCTGAGTATTATCTGGTCAAACAAAAAAAATTCTATTACAGAGAGGTGCCTGATTCTCTCAAATTTGAGTGTTTTCTTTTTCCTAGAGCATATTTAGATAGAGTTTCAGGGTTTAATTTTTTAATAAAAATTCATTGTACAGTGATGTTATAAAAAGATTGTTGCTAGTAACAAATCCTTGGCATTTAGATCCTAGATTAGTTTGTGTAAATCAGTCTGTGAAATAAATTAAAAGAAAAAAAAGTATTTTCAATTTCGTGGAATGTACGGTGAGTGTTTCATCTTCGAGTTTGATTAGTCATGAGTCGAAGAATTAATCAGTATTTAAGTAAAAGGATGTCATTAAATTATTCATGATTTGCTCATTAGTGTTGAAAATGAAGAGATATTTTAAGATTTTATTGGAATTTACAAAGGTTATGAAGTAATTTTTTCTCACTGTTATACATGAAGCATCACCAATGGGGAAAAAATCCCGACATCAAAGTTTCTAAGTAAGTGCTTTGCGCCAAATATCAACAACGAAGTGCTCAATGTTTAGAGAGGACAAAATCGACTAGACACTCTACATCCACGGCCGCGTTCCGGGCTTGGGGGGCGAGTAGCCGCTTCGGCAGCGACGTCACAGCTCTGCGTCATCGGCACTTCGGAACTAGTGAGGTGACGTAGTAATGACGTCCTTTCCGAGTAGCCACTTGCCGGTCGAGTTTGGAATGAGGCTGCCAATCGGCTGAGAATCACCCGAAGGGGTTTCTTCAAAATCGTCCCTCTGTGAAATCATCCGGTGATGACCCCGAAGGCCCGACAAGTTGTTCGATGTCAACGGGACTGCTCTCATCGACTGCCTGAACTGAACGTCTCGTCATCCTACCTACTTGCACAAAGTCCTCTTTCACCGAAGCCCGTGATCAAATTTTGTACATTAATCCCTGTACAGTAGAAAATACATTAAAATTATACATATGATCTTCATGGAGTGCCTGTTTCTTCTTCTCTTCTCTGTCTTCTTTCAATTTGCACTACTTGGGTTGGGTTTACACTAAACTTGGGTTGAAGTTTCCTTCCCCTCAAGTTCCCTTCACCGTAGAACAGTAATTCTCAAAGCCGAGGGAAAACACAATCTAAGACACACACACACATCGCTTAAAAGAGAGAGAGTTAGTGCTTAATTTGAAATCACGCAAAAAAATCAGTGATCAAGCGCTGCTCTTCACTGCATCATGGATTAACCTATTTCAAAATATATTCGGCCTTAGAACTAAACAAGAAGTTCCGTCTAGAACTATACGAGCCTACTTTCCCGTATACACCGAATTCAAATTTATAATCTATCTATCTCTCTCTCTCTGTCTTTCTCGTTTAGCTTTAGTTCTTAATTGCTTCAAATATACCTTTTTCAACGGTTAATGCATATTCATTCAATCATTATTTATTAAGTCATTCATGTATTTATTCACTGATTTATTCATTAATTCTTTTGCTTATTCATTTAATCATTCATTAATTAAAAAATATTCTTGAAAATCCCGATAAAAAAATTTCATAGGAAAATAGGCTCGTTAGTTCTGGATGAACTTTCTATTTGTACATGTTCTACGTATAAGAGCTTTCCGATAAAATTTGTTCCAAGCAAATCGGTCCGGTAGATCAGAAATTATATAGGATTGAAATTTCCCCGTAGGCGGTATGTTAATTTTTTTTTTTTTTTTTGAACTGTTCAAAAATGAACAAAAATTGTTCAAATCAATATTTCACGCCAAGAACTTCTTCCAGTGAGCTTGTTCATGTTAACTTATATCTTGTATCCAGAGTTTACATAATTTGCTTCATTTTCACCCATAGGCGCTAATGTTAAAATTTTTTATCAAAATTGAACAAAAAATTGTTCAAATCAAAAAGTAAAATATAGAAATGAGATGTAATCGCCGAGATCTTTCGAATGCAAAAAGAATTTTTCCAATCGGACAATTCGTTCAAAAGTTATTAGGGGGGACAGACCGACAGACAGACAGACCGACAGACCGACCGACACACTTTTTCCCCATCTCAAAACCCTACTTTCAAATTTTTTATTTTTCAATCTTTATTTAATTACTTAACTTATTTTTGACTTTTCTTGATTTCTAACGATATTTTCACGATACATTAAGCCTTCTTTCATGCTTTATTATTATTTTTTTTTACTTTTACGGGAAAGTAGGCTAAAAATTAGCACGATATGGCAACATGAATATTTAGTTTTCAAGAACTATGTCGATAAAAAAAAGTCGCCTGATTTTAAAGTTCTCCCTGTTTGGTTGCTCGTTAGCAGATGTGACAACTATGCTAACATAGTTGCTACATGCTACAAAACTATGACATCCAGATTAAACACTTTTTTTTCTCTTTGGCGAAGTATTACTAATTTATTACGCCAAGGTTTCATTATATTTTAGCAAACTTCAAACCAGCGATTAATTCCGAAAAAATTAGATAAAGAGTAAGGTATAAACTATACTTCTAGAATTATGGGGGAGGTTCTTTTAGTATTGTTTACCTGTTTGCAAGTACAACAAAATATTACTAAGCGTAATATAATATATAGTTAATAACAGACAAGCTAAGTTCTACTGTTCACAGAACTACTAGTTTTCCAAATATTACTAGTGGTGAAAAACTTGCCGATCTTCATGCCCTTTACTTTTAGTTTCAAACTATATTTATTGAAATAAGCCCTAACATTATTTTTCAGAATTGCAATAAATAAATATATGCTATTTAACAAACGCTATGAAGTTGTATAGTGGCATAAGATTTGGTATAGCAATTCGTTGATTAATTATTTAGACGAGTTCTCCCATTAGTCGAAATTCGACCGTATAAATGAAATTTAGCATTGAAAACAGTATGCTATTTATATAATTATTACTCACCAAATATGGCTATTATAACGTCGAGTTTATTTTGATCAACCTCACTTGAAGCAAAAGTATGGTAAATAAGCGTCGCCGCAGGGCCAATTGCGCTCATAAATGTAGCCGCTTGTACTTCTGCCGATTTCGTACTAATTTGAATGGCAGTTCAATAAAGCTTAAATGTTTGCTCCCATACATTATTCTCATTTTTCATTCCATTGTTTCAGAGAAGCCTTTACTCAAACTCTTATTACAATTGCTTCTAATATTACTGCTTAATGGCAACTAACTCTTTTCAGCACTGAGTTCTATATTTATTACCCAATAATTTACTCAACGAAGACATATTGCCATCTGCTATCTATAACAACATAACATTATAATTATAAATGAGGCTTGTCTGACAAAAGAAGGGGGGAAATAATTAACTAATAATAAAGTTTCCAAAATTTTTTAACTGATATCTTCGTCTTTAACTATCTGACTAAAACTCGTCAACAGCTACTGAACCAAAAAAAAAAAAAAGAAAATCGGTTGAAAAACAGACAAGAAAATAGTTCTTAAATGTTTTTGTCTGCCTATTTATATATAGATTATGGAAACTGCATTTACTGTAAAATTCAGCTCTCGGAAATTAACTTAAAAACTAAAGTGAAGTGACTTTAATATCCTGGGTAAAATATTCGGGCTTTTACGACTCGTGTCATTTTTTTTCTTATTGTTTCCATGGATCAAATAGGACCCATACCACGTTAGCAGAAACGTTCGCCTTTTAAGTTGTTTTAAGTTATTTTAATTCTTTCCAACAAAAGCTAAATAGTTCTCACTGCGCATTATTAGATATGAGTCTTGGTTTGAAGTTATGGTAAGTTTTTTCTTGAAGATTTTAGAAACTGTACAGTACATTCTACGTTGCAATGCAGTCGGAATGTGAATTTACTTTTTGAGTGCCTTACTGTGCCATACGTTCATAAATAAGTTTTCACATTTAGGCCTTACTTATTCTGCTTGTGTTTTTATATGCTTGAATAAAAGCAATTATTTTACATGTAATTGTTTTTTTTTTTTTTTTTTTTTACTAAATTAATGTTCTTTGAGGTTTCTATATCACCTACTGAAACTTTCCAATACGTAACATTTTAATTTTCAATCAAATAAAAGTAACATCTGTTAGGGCTTTTTTTCTTTCCACAAATTGATTTAATATTTTTCTATCTCAATTTTAATAAGCTAGCTTAAAATATGATATATATATAGGGAGTAAAAATCTACAGGAATAAATATCAAAAATAATGAAAACACAATAATAATCTTCCTCTGGGAAACGTCGTGGTGTAACTTTTTATTCTCTTGTATTTGCTTTCACCATTTTGAAAATACTGTAGAATCCACTGAAAGTGAAACGAATAATGCTCGTTACAACTCGTTTAGAATACAGCCCCTATATAGACAGAGAAACCCCCATTCGCCATTTTAGCTCAGAGCGAGTATTCTGCATGATTACAGATCCTGGTGTGAATCGCCTTCTGGAGATGTTTCATTTTTTCTGATACTTAAACTTTCTCCACCTTGGTGAGATTTGGTAATGTGACATAATGCCAGAGACTTCAACCTGGTGACACCAGTTTTTTAACAATGAAAAACTAATCCAAAATGTATGATGCGTCGACTCGTATGTATGTAATGGTTTAGTGCCGATTCAGTCGTTCCCGTTTGAGTTGGTTATACGAAATTGTCCCGTTTCAGTCGGTAAGGGTTATAATGAGTTTTGGGTATTCCCGTTTGAGTCGGTACGTTTTGAGGTCACCACAATTAGCTACATAGCTCTCATACTTGCCGTAAAATTTCGTTTTTTGAAAATAAAATTAAAATACACGTAGTTATGATGAATGTTCCTGTCATTATGAAGTTAACGGTTTAGGAACTAAATCGATTTGATAAAAAACGCTGAAAAATGAGAGAGAGATTTTTTAAAGAATATTCTGAAGTTTTTTGGGATTTAACCGTATTGAATCTTACTAAAAATATTGATAAGGAAAACATTGCAAAGCATTCATAGAATAAAAATATAAATAAGAATATAAACTGAAATTGTAAATAATTGTATTGCACATATTATTGAAAGAATTCCCACCATCTCTAGATACATGACATTTGATATGCTTGTTCAGATATCTGAGAAGGAACTCTCATCAATTTGTTTCAATATTTTCCACTTATGATAAATTTGATAATAATAAAGATTATAAATTCTGCCTCCTAAAAGCAGCTAAACTTAAGAAAACTTCAGAATTTACTGCAATTTAAAATATGTCTATGGACTTTTGTTTCAATAAAACACAATTCAAAGTATTCTTAAATTCTTATAAATGTAATTGATAAGCTTTATTTTTAAAACTATTATTAGAAAAGTTATTTTAACATGAAAAAAAAAGGTTCTCACAGGTGCACCTATGATTGATTTACTTTCAATGTTAGATGGAGTTACACTTGATGAATTCGGTTATGTAGCGATTGTGTCTTGACACCATGGAGATCTTAGTGAGCGTTACTCTTACTTAGCTTGATACCCAACAAGGGCAATAGAACGCAACGAAGAATAACTATATCTGAGATGGCGATTCTGCCACCATCACTGCTCTGGCGCCAGTTATAAAAACTGCGGCAAGTCTCACAGACTCGAACGGGAATACAAAGCTATCTCTACCTCTCCCACCGACTGAATCGGGACAAATTTCCTCTACCGACTCAATCGGGAACGACTGAAATGGTACATCCCCTATGTAATGTGCTTAGGGTAGGTAGCCAAAAAAGAATTTATTTGTTTTCCAAAAGGGCCAATTAGGTTAAGGATTTAGTAGTTGAAAATATAAAAAGGTAAACAAAAGTAAAAATAATTACCGTACATAAATACACACTTTTTATACATGTTTGAAAAAAAGTATATATCAACCAGGGTAATTGCAGCATATTAATGGTAATTGAGTATCCCTCCTCCCCCCCAACCACCACCACCTCTTTTTCATCCTTGCAACCTCCACTGTATTATTTTCAACAAATGCATAAGGTTTTAAATCGTTAATTATGTAGAGTACAGTTTTAAAAATTTCTGTTTGCTTTCTTACTTACATACCAAAGGAAAAAAAAGGTTTTGTATATTATTAAAGTAAAATCAAACGAAATGCTTTTTTATCATTCGATTGAGCAATTAAGGAATTGCTTAGGATTGTTTTCAGTATACAGCGGCTGACGTTAGGGGTCAAACGTTGAATTTGCGAGGCATCGACAAGTTGTTGGTGGCGTTGCTAAATTTTTGGGTGAAGAAAATAGTACAAGGAATTGCTACAATAAAAAAAGAAAAGTAGGAATTAATCTACAACCGTAGGAAAAGGCTGTAATATCTAAGACGGAGTTCGGCCATTAAGGATGAAGTACTTTAGCATTTGCGACAGAGTTCGTTTTCGTCATTTCAAATGCAATAACAAAGCTTGATGTGGATAAATTTCATTCTTTGTACTTATTTTTTAAATTAGAAAATGTAGGCACACAAATCGTTCGATTAACATTCAGTGGTAGTTCTGTTTTAACAAGGCACTTACTCAGCAATACTACAAGTAAACATTTTTGTCTCCAAGCAGAGCTTTATATTTATTCCATAAACAGAAAATCAAAGGAATAAAAGCCTAAACAGTCTTTCATTGCAAAAACTTTAATTTGAAGGGCAGAAAATTATTTTTTATTTATTTATTTATTTATGTATTTATTACTAGTGCTACCCGCATGGCCATGCCCGTGTTAAAAAGTGAAAAGACCAGTTGGTTCGCCATTATATGAACACTGGGATTTTTTTTAAAATATGCATATATTATGTTATTCTATTAAGATGTATAGCATTCCACAGAATTAAAAATTAGTCGCTCACGGCAATCAACGAGCGATCCTATATATTTAAGCAACATTATTTTTTGCGACAAAAATACACATTAAAAAAAAGCAAATTAAGTAAATATGCATGAACACAAATTATTGGCTACGTTCCAAACAAAATAAAACTAAAGCGCTTTATCAATCGTCTGGGAAAATGAAATGAATGAAAGTGAATTACCGTGAAAAAATAATTTCGAACTACAGCGAAAAACGCTTGTAATTTAGAGACTTGGATTTTCAGCACAAAGAGAAAGACTCTTTCTCGGATGGTTTTTTATGGGCTTTTCAATGGTACCAAGTTCTAAACAAGGGCGATAGTTTCTTCCTATAGAAAATAATTATTTTATGCAATTCTCGGCTATAAATTGGAATATAAGAGGAACAAATTCAAAGTTTAGAAAAAACCCTTCGAAATGCACACCCCAAACTAATTTCGTACCAAATTTCATGAAAATCGGCCTAATGTCACGCCGTACACAGACATGCTTGCTGCTTTATTATTAGTAGAGAAGATTACTATATATGCAATTCGACCTTCTTTACTGGATGGTTTCTGTTGTAATTCAAAATTATATTGCCCCTTTTTTGTTTTGTTATTCCCTGTTCTATTATTTTTTAATTTCCGTTTTTTTAATACGTCGATTTAGATTTTTTTTATTATTATTATTATTTTTAATGCATAAGTTTCTGCTTTAAGAACAATGATAATTCATTACACCTTACAAATTGACAGCTTAAATTTCAAATCGTTTTACAATACATGTTCAAGCAATAATGTATAAAAAATCTCCATTAGTTTGCAAATTTCTTCCAAGAGGGCAAGCCTGAAATCAGTTGTTTTCTTTAGTAGCATTTTGATGACGTACTCTATGAAACAACTTATTAACTCAAGTGTTAGATTGCTTAAACAATAACACAACTATTCACATACATATATTTTTCAAAATAAACGTTTTGTTCGATGTTCGATTACTCATTTTACTTCAATATAAAACGCGTGACATACAAAATAATAAATATTTATAATAACTAATAATACAATATCAATAGATTTTGATGAATCCTTTACTTTTGATCACCAGTCATGTACATAAATAAGTCTATAAAGATACATAAAAAAATTGCAGCAGTTTATTATAAAAAAAGTCTATTCAAGTGCGTCTCTCTTTAAAAATCCCTTCGGGGATTGTAATAAAAAAGGGCTTTTTTTGTTATGAGAAGTTTGAAGCGCAATGTAATTATGTCACACCCATTGGTTATGACGACAGCACACTTATCTGTACAAGAACGACTCTTCCGCAACGAATGATAGTTTACGATCTATGGTCTAGTTTTTGCGAGAACGGCAAAAACGGATTTCTTTTTACTCGCCGAAAATATATGAGAATGCGTAGCGTTTTTGTATAAAATAATCCTTTTATATTTAGATCTTTTTTACAAAACTTTTTAGGGAGGTTTCGGAGTCAAACAGGGAAACTTTATGCTGCCTTAGGGGGCAAAAGTTTGTTTAGAAATCGTTAGACAAAAAATTGCAATTTCATCCGCTTTATCTTAATCACTTTTTAATATTCAGACTTCAAGTTTTAATTACAGTGGTTTATATATGTGTGCACAAAAAGACGGTTCAAATTTTTAAATTTATTTTTGAAGGTTTAAATGAAATTACGTCACCGAGTTAAAATTCTCCTGTTTCTATTTTATTATGACAATCCATGAAAACGCAACAAATACGGTTAATAATCGTAGATTGCATTCACATAAAGTTGTTTTCCTCTATGCAAATATGCTTTGACCAGGAAAACCGTTATACAAGATAAAATCGGAACATGGTAAATACATTTTTTTCTCTAAATTTAGGAAATAAATGTATTCTACATTTTTGAGGCACTCCATGCACACATTTTTAGGTGGTATGCATATTTTAGAATTACACTTAACTTAACAAAGGCAGTTAAACCAAAAATATCTAAAATATGGGCAATATATTATTAGATGTACATGACTCGTAATAGCTTTCGCTCAAATGCTAGTAATAAGAATATTTTTAAAATATTGATTTCGTATATTTCACTTCAATATATATTACAGTTTAAGTAAAAACACTTATTAACTAAATTATTGAATAAAATTTTCAATCATAATTTTAAAAAAGAAAAAAAGTAAAAATATTTATTTATTTAATTGCTTGAAAAGTCCAATACACTTCTGCTTCTATACTTATTTATAATGTCTAGTAAAAAAATGCATTTTTCTCTACATGTATTCTTTCACAACATTAATAAAGGTGTATGGATTTTATTAACAACTGATCATTCGTTTGTTATCTAAGACCACCTTGCAAATACAAATCAAATTTTCAGAACTCTCTTGTTTTTCAATAAATATTTTCTTGTCCTTTTAAATAAAAAGACTTTTTGGCATATTTTTGTATTGATTTTTTTAAAAACTACAACACAATATTCTATAAAAAAAGTAGCGTTTTTTAAAAGGCATTTGAAACTGCTTGTAAAGTGCTATCTGTTTTTATTATTTGCTTTAACTTTACATAAATATGATCTAAACATTTGAAAGAAAAAAAAACAGCAAGTGATAAATGTGAGGATTTTTATGAACAAAATCTTAACGTCAGTTATAAAACGCGTTGTATATTATAAATTGGCAACCTTGTCGATTAATTGTGGCAGGTGCTGAGAGGGGCGAAGGAAGGGATCATTCACAGCATGAAAAGCAATCAAGCTGGTCTTGTAACATTTCTCAGTTTTACAATACTTTCTTCTGCATTTTAGTCCCCATAAAAAGTAAATTTGCCTAGATATATATCTGGGCAACGTACTGATCATAGCGGTGATTTCTTTTGCATTTTTATCCATTTACTACTTTACATTTTTTTTTACATTTACATAGTGGTGATTTCTTTTGCATTTCGGGCCATGGCAGCCTAGTGGTTATGATATCGAGCTTCGGATCGGAGGATGACGGGTTCGTTACCCGAGCCGCCGAAGACCCACCACGTACTCTTGGGGATACGTGCATGTAAAATCCGTGGACCCTGAAGTCCCGAGGGTACCGGTGGGTGGAGATTTTCTCCACCCTTCCCCCATAGGTCCAAAAAGGAAGGTGGCGTATTTGCGGTGGCGCCATCTGGTGTCATCCAAGTACATTATGAGCCAAGTCGTACTTCCACCGTTGGTGCTCATATTAAGACGGAAGGTGCACCCTTCTGCCTTAATTCCAGGTTGCTCTGCGATATCCAAGCTGCTTGGATATCCAAGTGGCATAAGCAACAACAACAACATTTTCGCTGCAGGTAACGCGTTTCGGAAACCGCTAGTCTACATAAAATATTAGTTATTTGTAACGCAATAACAACGTGTTATGTGACTTATTACCAATGAATTATTGTCTAGTCTGACCGTGATCTGGAGACATATCAACGCTTCTGCGCATGGCGGAAATGAACGTTAGCTTCTACACCAGTGATTTTCAATCCTTTTTTTTTTTCTTCGTCCATACGGTACATTTTCAGTAGTATAAAAATTTGCTTGACATAAAAAGCGAACATTGAAAAAAACGCGACTTTTTGAGAGTATATTGTCCCCTCTCAAGCGAGAATTTTTTAGGACTATTGTTCTTATTCAAAAGGGGATTTTTGGCGCTTGTGCCCTTAGACTGATAGGATTTTTAGGAAAACTATTGACGTTATTTTGGAAGTTTCCATCATTCTAAAAGCAATTTAACCCCTTAACTGGTTTGCCCATACGGCGTTCGGGCTACCCGAAAATGGCCTTAACTGGTTTGCCCGTACAGCGTACGGGCATTGATATTTAAGCCTTTCTTGTTTCTATTTGCCCGTATTATTAATAGATTGAAAGAGAGTCACTCAGGGGGCATTTGTGTTTCAAAGTTATAAAATAGAAAAATGCATAAGTTCAATAATTATGATTTTTTTTTAAAAATTCTTTCATTTTCCTTTTAGAACAAGTTAGGACTTTAGTTATATGAATAAAAATATGCTTTTTTAGGGACACTTGTGGTTAAAAAATTGACCAGTTGAGGGGTTAAGGGACGGTTTCCCCTAATCTAATAGCGATTTTTATATGCGCTGTTTATTTCGGAAATGTGAGGCCCAGTGGCTGAGTTTTAGCCTTCCGTGCTACCATGCCACAGGTCCGGGATTCGATGCCCGAGCTGAGCAGGGTCGACTCAGCCTTGCACCCCTTCAGTGGGGTCTATAAAATGAGGATCAAGCTCGCTTGGGAACTAACACTGGGAATTCCGCGTCAGGCCGACCACTTGACTGGAACATCTGCTTCTGCACCCCAGGGCCGTTGATCTCGAAAACTGGAATGGGCACAGTAGGCCATGGTCCCCATTACGCTGTCGCGCCACTGAGTTAGTTAGTTATTTCGGAAATGTTAAATACATATCAGATGAGGCTGGAGTCCCTGAAAGTAATTTTTGTCCGAGAGCCATACTTGGCATTAGTCAGGTTCTGACTCAGTACGAAAACACTTTCGCTAAGTACTTAAAAGAGCTGTGGAAGAGGTTCTTTCCAACATTCGTCAACCACACATCAATTGCATTCTTTTTTTTTTTTTTTTTTTTTTTTTCCGTGATTGATTAGATGAACCATGATGTTCGGTGTCAAACCCCTACTGTTCAGTCGATATCGGACAAGCAGGACAGTATCTGATTAGGTGAATATGATATTTATCAGCGTCGAATTCAAGTTTTTCTCGCACTGTTGAGGCTCACTTAATGCTTATAGAGCCAGAAAGGTCAACAATACAATCTAATATCTAATACTGAACAGGCCACTGCCGTAACAGTTTGTGTGATAGCTAGAGAAGGGGGATCTTCCGGAACAGTTGATTAGTTTTCCTCGTTTAGCCGTGTTGCAAGGTAATCTGAACCTTTCACAGGTACACTGTTGAAAATTTCCGTAAGAAAATAGTAAAATAATCATTTATTTAATTGTTATTTTACCATACTTAATTACAACAGTTGAATAACAATTAAAAAGATGGTACTCAAACCGCTGATTGCGAAAAAAATCGTTTATTCTCTGTTTATCCTAAAGAACGTTTAACTAACCGTAATTTTCAAGCGCTCAATAAGGATCGGGCGTCCATCTTGGTTGCGAAACCTAACCGGTCATACGTTGTTGTTGTTGTTAAAATATGAATAAAGATTTATCAATTCAAATGTGCATGTGTATATAACAAAAGAAGAAAAAAAAGTGGCTTAAGCAGTATTTACTAAATAAAAAGACATACACAGGTAAATCAACAATTGGAGACATCGGATTACGAACTCTTTGAGAATGAGCGAACCCATAATTTGAGCTGCTAAAGCTTGTTTGTATTTTAATTTTTGCAGCAAATAAAATGATTTTCGTCAATATACAGTAAATTTAGACCAAAGATGGCTTTGGATCCGTTAAAAAACTGAAATCTCAAATTTAATGCAGTTTTCCTGTTGAAAGGGAAGATTTATTGATAAATAAACAACCGCTTTGCGTGGTGCAGATGGCCGAATGGTTAGAGAGCAAGGTTGGTATACCATACACCCGGGTCCGATTCTCGCAAGCTTCGTTTACGGTTTCTACGCCTCGAAGGCTCTACGCCTCGCAATGGTTCAAAAACAGTAAAAATTTTGTTTTGAAACCATTTTTAAAAGGTTATAAAACCGTAAACTTTTATATTTACGGCTTTTTAACCAAGCTGTTTGGAAATGGTTAGGTCCCGTAAAGATAGAAAAATGTTCCAAACCGTAAATTTAACGGTGAATTAGATGGACAGACTGCTGCCGGTCATTTAACCGTAATTTCATGATGAAATTTCTAACAGTGTACGTTGACGACATTTTGCAGTCAGTGGTATTGCCTGTGTTATCAAGTAGCATAGGTGCATTTATCAGCAAGACAACTTCAGCCACATGCTCTACCAATCTTTCAACAATATCTGCGTCATTCTACAGAAAACCTGCAATTTGACTACATAAATTTTCAAATTAAAAAAATCAAGATAAATTCTTCAAAAAAATCTGAAGGTTGGCTTATGATATGTATATATCTATGACATCTGTCGCACAGATCAACTCCGTGTTGGTTTTGTGAAAAAAAAAATAAGAAGAATTCAGCAGTCCACAGAAGTGATGACTATGTCCACAGAAGTGATATCACTGAAAACATGCAATTTCTGATGGGAAAAAAAGAAAAAGCCAGCGAATTTATACAAAAAAAAATTTGGTATTTAGTAATCAGACAAAATTTATTGACATATACCAGTAATCTAGTTGTTCTATGACAAAAAAAGAAAGTGTAAATAAAATAAAAAATATAGACAAAACAAATTTTGTAACAGATTAAGTTATACTACTAACTACGAAAATGTATTCTAAATTTGGGAATGGTGTTAAATCATCCTCAAATATATAACAACCTCTTCTGTTACTGCTTGGAAACTTTATAATATTAATTACGTTTTTCCTATCAACTATTTTTTCATCAACCTGTTGAGGAAAAGAAAAAACTTTTTTTCCAGATCTCCTTAAAAAGTTCACTTTGCATTCAGTCTGATGCTCTTCTGTAACAAATCCTATGTACTGCTTCTTAAAATTTTTCTTCAAAGCAATCCCATATTTATTTTCCAATGCTTCAAGTTCATCTAAATTGGAGCTGCAATAATCATCATCAAAATGAACAGGAATTTGAGAAATGAACACACTCTTCTTCAGGTTTGCACGTTATACAGCTCAGTTGTCTAGCATCTAGAAAGTTTTTCTTTGACGAAGTATTCTGATGTATTTTCAATGTACCTTTAAATGTTGCGATATTTATTTTTTCTAAAATCTCATCAATTTTCTTCCTTTCTACATCAACATCTTTAATGATATCAATCACTTTGATACCAGGGCATCTTGTTTTTAGCAGAGAAACAAACTCATCTTGTCCAGTCATATCATAACCATGTGCAAAAATATTATCCGCAGTTCTTTTTAGTGTTCCTCACACACCATCAGGCGCCCCCTTGCCATGACTAGTTTCTGAGAAATGCCAAGCACATGTACTTGCTCCTGTTTCTTTTGCAATGAATGCTCTCAAGAGATAAAACATTTTTTTATTTCGATATTGAGTGCTTGGCCCATCACTTAGTATCTGTAGTGTTTACAGTTCAAGTTCTTGAAAAATTGGTTTCAGATGAATACATATAGCTGCCGAATCAAGGCGTAAATTTTCTGAGACAGAAGGGATGTCCACAGAAGTGATGAAAATTTCTGATTTATTGAATAATTATGTTAGGGTTAATTCTATGAGTTTGTGCCATTTATAACATTTAGAACATCATATTTTGTTTAATATGGCACGTTGAATAAAAAATTATAATTTTAAATTGTTACTTTAAAAAGAAGTTCCGTCTAGAACTATACGAGCCTACTTTCCCGTATACACCAAATTCAAATTTATAATCTAGCTATCTCTTTCTGTCTCTTTCTTATTTATCTTTAGTTCTAATTATTGAAAATATACCTTTTTCAACGGATAATACATATTCATTCACTCACTCATTCATTCTTTCATTTATTCAGCCATGCATTTATTCATTCATTCGTTACCTCATTCAAGTGTTTATTCATTCATTTACGCATTCATGTATTTATTCACTCATTTATTTATATTTTCATTGATTCAATAATTTATTCATTCATTCTTTTCCTCATTCATTTATTCATTGATTTATTCTTTCACTCTTTCATTTATTCATTCATTCATTATTTCACTCATTGATTCATTGAGAAATATCCTTGAAAATCCCGATCAAAAAATTTCATAGCAAAATAGGCTCGTAAGTTCTGGATAAACTTTCTATTTCTACATGTTCTACGTTATAAGAGCTTTCCGATAAAGTTTGTTCCAAGCAAATCGGTCCGTTAGATCAGGATTTATATAGGGTTGAAATTTCCCCGTAAGCTCTGTGTTAATTTTTTGAACTGTTCAAAAATGAGCAAAAACTGTTCAAATCAATATTTCACGCCGAGAACTCCTTTCAATAAGCTTGCAATAGGAACTTGGCTCTTGTGCCCAGAGTTTACAGAATTTGCTTCAATTTTGTCCATAGGCGCTAATGTTAAAAATTTTTGAACTGTTCAAAACTGAACAAAAAATTGTTCAAATCAAAAAGTAAAATATAGAAATGAGATGTCCTCGCCGAGATCTTTCGAATGCAAAAAGAATTTTTTGAATCGGACAATTCGTTTAAAAGTTATTAGGGGGGGACAGACCGACAGACAGACAGGCCGACAGACCGACAGACAGACAGACAGACCGACAGACCGACAGACACACTTTTTCCCCATCTCAATACCCTACTTTCAAATTTTTTATTTTTCAATCTTTATTTAATTACTTCACTTATTTTTGACTTTTCTTGATTTTAACGATATTTTCACGATACATTAAGCCTTCTTTCATGCTTTATTATTATTTTTTTTTACTTTTACGAGAAAGTAGGCTAAAAACGGTCACAGAGGTGATGACATAAGCGGAACATATTACGAGTGAACACAAATACCAAATTCTTGCCCAAAAGATTTCAAACTTATTCAAAGCAATTTGCTTGCATTTCCAACATGGCTGCTTCTTCTTTTATTTGCCACTACGAAAGGATAAATACCGCCATCTAGAGAGTTGTTTTTTTAATGTTTTAAAATGTCCACAGAAGTGATGCAAAACCTTGTGACAAGCTTTCTTTTTGAAAAATATTCAATGTGACAATAAATAGGGCAAACAATTCGTATGTAATCTTAAATTCATACATTTTCTAATGAAAATGCACATACTTAATCTACGTATGTGGTATAATACATCAGCTACAACTATTGAAATAGTACAACTCTGGCTTGTGACAGTCCACAGAAGTGACATATCACCTTCTGTGGATAGATTTTTTTGCTATTTATTTTTTCTTATTTCTAAAATTTTTCAGTTATAACTCAGAAGACATTGTATTTTTACATGTTAAATAAAAAAATAAGCAATGTTAATAATAATTTTCATTTTATTGTTTTGTGACTTAAAATGCAGGTTTTCTGTAGAATCACTCATCTACAAGAATATAATGCTTTCCCATTGCCTGCCTAGTCACTAGGTCTTTTGGAACCGACATATTTGGGACATGTTGGGAAGGCAGCTTCAGCCGTCTCGGAATATCAATCTAATTTATTCTCAGTTGCTAAATTAGTGGTAAAATTTACCGCAGAGAAATACATGTAATTTAATAGATTTCTTACTTCACTTCAGATCTCTAACACACGCGTTATTTTATCGCAAACTTCTATTACATTAGATCTGTCAAATTACTGGTCTCATTTTCTTTTTACTTAAGTCACTGTTAATGAATTTTCACAATGCAATGCCCGTTACGTTTGCAATCGAATGTTTAATTTTAAAATATCCTGTTTATTTATGCCTAGCTTATCAGTAGTGTTTCCAATAACTTTGTATGTAATATTGCATCTAATATATCCCATAAATATCAGAGGCAGTTATGACATAAGATTATTTTGCCGTACAATGGAATAATTTAAATGAGTCATTTATTTTATCAAGCAATGCGCAGTGCATATGCATTTTCATGTGCAGCAGTTTATTAACTCATCAACTGACAAATTATGAATTGCATCATTATATTAATTGCCTTCTTACCTAACAAAATACCTTTTTTAATGTACTAGTAATGACAACTAAATCAAGTACGGATCTACACAGCTTTGTGGAACAATGGTATATTTCGGGTTCGGTCCTTCATTGAAAAATGGGTGCATTTAAAAATATAAATTTGTAGTTGAAAGTTAATGTGATATTTTTAAACGTATTTAAAAAGCAACGATGAAGGACATTCTTTTAAATATTGTTCGCTTAAGGGACTTACCTTTTAAAAATGACAAATTAAATTTCGGCTTGCAAGAAAGGAAAGAATGTCGACGGAACAAATTGCTATGACAATGTCAATAAACTTCATTACATTTTCTGTTGAGTGGTGAGCTAACTCTATTTCGGTATTTCTGCAGTTGGAAAGACTTCTCTTGTACTAAGTCAGTAGCTCGTTTCTTGTTCAGATATTCCGAAGTGAATAATTCTTAGAATATCCTCCTATACAATAGACAATGAGGTGCATAAATTATATCAAATATTACTGTAAATATCATGTAATAAATGCATTTATTGTTTTCTTTATTTAAAAAAATCGATAATAAGAACAATTATTATTTGGTAGCCAGCGGCTGAAATTCGACAGTAATTCATTAGTTTGAAAAATTTGAACATTATTGCGGTTCTTTTTTCAAAGAGTATACCTCTATAATTACACGATGTTTATTATTATTTTTATTACGTCAGTAGCGAGTGTGTGGAAATGTGTCATTATGTATTAATTTTCGAGTAATTTGAAAAATACCAACAGCTACAAAAATAAGGTATAGCTTGGATAAGCCACATTAAAAATACAATAACACGTTTTTTGACATTCCCTAAATATTTTTTTATTGCTATATGGGCCAGATTTCGCCAAGGCTACACAGTTAATTGTTCTATCTTTTTCGAATCATATAAAATTTCAATAAAAATGAATGCAATAAACAAAATAAAGAATACGTGCTAACGTGCTTTGTATTTGTACATATTTTTTTTATTGAAACAAAAAAACCCCAGGCAATTAAAAAACTAAATGTTGTCTATTGAATTTAAAACAGTTTGAAAAGGAATATAATAATTCAAAACTTCTGTGTAGGCGATGTTTTTTGTAAAATCTGTACTCTGTGCGACTGTTTGAGCACAAACATATGCTTTAATATTATAAAGAAAAAAAACAAAAAGGCTTGTTCAGTTATCCTAATTTCTATCCAGATAACAAATTTAAAACATAAAATTAAAAAACAGCAATAAAAACGAAGCACAACTAGCTTAGTTTGATATGAAGTAACTTTCTGTCATTTTAGTTGAGCCAATGAACATAAGTGCATAGCGAGTAAATTAGTGCTCAGTGAACGCCATATGTGTATTGACAAAAGGTGTGATCAGCATTTGCGTGAGTAATGGTAAGCCTTAAAATATACATAAATAAGTAGTTGCAACGTGAACGTCTTAATCAAAAATATCCGCACATCAGAGCAGCGAATCTTTTTTTCAGGTGGAGCTGAATCTCATTTCAAACAACGCTACAATTTTGCTACTTTACATTTATTCGAGAAAAAGTTTAACATAAAATTAAAATTGCATTTTTTTGCGATCTCTCACGAAAAAAGAATCATTGATGGAATTGGAGGAGCTATGAAAGAGAAATGTTCCAATAATCAATGAAAGGGCTGGACAATGTTGTGAACACTGTTGAAGAGTTGCTACTACAGTCAAACCTTGCTAGCGAACCCAGGATATTAGTGTTGTAAAGACCCTTTCAAATGGTCCCAACTGAAACCCTATGTCATTACTGCATTTTCAAACGTTTATAACGATCACCAAACGTTAGAAAATCGGCCATAGCGGTCCAAAATTTTGAGTCTTTTATACGATTTATTTTAGCGACATTCTTTGTCATTTGTGTTCTAGTCAAGTCAAATACTATCTTTTACAATGGTGTACATAAAATCCAAAAGTTTACAGCCAATAATAACATCTTTTTTTCATACCAAGGATAAATAATGAGGTAAATTTTTATATTTGTTTTGTTTGTTATTAAAAACCATATTTAAAGTTAATATTTTCCTCTTCTACCCTCATTAGTGTTAGAAATAAGTTTACTATATAGAAGTATCTTAGTCAGTTACAACATTTTTTTTTGTAAAATCGGATATAGCGAACCCTCGGTTATAGCGATCTTCGAAGTCGGTCCGTTGAGGGTGCGTTGTAGCGGGGTTTGATTGCATTAGAAGAGAAAAATCAAAAAATGTTAATGTTAAGTTTTTCGACAAAAAACTTGTCATCAATGATCCTTTTAAAAATAAGCTACAAGAGGTATGGGGTCATTGGTAAATGATGTTACACTTCGAGGGGGAGGGGTGTTCGAAAAATTGCGAGTTTGTGAGAAGGAGAGGGGAGTGGGTAACAATAAGTGTGATATTACACCCATTTTGGTTCATATAAAAACATTTAAAATCTGGATATTAAATTTATTTTTCAAGTTTTTCATTTTCCTAATTTGAATTTAACCCTTTATCTACCGACGGTACTTATAAGTACCATTCTCTATAAATTCCATCTCAGAAACCATTTTTACCAATATTCTGATGGTACTTTGCCGGGACAATCTTTAAATTTCCCCTTTTCAGGATACATATCAGCAAGGGTTCTATCACGAGTATTTTAGCGATGAAAGGAACATAGATAGTCTCGAAACCAATGTTGTGTTTTGCACTTCCATTTTGTTCAGATTGCTCCGTTAGAGTTTCGCTCCAGAAAAGCATTAAAATTCAAGAATCAAGTCACTGATTTCTTTTTTATGTGTTAGTTAAGAACTTAGAAAACTATTTGACGAAACATTTTGATTAAAAAGTGTATGTAAATAATTTCACAGGGTAAATACTCTGTGGTACTTATTAGCTGTAAAGATATAAATATTTATAGACTGAGCATTTTATTTATGTAAATCCCTTGACTTTCAGTGCAAATACCCAGACAAACTATTTCGGTAAAAAAAATTACTGCAGATCATAATGCAGGGGTGTAAAGGGTTAAAGTTTCATTGATTTCATTTTGTATCGGAAACACCGATGCTGATTAAGCTTTAAATTTTCTTCTAGTTAAAAGTTCAAAGGGAAATCTTTTTGGAGCATTTACTCTTTTAAGATAAAATAGCGCAGGTCATTTTTTTCCAGAATTCGAACGATTAATATATTTTACTATTAAATACTAATAATATTTTTGTTGTAAACCTTAATCACATTTTATATAAATAGAGTCCGCGCGTAATCATTATTATTGATATGCTTACAAATGTCTCTAAAAGTTCAAAAATAAAATTCGAAATGTGATCTATAACGTAATTGCTTTGTTTCTGAACTGCAAGTATATATGTTTATATAATATAGCGTGAAATGTGACAGAAGAAGGAGTAAGGAGGTATGATGAAGTGGGACAGTTTGTAACAAAGCGGGGGAGGGGGTCAAATATATCGAAAAAAACATGTGACATCATTTATGAACTGTCCCTATGGAAGAATGCAAAGTCAGTTCCAAGTTGCTTGGGGGCTAATTATGCTGAATCAAAAGAGAAAAACATATTATGAGAGCTGATATTTTTAACGCCAGAACTGCACAAACTTCTTGAGTGAATCTAAAAATACATCTGATCGAAAAAATAGAAACAAGAAACAATTTTAAAATCCTGTGACAACGATGACTAAAGTGTTTGTGCAGTATGAGAGTGATCACGGAATTTTAATTCTTCTATTTTTCTATCAAACCGAGATCACAGTAGTTTTGTGCATAATAAGCCATCAGTAGATTTCGTCTGTGGGGGGAAAAATTAAGCCTTTAACTGTAGATAACTATTTTTAAAAACGCTTATGATTCATGCTCTAATGAACTGAGAAGCTTTTTAACAAACATTCTCCTGAGCAGGGAAAACTCTTTCAATTGATATATTACATTAAATTGTGCAAAAATCTTCCCCTCAATCCAGCCAACTGTCCAATTTATGAGAATCATGCTTAAAAAATTAATTACAAGAAACTAATTAGAATTTTCAAATATTCTTTCTTAGTGATTTCTTGCTTCCCATGAAGTACCTGCCAAATTTCAAGTTTGTTGCATTTATACTTTCTGAGATTTCGTGGATAAACTGTGAGTGTTATTTTGTTATCATATACATAGATTTTGTTTATTTTCAAAATATCGTGTATAAATTGCATATGAAAAACCTTATCCCAACATGATATTTTATACACATAAATAATCTTCATTAAAATATCTTTATTTAAAATTTAAAATTCATTTGTCTTTCTTATAACAATTTAAATCACGTGGCTAGAACTAATTCATCAAATACTGTAGAACGGTTTTCTTTGCGGACGCACTACTGCTGCAGTGACGCGATTTTACAGGTATAAAACGGATTTTGTTTCATTACGCCAATGCTGATGTCAATGCTAATTTAAATCATTTTGCAGTTAAGGGGCTGTCCCCTGCTCAATATCGCTCGCCAACCTCCAAAACTGCAAGTAGTTCCATTTGGGTCCTAGAACGATGAAATTTGGGTAAAAGGAGTAGTTTTTGCCTTCGGACCCACCAGCAATGGCAGCTCCTCTTCTACTTGTGCAGAGAAGAATTAAATGCCTCAAGGAAAAAACATAAATTCATTAAAAAATTAAATAAAATTAAATGTTCTTCCTGATTTTTGTTAATTTCCAGGACGAGTTTCTCCCCCCTCTAACCTCCTTTTTAGCCTACTTTCCGGTAAAAGTAAAAATAATAACAATAATAATAAAGCATGAAAGAAGGTTTGATGTATAGTAAAAATATTGTTACGGGCGATAAAGTTTAAGTCAAAAATAATGAAGTAATTAAATAAAGATTGAAAAATAAAAAAAATTGAAAGTAAGGTTTAGAGATGGGGAAAATGTGAGTCGTTCTGGTCTTGAGGGATTCGAAAGATTATTTTTCCATTCGAAAGATCTCGGCAAGGACCTTCATTTCCATATTTTACTTTTTGATTTGAACAATTTTTCGTTCAATTTTGAGCAATTCAGAAATTTTTAACATTAGCGCCTAATGGGCAAAAATGAAGCATAAGATGCAAGTTCCTACGATGGAAGAAGCTCTCTACGTGAAATATTTTTCGATTTAAACAATTTTTGGTAATCTTTTAATAGTTCAAAAAAAATTATAATAGTTCCACTGGGAAATTTCAATCGTATATAAGTCATGATCTAACAGACGGATTTGCTTGGAACAAACTTTATCGGAAAGATGTTGTGACGTTGAACATGAACGGATACGAAATTTAACCAGAACTAAAGGAGCCTATTTTCCTATGAAATTTTTTCGATCGAGATTTAAGGATATTTTTGAATGAAATGAATGATTAAATGAATGAGGGAAGGAAGGAAGGGAATGAATGAATAAATGAGTGAATAAATGAGTGAATAAATGATAAAATGAATAAATGAGTGAATAAATGATAGAATAAATAAATGAGTGAATGAATGAAAAAAATAATAAATGAGTGAATAAATACACGAATGAGCAATTGAATGAATAAATGAATATGTATAAAAAGGCATATTTGAAGTAATTAGGAACTAAGGCTGAATCAGAAAGAGAAAAATAGCTATATTATAAATTTGAACTTGGGTGTATACGGGAAAGTAGGCTAATATAGTTCTAGACGAAACTTCTTGTTTAATACGCTAATGTGTATCTAACATTTTGTTGTATTCGTCTTTTCTTTATTTTACAAATGTGTGTGAGCTGAGAAATACGCTTGAAAACCAGCTTATGGGAACAGAATACAGAAGCTAATGCGAAGAATGAAACCTGTCATAGTGAACTCGAGAGTTAAAAAATTACAAACATTTGATCCTCTGTTTTATTCTTGTTCATAACAAAGTTCTTTATATTATTCCAGTTCATACATATTTTGTATAAAACTACGAAATATGTAATGAAACAAGTATGCTTTTTCCTTTTAGCATAATATCTATCTAATACGGTATTAACTCCTTGAAGCACAAATTCTTTTCGGAAAAACTGGTAAAAAATGGTTTGTTTTTTTGTTTGTTTTTTTGACGTAAAATGAATACACAGGTATAGTATAAATTGTTTTTGGCAATTTTTGTTGTAGGGGGTGACTAGAGAGCTGGGTGTAGGGTAAAAGTTATCTAAAAAAAATATTATGCAAACAAAAGTGCAAACGGATCTCAGACGGGCATTGGAAATAAAATAACGAGTTATGCAAGATCGCCCGTGTTAGACACGGGCATGTGCAAAAATTTGCCGGTAACTGTCGCCCGTATTAGACCCGGGCAAATGCGTTAAGGGGTTAATGCAGAATTCACGCTTCAAAAAATACCGAATACTGGAATTGTATTTTTTGTCCGGTATTGCAGACACTAATGCTATATTTATCGCTACTTATCGAATTATTTTCGTGTTTGACACTCGACTAAATTTTCCTGCAACAGCAGCAAGTGAATTTTGCATAAACAAGAACGATTCCGCATTCATTTTTCATAAAAGCATAACATGGAAAATGAAATCGGTTGGTACATCAACAATTTAACCCTTTCAGACGTAGTTTGAGACGTTTGAAAAAATACCTGTTGAATTTTTGTTCGCTTTAAGGTAAAGGTTCGTAACATATCCAAATCAATCATACAAAATTTCAAGCTTTTTCACTCATGAATAAAAAAGTTATGACTTGTGCAAGTTTGCAGACGCGATGTAAAGCATTTAAATTTTATGACAAAAACTAAGTTCAGCTAAAAAGTTTTTTGTTAGTATTAAATCCTTATACTATATCTATTTGAAATCCTCGTACATACTAAAAATGACATTTAAGGGACCATAATTTTTGTAAATAATATAAGTGCTTTTACTACAATTTTTCATTCGGCCATGTGATTAAAAAATGGAAGCAAAGGAGTACTATTTTACTCTTCTTAAAATTATTATTAACATTTTTTTGTAAAATTTGAATTCTTATCATACAAAGCCCTAAAGAATAAATTAAAATAAATTTGATGATTATATTGCTTGACTATTATAGATGCCATACCAGTTCAAGTTAATTTCACATGTACCAAACAACAGTTCTGAAAGGGTTAATGAGGACATATTGCCTAATTTTTTTCAGTTTTAATTCACACGTATAAAAGTTAGGGCATTTTCAAGAAATTTCTAAAACAGACTAATAAGAGCTTTAGACCATGGTGACACAGGACCTAAATTCTATAAAAATGCTGTTGATTTCTTTTCCTTAAAAAAAAAGGTTGATATTTCATTTGAAAAAATGCCGGCAGTATAGTAGTGCCGTGGTCGTGGTAAGGCGCGGGCTTCGTACGCCTAGCGTTGCAAGGCTTTCAAAACGCCCGGTTTATTCCCGGAAAAAAACCGGGTTTTTTCCCCGGGAATTTAAAGCAAAATCGGAAAATTTGAAAATTCCCAGAAACTGGGAATATATGTTTTTTTTTTCTTCCGAAAAAATAATTTTAATAAATCTTCTGAATATTTTGCGTTTACACTGATAACTAAACGTAGTGTTTCACATAAAAAATTATCCCTCAAAATGTGTTGGTAAAGTTGCAATAAAATGCTATGAATGAAACAGATATGTATATATGCATTATTTCTTATAGTAATTTGAAAACTATGAATAAAAAAGAAAAACGATTTTGAAGGTTAATCTTATTTTCTGTATAAGTAACCACATCAATTACATTTATAGAATCAACAAATATACTGCAACAAAAAAACTTATTGAATTTACAAGTTAATTTTATCAATTATAGGTGTGATATAAAAGTGTTTGACGCTAGATCATATTTCTAGAATAGAAATAATGTAACGTTACAATGTAATATGCTCTGTAACAGTAGTTGAATACTGAAAAGATTTTCATATTGTGCAAATAATTTGTTTATTTGAAAAAAGCTTAAGTTTGGTTTTTTTCCCTCAAAATTCCCAATGTTCCCAAATTTCCCAGTTTCTTCCCGAAAATTCCCGGGTTTTTTGCATCTCTACGTACGCCCAAAGATCCCAGGTTCAAATCTGATTGCCAAACCGATTTTCAAAAGTTCCGAACCAATTTTTTTTTTTTGCATTGTGAAATCCACCGACAAATTTTTGGTGGATTTTTTTAACGTCCGCTGCTTCAACTGCGTATAATATGTGGGACGTAAAAGATCATTTGAGCATCTATTTTCTATTATTTGACTTGAATACTCTCAGCTAAAATCCTAGTGCAATTTCGCATCGATAGAGCTTAGATGTTTTATTTTCAGGTGATGAAACTGGGTATCAAAATTCTATCATGTGTCGGTGTACGGTGTACCGCATCGGATAATCGGGGAAAATTCGGCTTTTTTTCTTTTATCCGTTTTCTCAGCTTGCGCATGTTCAGAATGCATATGCATTCTGACATCATACAGATGTCCACAGGAAGGTTCATATCCAACTCGTAATCCGTTGGCTATCTACAGAATGTAGTGTGGAGATAGGTGGTTGTCTGGGGAGCGCAGAGCGTTGCCCATTATTAGAAAGGAAAAAAAATTCAAAACTTACTTGACGATTTTTTAATTATCATTCAGAGATTCTAAGCACTAAAATGGTTTTGTTACATTTCATTGGCAAGAAGAAATTTACAACTTTTTTTAACCTATATTATAAGAGAACCTTTAAAAAAAAGAAAAGAAAACCTGTATTGGAGAACATATTTCTTTTAGTTCCTTTTGTTTACCTGAAAATGTGCTTTAACTTGTTTATACGTTTCATGGACGTTTAAATGACTCACTAGCCGCTCCTGCCCGCCAGCCTCCTAGCTTTGGTCAGGCAGATGCCGGAGTAGAAGTTTGGACATTCGAACATCTCAGACACTGAGGCCCCGTTTTAGTTTTTTATTACTTCTCATTAAGATTATCTTTACCGAGACTTCAGTTATAATATCCGTATTTATATCGGAGGTTTTTGTCTTTATGGTCTGCGATTGATTACACGTAAAAAGGAGCTCCGAAATTTTTTAGCTTATTAGCCTGCGCTGGACAATAAGGAAAGTTTCTCTTTTTTTTGGCAGCAGCTAGAAAATTGTTTACATCGTTTTGACGTTTTCGAGAGTGGAGCACTATGCTGTGGTCATTGCGATGGTCATGCGCATTCAAAGGGTTGACGCTTTATTAGGTTGATTCATAACTTCCCTAGAATTTGGTTAAAAATCGCTGGTTTTTTCCATATTGATGGAGAACGGAGTTCTCGATCATTATAGTAGATAATAGTTTCTAGGATTTTATCTGTAGTCAAGGTAACCGGTTAAAATTTTTCCTTTTCTTTTACCAACAACGAAATGTAAAATTGTGAACTTAAAATATCTAACTCCGGTGATTTTATACTGTATAAACTGTAAATTCCATATTCTTCAACGTAAAACATCTTTCTTTTGCGATGAAATGCTTTGCTTGCTTACATTTCCTTGAATGTTTATTTATTTTTCTTAAGTGCACCTTTAGTGACAAAAATACAAAAGTGCAGCTTTGATTTAAACGATAAACTTTTTATTACTTCAATGAATATTACGCAGTTTACTTCGTTCTAAACAAAATTATTGCTTCGTTATTTCGAATTCGGCTAAACCTATATTCATAATTACTAAGCATTTTCCATATGGTTCACCTCCATATGAAGCTTAAGGTAAAAGTCCAAATTTTGAATTTTCTCTTGAAACAATACTGATACGTAGTAAAATAATGTAATTATTACAATCTCATTAAACTTCATTTGATTTTTTTTTTATTTATATTTTGTGTGTAAATATTTTTGTTCAACAAATTATTTTTCATGATATTTTTTATATTCAAATGTTACCATGTTTTCAGGTTTAGTTATTACATCATTTTCAATCTTCTTTTGCAGATGACTTGTGTTCTGCTGCATATTGCACTTTTCAGCACATTTTTACTTGCCTCTGCTAATTCATATAATATAGGGATAATTTCTTCTGGATTTCCTGTATTTGAAATAAGGTACACTTCCTTTCTTTAATTCTGTCATAGTATCATGCAGTATTTCAAATGAAAGAAAAAAACATTTTATCACTGAAATATCCATGACTCTATTACAGATTGTAATAATAAGTGAAATATAAGATTTGTACAGGGTGGGATTTTTCATGGTCAAAACTAATGTTTCCCATCCCAGTTGGAAAAAAATTGGTAAATACTGGGAACAACTGATAAATGCTGGAAGATACTTTTCTCCACCAGACCCCTACCTGTTAGCCGAGGCCTTAGGATTGCTTTCGCACGGGGAGAGGTAGTGGGGTCTACGGATTTTACATGCACATATCCCCAAGTATACATGGTGGTATTCAGTGGGTATCGAACGCGCGACCTTCCAGGTGGAAGTCCGACGTGCTAACCACTAGGCTGCCACGGCCCTTGCTGGAAGATACTATATAAAATGTGAAATAATCCAATTAAAATTATAGTTTAGACCTTAAAATTCAAATTTTTAATTAGTACCCAGTGTCTGATGGACACTTTTAGTTTCAATGGACACGGTTTAATTAGTTTCAGTTTTAAACTTTTTTTCTAATAGTAGTCGCTTTATCTATAGTTTTATTTATTTATTTTTTTTTTTTTTATGGAATCGATAATTTTTGGCTTTTAAGAGCAATTGCAACTCTTATATGTGCAATTTTATGTAATTTCAAGAAAAAAAAATGTAATTTAATATTACTTCATCACCTTCATGCACTAAACTTTGCTTCATTCATCAAAGAATTCTTTTTTTCCTTTCTTTCTTCTTTTTGGAGATTTGAGTGACAGTAAATGTTTTTATAAGCTTTCATTTTACTAAAATTTCTCTCTTCAGCAGCTACATAAATAAGCATTGTAAGCCATCATTCCAGCAATTTGTCTAGAAATGATTTTATAAGTTGATAAAATATCATTTGTAACAGTGGTGTAGTCCTGGAAAAAAAAAGGCGGGGGGACGCTTACGCATACGAACATCAAAAAGTGGGGGTATGCTTGTGTTGAAATGAAAAGGTAGGGAGATGGATGCCGTCTCCCTGCGTCCCCCTCGACTACACCACTGATTTTTAGTTGACGCTTAAATTTAAATGGCTTTTTTCTCTTGTATATTTAGCGATAATGATAACTTTATAAAGAGAGAGGTTATGCAAGGAATACCTAGTAGTATGAAAGACGCTATCCATGGGGTGAAAATGGGTGTTGCATCTGATATTTGTGATAATGCTAAGGTAAGGTTTCTTTCTTTTTGACCTTTCATTGTAAAACTTGTTTACACTATACAGTAAACTCCCTATTAATATAAATTTGCATAGTATGAAAACATGAAGTTAATGCTAATCACGTTTGTCATTTTGAATTTTTCCAGGAGGGAAGAGGGGGACAAAGGCAGTACTTTGAAGGGTATATGGCATATTCTTCTTGTTTTTGCTCAAAAAATTGCATATGTGCATATATTTCGCAGAAAATTCAGGGTCTGTGCTTGACAACTAAAAAAACTCTACTAACATAGTGTCAAATTTGCTGTGCTCAGAGTGTGAATGTGGATTTAGTTTAATGAATGACATTATTTCTAATTTACAAGCATCCTTATTTATTTAAAATGTATCAAATTTAATGCTTATTAATGCAAACAAACCATAAATTGATCAAATTCAACCAAAAAAAAAGGGAAAATCTAGATTGATAAATCCACTGTTCAGCAACTGATGTGCAAACAACAACGGTGACGGCAAGATGGCTTCTGCCTTTCCCCCTTTTCAAAAAAATAAAAATTCTTAGTAGCTTTTTTCTACATTTTAATCTAAGTTACACATCACCTTCCCTCTAAAATTTCAGTTAGTTGAAACGTAATATACCCTTTCATTTAAAAACTTGTCCGAGATATCTTCTACTATTTTTAAGACTACAGTACTGGGCGCAGAGTAAATTCTCTAAACACTAAATAAAACAAAAAACTGCATTATATTCTCAAACCCAGGAAGGGGTAATTGCCCCTCCTGCAACCCCCACCCCAAACAGCTGGCATGATAACCTATTTATGTTGTTGTTGTCTTTGCTTATGCCACTTCAATATCCAAGCTCCACTTCTCTGAAGCGACTAGGATCAGGGATCACACTGGGGAAAAATAAAAGGTGAGATTTCCCACCTTGACGAAAATTTTAAGTGGGATTTTTAAAATTTAAGTGGGAACGTTTCTTTTTGTTCTTAAAAGTATTTCTAAATTGTCCGAACATGATCTAATGAAAACTATGTAATAAAAAATGATTATCTAATCTATGCTCAGCAAAGAAAGAATAAATATTAACAAGGTACACACAAAATCGATCCCTTACAAAATCCACGGTCGCGAAAATGGGTGCTTTATAAAATGTTAGGCATGAAAAAGATCCTCTTAAATAATTAAAATTATTTTGTGTGTGATTGTTACAAAAAAAATGCTAAAAATTAGTTTAATATTTCCGCTATTTTTCTGATCATATGTCATTTTATCTATTGATGTTTTTCAGTGAAAACAGAATATTTTAGAAACCAGCATTCTCTTGTAGCTTGTAAAAGTGAAAGTTCTTCAATGTCTAGCTCTTGTAACGACTTAAATGACTCCCGTCAATTTGTAAATGCATTGTTTCAAATATAGTGTAAAACTTCAAAATGAGATTTTTCTTTTCATTAATTCCTAGATTCTTATTTTCATTTATGGGGATAAGATGGCAGTTGAGAACTAACATACTCCATTTAGTTTGCATTGAATTATCAGTTTAGAATAGTATCGTTTCGCGATGTTTAGAACTCGTGTCCACTAGTTGCGGGAACGGAGCGCAAACAAACTTTTTTTGAGTGGGATTTCAAAAAATATTGCGGGAATCGTGCGGCCTAGCGTGAACCCTGCTAGGATTTAAGGCAGAAAGGAGCTCCTTCCGTTTCAAGATGAGCACCAACGGTGGAAGTATAACTTTGCTCAGTATGTACTTGGATGACACCAGATGACGCCACCACAAATGCGCCACCTTCCTTTTTAGACCTATGGGTGAAGGGAAGGGAATATCTCCACCCACCGGTACCCTCGGGACTTTAGGGTCCACAGATTTTTACATGCACATGTTTCCAAGTGTACATGGTGGGTCTTCAGTGGCTTGGGTATCGAGCCCGAGATCCTCCGATCTGAAGCTCGACATCCTAACCACTAGGCTACAACGCCCCATACCTATTTATAGTATAACATATGATATAACTGATTAACTGTCATATTTATAACAAGTATCCTATAGTTTATTACATTCTGTATTGGGTGTTGTCCTTTTTTTAAATGTTTTCTTCCTGCGAATTTCAAAAAAAAAAAAGACCTGAACTCCATACTACTTAAAGAATTTTGTTTTGTGTTTTATTAATTCCCTTCATAATATAAATGTTAATTTTAACTAACCTAATATTTGTACTTATATGCTATTTTATCAAGCATTATGTTTAAAAACTTATTTCCCTTTGAAATTGTTATTTCAAGTAACTAACGTACACTTTTGTTTTATTTGAAATCAATCTAATTAGACTTATGTCATTTTTCGGGTGACCCCTTCAAATGTTTTGCATGTCACTTTATAAACCAGTTTTATTTTGGTTGAAAAAATAATTATAATAAATTAATTTACGTGTAATTGAACTTAGTGTTTTTGTACAAAGTTAACTTAGGAAAAAAAATATTTTTAACCAAAAGGATGTGGTTTTAGGTCACTTATTCATTTTGCTTTTCCTTGTAGATACTTGAGTGCACTGGATAAATATAAATTCATTTCAGTTTGAAATACCTTCTTAATATATGACCAATGTTTTATATTTTTATAAAATTTGATCTGAAATATAATCGGTTGTGCTTCATTCCTAAAGGATGGTCTTGAAATTGATTGGGATGGATCACCAGTGAATTATACTTGTTATCATCCCAAGAATCGGCTACCTGTGCTAAAGGTAGTTATATTTTATGATATACTGTTTCTTTATTAATTTTGCATCTGCTTGAAGACTTTTATGTACACAGTAGAAACTTCATCCATTGTTCTCATATGTTGTCTTGATTCCCGCATTTATTGTTAAAAATGAATGGTCTATGAAAAATGATCGATCAAGGTTCTAATTGTAGACATATTCATAAATAAGGATTTTTTCTAAATTTATTTTTTATTAAGATTTAGGTGGTAATTGAGAACTCTCCTCCAATACAATTAACAATTACATGAAGAACAGGAAAACTTTTATCTTCCAACATTTATCTTGGTGTGATTTGTGCAAGAGGCTTAGTTTGACTCTTTGAAACTGTACGAAATAAGTGTTTGTTAAAGAACAAAATTGCATAGAAATCGAATAGCGCCTAACAGGGGTCGCGACTGAGGAAATTCTAGTTGATCAAAACGGACCCTATCCAAAATTACAATCAATCAAAATCCTGAGCTAGTAAATCCCACTTTTTTCAGAATTATTTATGAAATATGTGGCAAATAATAATAAAATTTTGCATCACTATAAGTTTAAATTTTGATTTTACACAAAAATCTTTTTATAATTCCCAAAAATAGGTAATTTCCAAAAATACAGTATTCTGTTGCCACATTTTTTTCCATAAAAAATGTTGCCTCATCGTTACTACATACATTTTTCAGTTACTTGAAACAATTATGGGTTTTTGCAGAATATTGTTTAAGTAAAGTTACAGGTATTCCAAAATATTATTTATGACTAAAAATTGTCTGTTTCAAGTAATAAATTACCTAATACAAAACTAATAGATTTTTACAACCCCAAATATCAAAACTCTTATGATAAGTTTGCTTTAAATGAAATAATTTTTCATTTTTACGTTTTAGAATGTGGAATCTGTTCAAGAATGCAATATACCTGAAAAATATTATGTAAGCTTTTTTTCTCTTTTTTTGAAAACAGAATTTCTGTCAAAATAAATAAAGGTGTGTTATTCCATTTACTTATATATACTTTCAAATATACTTGAGTAGTTTAATTATTTTTTAGTTGAAAGTACTTACAGTTGTTAATGTATATATCTTTAAAAGTTTGCAGTATTTTTTTAACAGTTTAATCTTTATTTTTTAAAGCAGTCGAGGTTTATTTAAATTTTGAGCATTTAACTTTAATTGTAACAGTTAGAGGTATCACATCATTTGTTAAAAATATAACAATATGCTGATCACATTGCTGTGCAGTAGATTTTTTCAGTATGATGCAATTCTTTGAAATGCCACCGCTTAATTTGTTTTTTTCCTACAACGCACAATTTTATAATACAGTAAAACCCCTGCGAACTGATGCCCCTGAAATACAGACGGCAGCAACCAGGGCCCATGTGCTCGTATCGTCGAGTCGACGCGACTAGTAGACCAATAGGCGGCGCTATCATCGAAAGGGAGCAATTTTTCGCCTTTTCCCCTATCGACTCGATTTCCGGTGTGCTGGTCTAGTCGCAGTAGACCCGCACGTGCGCGCTATCCTGTTTTCGTAGACCATTTCGTCAACTGCTATTACCAGTCGAAAGCAAGATGGCTTACTCCATTCTAGGGGAATATTTGCGATTCATTTTGCAAATGCGATCGCTTAAAAGGCAAAGGGTCTTCTTCAATGCGCAAGTAGACCCCTTTGGCTATTAATTACCGGATTAAAGAATCCGGAATTGACCGGATTAAGGATTTGGTAGCCCATAGGCGACAGAAGTGATGGAACCCCCCTACCATTTGGATTTTATAATTCTAATAATTAAAATATGATGTGCAATTATTTCATGACTATAATAACTGATCATACACGCATTCACTAAGCTTTAGTACATGCTACATAAAATAATGTTATACTCAATCTGCTTGGAGAGCCTTTTTAAATGATGTTTCACCGATAAATTAAGTATAATTTTAATTCATTGAAATTCTCTACCATTAACACAGATATTTAAAAATTAAACCCATAATACTAAAATATGATAAAATATTTAATTAAACGTAAAATTTTGAAACATTTCACTAAAAATTAACATAAAAAATTTCTGTTCAAAAGAATATAAAGTTATACTTAATAAAATGCCATAAGAGCATTTATAGCTAATTTTTGAAACAATTTAAACATTGACTTGCCTCAAAAGTGTTTAAAACATCTTCAAAGTTTAACCGTTTAAAAATGTCATTCACTGTAAAAATTGTTCGCCCGAAAATACATAAGAATCTTCTGAAAACCATTTATCCTGAGTCTGACGTAAAATTATGGAGAACTAAAACGAAACTGCGAAGTGTTTAAAAAAAATAATTACGGAGTAAAAATCAAAGAACATTCTGAAATTGATAATGTGTCTCGGTCACCATTCGTGAGTACGCTGGATTACTATTTCTGGTACACAACGTTGAAGGTCAATTCAGTTGAGCTCACGCTGTTGTGATTCCTGTGTCTTATCTCCTTTCCCCCCCCCCCCCCCCATCCATTTATTGTTGATCATAAACTTTTATGCGCTGAGTTTTTTTTTTTTTTTTTTTTTGAGGATTTTTCACGTGGGGGTCACTATTAAATTCATAAAACTTTTATTAATGTACCCTTGGCATGTCCACTTTAGCTCAACATTGGGCGGGGGGGTAGAGCCATATGAAGGATCAGCCTTAACTGGGCCTTAACTGAGTCGCGTTTGGACTGCAAAAATATTAAGAAAACAAAAAAAAAAATAGCAAACAAAATTTTTTAAAACTTTTTACTCATAAAAATGCAGAATTAATAATTTTTTTTAATCCAGGGAGCAGGACCCCCCCTCCCCCCCCCCCCTTCCAACTAACGCCCATATCGAAGAGACACTTGTCGGCTTTCTCAAATGATGCTTACAAGCTCCTCCCCGCCCCCTGCTTCCTCCGAAAAGGATCCTTTGAAAATTTGTAAAAGAAAAACTATTGCATTGTTTGAACATGGCACGAATTATGTTTCACTATCGCAAGCTCCTCCCCCCCCCCCCCCCCACCCTTTCCAAAAGGATGCGTTGAAAATTTGTGGAAGAAAAACTATTTTATTGTTTGAGCATAGCATAAAAAATTTATATTTCACTTTTACAAGGTGGAAAAACTTCACGTTTTTTTTAAATTTCAACTTTTAAATTTTGCAAAATTTGCTGCCCCCTAAACTGCCTTCCTAGGAGTCCTTGCCTTCCACAGGAGCCGGCTACTGATCAACGATGCAACATATTCAGTATACCTCAACTTTAGTGTTTCCGACAGTGTATACAAATAATTAATTATATTAATCGGGTTTAATTGGTTAGCAAAATAGTGGATCAATGATTAAATCGGAGCGCCGAACTAGGATTTTAATTCTCTTTCCAAAAGTAACCTTTTCTAAATTAAAAATTTTTTCCGCCTTGGGCATGAGCCCTACTCCCCCCCCCCCCCCCCCCCGAATTTGGCACACAAAGTTATCATGTCTTTTATTTCAAGAAAATTCCGGGAGAGAGATCCTAAATACTCATCTCTGAACCCATTTTCGATCATTCAGCGAAATCAGTTTGGGCAATAGTAGTAACAATAAGTGCATTCTGAAGAGTCGCCTCCCCCCCCCCCTTTTTTTTGCCATTACTTTTATGCAAGCATTTTTTTTTTTTTTTTTTTTTAAGAAATGAACAAAATTGTTCTTTTGGACGCAAGCTGAACGAAAAAACTTCATTGATTTAAAAAAATGGGTTCATGCATTACAAAAGAAGTGGATGTATGGATAAAGAAAGAAAAAAAAACTCAATTCGGCACTACGAATTCATAACCTCCATATTTTTTTAAGTTTGTAAAAAGTATATAATCACATTTACAACTTCTTTCCATTGGAAATTGTGGGATTTTTTCCCTTCGACTCTTATTATTAGGCTGATGTTAACATCTGCCACGAGAAGAGTGATAGAGAAGAAGTGATACAAGAATAAAGTAAAAAGATCACGCATTGTACTTTGCTTTTATTATCAAAATAAAATTCCTACAGAACTAAAGGCCTTAGAAAAAAAATCACTAATGAGACTATGTATGCAAATTAATTTTAAAATAATGGTGTTTTTTTTACTGTTGATCCCTTAACTGAGCCTAGTTATTGAATAATGTGTATATTAGTATTTTTCTAACCATTATAGCTAACGTATTGAATTTTTTATAGTTATATTTATAGCTAATAAAAAATTTAAACAACACAGTGGTGTAAAAAGGAGTTCTCCCTCATAAAATTATCCATGATAAAGTTGTCAGAAGAGAGTTTTTGTTTTTTTAGAGTTCTTTAAAACCGAATTATTCCGCTACGCTAAGTATAGAAAAATTATGTACTACTAATTTACTTAGAATAAAAACGTAGCTATTTATATTTTGAAGATAAAGGCGCAAAATAGAATCCGATCAAATCGAAAAATGTATCCAAAGGAAGTAAAACCAAGCGCGCCGTCGCCGATCGTTTGCGAACACTTTTGCGCGCCATCGCCGATCGCTGATGGCAGCGCGTAGAGCGTATGTCATTGGTCGGAATTAGTCATTCCCACACCCCCTCCGATGTCAGAAAATGAACTCGGCTGAAACTTGCGCGGCTACTCTACGAGGACACAAGCACACCTATTGTAGACAACAGACCGGTTCGTCGACGGCTCGCTGAGGGGGAGAAAAGGGGAGCGACTTCGACAGTCGACGAACACCAGCACAGCCATCCAGAGAGTCTAATGGGCGTTAAAAACATTTCTCTAATGGACCCTCAATTACAGATGCGGACACTATTTTGGGTGTGAATTACATTGAAAGAACTCTGATTGCGGACACTTTTTCAGGAGCAAAAAAGTAAATGAGTAAATATCCAGAAATCGAAGGTTGAAGCAAATCATAAAAATTTTATTTTTATCACAAAGATAAATTTTTTAGGCTTTACCACACACACAAAAAAAAGTTTAACTTGTTTCTTGCATCATTCAATTAAAGACTGCTGACAAATTATGCACCTTCACAGCACCATTTTAAAAAGTTTTTAATAGTGTAACAGCTTGTGCAAAGCATGATGAAACAGTAACAGCTGTTAGTATTTTATGTGTTCTTAGAATAGTTGTTAATGCTAAGTGTCTACTCTTCAGTCGAAAAGAAAATTAAAGTAATTTTTCGAAAATGATAATAAATAGCAGTGATATTTTTATTAATTACTGTTACGTACTGATAAATTTGGCGCTACATAAAGAGATGAATGGCATCTAAAAACAAAAACACATTCTTCAGATGGAATGGTTGGTAAGTAGATGCTAAGAGAAGAAATTTTGAAAATTGATTAACTTATGGATGTATGGGGAGAGTGGCCAGGCCATGATGCTGCTTAAGTTTAGAATTTAAAATATTTACCCCATTGGCTGGTATTGGAACAAAAAAAATGTGTGTGGAGGACTACCAAGAGGGGAGGGGGATTCGCTGCAGTCTTCAGATGCATCAATTGTCTTTATATATTTCCATTATGAAGTAACTTCTGTTTAGTTGTGATACTATTTATGTATGCAGGATGGCGTCGAGGGGTAAGTAAGTTTACAGAAAGAATAATACAAAAAGAATAAGAGATTAATGTTAAAACTAACATTTTATTTACTATTAAACACATAAAAAGAAAACACCATGCTATTTACAAATTCACCAGGAAGGTAAATTAAAGTTTGATTACAGAGCACGGATCCCCTATGAGACGTTGACTCGGATCATCCTAGTTTGTTTATCAATTCGATAAAAATGCAAAGAGAGACAAAGAGAAAAAACAAAACATTACCTTACTTGTTCATCGTACACGGGATTTCTTGGAGCTCAAGCTGTTCTCTCTGAAAATGTGACGTCACGAGTGTGCCAAATTCTCCCATTAGACGTTTAAACTCGCCAGGATAAAATTCTTTTAGATCGGGGTCACTACCTCTCACAAATCAAAGATGTATTTTCTACATGCATAAGTGCTGTAAAACATTTTTATTGCAGAATATTCCAAAGCATTTACTTTAACGTAAATGCATAATAAAAAACTCATTAACACTTCTATTTATTTCAGATGAAAATTTTTAAATAGTTGTAAATGCCTCCTCATTTTTAAGTTATGTATATACAAATTTTTCACACATACAATGTGCAGTGGGGGAAAATCAAAATCGGCGCAGATTTTTCACCGTGCCCCCACCCTTTTGCTTATTTCTTGAGTTCAATTTCTTCCATATAATATACAAATGTAATTGTCTTTTTTTTTTTAAATGGTTCTTCTTTGTTTTCTGAGAACTTTATACTAAATATTAATAAGAAATTTCTTTGCATTTTGACTTGTTTTCCTTTAGTCTAAACATGTCTGCTTGAATGAAAAGATTGAATATGATGAGCTCATCCCGACTTAGTAAGTTTTAATTGAATTTTTATGAAAAAACTCTTAATTATTGTGTGCTAGTTATTTCCATATTAGAAATTTAAGGCTTGAGCCCAGAGAGATACAGTATTTTACCATTAATTCTTTGTTCTCTAAAGGCCAGTTAAATCATTGTATCATGTTTATTCTTGTATTTCTAAACTGACAATTTCTTAAGAATTTATACACTACATATTCTATAGAAATTCTTGATTTCTCGTGATAGTTTCAAACGCTGACTTTTAAAAACAAAATGCTTCTGGTACAAACACTTTACCTCCTTGTGCTCAAAAGGGTAAAATTAATTAGCATTATTATGTGTATTCTTTTGATAGAAAGTTCTTAAAAAGATTTTTTAAACCTATACTATAATTAACTTAAAAATATGCATGAATATAAATCGCTAGATTAAGATTCTGCGGAGATTCAAGGTGGGACAATTTCTATGATCTTATCATGCTACCGTTACCTTATTATTTTAATTTGTGTATGTTTTCCTCATAATCTATGATAAACACATGGAATAAAACACCCATTCAACTATTAGGCTAATTAATAATAAAATTACTATATATTTAGTTTTAAAATTAACCTTTATTGAATGAAATTCTTAAAATTTATAATTATCACAATTAGAGCAATTATTTGAAATTTGTATTCATATTATGATTAAAAAAAAGATTATTCAACCAACTTAGTGTACATAAATAGCTAGCACCAGCAGGAATATATTTTTTTAAATGTAGACTTTTCTCATTTTTCAATTTACAAAATTTATATTTTAGATTTTCAATATTTATTAGGCATCACAGTCTATTGTAGAAAGTTAGGGATTTTTTTCAGACAATAAATGCTACTTCCCTAAATGTTCTTAATTAGTCTTTATGAACAGAAACAACCACTGTAAAGTACATTTTAAATATTTGTTACACAGAAAAAATTTCTAATTAAAATGTCTTTTATAAAGTGCTGCTGAAGATAGGTTTCTCTTGTTCTTCCTACAGGATTGCACTTTTGAGTGCTAGTGGCAAGAATTTATTCATTTCAAATTATTCTTCTAAATTATGTCTAAGTTCAGCAGCTTTACCACATTCCTTTTACATGTATCATAATCATAAACTATACTATATATATTGCAAAAATAGTGAAAAAAAAATCTTACTATTATAAATTTTATGGTCTTGGCTTTATTCTATGGTCTGCCCTTAAGAAAATTGGAGACAACTTGAAGACTCGGCTTTAAATTTTTTTTCTTGAGAATAAGTTACTTTATTTCAAATTGTTGCGTCTAGATGCAGTTTGTTTGATTTTTCTTTTGAGTTTACTTGGAGCTCTACATTTCTTAGCATTATTGAACATGTTGTTGTTCTTCATGGTGCTAAAAATATTGATAGCTTTATGTTCAAAGTGATCAAAGCAATTTTTAACAGCTTTGACAAAATGTACTAAACATTTCGCTTTGAGCATGCACTACCATTGAATCCCGGTCACATCTGTCTCAATCAGTTTCCTCCATCTTGATCTGTCTTTAGCTATAATCTTCCATCTGTTGACTCCAATATTTCTTAACCACTTTTCCACATGACCGAGCCATCTCATACATGGCCAGCCTCCCTATCTCTCAAGCTTTATAAAACACTTCACATATCAAATAATTGGGAGGTTAAAAAAAACTTTCTAACTATCTCACATGTTAATTCTTTTATATATTTTTATTGTTGATATACATTTGTCAGAAATAATTTTAATGCATCATTTAGTGGGAATCACAGACCACTTTGGCCTGTATATGGAGAATATGTTTATGCTCCACCTCAAAGATGGATTCATAATTTAGAAGTAAGAAAAAATATCTATTTTTTCAACTACTTTATTAGCTTATTTTTATTGGATATATTTTTCCCTTGCTTGTTGAGAAGTGAGCTCTAATATGTGTTTAAAATATTTTTTTCAGAATTTTAAAGCCACATGAAAAGTTTGTTAAATGAAAACTAATATTTATAGCTGATGCACAGATCAAATTCACTAATTACATAAACACATAAACAATTATTAATAGTTTTACTGCTTCAATTGTAATATGTTTTCTCATGTGATATACAACAAAACCTCGTTTCAACTGTATCTGATAATATGATTATTTGTAAATTGAAATTGTTAGAAATTTCATTCAGGGTGGAGTACACTTTCCCTACCAAGGGCTTGGCCATCCGCTCACTTTTTGTTCACCCACTTCTACCTCTGAACAACAAAAATTATTTTTATGCTAAGTTATTGCCTTGTTTATAATATCTAGTATTTGATTCTTTTTTGTCCTTAAGTGTTATTGTTTCCAAGTTTTTATTGTATAAGCATTACAGTCAACTCTCAAATCCACTGATCCAAAATTCACAATTGTTTAAAATCCGCTCAAGCTTTGAGATGTAAATAATTAAATTTGCAATTAAATGCTAAGTATTTTATGATGGATATAACATTATGAAGGATAAATATTAAAAAAAGAAATACATTTTTAAAATTCTATTATAATTTTTTATGCTTTGTTTTGCTGAAACCATATGACAGGTTTCACTCTTTCATCCTTATTTTTTTCGTATACCTTTTATTAACCAGTTATTTTAAATATTTATTGCACCATTTACATTTTATTAGATCATATTTTTGTGAATATAAGTTATGCTGATGCTAAAAATAAAAACATGAGTTAGCAAAAGCAAACAAATAAGAATTGCATAGAATTGTTAAAATAAAAGGCATGAATTAAAATACATAAAAAACTTGCTTTTAAGAATACTTTCTTTAGATTATATATATTTTTATTTTACCTGTAAGTAATAGTTTCTTTGAAAAGTTAGAATTGAGTGCAAGCCATATTTTTGCTCAGATGTATTATGTAAACGAGATAAGCTCAATTTTATGAATAATTTCAAACTTTTTAAAAATATACTTAATTTATGCTTTGTGTTCCTAGCATGGTGCAATTGTAATGCTGTATCATCCATGTGCAGAGCCTCTTGAAGTGGATCGTTTAAGACAGTTGGTTAAAAACTGTTTGAGACGTCATGTCATTACACCTTACATGCTCTTACCAGCTGATAGGGTGAGTTCAGTCAATATAATAAGTAATATTAAAATTCTAAAGCGTAGGTGAAATAAAAGTTTCCAGCTGTTTTGTGCTCATTTGAATGTTTTTGACTTTTTGCGAACTATTACTTTTTCACTGATTAATTAGATTTTTTTAGAAGTGCATACAAATTTTTCCTACCTTTTTTCTTAGAAACTTTTCATGTTGCATTTATTTGTAATACTATAGAGCTAAAGAAATGTATCTGCTTACTTAAGAATTAAAAGTTTTTATTGTATTTGTATAATTTATATGAATTCATCAGATGACTTAGCTTTTTACTTTCAGTTTACAATAGCTATGCAGCCATTTGATCCAAAAGGAACTAAAAGCAAAATTTTAATTTTCCAATTTTATGGCCAATTAATAAAATCATAAAAGTTTAATTTAGATTAAAAATAGAAACATTGTTTTAAAATTTTATGTAATATAGATAAGTGAAATGAATACTAGTCTTGTCACACTTTCAATGCTTTTGTGTGCTGTTACACACCAGTTGAAAAAATTGTGCATTTTTTAAAATTTATTTAATTACATTTTTTGTGTAGCAAACATTACTACTAAAAATAAAAATTGAATTTTTTTTATTATTGCATTTAATTTCTTAACATCTCACAATTAGCAATTATTTACAAGTCTGTTTCAGAACATTATTTTAAATAAAATCTTGAATGTTTTGTTGATAGCTTTGTTTTTTCAATAATTATAATGTACTTACTGTTTATTTAGCCATTGGCTCTAGTTGCATGGGGTTGCAAGCTACAAATGAACCATGTGGATGATAATATAGTAAAGAAATTTATAAAGGTATCTTGTTTTTTTCACTAATTTTCTTTTATGTTATACTAATTGTTTAGATCAACTATTTTAGTGCAATGTGCTTTATGCATTAAAAAATAATAATTATTATTATTTTAATGCATAAAGCGCTTTTAGTGCAGTCCATAAAAGTGGAAGTGTCGCTATTTTTTCGGGATGTATATCTGTCTTTTCATGTACTGAAGAAGAATCCTTGTAAATTTTTGTGTAAATTTATATCTTACAATATCATAATTTACTAAATTTTCAATTTGATGTTGTGAAAATAAGGTTTGATTTTTATAACCACAAAATTTACTTAAAAAAGGTTCTTTTAAACTAATTTTAGACTAATGCTCTTCATGGACCAGAGGCAACTTTGGTTAAACAAGGACAATACCGGTACAAATTGCTTGAAGTTGCTACTGCACCTAAAGGGTCAAACTTCCGAGATATAAAATTGTGCCCATCTTCTTAATTTGATCCAAGATGTTAAACTCTCAACTTGTTCAAAAAGTGGTCATTTATTTAGCAACAGTTGTATGTCTTCAAGTGCATGTGAGATTGACAATGTATGACAACTGAGTGACAAAGTCAAAACTTGCCAATTATCAGGAACCCTTTTTCAGTCATCCCCTGCAACCAGTTTTTATTTATTTATTTTTGTTTTTCTATTTTTAAGCAGTTAGGGTAACATCTTACACTTGCATTAAACTCTGAAAATATTTATTCCACATAAGAATCATTAACATGTACAAAATGTGATTTAAAATCCTCTATAGCCAATGTATAATTATAGCAGCATAAGTTTGAATGAATTATGTAAGGATTTACATCTTAACAATCTCCACTTTGACCGAGTCAGAAATAAAATTTGAAGTTCATTTGATTGTAGAATTGAAGAGATTATAAGTTAGTTCCAAACCCCACTTTTTGTGCCATCGGTATTATAATTTAACTTAGTGTAAATTTACCTGATTATTTAAAAAAGTTTTTTGCTACAGTTCTATTTGGTTTCTGGCAATAAACTGCTGTGTAATTGTTTTCTTTAAAAAAAACCCCACTATAGTAATTCTTCACTCAACAATTTAGAGAAAGAATCTAAAATGCATATCTACATACTGACTGCATTAAATTTTTCTAATATTTGCAATTTATTTCATCATAGATCTTTTTTCTTTTTTTTCTCTTCCCAGTATTAATTAAAGTTTATTTTGCTTGTTGATGATTATTTTTTAATTTCGAGAACAAAAAGTAAAAACATATGTTAAAATTATAGAAGTGCCATTATTCCAAAATGCACTGAAATCTCTTCAAATAGGCCACCTATTACATATACTAAGAATCGGTTCTTTAAAAACATTCTTTCCATCAACGATTTAGATGAATGGAAAGATCATTCATTATACAGGCAGCATACGTTTTAGTTAACATAATTAGCATTAAAAAATTTTACTGTTCAATTATTTTGTTAAATTCCCCATTGATATGACTGAATCATAAGCATTTAAAATTTGCTGCTTTTTTTTTTTTTAAATTATTGAACCTTTATAATCAAGCTATAACTTTCTTTTTCCTTCTCATTAACTTGTATAAAAACTGCATGTTACTGACTTTTTAAAGAAATAACATCTGTATTCATGAATAATGAAGTAGAGTGTGTTATTCGGCTCCGGTAAGCAGAGGCATGACCTTAAGAGAGTTCATTACTTTTTGAAGGAGTTCAATAAAAGCAGGGCAGTTATTGTTGCAGAGGTAGTTACATTATGGCCATAGTTCTACTCTCCTGGCATTATAACTCAGCATATTTATAAGACTTTCCCCTTTCATAAATTCCCCAAGATGAACTGAACTTCCTCATGGTCATACTTCAACTTATCAAAACCAAACTATACAGTGGACAATGACAAAGTCATGACAAGGCAAAATACATATTCTTTAGTTCTTGGAACAGTTATAAAAATGCATGATCTTTCAATGGAGGAAAAGTTAGTGCACATAATACATTAGCCATAATTAATAACCTTAAAAAGTGGTGGACTTTTAGAGAGATTTCTTTGTCTTGTGTTGATGTTTTTGATATTAAATTGCAGTTTTTTTGCAATTTTTACTTGCCTTATTCAAGATTATGCCATTTTAAAAGCATTTATTTTTATTTATACATTTGCTGTGCATAAAATTCTTGTCATTTTCCCCCTTAATTATAACCTCTTCATTCCAAGTGTACCCAATTGGGTACATTTAAAAATATTGTTTATTAACTACTGTTTGTGCAATTTGAAAGCTAAAACACCCAATTGTTTTTTAAATTAATCAACAGATAGTTTACTTTGTTTTAAACATGGAAAACATGGAAATTGGACATTATTTAAACTAATTATTAATTAAAATTTAAAAAAAAAAATTTTTTTAGTTATTTTGTTTTGTAATCATTTTTTAAATCAGAGAACCAAAAAATTACGTCAAATTGTTTGTGCTTAGTTCTGGGGTCTGAAGAGGTTATCACTTGTATTTATTACTTTTTAGTTTATACCGTTCATTAATTTTATATAATCTGTGATATACATTATATTAAATTTTGATGCAACTTTCATTGAAAACATGAGAAAGTATTACCATGCGTGAGAAAAAATAATTGCTTTCTCAACACTTTGTTATTACAACTAAATTTCACCACAAGAGCCAAATATATCATCAATAATTTGAATGTTAGTAAAACTTGTTGACAATACCATTTTTATGTTTGGAAAGTTTTAAATATTGTTAAAAATTAAGAGTTCATTTAAAGCTAATGTTAACTTCTGAAGGCCAGTTATATTTTATTCAAGTTGCATATTAAAAAAATAATAATAAAAGTAAATCTAGGAAAACTGATGTATTAGTCATGTAATCATACTTTAGCAGATTTTTTATTATATAATTTGATCAAATATATTTATATATATTTCATTATGTATTTCTATTTATTGATGATTAATTTAATTTACCAATTTTAAAATAGAGATGCATTTATTGTTTTCCGAATAACAAATATTCAAAACATTTTTTCTGTAATCAGGGGTCGCGGTAGAGGAAATTTGGGTCCGTTTTCCGACCCTTCATAAAATTCCAAGCTTCTGAATCGTATTTTTTACACCACTATTTATTTAAAAAGAAGCAAATAGTAGTAAAATTTTTCATCACTATGTGATTAAATTTTCAATTTCCACAAAATTATTTGATTTTTTACAAAAAATGGACCCTGTTAAAAATGTTGGATCCACACCTGGTGTAATAAGTTGTTTTCACCTTTATTAACATCATTGATTCTTCTTAATAAATACAATAGAGTACTGCTACTGAAACTCTAATAATTTTAATTAACAGAAAATTATTATTTTTGAGAAACAGAAAGAAAATATGTACTAAAGATAAGCTATGTTTTTATTAAATAGATAATAGATATTAATATAAGAATTTTTTTTCGTATCACTGTATTGGGAATTTGGTTCTTGAAATTTCTAGTCTCATCTTCCATGCAACAGAAAAAAATAAAATTTTAAAAATCACTTTTAAAATCATTATGATCTTGTCTCTGGGAGAGAACAAATAATGCAGTCTATAATATAAAACCTTAAAAATCACTTATGACAAAATAGTAAAAATCAATTTATATAATTCGTCAACTCTTTTCTCAAGGTTGACTTAAACAAAAGTATAAATATGCTAATGATTCTTAATTATTTGAATTGTTTTTTTTCTGATAAATTATTTTGTGGATTTGAATAGCAATAATCTATTGTATTTATCGTATATCCATACTGATGTTTAAATAGCAAAGAGCATTTATTTGAATCTTTTCTAATAGAACAAATAATTTACTTAAGAAAACAAATTGTGATAATTTTACTTGTTCTTAGATACTTTTAAAATAAATATTAATGCAAAAAGCTTGTAAAATTTTATGCACTTTATTATATATTTTTTTTTAAATAAACTTATATCAATGACATGTTTTGTACACATTATTTACAGCTGTTGAAAACATTTAATTTACTTTGTTTAAAAACAAAAATGTTACATCTGTACCACAATCTGCTAGGCAAGCATCCTGTGAAGATAGAAGAATTAAAGCACATGTTAATGGATTAAAAAGCTAAATTTTGAACAAGTTACTTTTACGGTACTAATAAAAGGAAGAGGACAGAGTAAAAGACAAAAACCATTCACACTTAAAATGTTCAGATTCTTTGCATTTTGTAATTGGGAAATTAGTATATGCTTAATTATCATTCCCATTTTAAAAGAAGCTTTCAAAATATTCCTTTATTCATAAGGCTATACATATTTTGGAGCATAAAACTTACCTTAATTTATTACATAATCAACTTCAATTAATTAATAATGTTCCTATTGTGAAATGTTTTCTTTACAATAAAATCCACCTATATTATGTTTATTTATTTTAAATTCTTTCTTTGCTTGCATTGTTTCAACCAAATTACCCTTATAAATTGTTATTTCTAGTCTTTGGAAGCATACTGAATTTGATAAAAAAAAGGTTGGTAAATTACATTAAAAGTTAACTATTTTAAATTCATTAAGCATTATGTTTGAAAAATATACTCACTGGGGTACTTTCTTCAGAAATTGGTCCAGGTATATGCTTCCATTTTGCAAGCTCATTCATACTTGCATTCTGTATTAAAGATATTATTGTAAAAACTGCAGGCATTTTTTTCTTTAATTATATAAAAAATAACACTTGAATTGAATAACAGATTTCAAAACAATTATTTTACAAAGCGCTTGCATAATACTTTGGACAAAATAATGTACACAATAATTATCAGACCACTTATAAATGAATAAGCTTCTTTTTGCTTTTTTCAAACATTAAATATGAAATCTAGTTGTTTCACTTTGATTGAATAAAGAATATTACCTTTATATCTCAAAACCTCAAGATTTGAAAAAAAAAAAAAAATATAAATAAAAACATGCATTAGAATGTACAGACAGCACATTTAATAATAATGAAGAGAAAATAAACACAGAAACTTGAGAATTCGAAGGAGGTTGCTTGTCGCAACAAACATTACATAGCACATTTTTAGTGAAAAAGAGTAGGGTATTTTGACATAAGAGTGGGACTAGTATTTTGATGTTAAAAAATGAAAATATTCAAAGCAATTGAAAGCAGCTCTAAAAGCAAATGTGTGCTTTCATGTACACAAATGTACATGCACATTAATTAAAATTCTGTAATAAGAAAACTGCAGACATTTATAACAATAGTGGAAGTACTATACCTCGTGTAACATTTTAAGTAGCTTAAAACATACTAATATTTTGAAGGTTGGGGGAGGATAGAAAGTAAAAAAAAATTACAAATTAAGGAAAGTTTGAATTACATTAATTTATATTTTTTCCTTTTTATAATATATTAAATCGACTATGTGATATCTTGCAATAAACTAATCTTACTCGACATACTCTTGTTAATTCGAAACTTAATAATTCAAATTTCTTGATAAATCGAAGTAGCTAATCCGTCTCTTGAGAAACTCGCTTAAAATTGAATCAATTCCCATGTGTTTTGATACACTTAGTAATTTGAAGTGAACGACTGCAAACCACCAGGAAACACGCTTTATTTCGAAGTTGGTGACTACTTGCTTCTCTATAATTCAAAGTTTTTTCTCAACTATAAAATCAACATTTAAGCTCCAACATGCACAAATGAGCCTCGGACACAAAGCACTGCATAACAGATCCCATTTCCAATTTTATTTTTGAACTTTTAATGACATTTTGAGCATAACAATAATGATGATTATATGTGTACTGAATTCGTATAAAATCAAATTAAGATGTAGAAAAACTTAATTAGCATATAATAGTAAAAAAAAAATTAATTGTTCAAATTCTGTAAAATTACCCGCAATATTTTGTCCTAAAAGTGTAAATGCCCAAGATTTCCTTCTAAATTCAAACTTTTAACTAGAAGTTGCTAAAAACTTAATCAGCATTAATGTTTTTGATACAAAATAAATTCATCGATAATTTTTAAAAAATAATTACGTAAAAATAATAATCTTCCTATTTTAAATGCTTTTAATTTAACCAAGATGTGTGACGTCACACGTCTTACTACCCCCGCTCCTCCCCTTGTCCCAATTTCTCGAAAGCCCCCTCCCCCTTGAAGCATGACATTATTTGTAAATGATCCCCTTCAAAAGATTTCAGGAACAAATAGGAATTTTTTTTCTCAAAGGTAGGACAAAAATTATTTTCGTAGATATTCTACATTTTCTACAGCAAAAGTATTTTGGTGTAAAGAATTTGATCCAACTAAATTTGAATAATATTTTTTTCAATAAACACGTGATAGTTTATAAGCCGTAAATTCTAGAAACCACTTCAATATTGCAATTTAGTAGAAAAAAATGTAAACATTGATTAATAACAAAATGTGTACAATTGCAAACACTGGTAAAATCATGCTTCAAAACTCGTTGGGGAAAAAGACAGGCTTTATCATGTTTGTTACAAATATGAAACACGGTGACATAAAGGGATGAATAATTTTTAGTTTTTCAAGTTTGATTTTATTGAGATATTGTTCAATTTTATTTACTGTTTTACATTAGAAAATTTCAATCCTGGTTTAAATTAAACATATTCTTTTTTGGACTATTTTATATCCATTCTTAAAAACATCTTTCACTTTTTGTGAACATAAACATCTTAAATGTGAAGGGTTTTTCTCAATAATTAAATTTTAAAAAGCCCCAAACTAGTTAAATAATCATTTTATAGTTATATATATATTATTTCATAAAGCTCTTAAAATATTTTTTTAAATCTAGTTCTCTTTAAAAGAATAAGCTAAAACTTGCACAACAAAAAAATGTCCCCCCCCCCCCCCCCCGGTCCCTTTTTTTTTTTTTTTCAATTTTCTGAATAAATCCATTTTTTCCTGTAAATAAAAGGTTCTAAAAATTAAATTTGATGACAAATATCAAGAGCTTCAAAATTTAATATAAAGAGGAAATTTATTTAATATCTTACTTACATTTTTTGTGGAGTGCTTGTGTAATGTATTGTCATTACAGATTGGTACTTCTGATATATATTCTGGTAGAAATTTCTCAATCTCACAGTTGCAGTTCATTGAATCATGTACCAAACATTTCGTGTATTCATGGAAAGTAAACAAATCCTGTTTATTAAGGAGAAAATTGTTATTAATCAGGTCTGGCGGAGGGGGAATTAATAACCCAATAAATTTAACTCGGACATTAGTAAAAATCTCTAGGGTTTATCGAATCAGATTTGAAAATTAAAGCAGTTCAAAATTAAATAGATATTTTGTAAAGGAAATAATAACTAATAATCAAGAAATAAAACTTGTTACATAAGAGATGAGACAACACCAAGATGATTGAATTAATTTGTAAAGATGCTTTATTGTTATTATTATTGCTATTATTTATTCTAAAAAAAGAACCAGACTCATTACTAAAATTATGCATGAAAAATATGTGCTTTTCCATAGCAAAAATAGTTAATGCAAATAAAGAAAACTTTGCCAAAATTATTACAGAATTATTAATTTCAATCCACTTAAGTTACTTTTATGAAACATAAAATTTAAGTTACATCATTATCTTTGGTTGAAATTACACTTAGGATAGCTTTTTAAATGAAAATTTTGAAACACTTTTCCAACAAAACCATATTTATAAATAAAAAATACAAATAAAAATGAACTGCTACTTACCCGTAAGTCATCGTGAGAAAATTTCAAAATCTCGGCACTGTTTTGATTAAGAACAGATCCACTTAAAGATTGCTTGGACACCTGTCGTTGATATATTTTCTCTTCGATGGTTCCCTAAAATATTCAGATTTAAGTGATGTAATATATTGGATAATATTCAAAGTTTAAATGATAAGTTATTTAACGAAGGATATTTTAGATGAATACAAAAACTACAATATATACGTTTGTACAGAAATATTAAAATTGTTAAATGTGTTTGTTTTTTTTTTTTTTTTTGAAAATGGGAAAAATGCATTAAAATATGTTTCTAAAAACTTATATGGTATTTTACAAACTAAAGCATTCATCTGTAGCAATTGAGATACTCTGTTTAATTAGAGACCTACTAATAATTGATGAAAGTACTAAAAGAAAATCCAGAAAAGAGTTTGGAAACATCTATGAATGTCTTTTAAATGTTTATGGGGAAAGAAATAACTTATTTTTATAAGGAATTGTTTTATAAATCTTTAACTAGAGTAGGTTATCCCCCCCCCCCCCCCAAGATCAGCGTTGGCGGATATATATCATATCGTGATATATATGATGATATATAGCATCATTTAATATTAGGGCTCGACCTATGGCATTTTTTGGCCGATGCCGATTGTTCCGAGATCGGCCGATTGCCGATTATTTTCCTCTTCCATCGGCCGATGGAAAAAAAAGTCGCTTTAAACCATTTAAAACGGGTAGAATGCTTGTCAAAAATGTCATTCAAATCATTTACTATTTTTTTTTAATGTTTATAAAAGCATTAAATGCATTATTCAAGCAGCGTAAAATTGTTTGGGGGAAGTTTACATAATAATTAAAACTGAAAGAATCACTCGCGATTCTAGTAAAGTAATTAAACTATTTGGAGGTTAAAAAAATTAAAAAATGCTATATCAGAGAATTTTCAATTCTTTTTTCTTATCTTTGCACAAAAAAAAACTCAACAGCTATTGAATCGGCTCGGGTCTAATTCCCTTTCCTTCAACATTTTCTCTTTATAACACCCGCACTGCAAATGCCAATTGCAGCTGCCTTTATTTTCTTATTTTTTTCATGGAGAGGAATGCAGATGTTATGACACAGACTAACAAATAATGTGGGTTTGTATTTTTAACGAAACTGTCAACCCCCTCCTCTCAGATTTTTTTCATGATCCCCCCCCCCCCCCCCCCCCCGTTTTTAAAAGCAAAGCGAGAACGATTACATGTTTATTTTTCATTTAAAAAGTTATTTTAAGCTCTTTTTCTGAAATAAAAATAAAAAATATTAAAAAATTAAATTTCGCTCACAGTATTATCCCTTGTTTAGTTTATCCCTTGTTCATAACCAAGAAATACTGAATATTGCTTTAAAAACATAGACGTGATATTTTTTTTTCATTACAAATGAATGCTGGGTCTTAAGAACTAATCTTATTAGATTTTTTATCTTGTGAGTTGAAAATTACACTGAAATACTTGACATGTTCTTTATATTTTCATGAGCACAATGTAAGGTCACCGAAATAAACCAATATTTTGAGCACCAGCAGTTTTCTGTTGACAAATAACCTTCTGAAAACACGTGATCGTTTATAAAAATTAAGATGTATTTTGAAAAAGTATATATATTTTTATATACGTTGACAATTTTTGAAATTAATGAAACTGAAGCATTTTTATTAAGGTATTGTTCCACCCTGTATCCCAAACTCGTTTTTAAAGAATTAAATTTTTGAAAATTGCAAGTCGAACTTGGACACATAAAATTTCGATCAATAAACATTTATACTGAAAAATTAATTCATATTTTTTATCTATATGTTCTATGTTGTACAAGAAATATTCTAAACTGAAAGCAGATGCAACGAGATTATTGTACAATAGCAGAAAAATTGTCAACTGTCTAACACAAAATCATTGTGGCATCAAAGAAACCAAAAAAATGCGCTAAAAAAAAGAAGTATAAACGGGGAAAAATTAAAATAATTATCGTATAAAAAATGTTAAGATGTATTTTGAGAAAAAATATATATGCATTCATCAATTTTTGAAAATAAAGAAATTTTAGCATTTTTATTAAGATGTTATTAAATCCTGTCGCGCAAACTAGCATTTTGAGAATTCAATTTTTAAAAATTACAAGTCGAACTTGGACACATAAAATTTCAATCAATAAATATTTATACTGGAAAGTGTTTCTTATTTTTGACCAATCTTTTCTATGTTGTAAACTAAAAATGAAATAATGAGAGCAACCGCACACTAAGAGCTGATGCAACAAGATTGCTGCCCAATTGCAGAAAAACTGTAACACGTGGGATCGAAGAAGCAAAAAAAAAACCGCAAAGAGCAAATGTTTAGCTGGTAAAAATTAAAATTATTATCGTACTTTGATTGAGTTGACTTTTTATTGTTTACAATTTCGGAATAATAAGAAACATGACACACTAAAAGCAGATGTTATAATATTATTGCACAATGACATCTAATGCGCTAAGTCATTATTAAAAGAAAAACGGACAAAAATGAGGCAACTAACCTAGTGCGAAAAACAAATGGCACTCATAAGACGCCTCTATGACTTTTACTTAAACATATTCTATTTCGCGAGCATTCTGCTCAAAGAGAACTATTTTAATACTGAAGGTTTTCGGGCAGCGATCGCTTAAACCAATTTTCCGAATTTTTTAGCAAATATTTTATAGAATGGCATTATTTTTGTGTGTTTTTTTTAACTTATGTGCTGCCTGTTATTGTATGGAAATAGAAATTGCGCTATGGAGAAAAAAAGAAAGTGAAAGACAGAATGTTTTCTGGAAAGTTGTCACTGCAAAAAACATCGGCCTTGCATCGGCTTTTAGATGTTTTTTACGGCCGATGGGCCGATGTTTTTCTAAAGTTAACATCTGCCGCCGACGCCGATGGTCGATGGCAACTTTGTTGAACAATCGGCGCCGAGGCATCGGTCGAGCCTTATTTAATATCATAGTTATAAGCTGATATATATCCAGCTACAAATTTATATTACTTAAAGTCAAATTCACCTCAGATTACCCAATTGATTCACTTCTAAGTTCATCAAATAATGAGAAAATAAAATTGTTAACAGAAAGCATAATGAAACCACATTTTTAGTGATTAGCAGGATAATGATGCGACTCAGAAAATCCACAATATTGATTTTATTTTTTAAGCTCATTTATGCACTCATTAGACAAGTAGCACACTAAACTTATAATGTAAAGTCATTTTTCCTATGTTAATTTCTTATTATTAAATGATGCCAATCAACATCAATAGAAATTTTTATTGTTATAATTTCTATAATTAAGGCATTATACCAAAATTAAAAGTATGTTGCCCTAGTTCAATAACTATGACATGTTAAAACTGCTGTTTTGAGATAAACACATTAAAACATTCATTTTCTGCACTGCAATTTAAGAAATGTACCACTGAAAATGAAGTTTGGGCATTATACTAGCTGATGTTTTAAGTTATGTACTTAGAATTTAATTACCAAAGGAGCCATTTACATATAGGGTTCATTGATTTAAATCAATTTTTAAAAAAAAATCATTGATTTAAAACATTTTTGAAAATGTTTCCTTAAAATTAATTTTTGTGTTAGAAAATTGTTCTAAACATAAAATATACTGCATTTACAACCTCTATTTCAAGAAAAACTGCATGGGCCCCTCTGTCTCTCTGTGTGTGCATAACATATTTAATAACTTTAGAACTATTATTATTTTTTTTAATTTTACAACGTTATTTGTATTCTTCAGTGTTATTCATATTTTGAACAGTAAAAGCATAATTCATTCAACCATACATATTGCAATTCATAGTAATCATCATCCACTTTACGTGTTTTTAATTTTAATAACAGTATTTTAGATCAATTTAATGAATACCACACAATAAATAATCCAGAATGATAGTGTTTAAAACAACATGATTTAAAATTTAATTAACATATTCTTAAAGATGTTTGATCCATGTTCCATAGTAGCTTAACTTTTTTTCCCTTGTAAAATATTTTTTCATCTTTGAAATTTTTAATAAAGGTATTTAATTGAAACTTTCAGTTTTCTGTATTGGAGTGAACATATGATTTCACTAAATGGGTAAGTTAAAAAATATTTCAAGTCATTTCATTTTTAAAATAGAAAAATAATTCACTCCATGTAAAATTAACTGCACAGAATTGTTTGATTTTTTTTTATTCAGCTTTCAACAGCAAAAGAATTCAGATTAAATTTGTCCTTTTTTTATGTACTTATTCCTGGTAGGCTTAATTTCATTTGAGCCATGCATTTGTATTACAATTTGTTTATCTATGTTATTATTAAAAAATATATACTGTTATGAAAATAGCTCAAAATGTGTTTTTGCATAATGTTTAACACGTCATATTATTTTTATAAGTGTAACATAATAAATATCACATGTCTTTAAGGTTAAAAAAAATTAAAAATCTGATTTAAATTACAAAAAATTGATTAAAATTTAAAAATCCAATTTTTATATTTTTTACAAAATAAAAATTACAAGCTACAAAATTTAAACTAGAACAGCAATGTATTAGGTATAGCATACTTGATATTTTCTCATTATGATGAACAAATTTACATTAATTACATAAGACATAAATGTTAAATTAAATGTGCCAAAATTTATAAATTTCCCCATAAGGGCTACCTATTTACATGAACCTAAGCTTTGTTTTAAGTGAAGTAATAATTAATATTTTTTATAAATACAAGCGCATTTGTACTGACTTAAGAAAAGTTTAATTAGGAATTAACTCAATAATATCACAATTATAATTCAATAATATTGTGGTTTATATAAAATCACAAATATGAATAAACATAGTTTATTTTAAAAAATGCATGAAAGCATCTGTCATACATATCATTGATAGATGTACGATATATATCTGATATTTTGATATTTATATGAATATCAGGAAATTTTCCAATGCTGCCTAAGATGCTAAACATATATATTGCAGGCCTTTTAAATGTACTTTACACATAGATTCACTAATGGAAAGATAAGAAAATTATTCATTCAATTAAACTCAAGTCCAGGCTTCAGCATGAGCATGTTGAACATTATCTTACGAGACTGAAATATAGCTTGTTATCCTGAACCACTGAGAAAATATGAGTGAGTCAATATCAGTCTAGACATTATTTAAAAGTAACAAAAGTACAACTCACTGTAGTGAGAAGTCTATATACATAAACAGAATGCTTCTGTCCATCTCTCCAAATACGAGCCATAGCTTGGAGATCATTTGCAGGATTCCAGTCAATATCATACAAAATGATACGTGATGCACCAATTAAATTAAATCCAACACCACCTGCTTTGGAACTTAAGAGAAATACACCTGAAAATTAAAATCTTTTGGATTACTTTTTATTTATTCCAAATTTTTATTCATAATGGTAACTGATAATAGAAGAGGTTAGAAAAAGTATCCAATAAACTTCATTAAGTTTGATGAAATTAAACAATTTTTAATGTTGGTAAAATTTATAAAAAGATTAATTAAATTATGAAAACTGACATCAAGAAAAGTAACTCCTATTCATGATACATTAAAATTTGAGAAACATCAAACTGTTTTTATAACTGGAAATTGTATACACCTGAGAAACTTGACGAATTTCTTTTTGCTGTACGTAATGCTTTCTTTTTCTGGAAATGTTTGCATTTAAAAAAAAACATTACCTTAGATTTATATTTAGTTGTTTAACTTGACGATGAAACAAAAGTGGTATCTTCAAAGACCTGGTTCCTGGATGTAACAATCAAAAAGATCTTAAATGTGGTTTGCTTTGTAAACTTTATTTTTCCTTTAAAAATTTATCTACAACATTCAACACTATGTTGAGTATTTAGAACCTAGATTTATAGCTCCAAACATCAAGCTCTAATCTAACTAGAATTTATATGAGGCTGATTTTGTCTTTCATTTGATAGCAGAACACATATGGAACTTCTCAATATTGTTATTATACTGGACAATGCCAGGTAATTTTGCTAGTAACTTACCAAATTTAGTGTATGAAAGATTAAAAGTATCCACCAGCTGTTGCCGAGATGACGTCTTTGTAGATCCATCTAATCTTAGGTATTCATAGTTTTTCATTTTACAAAATTCTTCAATAATATCCAAGGTCTGAAAAAATTGCATACAAAACTACATAATATCCAGAAAAGAAAAAATTTTAAAAACTGGCAAATAAAATCACAATCAAAAATAAATGTTCATAAAAAAATTTACTTTTCGTGCATATAAAATCATATAGTGCAGAGTTTCTACATAATGTTGCGGGAAAACTTCAATGTGGTTATTTGTGAACATTTGAAATTTATCTGAATCAACTCTCAATATTAATATACTCTACTAATATATTCACCAGCGTTTTAAAGATAAATTTTCTTCAAATTTTCTATTTTAATTACCTACTTGGTCACTCAGGTTAAACTATTGCAAAAGCCCTAATGGGTATTCTATGCTTTCAAGATTTTCACTGTTACCAAGTTGGTGAAAAAAATTACATGTGGACAAATCAATTCCTATCGAAATTTAAATAAGAATGAAATTTGTTTTGAAAAATAAAATATTCTTCTCATTTGTTGACTCATTTTATGCGGCTTTGACCCAAACAAGAAAATATTTAATTGAAATAGAATATTTTTAAGACCAAAAAAAGTTATTGTGATTTCAATCAAGTTCACTTAGTTTCAGATCTTATATGCTAACAATTAAACATTACTATTCCTTGATTTCAATCATATTTTCTTACACTTAAGTTATCAAGAGTATATCATCCTAAAAAATGGTTCCTAAAAGTCAGGTAAACAAGTTTTAGATTTACAGATACGAATATTTTTTGTAACCCTGAATATTTCATTCACTTTATAGATTCTGGTTTTTCTAGGTTCTTTCCCAGATTGCAAGACGTATTGATAAAAAAATAACTCATTCATTTAATTTAACTTGGAAAGTTGAATTTTCTGTACAAAGATTTAGGAATAATTTTAATTGTTAATAGACGTTTAATTGTCGACAGACCTTCAAATTACTTTTTTGCAAATGTAACAAAAAGTTCTGTCTAGAACTATACCAAGCCTACTTTCTAGAATACACCGACATAAAATGCATAATCTCTCTCTCTTTCTCATTGAGCTTTAGTACTTAATTACTTCACATATACATTTTTCAATGGTTAATAAATATTCATTCAATCATTCATTTATTCGTCCTTTCTTTCAAAAATACCCTTAAAAATGCAGATAAAAAAGTTTCATGGGAAAATAGGCCAATTTAGTTCTAGATGAACTTTGTAGTTGAACATATTCTATGTCAAAAGCTCCTCCTGATAAACTTTGTCCCAAGCAAATCTGTCTGTTACATTAGAATTTATATATGATTAGTAAATCTCAGGCTAACCTTTAAATTAGGAAAAATTACTAGTTCAATAGGGTTGTAGGCAGTTGGAATAATTTATCAGAAGTTACTGTTATTTGCAGTGGGGTAAAAAGTTTCAAGAGGGTTTATTGGGGATTATTAAATTGATTTAGTCTAGCAGGGCCCTGTGAATGTTGCTGGTCATCACTTTTGTATTTCTTTTTATAAATTTCCCCACAGGCGTTAATGTTTACTTTTTTGAACAGTTCAAAATTGAACGAAAATTGTTCAAACCAAAAAAATTTTATGTTGCGAGTCCTTCCAAGCTGGTTCAAAGGAACTTAGATCATCTGCCAGCATTTATGTGTTTTGCTTCATAATTCCCCATAGGTGCTAATGTTAAAATGTTTTGAACAGTTTAAAATTGAACAAAAATTTGTTCAAATCAAAAAATAAAATATTGAAATAAAATGTCTTTGCCGAGATCTTTCAAATTCAGGGAAAGTAGGTTAAAAACAACCAAACGCATGCAATGTTTCTTATAAATATATGTGTATAAAACCTTCCAGAAAATACTTCAGGGAATTTCATGACTATGTATGGCATGCCAGCAAGAGGCCAAAGCTTTCCAATAAACATTCAAAAGTGTCAAAAATCTTTGCTTTCTCTTGGTAAAGGTCCAGAAGGATTTGTACTACAGCCATTCTGGGTAACTTAAAGCCATGGGGTTTAACTTTGAACCATGTCATATTTTTTAGTATATTTGACTTAATTTAAAAAATTAAGAGTAAAAAACTACACTGGACCTTCTACTTTCTTTTTTATCAGTCAAATATACTAAAAGATATAATGTGGTACAAAGTTACCCCACATGGCTCAAAGTTACCTTGAATGACTGTATTATAACTACATTGAAATTAAAAGTTGGTAACCTGAAATATTTTCAATCAAATTTATAAATGACCATTTTACTGATTATTTGGAAACACTAAACAAATATTATCTTTAAATCTTGCAAATACTTTTTTTATGAATAAAAATACAAGTTACATATCATTCACGGTATATTTCTAAGACGCCCACATGTCTGTTCCAAAACCCCCAAAATATTTTTATTTAAACTAATTATTTCTAGAGGAGATAAAATACTGCTCATTTAAAATTACACATGCTCTATTTAAAAAGTGGACTTTAAAATTAATTATCACACACCTCGCCCCCCTCCCCCAGTAAATCAGTAATACTTACATGGTTCTCCAAAGTTTTACATTATACAATATAAAAATCCTGTATATCTCAAGAAGTAAACTAAAATTAAAATATTAAATTCGTCATCATGCGAAATCTTCAATATTTAAATAAATGTTGAATTTCTTAACACAAAAATGAAACACAGTAAAACTGCTTTATCTGGGTGGGTAGGGTACATACAGGACTGTTGTTTCCTTAAATAGTTGATTTGTTACAATAAAAATGTTTATGCTATCTGATTGATCTATTAATTATTATAATTATATAATACAAAAATAAATGTGATTAAATGTCTTCACGCATAAAGATTTAAATCAGAAACTAACATTCACGTTCACAAATTTATGACAACAGCATAATCGAACCTAACAATAAGCAGATAAAGCATGAAACTAAAAAGAAAGTGGCAAGGAACTACAAGGGCACTGAAGACTAAGATGGCAAAAAACTTAAACTACTTTTATAGCATGTGAGCATGTTTATTTTGCTACAACATATACAAATGAAATGCAAATATGCAAAAACTGCAGCTAATGAGTTTGTTCCCACAATTCCCCTCCCCCCACCTCCCTCAGCCAACCAAAGCATTGACAGCAAGTAATCCAAGTCTCGGATTGAAGCTTTCTTAATTCTTTATAAAAAGAGGAGTCAAAAATTAAAAAATGCTAACCTTAGTAAAATTAGATACTATAACAACTTTTTCTTTCATAATTTTGTTATGGTTAAACATGGATGACAAAATTTTTTCAAGAACCTTCATTTTTCCTGAATCCAAGGCACAAGGAACATAATCAGCAGGAAAAATAGAATGGAGATTTTCAGAAACTGAGTTCTGAAATCAAGAATAACAATAATAAGTACATACATAATTAGAAGAAACATAGTTTACACTTCATAGTTAAAAAAATTCTTCAGGGACTTTCAAGGAGCTTATGAAACATTTTAAAAGATCAACATAAGAAATGCTGCCCACATATTTCAAAAAACATAATAAAAAATTCATTTAGAAATAATGTATTACCAAAAATATTAACATAAAAACAGCAGATTGTCCACCCCACCCCTTTTTAGCATTTTTTTATTTTTTTTAAATTTAATGCCTGTTTTTCTGGCAAAAATTTTACTAACACTTTAAAGTTTGATAGCATTTAAAATTAAATAACTTACTACAGCATTCTTTAAAGTCATCTATTGTTGTCCTCCACTTTATGAATAAATTTATGGGAAACCTTGACTGACCCAGTTATTACCGTAGTGAATAATATGTATTTGAAATTACATTTTATTCGTATTAGAATAAGCATACATTACTTACAAGTAATATCGTAATTAAATTAAAACTTACAATTTTTTTCATAATAGAAGACGCTCACAAGCTATAAATATTTAACGTGTTACGTTGCCAAACAAGAATATTATTATTAAAATTCAAATTAAAAGTCAATATAACATAACAGCGACTCAGCTTGCATTTGTCTTTATTATTTAGAGAGTACAGTAGCCCTTCCCTTTGAAGAAATTTTTACGACTTATTATTGACCATCAATCACCAGCTCCTTTTGTTAACAGATGAAAACTCTGGCAGAGCCACAGTTGAGCATCTCAGAAATTATCTAGTACTGCTACCTAGCAGAAAAACATACCCCCCACCCCCCACCCCGCAGGCTCAAGTAATCACTAGTAATTTTAGCTATAATCAAGTTTTGTATAAAACAAAAGGGAAAGTAAAATAAAATTCTACCTTAATCACCTAACTTTTTTTAGCCTGATAAAAAAACACCTACTGATACTGGTAATGAAATTCACTTACATTTTGATTCTCACCATCTAAACTCTTGAACAAAAGTGAGGGATGATTGCAGAGTTTCCTAAGTACACTAATGTATACTAAAGGTGTTGACAGATCACCAAGAGACATAGAAGATAGAAATGAAACTACAGCTCTAGACTGCAATAAGGATTTATAAAGCTTCCTTTGGAGATGTGTGGGCTGACAAAATACAACAGTTTCAACTAAAAAACAAAATATAACAACATATTTAATCTAAAATCTGTAAATTAATAATCCTAAAAAAATAGAAATAAAAAATATATAATAAATAATAATAGTTAGAGTAATAATTGTTTCAGGAATAAAAAAGCATTGAAAACTGACAGTATGTAAATCTATTACTTGATTTGAAATCTGAAGTGAATGTGTAGCAAATACATTATTTATTTCCTTGATTGTGAATAGTAGCAAAATGAGGAAGGGAAAAAATAATAAATGAAATATCTTTCTTTGAAGAATAATTTAAAACATTTATTTTATAGATCTATTAGTGTACATCCCAGTGTAGTCGAGGGGGAAGGGTGTCACCTATCTTTTATTTTAATTGAAGTATCCTCCCACCTTTTTAATTTTAATTCAAATATCCCCACCTTTTTTTTATTTTTAGGCAGAAAAATGCACACACAGTGTATACTTATAGAATGAGTTGTATTTAAAATGTATGATAAAAAATTTATGCATACATTTAAAATGCATGACAAAAGAATTACGCATATATTTTACTAAGACTCAAATCCATTTAATATTCTCCCCCAGCGGGTATCATCCAGGGTAGCCATACATTACGTAAAATATGCATTTTTAATTGAAAACTCACACTTTGAGGGAAGGTATTGATTTATGACTTCTTGTGTTCTGCGAAGCATGAAATCTCCAGTAATTCTTCCAAGCTTTTCCCCTTGTTCTTCCCCAAATTCTTTTTCCTCTTCAGAAGAGTCAGGATTTTGAGCTTGCAAAATGGGTTTTTCAAAGGTTCGACGAAAATACTGTATTGAACCTTTTAATAAAATATTCATGATAAGTATTACACTCATGAAAAATAATAAATTTTAAACTGATATAGCTGTGTTGAAAAAATAATAATTTGGTCTAATTTTTATTAATGAGTATTTTTTCTTGAAAAAAATTGTGCAGAATAAGTAAAATTAATATACTTTGTAACGTTATGTAAAAATGTTTCAAAAGATATCAAAAGTTTCTATTTGAGAGAAAAATGTTTAAAAAGTATTTTTATTAAATTGTGTTACATGAAGAAGCCTCAAAAACTGGACAGAGAAAGGGAGAGAAAACTTCCAAATACACTTAGAAAAAGTAATTATAGTATCCATTTTTAAGAATAAATAAATTTAAAGAACATTTTTATGCATATGAAATAAGTTTGACTGCTTTTAAACAAATTTTCAAAATCCTCATGGACTTGTTATATGAAAAAATTTTTAAAAGAGATCTATATTTTAAAATACTTCAAACTATTATATGAAATCAAAACTTAAATTCATAAGCACTAAATGCCATGTAAAAGAAAAAAGGAAAGAAAATTACAAAGAGCAGATTTACAACAATCTTGGAAACACCTTCAAAGATTCTATAGAACAAATCGAAAGCACCGCATTTTTTTTCGTAGCAGGGAAAAGATTGATATCAGTGGGTTGTCCCCTTCAAAATTTCAAAAGTTATGCTTCATTTCATTCAGGTGAATGACATTTAAAGAAAAATGCTTCAAGTCATAGCTTACAGAGGATTATGTCTTTGGATACATGACTTTTAATTCATTGACTGTCATAAAACCTGAGACATAAAAATAAAAGAAACATTTCGAGAAAAAAGGTAGAAACATTGTTAAGTTTCATGAGGAAAGTCCATTAAATAGAGAATACACATTGATATTTAGAGATTATTTTACAAAAAAAAATTTTTTTTTTTTGAGTAAAAATTCAAAATATGGATGGCCATGCAAAAAAAAGGTTGGTTTAATAGATTCCATTGTCAGGGTTCGCGCTAGGCCGCGCGATTCCCGTAGTATTTTTTGAAATCCCACTCAAAAAAAGGTCGTTTGCGCGCTGTTCCCGCAACTAGCGGACACGCGTTCAAAACATCGCGAAACGAAACTACTATTCTAAACTGATAAATAATTTAATACAAAATAAATGGTGTATGTTAATTTTCAACTGCCATCTTGTCCTCATTAATGAAAAGAAGAACCTAGGAACCCTATTTATCATGAATTATAGTATGGGGGAAAGACTGACAACTTCTTCATTTTATCGGATGATTGAACAATTTAAGCCCTTTGTGAATGCAGACTTATCTTCATTTATTCTATTCACAAGACAAAATCAAAAAAAAAAAAAAAAGAGTGGAAAGAGGGAATCTTCCTTGGTCACAAGGTTAAAAGAGAATGCTGGTTTCTAAAATATACTGTTTTCATTGAAAAACATCAATAGATAAAATGACATATGATCAGAAAAAATAGAGGAAATATTAAACTAATTTTTAGGATTTTTTTGTAAGAATCACGCAAAGAATTTTGGGTAAATAACCAAAATACCAGAGGATCTTTTTCATGCTTAACATTTTATAAAGCACCCATTTTTGCGATCGCGAATTTTGTGAAGGATCCGTTTTGTGTGAATCTTGTTAATGTTTATTCTTAATGTTTATTCTTTCCTTGCTGAGCATAACTTAGATAATCATCTTTTATTTCATAGTTTATTGGATCATGATCGGACAACTTAGTAATATTTTTAAAGACAAAAACAAAAAGAAAGTTCCCACTTAAATTTTGGTCAAAGTGGGAAATCCCACCTTGCATTTTTCCCTAGTGTGAACCCTGATTGTATATAGATTTTCTTACCCCCCCCCCCCCCCGCCCCATTTTATAGTTTCAAATGTTTGATCTAACACAAGTAACCACTGGCGTCACAGCTGTCTGATTATTGAGGGGGACGACGCCAATTTTCAACTTGTCTTCCTAATTTTGCCAAACAGTAATTGAAACACTTTATTATTTCAGAACTAGTATTTCCCATTTTTTTCTTTCGATACAAACTGTGTTAACTATTTACTTATTTTGTAAACTTAATTTGCAACAAAAACAAGATATGATCTAGAGAAATGATATATGTTCAGAAAACATTTTTTATGCAAAAAAATAAAAAAGGTTTATTTTACTCTGTACAAAATCATTTTTATATGGTTTATAATTAATGATGTGCCGACAGGGGGTTGTAGTGGTAAGGCACAGGAATTGTACCAGGGTTCGTACGCTTTTGGCAAAACCAAAAATAAGGACTTTTTAAGGACCTACAAAAAATTTTAAGGACCTCACAAAGTTCTTGCAATATACAAACTGTTATGTTTATTTCAAAAGGAAGCATTATTGAAAGAGGAAATTGATTTAACATCGCATTTTTATTAGGAACACAACACAAACACTTTTATGGAGCTCTCTTTGTCTTGTTGCTTTTCTAATGTCCAATACAGTCAGGGAGTTAAATAATTATTAGAGCTAGTAAGAAGAAGCACACAGCACAAGTATTAATCATATATAAGCAAGTGAAAAATTATCAAAAATGGTTAATGCTATAAAATACACGTTAAATGAAAAACAATTTAAATAAAAAAAATTGTTAAAGAAAACGCTGCACTTTGTCTTGAGAATTTGTGTTTTATTTAGATTTTTTTTTTTTTTTTTTTCATTTTACTTAACTTATGTTGCCAGCATCTCAATTTTGGCTTACTTAAATTTTTATCTCTGACATAAATATATTTTTGAAATTATTTAGAAGAGCTTACAAAAATTCTGAAAAAACTTTTTCAACTTGAGAAAATATTTCATTTTGGAAACAACATACAAATAAAAAATGGAGCTTATTCGCTTAAAACTTTGTACATTACCCTCAAATAGTAAAACTAAAATAAAGTTTCAAAAAATTGAACAATATTTTAAAATAAAAAATAAACCAAGCAGACTACAGGCTGCAAATACTAAAAGAACTGTCAACTTTTTAAATAATTGATATATTTACAGGATGCAGAAAGATAGAAGTCGCAAAAGCTGCGTGCAATTTTCGGCGAAGCACGTGCTAGATGTTAGCAAGTTTCCGAAAAATAGGCTTTTGCATTTTCGCGTTATATGTTATGAAAATTCATGTAAATTAATACATGTCTTTTTAAAAAGTTTCTTCAAAAATTTTCTTGTTTTGTATTGCAATCCCTTTAGATAAAAATACTTGTACATCAGCTTGACAAATCGGATCTTTTTGCAAAAATCGAATTTTCGAAGTTCACAAAAAAAAAAAAAAAAAACAGAAAAACTAGGGGAAAATGGAGCAATTGGCAACTACGGTGTATAGGTTTAAGAAGAGATCGATTCCTTCAATTTACTGCAAATTAAGAAATTTCACGAGATACAAATTTTGATTAACACAGCAAATATCCATCATCTCCCACACATCAAAACCCCACAGCGAACGATCGCGAAGCCAAATTGCTTGATAAAAATTTACTAAATATTAAAACATTACTTTAAAACAAATTAATTTTTTAGATATATATATATTTTATTTGATTAAAAAAAACAATGGGAGAACAAACTGTTTAGCGAAAGATCAGCTAAATAGCGATTGGGAGAGTTGGCAACTCGCCGCTTATTATAGTGTAAGATGTAAGAAAAATTATAATAAATATAAATAATTCTTTTACCTTTAACAGTATAAAGAAGCGATAATCATACATGCGATTGGTCAAACGCAAAGAAAGCTGAAAGTTTTTTTTTTTTTTGCCTACATGTTAGTTAAATGCATCTCTTTTATTGAGCTAGATGTCAACACTATGCATCTTTGAAGTATTAAACCCCTTAAATTAAAAAAAAAGTTTCAAAAGAAATAGTTATTTACTGATTACTTGTTAAGAGCTGCTCCCACTTGCTTTATTGATATGATTTAGTAACAATTTTCATGCAAAAAAAAAAAAAATTTATTTACTTTGAAACTAAATTTAATAAATAGTATCGAATCCCAAATTTGAAATCCCGAAATTCGGCTCTTTGTCGAAAATTGCCGATTTTTGTTTGTTCATAAAAATTTTTCCCCTTGAGTCCTTAAAAATCCGTTTTTCAAATTTTATTCCTTTTTTTTTTTTTTTTCTCTTTTAAAAAAGCAAAATGAGGGAACTTGTGTGATTTTTTTTTTTTTTTTTTTGTGGTCTTAAATGGTGCCCAGTTATTGGGCACCATTGTATTTTGTACAAATGCTTGTGTTTTGATTCGACTTCTCTTACTAATATTTTAATTTTTTTTTAGATGTAGCTCGATTTTCTTTTCATACAATTTCAGCAAATAGCAAATTGGGAGCTACCATGTGGGTGGGTACAAGTTAATTTTAACTAAATTGGGTGTTGTAGTTTGAAGCATTTCATCAAAATCCATGGACCTTTTCTTTTTGTCAAAATATATAACACATCAATTTACTTATAGCTTTTCAAAAAAATTTAAAAAACAAGAGTTAATTATTTATTTACCAGTTGAGAAAGCACTGAAATTTGTAGTAAAAATGCGATGATGTTTATGTAAGTCCGCCATTTTTGGTCCTGTCAATAAGCCGTTTTTTGTCTGTCCGAAAGCCGCGATAGTACCGGACCCGAGCAAACCAAATTTGAGGTTCGATTACGTAGTTGAAATGAAAGAAGTTTGACTTGTGAAGAATACAAAACATAGCAAAACAAATAGAGCGCATGGGTACCTTCTTAGTTTAACAAAAAAAAATAAGCACCTGGAATAAAAAATAAGGACTATTTAAGGACTTTTTAAGGCCTTAAAAATGAAATTGAACATTAAGGACTTTCTAAGGACCTTTAAGGACCGTACGAACCCTGCGTACGCCCTAGTTCGCAGGTTCAAATCTGGCCCAAGTTTGAACCTGCGAATTTCCAAGATGCAGAAAATCGTCTGCGCCCATGTCATATGATTATGCAGCATGTAAAAGATCCCCTGAGTACCCGTTTGTCAGAGATACTCCAGGCTAAATTTATTTCCTTGTGCCGTTTGCATCAGCGAGAGCTCAGGTGCCGCCAGCTAGGGGGAAACTGAGCGTCAAAAATTGCGACAATCGTACCACACTTATTGTGGTGCCGCTGAAAGAGTTGGTACCAATTTCTGGGAATGCACTAGGTCTGCAATGGTTGAGGACCAGTACTGCAGCCCATTAGAAAGAAAAAAAAATAATGATGTATACGGATTTATTTCATTTCTTTTCTGACCCAAAAACATTTCTTCGACTGTCTTCGGGAGAAATAAATTTTTTTTGCGATGGTTGCCGTATCAACTTGATCGATGACATCTTGATGAACGAAACATATCTCAACGTGATTCAATCGCTTTTTGTGTCATTGTTGAGCGCAGATACAACTTCAGCTTTCTTAAGCGATGAAACTTCTTTCCGTTCCGCCTCACAACTAGATGCTGGAGATACCAGCAAAAGTCGTACCAGAATTTCTCTATTAGAGAATAATCGCCTAGATCCTGCTTCCATTTGTAGTAATGCTTTTCTAACACCATATGCGCCAGTCATGTCTATGAACTCCTCTTTGAAAAGTGCAAGTCGAATCTTTAATTTTGAAACATTAAATTCTGGGTAGTTTACTGCAAACTCCAGATTCTCTTCATGAAGTAGCATCTTTTCTAATTCAACTTGTTTTTGAATTACCTTTGATTCAATCTGCGATTGAAAGAATTCAATGCGATAGTATTCTTCAAATGAAGAAAAATCATGACCTACTGCCGGACCATCAAACCGCTTAGGAGGTCTTTTTTTTTTCTTGGCAATTTTAGGGGTTCGTCCAAGTTCTATTTTTTGACACAATCATCAAAAATGGTGGAAAACACAGCGTTGTTCCGCATCATTTCCAAGTAATTAACATCTGTTTGAACTGATTTGACCAGTCCAGCAACTGTACTTTGTCTCCCTTGGAAGTATTTGTTCAGTTCTGCCTGCAAATCAATGGTTTGTTTTCCCATAACTAATCCCAGATAGTTGGAACCGTTTTCGAAAGCAGCTAAGACTGCCAGCGCCATCATAAACGTCTTCAGTCAACTGACTCAACGTGTCCATAATTAAAGAATATTTTTTCAGTATTTCTTCAATTTGAGAGCTTCGATATATATATCTTGTTTGACACAGAGGTCTAATTTTGCAAGTTTTTCCATCGGGACATTCAGATTCATTTTCTAAAAGGCTCTGAAACAAGCCGTTTGTTTTTGTTCTAGACCAGCGTGTCCCAACCGGTAGTTCGCGAACCCCTAGGGGTTCGCGCGGTGCAGAAAGGGGGTTCGCGAAAAAATTATTGCAATGGCGGAATTTTTTATCGCTAACGTAAAAGAAAAAAAAATGACAGTATAAATTTGCATTATTAAGTAGGAGAACAAAATTATTTTTTTAGTACGAGCATTGTTTTCCAGATAATGCAGAAAAGAAGTGAACTGGCATTGGAAGCATACATACAAAATTTGAAATGCACTTATTCCCACTTATGCCGGATTTCAAATTTGGATCACAATCCAATTTATCATTTCGATACCAATCTGGATCCCAAATTTGTACCGAAAGACATTTATTGAATTATTTTAAATTTTAGAACGTATTTTGCCCCTACCATTTCCCACTTCTTCCTTGCAAGCGCGAAGAACGAGTCGGAAACATAAAAATTTACTCCATAAAATGTAAAATTTTGCATTATTTTAGGTTAATTTTTCATTATGCAGAGCCTAGAGTGTAACGAAAAGATATTTATTCGTTAATTTTAAATTTGGACTCACATTTATCACACTTTATTCCAACTTTTCTGCGTTATCACAATATCGCAATTAGAAATTTAAAAATATGTATATTTTTATTTTTCTTTAAATTTCCGAAACATTTCCGAATTTTGTACTTTACAACCGGAAAGTGGTACCTATCGGGAAAACAATTTAAAAAATGTTTTAGGCATACATATGTTAACTGCTCTAATAATAATTCAAAAGAACAAACAATAAAAAATATATTTGTAGCTGTATTTTAGTTTTTATTTAAACTTAGATATTTAGATTAGATTACAATATAATTATGTTTTCATATCTTACGATGAAATATTGTGCAACATGGAAAATAGATGTGCTAGTAAATTTTGCAATTTTGTCAGCCGTTACTAACGACTTCAGAAAGGGGTTCGCCATTTTCTTTCGGACCTTAGAAGGGGTTCGCAAGGGAAAAAAGGTTTGGAAACACTGTTCTAGACAAAAACATTCCTATCTGATTGGCTACTTCTAAAGAGGTTTTTAGCACTGACGTGGAATTGCAACTGTCTTTCATTATTAAGTTAGTGCAATGTGGCCCACATTGAACAAAATCTGCTAAAGGTTGTTTTTCACCCATAATATAGATTGAGCACCTTTAATATGGCCACTCTCACATCGTCCGCTCCGTCATATATTGGACCCGAAGATTTGCTATTGGAAGTTGAAGTCGAACAAATGCGTCACATTATAAGGGCAGCTTCAGCTTTTCCGGTGACGGAGCGGGTTTCGTAAAATCCTAGAAAACTTTCACACCTTAGTAAAAGTGAAGAAATGTGGAGTTCTGGGGTATTTGTTAAATATATAAAAAAAATTCGGGGGGCCCTACCCCTCCCACATTTTTGCCTAGCCCTAGGACTACTGGTATAAAGTGAAATATGTACTGAAGCACAGTTTAGGTTAAAAAAGTGCATGTTTTTCAAACCTATCATAAAATGCTCCCCCAATTCGCAGAAATAAGAGTTCGTAACATTTTACATGCATTGAAGACATTTCGTAACATGTATTTGCAACTTTTGTAGCACTACTTAATTACTCCTCATGTTTATAAAACTCTCTTAATTCGTTCCATATGGAAATATTGACGTGACGGAAGCCTATTTTCTCGGATCCTCATCACATATGGACAATGACACAAGATTAAATTCCAGAATGTTCACATAAAAAAAGCAGTTAGGACTTTTTGATTCAAAATCTATACGTGCATGGTCCCTCACTTGTTTTAAATTTTAACATATGCGTACTGCCACTTTTGATGCTTGTATATGTAGGCGTTCCAGCACCTTTTCCAGAACTACACTACTGGGTGCTATTTTTTCTAAATTTTCGTGTGAAAGAGGGGGGGGGGAGAGACTGTGCTCTCTGCAAAACTATTGAGGGGGACTGTCCCCTCTGCCAAATTATTGGGGGGGGGGGACGCGTCCCCGAATCCCCATAGGTCGTGACGCCCGTGCAAGTAACGATGTTCACAAGCATCCAAAACATTACCCCACTACTTTACATCAAGATTGAAAATCATTTATAAACACTACATGTAATGGTAGCATGAGAAAAAGTTTTAAGTAGGGTTCAATAAGTAAATGGTTTTCAGACATCAAGGTAATATTTATCTATACATGAATCATTTTTAATTCTTTTTTGCTACATTAAAAGCTTTAATATATTGGTTACTTAGTTTATTGTGGGAATAAAACGTTACAAACAAGTTCTTTTTCAAACAAGGGACATCATAAAAGACCGTAAAATTTGGCTTAAAATTATAAGCCAAAACGAAGAAGCTTTAATATATAGGTTACTTAGTTCATTGTGGAAATAATACGTTAAAAAACTAGTTATTTTTTAAACAAGGGACATCATATAAGACTGGAAAATTTGGCCTAAAACTATGTATACATGCACAATGCAAGGAACTAGTCATGTGTATATAAATCTTTTATCAGCGGTTCCCAACCTTTTTAGTTGGCAGACCACCAGGTTTAAAAAAAAAAACTTTAAGGCCCACTAACTATGAAATATGCATATATATATATATAATGTTCACATATGTCAGTAATTAGTATAAGATACTGTACAAGAACAATTTATTTTCTCTTTTATAAAGAAAATAACTTTATCATATTTACTTATCCTGCCACAACTATTAGAAAACTCAAAAACAAGAAACCAAAGTTAAAAAAATTTAATGGGATTTTTTGCAGTTTGTCCTCTACAAGAGAGTCAATAACTGGATTGAAACTGGATAGTTTAGCCTCAAATGACTCTCAACATTCAATTCATTTCTATAATTATTATTATTTTTAAAGTAACGTTGAAAAGGCTCGTTCTCATAGATAGGTTGTCGAAAAGTCCATCAAGTGTCTCAATGCAATATTTGTCATAGCTGTATAATCTTGCTGAACATTTATCCAGAAAGGAACCAATGGTGTTATTTTTAAAAATGACGCGACCAGCGTCTACGGCAGAGGCGTAGCTAGGGTTTTCAGCGCCCGGGGACAACTGAAGATTTTGCGCCCCCCAATGCCCCTGGGGCCTAGGGGCGCCCCTAAAGGGAATTTAAAAACTTGTATACTTCCTAAATGATATAGCTCTAAAAAGCAGCCGTTTCATCTTTCATTTTTATTGGCGACCATTCACTTATAAGGAAAAAATGGGACACTTTGGCTTTGCAAAATTATTTGTCCGATTTCCCACACACTCTAGTTTCACATTGCTCATTCCCGATATGGTTTGCGGTGCTCCCACTTTTTTGTCGCACATATTCACACCTCTTCAGTTCAAATAACTTTCTTTTCGCATTTAAAAATAAAATAAATTAACATTAAAGTGGCGCCCCTCGACGCTGCGCCCGGGGACAGCTGTCCCTCCTTGCCCCCACCTAGCTACGCTTCTGGTCTACGGCCCAGCAATACGCAGCCCGTGGCCCACGGGTTGGGAACAGCTGCTTTATATCCATTAGTATACATATCATTTACCGATTATAATAGTCTTCCGAGTTCAGATTGTTTTCTTTTTTCTTATGATACATCATTATCCACAAATTAAAGCCTGCAAATTTAGACATGCTGAAACTGGAGCAAATCTACTTTGTAATGCTGATATTACTGACTCTCTGTGATCCCTCTGCAATCAAAACTATTCACATGAACTTATAAATAAAAATTTCAAGCAATCAAACAGTAATCATATAAACTTATGATATGTACCAAGTACATTAATATAGGAATTACAAACATAAGATTCATTTTATAGTGATTTTTAAAAATATTCAACAACAGTGGACCTTTATCATAATATGATTCAGGGGAGCAAAATATTTTGAACACTATAGTCAAATGACATTCTAAGCCTTCAACATTAAAATGCATTATAACCAAGTTGAATTGTACAAGTATTGGTTTTGCTTGAATATGTATTTTAAAGAGTGATTATATATTTCAAAGAGAAGTGTAAGTAAACATAAAATTTTATGCGTACCCAAAGCTCCTGGATTAACAAAGTCCACTAGAGAAAAAAATTCAGCCAAATCATTTTGGATTGGAGTTCCAGTTAATAAAATTCTTCGGGTTGTAGAAAGACAGGAAACAGCCTAAATAATAATTAAATAACATCTTACTTGCAATGTTATTCAAAGAATATATTAAATCCAAGCAAAGTAAAAATCCTTACATTTGAAAGTTTTATGTTTAAATTCTTTAAGCGATGTCCTTCATCACAAATAACAAGATCAAAGCAAATCGAAGACAAAATTTCTGCAGACCGTAGAAACATTTCATATGACAAAATGAGGACTGGCTGCGGATTTTTTATAAAGTCCTATAGGATTAAAAATTGGAAAGAAATTAACAAAGAAAAGCATGTTGTGAGTAATAATAGCACAAATAATTACTATACTTACTTTTATAGTATTCTTCTGATCAACAACAAATATGGTCAACCGGAATTTTCCTAACCATTTGATAAACTCTGTCTGCCAGTTCTGAAATGAAACATTTTAACATTTTACAAAATAATATAATTTTACATATTTTAAACATTAAATACCAATAAAATATTGTTAAAAGTAAGGTTGAAGCATGAATATAACATCACTTCACAGTTATTCACTTCTAAAGCAAAATGCAGCCATGAATATTATATCCAAATGAAATATTTGGAAAGTGTATCCAAATGAAATATTTGAGTACTCTATCAACTTTATCGCTTGTTATAACATTGTAGTAAATAGAAATCTAATTAATTAATAAATCAAAATGTCACATATAAGGCAGTGAGAAGCAAAGGGATGTAAGTGACCAAAAAGCGAGTCTGAGTAAAACACGTTTAAAGTTTGGATCTTATGAAAGCATCAATTTAATTTTTTTCTAACTCACGTTGGAGTAAAGCACACATTAGAGCTATCACTAACATATCTTGCCACAATATAGAATGGTGCTTTCCCTATCATTTGCAGTGGTTATCTCAAAATTTTCAATTTTGTCACTTACACCCCTGTGCGTCTAGGGGCTCTTTATCAACCTCACTCGCAAAAAGAAATAGAAATAACTCTCCTCGAAGCTTCTCAAATGCACAGGTAAAAATCTGTTGCATAATAAGTATTATATATTTACCTTGACTAAACTGCTTGGTGTTATAATTATGACATTTTTTAACAAAGGTTTATTACCATAAGGACCTTGCATGAAAAGTGTCCTGAAAAAAAAAGATTTTAATAAACATCAAAAATTGTCCTTTTCAAGAATGTTATCAATTACTGGTACATGCATGAAAAGAGCTTTCTTTAATTATTCTGACTTACCATATGAGAGTAATGCATTGTAAGGTTTTACCTAAACCCATTTCATCTCTAAAAATAGAAATAGAACACTGAGAAATACATATTAGTATGAATTTTAAACAGGAAATTTTGAAACAAAATGTTAATTAATTATGAATTAATGAAATTTTTAAGCGACACATTTAAAGAAAAAGTATGTGCATTTAAATGCTATTTGCAAGTCACCTAGATTTTGTATTAATCGGAAGACAACACAAAGGGCTTTCATTCAGAAAATGCATTCGAATGTTTTCTTTTTCAAAAATTGCTATCCATTCATACTAATAAAATCTGAAGAGAATTTTCATTAAAATTTCAGTTTCAAACTCCTTTTTGCTGAAAATAAAAAGTTCTTCAAATGAGCAAACGAAATGGGACAATAGGATGACAGAAAAACAGCTTTGGTTGCATTAAATTAAAATAATTCGACTTTTAGAACAATGCTGTACATTTTCTGAATGCAGCCTTCTAAATTCAAAAAACTTCTTTTTTAAGAGTTTTTAATATTTCATCTTGTTTACACTAGCAGAATAATTGAACTAAGAAACAAAATCAGACAACAAAGGACCTGCTGGTACAAAGAGTATCTACAATCGGACCTCTATTTAACAAGTCGCAAAATCCACCAGAAAAGTTTGTTAAATGGAAAAATTTCTTAAATAGAGTGTTACAGTTTATATTACTTTAAGCTATATAAAGGCACATTTGAAACTCATAAACACACTGGAATTCATGTAAAAATATTTAAATTATACTTTTTAAAAATAAATTATACCAATCTGTTGTAATTTTTGCAACTAAAGAAAGAAAAACATTAGAATTTAGAATTAAAATTATTCATCATTTTTTTATAAAAAATTATACATAGTGTAACCAAAATTTTAAAATATAATGTACATAAGATTATTAAATTTAACAATAGACAGACTCATGCTTTGTTCATTTTAATTTTTAAAGTCCATTATAATTGACCGAGTCTTTTTTTTTTTTTTTGAAAAACTGCTTTTTTATGTAACACGTCATGCATCTTTGTAATAATTTTAATAACTTTCGCTTGGACCCCTATCCGCAGTGCAATAACAACAAAACAAAAATCTTGATAAGAAATTCAAGGGCAAATGAGGTTAAAGCAGCCAAATCCTCCAAGGAACTGAAGATTGACAACATAAGCATGGCCTTTCTATTCAGTTTCCCATGGTATGTTCTTTAAAAAAACAGCAAAAACCAGTTTTATTCCAAAAAGTTTCATAACAGGTGATAAAAATGAAATATTTGAGAAATAGAGTGAAGAAATTTTTAGGGTACAAGAAAAACTAGAATGCACATTGTTACTTGGAGGCAATTTAACAAGAAAAAACCTTAAGCATTCTTACTCCTTAGGAAAAAAATATTAAATAGAGAAAATTTCCAAATAGAGGTTTGCTAAATAGAGGTCTGACTGGGCGTACACAGTAGAATCTTGATAGATTGTTTCTCACAAGCATTCCCTTCGAACGACAGATACAAGAATTATACGTAATTATAACTAAGTGCCATTGACCTACTTGCCATGCATCCATAACTATTCTCCATAGTCAGTGCTTTTTTGCTGGCTACTGCAATGAAATTTAGCACTAAAGCTATTTAATACTTACAACTAATAGGTAAAATACCATGCATATATATACATACACTCATATATACATAATTATAGAGCACGTTAAAAAGAAACACGTGCATAGACAAAATAGTATGCTTTATCAGGGTTCGCGCTAGGCCACGCGATTCCCGCAATATGTTTTGAAATCCCGCTCAAAAAAAAATTTGTTTGCGCTTAAATTTTAAAAATCCCACTTAAAATTTTGGAAATCCCACCTTGTATTTTTCCCCAGTGTGAACCCTGGCTTTATTCTCTAATCCTATGTATATTATTGCTATTAGATATCTCCCATAATATAATTTATCCAAATTTTCAAATTGATATCAAGGTTTAACGATTATTCAATGACTGCATGGAAGCAAAATTCTTCAAAAAATTAAATTAATAAATAGAATTTAATGAAAATCTTACGCTAGAATAACGCCATGGCCATAATCATGTTGAAGTCCCAAAATGCATTTGTACATGAAAATAATTCCTTCCTTCTGATGAGGCCTTAGCCGATTCACCAAGAAATCATCTACCTTTACTTCAGAAACAGGCAATTTTTGTTTGTTGTATATGCACTGTAAATAGCATTGTATTTGGTTAAAATTCCAATATTCTCAAATAAATAATCCAATGTGAGAAGAAAAAAAAACTAGTGGTCACAAAAAACATAATAAACTTAAATTAAAAAAAAAAGAAAAAGAAAAAATAGGGGTAGTGCATATTTGAAAAACATTTCAGAGCATTGTCAAATATCTGTCAAGTTGCCTGAAGGGCATTTTCCAGGTTTTCCCTACTCAATACATAAATGAGACAACTGTTCTTAGAAGTCCTCCAAGAAAGCAGCTTTCCCCAGGGTCTCTTAATGGGAAAATATCTCATATGATATACAATATGTTATCTGAAGTATAGCACATTGAGGCTTGTTTGCATTTAAACTAAACAGAAACATATCAAAGGAAAGAAGAAGTGAACTAAGCATGGAGCTCACAATCTGGATTTTTGCATAAAATAAAATCTTACATTGGTGGGAATCTTTCAGATAAAATATTTTTTTTTAATTAAAAGAAAAAACTTTTAGTATTAATATATATAAATTGTGAATAAATTTAACTTCCCAATTTGGTTACAGCTGCTTGTACAATGAATTAATTAATTAATTAAACAAATCCTCAAATAATATCCAGTGATTGTACATTGCATATATTTCATTGAATTCCACCTGTTAACACCAAGTTTTTCAACAAATTTTCTTTCTGGAATATTCATCGTCAGATACCATAATTTGGCCGTGTGTGTCTGAAACATTTTTATCTCAATGCATCGATTTCAAACTATACATTAACACAAAGCAATTACCTTTCCTATAAATAAATTACCATCAAAGATAAAGAGATAAATATTTTTGGTCATCAATAAACTAACCAACACCTGGCAACAAAAATAAAAACAAATTAAGAGAAGATTCAATAAAAATCAATTAAACATTAATTATGCCTCACTGTAACTGAAAAATCAAATTAACAATTGCCTTAATACACACATAATGAAAATGAAAGCTAGGTCATTGAAAATCTGGATAAGGAAAAAAAGATATTCATGTAACCATAGACTTTTAATAAAAGCCTCACATTACTAAGAATCGATATCCATTTGCGCACAATATCCAGTCAAACGTTATATTTTGGATTGCAAGACTTTTGAGAAACCTGTTGCTCAAGGATGTATCCAGAAATATTTCGTTTGCTTTTTTTGTTTTATTTTTTTTTTTTTTTTGGGGGGGGGGGGGGCTGGCTTTGACAAAGTCACTTTATGCTGAGGAAAGTTTCAGGGTGGGGCTTCCCTGTGCCCCCCCCCCCACACACACACCAACTGGATATTGCCTTGTTGTTGCTAATAAATTAATAAAATCATAAGGGAGCATCTCCTGCATGTTATTTTGGGCAAAATGTATGCTCCGCAAGAGGAATCGATGAAGACTTATTAGCAGAACATACAATATCCTTTGTTCGGACACAGCCAGTTCCTCTCCCTTTTTTGATGGGGTGTCCTGTCTTTGACCTTCAGCCAGATAAGAGGCCTACTTTTGATGCCTCCAAACAAATATGGAGGCAACATCTTTCATAACATTCAAAATTAAAGCTCCTTTGAATTATGATTTATTTTTTTATTTCTCCAAAGATGACCCAACTTATTTAATTATTTTTTCGTGTGCATACCCAAAATCAACTGTACACAGCCAACTGCATTTTACTACAGGTAACATCATAGAAAAAATTAAGAAAAATTATACATAATCTGCTTATGTGATAAATATATCATAATTTAGCTCTAAAATTAAATTGTGCCTCTGTTGTCTCCTATCAAAGAACGTTGATTGAGACCTACTTGAGTGCAAAAGTCTCATGCTCCCTCCAAGTGTCAACTCTCTTTTTGTATGCTGCATAAGTATAAAAATAATTAGAATTTTTGCAATGATTTAAAAAAAAATTAAATGGAAAAGAAAAAGCTTACTTGGTGTTCAGAAGTAGGAGATGGCAAAAATAGCTTTGAAGATTCAAAATTGGTTGTATTATTTACGAGTGATGATAGTGGTGGAGGCATAAATTTCTTCACTGAAATTTTAAAATTAGATCATTTAAGAATTATGAAATTGTTTTTGTAATACTTTTAATTTCAAGATTATAGTTCAATTGCTTTGAACATGCAATGGAGTAACACCAGGATGAAGCAGGCAATGCCATCAGAGAGTTAAACAACTACATCCCGTCCCTTTGATTTTCCTACGCTACAGGTTACACCATATTATGCCTTATAATTAGGAATAATAATCTAACTCTGAGAATCCACTAATCTAGTATATATCTACTTTAAACCCTTTTGCAATAAGATAATATCCTTTTTCATACCAATATACCTTAAGGCACGGTCAGATGAGCGAGTTTTCCCTGCAAGGTTTTTCGGAAGTCACTGTCCCTTTTTGAATGTGATTGACAATTGCTTTCCAACAGCATTTTGCCGAATTAGTTTCTCACTGCGACAGTCACATCTGACCCCAGGGGATCACTTTTATGAGACGTATATTACAAGCTCTCAGGTAAGTTGTAGCTTTACCAACTGCACTACATAAATACTAGTGAAAATTGAGTAATTACGTCCCATAATAGCCTAAAAATATTCAATTAATTGCATTATAGTTCTGAAAGTCTGTTTAGTCATTTATTTGGAAGTGTCTCCTCCGCAGCAAATATTTCCTATTTTCACTTTAAAAGTTCAAATTATTAATTATTATCCAAGTTTAATGGGTGAATAAGGAATGTTAAAAACATTCCCACATGAAAATTAAACCAAGAATAAACATTGCAAAAAAATAGTGAAAATCGTTGAGGAGGGAACGAAAATCCAGTTATTGTGGTTTGGCGCATATTTAATAAATAATTTAGAAGAAATAAATTTTTAAATGATATTGCATTGAGGGTCAAAGGGGGGAAAACTTAACAGTGCATTTTCAGACTTAAAAGGTCAATTCAACATATGTGTTTCACAACTGATTTCCATTTTTTTTAAACTTGCAATAATTAGTGTTTTAGCCTTTTGCTTTTTTTTTTTAAATTTAAAACTAAGTAATGCTTGAAAAAAAATTCCCTCATAAAATAATTCACTTATGTGCTGTACCATATAAGCATTATAAAAATTACAATGGTTTTAACAGCTCATACTAATATATAGTTCAAACCTAATTTGGGAAACTAAAGAATGCTTTTTGACGATTGATTGAATATTTTAAGCTTTAAAAGTAGTCAGTTGAATGTTTTCTGCATATTAAGAAAAGTATTTTCTAAATAAATAAAAAAATAAACAAATAAATGTTCTTCATATATCTGGACATGTCAGTCAAAAATCCCTAAAATATTGAGCTATCCCCAGGAAAACTACTCCTGTAATATATTTCAGGTTTACTTATAAGTGTTACTGGATAAAAATTTTGCAACATTTTAACACACACACACAATTCATTTGAACATGAAGTCCATCCTTGTTGTTTCTATATAAAATTTACTGTGACATTTTCATAAAGTAAAATATCTTTGTTTCTAAAAGTATACCCTTCAAAAATAATACTACACTTGAGAGAGAAAAAGAGAAAAAGCTGAAGCATTAACTTCTACCCCCCACACACCTTTTTTGTTCATGTTTAGCAATTGTTTATGTAATTTATATATTTGATTCCATGTTATTTAGGATTTAATGAGTCGCATGGATTTAACATTTTAAATCTTTTAAATCTTTTTATTGCTCTTTCAAAATCTTTTAATCGACTTTTGTCCTTTCACATGGTTATTTCAGTTAAATTTAATGTATTTCTGTATGGCAATTTGCTATCTTTACCTCCCCCCCCCCCTATAGCTGTACAGAAATATTTTCTATAAAAGAACTAACTCCAAAACACCCATGTGCAGTTTTCATAACAATTTAGCATTTAGCATTGAATTTGTGAAAATATTCAGTCGGCACTAAGAAGATAATCAATTGAATTTGAAATTTAAACTAACATTAAGCTAGATTGCAAGTAATAATACTAATGGGAAGAAAATGATGAAAGAGAAAAGACATTTATCATTGAAAAATATGACACACATGCTATAATGCTGCTAGAGAGCAGTAAAAAAATATAAATTATTTTATTAAGAGAAAAAAAATCTCTGGGTTAAGCAGATGAATAAATAAACTCTTAGAAGCACTAAGTAGGAAAATTTTTAGGTCAGTAACAGTACAAAAGTTGCTTTTATAGCCTCATTCAGTCCTCAAATACTAATATTCAAAATAGCATCATTTGGATAATTATATTCTTTCATCTTTTTTTCCTAAATTTTTGAAAAAATAAAACTTATATAATTCATAATTGAAAATCCACTGAGACACTTAAAATGTTTTTTAACAATACAGGCTGAATTTATAGAATAAAATTTTCAGAAGATTTCATATGTGGCATGTTCCCTGAAAACAGTATTCATACATTATAAAAAAATCCTATTTGTATTATCATCGAAAAACCTTTTGAACAAGTTCATCCATTTTCTCTTTACGAAATGTTGCTCAGATTCAACAAAGTAAACAACTCACTTAAGACAATCTTGTAAAATGAGTGTGTGTGTGATTAAAGTGTGAAGCAAATGTAGTTTTATAACGTAAGAACATTTTCTTTCTTCCATTTTAAAGTTTGAAATGCTTGTACTATGACAGTTCAACTAGATGACAAATTATCAAGAATTCATTCTACTGAGTTATCAATGTTAATTAGCATAAATCACCAAAACATTACAAAAAAATAGCTGTTTCAAGGCTACAAAGGAGTCCCTTCATCGGTGCAAAAACATTCAACGGGAAACGCAAACATATTCCCTCAAAACTTTCACAATTTTCATGAATGTTAATTGAGAAAAAAATAAAAATCAGCAAAATACTTTAAGGGTTCATAAAAATATTTAATGGAATTTAAACGAGTGTTTTACAGACATTATACAAAATTTTATAAACCATCCCAACTCATGAAGTTTTAGAAAAAACTCAACCCTTTTTACCAATTAAAATTCCCCTAACTTTCAAGGTTTGTGCAACCCCTGAATATAACTTGTAAGATAACAATCCTACCATAGATTAAACTAATAGGACACAGAAAGCATTTTGAAACAATTTATATTTATATTAATTGAACTTTATTATTATAAATATTCTTTTATGTTGGTTTATAAAACGCGCATAAAAGAAAGTAAAAAACAAGCAAAGATAGTAAATTATTCAAAATTTTATTAATTTAAAATTTACAAATCAAAGCGTCATTTAGTGGCAAGAAAGTAAATTACAAATGACAGATGTAAATAGGAGCAAAAAATATATTTCTAAATTTATTTTGAAAAATATGTCAAACTATATGTAACAAAACTGCAATTGTTTCTATAAAATCTTACCACCAAGAATAAAAAAATTTCTGAAATAATAGGAATAAATATTCTCAATCATTTAATACATGAATGAGTAAACTTATAGTAGGGTAGAGCATGACTAGTTGAACATAGGGGTAAGTTGAGCAATCGAAATATCTTGAAAACTATATCACTACAAGCTAATTCATTAAATTGTGGAAAGAAGCAGCCACAAAGGGGAAATTCCCTGCACAACCTCTAGAGACGATTTGTCAAATGAATGACAAATATGCAGGCATTGTTTGATTTGCCACAAAAAAAGTAAAAAATTAGTGTTGACTCATATTTCTTCTGTACCCATCAAGAATCATTCGTTTTTGATCATGTAAGTTTTAAATTTTCATAAATATGCTATGTAGAAAAGATTTGCTTCTTATTCAATAATTTTTTTTCATAAAGACATTTTTGTCTCAAGTACTTGGGTTAGGATTAGTTGTCAATAGTTTTCCTGAAATTTTTCGACCATACCCAAAGACGGGTCCGAGAAAGACAGCACAGTTTACAGAAAGAAAGGAAGGAAGACCTACAATTTCAGCAAATGATTCAGAAAACGTGCATTAAAAGAGGAATAATACATTTTAAAAACTGAAAAAGTTAAAAACGAAAGCAAAAAAACTAAAAAAGTACAGTGTTAAAAAAAAGTCTCAGTTTGCTGTGAACCCTATTCTGAAAGTTTGCTAGAGGAAAAATGGATCTAAAAATAAATTTGCAAGAAATGGGGACATACAAAATATGCGAGAGGGACCACAACGATTGGTTTCTTACATCACATTCTTTTTTTTTATAGTATTTTAACCCAGTTGATCATTGCATAACTGTAAAAATAAGATTTAAGTAGAAACACTGCTTCTATTCAAAAAATTAATTGCTAAAAATGTTTTTTCTGCAGATTATGTTTTAATGTTTAATATTCGAAAAAAGGAATAGTTTCTTTTTTACTATTATATCACTTCGAGGTTATAAATAAAAAGTTGATTGCAAAATAGCAGTATTATAACATCTTGAGTAAATATTCATGCCTATGGCTTAATTTTCAAATTGCTCAATTTGCCCTTGCTCAACTTACCTTACCTATGGGGTAGGTTGAGCATGTTTGACATTTTTTATTAAATGGATTAGCTCTTTAACCAGATTTAATAGAGAAAAATGCTCCGTTAGACTTTCAGCGAGGAATAAATTACCTGTCTATCAGAACAAATTTGAAGAAATTGTGACTTTTTGTTTAGAAGCTGACTCATCAAATGAAAAATTGCTCAACTAGCTCTGCGCTACTTTATGTATACTCATGAGACAAATATTCTTCAAGACATCTATTTACTGACCTTAAAGTTTTTTTATACTGTATGATGCTGAAATTAGATAAAAACTATATTTGAATGATGCAAAACTGGATAAAATTACAATGGGAGACATAAAAGTTGCTGATTGCTTGTACAGTACCGAACCCCAAATTCGGCATGCTCGGGACCGGCACCAAGCCGGATTTCGGAATGTGCCGAATTTCAGAACTCAACCAAAAATGGCTTATTTACGAAAACATCAAAGCTAAAATGCGCATTTTTACTTCAGATCGCACTGTTTTCTTAACTGGTATATAAATAAGTAGCTTTTTTTTTTGGAAAAGGTAATACGTATAAGTAAAGCCATGTGTTAAAATATTTTTACCAAACGAAAAAATAACTTTTTCACGGATTTAAATAAAACGCTCCAAATTACCACACAGAATTCAGCAAAAATAAATCATACCCAGCATGGTAGTTAACTGTTTCACTATCACCTGCAATTGCATGAAAAAGAAAATAAAGCTACATCTAAAAAAATATTAGCAAAGAAGTCAAACCAAAATGCCAGTCCATTTGTACAAATTGCAAAGGTTACAGGGCGCCATTTATGACCACAAAGAAAAAAAATAGAGCAAGTTTCTTTATCTTTCTTTCTTTTTTCTTTTTCCAAAGAATAAATCTTGAAAAACAAACTTTTAAGAATTTAAGGAAAAAAATAATTTTTTTATAGGGGAAAAAGATGCTTAACTGAGCCCAAGAAATCAATTTTCACTTTTCAACATAGTAGAGTTTTCTGGTTTTATCTTGGTTTCCTGAGTTTAGTTCATATAAAGCATAAATATATCTACAATAATGCTTCTATTTGAATCAAAATTTACTGGCATTTATTAATTTAACAGGTTCTTACATTATTTTTTTTTATAAATTTACAAAAAAAAAAAATCGGAAATTTTCGAGAAAAGTGCCGAATTTTAGGATTTTCTGAACCTTGGGATTCCGAATTTAGTGTTCGGTACTGTAACATAAATATGATTTTACATATTTATAATGTATTAATGAGTTTGATCTGAAAGTTTGTATGTCTGGAATGTTCTATTCAATAGGACCTCTAACACTTGAATTTAATAAATCAATGCAAAAAAAAAGAAACTATGAAGTAAGCTAAAAATAATTACACACAATGTGCTTTAAAAAAATTCATATTGTACATGCCAATCCCTGCGGCATACAAAACTGCACTGGCAAACTTATTTCAGAAAAATTACATGAAACAATTTGCCAACAAGATTTGTTTTTCAAATCTATCGGGAATAAATAGCATAATAAACAGCAATATATACATATATATTACTGTTTAATCCTTGTTAGGACTAAATAATAATGTAATAAGTTTAATTACAGCTCATACAAGAAAATTAAGAGGAATCCTTAATTTTTATCCAACCGGAAATGCAACTTTTCACCAAATACATCAACTTAAAATGCTTATGACAAACAATTTAGCATTTTAATTATTTTATACATTTTAATCTGAGGGAAGTACACTTATCACCTAATACATCAGTTTTTTCATAAAGCATGCTCCTTCGAGAAAAAAGAGCGGGTAGAGGCTAAAAACGGAATTATTTTTTTTAAAGCCAGATGAATTTATTTTCTTAAAACAAATCCTAAATTATAATTTGTTTTGATATAGCAGTAATAGATAAAAATGGCTTTATAAAGGGTTAATTGAAAAATGATGAAGAATTCAGAAGCATCATGTTGTTATTTTTAAAAATGCAAAATTCTTAATTTTTACGTACAGACTTTCTTTTTCAAATTAGTTTGACAGTAATTGCTCTTCACTGGTACCGATTCTTTTGCACAATTACACACTATTGCTGTATCTTCATTTTCAGAAATTTTGGACTGGATCTAGGTTAAAAAATAAGAAAAAAATTAAATGCTACTTACCAATAAGACAACATTAGACTTTTTAATTTAATTCTTCTGAGTGTATTAGTAGGTGCAAAATATTATCCTACATTTCATTACTACCTAACTTTAAAAATTCTATAAATGATTCATTTACAACTTGCTAAGAGCTATATACCATAAATATGCATCACACATAATAAATATAATTAAATTTTTTTTAAAAATACAAAAATCATAATTCTTCTTCTATCAATACTGCAATCCATTGCGAATAAGTATGTTTGAACTTCATTGGGGATAACTTAAAGCTATAAGTTAAGATGTAGGAGCTAAAGGAGAAAAGTATGTTTCAAAGAATTTCCTTCCATTCCCTTTTCCTCTGCCACATTTCTTCGGTAGGTGACCATTTTCTCATTCACACAGTCTGCCCATCATAACACCTAGTTTCCATTGGCTTGTGGCTATATATTTTAAAAGACGACAAGACGCAATTCAATTGGAAAAAAGTTGCTTGAAAATGTTAATACATTTTTAACTACCCTCAAAGATCTGATTAATTTTAAGCTGAAATGCTTTAGATTTGCAAAAAATAATCTTTTTTGATATATGACATTAGATAGTATTTGAAGAAAAAAAACTCTAGGCATGAAAAACTTCTACCAAAGGGTGTCTAATTGAGAGGTATTGCATAGCTTTCCAATATTTTAACAATAATTCACTGGAGAAAGCAATTTGTTGATAAGTTGAGGTCATTCAATCAAAAAAAATTTACAAGTAAGGGAAACAAAAAAAAATTGCATTAGTACTTCTTGAAATGCAATACAAACACACATACTTATAACTAAATAAAAATATTTAAAAAAAACAATTATCAAGTATATTCTTGCTTGCTTTTTACTTATGCAACTGAAAAAAAATTGGTTTTAGCAAATCAAATTGCACCTAAAAAACATCAGAATAAAAACAATCTAATGTTTAATTTTCAAAAAATGAGTTACATTGTGGAATTTGCATTTGCATTTAAAAATTAAGTTTTTGCATAATCTAAAAAGGTAAATGCATTTCATAACTAAAAAGTTCACATCAATCATTTTGAAATATAATTGAAAATCCCCCCCCCCCCCCAAAATAAAATACAAACCTCACATTCTTTTCCACCAATAAAAAACTTGCTACCTTCTTCAAGGTCTTCCACTTCTTTCAACTTATATCCTATTCCTCTGTCAATTCTAAAATGATACAAAATCATTAACAAAGCACAACTTTCTATAATTTACAGTACATAAAACATATACCAAAAATAAATGATAATTTTCTTTAGAAAATTCTTGTTTTTGAAAACAAAGATACTGAATATCATTTGGCTTGCACAAAAACAGGCATGAGAGTTCAAAATTTAAAAAGAAATAAACAGAAAAGAGAAGGAAAAAAGAAACAAAAAAATATCCAAGCATTGAAATATGACAATAATGAAAAGTTAAAATTCAAGCATATAGCTCCTTAAGGAATACCCTTGAGAAGGTAGCTGATAAAACAATTCAGGAACCCTTTTGAATTTCTTGCGGGAGTTGGCAAAAAACTTCAATTGCAGGGAAATACATCATAATTTTGAATGCAAAATCATTTATTACAACTTTAATATTGCATTCAAATCTCTGGAAATTCAATTTACATTATTTTTCTTCGCTAAATTCCATGTCATACAAAAATGGTTATCTCCCTTTATTTATGACCTGGAGCTGAAATTATTTTCTTTTGAAGCAAAGAATTTCAAGCGCAACATCTTTTATAAGATGTAGCCTTTGTTAAAGTTTACCTCAGAGAGAGATATTAAAAATTAAGTTCAGCACAAAAAGAATAAAAAATGCAGGCATGTGTTTTGGGGGTTATAAAAATATCCCAAATACTTCAATGCTAAAGATGTAAGCTTGTGGAGAAACTGAAAATTGGTTAAATGGACTGACTACAAGGTGTGTTTCCATAAGTAATGCGACCAAATTCATAAAAAATGATTTATTAAACATATTCGTACAGTTACCTAAAAATCTTCAAAATAGCACCCTCCTGCGTCGATACATTTCTGGAGGCGGTGTTTCCAGGCCTGGAAGGCATCCTGGAAGGCCTTTAGTGCGGATGTAACATGAGCCTGGATGTTTTCAATCGTGTCCCAGTATTTCCCTTTCAGGACTCCTTTTAAGAGGGGAAACAAAAAAGAATCTAGGGGAGCCAGGTCAGGACTGTAGGGAGGCTGGGGAACTGATGGGGTGTGGGTCCTGGCCAAGAAATCGTTAACAACGAAAGCGCTGTGGCTTGGTGCGTTGTCGTGATGAAGTTTCCACGCATCCTTGATGTCACTTCGACAGTGCACAACCCTCCTTTTAAGCCTTTTGAACACTTCCAGGTAAAAAGCTGCGTTCACAGTAGTCCCGATCCATTGCGCCGTGTTACGTCAAGCTCAAAATGGGTTCACGAAAACACACGCCCTAACTCTCCGGCAGCTCGCCGCCGGGTGCGGCATGAAGCTAACACCCCCCTCCACCTAGCCCAGCCAGTTAGAGGGTGCTGCGGTATACAGTCGCATCTGGAAAAAATTGGTCGCATTACTTATGGAACGCACCTTGTAAATGCTTGAAAGCCTAAATAAGGAACCTGAGTATGAAACTTAAAAATTTGACTAATCTACAGAAAGTTTTTTCAGAACACAATCCTTATGAATGGTTTTTGAAAATTTGGGTATGCACTTGCCCCAACTCGTCCTATATATATACAAAATACAACACTAACAAAGACAGGTTTTTTTTTTTTCCCTCTAACCAGTGGTGTAGTCCTGGAAAAAAGAGTGGGGGGACGTTTACATTTACCAGCATTAAAAAGTGGGGGTACGCTTATGGTAAAATTCAAAACATGTGGGGGGACGCTTGTGTTAAAGCAAAAAGGTAGGGGGCGCCATCTCCCTGCGTCCCCCCTCGACTACACCACTGCCTCTAACACTCAGTAGCGGATTTAGGATTAGGCCCGTGAGGCCCGGGCCTAGGGCGGCAAAATTAAAAATCAATTGGGTTTTCTGTAAACTGTAAGACCAAATTTTTAAATTTATTTTACTGGCTCTTACTATCTAAACATTGTTCCATTTTAAGAGTAGAATTTCTTTGTTAAAATAATTAATCAGGCTCGTACTAAAATCTGAAATATCTATCAAAATGATTTTTAAAACCTTTTTTTAATGCTAGCATATTATTTATTTACGAAATTAGATTTTTTTTTCATATTTTCCATTCAAAATTTAATTGTAACATTTGTGTACTCTTTATTATAAAACAAAACATTAATTCAGCATGATAAATTTTACAAGTGTCAGTTGACTCATACAATAAATTTTTTATTTTTCAATTTTTTGTAAAAATTTTATAGTTTTACATAGTGTGAAGCCCCCAACAATGAGCATGATTGATCAGTTTTAAAAGGTTGCAGAATGAATTTGAAAAAACATAAAAATATATAGAAATATATGTACTGTTACGAAAGAGAAAGGGCGCCATATTGACTAGGGCTTAGGGCGCCCTCACATCTAAATCCGCTACTGCTAACACTACCCTAGCAAAGAAACAACTTTTGCAGAATTCATTTATTCATTGAGAATTAACACACAAGGGATTTGCAGAGAAACTGGATTGTTAAATAAGCGACAAAAATTTAAAAATACATATAATGTAGTAAGGAAAAGTTTTTCCTGTTCAACCCAACCAGAGAAACAACTTTTACAGAGTTCATATTTTATTGCAAATTTACATACAAGGATTTCCAGACAAAACTGATTGTCGAGTTGTTGACAAAATTTTAAAATGTACACATTGCTGGAGTGAGAGCAGGTTGTTTTGTTGCACTGATCCTATCAAAGGAAGAATATTTGCAGAGTTCATTTACTCATACAAATACATAAGTTTTTTTCCCAACGTGAAGGCACTTGCCTTGTCAGCATTCGCCCTTTTCAAAGCCACAGGAACCGCTGCCCATTTGTGAAGGATCACATGATAGGTGACCAGCATTAACCCTAACATACTGTAGTCTGATGACACCAGATGGCGCCACATTCCTTTTTTGACCTAAGAGTTAAGGTAAGGGAAAATTTCCACCCTCCGGTACCCTCGGAACTGTCTTGGGACTTCAGGGTCCACGGATTTTACATGCACGTATCCCCAAGTATATATGGTGGGTCTTCAGTGGCTCAGGTAGCAAACCCGAGATCCTCCAATCCGAAGCTCGACATCCTAACCACTAGGCTACCACCGCCCCGTTACTACGTTACTAATACAAAAGTAACAACAAGCAACAGGTCCTTGGTCCTAGTCAATTTACCTATCCCCAATTAGTATCAAGAGCCCTTTTAAAACTTTTTACCCCACTGTAACTACGGTTACTTCCGGTAAACTATTCCAAAGGCCTACAACCCTATTGAATTAGTCATTTTTTCTAATTTCAAGATTAGCCTGAGATTTGAAAAGCTTAAAACAGTGACTTCTATTTCTACTCTCTGTGCACAAACATAACCCATACCTGCCAACCTCGAAGAGAAAAAATCCTGAAGATTTTTCAGTCAAATCCTGAAGATTTCCAATAACGTAAACCCTCCCCCCCCCCCCCAATAAGTATAAAGCCATACATCATATTACAGTATAAATACTTAAACTCCTCCTCATTACTTTAGAATTGTTTGTTAAAAAAATTTTAGTAATAGAATGCTGTTTTATGCTGTCATTGTTATTTCATTATTCTGCCCAAACCAGTGCTCCCACCGGCCTAAAGAGTTTGTATCAGCTTTTGGAGCAGATAAAAATGAGCTTTTGTATCAGTTTGGAGCAGAAGAAATTGACTTTTGTATCAGTCTAGGAGCCGAAAATATCAACTTTACACCATTTTTGGAGGATTTTTTTTCTTTATTTTTTAAATATTAAATAGCTGTTTTAAAGCAATGTTACTTTCATACATCAAGGGTAAGAGCAGTTTTAAGTCTTCAAAATGATAGGAAATGTAAACGTCAGTCATCCTTCAAAAACTGGATTAGATTATTTCAAAAACTGGATTATTTTTTATATTTTTTAAGAAATTATTTATAACCTATTCAAAAAGTAAGACTAATTAAACCTATAACCCCTATAAAGGTGCTTTTCAATACTTTTCTAAAAGAAATTGATTATATAAAAAATTTTTCGTTTTTTTTCCCTTTATCTAATAGTTAAGAATAGCTGGAAGAAAGCTTAAAATTTTCTTCTTTTTAAAAATCATTGCATTCCTTTTTGTTTAATAGCTAAAACACTATTCTTTCTAGAAAATAAGAAAAAACAAACTAATACGAAAGGTTCAACTATTTAAAATCATTTATCAATTAAAATTTGTTTTTTAAATGGTTGTACTTTAAATGGTTGTACTGTTTTTTAAATGGTTGGTACTGAGCATAGCTTAGATAATCATCTTTTATTACATGGTTTGTATTGGATCATGATCTTCGAAATTTAGTAATATTTTTAAAGACAGAAACAAAAAGAAAGGTTCCCACTTAAATTTTTAAAATCCCACTTAAAGTTTTGGTGGTGGGATTTCCACTAGGTGGGAAATCCCACCTAGTATTTTTCCCTAGTGTGAACCCTGGCTAAAACACCATTCTTTCAAGAAAATAAGCAAAAACTAACTAATACGAAAGGTTCAACTATTTTAAACTATTTATCATTAATTAAAATTTGTTTTTTAAATGGTACTTATTTAGGTATAATCATTGTGATTATAGTAGCAGTAAAATTTTGAATAAATTAAATATAATTTCATATTTTATCAAAAAATGTTTGAAATCTATCCGATTTCCTACCTGCAGTAATATTGATTATTTTTCTGATTAAGAAATATTCCTTTAAATTTCGATCCTAAATACTCCCTTACATACTTTGGAAGTAATTAATGGCACCAAAAGTAAATTGCCGAGTTTCATAATTTTGCAGCAAGAAAATTCAAGAACCAAATTATATTTTTCAGTTCTATAATAGAAAGGCAAAATGTATTTTTTATTATATGTTGATAATTTAATGGCTAATGATTTTTTTTTCAACAATTTATTTTTACATCTTTGAAAAATTGTGTAATAGTTACAATTAAATGTTAAGAGCCCTATGGTAACAGCAATTGGATGCTGAAAGAAACTAAATTGGAAATGCATCATAATTTCATAACTTTCAAATCTAATTAAAAAATTGAAACTTTAAGCAAGAGTACTTTTATGAGGTCGTTCATCCACACCAAAATTTCGATTTCTTCTAATAATATTGCTATGTTTGCTAAAAATCATCAATTCATTAAGATATACATACTTTTTTTAATTGATTTTTCTACCTTAACTGTAATTTTTTTACGTATTTTGTTCTTTCTATTAATGTTTTTTAATTGCTTGTGGTTATATGATATAGATTACAGAGCTTAAAGAGTAATGAGAAAAGAATAAAGCTGCAATTCAATGTTTAATTTTACAGCGTTTGAAAGCCTACCTCAAAACACTCTCGGGAACAAATATATATTTTCAAACGAGGCTTTTATTTAAAATAAAAATAAATTTTCTTTATTTACTTTGAGAAGAAACATTAATAACTGGTTGAAATAAAAAAAATCCGATTTTTGTAGCGGATGCAAAATGATTGCAGAACGTATGTGCTCCTTTGCTTGCACGTGGAAAGTAGGCTTAAGGAATTTAAAAGAATTGTTATGATGGATCAGCAATCTTTTTAACATCTATTCTATTATTGATTTTTCAGATTGATTAGTATTTCCTAAACAATAGAAAATACGATTGCACTGAGGAAAAACGCTAAGATTTTTTTTGCCACGTTCCATGAAATTGTAAATATTTTTTATCTATTTCAAGAAAAACTAACGAAATAAGGACAAGATGAATGACTTTTCTCTACATAACAGTACAAAATATTAGGAATTCTCTCACTGTTTCTTCTACAAGCGTGGGATACATCACTCATTCTGCTCAATTATCTCATCCATGTTTGCTGTTCTTAAGAGAGGGTAGAGCTAATATTCATTAATGAACTACTTCAAAGGTAAAAAATTAGTTGACTAAAGGAAAAAGGTAACAAATAATGTCGATTTTAAGGTTAAAAAATCCACATCTAAAATTTTTTCAATTTTTTCCCCCAAAATCGCGATTTGGCGCAAATTTTCCGGAAAAACACATTTTGTAGCAGCATGTAGCAGAAAAATCGTTTTGGCGCAGATTTGAGCAGCCGTGGGAGCCCTGCCAAACTTTTTTTAATTCAAATAAAAATTGGAAAAAAAAAATGAAATGGAAACATCTACTTTTGGAAAGTATTTATTCCCCAAATTGAAAATATAGAAGATAGAAACTCAAATTTATAGAATATATTAAATTAAAAAAATCAACTTAAATACTAAAAATGTATATACTCATAATTAAAAAATACAGTACATCGATAGTAGCGATAATAGCGTTGTTCAACAACAGATGAAAACAAAACCAACCATGCACTCTCGAATCGCCGCTCCGGCCCGAAAACACGTGTTTCTCCCACCAGTCGTAGCCAATGGCGCGAACTGCGCTCAGATTGGCCAAGAACATAAAAGAACTTATCCTACTGTGCACCGCATTCATATCGAAATGCAGATTCCCATATCCCCATCCGATTAGTGGATTCGCTCAAGGTGTTACTTTTTATGGCAACCTACTACTTGTTTACTGAATGCTATCGGCCGTCGTTACCTTGCGAAAGCATGTAAGTAAAGTCAGTGAGCACAGCTTAATTGGCGCATTATGGCTGAAATTGGCGTGATGGAAAACATTCTCAAAAGGAAAACAGAAATCCGGAAGATTTCTTTCCCGTACGGAAGGCTGGAAGAAAATGTGTTTTTCCAGAAAACTTCCGGATTTTCCGGAAGAGTTGGCAGGTATGCATAACCCATCAGCATAACATTTCGCATTTTACTAAATTTAAATAACTGAATCATGCCTCCTCTAACTCTCTTTTGCTCAAGACTACAGTGTTCCCTCGCCACTTCGCGCTTCATGTTTCACGGCTTCAGTGCTTTGCGGGTTTTTCCAAAATATTCATCAAAAAATAAAAATGAGGAAATAAATCTATGTCGTCAGCCACATTGCGGAAAGGAGCGTTGTTTCATGTTGATGCGAGAGAGTGAAGGAATATGCATGATCAAACAAAGCGATGAGTTGACTTAGAGTACATACCACGGGCTCTCAAAAGCTCCCACCAACACAAGACTCTTCGCCTCTCTCAGAAAGCAATATTGATTAACGTTTATTACTGTACTATACGGTTTTGTAATTAACCTTATGAATTAGCACTGACACGTTTAAGTAAATACGTATACTGTTGTACTTTTTGTCTTAAATGTGTAAAGTATAAATGCAGTTTACACATTTTAAACATTCGTGTACCCGCATACACGAAAATTCCTAGGAGTAAATTCTACTTCGCGGTTTTTCGACTTTCGCGGAAGGTTCTGGTCCCCATTAACCGCAAAAAACGGGAGATCACTGTATATATAAATTAAGCCTTTTAAGCCTGTCATCTTAATCTAAATCTTAAGGAAGGATTTGCAGACAAAATTGATGGTCATGGTGAAAAATCCATAACAGCAATGCAGCAAAGGGAAGTTTAACATCTTCCTGAACCTTAACCAAAACACACAATCTTTTCTAGACATTTTCCAAGGTTCTTGGTGACAAAATTAAAAGAGATATGGGGGTACATGAGATTAGATTGTTTAACTGTGAAATATTGAGACAGATGTATAAATGAGTTTGTTCTAAGAGATTTTAATCTGTGTTATTATTATCAGCACATTAGTTACTGTGCCTGTGTAGAAATACAGTAACTAATTTTGTGTTAGTATTTGTTCATTGTAAAGTTTCAATTGATATTCGTTTTCTGAAAATAATTTTTATGGCATTAAAGTGTCTTCCTCTATCCAATATAAGATTCAACTCATTATTGTCAGCCCAAAGAGGTAACAGGACACAGAACAACAATATTATCTATAGCAAACTAGCTTCGATAATTTCCTTTAACTTTGATTTTTGAAAATCAATAAAAATAGCTTAGCAAAATACTTACATTTTTCCATCTAAATCTTTCAAAGATGCTGAGCGATTCGACACCATTAAAATGCCTGTCAAAAAAAAGGAAGATACCGTAAGCAATTTTGACAGCCCAAAAACTAAACTGTACAAACTCGGAATAATGGTTTGTGAAAAAAAGATTACAAATGCATAATAAAAAGCACACATGAATAATTAAGGAAATCAACTAATACAGAAACTTTATTTTCAGCACCAGGTGAACTCTAGCACTCTCTAAAACTTAAAAGTTCTGTCTAGCATTGATAAGAGGTTTTACTAGGAATAGAAATAAGTAAATAAAAGCAAGGTCGGGACCACATAAAAACATGCTAACAAAGAGCACGTTTAAGCGAGAGATCAATTTTATGTTATTTTATTATTCAAATTAATTTGTGAATTCAAAAAAAAAAAAGTTTTTTAACTACTACCCTCCCTTTACATTAAATTTACATCTTATACAGTGAAACCTCAATAACTCAACACCCAAAGGGAACACAAAAACATATTGAGATAAACAGGTGTCAAGTTACTGAGGTTCCGTAATTTCAATTGCTAATATTGGTCTGTATCCTTATTTACTTACCATTCAAGTTATAAAAGCCAATTCCAGTGAATGAAATTATACCCATTCATTACTTATCTATTATTATTATTATTTATTATTTTGAAAATTTATATATTATAAATCAATAAATATATAAACGTCGTACAAATTGAATACCTCACGAGAAGCAATCCATAATTTTTGTTTGTTTTACCCTCTGAACAGAAAACATAAATTCCTCAAACTTGATAATTTGCAATTCACTTTTTCCTTGTGTTCGTAAAAAGCAACGGATGACATCTACAGCTTTCAATGCCTCGCGCCTAGACAAAGCAGCAACGTGGTCATCTTCGCCCAAACTTGATCCGTTTTCAGCATTTAATGGATTTGCAGTTTCATTTAGAACTCCTAAGATATCTCTATCTTCTAGAGGTTCTGAAGTGATCAGTTCAGAGTTAATACTCACATATTCCTCAGAAATCGTGAGGCTCTCCAGGGTGTAAAGGGGAATCTTCCAGGAACTTCCCAGAAAATAATTGATTTATTGATGAAGAAACATCACTAAAATTCTCAGAATTGTACACCAAGAAAAATTACCGGAAGAAAAAGTTAACAAGAATACAAAATGGAGGTCGCCTTACAGGAGTTCCTGGAAATCGTGTGTCAAGTTAGAGAGTTTTTCGCCCATTGAAATTAGCATTGGGCCAACCTTAGGGAAGGGAAATGTAGACTTACCAAGGTAGTTAACTTATCCGCGTGTTGAGCTACCGAGGTTCCACTGCACGTAATTTTGTTTTAAGGAAGTTTATGAGTTACTTTAAGAGTCAGAATCTGAGAAACTCACACCTAGCATTATGGGGTGATTCATGCCATCTCAGAGTTTCCCCGAAAAATTACCAGCTGTTATTTCTTATTACACGATCATATCCAGCATTATTTGTTCTAAAGTTGAGTTGTTCAGCTTTCATGGACCCCAAAGGTCAATGTGTGGTGGAAAAAACTGAGCAGATTTTGAAGACATGGCAAATGTTATGAATCACAACTCTTTGTGCAAACAAGTTGCCACCAAATTGCTTTTAGATATGAAACAAAAAAAGGTACAACTATATATAATGGATGATAAGATTGCGGCAAGTCGTTGACTCAAGGTCATTGAAGATCATAAAAAGGGACGGCTTCAGCAATTTGACCACAAAAATATGACCAGGGCCTTATTTACCAATAGGCCCGTGAGGCCCGGGTCTAGGGCCTCCACTTTGAGGGGGGCCCCCTAATTTTGGTTATTATATTATTATTTTTTTTTTTTTTTGTAATTTAAATTTTTTTAGAAAAATATTTAAAAATAGCATCTTTCAAAAACAAACTGTTAGTGAAACCTAAAGATAGAAAAGTACCCTCTTTGAAAATGTTAATTTTACAATTAAAAAAACACAGTTCATAATTTGCTAAACGTTATTCAGTAACATGCGAGCAGCCATGCTGTTTATATCACGTGATTTCCATCTTCCGCCTTGGCTGCTATTGGCGGAAAATTTTTGGTGTTTAGGGATCGAGCCAAAGGTTCTGCAAACACCGCAACGGAAAGTCGCTTTTGGGTGGCAATTGCTATTGAAAAGCAAAATACTTTTTGCCCTGTGTGTGGAGCCTCAAATTTGTCTTTTTTTTTATTTGGAAAAAAATATTTTGTTGGCCAGAATTTGGTACACTCCCATATTTTTGTCAAGCTTTAACAGACTACGTTTCGAAAATAGACAAATTTCCTCTTGTTGGATTTTCATAATGTTTAGAAATATTAACGTAATTTTAAATCTATTTTTTGTTAATCTTTTTGCTTATTATTTGTAAAGCTCTCCTTGTGCTAGGTTATTTTCCTTCACTGCAAAAACCGGATAATTTCACAAAAGTGAAATGAAGTGAACTGGTCTAGAACACTTGTTTACTTTTGATCTTGCCTTAGATATATGATTTATAAACCACGTTTTTTTGACATTATATATAGTTTTAAATTGCGTGATATATTAGCTAAAAATCTTACTATGTCTGGTCGAAAATACCCTTCAGGGTTTTCTAAGAGAAAACGTAAAACGAGGAGTTAGAAGAAAAAAAGGCCAATTTAGCATCTAAAAGACTGTTAGATAATTTTTTGGTTCATGAACAAAATGAGGAAACCATTAATGATCAAGAACAAGAGGCTTTTCCATCAAATGAAACAGATCAGAATATGTCTTTTAAAGAATCAACTACCAGGTCGATTTCTGAACCTGTGCCTACTTCCAGTGCATCTGAATTTGTACCTACTTCCAGTGCATCTGAATTTGTACCTATGTCCAGTGCATCTCAACCTGTTCCTACTTCCAGTGCATCTCAACCTGTTCCTACTTCCAATGCATCTCAACCTGTTCCTACTTCCAGTGCATCTCAACCTGTTCCTACTTCCAGTGCATCTCAACCTGTTCCTACTTCCAGTGCATCTCAACCTGTTCCTACTTCCAGTGCATCTCAACCTGTTCCTACTTCCAGTGATTCAGTGCAAGGATTGTTTCCTAAACCTACATGTGATCCAGTATATGAAATAAATTCTGCACCAACTTGGGAGACGTCTGCAACCCGGCTTTTAACGTATCATATAGACCCAGCATTTTGGCCTGATGTAAATGACAAGATGAGAGACTACTTTGCCCAAAACAAATCAAAGCATAATGTGGAATTCTTAAACAACTCTAGCCGTATTCAGGGTAATAAAGTTTGTACCTGTACTTCTAATAATTTTTTTCGAAAAAAGAAAAATGGGGAAATAGTCGAAAGAACATGGTTGGTGTATTCTCCTTCTTCAAATTCTTTAGTGTGCTATGTGTGCAAATTGTTTGCTAACAGTTGCGACGCTATATCAACCACTGGATTTACTGACTGGCAGAATGTTTCTTGCCGTTTGGCATCTCATGAAACGTCGATCACTCATCGAACAGCAATTAACTCCCTATCCCAGCTTTCATGCACATCTGGAAGAATTGACTGTCTTCTTGTGAAAGAAAATGAAAGCGAAAAGTTATATTGGTGAAATGTGTGGCTACGAGTTACTGAAGTCATAAAGTTTATAGCTGAAAGAGGTCTGTCCTTTTTTGGTGACAATGAAACTTTTGGATCCTGCCAGAATGGGAATTTTTTAGGTATTTTGGAACTTGTGAGCAAGTTCGACCCCTTCATAGCAGAACATATAAGGACTCGTGGAAACAAAGGCCAAGGCAATGTCGACTATTTGTCATCAAGCATTGTAGATGAAATTGTTAAAGTAATGTCGGAAAAAGTTTTGAAACCAATAGTAAGTGAAGTTCAAGACTCCAAATATTTTGGAATTATTCTTGACTCCACGCCTGATATCACCCACGTCGACCAGTTATGTCTAGTTGTCAGCTATGTGGACAAACAAAACCAACCAGTGGAGAGGTTTTTAAAGTTTGTCCCTATCCACAGCCATGCTGCAGAACATTTGTTCGAAACAGTAATTGATAGTTTTAAGGAGCTTGGCATTGATCTGAGCTATTGCAGAGGACAGTCTTACGATAATGCCAGTAACATGGCAGGAAGGTATTCTGGCTTACAGGTCAGAATAAAACCTGCATTCCCATATGCCGACTATGTTCCGTGTGCAGGCCATTCACTCAATTTAGTTGGTGTAAATGCAGTGGATTCCTGCCTAGCTGCAACAAAATACTTCAGATTTGTACAAAGTTTGTACAACTTTTTTTATTCATCATCGCACCGATGGGAAGTTTTGATGTCAAAATTAAGGGCACTTGGTGGTTTGAGCCTAAAAACTCTCTCGAATACTAGATGGTCTGCTAGTGCTGATGCTACTTTGGCTCTTAGGAGAGGCTATTCCATCATTTCAGACTTTAATTGAAATGAGCAAAAGTACAAGTGAAAATGTAACCACAAAATACGAAGCAAGCTGCTTGTTAAAGAAAATTCAGACTTTTGAAAACTGTATTCTCACTGTGATTTGGGATACGCTGTTACAGAGAATGCACTCAACAAGTAAAACTTTGCAAAGTCAAGGGTGCTCTGTCGAGTGTATAGTTCCTTTGTATGAATCTTTGGAGAACTTTATTAAATCAGTAAGAAATTCTTTCGATACCATAGAAAAGCAAGCAGAAGAACTATTTGGTTCAACTTCCTACACAAAGAGCAAGAGATGAAAGGCTGACAATACAAAATTCTCAGAAAGAGATATGTTCATATATGAAAGCCATAATGTGATTTGTGACAGTCTGATTTCCAATTTGAGCAGAAGAAAAGATGCTTATGCATATTTGGAGAAACGATTTGGTTTTTTGTCATACAAAAAAGAACTTTCGGACACAGAAAAGCGTGTGTCAGCAAAGTATTTCCAAAGTCTCTACCCCGATGTAGAAGAATTTGAAGACGAATTTATACAATACAGTGAGTTACTTTCGAATGCAGATGGAGCAGCAGAAATGTTGCAAATGATTAAAAAATTGCAAATTGAGGATACTTATCCAAACATTGAAACAGCCCTTAGAATTTATCTTTCAATTCTCATTTCAAATTGTTCAGGTGAGCGTTCTTTTAGTGCCATGAAACGGTTAAAAAGCAGGCTAAGGGCATGCATATCCTCTGAAAAGTTGGCAGGCTTAGCTTTGCTAACCATAGAAAGTGATCTGACTAAAGATTTAAAATTTGATGATATCTTGAATGACTTTTTAAGGATTAAAACCCGAAAAAAACTTATGTAAGATCTCAAAATTCTACTTTTTAAATGAGTTAAATGTATTGAATTTTTCACAAGCAAATTAAGGAATATTTTGACTGTTTTTACTGTTTTATAAAGTTGCCATGTATGTATCTTGTGTTATGTTAGTGTACAAAGAATAAAAAACCTGCTTGTGAACCTTTCTACACCTTAAATTTTAAATGTTTGATATAGTTAAAAAACAAGTTTAGTGGAGTTATTTAAATGTAATCTGTATGTTGAATATATTTTTCCAAACAGTTTAGCGTTAACCTAATTGGAAAACCATCTACATGCAAGTTTTACAAACACATACTGAATGTTATGTTTAAAAAAATTTTGTTGCGTGAGGGGCCCTCAAATATTAGTTGTGCCTATAGTGATTCAACATGTAAATCGGGCCCTGAATATGACCACTCTTTATTGCTCCTTTTCGGTGCAATCCCATAGCGGAGCTGACATGTTTATGCTGTTGTAGTTAGACAACAATTGGTGCAATCATGATTATATGGAGCACACATAACCACGGGTGCACCAAACCAATACCTTTGTCAATGCAGCAGTCACCTATATGTAAAATAAAACTGTAGAACGAAAAGTGTAGGTAATTTTTGACTTACCCTCATACTAATTAAAATCAAAGGTTAAAAAGAAAATAATTACATTATGTTTTGATAACAGAAAAAAAAAACTTACCATCTCCTTCCCACACTTTATGCTAAAAGAGAAAAAAAAATAAATAACTGAGAAAGTGAAAAAAAATATTTAACATTTTCATATAAATATTAAATTTTTTTTAATAATTAGAGACTTTATCAAATTGTTTTGTTTTTAACAACACTCAGAGCTCATATTTGAGAAAAATCTAAATCTGATTATTTCTTGATAGTAGCAAAGAAATAGGGAAGACCAGGGCTAATTGAAACTAATATATTTAATAATTATAATAGAAGTAAGTGCGACACGAATTTTTATGAAACATGCTTCAAAATTTACTTCTTGAATTTACTCAAATTGATGTAAGTATTGTATGTTAATAGCACATCTTTTGAAAAATAATTGAAGATAATTCAATCTATGAAGTTATATACATTAAAGTACTTTGGAACAATTTACCCTATAATAGGGCCCCTCGTTACACTAACTGGGGTTATGTTGTTACATAAAATATTTTAACCAATAATAATAAGTCTAGTATTTATGAATGTTTTTTTTAGTTATTATTTTGTACTTTTTTACTGAAAATCAAAGGTCCATCGTCTTGGCAAACATTGTTTTTCTTTTAGTGAGTGATAGTTTTCTCTTCATTGATTGCTGTTTTTTAGATTTAACTCTCAATGCATTATTTTCTGCTTGAATCTGTTAAAATAGCATTTGCCATAGGTTTCTGCTTATGAATCACTTTTCTTTTGCCGGCTTGAAAAAAAGGCTAGCTCTGCTTTACTTCTTGAAGACTAACATGAACTTGTACCAATATAAGATCAGTATTTAATGTATAGGTAGGCTTATATGTTTCTGCTAAAGGACCTGCTTGTGATGCAGGACCTCTTCCCATTGTTACATGAGAGCACAAAGTTTGCTTCTACATTGTTTTGTCCCTCAGGGAAATTTTTTACACGTGGGTGGTTAGTCAAGATTGATGGCAAAGAAATTTTCATCACCGAAAATCTCCTTGTTGAATCGGAAAATTCCTATCGCCAAGAAACCTGCCATGATTATAGTATTCTTAGGCGTTATAATGTAAACCTTAAATGTTTTAATGTAATCTAAAATTAAAAAGAGAGACGCAATTGTAAAAGTTTTCAAAAAAGGGAATATCTGATAAATGGTGGAAGATTCTCACCTTTAATAAAATTCAAAATTGAACTTCAAGATTTTAAATCTTTTTCATACTTTTGAGAGTAATGTAAAGCAATTCTTGATTTATTGATCATTGAAGCTTATAATAAAGAACAGTTTAAGAGGTAACTGAACCAAGCATTTGAAATGACACACAAAATAATGCATTCATACAAAAGCATAAAAGTGTCAGACAAAATAATTTCAGGTACTAACCTTTTTTGAGGATCGTTTACACCATAAAACACTAAACGATATTTTTTTATCTGATACACAAGTGCAAACGGGACAGCTCATTGTTGGTGTTTCATTTTCATCTGATTTTTCACTAGGTTTACTTAATGAAGGTTCTGAGCCTTCAGACTCTTGGAAACAACTAGCATTTTCAATAGGATTGTCATCTTCTAATATTTTAAGTGATGTTTTCAAAGGTGATTCATCAACAATTTGAGTAGGTTCCAGCATGAGTTTTAAAATTTCATCTGTACTACAAACAGCATTTTCTTTTTCCTCAAATAAACTAAATGCTTTCACAGTTTCCTAAAAAGAAATTTTTGAATTAATAATAAACTTCTAGAAACTTTTGTTACTGAATGAAATTCATTTTTTGATTTATGCTGTACCCTTCACTTCTATCTTTTGAACTTAGTCACAAGCTGTGAGAGAACAACATTGTGAAGCAAATTTCAAAAGAATATTAGTCAAGGTTAATGGCAAAAAATTTATCACTGAAAATCTCCTTAATGAATTGGAAAATTCCAATTGCCCAGACCTGCCATAATATTCTCGGGTATTATAATGTAAACCTTAGGTGTTCTAATATAACCTAACCTCGAAGCATAGGAATTCTTCGAGATTACAAGGAGTAACTTTTCAAACATAAAAAAGTATAACTTTATGCAATGTTTCTGCACAGAGCTAAGTGTATATTCCTTAAAATGTCATACATTAGCAAAAAAGAATTTTTGATATACTAACTTCATATAAATATTCAATTTTTTTTAAGTTTAAAGTTGTTTTCTTTTGTTTTTTTCAATTTTGAGATATTTTAAATAACATTTGAGCAAAACGTAGAGTTGCATGCTGTAAAATGATATATAGCTACCTCTATTAAACATAAAAATAGCCAAACAATGATTTGATATAACATTTCAAAAGAAACCAAGATTTTAAATTTCCTGAAAAAATCTGAAAACATTATATGTATGTTTCATATAATACAGATTGAAGAAAATTCAATACCATAGATCATTCATTCTGAAATGCAACCCAGGACTAAAAAAAGAAAAAAATGTTTCTGCCAACTCTGAGCACATAATATTGCTACTTTATTAAACTAGAATCTATTGTTATTTATTAAACTAGAATCTATATTTAAAACTGGAATCTATTTTTTCCAGTTTTAAATATAGTACTTACATTATATGATATTAAGAATGTTTGTACTGTAATTTAGAAATGACATTGCAGACACTGGAGATCTAAGGTTGGTTTTACAACTTTTGGTTTCTGACAAAACACATTGAAAGGCACTCTTTTCAGGCCATAAGAGACATAAAACAAATATTCCAGGATAGAAAAAGAAGCTTTACTAAAATGGCCCCGAACAAAACAGGTCTTAAATCTTTACTCGGGACTTTACTCAGGTCAGTGGTGTAGTCAAGGAGGGACACAGCAGGATGGCATCCCCCTACCAGTTTATTTAAACACAAGCATACCCCACTTATTATGAATTTTAACATAAGCACCCCCACCTTTTTGATGTTCGTATATGTAAGCGTCCCCCCACTTTTTTTTTCCAGGACTACACCACTGATGGAGGTCTAAAAATCAATTCATTATGTTTCTTTTGTTCATTATGAGAAAAATGTGCCTTTCTTTATGGTTGTTGCAGAAATCAAGTGAAAAGTGATGTGGTAGAAACTGATTCAAGACAGTCTCCCAACGAACACCCATCTTCAGTGGAGGTCATGTGGCCATGGAAGTATACTTGTCAGTGAATGCACTTTTGAGATATTGAGTTTTGGTTGGTATTTCCCTTTTCGGGAGCATTACCCCCCCCCCTCCCCCCGAAACCGAGGGCGATGGCACGTACCCCTAAAATGGTAAACCTTCTTTCCTACAGAACAAAAAATAAACACCCTACTAGCTTATAATAAATTCTCCTGAAAATACACTGATAAACAACAAGTAAAGCTACATTAGTGCTTTATTTTTTGTAATTTTTTCAGGGGAGAATTCAAATACGAATACAAATACGAGTCACTCTTGAAAAAAGTTTCTAGCTAAATATTTCATCACTACAAGGAATGTTTCATACACAAAATGAAGAATATTCAATACCATAATAGATCGTGCATTCTGAAATGTAATTACTGCAAGCATTAAAATAATGCAATCTGCTATACTAAATATAAACAAGAATACTATGCGACATCTTATCCTTCACAACATGTAATTCAGTCGCGGAAGGCTTTGTAACTACCACAGCAGTTTACATGTTTGACAACAAAAGCAATTTAATAATAGTTATTGCAGAAATAATTCAGCAAAATAACTTGGAAATCATGCTTCAAAATTTTTTTCCCCATAATATTTTTGAATGTCTTATAAAATGGTAAATTAAAGATGAAAATGAATCGTGTAATAAAACTTATATTGTGGAAAACTTTTCAAATTACTTCATAACAAAAAGATGATTTTTTCCTAGTTGTTTCTGTGCAAGGGGGATCCAAATTTGAGATCTGAAGAATATCATTTTCTTTAATTTCTACTTTACTTGAAGGCAGGAAACATAGCCTCTTGTTATGAATTCGAGCACTTGGAGCAGCTGACCTTCGCATTATACCGGCAAGAACTGCTGTTATCGAAGCAAAAAAGCAAAGAATTTCAAAAGGGACACAACATAGAATTTGAATATCATTGAATAAAAATTTAGGGAAAAACTTGATCAGTCATACAAAAAAGTACAAGCAAAATATCTTTAAGTATCTTTCTATTATATTATTAATTCTTTGCGAATTTGTTTAATGTTTAAAACGTCTTGACATCACGTTAAATTTCGCGCTTTAGCGGGAACATTGTTGACAAAAAAATACACAAAATGCCAGTCTGGATCCCAAACTAAAACCAGAAAAATAATATTTTCCAGAACCTAATTTTTATTCTAATCAATCATACTAATAACTTGTATTTTTGGAATCAAAATATTTCAGCTTTACCCATGTTTTACTTTTTATCTTTTTTAATCAGCAGCTTTCAATAAATCTTTAAAACTGACGTCACTTTCCAGTGTGTTATTCTGGCTACTCATTACAATAATATTCGTCTATATTGTTCGGCAGCTGGACAGCTGTGTTTATTTTTGCAGCTTTTCAGCTATGTGCGTGATAATACGTGTCAAAAATTATTATCACCCACCAGCAAATATATTTATTACTCCATGAAACTGCTACGATTAATATGTCTTGAATCAATAAGAAATGTTTCTTATGCCCGTCATTATTATCTTTGCCGTCTAATTGTGGAGATCTATTTATGTAATAATAAATGTCACTAGAGCTTCAAAAGGTGGAAATTCGTTTCATGAAATTCAAGTTATCCGGCTTAATTTTTTTTAAAATCTAAATCAAAGTAAGTCCCAGTTCATATTTCAAACTTTCGTTTTTAATGTATTTCTGAGCCATCTGGGCTTGTGTATTACTTTCACTATTTTTAATCTGATCAAATGCTTGAAGTCTTTATTTTTGCATGGAGCTTTTTTAACTTTACAGTTTAAATTATGTTTAACTTTGTTAGTAGTCTTTCTCTAAACATATGTATGTGCACAAGGAAGGAAACAAATAAATTTGAACTTGAAATTCGTGTCTGGTCATTTTTAATACTTATATGTCATTTTGCATTTTATTTACTCATTTATTTAAAGTGACCATACATATGTTTTCTATCAGATATCAGCTCTTGTTATGATCAACTGAAAATTGCAACTATGTAAGATTTTACTTATTTATTTTCATGTTGAAAGCAATCGGAAAAAGTGATGATATTGAAATGAATAAAACATTCTTCATAAGAAGAAATTAACAGGGATGTGTGCAGAGCTCACTAAAGTTCCAAATTTCAAAACCAAATTTTAGCCAACATTTTTGACCTTCAAACCAATGAACCCCTCCTTATTCTAAAGCTCTACCCTTTTTCTCTTATTTTTCTAATTTGCAACTGCAATCAGATTTTCTTAAGGGCTGAAGTTACAAAACCCGCAGAATATTTGCGTTTGGAAATAGTTCTATTTTGTGAGCAGAAACTTCTCACATAACGTAAACAGTCGCAATGTCACGCAAACCTCAAAAAAAAAAAAGCTCTCAACCCCAGACCAGACATGTATTGTATGCTTCTCTGTATGAATGTATTTGCTTATTAATTCTTTTTTTTTTCCAGGAATGTCTGTTCGTGTTGCAAAAAAATATGTTATTTATGTGTGCTTGCCGGTGCTATTCATATTTTTAATCTACCGTTTCTATTCGCCATGTTCTGTTAGCAGTAACAATAGTGTTATGATAGCTGCACAGGTAATCATTTTCTGATTGTCTTGTTAAAATTTGATGTGTTCTTACATGCCTAAAATTACTATGTAAATTACTCCCTATATTACTATCTCTTATTTGATTGTTGTTAATGTGTATGTGTAACACATAGTGTGTACAAAACATGTACTGTCAGGCAATAATTAGATTTTAACTTTGCTTTATAGAGTCTGGCTAGGAAAACTAAGCTATTTATTTGTTTTTTATTTACGATATATTTTTTTTATTTCACTAATTAAATCTTTTTTAAAGCGTTACATCTTAGGACAAGATGCTAAGAAGTATGTTTATAATCGAAGCATGCCATTAATTTTCATTGGAGGTATGCCGAGGAGTGGCACAACATTGCTTCGAGTGATGTTAGATGCTCATCCAGGCATTAGATGTGGTGAAGAAACTCGGGTGATACCTAGATTATTGACGCTAAAGCAACAATGGTTGAAATCACCAATAGAATCGAAAAGACTTCAAGAAGCTGGAATTAGCGGAGATGTAAGCAGTTTTATTACTTTCATCAAATATTCTGTAGGGATATGCAGTTCAAATGCTCAACTCCATAAAACAAATTTGTTAATCAATTTGTGCAGTGAATGACTCATAATATATATATATATATATATATATATATATATCTTAAGCAGAAATTCAAAATAAAAATAAAATTATTTCATCAGTTCAGGGAATCAGTTCCAAGTTATGGGTTTTTCTTTGTTATTGTAGTAGAATCTGGTTTAGCATTATTATTTGAAAAACTACCGACTGTCATTTAGAACTATACAACTCTCCTTATAGGATATTTTTGCCATGATAAACAGGTTAATTAAAACATTCTTCATGTATGTCTAAGCTCATTATTTTATATAATATTACTCATTATTTTTATTGCATATTACTTTGTGGACTTTTCTATATATTTCCAACACATTGTTTGTTCATGTGTCTTTTTTAAAATTAAATTTCATAAACTTAATCACATCTTAATGGAAATAGATTTGAAAAAAATCATTTCATCCCCCAATTTTCTATTTTTGATGACATGACACAAAGGGTAGTTTGAAAAAACCCAGTGCCACTGTTTGAGGTGTATTAAACTTCTCTTTTGTACTGAATATCTGAATGAACAAAAAGTCTAAAATACAGAGAGGAAATGTTTTCTAACATGAACATTAGTTATAATAAAGGAATTTAATACTTTTAGTAATATTGTTTTTGTACTAATAAATAATAATTTTCTAAATGCACTCCCTTTTTTTAATGCATTTTGTAATGTTCCAGTTATAGATTTTGTGAAAAGTTAGTTCATATACAGATTTTAAAAACTTTTGGTTTTAAAATGCTGTAAGGATCTGAACAGAAAGGTTTATTTTATTCCATAATGATGATCATAAATTTTTATATCACCATAAAAGATTCTTTTTTTTTTTTTTTGAAAAATTTTTATGTGTATAAGTATTTTAGTTTTTTCTTTTTAAATTGACGTCTATTATTCATGGATATAATAAATATTTTTCACAGGTTTTAGATAATGCTGTTGCATCATTTATATTGGAGATCATCGCAAGGCATGGTAAACCTGCTCCACGATTGTGCAATAAAGATCCATTCACATTGCGTTCTGCAGTATATCTTCATTCTTTATTTCCAAAAGCAAAATTTATTCTGCTCATAAGAGATGGCCGAGCTGTTGTTCATTCTATTATTACTCGAAAGGTTTGTTGAGTTTGTTTCATATCTGTACATGAAATTAATATCAACTTCTTAATCTTTCCTTACTTAATTTTAGTAAGAATTTTGATTTTTTGAGCATTGTAAATGTTATTCTGAATACTGTCATATTACCTTTCTTTTAATATGTAAACAAAAATTCTTGATGTTTATATTACTTATTAATTGTTTTAAAATCAAAACCTATTTTTTTAAATTCTTTTTAAAATATATTTTTCATACCTAATTTTATTCATGACATATCCAAATGGAACTGCTTTTAGCTTATGTCAATGGAGAGCAACACCCCCTAGTTAAGATTCTAAATCTTGTTCCTAAAATTGATCTAATTTTAGGCACTGTCTGAATTATCATTCTGTACGTAGCTATGAAGAAAAATTATAATCACTAATTAATGAAGATTGCATTATTGATAAAAGAGATGAATTTCTCAATGGATGTTTTACATGGAATGAAGGAAAATGCTCTACAGGCAATAATAATCAATATTAACCACGTGGACCATTGTCATGTGGCATTGCTTCATACAGCTTACGTCGACAATCATGACATGTTCAAAATTACTCAAATGTCTAATTTGCCCTCTATTAATATGAAATTGTATTTGTCACTGGTGCTCATCAGTGAATCTAAAATTATTTCATCAATTTTACATGGATGAGTCATAGCTTGAGCTGTTCTTAATATTTTCTCCACTTATTTCTATGATGCACTAGCATATAATTTAAAATAATAATTCAATATTTTTTTCTCTTGATCGAAACTTGTATATGTTGTGGGTATTTTATTTATTTATTTAATAGGTATCTATAACTGGGTTTGATCTGAATGATTATCGACAATGTTTGACTAAATGGAGTGCTGCTATGTCCGCTATGTATTCCCAGTGTCTCAGCCTAGGTTCTAGTATATGCATGCCTGTTCATTATGAGCAATTAGTCTTACAACCAAAGCCTTGGATGGAGAACATTCTGAAGTTCCTTGATGTTCCATGGAATGATTCTGTATTACATCATGAACAGCTAGTTGATAAGCCTGGTGGAATTTCCATTTCAAAGCAAGTATTTTTTTATATGCACATTAGAATTTTTTTTTTTTAATGCAAAAGATTTTAAAATGTTACGTTGCAGTGATTTGCAAGAAAAATACTTACGGTTCTCTTACCTAAAAAAAGAATTCATATTCAAGTTTAAATTCTTGGAAGCTATAATTTTAAATTCTTTAAAAATAGTAAATAATATACTACAATAACAAAGTAATACAAAATATCAGTGTAAATTTTCAAATTGTTTGTTAAGGTGTTTGCTTTCACATTGGAAATCTCATCCTTGAATGTACATAGCGATAGGGGGGAATAATTATTTTATGTATTGGCTGTTTAACTGAATGCAATCTACATATCAGTGTTCCGTTGTTAGATCATGCATACCTAACTACAAACAGAAAGAAATCCATTATAAAAAAGAAAAACAGGGACTGTAGGCTCCCCATAGCAAGAGACGTAGCTAGGGTTTTCAGTGCCTGCGGACAACTGAAGGGAGGCCTAGGGGCGCCCCTGGAAGGGAATTAAAAAAACTTTTATGCTTCCTAAATGATAAATAGCTCTAAGAAGCAGCTCTTGCTTGCCTTTTTATTAGCGACCATTCACTTTGAAGGGCAAAATGGGACACTAGCTTCGTAAAATTATTTGTTTTTCTTCTTTCTCAAGTGACCTTTCCTGTGTCCTCTGGGCGTCCGGTTCTTTTATCTCTGCTGCTCAAAGAAAATGCCCCTAGCCCCTAGGGCAACATCATGGGTCCGATCTCTAGAAAACACTCCAACTCAAAAGTTGTCCAGTGCTACAGTCATTCCCTATATGATTTGAGATGCTCCCACTTTTTTGTCGAACATATTCACGCCTCTTCAGTTCAAATAATCTTCTTTTCACTTTTAAAAATAAAATAAATTAATATTAATTTGGCACCTCCTTGACGCAGCGCCCGGGGACAGCTGTCCCTCCTTGATTTCTAAAAAGTACCACTTGGAATTCATTTTCAACGTAGGGGTCTGGTGGAATGTTAAGGTATGTAAACCTTTGTTGTTCAATAAAGGCCTGGTGGACTTGGCCAGGCTCTCATTGAAAGGCATGAAAGAGTAGTATAGGTGTCTCATGAAGGGGTAATATTGTCATCAATGCTACCATGGAGGACTTCATCATAAGAACCAGTGGACAAAACATGTCTGTCTGCAACTCCTTCTAGCAGCTGATCCTAACACATGACCACACTTGGCTAGTAGCCTGTATACCAACAAAACACAGTGTTGGCAATGAAGAACTTTTGGGGGGAAATCTATGTATTAATGCATGAAGCAAATTGAGTGCACACAGGAGTGTGCGACAGAGGCGTAGCTAGGTGGGGGCAAGGAGGGACAGCTGTCCCCGGGCGCAGCGTCTAGGGGCGCCAAATTACTGCTAATTAGTTTTATTTTTTAATGTGAAAAGAAAATTATTTTATCTGAAGAGGTGTGAATATGTTCGACAAAAAAGTGGGAGCATCACAAATTATATCGGGAATGACCAATGTAGCACAGGAGTGCGTGGGAAATCAGAAAAATAACTTTGCGAACCAAAAGGTTCCATTTTCCCCTTAAAAGTGAATGGTCGCTGATGAAAATGAAAGTTAAAAGGGCTGCTTTGTAAAGCTATTTATCATTTAAGAAGCATAAAAGTTTTTTAAGAACTTCCTTTAGGGGCGCCCCTAGGCACCGGAGGGGGGGGGGGGCCAAAATCTTCAGTTGTCCCCGGGCGCTGAAAACTCTTGCTAAGCCTCTGGTGTGCGATTTGGCATAAGTAAAGTTCATGTTGATAAAGAGTGAAGAAAGATAGCATTTATTTATAATGTGTGTTACAAATACATTAAATTGAATCTTAATGACAAAAAAAACTTATTCTTAAATACTAACATTATCACCCACTCAGCGAGGAATCCTTAAAAATGGTAAATTAGCAATAATAAAAACCAACCCATAATACTGTAGAGGTAACACTAAATGCTTGACTTATTTTTCACACAGAGGGGAAAGGCAGTCAAAAACCACAAAGCTATGTTGCCTTCCATAAAAAATAAGATTAAAAAGTTATCATAGAAAGTGTAGAGTAGATGATTTGCAATTGATTTAATACCCCCCCCCCCCTCCTCAGTGGCCCCCTGTAGTGAAATCCATTGTAAAAAGGAATTTATATAGATTATTAATTTTACAAAAATCCTCCAAGGAAAAAACAAAATGCAAAATATTTAAATATGTCAATGCCCAACACATATTAGTCTGTAGTCAAACAGTCGCACAGAGTAGAGATTTTAAATAGAAAAAGAAAAAAATGTCTACACAGAGGATTTGAGTCATTAAAATAATTTTCAGACTAAGTACAACTAAAATATTCACTTTTTAAACCACCCGGGTTTTTTTGTTTGAATAAAAAAATGCGCAAAAAATAAGTAAAAAGCATGCATTCTTTACTCCATTTAAATTTTTTTGTATTAATCTTTTATTTAAATTTGAATAAAGCTACAAGTTGAAAATATTGTTTAAATACAAGAATTTATTGTTAAATTGAAGATGATTTTTAACGTACAGGTCAGCACAGTCAAAAACTGATTATTATTATAGAAAAAGAAAAATCATTGTTAAATTGAAGAATCCTTAAAAATTTACATTATTAAATAAAAGTTACACTGTATGTCACTGATAAAGCACAAGTATTTTAAATATTACTTTGAGTCAGGATGCTAGAGACATGTTTATTTCAGAACTTCTCTCTATTCAAATTGTGTACATAATCAAATTGTCTCTGAATTCCAAAATAAAAATATTTATAAATTTTACTGAATTGAATGGAATAATTTTTGTAAATTTTATTTTCAGATTGGAGAGATCTTCAGACCAAGTTATTAAACCTATCAACTTAGAAGCTTTAAGCAAGTGGGTAGGTCAGATTCCTGAAGATGTTGTGCGAGATATGGCAAACATAGCCCCCATGTTGGCTACTTTAGGCTATGATCCAAATGCTAATCCACCAGATTATGGAAAACCCGATTCATTTGTGTTAAAAAATACTGATTTTATAAAGCAGAATGAAAAGTTATGGGCAGCTAAAGAACAAGAGCTTCAAAAACAAAGAGAACTTCTGAGGAAGTCGGCTCTTAAAAACAAGTCATTGACAAATGATGCCAATAAAGCAGAGAAGGAATTGGACACTTGAAAGATACAGTAATCTTTTCCTGATTAATACAATGGACCTGCATATATGGAACTTCCATGTATCAAAAGCTTTTAATTTGAATTGAAGAAATAATTAGTTGTGCAGCTGTGGGAATAATTCTTGGTCATTTTTCTTGTTCCCCAAAAATTATGATTTTTTAAACTAAAAAAAGATTGCCATTTTATTAAAACTGTTTTCTAATTAAAAATTTAGTTAGGCATTAAATGCAACTGAAAGTATATATTTTCTTGATAATTATTTTTAATATAAGGATTTTTGATTCCTACAATTTATCGCCTTATTGTTATTTTTTACTGTTATAATTATTTCTGAAAGAAAAGAATATTTACAAAATATTTGAAAATGTCTGATAATTTCAATGACTTTTACTAGTTGCATTTTTATCATCTATTGTTGCATTTTTCTTTTTGCATTATCTAAACCCACCAAAGTGTAAAACATTGGAAATGTAGAATGTTCCAATACAAAAATTTATAGAATTTTTGAAAATATTTAATCACAAAATATTGATATGGTCTCTTATATATATATTTAGTGTTCACTGTTAATATTTTACAATTGTACAAAATTATACCAATATATTTTAAATTATACCAGTTTTATTTCAGATGAAATACGCCAAAGTGGTTGAAATGTAAATATCTGCTGGCCAGACTGCTTTCAAATACCTTATATTGCTGCCTATGTAGCATTTCTATTTCCATAAGATTTGTAATAGGTTTACAGAAATGGCAATAAGCATGTTATAGCATTTATTCACATTTACATTTCAAATATGAAGATCAGTAAAAGGGTTAAGGCTTAAACCTATATAATAACATAACATGGTGTTAAACTGCTACCAAAAGTTTCAAACTTGAATAAAAAAATTTATTTCATTTAAATTCTAATTGTATTTGAACTAACTGCCTTTTGACAAGTAATACATATAAATTTCTTTGGTTATTAAATTTTCTAGTTCTTCACGCACACAGAGGTGCCCACCCCCCTAAAAATTTCAATGGCACAACCTGAACCATGACCTCCCACCCTTGTTGGCATCCCTGATGTACATCAAATGTTTCTTTATATCAAAACAAATTTAATTTAACAAAACATTTTCATTCCCTTAATATTATGCTTATTATGATGCTTTTGTAAATTATTTTGTCCTACTTTCCAGAAAAAAAAAGAAATTCTTCACTCTTATCAGTGACACATTTTAGTGTTAACGAACAAAACAGAATTTTCTTTGAACAGTATGATATCCAACGGAAAATTAAATCCTTAGAAATGAAGAGCAAGCTCCAAGTGTTGATAGTCGAGTATTTGAATGGGATTAAATACATAACGCATTTAAATGACAAAGAAAATTCAAACACTGTATGAGATATAAGTAACCACACAGAATAATTTAAATTAATGTATATTTGTACATGTGACTTATGTGTTGAGATAGAATTTTTCTGAATACTACATGAAGGATCCAAGTGGAAAGCTGCTTTAAATCATGAAAACCAGTTAAAAGTACAATGGAATAAAATTCAAAAACTATATTGTGCCAGTTATACATGCATAAAAATTAATAAAATAAGAATTTTCCTTAGCAGTATAGAAAAACCACCAAGACTTTTAACTTCATGAAAATAAAATTAAGTACTATTATAAGGCATTTCACGTACACATACCTTGTTGTCGAGTGCCTTTTGTTCAAGTGGAACTCGGAAGAAACGCTTGCATGTAGTATATACAGTCGTGCCCGATTATAATGAAATCAAAGGGACCCGGTGAAAATTTCGTTATTACCTTAATTTCTTTCCAAAAATAATGAATAGTACTACACACTAAAGCAAGGAGGACTTGAAATTATTACGTTATAATCATAAATTCGCTATATACGACTTTGCTGTAAACGAGTGCGACTGTACCTATAAAAGATGAAAATGCATAATTTGAAACAACAATGTGGATGAATTTAAGACAAAAAAAGAGAAAAAAATGAAAATAGAAGATTTTTTTTTTTTGAACTCTTAACTCTTTTATGTATGAAAGAGCTATTAAAATTTTGGGATTAGTAATATCAAAAATGTATTTTTATCAACTCTTTGCATCCAAACATAGTTATTTTAGTTCCTCAATTTTTTTTTCCTTTAAAATTCATTCTTGTATGTGCACCTTTTAAATTTTTATATATATATATATATTTATGTTTCTCCTTTTATGTTTTAATTTTTTGTAGCTCGGTCAAAATTCTGAAAAATAATTGTCCTACAAATATCATACATTGCCTCAATCCTGAAATATTTCCATGTATAAAGTTTAAAAAAAAGATTTGAATTCTGTTTAATATAAACTATTGTTGTTAAAAGTCATTGAGTCCAAAGATGTAGAATATTTATTTTATACAATTATACTGTAGACTTCTGACCAAGAATTACTTCAGGTTAGGTTTATAAATCCTTGTGATCTTATGTACATAAAATTATTTTTATGCAAATGATTTTTAAAATTTAGAAACCTATATGAAATATCCAATCTAGTTTAGAATCCAGCATAACATGAAAAAATATATAAAAAAATTGTTCAAGTCTTAAAGCCAGCACTAATTGAAAACTCATTCAAATCTATATATTCATATCTTTAATAATACTGAAACATATTTTTAGTTCTAATACAGAAAGCAAATTTTGAGCATTTGTTTTATTTGAGTTGTTATAAGGAAGCTTAAAGGAAAATATGATTACTTAAATGTTCAGTTTTCCTAAAATTCAAATAATTTATAGCAAACAAATCTTAAATAAGATATGAGTACAGGTTAATTCAAAGCTTAGCTAAAGCAATTACTGTACATGAAAAAAAAGTTGAATCTATTGGTGGAAAAATTTAGATAATTTCACAAATATAATGCCTTGAAGTTTAATACAGTTTAGAATAAATTTGAAAGCAGATGGCACTAATTATGAACACCACAGAACCATTTGCAAGTGTAAAGTTTGAGTTTGTCTACATCAAAATCGGTTTTTAACACTCTTAAAATATAAATGGGCAATTTTATACAGAATCAACAGCAATAAACCTTCTAATAATAATTTAACTTTGTGCTAAGTAAACTGTAATAAAAAATAATTTCACATTAAGAAAGCGTGAAATTATTTTTTATTACAATAAGCATTCTGTTGATTCTTGCTCTGTGCTGAATACAAATTTTGTCATTAGTTTTAATTATATCCAATTCAAAAATAATTACATTATTAATACTCTAGTTATTGCATTTTTGAGCTAATCCCACCCCCAAAAGGGGGAGGGATTAGCTCAAGAGGGGTATTTTAAACAATAATAAATTTTTGACTAATTAAAAAAGGAAAAAAAAACCTAGTAGCTTTACTCTTTAGTTATTTTGCTGATTATATATGCCAGCTGATTATAGAATCCAGAAGAAAATTTTAAAAAAAAGGTTCTAGTCTTTAGGCAACAACTGAAAACTCTCATGAGTCAATTATTCAGCATCCAATTATGGGCATGTTCTTTTAACTTTTATATATGAAGGTCCGATTGTATTAAATTTTCTGTGTTTTGTATAATTGTGTTAGACTTTTACACATGCCAGTAAAACGGATCTTCCAGTTCTTAAGAAATATTTTTTGTCAAATATGTATTTTAAAATGTGTTCACAAATTTTGATGTATGTTGTTAAAAAGAAGGTTCACATAAATGACACAATTTATAACAGTTGGCTGGAATCTAACTGGTCTTTTGTCATATTTTTACTTAATTGTTACGAAACTAGTCATTATATAACAAAAGATCTGATTTTATCGATCTGGGAAAATGTTTATTTAGTTTTTTACAATATATATTTCTATCAAAGTATAAAATAGAAAACACATTTCTATTACATTTATGTCCTTGTCAAATCATCAAATCTACAATAAAACTTTTTGTTTATAATATCAGTTATTTTTGTAACCTTTGTAAGTATTTATTAGTTTTTTATTGAGAAAATTTTGTTTTACATATCAAAAAAGTCATTTTAAATTTTTATAAATATTGATGTAGTTGAAGATGTTTATACTGTCTTAAAACTTTGAAATTTTACACAGATTAAAAGTATATTTTTACTTGTAATTTAGTTAATTGTTCAAAATGCTGCAATAAAAAAAACATACATTTGTGGTAAAAATTTTAGTTCTGATACCATCATTGTATAATGTTATTTCCGAGATCATTTTATTCACTACGATAAAGTGTTTGAGCAAAGTTGCTAACACAGATTTTCTCAGAAAAATGAGTTAAACTTTAAGAGTTTATACAATGAGCATTTACCTCCAGGGGGTTGTTGGGTTATGCATTACAAACAACAGTAGAAAACTTACTTCATCATTCGCAAATGAACTCTGAAAACTTAGAAGCATCATTCTGGTCAAAGAGGAAAGATAAACATTTCAATTTCATCTGGTGTTTTGTATATTCAAATTTTGTATATTTCCAGACTTCTGGTTGCTACGATAGAAGCGTGATACTCTCAAATAGTGCAAAAAAATAACAATATAAGCAAAATTCTCTATTTATTGAATTGCAAAAATACAAATTGAGCAAAAAGTAGTTAGAAGACAAACATATAAAATTGCAATATTTTTTATACTTGAGTGGTCAGTATTTGAGAATCTGATATCCATTGCTCTAATTGTTGGATCTGAATTTCAATATTTACTTTTGCAGTGCCACCAAATGCTTGATATTGTTCCACACTGTGTTCATAATCCCAAATCAAAGATATATCTTCACTAAATAATTCACTGCAACAAATAATGAAGAAAATAAAACTGCTATAGTCATTCTCTTAATATATGTATATACATATTGAATTTACAAACATACAACTAAACTGAACTATTTATAATTCTATACTAATTTTTATAAATAGAGTAAAACCCTTCTGTAGCGGAAAACCAACAGGAAAAAAATTATTTGTCTGCAGTAATAAACTGTGTTTGGGTTTTCTATAAGAAATAGAAAGAATAATCAAGATACATGAACTTCAAAAATAAACTTTTAGTTTTCTGCAGACCCAGAGACGTGGGAGGTGGTAACTGTGAGTCGTCTCATGGCACAACAAAACTATGGTTTTTTCTAGTGGGGGTGGGTGACACCTATGCTAGGAACACCACTGGTATTACTGCTATATTTTCAAACGTTTCAATGAAGATTGGTTTAAGATGAATTCATCAGGGTTCTTGAAAAAATATTTTTCATTTTTTGCCACTTTCCCTTTTTTTTTGGGGGGGGGGGGGGGCGGGAAGGAGCTGGGATATACTTCATGCATTTAAAAATTGATGCAGTGGTGAATATACTTTCCTTAGTGTTAGAAATGTATCAACTAATCAAGGTGGTAAAACTTTACAATCAGCATGTTTAAGCATCAAACAGAGATTAATTTTCAAAATAGTAATGTGATGTTAGTGATTATTAACACTGAATATCTAATTAATAACTTGCAACAATTTTGAATCCCCCCCCCCCCCCAAAAAAAAAAAAAAATTCAGGAAACAATTATTTATATGACTCTAAACACCATAACAAGAACAATTTAAAAGAATGCAAACAGCAACTTAAAGAGATACCTTAATGCTTTTAATTGAATTACAGTCAGTTCTGAAATGGGACATTTTTCTTTTTCAGCCAAAGCAACAACTTCTCCAGCAATTTTGTGAGCTTCACGAAATGGTAACTATTGAAAAAAAAATAGATCTCACTAAATAATAACTAAAATTTTATATTTAAAATCATTAAGCCATTTAAAATCATCAGATTCTTGGCTATTTTTTTTCTTTAATTGTTACTAAACCAAATATATAATTTTCTGAAATACAGGGTGTGGCAAAAGTAATGATCCGGTTTTGAAGGGTTATAAAAAAACATACAGTTTGAGACTTAAAACTTTTTTATTTTGATCTGTATATAATCCCATTTTTTTACATTAAGTTTTGAATACCACTTCAGCAAGATGGCTGCCTTTTGCAGCAATACACTGATGTAGTCTATTTTTCCACGCAGAGAGAATAGACAGCATCTATGTGTGCATTTCAATATCCTGCATAATGTTACAGTCCCTAAGCTTTTTTTGGTGGGGTTATTTGAAGGAGAAAGTTCCTCATACTTTAGAAGAGCTGAAGGAAGGAATTATCAAGGAAATATCCGCCATACCCCTTGAAATTTGCAGGAAAGTTTCCCAAAACTTCAGAAATGGACTGCATCAGTGTATTGGAGCTGAAGACCGCCATCTTGCTGAAGTGGTAATCAAAACTTAATGTAAAAAAATTGGGATTACATACAGATCAAAATATAAAAAGTTTTAAGTTTCAAACTGTATTAGTTTTTTTTTATAACCCTCCAAAACCGGGTCATTACTTTTGCCCCACCCTGTATGGAATGGAATTTAAAAACAACCAAACCATAATTTGCATCACATTTTCATTAATACAAAATCAGATAATGCTTCAAAATTTCTGAAAACAATCAAGATCAAAAGATAATAAGCAATTTATTATGTATAATTTTCATTACTTGGTTATTTATTATGCATATTTTATTACTAGATTGTTGCACTTACATTTTTTCGAACAAGATAGTAAGCTACATCTGTTGCTAACATTTCAGGTGAAAGAGCAGATGAACATGCTTCTTTATTGATCTATCATTAATCAAAAGAGAAAGAGTAAATATGAAATAAAAAATACACATATGAAGTATAAATGGAGAATTATCAGCTAAAGTTTGATAACAAATGGTCATAATATTAATGTATTCTGAGAGTTTATTTATTATTTTTTAAATCCATTAATTTATTATTATGCATGCATGTCTGAATCAGTGGGGAAAGTTTCAAATTGTGTTTCACTTATGACCAAATACAGCTTTTCTCAGAACCATTTTCATACCTGAAGTAAATGTTTGGCAAATAATTAGAAATTATAAAATCAAGAAGGTACAAAAGAAAATAAAATGCATTTGAAATTAATAATCAAAACAAGCAATGTATAACCGCCTTGAAAATAAGTAGTAGATAAAATATGAAAACGTAATTTAACATATTTGAAAAGAATAGTTTGATTACTTTTACAGTTTCTTGTTAAATTACCCCATCTGGAATCTAATAAGCCCAAACCTATATAAATAAATAACTATGCGGAATTCACAAGTCTAGCATCACACAAATGTCTCCTGAAAGATTCACATGCTATGGTCACACAAATATTCATATGAAAAAAGTTCTGGAGTATTTGTGCAAAGCATTTTTGAAGTAACTTGAAAATGAAAACTATGTTTCTGATTCATGATACAGAACATCAGATTTCAATTCCATAATTTGCTTATTATTATGGCCAGTAATTCTTAAAAAAAGAGTCAGTAATCAGTAGTTCAGCCCATTCCTCTATTTAACTAAAATATGTATAAAACCTGATGTAAAATAGAAGCATCAAGAAAAAAATAAGACTTTTTAAAAATTAATAAAGGATATTATTTACCAGCACTGCAAGCATTGTTTCACAACAAATGTGCTTTTAATCTGTTTCCAAAGTTGCATTAAAAAGAAAATAAAGGGGGAAAACCTTCTAATCCAGGGAAATTTTTCACAAGTTTGCATTATTCAAAATCTTTAAGATGGAATTGTCTCAAATCCTCCCTCCCCCCTGTTCTTCCTTGTCTTATGCAAATGGCAAGCAGATTTTATGATTTGTTGGAACTCTATAGGTCTTTCAGATTGCATTTTTTCTGTATGAAATTTTTAAAATTTAAATGATATAAACAAAAGAACATTTTACACAGGGCAATTAAAATCAGCAATAAAAAATTGCTCTTTAATTATAGAGATTTTTTACTGCTTTGTCACTCTTTAGGATGAAATTTTTGTTCGAGGTATTTTTTCAGTTCATCCTGAAAAATATTTTTAATGGAGAAAATCTTTTGAAAAATCTTACCGTTAATGATTCAAGAATGCCACATGCTATTTTCAGAATCTCTACCAAGCAATAGTATGTATCAAACAAAGGCTCTTTGTCTTCCTAAAATATTTATGCAATCAAAATTCTTAGAATACATGGTTTTTGGTGTACAATTTTAATGTCAATGTACAATTTACATAAAAAATACGCATAATGCATTTAATGCAACGATTTTCCGAAGTTTTGATGAATTTTCAAATTGCAATTCTAGAGAAAGTTTGTATTTAGGTCACTCTTGCACCTCATGTAGTCAGGACTCTGGAAAAATTCACTAAATCATTAACTCCAGTTTGAGATTTTGTCAATATAAACTTTCAAATTGTTGTGAAAATAATTAACCATAAAAGTGTTGTGAAAATTATCAGCAATAAATTGTTGTGAAAATAATCAACAATCAATAGTAAATAACATTTTGCAAACCCCTAACTTCTATAATAAGTTTACTTATGTAACTCTTAAATTGCGTTACTGTTTAATATGAAATATATTACGAAATAATTACTTGCATTTTATAATTCAGCGCATTAGTCTACCAAATACTTTTTTTGGACTTTGCGATTTTTATCAGAACTCCAACGATACAGTGCCCACAGCTATTAAAATCATTTCTCAATAAAATCCGCTGTTAATTTGAATCAAATTTACATTAATGTGAAACCATTTTAAAACCACCGTTTATGTAAATCTGCACTGCTGCTTATAAAAATCGAAGTTTCAGATATTTTAATATGTTGACCGTGTGCCAAATCAAATCAAAGTCATGAGGAGCTTTTCATATCCAAACATGAAACATGAGTTGCAATGCTTAACCTTTTCTTTCTGGTACAATATCTTGTCCATTATTTTACACACAGCAACAATTGCTGATCAAACATTATCAGCCTGATCAAATTTTCCAATCAAATGAGTCTGGATTACATTACTGGGAACGTTTTTTAAATATTTTAATGTTTAATAATGAGTATGTTGCAAAAAACGAAAAAACTCGAGCAGAGATTATTGAATATTAGAAAAAGGTGGAGATAAAGAACATTGATTTTTTTAACATATTTTCAGACATTATTGAACACATGATTAACTGATTCTTCAAAACAAACCACAATAAGTCAGTATTAAAAATATACATACATAATCTAATTATATATTAAATGAATTAACTAAACACATAATTCATGTACTTACTGCCTTGGATTTCTTTCTTAACTTGCATTTTTGGAACTAATTCTAGTTAGTGCGGAGGAAACATAAAATTTATTTCAAATGTAACTGGTTTTAAAAACCAGCCACTTAATAAAATAAAACCTTCAGAACAAATATGATTTTGTAAAGTAGAGGGGACTGTATTATGTTGGGAAATAAAAGACAATAAAATGTAATTTCTCATACGTTTTAACCACTAATTTATTTGTTAAACAGGTTTGACTAAAATTTATCATGAGTTAATGAGTATGAGCAAATTAATTACCAAAAAAAAAAAACCACACATGCATAATTTCAATGATCTTCACTGTTTGTTATTTGAAATAATATAAAACCATCAAGTATAATATCACAGATAAAATACCTGAAGATCTTTGTTGAATGTACTAGGCAGTCCTTTCAAAACAACAAGAAAACCAACACACTGCAAAAAAATCAACAAAATGATGCAAGAAGTTCTTGAAAATTTTCAGTAGAGAAATTTCAAAGATATATTGTCTTAAAGAAACTAATTGCTTTTGTTACATACGCTATTTTTTGGATAAAATTTTTAAATATTGATTATTTATTTTATAATACGTATTGGTTTAACATAAGATGACTTCAAGTACTTTTTGAGCCATCCTGGTAATAAAATTTCAGAATTCTATAAAAAATTGCACAAATATAAGCTAAATTGTACATCTATAAAAAAAATAAATTATTTTTTATTAAACTATAATGTGATATAGCTACTTTAAAAATTATATCATAATGAAAATAAATATCATAAATAAAACTTAATTGGCTGTCTCGTAAAAATTCAGCAACAAATTTTCTCAAAGATAAAACTCAAAAATTTGTAAAAGAAAATTAAAAAGGAATGAAATATGTTTAACAGATATTTCCTTATTACCCATTGTTTAACAACAAATTAACTTGTAAATTATTTTAAGAAACAAATTTATCAGGTGTAAATACGTTTTTTAAAAAATCTCTTTCGGGAATAAAGCCTGCAATATTTAGTTTGTTGTGTCTATTTTCAATGACCAAAAATTAATTACCAATTAATTATTGGTCATTGAAAAAAATTTCTAAATAAAAATGATTAGTGAATAAGAATTAGAGTATATATTTTAAAAATTAAAAGAAGCATAAAAAAATGCATAAGGTTGAAAGCAATAAGGACCAATTTAATAAAACACAGCATTGGATTTTAAAAATTGCATCTCTTTTTATGAACTTACCAAACGCAAAGTGATAGAAGAGGAAGCAAGAGCAAATACTTTAATCCGTTTTCAAGTAGAAAATATTTAGCACTAATAACTTTTTGAAGTTGTTAATTTTAAGTTGATTCATGGAGTTTCCTAAAAGCCTAAAAATAATCATTAAACATGAGGGATATATCACTTAGGCACGTCTTAAAAAGCAGACATATTATTCTTTAAGACTTAATTAATAAGAAAGCATTTTAGAGGTAAAAAAGTCGGACAATAAAGAGCAAAATATGATGTTTATGTATTCATAAAAAATACGAAGCAGAAAGTTTTTGCAAAGGTATTTTACAAGGTATTTAAAGTTTTAATAAAGAAGAAATTAGCACACTGGTGATGGGCTATGAAAATCTGTTTTTATGTCCAGTGCTAGGTGATGGGTCACGGAGATTTCGGGTTTAAAGTAGGGGTTGAGTGTCATTTCTTCACTTTTAATTTAAAAGAAAAGAAATGAAAAAATCAATTCCTAGGTAAAACCAGAAATCTCCGTGGTCCGTGAACTAGCGCTGGACATTTAAACAAGGAGATTTCCATATCCCATCACCAATGTGTTAATGATCACCACATCAAATATGAAAATCAAATTAGAAATGAATTTTAAGTATTCTGATTCAAAAAACATTTTGTCTTATAAATAACTCACATTTCCAATTAGCCGTCCTGTTTTTCCTCTAATTAACTCTAAACTATCAGCATTTTTCTTCTGAGGCATCAAGCTGCTGCCAGTGCTAAAATACAGCATATATCATTCCATTAAATAATTTCTTGTGAAAAAACAATTAAAAAAAAGTTGGAAAGAGCAACAGAAAATGTTTCTATACAGCACTTAACAATTAAGTCTTGATTAATTGGAATAAACCAGATCAGAATTTGTTCTCATACCTCAAAAGAGATGATTGATGAAAATGTTTAAAATATAATCATCTCTATAAAAATAACTCTTTTTGCATATAACTACATATCAAACTTCAATACACAATTATAAAAAAACAATGTATGCTAACACTTTTAAATTACAAAAAATACACTAAATTACATGAGACTATTATCAAATTATAAATTAAAAAAATTATGAATCATCAACCAAAGCTGTCATGAGTAATTTAGAAAATTAATATAGTAACATATCAGTAATTTTAAAAATTTTAATTTTTATGCACTATAGTAATTTTAAAAAATTTACAATTGTGATTTAGAAAAGAAATTGGGAGAACTGCTAATAAACTTTTGGTTTGGAATAGAAAGCAAAGACTCAAAAAATATAATGCTTTTTAAATGTGCTTTCCAAGCAATAAGCTCAAATTTTACTGTATGCTGTATCAGTAGAACGAAATAAACTCACCACTACACTGAAATGAGTTTGCTTAGAAACCTGAAACAATTTTATGAGAACTAGTTGTAAACTTATATCATAAACATGCAATTTTTCATTTAAGTTGATATTAGCATAAAGATGTCATGTCATTGATCATAGCTGTGACAATACATGATAGTTTTCTTTCAAATTTATTTCATTTTACTTTTGTTGAATAAAATTAAAACACAAGGAAGGTTTTCTTGATTTTATCTGTTAACTGTGCATCTCTCTCAAGTCAGCTTAGGTCTCTGTAATTTAAAATGCTGTTTCGTTATTAAATGTGTTGTTGTTATTCCTGTGATTAATTTTCTTGCTTATTGAATATAATCTATGTTTTCAAGACTGCCACTTCTCAAAATTATCCTGAGCTTTTTACTTCAATCTAAGACTGCACATAAAGAACTCCAATTAACTTAATGGATACTCATCAAAAAACAAGCTTCGAAAAAAAAGCACTAGAAAACAAATCACAGATAAACTCACTCCTCAACTATTTAGTTGTTACACTAGAAATATTTTTCAAATACTTGCCTATATCCATCAGCTATTGTCACAAAGCCAAATTCTTTTGAGCTGTATAAAATCAAGTCTTCAGCCCACTTGCTAAAGTGTGTTGCAAGAAGAGAACCCCAAAACAAAAATTCAGCTAGAGTATGACATAAAATATTATTTACAGAAAATTCTATGAAAACATAACAAAAATAAAATTAAAACAACATAATTAGAAACTTTTGAAAAAGTGCACCATTTTATGCACCAACAAAAAATTGTGCTTAAAAGCTAAACAGATGTTTTAAGTCTCTTCCATGCGAAGCTCTAAAAGCAAAAAAGCTTAAAAAGAAGTTGATTGCTCTTTTAAATTTTGCCCTTTTTTTTAGCTTTGCAGTGAAGAATAAACTTTTGAAGCTTTGAAACAGCTGTTTATACTTAAACAAAAATTTTAAACTGCTCATCATCTTCATTAGGTTTTGCTTTGCACTTAAAACATTAATTTTTTATTGGCAGAAAAATACCCGATTATTAGAATGTGTTGGGTTTCAGTTTGAGAGGACCTGGCAAAGTTTGCTTTATTTACTATGTGTCCACTGTATGCAACCACACTGGTGATGCAATGCAATCTAAGTCATTTCACAAAAATTAGAGCCACTAGCTTTGGAACTGTGGAGAAAAAATTTTCCCTTTCAAAATGAAAAAAGTGATTCATATTTGTGAGTATCTCACATATTACAACAAAGTTTCATCAAAGCAATGTTAGAGAATACTTTCTAAACTAGAATTCTATTTTGATGATATTACTAATGCCACTAGGATAGTCCAGCTCCACTGGCATTTTGAGCGGGAATTAAGGTAGAGGGAGAGCCTGATAAATGGGGCCCTGTAAAGGCAAGACTATGACTTCACCATTTACCTGTAGATGGTGGCATGAATCTATCTCCACCACCATAATTTAGGCATAGTACTAAAAGTCTGCAATACCCTGCACTATGATAACAACTAGAAGCCACAGGTCTTTTGGATCCAGCTTTGACTAACATGTACTCGATGGGTATCTTACAGAAAGGGGCCATGAAGCCAGAATTCTTTGAACCTGAACCCGAAGCAATGACCCTAGAGCACTCATTACCAATGACAAGTTCAGTGAAGATCACGATAGCAGAATTTGCATTTGAACAATATTATATTAAGTAACTGCAATTAACAAAGTAGCTACATATAAATGACTACAGCAATTTTTCCTCCAGAAATGTTTACATTAGAGTTCATTTGTGACTTTCATGTTATGTTTTCTTCTCAATTCAATTATTAAAATTAAAAGTTTGCTCTAAGATTGATCTTACTGCATGCTATTTATATTGCAATAATAAAAATTATTTTGATTTTATTTCTGAAAAAAATGCTGAGAATTTTAAGGCATTATCTTAAAGGAAAACAATTTGTTAAATTGTAAAAACATTTTCACATACCAATGAAATCACGGTCGCTTACAGCATATAAACTATTTGGGGTACAGCCAGAAAATCCCAGTTCTATAAATGAAATTATAAGCAGATTTCAGTCATCTTTTAAATTTATTAACGTATTTTACACTAACAGATGTATTGTTTAAATGAAAATGATTCAGGAAAGTAAAAAGCGAAACCAAAATAAATTAAGCACAATAAAAAAAAAATAAACCTTGACTATCCAAGAGTATTACTTTGCATTGCAAATCAAGAAGGATACATATCTCATTTTTTTTCGAAGTCCCCCCCCCCCCTGTAGGTATCACTTATTAGGATTATATTGATCTCGCATCCAAATACAGAAGCTGCATCTGATTACAAAACTTTTAATCATTAACCAAATAGGACATGCCTCAAAAAAAGATGAAATACTTAGCAAAATAGACCTATTACAATTTTCTACAGGATAATGTTGCATTTCTGAGACATTATTTTCATGGATTTAGCAATGCATGGATACTCTCTTCCTCCTCCATCCACCTATGCATCATTATTTCATTAATAATTATGATTTATAGGCTATCAGTTTCTTTCCCATATTTCTTATCTTTTCAAAAATGTTCCTCTTGATAAGTTCTTTCAAAATAAATATGCTAGTTTTGTAAAGATCCGAATGACATGATTATTATTCTAATAAATTGCCCAGCAAAATTTTGGCATAACATTGTTAGTTGTATCATTATTTCATTAATTTCTCTGCTCTTCAATGTCTCTGCTTCATTTTCATATTGCACTAATTTATCTTTTAATAATTTTCTTTGTAAAATGGAATATTTGGTAAAATATTTTATTTTTGAGTTTTGCATTGAGTAATAAAATATTACACTTTTTATTAGCTCTTCAAAAGAAAAAGAGAGAGAGAGAGAAAAGGAGGGGGAGGTTCAAATAGATTTGATAAATGCTCCTTTTTTTTTGTTGTTTAAGCACAATTTATTATGGATTGTTAAATTCAGGTGCTAAATGATAAAGATAAGTTCCTTTTTCACTGAATGCATCTTAATTTAATTTCAAGAAAGAAGAAATTTTATCTACACTGCATGGAAAACCAACTTGCGTCATCTTACTCGAAAATGGATGAAAATAGCGCCAGAATGACAACACCTATGCATTTTTTCATCACTTTTAAAATATATATTTTTTAAATGTTAGTTTATTATTGAAATTACAACCTAATGACATCTTTCATTCAACATTTGTCCCCCTTTCATTCACAGCACCCCTTTCATTGAAGTGGACCTGATCAAGAATTTAAATTTTCATAGAGCCATTTCATTACACAAGCATTTCTAGACTTAAAACTTCTTAAAATAAAAAGTGACAACAAGCTTAATGCAAAAATATTGTGTTGCTGAAAAGGAATTATAATAATCACACAACAATCATCCAAACTAATTACTTAAAGACTTTTTGTTGTCACGGTAAAATGCTTACCTTTTGCTAAAAGCTCTCTGTCGATGGGAAATGGGTTTCCAGCTAAGGCACCACTAAAATGAACAATTACAATAAATTTGTTTACTTAACTTATATAAAATTAAGCAGTATAATTAAAAAATTAAGGATACAAAGAGGTTTAAGTAAAACAATTTAGGAAAATATAAAATGTAGCAATGGAAAATCAGTTCAATCAATCAATTTTTAAGATAAATTAAATAAATAAAGAGGGTGGTCTCAGAAAAGGATCAAGACTGCGGTGCCAAACATTCTACTGATGAAGCAGGAGAAAAAATAAGACATTTTTGTTTGCTTAACATGCCTCAATACATATAAAAGCAAAACATTTTCAAAATAGTTTTTATAACATTTCAAATTTATTATTTTAATTTATGTACTTTTTAATTTATGTACTTTTTAATTTATGTACTTTTTAATTTATTTACTTTTTAATTCATAGCATACACTTAATAATTCAAAAAATATACAGAAACCGTCAATTTCTGGATGCCAGCATTTTCAAGCAGATTTACTGCATGAGAAATTTAGTTAGATAAAATTGAATGAAATTTAAATACAAATATAAGGAGGATTTTTTCCCCCTATCAAAATCAAAGAAAATTCAAATGCAAAATCAAATGTATAATTAGTTTATCAAAAAAGCGCATCAAGTGCCCCTAAACTCTTACTTAGACAATAAAATTTATACTCACACAACACATCAAAACTCAAAAAGAAAATTCTTAATAATCTAGTGTACAGCAGTACTATATTTCTCGCAGTTTTTATCTATTTGTACATTCATTTTTAATTATTTATTTATATTTTGATTATTTATTTTTTTATTAATCTTAGCCAAGTCAATGAACATACCTATCAACTAGCTTAAAAACACCATTTTAGAATATTTTTTAAAGCATACCTTCCAAGAGGACACATATTCATTCTTGAAATTACATCTTCTAATTTATCAGCATCATTGCGAAAATACCAAGCATAACTGAAATGTCAATTCAAAAGATTCATCATAAAAGTCACTTCAATTTTATTAATAACAAGCAATTTTCATAGAAAATAGTGTTCTTACAAAATTATTTCTTTCAAATGTTATTTCCAATTAACAAAAGAGCATACTACATATCAGGCATAGCTAAAAATTAACTTGATTGTGCTTTTTCATCTAAAAGTTTTATCAGCTAATCAATGGGGAAACTTTACAAATAACATTTTTCACACAAAAAGATAGAAATTTCTATCAATTTCTCTTTTTTATTGCAATAAATTTCAGCTTAAGGTTTCTTATTTTTTTAAAGAAAGAAAAACAGCCTCTTGTTTATTAGTATTTTATGAAAGTGCACCAACAAGATGCTTCCTAGTTGGATACAATATTTTTAATTAGCTTAATCCTTAAGAAGATAGAAAGTTATTTATCATCATGAATAATTTGAATAAAAATATCTCTTAATTTCACCTTCTTACAATCTTTTCTCACCATGTTACAAATTCTATTTTTAGCAAGCATGCAAAATTTAAAGAAGAGAAAAACTCTTCTAATTTTTATAAGCCCTATTCTTTTAATCTCCTTTTTTTTTTTTTTTTTTTATCTGCTTGTACCTCAAAAATGAGTTTAAGGATGTGATATTGTGATTATTACGACATTTGTATTAATTTTCAGTATTATTTAATTAGTATTCAGGAAAATAGAGTAAATGCAAAATGGTTATCTATCCCAGCAATTGAATAGTGATAATCAAAAATTTTTACAAATGAAATCATCAAAACTACTGATGATAAAATTTAATATGAGAGTAACTTTAGAAATAACAGAAATTGCAACATAAAAAAAAAACAACATATGTACAAAGAGATGATGACGGAAATGAAATAAATGGTGCAGTACTAAATACTGGTTGTTAAATTTTATACCTGAGCAGCCAATGGCTCCAACGGATGGGTTGAGCTCGTTGCAGATGAGTATAACCGGGCATCAAAATGTCAACTTTGCTATAAAAGAAAAGAAAACAATATATCTTGCACAAGATTACAAGATAGAAATGCCATCTAGAGGGAAAAAAGAAAATACAATAAAGCGATGGGGGATGCAATCTTAAATGCATGCAATTAAGTACACAAAATAAAGCACAAAAAAAAATCCCTGAAAAACTTTTCATTGCAGAATTTCACATTAACCTTTTAACTGTCATGCCCAAGATTATCTCGGGCACAGCACGGGTGTTCCAAAACGAGTGGCAGCTGCCTCAAGCGAATATGCAGTGGCTACAAAACCTTAAAATTTTTATGCATGTAATTCAAAATATCAGTTTTAACTACTAAGTATATTTTATTTTGTACTAAACCTTTGATTTTTGCAATAAAACAAATTGACAATATATGTACCCAAATCATCAAAATAACTTGACAGTTAAAGGGTTAATACATATGCCAATATGAGTCAAATAACTGTTTTTTTTTTTTTTTTGGTTGGCAAAGAAAAAAACAAGTTTCTAACAACCAACTATTTAATGATTTGACTTAAAAATGAAAGCAAATTATTAATGAATGCTTCAATCTAAGAAAACAATTTCTTTGTAAACTATAATTTGCAACAAGTTGATTTTTTCTTCATAAATAAAAGCTATAGCAAGGAAACTAATGCTTTACAAAAAAACAATGTTCAATTTATATCCTATGGGGCAAGATATCACATGACACAATAGAAATGCAAAAATTTACAGATAAATTTGAAAAAAAAAGAAAATATACATGAAATAAACTTAACTTTGAAAACCTAAAGACCAACTACATTCGTTGAATATATGATTAAATAACAGTAAACTTTCCACTGAGGCTGGTTAAAATATTTCTTCTTTCTTCATCTTATGATTCAACCCTTAAACGTACTTTAAACAAAAAGGGGATATTTTTAAAATTTCTATACTATTCTAAATGGAATTTTTAAAGTTTTTAAGCAATGTAATTTCTTAATATAATTTTATCATTTAATATAGTTTAAATAGGAAAGTTTTCAACATGAAGTTGCAACTAGCTATAAATAACCAAGGCTATAAACGGAAACCATAACAGTTAAATAACTACAGTAAAACCCCACAAATCCAAGCTAATTGGGGCTGTAGCCTGTTTCGATTTCAATTTGTTCGGATTAGCCAAAAACTATTCATAACACTAAAAACGAATCCTTGTTACGGTATAGGACTTAACATTGAGCGATTCAGGTTGGTTTGGCTTGCAGAAATTTGTTCCATCAGTGAAAAAATTTAACAAAGAAAAGGGACTACCGCCTCGAACTCTACTTCTGATAGACAATGCCCCTTCTCACCCATCAGACATGCGACTGATATGCTGGGACATAAAAGCAGTTTTTCTGCCTCCCTATGTTACATCACTGCTGCAGCCCATGGACCAGGGGGCTCTACAGAATGTAAAACTGAACTACCGGAAAATGCTCTTACGATATCTTATTGAAGAAAATGGTTCCCTTTTTATCCTTGAGAAGATCAAGAAAGTTATTATAAGAGACGTTATTTACTGGGTTGCAGAATCGTGGCAAAATACACGTGAGAACTTACTGCGGAGATCTTGGAAGAAGCTGTGGGCTAGCCTCGAGTTCGAGGAAACACCTACCAATACACCCGTCACACAAGACGATAACACTGAGCTACTTCATCTTGTTCACCAAGTACAAGGTTGTGAGGATGCTGGAGAAGGTTGTTTAGAGGAGTGGTCAAGAGTTGATGTCAATGAAGAATGCAGCCAACATGAATTAGTGAGTCTGGTCCTAAGTCAACATAACGATAATGTTGCTAGTGACACTGAGAAAGAAGAAACTCCGACAGTCAATGTGACTTATACTGATGCTGCCTCTGCTCTTGACCTTGCATTGCGCTTCGTAGAACAACACGCAGCAGCCATGCCAAAGGATGTTATGTTTATTGCACGCTGGCGCAATTGCCTCCGCTGGAAGGTTTTCGTCACTTCAACAATTGAAGTTAACTGACTTGATATTTTGTGAGTTTGTATTGCTATAAATAGTAATTGTTTTACAAATTTAATAAGTAAAAGTTTTTAATTGTTTTGTTGTGACAAAATAAATAGGTTTCTCTTTTTTTTGCATGTGTTTTTCAAATTTAAATTTGTTAAAAAAAAACTTGTTCGGATTTACCTGGATTTCGGATTTTCGGGGTTCGGATTAGCGGGGTGTTACTGTATATTGAAAGCATGTTAACTTACGATTTTGCACGTTGACAGCAGATTTTGACAAATGACACCAGCAAACATTTTAGCACTGCAGCTTGCTCTCTTAACCACAATCTCTCATCAGTAGCTACCTGCAATTCATATGCAATAACATTAAAAAGGCATTTTTGCAAAAGAATATAGCAGAAAAACTCATTTCACAACCTATCTCTCTTAGAAATTATTTCTGTTTACAAAGTTTTTCTGTGAACCATCACTATTAGTTTTTGAACATAGAATTCTTATAAACCCAATTTGTCATTGTGCTTGATTTGAACAAGTAATGATAAATGTGGTTTTTCATTAAATACCTGGTCGTTTCTACTCCTTCCTACGTGAAGTTTTCCTCCTATTTCATTTCCAATAATTTCCTAAAAAATATTAATGAAGTTTTTAGAAAAAATGTAAGTTTTACTCATATTTGTAAGTTAATGTTAAACGTCATTCTACATTTATGTTAAATAATAATAAAATATAGAACCTGTCAAAAAACACACATTATACACATATACATACATTATTTGAAATATTTATTTTTATTTTCCTCTAAAACTATTTCCCGTAATTTTAGCAATTTCAAATACTTAGCTAAAATTTCACTTTGTGATAGACATTTTTAGTTTCAATATTTAATAATTTGCCTCTAATATATGTGTGTCTGTGTGTGTGATGATCAGTATTCTTTATTTAAGGCATTTACAATTAATGATGCTGTATTTAATGTAACCTCATATAGTTTGATCATGCATTCTATTATCTTTTTTTTTTTAAACGAATCAAATATGGAAAAATAGAAAAAAAGGGTTGAATTAGTTCATTCTAAAATATTTTTAAATGATAAATGTATGTTCTTCATCAGAAAAACAAATTGTAAAAAGTGTAATAAATATAAAATAGAATTTTATGCAAATTTTTAAAAAAAGATAGAAATCCCTCTTCCTTCTAATAACTTTTATTGAAAAATTCCCTAATGTTCCAGTTTCTTGTATCCTATGAGTTTTCAAACTTATGAGACACTCTGAAGCGTGGGGAATTTATGAAATTTAAATCTATTATTTTACTTTGAGTCTTCTTTCATTTGCAGAATGAATATCTTCATCATTCTTTATTTCAAATGTATTCGATGCCCATTCTGCAGCAATCTAAGGAGACAAACACATAAATTGTAGAAATGAGCAACATTTTTAGTACATAAAATTTGGACAAAGCTTGTATACTGAATTAGAAAGAATCAATTTTTTTTTTTTCTTTGGTAACACTACAATTACCAAACAAACATTTCCCGAGAAAGATTTAGGGAGGAGAAAATAAATAAATAAATAAATGAGAAAATAAATAACAAAATAAAATAAAATTACTTAAAAAGAGACATTGATAATATAAATCATAAATCTTTGGAGATCAAAAAGAAAGACACAAGTAATTTCTTGTAGAACAGTGAAAGCATATTGATATATACTTCCAGAGCTTAATTTTATTAACATTCTGTAGGAAATCTTGAGACCAAAAGCTATTTTTCACAGAATAAATAAACACTTTCTGTAGGCATTTCACCATAATCATATTACATGAAAGAGATGAGCATTCTGCATAGAAATTGCAGGTAATAAACTTGCACTGATTCTACAAATATTCACCACAAAGATGTTTCACAGATCCAAGACGATCTATCAAACTGACACTTATGAACCCTATTGAAAAAGTGGGGTTGAACTTTTGTCATAATCTACAAAAGCAACAACTTTCCATCAGGGATGTAGATGTAACAAATAACAATAAGTGATTTGGCTACATAGCTGGAAACTAAGTAATCAGACATTTCCTTTAGGATGAAGTGACATATTCTGACTAAATATTAAGGCAAATGAGAAATGTTATAGTTAAAACAATATGAACATTCAAACTGTGAATTATTTAACTTAATCATATGAAAATGGATATAAATCTACTTGTAAACTCAAAAACTATTTTTTTATGAACCTACAAATACTTCTCATAATTTTGATGTAATTTTCAAATTTCCAGAACATCCTATGTATTACATGAGTTTTTTAGAAAAACTTTCTTAGAAGTTTTTACAAAATTATTATATTTATAATGGTTATGCTTCTTGAACAGCAAAATAATTTATAAAACTTTTACATAATTCTTAGAAAATGAAAGAACTTTAAAAAAGATTTAAAATCTGTTTCTTAAAAAAGAAAAATGTTTCAAAATTCTTAATCTTCCTATGAGCCCTGGGAAAATTTACAACAGTTGTAATTGAATCTGTATTATAACATGAACTTTGGAAATATTACCAGATTTTCAGTTACATGAAGAAATCATGTTAATGAACAATAATATAATTACCAATTCAAAAAATAAATAGTGTGAATAAATATGTAAGTTATAAGAATACTTTACCTGAGACAAGCCCAACAACAAACTCTTGCTTTCATCAGAGGAAACTAGATTACACTTCTCAAGAGCTTTTACGTAGGCATAACTACCCTAAAAAATGAAATATATATGAATTATAAAATGAAAAAACTTATTTCGTAAAAATTACTTTGACTACCGATGCAAGAGGAGCTCACGTATTCATAAATGTCCTATTCTTTTATTGATTATCAAAATTAATTTTTTTTTTCCTTTTTCTTTTCTTCTTTTGCACTTAAAAATCTTTCTGCTAAGGCACTTGCCAAAAAAAAAAAATGGAATTACAAAACACTCTTGACTCAGCAAGACTGATCTCTATCTAACAATCATTCTCCTACAATGATTAAAATGATTCAAAGAGAAAAGCAAGAAGGTTGATTGCCCTGGAAATGGTTTGCCTCAGCAGCAGAATGTTTTGCAATGCTCTGTGACAGATCTTAAAGTGATTGAAAATGTCCATCAGGATTTTTGCACATTTTACAAATTTGTTTGTAAACACATAGTAAAGTGTGTGTGGTGCTAGTAAATGAGTGTGGTGTCAATAAATACGAATTAGTATAAAGATACTTGTGGTGTAATCTCTAAATCGGTGGCATATAATATGCTCCATCCTTACAAATTATAACATACTTCAAAAACATTGCAGGTTGATCCTAGTCTGTTTTAAGTCATTCAGTGATTTATCTTCAATTTTTCTGTGACAAAGCTTGTTCTGTGAAGTATATGCCCAGTGGTGTAGCTAGCATGAGTGACACTTGGGACAGGTAGTGATGGTGTCCCCCCGAAGAAAAGATACCCTCACCCTTAAAAAAAAATCACGTAAGAGTGAAGGATGCGTTTTTAATGGAATATATTAAATAAATTTATTTAAAAAAATGCAGCTTTGAAAAAGAAAAACACCATTCCTATCATGAGCCTCATATTTAAAGTATTTGTTGACGACAACGGGTATGATTAGCATAAAAAAATTGCAAATAGATTTTTAAAGGAAATACTTTGCTTAGTTCAAAATACAAAAGAAAATAATAGAAAAAAATATCCAATTTAAAGTATTTGTTTTATTCTATGGAGCTTTTAAAGTTTTTTTTTTTTCCATCATGGCTGAGTGTCACCCATTCTGGGGTTACACTCAGAATGGGTGACACACCGGGAGGGACATACCCCACGCTTTCTTAACTGTGCCACTGTATATGCCACTTTCTAGCATATTTCAATTTGAGGTATCTAGGTCAATAACCTAGGTATGTAATGTCTAGGTTATTTAATTGCACCTCAATTATTTATATGACTATCAGAATTGCACCTAAATTATTTATATAAAGGCCTATTCATATCCTAATAATATATGAGTTATTAAAGTTGCTGTAAAAAAAATACTCAAAAATACTTAACATCTAAAATCACACAGGGGCTAAAATTCAAATTTTTAAGTGAAGGGAGACACAACTCCAAGCTTTTTATATGGAGGGGATTGTGTTTTTTTTGGAAGAGAGATTTTTGTTTCTTTTTCTTGAGAAAAATATCAGAAACTTTTATAAAAGTGAAAAAATGAATCTTTCATTTTTACAGAAATGTTTCAAATCTTCAGTAGGCGGGAGTTCTGAATTCAAATTCTGAAAGGGCTTGATTGTGGTACAAATAACATTTAAGAATAATGTCATACAGAAAATAATGGATAAACAACAACTAGTTTCTTTATTGTTTGAGGACTATAGTTCAAGGAATTCAGGTCAAGTCAAACTCCATTCGTAAATTCTACAAATTTTAGTTCTTTAATCATCATGCCAATGAAATTATTAACAAGTATATTTTACTTTAATTAAGTGTTGAATTTTTACATTGGTTTTTATTAGATCACTACAAATGTCAACTGCAAAAATGCAGAGAAATTATTTAACTTTTCCTATGCAAAAATGTATTTGGAAAAATCTTTAATGTGTACAGAAATCTTTTATGTTGCTATAAAGTTTTTTTAAATATAATTTTAACTTCTCCAGTATAAGCAAAAAAACAACTCTGGTAGTGCTTTAGAGGAGCAGTTGACATTCCAGACTTTATCATACTCCTTGGTAGTGTTAAAGAAACTGAATTTGCACCAAAATAATAACAATGAATATTGAATATTAAGTTTTAAAAAGGCAATCTCTGATGATGGTGATAAAAACAAATCACAAAAACTGTTTAATCTCAAAAGAAAGGATATACATATAAAAAAACCATGCTAAAAAGTCAAATTTGTAGCATACAAACCCTAATATCAACATCCCACAAACGTTTGTCAAAAGATATTGATGTATTAAAAGTTTCCATAGTAGGGTTTAATTTTTCTGAAAATCTTCCTCCCCATAATTTCTCCTCCTAAAAGAAACAACATTTAATACATTTGGCCCTTTTAAAATGCATTTCAAAGTGATTCCATTTCACATATGATAACTTGTCAAATATCATTACTAAGAACCAACTTTGACCGATGATCTTTCTCTGTAATGGAGTGACAGGAATCTGTCACTTTTGTAATAACTTGACTCCATATTTCAGACATTAGTTTGAACCTAAAAAATTTCCCATTAAATGTCTTTAAGTTACTGTTATATTGTAATATTTGTAATGAATTTACTGAATATAAAATGTATTTCATTTTGCGTAGGTTTACTTCTCATTTGACGAGTCAAAAATTAGGAAGCCAGTAATAAACGTAGTAGACCACCACAAGCTTAAAGATCTTTGTAGCAAACTCCCAATAAAACTAACTGATGATCCGTTGTCGATTGTACTAATCCTTAGTCCCCATCAAAAGACACTTGTAGCCAGGGTTGGATTTTTCCCATCCAAAGCCAATATTTCCCATATCAGTGTAAAAACTGGTAAATAACAGGAAAAACTGGTAAAGGCTGGGGAAAACTGGGAGATGCTATATAAAATGTGGAATAATGCAATTAGGAATAAAGTTTAGACCTTCAAATTCAAATTTTCAGTTAGTAGCCAGGGTCCGACTTTAGTTCCACTTTTTAATTAGTTTTTGTTTTAATGGATACTTTTTGCGAACAGTAGCCACTTTATCAATGACTTCATTTTTATTAAATCAATAATTTTTGGCATTTGAGATTTATTCCAATATTATATACAATTTTATGTAGTAGTAGAAAAAGAAATGCAAATTTTAAAAAAAAATTAGTAATAGGGATATTGGTGAAAGGGTGTTTGGATAAAAAAAGAACTAGGTACCGTCAATCAAAAGCCAATGTGATATAGTTCACCTTTTGATGTTTTCTGATTTTTAAATTTTAATGAAATAAATAATATATTCCTTAGTTATTAAAGCAGTAGCGTCACTACGGGGGACAGTCAGTCCCGGCTGACACCCAAAATGAATTTTAGAGTTTCTGAAAAATATATGTGCGTCAAGTGTACATACATTTTTTTGCAACACATTTTGGACGTACTTAATTTATTAGGATGCCTATATTCTACTTTTCCCACCAAAAAAAGCTGTGGTTTTTTCTTTTTTCTTGGCGTGATACATCAATTATCCATTTAAAACGAAACACCTTCTTTTAGATGGAGTCGGAATGTCTGAAGACATGGTTTAATAACTCCCCCCCCCCCCCCCCTCTTCTCCATTTCAGCTATGAACATTTTTGAGGCGTCGTCTGTGTATGTGTGACGACAAACCTTTTGTTTTTCATTTGAAGCAGGAAAACGGTATTATAAAATAGCAAGCATAATGCAGTTTATTTAAAAGATTTAATTTTAAGATTAATCTGAATAACAATTAGAAATGAGTTAGCCTGTACAATTGATGCCCATAAAATGATTACTACGAAAAAAACATTACTGTATTCAACAAGCAAGTACATTTCTCCCAAAACCTCAAAGTTAAAAACCATGATTTTTTATACGACAAAAAATAACATATTATTAATATAATACTTTCCAAAAATTGAAAATATTTCCAGAGAAATGTATACATATGAGAAGAAGCTAAAAGTAAGAAAAATACTTAGGAATAAAAGGGAATAGATTACAATATATTAAGTTATGTTAGATATGAAAATTTGCTCAAACAAAATCTAAAAAACTAAAAAAAGGTTATTCAGAACCTTTCTAATAAACATTAACTGAAGCAGAAAATAAAATGCGATCAGTCAGAGTATGACATAAAAGCATTAAACTGCAATAAGTTTAAACATAACTAATCCTTTGGCAAACTTAAGCCTTTGTTGTAGAGTCTTAATTGACTTTATTACTTAAAAATTACAAAATAATAATCCGTTTATTCAAGCACGTCCAACATCTGGTTGTACAATAACGATTCTTACTTTATTTTTGTTTTGATTATCTGCCATTCTGTAAATTTACTGTTTTATAAATAAAAGTTTTCTCATCAAACTTTCGTTCAAAAAACTTTCCATTTTCCAAGATACCCGAATAACAAGGTGGACGTTAGTTCACATTATGAGCGAGCGCTCTCCAAGTGTGACGTCACGCCAATAGGCGTGGAGCTCTGACGTCACTCTGTTTAAAGCCGCATGCGCCGTTTTCGTTTTCTGCGTTGAGTGTGTGAGAGTATAGTTTTTGATTCTAACAGATCTGAGGAGATTAACGTTCCAGATAAGAGGAGTTTGCAGGGGTGTACTCCTAAAAAAAAAAGTGCCAGGGCGCTATAAAAAAAAAAAGCCAGGCGAAAAAAAAAATTTAAATAAGCGGGCGTTGCCAATTTTTCTTCCCTTAGAAAACGTATTGTAATCTATATTAAAAGCAAGTGTCTGTCTTTCTTTCTGTGTGTGTCTGTCTGTCTGTGGAATTTATCTATTTACAACAACGATACAGGAGGAAAAAAAAACAATTTATTTAGAACAACGACCACAGTTCCGCTTTTTCTTGACTAATTGTAGGACACTCGTGATTTACGTGTCGAGACTGATTATCCTCAGCATTTCTATGTCGAAGCAACCACGTTTTTACATATGGAATTGCGTCCCATTGTTTCAGTGGAGGGCCATTAAGTTTAATAAACATGGTTGAGGAGACGTGTTTTATTAAAAGTTTTGCGCGCAATGAAGTGATGATTAAATTCATGGCACTAAAACCTCGCTCACATTCACTATTACTGCAAGGAATTATTTTTAATATATCCATGAGAGGTGCAAGATATTTTGGAATAGTTTTTCCGCCTGATTCGAAAAAATCTCTGAAGCCGCTGATCACTAAACGCTCATCACCAATTTTATAACGAGTGCACATATTTCTTATTTCTTCTTCTCCGTATCTTGACATTGCTTGATCATCATCTTCGGCCCAGGTGTCAGGATTTAGAATTGCAAATTCTTTCAGCATCACATTGTATCTGGACTTCTCCTTCTCAAATTCATCATTATTTCTCGACCTTTTAGAAGCAGTCAACCCAAAACAACGACTTTCCAAATTGTTTCTGATGCTAGCAATAAACTGCTCTCTATTTATAGAAACAATCTTTCTATTTCTACTCAGATCTATCCCTTTAAAATTCATCTTTTCTGCAGATCTAATACATTCTTGCTCCTTAGATCCAGGTTTATCTCTCATACTTCCTATAACTCTAATTGTTCTTTTGATTAATGTATCGGCTCTGACGATAGTACAAAATCTTTCCTGGAGTTGCAAAGACAGAGCGGATAATTCTTCTAAAACGTCATAAATCAGGGCCAAGTCTTTTATAAATTCAATAGATTCCATTCTTTCAAACAGGCCTCTGTACTTATTGCGATCTGTACTTTTCCTAGAGCTGTCAGTAGCGGCTTCTTTAAAATGTTTCACTAACGCAGTATATGTATTCAAAACTCATTTTACTGTCCGAAAACTACTAGAAACCCAACGAACATCTAATAATCTACCAATTTTGGTTAACTGTATCCCCAAATCTGCGGCTATACTCTTTAATTCATTTGAATTTTTTGGAGATTGACTATATAAAGCATATAAAGTGTCCATGAAAGATTTGAAATGATTAACAGCATTTATATCACTGATACTGTCATCAATGGCCAGTTCTAAACGGTGATTTAAGCAGTGCCAGATAATAATGTCCGGATTTTGTAATCTGTCGTTTAACAATTTGGAAACGCCTGAATTTTTGCCCAACATTGTACTAGCACCATCAGAAGTAAAACAAATCAAGTTTTTTTGTAAAAATTCCTCATTGAGGCCATATGACGAAAAACAATCAAAGAGTGCTTCTAAAATAACTGGTGCAGATTGCGTATTTAAAGATATTAAGTCAAGAAATATAAGCTCTTCTTTTTCTTTGAGGCACGTTTGAATATAAATAATTAGAGCTGATTCTTTACCTAATGTAGTTGACTCATCAATTAAAACTGAAAATTTTTTGTCTTCCTCAATTAAATTAGCTGTTAATTTTTTTCTAAATTCTTTGGCTATGTGCATTATTATTTCAGAACCACTTTTACGAGAATGTAACGTAATCCCTAAATCTACTCCATTTTTCATTTGCAGCTCTATCAACCTCTCGTAATCTGAAAAGGGCCTGTTACTTTTTACAGTGTAATAAGCCGTGTATAAAAGCTTCTCAGTTTTTTCAATAAAAGATTCCTTCTGTTTAATATTGATTTTTTCCAATCTTGTTTTTTTGGCCTCCTCTAGAATTTTGAAAGCAGTTTTATGAGCTGTTGATAACTGATGAGCTGAAATTTTAGTCCGCAATGATTTAAGTTTTTGATTTCTGTCAGAACCATTAAAAATGACTAAGCAATTAATCCATTCTGGACTTAATGAGATACCTTGGCTTTTATACGAGCCTAATGTCTGTACTTCAGAACAATAGTTGCATCCTAAAAAACCATTTTTTGTTATTAGCCATGCGTGTTTCTGCTTCCGTTCCAACCATTGGCTTTCAGACCAAACTTTCCAAATACCAGTTGATTCCTTATTCTCTGCTTTTTCGACAGTTAACAGTTCATTACTAGGGTCATTTTCGTTGGGTTCTGACATCGGCGGAATAGGTATATTCGTCTTTTCTGTTTCTTCACATATTTTGGTAGATGATGTCGAAGCCTCATCGTCTACTCTCGGAATTTTTGATGGAATCGATGAAAAAAAACTTGTGATTTTTTTTTCTGCAGTTCTCTTTATCATTAAACGTAAGAAAAAAAGACTTACCTAATCAGCTTTCTTGTTTCCGATGAAAAACTGTTTCTCTCTAGATCACAGTATGAGCACGACCACGGACTAGCATAGCGTGAGCACGACCAACGATTTGGCCTTCCGAATTGCCGAATACAAAAAAAAAAAAAAAAATAGCTCTTTTTTCAATCCTTATCTTTCCCAGAATGCTACCTTTGTATTGTGTGTTTCTCACGAGCTGGAACTTTTCTCCGCCGTCGGAACAGCCGAATTCATTTCCACGTGGGGGTGATTGATGAAAATACACGTGTCTGTAAACGAAACAACCATTAATGTGCGCCAAAGCGCCGGCGACTTTATTTCGCGCCTAACATCTTTTCATCGTCTGCTGTTATTTATTTCTTGCATTGTTCCAACTCCTTTAAAATGGCCACATTTTTTCATTTTTATTGAAGCAAAGCGGGACAAATGGGATGAAATGAGAATTACAATTTAGTTATAATAAAAAGTTGGAAGTGATCTGAATCTCTAAACTTGTCTAAAACTTTTTTTTTTCGGGGGCGGGGGGGGGGGATTTTTTTTACATACACACAACGGTAAAAAAAAAAAAAAAAAAAAAAAAGTGGGAGGGATATTTTGATTAACCGGGGCGGCGCCCTGCCTTGAAAAAAAGTGCTGGGGCGTCGCCCCGGTGCGCCCTGGCCCCAGTACACCCCTTGGAGTTTGCTCTCATTTATTATTGTTATTAAAGCAATATCATTTTTTTTCCAATAAAAACTTTGTGTATTTTTTGTTCAATAAAAATGTGTGTTTTTCAATAAAACACACATTTTTGTTTGAATGAAAATAAGGAATATTGGGAAATGTACGACTTTTTTTTTTCAGTTCATTTTTCTGAGAAAATTTAAATCACCTCCAACTAGTTTAAAAAAATAATTGTGTGTAGCATATTTTAAAGGAATTGATGACAGAAATAATTTGAAAATACTTTTGATTTAGAATATGAGATTGTTCATTAAAACTTTGTCAAAATGCAACCAAACATTAAGTTGAAATGAATTTGATTTAAAAAAAAAACAAAATACATTTGTTCATAATTCTTTATTTATTTTTTATTGCATAAATCCCAAACAAATTAAAATTTGAAATCACATTTGACAAATTTGAAAAAAAGAAAAAAAAAACAAAACAAATTGGATTACTCGAACGCAAAAAAAAACTAGGTGCGAAATTCTCATAAATAAGAAACAAATTAAAATTTGCAATCACATTCGACAAATTTTAAAACAAAACACACAAGAGCAAAATACCGGGACGTATGGCAAGCCTATATATAACTTTAATTTTTGAAACTTTTCTCTTTGAATACTGCTTAAATAGAAGGTCCCTTATCCAGAGGTAAATACATTGTGGTCCCTATTTAAAGGGACTGGGACCAGAAAAAGTGTTCCTTAATTAGAGGTGTCCCTTAATAGAGATACTACTGTATAAGGATTTAACACAAACGAAAATATTTTAATTTGGAACAATTCTTTGTCATAAAATTTTGATGTTTTGCGTAGTGTCCGCTTTCTCGGACAATTTTTATTTATGATTAATAAAGCTTGAAATTGTGTGTGATTGATATTGGACATATTAAGTAGCTTCAGCATTTAGCTTAAAGAGAAAAAGAAAACTAACACACTTTGTTGAAAATTCAGTCAGACGTGGTTAAACTTAAAAAAAAAAAAAAAAAATAGCAGACAATCAGCAATCGGTGATTCCTCCCCTTCCCCTCCTCCCTTTCTTTTTTTTTAAATTTTATTTTTATATCAATAATTTACTAAGTCTTATTGTACTTTTCTAGTAACTATTATTTCACGCTAAATATATTCATTCAATTTCAATTACACGTAAATTAACGTAGTCTCCGAAAATCTACTGCATAGTATTTATTCGCATTTTTAAAGTATTAAACTTTTATTTTTTAATATTAGCACTTAGTAATTGTTATCAAATGATTTTCGTCCGAAGGTGAGCACATTAACAGGTGTCTATTATAGATTTATATTACACATTATCACTCTCGCAGTAAGGGGATTCCAGACCACAAGAGAACCTACTTCACACCCCAAAGGCTATGTAACAACCGGAGAACCAACCCTCCCTCACTAAATAATGACAAGAAGTTCCGAACTGTGGGGAGTTCATCAGGAACATTACCGAAAGTCACAAATTACAAACAAACAGGGTGGTCTCTGCGTTGTAGGGGCTGTGACGTGCGGGACGACGGTTCCCTTTGGAAACCACTTATGCAAAAAATAATCCTTTATGTTTTTACTGAAAAAAAAAAAAAAAAAATGAGAGAGAGAAAACTAAAATTAAAATATAATTGTAATGAAGCTGAAATTTTGAACGTAAATTTCAAGCTAGAATTTTTCTGTAGTTTTATTTGATTAAAAGTTATCTACTGTTAAGAATTTGGATAAAGTTTGAAATGCAGGAAACAAAACTGTTTGTTAGTGTACTGTACTATAAGCTGTTTATTTTACCTCTAATAAAATCATCTAAAAGAATTACGTCATGCAATGATTTTAGAGTCTAACAGCGAGCATTAATGAAAATAAGTCTCTATATATGAATAAACTTAGAGAGACGGGGGAGGGGGTGGGGAATAAAAAAGGGGGCGCAACTTTATTTCAATTAAAAATCAAGCAGAACATCTTAGCAACAAACCAAAAAGCTTGGTACAAATGGTGCCCCTTTATTAATTGATTTACTTTAATATTTACGAAATCAACTATCAGTGCTGGTTTTTTTTTTTTAAAGGTAAAAAATCCAACTTCTTTCCAAATGTTTTCATTAAATTTAGACACTATTTAAAAATACGAAATTCATTTAATCCAGAAAGTACAATCAAAGCTTGAATTTAAAAAAAAAAGTTGTAAAGTAATGCCACTTCTAAAATATCAGTGCATCTTTTCGTGTAAATATTTGTTATGTGTATGTCCTTATACATTAATCTACAATGCATTCAGAGTATATTGTTGTAAAAAAGATTGCACAAAACGTTATAAACTTGAAAAAGTCAACAGCTACACTGATAAACATACTCTTTACCACTTGAAGAACATTTATTATTATTATTATTATTATTACATTTTTGAGGGAAATATGAAAGAAGCCGCCTCATCTGAAGTATAGAAGGGTAAGTAAACGTAAATCAATAATTTCAAGAACACAGGGCCAGCGAGAACCAGAGGCAGCAAGGCACTTGCCTCACAGCGCAGCTTCCTTACGGGGGCGGCAATTACAATCTAATCAATTTATTAGGTAGTATTATGCTTCTAATGAATAAGAAAATAGGTATGTCCTATGGGGATCTTGATATATTTACATGTGTATTCAAATGAAAGCAAAATTACAGAAGAAAAAAAAAAGATTGAACACCACATAAAACTTAAACTTTGAATGCAATTTTTTTTTTTCACACAAAAACAGCACAATATCAAGAAAAACTCCTGAACTATTTTTTTCATCTTCAAAACATCTCCAGTAAAATTAAAACCTTGATGCAGTTTTCTATAATAACTGCATCAGGGCTAGAATTCAACTAGCACTTCAGATAATAATCTGAGATATCCAATTATCTGTAAGAAGAAATATAAAATATATTAAGAGCAAATAAAATAGAAAGCACTTTAAGATAAAAACAATTTTTAAGAAATTCACTGCTTAAACAGTAACAATGTCAAAAATATAGCAGTAATTTTGGGAAGGTAACTTATAAAATATAAAATAGGAAATTATATATGAAGGCATTATAATTTTATACTTTGCACTTAGTGCATCAAACTTTTCAATTAAGGTCTCGCACAGGTAAAGTTTATAAACATGTTTATTATAATAATGCCCCGATACATTATTATATTATAAGGAAACACAACATAAACCTCAAATTGTCCTACAATTGTCCTACAATGGTAACAAACTGACATCTAATATCTCACAAAATGAATGGAAAATATGCAATTAGATCACAGTAAAACCTCACAAACTCACTCCTTTCAAAATAAATGAATAGACAATTACATAGTACATAAAAAAATTTCATCTTTTAACATCATTCTGAAAAACCACACAAAGCTTTAGCTACTTTTCCAAAGATGTTAATGAATCTAAAAGGCTCTTACTGCTTAGGGAGCTCTGAAGGAAAGCTCTTGTTAGATTGCAAAAAGCAATGTTTAATTTTAACAATTTATTAACCCAATGTTCCTTATTTTTATTAAAAACAAAAATGTGTGTTTTATTGAAAAACACACATTTTTAATGAAAAAAAAATACACAAAGTTTAAAAAATAATAATAACTGTAGTTAAAAAGTAAAAAAAAATACACAAAGTATTTATTGGAAAAAAATGATATTGCTTTAATAGCAATAATAAATGAGAGCAAACTCCTCTTATCTGGAACATTAATTTCCTTAGATCTGTTAAAATCAAAAACTATACTCTCACACACTCAACGCAGAAAACGAAAACGGCGCATGCGGCTTAAACTGAGTGACGTCAGAGCTCCACGCCTATTGGCGTGACGTCACACTTGGAGAGCGCTCGCTCATAATGTGAACTAACGACCACCGAATAATAACAAAAATTAAAAAAACAAGTCACCGGTGGACGTTAGTTCACATCCACTGCAAATGGGCAAATTGGTGACGCCACGCGAGGGGGCGTGGAGCTCTGACGTCACTCTGTTAAAGCCGCGTGCGCGTGGACTTCCCGTTTTCGTTTTCTGCGTTGAGTGTGTGAGAGTACAGCTTTTGATTTTAACAGATCTAAGTAAATTAACGTTCCAGATAAGAGGAGTTTGCTCTCATTTATTATTGTTATTAAAGCAATATAATTTTTTTTTTCAATAAAAACTTTGTATTCTTTTTTTTTTTTACTTTTTTTTTACTACTGTTATTTTTATTTTTTTTTAAACTTGGCGTATTTTTTTTCAATAAAAATGTGTTTTTCAATAAAACACACATTTTTGTTTGAATGAAAATAAGGAATATTGGGAAATGTACGATTTTTTTTTTCAGTTCATTTTTCTGAGAAAATTTAAATCACCTCCAACTAGTTTAAAAAAATAATTGTGTGTAGCATATTTTAAAGGAATTGATGACAGAAATAATTTGAAAATACTTTTGATTTAGAATATGAGATTGTTCATTAAAACTTTGTCAAAATGCAACCAAACATTAAGTTGAAATGAATTTGATTTAAAAAAAAAAACATATACATTTGTTCATAATTCTTTATTTATTTTTTATTGCATAAATCCCAAACAAATTAAAATTTGAAATCACATTTGACAAATTTGAAAAAAAGAAAAAAAAAACAAAACAAATTGGATTACTCGAACGCAAAAAAAAACTAGGTGCGAAATTCTCATAAATAAGAAACAAATTAAAATTTGCAATCACATTCGACAAATTTTAAAACAAAACACACAAGAGCAAAATACCGGGACGTATGGCAAGCCTATATATAACTTTAATTTTTGAAACTTTTCTCTTTGAATACTGCTTAAATAGAAGGTCCCTTATCCAGAGGTAAATACATTGTGGTCCCTATTTAAAGGGACTGGGACCAGAAAAAGTGTTCCTTAATTAGAGGTGTCCCTTAATAGAGATACTACTGTATAAGGATTTAACACAAACGAAAATATTTTAATTTGGAACAATTCTTTGTCATAAAATTTTGATGTTTTGCGTAGTGTCCGCTTTCTCGGACAATTTTTATTTATGATTAATAAAGCTTGAAATTGTGTGTGATTGATATTGGACATATTAAGTAGCTTCAGCATTTAGCTTAAAGAGAAAAAGAAAACTAACACACTTTGTTGAAAATTCAGTCAGACGTGGTTAAACTTAAAAAAAAAAAAAAAAAATAGCAGACAATCAGCAATCGGTGATTCCTCCCCTTCCCCTCCTCCCTTTCTTTTTTTTTAAATTTTATTTTTATATCAATAATTTACTAAGTCTTATTGTACTTTTCTAGTAACTATTATTTCACGCTAAATATATTCATTCAATTTCAATTACACGTAAATTAACGTAGTCTCCGAAAATCTACTGCATAGTATTTATTCGCATTTTTAAAGTATTAAACTTTTATTTTTTAATATTAGCACTTAGTAATTGTTATCAAATGATTTTCGTCCGAAGGTGAGCACATTAACAGGTGTCTATTATAGATTTATATTACACATTATCACTCTCGCAGTAAGGGGATTCCAGACCACAAGAGAACCTACTTCACACCCCAAAGGCTATGTAACAACCGGAGAACCAACCCTCCCTCACTAAATAATGACAAGAAGTTCCGAACTGTGGGGAGTTCATCAGGAACATTACCGAAAGTCACAAATTACAAACAAACAGGGTGGTCTCTGCGTTGTAGGGGCTGTGACGTGCGGGACGACGGTTCCCTTTGGAAACCACTTATGCAAAAAATAATCCTTTATGTTTTTACTGAAAAAAAAAAAAAAAAATGAGAGAGAGAAAACTAAAATTAAAATATAATTGTAATGAAGCTGAAATTTTGAACGTAAATTTCAAGCTAGAATTTTTCTGTAGTTTTATTTGATTAAAAGTTATCTACTGTTAAGAATTTGGATAAAGTTTGAAATGCAGGAAACAAAACTGTTTGTTAGTGTACTGTACTATAAGCTGTTTATTTTACCTCTAATAAAATCATCTAAAAGAATTACGTCATGCAATGATTTTAGAGTCTAACAGCGAGCATTAATGAAAATAAGTCTCTATATATGAATAAACTTAGAGAGACGGGGGAGGGGGTGGGGAATAAAAAAGGGGGCGCAACTTTATTTCAATTAAAAATCAAGCAGAACATCTTAGCAACAAACCAAAAAGCTTGGTACAAATGGTGCCCCTTTATTAATTGATTTACTTTAATATTTACGAAATCAACTATCAGTGCTGGTTTTTTTTTTTTAAAGGTAAAAAATCCAACTTCTTTCCAAATGTTTTCATTAAATTTAGACACTATTTAAAAATACGAAATTCATTTAATCCAGAAAGTACAATCAAAGCTTGAATTTAAAAAAAAAAGTTGTAAAGTAATGCCACTTCTAAAATATCAGTGCATCTTTTCGTGTAAATATTTGTTATGTGTATGTCCTTATACATTAATCTACAATGCATTCAGAGTATATTGTTGTAAAAAAGATTGCACAAAACGTTATAAACTTGAAAAAGTCAACAGCTACACTGATAGCATACTCTTTACCACTTGAAGAACATTTATTATTATTATTATTATTATTACATTTTTGAGGGAAATATGAAAGAAGCCGCCTCATCTGAAGTATAGAAGGGTAAGTAAACGTAAATCAATAATTTCAAGAACACAGGGCCAGCGAGAACCAGAGGCAGCAAGGCACTTGCCTCACAGCGCAGCTTCCTTACGGGGGCGGCAATTACAATCTAATCAATTTATTAGGTAGTATTATGCTTCTAATGAATAAGAAAATAGGTATGTCCTATGGGGATCTTGATATATTTACATGTGTATTCAAATGAAAGCAAAATTACAGAAGAAAAAAAAAAGATTGAACACCACATAAAACTTAAACTTTGAATGCAATTTTTTTTTTTCACACAAAAACAGCACAATATCAAGAAAAACTCCTGAACTATTTTTTTCATCTTCAAAACATCTCCAGTAAAATTAAAACCTTGATGCAGTTTTCTATAATAACTGCATCAGGGCTAGAATTCAACTAGCACTTCAGATAATAATCTGAGATATCCAATTATCTGTAAGAAGAAATATAAAATATATTAAGAGCAAATAAAATAGAAAGCACTTTAAGATAAAAACAATTTTTAAGAAATTCACTGCTTAAACAGTAACAATGTCAAAAATATAGCAGTAATTTTGGGAAGGTAACTTATAAAATATAAAATAGGAAATTATATATGAAGGCATTATAATTTTATACTTTGCACTTAGTGCATCAAACTTTTCAATTAAGGTCTCGCACAGGTAAAGTTTATAAGCATGTTTATTATAATAATGCCCCGATACATTATTATATTATAAGGAAACACAACATAAACCTCAAATTGTCCTACAATTGTCCTACAATGGTAACAAACTGACATCTAATATCTCACAAAATGAATGGAAAATATGCAATTAGATCACAGTAAAACCTCACAAACTCACTCCTTTCAAAATAAATGAATAGACAATTACATAGTACATAAAAAAATTTCATCTTTTAACATCGTTCTGAAAAACCACACAAAGCTTTAGCTACTTTTCCAAAGATGTTAATGAATCTAAAAGGCTCTTACTGCTTAGGGAGCTCTGAAGGAAAGCTCTTGTTAGATTGCAAAAAGCAATGTTTAATTTTAACAATTTATTAACCCAATGTTCCTTATTTTTATTAAAAACAAAAATGTGTGTTTTATTGAAAAACACACATTTTTAATGAAAAAAAAATACACAAAGTTTAAAAAATAATAATAACTGTAGTTAAAAAGTAAAAAAAAATACACAAAGTATTTATTGGAAAAAAATGATATTGCTTTAATAGCAATAATAAATGAGAGCAAACTCCTCTTATCTGGAACATTAATTTCCTTAGATCTGTTAAAATCAAAAACTATACTCTCACACACTCAACGCAGAAAACGAAAACGGCGCATGCGGCTTAAACTGAGTGACGTCAGAGCTCCACGCCTATTGGCGTGACGTCACACTTGGAGAGCGCTCGCTCATAATGTGAACTAACGACCACCGAATAATAACAAAAATTAAAAAAACAAGTCACCGGTGGACGTTAGTTCACATCCACTGCAAATGGGCAAATTGGTGACGCCACGCGAGGGGGCGTGGAGCTCTGACGTCACTCTGTTAAAGCCGCGTGCGCGTGGACTTCCCGTTTTCGTTTTCTGCGTTGAGTGTGTGAGAGTACAGCTTTTGATTTTAACAGATCTAAGTAAATTAACGTTCCAGATAAGAGGAGTTTGCTCTCATTTATTATTGTTATTAAAGCAATATAATTTTTTTTTCAATAAAAACTTTGTATTCTTTTTTTTTTTTACTTTTTTTTTACTACTGTTATTTTTATTTTTTTTTAAACTTGGCGTATTTTTTTTCAATAAAAATGTGCTTTTCAATAAAACACACATTTTTGTTTGAATGAAAATAAGGAATATTGGGAAATGTACGATTTTTTTTTTCAGTTCATTTTTCTGAGAAAATTTAAATCACCTCCAACTAGTTTAAAAAAATAATTGTGTGTAGCATATTTTAAAGGAATTGATGACAGAAATAATTTGAAAATACTTTTGATTTAGAATATGAGATTGTTCATTAAAACTTTGTCAAAATGCAACCAAACATTAAGTTGAAATGAATTTGATTTAAAAAAAAAACATATACATTTGTTCATAATTCTTTATTTCTTTTTTATTGCATAAATCCCAAACAAATTAAAATTTGAAATCACATTTGACAAATTTGAAAAAAAGAAAAAAAAACAAAACAAATTGGATTACTCGAACGCAAAAAAAAACTAGGTGCGAAATTCTCATAAATAAGAAACAAATTAAAATTTGCAATCACATTCGACAAATTTTAAAACAAAACAAAGCAAAAACAAATTGCATTAGCATCAAACAAGTTTGAATCTACAGCAAAATCTTTGTAGGAAAATAATTTGTGCTACATAAAAGTACCACATCATGTAATCATGCAACAGATACTTGCATACCAAGCTGACATTCAATCCTTGGAGACTTTCAAAAAAATTCAAGATTACTGAAAAAAATATGAAAAACACAATTTTTGAAGGATTAGAAATTTTAAGGATCAAATGAACTGAAGAATTAAAATTGCAACGCACATACCATTTGAAAAATAAATCAATGGATCTCTAACAAACAAATCCAAGTTTTTTTTTTATATTGATAGTAAAAAAACCAAATACAATGTACAAAGTATACAAAGCAAATTTGTGTGCACATTTTTTTTTTTTTTTTTTTTTTTGAACACTAGGCAAGACCATATTTACAAAAGCAATAAACAATATAAAAACATTCTTGTAGAAAGAAAAAAATATATATATATCGACTGAATACAATCGAGCAGAATACTCAAAGATGAAAAATATGAAGCAATAAAAATATAATTAATTAAACGATGACATTAAATCTAATAAAAACCTCTATTTTTTCAGTTGTTTTCAACAACACCCATTAAAAGCTTGATCTTACATCAAAATTCATAATATTTTGGATAAAACCAATGTTGTAGTCATAATTTAAGGGGGAAAAAGACAAATATTTTTAAAAATTCTTGAAACATTCTAAAATATAAAGCGTCCACCATACTTGAAATAAGCAAAAAAATCTAGGTGAGAAAATCTTTACATTTCTTGCAATAATAAATTGATGATTTTACAGCAAAAATTTGTTCATTAATTGCATCGCACTTTTCATGGAACCACTCTTTGCATTTTTTACATTGTGCCATGCGTTTTCCTTTGAAGTTTTCATCAGACTCAAAGAATGGTCTTCGGCAAAGGCAATAGATAGTTATGGTAAATGTCGACACTTTTATCCTATCTACAGTATCATTTGTTTCCTTAAAAGTCTGAAAACTCCCGACATCAAGCATGCTCTTAGGTGTCCTCGAAGTGATCTAGCACAATAGGTCAGATCCTCAGGATTCTTCTTTCGAGCCAATGAAAGAGCAAATGCAATTGCAAGTACTCCACAATAATTTATTTCTTGTTTTTGCACTGCCTTTCTATGTATCAGAATAGTTCCACTTTATGTGTTCTGGACAATCATGGCAATTTGATTTTGCATCAATTTTGTTAGGGGCAATCCAATAGAGTCATACAGTTCGATATTGCAATGATCGACAATACGAATGGTGACCCAATGGTCCACACCATTATGCAGAATTTGAATGCCACTATTTTGTTTTTTAAATTTTAAGCATTGGCCTAAAATAGTGTCTTGGAATCCAGCCTTTTGATTTTCTTGGGAATAAATTATCTTTTGGGCATAGTTAATGACCCTGTTATCCAATTTTATTCCCGGTTTACACTAATCTTCAAAAAGCGATGCAGGGATCTTACTGCCATAGGGTTTAAATTTCTTTTTTTCAGGTGAAATTGATATAGAAGTTGCTACCTCTAAGGTGGGAGAAAATTCTTCTTTAGACACAGATGTATTTTTGATGTTGGCTTCATCTATAATGGAATTAGTTGGTCCATGCAATTTTCTTTTGCATCAGCTAATTTGCCAAACCGTTTAACTTTTTTTTTTTCAGAGGCTTTGGGAGTTCTGCATATTGGTAGAGGGCTTTTGCTTTGGTACTAGGTGTTACTATCGGCAAAGTAGTATCTTTATCTACAGTGACATTCAGAGTAGCTTTTTGGTAAAGAAGTTGTAACTCACTTTTCAATTTTTCGAGATGCTCTTCTTCCATTAACCACATAGCAGACTCTAAAGATCTAATAGTGGAATTGCATTCGCTAATTAATTAATTTTTTTTTACTTTTTCGCAAGCCAAGTTTTTCATATTCTTGTGCAGGACAGAATAAATCACTTGATACATCTTCATCTGTTGATTTGTGAGGGATGTTTGAAGTCGAGTTTTTTTGGATATTGACAACATTTTCGTCAATTCTAAATACTTCATTTTGTAGAATCAGAGTATCAATGCTAAACTCTGGAAACTTCTTAGATATTAAAATAATATGCTTACAAAGATATCTTTCTCATGAAATCTTCACATGTACAAGTGGCAGAATCATTGCAGTATACTTCACAGGAAACATTTTTTGATGTCAAAGATGAAACTCCGCAGCCTCGGGTTTTCACTGTACGAGTACTATGCTCGCAGTGAAACAACATATACAGAGTCAAGTCACTACTAATCAAAATGTGTTTTTTCGGTATCATTTATCCGTGCACTTAATGCCAAATTGACTTTAATTTCGTATTCAACGATTTTGGATTTAATTTACTTTTCAGATGAGACTCAGGCAGAGGAAAGGAAGTTTATTACTTTCCTTTAATTTTAAAGAACTAAATAACATAAATGGTATTAAATAAAAATTTTAACTTTTAATCAACAAACACGACTTGATGAGAGTAGTAGTCTTAAAAGAGACCTAATGAGGAAACAATAGAATAAAGATCATGTTGTAAAAATCAAGCAAAATTCTGTAAAATTTTATTATATATAGGTTTTCATTATAACAATATATTGTACCGAAAATAGCATAAGAAATTAAAGCTGACACAATATATTTTCTAAAAAATTAAAACATACATTGTATATTTCAAAAAGCACCATCTGAACTACCGGATAAGAAAATTATGTTTTCTATTAATCCTCCAGATTATCATACTTTCGAACACTTAAATTAAGCATTTACGTTTCGCATCAATATTGTAACACATTATGAAAACACAATAGAGAAGTTTAACATAAGAATTTAGTTTCTTTAGCAGCAATATCATACGTACAATAAAGAATAAATCGCAGTATCATTCAGAGAAATCTGGAAGCAATAAAATATTTGACTTACGGTAGAAGCTCGTTTGGTGTACATACATGCATTTTCCGTATTAAGTTGAAACATAAGAAGTAGAAAAGGGCTGAAACAAAACTGTTTGTTAGTGTACTGTACTATAAGCTGTTTATTTTACCTCTAATAAAATCATCTAAAAGAATTATGTCATGCAATGATTCTAGAGTCCAACAGCGAGCATTAATGAAAATAAGTCTCTATATATGAATAAACTTAGAGAGACGGGGGAGGGGGGAGTGGAATAAAAAAGGGGGTGCAACTTTATTTCAATTAAAAATTAAGCAGAACATCTTAGCACCAAACCAAAAAAGCTTGGTACAAATGGTGTCTCCCTTTATGAATTGATTTACTTTAATATTTACGAAATCAAATATCAATGCTGGGGGTTTTTTTTTTAAAGGTAAAAAATCCAACTTCTTTCCAAATGTTTTCATCAAATTTAGACACTATTTAAAAATGCGAAATTCATTTAATCCAGAAAGTACAATCAAAGCTTAAGTTTAAAAAAAAAGTTGTAAAGTAATGCTACTTCTAAAAATTCAGTGCATCTTTTCGTGTAAATATTTGTTATGTGTATTTCCTTATACATTAATCTAAAATTGAAAAAGTCAACTGCTACACTGATAGCATAATCTTTACCACTTGAAGAAGTAAGTAAACGTAAATCAATAATTTCAAGAACACAGGGCCAGCGAAAACCGGAGGCAGCAAGGCGCTTGCCTCACAGCGCAGCTTCCTTAAGGGGGCGGCAATTACTATCTAATCAATTTATTAGGTAGTATTACGCTCCTAATGAATAAGAAAATAAGTATGTCCTATGGGGATCTTGATATATTTATATGTGTATTCAAATGAAAGCAAAATTACAAAAAAAAAAAAAAAAAAAAAGATTGAATACCACATAAAACTTAAACTTTGAATGCAATTTTTTTTTTACACAAAAACAGCACAATATCAAGAACAACTCCTGAACTATTTTTTTCATCTTCAAAACATCGCCAGTAAAATTAAAACCTTGATGCAGTTTTCTATAATAACTGCATCAGGGCTAGAATTCAACTAGCACTTCAGATAATTATCTGAATTATCCAATTATCTGTAAGAAGAAATATAAAATATATTAAGAGCAAATAAAATAGAAAGCACTTTAAGATAAAAAGAATTTTTAAAAAATTCACTGAAATCACTCAAATTGTCCTACAATGTCCTACAATGGTAACAAACTGACATCTAATATCTAGGGATAATATGCAATTAGATTACAGTAAAACCTCACAAACTCATCCTTTCGAAATAAATGAATAGACAATTACATAGTACATAAAAAAATTTCATCTTTTAACATAATTCCGAAAAACCACACAAAGCTTTAGATACTCTTCCAAAGATGTTAATGAATCTAAAAGGCTCTTACTGCTTAGGGAGCTCTAAAGGAAAGCTCTTGTTAGATAGCAAAAAGCAATGTTTAATTTTAACAATTTATTAACCCAATATTCCTTATTTTCATTCAAAACAAAAATGTGTGTTTTATTGAAAAACACACATTTTTATTGAAAAAAAATACGCAAAGTTTAAAAAAAAAAAATAACAGTAGTAAAAAAAAAGATAAAAAAAAAAAGAATACAAAGTTTTTATTGAAAAAAAAATTATATTGCTTTAATAACAATAATAAATGAGAGCAAACTCCTCTTATCTGGAACGTTAATTTACTTAGATCTGTTAAAATCAAAAGCTGTACTCTCACACACTCAACGCAGAAAACGAAAACGGGAAGTCCACGCGCACGCGGCTTTAACAGAGTGACGTCAGAGCTCCACGCCCCCTGGCGTGACGTCACCCCATTTGCAGTGGATGTGAACTAGCGTCCACCCAAGTGACCTGTCAAAATAATAAGTTATTGTTGCCAACTTCAAAACAAGAAATAAGTTTTTATTTTTAGTCATATACACAGACAACAAGAAACATTTCCTCCTTGAAAAAAAAATCGAACTTGTTTTTTTTACACCTGTGCTGTTTACACATGCTAAATATATAAAAGAAATTTGAAAACAATACACTTTCTGAATAAATTTCAAAAGCATGTTGTTAACCTAATGAACCTTACACCTTACCAAATTTGTGGCAACGGATTATGTAATTTGTCTGCTGCGGGGGCTTATACATTGAGTTCTGTAGCAGATTGAGTGAGAACACGATTCATTTTGCCTAAATGCAAATTGATAATTGTTAAAACACACAGCATGATTTAGTTAGTAACAAAAAGTTCCATCTAAAACTATGCAATCTTAAATTACCCATTTATATCGACACAAAATTTATAATCTAGCAATCTCTCTCTCACATTTATTTTAGTTCTTAATTGCTTCAGATAGGTCTCTTTCAATAGTTAATGCATATTTATTCACTCATTCAGTTATTAATTCACTAATTCACTCACTCATTTCTTTATTCATTCATTCACTGACTTATTCTGTTATTCTTCATTCTTTCGCACTCATTCAGAAATGTACTTATCCAGCTCAAAAAATTTCATGAAAAACAAGCTCTTTTTAGTTCTGAATGAACTTGCATCTGTACATGTTCTACAGCATAAGATCTTTTCGATAAAGTTTGTTCGAAGCACATCCATCAGATCAGGATTTTATATGCCCCGTAGGCCGTGATGTGAATTTTTTTTTTTTTTTTAATTGTTCAAAATTGAAGGAAAAGTTGTTTAAATCAAATAAAATATGGTCCTCGCCGAAATCTTTCAAGCTAGACTATTCCCTCAAAAGTTATTAGGAATGACCGACAGATAGAGCGACACATTTTCCCCATCTCAAAACCCTACTTTCAATTATTTTTATTTTTCACTTTTTAATTACTTCACTTATTGTACATTTGTATACAAGTGTGCGACTGTGTACACACATGGTCTGCAACTGCAAGTTGAAAAAGTTTCTATGGCATAATTATTAATAACAACCGTTTTAAAAGACCCAATACCTACGAGTTATTTGCAAAAATCCTTTTTGATTTACGTACAGGAAGGGGGAAATTATTACTATAGTTAAGTCCCGAGTTTTCCAGGTGATTACCCAAGTGGAACCTTCCATTCTGAGCACCCAGCCAGCTCCCTCATGGAGTCCTTCTGCTTCCTAATAGCAGTAGCCGTGGTCGGTTCTCTGGTACAACAGGAAAGGATTACAGTCTCCCTTCCTCGCTTCTTATGGCCCAGGACAGCAGCCTTTTTTTCGGCCTTAACACGTTAAGTCGGCACCGGTGAGCTTGGAGATTTTAGGAAAAAAATCCTAATTTCAAAAATTTGTTTTAAAATTGAAACAGCGGTGGTAGACGCACTCTCTCCTAAACACTACACTGAAACCAAACCTCTATAATAAATATTTTAATGGCTCATTTAATTTATTAAAAATATGCTGAAGCGTTATAAAGATTGAGAATTTATGTTAATAAATCCTTTCATTTATGTTGTTTCCTTTCATAAAAGTTTTGTTGTAATATGCCTTTCAAAAATTGGAAATTTTCCTTTATTTTTTTGGTAGCTATACAAAGTGTAAAACATCCTAAATAGCCTATAAAGGAAGGGAAATGATTGCAGAAGTGGGATGAAGAACTGCTTTTATTAGCATCATCTGTTATAAAACTAAGCAAATCTTTCAATTCAATTTTCAGTTATTTCCAGCTCCAAATTCTTTGAAATTTTACGGACACAGTGCTGATGACAATAAAACCTGCTGGGTTGTGTTTTAAAAAATTCTGTTTTGGTCTCTTTGTTTTTCTTTTTCTTTGAAATCCAGTACCATTAAGCAAAAAAGTTTTAAGAAAAAAAAAAGGAGCAAAAATACCTCCTTTCATTTTTGAAAGAGCATGTTTCTACTGAAAGAACTCTTGAAAAAGAATCATTGCATTGCACTTTTAAGACGAGTCGCTATACATAAAAATGCATAGGTGTCGATTGAAAAACATTACACCATAAGCCTCGAATTAACATTGCTCATAGAAATTAATTTTAATTCTTCCTTATTGTATATGATATTCTATTATAACCATCTTATCTTTTTAAAGCACAGTAATGCCCAAACAGCCACAGAGTGGCTCACAGGTCAGAAACCCCCACCATTACCGTTAATTTTGTTCAATTGATTATAATTTAGTATGCAAAATATATTTTATTAATTAATGGTAACTAGTTATTCAATTAGTTACTTTACTGCTTTGTTTCCCCACGACCAAAAAAATTAAAAGAATATGTTTGGCGAAGTATTGGGGCATAATACGAGAACGGTGGACTTTCGAGCGTCCCCCCCCCCCCCCCCAGAAAAATTCCTGTGTGCTTATACAGATGAAGCCAGCCCAGGTGCTTTTCCTTCCTTTCCATATTGACATGTGTGAATTTGCAAACGTGGCAGACTTCCATGCCTACTGATAATTACTCAATTGAATTTCTCCCCCACCCTATGGAGGCTTCTTTCTGTTATCCTAGGACAAATATCAAGTAGAAACTATCAGGGCTGAAGCGACTTGTATGTCCGAGTGAGAAAGCATTCACACATGGATTTTGGCTATTCTTCTGGAAAGCAATGGACGAGAAATATCTGCTTGGTAAAGGAAAAGTTTATAGGGTTTAGTAAGTTTATAAGAAAGAAATTTTAAATTTATAAAAAATTATGAAAAAAAAAAGGTCAACTTTTTAATTTTTGCTCAAAATAATATTTTTAATAACATACAATTTCATTAATCAACAAACAATATTTCTTAGTCAACATGAGAAAATTGTAAGCAAGGCGAAACTTAAATTAACAATTTTTTATTTGATCATTAAACTTGGTTTAAAACTTCAAAATTTTCTTTCTTCACATGTTGAAGTACTAGTAGTTCAGTTGGATTCAGATATATACTAAGAAAATATGGAAATAAAAAACTTCTCTTAAAATAGGTATTATTCGTTTACTTACTTGTCATGTGAATAAAAAAACCTTAAAACCATAGGGGTCATTTATAAATGATGTCATGCTTTGAGGGGGGAGGGGGGGTTTGTGAAATTGTGACAAAGGGAGGGGAGGGGGTAACAAGAAATGTGACATCATGCATTATGCAACATAGCGTGACGAGTGACAAAGAGGGGGGGGGGGGTACGCTGAAGTGTGACATATTGTGACAAAGGGGGGTCAAATATATAGGAAAAAAGTGTGACGTCATTTATGAACGGCCCCATACTAAATAGTATTTATTTCCTTACAATTAGTTTCAGCCCTTGTTTTTTCATGAACTAACAGCTTGTTTAAAATACAACGGAAATATATACGTATTACTATTTGTAGTTATGTTATAAATGTTAACCATGATTATGGAATAAAAGAATACTAAGTTTTGTTGCGGTGATTGAATACTGTGGGTGGAGCATTTCTTAAAAGCCTTTCAATTTTATTTTTTTAATTATCAGGTATGTAGCATACACATCAGAGAAGTTTTTTGTTTCTAAAAAAAAGTAATAAAAACTAGCTATTTTATGCCTAGACCATTAAAAAAAAACAAAAGTGAATTCAATGTGTGAAAATAACTTATACTTAAATTTGTATGACAAGATCAACATACTAAAAGCGAAATACATCGATGTATTATTATGATTGCAGGTCATGTGAGATGCACTAGTATGCACATTCATACAGATCTCCTAAAAACAGAATTCTGGAATGCCGAAATTGGTGTATCGGTGAACCATACATAAGTACAAACCAATGGTGTAGTCGAAGGGGGGACAGCGTCCTCCTAGTTTTTTATTTTAACACAAGCATCCCCCCCCCCCCCCCCACCTTTTTACACAGGACTACAACACTGGTGCAAACGCATGAACATTATGAAAAACTAATCGAAATTGATTCAAGAGTATTAAAACAGATGTTCAAGCTGAAATCTGAGAGGCGACACTTTTTTCAAACGTAATGCATCCTTTTCATTTTACAAGCAAGAGGAAGCATTACATTTCCTTTCACATTTTTTCCTTTTCTTTTTACAAGGAAGTTAAAATAGCAGACAAATCAGGAAGCATGATTGGAGCATGACAGTGTAAAAAACTCCAATATGATCATTCTAAATTTTTTCAAAATTATTAACTCAATTTCAATACAAATTAAGGACCAGTAGCCAACCTGCTTCATGGATTACAATGGCAATCAGGAGCAGACTGGCCCACCGGAATACCAGAACATGTCCCGGCGCGATCTTCCCCCTAAACGCGCTCCAGCCAGAGAAAAACCGGCCTTTGCAACACATCTTTTTCCTCAATAATTGACTGTGAGAGAAATAAAATGAAAAAATCTGCCTTTAATTCAAGACAAAAAAATCTTGATTTAATTAAAAGTGAAAATGATTATTCTAGGTAAAAACACAGTTGTGAATGCATTGGAATGTTGTGGCAGGGTCGCTTTTTGGTAGGAATTGGTTGAGAGAGTTAATGTGCAACCAAGTATTATGTGCTATGAGGATCCGAAAACCCGTTAGCCCCCCCCCCCCCCCATTTTTTAATATGAAATGAAATATAAAACAAATTAAGACAGTTTATGATTTTATAAACTATAAAATGCTCTATGCAAAGTTATTACATAATAACAAACAAATTGCGATGTAAATTGCATACACATGAATTCTCATCACAAAATTTTGTGTGCGAAAAACATGTTATGATGCTCTTTTCCCATGAACTGAACTCCTTATTAACAGTGGTTCCCCAAACTTTCTGAGTTGAGGTGCCCCTGTTTTTGGAATAAAACATTTCTTTGGCTCTTTCCCATAAATAAAAGTATGACTAATCATAAGTAACACATGAAAATTAATAAGACTTGTGTACCCTTCATTTTTACTAAGGGGCCATCATGAAATATTGCAAAAACTGCATAGTGAACATTTTTCTTTTTTTATGAAGATTTCAGTAAAATTTCGTGGTGGCCGTGTGAAGACTTCTCGGTTTGAAAGCTTTCTGGAACCAATTTTTTAAAAAATATATTCCAAAACTTAAAAAACAAATAAATGCTTTAATATTGAACACAGCACTAATATTCAATCCACTTTGTTGATAAGAAAAAAAGGCTCAAATTTTCCAACATAGTTAACTATTGCTAGCATTTGGGAGCAAGTGCTAAGTATTTTAGAGGTCCCAGTCCATCCCTGATGGTAATTTATAAGAAATATTTGAAATATAAAATATCTTTAGAAAAAATTAAAACATGGCTCAAAATTTTGCTTGAAACACTCAGTTCCAACCTTAAAAAACGGGGAAAAATTGTTGAGACATCCTCTCAGGACCGTGTTGTCAAAGCTTTCTATTTTGGAATACATGCCGCCCTAGCTGTACATAGGGGAAAAGGATTAAGAAAAAACTGTTCAGTGACAAGATTAAATAAACTCTAAGCCTTGCATAAGAACAAAAGACATATCTTTTTATTAAATATGTGGTCTCCATCACTGAGAGGGACTTAAGCCTCTGCAGGTTAGTATATCTGAACTTCTGAAGAGAAATGCAAGCTACCTTATAGTAAAATGCTTCAAGTTTTTGCAGAGGAGAAAAGCTTCTTGAGGTATAGGGAAAAATAATACATCACATAGAGAATATTCAACTGATAGCAGGGGCACATTAAACAGTGGATGGATCTGGCAACTGCTAAGGTTCCATTCGTTATCTCAAATTTCCTTTTCCCCTCTCCTCTATATTGTAGACCCCCATGGATTCAAGGTGAACCTTGCTATTACTATAATATAATATTGCTATACCTTGATACTAATAACTTTTCTTGATCTTGAAAAACAAGTTTGAATTCCTTTATCCCATTAAAGCACTTTATGGTGATTTTATTTATTCTTTTAATAAAAAGAAAAAAAATTAATAGATTTCAGACAATTAATTTTTTTAAATTATTTTCTTTTACATATTTCTTAAGTTGAAAATGAAATTAGAATCTATAATTAATAAACAAATATTTAAAAGATGACCAGAAACAGGCTCTTGGCCCAACTAAGCTGATCCCTGGCCAATCCCCGAGGATTACAAAGTGCTCACAAGACTATTCACCACATTGCAAGTTAACAACAACTAGTTTCAAAAAGTAACCTGTCCAGTTCTGTCTACTGTATAAAAAATTATCTAACCACCCCTCCCCATTTTAATAAATTAAAACTAAATCATATTCCCTCCGATTCTCCTTTGCTAAAGTCTATTTATATTACACCTGTTAAATATCTGCTGGATCTAAATTTGAAAGTTCACTTACTAAATTAGAAGCCTTACTTTGAACATTTTCCAATAAGGAGATTAATATTTTTCTTACGATACGGTGACCAAACCTGAGCAGCATGCTTCAAGTGAGATATCACCAAAGTTCTGTAAAATAAAACTTCGCTGAACCATTAAAAGAAAAAAAACACACAAAGTAATCTACATCTCATTGCAGTCAATCAGGCTCACACAACTGTCAACTACATACTATAACAAAAACGAAAAAATGCGATTGCAAAGTTTTAATTAATATTAGGGGACCCAGTAGCAGAATTTTCTGTATCAATCTGCAGCACAAGCTTCAGAAGTCAAAATTTATCTGCGGCACCAAATGACGTGGAACCAAATTTACATTTATAAAAAAAGGCAAACTATGCATTTTAAAATAGTTGACATATACCAATACATGCAGACAATAAATAAATATTATAATTATTCAATTTATAAATAAATTAATAAAATCTAAAATCGATCTATTTGTTCCGAGTTTTTTTCTTCACGGAAATAGGATTGAGAATCGCTGATGTATTTGATTGCATATGTCAATTTTTAAATTTCTGAAAGACCTTGGCATCTCATTTTCTGTAAAAAATTCCCCATTTTGGAAATTATAAAGTAAACTGCTTCCACAATAAGCAATGAAGTCCTTCATCTTTTCTTACAAAACATCTCGTCCATTTAAGAAGAGCAATACTAATGTAAATAATTTAGGAATTCTTTCAATTCTATCTTAGGAATTCTGTCAAAAGAGTTCTATCCTTTCTTCTTCAGTTAAATCACCTGCAGTTTCAACAGCAACAGACCTTTTTTTGTAAGGTAGCTAATTAATCTGCAAGTTTCAAGATAAATCTGCAGCGCTCGCTGCCGTGCTGCACAATTTCTGCTACTGGGCTAGGTGATATTAAATATGCTTTATAAGATTTTCACTATTTATATCTGTTAATATATACAAGTAGTTAAGTTTTGATATGCTGAATTTCATTAGAAAACTAATCTTTTCAACGGCTTAAATATAATAATTTTTATGAAAAAGCTTATAAACAATAAGGCACCTGAACAGTTAGTAGAGAAGGATAAAGGGATAATTTAATGCAGCCTATGTCATGGTTATTTTTATATAGAATTTCATAGTGCATAATGCAAATGATTTTAAGGCAAGCTGTTTAAATATATTTTTAATTGAGAAACTATTTCCAAAACTCACTGTACTGAACACTCAGCCAAAACGTTTGTAAACTTTTCTTAGATGTGCACAAATTCCTTTTAATCAAGCACAATTCAAAACTAAATTAAGCGTTAGAAGATTTGCCCTTAAAATGATTTTAATCTGGAAAGGAAAAAGTCCTTTGGGCATGACTCAATGTTTACAATTGAAACTGAAATTGCTAGCTTAATAAAAACATTTACAAAAGTACATACATGAAAGAAAACAAGTTTTATTAATGTATAAAATTACTCATGTTTTGCAATAAACTAAAACAAACTCAACAGTTTGAAAACACAGCTCTAGATAGTTTTCATTTTTAACAGAGGCGACAATGCATAACTTGCAGATAAAATGTGTAATATAAACACTACAAAATTAAATCCCTAAAACTAGTTAAAATGTAAATGTTGGAAACAAATCAGGATATATATTCTTAAAGTATATTTAGTTTGTTTCCATTAATGACCCAAATGCCTTTTAATAATATTTAATATTCAGTAATTATCATCTGTTTAGTTTGCTTTGCCAGGTGGCATATTTTTTATATGCTGCCTGCAATAAACTTCTCATGTGATCTGACAAATTCAAGGGCAAGCAATTCCTTGACAATTTTTCTTGAAAGGGCTGTAGTTTAGCATATTCAAATCTTTGCAGACTTTCCTGCATTGATATAACTTTTTCCTCTAACTGTGACGTTGTTGTTGGGAAACAGCACCAAAAATGTCGCAACAGTTCCGCGAGTGCACAATATAATTGTTTCATCTCATTCTGTATTTCTACGGGGACAGTGTCTTTCAAATGCGTTCCATCAATGTTCTTCATTAATGATCCCCCAGGCATCAACTCCCCCAATGCAAGAATAGCCGAACTAGGTGCCAAAACATTTGGCAAATCAGGTTTCCATTCACTTATTGAATGATTCAAGTGATTTACAGACATAATTATATCTTCTGGATATAAATCTTCTGAATCTATAGCAGGAGTAGGACCACTTAGATAACCATTAATTTTACTCAAATTAAGCACACTCACATTTTGCTTAACATCACTAATAAGATCTTCATATTTAGTCTTGCTCTCAAAGATCTCTTTTTTTGTATTTTTTTCAGTAATAGACACAGATGTAGCATTTTTAGATCCAGGCGTCACACAGTTATTTCTCACTGCAGGTTTTTTAGCATCAGGCCCATCAGTCACATCACCAACTTTCTTTTTGGTACAGCTTTGCAGGACCATCATAGAGTGGTGATTAAAGCGCCGAATCATTGATTGGTTTATCTCTTTTTGAGTATTTTGTGCACTGACCACAACTTTATCATCAATTAACTTATCTTCTTCAAAAGACGTTACATCCACAAAAGGATCAGGAATACCCTGATCTATAGCTTTTTTGACATCTTGCTCATCAGTTTTAGCACATTCTGAAAATAAATCTTTGGAATTGATATGCAACCTATCTCTGTGAAAATAATGAGACTGGAAAAATTTTGTCCAGAATTCACTTTCAGATATTTTATGGGGGACATTTTCCATATGTTTCTTTTTTACAGCAGGATACGTTCTAAATATAGAATCTATTATTTCAGGAGTAATGTTATATTTGATACCACATGATCCATCAGTTTGGGGGGCTATCCCAATAAGAAAAGATCCTGACACACCAACAAGCTGCTCAGAAGTTACTGTGGGATTTTGATTAGGTTTTTTGGCGTAATTGGCCCAAAACTCATCAGCAGTTATGACTTGCGTAGCTACAAGATCACGGTATAATTGGAACAAAACAGGATCATTGGCTAATATATTATTTTTTTCCACTAGCTCTTTATGAATTTTCCTTTTAAATTTCGGCAGTAATTGTTGAAGATATTCCTTGACGTTATTACGGTCCTGCAACTGTGAATTCGTACCCATGGGATTTACGAAGTGAAAAGTCGTACTGTCACCGCTGTGTAAAACAACTTGAAGTTGCACTTTGGATTTTCCATCAGGCGAAATCTTTTGCATTTTTATATCGGCATATTTATGACTAATAGAGAAAGTATCTTTACCGTCTGTCATCCAAGCGATTCGTTCGTTCATTAAATATAAAGTTCCGTCATTTTTCTTATGATGCACATGATTCACCATGAGTAAAACATCTTCCGATGACGTTCCAGGAGACATTTTTCAAAATAAGATTTTTTCAATAACGCACAAAATCTATATCAAGTTTTTAATTAAATTTGAAGTACGTCAAGAGAAAAACAACTGCAATGATCAAGTTCAAGTGAATAAAAGCAAAACAATACTGAATAAAATGAGGAGAAAATAAATACTTTAACGGTTATATTGCATGACTATAAAAGCTATAGCATCAGAAAACACTTCTCACTTTAAAGCAATCACTACTGATAAAGGCTCTAAAAAACATTCAACCACAATCCGCGTGCACGCCTGTCATGTCGCATTTGTAACAAAGACTCGGCCTTCGCCTTCTCGCAGTGTTCCCAGCTCTGACGAATTATCAATATCGTCGTCTTCGCAAGTGCACAGTTGAACGAAATCATGTGATCTTAAGTAGCCAATCATGAGCAAGGAAACTATATATTTAATTTCAAGAATAAAAATGAGAGTTTCTTTAATTCTATGCTTAAATAATATTTATAATTATGTTTAAAGCTTAAAATTTAATGTAAAAATTAAGGAAAAATAGGCCTCAAGTAACCTAGCAAGAAATTCAAAGCATAGTAGAATGAAAGCGACATCTTTCGGTCAAGTGTTCTTTGTTAAAAACTTGGAAGCAGTGAAAATATCATCGAGAAAATTTATTATCGTAATTAATTATAACATATGTTTAAAAATTCGTTCATGAAATCATTTTACGTTCTTGAGGTCATGTTTTATAAGGAATTAGAAGAAATTTTAAGTCGTTCCCAACTGCCTCTAATGTCTAATCCTTAAAATAGCTGCTTCGTCCCCCTCCTATTTTAAAGATTTACATTTTTTAAAAGTCTTTATTAGAGAGAGGAAGGCTTTTATGAGAAAGTGATTATCCTGAATTATCCTTTCAGATTTATCTTGTTGTAAAGAGAAGGGTAAAAACTTAAAAAAGTCAAAGAGACACAGAATCACTTTAGGAATATCTGTACATGGAGCAAAAGTCTGCAAAGTTTAACACTTTAAATAATGTTATTCATTTGCTGTAAAGTAGTGATGAAATGCAGCAATTTATTCGAGATATTACTCCTAAATACTGAATTTTAATCATGTTAATTTCTATTAGCTTTCGGAATTAACTATTGTTTTTGAATCAAAAGTCCTACAGTTGTCAGACAGAAAAGCAAGAAGTGAAAGAAATACCCAAACAAACACAACTCAACTTTTAAGGTTCAAAATATGGCTTCTCGAACTGTTTATTGTATCTGCGGTGAACCTTATGATTCAGTTCGTTTTATGATACAGTGTGATTCATGTAAAGATTGGTATCATGGAAGGTATTATAAATTACAAATGCTCATATCAAGTCAACGGATGTAACCTGTGTTCATTATTATTCCACATGCCTTGTAGTTTAAAAATTGTCACATCATTCATATGCATGTTGTTTAGATTAGACATATGATGTTTTTTCTCGTCAAAAAATCCCTGCTTTTGTAGTTTATTTGGAATTATCTAAACAAATGTTCTGTTTGAGACAATCATTTATATATTTCTGATTCAATGGAACATTTTTCGATCATTCTACTAAGCATCTGTCTTTTACTCTTCAAATTCATTACTATTTTGTACGACTGAAATTAATGCTTTAGAAAAATATGTTTCGATTTTTTTCAATGATTTTAAGTATTTTTTGGAAAAGTATTGTATAAATTAATATCCACTAAACTTGTAACTGTTGTTATATTCTTAAAAGGATTTTTACGTTTGATTATTTTTATGACGTAGCTTTTCTTTCTTTACTGCAGTTGTGTGAATGTTAAAGAACATGAATCATTAGATATTGAAAAATATCACTGTGTGCAGTGCCAAAATATTGTTGGACCTTCAATATGTAAGTATTTTTGTACCACGGTATTTATCGTAGTTAGCAAATAAATTTGCAAATTCACAGCTGTTGTTAATGAGATTTTGTTTGGTTTTATTTTTGAAAGATCGTGAAGTCAAAAATTATCACAGGCATGACTATGGTGATTCAAATGCGGATGGCAAGGTAAGAAATAAATTTAAATTGTTTCAATAAAGTAAATTTGACTTTATGTTAAAAGAGATAGGTGCCTTTAAATTATTGGGAACTACTGTGATATAATCCCCCCTTGGCGATTTTTTCGTTGGCGCCAAGAAACCATCGCCAACAACAAGATTTTTATGTCACCAACTTCAAATAGAATACAACACTCTTGGCGATGATTTTATCGCCAACAATGTCACATCATAAACATAGCAAACATGTCAAGAAAAATCACTAAAAAACAATAAAATACCAAAAATTGCAAATTATATCTTACACACAATATCGACGCTACTACGTAAAGCATGTACAGCATTTTTCAACAACAATTCAATACATTAATAGATTAATAATTACTCAAAAAATAGAATTATTTGCTTTACCAAATCACTTAAACTTGAATAAAAACCCTTCGTTAAAAGAACACGCAATTTATGCCCAATAATTACTACCGCAATGATTCATCATTGCATACAATGATATGCATTATTTAATGAAAAACATAATTAAAATATCACGCAAATCAACGCTATCCGAATTTTAAAATACCACCCTAGATAACAAAATTAATAACGGTCATCACTTCAAGTACATTTTGCATTAAACTATTGGAAGCCTACCATTAAAAATACCAGAAAAACCATTCATTGAAAAAACACGCATTTTAGGCACAATAGTGACTTGCAATTAATTATCATAACATAAAATGATATGCATTACTCAATGAAAAACATAGCAAAAATATCGCGCAATTCCAAGCAAAACTTCAAGTACATTTTACATTAAACTAACGGAAACCCACTTTATCAAAAGCAGCAACACCACTAATTACTACAGCTAATATTTTAGAACAATTGAAAATTCATTGTTTTATAACCTTACAAACACATAAAATAAGAAAATAATAAATTTAGAAAAATAAAGAACTCACTTTAAACCAGTTGGCTTTTCAATATTAATCCCAAATCACTACAAACTTGCTATCCAATATGACGAAATGGTCCGAAAATTACCACTTAATTTTTCATCGCTTTTAGTCACAATTAACCAAACTTATGCACTTATCAATCAAAACAATTTCATACTTCAGATTGCAAAAGCACCAAATCATGTTTCCGTCCATTTTAACGTATTCAAAAACATGGCGCCTTAACAAACTATTGTAATATAGAATCATTCCTCTGGCCACAATAGAAAACAATTGAACCAAATTAATGCACCTTAACACTTTACATTCTTCCTTTAGCAACAGGAAAAATCTCCACAAACTTTAAACATAAAATAAACTATTAAATAGCTACTTATTCGCAAAAAACAATTTCTAAAAGTTCAACAATCACACCGACACAAGCCCTTCCGCGTTGCCACACATTACGTCAGCCAACATCGATGGCGCTGGGTTGCCACTGAAACTATCGCCAACCGAAAAGTTTTACAAATTGGCGCGCTAGCTCGAATGTCGCCAAGGGGGGGATTATATCACAGTAGTACCAATTATTGTGCAAAGCATTAAGAATAATACGTAATGTGAGGAATGAAAAAATAATACACTAATAGATTTTGATTAAAAAAAATTATACTATGGTGCATTGATCATCATTTTGTTGTGTATTATCTGGGGGGGGGGGGGATAATTAAAAAATTTCATATTTAGTACTATTGTGTTATTAATTCTGAGTTATGATTCCTTGTAAGTTATCAAAAATGCAACTTGTAGTCTGAAAATGCTTTCTGTTTCATATTTAAAATTTCCTGCAAAAAATATGGACTATCCTGCTGTATAAACCTCCTTGGCGAATTTGATTTTGCACCAATTAGTAATGATTTTCATTTGCGTATCAGCCTTGATGCTCCTGAGAATCTGCCATTTTTGGTCGTATTTCAAAATTCAGCCTAGTGTCGGTCCAAAGTGCGCCGAATGTGGGGTTTGCTACTCTACATGATTCTGCAGTGGCGCAACAAGAGGGAGGCACAGAGTGTTCATGCCTCCTCTTCCAGAGTAATGATATGAAATTATTTTTTTTCCTCAAGAAAACAACAACATGTATCTTGAGAAAATAAAGGCATGTGTTTATCAAGAAAGCATTAAATAATGATGACAAGAGGGGCCCGGCGTCTTAATTGCATTCATTGAACATCAAAAAATGCATTTTAATTCTTTAAGAAAAGTTCTGATTTCAAATCCTCAGCAATTGCAAATTAGTAAACTTGGAAAATTTCGTTATTTCCTTTTTTCATCCCTCCTCCCAAAAAAATGAACACATAGCCCCTTTTTTTAGCACTGGCTCTGGGTCTCATATAACAGTGGTGCGTAAACTATTTTCATTTGCGACCCCTTATTTTGTGTAAAATTTTGTCACGACCCCTGGAGAGACGGTAGACTTTCTGTTTAATCGTCAACGGAGTTTTATTGAATTTTTTTCTAGGATTTGTTCTTACAGGATGTTTTTAAAAGAGTGTCGTAACATCATCGATTGAAATAACGAACCAAACTTATAAACCATCATAAAAATGTTTTAAAAGTTGTAACATAATAAAACTCAGTTAATGAAACAACACATAATTTTTATGAAACAGTGCTTTATTAAAATGCAAATGGGTGTAAATATTTTTTTAATGAAAAATACTTCTAAAAAAACTTTACATCATAAGAAGTTGGTGTGAGGTATGTGCTTGCAAAGAGCTAATGATTGCTTCTATGTTCGGAACTGTTTCGGAAATCGCAAGCCATAAGTCATCCTCTGAATCCAATCAAGATCGAAATTTGGTTTTATAAAAACTAATTTTGAAAAGCCAGATTCACATTAGTAGGTCATGAAAACTGAATCAAAATATTGATTGCTGTAGTAGTGCGAGTCGACGCCTTCATTAGTCAATGTATTCCCTGGCCATCAAGGTATCTTTTGGCCAAGTGTTTAAGTACTGGCTTTTCACCGTGGAGGTCCGGGGTTCTATTCTCGTCTTCGACAGACCTGCTTTACCATCCTCTCCATGTCCTCGCACGTCGTCCGCTACAATTGCCTTTCTTTTCAAATCGGCATATTCGGTTCAAATCGATAATCAAAATTTTTGGCAAGTCAGAGAGTTTAATTGAATGTTCTGTGTTTCATTGCTTGAAACATCAATTACCTGTTTTTTTTTTTTTCATTTAAAGTGACGTTGGAATTAATAATATCAAATGAAAATTGGTCATGGATCCAATCTAATTCATTTTATCAAATGACGGGAAATGATCTTTTTAAACAAGAAGTCTATATTGTTTTCTTTAATAAATTCTGAAAAGCAAGGGAACATGTCTGTGTTATTTTTATTCAATTCCCCTCGCCAAAGTATCAGCGTATTCTTAGAAGCTTCAATATTACTGCTTAACATTAAAATGTTTGTACCCTCTCCCTGTGGACTCATATTCAGTTCGTTCAGTTTTTCCAAAGTATCAAGCATGTAACTGAGTTTTCCGAGTCAATTTGTATTAATCAATAAACGTGCTAATACATGTTTCTTTTCCACCAAAAATACGTAACCTTCGTTTCTCCAATTGAAAATGCGTCACAATATTTATGCCGCGTAAGAGCCGTCGCTCTGTAGTAATTAATAATAATGTCTTCCAACGGCCAGACCCTAGAGATTTTGCCCCATTGCTGCATTGCACTCTCTGAAGCCCTGGTTACAGCAAAGTTTTGGTCCCTGTTTTTTTTATTAAAATTTTAAAAACTGTGTACTTTATAAAAAAAAGATAGGTATTTTGCGACCGGCCCACCATGCATTTGCCCGAATGCCCGCATTGCCAGTCCGCCGCTGGCAGCACCATCAGTGCAAACCGCAACACGGTCCAGGTCATTTTCCTCAAAATATACCATATATTAATAATTTCAATTATTTCCTCTCTAGTTGCTCTCTCTCTTCTAACCTTTTACGACATAAAAAAATCCTCCGAAAATCTTCCGATATGTGTGTTCTTTGAAATTAATAATTGTAGATTTTTCATAAATTTGACTTTCTTTGAATTTGGCGACACCCAACAATTTTCTTCCGACCCCCTCCGGGGGTCGGACAGTGGTGCTTTGCACACCACTGTCATATAACATGGTTTCCCGCAACATGACATATCCTAGAAACCTATCAACAATGTTGTTGGAGGGTTGCCTATAATTAATTTTATCTGCTCTGTATATATAATAAAAACATATTTTTGTTTTTTAAAATTATTGTGAATTAGCATGTACTTTTTTGTGACTACCATTTTTTTTATTTTTTTTGTTAAAAGGTCAGATTTCTTATTGAAATTGTTACAATTTGTACTTTTCTTGTAACAATTTATAAAATGTATTCTTGCTTTCATATTTATTTTTTCCCAATTAAAAAAAAATAGATATTTTATATGCATGTAAAATTATTTTTAAACAGGCTGTACAATCTGGAACACCAGTGTTTGTCAAAGAATTACGATCCAGGCATTTCAAAACGTAAGGACACATTTTAGATAAAAATATATGTTCACTAATGTTGTAATATTATTAGTTTATTAATTTTTTAAAATTTTTGTTCAATTGTAATGGAATCCAATTATTATTTCTCATAAAACTTGGTATTTCTAAATCAAGTTTTCTCTCATAAAAAAATCTGTATATTAATTTATAATATACCGGTGTTTCATGAGAATATTAATTATGCTGTCTGGCAGAGTGCCAAGAAGAATACATTCATTAGCCACTTTTCGGCGACTTAAAGAGACTGGGTGCCATGCTGAGAGGATTTTGTATTGTGAAGCTAGACGTACTTTCAAGTATTTGGTACGGAGTAAGAAAAGGGAATTGGAGCAAAAGCTTGCAGATAATATCGAAAAGGAATCCTAAGAAATTTTTTGCTTATGCTAATTCAGAGAAAGCTCGTAATACTCAGGTAGGCCCACTAGTGGATGAGAACGGGAACTTTATTCAAAACGAGGGAGATATTGCTGACATTCTAAACAATTTTTTTTCCAGTGTATTTAACAGAAACTGTATCTCAACAGTTGACATAAGCGAGACGCAAGCTAATACACAGCTTGAGGATTTTGTATTTTCTAGGGATGATGTGTTGTTTCATTTGAAAAAGATTAAAGCAAATAAGGCTCCAGGCCCTGATAATGTTTATCCAAAAATTTTAATAGAATGTGCAGAGGAATTAGTGGATGTTGTCTTGACTATTTTCATAGCTTCATATAACTCGGGGACTGTGCCAGTGGATTGGAAGCTGGCAAACATAACGCCGCTCTTCAAGAAAGGGTTTAAAACTAAGGCAGGAAATTATAGGCCTGTGAGTCTTACTTCCGTTCTTTGTAAAATTTTTGAAACTCTGATAAAAATCAAAATAGTGAATTTCCTGGAGGCAAATGGAGTGTTGACTGATTTTCAGTATGGTTTTAGAAAGGGTAGGTCCTGTACAACTAATTTGTTGCATTTCTATGACAAGGTTACCATGGCGTTAGATAATAAAAAGTGCATAGATGTTGTTTACATTGACTTTCACAAAGCGTTTGATAAAGTACCGCATGAAGCTCTTCTTAGCAAACTTGCTTATATTGGTATTGGTGGAAAAACTTTAATTTGGGTTAAAAATTGGCTGACTGGGAGGAAACAAAGAGTAGTAGTGAAGGGCAATTATTCTTAGTGGATTGATGTTTTGAGTGGGGTTCCACAAGGTTCAGTTCTAGGGCCAATATTATTTATTATTTTTATTAATGATATTACTCAGAGTATTTCTGGGAACATCAATATTTTTGCTGATGATGTCAAAATCATGGGAATTGTGGACACGGAGGAACAAGTCAATCAGTTTCAAGAGGATTTGAATCAAATTTCTAGGTGGGCAATTAAGTGGGATATGTCTTTTAATACTGGGAAATGTCAAGTGCTTCATTTTGGTCATGGGAATAAACATGCAACCTATTATTTACAAGGTTCTGTCATTAGGGAAGCAGAAGCAGTTGTTGATCTAGGAGTATTGATTAGTCATGACTTCAAGTCCAGTCAGCAGTGTAGCATTGTAAGTAACAAAGCTAACAGGATGCTTGGGTTTATCAATAAGGCTATTTCGAACAGGTCTAGGGAAGTTGTATTGCCATTATACAGAAGTTTGGTTGCCATACAGAAGTTTGGTTTGAACAGCATACTCCTCATTTGGAGTATGCTGTTCAGTTTTGGTCTCCGTACCTAAAAAAGGATATTACCTTATTGGAAAGGATTCAAAGGAGGGCTACAAGATTGGTAAGTGGTCTTTCAGACTTAGATTATGAGGTTAGGCTTAAAAGGCTCAATATGTATAGTCTTGAGCAAAGGAGAGTCAGAGGGGACATGATTCAGTTGTTTAAATTCATTAAAACGGGAAATGTTGATGGACTACAGCTATGTGCTGAAAGTAGAACCAGAGGTCATGGTTTTAAACTTTTCAAATCTCAGGCTAATCTTGAAATTAGGAAAAACTACTACTTCAATAGGGTTGTAGGCAGTTGGAATAGTTTACCGGAAGCGACTGTTAATTGCAGTGGGGTAAAAACTTTTAAGAAAGCTCTTGATGTTCATTGGGGACTGCTAAATTAACTTAGGACCAGCCTAGCTGGGCCCTGAGTCTGTTGCTGGTCGTCACTTTTGTATTTGTATATGTTCAAGGGAGGAACTGCTGGCATAAGAAAAGTGGCATTTTTGCTCTCGATGTAGTACGGTTTAGCATATTTGATTTCTTCCGAACTGATGTTATCTGCCAGCTTATAAATTTAGTTGCTTTCAACTTTTGAAATGCAATGACACTTGGAGAAGAACAAATTCTGAGATCTGTAAGATATACAAGGAGCCAGACATTATAAAATTCATTTCTAATGTTTAGTTCCTAATTACTTCAAATATACCTTTTCAGGGTTCTTATTAGGGAAAAAAAATGAGTGAGAATTTCTCACCCTTCCTGAAAAACAAAGTGAGATTTCTAAAATTTAAGTGAGATTTCTGAAAAATTAAGAGATAACACAAATATACACATCGCTTGATGACCTTTTTATAAAATATTTATCCATAATGCTCCGGCAGAGAACGCTGTGTCTCACTGAATGGTAAATGAATGCTCAAAGTCTCGCATTAACACGATTTCTTCAACCACGTTTATTCTATGTTCTGCAATATTGCAGAATGTAGAATACACTTATTTAGTGTTCTTACTAGGAAAAGATTTCAACTGATCATTTCAATAAATGTTTATGCAGTGGGAGGTGCATTTGTCTTTTCTCTATAGTGATTGATTGGGGCAGTAAAGGTCAAGACTCAGAAATTTTGGAAGAGTCAGTGGACACTAAACTTGATTAACTTGGTGGCCACCTATGCATCATAAAGTAAAAGTGCAAAGCTGGGGGGGGGGGGGGGCGGTGAATGGTGCATCAATGCACTACTATTCCTTATGTGTCTTATTTGCAGTGAAGAAAACATAATATTTGTTAAAACTATCAAGTCTTCAAAAAAAAAAAAAAAAGTATATGACTTTCAAATTGGAAAAAGAAAAAACTTGCTTCCTTGGCGATGGTAAATTAAGGGAATATGAATTTTTGCAATATAGTTTTTCATGTTTAATGTTATAGAGCACAAAAGATGTAAATGCAAAATTTTAATTGTTTCATCATAGAAGCAACAGATAACAAAAATCTCCCTTACAGAAACGAACCTTTTACAAAAACCGCGATCACAAATACGAACCATTTTCGAATACAAGTATAAAAAAATGTATATTTCCAGTTCTGGTTTTGTCCAGTACATTTTATTTTTATTCTTTTCAAAACTTTTTTTTAAAGCTTTCACACCATTTTCAAAATGGCGCGACACTTAAGTCCGATTTTATAAGTTTAAGCGAAAATGGCCGATCTAAAATGTAAGTAAAATGAAAGCTATGAAAAAAATATCAAGATTAAGATTGTTTCCTACTATATTTAAAAGATTTATATGGCAGAGAGAAGGAATTAAAGAAAAAACAATAGCGTAATCGGAAATTTTTTTCGCCATTTCTTTCTTGTTAAAGGGGAAATGAAGATTATTGTCCGAAATTCGGTTACTTGAATGCCGAATTGATGCGTTTTTATTGTGCTTGTATGCATGAAAGAAGCAAGAGTTGTAAATTCTATAGATGGTATTTGAAAAGGAGGGATTTACTTTAGAAAATAAAAAAAAGGAAAGCTGGCGATCGCTCCTAATTTTTTGAATCGCCACTTTTTCAAACAAGTGTATATTTCCAGTTCTAGTTTTGTTCAGTGCATTTTATTTTTATTCTTTTCAAAACTTTTTTTAAAGCTTTCTCACCATTTTCAAAATGGCGTGACACTTAAGTCCGATTTTATAAGTTTAAGCGAAAATGGCCGATCTAAAATGTAAGTGTGAAATGAAAGCTGTGAAAAAACAACAAGATATTAAATTGTTTCCTACTATATTTAAAATATTTATATGGCAGAGAGAAGGAATTCAAAAAGAAAAAACAATAGCATAATCAGAAAAAAAAATTCGCTATTTTTTTCTTGTTAAGGGGAAATGAAGACTATCGGCCGAAATTCGGTTGCTTGTATGCATGAAAGAAGCAAGAGTTGTAAATTCTATAGATGGTATTTGAAAAGGAGGAATTTACTTCAGAAAATAAAAAAAAAGGAAAGGTGGCGATCGCTCTTAACTTTTTGAATCGCCACTTTTTCAAACAAGGTCGCCACGTGGCGACTGGCGACCGTGAATCTTGACCTTTATTAGGGCAGCGCCGTAGGCGCTCTTTCCCGGTGTGAGGGGGCAAATGGCGATTAGGGAGCTCATTGGCGAAGGAAGGTGTGAGGGGGAAAATAAAGGAGGGGGGAGAGAGAGAAAGGGGGCAAGGAAGGAGCCGATGACAGCCGAACGGCTATTCTGCGGGGAGGCTGGAGCACAGAATTGGCAGGCTCGTTATTTCTCTTTTCAATACAAAAGGCTTAACATTGTATTTCTGGATCACCCCCATGTTATTGTTTGCTCGATTTTCGCTGAATGGATAGAGAAAAAGGGTCCGGTGTGTTTCAGGCACAGGTGCAAGAAATTGTTTTTAACCTACTCTACTGTAGTAGGACAGATAGAGGTCCATGCGAAATCGTTTCCTGGGGGGAAAAAAGAATGCGCGAATTTCTCGCATTGTAAAAATTTTTAAGCGAGAAAATAAAAAAAGATGCGAGAATCTCGCAGTCTCGCGCTCTAGTGGGAGCTCTGCTTTTTCAAAAATCTGCGACTCAGGTTCACTCACAATTAAAAAAAAAGAGAGAAATTTTTAGAAAAACATAGGTTTTTTTAACCTCTTCATTCCAAGCGTACCCAATTGCGTACATTTTAAAATACTGTTTATTAACTACTGTTTGTGCAGTTTGAAAGCTAAAACACCCAATTGTTTTTTAAATTAGTCAACAGATAGTTTACTTCGTTTTAAACATGGAAATTGGGCAATAATTATTATTTAAACTAATTATTAATTAAAATTTAAAAAAATTTTTTTTAGTTATTTTGTTTTGTAATCGTTTTTAAAATCAGAGAACCAAAAAATTGCGTCAAAATTGTTTCTGCTTAGTCCTGGGGTCTGAAAAGGTTAATGCAACGAGAACTTTTTTTTCTAATTGTAAATCTGTAATGCAGTAGTCCCCCGCTTAATGTGATCATAGTGTATGTTATCAATTGCTTATTGTTATCAAAATCCCTGTGTCACTTCTGTTCTTTATTCATTTGTATGTTAAAATTGTTGCTTTTGGTGCTTTACAGTTTTTAATGTTTTCAACTTTTGAGCCCCCTCTTAACTGCAAAGTAAACATGCATTATGTATTCAGAACAAGGCTGTGCTTTTCTTTCCTTATGCCATTGTTTGAATTTCTGAGATTTCTTCGCACTTAACCCTAAGGAGACGAGCAATGCACAAAGGAGTGGGGAATGACACCTTCCAGAAATTTGTACAGATACATACCTCAGAAATTTGCAGTGATATGTACACCTGCAGGTGTGGGAATGGTAGTCTAGAGACGTTTGTAAGATAAGCAGAAGAGGCAACACATTCTTATCTGTTCTGACAATAATGAGCATGTTGACTTTTTATGCCCTGCTAGATTACATACAGTTTGACAATATGGATAGCAAGAAGTGAAATGATTTTTGAAATTAAATAAAAGCTCAACATTTTAAATGATTATGAGAATTACCAAAAATGGGTCAATACAATGCTGCAGCACAGTTAACCATTTCTCGGCCTCTGCTTTGCAAAACTTTGAAACATTTAGTTGATATTATTAGAAGAGGTAAACAAAATGAAAACACAGAATGCAAAAAAAAAAAAAAAAAAGAGAGAGCTTGTAAGCATGGTTTTCATGTTGAGCCATCTCCTAAAGATGCTGAAGTGAGGAATGCATTGAAAGCGTTGAACTGTGGAGAACAACATTACTCTTTTGACTTTAAAAAGCAATTAGGATTATGAGTAATTAATTATGAGCTTTTCAGGAAAATCGTATCCACTCAACAATTGATGATTTCTTTCAAATTATGTATAATTTTCACATTTTAAGGGAAATATATTGTACATAAATGTAAGGTGACTTTTTTCCATTTCATTTTGAAACTCAGTGTGTGACTTATAAATTGGTTAATATCTAATTTCATGATCATGCTTCTTGCTAGTCAAGGCAGATTTGTCAAAAAGGATAATTTCTGTTGATCAGAAGGCCTCTTTAAACATCATATATCATTTCAGGGGAGATTTATGTATTCGATGGTTAACTAACAAATAAGAATTGGGGGGATGAAGAAGGCACTCGGATACTTTTTTGCTTTAAAAAAGAAAATTGGATCTCTGAAAAATGAATAACGGGAAGTATACTTTTCATAAAAATTGTTAGTTTGATAACGTCGAAATTGCTGTTTGTGTCCGGAACCCTACTTGTTTAAATATGTCCCTAAGCTTATGACAACCCTATGGATGCCGAAATCAAGAGCAACTGCTGCAACCAAGGTTTATTAAGAAGTTCAATGGTACCTGCCATTCTTGAAGTAACCCAGACTAAAGTGAAAAATTAAGGAAGAAAGAAACAGCCCTGATGATATAGGGGCTGACACGACATCCTTTGTACTTGTCAACTTTGGCTTCATTTTGATTGTTGTCATAGCATGCGGGTTTTTCATTTTAATTGTTGTTTTATCTCATCCAAAAGCTGCTCAGAAAATTTTAGTAAACATAATTTTATTACATTCCTGCATCCATGCTGCATTATTTAAAAAAATTTTATGTACTTTATTCGGCCTTATACATGTAATATTTTCAATATTTAATTTTTTGGCTCTTAAACGTATTCTAAATGCTTGTAGTTTTTTCAGGAATAAAATCTTATCTTTATATATATTTTTCTTTTTAGTGCTGATGATGTCATCATCCATCTACGTGGACCGCAGCTTTCTTTACCATACTTGATTCAAAATGGTTTTAACTATCCTATATTAGTAGATTCTAAAGTTGGATTAGGTATTCAAATGCCATGTGATACATTTACTGTGAGTGATGTCATGGATTATGTAGGTAAGAATGAATCTTAATATATTCTTTGTTATATATATATTTTTACCTTTACCCAAAAAGTTTTGTTTTAAGAATAACAGGATGGCATATATATAATATATATATGTATATATATATATCACTTTACTTCTTCCTTCCTTCTACTGGATTGCATAATGTATTAAGTTGCCTAACAATTTTTATTTTTATTAATACAATTTGTTGATATTGTGTAAAAAATACTTTGTTTTAAGTTGCTTGATTGGCTGGATAATTATTCTATTCATTTTTTAAAGAAATGAACTTTTTTCTTTTTAGGTCCTAATTTTCCACTGGATGTAATTGATGTAGCAAGACAAGAAAATATTCGCATGCCAATGTCAGAATGGGTTGAATATTTTAACAATCCAGTTCGCAGTAAAGTGTACAATGTCATTAGTTTAGAATTTTCAAAAACAAGGTAATTGTTGATAATCGTGTGGTTACAAAGCTCTTGAAAAGAGCATTAAATTTAGAATTTCAAAACCTTTTGGGGTTTTGCTGTAAAATACCAAGTAAGCAACACCCCCTCCCCAATTTTTCTTTGAATTTGCAAAAAAATGAGAGGGGTGATTTAGATGTAAAAGTGAAAAAAATAAAATTAATTCATGCATCAATTAGATTCTCTATTCTTAATGAATAGAAGGCATTAACACAGTAGAAGCTTATCCAAATCACATTTATGAAACCGGAATTTCTTGTAATAGTATTTAATTTCAACTCTCTCTCTCTCAAAAAAAGAGAACAGTTTTCCAATTGCGCTAATACATAGCACAGATTTCCCCTCCATTTTAATGGTTTTCTCTTCAAAAAAAAAATTTAAAAAAATGAATGAATAAATAAAAGAAACAAGCAATCACAAGAATTAACTTTTGTTTGCAGTTCAAGCGATCTTGTATAAGCACTCAAAACATTGTTTTCGGTGATTTAGTTGGACTCTTTGTTTTGAAATGTCATGTAAATAAGGAATCCCTTGATATGATGCAAAGGAACTTACACAACTGTCTTTTTTTTTTAAGTAACTCATTGATTATTTTCACTTGAACTTGTTAAACTAAATCTTTAGCTCTTACATATCTCGTGCCAGTTTGAAAATGCATTATTTTTAACATAGCACATGAGTTGGAAGTAAACATTTCAAAAAGAACGAAAGTAAAATCCAGTAAATGAGTTTTAAGATAGAAAATGATCAATTTTTTTATTGCAGATTTTGTGAAGAATTCGTTTTTGCCTTGCGTTTCGTTTTGCGATTTTTGTTAATTTCTGTTTCGCTCTTATTTTATAATTTCAATAACAATCCAAATTGATGAGGGTGGACATTTGATATTTTCACCTGAAGGAAAAGCAGTTGAAGAACCTTATTCAATCAGGGCCATGTCTTCGTTATTTTACGTTGGTTTAAAACACTTTACATTACACTGCAATCGAAAATAATTTCATTCAAATTTAATTTATGTAATTGTACCATAATTTTCTATTTTTCCCCTATAGCTTGGCTGAATTAGTGAAACCACCTACTATTGTACAGAAGTTGAGCTGGGTTGAAAACTATTGGCCAAAGAATTCTGAAACTCATACTCGTTTTTGTCCCCAAGTCATGAAATACTGCCTTATGAGTGCTCAAGATAGCTACACTGATTTTCATATAGATTTTGGTGGTACATCTGTTTGGTATCATGTACTGCGTGTAAGTATCAGTATTTCTTATGTATGAATGTCAAAGATTATTTCTTTATGGTATAATTTATTTGTTCATTTAGTTGTGTGGTGTTACACCCCCCAGTTGGAATTAAGATTTCGTTTATTTAATGTTTTTAGAATTTAGTTTCCCAGAAAATTTTGATTAGGCCGAAATAGTGGTAGCACATAATAATGTTTTAAATCGCGAAGTGCCACAATAATTCCCCAGATCAACGACTACCTTGAATGCGTTTACTGATTTGCATGAAAAGAAAAAAATTCGACTTACCCATTAGTTGCTGGTGTGTAGATCGTTGTAAAAAAATACGTAACAACAATTTTACAAAAAAAAATAGCAAGGAATTTATTTTGGAGGGTCACATATTATAAAAAAAACTATTAGGTGATCACCAAAAAGATAAAAATATTTACTATGGTTCAAAAACTGAATGCATTAATTACTCATTATAAAAAATGAACATAGGGATAATTTTGTACATCTTGACCTGGCGTACAGTTGCCATTATTGAAAGGTGGTGAATAAAAAGCGGACGTTCAGATGATGAAAGTTTTATAGAAAATGCAGGCATGGAAGCCGAACGAAGGTGAAAGGTCAATCGCAATCATCGCTGGTTAGGATCCTCAGGGATATTTTGTAGCATGCGAATGAGACTGATGTTTCAGCTCTGATTTAACAACCACAAGCCGCTCGGCTCGGATATCATAATGATGCGACGTCACCCAGGATCGGGAGTCGCTAGGCGGAAAAAGGTTGGGGCATCGATGAAGTAGTCACGGATCTGTGAGATTGGATAAAATTTTAAATAAATTTAAAACGTGACGACTTGGCTACAGCTACGCGCCAGCATCCATCCATGTCTCCAACAATATCGCTCGCGTTACAGGAGCGCACAGGGCCGATGACTCTACGGCACGGATCTCACAGCGATTCTCTCTTGTTTTTCGTCACTTTCCCCTCACGCAATTTCTCCGATGGCAACGGCGCACGTCACATGCGCCAATGAGAGCGCAGGAGGAATTTTGGCGGGAACCAATCAAGCGTGACTCGCGAATTCTGAATCGAAACCGAAGATAGGCATCGCTATGACGCATCAAAAACAACCTGATAAGATCTTCAAGACAGGATGTTCGAAGATGGACGACATTTTCGTTGAAAACAAGATGGCTATTTGGTAAAAAAATGGTAATTTGGAAAAAGGAATGAAAAAGATTTATATTAAAAAAGTTTAGCATGGTAAAAGAGTTTACGAATCGGTAATTAAAACAAGCAAAATTTTGATGTAAATGAATTTAGTGCCAAAAAAATACCGATTTCGTGAAAAATAAAATAATTTGGAATAATTTAATTGAAAGGAAGCATTACATAAAAAATAGAAATGAGAAAAATAAAAATAAATTAATTAATAATGAAAAAAAAAATATTTTAAATAGAAGAAAATGTGATGCAATATCACATACACCGGCAAAACGAAGGAAAAAAAAAGAGAAAAAAAAAGAAATGGGAAGTCCAGTAGCCAACTTTTTTTTAACGGGTCTACATCAAAAAAAATTTTTACACATGACTGTAAGCATACCATATTGCATAACATGAATACATACATAACAAAACTATTGAAAACCAAATATTCCCTCCAAAATTTAAAAAAAGAAAAAAAAATAAGGTAAGCCGAAACAGAATATAGTGTTTCTCATGAAAATGCATTGCAAAATCCCCACCAAAAACAAAACTTGCAAAATCCCCACCAAAAACAAAACTTCAAAAAATTTCAAATTAGATACAGAGAATGCAATTGTATCTGTACATTTACACACATCAACCTTCATACCTAACTAGTATGCAACAGAAAAAATTTACATAAAATTTACTACACACAAAAAAAACTACAACAAATTTGCCCTAATGGCTAATGCACATATTATCAATGCACATTGAAAAAAATTATGTCATAAGTTGTTTATATGGATTGAAATTTTTTATCATTATCAAAGTGAATTTGAAGATTGGTCACATAAGTAACGAAAAAGTTAAAAAAATTTATGAATGGATCAGGAAGGTTTCTTGTCCAACTTTTAGCAAGCCTTTTTACCATCCGCGTACGGCTCAGTTCTTATACTTTCCGGTCCTGAAATACGGGGCGATTGTTTAATATTTTCTTTATCTACATATGTTACAATTCACATCTTTATCAGCTGTTTTAAAATAATACAAGAATTTTCATCGCTTTTCCGTTTTCAAAATATATATAATACTATTTCAGCGGGCGTGGTTTATAAGTTTAAAAAAATCACGCGATATTCTTATTTTCAGATGAATATAATTTTTAAACAATTTGTCTCTAAAAATGTTACAGAAATTTTGTAATGAAACATAAAAAAAATAAAAGAAAAGAATCAGTTTTACTTTGTTAAAATATATACATAAATATGAAAAAAAAGTTTTCATTATTAGTTGCTATTCCTACATATAACGCCGCTGACACTCCGCAAATCCATATCTGATGGGCCATTATCCCTTCTAAAGGACCCATTATTTTTGCTAAGAAAAAATTAGAAGCTAATACAATTCTTAAAAGAATAGCAGAGATTTATTTATGAAAAATATTTCATTAACTTTACAATACAACGTTAAAAATATCACCTAAAGCCATTCGTAAAAAAAATAAAGTTGACTAGATTTTTATATTTTATGAATAAAATTTAACTATCGGGCATTTCACACAGAGTCGATGCAGCTCCAGAAACAGCTATCCCTAAGAAAGTATTCTAATGCATATGGTCCGTCTCACCGGGTAAAAACGTCAACTTCCCGCTCGCTCTCTGAGCGAACGTCTCAAAGGAAGTTCTAAAAGGGTTGAGAGAGAAGCGAGCGAGCACTACGCTTAAATACCAGAGGGTGATTTGCGTATACCGCTAAGCACGTGTACGCACATGCGTCGATGACACGTGATGTGCATTCGAGAAAATTCTCGATCGGGAAAACTGGCAACGCCCCCAAGTGGCGGATTTAACCAACTAATCAGTTTGAAAAAGATTTGCGAGTCGGGAGGTACGTCGCAACTTAGCTGACTCTTACTGTTTACAATGTTAAAGGCTTAAACCAAATAAAGAAGTAAGTTACCGAAATTAATTTTTACTTCTGAATTAAGTGGTGAGAATTTAAAAATAACATTTCCTATCAATATCTTTCATAAATGTTTATCGCGCAAAAGATAAAAGAAAGCACGCAAACTCACAAATACGCGCGGGGGGGGGGGGGGGGGGGAATCTAGCAAAAAGAAACCCCCCAAATTCCTGAACCCTCTAGTGCCACCTAGCAGCAAAAATAAGCATCAGATGATGGTTTTTAACGTACAGGGGGAAATGGCGGGATCCGTATTGAAATCGGGGGAAAAAATTCTTCGCCCGCCATTTTCACGTGACCCGTAGTGGGGGACGAAACAGATACCCCGCTCAAATCGCGGGAGCCGTACGCGGAGGTTAATCACTCTGAATATGTTTTTTTTTTGCAAAGTTTCAACAATGCCTTTAAGTATGTAAGATCAAAATGCCATATATGCTCTCTAAAATTGCTACTACAGTAGAGCCTCGGTTATCCGAGCCCCGATTAACTGAGTTCCTTGTTAACCGAGGTACATTTGCCCTTGAAAACAAAAGTTTTTTTGGCGGTCAATGGTGGCGCCTGTGACTGTCATCAGTCATCCAATGGCGTAAGTTTCATTTTCATTTTATTTTTTGGTGATATAAAGACCTAGAGCAACAGACAACTTCAATAGACTTTTTACTGCTGCAAACATTGCGTAAAACAGCAGCACAAAGAGGCAAGTGAGTTCCGTTAAACAGAGAACTATATATGTATAAATATGTATATATATAGACTTCTTCAAGAAACAACTTTAACTGGAACATGTACTCTATTGATGTGTACATGTAAAATTAGATATTTGTATGTATGTAATGTCATTTTTTCATTTCATTATATTTACAGTAAATGCTTCTTTTTTTTTTTTTTTTCTGCATCTTTGAAAACATTTTCATTCATTTTCTAGATTTAAACAAAGTCCCATGTTATCCGGGTTTTTGAATTTCCGAGGGTACCCTTGGTCCACATTGTCTTGAATAATCGGGGCTCTACTGTACCTTTATTTTTCTTTTAAAAACTTGTCTTTTGGTTTAAATATATCATGAAAATATTAGAGTTTATTTTAGTTCTTGAAACTCTCACCCACAGAAGATTCAAAAAATTTCAGCAAAAATTCAAATTTTTTCACTTTTGTATGAAGTTACTGATCTTATTAAAATAAAATGTTTCTGGTGTGAAGTACATGAAAATATCGTTGATAGTGATTTAATTATATGTATTTTTTAAATGACAAAACTTTTTGTAAAAACAAGTTTTCTACTACATATTTTTTTCTTTGTTTCTTTTACAACTACAAAATGAAATACACAATCTTTTTGCATCCTGAACATGAATTAGAATCTTTTCCTTAAAAATATTTAACATTACTCTGTAAAATGTAGATGCCTTTTTTTGGTTTTTAATTAGTTAACAGTTTTGTTATTAACTTAAGCTCAGTTTTTTCAGCCTTTTTATCATACTTGCAGTAACAAATTTTCGCTGACGTTAAATACATATTAATGTACCCCTTTTGGGTCGACAAGGGTACAACTGGGAGGGGAGCGGGGGAGGATTAAATTCCCTGAAAATCCTTGTTTTCAAGCTTTACTGTCAATTCTGGTATGGTATTAACATATATATGTATGTAAGGACTGTTATAACCCTGAAAAAGTTCTGTTTGTTCCACTATATAATGCTACTAAAAGAGAATTTGTCCTCGACTAGAATTTAAAAACTTTTTCAATGTGAGAACACATTAAAGTATGAAATAGTGAAATACTATTGCTATGACTGCTGAATTGCTATCCCTTCCATATATAAAACTTTAGGCCTTCCTTCTACTTAAAAATTTGAATTTAGTCCCTGAATGTCTATTCAAAATGCTTAGGAAAAGTTTAGAGTAAGAAGGGGGAAATCTGAATGTTGGGATATTAGTTTTCATTTTAATATTTTGCAAGAGAAGACCCCATATTTGTAAGAAGATATCTTAGTATTTTTATTCAATATATAAAGTATCCTTCACCATTTCTTTTTCTACATTTAGAGATTTGCATTCGTAATGTCTTGGAAAAGAGAAGACGTTGCTTTTTGGAATACACATTTCTCTGTAGTTTAAAGCATAGTATTTTCATTTCAGAATTTTTAATACAGCCATTTGCGTTGAAAATAATAATAATTTAACACTAAAAATAAATAAGTAAATTAAAAAAATAATTAACTTAGAAGGCAGACTAAGGTTTTAAGAAGCTTGGGAATTAATTTAATGAAATTTTGAAATTTACTTTTCAGGGAGAAAAGATGTTTTTTCTTATACAGCCAACACCTGCTAATCTGGCTCTTTATGAACATTGGATGGCATCGTCAAATCAAAGTGAAACGTTTTTTGGTGATCAAGTTGATGTTTGTTATCAACTGCTGCTTACGCATGGCCAAACTCTTTTTATCCCCACTGGCTGGATACATGCTGTTCTTACTCCTGTAGATTCTCTTGTGTTTGGTGGGAATTTTCTGCAAAGCTTGAATATACCATTGCAGCTTCAGTAAGTAAAATCTTCCACTGTTTTCTATTTAGTAGTTTCAATATGTAATGTTGACATGATGTTTACATTTTCTGTAAACATTTACAGCATTCATGAGATGGAGAAACGAATCAATACTCCTGAAAAGTATAAATTTCCAACATTTGAAACTGTTCATTGGTTTGCTGCACCTCATATTCTGGAACAACTCAAAGGTAAAAGCTTTTTTTTTTTTTTTTTTTTTTTTTAAAGCATGTTCTGCTTTGAAATAACTAGTTTATTGAAATGTTAATTATTTTGTTTCATGTTCATTTTCAAATTTTTCAACATGAAATGAACATTCTAATCTTATAAACATTGCATATTTTTGTAGATCATGCAAAATTTTACAAAACTCAATGTACCTAAAAAAATATTTTAAATACTCTGCTTTGATAATTAACTAGTTTTGTTTTCAATAGTTTAAAAATACAGATCGCATTTAGTTACAGATTTGCACAATAACTATTTACACTAAACCACTACATCCCTTGACATTCATAGTTACATTCAGTGTTATCCCATAGCTATGTTTACATCTCTGATTATTTTACCATTACTAGGTATGCAAATTTTCATTGTTGAAATTATTGTATAGTAATATTTTCACTGTTATTCAACCTTCAAAGAAACAAATTGTCTCTATCAATAGCCGTCACGTCATTTTGTTGCCAGTTATAAAGCATTGTGTAAAAATTGTTTATATTAATTGTTAATGGAAGCTTTTTATCTGCAATGCATGCAGTTTATAAAGGTCAAGATTCGTGGCTGCCACTTGCCACGTGGCGACCTTGTTTGAAAAAGTGGCGATTCAAAAAACTAGGAGCGATCGCCACCTTTCCTTTTTTTTTCATTTTCTAAAGTAAATCCCTCTTTTTCAAATACTTTCTGTGGAATTTTCAACTCTTGCTTCTTTCATGTATGCAAGCACAATAAAAACGCATCAATTCGGCATTCAAGCTACCGAATTTCGGCCGATAGTCTTCATTTCCCCTTTCACAAGAAAAAAAATGGCGAAAATTTTTAACGATTAGCTATTTTTTTTTCCTTTGAATTCCTTCTCTCTGCCATATAAATCTTTTAAATATAGTAGGAAACAATATTAATCTTGATTTTGTTTTCATAACTTTCATTTCAAACTTACATTTCAGATCGGCCATTTTCACTTTATAAAAACGGACTCAAGTGTCGCGCCATTTTGAAAATAGTGTAAAAGCTTTAAAAAGAGTTTTGAAAAGAATGAAAATTAAATGTACTGAACAAAACTAGAACTGGAAATATACATTTTTTTATACTTGTGTTCGAAAATGGTTCGTATTGGTTATCGCGGTTTTTCTAAAAGGTTCATTTCTGTGAGGGCGATTTTTGTTATCTGTTGCTTCTATGATGAAACAATTAAAATTTTGCATTTACATCTTTTGTGCTCTATAACTAAACATGAAAAACTGTATTGAAAAAATTCATATTCCCTTAATTTACCATCGCCAAGGAAGCAAGTTTTTTCTTTTTCCAATTTGAAAGTCATATACATTTTTTTTTTTAAGACTTGATAGTTTTAACAAAATATTATGTTTTCTTCACTGAAAATAAGACACATAAGGAATTGTAGTGCACTGATGCATCATTCATCCCCCCCCCCCCCCCCCCCCCGCTTTGCACTTTTGCTTTATGATGCATAGGTGGCCACCAAGTTAATCAAGTTCAATCTTCAAAAATGTGCAAAATTTCTTAGTCTTGACCTTTAGCAGTTTATAAATAATTGATTGGAAGTTGATTTTGTTTTACGTAATTTTACATCCTCAAACTTTTTTTCTTTTTAATGTAATTAGTGTTAAATGAGTGAAATATTCCATTCTTTAACTACTTGAATGATTAAAAAGAGAATTCTAAGCTGAAAGTAGATGTTAAAAAAAAGCCAAACTTATACCTTAAGACTCAAGTATCTATATTTTATGTTCATATCTGCAACAAGAAGTTCTAGTTCTATTTTAAATATTGATGTTATTTGTAATAAAAATTATTTAAAACTGACAGTATTTAAGTCGTTGAGATTCTAATCATTTGCTTACTTTTTCTAGATAATAATGTCAGCAAAAGAGAATTAAGTTACTTAGTAACAGGTGCAAAGGCATTAGTGTCAGTTTTAAAAATCTGGAGCTCCGACAGCCAAGTGAGTATGCTAAATACAGAAGGTCATTTCACACTTTATGAAAATAATTTTGACCGCTAAGTTTTATGTAATAAATGCTGTATTTAGGGGGGGGGGGCTGATTTGCTTCTATCTGATAGCTATGATTCTTGACAATAACTCTTGATTTGAATTTTCCATGAAAGTAAACTACCTCTTAGTATTCTTTCTTGTCATTTATAGTCCATTCCTCTTGGACCATTTTGCAAAGTCTATTCATTGTCCTTGGATGCCGTTTTCCTAAGGCTCGTTTTAATAAACCGAAACACAAAAGTCCGTTGGAGAAGCATCAGGTTGTTTTACCTGTATTCCTTCAAATGGGATTATACTTCATTCTTTTTCTTTTCTAAATATGCCGCAGTTGACTTAGACGTGTGATTAGATGCTTTGTCCATATTAAGCTCAACTTCATCGATGTCCTTCCCATATAAGGATGGAATTTCTTCTTAAAAAATTTGTTCTAAAATATTCTGCTGATAATAGAGTGAATTCATTTTCGCTTTAGTTGTAATTTTTTTATTTGTAATTCGCCGTCTTAACAAAATCCTGCAACTATCATGAATCTCTTTGAGAATTTTCCTGTACACTGACAAGCCCGTTTTGTAATGTTACTCCTGTCGATTAAGGAACAAAAATATGCTAGCAAAAGCAGATTAACTTTAGGTTTAAACATCTTTTTTTAAATTTAAATCTTTATGAATGATTTTATTTGCAGTTCTGGAAGACATTCCTAGTTTTGATACAATGAATCTTTGAGTTGGCAGATTTTACCTTAGGATGAGATTTCACTTTTATGGTAATTCCCTGCTTGCAAATAATCTTAGGAAGAAGTTTAGGGTCATGTTACAAGGTTCGTACGGTCCTTAAAGGTCCTTAGAAAGTCCTTAATGTTCATTTTCATTTTTAAGGCCTTAAAAAGTCCTTAAATAGTCCTTATTTTTTTATTCCAGGTGCTTATTATTTTTTTTTTTGTTAAACTAAGAAGGTACCCATGCGCTCTATTTGTTTTGCTATGTTTCCTATTCTTCACAAGAATCCAACTTCTTTCATTTCAACTACTTAATCGAACCTCAAATTTGGTTTGCTCGGGTCCGGTACTATCGCGGCTTTCGGACAGACCCAAAATGGCGGATTGACAGGACCACAAATGGCGGATTTACATAAACATCATCGCATTTTTACTACAAATTTCTGTGCTTTCTCTACTGGTAAATAAATAAGTAACTTGTTTTTTTAATTTTTTTGAAAAGTTATTAGTAAATTGATGTTTTATATTTTGACAAAAAGAAAAGGTTCATGGATTTTGATAAAATGCTTCAAACTACAACACCCAATTCTGTTAAAATTAACTTGTACCCACCCACATGGCAGCTTCCAATTTGCTATTTCCTGCAATTGTATGAAAAAGAAAATCGAGCTACATCTAAAAAAAATTTAAATATTAGTAAGAGAAGTCGAATCAAAACAAGCATTTGTGCAAAATGCAATGGTGCCCAGTAACTGGGTACCATTTAAGACCACAGAAAAATAAATCACACAAGTTCCCTCATTTTGCTTTTAAAAAAGGAAATAAAAAGGAATAAAATGTGAAAAACGGACTTTTAAGGACTCGGGGGGAAAATTTTTTATGAATAAACAAAAATCGGGAATTTTCGAAAAAGAGCCGAATTTCGAGATTTCAAATTTGGGATTCGATACTATTTATTAAACTTAGTTTCAAAGTAAATAAATGTTTTTTTGCATGAAAATTGTTACTAAATTATCTACATTCTAAACAATTATCAATAAAGCAAGTGGGAGCAGCTCTTAACAAGTAATCAGTAAATAAATATTACTTTTGAAACCTTTTATTTTAATTTAAGGGGCGGGGGGGGGGGGGGGGTTAATACTTCAAAGATCCATTTCGTTGACATCTAGCTCAATAAAAGAGATACATTTAACTAATATGTAGGCAAAAAAAAGCTTTCAGCTTTTTTTTCGTTTGACCAATCGCATGTATGATTATCGCTTCTTTATACTGTTAAAGGTAAAAGAATGATTTATTTTTATTATCATTTTTCTTACACCTTACACTATAATAAGCGGCGAGTTGCCAACTCTCCTGATCGCTTTTTAGCTGATCTTTCGCTAAACAGTTTGTTCTCCCATTGTTTTTTAAAACCGAATATAATATATATATCTAAAAAATTAATTTGTTTTAAAGTAATGTTTTAATATTTAGTAAGTTTTTATCAAGCAATTTGGCTTCGTGATCGTTCGCTGTGGGGTTTTGTTGTGTGGGAGATGATGGATATTTGCTGTGTTAATCAAAATTTATATCTCGTGAAATTTCTTAATTTGCAGTAAATTTAAGGAATCAACCTCTTCTTAAACCTATACACCGTAGTTGCCAAATGCTCCGTTTTCCCCTAGTTTTTTGTGAACTTCAAAAATTCGATTTTTTGCAAAAAGATCCAATTTTTCAAGCTGATGTACAAGTATTTTTATCTAAAGGAATTGTACTACAAAACAAGAAAATTTTTGAAGAAACTTTTTAAAAAGACATGTATTAATTTACATAAATTTTCATAACTTATAACGCGAAAATGTAAAAGCCTATTTTTCGGAAACTTGCTAACATCTAGCACGTGCTTCGCCGAAAATTGCACACAGCTTTTGAGATATCTATCTTTTTGCATCCTGTAAATATATCAATTATTTAAAAAGTTGACGGTTGTTTTAGTATTTGCAGCCTGTAGTCTGCTTGTTTTATTTTTTATTTAAAAATATTGTTCAGTTTTTTGAAACTTTATTTTAGTTAAATTTTGGTAGTTACTATTTGAGGGTAATGTGCAAAGTTTTAAGCGAATAAGCTCCATTTTTTATTTGTATGTTGTTTCCAAAATTAAATATTTTTTTCAAGTTGAAAAAGATTTTTCAGAATTTTTCTAAGCTCTTCTAAATAATTTATGTCAGAGATAAAAAATTAAGTAAGCCTAAATTGAGATGCTGGCAACATAAGTTAAGTAAAATGAAAAAAATCTAAATTAAACACTAATTCTCAAGATAAAGTGCAGTGTTTTCTTCAACAATTTTTTTTATTTAAATTGTTTTTCATTTAACTTGTATTTTATAGCATTAACCATTGTTGATAATTTTTTACTTGCTTATATATGATTAATACTTGTGCTGTGTGCTTCTTATTACTAGCTCCAATAATTATTTAACTCCCTGACTGTATTGGACATTAGAAAAGCAACGAGACAGAGAGCTCCATAAACGTGTTTGTGTTGTGTTCCTAATAAAAATTCGATGTTAAATCAATTTCCTCTTTCAATAATGCTTCCTTTTAAAATAAACATAAGAGTTTGTGTAAATTGCGAAAAATTTGTGAGGTCCTTAAAATTTTTTTTAGGTCCTTAAAAAGTCCTTAGAAAGTCCTTATTTTTGGTTTTGCCAAAAGCATACGAACCCTGTGTTATTATTTGTACTTTCAGCTAGACCTTGTTTTCCCTTTCAAATTTAATATATTATAAATGCCTTTTTATAAAAAAATGCAATATCCGATATTTTTACACCTCTTTATAGTTTGTTGATAGTTATATAACAGTTATATAACCTTTAAGCAATCTATCAATTTTAGGAGCCATTTTCAAAATAAATCTTTTGTTTTACATTCCAATCAAAAGGAAACATTAACCGACGATCAAGCCCTGGCACCCGGGACACGTGCACTGGGCAGGAACTTTCTAAGATGCAGGAAATTTTCCCATAATATCATTTAAATTTCTTTTTAAAATTTGTAACATAAAATAACCAGTGTAATCAATAATAATCGCTGGTGTTTTTTTCATAGTAACAGGTTATTCTTAATAATCAATTTCACATTGACCCTAGCACATACATATATACATGCACAATATATACATGTATGTGAGATTAGGTGATGACAGATGTTCCCAAATTTCGTTTTATAGTCAGGCAGACTATTCTCGGCAGTATTGTAGTGAAATATTTTCATTATATTGGAATCAAGTTTTGCCAAAGTACTTGAATTCTTATGTCATCAAGCACTATCTATAACTATAAACCGGGTAAAAACCGATTCAGTTGTACAGTAAAACCCTGTTGAAACGCGGGTGTCGGGGGACCTGTTTAGCACCTGCGTTATAACATAACCGCGGTATAGTAAAACTATACCGCAGAACCATATTCCACAAAATAATACTGGCTTCTGTTGCATCATTCTTAACTTTATCAATTGTTCTTGTAACTTTTCTGCTATAGTACAATGTTTACTTTTCTTCTTTGATGCCATTTTATTCACTGTAATTGCTGTGCATGAAGCACACATCTCAACTGCGCAATCAGTCTATTGAGCTTTAGGTTATAAATCAACTGTGTTCCGAGAAAAAGGGGGCTTAAAATTCTGTATGTTATCCACATGGGTTTGCAAAGAGGGAGAAGTCCTCGAAAAATTAGATTTGGAAAAGGAGGAACGAACTTCAAAGAAACAATGTTTTAAGCCTGCATACACTCACTCAAACTGGAGAACATGTTAATTTGTCAAGAATCTTAAAAATCTGGAATACAACAGTTGATAACGCTATAAAAGAAGTTCTACGCACGCATTACTAGACTTCTGAAAATGGAAGATAGTTAAGCATTGAAATCAACAGTTAATGACAGATTGAGCTCTGCCTATGTCAAGAGAAAGAAGTCGGAGCCAGTCAGGGCAATTGCACCCGATTTTGAAATCAAGCTACTCTTATCTCTGTCCTAAGTTGATAGACAGAAAAAGCTTGAAAGAGGTGTATGTACATCAGGCATATAGCAATAGGACGTTACCTGTTTTATAGTAGTGTGTGTGTGTTGGGGTGGGGAGGGGAGCTGTTTGGTTGGAATATCTGTTTGCTGGGAAGATACTGCTGGCTAGCTTTTGTTACAGTGGTAAATGAAGGAAAACCTTTAAATGGCAATGATAAAGGGTGGTTTAAACGTTGGGGGACATGAAAGTAACTGCGGTATATCCGATTCCGTGGTATACTGATGCGCGGTATAAAGGGGTTTTACTGTATTTATTTTGTTTGTTTTGTTTAAAAGAAAACTCTGCTTTAATTGTTTTATGATTTATATAGCAGTAAAAAAACAAAGCAAGTGGTTATTAAATAATTACTTATAAAGGCTAAGTGTAGTTTTACTTCATGAGAAAAAAAATGGTTTTATTACTTAAGGGGAAACCTTTTATTCATGGTTGTTTAATTTTTTCCTTTTGCATATTATTTTCAACTGCTGTTCCAATGTTCTCAAAACAATAAATCTTCTTAAGAATTTATTTTGTATGGTCATTCCCATCCATTAAGCAGTAGAAAAATTGATCTTTTTTGTGACATAAATCTTCATAATAATTCAACTCTGATAAATAATTTTTTCATACTTTGTCTGTTCCAGTATTTTCTTGAGGTAAAATTTTCATCTTCAGATTTAGATTCTGTATCAGACACATTCTGTGTTTATTCATCATAGATTTCCTCAGTATTATGAGAACCACGAACTGTAACTTGTAAATTCAATATCTTTTTTAAGTGATTTCTTTAAAATTTTTATTTTACTCGTTTTTTTCTTTCCCCCATTTCACAGCAAACTTGACTTTTTAAAATCCATTTTTATCTTTTATTTTTATACTTTTTACTTTTTTTTAGTTACTGCATTCTTATTTTGTCAATTAAGACCTAGCGCTTCCCAAACATAAACTTCAAATTTTCAGTAAGGGAACCATAATGAATGTGTACAAATCAATTCCTGGACGTTTGCTAAAGGTCATTGGACATTAAAGGCAGCTTTGGAAAATATCATATATATTGGTATATATTGGGGGGGGGGGGCAGATGTTTTCACCCGAATAACTTCAAAATTATGTTTTTTTAAGTGTGCAATATTATAGTAACCAGAATATTATTGAATCAATTAATTACAAATTAAATCTTACTTAGCCAAGACAATTTTTATGGACTTTATAAAAACTATTAATATATAAAAGATTTTTTATTATTATTTTACTTTTAAAAATATTAGGTTCATAAAAATGTGTTTCTCTTACTGTCTATGGTGCATTTTATTTTACATTTAAAGCTTATGTAATCATTAATCAATGTAAATTTGTTCATGATAATGAGAAATTATCAATTAGGCTATATCTGATGTACTTTTAATTTTGGTATAACAATATAATTACGGAACTACGTAGCAGTAAAAGTTTCTATTGATGGTGCTTGGTGCCATGTTTAATATTAGGAAGTTAACATATAGAGAAAATGACTTACGTTATGAGTGTTACTTGTCTGATAAGTGAGCCAGTCAACTTAAAAGAGGATGAAGGGGTTCAGATGGATTTTTTTATTCCTAGTTTTATCATTATCCTGCTCATAAATCCAGATCCATTATGCTTCCTCTGGATACTTTTGGTGTCGATAGTGATAGTGTTTGATGTCTTTTCCCGAAAGTGTTTCTGAAACTAGAGTCTTAAAAGCTTAATCTCTGTTTTTCTTTTTTTTAAATTTGTGATCTGAATTTTTCCCCGGGGGAGGGGAGGGGGAGTTGACTTGCTCTGAGGGAGCCGTGACACCCCCCCCCCCCCCCCGAGAGATGCCTGAAAGGAACACTGATTATATCATTATTATATTTTTTCATTATTTCATTAACTTAGAAGTGAATAAATGGGTGATCTAAGATGTATTAAAAGTGATTAAACTGAAAATTATATAAAGTTGTGATTGGATACATATGATATGTATCAGCTTACAGATATCATGATATCGAAAGTGATATATATCCTCCAACACTAATTAAAGGGGCACAAATTTAATAACTATTTCACTTTTATCTCCTCTTTTATTTGTTACGCATGTATGATTATTTAGTGGTAGCAAAGTTTTAGCTACCTATTTTTATGTATTTTCTGCAAAAAAAGGTTTTAGTTTTGATATATTAAACAGTTTTTGATATTCATATTGACTTATTGTCCCTTGAGGTCAGGGTGGGGAACACATTTGTACATGATTTGTAGCTTTTTACAATCAGGTGGTTGCCTAATTTTTGTCCAGCTGTGTACATGAGGTATTGTTAAGTCAAGTGTAAATTATTTTCCTCTTTTTTTTCTTTGCTTATTTATTTCTTATTTTTTTCTCTCTCTCTCTCTCTTATTTTCCCCTTTTTTTTCTGGAGAAGTTATTGTTGACTTCCAGTCTATAGAGCTCAGAAATTAAATTTTTAAAGTAAAGTTATGAATATATTTTGTATTAATTCATTTCTTCATATCACTATTCACCTCTAATAACTCATATTCTTTTTCATTATTTAGAATCATAAACATGATGATGTTCCTCCAGGAATAAATGTGACAAAGCTAATTAAAGACCTTCAGCGGGAAGTAAGAATCGCAGAGGTATGTTTCCTTAAATTGTTTCCATAAAAAAAGAAAATTTTGTACATTTTTTCATTCTATTTTATGCTCAATAAAGTTTTATATCATAAATGCTTATGATTTATGATTAAATTTAATTAATGTTAATTTGATTTACTCCATTATTTATGTGTGCAATGAAATGTAATCTCCTTATCTGTAACATAAGATTATAACTAGGGAGGATAAAATTAACTGTAGAAGATGGCACTAAAGTGTGGTGAAAATCATGTTAAATTTAAGTTATGAATTTAACTACTGAATCAAGTCTGAACTTGCTGCAGTTAGTTAACTGTTACAGATACTGTTTCCTTTCTGGAAACATCAAAAGAACCGACGTCGCACTTTTTCCGCCGCTAGTGCCCGACCCAGCAAAGTTTGTTTACATCATTTTAAGGGGACTTGGCACCTCTCAAATGTAGAAAATGGATGAAAATACCGATTTTTCAATTTTTTGCTTAAAATGTGGTTTGACTCGCCAAGTATATCTGAGCGAAGTTTTGAAGCGATACAACCATTATAAATGTAGTTAAGAAGTAAGAGAATTCAAATATTTCTGATGTTTTAGTATGATTTTGTATTCTTTAAACTGCGTTTTCTCGGTTTGTGTTTTTCCTCAATATTGTAGTACTTAAAATGCTAAAACTTCTACATAAATTCATATAGCAACTTGAAATTTTTTGTGTGTGTTCAATATGATGTGCTTGATAAAATTAGGGATGGATTTTGCTATATATTTTCATTAAAAAAATTTTTAAATGAAAATGTAACAAAAGCCGCTTTTTCTTCTATGTTCTACCATCGCTGTAACTTAAAAAACTTTTTTCTCAAAAACTAATTAATTAATAGCAAAACCCATCTCTAAAATTATAAAACATACTATAATAAGTACTTTTAAAAAATTTGGTAAAGAAAAGTCAAGAAATGAAGAAGAAGAAGGAAATTTAAAATTGTTAAATTACTTTTAAAAATTTCTGTTAGTTGAATTTTGATTTTTCACGTGAAAATCACTTTGTTGAACAATAGCACTTCATAATATACAAATGAAATAGGTAAAAGTTCTTAAATAAAAAAAAATTGTTAAAAGGTGCCAAGTCCCCTTAAAGCCTCTTTATTTTGCTAATACGATGTCCTTTCCTGGTTTCCGGAAACGTTCAGATGAATATTTTTAGTGGAAAGTCGTCCTGTCTCTGTTTTGAATGTAATTTTAAAATATTTTTTCAGTCAATTTTTTCTAATAAAAATGAGGTACTTTTCCGTTTTGGGGAGGCTGGTGATGGTTATTTTTTGTTTTTCGCCAAATCAAACTACTTTACCATTTTGGGTGTCTGTTGCCGATGTTTAAATATTTTCCCCAAAAACAAACTCAAGACACAAAACAAATTTATTTGGCAAAAATAATAATAATAATAGCCATCGCCAGCATCCCCCAACACGGAAAAGTACCGAAAGGTATTCTTTTTTCAGTAGTAATTACATTCTTAACTCTGAAATTAATTAAATTTAATGATATTCGACTTTTGATTTATAGTCAATATGTGTGTGGTTTTTTAATGCATTTGTATGAATTTTATTATTTCTTTTGTGCAGAAATAAATGCTTAGAATAAAATAGTTGTGTTTTATTCACCTTTTCCAGCCATATTTTTTTTTTTATTAAAAAAATAACAAATTACCCAGTCAACTCTTAACTTAAGATTGATTAAATTTAACTTTGAATGTTTAAAGAAATATATGTGTTGCAAATTTTGCCTGAGGCAGCAAAAGTTATAATAATGCTATTTATTCTATATTACAAATAGATTAAATTTGCGTATAACATTTACTAAGCATATAGTTTATATGTTTAATAAACTATATATATTTACAGAAATAAGCACTATAGTAATAAATTAATTTGAGTACTTATCTTGAATTGGTTTAAAATTAATAATAGACAACATTAGAAGTTCTCAAATTTTTAATAAAACTGTTATCTTGTTTTAATTTCTCAAATTTTTACCTGAACATTTTTAGTCATAATTACTACTGAAACAAGCGCTGGCTGACGATGGTTAAATTTTTTTTTGTCAAATCAATTACGCCAAATCATCTTTTTGCAATCTCGGGTGTAGCTCAATAGTATCTAAATTATAAATTTAACCATAATCAAGATAAATATAAGTTTTTGTCTGTGTGGTTTATATATTAACTCTCTCTCTATGTTTCCTCCTTTGTGTTTTAAAAACTTTTTTTTTTATCATACAATATTTAGTCAAGGATGAAATCTCAAAACTGACAATTTTACATTTAAAACTATAGATGGTTGGCTATGTCATCACACATTTATAGTAATTGCTTTGTTTAATTAGTAATTTTAACTTTTGTGGGAAAAGTTCTGTATTTTTTAGCCTACTTTCCCGTAAAAGTAAAAAAAAAATAATAATAAAGCATGAAAGAAGGCTTAATATATCGTGAAAATATCGTTAAAAATCAAGAAAAGTCAAAAATAAGTGAAGTAATTAAATAAAGATTGAAAAATAAAAAATTTGAAAGTAGGGTATTGAGATGGGGAAAAAGTGTGTCTGTCGGTCTGTCTGTCGGTCTGTCCCCCCCTAATAACTTTTGAACGAATTGTCCGATTGGAAAAATTCTTTTTGCATTCGAAAGATCTCGGTAAGGACATCTCATTTCTATATTTTACATTTTGATTTGAACAATTTTTTGTTCAATTTTGAACAGTTCAAAAAATTTTAACATTAGCGCCTATGGACAAAATTGAAGCAAATTCTGTAAACTCTGGGCACAAGAGCCAAGTTCCTATTGCAAGCTTATTGAAAGGAGTTTTCGGCATGAAATATTGATTTGAACAGTTTTTGTTCATTTTTGAACAGTTCAAAAAATTAACACAGAGCTTACGGGGAAATTTCAACCCTATATAAATCCTGATCTAACGGACCGATTTGCTTGGAACAAACTTTATCGGAAAGCTCTTATAATGTAGAACATGTAGAAATAGAAAGTTTATCCAGAACTTACGAGCCTATTTTGCTATGAAATTTTTTGATCGGGATTTTCAAGGATATTTCTCAGTAACTCGAGTGAAATAATGAATGAATGAATAAATGAAAGAGTGAAAGAATAAATCAATGAATAAATGAATGAGGAAAAGAATGAATGAATAAATTATTGAATAAATGAAAATATAAATAAATGAGTGAATAAATACATGAATGCGTAAATGAATGAATAAACACTTGAATGAGGTAACGACTGAATGAATAAATGCATGGCTGAATAAATGAAAGAATGAATGAGTGGGTGAATGAATACGTATTATCCGTTGAAAAAGGTATATTTTCAATAATTAGAACTAAAGATAAATAAGAAAGAGAGAGAAAGAGATAGCTAGATTATAAATTTGAATTTGGTGTATACAGGAAAGTAGGCTCGTATAGTTCTAGACGGAACTTCTTGTTCTATAACTGCATATTTGTCCAATATGGAATTATTAACCCTTTTGACAACTTATCTTTCACCTAACGTCTCTGATTTTCAATTTCTTTTACTACATTTAAAATGTTAACCTTCATTAGAGCAACAGTTGGCAAATAATTTTTTATAGCAAGCTTTCGATTATTAATATTTGTATACAGTAATCAGTAATGATCTTTTTCTCTTTCAGAAATATGCAAGTACAAAAAATCCTGCTATTGCTTCAAGAAAACCTCCTTTACGGCAAAAAAGGCAAAAGGAAATAATACCTAAACCTGCAAAAAAATTCATAAAACAGGTACTGTTGCTTTCATGCTTTTGTTTTTAACTTCCCTTACACGGTGAAATCTCAACTACCCAATGCATGTACCATTGCATGCATATTTTTTTGGCATGTAACGTAATTTTTCATTAGTTTCAAAAAATTTCTTATGCATGCAACGCTAAAACAATCCAGACATAATGTTATTACTTAAATACAAAGAAGAGTCAATAAGAGAATAGAATAACCAGAAATTTTAAGGGGGTATTCTAGACGAGAGGGCCAACTTTTAGGTGCTTTTTAAAACACTGCAAATAAAAAACGGTAAAGATTTTTAGCATCGAGTTTTTATCAGTTATTTATTTATGTTTAAAGAGCGCAAAAAAATATTTATTAAAAAAAAGTCAAAATTCAAAAATGTACAGGCCGCAAACTGGAGACTCAAAAAGAAAAAGCTGTCCCCTGGTTGACACAATTCCACCAGTGGTGTAGTCCTGGAAAAAAAATTGGGGGGACGCTTTCAAATGCGAACATATATCTTTGTCACCCAAAGCAATTTGCTTTCAAAATGTTTCCAGAAGGGGAGGGCCCAGGTCCCCCCCAAATTCCCGAAAATTTTCGCAATGTAGCATATATTCCTCCCTGAACTTTCCTCAATGCTAGTGTTTCAAAGTCAGCCCCCCCCCCCCCCCTGAAAAAAATTTCTGGCTACGGCCTTGGGGTAAGCTACATAGTTTTTTTTTTTGTCTTGCTTTGTCTAATGGATGCTAATAAGCGCAAATCAAGACTAACAACCAAAAGTTGTAAAATCAGGCCAGCTGTGCCCCTCCCTCACTATTTCAGATGAATTTAATTCAATACTTTTTTCCCTTCATATCATTAATATATCATTAAAATATGTCTGAAAACAAAGAATAAGTCAGAAAAAAATTATTATTAATGCATAAAATAAGTCAATTTGTTCATTTTAAAATAGTTATTGAATTATTTGTAAACGATATTTTAAAATAGGGAGTTATGATATGACAAAAATGTGCATGTATTTGTTGCCCCCCTCCCCCCAAATAAATTTTGGGGGGATAAATATAGATGTGTTTAGCAGATTAACTAAATCATCGCCTTTAAGGAACCATCGTCTTAAAATAGCTTGAATCACAAAAATGTTCATTTTTTGGTAAATCAAATTACATTCAAAAGGTTGAAAAAATATGATCCCATTGAGATCCCAAGTTGAAATTTTGCATAAACGATGATAAAATAGACAGAAATATGTGAGAATATTTTCAAAATTTTCCAATTATACGTTTTTCGTGAAATTTAAATTTTAAGGTCTTTTTTTTTTGAGTTTAAAATTTTAATAAAATTAGTCATGATGCATATCATTTGAAACGGCATTCATTATGCTTTTTATTAGAACTTTTTATTTCTATTTGTTGACGAGCCAGTTTTGTGTTGAAGCATACCATGTAAAAATGTGAGTTTTTTACAAAATCAAAGTCTGATAACTAAGAAACAAAAGAGGATTAAAATCTAAAAATTTGGATTTTTAATTTTCTTGAGAGGTACAGCTGATAAGCCAAATTTGAAGAAAATAAAAAAAGGTGAGTTAAATTTTTTCTCAGATTTTGGATCACTTGAATGGAATGACCCTTAAGTCACTTCCATTTTTTCCCTGTTATTTCTCCTATGCCGGTATTGCATTGGAGAAATAACGGAAAAAATGGAAGCTACTTATATGAGTTTTGGGAAGAGAAAAGTTTTTAAAAAAAATGAGCGTCGTTACCGACATTCAACAGGCGCGGCATTTGATCAATCAAGAGTGGGGGTCAATGCCCCCCCCCTTGACTTTTAGAAATGCATTGTATTTATATGTGTGATTATGTACTTTGTTGTTTTTTTCCTATAATATGCATTGAATATATACCCCCGGAAAATTTTGGAATGACTGGCCATTCAGTCTAGGTTTGTCTTTTGGTGGAAAAAAGGGCGACAGTTCTTAGTAAAAACAACAATCCAGGCAGTGCTCCCCACTGAAGAATTAACTCTACATGTATCTTGTAAAAATAAAATACTTATATTTACAAAATTTCAATTTTTTTTAGCTATTGAAGTGCTTAAAAACAAACAATGTATTAAAACACCATATGTTATGATATTTCTACCTTGATTAATTGAAATAATAATTTTTAAATAATAACAATATTAACTTAAAACAACTTCACATTTCTTTTGTTTCACATATTCATAAATATGTAACGTTTTTAACCCTTTAATAGGGCGGTGGTTAAAGTATACTTCACACATAATTCACCAACTTAAAAATTTATAGTATACTATTTTAGCGGGTGGGGAGGTAAAACGCATTGTATTTTTTAATGACCAATATGAATTTTATTTTTGATCTATATTTTAAAAAAAATATATTGATCTACCATTACTAAAAGGAACCTAGAAATTTTGGACCAGCCTTATAAAGAGTTAAGACGTGATTTTTAGGAATATAGCAAGTTACACATTACAACTCTAATAGTTATTAAGTGACTCATAATAAACTACTTTCTAAGTGTAATTATTTCTATTCTCTTCATTATACAGGGTGGTAAAAATTACTGAGCACAAATCATGTTTGAAAAAAAAAAAAAAAAAAAGGAGGGGGAGAGAGAGACAACACAATGGGAGGTATCATGTTATCAAATGATTATGTTTCATTCGAATAACTTCCGCGACACAATTCAAACATGAAAACTTTTCCTTATATTCTTTATTTTGCTCCTTTTTTTTCAAACATGAAATGTGCCCAATAATTTTAGACCACCCTTCACCCTGTACGTAAAAATACCGAAGCGCAAAATTACAATATATATATATATATATATAATACGGTGTAAAAAAAGAGTATATAATTTATATTTTGTTTTGAAAACAATAATTTAGCTTTAATCAAATGCTCAATTTCAGAGGTTAAAACTGTTAAACTGAAAAAAACATCAAAAACTTTTATTGTTCAAATTTGAAGAACTATACAGTTCATCAACAAATAATGAATAATTAAATTAAAAACATAAAAGAAATCTTATACAAATTATTCTCAGTGGTTTTTACTAATTTCGGGTAACATAAGGATACTTGATGCATTGGGGAGAAAAAAATTAGTGATCTAAAATTAAAATGAATTAAAGTGAATTAAAATTAGAGATAAATTTGTGTATTTTATTTGCATAACATCATAGACATCAATAGGCGCCGAACCCAGGAGGACAACCAAATGCAGCGTCGTTGGATCTGTACATTCCTTAGAAATTTGCTAGGGGGCCAATAGGAGCTAACTTTTACCAAGGCCGTAGCCAGAAAGTTTTTCGGGGGGGGAACCTTTGAAACACTTATGTCGAGAAAAGCTTCAGGGATATGCTACATTGTGAAAAATTTCGGGGGGGGGGGAGGCGTGGGCCTTGCTCCCCCCCTTCCCTCTGGATACAGCCTTTACTTTCACTATATTTCTAGGTGTGCATATTTGTTTTATGCCGAGGAGAAAGAGTTTGAGAAATTTTAAAAACTTCATTTAATTAAAGTACAAGATTTCAATGCAAAAACTTTAAAAAAATTAATTTATTTTTATTTTGACGAACTTCAAGTTTATTTTTTCAGCTTTTCATGTTTCACTTATTTAAAGACTTAGCCAAGAAGAAGGAAAGAAACTTCAAATTGAAAAAAACACAAACCAAACTTCAAACTACTCAATCTTATTAAAATTCGGAGCGAGAAGAAAATGAATTATATTTCAGTTTAATTTTATAATCGAAAACTATTAAACATGAGTGCATAAATCATAAAAAAGTACTTACAATTCACTTTGATTGGATGCTTCATCTCTTATTTCAGTTGATAACTCCGTACTAGTATTTCTGCGTTTGGAAAAAATGTTTCCAACAGATTTTGTTGCCTAAATCTTTTCCATCTTTCTTTTTCCCCCCTGCTTTTTGAGAAATTGCTTGTTCGATCTATAACAAGTGATCAATGGATAGAGTGGCGTACCACTACCAGGACAGACAGATTATATTTTTGTGCGTTACGTCGGTCACTTTTAGAATTTAGTTTGCATGTGATGTCATTCAGCAGGTGTAGACGTATGAGCAAAAAAACGGATAAGCGGCTGGGGATCAATTGTACCCCATCAAAAGCGTTTGCCCCCCCCCCCCCACACACACAGATAATTACTTGTATCATCCATCCCAGGAAGTATAATAATACCTCATGTGATGACACAGCAATAACCCTAAAGAGCCGACAGTCATTGTCGTCTTGACCCCTGTAGATTGGTTTCCGAGAGCAATTTAAACAGACCCACATCTCCAGACTTTTTTTACGAATTTGTTTTCTTTTTTTGGCTTGGGGGAGGGGGTTCGGTCGAAACCGACGATCACAAAAAATGAAAACAATTATCTTGAAGCAGGGTTCGTTGATTTAAATCAGCTTGATTTAAATCATGATTTAAATCAAGCGATTTAAAAAAAAAATCATTGATTTAAATCAAGTGATTTTTTTTTCAAAAAAATCATTGGTTTTACGATGTTAGAAAGTGTAAAAATGAAATATGTTGCAATTACAACCACTGTTTCAAACAAAACTTCCTAGTTTTTCCATCTGTGTGTATAACACATTTCATAAGTTTAGAACTGATTACTATTTTTTCAATTTTGCAATATTACTCTTATTCTTCAAGCATATTAACAGCAAAGCATCATTCATCCAATCATTCAAATTAGAATTCATAATAATCATGAACCATTCTGTGTTTTTTATCTTAAAAATAGTATTTTAGATCAATTTAATAAATGGCACATAATAAATAATTCAGAATGATGGTGTTTAAAACAACAATTGATTGAATTGAGAATATGTATCCTTAAAGTTTCATCTATGTCCCCTTTTCACTTGAGGTTTTCCCTTCTAAAATTTTATCATAGAAGTTTTCAATAAAGATATTAGATTAAAACAAAAAGTTACCGTTTTTTGTAATGGTGTGAGCATATGATTTTACTAAATGGGTAAAAATATTTCAGGCTTTTTCATTTATAAAATAGAAAAAGGATTAAAGTACACTCAGTGTAAAAATTAAGTACACACAATTTTTACTTTTTTTCAGCTTTCAACAGCAAAATAATTCAGATTAATTTGTTCATTTTCTCTGTACTTCTGAGTGTACTATTATTCCTGGTAGGGTTAAGTTTCACTTGAGTCATGCATTCGCATTAAAATTTGTTTATCATTATAGTTATAATTTTTTTTTATTGCTGTGAAAATAGTTTAAAGTGTGTTTTTGCATATTGATTAACATGCCATATTGTTTATATGAATGTAACATAATAAATATCCAAAATACTTAAGGTCTTTTTAAAAAAATAAAAAAAATCCGATTTAAATTAAAAAAATCACGAACCCTGTCTTGAAGGGACCGTAGGACTTGAGTCCCTGTAGCTTAGCGAGAGTAGCGTCAAAGCGGTATCATTTTCCTATTGGTGGAAGGTTTGAACCCTCCGCCCGAGGCAGGGCCTTCTTTCGTCCCATAGCTTTGACTTGGAGACGATTAAATGCCATGAAAAAACACGGGAATCCGTAAAATTAAAGGCAAATACATTTTTAAAATTCTTTTATTATTGTTGTAAAATGTTTAAAATATAGGAATGTAGCATTATTTTGGGCCATATGCTCCTATTTATTTAATTATTTCTTTGTTAAAATAAGTGCATGCTTTCTTAATGCTAATATTCCATGTTCACCCGTTATTTTTGGCCCTAATTGTCATTTTCCCTAATAAATAAATAGCCAGTATCCTAAAGTAATTAAAAAACATCGCTTCAAGATTAAGAAAGTACTTAAATTTAGTAAAATTAAGTTATTTTAACGAATACTTTGTATCTTTGATTTGGCGTGATTTGCTTATGCTTGGCGACTAGTGGAATGTAAACATGTCCGCCGCTTCCACGCATTCTTGTCAGTCAGTTACGACTGGATTTTCTTATATATAAGCGGCTTATTCTGCCGAATTTTAAAATAGGCAGGGTAGTTAGCTGTGTAGGAGGCCAAGTTTTACTGCCCTTCAAAACCAACTATCAATTTCAAAAATGTTCGATAATGGCATCTTCATTTTCCTACTAAATTACTTGAAGTTAGGGAGTTACGAGGGGGGAGGGCGCATATGCGGAGCTGAATTCGGCCTCGGAGAAAGTTTTCCGTATTTACTCTTAATTTAATGTATACCTTCATGGGGAAATGTATTTTTTCACATAAGGGATCATTCATAAATGATGTCACGCTTCGAGGGGGTGGGTAACAAGAAGTGTGACATCAGGCTTATTCAACAAAGGGGGGAGGGGGTCAAATATATAAAAAAAAAAAAACGCGTGCATTTATGAACGGTCTCTAAGTACATTTTTTCTTCTTCTCAGAGCATTTTTTAACATAACTTTTACATAACGAGTTTTATATAAAAATATCACTGATTAAATAATAATTCCAATTTTTTTTTTTATTTTACCAGTTCATTATTTTACCATTCACATATTTCTAGCATTACTGCTTTAAATTTTCCTTTATTTTCCCTAAGAAATGGAAAAAACGAGTAATCTTTTAATGATTTATTAATGCAATATTATCAACACACACACAAAAAAAAAAAAAAGTTCAGAATTAAAAATCCAAGAAATTATATTGAAAATAATAAATTTATAAATATTATTATTTATTTTTGAATCAATTAAAGAGTAACAATTTCCATGTTCTCATATATAACATAACGTAATTTAAAGCTGCGAATGATTAAACTATCCTGGACTTGTTGAGACCAAATATATTTTTGAAAAACGTTTGTGGCTTACGAAAAAAGTAGCTTTTAATTCAAACAGAAATTTTGCTTTCAAGTGGACAAAATTTCCCGTTTACGATTATCGTTTAGCGGAAATCCTTGAGCGAGTATGAAGCCAACCTTGCACTCGGCGGCAACCCTGTTTTTCGTCCGGAGGCAGTTTTCCCCCAATCTGTCGTTACTCTAAAGACTACGTCTTATAAAGGAACTCTACGTAGGACTAGCCTCTTTACGTAGGACAGCATGGTTTATTTGTCTCAAAGGGGTTTCTGGTCGGGTGATTGAAGCCTTGTAACCCTGGGCAAGCAGCAATTTGGAAACAGCATAAAATACTCAACTGGGTATCGGCTACTTGATGAACTGCGGCAACATGTGGGGTCACGACAGAGAAAAGCTTTTCGGCCGGTTTCCACTCCCCATGTAGATGGTTTCAATTAGCAGGCAATAGCAAAGTTTGTTAACAATAGGAAATAAATGGAAAAGCGTGGGACTGAAAAAAATCAGTTTGCTTTTGCTTCATTCCAGTCTAATTGAGTTTTTTTCTGACTGAAAATATAGGCCTTTTAGGTGGTTATAATTTTTTTTTTAGTTTTATATAAAATTGTCTTTGAAAAAAAACAAAATTAAAAAAAAAAACCCTGAAGTACTTTTTGGATTTTTCGGGCCTGATAATCACCGAAAACGAAAAAAAAAAAAGCTGACTAAATTGAAAGTAATAAAGGCATTTTAAAATGAATTTACACCGCAATTTTGTGATATGCCATAACAGGTTTTTGCACAGATAATCATTTGTAATGCAAACATTTTTTTACATTAATTTGGTTTTGAAATTGTTTAACAAAGAGCGTAATGCATAAAGTTTGAATATGCAAAAAAAGGCTTGAAGCGATGACGAGAAAACAAATGATTGTGAAAGAAAATTTTTAATATGCTAGTAGGTTTTTCGATATTGCATACCGAAAGGAAAGTTACTTTTTTTTAAGGAGAAGTCGAGGGGGGACGAAAGAGGACGTTCATTGTCCCCCAACTTTTTTACTCTAATAATGTCAACGTCTCACTGTTTTGTAAAAAAAAAAAAAAGCAGCATAAATATTTTGATTTTAAAACTTATGATACTTGAAACCTCTCCCCCCCCCCCCCCCCCCACACACCTATTTCCTAGGCAGGCCAGCACAGCTGAAACTAATTCTCTGAATTCATGTAGTTCCCGTTTACTCATATTTTAACGCGCTTATTTTGACGAGTAATATTAACCTGCGATTGTTAATTGTTGTTTGAGAGAATCAGGGAATTTTTTTTCACGAATTTAAAGTAGAAGTAGCAAGCATCCTTTATGTATAGTTTTAAAAGCTTCTGTCTTATTTCATAAAGCTGTTAATTTACTAATGAGTGCCTATTTTGAATATTAAATTAGCTAGGAAGCTCAGCGTCCCCTCTCGTCCTCAGCGTCCGCCCTAGAAATTAAAGGTGAGGGGACGCTTGAGTGAAAATAAAGAGGTGGGGGGACGCCCCCCCCCCCCCCCGCGTCCCCCCTCGACTACACCACTGGATTCCACCCTCCTTGATGATCAGAAAACAAAAATCTTGGTTATTTCTGAGAGTAGGGATAAAAATAATAGAAAACTTTTTTTCAAAAAAGCTCTGATCAAACGATAGCGACGTATACTAAAAAGCTCTGTACCAAATTTGAAGTAAATCGATCCCCTGAAACTTGAGATATCATGTCAACCGTTCCGAAAAACGTAGTTTCGAGAAAAACGCGTTTAAAGTTTTGAGTCAAGTTTCGGGCAGTCTAAGTAATTTTATATGATGTTTTATACTTACATTCAGTAATCATTGACAATTTTGTTAAAGATACAAACCCACTTCATTTGTTAGTCTGTAATATCACATCTGTATTCCTCCCAATGAAAAAAAAACAAGAAAATAAAGGCAGCTGCACTTGGCATTTGCAGTGCAGGTGTTATAAAGATAAAATGTCGAAGGAAGGTGAAGGAGACCTGATCCCTGATCCAATCCAATTGTTGTTCAGTTTTTTTTTTTTTTTGTAAAGATAAGAACCAAGTATTAAAAATCCTCTGATATAGCTATTTTTTTTACCGCCATGCAGTTTAATTACTTTACTAGACTCTTAGTTTTAATTATGTAAGTTACAGCCAAACAGTCTTTTATGGTGCTTGAATAATACATTTATGTTTTTATAAGCATAAAAATAAATAAATGATTTAAATGACATTTTTGACAAGCGTTCTACACGTTTTAAAATTTTATATTGAAAATAAAAGATTTTGTTGTTATGTTACACCCCCCAGTTGGAATTAAAATTTTGTTTATTTAATGTATTTAGAATTTAATTTCCCAGAAAATCTTGAATAGGCCGAAAAAGTGGTTGCACATAATTATGTTTTTAATCACGAAGTGCCACAATAATTTCCCAGATCAACGATTACCTTGAAATGCTTTTAATTTGGGAATGAATAGAGGAAAGATTCGACTTACCCATTAGTTGCTGGTGTGTAGATGATCATTGTGAAAAATACGTAACAAAAATTTAAAGAAAAATAACAAGGAATTTATTTTGGAGGAACATTCTGCATACTACACTCGCATAAAATGAAAAAAATACTATTAGGTGATCACCAAAATTATAAAAATACATTACTATTGTTCAAAAACTAAATGCATTACTCTTTAGCAAAAATTAACCTAGGCAAAATTTTGTATGATCACGACCTGGCATACAGTTGCAATTGTTGAAAGGAGGTATCTAAAAAGCTGACATTCACATTATGAACCTTCATTTCAGCGCTCAAGGCGAAGCACACAAAATTGGATCTTTCAGGTTCACATCAACAGGGAGCAGGAGTGGTAGTTTAGAGGCTATGCGAATGAGACTTAGATGTTTCAGCTCCTATTCAAAAATCACAAGCCACTCGGCTCGGATACCATTGCAAAGCGACGTCACCCTGGATCGGGAGTCGCCAGATGGAAAAAAGGTTGGGACAGCAATGAAAGAGTTGAGATGTTGGTGATATATGATGAAATTTAAAATAAGATTAAAATATCTTGGTTGCATCCGTCCATGTCTCCAACATTATCGCTCACGCATGGGAGCACGCTGCACCTGACAACTCTATGGCACGGATCTCAGAGCAGTTGTAAAAAGCTTAGTATGTTAAAAAAAATTACGAATCGGTAATTAAAATACGCAAAATTTTGATATTAAAAGAATTTAGTGCCAAAAATACCGATTTCGTGAAAAATAAAATAATTTGGAATAATTTAATTGAAAGATAGCGTTACATAAAAAAATATTAAATGATAAAAAAAGTTTAGAAAAATAAAAATAAATTAATTACTAATGAAAAAAAATTTTAAATAGAAAAAATGTGATGCAATATCACATTTGTACGACACAGGGAGCATTCAGGTAGCTAGAAGTTGCCAACGGCTGGCTATTCATTCGCTACGGTCAAACCGGTTTAGTTGCTATGTCACTAATACGGCTGTAATTTTGAAAAAAAAAAATTTCTTTTTGAATCCTTTTACAGGCATGTTTTTGAAGGTCTAAACTTTGAAAATTAAAAAAAAAAGGAAATCAATTTTTTGAAAATTCTAGACTAGAATAACCCCCTTAAATGGATTCAGAAAAATTTCTGATCATCACAAATAACCAAAAAACACTTTTAGAAATGTATCCTTCTCCCCTTCCACAGAAAAACAGAAGGAAAAGAAGAATAGAAAATTTAATGAGGCAGTACTTTGTTTGTTGTTAAAAAAGGTACAATGGCAGAAACTGGATGAAAAGAATCCAACTTTTTTGTCCTAATTGTGATACAGGACTTTGCTTGGCCTCATATTTTAAAATATCTTGTACGAAATGCATGAGTTTTGAATACAAAGAAATTAAGAGGCAGATTTTATAAGAATCAGGCAGGTCATTATACATGCCATTTTTGATTTTGTTGAAATTTCTATGGTGGATTGTTCTAATGATTTTAAAAGATACCTATATTTTTTTTTCTCTAAAAAAAATTTTTTTTGACCCCCAAAAATTCCGAAAGTGCGTCATGGCCCAGTATTTTTCTCAAATCGACATCTTTTTGCGTTTGATTATTTCAGTGCATTGAACATCAGCCAAAGTAATTCTTGTGATTATAACATTAGCTTTAGTAGTTAAAGTGAATAATGTCATAAATTTAATGGCTGACCTTCAATGCAACCTGGCAGGGTTCGGCAAACTTTGTCGTGGAAAGGGAAAAAGTGCCATATCTGAGACCTCCTGGATCCATGCACTGAGGGTCAGCCATAATTATAGGGGTTGACTTGTGTAGTACTACTCAATATTAACTGAATTAGCTCATTTGTTACACGGCTGACCCTCAGTGCTGCCAAAAAACACGTACTTTTGTACCTAACAAAATGAAAAAATGCCCTTTTGGTGACCCTGTATTTCTGTGCATTGAAGGTCGATGTGAAACCTAATAATTGCATTTCATAATATAAGGCCCATATTTTAAAAGACAATTGACAGAACTTTGGCTAATGGTCATGTGAGCCTATGGGGCTTACTTTTAGGCATTATGGAAATAGAAAATACAGTAATAAAGCATACAATTAGCTATAGCTTACTCATTAAATATAATTTATTATTTTATTTGTGACTATTCAATATATGCAAACATATCTTTTTTTACTATAATTTTATTTGTAGCATAAGCAATAAATAAATAACTTTGTAAATGTTAGCAATCATATTCGGAGAAACAATTTTCCATGGAATGGTATGCTCTCCAAAATTGAAAAAAGAGTCAAAAACAATGTTTATCATTTTTGTAAAACTTTGTTATTGGCCACCTTAACAATACTGTTACAAATACTATTTCTTTTCATATCCTAATGATAAACATTGATGTTTCAGGGCTGCAAAAATGCTGGCTTTTTTTTAAAAAGGCCAGACCGGCAGGCTTTCATTAAAAAAGACCGGTCTTTATTGGCCTTTTTCAATTAGACACAATACTATTTACTATTTGCACCTATACTATGTCAATTTATGTTACTACTGTTAATTTGTGTAACATGAAGCTCAAATCTTTTAATGGAGTTAATTTAAAATTAGATTCAGAATTATTTTGTTACACAACCTGAATGCATTTTACAATACTGATTACCATTTTTGTGTTTGTGTGCTTAATTTCGTGAGACTCGCTCATTAAACTCTTGCCTAATATTATAGCTATACAGAATCTATTTTTTTCAACACAAAAGGAGAAGGAAATTAAATCCAAGTTGGGAGAAAAATCAAATTTGGTTTCTTCTATAGTCGAGCACAATACCTTAATACATATGAAAAGCTATCCTACTACAGATTCAAGTACATACTTCTCACTGATATTTTAATGTTATGAGTTTAGTTACTTTAAAATATTTCAGAATACTTGCAATAAAGAACTATATACATTATTTTTTTTCTATCATATATTTTACACTACAAACAAAAAAGTATTTTGCTCAAGGCAAAAAAAGTAATAAAAACAGTGATTTGAAGTATTTCCTTTCCTTTAATAAAATACTACTTACATAATCCTAATTAGCTAAACTAGTGTTTAGCTACAGCACTACTCATGTAAAAATTTTTAAAGAAGTAGTCTGTGGTGAGTAGTTGGCTCGGTTTTATATAAGGATTTTTTGTTATATACATACATTAAAATTTTTAAAGATTAATATCATTCTAGTACAATTAAATGTTAACCAGCTGGTCTGCTTCAAGATGGATAGCTTTTATTTTTATTTGGATAAGTGAACTAATTAAGGTTCAGAAAAATGTTTTAAAAAATAAAGGTGCTTTAAAATATACAAAAGATTATGAGTTAAAGACTAAGGCAAATGATTGGTCATCTTTAGTTCATAGTAGTGTCAAGTGAACTTTTGAATTCTTAGTAAAAATCTTTGAAAATGAATCGTTTAAATTGCATTGAATCTGAATAAATTTCTATTAAGCATAACTTTCTCTTTGCTATTTCTGTAATGTATCATTCTATTAAATAATTTTCATTCTTATTTCAAGTATTTTGCTATTGCAGTAATAACTTAATTGCGTAAATGATATAAAGGTAATTTTTCATTTAATAATTTTTTGGGAAAAAATTTTTTTAACATATTTTTTAATAAAAGCTGGCTTTTTTAACGCGGTTTAAACCAAAAAAAAGCCGGCCAGCCTTTTTTTGCCTGGCTAAAATCCGGCAGCTCTGACTCTTTTCAACATATTATGGTGTATATATTTTTAAAAAAACTAGCCTTTTTTTTTTTTTTCTGAAATTCTTCAGATTACAATGTTTAACTTTAATTATCTGGCAACTTCTTTCTTGTTTTAGCTATTTAGAAACTTGTACTTATTTTTTTTATTCCAAATCTTACTGTACAGCTAATTATGTGCCTTATTAGTGTATATGTTCCATTTCCTTATACTTTGAGGTAAGCCCTATGTGGTGAACGCTAATAATAAACATCAATATTTATCATTAGGGTAAAAGCATAACTTGTAACAGTTTTTTAAGGTGTTCAACAAAAAAGTTCTACCAAAATGATAAACATTATTTTTGACTCATTTTTCAATTTTGGACCATTCCATGGAAAATTGTTTCTCCGAATGTGATCGCTAACAATTACAAAGTTATTTATTTCTTATGCTACAAATAAAATTATAGTAAAAAAAGATACGTTTGCATATATTGAATAGTCACAAATAAAATAATAAATTATATTTAATGAATAAGCTATAGCTAATTGTATGCTTTATTACTGTATTTTCTATTTCCATAACGCCTAAAAGTAAGCCCCATAGGCTCACATGACCATTAGCCAAAGTTCTGTCAATTGTCTTTTAAAATATGGGCCTTATATTATGAAATGCAATTATTAAGTTTCACATCGACCTTCAATGCACAGAAATACAAGGTCACCAAAAGGGCATTTTTTCATTTTGTTAGGTACAAAAGTACGTGTTTTTTGGCAGCACTGAGGGCCAGCCGTGTAACAAATGAGCTAATTCAGTTAATATTGAGTAGTACTGCACAAGTTAACCCCTATAATTATGGCTGACCCTCAGTGCATGGATCCAGGAGGTCTCATATGGCACTTTTTCCCTTTCCACGACAAAGTTTGCCGAACCCTGCCAGGTTGCATTGAAGTTCAGCCATTAAATTTACGACATTATTCACTTTAACTACTAAAGCTAATGTTATAATCACAAGAATTACTTTGGCTGATGTTCAATGCACTGAAATAATCAAACGCAAAAAGATGTCGATTTGAGAAAAATACTGGGCCATGGCGCACTTTAGGAATTTTTGGGGGTCAAAAAAAAATTTTTTTAGAGAAAAAAAAAATATAGGTATCTTTTAAAATCATTAGAAGAATCCGCCACAAAAATTTCAACAAAATCAAAAATGGCATGTATAATGATTAATGACCCCCTCTTTTTTGCCTGATTCTTATAAAATCTGCCTCTTAAATATCAAAACTTGATGCTCTATCCGACATTTATTGCTTTGCCTCTTTTTAAGTTCTATGCTCTATATGAAAGTCATTGCTTTACTTTTAAAGTAAAGTAATTTTTATGCTTAATTTTAGAACTCTGAAAAAATAAATAATTAAGTGGAATGGAAAGTTCAGAGTTTTAAAATATGATTGCTAAATTAAGTTGGGAAAATACCTAACAAGTTTATTAAAAAGCTAACAAGTTTACAAAAAAAAACCTAGCAACTTAGTTGACACATAATTATAGGATAAACTAAAATGTGAAAAACTATACCACAATTTAACTTCATAAATAGTAAGTCTTTTCATTGGTAATATCTTAGAATAAGGAGTAATATATGTAGAATCATATGGTTAAATCGTTTGTTAAAACCTTGGTTTTATCCATTCATGGCACTTAAAGTCACGTCAGTAAATTTGTTACAAATAAGTTTTTAGTTTAAAGCCTTTTTGGTGTTTTTGAGATTGACAGAAATTTGTCGAAAACACTGATTGGGTGTTGACTAGCGCTATTTGAAATGTTTCATGTGTAAATTTGTGCCATAAGTATAATAGGATATTAACAATAAGCAATTTCCAAAGTCATTTTTTTAATAACATTTTTTATTATATAACTCTGATTTTTTTTATTTTATTTTATTTTATTTATTTATTTATTATTATTTTTTTTTTTTTTTTTTGCTGATGCCTAGAATTTCAGAACTGATTTTAGCTATTTTTGCAGCTCTGAATAGAAGTATAAATTCAGTTTTTCTCTATCAGCTCTAGTTTCTTTTATCAGTGTTTTTTTAACATGCAGCTCCACACACAATGTGAACTCCACACTGTGCGTTTCTAAAGCAAATGTACTAAAATTGGTTACGTTGTATTTACCATATTGTCAATCTGCTGTCCAATTACTTCCAGAAAATTCAGTAGCGACTTTTAAACAGTTGAGTTTAGTTTGTGAGTTTTCAATGGGCAAGATAGATCAAAGTTGACCTCACATGATATTCGTGTGTATGAAAGCATTGTTACATAATTAGTAGAGTTTCAGTAGAAAAAGTTAGATATGTGGAGCATACATATTAAAAGGAAACAAAAACCTTTAGTGATTTTTTCGAAAATTTTAAAAATGCTTAGCTTGGATGCTTTGGTGTCAAGCTTGGTGACCAGGATAAAACTTACGCACTACGTCAGATGTGTAAAGCATGCCCAGAACATTAATGACTATGAAATACTGGTAAAAAAAAAGCTTAGATTCATTACACCGATAGTTTGAAGAGAATCGAAAAACTATTTTGAAGAATTATTTCTGCCTGACTAATATTTGTGTAATATAACAGCAAAAATTCTGTGTTTATTTCCTTTTATTAACTTAAAATAGTGTCTTGTATATTTCATTACAGTGTCATAGAAATCGGAACTAATAGCCAAAAACTAATGCAACATTTGAATTTAGGCTATCAAATTCTCATAAAAAGTTATAAATACCATCAGACCAAAATAGCTATTGGGCTGTGTAATTAATAATAGTTTTCTCATGCTTTAATATTAATTTCTGTTTATTTATTTTTTAAATTTCTTTTTAGGTTCCAACTGAGTCTGAAAAAAACCTGAATTTAGTCTCCAAGTTTTCTCTAAAGCCCAAAATGTTGCCTGGGTCAGATCCTTTTTATGAAGGTTTTGACTTTCCCTCACAGAATTCTGAAATGCAGCTGCGCTTGCAAGAGTCAAAAATGATTTTTGATCAAATGAATTTGGACATGAAATCGCCTGTCTTTCTTGATCATTCATTAAAAAGTGGTACAATAATAAGCAGGTCAAATGCAGTTCCTTTTGGTATTGCAAATATATGGTAATTATTTGAATTGTTTTTTCATAAAATGTGTATTTGTAATGTTCTAGCTTCTAGCAGAAGTATGTTATCCATATTATTTATAGCCAAAAACTAGTTATTAGTTACTTTAAAGTTTTCTATATGTCAAAAGAATCAACTAAACAAACTAGCAATTTTTGTTTTACTCCTATTTTTAGAAACTCCAAATGAGATGATAATGGCTTCCTTATTAAAAAACTCAGTAATCAAAATCTTAACATTAAAATGGATCTTTTGCTGCCAAAAATATTAGCCCTCATAAATTTCTAGAATGGTTAATGAGAAAAACGAAACTGACACCTACCCTGCTCGTGCCTTATCTCAAAATGCCAATCCCAACAGAGGAAACACTACCTGTTCTGTTCTCTTAACAAAAGACGAAATGAGTGACTTTTCAGAAATTCAGACGACCCTGTCGCTCAGAGCCCATTCTAAAGGGCTGTTTTAACATTGTCGGCTTTGACCGAAAATTCTGTGCGAGGTGAAACTATGCAAGGGTGGCCGGTTTGAGAGGTTTCACTGTGCTGGATAATTTAAGGAATGTATGAGTGCAGAGATAATATTTGCTTATAAAATAATCTTTTTTTTTTTTTTCAGAATAAATGAATCTTCTAGTTATCTATGTTTAACACATTGCGTGCCGCTCTTGTTTGCAGCCCAATCTTTGTTAGTTCACGCTTATCCATTCCTGCTGGGAATTTCAATTGTAAACACTTTAGTGCTTTACAAAACAGTGACAAAAAAGACTGAATACGAGATTTAGGAAATTGATAGCTGCAAAATTATTAGGATATCCTAAAAACATAACTAAACTTTGATGAAGTCGGCATAATATTGCTGTTTGCAAAAAGGATGCTGGAAAGAGCATTGGACGTGCATGCAAAATTATTCAAATAAAAAATGTAAAATGTACCAATTAAGAACACAAGAGAATCTGAAGAAAACAACAACTCTCTGTCCAAAATGTCCTGACTAACCTTAGCTTTGTACATAATGCTTTGATATTTTACTTCAGATAGCTTTTTAATAAACCATTTTCATAAGGACTCAATAGTTTTATTGCATCCTGTGGAATAACTTCAAATATTTTCAAAGATTCTTTGTAAGTAGTCAAAAGGTGTCTCGGGAATATGAGAGATGTGACCTAATGCATCAGTGAGCACATGAAGTAATTCTCATTCTCTTCTTAATATTCTTTAAGCATAGGTTTCATATGTTTAAATTGCTTACGTATATCTCCTTCCTGTTACCTTTTGCAACTAATTTATAAAATGGGCTTTTAAAACAGTTTTAGAGGAAGGATTTATATTTACAAAATTGCATTGTTATGATGTTCTTTAATTATATGCTTTAGCATTCATTATTTATAGCTTATAAGCAATTTATGTGAATCCTCATTTTTTCTTAAAATAGCAAAGAAGAGAATAGCCCAGTGAAAAAAGAATCAGTGTATGATTTTGTGGACTCAGATGATGACAATTTAGTTGTTGATGAAAATCCTTCCAACTGTAAGAAACACAGACCACCAGAATACAAAAAGCATGCTGTTTCCCATGATATACCTATAGATCTGCCTCCTAATGCCCTAAAATTACGTTTTTCATGTAAGTCTAGTTTTTTCTACTATTTTATGTAGGTCAAAGTTAATACAATAGTTGAAACCAAAATGAATATAGCTGAAGGGCTTGGGTCATTTCATGTCAGTTCATCCCAACCATGACACCCATGATCTCAGATTTTAATGAAACTTGGCATGTTTATTCCTTTCATGGATATAAGTAAGAGCAAAAATATTTTATATCCTATCTCAAATGGTTTATTTTTTACACCCTGCTAAATTTTTTGAAATTTTGCGGTTTTTATCGATTGGGCGGGGGAAATGCAATTTGTTCTTCCATAGAAAATAAACTATACCTTCCTTATTTACCAACCAATGTTGATGAAATTTTTTATGATAATACTTCAATAGGTAAGGAAGCCATAAAAAAATTTATTTCACCATAAAGTATGTACAAATGGTCTGAAAAAAATCCTGAAGTGTTGAAATGAATTTTTTTTTAATGAAATATGGAGTTCCACGCTAAGTGGAATATCATCGAAAGGGAAAAGGATAATTACAAATTTCTTTTATTATTATTATTCTAAAAGATATATACTATCACATGAAAAATGAAAAATAATGGTTTTTTCACTCCTTCATTGTTTTTTTTTACTTCAAAAATAAAAATTATTTGACTCTCTCATATTGTTAAAACCATTAAATCAATTATAAATTTAATAAAATTATAAATCTTTCAACCAAAAATGACATGCCAAATGATTTCAAACTAAACAAAGCTTTAAAATAAAACACAAAAATTTATATTAAAAAAAATCGTATCAAAATGTTATTTGTTGATTCACGGAACAGGTATTGAAGAGAATTACAAACAACTTATGTCATATATTGTATGTGAGGGAGGAAAAGAGAATGTATGCTGAGGCATTGTGACAAATGCCCATCAAAAGATAACCTTGTTCAATTTTTAGAGTCAAAACTTGAGGACCACAATGATGAAGAGTGAAGACCTCGTTGAGTACAGCCAATGGGTTTCGATTGATTGAATGAAGTGATACGGTGTTCTAGCTCAGTTGATGAGTTTATTGATAAATAAGTAGAAAAACTGAGCAAGTTAATACCGCATTCATACATTGCTATATCACAAGCTTTGTTCTTCAAAAATTTAAAGGGAGCAGCCTCCCCAAATACAGCTGTGATCTCCATGGATTTTAGTGAAAACTATGCTTTCACAATACAAGAAGAAGCTCAATTTTATCATTGGACCTCAGATTCATGTACTATTCAGCCTGTTATGATTCACTGCAAGGATGCAAGCACTGAAAAATTAATTTTACCATTTTGTATCATATCTGATGACCTTAAACCAGGGTTCATGATTTTTTTTATTTTTTTTTTTAAACATTAAAAAAAAAAAGACTTTTTTGGTTTAAATTAGATTTTTTGATTTTCTTAAAAAGACCTTAAATATTTTGGATATTGATTATGTTATATTCATAGGAACAACATGACATGTTAATCAATATGCAAAAACACACTTTAAGCTATTTTCACAGCAATAAATATTTTTTAATAATAGGAGAATTCCGTGAAAAAGGGGACATGACACTTAAATTTTAAAAATTAGCATTGGACCACTTGTAATACATCATTTTCTTCAGAAATAAGTAAACTTTTTGAAAATAGAAATATTTTTTGAATTTGACATAATTTAAGTTTTAAAAACTGTGCTCAAAGTTACTCTTTTATGTCACGCCTTTGTAGAGCCAAATAACTTAAGCTTTAAATTAACCTAAAAATTTGATTAATTATTTTATGAAAGTTTAATAAACAGATTAACTATTATACTTTGGGTGTTCTATTAAGTTTTTCATTCATTTAATGAATTTAAAAAAATATTCTTGCCAGAAAATTAGTGTATTAATTAGTCATATTGAACATGTCCTTCCGTTACCGATAAAGTGGATATCAACTATCTCACCTGCAACACAATGGCTCAAGAATTACAAGTTTTTCAGTACGCTGCAGGTTTAAGGCTTGCATTAATTTTGCAGAGTCAAAAATTTTCAAAAATGCAATTTTGGAAGTTTTTTTATAGTAACGGAAGGACAAAAATATGGTAACGGAAGGACATAAATCATGGTAACGGAAGGACCGTCATATTTAAACTCATTTCCAGTTAATTTTTAAAATACTGTATTAATATAAGCAACATGTATTCACTGCATAAAACTTATCTTCATTGTATTTATTTAATTTGGTGTGGAAAAAGGTCAAGAATATGCACTGGTTGATGAACAAAACCACGGAAAAGTGAGTTTCCGGATTTATTGATACACACAATGTGTTTCCATATTTGGATTGATTTTTTTTTCAGTTACGGAGCTTAATAATGCGTGTTTAAACATCAGTATCTATTCATAAATTTAATTTTCATTGAAAAGCAGTTTAAAGATTAAGGCATAAGAGAACTTTGACACCAGTCGCAGAAAAAGATATGTCGACAGCACTGGTGTGAGCAACATTTTATCCAAGAAACTTATTACTGCAAAAGACTTTGCAGACGTTGCACACCCAGCTAAAGTCTTATAGTTGGACATCTTCCCTCACAGGATATCTATCAAAATTCAATGAGTACCTCACTGAAAGATGGGAAGAAATCCATTCTTTGCCAGAAACACAAAGCACCCGTTAAGTAGTAATGAACACTTTCTAGCCTATAAACATAAATAGGAATATTTGTTTCTAGTGGGAAGAAGATTTTTAATCTTATTACATAATACTTAGCAAAGTATCCCTGAAGTGTAATAGTAGAGCTGCAACTGTAAGTCAGAAATGTTTTATTAGGTTGAATGGAGAGGAAAACATTTAATCAGGTGAGGCAAAAGATGAAACGGGGGGGGGGGGGGGGGGGATATTTTTTGAAGTGTTGCATTTGAAAAACTAAATTCATGTATATTTGACTTATATTTATCCTGTAAAAGGGAACAAATGTTGGACCAACAAAGAACAAATAACAACAACAACAAAAAAATCAAACTTAAGATAATTATAGGAACTGCTCCAGCACTTGACTGAGACACAGGTTCAAGTATAAATCTAATATACAAGTACAACTAGTGATATACCAGTTGATGAAGGTTTTACACATTTACACATGATTTTCACACATATTTGAAAGAAATTCAGCCTTTTTAATGTGTATCTTGTACTTTGGCACTTTTGTCCTTCCGTTACCATGGCAATATTTATTTTTAGTGAAAAGTATAATTATTTTCAAAAAACTCTCCTAATATGCATTGAATGATCCCTCCTTAAGATGCCCAAATTTTTTCAAGAAATTTCTGCACATAGTTTAAGTTAACTTTAAAGTTGAGAGTGCAACCAAAATTATCATGGCAGAAAAAGTTCCTTCCGTTACCGAATTTAAAATTTCAATTTAAAAAAAAGTTATTAATTGTAAAATTCCAAGTTTACTAATTTTGATGTAACTTAAAAGAAAGTATAAAGGTTTGACTGTAAGTTTCTTGAAAACAGTTATTTTTTTTAGTTTACAAGCTAACGAAGTCCTTTTTTGTTGTAAAAAACGTCCTTCCGTTACCGACGGAATTCACCAATAATATTGATAAACAAATTTTGATACAAATGCATGACTCAAATGAAGCATAACCCTACCAGGAATAATAGTACACTCATTAAGTACAAATAAAATGAACAAATTTAATCTGAATCATTTTGCTGCTGAAAGCTGAAAAAAAGTAACAATTGTGTGTAAGTGTACGTTAAAATCATTTTTCTATTTTATAAATGAAAAAGCCTGAAATATTTTTACCTATTTAGTAAAATCATATGCTCACACCATTACTAAAAACTGAAACTTTTTGTTTCAATCAAATGTCTTTATTGAAAACTTCTATGATTAAAAAATATTTTAGAAGGAAAAACCTTAAGCTATTAGGGGACATGAATGAAACTTTAAGGATAACATATTCTAAATTTTATCAATTGTTGTTTTAAATACTATCATTCTGAATTTATTGTGTGGCATTTATTAAATCAATCTAAACTACTATTTTCAAGATAAAAAACACAGAATGGTTCATGATTATTATGATTTCTAATTTGTATGATTGAATGAATGATGCTTTGCTGTTAAGATGCTTGAAGAATAAGAGTAATATTGTAAAATTAACAAAATATTAATTAGTTCTAAACTAAGGAAAAATGTAATGCACACAGATGGACCTAGGAAGTTTTGTTTGAAACAGTGGTTGTAATTGCAACATATTTCATTTTTACAACACTTTCTAACATTGTAAAATCAATGATTTTTTTTTTTTTTTTTGAAAAAAATCACTTGATTTAAATCTAGCTGATTTAAATCAACATATCCTGCCTTAAATATGACGTGAGTATGGTATATGATATCCAAAAAACTGTAATATCCTTTCCGAATGAGAACTACTCACATGTAACAAGCATTAATTACTTCAGTGATGGTTGTGCTGGGCAATATAAAAATAAATACAACTTCAATAATCTGTCTGCATGAGAAGGACTTACAGCTCAAAGTCCAGTGGTCCTTTTTTGCAACCAGTCACAGTAAAACAGAATGTGACGGAATAATAGGGGGTACTGTAAAACGTTTAGTTAGGAAGGAAAGTCTTCAACGACAACTGGACAGACAAATAATAACAACAAATGATCTTTTGGAGTTTTGCAAAGACAACATTGCAAATATTAACTTTCAATTCATTTCTAAAGAAGCAGTTGATTCAACTCGCCTGAATTTGGAAAGTCACTTCAAAGATGTTCAAACTCTTCCAGGAACAAGATTTTTCCACAGCTTTCAGCCAATAGATGAATTTGGAATGATTGTGGCTTGAAGAATTAGTAGTGATGAAACACCAGCTTTTACTTTCAACATATGACAACAAACAACAAACTTTACTTGTGAAAATAGAAGATTTATATCCTGGATGTTTCATTGCTTGTATTTATGACAATTTATGGTATTTTGGTATGGTGAGCGAGGTGAAAGCAGGAAGAAGATAATGTCATTGCAAAATTTTTATATCCTCATGGACCATTAGCATCAGTTTTCTGGCCCCAAAGGGAAGATGTATGTGCGATACCCATCACTTATCTCATTGCAATCATGGAACCTCCCAAAACAATGACTGGTAGAACTTATCAATTCTCAAAAAAATGCATGTCATATGTTCAATCCAGTTTTAAAAACTCTGAAGAAAATTCAAATTCAACGTCATAGAGTTTGAAATATTTTCCATGGTGAGTCTTTTAACATTTTCCATTCCGACAAACATAAACATGCTCTTTGTAATTAAAATTTTTACTTTATTAATTTGTTTTAAAATCCTGTATTATCAAGCTAAGTTTGTAGTTTTGGATAATAGTGGTTACTTTTTATAACTTTTAAAGTGAAATGATTATATTTAAACAAAATGACAAACTTTAAGCTAATATATTGTAAGCAAAAACGTTAATTAAACAATTTTTTGTGTATGAAGGAAAAACAATGAAGGAGTGAAAAAACCATTATTTTTAATTTTTCATGTGGTAGCATATATATTTTAGAATAATAATAATAAAAAAAATTGTAACTATCCTTTTCCCTTTTGATGATATTCCACTTAGCGTGGAGCTCCATATTTCATTAAGAAATAATTCATTTCAACACTTCAGGATTTCTTTCAGACCATTTGTAGATACTTTATGGTTATATTAATGTTTTTCTAGCTTCCTTACCTATTGAAGTATTATCATAAAAAATTTCATCAACATTGGTTCGTAAATGAAGAAGGTATAATTTATTTTCTATAAAAGAACAAATTGCATTTCCCCCGCCCGATCGATAAAAACCGCATAATTTCAAAAACTTTAGCAGGGTGTAAAAAATAAACCATTTGAGATAGAGCAAAAATATTTTATATCCTTACTTGTATCCATGAAAGGAACAAACATGCCAAGTTTCATTAAAATCTGAGATCATGTGTGTCAAATCTTATTTTTTTAGGATGATTTGACATGGAATGACCCGCTTATAATCTCCTAGGGGGAAATCTGTATTTTAGTCATTTTGTAAACTTAAAGGTTTTGTTAAAATTTTGTATTTAACGCATTTTTTGTTTAAGTGTTATTGAAATTATTTCATCACTGATATTACTGTAATTGTTCTTTAATTTCAAAAAAAAGTTTTAAAAAAATCATAGATCATAAAATTAATCTATAGTAGGAGATACATTTTAAATATTGTAGCATTTGTATTACTTTTAGTGTGGTTTCCAAATGTCTTTTTCCATCTGATCAGTGAAAGACCTCACCCACCCCAAATTATCTCTTAAGATCCCCCGCCCTTTTTTGTTGTGCATAATAAGTATCACAAGAAAGAAAGAAAAGAATTATATTATATATTTATTATTCAATCCCCTCAGCAACATATTTTCAAGTTACAAAGATTTCTGTCTTTGTTTTTCAAATCAATCTTTAAAAATATTGGAATTAGTTTTCTTTTTATTCATTTATTTATTTATATATTTTAAATTTAGTCACAGTAATTGGAAATATTGTAAGAATATGGTAATTTGTCATGCTGTAAATTATATATATATATTTTTTTTCGTCACAGTTAATGGGAAACCAGTCGAGAGTAACCTGCATCAAAATAACATGTTTATACCTCCTCCACAAGAAGATAGCAATGCAGAAGTACCAAAAAATGCTACGATTGATGATCTTTTGGTTGCTACTGGCCTAGCTGTAGATAATGAAAGCAGTGTCAGCTTAGATGAAGATGATCTTAAGTAAGTTTATTTTTCCCATTGCAGAAATGTGGGCATCATAAGGATCTGTTAGTTTATAAAATTTATTGTAAAAATGCACCCCGTCCCCCTCAATTTTGTAAAAATATGTACTTTTGCCTTTCAATAATGATAATTTGTGTATGTTTTTAGCGCTGGACAAACCCAATTAGAGCCTTCAACGAGAGATGCAGTTCAAGGCATGTTATCAATGAGTAAAGGAGCCATTCGCTTTTCTAGTCAAGGAGATCCATCTGCAGTTCCTGTTGCACAAGTCCTACCTCCTTTAAAAACTGAAAACTGTGCTTCAGACAGTGCTTTGCCCCACATGGACAGCTCTCTTGCTAATTTATCTATTTTAGCAAGAAAATCCAGCCCTCCTGTTAGAAATTCTAAAGTTACTCTTGGAATTTCAAGGTACAGCAACAGCAACAATGAAGATGTTGATGATTTTGAAGAATCTCTCAAACAGTGTCATCAAGATGGTGATTATAGTAAGTTTTTGTCATTATACTTTTGCTTTTCTATTTCTTTTACGCATTTACTTAACCTTATTTAATAATATAAAAAGTTTTAGTCATAGAAAATGCTTGCAGTGCTGTGTTAGTTTGTATACTTAAGGAAAATTACTTTTCACCTTAGATTTTGATAGACATTGAACTTATACAGTGAATAGTTTAAATTTCCCAATGATCTTAATAGCATTGAAAAATTAAGCATAAAGTTATTCAAAGTTAGCTTCAACCTCCTTTTGAAAGCAATATGTTTTCATCATCAGGTTGATAACCATAATTGCTGCAAGCGAATATTTTTTTACAGCGACTGTTTTTACACTTTTTTTACTCCTTGTATCAAGTAAAAAAATATTGTATTCATGAAAGTTATATAATTATATTGTATTATTTGATTTCATACATGATGAGTCAAATTAAATTTTTTTTATAGTTTATTTGGGATTGGATGCTTCTGATGATGAATGTCATGTATTTAAACCCCGGGGGAGGAGCCGACGTGATGAACCATGGAATCCCAAAGGTTTGTTTATGTTGTATTTTGTAATTGGATTTTTTGTGCAGTATTGATGTTTGCTCTAAATAATATAATTTATTCTCTTTTTAGCCAAACTTGTTCCAAACTGCCCAAAACCAGAACGTCCAGTGCGTGAAGGCACAAGAAAAGAAGCCATTGAATGTGGTTTAGCAGCTGCTGCAGCTAAACTTGCAACAATGCCTGTAAGTAACTTTACTTCTCACTTTCTGTATTTTTTTTCTTATTGATGCAAGACACTTAGAAAGCCCAATGCATTTAGAGAAAATGATATCAACTTTTAATTCTATGTGACATTTAACATTGCCTCAAATGCTTCAAATGGCTCTGCATTATTTGAAATTCAAATTTTTGTCAATGTATTACTGTAATTAATACCCCAAATATGAAATACAAGATTACAAGATATAATAAAATACAGAAAAACTTTTTAAAAATTATGCTACTTCTATAACAAACTGTCTGCATTTAGTATCAGAAAGCTTGTTTTTTAAACCTGATAAACTGTTTACTCAACAAAATTTCAGTTAAAACTCTAGTAGTTAAAATGCATTGTAAATCACATGGTTATTTCAGTTCATAAAAATAAATATTTTTATTTGTTATTTTTTTAATTTAAAAACAAATTACTATATTATAATTCTTATACATGCATTTGTTTTATCAATGATCAAATATCAGATTTTGTATAATTTTTTTTGAAAGAGCATTTAATAAAAATGACTCTTTCTGGTGCAGGTGTATGAATATATACAGGTCACAAAAAATGCACAAATATGGAAATCAGCCACCTAAGTGATGAAAATTACGAATAGATCACAAAATTTTTTCATTCAACTGACTATTTGACCCCCCGGACATTGGATTTCTAGTATCTGATCGATTTTTAAATATCCGGAATCTGATCCTGCCCCAAGATCCAGTTATCCGGCATGTCAGATTTGATTCTTAAAATTCAATTAATTAAATTGTTTTGAAAATATCTGAATAAAACTTTGAAAGCTCTGGGATGTTTTAAAGCACAGTAGAGCCTCGGTTATCCGAGCCCCGACTAACCAAGTTTCAGGTTAACCAAGGTACATTTGCCCTTGAAAAAAAATTTTTTACTTTGCCGCCGTTGCTAGCTACAACCATTGCATAAAATGGAAGCAAAGAAGCGAGCGAGTTTCCGTTAAACAGAAAACAATATATATACATAAACATTTTCAAGAAACAACTTTAACTGAAACATATAGTATTCTGATGTGTACATGTAAAATTAGATATTTGTATGTATGTAACGTCATTTTTTCATTTCATAATATGTACAGTAAATGCCTTTTTTTTATATCTTTGACTACATTTTCATTCATTTCAACCCATGTTTCCCTCTCAATTTGGATAGAGTCCGTGTTATCCGAATTTTCGATTATCCGAGGTACCCTCCGTCCACATTACCTCGGATAATCAAGACTCTACTGTATGTATGGAATTCACAGGTCTCAAACATCAGATGGATACGTACCAGACACCGGATGTCTGGTACATATCCATACGGATGGCACCAAATATCCACTATCCGTCAAAATCAATATGCTATTCTATCGTGTATGGCCACTGGTATGTTTGAAAGGTCTTGGGAAAGTCATAAAGTTTCACTTTTGAAATTGTGTAGACACTCTGATATATGTATCGCTAAACTAATGCATTAACTGCCCCTGTCGTATATATACATTTTTTGGAAGAGCGATCCTTTGTCTTCTTGTCAATAAAGCATGCAATAGAGACAGTGCTTACAAAGAATTTGCTTATGTCAGAGAGACGGAGGGAGAAAATTGCAAAACATGCTTCTTCTTTCCTCCAATACACAACATAACTTCTGGGGGGGGGGGGGATTAATTTTCTATAGAACATGATTTACTGTAGTCTGTAGTAAACTGAAAATTCTGACTGTTGTGCATAGTGAATATTTGTAACTTGTTTTGGCTAGCATCTCTGCTGACTTATGGGTTAAATGGCTACTTCTACTACTAAATAGTTTTATTACTTCTTATAGGGTGCCAAACTGAAATTATCTTCAAGTCATGAATACATATTCACTTTAACGTTGTTGTATCAAAAATTTGACAAATAGTTTGTTGACAATGACGTTAGTTAAATGGTTCTTAAACAGGAACAGAATATTTCATGTTTGCCTTGTTGCAATTAGTATTCTTTTTAACAAATATATTTCTTTAATTTAGCCACAGAAAAGGCCATATTTGAAGAAAAAACCAGTCATCAAGAATAAAATATTAAGCCCTGAACAACAAGCTGGTCCATCAAACATCCCATGGAATAATGTCACTAACACTAATAATAAGCAAAATCTTCCACGAGAACCCCCTAAACCAGGTATAATTATGATAATATTTTTACTTACATTGTTTTGTTGGTTCTTTTCTCTCTCTTTTTTTATTACTTGATACATGTTTAACACTAGACTTACCAGACCAGTCCTTTTGACTGTTTCGAAGCTTCCATTTTACATAATTTGTTACTAATTATGGTGCGTTTTTCAATAGACTTCCCAAACCAGTCCTTTTGACTGTTTCGAAGCTTCCATTTTACATAATTTTTGCTAATTATGGTGCATTTTTCAATAGACTTTTCCTAATACATGGTAAGTAGGACAAGTTAATGTGACTGAAAGTTTTATTATAATTAGTAGCAATTTGATGTAAAATGAAAGTTTAGAAATGGTTGTAAACGGCATGGTAAATCTAGTGTTAATCTTCATTCATTACTATCTCATATTTGGTGGCTATAATTTGTGTACGGAACAAATTGCTGAGCTATAAGGTCAATGTGTCTAAATGCTGCACGATTTCCCCTCAGTTTGTCCCATTTCGGAAGTTTTGACCAGATTTATGGCATATTGGCACGTAAGAAAATAAGGATTAAATGCACTTATTCTTTTGATGCTAAACTAAGTTTATATTGAAGAAATTGAGTTTCATTTATAATTATAGAAAAATTTGTATCACTGTCGCATTTAGGGTAGGTAAAACCTAAATGGGCAACACTCTGCCTAAATTGTGACAGTGCTACTTATGCATCCCAGTTACTACTTTTTATCAATTTACAGTATTAGATTTTTAAATGCACTTAATCAGGGGTTCCCAAACTGAGTGGCACGGCACCCTGGTGTGTCATACCGAAAAACGAGGGGCATCGCCAGGCCCTGTGAGGTTTTCCCCAAAATCGTAAAAATGCACTATTGTCGTACTAGGTGTTATATGACTGGGATGCCACATGACTAGGGGCCGTTCATAAATGACGTCACGCTTTTTTCCCATATATTTGACCCCCTCCCCCCTTTTGTCACAATATGTCACACTTCAGCGGACCCCCTCCCCCCCTTTGTCACGCGTCACGCTATGTTGCATAATGCATGATGTCACACTTCTTGCTACCCCCTCCCCTCCCCTTGTCACACTTTGTCACAATTTCATGAACCCCCCTCCCCCCTCGAAGCGTGACATCATTTATGAATGATCCCCTAGCAAGGGGAGGTTTTTTTTTTTTTTTTGTTGACGGAATCGAGAAGTGTCTTGGAATAGTGACACCACACCACCACAGCCAATTTTTTATATCCAAGAAGAGGTTGTTTTGGGCAGAATATGAGAAACATGGAGGATTCCAGTTCATGTGTTGCACAATGTTTAGGATGTTTTTGGAAAAGAAAAGTTAGTTTTTAACATGTTTTCAAATTATATGAAAATATTTTTTAAAAATTTTAGTTATAAAGATAAGTAGATTAGTAGATCTAGTGATGAAGATTGTAATAAATTCATGTTGTGATAAAATGAAATTACCATGAAATGGTTCACAATTAATTAATATTACTTTCAAATAATGTAAAGTTAATTTGGTTTAATGTAGAATGAGTAAAAATAACCATTTGTGAATTCTTGAAACTGATTTGCATCACTTTGTGTAATAATGGGAAAATTTTTAGTGTTTTCCTGTTATAATTGTCTTTTTCTAACAACTTTCTCTTTTTTACATGTTGTCTTTCACATTACTAATCTTTCTACCTATTTTAACACAAATGTTCTGTTTAATCATTCATTCTCATTCTTTTTTTATTCACTGAGAAATGAATTTGTGATCACAATCCTTAAATACTCAAAAGTCTTTAATAATCTGTTTATCAAAAATTTTGCATGAACCAAGATATGTGTGCTTTACAGCACACATTTAAAAATACATTTATCATGATGCAATTATACAGTAATAGAAATGTCTTATTTCAATTTTCATTAAATATGTCATTTTCCAACATTTTTATTCCAATTATTTTTCTTTTCTCTAATTTATAAGTTTCTTTTTACACAATTAAAATTTATTGGTATTTTATCCTTTATTTCTAGTTATCAAAAAGCCAAAGAAAGGGTTTGCCACAGCTAAGCAAAGACTTGGAAAAATTCTGAAAATTCACAAAATGTTGTATTAAGGTGTATATAGTTTGTATACATTCAAAATCAGCAATGCCCAATTTTTTTTTTTGCATGAATGACTTTCCTAGGAACATCCTATTGTAAATAACATTTTGTTTACCTCTAATGCTATTAACTTTGGTTTATAAGCATAATCATCTTCTGTATAAAATCTTGGTTTGTTTTGTGAGCTGCAATTTTTCCCAATAATGTGTAAAGATGAGATTGTAAATGTGCTGAAAATTCCACCATGTTTACTAGTCAAAAATTGTCTTTCTTTAGTATAGGTTGATGAAATCATTTTTTACATATCATTTTTAATTTAACTGTGTAACTATGCAAATGTTGATGTTTTTCATAAATTTAATGATTAAAATCAGTGCTTTCAGAAACTGGTTCTGCAAAAACAAAAATGCAGAAGCAAAATTCTGATTATATTTTTCATTTTATGTGCTTTTGAATTTCAAATTATGCTATTAGTTGTTTTACAAGTTGTATATGCATATGTGTATTTGTATTTTCACGCAGATAACGTACATAACTGGCAGCAGAAAATTACATTTCTATGCAGACACTTTTAAAAGTCCTATGCAAACTTCAAACATACTTTCTTTTTAGATTTAAGTCTCAAAAACTGCATTAAATGAGACTTAAAATTGCTGCTAGCAATAGAATGAGTTACTTTTTCATCTGAAGAGAAAACAGAGTGAAGAAATAGGAGTTAAAATATAACATTCACATTTTTCAAGTAACGAGAATTTTATGCTGCTTTCTTTTCTTTCCTTTCTCTACTGAATATGTTTTTTTTTTTTTTTTTTTTTCTGAGATGGGAAAATTAAATGATATTACTATTTTTTTTTTTTTCCAAAGTGTCTTAAGGAGATTTCATAATATGGCTTCATTTTCATAAATGGCTGGCTCTCTTCTGCTAGACTGACTCATAGTTTCATCGACAGCAAGTTTGTTGAGCTTTAAAATTTTAGGTGAATGCCTGTTACCTGTTTTTAAGTCTGAGTTTCTCAAAATTTTATTCCAACTTTGATCTGTAGAAAATAAAAGTTTCTACTTTGTATCTTGAATTGTTTTGAAATTTGATTGAAACTATTTTGAATTGCTCCATAGTTGTATGATATTTCAGCATAGTATTTTGAAATCCAGTCTGTGTACTAGTAGTCCATCTCTCAGCTCAGGAATTGTTCTCCTTCCATTTGTAGTCTACAAATAATTACATTTGTTGGATATTTTTAATAGATTGAAATGTGTTTTATTTGTGAAATGCTTAAATTATTTTTGATGCAACTTAGTATTTATTTTAAAGTTCTCACACTTTTTAAATTAATTATGCATGTGTGTGTGTAAAAATATGAAGTTAATGTTTTTATGCCTTCAAAAACGTTTTTTCTACATGCACATTGTTAGATACTGGAAGTGCCTGTCTTTCAGAAATATGGCTCAATTTTCTTAAAATCATCTTAGCAATACCCAAACACCCTTGATTTATAAACATGTTGGAATTTTCCTTATCAAAAGACTTTATTTATATGTACATTAGAATGTATTTTTGGAACAACAAATATGTGATCTGTTTTGTTTCTTCTAGTTTATTGTGAAAAAGAAAATTTATTTATGACTACTTTGTTAAAATTTTGTATTGTGTAAGCTATCTGTGCACAATTTATTGTTCAAATAGTTATTTTAATTTTTTTTTAAGCGTAGATACTTACATATATGTGGAAAATCTATGAATTTTATCAGAAATGACTTATTTGTAAATTAATATAAAATCCATTAATAGAAGTGTTAATAAGAGCTCCTGTGGAAAAATTTATTTCAAAACAAATCCAAATAATCTGATTCTTTCTTACGTTAATATTCCCATCAGTTATTCTGTGAATTTTTTAAAAATATTTTTTTAATGATCAGTTTTTAAATTAATCAAATATCTATCCGTTTATCATTTATAAATTTGTAAGCTTCAAGACTGTTTGCTGTCGATCAAAAGTTTGTTTTGGTTTTACATTTTTGTTGTTATAAAACTTCTTTTTTAACCTTTCCTTTTCTTTTTGTTCTAATTCTCACTTTTTTTTGTGGTGCTTTTAAATTTTTCATGTTTTTGTGCAGATTATTTTTTTAAAAATAATAATGGTGATTTTTACTGTGTGTGATTTTTGATCTATATGATCTTAATGCTAAATTTATCAGACCTGCTATTTTGACTGTTTCAAAGCTTCCTTTTTGGTATAATTTGTTACCAATTATAGTCCAACTTTCAATTGCATTGGCTTTTCTTAATACGTGGTAAATAGGACAAGTTAATGTGACTGAAAGTTTTATTATAGTTAGTAGCAACTTGGTGTAAAATGAAAGTTTAGAAATGGTTAAAAATGGCCTGGTAAATCTAGTGTTGACAGTGACACCAAGTCACAGATGCTTCTTTATTGCAGTGATTTGTTGAATATTTTCCATCTCACTGAAGACAAAATTTAACCTGCAGCATCAGATGAATAATATAATACAAGTAGATTTTTTAGGGAGAACATATATTTCTTTTTCTTTGGAATTTACAGTAAGCTGTCAATTCTGATCATACGATGTCTTACACAAAAAACTTTCTTTTGTTTCCTACTTATATGTGTGTGTTATGTGGTATTTTAAATAAATTAATTCTTCATGCAGATGATCTTTTAACGTAATTATTTTAATCCACTGCTATGTATACAATGCTTTTTTCTCTCATGAATGTTTTAAATATGCTACTGCTTTTTGTTTCATATACTTTCCTATTAAAGAATTTAATGTCTGAGTTAAAAATTAATTGTTTTTAGAAGGAAAAAAATTGCTTGAAGTTTTTCAAAATGATATAGTTGTAAAGCTAATAAAAAAAGAATGAATGAAATAAAATAATTTTTCAGAAAAAATAGAACCGACTTCAAAGCAGAGCAACTATTAATTGCGCTATAAAGTAAAAAATAAATTCATTCTTTAAACAAGATGGATGTTACTTTTAAACATAGTTTTGGAAGTCGTGCAAAATTATGAGTATAATTACCATTACCTTGGAACAGTTGCTAATTCTGGGCCATTTATATTTGCAATTGATTAATCATTAAAAAATATTTTATCTATCATAATTTTGCACCGACTTCTAAAACTATGTTTAAAAGTCACATCCATGTTGTTTAAAGAATGAATTTATTTTTTACTTTTTAGCGCAATTAATAGTTGCTTTGCTTTGAAGTCGGTTCTATTTTTTCTGAAAAATTATTTTATTTTATTCTTTTTAGTGCAACTATTTTTTTTTTGGAAATACTTTATTTATCAAAAAATCCATATCAAAGGGCGAACCTTCTTTGAGTAAATGGCTCTAAAAACTAATCCATTTGTATGATAATTCCTGTTTAGAAGTCGATTTTAGCAAACAGATTGACTGGATTTAATTTTTGCTATAGAGAAGCCTTCAGTCAAACTGTTGCTACAATTGCTTTTAATATTACAGCTCAATGGCAACAAACTCTTTTTATTTAACAATGACTTTTATATTTATTGATAGTTTTCCCCAACAAAGAAAAATCAAGCCAAGCCTTTCCAATTAAAATATAAAATGATAGTTTTTCACTCGTAACGATTTTTCTAAAAAACAAATGTAGTCAAATTTATGTGCGATATTTGAGCAAGACGGCCCTCTATCAATTAAAGAAAAAATTATAAAAATCGGTTCATTTAGTCAAAAGTTATGAATGGAAAAACCAAAAAAAGACTATATTTCTGCCCATAACTTTTTTTCTAATTATTGAATATGGTCAAACAAAGGTACGGGACCTATGGGAAACCACCTTCGATCGATTAAAAAAAATTCATGAAAATCGGTCCATCCCGTGCGAAGTTATGAGTGGACAAACAAAACAAAATGACATACATACAATACGAATGTATAACCTCCTTCCTTTGTGAAGTCGGTTAAAAAGAAGAAAGTCAATGGGAATAAAATGATTAAACTGAAAGTTTGTTAACTTATATGGAGAACCCTCGAAGTACAACAATGGTAATTCGTCTAATTGCTTAAAAGTGTTAAGTCATTCAAAGTAGTGTGCCCTTTCATGTGTTTTTTTAATAGCATATTTACATGAGAAAATGTATTTACACTAAAAAGAGTAAAATTAATTGTCTTAAATTACTGTTAAGAAATTTAATATATGTTTTGAATAACAAATGTAGCACATGAATTAAATTTCATTCTGTTACATTAACAAATAAATTTCTATGATTTCAATTTTTGTTGCAAAAATGTGTAGCATATGAATAAATTAGTTTAATGTTTTATACATTAGTAAAAGCATTTCAAGCGAAAAAGAAATTTCAGTGGTAATCTTTGATCGTTTAGTTTGTTTATGGCTCTTTAAATGCATCAGCTTGTTTCATTTTAATGAAAAGATAACTAAAAGTGTGGTGTATTTTTGGTGGCAGCTTTAAACTACAAGTTATTTCTGATTGAAAATTTTTATTTTTAATTCCAAGGTCCATTAAAATATCTTGCAAAGTTATCTTCTAGCAATATAAGAGACTGGGGGCGGGGGAGATGTCGCCAACTATATATATAATATGTCACTCCATCACTGATATAGTGCCTAGAAATCCCTAAATGTTTGGAGAGCAAAGGACATTTGTGCTTCACTTCATTCCTAAACATTTTGAGGCTTGTGCAACAGTTGGACCATACATTTAAGAAATGTAGAATGCCTTGACGATGGACATGCTTTAAAAACATTTGTATCACAAAGATTCTTAACTTAAAACAACTATTTTTTTAATATTGTATGTGTTTAAACTTTAAATTTCAAGATATCACTTTACATATTAGTTTAAGGAAATAAAATAATTTCAGAAGAAAGCTAAATACAATTCAGAAATGATGTGAACAATGCTTTTTTTTTTTTTGGCAAGTTTGTGCATTGCCATATTGGATTTTATCTATTATAGTAGTTACAAAGAAATAATCCTGTACAAGTTATTAAAATGATTTAGGTGTTTAATAATCCATTATATTTTGTTTTATAGTGCTGGTTTCATAAAACTTTTGTTATACTTTTTCTTTTCCCGTACTTAATAATTTAAAAAATGTCTCTCTAGTTTTTGAAGTGTTAGTTGTAAACTTTTTCGTTATGATATTAATTGAAATTCTTTTAATTGCATATTCATCTAATTTAAATGTGCAAAAAGCAATGTGCTCTTTCCTTTGCTGTTAAAACACTCGCAGTATTCATTTATATGTATTGCGTTGCTTATTTTTGTACATTGTTGTATGTTGCATATATCTTTAAGAAAAAAAATTTCTCCCCTAGTAAAGAATGCTGTTTTAAATTGACAAAAAAAGAAAGTAGAGGATCCTCTGCAGAAAATTTTTATTTCAATTATTTTCTCTCTTTTAGTTTGTCATTATTATTATTATTTTTGACTGGAAGACATTCTTTTGCACACTTAGTCCAACCTTAGCTCATTTTACCTTATGGTATTTTGAATAATCTGTGATATGGACTTGAAACTTTGATTTCATCAGTAATATACAATTATTGTAGTGTGTTTGCAAAGATATTATTTTACCTATTTGTATATAGATTAATTTCACTGTATATATCATGTAACTGTAAATAAGTTCTGGAGTTCAGCAACAAAGTGATTTCCTTTGTACAAATTGAAAGGTTTCTTGCATTCTTTTGTTATAGGCTCAAAAAATTTAAAACACACTTTTTAGCTGTATACTCATATTGTGGAGGTGTTGTAAATAAAGAGAGAAAAAATAATATGCATTATCTATGCATTTTGTAATTACCACTTAATCCACATTGTATTCAATATGCAAAATATTTTCTCATTCTATATTTTGATATATTACAAAATGCATTTTTCATTGTATGGTACCATGGAATGATTCTTTAAGTGACATGAAATTCATTACAATAAATTTGTACGGATAATTGAAAATATCTCTTGTATTTTCTTGACTTTGAAGTTGCTCATCTTATTCTAAATGCTTATTTTGTTTAGTTTAAATGAAAAACATGCAGCAAAGTTATGACCTATACCAGTGGTGTAGTCCTGAAAAAAAAGTTGGGGGGATGCTTATGCATATGAAGATAAGTAATTGAAATCAAAAGTGAGGGGACGCTTATGTTAAAATTTAAAAAATCTGGGGGGGACGCTTGTATTAAAATAAAAAGATAGGGAGAGGTCGTCCCCCCTCGACTACACCACTGATCTATACACACAAGATTTTACTCACAAGCTCCTAAGTTAATGCTACAATTTGATTTAAGTGTTATTTAAAAATATTTATAATTTTACATATTAATGCATTTTATTGAGTACTCACTAGCTGTATGAGTTTTACAAACACTATGTCAATCCAAACAGGAAGAAAGGGAGTTATATAACAGGGTAAATTAATACAATAGGGTAAAGAGAGACAAAATCCTTTGCTTACTACAGGCAGCAGAGATTGCATTTTTCAGACTTGAGTTTCAAAAAAATTTCAGACCCCAAGGAAACCAAGAATTCTCCTTCTTGTCCTAGGAAGTCAATACGAAAAAATCATTTTTTCTTTTTTTTCTTTGAATGTAAGAAATTAAGAAAATTGTTTTAACCCCTTGACGGTCACATACATTTCTCGAAAACAGTTTTCCAGAAAAACATTTAAGAAATGTTTATTTTCTAATTGTTGTTTTCCAGAAAAACATTTAAGAAATGTTTATTTTCTAATTGTATTAAGGAGAGGAATTTTTATCTTTTATTACGCTACTTTGGAACATTACAGTCTGTGATTTTGACGGGAGCGACAGGTAAGGTGTTAATGTATTTTCCGGCACGAATGCAGATGAAGTAAATCAATCAAGACTATAATTTTTTCCGAACATATGAGTTGTGAAATTACTTCGTTTTGTTTATTAAATTGATAAAATTAATTAAATTGCTAAAATTAACTATTTTCCTCAATTAGTGAAAATATTTATTTTTGTACTTCAAATGTTTTTTCCTGGGGGGGGGGGGGGAGGGCAATCAATGCTCTAATCTTACATTCTTCCCCCTCCCCAAACTCAAATTTTAGATCAAATTTTAGTGTGCACTGTAGGGCTATCTTCAAATTCACTTACCTCCTTTTTCTCAGGAAGGGTAAATGCAATACAACAGGCTTATCTCTGTGCCATTCTATTAACTCCTTCCGTTGCTTTTTGAGATACAGCACTCAAGGGCGGATCTAGAAAATCTTCAAGGGGGGGGGGGGGCGATTTTGGAAATCTCGGGGTTCAATGTAAGGATGGATGGAGGAGATTCTTCATTCCTTTTCAACAGTCCCTCCGCCGCCCCCGCCCCCCCCCTTTTTTTCAAACAGCAGGAACAACAAAAAAAAAATGCTAGTGTAGTGATATTTAACATTTTACTGGCACATTTTTTCAATGCATATACGTTTATTCAAAGCCCTTATAAAAGGAACACAAGCTGACGTTTTTCTGCTTTCGCAAATCTGTCTATAATTTTTTCAACGTCCAATGTAATATCTTTATGGATATGCAATAACGCTAATTCAGTGAGTCTATCATCACTCATTCTGCTTCTTAGCCAAGTTTTAACCGAGTTAGGATTTCCTTCAAGCTTTCTCAAGAAGAATGTAGGCTTGTAAATACATTTTCTAAATTTGAGTTGATATGTCTAAATTACAAAATAATAGCAATTATTAGTAATATATTTTCTAAAATTTTCAAAATGTAATACTAAATATGTACTAAAAAAACCATCAACGAGTATGTGCAATTTATATAAACATCTGTAATTATGAATGTTCAAGGAAATGTTTCAGACTCCAGGTTTCAGCGTAAATGCTGCAGGAATTTACACCACGTGCTAAGGGTTGGCTAGCTGTCACCAGTTTGATGGGTAGAAGAAAAGAGCAGGGAATCTCTTTCCCATTACTCCGAGGATTAGCAACTCAGCAATACTAAAGGACAAAGGGACAGGGGGAAAGCATAGAACTTGAAGGGATATTAGGCTGGGATTCCAAGAACATAAAAAAATGGCTGGTCCCGGGGCACAAAGAGTAAAAACTCACTTAGGAGTGTCGTTGTAGTATCCACTTAAATCAGCCCAAGGGGGGGGGGGCGATCGCCACATCGCCCCCCCCCCCCTTGGATCCGCCGTTGACAGCACTCAAGCTTAACTTTAAAAAATCGTCCGATTTCTCCACCCCCTCGGAGCGATTGGCGCCAAAATTGAACCATCAGCACCTGTTTGTCATTTAAGTACACCTGTATACCAATTTTTATTTGAATCCCTTCATTAATTCCTGAGTACCAGTCCCGCAAAACGAGAAAATGTTTATTCATCATCCACCACCCGGAGTCGCGACGAAACTAATCAGCACTTTTTTCTAATTCATCCTCCTCCCCTGTTAGCCCGTATCCTTAGCGGTGCCCTCCGGTGCGGGGAAGTGAAGTCCGTCGAACGCTCAACCGCTCCGAGATAGTTAGGTTGGACTGGCGCTCAGCAAACCTATCTCTTGCTGTGTGAACCTGACCCTCCTTGATATCCTTATGCTAGAAAGAATCACTTGGAGGGTTGTGGTTCCCTGAAAAAAAAAAAAAAAAAACTAATCGACACCACTTTTCATCAGGCTCCATGAATTATGAAATTTTTTTTTCATTCCGTGCATTACGTTTTGTGTCAGAGAAACCATAAAAAAGTGCCACATACAGACTGCTCACAAGGCAGACATTTTCCAAAAATGGTCAAAATGAGTTATTCAGCACGCCTTAAAACCCATCAATTGAAATTTTTCACGAATCCAACATTTTCTTCTACATGATTTGGATATAGAAGAAAGTAAAAATTACTGTAAGTTAATTCTCATTAGAAGTGAAGTTTTAATTAAATATGATTTTTAAACTCTCGTTAAAATATTCATTCAGTATTAAAATAAACCCCAAACGATCTTTTCTCTGCTTTCGGTATCTGTGCCATTAGAAAAAAATGCATACGTATACAGTATACTACACCCAGGATTTTTCTTTCAGAAGGGGGAGGGGGGCATGGTCAGGATTAGGGATGCGTCAGATATTGATTTTGCCGGATATTAGATATTCGGTGTCCCTTTATTACGGGCCGACCGGTACTGGTCCGTCAGTTAGGGGGGTCAGGGAACTTGGGATATATAATATATTTATATGCATGTGCATGTATTTTGTTGTTTTTTAATGCAATATACATTGAGTTTATACACTTTTGCCTCCCCTTGAATTTTTTTAAATGAGTCCTGTCCTAATAAGAGAAGGTTTAAATGCAAGAATTTATTTCCCTCATGAAAGGTAAGACAAAGTAACCTTTTTCAATTTATTTTGTGTGCAGTTTTTATTTTAATGAACTTTTTCCTCCTCATAAAAGTGTTATTAATTCAGTTCTAGCAGACGACACTTTAAAAATCGGTCTGCGGTCTGCTCATATGTCAATTCAGATATTACATAAAACTCAATGAGGGAGACTGTCCTCCCGATGAAGCCTTCCTTCAGCCTTCCATAAACTGTTGCCACTCTTGCTTGTGTGATGAAATTCTTAATTGAAAGGAAATGAAATGAAACTCGTCTCCATAGAAAAGTGTAAACAAACGTTTCAAACATCTAGTATTCTTTTAGCTCTACTTAACGTGCAGAATGGTATGTTTCAACTTCACCTGATTTTATCAGTGCAGATGTGAAGTCTTTGTTTTAGATTTGATTTTTAGTGGATTTTTAAATTTTAGTAATGTTTTCTCTTAGTACGTTTTCCGAAGGGATAGTGACTGTTTCTTTTCTTATCTTCCATTCAATGAATTTCGACTAAATTTTTTCCGCTGCTTATTATTGACTAATATTTTATGCGTGCATTTTTATTCATGTGTTTAAGTTATGTTTTTCTACACATTGGACGTGAATTTTTTTACTTAAAAATCTGTTATTTTTCTTTTCCATGTTTACGTTATGAATCAGATCTTCACAATTATATTGTCTGTTTTTTAAGCATAAAAAATGGTTCAAAGCAATTTTCTAATACATATGTGCCAACTCGTCTGCTTGATTAACAAAATACTGTATTTTATATTTCATATTGTAAAAAACAGTTGAATAGTGGTTAAACGGTTTTGTTAAAATTATTAATTTTATGTGTTATAACATTTACTTACGTTATGAATTTTCAAGCAATTTGGTTTTATAACGTTCGTATTACTGTTTTTTGACTATGGTGTACAATGTAATGTACCACTTGCAAAAATTTTAACTTTTTTCTTTCATTCAGATTTTATGTACACTTAGACGTTTATTTGAAGTTTTTAAAATTTTATCTTCTAAAATAAAATTTGATTAAGTTTATTTTTATGATAACATACTTTGTTCTTTGATATTAAATTCCTTAGGAATGTGAACTAAATTTGAATTTCATTCTCTTTCCCTCTCATAGGCTCGGAATGCAGAAAAAGCCATGTAAGTAGTTAAATATTTTAATTGCTTTTAAAGTAACTGAAAATCATGTTTTGTATAGGAAATTAACTGAATCATGTTTGGTATGTATCCTTTATATGGGCAATATATTTACAACTGTTTTTCCGAGCTATCCACCAGGGTTCCACAAAGTAGGCCCAGCCCGAAAAAAACCTGTCCAGATTTTTTCGGGCCTTCACTTAGAAAACCCCCAATATGTCAGTAAAGTAGATTTTTTTTCAGCATTTACTGTACATTTAAAACATTTACTTTAGAAACAGCAATAGTGTTATACTTATATTTTATCTCACTATCAAAACTTTAAATTGCCATCTTCATTTAAAGACAATTTTACTCTTTTATTTAGGTATTTCTTAGAGATATTTGTTGATAAACATTCTGAAAAATTTATAAAATCTTTTTTCTTTTTTTAAACATTATATATATATATGTAAATATATTAAAAATTCAAATTTCATTCATTTCTCTGTTAAATAAAAAAATATGCAAAATCAAAGCAAAGGTTAATTATCTCAATTAATTGCAAAGATTTTCTTTTCTTTCTTTTTTGCATTGTGGCTGAAAATATTGTTTGATTAACAGTAACATATCTCTTTTTTTATATAAAATTGGTCCAAGATTGCCAAATAAAGTAGATTGATTTCAAAAACTACTTCAAATTGCCAAAATAGTCAACATATGTGACAATTACAGTGTTCCTTAAATTGCAGCCATCCTCAAATATATACATCATATTTCCTGTATTTCTTTATGCAAGATTTATTGACTTAATAGCCATTAGTTTTTAATACAGTTCCAAATATTTTTTATAACTTTACTAGTCAATTCATTTCACTTTACTTTTCATTATTCTTGTCTTGTGATTTATGTGAAAATTCCCCTTTCCCTAGATCTTTTGAACTTAGTTATGCATTGGGACGACACTTGAGTTATACATTGTGGCACTACTTGCCACACAACAAACTTGCAAATTGCAAAAAATATATTGCATGTAGTGTTTGGGAATTATAAAGTGTACCCTTCTCTATGCAAAAAAAATATTCACGTAAAATGTTTCTCCGTAGAAGTTAATCTTCATATTTTATCAAATGGAATCTTTGATAATACTTCATAAAAATATTTAATTGTTTTTAATTTAAACTCAACTTCTTCTCTTTAATTTCTAGTTTTTACATTACATTTGAGTAAAAAAAAATGCATGATCTAAAAAATTATATTCATCTTAATGAAATGTAAAAATAACCAAACAGTAGTTTAGTACAATGTTTAATTAAAAGTTGTAATTTAAAGGCTTCCTGAAACCGCCCAGGGTTATGGAATTAAAATGCAATGGAAAAGGAGTTCCATCTATCTTCACAGGATTTTATGCAACTAGGGATACAGTGAATTGGTTTTAAGCATATTTCCAATCCTAGTATGGTATCTAATTAATTTTTTGACCCTTCCCCCAAGAGAAAGTTCTGGCAGCGATAGTTTATGCAATCATTAGATCTATGCAGATTTTTCAGCAAAGCATAAATGATAAATTTCTATCTCTTTGTTTTATCATTTAGCAAATGCTGTTGCAGTGCTTAAAACTTGTAGGCTTGCAGTTACATCATGATAGGTATAGAATACTGGTGTTTTTGATATGCCAGTGTTTCATATTTACGCTAGTTCTCATGCATTGATAGTTTTCTTAAAGTATCCATTTTAATGAAGCTACATAGAGATAAATATGTTTGATAAATGTAGTGCACCATTGTGAAACAGAAGCACTGCCATCATACCATAGAAACCAGTCCAGCAGAATGATTAGATGAGCTTCTCTTTTTTTTGTTTACTACTCTTTTGTGTATCAGAAACTTTGAGAAACTTTCACATTTTCAATCAAAACTAAGTGTAAATTTCTAACAGAAAGATTCTCAAATGATCTTGCAAACTGCTGAAGGTCTCTGAAGTTTGATCTGATATCCTGCAGCCTTTTGTATCCATCCCTTTCTCTTCCCGCCCAAAAAAACTTTTGTGAATAACATTTTTGGCTTTTGCATTACACATTCAAATGTTCTAGTACCTCCATAAGTTTATTATAGGTTTATTTATCAGTTTATGGGACATTCTGTGCACTGGATATGATTGGAAAATATTTAGGTTTGTTTATAGAAGTCTAATGAAATTCAATATATATTACAAAAAGGCTTACAAAATAAGTATCATAGTAATTTTTTCAATAAAATTGAATGCTAGATTTAAGTGTGTGCTTAATGCAAAATTTATAACCTTAAAAATGAGCTTATTTGACAAAAGTGTAAAAGTATATTAAGCACACAATTTGGTTTCTTGAAAAAAAATTCTTCATGTAATGTAATTTTTTGTTCTAGGACAACGCTTGCTCGTTTTCGAGCAGCACAGCTAGCAGAGCAAGGCAAAGGTCAACAGGAACGACGACCATTTTTGGCTTGTGATTGTGATGATCTTAAATCAGCAGAAAAATGGCGTAAACAAATTATTGGTGAAATATCGAAAAAAGTTGCTCAAATTCAAAATGGTAAAGTCATTTAATTGTAAAGCTAAATTATTTACTTTTCTAGTTGTGTTTTTAACCTCTCAAGACCCCAGAATTAAGCATGAACATTTTTGATGGAATTTTTTGGTTCTGTGATTTAAAAATAATTACAAAACAAAATAGAAAAAAAATTTTTTTTTTTAAATTTTAATTAATAATACTGTGCAACACGAAAAATGTCCTTTAGATGAAAATGTCTGTTTCTTATGTATTTTTGGCTGAAAGTTATGAATCTGCAATTATTTTTTGCCTACCCCATACCATTTTCTCAAAATTCCACATTTTAGCCTTTTACGTATTTTCGAGATAGATGTGCATATTTTTGTAACTTATTGGCTTAATTTATTATAAATTATACCTTTCTAATTGACATTGATATCGTTGCCATTCTAGAGAACTTTTTAACGAACTTGGTTACTTTAGCGACATTTTTGGCAACAAAAGCTTTATCTACTTTCTCGAAGTTTTGAGTCATTTACAAGACGTCAAAGAAATTTTGTCGACTATTTTCCGGAGAAAGAAGAAATACTATGCTTTTGTGATGTGAATATACTATTTCAAGCATTAGTGCGTGAGCACAATTCAGCAGAGTGGCGCTTGTTTATCAGTGCTCCTCCAACTAAGTATTTTTTCATATTTGTTCCTGTAGCATATTCTGAAAACACAAAGGAAATTTCAGAATTATGAGTGGCAAAAACATATCATATGAGCCACTTGTAAATCTACAATGTGCATCTTTTCCACAATTGCACATTAAACTTGGTTTATTGAAATATTTGTAAAAGCTCCGGACAGAGAAGGAGTGGCTTTCTTGCATCTCTTTAACAAATTCAAAAAAATAAGTTAGGCAAAAGAAAAAGAAAGGAATTTTATTGACCTACAATTTTAGGAAATCCTTTGATGATGAAGAGTATAAAAACAAACAGTCAGAAGCCGAAAAATCAGTCTGGTTGGCCTTTAAATCGATGTGTTTACATTTCCTTGGAAATGAGAAAACTGAAAACTACGAAGAACTTGTTGGTGACATGATAAAATGCTTTTGTATTATAGGTTGCCATATGTCATTAAAACTACACTTTTTGGACTCCCATATGGACTTCTTTCCTCAAAACATTGGCGCAATTAATGATGAGCATTGGGGAAAGGTTTCATCAGGATAGCTCTATGTCTGAAAAGCATTTCAGCGGTCGATGGAATGGAAATATACGGATTGAATATTGCTAATCTGTTATTAGGGCACCCCAACAGGTGCCCCCTAGATGAAAATTGTCAAAAAATCATTTTAGTGTTTGCGTTTTCAATAAGTAAGCCTCATTTACATTCTTCTATAACCAAATTGTATAAATATGAGAAGTGGGTCTCCAAAAAAAAAATGGTACGGGATGAAGCATTTTGGTTTGAATATTTGAATCAAGCACCTTTTGCTTATATAAAATCACATAGTTTCATCTAAAGGACAAAAAAAAAAGTTGAAATTTGTTACACTGTAATTAGTTTAAATAATAGTTTACCCCAATTTCCATGTTTAAAACCAAGTAAACTACCTGTTGAATAATTTCAAAAACAATTGGGTGTTTTAGCTTTCAAATTGCAAACACTAGTTAATAAACAGTATTTTAAAAAGCACCCAATTTGGTACCGAGAGTCGCAAGAGGATGCAAAATCAAGTACTAGCTACACGCTCTTATCCTGTAGCTAGACTTGTCTTAGGTCCTCCTAGACTTGTCTTAGTCGAAAAATATGTCTTTTCGTTTTCTTTTATTATTTAATCTATGTCAAATGAAATATTTTTGTACATTCTTGTTAAATATCTAGCATACAATCATGTTCCTTTAAAGTTTTTCAATCAATCTCTGTGTTTTTTCTACTGGGATCGTACCTTCTATCCTAACTTAGTTTTCTTTTGTCATTAGTGTTCTACTAATTTGTTGGTGTATATGTTTTATTGTATCTTTACATTTACTTGTTTATTATTTTTTGAAATTCTTTCTCCGTTTTTTCTTTAAAGTTTGATATTTGTATGCAGATACGTTTTTGGTCAAGGAAAAGTTAAACTTTATTGCTTTTCATGTCGTTGTATTTTTTGCTTTATTGCCCTTGAATTTGATTTAGGCTTTGTTAACTTTTAAAAGCCACTTTCAGAGAAGCAATAAAAAATAATGCAAAATTTCTTTGTTTTAGCTGGTCTTGGAGAATTCCGGATACGAGAGATTAATGATGAAATCAACAAGTTACTGCGTGAGAAAGGACATTGGGAAACAAGAATAGTTGAATTGGGTGGTCCTAATTATGCGGTAATTGAAAATTGAGAAATATTTTAACAGTATAAGACAATTGATCAAAAATGTTTTGTGCTGATTGCTGAAATGTGAGCACACTTTCATCAGTGCAAGAAAGAAAAGTGCTCAACACATATCATGAAAGTTGTGAGTGACAGGCAACAACCAGAAGGACAGGCGGTATTTATGCTAAATGGCTCGGATTAGACATTAACCAATAGGAGCAAAGACAAGGAATGAAGAAGACCAATCAGAGGCCGAAACATGAAAAAGGAAGGATAGAGGGGAACACATCCAGGAAGAAAGAAAAATTGTAAATACTTTCCAAAATATGAGGAAAAAAAACTGGAGTACTGGAAAACTCATTTACTAAAGAATGAGATTTTTCCAAATGTCCAGCTTCCCAAAAATCAAGGTTATGGACCGAAGAACATTTACTGATACATCCAGCAGAAGAAAGTTTAAAACAATGATCAAAAGTCTAACAATTTTTTTTTATCCTGTGCGTGTTTCCCTCTATCCTTCCTTTTTCATGTTCTTTGCCTCTGATTGGTAATTTTTGTTGCTATTGGTTAGTCTCTATACAACCCATTTGGTATAAATGCCGGTTGTCTTTGTGTGTGTTGCCCGCTCACTCACAACTTTCTTGTTGTGTGTTGAGTACTTTTCTTTCCTGCACTGATGAAGAGGCTCCACTGTAGTCTCGAAATAGATATTTGCATTATTGATTTCGCAATTAGTGCTTCATTTACATTGTTTTTTCTTGTACTTGTATTTTAACAGAAGTTTGATTTGGTTTTGTTAAATAAATGCAAGAAATGTTTGTGAAATAATACATCTTTGTGCTAAAGTATAGGGAAATGTATTTCACAATTCATTCTTTCTCAAATGAACTATTTCAAATTGAAACTTTCATTTCATAGTTAAAGAATTCAGTGAATGAACATTTTTAGTCACATTCTTGGAAAAGGAAAAATTTTGTGTGCATATGAACAAATCATTGTGTCCTTCAAGCACAAAATGTTTTTCTTTTTTGCTGACTCTTCTAATAAATCTATTTTCAGTGGAAATTATTTTCAATACAATATTGAACACATCCAAGTTGATGAACTTCAGTTTAAAAGAACCACTGACACCTGGGAAGAGATAACGGCAGAAAAAATTTTAAACTTACAATACATGGATGTATTAATACTACAATATCATGCTAGGAAAAGGTTGATTTTGTTAAGTACAGGAGAAGAGCAAGCTAAATACTTCAAGCTGATTTTCTTAAATTCACTTACATACGTAACAGCACCCAGTAAGCTCTTCAGTTCTTGGTAGCTGTTTCAATCTCACCTGACATGTAATAATCAGAATGTAAATCGCCAAATATTGCAATTTTAGTTTTGAACTTAATAATATTATGCCCCCCTTGGTGTTTTTTTTCTTTTGAGCCAAAATTAAACAGATACATGTAAAACAACATCAAAATTATTTGTGATAAAACATGACTCAAATGAACAATTTTCATGTGTACGCACCAAGAAGCAACAGCAAACATTTTGCATGTGTCATAATAGGCTTTCTATTGTTATCAAATTAACGGTGAGGAATCACAGGCTAAAACTGATATTGTAACACAATACACAAATCATGGTCCTCTTTTGAAAATCAATTTTAACTGTGCAATAAAAAATGCTGATTGACCAACACGAGGGCATGCTTATTAAATAGTATAGAACCAATGATGCACTGAAAATTTTCATTGCTTTCACCTTTGGTCTGAATACACTGTCAGTGTTGATAAAGCATAGATTGTTGAATTATTACAGCCAAAAATGGTTCTAGTGGTTCTGTGCAAATAAACAGGCTTTATTAATTTTTTTCAAGCAAGTGCCACCTGTTTTTTTTAAACTTAAAAATTGGCCAATTTAATATTTATTTTTACAAAAAAAAAAAAAATGAAGCATGCTTTACCTTAAATAATGCTGTTTTTTTCAGTGCATGCTTAATTTGCTGTGATTTTCTTTTTCTACTTTCGAAGTCAATGGGTATTCACATGCACAATACTTGTTGTTTCAAAATGTATTATTGTTGTTATGTATTTGCCATGTCACCACATTAATATTGTGTTAAAATATATATGTATTTTTTAATTAGAAACTGGGTCCTAAAGTGTTGGATCATGAAGGTAAAGAAGTTCCCGGAAATAAAGGTTATAAGTAAGTTTTTTTTGTAATGTATGAATATATAAATTAAAAAATATAGCCAGGGGTGATTCTGTTTAGAAAATCAGATAATTTATGGGTATTTGTTCAGACCATTTTAAAAAGTTAGTCAGCAATTCCGAGCGGTAAGAAGAAAAACAAATCGACCAAAAGATATTTTGTCAAAGACGTAAAAAATTAGCTTAAGAATTATTATATCATACATTTCGTGTCATGGTCACTTCATTTTACTATTTTTATTAGTCATACATACTCTTTCAGAAAATGTATTATGAAATTCAGAAAATAATGTTTTATACAGAATCACCCCAAATATAACTTGTTAATGGGCTCATAAATGTATTGAATTTATATTATATAACATTCTAGTTTTTCTTTGAGATTTAATCTATTGATCATTTATACTATTTTAAACAAGAATCTTCTGTTTTTTGCTCTACTTTTCTGTTACAACTGTATAAATCTCTTAATTTTCTTACATTGTGGAGGGGTACCTCATTTAGTGCTAATACTTGGTTGCTTTTAAATTAGATGAATCTGATTTTAGTTAAACATTAATTAAATGGGAAAATAAGTATTTTGTTCTCATTAAATTTTATTAAAACAAAAAGATCTATACATTTAACAGACGTGAATAAAAATAAGAAAAGAGTAAAAAGTAAAAATAATGGAATACATTTATTGAGGCTATATTTAGCCTGTGTGCCTGAATACCAGCCACTTTTTCTCCCCCTCCCCCAGAGATATTTCTCCTTCCATTTGTATATTGGGGTACGGTTAATTGATTTATTAATGTTGTGCTATGATATATATGTATTTCCAACAATATATCAGGTAGGCCACCGCTTGTGCAGGTTCAGAAAGTTGCTTGCCGTACTGCTGTAGGCAGTTTGATATTTTTGGAAGATATTTCGCAAATATTTTGTGTATCAATCATGCAAAAATTCTATAACTTGTAAAAAAAACTATCTTTTTATTCTTCTTCTGAAATTGTACTTTCAAGAATAAGTGCAGGTCATCCTCAAAGTAGGGTGGCATTTGGGATTATATACAGTTCTTATTACTTAACATATTACACAAGCTATGCCTATTTCCCCCTGCCTTTTCTCCAAGGATTAAATAATGCATTTGTTTATGAACTGTTCTTGCTCTGCATATCTGCAGGAATGGACCTGTATGCACACATGTTATAAAAGATAGATACAAAGTTATGTTATAATCTGAATAGTTCAAATTTCTAAAAAAAGGAGTTTTTCCTTACAGTGGCAGACAACATTTGATAAATCACACATACGAACAAAATAATTCTTTGTCATTTCTATCATAAGTTGCTTTTAAAATTGGGACACTGATACAGAATTGTCACATACTTTAGGTATGAAATATTTTAACATGCTGCTTTTTTTGGTTGGAATGTGTTAGAAAATTTTGTCGATCATTAACTGCTTCACTTACAATTTTTTTGAAAATAAATTGCAAAATATCATCACATTTTTCTATTTTATTATTAAACACAAGGAAGCAAAACAAAATATGTTGGTTTTAAGTTGAATTTCCATTTTTTTACAGGTGTAAAAACATTTAATTTTAATATTACTTTACTATCCCGGGTTATCACGGGTAAATGGAAAAAAGTTAACTATTGGTCTTTGGATGATAGTTTTTGAAACAAGGGACAACAGAGCAAACCAACAAAACTTGGCAAACTGCCAATCAAAGCTGAATATTTCCTCCAGGCCGAAGCCGACGTATACTATACAATAGGGAAAACACGTTTCCAGTCAGACCAAAAGAACCGCAAAACCAACAAATCTTGGCAAACTGCTAATCAAAACTGAATTTTTCCTGTAATTTCCTCCACGTTAAGTAAAACTGGGATAAAGCAAAGCATACTGGCAAATTCTGCTTTGCCCGAGTTTTCTCGGCATAACAATTAACTGCAACATATACAAACCCGAGATAACTCTGGATAATCAGGAAAGCGGTTAACATTGACCTGCTCTTAACTTCCAAACTTATCTCAGTCTCAGAATGCAGCCTCCATCCATGTACAGTAATTCAGTGAACTATTTTAATACTTTAGTGATTTTACCTACATTTGTTCCCAGAGAAATGGTTTCTTCTGCATCATATGTTGCAGTTTTTAACACATTCTGTCTTGGGGCATAATATATGCATTTGAAAATAGTTTTTGGGTGTGTCACTGTTTTAAAATTTATTTTCTATTTTATTCTAAACTTTTATAGATATTTTGGATCCTCCAAAGATTTACCCGGTGTTAGAGAGCTGTTTGAACAAGAGCGTAAGTATATTTGACGCATTTGTTAGATTTCTTTGGAATACATTTTTATTTCTTCAAAAAAATTTTGCTGTTTAAAGAAAAAATTTCCCCCCTACATTTGAACTCTTGATTAGCAAATATTTTTTTCTCCTTCCATTTTTATGCTCAACTTTATTTTTCCTCAAGTCATAAGTTTTTGGAAGAGTGATGTACAATCATATGCTTCATGGATTAAAAATAAATAATATAATTATGTTATTTGTGTCTGCAATTTCTTACATAAGGATTGGGTACAGCAACTTATAAAACAATTGATATGATAGGTGGGTTGTTTGTGAAAGGGTGTAGAGGTACTAGGCATCCAGATAATGTTGTCCTTTAACCCCATTGAAAACCTGGGCGTGTCAGTGTAAATAAATGGCAAACATAGCTCGGTAAAGGGGTAAAAAAAAAAGTTCTGCCTGTCTATGTTACTCTATTTATGGCTATTTGAAAAGGGTGTATCACTGACAAGCAATATACATGTATCAGGGCAAATTTCCCGCATCTTGCATAAAAATTCATCTGGTCAGAAGATATTTGCAATTTGCTTTCGGTTTTTAATTTGCAGCTAGACAGTTTATTTACAAACCTTTTGCACTTTCTTTTCAGCCCCTGCTCCCCAGAGAAGAACGCGAGCCGAAATGATGAAACATATTGATGCAGACTATTACGGTTACAGAGATGATGATGATGGAATCCTGATACCTCTGGAAAAAATTCGTAGTGAAGAGTTGGAAGAAGAGGCAAAAGAGAAGTGGATGCAAAATAAAGGAAGTGATGTTAATGTCGAGAATGATGACAGTGATATATATGCAGTTCCTGATGAAGAAATGGTAATTTTAAAGCAAATTTTCGAGCTTTTCTCTAGATTAATGATTTTGCAAGTTAGACAGAAATTAATATCCAATTCGTTTTCAGAGTGATGAAGAAAATGCTATGGAAGAAGACGTAGCAGATGCCACTGGCCAGCCTAGATTTATTGCTCATGTGCCAGTTCCTACTCAGCAAGAGGTAATTTTTATTTTGATGGAAGTCAAACTTACTACTAATGTCCAGTAATTTATCTGTTTGGGGTCGATTTGCACTCTAAACTATATGCGTCACAGGAAATGGGGCTTTCCAAAAACTTGTAGAAAAACTGGATTGTTTGTGAAGATCTCTTGAATCACAAAAAGGGACCCTTCATAAAAATAATGATCACAGAAACAGATCTTTAGATCTTTCACACAAAACAATAAGCATTTATTACCGTGAAAATTTTCATAGATACCTAAATTCCTTGTTTATGTAATTTTGTTATAGCTAATTGTGTATTGGGACAATACGAGGTGTGGCTATTAAATAACGAGACTGAGGCTGCTACAGAAAAAGTGCGCATGCACCAAACGTCAGTTACCGACAGATGTTATCCTGGAGCCTTCTCTTTCGAATGCAATACACCTCGCTTCTGTAAACGACTTAGTATAGCTGTAGCCTTTGTTTGTATTAGGAGTTGTTTTTCTGCTTCGCCGGAAAAATGTTAAGTGTAGCAGTTAAGCAACGAATTGTTGTGAAATTTCACATGAAACTTGGAAAAACTGCAACTGAAACTGTTAATTTATAAAAATAAGTGTATGGGGATGAATGTTCGTCGCGTACACGCTTTTTTGGGTGGTTCAAGCGTTTCCAATATGGCAGGGAAGACGTTGAAGATGATTCACGCCCTACCATGTCAAAAACTGATAAAAACATCGAAAAAAATTGGTAATCGCATTCGAGCTGACCGTCGGCTAAGTATCCGTGCAATTTCTGAAACTGTACGAATTGATAAAGAATCCGTACGACAGATTTTACACAACAATTTTAACATTCACAAGGTGTGTGCCAAAATGGTGCCTAAAGTTCTCTTATTTGAACAGCATGAAGCTCGCAAAAGCGTTCGAACTGACAGTTTGAAAGCCATTGAAAATGACTCAAACGTATTGGAAAAGATAATAACATGTGACGAATCGTGGTTTTTTACTTATGATCCTGAAACAAAGAGCCAATTCATGCACTGGAAGAGCCCATCTTCACCGAGAGCCAAAAAAGCTCGAATGAGCAAATCAAAATTCAATGCAATGATGATTGCTTTTTCGATATTCATGGGATTGTGTACCTTCTATGGGTTCCTGGAGGTCAAACGATTAATTAGGATAACTATCTTCAAATTCTTGCTGACCTCCGTGAGAAAATAAGGAAAAAACGACCCTAATTGGGGAAGGACAAGTCATGGGTTCTCCACCAAGACAATGCGCCACCTCATTCTGGATCGTTAGTCAAGAGTTTTCTAGCCAAGTTCAGCATCCCAGTGTTGGACCACCCGCCTTATTTGCCAGATCTTGGGCCTTGCGACTATTACCTGTTGCCTAAAGTGAAAGCTGCATTAAAAAGAACAAGATTCAAGTCCGTCGAAGCTGTGAAGGAGAAAGCGGCACGTGTCCTGAAGGACCTGACACAAAAAGACTTCCAGCACTGTTTCGAACAATGGAAGGTTCGCATGGAGCGATGTAGGGATAGAGGAGGGATGTATATTGAAGGTGATAACAAGTAAAAATATATGAAATTAAAAGAAAATATTTTACAGCATCAATCTCGTTATTTAATAGCCACACCTTGTATATACAGTAGAGCCTTGGGTTATCCAAGCCCCGATTAACCGAGTTCTGAGTTAACTGAGGTACATTTGCCCTTGAAAAAAAAGTTTTTTTTTTTTTGGCTGCCTATGGCGGCGTACTGACGTCGGTCACCCAATGGCGTAAGTTGCATTTTCATTTTATTTTCTGGTGATATAAAGACCTAGAACAACAGTCAGAGACTACTTCAACAGACCCTTTACGGTTGCAAAAATTGCGTAAAACGTCAGCAAAGAAGCAAGCGAGTTCTGTTAAACAGACACTATATATATATATATATATGTATATATATATATACAGTACCGAACCCCAAATTCGGCATGCTCGGGACCGGCGCCCAAGGGCGGATCTAGAAAATCTTCAAGGGGGGGGGGGGGGCGATTTTGGAAATCTCGGGGTTCAATGTAAGGATGGATGGAGGAGATTCTTCATTCCTTTTCAACATTCCCTCCGCCGCCCCCCCCCTTTTTTTCAAACAGCAGGAACAACAAAAAAAAAAATGCTAGTGTAGTGATATTTAACATTTTACTGGCACATTTTTTCAATGCATATACGTTTATTCAAAGCCCTTATAAAAGGAACACAAGCTGACGTTTTTCTGCTTTCGCAAATCTGTCTATAATTTTTTCAACGTCCAATGTAATATCTTTATGGATATGCAATAACGCTAATTCAGTGAGTCTATCATCACTCATTCTGCTTCTTAGCCAAGTTTTAACCGAGTTAGGATTTCCTTCAAGCTTTCTCAAGAAGAATGTAGGCTTGTAAATACATTTTCTAAATTTGAGTTGATATGTCTAAATTACAAAATAATAGCAATTATTAGTAATATATTTTCTAAAATTTTCAAAATGTAATACTAAATATGTACTAAAAAAACCATCAACGAGTATGTGCAATTTATATAAACATCTGTAATTATGAATGTTCAAGGAAATGTTTCAGACTCCAGGTTTCAGCGTAAATGCTGCAGGAATTTACACCACGTGCTAAGGGTTGGCTAGCTGTCACCAGTTTGATGGGTAGAAGAAAAGAGCAGGGAATCTCTTTCCCATTACTCCGAGGATTAGCAACTCAGCAATACTAAAGGACAAAGGGACAGGGGGAAAGCATAGAACTTGAAGGGATATTAGGCTGGGATTCCAAGAACATAAAAAAATGGCTGGTCCCGGGGCACAAAGAGTAAAAACTCACTTAGGAGTGTCGTTGTAGTATCCACTTGAATCAGCCCAAGGGAGGGGGGGGGGGCGATCGCCCCATCGCCCCCCCCCCCTTAGATCCGCCGTTGCCGGCGCCAAGCTGGATTTCGGAATTTGCCGAATTTCAGAACCCGACCAAAAATGGCCGATTTACAGGACCAAAAATGGCGGATTTACGAAAACATCAACGCTAATATGCGCATTTTTACTTCAGATCGCACTGTTTTCTTAACTGGTACATAAATAAGTACTTTTTTTAAAAAAAGGTAATATAACTAAAGCCATGGTGTTCAAAAATTTTTACCAAACAAAAAATAACTTATTCATGGATTTCTGGTTTTATCTTGGTTTCCTGAGTTTAGTTCATATAAAGCATAAATATATCTACAAAATTGCTTCTATTTGAATCAAAACTTACTGACATTTATTAATATAACGGATTCTTACATCAATATTTTTCTAAATTTACAAAAAGAAAAAAAAATCGAAAATTTTTGGGAAAAGTGCCGAATTTATTAACTTTGAATTCGACCGATTTTTCCTGCAAAACATTGAAATTAGCTCACTTTTCCTGAAGAGCCCCGCCCAAAAAGGCGAAAATTGTCTAGAATTTGACCAATTTTCCCCGTAAGACAATGAAATTAGCTCACTTTCCCCCGAAGACATCCTCTAAAATGGTGAAGATTATCTAGAATTTGACCAATTTTTTCTGAAAAACATTGAAATTAGCTCACTTTTCCCGAAAAACCGACTGTAAAAAGGTGAGAATTATCTAGAGTTTGACCAATTTTTCCTGTAAAACAATTAAATTAGCTCACTTTTCCCCAAAAAAACCCCCTAAAATGGTGAAAATTGCTTAAAATGTGACCAATTTTTGCTGTAAAACAATGAAATTAACTTACTTCTCCCGAAGAAACCTTCCCTCCCAAAAAATCCGAGTCTAGCTACGCCACTGTCCATTCAAACCAGTAAATAGACCATTTAAGCTATGTTTCTAATATCTACAGGATAAAATAAAACTACATTTTCAAGTTTTCTCATTAAATGTATACCGTCAAGTGGGGCATTTTGTGCCAAGGTTGCAACATTGTGCCACACACGGTTTCCAGACGTCAATACCTTCTAGCGGTAATATAAATGCAAATAGAAGTTTGGAAAAAGTCCTGTAGTTAGCGATGATGGTATTGAATCTAAACGACACGTGATAACGTCGTCAGTTATCAGTTGTATTGTTTATGATCAGTGTTTGAAGGTTTTTAAGATACTAGGAAAGTCTCATCTGGACCTCATATCAGTTGTTTCCCTGGAAATTTGGTAAGTTTATATATTAATCACTGTATCTACAATATGATGTATTAAGCAATTGAAAATGTTTGCTCGTTCTGTCATAAGCTCATATGCTATCAAAAATGACAATTTTGGAGTATGGGGTACAACTTGATGCGACTTACTTTTTTATATTTTGAACTTCAATCTTTTTTATTGATGCATCATCGCTGTTTTGATGCGGCCACCAAGCTGGCACACAAAAGCAGGGTTCGTACTTCCTTAAAAAGTCCTTTAAATCCCCTTAGTTTTATAAAGCAAAATTAAGGTTCCTAAAAAACCCTCAAAAAGCCTTAATTTATGAAAATTTTCTGAATTATTATTTTTTTCTTCGTATTTCATCCATTGAGCCATACAGCAAACTGAAGCGCGATCTGAAATGTTTGGGGCGCCCATGCACTTGGCATTATCGCGCATAAACACGGCATTTCCCCCCAATTTTGCTGCAAACTTGCGCGAATGGTACCTTCATTAAAAAAATAATATCAATACAGCTCACAAGGTTTCTGCCACTTCCAAAGCCACGAAGTTAAAAGACGGTCTCGAAAATCCCGGAGATGTCACGCTTTTTCCGATGTCCTTTTTGTCAAAAAGTTGCATTGGATTTTTACCAAGTCTTCTATGTATCTGCTGTTTAGAAAATAATCATTAAATTTCGTAGACCAATAATAGACGTTAAAAGTTTGCTACTGAATTACTGCAATTCTTTAATATATTACGTAAGCCTACTTTCCACGCGCACACGAAAGAACACATACGTTCTTTTCTTTCCTCAATCCTTCGGCATCCTTTGCAATAATCGGGATTTTTTCTGTTCAACTACTTATTAAGTTTTGTTATAAGGTAAATAAACACAATTTCTATTGATTTTCATTAAAATCTTAGTTTAGAAATATAAATGCAATTCCGAAATCGCTTAGAAGTTAGGTGGTTTGTCGAATCCCATAAAATTAAATATTGAATCCCCTTTTCTTTATGCGTCGAACTTATTCAGCTTTATAACGTAGGACACAGTTGTGACGATCCTTCAAGGAAAAACATGAAAATAGAGAATGAAATTGTTAAAAATTAAGATTCATTTTGAAAAAGTCAAAAGACAGTAGCTTTTATCCTAGCATGATTTATTCTATTGCTTAATTACAGCGGTAATGATTTTGAAAGAAAAAAAGAAATTGATTCTTGGGGTAATAAAGATGGAAATTTGGGCTGAAATTGAATTTGAGAAATTTTTCTTAAGTATAATACTTCGTACAAGGAAGAAAAAAAAAAAAAAAGAGATAATAAAGTTCCCATTAACAAAATCGGAGTTTGTTTCAGAATTGAAAATTGCAACTAAGTGTTAGTTGTCAAGAGATGTAACTATTATCTGTTGGAAAAATTAGATATCTAAACTATAAATTATTAAGACAGAGTATCAAATTGTTAACCCTTATTCTCATAAAGTAGCATGTATGCTACCTGGAGTTTTCCCCTACTTTCTATTGGAAAAGCGACGTCAGCTCGTATGTTGCATTGTTATTTGCTAGCCCTTATTCTGATAAAGTAGCATATATGCTACTTTATGAGAATAAGGGTTAACACTGTTAGGGTCAGGGTTGTTTGGTTTAAACCAAGGTTTAAACCAAATGGTTTTTTTAAAAAAACCACTTGGTTTAAACCAAATCTTTTTTCATTAATTTTGCACATCATTAAAAATTGCAAAATCCAATTTATGCAGAAATTACAAGCACAGCACTGGATAATTAATGAATTTGAAGATTAACAAACTTTTTTTTAATCAGTACAAATTTTTCTCATCTCCTATCTACAGACTACTTATGTCAGACTATTTGGGTTTTTCTAAAATTAGCTCTGAAAAAGTTAATTTCAAAAAAAACTCTTCTGAGTCATTATAAAAATTAAAATGATATTGCAATTGTAATTCCTGGAGTTAAAGAATATATATTAGAAATAATAAAATAACTTCATAACCCATTTGCAAATGTATGTTACAGATAACAATTTTTAAGAAACCAAATCTTTTTTCATTTATTTTTCGCATTATAAAAAATTGCAAAATCCAATTTGTGCAGAGATTGCAAGCACAGCATTAGATAAATCATGAATTACTGAATTTGTAAAGTAACAAACTTTTTTTTTAATCAGTGCAAATTTTTCTTTTTTTCCTAAATTATTCTCTTTTTAAACACATATTTATTCTTTAATCTGGAAAAATTGTATTTAAAAAAAAATATAAATAATAGTGATAATTTCTAAGCCAATGTTGCTGATTTGTATAAGTGTTATGGTGTAATCATTTGTTGATATTACTGATACTGTAAATCAACACACATTACTTTTAATGTATCTTTCATTTTTGCTTATTTTTTATTGATTTAGTAAAATATGCTTTCGTTAAAACTCAACCCGCATAATAATTATTTCTTTTGCTGAAAGGCCTGTATAAGTTGAGTATTATGACGTGTTAATACAGTAAAACATGTAAAGTTGACCTCCGTTGTAAGTTGGCCACCTGTCTAAGTTAACCACTTTTGGTCAGGAACGGAATTAGCCCTATATTATTTAATGTACGAAAACCTTTGTAATTTGACCACCTGTCTATATTGACCACTTAAGTACCAAATTTGGGTGGGAGTATTATAAAAAACCCTTTGTAAATTGGCTGCCTAATTATTACTATATTTATTTATTTATCAATTTTTGCAAAGATAAAAAAAAAACTTCTATAAGTTCTCCAGGATAATATTTTTTATGCTATAATGTTAGACCAGTATTAGTCTGGATGGATCAAACATCAATATAAAGTTTGCCTAAACGCTAAACCTCTGTGCAAGTTAACTATTCTAGAAAACTACTATGAGCCTCACTCTTTTGTTCTTTACATAAGTTTCTTTTTTTTTCTTCTAATTGATCTAGTCATTTCGAAAAATTATGTATTTTTAGGGAATCTTTACAGTCAAATAAGTAAACTAACACATTTATCTTTAACTAAGTGCTTTAATTTTAAAGTTGTATAGGATACATTGTAAGTCATTCAGATTAAATTTATCTAATGGTATTTTAGATAATTGTTAAAAATAGTTAATTACTAATTTTAAAGTAACATATGATGTTATATTTTAATTAGTCACAAATGAATAAATGCTTCGCTTAAGAAATGACAAAAAAAAATGTCCACCCTCTATAAGTTGATGAATAAAGTGCTGCACCTATATAAGGTAATTAAAATTTAAGGTTTTAACTTAGTTACTTAATTAATTATGAAAAAATTTAACCCTATCAATAACATTTATTTACAATTAAGGAGCTAAAATATCCATGATTTTCTAAAAGTCAAATTGTTTTTCCTACAAATGCTATTTAAACCAAAAAAACCCGGTTTAAGCCAAAAAAACCTGGTTTAAACCAAAAAAACCGTTTTTTTTTTTGGTTTTTTTTCCAACCCTGGTTAGGGTGATTTCACACCAATGGCGACAAAGACCAAAAACTTATCTTTTCCACACCTGCGCAAACACAGATCATATTTTTGCCTTCAACACAGAGCCCATTTTTGTTGCCTTTTTTGTTTTTGTCGCCTTTGGAGTGAAAGCACCCTTGCTCTCATAGCAATTGTTCAACCTGAAACAATTATTATGTGAAGGTAAAAAAAAAAAAAAAAAATCACAAAGTAACATTTGAGAAACAAATTTTTATTAACGAAACAGATTGAAACAACTTTCATGTCCAATTTGAATAAAAATTTACTTTATTTACTAGTTTGCATAGTTACCAAACGACCGCGCCCACAAGTTCACTTTATTTTTATATTTTGCCAATATTCGCATTGAAAGCTTATGGCTCAGAAGGAAATTAGACATTTTTTTTTTTGGCATAAATGCATGAAAAAGCGACAACTGCCAACTAGAAATGTAACGAATAGTGATTTGGCCGAATAGGCCGAATACCGAATATTCGGCCAATGTCTTAGGCCGAATACCGAATATTCGGCGGCCGAATATTAAAATTCCTAGAAAATCGTCGTCATAGAAAGTATTTGTCAAAGTTCAAAGTATTCACCAAGTCAAACACCAATTCCACACATTAATCTATGATGTATGATTTAATTATGTTTGTTAAGAATCTCAACTATCTAAAGTTAATGCATTTTCTGTATTGTTTTGAATGCAATAAAACTGAGAATATAGCCCACAAGTGGAGTAGAAATGACAGGTTTTAATGTAAGAATTAGCGTTATTTTACTAATTATTTGATTCAAATTAAAGAAATACTGTTGAACTAGAACTTTTACCTTGCTCAAAATAGTTTTATGAAGATACTTTAAGCGTTATAAAGTTTAAAATTTTTATTTTATGTTTTTTTTAACATACCTATTTTTAAAAAATCTATTAAAATTTATTGATTTTAAATGGAATAAATTTTTATTTTCAAAAACCACCATAACATAAGCTATCTTGATATTCATGAAATATTCTAGGCTTTTCACATTTCTCTTTTACCCAATATTTCCAATAAATCAGTCTCCCGAACGAAATCTGACTTCCACTTTGTTAATAGTAATAACAAAATAAAAGTCTTATATTCTCCATCCTAATTAACTATTGTCAACTTTTTGGAACACATGTTATGTATAAAATACAATATTATAACCTTAAAATATATTTTTGCTCTGTAAAAAAAATTATGGAATGTTAAGTATTTCTTTATGTTTTTGCTCAGTCAAACCTATAAACAATGTTTAAAAAAAGTAGTTTTTTCCTAAATTACTTTTATTTATTAAAACTTTATAACTATTATGTTCTTCCGAAATAACTATAATTCAATTTTAGAAGTTTAAAATCTACGCTTCATCCTAATTAACCTTTTTTTAAAAAATCTTTTTCTCCATCCTAGTTAACTATTGTCAGCTTTTGGGAACACATGTTATGTATAAAATACAATATTATAACCTTAAAATATATTTTTGCTCTGTAAAAATGACTTATTTTAATATTGTTTTGATTAATGTTGATTTGTGTGTTCTTTAGGTTGAAGAAGCATTAATTAGGAAAAAGAAAGCTGAGTTGCTGCAGTTGTATGCAGCTTCAGATATTCTTCAAGAAGCTGAGGAAACAAAGTCTCTGATTGGAAAATGATCCACTATCGTACCTTGTATATAATCATCCTTTGAATTTTTAATGGAACTCCAAATGTACATATACATTTTAATTACATGCATAAACAAATTATTTTTTAAAAATTTTGTTTAATTTTTGTTGCTATTTTGTGTGAATCCTATTGAAAACAGTTCTGCAGATTACGCTTACTGTCTCTTTTGTTGTTCTATAACAAATGTAGCAGAAGAATTCGATATGAACGAAAACAAAGTAAGTAAATAAATTAATGAATGCAAATACTAGTAGAAGAGCGGAGCTTCCTTGAGCCCCCTTATAAATCATTATCAAGGGTTCGGATCTTGAATCCAAATAACATTAGCCATTTAGTCTACGTGAGCGGTATTTCGGCAGACGTTGCAAGAAATTCCCTTAGATTACTATAGAAGGGCAAAAGGCATTTAATTTGCGATTTTTAGAACCTTTTTTTTTTCTTCAAAATACGTTAATATTGTACACAACAGTAGGGTTCCCTTTTAAGCATATTGATATTCATTTTTAATTCGTTACATGCTGGAAGGCATTGAAAAAAAGAAAAGAGAAAAAAAAGGAGGAAAGAAGAACAAGAACATCTACCATAAGTCATAATATTTGTAAAAAACTTGTAAATCGTTTTTTTTTTTTTTTTGAAGGGATCTACGCCTAATTTAACTGTGACCATAACTTACAATAGCTGGGAAGATTATACGTTGCAGAAACATCTCGTTTTAGCTGAATTTCACAAAAGCAATCACTATGTGGATGAAATTGGGACTTTCCTGAAATATAAACTATGATTTCATTTTTTTTTGTTACTAATACCACGGTAACATTTTATGTTCCAAAAAGAAAAACAAGTTTTTAAGAAAATTTTCACTGTCGTATAAAGTGATACAGTTGAACCTCGATTTAACGAATTGATTGGGATCAACAAATCCGTTCGTTAAATCGAAGCAATTCGTTAAATCCAATAGTAATTTTTGTGAAGAGTGTGGTAGAAAAATATCAATGCAAAACAGCCTTAGATATACACATATGAAAAAAGGAATGATTATTATTTACTTTAAGCTTAAAAATTATAAGTTAGTCGTTAGGAAATCAACTTTAAAAGGATCTTAATTCTTTAATGTTACTGGCTTTTAAAACTTAAAGCAAGTATCCATTATGGGATCCACCTTATCTGTGTCCTTTGTCATATTTCTACATTGAAAAGGGGGAAAGACTCGTTTGAATCCACCAGAAATGAGAAAAAATATTTGTATTACACACTTGTATTAGGGTGGGTGTGAAATATTAAAAATTTTATGTGCGTATTTCTTTGCAGCGATTATTGTTCGTTAAATCAACGCAAAAACTTCGTTAAATGAGAGTATTTTAGCGCACTTTTTGTCGGGACAGAAAAATATTCGTTAAATCGGAGTACGTTAAATCGAAGTTCGACTGTATTTCCTTGAACTTGGCCATGAATTCAAGTAAAATAAAAAAAAAAAAACAAGTCTTTAAAGTACAAACCAAATTTTTGTATTGGACATAAGCAATCATGGTACCCGAACTAAGTGCACTAAAGGAAGATGGCAGTGTCGAGAAAGGAAGGAAAACGCTTCTCCCCCCCCCCCCCTCCTTCAACTTTTTTCTAGTCGAAATCACAAAAGAAGTGGAGCAGAAGTTGTATCACCAAGCCCCATCGAGCATTTTGTCGTCACGCAGAGAAAAGTTTAGTGCTTTGCTATTTCGACGTTCGCAGTGCCAAATCTGAATTTAGACCCGGCGGAGATACATGCCACAGTTTGTGTCCAAGGACACAAAGACCAACTCTCTTTCTGCCTTTCATCTGTACGTGTAGCAGTTCGGCAAAGTGGGATTTGCCTCCTTTCCTCAAAACGTTCCACGGGAGAAAAGCATGGTTTCTTAACATTTGGGATAATGCGTCGGAAATCAAGATGAGTGCTTGGTTTTTATGTTCTTTTTTTTGAAATCTCTTCAGCTCTTTCCAGCGCGCCTTTTTTTTTTTTGATGGTGATAAAAAGTGTGATACGGATTTTTCCGCTCCGGTGGCCCTCAAAGTGATTCTGTCGTTCATCAAGGGGACTTCCAACCAGATGGAATTAATGAGCTCTCAGCCGAAGCTGGAAATGACTTCTTTTATCGCTTAAAAGAAGAAACTTCAGCAGTTAAATAATTGCTTTTTGTTTCAAAATTAAACCGATTGAGGGTACATTTGATACCTGTGCGGAGTGTTAATGTTTACGGTACATAATTAAGATTGCATTGTTTGCTTCATTGAAGATATTTTTAGTAAATTGCTTTGAAAGATAAATCACTTTGAACTGAGTGATGATTTGTTTTTTGCAAATCTTGTGATAACAGTGTCACGTTCTAGTACTGAATATATTAACATGCTAAAGCAGAGCTTGGAAAGTTGTTCCATGTTAAATGTTCCAATTAAGGAAATATACGCTTATTTGAAATGATTTTTCGATTGTGATTTGTTTATCGGTATTCTACGATAGTGCAAAATATACGAAAATAAAGCGTTACCTTTGACTTAGTACATAATTTCGCGTTGAACAACTGCTTTCAATATCTTATAATATAAAATGAAGCGAGAAATAAAAGGTGCAAAACTTTATCAAAAAAGACGGTTGAAAGTGATTATTATCTATAAAGTTTTTGATAATATCAGGTTTTTGAGAAACAATATTTATTTATAATAATAACAAAAAAAATCCTACAAGATATTTAGCAAAATAGATTTTGTCCGAAATTCTCATTGCTTGTAAACAGATGAAACTTTAAAGAAAGTCAAAAAGAGAGTTTAGTGTGGTGAATTATTTTTCGAAGATTTTTAGAGAAAAGATGATCAGACAATTGGTCTATTTCTGGATGGTGTAGAAATATTCCGACAAAAACTTTTCAAAATATAAGTACGATAGTTTTTTTGTTGACTTAGATACCAAGGAATCTCTCCACTCAAAAGTTTATTCCTACTGTGAAATGGAATTATAGCTCAAATGAATGTATTTTTGTACGTTGGTTATTGTTTCCTCGTGTTTGAAGACACATGAAATTACTTTGGTAAAACGACCTTATGGAATGCATGTTTATGATTTAAATTCATTGAAATCATTGAAAAAAATATTTCTTTCAGGCTGCATGTGTCTGTCATTAACACTTGGCCATTTGCGTAGTGTTCTGTGCTTCATCGTCACAGTTCAATCAAAAAGTTCTTGGTATTAAGATTTTTTTTTTCACCCGAAGACTTTGTGAATCAGATTATTGATACAATCACTGTCACGGACATCATGTGGCTGCCGTGAGTGCGTCGAACATTCGATCAGTTGGTGGTACAGTAACATTCTCCGGAGAAGCAGGCGAAGACTTTCCCGCTTTCTTCCAGAGGTAGAGAAAGCAGGAGTTACGACGGAATCGAGGACCGAGCAGCCCCAGAGTGCCGGAGGAAGCGCAGCAGCAGCAGAAGTAGAGTCATCCTCATCTAGCGAGATGACGGTCAGTTACCAGTACGACGTGGCTTCTTCCGCCTCTGGTGGCTTCATTCGATTGCTGTTCCGGTGGAGGGGCAGCGTGTGGAAGGTGGTCTACCGGGAAATGCTCTTGTTCACGGTCTGCTACATTATGCTCACCATCCTCTACCAGTTCGCTCTCACAGATTCGCAGCAAAGGTGAGTAGGTTCCTTCTTCTTTTTGGCAATTGAAAACGGTGAATTTATCAGGGTTGATATTAGAGCAGTTTTTTAAGGGTCAAAAGACGATTCCATCTTCTTTTTGGGTGACAGAAAACGGTGCTTCTCTCGGGGCTGAAATTAGAGTGGTATTTTAAGGGTCAAGAGCTGTGGTGTGGTCCTGTCAAGAAAAGATAATGTGACGCTTATTGATACGAACATGAGCTGATAAAAATAAAAGTCAAGAAGTAGGAGGACTTTGAGTTAAAAATTGAAAACAAAGTGGTGAGATGTCCTCCAATCACCACTGGTCAAAACTACCCAGAGCCCATTTCTTCGATCCTTACCGGCCATCTACAATATAACGCCGATTATTTGAACCTATTGGGACCAACCCTAGCTCGGATGAGCAAACGTTCAACTAATTGGACTCGTAACTTAAGGGGTGTTCCTGTTTTTACTATGACGATATAAATATGCATTTTTTATGCTAAACGATTTTTTCATACAGCAAATGTATGTTTTTTTTTTTTTTTTTTGAAAAAATATCAATGGGTAAGTAGCTTTAAAAAATATTGTTAGACTTGAATCATATGTACTCAGATAATTTCCCAAGTTTGGTTAATTGGAGTCCGAATAATCAGCACTCCACTGTATATCTGTTTAGTAATTGTTTATGAATCTCCCACAAGAAAAAATTTGGTTACGCCACAGGAATCTAGCGCAGAGGGATTAGATTTCTTGGGGTCAAGATCTTTGCGGTTTGAAAAAAAAAAATTATGGTAGACCCTTAATGTCAGCTTTCATGACGGACCTTCTGTCAGTACTAACGCTCTTTCTTGCTATAACCTTACGCTGATATATTAAGACAGAACTTCTTTCAGTCATAAAGCTTTTGATGAGTTATTTGAGACTCAAATAACTCAGCAAAAGCAAAAACTTAATAGTCAAATTTTGAGTATGCTTTTATTTTAATCACTTAACATTTTATTGGAAGCAAGAAAAAAATATTAAAAATTTATATTACCGTAGTTTGCATTATCTTCAAATTTTTAATCATAGTTTTTTCGAATAAATTTTTGAGCTATTTTATGCGCCCCACACTGGTGCCATATCTCTCCCATATAAAGTGCTTCGTCTTAAGTGATATCGTCTTTGAGTCTGGATATCCACTTTGTCGCTCAAAAGTTGTTAGATTGGTAATACAATTAGTTTTAAAAGACGAATTTTCATCCTACCAATTTGATGTATTCATGACACTGTATAAGCATATTAACTTACTGACTATTCAGAGCCCACTTTTACTTGGCCATAATTTTAAGAAAAATGTAGCATTCTCTGCTAGATTTTTCATCAAGACATCTTTATATATATAAGCGCCTTATTCTGTCTGTCTGTCTGTCCGCGATAGGCTCCTAGGCCGTTTTACCGATCGGGACCACATTCGGCACGGTTAATGTTTCCGACCCGAGAAACGCATCGCCGCAAAAATGAAAGTTGTGACTCAATTAGTTTTTTTTTAATTAATTTTTTAAAATTTTTCAATGCTTTTTTTGACTCGTTTTATTTTATTTTTGCATTGTTGCTGTCGTTTCCAACAGTATAATTACAGTTGCCGTGTGAACAAACAAATCAATGCAGTTGCCATTTAACAAATGTAACAAATATACTAATAATAATCAACTAGCATATTGAGTGAGGCTTTGATGTGTTTGCAATTTCCGTTAAAAATTAATGTATGCGCGAATTTAATGCAATCCCTTCTTTCTTTTTAATTGATTTATTTATTGTCTGCGCTTTTTATATTTTTTTATTAGAGTGGCAGCGCTATTTTCCCCCAGTTTCGTTAAAACTTTTGTTTTGAAAAGCATAATAAAATTTTCAATAAGTTATTTCGATGATAAATGTATATTTTTCACAAACAACTTGATTATATAGTACATAAATATATAGTGGTGTGGGGCAGTATGCAAAGGGGCGTCCTCGCTGCGTGACCTGGGTAATTCAGTTTGAATTAGCAGACACCTTTGCACAAATCACTTTAATTACAATTTATAATATCTAGAACAGCGGTCATTTCGTATGACTGCCGGGCGTACTAGTTTGATATAAGTGTGTATGTGTGTTGCATTTGTGGCGGTCGACGAGAGAGGCCATGGAGGTGATGGTGGAGGATGCCTGCCGAAGGCAGGGATAGAACCTCGGACCTTCTTGATGGTAAGCCAGTGCTTCCGTGCTTTGCCAAAAGGTACCTAATGGCCAGGACAGAAGATAGCTCTTTAAGGTGTCGAATCGGTCGAATCGTACCGCCACATATACTCCCCCTCCAGTGAACGAGTGAACGACAGTGTGGAGGTGAGGAGTGAACGATACCAACCATAGATGGGTGCGCCAGTGCCAGGCGTTCTGGCGAGATTGGAAGGCTCGTGTCCGCGGTCGGGCGCTGATGAGAGCTTGTGATCGAGCGCCTCGGTCGGGCGGATGAGTGCGGGTGTTCTCGTGGCGCCATCTATGTGGTGATTGGGTCTCCATTCGTTGCGTGTAATTGCCGGGTCACCAAATGTGGCGGTCGACGAGAGAGGCCATGGAGGTGATGGTGGAGGATGCCTGCCGAAGGCAGGGATAGAACCTCGGACCTTCTTGATGGTAAGCCAGTGCTTCCGTGCTTTGCTTTGCCAAACATTCAAGAACAGAGAGGTTATCACTTGTGTTTGTCAATCACATGCTTAGTTCTCACGTTATTTAAAAATTTTTTCATTATTATTATTATTGAAAAATAATTTTAGGTCTTTAAAATAGGTTTAAAGTGCATACAATAACAACTACATATTACCTACTTCATATATTCTATAAATTAAATGAACCACATGGTACATATATGGTTTTTGCTTGCGTTGAAAATTCCATGCAAGTGTTCAAGACAAATATAAGAATAATAATCAACTGCCTGTAGCTATATTTTTACTATTTTTATTTTTTCATTTTTTTTTTGTTAAATTAATTTTTTGTTCTGTCATTCGAATGCAATGTATGTAAAAACACAAAACAAAAAAATTATGTAGCAAAATACAACTAGAAATTTGAATTTTTAAATTACAGAAATATTGTTCAATCGTTCAGAAAAAATTGAAATGAATAAAAAAATAGTAAAATAAAAAAAGTAGTTCTACCGATCATTCCACTGTGTAAAAACTGAAAAGAGAATATGCCATAAGATAAACGACTACCTCTTGAAAAAGATGTTATTCATATCTTAACTTTCGTAATTTAACTCGTGCTATATTCACGTGCTGATTTTACACTTCATCAAGTATTAAATTGTCACATTTTCAGTATCTGTCGTGCTTTCACAATATTTCCGAGTTTTCTGACTAATGTTTTGCCGTCTGAACTTTACGTGCGCCAAAAGAAATAAGAAATGAGTAACATTCTCAATGTGTCTCTCAAGCGAGACGCCTTGGCAACGGTTGATTTTGAGGAATGAAGGTTTTTCGTTAAAAGACTTTCGTAACTTATTTTCGCTTCGTTACGGGAAAACTTAATCTTTTGAGACGTATATTTATCTTTCGGTTTTCCATGACGCAAAAAGCCATCAAATAATCTCTTGAGGGCAGAAATATTTATATGCAAGTACATCTATCTACCTCGTGGTTTTCTAGTTGAATGAACTTTCGAACTTTGGATGAGCAGTAAAGCAACTTCATTAAGTCATGACAGTGCTTATGAAAGGATTTGTTAAACAATTTTTTAAAATGCATTGATGTATTGTTTTACTAAAAAAAACATGTTCAAGTGCAACTAAAGTATTGGTAACCATATTTAATAGATTTTGGTATGTATTATATGTGTTACGTGCAGAACCCCATTGGGGGTAATTTTGGTGGGCCCCGGTCTTACTCTTGGTCTTATCGAAATATCAACAAGACCTGAAATTTCCTTTGTTGAGCTCATAATTTTGCATTAGAATATGAAGAAATCAAAATGTGCACTTAAAAGAAATAGCTTTTTTAACTATTTTTTTTATTAATGAAAACGTATTTTAAGATGCACATGCAGAGAGCTTGTAACCCAGAGGAAAGTTAAGTATAGTCACCTTAAGCGCGGGGACCCTATTGGGAGCAATCAGTCCAATCGGCTTAAGACCGATCCTGGTGACGCGCTAATTAGGTATCTAAAACTTTTTCAAGTTCCAGCCACGTCCGACCACCGAATGGTAATACGGTAAAACCTCTCAATAAGGGACACTAAGAGGACTGGAAATTTTGTCCCTTAAATAAAGGTGTCCCTTCCTCGGACACCTGTCGGAGATTCAAATTGATGCATGCACATATAGTGTATTAACTTAGTTTGGCTTTTTAATAATAAACATCTTATCATTTAAGCTTAAATACTGAAAATGTCTCATGTATACAAAATATAGGCCGAAATTATTGAAATATTGAAATTTAAAATTTTTTCATTGAAAAACTAAAATTTTAGCATAAATGTCAAATTGGTAAAGTTTTGTAACTTACAGAAATTTATTTTAAGTAATCTATTAGGTGGGTTTGTTTAAAAGTACGTTATTTGGCCAATACAGTATAAATTACGTTTGGTGTACTTTTTTCAATCCTTTCATAAAAAACTTGTTGGTAGCCGGGTACTGTCTGCCAATGCTGAACACACATCATAGTACAAAAGTGGGAAAAACCTTTACAAGTAGGTTTTGGCAAGTACTTTAAAAGTTTCTTTGTTCAAGCTTCTAGGACTTCATTTTCCAGTAAATTTTTCTTATTTATATAACTTGAATTTTGGAAATTTGTCTCTGTGAATGTCCCTTAAATAGAGTGTCCCTTATTCAGAGGTAATTACTTTGCATTCCCTATTCAAAGGGACTGGGACCAGAAAAAGTGTCCCTTAATTAGAGGTGTCCCTTAAAGGCGGTACCACTGTATAGTAAGTAAAAGTTAGAGAGTGGTTGAGAAAAGTGAATTAAAAGCAGGTCGACATTTGGCAAACGACATTTGGTTGAATTTTTCTTTACGTTGGTTGAAAAACTAAGAATAATGAGGAAATTCTTCATATGGAACGGAGGGAACGTGTTTGGTTCGTGGAAATCGTTAGTCATTTTTCACTTGCGCATAAAGCTGCAAAGAAGAAGGGGAATTGAGTTTCCAGAAAAGAAAATTGTCCTTACTTATGGGTTGACCATTTGGCTATGAGAAAAGGAATTTTGGTAAAAACAAATATTTCTTGGAACATTCAATTAATGTAGAATTTTACTACCTGCAGCAGTTCGACCACAGAATTTTGACACTTGGACGCTTCTGAGCATTGCACAAACGAACGAATCCATTCGAGTTTTAGAGAAGTTCGTTTTGCAGGTGCGTTTATTTAGTACGCGAATCAGAATGTTTGCTGCTTTGTTTGTTGGAAGCAACAAAATTCATAAACTGTGATATAGCATCAGTTAGGAAGCAATCAAGTATGCAGAAATAACTAGAAGGAGAACAAATACGGCACATTCCTTATACCAGCAGTTTCTCCCTTGAACATGAATGGATGGATTTTTCTTGGCACTTTGCCAGGCAGATCTGTTTGGTTGATGTATACGCATTGATTTTAAGTTAAGTTTTTCAGAGGCAGTCATTTGCACAACTCAAAATTTATCTCATGAAAGAGTTCAAAAATGTACACTATTGTTTTATTTGTTGAGGTCAGTCTCAGTCAAGATGGTTTTTTTAGGTTTTGGGGTAATATATTGTTATCATTATTTTTTTTAATTAACATTTCGCGTTTCTTAATGTATATAGCTAGTGTGAGACCAATTGCCGCTCAGCTTCCTTCTATTGTCTAGTTTAAAGAAAGTTTTTATTCGCACGTCATTAATTCCCTCCTGACTTTGACCTTTTCACTCTTTTGTTACTGACACACTAATCACTACTTTTTTCTTATGAAAAAAAAAATATATTTATATATACAGTTGCGTTCTTTTATAGCGAAGTCATATATAGCGAACTTGTTGTTATAACGTAATAATTTCAATTCCCCCTTGATTTACCGCGTACTATTCGGTAGCTTTTATAACGAAATCACGGTAATAACGAAATTTTCTTTGGGTCCCTTCGATTTTGCAATAAACGGGCGCGATTGCATAATATAAAAAAACTCCTAAACGACGCTTTTTTATATCTGATGCAAAAAAGCATACTTATATGGAGGAAAAAAAACTTTATATGTGCATCATACTTGAATATAATGATCAATTACTAACAATTATTTAATTTTTAAATTATAACTTGATAGACTAACACAAACTAAACCGGCCTCAACCGGCTCTTTGATTGGTTCAAAAATCGCCATGTTCTCACCCCACCAATAGCATGACTCGAGATATACGGGGGCAGCCGTCCTTCAAGAAGATATTTAGAAATTTAGATTCTTCCCATTCGCACTTTCCAGCTGTTCTTGAATACATTTTTCAAGCTAATTTCTAATTTGTTTTCACTAGTACAGCCTTCGCTAGTACACTGGTATAGCCGAGCCAAATGTTTCGTGCTCTGAATATTTAACAAAACAATCGCTTACCATAAGAACAACGCATCAGGGTTTGGAAACCACCTCGGTTATGTGCATTTTGAGCTAAAAATAATAAGCACTTTTGGAATGGAAGTTAGAACTGGCAAAATTGCAAGCACTTATATTCGCAAAAAATTTTTTCAAGGGTTAGAAAAAGAAACAAATTATCTGTAAAAAAGGAGGCTCTCTTTATTCTTTTGTTACAACGTGCCAGAATTGCTAGATATTTATGTCAATGTCCTCTAATAATAGGTTTCATTCATTTTTCACCCCTTTCTTTGCCTCGGCGAGCTGCTCTGTTTTGGGCAGTTGTTATTAGCGCTCGTCGCAAAAAGGAAGGTGACAATTGACTGACACAAGTCTCTAGTCTCGTTATCCATACAAGGTAGCCATTTTAGATTTTGAAATGACAAAAGCGATTTCACTCACTTTTGCCCTTCTAATCATTTAACAAGAAGTTCCGTCTAGAACTATACGAGCCTACTTTCCCGTATACACCCAACTTCAAATTTATAATATAGCTATCACTTTCTCTCTCTTTCTCCTTTAGCTCTAGTTCTTATTTTTTTCAAATATACCTTTTTCAACGGATAATACATATTCATTCACTCAGTCATTCATTCTTCCATTTATTCAGCCATTCATTTATTCATTCATTCGTTTACTCATTAATGTGTTTATTCATTCATTTACTTATTCATGTATTTATTCACCCATTTATTTATTTTTTCATTTCTTCACTCATTTATTCATTCTTTTCCTCATTCATTTATTCAGTGATTCATTCTTTCACTCTGTCATTTATTCATTCTTTCACTCCTTCATTTATTCATTGAGAAATATCCTTAAAAAAGCCCGATAAAAACATTTCATAGGAAAATAGGCTCGTTAGTTCTGGATGAACTTTCTATTTGTTCATGTTCTACGTTATAAGAGCTTTCCAATAAAGTTTGTTTCAAGCAAATCGGCCCGTTAGATCAGGATTTATATAGTATTGAAATTTTCCCGTAAGCGCGATGTTAATTTTTTGAACTGTTCAAAAATGAACAAAAACTGTTCAAATTAATATTTCACGCCAAGAGCTTCCTCAAGTAAGCTTGTTCATTGGAACGGGGATCTTGCACCCAGAGTTTACATCATTTGCTTCATTTTCGCCCATAGGCGCTAATGTTAAATGTTTTTGAACTGTTCAAAATTGAAAGAAAACTTGCTCGAATCAAAAAGTAAAATATGAAAATGAGATGTCCTCGCCGAGATCTTTCGAATGCAAAAAGAATTTTTCGAATCGGACAACTCGTTCAAAATGTATTAGGGGGGGGGGGGAGGGGACAGATCGACACACATTTTTCCCATCTCAAAACCCTACTTTCAGTTTTTTATTATTTTTCAATCTTTATTTAATTACTTCACTTTTTCTTGACTTTTCTTTATTTTTAACGATATTTTCACGATACATTAAGCCTTCTTTCATGGTTTATTCTTATTATTTTTACTTTTACGGGAAAATAGGCTAAAAAGGGTAGTACAGTTCTGCCACCAACCAAAGCGATCTTCCTGTCAGAGAGCCAAGAAAAATTCATTCGTGATCAAGGGAGGAACTGCTGATATAAGGAATGTACCGTTTTTGTTCTCGTTCTAGTTCTTTTAGAATGCTTGACTTCTTCCAAACTAATACTATATGCCAGTTTATAAATTTAGTCGCTTTCAACAAACATAGAAGCAAACATTCTGATTCGCGTCCTGAATACACGCACTTGCAAAACGAACTTCCCTAAAACTCGAGGCGATTCGTTTTTTCTGCCATGCGCAGAAGCATCTAAACGTCAAAATTCCGTGGTCGAACTCTAACTGTGGTATTGAATTTTTGACTGGATTATAGGCTTCTTACTGAGCAAATTTAGTTGTATTTGGTCTGGGAATCGAATTTATTTTTAGGAGGGTGAGGGGAGAGGATAATCTTTATTACATTTCATTATTTCTGAAATTAAAGCATGTGCGAATGCGAATTCCCCCCCCCCCCTTTTTTTTGAGAAAAATATATATGCATTTTATTATTTATAATTTTATTCAAAAAAAAAAATCGCATACCTTGGAAATTAGAATTTAAGTGTATAAATCTCGATCACGACTATATTTAGTGTTTGATAACGAGCCTAGTATTTCTTTGAAAATAAATAATCAAATCACCTAAGTTTTAAGGGAGGGGGAGTGGGTGAAACATAGTTGCTAACATGTACAAAATCTCGCCATTTTGAAACCGGTACCACTCGCTTACTTCGACTTCATATTTCACATTGGAAGGGCAATCAGTGCCATTAAAATCCACAAATGTTTACATTTTTTAAATATAGTATTACACTCTCTCTCCGCTTTGACAAATGTCAAAATCATTTTTTCTCTCTTCCTTTTACGAACGATTCTAAATAGGAACAAAAGCATACGCAAATGTTAGAACCGAGTTCTCTGGAATTTGTTGAAATTATTAAAATATTTTTCAAAGGGTCTTACTGATCTATGGACTGAAACATGGTTTTGACATACTTTGATACTGATGCCTATTACGTATAAAATAACTAACGATTCTGTTATAAAAATAATAGATTTAATGCAAAAGATATTCAGAAGTAATTCTCTCACGAAATTTGATTAGTGCCATACAGAAAATGAAACGAACAAGAATAGTTGAAAAGAACAAGAAATTTGCGTGCGTAACAACGGACCCCCCCCCCCCCTTTGTCACACGTCACGCTATGTTGTATAAGCCTGATGTCACAATTGTTGTTGCCCTCTGCCCTCCTCTTGTCACACTTTGTCACAATTTCTCCCCCCTCGAAGCGTGACATCATTTATGAATGATCCCATAAAGGTTCAAAAAATTTAAAGAAATTATTTCCACAAAAATAATTATTTTTGAAACCAGAAATTAAATTACAATTCAGTTAAAATACAACAGTTTAATTAATGTTGATATGCATTGTATCATCAACCTTTTTTTAGTAGATGTTATCACAAAAGTATTCTTATTTATTACATTTGTTGTTAGCACAGCAAGTTCGTGTGGAAGCCTAAGAACTTCTTACATCCATGGGGTGGATGAGTACTGCCAGCTGATTTAATCAGCTATTGTTTGGCTTAGAAATGCTAGCTTACTATCGCCAATGGCCAACATATAAATATAAAATTCAAGAACAAAATTCTTGCCATACATAAAATTCGTCAAAACCCCGATCATAACGCAGGACAGCACTCAAAACTCAGGACTGTCCGGGAAAATCCCGGACGAACGGTATACACAACTCTTACCCATCTTTCTTCTATTTGAACGACATTTCGATCGTTGTGCCTTGATGACCCAATCTTTTACCATCACGTTTCGTGCAAAAGATGAGTGTTCTATGTGTGAACACATTTCCCCCCATAAGAAATTGCGTCAAAATGCTTTGAATCACACTTCCGGAAATGAAAATCATTTTCTTATAATTCATAGGATGTGTGGCGGTTAGTTTCTTCTTACCTTCTTGAGCTTTAGCCAAGCAGTCATTCTGGCGATGTGCCACGATGAAAGATCTTTGTTTTGCCGTGGCATGACGGTGAGCAGCGAATTCCATTTCGTCATTAGACCACCTTTTCATTCCCGCGGGAATTCGCGGACTTCGTCACGTGTTGCATAACGTAATTGTTTTGTAGGGACTGGTTGACATTAAAAAATGAAGACAAAAAAATATATCTGGGCTGATTTCATTGTATTTTCTGTGCAATGGAATATATATAGCTATATACTAGAAATGCAACCATGTGCTTTACAAGTACACTGCAAAAAATTTAACTGCATGTTTCGCCAAAAAAGAGTGCAAATTATTTGCCAAATGCACTCAAAAATAGTGCAAAGTGTTGCTTACTGTAAAAGTTGGTGCTGATTTGTTCTATATTTTGGTGCAACATAAGAAAGTTACCACAAAAATATAGTAAAATTAAGCACCATCCTTTGCAACCAACAAATGTGCACCGTCCTTTGGAACAACATACCACTAAATTTTTTGGTGTAGAATGCGTGAACTAAGACTGAGGTTTTTTTTCATTTTATAATTCGCTAAAAAATCCATTCAAATTAAATTATTTCACAAAAAATCTCCAAAAAATTTGTTTCTTCAGTTTAGAACCTTTGAACTAGTAAAACTTCTGTGTTGTTTTTAGTTTCTTGTACGAAATAAAGAAGTATTGTATGAGCGAAACATTTCCCACTGAAATTTCAGCGTAAAAATTTTAACCTCTAAGAATAATTTTCGACTCATTTCTTCCCAACTTCCGTGCTTTCTGATCCGTAAGAAACTCTCAGGTGCTTAGTAATGATTAAACTTTGTGCAAAGTAATAGAAATAAAATTTCACGATAAATTAAAGCACAAATGAGCATTAAAACGCAGACATATGTTTCGGGATCGCTTGGAATCCCTTTTTCAATGCGACAGGGAGCTTCTAGATGCAAAACATCCAAATGAAGCAGACAGAACAACAAAAACAAAGCTTATATAGCCTAAGAATTAACTGTAAACCAATGAGAATAAAGGCAGTGTGAAGTGGCTTCATTTGGATGTTTTGCATCTAGAAGCTCCCTGTCGCATTGAAAAAGGGATTCCAAGCGATCCCGAAACATATGTCTGCGTTTTAATGCTCATTTGTGCTTTAATTTATCGTGAAATTTTATTTCTACTCTCAGGTGCTTCTTGAATAGAACTCTGGAGCCGAGCCTGGTGGAATTGAAAAATTATATTTTCTACCACTAAAAGTGACCAGACCTCCGCGTGTGTGTGGATCGACACGTGTGTGTGAGGCTTACCTCCGGTCAGTTGTAGTCAGACAAGCGCAGAAAGTCTTTTGTGTTTTCCTCTTTTAATTTGCGCAAATGTTTTTATTTGCATTTCGTTTATTTCTTTTTAAGTGGTTTTATTTCACTTCACTTCAGTTTCTTTGTGTTTAGCGGTTTCGTTTTTAATGTAATCAACATGTCAGTAACGGAAACACAATAAACTACAATGTTTTTCGTACAGTACTTCATCCATTCTCTAGTAGTTGCAATAGTCTTTTTTCTCAACTGTTGTAACAAATTGACATGACTGTACATATTTCTTTTTAAAAACCAATAGCATGTCTTACGGCATTTCTTTTTATTTTTAACACTAGTAGCTAACACTGAACCGACAACTGCGATCGCGTCGTCTACTCGTTTAGAGACCATGAATTCAACTAACAGCAGAGGCAAGCACCTGCGTGTGTGAGCTCCTCGCCTAATTACCCTTGGAGGTAAACCTTTGCCGTTTATCTCTGGGGTGTACCTCTGCGGCACACCTCTACTTGTATGGCCAGCCTAAGAGTTTTGCTAGCAGAGCATTCGAGGCACCGCACATACATTGATTAAAATGCAAATTCCATCCGTATCGTCACATCAACATCAAAACGAGTTATATGAAGAAAAATGAACATTTCTGCCTTACCAAGTACAAATGTATCTGCAAGTGATAGCTGAAAATGAGATATTGACGATTAAAGTTTTGCGCTTCTATGTATATTTGATTCAGATACATTTCCACCACAGAGCTTTGATCCAGGCGCTTCTGCGCATAGCAGAAAAAACGAATCCATTCGAGTTTGGGGGAAGTTTGTATAGCATATGCGTTTATTAGCACTCATTTCACTGTTTGTTAATGCAATCAAAATTTTGAAAACTGGCATATAACATCAGCTCGGAAGAAATTTAAAGCATGCGAAACGAGAGCAGAATACGGCACATTCCTTATACCAGCATTCTTTCCTTGAGCATGAGTTTATTCTTCTTGGCACGCTGCCAGGCATAGGTATTCGTTTGCCGGTAGGTCTGTACCGCTATTTCGGAATTAAAAAAAAATGTTAATGTTGCCCATTCACATTTGACCACAAAACATTGTATTTAGGTAAAATAAGTAGCAAAGGTGGTGACAATAACTCAATTTCGCCCAAAAGTTCAGGTAAACTTTTGTGTTTAGCACGGCAGATTAGGGGAGAAATATCAAGAAGAATTTTGACTGCTTTTTGGTTGGAATCAGGCTTGGAGTAATCGCGATTACGTAATCGTAATCGGCTGTAATCGATTACATTTTGACAAAATCGTAATCGTAATCGTAATCTGACGATGGCATATTCTCATAATCATAATCGAAATTGTGTAATCCCGTAATCCTTTTTCTCCCGTAATTTTAATCGTAATCTTAAGGAAAAAATCCGTAATCTGCTGGTCCTGCAATCGTGTAATCTTGACCTGCTGAAAGCTGAAATTTTTAGCTCTACCATTGGATAGAAGAGATAAGATTACAAGAAAAAGGATTGAAGCTGTGTACTGAAGTCCTATCCTAAGCGGTCTGTAACCTACGGGCGATCATAATATAAAAGGTTCTGTGGGGCGGTCGCAGAGCCTTGATGGCAAGACCATATAATAGTCTGCTAGAGACGCTTGTTGTCCTACTTTTGCTATCTCTCAGAATTCTTAATTGCGGCTCCACTCTCCACGGGGAATGGCTGGAGAGCCCGAGAAGAAAGAGTGGATATGTCACTCGCATCGCCTTGGGGCTCTCATGGGGGGGGGGGGGGGGTCTCCGGTCTCCTCGCGTCGAGCGGTAATCTGTCCGCAAGTCAAAGATTTCGGGGTAGATAAGAAAAGGGAAGGTGTCTGACCAAATGCCTCGGTCATTTTGCTTCCTTAATTACCCCTTCAAAACATATTCAAACGGTTGGGCTACAGGCGAGAGTCTGGCGACGGCATAATAAGAATGGACCATTTTCCCTTTCAATAATCGAAGCAGACTGCCCCCCGAAAATCTAGTGGAAAGAGTACTATCACCTACACACATAAAGAGACGCACACACACAAAAAAAAAAAAAAAGAAATGCCTTTTGGCGTTTTTTTTTTCTCCTTTCTTTAACGGCAGAAGTGAAGAATTTTTCTAAAAAATACAACATTTACACTTCAGCAATTTAGGAGCAGGCGTTACATGATGCTCTATGCTTAAGATATATGAAATCTTAACCCTGGTACGTGTGATTATTATTACTTCTTTTCAATATGTTCTTCGAATATTTAAAAAAATACATACATTTAAATCTTAAATATATTTATATTTTAATGCTAATATTCTTTTTAATTAATAGGTATGTAAAAGAAAAACTGATTTATGTTCAGACATTCTCCCAATTGTTTTTTACATGCATGAATTAATATTTAGGAATTATTTTTAAAAATTAATTATCTTTTTCTTCTTAGAATAACCTCAACAGAATTTTGTATTTCAGTTGCATCTTGTACGTTAAATTTGTGTTGTAAAATTACTTGCACTTTATTTTTTTATTAAAACAGTTAATACATGGAAAAAAATTATATGCTCGTGCATGTTAAAAAAAAAAACACACACACACAAAAATCATATTAAAATATTGTAGTCATTCGTATTATAATTATTCTTCATATTACTTTTTAACGATTACTAATTTTGCTAAGAGTTATTTGAATGTTCATGTTCAAATTTTTTGAAATTATTCTAAAATGCAGCATTTATTTTCAAAACATTATTTATCTCTTACACTATCTGAATATTTTGTTATCCCGTGCAATTCATGCACATCTGGTAATTGGGGTTATGTAAATATTTCCACAATTTAAACTAGAAAATAAATACAATGGAGAAATATACTACATTTTCAGAAATTGCAGCCAACTAAATTTTGATTGTATGCACACAAAATAACAATGAACCAGGTAAATCACTTATGCATTATATATACATTTAGTGCATCGTCTTTGCTTATATACAAAATACGATTGCTGTAGTTATCCCTCACATGAGTTTTAAATATTCAAAAAATACTGAATGTGCCTTTCTTGATTATATATATACATATATATATATATATATATATTACAAATTTTTCATTTCTGCAACGACGTCATAATTCCAGAACTGTGATGTTGAAATTATTTCATTATAATTGCATTCATCATCATTTCAGTTATCTCTTATTAAATCAAAAATTTAATTAAAAATCATAACTTTTTGATTTATGACACTATTGTGAAAATGAGAGTTGTATGCATAATATCGGATAATTTTATGCTAGTCTAATCGTAATCAAAATCGTAATCGGATGTCATAATCGTAATCGATTACATTTTTCAACGACTGTAATCGCTGCCGTAATCGTAATTACTTTTTGGCAAAGGATTACAATCGTAATCGTAATCATAATCTCTCAATTTCTCCCTTTGTAATCGTAATCGTAATCGATTACGTTTCTTTGTAATCGACTCCAAGCCTGGTTGGAATGGTGTGGCATAAAGTTGATTACGTTCATTGTTATGGTGGAGAAGTTTACGAAGTACTTTTCTCCATTAGACAGGGGTCCACAGTCCGCTACCTGTTAGCCGAAGCCTTAGGATTGCTTTCGCACGGAGCTGGTGGCCAGTTTGCGAGGTACTGGAGTAATGGTTGATGTGATAATACGAATCCCCGAGGCTGAGCAACATTACCTGCCAGAGGAAGAATGCACAACAAAAAGAGAAACAGATTTTCAACACAACGGGACAGTCAAGTTAATTTGTATATCTCATATCACAGGAAATCAATAAATAGCAGCAAACCAAAAAGGAAAATTATGAAAGAGAAAAATTGTAAAATGTTATAAAATACAGTGAAAGTTCTGTAAGTTAACCACTTGTGGAGTAGCACTTTAGTGGTCAATTTAACTTAGACAGGTGGTCAACTGATAGAGGGTGGAGTTTTTTTTCTTTTGCCATTTCTTACGCTATGCATTTATTCATTTATAACTAATTAAAATATAGCTTCATGTAATGACGTTACTTTAAAATAGCGATTAGCTGTTTCCCCCCACAATTATATAAAGTATCATTAAGGAAATGTAACCCGAATGACTTACAATGTATCTTATACAACTCCAAAAGTATAGAACTTAGTTAAAATTAAGATAAAGATCATATTAATTATATGTAAGTTACTTAGTTGATGGTAAAGATTCCCTAAAAATACGTAATTTTTCAAAATGGCTAGATCAATTAGAAGAAAAATAAAAAACTTATTTAAAGAACAAAAGAGTGCTCATAATAGTTTTCCCGTACGGTTAATTCACACTGAGGTTTAGGAAAACTTTATATTGATGTTTCATCCATCCAGATAAATACTGGTTTAACATTATGGCATAAAAATATCATGGAGAAGTTATTTTAGTTTTTTTTACCTTTGCAAAAATAGATAAACAAATAAATATAATAATAATTAGGCGGTCAACTTACAAAGGGTTTTTTATAGTACTTCCAAATTTGGCGTACATAAGTGGTCAAAATAGACAAGTAGTCAAGTTGCAAAGGTTTCTCAACATTATATGATATAGGGCAAATTCCGTTCCTGACAAAAGTGGTCAACTTAGACAGGTGGTCAGCTTAGACAGGTGGTTTGCTTACAAAGGTTGTCAACATTACAGCTTTTACTGTATTATTAAAAAAAGTTAAAATGAACATAGTTTGAGTTCCTAACTTCAAAAAAAAAAAAAAAAAAAACCTATCCAAAAATGAAACTTACTATAACGAATTTAAAGAAGATTCTGAAAATAATTAATGTAAAGAAGAAATGGGGCAAATGAAAAGAATGTGTTAACCACCATGTCAAACACTGAAGAGGAATCGAATGTTTCTTATTGAACTGTCAAGTCTTTTATATTTCTGTACTTGTGTACCAATACATAAATAAATAATTTAAGTCAGTTTCACTGTGAATCTGTGAATATCAATTTATCATCTAATTTTTAACGGCACAAAATAAAACTGTAGAAAATTAAATGGGGATTTACGAATTGAAATTTGAATCTATGAAGGATTAAACATCTCTCCAATAACAAAAAATAAAAGCTGATTTTAATAATAATTTACATATTCAGTAGAATGAATTTTTCTTGTAAATAACAAATGAGATACTGTCAGTTCAAGCGGAACTTATTTGTGTCCGAAGTATGTGTATTTATGTAGTAACAAAGCAATATAAGCTCATGAGCAATCCTAAAAATATTTATGCCTTTGTCTTTAAAAAATGCGCCAAATGATGTTTTATAATGAGTTTAGATGAGTCATTTGCGTTGAAAGCTCGGAAATAAGTTCGAGACTTTCCCGTATTTTTAGCCTAACGCCATTAAGTAAGTACAAAGTAAACTTGATGATTTGACCTTGTTTACTTTTAGATGTCTTTCGGCGCAGAGCTAAAATTTTTCTTGTCAGCGCGATCAAAGAGATGAATTAGATACTCTTTTGTGTATGTGTGTCATTGTTTTCTCAATTTTAAGGATTCATATAAGATTTGCTATAAGTTCCCCAAAAGTTATTTTACAAATGCACTTAAAATATGTTTTACAAAAGAAAATTAAGAAAACTAAAATAAGTATTTAAAGTCACATTGTAGTACGTCAAGCACCTAATATTTTTTCTTTCCGCGATTATTAGGACGTCAAATAAGTATTTGTCTAGTAACTATACCCAGTCAACAATGCACTCAATAACCAATGTACACTGATGGAAAAAAAATCCCAACACCAAGAAATAATTATTGTAGAGTAATGAAATTTCAGCAATACGTTTATATAGGTAACGTACGTAATTGATTACAATTTCAAGATCTCAGGTTAATTTAAGTCCGAGAAGAGCCATTGCAGAAGTGAAATACAGGTATATTAATAACCGGTGTAACTGCCAGAATTTTGAATGCAAGCATACAAACGTGCATGCATTGAATCATACAGGTGCTGGATGCGCGTTTGTGGGATGGAGTTCCATGCCTGTTGCACTTGGTCGATACAGGGACGGTTAATACTGGTTGTGGATGACGCTGGAGTTGTCGTCCAGTGATGTCTTATACGTGCTCAATTGGAGACAGATCTAGTGATCTGGCAGGCCAAGGCAACATGTCGACACTCTGTAGAGCACGTTGGGTTACAACAGCAGTATGAGGTCGAGCGTTATCCTGTTGAAAAACACCTCCTGGAATGCTACTCATGAAAGGCAGAACAACAGGTTGAATCACCAGACTGACGTACACATTTGCTGTCAGGGTGCGTGGGATAACCACGAGAGTGCTTCTGCTGCCATAAGAAATTGCTCCCCAGACCATAACTCCAGGTGTAGGTCCAGTGTGTCTAGGCCGCAGACAGGATGGCTGCAGCCGCTCACCTGGCCTCCCCCTAAGCAACACACGGCCATCACTGGCACCAAGGCAGAACCGGCTTTCATCAGAAAACACAACAGATCTCCACTCCGTCCTCCAATGAGCTCTAGCCTGACACCACTGACGTCGCAAACGGCAGTGGTTTGGCGTTAGTGGAATGCACGCTACAAGACGTCTGGCTCGGAGCTGTCCTTGAAGTAACCGATTGGTAACAGTTCGTTGTGCCACTGTGGTGCCAACTGCTGCTCGAATTTCTGCTGCAGACGCAGTACGACTCGCTACGGCCGTACGCCGAACACGGCGGTCTTCCCTCTCAGTAGTGCCACGTGGCCGCCCGGAACCCGGTCTTCTTGAGGCAGTGCCTTCCCTTGACCACTGCTGCCAGCATTCATGCACAGTGAATGCATTCCTGCCAAGCCTTTCTGCAATCTCGCGGAAAGAAAACCCACCTTCTCGTAGGCCTATTACACGACCTCGTTCAAACTCAGTGAGCTGTTGATAATGGCTTCGTCGTCTTCTTAAAGACATTGTGGACTAACATCAACTCACTACATCAAATCTCGACGCTAAACAACGCCCGGGAACGTTATAGCGCGTATTTAAAGCAAACCTGATTTGCATCTTCCGTGTGTCGCTACTAGCGTCACACTGATGCGCCGAGCTCAAAATTTGAATCGACGCTATATTTATGTATAAACATGACTGCCAAATTTTGTTTCGCTAGCACAACTCCTTCTTGGTGTTGGGATTTTTTTTCCATCAGTGTATTAGTTCAACTCAACTAATTCAAGCTATTTTACAATTTTTGACGAAAATACAGTTTGACCACAGACTTCTGATGTTTGGACCCTTCTGCGCATGGCAAAAAAGAAGGAATCCATTCGAGTTTCAGGGAAGTTCGTTTTGCCGTGTTTATTGAGTACGCGAATCAGAATGTTTGCTTCGCTGTCTGTTGAAAGCAACAAATTTTGAAAACTGGCATATAGCATCAGCTCGGAAGAAACCAAGTATTCTAAACGAACTAGAACGAGAACAAAAACGGCACATTTCATGTACCAGCAGTTCCTCCTTTGAACATGAGTGGATTCTTCTTGGCACTCTGTCAGACAGATTGCTCTGGTTGATGGTAGAATCCAGGCTTGGAGTCGATTACAAAGAAAAGTAATCGATTACGATTACGATTACAAAGGGAGAAATTGAGAGATTATGATTACGATTACGATTGTAATCCTTTGTAAAAAAGTAATTACGATTATGGCAGCGATTACAGTCGTTGAAAAATATAATCGATTACGATTATGACATCCGATTACGATTTTGATTACGATTAGATTAGCATAAAATTATCCGATTTTATGCATACAACTCTCATTTTCACAATAGTGTCATAAATCAAAAAGTTATGATTTTTAATTAAATTTTTGATTTTATAAGAGATAACTGAAATGATGATGAATGCAATTATAATGAAACAATTTCATCATCACAGTTCTGGAATTATGACGTCGATGCAGAAATGAAAAATTTGTATTATATATATATATATGTATAATCAGGAAAGGCACATTCAGTATTTTTCGAATATTTAAAACTCATGTGAGGGATAACTACATTGGTCGTATTTTGTATATAAGCAAAGACGATGCACTAAATGTATATATAATGCATAAGTGATTTACCTGGTTCATCGTTATTTTGTGTGCATACAATCAAAATTTAGTTGGCCGCAATTTCTGAAAATGTATATTTCTCCATTGTATTTATTTTCTAGTTTAAATTGTGCAAATATTTCACATAACACCAATTAGTTTACTGAAAATAATAATTTTCTATGACTCTTTATGAAATCACTTATAAGATGTGCATGAATTGCACGGGATAACAAAATATTCAGATAGTGTAAGAGATAAATAATCTTTTGAAAATAAATACTGCATTTTAGAATAATTTCAAAAACTTTGAACATGAGCATTCAAATAACTCTCAGCAAAATTAGTAATCGTTAAAAAGTAATATGAAGAATAATTATAATACGAATGACTATAATATTTTAATATGATTTTTGTGGTTTTTTTTTTTTTTTTAACATGCACGAGCATATATTTTTTTTCATGTACTAACTGTTTTAATAAAAAAATAAAGTGCAAGTAATTTTACAACACAAATTTAACGTACAAGATTCAACTGAAATACAAAATTCTGCTGAGGTAATTCTAAGAAGAAAAAGATAATTAATTTTTTTAAATAATTCCTAAATATTAATTCATGCATGTAAAAAACAATTGGGAAAATGTCTGAACATATATCATTTTCTCTTACATACCTATTAATTAAAAAGAATATTAGCATTAAAATATAAATAAATTTAAGATTTAAATGTATGTACTTTTTTAAATATTCAAAGAACATATTTTTAAAAAGAATAATAATCACACGTACCAGGGTTAAGATTTCATGCATCTTAAGCATAGAGCATCATGTAACGCCTGCTCCTAAATTGCTGAAGTGTAAATGTGCTATTCTTTAGAAAAATTCTTCACTTCTGCCGTTAAAGAAAGGCGAAAACACAAAAGTCATTTCATGTCTCTTTATGTGTGTAGGTGATAGTACCAACACTAGATTTTCAGGGGGGCAGTCTACTTCGATTATTGAAAGGGAAAATGGGGCGCCCATTCTTAATGCCGGCTCCAAACCGGGACCCCCGCGGAGAGAAGAAAGGGGGAACTCTCTTTTACTCGCGGCGGTCCCGTCCAGACTCTCGCCTATTGCCCAACCGTTTGAATATGTTTTGAAGGGGTAATTAAGGAAGCAAAATGACCGATGCATTTGGTCCTTCTATAGACACCTTCCCCTTTCTTATCTACCCCGAAATCTGTGACTTGCGGACAGATTACCTCTCTTGTACCGAAACTGGACGACGCGAGGAGACCGGAGACACCCCCCCCCCCCCTGAGAGCCCCAAGGCGATGCGAGTGACATATCCAGACCAGACTCCCTTTCTTCTCGGGCTCTCCAGCCATTCCCCATGGAGAGTGGAGCCGCAATTAAGAATTCTGAGAGACCGCAACAAGTAGGACAACAAGCGTCTCTAGCAGACTATTATTATATGGTCCTGCCATCAAGGCGCTGCGACCGCCACACAGAACCTTTTATATTATGATCGCCCATAGGTTACAGACCGCTTAGGATAGGACTTCAGTACACATTTTGAATCCTTTTTCTTGTAATCTTATCTCTTCTATCCAAGGGTAGCGCTAAAAATTTCAGCTTTCAGCAGGTCAAGATTACACGATTGCAGGACTAGCAGATTACGGATTTTTTCCTTAAGATTACGATTAAAATTCCGGGAGAAAAAGGATTACGGGATTACACAACTTCGATTATGATTATGAGAATATGCCATCATCAGATTACGATTACGATTACGATTTTGTCAAAATGTAATCGATTACAGCCGATTACGATTACGTAATCGCGATTACTCCAAGCCTGGTAGAATCCAAGGAGGATAGATCAATCCCTTGGACTACGGCAAGTCAGAGAAAAAAAAGTAAATCGAAAGTGATTGTGTAAGTACATTTGTAGAGCTTAAAATAACAAAGCTAGAATTTGCGATATCACCAAGATAATAATTGATATAGCTAAAAGAACGGTCACTACGACCAGACGGTCTGTTTGGGCATAGGTTGCAAAAAGACTGCCAATTGGCGATGTTGTTGTAGGAATGATCATGGTCCCGCTTTGACTTTGATGAAACTGTACTGTTCAGAAACGAACGACACATGAACATAATGGTGGATAGTCAAAATTTAATGATAATGTTACATTGATTCTGCAAAATATTTAATCTTATACTCCAGTCAAAATATTAAAGAGCATAAAATTAGAGTCGAAATCTAGAATCCGAAGAAAAAGAATTTTTTATAGATAGTTTCCACTAGCTACGCCAAAAAAGAACAAAATGAAGTAAAGTTGCGCAATATTGCAGCATGTTTGGTTTCGATTGTCATGATCTTCCGGTGATAATAGAAAGTCTGTTGTTTCTAATGCCACATGGGTATCATCCAAGCTCCCCTTCGCAGAGTGACCAGGAATTAAGGCAGAAAGCAGAGCCTTCCGTCTGGAGATGAGCATCACAACGGTGGAAGTACGACTTGGCTCATTATGTACTTGGATGACACCAGATGGAGCCACCACAAATATGCCACCTTCCTTTTTTGACCTAAGAGGGAAGGGAATGGAAATTCTCCACCCTACGGTTCCCTCGGGACTTCAGGGTCCACGAAATTTACATGCACGTATCCCCAAGTGTACATAGTGGTTCTTCAGCGGGTCGGGTATCGAACACCCAATCTTCCAATTGAAAGCCGGACATCCTAACCACTAGGCTAGCACGGCCTATATAGAAAGTCTACTGGGATGAAAAGAATAATTCAACTAAATAATAATAACAGAAAAGAACGTTTATTGAAAATGATTTTCTGGCAGGAATTTTTCATAGCAAAATCAAGAGATAAATATTATTGCAATTGTCGACAGGGTGGCGTAGTGGTAAGACGCAGGTCTCGTACGCCGAAGATCGCAGGTTCGAACCTGGCCCAAGTCGGTGGATTTTCAAGATGCAGAAAATCGTCTGCGTCCATGTCGCATGATTGTGCGGCATGTTAAAGATCCCTTGAGTATCCGTTTGGCTTGGATACTCTCGGCTAAATTAAATACCTAGTGCAATTCGCATCAAATAAGAGCTCAGGTGCAGCCATCTAGGGGAAACTGAGCGTCCAAATTCTCAGTGGCAATGGCATCCACCGACAGTGGTGCTACTTGAAAAAATGGATGCCGATTACCGGGGTACGCACTAGGTCTGCAAAGGCTAATGACCATACGCAGCCCGATTAGAAAGAGAGAGAGAAAAAATATTATTGCAATTAATTTTTAAATGAAAATATATTGCAAAAAAGCGTTGCTTCTACGTTGACCAAATCGGACTCGATGTATTCAATATCGAATTTAAGACTCGTTGTTCAATGTGCAGTATGTTTAAAAACTACCAGTACAGCATAGTATATTATTTTGTGCCTAATAATGATATTTTTGTTATTCTATAGAAGTAAAAAAGAATTTTTGAGTCAAAATTTTTTTTCTTAGTTGAAAATGAATTTGTGATTAGGGAGCGTAATACAAATATTACTTTAGATAACGTTTTACGAAGAATTAGTTAATTATAAAGCTTCCAAATTTGTTATACTTCCACAAGGAACACCTGCTAATAAAGTGAACCAACTTTAAAGAAAGATATTGCAGTATATTATTTTTAGAAAAATGATAGAAATTCTTAGTTTTGAAAAACTTTAGATTTTCGTAATGGACTAATCGATTTTCTTCCTTTTAATGTATGCAGTTATTTGTTTTAATTTAGGCATTTTAAAACAGATTATTTTCTCAAGAGAGGCATCTGAAAATTTTCATCATCATTTAAACAATCTAGTTTCTTTCCAATTTGCACATTTATCTGAGATTAAATTTTGGATTGTTCTAATCTTATGCTGGTATGCGTGCTATTGTTTTTAACTATCTATATGTGTAACTTTGTCCAATTATTATCGAATTATGTGATTTTGTTCCAGTTATTACTTGAATTATCACGAATAGTTAAAAAATTATGCAAATAGAGATCTGCCATTAGGGCAGAAAGAATAATTCAATAAAAAATCCTCTCTCAACCTTTTTGGTGTCGCAAACCCTTTATAATTAAAAAAAAAAAAACTTTTGTAAAAAGCCTCGTGAACCCGTCTGTACAATATGTTACTTTTACTGCAGTCATCTCCGGTTATAAAGTATGATGGATATAGCATACTTTTATCTACCAGACCCCTACCTGTTAGCCGAGGCCTTAGGACTGCTTACGCACGGGGAGAGGTAGTGGGGTCTACGGATTTTACATGCACATATCCCCAAGTATACATGGTGGTCTTCAGTGGGTATCGAACACGCGACCTTCCAGGTGGAAGTCCGACGTGCTAACCACTAGGCTACCACGGCCCGGATATAGCATACTATCGCTTATAACGTACTCAGATGTTTGCTCCCGAATGAAGTTCTATACAATGCAATGATTTACAGCTTCGGCTATAATCGACTACGCAAAAGCCTTATTCTGGTTATAACGTATTTTTTTTACACTCGAAGGAAAATGTCACATTTGGCTGTCAACCTTGCGTTACCGGTTTACTACAGTTCTACCATAAACCAAAGCAATCTGCATGGCAGAGTGCCAAGAAGAAAACATTCATGTTCAAGGGAGGAACTGTTGGTATAAGGAATGGGCCATGTTTGTTATCGTTCTTGTTCGTTTAGCATACTAGATTTCTTTCGAACTGATGCCATGTGTCAGTTTATAAATGTAGTTGCTTTCAGCAAACAGAAACAAACATTCTGATTCGCGTATAAACAACTGCACCTGCAAAACGAACTTCCCTAAAACTCGAATGTATTCGTTCTTTTCTGCCATGCGCAGAAGTGTCCAAATGAACAAAATTCCGTGGTCGAACTGTAACTGTTTTGGAACTTTTATTCATACATTACCGTGCATATTGATCACACAACATCCCAAACGCCTTCCGATCAGGGATTGATCTGTTCAATTAATAGCCTGATTCCATTAAAAAAGACACCCGTAGAAGTGACGATGATGAAGATCAAATTGAAGAGGGCGTTCCAAATATATGTGAGGCATTTAGTGCTATAAAAACTTTATCGTGGCTCGTTGAATTCCATACTGACTATTCAGACTCTGCAAAGTTCCATTATAAATATTGAAAATGTAACTTTACTGTGTCATGTAATCAAGGAATCAATCAAAAATAACCAATTATTCTTCTAAATAAATGCATCGAACTAGTGTGAAATGTTTTTTTCCTATTTTATTTTGAGAAATACATTAAATTTCTATTTACAATCTCTGTCATTGCGTGTGCTATTTGCGCGTTTTTCTTGCATGTTATGCACTGAATTTTATTGATTATTTTTTATAAAGACTTTGGCTATAACGTACAATATTTTCCAGTCCCTTGAGAGTACCTTAAAACCGTAGTCTACTATATATTGAATTTTGTAACACTTCATTACAATTAAAAGTATTTTAAGTACTTAAAGGATGCTTGGTATTACAAGTCTTACACAGATTTCAGCCTCCTTATGTATGAACACGCCCCCAGGTTGAAAAACGATGCAGTAAAATGTACCTTATTTTGAATCTGCTGTCATTTTCACTTTTTTTTCTGAATTCTGGCCCTGCTTTACTAGTGGTTCGATTTGTGCAACGCACGACACGTAGGCTGACTAAAATGTCTACATTTTAAGAGAGTTCTCAACTGGTAACAACAGAAGAAAATGGAACAAATTTGTATTCACTGAATTACCTAAGATTTTTCAAGTCATTCACTTCTTAATGGCGGCTCTTTTTCTTTTCAGGATATTCGAAAAAATAGTGTATTTCTGCGCCACCTTCATGGATCTCATTCCTCTGTCTTTCATGCTCGGATTCTACGTGTCTTTCATCGCGGCGAGGTGGTGGAGCCAGTTCATCGCCATACCCTGGCCAGATAAGTAGGTAACCATATTCATTTTTCTTCTCTCTCACAACAGACTACTATCTATGTGAATCGAAATGCTGGTATGCAATATTGCATATGATTACAGTTCGTCGACCACGAAGTTCTGCCACCTGGACGTTTCTGCGTATGGCAGAAAAGGACGAATCCATTCGAGTTTTAGGGAAGCTCGTTTTGCAGGTGCGTTTATTAGCACGCGAATCAGCTTCTCTGTTTGTTGAAAGCAACTAAAGTTATAAACTGACACATAGCATCTGTTCGGAAGAAATCAAGTATGCTAAATGAAAAAGAACGATAACAAACACGGCACATTTCAGATACCAGCAGTTCCTCCCTTGAGCATGAATGGATTCTTTTTGGCACTCTGCCAGTCGGATCGCTTTTCTTTAATGGTAGAACTGTGATTCCACATGTATTTTGTCATGTCTATCACAACTCTTTTGTTCCATTTCAGGTGCTAAACATTAAAATATCCTTGATAATTTTGGGGTGATTTCACATCTTCATGCTTACTTTAAAAAAGTGCAAGAATTTTAGTCTAAGGAATAAATATTATGAGTCAATATGTAAGAACTTGCCGTAACTGATATGACAAAAATGGACGTGGTTCTCACTGCATGTTTTAACGTAATAATTAAAAATATATATAGTTTTATTTATTGGATTAAAATTCTTTTTCTAACTGTAAAGTAGATATGAAGCTCACCAAAATTTATAAAGTTGATTTGATGTTCAGAATCTGAAATGAAACAAAAATAGGTGCGTCTTTCCATGTCTGTCACTCCATGGAATTAACTATATTATTATCCAGTTTGCTGTAATCCAATTGAACTCGACAAGATTTAGTAATGATATCGGATGTCAATATTTTATCCTCTCACGTGAGTCAACTAACCCGTGACTCGAAATTCTGAGATCAAATATAATGTACTGCGTATTACCAGGGCCGTAGAGTCGGAGTCGGACTGATTTGGGGTAGAGGAGTCGGAGTCGCGTAAAAATGTGCCGAATAGTCGTTATATTCCTTAAACATATTTGTATAGGAGTTGGTGTTTTAAGATTCCAGGAATCGGAGTATAAAAATACTTATAGTCGGAGTTAAAAGATTCTAGGAGTCGGAGTCAAAAAATTCTAGAACTTGGAGGTAAAAAAATTCCAGGAGTTGGAGTTAAAAAATCCCAGGAGTTGGAGTTAAAAATATTCTAAGAGTCGGAGGTAAAAAATTCCAAGAGTTGGGACTAAAACATTGTATTAGTTGGAGTTAAAAAATCCAGGAGACAGAGTTGGAGTCGAAAGCGGTCCTTTCCCCAACCGTCTACGCAGTCCTGCATGTTACAATCCCAGCTGTTGTAATCCATTTACCCAATATCATGCACCCAACAAAATTTAGTAATGATATACAATATTAATACTTTATGTGGAATTTCCTTCTCTTTCACGTATGTCATCTAACCTATGACTCAAAATTTCGAGATCAAATAAAATATACAATCCTATTTTTTATTGGCCTGGATTGGTCATGTAACTGATGGAGAAATTTTTCAGTGCTCAATCCTCTTTTTTTTCCCTTTATATTTTTAGAGAAAATGCGCACTTCTGTTGATTCCTGGCCCTGAGCAATGTTTCAAAAATACTGGAACAAATTATGTTTAAGTAAAATACCAGCAGTTTTTCACTTAGATATTCTGATATCTTTCCCCTTGGCTTATAAAATGCTTTCTTTTATCTACATAAATGCGAAAACTTCATTTGACGGAGAAAATACGGAATATGTTGAACTCGCACGCAACAGAAATCTCAAAATAAATTGAAATACAGTTGAACTCGCTTAATACGAAATGCCAAAAATTCGCGAATTTGCTCGTATTAACCGTTATTCGTAACAACCGGGAATAAGTAAAATTGAGTTAAAACAATTATTAGAAATGCATGTTTATATTTTTAAAATAATTACTACTATTTAAGAATGATTCGAAGATAGAGGGTTTGATCCCTGAGCAGACTGACCTGTCTGAAAGCCAACACGTGCATGAGCTTTATTCCCTACCCAGAAAGATTTAACATATGATTCGAAATATGTCGCTCATATGCTGCAATAGCGGCACAACTCAAAAAATCTTGTTTTTAGATCAGCGGGTTGTTTTCATTGCTACGGAAAATGCATAAGAAATGCTTTAGTTTGATGCCATCTTAAGGCTAAATATTGAATTGTGCTATAGTATTGGTGCTGTAAAGAATGTGTGTTTTCATATTTGTTCTTACTCCAAAACGAATTTTTTTGAGTAGTGCCACTATTGCAGCCCATGAGCGATGTACTTGGTGGTTTACAATGACTCAAAATAACCAACAATTTGTTAAAAAAAAATTATTATATGCAATTGAGAAAAATGTTCTTGAATAGCTGAGAAATTTTGTTCGTCTTAGCCGAAATTTGTATTTTAGCCTTCGTAATATGCGTGAGATATTTAGTTTAAATATATAGTAAACCTAATGAATAAAATGTTCGTTTTAGCCGTGAATTCGTATTAACCGTGTCCGTATTAAGAAAGTTCAACTGTATTTAATTAATGCATTGTCTTTATTTCCATTCGTTTTACCAACAATTTTTTGTCGCTGTTTACCCATGCATACCGTGATAGATAAAAAGATATTGAAATTTAAAAAGAGAATTCTGTTGGAAGTAGCATGTGTGTTTTTCTGGAAAGAAAACATCACATTATTATAGGCATATGAAATTAAATTAAAAATTTCACGGTTTTGTTTTGTTATCCCTTGCCTTTTTATTATTTTATTTCCCCAATGTGTATGCATCTATGTTTTGAAATGTTGTTTTTGGATTTGTCACATTTCTGTTCAAAGACTGCTACCCAAATGCTAACGTGTCGGTAACTCAGTTGATGCAATACACCATGCATTCGTAAATTCCTTTATTTTCACAAAAACCAATTGGCACATGGTTCTTCAGGGGAAGAATGGTTGGTTTACGGATTGTGCTGAGTTTGTTCTCGTTCTAGTTCGTTTAGCATACAGGTACTCGATTTCTTTCGAACTGATGCTATGTGTCAGTTTAGGAATTTAGTTGATTTCAACAAACAGAGAAACAAATATTCTAATTCACGTAGTAAACAACTGCACGTGCAAAACGAACCTCCCTAAAACTCGAATGGATTCGTTCTTTTCTGCCATGCGCAGAAGTGTCCAAATGAACAAAATTCCGTGGTCGAACTGTTACTGTTTTGGGCTTTTGATTCATACATTACCGCACTCTCAGAAATAGAATCGTCACTTTTGAGGACTTTTCAATCGTCAAGAAAATTTCGTCATTTGCATCGATTCTTTCCTCGCTCGATCACGTGATTTTAAAAAGTTACTACAAATTTCGGCAATTTGACGAAAGGTTTACTCGGAGCATTTTTCACGAAGCCATTTTGTCAAATACGACGAAAGTTTCGTGATATTTGAGCATGCGTTTCTGAGAGTGCGTAGAATGATCTTACGACATCCCAAACGCCATTCGATACGAGATTGATCTGTTCAATTAAGAGTCTCGTTCAATTAACAAAGACACCATTAAAAGCAAGGCCGTAGCCAGAAATTTTTTTCGGGGGGGGGGGGGGGCCCTAACTTTGAAACACTTATGTTGAGGAAAGTTTCAGGGAGGAATATACATGCTACATTGCGAAGAATTTCGGGGGGGGGGGGGGGGCCCTGGGCCTCCCCCTCTGGATACGGTCTTTTGTAAACCATATTTCGTTTGATTTAAAAAATTTATGATGTCACAGTATATGATAGATTTTTGATACCATGTACAGTAGGTGCATTTTAGACTATCTTTGGTGAAAGTTAGGGCAGTGTTTTTTGGGGGCTTTGGCTTCTTATCTTAAATTTTTGAAACTGATCTTACAACCATAACGTTTTGACTATCTCTGAAAGGGAGGTCCGGGGGTCCTCCCCCGGAATTTTTTTGCAATTTAGCTCCTGAGAATGCAATTTTAGGCCCTTTCGGGACGTTAGAGGAAGGAGTTTCAGAAGTTCTCCCCAAAGAAAATTTTCGAAACTGCAGTCTTAAAAATGAAGTTTCAGTCTATCTTTGTTAAAGTTACTGGAGGCATAGACTGGATCGAGGGCTCTCCCCAGGAAACTTTTTGAAAACTGCCTAACAATGCAATTTCGAGATTCTTTAGTAATTTTAGAGGAAGCAGAAGGGAGTTTGGTTTGTCTTCCCCCACAAATTCTTCAAAATAAATTCTTATCTTTTGGGCTACTTTTGGTGTCGCTAGTGACAGTGTTCGATGTCTTTTCCCTAAAAGTGTTTCTGAAACTGAAGTCTTAAAAGTGTAAAAACTCTCTTTAGCTTAAAAAGTGTAAAAACTCTCTTTTTCTTAAACACTCTTTTCTTTCATTTTTTTTTAAATCTGTGATCTGAATTTTTTTCTCCGGGGGCGGGGGAGCAGTTGGTTATCTCTGAGGGGGCAGTGCCCTCCCCCCCTCACCGGAGAGATGCCTGAAAGAAACACTGGTTGCATGTTGCATGATGAGATTATATTTTCAATTTCGCCCACAGAAGTATTACTTCAAAAAAAAAAAAGATGAGAGAGAGTTAACAGAAAACATACGTTGTTTTGACAATTAATGACTCCCTATTCCGTTTTAGTTTTGACAATTTAAGCAATTTATACTTATTCTCAAGTTTCAAGCCTTCCATATTTTGTCATAACTAAATGTAAATAATTAAAAACTGGATGTTTTCTTTTTCCTTAACCTAAATGCTGCAAACTCCTTTTTTTTTTAAGTTTGAAGTCAAAAAAAGCTGTATAACTTTGATTTGCAGTCGTGGGCAATTATAAAGCACTTCCAAAATTATACATATCGCTCATGGGCTGCAAATACGGCACAGCTCAAAAAATCATGTTTTGAGATAAGTGGGTTTAAACTTTTCATCGCTAAGGAAAAAACATAAAAGAAATGCTTTAGTTATTATTAAATCTTAAGGCCTAATATTGAATTATGAGTTATGCTAGTATTGTTGCTGAAAAAAATGTGTATTTTATATTTACAATCTGTTCTTAGCCGAAACGCGAGTTTTTTTGAGTTGTGCCACTATTGCAGCCTATGAGCGATATAATAAGAAGAACCAATCAAGATCTTTTTTGTTCAATGTAAATTTATGACTAGGCTAAGTAAAAGTATACGAGTAATTTTGTCGCCGTATTTTTCACCTTCGCAATGTTATTGTAAACGCTCTATGGGACCATTCATAAACAGTGTCACACTTTCTTTCAATATATTTGATCCCCCTCCCCCCTTTGTCACAAGATATCACTCTCCAACACGCCCTACCCCCTTTGTCACATATCACGCTATATTACAGGAGCACATGTACTTGCAGTGTTGCAGTTCAGAAATAAAGTACTTACGTTAAAGAATCAAATTTTTAATTTTATTTTTTAACTTTTAATGACATTTGTGAGCATAACAATAATAATGATTACACGTGGGCTTAATTGGTATAAAATGAGATTAAGGTTAAAATAGAAAAAAAGATAATTAGTGCATAATAGCAAAAAAATAATTAATTGAATTCTAAAAAAACACCCGCACTTATTTATCTTAAAAGTAAATACCTAAGACTTTCTTTTAAAATTTTAACTAGAAGTAAGTTCAAACCTTAATAAGCAGCGGTATTTTCAATATAAAATGAAATCAATGAAACTTTAAAATCAAATTATGAAAATAAAGAAACATCAAAAATAAGTTTAATCAGCTGATTTTTTACATGTTTTTATAGAAATCAAAATGTGTAATGTCACACTTCTTGTCAAAATTGCTCGAACCCCTCTCCCCCCCCCTCCCTCGAAGTAGTGTGACATCATCCCCTATGAAGTTAAAAAACGAAAAAAGAAAGATTAATATGCAGTTTCTCAGCATGTGAGGAAGAAAATACAAAGTTGAAACTAAAATTGCAAAAAAAAAAAAAAAAGAGGGGCAGCTAAAATATTATTTTGAAAAATACATAAAAATAATCATACCTTTTCTGCTACAAAATATTCTGTTTCTTCCCAAAATAAGACAAAATACTTTCACCTTTTCTTTTACTCATAATCAAAATTTGTACGCAGGCAAGCAAAGAAGACTTTTGCAAGAGCACACGACGCACACGAGCCCACTAAATTCCCAACTGCCTATGTCTGCAAGGCAAGGTCAAGGCACCCGCAAAGGGGCAAGAGCCCTCTCCTCGCCCCCCCCCCCCCCCTTGTCGGAAGCGTTTCGATGTTGATTCGATTTTACGAATTGCTAGTTTAAAAAAGAAAAGACAAAAAATAAAGATTTGTCCCAGCAATAACAGCACAAACATCCACATCCCGCAATCGTAGTAGTAGACGAGTGGGTCCATTTAGGCATTAGCTCCGAAAGTTCCTTTATCTTCTACTTCCACAATGTGGGTAGTTTTAAAAGAGTCGCCATTTCCAAGAATGTAACCTTCGGGCAAGGATGGACAGAGCACCTAAACTGTTGTACGTATATTTATGGCAGATGTGGTGGCTTGCATTTTGCCAAAAAGGGATCAGTACATTTGCTGTTCTTGTTGTGTGGTCGGGTGATAAGAACCATATGTAACCCTTAGGCAAGGAATCAATCCGTTATCTGTTGATGACACGACACGGGGGACCTACCGTCTTTAGAATTGAGGGAAAGCATCTTATTTTGAGTTCTGGTTTATAGACCCTGGATTTTTGAAGCGCCGTCTTGTCGTTTCCCCATTTGTAAAACAGAGAACCTACCCCCCCCCCCCCCCCCCCCGCTCCCGAACAGATTGGTTTGAGGAACAAAATTTTTTTTTTTTTTTGTTAATTTTTTTTTTCAGACAAGTTAAAAATTTCGAAAGTATTTCGGGGGGGGGGGGGGGGGCTCGGGCCCGTCGGGCCCCCCCCCCCTGCCTACGGCCTTGATTAAAAGTGACGGTGATGAAGAGCAAATTGAAGAGGACGTTCCAAACATATGTGAGGCATTTACTGCGACACTTACGTGCACACAATAAACATACGGCATTCCAAGCCGACGCATAACAACTCAAAAACATTCAATTTCTCAACACACATTCCTTACTCTTTTATAACATTCAGCCACCTGCTGGCGTTCACATTAGACAAATTTACTAAACAAAGACATTGATAGCTTGAATTCATTAATTTACAACACATCTCAAATTGACGGAATGGGTTTGATATTCATTTACAGTAAGGGGTCATTCTCACAATTCATGTCATGCTTCGAGGGGGTAAAGGGGGATTCGAGAATTGTGAAAGTTTGTGACAAGGGGAAGGGAGGGGATCAGAAAATTAATTCATTTTTTATTTATTATTGTTATTATTTGTGGTTTTTTTTATTTTCATTGATTCCATTTTTTAAAGGAATCGATGCTTATTAAGGTTTTAATTAATTTCTAGTTAAAAGTTTAAACTTGAAAGGAAATCATCTTGGACATTTACACTTTTAAGACAAAATACCGTGAAATTCGAAAAAATAATATTTTTTACTATTATATGCTAATTATTATTATTATTATTATTTATTACTGAAAATTTGAACTTCATTTTATACAAATTAAGTATACATCTAATCATTATTTTTATGCTCACAAATGTCATTGAAACCCATAGTTAAAGCTTAAAAATAAAATTGCGATCCATAACGCAGTGACGTGTGACAAGGGGGGGATGTGTTGCAGTGTGACATTTTGTGACAAAGGGAGGTCACATTGTTGAAAAAAGTGTGACATCATTTATGAATTGTCCCTAACTAATCAAATAGTCATTTAATAAACTGCAGCTATAGTTGGCTAGTTGCTCCACAGATGGCGGTACTAAAATTATTGTTTTCTTATTTATGTACTATTTAGGAATGTATTTTTATGAAATAAATAATTAACTAAATTATTTGTTTACTTGCAATACTAATGCCCCCCTAATAATATGTTTTTCATTGTAAAAAAATCGCAGGGTTTTGAATTAACTATTTCAGCACTTCAAAAACAACAACAACAAAAAAAAAACTTTAGAAAAAATTGAGACGAATGAATCTAATAAGTATTAAATCAGGGGTTCAGGGTCTCAACCTTTCTAGCTCTGCTCTGTGCCCTCTTTGAAAGCTGGTCTGAGGTCACGCCCCCTCCCCCTTCTATCGCCATATGTGGTCAATACAAAAAGTACAATCAGAATTTGAAACCGAAGCTGGTTATTAACTGCAAATGCAGATAATTTCATGCCCAAAATTTAATATTGATACACCGGAAAATTGAGTAAATTACGATTAGTTTTGCATTTTTTTATATTTATTTTTTTAAATTCGAGTCTCCCTTGAAATTCTTCTACGTTCCTTGGTTGAGAATCGACGTTTTAAATCACTTTTAGTTCATCAAAATATAGATTACATTTCACTACCAGTAAAATTTATTATTTACTGCTAATATATATGAAAACTCTTTGTTAAGGCACTGAAACAACGAAACATGTTTTTTCATTAGTGGAAGTCCCTTTAGAACTGTTCTTATTATTTCTCTGGCGCAGGGGAGGTATCGAACTAATTAAATACCAAAGTGACGCCCAGCAGCAGGCTCACGAGGCCAGCTAGGCTAACCCTAGTCAATTTAGCAGTCCCCAATGAACATCAAGAGCTTTCTTAAAAGTTAGTACCCCACTGCAATTAACAGTCGCTTCCGGTAAACTATTCCAACTGCATACAACCCTATTGAAGTAGTAATTTTTCCTAATTTCAAGATTAGCCTGAGATTTGAAAAGCTTAAAACAATGACCCCTGGTTCTACTTTCAGCACATAGCTGTAGTCCATCAACATTTCCCATTTTAATGAATTTAAACAACTGAATCATGTCCCCTCTAACTCTCCTTTCCTCAAGACTATACATATCGAGCCTTTTAAGCCTAACCTCATAATCTAAGTCTGAAAGACCACTTACCAATCTTGTAGCCCTCCTTTTAACCCTTCCAACCCTTTCCAATAAGGTAATATAAAATTCTTTTCCACCTTCTTACTTTTAGAGTTCGGGTAGATTAAAAAAAAGATAGTGTGAAGAGAAAAACTAAATTAAATAATTCACAAAATCTGCACATTTGTTAAGAGTCTGCTTTTACAGTATAATACAACAATTCTTTGCTTAAAAACTGAGGAGCTAAATCTGCTGGTAGTCTGGTGAAAATTAACAGCTAGATGTTTGATAGTGAGAAATTTTTCGAACGAGATGAAAAGCTTCCCCCTCCCCCCCTTTCTCTCTGCAAGACTTGCTACACTTACTAGAAGAAAAAAAACACCAATATACTCTTGATAACCTTTTGAACAAAATTATGATTCTAGGTATAATTAAAATTTTAAATGTTGTAATTACTATATAAAAACTGTCTGCTGTACAGGGTACTAGCATTGCTTTTTACATTTATAACGCTGTTGAGCTTGTTCGACTTTTGCTTTCATGTTTATGTTTTATATTTGTTACTGCCACCAGTCGAGAATGTTTTAAATTTTAATTTTTAACAATTTAATTTGAGATTGAATTCCGCTTTAGTTAATTTCATCTGCATTTTTAATTGTTTAGTAACTTTTACAGCGTCCGATTTGTCCTGAAATTTCTGGAAATTCCCATTGCGCCATCTGTAATTATCTAATACGCCAAGTTTGGAGCACACGCCACATGTTGGCCACTCCTGCTTTTTGATAACACACTTATTACAATATCCGATTCAAGGAATTTCGTGCTTTGCAAAGGAAAAAAGAAATATTGTCCTTTCCACAAATTGACTTATCAATGAAATTCAATTTTTAAAAATGCTTTAATGCCTAATTATTTTTGGGTCAGAAAACAGAAAACCGCAACTTTTTTGCTCGTACATATGTAGTAGAACTAATGAAATTAAAGGAAAAAATTGTGAAGGTCCTAACTTCTTGTGAAATTTTTTGCGATCATTCCAGATACTCACGTGCGAATCACCACATGCGAATAATATTAAGAACATGAAGCGGGAATTTTTTGCACGTTTAATTGGGAAAACGCGTTCGAAAATGCACTGCCTAGACGAATAAACGAATAAAAGGTTTACAATGTGAAGTAATAGTTTTATTTTTGCTCAGGATATTATTCTCATAAATCAAGACGAACGTACAACCAGAATATTTTTCCTATCAATTAACAACTTATTTATTTATTGATGGGGGAGGTTCATAAAACATCTTATGAATATTAAATACACTAGGATTGATAAAGCGAGATTAAGGGTTCTGGAAACATTGACTCCAGTCCCCTTTTCGTTGCACCCTAGTAGATAACCGCCAATGAAGACGAGATCCTTTTAATTACGACCTTCCAACAAACCACGTTTCGGACCTGTATATTTACTGCTCTTAGTACAGTAATGGAAGGCAAAACTTTTCATTCGTTTGCAGAATCACGTTACACAATTAGGACCTTCCAATGAACCACGTTTCGCAGGTGTATATTTACTGATCCTAGTACAGTAATGGAAGACAAAACTTTTTATTCGTTTGCAGAGTCACGTGTTTTTTTAGAATACTAAATTTATAAGAAAGGTGTTTCCCCCCCCCCCCTTTTCTATAACTGATATCGTTAGTAGTTCAGATTCAATCTTTTGACTTTGAACTCCGTGACAAGGGATAATAAGAAATTTATAATCAAAAATTCAAAATGTGCATCACAAGGAATGAATGGCTTTCAAATTGAAAAAAGAAAAAACTTTTTATTAGAGAAATTTATCTTTACTTCTTAAACTTTATGTAACTTATTTGTTTTTGTTTTATGTGGCTTTATTTCATAAAAACCAAGAACAAGGAATATTTTCTTTCCTCAAATTATATACGATAAAAAGCTTTAAAATCAATAAGTTTTCTTACATTAGTTATACCGTAGTTTTTTACAAAATACTTTAGAAATTCTTACTTCTAAAACTTGCTCTGTTCAGATTCATAAAATTCAGTAATAAATATAAATATTTCGAACAGTGTAAATGTAATGAAATGTCTGCGAAATTGCAGGGGTCATTCACCTACAAAAGCAGAAAATTTGGTGATTTGTCAAGGTATTGAAGTACGCTTTTGAATTATGTATAACTGACGACTTAATTTATATCTATTTCTAGAATAAACAAGCTTTTTTAACCTTTGTGTTTAACACAGGGGGTTAAAGGGCATATTCCTTCTTCTAATAGTCACAACTTGATAGAATAGAAAGATATGGCCAAACGTTCAAACAAAATAGAATGTTTTAAACATTTAATGTTAATTTTAAATATGCAAGAAACTTATTAAAATATACTTTAAAAAGTCAATGCAGTTCTGTACTTTACTAGGGGGCCCGCACCCTTATAATGATAATAAATGTTTAATAATTCCCTTAATTAAGACATGTAAAATCCTTTGTAAATTTCTCCATTTTTAATTGCCCCACTCATATTTTAACAGTATTATTGTATTTACTGGCACAAGAACTTCTAAAGAATTGCATAATCACCAAAACTTAAGAAATAATAATTATAAGAACCATTTAAAATGAACTGTTAACCTGTTTCAAAGTGATCCTTCGATTTAGGATAACTTTGAATCACGACTGTAAAGTGCCTTCAGAAAGAATTAATTTAATAAAAATATTATAGTTATACAACTTTGAAGCAGAAAAATTCTAATTATTAAAAAAAAATTATTTCGCAACACCACAAGATTTTTGTTATTTATAATATATATATATATATATATATATATATATATTTCACTTTTCGCGGACCAGTTAGGATATAATTTTACTCGGTACGATACGATATATTTCCGTTCATAACTTAATTTTTAATTTCCGATTCTTTTGAGTGGCAATACCTTAATTTGTTTATACCAAGCGATCATTCTCATGTTTATATCTAGCGATCTTTTCTTAAGCCTTTCGAATTTTAAAGTGTTTTTTGCGAATTTAAAATTTCACTTAAGGAGGACCAGTTACGATTGAATTTTGCTTAACGATACGATACTGACATCTTAAAAAAAACAAACTATGGTAAAACGATATTTAAAAGAATGTTTAATGATTAGCATAATGAAGAAACATAATATTGTATTTATTATCGTAACTTACTGACTTTAACACATTTATTCCTATTTCTTAAAAAGTTATTTTTATTCATAACTCAATTTTTAATTTATGATTCTTTGGAGTGGCAACTCCTTAGTTTGTTTATATCGAGCGATCATTCTCAGGTTTGATTGTTGAACTTATAATCCGCAGATGTTCTGCGGGATATCAGCTAGTAATACATAAACCAACTTCAAGGGTTTCAGCAACTTGAACCAGCATTGAAAAACAACTTCCAAGCAGTGACTTCAGAATGACTGTATTATACAATTTTCTGTGTACACAGTATGGCAAACTTATTTCGTAAAATTAAAAGGAGAAAACTTGTTTTATAACCTAGCCAGCTGGACCTTCTAGTTTCTTTTTTTTTTTTTTGAAGTTAAACATACCAAAAAAATGACGTGATTCAAAGTTAACCCCCATGATTCAAAGTTACCCTGAGTAACTGCACTTATTTTGAATGTTGTACATAGTGTTATGTGTTGCACACTTAGTTTGAAGTAAAAAGATGAATCTAAGTCTAACATAGGGTGATTTCAAGCTGTCATTTGGTCAAAATTCCCGTAGTGACCGTACACGCTTGAGTCAGTAAGAGACTCACATATTTTCTTGCAATATCTATTCGGCGCACGGAAGATGATGCATAATTTATAGATACGACCTATTAAATCGCCACAGTGAGAGAGAAAAGGGGTGTTGTGAGATGCATATGATATGGTATGACGTATTCTTTGTACCTAAGCAAATAAAAAATGACGGTTACAATTAAAGCACTTTTATGAGTCATAAGCATAACTTGGGCCGTGGTAGCCTAGTGGTTAGGATGTCGAACTTCGGATCGGAGGATCTCGGGTTCGATACCCGAGCCGCTGCAGATCCGCCATGAACACTTGGGGATACGTGCATGTAAAGTCCGTGGACCCTGAAGTCCCAAGGCAGTTCCGAGGGTACCGGAGTGCAGAGAATTTCTCTTCCCTTCACTCTTAGGTAAAAACAGGAAGGTGGCGTATTTAGTACATAAGGAGCCAATTCGTACTTCCACCGTTGTGGTGCTTATCTATAAACGGAAGGCGCTCCTTACTACCTTAATTCCTAGTCGTTCTGCGAAGGGGAGCTTGGATATCTAAGTGGCATTAGAAACAACATAATCTTAACTTTTATGTTCTTACCACTTATTTGTGTATATTAATTCTTCAAAACACTCAAACGTACATTTATTACTATGTATACACCGTAAAAAGTTGAGCACTTTTGTAAGTTGACCACCTTTGTAAGTTGACCGCCTTTGTAAGTTGACCACCTATCTATGTTGACCACTTATATAGACCAAATTTAGGTGGGAGCATTATAAAAACTCTTTGTGAGTTGACCACCTAATTATTATATTGATATTTATTTATTTAATAACACATATAACTTTTCCAGGATATTTTTTATGCTATAATGTTACATCAGTATGCGTCTGCACTGCATGGATGAAACAGTAATTATAAAGCTTGTATACACCTTTTTTGTAACGTAACTTAACCAATGCAAATATGAGCATTCTGTTATTCTTTAAATAATCTTCTGTTTTGTCTTATCTGAGAAAGACATTATGAACAATTATGTATTTTTAGGAAATTTTTACCGTCCAATGAACAATTTACATAATTAATAATCTATTTATCTTTGTTTTCGCTAAGTACTTGAATTTTAAAGTTGTATGATACATTGTAAGGCATTCAGGTTTAATTTCTTTAAAGATATTTTTTTGAAATAAAATCGCTAAGCACTATTTTAAAATAAGGTTAATACATGAAGCTAAACTTAAAAGTATTTTAATTAATTAAAAAGAAATGAATGCATAGTGTAAGAATGACAAAATTAAAAAAGATCATCCTCACCCTTTATAAGTTGGCCACCTGTCTAAGTTGACCACTAACGCAAGTGGTCAACTTACACAGGGTTCACTGTACATTATCATAGATGGATATTCAACTAGAGTGCCGTGAGAAAATTCTAATTCATCTTATACAAATACAAATGTGATGACCAGCAACAGGCTCAGAGCCCAGCTGGGCTGGTCCTAGTCAATTTAGCAGTCCCCAATGAACATCAAGAGCTTTCTTAAAAGTGTTTAACCCACTGCAATTAACAGTCGCTTTCGGTAAACTATTCCAAATGCCTACAACTCTATTGAAGCAGTCATTTTTTCTAATTTCAAGATGAGTCTGAGTTTTGAAAAGCTTAAAACAATGACCTCTGGTTCTACTTCAGCACATACCTGTAGCCCATCAACATTTCCCATTTTAATGAATTTAAACAACTGAATCATGTCCCCTCTAACTCTGCTTTGCTCAAGACTATACGTATTAAGCCTTTCAAGCTTAACCTCATAATCTAAGTCTGAAAGACCACTTACCAATAGTCGTTGGTAAGTTTGGGAGCCCATGACCTAAACGCGTAATCAATTTATGCACTTCAGCTAATAAAACTTATTAGGAGATGTACCTGGGAAAGAAATGAGTGAAAGGAGTAACTGTAGATTCCCCTCCTCCTTAACAAAAAAACCGAAGGCCCATATTTTAGTTCAGCCTGCTTACCGCGCTCAAGGTTTAGCCTCGAATAGCACAGACAATGGCTTGGTCCAACTTGGACAACGCCCAGGTTTTAAAGACGAATGCAGATAAGACAAAGAAGGTTATTAAAGCGCTCCTTATTTCAATTTGGATCGTTTATCGGTTTGAATATTACGTTTTCGTTTGCTTTCTAACGGCCACTGCTTCCATGGGGCAGAGGAGGAGGTGTCTAATGTGAAGATAACTTAAATAACTCTACTAATATTGCAGATTTACAACCCTGATAAACATACAAATAAATACAGCAATTGCATGTTTTGGCATTGACTTTTGCTTTGCTGGTTTAAATAGCCCAATGAAATAAATGACTCCATGGGGTTAGAATGGATACGTGTCAGAGTGACACCCAGGTTCACAATACACAGGGGTTTATCCAGCATTTTTTAACAGAGTCTGATTTTTCTGAATTTTAAAGAGATTTTTGTGAAAATTGAAAATTGAAACATATAATGATGAAAGTTTTTAATACTACTATTTGCCGCTTTTATGGTGTAAAAAACACGATTTGAAAGCTGGGAATTTTGTGAAGGGTCCGTTTTAATTGATTTGAATACAAAGACAAATAGTACCTGTGAAAATAAAAGAAATGTGTCTTTTGGAACGTGATGGAGCTCGTGGGAATCTTGTACAAAGTGTTTATAATTATTATATTTAATGTCATTAAAGGACCAACCTACTGTAGTGACACTGTCAGAGCACGCCTTTTCCTTCAGCGCATTTCTTGCATAAAAATCAGCTCGCGTATGACTCATTACCCAAGTCAAAATTTATGCTAATTTTGCTTTGCTAACTAGCATAAAAGATGCTACTGATAGCATATCAAATTAGCATGAAATGCTTAAAATATTTGCTAGTTTAGCATGAAAAACCAGCATGAAATGATTAAAATTCGAACACAATTTATGCTTATTAGCATAAACAAAAAACCATAGAATGCTATAAACTGTTGCTTATTTAGCATAATTTTATAGCATCACATGCTATAAACTGTTGCTTATTTAGCATAATTGTATAGCATCACATGCTATAAACTGTTACTTATTTAGCATAATTTTATAGCATCACATGTGTAACGGTGCCAGAGTGGCTGTAAAGCGCCGGGAGTCGAACCGAGATCGTTTTGGTGGTCATTTCTTTACCGCTATCCCAAAAGGCGCGCCCCCCGGACAGGAGCAAAGAGGGCTATTTGAAGCACTGACTCGCACCGCTACACATGCTATAAATTGTTGCTGTTTTAGCATAATTTTATAGCATCACGTGCTATAAATTGTTGCTTTTTTTAGTATAGTATTAAGCATCATATCTTATTTTTGGGTTGATTTTTTAGCATAATATTAAAGCATCAGGTGCTAGCTTTTTTTAGCATAAATACTGGGATAATCGCGAGCTATGTTGTCCAATAGGGAAAGAAAACCCTTTAAATTATGTATATTAATGTACTACATCGGACATTTAAAAGTGTTTTAAACTAACACTTATAATAATGTCCGATAAAACAAAAAAATATTTTTCACGTCATTAAAAGGCCACTAAAACCTCATTAATTTTTGTTTTTTAAAAGCTGTATGAACCATGTATGTAACTCTCTTGCATGCTACTTGTAGAGCATTTTATGCTAGTTAGCATAAAAAAGCAAAAAATAGCTTGTCAAGGAACTACCTCAGCATGCTTTTGAGAAGCTTGCAGTGCTACTTAGTATCATATGCTAGTTTTATAGCATAAGATGCTTTTCTTTTCTGTATGCTAGTTGTATAGCATTTTATGCTAGTTAGCATAAAAAAGCAAAAAATAGCTTGTCAAGGTAACTACTTCAGCATGCTTTTGAGAAGCTTGCAGTGCTAGTTAGCATCCTATGCTAGTTTTATAGCAAAAGATGCTTTTTTTCTGTATGCTAGTTGTATAGCATTTTATGCTAGTTAGCATAAAAAAGCAAAAACTAGCATGTCAAGGTAACTACCTCAGCATGCTTTTGAGAAGCTTGCAGTGCTAATTAGCATCATATGCTAGTTTTATAGCATGAAATGCTTTTTCCTGTATGCTAGCTTCATAAGCATGGCATGCTAACTAGCATAAGGAAGCATATTTTAGCAAAAAATTAGCATACATAGCATAAACATAGCAAAAACTAGCATATTTTTTATGCTACTACTAGCATAAATTTTGACTTGGGTAGACTCACTGACCTTTTTCTGATGTCGCCCTTTCTGCATAGCAAGTGTTAGCAGATTACTTGGAAATGGATTTAGTTTTTTAATACTATATGTAGTGAAGTCACAATAAAATTAGTTCAAGAAAGAGAGACCCCCCCCCCTAATTAAAACACATGCAGAAGAAAGGGGGGGGAGAGTCATGGGGTGGGGAGGAAAGAGAGCTAATGTGAAATAATTCAAATTATTTGGCATTGAACAAAAAAAAAAAAAAAGCAATCGCAATATAAAAATATTAATCTAAGAAAGAAGAGGAAAAAGAAAATTTGAGCTCTATTAGGAAACCAAAGGGCCAAACCACGATAATGAAATGTCCTCTCCGCAATGAATATTTTGTCTTTCTCATTTAAATAGTTCAAATTACTAATTAGTTTTGCAAGTTCAATTTTTTTAACCAGTGCGTAAGGAATGCTAAAAACATACCCAGATGAAAATTGTACAAAGGATAAAATGAAAGAGTGCAAAAAAAAAAAAAAAAATTAAAAAAAAAAAAAAAAATATGAACCGTTGCGGAGAGGACAAACATTTCAGCTATCATGATTTGGCCCAAAAAAGTAAGTCTGATTTATTGAGAGGAAGATTAAATACATTTTTTTTCATGTGTCTTGGAAACTACATCTATAACGGGATAAAATTACATTCAGTACACTTCCTGTAAAACCTGAATTTATGTATATTGAAAAGAAGATAGCCCAACTTACACTTGTATAAATTGCAAAATCAGATTTTTGTTTGTTATTTAACTCTGATTATTACTTGAAATACTTTATGTCTTCTTTAAAAAATAATTTGAAAATGTTGCTACGCAGTGACTTTCATGACTTCTGGCTAATAATTTCATTTTATATTTTGAATTTTCATGTTAGCTTACTTTCAGTGTAAGCTACCAGTACTTCAGTGTTTACATGAATATTATATATTAATAAAAAATGAATTTTCCCTTGAAACGATCAAAACTGAATTTTCGAAATTAATGAGTTAAATTTCAATTGTTTTCAGAAAGAAGAAGAAAAATAAAGGGTTTTCTCCATATAGCTAGTCATTAATAACTAGTGCGTGTACGCTCCCTCAAAATAGTAGCAATGTGTAGGAACATAACCATGTGTTCCAAGGGAAAAAACGATCAATAAAAGATAAAATCAAATGAAGCAATCTTTTAATGTATGGGTAAAATTACTTGAGGCGCTCATTTGAATCTTTTGAATTAGGCACAAAGAAAGTTTTAACTTTGCAAAAGCATATAGACTACATGGCTTAACTGATTTTTGGGCGCTCAATTGTCTTAGAAAAACATTTAGTTTTCTGAAGTTAAACATATAATAGTAAGACAGATAAATGAATAAAAGTAAATAAATCATATATAAATTAAAAAATTGTAAATTATCAGATTATTGACTAATTTTGTTGTAGTGAAAATAGGAATCAGTTTATATAATATTGAATCGTAACAATGTGGTCATATAATTTGTGCGGCATTGTTTTCGGACGTCCGAAACTTTTCATTGTGAGCTCCTGCTAACACTTTTCTCTCTTCTTTTTTTTTTTTTTTTTGTGTATCTCTATCCAATAAACCCCGATGAACGCCTTCGGGCAGTAGAAAATCATGTGAAGAACTCACCATTCTGAACTCGGGTAAATGCGCTTTTTTTCTTACACAGATAGTCCCTTTTAAATCTACGTGTCATGTCAGTCGTACATTGCATTTACTTTTCTACCTTTTTTTTTTTTAAAGCTGTCGTCATCTCGTCCCTTTAAGAGAGGTTCTAGTAGCTGTTACATTCCAGAACCGGACAATTGTTTCCCTGATCCAAAATAATATATAAACACTGCCTATAAGGGCCCCGTTAGACTCAGGAGCAGAGCACCCATTCTTCCTCGCTTCGCGCGAGGAACAACAACTGCATTTGTAACACATATTAAACGTAAATTTTATCGTTCTGTACTCCTTCTCCTGTAAAGAAAATAAAAGTAAAAATTTTCATGCCACCCCACTGTTATTGAATAAATTAGAAACACAAACACTCACTTTCAATTAAACCAGGAGTTCAAAACACCAAGTCAAATTAACAAACTTACGAAACGTTGGTTCGAAGCAAAATAACTTGTCATCGCACGTATTATCTCACTTTATATTATATTAGAAAATATTAGCTTTAAATTTTATTATTATTTATTTTTTTGACATTGTATTGGACAAACAATCTGACTGACTTCTCATATATATATTTAAAATGGATTAACTTGCACCTTTTAAGATTATTATTATTTTGTTCCTGACATTTCTTCTTTTTTGAACTATAAATAGTAAAAAAAATGCAATGCATTGAGTATTGTACAAATATTGTAGATTGTAGATGTCAGGAATAATATGAAAGTATGGTGAATAAAGACTTAAAAAGGCTACGAATCTCTGTCAAAAGTAGAAAAAAAAAATTCAAATATTTCCAAAAATCTTTTATTGATGACACTAAAACTCATCAATAGCTGCTAAATAAAAAAAAAAAGGTAAGGAAATCGGTTGACAAACAGAGGAGAAAATGGCTAAAATGAGCATGAAGTGGCATTAATATATGAATGAACGCCAAATTCTGAAAACCAGGGCTGCAGAGTCGGTTGGGAAAAGGACCGACTTCCGACTCCTGGAATTTTAACACTCTGCCTCTGACTCCCGACTCTAACTCCTAGAATTTTAATACTCCGACTCCTTTATAAATATGTATTAAAGATTTAACGAACATTCGGCAGATTTTAAGCGACTGCGACTCCTTCACTCCAAATCTCTCTGATTCCGACTCCTCGACTCCAAATCTGTCTGATTCCGACTCCTCGACTCTAAATCAGCCAGACTCCGACTCCGCATCTCTGCTCAAAACTGTCACATCTTTCTTGCGGCAGCTCTGGAGAAAATATATCATGTTTGTCGCACACACAAATGTATCACATGATGTATTTTCGCACAAAAGCGTCGTAAAAGCGGCAGAAGCGACAATAGTAGCCCATTTCAAATAACAGTATTGAAGCAATTCAAGGTTTTAAGCAATTCTATAATTGATTTATACCCTAAAATTACAATATACACACAAAATTTACGATGTCTTACGATTATGGTTGATTTCTGTAGTCTAAATTAATATTATATAATAAAAGCCTGCAAATTTTCCCTCTAAATTCCTAATAATCCTTTCCCTCTAATTTCCCCCTAAATCGTCCCCTTTGCCATGTAAATTTTCTCCAATTTATAGCTATTTAATAATTTGAAACACCAGAAGTGAAAAATCGTATCCAAAACTCCTGCTGTGTCGTATCGTATATATTAGGGGTGGCCAAGCTCCTTGATATTCCGAGCCATTTTTCAAGATTGGAAATTTTTCGCGAGCCGCAGTTAAATCCGTAGCAAGAATGATGCAAAATGCTTCCTCCAGAGCACAATGTCATCTGTCCCTTGCAATGAAAGTTTACAAATTCAAAATCAGTCTGGAGGAGACGGACGATTACGTCACTGTTTATGTTCGTTCGCGAAGTTTTCGATGAGTCATATCATTCTTAACTTGGACGGAAGTGAAATTTGTTACAACGTTGCACTTATTCTTTCAAATTTGTTGTCAGTAATTTAAAAGACTTTTTGAAACAGATACGGAACGATAACATTTTTTAAAACTATAATAGCACAAAAATGAAAAGGGAGCTCGGGTACATTTATCGAGAGCCACAAATAATCCTTCAAAGAGCCGCAGGTTGGCCACCCCTTTTATATAGAGTGGCCTTAAACGCATAACTTATGTTATTTAAGCGGCAAGGAAGAGCATTAAATTCAAAATTTTAAATCAATAATTATTACGGTTTAAAAAAAGAGCGAGAGATGTGCTACACTGTTATCGTCTGTGAGCGACATGTTTTCTTTAAACTGAAAGTTCTAAAGTAAATAAGAGATTCAATCATCTGCTCGTTATAATTGTTATTTTCCTATCGAATTTTAAGCGCTTTGGTACTGTTTAAAGCATTCGTATTATCCCTATGTTACATTGCTTAGTAAATGTAACGAAAGTTCCAACGATTCGATTGTTTTAAGTCATTGTCATGATGCAGACAGCAAGTACATTCGAAATCCATGCGCTTATTTTTAGACGTCATTCGGAGGGAGGAGGACTGGCCTTGGTACTCAACAAATGAGTCATTTGTGTTTCATTCTTTCTGAAGCAAAACGCAAACATGCTCTTTTAGCGGGTCCTGAAATTACCTATTGTACACATTTTTGGGCTTTCATGGAATACATTATTCTTTGCATAATGACAGAAAGGTTTTAATCGTTGAAATTCAGTAGAAAATTCTTGTTTAGCAACGAACACCTGAGCGTCAGACAGTTTAAAATGAATGGTGTTAACAATTGGAAAACGACCAAGTGATGTTTTCGGTGCCCTTCTTTTCTAAGCTCCAATTTTCTAAAAAAAATTTTATCTGTAGCGTCGCGGCGAGTCAGACATGTATTTTTGCTGTCATTCTCCGCTGTAAACAACATTTCATTTCTTCTGGCTGCAATCTTACCTCGCATTGTCCTCTCTGCAATTGTGAGTAGCGGAACCGTCCCTAGGACTGATGTTGCATAAAGCAAGTCCTCTATCCCAATAACTATAACAATCAAGCTTTCTCTCGACTTACCAAAAAAAAATAAAATCGGATTTTTTTTCTTATACTGTCACAGGCAGTCCTTTTTTGGGCCCCCTCCCCCTGAAGCAAATTCTGGTTTCGTCCCTGGTGGTAGGCATTTGTTCTAGAAATACTTTGTCCTAAGAAGATGATTGAAACGTCAACCTTTGTTGATTTCTGGATGACTAAACTGAAAAAAATTTAAGGAATTTGTATCAGACAAAAGAGATATAACTAATTCCGATGATACTACGACACAGAACATAAAAAGTTCCTTTCTGTAACTACGATACAGAAAGGAATTTTTTAATATGAGACCATCAACGTACGATAATTCTTCCAATGATGCTGCGTATGGCCACTAACCTTTGCAGACCTAGCGCATTCCCCGGAAACCGGCATCCATTCTTTCAAGTTGCACCACTATCCGTGGATGCCATTACCACTTGAGAATTTTGATGCTCAGTTTCCCCCTAGATGGCGGCGCCTGAGCTCAAAATCATGCGAAACTGCACTAGAAATTTAATTTAGCAGAGAGCACCCAAGCAAACAGATACTCAAGAAATCTTTAACATTCTGTATAATCATACGACATGGGCGCTGACGATTTTCTGCATCTTGAAAATCCACCGACTTGGGCCAGGTTTGGTCCTGCGAACTTGGACCTACGAGGCCAGTGCCTTACCACTATGCCACCCTTCCAGCATACGATAATTCTTCTTTAAAAGAAAAACAGGATATCTATAAGTGCATGAATGCAATAAAAATTCATAAACTTGGAAATTTTTCGTGCAGAACCATAGGTTTTGTAAAAGATATATATTTATTGCTAAGATGTGGTATTTCAAAGGGATATTATCTCATTTCTCTAGTTTAATCCTTTAACGGGTCATCTTTTTATAATAGGGATCTAGTAGGGATGCATTGAATTCTTTTTTGATTTTAGATGTATTTCAAAAAAGCAATTCATGCAAGTCATTGAATAAAATTTACATGTCCACTCCTTTTTTGGGGGGAGGTAGTTTGCCTCACACATCTAAAAACTGATGCATTTGGTGGCAAATATATTTACTTCTCACATTCTTGACAAATTTCTGCCAGTCAGAGGGGGCAATAACTGTAAACGTTAATAGGTAGTTGAATTTGGTGGTGGTCATACTTACCATCCCCTTAGAAAGGATTAAGTTTGTCACCCCGGTGACTGTCTTAACTTGATTGAATGTTTGAAAAGAGATCTCATCTGACATTGCGTCAGTTTAGTTCCTCTAACAGGCATTTATAATTTCCCCAGTCTTTCTCTTCCCAGGTTGATGAACATCGTGGCCATGTACATACCCGGCTTGGACGAGTCCAGCAGAGTGGTGAGGAGGACGCTGATGAGGTACCTCAATCTCTCTTTGGTCCTGGTCTTGAGGTCCATCAGCATGGCAGTCAAGAGGAGGTTCCCCACCAAGGAGCATCTCATAGAAGCAGGTGCGTAGTTCACTGGAACATCGGAAGTGAATCCCTTCAACTGCTTTCTGATTCCTCCTTGAATATCCAAAGACACATTGTTTTGAGAATTTTCAGGAAAGGGGCCGTTCAAAAATGATGTCACACTTTTCCCCCTTATATTTGACCCCCTCCCCCCTTTGTCACATGTCACGCTATGTTGCATAATGCATGATGTCACACTTCTTGTTTCCCCCTCCCCTCCAGTTGTCACACTTTGTCACAATTTCACGAACCCCCCCCTCCCCCCTCGAAGCGGGACATCCTTTATGAATGATCCCAAATCGAAGAATTATACTTAACACCCTTCATTTATTATTTTAGTGTATTCTAAATAGAAACTTTTTAAAATATGCCCTGATTTTTTTTGAGCTTGTACTAGCAGTCTAATGGGGTGTGTTCAGGGCTGTGGTGTTGGAGTCATTCTGATTTTGAAGTAAAAGAGTCGGAGTGACTTAAAAACCGTCTCAATTCCAGGTTTTATTTTTTTTTTCTGACTAATAAATGGAATTTTTCAACCATGCTTTTAAAGTTGAGCCTGAAACAGTAAGCATTATCGTCTTCCAATCTTTAAAAAATATTTTTGAAATCATGCGTTGTGCACGCATTTTAGAAGTGTTTAAAATACAACAAATGTGTGTGTATAATGGGTTTTAAGCTAGCATTTATTCCAAACATTGTTCATGATATGATAGGAAAAAAAAATAATATTTTGAAATGTAACTTCATTTTTAAAGATACAATTTTTCATCACCACTGAAAAATCATTTTAAAATGTTAATAATAATGCTATTAATAAAATTATTATTATTCTTTCAATTTTAAAGTACAGTGTTAGGGTGATAGTACTTTATTTTTAAACATCCCACAGCCAAATACGTAGTAAGTTAGTAATTTGCATATAGAATAAATTTAACTTTAAAAATTAAATTTGACGTGCCGGATAACCGCATCTGCCCGATCTGATTCCGGATTGTTAAAAAGCAGTCGGACACTGGATATTCGGTGTCTCCTAGGGGGACCGATGCCTTCCCCCCTTCGGCGGTGCATAGGTACTGTATACATATTATACAGTAGCACAGTCAGGATTTTGCCTTAGACCTTAGAGGGACCAACGCCAGGATAGGAATGCGTTGATGTTGAGTTTACTGCAATATCAGATATGCAGTGTCCCTTTTCTAAACAATCCGTACTGGATATCCAGCTATCCTGCTTGAAACCTGTGAATTCTGTGCATAATTTTAAAATCCCAAAGCTTCCAAATACGTAGTAAGTTTTTAATTTATGTATATTTTCGAAACATGATAATAAAATGTAAAACATCAAATTTGACATGCTGGACAACCGGATCTTCCGTGCAGTGGCTGGCCGGATATTAAAAAATTTGTCTGATAATATGGGTATCTGATACCTTTTGGACCGGCTCCCCAATGCATCGGATATCCGTTATCCGACCGATTTTTGAACATCAGTGATCCGATCCGGCCACTCTATTAAAGAGCTGGTGATCCGACATGTCAGATATGATTCATAAAATGTAAATAATTAGCATGTTTTGGAAATATATGTAAAATAAAAGCTAAAAATGTATTTGGAAACTTTGAAGCGATCAAAAATATGTATAGAATTTACTGGCTTCAAACATCAGAGCCGGATATCCGGTATATGTCCATCAGACAAGTGACACCGGTATCGGAGTCTTCAAAATCCAGGAGTCGGAGTCTGCCATTTTGCCCTCCGATTCCTCAGCCTTGGGTGTGTTGACAACAGGTGCTCACAAAGAACAGGAGAGGTTATTTCTATCTGTTTTCTATCGTTGACGTTATTACTAATAAATTAACCTTTCGGCAAGCTTTAGTCTCTTACCATCCTTAATGCCGTAGCGGATTTAGGTTTGAGGGCGCCCTAGGCCGAAGATGATATGGCGCTCTCTACCATTAAAAAAAAGTTTTTAAAAATCTTGTTAGATATTTCAAATTTTAGTACTAGCCTGATTAATTATTTTAACAAAGAAATTCTACCCTTAAAATAGAACTATGTTTAGATAGTAAGAGCGCGCAATAAAATAAACTTTAAAATTTGGTCTTACAGTTTACAGAAAACCCAATCGATTTTTCATTTTAGTCGTCTTAGAAATTTTGGCGCCCCTCAAAAGTTGCCGCGTTAGGCCCGAGCCTCACGGGCCTAAACCTAAATCCGCTACTGCCTTAATGGATGGTAAGAGATTCTTCACAAATATTCAATTTTTATCACAATTTACAGCATAGATGCACTGAATGATTGCGAACACATGCGTCTGTTTTGTGAAAAACCCTTTGTTATTTTCCCCTGTTCTCAGAATAATTGAAAAAGAGCACACTAAATCGCTGATATCTTTATGAATTTTCACAATATTCAACCGATTTTTTTCTTAGTTGTTCTGTATTCTTGGGTATGAAGCTATAAAAAGTTAAAAATTGCGAAATGACATAGTAAAACACTCTTGAATAAAATAGTTAAAATATAAATATTTCAATTTCGGATGTTCAATAAAATTTACGCTTATTAATGTTCGAGATTATAAAAGTACTTTTAAAATTATTAAAAAATATCGTGTGAAAAATATATTAATAAATAAAATAAATATATAAATAAGTAAATTAATAAAATGAAGAAATAAAATAAACAAATAAAAAAATTAAATAAGCAAGGAACTAAAAATAAAAAGTCGGAAGTACAATAATAGAAATGGCAGCTGACTTTATTTATGTTTCAATTGCCTGTAGATTAAAATGCAATAAATCATGCATAAAATTTCCAAATAGCGCGAAATCATAAACACTCTTGTTTATGATGCACAGTAGTAAAAACCATGCCAAAAACAATGCATGATAATTGCACTATTATGCCTAGTTAAAAAATAACGGAAATGACAGCAAGTTTATTTTTGGAAGTTATAAATGAGCTTCTAAACGCTGAAAATATTTTACGCATATGAAACGTTCAGCAAAGAAAGATCAATCTTAAAAGGCGTTAAATAAACGGTTGTTTTTGAAAAAGAAACATTTTTTCGTCTGAGAATTGTATTTTGATATGCTACTCTAGTTTTCTTTTTTTTTTTTTCGGCTTTCGCTCTGCCACCATCATTTACGTCAGAGCGAATATCGCTGGCTGAAAATGGAAACGAAAAAAAGATTTATAAGAACCTCTTTCTTTTGGAATTATTTCATTTTTGAGTTAAAAATGTGTCTGGAAATTGTTTTAAAAATTTCGCAGACACAAATCAAAATATTCTGAATATTTTTATTAAATTTTTACCTACGTTCTTGTAAAAGTTAAAAGTATATATACGCATAACCATAAAGCTTCGTAGTAAACAAATATGTCAAATATGAATTGAATAAATATTTCCAAAAATAATTTTTGAAAAACCTGCCTATTGAACTTCACAATTTTTAGTAGTCTTTAATTTCAAACATACGTTTTGAAGTTATTTTAAAATTAGGTTTTTTTTTCTTTAGTAAAAAGGCTCTTTCATATATTTTTTTAAAATCTGTTTTAAAGTAAAAATGATAATAATAATAATAATAATAAACAACGTTTTTAAGCACAAAATTGCAGCTAATATTTTAGACACGTGTTTTGGCATTAAATGGAGTTCCTTTTCAATAAAAAACATATTCTAGTTTACTTCTTTTTGTGATGCATAAGAGCAGTCGTTTTCGTATGATCTTATCGGTCCAACAGTCCTTTGATTTTTAAAACGACAAAGTTAAATACCAGAGAAGCTTATTTTACCCAGGAGTCCTTCCAATTTATCGAGAAACGTTCAACATCACCTTTATTAAACGTTGGAACATTTAATCGAAGTTAACTGCCTAGAAGTATTCCCAGTTTCTATACTAACATTCAACATCATCTTTCGGCATTACCAAAGTTACTAAACTGCTCTGACCAGCCTTACATTAAAAAAAAAATCTTAAGTAACTTTCACTGTAAGCATGGTATTTCGACAAAAAAGTCTCATTTACCGGCGTAAAGTTCCGTATGATCATAACAATCTTAAGGTTTTTAAACTTTTGAAAATGATTGAGTGTAATTCCAAATAAGTTTATTTTGCCTTGGAGCATCTGAGTTTTTTGTGAGTAATGTTTAAATTTCACTATCATCGTCATACCTTTAACAGTTACCAAAGTTATTAAACTTTTCTGGGACGCCTTATTTAAAATTAATTTATGGGCAAGCTGCTCTGTAAGCATAGTAATATGAGAAATAAGAATGATTTATAGGAGTAACGTTCTATTTAAATTTGGGAAATAGGCCCGTAAATTTTTTCACTTCGTACCCACAAAACTGAAATTTAATGCTATGAACTATAGATGCGATACTTAACGCTTAGTGCAACGTAAGCTTTAACTTGGATACTTAGCGCTTAAAATTCAATATTTATGACACGGTAGAAAAGAATCAATAAAGTTAAATTATTACAATAATTTTAATCTTTATAAACTTTATTTTGTTAATAATAATGGCGCTTTATTTTTTAAATTAAAATACAGAAAGGGGAATACTATAAGAACAAGTAGATATAAGACTTCTTTTCTAAAAAATAAACAAAGTAAAATACAATGCTGATAATGATAGTACGAATAAATCTTTTTCTGCTTTAGTGGGCCAATCTTTCGTTTGGAAACTTCGCAATGAAAATTACATGTACATGTTTCAAAGTTATAGTGTGCTTTTTATTGTATCTGAAATTATAAGCAAGAATAAAGCCATCAAAAAGAATTCTCTGCAACTTCGAAACATGCAATTTTCATTGCAAAGTCATACATAACTTTTTATTCTCCTGCGAAATGTGTTGTCGATATAAAAGTTTTTTTTAAGTTGTGTCCGTCTTGAACTTTTCGGTCATTAATCGATGAGCAGCTCAATATAAAAAAGAAGGATAAAAACTACTAAAGTCACTGTCACATACATTTAAAGGAAACGAGTTGCGAACAGCCAGGCTTATAACCCTCTAAATGCTCTTTTTTTTTTAGCGAATTCTATTCGCTAAAAATTGGTCTACTTTTATGCAACTAAAGCCATCTCTAGAATAAAACCTTAATTAATGTTCAAATACTTGAGAAATTGCATTACTGACGTTTTAACGATGAAACAGCGGGATAATATTTTAAATACACTTGAAAAGCTCATGCCCGTGGAAATCGCGGGCTGGGCAATTTTCACTACATTTTACGTTGCACTTGAAAATTGCGGGATAAGCAGTCAGAGGGTTAAGCTCCAGTTATGAACATTCTGTGGTTGCAAAGAGAGCAGATATCTGTGTCTGACAGGCCAATTCCATACAAGTGTCTCTGTAAGTAGTCATGACCTGTTGTAAAATACCTGTCAGCACAAAAGTAATCTTTTATGCATGTATTTAGTTTACAGTTGAGCTGACACGATATTAATATTTATTTCAGAGGGCAAGGTTCAGTGAAAAAGTGTCAAACTCACTATAATTCTCCCACTTGTCTCATCTATCACACACTCGTTCTCGTTATGACAGCGTCAAAGAAGAACTGAAAGCATATGAAAGAAGACTTATATATGTATCTAATTTCTCTGTTTTTTCTTCTTTCGAAAGGTTTCATGACGAAGACGGAGCTGGAGATGTTCCAAAGCGTGCCTTCCACCGAGTTCAACACTTTTTGGATCCCGTGCACTTGGTTCATCAATGTTCTCCGAGAAGCGAGGCAGGAGTGCAGAATCACAGATTCGAATGGCCTCAAGCTCATCATGGAGGCGAGTGAAAATACTTTTAAAACAGCCAGTCATGTTTATAGTTTTATTCAAAAACACGTGGGAAATAAGAACCTTAATGAATTATGATTTTAAAGAATTACTGATAGATAGCGAGTGAAAGTAGATAGATAGCGATTTTATTTGCAACAAAACTCGAATTGCGTCTGATTTTTAATTGAGGAAACTGAAAAACGTATACTTATAAAACATTTAGTCCCTGTTTATATTAAGTCCGTGTCTATATTTCAAAATACATGGGAAAAGAAGAAACTTTAATGACTGATAAATTCCAAGAGTTAGTTACATTGAATTAGATAAATAGAGTTTTTTACAACAAAAGTTGATTTCACGTCGTACTTTTATTAAAGGGAAAATGAGTGGTGAAGTTGCACTGAAAACACATCATCCGCATGGAGAAGGAGAAGTGATTTATTCTTCCCATGGAAATGATCGAGCCCGGATGGCCTGAGTGATCCTAACCACCAGAACGCATGAGACTCATTAATTGACCCTATTTTGTCGTGGTCTAGGGTTTCGATTACCCCCAAAAGAACGGTTCCCTATGTTTCCGGTGCTACCCTGGGAAATTCAAAAGAAATATTTTAAAGTTACTTGTTAATGATATAAGTAAATTTTTAAATAAATAGTGTACAAAGGAAATTGTAAAATTCAGTGGTCATTTTTGGAACATCTTGTATGGATGGCGCAAACATAATACCGCGACCATCCGTTCATCCGTAAGATGACTATGGAGTTATGTTTACAAGGTAAATCTCACGTTTCGTTTCTCTGAAGTTTTTTTTTCTTTTTCTTTTGAATTACGTTAATTTTCAAAAATGATTTCATTGCCAAGCATTACATTTATACTTCATGCCATTTCTTTTTCACAGGAACTTAATGAATTTCGATCCAAGTGCGGCCTGCTTTGGGGCTACGATTGGATAAGCATTCCTTTAGTTTACACTCAGGTAAGATCTGGAAATATTTTTAGAACATACCTTACATAAAACTGCCTCTTTTCTTAACAGCTGGGAGAAATAGGAAAGTTTACTCGTGGTTTACTCCAAAAATGTAAATGTGTTTACATACTAACGTCTTCCGTTGTTAAAAAAATTGTTGCTTTTTAACTGAAAGGGTATTGAATAAATGCAGTACTCTTTAAATACTTTGCCTTTTTTTAAATATAATTTTGATTAAATTGCAATAAAGCTTCAGTAAAAAGGTTTTGTTTAGTTTTATTAGTTTAATTTTTTTACGCACGGAAGATATGATGATAAAATTATTAAATTGTTTTCTGTGCTACTTGATCATTTTCCCACAACCACTAGGTTTCTTCAAAAAAATTTGCTGTGGGTTAACGGTTGTGCGTATACCTAAAGCGCGAACGATATCAGTGTTTCAAGTATTTCATTACACATGTCTTTCCATCGAGTACTTTTTTTTTATTTTCTAGGTTGTAACCATGGCTACCTATGCCTTTTTTGTAGCTTGTATGTTTGGGAGACAAAATATCAGCGTTGGCAACGAAAATGGCTCAATGAGCATGCATCGTTACGATTACTACGTGCCTATCTTTACGATCTTGCAGCTGATGTTCTATATGGGTCTGTTGAAAGTAGGTTCTCATTTTTTTCATTCTCTTCACAAAAAACGTTCTTAAATATGTGACATGTTTCGAAACTGAGAAGTTTTTTCTCCCCAGGTAGCAGAACAATTGATTAATCCTTTTGGTGATGATGATGAAGATTTTGAATTGAACTGGATCATTGACAGACATATGAAAGTAAGAAACAACGCTTATTGTTAGAACGTTTTGAAGGCATAACAGAAATGAATTTAAAACAATTCTATGTGACTGCTGACATGAAGTAACGTAACATATTGCCGAGAGTAAAAAATTAACGTTGGAAATTGAATCATTGAAACGGAGCACGAGCAATAAAAAGTCCAACCGGTAACTTTTTTGACATAACTTATGTTATTCGTTCGTACTCACTGTTGAATAATGACTTCAGTGACTTTCACTCAAATGCATCTCATTCACTGAATAACGATGTGACGAAGTGTGAGACAATAGAATTCTATACTTCAACTTCAGAATCTCGTTATCACGGAAAGAAAAGAATCAGTCAGTCAGTACCGTCATTTCGACTGCTCGGCCATAAATAAATTGGATTACGCTAAGGTACGAGACTAGGAAAAAATCTTAGAAAGTGATCATCCAAATAATCGCAATTAACTAACCAAATTCGCATTTCTTAGTTGAACCGTCTTTTCGCTTTAACAAGCACATTGAGCTTTAATTGGATTTGCATTTCAGGTGTCTTATTTGGGCGTGGACACTTTGAATGGAACTCCTCCTCCTCTTGTAAGAGATACCTACTACGATGAACTGGATGTGAAGATTCCGTACACCGAAGCATCCAAGGGTTACAAAAAGAAAACCTACAGAGGATCTGTAGCGTACATGCAGTAAGTTTCAAATTCTTTTATTTGAATGGTTACACAATCTATAAGTGAACATCATAATTTGGAAACATGTGCATAAGAAATCTCAAACAATGAATTAAAAGCTATTTCTTACTCTTCGAGGAAACATACTTTCGTAACACAAAATGATTTTTTTTTTAAAAGAATGGAACTGAATTACTGAAAGAGAGAGCCAGAGAGTTCTACCTTCGGTTTTACCGCTAACTAGAAATTCCTAAGTCACCGTTGCTGTTTTAGAAAAGTAAGGTTAAGTAGTTATGCGCGGCTTCAAAACGCAGTGCCTTCCGTCCGCTGCGGAGCCGATCCAGGCTAGTTTGATTCCTGCGTCGTGCGTCGTCGTTTTCTGCAACGTGTCTCCATTTTTGCTCTGTTATAATGTACATACAAGAATTGCTGTTTTTGAGAAGAAGGTGGCAAAATGTATATTACTTTATTCTGATTCATAAACTTTTATGAAAGAAAATAAAGAAAAAAAAGTCGGCTTTAAAAAAATATTTTAATTTATTAGTCTTGAGATTTCTTTGATGAATGAAGATCTGCTTTACTTTCTACTTTGTGATGAATAAAATATTTAATAGTTTAAAAGACTGCTGTTGCAGGAAAAAAAAATCCAATATCAAATTTCATTTTTTTATTTTAAGCACTTAATTTTTATTTATTTATTTATTTATTTATTTATTTTTTTTGCTTATATTCATACTTAAGTATGGCTGGAATGGGGGCGGGTATCTAATTGTTTATTATTTATTTAAAATTCGTAGTTTCTATGTTTTCTGGAACTTGTGTGAGAAGTTCAGATTTTTTTAATTGGAAATCACCCATGATTACTTGAAATTATGATAAAAACAGAAAATACCTGAGGGTTAAGCACTGGCGTAGATAAGGGGGTAGTTTTGGGGATAAAACGCCCCCTGAAGTGGTGAAGATTGTCTGGAATTTTGCCAATTTTTCTTGTAAAACCAAGAAATTAGCTCACTTTTCCCGAAGAAAGCCCCCCCCCCCCCTGAAATCTGGGTCTAGCTACGCTACTGGAGTTAAGGACAGCTTCTCGTGTGGAGAAATCGGTCTTTTATGTCGATTGGAGGAAGCACTTGAAATTTCCTCGGAAATTTGGTCCAAGACAAATTTATATAATTCTGGAGTCAGTCGAAAATACTCCCTAATTTCCGACTGTCTTTGGAGAGATGTCTGTTTATGCGCAAATTAAATGCCCCTTCTTCCTTTCTACTTTTTATAATGGGGTTCGTTTCTTCCCGCGGAAGAAACTCACAAAATTGAAGCATTTCATCGTTTTCTTCCTCTTCAAGCAGCATTGCTGTTAATACAAGAGCTTTAAAATCCATGTTCGCTTTTTTTATCAATCACTTTAAAAATGCCTACTATCTGCCGCCCTTCTGCTCCGAAGGAAACGGTTTGGTCAGTTTTTCGCGCGCGATGAAGCGTCTTCTAGGAAACCACCCTTTCCGCTGCAAGACGCTCTCCTCCCCGCTGACGCACAGCAGAGCGACGAAAACGCTCTCTTGGAAACCATAGCTTTAAAAATCGGTAATACGCATTGAAATTTTTAAAATGCGTATTTTCACTCTGCATTTTAAAACAGCTTTTAGCTTGTTAAGTATTGCAAGATAAATACAATATTCTTCCATTTAGTTAATTTTATTTTTCATTATTAATAGAGCTCAAAACTCGGGGTCGCCAGTCGCCAAATGCGACCAACTTTCACGTTTTGGCGACCATTGTTTTCATTAAAGACGCCAATGTAGCTACTATTTGCTAATGCTAAAACCCTTTCCTGACCTTTAATCTTGACAAGTGACCTTTTCCCAAATTCTCTTGTCCACTAAAAGTTCAATAAAGAAGAAAGAAATAGGAGTTAATTTTTGCGCCACACGGAAACTAGTTTTTCCTCCGATTGTTTACCGGAAATTGCTTACCGTGTTTGAAATTTCAATCTTTTTCCATCCTGGAATTATTTCAATTTTCTTGAAAGTTGTAAGATTTTTTTTGCATGCACAACCTTAAATCTGCTTATTTGTCGTTTCATTTCAAGAATTAAAAAAGAAAAAAATGTATTGTAGAAAATAAATTGTAGAAACCGCCAAAATCATGCACGTGCTTCGCCGAAAATTGGATTCTTCGTTAGAGATTTTAATCCTTTTGCATCGGGTACAAATTTCAATTATTTTCTAAATTAGAAGATATTTTTCACACATGCTACCCTAAATATGCTTATTTTGCATTTTATTTTAATAGTTTCTGGCTTTTTTTTTTTTTTTGAACTGTGGTGATATTGAGCACGTGTTTGTCGAAAATTGCGTTTATTACAATTTTTCACTACTATTAAATCACTATTATTGTTTTATTTATTTATTTACTTCAAATTTGATTTTAGTATTGACAGATATTTACTTTTTAGAAAATTGTTAATGTAGCTGTACGTACGCTACGCTCTGGCTCAAGGTCACAGCAGCAGTGGTTTTCACTCTGAACGCGGATATCTGTAAAGAGAGTTTATTATTATTATCTTTTTATTTTCACTCCTTCAGAAAATAAAATACTCCTCCAACAACCTCCAAGGAGTATTTTCACTCTTTGACAAAAATTCCTAGCGCAACCTCTGACTATAGCTATATTAAATTTCATATAGTGGGGAAAAGAAAAGTTTCTTTTAATTATTCGTGTCATTAATATGGTGGTTTATACCAAAAAAAGGGGGGGGGGGTGACTTTTTGTTTGCTCCAAGAAAGTTCACCTCATGAAGGAAAATTTAAATGAGCGTATAGGTTAGTAAAGTAATAAAAAACGAAAATATAATATTTAAAAATTTCATTCCAAACTCATATCGTTTTCTGGTTTCTAGGGTTCCAATGGAACAGCAGGGCATGGTCCTTCCCGACATGTCCGAGGAAGAGGATGATGGCGAGACGGCCAGCGAGGTGATGGGGCCCAGGCGCCCGTCCATGTACTCTCTATTCCACAGTAAAAGTGCCAAAGACGTCAGTCCTGCCAGCAGCTTCACCAACTTAGACAACCGCTCTATCGCATCCGTCGACTCCGAGTTCAAGAGCTCCCTGCCGAACCTCTCCACAGTGGGCAACAAAAATGCATCAGGTACCTTGGGGTAAGATCATGCCCCTTTCAATTCTTAAACAAATGCTTGGGCGGGGGAACACAAATGTATCGTATTTGTCAGGTGTTGCAATTGACTGGATCCGTTTTAATTTACTTATAGCAGGCACGACCACCTTGTTCGTGTTTGAAAGGAACAGGTGGAGAAATGACCGTAACAGAAAATGAATTGGGATCATTGGGTTGAAAATCATTGGATGACGGCACAATACAATGCGATAACACACGGGGTCAATTAATTATGTTTCAGACGGAAAAAACATTTAATTTTAAATTAACAAAGAATGTTACTTCTTATGATTTATGTATTGCGATGTTATGCATGAGGTAAAAGGCACAAGTTACGGAGTTTTTCAGTGTATTATAATGGATTGCAAATAAAAAAGTCTGTAGATTATTACAAAAATATACTTTATTAATAAAAAAAATCCCAGCTTGCTGTGTTTCTGATAAAGATTTATACACAAGCCGCAAAACCATTTGAGCGTTTGACTCATAAAGTGATAATGCTAAATTCTTACTTGATATTTTCATTAAAAAAAAAAATATCTTCTTTAATTTATTTTTTTTTTTTTGCAAAGAATAAACTTTTTTCAACAATCTACCGCTATTTAATGCGCTATTTCGAAAATCACATTAATCTTCTGTTCGATGTCAGCAATAAAACCTTTTCTTGTAGTTCAAAATTTTGTGACCTAGAGAGCAATGCTTCACGAGTACTGTTTAATTTCTGAATAGTTGATGCCCAAGTATTCCATGGCCGCTAGTCATATCAAACAGAAGCAAAACTAACAAAAAATTACCTTTGGTATTGCTCATATTCTAATACGTAAACTAAAAACTACCAAACGCGTAAAACTAAAATCTTTGTAAAAAAAAAACATACCAAATTAAAAATAGATCTCAGATTTCAAAATTTTTTTACATAGCAAAACTTTTTAAAAATAGAATAAATGTCTGAAATTACTGTAAGAGCGGCCATTTTTATAACCGTCAATAACTATAATCAGGATTTTATTTAGTTATGTGAACATGGTATAGACAGGTCTTTTTCTTTTCTTATACGGACTTTGATAAAATCCAGTCTGCAGCAACAAATTTGAACCATATGGTGAAATTAAAAAATCGTACAATATTTTCAATAAACATTCTTCTAAATTAGTTCTTTTGGCTTAGTACGATAAATGTGACATAAAAAGGGAATTTAAAATTAATACACCCCCCCCCCTACACTACTAGATCACAAATTCGAGTAATATGTTTAAAAAATATCAGCCACCGGTGTTACTATTAATATTATTTCTGAATTGTGTTGTATACATCGTCAGTATTCTGGTAAAAATCATTAAGTCCAAAACTAATGTTTTGAGATATAACCAAGAACAATATTTGAAAACAGTAAAATTTATTTCACGAACTTTTAGTTGTTGCAACAGGTTTACAAATAATGATCTGATTAGTTTATGACGAGAAATATTTAATCAAAAGTCCTAATTATCGGCATTATTCCGTGAAAGGTTTGTTTGTGAAGTTTTAACCTGGTTAAGATCGGTCCCGTATTCGTCGGCGTTCAGCGTTCAGGCAAAAGCAACTAAAATGCAGCAAATCGCTGAGTGGACTGATTAGCTTTTATCTGGAATGTTGCTACAGAACTTAGTGGAATCTGAATATTTCTGTTTCTATTGGAAACAGAAAGTCAATGAACTAAGTGAATTTTGTTAGACTAATTATTAGCTTCAATTCTAGACGGCGAAATGATATTTATCTCAAAATCGCAATTTTTGAGCTTAGTGACTTTTACTAGAATACCGAGGATATAATTAATCGAAAAAGCCGGAACTCAAAACTAATACAAACTTAAACTAATTTATTTTATCAGGATAGAATCCCCTCCGAAGTAGTTTTTGAATGTGGCACCAAAAGGGGAGGAGAGGGGGGTAAATAATTTCATTAAAGTGAAATTCTTTATTTTCAGTGTGTCGATCTAATAGTTTAGTTCATTTCCAGGATCGACAAAGGTTCCTCTCCCTCCCCTATTTTTTAAAAAATGAATTAAGGGAGCGAAAAATGCATGTTGAAAATGACAGAACCTTAGGTGGGGAGATGGGGAGTGAGACTTTATGAAGATAACAATGATTATTTTACGCTTTTTTGAAGCTATGCTGATAATATTTAGACATTTTCCTACACCTCTAATGATTAAATTCAGTCTTGTTAAAGGAAATAGGCTGATTCATGTAAAGGCTGTTTTGTTTTAGGTGAAAGAACCACTTTTCGTGATTTATTTTTCAAATTTTTTATGGTATCTAAAATTATTCAGAATGCTGGACGACCTATATAAACTAGTAGTATTTACATTGCACATTTGTTTATAAATTTAAAAATAATATTAAAATATTTAAAAACGTATTTTTGGATCTTATAAATAAAATTCTCAACTGTTCATGTCTGTTAATAACTTGATGCATTTTTTAGACCTAATCAAAAGTCTCCTCCAGTTTTGGATATGGCTACAGCGGAAGATGATGAAATTGTTTTGCAAGAGGTGATAGTAGAACGCAACGAAAAAAGTGTGCCTACTGTAGCCAGATCAGATAGTCTACAGATTCCAGGAGCATTTGCCTCGAGGATCGGCGGAACGTCACTGATACGAGGTTTAAGCCCAAAAATTGCTCCGAAGTTTCCGAGAGAAAAATTGAAAAGTATGTTTAAGAAAAGGAAACTTTCTTCAGCATTCCCTTTCTATAAGTTGAAAGGAGTTCGTTTTAGTAAAGACACAAAAGAACACGAGGACGAATCAGTGCACCAATCACTTTTAGACATCAGTTATCAGGAGCCAATGGAACTTGAGATAACATTGTCCACGCCTGAGCTTACGGAAACAGAAAAAGTGACAGGAGTTCATCCGTACTATTTCACGCAACAAACAGTAACAGCTACGACCCATATGGTGACTGGTGGAGCATTTACAGTCAAGCAGCCATCACTTCTACGATATGGATCAGAGGAAGAGAACCACAAAAAGTTGGCGAAAATACAACGATCTAACAGTTTGCCAAATATGTCGCATTCGGGGACTTTGATACCATATATTCATGATCCTATCATAATTTCATCATTGAAAAAAGTCTCTGAAGCCATAAAAAAGAAAACCAAGAAAACGAAACGAAAGAGAAAATCTCCACCGCCAAAAGTAGACACAGATGTGGATAAACTACATAGTGATACTGACATTGCAGATGATTCTAAATTAGGAGCGGATGTAGAATCAAGAAGGAATACATTACCGCAAATAACGTTAACGAAGTGCGGCCATAAAGTATCAGTAAGTTTAGCGACATCAGCGAGCAGTTTAGGACATTCCAGTAGTAAAAGTTCTGGTTTAGGAACGGTCGTTCAAACAAAAGATCAAGACGGCGAAACTAAATGTCAAAATGCTTCGTCTAGGACTTCGTCAAACATATGTGCATCCATGCCAAAGGACAAACAGCAGACAGCTTTAGAACCACATTCCACGACTGATAAAACTACTAAAATATCTGAATCGACCAAATCTCCTCCTGCTGTCACGAAACCACCGCTAGATGAAGCTAAACGTAAATCACGTTCAAGAAAATCGCCTCCTCCAAAACGGCCGGAGACTCTCGTGTTTGATACTAAACCAATATCCAAGCCAACTAAAAAAATTGCCGGAATAGCACTCAAGAGTTCGCCTTCCTTTTCCGGAGAATCCGAAAGTGTTCCTTCTAGTCCAACTTCAGACATTCCCAGTCCAACAACTGCAGAATCTAAACCATCAATTTCTAGAATTCCCAAAGAAAGACTGTCGTCTTCAGTTAGCCCAAAACGTCCCCCGGTGAAAGAAGCAACCCAACAATTACCAGCTCAATTTTCTGCAGCTCGAGCAGATACGACAATTACGATTTCTGATTTTCCGGAAGATGCCCCTTTAGAAGAAGATCAAAAGATTAATCAATCTACGACACCACCAGAGCCTCCCCAACGTCACGTCTCCCGGACTATCGGGAAAGCTAAGAAGTGATCACAAAATGAAATGAAATGATAGTGACTACATTATTGGGAAAAAGAGAAAAACAAGTACGAGAATTATGTTCGTGCAAACAAATGATCAGATGCCTTAAATGTCTGAAGGAGAAACAAAAGCATTGGAAAAGCAGCATGAAAAAGATCAAAACAAATAATCCATGTTTAGTGATTTCAAATGAGTTCATTTTTGGATTTAACACTTTAAACCAATGAACTCTACAGCTGCTTCAGAGAAACTATGGGAACTTCTTTTTTTTGAATGACATCCGTCCATAGAAGGGAAAACCAACCGCATTCAGGGCCAATGGAAATCTTTTACTGAAAGAAATACCGTTTCATTAACAAGAGTTAAGGAGCAAATGCTTTTCAATGCCAAAAACCTTTAGGAAATCTTAAAAACATTATAGAACACCCATACAAAATATGGCATGAATTGCTCATACTTTGATGAAATTCAGGGATTTGATTCATTCCTTGTCTCCACACTATAACTTAGATATATATTAGTTCATGGTGGAACATGAAAATGTAACACACAATCAATTTTAGATCTCAATCGCAAAGTTGATTCAATTGAATCATGGGAAGTTCTTGGGTTTGTTGTCGCAAAGATCTCTTCCATTATAATCATTATAATGTCACATATTTATTTTTCTTTTATAACTGATAATTTTAGATGTTTTAAAGTTAATGAACGCATTAAAATATGTAATGATCATTGATGGAAATGACTGAAGGTAAAAGAAATAAAAAATCTTAACATCAGATTTTTTTTTACTTTTATTTATTTTAAAAATTGTTATTCTTGCTTAAGCACTGTGAAATAGATAATTGAATTTGAGCAATTTAGTCAATTATCATAAAAATTCTGAAACATCAACAACATCAGTAAACTGTATGACTGTAATATGTTAAACTTCTTACATTAGTTAAAACACAAAAGTACATAACATTCTTTATTTTTAGTAAAACAGAAAGTCTATGTAAAAAACTGGTTTACCTTATAAAAATATTGTTAGATTTTTTAATTGAACCCCTACACTGAAAACCCAAATGAAAACATAATGTATTAAGCTCTTTTAACTACAAATGAAATGAGTGTGCAGCACATAACGTTACATGGAAATTATTATAAATTAAATTGATAAACAAAGACTCCCAATTCCACCCTAAAATAATAGGTATAATACAACAACAAATACTGTCTTCCTTCTCTCGATATATATATAGTATATGTATATATAATCAGGGCCCGACTTAGCCCAATTGGGGCCCGGGGCAAAACACTATTTGGGGGCCCCTTCTGCTTCACTACTTCAGCAACAAAGAAAAACTGAAAAACTATTCAATTTGGGGCCCCCTCACATGTGGGGGCCCGGGGCGGCTGCCCCGTATGCCCCTGCCTTAATCAGGCCCTGTATATAATATTCATAGTTAACACTTCTATTACATACTTGGGTTAATGTGAATAGATATGGTGACTGAAGCTCAAATTTTAATTCACGTGCTGTAGCTTCCCATGTTATTGCTCAAAGGTGACAATGGGCAATCAAAGGCATAGTTTGAAATTCCTCAAGGAAGTTGCTCATGCTAATGATAGCGAATTCTGATGATAGGAAAGACAAATGCAAGTAAAAGCAATCAGAATTTCACTTTGATGCTATACAGATAGTTTGCACACATGAAATTGGTTAGAGCAACATACCTTTTTAAAACTATGAGGAACAATTTCATTTTTACTAGAATAATTCTTCAGCTTAAAGTGAGCAATATTCACGTACTAAAATAAAAATGACTTCAACCAAGAAAAATGAATTAGTTTTAAATTATGGTTAAATTAAGGTGTGGTTATAGAATACATGTAAACAGGATAAACTTTTCTATCATATAATTAACAAGTATTACCGTTTGCAATAAACATTTTGATGCATTAAATTCAAGTGCATATATCATTAAATATAATTCATCAATGGATATTTAGTCACGACAATTCAGAATATGTGACACTACATGCATAAATCCAAAGGCGTATTACATAATAAAAATATTTTACTCTATTATACATTTAGAAAACTCATACTGCATTTTAATAGCTACATTGTACAAAACGAGACCTACGTTATAATACAGATCTGTCCATTTAACTACTTTAAATAACTGTCCGCGATTTTTGCTCGATGGATAGTGTCTGTTATTAAAATTTTGCTTTTTTCCCACACATTCTATTTATGATTTTGAAGCAAAACTATTATTGAAATAAAATTTTAAAATCTCACAATTTCTTAAAATTAACTAGGAGCTTAATTTGAAAGTAATCCCTTACAAAATTTAGCAAAAATTATTTTCCTACAATTAGCTTTTCTTAAGCTTGTCAAAGATTATTGCGGTTTATAAACACTTCTAAAATTGAAATCTTAACTACCTATACAGTACTTCTTATTACTACGCTTTAACTGAAACTCAAAATTGCGTAAAATGAAACATAAACAAAATAGCACGCTTTCAATGAAAAGCAAGCTTTGAGGTGCCATGCTTAGGGACCTCTAGCGATTTCAAGCGGACAAACAATATTATCAAGAAGACAGGTCATTATTATAATGGCGGTCTCGGTACAAAATATCCACAAGTTGATCAAAAATATTCCTTCCCACAGAAATAAACAATAAAAGTAAGTGAATTCAAAACATGCAAATATGTATCCTCAAAAACATTGCACTTCCACCCACCGGATACTTCGAACACAACAAGTCTGTTGAAATTATTGAAAGCAAATTTAGATACAGGTTAAAAGTAAAATAAGCTTTACGAACAATAAAAATATAACAAGTTATAATTTTGTTTGGTTTTAAGTAAGTATGGTACTAATTCCTTTTAAGATTCCAGTATTTAAATTTAAGAACTTTATATTTTAAATATGTTCAATAAAATATGTAGTGGTTTGGTAAATGTCAATAAAAATATGGTAGAATTATTATACTGACATTATCATTTTAAACATTTCCCAGCAGAATTTTAACCAGTTCAATCTTTTCCTGCCTAGAGCCTATCAAAAAAGAAAGTGCCGACTTTTGGGTTGTCTCTGGTTCTCCTGAAAACTAACATAAATTTTTAACATGAATGATGAGGTCGAACCACTCGAAAGACCTTTGAAAAAATGGGAACTAAATCCATTAAAATTATGAAGAAAAATGAAACACAAAATAAGTCTGAGTTGTACATATATTAAAAATTTCAATGACATCAACTGAAGATTTTGAAAGGAGTAACATATTAAGACTATCTTACAATGACATTTAGCTTGATAGTAATAATAAGATACTTTTACAAATTGAAAAGCAGTTTTTAAAAAAATGTTTAAAAACCCCAATAATAATGTTTTGCTTTTGTATTGCTTGGATTGTATTAATAATTATGCTCTGAAACTTAAAAAGAAGAACCAATAATTGCTTCCTAAAGATATTGCAGACACTTTGAGGCCAAACAGTGAAATTATGCAGAACAAGTAAATATTATGTTCACACTTGGAAAATTCATCTCAAAAGAAAAAAAAGTTATTTAACAGAGTTGGTTGCACAGAAGAATTCCTTGTATGTACATTCACAATGGAAACATGAAAATTAATATTATTTTACAGCATCTTTGATGAATTTAAACCAAAAATAAAAAGTTATCAAAAATCAAATCAGAATAATTAGCCCCTTGCTCTAGAAAAATTTAATCCTTAAAGCATGCATTTCTAGTCAATGAGAAGTAATATTTATGGAAACAGAATAATTTAAATAAAATTAAAAGAAAGAACTGATGCGGAAAACAGTATTAAATTATATGAAACATAATATCTACATTAAATATAATAGCTAAAGTAAAATTTTGGTTTTGTTAAAAAATATCCACTCAAATTTTACTGCGGCAGAACATTATAAGATATTTTAAAGCAAATTAAATGTGATTTATTTACATTAAGTATGAATATTTCACAGAAGTGGTAGAGTAAATGATCTTTAAACCGCCAATCTATAAAGTACAATTCCCCATAAACTATAAAATTTCTCAGTAGTAAATGGTAAATTTTGCTATCAAGAAATCCCTATATCTAAAAGTGCAAAAATAACGGCACTTGCTAGTGAATAAGTTTTAAAATTTTCATGTTTTCTCCTTAATTCAAAGCTTTTAAACAAAAAATACAATTTATATAGCAAAATAGTTTTAAAAAAATAAAATGAGTGACGTGATGAAATAAACAGATAATGGTGGCAGACTGTAAGTACAGCCGAAAAACAGTGGAGCAAGCAAAAACTTAAGAAATAAAGCTATACGATATGAAAATTACTTTTTATAGTGCAGAATATTTATTTTTGAATAACAATGAATGTAATTAAGTTGCAGAATTTGAGAATTGAAACTATTTGTATTCTTAAATCATTAAGAAGTGCAAATGTATTGATATATTCCAAATATCACTGAGCATATTTACCAGAAAAAAGTTATTAATTTGAGAACTGATTCATAAAATGCGAAAATCTATAAAATGCAAAATCTCTGATCCGAAGATGTTCATTGCAAGAATCTTCCCCAGTATTTTATGAATTAATATTAATAGGCAGTTGGACTTGGTCAGTAGAGAAAAATTATGCTTAACTTTTTATAAAAAGCTGCTGCGGAATGTTATGTTATTCAGGGAAAATAGTGACACAAAAGAACATAATAAAAAGACTAGAAAAACGAGAATCTAAAAAAGTTCCATTAATAAATTCCTTAACTTAATAGAATCTTTTGCATAAATAGCCCTCACAAATGCAGCTAACATATAACCCATGCAAGAAACTCAAGTTAAAACAGCAATGCAACAAAATTATCACAGTTGTTCTCAAAGGATTCAATCAAGATCCTCTCTCGGTGTCCAGACAGTGATGGAATCATCAGCATTTGCACTGACTAAAATGGAATTGCATGAAGAAATCTGCAATGACACAACATCAGTAATTATGCATAAGCAAAGGTCAATCAAAATTTAACACTAAAAACTGATATTTCATACAAGCATTAAAACAAATAAAAAATTCCAAAAGAAGTGCATATGAAAGATGTTGTCAACTTCATTTGTCATTTTGTTTGCTGATGATGCTCCACAATGAATGGTGATTCAGATATCTGTTTGTAGTAGTAAAATTAGCCTTTTTTCGTTTTTATTTATTTTTTAATAAAAGCATGAATACTAACAATAGCTATAACAAATAAATGAATAAAAATTTGTGATTTAGAGGAAAAGTTATCACTAAAAATCCTTCAAAACCAGATGAAACAATTTCAGAAACTTGGCTGCCTGCTTAAGTACATATTTTAAACAAAGTAACAGTTTTTTTTTCTTAACTCAGAGATGAAATTACTCATCTTTTTCAGATGCAGCAACAGAGAATGAAACGTAAGTTGCAATGTATGGTTAAATTATTCATAAAATTTACGGATCTATTAATTCCCCAAAACCTGAATTTAATACAAAAATATTAAAACATTATAAGGTAAATGGCCCGGTAGTGGACACTGCTCTAGTAGTGGACACTTAGATCTTTAAGCTCCTAAAATAAGCGAATGTAACATTAAACGTGAATGAAATTATCAGAACCTGTCCTAGTTCTATGCGGATAGCACTATGAATTGTTCAGCGAACGATTCCTAGTGCTGGTTAATAGAACTAAAGTTGGCATGGAGCATCTATGCAAGTACATGGATCATAATATTTAATAGATGTCTCCACAACGGTCACATATGCTACTCTTCCTAAAGCCGATTAATAAGGTGGTTAGGGATTTGGGGAAAATATATGAGAAAAAAGCGTGATATCATTTATGAATGGCTCTTAGTCATTTTAAAAATTATTCCTCCAAGTTAACAGCATAACATAGATATTAATTTCTGTCCACTACTAATGCAGATACGTGTCTTATAAATGTCCACTATAGATACAAATTAAGCGTTTAGTAAATTTGAAGTAAAAATCCTAATTTTTCATGAACTGACATTTTATAGGTAAATAATTTTTAGAGAAATAGTTCACGATTAAGTTAAATATGCAAATATTGATGTAAGACCCTTTAAAAAATTTTGCCACATAAAAGACTAGAAAAATTTTCTTAACTGTGTCCACTACCTGGTCATTTACCTTATTAGCATTTCAAAAAGTGCATTTAAATGAGCTATTTCTATGATTTAAAGATACATAAAATTAAGCAAAAGTATTAAATGCAAGTTATTTTTGTGATGATAATTATAAACTTGATCTCTCTTTTATTCATATGTAATTAGTTAAGGCATAAACTAATACGAGGTCTGTCTAAAAAGTATCCAACCTTAATTTTTCCCGCGCAAAGTAGTGATTCTAAGGCGGCGCCACAGTGCTCGGTGGAAGGAGGAACCTTAATGCGCATGCTTGAAATTTTTCACCGCGTTCACATGTACCAGTCGCTGGCTGGTGGTCGACAAGTAAGGTGCTGTTCGTAGTGTTCGTCGGATTTAGTTTTCTCACAAGATGACTGAACGAATTGAACAAAGATACTGCATCCAATTCTGTCAAAAGCTTGGTGATTCTCAAAGCCAAACAATTCGTAAGAATCAGCAGGTGTTTGGAGAAGATGCGATGGGTGTAACATAAATTAAGGAGTGGTTCAACCGATTCAAATATGGCCGAACATCAGCGAAGAGTGAGCAGCGTTGTGGCAGACCCACAACTGCTCGGAGTGCAGCTGTTGTCGAGAGGGTGCGAAATTTGGTGGTGGCAGATCGTCGTTTGACAGTGCGGGAGATTTCAGAAGAGGTTGGAGTGAGTAAAGATTCTGTACATGCAATTTTGCATGAAGATTTGAACATGAACCGAGTGGCTGCAAAATTCGTACCCAAGTTGTTGTCGCCGGAACAAAAAGACCTTTGTTTTGACATTGCACAGGACCTTCTGGACACCGCCAACACTGATCCTGGGTTTCTGAACAGTGTGATAACTGGAGATGCGACATGAGTGTACGGGTACGACCCAGAAACAAAAAGACAGTCGTCGCAATGGAAGCATCCCAATTCTCCAAGGCCGAAGAAAGCGCGGCAGGTGCGAAGCAAAGTCAAGGTGATGCTGACTGTTTTTTTTGATGTACGTGGAATTGTGCATCATGAATACGCATCGGAAGGACAAACTGACAAAGGAGTACTATCAAGATATTCTGCGTCGACTCCATGAAGCAGTTCGGAGCAAAAGACGAGACATGTGGACGGCGAACAACTGGCACTTCCATCATGACAACGCCCCTGCACATTCAGCCCAATTGATCCACACTTTCTTAGCCAAACATGGAATTACAACCATTCGCCAACCTCCCTACTCTCCAGACCTGGCTCCTTGCGACTTTTGGTTGTTTCCGAAATTGAAGACGCCACTGAAAGGATCCCGTTTTGAGATAATGCGGAATGTGACGACAGAGCTGAACACCATTCCAAAAGAAGACTTCCAGAGGTGTTTCCAGCAGTGGAGGGATCGATATGCTAAGTATGTGCAAGCACAAGGGGCCTACTTTGAAGGGGATTAGGGTCCCAACTCCGTCAGGTATTCGAAATATTTTTTATGGCGAAAGGTCGCATACTTTTTAGACAGACCTCGTATACTATTCCATTTAAAGATTTTAAATGTTACATTGCCATTAAAAAATAGCAAAGGAACAATGTAAATCATGGGCACTCTTTTCATACCATTAACTTATCATGCACCATTTTGTAACAACGACATTATGTCTCAAAATATTTTTTTGTAAAGTAGTATAAAGAAATATACATACTTTTGCAACTTCTGCATTGGTTTGAAGTACTGTGATCGGTTGTGGTTCAGCATTGGGTTCTAGGACGCGTATGGTTTTATCTGTTGAACATGTGATTATTGAACCAAGGTTGTGCTGTATACCAGTAACCTTATGCTGATGACCAGATTTATAGCTCTGAAATAGATATCGGACAAGAAAAAATTCAATTAGATTACAATATTGCTTAGTAAATAGTTAATTAAAAAACATTAGAATTTTTAAAAAATTACTATCATTTAATTTAGCTGCATTTTTTTTCTCACTGGGAAATCTTTGAGAATTGAGTTTGGATTAAAAAATAACTATAAACGTACTTCAAATATTTGCACATATATATATGATAATGGGTCAGCATTTACATTAAGGGGACTTGGCACCTTTCAAATGTAGAAAATCGATTAAAATACAGATTTTTCAATTTCTTGCTTAAAATGGGGTTTGGCTCTCCTAGTATATCTGAGAGAAGTTTTGAGGCGACACAACCAATATAAATGTAGTTAAGAAGTAAGAAAATTCAAATATTTCTGATCTTTTAGAAGGATTTTGTATTCTTTAAACTGCGTCTTCTCGGTTTGTGTTTTTTTTTGCAATATTGTAGTACTTAAATTGCTAAAACTTCTACATATATTCATGTAGTAACTTGAAATTTTTGTTGTGTGTTCAATATGTTGTGCTTGATGAAATTAGGGATGGATTTTGCTATATATTTGCAAAAAAAAATTTAAAATTGAAAATGTAACAAAAGTCGCTTTTTTTTCTGTGTTCTACCATCGATGTAATTTTAAAAACTTTTTTTTCAGAAACTAATTATTTAATAGTAAAACCCATCCCTAAAATTGTAAACCATACTATGATAAGTAAAAAAAAAATTGGTAAAAAAAAAGTCAAGAAATGAAGAAGAAGAAAGAAATTTAAAATCGTTAAATTATTTTTAAAATTAACTTTTAAAATTTTCTGTTAGCTGAATTTTGATTTTTCACATGAAAATCATTTTGTTGAACAACAGCACTTCATAATATACAAATGAAATAGGTAAAAGTTCTTAAATAAAATAAAATGTCAAAAGGTGCCCAGTCCCCTTAATCATGATCAGAGTGTATAAAAATTCATGATTTAAAAAGATTCATTAAAAAAGGTTAAATATGCTTTTCATTAATTTATCTTTTTTTCTTCTTATTTATTAGTATCTTTTCCCCCTCCAAGTTGATATAAATACTGACTACTTCACAAAAAGTAAAAGTTTTTAAAACTCTGTAAAAGTTAACTTTAGACTCTTAAAAAAAATGCATAATTTTTTCTTTTTATTGAAATAAATATTTTTATATAGAGTTCATTGGAAACCAAACATGGATGTATGAATACAGTGAATAATCAGCATTAGTGAAGTACAAATTTGGTGACACTGCTTATGCTATCTAGTTGCCTAGGCACAATTTGTCAATAAGACCTACCAAACCATTTCCACAACAATGTCCGACATATCGCCCTTCCACAGCCTACCAGATCACTAGGTCATGTTCCGGGCGAGTATATTTGACACATGCAGGGAAAACAATTTCAGTCAACTAGGAGCGCCACAAAACAACTCAACTCAACAGACTCCTTGCCCCACTGAGTATCAATTTGTATGACAGCAGGCATAACTTTACAACTTACTGAAATTATTTTTTCCTTTCTAAATCAAAGATGATTTTGTTTTGAATTTGAAAACATTTGTTCGTTTATGCACTCATTACTACACATAGTAAATTTCATGAATGTGCTCAAATTTTTTTACGGCTGCAATGTTCCTTCTTTTTTTGCATGAGTATACGAAAATAAGGATAGCCTAGGAAAGACTACATAAATAAAATATGTCCCACTCATTTTTAAAGTTTATAGTGTCTTTCCTTCAACTATTCATAGAAGCTTTAAAATTGGAAAGATTTTAAAATGAAGCAAATGAAATAACCGAAGAGCAAATACATAGAAATTGAACAATAAAAAGCACCCCAATAAAGAATATGATCCTTTTTAAATTTCAAAATTTAAAAGTGAGTAAATCACTTACCTGTAAAAAATCATAGTCTTGATTTGGATCTATAACATGAATAGAACCTTCAACATCACCAACAAGAATTTGACCATCATTATAAGACATACTCATTGGAAATCCTTCAAACTGCAAAAGTAAACAAATAAATTAGAAGAAAGTATGGATTTTATTATGTACATTTCTGGTAGTGAAGGGATCACTGTAACTTTTGTTTTATCCTCAAAAAAGAAAGAAAAACTATTAGTAATATTTTTCTTAGCAAAGGGCGCCATACAAAAATTTTAATTATAAAAAAAGTGCATTGACTTGAACAAGTCTGTAATAAAGTGCACTTAAAGATAACAAAATGATTTCAAAAGCTTATTTTATCTTGGAACAATATCAGAAGTTTACAGAAAATGTTAACTGCATTACTGTTTGTCCTGTACCTTCTCCAGGGATCGCACAAGAGCAGATTTAGATCTGTTTTCAGACCCTTCACAAAATTCCAATTAACCAAAACAGACGTTTCACAAAATTCCCATCAGTCAAAACTCTTGAAATTCCAATAAATCAAAACGAACCCTTCAGAAAATTCCATTCCATCAAAACGGACCCCATCATAAAAGTTCATTCCATCAAAATGGGACCTTCACAAAATTCAGAGCTACCAAATCGTACTTTTTACAGAATTATTAATTAGATAAGTGGAAAAATATTACAATATTTTTTTATCACTGCATGCTTAAATTTTGAATTTTCACAAAAATGTTTTTAAATTCACAAAAAACAGACCTTGCTAAAAATGTTAAATAGACTTGTTCTCTAACCACAGGTTAGAACCTGTCCCACTATACCTCTATCAACATGTTCCACTACGCCCCAAAGAAGTATTTGTAGATAAAAAGTTGCAAAAACTTTATTAATGGAGTAAAGATCAATCAGCAATTAAGAAAGCAAACTTTAATTTAATGCAATTATTTTAATTACTGGCTAATTCATAGCTGAAATTTGAAAAATATATCATTTAACTGATTTTTTCAGAATTAATACAGAAACAAAAATGATTGCAGCTACCTTAAAAGATGGAATGTGACAGTGATTAATTTTCATTCTTGATATACAGGAGAACTAAATTATATCCTAATGTTCTAAAAAAACAAGTAACTTGTTTCTCAAACTTACTTTCCAAGTTTTCAGAACATTTCTGGCTATTTTATCATAAACTATAACATGACAGTCTTCAGAACCAGATATTATATATTTTTCATCAGAAACCATACATATCACTGGCTTTTTGTGATGAATGTGCTGAAACATAGGTTGGTCATTGGCTCTGCGATCAAAAAGACTGACACTACGTCCATAGCAGCCACATGTTAAGGTGTTGGCACAGTAAGAAAGGCACAGAACTGGAGAAGCAAGACTTCAGTAGAAAAGAGAAATATTTCAAATTAATTAAGAATGGAATTTTCAAAAAATGTCACTAATTTTTAATAATTAATTAAACAATTGAATCAAAAGGAGATTTTAAAACAATAAATGTTTGAAACTTTGAAACTTTTCAAAATTTCAAAGAAAGTACCAAGATAACTAATTTAAATTTTCTTTCTACATTTAAATAAAAAATACAATAAAACTCAGTGATCTTCTATTTAATTTTTTTAATTTTCTACAGCAGCAAGAGAATAAAAAGAAAAAAAAAAAAAGAGAGAAAGAAAAATTAAGAGCACAACATATTACAAAAAGTTGCTGCAAATAAAAGTACCAATTATAAATGAAGGAGAAATTTTTTTAAAATGATTTCTCAAAAATGTTTAGTAAAATTTAACCATTATATTTTTTATGTTTTTACATAATTATATTATTTATCAAAAAATCAGTAGAAAAGCTGCAAAACAATACAAATTATTCTAAATAAATTCAAATAATTCTAAAAATAAATTCATGACTATCACGACCCAACAAAAATACTAATGAACATGTTTAAATATTAGTGATATCGATTCTAGTTTAAAGTTGATTGTTAAATTGAAAGAAAATATTGAAAACTCATTTTTATTTATAATGTATTATACAGATATTTATACACAAAAGTTTCGTCTTAATTCTGTCTAATTCATTTAACAGACCATGTAATAAAGTATTTTTCCTGTGTAAAACAAAGTTACAGAATTATTTTGAAGCTGGATTGAGCTCATATTATTTAATAATCTTAACTTCATTTGGGTAATAATGGATAGTTCAAAAATATATTGTGAAAGTGTGGGAACGTGTTAATTCAAAAAAGCCTACAAATCAGAAAAATCAGCAAAAAAAAAAAATAGTCTCGTGACAGTCCAGAACCTCATTTACTGTAGTTAATGTTGTGATATCATTTAATGGTTTGCATCAGAAAATTGGTAAAATGACATTGTTCAACAGGAACTGTTTTATTTAAAGGGGGGGGGGGGAGAATGAAACCAAGATTTAATTTAGAATATGGACACTTCTTCTCTTTTAAAATATTTAACATGCTAATATTTAATATACATATGGTTTAAAAATAAGTAAATAAATAACTAAAACATTTTCCAAAAAATATTTTAAAAAAGCAATTTTTTTTCCTTTATTTAATGCGAGTTATAAAAAGCATAACTTTGCACATAACATAGAAAAATGGAAAAGCAACTTAAATAGGTGCAAATAAAATTAAGTAAATTTGGCAGATTGGTTTCAAAAGCAAGCCTGTCATTCAAATTTAATTAATTTTACTTGTACTTAGTTACCTAGGTTTTTTTCTTTCTTTTTGTGTTGTCGAGTTTATTTTTCCACAAAATTAGGGCAATATAGCATATATATTTTACAATTGATTTTTAAACAGAACCAAAATTTACCTATAGGATGACACTTGAACAGATGGTTCATTCAGATCCCATGTTTTTAAATTACAGTCAAAACCACCACTATACAATACTCTATTAGTTTTATCATATGCTACAGACCACAACCAAGCCTGAAAAAGATTAAGCTGTTATTAAAAATTCTATAACAAAAAAAAAGTATTACTATATAAATTTCAAATTTATTCAACAATAAACTATTTTAATTAAAACGCCAAGCTTCTGACATTATGTAAAATCTATGTAAATTATGTTACAAGATATATATTTTTGATTATAAAGAGTTGTGTGCAATATAGAACATTATATCTGACAAAGAACCAATTTTTTCCATAATGCCACTGTAAATTAGTTTAATTTATAATAAGCGAGCAAAGCGAACTTGAACTCGCAAAGCGATTTGAAGGAACTGCATAAGCAGTTCTAAGGGCTAGCAAGCGAGCGGGGGCGGGAGCTCCCTAGTATATATACCACTGAGTATTTTTATGTGTCGAAACTTATCACAGTTCCCTTTATATTTATTTTCCAAATTTTATTCTTTTCAAAATAAGAATACATCTCTGTTACTATAAGATGCGTTTGAAAGCATATATTAACCATCTGGTAATGGAAAATTTTCTCTACACAAAAGAAGAGATGGATGAAAAGAAAAAACAAAATAAATATGTATTCCAACTTACATTACCATGGGCAGCAGCTCTTGAATTTATCAAACAAGAAGCAAAGTTTTCAGCATCAGGTTCAGGAATCATTTCATTCAAGAGGGCAAGATTCCACAGCTTTAAGGCACCATCTCGACCACCAGAAGCACATATCCAACCTTCCTAGGATGGAGGTAATTATTACTAGAGTTATGGACTTCAAAAAGTAACAAGCCAGAGATTTTAAATGTATTGAAATTGGCTATAAACTTTAGTGAAAACTTGAATGTGCTAACAATAAGGGCCATTCCATGCCAATTGAATATGTTATGAGGAAGGAATGCATCTATTTCAGGTCCTTCCTACACCCTGCTATGTCTTTGTTATTTTAAAAACAGTTGAGTGAAAAACTCTCATAGTAAATATTTTTCATTTTCGATTTAGGCTGCATTGCCAAGTTACTCAATATTAAATAACAGCACAAAGAAGAAACACATTAATAAAGCTTTTAAAAAGAGTCAAATTAATATATGTCAATTCTTAATTTAAATACACTTACATGTTTATTAAAAAATACATACATTTGATTATAAAGAGTTTTTAAAAATGTAACTTCAAAGTGTTTAATTCAATACATTTAAACGCATTTGAGGAAATGATGTATGAAACATGTTTGTGATTATTATTTTGTGACAGCATTATCTATATATAAATAGGCAAAGACAAAACAGTCAAGACAGGGTTGGAAAAAACCCCAACCCAGTGGGTTTTTTCGGGTTTTATTGGTTTTTTTTCAGACTTTTGCTGGGTATTTTCAAAAATTTGAGGTTTTCTTTATTTTTATTTGTAAAAGGTTGCCCACACATAATGATATTAATTAAAGGGAAAAACAATAAATATTATGTATTTCTTTTAATAACATTTTATGTTTTAATAAAATAAAAATTTGAAAAAATAAAATAATTGTCTTTTGAATATTAATTTTTCTATTCTGTCTTTTGCAACTATAAATTAACTTTTTAAAAGTCAATTACTTAGCCCCTTGTTTATTCTATTTTTAGTGTTCAATAAAATATCATCAAAGGGTTTAAGAAACAAGTTATTTTTAAGTCTACTTAATTGCAATTATTCTTTGTTTAAAACACTTTAAGCTAATTACTTTCAAAATTACTGCAATCTCTAACATACAGCAATGCCGCAGACGTGCTATAGAGCGTCAAATACGCAAAAATAGGACGTGGAAACTCAAAAAAAAAAAAAAAAAAACATACGCGTTCCGTTTCCTGGGACATATAATTTTTATCCCGGAAAAAAAATAAAGTCAAATATATAAAAAATCGATAGGCAAAAATATTTTTGCGAGCCCTTGACCAGCATTTTTCTTTCAGCTTTTTTTAAATATGGAGCAAGTTTTTCTATCTATCTATATAAAAAGAATAAATAAACCTTTTCATTCATTTCACCTGTTTACCCTTGTTCCCCTCTTGATTGAAATGGACCGAGCCCGTGTTATTCGAGTTTTTGATTATCCGAGGTACCTTTGATCAACATTATCTCTAATAATCGAGGTGCATAAGTCTGCTGCCACTTTTGATTTTCTCTTAAAACATATCTATCATTTTGAGTGAAATTTTAATTTTTTCTTTCTTTTGAGGGGAGGGGTGTGGGGAGGTGTTTGTTTCTATACTTTTTAAATAGAGAATTATTTTGTGAGAAAGAAATTTTATTTTGATTATGTAGAACAATTTGAAATCCATCCAACATTCTTGAATTTTCATCCAGGATAAAAATATATTTGGTTTAAGTCAATATTTTTTTCCCGTTTACATAAGTGGAGTTCAATTTTAAGCATGAAGTTTGAAAAAAACCAACCTGTAGGATTTTTTAAGTGGGTTTTTATTTTTGAGCCAACCCTCAAACTTTTATACCCCTGTACATACATATAAGGACTCAGACCACTATATTATGAAAACATGTTATTATGTTTGGTCTAAATCTGTATTTTTATTTGCTTACAAAAGTAAAGTTCAATTTTAAACAAGAATTTTGAAAAAACCCACCCTTGGGTTTGGTCAAGTGGGTTTTTATTTTTTAGCCAATTCTCAAAATTTTTTAGTTATTACATATAAAGTATGTATTATGAGAGTATGTTATGTTTGGTCGAAATCAGTATTTTTATTTATTTACATAAGTAGAGTTCAATTTTGAGCAAGAATTTTGAAAAAACCCACCTGTGGGTTTTTTCAAGTGCGTTTGTTTTTTGAGCTAAACCTCAAAATTTTATACCCATGACATATAATGTATGTGTTATGAAAGTATTCTGCATTATATTTGGTCTAAATCAGTATTTTTATTAGTTTATTTAGGTAAAATACAATTTAAAGTGACAATTTTGAAAAAACCCACCCGGGTTTTTTCAATTGGGTTTTTTCGGGTTGGGCAAAATCAAACCAACCCTGAGTCAAGAACCATTTTTTCCCATTTTAAACTGATTTTCTCAATTTTTTTTTTGTTGTTTAGTAGCTTTTGACGAGTTTTAGTGATATCAATTAAAAAATTTTGGAAACAGTTTATTATTAGGTAATTATTTACCCCTTTTTTTTTGTTAGGCAAGAATCATTAAAATTATAATGTTATGTTGTTATAATAGCAGATGGCAACATGTCTTTGTTGAGTAAATTATTAGGTAATAAATAAAAAACCCCTTAATAATAATTTAACTTTGTGCAGGTAAACTATAATAGAAATATAATTTCACGTTAATTTAAAGCACAAATGAGCATTAAAACGCAGACATATGTTTCGGGATTGCTTGGAATCCCTTTTTGGCTTCATTTGGATGTTTTGCATCTAGAAGCTCCCTGTGGCATTGAAAAAGGGATTCCAAGCAATCCCGAAACATATGTCTGCGTTTTAATGCTCATTTGTGCTTTAAATTAACATGAAATTATATTTCTATTACATAAAACCCCTTGCTAAAAAGAGTTAGTTGCCATTAAGCAGTAATGTTAAAAGCAATTGAAATAAGAGTTTGAGTATAGGTTTCTCTGAAACAATGGAATGAAAAATGGGTATAATATATGGAAGCAAACATTTAAATATTTATTGAACTGCCAATCAACTTAGTACGAAATTCGCTAAGTACAAGTGGCTACATTTACAAGCGCAATTGGCCCTGTAGCGACAACGATTTACAATACATTAGCTTTAAGTCAGGATGATCAAAATAAACTTGACGTTATAATTGCCAAACCTGATGAATAATACTTTTATAAATATATAAATAGCCATAATGCTTTTTTATGCTAAATTTAATTATTATGGTCGAATTTTCGACTGTTGGGCAAACTAATATAAAAAAATTAATAAACACACAACATTACTGAAAGCAAATTAGTTACCCGATATCCGGCAGAATTAATATTCGATTTCGATGCATCCCTAATCCTGATCTTGGTGTCTTCCCCACTCCCCAAAGCCAAATTCTGGGTACCTAACTGCTAATGATTATTCTAACCAAATTGTTCCATTTGCATAAAACATTTTATAAATGAGAACTTTTTAAAGTGAAACTATATTTCAACAATTAATATGAGCAGAAAGTATGCTATATGTTACATATGATGTTGTTGGCTTACTCTTGCAAAGAAGGAAGAGAATGTGGTGCTACTCCTAAATAATGGGGGTCCTTAAGGGCAGGAGTTCGACTTTCACACCAGCTGGTAGATGGCAGTGCCTACCTTCCTCCTTCACAATTTTGGAAAAATACTGACAAGGAAGGAAACTTAGTCCAGCCCCCTGCACTCATGATGATTGCTAGCAAACGACCACAGAACTTTCGAACCCATGGATTTAGGGAGAATATATTCTGCATGTACTCAGCGGGTTTTTGGTGATGGCAAGGACAAACCCCTGAGCCCGAGACTCAGACCACTAGGCTACCCATGGCCTCTACAAATGATTTAATGCTATACAATAAAAAGTCGAACTCAAATATTTTATTAACATTGATGTTACCTCAATAATTTGAACAACATTAACAGATCCAAAGTGAGCTTCTTTCAAATGGTATTTTTTCATATTTTCACTATGATTTTGCCAAAGCCGATGCTGTTCCTCTCTTGCTATACATGCTTCTTTCCAGTCAAACTCAGATGGAGCTATTCAATTAAGACAAATTATTACTTGTTATAAACTTGAAAAGAATTTAAAGACATGAATTCAAGAAAAAATGCTGTTGTTGTTATATTAAAAACAATTTTATTCTGGGTGATCAAAGAAAAATATTATGAACATCACAGGAGGAAGTAAATAACAATTTTCATAAGAATTTGTAAATAGTGAGATAATTATTAATACATTTAACAATTAAAAATTACTAGCTAAAATGATAAAGATTTTTGGTTCACAAATTGGGGGCAAAAAACATTTTGCATTCTAGGATATGAAAGACAAAATTTAAGTAAAGTAAAACTAATAATAACAAACACCCTTCTTAGGTGGGAAGCTTTTAATTCCCCGGCAGCAAATCATTGAGACCGAAAAACCTGCCTTTGAGGACACACCTTTTTACAGACAAATATTTTTGTCCTGCTGGTGTCCGCTATAGCAGAATTTTACTGTATTTATAAATAATGGAAATTAAGACAGATGATTGTAAACATATTTATTCTGGAATGGCCATTCATTTTTCAATTTATTAAAATTACACCATCTCTGCAAATTTTAATTATTACTGGAAAAAATATTTGAAAAATTTTTTAATCACAAGATTATGAAAAAAAAAAGGTTATTTTTTTTCAATATTTAGTGTGATATTTCCTTTGAAGAAAACACAAGACCCATTATGAAACTCAAAATTTTATAATTCAAATAAAAATAGATAATTAAGAATTTATTAAAATATTAATGTTGTTTTTAAGATAAAATATTATTTTGAATGTAAGCTATTTGTTTTAATCTTACCTGGCACAAGAGGATATTTCTTAGGCCATCTTCTACATATACGCAATCTCCACGTTACATCACTTTCAATAACATCTTTGAATTTCTGACAAACAGAACTTAGAACATTAATCACAAACTTTGAGCTTAAAAAGGAACAGATGTGTAAAAAAATTTCAGGAGGTACAGTGTCCAAACTCAACACAAACGAGTTGACTTCAGCTCCAATGCTTTCAGAATCCATCTGCAAGAAAAATCATAGGTTAGAATAACTGAGGAAGCAATACTCAACATGATCATTTCTTGTAATTTTTTTCTAAGGCAGTGGTTCCCAAAGTTGACTGTGCTCTGACCCATCTAACAAAAATTTCCAATCTTGGAGCCCACCTCCAAAAGAGAGCATAAATATTGGTAATGCTCAAATTCCCTAGTGGCGAGGCATGGAACTACATAATGCTCACGACATGTTTCGTTCGCCGAGCCGTCAGTATAGCCATCCCAAAGTGTCTGGAGACAAGGTCAGCCCCACCCACTCCAATAGCTTATCTTATATATATACTGAAATTTTGCATTTCTTTCAAATTATTGTTATTTTATCACAGTATTTTCCTTAACTTACATTTATTTCAATTTTTAGGAATTATAAATAGCTGAATGAAATATCAAATTTATCACTCCCTATTTTTTAAAATTCATGCGTACAGTGGCGAGGACTCACTCCATATTTGCTTGCGACCCACTGGTGGGTCGTCACCCATAGTTTGGAAAATACTGTTCTAAGGTATAGTAGAAAAACATGGTTCTAAGGAATTGTGAAATTAAAGATCACGAATTGAGTTAGGTTTTTCACACTACAAGAAGTTTATTTTTTAGGGGTACCCTGCCCCCCAGAGTTACAGAGCACCCTCATAAAGAACTAAGGAACCCTCCCAATAATGACAACCCTCCAAATCGTCCAAACAGTCGACCAAGCAAATCCCCTAAAGCCCCTGAAAAGATCCCCCCAAAAAATCTCAATGCCACAGTCTGCAGCATGACCCCCCCCCCCCCCTGAACACCCAATTTTTTTCAATCCCTTATGCAAAATATACAAGTCTACTTCTTGAAGCTTTTGTATTCAATGGAAGTTTATTACAGGAACAAAGTTCATAAACATGGCAACCTTTATAACCTAGTGCACATAATTAAGTCAACTGTGCTGAAAAAGATAACTGGTGGAGTGACTGATCAACGAAATTAATAGCAAATTTATTATTAGGGTGGAGTGAAAAAACTTAGTTTTTTATTTTTATTAGCTAGACTATGGAAAATGTTCCATTTGTCGATACTAAGAGTCCTTCAAAATCACTTTATTTTCTGTCAACTCTCTGATCTGCCTTTGCCTTGTTGAAAAATTTAACATTTTATGCCCAAATGGTACACATTAAAATGCCGCAAACCTTGAATGCCATGCAAAATATTTTATTTACTTTCCACCAAGGTAATTATTAATTACTAAACAACTTTACTAATGCTAACTATTTGTTGTTATTTTTGCTATGGCATTAGCAGTTCTAATAAACAAGAAAGCTATTTTCCCGCCTATGAGAAGGTTCTTCTTTTATTTATCTATACATAAGAGGTTTATATTTTTAAGAATTGTCACCCTGATTCAGTTTAAATTCAGCAAGTGTTTTGTGCGTGATTTTGTGGTGGCTTCTTACATTATTATTATATTACAGAACTTCATATTCAAAATTATCAGGATTGAACTACTTCGGGTTTCTATTCGATTGGGATCGAATTATTTAAGTAGTTCTTATTTTGAACAAAAGTTTTTAATATTAATTTTGCTAAAAGTATTGTCATTGACATGAAAACATGATGTTGTTCATATAACAAAATAAGAACCACCTGTTTCAATTGTATAAAATGGCTTCCTTTACCTTTGATTTGTCGATGTAAATTCTTCTCAGCAAGCTTAGCAAGGTAAGCCTTTGAACGGATGAGAACTGCTTGTACTGTGTGTGGCTTTAATATTTCTTCCAGTTTTTCTGCATGTATAAAACAAGTAAAGATCAGAAAATAAAAATAACATTTCTTTTTGCAGATATGATTTGAGTTGCCGTTCGTTGCAAAGTACTTGTAGTTTCATAAAACTTAAACAAATATCTATAAAAACAATGAAAAGTTACACTTGGCTTTAATGCCCCCTCCCAGCCCCACTGTAGGCTACAAATAAATGATGCTGTGGCCTTTAGTTTTTTAAAAGCATTACAAGAAATAATAGGGCCACTTTCAGAATGTGGAAATTTATAGCGTTTTTGGAGCCCTTGACAGTTTTATGATTTAAGGTTTTTTTTAAAGGCCCGTGGAACCCTGGAAATGATTTAACAGTATTTAGCATTTAGAACAGATGGTAGTTGAATGTTTTCACCTGAAATGCAACGTTTAAACACACATAAATAGAAGATAAATTCGATTTTACGTGCAAAACGTACCATTCTTGAAATAAAATTTATATTTTACTCCAACAATTAGTAGTTTTTACCTTATGATCATAAAATTTTCTTTAATTACTACTGGTTTACAAGCTTTGTATCGTTTGAACGTAATTTTATTGAATGAGGAAAAACATCTTAGAAAACAGAACGTAAGTATAACTCAAGAAAGGAGCTCAAGCGAAAAACAGAAAAAGCAAAACATGTTTTTGTTGTTGCCATTTTGAATTTAAAATTTTAAAAGAAATTATGTCGAAGCCGTCCTATTCTACTTCGTTATTGAAATTTCCTTTTCATAAATTTAGGATGTTTCATTGTTCTTTTGCTTTAAAAAATATTTTATAAAGCAGTTTCGGTTTTCTTTATTATATTCTGTATAATCTATTGGAAGAAGAACAATATGAGTGATCTTTCGCTTACGCTTAGTTTGGTTTAGTTGGGATGTGATGTTGGGAGGGGATAAAAGATGTGATTTGTTAAATACTTATTTCCTATTGAGACTTTAAAGTATATTACTTTTTTATTCAATTAATGTGGATTGGAAAACGGGAGTTGATATTACTTTCCACCAACATAATTTAGTTACACAGAGTTACAGCGGTAATCATGAAGATGGCCGATACATCAAGCATCTTAAGGCGAAATCGTCCAGGGACAAAAACCCAGGTAATATTTTTTACTGGTCAGAAAAAACAAGTAAAAAAAATAATATATTGAAAGAATAAAATATTTGTTGTTTTTGTAAGTAAAATTTAATCCGAAATTCTCGTCGAGTTCAATTGTTAATTTCCCGGAGATTATTTAATTTGACGTATTAGTGATGTTTGGCGCATATTTTATAATAATAATATTTTAGAACCAGATATTCTTTAAAGTATTTTGCTTACAGTTTGAATTGCCTTTGAACAGGGGCTTTAGTTGTGTTATTACTTGGTGAAAATTTAATTGCTTTTAATCATTCACAATTAAAGATATGCATATTAGTTGGCATTTAATCACACCCAAATGAAAGCTTGATTAAATCGGTGTTTCAAATTAATTGACGCTCTGTTTGCATTTTCAACTTTCTTCGTTCATTTAAATTCGTGCCATGTTTTAAAAATTTTATTAAAATAATGCAATGTTTTTAGTTTTTTGTTATTTGCTTTCTAAATATGTGTTGAACCTATTTATAAGTACAGTTGGACTCACTTAATACGAAATGCCAAAAATTCGCGAATTTGTTCGTATTGCCCGTGAACAACCGTGAATAAGTAAAATTGTGTAAAAAAAGTATTAAAAATGCATGTTTATATTTTTAAAATAATTACTACTATTTATTATAAAAAGTAAAATAAATAGTGAGAACAAATTATTTATTTTTACTAATATACACTTCTAAATCTTAATAATACATTGAGAAAAAGCAAACTTGCCTTTTAAAATGTAATAATTTTGGAAAAAAACCTTAATAGTTAGGTTTTTTTTTAGGTACATTAAATTCTATCATACACATATCTCGGCGCAAAATGCCTAGTGCCATTTGTACGTGCCTTGTTGATGTTTTAGGAAAGGGGCCTAAAATAAGAAGATGGGGGCGGTCATTTTCTTTGTGGGAACCTGTTTCAATGACAACTGCTGAAGAACCCTTTCGAAGACGAATGATTTGAAGATAGAGGGTTTGTTCCCTGAGCAGAAAGCCAACACTTGCATGAGCTTTATTCTCTACCCAGAAAGATTCAAATATGTACTTGGTGGTTTACAATGACTTAAAATAACCAACAATTTCTAAGAAAAAAAAATTATATGCAATCGAGAAATTTTTTTCGTGAATAGGTCAGAAATTTTGTTAGTCTTAGCCGAAATTTGTATTTCAGCCACCGTAATATGCGTGAGATATTTAGTGTGTAATTAAATAGTAAACCAAACGTAGTGAACAAAATGAGATTCATATTAAGAAACTTCAACTGTGTTATTAATGTTGATGAATTGTTCGAGGTAATAAAGTATCATGGATATTAATTAGGTTTGATCTATTAAGACATGTGCAATGATATTTTCTCCCCTTTCCAAAAAAAAAAAAGAATATGTTAGCCCTCTTATTATTTTTCTATAAGTTATGGCATTCATCATCGTCTCATCCTTTTTTTATCGTATTTTTATCGATTTCAAAATCATAAAATGGAATTGTAATTTTATATATCGGTACAAGCTGGAACAATAGTTCTTGGGGTTTATTCAGCATTATTAATAGGATCCATATTTTGTTAAGTGTTAAAACATTTTAATGAAAACCAAATATTTTTGTGAAAATTTAACCATACGGTGGTAAAGTTTTTCATTATTTTTTTTGCCTCTAATAAAATAAATAATGCTGTGAAAAGTAAAATTTGGCATCTCGAAATTTTGTGAAGGGTCTGTTTTGATTGATTGGAATTTTGTGAAGGTTACAAAGGTTGACCTGCATTCCCTCTGCCGCGACCCCTGAATTCAGGATGAGATGTTGATAATCTCACCCAAATTGGCTCACCATTTCTTGGATCCCCTTCTGGAAAATAATCGGTGCGGAATACTCTCAGCTGTAAAAGATTCACCAAATCCTGTACTACTGTTTACTGTATAGGTGCATTATGTCACTTTCATAGTAATGTTAATGTTGCTCTATTTATGCTGCCCAATTTATTAAAGTTTTTATTTTGTATTTTCTTAAAAATAAGCAATTGTTAAGAATTTTGACAAAGTTGACAGGAGCTAAAATTCAAATAGTCACGCAGAGGGCTCCTCTCCAATCTTGATATGAAGAGAATTGCAATTTTTTGGAAGGAAGAAAAAAAGCAATATTAATTGACTGTTAAATCTTTTTATGAATTCCCACGTGGTAAAAGTTTTAAAATCTGAATAAAGCTTAAATTCTATCTTAGTAGAATGGTCGCTACAATGGTGTAACCAAGACTTTCTTCTGGGGGAAGGGATTCATAAAGATGGTTCTGGCCATGAAAATTCTGATAAACCACAATGGAGCTTTCACAGAATTCCAGTTATTAAGAATAAATAGAAATTGATGAATGATAAAAAATGGAAGATTCAATTAATAAAATTTAGAAGAAAAAATTTGCAAAGCATAACAGAAACCTGCAATGCTGATATTACTCAATTGTTATAAGAAAGAATAAAGAAAAGTAGAATAGTGTAGTAGAAAAAATGAACAAAAGAATAGTTCATTTTTTTTTAAAGCACGAAGAAATAATTTTTAGAAGTAGCAATGTAAGAGGTCTATCCATAGAACTAATCAAGGATGTGATTCTTCTGCCGCTTTCTGCTTTTTTTATATTTATCATATTCCCCTCTTTTTTAATCCCACAAAATAAGAGGTATTTTTCTACTTACTATGGTGGTTCTATTACTTAGGCTGTCTAGCTCTTATGCAGGCTTGTCATTCGGGCGGTCGGGGGGGGGGGGGGGGGGGTAACTGACCCTCTCTGAGACGTTTAAGAATAAATTGAATTTATACATGTTTTTATGTATTTTGTTGCTTCTTTACCTATAACATGCGTTGAAAATATACACTTTGCCCCCTTCCCCTGTAAAATTTGAAATAATAGGCCTGCATAGATGTCGATCATTTCATGTTTGCCATTATTTTCAACATGCTTGCTAGAGGACTTGCATGTGGGTCATTTTGCCACACAGGCTTGAAAATTTCAATTCAGTTGTATCCAAATTGATTCACGTCAATACTACTTGTAAAAATTAGCATTAATTTCACTTTATCTTAGGTTTATGAAGTATTTAGAGAATAAAATTGATAAAAAAAGTTGCTTAAAAACTTTTAGATAAGAAATTCTGGCACATTTAGACTAAAGTACTGTCTTCCTCCTTATATTTTTTCTCCTGTGTAAATTTAATTTTTTCTCGACAAAATACTTCATGCAGTACCTTTAGGAAAATCCTATGCTATTGATTTCTTACTTTTTTAGATATTTAAAAATGAATATAAAAGCTAAATGGGTTATTTTTGATTTTTTTTTTTTGGCACTTTGTATATTAAATGTATATTTTTAGCATGTTTTTTCATGGTGTGTCGTTTCGCATCACATTTTTGGATTCCCTGTTTTTTGCCTTTCAGTTGATCACATCCCTAGAACTAATTTATAATTTAATTCCTGACTTTTAAGTCAAGAATTAAATTAAAAATTACTTTTAAAAGTAATGAGGGATGTCATTACGATAAGCTTGCGCATGAGGCTCATCAGCAGGGCTTGATCAAGCCAAAGTGATGCCCAGGTCCTGGTGAAAATTTGTGCCCCTCTCACTAAAGTACTTTTATTTTCAAAGTTTTTAAGATGATTGTTTTTTAATTTTAAGTTTTCCCACCCCCTCTCCTTATAGTATAATGAGCAATTTTAAAAACAAGAAAAAAGGAATGTGTGCAATTTTTCCCTGCTCATCACGGGTACAGATGAAGCTCATCAGGGGTGCAGCTGTACTCTCATTAGCGCATAAAAATGAATGATGAGCGATAGTACAAAACTGGTATACTTAATTTTTCAAAATTTTTCATGCGTGACCAGTTGGAATTCTTATTTTCTAATTATAATGTAAAAACTTTTAAATCTTCTGAATTCTAAAACTCTATGCATGCCTATGATTATTACAAAAATCGTTCCATTTTCCAAAGCTTGAGACGTAAATGAAAACATTTTGTACATAAACAACACAAATTCATGAAACATTTATAATGTAGATAGTATTGAAGTTGATATTTCCAGTGAGAATGATTTATTTTGATCAATTAAAAAGAAAATCTTAACGGTTTAGAGCAGGGGTGTCTACTCCCCCTCAGAGCCATTGCACACCCCAAAAAATGATGACCTTCCCCCAAATTAGCCAAGCAGTGGATCAAGCCCCTCCCCAAAGCCCCTGAAGCGAACCCTCTCCGAAGAATCTCAATGGCTCACTTGGCGCCATGATCGCCCCTCCCTGGTGTCCTCCTCCCTGGTGGACACCCCTGTTTGGAGCACAATCTTTTTTGCAGCTGACATAAAGCTCTTGCTTTAAAGCATATAAGTTTTGTAAACAATTAGAAAGTTACAAATTTCATTGTAACAATTTTTGTACAAATTTTTTTACACAAATGTGGATAGTCGTAACTGGTTGAAAGAATCAGAAGAAAATATAAGTAGAAACAGCAGTAAATGCTTTTCAATGTATGCTATTTTTGTATAAATCAAAAACTACTTACTTCAAAAGTTGATTGAGAAATGATTCCATAATAGTGTAGTCTTGGGAAAATGAAACCTGCTAGCAAGAATTTCATACAGAATGGATTGGTTTTGTGACTATGATTTTGTAATTTTTTTTTAAAGGTTGAGATTCTTTAACTAATTCCATCGTGTTTTAAAATTTGTTTATTTTAAGATATTTTTGAAATTAAAAAATAAATAAATTAAATTTACTAATAATAAATTTCTGTAAAATAGAATTTTTGCAACTGGCCTGAAGAGCCTTTTGAAGAAATGGATAGTACATTGGCTGTTCAACAGGTAATTTTAGCCTTTTAATACTATTTAAAACATTAAAATATTATATTTATTTTTCTATAGTCAGTTTGAGGGAAGCTTTTTAAATAAATGAGAGATTTCAAATACATTAGGAAGTTTTTTTTTTTGAAATAATTCTTGAAAGGAATTAATGGCAATCTTAGTCGATGTAAAACTATTAACTGACATAAGGTAATGATTTTAAGAACAGATATTTGATTGTAGTTTAAAGATTAAAATCTAATAAAAACAAGAATGGAATTACAATTTGCAGAAAGGTAATTTTAACTTGATTAATGTAACTTTTTTTTCCGAAATAGCCCAGCCCACCTGGGTTTATAACCTCCCCCGCCCCATGCTTTTTCGAGATTTTTCAGGGAACTTGAGATTTCTGTTTCTATGTATACTTACCAACCATTATTTGGATAGTTTTAGATTTCATACGGCTAAGTATCACTTTAAAATCAATCATCTAAGTTTTACTCAGATATACAAAAAGTACCAATATTAAATTAATTTTTATAAATTGTACTAATTTATTTTTTAATAATTGTTTTTAATTCTTTGAATTCAACTTTGCCATATACTACCCCCCAAAAAATATAAAAAAATGTGTATACATATGAATGTGTGTTATAGGTGAATTACAGCCATTCAGGGTAACTTAAACAATTAGGGGGGATTACTTTCAACCATGTTATGTATTTTAGTGCATAAGAAGGTGCTGCACTTGACTAAACAGGTAAAAAAGTTGTTTTGTACTCTTAACTTTTAAATTAAATCAAATATACTAAAAAATATGATGTTCAAAGTTAACCCCCTTGGTTCCAAGTTTCCTTGATGACTGTTTTATTCGTGTCAGTTAATACTGTTTTATTCGTGTCAGTTAATACTTAAGAGCTGATGATTTTTTTTGTACTATTTGTTTTGTGTAACATCTAGTTTTTGATGGAAGAGAGATTAATCATATCTTATTTTTACAAGCAATAGAATGCCTAATATTTAAATTGTTCCGAGACAAAAGTTTTGTTTTTATAATAAACTGTTAAATGAGAAATTTTCTTAGTTACAAAAATTGCTTTGCTATTGTATTGCTGCCATTTTGTTTCAGCAACATTTAAAATGGAGTCATTACATGAACAAACAGATATTTCATGTCCTGCACATAGCAACTTTTTTCATAATAAAATAAGTAAAAACAATAATCAACAATTTTTTATTTTATTTTTTTGCACACACAAGTAGGTAACCACACATGCATGAGTGATTTCTAAGCAAAAAGATGTCACTTACTACTTTTTAAAATTATTTTTCTAATGAAATATAACTGTCACATGCATGACACAAAATGATTTCTTTTTTTCATGGTGGGACCCAATGGTAATACAGTTGAACTCGCTTAATATGAATTGCCAAAAATTTGGGAATTTGTTCATATTATCTGTTATTCGCAACAATTGTGAATATGTAAAATTGTGTCAAAAAAAAAAAAAACCTATTAGAAATGCATGTTTATATTTTCAAAATAATTACTGCTACTTATAATACAAAGTAAAATAAATAATGAAAACAAGTGATTTATTTTTATTAATATACACTTTTAAATCTTCCATTGAGAAAAAGTGAACTTGCCTTTTAAAATTATTTAACAATTTAAGAAAAAATCCTTAATGGTTAGATATTCTTTTAGGTACATTAAATTTTATCGTATGTGTACTTGGTGGTTTCAATGACTCAAAATAACCAACAACTTCTATTTAAAAAAAAAGAATAATTATATAGCAATCAAGAAAATTTTTTGTGAATAGGTCAGAAATTTTGTTTGTCTTAGCCAGAATTTGTATTTTAGCCTTCGTAATATGCGTGAGATATTTAGTGTAATTAAATAGTAAACCAAACTTGATGAACAACATGTTCGTTTTAGCAGTGATTTTGTATTAACCGTGTTCGTATTAAGAAAGTTCAACTGTATTACATTTGTACTGTGAAAATGTCGATATATTTTTTAAAAAAAATCCTTTTTCTTAGTTTATACAGCAAACTATTAGAAAAAATCCTTCAAATGTGGATGAAATATTAACCCCACCTGATGGACAAGACGAAGGTGTTTGGAAATATGAGCACTTAAGGTAAAAACATGTTTTTGTTATAATAACTTCTGCAATTTAAGTGAGTATTAAAATGTAAAAATGTGCTGCACAATTTAGATGAAACTTTTATAATATGTTTTCTATTGTAATCAGTAGGTAAAAAATCAAACAAGTTATGTCTCTGATAAGTAATTTAATGAAGAGTGTTGAGTGCCTATCATAGAAGCCTAGTGGCTGAGTGGTAGCTTTTCAAGCTTCCATGTCACACGTCCAGGGTTAAATCCCCGGGCTGGGCAGGGCCGACTCAGCCCTTCATCTCTTCAGTGGGTCGATAAACTGAAGACAAAGCATCCTTGCGAACTAAACACTGGGGATTCCGTGTCAGACTAACCACCTGTCCTATGTATTTGCTTCTGTACCCAAGGCCGTATCCAGAGGGGGGGGGGGGGAACGCCCCCCCCCCCGAAACCATGAAATTTTTCGCAATGTAGTATATATTCCTCCCTGAAACTTTCCTCAACATAAGTGTTTCAAAGTAAGGCCCCCCCCCCCCCCCCCGAAAAAAATTTCTGGCTACGGCCTTGTCTGTACCTCAATGCCATTGGTCTTGTAAGCTGGGACGGGCATAGCAGGCCTTGACCCTCATTGAGCCGTCGTGCCACTGAATTAGTTTAGTTCCTGTAAATTTCAATTAAGTGCATGATAATGTTTTAATATATCATATGCTTTAGCAGATTGTATTCAGATAGATGTGCAATAAAGTCTTGATTAGGAACATAACGAATAGTTTGGCCGGATAACCGAATACCGAATATTCGGCCACTTCTTCCAGGCCGAAAAGGCCTAAGCCGAATATTCGGCCAATGTCTTAAGCCGAGGACCAAATATTCGGTGGCCGAATATTAAAATTTCTAGAAAATTGTTGTAATAGAAAGTGTTTGTCAAATTTAAAATTATTCACAAAGTCAAACACCAATTACATACAATCTCTGATGTATGATTTATTTTTGTTTGTTAGGAATTTAAAACTATTTAAAATTTATTTTCTCTACTGTTTTGAACGTAATAAAACTAAGAATTTCACCCACAAGTGGAATAGAAATGACAGGTTTTATGGTAGTACGCATTAGCATTATTTTACTAATTATTTAATTACAAATTAAAGAACTGCTATTGCTTAGTGAACTTTTACCTTGCTCAAAACTGTTTTATGAAGATATTTTAAAAGTTATAAAAGTTAATATTTTTATTTTATGGGGTTTTTTACGTACCTATTTTTAAAAGATCTATTAAAATTTAATACAATTAACTAGAATATATTTTTATTTTCAAAAACCCTAGTAACTTATGCTATCTAAATATTCATGATATATTCTAAGCTTTTCACATTTCTCGCGTACCCGATATTCACAATAAATCAGTCTACCCAAACAAAGCCTGACCCACTTTGTTAATAATAACAAAATAAATTTCTCATATTCTCCATCAAAATCAACTATTGCCAGCCTTTGGGAGCAAATGCTATAAATACAATATTACAAAATACAATATTACAACTTCAAAATCTGTGTTTGCTCAGTCAAACCTGAAACAAGGTTTAGAAAGAGTAGTTTTTTCTAAATTATTTTTATTTATTAAAACTATATACTAATGTATTCTTTTGCAGTATTTATAATACAATTTTAAATGTTTAAAATCTATTAATTTCTTTTTTTTTTTTTTTTTTTACATTTCTACTGCAGCAGAACTATTCCGCTGAAGAGTCCATCAATATTTGGCCAGGCCGAATTTGGCCAAAAGGTAGTATTTGGCCAAACTGTACCCAGTATTTGGCTAAAGGGCCGAATATTTGTTACATCCCTAATCTTGATTTTATGTAATTCTATAATACAAAATTGTTTAAGGTAATTTGTCAAGAATGTTTTTATTAATGTTTTTATACATCTTTTAAAGTTTCAATACAATTATTTATGTTTATTTTATTAATGCTGGATCAAATCTTTACTCTCAAATTAGGAGTTAACTTTTTTTTCACTCTTAAATTAACAGGGTAGTAATAGGAAAATTTTAAAAAAAGTACAGCATAAAAAAAGCATATCTGCAAAAATTATAAATGCTACAAATTTCAAATATTAGAACAATTTTATTCAGTTTTCTTAGTAACATGACCTTCTTTTGGTTTATTTATTACATGTGACCATTTTTTACCTCCTAGGCAGTTTTGCATGGAACTGAATGGCTTAGCTGTTAAATTACAGGTATTTATAAAATTCAATAAAATGCATGTCTAAAGTACTAATGGAATGATTTGTAATATCATGTGAGTTTTTATTTTTCTAGTTCGTGTAATGATGCAGTGAATTGTTAATCAATGTAATCAGTTATTGTAATGTCCTAAACTTTTATGGTTGATATTGTTTATGAAAAAAGCCATACATTTTGTACTATAAAACATAGAGATATAACTGCTATGGAGTGCACTTTGACAGTGCTGCGTTCAAAAACAGCATTGAGAAAAAATTATAATACTACCATACCTAACATTTTAAATTGCACTAAAAAGCAAAAAATAATTTTGTTCTCTAAACAACACTAAGACTAATTTAAACATACAATAGAATCATGATTATCAAATTTAATATGGACCAAGCTTACCTCGGATAGGCGAAATATTGAGATAATAGAGAATTAACTAAATAATCACTATTTTCTTGCACAGCTGAAATTTCAAATTTATTTTCATATATTGAATGTAATAAGGTTACCAGAAATGAAAATAATAAAACTGTAAGAAGTCTTCTGCAGAATAAATTTTACAAAAAAGGGGATAATAAGCAATTCTGACTTGCACAAGTTTCAAAATTCCGTTTTTCATCCCTAATAATTATTGAAAAAATCCCTAAGCCTGGTGAGTGACATAAAAATCTTGGGACAAACTTTAATATGATGCACCTTGCTTAGTTAAAAAATGGCTAAATAGATTAAAACTATATTTTTTTACATCTTAAAGTATATATGATTTAAAACTACTAATTTAAATGGAAATGTGGATATAAAATTTAAATTCTTTAATAATTTTAAGAAAATGATGTGGTTGTGCTGGCAAATGATTTCTTGGTCACTCTAAAATTTTCTTTAACTGATAAATAAACAAATGAAATCATGTGTTAAATTTTTCATATGCATAGAAATACGTTTCAGGAATTATTTCTTACAATTAAAAGAAAGATAAAAAAATCAATTTCTGGGTCATGTCATTCTTGTGTTATTCCATGATATTTTTATAACTGGAAAATCACCCATTGAGGTCGCAATGTATGATGTATTGTAATCCTAAATAATTAGTTTCCTTTCAGAATAATATTTACCTAACAAATGAATAGAAAATATATTATACAGTTTTTATGTAATTTTATTTTAGATGCTTTTTTTGCTTTGATTAAAATGCAGTTTTTAAAAATATTTGAAGGTTGAAATATTTATGTCTAATGTTATTTTGTTCTGCTCTTTATAGAATGAATGTAATTCTGAGACTTGTACTCAAATGACTGCAACAGAACAATGGATATTTCTATGTGCTGCTCATAAAACTCCTAAAGAATGTCCTGCCATAGATTACACAAGGCACACATTAGATGGAGCAGCATGTCTGCTGAATAGTAATAAATATTTCCCTAGCAGGTACTATATGTTTGTATTTCTTTTAATTTTTACGTGATGGAAAAGAAGCTTTTCTAGTAAATAACTACATTTCAGTATCTGAAAGTAGGAAAGACAAAATATTGGCTCTAAAACATGAGCAAATTTTTTTGAACCTCAGAAGATATAATAAGCAAGATGTTTATGTATTATACCTTTTACATCTAATTTAGGAGCCTGCCTGCACCAAATCATCAAATTTCACCCCAGATCTGATTGCTTGCTGACAGCGTTGGCGGATATATATCACTTGATGTCTATAATAATAAATATTATGATATATATCATGATATTTATAAGCTGTTATATATCATGATAAATATTATGATATATATCATGATATTTATAAGCTGTTATATATCATGATATACTGTGATCCCTTGTTTTTTGCGGTTAATGGGGACCAGAACCTTCCGTGAAAGCTGAAAAACCGCGAAGTAGGATTTGCCCCTAGGAATTTTCATGTATGCGGGTACACGAATGTTTTAAATATGTAAACAGTATTTATACTTTGCACATTTAAGACAAAAATTACAACAGTATACGTATTTACTTAAACTTGTCAGTGCTAGTTAATAAGGTTAATTACAAAACCTTGCACAGTAATAAACATTAATCAACATTGCTTTCTGAGAGAGGCGAATAGTCTTGTGTTGGTTCAGGAGGAGAGGCTCTCACTTGACTCGTAGAAGCTCTATCTCTAGTCAACTCATCTCTTTATTTGAGCCCCCATGCAGAGATCCTTCTCTCTCACGCATCAACATGAAACAACGTTCCGTTCCGCAATATGGCTGCCGACATGGTTGTATTTTTACATTTAAATTTTTTTATGAATATTTTGGAAAAACCTGCGAAGCACTGAAGCCGCAAAACATGAAGCGCGAAGTAGCGAGGGAACACTGTATATTCAAACACAAATTTGCATTATGTAAAGTTAAACTCTTTAAATCCATCTTAGATTAACCTATTTGCTTCATAATGAAATAATACGTTAATATAATTATGAGAAAATATTAATTTTCTAAGAGGATTCCAAATGGAACTTGATCTATAGTGACGAGTAGGTTAATGATGAGACTCAGAATCGCAAAATCCACAATGATAATGGTTCTCTGTATTAAGTTCACTTCGACTCACTCATCAGGCAAGTAACAAAAAAAACTCATAGTGTAAGGTCATTTTTTCATAAGGTCTCTGTTAATATTCTATAATATTTCACATGGTACCAATCAACATCAAGAGAAACTCTTATTCATATATTTCTATAATTATGGTATCATACTAAAATTAGAAGTATGCATCAGATATAACATAATTGACATTTTCTCATTATGATGAACAAATTTACATTGGTTATGTAAGAAGTTTATATTAAATGAATTGTACTGCAGATAGCATAAGGAGTACCTTATTTATATGAACTTAAGATTATATTTTTGTTTTAAGTGAAGTGATAATTGTTAAAAATATTGATATATTAATATTTTTTATAAATATAAGCAAATTTGTACTGACTCAGTAAGGTTTAATAACTAATTAAACCTTACTGATTTAATACTATTCTTGTTTATGAAATTTAAAGAAAGATAGTTTTTAACTAATTTTGCGTGAAATCAACTGTTACAGTATAACCTGTAAAGTCGACCACCCAATTTTGTGTTCAAATAAATGCCCAAATGGATATGGTGATTATCTTGGAATGTGTTCTATAAGTATGTCTCTTAGTTTCTCTTTGTTTTTTCTTTCGGTTAGAAACAAGTATCTCAGTCCCACTTTTGATTTTATTAATAAAATTATTATAAAGCCGGCATATATTCGGGTGTTTTAAATAGTTCCAGACTTTTCTTTTTGGTTAATATGTATGATAATTTATTTTCTGACTTGTTCTGTTGAAACATGTACAGGGTGTCTACAGGTCCCTAAAATCGTGAAAATTTCGCATAGGTCACTAAAATTTACTGTCCAACCCTTCCAGAAGGCACCAGATATCCGGTATCCAGCAAGTTTTTAAATATCCGGAATCTGATCCAACCACCGAAAAACTATCCACTTATTTGGCATGTAAAATTTTGTTTCAAAAATTATTTAATTGACAATTTTTGAAAATATATGTGAATGACAGAGGACAATTTTAGAAGCTATGGAAGGTTTAAAAATGCAATGTATAGAATTTACAAGTTTCAAACATCAGAACCGAGTGTCTGGTGCTTAATATGTCATATAAGTGACACAGGGTGTCTGATATCGTGCAGAATCAATATCTGATGCATCACCCAAATGGTCACGAAAAAGTCATGAAATTTCACTTTTGAAAATCTGTAGACACCTTGATTTATGAGTCAAACTTTTTTTGATAAATCTATCAATATTACAGGGTAAGCATAAAAGATTCATCTGTAGCTAAATTAGGTTCAGTTTGTAGAAGAGTGTACAGAATATTTTCTCATGCATATTTTCATCACAGAGCAGTATTTGATGAATTTGAAGTAAGTGCTAGCTTTTAATTTTATATGCATTTCACCCTCCTGTTAATTCTCGCATTCAGATATAAAAAAGAAGAAATATTCAATTCATTAATCATTAACATTGGTTTACGTAATTATCTTTTTTTCAAAACAAAAGAGAACAATATATAAGTGCCATTATTTGCTAACTCTGTATGGGATTATGAAAATCTGAAGAATGAATAGAATTCAAATTTATTAAAAAAAAAAAAAAAAGCTGGATGAATCTTGATATGTTTTTTTTCATGTATGTTTTTAATTCATTTTGTTTTCATTTGGGATTTTTTTTGTGCAATAAACACATTATGAGATTTGCCATGTGAAGGGATCTCTTCGTAAAAACCTTAAAAGAAAATCCCATTTTGTCTACTTTTTTAAAGTGAATTAGAAATTCATAATTGGAAATGCAGAATTTAATATTAAAGATCTAACATATTCATCATTTCAACACTAATAATTATGTATAAATGTGTATATATATGCACACACATGAAATGTATGACACATAAAATATTTTGAGTGGAAGTAAAAAAAATTTAAAAAAATGTTTGGTTCCTGTTGAAGAATTTTTTACATATATATGTTTATAAAATTAAAATATTGATACAATATTGATCAAATTATTTGCTTTATACTTTTTAAATAAAAATTATAAAACAGATAATTTGTAGTAAATTTTAACATGTCAAATGGCACTATGGCAGTTTGGCTGCCGTTCAGTAATCTGTTTATTAAAAAAAAAGAGATTAAATAGATAAAATATTTTGCAAAACAGTTTCATTGAAATGAATCATATGCTTGTAATCACATCAGTACGTGCATTGCATAAAATTATGCCTATGCCCATTTTACTGTGTTGAGATTTTAGGTGTCAAACATATGAAAAATCAACCGGTTTTCATTTTGTATAGTTGTCAAATTTCTTCAGTCATAACGGACTTTATAGGAAAATAGCAAAATTAGTTCCAGCAATAGGAGAGCATCCTCAACATATTTTCTTTGTCAGTTGTTCGTTTTGCAGATTGAGCTCTTCTGTGTTTTGGAGAGATTTCCCCCCATACTTTAGAACAGTTGGCAAAGCGTGACTCGCAAACCACCCAATTCTCTTTGGCTACTTGAATGCGACTCTTCACGGTTGTACTAAAAATCAGAATTAGGAAAAAGAAAAATGCACTTTGCTTCTAAAAATGCAGTTATCAAATTTACAAAGTTAATATGAAATTTTCTTCCAATTCAAAATCTTATTTATTAGAACTTGAATTCATGTTTGAAATTAACAAGTTACCCTTGTAATATAAATCTTTGTAAGTAACTTCAAATCCTGGCTTTCATTAATTAACATGCATATGAATATATTTTTACATAAATGTATGCATGATAATGTATTTATTATTACATGAATTTAATGAAAATATTAAAGTAATTGTGGGTCGTCCAAAATTTTCCCGACTCATAAAACGGTGACATTTGCTCTTTAACTTCTTAAGTTTGCTGACCACTGCTTTAGAGAAAGTGCAGAATTTCTGCATTAAACAAGACTGAAATGTTTTGGAATGGTGAAACAACTCACCTGACAAATTCAATTTTGGGCAATCAGAAAGCATATGCTTCTCAAAAAAGGATCGTGCAACAAATGAAAAGTTAACTGACTATTTGCAGCATTAGTTTTGCATTTTAAATAAATTGAAAATATTGTCCATTCGATGCTGGATTGGGTAGAAATGCTATCAGAGGAAGGATGGTCATACTGAATAGTAGATGCTATTGTGCAATCAAAAGTATACATATATATAATTTCATGAAAATGTTGTTTGAATCCTTTAATTTTCACCAGGGTGTACACAGACTGGTGTGTGGTGAGGTGAGTCAGATTAAATGTAAAATGTAAATAAATTAAAATTCATATTAATTTTGTAAAATGTTTATGAATACAAAGTATTCTCCCCTCTCCCCATAGTATTTTCCTGCTGCTGTACTACTTCAGAAATTTTTTTAAATGTATTTATTGCAGAGAAAATGCTTATTTAATTTGAATTTTGTTTAAATCTAAATCTAAAATCTGTGGTTATTAAATGAGATTTATTTGTGTCTGATTACGTACTAATTCCTTTTTTTGTATAAATCTTTATAGAATGAAACTTTTTTGTGTCGCCGGTTCACGGTTTTTGTCACAAAGTATAACTTGATGTCTAAAGATAATCTCATCGTACCTATGCTAGGAGAAGAATCAAATTCTACTGAAAGTGAGGCATAAAAAAGGAATTAGATTTGCTTTAGTCTCATATCAGATGTGAATAATTTGAAAGAAAGTGGAAATGGTTTATACCATTGGACTACACCATCTTTAGTAAAATTTTATTTATAATGTGTATACTGTATCATTGTTAGATAATTAGATTTATTTTTATTTATGCTTCATTAAGAAATCATAGCTTCCTAATATTTCTGTTTATTTATAAATCTTGACTATTTTGTTTCATTTTTCTTTTTGTCATTTCACAATTATTACAAATGAGCCACAAAGTACTCATTGTTTTGCATTTTTATATAAATATTTCTACTTATTGTACAGTTTGAGTAACCCTCTTTCAGTAATGTAAAACAGCGATAAAAAGAGTAGGAATATCATTTTGTACAAAAATTTTGAATTATTGGACAGTTCACAAAATTCTTATTCATTGCATCATTTATGAAACATCTGACTAGTCAGTTTGTAATATACTCTTATTTTGATTTTTGATTATTTTTCTCATCTAAATTATTACATGAACTTTTACTACTTGGAAATAAGGAACACGAATAAAAATTATATGTATTTTATTCATAAAGAAAAGTATAATTTAATGAAATTATTACCCTGTGAGCTTCCTTTGTCAATCTATCCACAAATGGTGTACATAATTTTATATATATATATTGAAATGATTTTTGAGCCTCTTATTTAAATTATTTTTAAAAGATATAATTTTTAATAGAGTTGCAAAAAAATGAAGGTTTTGAACTGCAGGAACTATTCTTCAGTTTAAAGTGTAAATCAAATTGATTTTATGTGTAAAATTGAACTTAAACAATTTCTTTAAAACTAATATATTTTATTTGATGTTATGTAAATTTATCATGTATCTCTTACTTGGATGACTTTCAGTCTGAGCCTCACATCTTGATGCATTGATAAAAAGGGTCTTTGTAGCCCTGAAACATATGTATGCAATTTTTTTGCAAATTTGAGCTTTAATTGCATTGTTTTCGTCTTTATTATTTTAAAGTGAAACATATTTATTCCTTTTTAGCAAAAATGTTTTTCTATCCTACATGAATTTTTATTCTATGCTTTAAATAATTGTATGATGTAATTATGACTTGCATTTACTTTTATGCTGCTTGAATCAAATATTAGGTTAGTACAAATAAAACTTTAATATTTTAAATTTTTTTATTTATAATTATTAAGTTGTTTTATCTGAACTAAACTGAAGAAATTACATCATAGCTATAAAAGTACGCTGAAAATTATAATAGTAATAATGATAAATTTGAATATCTATGAATGTTACATCTGAAAGCATTTGAAGATCAACAATTTTTATTGATATATATATTTATCTATTTTTTGGAATTAAAGCCCTAGGCTTCCACATAAGAAAAAGCTGTTCCTCAAGTCTTTCTACAACATGTTTCTTTTTTTTTTTGCCTTGCAGTTCATGCCAAGACATCTTGTCCACGTAAGATAAAAAATTTGGACTGCCTATTCACAAGGTAGTTGAGCAGAAAATTAGAAGGAAGTTCTCTTTTTTTTTTTCAATAGCAATAACAATGAAAATTAATATTATAATTGTAACAATAATTATCCAACTACTAATTAGGTTAAGAAACTATTTGCAAAAGTTTTTTTTTTTTTGGGGGGGGGGAGGGGGTTAGTTTTAAATAATCTCGCCCCTTCTGAATAATTTTAAGGGTTTCTATAGATAAATCTGTATTTTCTGTTTTAGTCATTCTGTTTTAGTTTATTTTTTTGTTCTTGAACTTTAAAACAAAGCATGTACTTTGGATCAGAATGTGTCTTGTCTACACATTAATAAAATGAATCCAAACAAGGGCAAAGGAACAAATTTCTTTGGTAGTAGGTTTCAATAAGGAAGGCTTTGACTGTATGTGCATTAAAAAGTGCTAAACTGGAATAAGTTAAAATGACAGATTAAGCTTGCTTTTGTTCCCTCTTTTTGGGATAGATGCAAAATATATATTTTCTGTGCATGTCTTGAAGAGCAAAGCAATCACTCTGATGAACTTCTTTCTGTGACTTAGGTTAAATTGTTCATAAATCAGAAATGGCTTAGTATTGATGAAAAATATTTTGGAATTTACTGGAAAGGGATTTCTTAATGTTGCATGAAGAGCTATAAGATTTAATGTAAGAATTACAAGAGAAAACTTCTGTATGTGATTGAAAATGTTCTTTTTTATCATGTTTTTTGGGAAAAGTAAGTTTTACGTTTTTGCAGTCTTTTCAAAGTTTTGAAAAATTGTTTCAGTTTCGCATGCTGTTTATCCCCATCTTTTTTTCTTGCTTTTTTTAATAATGAAAATAAGTATGCAATATAATTATTCTTGGTGTTAGTCTTGTTACCTTAAGGAACGAATTGTTAAAGCAATAACGGCATTCATTGTGTTTTCATGTGTCTAAACTTCAATCCATTTTATATTAGAGTAGAAATATCATAATTTTCTATGTTTTTGTACGACTTTTCTCAGAGTATTCTATACAAATATTGCCTGCATGAAACTTGCAATAGTGGGTGCAAAAAAATGTCCCCTTTCAAAGTCTTTTGTAATATTATTATTGTAAATTTTTGTAAAATTTGTAAAACTAGATGCTTTCTGTTGATTACAATATAAGTAACATAAATGAGCTTTTGATTTCAAAGCAAGACTTTTAATTTTAAAACACTCGAATTAAAAGTTGTATTTTTCCAATGATATGAACTAATGCTAAATTAATTATTTACTGTTAGTTTGACTCCATTGAATGGATTGAAATGAAAGAGATTTTCTGACATTACAAATTTACTCAGTTTCTAATGTGCAACAATATTTTATTGACTATGAGTATATAGGATTAAATTATTTTGGTTTCTCACAAAGTAAATTAACAGATGTATACATACTATTTTCATGATGGGTCCTTCTGTTTTTAATACTTAACGAATAAGAATCCCTAATTTAACTGAAAATAGTTGAATTTCTATGTATTTTTTGAAATTTTATGGTTCCACAGCCCCCGTAAGGCATTTTTATTCAGTCTTCCTCTTTTTGAAGCTCAGAAACTTATTGAGAATTGAATAAAATGAACTTAAAAATGATTGAATTAAAAAAAAAAAAAAATCAATAATTCCATTTCTAATACAGCCGGTGGGATTAAAAAAATCCTCCTATGAACTAGAGAGTGTGCACTTAATGCTGCTACAACTCACTATCACAAATTCTAATTGCAATCCATTGGAACAGGGATCCACAGGTCCATGGATTGATCACAGGTTCAGATGATTTTTTAGTTTCATTTAAGATTGTGAGTTAATAATTGCAACTTGCTATATGTATGTTATATACATTTTCTATATTAATCTGTTATATAAATTTTCATGTCTTGTTTAACATTTAAAGATGCAAAACTCGGCAAATTCCAGCTCTAATGTATCTTCTATGTAAATGTCTTATACAGTTTTCATTTGTCAGGATCATGTTAACTTATTGACAATTTTCCCTCAGATTAACTAGGTACTTTGCAACATACTTGAAAAATTTGATTGCCAAAACATGTGAATCGCAGGTCAAATCTCGAGGTCAAATAAATAAATAAAAGCATTGAGGATTTTTCTCCCCTCCCCCAAGCAACATTTTTTTCAAGAACTACTTTTGTTCCAAAGAGTATTTGAACATCCTGATAAATGTTCAATAGCTAAGGTTATTATTATCTTTCATTTGAATTTTTGTTTTTCTTTTCATAATAGCTTGAATTTTTTATGCTATGAATATTTCTTTTTACTGCTCATAATTTTTTTTTTTCATGTCTTTCCTTTCCTGCTTATACATTTTGCACTCTAAAATTTTTTGCCTATTTTAGATCATGCTACCTCTCTTTTTATTTATTTATTTATCTGTGGATATTAGGTTGTTAACATTTGCATTTGATGTAATGTTCCGAGCAAATGTAGTTTTTTAACAGAATAGAAAAAAAAATAAGGTTTTACATTCTCCTTTTGAGTTTTTTCTTTTAGTGGAATTTTAAGAGCACACATGTCTTTAGTAATATGAGTGTTAGAATAATAATTAGCATCATTAGCTTTAAGCTTAAGGCTGGGCACATTTTTTTGAATTCAATGTACTAATTTTTACTTGTGATGCATTCGACAATCAATTTTTTAATAAATTTCATAGGAATCGCACCTTGATGCTTGGAGAACATTGCTTTTTTGCTTATAACTAATATTTAGCACATTGGTTGTTTAATACTAATACTGGTGCATGTAATTTGAATAACTGCATTTAGTTTATGATGCATATTTATGTAATATATATTACCTGCAATCTTCACTTTTCCCCTCCTGGTTAAAAGTCTCATTTTGGCTTGCCACAGTTAAATGAATATTCAAAATATGTGAAATGTGCTTTGGTATTTTTGCACTATTTTTTGTGCTAAATTGAATTTCTCTAAGCCAAGCACATTTTAAAGCAAATTATTTTTAAATTTTGTATTTTGATAAAATTCCCATTTTAATGGTTAATTGTAATAAACCTACTACCTTAATATATGGTATCTTAAAATGTTTTTAAGTATCTATGAAACAGTCATTTTAGAATTTTATATTTGAACTTTTTAATTGCATTTAGGCCAATTTATTTGTTTGTGTATAATCAAGCGCTTTTATAAAACCCGATTAATCATTGAGATGAAACTATTTGTTGTGTGTAAATTTTTCTTGAATTTTAATCTCAGGTGTTTCATGAATTACTTATAAATTTTGAAGAGGAAATGTCAAGGGATTTTGTTGTATTTTGTTTTGAAATTTAAACCAAAAATCACTGAAATCATGTCATACCAATTGTACATTGTGTAATTATAAAAATGTTTACGGTGCATTAAAAACTGCAGTGAGAATTAATGTTTTTATTTGAGATTAAAAAAATTTTGTTAATTAAATGCGAATCTTCCACTATACAGTTTGCCATTTGATTATTTATTCTCTTCGGTGTAGTTAGAAATTTCTTATTGGGTGAGAGGTCCATACTGCAATGTTGGTTGATATATATCACCTGATTTATATTATAATAAATATTGCGATGTATATATCATGATATTTATGAGCTGATATGCATGACGTATATCCTACCAAATTATATTATTTTTAATTTAAACTAGTGGTTCCTCACCTTTTTCACATCACGACCCCATTTTTAACAACTAAGCAACCCAGGACACCATCATATGTACACACACATTTCTTTCTTTTGAATATTTTTGATGGATTTTTGTTCTGATTCTATATGACATAAAGTGTCATGTCAACTGATAGGGAAAGTTATTTTCTCCAAAATAATTTTCTGTTTTTAAATAGGACTCCAATCAACATCAATAGAAACTTTTACGGTTATAATTTCTGTAGTTATAGTATTATATCAAAATTGCAATTATGTATTGATTATTGCACAACTGTGATTTTCCATAATCGGGAACAAATTTACATTGCATACGTAAGATGTAATGGTTAAATAAGATGTACTGCTGACAACAGGAGAGGTACACATTTATATGAGATAAATTTCTGTTTAATTGAAGAGATAACCATTAAAAATCTTGATATATTTTGTTTTTGAATGCAAACAAATTTGCACTGGCTAAATTAAACTCATTTAATAGAATTCTGGTTTATGTAATATTACACATTTATGCAAACAGTTTTTAAATAGTTTGCATAAAAAAATCCTGTATATCTTATTTTGATGTATATCATAAATATCTGATATTATATTTATATAAATATCATGATGTTTTCCAATGCTGTTCATCATTTTAGGATCTGAAAGTAAAACAAATTAGATATTAAGAAACATTTTCACTCATCAGACAGCATAGTTGACCATCATTGTAATTAAATTTTTTTTAGGTAAAATGTAATTCGTAAAAAATTTACTTTGACACATTTTCACTATATATATATATACATATGTTTCAAAGTTAAAGAAAAGTATAATGTACTTACTGAGTGCTTACAATATTAACCCCCTACTTAGTGAAATTTTTCTTATAAATTTCTGACCCAAAAGAAAGCATTATTTTTTCAATTTCCAACATACAGAATGATTTTGAGTCTGACTCAAAGCTGGAAACACAACTACGAAAATTGAAAAACCTGGGATCTAGATCAACTCTTAGCAATATTTAGAAATATAAAAATAATCGGATATTTAAAGGGACATGCAAGAGCCGACAACTTCAGTTTCAAGGAGGAAATTTTTCTCTTTGTCACATGACGAGGGACACCAACTGTACGGTCACAAAAACGCCAAACTTGTGGAATGAGATGCTGACCAAGAACGGGTTGAGAAACTATTCTGTTACATATGAATTGTAGAAGTATTGTTTTCATAATGAGAAAATACACATCAATTTTATTATCCTCATAAAAAGTTCGTTCAACAATACAAAACAATAATAATAATTCGTTAAGGTCACCGGTAGGCAATGAGGTACATGCCTCACAGCGCTATGTTTTTAAGGGCTAAATACTAAACTGAAATGTTATATAAGGTATTTTCAAACAATTTCAGTCTAAGCTACTGTTGCACTCCGAACCTACTCTTACTTTCCCATGATTTGTAATGCACATTCCTCTTTTTCACTTCGTTCTATATCCAATACGTAGACAAAAGTATGAGATTGATGTTTTAAGAGGTGTTGGTTGACATTTAAAAGTTGTTTATTTTTAAGAACTTAATACAATGTAATTTAGTTAATGCAGTTAGAACATTGTGCAATACAGTTTTATACAATACTTAAAAATTTTAGTCTAAAGGGGATTTTTAGGGACTCATGTCCATATTCTGATGGGGAATTTTAGAGAATTCTTATTCTAAGTAGAAGTTTTTTTTTTATTTCGACTGTTCACATTGTTTAGGAACTGTTTCCTTGATTCTAATGGGGACTGCTTTCTTTATTCTAAGATGTTTTTAAGGAACTTAATTTGATTGGGACTTTTAAACTGTCCTTATCCTAAAGGGAAGTTTTAGTTATAATTGCCTCACGTTCATGGGGTTATTTTGAGAATGTTGACCTTATTTCAGATCTGCTGTCCTGATTCAAATGGAGATTTTAAGTGCTGTTTATATTGCAATGGGAATTTTTAGAAATTAGTCCTTATTCTACAGGTGATTTCAAGACATTGTTGTCCATACTTATTAATTGTTGTCCTTGCAAAATTTTAGGGCATATTGACTATATTCTAATGAGGATTTTTATGGATTGCTGTTATTCCTTAATGTGGGTTTTTAGGGACTGTTACTCTTAGCTCGTACGGGGAAATTTGAATCATATATAAACCCTAAACCCTGATCTAACAGACGGATTTGCATGGAACAAACTTTACCGGAAGGAGGTTAAAACGTAGAACATGTACCAATACGATTACGAAGTTCAACCAGAACTAAATGAGCTTATTTTCCCACGAAATATTTTGACCTGTATTTTTAAGGATATTTCTGAATGAAAGAAAGAAGGAATGAGTGAATGAATATGTATTAACCATTGAGCAAAGCAGATTTGAAGTAATGAAGCACACACGATGTGCAGGCCGTCTTATGGCCTCGGAAATCCATTGCACACACGGTGTGCAATCGGTCTCGAATGGGTTAAACAATGAAAACGCTCTTTATATATATGCACAACGCATGATTTCAAAAATATTTTTTAAAGACAGAAAGGCTACAGACAGTGTTTAATATTCATGTTAAACCTTAAAAGTATGATAGGAATGCCCTCTTGTTATTAGTCAGAAATTTTTTTAAAAAGAAAACCCGAAGTCGACACGTTTTTAAGCGACTCCTATTCTTTCACTTCAACACTAGCCCAACTCCACAGCCCTGACAAAAACACTATATACAGCCCATAAACATTACTACAAACGAGACCTTTGAGCCTACTTCGCTTTTTTAGTCTTAATGTTTGGGATTAAATTTATCGGTAGAGAGAGCAGACAATTTTTCAACTCTGAATCAGTTATTCGAAACCTTCTGCTTTTAAGTAATTTCATTTGCATTTTAAATTTTTGCTGCAATTTCAACGGTATTCGATTTGTCCTGAAATATCTGGAAACTTCTGTTGCGCCACTTGTAATTATGCTAAGCGCATGTGTTGGCCCACCCCTACCGTAATGTATACTATATATAGGCTTGCCATATTTTTGGTTAGTGAAACCAGGACACATTAATATGGGATGGGCATACCGCGGGGTCTGGGGAAATTTTAAAAAAATTAAAAGCAAAATGATGAGTTTTATGCCTTTTTTTTGCTTTGCAAGTAACAAGAATGTGGAACCCTAAATTGTTAGTCTACCCACCTTTTAACAATAAAAAAGGAATTTTTGCTACTTAATTTACTTAAAAAGACTTTTTTTTTTTCCTTTTTAATGAGAATTTTTTCTGGTCTACCATCTAGAAAGAAGTGTTAATAAAATAAAGTTTAAAATACTTCATAAAATTGTTTAATTGAACAATTAATTACTAACTCTTTTTTTTTTTTTTTTTAACTACAACTTCTTGTCTAACTACAAAACGATTTCAAAAAAAAGAAAAAAAAACAACTTTGTTAAACTAAAAAAAAGTAATTAATAACTGAACAATGTAATTCTTTGTTTTCAACCCACTCATATTTCTGACTTGAATGTACTTTTTTCAAGATGTCTTTGTTAAGCTTGACTTTTTCATAAAAGTCAGAGCAAAGAAAACGCCACGCCACAGTTCAATTACATACAATCAATGCTCTGGCTCTGGACTCCCTCATTAATGCTCTGTCATCTTAAATATTCTTAATGTCTTCATAAAAGATTCTTGAAAACATAAATTCGTTACTTTTTACATCTTACAAATGTTTCCGGGACATTGATAAAACTGGGCGGGACACCGGGACAAGAGCAAAATACCGGGACTGTCCCGGTCAAACCGGGCCGTATGGCAAGCCTACCTATATAGGGTCAGTTGGGGTAATTGTAAACATGGGGTAATTGTAAACAAGCTTCATAACCACACTTGTGGTGGTTTTGAAAACTTAACTGCTGGTGTGTGATGAATTGGCAACATAGGGAAGACACTGAAAGAGTTTTGTAAGTTTCGAAACATTTGTGGAGGCGTCACCCTTGTTTGAAAACGACACAGTGAAAAAAAGTTGTTTAACAAAATTTAGTGATATTACATTTTTGTCTCCAGCTCATCTGCAAAAGCGATGTAAGTGGTTTCAACCGTTCTTATTTGTCATATGGAATGTTGCTAAAAGTATTTAGTCATGAATTTCATCCTCCCTGTTATTTTTCATGTGCAAGTCAGGTGTTTACAATTACCCCATATATTTCGTACTCTGGGGTAATTGTAAACACTTAAATTTATCCTATTTCTAATATTCTTCAGGGACAATGAGTATTATATTTTGATGCAAATTACACTTTTGTGTCTATTTTACATAACTGTTGTTGTTGTTGTTAATGCCACCTGAAAATCCAGGCCCCCCTTGCGAGGAGACCATGAATTAAGAAAACTCCTACTGATTATTAATGAGCTCCGCTAGAATGAAGTACACTTGGCTCAGAGGGCTTAATTATTTTGAACCAGCTCCCAGATGAGAGATCGTCACCTAGGTTGGTCCCTTAGCGGAAATTATTTCTAACTTGGTTTGCATTTGAAGCGACGATGTATTTTACGTGCACAGCACCTTTAGCGCACTCGATCTCAGAATAATCAGTCGCGGGAGGTGGCCACCCTCCCAAGCGTTGACCCCGGCCAGTTGTGCTTCACTTTCGGTGTTCTATGGGTTTCAAGCTTAACCGACTGATCCACTGCGGGACAAATTTTACATAAATTTGTCGCATTACTTTATTTTTTGCAAGATATTTCTCGTTAAATGATCTCAGCCGACTCATAACATAACTCAACGGACCGCAGACGGCCTGTTGGCCGCAGATTGAGAGCCTTTGCTCCGGAACTTCTTAAGCCCTCAAGAACACTGTGTATGAAACAATTTTCCATTTGCATCAACCTTATTCGAAAATAAATCACTGTTTACAATTACCCCAGATCTCTGGGGTAATTGTAAACACACTGGGGTAATTGTAAACACGAGCTCATTTGCTAACAAATAGTCATAAAGTCAAAATATTGCACACATTTACTCACAAGAAGTACAGTAGTGGCTACAATGCTTACAATTTTATCTCTGAATTCATTCAAGAGGTAGGGAAGGATCAAAAGTTAAAACATTGAAAAAGCGTTTACAATTACCCCAACTGACCCTACATATAAGTCGATAAAAACATGTTCAAAATTGAATGTGGTTGATAAAACATTCTTCACCGCTAGGTAAGTAAAATATACTTCACTAGGGAGGGGGAGACGGAAAAAGATGAAAAGTTTCAGAAATGTCATTTGGAATGTCATTGTCAATTGTCATGGGGGAAAAGTACTTCTTCTGAACACAAAATCTTTTGGTAGTTTTAAAATAGGCTATCTAAAATTTTGAAAAAATAAATAGGTAAAGAAGTGTAGTCGATTTGATCGACATTGTTAAAGGTGGAAACTATTTTCGTTGATCTCCCGTAAAAATCGATTACATGGACAACAATAAAAATGTTCGTTTGATTGAAAATACCGATAGTCTGCCGATTATTATATCCTTGAGTGAATGTATTTATTTTCTTGTCTTTGACAAAGGGAATTCAAATAAAACAATTGTTCGTGTTCAAGAAAAGTTGCAACACTTTTAGGTCATACAGGTAAAAGTGAGGTAACTTTTACACTAAATACTGTATTATTCGAACTCTCTTGTTAATACCAATAATTAACCTGTCAAACCAACAACTCTCAGTTTCACGGTCAAGGTTAATACAGCAGTAATTGCTCAGCCATGTTCGGCCTCGTTGTTTCCAATATGGAAGATGTACTGTTAGTAGCATAACTGCATTAAAAGAAGATCGTTTTTATAAAATGTACTAAAGTACACTAAAGTTTCAACAAAGTAAGCTCAATTGCAGCGCTGTAAGACCAATATAGTTCCTGAGACATCGCACTTCAAAAATTCGACACAGGAAAATATTTAAACAAGAAAAGTCATGCAAATGTTTTTGTAGTAAATTTAATTGACTCTCATGGTAGTCACAAAAGGAAGTCTGTGGACCCTATGTAGTTCGTTTGCAAAAGCAAAAAAAGGAATAATAATCGAACAATTTGATTTTTTTTAAAAATATACAAAAAGCTTCTCATAACAATATATGGCACCTGAATGATTCTGGGACATTTCTTCGACAACAGAACAACATGTCGATATAAAGTAACAGAAATGATACGAAACACTGTTAACGTTCAGAATCGAAGCAACTGGTAACTGGTTTAGTATCCATCCTCGATCTCATTTTTGGCGGGAGAGTCCTGATTTTTAGTAATTTGTTCCGCGTCCCACGGAGTTAAAAAAAAGTCCTGATTTTTGGACAGAATGCACGACAAACGGAGGGATCCCGGCGGCGGGAGAACGGGAAGGGAATACTCGCTTTTCGGCGGCCTTAATACAAATAATTGTTGAGAACTGATTTTTTAAAGACTGCTTGTCGAAGTTCGAGTTGTTGATCAGTTGCTAGAATTTAACCACCATTGCTTGTACTTAATGAACAATGTCTGTTCTCTTTTTTTTTTTTTTTTTGGACGTTGGCGACGATGAAAGCATTTTGTAATTACGTCTCGGCTGGGAGGGGGGAAGGGTAAATTTACACCATTTTTAACACCATCGCCTCCCCACCTTGGTCAATCGTGTTCCGCTTTACCGATGTTAAAATCTGGTTACTTTAATCTACAGGCAAAGTATTAACACTCAGCAGTGGCGTAAGAAGGCCTGGAGAAAATTGCGACTTAACCCAAGAAAAAGACATTAAATAAATTACTGCAATTCGTTCGCTAAAGTAATTTTTAAAACATTCATAATTGGCAAGCTATTCCCTTTCAATTTTGAGGTTATTTGTTTGTAAATGTTACCGAAAAATTTCTCCATTACTTTTATTTTGACTAAGTTTAATAAAAAAGGTTTTCTCCTTAAGTGCTTTGTTTAACGCATTCAAATTATTGTTTTGAATAACTGATATGCCGTCTTTTTTTCTTGCTTTTTCAGTTTAAGAATCTAATGAGTCAAAACTCTTTTACTTGCCTCACAAACTAGACAACAAAGGCGGAAAGTGTGAAGGGAAAAAAAAAAAAAAAATCTAGCTTTGACGAAGCCTATTAAAGGCTGTCATATTGAGTCGGAAGCAGCGTTGTCAAGTAGCGATTTCAAGAGCGTTATCTCAAGGTCATGGAAGTCAATGTCAAGGTATCAAAGAAGCACTAGTGCAATTACTTCCTCTTTTAGTTTGTGTAATCTGCAGTGTTTTCTGTGTTATATCATAAGGATTTTTTTTTCAAAATTTCTTTGAAAATGGAAGTTGGCAAATTTAATACATATTTTTCTGAAATCCAATATGTTATTAGGGGACCGTTCATGAACTACGTCGCTAGTCGCATTATGAGGATGATGGATTATAACTTGTTATTTTGGAGTTCAAATCACAATGCGTATACAGATCGCAAAAGTCCAGAAAAAGTCACGGATTTGAAATCGGTCACGAAAGTTACGAATAGGTTACAAAAATTTTCCATCCAACGGGACCGGTCCCCCCAAAAGGCATTGGATATCCGGTATCCGACAGGTTTTTAAACATCCGGAATTCGATCCGCCATGCCACGAAATATCCGACTATCCTGCCCGTCAAATTTGATTTTTAAAGTTTAATAAACGTGGTTTTAAAATCTATGGGAACTGCAAACTTATTGCGTAGCTGGAAGCTGTGGGATGTATAAAAATATGTAAAGAATTCTATTTTCAAGCATCAGAGCCGGATTTTTGGTACGTATACGTCATACAGGATACCGGTTATCCGATGTCCGTCAGAATCAATATCCGATGCATCACCGAACGGTCATGAAAAAAATCCCGAAAAGGCTACGAAATTTCATTTTTTGAAAGCCTGCAGACAGCTCGAATCACAAGTATTCTAAAATGCTTCCTTTATTCCATTTCTTCTGCCCCTGTTACAGTTTTTTCTTCTCCCTCTCTATCTTCCCTTCCCCAAATTCTTAGAACAGTTCGATATTTGATTAACTCTTCAAAGGGAGGTTATGAATTTGAACCATATGTTTGCCTTGGTTTTTTCTTTTTATGAGTTCGGCTATCACTTCTCACTAGATGAATCGATTTTGCTTTTAATCAACAGTGGAGTGGAAGATCACGGGAAAGTCCAGTAAATTTTTAATCATATTGCATTTAATCAACTGAAAGGAACGCGTCGGGCGTTAAAAATAATAATTTTTCACATTGGTAATGCTTACGTAGGTATTCTGCTGATTGAATGGTGGTGCAATGAGAATTTTCTTTCTTTTTGGAGTATTGGTTCATAACAATCCTTACATGTGCAAATTATTGTACTCCAATACTGAAAGAGAATTAAAGTCCGCAATTAACCACTTAACTGCTGCCAGCGTATATATGCGCCTCGCTAAGGAGCCGTTCATAAATGATGTTACGCTTTTTTCCCATATAGTTGACCCCCCTCCACCCCTTTGTCACAATATGTCACACTTCAGCGGGCCCCCCTCCCCCCTTTGTCACATGTCACGCTATGTTGGATAATGCATGATGTCACACGTCTTGTTGTCCCCTCCCCTCCCCTTGTCACACTTTGTCACAATTTCACGAACCCCCCTCCCCCCCTCGAAGCGTGACATCATTAATGAATGATCCCTAAGGCAATGCGTTCAAATGAAGCTTCATTTGGATGTTTTGCATCTAGAAGCTTCCTGTCGCATTGAAAAATGGATTCCAAGAAATCCCGAAACATATGTCTGAATTTTAATGCTAATCTGTGCTTTCACGTGCAAGTATTTTTTATTACAGTTTACTTAGCACAAAGTTAATTTATTACATTCAAAATTCACAATTGCAATAGATATATTTTTTAAAACTCTTATACCCATTTTGGGTACCCCAAGTGGGTGGCAGGCCCCCCCCCCCCCCCGTAATGAGGCTACTGTCTTATGTTAACTTATTATTATTTGTTTCACTTTACAAAGAAGCCTAGTATCAACGTTTATTAACAATTTGTTTTTCTTTGCACCAGCTTCTTATCAACGCGAATCCGAAACCTAATCATTTTAATCCTTTTCATAAGTTGTTTTTTTTTTTTAAAATAAGGACAGAATACATCCTTTGAACGATGTTTTGAATTTGGTGAAGTAAAAATGACTGTTCTAAGACGTAAAATGCGTATTTTTGAGACGTGAGTACTTTTAACAATAAAAGTGGGATTCTAATTATAAAATTATTGGATACACGATTTGTAGCAAAAGACTGCTGTAACTCACGCAGTAAATCAAAAGTTATATAAGTTTCTGGTTTGTTGCTGTTTCAGTGAGGAAAGCTCTGCAAACAAACGATAAATTATGATACCAATAAAAGTTCTGTAACGTTTTCGCAGAACGACGACATGTGATTCAAAATGTGACATGTGATTCAATGTGAATCATCCAAGGGATCACCTAAAAAGTGCATAACGAAAACGGGGTTGGTTAATTTTGCTTTGATTAAAAAAGAAATAAATAAATAATAAAATAAAATAAAATAAAATAAATAAAATAAAACATAAAATGAAATAAATGATCATATTGATAATACAATGGTAATAAAATTAGATAAAAAAAATCCCTATTCCGCTTTTTATCTTCTAATTCTTCTGTGCAGGTTTTAAAGCAGTGCCAGCTTTTGTGCTGAAGCGCGTGCACAGTAAAACCTACGTTAATTTACTACTTGCGGTACTTTAGTGGACAGGTGGTCAACTTATAAAAGGTGAGGATTATTTTGTTTTTTTTTAAAGCATTTTTTACACTAGGCCATTCATTTCTTTTTAACTAATTAAAATACTTTTAAGATTAGCTTCATGTATTAACCTTATTTTAAAATAGTAATTAGCTATTTTATTTCACAATTACAGTGGAACCCCGCCATTCGTCCACCTCGCTATTCGTCCAACTTGTTCAAGTAAAATTCAACTCCCCATTCGTACTTGTCTCGCGATTCGTACGACGCCAGGGGCCAACTGGGTTGCCAGTTTGGCTTTTTTTAAGAAAAAAAATCGAAAAATTATGCTTATTTTGAACTCGTCTGGAAATAATTTGTTTGGCGTTTTGGATTTTTTAAAAAATTTTAACAGTTTTTGAGATTCTAAGGGACAATCTTTACTTTCCAAGGGGGGCGGGGGCAGCAAGAAGAAGTGGTTGTAGAACTTTCTTTTTCAGAGGAGGAAAGTAGGAAGGAAAGCTTTTCCCTTTTTGCAGAAATTAAAGAGCTGTGTTACCCCTGCGAAGAGGCAACAGAGAGTGGTGGGAAAATGGCATCCCAACACTGCTGTGGTCAATAGCATTAACTTGATCAACGACAATATTATTGACCATTTTAGAAAAATTCTGAACAATCGTCAGAGGCAGACAACATTGGACAGGTTTTTAGAGAAAGAAACCCCAAGATTCTTCTAATTCAAAAAGTCAAAAAAGAAAAAACAGCAGAAAGGGAGAAAACACCTGAAGGAATGTTACCTGATGTTTTTATGGAAGGGGACTCCTCTTCCAACCATTTCCTTTCCTCCTCTCAACATTCCACTTATGCCATCAGCTCACCTCAGTACAAGCAAAGTGCCGTTAAACTTTTATTTATCTATAATTTCATGTACAGTACTGTACATTTGTTTTTCATAGGTTTAAATAAGCAACCATCTGTGGGTTTGGAACGGATTAATCCAATTTACATTGTATCTTATACGAAAAAATAATTCGCCATTCGTACAACTCGCCATTCGAACTGCCTCCTGGAACGAATTGTGTACGAATACCGAGGTTCCACTGTATCTAAAATACTATATGAGAAATTAAACCTGAATGGCTTACAATGTATCATACAACTTTAAATTAAAGTACTTAGCTAAAATAAAGATAAATATCTTATTGATCGCATTTTTATTTGAAGATAAAGATTTGCTAAAAATACATAATTGTTTAAAATGTCTATCTGAGATAGAACAAAAAGGAAGAAATTTATTTAAAGAATAACAGAATGCTCATAGTAGTTTTCCCATTGGTTAAGTAATTTTCCCATTGAGCAAGCTTAATAACTACTGTTTCATCCATGCAGTGAAGACGCATACTGATACAACATTATAGCATAGAACATAGCCTGGAATAGTTATTTTTGTTATTAAATAAATAAATATTATGGTAATAATTAGGTGGTCAACTTAGAAAGTGTTTTTCTAATACGCCGGCCCAAATATATAAGCGGCCCAAATATATAAGTTGTATATAAGTGGTCAACCTAGACAGGTGGTCAAGTTACAAATGTTTCCCTACTTTGCATAATATAGGGCTAATTCCGTTCCTAACAAAAGCGGTCAATTTAGACAGGTGGTCAACTTACAAAAGTGGGTAACTTTACAGGTTTTACTGTAGTTGACAAATTTTTAAACTATCACCATAACATGGTCATTTTAAAATTACGTAGATTAAGTGTTTCCTATAAGCAGCGAAGTGGACTAGAATCAAATTAGGAGGGAATGGCATTTGAAGATTATAAGGCTCTTTAGCCCTTATAAATTATGTAACGGTCAGTTACAAGACTGACCTGGCTGTCTTTTCTTAATTTGACGATTCTATCAATCGGAATTCCAATAATTCTAAAAGGCAGTACGAAAAGAAATTGAGGAAAGAGAGTGAAGAAAGAAAGCAAAAGGAGGAAAAAAATAATTTTACCTCTTCAGACCCCCCCCCCCCAGAACTAAGTACAAACAATTTTGACGCAATTTTTTGGTTCTCTGATTTATAAATGATTGCAAAACAACTAATTTTTTTTTTTAAATTTTAATTAATAATTAGTTTAAATAATAATTAATTGCCCAATTTCCGTGTTTTCCATGTTAAACCGAAGAAAACTATCTGTTGATTAATTTAAAAAACAATTAGGTGTTTTAGCTTTCAAATTGCACAAACTAGTTTATAAACAGTATTTTAAAATGTACCCAATTGGGTACACTTGAATGAAGAGGCTAACGAACAAAATTAATTACAAGGCGAAACATTCTATTTAAATGTAAAATCATGGAAATGACATAAAAGAAAAATGTCCGCGGATGGTGAGGAAGAAAAGGAGTGTTGTTGCTTGGTACATTTCGACCACAAAGTTCTGACACTTGAGCGCTTCTGCGCATGTCAGAAAAGGACGCATCCATTCGAGTTTTAGGGAAGTTCATTTTGAAGGTGCGTTTTTTAACACGCGAATCAGAATGTTTGCTTTCTCTCTGCCACTCAGATTTCTTTCTTCTTTTTTTTTCTTTCCGTAGAACCTAGAACTGTCCGCGATGAATTGTTGCCACTAGCAGGTTAGGAAAACTTTTTAATCAGAAAGTAATAGTAAAAAAAAATTAATAAAGTAATTTTTATAAAAAAAAAAAAAAAACAGAACCGACTTCAAATTATAAATTGCGCTAAAAAGTGAAAAATAAATTCATTCTTTAAACAACATCGATGTGACTTTTAGACATAGTTTTAGAAGTCGGTGCAAAATTAGGATAGATAAATCTTTTGTTATCATGAATCCAATTACAAATATATATATTTTCGCAGAATTAGCAACAGTTCCAATATGAAGTAGCAAATGGTATAATGGTAATTAGACTCATAATTATGCACCGACTTCTAAAACTATGTTTAAAAGTCACATCGATGTTGTTTAAAGAATGAATTTATTTTTCACTTTTTAGCGCAATTTATAATTTGAAGTCGGTTCTGTTTTTTTATAAAAATTATTTTATTTTATTCTTTTTAGTGTAAATACATTTTGTATATAAATACTCTATTTCTTTTAAAAAAAACCATACCAAAGGGTAAAACTTCTTTGAATGAATGGCACTAAAAACTAATCATTTGTATGATAAATTCCCTTTTGAAGTCGATTTTAGCAAACAAACTGATTGGGTTAATTTTTGCCACAGGGGAAGCCTTCAGTCAAACTCTTGCTGTAATTTCTTTTAATCCCATGACAACAAACATGTTTTTAACAATGACTTTTATATTTATTAATAGGTTTTCCAACAAAGAAAAATCAAGCCAAGCCTTTCCAATTAAAATAAAAAAATATTTATTTTTCACCCGTAACGTTTTTTCTAAAAAACAAATGTAGTCAAATTGAAGTGCGAAATTTGAGTTAGACGACCCTCTATCGATTAAAGAAAAAATCGTCGAAATCGGTTCATTTAGTCAAAAGTTATGGATGAAAAAACAAAAAAAAAACTACATTTATGCCCATAACTTTTTTTCTAATTATCGAATATGGTCAAGCGAAGGTACGGGACCTATGGGAAACCACCCTTGATTGATTAAAAAAAGAATCATGAAAATCGCTTCATCCGCAGAGAAGTTATGAGTGGACAAACAAACAAACAAACAAAAACGACATACATACATACATTATGAATGTATAACCTCCTTCTTTTGTGAAGTCGGTTAAAAAAGTGATAAATAGTAAAATCTACTAAAATGATTCGGAGCTTGCAGAGGAGCATTTCAAAAAAGTGGCCGCTTGAGATCCCTGATAAAAATAAATACCTACTAATACAGGTGCGGAGAGATTAAAATAAATAAATAAATACCCATTAACCACTTAACGCATTTGCCCGTGTCTCACACGGGCGATCTTGTATCTCGCGTTATTTTATTTCTAATATGCCCCTCTAAGATCCATTTGCACTTTTTATAATAATTTTTTATATATCTTTTACCCCACCCCCTGCTCTCTAGTCACCCCCTACAACTAAAATTTCCAGAAACAATTTATACTCGACTTATATATTCATTTTCTGTCCAAAAAAAAAACTCGATCATTTTTGCCAGTTTTTCTGAAAAAAACTCGTGTTTCAAGGGGTCAACAAGTTAACTAAATAAAACGAAAAATAATACGATTAATATTAAGACTATTTCGAGTGCAGAGCAGAGCCAGAGTATTTGCTCCAGATCCCTGATTCTTTCAAACATGCTTCAAAAGTTCCTGAGGGGAAAATATTTTTCTTGTCCCCCACCCCTCTGCTCATCCGTTCGTGGCCACTGCGCAGTTTGCCTCAGTGGCGTAGCTAAGTGAGGGCGGTGAGGGGAAAATATTTTTCTTGTCCCCCACCCCTCTGCTCATCCGTTCGTGGCCACTGCGCAGTTTGCCTCAGTGGCGTAGTTAAGTGAGGGCGGTGAGGGGAAAATATTTTTCTTGTCCCCCACCCCTCTGCTCATCCGTTCGTGGCCACTGCGCAGTTTGCCTCAGTGGCGTAGCTAAGTGAGGGCGGTGAGGGGAAAATATTTTTCTTGTCCCCCACCCCTCTGCTCATCCGTTCGTGGCCACTGCGCAGTTTGCCTCAGTGGCGTAGCTAAGTGAGGGCGGTGAGGGCGGCCTGCCCCGGGTGTCACCCATTCAGGAGTGACACCCAGCCACAACGGAAAAAAATTAAAATTTTAAAAGCTCCATAGAATAAAATAAAAATTAGATTTTTTTTTTGTGTCATTTTCTTTTCTATTTTGATCTGAGTAAAGTATTTCCTTTAAAAAATATATTTTCAATGTTTTTTAACCGCTAGTCATAACCGTTGCCGTCAACAAATTCTTTAAATATTATGAGGCCACGACACGTTTTCCTTTTTCAAAGCTGCGATTTTTAGAAAAAGAAGTACCTCGCATACATTAACATATTTCATTAAAACGCTTACTTCACTCTTACAGGAATTTTTTTTGGTGGGGTGGGAGAGGGAGTAATCTTTTTCATGGAGGTGACACCATCACTATGCGCCCCAAGTGTCACCCATGCTAGTAGCTATGCCACTGGTTTGCATTAATCAGTAATTACAACATAGCAGAAATATGCGAAGTGAAGACACTGTTGATGACTCGATCAATGCGGGGATGCTCCCTGAAAGAAACGTAATAAACTAGTTACGAGCTGACCACACACGCCATCCGTCTCCGTCTGAAAAGCACGCTTGAAGTCACGTGACACATGCTTTTTGCATGTCTGGCTGAATTTATATTTCTACAACCGGCGCTTTGTTTTTGTTCCAAGTTTATATAACCAGCGATTGTTATTGAGAACACTGCTTCATTCCATTGTCAAGGTCGTTATATAAGAATTTGCGTTCGGATATTGTGCGCGAAAAATAGACGTTCTTCCGTCTAGTAGAAATTGAAAGAAGCGAGGATGGTTTGTTTGACGTAGTTAAGATTTTTGATGTTTGTTTTTGTTTTGACTTACGCATGGTTTCGTGAAATAGGAAAGAATGAAAAAGCAGAGAAGATTTGGTTGTTCGTCATCATTGCCTATTCAATCTATTTTCTTTATTTCTTACGAAAGTAAACCGCACTTGTGCAAACACTATCCCTCTTTTTTCAACCTTTTCCGTTTTCTTTTCTCCAACTACATTTCTTTTTCCTTTTTTTAAAGTAAATAAAAATAAAGTAATTCAATATAAAAAATAAAACAAGAATATGAATATCATTAATATATTTACCAAAATAAAAAATAAATAACCAAAGGCAAGAAGAGTGTGTGGCATATATTTGCCCCTCTCCACTTACGTAATAGCGGGACTCATAATATAAACGTCAGAGTGTCATCTACGAGGAAATGCGATAGAAAATCCACCCAAAAGAAGGACAAAATGTTAAATGGTGATTTCTTAAGTAACATTTAAAAATTATTCGAGGAGCACCTTCTCGGCTTTTAAAATTAAATTTCAAACTTTAAGTTCAAATATGGAACTTAAGGTTTGAAATAATATGTTCTTTTTAGAGTACGATTTGTATATTTATCTATCTATGTACATGTTTATGTATTTAAAATTTATTTTTGGTTGTATCGTTATTATGTCTCATCCATAAAAGTCAGCTCAAATTTTTCCGCAGGGAAGGAGAGGAGGGAAATGATCTTTACTCAATATGAGGCACCTAGAAGCGAAAGGGTGTTAGTGACAAAATTGAAAATTTGGAGTTAAATAGTGCAAATGATAGGGAAAGCACTATTCTATATTGCGGCAAGACATGTTAGGGGTAACCCTAACAAGTGCTGTCTCCAACATGACTCAGAACAAAAATTAGCATTAAAGGTCCCATAAGATCCAAACTTTGAACGCGTTTTTCTCGGAAACGTTATTTGGTCACTTACATCCCTTTGCTTCTCACTGCCTTATATATGTTATTTTTCAAAAATAACGAAAAACACACACACGCATAAAGACATTGCATTTCTTAGCACGGGGGGGGGGGGGGGAGAGTAATTGCCCCACTCCTCCTAGCCCCTCCCTGAACCGTCATGTCTAGTATTTTATAGTATTTTATGTAATAGTAGAGAACGTACACACCCGCAGACAATCAGAGATGCGAAATAGTCACATTTTTGAGTTGCTCCGCTCCGACTTCTAAATACTTGCTCCGTGCGCTGAATAATTTATTTATTAGTTTTTTTCTTTCTAATGGGGTTGCGTATGGTTACTCATCTTTGCAAACCTAGCGCATTCCCCGGAAACCGGCATCCCTTCTTTCAAGTAGCACCACTATCGGCGGCTGCCATAACCGCTTGAGAATTTTGATGCTCAGTTTCCCCCTAGATGGCGGCCCCTGAACTCTAAATGATGCGAAACTACACTAGGAATTTAATTTAGCCGAGAGTATCCTAGCCAAACACATACTCAAGAGACCGCACAACAAGTCGCATAATCATGGGCGCAGACGATTTTCTGCATCGAATAATTTAATAGATTTTTCTTTTTTCTTTTTTTTATTTAATTAATTATTTTACATGATAAAAAATATAAAATGTTTTAAAAAATCTGCGACGTGGAGCGCAACAAATTTCTTTGCTCCAGCTACTCACTCCGTTCCGAGATGTCTGAGTACAACGACTGCTTTGTCCACGGTGGCTCAGATAGTCAGATATTGTAATCTGAAGAAAGGTCCTGAAAAATCTAAGTTAATTTCCTCGAACGAACACACTCCAACCTTGCGTCGCAAGAATAAAATCTCCGGTTTGATGGCATGAAAATATTGATCGCCATAAAGGCTTGAAATTTCGAGCCAAAACTTTCTTCTATCTTCTAAGAGAGAGCTGGAGAGCTGCAGAAAGCCGCGGGAAATTCATTACCGAAGTCTTTGTGCGGAAGAATTTAATAATCGAGAGTTAGGGGATATTATGCGAATTCCTCAATATCACACAGCGTCGGGTGGATATTGATAGCGGTGGAGCTTCTAAAAGGCGAGCGTCATCCTTACTTTTTTAATTTCGGAAAATACTTTGACCTTTCAAGAGCACTTGTTTTAAAGCCTTAGAATGATTCTGAATGAGTGTTAAGTTACTTTGTTTTTGCAAAAAAATCGTTTGGATGTTGTTTAAGCTTTACTGACTGCAAGTTCTTTGAATTGTATGTAAGAAGTCTTATATTAATTTATTTGAATATAATGCTGTAAAATATTACCTCTGCTCTTGGACGTAAACTGCTGAGTATGACAAGTCTAATTCCCAGAAGATTTACTTTTTATTTTTTATTGTAAGGATGAGGAAAGGTGGGGTATGGAGATGGTGGTTGTGCGGGTGTGGGTGAGGGGGAGAAGACCCTGATTATCACCAAGGCCATATACAGAAATTTTTTCCGAGGGTTTACTTCAACACACTTATGTTAAGAAATGTTTGAGAGAGGAATACATGCTACATTTCAAAAAATTTTGGGATTTCGTGGGGGGGGGGGGGGGGGGAGCTTGACCACTGGATACGGCCTTGATTTTCACGGAAGTGTGCTGGTGCTTTAGAAAGCTGGAATAAAAGGTAAACCTTTGTGCAAAAAATAAAAATTACAAATCAGCGCAAAATTAAGCACAAATACAGCAAAAAATGTAGACACGTACTTCGAGGTTTCAAGGAACCGCCCTTTCATTGCGAAAGAATGAGCCTCTAGATGACAAACATTGAACTTGAGTTTTGATTTTTATTCTTTGGAGAGCTGAAAAGGTCTAATTTATTTGCTTCTAAGTAGGCATACAACATCGACATCAATATTTTCAAAACGTCAATATTTTTTAAAAATTTCGATGTCTTGGTGAATTTAAGAAGCATAACTTTTAACGCGTACGATTTTTTTGTTGTTGTTAAGAAGCGTACTATGTTATTTAACAGGCATGTAAGGAAATCGTGTGGTGCCCATATCAGATTTTTAACTTAAAATTTACTATAAGAAATACTCTTACGAATGCGATGGATGTCGCCAGAATTGATTGATACGTGGTGTCACTTCTGACTTTTCATGAATAAAATTATCACACAAATATTTATGATACGTTTTTAGCCTACTTTCCCGTAAAGGTAAAAAAATAATAATAAAGCATGAAAGAAGGCTTAATGTATCGTGAAAATATCGTTAGAAATCAAGAAAAGTCAAAAATAAATTAAGTAATTAAATAAAGATTGAAAAATAAAAATTTGAAAGTAGGGTTTTGAGATGGGGAAAAAGTGTCTGTCGGTCTGTCCCCCCCCCCCCTAATAACTTTTGAACGAATTGTCCGATTCGAAAAATTCTTTCTGCATTCGAAAGATCTCGGTGAGGACATCTAATTTCCATATTTTTACTTTTTGATTTGAACAATTTTTTGTTCAATTTTGAACAGTTCAAAAAATTTTAACATTAGCGCCTATGGGCGAAAATGAAGCAAATATGTAAACTCTGGGTACAAGATCCAAGTTCCAATGAACAAGCTCACTGGAAGAAGTTCTTGGCGTGAAATATTGATTTGAACAACTTTTGTTCATTTTTGAACAGTTCAAAAAAAAAAATTAACAGAGTGCCTACGGGGAAATTTCAATCCTATATAAATCCTGATTTAGCGGGCCGATTTGCTTGGAACAAACTTTATCGGAAAGCTCTTATGACGTAGAACATGTACAGATAAAAAGTTCATCCAGAACTAAGGAGCCTATTTTCTTATGAAATTTTTTGATCGGGATTTTCAAGAATATTTTTGAATTAATGAAATATTAAATGAATAAGCAAAATAATGAATGAATAAATGAGTGAATAAATACATGAATGACTTAATAAATGAATGATTGAACGAATCTGTATTAACCGTTGAAAAAGGCATATTTGAAGCAATTAAGAACTAAAGCTAAACGAGAAAGAGAGAGAGATAGCTAGATTATAAATTTGAAGCTGGTGTATATGGGAAAGTAGGCCCGTATAGTTCTAGAAGGAACTTCTTGTTAATATTTATGATACGCTGTTGAAACCAAAACATCGATGTTTCGAAAGTATCGACAGGAATGACGACATCTCGTGGTACTGGTGCACTCTTAGAGTAGGGATTAGTTCTCAATGGGTTCAATGGTCGTTGTTGATACAAGCAGAGTTAGAACTATGAAAATTGCCTCATTCACACCATAAATTCCGCTTCTGGAGTTAAGTTAATAAAGTTAATTTACTTTCTCCCTGTCTGCCCATTACAGGTATAGCAAGGCACTTACCATGGCACATAGTGACATCTATTTTCAAATTGTCAGCATTAGTCATATATTTTTGATAGGAATTGTTTGCGACATAATTCTCTGTATTTTTGGAGGGGAAAGTGCAAAAGAGATTTACGCACCATTGGTATTGTCTGTCATTGGTTTGACTGTCTGATCCAAAACCATTGGCACGCAATGTTATTGGATCAGACAGTCAGGCAATAGATCAGTTCACGGTAAATAAATAAATAAATAAATAAAAATGGAGATTAATAATGATAAGAAGGATGAAACGGAGTTAGTGTGTTTATCTGATTAAGGATAGGGGTGAAACAAATTTTTTCTTCTCGTTTGATACTAAAATAGCCGATTTGTACATAGCAAACTGAAACGTTTTTCCTGTCTTGTAGCTCTTCTTTGTCTTTTTCAAATTCAAGTTTCAAAATGTTGATAGCCCTACATATTAATATCGATAGTTCGTTTCCATAATGTGCCCCGCTGTGGACCAGTCGGTGGAAGCTCGGCTCCCGCAGAACACCGAAAGTGAAGCAGCATCGACTTACGTCAGTGTTTGGGAGGGTGACAATCTCTCGCGGCTGGTTCTTGTAAGGCCGTGTACGCCAATGGGAGCTGGTGCACGTTAAATAGGTCGTGGCTCCAATGTCCTCCAAGTGAAACGATACCTCTGGGGGTGCCAATCCCAGGTGACGGTCTTTTATCTGGGAGCTGGTTTAAAAAATTAAGAGACCTTTCAAAGGGGCGGAAATCGGACTCCTGCCTATAAGGGCCCTGTTAAACTCAGGAGCAGCGTACCCATTCTTCCTCGCCACGTGCGAGGACACGACAATAACAACATTTGCATAATGTCACACGGCACTGTAAAGCAGTTTCTTGCGATGCAACACTTTACAGGTGTGTAACGCAAACATTTTTACAGGTGTGTAATCGAACGCATCCTGAAAGCAGACTGTGACGATTATTTCGATGATAATGTCCTTTCTTTGTTAGCTTTTCTATTGAAATAGCTGTTTTTAGTGCAAAATGATATTCTTATCAATATTCTTGCATGAAGGAGCGTTAACAAATATCTTTAAAAATGATGATGAAATAAGGAAATCCAGGAAAATGTGATTTGCGCGTTCCTTTGCATGCAAGGTAGAAACCGGATATATGCATAGTTAAAAATCCCGATAAAAAAAATCATAGGAGATCATCCTTAGGATTTCCGGGGGAGGGGGATATCCCTGGTGTAGGATCCATGAAAACCAATTCATCTACATATTAATGTGCAGAGAAATAAGCAGAATTTATTCGATGGAATATTTATAAATATCTTTTGTTCCTATTGGAAGAGGAACCACTGTGCTGCCCCTAAAACCAGTCACTTTCTGTGCTAAAGCTCTGCAATAGAGCAAGCCTGTGCTCAAAAAATACCACCGATTATTTATTTATTTTATTTTTTAAAGTAATTTTTATAACCTATTTCTTGTTTCAGTGTTAGAGTAAAGAATGATTTTAACTAATAGGCTTTCCTATCGTTCCTGATATTAGTTCAATATTTTGTGCTCGATTTCCTAATACTTGTTAGGATTTTCAGGGCATCTTTAACCATATTCAGTTGGTAGGTCTTCCTGATCTTTCTTTGTTATTTATAACACCAGGTTCTTTTTTCCTTATATGTAGTGTCTGCTGCAGACTGTGCTTGGATGGGGGTGAGAGGTCCGATAATAATATATGTTCCTTTGTTCCATTTAGAATTAAGAAAAAGTTCTCTATGTATTGACTAGTTGTAGATCATGTGATGTTTGGTTGAAGAAAAATTGCCATTATTGTACAAATCTACGGTTTAATGAAAAATTTTCAAAAACTTCTGCGTTTTTATTTACGTTAAAACTCAGTCTCCAAAAAATGCATCAAAAATGTAACTGCTCACAAAACTTGTTAACTATTTCCTTTTATTAAATATTGAAGCATGTATTCACTTGAAGATGTAACTGGAAACAAAATTTAGGAACAACTTTCTGTTTAGTAAATGTTAAAATATTCACTTGAAAAGAACTCACAACATAATCCCTGCTCACAAATTCTAGTAACTGTTTTCTGTTAATAAATATTAAACGATGTATTCACTTAAAAATGTAACTGCTCACAAAATTTGGTAATTCTTCGTTAGTAGTACAATTAGGAAAATAGTGCATTCAGTTCCCGATAGTAAAATTGAGGAGTCCATTTGAGTTGAAGTCATAGTTATTCATAGTATTTTTAAAAAAAACTTGTAATGCTGTTATTTGTAAAATAACTACCATTATAAGCAGTTCCCCGCCAGACATCAAACGATAAACTAATTTCATTTTTTATGTCTTTATTGGATTTTTTTGTTAGTAGACTATGCAATAAAAAAAAAAAAAAAAAAAAAAAAAAAAACAACAAACTTTCTGCTTGGAGAAGTCTTTAATTTAGTTTAGAATAGTTTACATGGATTGTTCTAAAAGGATTTCAGTGGAATACTGTGCTTGTATTCGTTTTGCACTTGTATATTCTATTGTCTTGCTTCAGTCCATTACTTTTTTTCTGGTTTTTTTTTTCCGTTTATTCAGTAGAAAAAATGCATAGAGAGACTTTTGCACATTCAACTTTGAATCTCTGCACATATATGCGAGTATAATTAAGTAAAACACTTTTTGAAATTTCATTTTTTTATTTATTTATTTTTGACATTTTGATGATGGAAAAATTATTTAGGCATTCAGGAACTAGTTAGATCCTTAGCTATTGTGCCGAATATTGAGAATTTTTTCCGGAAATCAGTATGTGGTAGAATTTTTCGAAATAATTAAAAGTTAAAATTCCCAGAACAGAATTAAAGGCATTCTAAACAGAAAAAAAAAGAGAGAAAGCTTCCTACAATATCTTTCCCAAGAAATATCGGTTCGTTCAGGATATGGTTTCAAAAGACAACACTCTCTGAAGAATTCGCGGTTTTTCAGCTGAGATTCATTGTCTGCAAAGAGCTCCGCTGGGCGTAACCGCGGTTATAGTTTTGAAGCGAAAAGCACTTGTTGCAAAACTCATACCTTGACCCGAAGAGGAGAAGCCAACACTTTCTCGCTCTTCTGCAGACACTCTTAATGAATTGTTCAAGTAACTTGATCTGGAAGTAAAAGGTTTCATTTGCGGGGAAACATTGAAACCACAAATGCCATTGGGGCGTGAATATCCTTCAGTGTCGAAGCGATGCAGGGAAGCACGACCGAGATGACTTTTATTTGGTCATTTAAGGTGGTTAGTAATTGTAGCGTGAGAGAATTCTTCTTTTTGTTTCGTTTTAATGTCGCACTCTCAGAAAAAGAACTCTCATTTTCGACGATTCTTCAATCGTCAAGAAAAGTTCGTCATTTACAATGATTCTGTCCACGCGCGATCACGTGACTTAGAAAAGTTACAGCACAAACTTTGTCAATTTGACGAAAGGTTTACTCGGAGCATTTTTCACGACACCATTTCGTCAAATACGACGAAACCCCTTTCTAAAAGCACAGGGTATCTGGCATCCGACCGATTTTTATCCGTCCGGAATCCGATCCAGTCGGTCATTACACAAAAAATCTGGCTATCCTACCTGTCAAGGTGGACATCCGGCAGGATATCCGGAGAGGAGACGCAGACTTAAAGTTCCTTCGTAAACGAAAATTTGATTTTTAAAATTTAATGAACATTAGGTTCACCAGGTCGTTCTCAACCATTTCCAAACTTCAATTTTACATCAAGTGCTACTAATTATAATAAAACTGTCAGTCACATTAACTTGCCCCTACTTACCGTGTATTAGGAAAAGCCAATGGAATTGAAAGTTGCACTATAATTAGTAACAAATTATGCCAAATGGAAGCTTCGAAACAGTCAAAAAGACTGGGCTGGTAAAGCTAATTATTAATTTACATTGTTTGAAAACTATATATGTAAATTAAAAACTTACATCGATTTGAAATCTTTCGGTCAAACTCGTCATTTAGGAGGGTCAAGTGGGTGTAATTTCCCCCTGGCTTTATGATTATGTTTTTTTTCTAATATGCATGTATTTTGTTGTTTTTTAATGCATTAAGGTGAATTTACTGTTTGCCACCTTCCCAGAAAAAATAAAATGACTGGCCTGTAGAAATATAATTTCACGTTAAATTAAAGCACAAATGAGCATTAAAACGCAGACATATGTTTCGGGATTGCTTGAAAAAGGGATTCCAAGCAATCCCGAAACATATGTCTGCGTTTTAATGCTCATTTGTGCTTTAATTTCACGTGAAATTATATTTCTATAGTTTACTTGCACAAAGTTAAATTACTATTATGACTGGCCTGTTTTAGAATGTTTAAAATTATGCATAACATTTACAGGTTTCAAACTGTTGCAGTGTGTTCAGTGACTTATTTATTAACTTTACAACTCATCACAGTGCATTTTACTATGTTTCCACAAAATTTCCACAAAGCGGTACAAAAGCGTGCAATAGCCAAAAATCACCCACTTATTTACGTAGAAGATGAAGGTGGAATACTTTCAGTTTAAAAAGAATTATTCTTAACTATGAAAGACCTAAAAATACAACTCTTCTTCAATCCATGTATTGTATATTTCAATTACAACCCTACCAACCTTCACCTTTTGGATACTACATTTTTTTTCTCTGCCTGCTAGGAAAACCCATACCGGGGAACTTATTAATACGTCTTGGTCATTAGAAACTCGCCAAGAACCGGCCCCTCTACAGAATCAAGATACAGATCTCTCTCTCTCTAAAACATGTAAACACTCGTGATGCAGCGGTTAGTGATGACCTCTTTTATGAACTTTGCACGAGAAAAACGATTTTGTAGGGCACCAGAGAAAGGATTCGTGGAGTTTCGGGGAACGCATCTTCTTTAGCTGCAAATGGTGCAAACTTGACTCACGGGTTTTCCTTTTTCAACTCGTAAGTATTGCTGAGATGAACTCGTTTGGGATGGAATTTCCGTCGTAACAAAATATGGATTTTTAGCTTGATATTTACGGGATGCTATTTATCGCCGATGACTAACTTATGTGTTCATTTATTGTTTTTGTTCGTCGTAAAAATCATTATAGCTGCGGGAAATGGAGATTGTTTTTGGGTAAAGTAAAAGGTCGTACTGCTACCTTTTAACTCCCAAATCAGAGCGTACCCAAGTAATTTGAGCGAAGTTGCTAAACACGTTCGAAACAAGCGTGTCCTTGGTTTGTTAACAACATTTCACATTACTAAAAAGAAGCCGATTCTGAATTTTTCGCTCAAATTTTGTCGAAACATAACTTTTTTTGTAAAACGATATTTTATATAACACGAACCACACTTTTTTAAAGCAACCAAAATAGAAAGAAGAACTTTAATAGTTCCAATGATGTATGCTTCAATAATTAAAAAACGAGTTTGTATTTTTCGTTTTTCAAGCAGAAATTTTAAAATAGTACTAGTAGAAACAAAAATTCCATGAATCGAAACTAAGTATTTGTGTTTTAAAAATGCAATGGGGAATTTTACTCTGGATTGAAAACTGCAAAGAAAAAGCCCATAAGTAGTTCAAAAAAGAAAGTTTGCAATTTTTATAATTTCCTGTATCGCAAATCTTTATTTATAAAAATTAAGAACAAAAAAAAAAAAAAATCAATAACATATTTGGAAAATTAAAGTATATCATTGTCATTTACTAAGCTAATCAGTCCAAATAGTTAGAGAGAAGAGTTAATTAAATGCAAATGACACCAGGATTATGATTAATATTTTATTATTATTATGAATAAATAAATTACAAAAGAAAACGACTCTTATTGTCGTTAAAAAAGTCGAATTTGTCGTTAAATAGTCGTAGCGTTGAATATCTGTTAAACTTTGAATTTACTTATCTTATTACGTACTAAATACAGTGCTGTGAACATAATATTGTTTTACAGAAAAAGGATAAGCACGATAGTGATATTATTACAGTTGAAAATTTTAAATAAGTCTTAAAAATATTTCTAGTATTTTGCTTGCCTACATAACTTTCTTTAAAATTCCTTTTTATTACAATTAAATTGTTTTTTGGTTTATGATTTAAAGCATCGCATTGTTTAAGCATCAAATCCATAAGTGAAACTCAAGTGGCAGAAAATCATTTTTTATTACTTGTAAATAAGTTTCGAAGTTTTCTTGAATGTTTACAAAACTAGATGACTCCATGATAATCTTTGCTGAAAACTTATGGGTAATAACATTTTTATATCAATAGACCTTTGCTCTCGAAATCATGGTTACTTTCAGTAGCTGTCTGCTTATATAATAAGAGGTTTAACTTTTAATTTTCTTAAATCTACATGAAATCTAACTTCAGAAGAATGATGCCAAGTATAACATTCTCGTTGCCGAAATTGTGATAGCAGTATAGGGATAAGAGTTGCAGCGAACCACCAGTTGTCACTGGACATTCGTACGCTGGGCACATCTGAGTCGTCATTGTGAGGAAATTTGTAGCACAAAAAGGAATCACGCAAGAAGTATCGGATTTTTTCTGTCGGATATTCCTTTTTATATTTAAATTCATCAATGACAGTGGTCTTCAGTATTATTCTAGAAATTCTTAGGGCGCATTTACACCAAGCACATCAGCGACGAATTCCTTCAGCGCGCTTCGTTGTTTGTTCATAACTTAAAACCCGCGCCCTCGCATTGACTGATTGGCGTTTTTTATTGCGTCATTAAAAAATACTTTCACTCAAACGAATGTGATTTGTTGATTGAACTATCGAAGACATACGTCATCGCTGTTAGTTTGATAACCATAGCAACGGTATTTTATGGCGGTGACAAAATGTCTTCGTCGCCTTTGGTGCGAATGCACCCTTAAGACTATAAGTTTTCCAGAGATTCTTAATCTGTCATATTGACATTTAATTAACTCCAAATAATGAAACACAAATAATTCACATTAATAAAAATGCAACTATTAATATAAAATTCGATCATGAATATAAAAAAATGCAAGCATATCCAATTCAGAACTACGATCAAGCAATCAACAAATAAGAAATATGCAAAAGAATACATTTTTGAAATTGATCTTTTGTATGCCCCCTTGAAGTAGTCACTTTCACTATTCTCTAACCTTGCCATCAGGACGAGGGTACATCACTTCTCTTCTCACTAGCTATCATTTGCAGATGGACACAATGTCCTCAATGTAGCCATTTCCCCACCTTTTCCAAGCATATTGGGTTACCTTTTCTTTGCCAACTCTATCACTTAAATATAATCAATGTCGTTCAGCGATGGCATTTATTGGCATTCATATTACCTGAGGTAGGGCTTCAAATTCTTCTCCTTCTGAAACTAAGAGAGTGAGTGGACGTGGAATTTAAATGCCTTCTATTTGAACTACTGTATAGTCTCAAACTTTTCATAAGTGAATTTGATGTTTCATAAATCAGTCTTACATGGTAGTTGAATTATTTTTCACCTGCCTAGCAATAACCACCAAAATTGGGGGTGCTGGAGAGAGGAATTTCCAATATATATATATATATGATAACATGATAACAAGGTAACCAGTGAAATTTTTGTCTGGCGTTTTTACTAAATTATATAAAGTTTTTATTTCTGCAATATTAAAAACTCACTTGTCCCAATAAGAATGTATGCGGTACCCAAACAATTCAAGTTTATCACTTAAATATACGTCGCATATCAATCTTGGCAATTACAGAAGCCCCAAATATCGAAGAACTATGAAGAATTTGCGGTGTCTAATTTCTGACCACCAGTGCATCTTCTGTTCCTCTGTACTTACCGACTGCTCCGTTTATCGGTTTTAGATGACAGAGCCAATGGTTCATGAGATTAAATTTCTGGAGACAATGATTTGTAACATTCGTCTGCAAATTTAAACATGCCACTTAACTTGGGGGAGGGGGGCAGACGGGGCCCGTGCCCCGGGCATTAGATTGTAGGGGAGCTAAATTGGCTACGTGTGTGTGTGTATACAAATATATATACATTTTTTGTGTATAGGGGGAGCGGTAAAGCTTGGTCTTGCCCCTGTTAGAAAATGGCCTAGTTGTGTCTGTGCACTTTACTTAACTGCGTTTGTCTTGAAATTCAATTACGTGTTAAACTTGTAATAGAAACGTATTTAGGGATTTTGTTTTTGCACGATTTGGAGTTCTTTCTCCCGCTAAAAACATCGAATAAATGCAACTTTTTTATTTAGAATCTTCAAGTGAGAAAATAGGAACTTTTCATTCATAAGAAAAGATTAGGTTACACAAGCCTGGGATGGTTCTGTGCTTTAAATTTTGGTAATGTGCTTCTTATGTTTTTTTTTTTACAGCTCAATCTGAAAATGATCATTTTTCCCCTTACGTAACGATTTTTCAGAAACTACAAAGTTGAAAATTTGCCATTTTAAAATAGACTTAAAAAGCCTTTTTTCAATAATTTCTTTTATATTTGTTTTTATAATTTTTGTTTCATACTATGCATCATTGTGTCTAAAGGGTGAGAGGGTTCTTAGAAGAAGGTTGCAGGGTTCATTGATGCCCTCAATGTTTGAAGAAAATTGGCATTAAAAGTGACTAAATTTTCATTTTCGGTGAATTTTTCGATTAATTTAAGTATTTTATGAAGCACATTAGGTTTTCATAAGCACTTTTAATCACCCCTTGATCGAGCAAGAATAAAATGTTTCAATGCAAAACCTGAAGCAGAAAATGAGCGACCCAAAGAAGCCCCACATATGAAGTAAAATTTCGCAATTATTGCATAGGTTGTCATCAAAGAGGGACTAGTTTCTGAAGGAATAATATGCCTCATTAAAATTATTTAAATAAATTTGCTTAATAAATGCACTATAAAAAGGAAATTTAGGTTATTTTTGTGGCAATTTTCATTAGAAATGAAGAGGTTCAATCAAATCTGGCTCTTTTTCTCAGGCTCTTCACATGTTTAGAAATAACACATTGACTTTCACACTGAAGGGAAAACAAATTTAGTGAATTATAAGAAAAGAGCCCTTTTAAGTCTTTAAAAAACAATTTTTCGATTTCTTTTTTTTTCTTTTTTTTTTTTGTAAGTTTGAAAATTGCAATTTCTTAAAAATCCTTACTTGATGGGGAGAAAATGTAGGTCGTTTTTCGAAATCAGGGCTAAGAAATACATAAGAACCAATTATGAAAAGTTAAAACACATTAAAAAAGTGAAATTTCGCAGGCTAGAATTATTAAAATGAGGTGGCATTTATTTGTTTATCGTAAAAATGCAGTCTTTAATCGTTACTCCACTATAAATGTAGTTATTTTATAGTGTCCCTTTGAATCTTGTAAATTCCTTAATTTTACAGTGGGGTTGAACTCCGAGAAAACTTGGAATCTAACACTTCATATTTGTGTTAACTGATATGAAAATGGGCATTTACTAAAGCAGTATAAGAAAGTATAATTACAGAGAAAAAAAAATTCATATAATTTAATAGAAACAACAAAGGATGATCCTCTGGAGCAGGGGCACAGTGTTCCACTTCGTGAGAAAACACTATTTGTTTTTTCTTGTAATGTACCGCGGGTATTGTGAAATAGGACATGACAGCAAAGGTTTAAGAAATGTTTGTAATTTTTTACAAATAAATTGCTTGTTTCCTTTTTCTCTACTAACAACAAGTTCCGCCTAGAACTATACGAGCCTACTTTCCCGTATACACCAAATTCAAATTTATAATCTAACTATCTCTTTCTCTCTCTTTCTTATTTATCTTTAGTTCTAATTATTGAAAATATACCGTTTTCAACGGATAATACATATTCATTCACTCACTCATTCATTCTTTCATTTATTCAGCCATGCATTTATTCATTCATTCGTTACTATTCATTCATTTACGCATTCATGTATTTATTCACTCATTTATTTATATTTTAATTGATTCAATAATTTATTCATTCATTCTTTTCCTCATTCATTTATTCATTGATTTATTCTTTCACTCTTTAATTTATTCATTCATTCATTATTTCACTCATTGAGTCACTGAGAAATATCCTTGAAAATCCCGATCAAAAAATTTCATAGCAAAATAGGCTCGTAAGTTCTGGATAAACTTTCTATTTCTACATGTTCTACGTTATAAGAGCTTTCCGATAAAGTTTGTTCCAAGCAAATCGGTCCGTTAGATCAGGATTTATATAGGGTTGAAATTTCCCCGTAAGCTCTGTGTTAATTTTTTGAACTGTTCAAAAATGAACAAAAACTGTTCAAATCAATATTTCACGCCGAGAACTCCTTTCAATAAGTTTGCAATAGGAACTTGGCTCTTGTGCCCAGAGTTTACAGAATTTGCTTCAATTTTGTCCATAGGCACTAATGTTAACTTTTTTTGAACTGTTCAAAATTGAACAAAAAATTGTTCAAATCAAAAAGTAAAATATAGGAATGAGATGTCCTCGCCGAGATCTTTCGAATGCAAAAAGAATTTTTCCAATCGGACAATTCGTTCAAAAGTTATTAGGGGGGGCGGGGGGGACAGACCGACAGACCGACAGACAGACAGACAGACCGACAGACACACTTTTTCCCCATCTCAATACCCTACTTTCAAATTTTTTATTTTTCAATCTTTATTTAATTACTTCACTTATTTTTGACTTTTCTTGATTTTTAACGATATTTTCACGATACATTAAGCCTTCTTTCATGATTTATTATTATTATTTTTTTACTTTTACGGGAAAGTAGGCTAATAATAAAGCAGCAAGTATGTGTGTGTGTGTGTGTTTGTGTGTGTGTGTCTGTCTGTGTCAGGCGTAGAGACCAGACCGTCCAGCGGATTTTCATGAAATTTGGCACGAAATTAGTTTGGAACATGGGGGTGTGCACCTCGGAGAGTTTTTTCTGAAATTCGAATTTGTTCTTCTTTTATTCCAATTTATAGCCGAAAATTTCATAAAATAGTCGTTTTCTATGGGAAGGAATTATCGCATCGCTTCGAGCTTGATACCGTTGAAAAGCGCGTAAAAAACTACTCCGGATGGAGTTTCGCTCTACGTACGAAAATTCGAAGCCTCTAAATTACCTAGAAAAGAAGTTATAAGCATTTTTCTCTGCAGTTCGAAATTATTTTTTCACGGTAATTAACTTTAATTTTAATTGTTACCATGCCGACTGACTATTAATCTTTTTTTCTTTTACCGAATTAAAATTTATTTCTTGTTTAGCATTTTGAGGAGCAGCCGATTTTTAATTAATTTATTTCTTTTTTTGGATTTTGATTATTATTATTTTTAAACGAATTAAAATTTATTCCCTGCGGCTTACAGACGATTCATAGCTTTATTTTGATTTCCTTATTTTGACATGTATTTTACGGGACCATTTTCCATACTGCACAGGGGTTTTTAAAAGAAATGTTATCCTTTATAGCGATTTTTGTTATTCCAGCTTATTATTATTATTTATACTTTTATTTTATTTTTTTTTCCACCAGTGAATTAGCACATATGTTATTTTCCTATTTGAGCTCGGATGAAAGGTTTATTCCGCTTTCAAAGCTTTGCTTGCTGCTGTTTGTTTCTGCAAGCTACAAAATTTCGTCTTTCTGTTTTAGGCCGGGTCCAGACGCTACGTTTTGCACAACCTTTTGTCTGCGCAGTTCAACACGTTGCAGATAAAGCGTATTATAGATTGGAAAAGTGCGCAGTTTTGAGTCCTGTGCGAATACTGTACACTTGCTAGAAAGCATAGATGTCTTTGAACTGTGCAGACAAATCGGCACCATGTAGACAGTAGCACCCTTTTCCGATTATTTTTGTTTTTCAGTTTCAATTCGTCAGGCGACAACGGCGGACTTTCGGCAATGTTCTCGGGAGTTTCTCACAGAATTTATTGCATTATGCGAAAGTTTCCCATGCATTTGGCGTGTCAAACCCAATGAGCACAGTGACAGGGATGAAAAGGGGGAGGCTTATGAGAGCTTGGTGGAAAAATTCAAAGAAATTGATGCAACCGCAAACAGAGAAACAGTTGTAAATAATTAATTCTTTGAGAAGTGTTTACCGTAAAGAATTGGCAAAAGTTGATAAATTGATTCGATTTGGGGCTGGAGACGAAATCTACAAGCCATCTCTCTGGTATTTTGATTTGTTATTTCTTAAATGATCAGGAGACACCAAGACAGTCTAGGAATACCATGGATGAAAATAAAGAGACTGCTGCTGTCGAACCACCGGAGCAGGCAACAAAAAATATTTATTTTATGTAATCATTTGACCATTTTGAACGCCGGGTACTTCTGAGACGTTCCAATCTTTTTTTTAACATGACACCATGCCAAAATTTACCAGAGTAGTATCTCCTTCATGACGATATCGCACAAAACTGAGTGAAATATACAGATATCTTTGCACCATGTAGACGCATCAAAAACTGCAACGTTTTCATTCAGTCTTAAAACTGCGCATACAAAAGGTTGTACAAAACGTAGCGTCTGGACCCGGGTAAATAATAGATAAAAATTAATTATACTAAAAATTTATGAATTAAAACTATTCTAATTTATTATAATCGTCCTTTTTGTGTCGGTACTTGAACTAAACAAGCAAAATGCGTTTTCTTTCAAATATTTTCTTTTTGGTTTTGTTTCGTTTCTTTCTTTCCTTTCTCCTTTTTTATTGTGTGTGTTTTGTAAAAAAAAATGCTTAAATGTGTAGGATCTCTGGCTGATTGCCGTGGGCAGCTAATTTTTAATGATGTGGAATGCTATACATTTTAATAAAATAACATAATTTACACCTAAAAAAAGATATCACTATATACACAATGGCAAACCGACTGGTCTTTTCATTTTTTAACACGGGCATAGCCGTGCGGGTACCGCTAGTGTTAAATAAATAAATTAAAATGAAAATTTAAAAAAGCAAATCAAATAAAAGCACAAAACTGGTTCATTGTGCCAAATTCTCCTTGCTTGCGATATGTTTGTAACTTTGTGTGTTGCTTTTATTGCTGAAAAACTTAGGTTTAATCACATATTGTTTTCAAAGGTGTTTACCTTTGTTTTACCAAAGGTTTTTATTTCGGGCGGTTTCTGCGGAAAACGAGACAGTCAGCTCCCATACGTGACGGGTATATTTCAATAACAAAATAAAAATTCATAAAAGTAACAGAAGAAAATATTGCTTAAGAAGTCAACATGTCATTTATTAATCAAAACATTTCTTGTTCATTGCTTTTTTTTAGCCTACTTTCCCGTAAAAGTAAAAAAAAATAATAATAAAGCATGAAAGAAGGCTTAATGTATCGTGAAAATATCGTTAAAAATCAAGAAAAGTCAAAAATAAGTGAAGTAATTAAATAAAGATTGAAAAATAAAAAATTTGAAAGTAGGGTATTGAGATGGGGAAAAAGTGTGTCTGTCGGTCTGTCGGTCTGTCGGTCTGTCTGTCTGTCTGTCTGTCTGTCGGTCTGTCGGTCTGTCCCCCCCTAATAACTTTTGAACGAATTGTCCGATTGGAAAAATTCTTTTTGCATTCAGAAGATCTCGGCGAGGACATCTCATTTCTATATTTTACTTTTTGATTTGAACAATTTTTTGTTCAATTTTGAACAGTTCAAAAAAATTTAACATTAGCGCCTATGGACAAAATTGAAGCAAATTCTGTAAACTCTGGGTAAAAGATGCAAGTTCCAATGAACAAGCTCACTGGAAGAAGTTCTTGGCGTGAAATATTGATTTGAACTATTTTTGTTCAGTTTTGAACAGTTCAAAAAATTAACACAGAGCTTACGGGGAAATTTCAACCCTATATAAATCCTGATCTAACGGACCGATTTGCTTGGAACAAACTTTATCGGAAAGCTCTTATAACGTAGAACATGTAGAAATAGAAAGTTTATCCAGAACTTACGAGCCTATTTTGCTATGAAATTTTTTGATCGGGATTTTCAAGGATATTTCTCAGTGACTCAATGAGTGAAATAATGAATGAATGAATAAATGAAAGAGTGAAAGAATAAATCAATGAATAAATGAACGAGGAAAAGAATGAATGAATAAATTATTGAATAAATGAAAATATAAATAAATGAGTGAATAAATACATGAATGCGTAAATGAATGAATAAACACTTGAATGAGGTAACGAATGAATGAATAAATGCATGGCTGAATAAATGAAAGAATGAATGAGTGAGTGAATGAATATGTATTATCCGTTGAAAAATTTATATTTTCAATAATTAGAACTAAAGATAAATAAGAAAGAGAGAGAAAGAGATAGCTAGATTATAAATTTGAATTTGGTGTATACGGGAAAGTAGGCTCGTATAGTTCTAGACGGAACTTCTTGTTAATTATTATATTTTGATAGCTACACATGTGTGAAATAAAACGTCTGTTTCACATGAAAAGGCCCTTTTTGCGTTTGGCATTACCATTTAAAAGTAGAATATTGTTCTCACTATCTATTTGTTAAATCAGTTCTTTTAAAATTTTTGGAATTTTTTTTACACGCTCGCGCATTAGTTAAAACTATCAGATCTATTCCTACCAATGTAGCATGCCAACTGAAAAATGTTTCTTTATTACTCAATTGGCTAAGTGTTTTAGTTCAGGATAAAATTTATAAACTGAACAGATTAGTAGTAAAATGCATTGAAATTAAATTAGAAAATATTTTCTATTGTCTGTTATTATTTTCAGTGTACGCCATTTATGATTTTATAGCCTTTGAAGCAAAGTAGAATACAGCCAGTAAATATTAAAACAAAACGTTGAACAACTTTCTATTGTTTTAATTTATGTAGCCTTAAAAATATAGTAAGAAAACTTTAATTTTTAAATCTGACTGAAACAAGTTATTTCAAAACATTTTGAACTAACCACTTTCATTCAAAAGTTTTGTCAAAGCCCTACGAATTCTCCCCTTTGAAAGCATAGTTTTACCCATGAGTAAAAGAATGACCCGCGTTTTTATTTAGGGGGTGGGGTGGGGACAATTGAATATGATCCTGTTAAATAATTTAAATTTTTGGCTTAAACATTTGAATGTAAAACATTATTTTATTTAAAGCTATCGGTGTGTTATGGGATGAAAACTATCATTTTTGATGTTAACAGTTGGATGTTTTTCATCTAGAAGCTCACTTATTTTACACTGAAAAAGGCGTTCCTTGTATGCTCGAAACACGTCTGCAATTTTTGCAAAATTTTGTTCTTAATTTTGCATTGATTTTTAATTTTTACATTGTAGCACAAAGGTTTACATTTTCTCTTGAGTTGTGTATTTTCCGTTATAAAATTTTTTTGAGCGGATCAAAGTGCAAAATTAAGCAATTTATTCGAAAAAAAAAAAAAAAAACACTCCCCCCCAAATAAGATTTTTTTTGTTTATCATTAATAATAAATACTGATTCACTTGATGAATTAAAAATGATTGAAACATGAAATGTCAAAGGTCAGACCTCAGGTTAACTGTTTGGTTGGACATCGATGACCCACAAGTGGAAAAAGTGAATTAGTTTTTCTTTTTTCGTTTTCCTTTTCTTCTTTTACTTAAAATGCCATATTCCGTCAAAATAGTAGGGGCCTCACGAAATTCACTTACTCACTATTAATTCTTGTATTGCCACTGACCTATGACTGTATAGTTTCGACAGCACTGAACATATGTTTGAAAACGAAAGTTAAACAAATCCCTTTTTCTAATGCTCCACTTTCCAGTAACAGAAATAAATCTGAAATAAGGCACTGGCGTTTTCTTCTCGCAAGCAACTTGTCCGAGTAATTGGCGTAACACACTACACCAATTCAAACTAACTAAATAATAGATAATTTTTTTTTCTACTCAAATTTATCACATTTATGTCGCTGTTATATTCGATACGTGTTCATAACTTTGCGCCCCAGTAAGCATCCCCCCTTTCCAGTGCACATATCGGAATCATTATGTCTTATAAACTCTCCGGCAACGCACTGTTAATCTTTGCTAATTTGATCGAATGGACGAATTGTTCGATTGCACGGTACCAGCAGCGATGTGGCTGCGATTGCTGTACCAGAACTGCTTCCGAGTTGTTTTTATTGGGCTGGGTTTTTTTTGGATACCATTCGTGCGCAGTTATCTCCAATTAGCGTTCTGAAGATTTTTATTATTTCTACTGAAAATTACCTCATTGCTTGCGATGTTCTCCAAGGAAAGCACTAATGAATGTGTGCTGAATTATAGGTGAGTTATTTTTATATTTATAGATGCATATATATATATATATATATATATATATACAGACACGTATGTGTGTGTGTGTGCGTGTAAGTACATATACATATATATATCGAGAGCGAGAAATATTTTATATCAAACTGAACTTTGCTTGACAGGGGTTAGTAACGTGTGCATGCGTTGAATTTTGTTACGCTATATGGTGAAGAGTGAGATGAAATTATACGTTCTTCTTATGAATGAAAAGGTGCTTGTATAATCTATCAGTCAACAAACTAAATTCAATATTAGCGTAAGAGGGAGACAAAATATAGTAACCGATTTTTCCTATTTATTTGGGGAGAATGTTGCTATTCTATTCTATCATGTATGAATATTATAAACATCTAGCGCAAAAAAGAATAACATAATGCATGCGTATTAACTTAACTCTGCTTATAATGGGCAGTGGTTAGTCAATCGTGTTTACGTTGAATTTTGTTACTCAGTTTGTTATAGAACTAGATGAAAATATATGTGCTTATCATGAATGCATAGGCAACTGTCATAATCTATCAGTCAAAAAGCATAAGATCGGAGCAGTGTATAGGTTAGGCAAAAAAAGGACTATTGCCATTTTTATCTATTCGTTTTTGGAGAATATAGTTATTCTTTAACGCTATACAAATATTATAAACAGCTGACGCAAAAGAGGAAAAGAAAACATGAAGACATTGCCGATGTAGATATGTGTTTTTATTATCCAATCGATCATTTGTTCGCTAAATCTTTACTGACTTTATTAATGTTTTCTTCTTCCTTGTTTTATCGTTTTCTTAGTTTTCTTAGTTCGTTGGTTGTTTTCACTTCAGGTCCATAATTGAATTTCAAAATGAGATTTTGCTTTTTGGTATGTTTTCGATTCAGCAATTTTCGCGAGTTATTTTGTGATAATAGAGCAATTACATCCAAACCGTCGGAGTTATGCGTATTGCAGTGAAACCTGTGTAGTTGACCACTTACCTTACGGTGCAGCACTTTAGTGGTCAACTCAGACAGGTGTCAACTAATCGAGGGAGGATATTTATTTATTTTTTTTTCTTTGTCATTTCTTATACTATGCATTTATTCATTTGTAACTAATTAAAATATAGCTTCATGTATTAACGTTACTTTAAAATAGTAATAAACCATTTTTTTCACAATTACCTAAAATATCATTAAGAAATTTTACCTGGGTGACTTAAAATGTATCCTATACAACTTTGAAATTAAAGTACTTAGTTAAAATAAGGGTAAATATCTTATTAGTTATGTAAATTGCTTATTTGATGGTAAGGATTTTTAAAAATGTATAATTTTGTAAAATATTGCTATAGAAAAAAGAAAAAACTTATTTAGAGAATAAAAAAAGTGCTCATAGGGGTCGTTATCCCTAATGGTTAACTTTCAAAAGAGGGTTAGGCAAACTTTATATTGATGTTTCATCCATCCAAAAAAATTCTGGTCTAACATTATAGCATAAAAAATATCCTGGAGAATATATTTTAGTTCATCTTTGAAAAAATTTGATAAACAAATAAATATAGTAATAGATAGGTTTGCAACTTACAAAGGGTTTTTATAATACCCCTCACCCAAATTTGGCGTACATAAGTGGTCAATATAGAGGGGGGGGGTCAAATTAGGTGGTCAAGTTACAAAGGTATCTCTACATTATATAATATAGGGTTAATTCCGTTCCTGACAAAAATGGTCAAAGGCAGGTGGTCAACTTTACAGGTTTTATTGTATTTATTTTCGTGAACTTTTATTGATCTTGTGTTTTTTGTTTTTGTTTTCTTCGTCATTTTTTTCTCATTTGCATTTGGTACCTTGTTTGCAACCCAACGCCCCGACCACCTTCTGCATTTATATTTGGCGAAACAGGCCAAACGTTAAGTACTGGTAAAAGTCATTGAGGGATCTATAGCATAAATGATTTACGAATGGTTAGGACATGATCTGAAGATGTAGTTTGGCGATCAATAAACATCTATGTCCCAAGTGGAATTTGATTCCGTGCCCCTGACGGGAGCCTTGGGCTTTACTGTTTGTCACTCCTTCCCTTTTTCTCAAACTTAAAAATAAGAATATAAAAATAATTGTTTTGTTTCATTCAGTTTTGTGCCCAGTTCCAGTCCTACTGCTGTGGTACTTCCACCATGTGGGGAAATGAGTGCGCTCCAATTTAGTTAATTTTACAAGAATTAATTGCTATTACTTGAAGTCCAGTAAAACACACTATCATGTGGTAGTGCTCAAAGCTACCACATGACTACCATAGACCAATGACTGACATACCTGCTCCAACTACCATAGCTGCTATTATATAGTAGAGCTTTTACTCCAATTTGCCCACGATATTGAAGTTTTGTTGCGTAAAAAAATTTAAACATATATTTATGTAATTTATCACGCATATATACACCTCAGACGTGCTATAAATCTTTCTAAAATTATGAAAGAAAATGAGTTCGTCGTGCAAATAAATCAATTGAAGGAAACTTTGGAAGGGGTTCATGAGGAAGAAGAAAGTTACTTCATGACACTCTCAGCATGTTTGCATGTCAAATTAGTACGCTATATATTTCAATATACATAAATAAATAATATCGAAAAACATATGAATTAAGATCAAACTTTCTTGTTTTTGTTTGAAATCAACAGTGCTGGAATATAACTGCTTCGTCGTGCTGTCGTTATTGAAACAAGCTGGGTATTTGTGCCCCGATTCTGATGCAATTCCCCCTGGGGATATTATATTATAGTAATAATAATTTAACTTTGTGCAAGTAAACTGTAATAAAATAATTTTAACGTAAAGAAAGCACAAATAAGCATTAAAATGCAGACATATGTTTCGGATTGCTTGGAACCCCTTTTTCAATGCGAAAGAGAGCTTCTAGCTGCAAAGCATCCAAATGAAGGATGGCTTCATTTGGATGTTTTGCATCTAGAAGCTCCCTGTCGCTTATTTTATTACAATTATATTATAGTGTTAAGCCTAACGTAGCTAACACTGATATTAGTGCCAAAGAATTTTCAGTAATTTAAAGTAAATTGGGATGGCTATTTCAATTACGGCAGTGGTTTTTAAAGTTAGTTTTCGAGGGAAAAAATAATAAAATTTTATTGGTAATACGTATGCAGAACACAAATCGCATGGAAACTTCCAAATATATACGTATAATTCTCCACCTAATTATACATTTTTATTATTGTAATGTATTCGTGCCCAAGTTCTCGAAGAAAACAAATTAATGAAAATCCAAGACCTTGAGTCAAACTTTGATATAGACAGACTCGCCACAGAGAGAGAGAGAGAGAGAGAGAGAAACTCATAATTAAGGAATATCAAGATAAAAATAGTCTAAGTCAACACAAACTTTTTTTTAGGATGACGACAGTGACATGAAGCAGAGAATACGTAATTTAACTTCAATACAATATGTGACAATGGTCTTTAAAGATGCGAACTTCAAATCAAGACAAAAATTCTAATAAATTAATAATAATAGGAACATGTTTTTCGACACGAATCTTTTGCAAGGAGAGCAAAACGAGTTTCAGTTTGAAGAATAATCCATGTGCCAAGAATAATCTTCGTGGTAGGAATTAAAAAACTATTTTACTGCACTAAAATATATGATTGGAGATGATATTGACGTATCTACTTAGCACAATTTTTCTGATATTCCTTAAGTAATGGCAAGGCAGTAAACGGTTAGGTAACTAATGACAAACAGCAAATGTCATTTAAATGGAAACGATGCTATTTTTGATCAAGAGTCGAAATTTAAAAAATGTTCACATTTCCATCAGTGAAGGCATTAATCATGTGAAAAGCAGTTATATATCATATAAGTTCTGAATGCAGCTGGTAGTCTTACGATTAATAGCTAAATGGAAATTTTGCGCAATAAAATAAGGTGATACACCACTACTAAAATTCGTGAACACGCTTGTACAGATTGAAAATAAATAAATGAATAAATGAAATCAAAAAATAAAATTAGAGTTAGTTATAAGAAGCTGTTAAAAGAGGCGATCGAGAAAGTTGCATCGAAGAAGAAAAACGACAAGCAACTTCTGAAAAAAAAAAAAAAAAATTTGCAATAATGTGAAAAGAAAAAGGAAACTTTTTGAGGGAATGTGTTATTTAATTGGTACATTTTTACCATCAACCAAAGCGATCTGCCTGGCAGAGTGCGAAGAATAATCCATGTTCAAGGGAAGAACTGCTGGTATCATGGCTGGTATATGGAATTTCTCCCTCGTGACCCACTCAACCGGTAGACAGCTCAAGCGGTAGGTACGGGGATCACGGGGGTGTGCGGAATATGGAATATGCTGTTTTTATTCTCATTATAGCTCGTTTAGCATACTTGATTTCTTCTGAACTGATGCTATATGCCACTTTATAAATTCAACTGCTTTCAACAAACAGAGAAGCAATTTTCCTGATTCCCATACTAAATAAACGCACCTGCAAAACAACTTCCCTAAAACTCGAATGGATTCGTTCTTTTCTGCCATGCGCAGAAGCGTTCAAGAGTCAAAACTCCTCGGTCGTCACATCAAATGCAAAAAAGAAACATCAAAATGCTGGTAGTTTTTTCTTCTAATGAGAGAAAATATCCACAGCGTCAGACGATGGGAACATGCTAAAATTAATTTGCTTTTAAAGAATGGAAATAAGGAAAACGTCAAGAATTACAGCTCAGTATTCAGTACGATTCTAACTAACAGCTCATCAGTCACTTAAGGCTTTGCTCAGCTTATAACAGCCTACAGTACAGTTATGTTTTGCTAAGTATTGGCGACGATTCTAACAGATTATCGGGATACTTTTAAGACTTTTCTTAGCTTAAAACACTCTATAGTCAATATTTTGCAAAGCATTCCCGATGATTCTCATAGATTTATCGGGCGCTTAGCACTTTGCTCAGCTTATTACACTACACACTAGCAAGGCTCTGAAATAACTTTAGCTCTTTGGATGTTTGAAAGATGACAAGGCCTTTAACTTTGAAAAGATTTTGCAATTTGCAGAAATTATAGCAATGATATTAAAGCATTGAAAAGTAAAAAAGTTTACCTCGAGGTTTAAATAATTTTGAATTTTTTAACCTTCTTGAGTGTGTGTGCTGATGTTTTTCATAGTATCAGTTTTAAGAACCCCAATAAAATGAATGCGCAGTTCAGATGGTGCCAAATGCAGCTGCATATTTGAAAAATAGTTTAATTCATCTTATTCTATATAAATAGAGTTCTCGATTCTTTTTCAATTTTATGAGAGAAAAGATATGCGAATTTTCACATCATAAAACAGGACGAACTGCTTCGATTTCGTAAAACGTGATTGAAGAACGCGTTGGGAAAAGAGCCAAGAATGTTGCAATCTGCTGAGAGAAATTTTAGAAATAATTTGAAGTGCGTTTTGGATAAAAGCATGTGATTATATGGACGCTGTTGTTTATTCGAAATGATTTGAAAATGAAATTATTATTTTCCTCCGATAATAAACATTAACAAGTTGTACTTTAATTGAAAATAACAGAGCGAGCGATTCGAACTGTGTCAAATATTCACCACGCTTCTTGGTTTTTTGGTGAGAACGTTTTGATTTCGAGTACGTTAAAAAAATATTAAATTATCTAACTCTGAGAAAAACGTTTTTGAAACTGGTAGTTAAATTATGTAAATAATTTGCGCACAAAAACGTATTGCAAATTTCATGATTGCAAATTTCATGGCTACTGTTTGAACTACGTATTTTTTCAATGTTTAAGAGATGAAACAGCAACCAAATCTAAAATGTGGTGTTAAAAAATATAAGAACGAGTAATTAATCAAATTATTTCATGGAATAAGCTTCTACGCTAGCCCACTAGAAATATTTCAATAATCAACCCCCTTGCCTTTGCTAATGGAACATTTTTCTTTGCAAATCTCCTTAACTATCCGAAAGAACATGTATTTTATTTTATTTTATTACACATGATTTTTATTCACGAGACTCGCAAATTCAGCAAATTTAAGTTGCTCTTAATGTGTGGAATTTTGATCTTCGGATCATTTCTAGTAAAACTATATGATAACGCAAAAATAAAAGGAAAAGGGGGACAACTTCATAATACTTGATTGTTATTTACAAGTAATTTACCTGTAGTATTAACTGAAACAAAAAGCATATAGATATATATATATACATATCAACTTTTAAAACGAATAGAAAGAATTATGTATGTATCTTATATCTTTTAACCTTTGAATATAAATATTACCAACAAAGAAGTGGTAGAAACCATGCATAATCATCAGCAACATTATTAAATATCGTTTAATCCCCTCATAAAATTTGAGAGGGTTTTTTTTCCTCCATCTTTAATAAAATTGAAATTATGATACAAAAATTTTCTCTTGCCACATCAACGGTATAATGATTCAATTAATTTTGTCAAATGAGCAATCAATGTACTTTCCACGTGTATTTTTTAAGTCGGATTGCAGTGAGGCATGTCTTTTTGCACGTTTTGATTATTCTAATTCTAATTCTGATAGGGATTTTTATCGGGACGATTGACGCTTTTTACACATTGTTTTCTAATGGTGATTTTAAAGGACTGGTGTCCTTATTCTAATAGAATTTTTTTGGGAGGACAGATGCTCTTATTTTAATGAGGATTTATAGAATCTTTAACTTAATTCGGATTTTTAGATAATGATTTTCTTATTCAACTAGCGATTTTTTAGGAACTGTTGTCTATAACCTGTTAGGGATTTTTAGGGTTTGTTGAAGTTCTTTTTAAACTATTATCCTGATTTATATGAGGCTTAGGTACTGTTTCCTTTAGTCTAATGGAGATTTCAGAATATCTTTGCCCTTATTTAGGAACTGGGAATTTTTAGAGGGGCTGTTATTGTTTAAATGTGGATTTTCAGGGGCTATTATTCTTACACTAATTTCTTTACTGTAATATCAAAGTTTAATTAAACTGAGCCAAATTTCAAAATTAGAAATATTTTATATGGTCTTTTATGCTATTTTTTACTACTAAATTTCGCAAAAAATCAGTCACCTCTCAAAAGGTTCAGTGGTCGGGGAGTACAGTGAGTCGCTACGGCCTGCGTTTCTGAAAAGTAGGTCGCAATTTTTTTTTGAGTTACATCATTCAAATAGAAAGAAAGTCAAATAGAAAGAAAGTCAAATAGAAATGTTCTCACCAACCGAAAATTGAAATTTTCTCAAAACTATGGTTTTGCACAATCGCGTCTTTAGGGTGGTGGTAACAATGTCTTGTAATCTCCTACGCAAGTGGCATCTCTTTTACACGCCTATCTAACTTATATTTCCAATTTTCAAACGTCCAGATCAAATATACATCAAAATTAATGTAATGTGAGTTTTATTTACGAAACACCGATTCACAGCTTATCCTTCAATAAAATTTTTAGTAGCTATATTTTTATTCCCTCCTCTTCTTTTCAAAACTTCTGCTTTTTGAAATAAATAAATAAATAAATACAATAAAAGAAATAATATAAAACAAAATAAAACATATTTTTATAAGAAATATTAATATTTTTCTTTAATGCATGGCGTATGATCATTTGAACGAGATCGAAAAGGTTGTTTTACACTTATGCGTCTGTTTTTTTTCCAGATCCTTCCGCTTACGTGTAAGTGAAAATTTACTGTATTTCCCTTTTTCTCATTGGAATGAAACTAGAGCTATACTCCGCAATTTATATTTTATTTTTTCTTACAGAGATGAAATTATCAGTGCCCTCAACAACATACAGTAGATGTTTGAATTCAACCCACAAAAAATATTCATCCAGCAGAGAATTCGCAAAATTTTAAGTATTTTTTCTATTGGACGACTTTTCAGGAACTGGTCCGTAAAATCATGAGTGTTCGTAAAATAGCGATTTGTAACATTGAGCGACAGTTGTATATTTCACCTTTGTAAATAAGATGAAAGTATAACTAATCGGTAACCTAAACTGCATTTTTATTCATTGAAATGAAATACTCACTGTACTCCACAATATATGTTTTATTTTTATTCTCAGAGGTGAAATAATCAGTACGCTCAACAATACAGAGTTGACGTTCTTAACTGACTTTCTTGACTGTAACCGTAATTAGACAGAATTCGCAAAATCCTAAAGTATTTTTTCAGTGGAAGACTTTTCTCAGGACTAGTTGTAAAATCATGAGTGTTTTCGTAAAACAGCGATTCGCAAAGTTGAGCGTCAGTTGTATATTTCACCTTTGTACAATAAAGTGATGTTATCACTGTAACCGTAATTAGACCGAGAATTCGCGAAAACCTTAAGTATTTTTTCAGTCGAAGACTTTTCGGGACTAGTTGTAAAATCATAAGTGTTCGTAAAACAGCGATTCGTAAAATTGAGCGTCAGTTGTATATTTCACCTTTGTACAATAAAGGGATGTTATCACTTTAATCCGCAATCTAAACTGAATTTTTATTCATTGAGCTGAAATAATCACAGTACTCCACGATGTGCATGTTATTTTTATTTAGAGATGAAATTATTAATATTGTTCGACAATACAGAAAAGATGTTCTATTTTACAAACTCTTTGGAATCACGATATTCATAAAATCGTGAGTGTACGTAACGATGGCGTTCGTAAAATCGAGCGTCAATTGTATATTATACCTTTGTACAATAAAATTATATTATCACTTTAAGCGGTAATCTAAATTTTATTTTTATTCATTGAAGTAAATTTATCCCAGCCCGCAATAAAATATTTACTTTTGTTCAGTGAAATGAAAAAAGTGCTTGAAAATTAACGTGAAGCATTTTTCTTTCAGAAATCAATGAAAAATGAGGAATAGGGGAAGGCATCCTTCTAACATTTTTGCTCCCCGTCATCTTTCTCGGATATTCCATTCATCCAGGCGATAAAACCCATAAGCAGACACCTCCCAACCCGCCAATCAAGTGGAAGCTTTTCCGCCAGGCAATATCACCGCAAAATGCCGGCGATGACATCTGGCAACTACTCGGCTAAACCAGCACATCTCTTCTTAGTGCTCACGATCTGACATTGAAAATTATTCCATTGCACTTTCGACAGAGAAGTTTTTAATTTCTGGTTTATAAAGTCGTCTGAGGAGTAGAAAACAATAGGAAGAGCGCTAAGCTATCTCCGAAAAACGTTTCCTGGTAAGTGATTTATTTATTTTATGGCATCGTAACAGAAATCGTCTGATTAATTCTGATCATTTAAATAAAATTAACGGACAAATCGTGTTTGTTTCCATTTGCTTTTCATTGGTTAATGGTTTGTTTATTTCCCAATTATATACTTTTAGTATTAAAATCATTAATTTGACCCTGAAAATTATTCTATTTTACTTTTGGTGGAGCATCATCATTTTATTTTTAAATTGGACGTTACGCAAGAAGTTAATAGGGGAAAAAAACAAAGATAATAAAGTACTTTTCTACACAGGATTTTTGTTTTTTAATCATTTCCTCACATAAAATGTTGAAATCCATAGAAAAATATTAAATTACTTATTCTAAAAATAGAAGAATGTGCTGCTTCAAAAGGTCTGGAAGCAGGAAGATGTGGTTCAATGTTTCCGTAAACTTGCAAATTAGAGCTAAAACACTGCGTTTTAATACTAGATTAAAATGTTTAACGGTTAATGATTGCACACTTAGATCAGGAAACTTTTTTTTAATATTTAATCTCAATTAAAAATTAATAATAAAATTGCCTCTTTGAATAAGTATCTAAATCTATAAATTTTGATTTCGAATAATTTAAGTCTGGTTTCTAAAAATTGCAAGAAAGGGCAAGGTGACTCGGTAACCTCCGCTAAGAGTACTTACGTTGGTGTTAGTACAATTAGAACCTCTATGAAAGACAGAAGGACATTCCTACGACTTATCTGCAAGTGTGCTTCAGGAGCATTACATATTTAATTGTCCATTAAACCAGTTCTTACCATTGCGGATATAATTCCAATAGTACTTACTCACAAAGCAATATCGATATTCTATCTCATCCAGTAAGGCTAAAGAACTTGTGTTCAGTTATGTTCCTACTCAATACTCATGGAGATGACTTTCAAATAATACAATATTTTCAATAGAACTTTCATTTCTTCTCTCAAATTGTCTTACTTTTATTTGTTCTTTTAGCATTTATGTCTTTCTTTCTTATCTGTAAAAATTTATGTATTATTGTTATGTTTTTGAACACTGTATTTCAAAATTTCTAGATGTAACTTCTTACGCTCTGCGCAACTCCCAGCGGGTACTAAGTCACTCGTAGGTTCAATCTTTTATATGTTATTTTCCTCCTAATCACCACATCCCGTTAAACCCTCAACAGGGTAGGTACGGCGGTGATTGGTGATATATAAATTAATAAATATAAATAAATAAGGTGCTTCAGAACGGGAAAGCGCTGTTGTTGCAGATATTGTTGCATCGCAAAAATATTGCTCCAAACTAATAAATTAATTAACAAATAAAATAATAAATAAGTAAAGGATAATTCTTAAAAAATGTATGGTGCAAAAGAAGTGTATTGATTTTTTTTTTTTTTTTTTGTGAAGAGTTGTAGTTGCTATGAGTCCCGTTTAAAATGGCTGCAGTAGCAGATGCAAGTAAAAAGAAGAGAGAAAATAAAATGTTACGTCGTTGCGGAGAAGCACTACTACGTCATGTTGGGTTACGTTGTTTAGAAAGAGAGGGTCGAAAACAATTAAAACAGGAAATTGTTATATGTTTGTTGACTGTATATGGAGAAGTTAAAAAGAAAATTACACTATTTTTCTACATAACAGAAATTTCTGATAGAACTCGTTTTTGAATGAAAATTCAGTGCCTTTACGTCACTGAATTCTTTTTTAATTGTAATAAAGAAACAGCAACGCTTGTTCTAACTTATTGTCGCCACCCGACAATAGTGTTTCCATATACGTCATTCTTGACATACACTTGCGCTTTTCTAATAATGCAGTTCTCTAATTCTAAGAAAATGTTATTTGTTTATTCATTTCCGCTAGGGGTACGTTTAAAATGTATAGACCTGGAGTCGTGAAAATTTTCGATATTCGAATTTTAACTGTCTTAAGGGTTTCGGAACACATTTTCATCATTTTTAGAAAATGTCTCCTCTTTTTCCCTTTCTCTCTCGTTCTCTGTGCGTGTGTGTCTGTCTGCCTGTGGGTCTATAAATAAGTGGTCCCGTTTTTTGCGTGAGTGGTGCTGACAAGTTTGTGGCGCGGAACTCTTCAAGCGGGGTAGCGCATTCGAACGTTTTCTCGCTTGGCGTGACTGCTGTTTCAAAAAGTCTGGGAAGAAGCCACACAGAAATTAGAATACAGGTAGATTTCAGTGGAAACAGGTACTGATTAAATTTTAGAATTTATCTGAATGGTTCTTAATATCGTTAAAGAGCAGGCACGTTCTGATTTTTTCTAGAAGGGAATGTCCACAACATCTCGAGTGATGAAAGTGAATTCCAGTTACATGCAAATGATATGGTACTTCATGTAGGCCGTTTTAACAATTATTGAAAAACATATTGAATGAAATTTTGAGTAATGATGAAGGCAAACCCACTGAAGATTCGTAAATACTTACTTAGTTTAACTTAGTATATCCAAAAATATTTCATTTATGTTTGTGGTATTTTGTTTGACATTTAGTGGATTTTTAGTGCAAACTCAAAAATGTGTGAATATTTAAAAATAATCGCATAATTAATAAACAATGTATTTGATAATTTTATTCACTACCAAAATTCGTATGTGTTGTAAGTGGCAACATTAATAATGATGGGCCATTTCACAGTATTTTCTAAAAATGTAGAGTCCGCAACATGACACTTTTTTTGTTATAACTACGTAATTTACAGTTTAATTATCACTAAATTTTACTTTCAAATAATGTGCTCAACACATTATTTGAAATAAAATTTGGTGATAATTAAACTGTAAATTACGTAGTTATAACAAAAAAAGTGTCATGTTGCGGACTCTACGTTTGGACAAAATACTGTGAAATGGCCCTGATATAAATTAACAACATTTACATTCAGCGAAACCAAAATAAAATTTACTCAAAATGAAATATTTATCGCAATAACAAAAACTAAACAAATATTAATGAGACTGTACGGACATAAATTATCAGACATCACCGCCCCGTTCTTGTTTTAAAGAGAGAAATGTTCATATTGTTATCAGAAAATGTTTCAGAAATATTATCAGAGAACGAGGATCTCGGATGTAAGAAATTTGTTTTAACTTTTATGAATGGTTGCATGAAGTAAATTTGTTATACACACAGCGTCACTAGTTGGATGCGGAGAGATTGGTTCACCCCGGGTTTTGGGTGTCACTTTCCAACGCCCCCATTTGGGGGTGTTGGGGGGTGACACCCAAAATTAGTTAAAGAGTTTTTGAAAAATAATATCTGAATCATACAATTTTACTGGCGCTTATCATAACTGAATGTAAATGTAATTTACTAAAAGTTACATCAAATACTTTTTTTTTTGCACTACTGAAAATAATATAACTACAAAAACTACAAAACTATAAGTTTATACAGCACCAGAAAGTTTTTTTCCATTTTTCTTTTTCTGGGAAGGGGACGGAGGAGTGATGTTACGAATTTCCGCACCGGGTGACACCTGTGATAGAAGTGCCACTTATATATAGCAAAAACTCTGGTTTTTGCGTTAATTTTCATTTTATAAAAATACTATTTAAAAAAAATAATTCTCATTTTATAAAAATCATTTTATAAAAAAAGTTTTCCCTTTTCTTACTTACAAAAAGGGAGAGGGAGAGAGATAGAGAAAGAAAGCAAGAAAAATATAAAGAAAACAAAAAGAAAAGAAAAACTCTTTGGGATAATATTGAATTATGTAGCTTGGAAAAGAATGTTCTAAATAACACGAGAATCTGATGACTCCGGCTAAAAGAGTAAGTTCTACGATTTTTGTTGGGTTCCCCCTTCTCTGTGTATTTAAAAGAAATAAAGGAAATATTTAAATCTATACTCGTTTGCAACTCGACTACCCGATCCTGTTCAGTGGCGTACGCAAGAGGGGGGGGGGGGTTAGGGGTTTAAACCCCCCTTGAGCCCTAAATAATAGTGCTTTATTACATACTCGAACTTCTTTTAGTAGTTTCAGAACATTATGAACCCCCCCCCCCCGCCTCCCTTGAAAAAATTCTGCGTACGCCACTGATCTTGCTGTTGTAGAATAAGAATGAAAAGAGACCAAGCAGGCTTGAAGGTTAACCCCCCTATAATCCTTGATTTTAAGCTATAATTCCAGTCCTGACACGTTATTTATGTATTCACGTGTAAGAACTGTTGTGAACCCCCTCCCAAGGTGAAAAAATCTAACTGCGCTACTGGACATTAATGTGAGTTTAATTATCTAGTATTTGCGAACAGAGGGTCAACTTTAACTACATGGTAACACTCTCGGTTGAATTGCATTTTCCATTTCCGCTGCTTTAATGAATCCCCAATTAAAAGAAGTAAGAAGGTAAGCTAGTTTTACCGTCGGTTTCTGGTACGAAAATAAAATAAAATAAATAAATAAGTTCAAAATTCCGGATCATCAATCATAGTTGGATGAAAACTTCGATCTCTTATTTAACGCATGTTTTCTCCGTTCTTAAAATAGACATTGATACTGTAATTACTCCTAGACGAAGTAATAATTGGTTCTATATTTAGAACCCGTTTGCCTGACAGTTAGACTAATGCGCTATCAAAAACACTTTTCTTCGGCGGCAGTGTGCGTTGAATAGTAATGTCTTTCGCAGCATCTCCTCCTCTCTCAGAGCTTGAGCGACAACCAATTACAGCGCTAAATACCAATGTCTGCCTTCGTGTCTCGTGTACTAACACGTGTGACAACCAATTACAATGTTTATTACTAATTTATAATCTTACAATTACTATAAATGCTATATTTATACTCATTCGAAATCATCACTGCTGTATGGGAGATAAAATCGTGAGTCCTTGAGAATTTGGGAGGAAACAACACATCGAGGTTTTTTTTTCTTTCTTAACCTAGCTTCGTTGCAAAGAAGATTAATTACTTGCAAGTGTTTGAGGAGAGGCCTTTTGAGATTGAATCTGTTAATTTGATAATTCTTTATTAGCAATTTCAAATGATTGTTTCAGAAAGCTTGTCAACAGTGTCATGATTGGACTAACTTCAGTTGATGTATCAGAGAATTTAAAACTTGAAACCTTTCAACGCTCTTGAATTCGATACTTCTTCTTCTCATCTTTTGAAATTATCTTATAGCTTTCTTTTTTTTTTTTTTGGGGGGGGGGGGATGTTTGTTGTGGGTAAAGTGCGCTTCAGTTTCTTAAGTGACGCGCACACACATCGCTCACCGGTCACAGCTGAACAGTTCTACAATCAACCAAAGCAATCTGCCTGGCAGAGTGCCAAGAAGAATCCATTCATATTCGAGGGAGAAACTGCTGGTATAAGGAATGTGTCGTTTCTGGTCTCGTTTTATTTCGTTTAGTATACTTGATTTCTTCCGAACTGATGCTATGTACCAGTTTATAAATTTATTTGCTTTCAGCAAACATTCTGATTCTCGCACTAAATAAACGCACCTGCAAAACGAACTTCCCCAAAACTCGAATGGATTCGTTCTTTTCTGCCATGCGCAGAAGCGTCCAAATGTCAAAATTCCGCAGTTGAACTGTAGCGCATACAAGAAAAAAAGAAGAAGAAGAAAAGGAAAAAAAAAAAAGCAGTATTGGGGGAAAATTTCGTTTTTATGTTATACTTGCTTAGTTGATTTGTACTAAATTATGTACTCAAAATATTTGTGGTATGTTATGATTACTGGTTGGTTTCCGTAGTTTAAATTTGTAGTGCATATGTAAATTTTTCTTCTTAAATGGGAAATTTTATGATGTGCCACTAATGATTGTAACAAGTTTAATAGTTTGTTTCTCGCCAGTTATATAAACTGACTTTGGCAAAAGATAGCACGAAATTCAATTTTTTTAAAAAATTCTTTATTTAATTTAATTTATTTATTATTTTTTAAAATTTCAAAAAACATCTATTCGAATACAAATGTCCAACATTTTGACGCTTCCAAAATAAAAGATAATTACACTGTTAGATGATAGAAAAGAGGCTCAAATAAATGATAAGTATCACACAAGGGTATTTCATAGTGGCCAACAATACAAAATATCTTTTTGAAACATACGAAACACTACAAATTTTCTCAGTATCTCTTAATGGACTGGAGAATTATCCTTTTAAATTTCAAGCAAACACAATCTCCGAAATTATTTCAGAAAATGTTCTGAATTTTTTTATGTATTTTGTTCTTACATAAAGTATGCTAACGCTATGAATAAGTAATTTGTGTATAGCATTGTGTGCATAAAAATTAACCCCGTTATTATTTATTATTTTACAGCTTATTCTTTTTATTATTTTTGAAGTAACCATAAATCTGTTAAAGTTATTGAAGTACTTTTATTTATGACAAAATAACATGCTATATTTTGAAATACGATAAAAAGCAGCGTAATTAAACCCAAAATGACTGTACAAAATGCAAACACGTGTTTCGGAATTACAAATAGTCCTTTTTTCAATGTAAGAAAGTCGAACAAGGGAAGCAAAGACACAGGAAATGTCCCGCCAAGATAAAAGTTTTACTCTTTGGAGGAAAAGTAGAAAGGCCAAAGAGAATTTGCATTGTTTTTTTATCTCATTTCACTTGTCGCGACTTTTTTGCATACTTATGCAATATTTTGTACGCTACAACTCTCTCACGAGAATTGCAGCATCATGAATAATGAATTTATATCATTAAGTTCAAATACATTTTAAAGTTATAGTGTCGAAAAAGTTAAAGTCAAAAACTTCACTAATTTATTATCTCTCTAATTCTAAAGCTCTTCTGTTGTGTGCAAGTAAAAATATATTACGGAATGAATACATTCTTCAAAGCAAAAGTTAGTTCCAACACGAGTTGATTAAAGGTAAAGCTTTAAAACTCTCCCTTTTTTAGTCAAAAAATCTCATAACAACTGGCTATTGTTAAATTCAGAACAAAATGTTATACTAGAGTCTGTTAGAGCTTTGTTAAAGCTTCGACAAACAATACATGATTTAAATTTTTCTTTGACAGAAACTGGAAGGATTTGAAAGGTTTTGTTGGAGAATGGTGATGACATTGTATTCGTAGTGCCATCATAGCTTAAGATATATTGGACATTGTCAATGAACTTGCAAATTATAAGGACTACTTCCGCAAAATATCCGACTATTCTCTGGGAAGGAAGGTGTGAAAGAACTTTTTTCGTGAAAGAAATGGTTTCCCGTGAACTTTTTTTCTTTATGCATCGATAGAAGAGCTTTCTTCCGCTTTTTATAAATAATTCTTTTTTTTTGTTCATAACAATTTAGAGCTCAGCAGAAAATTTATTCGTGCCCTCAAATTTCTTTTTTTTTTGAGTTGTTTTCGGATTGGTCGTTTACTGTTCGGTGAAATCTTGTTGTTAGACAAAATGAACTGACCATAACGATGGTAAACCAGCATTTTGTGTAATAATCACAAATTATTATGAATAATTATACTATTTTTTGATATATTATGTAATATTTTTCATTCTTTTCTCCTATCCGATAAGAAATTAGATGCAAAGCTTTCCTGTATGTGTGCATAAAATGATTTTTCGTCAGAAATTACTCGTCGTCTTCGATACAAAGATTTGCATTTAATCAAATTAATTTTGCGTAATTTTCCTAAAGACTAACTACAATAGGGAAACTGCGCAAAGGCCTCTTTGGAAATTCGTATTTGTGCACTCTCAAAAACGCATGCTCAAATCTCACGAAACTTTCGTCGTATTTGACGAAACGGCATCGTGAAAAAGGCTCCGAATAAACCTTTCGTCAAATTGCCGAAATTTGTGTAGTAACTTTTTGAAGTCACATGATCGGGCGAGGAAAGAATCGTTGTAAATGACGAAATTTTCTTGACAATTGAAGAATCGTCGAAATTGAGGATTCTATTTTTGAGAGTGTGGCACTGATTCTTTTTTGGAGCTAGCCCTATGAACTTTAGATAATCCTGTAGCCATTTTTTCTACATTCTACAATCCTTATTTGAGTGAAGTATAATTGCTGTTTTTGGCAAAAAAATTAACTTTTATTATGTATTTATAATTTAAAAGGTCAATTTTTCAGGAAGTAATGGTTTTTTTTAAAGGGTAGTATAGATTGGGTGGGTGTGCGGGTAAAATGTATTCCTTATCTCCCTTCTGGAGTTTGAGAAATTAGAATGTGTGTTCATAATTTCACTTCTAAGTTTGAAAAGTTGAGAGGACCTTTTAGACCCCGTCGCTGGTATTTGAAAAGACATTTAAATTCCCGTTTGAAGATAATATTTTGAAGCTCATTTGAAATGTTTCGTTCAATATAAGCCTCTCCTCTCCCGGATGAGGCATATAATTTTAGTAAAGATATGAAAAACTTTTGGTAATATCCAGAAACTATGGTAATATCCAGCGACACAACAGCTCTAGGTTCTCGGAAATAATTTTCTGCGGAAGTAAAATCAAAATCATCATCTTCTCTCTTACACATGTTTGTGGTTTTGTCGGCCCTCGAATTATGTCTCGCTCGCTTGCTCACAAGTTTTAGCAAGAAACGCTCACGCATCATTTCCTCGACTAATTTTAGTTTCAGCCTTAGATGGCCGAAACAGTTTTCGATCTCAGTCTAGATTTCGGACGAAGAACACTCGATTTTTTTCCTGATTGGAAAAATCTGTAGCGTGCGCATGACAAAGTTCATGGCCCTTGTTCTATTTTCTTTTTTTTGGGGGGGGGGGGGGAAGATGACGGGGTTTGTGCATAAACAATTTTTGTTATGTTTATGTATTATGTACACATAACGTCTGATTTGTAAGGAGGGAGGGGTGACATTCAGGTTGATGCCCGCAAGGAAGGATACCTGCCTCTCCTGACATCGAATAATAAGAAAGATTTTTAATAAAACCGCGTAAAAATGTTTTAAGTTACACGGTTTTGTTTTTAAAAAAACTATAAAAGTTCGCCATGATTTGAGTATTTTAAAATTCAAAACATCGTAGCATTATCCAAACATTCCAAACAAGGCTATCGATGCCATTCGACAAACAATTGCTCTGATAATTTCCTCAGAGCCAAAATTATTAATTTCTTTTCCTAATTAATGTTATAATAAATTATAAAATGGATGGAATATTGTATTGTCATCGAAGATAAGCTTGTGTGCAAAGTTTGAAGATAATTTATGCAGTAATAACCGCGTAACAAACTTCCATGACAAATCAAGTTAAATAAAACCATGTAAAAAGTTAAATAAAAATAGCATGTTTTAAATTAAACTTTTATTATTATTATTATTGTTATTATTTTGATGAATGCATTAACTTCATGTACAGCTTTCTAAGCTAAGAATTTACGAAGTTTAAATTTATTTTCAGTATTCTTGTCTCTTAGAAACTTCTGTCAATAGCCATGATTTATTATTGTAATTTTTTGCGTAGGTCGATCAGTGATTAAAGGAGTGTCGAAATAAAATTTCTTATTTTAATAGTTGAAAAAATAATGGTTATTTGTTCTTTAAAGCATCAGTAGAAATGAACTTTTGTAAAATTCTTAGTTCAATGAGAAGTGATACTGAAAGTAAACATAGTCCATCGAGATATAGTGATATAGATTAGGCTACAAATTAGTATATAGTCAGCTCTTATGAACAATCAGTGGGAAGAAGTTTCTAAGGAAATATAATCGTTTTACTAGTGTTTAAGCTTAGCATTTGAGCACATCAGTATAAAACTTGTCCATGTGTTTTTCATTTACTTTCGGTACATGTCCTCCCTAAAAAGGTCATGTGATGTAGGTGTCTAAATTTTAAAGAAATGAATTTGGAGTTTAGTTACCGACATCCATCGAATTTCGTAGAAAAATCCTATGAAAATCTATGACAAGTTTTTGATTTAAAAAGCTGCTATCGTAATAATCAGGGTGTAATTTACGTGGCAACACAAGGTAGTGTTTTGCTCGGGCTTTTATTGGGAAATTTTACATATTTACGAAATTCAGACTTTTTACCTGTGCATGCGAAAATTAATTCTGAAGACCATAGGTCTGTGCACTTCTTTTTTCACTTTCTTTTCTTTTTGAAGTAGAAATTAAGCCCCTGATCATAATGTCATACTTTGCTCTATAAATAAACAGATATTTATTCTGCAGTGAAAATGTTATTTTTCCGCCATAAAGGATAAAAACAAATACGACCTTTCCTTTTCTACGAAATGTTTCTTAAATGAAACTTCATTTGTATTCGGGTCTGGCATCTTTCTAACTCAGTTACTCCACCTGTCAACATTAGACATGACCAGAATTAATCGAGTAAAATAAAAAACAAAATATATGATGCCTTTCTTCGGCAAACGTTTAAGTACAAATTACTTCGTGTTTGCCATTGAATATTACTTTCCCCAATGGATTGCAGCGAATGTAGAAGATTCTGTGGTTGACTTTCAATTAATTTGCATGCGGTTTAATATTTATTAATGCTTTTAAGAAACATTTAAGTTTTTTTTTTAAATTAGAATAAAAAGACCTTGTGTCTTTATATCTTGTGGTAATATGTATAACTTGTAATGAAAGCAGAATTTTTAAATAGGCAGAGTAAACAGTAGGACGACAAAGCTTTAAAGGCGTTAAATTTCCAATTTTTTTGGGCTTTTAACGAACCTTGAAGATCAATAATTTTTTTTTCTCTAGTGTCATCTTTTTCATTTCGTTAAATGATAATAACTTTTATCCACCTCATGAAATAAATAAATAATTATAATTTCAAACACTTAGTAACCTGCCTTAGGCCAAGAACGTTTAATTAATTTTGTCTAAAATAAGGCATATGATCAAATTAACATGTGTGCAACCTCATGAAATGTTACCTCAATTGTCACAATTATTCCTCTAAAACTTACAACCTTACAAGTTGTAAATTGTGTAATTATGCCCTAAAATATGAAGACTAATTCTTCAAATGCATTAGATATCAATGTCTTCTCAAATAATAATTGAAAGTCAGAAAAAACTCGTATTCTCATCTTAACATGAAGAATGTAACAGAAAGTTTACAAGCGAATAATACCCTTGAAATGAAATGCAATGTTTAAAATTATTATTATTTTATTTTTACTTTAATTACTTTCTTTTCATGTGCTTTTATACGATATGAAAATTTTCCATTTAAATCTTCAAGCTTGTACAAAAATTTTTTCTCCGGGAATTTGAATATTTCATTTGATGGTTACAAAATAAACCGTGAATGGAGTATTTTTTTTTTTGAAAATTTTCAATTCATCATCACCTGAGGTAGCTCTTCCTGGCTCCCATTTGACACCATAATCCACATCACTCCTTTTCCAGTTTATATAATGAATCCTTTTTCCAGCCATGAAATACAGGATGATTAACAAAGAAGTATGCTGTTTCAATGCACTATAAATCAAGAACAAGGTAAGATATTTGTTACCTGCAACAGAATTGTACGGGATTATTCTAAGTTACATTATAGACAATCACAGATGTTCTACGTGGGACCCCTTAGGATGCTTTCACACCGAAAGTGACAAAGACAATATTCCTGTCTTTTCTCATCTGCGCAACCGCAGAGCCTATTTTCGAAAGCACAAAAGTGCTCTGCTCTTGCGCAGTTGATAAAAGACAGGAATATTGCCTTTGTCACCTTTGGTGGGGAAGCACCCTTAGCCCCACGACACACATCGAGCCTGTACCCAAACGTGTCAATGTATCGATACCATCAACACAAGTCTACCGTAGAGGCTGTGATACATTGTTTCTTCTCTGTTAAATCAACAGGAAGGTGAGAGACGGACAACTTGTCCTTTAAGTATCTCCAACAGAAAGAAGTCCCCAGGTGTTAGGTCAGAAGTTAAATGAGTGGCCACTCGGTTAGTAGTATCAATGAAAATAGTCCGTCCAATCCGTCATGTGTAAGGAATCACACATAGAATATCTGTGACTGTCGCTCACAAAACTTGAAATATAATACAGTCGGTTTATCCCGCAGGGGACCCGTCGGCAGAAGCTCAGTTCCCGTAGAACACCGAAAGTGAAACAACCTCGACTTAGGTCAGTGTTTGGGAGGGTGACAACCTCTCGCGGCCTGTTCCTGTGAGGCCGTGTACGCTAAAGGTAGCTGGTGCACGTTAATTAGGTCGTGGCTCCAATGTCCTCCAAGTGAAACGATGCCTCTGGGGGTACCAACCCCAGGTGGCGGTCTCCGGGCACAGCGTCATGGGTCGAAAAATTAATGTAAATTTATTTTATTTTTAAATGCGAAAAGAAAATTATTTGAAGTGAAAAGGTGTTAATATGTTCGACAAAAAAGTGGGAGCATCGCAAATCATATCGGGAATGACCAATGTAGCACAGAAGTGCGTGCGAAATAGCCTTAAAAGACAGTGAAACAACTTTTGAGTTGGAGTTGGGATGTTTTCTATGGATCGGACCCGTGATGACTCTCTAAAGGAAGGGCTAGGGGCATTTTATTTGAGCAGCAGAGATAAATGACCGGAAGCCCAGAGATCCAGAGAACCCAGGAAAGGTCACTTGAGAAAGAAGAAAAACAAATAATTTTGCGAAGCCAAAGTGTCCCATTTTGCCCTTCAAAGTGAATGTTCGCTAATAAAAATGCAAGTTAAAAGGGCTGCTTTTTAGAGCTATTTGTCATTTAGGAAGCATATAAGTTTTTTAAATTCCCTACCAGGGGCGCCCCTAGGCCCCCATCGATGCTGATCGAGGGGGGCGCAAAATCTTCAGTTGTCCCCGGGCGCTGAAAACCCTAGCTGCGCCTCTGATGCTGACTGCTTATGCTCAGCCGAGTAAATTCGAAAAATCACTTGAACTTTGACCTTTGCTTTAGTAGTACCGCTAACTAGTGGGAATTTTGTTAAACATCTCCCTTGTAAATATCGTTGGATTTTATTGAAAGTTAATTAAAGTTTAATAAATTAATTTTTGTGTACGTTGACCTGCTTTAAATCCGTTCTACGTGGGCAAGTTGTGGCTATTGTTCTTGATTTATAGCGCATTGTTGAGTTTTTATTCTGAGCACACATCAAGAGCACAATTTCAGGCTTATATTTTGAGCATTTGAAAGATTCTTCCCCGTTGCGACATGGAGATTCAATTATAGCATGCTTAATTTTGTTAATGCTATGTGGACGATTTGTTTTCCTATTCTCTAGTTACAAACATTAAATTTTGCAATTCCGGAAGTTTCATTTTCAAGGTAATTTAGTTTCTCCTGGATTCGTCAACATTTGTTGGTATACCCAAATCTTTACTCACTTGTTTGATAACAACAATTTTTTCTGGAGAAGAAAGCATTGCAAGTTTGTTTCAAAGCTTTTCCAAAAGTTCGTGAGCTTGTAATTGATTTGTTTATTTCAAAAAGGTAACAACTCTGAAAAACAAAATTTTGTTCATTATTAACAGATGTTAAAGTAGAAAATATAGGGAAAAAAATACATTTACACATCTGGAAGCAGAGTTTCTGAGCTGACATGACACCTAGTACGGTCGCTGTATCAGATTAGACGATTCAGAAAGGTCGCTATACCGAAAGCAAATTAACATTGAGTTCATAGGGATAAAGTTGGGACTTTTACCACTGGTCGTTATAATGGAATGGTCTTTATAATGTGTGGTCTTTATAAAGAGCGTTGACTGTATCATTATTTTTATGCCATACTGACCATTTCCTACGCTAAAACACTGTTATAAGGCTAAACCACACCCCTAGCGGCCGTTTTTAGAACTTTTTTTTCATGATTCCTTGAGCGCATCTCTTGTATAGTCCACATACCAATTTTGGTGTCAATCCGTTGAACGGTTTTATCTGTAGGATGGCCCTGAATGGGGGAAGTTTAATTATAACCGCCCGGTATTTTTACAATTTTTGTTTCCATTTTTAAAAAGTTTTTTTTTCATTTTTTTAGATATGTTTTCGCTTTTTTTTTTCATTAATTCTTCGCCGATTTATCGGCGAAAATTGGCAAAGTGCCCAATTTCCGATTAATCAGTGCATCCCTATTTATTTTTATTGTTAACATATTTTTTTTGGGGAGGAGAAGGGGCATGTAAGGGGTTGTTTTTAGGGGGTGAGGGTTGATATTGAAATTGCTGTTTTGTCGATTGACTATCCACAAAACAGCAATTTCAATATCAACCCTCCCTTTCAATATTGAAATATTTGGAGTATACAAAGGAGGGATCCTTTGCATACTCCAAATATTTCAAGGAGGTCCTCCCCCTCCCCATCTACGCCGATAAAGTTAAATTGAAGAAATTATCATTTTCTCTAAAAGGTACTCTACCTAGAAGTTGAAAACTCTTTTAGGAGTTTAATGGATGCTTAGGTTTCAGCAGGAAGTTTACATTTTTAAAGTGCAACTTTAAAAATGTAAGTTATAGTTTTAAAAATATTTTTATTAAACATTACACTAAAATTTTTAGTAAAATGAAATGTTCTTCCACAATGTCATCTTTATGAAACAATATTTAATAGCCTTACAAAAAAAATCCTCCAGTAAGTACCTTAGTACATACGAATAGTATGACAAAAATTTCAATTGTATGTGTTGAATAGTTTTTTTTATAAACAGGTATATATAAATATGAGTTGAAAAATAATGTCGTTTCTTAAAGGATTTTGAAATGAAATCATGCTTCATCAAAATTTTTCAGCTCCATAGTCTCTCTCTAATCTGGCTTTCCCCCTATCTTCTTTCTTCATTTTCATACTCCCCCCTTTTCTTCTTCTTCTTCTTTTATCATTTCTTTGCGCTTGAGTCCTAGCAAAATGCGAAAAAAAAAAGGTAAACAATTTTTCTACCAACCAAAATCCAGAGTAGTTTATATATATTATCTGATACGATTTTCGCGATAGCTACCGAAATCCGAAGGAAAACGATTACGATAATTTTTACAACTTTCACGACAGTATTCTGAAATCGGTCACCAGCTCCGTGCTAAAGCAATCTTAACACTTTACCGACCGGTAGCGGTTCGAACATACTATGCCCTTTCACCGCCCGCTCAGCCGCAGATCGTCCGAGACACCAACCAAATCTAACAGAAAGATCAAAAGTCGATTAATCGACGACCGGTCGGTAAGCGCTGGGGAGCAAATGTCGAATAATCGACGGCCGGTCGGTATGCGCTGAGAACAAAACGTCGATTAATCGACGGCCGGTCGGTAAAGTGCTAAAAGCCTTCGGCTAAAAAGCAGGCGTCTGTTGGAGAAAACTATTCTGAAATCGTGAGAAAAATTACAAAATAATGTTAACTTAGGCAAATATTTATTAAAAGGGTAAGAAGTCTGTTATATCCAAAAACGTTGATCGTGCAATGTAATTCATTCCTTTTAAAAAAAAAATGTTTAATTATAAGTATTAAAGTTAAGTCTTATTTGACAAATACTTAAATACTTTCGCGCATCCCATAGCGGAAGTTGAACAACAATATTTTATATTTTTACAAGGGGGAGGGGAATAAATAAATAAACTAAAGGAAAGGAAAAAAAGTTATCGTGCGGTTCAGTAGCCTCGCCGTTTCCTTCGGTCTCTATTGTCCTCATTCCGTCGTCCGAGTTGCTTATTACCGGAAAAACGCAACTGGAAAGAAAGTGAAGATTTAGTTGACGGTTTTCTACTTACCTTTAAAAAAAATTTAGTTCATGAAAAACAATCAAAGTTACGTTAATACACTGCGAAGCGTATAACTTATTTTCGACAGGGAACCGGCTGGCTTAAGCTTGTGTGAGCTACGTAGCAAGAAACAAACGAGAACACACATGTGTATGTGAAAAAAAATTTCGAGACTAGGCTTATAAAATAAAATGAAACCTAGTAATTATATTTTTTTAAGTATTTTTATTAAAAATGAGCTCTTTCGGTTTCAATACATTTGTTACAGCGGTTTAACAACGATTCGAAGGGCCTGTTTCAGCGCACATTGTGGGATTGCCCTCCAAAGCTCGCGTCGAAGCTGTTTGTGTCATCACAATGTTAATGTCATCAAAGTTTTAAAAACAAGTAAACAAATGAACTGAGGTTTTGGCAGTGGATCAGCTGATTGTTAAGGAGTTTCACAAATGCTCGATAACACAGATAGCGCCACTGTAAGCTTAGTTCCAGCTGTTGCCTTAAAAATTATTTGACACACTGTGTACAAACAGCTTCGACGCGAGCTTTAGAGGCAGTCCCACAGTGTGAGCTGGAACAGGCATTCGAATCGTTGTTAAACAGCTGTAACAAATGTAGTGAAGACGGAGGGGCTTGTTTTGAATAAAAAACACTTAAAAATATAATTACTATTATTATTTATTTTATAAACTTAGTCTTGAAAATTCTTTGACACGCTGTATATAATGTAATACTAGCTGAAGTATCGAAGATTTTTCCGGATATCCCATGTTTTGAATTTGAGACATTATTAAAAGCGGGGAGCAGAGCTTTAGCATTGCGGGTACCCAGAGCTGCACTGACCGAGGTGGGGGTGGGGGTACTATTTCCCCAGAAAGCATTGGATATCCAATATTCGTCCGCTTTTTTTTAATAGCAATTGGAACCCGATTTCGCCACTATACAAAATATCACTTTACTTAACCGTGCCCCGGGGCGGGGGGGGGGGGGGGAGAGCAACCCTAAGGTCTCGTGCTAACAGAAGAGAGGGATAGAGTTGAGAACTATACAAAATATCCTGTTTTATGACACGACAAATTTGATTTTTGAAATTTAATTAATTAGAATATTTTGAAAATATGTGTAAATTAAATACTACGTATTTGGAAAGTTTGGGGCGCTTAAAAATATGCATATAGAATTACAGGTTTGAAGCATAAGAGCCAGGTATACGGTGCGGATCCGTCAGAAAAAAGCACGTTCAGCAAATTTCTGATGAGCTTATTAACTTTTATCTTGTGCGTATATAAGTTCCGCACGAGTTACAAGGTCTGCTACTCTATTTTCGTGAAACTGAGAGCAGTTTGCTAGAAGTCAAGGTCATCTGAATAATTCTGAATAATTTCTTGAAAGAACAGCACCATACGGTGCAGAGATCCTACTCTTTCCCTTTATAATGAGTAGTAATCGTATTCTAATTCCTAAAAAAAAAAAAAAAACAAGAAAAAAAAACCCCGAAAAACATTTTCTTTCTCGTTAAGAAAACAGCGTGTTGTCCCTTATTTTTTTGATTTTGCATGCTGTGGAACCTAAGACGAGCCGACTCATCAGTGGGTACATCGGTGCAAGGTTGTGCAGCGCACGATGGGCCGGCCCGCCGCATCAAACGTCGTCCTTGAAAAGCACACAACAAAGCACGAAAAAAACTCTCAATAATTCCCGAAAGTCGACTAGGTTGGGTTTTTCGAGTACACTAAAAATTTTCGGTGTTACTGAACACCATTTTCGGTGGCAGTCGGTGTAAAGTTGAAAATCATTCATTTTTTAATGTATTTTAGATTCTTTTAACTGTGTCTACAAAAATACAGACAGCAGAATGTTTTTTTTTAGCATATGACGTTCGTTAACTCAACTACGCATCAAAAATTCATTACGATTGCTCATTTATCTTGTTTTCATACAAATGAGCAATCGCAGTGAAATTTCGACATGTAACGGAGTTAACAAATTTCATTAAAAAAAAAAATTAAAGTATAGCAAAAATGAACAATTTTAAATTTTCTTCCAACTGAACACAAAAATCGTGTTCAGTAAACCAAAAATGGCGCCAACTAAACGCAAAATTTTTACAGTGTAGGAATTCGCTGGACGGCGACTAGCTGGCTTGGCGCTCACCCATTTTCGGTTTTTAGCCTACTTTCCCGTAAAAGTAAAAATAATAATAATAAAACATGAAAGAAGGCTTAATGTATCATAAAAATATCGTTAAAGATAAAGAAAAGTCAAAAATAAGTAAAGTAATTAAATAAAGATTGAAAAATAAAAAATTTGAAAGTTTTCAGATGGGGAAAATGTGTGTCTGTCGGTCTCCCCCCCCCCCCCTCTAATAACTTTTGAACGAATTGTCCGATTCGAAAAATTCTTTTTGCGTTCGAAAGATCTCGGCGAGGACATCTCATTTTCATATTTTACCTTTTGATTTGAACACTTTTTCGTTCAATTTTGAACAGTTCAAAAAATTTTAACATTAGCGCCTATGGGCGAAAATGGAAGCAAATTATGTAAATTATGGGTACAAGATCCAAGTTCCAATGAACAAGCATACTGGAAGAAGCTTTTGGCGTGAAATATTAATTTGAACAATTGTTGTTCATTTTTGACCAATTAAAAAAAATTAACATAGCTTGGAAATTTCAATCCTATATAAATCCTGATCTAACGGACCGATTTGCTTGGAACAAACTTTATCGGAAAGCCCTTATAACGTAGAACATGTACAAATAAAAAGTTCATCCAGAACTAACGAGCCTGTTTTCCTATGAAATTTTTTGATCGGGATTTTCAAGAATATTTTTGAATTCATGAATGATTAAATGAATAAGTGAAAGAATGGATGAACAAATGAATGAATAAATGATAATAAAGAAATAAACAAATGAATAAATGAGCTAGTGAACGAAAAAAAAAGTAAATTAGTGAATAAATACATGAATGAGTGAATGAATGAATACATGAATGACTGAATAAATGAATTAATGGATGAATGAGTGAATGAATATGTATTAACCGTTGAAAAAGGTATATTTGAAGCAATTAAGCTAAACAAGAAAGAGAGAGAGAGAGAGAGAGAGAAAGAGATAACTAGATTATAAAATTGGATCTGGTGTGTACGAGAAAGTAGGTTTGTATAGTTCTAGACGGAACTTCTTGCTTAATTTTTTTGTGCAAAAACACCGCGCGAAAGCTAAAAAAGCAAATGTTGAGAGTTAGAATAATAAAAAAGTACCCCATAAATCAATGGTGAATTTATAATATTTATGGCTCAAATAATAATAATTGATTGATAAAATTGTTACTGCTAGATAACGGTATTAGAATGTTCTAATACTTCTTATTGATGGTTCACAATGTCGAGTGGTTGCAAATATTTTTAGTATTCTTTCTAGCCACTGTATCACCTTTCGTTTTGTTTTTAATTCGCATTTTCATTTTGAAAAATAAATAAATATATAAATAAATAAAATATCATTGATAGAATGAATAGTTTGAAACAGTAATCGAAAAACTGAATAGTCGAATTATAAATAATAGTTTAACTTTGTGCTAAGTAAACAGTAATAAAAATAATTTCACATCAAGGGGGGCGGGTAACATGAGACCAATTTTTTTATCAATGGTGTTTAAATTTACAATTTTTGTCTCATGTCATGTTACATCACTTTATAAGAAATTTAATGTTAAAAAAATGGATTTTTAAAATAAAATTTGAATAATTTAATTAAAAAAAAAATAGCAATTTTTAAAAATGCATCTTTTTTTTAAAAACATTGGCGTAACGTCTAAAAATTTTTTTTATTGATTCATTGCTCAAAAAGCAAAACTTTATGTTTTGATTTTTGTATAAGTCAAATACTTTTTGAGAAAAAAAAATAAAAACTGAAGTAACGCAAAAAAAAAAAAAAATAAATAAATAAATAAAAAAATAAAAAAATCTTCGAAAAGAATTTTTAAAAATGTACTTAAGCTATTATAAAAGTAGAGCATACATTTGTTATATATAGTTTCAGGAACATGTGGGGGAAAAATCACCATTATAGATACAAATTCAGAAAAGCCTTTGCATTTTGATTCAGATGAAATACACAAAAAATAAAGTGAGAGAAAACAGAATTTTAAGTTTTCGGCTTACAAAAAGTTAAATCCTTTCTTTATCAAAATTTCAAGTGAGGAACTTTTTTTATAGTTACAATCACAATGAAAGTGCTTCTTCTTGCTTATTTTATTTAAAAAAAAATAATTTGTGGCTTATATTCAGCACAGATACGGTTTCGAAATGAAACGGTGGCACCTCAAACCGTAATAAAATCAATGATAAATCAATAAATATTGCTTAATTTTTCTGAAACTTGCAGGGAACATTTTTAAAGATTTATTTTACTACTTAAGCCAATAAAAATTTTTTTGGTGATTTTCAACATTTTTGGGTACTGGCACTGGCTCCCCTTACGAAAGCACAAATAAGCGTTAAAATGCAGACATCTGTTTCGGGATTACTTAGAATCCCTTTTTCAATCCGGCAGAGAAAAATAGACACAAAAGCAAATCCAACAAGAAAACCAAGAAAGAACAACAAATTAAAGGAACTTATGCCAGACCTGTGAAAAATAAGGAGTTGAGGAAGAATTATGAACCAAATTAGAACTCTATTCCTGTTAATATGATAAGCTTCCCAAAAGTCAAGCTCTAAAGGGAAAGAACATTTTTGAATAATTTTCCCAGAATTGAAATCAAAAGAGTGGTTGGAATTCCAACAATGTTGAGCAATACTAGACTTATTTAACTCATGCTTTCGTACGTAACTTTTATGCTCATTTAACCGAATTTTCAGAGCACGTTTTGTCTGTCTAATGTAAGAAAGGCCGCAACGGCAACTAATTTTGTGAATTACCCCAAGTGTTAAGTTGATCAACAGGATCTTTAAGAGGAGAGAAGGAAAGTTTGTTACTAGGGTCAAAAACGACTTGAAATTGAAACCTTTTTAGGATTCAGCAATACGAAAACTGACAGAATGAAAGAATGGTAACACAACCAACTTCTTTCTAGAAACCACATTATTGGAACCAGACGTTTTCTCAAAAAGTTTGTTATGAATAGAGTCAGTTAAAGAGTAAGAAAATCCTCTATCAATAGCTACAGCTTTCAGATAGTTGAGTTCAATCTTGAGAAACTCAGGAGAAGAGCAAATATTAGTAGCACGATGGACAAGAGCATTAAAAGTCGAATATTTTTGGTTGGGAGGATGAGACGACAGTCAGTGAGGAGGTAAAGAAACAGCGAAAGATTTTCGATAGACAGAAGAAGGGAAACCAGACTTACTCCGAGAAATCAAGACATCAAGAAATGCGAGGCTACTATTAAGTTCTTTCTCACAAGAAAACTGGATATTAGGATCAATGGAATTCATAACAGAAAGAGCATCATTAATACCTAACAAGTTACTGTCCGTTAGAACAAAACAATCATCCACATAGCGAACATAAAATTGAAATTGCAATTCCTGGAATAGTTTTTTCTCAAAATAATGCATATAGAATTCTGTTATAAGTTTAATAAACATTTAAATTTCCTTAACGTGCAATAGGTAAAAATAATCCTAACGTTGTGTAATTTAAAATATATAAGTTGATATTATTATAAGTGTTTTTTTTTAAATATTCGTCTGTACTGTAAAAAATTTAATGGTATGTTGCACCAAAAAATGGTGCAGATTTGCTGACTACAAAAGATGGTGCTTTTTCTTTTGTTGTTGCCAACTTGTCTATGTACCATAAAATATCGTGAAATTAAGCACCATTCTTTCTAGCAAGCAAATCTGCACCATTTTTTGGTGTAACATGCTGTAAAAGTTTTTACAGTGTGAATCTTTCGCTCGAATACTTTATCATAAGCCTAAACCGAATATTCGGCTGTCAGGTCGAATAACATAATGCCGAATATTAATAGCCGAATATTCATTCTATCACTATTTTGCACGGAGCTGCTCTGTTTAATTTGTAGTAATATCTGAATGTTAAAAAAGATATTAGTATTACAGTTCGGTGTCTTTTTTTTTCATTTTAATTTTTCTTTTACAAATACTGTTTTTACAAAGAGTGACTTTTCTTCAAATATTACAACATTCTAAGAATGTAATAATTTGGATACATTAAAAACATTTTTAAAACTACTTTTGACTGATGCAGAAAATTAAAAATAAATATATTTAAAAAAAAGAACGATACATAGTTGCTTTTGTGAAAGCTTCTAAAAAAGTTTGTTTCTTTTTCTTTTGAAGAAGAAGAAGGCTTTAATCTGTTGAAAGAAACGATATTTAAAAATACCACGTTGCTCTTTTTTCTCAAAAATGGACATTTGGCGCTTTGTTTGGCAACTACAGTTTGGCGACCTTTTTGTAACCTCTCTATTCAACAAGCTCAAAATGAAAATAAAGCCACAATTTTACTTTTTTAGAGTTTCATGACACTATCACTAATTGAATCTAAAGTGTAGAACAGAGTAAATGCATTCAAACATTGTAAATAAAGATTTTAAAGTCTACAATAAGCAGATCAGCGTTTCTCGAGGCTGCATATTTGGACTTTTAAGGAACAGATATATAAGTGTTTCCAGCAGTTTAGTGTCGCCGTAGTTTAAGCGAACAGTAGTGGCTTTATTATCACCGGCTACAGTAAGAAAACAGAGCAGAGGTAGAACGAAGTAGCATAGGGACCGTTCATAAATGATGTCACACATTTTTCCATATATTTGACCACCCTCCCCTCCTTTGTCACACTTCAACATACCCGTACCCCCTTTGTCACATGTCAGGCTATATTACATAAGCATATATGCTTGCAGTTCATAGACAAAGCGCTGCGTTTCGTTATAGATCACACTTCTAATTTTATTTTTGAACTTTTAATGGTAGTTTGTGAGCATAACAATAATAATGACAAATGTGTGCTTAATTTGTGTAAAATGAGATTAAGGTTCACAACAAAAAGATAATTAGTATATAATAGTAAAAAATATCAATTGTTCGAATTCTAAAAAAAAAATTAAAAAATACCCGCACTAATTTTATCTTAAAGGCGTAAATACTTGATAGGATTTATTTTTAAACTGTTAACTAATTAATGAAACTTTCAAGTTATGAAATTTTGAAAAACTGTTAAAATAAACTTAGTTTGCTGATTTTAAATATTTTTATAAAAACCAAAATGTGTTACGCCACACTTCTTGTTACCCCCTTCCCTCCCCTTGTCCCAAACTGCCGCAATTTCTCGAAACCGCCTTCCTACCCCCTGGAAGAGTAACATCATTTATGAATGACCCCATATAGAAAGGAAAAAGCTTCTTAAAATCATGAACATAGGAACAACATATTTCCGGCGATCTGGTAAAAAATCACTCGGTTCTCAAAAATATATACATATAAAAAAAACAAAATAAATAAAATAAGATAAAAATAAGTAAATAAATAAATAAAAAATATATAAATGAATATAAAAAAACAAGAAGATTCACTGCAGTGAATTAATATTTACAATTAGTAATTTCAAAATATAAACCGGTTATGAAATACAAAGGTGGCATCATTACAACCCCTAATGTAAGAGCTAGTGGTCTTTAAAAGGACTTTTCCTATTTTTCGCTACGATTCGAAAGTATAAAATGACAATAACGCCAAAAGGGGACTTTTGGGCTTCCCAAATGTCGAAGATATACATCAGAAATTCTTTCAATCATCGGCCTAATTGGGATTGAACGTAAAAGCCGGTAACTGGAGAGAAAACCCAGTTGAGCTGAAGAAGAGCCTAACCAAGGTATTGCCGAATCTTACATCTAAAGGGCTGATTTGGGGCATAATTGCTCTTAGATAACGTAAGAGAAATTAATATAAAAGATAACTAATAAATTCTTTTTGAACATCTTAAAATTATAACTATTATTATTACGTGTGGTACAGCGTATTTCGTGCGTATTTCTAAGCTTGTTCTGATGTAAATATTAAACCCAACTGTGTACTTTAAAACCAAATTAAAACCAATATAAATGTGAGAAATGTTTGATTAGGGCGAATAGAGCGCATTGAAATTTATTTGCTTTAAGGTATTTTTTATTCCCCCATAAATTCTTTCATTTAAATTCTTTCATTTCTCTGAACCATTTCAAAGCTTTGCCCAAACAGATGGATATAACACTATTCTACAAAAAGAAAAAGAAAAAAATTCTGCCCCAAAGACTTTGTTAACTGATCTTAGAAGAATTTTTCTCTCTGAACTCGAAAATGAAAACCATTTTTCTCTATCACGTAAGGATTTTCCGTGCAAGGTGCTGTAGCAGTTTACATTAATAACATTTACCTAATTTTTTGCAGTACCTTACAAGCAAAACCCTTAAGTGATAAGGAAACTGGTTTTCATTTTCGAATTCAGCTTGGAAAATACTTCTAAGATCAGTCAATAAAGTCTATAGGATCCCACCTTTTTTTAAGGGCTTTGTGATTTTTACATTAGAAGCATTTCCACCAAAAAACCAAGTAATTTTCTATTTACCGTAAAAGGATCGATTTTGACATGTTCTGGCATACTTCGCCTCAGAAATGTCCCTTTTTGACGTCCAGCAATAATCTGCTAACATAGTTGCACTTGATATCTCTTTTCCATAACTGAAATGTCCTGATGGAACTTCTCTCCATGATCATCGTTTAAACAGCTCCAATGTTTTCAGGGGGCATTTTTACACTCCAACAGGAGACTTCTATGATAAAAAATAGTAAAAAATAGTAGCTCATGCTCATTAAACATGTCATACAGTATCAATCTTTTGCCTATTTGCCTTTGTATCCCAATTCTCGCAAAATTCCTACCGAGACCCGCACCCATGCAGTAATTTGAGATACGCACTTCCGTTCGGGAGTCTGCGAGGGCTGTTTGCAACACTTCACTTAATAATAATAATAAAATTACACGTTAATTTAAAGCACAAATGAGCAATAAAATGCAGACATATGTTTCGGGATTGCTTGGAATCCCTTTTTCAATGCGACAAGGAGCTTCTAGATGCAAAAAATCCAAATGAAGCAGACAGAACAACAAAAACAAAGCTTATATAGCCTAAGAATTATCTGTAAACCAATGAGAATAAAGGCAGAGTGAAGTGGAAGTAGAAGTAGCAGGAAGACACCAATAAGAGAGCAACAAACGAATCCAGTTGAAAGTACAGGAAGTAAAAAGGAATATCAATAAAAATAAAGCAAAAAAGACGACAGCATGCATAAAAATTGCAAAAATAATAAAATAAAATACAAAGAATAAAATTGAAATAAAAATAAGTACAGAAACCAAAACAAAATGCAAAACAAAGTACACATGTAAAGGAGGGGGAGGGGAGGAAGGAGAAAAATAGACACAAAAAAGGAAAACAACAAGAAAACCTAGAGAGAACAACAAATTAAAGAAATTTATGCCAGACCTGTGAAAAATAAGGAGTTGAGGAAGAATCATTAACCAAATTAGAACTATTCCTGTTAATATGATAAGCTTCCCAAAAGTCAAGCTCTAAAGGGGAAGAACATTTTTGAATAATTTTACCAGAATTGAAATCAAAAGAGTGGTTGGAATTCCAACAATGTTGAGCAATGCTAGACTTATTTAACTCTTGCTTTCGTACATAACCTTTATGCTCATTTAAGCGAATTTTCAGAGCACGTTTTGTCTGCCCAATGTAAGAAAGGCCGCAACGGCAACTAATTTGGTAAATACCCCAAGTGTTAAGTTGATCGACAGGATCCTTAAGAGAAGAGAAGGAAAGTTTGTTACTAGGAGCAAAAACGACTTGAAATTGAAACCTTTTTAGGATTTTAGCAATACGGAAACTGACAGAATGAAAGAATGGTAACACAACCAAATTCTTTCTAGAAACCACATTATTGGGACCAGAAGTTTTCTTAATGTGGTTTCTAGAAAGAATTTGGTTGTGTTACCATTCTTTCATTCTGTCAGTTTCCGTATTGCTAAAATCCTAAAAAGGTTTCAATTTCAAGTCGTTTTTGCTCCTAGTAACAAACTTTCCTTCTCTTCTCTTAAGGATCCTGTCGATCAACTTAACACTTGGGGTATTTACCAAATTAGTTGCCGTTGCGGCCTTTCTTACATTGGGCAGACAAAACGTGCTCTGAAAATTCGCTTAAATGAGCATAAAGGTTATGTACGAAAGCAAGAGTTAAATAAGTCTAGCATTGCTCAACATTGTTGGAATTCCAACCACTCTTTTGATTTCAATTCTGGTAAAATTATTCAAAAATGTTCTTCCCCTTTAGAGCTTGACTTTTGGGAAGCTTATCATATTAACAGGAATAGTTCTAATTTGGTTAATGATTCTTCCTCAACTCCTTATTTTTCACAGGTCTGGCATAAATTTCTTTAATTTGTTGTTCTTTCTAGGTTTTCTTGTTGTTTTCCTTTTTTGTGTCTATTTTTCTCCTTCCTCCCCTCCCCCTCCTTTACATGTGTACTTTGTTTTGCATTTTGTTTTGGTTTCTGTACTTATTTTTATTTCAATTTTATTCTTTGTATTTTATTTTATTATTTTTGCAATTTTTATGCATGCTGTCGTCTTTTTTGCTTTATTTTTATTGATATTCCTTTTTACTTCCTGTACTTTCAACTGGATTCGTTTGTTGCTCTCTTATTGGTGTCTTCCTGCTACTTCTACTTCCACTTCACTCTGCCTTTATTCTCATTGGTTTACAGATAATTCTTAGGCTATATAAGCTTTGTTTTTGTTGTTCTGTCTGCTTCATTTGGATTTTTTGCATCTAGAAGCTCCTTGTCGCATTGAAAAAGGGATTCCAAGCAATCCCGAAACATATGTCTGCATTTTATTGCTCATTTGTGCTTTAAATTAACGTGTAATTTTATTATTATTGTTTACTTGCACAAAGTTAAATTATTTTTAACTTCACTTAATCTTTTCCAGCAAAATGAAATGACCACTGATTTAACGGTTGACATTCAAGATCTTTTGTGTACTTTATCTCAATCAAAACGATGCTGGATGATCGGAAAAACGCTGAAAAAAACGCAGAAATGGAACATTTCCTTCCTCATAACTAGAAAACTATACGTGCCAGAAAAATTTTGATAGCAGATATGGATTTCTCGTGCAAAAGTACTTCAGAAGAAGTGAAATTCATTCTTAAGGCAAAACACTTGTTGACCAATGTTATCAATATTCGCACTTTGCTCTCTTTTTTTGTTCATGGTTTATTGATTTTGAAGAGGCAATGGGCAAAAGAAAGTTTTGCCTATCCATCGATTCTTCGGAACTAATAAACCGTGAAGGTTTTACAAGTATTTTCTCTAAAATTTCTTTTCGAGAAATCCTTCATCGAGTCATAAAATACTGAGTTTAATCAAAGACATAAAACACATTTCCGAAATTATTATATTTTCGTTTTCCTTTATCGAAACATGTATTTTGGATTATATATATATATATATGTGGATGGCATGAAGAACTATGTAGAACGAATCAAAATATTATTTGCATGAACGAACAGCAGAACTAGTAGAAAAAATTCAAAACATAATACATTTTTTCGATAATCTGCCGAAATGTTGTAAAAAGGGATAAATCATTAAAAACATGTGCACAATTTTCATTGCAAATTTGCGTTGAATAATGTTGAATTTGTCAATGTGTTCAACCGATGCTAAAAATGATTATTTAACTTCAATTTTCTGTTATGTTGGTAGTTTTAGAAATTTTATAGAACTTTTTAGTAAAGGTAAGACATTTTCTACTATTTTTTCACTCATACATCCTAGAGTAATATTTTAATGCTTTTTTATTGAACGGTCGAAAAGCCCGCACTCTAATTAAATCGTGATTTCTTGAAAGACCATTGAAACAAAATTTTGATATAAAGATTAAAAAAAAAAAACTGCTACAACATTACGATTCATTTATATTTTTAACTTTTTATGCCTGAATGTAATAACATCATCGTTGATAAATTAAACTTTCACACTGTTTGCACAATAAAGTAAAAATTGAAAAAAAAACAAAAAAAAAAAAAAAAAACAAATTCCTTCCGAATGCAGTGAGAAATGAATTAATGACAATAAGAAAAAAATCAATCTTAACAAATGCTTCTTTTTATACGTACAAAATGTCTTTTATTCTGAGATGACATTCTCACCTTCTCTCCCGTGCACCTACTGTTTCTCAATTTCTTCGATAAATCGCAAAGTTAATGATATTTACTTTTATGATGTATTTTTAATTTTATTTTCTTTACTAGTAGTTTACATTCTTATGTGAAATTTTAAGTAAGAGATGCAGGTCCTATCTTGCTTTCCGTGAAAATGATATTGTTTTACGAAATACAAGACGATCAGCCATCGACTGTAGAAAAAGCTTTACTATAAGTTTTTGTTTGATGATCAATGCATAAAAAGGGCCTGTGTAGACAATTTTTTATAAATTTTTCAAAAAGGAAAAACAATAAAATAATTTTAGAACCAACTTCAAATTATAAATTGCACTAAAAAGTGGAAAATAAACTAATTCTTTTAACAACATCGATACGACTTTTAAACATAATTTTTGAAGCCGGCTCAAAATTATCTAATTATCATTACGTGTTGCGTTACATTGAAACTGTTGCAAACTCTCAAACATTTATATTTTTAATTGATTGCAAAAGTAATCATGAATCAAAATCTATCATAATTTTGGACCAACTTCAAAAATTATGTTTAAAAGTGGTGGCGATGTTGTTTAAAGATTTAGTTTATTTTTCATATTTTAGCGCAATTTATAATTTGAAGTCGGTTCTATTTTTTTCCAAAAAATTATTTTATTTTATTTTTTGTTAGTGTAAATGCATTTTTTATATAAATACTTTATTTTTAAAAAATCAATATCAAAGGACAAATCCTCTTTGAATGAATGGCACTAAAAGCTAATCATTTGTATGATAAATTCCGTTTTAAAGTCGATTTTAACAAACTGATTGGATTTAATTTTTGCTTCACAGAAGCCGTAAGTCAAACTCTTGCTGCAATTGCTTTTAATATTACAACTTAATGGTTGCAAACTCTTTTTTAACAATGACCTTTTACATTTATTAATAGATTTTCCAACAAAGAAAAATCAAGCCGAGCCTTTCCAATTAGAATAAAAAGTACTTATTTTCACCCATAACGTTTTTTCTAAAAAAAAGTAGTCAAATTGATGTGCGATATTTGAGTTAGACGACCTCTATCGATTAAAGAAAAAATCATCAAAATCAGTTTATTTAGTCAAAAGTTATGGACGAAAGAGCAAAAAAAGGAATACATTTTTGCCCATAACTTTTTTCTAATTATTGTATATGGTCAAACGAAGGTACGGTACCTATGGGAAACCACCCTCGATCGATTAAAAAAAATCAGGAAAATCGGCTCATCCGTTGGGAAGTTATGGATGGACAAACAAACAAAAAATGACGTACATACGGTATGAATGTATAACCTCCTCCTTTGTTAAGTCGGTAAAAAACTGTGCTAAATGCCATTTTTAAGTAGAGGGCTTGTTTTTTAAACATAAATTTACTTTTTTGCTTATAATTTGGACGATATATTTAATTATTTGGTAATACAGTTGGTTATTTATTTATGTTTATACACGTAGTGAGGCTAGTGTGGACAAGCCAAAATATTGCTTTACAGATAGTTTAAGTGGATGAAAACCATATTGATATAAATTTGAATCTATACAGCACAGTACTTAGTAACATTAATATTAATAAAGTACATTTTAATTAATATTATAAGCAGTATTTTATAAAGAACTCATTCTGGATGTTAGGAATTTGCTTCAGAGGCAAAATAACATACATTACGAAATTGCAAGGAAACAATAAAATACCGGTAAAAATAAAAATACCCAAATGAAAATGTTTGAAATTATATTTACTAACTTCATACATTTTTATTTGAATAAGTTGAAAATTAGTTTAATCTTATAAAGGGGTTTAATATCTGAAACCTGTTTGTAAGATTACATTATTTGTCAAAACGTGATGTTTTTTCATCAGAATGGTGCTAATTTGGAAATGTTCACAGTAGTCTGCGGAGACAGGACAACAGTTACCGCAGAGAAAATTCCCTGTTTATGGTAATACTTTTAGTATAATCACAAATACATCTATTCAAAGAAGATTTTTCTATAGCACTATACCTAAAAATAAAAAAAAAAGTGGAAAAGAATATTGATGTTGTTTTGTCCCGTATTGTGATAAAAAAAAAAAAAAAATCTCGGAGAACCCCAACTCCATGGACACCACAAGTACCACTATTAGCTGGAGGAGGCCGTGGTAACCTAGTGGTTAGAGCACCGGACTTATACCTGGAAGGTCGCGGGTTCGATAACTGCTGAAGATGCACCATGTACACTTGGGGATACGTGCATGTAGAATCCGTGGACCCCACTACATCACAACGTGCGCAAGCAATAATAAGGCCTCGGATAAGAGGTAGGGGTTTGGTGAAGAAAAGTATTAACTGGAGGTGGGGACAGGGATGAAATAGCAATGAAGGCGCAGTCCCACTTCAGAAAGCTCCCCTCGGAAACCCTTTCTTTTTCTCCTGGAGCTTTAATCCCTTTTCCTTTTTGTTATGGGGTTAGGGTTTTGCAAGTTTTACCCATAACAAATTCTTTCTCTTACAGGACCAACGGTAGGTAACCATTCTAAGCCGTAACACCCAGAGGCTCCGGTGGTTACTACCAAGAAGGCGGCATAATTATTTTTTCCTTTCTCTCAGATAGCCTACCTAATAAATCGGGATAGATCACTTACCTATACCCAATATTGAAGGGGTAGCCTTGTAAAGGTGCATGTTCATGCAATAGTGCATTATATGCCGTAGTTTAATATGTATGCAGTAGTGTAGTGTATATGTACCACTAACCATATCCCTTTTCAGGGAACCATAACCCTCCAACTGGTATGCTTCGAGCATAACATATCAAGGAGGGTCATGTTCACACAGCAAGAGATAGTAAGGCTGGCTAAGTACTGGCAAGAGATAGTAAGGTTAAAGCTGGGCTAACGCCCAGCTTTAACTGTTCTAATGTATCTGATGAATGAAATTAAAGAATTTAAAACCCAAAAAGGTTGCCAATTTCGTTAGTTTCCCTTTGATGAGCTAATGGGGGTACCACACGGTACCCCTGGTAGATCCCACTTGGGCACGCCTATGCCCGCAGTCAAAGGGTTAATTCCAATTATTCATCTATAAATGTAGATCTCATAAGAATTTTTTAAAAATGCAAATTCAAAAAAAAAAAAAAAAAATGTAAATAAAAAATAAGATGTCTGAGATTCCCTTTTAACAAATAACGATTCAATTCTACTGAGCAGAACAAATGCGGGCCCTTTTCTCTACCTTGTTCATATTTTTTTTCATCTTTTGTGTTAATGACCTTTCAAAGAGAAGTGATACTTTTCAAAAGTAGGACATTCTGCTGGTGTCGTAAGCCTGCTACCAAACGGAATCCCCAAAGGGCGTAGATCGAGCTTTTCAAAATATGACATCGACATCGAATGAGAGTTTAGAGCTTCTTCAGTTCGGTTGGGGTTTCTAAATCGAGGGCCATTTTATTTTCCCATTCGTCATCGCTTCCGGTTCCAAGGCTTCGTCGGTTTCCTATATAGCCCTGACCCATTCCCATTTAAAATGTTTGTAAAATAATATGGAGGGTGTTGTTCGAGGACAATGGAACTATGAATTTCGTTTCTGTGCTTAAGGGTTTGGATTTAATGCTACTGTAACTTTAGCGTTGCTGAAATGTTAAGATGTTGCATCGTTCTTGAGAATTGAATATCGTCATATTCCTTTTATACAAACTAAATATCGATCATCGTCCTTTAAGTAGAGATATTTTCTTATAACTTTCTGCTAAAAAAATTCTTTCGTCCTTTTTCTATTTCACAAATGTTTTTATGCACATTTAAGAAATTTTCTATCATGTTAATCTTGCAGGAAAGAGTAAAACACCGGTATTTTTATGAATTTTTTCATCATAACCTTCACACTGCTTCATAAAAAGAGCCCATTTTCGACATTTATTATATAAATATGGGCTCTAAAAAATATTTTGAGGAAATATTAGCTCACGAATGCCAGAGTTCTGTTGAACTTCTGATTCTCGTCCGTATCGGATAAGTTTTTCTGTCGTTTTTCTTCAAACACGTGACAAAGTAGTATTCAATTCACCAATCAGATGTCAGTTCGTCACGTGACCGATGAAAAAGATATCGAAGTTGATCCAAGGCGTACGAGAATCAAACTGATTGTCAAAGGGGTTCCGTAACAGTGAAAATGTTGGATGGTGGAGGATTATCAAGGGGCAAAACCGTGAGATTCCATTACATTACGAAAAAAGCGCCTGTTCTTGAAAACCTTAAAAGTTACATTTTTAATTCTTCAAATCACAATGAAACGTCCTCCTTGACCAGCCATCTGCTGCACGTAAATGAAAACCGAATTAAATTGGTTTGACAGCCTGAAGGTTTGACTCTACTGTATAATAACGCTCGATTAAGCCATGTCCTTTGTGTGTAAACTCAGCTTGATTTTCCTGAATAAATTTTCTAAATTATGCAAATTTTTGGAGCTAATTGTGGGACACAACGAAAGCCTTCTACTGATCGTTGTCCGTCTCCTATAATATTAAATTGTCATTACAATGCACTTGAACTCCTTCTAAGGCATCGATTAGCTTTCCCAAAGCTGTCGTTGCTGGATTGAAAGGTTCAATTTAGAAACACTAGATGAGGGTTATAGGTTTTGTCCGAAAGGTACAAGTTAATAGGAGCAAGGTCAAGTGATCTAACGAATGATTTGCGATTGATCATTGTGTCACTTAGCCAATTTACCTTCACTTGGCAAATCGGAGCAGGTGTTCTTGTTACCAGACTGCCTGTCTTGGTTTAGATTTTTTTTATTCCCAGTCAGGTAACAATTACAATCGACCTCGTATATACCGATATCGCTTTTAGCGACACATCGATTATAACATCAATCAATCGCTAGTACCGGCATATACACGTTAAAAATTTAAAAATACTGTTCAACAACCTTGCTTTTAACTTTATAAGTTTAAATGGCGACCTCGTTTTTGACGCCATTTATTTAGTTTGATCGTTCCTTTTGATTTTATAGGTTTTTGGGTAAAATTATGAGAAAAACTCTATAATTGTCATTCTCGATCCATCACCAGCAGTTTCAACTAAAATTTGATTCAGCCCTTAATCTGTACATTCCCATTGTCCGATTTCTCAATCTCGAAAAGCTTAAAACTAGAAATTTAATGGTTTAGCAAGATATGAATGCATGTGAAATTGTAGGTGGCATTTGTCAAACTAGAGGAGAAATAACAGACTTTAAAATCTGCCACGAAATAAAGTATTTGAATCAATCATGAAATCAGTAATAGATTGAAAATCCTGATATCATACTTACCTACTTTTACAGGAGCTTTACAGTTTAAAAATAGTATTGTTACTTTAAAAAATTAGAAAAGTGATTAACAACTAGCAAAAAAATGATTTGATAGAAAACATGTTGGTGAAAATATATTGATTCGCTAAACTAAATCGGTAAATAAATAAATAAATATTCCTATTTAAAAGCATTTTTCCAAACATTTATACGAAGCAGTTCTAGTTGTGTAAAAACTATTGCACAATATAGGTATTATTTTTGAATTGCAGAATCTAATTTGATTAGAAATCTGCAAAGTCAACCATCGTTTCTAACGTCACCTCTGTTTTAACGTCATAAATACCACAAACCCTCCGATTTCGTTATAACCGGGGTTGGCTGTATTGTGAAGCTGAGAACTTGTCACATATCCCTACAAATATCGATTGTAGAATTTGTATTTTTGAGTGAATGTTAAGACAATAGGGGATGTTGCATGCCCATAATGTGAACTAAACGGAATTTATTTCATTTTATTTGGGTTCTAGAATGATGGCGTTAGAGCAATAGGGGAATTATACGTTCGAAATATTTTCTTCGAGATTTTGTTTGAGTCGTCTAGTTTCAAAACAGGCTACATCCAGAAAATGAAATTTTTCACGGCGGGCAAAAAAGTAATATCTAAGAAATTCGAATGTCTTGGAATAGACTTTTAACTTGCTGAAATTTTAACACAAAAATAATTTTTCTTTGGATGATATTTGGAGGGAAAAAAAGAAGAGCTGACAAGCATGGTCGATGGGGGGGGGGGGGGGGGATCTGGTTTTGCACCTAATCGGTACATTTCAAACACTTTTTAGCATTATGTAGCTGCTTTAGGAACTTAAAAAATTAACACCATATGAAGACTACTTTAAACTGTTAGAAAGTGTAAAAAAGTTGAAATCGAAAAAAAGTGGAAGTATCTGGTTTTGAATCTAGACGACTCCATTTATTCTTTCAAAAATAAATTCAAAATGTTCATTGAGTGGGTTTTATTTATTCTTTTTTTTTTCAGGGGGCGGGGGGGTTAGAATGATAGTGTTAAAGTAGAAGTTTTCCAAATTCAAAATGTTCATTGAGTGAGTTTTATTTATTCTTTTTGGGGTGTTTTAGAATAATAGCGCAAGAGCAAAAGTTTTCCAAATTCAAAATGTTCATTGAGTGGGTTTAATTTATTCTTTTTTTTGGGGGGGGGGGAGGGGGCTAGAATGACAGTGTTAAAATAAAAGTTTTTCAAATTGAAAATCTTCATTGAGTGGATTTTATTTGTTATTTTTTTGGGGTTTTTTTGGAATGATAGTGTTAAAAAAAAGTTTTCCAACGAACAATTCCACATTCAAAGTTTGCACTATGTGAAATCTCTGACTTTTATATAGCTTGTGAGAAGTGTCTTTAGCGTAAAAAATGACCTCTAACATGGATTACATTTTAGTTTTTATGATGAGTTCCTTTGGTTTACATTTAAGATGTTTTTCGACTTAAGAATGATGCTTATAATATTCCTATATTTTTATTTAATTCTTTCATGTTTTGAATAAACGTCAATAGCTCTTCGACTTCATAAAAATTAGAGGTTTCAAACTATCATTCATGTTCATTGCTCCCCTTGGAATCACATGTTAACATAACGAAGAATTTTATCTGAAAATTGTATATCTTCCTTAATTTCATAGTCATAAACACATGTTTTTGAACTCTGGTTTATAGTCAGTGTAAAAGACCAAGTTTACCGTTCTCATTTTTTTAAAAGAATGGGGCCGTGACCTGCCATAACTTGGAATCGTGGGACGGTATCTTTAAAAAATTTTATAGCCTCTTAGAGTATCGAATGATACACAAAGATAAGATGCCTAAACCAAATAGGATAACTTAAGTTAAAAACTTTTACGAGTCCTTGGTAGATTTGAATGATTGCGCAAACAAGGATTTTTTTCTGACACTATCATATCCACAGCTATGCGAAACAAATAGGCGGGAAACGGTTTTGGTAAAGATCTGTAATTAATAGCGTAAACTGTGAAATGCGTTTCTACATTATTAATTTTCGTTAAGAGCTAGCTCTTAAATTAAATCTTCCACGTTTTTGCAGCTAACTATTTCATTATGGTTTGCTTTATTTTCTACTGCCTCTTGAATTATCAGATTGTTACTAATGTCTCCTGTAAAAAAAAAAAAAAAAAAAAAAAAACCGCGGGATCTTATAATCTCAAACAACGGAGGGGAGGTCGGGCGGGGGTTAACTTCATACATAAAAACTGATCCCCTATAGTCTCAATAAATAAATAAATAAATAAAATAAAGAGTGGTGTTGGTTTCATATGGAATGACCTTGAAACGATACCTCCTGCTACTGAAATACAGTAGAACCTCGGTTGACCGAGCTTTGATTAACCGCGGTTTCGTTTAACCGAGTCGATAAAGAAGTCTAATTTAGTCACATTTTTTAGTTCACCGTCTGCGCTACAAGCTCTCCTGACCTCAAAAAGTAGCTGATTTAAAAAAAAAAATGTACATTTAACAAATTAATGTACACTAAGTTTAAAAAATAAAGTATTTAGTTGAGATTTGTATTATTTGGGAAAATTCCTGTTTTAATATTTAACTTGGTATAATATTTTACGTTAATGGGGCTACACATCCATATGACGTAATGGCGCTGATATGTAGATGTGCAGAACAGATGGGGGATTGGAAGTTATGTAGTAAACACAAATGACATTGAAAATGTCGTAAATGAACGCCAAATGAAAACTAAACAAGCTGAAGAAAAAGGGAGAGGAACTAGTGAATCATTTCTTGTTAGTTAAAGCAAAAAATAAAAGAATTATACTAAATATTCACTTTGTTTATGCAATGGTTGAAGGAACCCTTTCAAAAGTTACGAACACTAAATTTTATATTTCTGTCATGCAAGCAGGAATTAATCTTGTAATTATTTTTGCATAAATGCTTCGTATGGGTTGGAAAAGTTCCTAATGAAAGGACTCAATTGATGTGCGTTATCGATTTTATAAAAGTAAAGAAATCTGAAGAAATAAAAGTTAATTGCGTAATGGTAGTAAAATTTCGATGGTCAAGTAAATCGGACGATGGAATATAATATTTTCGAATTACTTTTGCAGGACAATAAAATAGTTCAAAAAGTGTATTTTTGTTAGTTTGAAATAAATCGAAGTACTCTTTACGAAGTTATGAAAAAGTCTGGAAGAACTTTACGAATTAAAAAATATTGAATTAATTTATATAAAAGATCTAGGGTTTATCGAACGAAAGGAAACGAAGCCAGATTTTTGATTATTATTATTATTATTTATTATTATCATTATGAAATGCAAGGAAAAATCTTTTAGCATGCATGCCACGGAAATTGCTCCCAGGAGTGGGAAATTGAACATAATATCGTTCGAATATCTATCGTTCAAAGTTTTCATAATATTGCGTTTTTTTTTTTTAGGAACAATTTTCGTGAAACTCACCGCTACACCCTGGATTTTAAATGTAAGATGCGAAAAAGTTTGCTCACATTCGACAAAGTCAACCAAATTTAAAATTCGAATTTTCACCGAGGCTTGTCATTTTGAAATTCTATAATTTATTCAGAAGTCGTAAGCGCTTAAATCATTTTCGCTCAACCTCGGTTACAAAATTACTTATTTTGAACATTTTCTGCGACCCGTTGACGTTGTCGAAGGTTAGCCCCGGCCTCTCGAGACGGGCTGTCCCGAACAACAACAAGCACGTAGCGCGTAATACAGGTGCTTTGGGTAAACCACCGATTGATTCACCTGACTGATCTCAACGGCCCATTGACCATAAAAAAACAGAAGGGTTCTTTCGTTATTTAATAATCGGGAAGCGTTTCTTAGGAGTAGGTATTTATTGTTTTGTTTTGTGTGTGCACACGTGTTTGTTCACCGCTGGTTGTCAGAATGGATTCAATGGTCGTATTTTCTTTTCCAGTTTCTGCCGTCTGATGTTTCCCCAAGTCAGGCAGATTGGGGCGATTTACCAAATTCCTCCGGCTATAGATTCTTTGCAGTGGTGTAAAGTAAGTGATTTATTGCTTCCTCACTTTCATGTAAAATAAAATTTGGTATTTATTTAATTTGTAATTTTAGATTTCGTCAAGAACTTAATATTTAAATGGGGGGGGGGGGGGGACAAAAACAATTCTGAAAATAGAATTAAAATTTCAAAATTTAATGGGTATGTTGCCAAATGACAACATGTGGCATTTGAGGATTACATTGAACGGAGGCAAGTTATTTCAAAAGATTTTGAGTCAATCACTTTTGTTCAAAAGTTTTATCAAAACCCGACCAACTGCTGAAATTTAAAACTTTGCATACTACTTGCGTCAAAAAGTGAAAGTTTAATGCATATTTTTAGAAAAATTGTGGACGATGTTTTTAAAAAGAATTTAAATTTTAGAACAATGTTGAATGTTGTTTACTTAAAGCTATTGTATTTTTTATTGTTAGAAATAGTACTTTTGGTGCTAAATAAGTCAAAGAAAAACTCCCTGACATTTTTTACAAAGCCCTTTTGGGTGAGTTTTGAATAGGGATGTAACGGCTATTCGGCCACTATTCGGCCCTTTGGCCGAATACTGGGTAAGGTCAAATTCGGCCTGGCCGAATATTTATGGATTATTGGGCCGAATAGTTCTGCTGCAGTAGATATGTAAAAAAATAAGAAATTAGTAGATTTTAAACATTAAAAATTGCATTATAATTATTGCAAAAGAATACATTAGTATATAGTTTTAATAAATAAAAATAATTTAGTATAAAAGTTCTTTCTTTAAACCTTGTTTTAGGCTTGACTGAGCAAAAACAGATTTTAAAGTTGTAATATTGTATTTTATATTTAGCATTTGCTCAAAAAAGCTGGCAATAGTTAATTATGATGGGGAATATGATAAATTAATTTTGTTATTATTAACAAAGTTGAAGTCAGACGCTGTTTGGGTAGACTGATTTATTGTGAATATTGGATCTGAGAGAAATGTGAAAAGCCTATAATATATCATGAATATTTAGGTTGCGTAAGTTATTGGGGTTTTTGAAAATAAAAATATATTCCAGTTAAGTGTATTAAATTTTAATAGATCTTTAAAAAATAGGTATGTAAAAAACCCATGAAATAAAAATACTAACTTCTATAACTTTTAAAATATCTTCATAAAACAGTTTTGAACAAAGTAAAAGTTCACTAAGCAATAGTAGTTCTTTCATTTGAATTAAATAATTAGTAAAATAATGCTAACGCTTACTACCATAAAACTTGTCATTTCTATTCCGCTTGTGGGTGAAATTCTTGGTTTTATTTCGTTCAAAACAATAGAGAAAATAGCTTAATTTTAAATAGTTTTAAATTCTTAACAAACAGAATTAAGTCATACATCATAGATTGTGTGTATTGGTGTTTGACTTTGTGAATAATTTTAAATTTGACAAATACTTTCTAATACGATGATTTTCTAGAAATTTTAATATTCGGCCCGCCGAATATTCTGCTTCGGCATGGAAGAAATGGCCGAATATTCGGTATTCGGCTATTCGGCCAAATCACTATTCGTGACATCCCTAGTTTTGAAGCGCAAATTTGGCAATCTATGTGGGGGAAAAAAGCTTCCCCTCAACCCATTTTTATTTAATACTTTTTCTAGTCTCCACAGGCATATTCTATAAAAAAATTATATTGAAATTATGAAATGTTAGACTCCAGATGGATTCCTTGATTTGATATCGATGACCCTCACGAGAAAGTGCCTCATTAGTTTATGAGTGATTCCATACCAACTCACCTAAAAAAACAAAAGTTGGTCGCATGACCAACTTGAATTTTTTTCAAATTTGGTGCAGAGGTTGATGATATCTATATAAATAAAAATGTAAGTGTTCGTTTGTGCGAGCCGCAAATCTCCGAATGTACTTGACCGTTTGGTTTGAAATTTTGCCAGTTAACAGAGTGAGTCAAGCGGATGGTTTATAGACCCGTTAGAAAAAAATCCGACAGGTATTTCCTTTTTTATTCCAATTTAAGGCAAAATTTCTACATTCATTTCCCATTATGGGGGTGAAGGAAACCTTGCACATATTAATGTAATATATCGATCGAAAGCGCTGATTTTTCTGCATAAAATGGAATTTGATCGAAGTTTCTAAGTCAAAAAGAACGCCAGTTATAAGCTTTTTAGTTCGATTTCTTAAGGCTTACCTTGATCCAAAAATAATAATTAGCAGTTTCCTCAACACCGGGTAAACTATGTAAATAAAAATGTAAGTGTTCGTTTGTTCATACAAGGCGGAACGTGATCCAATTTACGGTTACGATCAAGTTCAGCCTTGGTTCCTAACCTCAAATCTTCGTAAATACTTCGATTGCTTTGAAATTTTATCAGAACATGTGTTTTAATATATCGCTTTTAATTTATTTCAACTTTGATTTAAATATTTCGGTTTTTAATGTTTTATTAAGGAGAATGAGCCACTGCAACTATTGGCAGGGTACAGCTATTTTCATTTTGATTTAATAATTTTTTCTGTTTGTATTGAAGTATTTGTTAGTATTTTTGCACTCGAAGATTAAGGGGAACTTTAAAACAAAGACTACTTATTTTGAATTGCAACAGTTTAATTCAGCTATTTTCATTTTGATTTAAATTTTTTTTAACCGACTTCACAAAGGAAGGAGGTTATACACTCATATTGTATGTATGTCGTTTTTTTTTTTTTTTTTTTTTTTTTTTTTTTTGTCCACTCATGACTTCTTACCGGATAAACCGATTTTCATGAATTTTTTTTAAATCGATCGAGGGTGGTTTCCCATAGGTCCCATACCATGGTTTGACCATCTATATAAATAAAAATGTAAGTGTTCGTTTGTGCATAGCCGCAAATCTCCAAAAGTACTTCACCGATTGCTTTGAAATTTTGCCAGTAGACAGAGTGATTCAAGAGGATGGTTTATAGACCCGTTAGAAAAAAAATTCGACAGGTAATTCCTTTTTTATTCCAATTTTAAGCAAATTTCTACATAAATTTCCCATTATGGGGGTGAAAAAAACCTTGCACATATTAATGTAATATATCGATCGAAAGCGCTGATTTTTCTGCACAAGAAGGAATTTGATCGAAGTTTCTAAGTCAAAAAGAACGCCAGTTATAAGCTTTTTAGTTTTATTTCTTAAGGCTTACCTTGATCCGAAAATAATAATTAGCAGTTTCCTCAACTCCGGGTAATATAAGCTATATAAATCAAAATGTAAGTGTTCGTTTGTTCATACTGTTTGTTTGTTCAGTCTGAACGTGATCCAGTTTACGGTTATGATCAAGTTCAGCCTTGGTTTATAACCTCAAATCTCCGTAAGTACTTCACCAATTGCTTTGAAATTTTATCAGAACATGTGTTTTTATATCTCACATTTAATTTATTTCAACTTTGATTTAATTACTTCGTTTTTTAATGTTTTATTAAGGAGAATGAGCCACTGCAACAGTTGGCAGGGTACAGCTATTTTCATTTTGATTTAATAATTTTTTCTGTTTGTGTTGAAGTATTTTTGCACTCGACGATTAAGGAGAACTTTAAAACAAAGATTACTTATTTTGAATAGCAACAGTTTAATTTAGCTATTTTCATTTTTATTCAAAAATTTTGTGTTTTTTCTGTTTGTTTTGATGTATTTGTTAGTATTTTTGCACTCGAAGATTAAATGGAACTTTAAAATAAAGATTACTTATTTTGAATGTTAACAAATTCATTTAGCTATTTTCATCCTGATATTAAAATTTTGTGCTTTTTCTGTTTGTGTTGAAGTATTTTTTTAATTTTTTTGAACTTAACGATTAAGGGAACTTTAAAACACAGATAATTTATTTTGAACGGCAAATTTTTCATTTAGAATTTTTGTGTTTGTGTTTCTTCTGTTTGGATAAGGCTTATGTTGGAATTTTTCAATGTGCCGAGCCAGACAATATCAAAATCTTCACAGACAATGAAAAAAAAAAAAAAAAAAAAAAGCCCTCAAGCATTGTGAAAAAACATAAAGCTCAGGACCAATCAATCAAATTGAGCAGTTTAGATCTTCTCATGTGTACAATTATATATTGCGTGTTCTAGAACGGGTAAACCAGACAATCTATTGTTTCAGACAATGAAACAACAAGCATTGTCAAATGAAACATATTAACTTTTTCTTGCTTTTACATCGAACCAGACTGAGCCACAGCAAAGCGTGGCCGGGTACAGATAGTAGAGGCATGAAAAAGTCCAAATTTTTAGCTACCTACTTCACTTATTTTTAAATATACAGGTCCTCAAAGTCTGTCTGCCACCTCAAAATACCCAGAAATTGATGTTTTTTAATATTTTTCTCTTGGAAACTCTATTCATGCAACATGAAAGTGTTAGATGTCTATGGAAACTAAATGTTAAAGGCATTCAGAAAAAAATACCATAATGTTCATAATGAAAATTGTTAAGGTACAGTACTCTTAGAAGTTGCAACCACGAAAATTCCATTTTACCGATTTTCCTAAAGTTGAGGATTTAATTCCAATGAAAGTAAAATAAAACCAAAGGTTTACTGACTTTCTGGCAGAGTTCATGTGTTCGCCATAAATTTCTACACAATAAATTGCTTCGGTTTCTCACTCCTTCTTGGAAATATTTCAGCTTAAAGACAAGCCATGGGGCAAAAACATGCAATTTCGGCCAACTTGTCAGCCATTTTTCTCAAAAAAGGGCAAGCACTAGAAAATATTTAATTGTTTTAAATAAGCTACTGATGTGTCAGCTATTCACAGGAAAATAATTTTCTTTTGGTTATATTTTTTATAAAGAGATATCCTGCTGATAGTATATGCATGTTTTTCTCTAATACCATATGCTGTGTTTCCCCTCTCAGACTTAACATTAATTTTTAAAAAACGTTACTGGATGTTACATAAATATTAAGTATTAAATTTCATTTACCTTCTGAACTATTATTTAGTTACTTTTAGAAATAACGTTATTTGGGGAATGAAGCATTGAATTATGATGCAACATCTTATTTTTACTACGTTCTGGCATTAAAACAAAACTAAGGTTTACTGTATTTTTGTAATGTCTTGAAGTAAGATCAACTAATAAAGCATCAAGTATAACGGTATTCCCCTTTCTTTTAAGCCAATAAATGAAAGGGAAATCCCCTAGCTTATAACAAGGGGATTTCCCACCCACATTCTATTTACTTTTGATTGTATAAACTTTAAACTATTGAAAGGCGAGTTTGAGGAGTAATGGATTTTTACTTGATATATTTAATCATCATACAAAATGAAACTTCAATTTGTAGGATGAGTAAATACAGGGTGGGCAAAAGTAATGACCCGGTTTTGAAGTGTTATATAATAAAAACTATTACAACTTGAGACTTAAAACTTTTTATATTTTGATCTGTATTTAATACCATTTTTTTACATTAAGTTTTGAATCCCACTTCAGCAACGTGGGGACCTTCTTCAGCAATACACTGATGCAGTATATTTTTCCACGCAGAGAGAATAGACTGCATCTTTGTGTGCTTTCAATATCCCGCGTAATGTTACGGTCCCTAAGTTTTTTCTTTTTGTGGGGTTATATGAAAGAGAAAGTTCTCCCCATACTTTAGAAGAGCTAAAGGACCGAATTATCGAGGAAATATCATCCATACCCTTGAAATGTGCAGAAAAGTCTCCCAAAACTTCAGAAATGGACTTCAACAGTGTATTGGTGCTGAAGGATGCTATCTTGCTGAAGTGGTATTCAAAACTTAATGTAAAAAAATGGCATTAAATACAGATCAAAATAAAAAAAGCTTTAAGTCTCAAACTGTATTAGTTTTTTTATAACGCTTCAAAACCGGGTCATTACTTTTGCCCCACCCTGTATATCCGGAAGTATTATAAAATATAAAAAAATAACAATACTGGCAACTGTTATAATCTCTTTTATTTGGTTTAGAGAAGGGGAGGCTCTATCCGTTAAATATCGTTGTTCTTCACTAAATACTTATTTTTTTTAATAAAAAGGTTTGTAAGACAAATATATTTCCTTGATCTTTCTTTAAGACATCACAAAAACAGAGTAAAACTAAGTTTTGTTTTAATGCCAGAACGTAGTAAAAACAAAATGTTGCTCCATTATTCAATGCTTCATTCCCCAAATAACACTACTTCTGAAAGGAACTAAATAATGTTCAGAGGGTAAATAAAATTTAGAACATAATATTTAGGTAATATTCAGTAAGATTTTTTTTAAAATTAATGTTAAGACTGAGAGAGGAAACACAGGCATATGGTATTAGAGAAAAACATGCATATACTATCGGCAGGATATCTCTTTATAAAAAAACTAACCAGAAGTAAACTCTTTTCCAGTGAATAGCTGACACATCAGTAGCTTATTTTAAAAAAATTAAATATTTTCTAGTGCTTTCCCTTTCTGAGAAAAATGGCTGACAAGTTGGCCAAAATTGCATGTTTTTGCACTATGGCTTGTCTTTAAACTGAAATATTTCCAAGAAGGAGTGTAAAACCCAAGTAATTTATTGTGTAGCAATTTATAGTGAACACATATACTCTACCAGAAAGTCAGTAAACCTTTGGTTTAATTTTCCTTTCATTGGAATTAAATCCTTAATTTTAGCAAAATTGGGAAAATCGAATTTTTGTGGTTGCAACTTCTAAGAGTACTGTACTTAAACAATTTTCATTATGAACATTGTAGTATTTTTTTCTGAATGCCTGGAACATTTAGTTTCCATAGATATCTAACACTTTCATATTGCATGAATAGAGTTTCCAAGAGAAAAAAATTTAAAAAAATATCAATTTGTCAGTATTTTGAGGTGGCAGATAAACTTTGAGGACTTGTATATTTAAAAATAAGTGGAGTGGGAAGCTAAAAATTTGGACTTTTTCATGCCTCTATATCATCAATCTGTGTACCAAATTTGAAAAAAATCCGAGTTGGTCATGCGACCCCCATCAGTTGAGTTGGTATGGAATCACTCTTATTCTTTACTTAAAATGCCACCTACTCACTGTCAAAATGCAGGGCCCAATCTGAGGCTACCAGAGTAGAATAGTTTGAGTTTGACAGATTATGTAAAAAATACAAGCACACTTCATTCACTAAATGGAACACCACGTCATAAAGGTCGTTGGTGACCCCTAATATTAGAGTGCTTTCACACCAAAGGCGACAAAGAAAATTCCTGTCTTTTCATATCTGCATAAGAGAAGAACATATTTTTGCATTCAAAAATATGCTGTGCGCTTGCGCAGATGACAAAAGACAGGAATGTTGTCTTTGCCGCCTTTGTTGTGAAAACACCTTAACGTAAAACATAACTAAGGGGCCGTTCATAAATGACGTCACGCTTTTTTCCCATATATTTGACCCCCCTCCCCCCTTTGTCACGCGTCACGCTATGTTGCATAATGCATGATATCGCGCTTCTTGTTACCCCCTCCCCTCCCCTCGTCACACTTTGTCTCAATTTCACGAACCCCCCTCCCCCCTCGAAGCGTGACATCATTTATGAATGATCCCTAATGGGTGTAGGTAACACCTGGAGCACAGGTTAATTTTTTTTAACGTTAATGTTAAACTTTTTGATATAATATACAATATTTTTTCTCAAATTGTATTTTCATAAACTACTTGTCTACAATATGCTGATCTACTCTAAATATCATTTATTTTTAAAAAATATACTGCAAGGCCATAAATTAACTGTCCTTGTTTGGATGAATTTGCATCTAAAATCAAGCGAGTGGAATGAAACCAAATTTCATGTGCAGATTCTGAAAGGCTTGGGAAAAATATTTCCGTAAAAAAATAATAAATAAACAAGTAAACAATAAAATAAATAAATGCATTAATAAACAAAATTGTACCAACAATTTTCAATAAGAAAAATGTTGGCGTTTCTCTCATGTACGCACTTTACGATTGCACAATGAAGGCAAATTATGCACTGTTCGTAGTAGATAGTACGCACTACATTTTTATATATTCTATTATTTATAGATATGACATTTCGTTTAAACGATTGTCTTATATTTGTATTTAAACGTTTGTCTTCCAAAATTTCATTTAAGCGATCCTATTTTTTGCAATTTCATTTGAAAGATTCCTTTGTAACTACTTCATTTTCACTGGTGAATAAATTAACAAAAAAATTAAAGCAAAAAAAACATGAAAATCTGGTTTTGGAAAGATCACAGAAAAACAAAAACCTAACCGCATTCCTCGGTTGCGAAAACACCTAAATTATCAGACACAAACTCAAGTTTTTATTTATTATTTATTTATCTGTTTGCTTTTTTATTTTTAGGTATTGCCCGATGGAGAAAACGCGACGTTCCCTGCGACCTCTCCCGATGACATCGATTTCGACCGTCTCGTTCCCACTTTGTTCGAATGCTTCGCTGTCGTGTTCTGCGGGTAAGTCACCTTACCCACTTCCTCATCAGCTTCACTCTCGTTAAATGAACGGGGTCACCGTGCCACCCGGATTCAGGGTCGTCCAAGGGCGCCGACTTTCAACGTCTCATTTCGGCCGGAGATTGATGGATTTGTCAGATCGAGTTACCTTATACTTATCTCATTGTCCACCTTTCCCCCTGAAGATAAGAAAAGCGATTGACACATTTATTGTAATTGTTATTTAACCATACTTTGGTGACTCAGTTTGGTTTGTCTCGAAAGAAAGTGATGCAGGTGAAGCCTTCATCAGAGAAAACACAAGCATTTAGCATGCTTTATACTAATGTTTATTTTTACACAGTCATCGACCCCTTTGAGGTTTTAAACTACATTATTGACTCGTGCCCCTATTTAGAAGTCATCTTCTCTGCAGTTCTGTAAGCACATGCTTAATCACAGACGGTTCAGAAAGTTTTTCCAAGACAAAGTCCATTGTTGTTAATTATTATTTTGATATCTTATTTGTTCCTTGGTCCTTTTTGCGTGTGGCTTGTTAATTATTCCAGTAAGAACACCGGTTTCTGAAATCAACATTTCATGCAAGAAAATTAATTGGTGAATTAGAAATACAGATGAACTAATAGCTCAATATGAATAATACTATGCAAATATATCAAAGAGATTTAAGCATTTAAAGCTGTTTTAAAAAACAAGTGACTGCTAATAATTTTGTGGAAATTTATTTTTTATGATTGAGAGTTTTCTGAAGAATTCGGTTTGGCGTTTAATTAATTTGAAAAACCGTACAGGCTACCGACGAAGATTACGTTCTTGCGATTGACGTTTTGAGAAATTGCAGTTTTCTATCAATTAGTATTAATTTGCTTTTATTTTCGAGTCACTAATGTAATATTATCAGTAATAAGTTCTCCTTTAAAAAAATTCTTAATGAAAAGAAAATTCTTAAAATTTTGGCTTACCTTCTAGATTATATTATTGAATTTTGTTTAAAATGTAAAACTTATTTATATATATTTCGGCTCAATATTTTAAGTTTATAGAAAACGAATAGGGAAGTTCTACTTTCTCATTTGTGAAGGAACTAATCTTTCATCACTTGCGTTTGTAACGACATTATTGTTGTTTCTAATGCCACTTGGGTATCCAAGCTCCCCTTCCCAGAGCGACCAGGAATTAAGACAGTAAGGAGCGCCTTCCATTTTATAGATGAGCACCACAACGGGGGAAGTCTACTAGGCACATTATATATTTGCATGACACCAGATGGCGCCACCATAATACGCCACCTTCCGTTTTTGACTAAAGAGTGAAGGGAAGGGAAATTCTCCCCCCCCTCCGGGTACCCCCGGAACTGAACTGCGTCGTGACTTCAGGGTTCACGGATTTTACATGCAAGTATCCCAAAGTGTACATGGTGGGGCTTCAGCGGATCGGGTATGGAGCACTCAATCTTCCGGTTGAAGTTCGACATCCTAACCACTAGACTACCCCGGCCCACTTGTAACGACATTAAAGCTATCGAAAAAATAATCAACAGTAGTAAGTAACAACACTTTTCAAATCATGTCTGTTAAGGTGTTCTTTTGGGACTATTCCCTAAATATAGTGATTTCGTACCAGATCCACTTCGTTAAATCGAGATTTTTTTCACTGTTTCGCAAAACACAATGATTTTGACAGATATGACCAATGACCTCAAGAATCATTGGATCTGGTGCGACTGAATCACAGTACGGCGCTTCTTGGCAAGATTGGAATACTGACAAAAATTCCGCTCTCGCTCTAACCATAATCAAATACATTAGGGTTTCTTAAAGAGGGTTATATGGCAAATGTAGGACGCCACAGGAAAAAAATATATAACTAAGGGAGCCATGAGAATCCTGGAAAAAAGCCATGGCTCAAACACGTCAAACTGGTAAAATCTTTCCTGTAGGGAACAAATCTATGGAAATCTAAAGAAATAGTTAGACTCTCCAGTAGGGATGTAACGAATAGTGATTTGGCCGAATAGCCGAATACCGAATGTTCGGCCATTTCTTCCGGGCCGAAGCCGAATATTCGGTCCTTTCTTCTAGGCCGAAGCCGAATATTCGGCTAGGCCGAATATTCGGGGGCCGAATATTAGAATTTCTAGAAAATCGTTGTAATAGAAAATATTTGTCAAATTTAAAATTATTTACAAAGTCTAACACCAATTACACACAATCTATGATGTATGATTGAACTCTGTTTGTTAAGAATTTAGAACTATTTAAAATTAATCTATTTTCCCTATTGTTTTGAATGTAATAAAACTAAGAATTTCACCCACAAGCAAAGTAGAAATGACAGGTTTTACTGCAGTCTGCAGTAAGCATTAGCATTATTTTACTAATTATTTAATTGCAATGAAAGAAATACTAGTGCTTAGTGAACTTTTACCTTGCTCAAAACTAATTTATGAAGACACTTTAAAAGTTATAAAAGTTAATATTTTTATTTTATGGAGTTTTTTACATACCTATTTTTAAAAGATCTATTAAAACTTAATGCACTTAACTGGAATATGTTTTTTTTTTCAAAAACCCCAATAACTTATGCTATCTAAATATTCATGATATATTTTGGACTTTTCACATTTCTATCTAACCCAATACAGTGGAACCTCGTTAAAACGAACCCGAAGGATCTTTCAAAATAAATTCGTCTTAACCGTAGTTTGTCTTATCCGAAAAACAATGAAATCCCTTTTTTTCCAGTACACAATTCTCGATTTAAATCCCTTATGCATATATAAATCAATGCTATAGATTTTGAATTTGTCATAAGAAAAAAAAAACAATTTCTGGTTCTAAAATAAAAAGTTTTAAAAGTAAAAATTCAATAACTTTAAACGTTTATTAACTAAAATTACATATCAAGAGAAAATCGTTCAAAGTTATCGTATCAAAAATACCGTATTGTTCTTTTAATATACTCAGTTATAACACATTGTTTCCTACTTTTTTCTGAACAATTCTCCAGAAGTCTTCATTGGCATCTAAATTGTTTAGACATTCTGGTGAAATATACTTTTTTTTCGCTGTTTGGTAAAGTGAAAAATGACTTTTACGTTTGTTTCGTATTGAATTGAAGTTCGAACGGTAGGGACCACAAATAAGAGTTCGATTTATCCGATAGTTCGAATTAAGCGTGTTCGTCTTAAACGAAGAAATTAGCATTATTTGTTAGTGCATTAGGACGGGGATCGAAAATGTGGTTCGTCTTAGCAGTAATTCGTTTTAAGCGTGTTTGAATTAACGAGGTTCGACTGTATTCACAATAAATCAGACTACCCAAACAAGGTGTGGCTTACACTTTGCTAATAATAACAAAATGTATTTATCATATTCTCCATTACAATTAACTATTGGCTGCTTTCAAGAGCAAATGCTAAATATAAAATACAATATTACAACTTTAAAATGTGTTTCTGCTCAGTCAAGCCTAAAACAAGATTTAAAAAAAAGTAATTTATTCTAAATTATTTTTATTTATTAAAACTATACTGGACTAATGTGTTCTTTTGCAATAATTATAATACAATTTTAAATGTTTAAAATCTACTAATTTCTTTATTTTTTTACTTTTTTACTGCAGCAGAACTATTCGGCCGAATAGTCCATCAATATTCGGCCAGGCCGAATTTGACCTCACCCAGTATTCAGCCAGGCCGAATATTCGGTTGGGTGATGAAATGACTATTCCGCCAGAGGGCCGAATAGGCCGGATACCGAATAGTGGCCGAATATTCGTTACATCCCTACTCTCCAGGGAACATCTCAACTATGACACTTCATTCCTGTGTATCTTAGTGACACTAAACTATACATCTTAATTATGACACCTTAACTATTCTTCATTATTTGATGAAGAAATTTGTGTGATGAAGTTTTTGTTTAATTTTGAACATTTAAGAGAAAGCATCAGGCTTTGTAGGGACATTTGGATCCTGTTTGAGTGCAAATCAAATAGATAGAAGGTATATAAGCTTAGGATACATTTTATCAGAAAGAACAGTTAAGGTAAAACTTTGACAAAAAAGCTATTTTTTTGTCAAAGTTTGTTAATTATTTTAGGATTACTTTTAAACCAGGAAAAAATGTTTAACATGAGTGCTGATGAGAGTAATTCAAATCTTGCAATTGGAAGCAAAATCGAATTCTATAATTGTAGGTTTAGCTGCTAGAATTTGTGCTGCCTTTAAAAATGTCTTACATTTTCTTACGTGTTCAGCTGTTTATGATATTAGTTATTAGAATTATTATTTCCTAGCATTATACGTCATTTCCATTCATTGCCAATGCCAGTAAAAAAAAGCTGTTAAAATTCTCAAATATTTTAACTTTTCTGGCTGTATGTCTCCTGCTTACACAACATTATATTATATATATGTATATAATATACACACACAAGGGGTGCCGCGGAGGAATTTCATGTTGATTAAGGGGCCACAAGGGAAAGCAGGTCGAGAACCCCTAAACTAGATTAACAGACTATCCACAACTCCACAACCAACTGGGAACCACAACCCTCTAAACGATACTCTTTAAGCATAGGAGTATCAAGGAGGGCCAGGTTCACACAGCAAGTGCAAGTTAGGCTGGACTGGCGCCCAGCAAACCTATCTCGGATCGCTAATGAGCATTCGTCGGACTTGACTTCCTCGTGCAAACCCTAAGGCCACGTGCTAACAGGAGAGAGGGATGGAGTAGAGACTCCACAACCAACTAGATTAACAGACCCAATAACTGGTTATATCTGCGAGACTATCCTTCCGGTAACTTAACGTAAAAGCGGAGAGAAAATGAAGTTAAAACCACTTTTTTAATCACTCAACGGGACGGATAAAAGCACGTGATTACCGGGTTCTCAGGCCTTCAGTATCAGTTTGACAGTGATATGACAGAGTCTCTTGTATCGTTCCAGGTTCCTGGCCGGTCGATGCAACTTGATCTCTCGCAGCGACATCAAGGGCCTGAACGACTTCACGACATATTTCACTCTGCCTCCACTCATTTTCTTGAACCTAGTAACTATCAACTTCCAGGATGTGAACTGGCTCTTCGTGCTGGGCATCCTGCTGGGCAAAGTGGTCGTATTCCTCCTGGTGGCCGTCACTACTGCGTCTGTACACAGGCCCACCAACCTCTCGTACGCTGGACTGTACGGTATCTTTTGCACGCAGGGAAACGACTTCGGATTGGCGTATCCAATCAGTAAGTAGGCCTTGTTCATTTTTGTGCTTTGATAGCTCAAACAGTCCCGCAGTGGACCAGTCGGTAGAAGTTCGGTTCCCGCAGAGCACCGAAAGTGAAGCAACATCGAGCAAGGTCAGTGTTTGGGAGGGGGACGATCTCTCGCGGCTGGTTGTTGTAGACCGTGTGCGCTAAAGGGAGCTGGTGCACGTTAAATCCATCGTGACTCCAATGTCTTCCAAGTTCAAGATACCTCTGGGGGAGCCAACTCCAGGTGACGGTCTCTCATCTAAGGGGCTGGTTCAAAAAATTAAAAGACCACATTAAAAGGTGCCTATATGAGCCCCGTTTGACTCAGGACCAGCGCACCCATTCTTCCTCGCTCCGCGCGTGGACACGAAACTAACCAGCCAACCAACTAAAACCGTTAAAAGATAGAGTTATCACATTCCAAAATGATGACAATAGACAAAGTGAGCAATTAATTAAGGTATCCCATCTCGCATTGCATCGAAAAAGCACAGGCTAAAAGTCAAAAAATCATTTTCCTCACAACACCGAATGTTTGTCACAAATATGGGGGAAAATCCCGATATGCCGTCCATTGCAGCCATATTGAATGGTAATATGGTGAACCGAGAGAAGCAGAAGTTAATGGTGTGTTGATCCTCTCCACACATGTTGCCACCTATATTAATGCACATTGCGTGGATGCTCATGTATCAAAGCTGTGATTTCCTCCTTAAAATCTCAGCATTTTGAAGCAGTATGTTTCTTTTTTTTTTTAATTGTCATTGCCTTGTGAAAAAGTAAACGAACTGGCTATTCCGAACTGGGTATGACAACAAAAACTCTCCTGTGTAGTTTTCGCATGTTATCAATAGCAAACTTTTAATTATTATAAAGTGACACATATACAATATTCTTTCTTACAAACAAAACTTACATTTTTATTTTTCAGTTGCTTCTCTGTACGGAAGCAAACGCCCACTATATCCAGGTTACATGTACCTTATCGCCCCAACGTCCCTTTTGTTCCTCAACCCGATGGGGTTCATTCTAATGGAAGCACAGAAGAACAAAAATTCTGAAGACTTCGATCCCATGAACCGAGTATTCAGCTCTTGCATTAAAACGGTCGGCAGAGTGACGTGGAATATCATCCGAAATCCGATCGTTTTTGTTACACTTTTGGGGGTGTTTGGCAATTTTATCTTCAGCTCCGGATTACCCAATATAATGTTTGGAATACTGCAGGTAAGTCGCTATTCTTTTGGGTCATTCTATCCTCTTAGGGTGCATTCCCACCAAGCGCGATGGAGACATTTTGCCTCCGTCATAAAACACTGTTGCTATGGTTATCAAACTAACAGTGATGACGTATGTCTTTGATTGCGCAATCAACAAATAATGGTCCTCTGAATGGAAGTCGCTTTTCATGACGCAATAAAAATTTGAAGGCTTGGTTATTAAGTTATGTAAAATCATAGCGAGCGCCGTGCGCTGAAATGTTTCGTCGCTGTTGCGTTGACGTGAATGCACCTTCATAGTTTAAGAGACTATGTTAGTAAAATGCACTGTTCTTCAAGTGTTTTAAAATTATCTCCTGTATCAGGATTTTGGTACAAAAAACGTGTCGTATCTATGAGAGTAGGATAAAGCATATTAGGTAAACGAGTGAGTCCAGAAGATTATTTCAAGATGTTTAATTACATAGCAATATAAATTTGTACTTTATGTAGAAATTATGTGGCAACACTGTTGGAAAGTGTTGGAACAGCTACATCTTTTAAATGCTAGAAAAGTAGTAAAAATCAGACCACAGGGCAATAACAGCGAAATCGTAATGAAACAAAAGCCATGCGCATTAAAAATTAAAATAAAATTTAAGAAAGACGTTGAAGATGAAGAAGACAAAAAATATTTGAATGAAAAAATGGGAAATAGAAATTGCTCACCATGAATAGCGAGGAAGTATTTTCTTTCATCCAAAGAGAGAGAGCAATAGAGTGACATTGCTCTGTATTTTATTTATTTATTTATTTATTTTAATGTTGCAATTTCCGCGCCCCACAAAGCATCGGGTATCACACGGGACAAATAGTTCAAAACAAATTTACAAATTACAAAGGAGGTGGAAGGGGTATCAGAGGCGCGCGCGGGGGGGGGGGGGGGAAGGGGGAGATGTGAAAAAAAACAAGATCTATCTGCCACTAAAGCCTTTATCGTAATTATTGAAATGTTGTTGTTTTTTTCAATGTGTATTAATGTCCAGGTCTCAGATCTGACCCCTGAAGTAATTAAAATGTAATGAAATAAAATTTATCAGAAATATATTCTACCTGCAAATAAATATTGAACTAATTTGTCGTCGTCATTTGATTGTTATGAAAATATTCGAACTGCAAAACATACTTTGACTACCAGCGGTTTTGATTACAGCATTAAGTAATCAACATCAAACAGAATTATAAAGCGCTTTCCCCGTTTGAAAACACACATATTATTACGATTGTTGTTTAAATGCTATGACTCCCAGGAGAAGTTCTTTTATTTTCACGCCCCTTCAAGTGAGGAGCAGAAAGGGTACAAAAAATGTATACACTCAGACTTTGAAAGATCTTATCTATGAGACTGAACTTCTAAAGAAACCTGACTACTTAATTGTGTCGGATGACCCTGACATTGAGACGTTAGAAACCAGTTACAAAAAAATGGAAGAAGTTTCTATTTCATTCTCGATTAACTCCTTTTTATTTTTCTTCCATTAATCATTTATCATCCTGTAATTACTTTTCCTCTTTTTAATCTGAATATTTTGTGAGCTATAAATACGGACCTTCTTTTGAGGGAGATACACCTAGAAAAAATAGGAAAACATTTGCGTTACATTTATAACACAGAGGTTGAAATTCATTTCATGTTTGGAGCTTTTTTCTTTTTCTTCTTTCTTTTGTTCAATTTTAAGGGGAAACAACATATGCTTTGAATATACTATGTCATAACAATGTTAAAATGTTATCAATGATGGCATAGTATAACAATGTTATGTTATACTGATTCTAGCATAGAAAACAATGATGATGCTTAGTATGATCAATGCATAGTATAGCAATGATGATGCTTAGTATGATCAATGCATAGTATAGCAATGATGATGCTTAGTATGATCAATGCATAGTATAGCAATGATGATGCTTAGTATGATCAATGCATAGTATAACAATGTTTGATTATGGCATAGTATAACAATGTTACGTTATACTATGCCATAACAATGTGAACTATGGCTTAAGAATGTGCTGGTCGATTTTCATCTGATCAGCGAAATCAGGTCAATATTGTTACAGGGGTCCCCACGAGCGCAATTATATTTATTAATATGAAGTAAGTATAAAGATACCAAAAGAATATGACTACTCCACTCAAACTTTAACATGAAATATGCTTCTACACAAATTGAACAATATTTTTGTTCATAGTTATTCGTTATACATAGAATTTTCATAATGTAGATAATTAACTTCAATTTCAACTTTAAAACTTTGAACTTATCTTGCCCTAAGAAAAATGCATCTAAATGTGGCCACACAAATATACAGATAGTATGTTTTAAAACGACGTACATACAGCATCAATATATAACTTCTTTCCTTTGGGAAGTCGGCTAAAAATACTTAGAATATGACATGATTCGATTAACAGCGATAGAACACCAGTCCGGTGTTTCATCCAAATCAGTTCTAATTAATGATTTTGGACCAGCAAAAAACCAATGATTTCGAGCGTTGCTTTTAAATCGCCACTATTCAGGTCGTCTTGCCTTGCGATCACTTTACTGTTTAAGGAGTTCGATGCTGGTTCAGTGCCACATATTTCAATCGATAAATCTTGGTCTTAAAATCGCAGTTATTCCATCTGCTGCAATGGCTTCTCTCGAATATTAGCTATTAGCATTGCAATGGCAAAACCTCTCAGAAAACTGATCTTAAAAAGGCAACCTTTCCATTTGATGAAATGGCTCTTTTCGAACCTTAGCTGGTTAAATGAGCAGGGCTAGCAAATGTACCTATCCGGAAAGGACAGGGAAGAGCTAAACTGTCATGCTTGTAGGAAAACTCTTGGTTTTTGAAAAGTATCCTGCTTTGGAGTACATCGAGTATGATTCATTCAATGAATCTTAAGCATGATTAAATAACCAATGCGCAATTTTTGTAGAAAAATTACATGATTTTGTTAACGATTAAATGAAGTTTCGATCATTTTGATGATTCACTACAACAGGAACCACATGCGAAGCCCCAGATATTGTTAGTATCCCAGGTTAATGCATCATAACCACGTAAAGGTATTCAAAGAACTTAACAAGCCGTGCTAGAAACTTATTTTTTTACAGGCACACCCTGGAAAAGCATTTTATACCCCTCTTCGCTTTAGCGATTAAATTGGTTTATCCTTGAAAAGGGTCGTTTGATAGATCACTTTATCGACATTATCAAAGAACGATTTTTCTAATTCTACACAATAATTACCATTAATTTTTATTTTGCTACACATGTTAAAATAGTAGTCACAATTATGAATATTAATCGATGAGAGAAAAAAAATGATTGTGTTCGTTTGCACTAAAGGCTTTGAGTGGCAAAAAGAAAATCTGAATAAAAATGTATTTTAGTGCTTTTTCTGTAATTACTCCTAGAAAAATAAAGAACGAATTTCAAATTTCACAGATTTTATCTTCAGCGTTTTCTGCTTCTGTACTGTTCCTTTTGGGGTTTTCCGTGGCGGGAGCTGGAGAATCCAAGTATTCCAAAAAAGAAGGATTACTCATCCCATCTGTGCTCCTCATTACGAAAATGTAAGTAAACTAATGTAACAACAATTATTTTATAGGTTACTAAAAATGATTTCTTGCTTGAAAATACCATCGACAGCGCTTTTTCGAATAACAGATAAAGTAATCCTGTCACTAAAAATAAAAAGTTCTGGAATCATAATTTCCCCCATCATCACAATGTTGAAGTTCTCCCCTTAAAAGAATAATTTACTCGCATTACGCAATAAATATTGATTTAGTGTTACAAATGATGTTAGGAAAAATTCTTCGACTAAAAAAAGCGAGAAAAACAAATCAAAACTAATTCGTCCTGGACGTAATTAGAACTAAGAAATGGTTCGGATTATCAAACTTGATAGCATTAAAGCATAATAAAGACTAAAAAGCGTGTGCTAAAGTGTATGAATGCTGTACCTGATCCACGAAGCTTCGTTTTAACTTTCCTTAAACTCCTCGTTGATTTCTATTTTTTATCAATATTTCCCAATCTTCCCCAAGCTGCATACGGAAAAGTAGGCTCGTATAGTTCTAGACCGAACTTCTTGTTTATCAGTTCCATTTCTTAACGCCCAAGCTGCTGTAATTGAAAGAGAAACCCTTCACAATGCTGTTAAACATGCAGTAACATACTTTGAACGTGTAACAGACGCAATTAGAATGCCCATTAAATAGATTCTGTAATAATAATAATAACAATAATAATAATTTTATATAAAAAATAATTAACAAATAAAATTTTAAAAAATTAATTTAAGTCATTTTTTGTTTCTAATTCATGTTCTGTTCTTCATACATATCCTTCTCACCTGGAGGTGAAAATTTGAACTACTAACTGCATTCAGGCGAAGTTATACCAGAACTAAACGTTAAGGGTTGCTCTTTTGTCGGCAACGTTTGCCACTTTTATGATTTACTTGCTGAATTGGCGATTCTGCGAACATTTCTCCTGTCTGATAGTGCTGTTCTTCCCAGCGCCAAGAAGGCAACTTGGCATCGCCAAGTGTCACGTTGCTTTGCTTACCTCAAGTATCACTTCTCCCTCCTGAACCTACTATATTTTTTCCTTATTGCAAATTATCTTCCATGTTTCACATAACATATGGTGTTATAACTTTCAGTGAACACATCTTTTAGAACAAGCTCTATGTAGGTCTAAACAGGGTCATTTAAAATCTAACCATCCTGCATCACATGCTAAAATATTAACGATTGCATCTTTCTTCCAGGTTGGTGTCACCGTTGGTCACTCGGAGCTGCGTGACAGTACTTTGTTCAACCGCCACGGACGTGGAGGACCTGGCCGATTACGGTTTCCTTTACGGAATGGTGCCCACTGGACCCATAGTCATGCTCTTCGCTGCAGAGTACGGCCTCAGGACGGAAATGGTGAGGAAATGACTTTGCACACAATTTTATCCATGTAGAGGCTGAACTATTGAAAGGTTGATTGGCGGCCATTGAGGGCCGCCAGACATGTAAGTTTGCCAAGAGGTGGATATCGTTGGAGTTCTGGTTCAATTTCACTGAGTTCAAAATTACTGTTTCGATACATCGACAAAAACAATATTTGGATGGATGCAAGATATAGTTGTTACTACAGGTTTGCAGATTACATGACTCGTTTGTGTCGAAAAGTAATTACTCGGATGTACTAATTAGCGGCAATTGTCCGTTGGAAGGAATATTTTTGAGTTTTCCGAATTCTAACCTGCCAAGACATATTCGTCGACGCTCTAGTAAAAGTAATTCTGATGAACTAAACAATTACAGAAATCCCTACGTAATTTCACATCAAAAGGGATGCATATGTAAAGAAAAGGTACTCTGAGTGGAATTAGCTGTGCACCGACTCACCCACCCCATAGTATTAATTTAAAATTGATGTAGTATATATTATCTATACAGACTGTAAAAAAAAGTAGGAGTCTTGAGTGTTTGCCAAAAAATCAAAGTCTTTTACTAACGAACAATTTTTTTATGAGCGTAATGTTTTAATTAAATGAGCGTAAAAACAGTTAAACTGTGTAACATTGAACAGTTTTTTTAAGCGCAGCATTTTTTTTAAAAAGCTCAGTACCCCTCGTCTTAGAAAAAAAAATGAAAACTGCGTACTTCAATCAAAACTTATTACTTGTTATTTTTACGATTATAGCTTGCCCTGATTTTATTCTTTTTACTTTAGTCGTGTACTTTTACTAGATGGATTTTCCTTCTTGCTTTTTGGCTGTAAGCACAACAACAGAAAATCATATCAAACATTGGAGACCTCAAAATCTTTAACTGCGAAAACCCCTATAAGGGCTTTGGTTTAGGAAAAACCGGACGTTGATACTTAACGTTGGCGTTGATTTTGAACTAAAAGCAGCTGGAATATCTAAAACAAAAATTTGAAGAACAAGGTCTCAGTCCGGTGAAGCGTGTACCCCGGGAAACTCTTCCCGTACCCCTGGGGTAAGCGTACCACCCTTCGGGAAACACTGCTTCACAACGAAGAAAATGACAGACCAGCGTTCAAAAGGTGAATTGTTTTGCATACAAGTGATTTGTATATGGTTATCTTGTGTAGGTTTTAAAGGTCTAATGATTCTGAAATTGGAATCTTAAAAAATTTTCTTTCATTTTCAAATTAGCAAATTAATGTAAAAATCTCACTTAATCGCAATATTAAAAAAAAAAAAAAAAAAAAAACGGCATAAAATTTCGTTTAAAAATTCGGTCGATTAAAGCTTCTTTTCGGAAGCGAAAGTGATGCCGTTGGTGCAAAAATCAAATATATTTTATTTTCACAGTCGCGGTAATTCGAAAAAAGGAAGACATTTAGTGAAATAATTTCCTTTCATTGATTTAGTTTATTATTTTATTTTTAGCTTGCGTCCACTATGGTCCTATGTACCGGACTTTTCGGGCCAGTCGTGTTCATATTAGCCAGAATGCTGTCACTGAAAGTGAGAGGGATTCAGGAATTTGCTGAAGAGCTTCGGATGACAATGCTGGTCTTAAGTATTTTGAGCTTCTTGTCTTGTGTAAGTATGAACGCTTCTTTTTAGAATGGGCTGGGAATTTTATTTAATGGAGTTTTCATCTGAACCTTCTTGAACATCCGAGCGTTTAAATGTGAAATCAAAAAAGACATATTGTTCAACATTTTATAATTCTATATATGGTGCGGAAAATCGACAGTGCCCATGTCGTATGATTATGCGGCATGTTAACGATCCTTTGAGTATCCGTTTGGCGTGAATAGTCTCGGCTAAATTAAATTCCTAGTGCAGGCTGCATCAATTAGAGCTCAGGTACCGTCATCTAGGGGGAAACTGAGCGTCAAAAACTCTCATGCGGCGATGGTATCGCACACATTGTGGTGCCGCTGAAAGAGATGGTACCAATCTGGGGAATACACTAGGTCTGCAATTCGCAGAAGCCAACAGCAACCCCTTAGAAAGAAAAGAAAAAAAAATCTATATATGCAACTAGTTAAGGTTTACTAAGCGTTTACAAGCCTTAGGGGAAGCAATTATAATGAGATCTGCGAATTTATTTATAATGATATATTTCATAATTTTCATAAGGGGATAATGAGATTTACTAAAAATAGAGACCAAGAAGAAAAAAAATCTGCAAATCTCGTTAATTTCCCTGTTGCATTTCTTTATACAAGAATGTCTAGAGTAAAATACACAATTTTATAGAATTAGATAAGTTAGATAATGCAACCTACTTGAATTTTCAAAAGATTTGAACTACAGTAAAATTTTGTAGGTACGGTGAGTTTCTAGCAAAAATTAAATATTTACCCGAAAGGTAGATGATATAAATCTTCCTTTTGACATTTTACTTGCATCAAAAAGCTTTGTTTGAACATCACCGTCGAATCTCATTGACTTATAAAATCCTAAACGCATGTAGTTGTAACTTCTACTTTCATTCTGCATAATATGTGGGTGTCATGAAGAAAGTGGTAACAAAACTCTCTTTTTCTCGCTCTGGACTTTATAAAAGGGTGTATGAATTCAAGTAATGCACGTTAAGAACTCGCAGGAGTCTTCCAAGAAGACAGCTATGCTCGGTTATGCTTTGCACGTAAAATTATCATGGGACTTCCATAACGCTCGTTAAAGTACATTTTTCAAAATGCAGTGTCCTTACACAAAAAAGAAAATAAAAGGAAGAAAGAAAAATCAACATATTATTTAGCTGCTGTATCCGTACACTTTCACCAAAAAACTGGAAATAAATATTTAAATCGCCAAAAATGTTTTAAGTTTTACTTATCCATTTACTTCCGCTGCGTCGCAATTTTTTTTTTTTCGCCAAAATTTTGAGTATTTTAAAATTCAAAACATCGTTGTATTATCCAATCAATTCCAAACAAAGCTATCATTGCCATTCGACAAATAACAATTCTGATAATTTCCTCAGAGTCAAAATTATTATTTTTTTCTCCTAATTATCGTTATAATCTCTACTAATAATAAAGCAGCAAGTATGTGTGTGTGTGTGTGTGCATGTCTGTGTCCGGCGTAGGGCCCAGACCGTCCAGCGGATTTTCATGAAATTTGGCACGAAATTAGTTTGGAACATGGGGGTGTGCACCTCGGAGAGTTTTTTCTGAAATTCGAATTTGTTCTTCTTTTATTCCAATTTATAGCCGAAAGTTTCATAAAATAGTCATTTTCTATGGGAAGAAATTATCGCATCGTTTCGAGCTTGATACCGTTGAAAAGCGCGTGAAAAACTACCCCGGAATGAGTTTCGCTCTGCGTGCGAAAATTCGAAGCCTCTAAATTAACTAGAAAAGAAGTTATAAGCATTTTTCTCTGCAGTTCGAAATTATTTTTTCACGGTAATTAACTTTAATTTTAATTGTTACCATGCCGACTGACTATTAATCCTTTTTCTTTCAACGAATTAAAATTTATTGTTTGCGGTTTTTAGCATTTTGAGGAGCAGCCGATTTTTAATTAATTAACTTCTTTTTTTTTTTGGATTTTGATTATTACTTTTTTAAAGCGAATTGAAATTTATTTCCTGCGGCTCACAGGCGATTGATAGTTTTATTTTGATTTCCTTATTTTGACATGTATTTTACGGGACCATTTTCCATACTGCACAGGGGTTTTTAAAAGAAACGTTATTCTTTATAGCGATTTTTGTTATTCCAGCTTATTATTACTATTTATACTTTCATTTATTTTATTGTATTTTTTCACCTGTGAATTAGCACATATGTTATTTTCCTATTTGAGCTCGGATGAAAGGCTCATTCCGCTTTCAAAGCTTTGCATGCGGCTGTTTGTTTCTGCAAGCTACAAAATTTCGTCTTTCTGTTTTAAGCCGGGTCCAGACGCTACGTTTCGCACAACTTTTTGTCTCCGCAGTTCAACACGTTGCAGATAAAACGTTGCATACAGATTGGAAAAGTGCGCAATTTTGAGTCCGATGCGAAGACTGTACAGTTGCAGCGATAACTGAGCTAGAAAGCATAGATGTCTTTGAACTGTGTAGACAATTCGGCACATGTAGACGGTAGCACCCTTTTCCGATTCATTTTGTTTCTCAGTTTCAATTCGTCAGACGACAATGGCCGACTTTCGGCAATGTTCTCGGAAGTTTCTCATAAAATTTATTGCTTTATGCGAAAGTTTCCCGTGCATTTGGCGTGTCAAATCCAAGGAGTATAGCTACAGGGATAAAAAGGGGAACGCTTATGAGAGTTTAGTGGAAAAATTCAAAGAAATTGATGCAACTGCAAACAGAGAAACAGTTGTAAATAATTCATTCTTTGAGAAGTGTTTACCGTAAAGAATTGGCAAAAGTTAATAAATCGATTCGATCTGGGGCTGGAGACGAAATCTACAAGCCATCTCTCTGGTATTTTGATTTGCTACATTTCCTAAATGATCAGGAGACACCAAGGCAGTCTAGGAATACCATGGATGAAAATAAAGAGATTGCAGTTGTCAAACCACCAGAACAGGCAGCAAAAAATATTGATGTTATGTACTCATTTGACCACTTTGAACGCCGGGTACTTCTGAGACGTTCCAGTCTTTTTTTTTAACATGACACCATGCCAAAATTGACCAGAGTAGTACCTCCTTCATGACGATATCGCACAAAACTGAGTGAAATATACAGACATCTCTGCACCATGTAGATGCATAAAAAACTGCAACGTTTTCATTCAGTATTAAGACTGCTTAGACAAAAGGTTGTACAAAACGTAGCGTCTGGACCCGGCTTTAATGTCAATAAATAATAGATAAAAATTAATTATACTAAAAATTTATTCATTAAAACTATTCTAATTTATTATAATCGTCCTTTTTATGTGGGTACTTGAACTAAACAAACAAAATGCGTTTTCTTTTTTGTTTTGTTTCGTTTCTTTCTTTCCTTTTTTATTGTGTGTGTTTTGTAAAAAAAAAAAGGCTTAAATGTATAGGATCACTGGCTGATTGTCGTGGGCAGCTAATTTTTAATTATGTGGAATGCTATACATTTTAATAAAATAACATAATTTACATCTAAAAAGTTATCACTATATACACAAAAGAAAAGCCGACTGGTCTTTTCATTTTTTAACACGGGCATAGCCGTGCGGGTACCGCTAGTAAATTATAAAATGGAAGGAATATTGTATTGTCGTCGAAGATAAGCTTGTTGCAAAGTTTGATGATAATTTATGCAGTAATAGTGTTTGAAAACCGCGTAACAAACTTCCGTGACAAATCAAGTTAAATAAACCCGTGTAAAAATGGTGAAATTCAGATGCAACCAATCATTAGGCACGAAATTGAACCATTCTAATAATGATGCAGTTTCATCATGAATGTGAATCTAGGAACCATTATAATGGTTCAACTTCAGTATCAAATGTTGATTGCAGCTGAATTTCACCATTTTTTTTCATTTTTTTGGTGAAAGGTTGGACTTGAATTTTTTACAATGTACTACAGCAATACTCGTTCAAAGCATTTAAGAATTTATTTATTATTTATTTATTTTTGAAAAATATCTGTTTCTTAGGGATCATTCATAAATGATGTCACGCTTCGAGGGGGGAGGGGGTTTGTGAAATTGTGACAAAGTGTGACAAGGGGAGGGGGTCCGCGGAAGTGTGACATATTGTGATAAAGGGGAGAGGGGGGCTGATGAAGTGTGACAAATTGTGACAAAGAGGGGGTCAAATATATGGGAAAAAAACGTGACATCATTTATGAATGACCCCTTATTAGCATTTGTAATTTTAACCGATTTCGGCCTAAATTCAACGAGCTGAGAAGATCCTTGGCGTGATTGTAATATTGAACAATAAAAAGCTATTAGAAGTATTTTCTTCTTGGTTTCTGGACAAAATAGAATTTTAAATACCAGAAATAGCTCAAAAATAATAAGCCCAAATTTTAAACGCGTATGAAACATTTCTCAAAGATAAAAGTCTTAAAAGCACATTTTTATGTTCAAATGGTTATTTCTAGCGTTTTAGTACGTATTCTGCTCCTTTGTAAACGTAATGAGTCACGAAAAACCCATAACATTCATCGCATTTGGCATTGACATTGACAGACTTTTGTTATTCCTTTGTCAGCTGTGGATCGGCCTCTGTTTCCTCATCAGCAGAAAAACGAAGCGACAGATCTACAAAGTTACCGGCTGTTTGATGGTTTCGCAGGTAAGGATATTTTTATGTGTCAGAACTACCTGTTGTTTTGATGGGCGATGTTAATAATGCCTCGACTTATTGTTTCTCTGGCAACTTCAGATAAAATGAATGAACAATCAGTAAATGATGTCTTTTAGATTTCCCGAGAAGTCGAACCCGTTTATAACGACACTGCTTTTAACAAAGCTTTGGTTATAAGTTATATCAACGATATATCGTTGGTCTCAGCCAAGGCTGAACTTGATCCAGTTAGTTAACTGTTACGGAACTAACTGGATCAAGTTCAGCCTTGTCTCAGCAGATCCCCATTAAAACCTCGCTATATGCGGGGTGTTTTAACGAAGAACGCCCCGTTTTTCGAATCATAGTTTAAATGGCGATCTATCTCACAACTAGCGGGAAAAATATATTGAGAGAAACTGATTTGGAGGAAATATCTCTAGACTCTAGTACTCTTGACCTTTTCGTAATTTAGGTCAACTGTATGGATGTATAAAATACCGCCTAGGTAATGATTCAGTAACATAAACAAATAATTATAAATCTATGTTTATGTAAATGTAATTATGATATCGGAGAAACCAACGAAATCGTAACGTATAAAAACAGCAGCCAATCAGAAGCGAGATCACATGAACGGTGCACACGTTAAAAAATCAAACAGTGGCGTATCTTGACAACTGACACGATGATTTTCTTATATTTGACTTCCTTCAACTACTTTTTCAGTTAAATATTTAGAGTGGGAACATTTTTGGGATTAGTTCAATAACTGAGACTCTTTTGGCACTAACTTTTCTCATGCATTCTCAGTTTTAAATTATTTTCGCAAAGGAAAACATTGGATTTCTTTAAGCTTTAAAGCGACTTCTTTGTCGCCAAATATGAAAGCATCTTTATAACTTTATTACAACTTTTATACAATTTCAATTGTGGGTATTAAAAGAGACATTCGGAATTTCGCCAAGCTTCCGACACTGCAAATACAAGATATATATTTGTGATTCCAAGGAAATGTGTGCAATATAGAACTTTATTTTTGACCGAAAAACGACTCTTTCCTTAAAGCTACAATGTTGTCAACAAACTTCCGCCAATGATGAAACTATTTCCTTTCAAAAAACTAATATTTCTTTCTGAGCCCTTAAGTTATGGAAACCAGTGAATTTACATTCATTGTTTGTATTCATGTAGTAGAGGAGGGGGACTCAGAGGTTCCCAAATTGTGGTACGCGAACCACTAGTGGTACGCGAAGCCTCTCCTTCTCGTAGGCGTGCAGGCAAAAAAAGGAGAAGAGGTTAAAACACAAAAACTCAGGATTGAAAATCGAATTTGCCCGATTAGATTTGGGAGAAAGTTGGCTCAAAGTTAAAATTGAATTCTCGTTATTGTCAAGAAAAGCATTGGTGTTCTGAAACTGCGTTTTCCAATATGATATTTATTAAAAATATATACAGAATTAAATGTCGACCCAAATTTGAGGTTAAAGCCAACTTCTACAGAACGAGATATCACCTCGCTTGTATCTGCCATGCAGTAGCAATCTTCTCATTAATTTTGTTTTTTTTCCCCCCATTTTTTTACATGATAGGTATTTTTGTGCTTAAAGACGTATTTATAATGCTGTTTTAGAAGTACGTATTAAAAATATACTTTATATATTTCATATATTTTATTTTATACATACAGCTTTATTTTAATAAACGGTTTTCTCTGCATTAACAATAAAAAACGTTGCGATTGAAATAACCTAGTCGTCGTAGTATTTTTCTATAAACTATTAGCGTTCTATCCTATGTAATAAAATTACAATTGCAGATTGCAGTGGTACGCAAATGGTTTGCAAGAAAAATGGTGGTACGCGAACAAAAAAGATTGGGAACCGCTGTAGTAGATGATACAATCGATTTCTTTTTTGTCCCCGACGAACTGTGCTAATGTGCATCAATGCTTTCTGTAACTTTTGAACGGGAATGATGGTGTCCTCTTGGGGACTTTTATCTGGCCCATCTGCATTATACTTGCTTGTGGTTAAAAAATGTTTAGTATTATCTTTCGGTCTTATTTCTACACTATAAAGCCCCGCGGTCATACGAAATGACCGCCTGTTCTAGATATTATAAATACTAATGCAAACCAATGTTTACCTTCCCTCTGACACGCTCAATTTGCTTTCAGCTGAAAATTCAGTTTAAAATACAATGTCGGAATAAAATCGGGCAAAATTTTAAACTCTTTACGTGAAAGGATATTTAGCATAGGAGTTTGGGTAAACCTACCTGATGAGATGTACTACGCACAACTCGTTAGTTAGTTTCGTCTCCTTTTATTTTTCAACGTTGGCAAGTTTCTAGGTAATTCATATGTAAATATAGTTAAGTGCATAATGAACAACAATTGTATGAGTTAAAAATATTTAAATGTTCTTAAATACCATGATAATTTAATTAAAACAATGATAACTGCATGTATGGTATCAGTGAATATGGACTATTTGAATGCTGTGGCAACTTCGCCCCATTGGCTAGTACAGTTACGCCAGCAACCAATAAGCTATCGGCGACAAACAGACACTTAAGCTGCTTATATATAAGATAAGTATTTTTTCCTGCCACAGGTCATCCTTGCGTTGGGCATTTTCACATGGTCAATCTGCTCGAGCAGCGAGGAGTGGATGATGTACGTGAAGGTGACCTTGATTTCAGGAGGACAGATCATGTCGCGCGTCTGGACGGCAGTCCTTGCTGTGACGATGGTCTACCTTCGGAAGGATCCCTCGTCCCCCTTCTCTAAGAACCTCTTTTGGCCCTCTGCCATAGGATTCGGGTGAGTTTACAATTTTTCCTTTTTGAATTATATTTTTTATTCCGTAGAATGGTGCATAAAACCATCAGCTGTATAGAAAAAAGAAAGGAAAAAAATGGATATGGTTAGTCTCTTTTCACATGATTTCTAATGTGTCATATGTTACATAGTACATTGTTCTTCGTGGAATGTAAAAATATGTAATCATTTTCAGTTTATACCGTGACTGATTTTTTTTCCCTCCCACAGCTTTCCTTTTCTTATAGTCATCATGATCCTGATAGTAACGGGCATCGGAAAGTGTGAACCAGAGCTAGACAAAGAGTTACCACTTTTCATCTACGGAACGACGGAGGTAAGAAACAACATTTTTAGAAGGCCATGCTCTGAATAGCCATTTTTAAAATTACATAACTTTGATTTGAGCAGATAAATTTTGCAGAACCACCAATAGTTAAAAAGTTGCACGATCACGTGACAGAGAGCTCAAAATGTTATAAAAGGGAGAAGAAACTAATTTTTAGGCGATTCGGGATTAATTTGCGATTCGTTAGATGTACTTGATGTAAATATGTGGACAGAATTTGATATTTTGTGTTTCGTCTTCTTGTTATTTGGAATGTGTTTATTTACCATGTAGAAGCTGGAAATAAACTAATGATTAATACCTAAAATGATTTAGGCTGCAACTGCTTTACAGACTGACTACAGCATAGACAAAATGAAGTTGTGACATTAGGCTTATGTTACATATATATATATATACGAAAGAATGTTATTAAGTAAGTCTTCTGCTTGGAATTAAAGTAATATATTTACTTTACGACAGGTTCAGTGAAGCAAATCTGAAAGATCTTTTCCTCAAAAGCTTTGCTGTGAAGAAACTCTGCACCTGAGAGCCATAGTATCTTAACTCCATTTTTGGAGTTTTTATGGTTGAAGTTAAAAATAAACATTTTTAGTACCATAAGACCAGACTTTTCCGTGCGAACCTTAGAATAAAGATGTCCGATTTGAGTTTTAAAAGTTCGGAACCTTAAGGTAGCTAGTGGCTTTGTAGTCGGTAGCTACCTTAAATATTGACCCTGTTTTCAGGGACTTAAGATACTATGGCTCTCAGATACAGAAATATTTTTAGAGTACAATTACGGGAGTTTTGTTTTGATGGCCAAAGAACGGATTTAATGTAATAAAATAAGTAACGCAATGTGGAAAGTTTTATCTTAATTTTTATGCCGTTAGTTAACGTAAAATAGTAAGTGTGGGGGGGGGGGGATGAGAAGGAATAGTCTTAGTCTTACACAAAGTAATTATACAAAGAAAAATATCAACAGAAAATGGGAACAGTAGTGTGTACCACATTCGGCATGTAGTGAGAGTCTGACCAATAAATGTTTTCCTCTTTCTTAAAAAAAAAAGTACATTTTACAGACAAGAGCGATTTTTTTCTTGATTATTCAAGAACCGTTATTGCATTTAGAAACAGTTAAAAAGATGTGCAAAAGAAAGAGATTCACATATATAGTACAAAATTAACTTCCATTTCAACGTTGAGTGAGTCACACTTGTGCTGCAGAATGTACTCACGAGATAAGATTAGCCATGTAGATCGTTTTTCAGGTAAAGTACGTAAGGTAAGTACGATTCCCCCCGCTAGAGAGCGCGGATGGTTGCGCATGCTCCGTTCAAAATATGTTCAGTTAGCTCTGTAATCTAGTTGAAGCAACGTTGTAAATATTTGTATTCGTATTAAATTTATGTAGTTAATGTCTTGAAAAGTGTTAAGTTATTGTCCCACACCCCCATGTCTTACACAATTATAACTAATGTAAAACTGTTACCTTACTATCAATGTGCAACTGTTGATAACAGCGGAATATAAAAGGAAACAAATGAATAGGGAGGGTTTTTTTTTAGGTTTTAAAATTCAATCAGTTATGTTTATTTATTGGCATTCTATTATACGATCTCTTTTTTTTTGGTGACCTGCGAGATTCCTACTCCTCATTGATTGACTCGAGACGTCGAACTGTAGCATTCGCACGGCCCACATAAATTAGTAAATGGGGCAAAGGTTCTTCTTCTTTAAAAATAAAATCGAAGAGAAATGAAGCCTCTGAAATTTTATTGCTCTTGATCGTTTTGAACTTCAGAAAAGGAAAGAACGCATGTTTCATGGAACATAAACCCCTCGAGAAATCTTCACGGAAGACAATTTAAAATAGGAAGCTTTTCTTCTGTTTTAAGCTCTCGAAAGCTGTTCATGAGAGATATCTGAAAGTGCAAAATTTAAAATTCCTTGCATAACATTAAACATTTTTTATTTTATATGCATTTACTGAGATAAATCCAATGGTAGTCAAATAAGAAATGTATTTAAATTGACTAAAATTGATTTATTATACATTACAAATCATCCATTCTTACTATTATGAAATTCTATTTATTATTATCTTTTTTTTTTATCAGAGTTGAAATAGTTATTTCAAAACTCTAAACAGAATTGTTATATTTAAAAAGTATGTTGTGATAAGTACTAGTAGTGCAGGTGATCAAACACTCTAGTTAGTCAATTCATAGATGGCGCGAAAAACATCCGGAATAAACTTTTCAGCTGCGTAACAAACTAACTATAACTAATTCTTTTTTGTAATATGTCCCGGATCAGTTATAGTAAAAACGATGTAAAATGCATTCCATCAATTTATAATGAGCCTTAAAATAATTGAATGCAATTATTAATGTTCATTAAGTGAAAATATAACACATTAAAAACAGAGTTTCAAAACTTAGACACACAAAGAAAATGAAAAAATTAAAAAGCAAGGGAAAAGAATACACAATAATAGTTAATTTTAAAGCGAATTGTATATTTTCAGTAATGTGATTTACTTTTTGTTCCACGACGATAGGGTTGTCAGTTGAATTCCATTTAAAATTTCTATTTGTCTTTACCATCGTGTTACACTGTAAAAAAATCCCGTAAAATTTACGGTTTAAAACTGGCAGCTAGGTTGGTTGTGGAAATCCATTAAAGTTACGAAGTTCATCTGTAGCCTCAACGGTTTTTTACCGTACAGGAATAACTTTAAGTTTAAAAAACGTTGCGACTACGGATTCATTTTGTATTTTTTATGATTTGCTGCAACCAATCCAGCTGCCAGTTTAAAACCGTAACTTTCACGGGATTTTTTTAGTATAGAGCTGATTGAACAAAGTGATACCACGGTAAATGATGCGGAAATGTAAAGTTGAACGATGCAAGAGTACATTCATTTTGGCAAAATGAAATTAGAAAAAAAAAACCGCAATGTTTCTCCTCTACAGATATTTAGATATTTTCCATTGACTACTGGACTAGAGTAACACCGAATTATTGCGATTGGTCTGAAAGCACCTTCAGCGACAGTCATAAGTGTCGCCATGTTGACGTGAATCACACACTGTAAAATTTTTTGGTGTTTAGTTCGTGTAAAGTTGAGAATTGTTCATTTTTTATGTATTTTAAATTCTTTTAGGTGTCTCTTAAAAAATACAGACAGCAGAACGTTTTTATAGCATATGATGTTCGTTAACTCACCTACGCATCAAAAATTTATTACGATTGCTCATTTGTCCTATGTTCATAGAAATGACCAATCGCAATGAAATTTCGATATGTAGCGCAGTTTACAACTTTCACGTGCTAAGAAACGTTTTACTGTCGATATTCTTTCAGCCAGACACATTAAAAAAATGAAGATGTAGCAAAAATAAATAATTTTCAACTTTACACCAACTGAACCAGAGGCGTAGCTAGGGTTTTCAGCGTCTAGGGACAACTGAAGATTTGGCGACCCCTCCCCTCTATGCCCCTAGGGGAAAGGAGCGCCCCTAAAGGAATTTAAAAAAAAACTTTTATGCTTCCTAAATGATAAATAGCTCTAAAAGGCAGCCCTTTCAACTTTCATTTTTATTAGCGACCATTCACTTTTAAGGGAAAAATGAGACACATTGGCTTCGCAAAGTTATTTTTCTGATTTCCTAAGTACTCCTGTGCAACATTGGTCATTCCCGATATGATTTGTGGTGCTCCCACGTTTTTGTCGAACATATTACAGTCTTCAGATAAAATAATTTTCTTTTCTCATTGTAAAATAAAATAAATTAGCATTAATTTGGTGCCTCTTGACGCTGCGCCCGGGGACAGCTGTCCCTCCTTGCCCCCCCCCCCCCCCTTTGCTACGCCTCTGCTCTGAGCTGAACACCAAAAATCGTGTTCAATAACACTAAAAATGGTGCCAACTAAACGAAAAAATTTTACCGTGCACAAAAAAAACAATGAGTGTCTTTTGAAAAGGGTGAATCCCGCATCTTCTCATTGCAGGCTCTGGGCTCTCTGGTCGTAATCATGATCTGCCTGGCCACGACCAGCGTGTGTTTGGTTCTTTACTACCGCGCTCCGTCTCACAGATTGCTGGAAGAGGACGAGAAATCTTCAATTGACAAGACCGCGGACAAGATGCCCGGTGACGTCCAAATCGCCATCGATTTTCATCCGGAGACGACGCTCGACAAGGACCTCGCCGACAGCACAGGCATCGCCATTTATAAGCTGACTAAGGCTGATTCAGGTAACTAGTTTCATGGGAGTGAAGAAAGTCTTTGCGACGGATGAATACACCATTTTAAGTCCCCATGAATGACAAATACACAGTGTGGCAAAGAAGTTATAAGACTAGGCTTATGAAATAAAATAAAACTAGTGGTTATATTTTTTTGAAGTATTTTCATTCAAAATAAGCTCCTTCGGCTTCAATACGTTTGTTACAGCGGTTTAACAACGATTCGAATGCCTGTTCCAGCTCACATTGTGGGAGTGCCTCCAAAGATCGCGTTGAAGCTGTTTGTATAGTGTCAATGTCATCAAAGTAAAAAAAAAAAAAATAGTAAACAAATGAACTGAGGTTTTGGTAGTGGATCAACTGAGAGTTGAAGAGTTTAACGAATGCTCGATACACAGATAGCGCCACTGAAAGCTTAGTTTAAGCTGTAGTCTTACGGCCTTATTCACCAGCAGATTTGAACCTTTGAACTGTAGATCAAACACTTCCTCAACCAATCAGAACGTTCAAATCGGCGGTTCGAGTACTTGACAGAGGTTCACATCGGTTGGGAATAAGGCTGTTAAAAATTCTTTGATACACTGTACAAGCAGCTTCGACGCGAGCTTTGGAGACAGTCCCACAGTGTGAGCTGGAACAGGCATTCGAATCGTTGTCAAACCGCTGTAACAAATGTATTGAAGCCAAAGGAGCGTATTTTGAAGAAAAATAATTTATAAAAAATAATTACTAGCTTTTATTTTATTTTATAAACCTAGTCTTAAAAATTCTTTGACACACTGTATATTCATGTGTGGCTAAGTTCAAATTTAGCTGTATGCTACCCACAGCTGACCTGAAATTGCCCTCCTTTCGTTTTCTCTAAAAAGAAGTAACTATCCTACATTGACTTTGAAAATCCAACTAAATCCGCTAAAAAGAGTGATAACAAAGTTAAAAAAAAAAAAAAAAACAATCTTCATGCAGAAAAGTTGACTTTTTATGTTCTTTTATTTGTTTATAGTATTTTTCTATTGTGATGACAAGGTTAGGTACAGGTCGTGGGCATATAAGTGATTGATCTTAAAAATATGTCTCATTTCACCCGAGATTTATTAAAATAAACATTGTCTGATAAAAAGAAAAGGAATTCATCATAGGAAATAAAAACTTTCTGATATTTTATAGGGCAAAAAAAAAACCGCCCTAGGCCTACTCTGCATATTCATAATTTCAGCTTTGTGTGTGGCAACACCAGCTTTGTTACTAAAGAGCCTTTCTAAATATCTAATATCAGGGGTTGGCCAAAAATTCTAAAAATCTAAAAGCCATGCAAAAGACTAAGGAGCAGGGCTCACGCTGGGGAAAAATACAAGGGGGGATTTTCCGCCTTGACCAAAATTTTAAGTGGGATTTTTAAAATTTAAGCCCAAAAAAAATTTTTTTTTGAGTGGGATTTCAAAAAATATTGCGGGAATCACGCGATCGCGCGGCCTAGCGCGAACCCTGAGGAGACAGCATTGATTTTTTAAAATATTGTCATATTACCGAAATTTCACTAGGGTACACATCACATTACTGTCTTTTTTATAAATCCCATTATAAAATTTTAAATAAATATTAGAAACTTACACTTTAAAGAAATAAAAAAATTGAAACTATTTGTTCATGTAATAACTAAGTTATAATATTTCTAAATATTAGCGCAATAATTCCAGAGGTGATGCATGCAAAAATGAAAAAAAAAAAAAAAAAATATATTTTTAACCAACTTTTGACAGGAGGACGGTTATCATGAATGTTTTGTTTGTTTGTTTGCAAAATCATGGGAGTCCTATCACCATTACACTATGAATTACTTACTTTACCCAACAACAAAATTTTTTTAAACATAACATTCAGTATGTGTTTGTAAAACTTGCCAGTCACACCAAAATTTGGGGGCCCCCCAAAGCGCAAAAACATAATTTGTTTTACAAATGTCAAAGAGTCAGACTAACATTTGGGAGCCTCCAACGTGCAAAATGATTTTGTTTTTATATTACAAAATGTTTGAATAAAATCTGGGGGCCCCCAAAGTGAAAATTCCTTGTGGTTTTAAAATAATTTAATTATACAAATTTTCTGTGAAGCAACAGAACACTAACAGTTTGTTTTGAAAGATGCTATTTTTAAATATTTTTCTAAAAAATTTTAAATTACAAAAATAATAATAATAATAACCAAAATTAGAGGGCCCCTCAAAGTGGGGGCTCTAGGCACGGGCCTCATGGTAAATATGGCCCTGGATGTAAGTAAGTAAGCGCACTTAACAAATCAAGGTCGCTTGGCGAAAGTCACTTTTAATGAAGCAATTTAAAAAAAAGCGAATCAATCAATACCAGAGTGGTTATTGAATTGTGATGAATCAATGACACGCGTTGAAATTATTCGTCACCGCCATACGTCGCTGTTGCACTTGGCATGAATGAACCCTTGAAGGTGTCAAAACGAAAGTCAGTCAATCAAAAGTGGTTTTGTCTCTTTTCTGGATATGTAGTTACCAAGTAGTAGTTTGATATTAAAGCAATGAGTCGTTCTCTCAATCATTTGGATTTTTCAGTATTATAGAAGATTTAACCCTAACACTTTAGTTGTTTATCCGGCGTTTTCAAAAGTATTCACCATTCAATTGATCAGCTTTGTATATTACGAGCTAGACGACAAACAGATCTCTTAGCGACTCAGACTTATTAATATTAATGAACATTTGTGTAACTTCGAGACAATATATTTGCTTGATTTATGCTTTGATTTTTGCAGATCCTGCCATACCTGAACCCGTCCCGTTTCCTCATTTGCATCCGCCAACGAAATTAGATGACACAGCTGAGAAGTACGAGTATTTATTTGCAGTATACCATTCTTGTAAAATATGTTATGCTTTGTGATTTTTATCAAATACGTAACGTTTAGTTTAATCTGTTTTTCTAAATAGTTTTACTGAATTAGCCTGTTTAAAGGGGAAGAAAAACTTTTAATCTGTTTTTGGAAGATAAAATGTTTCATAATCAAAGATTACTTAGGGAATGCACCCATAAATTAACTTTGCTCGAATAACGTGAGAAATGTGCAAGTAATTTTGTTTAAGATAAAAAACAATCGTGAAATTTCCTTGACGGCATAAATTATTAAAATGCTCTACGAAAAAGTTATTTATTTTACTCGTTGTGGGTTCGCTGAAAACAGTTTTCTTTTAAATTTGATTTAAGGCTAGATGTGCCTGTGGTACCTGATTACTCTGTACGGCATTCAAAAAAGAGACATTTTGAGTAGTAATTTGAAACTCATATAGTCTCTTGAAACTGTTATAAATTTTGAAAAATTAGAAACTGAAAAAACTGATACAGTTGAACTTTCTTAATACGAACACGGTTAATACGAAATCACGTCTAAAACGAACATTTTGTTCATTAACTTTGGTTTACTATTTAGTTACACTAAATATCTCACGCATATTACGAAGGCTAAAATGCAAATTTCGGCTAAGACGAACAAAATTTATGACCTATTCGCGAAAAATATGCATGATAAAATTTAATGTACCTGAAAAACAACTAACCAATAAGGATTTTTTCCAAAATTGTCAAGTTTTAAGAGGTAAGTTCACTTTTTCTCAATGTACTAGTAAGATTTAAAAGTATATTAGTAAAAATAAATCATTTCTTTTCACTATTATGTTACTTTTTATTATAAATAATAGTAATTATTTTAAAAATATGAACATCCATTTGTAATACATGTTTAACACAATTTTACTCATTCTCGGTTTTTACGAATAACGGCTAATACGGGCAAATTCACGGATTTTTGGGATTTCGTATTAAGCGAGTTCAACAGTACTTGTATTAAATCAAGCTTGATTAAATGTATTGCACTACTTATTAAGCTCAAACGGAATCAGTGTCCCCCACAAACCCCCCAGTGCACGTTAAAGTTACTTATATACACTAAAAACAACTCGTTCTTTTTTTGCTGATCCCTCAAAAGGCATTCAGCGGAAATTCACATGAGCTTTCATTTGCAGTTATCTTTAAGTCTAATCTACTAATCAGCCTTCAAGTGAGATTTTTTTATGTATACACACTGTAAAAAAAATCCCGTAAAATTTACGGTTCTAAGCAGGCAGATGGGTTGATTGCTGAAAACCCTAACAGTTACGAAATAAATCCGTAGTCCCTACGTTTTTTTTACCGTACGAGAATAAACTATACGGTAAAAACCGCTGCGATTACTTCGTAATTTTTACGGTTTTCCACAACCAACCCAAAATAAAATGAATTATTAGATCAAAAAACTTCCGATTGGATGATAAATGATGATGAGTGATTTTTTTCTTATATGAATAATCAAATTCGGGAACTATAATGGAAGACACAGATATTTATATTTTGCATTTTTCTTCAGGGTTCTAAAGAAGGTATGCGACTCTCTGAATAGATCGGAGACGTCGTTCAGCGAGAAACACCTCCTGTCGTCTTCTAGCGGAGAGTCGTCTGCTGAGTCCTCCCCCACGCACAGCTCCAGCGCTTCGACCAAAAGCGTCAAAGACGACGAGACGTCATCCCATCTGCGACACGTCATTCTTCTCATACTTTGTTGCATATCGATGGCAGTGGTAAGATTCGCGTGCATTTCTTTTTTATTCTGTAAATATTTAATCCATATTACAACACTGTTAGGCGGAAAAAATTGTACTGAAATGTGTTCGCACTTAGAATGGAGTTAATGCCCTTATTCTTTGGAGTTTCTTCTAGTTGTTAGAAGTGTTGGTTTTTACCATTCGGACATTTCACTTCGTCACTAGTCATTAAAAGGCTTTAGGATTTTTTTTATTTAAATGTCAGAAACTTTTGCTTAGACATCGGAACTTTCTCTCATCATTATTTTTTTTTTCCTTTTTAGTTTTTAGAGTTTCTGTATTATTAAGATGTTTCGCTTGGTGTTTAAGGAGATTTGCACAACTCCATGCAGCATTGCATTTATTTCTTAAGAACTCCCCTTATAGTTGCTTCATTTATATATGTTACGGTTAAAGTATGAAATCCGTTATTTTATAGAATACCTAGTTATTCCATGAAATAACTGATCGTGTCCGTTAAAGTGTAAAACTCTCTTGTATTTCATGGTTCAACTAGTTATTTCATAGAATAAGATCTGCAGCCCGTTAAAGTGTAAAATAATCTACAACAACGAATGTTTCTTCTCAACTTGATAATGAAAAAGTAGTTGAACAAACAGTATTAAATAATCCCATTACGAAAGTATGTGTTGTCTGTTTAAAAGAATGCAGTGAAGATTTAGTTTGCTTCAAATGTATGGAGCCTGTCCATATATCATGTTCGGAAGATTATGTTTCAGAAGATGAAGTTGAGCAGAAAATCAGCAAATTGTTTTAATGAACTTAATGTTCAAAGAGAAAGAGAAAACTCTAAAAAATGTTTAGAAATTCAAGCGAAAATGATGAAGTTAATGTCGGATAAATCTCATTCTGAAGCCTCTGTGGGGTTTACCGTCCGTATCCCAGTGCCTGAAGTTGACAGAGTAAAAGGTGATGCCAAATCTATTTTAGCTATCATCATAAAAATACCCGAAGCAGGGTTTTTCCAATTGAGCACAAGAAACGGCCGCATAAAACAATTATATTCCCGATCCCAGTTCAGTGTCTGCGAACAAAAATTAATTAAAATCGAAGAAGTACCGGATGTAGAAATATCGCTCCGGTCGGTTGCTACAGCTCAAAGTTTAGGTACTGATGGTCAGGGATTTAAAAAATATTCGTGTAAAACCCAGTGTGTCAACAAAAAATGTTTTTGTTTTAGAAATGATGTTCTTTGTAATTCCAAGTGTCATTTTAGTAATCCTTGTTGTAACAAATGATTTTATGGTACGTTTCCATATTAATACCATTTATACGCTGCATAAATGGGATAAATTGCTTCTTTTTCATTTTAATTGTCTATCATTAGTTTATTTATAGTATACCTAGTTATTTCATTTTAGATAAATTGTTTATTTTACACTTTAACTGTCTCTCATTAGTTAATTTATAGAATACCTAGTTATTTCATAGAATAACTAGTTAAAGTGTCAAATTAATAACATAGTACACATTTTAACGGACACGATCAGTTATTTCATGGAATAACTAGGTATTCTATAAAATAGCTGCATTATATACTTTAACGGTAACATGTATTTTTTTAGTATTTCTCTTTATTCATTAGAATTTGCTCCTTACCCTTTTAACCTTTTTTTTTACTCATTTCATAAAACTTTTTCGTTAGTTATTAGTATGTTTCATTTATTTATTGTGATTTCTTTGCATTGTAGAACTTTTGTTTCGTTTTTTGAAGATTTTTCTCTCTAGATTTTTTTTCTTCTTCAAATATCACAATTTTTTTGGAATTTTTATTTCAGCTAATTTTCTTGATTTTAGCAAATGTGTCTCTCCTTTTTTCTTTTTTAAAGTTACGCACTTATTTCGGTCTTGTGCCCACTGATGAACGAAAGCCTGCTATCTTTAAGTGCAGTTTCATCTTGTAGGAGATTAATCTCGCCTATTAACAGTTTCGGGATTTTCTGTACTGAAATGCTGATTTTTATGTAAATCTCTTGTACATTTTTTAATTTTCAAGAAAATGAAAAGAAAAGTCGAGAATGCAGTTCCTTAATTAGAACCTTAAATGAATATGCAAGGCATGGTCAAAATTTTGCTTAGAATTTATTGTACATTAACTTGACGAAACTCTATTTTATGAACAACATTTTCTAAAGCAAGAATGTGAAACATATGATATTGTTTTTAACATAGGGTTTGACTATCAGCACGTGGAAGTTGTCAACAAATCAACCAAACGGACTATTTGTGGCAATGGAATTTCTTGACGCTGTTCTAAATGTCGGACAGGTAAGTTACTTTCAAGAGTAAGGCTGTAACTATATATATATTAAGTTGGTGCAAACATAAAATAGGTTTTAAACTATCAACTTTAAAATAATATATTTCAGCTTAACGTATATTAATAAAAATAAGAACGATTAGAATGTAGACGAACGATTAGAATCTTTGTCAACAAGAAACAAGTCCATTTTTTTCTGGCCCAGTTAACATTGAAGTTTAGAGTTTTAGAATCGATGAATTCAAGGACCTTCTTTTGAAGAAAGCTGTCAAGCTGCTTCACTAAAAAAAATTTTCACGAAAATACGAGAAAATTTCCTGAAAATCATTTACCCGGAGTCTATGGTAAAATTAACGAGACTTAAAAACAAGAAACTTCAAAGTCTTTACAAAAGGAAATTCAAGAGAATAAAAAAGAGAATATTCTGCGAATTTATTGCAAGAAAAAAATATGTGCCGCAGTTTCGGCGCGATCTGTGAGTATGCTGAATTACTATCTGTAGTACACAACGTAGCAAGCGAATTTAGTTGATCCTATGATGCCTAGGCAGTCGGGAAGAACAGAAGGCTGAAATTAAATTTTACGCCAGCAATATATAATGCATTTTTGAGTTTTTAAACTCGTAGTAACATATTTCAAGCGTTTATTTATCCCTTTGTTTACAAGTTTTTAAACTGGCAGTCACAGATCATAAGTGTTAAGTTTTAATTATCAAATCTTTCTCTGACTTTACAGAGAGCAGAAAAACAGGAATTTTTTTAAGAAACTGTTATCAAGAAACTTGATCATTTGATTTAAAACAAGCTCTTGGAAATTTAAAGAAACACTCGGTTTCCCTTCTGTGCGTTTACAGAAATTTTTTACAGTGCTGAAAGAGCAGTAGTCGGCTGGTGAAAGGTCTGCTGAGTAAGCTGGATCAGTGATAATTTTACATGGCAGGTCGTTCAATTTCTGTGCATTCATATGTAAAACGCGTGGTCTGGCGCCTAGCTCGTGAGGCACTCATTCTCCGAGCTTTTTCGACTTTTCCACTCGGAAAATTGATAAATAGTCAACCTTTCGTTGTCCTGCAACCTCTCAGTTGTTTTGAATGTGACTGCTTGAATAATGGCCCTCTATTGCTTGTCGTCAATCGCAGAAGTCCGTGACCCTTCCACCTCTTCAAAACTCTCGTCTCATTGCGAAATTCTTCGAACCAACGGTAAGCTTAGCTGTGCGTTCGCTCAAACAAATTTTTGATTAACATTGCAAGGGATATCCGCTGTTCAACGTCCCAGTTTGAGCAGCGGGCATCCTGTCAACAGCAGCGGAGATCCTGTCGACAAATTCCCGATTTATATGCTGGCAAGGGATATCCGCTGCTCAACGTACCAGTTTGAGCAGCGGGCATCCTTTAGACAGCAGCGGACATCCTGTCGACAAATTCTCGAATGCTCTGCTCAACGTCCCAGTTTGAGATCATGCAACTCATCGAACTCATTTGCTTCCTTTCCATCGTTTTTTCGCTGAAAGAAATGCAGAAGGAAAAAACACGTTAATAAAACCATCAACACGAATCAGTAGAGCAAAATCCGCCCTTGAAAATGATATGTTACATGCACATGAACAATTACAATCATCTTGAAGCAAAGGTTCTGGTGGGTTGTTTGTCTCTGAGAAACCCCCTTATAGTTACGTCATTGAATATAGTACAACCATTTGTTGGTTAATACTTGCCGTGATTTACTGTAACTTTAACTAATAGTACTATAGTGCGCACTCTTATAATTAAGACTATACAGGTATAAGAGTGAATTTCTGAGTTATTAACCGATTAGTGTGACCTTTTGTTAAATATTAAGAGGGACAATGTAATTTCCTGTATTTTAAATTTCAAGAAATATTTCTGTTCAGAAAGTATCTGTTTACCTTTGCTTCTATTAAGTACTTTACATAGTAGGAAGAAAGTACCTTTTGCAGGAAACAAGAAGCAAAAAAATAAAAACATAGAAAACTTAAAAGCGCAATGAAAATTGTAGATATGTATTTCAGGGTTGCAAGAATACTTTTTATGAGCTTTTTATCTAGAGTGTGAGTATTAGATTTTACATTAATAATACGTTTTATACACATATATGTATTCATTATATAAGGAAAAATAACTAATATTACGTTTAATGTATTAATCGTATATAGACATATCAATCACTTAGTACAGTAACCCCTCGTTATATCGCTCATTCGGATATATCGCGATTTTTCTATGTCTCCCAAAATTTGAAGTTTGACGGCATCGGCTATATCGCAAATTTTTGCTGTCCCCCGACATCACGCGCGCCTGTGGCGCCACCTGAAAGCGCTTTTTAAGGTTTGGAGATTTCGACAATTTTAAGTACGAAAATTGTGTTTTTCTTGGGGTTTTTTCTGAAAAACAATCAATTATGCCTCGTAGTAAACTATGATCATCTTTTGATCAAATATCCGAGTTCTACAGAGGAAGGATAGTGGCCTACCGAGATTGCGGATTATCTTTCAGGGATTTTGGTTGTTGGGTTTGACGAAACCAAACAACTGTAATGTGGATATGTGATCGCTGGATGCAGGAGGGTACGACGGACCGACGTGATCGATCGTATCTACCTCAGTGCAACACTTCACGTGATGACAGGCATATTGTGAGCATGGCAGTGACGGATCGCTCAGTCACAACACGAACCATAGCACAGCAGATTCAGTCTGTAACGCATCATCCAGTGTCTGCGCGTACCATTCGACGCCGTTTGCAGCAGAGTGGTCTGTCCGCAAGACGTCCATTGCTTCGTCTACCCTTGACGCAGAACCACAGACGTCACTGCCGCCAATGGTGCAATGAAAAAAGGACGCGGACGGCAGAATGGAATGAAATTGTCTTTACTGATGAGTCACGCTTCTGTCTGCAACACCACGATGGTCAGATTCGAGTCTGGAGACACCGTGGAGAGGGGATGCTGAACAGCTACGTTATGCACCGCCACACTGGTCCTGCACCGGGTATTATGGTATGGGGCGGTATTGGATATCACTCTCGCACTCCTCTAGTACTCATTGCTGGTACTCCAAACAGCCAGCGCTACATCTCCGAGGTGTTGGAGCCAGTTGTCTTTCCTTACCTTCAGGGCTTGTCCGTAGCCATATTTTAACAGGATAATGCGATACCACACGTGGCACGCATTGTCCAAGTGTTCTTCGTCAACCACCAGGTTGAATTGCTTCCCTGGCCGGCTCGCTCTCCGGATCTTTCGCCGATAGAAAATAAGTGGTCCATGATGGTTGCTCAACGATTGACCCAGAGTACATCCCCAGCTGCCACACCAGATCAATTTCGGCAACGTGTGGAAGCTGCTTGACCTGCTGTACCCCAAAAACACATCCAAAGTCTCTTTGAATCAATGCCTAGGCGTGTGGTAGCGGTGATCTCTAACAATGGCGACTACTCTGGCTACTGATTTTGGAAGGAAACACACTTCCCAGAAGTCTATAAATTTAATCATTTGATACTTGGGAAACATGTTATCTACACAATAAATTTTGTTGTGATATCTCTTGTCTTTCTTGGTGTTGCAATTTTGGTGGCCAGCAGTGTATTACTTTCAGAACAAGCACGATCAATTTAAAAGGAAAAAATCATCAGCCAGATGACACCCTGATCTTCTCGTAATGCAGTTTTCAAATTTTGTTTTTCAGCATCTATGTACTATACTTATATCATTAAGGGATATTATGTTTTTTTTCATTTTTTTCTTGTATACTAGACAATGTCTAGTATACAAGAACATGAAAAAATGTAGAGAACAAGAACAATGTAGTTCTTGTATACTAGAGACTAAAATACGTTTACAGTGTATGCTAAAGAAACGACCATACAGTTCTGAAATTAAAAAACTGTACGTAAACAAAAATTAAAATAAAATTATTATGAAAACTTTTGAAAAATAGTGCAGTAACATAATCATAATGTAATGTCTATGAAAGAAAAGCTCTCCCCTTAATCTTTTTACCCCATAAAAGCACGATTCATATAATAAGTATTTTGCAGTGGTAAATGAATCGTTATTTGAGTTCTTTTATGAGAATGCATTTTCTGACCATTCCAAAACAGATGGCCGGGATAGCTCTTCCAAAATGTGTTTAAAAAATTGTTCTTTGGGAGAGACATAAATAAAAAAAATGTGTATGAGTGTATTTAATTCATGCAAGGACTGTGCTGTGTGTTGAGGATTTTTATTAAAAACTAGAAAATATAATGTTTTGTCATTTATACACCTATAAGACATTTGGTAAAAATAATATGCAATATTTTATCCTTACGTGTCAAAGATTTTACTGATTTGAAAAAATTCAGCCATAACCCCTTTCCAACAACTTATGGCTCCCCCATTTTCATACTTTTCCTGTGGCCCCCTAGTTTTTTTCCGTGGCCCCCAAGGGGGCCATATGGCCCAGGTTGAGAAACCCTGAGTTAGACAGTACCATGAAAATAAACTCGAAACATGTTCTCATAGAAAAAAAGTATTTCTTGTAGTCCCGAAACACGTACATGCAATCTGTTTTGCAATTTATACTTTATATCGTTCATTTCTCAGTTTGTTTAGACCACAAGGGTAAACGTTTGCATTTATTACTAGTCGAAAAGCTTTTTTTATTGAAAAAAAATAATAATTCTAATCACTTGTAAACAAATTTATGTTTCTTAGTCTAGTACTGAATATCTGTCTCTTTGCAGGGTGTCTTCGCCTTCCTCGTCTTTTTCAAAGATGGCAAATACATATTAAATCCATTAGCGAGGTGGTAAGTGTTCCAAAATTTTGAATTTACTTTGTGATCCCTTCCTAGAACTGTCTAGCGCGACTCAGTAGCGAGTGATTAGTGAATTCACTGGTTAGTAGACGCACGGGTTAATAGGATTACCTGATTATTGTCACACAGATGTAATGTTGAAGTGCATTGCACGCCTTTTTAGCCTACTCTCCCGTAAAAGTAAAAAAAATAATAATAAAGCATGAAAGAAGGCTTAATGTATCGTGAAAATATGGTTAGAAATCAAGAAAAGTCAAAAATAAATTAAGTAATTAAATAAAGATTGAAAAATAAAAAATTTGAAAGTAGGGTTTTGAGATGGAGGAAAAAGTGTGTCTGTCGGTCTGTCCCCCCTAATACCTTTTGAACGAATTGTCCGATTCGAAAAATTCTTTTTGCATTCGAAAGATCTCGGCGAGGACATTTCATTTCCATATTTTACTTTTTGATTTGAATATTTTTTCGTTCAATTTTGAACGGTTCAGAAAATCTTAACATTACCGTCTATGGGCAAATTATGAAAACTCGGGGAGTAAGATCCAAGTTCCTATGAACAAACTTATTGGAAGAAGCTATCGGCGTGGAATAGTTTTTGATTTGAGCAATTTTTGTTCATTTTTGAACAGTTCAAAAAAATTAACGTAGCGCCTACGAGGAAATTTCAATCCTATATAAATCCTGACCTAACGGACCGATTTGCAAGGAACAAACTTGATTAGAAAGCTCTTATAACGTAGAACATTTGTACAGATAGAAAGTTCATCCACAACTAACGAGCCTATTTACCTATGATTGATTGGGATTTTCAAGAATAGTTTTCAATTAATGAATGATTAAATGAATACGTGAACGAATGAGTGAATAAATACATGAATGAGTGAATGAATGACTGAATAAATGAAATAGTGAAGGAATATGTATTAACCGTTGAAAAACGTATATTTGAGGCAATTAAGAACTAAAGCTAAACGAGAAAGAGAGAAAGATAGCTAGATTATAAATTTGTTGGGTGTATACGGGAAAGTAGGCTCATATAGTTCGACGAAACTTCTTGTTTTAAAGTTGAAATAACCCCAACCTAATAGCTTTTCGGGTTTTATTGGAGGTTTTTAAAATTTTATTTTGGTTTTCTATAAAAGGCACCTTTTGTTTAGGCGGCCCGGCGCCTTTTTGACATGGCATTGTCGATCGTCGTGCGTTGCCCGACCTCGCAAGCCTCCTAGCTGGGCCCCGAGCCTGTTGCATGTCATCGCTCTTGTATTTGTGATTTAACTTTACCGGGATAGCGATAAAGCCTCCAAAGGTTTTCATTTCGTAACCGTAAACTTTGCGATAACGCCGGCGTGGTGGCGTCGTGGCAAGGCGCGGGACTCGTACGCACTAAAGCCCTGAATCGCAGGTCAGAGGAGCGAGCCTGGAAGTATCGGTGGATTTTCAAGATGCTGGCATTTGGCTTGGATGCTCTCGGCTAAATTAAATTCCCAGTGCAATTTCGCATCAATAGAGTCTGGGTGCTCTACCTTTCAAGTGGAGTAACTGGACGTCAAAATTCTCATGTGGCGATGGTACCACACTCATTGTGGTGCCGCTGAAAGAGCTGGTACCAATCTCTCCGGAACGCACTAGGTCTGCAATTGGCAGAAGCCAATAGCAGCCCATTAGAAATAAACTCTTTGCGACAACTAATTTCCAGTGGATGGCGTGGTCTATATTCTTATAGTTCTAAAGGCTGGTGCTGGTTCTGTTCTTGACATGCAGTGATACCTAAAGTTTTTATACTAATTATATAAAAATGGTGTCATTTTATTTTATGTTACTGTCTTGCAGTTTGAGGAAGGTGCGCCACGGATTCTACTCGATCAGTGACCCACAGGAGTGCCTCGATGCAGAGGATCGACAGCTGTGCAGCCAGTTTCACACATATCACTACGAAAACTGCAAACGAGATCTCCCGAAGAAGATCACGTGAGTCAATTTTCTCTTTTCAATTTACATTTGCAGCATCAGCTCCGACTTTTTTTTTTTTTTTTTCTTTTGATGACGACTACGAACTATGCGCCCTGCCTCCGTCGTATATGTTTTTATTTCATATAATACATATAAAATAAATGTTGAACAAAATGGAAGCAAATGAAAAAAAAATGTTTTGTACGCTTAAATTGAGAAATTACTGTAATAATGAACAATAGTTATCTGAGCGTTTAATTATTGTAAATTAATGATAATAAAAATGCTACAACTAGCTTAGGTAGCAGTTCTTTGATACTAAGTAAAGTTTTTTGTAAAATAAAAAAAAATAATAATAAAAATTCAATGCGAAATATTGGAAGTCAACTTACGATATGTGGTATACTAATGTGCAAAAAAACTACCAGAGCACGACAGCGTTCTAACGAAATATCCCCCCCCCCCCGTGCTCGAGTTTGGTGCTCACTGCACTAAATGAAAGAGAGCAAGACATACGAAATGGTTTGATCATTCAATGTTCCTTTCTCTTAAGGGGGGGGGGGGGGTGGTAACACCCACTGTTACTGCAATGAAAAGGGAATAATGCTAAAATTCCAAATTTTAAAAAACCCGGAGAGAGGAAAAATCGTTTAAAATAATAAGAAAAAACATCAATGGGAGTCTTGCTTTGAACACAAAATTTAATATTTCCGCAAACACGCTCTAAGTTCTCTAGACAGCTCCGTACTTTTTTAAAATTTGCATTTCCTACATTACACTGAACGTCCCGTTCTATATATATATATATATATATATTCTAATATATGAGGTTCCTTCACAAGCTGATACACAAAAAGTGTTCATGAATTTTCGACGAACTTCTAATGTCTGTGTGCCATGAGAAAAGCTCCCACAGCAATGTCTAGCGGATGGCGGTTAGTTGTCATTGAAATGGACTCCGTTCATTCCCTGAAGGGGTTAATAGGTATTCTTAACTGGAAATATTTCGTCATTCGTCTTCAAAGATGTTAGTTGCGAAATTAAATACGATAGAAGCAGAAAAAGATGTGGTACACACTCAGAAACGCATGCTCAAATTTCACGAAACTTTCGTCGTGCTTGACGAAATGGCTTCGTGAAAAATGCACAGAGTCAACCTTTCGTCAGATTGGCGAAATTTGTGTAGTAACTTTTTTAAGTCACGTGATCGCGCGAGGAAAGAATCGTTATAAATGACGAAATTTTCTTGACGATTGAACAATCGTCAAAAGTGAGAGCTCCATTTCCGAGAGTGTACATCGGAGGAAAAAAAGCTATTGCAAAGTTGATACTAACTGCTCTAGTACGGTGTTTTAACCCCGTGATGTTATGTCGGGCCGGCTCATAATTTTCTTTCTACTCCATAATTTACTGATTTCATTCCTCCCATTTTTCCAGGAAAAATAACTTCCCCTACAAGGAATGCTTCACGGGTACAGAGTTTGTGGATTGGCTGATCAAAGTTGGACTCGCCAAGCACAGAACTTCCGCAGAAAATTACGGCCAACGTTTATTCAGGGGAGCAACGCTCATAAGTGTGGATGGAGCGGTCCAGTTTCACGACAATAGTGCTTATTTGTACAAACTGACCAGGGCAAGTGACAAACTGCAGTGATTGCAGTTGGTTGGGAAAAACATTCTGTATATATTTTGTACATTTCTTCTGAACGCTGCATAATTCGTATGTGTAACTTCATATTTATGTTTTATTACAATAAAATGGTGGCATTGTGTCATTCAAAAATTTTGGAGTAATATTTGAATATTTTATGCAAGAAGTTTGTCCAGAATTAAACCATACCAACATCTATTTTCTAACATTAGGTTAGTCTCATTTTTAATTGATTTAGGTTGCAAATTGTATCGAATATATCATTTTAACAATTACAACTATTTTCTCAAAACAATACATGTCTTTTTTACATAAAACGAGAATTGCGAGTTAATATAATAAAAACAATAACAAATTTATTCATTCAAACTCTGGGACATTATGTTTCAGTAGATTCTAACGATACTATAAACATTTTAAGTTGAAGCATGTTTTTCTATAATTAAGCGTATAAAAGCAATTATATTACAAAATTGAATTTCAACAAAATATACCCCTAATGTAAAATTTTTATATTTCATAACAAAATATTTTTTAATCTCTACCAAAAGCAAGCGGGGGGGGGGGGGGGGGGGACCTAGCAAATTTAGAATGGGAGAAAAAATACACATCAATAAATTATTCATATTAAAAATAAAATCCACTGCACATTTTTCTTTTGTTTGAAAAATAAAGTGCTTTGACTTCATGTTTTTTAAATTCAATTATTAAATGTTTCGCATTTGTCAATGTTATGTGGAAATGTTATTTGTCAATGTTTATGAGGAAACTTTGATTTTTATTAATAATATTTAAAAAATGCATTTTAAAATTTTTTTACAAGGATCTGGGTTTTAAAATTTTTACCAAGACTGTAGAGAAACAGGATTTTGCTTGAACAGCAGCAAAAAAATTTGCTGTACTCCACTGCTCTAATATTTTTTTTTTTTTTTTGTTTACTTTTTAATCATATAAAAAGAAATTAACTTGAGACATAAATAATATAATCTATTAAAACTATTCAGAGTTCGAAGCGAAGCCAGATCAGGTATTTAGAAGTTGGAGCCGATCAACTCAAAAAAAAGAGGCTAACCCAAACTCCTGTTTTTTATTTCGACAAAGAATGTTATTGAAAATATTACGTTTCAGTGTATACTACGTACGAAAATATTACTTTCAGTATGCTTTTCAGCGACATATTGAGATCAAAGGTTTATCACAAAGTGGATGTCCAGAAGTTTAGCGTAATTTTCTGGTTTTCCTCCAAAGTTTCTTAAGAGCAAAATTAATAAACCGTCAACAACTGGCTCTCTTTCACCTGAAAATCTGTGGCAGTTCTGGAGATGGACGGACGGCATTACAGGCAGAGATCCTCTGAGGATTTGAGAGAATGCATTCTACACCTGATCAGAAGGAAAATTGTAGCATGGACTGAATATTTATTGACCGACCCTGACTTGTTGAAAGGTACAAGTTTTCACCTAACTGATGCAAAAGTTCTTTTCATGACTGGTCATATCAGCACTCTGCTATATACAGTAAAACCTCCCTTAACGGACACCTTCAAATAGCGGACAAGTCCCAGTCCCTTAATACAGGGTGAAATAGACCTCCGAATAGCAAACAAAACCCCCGGACCCAAGACTTTCATTCAGGGTTTACTTTATATATATATATATATGCAGATATGCCAAAAATGTCAAGAAAAAGTTAGAACGGTCATCTCTTCATTTTTCTCTGTGAGGCATATTTGGTAGGGCCCAGAGATTCTTTTATCATGATGTACAGTAAAAAGCTATGTAAAGAAAATCTGTAAAGATGAGGATATTATCAAGTCCATAAAATTGGCTAGAATGAGATGGGCAGGCCACCTCTTGAGAATGAATGAAGACAGAACATCTTTTAAGGTTTTTAATGCAACTCCTTTTTGCGGAAGATGTAGGAAAAGATGGAGGGACTGCCTGGAAGATGACTGTACTGTACTTAAAATAAAAAACTGGAGGTAAATTTCTGGAAACAGGGCGGAATGGGAAAAATTTCTGAGGAAGGCCAGAACCCACAAAGGGCTATCCCGTCAGTGCTGAGGATGAAAGTAGAAAGCAATATCAAAGCTTATTTATTCTCGGTAACATACTAGCATAGATTGTTACATCACTGTTGAATCCGATTAAGGATTTTTGCGAATCTTGAGCTTTACAAGATAACAATTCAGATGGAATGATTTCTTAATCCTTTTTAGAGTTCCTATGACTTTTCTCTGCCAGACTCCTACCTGTTAGCCGAGGCCTTAGGATTGCTTGCGCACGGGGCAAGGTAGTAGGGTCGACGGCTTTTACATGCACGCATCCCCAAGCGTACATGGTGGGTTCTCAGCGGGTATCGAACTTGCGACTTTCCAGGTGGAAGTCCGACACTCTGACCACTAGGCCTACATTGCACTGTGTTGTTTTTAAACAACACCTCTATTTTCGTTCACAAAGCTCTTGTTTTGCATTATTTTTAACAAGTGGCCTTCTTTCGTTTTATTTTGCATGTAAGATCATATTAGTTAATATAGCTTCCCCTAGATCTTGTAAACTGGGCTCAAGGTTCATCTTTTTCCAAAAAATCAACAACCCGCAATAAAAATTTGTGCAGTGTAGGGTTCAAATCTCTTCATAAAACTATTTAGAGCAAGGTAAAATTTCATTAAACAATAGTACCTCTTTAATTTGAATTAAATAATTAGTAAAATAATGCTAATGCTTACATTAAAACCTGTCATTTCTATTCCACTTGTAGGTGAAATTCTCAGTTTTATTTGTATTCAAAACAATACAGAAAATACATTAATTTTAGATAGTTTTAGATTCTTAACAAACAAGAATTTAATCATACATCATAGATTAATGTGTAGAATTGGTGTTTGATTTTGTGAATACATTTAAATTTTACAAATGCTTTGTATTACAGTAGAACCTCAGTAGCTCGACACGCGGATAAATCGACTACCTTGGTAAGTCGACATTTCCCTCCCCTAATGGTTGGCCCAATGCTAGTTTCAATGGGCGAAAAAATCCCTAACTTGACACACAATTTCCAGGAACCCGTGTAAGTCGACCTCCATTTTGTATTCTTGTTAACTTTTTCTTCCGGTATTTTTTTTACGGTGTACAATTCTGATTATTTTATAGTGATGTTTCTTTGTCAATAAATCAATTCTCTTCTGAAAAGTATTCCTGGAGGATTCCCCTCGTACCCTGGGGAGCTTCACCATTTGTGAGGAATGCGTGAATATTGACACTGAACTGAATCGCAAATAACAAGCTTAATAGAGTTGAGTAATTTATGTTTTCTCTTCAGAGTTAAAAACAAACAAAAATTATGGATTTTTTCTCATGAGGTATTCTGATTTGCTGTAATGTGTTTTATATTTATTTGTAATGTATAACAGTTCAAAATACTACTAATAATAGATAAATAATAGATCGGGATAATTTCACACTGGAGTTGGCTTTTATAACTTGAATGGTATGTAAATAACAATACAGACCAATTTTAGCAATCGAAATTGCGGAACCTCGGTAACTTGACACCCGCTTATCTCGACATGTTTACATGTTCCCTTGGGGTGTGAGTTATCGAGGTTTCCCTGTACAACGATTTTCTAGAAATTTTAATATTCGGCCATCGAATGTTCGGTATTCGGCCAAATCATTATTCGTTACATCCCTAGTATACAGACTAATTTGAGCACGCTGAACTCATTCTGGTAGCCAAAGATAGGCTATTCCATTTAAGAATTAAAAGTTATTGCTCATTTTAATATGAATATGGTCCCTTATAGAAAATTTATTCCAATAATTCAAAAGTAGACATTAATTGATGAAGATCGAAAACCTTACTTGTGTTTCCAGAGCGTATGATGGCCGAGTAATTTTGAGCATTTGATAAATTGGAACACTTTAAAAATTAAATAATAATACAAGAATCAAATTTTAAATGCAGTGCTACAAAGAAATCCTCAAGTTAAACATGATCTATTCTTAAATGATCATATTCTTTATATTAAATCTTTCCTGATTGCTCCTTTCAAAATCAAAGGTTGAAGTTACACTTCTTATTTCTCGTGCCTGTAATATTTCTGGGCAGGAGGGTTCAAAAGTAGGGCACCAAAATGTTAAAAACAATATTTTCTTCCTTCTGGCAAAAAATATTTATTTCTTATCTTATACATCTTAAAAGACAGCTTTGGATTATTTATAATGTAACAGGATATGGGTTTTTGTTAAATTTACACATTATTTTCATGATATGATTTACATGTATATAGGCACTGTGTTCCTGTTCTCCTATAAATTATGAAAATGTTAATATCTTTTTTTTACATTTTGTTTAATAAATCATGAAAAAAAGAAAATATTTTCTTTTAAATTATCCATTTCTTTTAATTAAAAAAATATAACACACGTTTCTCAGTTCAATTCTTTTAAGAGCTTAAGGGTGAGATCTTCCAGTTACAAATCAAACATCTTCCAACAACTTCAAGAATTCTTACTTTAAAAGGCCAATTTTTAAACAAACTTTTAAAAATAGTAAACATTATAAAAATTTTTTTAAAAATATGATAATGTGAATTAATAATTTACTGTCTAATATAAAATATACAAAGAGCAATGTACCAAATGCGTGTAATAGTGAAGAGTACTTAGTTGCTAATTGTCAAAATAAATCATATTAGAGATATAAGAGCTCTCTGTCCAAAAGAATATGATATCACAAGCAGAAGTTAAAAATTTCATGCAGCTAAATATTTGAAATTAATTTATTTTTAAATTACATACAAGCCATTGTACAATCTGCCGTCAGTAATAGGCACAAACAAAGTTTTGTAATAATGTTTGAATCAAAACTACATTTTTATTTACTTCACTTATTAATGCTTCAATCAAAAACAAGAAGCAGTCTTTAAGGTATTTAGAGATCTTTAAAAAAATTTCAGAGTTCGGAGCAATAAATTCTTTGAAAGTTTGTTCCAAAGACATGATGATTCAATTCAACACTCTCCTGATGCAAAAGTAATGAAATGAGAGCACTGGTAAAAAAGGCACCATACAACACAGGAGAACAGGCACATAATGGTTGCAGTTATTTTTTCTCTCCTGAAAACTTTCCTTGCCGAAACATAAAATAAAATTTTTGTATTTTTCTGTATGCCTGCAAATAGTTGTTTTACATATTTGCGTACAATATAGGAACATTTTAAAGTAAGCTTCTCATGAGAGAAAATATTTGATGAAAATTCATTTCAGGTGGGGGGGGGGGGGGGGGGGGAATACATAAAACTCCAAAAAAATTTTAGAGCATTTCAAGTTCAATAGAAATTTAATCAAAATCAGATCGTATTATAACATGAGGATTTATTTCATGTACAATCGAAGCTGCCTCTTCAATTATGATAGCAGAAGAACTAAAGTGAAAAAATTCCAACATCTCCAAGTGATTAACGAGATTTCTCACACCCTCACCAGTTAAACTGCAATCTAGAATAGTAGCATCTTTAACTTTAGACAAAGGATTTTCACTCAATATTTCCCTTAATACTCTGTCATTCAAACATTCAGCAAACTGAATGCAAAGGGTTGTTAAATTTTTACAATTTGAAAGCAAGAGTACTAAAGTTGATTCCTTAGCACCATACTCTCCTTCCATGCTTTCGATAGAAAGTGATCGAAGATTGGAGAAAGTGGAACATGAAGCACCATTCACATAAGAACATTCGGTTTGGTATTCTACTTTCAGTGTTTCCAAATTTGGACATGCCTTGCCAATAGCAGCAAAGTCCACACTGAAAAAATTCAATACATGAAGAATTTTCAAATTTGCCCCAATTTTCTCCAAAAGCAGCTCAACTCCAATTTTAAAGTCGCCCCCTGCAAGTGGTTCCCACTGAATTAGTAAAGACTTCAGATTTAAAAAGTCACTCAATGCATAAATAGTATTGTTGTCATTGGCTAAAATATCCAACTCTTCCATCAGAGGACAAGTAAGCGTGGCGATATGAACCGAAAGTAAAGACGCGCTGGAAAAAGGAAACTCTCTAAATATATTTCCCAAGACACATTTCCTCAACTTGTACTGCCTTGATAAAGTCCCATCATATATCTCGTCCGTATGAAGACATTCCAAGCTCTGAGATATATCACAGTTGATTTCTGTTAATTCACGACAGTAATTCAGCAATATAGCAATATCCTCACTCGATATTGAGTGCCTCATGTCTTCGTAAACATCGAGGATTTTCAAAGAAATGTTAGAACAGAAATCCCCATCCCCTTTGTCAAGTAAATTAAACAATGGAGTACTCGGGACAAAATTCAGTCTCAAAATTTTTAGGTTGGTACAATTTCTTACTGCTTTCAAGTCGAAAGCTATGCATGATTCAACAAGCTCTAAATTTGACGCAGTATTCAAAACGCATTCCAAGGCAGCACTTCTGATATAAGTTTTAGAACTATCTGAACTACAGTATATATTGGAACAGCAAACATTTCTTAAGATTAAAGAGCGCAAACACTGACAGGCCACAGAAAGTGACATCAAGATGGAGACCAGGACTTCTGACGTCAAAACCACATCTTCAAGCTTAAAGTTTTTGATACGACCACTTGTGACCAAATGATATATATCACTCACTTTCAATGAATCAATGGGTGTAATCTGCAGAACACAGGAAAGTAAATCTTCAACAACTGATGTTGGTAAATATGAGAACGAATTGTTCCCAATGTTGCTGTCATGAGTTTCATTCCAATAATGTTGCTTCAGCATTACCGCTGTTTTCCATAAACATAAGTTGTACAGTGAAAGCTCACTCATTTTTTGGTGTTGTGTAACCTGTAAGAAAAATTATGGTTAGAGAATGTGAAGGGGAAAATAACTAAAATTATTTTTTTACAAAATGGGAGATGCATCAGAGAAACCACAATGATAGTAGTCAAGAGATATCTGAATCGGTGACTTTTTCATGAGCACCACTAATGAAAGCTTTCATGATTCAATAAAAAGTATTTTTCTCAAGCATGGACTAAAATAGACTTTTTTTCCCATTTCTGACTAGTTGAAATACTTTTCTAAGGCTGAGAGAAGTGATATATATCATACTTCTAATATATAATTTTCTTATAAAGGAAGTTCCATAGAGAAAAGGAGGTGGGGGACTAAAACTAAACTTTTCCTTGTAATATCCTAAATATTTTTAAACCAAATCCTAAAAGAAAATTGTTTTACTATAGCAGTAACATATAAATAATGCCTTATAAAGTTATATAAAGGGCTAAAAATGGCAAGTAATTTTTTGCTACATCAGGGGTTGCAGTGGAAAAGTAAAAAAATATAGGAATTTTTTGTATGAAATATAGAACGAAAAGTGCCCAATTTTGCATCCCCAAATTTCACATATAAATATTGATCAAGTAAAAATTAGAGCTAGTTTTCACCGCAAGTAATTAAGAAGCAAAATTTTATTGATATAATTCAGGATAAAAGCAACAATTAACAACAACCACAATCACGAAAATGAACCCTTTACAAAAATCGCGATTGCCAAATGAAACTACACATTTTCAATTGTAAACATGTTGTTTATTACATTTCATTTTCCTTCCTTTAAAAGGTTTATTTCTAAAATACTACAGCAAAAACGTTTCTGATGTTTCTCTGAAAGCGGGGGATCGACTTAAAAGCAGGTCTCCAGTTACTATTTGTCTAAAAGTTGGGAGTTTGACTTACACGCGAGTATACATGGATAAGATTTTGTTAAAAATTAAAAGACACTTCATTTGTTTACTTCGTATCTAAACTTAATAAATAGTTGAAATGAAAAAAAATACAAATGATTGAATAAATTTGCCCTGAAAAAGCTTTTTATATAACTTTGAAAATAATTGCATAAAGCCATTTTGAACAAGACAATAGTTTATTAAATAATGGTATTTCTTTAATTTGAATTAAATATTTATTTAAATGATGAAAATGCTTACATTGAAATATAAGTATTAGCATTCCACTTATGGATGAAAGCAGTTTTATTGCATTCAAAACAATGCAGAAAATACATTAATTTTAAATGTTTTAAAGATTTTATATAAACCTAATTAACCCCCCCGAGACCTGGCATCCAATAAAATGGATGTTTTGCTTTTTCTCCCTGTTGTGACAGATTTTATTTTAGCAAGCAAGACCTGGACTGGAATTATAAAGGAGGAATAGGAAATCCCTTTTTAACTTTGAGAATTTGGAAACGGTAGTTTATTTGTTTACAATGTGGCAAAGAACACGAGTCAAGTTGGATTTCGGCGCTCTCGAAGTTGTTTTGATTTTCACATTATTTTTTTTCTTTTATAATATTGGTCTAGGAGTTTTATACAAGTTTGATCTCTTTTCTTACGTTATAATTAATGAATAAAATTTCTTGTTTATCTATTTTTGTGTAAGAATTGCATAGTTGTACTGCAGTTATGACCTCAACATACATTCAAATGGATGCGCCCATCCAGAAAAATTAAAAAAATTCAAGTTTATTAATTTCTTGAAAAACATCACTTAATGTTCAGAAAAACTAATAGTTAAGAGAATATGTGTATTTTATTTTGCTCAGGTCTCGGGGGATTAAAGCATAGATAAAAATAGTTTAAAACTTTGTGCTCATTTTTAAATTTAACAAATACTTTTAAGTACAATAAATTTTCAGACGTTTCATAACTTGGCAGCCGAACAGGGTTCGTGATTTTTTAAAAAAATATATTAAAAAAATCATTTTTTTAAATTTAAATCAGATGTTTTTATTTCAATCAGATTTTTTTTTTTATTTTTTTAAAAATCCCTTAAATACTTTGGATATTTATTATGTTACATGCATAGAAACAATATGGCATCTTAAATCAATATGCAAAAACACACTTTAAGCTATTTACACAGCAATAAATATTTTTTAAATAAATTTTAATACAAATGCATGATTCAAATGAAACTTAACCCTACCAGAAATAATAGTACACTCATAAGTACAGAGAAAATGAACAAATTTAATCTGAATTATTTTGCTGTTGAAAGCTGAAAAAAAAGTAACAAGTGTGTGTATTTTACATTGAGTGTACTTTTTTTCTCTTTTATAAATGAAAAAGCCTCGAATTATTTTACCCATTTAGTACAATCATATGCTCACGCCATTGCTAAAAACTGAAACTTTTTTTTAAAATCAAATTATTCAAAACTTCCACAATAAAAAATATTTTAGAAGGAAAAAACCTTAAGCTATTAGGGAACATGGATGAAACTTTAAAGATACATATTCTAAATTCTAACAATTGTTGTTTAAAACACTATCATTCTGAATTATTTATTGTGTGGCATTTATTAAATTGATCTAAAATACTATTTTTAAGATAAAAAATACAGAATGGTGTATGATTATAAGGAGTTTACAATATGAATAAGTGAATGAATTATGCTTTGCTGTTAGGATGCCTAAAGAATAAGAGTAATACAGTAAAATTACAAAAATTGTCCTAGTGGACCTAGGAAGTTTTGTTTGAAACAGTGGCTGTAATTGCAGCATATTTCATTTTTACAGCTTTCTAACATTGTAAAATCAATGATTTTTTTGAAAAAAAAAAAAAAAAAACAGTTGATTTAAATCAATGATTTTTTTAAAAAATCATGATTTAAATCAATGAACCCTGCCGCCGAATAATTAATATTCGGCCAAAGAAAAAAGCCGATTATTTGGCTTCAGCCTGAGAGAAATGGTCAAATATTTGGTATTCAGTTATTCCGCCAAACCACTATTCTTTACACCCCTAATACAAACTAGGTTCATTAATGCAACATTTTGAGGGGTTGAATTCGAAGTTTTGAATCACAGAAATCAAAGACGGAAAATGGAAATGAAAATTAGGGGAAGGAGGTAAAGGCTTAAGCAATCTACTAACATAAAAGGAAACAAATGTTCAACACACAATTAGATTTCTCCTAACTTTCTTTTCCAAAAATAGCCTTTTTTCTTTTTCAGCAAAAAAAAAAAAGCTTTGCATACATGATTAAGTACTTTTAATATTGTTAGTAGCATTGTCATGATTAGCATCTTTGGCATTCAGCTGCTAAATGATTGGTGCAGCATCAGTGGCATCTAAAGATGATATAAAAAAATTTTTGGATAAAGATGATAATTTTCGTTTATGCCCCAGAAAAAAGGATCAATTATAGTAAATAAGATAAAGAAGCAACTACACTGCTTGCTATCAGACATTAATAAAGGTTACTAAATGACTATTTAAAAAAAATTGAATTTTTTTGAAGACTTAAATTTTTTTCTTCTAATTGGTGTGTTTTCTGAGAATTACCCATATACAGTAGAATTAGTCCGTGGGCCGAAGTCTCAAAAAGAGCTTAAAATTAATTTTCGTTCCGCCTCTTGAAGGGCAATTTTATTCTGCCAAAATAAAGCATAATATTGGCTGGTAAATGTAAATTCATAAAGTTCTCCAAAATATGATTGTTCATTAATTCACAGTAACTAAAGTTATGAGGAACTATTTCATTTTCACGCTAGCGCATGGATATCCGAAAAAGATAGCACTGTGACGTCACTAAAAAAGAAATTGACCAATCAGAGCAACAGGAGCGGCCCGCTGTTTATGTTTTAGTAGCGCGTTCACTGTCTGATTCTTTGGAGTTATACAATTCTTTTTGCTTTCACGCTTTTTTTTTTTTTTTTTTTTTTTTTTATGTTAACGCTTTAAAAAAACTGTCACTTGCAGTTTTAATGTAAGGGGGTATGTTAGTTCATTGACAGTCATTTTTGAGTTGTTCATGCAACTTCAATGATTTATTTAAATAATTTTTATTTAAACTTTTAATTCTGTAGGGGAAAAATAATCCCCTTCCTAAAAAATGTCAATCGATTTTTTTTAACAATTACTACGTCACTGAAAATATTCTTCCTTTTAAAAAAATCTGGGGATATTCTATATCATTCCAGACAAATATGCATCAAGGACGTAGCCAGAATTTTTTTTTTTTTTTTTGGGGGGGGGGGGGGGCTGACTTTGAAACACTTATGTTGAGGAAAGTTTTAGGGAGGAATATATGCTACAACACAATCCCGGCCCGTGGGGATACCCTCTGGATACGGCCTTGATATGCATTAAAGGGGGACACAATCTCAGGGCACAAATCGGCTTTTTCACTTTTTATCTCTTCAGAAACCGCTATGACCCGTTTATAAAAATTTTGGGTTTTAAGAGTTAATATAAGCAGTAGTCATACGGGGTAATTCCTGGTAATGCCTTTTTTAGTTTTATAAACTGGTATAACAAAGTAACTGCTAACTGAAATATGACAAACGCTCCTTAACCCTACACCGTGCAATTTTTCATTTCTTTGTAAAGAAAAAGGAAAGAAAAATTGTATTTGTATGTGCTAGTTATAAGTAGAAAAAATAATAAAATTTTTTTTATTAAATTCGGAAGAATAGAATCCGAGGAAATTTGACATGTTTTTTAAAAACAACACCAAGCATTTAGGGGTAACATTAATAATTTTTTATATAATCATTTTAATAAATGAAATAAAATTAATAATAAATAGGTATGCGTTATAATCATAAAATAGCAATAAAATAGTAAAATTTATTAAAATAATTAATTTTATTATTATTTATAAATTGAAAAAATATATCAAAGTAAAAATTTGCCCATGTAACTATTAATTATTAGTTACATGTGCAAATTTTTTACTTTAATTACCAATAAAGTTTAATAATTTCACTAAAAGGTTTTAAACAAGAAACCTAACATCTGTAGGGGGTTTGATGCAATAATGTTTGTTTCTTCTTTGGTTGAGAGTCAATTGATTTTAAAACAAAATTCTTAAAAAATAATTTAGTCAACCACTTTACACTAATTTGTTATATAATTACAAGAATAATCTTCCAAAAGATACCAAATAAAGTGAAATAGAACAACCAGAGACACCTGTTCTTGTTTACACTGCAAATAATGCAGGAGCATAAAAAGTACCCCGAATGTACGGTGTTGTTTTAAAATAACAAGTAAAAAAGGTGCCTTAACATGTATTTTTCACGAAAATTTTCGGACAACTTATATTTATTTTATTTTAACACTATGTAAGCAATTAAAGACTATTTTTCAAAAAAATGTTGCTTAAAATTTGTAAAAAAAATTAAGAATTAGTTGTATTTTGTACAAAATCAACATGTGTTACAATTTGTGAAAAAAGATGAAGCTTGAGTCCAGTTTACAAGATCTAGGGGAAACTGTATTAACTAATACGATCTTACATACAAAACGAAAGAATACACCACTTGTTAGAAATAATACAAAACAAGAGCTTAATGAACGAAAATTAGAGACGTTGTTTAAAAAAAAACACAGTGCTGTGTAGGGGCAACTATTCTATTTCATGTTGGAAGAAAAGATTTCTTCCTCGCCTCGATAAGTGAATTAGTGGTATCAGAAATAAAGTTCAAGGACATGAACAATAATAAACTTTGCTTTGATACCACATGTGTCAAACGTAAAGCTGTAAATAGTGCCTTGAATAAGATGGGAAAACCCCTACCCATCTCAATGCCAAATGCCTGTATATTTATGTGTCTAAAAAAAAATTCTCTCTTGATAACATATTTCCGTTTAACAATGTAGTGTAAAATTTAGCTCGCAATGTAAAAGATGCAATATTTTATTCAATAACAGAATGGATACTTAAATGGAAGACAACAAGGACTGAGGCAACTGTGAGGTAAGTCCTCTGATGCGTACCCACTATTTAAATTACTGCTGAATTAGAAATGTACAATACAAATATAACACAGAAAGCAAGCGCTCCATACGCACGTAGAATACCAATATAACACATGTGCTAATAATATATAATATATCTTTCTATTATTTTATTGTGCACAGATGTAAAAAAAATATAGATTTTCAGAAATTTTGGAGGAAAAAATATGTTACTTACTACTACAAAAACATTTTGAAAACAGATAGTCTCCAAAAATTATACCTTTTTTAAAGATCCAAACCAATGCTTTATTTAAAACAAAATAATTCTCGTTGATGCTGTTTTATATTACAAATAGCCTATGCTTTTGAATCCAGTGCATATAATTTTTGTCTATATTTAAATACATTGGTCGCAAGAATTGATTACAAGAGCCTTTTTTAAAATGAAGTTTAAAATAGAATAATAGCAAGGGTCGAAACCTTGTTTACAAACAATAATGTCAGCGACTGATGTTACAGTCGGCGTGATTGGTTAACTTCGCGGAGCAAAAAATAATTCGATGATTTCATTGGAGCAGAGTATGAATACATCGAAAAAAGAGTGCAAAAGGAAATCTCTTGGTATTAAGTTATGGCCAAGTATTTTTTGGAGAACTTAATAAAATTAGAATTACTAGAACATTTTAAATAGTTTCCTTCAAAGAAAAAATTGCCCCCAGAGCATCGGAACGAACTTGAACGATAAATGCATTGGGCCCACGGACTAGAACCCTGATTTAACTTTCTCCTGTATTTAAAGTTTTTTTTGTTGGTCCCGAATTTCTTGAATACTCTTAATGTTTTTTCTTCCCATACAGTGTTTCCGCATTCTCAGCATTCCCGCTTTTACCCAAATAATGCTGATTTGTTTTTTCTCATTTTACTATAATGTCTTAAACATTACATACATTTTGAGACCAGAGACATGATTTATACCATTTCTCATAGCTCCTTTCCTTTATTAAGAAGAATTTTCTTCAAAAGCCGGTAGGAATGAAAGTCACACATGCAGTGGAAAGGGAGGTTTTCATTCCTGTTTTTGGTGCATGCACCTTTACTCAATGTAAGTTTTTTTTTTTCTCCCATCTTGTTCCAACTGTAGTTACAGAGCAGAGGAAATAGACTGCACATGTGTTTCTGGAGCTGACAAGAACTCCAATACCTTTTGTAATTTGATCTCATTTAGTACACATTCACAATAATTTGCCTTTTTTAAGAGTAAGAAATCTGGAATTATGGCTTCTAAGCATGGTAAGTCATACTCATTAGTTGAAAAGGTGCCCATATCAGAAAAAGCTCAAAAGTTTCATGGGACTGAAGCTGAGTGACATGAATCACAGGAGCAACATTTGAAAAGCCTCTCAGCAATTGAGAAGGCTCTTTTTGAGATTTAAAAAAATATATCAGCCAAAATAAAATTATGGAAATTTTTAAATGCAGCTGAACTGTAAATACAATTCTATATTGTCATACTATTTAAAATCAATGTTAATTATATAATGAAATGTTGTAAATGTTTTATACTATTCGAGTGTACTTCCATTCAAATTATTTTACAGTATTTATTGAAATTTTGAAAACACTCTGAATAATGTTTTCTAACCTGTTGTGTATTTTCCCACCAGACCCGCGAAAAACTTTAATTCAGGGCTCTGCTGTAATACTTTAGGCTCCAGCAATGACAATTTGTTTAAAAAGTTCTAAAAGCTTCATTCAAAAAAAAAAGAGAACAGAAACCTTATATACTTACTCAAAGCACTAAAAGAGTTAAGTAGATGTTCTTGGTTGAGGCTTGTAGCCAATTCTCTCACTTATGATAGATTGTTTTGATTTAGTATTTTGTACATTATCCCCAATATCAGAAGTTTCCATATCCTTCACTGAAGATGAACTTTTCTGCTCCTTCTCTTTTTTCATATTTTCATACTCTTGAAGATCTTCCACTTTGAGTTCGATGCGAGTTGGCACACGTCTGAACATCTTTTAAAGTTATTCTGAAGCTAAGAAATATTTACAATTAATATAAATACTTAATTTATCTATACTAATATTATAAAGCTGAAGAGTTTGTTTGCTTGAACGAGCTAATCTCAGGAACTACTGGTCCGATTTGAAAATTCTTTCAGTGTTAGATAGCCCATTTATCGAGGAAGGCTATAGGCTATTTTTCATCACGCTAAGACCAATAGGAGCGGAGCGCCGAAAATGGAATAAAATAGTCCTTTTCTATCGGAAGAAATTGTCAAATCCTTTCGAGCTTGATACCATTGAAAAGGGCGTAAAAACTACTTCAGGAACAGTTTTTTGCTACGTGCTAAAATTCGAAGCCTCTAAATTAACTAGAAAAGAAGTTATAAGCGTTTTTCTCTGTAGTTTGAAATTATTTTTTCCCGGCAATTAACTTTAATTTTATTTGACCCAGATGATTAGTACAGGGTGGGGCAGAAGTATTGACACGGTTTTGAGGGGGTATTAAAAAAAACTAATACAACTTGAGACTTAAAACTTTTTATATTTTGATCAGTATATAATCCCATTTTTTTACATTAAGTTTTGAATATCGCTTCAGCAAGATGGTGGCCTTCAGCAGCGATACACTGATCCAGTCTATTTTTTCACACAGAGAGAATCGACTGCATCTTTGTGTGGATTTCAATATCTCGAGCGTAATGTTAAGGACATTAAGTTCTTTTTTTTTTTTTTTTTTTTTTGTGGGATTATTTGGAGGAGAAATTTTGGAAACATCACCCCCATACTTTAGAAGTGCTGAAGGACCGAATTATCGAGGAAATATCCGCCATAACCCTTAAAAGGTGCAGAATAGTTTCCCAAAACTTCAGAAATGGACTGCATCAGTGTATTGGTGCTGAAGGCAGCCCTCTTGCTGAAGTGGTGTTCAAAACTTAATGTAAAAAAATGGGATTCTATACATATCAAAATAAAAAAAAGTTTCAAGTCTTAAATTGGATTACCTTTTTTATACCCCGTCAAAACCAGGTCAATACTTCTGCCCCATCCTGTATAAAGCAATACATTAGGTTAAGCGAATTTGCATTAATAAGGTGCGATTGTATTAAAAATTTTAAGTTGATCAGGGGTCATGCCAGAGGAAATTCGGGACCATTTCGGACCCTTCACAAAATTCCAAGCTTTTAAATCTTACTTTTCACACCATTATTTAATATAAAAGAGGCAAAAAATAAATAAATTTTCATCACTATATGTTTAAATTATTAATTTTCTGAAAATAATTTGGTTTCTCACAAAAATCTCCTTTAAAATTCACAAAAAAGCGGACCCTGTTAAGAAATGCTGGATTGACCCCTGTGGATGAGAATTCGGAAAACAGTTACCATTAAGTACCGACATATATGTATAAACATACACCCACACACACACAGATATATGTAGAAAGAACTGGGAGAGAGTACTTTAAAGTTTTCCTTTTTGAATTTATCAAAGGAAATTTTTACTTAATATTTTGGAAACTCTTGGCATGAGTTTTGAAGATATTTCCATGTAGGCCCAGTAGCAGAATTTTCTGTTTTAATTTGCAGCACAAGTTTCAGAAGTCAAAATTTATCTGTGGCACTAAATGACGTGGAACCAAATTTACAATCATAAAAATAGCAAACTATGCTAGTTGACATATAACAATAGAATAATGCATCAAGACAATAAATGTTATAACTATTCAATTTATAAATAAATTAATAAAATTTGCATTAAAAAAATTGTAAGGGGGCTAATTAATCTGCAAGATTCAAGATAAATCTGCAAGCACTTGCTGCTGTGCTGCACAATTTCTGCTACCGGGCATGTAGGAAACTTATATTAAGAAGTAAAAGAACTTAATGCATAATCGAATAAAATATAAATTTTATTTCAACTAAGTTAATTCTAAATGCCTGATGTAATTCAGCAACATTTGAAAAAAATATGTAGAAAAGACACTAATTTTCCGAACACTTTAAAAGCTTGACATTTCTACATTCAAGATTACAATTCCTTTTTCTGAAACATTTCAAAATAATAAGGCAAAGGTTTTCTCCTTGCTTAAAACAAGAAAGGTCAAAATTTACTTTTTACTGGCTTATGCTCACAAGAGGTCATACAATTTAAATGTGTGGCTTTAACACTCCGCAATAATTTAGACTATGAAAGCATAGTTTCCTAAAAAAACAAATAGAATAAAATCATTTATTGAAAAACCTACTTTTTGTTTAATTATAAATTATGCTTTTCGAACAAAATCCAGTTTATTTCACAGTATATGCAATTAACACTAAATCAGTGTGAACATTTTCGATGAAGAAAAACTTCATGAAGAAAGAGTCCTCAACATTTCTTTTTCAACTTCCCGTACACATCATGAGCTAAAATGTTTCCATTATATTTACTATCAAGACAATATTTAAATAAATTAAAAAGAAACATTATTGGGGTACAGTACAGTAAATACTAGTATAAAATGATGCAATTTCATAGTATTAAGAAAGCATCAATGCATAACAAACAAATGTTCATTTTTAAAAATTTACCGCTGTTCATTGCAATAGCTTCAATATGCTCATTTTGTTTTATGTTAACATTTAAAATCACTTGTTCAAAATTATGCATCACATATTTGTTAGTACATTTGGGTGAGAACGAGAACGTACGTTTCAGAAGCAAAATTCTTTGTAAAAAATAGAGGAAAAGCAAGAAAATGTTAGTTAAATTAAAAATATGAAATTTATGGCTTCGTTTTTAAACGCTTCGATAACATTTGACCTACAACGCATAAATAAAAACAATACCATTCGACAGTTGATACCACTGATCTGGAAACTCGTCTAATAATTGTTGGTCTATGTTTTGTTGCCACTTTTTCTAAATGATTTCTTTATATTACATTATATTACATTTGGAGCATCAGCTCTGATTTTTTGATGAGGTCTGCCCGGAGCGGGAGTTGAACCCACTGCCTTTCTGCAAAGCAGATTAATGATTTCTGTGAAAATAACTTCTGGGATAACCTAATAACTCTCGGGGCCTCAGTAGCTGAGCGGTGAAATCGACTGGCTCCGGTGCCTCCCTGCGCGGAGAGAAAGAGGCGTGGGTTCGATTTCCACCTTTGCCCTGGGTGTGTTTTCTTCTTTGTATATTAAAATCTGTTGTGCTGTCTTGTTCTATCTGTCATATCGGACGAAAGTTTGAGGCATATCCTTGAGAATAGCAAATAAACTCGAATATTTATGTGATCTGAATTGGTCGTAAACAAACAAACAAACCTAACTCTCTAAATAAATTCATAAAAACAATGTTATTCTCATTAAACATAGTAGTTTTGTTTAAAGAGGTTTCTAACTAGACACAGAAATGAGATCATTCATAAATGATGTCACGCTTCGAGGGGGGGAGGGGGGTTCGTGAAATTGTGACAAGGGGAGGGGAGGGGGTAACAAAAAGTGCGACATCATGCTTATGCAACATAGCGTGACTTGTGACAAAGGGAGGTATGGGGGTCCGTTGAAGTGTTGGGGTAGTAAAATGTATGGGTAAAAAGTGTGACATCATTTATGGACGGTCCCTAGGTACAAATAATTCTCATTTCGAGGCGCTCTGATTTGATTAACGGAAAGTCACAGCAGTGACCTCAGGAAAAATTTCCTTATTGGCAAATTTTACGGTTTTTTGTATATTTATTATACATGTAAAAAAACGTTCACTGAGTACTAACACTACATATGTATATATAACTGACAGTAACATTAGTCAACGCATTATATATTTTATTTTGCGTAAAAATGATCATTAATGCTCAATACATCATATTAATCATATTTGATCGTTTTAATACTATTTTAATATTTCAACGCCAGAATATCATGTATAAATGTATACTTGCCCAATAAACAACGGGAATGGTTAAGAATTCACTTCAGAATCTTGTATTTGCGTCAATTTTTAGAATAGCATTTTAATTATTCCACTTCTCTTGTATTTCAGCTTCTTATTCAGAATTAAGCATTTACCCATTTCGAAACTTATCCATTAAAAGGGGCACAACCAATATGTGTAGGGGAGGGAAACGGGCGCATACGTAACTGTCCCCGTAAACCCTGAAGCACTATTATTGTCAGTTGATTCATATGTACTTTGATGGTTTGAAAAGGAAGGAGCATTTCCTTGTTGCTCTATTTATCCTACAAGACAATTTTGATAGCACATGAGTGCCCATACCAAGAGACGAGGGGTCATAGAGCAAACTACGCTATTGAAATATTCAGGGGAAAGTGGGTGTTTTCAGAGGTTTTTGGGTACGTTGGAAAAATTACAATCTTTGAAGGAAAAAATTATTATATAAATTTTGCTCATACTTGTTATGCTTTTATCACGTAAAAAAATGGCGTTTCAAGTTCGGAAAAATGAACTTCAAGCTTAGCAATATATACAAAAGCTGTTCTTATGCGTTAAATTCTGATTTGGCATGAATTTACCAAACTTTTATCAGTCAGATTATATGCAATAATTTATGTGAATGGTATGTGTTTAAGCTTGAATATTTATTAAATACATTGCAAAAATCGATTAATACTTTCCCACAGAGTATCATAATTTTCAATAGGCGTTTAATTAGGATTTCAGGTTTACTTCATTAAGATAACGCATATTACAAGCACATTCTAAAGATATTTCCCTGTTTTTACTACCGAAGTTTAAAAAGCTAAAACATTTGTGGATATTAATTTGAATAGAATATTGAAGATATTTTGCATGGCATATGTAAAGAAATACTTGAGGATTTAATGTTAAACTGGCAAGTCTTCAAGACATCCTTTATAAAATTTAACAAACAACGGAATTTTCTTTTTTCTATGGTAAAATTAGTTTAAAAATCCCCGACTTAAATTTAAATTACCTGGCAAAAACTCGAGAATTTTCATAGCTTACTGAAGACCCCACATGATTCTCACCGGGTCACGATTTTTCTCTGCCCAAGCAATCTTATAGTTGCATCTTCAAAAAACGAAACTAGTTAAGCTTGAGGAACAAAAAATTTTTATATATAATCCTTTTATCATAAAACAAACAAGACAATAATACGGATTATTTCCAATGCTATCTCCTCAAAATTTTACCAATGCACTCACTGGTAAATTTTGTGTCCTTTCACTGGCTTGATATGTTCATTTTACTTGGTTGTTGTGCCACATTTTGTTTGAACGCTCAAAACAACTCGAATCAGTAACATCAAGAAAGAATTGAAATAGGCCTTGGTAGCCTAGTGGTTAGGATGTGGGTCTTCCAACCGGAAGATTGGCTGTTCAACACCCGACCCGCTGGAGACCCCCCATGTACTCTTGGGGATACGTGCATGTAAAATCCTTGGACACTGATGTCCCGAGGCAGTTTCGAGGGGTATCGGAGGGTGGTGAATTTCCCTTCCCTTCACTTATGAGCCGTCCTTCTTGTAGTCTTGAGCCGTCCTGTCTGAAATACATCTTGAGCCAAGTCGTATTTCCACCGTTGTGGTGCTCATCTATAAAACGGAAGGCGCTCTTACCACCCTAATTCCCGCTCGCTCTAAAATGAAGGGGAGCTTGGATACCCAAGCGGCATTAGAAACAACAGCAGAATAGAAGTATACCATAATTATACAATAGAAATATTTCAAAGTTAGCGGCAGGCATCAAATGTTGCAGTTCTTAAAGATATTATAATTTTCAAAAATCAAATTGTGTTTAAGTGTTTATTTATTGGTCTGGTTACATATAATTTTAAATTAACTTATTCAATTGTGTTGTATTTTTTCAAGTAAGATTGCGGTAAAATTAAAAAATAAAGGAATTAGCCCTTTTTTTAATGTATGATTTAGAGCGCTGATTGAATTTGTTGACGTTTCTATTACAATAGAACAACCTTGATAGTCAGAAGTTTAGCATGGGTTCCATGGTAAAATTAATATTTAGCTGATGTTATCGTTATACGATTCTTTATTACTGAAATAATCAAATTTCATTTATATGGTAACAAAATATATCAATTTGTCCTTACATTCTTTTATTTTCTGTAAAAGCATGATCTTGAAAATCTAATTTAGCAAGTTGATGGTGAGAGAAAATCATTCAGCCATCACACCAGTGGCGGATTCCAGACACTCGAGTTGGGGGAGATTTTAATTCCCTTTTTTTTTTTGACATATATGTTTAGAACAGCTCTATTAGGTTCTTATTGCCCCTGCCGTGGATCTCATTTGTCGGGGATCGCCCCAATCACCCCCCTCCCTCGTGGATGCACCAGTCCATCATTTCCAACCAATGACACATAAAATTAGAAACATTGACAGATTTTGCCACACCTTTAACACTAGATTTACCAGGCCGTTTTCAACCATTTCAAAACTCTCCTTTTACACCAAGTTGCTACTGCTTATAATAAAACTTTCAGTCACATTAATTTGTCCTAGTTACCGTGTATAGGAAAAGCCAATTGAAAGTTGCACTATAATTAGTAACAAATTATGCAAAATGGAAACTTCGAAACAGTCAAAATGACTGGTCTGGTAAATCTAGTGTTAATTTTCCACGGATACAAGAAAAATTGCTCATAAAAAATAACTAAAATGGACAATGAAAAAAAAAGGTGGCTTATTAATTAACAAGCATAAGACAATACGTTTTATATTTAAACATAATTTAATTTCAAGGAAAATAACTGAAGTAATCTATGTTACATGCATCAAATCGCACGTGTAAAATCAGTAAGCTGTAGCGAAAAAAACAAAGCAAAGCGTTTATTCTGAATACGTTTTAGTCACTTACCTTAAATCTTAGCGCTCAATAGGATACATAAACGGCAACAAGCCATTTTGTATTAAAATTCAGAAAAACTTAATTATATACTTTAAAAATAAGTTAAGTCGTAAGATATATACACTAAACACTATTGACTTCTGAAAATTGCGTTATTTTTATCCCACATATAATTAAATATCCAAAGGAATTTTGATGATTTTAATAACAACATCGGCAAAAGATGATTTGGCTTTTGATAACCTAAATCACGATTCATTTTATGTAACTAAATAGATAACTAAAAACTTCAAAAACTTTGATACATCTTTTATAACTAATGAGGGGCTCAAAAATAGTGTCACACTTTTTTTCAATCTATTTGACCCTATCCACCTTTGTCGCCAAAATGTCATTCTTCCCTACCCCTTCTTGTCCCATGTCACGCTATATTACATAAACATATATACAAGAAGTTCAGAAACAAGCACTACTTCATAGATCACATCGCCAATTTTATTTTTGAACTGTTAATGACATTTGTGAGCATAACACTAATAATGATAATATGTGCACTTAATTTGCATAAAATGGAATTTTGTTTACAACAGAAATATAATTAGTATATAATAGTAGAAAATATGGAATGGTTCCATTTCTGTAAAAATCACCACCCGCGTTATTTCGTCTTAAAAGTGCAGATGCCCATGAAGATTTCCTTTTCAACTTAAACTTTTAACTAGAAGTTATCAATTTAAAATTTGATCAGAATTGATGTTGTCGATACAAAATGAAATCAATGAGAATACAAAACAAAAAATATTTGTTCTGGTGATTTTAAATCTTTTTATTTTAGCCGAAATGTGTGGCGTCACTCTTCTTGCTACTCCCTCCTCTCCTTAAGAGAAATTGTCGCAAACTGTCACAATTTCTCGAACCCTTCACCCCCTCAAGGCGTGACATCAATTGTGAATGACCCCTAAAAAAAGATTGGGAAAAAAAGAAATTATATGAATATTACTACTACTGCTACTAAAAATAGTAATAATAATAACAATAATTAGAATGAAATCATCTTTCAAGAGCTTCTTTTCTTTTCTTCCTAATAGGCCAGCGTATGGTCATTAACCTTTGCAGACCTAGTGCATTCCCCGGTAATCGGCATCCATTTTTTTCAAGTAGCACCACTGTCGGGGTATGCCATTGCCACTGAGAATTTGGATGCTCAGTTTCCCCTAGATGACGGCACTTGAGCTCTCACTTGATGTGAATTGCACTAGGTATTAGGGTGGGTCGAAAAAAAGTAATGTTTTTTTTTTTCGAAACGCTATACCGCAGAAAACTTGCCTCTGGGGTAGGTAAGTAACATGCAAATTAAAAAACAGATTTTTATGGGACCCCTAGCTAGCGCATTGTACTTGAAATTTCGATTTTTTTCGAAAATCAAGTCATTTTACAAGTTTTTTCGTAGAAGTCAACAATTATTATTTTTAACTGCTATAGCGAAAATCATTTATTAAAAGGGTTGAAAATCACACAAAAAAATTAAAATCGTCAAAATCTCCCAATTTGTTTTAGCGCAAAAAACTCAAAAATCGGTAAATTATCGCATTTTTGGGACATACTAACACCTTATGTGAAAAGCATAGTCCAGCATACTGAGTTATGTGTTAATAGCCCATTTCTTTCTTGTTTTATATATATATATATACTTTTCACTTCATTTCATTGTAATAGAACAGCGGTAATTGTAATTTCCCAACCGGTGGTTCGCGAACCCCCAGTGGTTCCCATGGTGTGCGAAGGGGATTCGCGAATATAATATTGCAATGGCGGAATTTTTAATTGCTAACGTACAAGAAAAAAACTAAATAATAAATTTACATACGTATTAGGACGGAGTGTAAAACTGATTTTTTTAAATAAATTGCTTTTCCCGATAATGCATAACAGTTGTGGACTGGCATAGGAAGCATTCGTACAAAATTTGAAATGCGTTTATTTCTACCATTGTCTGATTTCGAAAACTTGAATCACAAAGTGGTATCCGGAAGAAATTTCATCATTAATTTAAAATTTTTTACGTATGTTTCTCCTACCATTTCCCCCCTTTTTCCTCGATAACGTGAAAAAAAAGTCGGAAATATGAAAATTTTCCTAAATGTAAAATCTTGCATTATTTTTGGCTAATTTCTCCCATACAGGCCGTAAAGTTTAACCGAAGATATTTAATGATTTATTTTTTAAAATTTTGTATTCGCATTCATCAAAAATTATTCCATCTGTTCTGCATGTTCGCAATGAAAAGTTTGAATACAAATGAATTTTAATATTGTAATTTTCCAACTTTTGCGAATGTTGAGCAGAAAGATATTTATTGATTGATTCAAAATTGTGTACCTATGGTTAGTTCTTATGATATGGTTAGTTCTCATGACACTCTGCTAACATTTTTTTCGCACTAACGGTAAAATAATTTTTAATTAAGATTTTTTTTACTGCTCTATTAATAATTCAAAAAGAACATCTAATAAAAAGTAATAATTAAAAAAGCATATGTATTATCTTGTAGCTGTATTTTTGCTTTGGTTCAAACTTTACAATAATCTGCAATTCCATTCTTTTTGTGATGAACTATTGTACTAAAAGCAAAATAAATGTGCCAGCAAATTTTGCATTTTTGCTACCCGTTATTAAGGACTACAGAAAGGGGATCGCCGTTTTCTTTCGGATCTTATAAGGGGTTCGCAAGAAAAAACAGGTTGGGAACCACTACACTGAATGAAATCTATTTTACAGAGGTTCGCAACCATTTTTGTAATTCATCTAGGTTTACATTTTCTTCGCGTCGCGAAATAGGGAAGCGAGGAAAAAGGTGGGAAATGGTAGGAGATTAGAAATTTTAAATTTATCAAGGAATTTCTTCCGATACCACCTTGTGATTCAAGTTTTCGAAATCAGACAATAGTAGAAATAAGTGCATTTCAAATTTTGTACGCATGCTTTCCATGCCAGTCCACAACTTTTGTGCATTATCGGGAAAACAATTTATTTAAAAGAGATAATTTTTACACTCCTTCCTAATGCGTATATAAGTTTATTTAGTTTTTTTCTTGTGCGTTAGCAATTAAAAATTCCGCTATTTTAACATTATTTTCGCGAACCCTCTTCCGACACCTCGTGAACCATTGGTTGGGAAACGCTGTTCTATTACAATGAATTGAAGTGTTAAGTAAAAAAATAAGAAATGGGGAAAAACTCAGAACTCAGTATGCTGGACTATGCCTTTCACATAAGGTGTTAGTATGTACGAAAAATGCGATAATTTACCGAATTTTGAGTCTTTTGCGCTACCACAAATTGGAAGATTTTGACGATTTTAATTTTTTTATGTGCTTTTCAACCCTTTTAATAAACGATTTTCGCTAGAGCAATTTAAAATAATAATGGCTGACTTCTGCGAAAAAACTTGTAAAATGACTTGATTTTCGAAAAAAAATCGAAATTTCAAGTACAATGCGCTAGCTAGGGGTCCAATAAAAATCTGTTTTTTAATTTGCATGTTACTTACCTACCCCAGAGGTAAGTTTTCCGCGGTATAGCGTTTCGAAAAAAAAACATTACTTTTTTTCGACCCACCCTACTAGGTATTTCATTTAGCCGAGAGTATCCAAGTCAAACGGATACTCAAGGGATCTTTAACATGCCGCACAATCATGCGACATGGACGCAGGTGATTTTCTGCATCTTGAAAATCCACCGACTTGGACCAGGTGCAAACCTGCTATCTTGGGCGTACGAGACCTGCACCTTATCACTACGCCACCCTGTCGACATCTTTTTCAAGAGAAAAAGAAAAAAGAAAAGAAAATTACTTAAAGAAGTATATTTTCATTCTTGCTATTCCCGCGCATCGCTTTTTGACGAGTTTTTGCGTTCTTGGATGGAAATATTCTCTCGTGCTTTGATTTGTTCGATTGCATGTCACTGAAGGAACGCCAAATTGACTTCGTAGATTATCTGATCGAAATAATTTTGTTTTAAATATTCATGGATTTTTTAAAAAGAAATTATTGTAGGAACTAACACGAAACTAATAATAAGACGATGAGAATGGCATCCCACATTATTTTATTTTGTGTTTCATTTAATGTTAGTTTTGCAAGTACATTTTTAAATAGAATTTTTATTTTTCTTACGTACAAATTTTTTTCCCAAGTAATGAGACTGATAACTTACAGAATTATGACGTTCATAACCCCTTGAAGCACGAGTTTTCTTCGGGAAAACTGGTAAAAAAGGATCGAGTTTTTTTTTTTGACAGAAAATTAATATATAGGTGTTGTATCAATTACGAGATACAAGATCGCCCGTGTGAGAAACGGGCATGTGCAAATTTGTCGGTAACTTTCGCCTGTGTCAGACACGGGCATGTGCAAATTTGCCGGTAACTTTCGCCTGTGTCAGACACGGGAATGTGCAAATTTGTCGGTAACTTTCGCCTGTGTCAGACACGGGAATGTGCAAATTTGTCGGTAACTTTCGCCTGTGTCAGACACGGGCATGTGCAAATTTGCCGGTAACTTTCTCCTGTGTCAGACACGGGCATGTGCAAATTTGCCGGTAACTTTCTCCTGTGTCAGACACGGGAATGTGCAAATTTGTCGGTAACTTTCGCCTGTGTCAGACACGGGCATGTGCAAATTTGCCGGTAACTTTCTCCTTTGTCAGACACGGGCATGTGCAAATTTGCCGGTAACTTTCTCCTGTGTCAGACACGGGCATGTGCAAATTTGCCGTTAACTTTCTCCTGTGTCAGACACGGGAATGTGCAAATTTGTCGGTAACTTTCGCCTGTGTCAGACACGGGCATGTGCAAATTTGCCGGTAACTTTCTCCTGTGTCAGACACGGGCATGTGCAAATTTGCCGGTAACTTTCTCCTGTGTCAGACACGGGCATGTGCAAATTAGCCGGTAACTTTCGCCAATGTCAGACACGGGCACGTGCAAATTTGCCGGTAACTTTCGCCTGTGTCAGACACGGGCAAATGCGTTAAGGGGTTAAATTGATGATACTTCTCCAACCTGAATATACCTCAATACTTTTTCAATACCTAAATCTCAATACTTTTTCAAAGAACATTTCAATGATACCAAATATATTAAACGTCCTCGAAAGGGACGCTCTGACAATTCTTAGTGTTCTTAAAATCAACTTCTTTAAATATGTTTAAATTATTGTGCTTTAAATCTTTGTAATCTCATCATTTTCATAGGTCTCTCAGGATCAATTTATAACACCCCGAGTCGCCGTGTGCTGTATGGGAGGTATTTTCAGAGGTTAGACCAGCGTTTCCCAAACTGTGGTACGCGTCCAGGCGGATCGAATTTTCCCAATTAGAGTTGGGTGAATTTTTGCTCAAAGTTAAAAAGGAATTTTCGTTGTTGTCAAGAAAAGCATTGCTTTTGTCTGTTAACAACCACTTATCTTTGTGAAACTGCTTTTTCCGATATGATATTTGTAAAAAATAAATATAGAAACAAATTAACTGTCGACCCAATTTTGAGGATAAAATTAATTTCTGCTGAATCAGATATCACCTCGCTTGCATCTGCCATGTAGCAGCAACCTTCTCATTAATTTCGTTTTTTCATTTTGTTTTTACATATATTTTGTACTTTATATATTCTAATGTGTTTTGGAACTACCTATTAAAAATATATTTTATATACTTCATATATCTTATTTTATATATACAGCTTAATTTTGTTAAACTCTTTTCTCTGCATTAATAACTATCAAAAATAGTGTGTAATTTATATTACCTAGTCGTCCTATTATTTTTCAAAACCTATTAGTATTCTATCCAATTACATAAACTTAGATTCGCAGTGGTATGCAAATGGTTTACAAAAAAAAAAAAAAGGTGGTACGCGAAAAAAAAAAAAAAAACGATTGGGAACTGCCGCATTAGACTGCACGTCATTTTAAATGAAATGCATTAAGTCAGTCAGTGGAATTAAAAAATAACAAATAAAAGTGCTAGTTTCATTTATTTATTTATTTTTTTTTTCAACATCAATGTGGCCTTATTCTAATTGCAACTTTTCTCTCGTAATGGGCATTGGCAAATTCTTTCTAAAACCATTTCTAAAAGAAAAAGCGCGCACATGAACATGAAAATTGTGTGCTTAACATTTGATCTTCCTACTTTTAAAATTTTTAATATTAGCTTGAATGGGTAAACAAATAAATCTGATGCCTCCTGAATGTTTGTTGAAAAATGTGCAACAAACCTGAATTTTTTGCTGCATGTGTTTTGTTTAAAAAAATATGCTTCAGGTGGTATGAACATTTATAAAATCTAGAAGAGCTGTTTGTTTGAAAATACAATAAAGAATCATCACACATCGCATAAAAAATCAACTTTTCTGCGCATGGCAGAAAAGAACGAATCGATTCGAGTTTTTAGGGAAGTTCATTTTGCAGTTGCGTTTGTTCAGTACGTGAATCAGAGTGTTTGCTTCTTTGTTTGTTGAAACAAACTAAATTTAAAAACTGGCATATAGCATCGGAAGAAATCAAGCATGCTAAAGGAACAATAACGAGAACAGAAACGGCACATTCCTTATAGCAGCAGTTTTTCTCTTGAACGTGAATGGATTCCGCTTGGCACTCTGCTCATAAATTTTAAACAAATCTAAAAATATTTTGCTGTTAGGATATCTACATGTAAATTTGTCTTAACATACATTTTTTAAAATTTGTTTAAAATTTATAGAAAATACACGGATATATACATAGATGTTACAGACTTTACATTATTCACAAATACCGTGAAATGCACCTTTGATAAAGCTTACGGATGTTACAAGTCTATATTTTTTTTCGCAAAGTAAAAATTTTATGTTTAATCCATAAACATGAAAACAAAGAAACTCACATGCAACCACTGATTGTGAAAACTTAAATATGTCAAAAACAATTACAAATTCTTCTTCTTTTTATTTTATTATTTATTACTATTTTCCCAACGCATCTGAAACGTTTCCATTTGTGCACGATCGGAAAATTGGATAGATCCAGCCAATAGCAAAAGCTCACATTGAAGGCCACAGAAATAATGAGTAAATGTGTAACACGTTGCAGCAAGGATACTGGGATGGGAAACCCATTGTGTGTCATTATTCAGGTAAAACTCTTGTTCTTTTTTCACTGCCCTGTTTTAGCTCTTCGTCTGCTTAATCAATAGAACGTTTGTCTAAAAGAATAAGGTGACACAATGTGTTTTATAAAATGACATCATTGTCCTAAAATTTTCTCATTAGAATAAATATTTGTAACAGTTACAGAATGAGTTCTATTTTTTCTGTTAAAATATTGATGCGTAATATTTAGAGCTGCCACGTGGTTCAAATTCGCTTGTGAAATATTTGGAAATTTCAAAGGAAAATTAAGGTATAAAAAGAGAAATGTTAGGCAATGCAGGAAAGAAAAAAATGCGGGGAAAACCTTTTTTAAAGAAATTTTGATAATAGAATTCTTTTGATGATGAAACTTTCGAGATGACTTTCTGAAACTTAGAGCTGTGAAAATGGCACTGTGACAATAAACTGTCTCAAGAATAAGACTTTTCACTGTCAAACCACGGAAGGGAAGGACCACCCCTCTATTTTTTTTTTAACTTTAGGTAGGAGCGACCAGGGATATTCTGCCTGCTTATGGGTTATTCGAATTTTTTACCATAATAATACAAGCAAAAAAAAAAAAAAAAGAATAAATAAAGAAAGAAAAATATTCTTTAAAACACCTATAGTGTTTTTTTTTAATACAGTGGAACCCCGCCATTCGTCCGCCTCGCTATTCGTTAAACTTTTTCAAGTAAAATTCTACTCGCCATTCGTACTTGTCCCGCGATTCGTACGACGCCAGGGGCCAGCTGGGTTGCCAGTTTGGCTTTTTTTAAGAGAAAAATCGAGAAATACTGGCCATTTCGCCAAATACGACGAAAGTTTCGTGAGATTTGAGCATGCGTTGCTGAGAGTGCAGTCTTTCGCAAAATTCGCTCGTAATTTACGTTGTATTTCCTTTTTTTATTGTTGTACACAGCTTTACAACTTTTATCTTGTTCATTTCGAATTTTGTTTGTTTAAGGGAGTTTTCATACCAAATGCGACAAAAACAATATTCTTGTTTTTTTTTTCTTATCTAGTGCATATTTTTGAAGGCAAAAATATGCTTTGCATTTGCATTGATGAGAAAAGGCAGGAATATTGTTTTTGTCGCCTTTTGTATAAAAGCACCCTTATAGTTTGGAGTTATGCTTATATTAACCTCTCCTATTGAATTATCTCGTAATTTCTGACGATCATTACGCTCTGGTGAAAAATGCAACAATTAAATTTGACCACCGTTTTAACGAATAGTGCAGATGCTAGTGGTGGAGAATTATCGATAGTTCTGACATCGATAGTTTTTTTCAATCAATCGATACTATGCAATAGTTTTTGTGATGGCAAAACTGGAAGTTTTTCTTATTTATATTCAACTTCTGTCTTGGAATTTGCAGAAAGTACGTTCATTTACTGTCGATTTAATATTTTAAGTGTTAAAATTTTTTTTTTCTTTTAATAAATGACAAGCCCAATCCTTTAAATAGTATAAATGTTTTCTCAAATTATCTCATTTAAATCAACTAATGAACAACAGAAATAGTTTTTTCCTATATCGTTAGAAAGAAACTTTAATTGTTATTGTTTTGAACAGAAAAATTCAATGTTTTTATTCCTTATGTATGATTGAAATATACGCATCTCATGGTTACCAGGGGATTCGTGAGCACTTTTTATCTTTAGGAAAGTTATGTATTTTTTAAATGTAACATAGCCATTTTTTTAATGTTACATTTTCATTTAAAAATAATCAACTTTTACTCATCTGGAAAAAAATAAAAACTGTGCAAAAATTGAAGTTTTTTACTTCGTATATTTTTTTCTAGTAATTACTTTATGTTTTTCTACACAATAATGGATTTCTTTTTACATAGATATTCAGTTTATTATTATTATTATTGCTATTATGTAGTGGTAAGTACATTCATTTTCGATTTATTTGACACTTTTATTTTAGTTTTCTAATGTTTTTATGTTATTCATTTTTTCAGGAATTTCTTGATTTTTTTCTTTAAAATCAGATTTTTTATTTTTAGATATGTGCATTTATTTTCGATTTTAAGTGCGATTTTACTTTTTTAAGCAGTTTTAGTTTAAGGATAAACAATGTAAGCAGTTGTTAGCGCGATGCGAACACTACAATACTCGTATCGCATGCACTCATAACATCGAATTCCTTACTATCGAAAACTATCGATAACTATCGATAGTTTTCCACCTTTAGCCATTGAGTTCACGAAACTTATTAGCTTTCATTATTGGGAAAAAAAATATATTTTGAGTAATGGATCTTTTGTCTATTAATTTATGATCGACTGATTACACGTGGACGTAGATTCGACATTGACACGCTTGTTTTAAAAACGCGATGCCGTATGCCGTAGTCAAAAGACCAGTAATTTCCCCCCTTCTCGGTTCTTAGTCCCGTAAGAGACTTACATCAGATGGTAAACATACTATGTTACAACTTGAAATCGGCATGCTTTAAATTTTTATATACATATAGAAAGACATAACATTAACTGGTAGTCTAAGAAAACAATAAGTACTAGTGGGCAAAAATCCATTTAGTTTGATATTGCTTAGTAAGTTTGCGCCTTTTCCTTAACTAAAATAGAAATTAGAGCACACTCACATACATACAAAAGCTTTTACATTGAGAAGCATATTATTAGTAGCATTAGCTTGCAGGCGAGATCTAATGTTACTTCCTAGATAACGCTACTCGAGCAATGGTTAAATTTTTATTTCTGGGCCGCCATTTGTTTTTACTGATGTGCCCAGCGTTACATCGGTTATCTCGAATCGTGCATTATTCTTTGGCGGAGAAAAGAAGTGATTATTTTGTTTTTTGGCAACATATGTGCAGATAGTAAGATGTCTTCAATAATGATAAAATAAAATCAAAAGATTATTGAACTTGAAATTTTTAATCAGTCGCAATTCACTAAGTCAAAGCGTTAATGTTCTCTGTTATCAACTAAATATCAAAGCGGAGGGGGGGGGGGGAGAATCTGGGGAAAGCTGATGCAATCAAATGTAAAACTTCGAAGTATATTCGCATAAACATAAAGAAAATGGAATAATAGAAAATCAAGGGTAACGACATAAAACAGTTGCAATGCTCATTTTCACAGCTGCAAATACAAAACATGTAATTGCAATAATAAATGCATGTAATGGTAGTAAGCACTAGTTCGAATTCTTTTAAATCAAACAAAAATGAAGTTTGTTTCGAATGTCTTACATAATTCAATGAATTTGGAAAGGATTTCAACAAACAGTCGTTCTTTTTAAAAATTAAAATTGAAATTCTTTAATTTGGCATTGTATTAGGAATCATTCATAAATGATGTCAAGCTTCGAGGGGGGAGAGCGGGGTTCGTAAAATTGTGACAAGGGGAGGGGAGGGGGTAACAAGTGTGACATCTCTGCCTGTGCAACATATCGTGGTATGTGACAAAGGGGAGGGGTAGGCTGAATTGTGACATTTTGTGACAAAGGGGGGTCAAATATAGGGGGAAAAGCGTGACATCATTTATGGACCAGTAGCGTAACTATAGGGGGGCAGAGCTGGCAAAATGTCACGGGCCCCCAGCCCGAGAAGCTGCGAGCTCAGAGGTAACTTTGCATTTTTAACAAAATTTTGCATAAATTATAAATTTTATATAAATATTTAAATTAATTAAAGTTAGACACGAATAAAGACCATATACAAATACAAACAAATTATTAAGATTTATACGCATTCTAAGAACAGGATCAATTTTTGACGCATCCAATATGTTAACCGAGTCCAAGAAAGTACTGATCTACTAAAGAAGGCTCCAAAAATTGCTGAAATATGTTTATAAAAAAGACATACCTGAATCATTTGTCAGAGAAATTTTCAGTTTTCGGTCCACCTTCGGAGATAAAATTAAAAAGTCTTCTTGTATTAGAGAACTTGCTGATTTATTAATAAAAAAGAATCATTTTACGCCCTCCCTCTTTCCTGAAGTATATACTGCACTGATGTTATTTATTACAATTCCTGTGAGTACAGATACTGCTGAAAGATCATTTTAGAAACTAAAATTAATGAAAACCTACTTAATTAACTCTAGCTAAGTAACCTGGCTACTCTGTCTATTGAAAATTCTATGGCCCGATCTTTAAACTTTGATGATATTATTGATATTTTTGAAGAACAGAAAGCTCAGGGAAAAGAGTTTTATTAATAAATATCTTGTTCAGATTAAATTATTATTTTATTATAAATATGTAATACCTATGGGCTTTTGAAAATAAAATTTATTCGATATTTAACTAAAATGCACACAATATTAGTAATACTGTTGGGTAACTACTTTAGTGACTTGTTAAAATTAAATTACAACGTGACGATTTTTTCTGGGGCTCCATCCAATGAATTTGCCACGGGCTTCAGATGGTCAGATGGTATAGTTACGCCACTGTGTTGTACAGTCTCTTATGGTTGTTTTTCAAGTTTTTTGACAACAGTTGAAGAATTTAGCGATTTTATATACATGGTGAATATTTGTATACTTGGTGGCACGTATACGTGCTACGTGGCATTTTCGAACGCAGGGAGATGGTTTGTTTGAATAATATTCGTGATGTTTCTAGTTTCTGCTTAACTGGTAGGTTGCTCTCATATGAGAGCGTCGTTTATTTGACCCCCTCCCCTCCCTCCCTTCTCAACAACTGTGACCAGCTGTAGCTGTTCTCCCCGAAGGATCTCCCACCGCCTTCCTTTTCTACAAGACAGGTGGTACCGCTCGCCGCGAAAACTGCCTGCTGAAATAACCCTTTTTTTTTTTGAAAAAATATTGACGTGAAAGTTTAGTAATGACTTGTAGGATATTTGAAAATGTTTACCAATATTGCTGTTCTTTTCCGTGAGTGCAATGCATTTTTTATCTTTTAACTGTTTCCATTTCCCAATTGGCAACATCCATTTCTGTTTTATAAATTAGCAATCCAGTTCTGTTTAATAAATTTGTCAAAAAGTTCTTTTGATGTCAATAGATTGTACATTGTTAATCGCAATGGCTTTTTTGTGTTAGTGTGCAAAAATTTAGAAAAAAAAAACATGAAATTTGTTGTGGAAATTTGAAACTAACAAAGCTAAGGGGGACATTCTTCCGAATGTTCTAACAATGATTTTTATTAGTAATTAAACTATACTGTAATTGAACAGTAGAATTGGTTGACTCTCCAACTTAATAGACGCCCCATCTGGGCTTCAAAGTTAGTGGTAGTCAAACCTATCTATTTTATGACGAGCAAAACGGAATTTACTGCTTTTTCTCTTTTTCTGTTTCTTATTTTCCCTTATTCAGTCCATTCTGACCAGCGATTGCCTTCCTTCAGCTTTTTGAAAGTTAAAATATGTATTATTAAAGTTTGTATCGATCATTTTAAATCTGTATTTCTTCATAATATATAGTAGGGGCAGGAAAAAGGTTTTTGCCTCAGGGCGCCATTCGTGCTAGCGCCGGCCCTGATGGTAAAAGTACCATCATTAATTAGTGATTGTGACATCCATCACATAGAAACATAGGAAAGAGTGTTACACATAGTTTGTTATCAAAACAAGTAGACTTCATTGAATAGAAGTAAACAAACTTCTTTGCCCACATATCGTAAATCTAATGTTGTTCTAGTTACACCTCTTCTCATTTCAAAACTATGTACACTAGAGACACATGACATGTGTACTTTTTTAGGAATGATGTACATTATAGCTCTGAAATGTAGACGCCTGACCTTGAGACAATTGATTTCCTCTCGTTGAGAATTATTTTATTCGCACAGAGCCAATATCTTCTTTGCTTCTTTGTGCGTTATTGTTAAGCAAACCTGTTTCCCTCATCCCTATTTTAACAAATAGAATAGTTTTATTCCATCGGAAGTCTTCTTGTCAGATCCAAACATTCCGGTATAAAATACCAGTATAAAATTTTGTCATCTTCATGTCTGAACATCAGCTTTAAAATTTAAGGAATAGTAACCCCCATTTTTATCATAAATTTGTAATAAACATTAAAATTTAACCTTAAGAAATTTTTCGAGTAGTTTGATCCAGCCGTTATTCACAATTAAACTGAGAAAGTACACCTGGTAATGCCAAAACGGTTTTGATATTTTTGCTTATAACACGTAACATAAATTTAAACAAACATGCTTGCGATACTGTTTGTTTTTATATAAAGTTATGAGCTAAGTCAACAGTGAAAGCATGTTTTATGTGGATAGTAAAATATCTGAACATGTGTGTTTTATTTATTTGCATTTTACAATTGAAAAAAGAAGAAAAAGATGTCTCCGAAGTGTTTCTATAAATTACATTGACATTTGAACATTCATGCTTTAACTTACATGTGTGTTTGCTCGCATGCATTTTAAACAGCTTTAATTACATTATTCAGTTTGAAAATAATCTTTTGATTAGTACAGTCAGTATCACGGTTTTAGCATCACAAGCGTCGCCCCATGTTTCCTTTCCTTTCAGATGGGACTGAAAAGCAACAGGTTGTAGCACAACTCAGTTAAAATACAGCTCCAGAAATCAGTGAAAAATAACCAAAGGCAGTTCCTCCCAGGCAGCCCCATATTGGACAAGATATATTTTAATTTTTATCATGTCATATATGCGTTGCCAAAGCCAAGGCACAATTAGGAGTTGGATCGGATAAAGAATAGGTGAAATTAAACATCTCCTTTGTAAAATCATTACTGATATCACTGGTCAACACGTGTTTTGCCCCAACAATGAATTTCACTTTTTCTGAAGTACTTTTACACGAGAAATCCATATCTGCTATCAAAAGTTTTCTATCAACGATAGTTTTCAAGTTATGAGGAAGGAAATGATCTATTTTTACGTTTTTTCAATGTTTTTCCGATCATGCAGCATCGTTTTCATTGAGATAAAGTACACAAAAGATCTTGAGCGTCAACCGTTAAATCTGTTGTCATTTTATTTTGCTGGAAAAAACGAAGTGAAGTGTCGCGAACAGCCCCCACAAACCACCGAACGGAAGTGCGTATCATATTATTGCACTGGGTGCGAGTCTCGGTAGAAATTTCGCGAGAATTGGGATACAAAGGCAAATATGCAAAAGATTGATACTGTACGACACGTTTAATGAGCTTCAGGTGTGTAAAAATGCCCCCTGAAAACATAGGAGCTGTAAGCGATGAACATGGTGGAGAGCGGTTCCATCAGGACATCTCAGTTATGGAAAAGAGATGATATAGAAGTGGAGTCAAACTGTGATAGCAGATTACTGCTGGACGTTAAAAGGGGACATTCCTGAGGCAAAGTATGCCAGAACATTTCAAAATCGATCCTTTAATAGGAAATTGCTTGCTTTTTTGGTAGAAATGCTTCTAATGTAAAAATTACACTGCCCTTAAAAAAAGGGATGATCCTAAAGACGTTATTGACTGATCTTAGAAGTATTTTCCAAGCTGAGTTCAAAAATGAAAACCATTTTCCTTATCACTTAAGGGTTTTGCTTGTAAGGTACTGCAATAATTTAGGTAAATGTCAGTAATGTAGACTGTTACAGCACCTTGCACGGAAAATCTTTACGTGATAGAGAAAAATGGTTTTCATTTTCGAGTTCAGCGTGAAAAATGCTTCTAAGATCAGTTAACAAAAACCTTTGGGGCAGAAAAAAAGTTTTTTTTTTTTTTTTTTTGTAGACCAGTGTATTTAGCTGTAATATATATAAGAAACGCATATTGCATTTTAGACATTGTAATTTACCGCTTCCGCAAATATATCCTGAAATTCTCTTGAGATAAATTTAAAGATGTGTCATAGAAATGGTTGTTCAAATGGAATATTTGTGCCGCTGTCAGAAAGAGATATTGTTTGCTCGGTATCCAGCTGATGGCATTCATAGAATGGGGGACAGGTGCTGTGTTTGGGTCAGGATCGTGACGTCACGCCGGAAGTGCTAGTCGAAGGGGGGATGCTGCCGACTTCCGCCGGCTCTTGCAAGGGGAGATTTGTAGAGATGTTTTATGAGATGGGAGGAGAAGTGTGGTCATATTTGGCGAGATATCTTTTGCGTGAGAATTCCGATTTCATAAATCGTTAATAAAAGTACGAATCCCGGTTTTTAATTCGGTTCTGCATTGATTCCCGATTTTATTTTTGAATTTATAGATGGCTAATATTTAAGTAGAAGGTATAGTAATAAATAATTTTGTTTTAAAACACTGATTTTGAAGTGTATAAATTGACTAAAACTAAAGGCCAGGACTGGCCAGGTCGGGGATAACCGAGGGCCCCCAAGCGGGGAGAAAAAAATTAAATTTTCTGTCGGATATATTTTGCATCGTGCACTTTCTATGAGTTTGAAAAATCAAAACTAGCTAAATATGAGCATTTCAACAAGAAATATTATTGCTTGCTCAGAGCTAACGACATTAAAGGATTTTATAACAACCTACAAAGCTATTTCAAGAAGCAAAACGTAGATCAGTGGCGGATTAAGCAGTGGGCGATAACCAGGCGGATGCCAAGGACCCCGTATTGAAAAGGGGACAATTTGTTGTTTCAAATTCTTTTTTTTTTTCCATACTGTAGACTACATGGGTTCTGGGAGGGCTTCGCAATAAATGATGTTTCATGCCAATTGTACAGAATATAAATTGGATGAAAAAATGAACAATTCAATGCTGAATGAATTGCTGTGTCCTCTCATTAATGTTTTGCTGTGTCAATGCTGCTGTGTCCATTGCTGTGTCCTCTCATTATGCTGTGTCCTCTCATTAATGTTTTCAAGAATATTTTAAGGGGCCCCCATATTTATTTTACCACCAGTGGCCCCAAACTCCTTAATACGCTCCTGACGAAAGATCTTACTTATACTCATTAACTCATTTTGTATGGCCCATGTATTAAACTTTGTAGTTGCTGATTCGACCGAGAACTTCTTTGGGTTACTACAGGAGGTTCCCAAACCGGAGTGCCATAGCGATAAATAAAGGGTTTTGTGAGTCGTTTACAATTTTTTTTTTCCGAAAAGAAAAAAAAAATGTTGTGCTACTTAGAAAAAAAATCGAATTGCACAAGTTAGATAATGTGCAAATAGGGTTATAAGATGGAGAAAATGTATGTCTGTCGCTCCCCTAATAACTTTTGAAGGAATTGTCCGACTCGAAAGATTTTTTTTCTTTTTCATTCGAAAGATGTCAGCGCGGACATCAAATTTCTCTATTTTATTTTTTGATTTGAACAACTTTTTATTCAATTTCGAAACGGTTAAAAAAATCTTCACAATAGCGTCCATGGGCAAAAAAGAAGCAAATTATCTAAACTCTGGGCATAAGAACCAAGTTCCTTTGAGCAAGCCTACTGGAAGAATTTCTTCAGCGGGAAACATTTTTTGATTTGAACAGTATTTGTTCAATTTTGAACAGTTCAAAAAAAAAAAAAAAAAAGGAAAGAAGCGCTTACGGGGAAATTTCAATCCTATATAAATCCTGTACTAACAAACGGATTTGCTTGGAACAAACTTCATGTAGATGTTCCGGCGTAGAACAGGTACAGATACGAAATTCATCCAGCAGAACTAAACGATTCTATTTTCCGATGAAACTTTTTAATGTAGGTTTTTAAGGATATTCCCGAACGAATGAATGAATAAATAATGAATGAGTGAATGAATATGTGTGAGCCTTTTGAAAAAGGTATATTTGAAGTAATTAAGAACTAAAGCTAAATGAGAAAGGGAGAGATTAGCTAGATTATCAATTTGGTACAGGAAAGTAGGCTCGTATAGTTCGAGACGGAACTTCTTGTTTTATGTTTTAGACTGTTGTAGGGCCAAGTATTGTAGAAAGATTTTGTTGAAGCAAAAAAAAAAAAAAAAAAATTTTTGCACGTTTGTTCTTGATTAAATCCAATTAATAACAATAACAACAACAACAATAATAATAATAGTAATAATAATAATAATAATAATAATAATGCCATTCTGAAGCTTTATAAATTTCCTACGGAAGCCCTTCTTAACCGTTTTTAAATAAATACTTATTTCAAATTAAAGAAATACCACCTATTTAGGGAACTTTTATCTTGTACGAAATGGTTTTATCAGGTATTTTTAAAGTTATATAGTTTATATTTTTATCTTATGTATTTTTCAGAATTTATTTTTATATATTTAAATATGCAAAACTGACCTTTTAACTTAACACATTTAAACCCAAATAATTTATGTTAGCTTTTCGTGATAAGCTCTAGGCTCTTCTTAGCTAATATTCCCAATAAGCCAGTCTATACCCACAAAGTCTGCTCTCCCCTTTGTTAACAATGGCAATACAAAGGTATCATAATTGTCCACCACTGTGAGCATTTGCTCTTAGAAGTGCGCAATATTCATGAAAAAGCACGTAATCAAGCAGTGAATATTCCATTTGTATTACAATGCCTAATATAATAATTATCGCAGTACATTAATTAATATATTTTTACTCGAAAACTGCATGAAATATAAATAAATACGATAAATAAGTAGAACATTGGTATATTTGTAATATATGGAACACGTTTTGCAATCACATACAGGTGCTATATTGTCAAAACGAAAAGCAATGTGTAAAAAGAATAGTTTACTTTCCAAATTATTCCTATTTATGAAAATTGCATACTATTGTGCTCTTTTGCAATAACTGGAATATAAATAAAACTGTTTAAAATCATCATAAATTCATTCAACTATTCGGGCAGTGCCGAATATGATCGCTCCAGCTATTCGGAAAGGCCGAATATTCGGCTACATTATGAAATCACTACTCGGCTAAACGGAATATTCTGCACAAGAACCGAATAATCTGAATAGTGGCCGAATATTCGTTACATCCCTATTAAAGTTTTTAATTATGATATTTTTTTTTACAATTGTGGCAAAATTCTGGCAAAAAATACAATTAACACAATTTTTGAGATTGAATGTAATATATATGTATTTTGTTCCTTTGTTTTGATTTTCATGTTTAGTTTCTTCTTTTTAATCAGCATTGTTTTGTTAAATTAAAAGTATACTTCAAACCATTGTTTAAAATGCAAGTGCAAATAATTATTGAAGTCTTTAATTTTTGTGTTACGGCAGTTAATGATAGAAAGTTTTACATGAAATCAAAATATCCTCCCTTTCTTCATTTTCTGAATTGGAAATTCAGAAATCTCATTTTCAACTTAAATTTAAAAAATTATCAAATAGCTAAAAACAAAAAAAAAAACAAAAAAAAAGTAAATGCAATAAAAATAAATAAATAAATAGTTTTCCAAATTATAAAAAACATTATTTCTCTTCATGATAGTTCTGATCTCTTGAAAAGTGTTATTCAATGAGCCAGTAATTGTGTATAATTCAAAACGTTTATTCACAGAAATTTGAAACTTTCTTTTCCTTTTTTATTCTTTATTTTTGACACTTTTTCTAGCAAGCCGATTCGTTTCAAACCCACGGAAAATAGAGCAACCGATAAATTTTTAGTTAACGGAGATTGATATTAATTTTTTAATTATTATATTTACTTATAACAAAATAGATAAATAAAACGAATAAGTCCAAAAAATATGAAATACTTCGAAAAACAAACGTAATAATCGCAAAAAATCCTATAAGCTTATATTTCTGTACCATGTTACCACAGGTGATTCTACCAAAAAGATATGAAATACTTCGAAAAACAAACTTAATAATAGCAAACAATCCTATAAGCTTATATTTATGTACCATATTCACACAGGTGATTGCTACGTTGGCGGTAACTTTGAAATTGCACGGCGACGTTCAGAAAGTAACGCCAAACGAGTGCGTGAAACAACCTTTTTCAGAGAGCAGCATTTGTTGTTCAGTATCGTCTGCGCTCACGCTACTCGCGAGGGTTTTTTGTTTCTCATGTTAGGTAAATTTCATCTTTTATTGGATATAGTTCATTCTATGGCGGATACACAAAGCGAGGATGGAATTTTTCGTCACCAGTGGATGGTATTCGAATTGGGAATTGAGTGATAATTACTTAAACACGGTGAGTGAGTTGAATCGTTTTCCTTTTTTAAAAAAAATCTGGAGTTTTAATAAGTAACTTTGCAAATGTTTTCTTGAACTGAAATCTATTTTTTCGATTAGTAAATTTAAATTTAGAAGTCATTTCAAAGTGTTTTTTTTTTCTTTTTTGAATTATCGATCCACTCTATTTTAATTATTTTAAAATTTTTTAATGGATGCTTAATTTATCCCCATACCTTAGAACTGACTGAGACTGAGGTAATGAGTTACTAAAAGTAATGAGAGTAATTGAATAACTGAGACACTGAATTATATTTTGCTCATATCTATACATAAATAGGCAAAGACAAAGCAGTTAAGTACCATTCTCTCCTTTGTTTGTCAACGGATTCTCTTCTTCCTCTTTTTTTTTTTTTAATTTATGAGTTTAAGTGTTATCAATAAAAAATTTTGGAGACATTTTTTTCTCTCTCTCCTACTTTCGGCGTAGATTCGAAGATGCAAAACGTTTACTGGTATTATAACAAACGACAATTTTTCGCAGGTATTTGGTTTGTTTTCCTCTTTAGATGTCCTGTTATTATGTTTATTATCAAGTAGTTTTTTAAAAAAAAGGAATAATTTTTTTTTATCTTCTGGTTATAGGTATATACATAGACGACATAATATTTTTATATGATACAGTTTACTGTTCTTCATTAACAGTGCTATTCCAGTGTTTCCTTTATTGTATTGCAAAACTGTAATGGTTATTTTTTACCTCCCCCCCCTAATGTCATAAATTATCATACTTCTCTTATTATAAATATTTGATCACATTTGGTGCTTTATTTTACATTTGGTCATAACAAAATTCCTTTTATTATTTTACTTTATCTATTTTTGTATGAAACTACGAAACTTTTAATGAAACAGTGATGTTTTGCTCCTTTTTTGAAAAATTTCTGATATCGGTATCAATACCGATATTTTGGTACCACATTAAAAAAAACGATTACCGGTATGGTATATTATTCATAAATGATGTCACGATTCGAGGGGGGAGGGGGGGGGGTTCGTGAAATTGAGAGAAGGGGAGGAGAGGGGGTAACAAAGAGTGTGACATCAGGCTTATAGAGCATGGCATGTGACAAAGGGGGAAGGGGGTCCGTTGAAGTGTGACATTTTGTGGCAAAGGGGGGGGGGGGGTAGGGGAGTCAAATATATCGGAGAAAAGCGTGACATCATTTATGTACAATCCCTATTGCATTTTTGGTCCGATATTGCAAGAGCTACGTAATGTCGTTGACACTGTTCTATCAAACTACACTGACGTTAAAATTTTAGACAAAATACTAACGTTGTTGATAATATCGATTTTTTTCTGTCTTTTATTTAATGAGTTTATATGATTTGTATACCGCTGTGATGAAATTATGTTTGATTCCCTTCTTTTGTGTGCTCTAATTTGTAAATTTCTGCTTATGCAGTTTAGATACTAAGCAAATGTCTTGTAAAGGATATTATTTCTCTTTTAAATTTAAGGTTAATGTCCAAGCAGAGCTTTATCCCAAATGTGGGTGTGTCTATATTTGTCCTATTCGTTACTATGGTAACGTGCATCATTTGCTATGCATGCGGGGATATCTGGAAATGCTTTGCGAACTGCAATACACCAAATATATTGATGTGATTTTTTTTTTTTTTAAATTTTCAATACTGATTGACTTTGTTTTATCAATGATATACGAAATTTCTGGAATTCGAGCTGGAATTTCGAATAGTTTAAAATCGCATTTAAAGACTGCTATTAAGTTTTTGATTAAAAAAAATATAGGAATATGTTTCTTTTTTGAGTCATAATGTAGCCCTATGTTACAAAAATTTTTCTATGTATCATTACATAATAAATGATTTATTCTTTCGAAACACAATATACAGGGGTGTCCAGGGGGCTCGAAAATTATATTGGAAAATTCTGATCGGGCATGTAATTTTTTAATCCAATATTTCTTTCCAAAACTTTATTATTTCGCATTTATTGAAAAATCACCGTATCCTTACTGGATCTCAAAATTGACATGCATGTCAACAATAAATTTGGTAATACAAATTAAATTTTGAAAATTTTGACTTGTAACCACTCATTATAAAATATTTATATGTAAAGCGATTTTTTAATGGGAGGGGGGGGGGGATTTAGATTTACGATAAAATAACTTTTGATTCAGATATAAAGCTGTTAATTAATTTTTTTGTCTAATTAATGCTATACCAGAAATTCAAATGCTTTTATTAATATCCAATAAAACAACTTTTGGGCATGTAAAAATTTGTTCGGGCATTTATTTTTTAGACAAACATGTCCGACAGGGAATGTACAATTTTAAAGATTTTTCGAGCCCTGGTGCCCACCAAAAAAACCTACGGAGGCCTCCAGAAACCATATCACCCCCTCCCCCCCCCAAAAAAAAAACACTCAGCCAAAACCCTCTGAAAACACTCCCCTAAAAAATCAATGGGGCAGTCTGCGCCATGATCTGCTCCCCTCGTGGCCACACCTGTAATTTAAGTCCAATATAGAGCTTTTTTTTTCATGGGAACTCAGCTCCTGCGCACCCCCTCCCCATTCCTTTTTCAATAAATTTTACATATTAGAGATAATTCAGACTGATTTCCGCATTATTTATGTATATATGGAGATTGAAACGAAAAGTTCGGGTCATTTTTAATCGAAAATAGTTAGCCCCTCCAAAATAATCTCATTATATAAAAGTCTACGAAGGTTAGTGACCATACGCAGCCCCATTAGAAAGGGAAAAAAAGAAGGACCTCTAGAAAAAGGGAGAGGGGGCCTACGGGAAAACAAAAAATGGTCCACTCGATAAAAAAGTTTGGGAACGTCTATGGTCTAGGGCAGTGTTTCCCAAACTATGGGTGGCGACCCACTGGTGGGTCGTGAGCGAATATTGAGTGGGGCCCTCGCCACTGTACACATGAATTGAAATAAATAGGAAGTCTGCGAATAAATGTAACTAAAGTTTAAGTTAATGCTAACATTTTAATGAAGAGAAATAAGAAACAAATATATCCTTCCCCATTGAAATAACTTTGTAAAAAAACATTGCAGGATGTAGATATTTAAGCAAAAAAAAAAAATTATTCAAGTTGTGTTTCTTGTTTCAACAGTCTTTCATTCATATTGGTAACACTACATTTTTTTAAAAATTTCAATTATAACAAATGAGACCGCATTAATTACTTCCATAACTCTCCACTAGGGGATTTGAGCATTACCAATATTTATGCCCACTTTTCTCTAAGACAGCTAAAAATAAGAGGTGGGTCCCAAGATTGGAAATTTTTGTTAGATGGGTCGGAGCCTAGTCAACTTTGTTAACCACTGGTCTAGGGAAGTAACAATGTCGTGGCGTACGGTTTGGTAAGTACGTCTACTGTATTTTAGCAGGTATATAGCCTATCGAACAATAAGTACGTCCCTGTAGCAAAGAGTCATGGACTAGAGATAGACCTTAATTGATTTTGCGCGTGCATCAGGTCTGCTTCGATTTCATCGAAATGAGGGTGAGAGGATGAAGGAAAGATTAGGAAATGTTTATTCCTTATGGACGAATAATGAACCAGCTACGTTCTTCTTTTCTTTTATGCATGTCAAAGATTCAAATCGGAAAAGGAATGTAATGTCATCTTGAAAAAACAACAAATGCGCGACAAAAATATAACTTCGGGAAATGTCCATCTTAGCGTATTCCCCTGCTTTTGTAGACGAACAGTCTAAATATCAAAGAGAGAGTATAAAAAGAAGTTCCTTTTCAAAACGCAGCAAAAAAAGTAAAAAAGAAAAGTACAGAAGAAGGGGCTTTGCCAACTTATGTTGTAACCATTTATTTTAGAATAGAAAACAAAACCAGTTATTACAGGAAGATTTTAATTGCAAGCCCTTTATTTAAACATTTATTTTTTATTATTAATATTTCGAAGTTAAATGCTTGTCGGAAAAATTTATTCAATTTAAAATAATTGCTAAAAATTGAAATGATTTCAGATAGAAATGCAAATTATTTCTATTATGGTGCTGAGTAATACTTTGATAATAATATTCTAAAATATTAAGGAAAAAATAGAATTTAATGTTTATTTATAGTTTATTCACTTTTCCTATTTTTTTTTTTTTAATCTGTAACCTTATAGAATTACAAAATAATTCTGTATTTTATTCATAATGCTACCATTTACTATCGTAGTTCCGGAAACTGAAGTGCAGTTTCAATTAAATTTGCATATTTTCGATAACTAAGCTGGACTGGAACTGAAGATAGAAAATAAAAAAATGGACTGTAATGACATTCCGAATGAATAACTATGCATGAGTGAAAACTTTTTATGTTATAAGTTCCGACTTTAATGGCCTATTTCAGTTATTATTGTGCCACAGGTTACGTTGGTGAAAATGTATTAAAATTGCTTATGGTCAAGATATCAGCTGGTAGCTATTGCAAAGTTCAATATACTTATATGCGATTTGGTTCTTCATAAAGATTAAAGTACTCTAAACCTTATTAAATGCCATTTGGCAACACACGGCAACTAAATTGGGATACTAAATGAGATATAGAGCATACTAAATATGCGGCATAGTAAATAGAGGTATAGAATTTTGTTTCGTGATGGCCACAACCAGGGCCGGCGCAAGAGTAAGTGGTGCCATGAGGCAAAAAATATTTTGCGCCCTTATTATATGTATTTTGTAGAGTGTAGGAACTAAAAATAGTCAAGAAATATGTTCATATGTATTTAAATAATATTAAATATCCAGTGGAAAGTTTTTTTTTTCCTTATTCATTATAGAAGTGTAATAGTACGTAATATATTAATTACGTAATATTTAGTTCGTAATATTTTAATAGCTGCCGCCTTTAAAGGCGTTGAACTATGAGGCAAGCGCCTCGCCGCCTCAGCCTCCCGCCGGCCCCGGCCACAACACAGTGGTCACTAGTAGACAGTAGCACTAGTGCTGACAGAAAAAAAAAAACAGATTTAATTTTTTTGAACTTTTTTTGTCTGTTGGCTTTGCTTACTTTTTGTACACCTGAAAATGTGCTTCGGGAGACGTCTGGCTCAATAAAAGAAATAACTTCGAAAAGAGAACTGCGAACTAGCGTTTAGCCCTGTTAAGTATTAGTCCTTTTTTTTTCAGTTAACATAAATGTTGCCGAACAATTTTCTTTAACCATAACCATAACTGTTAAACAGTTTTTTTATTCTTTAAACCATAACTGTTAAATAGTTTTTTAAAGCAATTCCCCTCCATGATTCAAACAGGAAATAAAAGCCAAAAATTACTTTTAAAGTGGTTTTTACCTAATCATTCATTTAAGGGTGTGGCATTAATTTAGCAAGTTTTCAAATCAATTGAGTTAGCAAACCAATGTTTATTGCTTTGCATTATTACAAAACGCTCGATTTATGATTATTTAAAATTTATTGTACAAAATTCTGTGCCTTCTGTCTTGTTGGCACAGCAGGCCTTGCCCTCATGGGCTGTTACGCCACCGAGTTTAGTCCAGTTGTTTCATTTGTTATAATAAATATGGCGATTCTTGTTCGCGGTTTATATTTATTTCACATTTTAATCGTTAGTTGTACATTCCGTGTGCGAGGTGCTTGAAAAACGAAAGATATATTAAACAAAATAATAAGTTGTCAACTAATTACGCATGATATTATATTGCAATATGGCGCATGTTTTATTATAAAAGAAAAATAAAATTGCTTTGTTTTAATGCTCTTTAGAAGTGTGACACTTTTAATACTATAAATAGACTACGGACTAGCGAACTAAAGAATAATTTGGAGTAATTCGTGTAAGTCTTGTTCTATAATAACAATGTTTGTATGAATTGTGTTTAATTGGATGTTTTTGTTTGATTTTTTTAAAATTTTTCTTTTCCTGTGTTTCTTACTAAAGTACAGCACTGTAACCCAGAGAAACTATACCTGAGAGCTCATTGTGTTATATAGTTTTCAGTTGTTTGTTTCTGTCACAGCAAACGAGCATGAAACCATAATTTACGCTTCTTCGGCCAGCGACAATCACAAACCGACAGCTAATTAATATTTAAAAAACAATGATTCTTATTGCTACGGCGGAAAAAGGTAAAAGAATGGAAATTTGATATGGGGGCAAAGGGTCTTACCAGTTAAGGATTATGGCTAACGTTTCCGCCATATAACGTATAAACTACGATTAAATGTGCTCAAAATAGATACAAACTCGAAGACCGGAAGAACATTTTCTTTGAAAAAGGTTAGCAGGAAAAGCTAACAATAAGAACTTTTGGGAAAAAAGGCGGTTAAATATGCTATTACACATTACAAATGTGCTATTACATATAACACCTTATGTAATTAGTGCGTAATTCAATTCTCTTTACGTATAAATATTTACTAAACAACACGAGGAGACATTGTTGCAAATGCATTTGAGACAAAAGAAGCTCCGCAGCGTCTGGTTGTCTCAAATAATTCCCACGCCAGTGACATTAGCAATCCAATTATGAAACATTCACGGTTACGCATTAAACCCTCCGGCAATAATTACTAACAAACTTAACAAGAAGACAAAATCCTTTCACGCTCCAAGAAGCAGATGCCGGGAGTAAAGGGCATCTCACCTTTTTGCGAAGTGGGGAAGTGGGCAACTGATGTTCTCAGGCCTCGATCATTGAGGAGAGGGAAAAAAAAAAAAAAAACATTGGAGGGTTGAATGAATGTCCGTTATGTTTATCAGACATCTGGTGGTTTCAAGGACTTAGTTTTCTATCGCAAACCAGTTCCTTTGAGAGAGATGCGGAGAATCCGTTATGGTATTGTCTTTTGATGGATATTTAATGTTGACAGTGTCATAAAGTTGCATTTGATTGGGATTTTTATAGTTATGTTTAGCCATTATTATCCAGAAGCTTGCTAAATTTCCGATTCTATCACCTGATTGTAGGTTCGTTTATCTTTTCATCAAGGAGCAAACTTTAAAAAAAAAAAATAAATTCTGCACGTGAAATCGAGAGTGAAAGCTAATTTTCTTCTTTTCATTCGTCAGAGGAACTGCAACTCTAATCACGCGATATTAATTTTGAGTAATACCGGGCCCCCTGATTTACATGAGCGAGAAATGGTTATATGTATACCGCTAAGAGAATCGGGACAAGTGCTGTGGTTAGATTTTGGAAGTTTAGCACATACGTGTATTGTCGTGTCCCTGGCTCGAACCCCAGCTAAGGCACGAATATTACTCATCGGTACAGCACTTCTTCAGATCTTGTCTTAGTGGTTCGGATCCACTTAATTCTGTAGCTCCCCCAGCAATTCATAACTTCGGTCTTGTATCAGTTCAGCCAAATATAAGGGCACAAAAATGATCCGTCGATTGGGTTACAGCCAAAAGTACCAAAAAGTAAACGCAAACATCCTTAAGAATGGCTTCGTTTACTAAACATGATTCTGAGTTTATCGGGTTAATTGCTTCATTTTTTAATGACCTTTCCATATAGTTTCGAAAAAAAAAGAAAAAAAAGTAAATTTTTTTTTCACTTGTGTAGTTTTATTTTCTTTCATTGATGAAAGGGTTCTTCCTAGCTCCAAAACCTAAGTAAGAACTTTCTTTGTAAATTAGCAAGAAAAAAGAATAGCTACCTGCGCTAAGGTAAACGCTTACTACGACGGTTTTCTGTAAATATACGTGTACTGCACATTATCAGTTATTTGAGATTGTTCCGATTTTTATGACAATTTCCCGTCGGCGAACTCGAAGTTTCGTAAAAACAGTTTAACAAAATTTGTTGCATAAACCTACTGAGAGCACTTGAGGCTTGGTCGTAATTACTACAAGATAAATTTATGGTTCACCGATAAACGGTCTGTTTTAGTGGTTACCTTGTTTAAGGAAATAAATCTTTCACAGGATTCAAGAAAAGATTCTGTTTTATAGTTAAATTCTCTCCTCGTTACTTCTTATACTTTCACCTAATATGAAATCGTGAGTAATCTGGTTCTTTTCTTGTTAATTATATATCAGAAACGTTGTTACATTTAATCATAAATACGAAAATTTGCTATTCACTGAACTAGTTTCACTTTCTTTGAACTCATACAACTTTGAAATGCAAGAGATATTTCTTGAAATTTTTAGTAATATGCTCATGTATGAAGGTAAAAAATACAAAATCTGGAAGCAATCAGGCAATAAAATAAAATCTTCAGCTAATCATATCATCGTCACCTATTGAATATTTGTGGGATTTCGTCGGTCGGGCGAGATACTCCTCCACCACAACTAATGCAGATGGACCTTGGACTCAGCTAAAAGCATTATGGAATTATCTTCCTCAGATACAAATCCAAAATTTATTTTCTGTTTCATTCGATATCACGTTGTATAAAAGCATTTATTGCAGCGTGTCTTGGCTTTACAAAATACCGACACAAATACGAATACAAATGTGACAACCAGCAACAGGCTCATGGCCCAGCTAGGATGGTCCTAGTTAGAGTACCTTTATAGAAGGGACTCTAGTCCTAGTCAATTTAAAGATGTTTGACATTCAATCTTGTTCTTTTCCTGTGCACATTTTAATTGTTCATTTGTGTCCATACTTGTGAAGTAAATTTCAGTAAAATGTAACGACCCCTTCATGGCGTTGCACTTTTTATCAGCCCGACTTTAATAATGTCAATTTCGAAACTGCAAGTTATTGTCAAAATCTTTGTACAATCGGCACGGCTTTTCCTCATATAATATAATGCTGGTCAATCGTTAAACTTCTCGCTTTGTAAATATTTGATTAGAAGTTTCTATGGAAGTCAATTTTTTCTTCTGTTCTTATGCACAAATTTGAGTCCTATAAGAAAGAAATATCTACCAAGTTGATTCAGATATTTAAAAATTATGCTCTGCAATTTCACCTTTTCTTTTTAGAATTTTTTGCAAATAGTGTTTCCCCGTCTTCTCTGAACGTAAAGTTTTTTATTATTTAACTTTGTTTGAAAACATATGAGGATTCAAAAGTAATCTGAAACTTTTCTTCTGTCCATAATGATAAAAAACAGAATTCAGATTGTTCCACAAGATTTTCCCATCACATTCACTTCATTGACAAAATATGTGCGTCCGAAAAAAAAAGGCGATGCTTCATCCATTTCAGAAGCTATAAGAAAATAAGAACACTAATAATATGAGTGAGCGGCGATGTTATCATGTCTGTGAATGGGCGTGTGAAAGGATTCTTATAGAAGACTTGATGCTTTTCTTGATAGACAGATACCATTCTAAGCATTAAGCTCACGTTCTTGTTTGTAACTGTGTAAAACGTTTTGGTTTGATTTGGTCATTTTCATTTTCAAACCGTTTATCGGACAAGCCACACAAAAACATTCAGAATAGCTTCTGTGCCTTAAAAAAAATCGTTTGCACACATTAAAATATTTAGCAGCGCTTTTTTTTCTTTTAATGCAACAGTTTTATTTTAACTTAAAATAAAATCCATTCAGAATTTGTACTTATTATTAAAACATTCTTGCTTATTTTGACCTTTAACTCTAATGAATAGCTTAGTTTTCCCGTCCTGAAATCAAACTAGCATATTTTCTAAAAAATATTGTTATTTAAAAGTGCAATTACTTGCTTCATTATATGTTTGGTTTTGTTTTTGGAAATTGCTTTAAGGTCTCTAGTTTTTTATTCAAAGAGTAGTAGAATATCTGGTTACTATTTAAAAATTCACTTGGAGGTGTCGCGAAATCCAGGTAGTGAAGCGATACTAGTTCATAATAAAAGTGTCGAAAGCAAAAGTATCCAGCTTAAAGTCTGCATTTGGATATTTTTACTGCAAGGTAATTTACGCTCTTTCTTTGCGCTAGAATTCAAACTCTCTTTTTTTTTAAAAATGTCTTGAATTTACACAAATATTATAAGCCTGAATGAATAAAAAATCCTGACTTAAATGTAATTCTTTTTTTTTTTTTTTCAAATTCAATTTAGTTTATTCCATGCGAAAAGGCTACTATTTAACTTTCAAATACCCTAAAGAACGCCAAAAGAGCTATCCAGAAAAACAGAAATATAAACTCTTTTTGACATCTGGCTCCTTTTCATCTCCTATCATAGTAAGAATAGCATCTTATGGCTGATGCTTTGGAACAGGTGGCAAGAGTTCTCAGTTAGGAAGGCACTTTCTCCTTTAACGTGAACAGATGTAGTAGGTGTCTATGTAATTTTTCGGTTTTCGGGAGCTTTGTAGTGAGTTTATTGGTCCTGAAAATGCAGACGCCATTGAATTTTTAGTGGAAAGTGTGAACGTTATGAATAAAGACGTTATCAAATAAGCAGAAAACGAAACTTCACATCACATTAAGTGTTAAACATGAAAAAAAGAAAACACTGCAGTGCGGCTTATAATTTGACCAAGAACTGCGTATATATATATATACAAACATAGAAATATATATATATATATCATGGGTGGCATATAAATAGGGAGGGAGGGTTAGGGGGTTTTAGCTATCACCCCCCCCCCCCCCGAAACTAGCCGAACTCAACATAAAGTTGTCAATACCAGCTAGGATCAGCATAAAAGCTCCCACACTATAGCACCATACTAGTATTAGCCCCCCCCCCCCGAAATATTTTTCTATATAAGTTTCATGATAAATATTATCTAATTTTCCATATGCATTATACATAGGCTTGCCATACGTCCCGGTTTGACCGGGACAGTCCCAGTATTTTACTCTTGTCCTGGTGTCCCGTCCAGTTTTATCAATGTCCCGGAAACGGCTGCAAGATGTAAAAAGTAAAGAATTTATGTTTCATGACATTAAGAATCTTTAAGATGACAGAGCATTAATGAGGGAGTCCACTGCAAGAGCATTGTTTGTATGTAAAATAAACTTTGGCGTTTTCTTTGCTCTGACTTTTATGAAAGAGTCAAACTTAACAAAGACACCTTGAAAAAAGTACATTCAAGTCAAAAATATGAGTGGGTTGAAAACAAATAACATTGTTAACTTATTAATTGCGTTTTTAGTTTGACAAAAGTGTTTTTTGAAATGATTTTTGTAGTTAGACAAAAAGTTGTAATTTAAAAAAATAAGACTTAGTAATTGTTCAATTAAACAGCTTTATGAAGTATTTTAAACTTTATTTTATTAATACTTTTTTCTAGATGATAGACCAGAAAAAATTCTCATTAAAAAAAAAAAAAAAAATCTTTCTAAGTAAATTAAGTAGCAAAAATTCCTTTTTTATTTTTAAAAGGTGTGTAGACTAACAATTTAGGGTTCCAGATTCTCCACTCCCATCACTTGCGAGGCTTAAAAAAGGCTTGAAACTCACCATTTTTCTTTTAATTTTTTAAAAATTTTCCCAGCCCCCCCCCCCCTTCCGGTAGGCCCATCCCATATTAATGTGTCCCAGTTTCACTAACCAAAAGTATGGTAAGCCTAATTATACATATGAGTATTTTAGATATTTCAATTAACTACCAGTTATTTCTATGATTTATTGCATATATAAATAAATATAACCCTGGTACCAGGAACCTTTTCTCCTACTTTTGTTTTTCTGTCGAGTCGAAATCATACACGTCTCTCTTGAAGACATCAAGGACTGGAAAAGCAGTTAATGACATTCTTCTCCTCATGTCGTATACACATCATGACGTTAATTTCGCACGGACCACCGCGTAAGAAATAATGAAATGCTTTCTAATTTTCAAGCTTAGTTAGAACGCTTACTATTTGATGAGCCGATTCCTTCAATCAGACAATCGATCTCTATTTATATTCTCTGCAATATTTTTCTGTTCGAATGAATAAGTAGAATCTTTCTTTCATAATAAACACATTTTTAAGAATTGTACAACAAAAACTCTTGAAAATAAAATTGCAACACATTTTTTTTATAACAAGAATTGTTTTTCTCATGAATTTTTTTCTATCTGGATTTTTAAGGATATTTCTGATTTAACGAATGAATAAATGAATGAATGATACATGAGTAAGTTAATGACTGAATGAGTGATACATAAATGAATGAAGGACTGAATAAAGGAGTGAATGAAGAACTAAAGCTAAATGAGAAAGAGAGAGCTACATTATAAATTTCATGTTGGGTGTATACGGGAAGGTAGGCTCGTATAGTTCTAGACCAGCGGCCGGCAACCTAAATTGACTGAAGATCTACTTTCCAAATTCGGCGAACATCAAGATCAACTCCGAGGGCAGGGGGCGGGGGTATACACTATGAAGCGGGCATGCTTGGATCGCGCCTGTCTTCAACTTGTAGGTTAATTCTCGTCAGAACCAGTTTTGATGCTTAAAAAAAACGTATTTTAGAATTTCTAAACTGATGTTATGTTAACACTGTTAACTCGCATCTAAACAATATTTCAGATACTAATATATTTCTTTTAAATTTGATTTAAAAGAACTTTTAGTTTTTGTTTTGTTTTGATTTTTAAGTAAAGACGCATGTGAAATGCCGTTACATTCTTCAATTAACTCTCACCGAGAGCACAGTTAATGTGACGACAAACTAATATACATTTTCTGAAGGAAAAAAATAAATTCGCCTTCTAATTCAAAATTCATTTGATTTTTTTAAAAACTATAAACTGTGCAAAATGGTGTCGCGAACGACCGGAAAAGGGCTTGCGATCGACGGGTTGCAGATCCCTGGTCTAGACGGAACTTGTTTTTTCTTTGAGAGACAGCGCCCTTCTCACTTCTGCTAATTCCTTCTGGTCCATTACAATGTTTCAGAAATGCTGGACACATTATGTGTAAGCAAAATATGAGCAGTTTGCACATGAATTTTCTTACATATTTTCCTTTTATTGATTCCAAACGTTGTCTTTCATTCTCAAAAATGCAGTGAGCCTTCTCATTTCCGGAACATTCTGCTGCATTGTGGGTGGTTTATTTAGCGCCGTAGGCCAAGTTTTCACAATTCATGGTTGTTGTTGTTGTCGTGTTCTCGCGAGTGGCGAGGAAGAAATGGGTAAGCTGCTCCTGAGACTAACGGGGCCCTTGTAGGCAGGAGTCCGATTTCCGTCCCTTTTAAGAGTCTCTTAATTTTTTGAACCAGCTCCCAGATGAGACACTGTCACCTGGGTTTGACCGCCCCAGAAGTATCGTTCTATTTGGAGGACATTGGAGTCACGACCTATTTAGAACCGCAGCAACCAGCCGCGAGAGGTTGTCACCCTCCCAAACACTGACCTCAGTCAATGTTGCTTCCCTTTCTGTGTTCTGCGTTAACCGAGCTTCTACCGACTGGTCCACTGGGGACCAGAATTCATGCTAGAAGATTACATTGACTCACTTCTACTTTTCCGGTATGAGGAAAATGAAAATTACCACAACAACGCTCACTCTTAAGAATAACGAGGGGACTTTTGTTTGTCAAAGCAGTCAGTGACTCCCTCTACCATTTAACTAATGTAAAAAGAATTTCAACATTTCAGTTACCCGAAAAAGTATGGAATAAGGTGAAATCGGAAATTAAATTGAAATATTTAAGTTATACAGTGGTTGACTGTTTTTTATTCGTACTTCCTCCCATTTTTTCTACAATTACCCTTGTCAACACTCAAATACCTTACGCATTGGTAAAAATGAATTGAAACGTAAAAAAGGAATTCATCTGGTTGCATTATGTTTTGCTGCAAAGAAAGCTGCCTACATTCTTGGCATATATAACGACATTTAAAATTTTACTGTTTTGTTTTGTTGTTTCTTAACTATTTTATTATTTTACTACTAGCAGGTTAAGTCATCGCTTACACAGATGGAAATGTTGTAAAATGAAAATACACAATCGGTTTTAGTCAGTAATTTAATTTAGCTTGTATTGCTGACAGCAGAAAGTAATGTAAAGTAAAGAGAGCCAATATGTTTACGCCTCGCGAATAAAGTACTGTGAAGCAACAGTAGCGACGAAGAGTTTAAGTTTCCATTGTACGCAATGCACAACTCAATTTTCCCCGGAAAAATATTATTGGTGAAGGTTTACCTTTGTTAGAATCGCTTTTTACATTGGTGTAATATCCAAAACCAAAGTTTCAAACATGGTTACATTTTAAATCCAATAAGTTCTTGACACAATTTAAAAAGTTTTGCATTAACCCCTTCAGACCCCAGAACTCATCACAAAAAATTTTGACGCAAATTTTTGGTTCTCTGATTTAAAAGATGATTACAAAATAAAATAACTAATAAATTTTTTTAAATTTTAATTAATAATTAGTTTAAATAATAATTAACGCCCAATTTCCGTGTTTTCTATGCTTAAAACGAAGTAAACTATCTGTTGATTAATTTAAAAAACAATTGGGTGTTTTAGCTTTCAAACTGCACAAAGAGTAGTTAATAAACAGTATTTTAAAATGTACCCAATTGGGTACACTCGGAATGAAGAGGTTAAAAAAAATGTGTATGTATCTAGATTTTAAATAAAGAACTGCAATAATTTGAGTTGACTGATTTGCGACACATTACAAATTGGCTGAATGGATTTGATATTCCTTTTGCAATCACTCATCAAGTGTTTGGACAACAAATAACTTGCAGCTATAGTTGGTTAGTTGCTTCGCAGATTACGATACTGAAACCATTAGTACTTAATTTTTAATGCTCTTGGCAAGTTACCTACTAAATAAATAACTTAACTGGATACTTTGATTGTCTGCAATTACTAGAGCCACTAGTAATGTGTCTCACAATATAGAAGATCTGTTAGGCTCTTGGATTAACTATTTTAGCTTATTAAAATAAAAAATAAAAATACTTTGCGAAATGATAGAGATTCAAACAATTGAAATATATTTAAAGTCAATTCAGACCAACGTTTTACTCCCAGTAACAGTTATGATTTATTGCCAACATATTTCTGTTATCCGTTTAACCCTTGTTTTGTTCTACTGATTCACCTTCGTGTAAGTCCGTCCCTCTTGAAATGCTGTTGAGGGATCAGAACAGAACTGGAAATTGTTGTACAATAAGAATCATAATTGATCAATCGTGGTGAATCGCACCTATTTTTTATTCGGAAGATTTTTCCTTCATTAATTGGTTGATGTATTTATGAAATATTTTGTAATGATATCATAAAATAATAATTTTCAATGATATACGTTTTTTATGAACTCGGTTTTAATCATTTTTGAAGACAATATTAGGATATTGTGAAAACGAATGCATAATTTGCAACCAAGCGCTAAGTATACGTATATCAAACGGGCGACTATAGAACTGAATATGCATATGGCATCTGAAAAAATGTTCTGGGTTTTGATTATGTAGTGTTGTGTTCCTCCAGTGACACAACCTGAATTTTCTCCTGTGGTTCTGTGGTGGGGGACCGTTTATAAATGATGTCACACTCTTTTTTCAATATATTTTACCCCCTCCCCCATTTGTCCCAAAATGTCACACTTTATAATCTCCCCCTACCCCACCCCCTTGTCACATGTCACGCTTATTACATAAGCATATGTACTTAAGAAACAAAGCACTGCGTTATAGATCACGTTTTTTATTTTATTTTCGAAGTTTTAATGATATTGCGAGCATAATAATAACAATGATTACACGTTTACAACACAAAAGATAATTAATATAGAACAGTAAAATATATTAATTGTTCAAATTCTGCAAAACTGACCCACGCAATTTTATTTTAAAAGTAAATGCCCGAGAAAATTTCCTTCTAAACTTTCACCAAGAAGTAAATTTAAACCTGAATCAGCATCGCTATTTACGATACAAAATGATCAAGAAAAGTTTAAAATCAAATTATGAAAACCAAAAAAATATATGAATAATGTAAAAGTAATTAATTTGCGCACTTTTAAATGTTTTCATAGAAACCATAATGTGTGTAATCTCACACTTCTTGTTACTCCCTCCCCTCGTCACAAACTATCACAATTTCTTGAACACCACTCCCCCCCCCCTCGAAGCGTGACATCCTTTATGAATGACGCGTAGTGAGGGCCGGAAGTGTTGATCGCATGCATATTGTATTACTAGGATCGGCATTGTTGCTTAAAGCATGCGAAAAAGTCAATGGGGGGGGGGGGGGGCGTTGCACATTTAGAATTTTAATTTGGCTCAGAAAATCATTCAGATAAATGAAACCGGTTGCTCAAGAAGGGTTATTTATTCATTTATTTGATAGTGTTATAAAAATCTTATATGCATGCATATTAATATCCTAGTACAGATAACGCAGAGCGAAAGCCACATTCAGCCACATGAACAGAACACCTCTTTTGGATACGTTTTAGTAATTAAAAAGTGGAAAGTGAGTCGTTCCTTGTCATTTCTTGATCAGCCGTTCAAGTAAAGCACTTATAATAATGCATTAAATATTCTGTTACAATAGTTGCTTTTGTTAGAATTATCAGTAGCGAAGAAAACTGTATGATCCTCAGTTAGAAACCCCTCCTTTTGGACATCGCTAGTGACGTTAACATCGCTAATGACGTTAATTTACTAACACCCATTATTTGACATTTTAATAGTGATAATATTTGTTAACATCAGTATGCATTGTAGTCTCATACGAAATTATCATGCTATATGAAATACATTGACACTTCATGCGAGATCAACGTATCGCTCATGATCTGCAATAGTGGCACAGCTCAAAAAACACGAGTTTTGGACTAAGAACAGATGTAAATACGAAAATACATTCTTTTCAGTAGCAAAACTCATAATTCAATATTAGGCCGTAAGATGGTAGTAAACTAAAGCATTTCTTATGCATTTTCCTTAGCAATGAAAACTTTAAACCCACTAATCTCAAAACATGGTTTTTTGAGTTGTGCCGCTATTGCAGCCCGTGAGCGATATCGTGCGTTTCATACGAGATCATTCATTTAAGTCAAAATAATGTTGATGTCTCATAGGTGCGAAATCAATGATGCCAACTATATAGAAGTATCATTCGAGATCAACATATCGTGTGAAATATATTCGCGTTTCATACGAGATCAACATTCATTTATGTCAGAATATGATGATGTTTCATAGGTACGAAATCAATGATGACAACTACATAGAAGTATCATTCGAGATTAACATTCCGTACTAGATGCGTTTGTCCCGCAGAACACCGAAAGTGAAGCAACATCGACTTAGGTCAATGTTTGGGAGGGTGACAACCTCTCGCGGCTGGTTCCTGTGAGGCCGTGTACGCTAATGGGAGCTAGTGCACGTTAAATAGGTCGTGGCTCCAATGTCCTCCAATACCTCTGCAGGTGCCAACCCCAGGTGACGATCTCTCATCTGTGAGCTGGTTCTAAAAAATTAAGAGACCACATATGAATCGGCGGAAGTCGGACTCCTGCCTATAAGGTCCCCGCTAGAATCAGGAGCATCACCCCCATTCTTCCTCGCTTCGTACGTGGATACGACAATAACAACAACTAGATGCGTTTACGTCTCTTAAGAAATCAATATTTTACACGAGGTACACATTGATCACTCATATATAATATCAAATTTCCATGAGTGATATGTTGACCTCGCATACCACATCGACCTTCAAATAACTCATACGTTAGCATCTCAAGTAGAAGCGTTTATTTATGTCGCCTTGTGTCTACATACAAGATATATTGAAGTCTTAGCTATACAAAGAGCAACGTTTATTGACCTCAACTTACATTGACGAAGTCTCCTGACGGCGTTCGTTCTGGAACACAGTTTTACTACTTGGGACAGGAAACTTGGGTTTATTGATAACTCATACGTAAGCCCTGAACATTTATATAATTTTCGTGTACATTACACAAGGCGGTTTGCCGACGCACGAAAATTAAAAGCTTATTTTATAAAGCCTACAAAGATATTTAAGAAAAACAAGCTTGTGTAATAAAACAATCCTAATAAGATAAAGTTCGTTGCTAAGATAAAGAAACTAAGAATCCAATTCTTTTGTTGGAAGGTAGGACAAGTCATAAAAAGAAATGCATATTGACGTTTACGTTCAGCATATTTTTCTTGACGGAGCTTCGCAGTATATGTGGATCTTGCAAATCCTAGAACGGATCATCCAATAACCGGAATCGATCTTGGAGAAAAAAAATCCCAACCAAACGGCTTAAAAATAAAATATATAAATAAGTAAAAAATAATTTTTAATACTAATTTTTTACTTCAGTAATCTTCGAAACTGTTGTTTATCTGTAAACAATAAAAGAAGTACAATGAAATAAATCACTACCACATCTGACTTACATAAAACATATTGTATTTACTGTAACACTGTAGTTTCGGTTTTTGTAGTTCTAATAATTTAAATGTTTTCATGAAATGTTCCGTGTTTTCCCTACAATCTCAAAATTTATTTTTGAAATGAAGCAAAATTTAACTATACTTTCCCGTTAATTTTCATAATCCGGATCATCCCTCCTCATCTAGATTGACGAGATTTTTCTGCATAAATAACAGCAAAATTTTTTAGATATTTATGGGCGCTTACTTTTTTTTAACGTGGGAAAAATCATGAGTTTATGCAGAAGAGTTGAATTTTGTTGATATTTAACAGAACGTTGGTTAATAATTAAACATAATTTAATTCAAATTATTGTCCCTCGTTATTTTATTATTATTATGTTTTTTTTTTCGTATACTTCCCGTTTTTCTTTTGACGAAACTTCCTGAAGAAAAAAACTTCTCACTGGAAATGTTATGGACGTCTATGGGTCTATGTCTTTATCACCTACCAAAAATTGCACACACCTCCTTTTTACAATGCTCCACCAAAATCAACATACTTAATTAACGGCTCGTCTATCAAGTATTTCGATTAAGATTCAAACCGCAGCATTACAATCGATGCATTATACTTTATGAACATCGAAATCGCACGTAGAATCATTGTGCATTCATCGAATTCATAACGGCTTTTCCAACAAGTGCAGATTTAAATGGACTCGAACGTTTAAATGGAACGGTTGAAGGTCATAGAAATAAACCCATAAAAAAGCTTTTAATGCCTTTGTTCGCAGTAAATACACAGAAAGGTTAAATATCCTGTCACAAACAGCGTTCTCTTGGTATGAAACTAGAATGTATATATCTATGTATGTCCAGAATTCCGACAGGAACTCTTCAAGATTCCATGTTGTCCAACAACACGCTGATGTCTTTTATTTGTGTCCTTTCCCAACACGCAATTTTCCGTGGCTGTTTGTGGAAATCTTTCAGCTTGTTGTTTGCGTTTTTTGCTCGCTTTTCAAATTTTTTTTTATCTCTTTGTGGGTTGATTCAGGAGCAACATTGCACTATCGTGAAGGCAGAGCAGGTGAAAAATTACGCTGTTTTCCCATTGCTGCTTCACCGCAACATTTTTTTGTTACGAAGGATTACTCGCACGGTGCATCAAACGGTGGATGAGATTACGCATCTTAAGCTATTCGAATCATTGTTTGAAAGACAATAAGAATAAATGCGTACAAAAGTTATAAAGTAAGAAATTATGAAATTTTTGTGGCTCAAAAGTATGCAGTAGAACTTAAAAATTTAACTGAACCCAAAACGGCGATCTAATATGGATTATTAAAATTAACACTAAATGACAAATATTATTTTTGTTGGATGTATCCGTGTGTTCACAGCTTTTTGCATTAAAAAAGAAATTCTTTGTAATTCCGAAACACGTGTCTGCAACTTTCGTTTCAATTTTGAGCTTAATGCTTTGTTTATCTTATTTTTTGTTTTTTGCACAAAAGGGCACTTTCTTACTAGTTACTGTTATCTGTATGATGAAAATCTTCCCGAAGACAGGAAAAAAACAACCCGAAAGAAAAGCGCGAGTAATACATTTACTTGCACATTATCTATCTATCTATAAATGTATAGACATCTATGTCTCTTTTCAGACAGAAGAATTCTTCTGTCTGAAAAGATAGATTTAACAGTGGGTGTGTGTTAAGGGGCCGAAATTTTGAAGGCCTTCCCAAAGCCCCTTTATGCTTACCAATAAGGCCAAGTTGTGCCTCATGTGTGTAATTTTAATGGTGCAAGTATATGTTAATTTTGGGTTCTCTCAATTTCATCTTCATAATAGTTGATTTTTAAAGGTTATTTCAATTGTAGCTATTCCCCCCCCCCCTTTTTCATTCTCCTGTATAACTTTATAAAGTCAAGTTTTTTTCTTTGCTAAAGTGTATAATTGTAGACTTTTACAATCTATATATTCATCCGCGATCTACAACTTGTTATTCTTGCATAATTGAATGGTCCACTGGAAAAACGACCTCTAATTTTTGAACTTCGCTTTATGTTTTATTATAAATTATGTATTATAAATGAATATAATTATGTATTATAAATATATGTATTATAAATTTGGATTTGGGAGTTACGGAAAAGTAGGCTCGTATAGTTAAAATTAACATTTATGTTATAAAATAATTGAATAAAACATAAAGCAAATTTCAAAAAGTAGTATGTGACTTAGGTCGTTTTTCCAGTGGAACCTTCAATCTTAAGAATGTGCCATTTATAAAAAAGTTAAGAATCTTTTATGAAGAAAACGGAGGACATTATATCAAGGAAACCGCATCAAAAGTTGAATTACTAAGAGATAAAACATTTCAGAATCTTCGGAAGCCACCTTGTAAATAAAATTATAAATAATTCAATTTCAAAATGTTTGTTAGGCAATCTGCGACTGTTTAATAGCGGAAGTGACTAGACGCGAAAAAATACGTATGAAGAAATTACTACTAGTAACTTCATTTTCTTTTCTGTTTGAGTCATTTTAATTTCGGTTTTAAATGTCGTAAGATTTTTCGTTTAGTTTTTGTCGCAAAAATTGCGTAAAATGAATCAACATAAAGTAAGAAGATTAGTACGTAGCTGCTATCTGAGCTTAGTACTCTTGATTTAAGGTGGCAGGGCTCCCACGGCTGCGCCAATTGCGCAAAACTGCGCCAAAACGATTTTTCTGCTACATGCTGCTACAAAATGCGTTTTTTCGGAAAATTTGCGCCAAATAGCGATTTTCGGGGGGGGGGGGGGAATCGAAAAAATTTTTGATATTATATTTTTTTAACCTTAAAATCGACATCATTCGATACATTTTTCCTTTAGTCAACTGATGTTTTTACCTTTGAAGCAGTTTATTAATGAATTTTAGCTCTACCCTCTCTTAAGAACATCAAATATGGATGAGAAACTTGAGCAGAATGAGTGATGTATCCCACGCTTGTATAAGAAACAGTGAGACGATTTCTCATATTTTGTAGTATTATAGAGAGAAAAATCATTCCTCTTATCACGATTTATGTTGAACATTTTATTTAGTAAGTTTTTCTTGAAATAGATAAAAAATGTTTAATTTCACGGAACGTGAAAAAAAAAAAAAAAACAACCTTAGCGTTTTTCCTCAGTGCACTTTGTTTTCTAATGTTTAGGAAATACTAATCAATGTGAAAATCAATAACAGAACAGATGTTAAAAAGATTGCTGCTCCATTATAACAATTTTTTGAAATTCCTTAAGCCTACTTTCCACGTACAAGCAAAGGAGCGCATACGTTCTACAATATTTTTGCATCCCCTTACAAAAATCGGACTTTTTTTCATTTCAACCATTTATAATGTTTCTTCTCAAAGTAAATAAATAATATGAATATTTAATTTAAATAAAAACATTGTTTGAAAATATATATTTGTTCCCGAAAGTTTTTAGAGGTAGACTTTCAAACGCTGTAAAATTAAACATTGAATTTCAGTTTTTTTCTTTTCTCATTACTCTTTAAGCTTTGTAATCTATATCATATAACCACAAGCAATTCAAAAACATAAATATGAAGAACACAATAAGTAAAAAAATTAGTTATTTTAATGAATTGACGATCTTTAGCAAATATGTTAAGCAATATTATTAGAAGAAATAGAAATTTGGTTGTGGATGAACGACCTCATAAAAGTACACTTGCTTAAAGCTTCAATTTTTTAACTAGATATGAAATTATGACGCATTTCCTCTTTCTTTTAATTGAATTTAGTCTCTTTCAGCATCCAATTGCTCTAACCCTAGGACTCTTGAAATTTAATTGTAACTATTACACAATTTTTGAAAGATGTAAAGATAAATTGTTGGAAAAAAATAAATAAATCATTAGACATTAAATTATCAACATATAATAAGAAATACATTTTGCCTTTCTATTATAGAACTGAAAACTATAATTTGGTTCTTAAATTTTCTTGCTGCAAAATTATGAAACTCAGCAATTTACTTTTAGTGCCATTAATTACTTCCAAAGCATCTAAGTGAGCATTTAGGATTGAAATTTAAAGGAATATTTTTTAATCAGAAAAATAATAAATATTACTGCAGGTAGAAAATAGGATCGACTTCAAATATATTTTTTGATAAAATATGAAATTATATGTAATTCATTCAAAATTTTACTGTTACTATAATCACAATGATTATAAACCTAAATAAGTACCATTTAAAAAACAAATTTTAATTAGTGATAAATAGTTGAAAATAGTTGAACCTTTCATATTAGTTATTTTTTGCTTATTTTCTTGAAAGAATAGTGTTTTAGCTATTAAACAAAAAAGAGAGAATGCAATGATTTTTGAAAAGAAGAAAGTTTTAAGCTTTCTTCCAGCTATTCTTAACTATTAGAAGAAGAAAAAAACAACAAAACATTCTTTTAAATAATCTGTTTCTTGAGAAAAGTATTGAAAAACACCCTTATAAGGGTTATAGGTTTAATTAGTCTTACTTTTTGAATAGGTTATGAATAATTTCTTAAGAAATATAAAAATAATCTAGTTTTTGAAGGATGACTGACGTTTACATTTCCTATCATTTTGAAGACTTGAAACTGCTCTTACCCTTGCTGTATGAAAATGACATTGCTTTAAAACAGCCATTTAATATTTAAAAAATAAAGAAAAAAATCCTCCAAAAATGGTACAAAGTTGATATTTTCGGGTCCTAAACTGATACAAAAGTCGATTTCTTCTGCTCCAAACTGATACAAAAAGGACATTTTACCTGCTCCGAAAGCTGCTACAAATTGTGTTAAGGCAGTGGGAGCCCTGAGGTGGTGAAATATGTAGATGGATTCGGGGTTTCTAGCAGATGACACTTCACAATGGACCGATCAGATGTCACTCTAGGTATTATATAATACTCAATGATCCGCGTGGTTTAGAAAAAAATTCCTTTAATGCTCCTATTGTGATTCGAATTTTGCGTTCGTTTCACATAAAATCTTTCGCCTGTCCCCGCATTGCATCTCTTTACATCTCACTGCGTCGTTTTAAAAACCGACCTTTTTTTTACCGAGTGCTCAAGATAGGAACCATTTATAAGCGATGTCACACTTTTTTCAATATATTTGACCGCCCTCCCCTCCTGTGTCACAAAATGTCACACTTCAACTTACACCCAACCCCACCTTTTCACATGTAACGCTATATTACATAAGCATATATATTTGTAGTTCAGAAACAAAGCACGAAGTTATAGATCTGATTTCTAATTTTATTTTTGAACTTTTAATTATACTTTTGAGCTTAATAATAATAATGATTATGTATGTACTTAATTTGTATAAAGTGAGATTAAGGTTTACAACAGAACATAGTTTAGCACATAATAGTAAAAGATATATTAATTGTTCGAATTTTGTCTTAAAAGTGTAAATGCCCAAGATTTCGTTTCGAATTTAAACTTTTAACTAGGAGTTAATTTAAATCCTAATCAGCACCGATACTTTCGATACGGAATGAAATCAACGAGAACACAATCGGGTGATTCTGATCCGAAAATTTCCGAAACAACCGATTTTCCGAAAAAAATTTCGGTTTATACGATTCTTTGATGAATATAATCTGCTTTTCTCTGTAACTTGAGACAAGCTAAATATTTGATACTTTAAAAAAACTGACAACAGTGTTTCTGGGAAAAAATCGACTTCTCGCATTATTATTACAGAATTTTCATTTTCATTTAATCACGTGCCTTTTCTTTATCGGAACTTATATATATATATGTATAGATATCTATTGTCTGTGGGTGGGAGCCCTTTATCATATAATTCTTCATTTTTAATTCGTGGTCCATACTTTTTCCGAAAATTTTTTGTGAAGTTCCGAAAAATATTTTCCGCCAAGAATCACCCATGAACACAATACAAAAAAAAAAAATATATATTATATATAAAGAAATAAATTAAACAAATAATATAAAAATATGTCATCAGTTGATTTTAAATATTTTTATTTTAACCAAAATGTGTGGTGTCACAAATATTGCTACCTCCTCCCCTCCTCTTGTCACAAACCGTCCCAATCCCCCTCCCCCTTCGACACCATTTGTGAACATCCCGATGCACAAAACTGCATTTTGTGTCGAATTATCTGAAGGCTAGGCTCGATGTACTAAAAAAATCTGACTCTCAAGATTTCACCTTCGTTTTTAAATCCTTGTCTAGAAGGAAAGTCGGTGTTTTGTAAAAACACAAATGCAAAGCTAAAATATGCGAGTGATCTCCATTTAGTTTTCATAAAGTGCCCAGGAAAACTCGATCGAAACAATGCATTTGATAATAGAAGTCAGGAAAATATTGCAGCTGCTGATTAAAATGAAGGTCAGCCAGTGAATTTAATGAGCACTGACTTTCCTTCAGTACATGGAAAACGGCGTAATATTAGAGACAATACCTTATTTCTGTAGTAGCAAACATAGATTCCATATTACTTCATAATTCTGACCGACAACAACTAACGTTAGGGGACCTATTCTTGTGTTCGTTACAGAATTTGATTGTGTCACAGTTTTTCACCTTCAAACGTTTAGAAAACATGTTTTATATTGCATAACATAGAAGTAGTTGGGTTTAGTTTTTGCTGAACTGAATGGGATAACTCTCATTCAATGAGCATTTTTTCATAAATCAATCTTTTTGTTTATAAATAATTGAGTGAAGCTATTGAGCTTTATTCCTCTTTCTCTTCTTCTTCCTATTATTATTAACGTAATTATTCTATTTATTTATTTAGTTACTTATTTATTGTTATTATTATTATTATTTCTTAATGCTGTAAATCTTTTTTTTTCTTCGGTTGGTGCCATAAGACAAACACAAGATTTCAAACGATGTAGATGCCGTTGTTTTGTATTTTTCAGTTAGAGAGTTTTACTTTCAGCGAATATGAGCATCAACTTTTTGATTTTATGTGAGTAGTGGAGCATCGATGTGACATATTGTCCCCTCCCCACCACAGACGTTACTTTTTTAAAAAAAGGACATTTTTTTCACTAGTGTTGAAATTATTATCTGCATTTTCTTGAAATTTTAAGAAAAAATTACTGTTTAAAATTATATTAAATCTTATAATTTATTTCGTAGAAGACTCTTATAAAGCTTCTTGATTCGTCAATTGAAATATTCTGGTAAAAATTAAATAAATAAATACATAAATAAATATTTAAAAAAATAAATAAATTAACTAACTAACTAAATAAATTAATTAAATAAATAATTAATTTCAAAAAACAGAGCTATATTCGGGGCCACTGTATACATTGCTCTTGATTCGTGCACTATGGCAGCAAGCTCTGCGTGTGTCGGACCAATTAAAAATAATACTTACTTTGCACAAACGACTCGTAAAATGTATTTACTCAATAATGTGTTTAATTTTAAAACGTTTAAGATTCTCTAATGCCAACAGCAAGACACTTTTACATCACACTGCGCTATTTTTTCACTCATTTTGAAGCGTTTATTCAATAATTAATGCAATCAGAATATACTTTGCATTGGTTAACCATTTTATTTAATTATCCCTCTGATCTAAAAACCTGCTTTGTGGCAGCAATCCTTTTCGGGTACATATCTACCATCAACCAAAGCGATCTGCCTGTCAGAGTGCCAAGAAGAATCCATTCATGTTCAAGGGAGGAGCTGCTGGTATATGGAATGTGCCATTTTGTCCTCGTTCTAGTTCGTTTAGCATACTTGATTTCTTCCGAACTGATGCTATGTGCCAGTTTATAACTTTAATTGCTTTCAACAAACAGAGACGCACACATTCTGATTCGCGTACCAAAAAAAAAAAAAGCGCGGCAAAACGAACTTCGCTAAAACTCGAACGGATTCGCTCTTTTCTGCCATGCGCAGAAGCGTCCAAATGTCAAAATTCCGTGGTCGAACTGTATTAGATAGCAGTTTTAGCTACACCGTCGTTATTTCAAAAATTCTCTCTTTTTGGGATTTCTAAAACTTGCCCTGGTATAAAGAATCGATGCTGAAATAACGTGCCAAATGTTGTGTCGTTTTATTTTAGCATTACTAAGGCTATGTGTCTAGTACTTGCTGAGAGCTTGATTAAGGAACCGTGGACAAAAGGTTGAATTAATTTCTAATCCTCCTTTTCCTGTGCGGTGAGTCAGTCTCATCGTTTCGGCAAAAAATAAATTTGAATTAAAAAGGAAAGAAAGAAAGAAAGCATCATGATACTGGTGTTTGGTGCGTATTGTAAGTTTAATGACGTTTGGATTTTCTATTGAATTGGAGATAGTTTTTCTGCTTTTAAATGTGACAGACACTACAAATAATGTTCCGTGCTTTATTCCCTCCACTCTAAAGTAACACTTTAATAGTCATTTTTCAATTTTAAGCTTTTCCACACTGCGACAAATAAAAATTCTATAATTTCCGTAATACGGCCCCTTAGAAATTAATCATTGTGCTCAAAATTATACGGTTCTTAATTTCATAATAAATAATTTTAAAAAAATTACTCCTTATTTTTTTGTTATCGAGATTATTGTTTTTCAACCTTATTAGTGTGGCAGCCCCCTTAAAGGGCAAAAATTTGCATAAAAATTCTTGCCGCAGTGTTAAAATAAGCAGGTAAAATATAGGTAAAATAAGCAGATCTTTCCTAAATCAACTACTGCCATAGTAGCTGGGTCTTCATAGAAACATCAAAATCAATCCTGTTTTTTCCTTTCTGAATGCTACTAGCGTTATCTATGAGATAACAAACTAACCAGATAGTTTAATCAGCCGCTGCACTAAATACAATTATAATAGGTTTTTCAATGCAAAATTTTGTTGGGATTTCAAAAAAAAAAAAAAAAAAAGAAAGAAAAGAAAAAAGCTATTTCTTCCTAATAAACTACAGAAGCATGCGAAGCAGTAGAGAGAAGACAATCTATAGACTGTGCTAAATCAGTTTTAGTCTATGACATGTAGTTTTAAGTTTTTACCACCAGTTTATTTATAATCTATTTATAATATATTTAAAAAACTAGTTATGCCTCGTTCTAACTGATAACATGGACCGATTAATGACAAGTTTCTCTTGCTCTGTACTTGAGGGTCGAATCAGAGAGTAATGGGCACTCGATCAACACTCGCCAAATTTTCCCTTGATCGCCTATGTGCGTGTGTATGGTACATACAGAAAGGTTTGGATTTCTATATTTATAATTTGCAGGAGATCATTTCTTTGACGTCCAGAATATATCTTTGAAGTTTATTATGGGCAATATCCAAAAGCTGTTCATGAAAAAAAAAATCAAATCTTGTCACTTGAGGGGCCTTGCATTGATAAACCATTTTAAAAAATTTTTTATTGTATACTGTTTATAAATAATTGCATTCAAGTGCGTGAGAAACGATTGATCGAGGTTCTACTGTAGTTTCAAGAAGTCAATGTGAATCCTTAGAAATTGAAATGATTCATTAAAATGTGTGAATGATGTGCAATAGATTGCTTAGATCAGGGGTCTCCAAACTTTCCAGCCTTAGGGCCATATTGATTACTCCATAAATTCAACAAAAATATTATTCAAAATTAATTTAATTTGCTTAAAAAGTTAAATATAGTGGTCTAAAAATGATTATTTTTCAAGATGCCATTAGCGACGGGGAACAAAATCTGTCCGCGGGCCGGATGTGGCCCTCGGGCCGTAGTCTGGAGACCCCTGGCTTAGATCATTGAAGAAAGGACTTGGGGATATTCAAGTCCTAAAAAAAAAAAGTTTTTAAAAATTTGAATAGTTTTATATTTACATTATAATACGCTTCAGTAATAATGTCAAAAAATATTAAAATTCAAATGAAAGCAAACCAAAAGCATTGTGAATAAACACTTTACTACTATCTCTTTCACAACAAAAATCATAACAATTAGTATGAAAACAAAGCCAAATAAATAAATAGTAACTTAAAAAAAGTGACTAGGAGATAATAAACCGAAATAATAAATAAATATACAGTAAATTATTACGGAATAAAGTGTTAAATTTTCTGCAAAACTATAATTAATAACCAAAATGAAACTTTAAAAAAATTAATTAATTAAAATAACGATCATTTTTACTTTATTTTTTGAATTGTATTCCTGAAATTAAAACCATCAGTACTTAAAAGAAAGTTGCTAAAAATCACGATCAAAAACGGATTAAAATTAACGTATTCTTAATATTTTGATGTCTTAAAATGCGGTCGAAATCTTTAAACCAGTGATTGTCAACCACTGTGCCGCTAAATTCTAGAAAATGTAATGGTAAAAATTATGATGCTGTTTTTTTTTCGAGTAAAATTGGTTTAAATTAAGGAAAGTACACCGTCAAAAAACTGTTGCTATTACACCTTGTATCATGGGTAAATAAACAGCTTTTAAACTTATTTTTTGCTTTGTGTGCAGCAAAATTTTGCAATCGTTAAAAGTGTGCCGCGACAAAAAGAAGGTTGAAAATCACTGCTTTAAACTATCACCCTATAAAATTAAATAGTGTTACAAAATGAGAATTTGTGATTCAGGAATTATAGCTTTATTTTTTAAAAGTTTTTCGATAAAAAGGAACTGGTTTTTCAAAAAATTCTCAAAACTGTTGGAAGTTTAAAATAAGCATCAATTAATGATTTTTTGTTAGCACTGTATTTTTTTCTTCCGTTTTTTGTGTTTTTCTCTCTCTTTAATATTAAATCTCGATTTTGGAAACTTTGCTCTCAATATCCTGTTGATTTGTTTTTTTTTTTTTTTTAATGTTTTTTTTTACATATAGTACTGCAATACTGTATGAATAAAATTTTTTATTGGCAAGATAGAATGCTCGCTGAGCAGTGACGTCGAAAAATAGTTACTCTCGTCACTCTACTTTCATTTTCGAATTTTGATTTACCATTGTTGAAAGTATTTTGGTAATGAACTCTGAACGAATAGGTTAATTGACGTGTCAAACTAGAAGCTCCGCCTCGTCATTATAATTACCTCACCTAAAAAAGAATGTTTCGCTCGTTGTCAACAAGTGAAACGGATGAGCTTACGCAAAAAAAGTTTCGTCTCCGCTAATTGCAAATCAGCATACATTATTCGACTTCAGATTATTCAGGATGGCCTAAATCTACTCTCTCTGTCCGTCACCAATTCAATCATCGCGTCCGAGAAAGAGAGATAATAACAAAAAAACCTTTTTTCGAAATGAAGTGAAGTACGCATTTTTGATACGGAAGTGGGAGGCGGAAAACCACGTGGCCGCAGGATGCGCTATGGTTCGTCGGTTTTGCCGGAAGGGGGCAAGCGGGTTTCCTGGCTCTTCATTAAGAGCGGTTCGGTTAAATTGTATTCTGTGGAGGTTTTTATACGGTTGAAAAGAAAATTCCACCCCTGAAACACAAAGGAAGATAAAAAACGAAAATGTTACGTAATTTTTGTTCCATCTATTGAGATCTTTGTTCGGTGTGGGGTCGTACTTTTACTATGTCGGGTGGTAAACTAGCTTCCTGAAAATACAGAAGGAAAAACAATTGTTGAGAATTTCGCATAACGTCAAATTTTCTTGTATGCAATATTAATAATTATGTAAACTGCTATAGATGTGCATATAAGAAAGTCAGCTGTATTATTTCATGAACTAGACAAGAGCTATGAAAAACATTTTAAATTTGCTTATTGAAGAATTTCAGTGTTTCAATTATTTTCTTTGTTTGAAGTGGGAGGAGAGGAGGGGGTTATAGTGAAAATTTTAAGTATCAATTTAGACTCTGTAAGTAGAATCCAAACTTTATTCATTGAAATTGACTTATGTATATATATATAAAAAATCGCTATGTAATGTATGGGATTGACTGGTAAATTTGGCATGAATTCTTAACAAACAATGTACAATTCTTCATGCATGTTCATGTAAAAGAATACTTCATTTTTTTATTGCGTCGACTGGGTGGCGTAGTGATAAGGCACTGACCTTGTACGCCCAAGTTCGCAATATGATACCGGGCCTAAATCGTTGGATTTTCAAGATGCAAAAAATCGCCATCGCCCACGTCGTGTGATTTTGCGACATGTTAAAGATTCCTTGAGTATCTGTTTGGCTTGGATACTCTCGGCAACATGCAATTCCTTGTGCAGTTTTGCATCACATAGAGCTCAGGTGCCGCCATCTAGGGGGAAACTGAGCGTTAAAATGCTGTTGCCAAAAGTGGTAATGGCATCCGCCGATAGTGGTGCTACTTGAAAGAATGTATGCCGGTTTCCGGGGAATGCACTAGGTCTGAAAAGGTTAGTGATAGCATTTTAGCCGCCCCATAGAACGGAAAAAACTTTTTATTGCTAAAACAAAATTTAGAAAAAAAGAAGAAAACAAAAAGAAAAATGGTGAGTCTTTAGCAGTGGATTACTTGCGTATCGTTTAAGCAAAGATTTTGGAGTGTTTATGGCCTCAAAAATCTTGTCACAAACATCGAAAATGTTAAGTTGTGGGAAACAGATGGATATATTAGTATTTTAGCCTAATGGCTAAAGTACTTGTAGGTATTCTTGGTATTAATAGAAAATTCCATTTCCTCTCACTTTAAAAGTAAATCAAAATAGTGCAGGGAGGTAAGTAACCATGGGGTTATTGCAACCACGGCTTATCACACTTTAAATGAGCTTTATTTGTAAGTCATATCCATCTCATACGTTTATTTAAACCTCTTTTTGTTACAATTAACCATAAATATCTAAATATGACATAATTGATAATTTTTAATCTTTAAAAAATGAGGCACATCTTCATACTCTATGAGTGCTCTAAATTTGTGTGAGTGCTCCCAATGCTCTAAATTTAATGGCTGTCAATTTGAAATATAATTCTGTATTTTTTCTTTGGCAAACTAAAAGTTTTGAATAGATATTTTAAATACATTAGTCATTTTACCTCTATATTATTGAATCTTTTAATGTACCAATCATAGTTACACTTGCTCCAACAGTTTACTAACTGGAGTTAAAGAATGTTACCCAAAAAGATTTATTTGACCTTGATTTTGCTTTTATTTCTGTTAATTGTGTTCAGAAATCTAATTTAAATAAATGTAAGTAGATTTGACCTAATCCTGCTCTGTAAAGATTTTTTTTTTTTTTTTTTTTTTTGTTTTGTTTGCCCCGTTTTATTCTTGGTTCAAATTTGATTGTAAATATAAGCTAAATTAGGGTCTAAAATGGTATGAAACACATGTTATTTTAATAATTTTAAAAGTCCTTTATTCAGTAAAAACTGGAGAACATAGACCACTTGCTACTTTTTTCTCCTTTTTTCCTTTAATGCTTTATATGGGCATAACAAGGCGAAATTGCACTTGCCCTAGACCCTTGGGCAAAGTAGAAACTCGAAACACAATATTTTGCAAAATATCATTAGACCATTTAAGTAATAATAATAATTTAAAAATAAAAAGTCATGGGGTTTTGATGGCAATTAGTTTAAGGTTATTGGCGAGAAAATTCAGCATTATATCCGCAATAACAGCTAGCCATTTATTCAAAACTTTAACTATGCCAAAACGTGGTTACATTTACCCCACTTTATTCTACTATTGTTTACTTATTAGTTCTGTTTTGAAAACAGTTAGAATAGTGAGTTATTTTATTTATGTGTGTACCTACTCAAGTAGTGTTATAATATAAATGGGAAGTAAAAAGTTTCCTTTCTACTTTATAATAATATAAATCACATAAATGAAAATAAAAAGATGAACTTGTATGTCATTGTTAATGCAAACTAATTACCATGCCTGAGTACAGTTACAGTTATGGTTGGGAAGGAAGAAAATTAGTTCCGTAATGACGCGATACATTCTCAAGGTGGAATGTGTATCTATATTTCACGCTGAGAACAGGAAATGTTTATTCGTTTTAGAATTTTTGTTTGCATATTTATAGCTTTAGTTTTTTCATGAATTTTACGAAATGTATATTATCGCTTTTTAAGTGATTGTGATTATTTTTGAAAATTTAATTTCCATCTCTCTTTTTATTTTTAGGCCCATATAGGGAATGATGGACTGCGTAGCCTACGAGGTAATTCTTTAACTATAGCTTTTTTTTTTAAATGATGTAAATGCACAAGGAAAATTAACAGAAATTGAACAGTTTTGTTTATCATAGTGTAATCTCACTTTAATGTTGCATCATCTTTTTTCCCTCTTTACCTATAAATTCACTGTGATCCTTTTCCAATCATGTATGTAAATGTATCTGGTGTAATCTGATTGGTTGTTTAAAAGGGCGCCCCAACTGTATAAATACCCAACGCGCTTTTTAATAAAGCCCCTTTTTTGCGATCCACACGTGCCTTTGGTTTCTGTCTTTCAAGTTTAATTGTAAAAACTAAACAAGAAGTTCCGTCTAGAACTATACGAGCCTACTTTCCCGTATACACCAAATTCAAATTTATAATCTAGCTATCTCTTTCTCTCTCTTTCTTATTTATCTTTAGTTCTAATTATTGAAAATATACCTTTTTCAACGGATAATACATATTCATTCACTCACTCATTCATTCTTTCATTTATTCAGCCATGCATTTATTCATTCATTCGTTACCTCATTCAAGTGTTTATTCATTCATTTACGCATTCATGTATTTATTCACTCATTTATTTATATTTTCATTTATTCAATAATTTATTCATTCATTCTTTTCCTCACTCATTTATTCATTGATTTATTCTTTCACTCTTTCATTTATTCATTCATTCATTATTTCACTCATTGAGTCACTGAGAAATATCCTTGAAAATCCCGATCAAAAAATTTCATAGCAAAATAGGCTCGTAAGTTCTGGATAAACTTTCTATTTCTACATGTTCTACGTTATAAGAGCTTTCCGATAAAGTTTGTTCCAAGCAAATTGGTCCGTTAGATCAGGATTTATATAGGGTTGAAATTTCCCCGTAAGCTCTGTGTTAATTTTTTGAACTGTTCAAAAATGAACAAAAACTGTTCAAATCAATATTTCACGCCGAGAACTCCTTTCAGTAAGCTTGCAATAGGAACTTGGCTCTTGTGCCCAGAGTTTACAGAATTTGCTTCAATTTTGTCCATAGGCGCTAATGTTAAAATTTTTTGAACTGTTCAAAATTGAACAAAAAATTGTTCAAATCAAAAAGTAAAATATAGAAATGAGATGTCCTCGCCGAGATCTTTCGAATGCAAAAAGAATTTTTCCAATCGGACAATTCGTTCAAAAGTTATTAGGGGGGGGGGGGGGACAGACCGACAGACCGACAGACAGACAGACCGACAGACAGACAGACAGACAGACCGACAGACCGACAGACACACTTTTTCCCCATCTCAATACCCTACTTTCAAATTTTTTATTTTTCAATCTTTATTTAATTACTTCACTTATTTTTGACTTTTCTTGATTTTTAACGATATTTTCACGATACATTAAGCCTTCTTTCATGCTTTATTATTATTTTTTTTTACTTTTACGGGAAAGTAGGCTAAAAATAATTGCATTGTAATTAAAGAAAAATAAGCATTAAAATCAGGTTTCGTGATTTTTGTTATTTATTTTTTTTTTAAAATCTGATTTAAATTTTAATTTAAATCAGATTTTTTTTATTTAAATCGGATTTTTTAAATTTTTTAAAAATACCTTAATTATTTTTGATATTTATTATGTTACATTCATAGAAACAATACGGCATGTTAATCAATATGCAAAATCACACTTTAAGCTTTTTTCACAGCAATAAATAGTTTAATAATAATAATGATAAGCAAAATTTAATACAAACGCATGACTCAAATTAAACGTATCCCTACCAGGAATAATAGTACACCCATAAGTACAGAGAAAATGAACAAATTTCATCTGAATTATTTTGCTGTTGAAAGCTGAAGAAAAGTAATAATTGTGTGTACTTAATTTTTACATTGAGTGCTCTTTAATCATTTTTCTATTTTATAAATGAAAAAGGCTGAAATATTTTTTCCCATTTAGTAACATCATATGCTCACACCATTACTAAAAACTGAAACTTTTTGTTTTAATTAAATATCTTTATTGAAAACTTTTTACGATAAAAAAATATCTTAGAAGGAAAAAAATATTAAGCTATTTAGGGAACACGGACGAAACTTTAAGGATACCTATTCTACATTCTAACAAATGCTGTTTTAGACACTATCATTATGAATTATTTACTGTGTGGTGTTTATTAAATTGATCTAATGTGCTATTTTTGAGATAAAAAACACAGAATGGTTCACGATTATTATGAATTTTAATTTGAATGATTGAATTTATTATGCTTTGCTGTTCAGATGCTTGAAGAATAAGAGTAATATTGTAAAATTAAAAGAATAGTAATTAGTTCTAAACTTATGAAATATGTTATGCACACAGAAAGATGGACCTAGGAAGTTTTGTTTGAAACAGTGGTTGTAATTGCAACACATTTCATTTTTACTTCACTTTCTAACATTGTAAAATCGATTATTATTTTTTTAAACACTTGATTTAAATCAATGTTTTTTTTAAAAAATCATTTGATTTAAATCAACGAACCCTGATTAAAATGGAGACATATGTTTCGGGATTGCTTGGAATCCCTTTTTCAATGCAATAGGGGATCTTCTAAATGCAAAAATATCCTTAATACCTCTTTAATGAATTATTTATGAATTTCTTTCTTTTAATACTATTAATTATTCTACTGTACACGTTGCGTTCAGTCTTATTGACAACAAGTTGATAAGCAGCTAATAATGCACTATAAACAGGTTTGTAATTTACAAGAAATTAATACCTAATATTCCATTCAGGATTGTGAAGCATTGGTTAAATATGTGGTTGGCAAATGCCGAACTTTTGGTCTTTATGCCATTAGTTCTCGAGATCTCCAGTACTTTTGGGATGAATTCTTATCATTTCAAAAAGTGCACAGCCATTTTCCAGGTGATCTGCCTTAAAAACTTATCCAGAATCACATAAAACACACAGAGAGTCTGTTTACTTAGAACGAAACAAGTAGGTAGGTAAACAACATTCATTAAATATTATGCTGCTGAGCTTTTATGTTGCTGGTGCAAACACTCTGCAATTTCGATAGGAGAAAGTTATTACATCTCAATAGATGGCAATAGAATCAACACAAGTTTTTTTTTTCTTTCAAAGAGTTGTTTGGAATTTATCCTTTAAATCTGATTTTCATTTGCTGCAACCTAATAATTGATGCTTAACGAATGAGCAACAGGCGTTTAATTTCCTTACCAAGTTGTCTATACATGGAAAAGAATGTCAATGAGAGGTTTAATTTGAAAAGAAAAAGAAAACGGTAAGTTTTCTCTCGAGAAGCAAAAGTAATGTACTGTTATTTATTTATTTCAAAGAGAGCAAGCCGCTTTACACAAAGGATCATTCATAAATGATGTCACGCTTTTAGGGGGGAGAGGGGTTCGTTTTCAAAGTTTGACAAGGGGAGGGGGTAACAAGAAGTGTGACATCATGCTTATGCAACATAGCGTGACACGTGAAAAGGGGGAGGGGTATGTTGGAAGTGGGACATTTTGTGACAAAGAGAGGGGGGGGGGGGTAAATATATGGGAAAAAAGCGTGACATCATTTATGAACGGTCCCCAAGCTGCGCTGCAAATGCAAACTGTATTTTCCTTTTTTTGGCCCAACCTGTTTTCGGCCTAGACCAGTCGATCCCCCGGATCCCCCGTAGTAGCCCTCGGGTTAATTTTCGGTAGATCGCGGTCGCGCTAAAGGGGATTTTTTTAATTTTTTGATTTTAGAATTTCTCGCATTTGTTCGCATTGCATAGCACGAGACTCAGAAAGAAACTCGAGAATCTTTTGTTGGCTTAAGTAGAAAGTAAATTTGATAGCCGCGCCAATCAATATAATACCCCGCTCGTATTTTTTAGCCTACTTTCCCGTAAAAGTAAAAAAATAATAATAATAAAGCATGAAAGAAGGCTTAATGTATCGTGAAAATATCGTTAGAAATCAAGAAAAGTCAAAAATAAGTTAAGTAATTAAATAAAGATTGAAAATAAAAAATTTGAAAGTAGGGTATTGAGATGGGGAAAAAGTGTGTCGGTCGGTCTGTCGGTCTGTCGGTCTGTCTGTCTGTCGGTCTGTCCCCCCCCTAATAACTTTCGAATGAATTGTCCGATTGGAAAAATTCTTTTTGCATTCGAAAGATCTCGGCGAGGACATCTCATTTCCATATTTTACTTTTTGATTTGAACGATTTTTTGTTCAATTTTGAACAGTTCAAAAAATTTTAACATTAGCGCCTATGGGTGAAAATGAAGCAAATGATGTAAACTCTGGGTACAAGATATAAGTTCCCATGAACAAGCTCACTGGAAGAAGTTCTTGGCGTGAAATATTGATTTGAACAATTTTTGTTCATTTTTGAACAGTTCAAAAAAAATTAACATACCGCCTACGGGGAAATTTCAATCCTATATAATTCCTTGGAAATCGAAATCTTTCCTTGGGTTAAGTAGACCAGTAAATTAAGGGCCCAACAAATAAAACCCCGCTCCCTTTTTTTTGCCTACTTTCCCGTAAAAGTAAAAAAAAAATAATAATAAAGCATGAAAGAAGGCTTAATGTATCGTGAAAATATCGTTAGAAATAAAGAAAAGTCAAAAAAAGTGAAGTAATTAAATAAAGATTGAAAAAAAAAAAATTTGAAAGTAGGGTATTTTAGATGGGGAAAAAGTGTGTCGGTCGGTCTGTCTGTCGGTCTGTCTCCCCCCCTAATAACTTTCGAACGAATTGTCCGATTCGGAAAAATTCTTTTTGCATTCGAAAGATCTCGGCGAGGACATCTCATTTACCCTATTTTACTTTTTTTTAACAATTTTTTGTTCAATTTTGAACAGTTCAAAAAAATTTTTAAAATTAGCGCCTATGAGGTGAAAATGAAGCAAATGATGTAAACTCTGGGTACAAGATCCAAGTTCCCATGAACAAGCTCACTGGAAGAAGTTCTTGGCGTGAAATATTGATTTGAACAATTTTTGTTCATTTTTGAACAGTTCAAAAAAAAATTAACATACCGCATACGGGGAAATTTCAATCCTATATAATTTCTGATCTAACGGACCGATTTGCTTAGAACAAACTTTTTTCGGAAAGCTCTTATGACGTAGAACATGTACAAATAGAAAGTTCATCCAGAACTAACGAGCCTATTTTCCTATGAAATTTTTTGATCGGGATTTACAAGAATATTTTTTAATTAATGAATGATTAAATGAATAAGCAAAAGAATCAATGAATAAATGAGTGAATAAATACACGAATGACTTAATAAATAATGATTGAATGAATATGTATTAACCGTTGAAAAAGGTATATTTGAAGCAATTAAGAACTAAAGCTAAACGAGAAAGAGAGAGAGATAGCTAGATTATAAATTTGAATTCGGTGTATACGGGAAAGTAGGCTCGTATAGTTCTAGACGGAACTTCTTGTTTACTCATCATATAACAACCGAGAGTAAACTAATAAGGGATCATTCATAAATGATGTCACTCTTCGAAGGGGGGGGGGGTTCGTGAAATTGTAACAAGGGGAGGGCCTTGGGGCACGGGAGGGCAGGGTGTAACAAGAAGCATGACATCATGCTTACGCAACATACCGTTTAATGTGACAAAGTGGAGGGTATGTTGAAATGGGACCTTTTTGTGACAAAGAGGGGGAGGGGAGTCAAATATATGGGGAAAAAGCCTGACATCATTTATGGACGGTCCCTAACTGAATATTGAGTTTATTACAATTTTTGTCCTGCTTTTTTGTTTCACCGATGGGGACCGGGGGAATAGGACGGGGTTGCTCGTAGAAAAATTTGAAAACTATAAGGTTGCTCAGTGTCCTCAAAAGTTTGCTGACCACTGGCGCAGACCTTCAGTCTGGTTTTCGTCAGTATTTATTGGTTTAGCTTCGCTTTCGTTTTTAGCCAGTCAAACTCGTCACGTAGCCGGCTTGAAAACGATAGCGAAGTTAATCAGATGTGAACAAGAATTAGCCTACTTCTTTGATTTAGCGAACGTCGATTTCATTGAAATAGGGACGAGAGGATAAATGCAGATGAGTAAATGTTTCATAAAGAATATTAAAAATCTGCGTTCTTTTCTTTTTGTGCTAAAAGATTCAAGTCTCAAATTGATTAAATCAAGGTTGGAAAAAACAACAAATGTGCGGATAAAATATAATTTCGGAAAGCGTCTTTCTCAACGTATAACCCCCATGTCGAATAGAATCGTTTTCGACTAGAAGCCCTGCCCTGGCTTTCGTAAACGAATTTTGTAAGCGAAAATTTTCAACAGCTTTTGCGTAAAGAAGCACCTGCGTCATATGGAATTAGTGAATCTAAGCAGCAAAAAGCTCCCCAATTTAAGCATTAGTTCTTATGAACCAATGGGGAGTACCTTTTTCCCTGGTGACCTCCGTGCGCAAGCCTATCATCACGTTGCAAAACTCACAGAACTTTGTCTTGCTTGTGCTTTATGTAGAAGTAGCATATAAATTTATACCGGAAAGTCACAAAGGGCTCCAATGCATCAGATCGGCTTTTGACAGCCTCCTACATTTATTTCTAGGCTCCCTTGGACAGCAGCTTCCAAAAAGATCGCTTAGAACTTGTTAACAAAGGTTCTCTGGGGCGCAGGAGGAAACCTTCTAGAGCCAATCTCAAACTCCTACTGTCCCCTTCCCCCAAGACTAGAGATCCAGACCATCTGCCATCTTTGTCTCGCAAGTCAACGTCGCCAAAGACCCCAGCAAAGAAAATTACTAGCAACGGCGACGTAAGTTGGAGGAAGGCAGTCGCTCAAAATAACCAAAGATCTTTGAGAAATGGTAAGTTCCCTCTTGTTTGTTTGTTTGTTTGTTCTGCAACCAGTTCAAGTCCCATAAATTTTCGAGTTTATTTGATTTTCTGAATGGATATGCCTCAAACTCTCGCCCAATATTACAGATAGAACAGGACAGTACGATAGTTTATGACAATACAAGGAAGGAAATTACAAGAATACACCCAGGGCAAAGTGGGAATCGAACCCACAACCTCGTTACTTCGCGCAAGCAGCGGGCGGAAACAAGTTCCCTCTTGTTTTAAACATTTTAAAGTAAGGATGCATTCACAGTAAATGCAACAGCAACCAGCAACAGCGCAAAAAATAAAATAAAAAAAATCTTGGGGCTTCATTGGTTTTACATCACCATAAAGACCACTACGCCGTGTCAATTGATTGGCGCTTTTTATTGATTGCGTCATTAAATGTGTATGAGGCAAAAGGTGGCCGTCGCCTTTGATGTGATGCACCCTAATAGTTCACTTAAAGAAAATAATATCATGTGATTTGCATAAGTCGGAAGGGGATTTGTATGCGCCAGAACATCAAGAATATATTTTCACAAGCAGAAGTTTTGTAACGTTTTCATTTCTTCCTAAGCTAACAAGTACACAATTCAGGACAAAAAATTAAGAACACGTTTGGTAAAGATTTAGGGAGGATACTTCCAAGTTCGGCTGCTGGGGTAAGTGACCTATGCCATTGCTGAGGGAGTCAGCTTTTATGGGAAACAGGAGGGGAAAAGCCGAAAGATGCATAATGCTGTTACATACTTCATTCATCGGATCAATTCAGGAGGGCAGCAAAGGGGAACTTGGAAGTTGGCGTTGGTTATATAACGCCCTATCTATGTTTTAAGTAGGTTAACTATTTTAGTACGGTATGTACATAAATTAATTATACATTAAACTTGTAATTAACTTACTATATTTTCTATCTCATTATACAAGCCGGTGATTATTTTTCCAAATGTTTTAACTTTTGATACTTTATTCCTATGGATTTTTTAGCACTGAATCCGAAAATGATCTTTATTCTGTTTTTATCTCTCCTCCCTCATCGCGGCTTAATTATTTTTAAGAAATCAAAAATTGAAAAATTTGGACTTTAAATTAGAATTAAAGATTGAATAAATTACTTTAAAAAGGGACTTCTTATCTTACACTACGCATTATTATTGTACTTAACCTTCTGATGTATGCATTTATTAATTTTTGTTATGAACAAAAACATCATATGCCGCAAACTAATTTAGCATCTCAGGATTGTTGTGCAATAATTTATTTTTAGAAATTTTGTCCTGTATAGTCAAAAATTCGTGTTCTTGTATGAAGACGTTTTATACTTTTTTGCCATATTTATTCAATATAATAATAAACATGGCAAAATTGAATATTCAAACTTCTTTATGAGGATTAAGAAGCTGTAAAATAACAAACTTCCCAGTAATGTAAAACCCGCTTCAAAATAACTAAACAGAATTTGATTCGAAACTAAGATTTTCTCTTCTTTCTTGAATCCTCCATGGATTCTCAAAGATATCTTAATCTTTTAACAATCTTGAATACCCTATTAAACATTTTGTGGTTACCAAGAACTGTTTGGAGTGTCTGGATGAGGACGACATGCAAATTGCAGCACAAATACGAATCTGCATAAAAATTTGAAGCAAAAATGTATGTCAGCTCATGTGAGGCTTTCATGCATGAGAGGGTTGAACAACATAGGAGTCTGTGGAAAAGGGCGGGGTCTCGTGGATTCACTTAATTTTTGATGAAAGTTGCTACAAAACAGTCCTAAATTTCCTTTTTTTTTTCCAGAACATTTATAAACTAATTTATTTAAGCAATTTTCAATGAGGTACGCAAAGCAATGCTATTTTCAGTTGAAACACAGCATCAATTCGTGGAGGGGGGGAAGCATATTTCTCTGTGATTATTATTAGATACATTTGATCTTGAATATTTAACATTGAAAAACTTTGCATCAACGATACAATATCGATTTTCGTACTGTTTTATTATATGCGAAGAGCATTGGAGACGGAAGTTCTATTTATTTATACTACAGTTTCAGTTGGAAGTCTCTGTTATTTGGACAGCATGACGTAAAATACATTTGGTAACCACTCTGTATTTAAAAAAACAAAAACAAATCACCTTATCGTATTGAATCAGAACTTTAAGTCTTTACAGGCAAGTGATCTTTTAAAACTCTAACTTCGCTGTTATCCCCTTGACTGACAAATTAAATGGGACTTAAGGAGACCAAAAAAATTCAACTTAATTTCGCATAACCAAACAATTACGTGAAAGCCGGGAAAGTATTTTATTTTGAAATTTGTACTTTTATTAATTAGATTGATGTTGACAAAGAACATCTAAATAACACTAAAAAATACAGTAAAACCCCGTTAAAACGAGGGTGTCGGGGGACATGTTTGGCACCCGCGTTGTAACATAACCGCGGAACCATATTCACGAAATAATACTCGCTTTCGTTGCATCATTTTTAACTTTATCAATTACTGGTAACTTTTCTTCCCCCTATAGTATAATTTTTCTTTCCTTCTTTGCTGCCATTTTATTCACTGTAATTGCTGTGCAAGAAGCAAAAATCTCAGTTGCGTAATCAGTCTATCGAGCGATGGGTTATAAACCAACTGTGTTCCGAAAAAAAGGTGCTTAAAAATATCTTTATGTTATCAACATGGGATTGTGAAGGGGAAGAGGTCTCAAGAAAATATTAGATTTGAAAGAGAAGGAACGTACTTCTCACTGGGGAATATGTTTACTTATCAGAAATGCTAAAGTACCTGGAATACAAAGGTTGACAGCGCTGTAGAAGGAGTTACACACGCATAACTTAGGAATCACTTTTAAATGGCAATGATAAAGGCTGGTTTAAACGTCGGGGGACATGTTAGTCACCGCGGTATATCCGATTCCGCGGTATACTGAGGCGCGGTATAACGGGGTTTTACTGTAATAATTTCTCGTCAAAGTCTAGAGTGGCCCATGAAATGAATGACGAGTCAGACTGGCTATTTCATGTCAAGGGGTTAAACAACGTTTAAGTGACAACCAAGTGACACGTTTTGCCATTTTTCCTTTTTATCATCAGTTAGTGGACCACACAATCTATTTTATTTTACAAAATGTCATTATTCTACCTAACGAACTATTATCCCTCTTTCTCTCCAACCAGAACCAGGGTTATCTCGAACGCCTCCAGAGCCAAATCTCGCCTCTGAAGCGCAACAATTTTCCATCCAGGCCAAACTGAAACGAAAAAACTCCGACCTCGGAAGGAGCGCAGTCCTCATTCGAACTTGGGAGCGAAGAACCCACAGCGAATCTTTTTCTAAAAAGCAACAAACTCCCGTAAACAGGAATCGGTTTCTGGACAAAGAGAACGTTGCCGCAAATCCTCCCGCCATGCCAGACTCCTATATATGTCCTAGGTATAAAGGCAGCCTGCAAAATGGCGATTCCAAGAGGGATGGTGGACTGGTGCGCTCCATTCGAGGTAAGCGGTGACTTCAGTTCATGCCTTTCTTTCTTTTGAGGACCCCAGCTGGCCAAGCCCGCCTTTTATAACAGCAAACAGCTGGGCACAGCTCTTCCCCATCGGACCCTTCTAGTTTAATCCTCCGTGTCATATTGTAGACTGTAGGCAACATACCGTTAGATCGCTGTTTTCGTTGCTGTTGTTCAAATATGCTGCGTATATTAGTCCCTAATCATTGGAGACCTACTGCGTTCCCAGAGATGGGCACCAACTCTTTCAGCGGAACCACAATGGCTGCGTACCATCGCCGCAATTATTTTTTGACGATCAGCTTCTTTCTAGATGATGGCACCTGTGCTCTAATTTTTGCAACCTGCACTAGGAATTTAATTTAGCCGAGAGTATCCACGCCAAACGGATACTCAAGGGATCTTTAACATGCCGCATAATCATACGACATGGGCGCTGTCGATTTTCTGCATCTTGAAAATCCACCCACCGACTTGAGCCAGGTTTGACCCTGCGAACTTGGGTGTACGAGGCCTGCGCCTTACCACCACGCCACCCTGCCGGCATCGCTGTTTTTGTAGTTTTCTTTATAAATAATTGAAACATTTTCTGAAACACCTTTATTTTCTTTCTTTCTTTCTTTATTTATTTTGTCTCTATCTCGAATGAAAAGAGTGAAATAAAGCTGAGTTTATAAATAATAGAAAGTTTTAAAAACTTTTAAAAGCTTAAAAAAATTAAAAGAAACAAAATTCAAAATCCTAAAATACAAGTATATATATATTTTTTGTTAATATCTTGAATCGAAAACATCAAATAAATCCGAGTTGTTGAGTGATAAAGGTTTAAATGAAGAATTTGATTCGCAGATTTTTTTTTTTTCGCTCTGTCGTTAGTTTTTTCCGCAGTTGCTTTTATGCATAGTAAAATTTTTCCCAATGGTTTCTGCTTTTTTGCTTAGTTAATAGTTTTTCTCTTATTAGAGTTTACCGCTTAAACGTCACTATTTTCTGCTCACTTAATAGAACTTCTTGATAAGCTCTTAAGATTTCCCACTTAATCATCACAATATACACTCAATTTGAATTTAGAATTCTTAGAAATTTATATTCTTTGCCTTAATAGTGCGTCTACAGTGTAGTAGCCTCCTGGCAGTAGGCCATCCATAAAATTTATAATTTGAGAAAATAAATAAATCAATATATAAATTAATTAAATGCTAACTCGAAGGGCACAAATAATTTTCTCCAAAATTTGGATCCTCTGTTACTGTAGACTTCGAATGCCTAATTCCACTTCGAAACTTTCTACAATACCCAATATTGAAAATGTACATGATATTTGAAAGGGGGGGGGGGGGAGCACAGAATAATAAACAGTGTATTAAGTGTGTAACTATCAGTGTGACTTCAAATAAATGTGACTCTAAAATTGTTTTCAAAATTTTAAGTCGTCTACTCCAAATATTTATGAGGTGTTCATCTACTTAAACCCATCCTTTTGTGGTCTCATATACCATGGCAATGGGACGTCATGGTATTTTTTATAGTTGTCCTTAGTGGATTAACAGTGTGCGATTGTTACTGGACAATTTGTGAACTAATAACATCAGAATGTGTCCCAAAATAGTTCTTCCCACCTTCTTACAGTGACATGTTTACACTAATGAATGGGCAAAGTGAATCTTCTGGAGAGGATCACCGAAAGTTTTGAAATGAGAAATAAAATTTCTCTTTAAACAAGACATTTAATCCTATTGTTCTTTAAGAGATTTGGTTGATATGCTTCAGTGAGGATGAAAGAAAAAAAGAGGGATACTTTTGCAATCTCTCAGCTTCCTTGTCTTATGTCTGTCCTTTTTAAATGATCGTTACTTATATCGTGCTGCGTATTTCTTTCCGTGACATCATTAAGAACAATGATTCGTGGAATCACCTTGAAAAATCGCCATGTGTTCCGTACGGTAAATTTAGAAAACAAATTGGTATTCTTTATGTCACCTGAGAATAAGAATATATTGACATAGGGTGAGAATGAGGGATGGATGAGAAAACGACTTTTCCTTTTTCTAATTTGTTATCGTAATAAAACAAGACTAATTTTATTTCCACAACACTTTTATGGAAATCCGGATAATTATTATACATTCAAGCAGAAAAATGCCGATGTGCTATCTCCAGCACATTGGTTTCTGAACAGTCGTTAAATTGAGTTGACGGAGCAAAAGTAGGATTCAGTCTACTACGTTCAACTTCAACTGAGCGAAAATCCCTAGACTTCTGCCGTACATACATTCTTCCTTTGTTATTACCATTCAGTCGAAAAGCTTGTTAACAACAGTGTGTGTGAACAGGAGGAAAAATATTAATAACATTAATTATATGCAACAATAGGATAGGAATTAATCAAAATGTCAGAATTCAAGGGCCGTATACAAAAGGGCCCATGGGCCCCGAAATCCCGAAAATGTTCACAACCTAGCATAAATTCCTCCCCGAAATGTTCCTTAAACGTTGTGTGTCGAAGACAGCATCGCCCCCTCCCCTCGGCGGAAAAAAAATTCTGGATGCAACCTTGTTAGAAATACCACTCTAAAAAATATTTTTGATCGAAATTTGTTTCATTCGACATGTATGTTTTTAGATCAATTCGATGTCCGAGCTCGTGAAAGGATTGTAAGACGCTGTACGACGACGAACTAATTAGAGCATCAAAACGTTTTTTCTTTGGACAGAGCTAGAAGTTTACCAAAATAATTTATGTAGTAACTGTGAAAAATTCTTCTCCCAGCTAGCTGCATTTATGTGTAAGACAGTCTAGGGATCTAAGAAATAATAATAAATGAATACAAGAAGATTTGGAGTAAAGTTGTTCGAGATAATTGAGAAAGTTGCAAAAAGCATGCTAACCTCTCACTAATTAGTTGAATGAACAATGCGGATAGCAAACCATTAACAAGATCTGTGGCTAAGACCTCCGGATTTAGTATAGCACGACAAATGGCACATACCTTAAGTTGTTTCCGTTTGGTAGCGCTTAACTTTGCAAAGAATATTTGTACTTCATACTTTTTCAGACCCTCATAGTAGTCATCCCGCTGTTGTAATTTTTGTTTAAGTAACTCATGTATTTTTGTCTGAAGTGACGTAAAATTCGAGACCTCTTTGAGGCATGAATTTGCGGTCTAACAGGTCAGATATTCTGTGGCTGTTTGTTATGCCAGACAATCTTAAAAATTATGCTTTTCACAAATACTCTTCATTTTTTAGACCTTACTCTTTTTAGCTTTGCTAGAAAAATATAAATGTTTAAAAGTTTTCTCTGGGCAAGTCAACAACCTTGTCTTTGTGATTTATTTATTATTTTTTTGCTGTTTTCCTTGAGAAAAATGCTTATTGTTTTTCCTTTTGATGCTTTCATGCACTTTTAACTTAATTAGCGTAGCTAATTAATCAAAAAACCGTTCCACAACATGTAGTAAGATATTATAGATCTGCAGAAAATATTTGAAATTCGTTTTCCGTGAATTTTTTAATTTCCAGCTTCTCTCTTTCTCTCTTTGTATACATAACCAAGCGAGAATGGGAAGGGGAAGGGGGGGGGGACGGAATTGGAGACATTGCCCCTTGCCTAAGAGTCAAGTTTTTTGAAATATCATATGATAATCGAATGAATAATTTCCACATTTCCTCTTTGGAATCATTGTTTTGGGGAGATAAGTGAAATTACAACTCCCCCCCCCCCCAGCGCCGAAGTAAAATCCTGCATCCATGCGTGTGTATATATATATGATTTTGCATACTGAAATCCATAATCTATATTTTAAAATAAGTGGTATTTCCGTTTTATTTTCTGAAATTAAAAATAGAACTGTATCATTGGTTGCGTCACAGGCCATGGCTGCAGACATTGTCCTTGCTTTAAGGATCACAATAAATATCACATGAAGATTCAGTCGTGACATTACTCCATTCGCTGCACCTGTTTCTACAACACCCACACCTGTTCTGCTCACAGAGATTGACCTTCCGCCCGCTCTATAGAACTGCTCCTGTTTGTTTTCAAGTCCTCCCTCGGAATTTACGACACATATCACAGAAACAGACAACGATTAAGGTACCTTTTGTCACGTTTGCCTTGGTTTATGCATCGGACAAGAATGTAGAGACTCATGTTGTCATTTTATTATTATATGGTGTTTCAGGAATTAGTATTATGTATCATCGTCCACTTTCTTATATATATATGTATGTATATATTGCGGTGAATTTCCGGAATCGGAGAATGTCGACAATCACCGGTGGATGTCGACATACACCAAGTAGAGAATGTCGACAATCACCGGTAGATGTCGACATTCAACATCTTTCAGACCGGTGATTCTCGACATTCTCCAATTTCGGACATACGCCGTAACATATATATATATATATATATATAATTGTACATCATGTCACCAGTACGTCATAGGCTTTGTCTCTTTCTTTCTAATTGAAGGACCAATGCATCCTCTCCACGTACCAGAAAGAATTGAATAAATTAAAAATTAAAATATTATTTGTGGATCCGCCGGCCAGGTGGCGTCATGGTAAGGCGAGGGATTCGTGCACCCCAGGTCAGAGGGGAACATGGCAGTGTCGGTATATTTTCGAGATGCAAATCGTCTGCGCCCATGTCGTTTGATTGTGCGGCATGTAAAAGATCCCCTGAGTAGATATTCGACTTGGATGCGCTCAGCTAAATTAAATTCTTAGTGCAATTTCGCTTCAACAGACACCGGGGGTTCGCTCTTTCAGGTGGAGAAACTGCACATCAAAATTCTAATGCGACGGTGGTACCACACTCATTGTGGTGACGCTGAAAGAGCTGGTACCAATCTCTGGGAAACGCACTAGGTCTGCAACTGGCAGAAGCCAACAGCAGCCCATTAGAAATAAAGAAATAAAAGGAAAATCGAGGATCCGTGCTGTGATGCATTGTACTAATGATATCTCTTTCTGACATGTATTAAATAAAATGTTTTGACATGTACTAATGAAATAAAAATGCTTCATTAAAGCATTTTTATTTCATTAGCTTCAACATTAATGGTGAAAAGGTGTAGATACTTACAGCGTTCAATAAAAATTAAAATTAATACCTAATGTTATAAAAATCTAAAAATTTACAACATTCAAAAATCTAACTCAAAATTTTTCTGGATCTTATGAAGCAGGTCAGTAACTTGTACGTTTATTTTTTTTAATGGCAACCTTTCCCAGCGCAAGGTACTAGAAACAAAGTGAAAAGGCAAAATATATACATTTTATAAAACTATGGCAATAATAAATTATTTTGGGTAACTTAAAAAACTCTGTAAAACCAATCACAAGAGAAGAAGTTTAATATCAAAGGGAGAAATTTTAATGACTGAAATTGTAAGGAAGGGATCTTAATATCTGAGCTGATAATTCGAATAATTTAGCTAATAATCTTAATTACCTCAAAAGAGAAATCCTTACATCTGAGCTGAAAATCCTGTTGCCGACGTGAAAATCCAACAATTATAGTCTCAAGGGGAAAACTCCCACCGATTGGATGACTCGGAAATTCTAATGATTAAACAGAAAATTCTCCTATGTGAGAGGAAATTAGAATGCTGGTGATTAAGAGATGAATCCTAATCTTATAATCCTTATGAATAAGTGCAAATTTATAATTGCTAAAGGAAGAATTCTACAATCTGGGGGAAAATCTCAAAGATTAGTTTAAAAAGTCTGCCGGTAGGGTGACGTGGTGGTAAGGCACTGGCCTCGTATGCTCAAGTTCGCAGCATAAAACCTGGCTCAAGCCGGTGGATTTTCAAGAAAATCGTCAGCGCCAATATCGTTTGATTATGCTGCATGCCAAATATCCTTAAGCATCCGTTTGGCTGGGATACTCTTGGCTAAATTCAATTCCTAGTGCAGTTTCGCATCATTTAGAGCCCATCTAGGGGAAATTGAGCGTCATAATTCTCAAAGTGGTAGTGGCATGACATCCGCCGATAATGGTGTTACTTGAAAGAATGGATGCCTCTTTCCGGGAAAGGCACTAGGTCTGCAAAGGTTATGACCATACGCAGCCCCATAAGAAAGAAAGGAAAAAATGTTTAAAAAGCGCCAATGACTAAAAGAACATTTTTAAGATAAAGGGAAAAGTAGTAATAATTTATGGAGAATTCTTATAATTTGAATTGGAGATCCTAATGTCTGAGAGAAATATCCAAATGACTCAAGGTAAAATCTCTATACAATACATTGACGGTTCGAAAATTTTTCAATAGAATACATTTTACAAAAATAATTATTTTATCAAAATGTAAAGCGCTACAAGGCGCTAAGTTAGATGCTCTTTCATATAAGGAATCATTTTTTTCCTTATGTCAAACGCAATTGTCTCTGACATGACAAAGGAGCAATTTGCATGCTGTATACTCAAACACTATGTCAGGGCCGGCCCTATCAATGTGCAAAGTGTGCAAAGTACGAGGGCGCCAGCATCTTGGGGGCGCCTCAGCGTCAGAGTGAAAAAAAAAAACAATAATCCGTGTTTCACAAAATTAATCCAACAATTCTATTTGTCTTAACGTCAGCAGACCCAATGATAGTGATCTAGCTCTAGATACTCTAGCTTTTCAGTGAAAGAACTTAGCGTCAAAATTCACTTGCGGTGATGATACTATACCCACTGTGGTGCTTGATAAAGATGGTTAGATGGTACCAAATCCTGTGAAGCGCACTAGGTCTGCAATTACCAGAAGCCAACAGCAGCCCATTAGAAAGAAAAAAATGAGTTATTTGTTTCATGTATGTAATTATCAAAGTTTTAAGATAATTGAAAACGCAATAAAATTTTACACAGTTTGAATTTATAGTATTTTAGGTGTATGATGAAAGAGGGCTAGGGGCGACTATTTTTATAAATCCCAAGGGCGTCGGATACCGTCGGGCCGGCCCTGCACTATGTGCAAAAAAAAAAGAATCACCGTAATCGTAAAGAATGACCAATTTCAAAATAGAGTGACGCTAAAGCGGATGAATGAGATGATACATATAAGGATTATCCGCCATGTCAGACAATTTTTCTTTGAAGATACACAAAACTACTTCCTGAATAATAAAAACAATAATAATAAAAAACCCTTTGCCGGATTGAAGAAAAAAAAAGGAACAGAAATAATCACACTTTAAGAGATCGAAAACTTTCCGTGTGATGATATAGTGTCTCGAAATTACTCGTGTGAACAAAGTGTAGTTGAAACGACACATTTTCTTTTCGTTTTTTATTTTTATTTCTGCATTTTTTTTCTAATAAGCATTTTTGTCAAACATTTTTAAAAAATTTTACTTAGGAAAAGATTGTAATTTAAACCACGCTTTCCGCTATGATCACCGTTCGTTTACGAAAGCCGAGACTATCCGTCGGGGAGATTCTATTCGGCGAAAGGGGTGATGCACTGAGATTGGGCACTTTTTAAAATTATATTTTACGCTCTCATTTCTTGCTTTTCCCGATGATGATATATTCTATTTCCAATTTGAATCCTTAACACAAAAGAGAAAATATTTCATGCGGCATAATTAATGCAAATTCAGAACGAAATGATTGTGCTTTGAAACAGCATACTGATGGAACAACGACGCCTATGAATAGATTAAAGGAATGACGTGTTTAGTTCAAAAATTCTTTAATATTGTCTCTTCTGCTTGGCGACTGTAATAAAGGTCTCACTGAAAATAGCTACAAACAAACACAAATACTATGCATACCATCTAGTAGGAATTTGCATAATTTTTAAATTGTAGTAGGGTTAAAATTATAGCCTTTCCCCCAATATGCTCTTTTTCTCTTGCGTGTTTTTATTTTTTATTTTTTAACCTTCAAATACCGGTTTAAAAAAAGTTTGGATTTTAGAGCGTTCTGAATCTCTCAAGTCTGGGATTGAGACTTTTTATTGTAGTATATAAGTATACATTCAAATTTTTATGCAGCAAACTTATGCCTTAGTTAGTCATATACTTCACAGATGGCAACTCTGAAATCACTCGTTTTCTTTACTAGAGTTTTATTAGGGCTCTCTACGAAAAAACTAATCAAATGTTCAATCATATCTAAGATAGTATCACTAATAATATGCTTTTCGATACAAAATTTTTGTTCGGAATTCGGTTAAATTTTTATGTTTTCGAAAGAAGAAACTTACAAAAGTGTTACCTTGTAAAAACTAATGAAAGTAAATTAGTTTTTATACATCATTATTTTCCTTGTTCGCCAGTAAAATTTTAGAAAATTTCTTAAATGTATAAAATTTATTAGTATTTCATACATTTGCCATTACCTTTTTAATATTTTATGCTTGTTTGTCTCTCCTAATGCTTCATGAAGTACCAGAAGGAAAAGCATATTTCGCTTCGATACCGTAAGACAGAAATACGAAAATGTACGAGATTGGAAAATGTGATTGGACATTATCCGTATAATATCGACATGTGTATACCAAATGCAGAACGTCGACAATCATCGGTAATTTTCGACATTTACCACACATCGGACTGGTGAATATCGACATATGTACACCAACTACAGAATATCGACAATCATCAGTGAATGTCGACATTTACGGACTGGAGAGGTACGACATGCACTTTAACATCGCATATACTGCTTAGCTCGAATGCTTAATACAAGTGCTGTTTTCTTATCTTCTACTTGGTCAAAATTTACAAACTTTGTTCGCATTCATTCTGCACAGCGTAACCGTAGACCATGAACGCATTCGTGTCCCACACGTAAAAGCTATATTCAATTGAAAAAATAAATGAACAAAAGGTAATGGAGAAAACTTAAGAAGTCACACATATATATGATTTCTTCAGAAAAATCTTTCTGTTCATTACTTTATTTACTTAATATTTTTTAATAACTTGTAGATGTCACGAGTGGGATATTTTCCGTGAAATGGTTTTAAATGAAGCAAATTGCCCCGGGACAGTAGTTTGGAGTTTATACAAAAAAGGATGCCTATTTTGGCCCATGACACATTCAACGAATTCATTTGACAGGGTGATTTAATCAAAACCAGCTCATACAAAAGGAAATTATTTTATTCATTTTTCCATGTTAATGGCACTAGGTTGTAACTAGAAAAATTGAAATCTCACAGTATTGCATTAATTGTGTTTATTTATTTACGTTTCAGGAACTTTTTACGATGAAAAGTCATTTCGAGCGGGTAAGCAAAATGGCTCAAAATCCCTGAATGGAAAAACGAACGGAATTGACGAGAAGGAGCCGGAGTGGATCAGTCTCAGCCGAAAACTTTGTGCCAAGTTCGTTGAAGGTCATATAGGTACGTTGCAATGCATTTTTGAAACATTATTAGAACATAACTATCCAATTTAAATTAGATAGACGAGACCAGAAATTCTGGATAATAATTCTACGAAAATTCCATTTTTATCCTCAGAAATTTTATGTAAGAAGCACTGTAAATTTAGATGAGGATATCTGTGCCCGCAAATAAGGGCATCCTTTGAACGTTATGAAACCTCTTTCGCAAGCAGGATTAAATTCTGTGGACGAACAAAATTTCTGAAAGTACAAAAAAAAAAAAAAAAAGAAAATGCTAGCGAATTAATAGAAAAAATAAGAATGAATAATGTAAATAAAATGTGAAGAACGTTTTACTGTAAGCTGCTCTTACTTATTTGATTTAATTATTTTTTAAACGAATAAGAAAACATGAATATATTAATAATTACATTTAAAAAAAGTTTGTCCCTTGTGGATGAAAATTAAGCCAAAAGCTCTTTATCAAAAGAAGTTAAAATGAACAAAAATGATTAGCCTTACGATTAACCTCGCATGTCTTTGTATTTTAATGAATATGTTTCATTTTCATTTGCAAACTAAGTTTTAAAATTTAATCAATGTACTTTTAAAGAATTATAATAGACGGCAGTAAGTAGATGCTTTGAAATTTGAAATCGAAAATGAATTAATAACTGTACTTAACATTGGAGAAAAGAAGTTTCATTCCAAGACAATAGAGGTACAAAGTAACATGTTGATTGAAAGAGGGTTTTTCTCCACCTCTAGTAAATAGGGACTAAGAAAAAATCAATAATTGTCCAAAAATCGACAAACTTGCAGCTATATAGGCACGAGCAGACAAACTAGATGCTTTAAAGCTCATAACTGAAGATATTCACAGTTCTACCATTAACCAAAGCGATCTGCCTGGCAGAGTGCCAAGAAGAACCCATTCATGTTCAACGGATCACTTGCTGATATAAGAAATGTCCCGCTTTTGTTCTCGTTCTAGTTCGTTTAGAATACTTGATTTCTTCCGAACTGATGCTACAGGCTAGTTTATGAATTTAGTTGCTTTCAACAAACAGAGAAGCAAACATTCTGATTCGCGTACTAAATAAATGCAACTGCTAAATGAACTTCCCTAAAACTCGAATGGATCCGTTCTTTTCTGCCATGCGCAGAAGCGTCCAAATACCAAAATTCCTTGTTTGAACTGTACCCATGACTGGTAACAGAACAAAAAAAGTGTGGATGACTATCTTCATCATGTTTATAAATTTGGACAAGGAATTTGGATAAGGAACTTGTAAGATAATTTATTTTATACACTTGTGTAAAATTAGTTAACTAATAAAAGTTATCTAGATGCAAAAGCGTATAAAATAAATATGCTTGTACTGAGTGATAATTTAAAAAGTCAAAAACAAAAAACCCCTCTTTTGCAGACACTCCTCCATTACGGGCGACTATTTGTGTCCCACCGTTGCCCGTTATAGAGGCGTTTACTATACCTTATTATTTTTGTTAAAAACAATGTCAAATTTGTAATGTGTTGTAATTCACTAAGTTAAAATTATGAATGATCTTTGGGCGGAAATTTGATGCATTCAAAGGCAAAAATTTAAAACGTTCACACATAAATATAGAGAAAATAAAATAATTAATAATAATAATAATAAAGAGATAACACAACAAAACGGTAGTAGTAAAACTTTAAATCTAGTTGTATATGCTAGCCTGGGATTCCTTTTACAAATAATGCTACAATTAAATTTTTCTTTTAAATTCCAATTTATTGTTACCTTTTATCTAAGTGATAAAGGAATACCACTTTACTCAATGTCACTTAGGATAATTGAGCACCACTTTACTCAATAGCAATTTTTTTTTCGGATATGTCAAATAGATAGAACTGGGCTAAAGGTGTGATAAACATTTTTCATTTCAATTCTCTTCGTAAGTTATGCCGAGTACCCGTGTTGACCTGTATTCCATATTTTCTCTGCCAATTAAAGCATTGAGAAATGTACTTTAAGAATTTTAACTTTTTTTTTTTCAAATTCAATCGAAAATTCTGTAGGGCAACAGTTCATCCATACGCAGAAATAAATAAAGATGAGACATTTAAGATTACTCATTTTGTCACCCTTTCCTTAAAAGCTGAGTCTTTACAAAACTTCTACATCACCATAATCTCTTTCTGGCGGCTCTCGGTTGTCGAAGATTATCTTCGCAACAGAATCTCACTAAGTATAGTACACCTTTTTTCATTTCTAGAGTAGAATCGATTCTTTTAAAATTTTCTTGGCGAATTTTTCCATTACATGAATATTACTTTAAAACGTTAGCTGCCACAACGTTGAAGAAAAATGTAACCCCCTCCCCCAACGAAGAAATAAATTTGTGAATCAATGTTCATTAGTTATACGTTTAGTAATACACCTAATGAAATAAAGCAACGTTTCTGTAGTTTTCTCATTTTTTCTGAGTGAATAGTTTGATTGAATAACGTACAATACAATAACTCCCTTATTTATATGACATCTCCCTTTGACATGAAACTTCAATTAAAACAATCATATTTGTCAGGGATAAAATACGCATTCTGGTCCCCCAAACCACCTAATTTGGAAAAAGTAACGTTGCAAAAGGCCAGCTAGAAAAAAAAAAAGCACCATCCAAAAGCAACCAGCAGTCACATCGTATCTTCATTTTCAAGATGATAAGTTCACAAAGCACTTTTCAATTGGTCCACGTTAGTTTCCAACATCTTGAAAGCCGACTTTTTTTTTTCTTTCTAATGGGGCTGCAGTATTGGTCATCAACCATTGCAGACCTAGTGCGTCCCCTGAGATTGGTACCAACTCTTTCAGCGGCGCCACAATGAGTGTGGCACCATTGCCGCAATGTTTTGACGCTTAGTTTCTCCTAGATGGGGCACCTAAGCTCTCGTTGATGCAATCTGCACTAGGAATTTAATTTAGCCGAGAGTATCCATGCGAAAGGCTGACCGAGAGTATCCATGCGAAAGGCTGACATAAACCGTAGTATAAAGTAGTTAAGAACGATGTTTAGATAGATAACGTATTTATTAATGTAAACAGAATATCTATGAGTTATCTGTTTAAATAATAATAGTACTTTTTCTGAAAAAAATCAGTTAATAAATTTAATGCTTATTTTTGCGGTGGTGTAAATTTAAGGTACTTTTTCAGTTTTTCAACAAGCAGTTGCTACATTTTAAAATTAGGATACGAAACATGCACAACCGCATTCATTTTCTCCTGTGTGGGGGGAGAGGGTTATAAAATCCCTTACATGTCGCCATACTAGTATTGGTACTATTGCATATTTTCAAATAAAACGTTCACAATCACTAATTAGAAACTTTTGCAAAGTTTTTAAGTTTTTGGCTCCCTGACGTTTTTACCATGTTATGTTAAAAAAATGACACCACAAACACATTGACTTAACCTCTTCAGACCCCAGAACTAAGCACAAACAATTTTAACGCAATGTTTTGGTTCTCTGATTTAAAAAATGATTACAAAACAATTTTTTTTAAATTTTAATTAATAATTAGTTTAAATAATAATTAATGCCCAATTTCCATGTTTTCCGTGTTTAAAACGTAGTAAACTATATGTTGATTAATTTAAAAAACAATTGGGTGTTTTAGCTTTCAAATTGCACAAACAGTAGTTAATAAACAGTATTTTAAAATGTACCCAATTGGGTACACTTGGAATGAGGAGGTTAAAAGGAATATCTAAATATAATTGAACAGCATAACAACGAAAAAATGCGAGAGGCAACTATGATTCTTCTAATCGCCGTTATCGCATGTTTGATCAACTGCTGTTGCTTTTGCCGTGGAAACTATTCGAAGTCCTTGATGACCCATAAAAAGAAACATCCTAAAGCAAACATTTCTCTTTCAAGGTTTCCTTAATTGAGGAATCGTCCCTCGTAGAAGTGTTTCAGAACATTTCTTCAAGATGTACTTTTCTTTTCTGAAATAGGTTTTACAGTTCGACCACGAAATTCAGACATTTGAACGCTTCTGCGCATGGCAGAAAAGAACGAATTCATTCGAGTTTTAGGGAGGTTTGTTTTGCCAGTGCGTTTATTCGGTACGCGAATCACAATGTTTGTTTCTTTGCTGAAAGCAAGTAAATTTATAAACTGGAACATAACATTAGTTCGAAAAAAATAAAGTATACTAAACGAGCTAGAACTAGAACAGAAACTACATATTCTTTATAATAGCAGTTCCTCCCTTGAACATGAATGGATTCTTCTTGGCACTCTGCCAGGCAGATCGCTTTGGTTGATGGTAGAATTGCAAAAGCTTCATTCTCGCTTCGAGTCTCGCAAAATACATTGTCTATGAAAATAACCGAGAAGCTTTACAGAACTTCCAGACTTTTATTGGTTAAAAAGTATAAATCATAATTGTTGAAAAAAAAGCATTCTATGTAATAAAACATAGTGAATACCGTTGATTACAGTAACATTTTATGCCTTATAATACGTTTTCATGTTAATAAAATTCTTTTAGTTGTCGGAAGAAGTTTCAAATATAAAATGCATACTATGCACCTGTTATTACATTAAATTTTTTTCATTATTTTGTAATAAGATAGCTCATTTTCTTAGACGAAAATAATGCTTTATGTTCGAGTTTAAAGAATAAATGACACTTCTTAACATACAACAAAAGTAGAGCGTTTTTTTCCAGCTATTTACCAACTTTTGTTAGCAGTGGAACATGCATTGGTAAAAGTTTGTAAAATTGGGCTACTTAGTGCTAGTCTTCGAATTTGAGCGAATAATTATTCTCGTGCCATTTTCATTCTTGTTGCAGATTCCCATTCTACCAATTCCTGTGAGCACCAGGAATTGAATGGAGTGGATAAGGTTGGGAATACCTTTCCTGAGATCAATGGCATGAAGAGGAAAGAGTTGCAATATGTTAAAGAAGAAACGAAAAAGAAAGCTGTAGAGGTGCCCTCTGTTGAACACACTCAGAACGATGAGCCTCCCTGGGTACCTCTGAGTCGAAAGTTGTGCACCAAGTTCATCGAAGAGCACATAGGTCTGTATGTTTGAGTTTTTAAACTCATTATTACCATCGTAACTTCATTTTTAATTATTTTATAAATAATTTTAGTGTCAGTGATATGGTGTAGATAACTTATGGGATGTAAGGATTCTAATGTTGTTGTCGTGTCCTCGCGCATGGCGAGGAAGAATGGGTACGCTGCTCCTGAGTCTAATGGGGCCGTTGTAGGCAGGAGTCCGATTTCCGCCCCTTTGAAAAGTCTCTTAATTTTTTGAACCACCTCCCAGTTGAGAGACCCTCACCTGGGATTGGCACCCCCAGAGGTATCGTTTCTCTTGGAGGACATTGGAGCCACGACCTATTTAACGTGAACCACTCCCTTTAGCGTACACGGCCCTACAGGAACCAGCCGCGAGAGGTTGTCACCCCAGTAGCAGAATTTTCTGTATCAATCTGCAGCACAAGTATCAGAAGTCAAAATTTATCTGCGGCAGCAAACGATGTAGAATCAAATTTACAATTACAATCATAAAAATAGCAGACTATGCATTTTAAAATAGTTGACATGTAACAGTAATACATGCAGACAATAAATAAATATTATAATAATTCAATTTATATATAAATTAATAAAATCAAAAATTGAACATAGAATTAATGAGAGCTAAAAAGTTTTCTTTTTTGTAAGGTGGCTAATTAATCTGCAAGCTTCAGGATAAATCTGCAGGGCTCGCTGCCGTGCTGCTCGATTTCTGCTACCAGGGTTGTCACCCTCCCAAACACTGACCTAAGTCGAGGTTGCTTCACTTTCGGTGCTCTGCGGGAACCGATCTTCTACCGACTTGTCCACTGCGGGACAAGGATTCTAATTTAAATACTATGTGCTTTATGATTTATGTCGCTATTTATAGAATTGCATAAGCGCTCGCTCGCTTACTATACGGTGTATAATTCGTATGAGAATTCTTAATGGGTTCAATAGGAGAGACAGGCTGTCAGGGCGTAGTGGTAAGGCACTGTCGTCATACGCCCAAGTCGGTGGATTTTCAAGATGCAGAAAATCGTCAGCGTCCATGTCGTATGATTATGCGGCAGGTTAAAGATCCATCGAGTATCTGTTTGGCTTGGATACTCTCGCCTAAATTAAATTCCTAGTGCAGTTTCACATCATTTAGAGCTCAGGTGCCGCCATCTAGGGGGAAACTGAGCGTCAAAATTCTCAATTGGCAATGCCATCCGCCCATAGTGGTGCTACTTGAAAGAATGATGACGCTTTCCGGGGGAATGCAGTAGGTCTTCAAAGGTTAAAAACCATACGTAGCCCCATTAGAAAAATATAGAAAGAAAAAAAAAAACAATCGAGAGACATACGGTGAAGGTACTCAAGAAGTTCATTCGATTCTAAAATTACTCGAAAGGTTCTTTCAATTCTGAAATCACTCCAGATATATACAGGATTACTAATCATTCGATTATCAGAATCACGCCTCATTTGATCTTGCGATTGTGCCCATTACTAATGGGCACGTAGTGTAACTATTGTGTGCAGCGTATTTTTCTCGATAAGACTAAACAGCGTAAATTCGAGTATGATTGAAAATCTTTCTTTTTTACTTAATGGGATTAAAATTTTTGCAAAATTATCATTTGTGTGTGAAACTAATGTTAATGTCTTCCATAAAATTGGCTGTCAAAATACTCTTGAGAATGATAAGTTTGCATTCATTCTCACGGGTTTGGTGATACATTACCAAATGCTTCGAATCTCAACAGGTGGGAAATCATATGGCTTTTTTTCCCCAAAAGTTTTTACAAGTTTAAAAAGGTATATCAAATTATGTTTGAAGCACGTGTAGTAGCACTTCAGAACAATTCAGATCTCAAACATCGCAGCTACAGACAGTTCGACAAAGCTGAATAAATGAAACAACAGATTCTTTCATTGTCTTGTATTTTGAAAAGGCTGAAATCATGCTTAAAAATTTTTTTTTTCGTCCCGATCACAATAGAAAGTTTGTGCAAGTATTAAAGCGGTTGAGTAGATTATATCCTAACTCAAAACACATCCTTGTCCTAGATTATTTTTATTGTCCGAAGTGCTAAATTGTTTTTTAATTGATCTTCCTCTTATTTGATGCTGTCTTGAAGTTTGACAATGATGGATTTGGATTTTGAAGACAATCCTCAGTCATCTCATTCATCTCCTCGGCTGCATTTTGTAGGAAACAAACTGTAGAAAAATTTATTGGGAAATATGATTCTCCAGTTTATTTTTTAAAAGAAGAGGCAGGCCTTGAAAACTTTCATAATTTTGAACAAAGCTTTGTGACTAATTTTATTAAGAAAATATATTCACAATTGAATAAATGATCGAAGTAATTCTTTTCACTGGTTCGCGTACTTGTGGAAGCATGTGTTTAAAGATATAGTGCATGTTATAGAAATTAAGAGACAGTATAAAAACTTACTCTTGCAACATGAATACATTAGTTAAAATTTGAGTACATTAGTTAAAAGACCTTATTTAAAAAAAAAGGATTTAATAAAGAAAAGGATTAAGGAGGTCCTTAAAAATATTGTTTCGAAGAAAAAATTTTACAGCTAAAAATTCTTAACACTTTCCCGCCGGTGCTGATAACCATGTTTCTCGCCATGACGCTGCGCGCACCTCCACACACACACCCAAGAGCCCTACGCTACTATTTTACAATATTACACTTTTACTTTGAAAGTGGTGTAAGTCCTCTCTCTATTTTTTTTAAATTTTCAACTACATGGCAATTTGTCCAATTCGTTTTTTCCACCATGTTCATTGGTGAGTTACGGGCAATATGAACCACCCAAATTGGGAGACTCGTGCGTGAACCACCGCTGATATGCGCAGGAGTGACGTGTTAATTATTTGTAAGGAAAATGGATTTTAGATCCTTAAGCACTCTAAATTTTTAGGAAAATGATTTTAGGCTCTTAAAGGCTTTACTTTATAATTCTTAATCCTTAAAAAATTCTTAATTTGGAAAAATATAATGTAGACCCTTAATGTTTAGGAAATCTTCAACACCCTTAATGTTTGGGAAAATGATTTTAGATTCTTTAAACTCTTTTAGCACTTAGTTAAATGATTGAAAATCACTAAACATCCTTCATTTTTAGGGAAGATAGATTTTAGACCCGGTAAACACTATTAAATTTTAGAAAAATGATGTAGACTCTAAAAAGATCTTCATTTTTGATGCAATAATTTTAGTTCTGTTAAAATCTTTGATTTTAAAGAAAGTAGATTGTAGATTCAAAACATTTTCAATTTACAAGGAAATGAGTTTAGGTTCGAAAAAGTTCTTTTAAATGCTTAATTACTTCAAAATCCGCAATTCTTCCGGACCGTACGATCCTTATTTTTTTTTAACGACAATAACAGAAATTTACGGAACGAACAAAAATAGTTTTTGACTTATAACTAATTCTATTTAGAAACACTAAAATAAAATTGTTTGTAACTGAAAAACACTTCTATCCCAATTTTCAACTGCATATTTAATATGTTATTAGTCTAATGAGTTTTAGTTGTGCTTTTATAGTGCATCTACCTTTATTATTCTTTTTTTTTCTGGGAATTCGTATTCTAAAATAAAAAAAAAAAATACACTTGAGTTTTTATATCATTGAAATTGAAATTCCTTCCCCTAATAACTTATAAGAACTATTCTATCGCTTTCTTTCTCTGGGAAGAATATGTCCAAGGCATTTAAAATACCTTTCGCACTTTTTCTCCTTGAAAGTAAGTTCAGATTAATTGTTTACTTCTTCGCTCTTGAGCGATCTTGAGAGGAGTATAACGAAATTTATATTTGATTTCAAGCAATTACATCTTTTATGAAGCCGTCATCAAAAACCACACAAAAACAAACAATACAAGTGATCCATAAAGAAGTGCGTTTCTCCCGTTGCCGCTCACACCCAAAATTGGCCGGTATTCATTCATTTGAAGAATATCTTTTAATTAATGAATTGGATGCGGATAAAGGTAAGGCTTCCATGATCCGCAACTTACTCGATAAGTATTTTGTTTCACACTTGGTTTGCTACTAAAGATTCAGCGATAGTGTAAGTATAAGCATTGCACTGAGGCTCGATCTGCATCTTTTGTAAGGAAGTTTTATGTAAGCGAGTTCAGTCATAGAACAAATTGAGTCATTTTTTCTTTTTTGATGCATTGAGCATTTTTATTTTGACTCAAATCAGGGAACTGGAGCGAAAACCTATTTCGGTTGCTCCAACTTCTAAATCTTTGCTCCCATTCTGCTCCAATTCCTCTCCGAGTTCCGAATAAGTTTAATAAGAATCATGTTATTTATTATATATTTATTAAATTAAATATATATATATACATACTTGCCAACTGTACTGGTTTTTCCAGGAGACTCCTGGATTTTCCTCTATTCTCCTGGTTTATACTGTAAATTACCTGGTTTTTATTAATTTTGGTGGAAACCCCTATGTATAGGGAATTTTATGGGAAAATAAATTTAATTTCAAAACTTCATAATCCTATTTAATCTCTCTGACAAATGGATTTACACAAAAAACTTACAGTTCCAAACATTGTAAAATCAATTATAACTTTAAAGGAATCCTGAAACATTTCAAATAAGGAGCTTGAGGGTGATTGTAATTTAAGGGATTGTTAAAACTCCCCAATTTCCCCTAAAAACAATGAAAAATACATGCAAAATTGCGGTGTATTGTAATCTACTGAATTTTTTTCTTGGAATGTTGGCAGGTATGTATATATATATTTCCTGGGAGCAAATTGTTGTTGTTGTTTTCAATGAGGAGAAACTTGCCTTGGGTAACAAATTAGAAACTATTTATAAGCAATTTATCTTACAAATAACGTATTTCTCGTTTTTATCGTTTGTTCACTAAAAAGGAATTTTAAATGTGAAAAAGAGTAATTTTAAAATGTTTAATGAGATTTTAATAAGAAAAATTGGAGCACAATACATTTCTGTACTCCAGCTCAGCTCCTGTCCCAAGCAGAATGTCGCTGTTTCGCGTTCCTGCTTCACTCTTCACCCTAAATCTCTGTCTTCAAAACTCTAAAACTTCCTTAAATTAAAATACAGAAATAAAAGAAAAGTTTCAGTGTGGAACAGTCCATCTACAAAATTCGAAATTTATGCTCAGAAGAAAGCAAAAAAAAAACCATCGTCATGATTTAAATGTGAAATATTTCAGTTTTTTCGCCTTCGCTTGTAAATTCGCAGCTTCACAAATGCGTTTGCAAACATTGCGGAAAATAACGAAACTAACGGCCACGGAACCAGTACCGTGTGAAAAAGGAATTAAACCAGTGGTTAGGATGTCGGACTTCCAACCGGAAGGTCGGGTGTTCGATACCCGACTCGCTGAAGACCCCCATGTGCACTTGAGGATATGTGCAAATCCGTAGACCCCACTACCTTGTGCCCGGGTTAGAGCATCCATGAGGCCTATCCTAACAGAGAAGGGGGTTGGAGGAAAAAAGTACCATGTGCATCATTTTAAAACTGATATATCCCATTTTAATTTAAACACATAACTTTTTAGAAAAAAATTTTGTTTAAAGAAATATCATACACTATGTACAAAATTAATAGTTTAGTTATTTGCTCCTGAAGCAATGCTGAGTATTTTAAAAAATTCACATTTCTTTTTTTTCTTTTGTAGAATATCCAGCATCAGTTTGCTGTCATTCGGAGAAGCCGGCAGATATTCTGGAACCTAATGGAGATGTAAGAATCATCGAAAGGATCGGAAATCCTAAATCCAATAAAAAGAAAGCAAAAAAGGAGTCTGAACCGGAATGGATCAGTCTCAGTCGAAAACTTAGAGCCAAATTCATTGAATCTCATATCGGTAATGCACGGATTTAATATTAAGATTGTAATTTTAAAAAAAATATTAAAAAGTCTTTGTACTTCTACTAAGACAGTTTGTTCTTTTGAAGTAAAAACTAGAAGTTTGTTCATAAATAAACGGAGCATACTTTCTTAATGCATCTGCCGACATCGTTTTTGTAACGTTAGTTATTAACCAGACTCTAATAATAAACTTAGATTAACGCGCGTTGCTTTGTAGGCAAGGTTGAAACTGGATGTCAGCATGAAGCAATTCTTAAAGTCAAAAAGGAGCATGACTTTTTCGCCAGCGTAGTAAAATTAAATCACCTTTGTTCTAATAAATTTGCGATAAACATCATCGTTGAAAAGCAACTTGGTTGAGAGGTAGTCCATTTTCCAAATAGTCACGTGATTTTAATCAGAGACTTGTTCGAAGAAGACAGCGTAAATGTAACCACAACGTTCAGTCTATAGTTTTATATTAGGCATTGATTATTACTAGTAGTCAGTTTTAATTTAAAAAACCATTCAGTAGTCGGTAGAGAAGATAGCTCCTGTGGTTCACACACCGAGGGCTTATACTCAAGTTTCGACCATGACCTGCATGTAACGGATCGCGGATGGCTTCCATGGTTCGCACACCGAGGGCTTATACTCAAGCTTCGATCATGGCCTGCATGTAACTGATCGCGGATGGCTCCCATGGTTCGCACAACGAGGGCTTATACTCAAGTTTCGACCAGGGCCTGCATGTAACTGATTGCGGTTGGATTCCATGGTTCGCACACCCGAGGGCTTATTCTCAAGCTTCGATCATGGCCTGCATGTAACTGATCGCGGATGGCTCCCATGGTTCGCACAACGAGGGCTTATACTCAAGTTTCGACCAGGGCCTGCATGTAACTGATTGCGGTTGGATTCCATGGTTCGCACACCCGAGGGCTTGTACTCCAGTTTCGACCATGGCCTGCATGTAACTGATCGCGGATGGCTCCCATGGTTTCGCACACCGAGGGCTTGTACTCAAGTTTGGACCATGGCCTGCATGTAACTGATCGCGGATGGCTCCCATGGTTCGCACACCGAGGGTTTATACTCGAGTTTCGACCATCCACTGCATGTAACTGATCGTGGATGGCTCCCATGGTTCGCACACCGAGGGCTTATACTCAAGTTTCGACCAGGGCCTGCATGTAACTGATCGCGGTTGGATTCCATGGTTCGCACACCGAGGGCTTATACTCAAGCTTCGATCATGGCCTGCATGTAACTGATCGCGGATGGCTCCCATGGTTCGCACACCGAGGGCTTATACTCAAGTTTCGACCATGGCCTGTGTGTAATTGATTGGTACGGCACTTCCACGGATCATGTCATTGTGATTCAGATGACAGTTAATGATAAAGAGAATGCATATATTTATGCATGCATCATCCCATAGAAAACTATTTGTGGCTGTGTATTTTGTCTGCCTGTTCTAGATTATTTAAAGTTGCCCGTAATCTATGAAATATTCTTTGAAGATACCGATTTTTTAATTTTGATTTTTAGTTCTTTGAAACTTTGAGAAGACAAGAAAGTAACATGTCAGCAAGGTTCAAGGAAGAATCAAACCACGAGATTTTCATTTCAAGCTTTTTCCGCCGATTTTATGCCACATTCCATTTGCGAATGGCTTTCCCAGAACGGAAAACGTACTTCTGAGTTACGACCCTATACACATCTGCCATTGTTTTCCGCGGATCCGAAGAACAAACACCCAAACAAGGGGCGATTACCCTCCTAAAGGCCACGGTCGAATGCTCATCCACTCCGCGCTTGCAAAGTGTCACAATGAAGGTGACAATAGCCATCCGAATTTATGACAACGGTGTTGCCCATTTTCGTCTGTCGTTTAGTAAGGATGACCTTTACCGAGATCACAATTGCGAACGGATAGGGTTTGTTTGATAGTCGGTTCCCCCCTCCCCTTTGCAGGTGCGTTTTCATGTGGGCGATGCGATTAAAGATGATACTGGAGTGACGCTAATGTGGGTGATCGGTGTTTAGATCAGAAATTAGTCATTTGCTATAACCCAATGCATGCATATTAGGCTATTTAAGACTGACTCTCACTGCTACAGTGCATGTATTTTTCTTACGCTTTTAAAAATTGCCAATTTGCTACAGCTCAGATAATTAAAAAAAAAAAACAAATAATTAATTAATAAAAAATAATATAATATAAAAATAATGAGTGCTGAAATTTTAGTGCCAAAGATGAAATTGGAATAAAAGACAAAAAGAAAAAGTGTTCTATTGAAAACAATTTGCTACTATTACTCTACTTTTAATTTTACAAACATTGTATTAGTCGTAATGCAGCTGTAATACGATCAGCTTCAACACAAGGAAAAAATAAAAGCAACAAGTGTGGTGTTATCATTTTTTTGGGACATTTAAATTCGCAATCAAAAATTTATTGCTTTATTTTCTTACATTTATTTTGCACGTAAACATAAAAATCACTCTACTTTGTAAATTTATATTAAGTGAGAGATACAGGCATTGCAAGTGCCCCTCGGTGCAAATTGGACAGCCAACAGTATGGTGGACCTTTCCTTTTGTAGGTACCGAATATTCTGGCCTTTTCGTAACCTTCTTCAATAAAAATTTGGGCCTTTCTGATTAACCAATACCTAGTTCTTTCCGGCTGGTGAATTATTGACCATTGTGTATGTAAAACAGCACAATTTTATTCATGTCAGCCTATGAGTAAAGTGTTGCTTTGAGTATTATTTCCGAATGATGTTGCTCTCCTCACCCTCAAATTGACTTTAAAAACACTTTCATGTGCATAATGTTGCCACTTTTCTACGTTCCACTCCGCAAAATGCACTTTATTATGCGTCGCATCAGTCAATACTATACGCTGAGCACTAGTTAGGCAATTACGCATCGCGCAACTTTTAGCTTTGAAAGCGTTACTTACCTTCGCTTAAAGTTTTCCATCGCAGAATGTTCCACATGGCGAAATCCCTCCACTAGAGCCAACCATAATTTTGTTGAAAATGGATAATTAAAACCATTTACCACCGCAAACACTAAGTCATTTCTCATTGTGAACTCCTGGATTTTAGATTTTGGCGGATGCATACTTTTATGTTAACATGTTAGGGTACGTTTTTTCTGCCTGATTTTAAAGTTAATTATTATTTGACTTTTCCCTTTATTTTCAACACTTATTTAGGAACTTTTTAAGCCCAAGAAAATGTTTAGTTAAATTATACTTTTCTAAAATGTACGAATAAGCTGGTAAACCTTTTCTTGATAACTGAAAATGGCAACATTTTATGCAACAATATCTTTGAGGAATAAACAAAATGGCCAAATCTTTCCTTGACAGCTGAAAATCAAAATTCTATATTACAATATCTTTGACGAATAAACAAAATGGCGGTCAGATTATATTCTATTTATAGGAATCCTGCTGTTGAATGAAAGATGACAGCTCCTGATTTTATTTGAACAATGACCACTTGTTATTTAAACAGCTAATTCAAAATTTAATTCAGTCATGAATTTGAATAAAATTGTAGTTATTTTATCTGTGCCTTTCCATCGGCTTCATAGCTAAACAAACGTTGCATTGTCGTATGGAAGAGAACGATATGCTTTTTCGTCTATCAGAAAGCGTTACACAATTTCCTTAGAATAGAACAGACCTTGATAAGTCTTCGTCATTTTCATCAGACCGAGAATACTTAGCGAACTGAACGGAAATACGACTGCCAAACGAATGGTGCTTGCAATTGGTGCAATACAATTTTTAACTGATGTAAGTTGATTAATTTTAACTGATGTAACTGATGTAAGTTAAAAAATACTGATTTACAGTGCCCCTGTATTACGATATACCAGTACTTCCATGTTCTAAAAATATATAACGTACCTGTTATCCAATTTTTTTTAACCAAATCAGTATTTCATTCGGTAAAAAATTTATTCATTTATTTTTTACCAAATTTTTTCAGTTTTTCGTTTTTCATCAAATTAGTATATATTAGTACTTTTGATTATTTTTTTAGGAAAATGATTTTTATGATGATGAATGAATTTTGTAAAAATCTTTCAGGATTTTTTTTATAAATGCATTACTATCAAATTTGGAAAATATTAATATCATCCTAACGTTAATTATTTAAAAATGCCATAATGGCGTAAATGTATACATTCGAAGATATTACTGTAATGCTGTTGAAAGGCTAAATACTTCATGAATTGCCCGTCTTTTCCATTGCGAGTTTTGAGAATGGTTTGTTTTTGCGATCGAGATTTTTGTGAACGAGTTACGCAGAACATGACCATTAAAACATGGATTCGTACTCCTCACATTACAAACTAGTAACATTATGAATAAAAATTTGTAGCTACTTTTCATAAAATTAGAGATTGTGTGCTGCTTCATTTTTTTCTTAAAATGTTCAATTTCTTTCAATAAAATTTTAGTTCAGTTACATTATTTTTTCACCTGTTTTAAAAAATTCTCAAAGTTATTCTTTTGTCTTTCAGACGATCCTGACACCATTGCATTGGACAACCAATTAAATGCTTCGGATCCGGAGGAGACGAGTTCTGAATCTTTGTCTGATACGTCTCAAGAAATAAGTATCCAGAAGGTAGAATGTCAACTCACCAACCATTCAAGCAGACATGGTGAGTTTAGTGTAAATTTCATAATTGAAGACAGATTTAAGCTTGATTGTGATATAATTTGAGCATGATCAAAATCTTATTTGGAATGCTCAACTTCAACTTGGTGGCAATCAAACTTGAATTTTGTTATGATAGGATTTGTGAATGTATGTTAACTAATTTAAATGTGACCATGGTTCAAGTTGAGCCTGATCAGGCCCTAATCTGAACATGGTCAAGATCTGATTTGAACCTAGAAAAGTTGTGGGTTAGGACCTTATCTGGGTCTAGCTTAGACATAGTCAGATTGTAATTTTGACCTGATATGTTTTACTTAAACATTTTCACCGCATGGTTTTACCTGTTCAAGCTTTAATCACTATCTGATTAGAACTTGATTATGTTCAAATCTGAATTAATCATGATCGGCTTTTAACGTAGTCAAGATATTGCTTTTCCTCAAGTAGACTCCGAATTTAACCTCGTAAATATATCGTTTGAATCTGGTCAAGATTGGACATCAGACTTTATATGCGCTTAGACAACTTCAACTTGCTCAGAATAGTATATGCTTGACCACATTTAAGTCAGGACTTGACTCTGATTAATATTTAATGGGAGACATATGCTATAACCATAAAGTAATTCACGTTAGTTCGATATTTTTCCATTGGAGATTTTTTAGCAGAATATTAGTGATTGACTTTAATTCAGGTTTTTTTTCCTTCGAGATCTTTAACGGAATCCTAGTGAGCCAATTTCATATTGATTCATTTTGCAAGTTAAAAGATGTAAACTGAATCTGCATAAGATACATTCGTTATATTCTTAGCTAAAAAGTGTGTACACCGCTTTTCTACGTCAAACTGGAAAATTTGCTCTCTTATTTGAAGAAACGTAGTTTGCAATTTTGTAGAAAAAAACTACAGCAGCTAAAGCTATTTTTTTGAAAATAATAATACTATATTTGTAATCAAATTGTATATTTGTATCCCTGCTTTAACTGCAATGGTACTTTCAAGAAATAAGGAATAAGTCATTAAAAATAAGGTATTTGGATCATCAAAATTTCTTTCATACTTCTAACTCATAAAATGTATTCTAAATCTGTAAGAAGACCAAAAACTGTTGTTTAAAAAGGACTCCTTTATTTCTCATTTTGGGGTATAGGTGCTCATATTTCCTATAGTACATTCTATTTTACCATAGAATCGTTTTTTTTTTCCAAAAAAAGAAATAAGCTAAAAGTCCAATTGGTGCCAGCAGTTTTCTTTTATATTTCATAAAATTTCAATTTTTCTGCAAAATATCAACAATTTCTAACATCAGAAATACCAAGTAAAACCCGCTACTATCCGATTCTAGATCTTTTCCTTTTAATTAAAAACGCCTTTTTTTTTTTTTTTTGAAAATCATACTTTTTAAGTATTATTATTTTTGTAATGTAATTGAAAAATAACTTTTTACTTTAATACAATTATTACTATTTAAGAAATAATGACTCTTCAAGCTCATATTATAGTTATTCATGTCTTTTCTAACGTAAAAGCATATTTCTGTATAAGAATATTAACTCGTTCTAATTCAATCATGTATTTATTTAGGTACTTCGGGAGAAGAATGGCACCAGAATTTTTCATGTCCATCTTCAATTCAACGCCCTGCAAACCAAATAAACGAATCCTTTTTTCAGGAAAAGGAGTGTTGCTGGGAATACCAAGAAATGGAGTTCGATCAAGAATCGAATTCTGGTACTTTTCAGGATGCTGAATACTACGGAGATGGGACTCAAAATGGCGGCAGTCCTTCAGAAGAGATGAAAACTGATGTAGAATCGCAACGGACGAAAAATTTTCAAAATTTTGAAGTACCTGACAGCGATTTCAAAAATCGAATTTCTTTTGCTGATTTGGAAAAATCGAAATCTCTTCAGAAAACTGGAAACGAAAGCAATGACGTTATTTTCCTTCCCCGTTCTAAAGAAGAAAGCAATCGTTCAAGTAATAGCCAAGAGAAAAAAATCATCACTGTGCAATTTATTGCTCACCCAGAGTCAGTTCAACGCAAAAGAGATACTGCAAAGAAGGCTGAGGCTCAAAATGATACTCACAGCCCATTTTTCAACTTAACGACATGGGAAGAAGCTCACTACGTTTCGGACCGCGAGCAAGTTGCTACCAATCAAAACTCGAGTTTAGAGAATAGTTTTAAAAAAGACTTTCGGTCTAAATCTTTGGATGATCTGTGCGATTCTAAAGAGGAGATATTCTTTGTGGAAGATAGCAAAACTGATGCTGTTGAAGAAGTAAATTCAGATCAGTTTTGCACTTCAGGTTTTAAAATAAAATTACTCTGCAAATCCGAAGAATTTCTTAATAAAGATACTTGCCCCAAGCCAACTACTGCATCGAATAATGACAAAGTTGAGGACGATTTCACAAATAACTGGACTACGAAGCATGAAGATGGACCAAATGATGAAATACAAAATGATATAGAAAACCAAAGTCCAAAAATTGAATCAAGGAGTCCACTTGAGTTTAATGATCATACAACTTCAAATAATAAATTACCTAAAGAAAAAAAACAATTGAATGTTAAGAAGTCAGAAATGGCTCAAACCGATCTTGAAAACTTTTCGAAACCCAAATGCAATGGGGTTATTCCGAATACAAGGAATAATGACTCCAAAGGTGAAACTTCGAAATTAAGCAATAGTATCGAATTGAACGGCCCAGAACTACAAAGACCTGGCATGAGCAAATGGGTGAATTTCACAAAAGCAAAAAATGCTTCAAAGAACGAGTATGCCAATATTGATAGTCAAAAAACTGCGAAACCAAATGGTGATGTGAGGCACAAACCAAAACACAAAGCAAAGGAATCGACAGAAGAAAAGCGACAAGACAAGTCTTCCAAAAATTATGGTAAAATTTTCTCGAAGAAAGAACATGAAGACCAATCAAAAGAAGAGGTATCAAATTACACAATTTCAAATAAAACCGAAACATACAATCAAAATGAAATGCATGGCATTCGAGATGATAATATGAATTACGAGCATGAAAAGACTAAAAGAAGACAAAAATCGAAGAGTCTTTGCGACCTTTCATATGATAGTAATGCTTTTGTTGCAAAGTCAAGTGAGTTGGATAATCATATTGACTCGAAACGGCGCTCAATAGCAGATATACCTATTGTCATCGTTCAAGATTCCAATTCCCCTATGGTGGAATTCCAAGACTTTGCAGAAGAATCTGAAATTCCTTTATGCGCTAAGCTTGTTTCTAAGCAGAACAAAAAAAACACCTCGAACCGTAACACTCCTTCCATATCTTCGTCTTCTATAAGAAACGAAAGCCCGTGTTCCGAAACTTCTCATGTCTACGAAGACATGTTCAAAGAAACATCTTGTCCTTCAGATTCGGAGGCATCAAGCTGGTCTGTAATGAAGAAAAATAGCTACTACGTTAACGGTCGGTCTTCTTCAATGAACGATTTAGATTTATCTGATTCATGCTCCTTATCTATAAAGTGCGATTATGCATCGAGTTGCTCAGGTCAGAGTACATTGCAAAGTCGCCATTCCAGCTGTGGAAGTTCCAGCTTTTACGTGAATTTACGAGACTATGACTCGCACATGTTGGAACCTAGTCTGATTCGCAGAAGAAAAGAAAGAAGTAAAACGCAAAGTAACGGTAAAGTTAAAATAACAAACAGCAACCCCCCAACGCCGGAATCTTTAAGACATTTGTTCACTTCTCCTTTGAGTTCAGTTCATACCCCGACCAATGGAACATCTAGGCTTTTGAGCAGGTTGCCTCCAGATTCCCAGTCTCATTATTATTCATCAGCTTCTGCAACAAGTTCTGCTTTCAAGCATGGATTTGATTTGACGCCGCCTAAACCGAAGAAAACAGAAAGAAGTTCCTCGATCAAGATTAAAGACATTGCGCATGGAATCATACTCACGTTTCGCCGATTACAGAACCATTCCAAAAACTCTCATGTGTCTCCGACGCATTATGTAGATGTTAGCCACTTGGCTCAACATGGTTCGAAGACGAGTATGAACGCGGATTTTGAAAAAGGGAAATCCAAGAAAAGCCAGAAAGAGTTCATCAAGAATCAAGATCTGGAAAGGAATCAGTGGAGTAAGAGCTCTGAAAATGGTCGAACGGACAGTGATTCCGGCTATAATTTGCCGGACGTGAGTAGGGCAAAAGCCCGCAGGTCTTCAAGTGATTCGACAGGTATGAAGTCCAAGTTTGACATGCTGAATAGTGACAAGAAAAAGAATAAAAATGGGAAATTAAAGTTAAGAGACAAAGGAAGTAAGCATAACTTTTTTTTCATTTCAATACTTTATTTTACTATCGACTAAATTATGTTCCTACACGTAAAGTTTTTTTTTCAACATAAATTAGTAAAAATTCTTTTTATTTCATTATCTATTTTATTTCAACAATTATGTCGGGAGAGCTGCTGTTCTTTGGAAATTTAACGATCAAATGACTTAGCTGTTAAAAATATTCAATAAATGATATATTTTGACTAGCAGGTTTCACATAGTGAGCTATTCATCGGAACACCTATCTTTAGAAAAAATCCAAATGAAAAGCAATGTACATATATTGAGTAGCTTTGGGTTATAATAGCCTTATTATCATCCTTCCGAACTTACTTAGTTTTTTGCTTTTCCTTTTTATTCTAGATTTTCTGTATTTTCATCATTTATTTACTCTTGTTTTCAATTCTATGGTTTGGGAATCGTAGTTAATTTTTATTACTGCTTCTGATTCTTTGGATGGAAACGTCCAACATGAATTTAATATACGGTATTTCACGAGAGCTGATAGCCGAAGCAAGCATTGAACAATTTTGTTTTATCGACAACGTTTGCACACTTTTAGTGTGCAAGATTATGTTTGCATTAAACGAAGTACAATTGTCAGAGTTTTTTGTCTCTTTAAAATCTTCTATCAATTCAGTCAAAACGCGATCACTCTTGAAATTTTTCTCAAAAAATTAAAGTTGATTTTTCTTTCAGATTATTTCTTTTCTTTTTTGATATGGATTTCTAGTGTGGCTTTCAAGAGAAATCATAAAAGTCGAGAAACGTTTATGCCTCCAAAAATCTGAGCTATATGAAAGAACTCTGTGTCCAATCCTCCCAGCACCAACAATTTTGCCGCCTCTTGTTCTAAATAAGATTTTAGTACCAATAATAGACAACATCAAGCCCAGAAATCCTATTTGGCTCGTCATTGGTCGAAAACGTTTACGTATTGGCGATTCGTCTGCAGTTCTACCATTAACCAAAGCAAGTTGCCTGGCAGAGTGCTAAGAAGAATCCATTCATCTTCAAGGGAGAAACTGCCGGTATAAAGATGTGTCCATTTTCTTCTCGTTCTAATGCGTTTAGCACACTTGATTTCTTTCGAACTGATGTTATATGCCAGTTTATAAATTTAGTTGCTTTCAACAAACAGAGAAACAAACATTCTGATTCGCATGCGCAATAAATGCACCTGCCGGGCGAACTTCCCTAAAACTCAAATAGATTCGTCCTTTTCTGTCATGCGTAGAAGCATCCAAATGTCAGAACTTCGTGGTCGAACTCTACTTCGCAATGATTAAAATGCTTCTAAAATTCGTTTTTCTTTCTTTTCTTCCCCACAGAAAAGAGTAGGAGCAAGACAACGGAGACTCGAACCATCCCGACAGTCAGCCGAAAAGTTCAGCAGATGGCCGATGGCACGCTGTACCTCGTGACAACAGTTTCGGGCGACACAGCGCTACCTGGAGTCTATTCTGATTCACCGGACACCTCCAGTGAGCTTAGCACCCACAGACCGGTGAAAGTAACTGGCGAATCAAATTGTTGACCAATAAAAACTTTTAAAGAACTCTTGTAAATATCGTATTTCTACTGATGGTAATATTTATATTTAATACTTGTTGTATAAAGAAAAGTTTATTTCATCTATGTGTGTAATGTTTTCGGTAAAACTTTCTGTTGCTGGAATTAGATATGGCGAATTTGACCATGTTGAAATCACAAACTTTTATGTGCAATCATTTTCATCGGTCTTCACCGACTTATTTTTAATAATTGGACATTTTTTCTGTTATCAATTACTGTCGGTGAAATAACGTTCAATCATTGAAAATTCTGACTGTTAAAAATATCATTGACGCAAAAATGGCGCTACTTCTGAAACAAATTCTTAGGAATGTTCCGAAATTATATTGCAGAAATTTTTGTATTTATTATTATTTGAAAGGCTCCTATTTATTTTGTCGTGAACATTGATTTTTATATGTATTCCGAATGGGACTGCACATAATTACTAATTTTCTACAGCCGTTAACCCGATTCATGACTTATTTCTAATCATTGTGCCTTTATTCTGTTATCCCATTGCTGTCGGGAAATAACTCTGTTTCAATCTTTGAAAATTCTGACTGTTAAAGTTTAATTGGCGCAAAAATGGCGCTTCTTCTGAAGCAAATTCATAACAATGTTCCAAAAAATTATTGTTGGAAATTTACATTTTTATATTGATTATTACTTGAATGGTTTGTATTATCTTGTCTTGAACATTGAGTATGTTTTCCGAATGTGACCGCAGATAATTAGTAGTTTTCTACAATTTCTAGGCCGATTCATTGATAAGTTCATGCACGAAATTTTATCAGTCATTCCAAAGTTATAGAGTGAAATTACAAACAGATCAAGCCAGCTTAAAGAGAGTCTTATTTTCTTTACTGAAAAAATTCAGATGGTAATTCTACTACATACGGTCCTTATTACTATCATTACAGCAGTTCAATTATTTAAAACCGATATTTCTTAAGCCTCGCCATATTTTAACGCTGAAAATATTCTTCCCAAGCAGGACGAACTACTCTAATAACGCTGTCTTTCTTCAAAAGACTAAGTTTTGTAAAGGTAAATAATAAGAACATTTCATTGCAAAAGTTTCTTAGATAACAATTTATTCAGTTTTGATGCTCTTTTGACTGCATTCAATGTGTTATTCTTTGATTTGGGTTAATCTTAGTTTTAATCTTTGATTAGATACATTTAACTCCCGTGGAGTTATGTAATTATGTAATGCATTTTTATATTTTTTTTAACCCATTTTTTTAACAATCAGTTTTAATTCTAAAGCGTTTACTTAAATAGTGAAAAATAGGGTTGAATAATGAAGGAATGATTACAATTTTATAATAGTAATTATGAAGGATGTATATGTATTTTAAATTTTAAAACGACGTTAGTTTTATGATTGAAAATGAAATAAGTATATGTATTTGTATATACTTTTACAACGAGCCTATTATAGTCGGTTTTTATTTTAAAATTTCTAATTTATGCCCGTCCGTATCAATAAAATGTAAATAACCATTGATAATAAGTTCAAACCCACTGTTTTAATGGGCTTTTACATTTTTTTTTTTTTTTTTATGTATTTTTAAAATCCTCACAGTGGGAATTTTTATTTTATTTATATTCTGAGATTCTCTGTGTGTGTACATTAATTGTACATTTTTTGTTAGTATGTGTTCTTTTTAAAAGTGTTTTAAGGATGTAAGAGCATTTGTTTCAAAATTTTTTATAAAATATACCTTTTTGAATCAAAATATAGCTTTAATTGGCTACATTGTACAAATTGTAAAATTTCACAATTCTACAGATTTACTTTAAAGACGAGTAAATCGGCTACAGCTTCAAACCAAAGTTTTGTAATTCATACGAATGTAAAAAGTGGCACAATCAATTATTAATAGCACATTCAATTATGTTTTGTAAGAATCGTGTAATACTAGTATTTATGTGTACTATTTTCAAGGTAAGTAATTTTGATACGAATAAAAGCTTTTGTTGTTTCCTTTGTCTTACATAAGAAAACTTATTTGTTTATATATTATTGCTTTAAATGTTTAAACCATAAGTTCACCAAAAATTTTTATCCTGTGGATCCCCTTCCTAAGGGATCATTCCAAAATTAGGCAATTAGTTAAATATTTATGTTTGAAAGTCCCAAAACAGAATAAAACTGAGGATTAAGTTTTTCCCAAGAAATTCTAAAACAGTAAGGAGTTGTTGTGGGTAATTGTTCTGTGAATGTTACGTGAAAGTTTCAAAATGGTATTTAAAACGAAATGTTAAGAATTATTTTTTCTAACGTGTAGAATATTGTTGCCTTTCTACTAACACTCTACTAGTTACAAGCACAAACGGAATGAGTACCTAATTGCACAATTTATGAAATCTATAATTAGTAAATTTATATGCTTACTATATAAAAGTAGATTTATATGCTTATTGCAAAAGTAAAAGACATTGCGGAACTTTTGCTAAGTGCATGATGTCTAAATTTGGATGATAACTTATTTAAATGAGAGCCACTCTCCATGCACGCCCAATGTGGAGTTGATGTGGTATCTAGTGGTGGAGAACTATCGATAGTACTATCGAACACTATCGACAGTTCTGACTATCATGACCATCGATAGTTTTTTTTTTTTTTCAAACAATCGATAGTATGCGATAGTTTTTGTGCTGGCAGAACTGGAAGTTTTTCTTATTTATATTCAATTTCTGTTTAGGAATTAGTAGTAAATATTTACGCCGATCTAATGTTTTTAAGTGTTAACATTTCTTTTTTTTTTCTTTTAATCACTAGAATAATCGTCTTCTTTTACTAAATGACAAACCCAATCCTTTCGATATCTTTAAATGTTTCCTTAAATTATCTCATTTAAATCAATTAATGTCCAATAAAAATAGTTTTTCCTATATTGTTATAAACTTTAACTGTTATTGATGAACAGAAAAAATCAGTATTTTTACTCCCTATGTCTGATTCTGTAAGAAATATACGCATCTTATTGTTACCTGGGGGATTCGTGAAACCTATTTTATCCTCATAAAAGTTATATTTTTTTTAAATGTAACATAGACATATTTTAATGTTACATTTTCATTTAAAAATAATCAACATTCACTCATCTGGAAAAATTTAAAAATTGCACAAAAAAATTTTTTACATCGTAATTTTTTTCCTAGTAATTACTTGTTTTTTTACAAATATTGGATTTTGTTTTTTTACATAATATTCAGTTTTTATTATTATTTAGTGGTAAGTGCGTTCATTTTCGAATTATTTGTCACTTTTATTTTAGTTTTCTAAGGTTTCTGTTTTATTTTTTTTTTTTTTCATTAATTTCCTGATTTTTTTTCTGTATAGTCAATTTTTAAAATTTTTTTAAATATATATTCAGCGTTTTCATTTAAATTAGTGCAACGTGCATTTATTTTCGATTTTAAGTGCGCTTTCACCTTTTTAAACAGTTTTAGTTTAAGGTTAAACAATATAAGCATGCATAGTAATGATTAAACTTTGTGCAAAGTAATAGAAATAAAATTTCACGTTAAATTAAAGCACAAATGAGCATTAAAACGCAGACATATGTTTCGGGATCGCTTGGAATCCCTTTTTCAATGCGACAGGGAGCTTCTAGATGCAAAACATCCAAATGAAGCAGACAGAACAACAAAAACAAAGCTTATATAGCCTAAGAATTAACTGTAAACCAATGAGAATAAAGGCAGTGTGAAGTGGAAGTAGAAGTAGTATTAAAGGCACCAATAAGAGAGCAACAAACGAATGTAGTTGGAAGTACAGAAAGTAAAAAGGAATATCAATAAAAACAAAGAAAAAGACAACAGCGTGCATAAAAATGTGAAAATACATGAAAATTGCAAAAAAATAAAATAAAATACAAAGAATAAAATGGAAATAAAATAAGTACAGAAAATACCAAAACAAAAAGCAAAACAAAGTACACATGCAAAAGAGGGGGAGGGGGGGGGAGAGAAAAAAAATGGAAAACTAACAAGAAAACCAAGAAAGAACAACAAATTAAAGGAACTTATGCCAGACCTGTGAAAAATAAGGAGTTGAGGAAGAATCATTAACCAAATTAGAACTATTCCTGTTAATATGATAAGCTTCCCAAAAGTCAAGTTCTAAAGGGGAAGAACATTTTTGAATAATTTTCCCAGAATTGAAATCAAAAGAGTGGTTGGAATTCCAACAATGTTGAGCAATGCTAGACTTATTCAGCTCTTGCTTACGTACATAACCTTTATGCTCATTTAACCGAATTTTCAGAGCACGTTTCATGCGCTAGTGCGATGCGAACACTATAGTACTCGCATCGCTTGCATTCATGTGGTAATAACATCTAATTCCTCACTATCGATATTTACCGTTCGTTTAATCCTAAAATTCGATAACCATCGATGGCGCTGACTATCGATAATTTTCCACCGCTAGTGGCCCGCTAGAGGTCTATATGCACAACTTTGGGAATCACTAGTTTCAACACTGAAGAAAATTACGACGAAATCGCTTAAACTGCAAATAGCCATCTTCACATTAAGTATTTATTCACTTTAACTTTTTTTTGACTGGTAGTACTAGAACAACAGTCTGACTTCTGATAATAAAAAAGGCAGTTTTAGCATTTTATTTTTCACTACTAGTTGTCTTTCATTTTATGTGTATTTTCATCTTCTTTTAAAGTGACATATTTAAAAGGAAGATTTTATTTACATTTAGACAGGCATAAAGAAAGGCCAGCCTTTTCCCAGGTCATCTTGTGTTCAAGAATATTCTGGGACTTTAAATAATTAGTTTCGTTTATTCCTATTTATGTATTTATTTTAATTTCATGCAATTTAAGTTATCTTAGTGTGTGTGTGTGTTTTATTTTTTATTTTGTCCTGTGGTCTTTTTGGAAAGGCTGATTTTCATTAATCGGCCCTCTCTCTCTCTCTCTCTTTTAAATCGGCTTCTGAGTAGAAATTGTACATTTGTTTTCCTAATCGAAAGTTTCTTGAAATTTTACATCCGTGGTGCTGAATATTGTTTTCGGAATTATGACTTTTGACTGCGCCACTAGAGGGAACAGCATCAAAAAAGTCGTAGCTCATTTTCTGCGCTTGCGTATAGTACTTACAAAGAGAAAAAGTGTAACAAGCTAGCGTATAAGCGGAACGAAGAAATTTTTTGTTGTTTTCGCTCTCTATCTGAATCCAGCTAACTATATATTGTCTTGGATTTTTATAGTAACAAGAATTGTCAAAAAAAAAAAAAAAATCTTAATTCCTTGTTTTTCTCTACCATGTTTTTATAATCTTCAAATTAAATTGTTCAAACATTTCGGCTTAAAATTCTGCTTTTTTCATATGGAACTAGTACTTTATACTGAAGGCTAGTCATTTTATAAAGCACTTTGTCATTACGGATTTTCATCTTAATACCCTTTTCTTGCTTAAAACAGCACTGCACCATCAGAGATTTCTCTTATTCATGTTTGGTAATAGTAACAAACGTGGTGCTGATGAATTCAAACTTTCTGCATGATTTGTGACTTATGTGCTTATCAGGGTAGTATCAAATGTAAAATAAAAAACAGCAATATAATAATGCTTATCAGGATAGTATCAGCGTAAATATCACTTTTCCGTATTTTTGGTTTATGCAACTAAAAGTTTTTTTGAGAATTATTTTCGGAATTAAAATCAGCAATTTTCTGAGAAAACTGCCCATGAGACTAAGTCTTTTTTTGTTCAAGAAAACTATTTTAAGTCCTTGAGTCCATAATTTTTCGAGAGAACAATCTCTGATTTTTAGTTTTTGTAAAAATGATTTTGCTTTCTTTCGTTTATTTTTGAAAAAGAAGTTTTCCTCCTTAAAGAAAAATTTTGAAATAATTTTGAATTTTTGGTTATTGAACGTTATAACGCATTAGAAAATTATTCCAAGTTACGAAAATCCTTAGCTTTTGCGGAAAAAAAATTCCCTTAATTTTCAAGACATTGGTTTTACATTCTTAAAACTCATTAGTTGGCATACATACTAGTTAAATATTTTTGCTCTGCACAGCTTTGAAATAACTAGTTTCAAACTCATTCAGGGTTGACGTTAAATAAATTACGAACAAATGTTGAATTTTCTGCAAGCTATACTGTCACGCTAAGTACAGTATCTGCAGCTATGCTGAAAATTAGATATTCACGGTTAAAGTTTCGCGCCTCCATGTATGTAGTTCAGATAAACAACTTTTTCGCAGACTTTATAAGAACGTTTCCCAGTCGCATTGACCACAAAGCATTGTATTTATGTAAAATAAGTGATAAGGAACCCCTTGATGGCAATAACTCATTGTCACCAAAAAATGCAGTTTCGACTTTTGTGCTTAGTGTGGCTGTATTGTATAGGACTTAACGCACCATTATTTCAGAGTGTGATCGCGCTTTGAAAACAAAGTGCACTATTAAAGGTTACATTTCCAAGAATGATAAACAAAGAATGCACGATCAAAACCGATAAACTTCTGAAACAATTTATTTGACCTTAATTCAGTCTTTATCAAATATCATCATCATCGTCATCTTCATCGGATAGTATCCCTATCCTTTTGCCAATACTCGTCATAGACTTCGTTACTTCTTCTTGTACCAGATTGAAGGACATCGCCAAGAGAGCCATCCCGAACAGCAAATACAGAGAACACAAACCTAAAGCAAGTTGAGCATCTTCTGACAGCACTGCTGTTCCAGGCACCATGTCCCCAAAACCGATAGTAGTCAAGGTGATGAAACAGAAGTAGCAACTGTCCGAATAATCCCACCCTTCCCAGTAGCTGAAGAGTATGGCACCTCCACAGATATACCCAACGACGATGGATATGCAGAGCATGATGGGGACGCTTGCTTCTTCCTCTTCCTCTTCCTCCCTGTTATCCGTATTCACGGAGGAGGCAGCTTCAAAGCTCATTTCCTCGTTGAGGTTGAGGAAGGAGGACGGACGATTTGGAACAGATGTGGGTGCACGTACGATTGCGCCCCCTCCCGACCGATAAGGTGAACTGTCCATGGCGTTAAGGCGGTGCAGAGGGTGGGGAGGTAGATCGGAGGTCTCCATCGGGTGGAGAGCATATTTGTTGGATATGATAGGCACTTTGTGAGCATCTGAGAATTCTGCCTGTTAAAAAGATGAAAAAAAATTAAAAGAAAAGAAAATCGCCATTCACGGAGGTAAATAAACGAAGAAAGGCTCATTGCAAAAAAAAAATACTAACTGCTAATTTTCCATTTATAATATTTAACAATAATTATAATTGTTTCCACTTTCCGGCGATTTTTCGAAAGTATTTTTTTGCTTTCGCAATTATCGTCATTCTACCATCACCTACGAACTATAGGTTTTTAACGTAACTATTTTTCTAAAATCTAAAGTCATTCATTCAAAAATTGAAACGATTTTTCAAAGTTCGAATTATCTTTGGAGGGAAAAAAATTTATTGCGATTATTTATCAAAGCGATGCTTAACATGCTTTTCCATTTTAATCGCAGAAATACAAAGCTTATTTGTTGATGAGTCATTTCCGTGTTTTCCAAGGTCTGGGGAGGATGATAGAAATCTTTTCGGAACAACTATTAAAATAAGCTTTTCCTGTGCATATTTGATGTAAAAACTATAAATTAATTTTTCAAATAAAATCCTTTTTTCCCTCTCTCTCTTTTTTAAATACATAAACATTCTGTGAGACATTTGGATTCGTTAAACCTTATTTATGGCCTTAAAATAGTCTCTTTCTAACTACCAGGAAAATAATTAGATCAACTAGTTAAAATGCAGCCTTAAAGTCGGCATGCATGTTCGGTACTACTGAATATTTATTTTGGTGAAAAAAAAATCTTCCGGGCTAGGATGGAGTGCCACGTTGAGTTTACAAACACTGAAGAGTTCACCACAGACTTTGCGAAAAGGTTTTTCAATGAGCTATTTTTTATTTGTTTTTGCTTTTGGAAACGAGTTTGAACTTCTCTCTTGTCTCTTCTTCCATGACGCTGAAGGGTAAGTGAATGGATGTTAATACTTGCAATCTATTGAGTACTTTAAATAATGTTTCCAATGTAAGGTGCCCATTATGGAGTACCCTCGTGTACCTTGATACATTAATTTTTCTGACGTAATGTCAAATAATACTGATAATAATTTCAACTAAATCGAAGCAATTTTCTTTTAAACCTTCAAAGTACTACACACTTTTTTTCTTCTTTTTTTGGACACTATAGTATGTTGTGGGATACTAAGAGTATGAATACTACTGCATTGCATTTAAGTATTACTGGACATATTCCTAAATGTGCAGTACATTTAGCGGACTTGATATGAGGAAGAAAGAACAATACAGGTAGATCTATTGGACCTGTGTTCTAGGTGCCCGAAAAGTCGCTTTTGCTACCGTTCTTCTGAGAGTACTTCTGACATGTATTATTAAGTAGTAATTTTACCTTAAGAGAGACCTTTGAATTACCAGTTGGAGACCGTGCTCAGTGCAATGCATTTTCTTCCTAACTTGATACCTCTCGGTGATAACTTGATACCTCTAACTTGATACCTCTCAGACTTAGCCTCCATTGGAAAGAGGTAAGGCCAAAACGCTTGTTTTAGCTGGGTGATTAAGTTGAGTTAATTTAGACTTTCCAAATTTCCTGTATTTTCATTTTCGTACATACATAACTTATTACTGGCAGGTTATTTGAGGAGGCATCACTTTTCATCTCGTCTTTAACCAGCAAGAGACTTGTTCGCCCTGCTAAAATCATAACAGAACTTACCATCAAGATCCCGATTTCTTCCCAATGTGTGGTAAAAAAATACTTTCCTCACAGAATAATTCCTCGAGGGAATAGGTTGGATTCGAAGTACTTTTCCAAAGACCATGTATAGTTAGTCTACAGAGCTATCCCTGCAAACAAACCTGGGGTCATATTTTGTGTATTTCAAAACTATATTTTACTGGGAAGTCCACGTTCCACGCTAGGACAAAATGGGGAGCGCCATCACGCTTCAAGGTGTTTTGCTTTTTTACATTAATACGTTATGTCGCCCATCTCGATGCGACTGTTTTTACTTAATTTTATTGATTAATTTTTTATTTGCTTCGCTTTTGTTTCCACGTGCGAACATTAATTTTAAAAAACACAAATACGAATTTTAAATGCAAATTCCCATTGTTACCTCTCTAGAAGCATAATAAGAATGATTTCGCGGAAGAGAATGCTGCATTGGTCCTGCGTGCATGTAGCCTCTCTGTCTATCGTAGGAATCTGTTGGTGAGCTGTACATCCGCGGTCCTACAGGATCCATTTCCCGACCACCTGTGGCTCCGTGCAGTGGAAGGCTTCTCGGTTCGGACGGATAACGACTTGATCTGTTTGAGCGTGGTTTTCTGTGCCCATGCGTTTTAGGACTGGAACACAGGTAGCAGCACACCTTCCAGTAGATGAATTTAAACGAGTGCGCCATGGCGTCTCCGATGTTTGACAAACATAGGAGAAGAAGTGGTATGCCAACTATGGCGTAAAGAATAGTGACAATTTTGCCTGTGTCTGTTTTGGGGGCAATATTCCCATACCCTGAAGAAGAAAAAAAAGACAGTCAGATAAGAAGGACGACATTTGAAAAAAAGAAATAGTCTAAATACATTTAAAGTATATCTGCTACAAAAAACGGTCAAAGTGATCATTATTTTTTTTAAAAATAAGTTAAAGTTGTCTATAAGAGCAAAAATATTTTACATACAACTGTGTTTCACTACTTTCTTTTAAAAAGATTGATTTCTGGACGTAATCATCGGTTACCTTAACCGGTTTCAACGATACCTTAAGCCTTCTTTCATACTTATTTTTTTAAAAACTTTTATAGGAAAGTAGCTACAAAGTAAAAAGTAATATAACATAGCATACTGCCCGATTATTACATTACAACACATTACGATGATGATTTTTAAACGACTTACTCACATACCAATAGTGGTGATGACAATAATGGAATACAAAAGTGCTCCGGAAAACGACCACTGGAGGGTATCCGTGTCGTCATTCCCATCATACCCGTCTTTCCTCATCGCTTTGACGAGCTTCATTTCAAAGTTCTTGAGCGTGACTGTAGCATTCTCTGACCACCGGCTTTCGTTGAGAACATCTCCAGACACGGTCAGCTCCCAGAGACGTTCGACCACCCTTTCTTCCTCCTCTTGCATCTGTTGTCTCATCTTGAGCTCGTTGGTAGCTTCCAGAGCTTCGAAAGTGAAGGCACCCATGACCGTGTAGCCAAAGACCAAGCCGCAAAGGCCAATGTGCGAAAACAGGAATGTGGCACCTGTGCGGCAATAGTAGCGGCACTTTGCACATCGGGACATGTGCTCGGTGGCATGGTAAGCCATTTCTGTCCCTGCACAGAAAAAAAAAATTCTGAGTGTTTTTTTTATCCACTAAACATTTCAGCATTTTACTCTAATCGCACTTTTTTGGATTAATTTATGAATGCTAAAATTTCTTCACTAAACGAGCACGAGGTGGGGCAACATCCAAATAAATTCGAGAAGCGATGCGGCAAATTTTAAATAAAAAAAAATGGTTCGTAGAAACAGCTGTGAAGTTTTTGCCAAGATGTCTACAGCGCATGAAATAAGCTACAGGGGAATAAAAGATCATTATGAATCCGAAAAATCAGTACCTGTGAGACTACAACGTGTATCCAGCAGTTAAAAAATTACAATCTTGAAAATGTCTGATACATTTTCGGAGGATGGTTTTTCTGGTTTTTGTCTTGACACGAGAAACATTCACATACATATCCTTTAAAGATTTTTTTCTGCTTGTATAGATGACTGTTTTCATCGTGAATGTCTCTATAGTAGACATTTGTTTACATTACCTGTAATGAATGTTAACCGAATTCACGTCTTATGTATCTAAATTTTCCAGGGAACATCTATTTATAAAGCTCATGTATTGATTCATGGCACGTAAACTCGTAATAAATAATAGAATTGCTATTCTGTCGTGAATACGTTTGGAATCGAAGCTGGTATATTTGTAACATCTATAGCAATATTTATAAACAGGCACCGGAAGTTGATGACCTGAAAAAATCATTAAAAATGCACCAAAATTGCACAAAAAGTGCCATTAAAGTTGAAAAAAAAAGATCGTAAAATTCTAAAGATTGAACTAAAGATCTGCTGTCAAAATTCCCTTAAAGTACATTACATATTATTACTCTTTTTATTAGTATGATTTTTTTTTTTTTTTTTTTTTTTAAGAAATATATAACAACGCCATCACGTGACTTATTATTAAAAAATAAAACAATCAATAACTGGGAAATGTGTTTTAAAAAGTTTAGCACCTTTAATGCGGAAATCTGAGTTACGCTGAATAATTAAATGCTTTTTTTCACTCTATGAAAGCTGGAGTTCACCTGTTATTCGAAAGTAATTTTTGCACCTAGTAAAACTAATTTTAATGCAGACGTAATTGGGGCAAATTTGAAAAAAATAGAATCATTCGCGGAAAATATTTTTTTGAATTCACACACTGTATCTTTTCCATTTTTAACAACAGCATTTTTCCAGCATCAAACATCCTTTGTGTTCTTCACTTTGTTTTCTTTCATTTTCGTAACAATAGATTGTCCAATTCTACACCTAAATTACCATTTAAAATACAGCGTGATTCAAAAAGAATACCACAATTTTGAATATTAATAACACTGCAGAGAAGTAAATTAGAGTTAAGCACTATCTGTCGTTGAATTAAGGAAACTCGAAAGTTTCATTTAGTTGCTCTTTTGGTCGCTGTTGACAATGCGTTAGTTTCAGATGATGCTAAGATGGCGACCGCTCAACAGAAATCTTTTTGTGTAATCGAGTACGGCAGAAGTGAATCGACGACAGTTGTTCAGCGTGCATTTCGAACGAAGTATGGTGTTCAACCTTGGTGCATTAAACGTTGGTATAAAACGTTTACAGAGAAGTGGTGTTTGTGCAAAGGAAAAAGTTACGGACGGCCGCGATATGCTACAGAGAGTGTGGAACGAGTTTGAATATCGGCTTGATATCGCTCGAGTGTCAGGAGGGGGCCATATTGAACATCGGTAAACTTATTTTCGTGATAAAAACTTTATTAAATTCTCATTATAGTCATGTATAACAAAAGTTTGTATTGTGTTTCTTCGATTAAATATAGATTTTTAAAATTGTGGTCCAATATAATTGGGACAAAAATTTAATGTAAAAAATAATGATAAGCTATTGTGCAATTAACTGTTAGAATAAACTATATAGAAAATTATATTATTATATCATATCTGTTTCCTTTGCAGATACAGTGAAACCTGTGTAAGTTGCATACACTTGCGGTGCAGCACTTTAGTGGTCAAGTTAGACAGGTGGGCAACTTATAGAGGGTGGAGATATTTTTTCTGCCATTTCTTACACTATGCGTAAATTCATTTGTAACTAATTAAAATATAACTTCATGTATTAACGTTACTTTAAAACTAGTAATTAGCTATTTTTTTCACAAATATCATTCGAAAAACTTAATCTGAATGACTTACAATGCATCCTATACAACTTGAAAATTAAAGCACTTAGTTAAAACAAAGATAAATGTCTTATTAATTATGTGAGTTACTTATTTGATGATAAAAATTCCCTAAAAATGCATAATTTTTCAAAATGGCAAGATCAATTAGAAGAAAAAGAAGAAACTTTTTTAAAGAACAAATGAGTGTCATAGTAGTTTTCCCATTGGTTAATTTACACAGAGGGTTAGGCAAACTTTATATTGATGTTTCATGCATCCAGACAAATACTGGTCTAACATTATGGCATAAAAAATATGCTGGAGAAATTATTTTAGTTTTTTTTACCTGTGCAAAAATAGATAAACAAATAAATATAATAATAATTAGGCGGTCAACTTACAAAGGGGTTTTATAATACTCCAACCCAAAGTAGCGTACATAAGTGGTCAACATAGACAGGTGGTCAACTTAGCTGGTGAAGTTACAAAGGTTTCCCTGCATTAAATTATGTAGGGCTAATTCCGTTCCTGAAAAAAGTGGTCAACTTAGACAGGTGGCCAACTTAGACAAGTGGCCAACTTACAAAGGTGGTCAACTTACTTGAAATGAAGTTATACCAAAGCGGCAAGTGGGATAGTCTAAGGGAGAGCATATTTTCAAGTGCAAAAATATGCTCTGCGATTGCGTAGATGAGAAAAGTCGGGAATATTGTCTGTGTCGCCTTTGGTGTGAAAGCGTCCGGCTGAGCGAAATTATATGATCAAGGGATGTGAAGGAAACAAATTCATGGTGCACATAAATGTACGAAAATGTAATGATTCATCATCACACCATCTAGCGATAAAACTGTCTTTCTGTATTTTTCAGACGCTTTTATTCCTTGTTACTCTGTTAATTCCTGGTTTTGTAAATTTCGAATTAAAATGACTCGTTTAAAAATACAATAGATATTTTATAAGTTAAACTAAAATATCTGTAGCTGAAAAAAATATTTATTATTTATAACTAATACCGAAAACAGCAGCATTTTATCTTACTAAATATCGGTTTTACGAAATTTCAAAATAATGTGAAATACCGGCATTCGGTGCACCGAAATATCGTTATTGCAAACACTAGTTATGAGGTTAATCAGGGGTCACTTTTATCTTTTTGTTTTTGCATTTTTCCCACAATTCTAACTCTCCGAAGATAATATTTCTTTGCATTGATAAGCGGGGTTTTTTTTTACTCTAAAATACGTGTCTGCAATATTTATACATTTTTTAAAAAATTTTTGTTTCAATGGCGTTCATTTTCTCAAAGAACTTTCTTGCTACAAAAAAAAATCTTACCTTTAATGTACTTATTTCAGTGTTTACATTTCTATCATTTCGAATGTCAGCAAACGTCGGCAATAAATCTCAAACACCCCACACTGATTCTTTCGGCAAACCACATGATCCTCTATCCCCGGAGCAATAACCAAGAAACAAAACATACATCCTTTCACTCACAGAACAAATCTTATCTCCGAAGCGATAACCAAGGAGCAAAACATATATCCGTTCACTCACAGAACAAATCTTATTCCTTTTATCCTTTCCGCGACCGTGTTTGTGTGCTCGGGAGAATTTTACCTTCTGGTAAATCGAGAAGGAAAATCTTCCTGGCGGATAGCCCATTTGTCCCAGTCAAAGAAAGATTGTGTTTTTCTTTTCTTCGCGTTCTTCGTTTTCCTGGGTGTACGTCATTTGCTCTTTGCAGTTATATTAGGACCAGACGGCTGTGTTTTCCTAAAGGGTGTAAAAGAGAGGGGAAAAATATATTATAATCCCGACACCAGCATCTTTGTCCTGGGATGAGTGGGATAGGGGATTTGAGACAGCGATTTGCGTCAGAAGTGACCATGACTTTTCTGCCATTGGGCCACCTCGGTGTGACCTACTACTACACGCTGTGACCTACCACTTGATTTATGATGGAAGCATACATAAACTCAGAACCATGTGCCATGGAAGCTTAGGAGCTTTTAACTTTCCCGCCTTGCCGGAGCAAGTTTCGAGATACTCTTTCCCTTAAAATATTAGTCCTCACATTTCTGCGTTACATTCTTGAAAGTCTGAAAGTCAAATAAATATTCGAAACAAAAATTGAAACCCCCACACCAGTTTACTAAAGTTTACTAGCCCGAAAAATGTAAAGATGTGAAGAAAACGAAATGCTACGGGTAACATTACTAATGTTAGATTTTTTCTGTTCGATTGCGGAGAAAAAAGAAAGAGAGAAAAAAAAGGGATAAATTCAAACATTCTCGTACTAAATAGGTGTCATCTGGAGTATGAATAAATGCTGTTTTGCATTAATTTCCCGTTCAAATGCTTAGAAAATATACGATACCTTTTCTTAATTGTCTACGCAGAAAGTACATTTAGCTACGTATTTCAAATATTATTTTCAGATGCATTCTTTGTACTCAGTGACAGCTGGGATGTTTAGAAAAAGAAAAGAAGAAAAAAAAATAGTTTTACAAGTTCCTAAGTCGGCGAAGCTTGAAGACTACCAGTGGTGTAGTCCTGCAAAAAAAGTTGGGGGGACGCTTATGCATAGAAAGATAAGCAATTGAAATCAAAAGTGGGGGGACGCTTATGTTAAAATGTAAGAAATTTGGGGGGACGCTTGTATTAAAATAAAAATGTAGGGGGACGCCGTCCCCTTGCGTCCCCCCTCGACTACACCACTGAAGACTACTGGTCTAAATTCAGGACCCCAGGGCTCTCTTTGGCGCAGAAAAGACATTAAGGGTCGTTAAAAGGAAAGAAAATAAAAAGAGTTTAGTCAAGGATCTAACAGGGCTTCTGTAGGAATTTTTGTGTGGGGCGATTTCTTTTTCAAAAATGTTACTAGGTGCCCTAGAAAGTATTTTGAGTTTGGGTGGACATTCGCCACCTGGTACAGATTTCAGCTGTGACGTCATCAAAGTTGGCGGCCGCTCGATCAGAAATGGCTCATATCTATCAAATACTCGAGTGATTTGAATGTAACTTGTTCATTATAAAGCTAATAGATGTGGTTTTGAGATCATTTTCGATTTGGTTGTACACTTACCACCTGTTACAGCTACCAGCTATGACGTCATCAAAGATGACTGCCGCTCGATCACAGAAATGTTCATATGTTAATACTTGATCGATTTGCATGCAACTTGCACTTTTTTGCTGATATTGCAAACATGAACCTAATAGAAAGGGTTTTGGGTCCATTGGTACATTTTCCGTATATGACATCATCAAAGATGGTTGGCGCGCAATCACAGAAATTCTCACATATATGTTAATCTTGACAGATTTATATAAAAATTTCGTCAGAAAGTTGTAATTACTGTTTACAAGGTGAATAACAATGTTCTTTAGAAGTTACTACAAATTAATAAATAATTTTGTTACTTTCTTTATTTCTTATTATTTTCTATTACTTCGTAAATACATAATTCATTGAATACAAGCAGTGATAGCATTGAAAATGTTAGTAAGAACACTCTCAGAAATAGAACTCTCACTTTTGATGATTCTTTAATCGTTAAGAACATTTCGTCATTTACAACGATTATTTCCTCGCGACTACACAAATTTCGCTAATTTGACGAAAAGTTTACTCGGAGCATTTTTCAAGAAGCCATTTCGTCAAATACGACGAAAGTTTCGTGAGATTTGAGCATGCGTTTCTGAGAGTGAAAGATAATGATTTTAGTACACCCAAAATTATGTCAACGACAGTACTAACAAGAACGATTTTAGTAAGCCCACACAGAGATGCATGTTTTATATCAGCTGTTCCCAATCTTTTTTAATTTTTTTCACATACCACCATTTTTCCTGCAAGCCATTTGCGTACCTCTGCTAAGGTAACTTTATTATATAGAATAGAACATTAATAGGTTATAGAAAAATACTACGACGATTAGGTTATTTCAATCACACCATTTTTTATAGTTAATGCAGAGAAAAGCGTTTATTAAAATAAAGCTTATTTACGAAATAAAATATATGAAATATATAAAATGTATTTTTTATACGTTCTTTCAAAACGGCATTAGAAATACGTCTTAAAGTACAAATGCCTATCATGTAAAAAAATGAAAAAACAAAATTAAGGAGAAGGTTTGCTGCTGCATGGCAGATACAAGAGAGGTGATATCTCGTTCCGTAATAGAAGTTAGTTTTAACCTCAAATTTGAGTCGAAATCTAATTTGCTTCTATATTTATTTTTAATAACTATCAAATTGGAAAAAGCAGTTTCAAAGATTGAATGTATGAAATGAATTAAAAACGGCAATGCCTTTCTTGACAATAACGGGAATTCATTTTTAACTTTGAGCCAACACTCTCCCCACTCTAATCGGGCAAATTCGATCTTCAAAGCTGAGTTTTTGTGCTTTAACCTCAAGGTTTTTTTTTTTTTTTTTTGGCCTGCACGTGTACCACCTGGAGAGGCTTCGCGTACCACTAGTGGTTACGCGTACCACAGTTTAGGAGCCGCTGTTTTAAATGATTCGACATTCTGAAATATGTTTCCATTTTGCTCTAATGTGCAGACGAATAGTACCTCCTCCACCTAAAAAAAGGCACTAATGGTGAGGTTGGTACTACGCGGTATTTCAGTCAACGAAGCTATCGCGGTATTTGCAATGAATATTCGTAAGATCAGTTTGTTCCCTAATGATCCCCAGAAACTGATAAGTTGGAGAGGCAAACATCTTGTAGCCCAGGCAAATTAGACCAAAAAAAGGCCGTGCTTCACGAAAAATCGTCTAAAGCTGGAATGAGTTTTAATACCTTTTAGGGGTCCCAAATAAGAGTCCTGTGAGTTTGCGATGGATTCTGACTTCTGCTTAAGTTTTGGGAGTCAAAAAACCGATAAATTTTCGCACTTTTTTCGATTTTTCACTTATAACTCTGAAGCGGCGAGTCCTACAGAAAAGTTTACCGTTAGCTTTTTTAAGAACATTAAATTCTGCTTCGAATGGCGTTTAGTGTGTAAAAATCGGCCCAGTAGTTTAGCCGCAATCGAATTTCAAAGTTGGGCCATGTTTTACTAACTTGGATGAAAAGTCAATTCAGCCCTTTAAATGGTTACTTTGGGAACGCTTGATAATTAGAAATCATATGAACAACAGAACAACATAAACTTTGTTCTATCTAGTAGAAATAATTTAAACTAAAACAATAGTTTTGCTGAATTTCCTTCCCTTCCCCCCTTCAAATTTTATTATTTTGATGGAGATTGATTATACAATGCTATTGAATTTTGAAACATAATTTTCTCTAAACTGTTCATTCCCAGACAATTTTATATTTGCTTTGAAAATCTTCCATTTAATGTATCTTTTAATTTTTATTATCGTGCATTAGTAAAATGTATTTGGGGGGGGGGAAGAAGGGGGGGTGTTGATATAATTTCCCCTTGTCATTACATTTTTTTCTGTATATATATATATATATATATATATACACACAGGGAAATCCCGTTACAACGAACTGCATGGAACCGGGAAAATATTTCGTTGTATCGGAATGTTCGCTGCATATGCGTTCGCTACGGCATATGCGTTTTCCTAATGACTTTTAAAACAGTTATTTTGGATGGTCCGAATGGATTAAAGGGTCCATGAAAAACATATGCTCTAACCAATTGTGTATTTTCCACCATTATGGGCCTGAAGACATGAGGAAGCATGCCCTGTTGTTTCTCCATGCTTTCGGGTGTGACACCCCTTCTTAATTTTTCACCCAGGGAAAATGAAATTGATAAAGATATTCATGGAAGACCAAAACCGCTTTCATCAGGCCTCGATTTTTCTTGACCCGATCTCAACCCCTGACCAAGTTGCAAATGCAGGCATTCGCGGTGGCAGCAGTAAGTCCCTCAATCAAGTGAGGTTTGACCTCTTCCAGGGGTCGCTTTCAAAAAAAATTTCGACCTTGCGCTCTTGCACACAGCCTGCACTCAGAGCTTATTTACAGGTGCAGGTATGGACGAGTACTAGAGCCACAGAGATGGGGATGGAAAATAACCATCAATGGCCTTAACTTCCATCACAACGACTGATCCACGGGCCCCACAAGAACATCTCAACTCCATATCGTACGCATGTAAAAAAGGGTGCAAAGCAGCCTGTTCCTGTAGGAAGACAGGGATAAAAGGCACCACTTTCTGCATGACCTGCCAAGGGCACGCATGCCTCTATTCCATGTCTGAAGACAAGGATGTTATACTGGATCGCACAGTGCGACGAGGAGATTGATATCACCGAAGAAGAGCAAGAAATGAATCCTCATACTCAAGATTCCGAGGATGAGGAGATAGATGACGTGATAGGTGAAGAGCCACCGTTTTCTCCTAAACGATGAAAGATATTGTCAACATGAGTACCTTGTACATATTTTACATGCATAAATATTCTTGAACATATTTCATCTTGTACATATTCTTGTACATTCTTGTACATATTCACATGTTTCATGTACATAACTAATACATCTTTCTGTACACAATTTATATCATTACCGTTTACGTACACCTTTTATGCAAATGTATTTATGTATACATCTTTTGAAACTTTAAATATAACATTATTCATTGTAATGCCTTCTTTTTTTTTGAAACCACATATCATTTTAGAGTGTTCAGGTGCGGATCCTTGAATTTCTGAAACCCCAATACAATAAGTATTTAATATTTTATTAAAAATGGGGATTAGACTTGAAATTCCAAAGAGGGGCTGTGACCCCCCTTCCCCCACTCTTGGTTCAGCTTAGATGATTTTCAATGAATAAAACATCATCAAATTATTCATAATATAATCCATTCAAAGGACTGAATTATCTTTATTATATCATGCCATCCCCCTCCCCCCATATACTCTTTACTAAAGCACCATATTAAAAATTAAAAGAAACATTAAATGCGATTTCCAAAATAAATATAGAATTGTATGGGAATGAACAGTTTAGAGAAAATTATGTTCAGAAATTCAATAACATTGTATATTCAATCTCCATCAAAATAACAAAAACTATAAAATTTGAAGGGAGAGGGAGGAAATTCTGCAAGACTATTGTTTTAGTTTAGTCAGCAAAACTATTGCTTTTCTTCTTATCAAACGTTCCCAAAGTAACCATTTAAAGGGCAGAATTGACTTTTCAGCCGCCAAGTTGGTTAAACCTGGCCCAACTTTGAAATTCGATTGCGGCTGAACTTTTAGGCCGATTTTTACATACTAAACACCATTCAACGCAGAATTTAATGCTCTTAAAAAAGTTAATGGTACACATTTCTGTAGGATGCGCCGTTTCAGAGTTATAAGTAAAACATCGAAAAAAGTGCGAAAATTTATCGATTTTTTTGACTCCCAAAACTTAAGCAGAAGTCAGAACCCGTCGCAAACTCACAGAACTCTTATTTGGGACCCCCAAAATGTATTAAAACATATTCCAGCTTTAGACGATTTTTCGGGAAGCATATGTCTAATTTGCCTGGGCTATTGAGAGATTGTTGTGGAACAAAATGCCGCGCTCTTGACTTTGCTTTTCCGGCGAGAATATTCAGTTGCTGTCAAAAACGTAGTCGACTCTTCGACATTTTTTCGTGGTGCTCCCAATATATACTGAAAAAGCTAAAATTCATCTGCCAATAGTTTTTTTTTTTTTTTTCATTTGCCATAAGTTTGCGTATGGAATTTATGACATCCAGTATATAACAGGTTTTTTTAACGTCAAACCTGAACAAAGCGTCGTTGCTAATTCTATCATGAGATGGTTCTTAGCGCTTTTAAAAATGCATTTTTTTTTTTTGTAGTTCAACTTTTAACCCCTATCCATTAAGGTAGTTTTGGCCCGGATGGTCAAGTATACTTGTTGTTGTTGTTGTCGTGTCTATGGATAGTAGATTTGGAATGTCAAATAGGGCCATGAACGGTCCACACAGTCTCAGCAATGCGAAGGCAATTGTCCGAATAAAGGTCCTCGTAGGGAGAGTTGCTAATCTGTTGAATTCTCGCCAAGATGGTCGGGCAAGAGAAGACGTGTTCGGGACTTAGTTCCGTGTTACAGTTTTTGCAGCTGGGGTATGCTCTCGTTCCATCCGGCTGAATTTTCATACCCCTAAGGTGTCCAGTTCTCAGTCTTATTAGTGTTTTGGCAAGTGATCTGCTTGTTGTTAATTCGCAGATCTGATGTTTCAGTTTTATGGTTTTTTTGTCCTTGAGTTTTGCTTTTGCCACTGCATTTATGTCATTGAGGGTGACAAGGGGAAATTTCCCTTCATTGAGGTCTCTCGCTTCCTTAGCCAGTACATCGGCTGCCTCATTCCCCTCTATACCCACGTGTGCAGGTATCCATTGTAGAGTACATTGTTTGCCCATATCATGGAGTTTCTCCACGACTCTGTGTATGTTGATTATTTGCTTGGTGTAGCCCTTTTGAATTGCCTGGAGGGCAGCTTTACAATCGCTGAAGATTATTAATCCTCCAGTTCTCTCAGTTTCCTGCAAACAGGAATATACATTTAGGGCTTCTTGGATGGCAAGGAGTTCACATATGTAGTTGGATGCAATTTTACCAGCACCACTTTTAAATTGTTTAGCACAACCATCGGGGAAGATAAACTTAATACCCACTCCTCCATTTTCCAGGGTTTTGTCTGACGATCCGTCGGTAAAGGCATATACAGAACCTCTGCTTGAGTATGATTCGATGGTTCTAATTCCTTTATCTCTGATGGTGGATGTTAGTTCTTTTTTGGAGCATATTTCAAGGAGATTAGTTACAATTTTGATATTTTGGGGAAGAAGAGATGGGAGAGATGGCTCCTGTAGGATCTCGTGTGTATTACGTTCGAGTTCAATTTCATGTCTGATCGTTTTGTCATACTGTAAAGTAGAGGATCGCTTGAGTCTTGAATTTTCGTTCTTTTTCTGAGTGACTCGATTGCCAATATGGTCCTCTTCATAACTTCTGATCTTGTTAGGGAGTTTCACGACACTGTATTTTCTTCTGTTTTCGAGAAGCTGCAGACCGCCTTCCTTTTGTGACTTGATGTTGCTCGTTGAAGAGACAGCTCCAGTAATGATCTTAGAGGCTCTAGCTTGAATATTATCGATCTTTTCTAGTGCTGATTTTAAGGCGTGAGACCAAATTGGTGAGGCGTATTCCATGATAGTTCGGATTAACGTGGTGTATGTGGTCTTTAAGGTTTTGGGTTTTGCGCCCCAGTCTGTGCCGCAAACACTTTTCAAGATCCTTAGTTTTTAAAGAGATTTGTTGGCACATTTCTTGATATGTTCTGAAAAACGTAGTTCCGCATTGAGAGTGAGTCCTAAGTATACTGGGTTTTCAGTCTTCATTTGAGGTTGGTTATTTAGGACCATATCTGATGAGAAGAGGCGTCTATGTTTTCTATCCGTAGAAAATTGCTGTACGATGTCTTCTGTGGGTTGATTTTTAGTTTTAGGGAGTTTGACCATTCTAGGATTCCTTTTAATAAGCAGTTCAGAGTTCTCTCGGATTGTTCCAAGTTTACAGCAGTGTTCTAATAGCGATGTCGTCTGCATAACCTGCAACTTTGGTTTCTTTGTGTAGATGTGGGTGGATATTGTTGACATAGATTAGGAACAGGAGGGGGCTAAGGACTGATCCCTGTGGAACGCCACCCCATGTCTTTCTTTCACGTGAGTAGGCTCCGTTAAAGCGCACCCTGATTTTCCTGTTTTTGAGAAAATCAGAAATCCAGATTAACGCATTGCCCTGGATTCCCATTTCATGAGCAATTTTCAATAGTTTTCCCCTCCAGACAGTATCGAAGGCTGAAGTCATATCCAGGAAGACCACTGTGGTCTTTTTGTGTGGTTTAGCTTGTAGACCATCAATGATGGATTGGCATAGGTAAAGTAGTTGATCTTCTGTTGAATGTTGCTTTCTGTAGGCAGTCTGGTAGAAATTTATTTTCTTTTCCTTTAATAGCTCTGCCATAAGTCTGTTGTGCACGATTCGCTCCATTACTTTGCACAAAATACTGGTCAGAGCTACTGGTCTGTAGCTCTTACATTCTTCCGCAGATTTTCCAGGTTTTGGAATGGGGACAATAGTCGAATTTTTCCAGATTTTTGGTAGTTTTCCTTTACTCCATGATATGTTAATTATGTCTAGAAAGCAGTCTCTAGCAATCTCACCGATGTGCTTGACCATCTCTCCAAAGATAAGATCAGTACCTGGTGATTTCCCATTCGGGATTTGGTGAATGGCAGAGTCCAGTTCATGCGTAGCAATAGGTTTGTAGAATTTATCAAAGATTTTGTACGCTCTAGCTTGTAGAAAGATCCCTCTAACTTTTTTGTTAAACTTTTTGTCTTCTTTTTTGAAAACAAGTTTACTCATCTTGGAGTAATGGTCCACAAGTAAGTTTGCAGATTTCTTATTGGTGTCAGCTGTCTCACTTGACGAGATAATGATATTTGACGTTCGGGTCATAGTATTTGTTAGGCCACCATTCAAAGCCTTGGCCACCTTCCAGTGTTTGGTGTCTGTTTCAGGGTCTAGAGAACTGCAGAACTCCGCCCATTTTTGTCTCTTACATTCAGCGATTCTATCTTCAACACTTTTGGTTAAGTTCGAGAGTTTTTTCCTATTTTCTGCAGTGTTGTTACATTTTAGAAGGTCGTATGTGTCATCTCTCTCCTTTATCAGGGAATCGATCTCAGCGTCCTTCCAGTATGATATCCAATGTTTTTTTCTCCTTCCTCTTGAGATATTTTTCTTAGCAGCTAGATTTATGTTTTTATTCAAGTTTTGTAGCTTATGATCAAGTTGTGTCTGCGTTGGCACATTTCTGCATAGCTCGTCCAAGAAAGAGGTAAATTCGGTCCAGTTTGACTTTATGAAATTCCATGATCTTTTAATTTGCTCTTCCGGTTCGAGTTGCTCATTTAAAGCTATGATAATGGGTCGATGATCACTCATGGCATTCTCCAAGACTTTCCAACTGCACCGGTTTGATATTTGGTAGCTTACAGCGGTCAGGTCCAAAGCTGACTCCATGCCTGTTGTCTTCGAGAGAAAAGTGGGCTGTTTATCGTTTAGGATGGAGAGTCCAGCATCGATGAGTAGGTCTTCGATTTGTTTCCCTTTTTCATCCAGTAGAGGAGCGCCAGGTCGGACTCTTTGCATTGAAATCTCCCAGCATGATCACTGGGTCAGGGTTATTTTTACAGATACTTACTGTCCAGCATTTGTGTGTTAACATTGGAGTTGTCAGGATGATAAAAATTGATCAGGAGTATCGTGTGACCAGGAAAGAAGACTCGGAGGGCCTGCATCTCAGTGTTCGTGTGTGGATCATCATTGGTAGGCACTGTAATTTCTTTGTACTTGATATTATTTTTAATAAGAAATACAAGTGCTCCACCAGATCTGTTTGGTCTGTCTTTTCTGATTGTTTTATAGCCTTTGATGTCAAATTTAAGGTTCTTATTTAGCTTAGTCTCTTGCAGACTGGCTATGTGTATCTCATTCTCCAACAGGATGCTGTGCAATTCAGTCAAGTATACTATTAAAATACATTAAATTTGCTGGACTTGGAATAACTGCAAAAATTCAACTTGTTTCTGTTGCACATTCTTTATTTGAACAAAGGGCATTGAAAGCACTCTAAGATGGTTTTCTATTCAAGGTCTCTGTTCAATTTTTGTGTAGTAGAATTCTCACAATCTACAACAGCATCAGAACTGAGTAACAAAAGTCGTGCAATGTTTAGGAAATTCCAGAACTTGTCTGAATTTTCGTATATCCTTCTGATCCTCTACCATAGTCCACTATGTAAACGAGCTTGGAATATCAGGTCATTTTTCTGGTTTGTAATAAGATTACTTTTTTAGCATGGAATGAGATCTTGAGTCGATTTCAAACCCCATGCCATATCAGTAGGGTTGCAAGTTTGTCGCGGAAAAAAGAACCCGAAATTCGCGAGAACACAAATATAATAAAATATAGGACATCTGCAATGAAAGTTATTCTTTATTTTCAAACATAGGGATATTATTAAAAATGGAAGAATTATCAACTTCGTTAAAAACATTTAAATATTTGTATTGACTAGGATAAAAAAAAAACTCTGCATGCTTTAAAAGAGTTTGAGGCTGGTTGGCGAAATCTATGTTTATTGTTACTGCGTTCAAAAAAATGATTTTGAATTCTTTCTTATCACAACTTTACAGCCTGGTTAATAATTAGAAAACAAAATTGCAGGTTTTAGGAAAAAGCGTTAAAAATCGCGAAAATCATCGCGCAAATTTGCGGCGCGACAAACTTGCAACCCTTCGTATCGGCCATCAATAAGAAGGTTTAGCTGGTATATCTAGTAGTTTCTCTTAAAAGAGTTGAAAATTTTTCGTTAAAAAATGTTCGGTAAATGTTCAGAGAATGATTTTCTTTACGATAATTCTTGATTGCTTCAAACTTCAATTTAAAATTATTTTTCTTACTGTAACGAAATCGGTTTTAGACCTGAAATTGCTAGTTGAAATAATATTAAACGAATATTTTTTTGAAGAAACTGGTATTAGAACAGGCAAGTTGCCAAATGAATATAAGTGAATGTTTACAATTTCAAAATAACCAATCTCGCACAAAAAAACAACAACAAAAAAAAATGTTTAAATTGTTTGGCTAAACATTAACAAGAACTGATATATACCATCCAGTTATACACCACCCAGTTTTCGTAACCAAAGATTGCAGTTGGGTTTTTGTGCCTTTGATTTTATGTATTTGGATTAAACTTAAAATTTTGTTTGGCGACTAAAGCATATAGTAGTATTTGTAAATAAATGCTTTATTAAGATCTTAAATTAATTAAACTTTTGCCATACCCCTGAATAACCACAATTCCATTTAATACAAATATGCATTTGAAATTCAATCAAACGTAAAATTACTCTCTATGCGATTAATCTTTCTATTGACTATAAATAAGAGCATATTTATATTATGCATAATATAAATTGTGTTCATGTTGCCATCGCATAATTCTCATGTTCTTACTCGCTTCCAGGTTCTCATGTTGAAACGTTGCAAAAACTTTAGTTTCAAATTTACTTTTAGTACAGTAATTCCCTAAAACTTTTCCACTAAGTATTCTTTTTTTTTCTTTCATGTTTCTAAAAAAATAAAAAGAAGAAAAAAAAGAAATATATATATATATATATATATATTAGGGATGTAACGAATATTCGGCCACTATTCGGTATTCGGCCTATTCGGCCTTTTGGCCGAATACTGAGTAAGGTCAATATTCGGCTTGGCCGAATATTGATGGACTATTCGGCCGAATAGTTCTGCTGCAGTAGAAATGTAAAAAAATAAAGAAGTTAGTATATATATATATATATATATATATATATACTATGTACTATATTGGTTTTAAACATTTAAAATTGTATTATAATTATTGCAAAATAATACGTTAGTTTATAGTTTTAAAAAATAAAAATAATTTAGAAAAAAACTCCTTTTTTAAACCGAGTTTTAGGCTTGACGGAGCGAAAACACATTGTAAAGTTGTAATATTGTATTTTATATTTAGCATTTGCTTCCAAAGCTGGGGGCAAATGCTAATAGCAAGAGGCAAGAGTTAATTATGATACATGAAAAATTAATTTTGTTATTAATAACAAAGTGGAAGTCAGACTTTGTTTGGGTAGAGTGATTAGTTGTGAATATTGGGTAAGAGAAAAATGTGAAAAGCCTAGAATGTATCATGAATAATTAGATAGCATAAGTTATTGGTGTTTTTGAATATAAAAATATATTCCAGTTAAGTGTGTTAAATTTTAATAGATCGTTTAAAGAAAGGTATGTAAAAAACCCTATAAAATAAAAATATTAACTTTTATAACTTCTAAAATATCTTCATAAAACAGTTTTGAGCAAGGTAAAAGTTCACTAAGCAATAGTAGTTCTTTCATTTGAATTAAATAATTAGTAAAATAATGCTAATGCTGACTACCATAAAACCTGTCATTTCTATTGCACCTGTGGGTGCAATTCTTAGTTTTATTACATTCAAGACAATAGAGAATATAGATTAATTTTAAACAGTTTTAGATTCTTAACAAACAGAATTAAATCATACATCATTGTGTGTAATTGGTGCTTGATTTTGTCAATAATTTTAAATTTGTCAAAGACTTCTTATTACAACGATTTTCTAAAATTCTAATATTCGGCAGCCGAATATTCGGAATTTAGCCTAAGACATTGGCCGAATATTCGGCTTCGGCCTATTCGGCGTAGAAGAAATAGCTGAATATTCGGCTTCGGCCTAGGAGAAGTGGCCGAATATTCGGTATTCGGCTATTCGGCCAAATCACTATTCGTTACATCCCTAATATATATATATGTGTCTGTGTGTGTCGGATGAAAAATAGATTAATTATGCTTTCCACTGTGCTCCGTTTGTGTACCAATCTTTGCATTACTTTTTGAGCTATAGTAGTCAGGCTTGATCAGAAAAAAAATTAAGATTCAGCTAAAAAAAGCACTTTTGATTACCTACCCTCTTTTAAAAAGCGAATGGTGACAAAATCAACGGCTATTGAATTGGATCCGTATACCAATTTTTGTTTCAATTCTTTCGTTATTTCTTGAGGTATAGCAGTCACGTCAAACTCTGTGCGTCAAACGAATAAACATTCGATTGATCTGCCTGTCAAAAGTAATCACGCCAATAACTAATGAGCGCCACTTCCCATCAGGATCCATGTGTTTACCGATTTCGTTCAATTCCATCATTGAGTCCACAAAAGTGACCACAAAAACAGCAACAACATACAGACAGATAATTAACTTAACGAAGAAAATTAACGTTTTAGAAATTAATGAGTTCAAATTTGAATTAAGGAAGTGTTATTTAAATATAAGTGATACCGTAAGCTTAAAAAAATTTCACTCTGCAAAATATTTCACATTATTTTATTTTTTAATTTTCACAAATTATGGATCAATAACATAAATTGCATTCAGTCACTGAAATCTGCCTTCAATCACAGACATAATTAAATTACAACAAATTTACATAAATGACACATTTTGTAATCAACAATAATTTTTCTCTTAATATCAATTTACTTATTAATAATTTAATGAGATTTATTAAGAAACTTTAACTCAATTAAATATAATTTTAAAACAATAAGTTATTTGAATTTTTTTTAAATATCATTAAACACTATCACCATGCAAAGTATTGAAACAAAAACATTACAAAATTGTAAAGAAAAAGCAACAGATGTATGATGAGGGGAATTTTTTCTTCCATGATACTTTTCCATGTAAAATTAAAAAATAAAATTTGCCTATTTTATTAAAACATGGCTAATGATATAATTTTTGAAGCATTTTCCTATAGGAGGAAATATTGCAATCTTCTTGCGCGAGAAAATATTTTGCGAAAAAAAACGTCGGAAAAAAATATAAGAAACTCCAGACTAACTTCAAGCTTCTCCAACAATTTTTTAAAAAAAAGAAATTTATCCTAATCAAATCGTATTATTACATGAATATTTATTTTGCGTACAATTGCAGCTGCTTCTTCGATTATAATAGCAGACGAAGTTCTTCATCAAGTGATTAACAAGGTTTCTCACGCCCTCGCCGGTTAAGCTACAATCTAGAATTGTTGCATCTTTCACTTCAGCCAAAGAATTGTTACTCAACACTTCCCCCAATACCCTATCATTCATCCATTCAGCACGCTTAATGTAAAGGGCTGCTAATTTTTCACAATATAAAAGCAAGAGCAGTAAAGTTGATTCCTTTAGACCATCCCCTCCTCCCCTGTTTTCGATAGAAAGAGATCGGAGATTGGAAAAAATCGACATTGGAAAAAATGGAAATATCGCACACATAGTCCTGGCCCCACCATATAGTCGTAAAAATTTTTATGTCCAGAGATTTTCTCTTTAGAATCGGGATCTGTAGAGGTTCTAATACGAAATTGTCTTGGGTAGACAACTTTGGTTTTTGGGGTCTAAGAATTCAAAAAACATATTATTTAAGTCATTTAAGCAATACTACTAAGCTTTTTCAGTATTTTGTGCTTAAATGTATCCGATAACTGTTGTTTAATATTCTGGTTGCAAAAATTGAAACTAGAATAAAAGAATTATCAATAATACTAAGTTTCAACTCGTGTTTTTTAGAATTATACGGTCCTTTTATTGGTAAAATTATATAAAAAAAAAGCAAAATATAAAATTAAGCAATAAAAAATGAATGAATAAAAACATGCTATTTGATTTTGCATTCCTTGGTGGTACATTTGGCAAAAGTGGTGCACTTTACAACAGCAGCTGTGTAAGCAGCTCTCTTGGAGACAGAAACCTGACATTCGCTCACACACTGGAGTTTTAGTGTCATGAAATTAAAAATTTTTTAGGGTCTCAGCACCCCGTTAATATTTTCCCAGCAAACTCATGCGGATCATTTTTCAATTGTTTATTTTCAAGAAAACGAATAATAATGAAGAAAATTTGCCAAAGAGAAATTTTTGGTAGCAAATTATAGCTTATGACCTGAAATTTCGAATATTAGCTTCAGATCAGCTCCCTTTATTAAAATTGAAAAGAAAAAAATGTGTATATCCTTGAAAAAATATACAATATATAGATTCATATGGGTTAATTTTCTCTCAATTTAACTGTGGCGCAACTGGGGAGCTAAGCGCTGCTGTGCCGATCTCAGCTGGCGAGGCCGAGGGTCTTGAAGAAGTAGATGTTTGGTGAACTACTTCTGAGATGCAGAAATAGATGTTCTGGTTAGGTAGTCGACCTGAGTGGCTTTAATTTTTTCGCACAAATTATAGTGTTTAAAGTAATATTTATTTTAAAAATTTACTATTTTCTACATGCTTTAAATATGCTACAGAAGAGCATTGAAAACGTTTTGGTAGGATAATATTTCATAAAAATTAAACGTTCAGAATAAAATGAATACAAATATCTACTTGATATGAAGTGAAACTTGAATTTTCAGGTGTATTTTCCAGGTTCACTTAAAAGATTGCACTATAGAAGTAATTGAATATACATATTAGCTAAAAATGTACTATGCTTCATACACTTCATTAGATTAATAATAACTTAAGCTAGTAACCAATTCAAAAATGTTTGAACATTAGTATTTTAAAACTACCATTAGGATTCAAATGGTAGAATGAATATAGATTTTAAATTTTAACAATAAAATTTACTTATAATATCATAATAGTAATTTAATATTATTGTACTGTATTTTTATAAGAAATATTTGATATTTTTTCTTACAGAAATTACATAAACGGAAAAACATATTCCCTACAAAATTGAAACAATGCACTTTTCTAAAATCGTTATAAATGTGTCAAACTTAAAGCTTGCAATTAAAAGTTATTTTCCCAAAGATAACATTTCTAATAGTAACAAAGTCTCCTACTTTACATTTGATGATTTATTCTAAGAATTTATTAATGCTAATTTAATATATTTGAACTTTTAATGACTGTTTTATTTTCTGTTGGTTGTTTGTTTCTTCTAGTTTCTTCCATTTATTCCGATTTTTTCCAGTTTGTTCCCCTGTACTATTAAAATTGGTTTCTGCTGAAAACTTAACACCCAACCCTACTCCATAGTAAAATGGGTACTAAATGGTTTTAGATGATATACTCATAGATATCATTTAAATGTAACTTTATTATTTTATTTACTGAAAATTACATGTTTTATAATTGATATTTCTTTATTACAAAACATATAATTTGCTCTGAATTAAATTATCATTATAAATTTCTTTTGGTATACTTGTTTTAGAAACATGTTTCCTTGAAAAAGCTGCTAGAGGAGCTGAACTCTTTATTTTATTGTTATTTTTGCAAAATTATTACTCTATTTTTTCCTCCATAAAATATTTCATGCCTGATACTATAGCATGGAATTTATTCCTTGAATGGGAATACTCATCATATTTATTTCAGATAAATTCTGCTTTTTTAAATTTTAATTTCCAGTTTACTGAAAAAAGTGGACGAAATCCGTCCAGATTTTCTCGGGGCGTAAACCCCCCTCCCCCAATCTCCTGTTGCTAGCTGGAGAAATATCTGTCGTCCAAAAATTTTCTATTCAGTAAAATATCATCGCTAAAAACTGCTCTTGTTGTTGATTTCATGTCACAAGTTCTAAGGATAAAGTTAAAGAAAGTGAAAATTTTTGGAGAAGTCGTCAACAATGTTCTGCACGGATCGATGTCGGTATGCTCTTTGCAGGAAATTCATGCTGTGTTCAAAAGTTATACATAACATGCTATATTTTCCTTAGTTTCTAGCCTTTTATTATTTAATAATGAGTTGCAACCTACAATTATGATCTTTGTAGAAGTAAGGCAGGACAATAAAGAGCTTAATAATACGTTAGAGGAGGCACTTTATGAATTGTTCCATACATACACTGGGTTGTTTAACATGGTGCAAAATGAGTGATTGCTCTTTCGAATAATACAGATGTGTTGTATTATTAATTCGATTTGCATCAACATGGATGTACCAAGGAATATCTGAGCTCTGAATACTTTTAGGAATAGAAGAAAATAGACTGTTCATTCCCATAAAACATTCTTTTCAGAAAACTAAATCAATTGCTAGCCAAAGTACCCTCGAAAGCTCACATTCTTAAAGGTAATGACGTAATTGACAAAATTGGGACAAAAATTTCAGCTGTAAAATCAAATCCTATTTCATATTTGTCAGATTTTGCAGAGACAGAGGACGAGTGCGATTATGAAAAAGTGGAAAGTTATCTAGTACGAGTCTGGAAAGCTCATTCAACATATGAAACATTTGATGATCTACGATTTAATGAATAATACAAGAAGTCAGTTCCACTGACTGAACTTCCACCGACATTAGTTTCAGTTAAAAGGAATATCCTAAGAGCTTTTAGCACATAAGACGGAATATTCTCCTTGAAAATAAACAATTAATAAATGATCCGCAGGAGTTTGCTGGGAAAATATTAACTGGGTGCTGAGACCCTAAAAAATTTTGAATTTCGTGCCACTGGGACTCCAGTGTGTGAGCAAATGTGAGGTTTCTGTCTCCAAAAGATGTGCTTGCAAAGCTGCTGTTGTAAAGTGCAGGAAGTTATACACAATTGCAGAAGATTCATTATTAGAAAACATTTTGTAAGGATTAAGCTTTTTTTTTTTCAGAAAAAGAATTTTCATAACGTGAAAATTTTGCATCAAAAGATAGTACGCAATATAATAGTAGACTATTTTCTTATGAAATTTATATTAGTTCTCGTGGATGAAGCTACTGCAATGAACACATTTTCGGAACACGTTTAGTACCACCAGCCAGTACCGCATCTATTAAAAAAGATATCGAGAGACCAAAAGAACTAATACATCTCAACTCAGCATTCTGTCTGTTTTGACTTTTATTTGGTTTGGTTTAAAATTTTAAAATAAAACGTTTAAAACACTTTTAAAATGAGCCACTCAAACTCAAGCAAAGTGAGTATAATTTTAATTTTATATTTTTATCAAACAATATGTTTTGTATCAATTTTCTGCCCTTAAAAGCAAGCGAATTTCTCTGTTGATTTAAATACATTTAGTATTTGGTCATGAAAGCAGTTGAAGGTACTACGGCTTGCTTATTTTATTCAGTTTTACAGAAGCTTTATCATTAAACTCACTATTACAGTTGCAAGTAAATAAATTATCTGAAATATCTATGTTAATTACGTAATTGTTTCTGTCATTCATTAAATTTCTTTTGCTATTTATTACTTTTTGTTTAAGAGTAACTATGATATTGTAGATGTACATTGACTTGCAAGGTTCTGAACGCATGTAAAATTATCCTACAAGTCTCCTCGTATAGTTTCTAAAAAAAATGTCTAGAAATGCAAGTATTAATAATAATTAAACTGTTACTTTTGGAAGTAACAATTAACTTAAGAAAAATGAATTGGTAAAAATATTGTACCGATTCAGGAATTGAAATTCAGTTTGAAAAAAGCAGAAAACCAACGTTATTGGGGACTTATAAATTAATTTTTATACTATTTTAACATCTGCTTTAAAAACATAATATTCATTGTAATCCAGTTACTTAAAGGCAGGGTTTGTTGATTTATATCAGCTTGATTTAAATCGCAATTTAACTGATTTTTTTTTCAAATAAATCATTGGTTTATTTTACAGTGTTAGAAAGTGTTGTAAAAATGAAATATGTTGCAATTATAACCACACTGTTTAAAAGAAAACTTCCTAGGTGCATCTGTCTGTGTGCATAACGTATTTCATAAATTTAGAACTAATTACTATTTTTTTAATTTTGCAATATTACTCGTATTCTTCAAGCATCTTAACAGCAAAGCATAATTTATTCAATCATTTTTTCGCACTTCAAATTAGAATTTATACCAATGCAGAGGCGTAGCTAGCAAGGGTGACACCCGGGGCGGTTATTGATAGTGTCACCCCATGGAAAAGATTAAACAAAAGAAATTATGTAAGCACGAGTTATGCATTGTGATGCAATACATTAAAAAAATCTTCACAACTTTGAAACAGAAAAAAAAAGGGGTAGGAATGCCATTCTTATCATCGGCATCATAATATTTAAGGTATTTGTTACGCCATTGGTGTGCTTAGCAGTTAGAAAACACGTTGAATATATTTTTGAAAGGAAACGCTTTTCCAAGTTGAAAATAGAAAGAAATTGATGGAAAAAATTATCCAATTTGAGGTATTTGCTTTGCTGAATGGCACTTTTAAGGGTTTTTTTTTTTTTTTATTGTGGCTAGGTGTCACCCCTGAACAGGTGGCACGCGGGGCGGGCGGCCCCTACTGCCCCACTTAGCTACACCACTGTACTAATGAACCATTCAGTGTTTTTTATCCTAAGAATAGTATTTTACATCAATTAAATAAGTGCTGCACAATAAAAACTTCAGAATATTAGTGATTAAAACAACAATTGTTAGAATTTAGAATATGTATCCTTAAAGTTTCATCCATGTCCCTAATGCTTAAGGTTTTTTTCCTTCTAAAATATTTTTTTATCATAGAAGTTTTCAATATTCGATTAAAACAAAGAGTTTCTGTTTTTAGGAATGGTGTGACCATATGATTTTACTAAATGGGTAAAAATATTTCAGCCTTTTTCATTTATAAAATAGAAAAATTATTAAAGGACACTCAATGTAAAAATTAAGTACACAGAATTGTTACTTTTTTTTTAGCTTTCAACAGCAAAAATAATTCTGATTAAATTTGTAGATTTTATCTGTACTTATAAGTGTACTATTATTCCTGGTAGGGTTAAGTTTCATTTGAGTCATGCATGTGTATTAAAATTTGTTTTACCATTATTCTTATTAAAAAATATTTATTGCTGTGAAAATAGCTTAAAGTGTGGTTTTGCATATTGATTAACATGCCATATTGTTTCTATGAATGTAACATAATAAATATCCAAAATATTTAAGGTCTTTTTTAAAAATTAAAAAAAATCCAATTTTTTTAAAAAATTATTTTTTAATGCTCTCACCTTAATTTTAAAATTGTTTATAATTCAATCATTTAAATTTTGAGCATTGAGAGTTTTGATACAGCACTTTTTATTTTGTTAAACAAAGTAGTAATAGAGTGTTAATTTTTTTTATATGAGTACTAAAAATATTATATTAACATTAAAATGGTTGATGTCTAATCAATGATTGCTCTGTATTTTCTTGTGTTTAAGGCTGCTCTTTTTAAAATTCTTTTACATTATTTTATATATTTTCCTTATTAGAATCATTAATATTTTTATATCTTCGCAACAACATAAAATCTATTCAGCTATAATGAATACTTTGGGAAGCATGCATAAAAACTTAAATTATTTTTCTAGGTGGGAGAAATTTTTACTGCTGCTGGTGCTGCCTTTACAAAGTTAGGGGAATTAACGATGACTCTTCATTCTGTTGGGGAGCCATCGCCATCAAGGTACATTTTTTTTCTAAATTGTATCTCTTCTTTGGAGTATGTGCATAATGTAGCTTTAAACTTCAGTTATTCATATATAAAGAGAGACTACTTCCCTGTAAATTGTTAAAATGAAAATATTTTAGTGAATATATAGATTTTTTAAATTTCAAATTCTTGAAATATAGTGGTTTCTTGATTATTATTGTAATAAAGGAATGTGTAGCTATTTTAATTTCGAATGAACTCATAAATGCAGTACCTTAATTACTAGTGCACCAATGTTTAACCAGTCCCTTGAAGTTGGAATGAGTCACTTCTCATATTCACTTGAAAAGTGAGTGAACTTGGAAGAGTGTCATGTTTCATTTTAAACTGGATATCACAACTTCAATTCAAAAAAAAAAAAGTGGACATGACAGTGAATTTAGAATTATTTTCTGCTGAGTTGTTGGGGCTGGGCAATGCATCAATGTATCACAATACGTTGATGTACTATCAATATCATAAAGCCAGTTTAGAATTCCTCTCAAAATCGATGGCATTGGGTTGGCGATGCATTACGATTTAGAAATAACTACGTTGGGGGGCGGGGGGGGGGGGGGCATTCTTACTTCAAAAGGAACCCACAAAGATGGCTTTTTAATGATAAATTCTGAAATTCTTTCATAAAAAATATATTGAAAGCCAACTTTGTGTTTATGATTCATGGTTCTAGCTAATCTTTTTTGAATCGCCTAACAGCACAAAAAATATCAGACATTTGTTGGATCTTTGAAACAAATATCTAATCCTCAAATTTTAAAAAGTTAGAAATTAAGAATTAAAAAAAAATAGCTAACTTTAATATAGTGTTTTTCATTTCCCTTGTTTATAATCAACTTCACTGTGTGAAAGTTCGTCACAAATCTTTCAAAATTTTTTCAAAATCAAATATACCTTCAAAGATAATTTAACAGATGAAACAGAAGCAAAGAAATTCACTTCTCCCAAAGCAAAACATACAGAAATGAAAACTGCAACATTTCTTTTAGCAGCTAACAAATTTTATATTCTTTGACATTTTGTACTACTTTACTAAAAAAATAGCTGCTTATTTGTTATTTTGGATTTCAATATTTTATATTGTCAGACCTTAAAATTTAAACAATGAATTTTTAAATAAAGCTAAATTTGATCAAGTCGGCTTGAAAATACTCATTTCAATGAAGAACATTTTTTATAAATTCATTATGAATTAAATTTGAAATCATAAGCTTATCTTTTTTATTAATAAGTCATTGTATTGTATTACTAGATGAATTCAAACTGCATGAATTCTCTTTTTTACTTTGTGATGTATTGCAACATTGACAATACATCACAATAGAAATTCCTAGATTGCTCAGGCCTTGAGCTGTTCTTCATCATACTAACCAGGGGCCTCGCTAGAGAAAATTTGGGTCCTTCAGAAAAATTCAAGCTTCTAAATCTTACTTTTTACACCATTATTTATTGAAAAAGAGGCAAATAGTAATTGAATTTTTCATCACTATATGTTTAAGTTTTCAATTTTCACAAAATTGTTTGATTTTTCACAACAAAACTCTTTAAAATTCACAAAAACAGACCCTGCTAAGAAATGCAGGATTGACCCTTGCTAATGGTTCACTTTGTTTGAATCACTGTTTAAATTATTCAAGATTATCCAGCAATAACTAAAATTGAAATGTGATATAATTTCATAATAATTGCATGAAACTATATATGTACTAGTACTTGAAAATTATATTACTGCATAAGTTTACATAATCTAAAATGTTAATCCAACCTCAGATGAATGAATTAAAATGAAAGCTAGATTTCAAAAATCTCCAATGCCTCTTCCGGCATTGGCAGGATATTTTCATGGCCAGATGTATATTATTGTAAATATTAGGTTATGTAGCACAATATATGCTATCCAACTTGCAAATCCTTAAAACTATTTTCGGATGACCAAGATATTATTTCAAAACTATAAGAAAATGAATGGTAGAGATGGAGCAGGAATCTTGTTTGTTATTTAATAACTAAAAATCAAAATAGTCATTTATGAAATGTGCTCATTCTGTTAAAAATGTATTGATATTATTTATTCGCTTATTTATTTTAACATTGAGATCAATAATGTATCAAAATTGTGCATCACTATTTTCTGAAGGGAAAAAAATGTAAATGAAATTTATGCATTGTAAATAATGGGAGGAGAAACTGGTACTTGTCTTATTTAATTTCTTTCTACCAAATAATGTTATTATGCTTTGCGGCATTTTTTAAAAACTAGTGTAAGTATTAAATCACATTATTTATTAATACAAATACAAAAGTGAAAACCAGCAACAGGCTCAGGGACCAGCTAGGCTGATCCAAGTCAATTTATTAGTCCCCAATGTCCATCAAGAGCTTTCTTAAAAGTGTTTACTCCACTGCAATTAATAGTCGCTTCCGGTAAACTATTCCAACTGCCTATAATCCTATTGAAGTAGTAAGTTTTCCTAATTTCAAGATAGCCTGAGATTGGAAAAACTTAAAACAATGACGTCTGGTTCTACTTTCAGCACATAACTAGCACATCAAAATTTCCCATTTTAATGAATTTAAACTGAATCATGTCCCCTCTAACTCTTCTTTGCTGAAGACTATACATATTGAGCCTTTTAAACCTAACCTCATAAGTCTGAAAGACTAATTTCCAACCTAGTAGCCCTTTTTTAAACCCTTTCCAATAAGGTAATATATCCTTCTTCAGGTAAGGAGATCAAACTGAACAGCATACTCCAAATGAGGTCTCACCAAACTTCTGTATAATGGCAATACAACTTCCTTAGACATGTTTGAAATAGCCTTATTGATAAACCCAAACTTCATGTTAGCCTTGTTACTTACTATGCTACACTGCTGACTAAACTTGAAGTTGTAACTAATCAATACTCCTACATCAACAAAACTGTTTTTGCTTCACTAATGACTGAACCTTGGGAAAAAAAACCTTGCATGTTTATTCCCATGACCAAAATGAAGCACTTGACATTTCCCAATATTAAAAGACATACCCCACTTAATTGCCCACTTAGAAATTTGATTTAGATCCTCTTGAAGCTGATTGACTTGTTCTTCCATGTCAACAATTCTCATGACTTTGACATCATCAGCAAAAATATTGATGTTCCCAGAAATACTCTGAGTAATATCATTAATAAAAATAATAAATAATGCTGCCCTGAAACTGAACCTTGTGGAACACCACTCAAAACATCAATCCACTAAGAATAATAATTGCCCTTCACTATTACTTATTAAGTAATCTTGTAGTACTACCTACTACTAATAATAATTCATCTTTTCAATAGCTTTAAAATGAAAATAAAATTCATTTGCATGATCTCTACAGTATAAAGTAAAAGGAATACTACATTTTTAATACATAACTTATAAAAAGTAGTATAGCTGTGTTTCTTATAACTTGCTAATAAAATTCTGCATCGTTCAACTTAAATATTATAATATTATTGTAGTATAGTTATTAGTTAGTTTGTAATTTTGTACACTCTTATGGAATGTTTTTTTACCATTTTGGCATCATAAATGTACACAGCTGCTGGGATAGAATTCAAATTTTTAAGTGGACTTAAAAACTTTTGGAAAGAGAGAGAAAGCTGCAAATACTTTTTATTATTTGCACCTTTTGTGTATTACTCATTTTGCATTTAATGTCTGGGTTTTTTCCTGCAATATTTCCCAATTTTTAAGAATTGCTTATTTTTAAGTCACTAAAGGTAAATATTTCCAAAATTTAATAAATTTGGCAGCATGAATATAACAGCATTTTAGTATCACTGCATAAGGGATGTCATGCACAAAGTCAGTATGGAACTTGAATGTGTCTGCTACTAGTGGGAGTTTTCTCCTCCCAGATTGTTTTCATGGAGAGGGTCTGTAAAACTTGGGTAAGATTCTTAACTATTCCACCCTGAATTTTAGCCCCTGCAGCTATATATACGTATGATTTGTTTTGTTTGTAAGTTTTTTAGGTAACTAAGAAAGTAATAATTGGTTAGAATAAGTAAAATACAACATGTGATATTATTTTGTTATCTTATAGTTTCTGTTTGTGTTGAAAAATTGAAAATTTAATCCATACATATTTTTGAATCAGCATTTCCCAAACTGTGGGTCGTGCCCCTCTTATGTCTCACTAGTCACGTTTTAGTGAGTAAATTTATTAACGCTTTATTTTAATAAATAATCTATTGTTGGAAAAATTTTTGCAGCTAGCTTTTAAAATTATTTTCCAAACTAGAAGTACATGAAATCATGCAAAGGTCAATACTTGACTTTTAATTTCAGAAAACTTTGCTTTATGTATTAAATGAGCACAAATTTGGAAAGAGTCATTTGATTTTAAGCTTTCAGAAACAAATTTTTGTTGATAAATGTGTCTCTTTCACAAGAAGATGTGCTGTTTATGTTCATTGGATTAGTATTTAGGATGTGACATTAATACGAATATAAAGTAGACGAGAAACATAAAAACGTTCTGTTTTGTGAAGTCTATCTGTTAAATCAAGTGCCTGGAAAGGAATATAAAGTACACTAGATAAAGTGGGTCACTATAGATTACATTTTTAAAAGAGGGTTGCAATATGTAAAAGTTTTTGAACTCCTGTTTTAAAGTACATTGTAAAATATTTCTACATTGTGTGTTTTGTTTTAAAAATTATAATTGTACTCAAAAATGATTCTATAAAGTAAAAAGCTTCTCAAATTTAGTGGGAAATGGACTTTGCAAGAAATGGACATGTTAAAAACTGCTGTCAAAAGTTTTGGCTCTGATTTGGAAAGAGTTAACGATACTATCAAAAGTAAAGCCACGTAAGTGATCTTTTGTTTACAGTGTCTGTTATCTTCCTTTTAACCTTTACCCTTCGGCAAGCACTTGAGGAACAAAACAAACTGTTTGCATATATTTATGCTATTATATAGTAGTTACTGTAAGGATTTCAGCTCTGCAATTTTAGGAAACAAAATCTATACCAATAAAGCTTTCGTAATAAGGGGAAAAATTATCCTTGGAGACTCTATTTATGCAGTTAGAATGTTGGCAAAAAGAGAACTTTTACTGGTACAACAGTTATAACAGTGCCATAGCGAAAAGGTTAACACATTTACTGCCATGTACGAGATAGTTCGTTATAAGAGAGGCTCCCAGGAACCATGTTGGTTTTAGAAACCCATCTAATAGCCGCCAGCCATTATTTTCCGCGCTGTTTTTCCGTTAATTAATTTGATAATTCTTAGATGCACAAATAAAACAACAATATATATAACGTTGTGTATTACGAACTCCAAAACAGCGTTGTTTTTTTTGTTAGAATCAAAATGTCGCAGCTGTTCAGTTGAGAACACTATCATTCGACGCATGCGCAATGGCTATAAAGCGTCGTACAGCTGTCATTTTTAACAACCAGCAACCCTTATTTGCGGCCAGATTTAATTAGGCAACCGTATATCACAATAAACAGAAAAAAACTAGCTTTAATTTGATATATAAACAACAAATGTACGTTATGAACTTATAAATGCATCAAAATCATACCTGTTTACACCTGGCTGCGAAGAGGTGCGGCTAAGTGCTCAACGGCAACCGTGATTTTTCAGAGTCTTTATCTATATTGCCGTGAAGTGGATGATATTTTATTTAAAAACAAGTGAATGAATTTTATTCCAAAAAATCAATTAACAATAATTTAATTAAAAATATTAGCGGCCACATTTTGATAGGCAACCTGGTAGATATATATTCTCCTAATCATAAATATGCTTAAAAATTTAGATTTTAGCAAACACTCGATGAGCACAGAATTCTGCAGCCGGATCTTAGACTATCAAGGCATTTAAAGAAATCTTTTTTTTTTTTTTTTGTGGTACGTGAAATCTAGTATGGTGTTTCATATTGCAATTTACAACTTAATCCATTGAAGTCAGACCACTCGTCAGAAAATAGAAAGATACAATGATAAAATAAAATCATATTAAAAATCCTAAAACTACACAGATTTAAAGCTGTGACTGGATAGATAGACCATGCAAAGCACAATGTGGGGTTGGTAAAATGAGGACCAAGCATGCTTGGGAACTAAACACCTGGGGGTTCTGTGTCAGGCCGACCACTTGACCGGAACTTATGCACCCCAGGGCGCTCGGTCTCAAAAACTCTGATGGGCACAGTAGGCCATGGCTCCCAAAAGGACTGCCACGCCACTGAGTTTAGTTTTTTTAGTTGAGTGCAGTACTAGACCTTCTTTCTTTTTTCTTTTAGTCAAACATACTAAAAGATATAACATGATTCAAAGTTACCCTTAATGGTTTAAAGTTACCCTGAATGACTAATGCAAAAAGCATCATAATGTTTAAAGAAAAAAAAAAGTAAAAAAAAAAAAAAAACTATTTGCAATTTGCAGATGCTATCTGTAATCTATCACTCCTGCAGAGACACTTCATATTTTGAACTTTTAAATATTGTAATTGGTATGATTGGTAGAGAGCTAGTAAGCCGGGATAGTTGTGATTCTTCCATGAGGCAGAAAAACCAATACTTGCCTTACATGTCTTGCCAGTGGACTTTTAAAATGTCTTACTTTCACCCAAGGTATAAAATCCTTCCCTCTTTGTCCAAAGTGCCGCCAACATCAAGCCTCAGCTGAACATATTTTAAACTGCTTGGACTTCTTTGGGAGGAAATTAATTTTCCTCCTCTCCTTGTTTCCAACTTTTTACTCGTCAACAGTTTTTTGGATTTGGTCTGATGCCGTTAGACCATTGGAGATAAGTAACAACATCAACAAATATTGTAATGTTTGTTGTAGAAAATTTTAAAATTTTAAGTGGAGAGTTAGAGTACAAGTGCACCGAGTCCATTTTTTCAAAGTTTGAGTGTTTTCTTTTTTTTTTATTTCTGTCCAAATTCAAATAAAAATAATAATTTTCATTTCCAAATTCAAATAAAAATAATAATTTTCAGTGTTGCAGTTCATTATTTCATTTCCAAGGCACAGAATGGCTACTTGCACACATTATTGCCTATAACCCTTTCAGGACCTTTTCAGAAAAATATCTGGAAAGCTTATGTGATGAAGTTGGTTCAGATCTCAGAACAGAACCCTCAAATTTATGAATGAACACTTGGAATAATGTTGAACAGACTAATGGATCGACCCCCAGATGATTAACATTTTAGATTATGTAAACTCGTACCAGGATTTTGTGACCATGATGAAAGGCAGATTTAAATTTGAAAATAAAAATACTATCATTTGCCATATCATGCCTGACTATATTTTAGTTTATAAAAATTTTGTTTTGTGAATTCAAAGTTATGTATATTGATATTGTGTTTTTATTCTTTTTCTAGCATACAAGTTAAAGCTCCTCTTAAGAGAAAAAGCTTTGATGAACCCACCATTGGTTTAAAAAAGCAAATTCCACCCACAGCCACAATCAAGACAGTATCACAAGATAAAATAAGAGCCTTGAATGCAGTAATTCAGTCAACACCCAAATCAGCTGGTATGTATTTTGAATGTGTAGTCTTTTTGCTGTTTTTTAAAAACACTTTTGTTTGTATTAATTTTATTTTATAGAGAAATGAATTTCCATGAAGAGCATTTTGATATGTCTGACTTTATATTTTACGAGGAAATGTATGTATACATCAGCTTTCACCAGAATGGTTAGCAGGGTTCACACTGGGGAAAAATACAAGGTGGGATTTCCCACCTTGACCAAAATTTTAAGTGGGATTTTTAAAATTTAAGCACAAACAAAAAAAGTTTTTTCAGTAGGATTTCAAAAAATATTGCAGGAATCACGCGGCCTAGCGCAAACCCTGGTTAGTCTTCAATTTCATGCACTGCATTATGTGGTTATTCCCACATTTCAATATTAGTTTTAAAAATTTGCATTTGTTGTGTTATAATTTTACAGCAGTCAAACTGGTTAATTAGACCAGCCACTTGTTCGGACCATTGCTATAGAACCAAAGAAAGTTCTATCGCACATTTCCTTTATCATTATTATAAGTCCAATAAATATTTTAAAATAAAGCTACTGAAATTAAGATTATGAAATATGGGAAAATTGTGTCTGATGTGCTGTACCCTTCTAATAAATTTTGGGAGCCTATTCTGGTCTGAAAAAAATGGTTTTCCCGGACTCGTGTGCTTCATTGCTTTATTTGAAGAATTTTTGTTTAGTTTTGGGCAGTTCAAAAAAATTTTGACATAAGGCACATTAGGAAAATTTGAATCTTATATAAAATTTTGAGCTTAAATGTATATTTAATTTAAATAAATGTTTTGTAAAAATATAAATTAACTTCGTGCAAGTAAACAGTAATAAAAATTTTCACATTTAGCAAGTAAGCTTACTTAAACTTAACGTGCTTTCTTAACGTGAAAATTTTTATTAAATGTTTTGTACTTATTCTCATCTTTATCTGTAGTACAAAATTACTAAAAAGTGTAATCTTTATGACTGTGACTAAAAATTACTTTTAGCATAAAAAAAATCGAGAAAATGTCAGGTTTGCAAACAAAATTGCAAAAATTCTGAAAATATAGTTTTCTTAAATTTCACAGCCAAAAGACTGGTTTTCCCTTATGGAAATTCTTTTTTATTTTCATGTTGAGATTTTTATATTTTTAATTATTTTTTTATTATTATTATTTATTTATAAGTGTATATTATTATCTTAACCTTGAAATAGGGCTCGACCGATGGCATTTTTTGGCCGATGGGCCGATGCTGATTGTTGGCCGATTGTTCCGAGATGGCCGATTGCCGATTATTCTCCTCTTCCATCGACCTATGCCGATGGCCGATGGAAGAAAAAGTCGCTTTAAACCTTTAAAACGTGTAGAATACTTGTCAAAAATGTCATTTAAATCATATATTAATTTTGATGTTTAGAAAATCATAAATGTATTATTCAAGCACCGTAACATTGTTTGGGTTAAGTTTACATAATAATTAAAACAAAAAGAATCACTCGCGATTCTAGTAAAGTAATTAAACTATTTGGAGATTTAAAAAAAATAAAAAATGCTATATGAGAGGACTGTTAATTCTTTTTTCTTATCTTTGCAAAAAAACTCAATAACTATTGATTTGTATCGGGTCTAATTCCCTTTCCTTCAACATTTTCTCTTTATAAGTGCAGCTGCCTTTTTTTTCTTATTTTTTTCATGGAGAGGAATGCAGATGTTATAACTTATAATACAGACTAACAAATAATGTGGGTTGGTATCTTTAACGAAATTGTCAACCCCCTCCTCTCAGATTTTTTTCATAATTCTACCCCCCCCCCCCCCCCCCCCCCGTTTTTAAAAGAAAAGCAGGAACAATTATATTTTTATTTTTCATCATAAAAGTTTTTAACGAAAAAAAAGCTCTTTTTCTAAAATAAAAATAAAATATTAAAATATTTCGCTCGCAGTAACGCCCCCTTGTTCATACCCAAGAAATACTGAATATTGCATTAAAAACATAGACGTGAGATTTTTTTGTCATTACAAATGAATGCTGGGTCTTAAGAACTAATCTTATCAGCTTTTTTTTTTTCTTGTGAGTTGAAAATTATACTGAAATACTTGACATGTTTTTTATATTTTCACGTGCACAATGTAAGGTCACCGAAATAAACCATTATTTCGAGCACCAGCAGTTTTCTATTGACAAATAATCTTCTGAAAAACATGTGATCGTTTATAAAAATTAAGATGTATTTTGAAATACTTATATATACGTTGTCAATTTTTGAAATTAATGAAATTGCGGAATTTTTATTAAGGTATTATTCCACCCTGTCACGAACTCGTTTTTTAAGAATTAAATTGTTGAAAATTTCAAGTCGAACTTGGACACATAAAATTTCGATCAATAAACATTTATACTGTAAAATATTTTCTTATTTTTGATCAATCTTTTCTATGTTGTAAAATAAAAATGAAATAATGAGAATAACCGCACACTAAAAGCAAATGCAACGAGATTGCTGCACAATTGCAGAAAAACTGTAACACGTGGGATTGATGAAAAAAAAAAAAAAAACGCTAAGAGGAAAAAGTTTGCACTGGTAAAAATTAAAATTATTATCGTACTTTGATTGAGATGACTCTGTGTGTTGTTTACAGTTTTGGAATAATAAGAAACATGACAAACTAAAAGCAGATAATATAATATAATTGCACAATGACATCTAATGCACTAAGTCATTATTAAACGAAAAACTGACAAAAATGAGGCAACTAACCTAGTGCGAAAAACAAATAGCACTTATAAGACGCACTCTATTACTTTTACTTTAACATATTCTATTTCGTGAGCATTCTGTTCAAAGAGAAATAATTTTAATGATGAAGGTTTTTCGGGCAGCGATTGATTGAACTATTTTTCAGAATTTTTTGTAAAATACTTTGTAGAATGACATTATTTTTGTGCTTTTTTTAAACTAATGTGCTGTTTGTTATTGTATGGAAATAGAAATCTAGGTTTGGATAAAAAAGAAAGTTAAAGACGGAATGTTTTCTGGAAAGTTGTCCCTGCAAAAAACATCGGCCTTGCATCGGCTTTTAGATGTTTTTCTACCGATGGGCCGATGTTTTTCTGAAGTCAACATCGGCCGCCGATGCAGATGGTCGATGGCAACTTTGTTGAAACATCGGTGCCGATGCATCAGCGAAGCCGATGCATCGGTCGAGCCTTACCTTGAAATCTTGTAGTTTTCAGTTCTTTTTCTTTCATCTTGAAGTTTTAAAGGCATTCAGCTCAAATTTTGAAGCAAAAATTGTTACTAAATTCTAAATGTGATTAACTGCTAAAGTCAATTTTGAAATCTGCAAGTTTATTTGCTTAAATATTAATTTGAAAAATAAAAAAAAGTATTGGCTCTCACTATAAACAATTTTATCTTGTATATAGGTTTTAGAATGTTAACCCATGACTATGGTAGATCAATAAGGAATTTAATGCACCTTTTTGTCATCTTTCTGTTATTCTATATTCGTTAATAAACATATTTGTGTTTTATTTCTGCTGTAAGAGAAAATTTATACTAATATTGATATTGTGCTGTGGGTAAGATCTTTTAATACCCTATTTATACTAATAAACAAAAACAGCAAAATGGGAATTTTCTCTGGAACTACTGTTGTCCGAGCCTCATAGCTCAAAGATTAACTCTTCACTGCACTGCTTTACATGTCTGCAAAGCTAAGTTTAAATTGGGTTTTCTCTGCTGTCTTCTATAATTTAACATTGAAAACTGCTTTGCAGTCACTTTTAAAAAGTGGAGTGGAGGGTTAAATTAGAAAACTATTCATTCAGAAATATATTAAAACATTGATAAAATTTCATAACTGAGGTAATTCATACCAGTGGCAAATTTTAAGGGGAAGCATATACCCCTGCCAAAGGGATGAATGAAATATGTAATAGGGCCATTAAATATTTTTTACATCTGTACTTTAAAGTAGATAAAAATTAGTTTTAAGTGATAATAGAAGGAAGTGGATATAGATATGCCTTCAGATTCTTTTATTTCTTTTCTAATTGTATGATGCTATTCAGGATTAATTTAGACACATGCAGCGTTCTTGTTTATTCTGGTGGTCCTTTTTTAAGGTCTGTCAGAATGGTGTTCATTGTTAGAGATGTTTTATAAAATATTGCAGGTTGTTTATAATTGTTTACATTTTTGTACCATATAGAAAATATAAATGGAGTGTTCTGTGGACGGAACCAGTTTTCAATGTTGGCAAAATATGAAGTGGCTTGTATCTTCAACTTAGGGTTTTAAAACAAAAAAGCAGTCTTCAAATGTATTTAAATTTAAGAAAATAATTCAATTAAAGAATTGTACTTATAAAATATTTCTTCATTAATTGAAAATGTTGAACAAATGCAGAAAAATACTTTTGATCTGCATTTTTTTCATAAAAGTTTAGGAATTAGGATACAGTGAAATCATCTCGCAGCGACTATAAGTCACGAAAAAAATCCTTTGTTGTGCTGGACTATTGTACTTTATCATCCTATTTGGGTTTAAAAGGGGACTAATATTTGTTTCTATTTAACAAAAATTTCTAACAAAAATTATCTAGCATTTCCTACAGAAAAACTAGTATGCAAGCGGAAGTCGAAAAGTAAAGAGAGTTGTGAGAAAAGAGGTACCTTTTCAAATTAGGAATGTAACGAATATTCAACCACTATTCGGTATTCGGCCCAGCCAAATAGGCATTTCCTGACCTGGCCAAATACTGGGTAAGATCGAATTCAGCCTGGCCGAATATTGATGGAATATTCCAGCCGAATAGTTCTGCTGCAGTCGAAATGTAAAAAAAAAAAAAAAAATAAAGAAATTAGTAGATTTTAAACATTTAAAATTGTACTATAGTTATTGCAAAAGAATACATTAGTATATTTAGAAACTTTTTTTAAACATTGTTTTTAGGTCTGACTGAATAAGATTTTAAAGTTACAATATTATATTTTATACTTGGCATTTGCTCCCAAAAGCTGGCAATAGTTAATAATGATGGAAAATATGAGACTTTTATTTTGTTATTATTAACAAAGTAGAAGTCAGACTTTGTATGGATAAACTAATTTATTGTGAATATTGGGTAAAAGAGAAATGGGAAAAAACAAGAATATATCATGAATATTAAGATAGCATAAGTTTTTACTGTTTTTAAAAATAAAAATATATTCCAGGTAAATGCATAAAATTTTAATGGATCTTTTAAAAATAGGTATGTAAAAAAACCCATAAAATAAAAATAATTAAAAATATCTTAATAAAACTATTTTGACCCAGGTAAAAGTTTACTAAACAATAGTATTTTTTAATTTGAATTAAATAATTAGTAAAATAATGCTAATGCTTACATTAAAACCTGTCATTTCTATTCCACTAGTGGGTGAAATTCTCAGTTTTGTTGCATTCAAAGCAATGCAGAAAATACATTAATTTTAGATAGTTATAGGTTCTTAACAAACAAGAAGGAAATCATACATCATAGATTAATGTGTAGAATTGGTGTTTGAGTTCGTGAATACTTTTAAATTTGACAAATACATTCCATTACAACAATTTTCTAGAAATTTTAATACTTGGCTTCGGCCTAGAAGAAATGGCCGAATACTAGGCTTTGGCTTAGAAGAAATGGCCGACTATACGGCTTCGGCTTGGAAGACATGGCTGAATATTCTGTATTTGGCTACTCGGCCAAATCACTATTCGTTTCATCCCTAATTCAAATTATAGAAAATTGAAACATGCACTTTTTCTACACCATCTCCCTGCACTTCAACACACATTGCCTAACATTTTGCATTTTTTTTTTATTCTTTGGAAAAAAAATATTTTTGCTTGCACCCGTAACAAATTAGGCCCCACATCAATGAATTTGCATTAGTTGCAAATCTTCTTCCTCTGAGCTGTGCACTTCCTTCAATGGTCCAAACATATGAGAATCGCTTGGAGCCAGATCTGGACTGTGTGCCAGGTGTTTCAGCAAGTCAAATCCCAACTCCTTTTCGGCCTTCCGTTCGAAAAGATGTTGCTTCCTTGGTGCAGATCGACAATGGAGCCGCCATGTTTAATGGTCTTCTGCATTATCGACAAAACCTACTGCACTAATGAATCTGCTTCACTAACGATGCTGCATAAGTTGTGGAGGTAAAAAAATGTTTTTTTAAATTAATGTGGGAATAAAAGTGACACGTTCCATAGAAGTGTTACAGAGGACCCTAATTCAACACTGGATACTAACAGTGTTAGCAAACCCTAGTATGAGAAATTGCAAAAGTCCCTTTACTCTTTCACTTCCCCTTATAGATATTTGGACAGTTGTATGTATTTTCATGTAAGACGTTATTTCAAGCAATGGTCATTTGAACATGAGATTGTTCGTTTGTGGTATTATGGTCTGTCGGTTGGATGTTGTGCTTTCACTAAATTATTTTTCCTTTTTCCAGATATTACTTTAAACATGTTGAATGCAATGGAGCCAGAGGTGGATGTTGAAGGCTTAACAACTGCTGGTAAATTGGATTATGACAGCCCAGATGCGCCATGAATGTAAAAAATCAGATACTTTTGTATATATCATCTCATGAATTGTATATACCATTTTTTCATCAAGTGCGCAGCAATAAAATTTAATTAATGAATTTTCATTTTTAAATTTCTGCTTTGCATCATGATTTTACTCTCTATCTGTGAAGTTATCTCTCATTCTTCTAATGAAAATCTTGGAGCTTATCATTTCAAACTTGTTAATGTGTCCCACTGTCCAGACAGTTAGTTGCTTGATATGGCAATCGCAATTTTCATAAGCGTCAGAAGAAATATCTTTGGATGTAAGCCACAATTGTTCGCAGACCTCAAAATGACTTGATGCTGCATAAGTTGCGAAGGTAAAATTTTTTTTTATATTTTTGTCCTTTTCATATGATTGTTATCTTTTACTGTGAATTTTTTAATTCCTTGCTACTAAATGAGCCTACTTGTTTGTGCAACATTATGTGTATAGTTAAATGCTTTCAAAGAAATAGTTTATGTTTTTCACGAAGAAAAGAAAAATCTTTTCACATCATTTGGCATAGTTTTCTCTTTATTATAATGAGAAAAAAGCTTTTGTTACTTGAAAATATTTATAAATATAAATACATTTTCTTTTGGAGTTTTGAATTACATTTTTTTTTTTGAAAAAGTAACTTTATTTATTTAATATTAGTGTCAATGATACAAAGATTTTTTGAGTTCAATCAGTTCTACTAAGTAATCTGTAAACATTATGATTAATTATAGCCTGCAAAACATGTTTCCTCCTTACAATCTATTTTCTTCAAGCAACATTACCGCTAAAATTGTCATTAATCTGATACGAAACTGAGAGTTCTGGTAGAAAAATTGATTCTGCACACAAATTTTGTTGCCCTGAAAATTTATAGAAAAATTCAAAAAGTTTATTGAAGAAATATTAGGTTTTTAAAAAAATTTTTGCTTGTATAATTTTTAGTCTATTGCCTTGAAGGGAGGGGGAAATACTTTTATTTACAGTTACAGTTAAGAATTGCTGTAAGTAATTAATCCCTTTACTTTTCTCTTAAATTGATAAAGTAAAGGTTTGATTTCGTTTCATGGAAAATAAGATTTAATGTTGTAAAACTACTTAAATGTACAGGCATGTGAAGATAGTGTGCTGTGTGATATAATGTTGAAATTTTACAAACTGAAAACTAATTGTTCTAGTGAGATTTTTCTGTTTCATAGAGACAAAACCATTTAATCGGAAGGAACCACAGAAAGTTATGAGAAATGTTAATATTTGTTATATTGACATTTCTTATTTACATGATAGGTGTCTGCAATTATTAATCTTGCTAATTTATAACATAAAAATGAATAAATGACAATGTTACCTGTGCTGCATAATAGTGATTTTTTATTGTTATACTAATTTGCATGTGCTCATAAAAATGCCTTTAATCTTTTGATAAAAAAAAGTGCTTCAAAAATAATTTAATATAAAATATAGGGTAATAAAAGTTCTGAGAGTTAAAGCTCTTAGAGCAAGAGTTCTAATTTAATTTTTAAGTTATAGAAAAGGGTACATGGGAAAAATTAAAGAATTCAGGAAATAAAATGCTAAAAGATTTGTAGAATTCTTGTGTTTGTTTCATTGGAATTTCTGTTGGTGATTTGAAAAGCAGAAAAATAGAATTGGTTTTATTAAAATAAATTTGTAGTTCATGAAATCGATTTTAAACTATTAATTGTGCTTGGCAAACTATTGTGATTTTCAGCATAAAAGAAACAAGGTAGGAAAATTGATGTATGAATATTTATTAATTATTTCAATAATATGATGCATAATGAACAATAACAACTGTATACACTGTACAGTATATAGAGCTTACGCTCACATATTTGCAGTCATCAAAAAAAATCAATTTACATTTGCAAAAAGGAGAAAATGTATAACAAGTCATGCATAAAGCTGTAGATTTTTATTCTATGTACAATTCCAATCTAAGAGGCTATCAAAGCTTATCTCGCGTAGCGTTTCAAGTGTTTCCATCACAAGTTGGTCTCGAAAATTCTTTTATTCTATGAAAGCTATGCTGCGTGTTGATAGTATTCTACAGATTTGATCAGAAGTTGTTGTTTGTGCTGTTTCATTAAGAAGCTTTTGTGTTAAAATAATTTGAATGCGAATGATGTCCTAAATTGTACTTTCAGCTACATTGGGCTAAAATGGCCAAAGCTAAAGCCGATGGTGGTCGCGTCTTCGCGTAGTTTGGTCAAATCCCCACTTGTTCGATGTGATTCCCGCCCTCAGAGTGACCGAGAAGAGACGAGAAATTCCTGTGGTCGGATGGCCAAGTTTTTTCGCGAAAACACGCTGAAATTTCCAGTAAATGGATTTCCAAAAAGCATCATGTACACAAATTTTAAGATATGCTAAAATCCATCCACATTTTTGTATTCTTGCATAATTTTCTTTTGCAATGAATTTCATACTTTCACTGGATCAAGCTTTTATAAAGTGATCTAGTATGTAAATGGAGGTGCAAAGAAAAATGATTTATCACTTCAACTTTTTTTATTACTAGTTTCTAAAGATTTTCGATATCTATAAAATAGTCTGCTATCTTAGTCACTATTCATGACGTTGTCATCTAAAATATGTCTTTGTTTTCGTTAAACTCTAGTGGGAATGGATTTTCAGCTATGACCTGTAGCTTGATCCAGAATTTGTGAAATGCACACCAACGCATTCAGTGTTTGAGATGTGATAATGGAATGGAAAAATATATGAATTGCTAATTATTGCATTTGCATCAGATGTGATCAGTTTGCTCTTAGAACGTCAAGACTGTTTGGACAATGCTTCATATGAAGTGTGTTAAATTAAAAATTTCAATCATAAGTACAACCAATTGTAAAACTAAATTTCAATTAACTTTATATATATATTGGCCAGCAGGATATTAGTTTTATTTGCTTATATTATATTTTGACTTGGTTATTTTTTGTCTAAAAAGTCTTAAGTGTTCCTAATTGACTTCGCTGCTTTTAGCACAGGATACTTATAGTGAAAAAAATTATTTCGAGATTTCAATGTTGTGCTTTTTACTGTTGACATGGACGATTTTCAGCCAAAGCACATTAAATAAAAGCCATTCATAACCAGCACTAACTGCATAAGAGATCAGTTGGTTTCACAACATTTCTACTTGGAGGATTATTTTTTATCGATATCCACTATTAATCACGTTCTACAAGTAACTTTATTTATTGGAATAATATTGCAATAGTTTATAAGGTTAACCTTTAATTCCATTACTGAGTTTGAAATCTTTCTGCAATATGTACTGAAATTTTACAACATAAACTATTTCAATATCTTGTAAGTGTATTTCTGATGAAAACATGACAATTCCTTAAAGCTCTTGAATTAGGCAATATAACTCCTTCATATAAAGCTCTCACAATACAAATAACATAATAATACTCTAACTAAAGGATGGAAAAATTCATTGCTGTAATATTTAAGCAGTGAAAACATTCAAGCACATTGTGGGAAACAATTAACAAGGAGTATATATTTACATTTGAGTGCATGGTTTTCTACATTGCTTTTTATAAAGGACGCAATGGCATAAAAAAATTCTGAAAATATTAGAGTCTCAAAACAGTATACATTATACTGAAATAGATAGCAACTAAGTTTGTATAAGCTAATGGTATAAATAAGTAGCACATTGTAAAGTAACTGTGGAAAAATACTTCATAAAATATAATTATTTTGACTACCTAAAAAGTTTATAATTTTGAGCTGGAGTGGTTAATATGCTTTCATAATTATTTATTTTTTTACCAATTTGATTTCTCATTAATATTCTAATTTTTCAGAATTAATGCGGCTTATGCTGCTTTTTATTTTCAGTTAAAACATTTATTTTTGACACATACAAAGTTTTTGAGTTTTTTCTTTGTTTCTTAATTACTTTATTTCCATACATTTAAAACACAATATCTGATTTAACCAAAAAAATAAACCGGTGCTTAATAACATGTATTGCTTGTATATTATTCAATCTACAGCAACATCCTCTCGTGTGAATGAAAGCTTTCAAATTCATCCATGCCCGATTTTCTCAAATTAATTTTCACTTTAAAATAATTGTATTCATTTTTTTCAGTTAGTTTAATCAATTTTCACGTAAACGCATTAGTCTTATTTTAAATTGTTCTTTGTAGATTCTGGAAGAAAAAGGTGAAGAGAAAAAATTGTGAATTAGACTTCTATAAAAGAGTACAAACCACAAACAAAAAGTTTATGAAAATGCTTATGTTGCCCCCATGACTATTTGCATGATTGTTTCCTGTTGGAAAACACGCATGTCATAGCTCATTGCCAATGGAGCCCTACATGTTGTAAAACATAATTTTACTTCAATACTCCAAAAAACTTGTATGTATTTGGAGACCAAAACAGAATCAATTTATCAGCAAAAAAAAAGGGGGAAAAAAAACAAATTTTTTAAAAAAATAAAAAAGGAGTTATAAAATTTTTATAAAGTTCAACAGAATGAGCTGGGTAGGTCATCTTGGGAGAATGAATCTGGCAAGAACTCCATTGAAAGCTTTTAATGCAGTCCCTTTTTGTAAAAGGCAAGCGGGTGCACTACAGAAGGCGGGATTATGTACATCAGGGGTCTAAATTCTGAAACAGGAAAACCATGGCTGAAAAGAGCAGCCTGAGAAATAATTCTGAAGTGGGCAAGGGGCCTACAAAACTTTTAAAGCCCAGCATGATATTTTTGCAATTAAGCTAAAACATAACTAAATACTTGTGTCTAGTTATTAGTTTTGGTTACTGATTGAATCAGTGGAAAATGAATTTGTACTGGAGTGCTGCATATTTCTGAATTTTTTTAAAAACAAAAAGTAAAAGTCAAACTATGGACATGTCAAATATCACATAGTGGGTGTGGATGGAAATATAGTAATTTGAAAACCAATACATCAAAAGATTAGGAAATACAATATAAATTTTAAAAGAAGCAATAATCAAATACATTTTGTTTTCACCACAGCTTGGTTAATTACATTCTATAATTTTGAATGTTTGAGTAAATGATTAAATTTGTAAGAAGTAATAACAATAATAAAATCCATTTCGCATAACTGTTCTCGCTTTTTAGAAATTTCTTTTGTCAAATAACTTATATATTTCTCAAGTTGTGTTGGGTTTAGTAAAATTTTACAGTGAAACCTCTTTAATCGCTTCCTTCTCGATCCTGTCAAAATCACGGGATGGAGTGTTCGAAGTAGCACACCAAAACATTTTTAAAAATCCACTCCTCAATCCCAAAAAATTATTTTTTTCTTGTCTTACATACTAGATGATAGTATCAAACTATTTATAGTATAATTAGAGATTAAAAAATATTTAAAGTGCTTTTCTTGAAAAGAATAGGGCTTTTATTGTTGTTCTCATAAAAATTATGCGACCGTTAAGGGATTAAGCAACTATTCCTGTCCAGTTAAAAATCGCTTACCGTGGTCAGTTGCTGAATTGCCTTTGAAAATAAGTGGTATAGTATCAAAATTTTGAATAAAGCATCAAAACACCAAAAATGTCAAAGTTGAAATTGACATTTTATCAGCATTCATTTTAAATTTTGCAATCATCATACTAAGTTTCCAATTCACAATGACAATATTCTGATATTCACCGTGAACTAGTTTTTTTCGAGCAAGTAGAGTCATTTTAAAGGATGGATTTTAAGGCTCTTTTGAAATACCAACGATAGAGCATAAGCCTTGTGATTGAATCAATTGAATTGAGTGTCGAAAATGATTAGGAACTTAAAATAATTTTCGCTTGAAGGAAATTTTGTCACTTTGAGTGGGAGTTGGGTGAATATGGTTGCTCGCTGGAAGATAAACCCGGATTGATTCTAAAAGCGAAAAAGACATTTCATGAAATTTTATTATTTACAAAACTGGTTTAAATATTTGTGTTTGCTTGGTGAGGGTTCACTGCCAAAAAATTTTCAAAGGGGTTTTTTTTTCCCAAAAAAAATTTGTTTTAAAAAAACATTCCCCAAAGGGTATTTTTAAATTTTTAAAAAAGGATTGAATTTCCTAAAAAAAACCCCAACCAAACAAATATTTTTCTTTTTTCACAAAAAAAACATTTATATTAATTTCATCATTTCCAAATTTTCTGATTTATAGTATTTTACATTTCATATGTTAAAATATTGTTAACCGCTTTATTATATATATGTGTGTGTGTGTGTGCTTAACCTGTTTTAAATAAATAAATAATTTTTAAAAAATCCTAATTATAGTAACCATTTTAAAAATATATAAACAATATTGCCAAATAAACTACTAAAATTACAAAATTTCTTTTTGCATACTCACTTTAGACTCTTACATCAGTTGTCAGATTAACATAGTTCAGTTATGTTTATAAAGTAATTAGTACTACATACATATCACTAGTTTATAAGTATTCTGTACATAAATATACACTTTTAATATCTAATAATTGCTTGTTCTAGAATTTTTCTTTGAGCCTTAAATATAGTTTTAAATCTTTCATACAGCATATTTCCGTTTTTAATGCAACAATTTTTAAAATTTTCATTTATTTCTAAATTTTTTTTTCCAAATAAATGCTTTGATTAAAAAATATTTTTGAAAATTTTTTAAAATTTTTTTTTTCCAAAGCTTGGAAAAATTTTGTGAAAACAAAAATATGAGTTGAAAATTATTAAATTTAAAAAATGTTTTTATTTTAAAATTAAAATTTTTTTTTTTTGGGGGTTAAAATTTAAAAATTTGTAATTTCAATTATAAAGTTAGGTATTGTTACATTATTTAAAAATATATATTTAAAAATAAATAAATAAAAATAAAATTATGATTATTGTACACTTTTTAGAAGTAACTAATTCATTTATAAATGCAAACTTTGATTTGAGAAAGGGGTAAAATATAGTCGAGCCTTGCTATTGCACATTTTTTTAAAGTTAATTCTTAAAGTATAGTTTGTTTTTATTCTTTCAATAATGCAAAAAATAATTTGAATGCAAAATAATATGTTAAAATAATGAATGCTAAGGTTGGTTCATAAATTATTTCTTTATATTTGACCCCTCTTGCCCTTTTTGCAAAATGTCACACTTCAACATACCCCCTACTCTTTGTCACATGTCACGCCATCTTACATATGCATATGTACTAGCATTTCAGAAACAAAACTCTACTTTATAGATCACATAATATTAATGATTATATGTGCACTTAATTTGTAGAAAGGAAATTAAGGTTTACAAAAAAAGAAAGGAAAAAAAAAACATAATTAGTATGTAATAGTGAAAAAAAAACCATTTGCTCGAATTCTGTAAAAATTTCTGCTCTATTTTGTCTTAAAAATGTAAATGTCTAAGATTTCTTTTTAAATTTAAACTTTCAACTAGAAGGTAATTTAAACCGTAATCAGCATTGATGTTTTCGATACTAAATAAAATAATAAGAATACACAAAAAAATAGTAGTTGAAAATAGTTAATCTGCTTATTAGAAATATTTTTATAAAACCAAAATGTGTGATGTCACACTTCTTGCTAACTCCCTCCCCCATCCCTTCCCTCCTCACAAACTCACAATTTCTTGAGCCTCATGCTCGTAGAAAATTGAGTGCGTATTAAAATTCGCGATCTCACTTCAAACTTTTCAATTCTGGTAACAAAAATTCGAAAAATTTCAAAAAAATATTTTACAAACAGGTAGCATTATCCTTATTCACAAATACATTTTGTAGTAAAGTTCCTATGATTCAGGTTGACTCGACTTTATTTCACATTTTAGCTCTGCCATTGGTGCATGGTAAAGTTACCATTAAATATTTTGCCTTGCGTAGCAGACTTAGAAAAATACAGAATAATTCAGGTATAGACACAACGTACTATATTAGCGCAACCCGGTGGTGTAGGAACTCTACCCATATAGGAAACAATTATGTTCAATTTAAAACATTAAAAATTCTTAGCAATTAAGTCAAATAATAACAGTATTTCTTCATGGAGTTGAGTAATGATTGATAGTGCGTGTCATTTTAATTCAATTGCATAAACAACAAGATCCGACTATATTTTAGGGAGAAATATACTTTTTTTTTTCAAATATGGGTGTTTTTTTTCCTTTTTAAAATATGGTAGTAATTTGCATAGTGATGAACTCTACCATCTTATCTCGAGTTCCAACGTCTGCTAGACATTTGCATAGATTTGACTTTGCCCGTGGAACTCTTAGATTTCTGTAGCTTTTTACTCTTTGTCCTATAAAAAAAACTACGGAGGCAACGTTGTATCCGCCAACCCATACGAAAAAGTGGATGAGAGGGGATCGCGGCATCGTTATTTAAAGTCGAAGGCAAGAACGCTTGGAAAACTCAGCACGGCACAAGGCGAAAGGTTTAGAAAAAATTACCATTACAATTGGACGTCTGCTTCCTTTCACTGAGGAACAAATACACACAGAATTTCGCCAAAAACTTCTTATCTTTAAACACTGGAACATGCCAATAATGGACGCAATAAATAAAAGCGGTTTGTAACCACACTGTAGATAATCTTTAAATGAGAAACCAACAGTGACTGCATGCTAGAATTTACACCAAAACTGAGGTTGTTGCTTGTAATGGAGCTGCTTATGGTTCCATTTGCAAACCTATTGCATTCTCCACGAACTGTTAACCATTCTTTCATGTGGCACCACTATCGGCGGATGACATTACCACTTGCACTCAGCTTCCCCCCTAGATGGCGGCACCTGAGCTCTAATGATGCAACACTTCACTAGAAATTTAATTCAGCGGAGCGTATCCAAGCCAAACAGATACTCAAGGGATTTTTAACATGCCGCATAATCATATGACATGGGCGCTGACGATTTTCTGCATCTTGAAAATCCAGACTTGGGCCAGGTTTGATTCTGCGAACTTGGGCGTACGAGCCCAGTGCCTTACCACTACGTCACCCGACCGGCACCAAAGCTGAGGGAGAAGATAATTTTCCTCACCTCAAAGTATTGGAAGAAGCGGAAAAGCTTTCCTTACAAAAAGAGCACAATGCATTGGAATACTACGTGACAGGTATTCTTGTTGTATTATAATATTTTTTAAAAAGTGCTTGAACTTGGTTTTATGATCAAAAGTTTTGCCTGATTATCCCTTAAAATTTTATAGCAAAAAAAAAAGGATTAGTTTTCTGTTTTAGTACTATGAATCCTTCATACAAATATCGTTCATTAATTTTAATTGTCAAGATGTTAGACCATTCCAGTTCCAGCTTCAATTTCACAAATATAGTTTCTTACTTTGATATTTTTCAAGGAAAGCTAAAGGTTCTCATATATATATATATATAAACTATAAACTTAAGTTGGTATTCTATTTTGGAATTCGATTCGTGGTAACTCAGAGCAAACGCTAGAAAGTCATTCTCCGCTCCATTCATAGGTTTTCTGTTGCGGATGGTCACCACATTTGAGCTCTTTCATTAGATTTCTCCACCCCCTCAAAAAATAAATAAACGGCTAAAGGGACTACATATTTGTTGTTTATTTTCTTTCCTCCTGTAAAAGGAACGAAGAACACTGTCAACTCCCATGTTTCGAGTAATATAAATTTTAGCATGCTTTAATCTGTCTGTGCTGTGATGTATATACCAAAAACTTATTTTAAAGTAAATTTAAAACATCTTTTAATAGATATGCATATAACTAATAATCCCTTCATTTCAATCAAATTTTTACTGGAATTTTCAAATGATTCAGATCTTTTATTTCGACTCGTATGTGCCCTAAAAGATTGACTCAACTAAAGTGATGTCAATATATGCAGTGTAAGAATTCTAAACGCTAATATAACTAAATAAAGTTTAAAATATTTCTTATTTCAATGTTCCTTAAACTCTTGGACAGAATGTTATAATATGTGTATTTAAATATTATACCTGTAGGCAATCAACTAAAATTTAATACCCAAGCTTAGCTGAAAATTATGTCAGTCTAAAGTTTCGTCTCTGGCGAAATTCTGATATTTCCTGAAACACATCTAGTAATAGAAAGCAAGGAAAGGGACATAAGCACAGAAACACGAAAAGGGAAATCACAAATATGCATTGGGCTCAGAAATGAATTTTCTTTAGTTGGTGGACCCTCATTAGTTAAGAATAAAAGTATGTTCTTCAATTATGCATTTCTTGGATATAAAATATTTTTGACAAATATTGCGCGCACATCCATGGCAAACATCTCAGCATAAAAATCATGTTGAATAGGTTTCAGAAATTTAGCTTTGTACAGAGTAGATTACGTGACAATTTTGTATAAGAGTTTTTATATGCATATAACGCAATTGTCAGTTAGAAAAGAAAGATTTAGTGGATTATTTCAAAAATGGTTGAATAAGTAGTAAAGTAGTTTGACCTCAAGTAATGCCGTTGATGGATCTTGCTCGTTTGTAACAAACAGTACACAAATTCTTTTTGTGTACGAAAAAGAATTACTTCAAGGTTTGTAAGGGAATTTTGAGGTATATAAAGCTTTTATTGATGTCCAAAAAAAGTTCAGTTACCATCTATAAGGCATTTATTTGATTTATATAAATCATAATTCCTTTACACTTTTCACTTCTATTTTATAATATATAATACTGCTCTATTATTCGTCACAAATCATTTTGAGAAAAAATCTCAATACTTGTTATTTTTTAAGAGAGAGATAGAATGACTTATGGCTAAGACCACCTTTTATGTCGAATTTCTTCTATAATGCTACTAGACCTTACTGTGGCAAACTGTAAAGTAGTGTAAACATCACATATTTTGATAAGCCATCATCATAGTTCATAGATTTAATGTGGTTAACGTTATTAAAACTCAGGATTTTCGTACGAATTGAATATTTTTTGCCTTATTTAGTGAAGTAGAAGATTTTTAAAAATTGTCTCTTATTAGCTTGAACGGAACTCTTAACTCGCAATAGCCCAATCTAGGAAAGAACGCCAAAGAATCGGAACTCGAAATTTTTGGGGTCCGCGTGCGTGTATGTTTATATTTGCACACCCTCATGTGAGGTCAAGTACGAAATGTCCATTGAAATTCAAGTAACGTTTTGACATTTTCAAAATTTTTATGCCATAGTCTTGTTTCCCATGTCCCATTATGATTGATGTGGATGTCCACTGTGAAATCATTTCTGTTCCCAATGAATGACTTAAAATTTGGAATCGTGCGATGAATGTATGTGAGTATTAGAGAAGATCAAGAAAGGCCACTAAAGGTTTGTTTTACCTCCTCTCACTTTTCTGGCTTCGCACTCCTCTTCTACAGATGCAATTTGACCAACATGGTTGCCTCATTTAGCTCTTTTGTATTTTAACTAAAAGATTAATAGCAAGAAATAATAATTCTCATTTACGTGTACTTCATACAACTGTAGCGTTCTGGTAAAGGTTCGGTTTAACAAATTTTTACAAACGTCAGCAATTTTTTCAACAGTTTAAGTAGTGACTGTATCCGTGCTCCCCCACTCCCAAAGAAAGAAAGGAAATGCAAATAGTTTATACTATAAAAAAAAAAGAAAGGGCATTAAAAAAGGACTTGATCTTGTTCATTTGTGGAAAAAGGAAGAATTTAGAACATAGTCGACAAACTATGAGAGAAGAACATTTCCCAAATATAAAGTTACAACCATCGGTATTAGTATTGCCATAAAGCAAATGCTTCGCATTGCATAACCAAAAAGTATACAAAAATCTTTATAAAAAAATAAAACAAACTCGAGTTACGAAGAGATCTAAATACGAAGTGTTATTAAAATCGGGGTCAAAAGGTTTCTTTTTCTTTTTTTAAACATTTGACAAGCAAAAATAAAAATGAACAATGGTTGGAAATGGAGCAAAATGAGGTAACTGGTTGGTCAAATGCATGTCCGCTTTATTAAGGTTCTAGAGTAATGCAACCGATGTGGATTTGATTCCCTAGATTGTTTAGACGAAGCCTCCGAAATCCGCAAGACAAGCTGCGCTGGAGTCGCAACCGTCGTCTATTTTTCAGGAATGTTTCTCGTTCTTAAATGAAATGCATAAGCACGTGACCAGGACTAGCGCAGCAATTGAACAAACATAAACGACGCTTGCGACATCGCAGCTAGCTTATTTATCGGTGGTAAGGCTCTTATAAATATCAGCCGACTCAAACAATTTTTTTTAATGCAAATTTCTGTTACCATCGAATTGCCGTTTTTATGGCATATGTGTCAGTTACTAAACTATTCCAGTTTACAACTATCAAATCGTACGGTTTCTTAAAAACCAAGAAAACGCAGCTAGTACGAGCCTAGAGGTATTGGTGATTGAGTTTCATTAGTTTCGTCGCCTACAAGACTCTCGAAACATTAGAATCGGATAGAACTGTCGTTGTAGTTGAACAATGGCGACAGTGAGTCGGCCTGTTGTTTCACACTTCATTTAAGATCACGAGATACCGAAGCGAAACAAAGCTACACTGTTAAAAAAAAACCTGAATTTTCAGATTGTTTTTAACGGAAGATTTCCGTAGTGCTTCAATACATGGTTTTTCCTTCCAAAACCGGAAATATCACGTACCTCACCATCTCGAAAGTACGAGAACGGAACTTTTCCGTTTTACGGTTGCTGTATTTAAAGGGATCAATGGAGAAAAAAGAAGTGGAACTTCTGTCAAATTTCGGGAAAATATTATCAGAAACGGAATGTTTCCGGAAACTCTGCTGCCGTACTTTTTCCCTTATTTTCAGGAGATTTTTTTTACAGTGTAGGTGAGGGAATTGTATGCAGAAAAAACGTCTCTCCAGTCAAAAAAAAAAACCTGTAAAAATTTTGAGGAAAGTATGCTTTGTGCAATTTAACCAGAAACAAGTCTTTCAGTGGTTTCTTTAGCTTTTCGCACAAACCATCGATGAGCACACTTTATATCATACGTTAAAATTCTGACCAATAACTTTAGTTCAGATAGTCAATATATGACATGAATATCGCTTGCATCGATGGCCTGTGGACACAGCTAGAAACTTAATTTTTATTTTATGGCGAAAGCGCCAAATCTTGGTCTGAAAACCTTTGATGACTTTTACGGACGACCATTACCGAGGTCATCTTTTGGGGCAACGGCCATTTTGATGATGGTAACTAAAACATCACCAAAGCCGCAGATGGTGTCATGACCATTTTCAGTGACATACAGACCAGATATATGGCAAGCTCATATGCAACCCTGCTGTTTTGCTTCGGTAAGATGGGTTGTTGCAGATCTCGGAAGTACCGTTCGAGTGGAGGAGCGCGGCGAAGCTGAGCAACCTGTTCTTTGCACGCTACTAGCCAGCAGAAAACGGAGGTTCAGAGCAGCTTGAAGTTCTCGTCCTGTGACGGCTTGATGACGGCGAAAGTGAGCACGAATCCCACCGTGAAGATGCCGAACAGCAGCGGGAAGACCCCCTTGGAGACGTTGTCGATCTGTTTGGCGAGCCTCTGGCGGTTGCGCGTGTCCGGAGCGACAAACAGCTGAGGACGCCTGAGCCAGGCGAACACCGAGGCCGCGGCCCTAGCCTTGTCGCTCTGCTGTAGCCGGTGGTTGAGGTGCGAGGAGGGATCTGCGTTGGGGGTCGTGGCCGGGGTCTGCTGGGGCTGTTGGACGTTAGTGTCGGAGAACACTCGGCGACTGTTGGTCTGAAAGAGAGAAGGAAACGAGTGAATGACTTGACTGGACACCTATACACCCGACTCAATGTTAGCATATGAGTGCACTGTTAAAAATTTTCGTAAAAAAATAGTAATATAACAGTTTATTTGATTGTCATTTTACCATATTTAACTACAACAGTGGAATAACCATTAAAAAGATGGTACTCAAACCGCTGATTGTGAAAAAAATCGTTTTTGCTCTGTTTCTCCTAAAGAACGTTTAACTAACTGTAATTTACGATCGCCACCTAGGCCTCGTAGTCAATAAGAATCGGGCGTCTATCTTGGTTGGTGGAACGAAGAAGTGTGAAGGTTAGCATTCCATCGCATAATATTGTATAGTTCTTTTTTTATCTGAAGGGGGGGAAAGAAGAGAAGATTAAATTAGTAATACTAGTCATAAAAACTGGTTGTGGAAACATAACCATTTAATTATTTTTTGATGTTGCATTTTTATCTTTCTCAGAATAAAATAAATTTCTCAAAATCTTTTACATCATTTATAACACTGGTTCAATGTTTCAATCTAATAAATTCAAAAGTAATTGTTTTACATATTGTGGCGGTACGATTCGACGCCTTCATAAGCGACTTCTATCCTGGCAATTAGGTACCTCTTGGCAAAGTATGGAAGTGCTTATCTCCACCAGACTCCCACCAATTAGCCGAAGCCTTAGGTATGCTTTCGCGCGAAGCTGGTGGCCGTAGCATGGAAGTGCTGGTTTTCCACCGAGGAAGTCCGGGGTTCTGTTCCGTCTTCGGCAGACCTCCTGCTCCACCGGCAACACCGTGTCCTCGCACCTCGTCGTTCGCCACAATATAATAGCGAAGAATGGTTTCTATGCCTCGAAGATTCTACGCATATATAATTACCATAGCCTGCAGTATGTTATCATAAGTGCTACTAATCGAATTGTAAATGGTTCAAAAACCGTGAAAACTTGCATTTACAGTTTTGAAACCATGCTAGCTATAAATGGTTATAAACCATAAACTTTTGTATTTACGGCTATAACCGTTTGAGTCCCAAGCAGCGCAATCGCGCTGTTCAGATTTATGTCGAGAAAACCCAGCACATTTCGGGCATTCTAGACAACTGGCGGTGCATTATTGACTGTCGAAGTCGCACGTTCAGATTTGCTGACGCAAGTACATCACACAGCTCCTTTTAATGTAAATACTACATTTTACAATAGGTAGAATAAGTTTATCGAAAAAAAGAAACGAAGCGTTATCGCGCCTCTTGGTATTTCTTGACATAAAATTAAACGCGCTATTGCGCTGCCTGGGACAGTGTTTTTTCAATACCGTCTGGGACTTAAACGGTTAACCAACCTGATTTGAAATGGTTTAAAACCCGTAAAGATACAAAAATGTTCCAAACCGTAAATATAACGGTTAATTACATGGACAGACTGCTGCCGGCTATTTAACAGTAATTTCATGGTGAAATTTCTAACAGTGTAATGCATGTCATTACTCTCCTTTTTTCATGTTTTCCACTGTTGTTTAAAATTTAGTAAAATTGAAACTCCTATAACTAAAGTCATAAAGAAAATGCACAAGTGCATCGCCATTTTCACACTTACTTAGCATAGCTGTACTGACTTAGTACTTCTGTATATTATTTGCTGATCAGTTATTGTTAGAACGAAGTCGGATCTATTCTGTTAATTAGTAATACGTTTTAAATAGTGAGTTCAAATAAATGTTCTTTAATGAGAAAGTTTTGAAGCATTGAAACGCAAAATTTCAAAACACACTTATAAATGTAGGGAAAATAAAATTATAAAAACGTTATCAGTCCCTCAGACACGCACAGGTGTCATACACACCATTTTTAATTTTTCTGAAATTTTTGTAGTGACTTGTTCTAATAATGATTTTAGATAACATTTATTTTTTTCCCCTCACAAAGATGTTTTCTGTGATGCACAAAAATTCCTTCCATCACTTCTTGTGACCCACAAAATAAGATGTGCAGCATAAAGCGAAGAAGAAAAGAGAAGTTCCGTCTAGAACTAGACGAGCCTACTTTCCCTCGTGTGCCAACATAGAATTTGTAAATATAGCTATCTTCCACTCTTACCTTAAAATCTTCATTATTTCAGATTTTCAAATACCCCTTTTTAAGGGGGTATTCTAGTCTAGAATTTTCAAAAAATTGATTTTTTTTTTCTTTGCACCTTTTTAAAGTTTAGACCTTCAAAAGTATGACTGTAAAAGGATTTTTAAAAAATTAATCATTTTCAAAGTTACACCCGTATTAGTGACGTGGCAACTAAAACCCATTGACAGTAGCGAATCAATAGCCAGCCGTAGGCAACTTCAAGCTACCTGAATGCTCCCTGTGTCGTACAAAATCTTTTATTTTTAATACAAACCTTTGGAAGAAAGAGTATTTACAGACCTCGGTCTGTGAGTATCTACAAGGTCATTGTGACATACCTCTATTGTTGAAATACTCCCACTTTACTGTATATACTTCATTACTTCATTTCAGTATATTTTCAATCGTCAAGCGAGCTGGATATTATTTAGATATAGATAAATACTACTGTCCCATTCCTCCCGAAACCCAAAGAGTGACCATCATTAGTCACGTGAACGGGGGGGGGGGGGGCTTTTCCCTAAAGGAGGGGGAAGAAGACTAAAAATGAATTAACTGATCGGACGCAGGTCATTGGTCCATTTATTCCATGATTAAAAATTATTTTCGCTTAGACAGCCATGTCCGACGTATCTGGTTATCCTATTCATGTCTCGTTCCTGGCGACCTTTCTTGTCGAACGTTTCCCATATTTCGTCATAATTTTTAAATCGCCTGTATTCCTCAAAACTACTTTGCAAAGAAATAAACGAAAAAGTTGTCACTTCAAAAAAGCAATAGGCAGCCAAATTGTACAAACTGGCGAACCCTGGGACCAACTCGCTGCCCACGTGACTATGAGTACTCCATTTAACAAAGCGGGTCCAAGCAATGCGCCCTCTTCCTGTCACACCTTGATGGTTTGGCTAGGGTGACCATATTTCTGTGTCATTATGGGGACATGTTCCCAAATCCAAGGACAATTTGGGATTTCAGTAAAATTCTTTGGGGACATAGCAAACCAATAAATATACACCTCTATTATGAAAAATTAATCGCATTAATATATTTCAAAGGGTATCTAAGCATATTTCCTGCATAATTTATGCATATTTTCTTAGTTCATTGCCTGTTAGAAATTGAAATTCTAAGCCATTAACCTTGGTAATTGCCATAACATTATCTAAAATTTTACAAAATATTCTCTTAAGAGATCTAAATTGCAAATCTAGAAGCAATTTGAAGAGAAAGAATAGAAAATTTTAAATTTGGGGACTTTTTGCCCTAAAGACATACAAAATTGGGGACTGTTCCCAAATTTCGAGGACGCATGGTCACCCTAAATTTGGCTATAAACGAATTAGACCCATGAAGCTGTTTACTCACCTGGGCTAGGGACGGGTTTTTGAGGGATTCCGGCACGGAAGGTGCAGAGACGGGCCTATTGGTTCCGGGCAGCCTCCGATACAAGTAGTTGACGATGATGAATTCCAGCATGGAGGCGTAGATGAAAAACATGCAGACACCGTCCCACAAGTTCATTGCCGTCAGGTTGGATACGACGGGCAGCGTGGACCGGAACCCGTTGGTCGTGGTGCAAAAGTTGAGCATGGTCGTCACACCGATCATCACTCGGGCCGGCACGGCGTTGATGTCCAGCCAGAAGCTGATGAAGGAGCTAGTTACCAGAACGACACCCGGCACGAACACTGTGCTGATGTAGAAGGACTTGTCGCGCGTGAACACTAGGAGCACTGTCAGGCAGCTGTACTCGCCTAAGAAACAGGAGAACAGGTGCACAGAGTTTGTGTGAAAATTATAAGATTCGGAACAAAATTACCAGTTTTATTTACTGTAATAAAAACAGTAAAAATTTTCAGTCTCTGACAGTGGTGTAAACCGTAGGGAAAAGTTGAGGGAACACTCACAGATACGAGTATATACTTAAATCCAAAATAAGAAAAGAGTTGTGCCGGAATTTTAATAAGTGGGGTCACACTCTTGTACTAAAATAAAATAGTGGAGGGACACGGTCTTTCGCGCGCGCGGCGTCCTTCTACAACTACGCCATTAATCTTTGCGTTGTGGAAAAAATTCTTCTTTTGTGAGATCACCAAGAAGAATTTGACTGAAGTGCAAAAGTGAAAGGGGTTGGCCTACACTGCAGAGCAATTAGTTATGAATCTTCCTTTTGCAAGGTGGATTTGTACTGCAATTCTCTCTAAAAGGCTATTCACAACAAGAATTAGCTACACTACAAATTTCACAGAAATCTAAGCCGTAGAACCGTTCCGTGGAAAAAAAGACGCCCATATGCCGCACGCGACAGCTACATTTCATTAAAAATGTAATAATTAGAAAAGGTAGTTGCCATGTGACCCATCACATATTTCACATATGCGTCATTTCTTCTGTCAAAATGTTTTGACATAATCTTTTAACTTATGTTTTTAATTGCTGTCTCATGTGTCACATTTTTCATCGAATAATCCCGTATCTGACTCTATTTTTGCTGAAGCATGATTAAAAGCATGTGAATTAATGCGAAATTCTGCATTTTTTTTTTCATCTTTCAGATTCATCTATATATAAATAGGCAAAGACAAAACAAGTACCATTTTTTGCTCTGTTTGTCAACCGATTTTCTTACTTTTTTTATTTAGTAGATATTGATGAGTTTTAGTGTTATCAATTAGGAAATATTTATTTTTTTTCTTTTCCTCCTAGTTTTGACGTAGGTTTGAAGCCTGGTTTTAGAAAACTTTATTTGTCATACTTTCATACTATTCCTTATATCTACAATATCTGTACAATACTCAATACATTTTTTTATTATTTATCTTCAAAGAACAAGAACAAAATAAAAGAGAAAATGTATTATGTAATCTATTAAATGAATGTCAGGGCAAAATAATACTAATCTTAACGTTTCTAGACCCTACCGTTTCCCCGAAACATGCGTCCACAAACACGCAAAAAACAAACCCCCAACTTTATTATATTTATTGTATAAATATTTACATTGTTGAGCATTTTTTTGTATAAGTGTTCGAATTTGAGAACATAAATTATTCAAAACGTATCCAGAATTTTGGTTATTACTGTACGTAAAACTTATTTTTCCTTTGTCAGAAAAAATTTCTTGGACGCAAATGTGATCAAATTTTAACTCTTCCGAGTAAGCAGATTGTTTTTTCTCTATTACTTCATTCATTCGTCAAAGAACTTACCTCGCCACGTGTGCTGTTTTTCGCAATCACCCGTGACGTTCATGACGAGATAAGCGTTCTGTTGTCGTAAAGAAGTGGCTCCCTCTATATTACGCTCCGTTTTTGACCACTGAAGCTTCACTTCCGAGTTTTCGTGAGATACTGTCAAAGAAAAGTAGGTAAGTTTAGATTTCATAAAGTGCGAAATAACTTTATGAGACTTTATAACAAGAGTAAGTAATATCAAGTAACACCTCTTCCCTCCACAAGGCACTGCTAACAGAGCTTAAAGCGCCCTTTACACATACGTTCTTATCCGCGCGCAAGAACGCGTTCAGATGCGGGGCGTTCCATTGAAGTCCCCTAAAGAAGCCACAGCCTGCAGAATTGTCCAATCCTCTGTTAGGTATTAGAATTTTGATTATTGCATAACGAATTTTAATTGATGAATTTTAGTGTATTTTATTTGTCCTGTTTGCTAAAACATTGTTGAGCTAAGAATTCATGGCACATGTTCATTGTTCATGGCGCACACTTGCTTTTTTTCGCTACTTTATTTTTCTCTGAGCTACTGAATCATGTATTTTCCTTTTCTCGCCAGTGACAAAAAGGGGGTGAACTCGACCTTCTGTCAACTTCACGCCCGATTTACTACGGACGTCGTAGAAAGCTGTCCAGTTCTTAAGCCGGTCGGAGGGTATAAAAAGCCCTGACCACTTCGAAACGCTCTCTTCTCTTCCTCTTTATTTTTCAGCCTCTAGCCAGGGACCTCCGTCCCGGGTTCCCTCCCGTTTTTCACAGGTACCTGACCTCGGAATTCCCTCCGTGAATCTTAGGTATGAACTCCCAATTTATATTAAGGGTAATATGCCCAATTAAAGTTTTCTAAACCCCTTTTCTTTTTTATCTTAAATCCTTTCTTACTGTGTGCCATGAATTGTTTTTTATGAGATACTGTCTATGTTATGTTATGTGTTGTTTTACTAGTTTTTTGAAATTGTTCCAACATGTGATAGAACTTTCATGCGGTAAACTGTAAATTATGTAAGGATAATAAATGTTATTTGTTTTTTTATAAATATGAGTATGTTCTAATAGTCTACCAGGAATCATTAAGTAGAACCTGTTTACCAAATTTTCGAAGATTAGCTATAACGATCACGACCACCCCTTTGCTTTTATTCCCCCCCCCCCCTTTATTCAAAACTAATATTTAACAATGGTGCCTTGAACCAGTCTTAATAGTAAAAAAAAAACTGGAGACTATCCATATCACATGTTGGACATTTTTAAAACATCATATGTTGTGTATGTACTTTTTTAATGAAGCAAACAACGTTCGTCACGCACGTTATGTTATTATGAAATTTTCTGTTATAATTGATCTTAGGTGCATTTGAAATGTTTATGCTTGCGTAAAATCCGTAGTAAGAATATTTATTGTTTATGCTTCACTGTAGTAATGTATGTGTTAATGGAATCTTTTAAGATTATGTGTGGGTTTAAAGGAATCTAAAACAAACTTTGGCATTATTTGCTTATCGCGTCTAATAGTTAAGGATATTTTGCGCATAATTTTTTTTTGTATATTTTACTTGTATTGTCATTATAAACAAATTGAGATGGCGAATGAAAGCCAAACTCCTGTAGTGGTGCAAATTCCCAAATGTACACTTGCTGAATTTTTACCTGCAATTCCAGGTTACGATGGGCGAACGTCTTTTAAATCATTTTTAGATAAAATTGAGGAGATCGCCACGTATTGTAAATGGGACGATAATGACAAGTTATTCGCCATTAAAATTAAGTTGACGGGTGAGGCAAAAGAATTTTTGGATTCCCAGGGAAGTTTAAGAAGCACAGGCTCATTCAAAGCTATTACTGAAACCCTTGGTGCAAGATTCTCCCATTCGACCTCAATAGCCACGTCAATAACACGACTAAGGTCAGCGTACCAGTTGCCAACGGAGAATGCGCGACAATTTTTCGCACGGATTGAGGGCTTGTCGTACTCGTGCGTTCCCCAAGATAGCGCGAATGTTTTTGATAACTATAGGTTGCAGCTTTTGCTTTCAACAGCAAAACAAGGTGTAAAACACGAACTGCTTAGAGGTATAGCAGCCGCAGGGCTAAAAGACTACAACCTGTTTAAGGAAAACGTGTTAAACTTAGAGGAAGCGTTGGAAATATCGCGACCCCCCCTGGAAACAGCAGCTGTAGTGCACCCTAACCCCGCGAATTACTCTCGCACGAGTGGCGTAGAAGAAAAATCAGCCATCGAAGCTTTAGGAGAAAGAGTAGAGCTGTTGACAAAGACGTTGTCTTCATTATCTGTTACAGTGGAAGAAAGGTTGGGGAAAGTTGAGAGGAATGAACAAAATCAGGATCGGTTCCCGTATTCAGATTACAGGGGAGAAATGCGTCGTTCCAGGGACAAATATTGTGAGCGGTGTAGAAGGAAAGGCCACGAAGTAGAAAGATGCCAGGCCCCTATTTGTAATTTCTGTGGGAAAATAGGTCACGTGGAAGATGCGTGTTTTAGAAAGCAAAATAGATATCAATACAGAGATACTCGGGCGAATTTAAACTTTCAAAGGGGAGGGAATTGAATGCATCCAAGTGCCCAGTAGAAATCCCCGATAGGATGCCGATGTGTGCTGTAAATGAGAATATTTCAAACCTGCCTGTAATTTTTGTCACTTGCAAAAATGAACGCACGCTTGCACTCTTGGATAGTGGAGCATCTATCAACATTATCTCAGAAACATTTCTTAATAGGATAAAATCTAATTTAAATTATCAAAACTGCAACATTTCTGTGCAAAATTTTACTGCCGATTCTGTACAAATCACTAAAATGGTGTCATTAGAATGTCAAATAGGTTCACAAATATTCTTAGTCAAATTTGCTGTAGTCCCTCAAAAATTTGCAACTATACACAGCATTATTCTTGGTTGTCCCTTTTTGCACAATAAAAATTTAAATTTAAACTTTGGTCAGAAATGTTTAGAAGGCAAAAATTTTAGTGTAAAATGGATAAGTGAAGGACCTAATCAAATATCATGTAATACTTGTTTCAGCGCTAATCCAGTTCTTTTGTACACTACTCGAAAGTTTGTCGTCCCTGCTCATTCCCAATTAATGATTTCACTTAAACCTCGTATCAATATGCCTGTACATTCCGAAAATGTCTTAATTCAGAAAAATGATGACTCAAAAATTGAATGTTTCTCAATAGCTAGAACGGTTACAAAGTTCTCCGATAACCAGTATTTTGTTAATGTAATAAATATCTCATCCGAATCAATTCATGTAAACAAAAATTCAGCACTTGCGACAGTTGAGTGTATTTTTGAGTCAATGCAAGAAAGTCGATGTAATGCTGTTATAAGTACAGAATCAGGAGACAATGTCGAATTGGGAGAAAATTTTGAATGTTGGGGAGGAGGTATTGACCTTTCGCACCTAGAACCGACGCAGAAAGAAAAAGTAGTAAAATTTTTAAGCTTATATCCAAATATTTTTGCAAAGTCGGTGTCCGATTTAACAGGTTGCGACACTCTTTTACATAGAGTGCAGCTAACGGACGATATACCTGTTAGGCAAAAATGCTATAGAGTACCTCATCATTTGAAAAATGAATTACGAACTCAAATTAATGAACTACTAGACGTAGGAATAATTTCTCCAAGTACCTCACCTGTTGTTCTGGTGAAGAAAAAAGATGGGTCATATAGGTTGTGTACTGATTTTAGAAAATTAAATTGTAAAACATTTCCAGATGCCTTTCCAATTCCAAATATTGGTGAACTCGTAGATAATCTTGCAGGAGCTACCCTTTTTTCTACCTTAGATTTATGTAGTGGATTTTTTCAGATGAAAATGCATCCAGAAGATGCTCATAAAACAGCTTTTGCTACGGAAGATGGCCTTTTTGAATGGCGACGTGTTCCCTTCGGACTTAGAAATAGCGCAAATAGTTTCCAGCGTTTGATGGACATTGTATTATCAGGGTTAAAACCTTTACAAATTGCAGTTTATTTAGATGACATAATTATTGCGTCTCGGGATTCAATTGATGAACACCTAGAAAAGTTAGAACGCGTTTTCGAACGTCTTAGAACTCACGGTTTAAAGTTAAAGCCTAATAAGTGTTCTTTTCTTAAGAAAAATATTAAATATTTGGGGTTTGAAATTAGTGAAGGTAAAGTATTCCCGGACAAAAATAATATTAAAGTGATTGAAAGTTTCAAAATTCCTACTTCACGCAAGCAGACGCGTGCGTTTCTTGGTCTCACGGGTTTCTATAGGAAATTTATCACTGATTATTCTAATTTAGCACTTCCTCTTACTAACCTGACTAAAGAAACTTCAAATTTTAAGTGGAACGAGGAAGCACAAAAGTCATTTGATACTCTTAAGTCATTTTTAGTTAAACAACCTTGTTTGCAATTACCCAATTTTCAAAAAGAATTTGCTATTTGCACTGACGCATCAAAGTATGCTCTAGGAGCCGTTTTATGCCGAGCTGATGAAACAGGTTTCCTCCACCCTATTGGATATGCAAGTCGTAAATTAAAAAATCCTGAAATAAATTATTCGACTGTTGAAAAAGAAATGTTAGGGGTAGTTTTTGGACTTACTTATTTCAAACAATATGTCTATGGGCGTCACTGTTTAGTTTACTGTGATCAAGCAAGCCTTTCATTTGCTTTGAAGGTCAAAGACCCCACTTCCAGAATAGCGCGCTGGGTTATGACATTGCAACAGTACGATTATACCGTAATCCACAAACCAGGAAAACTCAACGTAACCGCGGATTTCCTGTCAAGAGGTATTAATCATGTAAATAACATCACCCATCAATCAAAACTAACCTTCGAACCTGAGCTTCTAGAGAAAATTCGCGAACACCAAAGCAAAGATGATTTTTGTATAAAAATGCGCGAGTCATTATCCCAACCTTTAGATATATCTGATCAGTCCGTATTATATTTCATAAAAAAGGATATCCTTTACTCAAAATTGAAAAATGCTAGGAACTCTAATAATTCCGAAAAATTGATTGTCCCGTTAGCCCTAGTTCCTGAGATTTTGTCATTATGTCACGACTCTAAAACTGTTACACACCAGGGTTTTCACAAAACCATGTCACGGGTAAAATCGTCTTTTTGGTGGAGAAATATGACCAAACATGTCCGAAATCATATTAAATCTTGTGTTTCATGCATTCAAAGGCGTGCTCATAAACCAGAAAAAAAGGCACCCTTGCAACGTATGCCATTAGCAACACGTCCTATGCAATATGTAGCCATAGATGCGGTCGGGCCACTTCCCGTTACTTACCAGGGAAATAAATATATTTTACTTATCTCGGACTATTTCACTCGTTGGCCTGAAGCCTACGCAACTAAAGATATTAAATCTGCAACAGTCGCAGAAGTGCTTGAGCAATTTATTTCCAGACATGGAATCCCTTCCCACCTTATTTCAGACAGAGGGTCAAATTTTCTATCAAGTGTTATTACAGATGTTTATAAAAGTTTAGGCATTATAAAACACACTACTACTGCTTTTCACCCACAGAGCGATGGAGTAGTCGAAAGATTAAATGCCACACTTATAAACTCTCTGAGCCACCTAGTTAACGCATCTCATACCGATTGGGATAGACATTTACCGTTTGCGTTGTTAGCGCATCGCTCAGCTATTCATTCAACAACTGGTTTTTCACCGTCTTTTCTTTTATATGGTAGGGAGATAGAATTACCTTATCACATTTTAACAGAACAAATCCCATTTTCTTATGCTGAACCCGAAGAATATGCTTATGATATGAGAGTTCGGTTACATAATTCTTTTAAAACAGTCAAAGAAAATTTGTTGAAAGCCGCCGAATCACAAGAAAAGTACAGGGATAATTTTTGTAGAGAGAAGAACATTGAGATAGGTGATATTGTCTATTTACATACTCCTCACGTACCACCAGGTCTTTCTCGAAAATTTTATAAGAGTAATACCGGCCCGTTTAGAGTAAAAGAGAAAACATCCCCAGTAAACTTTGTTATAGAATTCTTAACTGATATGGGAAAGACACAGTTAGTTCACGTGGATAGACTTGCGAAGCCTGAGAGCAGAATAACATTTCAAAATTTAGGAGAAAACTCCACCGTCAGAAAAGAATCTGAACCAAGTCAAACTGATGAAAATCAAAATCTTAGTAATGATCAGACATCAGGAAATAATGACAGGTGGAATCAATTTAGGCGTCCCAGGCATGCCATAATTTTTAGACCGCAAGCTAGGCCATCCCATCATTATAACCTGCGTCCTAGACGTTGAATGATGTATAGTGTCCCTTCTAACAGAATTATTCCTTAAAATAGATTAGTAAATAAGTAAATAAAGGAATAATTTTGATCTTTGTATATAATAACAATTTTTTTAGTATATTGGATTAAGAAGAATGTTGACTGTATTGTGTAAGAATCAGTTTTATTATATCGTATTTAGAATAATTTTGATTATGTTGAATAATATTGAGAATAATTCGATTGTTTTGTATCAGTTAAAAATATGTTTTTTTCTTACAAAGATGTTTAATGAAATTTCGAGGATTATCGGAATTGATATTTGTGTCTGTAAAATGCTTAATCCAGCCGATCCCCAATTTTTTCACCCTTCCCATTTTTTTTTTTTATCTTAGTTTTCTTTTCGTATGGTTTATTTTCCTTCCGTCCACTAGTCAAATTGTGATAACTTACGCTTCATCAGACTCTACACTACATAAAACTGTAAAACGAACGTTAGAAATATTTTTTTTTTAATTGCTTGCCACTAGTAGTTTCCAATAATTGACTGTTCATCGAAGATATAAATGTACAGAGGATCCTGTTACGTGAATTCTGTTCTGCGGAGTAGTCATCGAGACTCGCGACCTCGGCTGAGTACTGCAACGATCCTGACTTCTGGACAGTGCCCCCTCAACGACATTTTTGGATCTTCGAAATATTTGCACCACCTGAGAACAACGCTTGCCCGTGTGACTGGCCAGCACTGAAGCGGCGTGCTTTAGATGGTACTCCTTTACATCTTTTCCTCTACACCTGAATACATTCTCTGATGAGCCGATGTTAAACCTAATTAGAACGACTGCAACAACTTTCACGAACTTACAGAAACTCCGAGAGAGTCTAGCTGTGAAAACCTCTCTTCCCATGGATCCTGGGTTGCTCCGAAGTATCCCTGTACTGACTCCGAAGCATGTTGCTGTTTAAATAGACTGTTTATTCTTCGATATTTCAAGCTACAAGACTTTCGACTTTTTGTATGACATTGTGGATGGACGGAGATTTTCTTTCCCCCTAAAAATTTTTTCATTTTTCCCCCTTTAAAAAAAAGACAGAGAGAGATCTTTAAACTTCCTTTTATATAATGCTGTTAACCAAAATTTCTCCAATGAGAAGCAAATTATGTTAGTTGATAAAAGATGTTTGAAAAAAAAAAAACATTTTATGTTTTTTTTCCCTAAGGTCGGTTGGATTGTTAGGTATTAGAATTTTGATTATTGCATAACGAATTTTAATTGATGAATTTTAGTGTATTTTATTTGTCCTGTTTGCTAAAACATTGTTGAGCTAAGAATTCATGGCACATGTTCATTGTTCATGGCGCACACTTGCTTTTTTTCGCTACTTTATTTTTCTCTGAGCTACTGAATCATGTATTTTCCTTTTCTCGCCAGTGACAAAAAGGGGGTGAACTCGACCTTCTGTCACCTTCACGCCCGATTTACTACGGACGTCGTAGAAAGCTGTCCAGTTCTTAAGCCGGTCGGAGGGTATAAAAAGCCCTGACCACTTCGAAACGCTCTCTTCTCTTCCTCTTTATTTTTCAGCCTCTAGCCAGGGACCTCCGTCCCGGGTTCCCTCCCGTTTTTCACAGGTACCTGACCTCGGAATTCCCTCCGTGAATCTTAATTATGAACTCCCAATTTATATTAAGGGTAATATGCCCAATTAAAGTTTTCTAAACCCCTTTTCTTTTTTATCTTAAATCCTTTCTTACTGTGTGCCATGAATTGTTTTTTATGAGATACTGTCTATGTTATGTTATGTGTAGTTTTACTAGTTTTTTGAAATTGTTCCAACATGTGATAGAACTTTCATGCGGTAAACTGTAAATTATGTAAGGATAATAAATGTTATTTGTTTTTTTATAAATATGAGTATGTTCTAATAGTCTACCAGGAATCATTAAGTAGAACCTGTTTACCAAATTTTCGAAGATTAGCTATAACGATCACGACCACCCCTTTGCTTTTATTCCCCCCCCCCCCCCTTTATTCAAAACTAATATTTAACACCTCTCATTTTGATGCGCGGTTAAGAACGTGTATGTAAAATGCATCATTTCTTGGAGCGCGCATCTGAGTGTCATTCTTAACCGCGTTCTTGAGCGCCCTAAAATTGCACGCTCTTGATCGCGGATCTGAATGGCTCGCCGTCTGGACCGCGGTTAAGAACGTGTGTGTAAGGCTGCTTAACTCTGAATACAATATAAGATAAAACCTGGTGAGATTGCGCGGTCGGAGAGGTGGCTCACTTAAATTTTTGGGGTACAGGGGAGGTGTGAGTGTCCCGCACCTTCAGGTAGTTGTATAGCCACAACATCAGTGTCTATTTGAATGCATAGGTTTCTTCATTGAAAATGTATGACTCAACGTCATTTTTATTGTTAGCTTTCCAAATGTAAAGGCTTAAGTTTACATTACTGTTCGTCTGATTTTCATCGTGATGCGAGTACTGCAAGATTTATTTTAAGCAAACGCTTTTTCAACTATTATTACAACAATCTACTTATTATTGAAAGCCATTTTCCATGCGTATAAACCACCCAGGGGCACAATTTCACCCGCCCTATCAGGAGAGAAGCGAACAATTGGTGTCTTAGTTTTATTCCAGCAGTTGCCTTAATTTATAGCGTAACGGCAAAACTATGATGTAAGTGCATACAGAAGGAGTGTGGTGTGCGGAATGTTTGGTGAATATTATGATATTCACCAAAAATTAGGCAAAAAATAAACGTTTTCATTCTTTTTATCATGTTTTCCAATTGTGCGCCAACTCGACTGGCTTTACCTTACATCCACCCCATTTCTCATTGTACGTTTATGTTGAATAATGCTTTTCGTTCCAGAACTCCTTAAAGAAGAATCACCTTCATGGAAAACTTTACAGGTTGGTTGCACTCTCCACCCTTTCTAGTAGAAGTATTTTTTAGTAGGAGAAACTTCATCAGGAAACTTAATGAAGGTTCAACAGCGTCTCAGAACAACTACTCTATCTCCTGTTATATCGAAGCATCCTATTCCATACTATTCTTAAGAGTGGGCGGTGTTGTGATAGTTTTCATTTTCCTCATACCGGAAAAGTAGAAGTGAGTCAATTTAATCTTCTAGCATGAATTGTGGTCCCGCAGTGGACCAGTCGGTAGAAGCTCGGTTAACGCAGAACACCGAAAGTGAAGCAACATCGACTGAGGTTAGTGTTTGGGAGGGTGACAACCTCTCGCGGCTAGTTGCTGCGGTCCGTGTACGCTAAAGGAAGCTGGTGCACGTTAAATAGGTCGCGTCTCCAATGTCCTCCAAGTGAAACGATACCTCTGTGGGTGCCAATCCCAGTTGACAGTCTCTCATCTGGCAGCTGGTTCAAAAAACTAAGAGACCTTTCAAAGGGGCAAATCTGACTCCTGCCTACAAAGGCCCCGTTAGATTCAGGAGCAGCGTTTCCATTCTTCCCCGCCACGCGCGACGACAACAAATAACAAATACGATAACAACAAATGTTCAATAATATTTTATTTTGGGTGAAATATCGAGTTGTATGTTTTTCATTTGAATTTCTTTGTTTCTTTTTTCCCTTCTTTCCAATGTTTTTAAAAGTAATCCACAGTTAAAGTGGGAAATACCGTGCTTGGCTTAAGCTGAGTTGGGAATCTCTGATATTACCAACAATTGTTTAGCATTGTTGTTGGTTTGACAATTTATACAGACAATGTTAGTGATGTTAGTGACAATCTTTAGTGATACCTATCATGTTTAAAAATTCTGCCTAGTTTTCTTGAAGATTGTTTTCTGTACTGGAATAATAAGGTAAAAAAGTCATAATTTAGCTTTGAATGTGAAGAAAATTTTTTGAACTGAAATTTTTGCGAAGATGAAGAGCTTAAAAAGCGTTAAAATGCACATAAGACTAAGCAATTTACCTTCTTTCTTTAGATAGCTTACATTTTAGTACTGGCGTTATGGTATCAGGTCTGGACTCTGTGATTTCAAAATTCAGGAGCCACACCTAATTTCTTTTGTTTAAGTGTGCTTTGTTCGCATTCGAAATAAAATTCTTTTACAGCCAGTTTGGGGTTCTAAATAAACTAAAATCACATTTCAAATGCAGCTGAAAGAGCGAGAGAAAACGTACAACTTGGCACTGACGCAGAGATTACCCACGACAAAAGAACGTCAAAGTTTCGTAGTTGCGCAATAAATCCTAGATTGCTACACCTTTGATTTGATGCACGGAGACAACTTGGCTTATATCCAGACGCTTGCGGAGAAAGCTTTTCATGGATCTCAGTCGGGTTGAGGGGATTTTAAAATGCCTTCAGATTATTTTGTTCTCGAAAATATATTTTTTTAAATTCTGGGTGGTGTTACTATCCTGATACATTATTCAGTTTTGGTTACGAAAAAAAGATGCTGTTGGATTACAATTCCTACCGGAACCAATTACAGTTATGATCATGTTTTTTGAAATGTTTCTTGATTTTCTTATTAAGTGTTTCAAATATTGATTATAGACACGATTGTTAACCTACAAATTTAAATTTAGAGTAGTCATTCTTTTCATCAATAATTCTTTAATACACTTATTTTTAGCATTTGAAAGCAAAGTGTCCGGCTTCAAAAGTAGAGGCATTTTCTAAGCCGATAAGCAATTTTTTACATCGTTAATCTTTTTTCTGCATTGCCTGAGTCGAAAGCGTGGAGTCAATTTTTGTCCCCTCGTCCCGAGAATTTCTAGAGCAAGCCATCTTCTGAAAAAGTGATACTTGCTCTGTTCTTTGATTGCCATATCAGGGCCCATCCCTTATTGATTTCCTAGAGTCTACATCTCTGGGCAACAGTACTTCTAGAAAGATTTCGATTTGCAATTAACACGAAATGCCCGAAAAACTGCGAAATAGACAATAGAGTGATTTTGCTTCAAATGCATGTTCCCGTATTCCGTTGCGCAGAGGTTACATTCACTAAAATTCGACGTACTTGGTCACTCGCCTTACAGTCCCTCTACCATGTGATTTTTACGCTTTCGATCTCTTAAAAAAATCCTTGAAAGGTTGACGATTCCTAACAGACGTAGAGGTACGGTAGACAATTTTGGACTTCTTCAAGAACAGGAGAGGAGTTTCATCAAAGAGGTATATTCGACCTGATGAAGCAGTTGAATGATTGCCTAAATTTTCTATGGCTGGCATACCAAATATGGCCTGTATAGCCCTCGAACGGGAGAGTTTTGATCGTTCGTTATTTGTAAGGATTTTCGGGCATTGCTGGTATGGTCGGAGACCAATAGTTTTCAAATGGGGGAGAGAGAAGCCTAACTTCCGTCTAGTTGCACCCTGATATTACCAGGCTAGATTTATTCCTTAACAAACTTTTTTTGCGTATCCCTTAAGGTACGTACCGATACTTACCACTCTCTAAAGCAAAGGGACACTTGAGATTGTCGAAAGGAAAAATGTGGAGATTTCCCTGGCAGTTCAGAACCATGCTTCTCCTGTAGAAGAAAAACGAGTTTTTATTAGTTTGGCTAGTTCACTACGCAAGAATATACTCCGCCAACCTTTTTTTTTTTGAAAGTCAGACATATGTAACTTTCTACTCCCCTTTTCTTTCTTCTTGCTCTGTTTTTATTATTATTATTTTTTTTAATTCGAAAGTTGACAAAATATTTACAAAAATAATTAGCAAAAAAACGTACCGAAACGTGAAAGAACGGTTTTAGTTTGATTCAAATTATGTAGTGCATGTGTATCTCTACGCATAGTTTCAGCACCATCCGAACAATTTTCGTAACTAGTATAGGGTAATACTAGGATGTTCGATAAAACCACACTCAAGTGTTTACATCCTAATTTCAAGATAACAATGTAGCAATTTCATAATAGTAAGAATGTTATCAAAAGATGACAGAACTACAAGAAATTTTATTTGTGTTGATTCGTGATCACTCCAAGCTTAAACACCACCTGTAAAAAATATATATAAATAAAGAAATAAGTTCTCATACGATAAGTATTTATTTATGAAATATTTTTTAAAGTACGTGCTTTAGGTAAGAACAACAAAGAACTGACTCTTGCGCTCTTCATGAAAACGGCATATATGGCTTGGAAACAGTGAGCATCTCTAACCTAACGTGCAAATAAATCGAGTTTACCGTCATTTACTGTCAACCTTCTTCGACTGTGGGTAAATTACTTGATCGCACCAAATTCCTCCAGACGTCAAAAGAGAAAGCACCATATACCGTTTTTCAGGAACGATATTAAAAAAAATCAATTAAAAAGCAACATTTAATTTTATGAGTTTGGCATAGGTGATTTTAAGATTTTTTATAACTGAATTAATAATATCTAGAAGTCAAAACAGGATTGTATAATTGGTCGAACCTTTCCTGCATGTTATTTGTTTAAGAAAGTACCACAACAGTAACTAAGCACGTTAGCGTGTTTTCTAACAAGAATTTATGGCGAATAAAAAATTGAAAAACATTTTATCTTTCACCGGCTTGAAAAAAAAAAAAAAAAAAACAGAAAGAAGGATATGTATGTTTTTTTTTCCTTCCTTACTTATTTTTTATGATAGTTTAAAACAGAGGTTTTTAAACTTATGCAGTTGCGGACCCTTGAGCAACATTTTTTTTTCTTGCAGACCGCATTCCAACCTTATGCCTTTTCTTGTCGTTCATAGATAATTTCAATGTCATGAGCGCGAGTTATAATAAATATTGGTAAGAATGGTATCGCTGTTTATTTTAATGAATGGTCTTTCGCAACCATAGAGAGGAACATTTTTGTTAGAAAATAGGATAATAAATAAGTTATAAATGAAAATAGTAGTAAAAAGAATTTAAAAAATTACAAATCATAATAGTAAATTAAACTAACAAATTATTTTTTTTGTCAAATATTAATCAAAATTGATCCAATTAGCATGTCTTCAGCACCTATTTATTTTTCAGTACTGTTTTATTTATTTTACTGCATTTGCAGTTGAATACAAATAATAAATGCTTACTAATAGTGCGTAGTTATGTTATAAACTATTGAAGTAACAACAAATATGAAAGGTTTTCACCATGTAAAAGTTTCATTAAATGAGTTTCTAGAATGAAAGCAAAAAGTTAGGGAATGCAAAATTAGTGTCAAAATTAGAAGAAAAATGATCAAAAAATGCTTTGTGCTAAAATATGAGTACAAAGAATAATATGAGTGCTTTGTTTGCGTTGTTTTTTCCTTGTGCTCATGGTGTCAAAAGTGTTTTGCGGATCCTCGTCGTAGACCCCCGATGGTCCATGAACCCTGGGAGTCCGTGGACCCGAACACTTTATAAACTATCAAAATTATTAACACATTAAAACCATCCGTCTCGCTCACTTCTTGCTTTACTTAAAAGAAAACAAAGAAAAGAAAAAAAAAGAGAAATACAAAAGAATGGAAGTACCTCATGGAATATATCACAGAACCATTCGGATAGATCCTGAGAGCTATGTGGATAGGGATAAGAGGATACTTGAACTCTCCGTGCTTGATGAAGTAGGTATCTGGCAACCAGATTTGGTCCGTGTGCAACAGCCCGTTCAGGTACCGGTGGCTTCCACCGTCGTCAAACTTCAGTCGAGGGTCGTACCACTTCTGGTGCAGCAAGAACTCCACTTCGTATTTCTGGATGGTAATAAAATTTCGGACGTCAGTTCTACCAATAACAAAGTAAAACATCTTTACAGAAAGTACCATATTTTCTGGTGTAAGAGATATCAAAGATTTAACCGAAGAAAGAGGAAGCGATTAGAAGTTTATTCTAGCTTCTATGTATAAGATTAAGTTAATGTTTGTTATGTAAAATGTACTATTTATCAAGTATTTTTTAATTTTTTATTTTAATTTTGAATGTACTTATTCACATATAAATCTTGTGTAATTTTGTGATATTATTATAGCTAAACTTTAGGAAAATATTCTCCAGAATTTTCTCCAATACATTCTGCCGAAAATTTTCTATCTCTTATATATATATATATGTGGGATTTTTCCTAACTAACTGATATCGACTTATGAACTATATACTTGGTGCGCGGACTATTACTTCAACTCACGCTGTGACGCGGCTGCGCGGAAGGAGACCCGAGGCATTCGGGGAGGAACGAGGAACGACGAAAGAAGCGTTTTTGAAGATTTTTGAAGTCTATGTTCTTATGTGTGTGTAGTGGGCTCGTCTTGTTGTGAATCAATGTAGTGTTTGTGAGATATTGTCTTGTATTTGCAACCCCCTAGATCTCCCGAAGCCCATATATGGGCCCCTACAATCTAGCCCCATTAATGAAACCATCACATACTGTGCAACGTCAGTGTAAATAATCAATCGCAGAAGCTGCTTATTAATAAAGGCTGTCTAAACGAAGCGAGAAGTAGAGTCTGTTGACTTACTGCTCTGTTAATATTCTTAATGCTTCATCTGATTGTGATATGCATGATCTTGATCATGTGTGCGGGATCGTATTTTTATGATAACGTGCATTTCGGAGTTTCAGTTGGCGAATTAAGAATTTCCCCCTTCCCAAAGACATCAGTTTCTCCCTAGTCACCAAGAAAAGAAATTAAAAAAAAGAGAGAATAGAACAAAAACTGAGTCTTGGTGGCTTTTCGAATTTGAACAGTATTCTTTTTTGTTAATAGCTGACACTTAATGCCCAGAATTTTCTTTGGTGGCACCAATATGCAGCTTACCAAACACTTAGATCTAATCGAAGAAAGAGGAAGAGATGAGAAGATTATTCTAGCTTAAAGACAGAAGTAAGGTACCACACCAAAGATTTAACCATAGAAAGAGGAAGAGATTAGAAGGATTATTTAAGCTTAAAAACAGAAGTAAGGTACCACACTAAAGATTTATCCGAAGAAAGGGGAAATGATTAGAAGATTATTCCAGCTTAAAGACAGAAGTAAGGTACCACATCAAAAATTTAACCGAAGAGGAAGAGATTAGAACATTTTTTTCTAGTTTAAAGGCAGAAGTAAGGTACCACACCAATGATTTAACCGAAAAAAGAGGAAGAGATTAGAACACTATTCTAGCTTAAAGACAGAAGTAAGGTACCACACCAATAATTAAAGGTCTGAATAATGAAATATTCCTATAAAATGTCTTATAATGTTTGACTTATGTCTTACGTATTTAGAAAATTAATTTCCGATAAACTGATTATAAGATAATATATATTATTGAATTATCGATCCTTTAATTAATTACATCCATGCATTAACGACAGATCTTTCTTTTTTGTCAAATTAACAGAATTATCAAAATATCGATTTTAAAGCAGCTGCCTTATTGTTTAGTGATGCTTGTAAAAAATTAAGCCAAACTATCTTTTTTCCAGCGATTAACGTAGCACGTGAAGCGTAGAGAAACCAGGCGCTTGCCGATGCAATTTTTCATCCATAGGGCGGTGATTCTTTCAGAAACAAAAGACCGCAGATGATAAAATAAAAAGACTTCCATTTGATACCTTCGTGTCCTTGAAGGTGTAGCTGACATATCTGGAATTTTAAGCATGAGATGTTTTTGGGGATATACAGTTAATGAACACATGTACAGATATACAGGAACTAGTAAAATTAAAAAGTATTCTATTGATTTACTCTTCTACTGCTTCGCTTAAGGTGTTTATAAAATCATTTTGCTAGCTGAATTTACTTCGTCCCTCCATTTAAGTCGCTCTCATTTCCACACGATGTACAATTCTTATTTACTGCAAATATGTATTGTACTGTTTGTTCTCGAAAGCAGTGACTACCTGTCGGAACGATTCCATTTGCGAAAGGGGTGATACACTGAGTCCCCACAGTTTTGGAAGTTTAATTTTAGCCAAGTATTTTTTTTATTTTTCTCGAAGTTGAAATATTCCATTTCTCATTTGAATATTTAGCACAAAAGTAAAAGAAAAAGAACTCAGCTAGTTTGTTATTCTTCGCCAAAAGCAAAACTATCCTCAACCTTATTTCTTCTATTACCCCTATTTCGATGAAATTGAAGCAGTCGTGACGCATGCGTAAAACGAAGAAAGGATTCGGCTTAGAAAACAGACAATATAGACCTCCGTAACTTTCCATAAACAGTTTCTCAGCCCAAAATGGTGGATCAAACTGGTTTTTAAAAGATTTAAAATTAAGCAACTTATCTAAAGGAAAACGAAATCGATACTTACTAAGCTGGATTCGTCCGGTGAGGAGAGGGTAAGCAACAGGACAGTTACATTCACAACAGTAAAATCTGACAGAAAATAGGGACCACTATTAGTGAGTTATGCTCAGTTATTGTACGTAATCTGACATTCAAGAAATAGCAAATTTGCATATTTTATTTTTTTATTCTCATATTTTATGCAATTTATTATGTTTCACATATTTTTGTAAAAGTTTATTATTTAACAAGTCAATTTTTTGTACTTTTAGATCTCGCCATGACTTATCCTGGAAAATAACTTTTTCGACAAATTAGTTTTTTTATAAATTGTATTTTAAAACTGTTATGTTATTAATATTTATAATATAAATGCTTTCACACGTTGTATTTATGTGTAATATTTAAGGAAAAAGGACTAAAATCATACAATAACATTTCAATTCATTCGTTTTTAAGCGCATAAAATGTTGCGTATCCAAAGGATTTAATTAGAAAGAAGGGTTTTGAGATGGGGAAAATGTGTGTCTGTCGGTCTGTCTGTGCCCCCTAATAACTTGAATGAATTGTCGAATTCGAAAAATTCATTTTGCATTCGAAAGATCTCGGCGAGGACATCTCAATTCTGAATTTCACTTTTTGATTTTAACATTTTGATCAGTTCAAAAAATCTTAACATTATTGCCTATAGGAAAAAACGAAGCAAATTATGTAAACTTTGGGCACGACATCCAAGTTCCTATGAGCAAGCATATTGGAAGAAGCTCTCGGCGTGAAATATTGCTTTGAACTATTTTTGTTCATTTTTGAACAGTTCAAAGAAAATTAACATTTGCGCCTACAGGGAAATTTCAATCCCATATCTAACCTATCCTGATCTAACCGATGGATTTTTTTGCAACAAACTTGATCGAAAAGATGATATGATGTAGAACATGCACAGATAAGAAGTTCAACAAGAACTGAACGAGCCTATTTTCCTATGAAATTTTGTGATCGGGATTTTTAAGGATATTTCTCAATGAGTAAATGAATGAGTGAAAGAATGAATGAATAAAGGAAAAGGTGAATGAATAAAGGAAAAGGTGAATACTCGTAAATGATGAAATAAATAAATGAGTGAATAAATGAAAAAATAAACAAATGAGTGAATAAATACATGAATGAGTAAATGAAGGACTGAATAAATGAAAGAATGACTGAGTGAGTGAATGAATATGTATTATAAGTTGAAAAAAGGTATACTTGAAGTAATTAAGAACTTTAAAGCTAAATGAGAAAGAGAGATAAAGAGATAACTAGATTTGAGTTTGAATTTGGTGTATACGGGGAAAGTAGGCTCGTATAGTTCTAGACGGAACTTCTTGTTCTTTCACGATTTATACTCCTTGCTTGTGCTTTTTCCTTGACTTAATTGGCTTCAATGTGTCAAATATTTCCCGTAAGGGTTTTTAAGTATTTAACAGATAGCTAGAAGTATATATATATATATATATATATAAATTATACATACAAGAGGCGCTACAAGTGAAAAAAAAAGGTTGAGGTTCCCTGCACTTAAGCAAACGACGAAATGCATTTGCAACAAGAGGGGCGAAACTAGTTTGAATTTCTAAAAATAACGATATCTCCGTTCCCTTCACCCTTCATAAAGGCTCAATTGAATCTCAAACTTTTTGAAGAAAATTTCATTTAGCAAATCAGGTTTTGCGATTTACAAAGATGTACATTAACACTTACTCCCGAAAACCCGATGTGACCTTACCGAGAAAGAAAAAATAATGCATAAATTTTCCTTCTATAAAAGCTTCTTATTGAAAGAAGGGACTGTCTTCAAGTTCGTGCATTTCTTTTTTGGTTTATTCCCCCTTCTTTTCCCACCAGAAATTAAGTTATATTTTCCCAACTAATAAAGAAAAAAAAAGAGCTCTTTTTGGCATTTCTATTTATAGAAGTTTCTATCTTTTGTCAACGAATACGTCTGGAATGTAATCGATCACTTTTCCAGTATAAATTCATTCAAATATGCTTGAAAAAATCTCCAATTTCGGAGCATATTTATGCCGAGAGCATCTGGAAATAATTCGAGCAAGTAAAAATTCGCGAGTTGTATGTTTTTCTGCTTCAAAACTTTAGGAGAGAGATCAAGGATAAGATTGATTTTAAATAAAATTTTCCAAGAAGAGAAAAGCGGAGTTGAGTTATTTTGTTTTTGCATGAATCGATCTGCGAATATAAAACTGTTTGCATCAGATTTGGAATTTTGACTGCCAGTTTTTTGATGGGCTATTCTATAGTGGCTTTTAGATATTTTTTCCTATATTACAAAAAAAAAGTAAAAACTATCTTGGGCTAATACATGTAGTTAACGGCCCGCATTATTAATGAAGTGGTGTGGAAAGGTGATGCAGAAATAAGTATGCGTAGATAAGAATACATAGATACGGTTTGCTTTAACTGTTAAAAAAATCCTTTTTTTTTATAACAAAGTCATTCCTTTTAACGCCTTTTATAAATATATATATATATAATTTTATAAAAATATATACAAACAAATACATATATAAAATTATATTATACATAATGTCTAGGAAAAACATTTAAATAAAGATTTTAAGCAGCTGTGACTCATAAAAGATGGATTTTGGATTCTACGAATTTACTATAAAGTATTATAATAGTGACGACAAAATTTAATGTGTTTAATTTTTTAATAAATTATTTAAAAAATCACCTAAAAACTAAATATTTTGAATTTTAAAAAATGCTATTTTAATTTACAACAGTTAATTCAAAATTAAACCAAAAAAAGCTTGTGAAATGAAAAGTACAATGGGACAAGGGTAAATAGATTTACAGTGAAAAAAAATGCTGTTCTTTTCCGTATTACAAGAGAATAACTCTTCAATTTTGCATCTTTAAACGGAAAAGAAAACAAAAAGATTTATAATATTTCCGAAAGAGAAGTTTTTATATATATATATTTTTTTTTGCCTAGTCTAATAACGTATGCTTCAAATACTTTATGTTGATAGTTACTGGTTGCCATACAAAAAGAGAATTAGTCGGAATTTCCACGAATAATCGCCTGCAGAGTTATTTCCCGCAACCACTATTTACGAGGTTTTATCGATTTCCGAACATTTTTTGCTCCGTCACGATCCTGTGATCGATCGTGCCCAAGAAATAAAGTAACTTCTACTTCTATGAAAACACATATATATATCTATGAAGAAATATTCTATTCCATGAAGAGGTATTCCACTTGAGCCATTTTTTTCCTTTCGTCTTCAATGATTAATAAATTAAAGACTTGAAGCATAATATTTTTTTTCATTTGCTTGTACTTTATGAATAGCATTAATTAGTAAGAAACAAATTTAAGAGTTTCAAATATGGAAAAGATATTTCATTTATTTTCTTGTTCTTTCCAAGGAGTAAGAAAAGAAGGCAGTAGCTCTAAAATGAAACCAGTCTTGAAAAAAACGTAATGAAAAGTTGCCAACCAAGTATGTCAGTGTTAAATACTCATACTAATGGAAAGCAAAATCATTTGACGAGTTTCTTCATTTTTATTTCCTTTCGTAGAAACGCAACAAAGTTTATGAGCACCCCTCCCCCGAAAAGTTTTTTCCCCTCCCCGAAGCAGCCTTATTAATGTGGGAATATAATTTTGAAACGTGCAATTATAAAAAATAAAACATTCAAATCAAATTACAAATGTAAAAATGTAATTTACTGTATTCATACAAGCCGCTTTAGGAATTTCTGCTTTGTGAATAAATCATTGAGAGAACCACTTTGAACTGAACCCGTTTCAAAGGTCTATATTTAGTGAGTAATTTATTGAGAGAATCGATTTCATCATTTGTTAAACCTTATATCGATCTGTCTTGTATAAAAATTTCACTATTTATAAATATCATAAAAAGATTTCTACGCAGCGTGCAGTTTACCTGCAGTGCGAACATGCCAACAGTAAAAACCGATTTACAGCATTAGTTTCCCCATTGATATAACTGTTCTTTGAATGCAAAAAAGTTTTGATGAGCTTCAGAACGCTGAACAGTAGCCGCAGTGATTGTTCATTCAAATCAAATTTCAAGCTCATAAATCAACTGATGTTCAACCAATCTAGTAAATATCTTTGCAAGGCAACAATTTGAGGATAGGATAAATGTAAGCCCAAATTTACTTATGCTCATAGGAAAACCTCGCTTACACAATGAAAACAAAAACTTCTTATAATTAATAATAATTATAATGAATTATAATGAATGTATTTTTCTATTCGGCAAAGTTGTCACATCTCGTAACAGTTCTCAAAATATAATTCATGTTTCTGCAATAGCTTTAAGTCTTTGCACTCGTAGGTCAATAGTACCTGGCCCGTCATTTCAATTTTTCCAGGGAGTGGGGAAGAGGGGGTATATGTTCAATGCATATTAAAGGTAAAAACCAACAACATACATTACAATACATGTCTGGATATTACATTGCACAGCATGAATACTTATGTTACTTTTCGCGACATCTGAATACAAATGATTAAAATTACAACTAAGGTTCTATATTTGACGAAATATTATGAAGTAAATTACGAAAAATATCTTACCTTGGGGTCGCATGCGCTTATCATACCTACTCTTATCAAGTAGGTAATCCAAAATTTGCTTATCCGTAAACCCAAGAAACCTGAAATAGAGAAGAAAAGTATCATCCATGGTTTCTGAAAATAACATCTGCAGGAACTATTGTTTAGGTCTCACACTCGATGTTTTAAAAAAAGAAGGAAAAGCTCCGAAGGAATTAACAATTTTGACAAGATAAGATTAACGTTAACCCTTATCGACTGAATTACAAGTATTATAATACATATTATCAAACTTCTCTATATATTAATAGGCGAGGGCAAAACAGTTAAGTATCATTTTCCCCTCTGTTTGTCAACCGATTCTCTTCCTTTTTTTTTGTTTAGTAGCTATTAATGAGTTTTAGAGTATCAATAAAATTTTTTGGCAATGCAGTAAAACTCCTTTACAGCGAACACCTGCGCTACAAAAGTATTTCGTAAATAGAGAGGTATCCGCAAAAGTTTTTTCTTTTTTTTTTTTTTTAGATTCAATGCTTTACTGCCGGAGAATTAAAAACTATCCGCCGAAGAGTTGTGACCACATTTGAGAGGCGTACTTTCGTACAACTCGTAACATTCTACAATATTTGCCCCAATAGTTTAAATTATTATTAATTTATTTTAATTTAAATAAGTTAAATTAATCTTGGTCCATTGTGGACTACTGTACCCCACGAATGGACTACTTTGTGAGTCTACACAACTTATTTTTTTACTCGTAATATATTCCAGGTGTTGTTGTAAAAAATGGGATATGACAACAAAGGTTTGATGTTCTTTTTTACTTTTTGCTTAAAAAATAAATAAATAAAAAGTGCAAACGTGGCTCATTGTGCCCCGATCTCTCCTATATATATGTGTGTATATATATCAACAGAGTCGGTACACAGAAAAATGTAAGTATCATATATTCTTAACATTACTATTTCTAGAAAAGTTATTGCATTGAACATAACCACTATAAACTGCATATTCATATACATTTTCAAATCTAAGTTCAAATTTTCTTTTATTAAACGTTACTGTTCCTTACACACAACAAAGCTTAAGCATTTTTCATTACGTAGCGCATTTTAATGTGTTTTTTGTACAGATATTTAGATACTTTTAAACAGCAGCGAATTTGAAGCTCATCTTTGGTTTTGCGTTGAAGAATATTTACTTTAACTACGGGAGTATTTGTATAATATGCGACGTTGTTTAAATACATTCTATGTATGAAATTATATGTTTTTGTAGCTGGAAATTATTGCATAAATATATTACTAAAACTTCTGGGATATATTTTTATGTATGTTGAATGTTATATGTTTGTGTAACTACGAATGTTTGTATAACAGTAGGTATACTGCTAAAACTTCTAAATTATTTGTCATGTTGTAGGTATATATAACCATATTTGTTTGTGCAAGTACGAATTATTTGGATAAATATTATATAGGGTGTCCCAAAATTTACGCAAGATTTGAGTTAAATTAATTCATTTAGCATTGGCAACTAAAACAAGTTAATAGTGGGACAGATGACAGTTTAGGGTAAGTAGAAATGCAGCGCTACACGAAAGAACAACGCGTTTTCGTTGTTGAACAATCCAAATACTGCGTGAGACATTTCCGTCTCGTGTATTCTCTCGTTTCGGTGACCAGAAATGGCCTAGATCTTGTGTGATTTAACACCATTCGGTTTTTTCTATGGGGTTATTTGAAGTCAACGGTCAATGTCAACAACCCCACATACCTTCGTGCATTGAAGGAGGAGATTCAACGCTGCATCGACGGAATACTCACATTTATGCAAAAGGGTCATGGAATATTTCGACGAAAGTGCGCATGTGCGAGTAAGGTCATGGAGGCCATTTGCCCGATAGTCTATTTCATACATAACCCCTGTGGGGGGCGGTCCGCCCCGGGCGGCACTGTTTCAGGGGGCGGAAAAAAGTCCGAAACGCCCATCTCAACAAAACACAATCTTGTTTTTCAATTTTTTTTTTTTTCGCAAACAGGGCGAAGTTATTTTTTTACGAAAATTACCGTCCGGTTTCGCTCTTTCTGCAGCCCCCTAGGTATACGTTTTGCTTTGCTTCCTTGCTATTCTTCTAAGTAGCCTATTATAAAGTCATTTCCGCGTCCGACTGTCATCAGAGTATTTCCAGATGATTCTGAATGACATGGGGCTAAAGGGAGGTGTAACAAAAAGCACTGATACGAGTAGCTGGAAAAGTATGAAGTACCCACAAGCCTTAAAGAGTAGTTTAAAGAAACGATAATAAAAAAATTGCTCAAATAGTAGCTGTAATCTTTTATTCGAACCCGCCCATTGAGACTGATAATAGCAAAACTTAATTGTCACTCACTGCATTCTATTCTCAAAGGGTTCACAGAAAAGAAATCCCTTGAAAGAACGCCGACGAATTCACCGAAGTCGGTTTATGGACCAATGGTCAAAAGAACTATTTTCACAGAAGTTCTTATTATTGTCTTATTACCCGACCGGTCGCCTACCGTGAAAAGCTGGTCGTAGGGGTTGTAGTAATTTTTCATTTGGCCAACTTGTTCTGAAGTGACATCTTCCCGTTTCTCAACGTTGTTTCTGCTCAAAAACAAAATTTGTATTTTGCCAACTCAGTCATAAGTAATAAACGAAACAAATTAGACTTTTTGTTCCTAAAAATTTTCTGCAGAATCATCTGAAAGTTCTCGACTTCAAATAGGAAAAAGTGACTTTAATTCATCCTGTTTTAGTTGCACAGATTCTGAGACAGCGCCAGAAATGATAAGATAGAGCATTTTTAGACAACCCGAACCCGACCGACGTTTAGTATTTTTGTAAGAAAAAAAAATCGATTTTTTTTTTTTTTAAATTGCTAAACTCATTAATGGAATTTGGATAGTCTTGAACTTTTGCAACTTTTAAAAGTAACTTCTGATTGTGAAGATGAGAGAGTCATTGTTTTAAAACGTTATGGCAAGTAGAAATATTCGGCAACATCGCAACTAGTCAGTAAAATTTATGCATTTCATATGTCTTTAAAAATGTTATTTATGTGTTCATAAAATGATAACTCATAAAGTAATAATTTAACCTATCTTGTAACTTTTTTAATTGCAGTTCGTTTAAAATTTTGATCTTGATGACGACGGACAGTAAATTATGCAATTCGACCAGCGTGTTTAGTGCGTAATATTTAATTTTTAATGATTTCGTGTTTATTCTTCAGAACTTGTAATTTCACACCAGTGGCCTAACTAGCGTCGACTTGAGGGGAGCTCAGATGGTTAAGTGGGGGCACTGGGTCAAATTTCAAGCATGTCGTATTATTTTGGGAGCATTAATGGAAGTTACGACTGGGGGAGCGCTTTTATGCTGCAGGATCAAGGGAGAGGGTGCACAAACAAACCAAGTTACTCCCCTTTTGCACACCGGACCCCCTGCCGCTTCAAAAATTTCTCTATTTCGTGTACACAATTTTGTATCCTAAGGATTTCATTTACTCTATTCTTTCTTTAACACTTCGATCGTTTATAATTTTACAAATCTTCATAAATTTAAAATTTTCATGAGCTAACGAGAGTAAGTTAAGTATTTTGTAGTTAGAATTTAAGGATTTGGGAGTTAAAAATACTGTTTTAAAAAAACAATAAATTTGTTGCATCTTTCTTTCTGCCATTGCCTTCAATAATTTATGCGACAGTTATAAATTATTAATGTTTGCAGCAAATGTTGTCAAACTATTAGCTGGGGCTTTAAACATAAGAAAGTGCCAAATTACTATTTGAAACTGTCCTGATTATTACTGAAATTACTGTTTGAAGCTTTAAGAGGTTTTTCATCGAAAACGATGTATAAACATTATTTGCAATGGGATGTCAAGACATACCTTCTGTGTAATACCAAACAATACATACTCATGTGATGTCTTCAAAAAATTATCTTGAAATGTTTATGAAACTTTTAAGGATCCGCTTTTTTTTTAAATGTGGAATAAAATATTTCCCATATTTTCATAATTCGACAACAACTTTAAATAGACAACAAGACGTATAGTAAACTATTCGAGAAATTTATGGCCATGACCAGTATCTTCTAATGTCTGAGAATATAGGCTAAAATTGCATTTTTGGCACTAATATCGATGAATTTTCAGAAAAATTCCTCTCCCTTTTCCCCAGGCCCAGCGTCACTAAATATAGCCTAGAATTGCGTGTTTTAGACTTCAATTTTTAAAATTTTCCGGGGGAAAGCCCCCGAACCCTCCTATCTGTGCTCAAATATTAGCTTCTAGATTTTTATTTAGCTTTTTCGAATACCATGACGCAATTCTCCAAAAAGAAGAATGCCGGATGGAAAAACTAGTTGAAATTTATTCAGCCTAATGTCTCTGAAAAATTTAAATGGCACATTAATTTTGAAATGACCTTTGGATGTGCGTGAACATAATATAAATATTATATAAATCTGGAATAGCTCGATCGAAAAAAAATGTGGTGGTCCCCAAACTCATAACCCCTCTGCCCCCCAGTTTAGGGGCGGCATTCTCAAATTTCGCCCCGGGAGCCACTAAGTCTAGTTACGCCACTGCATAACCCTATCCTACATTTTCAGTTAAAAAATGCAATCGGGCCAAATTAAACTGTGTTTCCTATTTAATTCAAATCTTGCGTAAATTATGGGACAACCTTTACAATCAAATATTGATTTGAGTACAAAGCTAAACAACGTAAAAAAGCACAAATTGCCAGAACAAATATCGCAAATAGCTATTTCGAGGCTACAATAGAGCCTCTTCCTCAGTGCTCAACACACAACTAGAAAATTGTGAGTGAACAGGCAATAACCAGAAAAACAGCCGGTATTTATACCAAATGAGTCGAATTAGAGATTAAACATTGGCTAATCTCTATAATCTAATCTATCTAATACGGTACTAATTTTTCTAGTTGTGTGTTGAGCACTTATTTTTTGCACTGATGAAGAGGCTTCGATTGCGATATTTGTACTAACCATTTGTGTCTTTCTACGTTGTTTTATCTTTGTACTCATATTTCAGCACAAAGCATTTTGATCATTTGTTTAATATAAAAATTGATTGTTGAAACTTTTGAGATATTTATCTTCATCTACCCATGAATACAGTAATCGGTTTAACTAATTCTTTTCAAGAAATGTCTTGCTTTTATTTAGCATAATAATCACCAAAAGAATTCTTCGATAGAGATATTGGTATTCAGTCGAAGTTTAGAAAATATTTTCCCCAGAAGTTGTAAATTACATAAAGAAGCTGCCGTACGTTCCGTTGCAGTTGTGGTCCATAAAATCATGCGGTGTCATAAAAAAATTTACGACTTCTTCTTTCCTGATCTGGTGAAATATCTTCTTGTGTGGAGAGTTTTATTTGACTTTTATGAGTATGTATTCAGAACATGTAAAACTCTATTTGGAATAAATAAGAAAAAGAACCTGATTTTGAGCGGTAAAGTCTTTTATCACAGGCGAGTTCGAAAATAATCGAGCCCAATAATGCAGCACGAATCGTTTGGTATTATCACGTAATACATTACATTGTGGAAAAAGTTTGGACTTGAAGAACTTAGGTTTGTTTTTTGAAACGACAAAAGTGCTTTTTAATTGTATGAATTCTTGTTTTCAGTGTCTTTTCTTTTGATAAAATGCTAACACTAAGCCATATTGAAAAATTGGGATCTTCTTTTAAACTTCCCCAAAACTAATACAAAGTGACATCGCTGTTGTTACGGATGCCACTTGGAAATCTAAACCCTCCTTGCAAAGCGACCAGGAATTAAGGCAGACAAAGTAGCCTCTTCCGTTTTTAGCCTACTTTCCCGTAAAAGTAAAAAATAAATAAATAAAGCATGAAAGAAGGCTTAATGTATCGTAAAAATGTCGTTAAAAATAAAGAAAAGTCAAAAAAAAAAAAGTGAAGTAATTAAATAAAGATTGAAAAATAAAAAATTTAAAAGTAGGGTTTTGAGATGGGGAAAAAGTGTCTGTCGGTCTGTCGGTCTGTCCCCCCCTAATAACTTTCGAACGAATTGTCCGATTCGAAAAATTCTTTTTGCATTCGAAAGATCTCGGCGAGGTCATCTCATTTACATATTGCACTTTTGAACAATTTTTTGTTCAATTTTGAACAGTTCAAAAATTTTAACATTAGCGCCTATGGGTGAAAATGAAGTAAATTATGTAAACTCTATGTACAAGATCCAAGTTCCCATGAACAAGCTCACTGGAAGAAGTTCTTGTCGTGAAATATTGATTTGAACAATTTTTGTTCATTTTTGAACAGTTCAAAAAAAATTAACATACCGCCTACGGGGAAATTTCAATCCTATATAATTCCTGATCTAACGGACCGATTTGCTTGGAACAAACTTTACCGGAAAGCTCTTATGACGCAGAACATGTACAAATAGAAAGTTTATCCAGAACTAACGAGCCTATTTTCCTATGAAATTTTTTGATCGGGATATTAATGAATGATTGAAGGAATAAGCAAAAGAATGAATGAATAAATGAGTCAATACATACATGAATGACTTAATAAATGAATGATTTAATGAATATGTATTAACCGTTGAAAAAGGTATATTTGAAGCAATTAAGAACTAAAGCTAAACGAGAGAGACAGAGAGCGAGATAGCTAGATTATAAATTTGAATTCGGTGTATACGGGAAAGTAGGCTCGTATAGTTCTAGACGGAACTTCTTGTTAATTTTATCAATGACTCGTAACTTTCCTTCCCCCTATAGCATATTTTTTTCTTTTCTTCTTTGCTCCATTTTATTCACTGTAATTGCTGTGCAAGAAGCACACATCTCAGCTGCGCAATCAGTCTATCGAGCGATAGGTTATAAAGCAACTGTGTTAAGAGAAAAAAGGTGCTTAAAAATCTCTTTTTGTTATCAACATGAGATTGTGAAGGGGGAGAGGTCATAAGAATAAAATTAGGTTTGGAAGAGGAGGAACGCACTTCTGACTGGGGAATATGTTTACTTTTCAGGAATGCTAAAGAATCTGGAATACAAAGGTTGATAACGCTATAAATGAAGTTACACACGCGTAACTAGACTTCTGAAAATGGAACATAGTTAAGCATTGAACTGAACATTCCCTGACAGATTGAGCTCCACCCATGTCAAGAGAAACAAGTCAGGGCGATTGCACCCGGTTTTGAAATCAAGCTATATATTCTAGGTTGAAAGACAGAAAAAGCATGAAAAAGGTGTACATCATGCCTAGCACCGTAGGGCTTTATCTGTTTGTGTGTCTGGTGGGGGGATGGGTGCTCTTTGGCTAGAATATTTGTCTGCTCGGGCTTTGGGTTTATTAACTATGGCAAATAAGGAATCACCTGTAATTGGCAATGATAAAGGGTGGTTTAAACGTAGGGGGACATGATAGTCACCGTGGTATACTGAGGCGCGGTATAACGGGTTTTACTGTATTATAATTTTTTTTTTCATGCTACGAATCCAAAAAATATGTATTCATTTATTGAGATGGTTGTTATTAATACATCGATTACTAGGTTCTGTAAAATCGTAAAAATTATAGATGCGGTACACTGTTGTCAAAAGTTTGGGAAAATATCTAGTGATGGAGTCAATTTTAAAGACAACAGTTTGTTTTCTGGTTCAGGCCCCTCGTTAACACACACGAGGAGCTTTATAAAATTAAGTTTTGCTTCGTTTGAAAACAAATCTAAAGAGAGAGTTGAATGGTACATTCCAGCAGCGCGTAGCGCTTTTTCTGGGTGTGAATGTGACGTGGCGGTGAAGGCAGTCAGGGGGTGCGAAAGTGATGTATGAAGGGAAAGGTTAGTATGAGGGTTACACGAAATAAGATAACAATGAGCAAGATAATTGAGGGAAGATGTGTGGTGCGTACATATTTACATGACCGAAGTTTAAGAGCTCAAACCCGCATCCTGCGGATGGTATGAGAGAATTAAGGTTCTACGCGTTACTATATTTTTTTAATATAATTCATAAATATAACTGGTAGCCAAAGGAAAAATTCATATTGATAACAAAAATTCACTTAGTGCATAAAATTACATATAATCATCTCTCTATTATGTCAAATTTTTTTTTCATTAGTACAAATATTCATTGGAAGTCCCGAAAAGAGCTTTTACGTTGAAAAATAAATTATTATTACTATGAGCATTGCAAACGATCTAATTATTTGTGTGTGAATTACCAAACATATCCAATATATTTCAGAAGTTTTTTCATGCTAGGGTTCACATAATATTCATACCTCATCTCATCCTCATCCCACCTCTCATCCTTCGATTTTTTGGGAAAAATTAGTCACTTGTTTTTGTTTTTTTGCAGCGAAAACACTTTTTCTTGCAATTTCCCTTTGTAGTTTTTTCATGGTTCCCTTTTATCCATTGGTTGCACCGGCGCAGTAACATTTGGGATCAAATTTTCCAAAAACATTTCCCATCAAAAGATTTAGGCATACTGGTACCTGGGTATGCCGCAGTTTCGTCAATTAACTAAACAGTATTTTATTGAAACTTTTTGAGTGTAGATGTTTACTCACTTGATGCACAAAGATATTTTCGAACTATTCATTAACTGTTTCTTAGTTCATTCATCCACGTGTCGGTGGATTTTCAAGATGCAGAAAATCGTCTGCGCCCTCATCGTATGATTATGCGGCATGTAAACGATCCCTTGAGTAGCCCTTTGGCTTGGGCACTCTAGCTAAATTAAAATTCTAGTACAATTTCGCAGCTACAGTGTTCAAGTGCTATTCTTTCAGGGAACTGGACGTCGAAATTCTCGTGCGGCGATGGTACCACACTCACTGTGAGGTTGGAGGGTACCAATCTCTGGGAAACGCACTAGATCTGCAATGGCGGTCAGTCAAGTGCAGTCCATTGGGAGGGAAAAGTACATTTATCCAAGTCCCCCCCCCCCCTTAGATGCTCACGAAAAACGGGAAGTTTACAGTACTCTTTCCCCCAATGGTGAACTTCTTCTGATATGAAATGTCTTCATTTAAATTGCATGCTACCTACTCGACTATAATTGCTGCGTCAGGCTGCATGGTTTTACAAAAGACTATAATAAGTAAAGAGAAAAACTACAGAATAAAGTTATATTTACTTGTTGTCTGAAGCTCCAATTTGGAAAGCAGACGCCACCTGGATTCCCATAACTGTCAGAAGAAGAACTGCCCACATTTGGACCCCTATGAACAGATCAGAAAAGAATTGAGTCGTTAAAGCAAACCAAAATAAGAAGGGACAAATATTTAGTTTATTTTAACACGGATATCTTATTCCAAGCAATATTCTATCACTGGTTATAAACATATCGCAGGTTCAAAATTAAAACGACACTTCTGCAAAAATCGATTTTTTTTTTTTTTCTACGATTTACTATTACGAAGTAGATTCATAGTAAAAATTATAAAAAATGATTTAACTGAAAACAAACTAAATGGGCTTTGATTCTACTGAGATAACATTTTTTTTTTTGCTAAAAAAAACTTTAAAAATGCTTTCCTGAAAAGTAGTTTGATTTGCAGAAGTGTCGTTTTGATTTTGAACCAGCGATAGGTCTATGCCAGGGTTTCTCAACCTTTTTTGACTTGTGGCCCCCTTTGAAGCGTCAAAGTCTTCCGTGGCTCCCCTTAAATACCAAAGTCAGTAGTGCCCCTGTGATTATTTTTGGGTGGAGGGGGAGCAAGGTCAGTGTTACATTGAATGTCCAATATTCCATATCTGACGGATCCGCACCGGTTATCCGGCTCTGATTTTTGAGACATATAAAATCCATACACATTTTTAAATATTCAAAAATTCCATATACATGCTAATCAGTTTATTTGTAAAAATCACATTCGGCATGCCGGATAACCAAAACTTTCGTACAGTGGTTTGATCGAACTCGAGATATTTAAAAAGCGGTCGAACACTGGATATTCGATGCTCTCCCCTTTAGTGCGACAGTACATGGTCATTATTTTATTTATGTATGATCATACATAGAATAAGGCACAAAAAGTACTAAAAATGGAAAAAAAAGGAACATTTGTTACTTTGAGAACAAGTAACATCAATTAAAGATACATGACTACAAAGAACAATTTTTAAAAAGGCATATATTTTCGATATTTAAAGTGGATGCTTTAAAAAAAGGCAATGTAAAAGAATGTGTTCTGCTCAAAACACGTGACAAAAACATTACTAGCTCTCGGAGTTGAAGAAATAAAAAATTTGTTCTACTAATAAATGAAACGGTTTAGCAGTACATAAACTATTACTTTAATTTCAATAAAATACCGGTTTCAGGTCATGTACTCTCAGTACTTAAAAAAATAGTTCTATTTAATGTAAGATATTTAAACTTTAGATTTAAAACACATACCATTAAATGTACATTCATTCATTAAAAAGCCAAAAAAATTGCGTTGTACTGAAATATCCAATGCAAAAATCAATGTTATAAGCACAAAACGGATATAGAAATCACTTAATATTTTCACAAATTTTTTGGATCACATAGAACTCGTTTTTCAATGCAAAATGCTATCTTATTTAGTATGAAAAGATATTCGTGGAAAAACATTTTAAAAAAAAGTAAATTTCATGGATGCCTTTTCCAAAAAAGTGGCTCCTTGTAGCTTGAAACACATGTGTGCCACTTTTACTGCTATTCTGTGCTTCTATCGTTGATTTTATTCATTAAAAGTTTAATCATTAAAATTTAATTCTATTTTTTTTCTATGATTTTATTCATTAAAATTTAAAAGTTGATTAAGTTTAATTTATTCATTACGTTTAAAGGTAGCATCAAAATAACTCAATAAAAATGCTTTTGTCTTTCCCCTGAATACGTAATTAGTAAAATAAAATGTGCGATACACAACAAAACTCCAATACAATCCAAAAATGCACATAGGCAAATTGAATAAACTCATTTGTTTTGCACTGAAAAATGGGTTCCATTTATCTCTTGAACACGTGTCTGCAAATTTCTGTTGCTGCTTGTAAATTTTTATGTTGTTTTGAGATTTTTTATGTAGTTAATATTTCTTGGCGCTAAAGCGACGAGTTGTTAATGCAAAATGCTTGTAGAAACACAAAATATATGCTATATTAAAAACGTGGGGTACTCAATGCAAAGAAACGTTGTTATTTTGAGCGTCTACTAAATTCAAAATACGACTTTTCAAATTCTACTTGAAGAGTAGGACACAAAGCCTGAGGGCCACCTGCGGCAAACTGGGAGTCACGTTGTAACACACAGAGCTGGGGCAGAAGAACATAAACCTTAGCTTTTATCCTATGTACCACCAAAACAGCATTACATCTTGAATCGTTCACATCATGTGACATTACTATAGGAGTATCAGTACATTGACTGAACTGTGGTTACAATTTCTTTCTCTGTTGACGTTAAAACACTATCAACTTGAAGAAATGCACTGATAATTCTTCTGTCTTTTGAAAAGATAGAAGAACTAGCGGCTCTGTATCCGCTTAAGGGCACTACTAAGTCACAAGGTCCATTAAAAGAAGTTGCATCGACATTGAATCTAGTGTTTCAACTAAAAAAATGGACGACGTTGCAGCAATGCTTAGAAAACAAGAAGATTTAGTAAAATTGGTTGATGATAAATTTTATCTGCGTTAATTATCAGGCGAGTTTATGCTCTAGGTCTCTCAAAAGGAATCATTTAATGAAAGTGGGCGTCAAAACAGTGAGCTTCATTAATTCAAACGGCTGAACCACCAAAAATTCCAAGAATTTCTAAAGTCTCAAAACTCAAACCATGATGGTGTTAAATCATGGTAGCCAGTTAAAAGATAGCTGACTTGCGCTGAAACGTTAAAAATAGTATTGATTTGTAGCAATAAATGCAATCACCCTTTGAAAACACCGCAGTATAAGACATTGTACCCCCATTTTAAAGACAAAGAGTGTGCTTGCGATTTCTGCGTTTCTAATTGATTATAACTAGACACTAAAATAACATTAAACTCGTTTACAAAGGAAACAGAAATTTATTTAAAAACATGCATAATCCTATTTCTGCATTTCAAAGAAAATTTGAAAGGAACTTTATAGAACAATCCTTTAAGAGAAAAAACTTTATTCACATTCCAACATTATCATTGAAACAATACGGATAAATATTTTTCCTTGATACCTGACTTAAACTTGAAAACCTATTTTAGAATTAAAATAATGATATAAACTTTTTTTTTTCATTTGCATTTGCCACGCTATTTGCTGTAGACGTGAATATGTTATCAAGAAGATTACTGAAACTAAACATAGTGAAATATGTTGTAATGCACAGTTAGAGGAGAAATTATATCCAGTTAGTTGGGATTAGCTCTACGTATTTGGACAAGAGCAAATCGTGTTTTATAATCATGCTCTGTCAATATGTTTTGCTTGTTGGAAACACTTATGAATGCGCATTGCTTCATGGACGCATGAAGCACATCAAATCGGCTTCAAGAACATGAAGTACTAATGTTCATTTAAAAAACTATAAGGGTGTATTGACAACTTCAATCGAGACCAATACTGATGCACTTAGTTTTGCAACACAAAATCATACTTCTCACTAAGGTAAAATCTTTTTTAATTGTATTAGCTCTGAAATTTGGCCGGGTTACTGAAAAGGTTGGCCTGAGCTTTATGGTCTTGAATGCTTTTATTTTACGTCGAAAGAGCAATCATACTAGTGTATTTCACTGTTTTTACACTTCACTTCGATTAAAGATTGCTTTTTGTTTTACAATTGTTATGATAAATGGTGTTTTAATAACCACCTCTGAACTTGGTTAGCTTTCATTAATTTTTTGTGCAGTACTTGAAACAGATCTTAAGGCGATTTTGAAATTTTTATCGTTAATCAAATATATACTTATACACGTATTTGACGGGAAATATATATATATTTTTTTTGCCTTTAGTTTGTATCTGGTATCAAAAATGTTTATTTTAGAACGATTTCTTAACTCGTCTGTCCGCGGAATTTTGCAATCGAATGTTCGACCATTTCCCGATAAGCTATTGTTCTGAAACTTTACATAGAGCTCAGAACCAGATGACAATGCAATATTCTACCACTTTTATCATGATTTGATGAGTTTCTGAAGTATTTCCAATAAAATAAAATTGAATATGGCGATCAGTTCAGAAAAGTAGTAAGGATAATTGCGTTGTACATCGAGGTTCTGAATAAATTTCTACGATTGCGAAATTTCACCTATCAAAAACTAAAAAGTAGAAAATTATATTACATAAATAATTTTTTTATATAAAAAACAACATTTTTTTTGCGCATTAAAAAGGTAGAAAATAAATTTTCCATGAGCCTGGCAGAATTTCTGAATAAATTGGTCACATTATGGCAACAGAGTTTCTAATTCTTATAAAACGAAACGTTGTGCGCATGTAATCAAACATCAAGACTTTTCTAACATACTCAAATTTTTATGAAAGAAAACCTGGTTAATAATGTTTCATTCTATCATAGTCAATTTCCTTCATTGGAGATATGAATAAGATTTACTCTAAATGAATTGAACTATACATATCTTGAACAAAGTTTTAAAATGAAAATACTTCTATAAGCCCAATTTATGTTTATATGTAACAGATCATAATCACAACTTTGATCAGAATTCATTTAGCTATATCATTTATACTGATTATAATGTTATAGAAAATTTTCAAAAATTAACAAAGTATCAAAAATAATTGATCTGCATAGTATATCCTCATTAAAACTTTATATATACATCAATGATTCTGTAAAACAAACGTTCATAACATAATAATATAAAGAATTCATGCGCCCAACGTTTTTCGTTTTATAAGATTTAGAAACTTATAAAACGAAAATATTATTGGTTACCATAATGTGACCAATTTATTCAGAAATTCTGCCAGGCTCATAGGAAAATGATTTTCTACTTTTTGGTGCGCAAGAGAAACGTTCTTCATTAAAAAAATTTATTTATGTAATATTATATTTGGATTGTGAAAAAATTTCATGAAAAAAGGGATTATTAATGAAATAAGGATATCATATAGGAAGGAACTCGTCCATTCCTAGATGGCGCAACTAAAATTAGTTTACTTCATGCATTGTTTTTGTTTTACCATCTAGAAACAATCTGTCTAACTACAGAGAAAACTTACCTATCACATTAATACCCAAAAAACATTTGCAGTATTCGAATCGACAAAATTAATTCGCGTCGATCTTGATGGAATATTTATTTAGTACTGCACTATTTAGTTACTAAGTACCCTTCCAACCCTGACCCTTAACAAATTTTAAACCTCTGTTAACATCGCCATTCATTACTATATCTCGATGATTAATCCACATCCACCAGTTATTTTAGCTGCAGATTAAATATAAAAAGTTTAAAATGCTGTGCTGTTCTAGTTACGTCTAAATTCTTAGTACATTACAGAATTAAAGGAGTGATTGGACGTTTCACGCCTACAATGAAATTTATGAAGTCTTTTCTTAAATACGAAATACACAAGAAAAATGCAAAAAAATATCAATGTACGCAAAAATGCAATAATTTATTTTTAATTTTTTCAAAATCTCTGTGATCAACCCCTTAAAATTCGAATGATTTTTAAGGAAACAAAGCAAAAGTGTTTTTCTTTATTTTCATTTCAAGAAAAATATTGAAACATTATGTGTAAATTGTTTATTCATTACAGCTGGTTTATTACACAATCTGCTGCTGGCATCTGGTGTGTAAAATAAGAAAAAAACATGGTCCAAGCATAAGGCATCGATTGCTTATAAGTTTTTGATACGTTACTTTTTGAACAAACAGAGTCAGAATTATCACGGAGACGAGAAAGAGAATCGAAACCGAACCCCGTCGCTCTTATGGATGCGTGAGGATAAAAGTTAGCATTCTTGAGTGCAAAACGATCAAGTGACAAATCAAAACGTGCTTATGCTACCGCATTTGATGTATGAACTTATGCATGACCTATACTCCCCCCCCCCCTTTTTTTAATTGTCTGCACAACACACGAAATACAACTCAACAAACGAATACCACCAGGACATTGGCAACTTATTTTATCCTTCGTTAACAGCGACCGCGATAATAACATATATAAGGACAAACTTAACACAAGATGAAAATGAAGATGAACTATTACAAGCTACAATTGAAGAAAATGAAAGTGCAGAGTGAGAAAATGTTAGAAACGAAATCCATCTTTTTGCCAGAACTGGAATGCAAAAATACTGAATGTTGTTCCAAAATAGACAAGTTGTAGTAAATGTCAACAATTTCATATGGGAAATAAATACCATAATTATACCAAATATGTGTAATATGTCAGAGATATGTCACAATATATTAAAATATCTATGTAGTAAACTATATGCTTTTTTTTTTTCGTGAAGAAAGTTTAGTAAGTTAAAAAATGTTTTAATTTTTTTAACGCAACATGCCTCAGTGGATTTTACTTTTTTGTAGAGACCAATAATGGAGTGAAATAATGGCAAAAAAATTATTTCAATATGTCGATGCCGCAAGACGTTATGACAGTTTGAATTTTGGTAAAATGCGATATTTTTCAGATTTTGGCCATATTTTATTAAAAGCGCATTCAACTTGCCTCAATGATAGTTACATTTTTTGAAAGTGCTAATTAATTAATACCTACCTTTCACCTGACACCACTTTTGCCATGGCAACTAGAAGACGCAAGCCGTTGTCAGGCCTTAAAAATGCTGAAAAATGCCGAAAACGCCCATTTTTATGACCTTCAGTGACCTTGCGGCAACGACTTGCCACAATCTTATCATCCATTATATAAAGTTTAACCCTTTTATTCTCCATACCTAAAAATAATTTGGAGGCAGATTGTTTGCGCAAAGAGTTGTGGCTCATAACGAATTCCATGTCTTAAAAATTCGCTCAGTTTTTGCTCGCACACATTGACCTTTGGGGGTCCATAACAGCTGAAAAACTCAACTTTAGAACAAATAATGCTGGATTTGGTCTTCTCATAAGACAAGTATCAGCTGATAATTCTTTGAGAAAAATCTGAGATGGCATGAATCACCCCATAATGCTAGGTGTGAGTTTCTCAGATTCTGGCTCTTAATTATGTAATACAGGACATCCTGTTGCCAATCAAGTATTGCAAAACAAAGCACTGAAAAGACTGAAAAGTTTTAAAATTGTCGTCAGTAGGATTCCCTTTCAATTTCCAGAACAAATAATAATGGGGAAATTCTTTTTGATCTTATAATACCAACTTCAATGAACCTGAGCTTGCTGGAAAGACCTACGCAAAAATTTTATAGGAGGAATGTTATCTGTTTTTACCGTCGCTCATTCGCCCGAAAGCGGAAAGCGCTTCATTGATGTGTTCGTTGTCATTTTCTTTTATTGCCTTGGATGGAATCGCTCGTTCACCAAGGCGCCACTTTGACCCCCTTTAGATGCAAGAGATGACACCGGTCCGAATCTCTGATTATCTTAAATGTCTTTATAAGCAAAGATTTCCATTTGGGATCAGACGATATTTTTTGTAAGAATCAAGGTAGAATGCTTTCATTTAATGAAATAACATTCGTGATTGACATTTGCCTGCTAGAAGCGCGTTTCCGAGTTTGAGGTTTTACTATTGGTTTTAAAGTTCAAACTGCGACAAATATATGATTTAATTTCTATTATAAAAAGGAAAGAGAAGAAAATTGTCTTGATCTATCCAGGCCTATGCCCTGAACTCTGAAAAGGTAGGGGTTCAAATTCAAGGAGACGGGTTTTCCATCCTTGGTCATATTTAGTCAAAGAAATTAATCGTGTGACCAAATGGTCAAATTTGTCATTTCGGCTGGGTGACGACAGTGTCCATACATTGTTATAGATTTTTAAAGAAAATTATTTAATCCATCGTATTATGCAACCTTTTCTACAAAAATTGCTGATTTCTTGTCACAATATTCTTGTCATTTGAAAACTCAAATTCATTTAGATCTCGCGGGAAATATTCTAATATTTTTTGAAATTAATGCATTGAATTTTCTGAACTTTTTCTTTCTTTCTTTATTTATTTATGTTTCCATGGGTGGGGTTTAATCCCCAAAACCCTCCCCTTTTATCCCCACGTTCTGTCTTACAACACGTAATTTCTTGAAAGAAAGATACCAGTGTTAGGGATTTATCACTTTTGTACGCGGCTCAATAACAGCAAAATTTTATTTATTATTCATTTATGTTCAAGAAAGAAGAATGCTTTATTTCTAGTTTTCACAGGAGCACGTGAAACAAAAAAGCAGACTTTCGGTAAAATCCCTTCGTAAATCAACACGTTGTCGCTCCCAGACCTTTGACATCGATATCGTTGGTCTACCGACGGCAAATACTATAAAGAATTTGACGATGAGTTTAAATCGACGTTTTCTTTTATGTATTTGTTTTGTCGACCTTTAGCGGACTAGGAAATTTGTAATTGCTGTTGTGATTGTTTTTGTGTATTTTCATGATAAGTTGAAAATAAAGTATAAAACCCATCAATTTGTCGTGCTGTCAGATTGAAATTGAAAAAAAAAACATCTAAATCCATTGCGACAATGTGGAAAGTTTCAGCTATCATTTCCCCCTGCAGTGTGTAACTTCAAAATTCATGAATAAATGTTTCCCTCTAGGTTCCTGCTACTGTATTTTTTTTTTCGTACATTGCTACATCCGTTATATGGAAAATTCAGTGCTTGAGTAAACAATATCTTTACTTCACCCACATTATGAGGTTTGAAGTCTAATTTTATCCTATTTGTAATTTGAAATTAACTTATATTTCGTAAAAAAAAAAACAATAATATATTCATGTGTTGTCTTCAGATGTGACCAATTCGCTCTATATTTTATTATAAAACATTATGACTATTTTAAATTTGATTAAAATATTACATAATTTGTTCCAGTACTTAAAATATTGCATTGTGCAGTTAGTTACAATGTATACTAATATAGATACCAGGTGATAAATAAAAAGAGAGCTGTTGAAATTCCTGATAACTGGCCGTATTTCTTGGGCACTTTCACTCTGCAAAATTGTACAGTAGTGGCTAATAATAGAAAACTATAACTTACCTATCTATAAACCTTTGATGTGGAAATTAATTTCAGAGAATATCTAAATATGGGGCCACATTCAACTTGTTTATCTTTTTCTCCCTAAACAATCTGGAAACTACTGAAAACACGATATTTCATTAACCATACAAATAATGTGCATCTAATGTGACAACTATTTAAAAAGGCTGTGTAGTTCTACTTTGAATATTTCTGTGAGTTACTATGCCCATAATACCTATTTTATCTACAGTTCACGTTGGATGAAATATGTGCAAATGACTCATCTAAATTTTTCGAATAATGTTATATTATTGGCAACTTAAATTCACTTATTTTTTGTAGGACTTGCTTTTACACATTAAACGAGTGCTAAAAGTTTTTGAAATGCAATTAAGTATATTGAAGTAAAAGTGTTGCATATAAAAATGAAGTAAAAACAGTTGCGCTGTTGACTGAAGAATTATTAAGGAATATCACTTCAAAATATTATTTCTGAAACTTTCTTTGCACGTAAATTTTGAAGCATTAGACACATAATTATTAGGAACAAGATTAGAAGGAACATAACTGATTCGCAATATACTGATGTCTAATCAATGGAAATTGTAAAAAATATTCGCAGAAATATAAAACATGGTTCGGTTAATAAAGAGGTAAACAATTTAAATAGAACGTTTCCTTCGTAGATGGCAATAATAACGTGTTACTGTTGCCATATATTAGAGATGAAAGAAAGTTTTTAATAATATTTTCGTTTTCGTTTTACCTAATTTTTATTTATTTGCTGTAATTTTTAAAACTCGATAAGAGAAAAATTAAAAACAATAACTTTCGTAAGTAAATGTGTAGAACAGGTCCTTTTTTTCGTTTAATATAACATTAAATCAAAACGAAAGCGCAGATTACCAGTGCCTTAATTTAGCTACAATGCTATTCTAACACGAAATGCTGACTACTCATTCCAAATAATGTGCGATTAACGTGTCATCAAACTACATTTTCAAATGAGCTCTTACCTTGGCCAAACCCCAAGTGTCACTCCTGAAAGTGTACCTACAATCCTTCAAATGCGAATCTTTTCGAATTTGCTTTTGCATTCTGTCAGATAATTGGAATGCCGCCATTTCTTCGTCCACCAATCGTCATATCGAGCTTTGAAAAGAGAAAAATGTTCTGTGGATAAACATTCATGATGAATGGGTGGTTTTGAATGTTCTACATCCTATTGAAATGTACACAAACGTGTATTACTTCGTATGTTTACAGTGTATTACATTCGGATTTTGAAAATTATCTGCTGTAATTGGAAAATGTTTCCTTGAGGAAGCCTTGAAGTTAGAGCCGCAGCAATTTCAAGAAAAAAAGCAGTATATAGTGTCGTATCACTATTTTTGAAATATCGTATCAGTATCTTTGAAAAACGTCGCAACTTCTAAAAACGTAGCTTTGAGAAAAAGTGGAATTGAAAAATTTCGGGTTTTCTAAAACAAGCTTTGTTAAGTATATTGCGCACCTTGCAATATTGGCAAACCCTTTCTCCCAGTTTATTTTCGTTGACTACAATGTCCTTGATTAGTATACCCCAAAACTTTTCTAACTAAAACATTTGCTTTATTTCACATGTTCAAAATATTACTGATGAACAAAACTATTCGGCAGTGTACTTCAGCTTGGTTCTACATGAACGCATATAATGAATGTTTTGGGCGTCAACTCCCCCTCCCCCTACCATCGAACCCTTTGTTTTCTCTTATTTTAAGCAATATTTCCGATCTAAGTATGCTAATATGTATAATTAGCAACTGTCGCTCTACGTACCTTGCGGTTGTTCATGGAGTTAACACCCTTTACGCAGCAAGTACAGCAGGTCTGCCGTTTTGACCTTTTTTACTTTTAACGTGATTTTTATTATTTTGAAATATATCCTGAAATGTAGTAAAGTCAAAAAAGCAGCTTTTACGCATGTCCTAAGCCGCTTCCAAAAGCTCAAACTTAGCCCTGCTCAAGTCTAGACGCTGCGAAACATGAATGCGTCCCATACTCTAATAAATGTCGATTATTCCAACGAAAACTGAAACGCTTTAGAAATATAATCTTGAATACATTTGAAGTGATTGTTTTTAGTTCGGAGAGAAAATTAGCATTTAATTGCCATCACAGTTTTCTTAATTTAGAGCTTATCTCCCATAGGTTAAAAAAATCCATCTGTAAAGAAACCAAGCATTCAGTGTGCTGAACTTTTAAATAACTTTTCGTAAGCATCTAGAAGATCCCTAAAGTCAAAGTACTCTGGACATTAGTTTAAGAAAGACATAATCATCAAAACTTGCAAATGCTTCATCTTCTTGGAACTTTGCCGAGGTAATTTTAGAGAGGCCAAAGTATTTGAAAGAAAACTGACTGATGATTCATCATCAGATTTCACAGAAAATACTAGATTTTTTTGGCTGCGATTACGCAAATTTTTCTTACTTTATCTTGAAAGAAATTTGTTTCATTAGATTAACTGAATTGGCCATTTTTTCTTAAAATTATCCTCATTAAAAGAGCACGCTGTTGGGAAGTTGCTTTTAAAAAAAAAATCAGGAGCATTAATAACATTTGTTAATAATGCTCAAGCATTAAAATTGTTTTTGTTTTGAAAGGCGTCAAACCAGTCTGAATACCGTGTCACGACGTTTGCCTAAAAATTTTGCTTTATCCCCATCCTATAAACCAGAAAGGAAATCAAGACCTTCTTTAAAGATGAAAACGAAACGACTTTCGGTTCCTACGGAGCACTAAAAGTGAGGTAGCAATAGCCGGGGTTGCACTCAGTAGACTAAGAAAGATAAAACGTTTTGTGTCACAAATTAGTGAGGAAAATTTATTATGTGTGGTTGAAAATGTATTTCACCAGCAAAGGATCACTCCTTCAGTGCAACAAAATGGATGCATATTTATAGAGAATGCATTCAAGAACTAATACATTGACCAAAATATTTGAGCTCGGAACAAAATGTTTTCCTATAAGAAACATCCAAAATCTACATTTTCATTTATACACGAAAGTCCTAAACCCTCTTGATCTGTAACAGGAAACATCATAATGCGTGAAACCTGGATATCTGTGAACGTAAAAGGTAAATGAGCCGGTAGTGGACACAGTTAAGAAAATTTTCGTACTCTTTTAGGTGGCAAAATTTTTTCCAGGGACTTACATCAATATTTGCATATTTAGCTTAATCGCCAACTATTTCTCTAAAAATTAATTGCCTATAAAATGTCATTTGATGAAAAATTACGATTTTTACGTCAAATTTACTAAACGTTTAACTTGTATCTATAGTGGACATTTATAAGACACGTATTTGCATTAGTAGTGGGCAGAAATTAATATCATCTATTTTATGCTGTTAACTTGGAGAAATAATTTTTAAAATGACTAAGAGACCATTCATAAATGACGTCACGCTTTTTTCCCATATATTTTCCCCAAATCCCCAACCTTATTATGGATCGGTTTTAGTAAAGAGCAGCAAATGTGACCGTGGTGGAGGCAGCTATTAAATATTATGATCCATGTACTTGCATAGATGCTCCACGCCAACTTTAGTTCTATTAACTAACACTAGGAATCGTTCGCTATATGTTCTGCTAATTTCATTCTAGTTTAATGTTATATTCGCTTATTTTAGGAGCTTAAAGATCTAAGTGTCCACTACTAGAGCAGTGTCCACTACCGGGGCCCTGGTAGCCTAGTGGTTAGCACGTCGGACTTCCACCTGGAAGGTCGCGCGTTCGATACCCACTGAAGACCACCATGTATACTTGGAGATATGTGCATGTAAAATCCGTAGACCCCACTACCTCTCCCCGTGCGTAAGCAATCCTAAGGCCTCGGCTAACAGGTAGGGGTCTGGTGGAGAAAAGTGTCCACTACCGGGTCATTTACCTTATGTGCTGTGTGAATTTTTTGCATAGCAAATAAACGTAACAAATTGTACTCAATGTGGGCTTGGTAGCAGGAATGGCAGAAGTACCAGATACAGACTTATATCAGAAAATTATATCAAAAAATTATTACTTTCTTATGAGACCTCCATTACACTCTGTGGTAGCATCGCCGAAAGCCTTATAGTGACTCATGAATTCTAAACGTTTCGTGTTGTTGTTGCTAATGCCACTTGGAGATCCATGCTCCCTCGCAGGGCGACCAGGAATTAAAGCAGACAAAGGCCTAACGTTTACTAATGAGCTCCGCTAGGGTAGAAGTACGACTTTGCTCATGCGGTCTCCTAATTTTGAACCAGATCTCAAATGAGAGATCGTCACCAAGGTTGGCCCTCCAAGAGGTATTAATTCAAACTTGGAAGACATTGGAGCAACGACAGATTTCACCAGAGCAATCAAGTTGCGCGAGATAGTCACCCTCCCAAACACTGACCGCGGCCAGTGCTGCTTCACTTTCGGTGTGTTATAGTCGTTTCGTTTTCAGATTTAGAGACGGTTTTGGTTTTCTTTCAGGTTTATAGGATGAGATAAAGCAAAACTTTTGGTCGAACGTCGTGACACGGTATTCACACTGATGTTAATTGCCTTTTGCAGCTCCAGACTAGACCTGGATTTTTGAAAGAGCTAAGAGATCGCAGAAGAGTTTAATCGCATATCATCACTGGACTTGCTCTAATGAGGTGACGGCTCGTTACCTCATTACAGCAAGTCTCTTTTGTGGTCAGTAAAATTTCCCCGGATATTTTAAATTTCCTGACAACTCTTATTTAAAAACATTCTAGAATTTATTTGATGTTATGAAAAAGCAGTTTTGCTATTTTTTCGCTCATGAAAACAATAAGCTAAGATTTCTCAGCTATTAAAATTACTACAGATGGCAAAATCGTCACAAAATGAAGATAAATGTCTTTCACATCTTTATTTACAAGAGAAAAATGTGTTTCATGAAATAAACCGATGATGATGATGCGTAATCTACGAAAATGGAAAAGCGTATTAACACCTTAACGATCGGTTAATTTTGAAGAAAACGGTCATAAAAGCGCCCTATTTTTTATCCCTGAAAATTATATAAAAATGTGTATGAACAATATATGTATTCATTTTTGATTTGTTTTTATTTTGAAATTTTAAACACTCCAGCCCGGCAATATCACGGGAACGAGAAATAGAAGGCGAAACCTCACCCCGTCATTTTCACGGGAGCGAGAGGGAAGGGGTTAAAATACTGAAAACAGCTGATTGTCTCAACTTTTGTAAACGAATGTTTTCTAACCAATTTATTTATGCATGAGAAGAGACAGTCATTGTTAAAGTAAAAAACTCGTACTCAAGAACAACATCCATTATCTAAATCAGCGGTTCCCAAACTGTGGTGCGCGTACCACTAGTGGTACGCGAAGCTCCTTCAGGTGGTACGCGTGCAGGCAAAACAAATCTACCTGTAATCTATTAGTGTTCTATTCCATATAATAAAGTTATATTAGCAGTGGGACGCAAAATGGTTTGCAAGAAAAATGGTGGTACGCGAAAAAAAAAAAAAAGATCGGGAACCGCTGATCTAAATAAAAGTGAATTTTAAATTTTCCGTTAGAGTGCTCACTACAGAGCATTACTATAAGCTTTACTCTTTACATCTGTCAGACACTTTTGAACCACTCTGTCATTATTTTAGTTACAATTTATTTCTAATGTTTGACTTATCATTAAACAAAGATTTTAATGACTTGCCTGAATACTGCCAAATTCTAAGATTCAAATTTAATAATGACTATCTTGTAACTTAATTAAGTACAGTTTTTGAAGTCATGTGTTTGTCGCAGAAGTTTATTAAAATGGTTATTTTTGAGTAATGTCACTCATGAATACCAATTATACAAATGAAGCCAATAAAGGATGCCTCCAATATTTTAGACGAAACCAAAAAGTACATAGAGTCAGCAAATCACCCGTAATACTTCCTAAACGGGCTAAACCATATTAATTAGTGCAGTGTAGGAATTTTTACGGTAAAAACAAGGAAAATCGCAAGGATCTAAGAAGAGACTAAAACGAACCGAGTTCTCGATTTCACCCCTTTTAAGTGTTAGTGTCCCCTAAGTGATGGCTCTTAAAACGTTCCATCTATCAAAATGGTGAGGAGCTTTTAGGGAAGCGATTAGAGGAAGAGATTCGAAAAGAACGGGGTGCTTTTAGCAACCACTTTCTTCATTCTGCAAATGTACAATCAAATTTAAGCCAGAATAAACTAAAGAAGTTTTGAGAAAGTACAACGTTGAATTGTTATTTCTGGCATTTATTTGGGTTATATATAGATGTAAATTTTCACTTTGAACTAAGATTATACTAATACAGCACTTTTGCATCAAGCTTAAGTATTAACCCTCAACGACTCGGATTTATTTGCTGTTTTGGATTCCAGATTATAACCGAAATAATAATAACAATAGTTTTAAAATAAACAAATAAAATACATTCATTTCAGAGGATTTTTAATTTAAAAAATATATTGTTATTATTTTCTAACCCATTATCACTCATAAACTCGGACTTATTTATTGTTTTGGATTCGAGCTCACAGCAAAAAAGCTAATTACACTGTGCAACACGAAAAATGTCCTTTAGATGAAAATGTGTTTCTTATGTATTTTTGGCTGAAAATTACGAATCTGCAATTGCTTTTTGCCTACCACGTACCATTTTCGCAAAAATTCCACATTTTAGCATTTTGCGTATTTTTTCGATAAATGTGCATATTTTCGTAATTCATCGACTTCATTTATTATAAATCATATCTTTCTCATTGATAGTAAGATCGTTGCCATTCTAGAGACGTTTTTAATGAACGTGGGTTACTTTAGCGACATTTTTGGCAACAAAAGCTTTATTTACTTCTCAAAGCTTCGAGTCATTTACAAGACGACAAAGGCATTTTGTACACTATTTTGCGGAGAAAGAAGAAATAGTATGCTGCTGTGATGTGAATGTACTATTTCAAGCATTAGGACATGAGTCCAATTCAGCAGAGTGGCGATTGTTTATCAGTGTTTCTCCATCTAAGTATTTTTTCCTGTTTATTTCTGTAGCATATTCTGCAAACACAAAGGAAATTTCAAAATTAGGAATGGCAAAAGCATATCAAATGAGCCATTTGTAAATCAACAATGTGCCCTTTTTTCACAATTGCACATTAAACTTGGTTTATCGAAATATTTGTAAAAGCTCCGGACAGAGAAGGAGTAGCTTTCTTGCATCTCAGGAACAAATTCAAACGTTTAAGTGAGGCAAAAGTAAAAGAAAGAATTTTTATTGGCCCACAACTTAAGGAAGTCCTTTCATGATGAAGAGTATGAAAATAAACAGTCAGAAGCTGAAAAATCAGCCTGGCTGGCCTTTAAATCAGTGTTCCCACGTTTCCTTGGAAATGAGAAAACTAAAAACTACGGAAGATCTTGTTGGTGACATGATAAAGAGCTTTTGAATGATAGATTGCTTTATGTCATTAAAACTGCACTTTTTGGACTCCCATATGGACTTCTTTCCGCAAAATCTTGGCGCAATTAATGATGAGCATGGGGAAATATTTCATCAGGACATCTCTGTGTTTGGAAAGCGTTTAAGCGGTCAGTGGAATGGGAGTATACAAATTTAATATTGCTTATGTGTTATCAGAGCACACCAACAGATGCCCACAAGATGAAACGGCCAAAAAATCAGTTTAGTGTTTGTGTTTTCAATAAGTAAACCTCAGTTACATTTTTCTATAACCAAATTGTATAAATATGAGAAGTGGGTCTCCAGCAAAAAAGGTACGTGATGGACCATTTTAGTTTGGATATTTGAATTAAGCACCTTTTGTTTATATAGCATCACATAGTTTCATCTATTCGCGCTATTTTTAATTAATTAAATAACACTGTGCAACAAATTTGAACTTTTTTTTTTGTCCTTTAGATTCGCGATATTTTTAATTAATTAAATAATTATTTGCACAAGCATGCAGATTGTTGATTGTGCATGCAAAACCAAGCGCAAGTACCACTGATGTGCGTGCTTGAGCAAACTAAAATAAAACACTCGAGTTACCAATCGAAAGTATTTTTTTTTTTTTTTTTGCAGTGCATTTAAAATTTCCACAAAAAATAAACTTCAACTGCAAAACTTTGTGTTTAAATTTAACGTCTTCATAAGAAATTTACCGTCTGGTATGAAAGCAACTACTTCTATAGAATATTCAATATAGAATGTGTTGTCGCTATTGAAACTGTTCCACATGCATCATTTAGACCTTGTCTAACGATTCTAATTTTATAAATGTTTAAGGCGCTAACTCAGTTATGAGACATCGAGTGTAGGTATATATTACATACTAGTAAGCCCCGTATGACCGCTGTTCTAGATATTATAAATGCACAATATCCAACCTAATCATCGTCAAAACAATTGTTTTAACGAAACTGGAAAAAAGAGCGCTGCCACTTTAATATACAATAAAAGGCGCAGATGATAAATAAATTAAAACAAAGAAAGAATGATTAAATTAAATTCGCGTTTACATTAATTGTTAACGGAGATTGCAAATTTAGCGATGCCTCACTCAAAGTATTAGATAAATGTTTTAATTATTAGTATATTTGACGTGTGTTACAACAATGGCAACTGCATTACAGTTACATTGTTCATTGAAAAGTTAAAAAAATAATTTAAAAAAAAAAACAAATTGAGTCACAACTTTCATTTTTGCAGCGATGAGTTTCTCGGGTCGTAAACATTAACCGTGCCGAATGTGGTCATGATCGGTAAAACGCCCTGGGATTCTAGAGCGGACAGACAGACACGACAGACAGAATAAGCCGCTTATATATAACTAGTAAGCCCGGCGGTCATACGAAATGACCGCTGTTCTAGATATTATAAATTGTAATTAAAATGATTTGTGCAAAGGTCATTCAAACTGAAATACCCAGGCCAGGCGGCGAAGACGCCCCTTCGCTTACTGCCCCACACTACTATATATTTATTTATTATATAATCAAATTGTTTCTGAAAAATTTAAATTTATCATCGAAAGAACTTATTGAAAATTTTACTATGCTTTTCAAAACAAAAGTTTTAACGAAACTGGGAAAAAAATCGCTGCCACGCTAATAAGAAAAATTTAAAAAGCGCAGACGATAAATAAATAAATTAAAAAGAAAGAAAGGATTAAATTAAATTCGTGTATACATTATTTTTTAACGGAGATTGCAAATACAGCGAAGCCTCACTCAATATGCTAGATAAAGGTTTCGATTGTTATTAGTATATGTGTTACATTTGTTACAATAACAATGACAACTGCATTGATTTGTTTGTTCACATGGCAACTGTAATTATACTGTTAGAAACGACGGCAACAATGCAAAAATGAAATAAAACGGGTCAAGAAAATCATTGAAAAATTTTAAAAAAATAATTTAAAAAACTAATTGAGTCACAGCTTCCATTTTTGCAGCGATGAGTTTCTCGGGTCGTAAACATTAACCGTGCCGAGTGTGGTCCCGACCGGTAAAACGGCCTGGGATTCTATAGCGGACAGACAGACAGAATAAGCCGCTTATATATAAGAAGAAGAAGATATAAGTATCGCTGAATTGCAACAGTCATACCACGAGGAAAACGCAACTTAAACTAGCATATTGTTACGAGTTCGTCACACGTTAAACCAATGACTAACTCCTTGAACATATACAGAGTAATTTATTTACAGGTTATTCACACAACATACAGATTTGATCATGCAAAACGATCTCACGAAATACACACATCTCCGTAAAACTAACGGTTTCTCGTATTTACTTAATCAAGCTCGAAGCTTACAGCAGACAGGCACTCGCCTAAGACTAAAGCTGAACTGAACTCTTACTTCTCGCCAGAGCTTCTTATAATAGCATCGCGGATCACGGACATGAAGATTCCAGAAATTTCGAGCAAAAACAATTATCCATCGTGATCGGAATGACGCCAAGCTTGGCGAGAAACAGCATCGGTAAACCTAACTTCGTAGCTCTACTGCTATGAATGTGTTCCAAATTTCGTTGCATTTCGCCCAGTACAGAATTCCCTAAGGGACCCTGAACACCATGCGTTATTTTATGTCCACACTATATATAATGTATGGTATCTTTATAGAAAAATAGATAGATAAAAACATGGCATTATAAGTATTTTATGCACAAAAATTAGATTCAAAAATTGCTAAAAGAAATACTAAAACATCCCTAATAATTGGGCAACCGCAATTCATCTGCATTAAAGCATTAAGTGACAATTTCAGGAACACCTTCAATTTAAAATTTTCAAGCGTTGGAAGCTGAAAATGCATTTCCAGAACAAAATCGACGAAAAGTTCCTTCCAAGATCACTATTCCTCTGTGCAGGCTCAAAGAAATTGATCTTTTGCTCTTAGTCTTTGTTGTTCTTTTCTTTGCTTTGCTTTGCGTTCTTTTCGTTTTTTGCTGCAAGAAAGAAGGGTAGAGAATCAAGCTTCATTATTTGCTTCTTTCCTCTCTTCTTGGACAAAGTTCCAAGAAAAGAAATTGCGTTAGCGATTTGATGGATAATCAGGCATTGATTATTGACAAACATTGATCGTTTCTTCCACAAAATTATCAAGATATTTCCAAGATAAAATTTTATATCACCTCTACCAATTTCATTTTAACTATAAATATTTCTTTTTTTTTTTTCAATTAAAGAAGTAGCAGCCATCAAGAGGAACAAAATTGCCTTAGAACATGACATTGCCCCCCAACCGCATATCGCAATAGGAAAGTTTCTACCAATCATATGTTAGTTTTGTTGTCCAGAGGATTAAAAACTAACATTCATTTACGCAAAACTCAGAAAAGCAAAAGGTATTTTTTTCTTTTTATTATACTTTTAAAATCCCATGGCATATGGCGAAATCAAATAATTTACCAGCAGTCCGTACAAATCTGCAGTACTATGTAACTCTAGCAGGAAGGCACTTGATCTTCAAAGAGTTCCATTCTTTTTAGAGATAATTCTTGTATATTGGTGTAAAGCCTTTGAGAAGGGCTAACAAATAATATAACCTTACAAACAGGCTGGAGATTGAAAACCCATTTGTAAGATTAAACTATTGCTGGTGTTTATTTATTTATTTTTACTTATTTACTTATTTTTTGTCCCATTTTAAGAGTTTGTTATATTTCCAAAGTTTATTCTAGCTTATCCACACTTTTCTACTTCACTCCTTTACCCTGTTAGCACGTGGACTTAGGGCTGCCCTCCCCGGGCACGGATAGCTTATCCACACTAGCATCGACACACTAGTTTCAACAAAAAACTTTAAAATAATAATTATTAAATAACTATAAGTATTACCAACTAATTTAATCTATCAACCAAATTTAGAATAAAGTGCAGTTTCTTGTAAACAATTTACATTATGCGTTACAAGTAGTATTAATACGGTATTTTTTATTTGCCAAGTTTATGAAAATTGTTTACACTAGCCACCTTTTCCCTTGATGAGCGTGCCAAATAGAATTAAATTTGCCAGTTTATATAATTTGCCCAGTTTATAATAGAACTAATAATAATTAAATAAGTAAGTAATTAATAAGAATGAATACAATTATAATAATAAATGATAATAAGTCAGAAAAATGTTTCACAGTATGCAACAAAACCCTTTACGAATGTAAAAAGTTGTGGACGTCAGACTGCTAAAACAAATCTTTGGTACATGTGCGTTTATTCCGTTGATTTTCTCGTTTGCGTCTCTTCTACTAACTTTTAAGAGTCATTTAAGTTATTCCTTCTAATGTAAAATCCACTACGTTAGATAACATAAAAAATCTAGTTATTTTCCTTTATTACTCTTTGGAAGACTTTTGCGCACGTTCTCTCCCCATTAGAACTTGGACGAATAACAGAAAAATCATTAGAATATGGATTAGGAATCATCTAAGCGGCAATTCCATTATCCGTCTGGAATTGATTTTCCTAAGGTCACGGGACTTATTTTGAACGAGGTGATATGACAGCAGACATCGCGGGCACATCGGCTGCAAATGTCATCTATTTGAGGCTACTGTGAATGGCCTACGGGACCAAATGGAAGTAATACAAATCTAACCAACCGAGAGAACTCGAAGAAATCAATGGGGGCTGGCGGCAGGTTTTGTCTCCCCTTTTTTTAGATTTTTTCTATTCGAATAGGCGAGTTTTTCTTAATACCGTGCATTTTTGATCTCTTGCTGGTGGTCCAAATGCGGCATTAAGGTTTTTGGCTATCATAGTGCTGGGCAAAATTATACGTTCACTTTTTAGTTTTTTCTAAAATTAATGTATGTATATTTTTACTCAAACAGGAGCAAAATACGTTTTTTAAATCTATAAATAACATTGAAATTGAAGACTTTATTTTTATCAGCTCTATGTAAGAAAATATTAAAATTCGGTTCGACAAAATATAAATTCATTGCACTTAATGCTTCGTCAAATGTTCGAAACTCATGCATTTATTATTTAGGGGAAATGTAACATCACAAACCAATAAGAAATAGTTTAAGAGGGAGATTTTATATTGTGGACGTAAGTTAAATTGGGGAAAAGTTTCGGGAAGTGGAAACTGAGTCAACTGAGAAACTGGCAAAGGTAAGGATTACGGTTTACCCCAAAGGAATTTTTCAGAGAACTGGATGCTCTCTATGTGCCATAAATAATGTTTTGAAGCAGAAAAGAGTGCCAAGAAATTGCAGGAGTAAACCGTGTTCATCTGTTAGAGCTAAACGTACCATTAATGAACTTGCTACGAACTTGCTTCTGCAAATAAAATGAAAGATCATCTACAGTTACCATGCACAACAAATACTGTTTATCGAGTATTATGTCACGCAGTGGACCAGTCAGAAGAAACTCGATTCCCGCAGATCACCCAAAGTGAAGCAACATCGATTAAAGGCAGTGTTTGGGAAGGTGACAACCTCTCGCGGCTGGTTGCTGTGGTGTCCGTGTACGCTAAAGGGATACAGTGCGCGTTAAATAGGTCGTGGCTCCAATGTCCTCCAAGTGAAACGATACCTCTGGGGGTGCCAATCCCAGGTGACGGTCTCTCATCTGGGAGTTGGTTCAAAAATTAAAAGATCTTTCAAAGGGGCGAAAATCGGACTCCTGCCTATAAGGGCCCCGTTAGACTCAGGAGCAGCGTACCCATTCTTCCTCGCCACGCTAGAGAACTCGACAACAACATCATTATAGAATGCAACAGGAATTGAATACATGAAGATCAGGGGAAAAACAACTTTAATTCACAAAAAAGAGCGCTTAAATTTTGCTAGAATTAAAATGAATTGGACTCACCAGTGATAACACTGTAAAACGTGAAAATTGTCCTTTAGATGAAAATGTGTGCTTATGTAGTTCTGGCTCAAAATTATGAATCTGCAATTATTTTTTGCCTACCACGCACAATTTTCCCAAAAATCCACATTTTAGCTTTTTACATATTTTCTCGGTAAATGTGTATACTTTCGTAATTTATTAACTTAATTTGTTATTAGTTATATGTTTCTCATTGACAGGGAGATATTTGCTGTTCTGGCTGCCTATTTAACGAACTTGGCTACTTTAGCGACATTTTTGCCAACTAATTTTGCTCTATCTATTTTCCCGAAGTTTCAGGTCATTTAGAACACGACTTTCTCGCAGACTATTTTGCGGATATAGAAGAAATCGCATACTGCTGTGATGTGAATAGACTATTTCAGGTATTGGGACATGAACATAATTTAGCAAAGTGGCGAATTTTTATCCTCCATATAAGAATTTTTTACACATTTATTCCTGTAGCATCCTCTGCAAACACAAAGGAAACTTACGAAGTTAAGAGTGCTATACTGAAGTTAATTGAATACACTACATTCAACTGGCATTTTTAAAGATTTGAAGCCATTGTAATATTAACAGGGGTACACCAAATTCTACTGCTTTCTCTGCGATGGAGTCGGGAGAGGTCACTACATCCATAAGCAGTAGCCTCCTGGAAAAATCTTCCTCCTTGGCACCAAAAACATTTCAAATTAACCACTTGTAAATCTTTAATGTGTCTTTCTCCCACCAGTGCACAGTAAACTCCGTTTAATTAAAATGTTTGTAAAAGCACTGGCCACAGAAGGAGTGACTTTCTTGCAGACAGGAACAAATTCAAAAATTTAACTGAGGGAAAAGTAAAAGAAAAGGTTTTTATTGGCCCACTACTTAAAGAAGTTTTTAATGAAAAATTTATTTGTTTTCAAATTCTTGTTTGAAATCAAACTGCCAGAAGCAGAATATCAGCCTGGCTGGCCTTTGAATCAGTGTACCCACGTTTCCTCGGAAATGAAACAGCTGAAAACTGCGAAGATCATGTTGGCGAGATGGTAAAATGATTTTGTATTATAGGTTGCCTCATGTCATTAAAACTACTCTTTTTGGACTTCCATATGGACTTCTTTCCTCCAAACCTTGGTACTATTAGTGATGAGCATTAGGAAAAGGTTTTATAAACACATCTGTATATTTAAAGAGCGTTTCAGCGGCCGATGGAATGGAAGTATGCGAACTGAATATTCAGGTCTGTTATCAGAGAACACCAACACATGCCTAAAAGAAGAAGCATCCGAAGAAAAAATCATTGCACTGTTTGTGTTTTCAATAAGTAAGCCTCAGTTACATTCTTGTATAACCAAATTGTATAAATATAAGAAGTGGTTCTCCAACAAAGACGGTACGTGACCGACCATTTTGGTTTTGATATTTTAATGAAGTACCTTTCGTTTCTATAGAATCATATAGTTTCATCTAAAGAACAGAAGAAAAAATTTCAAATTTTTTGCACAGTCATCAGTAATCTTTTCTGGTGAAAAGACATTTCATTTAGATGCCCGAATGGCAACAGTATGTATTAGTATGATGTACGATTTGAGAGTGGACGTCGCTAAATGAGTGTTGGTTTGGTAATGATTTGGCAGGGGTTTCTGTTTAAGGATAAAAGGATATTGTTTTCCTATATACTTGTATGAAGTTTACTGACTATATCTCATTACTTCAGCATCAACCAGGTACTCTTAACGAAATATGTGTAAACAACCTTCGCAAAACACAAAAACAGCAATAGGTAAATAGAGAACAAACGGTCAGAAATGTGAAAATTAATTATGTCTAAACAGCTGAACCGTATTTTCTTTAATACCATAAATGAGCCGATGGGGGCATTTTGATCCCGTTTTGCAATTTAAATTTTCTTACTTAACATAGGATCGAGCGTCTAAATTGAAATTTTCTAACTTTGAAAGAGTTCAATATGTGAAATGACAGATTTCAATGAATTCAGAATTGATAGAAACACTTACAGCAGCCAAAAGGGGTTATTTTCAACAATGATTCTTTTCTGCTCTTCATATATTATTTGCCAAAAGGGTATATTACATGAAAAGATGAAATCTTTTAAAACAATATCTGTTATTGCATTTCCGTGGACTCATTTCATTCAGAAGTTTGGTTTTTGTTGAAATATTTTACGTAAACAGACAGAAAATATCTAAAAGGAATTTCGTTTCTAAAAATCCTAGTTGTATGTTTTAAGCTGTTAAATACTGATATTTCATTCAGAAGTTTGGGCTTTTTTAAATAGCACGTAAACAGACAGAACATGTCTAACAGGATTTCATTTCGAAAAATCCTAATTATATGTTTTAAGCTGTTAAATACTGATTATGTTTGTCCTCAACATTAAACGACGAGCATTGCAAATGCACTGTGGTACAACAAAGGATCAAAATATCTCATGAAACAACAATAGAAATCATTCTTGACGACCAAGATATCTGTTACACAGAAAAACTGAAAAAGTAGTAACAGGGAAGAACAAGTTTTACTCTTATTTTAGTTTTAAAATATTTTCATTTCGAAATACAAGTGAAAGCAGGACATAAAAAGTTGGAAAGTGGCCAAGAAAAAAGACAAACTCAAAAAGAATGAATAAGACAGCTGCTGCTCTTGTATCCTACCACCCAAAGAAGCTTTTTTGCGATATAAGCTGTTTATTTTGCAATTCTACGTGTGTTAGGGTTAATAAATGTTAGAGGATAAAGGCTCCCACTATAAAAGAGTGGAGCACATACTGGGAAGACGTTTAATAAAATGGTACATAAACGACGACGCATAAAATTGTAGTTACTATATATATTGCGTAATTCCACGTAATTCCAAGACAAATTTTATTTGATGTTTTTAACATTTTTAATATTTCATGATTTTTCTTATAAATCCTTATTTTAAAATAATGATTTAAGTAAAATTAACCTTTACAAAAGAAAGAATGTAAAGCATTTGAGAAAATGGCAATCGATCTGGTTTACACGGAATCGTCTAAGGGGCCGTTCATAAATGATGTCACGCTTTTTTCCCATGTAATTGACCCCCCTCCCTTCTTTGTCACAATACGTCACACTTCAGCGAACCCCTCTCCCCCCCTTTGTCACATGTCACGCTGTGTTGCATAATGCATGACGTCACACTTCTTGTTACCCCCTCCCCTCCCCTTGTCACACCTTTTCACAATTTCACGAACCCGCCTCCCCCCTCGAAGCCTGACATCATTTATGAATGATCCCTGAGTCAGAGATGGTAAACCTATGGCACGCGGTACGCGTGTCAGTAAGTGACACATTACAGGCATTTCAGTGACATGCTAACAGGTGTATATTAAATTAATTTTATTTACTCAGATTCAGTGAAAGCAACATTTCAAAAGAAAAGAAACAAACAAACAAACAAAAAATAGAAAGAAAAGGGGGGAATGTTAGATGATACTATTTTTGAAAAGACTTTAACATATCTACTATTAAGTGTTATTATCAATATGGAAAGCTTTTATTTCTTTTTTAAACAAAAATTCGAGAAACTTCTCCTACAGTTTGATTTTAATAGTGCAACAACATTACACAGTTTAGATTTGAATGAGCAAGTTCAATCATCTTTATTGTTTTAATTTAAAAAAAAAACTTTTTACAGTGAGATTACGGCTAGTATTAACTATTATTCGCTACTAAAGGAAAACTTTTGGATAATGCAAAAATAGATTTGAAGTGGAAGTAGCAATACTAAATCGCTTTTAATATTACCCAGCTCTTCTATAAATACTGGTAGATAAAGCAAGTGCATTCTGTTATTTTATTGCAGTGCTTTCGAAACTTCCGTCATCTATGTCTCTTTAATATAATTTTCGAAATGCTGAGTACCACCCGGCAAAAAAAAGAAAGAATTTTAAAGAAAGAAAAAGGAAAAGAAAAGCGTTATGTTCGTTTTTAAGAAATACGAATTTTACGAAGAGTATTTGTTTAGACCAGTGCTTCCCAACGTGGGGCCCACGCCCCACAGGGGGGCAATTTGATTGTTAAGGGGGGCAATTCGAAAATAGAATAGACACGAGCTTAACCCTTTCGCTCCGAGCCATTTAAATGCAATGCTAGTTTTCGGTGCCAAATTCAATGGAAAAAGCAAATTCTTAAATAATTGCGTTTCATAATTATTAGGTATAATTTCGCTAGACGAAACCAAAATATCAACTGGGTGTTTGGCGTCGTCAAGTAAACTTCACTGTAGCAGACGGCATTAAATTAAAATAATAAATTAATATAATAAAAATCATTGTAAAATGATTTGAACTTTGAATTTCAGTTTTTCATTATATGTTTTCAAAATTTACTTACTGCGTTTCGTTAGCAATTTACAAGTGATTTCTTCCTAAAACCCATCATTAAAGTTTCTTAAGTACACAATTCAATTTTTTAATATATTAAAAATTATGCATGCTACATAGGAGAGTATAAGAATTTTATTCAGGTTAAGGTGGGGCATGGCACAAAAAAAGTTGGGAACCACTGGTTTAGACCAAGAATCCTCAAAGAAAGCGACTTGGAAAACCAAAGGGTCAAGGAAGTTGTATGGATCATTTTATGTCAAATCAACACTGCTTTGACCACCATCTCAGATTTTGATGAAATTTGATACCCAAGTTGTTTTTACATACACATTGGAAAATACCGTTATTGTATTTATTTATATATATATATATATTATATCATTCCATTTCGAAAATACAACACTTAAAATGGAACAAAAACTAGTAAAAAAAACTTTAAGACCCAACTTTTGAACTGACCTAGAATCTTTCCTATTTCAGTTAGCGATCTAAAATTTTTCAGCATTTTTCCAGAGCTTTTCTAAGAATGCAACACAATTAGGATTGAGAAAAATTTATTTTAATTAAATTGCAATTAAAATTTAAACTTTTCTCAAAATGCGTCACTTCAAAAATTCACATATTCAATTTTCAACTAGAATGTTAAAGTAACACATCTTATGCTTATTTCAAGAATCCGCCTGAAGCTAATTGTAACTCACCTTCCGCATGATGAACTCTCTGGTGCGGTAGCGGGAGCGATTGCTCATCCAAAGCTTCTGCGCACACTACGTGCACTGTTGAGCTATAATATGATCAACCAATGGAGTGGCTGAGATTAGATCTGTTTGGTGTAACATCGCTGTCACAGTTGGAGTCATAAATTAGTAAATTTTAAGAATAAGAGAGGACGAATTTTCACGAAATAAAACGGAGAAAGAAAGAAAGAAACAGCTTTGTCCGGCACACCATTTTGGTTCGATAGAATTTTGTACAAATGTTCATAATATTAAGTAAATTTTGCTGCAGCGTGGACAACCCCCGAGGTGCTATGTAGCAAAAAGTTCATTATATTGCTTATTGATTCATATCTTCTAACCTTTATTTATTTAAGAATTCAGAAGATTTTTCTCAAAAATTCAGAAGAAAGCAGAGAATAGATTTTTGATTAAAAAAAATCACCCATTAAAGTTTAAATACACTCATATCGTCATAATTTTCGGAAAACTACTGAAAAATGGTGAGAATTGCTAGAATTTTACTAAAAATCGCCGAAATCTAAAATTTGTTGAAAAAAAAAAAGGAAGTAATCCTAAAAGATGGAATTACGTAGCGTAAAATCGTAAAAACTGACCAACTTTCGTAAAAATTACGAAAAACTTGTTAAATATGTGTGATATACATATGCAGCATTTTTCCGTTGTGAGTCATGTGCTAACGAAACACATCTCCCAAACTAATGCGGAAAAGATATTTTGCTTTTTATTTAAAAATCATGGATACGTTCTACGTTATTACACATAATGCAGAAAAAGGCTACTAATTTAAAATGTAACTGCGTTTTGAAGTAGTTCCAAAGCGCCGTCATTATTAACGACTTTAAAAACTTAATATTTCCGCAAAGCTACGGCAGTTGGCATCTTCGTTTTCGTGGCAAAAAGAGAAATGACACCAAGCAAAAATAACGAAACAACGTTTTTTAACTCCGTAACAAGAAAGAAATGAATAGAAAGCAACGAATAAAAACAAGAGGGAGTTTCCCCCTTCCCTTCCTTCCCTGGCAAAAGATCAATTCTTCAGTCCAGAGAATTCGGTAAATGTCGGAATGGGCAAAGGTCCAAAAGTTCTCTCCCTCCCCCTTTTATTTATACTCCGACTGTTCACATCTTCTCAGTGGCTCAGAGAAGTAACAATCGGACAAATGTGGGGCGTTTCCGAATGTGTTTATTTCTTACCATCGTCAATATTGAGAGAAAGTACAATGCGATGATGAATTAATTCTGAAATTGAAACTGATGGATTGCACCGTACGTTGTAAATCATTTTAAAAAGGGAGATAACATCACTTTCTGTAATGAAACAGTTCTGGACGATCCAAGTGGCTGTGTAGAAACCCGCATATCGTAACAAGAACAATCTGGACGCAGACACTTTTGTAACAAGATGCTTGTTACATCTCGCGATCATAATAACTTTAACCAAATACTTTGGTTATTTACTTAGTCCTTGGTGACAAGCCTTGGCATTTTTACTCACGGTTCCTTTTGATTAACCGATAGGCGTAACCCCCACTTGTCACTTCTTTTTTAATTGCCTACGCCGCCAAAAATTTTATACCATTTTATTTTTTAGAAACAACATTTTAAATTATTTTTTCAATTAGCTTTTTCACTGGGTATTTACCTTTCAACCATTTGTTAATTTTAATTTAATTCCGTCGCATTTCAACATCATAAATTTGAATTATTTTAAATATGCGACGGGAACTATGTACTCTCTCGGAGTAATACTCCCCTTTTTCGCGCCTTTGCCAATTGTTCCGGGACTGAATCTGTGTGTTTTCCCCTCATTCCTACTGAAAGTCGAATACGGTAAAGACGCGCCCGGCGTCTGGGCAATTTTGCCTATTCGTCGGGCAAGCAATGTTTTGTAAAATGCTAACTTCTACCTCTTTTATTCCTGCTGCATTGGTTATCATAAAAATGTTCTCCTAAGAACAAATCATTTACTAAATAGTTTTTGTTCGTCGTAATTGATTTTTGTACATATTAAATTGCTGGAAGCGATCGGAGTTGATCAAAGCCTCCGGGTGATGCCGTTTTCACTTCATCAGTATATATTCAGCCAAGAATTCGTCGATTTGTATAATTTTAATATTTTATTGATATCACGACTGCAATGCATATTTTGGAGATGCTGACTGTTCTACGTATCGGAAGATTGCCTGTCAACACAAAGTTATAAAAGAATTTTTTGACCGTTAAGTAACAACAATGACCAAGTTAACCAGCATTGAGGAATCCGTCCGCGGAACAACTGACGCTCCAAAATGAACATTATTATGAACTGATAATCAGCCACCAAATGAAGGAGCAATAGTACGCTTCATTAATTTCGTATTGGTCAATCAACTTCTGCACTCTTCAATAATCAGGTAGTCATCTTCAAGTATCAGGTGATATAATCTATTACATCAATTTCTAACGCCAGCTTTGTCACAACCGCATTAGAGATCGGTAAAATTCTCCTGTGTAAACTACTTAAAATAACGAGTTGTACTATTGTGTTACATGCTAGTTTAATTTTTAATTTTTCTTAAAGAGCTCTTTTATTTTTTTATATGCAGTCTGTTATATAATGCAATAAATCTTTACAGTCAACGATTAATAATTTCGTAGTTATTTCTAGTATGTATTTTTTAATATATCAATTTACATAATTTTTTGCTTAATCTTTTTCATTTCTAAATGCTCTAACATATTCTGATCTTACACAACGCAATGTATATAAGTGCTAAATCCAATTATACCACTACAACACTACAACTTTCCTTTTTTAATTGCTACCCACATTTCATTTAATCTAGAATTCTTTCTACACGCAACCAGACACATTTCTTTCCCGTCTTTCTTTCTCTCTCCAGCCTCCTCTCCCTTTCTCTCAAGTGGAGTTCTTGTCCAACCTTGCTTAAATTTTCTGAAAACAAAATAATATGGAACTCTCCGATACAACACCATAAAATAGAGAATACGTAAAGACGAGTTGTTTCGTCCTTTTCTCATAAGCATACTAAACATAACCTTATATGACGAGATATCTCGTGAGCCCAGATTAAAAGGTTCTCCTGTTGCCGATAGCCTCCTGATTGGCTGTTCCATTATTAAAGAGAACTGTCACACCATGAAATGTCCATGATTTTCCTGTTAAACTATGACATGAAATATAACAGGAAGGTCTTCGTTTTTGGTGTAAAACTATAGCAATAGTCTATATTCTACTGCTACATTACTGTCGTTTTAATACATTGTTGTCGTCCTAGGTGAAATAGCTTCTATAGCATCAAGGACGACAACAATGTATTGTGTGGCTACTACGGAAGGTGTGAAATCAACAAGACCCTTAAGGCTCAGATTTTAAGAGAATGCCTTGCTCTAGCTCAAAAACAGGGACCTCCCTGATGTCACAGGTGTCTCTAGTCTGCGTGCTTTTGATTTCTGGATCAGGCAGACTGGAGAGCATGTGAGCTCAAAGTTTGTCACTGAGATTAAAGCACTCAGAAAATTGGAACTTTTTGTTGTTAGGATATGTCTCCTCTTTAGTTAGGATTATTCCTCTTTTTTCTTTGATCAGTAGAATCTCTGACCTGAATATAAATATTCGGCTGTAATCATGAAAATTCTCCTTTTTTTAAACTAAAACTATGTTTCTAACCACCTAATTTTTTGCTATATCAGTCAAATGCGTTTGTCCAGACATCCCGACGCCGTCTAGAACAAGCAGAAGTGATGTTAGGGAAGCCTATGCAGTAGGAATATAGTGTGGTTCTGTCTTAAAAATCTAGCCTTTAGAAGATTTCCAGAAAGGCAGATATCCCGCAAAGAACTCAGTACCGAAAACAAACTGGCGCGCGGTGACCCGTTGAGGGTGTTGTCTAAACATAAAACAAACAAATTGCACACTTAAAAATGATAAATTAAGCTCTCAAGCAACAAACATAGCATGTTTAAACTTTGTATGCGAGTGATAAAGAGCACTGCTGTTTGATTTTCTAAGCCGAAACCTTCCTTGAATAAAGTACATTTCAATACGCGAGCATTTTTCGCCGTAGAAAGAAACTTTTAATAGATAAGATAAACGACGTTGGGCGAAAACGATTGGACGAAACTGGATTGTCAGTTTCACGTGATCTTTTACTTCTGGTCACTCACAAAGCGAAAAGGAAAGCATGGTAGCTCCGTCTAGATTTCAAAGGACTATGGGATGGAATGTCCTTTTTATATTTATATCGTATATTTAATGACTAATTCTTAGTAAGCCTTTTTCCATTTATACTTTGGATTTTTCCCCTTTTAAATTAATTTTTTTTAGCTTTAACGTTCATTATGTTTAAATTTAAGAAGTATTCGGAATAAGCTTACGGGCATGGTACAACATATTTTTGATGTTTCAGTTATTGATTGAAATGAGAATTTACTTAATGGACTTTAAGATATACATATATGGAATATTATGAAATGTTTTTTTAAAAATTAGTGGTAACAAAGCCGTCTGTATTTGTTATTTATTCCATTTATTTAAATAAAATTTACTCTCCCTGTACTATGTTCAGTGCATTGACAGTACTTAAATTAATATTGCTCTGCTAACATTAAAAACAAAGAAGGTAAAAGTTTTCCCTTTGGGCTCAAAACTATTCCCATGCAGTTAGGTTAGAAAAAAAAAAAGAATAAATCGCCAAAATTACGAATTAAATTTAAAAAATAAAAGATGCTATAGAATGTCTTTCAATATCTATTTTTATGCAAACTCCATAAATGAAACACAGCTTCAAAATTGCCCGTAAACAATAAACTGTGTCTGATCATAAATTATTTTATTTTATCTTGCCTTCTGTGATTGCAAATAAAAATGCTTTCATAAAGTTACGTAGTTTTGAATGGGCAATAATAAATTGACGACCTTGCTCATAAGTATTTGATGTATCGTCACAAAACAAAAACCCTAGTCTTGTGCTTTCTCATTTTGAACTTTTGTTTTGCATTTACAATGCACAAAATGCCTATCACTCTTGAATGCTTTTTCTACGGGTTTTCAGAATAAGGTAAACACTAAAATTTATTTTCTGGATACATTTGAATTCCTCTTTATGTGCCCTCTGGACATATGAATTTATCTTCGTATCAAATCAAATAAAAAAAGGAAGGAAAATATCAATGTAAGTGAACATGTGCTTTTCAAGTTTTATTTTATAAAGTATATTATAAATATATTTTTTACTCTAGGGTAAGGTTATGAAAGTAAATATATTTTGCCAGAGATGGATTTATACTTTTAGACTTTAGATGAGAAACAAACACTGTCGAAGTGCTTATTTATTTATTTATTTACATACAAAGGTTGCCCAAGAGAAAATTCGGGTCCGTTTTCGAACCCTTCACAAAACTTCAATTAATCAAAACAGACCCTTCACAAAATTCCGAGCTACTAAATTGTACTTTGGAAGGAATTAGTTATTAAATAAGTGGAAAATAATAATATAAATTTTCATCACTATATATTTAAGTTTCGAATTTTCACAAAGTTATTTGATTTTTTACAAACACGTTTTCAAAATGCACAAAACCAGAACCCTGTTAAAAATGCTGGATGGACCCTTGGTATGCTAAGAAAAATAGTGAATAGCTTTTATTCCAAAATACTTATCGACAAATAGTATTTTCCAGCAAGAAAAAGACCTTATATTTCTTGCATAGTTATTTGTAAGTACAAAAATAAAACAACGTAAAAAAGCACAAATTCAGAATAAAAAGCAATTGCTATTTTACGTTGTTTTATTTTTGTACTTACATTTTAGCACAAAGCATTTTGATCATTCGTCTTATAGTTATTTGTAATTTATTAACAGAAAAGAAATCGATTCAAAAAAGTTTCAATGTTTACAGAACTGGCTCGCCCATAGGTGGTTGTTCAAATTGGTTCTCCTTTCACAGAGGCGATGGGTACGGAAGATGACCATTCAGAGATATTTTAGCCCCGTAACGAACGGATGCCACCATACTCGCGACATTATAAATATTCTAAAAAAATCGAATGCAGCCGTACAGGCAGCATGACGTGATATTTTAGGAAATCTTTTAAGTTTGGCTTTAATTATACATGCAACGATTAAAGGGGATCGGCAATTGTTTTTTGACGCGCTCTGGAGCATTCCTCTCCGAGCATTGAGCGAAAATAAATCGTTTTGTATGCGGTCAATAAAGTTTGTATTGTCATTTTTGGAGCGCTGTCTGTTAGAAGAAAGAGAGATGGAGTCGTGCGTGCATGCATGCTATTTTTACTATCCACAATTTAAGCCTTATAAAATATGGCAAAGAAAAGGAATGTTGAAGAACTAAGTACCAGTAGAAACGTGGAAATTTCTAGTAGCGAAGATGAATTTTATTTTTGGAAAAAGAAAATTGGAGAAATTTAGTAGATTAAGATAAAAGTGATGATTACGATAGTTCTAATGGTGACTTATTTCTCAAAAAAAAAAAAAAAAAAAAAAAAAAAAAAAAAAACGTTGTTATGCCTATTACGGACAGAGATGAAAATAATAATTACGACAGTTCTGATAGCGGCTTACGTCCTAAAAAAACGAGCTATGCCGGTTACGGATAGTGATACTGATGATGAACTCAGCCAGAATGAAAATATAAGCGGTGATAGTGACGACTCAAAAATATAAATAATGTTTTTTAAATACATCGTTAATCTATAACAAATAAATTTATGAATGTGTACAAATCTATACATTACATACACGCATCTATTCGTTTATTTCAACTCCCATTACTTTTCTGAAATTTTCACTTCAATATCCTTTTGTATGGACATATCCGTTCATATAACACCTATAATTACTGTAAGTTTTCATAAAATTCAATAAAGCGATATCAATTATGAACCTTTGATCGCTCTGAAAATGAGGCACTTAATTTCTTTAAAAAATCCGTCTACCTTCTGGTCATAGTTTTAGAAAAATGCTCTCGATCATTAAGGGTTAAATTTGTACGAAATTGTTCAATGTGAGAATGTAGGTTCAAGTTCTTGCAAGAAGTTTTAATGTTGCACAAATCGTTGCTACAGAGTAGGTCCTTAAAGAAGTGCAAATACTTTTTACCAATTAAGAATATGGCCGTTCCATATGGACAGCCAAGATATTTGTCACTTTAGAAGAAAAATACTTCTAAAGTTTTATCATTTACAAAAAGGTTGTTACGAAGGATTTCATTAGAAGTGGTTTTGGTACTTGACGAATTTCTCCCGATAGAAGACTGCCATTTTGGGAGATTTTAGTACCTTTTAAACTTGCTTGTTATAAAAAGCCAAAAGATTTTAATGACTTTGAAATGACTCTGATTCTTCTAGAATTAGTCACTGTGGAGGACGTTAATATACAGTCAGAACTCGATACAAGGTCACCCTGCATATAAGGTTCTTTTTCTTAGTCTCAGCTCATTAAATATTAAATGTGTATGAATCGGTTATAAGATCACCCCGCTTAAGGTCATTTTCATGAAGTCCCGAAAGGTGACCTTCTATCGAGGTCTGACTGTACAATGATTTAAACTTGTATGGATTTGGAACTACGAAGGCGTAAACTTTTCAAAAGATTTTGATATTTAAGGAATTACGGGACATTCCTTAAATATCAAAATCTTTATTAAATACACGGGAATTTTTATTTTGAGAAATAGGTAAATACGGGTAGATGAGAGCATTTCAAAAAATTATGCCTCTTATGAGTCAGATTTATGGGAGACTTGACTTACAATTTAAAATCTTAAGTATGATTCATTATGCACGCTAATTACATTTTCATGTATAAAATCACTGTCGTTACTAAATGGATAAGAAATCGTAAAATAACACATTTGAAAAAGAAGAAATATAAACAAAATATAGTTAATTTTGCTTTAAGTAGAAGTAATCCTACAGAAGATTTTAATGAACGAGAACATGAAGAACAAATTGCATTGCTGCAAGTTTTTGGTACAATTGCAGGAAATATTCAGCTTCCAGTTTGATTAAGATCACAGATAAAATATTTGTTGCTGATCTGATACTCAATCAGTGTCTTTTAACTCGAGCCCAAAATTCTAACGAATACAGGACGATCCATTACAAGAAACAGGCGTGCCTCAGATGAATAGATTTATGGACCTGAGCCCACAAATTCCATGCTTCATCCAATATACTTGAATATAACGATTTCCTTTAAAACAAAAATTATAAGAATTGCTTTCATTTTCGTATCTACCTTATTAAAAAAATAAGATAGCTATTTCAGATATTGCCGAAAATAAATTTTAAAATATTAATTAATAATAATAATTTAAATCTATTTTGAGCTTAGCAAATGAAGATTTTGGAGAGCATTTGTGAATACCAATAATTCATTGTTGTGAAAGTAAACCAGCGAGTTTAATTAAAACTTACGTAAAATGGGGTTAGTTACAGGTAGTGTTGCGTTAATACGAAGTACCAAGCATTGTTGCCAGCCACAACGATGGTTTCAGCCACAATAATGCTTTCAGCCACAACAGTGTAATTCAGCCACAATAATGATTTCAGCCACAACAATGTTTTCAGCCACAACAATGCTTTCAGCCAGAACAATGCTTTCAGCCACAATAGCGCAATTCAGCCACAACAATGTTTTCGGTTTCAGCAGTGTAATGTAGCCACAATAGTGCAATTCAGCCACAACAGTGTAATTCAGCCACAACGGTGTAATTCATCCACAACAATGTTTTCAGTCACAACAAAGTCTTCAGCCACAACAATGTTTTCAGCCACAACAATGTTTTCAGCCACAACAATGTTTTCAGTCACAACAAAGTCTTCAGCCACAACAATGTTTTCAGCCACAACAATGTTTTCAGCCACAACAATGTTTTTAGCCACAACAATGCTTTCAGCCACAATAGGGCAATTCAGCCACAACAATGTTTTCGGTTACAGCAGTGTAATTTAGCCACAATAGCGCAATTCAGCCACAACAATGCTTTCAATCACAACAATGGAATTCAGTCACAACAACGCACTTCAGCCACAACAATGCTTTCAAGCATTGTTGTGGAACTGAATTCTATGATGGCACATTCACCTATTATACGATATTAATTTTCTACGACCAGCTTTCATGCTCTTTCACACGTATGGGTCTGATATATTTTCTCAATTTTATTATGGTAGTGGCAGTTAGATCTAAAATAAAAAGGAATTTTGTTACACGTCTCTCCCACTTGGGCGGTTCCCCCCCCCCCCCCTATCTTTTGCCCCGACGTAAGGAGAGAGTATTTTGCTCAAATTAGTATTACACTTCTTCATTGCTATTTATATTACTTCTCCATTCTGTAGATCTCAAATTATTAAGCAGTTTTACTTCTCCCTGTGTCGGAGGAAAATATCAGAAACCCAATGAAGCGTCCCGGCCATTCAATAGAAGCTTGATTGATTGTGTGTAGGTTCATCATGGTTGATTGATTTCGTTAATAGAAATAAAGGCATTTAGGGCCGGGTTTCCAGCGTTTAGGTATTTGAAAGCGGATTATTTATGATGTATTACTTCTACTTTTAGCCAACAAAAAAAATCTATTGTGGTCAGTATTCTATTTATTGGAACTAATTTTATTCCTTAGGAAGCTTTTTTTCTTCATTTATTTCATTAAATGTTCATCTATTCTCTTTCATGTGAATCAAAAAAACAATAAAAATTTCATTTGCCATTTTTTATATTGATACTATGGAATGTATTATGTAAATCAACTGTTAATTACTTTCGTTCCACCAGCTCCTCTAATTACATCCTTATAATGTTGTCACGTAGTGCCTCTTCAATCAATGCTTTTCCCTTGGCTCTCTACACAAAAACTACTCTACTAACTACTCTTCTCCGCTCTACTTTTCGTGTTTTATAGTAGTTCCTCCGGTCGTCGGGAAATATGAATTTTAAAGTTGAGCACACAAAGTCATAGGTATCCTTTATATTATCAACCAACTATTGCAAAGAAATGTTTTACTTAAAAGCAATAATCGCAACTAGAGTTTTCTTCTGTAGGTAATATTCACCCCACCCCCCAATTGCTACGCAGAGTTATAATAAAAATTTATGTTTTCGCTGCTACCTAAAAATCTTCGCTTTACATATTTCTGCCTTTTACTGAGTCTAGATTATAAAAATTTTGTTGTCAAATTTAACGAAATGGTAAGACGTTCAAGTGACAAATGAGCACATTATAACCATGCAAACTTCAAAGGCAACATTATGGATTATAGATCCTAAAACTAAAAAGAATTATCGCAGAAAATTTTGTAATTACTTTATGTCTTTTTCATTCATATATTTTCATTCTATCTATTTATTAATATTTCTGTATTCATATTTCTTTTTGAAAAAGAAACATCGTTTTAAACGCAGACAGGTAAAAATCTCCGAGAACTGATCAAATTTTTCCACGGTCTGGTAAGCGTCGGATCAGTGATTGAAATACCTGGTTTACATTGCAACATCCATTTTTTCGCAGTTACAGTCGGTATGCAATCTGTATACGAGTGCATATTTAAAACTTCTGAAGGTTACGAGTACCCCTCGTTGGAAACCTTTTCATAGGCAATTTATTTGACAATTTTAACCCAAAGTTTAAAAGAAAGGGGAAGAAACGGGGTTTTTACCTCCAAAAAGCCTCAAGTGCTTAAACAGACAACTTTTGTTTCAATACAGTAAGAATTCGATGTAAGGTCACCCGCATATAAGGTCATCTTGCATATAAGGTCACTTTTCTAAAGTCCCAGGTCATTGAATATGAAATGTGTATCAATCGGTTATAAGGTCACCCCGCTTATAAGGTCATTTTTGGGAACTCCTGAGAGGTGACCTTATATCGAGGTCTGGCTGTACTTTTATTTTTGACTTACGCTTTCAGTTCAAAACAAAATATTTGTTCAGAACTAAACGAGACTACTTTCCTGTACACCAGCTTCAATTTTCTGACAGCTCTTTCCTTACTCTCTTAGGATGCGAATAATTTCAAATATATATTTTTCGGCATTTATAAGAATCTTTTCCAAAACAAGAAAGTAAGAATACTTTCTACACAATGCTCTACAAAAGCAAATAATTCTAAACTATTCCATAAGAAGTGTTTTCTATTTTTTAAATTTTTTCGGGTAAAAATATTAAAAATTTAGAATTAGAATAAAAAATCGCAATAAATCATTTTTATCAAAACCTAAACGAAGATCGTTTTTAAAGCGCTTCAATTAACTGAATCAATCAATCACTCAATTTTTTACCAATGTAAAAGTTAAAACATACGGGAAAATATATTTAGATTTCCCGTTATTACTTTTTTTCATTTTTTGAAACTCAAAATTAAAAATATACTCCGCATATCCGTTAGTTTTCAGTACTAAAAAAGCACGAATACTAGTTCAGTACTAGCTAAAGCTAGTCGCCTTTCAATTTCTTTTTAATTCATAATTATTCCAAGATACTCTGCTATGTGCTAAAGAATAAATTCTATATCTTTCAGTAAACTCGCCATTTTTCCTAATTATTCGCTTTGATGTCATGCACACGTCCTTCTTAACTTAAAATAACAGATTGCCACATTTTGCGCTTTTATGTACAATAACAACTAGTACCCCCTATCGGATAAGCCAATAAACCGAATGATCGATGAAAGAAGATCCATTTGGGCTATATATTTCGAAGGAGAAAAGTGAGAAAATTCTCGTTGGAGGTTCAGTTCTTCATTGGAAGTGTACACGACCGCAGCCGATCCAAAACATAAATTTTTCCCAATAAAGAGATGTTAGCAGGGAAATAACACGTGTCTTGGCCAAAAGACGTGAGCAGCTTGGGAAGGAAGACTCGTGGTTTGCAGTTAACCAGATTATATTTATGTCACGTAGGTTCCATTGCTTTTTTCTGCAGGATTTGAGACTAAATTGTGCAATATACGTGAATCAACATGATTCCGAATGTCTGCCATATTTGTTTCGAAGTCGCTTGACGTTAAATCAAGGAAAATACATTTGAAAATAAGGTTAAACGTAACTAAAAATAAAAATAAAGTAATGTAAAATTTCAAACATAACTTTCTCTTAAGGAAATTGAACTATTTTTCTTTTTTTCCTTTAGTAATTTCTCGACAGTAAGAAGAAATTTTCAAAGAATTTATAAGCAAATAAAGAGTACGTAGAAGGCTGCATGACATATTTATCATTGTTTTTATTCATTTACTTATTTATTTTAACAATTTAAAGTAAAATTTTTAGGAGTTATTTTTTCCTTTTGTAATGATTTGCGAATTATTCTTTCTTCCAAACAAATTTAATTCTCATTTTAAATAACAATTTGGAATTGAGGAAAAATTTTTAAACAGTAATATTTCTTTTAAGTAATACGAGTTACAAATTCAGAAATTTTTCAAGAAATTTGATCTCTTTTTCTTTACCAGTAAAATTTAGAGAAATTTCTGACTTTAAAAAATAGTATTGTTATGATTTACTATTAAATATCTGCAAGAATCGCTGAAAAATATCAAGATCTTTGAGTTTTAAAGGTGTTAAAGTTTTTATTAAAGACACTACATTCATAACATTCTTTGAAACTTATTTATTTATTATAAATTATTATACTAATGTTCATAATGTCTAAACATTCGTAAAAAAATGTTTAGACATTATGAACATTATACAGGAAAAATTATTTTTTGTGGTGAAATTCTAAGCAAAATACTTCCGTCGTAAATGAGTACTTTCGGCAACATAAACGTAATCTCGTCTAAGGTTATTAACAGGCAACTTTGGAATGAAAGATAAATGCACGCATTTCGAAGGTACAAGACACATTTTCTTCAACTGCTATCAGTTTTAAACGCTATGCGAGAAAAACAGCCCAAGGGTTTTTTCCTAACATAGTTACATTTATTTTCTTCCCCAATAATATAAAAAGACAACACGAAAAAGCATTGTACTTAAAGTTCGTTAAAAAAAATCGTTATATCTTTGAAGCCATCTGTTGGAATTTGATATTGAACAGAAAATAAGAAGTTATGTATTATCGCAGCAAGGCAATAACTACGTAACATGTCAAGTTAGAAAATTTTGAATTTTTAAATACTAGTACGTGAATTAGGTTTGGCTTAGTTGTTGAGTTTCTTGCCTGGCGAGTATGACAGTGCTTTAAAATAACGTTCCAATGGGAGACAATTCATCGCTAGAGGGACTCATGAGCGATCATCGTTGTCACGTGATATCCGCTCTTTGTTTACTAAGATTTTCCATTGAGTTCTACTTGGAGTTCACTAGGCAAAATTAGTTATCTTAAAATTAACTAGACTTTTTCACCTCTTTTTTCTGATTATAACCCAGTATTTACGTTTAATTCAATCATTATAAAAGAAATTTATTCATTATTACAATAGTTATAGTGTTGTATTTAGTGTTAATTTTATTTAACGTAAAAAACTTTATTTAGGCCTAGTTTTGAATTAGATTTGTCGAACTAGATGTAAAGCGATGCTACGGCTTCCTTTGCTTACGTTGCTTTCATCGGTGCCTCGTGACCAATGACGCTGCTTGAATTGCCTCTATTGAGCTATATATCTGGGTTACAGTACAAAAATGACAAATTCAGTCATTCAAGGTAACTTTGAACCATCATTGGGGTTAGCTTTAAACTACGTCTTTTTTTTAGTGACTTCAAAAAATAAAAACTTAAAGGTCAAGTGCTACACTCCGCTTTCTAGGTTATAAAAGCAGTTTTCTACTTTTAATTTTGCGAAATAAGTATGCAGCACTGTTCACAGATAATTTTAAAATACAGTAACTCTGAAGAAACTGCTTGGAAGCTATTTTTCACTGCTGGTTTGAAATTGTTAAAACCCTTGAAATTGCTGAAATTCTTGAAGTTGTTCCATGCACTACCATAAACTATAGTAATCCTGTAGTATTGTAAAAATTTTTTTAAAGGGTTTATAAATTTTATTTTTGTAATTCAAAGTCGCCCAACTGTAATACTTTAATACTATTAAAATAATATTATAATACTATAATACTATTAAAATAATTCTATATAAAATCTCATTTCTGACACTGTTCAAACTTTTCCTAAATAGAAGGATCACTTTGAACCAAGCTTAATAATTTCTCTTAAATGTTTTTTTTTTGGGGGGGGGAGGGGATTATGCATTACTTTAGAAGTTTCTCTTTAGTTTTATGCCAATAAATACAATAATGCTATGCAAATGTGAGTGGGGCATTTAAAAATGGAGAAATTGTGGATCAAAGATAACCTGATTAACTATACAAAAAAGAAATTATTTTGCGTCAATTTATGTCCATCAGCCAAAAATGAGAACTGATATTGCCAAATGAGGTTTCAAACACAAATATTTGCAAAATATCATTTTGATTATTCATCCCTCAGCAACGTTTCACCTTGCAAGACTTCAAGACAAGATTAGTATAAGCTAGCAAATGATTCATTCGCAAACACGTTTCGGCGATAATTCATTTTATAAGACATGCGTGAGGATAGGTTATTAGGGAATACGTTCAAAAATGGCAGTTCATAACATTTAGTTAGCTGCTAAGAATTAGTAGGGAATTGATATATTATTTTATAAGGTCATATTTGGACTGTAAATTGCTTTACTTGTTGGATCATTCATACTGTTTTATGGCATGAGAAAAAATACTAGAAAACAGACATAAATGACAGTTGTTTCTATCGTACACACAGGAAAATTGCTGCTCAAAGTTACTTTTAAATATTTGCTGCTCAAAGTTACTTTTACGTAAATGCTGCTCAAAGTTACTTTTACGTATTTGCTGCTCAAAGTTACTTTTACGTAAATGCTGCTCAAAGTTACATTTCAATATTTGCTGCCCGAAGTCACTTTTACATATTTACTACACTAATACTACATATTTTAGACTAAAATCTGTGGTAGTTAGGGATTAAAAAATTGGACCACACCCAAAAAATAGTGTATTATATTTTCGTTACTGTAGTAACGCTATTATACGTTACGAGAAACGAGTGCAAGTAATCTTGATTCTTCTATTATTTTAAAGTAAATAATTCAATTATTATATTCCACAGAAATTTAATCATTGTTATTGATACTACATGCTGCTAAAAGTATTTAAAAAAAAAAAAGTTTCAATGATTAAGTGCGGTTGAGGAAGTAATATGACGACGAATTGATCAGTTGAGTCTGAATAGTCGCCAAAAAACATAACTTCTTGCTTGTATTTTGATTACTGAGATTATGCTTCAATAAGATTGAGATTGGTAAGATGCTAGGGTTGAAAAAAGGATTAATTGACGAGCATATATTTAAGTGTATTTGCAGACGAAAGTAGGAACTGTCGAATAAATACATCGTTAAAAATAAGAAAAAGTCAAACACAAGTTGATTAAATAAATATTGAAAAATAAAAAATTTGAAAGTAGGTTTTTGAGATGAGGAAAATGTGTGTGTCTATCCTCCCTAATAACTTTTGAAGGAAATGTCCGACTCTAAAGATATTTTTTACTTTCGAATGATCTCGGCATCTCATTTCCACATTTTACTTTTTAATTTGAACAGTTTTTTGGTTCAATTTTAAACAGTTCCAAAAATCTTAACTTTAATGCCTATGAGCAAAAATGAAGCAAGTTATGTCAACTCTGGGTATAAGATCCAAGTTTCTTTGAACAAGCTTATTGGAAGAAGCTCTCAATGGAAACATTTTTTGATTTGGACAATTTTTGTTCAAACGTTAGCGCCTACTGGGAAATTTCAATCCTATATAAATCTTATTCTAACAGACAGAATTTCTTGGAACAAACTTTATCGAAAAAATGCTATGACATAGGACATGAGAACAGATATAAAGTTCATCCAGAGCTGAACGAGCCTGTTTTCCCATGAAACCTTTTGATCTGGATTTTTAAGCGTATTTCCAAATGAATGAATGAATAAAGGAGTAAGTAAATGAATAAATGAATGAACCAATGAATATGTCTAAACATTTGAGAAAAGTATATTTGAAGAAATTAAGAACTAAAGCTAAATGAGAAAGAGAGAGAGAGAGAGAAAGATAACTAGATTATTAATTCGATATTGGTGTATACGGGAAAGTAGGCTCCCATAGTTCTAGACGGAACTTCTTGTTGTCTTCGAGACCTTCCAAGTGCTATTCGAATTTCGTTTCCAATGAATTCATTGTAAATAGTACCTATAATATGTTGTTCAAAGCAACGTATCTCAATTTGTTAAATAAAAGATGTTGTATAAATTTAAAAGGAAGTATAAGGGAAAATGAAATTATACAAACCAAATTTTTTTTTTCTATGCTAACAAAAGCTTGGAAATAAAAAAGAAAACTTGTTTTACTTTAAAATCGTACTTACCTATAAAAAAAGACAAAAATAAAAATGATGTAGAGGAGAAAAAGAAATATATATCATATAACATGCACTTTATATCCGAATTTCTTGGAAGAAACAATGCCATAAAAATTCGACCAAGACATCTGCTTCTGTTACATTTCATTTCGAGTATCACAGTTCCATTTTTCTCTCTTGCTCTTTTAAATACGTAAGTATTTTTTCGTAAGTTAGAATGTTCTGTATTGGCCGTAAAACATAAAATATTTTCAAAAATTTTCTTCCTTGTAGTTTGAATACGGATCCGATATTTAGTGGCGTATGAGTTCGATTTTTTTTTTTAACGAAGTTCCATGACCAACAAAAAGAAGAGGAGTTATTTATAAAAAGCTTTGTAACAAAACTCGAAAAAGTAAAATAAAAAGGCTCACCTAATAAATGAGCAGGATGAAATTGGTTTAACTTCGTAAAAACTCAGATAAAACGAAGAAAATTTACATTTTTCATTAAATTTAATCATGGTAATTAATTTAACGAATTGCAAAGAAATTACACTACAGAAAGAAAAGTGCATAATATAAGCGTTGTATTCAATCCAACGCATTTTGACTGAATTGAATCCTTGCACGAAACGTTAGATATTGATTGCATGCAGTCTCCCTAAATTTGTTTACTCTGTCATGTATCTTTAAATTCCATAAAATTGTTTCTTTTCTTTATTATTTGTAATGGGCTTTTTTATTTCTAATCTCTGCAATGGTTAATAACCAATAATAATTGGTTCTTAACCATTGCAGAGATTGGTACCAACTCTTTCAGCGGCACCACAATGAGAGTAGTACCATTCCGCAATTTTTGACGCTCAGTTTCCCCCTAGATGGCGGCACCTGAGCTCTAATTGATGTAAACTGCATTAGGAGTTTAATTCGTCGAGAGTATCCACACCAAACGGATGCTCAAGGGATCTTCAACATGCCGCATAATCATACGACATGGGCGCTGTCGGCTTTCAGCATCTTGAAAATCCATCGACTTGGGCCAGGTTTGATCCTGCGAACTTGGGCGCACGAGGCCTGTGCCTTACCACTACTACACCCTGACGGCTACCATAAAATTGGTTATTTCGCTAATTCCCTCTTAGTGCAGTAAAATTAACGACAGAGTATAAACAGGAGTTCATATTTTAATCAAAAAAACTATTATTATGGTTCATGGGGAAACCTCAAACGACAAAGTAAAAATATTGTAATGACTAAATGAAAAACACGCCGATGTTAGGGGATATGCACTTAGATGCAAGGAGTAAAATCGAAAAACTAAAGGAAAATTTTTAAGACCGTAGGAAAGGTCCTAATGACGAAATGAAAGTTCCAGTAATTAAAAGCCCCAATCAAAGAACTATATAAAACATTAATAACTGAAAATAAAAATCAATAAGGGGAGGAAAGAATCATAATAACTAAGAACAAATCGTAAAATCTAAGTAATCGTCAGTAAGATATAAAGTAATTGTCATAACTAAGAGCAGAATGCAAAGAACAAAAAAATAATTCTAGTGTCCAAGAGTAAAATTTTAAGGATTGACGAAACACCTATAATTTTCTAGGAGAAAATCCTAAGAATTAAGAAAATAATGCATATGACTCAAACGAAAAATCACAAAAGGAAAAGGAGAGTAATGAAAAATCTTAAGACAAGGAAAACATTTTAATGATAGCAGCATAATTCTTATGACTTAAAGGGAAATTCTAATAACTCATAGAAAAATTAGTTGTTCGAATTGAGTCAGTAATTAGATCTAAGTGAATGTTTCTAATGGCATAGGGGGAATTTCCAAGTAAATAAAAAGTCCTAATGTCTAGTAAAAACCTTTTTTTAACAACTGAGAGGAAAATTCTAAGGACTATCGGAAAATATCCATGAGAAAAACTTTAATAACTAAAGTAAAGAAACATGTCTAAGTAAAAGATTCAAACATCACAGAAGAAAGCTTGAAAAACTGCCTAAATTTATGACTGTAAGTCAAAGTTTTTTTTCTCAGTTTGAAATAAATAATAATGTTCAACTAAGCAAATCCAATGACTGTTGGGGGCATCACAACTTAAAAATAATATGTAAGTGAAAAGCTCTGGCAACTAAGTGGAAAACCTAAAAGTAATAATTTAACTTTTCTTACGATTTATGAAAAATTCTCAGTAAAGGAGAAAATTCAAATGTCTGAGTAAAAATTCTAATGACTGAAAGAAAATATCTCAGTAAAAAAAGTATAACAATTCGAAAAAAAGTCAAGAACCAAGAAAACATTTTTAATCCTGAGGGAAAATTCCCATTCAATAAAAAGCATATGATTGAAAACGTCAAATTAAAGAAAAATGCTTAAGGTTGATTCCATGTGTTAGAGACACGGCCGAGCAAACATTTTGTTTCATTTCATGTACTAAATACTGAAATAACTTAATAAATTTTGGTGCGCTCACTCATCTATATGACTACTTCCAAGATAGAGGAAAAGTTTTTTTAAACCTTTCTAATGAGCTTGCGTATAATCACTAACCTTTGCAGACCTCGTGCATTCCCCGGACACCGGCATCCATTCCTTCAAGTAGCACCACTATCGGCGGATGCCATTGCCACTTGAAAATTTTGACTCTCAGTATCCCTAGATCGCGGCACTTAGGGGCTATCTCGTGCAGCTCTAAAAGATGCGAAACTGCACTAGGAATTTAATTTAGCATAGAGCAACCAAGCCAAATGTCTACTCAAGGGATCTTTAACATGCCGCATAATCATACGACATGGGTGCTGACGATTTTCTACATCTTCAAAATTTACTAACTTGGGCCCGGTTTAATCCTGCCAACTTGGACGCATGAGGCCAGTGCCTTGCCACTACGCCACCCTGCCGAAAGAAGAATTTTTCACTAACATGTAACATCTTTTTAAACTATTGAGTAAAAAATGCTGTGAAATCCATGTCTATTTTTTGTCAGCTGTGTCACGGCATGTTCATACATAAGAATCCAAAACTTAATTTCTTAAAATAAAATTTTCCCGATATTTTAAAATAGGCATGAAGATATGTAATCATGTCAAAATTTAGAAAAGTATTTTAATATTTAGAACCTGAAATGATGCAAAAAAATTGGGGCAGGTACAGTTCGGTTACGGAAGTTTGACATTTGGACGCTTCTGCGCATGGCAGAAAAGAACGAATCCATTCGAGCTTTAGGGAAGTTTGTTTAGCAGGTGCATTTATTTAGTACGCGAATCAGAATGTTCGCTTCTCTGTTTGTTGAAAGTAACTAAATTTATAAACTGGCACATAGCATCAGTTCGGAAGAAATCAAGTCTGCTAAACGAGCTAGAACGAGATCAAAAACGGCACATTCCTCATCCCAGCAGTTCCTCTCTTGAACACGGATTCTTCTTGGCACTCTGCCAGGCAGATCGCTTTGCTTGATGGTAGAATTGTATGACAAAAGACCTATGGGAATTAACCTTAAACGAAAATTCTACTACACTAGTGAAAAAAGTGTAATAAGAGAAATTTGTATGAAAAATGCAGTTTTTTTTTTTTTCTTTATTTTTATGAATGAAAATTTTGATGTTTAATCAAAAGATCACATAGTAAGTAAGAGAAAAATCGTCAGAACCAAGAAAAACGTTCTGGTAACAGAGATGATAATCCTAACTAAAGAAAGACTTCCATTAACTGAGGGAGAATCCTAAAAATCAGAAGAAAAATTTCTACTAACTGTGAGAAAACAATAATAATTAAATAAAAATTCACAATAATTACCCGTGAGGACATTATATAGCTGGTAAAAAATAATAGAATTTTCCCAATAATATAATTAACCGAAAGAGCAAGGAGGAAATTATTCCTCTCAAAAATCAAAAGTGGTTTGCATCTTAATAGAGGAAGGAGACATCCAGAACACCTTTCCATTGAAACGTTGCTCTTTTATTTTAAAAGCGAAGGATAACAGAAAATAGAAGGTTCGAGACTTCGAAAGGAGACACCGACACAGCAAATGCGTTGCCACCGAAACAGAAATTTTGTTGAGCTTCTTTCCCTGGGGAAATCCATTCAAAATACATATAAGGGATGGTCTTTTACTAGTTTACATCTGTTTGATTTTTGTTATTTTACCTTTAGCTATTGATTCCAAAACAACGATTTTAGTTTCGCTATTTCTGCAGTTGATTTTTGTGAATGGGTTGGATACAGATAGAGGTATGGATAGCAACAATATAATGCATTTTCCTAAACCAGCATTTCCTATTCTTTTATTGCCTTTCGAAAACGTTTTGACAACATGCAAGTTATACGGAGTCCTAAAGTACATTTTAGACACTTACGATTTTAGAGACTTCAAGTATACTGAATAAGGAATATTTGAGCAATATATTTTTTAAGAATTAATATTTGAGGGAAGTGATTACGAAAAGAAAAGAGAATTACCAATTTTAATCTCGTATTTAAATCTTTTAATAAAAAAGGATGAAATTAAAGAAATTGATGCCATTATAGTTATATTCTTTTTTAAAAAAAACTATAATATTCTAAAGGAAGAATAGAGTAAAAGGTCCCGGTTGCTGAAAGGAATTTTTTAACGTTAAAAGAACTTTTTATAAGAAAATTTTTCAGTTTCGCACGTCATTCAGAGATACTTATTATTTCATTACATTTTTCAGATTATCGACAGTGTCAGTACAAAGTAAATTAAACTCTTTTATGCATTTTTTATGGTAATTTATCCAGAAGATTTCCTTTTAATTCTTGCTATTCGTAGTGAAAATTTTGTTTGCTCATCTTAAAGTATCTACACCAGTTGTACGCAAACTTTTTTATGCTCGGGGCGCATACACATGATGATTAATTCCCGCGGGCCGCAAACTTAAAACTTAATGTGCATTTTTTTTTTTTTTTTTTTTTTATGTATTTTAAATCCTTCTAAAAAGTGATCTTTTTCGCTTCCAAATAAAAATTCAATTGCTTCTGAAAAACAAAAAGAATTCTTTTATGGTGTAACTGAACAGGAATGAGCTATCCAAACTTGTCAAATTTCTGAGCTACCATTACTAGGTCACTAATAGAAGTTCTGCGGTATGCAAGAGACCTGTGACCCGCAGGTTGACTATCGCTGATCTACACACTATTGCTAAGCAAGAAATAACCCAAAATTAGTTTGTAACTGCAATAGTTCTTACTATTTTTAGGAATGCGAAAAACGTCGAGGTAGAATCAAACTTACTGCATTAACATGTCATCCACTGAACCATGCATGGGATTTCATCGATTGGAAAACTGCACACACGGCAGTTTTCGCCAAAACTTTGCCGTAAAATGGAAACCAGCTTCAACGACTTCAATTCTTTCACTTTTGATGAATTGTTCCCGAGACGACTCACATATGCGAGTATTTCAGCTCTTGCATAAAAAGGTAATCAAAAACAGGAGTTTTCACTTTCTTACAGTATTAACAAAAATTGTAACAAATTACAGACAGTTTCATTATTTTTGATTTTACATTTCCCTTTTGAAATGTTTTTTAAACTCTAAAAAATCTGGATGTCACTCTACTATTTAAGTCTAAAATATGGACGAAATGAAAAATCTTTGCATTCATTCACTATCCAACTCCCGGCGATTCCTCGCTCAACAACACAAGTCTCTAAAGTACAGATTTTTTGAAAAAGTTTATTTTCTAATTAAGTAGAATTATTTTTAAAATTAAATATGTATTTTTTAATTTATCATCGTCAATTTTGATCTACTTTAATGGAGACTATCTTCTTTCTTCTAGGAGAACTGAATTGTCTAAAAATGACTGACATTATCCAAACAAAATCCTTGACTATGGCCAAGACAAAAAGTTAATTCTTCTTCACAATCACATCTACCATAAACCAGAAGAAAACCAAAAAGATGTTTAACAGGAAAAACGACCGTCTCTAACTGTGTATATATCACAACCTTTTAAACCGAATTTCCCCAGAGACGCAACTCCGCAAAATTCGAAACTTCCCAGGATAAAAAGACATTTACTTCTCGTGGGTATCTCTTTCCGAATATCGGCGTTTTTGTTTCTTTTAGTCTTTTAAACCCTACTGCTTTTATTGTAAAGAATACCATTCCGTTTTGTTTTATTCATTTTTGTTGTGGTATAAGGAAGAAAACTTTGGCGCTTTCCAAGAAATTAAGAATGTGCGTAAAAGCTGAACATTAGTTTCGAATTTTATTAATAAAAGTTTGTCTGCACATACAACACACAGGAAAATAAATGACTCATATATACACAGCAAGATGAATTGTGTTCTAAATTAAGATTTTGCTTTCCATTGTTTTGCTTTCAGGATATTGCAGAATTTGTATTTAGTTGATTTGGAGTTTTATAGTTAACACATTTTTTTCACTCTGGACCTTTGTAGAGTTGAGAGTTAATTACACCTAAGTTCTTTTTAAAAATTATTTTACTCCTTTTAAATTGAAGCATATCCAGAACATCGTTTTAACTTATTGTTCCATTTGTGTTTTATATGATTTGACACACATGTATATTCTTTTTCATCTACGCTTAGGTTGATATTTTTTCACGGTATCTTTTTAACACTATGTCCTCGGATTCAAAATAACAAAAATGTGCGTTTTTAATAAATAAAAGAAATATACTGAGAAAATTACAAAAACAACAATCAATCGACATGTATTTTATAGTCTACACTATGATAGATACTGTCAAAAGTTTATTTATTCGCTTCCCAGCAATATGTTTATTTATCTTTTAATTTGTACTGTATTTTCTATTATAAACATTTTTTGTTTTATTTTCTCTATCAAAAGTTATATATAATAAGAAAAACATCAATCCCGTTCAAGTACATCAGCACGGTTTATACCTACACTGCAAAAATATTTTGCCGGAAAATACATGAGAATTTCCTGAAAGTTATTTATCCGAAGTCTGACGTAAATTGCAGAGAACTAAAAACAGGAAACTACAACGTCTTTAACCCCTTCCTTCTCGCTCCCGTGAAAATGACGGGCTGAGGTTTCGCCTTCTATTTCTCGCTCCCGTGATATTGCCGGGCTGGAGTGTTTAAAATTTCGAAATAAAAACAAATCAAAAATGAATATATGTATTGTAAATACACATATTTTTATATAATTTTCAGGGATAAAAAAATCGGCACTTTTATGGCCGTTTTCTTGAAAATGTGGTCACGCTGAATTACTATTTCTGATACACAAAGTCGAAGGTGAGTTCAGTTGAGTTGAAGCCGTTGTGATATTTTGTACCCCGAAAGCTAAGGGGCTCGTCAGAGCTAAAGTAAACCGTATGCCAACAATTTATAATACATTTTCTGACAATCTCTAAGCTCGTAGACACGGATCTTTACCGCTCAGTTATACGTAATTTAACAGATCATCTCTGTAATTGTGCAGAGTGCAGAAAAACAAGAATTTTATTGAGAAACTGTTACCAAGAAAGTTGTTTATTTGATTTGAAACAAACTCATCGTAAATTTTCAGAAACACTCAGTGTCATTTCTGTACTTTTAACAGAATTTGCTTACAATGCAGTGCATCGTTTCATTTCAGAAAGTAGAGCACGCAATTTCTTTGAAATAATTTTTGAGGAATAAAACAAGAAAAATTTACAAGGCAGAAAAAAAGCACATAATGGCTTGCAATTAAGCTATCGAACTGCACATGTAAACACTCTTGTTTTTCTTTCTCATATGTAAATTATCGACTCGTGGAAGATACTAACAGCATATAACGTTGTGATCAGTTATTTTCAAATATACACGCAATTCTAAACTTTGCTCGCTAATGATCGTCTGTTCCAGTCAACCTTAATTATGAAGTCTGGTAGCTAGATTGCATTTTGACTCGATGAGTTCACTGGGTACATTATGTTCTGAGGAATCGATGAAAATGAGTTGAGAAAAGGGCACCAGTATAATTTTAAACAACATAAAGACAACCTAAAAATGATTCGAAACCTCCAAAGATAAAGGATAAGATTACAAGAAGAAGCAAAAGCAAAGGAAGGATAAGATTTCTTGGTACTTTTCCTTTAGCCGGGCGCAAATTTCGCCAACTGTGAACCAAACGCGAGCCAGGTGGCCTAGCGAAGCGAATGACAAAACTGAAATTTGGCAAAATTCTACATTAATTGCCAATTTTTTCGTTTACGCCCGGCTAACGGAAAAGTAGGGGGTTTTTTTGAAAAAATGGGAATAAGAATATATACAACAAGGAAGAAAGTAATGTTTAGACGAAAGAAAAGAAAGCAAAAAAAGTAATTATTAATAAGTGTCACATTTCAAGTGAATGCTTCAAATTGAGCATTATTTAATTACTTTTATTACGTTAAGAACATCGTACAAGTTACGAAAACACTGAGCACAACAACATACAGCTTAGAACGAAAAAACAAGATATCGGAACACAGTCACAGTTACAATCGGTTACAGTTAGACTTACGCACTTAAAACAATTTATGTCACATCTCCCCTTTTTAACAAGTTTCATATATACACTATTTACAAGTCAAGTCTTTTTATTGGTTTCACAACTTTCCCGGATCGCGTGGTCATAATCGGCTTGTTGACAGCATCCGGATCGGGATCAGGCGAGACTGGTACAGGAACAGGATCAGGATTCGGCGACTTGACACTAGAAGGCTGAATAGGAACTTCCGTTGTTGACTGGTTAATTGAAGGATTACCTTGATCTGGCCTCAAGTGAATTCTATTCCGCCTAAGTTCACCTCCAGCAGCAGTTTTCACTAAGTATGAACGTGGAGCATCTAGCTTTTCCAGAATAGTTCCCGGTGTCCAGTCTCTGCGATTTAGTTGAACGTACACTGGTTGATTGCATTTTAAATTTTCCAGATTCACATGTGATCGGTCATGGTATTTCTTTCGCATTTCCTGATTACTCAATAAGTTCTTATAAGTCTCTGCTGTTGTAAATTTTGGTTTTAATATATTCTTTTTAGTAGGCAGTAGAGATCTCAATGATCTTCCCATGAGCATATGTGCCGGCGATGGTAAATGGTATTTTGGGGTGTTATTGTATACAATCAGTGCCAAATTTGGATCTCCATTATCTTCTAATACCTTCAGCGTCAGATTCTTGATTGTGCCTATTGCACGTTCTACCATCCCGTTGGATTTAGGGTATCTTGGTGAAGAGGTGACAAGTTTCACATCATATTCTTTAAGAAAAGCTTGAAATTTATAACTGTCAAATGGCGGTCCATTATCTGATTGCAGGCATTTCGCTATTCCATGTGTTCTAAACATAGCCCCCTTAACTAGATGCCTTCCGAAATGGAGCGAACCCCATTACCCTACCGGCAACGATTTTCTCCCACTGACAAAGAAATCACCGCTAGAGGGCACTACCTATTTGCTATTGGAAAACGGTGTTTTACTTGTAAACGCTTGGTAAATTGCGAAAAAAAGCGGTAAAAATTGTTCTTTTAAAAAAATCATTTTATTTTATTTTTCATATTTAATCATATGACTCAATAATTACATTTTTTTTCGCTCTTACTTTATGATGCAGTAAAACAGTGGGAAATTAAGTGATATTATTAATTTTTGATATCTCGTTAGTCTAGGAGCATTTTAACGGAGCATCAACTTAAAACTTTTATTTCATTAAAGAGGTTTTCTCCTAATTGTAGGTATTTTAAAAGAAAAATGTTGTTACACAAATTAACAGAATTTTCTTTAAAGTAATGATTTAAATGAATAATTATTTATGCAATTCATACGTGAAGAATATAATACACTTAATTTCAACTGGCATTTTTACCGATGTAAGGAAACAAATAAAAATCCAGCTCTTGACTAAAACTTTTAATTTTAATATTTTTTTCAGAACGATGCTATGGTTAAAATAATTAAAGATTTATTTGGAGCATTTTGAAAATTTTTGAGAAGATGTAATGTATCACTTCCATGATCGATTAACAACAAAGCTATACATGTGATATATGTTTGAGTAGATAGTTATATGGACTCATTTGTTTTAGAAAAGAAGAATGTCTTATTATTATTATTATTTACTTATAGTGATCTTGAAAATTAAAATTTTTTTCCCTGAATTTTAAAAGTCAACAGTTTTGCAAAGGCTCTGAAAAGATGTTCAAAGTTTTGAAATGCTTTTAAGTGTACTTAGAGTATGAGATATATTTTCTCGCAATCTAATATTTTCCAAGAAATCATTGCTTCAAAAAACGAGCAGAACGATGAGGACGTTAAATTGGGAAACTTGGAACCAAATTCTTCATTTAGGCAAGTTATAAAAATTTTGCATAAAAGTCAAGTTTTTATTCTTATAATAGAATCAAATTTAATCTTATCATAGTAATCTGCTCTATTCCCCCCCCCCCCCCCGAAAGGAAAAAAACAGTCCTTTTGGTTTCAATAAATAAAATTATAAATAAATGAATAAAAATTATACATAAATAAAATAAAAATAGTTAAATATGTGAATAATTACAATTTATTATGCATTGTACTGAAGTGATATTTTAGGCATGAAGAATAGGACAAATATTACTTCCAAATTATTCTCATTAATTCATCCATAGAATTAAATATGTTCTTGAAATATGATTAGAATTCGATTCTATGCATGAATAATAATTTGTATTTCCTTCCTTTCTAACTTCATTATTTCTTATTGATTCATACATGTCTTCGTGTAACTAGTTACATTTTTTAATAAAAAATCAATAAGTTCAATTTAATTAGTATTTGCATAACATAAAATGCATCATAATATATAATCAACCGTATTCCAAGGACAAGCTACAATAAAGATTGGACAACATAATAAATAATGTATAATTATATAAAAATAGTTTTGCACTATATTGTTATTAATTAATTGATTTTTTTAATTTTTTTTTTTTTTTTTGCGAAATAGACGTTATGAAAGACACACACATAATAATAATAAGAAGAATAATTCCCTTGTCTTGATATAGCGGAGATCCATTTTTCACGCAAACTAATGTCCGATTGAAACTATTTTTTTCTTTTACTGAATTTGATGTAAAAATGGAAGAACACAGTAAACCATCTTTCTTTAAGTTACATTGGTCCTGAAAAGGACCGTTTTTAACCCAAAGAATCAAATTATTAATGGAAAAAAGAAGAAATAGCAATTGAAAACCAATTTTCTACCCTTCAAACTAATGCAAAGAGCGCGGTTTGCAATAGCAGATAAGTAGCGTTAATGGTGGGAGAAAAGGTAACTAAAATCCGCGGCCAACTTTCCCCGCAAATCGCTAGGCATCTAGTTAAGGGGGCTATGGTTCTAAAAATTTGTTTCAATGCACTTATGACAGCTTCTGCGGTTTTCTGTTTGACTTTTCTCACTTCAATAAATTTTAAATGATAGTCTATGGCCACTAAGTAATCTTTTCCTTTTAAATACATAAAATCTATTCCCACATCAATCCAAGGATGCTTGGGTATGTTGTATGGTATCATCACTTGTTTTGGATTTGATTTTCGAAATTTCTGGAAAATTCTGCAACTGTTTATAAAGTTCTTGATTTCTGTTGTCATATTTGGCCAATAAATAGAGTTTCTTGCTTTATTTTGACAAGATGTTATGCCCTGATGTGCAATATGTAATTTCTGTAGAATTTCACCATGCATTTTCTTAGGGATGACCAACTTATTTCCAATAAATACCAAATCATCATGGTAATGCAATTCTGACTTCTTATCCCAATACGGCTTTAGATTTTCGGAAAGTTTCTTGTATTCCTTAGGCCATCCGTCTTGTATGTAAAATTTCAGCTGTTGCAATTCTTCATCTAGCTTGGTAGCTTCTTGAAGTTCTTCAGTTTTCTCATCACTAGCGCTCAAAATAGTGTGAACAGTTGCGGCTCCTGCTTCTAAGAAACTAGTATCCACATTGGCATCAGCTGGAGACCGTGATAGTGTATCCGCTATGTACAAATTTTTCCGGGAACATGCACAATTTTAAAATTATATTTGAATAGTTCCAAAGCCATTCGTTGTAATCTTGGAGAAAGTTTCTCTATAGGTTTTTGTAATAGTCCAGTTAGCGGCTTGTGGTCAGTTTCAATTGTAAACTCAGTTCCATAAATAAAATAATGGAATTTTTTACAGCCATTTAAAACAGCTAACAGTTCCTTTTCAATTTGACTGTACCGTTGCTGTGTTTCTGTGAGAGAACTGGAAGCATACGCTATGGGGTGATCATCTTGTACCAAAACACCTCCTAATAGTACGAGATCCGGCTGCAGAATTCTGTGCTCATCGAGTGTTTGCTAAAATCTAAATTTTTAAGCATATTTATGATTAGGAGAATGTATATCTACCAGGTTGCCTATCAAAATGTGGCCGCTAATATTTGTAATTAAATTACTGTTAATTGATTTTTCGGAATTAAATTCATTCACTTGTTTTTTAAATAAAATATCGTCCACTTCACGGCAATATAGATAAAGACTCTGAAAAATCACGGTTGCCGTTGAGCACTTAGCAGCACCTCTTCGCAGCCAGGTGTAAACAGGTATGATTTTGATGCATTTATACGTTCATAACGTACATTTGTTATTTATATATCAAATTGAAGCTAATTTTTTTCTCTTAATTGTGATATACGGTTGCCTAATTAAATCTGGCCGCAAATAAGGGTTGCTGGTTGTTAAAAATGCCAGCTGTACGACGCTTTAAAGCCATTGCGCATGCGTCGTCATGAAGAAAAAGAAGACGATTCTTTTGGAGTATTTATCAAGTTGTCCCTACTACTGTTTGAACCAGTGGTTGAGAACACTAGAATTCTACGCATGCGCAATGGCTTTAAAGCGTCGTACAGCTGGTATTTTTAACAATCAGCAACCCTTATTTGCAGCCAGATTTAATTAGGCAACCGTATATCACAATTAACAGAAAAAAATTAGCTTCAATTTGATATATAAATAACAAATGTACGTTATGGACGTATAAATGCATCAAAATCATACCTGTTTACACCTGGCTGCGAAGAGGTGCGGCTAAGTGCTCAACGGCAACCGTGATTTTTCAGAGTCTTTATCTATATTGCCGTGAAGTGGACGATATTTTATTTAAAAAACAAGTGAATGAATTTTATTCCGAAAAATCAATAAACAATAATTTAATTAAAAATATTAGCGGCCACATTTTGATAGGCAACCTGGTAGATATATATTCTCCTAATCATAAATATGCTTTAAAATTTAGATTTTAGCAAACACTCGATGAGCACAGAATTCTGCAGCCGGATCTTAGACTATAAACCATATTGGCTGGCATCAATTGACACAATTGAAGGTTTTCTTATATCAAAGTAAGCCAAGACTGGAGCAATAGTAACGCACAATTTGAGATCTTCAAATGCCTTCTGTTCATTGCTGGTCCAAAGAAATTCAGCATCTTTACTTAATAATCTACGAAGACATCCTGTTTTGTTGGAGAGGTTGGCGATAAACTTTCCTAAGTAGGTTATCATTCCTATAAATCTTTGTAATTCGGCTTTGCTAGTTGGAGCCTTAAAATCCAGAATTGCTTCAATTTTTTCATTATTTACCGAGATTCCTTCATCTGTTAATTTATAACCAAGATATCTTACATACTTCTTCTTAATTTGGCTTTTTCTTAGTGAGAGTTTTAAACCACATTCTTGAGCTCTCTTCAAGACAGATAGAAGTCGTCTATCATGTTCGGCTTCCGTCTTTCCAAAAATTAATACATCATCGATGTAAACAACTATGCCGTCTAAGTTGGAAAAAATGTTGTCAATAGTCTTTTGGTACACTTCCGGTGAGCTGCATAATCCATATGGTAAGCGACAAAATTTATAGCTGCCAAAAGTTGTAGCAATGGTACATAATTTAGAACTTTCAGGAGAAAGTGGAATTTGCAAAAATGCAGAAGAAGCATCTAAAACTGAAAAATATTTTGCTTGATCTATTTTTGAAAATATAGCTTGTTGGGTTGGAATTGGATAATGTTCTCTTTTTATGTACTTATTTAAAGGCCTTGGATCCATACATATTCTAACTTCTTTATTAGGTTTTTGAACAATGACAATCGGATGTACCCAATCTGTAGGTTCAGTTACTTCTTCAAGAACTCCTGCTTTAACCATTCTGTCAAGTTCAGTTTTGACCTTATCCCTTAAAGATCCAGGTATAACTCTAGGAGAAGCACTCTTAGGCTGAGCATTATCTTTTAATTTAATATCATATACATATGACAGTTTGCCAAGTTTACCAGAGAAAACATTTTCATACTCTTGAACAATATCGAGACTATTAATTGCATCTACATTTTTAGCAATATTTCTATCAATTAAACCTAACTGTTCACATGCTTTCAGCCCTAAAATAGCATTTGATTCTTGATTTACAACAAAAAAATCAAATACATGTAACTTATTCTTGAATTCACAGCACAAATTACAAGTTCCTAACACTTTCAGATTGTGCCCTGTATATGATTTCAAACTTTTGTTTGTTTTGTTTACTTTTGATCTTTCATCTATTTTCTTTAACAAATTAACAGGAATTATATTAACTTCAGCTCCGGTATCAGCTTTGAATGGTATTTCACAATTATTTATAACAATATTTTCTCTCCATTCAAACTTTGAAGTATTTACTTCACTCACAGATTCCAACACAAAAGAATCAGTATTATTTGTCGATACAACAGAGGAATTATGTTCTATTTCATTGACTTTTTTATTTTTGCATGCAATCGCAAAATGATTTAATTTTTTGCACTTATTACACCTTTTTCCCCATGATGGACACTTTCCAAAAGCATGTTTTGTTTTGCACCTTGAGCAACAGTTATTCTTGAAATAATCCTGTTTCTTTAATTTAGTTTCGTTTTTGTAATTTCTATTATGCCCTACTTCAGTATTATTTCTTGTAGTTTTGATAACTTCCACTACTTCTGATTTCCTATCAGACCCTTCCTTCATGTATTCTACTTGAATTTCACTTGATTCCTTTGCCCTACAGTATCCACTGCTTTTTCTAATTTCAAATCTGAATCCATAAGTAGTTTCTCTTTCACGGAACAATCTCTTATTCCAATTTTCAATAAATCTCTTATCAAAATATCTTCCTGATTTTCAAAAGAACAATCCTTAGCGAGATTTTTTAAGTTAGTTACAAAAGAATCAACAGTTTCATTTGGTTGTTGTACACAGTTAAAAAATTTGTAGCGTGCAATTACAGTATTTTTCTGTGGTTCGAAATAATTATCAAACCGTTGGATAACTGTATCGTATTTCTCAGCATCTGCAGCAGCTAATTTAAAGCTATTAAATATATCGATACATTCATCTCCCATCAGAGGCGTAGCTAGGGGGGGGGGGGCAAGGAGGGACAGCTGTTCCCGGGCGCAGCGTCAAGGGGCGCCAAATGAATGTTAATTTGTTTTATTTTTAAATGCGAAAAGAAAATTATTTGAACTGAAGAGGTGTGAATATGTTCGACAAAAATGTGGAAGCACCGCAAACCATATCGGGAATGACCAATGTAGAACAGGAGTGCGTGGGAAATCAGACAAATAATTTTACGAAGCCAGTGTCCCATTTTTCCCTTAGAAGTGAATGGTCGAGGAATAAAAATGAAAGTTAAATGGGCTGCTTTTTAGAGCTATTTATCATTTAGGAAGCATTAAATTTTTTTTCAATTCCCTTTAGGGGCGCCCCTAGGCCTCCAGGGGCTCAGGGGGGTGCAAAATCTTCAGTTGTCCCCGGGCACTGAAAACCCTAGCTACGCCTCTGTCTCCCATATAATTCAATAACAAAGCAACTTTTAACTTATCGGATTTACCTGTCTCTTCCGATGCTTCTAAATGCAGAGTAAAACGCTGCTTAAACTTTGACCAATTTTCGGCCAAATTTCCTTGCAATTTCATACAACTGGGAGTTTTCAGATCCATTTTGACTGCACCGCTTGCCACCATGTCACATTTCAAGTGAATGCTTCAAATTGAGCATTATTAATTACTTTTATTACGTTAAGAACATCGTACAAGTTACGAAAACACTGAGCACAACATACAGCTTAGAACGAAAAAACAAGATATCGGAGCACAGTCAGTTACAATCGGTTACAGTTAGACTTACGCACCTAAAACAATTTATGTCACAATAAGGAGGAGGGTAAGAAGAAAGAAGAGAAACTTTTTAAAAGGTGGAAAATAACTAATAAAAAATGAAGATAACATTAAAGGTTCAAGTATATTGAATACGGACTGCGGTTACGGGCAGGGCATCGTGATATACAAGGTGAAAATGTAAATTGCTTTATGTCGGTGGATGACGTGTAGAAATATGCGGTGTTACTCTGATAAAGAGGAAATTTTAGCTTTATTTTTTTTCAAGAAAAAGACCAAAAAGAAATAAATTTACAACGAAAACAATTATGCGAGTTTACCAACAGATTGGTTGGCTGATTGACTTAAACTTAATGGAACTAACTTTGTCTACAATGCGCCAAACATTTGTGTTTTTACAACTGAATTCAATATTTTGTCTTTATGCATTACTTCCAAAAGTGAGTTTAAATAATTTTTAAAATATATTTCTAAGAACAAATCGAGAAGTAAAACAGTAATTTAAAAGACACTTTTCATTCACATTTACTTCTGCATGTCCCGTAAATGTTTCGAATTGTTGCTTAATCTACTGAAACCGACTAGAAAAATATTCAAACATACTAGAAGATTCCCGCTATAGAAAGACCAGAAATTAGTTTAAGAAAAGTTCTTGAAAATAAATAGATTTTTTTTTTTTTTAAAATAATAAAATTTAATATTTTATTAAACTTTCATTGAACTATAAGCGATAAAATTGATAATCAAAAACAAATTTTTATGTGGCCTCTTCAATAAAGAACGTACCACGTTGGTTTACAACAGATTTCAAACACAATTCCCCATTACGATCTAGTTGAGATCGTAATCGTAAACCGGCGTATGATTGTTGACATAGCTACAATATTAGCACTGATTTGCGTCAAGCCCGATGCGAGCAGCGTTCGCAAAACGTGATCGCCAACCGCTTTCTGGATGCTTTGGGGGAGAAAAGAAGAATAATGTCAAAAGAAGAAGAAGCAGAGAAAAAGGAAGTGCGTAAAAGCTCGTTATAGCGAATACCGATGCAACAAAATTTTCATTATAACGAAACAAATGTTTAGTTCAGTTTGAAATCTCAATATAAAACTGGACTCCGTTACAACGAAGTAAACGGGATTTCTCTGTATAAGAAGAAAAAAAAAGAGGAGAAGAAAGAGCAGAACAAAGAGATTAAAATAGAATAAAAGATTTTTCTAAAATTTCTACAGAAACGAGTATATTCTTTTTCATTAAAATCGAAATTTGGCAAACGAGTTAGTTTCTTCAATAAAATCGCAGCCCCAATAAGTAATTAATGAAAAATAATTTATTAAGGCACAAATTTGACGAACATTTCGTGCACATTTGAGAGAACCCATTTCTGTGCATAGGAAATGAATTGAAATGTGAGACATAATTGCTGAACCGAAGTACAGGGGGGGGGGGATTCAGGACGAGTAGATTTCAGCTGCATAGGTGTCAAAATGATTTACGTTATAAAGTCAGAATGACAAAAATATTAATTAAAATGATAATGAATACTTCCACTAAACGTTAACTGATTTAGAATTCAAGATTTAGAAAGTCTAAAAAATATATAAAATTTAAAAGTATAAAAATCTATTAGAAAAAATACTTTCTAAAACATAGATATTCTAAAACTTTTTTTTAATATTAATATAACTGAAATATCTAGAAATATATTTCTTTGCTTTGATATTTACGAATAATACTTCTGTTATTTATCAATAATTTAGAATCAACAAATAAGTTTTTTTTTTTAATCTTACCACATTAGACGTTTCAGAATAATTGAGTTAAGTAATCTCAAAGCTTAAATAAAAAATATTTTTCTATCAAAAACATAAGAGTTACTGATGCGATGTGTCTAACAGCCGAAAATAAAAGCTCAACTTCAGGTTTAACAGCAAACGGTCATTGCTGGAAACCAATAATTCGATTAAAATTTAAGTGACAATGTTTAACAGTACTTATTTCACACACATCGCTCTTTTTTATAAGTATAATTATGAAATGATCATTATCGACGGAGTAATGTGTTTCTTAAATTAAGATGGGGGAGGATGTTGAAGTTTGGAACCTTATCGTTCGATTTTGTGGGCTTCGGAGTCAATATTTTTATAGTGTCAAAATGATGATTGGCATTTTCTTATTATGTGCAAAATATTCTTGCAGTGTAGTTTTTACGAGACCTAAATTTATTCAAAAATATTCTTTTATGCAGGAAATTTATTCTCAACTGCCTACCAACAGTATTTGCTTTACATTAAAAAAATATAATAATTGAACTAGCTTATTATTACTATTTTTTAATTTTTCTTTTTGTTTTCATTGTTACATGAATTAATAACGCTTGTGAAGAGCACAAACTAATAATAAAAATCGCAGTTCTTTAGATATTATCAATAAACATTTTCGTCCCTATTCTTGAATTCTATTGAGAATATACTGCAGACTTTTTTACACGGTTTTATTTAACTTGATTTGTCATGGAAGTTTGTTTTCGACCACTATTACTGCATAAATTATCTTCAAACATTGCACACAAGCTTATCTTCGATGACAATACAATATTCCATCCATTTTATAATTTATTATAATGTTAATTAGGAACAGAAAAACATTTTGGCTCTGAGAAAATTATCAGAATTATTATTTGTCGAATGGCAACGATAGCTTGTTTGGAATGTTTGGATAATGCAAGGATGTTTTGAATTTTAAAATACTCAAATCATAGAGAAATGTTTTTTCTTTTTTTTTTTAAATTAAACCATGTAACGTAAAACATTTTTAAACTGTTTTATTTCAATGTCAAAGCGTCCTAAAATCTGAAAATATAGAAGAGAAATGACGGTAGACTGATGATCGGGAAATTTTGAATCCACTATAAAGCCATTTTTGGTGAAGTAAATGTGGGAGAGAACACATAAAGTACATAAATTAAAGTACTCGTAGGTCTAGTATCCCCAAACCTTCGTTTTCGTTTAAAGTGAGGAAAGAGCGAATCCAAGCAAATGGAATTGAACGCAAAATCAATCTGAAGATTCAAACTAAAAGAAATTGCGAACACTTAGAGGCATGTTATTCAGTGAATCGTACGTGATGTATTGGGTAGATTTTCGATCATGTCTGAACCCATTTTGTAACATACTTACGGAATCCAAAGGGAAAAGAACTGAAAATACATGTAACAAACTCACACAATAGGAAAGCCGCTCAAAACAGCCGAATTTAATTGGCCTGCACAAGTATGAGATGAAAACTTCGATTAATTTGAGGAAGTGCGATTCTACTAGCAATTATTTCAGCGTTCTTGAATAAAATCTATTGTCTGGCAAAATTTATTATTCATTCAAGAAACTATATTTCTCAAGTTGTTTTTGATTATCTAAAATAGTCTAAATTTTTTTTCGGTTTTAATAAAGAGCAAAATAAAAATTTAGTTTTCAAACAATTTATTTTGTCTCAGTTCGTATTGAGTTTTATTTTTGCAAAGAAAGAAGTTGAAATTCTTTTCATTGGCATTTTTACAGGAAAAATTTTTGGTCAAATATACAGCATTTTACAAAATTAATCTGCATCTAGGAGCATTCTTCATGTTTGATTATAAAAGTCTTTAACTTGAAGTATTCTTACATGTGTTTTAGTTTGCTGCAAGAAAAGTCCACAATACCGGACGCCAGAGATTGGTATGTAATACATTTTTGTAGCTCAGTGGCAGACTGATCTCTAGACGTAGCAAAAGATTGAGTGTGCTATGAGATTCAACACATTTGGCCAGTTTTTATTTAATGTACTTCCATCTGTGATAATTAAAAATCAAGCCAACGGCCAGACATTTGCAATATGAAATTCAGGTGGTGAATTCTCTAAATAGTTCAGCGTGAAAATGTGAATCTATATCACTGTCACAGAAAAATTACATAATTTCTTGATTTGGAGGAATTACTCCAATTCTTAACAGCCAGTTATAAAACAGATACAAAAACTTCTAGGTTTAATTCGATGCCAGAGAGCCCTCAAGATTCGGAAAAAATATTGATATCATAAGCATGTAGGGTGACATTTCCTTCCTTGACAGTAGGCTGGTAATGACGTCACAGATGTACGTCATTGGATTATATAGATTAGGTCCATATAGGACTTGAAAACCCCTTACCTGAACCAAGTACAGAGCTGATAAGAAACAACTCACTAGCTTTGCGGGAGAAGACCACCAAGAACCATATTATCCTCAAGTGGAATTTTGGCTGAATTCGGAACAATCTTTAACTAGGTACTAAATTTCAAGCTGTAACTGTTTTAGGTAAAGTCGGATACAAAGCCGTCATATACAAAGAATGTGAAATAAAACGGTTTACCCTTGCGCCGTAACAATTGATCTCATATCAACGTTACCAAAACAGAAATTTTCAAAAATATTGCAACACATGCAGGATATATTGCAACATATGCACAAGGAATTATTTTTCCAATGGGTTAATTTTGAGCTTCCTAAATGGAAGTTACAAAAAAACAATTTTTTGTGACAACGACTTTCCATCAAGAGCTCAGCGTTTCTCCGCAATTTTTGCACTATTGAAATACATGTGTGAAATATTTTTTTTATTTTGTGTTTAATAACGTTTAATTGTTCAGTCAAAGACATCATTCAAGTAGGCTAGGACAAACTATTTTTATTTGAAGAAAGTTTAGAGATCTAAAAATTTCATATTTACAATTTTTCAATATTAGAATCAAATTATTATGAATCACGTAAATTAGGCCACGTTTGAATTTTACAAAGTTTAATCATTGTATTGTGGGTACATTACTGTATTACTCTCCAAAAAGGAACTTACAATAAAAGAAAAATTCAAAGTAAAAGCATTACAAACTGTTCCTCTATTACAAGTAAAAGTCATTTCGCAAAAATGTACGTGACTATTACAAGCGAGAAAATACCGATTACGGAAGATTATTGAGTAAAATATGCAAACATATATATATAACTATATCAGCCTGGCAATATGATAACTATTTCACATATGCATTGTTAGTTTAAATTAGCTCAGACACACAAAAGTTTCGAGAATCGCAACATGAAAAGAAATCCACATTCTACAAACATAAAAATGCACTTTTTAGCTTTCCCATGTGATACTACGCCCATTCCATAAATGCAATTCCAAATATCTGCATGTTTTAGCAAAGCGAAAAACTTTGCATTCAAATTGCATAGCGTGCGGTGCAGTCGCAATTTGGGCGGTTACAGTTACGACATCGATCGGGACCCCGCGAAAAGACGAAGAGCCCTCGCATTTGTTTGTTGGTTGGAAATATCCATACGCTAATGAAGTTGAAATTCATTTTCCCATCCATCGCGAACAGCTTTCTGCCTTTTGAATATGTAATGATCCCACAGTTGCGAATTTTTTACAATCAGTTTGCGTGCGCGATTTATAATATGAGTAAGATCTATAATCACGCTGTAGGTAGAGCGATATTTTTAAAAATTAAACTAAATCATACTTTTGACTGCGCATTTTTTTTTCCCCTTTTCTTTATTTCTTTATCTTTTTTTTCTGTTAGGGAATGTTTTTTATAATTTCTAGTTTTTTTTTTCTTTTCCGTTTCTAATGGTCTACGTAGTATTGGTTCTTAACCATTGCAGACCTAGTGCGTTCACAGAGATTGCTACCAACTCTTTCGGCGGCACCACAATGAGTGGTACCGCAATATTTGATGCTCAGTTTCCTCATAGATGCGGCAACTAAGCTCTAATTGATGCAATCTCTACTAGGAATTTTAATTTAGCCGAGAATTTAGTCTAGAATTTTGTGCGTCAACCAATTGAATTTCTTGTCAGTAGATTCAGGTTCACTTTTATAAATGGTAAGTAAGCGATAGCAGAAAACATAAAGAGTTTAATGTAAAATTAAAATTAAATATTTGCGATATCCATGAAGCTATTTAAAATAACAAAACATAATATGATGATTGAAGGAAAGTTCTTAATAACTCGGAGGAAAATTTTGAGAGCTATGGAAAAGTCTTAATGAAAACGTTCGTGAATAAAGAGAAAATTATAATGACTAAGCAAATAGAAAATTTTAAACGGTTATGTTACTGTAGTACGAACAATAACTCTGAGTAATCACACAGGACAAAGTCATAGACTTGGGGGTCATTCATAAATGATGTCACTCTTCCAGAGGGAGGGGGGGGGGAATTGAGAAATTGTGAGTTTCTGGCAAGGGGAGGGGATAACAAGAAGTGTGACATTACACATTTTTTGTTTCTATAAAACATTTCAAATCAGCAAATTAATTATTTTATTTTTTCATAATCTGATTTTAAAGTTTCATTGATCATTTTGTATCATGAACACCGATGCTGATTAAGGTTTAAATTTACTTGTTGCTTTTAAAAGTTTAAACAAAATTTTTTTTAGGCATTCACACTTTTAAGATAAAATTGCGTGGGTCAGTTTTGCAGAATTCGAACAACTAATATATTTTACTGTTCTATACTAATTACCTTTTGTGTTGTAAATCTTAATCTCATTTTATACAAATTAAGCACACATGTAATCATTATTATTATTATTCTCCAGGGCTCGAAAGATCTTAAAGAATTTACATGCCCTGGCATGTTTGTCTAAAAATACGTGCCAGAACAAAGTTGTTATATGCCTAGAAGTTGAATATTAATTAAAACATTTGAATTTGGCGTATATCATTAATCAGACAAATAATCAAATTAACAGCTTTGTATCTGAATCAAGAATTATTTTAACGTTAATCCAAGTCCATTAAAAAATTACACTACAAATAAATATTACATAATAAGTCGTTACAAGTCAAAATTTGGAAAATTTTAATTGTATTAAAAATTTAATTGTTGACATGCATGTCTGTCAACAGGTCCGCTTTGAGGTTCGGTAAGCATGCGATGATTTTTCAAAAAAATACGAAATAATAAGGTTTCAGAAAGAGATATTTGATTTAAAAAATTACATGCCCTGCCGGGAATGTAAGGGTAGAAAATTCATGCCCGATCGGAATTTTTACATGCCCCGGGCATGTCGGGCAATATAATTTTCGAGCCCTGTAATGCTCACAAATGCCATTAACCCTTATTCTCATAAAGTAGCATATCTGCTACTTTATGAGAATAAGGGCTAGCAAATAACAATGCAACATACGCGCTGACGTCACTTTTCGAAAGTCGGGGAAAACCCCAGGTAGCATATATGCTACTTTATGAGAATAAGGGTTAAAAGTTCAAAAGTAAAATTTGAAACGTGATCTATGACGCAGTGCTTTGTTTCTGAACTGCAAGTACATATGCTTATGCAATATAGCGTGACATGTGACAAAGGGTGTAGGGGGCATGATGAAGTGCGGCATTTTGTGGCAAAGGGGGGAAGGGGGATCAAATATATTGAAAAAGGTATGACATTCATTTATGAACGGTCCCTGTAACTACGCATCTCGGTCTGGGCCGGTTTGAAGCACTCCCGCCCCGTTTGGTTTTGTCGCAAATTTGGTGACAAAATGTTCTCATCAAGTCTGTTATAGGTAAATTGTCGATGAAAATGTGCAAATGAATTCCGTAAAAGTTGTTTCTCTGCGAGCCCAGTGTCCATGCAGGGATGCGGGGGAAATAACTTGACCTTATTGTAATATTAAGCTAACGGTTTAAAACGCTATTTTTGAGCATTACACCTAGACCATGAGTGAAGCTATCAATATGAGATTTATCTCATGCAATTGAGCTTAACACTTTGGATAAAAGTGCAAATGTTACATTTCCGTTTTATAACCTCTTTCTTCGCCGGTGATTCCAATTTGAATATGGAATACTCTTCCAGCGTCATTCACAATAGCTACTGAAGCCGAACGTAATAATTTTAAAATTTGCGCTCTGAAAAGCATTTTTAATGCATTAAAAATCTGTATATGTATATATATATATATATTATCTATATATATATATATTACTTTTTTGCATAACTAAAGTGCGAAAATAATCTTAAGACTGAAATAAGAAAAGACTTTTACTTTCAAGATAAAAAGAGTGAAAACGTTATGTTGAATAAAACCAGTAACTCCACAGTGAAATCTATACTACTATTGGAAAACCGCTGATAGTATTACGAAAAAGAAAGGAGCAAGCTGAAAACTTTTAAGCTGGTGTTCTAATGCTTTTTTACTTATCACGTAACATGTTTACTCGCTAAATTCTTGAACTGTTACCAAAAAGGATAAATTTAATGAAACAGTTGAAACGGATAAAAAAAAAACTAGGGTCAGGTGGGGTAAAGTGGTCATAAAAACCACGTTTTTCAACTTTCGTCGCCAATAAATATAAGAATTTGTTCAAAACCTTCAGATTTTTTGCTTGATATTTAACATTACGTTATTAAATAACAGATTGCATCAAAATTTGAGCAGAAAAAACTTAAGAAAAATAATTTTATAACGCCTTCTTTCTGGGATGTATTTATGACCACTTTACCCCATGGGGTGGGGTAAAGTGAGTAGTACATGGGGTAAAGTGGTCATGATTGAAAAAAAGACCATATAAAAGTGCTAATAACCCTAATATTTCAAAATACTCAACAAAGGAGCATTTTAGGAAGGAAACAATTTTATTTCACCCAGCTGAATTTATTAATGCCCTCTATTACGGTCAAAAGTTTGACTTATCTTTGCAACGCTTTGTAAGGTACTTCAGTCTCTCAAGCTGCTGCATAGATGGTCTTAAAACAAAGTTATGTAGCAAAATATTTTAAGATACATAATAGCAGGTATTCTTAGGTTTAAATCCCTAAATATTAGATGGTAAGTCTGTCCTTCCATTTAATACATATAATAAAACATAAATATGAAATTCAAAATTTTCCGTGAAACAATTAAAAATAGCTTTTAATGAATGACTAAATTGCTTAAATTACACATTAAGTAAACATTGCTAATAAGATAGCTCTGAGATAATTATATATCTTATTAAAAATCACACTGAGAGGAAAATACATATTTTAACCTAGCTATTTTTAATTCTCTCTCTCTTTCATGCATTGTTCTTGTTCAAAGTACTGCCAGTTCTAAAGATTTACAGCTTAATAATATTTATAATAAGTCTGTTTAGAATTATTGACAACTTGAAAATTATTTTATTAAAAGTGCTTTTAAAAATTTTTCAATGATAAACACACCATTGTGAGAAGGCCATCTTATAATAATTTTAATCGCTCTTGCCTTTGAGCTCAATTGCGTTTAATCCTGTTTACTAAAGAGTACATTTAAAAGTTATTTTTGAAAAAGAATACAGTATTAGTAAAGTAAATCCCAACAAAACATAAATGTAAAAAAAGGGCCAAGTTCGATAGAACAAAAACGGCCTTCGGAGTAGTCGGTGCCAGCGATAAAAAAATTGATATCTAATGGGTGCCAAGTTCCATAGCAGATCCTTTGATCATGGCTGTCAGAGCGTACAATCTTCCTTAGTTTATTTAAAAACATTTTTTTTATCGGATTCCTAACTTGGCAAGTTTTAATTAAGATAAATTACATTCAAAAAATTTAACTCATTCAATTAGCAATTTTTAATAGTTAGTAAAATCATGTGGCAAGCTATTATCGTTAATTTCTAACTGTCTTCTTATCGTCTTCTTGAACGTAACTTATATTAATTAAAACTTGCCAAGTTAGGAATCCAATAAAAAATGTTTTTAAATAAATTAAGGAACATTATACGCTCTTGCAGCCATGATCAAAGGATCTGCTATGGAACTTGGCACCCATTAGATATCAATCCTTTTATCGCTGGCACCGCCTACTCCGAAGGCCGTTTTTGTTCTATCGAACTTGGCCCTTTTTTCACATTTATGTTTTGTTGGGATATCATTAATTTTTGAAAAGCTAAAATGTGTGTTTTTATATTGACGATAAGTTATACTAAATTAAACCAAGCTGAATAGTCGCTATTAATTATTTAAAATTTTTTTCGTCTGTTTACATTTCTCCGTAATAAGACCGTAAACCTATATTTACTTAATTAATTTTTTATTTAAAACGTTGAAAGGTTATGATAACTACGACACTGCATTCTTTGTAGTCAGCTTGAGTCAAGCCTTAAGGCGAAAAATTAAAGTGGAAAGTGAAGTTCAATGCATCAATTATCAATTATTTACCTTCAAGCGCGAGAGAGTATTGTTTACTTTAAACGGCAGAAAAATATGGCTGCTGTTTGAAGTCGTTAGGTATGATGCTACTTATGAGTATGCTAGTAACTTCGAAGATAATGTAATTTTTTGAAGTTTCGGATTTTTTCCTTTATATATGCCACGTTGTCTACCTTGATACCAAGTTTCAAGTTTCTAAGTCTCCTAGAAGTAGGTTAGTTTTTGAATAGTGAGTGAGTGAGTGCGTGATAAAAATGACACTTTTCAAACCTTAATAATTCCCTAACCATAAGAGGTACATCAATGAAATTTGATATTCTAGGGGTTAAAGGGATCGCTATTAGACGTTCAAAACTTCAAGTATGTAGGTCTAATAGTTTTGGGGTAATGGTGGGGTCAAAAGTAACTCGAAATGGTTCGGGTAAATATACACATTGGCCGGTGTTGCCGTATCTTAATTTGGCTGACTTTCTGAACTTGGCGGACACACTGCCGTGTGTCTAGATGTTTAACTAACATCTGCCTTGTGGCTTAATTTTTGACAAAAGAAGTGCTGAGCCTTGTAGTCTTCAAAATTAATTTTCATGCTTAAATAGCCTGAATTCCCTAAAATAGTTTAATTTTTTTTAATTGAAAATAAATATAGAAGCTGAGCTCCCGTGAGTGCCTATTCAAGTTAAGTCCTGGTGTATCTTATAAATTAACCTGAAGTAATTTTAGAACATCGATCCATGTTAAGGCTAATACTATGACCACTTTACCCCACCTTACTTAAAGAACTATAAAATAATATGTAGACTAAATCTAGCTTCACGGTTAGTGGGGAACTACTTTCAAGATCTGTGAAAAGCTTCCTGCATCGTCCATTTGCTGCAAATTTTTTAAAACAAAATGTCATAGAGAACCTAAAAGAGCTGTTTCATTTTCAAAGTGTTGTATAAAGAAACAAACTGACTGTTTTCTTCAAGTAAAGAGTAACTAGTAAAATAATTTTGAATGTAAAATCTAATTCCTAACTATTAAAATCTAAAATTAAAAATTTGCACCAATTGCTTTATTTATTTCAAAGATATATCTTTTTATGTGCAGTATGACCACTTTACCCCATTGACCACTTTACCCCACCTGACCCTACATTTTAAAAATTGCGCTAGCTTTCAATTAATAAATTATCATGAAGAGGGAGAAATGCGAGCTTTCTTTATTTTAAAATATATTTATGTAAGTTACCTAACTTTATAAGTTTTCTTTTTAACATCTAGAAAAAAAATAATTTGAAATATGCTCCCAGAAGACAATTGTAATGTTAATTTTGTCCGACATTTCAAAACCAACTACTAAATAGCCTTTGAAAAATATTCGGAGACAATTAACATCAATAAAACTTAAGCACACATATGCGCAGTAACACTTTTAGCTCTAATACTTTATTTGTGAATAAATGAAGAAAGTTTCACTTAACTAAAACATATAAGCGGGTAAAATGATGGCAGTCTAGAAATAAACTGTCTGGGTACCGCCATTACACCAACTTCTTAATGACGATAGAACGGTAAAAAAGCGGGCACTTTGGAAGAAAGCCAAGATACATATTGCATTGTTCATAACCAATGGAAATCAAGATTTTGTTCTCCAAGTTTCATAAGGTTAGAAATGAACGCAACAAGACAAGTAGTTATTAACTAGTTAAAACAACTGGTATAAAAAAATCACACAAATATCAGTCCGTATAAATTGTGCACAATTTTGTTCTATTTTCAATAGGATTCTTGTTTCACATGCATATGCATATAAAAAAGTACTTTTCAACAAAAATAACTTTTATGATAATATTTTAATTTTTAAATTATTTATTTGGAAATTAATTATTTAAAATTTACATCAATGCTTACAATAGCAAACACGAACTTACATAAAGGTAATAGAGATAAAGTATTGGGAGGGGAATGAAATATTGCCCAAAAAAATACTTTCACAAAGGATTTTGCGATTGAAACCTCGGTACAAAATGAGTATTTAATTCTTGCGATACTTACTATTCTCATACAATGAATCAATAATATATATATTTGAGAACGATGATTAGAAGTAACTATATTAATAGTGGCTAAATGTGAAATGAAATTAACACATGCATTAAAGGTAAATCACGGTAAACGTAGGAGAAATAGACCAAGTAAAATTAAATATAACTAACTCTTTAAAATTCGATTAATCAAACGAAATGAACCTGCAGAAAAGAAATCCTACACTATAGTACTAAGTTTAGATATTGTTAAAGGCATTTAGAATAGGGTTATCGCCACTGGCTCGCCAACTCCCAGAAAGCAGTACCATTTGGTTCATTTCGCAATTCGAGCACGCTGGGCGCTCGCTCACTGGGTACTAAATATATGTGTATCATAAATAAGTGAAGAAAAAAATGTGTACCCCTTTTTAAACCCTTTTGAAGACAAAAAAAAAATAACTACTGATTAAATACTAACGGAACCACCCATTGAGCAAGGCATTCTTAAATGAGGCAAATATTTGCAATAAAACAGCAACCCTCTTTGCTTACTCGATACCTTCGTCAGTCTGCCGGACGCATTGTAGTTTTTAACATACAGAGGAAAGGCAGTCAAAAACCCCAAGACTATGCCGCCACGAATCGGAAAAAAGAAGTTTAAAAAATTGACCTAGTAAATGCGAAGTGAATATTTTGCAGAGGATTTGTAATTTATTTCAACAGTCCGCAGTGAAATCCACTGCGAGAAGGAGTTTTAAAAATATCTTCGAAGTGAAAATACAAAATGCGGGTAATTTAAATATGTCAATGTTAAAAACATTTTAGACTTTGTCATACAATCTCTAAAGAAGAGATTTTAGAATAAAATATCGTCTACACAGAAGTTTTAAATCATTAAATTCAGTTTCACACTATTTAAGTTCAATGGACAACATTCATTTTTTTTAACCTCACGATTTTTTTGGTTTCGATAAAACATGCATTTAAAATACGAAGCACGTATTCTCTAACATTCAATTAAAATTTTAAAGAATTTGAGAAAAAAATAAAATAGCTGTGTAAAATAGGCGCAACCTGGCCAAAATAGCAGCAAAAACCCTAAAGAAATGAAAAGAATGTTTTATTGTATTTTAAATATGGCTTTATCCAAACTATAGCTTATCATACTATATCTCAAGCCACACTTACTCATTTTTCAGTTGAAATTATTTTATTTTTTTAAATAAGAAAGGTTTTTTTTTTAAACACAACCTTTTTAACAATGTAGTGTAGGGATTCTCAGCCTATCTTTTGTCGCGGTACACTTTTAACGATTTCATGGCGGCACACAAAGAAAGAGATGAGTTTAAAAGTTGTTTACTTACCTATAATGCAATGTGTAAAATAATTTATGATAATAATTTTGAATGCAAAATAAAATAAGATAATATGTACTACAAAAACAGTACCTGTAGAAAGGTACTGTTTTGATAATAATCGTAAAAATATGATTATTACCTTGTAAAATATGATTACAAGATAATAATCATATTTTTAATGAGAAATTTGAGCTTGATGTTTTTTAATAATTTCATGTATACATGTAATGCAATGTGTAAAATAATTTATGATAATAATTTTGAATGCAAAATAAAATAAGATAATATGTACTACAAAAACAGTACCTGTAGAAAGGTACTGTTTTGATAATAATCATAAAAATATGATTATTACCTTGTAAAATATGATTACAAGATAATAATCATATTTTTAATGAGAAATTTGAGCTTGATGTTTTTTAATAATTTCATGTATACTTGGTCGTAAAAATGACAATGTTACTCTCACATCGTCTTCTACAGTTAACAGTCTCGATCTTTTTTTCGTTTTTATGTTGGTTAATCCGAACTGAACCAACTTCGTTTTTATGTTGGTTAATCCGAACTGAATGACTGAAAATCCGAATTCACACAAATTTAGAAAAATGTAATAATATTTTTAAAATGGTATTTAACTGGTAAAAACAAGTTTTCTTTTACAGTGCACTTTTCTTTAACTTAAAGAAACTTGACTCGCAATAAAAAAAAGCATTATAAATTTCGCTATATACATTTCTAAAATTTGGCGGCACATTTTAAGAATTTGGCAGCACACAAAAGTGCCGCGCACAGTGGTTGATAACCACTCGTGTAATGAAAGAAGCTAAAAGAGCACTTAATGAATAATATTCTGTTTTGAGGGTGCTACTTTTTTTTAAAATATGTCTTAATTTCGGAGTAATTTGATAAATAATAATAGGCAAAAAATTTACATTTTGGTGTATTTTTGTTGGCGACAGCCTAGCGGAAAAATAACGAAAAACTGCGTTCGTAACAGAAAAAAATCTAACTCATATAAATTAACGTTAACCACATTTTATTCTGTATCGGAAAACGTCTGTTAAGGTGCGTCTCAAAAGCGGAGGCAAAACCACTAAATTTTCAAAAAACTTCTGAAACTGAGAAAAAGCTGGCAAAAAAAAAGCTTGCTGTGTAAATTTGAGAACGTTATAAAAACTCTTCAGTGCTTAAATATTTACAGAAGATAAACGAAATTCTGTTAATTACGAGAGAAGGAAAATAATTTTATAACTTCATTAAAAAAACTGAAAAGTTCTCTTTCCCCAAACAAGATAAGAAGCATAATGGCTAAAAATTACTCAGCATAATTTCTGGAAGCGAAAAATTATCCCAAATAAAACGTTAAAGAACGCTTTACGTTCCAAATAATATTATCTAGTTTTATTTTATTGCCTTCATTTGTTTTGAATTGTTTCTGCAGCACCAAACAAAATAGCTGGTTTATTTATATTTATTTTACTTTTCGAGGGTTATTTGCTGATAATTGATTGTTATTTGTTTGATGGTGTGAAGTGTGAGAGTAAAAAGTTCTGTTTTTTTCTTTTCTTTGTGATGTAAAATTGATTTTCCATCTTTTATGCAATCAAGAAAAATGCTTATTGTTTATTTGCACAGCGACTAATGTTCCTTTCAAGTTCGGGACAAAGAGAAGAAATATATGAATGGGGCGAGGAAAAATATGAAGCGGAATGTAATCGAAAATAACGTCATGATTTAGCGACCATTTGATGATAATTTGGCGATAAATCACCAAGTTGGCTTCAGATTTGGAGCCATAAATGAGAAATCAAATCTAGTGTGTTGGTCCATCTAGCCAAATTTCGATGATATTTGGCTAGATTCCCATAAAACCCAATGTTAAAACATTGCCGGCATTTCTATTTCCATACTTATGTTAATGCGATTTCAGGCAAAAAACTTCAAATTTCTTTATTTTTGATGTGCGAAAGTTTTATTCTGTGCATCAGAGTTTCCGAAAGTGAACGCGTAACCCTGGGGGTACGGGTAGAACTGGGGAGAGGGGTAACGCAGCGTTCCACTCTGAGAAGCATGGGGTATCTGCTTTATTCGATGGGTAAAACAAAGTCATCTATCTCAAATATGTTTTAAATTTTCTCAGCTTTTTGCTGCAATGCAAAGAAATTTCACTGTTTCACTTTTGAGATCTAGCGAATATAACAAAAATAAGTTTAGCACGTTGAGGACGGCGTGTATCACCGGCGGCTCACATCGATTAGTTTATTTGGCGACGTGAGCCATTGGCGGCTTACACACAAATGGTTCATCTGGTGACCTTCCTTTTATCCATTTGAGACGTAAAACTTCAGGATATCAACATTTTGATTTGAAATTTGAGAATAATTTGTTTTATGCAGTTTGAAACCGGTTAATAACTTATGTAATATGGAATTTTAAAAAAAAGTTTTTTTTTCTCGATTCTATTTTTCAATTTATGAGTATAATCTAAAACTCTAAGCCCTGTGGAGCACCAGCACGTGATTTCTAACGCTCTGCAAACGCATACGAACGTAATATATCATATTTTGTTTCTATAGTGGCAGAACTATTGGTATTTTAGCCTGTTGCAGTGCAGAAAGCATCTTTCGTCCACTTTATTGCATATTTAAGTAAAATGGGAAAATGCCAACTTTTAAAAATACTTTCTACGGGCTGCCATGCTTGAAAGAAAACACAAGTGCTTATGTCCAAAACAAATATATTCTAGCCCTGACAACAAGCTTATTTCCTAACTTTTATTGCGCTCAGATACGTTTTTGTAAATTATTAATAATAAATTAATTTAAGTACGTTATTAATTTTTATGAACTAGCATATTACCCCTAACTATCGGTGATATTCCAGTTTTGTAATTTTTTTAAAATTAACCTTCATTACATGAAATACTGATATACCAACCTTGAAATCATAAGGGAGTGTAGAACAGTTATCGAAGCCATTAAGGGGGGGGGGGGGATTTGATCGTAATCATATAAAATGAAGCAAATGTAGGCAACCCCGCTTAAGTGGGCATATCCCCAAATTACCTTATGCTGCAAAAAAGGTATGATATTTTCTGGTTGAGATATGCTCATATTTAAAATTTTAATTAAAACTTGAATGAAAACAATACTAGCTTGAATTTTTGAATGGGACTACGCGCGTTTGCTCCCTCAAGTCCATACTATTAAAACCTGTCCGCGTCTGTCTGTGTGTGTCTGTCACCTCATCTTCTCGAGAACGGCCGGTTGTGCGACGTCGGGTACCGTCGGATGCGGAATTTTCTGGGGAAGCCATATCGCCCGGTCTCATCCGTGTCCGGCTTTAATTAGCGGATATATTAATTAAAAACGCAATTTTTTGCAAGTTTTATTTTATTTTTGCATTGTTGGCATCGTTCCAACAATGTATAATACAGCAGTTGCCGTTTGAATTAAAATCAATATGCAGTTGTTGATTTGTAACAAAATGGCAACAATACTAATAAATGTTTCTCTAACATTTTGAGTGAGGCTTCGCTATATTTGCAATAATAAATTTAATCCTTCTTTCTTTTTAATTTATTTATCGTCTGCCATCTAATAAAAACTATTTTTCGTAATTTAACGGGGACTTTTACAGATTGTGTCAATTATTCTGAATGCATGAGAGGAAAACGGCGTAAAATCGAAAAAGGATTGAAAGGGACGATTAATTGTCCTTATTCTTATGCGAATTTTTTAAATTTCTCTATTATTAATATCGGTCCGGGTCTGTATGTCTGTGTATGGATAGATAATAAAGTTTTTCAATGGCCGGGTTGTATTTAAGCTCGCGCAGCGCCGGGCGTACAACGGTTTCTTCACAAAAATCGAACGCCAAAAAAAAAAAAAAAAAAAACTACTTTTTACGAGCATTGTAATTAATTAATCTATGATTTTTAGGGACTGTTGCTCCTATTTAGGATTGGGCGAAGGTCATTGCTCATTAGTATCGGTCCAGGTCTATATGTCTGTGTATGGATAGTAGATAATAAAGAATTACAATGCCGTGTTGTATTTAAGCTCGCGCAGCCCGTAGCTCCCAATCTATTATTTTAGCCCGGGCAACGCCGGGCGGCACGCCTAGTAATATAAATAAATTTTGTGCCAAATTTCATTCTAGTCCGTCACTTAGTGACTTTTTATAGCGTACACGCAAACATACAAACGAAATCTTATGTATATAACTTTTACATTAGTCATCTTGGCTTCGTCTACTATATAATACTAAGAATCATTTTTTTAAATCTGTTTCGTAAGTATCAGAACGATATAATGAATACTTTCTAGGAACGGAAGAAAGAATAGAAGTTTTTTACTCTTGCATTATTCATTGCCCCTCTTAATTCTTCTCCCTGGAACGAAAACTCTAAAAGAAACATCGGACACGACCCCGGTTACAACTAGTTTATCAGTTTTATATCACAGGCTTAAATCAAAATATGAAACATGGCTATGATCCTGATCTAGAACTTTCGAGCGAAAAATATTTTGATTGAGTAAAACTATCCCCTCAAAAGTTATATATATATATACACACACATATGCGTACATACACACACACACACATATATATATGTGTGTATGTTCGCACACACGCTACATCTCTCACATTCGAGGTTGGCAATTTCCCTTCTAGTTTCATCTTGAAATGGCGGGCTTGCTCTCAATATTCTCTTTTTTAGGACCCATGCTGCACTAGTTATAAAGAATTCAATTTTTCCCGTAAAACCTAATGTTAAGTTTTATTTGTAGCGTTTTAAAATTTTAAAAAAAAGTCACGCGAGACTGTGTTTTCACGAATTTAAGCGAAAAACTGTTTGAATCAGACTATCCCAAAGTTCTGGAGAACAGAATCGATACACATTTCCCCTCTCCTACGCCTATTAATTCTTGCATATTCATTCAGTTGAGTTTTTTTATTTATTTGAATCTGTTTACATCAATATATATATATAATATATTTTTCTGAAATAAAAAGCCTTTTTACATGCTTATATTTATTTTATCACGCTTTTCAGTTTGCTTTTTCTTCCTTTTGTGAGAAAGTAAGCAAAAACAAGAACGAAAGGAAATGAATCATAAGCTTTTTATTAATCTTATATCAAATGTTCTAAAATATTTTACTTTAATAATATTGTATTAATACACTTCAAATGTAAACTATACAAAAATTTAGAAAGATATTACGTATAATTTAAACTTTTCATTAATGCTTTCCCAACATTGAAGCTAGTTTCAAATGTATGTTAGTGTCTGCATGTGTTTTTCATGTGCACTATTATTTTATGAAGGCCTATCATTCGTAGACGATTCTTTGACGCAAAAGACTTTCTGTACCGAGATAAACGCTTTCCGAAATTATATTTTAGGAATAACAATTGTTGTTTCTCTCGTTATTGGTACATTCCATTTCCAAATTGTACCTTTAGCGCTAAAGGAAAAGATCGTAGCAGGTATATTATCAAAGCAGTCCTGGCGCATGCGCAAACCCGTGAAGGGTTTCCACCAACAAAATTAGACAATACGTACTACCGATATTATTCTGTTTAACGAATAAAATGTCTGCCTCATATGTCGTGTAATATTCTAGATCGATACAAAAAAAGCAAGAAATTTAATCTTTCCTTGGAGAGATTTATTACCTTTTACGCTATAAGACTTTCTTTTTTTAACCTTTTATACAGCGAGGAACATATATTTCCAATTATCCTTGTATTTGAGACGAATAACGCTCTATTCGATATTTTTTCCTTTGCTAAATTCCTGAATGCTAAAGAATTGTTAGCGCAGTTAACTGAATGCTAGTACTACTTGCAATTTGAATATAAATTGGATCAAGACTAAAATTTCATGTATCAAAACTTACAAAATATGTTTAAACTGTATAATCTCCGAAACCGAACGGTCCGAACTCCGAAAGTAACGTTCTAACATACACAATCTCAGTGTTGAAATTTAGGCAGGGATTCAAGTGAAACACTTTTCGATCATTTTGCCATTTTTGATCGAACGGTTCGATCAAAATCATGCAATTCCGATTCAAGTGAAACGCGGCTATCATTTTTAACCACGTGACCAACACGATTGCTTTCATTCGATCATTTTCACGATTCGACTGATTTTCTTACAGTAATGGCGGCCATTTTGGCGATCAGAGGTCACAGAATGCAAAGAGTTTCATGATATTTGTAAATCCGAAGCAATCCTTTAAATTTGAGTGAACGGAAGTTTGTGCAACGATATCGCTTAGATAGAGAAACATTTATATTTTTATGCGATAAGCTGGAAGGAAAACTGGCACACAAAACGTCAGGCTAAAAAAGAGAAGAAAATAAGAAAAATAATGCGAATTTGTCATTAAAAAAACATAAAGTCATTAAATCGTCTGCAGGCGTATTTTTTTTCTCTGCCTGTGTTTTAATAGCTTACATTTTTTTAAATAAAGTTATTTTCTAGCCTGCTGCTATTTGCCATTCGTAAAAACTGACTACTCGAAGGAAATATAAAATAGAATTGAACGCTTTTAATGAGCAAAGAAAGGTATAGATTATCCTCTAGGAAGATACAATTCAGTAAGAATAAAAAACTATTTGTTACCTCAGGAATATTCACTACATATTATAATCAACAGTATGGAGGAAAATTGCCAGAGTGACAAAGGCAGTTGTCGATGTTACGATCTCCCCCTTCCCCCTCATTAGGTCCCGAGGCTTTTTTTTTTTGATAATATCGACTAATATATTTGCTTCATTACTCATTCTGTATAAACAATCAGCACAACACAGGGAACAACATAGCAAAACAAACGGATCAAACCAAAACAATAAAGAAAACATCAACAGATAATGTTACAGTTAAAATAGCTTAGCTTTCTGATTCAATTTTTTCATTGGTTCAGCTTAAAGTTCTGGTCATGTGACGATACGCCGAGCGAGGAAATCATTCGATGGCAACCCTACGTGTTTTGATCGAAGTCCAGGAAACAAGATGAATGGCAATATTCGATCAGTTTGAAAATGATCGAATTCGAGTTGAAATCTCGATCAATTTGGATTTAATCGAACGCGTTTCACTTGAATCTACCCCTTAATTGGTTTTCGCTTGTTTCATCACGAGGCAAAAAAGTAAGGGATCTTTTCAAATAAGTTCGACATTAACTCTAAGATCCGGATAATATGGTGTAAATCAGTGATCGGCAACACGTCGATCGCGAGCCCATTTTCGGTCGATCAGCATTTTGGACAGTTTATATAGTTTTGGAGGGGAAAAAACAATTGACCTTTGAATTAGAAGAGGGGCATATTTCTTTTTTTTTTTCCAGAAAATGTTTATTAATTTGTCAGACCATACGCGGGACCTAAAAAAACTCGCCAATAATATGGAATGTCAGTCGTCACATTTACTATGCTCTCGTTGCGAGTTAATTGAAGTATGTAACGGCACTTCACATGAGTTTTATTTGAAAAACAAAACAAAACTAGCAGTATTTTATCAAATTTAAAATAAGTAATATATTAGTATCTGGAATATTGTATTGATGTGCGCTAACTGTGTGAAGATAAGATTATTTTAGAATCTTTAAGGTAGGTATTTGATAGGCATCATAAAAACTTGTTTGGACAAGAATTAACCTACAATTTTAATACAGGTGCTGTCCAAACACGGCCCATTAATTTTGTATGCAACCCCCTCCCTTGGCTCTCCTAGTCGATCTTGATGTTGGAAAAACTTGAAAAGTAGATCTTCAGTCAATTTAAGTTGCCGACCGCTGATGTAAATGTTTAAATTAAGGATGTTATAAATAATAGATAGCGCCTGTAACAAATAACAGATGGCACCTCAGAAACCGTTCATAAATGATGTCTCATTTTTTTTCAGTATATTTGACCCCTCCCCTGCTTTTCTTTTTCGAGGAATTTTTAGACCATCTGGATTTTTCATTAAAAATTAAGAATTCAGGAATTCGAAAGCAATAAATGAAAAAAGACCCAGTTCCTTCATAGTTTGTCGAAATAAAAAGTTCTTTATAATTGGTAACCATTCACTTCAATTACAAAACACAACTTAATAAACACGCACACAGTTACACAGACCTCGAGCTTTAGGAGTTATCTTTGCAAGAGAATGGAGCTTTACGAGAAAAAAAAACTACTTGAAGAAAAACAAATAGATGCAATAATTTTCTTTAATTTTTTAGTTTGCTGACATAAAACAGTGCATCAAAAGTCCAAACAATTTTTACTTTTATTTTTCAGTCGAATAGTTTTAAAGCAATAAAACAATCAATAATGAAATAAATGGTACCGAAAGCTCTCACAATTATTCCAAACGATGCGTTTTTAAAACTTAAAATTTTAAAGCACAAGCAGAAGAGCAACTCGAAACCATCTTATAATATTAATAAAAGAATCCCTTCAATTTAAACTTTGCATTCTTTTAGTTACTTCTCCTTTATTATATTTAACAAGCAAAAAGGAAGAAAGGAAAAAAACAGTTATTACAATTCTTTACTAGTTCTTTTTCCTTTCTCTAAACCTCAAAAAGGATGTTTCTTATGCTTTTTATTCTACTAATTGGTTTCAGACGCAAATCATTTTAACTTTTCTCTATTATGTACCACATTGTTTCCAAATCGAGTCTTTTTTGTTCTTTTGTTTGCGCCTTACCATCTTTATGCAAGACAAAAATTGTATGTTTTACAGAAGTATTGTCAGCAATTATATAAAAGCTCTTTTTTTTTAAAAAAAATATAGTTTAATTTTTGGTTTTTAGATCCTTTTAGCAGCGCAGTCACTGATTTTATCAAATTGAATTTTAAATAATCAAAAACTTTTATATCATGATTAAATAGTGCTTTACAAAATTAACATTTGAAAAAAAAAAAAACCTTTGTAGCAGCATTGTCGTTAAAGAACTTCTCTACTGTGCAAGTACAACTGATAGCATAGATTTAAAAACTAAAATCATAACAAAACTCCCTACCTATAGTGTTTTGGGTTTAAAATAAAACGAATTTTTGTCACAAGTAATGCTCTTGTAATCCAAGTTTGATTAAGTACATAATGTGCTTCTCACTGGGACTGTCGACATTGACAACGGTCAGAGTTAATAAATACTATATCGTAATCGTGGGGCTAATTTATGCACGAACTTCTTGAAAGAAGAGTTCCTAAGAACCTTACAAAAACCGATCACGAGAACAAGTTGCTTCCTGCTCAATCAAATAGTTTGTAAAACAACTGGATGTAAGTTTTTCAAATCATTTAAAATAAGGTTTTACGATGTTTTGAACAGAGCTCAAAAACCGAGCAGGGGCGAAGCAGTGGAGTAGTGTGTTTCTGCTAGTTGTAGAAATGAAGCCGGAGCCCGGAAATTTCTCGTAATCCACTATTGTTTGTTTATTAGAATTTAGTTACAAATTTAAAAATGACTTTTCTCCGCTTTGAAATTAGTTTTCTGTGGAAAACGACAAAGCATAAACGATGATCGTATATCAGTACTCTTATACAAAAAAATTAAAGCCGAGAATGAACAAATATAGAACACATTTTAACTACTTAGTTTTTTCCCCCGGTCATTCAGTTTTCATTTGTTATATCAATGTCACTTTATAATTTTAACCCCCCCCCCCTCCCTCCCTTCAACATAAATATAATTAATAAATGTTGATGCTATTAAGACACCGAATGCATCTAGTAATCATTTACAAATATTATTAGAAAAAGCAACCTTTTGGAGATGCAAAATAATAATTTATGTGCATATCTTTTTCACAATCGAATTCTATAATGTGTCTGCAAAGTTATGAATAATTTTAAAATTAGATCTCTGCCCCTTTTCCTTTTCAAAAGCATCCAAAGATTTTCTGTTGCCAACGACTGTGGGAAACATTAAGCAAAAATGTTTGAATGTTTTAATTCAAAATGAAGTTTCTCAATACATTTCGCGTAATCGCATAAAACTAAATTGTTAAGATTTAAAAGTGCAATTCAGAACGTTTTAATTTTATTTTTATTTATTTTATTTTATTATTATTTTTTTGTTTTCAATTTCTATGAAATGTGTTCAACTTGGTTCTGTATAGTTTTGTTTAAGCTATTTAAAACTGTTCTAAAGCATATTCAATGATTTTTAAAAAGCCATTTAATAAAAACTACTATTTATGAGCTTACTTCACATAAAAGTATAACATTAACAAAAAGGCGTCGGATTTCTATTGATTACTTTTTTCCCCCATAAAATTCGTTCTATACAATCAATATATTCAAATTAACACCAGTTGCGTCAGTGAATTTTTACTGTACGTATTCAACAATAGCTTTGAGCTTAGACATAACATTTAAAAAGGACGTATTTAACTAGGCAATATGAATTAAATTAACGATTCAATATTTAAGATTTATTCCAAGACCAGTAGTAAACGAGTCAATAAACTATCCCTAAAATGCGAATTTGTAAAAATAGAACTCCCATATATACTATTCCCTAACTTCAAAGAAAAGCAATAAAGGACAATAAATGATCCAAATTTTCCACAGTATTTTAAGGTTAAATCAATATTTTTTTTCTGCTCAAAATGGCAAAATTAGAAGCACGTATGTAAACGCTATATTTCATTGGTTACTTCCCTCTAGGTAACCAAGGATTCAAGAACAATATCAAACCCCAGAATAAATTAAATAATCTGACAACAAACATTTTTTTCCCCAATAATCGATTTCGATTTTAATGAAAAATTCAGGATGCATGAAAATTTAGACGCAATCTTTTCTCCTATTAATGGTCAATGGGTATTACATTTTCAGCACTAAATTTTTTTGAATATTGACTGCAGAAGTATTTATTGTTTTCTTTGGGGAAAAAGAAGGCAACATTTTTTTATTTGACCAAGTGATGTTATCAATTTTCTAATAACTTGTATTAGTAATGAAGGTTTTTTTTTTCCATTTCACCATACATGAAATAAATAAATAAATTATTTATATATATATATGTGTGTGTGTGTGTGTGTGTGTGTGTGTGTGTGTGCGCCCATTCTGTGCTTGAGCACAGGGCTTCGAAATTTAATGGGCAGCAATTTATTACCTTTTAAATTACGAGTAAGAGTATTTAAAATACATTCAAACCTTTACTGGAGATCCTTGGCCTGCCTAAAACGACTGATTACTTATAGACCGCTTGGAAGAGAAAAATTTAAATGCTTAGTTTTGAATACTAAATGAAATTTTATGATAAAATCGCAATTTTTTTCACAGTTTTGACTTATATAAATTAATTTTTAAAACATAAGTAATTTTATGAAATTTCAGTCACACAAGAGGAGCGATTTTTGATTTTTCAAAATGAAAAAAAATGATTATAAAATGTCGCCGGATCTCTCTCACCGCACACAGCAGTATAAGGTTAAGTAAAAGGTCACATATGAGCAATTTCTATTAATTCAATAATTTTCAACCAATCATGTTTTAAGTTATTAGGCCTTATCACATATGGATTAAAGAATTTAACTTTAAAAACATTCAAAATCAGACATTTTATACTTCAACCTGGAATTGGATACCTTAATGAAAAATTAGGAATGTGGGGAAATTCATCCTTCCAAGCTCATCATACAATTACTATTCAGCTTCATAAAATATAAATCTGATCATGGTCCTAAACTGTTGGTCAGATAATTGGAGCATGGCGAATTTGAACTTTCAAAACTTTATATTTTTCAGCTCGCAATAGTATAGTAGATGTTCTGTCTCACGTACAGTGACAGAAACGACGAAAAGTTTTTTTAAGTTTCTAGTTTACGCAAGGCGCACATCAATTTTCCTTTCTGCGCGATGTAGTACTCTTGGAAGGTTGAATGTTGAAACAATATCGTAGGTGAAAGGTTACCTTTGTTATAAAAGCGTTTTTAGATATGGCGTAATGTTCCATGTCAAAGTTCCAAAGACTGGCAAATTTTCGAAATCCTTGAAAAACTCGACAGGATTCTGATTGTTTAAAGTCAAGGCTCAATTTCCGATGAATTTTAAGATACAAATCAAATTTCTATGATAATTTGGCAGAAGTTATTCAACATTAAAGAAGACGGAGATGGATTTCAAATTGGTCGACGCATCACTCAAACGTCAAGCTAGTGGACATGAAAAAGCAATTTTTAGAAGGGTATATTATTTGATATTTGAATGACTTGAAATATTTGAATCACAGAAATCACAATGTGGTAAAACATAAAAGGATTCAAATTATTTTCCACCTTACATGAAAGTCAACAGTAAGGAATGAATTTCTTTAGCATTCAAACTGCGATACTGCTAGTAAATAAAAATTAACTCATGAATTAAAATGGTTAAGCTGTGATATACTTAAAATCCTTCAATTACTATAAATGTAACTTTTGAATTCCTATTTTATGTTTTACTAAATATAATTATTATTGAAAGCTAATGTGAAAAATTTGTTAACATGAAGTATTTGTGATAATACAACAATAATCCGTGAAACACATGACAACAGAAAAAAAAAATTTCTATTGTTTTTTAAGCATATAAAATTCGTAAAGTGTGTTTGATACAATCAGAGCCGGCGGGAAGGTGAGGAGGAGAGGTGCTTGCCTCAGGGCGCAACGACCTTAAGCGCGGCAGCTATTAAACGCTAATTAATATATTAGGGATCATTCATAAATGATGTCACGCTTCAAGGCGGGAGGGGGGGTTCAAGAAAGTGTGACAGTTTGTGACAAAGGCAGGGGAGGGGGTTACAAGAAGTACGACATCGTACATTTTGATTTCGATAAAAGCATTTAAAATCAGCAAATTAACTTATTTTATGCTAATGTAATATAGCGTGACATGTGGCAAACGGGGGTAGGGGTACGTTGAAGTGTGACACTTAGTGACAAAGTGGGAGGGGAGTCAAACATATTGAAAAAAAGTGTGACATCATGTATGAACGATCCCTTACGTACTATTACACTTCTATAATGATTTTTTTTAAATGTCCCTTTGGATATTTAATATTATTTAAATACATACTTACATATTTACTGACAATATTTTTAGTCCCTACACTCTACAAAATGCATTTAATAGGAACGCCGAATATTTGTTGCCTCGTGGCGCCACTTACACTTGCGCCGGGCCTGGATACAGTTCATTTATTTAAGCATTAATAAATAAATATTAACTTTTAAATTAACATTATGGATATAGATTTTAAACACAACTTGATAAAATTTTTGAGGATAAAGAACTATTGAGACGAAATTATGGGAATCCCATTTAGACGAATGCAAGTCATTCCATCAATTACGTCAGACGATTGAAAGCTGGAATTTTCTTACCTATGCGCGAGATTTTTCTGATGAATAGAATCCAATGCACGTATGCTGAAATTGCGAATTATTTTTTGAATCGAAACAATCTGTATAAGTGATTAATAAGTTATGAGCGATATAAAAAATATAAAAAACTCTTTGATATTAAGTACTTGTGATACGGAAGAATGAATTATAACAAGATCAAGCAAAAATATTATTCAAATTATAGAATCCATTATGATGTTTTAATATATCTAGTCATGACCCCCCCCCCCCCCCACCCCGGTGGGAGGTGTTGGGGGTACCATAGCAATGGTGCCCAGGATGAAAAACTGAGATTTTTCAGAGACATATTTTTATTTTATACGTATTTCTAAGCTTGACAAAAAGTGAAAGAGAGACCCATAATAAATTTGTGGGCCGAACACATAGTTCTTTCACATTAAACACTAATGAATATAATACTTTATTAATTGTTGAATTAGACATATTTTATGTTTGACAAAAAAAAACTTCATATAATACTAAAATTTTCTGATATGAAATCATGAATCACAATACGCTAAATCAAAAGAATTTAAATTACTGCACTTGCTACATAATCATGTAATAATGAAAGCTTTTACTACTATAATTATTATTCAATTTTGTTTAAAATAACTCGTTGACATTCGCGTATTATTTGGACATTAGTTAACTCTGTACAATTGCTGGTGTTTTGTGAATTTTAATGAAAATGATGTATGCTAAATGTCAGTAATAATCCTATGAATTTACGTATAAAAAATACCTATGATATATTTTAAATTGCCATAAATATTTACCATATAGCAAGACTCTCAAAATAAAATCATCTTTAGCAGAACATTTTATTTTTAGAAAATAATCATAATAAGAAATATAGGAAACACAATACAATGGAATATGAAAGAATTAGAATTACTCATCTATTGGTAAGGAGTACTTACGGTAAGAAATATGAAGATCACCATAGGGTAAAAAATGAAAGAATTTAAATTTGTACACGAATTGCGCAATTGCATTAAAAACCTAAAAGCTTTCGCAAATCAGGATTTGGGACGTGAAAAAAGGTGAGGCATAAAAGGACAAAACAAAAGAACTCAAATTATTGACTTACTATACAACGCAATCGTAAAAAATTACTAACACTTCAATTACTCCTAAGAAGCACTAGTAGACATCCTTAATTATAAGTTTCAGAAATTGGGTTGGGGAGAAAAAAAAATCTTAAAAAACGTAGACTTCTGCCTAAAGATATTTTATTTTTGCGACTTTCTGCCTTACTTGCTGGACAAGATAAATGTCATATTACAAGTACATCAATCATTCATCTCTGTATAATTTGACGTATTTATTTTGTAGTTTGAAGATACCGTTCGCATTAACATTGTTTATTCCAAGTAAAATTTCAAAATTATTATCAGTTGGCATTTCAAGAACTGCCAGAACTGGAGAAAGTTAAAATACAAGCTTGATCATAAGATTATGAGTTACGTTTGAACGTTTTTTACATGAGGAATAACTTCTCCGAAAGAAGTCTCATACGACGCAGCTAAATTGTAATTGAATGTCAGTGATTTAATTCTACCCAACACACACAGTCGAAATTCGACCGAAATCTAGCTTATGATCGACTTTATGATAAGAAATATGTTAATTACAATAGGATAATATATAGAAGAACCGGATTTTTTTTTTTTGATGAATAATTGCCTTAAAAATCTTAAATATTGTACGGCTTAAACTATTCCGCGCTTTTTACATAAAATATAGGAATCACAAAGCCATAAACGAAAAAGAATGCAAAATATTTCGCCCAAAACGTATTGTTATTAAAATAATCAATCAGTCGATTTTCCTCAGAAATTACATTACCCTTACGTTTTAAGGCAATAAACCTTAAGATCTTTTTTCTTTTCTTTCCTTCTTTAACATAGATTAGAAAAACTTGTTAATGCATTGAGAACATTTTGAACAATACAAGCATTTTATTTTCATCCGAACACGCTTCATTAACAATCGTTTCATTGATTATATGAGTTTTGAAACAAACTATTACTAAAAGTAATTTTAACCCTCCGACTGCTTTATTACGCGATTTCCAAGAGCGACGTAAAAAAAATGTAGTGATAATTCCTAATCCCGTGTTTTAAACGGGCATGAGCTTTTTACGTGAATTTAAAATTTTATCTCGCTATTCCATCGTTTAAATTCTTTTTCGCATAAAGTTTGCGAATTTGTATGCCTAAAATTGATGTCAGAACACCTGTTCCTATGATCCAAAATAATAAAAAAATCTTCGTTTAAAAAATATATTACTGACTTAAACTCCAAAACATGTGCAGATTTCAAATGTGTAATTTTAAAAAATATGCATATTTTGAAGCGAATTCGCGAAAAAACTGGAGTGGTCAGAGGATCAATTTATCAGTTGCATATAATTTTGAACAATTAAGTAGAAAGATATAAAAAATGCCGTAAAAGTGTTTCCATTAAAAAAAATATCTGTTGCCTTTTACGCAAATAAGAACCCATTATTTTACTCGAAACGTTTGTTCTTTACGTGAAAACTTCAAGATTTAAAAGTCAATACTTCATTGATATTTAAAACGTATGAATACAAATTTACATTAGTTTTAATTTACATTTTATTTACCAATACCGGTAATGAATACTTAATGTATCATTTCATTCATTTTAATTATTTGCAATGCGCAACACAAATAACCTCATAAAGCATCAAAGAGTTGAAATTAATGCTTTGTTAATATACCATAACTATTTAACTATGTTCAAAAAATTTCGATCCACATGAAAATCAGAAGCGATTTTTCTGTAACTAGTTTTTCGATATCCATTTGTTAAAAATTAAAAGTTAATTTTAGCATTACAATTAAGAGTTAACTTTAGCAACAATCATCAGTTCTAATAAGCAATAAATAATGTTTGTACAGCGGGTTTTGACTTTTAATATTCATGTAAAATCTCTTTTAGTAGATGAATAACAACGTATAAAATATGAAGAAATTAAAATTTTTTTTGTCACTGATAAGCCCTGAAATTCAGTATGGAAAATGGAACAATTTCATTTCGTATCTAATCTTTTAAGAGCTTAATCCCTTTTATTTCGTGACAACAGTTTGTATGAATAACAACAAAAACCACAGAACTCATCACACTGACCATCAATTTAAATTCATATTACAGTGTAATTCTTTCTCATGGCTTAAATTCTATGAACTTTGAAACCATTGGAATCAAAACAGAATCTTACTTTGACCACTCAGATTTATACTTGTATTATACGTAAAATGCAATGCGTATAAACAATATATGTATACAATGTGCAAGCATTAATTTTGATGACCAATAATGTAGCATACAAAAAGTAATTCTGAAAAGTTCAACTTAGTGAAAAGCAATGAAGGGAAAAAAAATTGTCCGTCATGAGGCTAAAGCTCTTTAGTGTTAAATTGATTTGTTTGTATGATTTTTTTTTTAAACTTTCCACGTTTTAAATAAGTTAGGAAGTTTCTGGTGTATAATAATCAACTCAATGCTGTGCATCAAACAAAACAAACAATAAAACAGAAAAAGATCCAAAACAAATGAATCCTCCCACACATCGGAATATTTATAAGTCCCTAACAGTCGATACAATCTCTTAAATCTCATGGGCCCTCACGGGTCCGGATAAATTCCTTCGTACTATATCTCTTCTAATCCCATCCAGGTACGCGATCACATATCAAACAAGTGCTGTTGTAATTCTAAAGGGGGGGAGAAAGGGGGGAAATGGACAATTTATATCCAGGATCCGTTCGTGGGTCTTACCTCACAACGCGTGCCGCATACCCGGCGGATGGAAGCCTGAATCATCGGGTCGCCATTGGAGCTCGTTCGAAGGCTCTCAGGTGCTGTCCTGCCCGAAACAGTCCGGCTCTGCAGTGTGGATCGATCCGGGAGAGCTAGTGTGGAACTGGCGCCGACTGGCGGCCCGGTCGCTATGCGGCGTGGAGGATCTTTTTGCTGATTGTTTTCTTCAGCTGTCTTCCCATCGTAATCTTCTTCTCATTCTCTGCGTACAAGAGCGCCTCTGGTGCAAAGACGAAAACTACGGATGATATTTTTTTCCTTCCTCTATTCCTCACACAAGATATTACGTAATGCTTCGGAGACGGAATTGGTGAGAAGTATACAATGCGATAATTGTATTGTTATATTCTAAAGAACTAAATCAGTTTTTAAACAATTTTTTTCTGTTAAAGAACTGTACGAATTAGAAAGTTATTAAGCTTTACAATTTGTTTTAGATTACGTTGACCATTCGGGCGAACAACAATTCGCATCAAAATATATTCAATAAAAATTTTAAGGCTCAGGGACTTGAGAAAGTATTCTAATGGAATCTTATAAATGTTTTAATGAAAATGTTAAAAATTTAAGACTACATAATAAAGCATAGGTTAATTTCTTTTGTGTAAAATAAATAAATAAAATAAAATAGTAGTTTGATTTTTTCTCTCTCTCTCTTTTTTTTGGGGGGTATTCCACTGTTACGTGTTAGACGCAAAATTCGTGCTTGAAAGACAAGTTTCCGATTCTATTGACTAACATTTATCAATAATAATTAAAAAACTCGATGAAAACTCAAATAATTTTTAAAATATACTTTTCGCAGTTTTAATTAATTTTCTTAAACTTGCTTTTTTTCTTCTTCTTCTTTTCTTAAATTTAAAGCTTCATTAATTTCTTTGAATCTTAAAACGTGATATCTATTATTGAAGAGACGAAAACTTGAGAAAACATTTATTCTACCTCAGTTCATGGAGATTTACGAGTTGATGCTTGCATAATATGTAGAAAACGGTGTGTGTTTTGTGCGTAATTTTTTCTTCTGATATTCGAAATTACGAAATTTGCTGTTTTGCTTTTTGAATTATAAAAAATTTTGATTCTCATCGGCGGAAGTATAACGCAACAGACGATTCCTTTTCTTTCTCAATTTTTTGACATGTTGTCATCTGAGATTCTGGGTGCAGCTTGCTATGAGTCGAATGACAATTTCGCTATTAAGTTCCAAAGAAGTAAATCTGTCTTCAAACATTTTTGCTAACAAAAACTACTGACATTTGTACAGTTTCCAATTTTATTGGAACAGTGATTTTCAAACAGGTCGACTCACGGAACCCTTAGAACCAGGGATGCACCAACGGGGAGGAACAAACAGGACCGGCTTACTACCGCATCCCCCCAGAAGGCTAGAATATTAGGTATCCGACTTATTTTTAAACATCCGGATACCTCTCCAGATACTGCCCGAGAAATCCGGTATACGGCATGTCAAGTTTGATTTTTAAATATTTAACTAATTAGCACTTTTTGTAAAATACACGTAAATTTAAAACTTACAGCACATTTGGAAGCTTTGGGATGTTTAAGAATGTGTATAAAATTTATAGGTTTCAAACATCAGAACCGGATATCCGGTATGGATCCATCAGATAAGGACACTGGATGACCAATATCCGGCAAAAATTAACATGTGATCAGGGCTGGACTAATACTCTGTCTTTCTGTGCCCCGGCACGGAGTAAGAAAAATAGAGGAGTGCTAAGCTACCAAAATAAAAAGAAAAATACATTGCAACAAAGTTTCTAAAATAACTAGAAACTTCTTTGGGGAAAAAAATCGGGAAAACAAAGCAATCTATTTTTGTGTGTTAATAACCACAAAACTTTATGGCATACTAGCAATGTAATTTATTCAAACTAGAAGAAATCCAAGAACTATTTGCGAACGACAACAAAAACACAATTATCATAACGTAATCTGACCAGTGAATGAACGCTTAAACACATTCTTAGCCTACTTTCCCGTATTCTAGTCTATTTTTAGCCTACTTTCCCGTAAAAGTAAAAACTAATAATAAAGCATGAAAGAAGGCTTAATGGAAGGAAATACTAAAAATATCGTTAAAAATAAAGAAAAGTCAAAAATAAGCGAAGTCATTAAATAAAGATTGAAAAATAAAAATGTTGAAAGTAGGGTTTGGAGATGGGGAAAATGTGTGTCTGCCCCCCCCCCCTAATAACTTTTAAAGGAATTGCCCCATTCGAAAGATTTTTCTTTCTTTTTTTTTTTTTTGCATTCGAAAGTTTTTGGCGGCGAGCATATGTCATATCCATATTTTACTTTTTGATTTGAAAAACTTTTTGTTCCCTTTTGAACAGTTAAAAAAATCTTAACATTAACGCCTTTGAGCAAATTATGTAAACTCTGGGCGTAAGATCCAATTTTCTATGAATGAGCTTATTGGAAAAAGCTCCAATTATTGGATTGGAAAAGCTCTCGGCTTGAAACATTTTTTGGTTTGTAAAATTTTTGTTCATTCTTGAACAGTTCAAAAAAAAAATGAACATAGCGCCTATGGGGAAATTACAAACCTATATAAACCCTGATCTAACAGACGGATTTGCTTGGAACAAACGTTATCGGGAAGATGTTATGACGTAGAACATGTACAGATACGAAGTTCAACCAGAAATGAACAAGCTTATATTCTTATGAAATTCTTTGATAGGAATTTTTAAAAATGTTTTCCGATGAATAGATGATTAAATGAGTGAGTGAAAGAATGAATGAATACATGAGTGAATGAATGAATGAGTAAATGGATTAATGAATAAATGAATTACCGAATAAATGAGTAAATGAATGAATGAATAAATGAATTACCGAATAAATGAGTAAATGAATGAATGAATAAATGAATGAATAAATGAGTGAATGAATGAATATGTATTAACCGTTGGACAATGTATATTTGAAGTAATTAAGAACTAAAAAATTAGAAAGAGAGAGAGAGTGAGAGAGCTAGATTATAAGTTTGAAGTTGGTTGTATACGGGAAAGTAGGCTCGTATAGTTCTAGACAGAACTACTTGTTAAAATAGCATGATATTTTTTGAAGATGTAGCATTTGATACATAACACTGAAAGTATTTTTATTAATAGTTGTAAATATTGCCAAAAACATTGGGGAGATTTTAATGGCACTGCTTTAGATGTTTTTGGGTGTGGAAATAAAAAGTGGTAAATAACGAGAAAATGAACACGACATTTTAAAGTCAATGTAAGATTTTTATTCTAATGCTACTCAGGTGATTTTATTCTAATTCATTCAGGTGTCAGATGGCTAGGAATAATTGCATGGAAAGAATTTGCTGTTGTCCATTCATCTAGAAAGAAAATCTTTTAAAGCGCTATTTTCGAAAAAATATTCCAAACTTTTCATTTATTGGTGGGATTACCCTAACACCTCGATATGTTAGAAATAGAGAATAAATGTTTCTGTAAAAGTTAGGAAATACTCCGAATTAGAAGTTTGTGAGAAAGAAATCTTCAGAGTGGAATTCCTGTCAACCATTTTTTACCTTCTTTTATATCTGAAGTTTAAAGAGAAAAGTATTGAATTCCTGCTCTATTTTTTTTCTTTCCATTTTCGAGCTTTGACGGATTTACATGATTTAAGGGTGCTGAATCTATTCTAAATTTTGTACAACTGTGCTTGTCGTCAGATTGTAAACACGTTTTTGTGAGGGCTATAACTCAAAAAGTATAATGCAAGAAATCGAACAAAATTCGGCATACAAATTGTTCTACAGTATTGTCACTTTTATTGCAAATGATGCATTTCTCTTTAACTAGTTTAAAGTCTGTTACACTGCCTTTTGACATTTTAATGACATCCATACATTCATTTCATCTCAGAAGAAAAAAAAACAAATTAATGCCTGAAAACTACATAATTTGAGTATTTGCATGCATTATTTTGACCCGAAGCCCCTTCTATTAGCTTTATAAAGGACACATAAGAGAAAAACTGGGAGTACCATGCAAATCTATCAAATATTGCATAGAGGGCATTTCTGCGATCAAGAAGTAGCGGATGTCCATCCATGCTCAAATATTTCCTAGGCTAAATATTTGCTAAATATTTTTCCAAAAAAAGTAATCTCCTTACGGCAAACTTTCCTACAGAATTGCAGTCAGATCCCGCTTTCTTCGCTGCATCGTCTTTACTTGAAAATGAATTGTAACCCAAAATTTTGGGGAGGAGCAAATGAACATGTACAAGGCAATTATTAGTTTGATAAAATTTCGGTATCGAGCTATATTTATGTTTTTTATTTTCTTCCCTCCAGGGAAAGAATTATACTCCAGAAGACCATGAAAAAAGCGCGATAAAGAAGTTTAGGGCTTCAAAAGCAAGGCATATTTTGAAAATCTTTAATAGACATTTGTTCTAATTAGAATGAAAAATATTGAAATAGCATGGCTATTGTCTATATGAACAAGCACAGCATTTTCAACACAGTGTTATACACTTAAATTCCCTTTTTTTCTTAATTTCTCTATATTGCCGACAATTTCAATTGGATATATGAAATTCATTGGATCTTACTAGTCCTTTAGATTGCAGTGAAAACTAGGGAGAACTTAATTGACTATGAAAGCTTAATCGGATCGTTTTAAACTTGGCCAAGAGGGTTTTTTTATTCTTCATTTTTTTGCTCCCTCAAAAATCTCTGAATTCAAGGCCCGTCATTTCAAAATTTTACAGTGGAGGGGGGAAGGGTATATTTTCAATTCCTATTTTAGGTAAAAAACAGCAAAATACATAAAATCATGCGTAAATTCAAGGTTTTTCTAAAAGTCAGGGGGGCAAGTGAATCTCCTCCCCCCAGATCGCCCAAATGACTGGCTTGATTAAAGTACTGAAATTTCACATGAAAGGAGCAAGAAGATAAAATCTTCATGAGAAAATTCATCCATCTGATGATACGAAAATAATAAAACTACTGAACAAGTAATAATTTTCTAACACGTTAATGAGAAAAAAATAAAATGTTTTGTCTTTCACTTTAATACTTGACGGCAATTTATCGTCCTCAAAGGAACGAGATGAGGTCACCAGAAAAGAATAACTCCCACTGAGGAGCAAAAAAGGCTTCGATTAATCATTCCCGGAAACATATTCACGACAAGCTCTCACGCAGCTAATAACCGAAAGATAAGGAATAATGTGCCGATAAGGTTCTAATAATCCGAGTCATTTATGTTCAAATGTTTATTTTTCTGTTTCTGTATGTTTCCGAATAAAAATGAGATTAGTGTATCGTTTGCTTTGATTAGTGTTACTGATTTGAAAAATAGGAAGAAGATGTTGTCATTTTTACTTTATGCGTTTTTTGATGTGTCATATTAAACTCAAGGAATTGCAGCATTTGATTTTCTTTTTGATATTTTCTTTCGAATAAATTATACATAATGAATTTTGCTCATAAAAATTTAGCGACAATTTTTTAGCATTAAATTCGCAGTAAGCAGTTTCAATACACATGCCTCGGCACCGTTCGTAAATGATGTCACGCTTTTTTCCGATATATTTGACCCCCTCCCCCCTGTCACATGTCACGCTATGTTGTATGAGCCTGATGTCACACTTCTTGTTACCCCCTCCCCTCTCCTTGTCACACTTTGTCACAATTTCACGAACCCCCCCCCTCCCCCTCGAAGCGTGACATCATTTATGAATGATCCCCTCATTGTACAGTGGACGCTGCTTTATTCAGGGGTGCCCCCCCCCCGAAAAAACTACGGAGCTCCCCAAAACAGATGACCCCCAAATTGACCAAATAGTCAGTCTCCTTACAACCCCCTAAACATTTCAATGATAGCGCAATCTGCGCAATGACCCCCACCCCTCGGTGGGGGCACCCCTGCTTATTTTATGTCATCACGTTTAATATCACCCGTCGTGTAATGTTTTCAAAATAACGAAGTCTCGTTGATTATTCTCCTCAAATCAATGAAAAACTAGAAATTAAAAAAATAAAGAGTTAATTTTGGTTCCCAGTTCGTAAATTGCTTTCCGGAAGGCTTAATTCCTTTCTTCAAGTGGCCAATTGAAAGGTGACCGTCAAAAAGGAACAATTTGTTTCGGTTTTGTCATTTGACAAATTATTTGAAGAAATGTTCACTTGACTCCCCCACCTCTTACCTGATATTGATGAAGATTCTTAATCTTGGATGGAGATCAACGAGAAAATTTATGTTTCAACTACATTAATTCATGCAGATATTTGCAAAGTTGTACTCAAAGATTAAGTTTCAGAGGGGTGCCCTGCCCACGAGGGGAGTGGGGGCACACATTGCACCACTGAAATTTTTAGGGTGGTTGTTTTCAGGAGATTTTTCCCAACCTTATCCCTTTCTTGGGAGATCATTGCTCTTAGAAGGGGTGCGTCATCTCTTCTAGGTGGTGTCCCACCCTGGTTTCAGCACCGAATTTTGATGACGATAATTTTTTATGTGTCATGAGAAGAAAGATTTGACGAAAGGCTCTTCGAATCTTCCACTGAGGTGCACAGAAAAAAACCTGATGCCGAACATAAATGACATGCGAGGAAAAAACAGAATACAATCAACAAACCATCGCTTTTTTTTTTTTTTTTTGAAATTCAGTACAGCTCGCTTAGTGCAACATCGGTTAAAAGAATATCTTGCTTAATGCAATAAGTTTTCAATGCAAAAAGACCATAGGTGTATAGTTTCTGTGATCCCGAATAGTGGAATATCCTGCTTATTAGAATATTTTTTGTGGCAAATTGGCTATTCCATTAAGCGGGCTCGGCTGTAATAAATCAATTTCTTTCTTGTGTTACCTTTTTATTTATAAACACATTTCATTTTAACAAGTTAATTAACGTTATATGCGGAAATCAACTATGTCCTTATTTGTTTAGAGAAACATACGTACATTAAAAATGGATCAATATATTGTGCTTCAATTAGCGATAATGTTTGACCACTCAGTTAGTTATGCAATATAATGTACTTGTAACGCATGTATATATAAATTTTCCTGCACTTCTCCATATGAACTTTAACTATGCAAAATCTCCCACTCCTCCGTGCGCGCAATGTGCGTAAAAAGAGGAACACAGTTTTTCTACAATAATTTATATATGGATAAAAAACATGACGCGCTATTAATTTTCAGCATAGCTTCCGCAATTTGAAGTTCATGCGCGTTTTATAAACGCCACCATAGTAAATCTTCTAGGACATTGCAAGTCCAATTGGGAGGACAAAAAAGGCATGAAGAAATTCTGACCGATTTCTAGTTTTTTTTTTTTTTTTTTTTTTGAGGGGGGGGGGAGCAATAGTACATTTTTATGGAAGCATAGAGTGACATCAATAGGCGAGATAAATGGATGATGAGTGATGAAGCGCCAAATACGGCATGGACACCGCTCCAAAGAATAACGTACGGTGAACCAAAGATTAATGATATTAGAGAGTATCATAGATTAAGTAAATGTGGTGGGCCAATGAAAGTGTTACTGCCTGCTTTGCTCTTAAAAATGAATTGTCTATAAGTCATGGCTGAGACGTACGCATCAAAAATGCTTGCAACTAAAGGTTACCAGATTATTTCAGCCTCCCCCCACCCAACAGGATTTATATTTTATCCCAATGGGAAAGCTTTTCTTCCCCTCCCCCCAGGCCTGTCATTTAGAAGGGTTAGGGTGCGACAATCGCCCCCCCCCCCCCCTGGAATTTGAGAAATACATACAGGGTGCGGCAAATCAAACAGTGCAGTTTCTAAAGTTTGGGGTGTATAATTGGAATAAGCTTCTGTATAAAATTTAACCATTTCAGGAGCAGGACTAAAAAGAGAAGGCGAAACGGGGAACAAAAAATACCGATATATTTTTAAACAATAAAGCTTTGCCAGGGAATCTGTCTACACATTTCAAAAGTGAAATTTCATGACCGTTCGGTGATACATCGGATATTGATTCTGACGGATATCCGGCTCTGATGTTTGGAAGTTCTAAATTCAAAACAAATTCTTAAACACCCACAGCTTTTGAATGCGTAATAAGTTTGTAATTTAAATGAATTTTCAAAACATGTGAATTAATTAAATTTTATAAATCAATTTTGCTGTGCCGAATAAATAGATATTTCGCGCAGTGGCTGGATCGGATTCCGGATATTTAAAAGCTTGTCGGATACCTGATATCCGACTTCTTCCGGGGGGAGCGGTCCCGTTGGATGAAAAATTTTCGTTACTTTCACTACTGATGTCCAAATTCGTGACTTTCTTGGGACCTTCGTGACTTGTAGACACCCTGTTAGCTCACTGTTTAGGAAACAATCAGAACCATTACAGAGAAAAGTAAATGTTAAAGATTATTGCACAATGACACGCTATGTGCTAAAAATTCGCAAGCCTATGTCCCATGTGCAAACGAAAAACGGATAAAAAATTGAACTAAATTAATGCGAAAAAATCATAAGTTATGCGATGTGTGTATAAAAAAACCAGTTCAACATTCCATGTTTCGAGTAAAATTTGTTTTAAGTAGAGTAATAAGTTCCCAACACAAAATGTCGGATATTTGCGATAATGTCGGTTTTCAAAATTATTTCTGCGAAGCAGGTTGGGAATAATAATATCGTGAATTTTTCTAGCAAACGTCCAGAAAAAAATGCAAGAGTGGTATGCACTGATTACTTCTTGAATTACGAGTGTACTCGTTGGCAGTTCCGAATCCGCAGAAAAGCCAGCTTTTATAAAACGTTTGCGCAAATTTTCCGATTTTTTTTAAACTAGAAAATATATAATAATCTTTAAAAACTGAATTTCCTGAAAATGCTGATTAAGAGCAAAGCGAAAATTAACGTAAAAAGTCGAAAAAAAAGCAAATCTCGGGGGGAAAAGTAAGAAAAAGCGGAAATTCGTCAAACAGGGGAAAATTGACACCTGTTTTTTGGTAATGATTTGAAAATGAACAAGAATAATACAAAATAAATTTAAAATATAGTATAAAACTTTGTTCTAAAATACAGGACAGTACAAGGCGTTTTTACTACTTTTTTCACAAAAAAAAAGGACGTCTATGGCCCCTGTATGTATTGTGATTTTCATACACAACAGCTGTTGAGTGAGGCTCAGCTGAGATTGATTGGGATCTGCCTTAGTGAGATTTCCAAGAAAAAAAACGTTCTTTCTTTGCATAAAATAACTCTAGCTTACAGAATTTAAGAAGGTGTGAACCAAGAAAAGGTTATATTGTGATAACTAACTCGACTGCATTCAAACTAAATTTTAATAGAAAAAAGTTTTATACTTGAATTTAGAAAAAAAAAGGGGGGTGGGGGGACTGATGCAACGAAATTAGTAACATTTAACATTCTATATAGAATTTTATTGTAATCTGCATTTAAGTTACAATTGAAATAGCAATTTTTTAAAAAATTCTCCCGACTTTTCTACAACTTTTTGGCCTCCTTCCCCCCCCCCCCCCCCCGCACTATTTCAGGTCGTTTCCCAACCTTGTAGGACCTTGGTTACATTTCTGAGAAGGAAATATTTGTTTGAAAAAGGAAAATGCTGCCCAAAGTCTTGGCTATTATAGAATAAAGTATATTATGCCTCTCAATTCACATGCGTCGCAGAGATTTTTTTTCCAGTATTTCAATAAAACAATTCTAGCCAGGGCCGGCCCGATGGCATACGGCGCCCTTGGACAAATCAAATTAGCGCCCCAAACCTCCTCTTCACCATACGCAAAGTTAGAGATTATTGCTCCAACTATATTAATATATATATTATTAATATATTATTATTAATATAATAATATTATTAATTATTGCATAATCATTAATTATAGAAACATTTACATTTTAAAAACATTAAAACACGTATCAATAACAAAAATTACATCGAAAACAAAAAACCGAAACTCAAATTACAATTTCATTTCCTTACGCTTTCGAAACATGTAATTTAAAATATTAAAGAATTTCATTATGTGCTTTAATTTTACTTAATTTATGGAATTTTAATTATTTAACGACATTTTACCATCATTAACTATGCATAAAAAAATAACTTGGGAAACTGACATTAATTTGATCTTCTGAGGCATTTATAGGCGCCTACAAAGTTAAGTAGGGAGTTGTGGTTTTAAAATAGGTTAAAGCAAAACTATTATCGTAGACGTTTTCATCGCAGTACGATTGAGTTTATTTCGTGAGTAGTTTTGGTTAATTCTAGATTACTAAATTTACGTTTAGTTTTCCTAAATCAAGGTGGGGGTGATAAATATAAATATTACAATTGTTTTTTAAAAAGATTTTAACACAAAATACAAACATAAGGGTGGGCCAAAAAACTCAAAGTTTTTATATAAGAGTCGCAATATTACGGTTCCTTATTTGAAGGATAAAAAGCAAATATTTAATTCTTCTTTCAACCCCATAGTCCCTTGAATCGCCAGCTTTCTGCGGCCTGACACATAGCAATGAATAAACAATAGAGGTTTTCTTTGTTAGTATAGCGTTTAAGGGGACACAGGACTTTAGAGAAAAAAGGTCCTTTTCCCCTTGATTTTTCTTTTTTCTTTTAAAATTAATTTTTTTTTTTTTTTTTCATTGCAGTTGGACTTATTTAAGCATTAGTTATAAATATTTTGGCTAAATTTGAAATTATATACCAAAACAAATTTTAGCGACGAAAAGAAAAAGTGTTAACTATTAAAAAATAGGAGAAAATATGAAAAACACAAAGTATGAGTCTTGCGTCAGAAATTTCATCCAAACTGCATAAATAGATACGTAAAAATAATATTTATATTTTCTGGCGAGCAGTTGCTATTTAATTGTATAAGTTTTCAAATTTTTCTTTTTTTTAAACTTTCAGCATAGTTTTTCAAAAATTGTTTCTTTTCTTTACAATTAAACCAGTACAAAAAGTTTTTAAATAATTGCTTCATGAAAAGTAATGCCAAAAAAATTTAACACCCATACGAAACTGCATAAAAAGTTGTAAGTAAATTGCTCAAAAATTCAGACGCAAATGTCAATTTTTGTGTTTTTCATATTTTTCATAATTTTTCTATTATTTTGAAAATTTGTCGGTCAAGAATATTTTTACTTGTCTTAATATTTAAAATTTAACCAAGATGTACGTAATAAATGTTAAAATAAGTCCAACTACAGTGAAAAATGAAAAAAAGGACATTCTTATTTCAAAGGTTCTGTGTCCCCTTAATCTCTAAAAAAATTAACCGCCCGACAAATGCTGTGCACCGACATATTCAAATAAAAATAATTAACTCATATTCACTAGTTGCCCACAAATTTGCAAATACATATACCATTTAAATAATTTTAATTACATAATTAGGGTGACTGAAACCGTGAAATGCAGCGCGGGGGTGACTGCGTCCTTAAAACTGATGAAACATGCAGTCACCGATTTTTACATTAAAACACCAATATTAACATTTAACTACATGATCGCCAAAAATTTGGAGTAAGTATAAATTTACGATTTTTTTTACGGAGATGGGAAGATAAACCAATGATGCCAGGATTCCAGTACAAAACAAATAAAGACCGAAATTCTGCTAACTAGAACACAATCACCTCTCTAGCATATTACTTAATTATAATCGCAAATATTCAAAAAATAAACTGAATTGAAACTCAGGTGTTTGACACTGTAATGTTTAAGGTTTGCTCCAATGTAATCAAATGACAGAAATCAACAATAATTTTAGTATAAAGACTTTTAATAAACAATCCAAAAATAATTTTAAAACTTTTTCTTTTAATATAAAATATGAAATTCGAAGAAAATTATACGACGAGGTTCCAGCTCTAGTACGTAATGGATTGTAAATATAGGCATGAAAAACTGGAAAAAATATAAAAAATCGAAACTAGCAATTTTACGAAATAGTCACCCCCGCTGAATGCTTGCGGTAAAACTTACCTAAGGTGTTTTAAGACTGTTTCAAATGTTCAACATAAAGAAATATTATATAAAATCCGCCAATTTGCCGCCAAGGACAAGTATCGAGAAATTATCCAGAAGGCAGGAAATAGCAGAGATAGGAAGGTTACGGAAATGGTCTTTAAAATTTTTATCCTTTTTGAAAGTGCCCTCCCAAAAAAAAAGGGAACGGTTTTTACAATTTTTGCTGGAAAAATGAGTTTATTTACTTATTTTTAACTATTTATTTATACATTTTTTCGCAAAGGCGCCCCCAAGGCGCTGGCGCCCTTGTACTTTGCACACTTATGGGGCCGGCCCCGATTCTAGCATTGCCGGTATGTAATACATATAAATTATATACGTAGATATAGATATATTTTATTTAACGTGGACCAGTAGTGATAAAATTTTGTCGAACAATACGATGCAGACATCGTGCAAAAAACAAACTATGATAAAACAATATTTAAAAATTTGTTTAATGATTAGCATAGAAAAGTAACATAATATTTGTATTTATTATTTAGAATTACGGGACTTCAACAAATTTATTTCTATTTCTTAAAAATATTTCCATTCAAGACTCAATTTTTAATTTCTGATAATTTGGAGTAGCAACACCTTATTTTGTTTATATCTAGCAATTTTTTCTTAAGGCTTCCAAATTTTAAAGCGTTGTTTTCAGTAGCGAATTTAGGTTTGGGGACGCCCTAGGCCCGAGACGATATGGCCCCTTATGATTTTTCAAATTCATTCTGCGACCTTTTAAAACTGATCAATCATGTTGATCGTTGGGGCTTCACATTACGTAAAACTATAAAAAAAATTGAAAAATAAAAAATTTATTGCATGAGTCAACTGACACTTGTATAATTTATCATGGTGAATTAATTTTTTGTTTTATAATAAAGTGCAAACAAATGTTACAATTGAATTTTGAATGAAAAATATGAAATATATATATATATATATATAAAATATTCTTAAAATAATATGGCTAGCATTAAAAAAAAAAGTTTTAAAAAATCTTTTTGTTAGATATTTCAGATTTTAGTACCAACCTGATTAATTATTTTAACAACGAAATTCTATCCTCAAAATGGTACTATGTTTAGATAATAAGAGCGGCGCAATAAAATAAACTTTAAAATTTGGTTTTGCAGTTTACAGAAAACCCACCCGATTTTTTATTTTAGTCATCTTAAAAACTTTGGCGCCCTCAAAATTTGCCGCCCTAGGCCCGGGCCTCAGGGGCCTAAGCCTAAATCCGCTACTGGTTGTTTTCGATTTTTAAATGATTCTCTCCGTCCTTTAGACTGTTTTAATCATAGAGGTGAAATAGTAGGGTAGAGGGCGTGAAGCAACCCTTCCGACGCGCACAAGATGAAATCACGTGGTGTGTGGACCGATTTCGAGTTGGTTGCAACCGTCTGCTACGTACAGCATTTAAATCTGTACTCCGTTCATTGCAATCGGCTAATTTTTTTAACTGTTACGGATTTTTAATCATGGTACATTATTGCTGCGCCTTTGGATGTCAAGAGAAATATTCCAAGGATAACCCTGTATCATTTCATAGCTAAGGGCGACAATTATATTTACTTTTTTTTATTTAAACAATGATTATTAAATGCTTCAACACTCACCCATGTCAGGATTTTTTTGCTTTGTTTCCTGAAATACTTAGTGATACTTGTTCAATTGTGATTAGTTATGTGTTTCATACTGGCATTGATTGTTTCCCTTAATTAAGTATCCAATAAATATAGTGCTTCGATATTTATTTAGTTTTTATAGCGAAAAATCTTGATGCTCTTGTCTGTTTCTCTTGGCGAACTATTTTGTCGCCAACATATTTGTAAACAAAACAGCTCCGTTTCACGTTATGGTTCTTTAAATTGCCAATAAATCTTTGTTATCCCATGAGTGAGTGATTATTGATTTTCCCAAATTAATAAATAGAGTAGTTTATATGTTGATTTTTAAATGTTTCATTATTATTGGGTATATCATTACAGTTAATGATTAAGGAAAAATTATGATGTTTTGCGTGGTTGTTTGATGCTGTATGTGTAATTAAGGCCAGGTAAAATTTAGTAAAATCAGGGTAACTGTTAAAAAATAACCTTTTTAAAGAAAACAATTACATATTTAACATAATTTCATTATTTTTAAATTTTAAGTAAACCAAAATTCTTTCTTTTATTTTTTTATTTTTATTAAACAGTCTAGGGACCGTTCATAAATTCTTTCCGACATATTTGACCCCCCTCCCCCCTTTCTTCCATGTCACGCTATGTTGCATAAGCAGGGATGTCACACTTCTCGTTACCCCTTTCCCTTCCCTTGTCACACTTTGTCACAATTTCACGAGCCCCTCTCCCCCCTCGAAGCTGATATTTTTTTTACTGAGTTTTGAAAAGTGTATTTTACCAAAAAAAATTTTTTTTTGATAAAATAATAAATGATATGTTATGAATTGCCCATGTTTTCAAAGCATTTGTATTTATGGATGATTCTTAGCAAAAAAGAAATCCGACCAAAGCATGCATATTGCATTTAAAATAAAAATATTAAATTATATAATTAGGTGAACTCCCCCCCCCTCCCCCCATTTCTACACTGCATCCGTACACAAGCTAAAAAACGAAAAGTTCTTTCAAGTTCAGAACATCTTCTGTGTCAAAAGGCAGAAATAAGAACAAATTCTAAGAAAATCAAGAGTAATAAATAAAAACCAAACTTTCATTGGATTATTTTTGGTACAGGTTCTTTAAAACTATCAGAAAAGCTGACGAATTTCAAACCGGACGCATACTTTTATTAAAAATTGCTCATTAAAATAAAACCGCTAAGTTTTTTTTTCAATAAATTTAATTGAAAATGCAGTTAATGAATATTTGAAAAAGGAAACCGCTGTAGAAAAAGCGACACATCCTATGCGCGAAGAGTAAGCAGCAAGAATAACAGAGGGGAAATACATGTGCGCCAAGATGCGCGATATTTGCCAAATACTGCACACCGGCCCAGGCCAAATACCATGTGATCTGTGGTTAACTCTGGCGTGTGTTTTACGAGGAGAAACTGGTTACTCGCGTCCTCTACGTACTATCTCATCTCTATGGTTTTAATACCTTGCATACCATGGCTCAAAAATTATATTTCCCGACATGCCCCGGGCATGTAAAAATAATGATCAGGCATGAATCTTCTACCCTTACATGCCCGGAAGGGCATGTCATTTTTTAATGATTTAGATTGAAGTTAAAATAATTCTTGGTTCAGATATAAAGCTGTTAATTTACTATTTTGTCTGATTAATATTATACGACAAATTCAAATGCTTTTATTAATGCGCAATAAAACAACTTCTGGACATGTAAAAATTTAGTTTGGGCATGTATTTTTTAGACAAATATGCCCGGCAGGGCATGTAAAATTTAAAAAAATTTCGAGCCCCGTCGCGTACCCCTAATACCATCAGATGCAAATATACCTTTTAAATTTAAATGGAGTTTCTTCTTCAATTATCTTTTACAGTGACAATAAACAAATTTAGTCACGTTGCGTGTGTTGCCCTCTCCCGTGCAAAATCATTTAATGCGCTCAATGTAGTAGCAGTCAACTTGATAACTGTTTTCACAGATATTTTCAGCAAAATTTGATTGTCGAACTTATACCCCGAAGATGTTTTGCGGGGATCAGCTAGTAAAGTATATTTCCACTATTTGCATATGATAACAGTATATCATGTTCATTCAAATTGGATAACAAAATTGCAACTTGTAGTTGTCCTATGAATCTAATATAGGTGCAGAGTTAGCGGAAGAGTCAAGTATGCCTTGCCCGATCTTGAAGATAAATGATTCAAAAGACTTTGTGAAAAAACTATAACATTTATTTAAACTTCAAAAAACTACAATATTGTTAAAATAACCTGAAGCCAAAAATCACTGGTAACTTTAAAATATGACTAGCATCGCGAAAATCGGGCTTTTATAGCAAACGCTACATTAGCAAAGGCTCTTTCGAGCAACGAGCCGATAACTAAATGCTCAATCGATGAAGTTACAACATGGTTGAGAAAAACAGAAGAAGTGCTTCCGTCGACCAGAGCTTCCTCTTAAATACACACCTTCATTAGCATAACGTAATGTCGACCGAGTTCTAAAGCAACCAATGAGAGGTTGGCATGTGGCATATCCGCCTACCTCCTCGGCCAATCACGGCTGACTAGTTACGTTACTCCCAACATGCACAGCCATGTTGATACGTGATTTCCTACACACTAAACGTTTCTGGTCGACGATGTTTCAAAACACCCGCTTTTACTCTCAAAGTAAGTTTTCAAAAGAGTACTAAAGATTAAACTTTTCTTTAGTAAATTAATTGTAGATGTAGAGAAAATGTTTTTAGCGTTAAGGCTAACAATGCCCCTCCTCTCTACATCTGACAAGACTAAATGCAAAAAAAATTGGCTTCATGTCTTACAGTTCCATTTTATCACTTCAGAAATGAAATAAAAACATCACTAGTTGATCACAATTAACAATTCTTCTTGCTTTCCATACAGCTTCATGTATTACAGTTCATCTTCAGATAAATAGCTTAATCTAAAATACACATTTACAAATACAGTAACACTAACAGGTTCAGTTGCATTAAAAAATAGATCCCGCAATTATAATAAAAAAAAAGTAAATAAGCTCTCTAATTGTAACATATATTTTATTCTCTAAAAGCATCACACTAAAAAAATTATGTATATTTTTGACTAGTATTTGCATTAACGTTATTCAACTAAGAAAATTTGTTAACTCGCGATTCAACTATCAACTATAACTAAAAAAATAACTTTCCGAAAACCATTAGAGAATTAAATCATATCAAGAACCCTTAGCAGATTAGCTTTTAATTCTCGACACAGTAATTCAATCTCATAAAATTCTATAATTCCTCAAAAATTCATTGTAATATCAAAAATTTAAATTTACATATAAAAATATTATCCCCCCTACAATTACAAATTCAAAAAAAATTTAATGAAAAATGCTGTCCCAAAATTTTACAAGTTTTGCCTTGGGAAGAGGTTTCGTGAATATATCAGATCGATTATCTTCGCTACTGATGAATTTAATACTAAAAATGTCTTGATATAATAGGTCTCTTACGAAAAACAATTTAACATCTATGTTCTTAGAACGGTAATTCTCAATAGGAGATTTACAGAAGTTAATATTTGCCTCATTATCTACCAATAACAATGATTTTACCTTTTCTTGAACATTAATGTCAAAATCAACGCATTCATCAAGAACCTTATCAAACCACAGCAATTCTTTAGCGGCTTCTGTTAGCGCAACAAATTCGGATTCCATAGTTGATAGACATATGCTCCTTTCTTTAAATGTACGCCATGAAATTGGAGCATTATCAAGCAATATTAACTGCCCTCCCAATGAAGTACGGTCATCCCTATTAGAAGCAAAGTCCGCGTCTGAGTAACCCACGATTCGTAATTTATTACACTTTAAACTAAGTTTTGAGATCCTTAGTATGACTAACATACCCCAAAAGTTTAAGTAATCCCATCCAGTGCATCATTCCTGGATTTGCCTGAAATTGGCTAAATATGTTTACAGCGTAACAAATATCTGGTCTGGTCCGATTTGCGAGAAATGAAAGACAGCCTAACAAATTTCTAAATGGCATCTTAGACATTTCATGTTTCTCATTTTCTGTTTGGGGACAATTTAAACTCGAATAAACAACACCCTTACTTATCGGTAGCGAAGAAATAGGAAAATTAAAATTCTCAAAACGTTCACAAATTTCCATTATATAATTTGTTTGGTGCATTTTTAATTCATTTTCACATTCTTCAAACTCTACCCCTAGTAATTTTTTCGTTTTTCCCAAAATTTTAAGATTGAAGTGTTTATTCAATAAGTTTAAAATAAAGTCAATATCTTTCCTATTTTTCCCAAACAAAACTATGTCATCAACATATAGTAATAAAATAACCCTAGATTAAAAACTATAAACACAATTACATCTTTGAAACTTGTTAAAGTGCTGTTAATTTTATAACACCAATTTCGTCCACTTTGGTGTAACCCATAAATAGCTTTCTTAAGTTTACATACTAAATTTTCCTTTCCCTTTTCAATAAAACCCGGAGGCTGACTCATAAAAATATTTTCCTTTAAAGGAGCATAAAGGTACGCGCTCTTGACATCGCACTGCACATTTTCCCAATTTTGAAACACGACTAGGAAGGAGAAAAAGAAACGTATTATGCCGAAATTGACAACCTGGCTAAAAGTCTCGTCATAAGACTGACCTTGTACCTGCTTATGACCTTGAGCCACTAGTCTGCTTTTCAGCCTTACGATTTCACCCGCTTCATCTCCTTTTACATTGAAAACGCATCTGCAGCCGATTAAATTAGCCTTTTCTGGTAATTCTGTTAATTCCCATAACTCTCTTTCATGCATCACTTTAATTTCTTCCCCCATTGATTCTAGCCAATTTTCGCATTCCTTCGATTTCATACATTGTTTAAAAGTGTTTGGAACTATTAGATTTCCGTCTAGTCATGTAGAAAAATTAGCATTAGTGGACTGGCCATCCACTTCCCCTTGATAAGTATTTTTCCCCTGAAAATTAAATATATGTGGTTTATAACAAATTGAATTTTTATTACAGTATTTTCTAATATCGTAAAAAGATCTTAACCGCATGGACTTATCCTTTTCAAAATAATACATGTCCGTTCGCGATCCATCCCTTCTCGGTACAATTTTTCTGATCCACGTAGCTTCCCTCAGGGGTTTTGAATCATTTTCACTCAATGAACTTTCATCTTCCGAAGTAGAATTTAACGAATCCTCCGAAGTAGCGGGAATTTCTAAATTTTGAAATTGACTCGCATCTTCGTAGATCGAACCCTCTTCGTCTGAAGATAAGTTAGTATGATTCCAATGGATGTGGCCCATTACCGCTCCACTGCTATTACTCTTAAACGAATCTTTAAAAAATGTATTCTCTCTAAATGCAACATTAATGCTTTCCACAATGTTATCACTATCCGGGAAGTAAACACGATAACCCTTTGTATTGAACGCATATCCGATGAGAATCCCTTTTCTAGCTCTCAAATCTAATTTATTACGTTTTTGTTTGGGTATCCCTACATATGCTACAATTCCGAAAGGTTTAAGATGCTTAACGGAGGGCTTAAATTTTCCGTACAGCTCAAATGGAGTTTTACTTTGATCTGTATGACAGACCCTATTCCACATGTATGCAAAATGTAACATCTCGTCTGGCCAGAACTTTTTGCCTAATCCGCTTTCTTCAAGCAATACAGTGGCCCCATCAGCTACGGTTCTGTAAATACTCCAGCCACCCCATTTTGTTCGGGAGTATAAGGATTCGTTAATTCGTGGGAAATTCCCAAGTTATTACAAAACTCTTTAAATTCATTATTGACGAACTCTCCACCATTATCCGTTCTAATGGCTTTAACTTTAAATCCAGTAAATCTTTCAGCCCTCTTAATATGCTGAATAAAAATTCTAGTTACTTGCCGTTTTTCCCTTACAGGGTACAGCGAAACACGTTTAGAAAAATCGTCGATAATAGAAAGATAGTACCTTTCCCCGTTTCGTCCCGTTATAGAACATGCTCCCCAAACATCTGCGTGAAGGAGTTCAAGGGGTTGCTTAGACCTTACTCTCTTAATTGCTTTGAAAGATACTCTCTTAAATTTTCCTAGTTTGCAATCTTCACAATGAATTTTCTCATTCTTAAATTTTGGCAAGCCCCTAACACATTCTGCATTACTGGTTTTTCTAATACTATCAGCATTAACGTGCGCTAATCTTTTATGCCAAACTTCTAACGATTCAACATTCGAAGATTCAACTTTAACATTTTTACTAGGAAAATGACTAGAATTTTGACTTTCCCGCGAATTTACGTTATATTGACTAGGATTTGAAAAATTTTGATCCACATATTTAGGTTTAACATGGTAAACACCATTATTTAAAAAAGCTTTAAAAATTATGCGTTTTCGATCTGATACAGTCAAGGCTCCCCCTTCCCCGTGAAATCTAGCACCTCCTTGATCCAGTTTAGGACCGGAAATTAAATTTCGTCTTAATTTAGGAGAATACATGACTTCTTTCAAAACAATTTTTCTGCTACCAAATCTTAAATACATATCTCCCTTTCCTTCAATTGGGAAGGTTTGCCCCTCTATGGCGACGGCCATTTCTTTGTTATTTAATGTTACGAAATTTTGAAAACAATTTCTGTCTCTTGAAAAAAGATGGCTGGCCGCTGAATCGAACAGCCACTGTGAAGTTTTGTCCATAAAATAATTAGCTTCACAAAGAAAAAAGTCAGAATACTCACAATATTCAGCCGATGGTGATCGCCGATTTTCTTCTGAACTTTCCTGCCGAAAATTCTGGCGCTTCCCGTCCTTGCGACTTCTTCTCGGGCTTTCTGACCTTTTAAATTCGGGACAGTTTCTTTTGATGTGGCCAAACTTTTTACAGCAATAGCACTGGTTTTTTTCTTTTGGTTTTCTTAACGGCAACTGAAGCTTTGGAGTAAGATTCCAGATCTTCACTTCTTAAAGAAAGTCTGCTTTCATCAGCTACCAGGTCAGCCACAATCCTTGAAAAGACAAAATCTTCTTTCTTTCTTCTTAAAATGTTCTGCACAATACCATCAAGAGAGGGGAGAGATATCGTAATAGTTGGTATGACAGGAATTCTTCTGAAAATGTAGTGTTCTTTGAGACGATCATAAATTCTTCTCAACCTCGCTGCATAAATATTAATTTTCTCGTTCTCGTTCATTCTTGCGGACGTCAAGTCTGAAAATAGCTTCATTTTAACCGTTCTGTTGTCTGGGAAATAATTTTCTTTTAGAAGTTTCCAGGCTTCCTGGGGATCCTCGCAGTGCTCTATAATTTTTCGGTAGTCATTACCGACATGCAAGTAAAGTATTTCATAAGCCGACCGGAATGAAATAGAGCAACGTCTTTTGCTGTGACTCCTGCCCCCTCATTGATTACAGGTCGCTTTTCTCTGCCTGTGATGATATCCCATAGGTTCCTTTCTATTAGCACGAATTTTATATCGCTGCTCCAAGATGAATAATTATCATCTCTTAATTTTTCTATTACAATGTTGGAACAAGCCATACTTTTACTTGAAAACGATCCTTATAAGCCCCTCCTAATGAAGTATTCTGGAACACATCTTGAAAAATCACTCTTCAAAAGCAAGCAGGGCGAAATACTCAACTTCTCTGGGTCGCCCATAACCCATATGATAACAGTATATCATGTTCATTCAAATTGGATAACAAAGTTGCAACTTGTAGCATCCTATGAATCTAATATAGTTGCAGAGTTAGCGGAAGAGTCAAGTATGCCTTGCCCGATCTTGAAGATAAATGATTCAAAAGACTTTGTGAAAAAACTATAACATTTATTTAAACTTCAAAAAACTACAATATTGTTAAAATAACCTGAAGCCAAAAATCACTGGTAACTTTAAAATATGACTAGCATCGCGAAAATCGGGCTTTTATAGCAAACGCTACATTAGCAAAGCAGGGGTGGTACTGGCCCTCCCCAAAAAATCCTGAAACTAATTTGCGGAATCTTTAAGGTTGAAACAAGGTTTTAAGCTATTATATGTATATATACGGTATTATTACTATTTGTAAAGAAAAGTTATATTCTGAATCGTCATTTGTCACATAAAAATGCAGGTACATCTTTTGTAAGAATTGAATAAATTTCTATGTATTCACAGATCTATTAATCTTTGAAGAACATTCTGAATGCACTGTTAACTGCATAACTTCCATCTTACAGTTCCAAACAAAATACAGATAAAACCTATGAAAAATTCTTCATCACATTTTGCAAATTAATTTAACATATTTCACAAAATTTTCAAAAGACATAAAAATAGCGCTAAAAGAAGTTGGAAATAATTTTTTAAGATCCGGAATTCCGGACTTAAAAGCCTTAAAATATCCGAAGTTTCGGCCTACGCCTGGAAAAGTACCAGCCCTGAGCAAAGGCTCTTTCAAGCAACGAGCCGATAACTAAATGCTCAATCGATGAAGTTACAACATGGTTGAGAAAAAGAGAAGAAGTACTTCCGTCATCATCATAACTTATATTTGTTATGGGCGATCAGGCCCCGGAGGGGCCTTTTACCCAGGTTCCGTAATAGAAAACATCGGAGGGTATACATCAGAAAGTGAACTTCTTTGTCCCCGAAGGGCTTAAGAGTGGAAAAAAATAGAAAATAAAAGATAAGCGGATGCTCAGAAGATGTAAAAGTTCATCATTTCAGTCCATTTTCGTAGCTTTGAATAGCTGCTTTCAAGATGGCTATGAGGTCTTGCTTCGGCCTGTAGAAGGAGGTTTTCTTCTTGATTTTTGGTGCTGCTCTGCGATTGGCTCCGCTGATGGGGCGTCTCGGGCAGTCGTCGCTTGTTGCTGGGTGCGCCGCATGACAGTTGGCGCACTTCGGTGTTTCATCTTTGAACGTACATTCCTTGGAACGGTGTGGACGAGCGCAGTACTTGCACTTTTCACCTGCGTTGCAATCGTAGGAGTTGTGGCCCCACCTTTGGCACCTGTAACATTGGATGGGGCCTTTTCTCCTATGTAGCCGCTCCGCCCTTATTTGGAAGCCGGCGATGGTTACGAATTCTTCAAAAATCTTGAGATTTTCATGGGAGTAGTCTAGTTGAATGCAAAAAATGGGCAGGGGCCCATTTTTCCCCTGGAACTGTTTAATCTTGGTGGCTTTCCGTCCTTGCTTGGAGAGTTCTGTGCCTAGTACTTCGACGCTGAAATTGACCGGGAGCCCTTTTAGTATTACCTTGAGGGGAGGGCGCTGGTCGAATCTCGGGGCGTAGTATTCCATTTTTTCCTCTTCAGCGAAGCGGATCACCGCAAGGTGGCCATCTTCGCTGGCGGGAAATACCTTTACTTCGTCCCTATGTAGCTGAACTTCATAGGGCTCGTCGTGCTTTTGCTTGATCAATTCAAGAGCCTTCTGGGGGTTTTCCTCACGAATAAGGACGACCTGCCGTCTGTTTCTCTTCTTCTTTTCAGGAGCAGGGGGGAGCGTCGAATTCTTCGCTTCCTTCAGGTCTGCGCAGAGCTTGACGTTCTCTTCTCTTAACTCTTCCAATTCCATCTGGAAATCGTAAGTCTTGATTTTGATGGAGGCCTGGGTAAGACAGCGGGCAAGGCTTCGGTAGATAAGGAAATCATTGGTGCTGACTGGGTTGCCTTCTCCTATGTAGTCGTAAAACCATGCCAGATGACTATCAATTATGGCCTCAAATTTCCTAAGTTCAGTGATGTCCTTCTCGTTTAAGATGGCTCCGTAGAGTTGGTTCCGATCTGGGAGGCTGGAACGGTTGATCTTCGCTTCGAAGTCGGAGGGGCTCGGAGCATTCCTTTTGGCTTTCTTCGAACCAGGCATGATCGTCTTGACGTGTCTCCTCCTCTCAAACGCGAAATGCTCCAACAGAGTACTTCCGTCGACCAGAGCTTCCTCTTAAATACACACCTTCATTAGCATAACGTAATGTCGACCGAGTTCTAAAGCAACCAATGAGAGGTTGGCATGTGGCATATCCGCCTACCTCCTCGGCCAATCACGGCTGACTAGTTACGTTACTCCCAACATGCACAGCCATGTTGATACGTGATTTCCTACACACTAAACGTTTCTGGTCGACGATGTTTCAAAACACCCGCTTTTACTCTCAAAGTAAGTTTTCAAAAGAGTACTAAAGATTAAACTTTTCTTTAGTAAATTAATTGTAGATGTAGAGAAAATGTTTTTAGCGTTAAGGCTAACAATTTCCACTATTTCAAGAATCAGTAAACACCCTGAAAGCGTCAAAAGTTTATTTGCACCAAACACAAGGAATTCATACAAAAGCCCAGAACTAAAAGAGGATTAATTTGTATGTGTCTTGGAAAGATTGCTTGCCTGATGTATATTATTTCCCCTTGTTTTCTCTTTTGATCTTATACCTTTAGCTCAATGAAGGTACCATAATACATACTATGAAAGAAATCAAATAGAATGCAAATGGAAGTGAGGTTATAAAATGGTCACAGTTTAATGCCAAATATCAATATTGCAAGATTTGGTGAGATTCCCATTGAACTCTACATTGGGCCAATGTCAATATTTTGATGGACAACCTCTACAAAACATTTTTCTGCATTGAATGCATAACCTTCTCAACGCTTTTGTATAACCTATAGTTATCAAATAAAACTAAAGTTTAAAAAAAAGACATCAAATGTTTTTGAGAAGCATACAGTAAACAAGAGCACAATAATCCAATAATTTAAATATTTATTCTAAAAATTCTGAGTTTCATTATAATACAACATGGGAGAGGCAGAAGCACATCTGCTAGAATTTAACTTTTTAAGAGTCTTTTTAAACAAAAACAAAAAAAGCTAATTTTATAATGTAACCAATTTTTCAGCTGCTTGAACACATTTTGACATTGTAGAGGAAGCTCTGCTAATCGAATCAGTCATGTAGAAATCTTTCAAAAATTTCATACTGGTATCTATGGGATTGGAGGTTAAATTTGCAGCTTGATCCTGCAAAAGTTATAAAACAATCATAAATTAAACTTTACAACAAAATATTCCACAAATGAATTTTTTAAATTGATTTCAAAAAATCTTTGTCATCAATTTAAATTTTAATCAATTACATTAAATACAAACAAGCCAAAGTAATTTATAAGTATCAGAAAGAAATTATATTTTATATAGCATGTAAATAAACTATAAACAAATTCTCTGACATGTAGCTGATGGATATTTAACCGTATCAATAGAGGTTCTTATTGAAAATATATGAGTACCACTTCCAATTAAGAAAAAATATATGTAATCAACATTGATTGAAGAACAAAAGTAATAAGTATGTATTGCATATGTTTAATAAAGGCAAGCAATGAACAGACATACAGACACTTTCGTTTAATAATTTTAAAACTGTAGCCGGTGAATGCTTACACCAGATCAAATGTTACTACTTGTACATTAAACAACATAAAAAGCACACTTAATGCATTATAATTCTTATACCGATTTTGAAAATTTAAAAAGTGCCATTCTTTCTTTTCTTTATGTTGCATTATTGCTGTGCAAAACCATTTCAAAATAAAATGTTATGGTAGATAAACTGAAAATCTCAAATAAATAAATAAATAAAAATGCACAGATTGAAAATACCTTTCCATCCTGTTTTTACAGGAGAAAAAAAAAAATGCTCTGTCTAAAATTTATTGGATTTTTAGCCTACTTTCCCATAAAAGTAAAGGGGAAAAAATGAAAGAAGTCTTAATGTATCATAAAAATATTGTTAAAAATAAGAAAAAGTCAAAAATAAATTAAGTAATTAAATAAATATTGAAAAACTAAAAAAATTGAAAGTAGGGTTTTGAGATGGGGAAAATGTCTCTGTCTGTGGTCTACCCCCCCCCCCCCCCCAATAACCTTTGAAGGAATTGTTTGATTCAAAAGCTATTTTTTGCATTTGAAAGATATTGGCGAGGACATCTCACTCCATATCTTTCTTTTTAATTTGAACAATTTTGAACAGTTCAAAAAATCTTAACATTAGTGCCTATGGGCAAAAATGAAGCAAAATACTTACAAGAGGAGAAATAAAACAAAAACCTCAACAGCAGAATTGGAACTCTTCCTCTCTTTATTGCAATTATGTTCAAGCAGATTTAATTTAAAAGAATTTTGGAGTTTTAAAATATTTTTCGGTAGTATTGGAGATTGCTTCAAAATTCTCAAGTCACATCAATTCAAAGTACTGTCACAGGGGAATTCAACTGTGACATCAATTCATACACTGTCCACTTAAAAATCTGGTCAAATCACTTTTCAAGATCTTAAGTAACACATTATAAAAAAACATCAAAGACCTAACTTTGAATTTTATTACTGATAATACCTCTGATTTAGTACTTACGGAATGCAATGCAGAGCTTTCTTTTAAGAAGTTACATTCCTCTACTCTCCCATATCGTGTCAAATGCGGGGCAATTTCGTCCATTCTTTGCCTAATTTCCAATAACTTGTCATATGGGAGTTTATGTCCCGCAACCTATTAGACAAGATATTAAAAAAGCAAAGAAAATATTAATACATGTGTTCAACTTACTTCAATTTGGTATTCCAATAATATTCTTCATAAGATTTTTTTTAGAAGTTAAATCTAGGATTTACAATTAAAATCAAGCTTTAAAAAAATAAAAAGGCTTGAAACATTGAACACAAAAACTAAAGAAGAAACGAAATTAGGTGAAAAAAAAAAAATAGGAATGCACTCTTTCTTCCTAACTTACAAAAATAAAAATACTTCTGTAAAAACTAAATCTATGCCAAAAATCCAACATCAACAACATTCCTGAATAAAACAAATATTAAAGAAACGATGGTGGAAAATTCAACAAGGAATTAATCCAGAACTAAAAAACCTACAGCTTCACATACAAAATTTCATTCTAACCAGTTAATACTAGCCTTTGATTCCAAATCATTTCAAATAATTTTTATCATCAGTTAAAACAATTATACAACATCTCTCTTCACCTAAAAATATAATTAATATCAGTTGAATCAAATATGATTTTTAAGTAAAGGTTTTCGAGACTTTGAGTCATGTAAAGGAGTTTAATAGCTTAAGTTTTTTCTGTTTAATAATTAACATCTTGACCCTTTTACTGCAGTTCTGTTAATTTAATTTTTCAATTTCTCCAAAGCGTATTCTATTTCGCTACTTTAATTTTTGTGGAAGGTTTTGTTTCATTTTATATAAATAAAGTGGGAGAGGAAGTTGGCTTTAAATTAACAAAAGGAGTTGCTGTTAAAAATAGCACACTGTAACATTAATTAATAGGCAATGATTAATTCTACAGGGCATGAAATGCTGATCTGAAGTGGAATTCGCTGTGGGAAAATAATGTGTATATCCTCTTCCGTCATTGAGCCAGATCTTTATAAGAATCTCAAAATTATAATTCTACAAATTTCAGTATTTTCAAGTTTTTTGATTATTCTAAATTATTTACTAAACTCTTTTAATGTCATGTGAAAGCCACAGAAAAGTGATACTAGCTTAAATGCTACATACAACTAATGTTTCAGAACTTTTTCCCATTATATTTTGCATGCGACGTACATGTGCACAATTGTTTTTGCGTCTTCTACTCCATTTGAAGTTTAAAAATTATTTTTTAAATAATTACTTACCGCAGAACAATTTCATTATTATTATTATTTATTTTTTTTTTTACAAATGATGATACATGTTAGTTGATCAAGTGAAAATAAAACCAAAAAATTTCCTATTATTGAGAATTGTACAAGTGTATCTTTTATGAGAAAATAATAAATATTGGGTTCTACAATAATAAAACTAGTGTTTATTATACGAGCTTTCAAAAAGTTGATTAGCATACTTTAAATACATAACAACTAAAACCCACTAACCAAAAAGTTTATAACAATGTAAGAAATAAATACTTAGTTAGATAATGATGAAACATTTTCCTAGCAATAAGAAGATTATGGCCCAATATAGACGGAAAAAACTGCTAGAGACATCTATGATCTACTCATAGTTTTGAAGAAAACAAAGCACAAAAAGAGATTTTTAGTTGAACCAACCTCTGATAGTGCTCTAATAATTTTCCAGTCTTCTTTTGATAAACCGGGAGGTGTTATTGCTTGAAGGGTTTGCTGTGCTCTTCCTTCAGTATTTACATAAGTTGCCTGTTTTTCTGTATATGCAGCACCGGGTAAAACTATATCTGCCATTTCAGCACCTTTATCACCATGATGACCTTTAGAAATTGCATTTAAAACATGATTAAACACAAAATGTCCTATTCAAAAATCATAGGTTATTAAAAATGTAACACAAATTCTTTAAACAAATTTTAGTAACTTATGAAAGTATGGGTAATTTTTGTTTGAATTGTTTAAAAAAAGCATTAGGCTACCTCTTTTTTTTTTTAATGCATTCATTCGCAGCAAAAAAAAAAGCCTATAAGAGACTTAAAAAAACATAGCAAGAACTGATAGTGTGAAAACAAACAAATTTGCCTAATTTACTTATTTTTCTTCCTCTTTTTACCCCCTTTTCTTTTCCTTTTCTTTTTTACAGTTTTAATAAACATTTGCTGCACATTGATATCGCAAGAAATTTTTGTTTCTAACACAAGCAATATTAAATTGATAATCAATACACATTCAATCTATGACTTTTTCAAAAAATTACCTTGATAAACAACAAAACAATTTTTTGGTAGGTTGTCTCTGGAAATAAGTCCTTCATCTGCTCCAAGTAAATATAAGAATTTAGGGGAACTTTTCTCTAATTTGTCAGGGCAACTTTTATAGCCAATGTCTAGAGCAGCCACTTGACTGGCAACCTGAAAAACATTATCCATAACTAACACAAAGTTGTTTAAAATATACATTCATAAAGAAGAAAAGGAATACTTAATACACATAGCTATAAGGGGAAGGTAAAATTAAAACATAATTAGACTGGTTGCAAAATGATTTTAAAGTTTTCAGTTGTTTTAACATAATTCCATAATTTACACCAATACATTCGGTCTTTCCCCCGGTGCTGCCCTACTCTCTCAATAGACAAATATGAATGCAAAACAGTCTCCCATTATTAATAAACTGCATTAAGTGAGGCACCTGAAACCATTTTTCTTAGTTGGGCATATATAATAAATCAAATACAAAGAATACAACTTGTTATAAAATTATCAATTATGCAAAATATGCAATTAAATTTTGAACTTAAAGTAGTAAAATTTGCAGACACATATTAAAAAGGTTCACAACTTCTTTTTTTTTTGACACAAAATCAAAAGTAGACTAACAAAGTTTAAGTAATGACTTCTGAAAAATTAGTTCAATGCACTCATTTAAAACATTTTTAAATACAATAAAATTTTGCCCATCAACATCTTCAGATAGTTCTTATCATAATGCCTTCTCATCACAGATGACCTTACAGGTTATTTAAACATGATAAAATTCTGAAATAGCAAAAATCAATATCTGACAATTCTTGTTGCGATAAATTTTTCATTACAGTTCCTCCATATGAGAAAAATATAAATTTAATATATATATATATATACCCGGGAGCAGAAAGTGCTTAAAAGTGCGACGTACGTCGCAGAACAAACGCGATCTCTGCAGAACATTTCATCCTTTAAAAGAAGAGGGAAAAAAACGCAAGCACAAACGCAAAAAAATTTTTAAAAAAAAAAACGATATGTTCTGCAGAACAACTGACAAAAGAATGTTTATATATTCCAATGGTGCACCCAGAGATCGCGTTAACGCATCTACAAGTGTTTCACGCCTTAAAAATCGGTAATACGCATTGAAATTTAAAAAATGCGTATTTTCACTCTACAAAAACACTCTACTACTTTTAAACAACTTTTTGCTTGTTAAGTATTGCGAGATATTTTTCATTTTATAAAAACTCGCAGTCGCCAGTCGCCTAATGCGACCAATTTTCTTGTTTTGGCGACCATTGTTTTCATTGAAGTCGCCTATGTGGCTACCATTTGCTAATGCTAAAACCCTTTCCCGACCTTTAATCTTGACACGTGATCTTTTCCCAAATTCTCCTGTCCACTAAAAATTAAATAGAGAAGAAAAAAAATAGGAGTTAATTTTTGCGCCACTCGGAAGTCAGTTTCTCCTCCGATTTTTACCGGACATTGCTTACCGTGTTTGAAATTTCAATCCTTTTCCATCCTGCAATTATTTCAATTATCTTGAAAGTTGTAAGATATTTTTTCCATGCACAACCTTAAATCTGCTTATTTGTAGTTTCATTTAAACAATTAAAAAAGAAAAAAAAAGTAGAAAAATAGAAACAGCCAAAATTGTGCACGTGCTTCGCCGAAAATTGGATTCTACGTTAGAGGTTTTAATCATTTTGCATCGGGTACAAATTTCAATTATTTTCTAAAGTAGAAGATATTTTTCACACATGCTGCCCTAAATCTGCTTATTTTGCATTTTATTTTAATAATTTCTGGCTTTTTTTTTTTGAACTGTGCGTTTATCGCTATTATTCACTATTATAGTTTCATTTATTTATTTATGCCTCAAATTTGATTTTAATATGGACAGCTATTTACTTTTTAGAAAGTACTAAATTTTGGATTAATAAGAAATTTTTAGAAAATAGTTAATTTAGCTGCATGTATGCTACTCTCTGGGTCCAGGTCGCAGCAGAAGTGGCATTCACTCTGAACTCGGATATCTGTAAAGAGTGTTTATTATTATTATTATTTTTTTATTTTCACTCTTCCAGAAAATAAAATACTCCTCAAAAACCTCTAAGGAGTATTTTCATTCTTTGACAAAAATTCCTAGCGCGACCTCTGGGTGCACCACCTGGCCGTAAATCCGTTGGAAAGTTGTTAAAAGCAGCCATTGTCACAATGTATAATCTAAATTTTTATAAACATTTTGTAAACAGTACATCTGCATTAATGTCGCATTATCCGATTTCAAAAGTCATTGACAGAATTGCAAATTCTGAATGTATGCCTTGGTTTTAAATAAATAATTTAATATGTTTTGTCAAAAATGAGTAATAAATATTCTACCAGTTAATTAATATTCTTATATCTACTTTGTGTTGTACTGTGGTCCATCAAATTTGGACTACATGCCTGCAGAACATTTGGAACTGTTTGAGGTCATGTTGCAGAACACTGAATATAATTCTGCTCCTGGGTATATATATATATAATATAAAAATCAAATGATGAGTTAAATTCAGTGCACTACATTTACACACTAGGGTGGGTCATTTTATCTTTTCTTCATTACTAGGATGCACAGGATCTAAAAGGTGCTAAATGAACCCAAACTAACATGTGTGAAATTCCATTCACTTGGTTGATTCTTTGTGCCTCTTGATTGTTTTTTGAAGTTTCGATTTCTTCCACTACATATATGTTCTATACAAGGAAAAAGGAACTGTTTTAACTACACCTGCCGTATTGTCACACATTAGTTATTGAAAGGGCAATCAAAACTGTGAGAGAAGATACAGCCACATTGTGCAAAAAAACTGAAAGAGAGGGCTCATAAAAAAACAAATAAAGTCTCGAAAAGTCGTGACGAAATCTGATAGTAAGAAGGATTTTCATGCTATTTCAAGTTCATTATTTAAAATATTGTAAAAGTATTTATTGCAAACATGCTTGTAATAAATAAATGATACTCTTACATATTTAATTTGCTTTATAGTATGTATACATATTACATTTGTAAACTTGTTTTCAATTTTTTCAATAAAAAGAAAGCTTTTGCCTAAGTATGAGTTTTCCCAAGCCAATCCGGAGGCAGAAAATGATATATTATTCTAATAAAATTTTTTACTTAATTTTAAAACATCATTTAGCACCTTTTTCTTGTTTTGCCAGATAGAAATCAAGAACTTTTTTTTTCCCTATAGGAAGGCAATCCGCCCTACTACACACTTGACTTAACTACTCTAAGTCATGTGTAAAAGGAACAATTGAAGAGTTATACATTTTCAAATCATCCAGTTTTATTTACATGGTGTTTGGACTGAAAAATAAAGTAACACTATTTTACAAATAAATTGCTAACAATATTCATTCAATACTATTTCACAGAACAAATGCTAATGTGTACTATTGAGTAAGAAAAAAGAAATTAAATTTCAAGAACTTTTAAAATGATAACAAGAAAAAAGAACTTATTATGCAAACAATGACATAATGCAAATAAAAATTACTCTGTGTAAGATATTCAGAGTCTTCATATGTTCAGATTTTTGGCATTGGAGAGCAATTTTCTGAACAAGTGCATATATAGCATCCCCATCAGATCTTTGCAAAACTTCACTTCCTAATATGATCATAGGTTGCTGAGCAGCAGCCAGTTTCTAGAGAAAGAAGAGAAAACTGTTTTAAAGTTTAACTTTAAACAGATATACTTTGCAATGTTTGCATAACTAAATAATATTCCTTTCATAAGATTAGTAAAAGCTAGGGTGATGAAAAATTAAGCATGTATTATTTTGAAGTAATAGATATTTTGGAACAAAGGGAAAAAAATAAATCATTCAAATTTAAATGAAAAATAATACTTACAATGTTAAAAGAATGCATGAACAAGACCAAAAAACACAAAAGTACATACCAATGACAATAGTATACATACCATGCAATACGCATAAAAAATACTTGCATGAAATAGCAAAGATATTTTGAATTCTACAAGACAGAAAAATGTATTATTTTTTATAAATTATTGATATATGTTCATTCACCTTTGTGAAACTATGACGTCCAGATGCAATGTCTTGAAGCAAATTTGGTGAATCTCCCACATGCTGAAAAATAGTTAAAGCTTAAATAATCAGAACTCATACCATATTATTCATCAAACTATAACTTAAGAATTACAAAAATGTAAAAAGTAAATGGATGAATAAGAGCCCCTTAATTTTAAACTTCAACACTTAATTTTTCTTAAGTTTTATAAGAACCCTTAGTGTTACAAAATATTTTTCACACAATTTTCAAAAAAAAAAAAAATTCATTGCATGCTATTATTTTTCATAAAAAAGTGGAGATAAAAAGATACCAATTCTGAATTAATTACTTCTTAATTGTGTTTTGACTAATATTCTCAAAAATGGATCTCATTTAATAAAAATCATCAACTTTTGCAGCCTACTTGTATGTTAAGTTAAATCTATACTTACATCATAATCATAGGTCAAATCCAACTTTGGTCCAACAACTGCAACTTCTAAATTGTTATGAATCCAAGCTTTTCGGATTCGGGCATTAAGCACAGGTGCTTCATATCTTGGATTTGTACCAATGAGAACAACCAAGTCAGCTTCTTCAATACCAGTAATTTTACTGTTTAGTAGATAGCTACTTCTGATATCACTCCTGAGTGGAAATGAAAAAAAAAAGCTTTCAGCAAAAAAAAAAACTTATTGTGAAGAAAAAAAATAGAAACAAAGAAAAAAAAAGAAAGAAAGAAAAAAAATTAAAAGAGCATGGCAGACATGCTCTAAATGGTTGTCACTTGAAGATCTGACTCTATTTCTTCTGGGGAACATGTTTCCTTTTCAGAAAAATGTCAGCCAGATGATTGTGATGCGACTTTGCTCTATCAATCATTAAAATGAAATCAGGACCACCTGCACCCCTGAAAAGGCTAACATAGGACTCCTCTTCCTCATAACTCACACCAGACACAGTGCATCACCGTAGCGGTCGATTTCTAGAACCTTAGGAGGCAGGTAGTGTGTTGCTGGTTTTCTCCATATAAAAAGATGACAAAATCAGTTGTTAGGCAGAATCAACACTTAGAATTATCAGTAAATAGACCTGTTGCCACTGATTTTAGCTCCAATTTCTACGATGTTTGCACTATGGTAAATGGACTTGTATGTGTGCAAAAGTGAGCGGGGTGCAAATAGGAGGTCATCATACAAACAGCCTTCTCTCACGAAGCCTTCTGGGAACAATCCTTGAAACTTGGCTTTCTGTGGCCATACAGAAGTCACTAGATACCTGAGAAGTAGTCTGCCATGATAAGCACAAAAGTCGATTTGCACTTTTTGGCAAAATTGAACTATTGCCACCAGGCAGTTCTACGTCACTTATTTTACCTAAATACAATGTTCGGTGATCTATGCGAATGAGAAACATTTTTGGAAAATTTCTGAAAAAGTGGTCTCTGAACCAAATACATGGAGGCACAAAACTTTTATCATCAATATCTCATTTTGACCACAGCTGCAGATACGGCATTTGTTCTTAGCATGACAGTAGTAACATCCCTGTTATGTGTAACTGTAATTAAAAAATGCCAATCTTTTATGGGCATTTTGGCTCCTCAAAGAACTTGCCCAGGCTTTCTCTTGAGAGATTTAGCATCCTAAACCTGTTTTCATAAGTTGGGGGGAAATCCTGGAAATTAATTACATTGAATTCTCGTAAAATCGGAATTTGAGACTAGAACACTTTTTGTTTCCAGAAGGTTTGCCTCTTCAATTCATCATAAAAATGTTAGTGATTACCTTTTTTTTTTTTTTTTTGCTGTTTAAAGTTGAATGCAACTGAATTCTGGAAGAAACAAAGTCAAGAAATTTGGTGAGGAGTGTGGCCAAAATACTGTGGAATTTGTCTTGTGTGCCTTTAAAGCCTGTTCCTCTTCTGCATCTGCCCACACAACACACACATAAATGTTTATGTATTTGAGACTTTGAAAGCAGTAGTTTTACATTTCATTCAGTTCCTGTGAACAAAATCAACAAAACATTTTCTTCTAATTTTGAACAAAAGGCTATAAAATTTACAGCTTGTTTGAGCAGTTGTGTAAGTTCATGAATGTATATTTTTCTACACAGCTATTTTTAATCTGTCTACTTTAGAGTTAATATGTATAACAACTAGGCAATTGGTAAAGCTAAATATTAATGGAAAATATTATTATTTAGCTACAATCCTAAAGCCTTTACATTAAAGCAATGAAGATCTGTCATGAGCTGTGACAAGGTTTCCATCCCCAACGTATAAAATAGTAAAAAACAGTCACACTATGCAATAGCACAATAAAAATAAAAAATAAACAGTTGGATGGAATTATTACAAAGTAAGGAAATACTATTAGATATAATAATCAAGATAAATTTAACATGATCTTCAAATGCATTTCAGGTTATGACAATCCTGAACAGTGCTTTCATTAAAAAAGTAGGGGAGGGGGGGGGGGCAGCACTTTATAACAATGCATCACAAAACAAAATTTGGATCGCACATAAATATGCAACATATTTGGTTTCAGTAAAGATACAAGTTAAAGTGATTTTTGACAAACATAAAACATTCATTGAGAACTAAAAAATTTTAGCAATGCAGTACAAGTTAGATAACATAAAACCTTTGCAAAACAACTACAAATGTTTTTACAATTTAAAGACTAGAAGTTATATTACAAGTAAAAATTTAATAATACACTCATTAAAATAGGTGCACATAAAAGGAAAAATATATACAATTGAACTCGGTTAATACAAAATGCTGAAAATTCAAATTTGTTCGTATTAGGCGTTATTTGTAACAACCATGAATAAATAAAATTGTGGGAAAAAAAGATGAGAAATGCATGTCTATATTTTTAAAGGAATTACTGCTATTTAAAATAAACAGTAACAATAAGTTATTTATTTTTATATTAATATACACATTTAAATTCAATTACAACTACATTGAGAAAAATTGAGCTTACTTTTTGAAATTTACAAATTTTGGAATAAAATCCTTAATGATTAGTTGCTTTTTAGGCCCATTAAATTTTCCTATATGCATATCTTGGCCCAAAATGCCTAGGGCCATTTTCATAGTGCTTTTCTTCCTTATGCCCGCCATCATTTATTAATAAAGGATTAGAAAAAGACATTAGATTTTTAGGAAATGTACGATTTTCGCTAAAGATACTACAGAATTTTTTCGTGCATGAACCATGAACCGGAAAAAGCTCATAAATCTGATTTACAAAATGAAACAACTTGCCTTATTAAGGTTCTGGGAAAGGGGGAATAAAATAGTAGGGCGGTGGTGGTCGTTTTCATTGTGCAAACCTCTTTTAGCGACCAAAGAAGGTGATAAACCTCAATGGAAAATTTATCATCAAGCAGACTGACCTGCCCAATAGTTAACATGTGCATGAGCTTCATTCTCCACACTGTTGCAAAGATTCAACATATGCTTTGCAATACTAGGTTGGCTTTTGACAAAGACACAAAATGGTTAAAATTTTCTAAAAAAGAAAATTACAGGATGCAATCATGAAAATTTTTTGTGAAGAGGTCTGAAATTTTGTTCGTCTTAGCCGAAATTTTTATGTTAATCTTTAAAATACACATGAGGTATTTGGCATAATTAAATAGTAAACCAGAATTAACTAATGAAACGTTCGTTTTAGCTGTGTTTCCGTATTAACCGTAAGGGAGTCCAACTGTATTTAAAACTTTAACTTTTATGGAAAAAAAATATATCTTTATTTTTTCATTTATTTCAATCATCATGCAGCATAATTACCCGGAGCCCTGCACTGGAAATTTCTCTTCTGTATACAAATTTTCACATCCTAAGCGATTTAAGAAATCTTTCAAAGCAACAAGGGCCTAGAAAAGCAAAATTTTTGTTCATAACACATATCATATATTTTTTTTAGTTTCTAGTGCATATATTTAAAATAAATTTTTAAAAAAATTTTAAAATGGTAATCTGTTAATTTATTTCTTTAATGGAGTGCAGTATTTCTTTAGAAAATGATGCCTACAGGAAATTTTTTTGAACATAAAACAATTTTATATAAAAATTATACATTTCATAAAAGCAAAGACATTCTCAAAAGCTGTAAAAAGGCAGTGGCGCTCTTAGCATAGATGTCACCAGGTGCAGTAATTTGTGGTGTCACCCCCCCCCCCTCCTCAAATCAAAACAAATAATAAAGAAATTTTTTAAAAAACAAAGTGGTGATGAGTTTTTAGGTAGAAGTACAATGTACTTACGAAGAGGATTAAAGATAAAAATATTATGGGGGAAAATGCACAATTTCAATACTTTATTTTTTTTAAAACACTTAAATCCCTCTTGGGAGTCACAACGGCGGGTACTGGGGCAGATGCCCCCCTCCCCATGTAGTGAAGCTACTGAGAAAGCTAGCAATTTAAAAGGCAAAAAACATTTAAAAATTAGCTCAATTTGCCCGAAATTATCAGTATCACTGCATCTCCTGACAGGAAAGAGAATATCTAGTTATTTATTGGTTTAAGTTATATGTAAGTTCACCATGGCATAATGTCACTGCAAATTAATTCTTTTGATAGATCAAATTGAAAACTAATCAAGAGTTTGAAAATATTAATAGGCATTCAATTTATAAAAGAACATTAAAATGAAAATATGTTTTTGTGATTACAAGCACAAGAATGGTGCATAAAATCATGATTCACCATAGAAGTTTTAGTTTTTATACTGAATCATAAGTCAAAACTATTATGAATGTTTCAAAGTGCATTATGATCTAAGTTCAAAAGTTCCCCTGCACATTACTTTCTAAAAATTACACCTTTTGAGAATTATAGTTGTAATTAAAATGCTTTTTGAACATTATTTGAAAAAACACAAAACAGAAATCTTGTAAAGTAAAGCTTGAGACACAAAGTTGAACATGATAGTAATAACCAATAGAAATAGCACAATAAAATATATTAAAAACTATTAATTATCACAAAACCATACATAAAGCATTATTTTGAAAACATGTGAATGAAAGATACCTCAGCATCCACTAATCCACCAACAAGAGCTGCAATCTCATTTGGTGCAACAGATCGAATCTATAACAAAACAAATCAAAAGATTTAAATTATGTTAATATAGTTAAACTAGGCATAAACAATACCAATAATAATAAGTTCATAGATCAATTTATTTAGGCTGTTTTTATATGATTGTTAACAGCTTGGAAAAAAAAGTTAAGGGGGATTTGACCAACCACTTCAAGAAAAATTTGATAATGATAATCTAATTTCCATTGCAAATTACAAATGATTATACAGTCAATGCTCGATATAACGACCATCTACATCCCACAGAAAAAGGCCTTTATAATGAGTGGTCACTATAATAGGTAGAATTTTTTTATAAAGGATATACTTGCATCATACATATTTAGTATTTTCATTAAAATTGGTCATCTTTCAAAGATTTCAACTAAATGCTCAAAGTTTTAAACAGATTTTAAACTAGAAAATATGGGGGGGAATACATACAAATTTATGGAAGCAGGGTTCTGAGCTGACATGACACTGGCACAGACAGCATGACTCCTCTTATTTCGGAGAATCGACCCTTGTAAAACCACATGATTCAAGCGACAAACTACCAATACATCTGTCAACCCCTTTTCCTAAGAAATCCGGAGATTCCATGTTTCTATTCTTTCCGTACTGTGATGAGGGGTAATCCCCCCCCCCCGGTCAGATGAGGGGTAATCCCCCCCCCCCCCCGGTCAAAGTTGGACTGAACACTGTAGGCTCCGTAAGCTATAGCGAAGGTCATTTCATTTTACAAATATTGAAACATGCTCTATTTGGAAAAATACCAGAAATAGTGTCCGTTTAATACGGTAGCTGTATTGAATTAGATGATTCAAAACGGTTGTTATACCGAAAGCAAATTAACATAGAGTTCATAGGGATAAAGTTGGGACTTTTACCAGTGGTCTTTATAATGTGTGGACGTTATAACGAGCGTCGACTGTATAATGTAATGTTAGAAGTGAATTTCAATTTTGTGTTCTAATCAGGGTTCGTACTCTATTGGGATAAAAAAAACTCCATGAATTTTTCATGAGTACATAAAAATTTACATGACCTTGCTACACAAACCTAGATTTGCTTTTTTCTCTCTCTATCTCTCTCTATTACAATATGGGATTCAGTTGAAAAACTAATTGAAAATTTAATATTGATAAATAAGAAAAAACGTGCAAGAAATCCAATATTGCATGTTGATGGAAAATTCATTTTGATTCTGTTAAGGATGAACTAAGGCATTGGTTACTGGCTTACATTTTCCAGTGGAGTAGAGGATTTAAAAATTTAATTGTTGTTATTGTTTTGAAACATAACCGAAAATTAAAATAAACCAATTGTTTAGCACTATGAAAGTTCTGTGTGCCAACATGGCGCTCTTGCCAGCAAAGACTATTTTGAATGGAACACTAGCTTTTAGTGCCTATAGCAGAAATATAGGATAGGACAGGTTTTTTGTCTCAGGAACAGAGATGAAATTTTCCACGAGTTAAAAATACATTTCCATGAATCTTTAATTAAAATATTAATTTTCCGTAAATTTCCAAGTCTAAAATTTGTTTATTTTTTTCTCATGACTTCCAGAATTTTCATGATGCCTACAAGCCCTGTCTAAATGTTGAACTCCGGCGTATGTCCAAATATAAATCCAAATTTTCTTACTTTACTTTGCTGAAAGAATATGCACTAATATATTTGAAAAAGATATTAAGATTAAGTAAATGTGATTATTCTTCATCTAGAAACACTGTGTTGCTCTTTCATGATATTACTTTCAGAAATTTACATAATGGAAATAAATAATTCTTATTTAATCATGAAAGATGATGTTACTGGATGCAAAAAATGACAAATACTGCCATCTAAAAATCTAAGACAGTGAATGTTAGAAAAAAACAGCATTAAGTTTTGTTTAAAGTGATGAACTGACTAATTTATGTTCCTTCAAAACAATGCCTATGCTGCTCCAAGTATCAATAGATAGTTTCTTTAAAAATCCACTTTTGACCAATATATAATGTTCTTGTAGAATACTTTTTACTTCATAGATATACATTAATTTTTAAGACATGCAAATTTTACAAATAGCTGGTACGTATCTTTGTTTCTAGATGTCAAATTCTTGCATTACATTTACTAATTCAGATTTTTGAATGACCAAACCTGTATAATAAAATTAATTTATCCCAATGAAAATTTTCATATCATTTATTAGATACATGTGAAAAAAAATGAAAAAGTGATTATGACATTAAAATTCTCCATAATATCAGACAGATTATAATTACATACATTAATTCCTCCAAACGCCAGATTCTGTAAATTTACAAAGCACTTGTATACTAATATTTATTAGAAGTAGGATTTAAAATGTTTAAAGTTCTACTTCTGCAAAGGAATTGAAAACATAATTGTTCAAATAATTTAAACAATTTACGGGCAAAATTCAAAAAAATGGTTCTAAAATTTTTTTAAGAACCATCATTGCAAGTGAGAAATATAAAAAATGAAGATGTTGATAAAAATACCAATTTGGAAGAATTGAACAGTTTGGATCAGAAAAAAAAAGTTATTACAAAGAATATAAAAGTTCAAGTATTCTTCACTAGCTTAGTATTTTTTAAAAAGGTTACATATAATAAATACTTAGGCTAGAAAAACATCCTTGAAGCTTCTATTTCCAGTCCAATAGACCAGGAGGGCGGAGGGGAGAAAACTTCAAACTAGTATTGATTCATTTTAATAATTTGATACTCATTCAAAGGAAATTATGCATGAATGCTTATTACTCTTTCAAAGTTACAAAAATAATCACTTAATATCTTTCCTATTAAACCAAGTTCCCATTTTAGCAGTTATAATATACACATCAGATTTTTTTTTAAATAAATAATACCTGTTTTGCTGTTTTCACTAATGCTTCTTCCCAATCACAAGGAGCCAGAGAACCAGACTCTGATATACACATAGGAGTTACTAATCTTTGAGCCTTTAAGCCATCATATGCAAACCTAGTTTTATCAGATATCCATTCTTCATTTACTTCCTATGAAAATTGAAATTAAAAATGAAAAACGGTTGCTGATATGCATTATCAAACCACTAAACTACTAAAATGTTTCCATACATGTAATTGGTCAAACATTAAAAAAAAAAGAAAAAAGATTTTTTTTTTTAATCTTTTCAGCCTACATATTAGTTATGTCTGTTTTATTGAGCAAAAAGTCAACAACACGTTTCTCTGAAGCATACACTAATCAGTTGGGCATAAGGGAACCCAAGTAAAAGAATTCATTAAATAATTTTGCACACTATAGTAATTGTGCATGCTCCTTTCCGTTTTTAAATTTTAACACTTTAAAAAACTTGTTTCAAAAGAAAGTAATGTTTTTATATGGATTTACTTCCCAACAATTACTTCTATTTTCTTTATTAATAATTGTTTAGCTCAGTTCTTAATTGCTTGCCTTTATATTTTCAAACAAATTTTATATTTTCCAAATAAAATTTTCTTAAACATAAAATCAACTTTCATTTGCTTACTTTGTAATTGAAACTTAATTAATAGTTGAAATAAAAAAAGTTTAATTTTTGTGAAAGATGCAAAAAGATTGCAAAATGAACAGAATGCATGGGTTCCTTCTTATTTTAGGAAAAAGCAATAAAAAGCATGGATTTCCGGAAATCTGAAGAATTAAATACGAGGCATTCCCATAATTAATGGAGAAACTTAATGTATTTCGCTATATTTCCACTAAATAGCGGAAAATCACATGTATGGTCTGAGGAACAAAGTACTATTAGTTCCAAAGATTGTACCAATAAGATTCTCAAAATGGAGAATACGTATCAGCCATTACAGTTGCATTTCTACTATATATTTTATGTAAAAGTTAGCAGATAATCAAATTAACATGCCTGATGCCTTGCACAGTTACATACATACACCTGTTCATCCTTATTATTAAATTTTTCAATTGTTTGTTGCAACAAAAAAAAAGATTAACGTTTGCATAGTTGTTCATTTCTTATATATTTTGCGGAAATTGATATAAAGAAATGCCTACTTTTTTTTTTTTTGTTCTTAATATTTTTTAAAATTTACTTGAGAACTCTAAGTACAAAATTATGTCATTAATTTCCTGTTCGAACTACCTTCATCAGACTATTGTTAGATGTTGGAAACACAGAAAATATTGTTTTCCACACTCTATCCTTTTTTCTTGATTTTAAATTTATTAGACTTACACATTCTCCAAAAAAATAAGCATGTAAAAATTTTACACTATTGAAAAAAAAAAAATGCATATTTTTCATTCAAACATTTAATTGAATAGATGTGAAATAAATTACTAGGAAAAAATAACTCATGAAACTTCTTACTTCATTTAAACGAGGAAGGATTCTCAAAACTTCTCCGGTACGAGTGCTAACAATTATGTTGGATCCCAGAGCGTCTAGAACATCAATGGACTCAGTTTTTCTAGAAAAGAAATATTTATTTTTACTTCACATGCTTAAATCTTCTCTCTCTGTGTTTTTATTAATATTTTATTAATGTTACATTTTCTACTTTTTAAATTGATGTTTCTCCTTACTTTTACTTAGGGGGGGAAAACTACTCAGATGACCTAAAATGTGTAAAATTCAATTGAAATTGCAAATAAAGAAAGCAGAAAAGGAATATTTTTTCTTTCAGAGGTAATGAAAATAAAGGTATATTTTAATTCATTAATGCAAAATAACGAAATGTATAAACAGAAATGATACATTAAATAAAAAAAATTCTTAAAAGATCATCCATATGTAATGCCTAGTATGAAAATTCAAAAATCTTACTCTCCATCTGTAGATGAAAAAAAAAAACTTGCCTTGTTTCCCAAGGCCTGGCAGTAAACGCATATGGCTTTGATGTCAAAGCTCCAACAGGGCATAAATCAATTATATTTCCAGAAAGTTCAGATGCCAGAACTTTTTCAACATATGTTCCAACTTGCATGTCACTTCCTCTTCCAGTAGTCCCAAGATCGTCCACACCTGCCACTTCACTAGCAAATCTAATGCAACGCGTACAATGAATGCATCTAGTCATTATAGTCTTAACAAGAGGTCCTATGTTTTTATCTTCTACAGCTCTGGAAAAAATAAACGCAGATGAAAATATATTATTGATTTTTTTCATACACCTCTTCAGAAGTCAGATTTAGAGCGAAGTTCAAGAAATAGAGACATCCCCACACCCTCCTGGAAAAATATTAATTAGAATGCCGTTTCAGCACCAGGCAGGTAGGTATACATGGCACTATGAACTTTTGAGTTTTTTATGCGAGATATTCGAGTAATTTTGGCCCGCAGTAAGTTGATTTGCATTTTTGTAATGAGTAACACAATATTACACAAATAGCTGTGGATTACTTAATAACAGAAAGATTGATTAAAGAAGTTTGAGTAGCTGACTGCCTGCCATTAAAAAGCTAAAAATAGTTACCAAATACAATGTACTTTTATGTTACTGAAACAGTTAGAATTCACTATTGCTATAATTATACTATTATTACTACTTTATTTCTTCAGTTGCATTTGTTCCTTCAAACATTTACAAATTTGGCTGAATTCATGGTTGCTATAATGAGAGAGAAACTTCACCATATTTGCTGAATTTCATAATTACATTTCAGTAACATACATGAACAGATGAATACAATGAATCCTATATACAGTTGAACTCTCTTATTGTGAAATGCCGGAAATTTGCAAATTTGTTCGCATTAGCAGTTATTCGTAACAACCGCGAATAAGTAAAATTGTGTTCAAAATAAAGTACTAAAAATGCATGTTTATATTTTAAAAATAATTGCTACTACTTATAATAAAAAATAAAAAAAATAGTCAAAACAAATTATTTATTTTTACTAATATACACTCTTAAATCTTAATACTACATTGATAAAAATTCAACTAACCTTTTAAAATTTTACAAATTGGGAAAAAAATCCTTAATGGTTAGTTGTTTTTTAGGTACATTTAATTTTATCATAAGCATATGTCGGCGCAAAATATTTTTTACAGACTCTAGAATTTTGTTCTCCTCATTGCAACTCATAAATAATATCCACTTTTTCACGGATTGATAGTACTTTTCTTTTCATGCTCGACATCATCATTTTTAACAATTACAAAAAAAAAGCAAAGTTAGAACTTGTAAGAAACATGTGATTGCCACCAAAGACACCAGCGATTTTTTTTTTTGTTTGCGTGAACCTGAGAAAACTAAAACTGATTTAAGAAGTGAAATAACGGGCCTAATCAATGTTCTAGAAAAGGGGCCTAAAATATGGAGACAGAGGCTGTCATTTTCATTGCGTGAACTTGTTTCAATGACACCTGTTGAAGAACCCTTTTGAAGAAGAATGATTCGAAGATAGAGGGTTTGATCCCTGAGCAGATTGATCTGTTCGAAAGCCAACACATGCATGAGCTTTATTCTCTACCCAGAAAGATTCAACGAATGATTCAAAATACGTACTTAGTGGTCTACAATGACTTTAAATAACCAACAATTTCTATTAAAAAAAAATTAATGGCATGCAATTGAGAAAGTTTTTTGTGAATAGGTCAGAAATTTTGGTCGTCTTAGCCAAAACATGTATTTTAGCCTTCGTAATATGCATGAAATATTTAGTGTAATTAAATAGTAAATCAAACATAATGAACAAAAAGTTCGTTTTAGCCGTGATATCGTATAAGAAAGTTCAACTGTATTTGATAGTCTTAAAAACTGAACACTTATTAAACCCTCCCGACGACAAACCGCTCTGCCGCTGCAGAGATTAATAGCCAAATTTATGAGAAATGTGGATTTTTAAATACATACATATATATATATATATATATATACAATACTGTTTGATTTAATTGGGACAAACATGTTTTTCTTTTCTGAGTTGGTATGTGATTACTAGTGATGTTTTCGCTCCTTTTTTCAACAAATGGCACTGGAAGCTTAGTTCCTCTTAAACACATGCTGAATTCTGTGAGATACACAGAAATATTACACAGTAGGTTTGTTCCATTCATGGAAACATTTGATGGAACATTTCAACATGACTTGGCCCCTTGTTACACTTTGAAATTGGTACAGACTTTTATGCGGGGAAAATAAAATAAAAGTGGTTGATTGTCCTGGTAATTAACCAGACCTAAATCCTATTGAAAACTTATGTCATCTTCTCAAGAAGCTTAGATAAATTGCAAGACAACAGAACCAATGATAAAAAGGGCTATACAGATGTGGTTCAATGACAATGAAGTCAAGAACATGGGCCCTACACTAATGGAGTATATGTCAAGAAGTGTTGAAGATGCCATTTCTGTTAAAAGTAGATTTACTTCGTAATAATTTAGAGAGAGATCAGTCAGAGATTTATCAGTCTACTTTAAAAGTTAAAGTTTTAGAAGAAGTAGTTTTCTCCATTTGTCCCAATTAAATCAAACAGTATAGTACGTATTTTAATATATCTTCAGAAGTAATGGATCATCTTAGCAGTTTAAGGTATTCCTTTGTTTTCACTGTTGTTGACAAAGCAAGCGACAATTTTTGAATCTGTTGCAAAAAACTTTATACTAATAATATTAAAAAAGGAACTAGAAAACATCACTACTTATATTGCTTCACCACTCAATGAAAATTAGTATTTTTCTCTTCCTTATAAAGTTGTTTCAATTAAAGTTAAAATTTTATATCCTATATACAGAGTGGATCATTTAACTTTTGGAATTTGAAGCGGCTATAAAGTAACAACTAATTAATATTCTTTCAAAATTATGACTTTATTAGAAAGATTGAACATTTTCATTTATGAATGAAACACAACATCATTCAAATGACTGCCACGGCTGGCTTGACAGTACCCCATCTGATCAACCCAATTTTTTAGTACATTTTCGATTGTTTGGGCTCCTATTGCACGAATGGCAATATCGATTTCGTGTTTCAAGGCATCAATCAGCTCTGGGTGGTTAGCGTAACATTCATCCTTAAGGGTTCCATACAAAAAAAAATCCAACAGGGTGTCAAATCACAACTCAGGCGGCCAATTCACATCAGCATTTCGGCTGATTATTCGATTCCCAAAAACAGTGAGCAAAAGATTGATGGTTATGTTGGCTGTGGCAAGTGTCCTGTTGAAACCAAATGTCACTCGTGTCATCCTCTTCAATTTTTGGAAACAAAAATTTGTTTAGCATGGCACAGTAACGTTCGCTATCGAAGGTAATGGCGGCTCCTTGCTCATTTTCAAAGAAAAATGGCCCAACGATGCCACCGGACTAAAAATTACAGCAAACAGTTATTTGTTGTGGATGCATAGGCTGCTCAATAGTCAAGTGTGGATTCTCTGAATCCCAAATGCAACAATTTAGCTTATTGACATAGCCTCCGAGATGGAAATGAGCTTCATCATAAATTTCTTACCTTTTGGGAAGAAGACTCACCACTTTGGAAGTAAGTTTTCGATATTTCCCAACTTTCTTCAAGCGTAAACAGTCTTATTTCGTAAATGTCAAAAACTAAACTAAATTTCTCTCAACTTATAACCTTCATTATAACCTTTCAAAGTCAAAATAACTTAAGTTCAAATTCCAAATGTTAGATACCCCACCCTGTATATACATTACATGTACTGTGAACTTTTAATTTGTATTTACTGCAAAGTGCACCCCCTTTAATACACTTTTTCTAACAAAGCATTTTGCTTTGCATGATTTTTTAAGGAAGAACCTATGATCATTTAATATGTTTTTAATACAATCATTTAAATTTTAGATAAGTGTTTTCAACTGTCAAAAATATCCAAATCAGTTAATTTTAGTCACTTTTGATAATTAATTTGGTACATATTTATTTATTCAAACAAAAATACTGCACATTTACTTTAATGTGTCAAAATATTTTTTTCTTATTCAGATTTTTCACACAGTAAATTTTTATACTATAATTTCTCTTTTTAAAAAAGTTCTTACAAAAACCTGTTAAGCAAACAACTAACATGGATGTTACAAGATAATATTCAACACTTATTTCTTTCTTTATGGTAAATTTATTTAAAACATTCTGCATGTTATATTAGAAATGTCGATATCAATTAAAATTTCTAGTTTTAAAATTTTTGGAATTGCTTGTAATGAGTAGGTATAGTCTAAATTTAATTTTCTGCAATAGTACATACTTTCATTCTCTATTCTTAAGAAAAACTAAAATTATCATAATCTGCTTTATATTGTTTTCTATAAATAATGTGTTTAATTTACTGTAACATCCATTTTTGGGCAAGAAAGAAGAGGTTTACAGAAAATAATATACCTTTTCCCTGTGTAATATATGTCTTGAAATCTGCTACGATCAGAACCAAATGCCATAGATTCATCCTAGAAAATATCAAGTTTTAGTTTATAAAAATAATAATAATAATAAGCAGGCTAGCACACGTTAACAAAACCATCTCTGCAAGTGAAATTTCGTGACTTTTTCGCAACCGTTCAAAAATATTGGTTGCCATGCACATAGCGAGGAATATTGATTTTGCTGAATAGTGAATATCAGGTGTCCCTTGCATGACAAATACATACCGGATATCTGGCTCCAATGTTTGAAACCTGTAAATTCTATAGTTATTTTTAAACATCACACAGCTTTTCAAATCCGTAATTTGTCATTCATATATTTTCAAAACGTGTTGATTAAATAAATTTTTGAAATTAAATTTAACTTGCCAGATAACGGGATATATTGTGCCAGCTGGTAGATTGGATTCCAGATATTTAAAAAGCTATCAGATACCGGATATCTGATCCCTTATGGGGGGAAGGGACTGGTCTTGTTGGGTAGAAAGTGTTTATAACCTTTTTGCAATTTTCATGACTTTTTCGTTACTTTCCTGACCAAGTTCCCAAATCGTGACTGTTTTGGGACTTTTGCCTCCTCCAGACATCCTGAAATCAATGATTTTTAACTTATTTAAAACATTACCTCTAATAAGACACTAAATTTGTTGGTGTGTGAAGTTAAACTTTCTTCCTGTTCCAAGCAAAATCCAAAATTTTGTTTCCTCCTTTAGACTGCCCCCCCCCCCTTTTACAACTGTTTATTGTTACCAGCCTTTTTGAATAAATGCTATAACTAACTCAGTACCTACTGTGCTCATCCCAGCTTTTGAAACCGAAGGCCCTGGGGTGCAGAAGCAGATATTCCGGTCAAGTGGTCGGCCTGACGTGGAATCCCCAGTGTTGGTTCCCAAGCGTGCTTGGTCCTCATTTTATCAACCCCACTGAAAGGATGAGTCAACCCTGCCTAGCCCGGGAATCGAACACTGGACCTGTGGCATGGTAGTACGGAAGGCTACCACTCAGCCGCTGGTCCTCGAATAAATACTATATTATTCCCTTTAGTTATATACACACATATGTATATATTAATACAGTACAGTGTCAAGCTTGAGGGTCATTCAAACAGTGGTTCACAAAACAAATTTCCAAAATAAAAATTGAGGTACAACCAAAACTTACAAGTTAAAATACATTTTACAAGTTTACGGAAAACAATGCAAACTAAAACAAAAAAAGTTCTCATAGGTTTATTTCTCCTAGGTTTAAAAAATTTTTTTTATTTCCTTCTTTCTTTTTCATTTATTTATTTTATTTTTTAAAACAAAGAAATCTATAACATTCATTGAGTTCACTCACGTCATTTACCATGTCAATATTATACATCATTTTTCAATTAAGAAAATATCTAGAAAGCTTCGTAAAAATTTCATAAGGACATCTAATACATGGAAACTGAAACTAAAACGTGAGGCAAGAACCAAACAGCACAACTCAAGATGTGCAAGCGGAGAATATGAGCTTTGAATTTTCCCTTGCTGCGTTTCGCTTGCTCTGTTTCTTGAACGAAAAATCCTTTTACATGCATAAATCTAATTTTGTTTTTATTTTCATGCAATTCACTTGCGATGGTTGAGGCAAAATTTAGCCAAGAGCCAAATACTAAAATAATTTGAGAGGTTTGATGTGATAGCAAACCTTCTCTCATAAATTGCTGGGTTACTAAACTCAGGACCACAACTCAAGAGTGCAATCGGAGAATATGAACTTTAAATTATCCTTTTCCGCGCTTTGCCTGTTGTTTCTAGAAGCTGGTTTTCAGGCTCCTTTTTTCATTTGAGCATGTGCGATCGAAAATGCAAGTGCTTTTGGTAACCAACTTACCCGAGCTACAAATTGGCATTTTTCAAAAAGGCTGGTATAGGGGGCAGAAATTCATCCTGGAAATTAACAAACTTGTGGAGATGCATGTATTGATTTATTTAATTTTTCAATAAATTTATTCCTACATTTTTCTTGGGGGTTCACATGCACATAGAGATAAGCTGCCACTAATAGTTACATTACAAAAGTTTAATGTCATCTTTTTTTACAAAATAAACCCTTCCAGATGATATCCCATTTAGAATTTTATTTCAACATTAATAGAAATTGCTAAATCTATAAATACACTTGTAGGAGAGGATACTTGAAGCTTTTATGACAAAACCTATATTACTTTACAGTTTTTGCTCTTGATGAGGGATACAGATAAAAAATATAGGAACAATAGAGAAAGAATTGTTGTTGAATTACTACTAAAACCCATTCAAATATTTCCAAAGGAGAAACCAAGGATTTGGCTTTTTAATCCAAAGAGCGCAATTCATTCATTTTTATTTTTTGTTTCGTAGCTACTTACTTCTAATAATCCTTTATCATGTGTCATTGGAAGAGCCAAGGTTAAATTGATTAATATTCACTAATAATATTCTCTATATAAATAATTTAAATTGGTTCATTTCATATTTTTTTTAAACAAACTTCTACTGCTGTATGCACAAGAAAATTTTTCATAATTATCACAATCATAGGAAAAACAACCCTTCTTTGCTATCAGTTGCTTAAAAAACCCTTTGACATGCAAATCGGCAAACAAAATGATTTAACTTGAAAAAAAAAAAAAGGATACCTGTAAATCACATTCCCCTCCTTGATCACAAATTGGGCAATCTAAAGGGTGGTTTACAAGCAAAAATTCCATCACACCTTCCCTAAAAAAAAGAAATCAAAAACAAGCAAGTAAATAAACACATAGAAATGAAATAAAGATAAATCTAAATTGGCATGTTTTGACAAAATGAGTACAACTGTTTCCATTTTAAATACTTCCCATAAAAAGTAATATGGTAGAAATGTTGACCAATATGGATTGCCATTTCACAATGGAACATAGCCCAAATTTTAAGTTTACTATGGACTACGGAAAATATCAATTTTTCTACAGAAAATTAAACACATTTATTTATTGCTTTTCCAAAAATAATAATGAAGATTCCAATACTTGATCACTGATGAAACATATACATTTATAACAATAATAATCAAATTTGTTTAAAATTTTTAAAAAATGAATTAAAAATATATATTATGTATGGAAATTATACTTATACATACATGAGAGAGAGAGAGTGTGTGCATCTCTCTCATGTATCCATACTCCCCATCGCCAAACAACTATTTTTCTTTCAACCCTGAACCATCCAAGTACTGCACAATCCAAATATTTTGTAAGTACTTTTTTTATGTACTCAGGGTCAATGCAGTATGCAACCCCTGGTACTTCCAAGAATACACAATAGAAGAAGGGGAAAATGGGAGCAACATTAATATCTTCAGTGACAGATTAAACGAACCATCTCTCTTCCATTGTTGGCTATATTTGCATTGCGTAACCAAAGATATATTTTTTTGATTTTATTAATCAGAAATGGTAACTTTACTAAGCAGCAGTTTTAATGTTTCAATATTAATTTGTTTCTTGTCTTAGTTTGGTCAGAGTGTGTAATCTCTAGTTGGTTTTATTATGCAATGGATATGGCATTGTAAATAACTAAGAGCATCAAAATTATAATTTTCAAAATAATCAGTTTATAAAACAAATAGTAATATTTACTAAACTAAAATATTTACAAACCTTGCTTTTTTTGTCATGTCTGAATTTGTTTTTATCCTCCAACCATTCATTACAGGCATTGCACAGGCAGCAACAGGCTGATAAAATAGTAAAAATTTGATTTTTACGAAAAGGAATTTTTAAAAATTATAATAATAATAAATCATGCTAAAATATTGAATAAGAGATTATACCAAAATATCACCAAAAGTACGTAACATGGCTTCATGTTATATTTTATCCCATACTAAACGATATTTTGCTTTTTACAGATGATGTTGGTGCACTTATATAGTACAATGCTAATTTGCTAAGATATGGAAATTTTTCTTTACCAGATTTCTTCTATAAAAATTGGATCTTCATTTTTTGGTTGTAAAGAATCTGAATAAAGTTTCGAATGTTTGTCTAAAAAAAATTGTGGAAAAGGAAAAAAATAAACTATCACTAGCAGAAAGAATTAAATAGTTAATTAATTCCGAAAAGTTAAAAAGTAAACAAAATAATGGTGTATAAAAAATAACAATCAGCATTTGTCATACGGAAAAGGAGAAAAATACATTATCACTCAAAAATAATTAAATATATTAATTCTGAAATGCTAAAAATTGTAAGCAAAAAGAATGGTAGTATTAAAATTGGTAATATTAAAACAAATCATTGTGTTTAATCGACTGCTTAAAGATCTGTAATTGGCAAATTTGCTTATTGGTGTATCCCTAATTAAGAGTAATTTAAAATTTAAGAAGCTTTTGCAATTACAAAGATTTGCCAGGATCAGATATTTTCCTTAAACATTGCAGGGTGAAAAAAAAATAATATGACACAAAAAGGTAATTAAACAACCAAAAAAACTGCGAAAGGAAAACACAAGTTTTGAGCTACTCATCACAAAAATCTCAATTGATATATCCATACAAAGGCTAGTTCAATACTAGATTATTAAATACATTGTTTTTGAATAATTCCTTGTACACAAATAATAAAGATACATTATTTCATATTTTTAAGGTTAGAACACAAACCTTGGGAGATTTCTCTACTTCAACTAAACACATTCTACAATTTCCGGCAATTGAAAGCCTCTCATGATAGCAAAATCTTGGAATTTCCACTCCAACCATAGCAGCAGCCTAAAAAATATATAATGCATAAATTATATGCTCTCAGAAAAAATGTTTCAAAAATGAACTCACAAGTTAGGAACTAAGAAAATGAAACAACTGCATGAAAGACGTTAATCAGGGGTGGATCCAGCATTTTTTACTGGGTCCGCTTTTAGTGAATTTTAAAAAGATTTTTTTGAAAAATCAAAGAATTTTGTGAAAATTCAAAATTTATACATAGTGATAAAAAAAATTCATTATTTTTTTGACATTTATTTTATAAGTAATTCTGTAAGAAGTACGACTTGCACGTATTTCCAGTTCTTGCTGCACATTTTTTTTAAAGATTGCAAGTTAATTCTATTCACCATTAATAAGTCAACTAACACATAGTTATATTTAGGATTTTAAAAAACAACAAATTTTAACTTTCTTTAAAATAATTATTTGTATAGAGAAAGTGTTTCACAGCATGTCTTATCTGAAAGAACCTCTAAAAACATTACACCACAATAAACTAGAAAAAAAAGTACCTACATAGAGTGCCATAAATTCAGTGGGCATCAGAATATTTAATCATTGAAAGATAATCAGACCGTGGAATAGTTCTTAATTGAGGACTTTATATTGTGCTATGATATTATTTTCCCTGACTATATACCAGGGGTCGCGTCAGAGGGAATTCGGGTCCGTTTTTGGACCCTTCACAAATTCCAAAGAATCAAAATGAACCCTTCACAAAATTCCAGTTAATCAAAATGGACCCTTCACAAAATTCTAGTTAATAAAAATGGACCCTTTGCAAAATTCCAGTTAATCAAAATGGACCCTTCACAAAATTCTAGTTAATCAAAAAGGACCCTTCACAAAATTCTAAGCTACTTAATCCCACTTTTCACAGAATTATTAATTAGATAAGCAGCAAAAATATTTTTTTCTCACAGAAATCTTCTTAAAATTACCTAAAACCGGACCCTGTTAAAAGTGCTGGATCAACTCTAGTAAACATATAGTGTAAGCTACCAGCTGTGCATGCTCAGAAAGTTCTTTCTTACGCTGCTGTAAGCACGTTGATTTTTATGTAGTTATTTTGAAGGTATTTTGTATCAGTCATGCAGTAAATGTTTAAACATATTTTTCCAAAACTAAACCCCTAATAATAACAATGCCAGTCACTAGGACACCAGTTGTAGTCATATTTGAGGGCGGTTATATGTGGGATTATACCATACTGCTTAGTTTTGAAATCTCAAACTCACAATGAGCAGTTTTAAAGTCAACACTCGCAATAACAGCAATAAACCAATTTCCTTTATTCTAATTTGAGTAACATTTTACAAAAACAAATACCTGTAAAACAGTTGTACCAGGATCAACAAGCACAGGTTTGTCATCAATAAATACTTCTAATTTCTTTGGTTGAGCTTGCACTGCAGTAGTTTGCTTTGCTGTCAACATACAAAAAATAACTTAAAAGAAATAAAAGTTAAAAATCAAAATTTTAAAAAGTTATTTTCTGGAGGTTAAATACTGATGATATAAAAAGAGTCAGTAGTCTTTAAAGCAATGTTCTCAAAACTTTTTATTAACACAGACATTGATATGATAAGCACAGCTCTGATGCCTAAACAAAGATTAGGATTACATGACTGTATGCCAATGAATTTCAAACAATTTATAAACACTTAGTTTACAAACTTTTCCAATACTAAATATAAATAAGTGAACAAGAATAAGTCAAATTATAAGAAAAGCTTACTAGTAATAAATGAAGTTACTTTTCTACTCAAGATTCATAACGACAGCAGAAAGATATTACTTTTAGTTGTTTACACTTGTTTGTGTTTTCTAAAATTTTAAGAAATATACTAGCTCAAATTTGATTATAATAGATAAAATTTAAAACTTAATAAAATAAGGGGAACATTCTTAATGTAAAAACAAAATTAATATCCCCTTTGTTAATGTATTAATAGTATTTTAACCAAAATTCTGTAAAGCACTGCTATGAGCTCAGAAAACTGTGGGATAAAAAACTAAAAGTGCTAAGCATAATCTTTAAAAAAAATCAAATTCATGTGTCTCAATAAGAGTGCATTGCAATCCTTCCCTATAATAGAGTTTTTAGACAAAAATAAAATATAGTTTCTATGAAAATAAAATTTGTTAGTTGGGGTTAAATGGAGTAGGTTTCAAAAATTCATTCTTTTACCTTTTAACCGAATCGGTATTAGTCATTAAAAAAAACCCTTTAAGAGTGATTTTGTATACTGAACAAAATTGCTTGAATTCAATTATTATAACAATTATATACATAATGATAGGTCTCAATTTAAAAAGTTGTATTTGCTTCTGGAAATAAATCATTAAAACTGATTTCTAAAAGCTTCATACACAATAATAACAGGTCTCGTTATGTGGAAAAGGCTGGGAAATGTAATATTAAGATAGGACAAGGTAAAACTGAAAAACAATTATTCACGTTAAAAAAGCACAAATGAGCATTAAAATACATAAGGAATGGACGTGTAATTTTTTATTGCGTCCTTAATGTGAATAATTGTTTTTCAGTTTTACATGTGCACAAAGTTCATTTATTTTATATTTTATAGGACCGGTTTTTGAAAATCGGTCCTATAAAATGTAAAATATAAAGCATTAAAATGCTTGAAATTTGTAATTACAATACATGTCTTTAAACATCCCCAAAACCTCGTAGCATCCTACACTTTACTTGTAAGTTAAATTCACATATATTTTCAAAACATGTTAGTTAATTAACTTTAAAAATAAAACCTTGACATGCCAGATAACCGGATATTTCTCTGCAGTGGCCGGATTGGATTCCGGATATTAAAAACTTGTTGGACACTGGAAGGGACCGGTCTCGCTGGACAAAAAACTTTCGTGACCTATTCCTTATTTTCGCGAGTTTCTCGTTACTTTTGTAACCAATTTCCAGGTTCATGAATTTTTGGGGACATTTGTGACCTGTAGACACCCTGTAGAAGATTACGCTAGTATATGATATATGAAAAATTAATGGACATCATCAGTGAATACTAATATAAAACTACATTCCCAATTTACAATCAATCTTACATTTCTGTACAAACCATGGTAGTAAAGTTCTATGCAAACTTTGTTTTCTAAAGACCAAGGCCATGGTGCTCATGAAAACTCCTGTAAAAATGAAAATTACAAATCATTAAACACATTTAAAGATTTATTCATTTTTAAAACGGCAATATAATTGCATTTTGTATGATGAATGATAAATTTAGAAAAACTTTACACATAATTTAGAGTTTAATGCATTTTTCAAAAATTTAGAAAGCTATGGGTTCACCGAAAGTAAATATAAAAACTCACTATACTTTTAGAGAGTTAGCTGGATTTCATATTAAAAAGTCAAATACATTAAGTCTGAAGTGAAGTTGATAAGAAAGGACTTGAAAAAGTTACAGCAACAGTCGATTTCATAGTAATTATTAATCCTATCCATACACAGTCAACCCAATCAGGGGTGTATACAAGCCAAACATTAACAGAACATTCCAGATCAAACAAAATCTTTATTTAAAAACGTTGTTTAGAATTTATTTTTGGGGGCAGCTCCCCTTCCCTAAATAGGACCCTATAATAAAATCCCTTGGTTCTGAATAACAATATAGATAAATATGGGGAATGTCAGGAACATCTCAAAAATAAGGACTAATTACAAATTTCTTCAAAATAGGCAAGTTAGAATTTTTTTTACAACATTTTTATCACAAGTATTCTCTTTTGACAGAATTACATAATTATAAGTATGACTCTTGTTGATTCTCAAAGATTAGCTGTGTTACAGTAGAACCTCGGTAACTCGAGCATTCCTTGGAATTTAGCTCTTTTTTTTTTCTCCAGGTTAGTTGCATGGGTAAAAAAATATGGTAACACTACTCATGCAGAATCAACTTAAGTTCACTTTTATTATTTATTTTCACGAGACTATCAAACTTTATCGCTTTTAATTGAGTGAGCATTTGACATTTGCTGAAAGTTTAGTTCATTTTGATCTCAATATGTTATTATGTCCTTGTCCTTTTTGCAAATTGTTCGAGTTCTCCCTTCTTCTACTTTAGGGATTAAGCATTAAACTAATATTTTTTTATATGTTGAAATGTCTCAAGAAGTTATTCTAAAACTCTCAATGCTATTATATTAAATAAAATTGTTTCAAAAAAAATTAAAAATATCCCATCTCTCCCGAATTTTCCCTAGCATTAAAACGGGAAATTAAACATTTATTTCATTACTATGGATATTTTGTTGCAATGGTATTCACTATAATGAGATTGACTGGAGAGCCCAGGGTGGGCCACTGCTTTTCTTTAAAGATCTTTGATCTGGAGTTCTTGCTAGCTAATAAATAATCAGACTTCACTGAAACACCTTGTCAAAGTTATGATCGGTGATACAGGTCCATACTCATTTCATATTAAGCCTTTTAAACAGTCGTTCTAAAGTATAAAGTCATATAAAAATTTTCCTAAATATTTGTACTAATAGAGAATAAGAGGCTGAAATATCGCTATGAAGTGTAGAGATTTTCCGCAACAGCTAAATGCTGTGAAATACCCAAGGTACAAAAATGTTGATTACTTATTGACAGGCAAATCATAGCATTTAAACTGATTTATATAAATTTTGATTGCATTTTTAATGAACTGTAACGGGGATAAAAAGCAACTCTGTTCTACAATGGTTCACAAGACTTTCTAAATTCATTTAAAAAATGGTGACATCATAAACCCAGATTAAAAATACTGTTTAAGGCTACATTCTATACAGACTTCTTCTCTTTAAAAAACACAGGCAATAGAATCAAGAAAAATTGATTCATAGTTATTTTCGAAAATCAGTTACGTTTTCTCGCCGAAAAATAATGAAATACTGTGAGGAAGAAGAAAAACTGAAACAATAAATTTATCAATGAAATCAGAAAAAAAAGTAAATATTAATACGACAAAATATCGCACCAAATATTTTGGATGTAATCCGCTGTTTACTTACAAATCCAAGGTCTCTTTTCTTTCAGTTACAAATACAGTCAGCAGACATGGAGGTCAACGTTATACGATAATTAATTTGCTTCATGGAGCGTGCATAGATCGAAATTAAAAAGCTATCGGCAAAGTTAGCTTGTAGCATCTTCTTCGTAGACAAACTTAAGATTAATTCTAAATATTTTACTATAAAAGTCCTATTCTTATAAGTTTTTTACAATGATAGGTCCAAGCTAAGGTGACCGTATTGTCAATGTTTACGGACATGTGCCCAAACCCAAGGACAATTTGGGGAGTCTGGGAAAAAATTTTGGGGACATAGCAAACCAATTTGTTTGTGCACTTTCTAATTGAGATAACATTTTCTAAAATTTTACAAAATACTATCTTAAAAGTTAAAAATTGTAAATATAGAAGCAATTTTGAAGAGAAAGAATAGAAAATTTTAAATGTGAGGACTTTTTGCGTCCCCAAATAGCTAAAAAATTTTGGGGGATAAAGTATTAAAAATATACAAAGCTGGGGACAGTCCCCGAATTTCGAGGACGTATGGTCACCCTGCTGCTAAGTCCAAAAAAATAATAAAGCATGGTAACGGGCCATTTAATTTATCTACTGCGGGAGTTTACCTGGGATTTAGTGTTAATGATTGGCGTTATAGTTTTAAAGAATAGCGTTTTATCTAATAATATGCCCCATAGTATGACTCCTGAACGAAGCGAAAGTTTTATAAACTAACAATTTATTTTATAAGTGTTAAAAAAAGAGATAAAAGAAAATTTCTCCTTTTCTTTTTTTGATGCGGTCCCCCAGTGGCGTAGCTAGACCCGGATTTCAGGGGGGGTTTCTTCGTGAAAAGTCGGCCAATTTCATTGTTTTCCAAGAAAAATTGGTCAAATTCTAGACAATCTTTACCATTTCAGGGGGGGTTTTATCCCCAAAACCACCCCCTTATCTACGCCAGTGCGGTCCCCAATAGGCTAGGCATAAATCGGTATTATTCTTTGTTTTGAACATTTATTAGCGAACAACTCTGAAAAAACGTCTTCTGCAGATTAAAAAAAAAAAAAAGTTCATGGATCATAGAGTAAAAGTAAAACATGTGTTTATGTACGGTAGGGGGAAAATCCAAACTTCGTCTGCTCTCATATACGCCCTTGAATGATGTCACCTGGTAAAGTCCATTTGGAAAGTCACCAAATTTCAATTTTTTAAATACTTTTTTGTCAAAAAGAGTTCAACTATTTGGGCACTCAAGATGTCTCCAAATTTCCAAATTTAAAGGATTTGAGAATTTTGTGTTCAAATTTCCGGCAAAAATTTCAATCGAGTGCAGGTATAAATTTTGGGATTTCCTTTCATATGAAAGGTAATTCAAAAGTTCCAAATCGTGAGTGAGAAACACTATTTACCATTCGTCTCTGACCAAAATTATGAAAACCGTATCAGTTCATAGGCGCACCTAGAAATTTTTTTCATTTATATGGTAAATAATATGTTTTTTCTTTTTCAAATCAAGCAACTCTAAACAATGTATCGTGCTGTCTGACATGAGATGAGTGCCAAGCGGAGGGAGGGGGAGAACTCTCTAAAAGGAACCTAACTTGCATTTACGTTATATTAGAAAAACGCCCAAAACTTCGAACAATCATGTCGATAAGCGTAAACAAAGTTAAAAAATAAGTTTATGGAACTAGGTTTATAAGGGATTTTTTTATATTGTGCTCACTTGGGGCCGATTTTCCTTTTTACGACCCTCCATTTTGGTTATACTAATGGAATAAATAAAGTTTGTGGCATTGATATTGAAATTTGGTGAATATTATACATATAGGGGAGTTGCGGTAGTTAAATGTATATGTATATATATGCACAAGGCTGTAGCCAGAAATTTTTTCGTGGGGGGGGGGGGGGGGGTCTCTGACTTTGAAACACTTATGTTGAGGAAAGTTTCAGGGAGGAATATATGCTACACTGCGAAAATTTCAAGAGATTCCCGGCCCGTGGGCCCCCCTCTGGATATGGCCTTGTATATGCATATATATTTATACATATATATACACACATTTATTTTCAGAGGAAAAAAAGAGTATTAATTTTATTTCAAAAGTCAGGTTTTGGGGGAGGGGTTAACCCCCAAAACCCGCCCCCTTGAGTGCACCACTGTATCAGCTTGACGCTCTCTAATAGCCCTTTGTACATTAAATATTCGAGTTCTTGCTTGTGTGTGATCTTATTTGTATACAACATTTACCAGTTTCTGCCAGATAGTAGACAGTGGTATAGCGAAAGGGGTGCTACGATCCGCCCGTTTATCAGGAAAAAAGTCCGCCACTGCCAGTTCTAATTTAGTGGTGGTAAAAAACGAAGTTTTTTCTTTTTTCCTTTCAAAGTCTGAAAATACATGACATTTTTTGTGTCAACTTTAAACAGATAACGCTGTCTTAAAATATTATTTGGGAACGTCGAAAAAATCTGTATTTTTAAGATTACAAGATATACAGTGGGAGCAGGGTAAATGAAACATTCAAAATTACTGTCATCATATGCTCTAGAAACAAAGTCCGGTATCAATCGTCATCGATTGTCTTCTTTTAAATTACAGGATAAAATTTCATTCTTTGCAGGACGCAACTGCGTTAAATTAAAAATTTTCGTTCTGTAAAGATAAAGCGTTATCTTTACAGGATGCAAGTTTTTGGGCCATGACACCTACAGGTCATTGCTGTATTCTGATTCAGTTTGGGTGTGGATGGCTGGAAGCAAAGAACGTAACTGTTGACCTGTTTCTTGGATAAGCAGCTTTATCACACAAAGTTGGTACATTTCGTCTTTAAACCAAAGAAGGTACTCTGCACTCATTGTTAATAGCCACCACAGGTTAAAATCTTATAAGCAGTTGCAACTATGGCTGATAGCTGGAGAAAAGTGAGCAGGGAGACAACCGAGTTATTTTTCTGTGGTTTTTTTCTTGGGCATGATTGATAGTGAAAAGTGGGAACAAAAGATGCCCAGGAAACATGCAGAAACTTTTCAACTTTCCTTGAAAATAAATTAAAATTTAGTAGGAACTATGTACTAACTGCATGCAATGTATTTGTATGCTGAACTGTGGAAAAAAAAGAAAAGGTTATTTAAGATGAATTTCTAAAAATTTATCTATTGCTTTTATATTCATTTTATTTATTGTTTTTACAAAATTGTTTTGTTTATTTTTCAATCAAAAAAGTTTGTAAATAACAGTATTGCTTGTTTGTGTGTCTCGTAATAAAGGTGATAATGTCCATTTCATGTGTTATATATAGCACATTCCATCTAGCAACATGTCATGTTCGTGTAATCGGCCCAGTACTTAATTAGGAGGAAAAATTAATTTTCGATGTGGTCAGTTAAGCAAAATAGATTGTGATTTACAATAGATTCATTCTGGATAAACCTTTGTCCTTAGAAATATTTGCAGTGACCAAACCTGTGAGTTGCAACGCTCAGATTAGGAACCCATGAAATAAATAGCTCAATAATGAGAGAAGCGAACTTGACGTAAGTTAAGACAAAAATCTTCCAATTTGAAAGTCAATGTAACTTTAATTCAGCCAATAACAAATATACATCACAAGTAACAAAATTATAACATCACAGAATAACATTGCCGCTTACTGATCTCATTATAGTTATCCGCAATCTACACCAATATATATTATTGTAAATAAAATTTTTAAACATTTGCAGATATTAAGTGAACAAAGTTATCATCCAATCATTTGTTACGACACATCGATGTAGTGAACAAAAGCTGCTTCTTCCCTTTTTTCTTTTTCGACTGCTTTTGGTTTTTATCTGTAAAAGAAAAAAAGACAGCACTTAATTGTGAGACAAAGTGATATTGGATTTTGAATACCGTATATTTCCGAACATAAGCTGAGAGTGCATTATTCCTTCAAAAATGTACCAAAAATTCAAAACTCGTATATAAGCCAAGATAAAAATTTGAAGAAGAAAAAACTAGTTCACAGAGAGTCGCCAAAAGGGGTGAAACTTTCGCCAAGCAGGTAACACAGATCAAGAATTTTCCAATCAAGATGTTGTGAAAGTGAGAAGCTTGGCGCCAACGGCAACAGATCGATCTCTGTTAGGTAACTTTGTCTGAGGCGAGCGTCCAGTGAGCGAGCACATTTTCCCCTATTCATTCATTGCTTTTTGCCTTTGCGTTTGCTAGTTTTTTTTTACTTTTTTTATTGTTTTTATTCAGTTATTTTCTACATTTATATTTTAAGGATGAGCGGGAATAGAAAAGCATACACAGCTAGTCGCGAGTGTATTATTATAGTCGAGAGCAAATTTCGCCATTTTATTTCAGCGATGAATTCACAAAATCCAGCTGTAAAATATATGTATATTCTTTTAAATAAAACTCTACTTATTTTAAGCTAATTCCTTAATGTAGCAGACACAAATTATATAATTAGAGCTCTATATTAGTCGATATTTCGCGATAGATGGACCAACTTTTTTTTAGATTATCGAACCCGTATATAAGCAGACACCCCCGATTTAGCTTTAAAAAAACTTCAAAAAATTCTCGCCTTATACACGGAAATATACGGTACTTAATTTAGCTCTAAATTTCTGAAAGTGTGTTCCGTGGAACCCTTGGGTTCCGCAGAAGGATGGCAGGGGTTCTGTTGGCAATTTATTATTATATAAAATTACGTTCAGTAAATCGCGTTCAGAAAATGCTTCGCAATGAAATTTTGCCTGAAAGTGGTATTTAATTCCCTGTCTGAAAACAAAAGTATATTTGGAAGAAACAAAACAATAAAAAAAAGACTGTTCAAAGGGTTTTTTAAATTACTTAATTAATGTAAAAATTGTAAAATGACTTGTTGCTCTGATTTAGAAGACTCTGAAACTCTATTAGGGTGGTTCAAAAAGACTGTACATCGTTTGATGATTAACCGTTGACAATTATTTGATAATGACCAATGATCAAAGAAGGGAATTTAGTTGGTTTTGTTGTTTTGATGATGGCACTGGAAAAAAATTGTTTTTATTGTCAAATGTCTCTTGTGCATATTAATGGTTCACAAAAGTTTGAGGTTTGTGTGCACAATCATGTCTCATTTGTTTCCTGTTTATGATTTTTACACTAAAAATTAAATTTTTCTGCTGGACAATGTTTTATTAACTTAACTCAACTTTCACACGAACGCTTCAATGACATTTCTCGAACAGTGCATTAGTTTTTACATTTTCCGTTTTCAATCCGATATAAAAACATATACAGAACAATATTCTTAAACAATAATTTTATCAAAATAGTAAAAAGACAATTGGGGAAATAAAACTGGCCATGCGGAAAGCTCGATTTGGACCAGAAATGGTACGAAATATATGATTTTATCAGTGGAACACAGCATTTCATTTTACTAACTTTTATTTATTAATTAGAAAAATCAATGATTGCTATTAAGTGTAATGGAAACATTAATTTTAAACATTTTATTGTTAGAATAGATAAAACATGACTCATGTGCTTTTCCCCCTTTTTCAAAATATTAATTTCAAATAAAGATTTCAACGTTATTTTGTTAAAACTGCAGTTTTTAATGGGTATGAAAATTATTAAAATAATAGAGTCACAAGGATAACTTTCATTTCATAGTTTACTTTTGACATTCAGTGTAATAACTTGAAGTGGTTGCAATCATAAAATACAAGAAAGCTCACCATGCTGAATAGTATGAATCACTGATAAAATTTTAGAGAGACTAACAGAATTTTCGAGCTCATCTTATTCGAAACAATCTTTTCATTATATTTCAATATTTCATGCAATGAATTTTTGTTTTAAATTAAGAAAAACAAAATGAAAACCCATATTTAAGTAAGCAAGCTATATTAATCCTTCTCCCTTTTGCAGTAATATATCGATGAAAAAAAATCATGATATTTTGTTATGTGCGTAGATTGAACGCTACTCCAGGTTTATGTATTCAACTATCTGAGATAAAATCTCCTACCTTTACAGTTATTACTAACAATACAGTGACAGGTGTAATAATTTACAAAACTTTGCAATTAATTCTTATTTACAAAAATATATTTCATTCACAGCCTGATAACTTAAAAATAGGCCATAACTTACAAAAGTAATTCAGAAGGATAACAGGGTGTCTACCATATTTCACAAACTCAATTGGTGACCTTTTAGTGACTTTTCGGGGACTTTGCAAACTTATTTAGTGACCTAGTATATTTTTATAAAACCTGTTTTTAAACACTTTATTTTTAATATCGATTAAATAAAATGATGAATTAATGCTTAATATAAATTATTTAAGTTTTTACATTTTTTTTATTACTGGAGCTCAATGTCTAACAAAAAAAAAAGCGTTAGTCCTACACTCTTCGGAATTTATAATAATACGTAAAGTCTGAATTAAATCTGTAAAAACTCATTGCATTTTTTAAAGAAATTAACATGTTTTCAAACATCAACTTTTAATACTTGTGCACACCATAGTAGATGTTTTATTAATATATATGTGTATTAATTTGAACTACTTGACTAATGAATTTCTAAGATAAAAAAGAGGCAGAATTAAAAACATTAGTAGTATTTTGTTGAATTTAATGATCACTTTTGCTAAAGTTTTTACATGTTTTTAAATTATATTAAAAGAAAACGGAAAGAAATGTTATTTACTTGTTTTGTAACAATACAAAATGAGCACTTGAAAGGGGAAAAACCTAATGTTAAAGACAATCTAACATTGAAAATCATTTTTAATTGCATGCAAAAAAATGTGAAAATTTTTTCTAGCAAAAATATTTTAAAAATAATATTCTTAATAAGGCTGCAATATTTAATAATTATAATCAACTGATATGATCACTAAAACCTCAAGGCTGAAAATTAATTTTAAAAACTCCTCAATTTGATTAAATTTCGAGGGGCGCAGTAAAATGACGTTCGTGCAAGTCCTTTTTTAGAGAAGTTGAAACTTGAGAAATATTAAAAATAATGGTAGACTCGAAGTTATTGATGTCCCAGAGGAAGAATCTGATAGCAAACGAGAATTAAGAAATTTTACCGAAGCCGATGCAACTGGATTTTGAAATGCGTAAGAAATCGGTATTGATCCTTGAAAGCGCAAAAAACGGGCTACCAGTGCAATTTTTATTCGTGATTTGTAACATTTGGCAGGCATGTGCGTAGGCTACGTTAAAAAAAAAAAATCATAGAAAAGAAAAAATAAAAAACTTCCAAAATGACGAATTTTTGCAAAAACGAAATTTTTAATTTACATTTTCACCGAAAATACGGAAAAATCACACGACTGATATTGCAACAGTGAAATGATTTAAAATCAATGTTATATCTTCCATCTACCGCATTAATCTACCCCCCCTTTCAGTTCTAAAAATAACTGCGCCGCGAAATGTTGCGATCATCGGGCCGAGAAAAAGACATTCAGTGCCGTCGAATTTTTTCATGACCGGTTATCCAGTTTCGTTACTTTTTGGGGACTTCCGTGACCCCTTTTCCGATTTGGTGACTTTCGGGGACTTTCGTGACCGGTAGACACCCTGGATAACCAAAGGCCACCATTTTTGAGCTTTTTAGTTGACTCCGAAATCCAGGGGAACTTACAGGCATTTTTTTTTCAGGGGGTGGAGGGGCAAGGGGGAGTGAGATAAACATGAAGGGAGCCTGCCAAATTAGAATTTCACAATACTGAAAATCTTCCAATTCAAATTAAGTAGTTTTAAATTTATTTACGGCAAGGCAAATAAATTTAATATTTTCAATCGGAACAAGGCTTTAAATAAGCCTTGTTCAGATTGTTAAATTTGATTTTCAATATGGACACTAATGGGGTACCTTAAAGTAAAGGGAACCGTTAAGGGTTTCCTGGTCAAAAAAATTTGAGAACCGCTGGTGTAGAAACTAAAAAACGAGTAAAATAAAAGGGTTGCCACTGTTGCACTGCAGCACATCAAAATTTATTGAAACTTAGCCTTTGTCGTCACCCAGTCTTACCCTTGCAGTTCAACCACAGAATCTTGACATTTGCAAGCACTTGCGCATGGCAGAAAAGAACGAATCCGAGTTTTAGGGAAGTTCGTTTTGAACGTGCGTTTATTTAGTACATGAATCAGGCTGTTTGCTTCTTTGTTTGTTGAAAGCAACTAGATTTATAAACTAGCACATAGCATCAGTTCAGAAGAAATGAAGTATGGTAAACAAACTAAAATAAAAATGGCACCTTCCTTATACCAATAATTCCTCCCTAAAACATGAATGGATCCTTCTTGGCATTCTGCCAGGCAGATCGCTTTGGTTGATGGTCAAATTGTAACTCCTCTTAATAAAACATGATTTCAAAAGGTCAAATAGTGAAGAAGGGAGTGATTAGGAATCCATACTATTAAAGCTGTGCACATCTTTCAGTTCACCTATCAAAATGTCCAGCATCAGTTAACACAGGTACCATCAAATTCAGAATATTACAGCAAAGCTATTTTGCATGGTTTTTTTCTTAAAAGCTATTTCCTAACCATGGTATTAAAAAAAATCTATGAAATTACGATCTGTCCATGCGCACGTGCCCACATATCTAGTCATCAAAGTAGGCAATACTAGGTGTTCTCACTAAAGCTGTCAGCAAATAGTTTCCAATTCCATCACCAAAGGGATCATTCATAAATGATGTCACGCTTCGAGGGGGGGAGAGGGGGGTTCGTGAAATTGTGACAAGGGGAGGGGTAACAAGAAGTGTGACATCATGCATTATGCAACATAGCGTGACGCGTGACAAAGGAGGGGAGGAAGTCTGCTGAAGTGTGACATATTGTGACAAAGGGGGGAGGGGGGTCAAATATATGGGAAAAAAGCGTGACGTCATTTATGAACGGCCGCAAAGGCTTAGCAGCCGCAATAGCAAGTGGCAATCAAGAGGATTGGTAACTTAAAGTGGGCAGTGGGTGGAGCCTCGTAGCTAAGTATATTCAAGATGGAATATGAAATAGTGTTTTTTTCTAAAATTATGTAGGTGTAATTAATTCACTTCCGATTCCAAAAGGAACAAGAATAACAATCTTATAGTAATAAATGTTTGAGTGAATTAAAATGAATTACATAAAATGAAAAACCATTTTGTGAGATTTGCTTTAAAAGAACTTTAAAAATGAACTTTTACAACTGGATGCACTATTTAAAAATACATTTAAAAAAAAAAAAGGATTGCATATTACTGAATCTCTTAAAATATTAATGCACATAATGCAAATGAAATCTTACAAATAAAACTCTTTGTTAGCAAAGTACAAGCATTCAGGTTGAAAAGTTGTGATGCCTAATAAATATTAAAAGCTGATTTTTCTAATTAAAAACTGCTATTAATATTAAATTTTGCAAGAACATTGCTTTGTAATAGTGACAAGACAAATATAGTTCAGATTCAGACACTTGAATTCTTGGACATGGCCGTACAACATATACAATGCATAGGTTTGTTGACATTTTTCACTGCTTCTTTTGGCCTAGCCAGGATTCCTCTCTAAGAGGGGTGGGGAAGTCATTATTCTGATGCACAACAGTGGTTGCAGCTTTTTTTTTTTAAAAATAGAATACAAAATAATGGATGAACATTTGGATAAATAAGATATTTTTACTCAACCCTTGTTAATGCTTTTCCTGTTTTATAAATGGGTAGGAAAAAAATCTCCATGTAGTGTGACAAAATTAAACATACCAGAAGAATCTTGAATGGAAACTGAATCCAGAGCTGCTTGGATTGCATCACTAAAAGACTGATGATATTCAGGTGCTGGAACATACTCATCGTTCTCATCAGAATCATTGCTTCGTTGTGCTGGGTTGACAGGTGGAGGAACTTCTTTATTTTTCTCAAATATTTGAGAAAATGTTTTGGGACCATCTTTTAGCATCTGTAAAAAAAATGCGTTGTTGAACTTTAAAGTTTAGTAAAAGAAAAAGTTAGTTTAGAATAAAACAAAAATTTAGTTGACAGCAATTTAATTAAATGGTTTGCATCCAAAGCTTTTAAAGGATGATATTGTAAGAAGAGAGTTCTTGTTCCCTTGTCAAATCCTTTTTTTAAGCAGATCTTCCAAAGGAAGGGAGTGCTCCAGATTTATTCCAAGTATTTCAGATTTCCTCATTAAATTGTTTTAATTTCTTAAGCAAATGGTAACGGATTCTCACTCAAAGGTGCTTAACAAAATGTGTTGCCCCCCCCCCCCCAATTAAAGCTTTTATTTGCTGCTGGGTCATTCCGAAGGAATTAGGATTTTACTTTTTAAATTGATTTAATTAAGCATTTACTTATTTGCACAAAAAGTTACTCAACAAGAAAATATTCTTGCATTCAGAAGTGTTATTGAAAATAAAATTCACCTCTTTTTTCATAAAAACAAGAATTTACTTTGAAACATTCGAGATCAGACAATGCCTCCAAAGAACTTTTTTTTTTTTGAAAATCTGTAATTAAAAAAAAAAGTTTTGTTATGTAATTTGCAATGACATACAATATACACCCCAAAAGTTTTTAATAGATTATCCAAAATTTCAATTGATTATCTACGGATTCCTTATATCAACCTTCTATATTTTCGTGTAGAACTTTTTTTATTTCAGAGTAAAATCATCATGACTGAGACAGCGTTTTTAGAAATATTTTTTTTCTTTCGTTAAACTATCTAAATTGACTCTCATTTTCCAAAAATTGACTTACTTTTTTTAAATTGTGAGTCAGCCTGATAGTCGCATATTTTCAAGCCCAGAGTAACCACTGGTTCATGGTGGTTAAACCACTACACTAAAACCCCGTTAAAACGTGGGTGTTGGGGGACATGTTTGGCACCCGCGTTATAACAACCGCAGTAATGTGAAACCAGACCGCAGAGCCGTATTCAAGAAATAATACTCGCTTTTGTTGCATCATTTTTAACTTTATCAATTACTCATAACTTTTCTTCCCCCCTATAGTACAATTTTTTCTGTTCTTTTTAGCTGCTATATTATTCACTGTAATTGCTGTGCAAGAAGCACACATCTCATAAACCAACTGTGTTCCGAGAAAAAAGGTGCTTAAAAATCTCTTGATGTTATCAGCATGCGATTGTGAAGAGGGAGTGGTCTTAAGGGGGAGGGAATTAGATTTAAAGGGGAAGACCGCACTTCTCACTGGAAATATGCTTACTTTTCAGGAATGCTAAAGAATCTGGAATACAAAGGTTGATAGCGCTATAAAAGAAGTTACACACGCATAACTAGACTTCTAAAAACTGAATAGTTAAGCATTGAACTGAACAGTCCCTGACAGATTGAGCTCCGCTCATGTCAAGAGAAACAAGTCAGGGCGATTACACCCGATTTTGAAATCAAGCTATATGTTCTAGGTTGAAAGACAGAAGAAGGTGTACATCACACCTCCCACAATAGGGCTTTATCTGTTAGTGTGTCTGGTGGGAGGGGGGGGGGGGGTTCCCTTAGGCTAGAATATTTGTGTGCTTGGGCTGGCTTTATTTACAATTGTAAATATGGAATCACCTTTAAATGGCAATAATAAAGGGTGGTTTAAACGTCGGGGGACACGATAGTCACCGTGGTATATCTGATTCCGCGATATACTGAGGCGCAGTGTAACAGGGTTTTACTGTACTAGTTTATGTTTACACTAGTAGCTCCTTTGCCAAGGTGTCATGCCCAATAGTCACGCTACTCAGCCACAGGCGTAGGTCTCTTTTCTGTAGGACCTCAAGCATGGTGCAAAAAATTAAACAGGAGCCATTTTGCCAAAAATTTAATTTCTTAAACTCTTTATAATAAGTTTTTCTTTCTTTTTTTTAAAATTTATTTATTTATTTATCTTAAAGTTCAAAATTATTCACATTGGGTCTTTATATGTTGATTTTTTTTAAAAACTTTTAGCTTATTTTTTACGTTTCTTTGATGCCGCCCGTTAGGAACAATAAGAGCGTTTTGCTGCAATCGTGCGGCAATCTTTTTGCATCTGCTTTTATTTTACAATATTTCTAGTTCTTTTATTAATAATTCACAATACAAAGCATATTGAGCAAAAATACAAATCAATTTTTCAGTATTAGAATGTCTTTTGGGCGAAATTTTACCAAAGTTTGACTCTCATGTTCCAAAAATGAGAGTCAATTTTTTCAAATAATATTGATTATGTGTCAAATGCGAATATGCGCGAGACCTGCAGGACTTAATGCAAGTCTCTTTCCTTTTAAATGTCGAATAAAACTTCAAAAAAGCAAAATTGAGGCTAAAAATGCACACATATCTGCATGGTTTTTAACTCAAATTTGACACATTTTTTCTCCGGTTTACGAAAAAACACCCTCCTAAAAATTTCAAATTTGGTAGAGAAAGCTTTCCTCTATCTAATGAAAGTAAAACGATGAAAATTTATTAAGTTCCCCCTCAGATATGATGGTTCAAAAATGATCAAAATTGGCCATTTTTGAAAACCGCTGCATGTTTAGGTAACTATAAATCAAAACCTATCTTAATGAAGTTTTTGAAATTTTCGGAATACGTTGTCAAGTAGTTAACTTAGATATATACAAAATTACAAGTGCGTAAGTTTAGTTACTGACGATTTAGAGCAGTATAAAGTTTTTAAAATTTTTGTCAAATTGAATTTTCAGCCAACTTTGACCTGAACACAATAGTAAATAACTTTCTTTGTGGTCTTTCAAAACGTTGCTATTGGATTAAGCACAAAAAGTTGTCTGAGGAAAATAAATTTCGGGGTTGTACTTTTATTAGGTGGCTTTCCAGGTACATCCAAACATGGCTACTTGGTTCGTTCGTCAATGGCAGCCATCTTGGTTCCTAAAGTTAGGCGCCCCCTGCTACATGAGTTTTTACTTTCAAGGTCTAAAATTTTTTGAAAATTGGTCCAGTTGACATGGAATGACCCTGCTTATATTATGTAGCTAAAGTAGAGGGGGAAAATGCTGGGCATTTCTCCTGAAAAAGCAATGTAGATATGCTACTTGAGGATAATAATAAGTAGTAAATGCAGCATACATTCATTAAAAGTACTAAATTTTGTCTTGAATTTTAGATGCTTAAAATTTTAAAAATAACCTTTTCTGGTAAAAAAAAAAGAAAAAAAAAAAAAAAACAATAAATTAAAATTAAACACACGAAAATGAATAGATCAATAACAGTAATATTTCAAGACCTGTCTTTTAGTCCATTTGGGAGTGACTGCATCATTGCTTTAACTATCTAATATACAATGGTCTTTTCATTAAATTTTCAACAAATTATTTTTCATAAGTTTATTACTACCAAGAAGTAAGGATTTTAGTTAATAAATGTTGCTTCTGTTTGTACAGAATCTACACTTTCAAATGATTACTGTTGTTGTATAAATATATATTTCAGACCACAGGTATAGAAAAAGAAGTCAAAAAGCTTTTTTAAATTGCAAATGTTATTTTCTCATGAAGCTACAAGCATTTTGAAAAATACAAGAAAAATAAAAAGAATTTGAAAGTTGCAAATGTTTCTATCAAGGGACCTAGGTACGTTTCTCCAGCAGACTCCTACCTGTTAGCCAAGGACTTAGGATTGCTTGCTCATGGAGCCCTATCAAGGGACAGCTCAACACAAGCTGCCTCAGCGTATCATAGGAGCGAGCATTCTTCTTACTCTCTTTCAGAGCCAGTAGCCGGAAGATGCGCATTAGGATCTGCTATCACTGGTCACGTCCCCTCCTTTAAGGGGGGCAGGGGCGGAGGAAGAGGTTCACTTTTTCTTTTGTTTATCGACACTCATAGGAGGATAAGGGGGAAATTTTGCTAGCAATCGCTCACTCTTACTTTTAAGTACACATGCTTGTAGTAGACTATCAGTCTTTATTCACATACACATTTAGCAAAACATCCACCAGCCAGAGCCATTTCTCATATTTTGGATGCGATCCCAAATCATAGAATGCAAATGGTCTCAATTTTTTCTCTCCTGATGATCCATCTAATGAAACTTTAGGGGCTGCTGGGCCCACACTCTGAACCCCCTGCCCATAGTCGAAAGAGCCTTTTCTCCTTTTCTAAAGCAACTGAAGCTAAGGGTTGTAGTAAAGGGGAGTAGCCAGTTTAAAACATAGCAGAGCGGTCTTAGAGCAGAGAGAGAAGAAAAACAGGAGGAGCTGTAATTCTAAATGCTTAACAGCCCTTTTCGGCAAAAGTTTGGCCCAGAAAACTCGCATTTTGCAATTTTTGTAGCAGACTGGCACATCATAGGTGGTTTAGTGCAGTTGGCACATCCCTGAACCACATCATATTTTTTAGTATATTTGAGGACAGAAAAATACAGTCTACTGCTGCACTCAGCTAGCTAGGTGATAAAAACAATTTCTACTCTTAATTTTACAAAATAAGTTTGCATCACTTTACACACATAATTGTATAATAACAGTCATTCTGGAGTCACTGCTTGGAAACTATTTTTCAATGCTGGTTTAAAGTTGTTTTCACTATCATAAATTACAGAAATCCTGTGATGTGAAATAAATATTTAAAAAAATATTTATAAATTTTATTTATCTGGTTTAAAGATGCACAACTATAATACTTCTATCAAAATAACTCTTTTTAAAATCACTTTTCAGGCATGGTTCAAAGTTATCCTAAATATAGGGATCACTTTGAACTAGGTTAATTCATCTTAAATGATTTTTATAATTAATATTACTTAATTTTTGGCGACTGTGCAATACTTTAGTTCTTCAGTTTTATGCCAATAAATACAATAACACTATTAAAAAATCAGTGCAAAAATTAAAAATAAAGAAATCGTGGATCTAAGTTATACGGATTGATTGTAGCACTCATCAAAGACTTTAAAACAATTATGTAGCAGTTTCTTTCCCAGTTCAAGTTTGAAATATATATAGAACACTACCCACAACATTTAATGTTTAAAAATTGACATAGAAATCCTCATAGATGAGTTCTAGATAAATACCTGAGCAAAAGAAGCCACTGAAGATGGTTCAGATAAAGAATTATTATGACTGGAGGCGTTTTTATAATTGCTTTCATAATATGTATTCATAACATTCTCATCTGCAAAATGAGAAAAATAAAATTTGAATATAATAAGCAAAGCTAATTATTAACAAGCATAGATAAAACTTTCTAAGATTCTGTTGAGCTGTAACAAACTTATCAGATTTAAATGATTCTGTTGATTTTGCCAATTTAACTGAATGTAAAAAGAAGAGGTTTCCATGCATTTTACAGCAACACCAAATGCAAATAACACCAATATCATATTGAGAATCTAGCTATCTTTCTCACTCTCTCACTTAGTTTTAGTTCTTAATTACTTCAAATATACCCTTTTCAAAGGTTCATAAATATTAATCCATTTATTCATCCACTCGCTTATTTATTCATTCATTCAGAAATATCTGTAAAATCCTGTTTAAAAAGTTTTGTGGAAAAAGAGGCTCATTTAGTTCTGCATGAACTCCGTATCTGAACATGTTTCACGTCCAGAACATCTTTTCCATAAAGTTTGTTCCAAGAAAATCCGTTTGTTAGAACCGGATTTATATAGGATTGAAATTTCCTCATAGGCATTAATGCAACTTTTTTTTCAAAATTAACATTAAAAAAAAAATTGTTCAAATCAAAAAATGTTTTCAGTCGAGACTTGAGAGCTTCTTCCAATAGTTTGTTCAAGGAAACTTAGACCTTATGCCCAAAGTTTACATAATTTGCTTCATTTTTGTCTCTAACCACAAGTGTAAAGATTTTTTGTACTGTTCAAAATGAAACAAAAGATTGTTCAAATCATAAAGTAAAATATAGAAATGATATGTCCTTGCCGAGATCTTTCAAATGCAAAAAATTCTTTCAAATTGGACAATCCCTTCAAAAATTATGAAAGGAGGGGGGGGGGGGGCGGGGGAGCAGACAAACAGACCGACAGACACACATTTTCCCCATCTCAAAACCCTAATTTCAAATTTATTTTTCAATATTTTTTCTTATTTTTAGCAATACTTTTACGGTATATAAAGCCTTCTGTCACTCTATTTTTCTTTTTTTACTTTTATGGAAAGGTAAGCTTAAGTACATAATAGCACTTCTCCAATATTTTCTTGTAACATAAGGGTTGCCGGGGAGGGGCACTGAATTTGACTTACCAACACTTTCATTTGCTATGTCTGATTCTGGAGGTGACAATGATTGGAAGTCATTAGGATCATAAACTGGAAATTGATCAGTACTCTTTAAATTATATGTAGCCTTCGGATCTAAAAAGAAAATCAAAAGGAGCTTGAAAGTGGTTAAAAAATAGATAATAAAAAATGTGCAAAACAAAATATAACTTAACAATGAGAATCAAAGTTTGATGATGAATGTTAAAATTCGATCGAATTTTGGGGAAGTTGATCATGTTAAACTTAAAAACATACTGTCACACATTACAAAAGATATTCTTTCACACAGAATATTCAACACAAGAGAAAAAGATACTACAAAGCAGTAACTCAAAAATGTGGATTCTAAATACATATGTGAGTATGAAAGTAATTTCTCACACAATACTTCTTACTTACCTGTTACTTTTATTAGCATTACATAAAGCATTATTTCTTTATAAATTTTTAAAAACTGTTATGTGATACACAAATGAATAACATATTACAAATTAGTACACGAAAAAGGTAACAATCAATTGTTACTTTGCAAAAAATTCTTGTTCACTGAAAATTTGCAGACCTGTGTTATATGAGATTTTATATAAATTTAGTTATAAATTAAAAGAAAATGAAAAAATATGATGTTTGAACCTTAAAAGAAAAAAAAAAAAAAAAATGTAAAAAAATTAGACTTTTGACGTTTTAATTCTTACATTTTCCAAGTTTTTTATTTTCTTCTTGTTCAATGAATTTTTCTCGGCGTCTTTCATCATGAGCTTTTTTGTTGCGAACATGTTTTCTTTTATTAATTTCAGCTGCAATATAAAAGATCATGTAATTAAAATTTAATTTAATACAGTTTTTTTTTGCTCTTCTGGTTCTGGTTAATTATCAAAAAAAATAAAATTAAAATTAAATAAATAAATTTAAAAAAAACCCACTAGAAATTATTGCAAAAGTTAATTGGCATAAAGAAATGAAGGTACTTTTCCTTTTTGGGGAACTGTAAAAAAACGCCAAACAGCGCCTACATCGATACTTAATAAGTTGTGTTAAATTAATGTATGCAGTGCTTCCATGGGCCTGAGAATTTCTGCAGATTTTAGAGCAGATAAACATGGCCTTTTGTATCAGTTTGGAGCAGAAAATATTAGGGATGTAACGAATATTTGGCCATTATTCGGCCCCTTGGCTGAATAGTCATTTCATGACCAGGCCAAATAGTTTTGCTGCAGCAGAAATGTAAAAAAATAGAAATTAGTACATTTTAAACGTTTTATTATAATTATTGCGAAATAATGAATTGGCATATGGTTTTAATAAATAAAAATTTAATTTAGAAAAAACTACTCTTTTTAAACCTAGTTTTAGGCTTGCCTGAACAAAAACAGATTTTAAAGTTGTAATTTGCATTTTATACTTCGCGTTTGCTCACAAAAGCTGGCAATGGTTAATTATGATGGAGAATATGAGATGTTTATTTTGTTATTATTAACAAAGTGGAAGTCAGATTTTGTTTGGGTAGACTGATTCATTGTGAATATTGAGTAACAGAGAAATGTGAAAAGCCTAGAATATATTGTGAATATAGATAGGATAAGTTATTAGGGGTTTTTTTTTAATAAAAAAATATTCAAGTTAAGTGCTTTAACTTTTAATAGATCTTTTAAAAATAGGTATGTAAACAAACCCATAAAATAAAAATAACATTTAAAACTTTAAAAATATCTTCAAAAAACTGTTTTGAGCAAGGTAAAAGTTCACTAAGCAATAGCAGTTCTTTAATTTGAATTAAATAAGTAGTAAAATAATGCTAAAACCCTTCATTTCTATTCCACTTGTGGGTGAAATTTTTAATTTTATTACATTCAAAAGAATTGAGAAATACATTAATTTGAAATAGTTTTAGGTTCTTAACAAACAGAATTAAATCATACATCGATTGTGGAATTGGTGTTGGACTTTTGTGAATAACTGCAATTTTCAAATACTTTCTATTACAACAATTTTCTAGAAATTTTAATATTCGGTCTAGAAGAAAAGGCTCAATATTTAGCTTCGGCCTGGAAGAACTGGCCGAATACTTGGCTTTGGCCTGGAAGAAATGGCCAAATATTCGGTATTCGGCCAAATCACTATTCGTTACATCCCTAGAAGAAATTTACCTTTGTCAGGGCTTCAGTATAGGAGCAAAAGATATCAACTTTGTACCATTTTTGTAGGATATATTTTTTTCTTCTAAATATTAAATGACTGCTTTACAGCAATGTATTCTAATACGTAGAGGCAAAGAACAGTTTCAAGTCTTCAAAATGAAAGAAAATGCAAAAGGAAGTAATCCTTCAAAATCTGGATTACATGATCACATTTGAAAAATAAAATAGTGGTAAGAAACAATTTTTCTCTCTAATATTACAAAATATTTGAAATCGACTCCCTTTTTCTGTTACAAGCGTGGGATACATCACTCATTCTGCTAAATTTTATCATCCATATTTGATGTTCTTAGGGTAGAGCTAATATTTATTGATAAACTCAAAGATGAACTAAGGGTTGATTAAAAAGAAAGTAAGAAATGATGTTGATTTTTTGATGACAAAATGTAAAATCTAAATGCCCCCCCACATAAAAACGCATTTATAGCAGCATGTAGCATAAAAATTGTTTTAAGGCAGTTTTGCACAGCCGGTGGAAGCCTCGAGTTTGATTAGGCCAAAAAAAAAAAAAAAAAATCAAGCATTTCAACAGCCCTCAAAATGGAAAAGTAACGAAATGAATATATATATAAATGAATTATTTGATTTTCATTGCTTACTTTTGAACTGTAGAATAACTGGTTTCGACAGAAGCTGAAAGAAATTTAACTCCACAACTTGAAATTCACACGTCAAAGGCAAATGATGAAGATAACGAAGCCTTTTTCTTAAAACCTAAAAAAAAGTTTTAACATGAGAGAAATAAATATGAAATAATGGGATACTTAAAAGCCATTTTATTAACTTAAAAAATCAAATCTTCTAAATGGATATGTGAAAATGCTTCACCATTAATATATGTTTAATTATAATCACAATATTTTATTCAAAATTAATGGTTTTAATTATAAGTTTATTTTCAGTTAGTATATTTATAACTAATTTGATTTAATTTAAAAATCCAAAAAAAAAAAAAAAAAAAGGAAGTTCCAGGAATACGAATCTAACGGTCTTTCTCTCTAATACTCATATATCCAGAACTAAAAAGCCTACTTTTCCATAATATACATACATACATATCATTTAGATTAAGTTCTAAATTATTTCAACTAAGTATACACTTTTTTAAAAAACTATTAACATACTTACTATCAAAACAAAATAAACCACTTTTAATAACGAAAATGTTACCTTTTATATAAACAATATCACATTTATTTTCAAATTGCCAAGTGTTATGTTTCAATCATTTCTATGATATGATGTAAAATATCCAATGTGTAGGAAAACAGTACTGAATCTCAATAAAATTTTCTCTCAGTACAAAATATTACAATTGAATAGGTAAATAAAAGAATAAATAAAGTAAAAAAAGTTTTAAATAATATAAAAGGTTAATTTTAATCAGAATTTGTAAAAAAGTCTAGTTATTTCATTCTAAGGGAGGGTGGGGCAGTGACGAATCCAGAGACTCGATTTTGGAGGGGTGATTCCAAGCCCATTATTTAGGGGAGTAAGGATGGAACCCCTTCTCCCTAGAGTTCCTTTATAAGACGTAGTCTTTAGAGTAACGACAGATCGGGGGGAAAATGCCTCCTGCCTTCGGACGAAAAACAGGGTTGCCGCCGAGTGCAAGGTTGGCTTCATACTCGCTCAAGGATTTCCGCTAAACGATAATCGTAAACGGGAAATTTTGTCCACTTGAAAGAAAAAATTTCTGTTTAAAAGCTACTTTTTGTGTAAGCCACAAACGTTTTTTAAAAATATCTTTGGTCTCAACAAGTCCAGGATAGTTTAATCATTCGCAGCTTTAAATTACATTATGTTAAATATGAGAACATGGAAATTGTTACTCTTTAATTGATTCAAAAGTAAATAATGATATTTATAAATTTATTATTTTCAATATAATTTCTTGGATTTTTAATTCTGAAAGTTTTTTTTTTTTTGTGTGTGTGTTGATAATATTACATTAATAAATCATTAAAAGATTCCTCGTTTTTTCCATTTCTTAGGGAAACTAAAGGAAAATTTAAAGCAGTAATGCTAGAAATATATGAATGGTAAAATAATGAATTGGTAAAAAAAAATTGGAATTATTATTTAATCAGTGATATTTTTATATAAAGCTAGTTATGTAAAAGTTATGTTAAAAAATGTTCTAAGAAGAAAAAATGTACTTAGAGACCGTTCATAAATGCACGCGTTTTTTTTTTTTTGATATATTTGACCCCCTTCCCCCTTTGTCCCGCTATGTTGTATAAGCCTGATGTCAGTTCTTGTTACCCAACCCCCTCGAAGCGTGACATCATTTATGAATGATCCCTTATGTGAATAAATACATTTCTCCATGAAGGTATTCATTAAATTAAGAGCAAATACGGAAAACTTTCTCCGAGGCGGAATTCAGCTCCGCATATGTGGCCTCCCCCCTCGTAACTCCCTAACTTCAAGTAATTTAGTAGGAAAATGAAGATGCCATTATAGAAAATTTTTGAAATTGATAATTGGTTTTGAAGGGCAATAAAACTTGGCCTCCTACACAGCTAACTACCCTGCCTATTTTAAAATTCGGCAGAATAAGCCGCTTATATATAAGAAAATCCATTCGTAACCGACTGACAAGAATGCATGGAAGCGGCCGATATGTTTACATTCCATTAGTCGCCAAGCATAAGCAAATCACGCCAAGTCGAAGATACAAAGTATTCGTTAAAATAACTTAATTTTACTAAATTTAAACACTTTCTTAATCTTGAAGCGATGTTTTTAAATTACTTTAGGATACTGGCTACTTATTTATTAGGGAAAAGGACATTTAGGGCCAAAAATAGCGGGTCAACATGGAATATTAGCATTAAGAAAGCATGCACTTATTTTAACAAAGAAATAATTAAGCAAATAGGAGCATATGGCCCAAAATAAAGCTACATTCCTATATTTTAAACATTTTAGAACAATAATAAAAGAATTTTAAAAATGTATTTGCCTTTAATTTTACGGATTCCCGTGTTTTTTCATGGCATTTAATCGTCTCCGCGTTAAAGCTATGGGACGAAAGAAGGCACTGCCTCGGGCGGAGGGTTCAAACGTTCCACCAATAGGAAAATGATACCGCTTTGACGCTACTCTCGCTAAGATACAGGGACTCCTCCCCACCCAACTTGAGAAATATAATATATTTATGACTATGTGCATATATTTTGTTGTTTTATTAATGCAATATACATGGAGTTTATGATACACTTTGCCCCCTCCCCCTCTTCGTAAAAATGCGGAATGAAAGGCCTGGGAGATTTTATTAGGCCTCATTCGATACACACATGCTCAAACGTGTTACGTTACTTAGTCTCAAAATCCATTTTTCATCGGTTTTATTGTGCTTTACAAATAAAGAAAATAAATTTCACCATTTTATCTTTTATTTTAATGTAAAACATTTTTTTTTGTCTAATAACGACAGTATGGGACCCTAAATTAGGAATCCTGATGCATCGATATATTTGTATAGCCTATGTAATATTAATTTTTCTAAACTGTAATATGCCACTACAATAAAAGATTGTACAAGATGAAGATTCTTTCTTTTTTAGGGCTAATCATTTATTACTTATAAAACCTTACCTCAGTCATAGATACTCTTTCAATTTCTACAATTTTTGCTTTAATGATTGGTGGAGCAAATTCTAAGGATCCATATTCTTTCAGAAGCATACGTACATTGATATTGTGCAAGTAGAGATGCTGCCCATCTTCAGCTAGAAATAAAAATTTATTAGTATATTTGCCTCAGCATACTGCATATTTAAGAAAACATTAACTGATTGATTACTATTATACTACTACACTAATTACAGTATACTATAAATTTATTTAAAACAATAAAAAGTAAATAAAAGAATAACAATACTGAGAGATATTGATAAAACTATAAACATTATTATCCCTTCTAAATCTTTAAAGCAGTTCATTGATTATTTGTATTGGTTATGAAAGTTCTCATAGAAATGCTAAAAACTGCCTTTCACACACATCGAGTTGGGCATTTTGTTGAGGTATTTTTGCCAAGACCGTGGCACAAACTGGAAAAAACAGGCTAAAATGGCAAAAACTAGAAAAATAGGCTGAATTAAAAAAAAAATAAAAATAATAATGATGAAACACACACACAATATAATTTTGAGGGGGAAAAGAAAAAAGAAACTTACCTTGATAAAAAAAACAATTTCCTTTCTTATCAGAATCATGAGGTGGTTCTGGATTGTGATTCAAATTCAGAGGAATTTCATTTGAAGTTTCCGAGTGCTCGGTCATATCTGAATAAAGAAATATAAACAGAGGATTAATAATTTGAAAATGAATCAAATTAAAAGTATATAACTCTAAGAGAAAAATATAACTACAGTAGAACTTGGATAATTCGAAGCTGAAGGGACCACAGCTAAACTTTGAATTACCAAAGTCTAATTTTTGTAGCCTAATTTAAGGCCCACGAATGCCGATATTGTTTAATCCGTCAAAAATAACGTCAATAATATTTTTTGTAAATTGTCAAGGCATGTATAGGCGGTGATTCACTGTTAACCAGTAAAAAGTAAAGTGTTAAGAGTATGAAAGACTTTCGGTCTCGGGGACCAACGCGGTAGGTCAGTTGTCACGTTCCCAACACGTAGATGAAACGATAGAATCTTTCACAGTAGAAAATAAAGCAACACAGAAATTTCACTAATCTATCATTTGTTGCGAACAAAGAAGTGGGGTAAAATTTTAGCAGACAAAAAAAAAATTATTTCAACCTACTTTTGTCGATTTCGGATGAGAAATCTTCGAATTAAAGGAGTTGAACTTCAAATTATCCAAGCATTTTAACATTGATTTGAATACAAAGTTCAAGGGACCAAGCAAAACCTTTGAATTAAAGGAAAATTCGAATTAAAGACGTTCGAATTATCCAAGTTCTACTGTAGCTGTAATATTTTAAAATGCAAATAACAGTTTTACATCAAAAAAATGTATATTAAAGCAGAAAATTTACAAAATAAATACAAAGGTCATTTTTTAAATAAGAACTAATTGCACGTTATGTTTGCGCATCAAGTCAGGTGACGTCAGTTCAAGGTCAGCAACTCTTGGCCGGTCCCCCACTACCCTGCCATTACGTTTCACATCTCTGCCAGTGCTGGTTGTGTGCTTATGCTGCGTAGTTTGTCGTCATGTCTACCAATAATCCCGCCGATTGTGAAGTGCGTGCCATTATTTAGTTTTTGAATGCAAAAAAAGTTCATTCTGCTGAAATTCAAGAACAAAAACACAACTGGACAATTGTCACGGGAAAGTACTGAATCATCCGCCTTACAGACTAGACTTGGCACCATTAAACTTTCAGCTCTTTCCAAAGCTTAAGGCTTTTCTCAGTGGGAAGCATTTGGAAAAGGATGACATGCTTAAAGAAACAGCTACAAACTGGTTTAATAACACTGTGCAACAAATTTGAACTTTTTTTTTGTCCTTTAGATGAAACTATGTGATTCTATATAAACAAAAGGTGCTTAATTCAAATATCCAAACCAAAATGATCCATCACGTATGTTTTTGCTGGAGACCTACTTCTCATATTTATACAATTTGGTTATAGAAGAATGTAACTGCGGCTTACTTATTGAAAACACAAACACAAAAAAGATTTTTTTTTGGCCGTTTCATCTTGTGGGCATCTGTTGGTGTGCTCTGATAACACATAAGCAATATTAAATTCGTATACTCCCATTCCATTGACCGCTTAAACACTTTCCAAACACAGAGATGTCCTGATGAAACCTTTCCCCATGCTCATCATTAATTGCGCCAAGATTTTGCGGAAAGAAGTCCATATGGGAGTCCAAAAAGTGCAGTTTTAATGACATAAAGCAACCTATCATTCAAAAGCTCTTTATCATGTCACCAATAAGATCTTCCGTAGTTTTCAGTTTTCTCATTTCCAAGGAAACGTGAGAACACTGATTCAAAGACCATCCAGGCAGATTTTTCGGCTTCTCACAGTTTGTTTTCATACTCTTCATCATGAAAGGACTTTCTGAAGTTGTGGGCAAATAAAAATCCTTTCTTTTAGTTTTGCCTCACTTATTTTTTAAAAATTTTTTCCTAAAATGCAAGAAAGTCACTTCTTCTCTGTCCAGAGTTTTTACAAATATTTCGATAAACAAAGTTTAATATACAATTGTGGGGAAAAGGCACATTGTAGATTTACAAGTGGCTAATTTAATATGCTTTTGCCACTCAAAATTTTGAAATTTCCTTCATGTTTGCAGAATATGCTATAGGAATGAATAGGAAAACAATATTTAGATGGAAGAGCACCTATAAACAAGCGCCACTCTGCTGAATTGTGCTCATGTCCTAATGCTTGAAGCACTACATTCACATCACAGCAGCATACTACTTTTTCTTTCTCCACAAAATAGTCTAAAAAATGTTTTTGTCGTAAAAAACTCGCAACTTCGAGAAGTAGATAAAGCTTTTGTTGCGAAAAAATATCGCTAAAGTAACCGAAGTTCATTAAAAAGGTCTCTAGAATGGCAAAGATTTCACTGTCAATGAGAAAGATATAATTTATAATAAATTAAGTCGATAAATTACGAAAATATGCACATTTATCCAGAAAATACGTAAAAAGCTAAAATGTGGAATTTTGGAAAAATAGTACGTGATATGCAAAAAATAATTGCAGATTCGTAATTCTCAGCCAAAAATACATAAGAAACAGACATTTTCATCCAAAGGACATTTTCCGTGTTGCACAGTGTAATCAGGGGGCGAGTTCGTTGATGAAGGGATCCAAAAGCTGGTACCACGGCTTGACAAATGCTTGAATGTTGATGGAGGCTGTGTTTAAAAGTGAAAAAATGTTCATATTTTATTTTTTGATACAATTTGTGTTATTACATAAAGTTTTTCTACTCCATTACAAAACGGTTTTTACTTAAAAAACGACCGTCGTAGGTCTAATATATTACACTTCTATATATTCTTAAAACTAATATATATATGTTGCTCAAATAGATAATTATTGGAAAAGCTAATACTGAATTTGAGTTACTTATGGCTGTTTATCACTTATGCATTCTCTTAGAGCAGCTACCGATTTTTCATCATTTAAATAAAGGTCAGGTGGAAATACGATAATAGTCACAAATCTCGAAAATCTCAGAATTACTTTTAAAGTTCTCAATTTCGATCATTTTCTTTCGTCAGAAACGGTGGGTCATCTGCATATATCCTGCCTAAATGATATCAGATATGCATTCTGTGCATTAATTATCCATATCCACTGAAAAATTCAATGTTACAAATCTCTAAATTCTCAGGTTACATCTTTAAAGTTTCAACTTCTGCATTTACTAATTTTTTCTCGTCAGGTCAGAAGCGTCAACAATGGGTGGGTCGTCTACATATTCCTTGCCTAAGTGAGATTGCATATGCATTCTGTACATAATAAGCTACCTGTATGCACTGAAAACTCAATTTGGCAAAAAATAGACTTTCGGTTGGTTTTCCCCGTGACCCTTCAAATCTTAACCTAGATTCTAAAGTTTGTTTTTCAAACAAAATTCCAGAGAAAGGAAGGGCATGGATTATGAACTTCAACCTAAGGCTGAATAGTTCAGTTTTTTTTTTTAAACAAAATCTAATTGGCTGTTAAATCTTTTGCTTTTTATGTTGGGGATAAGAGATGGCTAAAAATGAGCATGTGACAATGCTTGTTCATATTTTTTATTTTCTTAAAAAGGTTTTTTTTCTTGCTGTTTTAGGTTATTTACTAGATTTTTTTTTCTGTTTTTTTTTTTTAATAATTAATTGTAACTGTTTTAGTTGTATCATAATTATCTGCCTACAAATTATCTAAATCAATGGATATTGGCCTGAAATGAATAAGTAGACCTTAATTTTTCTATTTAATTTCTATTTTCTGCAAAAATTTGTATAAAAACTGGCCAATTTCTTATGCAACTTTTAAGGGAATCATATAAGGGGTCCACTATACTTCTCATTCTGATGGTCCGTTAGTATCATGAAAGTTTCTAATTTGCTTTTTAACTGAGCAGGAGTTAATCATCTCTATATCTCACAAACTATATACTAATTCAACAGTATCAACAGTAATATTTTTTTCAACATTCTTTTTTTTCAACATTTAATTTAAATTAACGATTTTTAAAAAAAAACATCTGATTTGAATCATCTGATTTACATTATATACGTGTCACAACTAAAAACAATAACATTTTACTTTTTTGTTCACTTAAATGGGTAATTAAAATATTAATTACGCAAAACTATAGTGAAAGACCTAATAATTATCAACTCATGAAGCAGTTGAACATCTTAATGCAGAAATCTAAAAAGCAGAAGAGTTACAGAGCACCTAACAGTGTAACATGCCATTTAAATGTAAAAAGGTATACTAAATGTTTGAAAATACATTCTATGCATCTAATGACAACTGATTATATAAAATGAAATTATTAGTATTACAGCCATGTTTTTATAAGTAAAGTATATCAAACAAATGTCCCATATAGACTGTGTGTTGAATTCTAAAAAAAATCTCCAGTGGCCACTAAAACTTACCAATTTGGAATATTTCATCATGAGACTCAGTTGAACTTAAAGATTCAAGATGCTTGCGAGAAACAGCATTCTGTTGAATATAAAATTAAGATATTAGTGACAATAAAAAGGTGTTAACATGTAAAAAAAATGTTAGAAAGAAAATAGTCAACCACGGTTATAACCGCAGTCCCCCAATATCTACGACACTATAAGAGAGTTTGAGTTAAAGGATTGTAAATCAAACTGCATATTGTACTACAAAAACTATACCATATCTGTACGACCTAAATAGTTTTTCATAGCCGAATAGCTTGGCACTTCACATAAAATGAATGAAATAAGCTTTATGATAGTGGTGGGGGAAAATGTTCCTTTTTTACAGTTGAATAATTGTATAAATCATATACAGTAAACCCTGTTATACCGCGATGACTATCATGTCCCCCGAAGTTTAGACCACCCTTTAACATTTTCATTTAAAGGTTATTCCTCATTTACCACTGTAAATAAAGTCAGCTCGAGTACACTAATATTCTAGCCAAAGAGCTGCCCCAACACACACTAACAGATAAAGCCCTATGGTGATAGGCCTGATGTACACCTTTTTCATGCTTTTTTTGTCTTTCAACCTAGGACACAACATAACTTGATTTTAAAATTGTGTACAATTGCTGTGACTGGCTTCGCCTTGTTTCTCTTCACATGGGGGAGCTCAATCTGTCAGGAACTGTTCAGCTCAATGATTAACTATCTTACATTTTTAGAAGTATACCTTTGTATTCCAAATTCTTTGGTGTTCCTGAAAAGTAAATATATTTCCAGCCTGAGTGTGTGTGTATGCAGGTTTAGAACATCGTTTCTTTGAGAAGTATGTTGCTCCCCTTCCAAATCTAATTTTTTCTTAGGAACTCTTCACAAATTGATAACATAAAGAAATTTTTAAGCCCGCTTTTTCTTGGAACACAGTTGTTTTATAACCTATCGCTCAATAGACTGATTGTGCAAATGAGATAGGTGCTTCGTGCACAGAAATTAAAAGTTGATAAAATAGCAGCGAAGAAGAAAAGAAAAAAATATACTATAGAATAAAAGTTACGAGTGATTGATAAAGTTGAAAATGATGCAACAAAAGCGAATATTATTTTGTAGTATGGTTCTGCAGTATAGTTTCACTATACCCCGGTTATGTTATAACGCGGGTGCCAAACATGTCCCTCACACCCACGTTTGAACGGGGTTTTACTGTATCTATTTCGGACAGCTTAAGTCTGGTCACAGTGTAGCACAAAAATCTGGATTTTTAGTATTACATAAAAAATATTGTACCATTTTTTATGCATTAACAACAAGATAGTAATTTGTGTTTTCGGCATTTTAAACTATTTTGTGTAAATAAGAAAACAGATTTGAAATAACATACATTTAAATTAGTTACTTCTTCTACATGCTTTTCAGTTGCACAGCCATTGAAAATCTGTCCATCTAAGTTGTTTTCTCTTTCTTCAAGCAGCTATTAAAAGAAAAGATTTAGGTAAATGAATAATGTTTATATTATGTTTCTGCTCTGTTACTGAATTCAAACATAATAGCCACATTTTTGGTACAGATCTGTCAGACAAAGGACTTCAGATATCCCATATCTGACAAAAATCAATATCTAGTGCATCCCAAATCCTGATTGTAGTCCCTTTCCCTGCCCCTAAAGCAAATTCCCGGATGAGCTACTGCTCTACAAATCTACATCAACCCTTATTGTTCCATACTAAACAGAGAGCGCTGTTGCAGCAACGCCACCATGTGTATGTGTTGGCAAAATATGCCTATTTTATTTTTATTAAAGTTTCTTGACGTTCCTAATGCAAAAGGTTTACTCACATGTACGGGGAATTATCTCCTGGGCTTGGGGTGGAACTCGTTTTAAATACCTACTGCCGAACATCCCGACCTCCGTAAGTTACCATGTGCTAAAAATGTAAACAACTTTCACGGTTCTAACTGTTAAACGAACAGTGAAAAAAATGAATTCGTACAGTTCAACTTCATGTTAATGTTATTTATTTCCGATGTGAGTTTGTAAAAATGGTGTTGCCACTCACACGGAAGGATTGTTTGCCGAAGTTTTTTTTAGGATGTTTCAAGCTGGAAAATGCAAATGAATCGATGAGGGATGGAACATTTTCGCTATAAAAGCTCTGTCATGATTCCATCCGATCTCTCTCCCTCGGCGTTTTTCCTCGACGCGTTGTGGTCCCAGCGATAAGCCAGCCGGCTTCGGCTGACGTGCGGTCGTGATAGTCATGTCGTCTACTACCTAGGACGGTTTTACTGGAGCGGGCCTGATGTACTTCCTTGTTGACTCTCCGACAGTGAGGAGATGTCGTATACCTAATGGAAAGGATTTGATGTGCCATGAGTTTTCCAGGATATAAATCATCAAGAGTATGTGGACGGAATAGTCGAGCCCAGTGAACTTTAATGTGGTATAGATTTTCATTTTATTGTACTGTACAGTTACGTGGAACTTTCATTAAATTTTTCTATAATTGTTGGTTGTATATTTAAATGTTAAAATAAATCTATTTGTTATTTTTAAAAATGCTTTCTTCATGTTTTTACCCGACACTTAAGGCGAGGTCCACACACCCCTCTGAATGTTGTTTTTGGGACTTTTCCTTAACAGTATGAAAGCGGAGATTGACACTTGAGACCAGAGACTGAACGATGTAACACCCAAACGAGAGCAGTTTGCCGCAACAAAATAAAGAGTTAAATACAGTCCACTTCAGAGTTCTAATTATTTTACACTTAAACCCATTTTGTCATATAAGCCTGCAATGGTTCAGTGTTTTATAGGTTTTGATAATTGATTCTTATGCATTTTTTGGTAAATGTTTGCAAATTAGTGATCTTTTATACTTTTTCTATTAATGATTTAATACATAATTCCAACATCAGAAATTTTATCAATCCATTGCAACATAGATTTACTGTTTAAAACAACAGTTAGAAAAGAAGAATCCATAATATGATAATTTTAAAAAGATAAGACAGCTAAGCGTGTAAATCTATGGAAGACCATCAATACACCAGTGATGTAAACAGTCTACTTTAGAGCAAAATTAGCATGAATGAGAAAATAAACAACATCAAAACGGCCAATGTAAGAATATTGGACTTTTCAGATTTCTCACTTTTAAAAATCGCAACTTATGCATTAATAAAGTGGTTCAAACACTAAAGCACTGTTTACATTTTTTAAAAAATTTGTGCTTTAAATATGCAGACTTTCATTAAAAAAAAAAAATCATGTGACACAAGTGGCCCGTTTTCAGTTTTGTAGAAAAACTTCACATACAGAATATTAAAAAATTATAAAAGATATTGAAACTTTTAAGTGGGTTTTGATGCGAAAAATGTAAATAACAGAAAAAAGGTGCATTTTGAACAAGTTGTAATACATTTAATATTCTAGCATATAAGCAGACCCTCTAATTTTTAAGAAAAACTACGAACATGTTGCAACAATTTTTGGAAATTCATTTTAAAGTGAATGAAAATGAAATGCATTCAAGAAGTTTATGATTGAAAATGTGCAATTTTCATACTGCTATATAAGAATCGTTTGTTTTTGCAATTGCGATTTTTGTAAACAGTTTGTTTCTAATGAATTTTTTTTATTGCTTTTACTCCAATTAATGTAAAACTTTGCCCTAATCCTTTTGTAGCCTGATTTCATTCTTTTTTTAAATCTTTATTTTTTTATAATGAGCTCTAACATTTATGTGATCAATTACATAGAAACAGGGGTGGTAGAAGTTAGGATTTGCATTTCCTGAACTTTCAAAACAATTTCCTGAACCTCGAATTTTTTCATAGGTACAGTATTTTCTGGCATATAAGACAAAATGTAATTTATCTAGTTGAAATTTATGAAAACTACTTGATTCAGACGGAAATGGAAAAAAGTACTTATTTTAACAGGGGTCGCAATGGAAAATGTATAAAATATAGGACAACAGGAAAATGGTGCAAAAAGGGCATACTATTTTAATAAAATGTGTGGATTATTAAAAGAAATACAATTTCCTCTCAAAAATCATCAAAATGAAGAAAACATTACTAAAATTATTTATTGCATTTAATAAGACTGCAAGAAATTAAAACCCAAAAGCTCTTTTTTATTGATTCAGAATAAAAGCAACAATTAATAATCTAACAGCAAACACAAACCCTTTACGAAAATCACGATCACCGAAGTGAAACTCCACATCATAGCCAAATTTCCAATTGGAATTACAATTCATCTCCCTTCTTTTGAAAACATTTATGTCTAAAAATTCGAGGCAAAAACGTTCCCGATTTATCTCGGAAAGGTCGACTTACACGCGGGTTTGTGTTTATTTGTCTGAAAGTTGGGGGTTCTGCTTACATGCAAATCGACTTGCACGCAAGTATATACGGTCAGATATTGATAGAAATAAAAAGGAATTTTATTTACTTACTTTATAATTAAATTTTAAAAAGAGTTAAAATGGAAAAAATACGATTCTTGTACAGAATGCAGAAAGATTGCGTAAAGAGAAGAACGCATACGTTTTCTTGCCTGCACGTGGAAAGGTCCACAATATTTTAAAGAATTGCATAAATCAATTAAGAAATATGCATTGCTGCACTTAAAAAAAAAAAGGGGGGGGGGCGGGAAATTTAGGGTCAAGAAGCAAAATAAAATTTCCGGAACTTCGGCAAAAAAATTTCCGGAAATTTCCGGTTTTCCTGAACTTTACCACCCCTGTAGAAAATCTGTGAACCCTGATACATCGTTTCTCACACTTTTCTGATAATCAAAAATTAATTTCCTGTTTTAAAGTTAAAATTCCTAAATTTGAGAAGATCACAATTTCGAGCATTCCAAGGAAAGGTTCCGTGCTGTATTCGTTTTTCAGTTTAGCATAGAAAAATAAAGTGAGATCATATCAAAATTGATTCTTAATATAAATAATATTTCTTATGGCGTCAATTAGTATAATGTACATTTTATTTAACCTAGAATGAGGCACACAAAACAATATTTTTAGAGCAAATTTTCAGACCTTTAATGCTGATTCAATGAAGCAGGCTTCAGGAGCATTCTTTTCTTTTTCATAAGCTTCTTTTAATTCTGCATATTCTCTATTTATGATGGCTTTAATGTCTTCTTTATTAGCCAAAAGCAGTTTTTGATACCTTGTAAGCAAATCATCTATATTGATTAAAAAAAGTAAAATAAAATCGATTATTAATTTTATGAAGTTTAATAATACAGTACATATTACAGCTGAACGATGTAGAAATTTCTTCATTGTGATGCATTGCCAACCTTACCTAGCAATGTTTGATACATTACAAAGTAAGAAAGTGAATTCTTGCAGTTTAAATTGAAATAATACAATATAATCTAGCATTAATAAAATGCTTACATAATTTTAAATTTAACTGGTATTTTATTGAAAAGGGCATTTTTTAAAAATATTTCTTACTAGCAGTACGTGCATGGCTATGGCTGTGTTAATGGTCTCCTGATGTGGAGCAACAACGCTAGTCCCCCGTAAGTAGATGGTGACTATATAGGACATTTCTCTCAATCATTATCCTTAAGGGCACAATTTTTTTTTAAGCAGAAGTCAGCACTTTAGACAGAGGACCACAGTACAAAGATGGTCACTTTTCCATATTCTACTCTCTCTTTCTATATATATATATATACAATACATATCTGTATATGTATTAAAAGCTGAGAACTGTTCAAGTCCTGAGGCACTAAGTTCAATCTATTACTATGCCGATCAATACACATTTATGTCACATGCCTGCATTATCAAGGCATGGGCCAAAAGCCACTCCCCCAGGGGAACTGGTTTAGAGCAGTTGAGAGAAGCCAAGCCGCATGTTTCAAGAGGATGAGATGGCAAGAGAGATTGCGGAAGGGAAGAAAACGAAATAGTTCAAATAAGTCCTTTTGAAACAGAATTAAAAATCCCCAGTTTTATATTTAATTCGTTTTTTTTTTTAAATTAATAATAAATAAAGTTAAAAGAACTCAACAAAAAGAGTTCAACTTTTTCCTAATCTCTTGGGTTCAGTCTCACAAAATTTTATCAGGATGGAAATCAGTCTTGAGACGAATTAGTATAGCTGTAGCCTTTGTTTGTATTAGGAGTTGTTTTTCTGCTTCGCCGCAAAAAATGTTAAGTGTAGCAGTAAAGCAACGAATTGTTGTGAAATTTCACATGAAACTTGGAAAAACTGCAACTGAAACTGTTAATTTATAAAAAGAAGTGTATGGGGATGAATGTTCGTCGCGTACACGCTTTTTTGAGTGCTTCAAGCGTTTCTAAGATGGCAGGGAAGACGTTGAAGATGATTCGCGCCCTACCATGTCAAAAACTGATAAAAACATCGAAAAAATCGGTAATCTCATTCGAGCTGACCGTCGGCTAAGTATCCGTGCAATTGCTGAAACTTTACGAATTGATAAAGAATCCGTACGACAGATTTTACACAACAATTTTAACATGCAAAAGGTGTGTGCCAAAATGGTGCCCTAAGTTCTCTCATTTGAACAGCATGAAGCTCGCAAAAACGTTCGAACTGACACTTTGAAAGCCATTGAAAATGACTCAAACGTATTGGAAAAGATAATAACATGTGACGAATCGTGGTTTTTTACTTATGATCCTGAAACGAAGTGCCAATTCATGCACTGGAAGAGCCCATCTTCACCGAGAGCCAAAAAAGTTCGAATGAGCAAATCAAAATTCAATGCAATGATGATTGCTTTTTCGATATTCATGGGATTGTGTACCTTCTATGGGTTCCTGGAGATCAAACGATTAATTAGGATTACTATCTTCAAGTTCTTGCTGACCTCCGTGAGAAAATAAGGAAAAAAACGACCCTAATTGTGGAAGGACAAGTCATGGGTTCTCTACCAAGACAATGCGCCACCACATTCCGGATCGTTAGTCAAGAGTTTTCTAGCCAAGTTCAGCATCCCAGTGTTGGACCATCCGCCTTATTTGCCAGATCTTGGGCCTTGCGACTATTACCTGTTTCCTAAAGTGAAAGCTGCATTAAAAAGAACAAAATTCGAGTCCGTTGAAGCTGTGAAGGAGAAAGCGGCACGTGACCTGAAGGACCCGACACAAAAAGACTTCCAGCACTGTTTCGAAGAATGGAAGGTTCGCATGGAGCGATGTAGGGATAGAGGAGGGGTGTATATTGAAGGTGATAACTAGTAAAAATATATGAAATTAAAAGAAAATATTTTACAGCATCAGTCTCGTTATTTAATAGCCACACCTTGTGTATATATATATATATATATATGTAAGAACGGCTGTCCCGTTCTATCTTCTACAGCTGTGGCCGCTAAAACCCATGTAAGACGAGGCACAGGGTTTCGTTGCAATTCTTTATTGGTAAACTTTAACACACAAATATCATAACATTAATATTGTTGGAACGAAGGACATGAAGTCATCAGCACGTTTCAAGAAGCAAGAACCCCGATTTTCGTTCGGGCAGTCGTATTTATATGGGGGAAAATCTCTTAGACTGCAGACAACATTCCCTACACCACGTGATAGCACGTGGTTTAAATAGGAGGGCCATATGGAAAATAAAATATATTATTGGCTTTAATGCCGTAGACAGGGGCTGGCCTAAGTCTACGGGGAAAAAAATAGTCTGGAGGGAATTAATGAGGGAAACCAACTTGAGCTTAGGCATGACCATATATGGTAACGCGTTAGAGAAATTTATGAGTGAGACAACCCTGAGTTGTCAAGCTTAATATGGAAAAAGCCAGACAAAGGAGACAAAGGACTTCTCCATATCACAGCCTGACAAAGGATACAAAGGATTTTTCCATATTACATCCCCCCTCCCCAAAAGTTCTATTACTTTAAATATTGAAGAAGTGAATTATCTGCAGCCTTTTTCCCCACATAAATTTATGTATTAAATTTTATATAAACATATCACATTTTGAATGAAATATTATACAGTTACAAAAATTACTGAACATTTTCATCACAGATTATTATACTCTTACTAAACGATATTTACAAAATTGTATTTACAGTTCAGTTTAATTACAGTTGGATTATTCTGTTGCAGTTCAAAAGTGAATGACTTATATCACATTATTCATGTGATAGTTTGAAATTTGTTGGTGGGTAATATTTCCTCAATCTTGACACATGTACTATGTCTGATTTTTCTTTGCTGTGTGCATTTGGTTTATTGATTTCATAAGTTACGTCCGTGACTTTTCGAAGAATTTTATATGGTCCACTGAACGGTTGCGAAAGTTTTCGTGAATTCGGATATTTGAATTCTTCATATATCACAAAGTCATCTGCATTAAAAGATTTGTCGACAAATCTGGCATCGTAATATATTTTATTTTTTTCATGATACTCTTTAGTTCTTTCCACTGCCAGTTTTCTAGCTTCCTCAACAGGAGGATAAATGTCTTCATTTACTGGATTTTGAAAAGGCGCTGTACCGTACATTAAATACGCAGGTGGGAACTTCGTAACTGAGTGTGGAGTTAGGTTGTATTCTTGAGTCACCTGCTCTAATAATTTAGGCCATGGCACGTTTCCAGAAGCTGCGTTCACTTTGCACTTTAGGCGAGTGACTATTGTTTGGTTCAGACGTTCCACCTTACCATTTGTCTCTGGTCTATGAGCTGTGGTTAAAAGCTGTTTAATTTTGTGGTGCTTTAGAAATTTCTTGAAATGAGATGAAGTAAATGATGGATTTCTATCACTTAATACACTTTTAGGTATTTGAACACTGAAAATTTGTTTAAGAAAGTTGACGTAAGTTTCGGTAGTGATTGATTTTGATGCAAAAGACCACATGTATCTAGTATGATGATCTATAAACAATGTTAAATATTTTTTCGTGGAATTGTAGTAGTTGAAACCACCCACACTATCTACTGCAACGAGATCAAATGGTTTATCAACTGGAGGCATAGACTGTAAAAGGCCAAATCTTTTTTGTCGAGGCTTTTTGTTTACCTGACAAATATGACAATGTTTGTTAAATCCAGTTATATCTAATGTTATATTTTGCCAATAATATACAGGCGTAAGTAAATTAATTGTTTTTTGAATTCCTGGGTGTCCAAACTTTTCATGGACAGTCTCAAGTAATTTACGGCGTAAAGAAAAAGGAACAACAATTTTAGTAAAACCCTTTTTACGCAGGCATAACACGTTATTAATTTCGACAAAATTACCAGTTAAATTGTCATTTTTTTGAGCCTCTTGAATTTCATCCAATTGCAGTAGATGCGAAACGTGGTTTCCTATATTTTTTTCAACACATTCATTATTTACAGGTATATCTCTTGAGAGCATGTCAGCCTCGAAGTTTGTGGTGCCTTTCGTATATTTAATATCATAGTCATACATACTTAATTGTAAGGACCAGCGGAACAAACGACCTTTTAAGTTTTTTACATTTTTGAGCCAAACTAACGCCGCGTGATCGCTATGTATGACGAATTTATGGCCAAAGAGGTAGTGGTGGTACTTATTTAAAGCATCCACAACAGCTAGACATTCCAACTCAGTAATACTATAATTCTTCTCGTAATCTTTTAATGAGCGGGAATGGAAAGCTATGGGATGTAAGGCACCCGAACTGTCTGGCTGTTTTAATATTGCTCCCACACCAGTTTGACTTGCATCAACACAAATATGACATTCTTTTTTAGGATCAAATATTTTTAAAATTGGTTTACAAATTAAAGAGTTTTTCAAAACTTGAAATGCTTCTTGGCATTTGTCAGTCCATTGCCAAGTTGTATCTTTTTTTAGCAAGTGGTTTAATGGATTTCTAATAGTTGCATATTTATCTATAAATTTATGGTACACATTTATTGACCCCAGAAATCTTTGGAGAGATTTAACATTTTTAGGCGGTTGTAATTTTTTAATAGCCTCAATATTACTATTATCGGGCGTTACAATACCATTACAAATTTCATACCCTAAAAATTCAATTTTAGTCTGTAAGAAAGAACATTTTGATGCTTTTAACTTTAAATCTTCCTGTCTGCATATCTCAAACATTTGTTGAATATGATCTAAATGTTCTGAAAGGGTTTCAGAAAAAACTATTATGTCATCAAAGTAATTGGCTGCAAATTTTATTTTATGTTTTGTAAGTATTCGACGCAAAGTTCTTTGAAAAATACTTCCTGAATTTTTCCACCCGAAGGGTAATTTGTTCCACTCATATAAGCCACTATTAGTGACAAAAGCGAGCTTTTCAGTATCGTCGGGATGAATTGGTATATGCCAATATCCGGAAGCCATGTCTAATTTGGTAAAATATTTGCTTTTCCCTAATTTATCTACAAGTGTTTCTATCAGGGGTAATGGTTCTGCGTCGGACTTAGTAATTTGATTTAATTTTCTGTAGTCTATACATAATCGACTTTTTTTATTTTCGTCTCTTTTAAAAACTAGTGTAACAGGTGCAGAATACGGCGATGAGCTTTCTTTTATTATATTAGCCTTTAATAACTCTTGAATTTGATTTTCAATTTCTTCTTGTTGCTTTGGGGAAGTTTTATATGCCCTTAACGACACCGGTAAGTCGGATGTTAACCTTACCCGTTGAGGTTCAATTCTAATTGTTCCAACATCATATTTATTTTTGGAAAATATATCCTCGTAATTTCGCAATATTTCTTTTAACTTTGAATTTTCCTCAAATTCCGAATGTCCATCGACAGGATCGCGACATTGTAGGCCTCCAATGCCGCAACCAGTCCCAGAAACATCGGACGAAATACGAAAATGATTATTCTTTTCGCAACTCATTTTTTCATTTCTATCTTTCTCTTGACAAGTTTTCTTTTCCGTGCCACTCTTTTTCTTTTCATTTTCGTTATAATGTAATTCCGTCACCCTTTCCTTAGTTTTACTTTCTTTCGGATCTTTCACTCTTTTAATTTCCTTATCAATTTTCTTGCGTATTTTTCCCGTACTATTATTTTCGTTTTTATTTTCTTTCACTTTATTTCCACAGTTCCTAACTAGGATTTCAGGTAAAATATGCAAAGACAAGTCATTCGGTTCGGAATCAGAAAAGGTGATCAGTCTTCTCTGATCCTGCATAACGACATGTCCTACACAATCTATGACCAAACGAAATCCCCCGCAACTCTTTAAACCTAATATGGCATAAGGTAAATCGGTGTCTAGAACATAAAATTCCACCGGTTTAACTATATTGCCGACCTTAAGGTAAAGAATACACGTTTGGTTAAGCTGTAGCATTCCCTTCGTTTGTTTTATTTTTACAGCGATTTTTTCTTTAATCGAAACATTTAATGTTTTTGCAATTGCGCTCGGGATGATATTTAATGTTGAACCGGTATCAACATTTAAATAAATAGTCTTTAAATTCGAATTTGTATTTTGAGTGTACGCGTCATTAGATAGTTGATAATCATTTTTAAATTTCGCCTCATTTTTAATAATATACCCGGGTATTATTAATTGTCATACTTCGTTAACTCTCTCATTTTCTTCTCTTAATTGATTATCTTTTTGCTGAGGCGGTAGTTTAAATCCAGCATTCGATGTATTTGGCTTATTCACACAAGTTTGTCCCCAATGATATGCGTTGGAGATTCCTTGTTTTGCGCAAAATTTACAAGGATTAGGGGGTAACTCCTGCGAAAAATGTGCTTTTACTGCATTTTGTCTTTCATTATGACCTACAAACCTAGGTTTATTCTGTTGGTAAAAATTAGGTTGGTATACATTGTTACTATCTTGACGAGAATAGTTATATTGTTGACGAAAATTACTTTGATCATGATTTTTTGGCATCCAATTTTGATAAAAGGGGGGCTTCACCCTAAAAATATTTTGTTGCTCCCCTTTATAAGCGGACTTGGGTGTTTCATGTGGAACTTCATTTATTAATTTTGAAACTACCTGAAGCCATTCGGTGGGAGTTTCTGGCTCTTTTATTACCAAAAATGCCCTAACTTGGGCAGGTAGCCCCACTGAAAGCCCCTCAAGGATATGTTGATTACTAAGTTTTATTTTTCTTTCCATTTCTTCTTTTTAGCCAAAAGCGGGAAAGTAAAAAACTCTTTTGGGATTAAAAAAGAAAATTTTAAATTTTTTGAAAATAATACAGACTATTACGCTGGAGAAAGAAATTTCTTAAAAATTTAAATTTTGAACTTCCTGCAATGGAAATTAAAAAGAAAAAAGGCTTTTGATTTAAAATTGTAATACAATTAAGGCTAGCATAATAAAATGCTTAATAATTTTAATTTAATTTTTTATTAAACTTTTTTAAAAATTTTTCTGAGTACGTTTTGGCGGGTTTTAAAATGGCTCCATGGGGAAAAACGCTAGTCCCTAAGTAGTGGTTCAAATAATAGGAATTTCAGGTGAATCTTATCCTGGGAAATTTTTTTTTAAGAAATCAATTTTTGAAGAAAAAGAAAAGAGGTCATTTTCCAAACTTCTTTTTCTTTATTTTATAAAACTAATTCGTTTGATAAAATAACTGAATCCAATTTTTATTAAGCTTAAATCGGCATTTGCCTCCTGCTTATAAGGCATGGCCCCCATCCCCAAAACGGTTTTAAAGGGGTTAGCTACCAACCCCATGTTTGAATGAGATAAAATTGTGGGGGAAAAAACTTTCTAAGCCCAAAGAATTTTTTTATTTTAATTGGTCTTTTTTTTACCATTACGTAATAAAAAAATTAAATAACTAAACAAAAAGATTTTCAATTTTTCCTTTTTTTAGTCTCCCAAATTTTATCAGGATGGAAATATTCTGGGCGTAATTTGCATAACATCTGAGAATAGGTTTACCGAACTATTCCAAAAGTTGTAAAATTTCCATCATTTTAAAAAGTTACAATTGGGGATAAATTTAAACTATTTCAAAATATCTTAAAAATTGTAAACAAAAAAAAAAAAAGTTATGAAAGTCCTTTAAAAATTTTAAACCATAGCTTAATTTTAAAAAATTAAATATGCAATTAACTTTTTTTTCCCCAAACCCCACTTTTAAAAGTTTACATCGTAATATATTTAAAAAAATTTTGGGTAAAAAAAAAACCCAAACGGGGAGAAAAAAGATTTTTTTCAAAATTTAAACTTTTAAGTGAAATTTTTTTGAAAAAATTTTTCGGGAAAAAAATTTTCCCATTTTGGTAAAATAACAACATTAAAAATTAGTCGCATCCCAAATTCCCTTTATCCTGAAGCCTAATTTTCAATTCTAAAGCTCCAAACAATTATAACGAGCCTTTTTTGTTTAATTTTTTCTGCTTGAACGAAAAAAAACTGTTAAGTTCAAAAGCCACAATGGGTTGTGAAATTTCACATAAAACTTGGAAAAACGAAACAAACTGTTCTTTTTGAAGTGTGGGGAAAGTTGTCCCACGCTTTTTTGAGTGCTTAAACGTTTCAAGATTTAAGTATTGCGCCCTCCCTTCGAAATGATAAAAACATCAAAATTTTTTTCGAGGACCCGGAATAGGAACTAAACCTTACCGACTTGAAAAAGAACCGTACGCGTTTTACCCCTTTTAAACAGCTGTGGCCGGGCCCTAAGTTCCCATTTAAGACAAAAGGAAACAAACTTTTCGAATGAATTTTTTAAAATTGGTAAACTTTAAAAGAAAAAATCATGTACAATTGTTTTTATTTGTTGAAACGAAGGAACATGAAAGACCCCACCCAGCAACCTTTTCAAAAAGCAAATAAAACCAATGATTTTTTTCGTTTCGGGAGTGTACCTTCTATGGGGGAAAAATCTTATTGGGACTGCATCTCAACTTTCCCCAAAAAAAAACCCCCAATGGGGAAGGACTTTGGGTTTTAAATAGGAGCCCCAAAATTATGGAAAGTTTAAATTAGCATCCATTTGGCCTTTAAATTGCCAGACTTGGGCCTTGCCTAATTTTTCCTAAAGGGGCAAAAAAAACAAATTGGAGGTTAAGGGGAAGGGAAACCAAACTTGACCTAAAGGCCCGACCATATATGACTTCCCCCGTTTCAAAGAAAAGTTATGGGGGTGGGGGATAAGGAGGGTGATATTGAAGGTTAATAGGTAAAAATCAAAACAAAGGAGAAAAGGACTTCTCCATACACAGTCTGTTATTTAATACCACAGGATTGTGTATATTATATATATATATATATATACACAATTCTAAATGAAAATCAAAATCTAGCTACATAAAAGCTCCAATTGTAAAAGAGGGGGAAAAAAAAACAACTTTAAAGTAAAGAAATTATCAGCAAGAAACAGGAAATACACAAAACTCTATCAAATACAAATATTTTAATAATTAATATCAAATTCAATATGTTGTAAATTATGGTGTAAAAATACAAGTTTTTCTATATTTTCTGCAGACAGGCGATTTCTTTTTTCATTATAAATGTTTCCTGCCTCTGAAAAAACTTGCTCACTGTATGCACTGCTGGAAGGTGCAGATAGGAATTTTTTGCCACTTTAGATAGAATTGGAAATTCTGTAGCATGATTTTTCCACCACGAAAATGGACTAGCAGTTCTTTCTATCAATTCTCGTGCTAAGAAAGTATCAATTTCTTTTTTAACTTTTACTTCCAGTTCAGTTTCTGGCACAGGATCACTGAATGAATTTTTACCGCAACCAATAATCATTTTTGATAAACTGATTTTTATAAAGAGTTATAATGGTTTAAAGAATTCTATTTTGGAATTCTTACATTCAATTTCTTTCATTAGTTTATTTATTAGTTTATATATATTATGTAGTTAAAATGAATGTTTTCATTTCAATATATACAAAATTCTTCATGTGCACATCAATACTCTTTTTTTATTCACAACTACTTGGTACTTGGTACTCGGCCAAAGTGCTACTCGGTACATCCCTAGCTGAGAATAAACAAACATACTAACATATGTATGTATTTTAGGCTAACTCTTTGCATATACTTAGGAGTTCAAAATTTAAGTGTGGTATCAAAAATTCAAATGTGAAATTTTTGGAGGAAGCCATTTTTCCACCATGGGACTTCAATTACCAGAGAAAGTAATTTAAAATGCAATTTGGACTCTTTTGCTATTTTGAGGCAGGACTCGAAAATTATATTGCTCGACATGCCGGGGCATGTAAAAATTTCGATCAGGCATGAATATTCTACCCTTACATGCCCGGCAGGGCATGTTAATTTTTAATAAAATATTTCTTTCTAAAACTTTATTATTTCATATTTTATTGAAAAATCACCACATCCTCACCAGAGCTCAAAATTGACATGCTGATGGACATGCATGTCAACAATAAAATTGGCAATGCAATTTAAATTTTGAAAACTTTGGCTTGTAACGATTAATTATGTAATAGTTATTTGAAATTTAATTTTTTAATGATTTAGATGAAATTTAAAATAATTCTTGATTCAGATCTAAAGCTGTTGATTTAATTTTTTGTCTGATTAACGCTATACGACAAATTCAAATGTTTTTATTAATATGCAATAAAAACAACGTCTGGGCATGTAACAATTTTTCTTGGGCATGTAAACCTTTAAGATTTTTCGAGCCTTGGTGTGAAGGTGAAAATAATTAATACAAAATGAAAATTTTGATGTCATTTGAAAGAGCTATTTTCTTTTTTTCTTGTATAAGATGAAATTTGTTTCAAGTTTTTAAGTTAATTAGAAGTTGGCACTTAATGAATAGAGGCATTTTATTTTGATTTGATTTTAAGAACTGTTTACTTTAAGGAAATCAGAACTTCCATAGATGGTTGTCGTCATTTTCCTGAGGACTTCAACTGCTACTATTAATTATATCCTAGAATTTTTTTTAAGGAAGTTTCTTTTTATTAAATGGGTATTTTAGAGTAGTATTTCACAACAAGATTTTAGGTTTCAGACACCATAATGCTCATATAGGTATTCATATACATATACTAACCATCATTAATGTTGCAAATAAAATGCTTCGGGCTCTCATGAGTTACAGGGAGAGGCAGCAAAGAATCTTTAGCTCGTTTCATCAAGCACATAACTATTTCATCTCCAATTACAAAGGGTTTTCTGATAGTAACTGAAACACTAAAAAGGAAAAGCTTTATAAAATGAAGTAATATTACATAACAATTCAAACTCAAAGCTTGATGCTTAAAATATTCAAGAAAGTAATAGTTTGGAATAAAGGTTAACTATATGTGAATGAAGAATTATCACAATAGAAATGAGCACATCATTGCTACATCCCGATATAAAATATCGGGATGTACCAATTAATAGGCAGTAATTTTTCTGCAATGTAAGATGACAGTATACAAAATCTGAGAAAAAGTAGAGAATACATTAACTTTGAAGGCTTATAAATTTTTATACAAAAACTAATTAAGGCATTAAAAATAACTTTCAGTTATTGAGATTGATAATTTTGAATTTAAAAGATATTTCAATTCCAATGAATGCAAAAAAAAAAAAAAAAATTCTTGGATGCCAAACATTTGGCGAAATTGCGATTCATCAGATCCATACTAGTTACTATGCAATTATGTGAATAAAATTAACCATATACATTTAATGAAGGAAAAAAAGAGCATCTAAAGCATATACAGTCAGTCATCTATATAAGGTCACCTCTTGGGACTTCTCAAACATGACCTTATAATCGATTTATACACATTCAGGGTTGCCACTCATGTTAGACAATAAAATTCCCTGGCAATTCCAGGTTTTCCCGGTGTGTGGCAACCCTGACATTCGACATTCAATAAGCCGAAACTTTACCAGTTACATGGAATTCCTTTTTCAATCAGACATGCTACAGCCCGATGAAAAAAAAAGCTGAACTTATCGTGAGGTAAACAAAAAGTCAAAAATTACATAAGATTATGATTAACACACTCACAGACAGGGAGTTCTTTTTAATACAGAATTTCATTGATTTAAGTTTTTTTTTTTCAATCTTAAAATTTAAAAAAAATTTTGATTTTCTAAAAATTAAAAAAATGGAGAAAATTAAACTCTGTTTATAGAATTCTCTTCTTTCTTATTTTTTGTGCCATCAATTCCAGCTTTCTCTTATGCTTCAACCTATTGACAGTTTCTGCAGAGTCAACTTCTTCTAATTTCCTCTTCATTGTAATTGGAACTATGTTTTGCCTTTTCTCTTCAGCTTCTTTCTTTTGATCTAATTCTTTTTGGTAGTTCATTCTTGAACATTTTAAGTTGTGGCACAATTTTTTATCAATTGGCTGATGGAGAAAGTCCTTCTTCTTAAAGAAGTCAACAGATGACTTCTTTTCAGACAGAAGTCTATACTTAACTGTCTGAATAGCAGCATATGTTTGAATATCCATATTTCCAGATTTTTTATCAATGATGTCTGACATCATGCAAAAAGAGCTCTCAACTTGAGGGCCATGGAAACAGCATAACACTGCTTTAACCATCTTGCTGAGGTTTGAATATTTGGGCATTTGGAACACTTTGGCCCACCAAACATCAACTGCAACCTCCTTGCCAGAATTATCCAATGCTGGCTCAAGTTGTATATCAACTTGATACCGAAAAATTTCTTGTTCATATTCAGCTTGCTCTTCAATAGTTAAGGCATTTGATACTATCGAAGGAAGTCGTTGAAGTTTTTGTAGAGTACTTTGTTGTCCTCTCGATGTAGGGTTGATAGCAGAAACACATTTCAGAAAACTGTTATTCAACGGTAACTTTGTCTGCAGGTACTTTCCACATTCTACTTAAGCAACTTGTGCTGTCGATAAAAATTGTTCCTTGATATCATTGGAGCATTGAGAGATTAAACTTCTTGTTCCTAAACCAATGAACATATTTTTCAAAGATAAAAGGACTTTGGTGTCATTCAAGTCGATTTCCTTTAAAGCTTTGGGTTTTTTTAACTGAAAAAACTCTGGAGCCACAAAATTTGACAAAAAATCCAGAAAGAGCTGTATTTGCTCATCATCAACCTTATGAATTCTTGGGTCTTTATTTTGAAATACCATTACATATTTCTTTAATTGTGGCAATGCTGCACTGTAGAAATGCAGTGTCATTAAAGTTTTCTTCCTATAAAAGAAGAGCTTTTCAAATATCCTTTTCTTCCTCTTCTGACCATCATCAGTCATTTTTTTTTGGATAACTCTTTTTGTATGACTTTTATCCTTGAACGGTCACTGGAAGATAATCCTTTGCTTTGATATATGGTGCAATTAATTGAAAAATAAAGCAATCTGTCAGAAGTGTTCAAGAAAGAAAAATATAATAAAGTCAATGCATCAAATAAATATAAAATATTCATAGCAGCATCATAACACGACATCCAACGATGGGCGATGAATAGTTTAGGTGAAACAAATTTTGTCTTTAAAATTGAGCAAATTTCAACAAGGAAGTTTTTCATGTCAGCTGACCACTTTACATCATTATGCAAATCCTTGCTAAGATTTTCAATGAATTTTACAAACGGTTTGCAAAATGCTTTGCTAGCATTATGTATGTGGTGACACGAGTCACCATCCACATCTAACAAATGAGGAGCCTTGTTAACTCTGATTCTTGTTTCGACACCGCTTTTCCACCCTCTCATGACATTACACGAGTCCATTAATAATGACACTAAATTATGCTATGGAATGTTGTTGTCATCAAAAAATTTGCAAATAACATTATATAAGTTTTCAGATGTTACTGAAATCACACTAAGGGAAGTCAAGTGTTCAATAACAACTCTGCCTACTTGTGGTGAAAAGTAGCTGCATAAAAGTGACAACACACGCATATTGTTGCTGCTTGTAGCTTCATCAATATTTAGTGAAAATTTATAAGTTTTCAAGTTTTCAACAGTGAAATCTGAGAATGTTTTTGCAACACCAAATCTCATCTTGTATGTGGCTGATGCACGTTTCATATTCAAATGATTGAGTGCTTTTTTGTCTTCAGATAAGGTCTTGCTGACATCAATGAGGACTTCAGCCATTTAGAAGGGTAAATTATGTTCTGCAAGAACCCCTATTATCATCGCTTCTGCATTAGAAACTCGATCGCTAAGTGGTACATTTTGAACAGGAATTGAGGTTGAAGACTTGGTTGGTTCTACAGTAGAAACAATAGCTGATGGAGTACAAAACAAGTTGATAGGCAATGAATAGTTCGTTTTCTTCAAAAAACTTTTTCAGTATGTTTTTTCGTCTTCATATGGTCAGAAATGGCCAAAAATCCCCGTTTCCTGTAGTAAATAAAATCATTACATAAATCACATAATGCCTTTCCACTCACATCTGCTTTCTTGATAGAGTCTCCAACTAAAACATCAGCCTCTTGTGATTTGAATTTTAAATTTACTGATTTTGCTAGCCATTCATATCGGAATTTATTTTTTTCTAAGCTGTCAATGTCACGTAACTTACCGCTGTCCGGGACAGCGCTTGACATTTTCGAATCGAATTACTCAACGTGAATCACGAAAAAAATGTATTTTCTTGCAATTTGAAATTGCTAAGAAACGACGAAGACGAGAAATATAGGATCGCTTTAAAAAAGACTAAAGTAATAAATAACTTTAAACAGAGAGCACGCATACAATCGATACAATCCCGTCGCGGCGAACTGGCCGAAACCTGCTTTCCCGCCAAATCCACAGACTTCCCGCGTTCGACTCTTGCGCAGAATGTTGCTGCGCATTAAACGTGAAGTGGCCAGCTTTTGCGCCAAGAGAATCAACTTGCTAGCGTTCGGTAAAGTGATGTCACGTGTTGGCAGGCGAAGCGTTCAGAGGGAGCCTGATTTATTGCCGAGAATGGATATCAGATTACATCAACGGATAAAATATGTGCGCGCATCTAGACACTCGTCGTTAAAGAGTAATTCTCAAAAACACATAGCAAATAGTGCGCAAATTTCATAGAACAAATTATCATTTCAGTCAAGGTACCGCCCCCCCCCCCCCCACTAGAATATTAATGCAAATCTGCATCGATCTCAGGAATGATAAAAATTAAAGAAGAAAAAGCGGAAATCCGCGTTTCCGCGGAAATGTAGCACGTATGTTCAATGCAAACAAGAAGGGAACAAGGAAAGAAAGAGCTTACAAGAGCCGGCCAAAAGAGGAGAACCTTGCCAAAGACAAAAAGTCAAACTGGTGGCACTCTCAACCGAACGATGCAAGTAAACAAACACGAAAAAGGAAACAAGAAATAAAATAGATCTTAAAAGAAATCTCAGAGCTGAGGCTATTGATAGAGACTATCCTGCCACTCTAATCGATTCCATTTATAACAAACTGTCTAGATCTGTTTAATAGTATACATAAAAAAAAATTCTATTAAGAATGTGGTTGTTTTGCCATTTTTTCCTTCTGTTACTTATCAAGTAGCTAAAATTCTAAGACGTTTTCATTTTCAAGGTATATTCTCTCCAGGTTAGCAAACGGTCCTTCTCTTTTAACCCATTCAAGGCAATGATTTTCTTTTGAACACTGTCAAGGAGCAAATTTTTTTTTTCTTTATATTGTTCATTTTTAATATCCTGTACTTTACAGATTTCATTGGTTCAAGAAAAATCTTATTTCGACGACTAGTTTACTTAGAGTAACTGATAATTGCACATTACTGTTATTGCAAACAGGGTGTGCAAACCGTCTTATAGCCTGGGAAATCAATTGCACACACAGTGTGCAATTGGTCTGGAATGGGTTAAGGATCCTATTCATCGCTTAACAGTTTTGGCATTTATAAAATTCATTGTGATTGCGGCCTTGTCAGACCACATACGTTTGCCAGACTAAACGGGCTTTAAAATTTTGCTTGAAAAGCACAAAAGCTACGTGCAGAAGCAACAGTTGGAAAACTTGTGCATTGCTTAGCATTAACGGAATTTGAACCACTCTTTTGATTTTTTGTCCAAAAACATCATTCAAAAAGCATCATTTCCGTCCGATCTCAACTTTTTTGAGGCAGTTCATATTCAAAACAATAGCTCCAATTCAGTTTATGATATCTCGGCAATTCCTTACTCAGGCTTGGTTCTTTTCTTTCTCAATTTTCTTTCTTTGCGTTTGCTTACTGGCATCATCGGTAGATGGGGCCATCAGTTTGACATTTTGTCTTTGGCCAGCTTCTCATCTTCTGGCGGGACTCTTTGCTTTCCTTGCTTGCATTGAAAAAGGAATTCCATGTAATTGCGAAATGCACCTGATTTTTGTAATTTAACTTTGTGTCAAATTCATTGCTTTTTTACTTACTTCATTTGTTGCACAAAAGGTAAAATTTTTTGCTTCTATTGAGATGAAACAAAAGAAATAACATAGAAAAAAGACTTGCCTTTTTAATTCATTTTTATGAACAGCTTCAAAACATATAGGGCACTTTTGCCATGTACGATCAGTTAAAGACAAATAGTGAAGAATGCAAGGCCAACAATAAACATGACCACACTTGGTAATCTTTGCAGCAACTGGGCTATACAGACATATTGGGCATAATGGCACTTCATGGCTAGGCAAACGCTAAAAAATATAATGTTTCGTTAGAATGAATAAAAAATTCTCGACTTAAATTTATACAAAAATTGAGCACAACATTCAATGTTTTTCCATTATCACAAGTTTTCTTCAGATATATAATATATACATATATGTATTTCTTTTTTTTCTTCACAGTATAAACTTTTTGGCTGTGAGTCAAAATCAACTAAAATAGATAGGTTAAAAAAAGACATTTGGGCCAGTGGTATTTTTATACACCAAACTTATCCATTTTGCCTTGAAGTTATACAACAAGAACTATTTTAATTTTGTTCTCTTTAAAGTTCAATACACCAATTTTTGATTAAACAAAAATGTTATTGTTGTTATTTATTTTCAATTTACTTTTTGGTTTGTGCATTCTTCAAGCATTCATTTCATGATTATGTTTTATTATTTATTTTTTACATTTCCTACAATTTTCGAAAAATTTAAGTGGGTCATATGAAATTATGAAATGGGTTGACTTGTTGACAAGTGGATTGCAGGCTGTCGATGCCTGTGATACAATGTAAATAGCGTTGTTGAACAAAAATCAACTCTATATTTTACTGACGAAAAGAATTTTGCATTTAGGCTGGCAGAAATCCTTATAATTTGAATTAAATACAGCATCGAACCTGAAATAGGTACTCTTGGGACCAAAGCTATGATGTATTTCAGAACATGACCAAAAAAGGCGATTTTATATGAATAAAAATGGCAGCCTTACGGCAGCTAGGAAGGTTAAGTCTTTTTTTTTTTTTTTTACGAGTATAAATTTTAAAACAAACAAGAATAATATAGGACAAGTTTGAAAATACAAGGCAAATTTAACCTACAGTTCAAATAGGACGTTTCTTCCAATATTTTTCAAAAGTACAGTAGAGCTTCTATTATCCGAGGTAATATGGACTGAAGGTTCTTCAGATAAATCGAAATCTTGGATCAGGGTTGGAAAAAAAACCAAAAAAACCGGGTTTTTTTTTGGTTTAAACCAGGTTTTTTTGGTTTAAACCGGTTTTTTTTTTTGGTTTAAATAGCATTTGAAGGAAAAACAATTTGACTTTTAGAAAATCATGGAGATTTTAGATCCTTAATTGTAAATAAATGTTATTGACAGTTAATTTATTGATAATTAAGTAACTATAAGTTAAAACCTTAAATTTTAATTACCTGATATAGGTGGGCAGTACTTTAGTCGTCAACTTATACTGGGTGGAGATTTTATTTTTTTGTCATTTCTTACGCTATGTGTTTATTCATTTGTGACTAATTAAAATATAACATCATGTATTAATGTTACTTTAAAATTTGTAATTAGCTAACAATTTTTAACAATTATCTAAAATACCATTAGGTAAATTTAATCTGTATGACTTACAATGTATCCTATACAATTTTAAAATTAAAGCACTTAGTTAAAGATTAATGTGTTAATTTACTTATTTGACTGTAAAGATTCCCTAAAAATACATAATTTTTGGAAATGACTAGATCAATTATAGAAGAAAAAGAAGAAAGTTATTTAAAGAACAAAAGAGTGAGGCTCATAGTAGTTTTCTAGAATAGTTAACTTACACAGAGGTTTAGGCAAACTTTATATTGATGTTTCATCCATCCAGACAAATACTGGTCTAACATTATAGCATAAAAATTATTATCCTGGAGAACTTTTAAGTTTTTTTTATCTTTGCAAAAATAGATAAATAAATAAATATAGTAATAATTAGGCAGCCAACTTACAAAGGGTTTTTTATAATATTCCCTCCGAAATTTGGTACTAGACAGGTGGCCAACTTACAATGGTGGTCAACTTTACAGGTTTTACTGTATTAACACGTTATAATGCTCTACTTATACAGGCCTTTCAGCAAATTATTAAAGAAATAATTATTATGCGGGTTGAGTTTTAACAAAAGCATATTTTACTAAATTAATAAAAAATAAGCAAAAATGAAAGATACATTAAAAATAATGTGTGTTGATTTACAGTATCAGTAATATCAACACATGATTACACCATAACACTTATACAAATCAGCAACATTGGCTTAGAAATTATCACTATTATTTATTTTTTTTAAATACAATTTTTAATGATTAAAGAATAAATATATTTTTAAAAAGAAGAGAATAATTTAGGAAAAAAAAAGAAAAATTTGCACTGATTAAAAAAAAGTTTGTTATTTTACAAATTCAGTAATTCATGATTATCTAATGCTGTGCTTGCAATTTCTGCACAAATTGGATTTTGCAATTTTTTATAATGCGAAAAATAAATGAAAAAAGATTTGCTTTCTTAAATATTGTTATCTGTAACATACATTTGCAAATTGGTTATTATGAAGTTATTTTATTATTTCTAATATATACTCTTTAACTCCAGGAATTACAATTGCAATATCATTTTAATTTTTATGATGACAGAGAAGAGTTTTTTGCAAATTAGCTTCTTCAGAGCTAATTTTAGAAAAACCCAAATAGTCTGACATAGATAGTCTGTAGATACGAAATGAGAAAAATTTGTACTGATTAAAAAAAGTTTGTTAATTTTCAAATTCATTAATTATCCAGTGCTGCGCTTGTAATTTCTGCATAAATGGGATTTTGCAATTTTTAATGATGTGCAAAATTAATGAAAAAAGATTTGGTTTAAACCAAGTGGTTTTTTTAAAAAAACCATTTGGTTTAAACCAACGTGGTTTAAACCAAACAACCCTGTCTTGGATAACACGGACTCTGTCCAAATCGAAACAGAAATGTGGGTAAATGGGTGAAATGAATGTAAAGGTTGTCAAACATGCGAAAAACGGCATTTACAGTACATATTATGAAATTATGTTTCTCCCACACCTAAAGCTGAAGTCCCTTTTTTAATTAGTCTTTCTTTCGAGTCTATTGATGGCTTGTAATTTAGGCTCCAAAGACACAACAGTTTGTTTGCAGTTAGCACTCATCATATAACCAATATAGTACAGTACAAACAAAGATAAATAAATCATACACAAACTGTTTACTAGCGGAATGAAAAAGCATCTGATGTCAGTCATTGACGTTGACGGCGCCGCGGTAAGGGTGCCTTGTTTAACCACAGAACCGGATGTACAGTATAGGAGATATTGGATGTCTGCAATCCCTGAATATTGGCATTGTACCATGGAAAATCTGCCTCAAGTACAATATGTATTTCAATAGTATTGCAGCAGAAAGGGAATTTTCTTAAGAGCAACTGTTGTTCGATCTCACAGTGAAAAGGTTAAAGAAAATGAATTAATAATATTCAAAAATACATTAAAAAAAAATAATCTCATTTTTGTGTGTTGACATTAAAAAAAATCAAACCTACAATTTCTTCAATCAATGGCCATTCCACAAGTAAATCAGGATTTTTCTGATGCACCAAAAAATTTCCATAATCTCGGGCAACAAATTGACAGCTTTGGGAAAAAAGAGAAAGAGGTATACTTTAAAACTCTAATGTGAAACCTAAATTTTAATTTAATATTTAAATTTTTTCATTTTCTTCTTGCTTTGAGAAAGCTTTATAAGTTAAAAACCTGTTTCTTTTACATTCGAGTACAATAGCTTACACAGAATATACCCATATAAAAATCAGGGTTCATACTCAAATAGCCAAAAAAATTTTCATGACTTTTCCAGGTAGATCAAAGTAGAATTTCAGGTTAACGTTCTAAGTAAAAATATTTATTAGCAAATGCACTACTTGTACATTAAATACGCCCGACATAACATTTCATACCATACAATTATATTAACCTCATATTAAAAAATTCCACACAGATGGTCATTAAGATAACAAACTTATACTATAGAATTTCTTAATCTATAGAATTTCAAAAGCAAAATTTTGTGACACATCACTGCCAAAAGATTTTAGCTTTTATATTTGCATCCATTTTTAAATTTTATATTTTAGAAAGCTAATTTAAAACTATAACACATAAAATATAAAGAATAAATAAAATAAAATAAGAATTAAGATGATCCCAGTGGGGACAAATAAGCTTTTAAACTCTTAGTAACGCATGAAAACAAATAGTTAGAGAAGTGCTGATGTAGGCACTTTTATGGCATGACGAGATAATAAACATCATTATGTAAGGAAAAAACATCTATAAGAAACCGGAGGTGAGTTAATTGAGGACTATTTTTAAAAAATAAATAAATAAAATACTTTAAAATAATCTGATAATAAAATCCATTAAATGACAACTGCTCAATGGCACTGAAGAAATAAATTCGAAACTCAAATAAAAATAAGTTAATAAAAGAAAGCTTAATTTTTATTTAACATTTAATAAAATATTACATACATACAATATGTAAATAAAAATACTATGAAAAAATGGAATCAATCTCCATGTTAAATAGAATCAAAGTCAGTAGGCCTCATACATTTTTGGGCAGTTCAGAAATATGGCTGTTGATATTAAGGCTTTCGGTTACGTGCACAGAAAGTTTATAATTTTCTTTTGTTCTCAATTTTTTAATTTGTTACAATGCTTTGCAATTCTCAATTTCTTATTTTTTTTTCAGATCATGATATCATGCTGAACACATTTTTTTTTATTTTCTTGGTAACGATATCGGGACCAGCGTAGGTTCCCTCCAAGAGGGGAAAAAAATTTTTCCGACTTTTCCAGATTTTGTCAAAAATTTATGTTTTCCCCCAACTTTTGCAAAGAATATCAATTTCCATGACTTTTCCAGGTTTACCATGATTTCCAGATGGAGTATGAACCCTCTAAAATTATTAATAAATTTAAAACTTACTTTGCTTGTAAGAATAACTCCTTATTGTACTTAGGAAATTTAATTTTTCGGTTATATATTGAGCGTCTTCCATTTTGCACATCCCTGCTATCCATGGGTGTAAGAGTAAAATTCAAGAGATGGTTCAGGTTCATTTTTTTGCATCCTTGTTTGTTATGTAGTTCGTCAAATTCATCCACATCTATCTGAAATGCCAAAATAACAATACATTACCATACACATAATTATCAAATTTAATTGTTAGGTTGCATACTTAATGCAGAATAGTGAATGAAACAAGCTTTGTGATAATAAAATTCATGGAATGTTAAAGTTACTAACTCATTTCACTGAAAAGCAGCACAATAGTTTTCAAGACATTTTTGCAGCTGAGAGAATCTGTTGTATTTCAACTCCTCAATCAAAAAGGAAATTTCAACATACCTTTTTCATAAAAGAATGTGAAAAGCTTGAGGAAATTCTTTCTGAAAGTTAGTTTGTAAAGACTTAAAATAGACTTCAACCCTTGCTTGTCTTTAGGTAATGTTTTCTTTTTTTTGCCATTTACTTTAATTGAAATTAGAGATTATTTTTTCTGAAATTGCGAGTACTTAACTAAAAAATTAATAGTTCTTAAAAAAACATTCATGATGCCTAAATGTGCCCAATGTAGGATTTGATGTCACAGCTGTCCCCAAATTACACTGTTGTCCAAAATTAAATTTTTCTTCTTCTTGTAATGTTTATTACTACCACTGATATGGAAATCATACTAATACATAACAAAACTAAACAAATAACAAGCACAACTAATGTAACAGATTTTTTAAAAAGAATAATAAACTGCACGAGAAAATTGTCTTAAAATACTCGATTTTTCTGGTTTTCCTTCAAACAAACACAGTTTTCTCCTCTAATTTATGCATCAAGAAAAAATAGTAATCATAATTAGCTGTGAAATGGCATTCTGTAAGGTATTTACTTATATAATGTGTGTGCTGTCAATGTATCCTAATTTTATTGAAGAAAATTGTAAAGGGACAGAAATGACGAATTTGAAGGTTTTCTTCATGAAACTAGAAGAAAAACAGAAAGCTTTACTAACTGTGGCAAGGCTGATTTTCTCAAATAGGAAGGTTAAGTGAATATGGAGCAGTGCCGTAAAAACCGTAGGTGCAATCGGTGCGTTGCACCGGGGCCCAGGGGATAGGGGGCCCATCTTCCCTTCCCATCCATCCATTATTTCTAGACTAATGATTTGTGTACGGGAGGAAGGGGGCCTTAAAATCATCACTCGCACCGGGGCCTCCAACAGTATGGTTACGGCACTGATATGGAATAATTACAACGATTCCATACCTTGAAAAAAATATTTTCCATTTCTTTAAACCAAAAATTCAAACTTACAGAGAATGCTTCTTAATCATAAAGAGAGCATTTTTGCTGGTACTTTTAATCCCTTGTACCAATAAAGTGTTGCTCCCTCAAATAATTTTGCAAATTTAGTAAAATTTTGGAGAGCATTTATTGGTATTTACTAGCATGGTATATCTTTGACTTGATTATCTCTGTACTTTCTCCTCAGAAAAGTTGTCTGGAACGTGTATTTTGTAATTTGACTTAGCCTTACACTAAAATGAACAAAAAAATAAAATAAGAAAATAAATAATAACTACCTCACTCCTATATTTTTCATAAACAGCTCCAGTCTTATTTCTTGGCCTTTTATCAAATAATTCCCTGCTTTTCTGTGGATTAGGCTTTCTCCTGACTTCAGTGCGTGGTGATATGCTCTCTCTGAATCTTGGCAGACGTAAATACTTATTAGTAACATCTACAAATTATAAACAAAAGAATTTTGATTTGAAGAATTTTACAAACAAAATTTACAAATTATACAATATAAGGCTAAAATCAGGGCTCGGAAATTTTTAAGTTTTACCTGCCCTGCTGGGCATGTTTAAAATATTACATGCCCTAACTAAATCTTTACATGCCCAGAAGTTACTTTATTTCATATTAATAAAAAATGTAAATTTGTCGAATAACACTAATCGGAATCAGAAAATTAAATTACCAGCTTTATATCTGAACCAAGAATTATGTTAACGTTAATATAAATCATTAAAAAATTACTTTACAAATAAATATTACATAATGTCGTTGAAGTAATAAAGTTTTGGAAAGATATTTAATTAAAAAAATGGTAAAAGATTCATGCCCAATGGGAATTTTTACATGTTCCGGGCATATCGGGCAATATAATTATTGTGCCCTGGCTAAAATGAAATTAAAACATATAGCCACAAGATTGCAAAAATATGAAAAATGCGTTCAGCACGGCCGTGCTGAATGGCATGATAAGAAAAGAAGAAATGCATGAAAATACCAAAACTCATTTCAAATGCATTTTAAACATCTCTCTATGTTCATTATGAGAAAGATATGCAGCTATTCTCATAAAATATGTTTATGGCAAAAATTTAAAGCACAACTCAAGGGTGCCCTGTTTGAAGAAAACATGGTGCTCTTTTCAGAGTTCCCCCTGGCGGCCCTTTCGTCCTGGAGTCAGCACTATGGCGAAAACCTTGAAAGACAAATAAATGGGGAGGGGGAGGACATAAAAGTCAATAGAAAAAAATGCGATTACAGTAGAATATGCTAAAAACTGCAGGAATGGCGATTGATGATATTTTTTAATCTGCACTTTTGCTGCTTTAATCGCCATGTGGAGAGTGGAAACTTCTAATTTTCACCTATAGTGGAAAACCAATTTTAGTTCAATTTTTTGTGAAGCAACAGAAGAAAAAACAATATTAAGTAATAGTTTACTGCTGCTACAACATTAGCATCTGTGAAAAAACTTTTTCAGTCAGGCATGGATACTAAAGTTTACTGACGAGGGGGCAATTTTTTCGTGATTTTGCCACTTTCATAGAAAATTTGTTCTAAAGGGGAAAAAATTGGGTTTTGAAAATTTTATTTTATCCTTCATATAATTTTAATAATGCTTGATTTTCAGGGGAGGGGAAGAACAATTGCCTCCCCCGCATCTGTGCTTTATTTTACTAAAGAGGTATCATACTGAGCTTCTTATGCTTATATATAGCACTGTTCAAACAAGGGGAAGGGGGGAATGCATTGAGTTATGTGTCAATTTACAAGGTTCTAGTGCATCAAATTTTCTTTTTTGAAATATTTTCATACATTTTAAAAGGAAAGATATCTTATACCTATTTATCTAATACCTACTCAGTTAAATTAAGAAAATGTATTTACTTGCTAAATCAAATGTTATTTCAGATAATAGGAATAAAAAAACTTTGATTTAAATTTAAAAAAAATGATTAATTTAAAAAAATCTTCATGACTCCTCCCCCCAACTCTGACATTCGTATTTATGGATTTAACCATATTTACAGTAAACTTCAAAATGATGAACAAATAAATCTGTCCTATAGAGATTTCATATTTTTGAAATACATTTGTACATATTTGGTGACAATACTTTTAGTTCCTACACCCTAAAAAAAAAATATTCTCGAGGAATATCTTGTTGCTTCATGATGCCGCCTATACCAGGGTTGAATACTGGGGGGGGGGGGGGGGGGGGGGTAGCAATGAAGATAATTGTCCTCCCCAGAGACTTGAGTATTACTAAAGATTCTAGGAAAATAAAAATGAAGCTTCATACTTTTTCTCCTTTGCAACATATTTCCAGGAGGTAGCTGAAATTACAAAACAGTTGCCTCTTCCTCAGCAAACTCCTACATCTGTGCCTGGATTATACTTGTTCCAGGACTGTTAACCAAGGGTGCCCAAGAGGGTGGGGGGGGGGGGGTCTGTTTGGTGGATTTGAGGACGAGCTCTGTAGTTTTTTGACGAGGGGTGGTGGTATGCTATCGCTCTGAGGAGCGAGGGGGCAGCCCTGTGTTAATAAGATTTTTATATTGAGCAGTCCCCCCCCCCCCCGGCAAAAAAAAAACTGAAATGCAATGAAAAGTTGTACATTTTGTTCCTGAAATGCAAATGCATGTACTTATAGGTTATATGCCCTACCGTTTTTTGTTCTCCATATGAAATAAAAACAATACATTTTTACTTAACAACCTAAAGAACAACTTGTAAACGTTTCATTTATGTTTAAAAATGTCACCGAGGTACTGCATATAACAGCTAAAAGAACTTAGTCACATTTAGGGGTCATTACAGTGACCTTAGTCAAATTAATTAAATATCAAGTTATTATTTGAAAGCTACTTTGAATATGCAGCATTCTTGTTGCGTAAATAGCTTGATGCATTTTTTTTCACTGTTGCTTCTGATGAAAGGGGGGGGGGGGGAGAGGAAAAGCAGCAAAACATGAAAGATAAAAATATTAATATAATTCATACTATAAAACGAAACATTTTTTTAGTAGCAGAACGGTTAATTAATATTAAATTCATACAATTTAAAAATTCTAGCAAAGCTATGAAAGGTTTTCCAGCAGAAATTTATATTTTGTTATTGACTGCTAAAACAATAAAATACATTTTTAAAAGTTATTTGATGCGGGGTTATAATACGCATTCGGAAAATAAAATACACTTCAGCAATAACCTTGTTTGTTTTTGGCTTGAGTTTCCGAGTTTGATTTAGAAGTTGAAGAACTTCGTCGATTTCCTTTCTCCATTCCGCCCACTTCTGTAGAATTTGTTTCCAGGTTTAAGTATGGGATTAAAAGCGAAATTAACTCCTTTTGGAGCGAAATAGCAACTTTCAGGATTCATGTTAACAATAGTTAATGAGCCATATTCACCATTAAAATATTTCAATATCTGATTACGTTTCAGACTTCGAATAGAAATATTAAGGATAGTGAAAATGTTATATAAAAATAAATCTAATATTTTAAAAAAGTAATATGTAATAAAGACAATATATCATAAAATTTCAGTTAAATTTAGTAAATAATAAATTTTAAATGCAAAATAGATATCACAAAGTCGCTTATCGCGACAATTCACGATTACAACTTTCCCTTTCCGTCGCAATATGGCGACGCGACGAAATGTTTTCTTTTTTACAAACAAAAGCAAAGTTGCCAATTTTCGGGATTATTTAAATTTTTTGCAATACTTCATTTAAAAAAACTAGTTCTTCGTGAAGACTAACAAAGTTACCAATTTAAATTTGAATAAGCATTATTTTATCATGATAATGGGTATTTTTCATAAAAATAATTTTCGTTCAGATAATCATTTATGAAACAGCTGGTTATGGCCACACAATGCAGAACAAGCACATGTTGTTTGTTGTCATGAAACCGCTGTGCGTGGTTTTTTGCTAATACCTTATTCAAAACATTTAAATTAATGCATATTTTCAAGTCACTTAATGTCTAGAAACATATTTTCTGCTTATTAAGGATGGATTTTTCTCTTTTGATACTTTGTTTCGTAATTTCCCTGATAACATATTTCGTTTTACATTACTTTGCTTATTCATCCATCGAAGAAATAGAGGTATGCAATTTATTGATTGTTTCAACATTTTTTTCTCATTTATAAACGTTTAATAAAGACATGCTACTTTTTTTTAGGTGGACGATGCCGAAAAGGAAGATTTTTCCACATCATGTGATATAATATATGGAACTCAAACCGGGAACTCAAAAGTATGTATACATATATATTTCCCCACCCAACATTTAATAAAGGCTTTTAGGGCTCGACCGATGGCATTTTTTGGCCGATGGGCCAATGCCGATTGTTGGCCGATTGTTCCGAGATCGGCCGATTGCCGATTATTCTCCACTTCCATCGGCCGATGCCGATGGCCGATGGAAAAAAAAAGTCGCTTTAAACCATTAAAACGTGTAGAATGCTTGTCAAAAATGTCATTTAAATCATTTATTATTTATTTTTATGTTTATAAAAGCACTAGTAAGCCCGGCGGTCATACGAAATGACCGCTGTTCTAGGTATTATAGATTGTGATTAAAATGATTTGTGCAAAGGTGTCTGCTAATTCAAACTGAATTACCCAGGTCAGGCTGCGAGGAAGCCCCTTTGCTTACTGCCCCACACTACTATATATTTTTTCACTATATAACCAAATCGTTTGTGAAAAATATATATTTATCGTAGAAAGAACTTATTGAAAATTTTATTATGCTCTTCAAAACAAAAGTTTTAACGAAACTGGAAAAAAGAGCGCTGCCACTCTAATAAAAAAATATAAAATTACAATAAATAAATCAATTAAAAAGAAAGAAGGGATTAAATTAAATTCGCGCATACATTAATTTTTAACGGAAATTTCAAAATACAGCGAAGCCTCACTCAATATGCTAGAGAAGCGTTTTAATTATTATTAGTATATTTGTTACATTTTTACAACAATGGCAACTGCGTTGATTTGTTTGTTCACACGGCAACTTTAATTATATGGTTGGAAACGACGGCAACAATGCAAAAATAAAATAAAACGGGTCAAGAAAATCATTAAATTTTTTTTAAAAATGAATTTAAAAAAAATTAATTGAGTCACAACTTTTTTTTTTGCGGCGATGAGTTTCTCGGATCGTAAACCGAATGTGGTCCCGATCGGTAAAACGGCTGGGATTCTATAGCGGACAGACAGACAGACAGAATAAGCCGCTTATATATAAGATAAATGCATTGTTCAAGCACCGTAAAACTGTTTGGGGGAAGTTTACATAATAATTAAAACTAAAAGAATCTCTCGCGATTCTAGTAAAGTAATTAAACTATTCGGAGGTTAAAAAAATTAAAAAATGCTATATCAGAGGATTTTCAATTCTTTTTTCGTATCTTTGCAAAAAAAAAAAAAAACAACAACAACTATTGGATCAGCTTGGGTCTAATTCCCTTTCCTTCAACATTTTCTCTTTATAACACCTGCACTGCAAATGCGAAGTGCAGCTGCCTTTATTTTATAATTTTTTTCATGGAGAGGAATGCAGATGTTATGACACAGACTAACAAATAATGTGGGTTTGTATTTTTAACGAAACTGTCAACCCCCTCCTCTCAGATTTTTCTCATGATCCCCCCAACCCCCGTTTTAAAAGAAAAGCGGGAACGATTACATGTTTATTTTTCATTAAAAAAGTTATTTTAAGCTCTTTTTCTGAAATAAAAATAAAATATTAAAAAAATTCGCTCGCAGTATTATCCCTTGTATAGTATATCCCTTGTTCATAACCAAGAAATACTGAATATTGCTTTAAAAATATAGACGTGAGATTTTTTTGTCATTGCAAATAAATGCTGGGTCTTAAGAACTAATTTTATTGTTTTTTTTCCTTGTGAGTTGAAAATAACACTGAAATATTTGACATGTTCTTTATATTTTCATGAGCACAATGTAAGGTCACCGAAAGAAACCAATATTTTGAGCACCCGCAGTTTTCTGTTGACAAATAATCTTCTGAAAACACGTGATCGTTTATAAAAATTAAGATGTATTTTGAAAAAAAAAAAAAAATATATATATATATATATTTATATGCGTTGGCAATTTTTGAAATTAATGAAATTGTAGTATTTTTATTACGGTATTGTTCCACCCTCTATCCCAAACTCATTTTTAAAGAATTAAATTTTTGAAAATTGCAAGTCGAACTTGGACACATAAAATTTCGATCAATAAACATTTATACTGAAAAATTGATTCATATTTTTTATCAATATGTTCTATGTTGTACAAGAAATATCCTAAACTGAAAGCAGATGCAACGAGATTGACTTTTTATTGTTTACAATTTCGGAATAATAAGAAACATGACAAACTAAAAGCAGATGGTATAATATTATTTCACAGTGACATATAATGCACTAAGTCATTATTAAAAGAAAAACCGACAAAAATGAGGCAACTAACCTAGTGCGAAAAACAAATAGTACTAATAAGACGTCTCTATGACTTTTACTTTAACATATTCTAACAGTGAGCATTCTGCTCAAAGAGAACTATTTTAATAATGAAGGTTTTCGGGCAGCGATCGCTTAAACTAGTTTTCCGAAATTTTTATCAAATACTTTTGTAGAATGACATTTTTTTGTGTTTTTTTTAAACTTATGTGCTGCCTGTTATTGTATGGAAATAGAAATTGATCTATGGAGAAAAAAAGAAAGTGAAAGACAGAATGTTTTCTGGAAAGTTGTCCCTGCGAAAAACATCGGCCTTGCATCGGCTTTTAGATGTTTTTTAGGCCGATGGGCCGATGTTTTTCTAAAGTTAACATCTGCCGCCGATGCCGATGGCCGATGGCAACTTTGTTGAACAATCGGCGCCGATGCATCGGCAAGGCCGATGCATCGGTCGAGCCTTAAAGGCTTTCCTGCCTTCATATGTGCACACAAACCCTTTTTTCCCAAGCAAAGCAGTTTATTGTAAATGTCTTGATCAAAAGGCTTGCTCGAAACATTTTAAAATACATCAGTTTCATTTCATTTTTAGGAATTCTAAAAACAAAAATGCTTCCCAAGTATCTGAGTGGCATGTTTGCATTATCAAAGATCAAACCATTTACAAGGCATCGTATTTTCCCGAAAACTGCAATTTTATCGTTTGTGCATTTTTTGTTTTATTTTTCTCATTTATCATATGTGTAAGAAGATGAAGTTTTTAACTCTCAGTGTCTGTACAATTAAAATCCTGTTTTGGGGCTTTTAGTTCTAATATCTCTTGAATGTCATGCCTATTTCAAGATAAGGAGTTTTACTTTTACTAAATATTGTACAGTAATTTCAATGTAAAGTAGAATTAAAAATATCAGGGTTCGTACGGTCCTTAAAGGTCCTTAGAAAGTCCTTAATGTTCATTTTCATTTTTAAGGCCTTAAAAAGTCCTTAAATAGTCCTTATTTTTATTCCAGGTGCTTATATATATTTTTTTTTTGTTAAAATAAGAACGTACCCATGCGCTCTATTTGTTTTGCAATCTTTGGTATTCTTCACAAGAATCAAACTTCTTTCATTTCAACTACTTAATCGAACCTCAAATTTTATATGCTCGGGTCCGTTACTATCGTGGCTTTCGGACAGACCCAAAACGGCGGATTGACAGGACCAAAAATGGCGGACTTACATAAACATCATCGCATTTTTACTGCAAATTTCAGTGCTTTCTCAACTGGTAAAAAAAGTTTAAGTATTAGTAAGAGAACTCGAATCAAAACAAGCATTTGTTCAAAATGCAATGGTGCCCAGTAACTGGGTACCATTTCAGACCACAGAAAAATAAATCACAAATTCCCTCATTTTGCTTTTGAAAAAAAAAAGGAAAAAGGAATAAAATTTGAAAAACAGACTTTTAAGGACTCGATGGGAAATTTTGTTATGAATAAAAAAAAATCGGGAATTTTCGAAAAACAGCCAAATTTTTTGTATTTCAAATTTGGGATTCGATACTATTTATTAAATTTAGTTTCAAAGTAAATAAATATTTTTTGCATAAAAATTGTTACTAAATCATCTACATTCTAAACAATTATCAATAAAGCAAGTGGGAGCAGCTCTTTGCAAGTAAACAGTAAATAAATATTGCTTTTGAAACTTTTTTTTAATTTAAGGGGCTGGGGGATAATACTTCAACGATGCATATTGTTGACATCTAGCTCAATAAAAGAGATACATTTGACAAGAGATACATGTAGGCAAAAAAACATTTTCAGCTTTTTTTTCGTTTGACCAATCGCATGAATGATTATCGCTTCTTTATACTGTTAAAGGTAAAAGAATGATTTATTTTTATTATCATTTTTCTTACACCTTACACTATAATAAGCGGCAAGTTGCCAACTCTCCCGATTGCTTTTTAGCTGATCTTTCGCTAAACAGTTTGTTCTCCCATTCTTTTTTTAAATCAAATACAAAATATATATCTAAAAAATAAATTTGTTTTAAAGTAATGTTTTAATATTAAAATAAAGTAATGTTATTAATTTTTATCAAGCAATTTGGCTTCCCGATCGTTCGCTGTGGGGTTTTGTTGTGTGGGAAATGATGGATATTTGCTGTGTTAATCAAAATTCGTATCTCGTGAAATTTCTTAATTTGCAGTAAATTGAAAGAATCGACCTCTTCTTAAACCTATACACTGTAGTTGCCAAAGGCTCCATTTTCCCCTAGTTTTTCTGTTTTCTTTTTTTTTTTTTTGTGAGCTTCGAAAATTCGATTTTTTTGCAAACCGATTTTTCAAGCTGATGTACAAGTATTTTTATCTAAAGGGATTGTACTACAAAAGAAGAAAATTTTTGAAGAAACTTTTTAAAAAGTCATGCATTAATTTACATGAAATTTCATAACTTATAACGCGAAAATGTAAAAGCCTATTTTTCGGAAAATTGCTAACATCTAGCACGTGCTTCGCCGAAAATTGCACGCAGCTTTTGAGACTTCTATCTTTTTGCATCCTGTAAATATATCAATTATTTAAAAAGTTGACAGTTGTTTTAGTATTTGCAGCCTGTAGTCTGCTTGTTTTATTTATTATTTAAAAATATGGTTCAATTTTTTTAAACTTTATTTTAGTTAAATTTTAATAGTTACTATTTGAGGGTAATGTACAAAGCTTTGAGCGAATAAGCTCCATTTTTTATTTGTATGTTGTTTCCAAAATGAAATATTTTTCTCAAGTTGAAAAAGTTTTTTCAGAATTTTTCTAAGCTCTTCTAAATAATTTAAAAAAAATGTTTATGTGAGAGGTAAAAATTTAAGTAAGCCTAAATTGAGATGCTGGCAACATAAGTTAAGTAAAATGAAAAAAAAAATCTAAATTAAACACAAATTCTCAAGACAAAGTGCAGCATTTTCTTAAACAATTTTTTTTTTATTTAAATTGTTTTTCATTTAACTTGTATTTTATAGCATTAACCATTTTTGATAATTTTTCACTTGCTTATGTATGATTAATACTTGTGCTGTGAGCTTCTTATTACTAGCTCCAATAATTATTTAACTCCCTGACTGGACATTAGAAAAGCAACAAGATAAAGAGAGCTCCATAAAAGTGTTTGTGTTGAGTTCCTAATAAAAATGCAATGTTAAATCAATTTCCTCTTTCAATAATGCTTCCTTTTGAAATAAACATAACAGTTTATATATTGCGAAAAATTTGTGAGGTCCTTAAAAAGTCCTTAGAAAGTCCTTATTTTTGGTTTTGCCAAAAGCGTACGCACCCTGAATATGCAGTGGTTATAGCTCCGACCATAGTGAACGCATTTCAGATCAGACCTATAAGTTTGCTTGCGCCCTTTGTGAACAGTTGGAGATGGTCTCAAAATATCGGCAAATGCATGAAGGAATAAGAATTCTAAGGGAAAAACTCATTCATTAATTCAAATTTTTAAATCAGATTCCTGTCGCAGTGCCACTGTGTATCGGTTGGAGATGGTCGGTGGTTTTGAAATACTGACAACATTACACAGGATTAATTCACTAAGTTCTGAATGAATTACAATTATACATAATGCGTTTAATTTTTATATGAATTTTTCTTGCGTTTTGTTTCAATGAATGCATTGTCTGGTATATTTGAATCTTATTCTGCATGATTGGCCCCATATTATTCACCCAACCTCATAGAAATTCATTAACCCACTGGCGGTTTGGGCCGTTGCTTTTCTGCTCATTCCTCAGGGCGTGAGATCATGGTTCAAACCGCCAGTAAGTTAAAAGTCAAAGTTTTGATTGAATTGCAATTATATATGATTAGTGTTCGGCAACTACCTACTCATCAAAAAGTAGTTAACTACCAACTACTAACTACTCTAAACAAAACTAGTTGCAACTAGTAGTTAATTACTTTTTCTGAGACTAGTTGCAACTAGTAGTTAATTGTTCTCCAAAAGTAGTTAACTACTTTTAAGTATAATTCATTTGAATTTCCAGTTTTAAGCTTGTTCTTAAATATTTAATCCTAATAATTTAACTGAATATTATTTTTTAACATTAAAACGATTTTAAAGAAATCCCGGTAAAACATTCAAAGATTGAATACTTCCAAATAGCACTGAACAATTAATATATAAAGAGAATATGAATAAAGACAAAACCTTTTTGCTCTAAATTTAAACTTTTTTTTTTTAATATGTATTTGTTTAATAAAGTTAATAATTTATGTTCTTAAGAAATAGCAATTTTTCAGCAGTTGTAAAACGAAGGGGCTTACCCTTAATATGAATTTAAAATTCTCCCTCTGCACACCCCCCATTCATTAACAAAATATCTTTGTGAAACGCATGATTTAGAATTTAGATTATTTTCTTTCAAATTGTGTTGAAGGCGGGGTTGGTGATTTTTTTATTAAAAAAAAATAGGACTTTTTTATTTAAATCAGATATTTTGGATTTTTTAAAGAAAAATACGTATGCGCACACAAATACAGTAACAAATTCAGTTAATTATTTATGTCTTCAAAGAACTTTAAGATATTTCAGTTAAAATAATAATTTATCACTAGCCAAAATTAACTAGTAACTAATTATATTATATAAAAAATGTACGCTCAATCAACAGATAACAAGAAACAGAAGAGAAAGCTTATATTTCTGGACTAAATGTATTATAATTTCTTGAATATATACAAATAAGTTGACTGGACTATTATAATTTTTTGAGTATATACAAATTTCTTGAATATATAAACAGAGATGGCAAATATCACATAAAATGTTTACTACAGATTAATTATTTTTCCTATTTAGATGTTTCATCAAAAATACCAGTTTTGATGCCTTATCAACCCCCAGTCTGTTTCTTAATTCTGACTGCACTATTCCAAATGTAAAAAAATACGTAATTATCTGTGTATAGCCCGCAGGTTATCTACGGAAAAACTCATTTTTTTACTATCTGCGGGCAATACACGGAATTTAAAAAATAATAGTTATTGATAAAAAAAACTAAATTGGTTGGTAAACTGAAAGAAATAAATGATAGGTTTCGAAACGATGATTCAATTTCACCCATCCCTCTTCACTTCCCCATGCAAGCCTTTGCTTCAACACCAATTAAATCACAATAGGAGAGTAGGACCAGAGCAGAAGTCCCTGTATAAACAAAATATGGTAAAATGTAAAGTTTTTGCAATATAATTTTAAATGATAAAAGTGTGCTGTAATTTAAAATTGTTTCCTTAAACAGTACCTTACAGAGCGATTTGTTCATTGTTTTTGATTTGGGTGCGGGCTATACAATGATGCGGGTTATACACCAAACTTGATTTTTTTAGGATGAATTTTTCTTCCTACGGACTATACAACAATGCGGGCTATATACCGATAATTACACTAATACTTTACAAAGATGCTGTTGATGCTTTTGTTGTAGTCAGCATGTCCAAAATGTTCGCTGATAAAATGTCATTCTTTGACACCTTAACGAAGCTATTCCACCTTTCCCTAGAGGACCAGATGCATTAATATAAGGCTACCACATAGCGAGTTAAAATTCTAATGCATTACTTGAACCCAGAATGTATTGAAATTTTTCTTTAAAAAATCTATATTTTAATAATTTGTAAGAAGCTGATATAAATAGGTTTTTTTTTAAATTGTAAAAATCAATATTTTGTCTTTAAAAAAAATCATAAAAGTTTAGTTTTTTTCTTAAAAAATCAGTACTTTTTTCTGGAAAGAAAATCATAAAAATCAGTATTTTCTTCTAAAAAAATTCTAAAGATCAGTATGTTTTCTTTCTTTTCGTGTTATATGGTATCCCAAACGCATGGATGGTACTGGAGTAGAGTTAAAGTTCCCCACAATGAAGATTTGGGCTTCAAATGAAACTTTATTATGCATGTGCTGGTGTGAGCGCTATTTATTGATTATATTAGAAAGCTTTTTCTAATTTGCTTAAATACTGCAATAAATATTATGATTTTTTTTTATGAGTACTTTTTCAATTATGTAATATAATATAAAAAATACATTTGTGTGAGTAATATTCATAAGCTAAAAGTTTAAATAATTTAATGTTTAAAATATAGTTATTTTTTTCAAAAAAGAGATTAAAAAAACTTTTTTCGGAAGTAGTTGGAATTTTGAAAGTAGTTGTAACTAGTAGTTGGAAAAAAAGTAGTTTAACTAGTAGTTAACTAGTTAAACAAAAGTAGTTACAACTAGTAGTTAACTACTAGTTAACTAGTAGTTGCCACAAGTAGTTAACTACTGCCGAACACTATATATGATGCATTTCATTTTTATATGAATTTTATTCTGTTTCGATGTATGCAACACCTAATGTACTTCAAACTGCCACTTATTATTCGTCCAACCTCCGATAAATTCATTAGGTTAGATTGTTAAAACTCAGATCCGACACATTGGAAAAAGTGCCTCTTTGCACATGTGCCGGCAGTGGTCGGTTTCTGCATTATACATCAAATGTTCGGGTCTGTAACATCTGCCTAAAAAATAAGTCAAAAGTGAAGCATCCCTGTGAAATTATGATGGGTAAATATAATGGATTTTTTTTCTTGTAGAGCAGCATGGTGGCTTGGTGATTGCATAATATTATTGTGCCTGAAGACTAAATTTTTAAGTTCGACATTTTATACTATAAGATGACATTAATGTACTATTATTTTTACTATTCTTGTGCCTTTTTCCCTGTTATTAATATGGAAAGTTCCTCAATTTAGCGTTTTGCTGAACAACTGAAGAAAACTTTTGAGAAATTCAATTGGGAAGCAGAAGTTCATGACATGAAAAATTTAGATCCAGAAGAACATTTGCTTAAGCAGGTTTGAAAAATATTATTTTGTGATTATTGCATAGTTTTGTATTTCTTTTTCCATTTCTTTTTCTGAGCTTCTACCAGTTTTTTTAATAGCTAATGTAGGGTCAGACAATAATAATAAAAAGTATGACAGCCATCTGCTGCCAGAGAAATTTCTCTTGTTGCTGATTTAATTTTTTTACTTCAACTAGCCGAAATATGCAGTAAAGAAATATAAGGGAATTGAATACTTATTTTCGCTTTGATTCTCAAATGCATAACATCCTTATTCCTTAATAAGCAATAATTTAATTTTTCAACCAACTTATATTTCTACTATTAACACGCATCAAAGGATCCTTAAATATCAAATTATCTATGCTTTGATCATGCTGTGGATTTTAAGGATGATAATGTTATCCTTAAAAACAGTTAAATATGCATATCTTTGTACTCTGCCTTTCTGATTGTTTAGTTTTTTCTTCTGTCTTATACTTTTTCCACTAATGCACTCAATGTGAAACAACTTTCTACTTTTTGGATAAGTCTTCATGTGTACTGCTTTTTATTTGTTTATTTATTTAAACTTAAAAGCATTTTATAGGTAAGTGGTAAAGTGGACTTAATACCCAAACTCCTTTTTGTTTAAATTTTTTTTACATTCCCCCCACCCCCAAATAGAATGGCTGAATTTTATTCACATCTTTTGTTATAAGTTAAACGTGATTGTTTTGCAATGAACTCAACTAGTGAGTGATATATAGGCCTTAATGTGCCAAATATTAAGTACTAGACTTTCTCAGTGTTTCTTATTTTAAATATCTCTTAATTTAGATTATAAATTATTGTGCAACTTGTAAAAATTGTTAATTTTAAATAATTTATTCATGTGCTTGTTTTTAGATCCAAAAGAAAACGTTGTGTATTTTTATTATTTCAACATACATTGAAGGTCAACCACCTGAAAATTGTGCATGGTTTTGCAAATGGGTTGAAGATGCGTCTTGTGATTTTCGAGTATCTAGTTCATTATTTAAAGGACTAAAATTTGCCGTGTTTGGATGTGGCAGTTCTTTGTATGAAGAAAATTTCAATAAGGTAACAGTATGGTAGATTTTTAATTTAATGATTTTGTTCTAAACTTTTTAAATTTATCTACAGCACATCCAGAAAGTGTACTATGTAATAACTTTGATTTAAGGGAAAAAATTCTTGTGTTAATATATATACTATCTGCACTGCCTTGCCGTGCATGACAGGGTGTCTACCGGTCATAAAAGCTTTGAAGTTTTTAAATGGTAATAAAATTTATGAATAGGTCGCAAAAAAATTCCATCCAACAGGCACCAGATGTCCAGAATCCAATAGGTTCTCAAATATCTGGTTATACCAACACGTCAAATTTTATTTTTAAAATTAATATCTTTTTAAAACGTGTATTGCAAACTTACTAGGTGCTTGAAAGCTGTAGGATGTTTAAAAATATGCATAGAATTTAAAAGTTTCAAATATCAAAGCCGGATATCAGGTACTTATACGTGATATAGGTGACATGGATATCCAATATCTGGCAGAATCAATATTCAATGTATCACCAGACTGTCGCAAAAATGTTTCAGAATTTCACTTTTGAAAATCTGTACACTTAACACATGAACATTCATACCTTAATAAAAATCACAATCGTGGCCCTCAGTATGGAAGCCTTTGACTTTACTGTGTCATTGGGAGCTTTGCAAATAATAACGACATTGGCCCCTCCCCCCCCCCCCCCCCCCACCAAGAAAAAAAATGAAGAAAGAAAGAAATCCTCTGCAGAATGAAGTTAACAAATCCTTAGCATTGTCAACGGTCCTTACAACCACAGATAAAATAAGATCAACGCTTCCTAAATGCGGCCAACAATATACAAAAATTCCATTGAGAGTTGGGCTAGCAGTCTCTGAAAATTCCCATGAGAAAAAGGATAACGGTCTGTAAAAATCCTATTAAAATAAAGACAACAGTTCTAATAACTTTCTTTTGGTGATAGTTTTTTGTTCTTGTTCTTGTAATATCTAAAAACTAGCATTCTAAAGAATTGGAAATTAGCAATTTTAAAATCGTAAATTAAGTTTTAAAATTCGAAAGTCTTGAGAAATCGAGTCAAGATATAAACATGAGAATGATTGCTCAATATGAACAAACTAAGGTGTTACCACTCCAAAGAAATGGAAATTAAAAATTTAATTATGAATGGAAACACCTTTTTAAGAAATAGAAATAAATTTGTTAAAGTTCGTAAGTTAGGATAATAAGTACTATGTCAAGGATAGTAAGTAACATTATGTCACTTTTCTCTTCTAAGCATTTAACGAATTTTTAAATATAGTTTTACCATAATTTGTTTTTAGCACAATGTATCATATCGTACCGCAAAATTTAATCGTAACTGGTCCACGTTAAGTATAGATGTGCATTAGAATGAATAAGACAACAGTCCAAAATAATCTTCATTACAAGCAGGATGTTAATTCTTAATCTTCCCTAATAGAAAGAAGACGGTTGTCCCTAAAAATCCTATTGAAATGTAGACAACCATCCAAAAATTCCTTTTAGAATAAGGGCAATTGTATTCTGCATTAGAAGGAAGACAAAAGTCCCTCAAAATCTTGATCAGAATACAGATGACAGTTACGAAAAATAATCGTGATAGTAATCACCCCTCCCCCCATAAAAACATCTTGGTTAGAATAACAGGGTGTCTACAGAACCGGGAAATCAGGGAATTTTATCGATCGGGAAAAGTTGGGGAATTTTGAAAAAATAGCAAAAATTCGGGGAAAAGTTATCAAATAAAAATAAAAAAAAGTTTTTGCCTTTCAAATCTGAGTAATTTTCGCCAAAAGGGCAATATTTCGGCTAATAAATAAGGAAAAAATCGGGCATTTGCCGCCGTCATTTTTTTAACTGAAATTCAGCGAATTTTTTTTCTGCTATTGTTTTTAATTTACTCCAAATTTCTGACGATAATGCCAGTAGTTATTACTGTTGATTATTATACCCCTATTAAAATGCAATCCTGAAGTTCTTCCATTTATAGAAAATCTTTTATTTTCCGTCTTTGCATTTGATGCTTTCATTACAAAAAAAAAATGCAATCTTTTTGCATCTGCTGTTAGAATTGGAATTTTTCCACTATTGACGTTTATTAAGCTTTGTTAGAAGGTAAATGGAATAAATTGCTTTTTATTTTTTGTAAAATTTTGATTTGAAATTTTTGAAACGAAATTCTGTTCTTGTTAAGAGTGTGAGCTCTCACATGTCAAAAAGTTAAATGCTGAATTCAGGTTTATTTTTATTTTTGTGTCATTTATTTTGGCTTTTGTAATGCATATATATGCTACAAAATCATACTTTTTGCAAAATTATTTATTAAATAATAACAAAAATTTTTATCACTTTATGTTTAAATTTTGAATTTTCACAAAAATGTTTTAAAACCACAAAAGAAACGGACCTTGTTTTAAAACAAAGCTGGATCGACACCTGCACATCTTTATTAATAATAATGTTAAATCTTAGAATGAGCTCTCTTCATATAGATTAGGAGATTTGCTTATTACAGACCATTAAATTCTTTTCCATATTTAATAGCATACACAATTTTCATTAATTTCACAATACTGAGTTTTAAACAGCATAAGTCTTTTTTTTTTCACAATTACCTAAATCAGATTTGGAAATTTGGTCCCTGCTATTATAAAAGTTAGAAGCAGTTTAAGACTATTAAGGGCTAAGAAATATATAACACCTGCTCATAAAAGTAATGAAAATGACAAGCCCTGCCCCCCCCCCCCCCATTTTACTCTTAAAAAGCTCAGGCATGTTTTTATGAACTTACTTAAAATCACTCTTAAATATATTTTGAACTGTATTATGCTGCTTTACTTGTATTTGAAATTGAAATTAGTTACGTATATTAACAACAATTGCATTGAAAAGTGTAAAATCTTAATTTTTTATTGCCCTCCTGAATTGTTGATCAGAAACCTCCTACATCTCAATTCTAGCATGTTGGCACTTCTGGAAGTGCCCCCTCTAGTCAGAGCTATATAATTTTGCTAAACGCTCACCAGTGACCCATTGTTACCGGCAAAATTAGCATTTTTTTATTCAGTGGCTCGGGAGTTTGAAAGTTTTTTAAGAGTATATCAAGATGACATGCCCCTTGTTCCATTTCTTCATGAAGATTTATCCAGTCTTGTATTAAGAATTTTAAGGTGATACATTGTCAAAGAAGTACTGATGGAAGGGAATATTTTGAATGTGGACTTTCAAGATGCGAAAACTTTTCTTCCTTTTTAAAAAGTCGATGTTGGAATTTTGGCATTATGCCACATAAAGAAAGCTAAAGCTTCTGAAGGGCAGGTGAGCATTTTTTAAAAAGATTGTCGAAAGTTTTTGATAGTGTGTGTTAAGAAGCTGCGAGAGAGATCCCTATTGAAATATGCTCTAAGAAAAGCAGTTTTATGTTTTAATCCTACTATTTCTACTAATGAAGCACTGTTTGATAAGAGCCTCACAAAATTATTACTAATTTTATGCGAAAAAAATTGGCTGAATTCAATTGTAGCATATAGAGTAAAAAACCAACTGAAAGAAATCTGTGCAAAAACTTCTAATGTTTCAAAACTTAATATGTATAACAAAGCAGAAAGACTTAATGCATTTTGGCAAGATGTGCTATCAAGCCAAACAAAACCTTGCATTGATGCATTATCATTAAAAGGGCATCATTTTTAATAACAGCTGAAAACATTTATAATGCTATATTTAATATACATACCATAATTTTCAAGTGGGGGCAAAGGGGAAATTCTTATCATTAGTAACGTAAATCAGGGAAATTCGGTGAGCTTGATCAGGGAAAAGTCAGGGAATTTTTTTTCTGAACTCCTGTAAACACCCTGAGTAAGCGCAGCAGCTTCTAAATGACATCAACAGTTGCTTTTAAGGTCCCCCAAAGAAGCTATTGATTAAATATAACCAAAAGTCCTTATTTGAATAAGTGAAATACCTAAAAAAAATGAAAATAAAATAGTTCCGCTATTCATCACCAAACTTCTATAAGGAATACATTTTAAATTGTATAGAATGGAAGATTAATTAAAAGTAAGAAAAAAGAATTAAAAATATTAAGCTGCAAGAAGAGCATTTTATTGGTTGTCTGCAAGGAAAAAATGAAAGCTAATAACTGTGAAAAATCAATTTTGGGCTACAACAAAGCTTCAAAATATGCTAATACTGTCATTATTTCTGTTCTAATTAACATAAGAGCTTGAAACCATCTTATTAACAAAAATTCTCCGATTTAAATGGTATCTAAGTTATGAGTGTGCTATCATTTTTCTCACCTAAAACTTGGTGAAATATTGTTAATTGCATGTATAATTCCTGTCTAAACTAATTTAATTCTCGCACTGACAAAACTGGACAAAATAGCTTAATAGGAAAATTTTTAATTGTTTGATGCCTGAGTAGAGAGTTGTTAAAATATTAAAATTACACAAATAGATAAACATAGGATAAAGATAAAGGTTCATAAAAATGAAATGCTTAGACATAAAATTGTTTCAGACTATATAATTGAAAATAACCCTGTGAGTTGAATGTTATCATTGATTTACATTATCAATAATTAAACTAATTAACACAATAATTGGTTTTGCTGCATAAATGAAGTTTCTTAAAATGTACCTTTTTTTTCAGGCTGCTGTTAATTTGCATGTCGCATTAAGCAGGTTAGGTGGTTCACCTGTTTTGCCATTAATGAAAGCGGATGAAAATTCTTCCAGTGGAGGTATCATACTTAGCATTTGTTACAAGGTTTTTGAAGTTACCAGTAATTGGATTTTAAATGTACTGAGTTTAATTTGTACTCAACAAGAAAATATTGAAGCATTCTAAAATCTATTTGGCTATTTTTTCTTCTTTAAGTCTTTTTTTGGGGGGGAGGGATAGATTTCTTATGTAATCATTAATTGCAGAACTATTTCAGTTTTTAAAGTGACAAAACATTATAAATAAGTTAGTGTCTTTCTATAATTTACTCCTAGTTATAAATGATTTAATTTAATGTAAGAAACTTTCGCTCCTTTCGTGAAATTTCAACATCTCTCTCTATATATATACAGTCAAACATGTCTATCTCAAAACCTGTGTATCTTGAAATTTTTCTTATTTTTTAAAAAATTCCCAGCAATCTCGATTTTTTTTTTATGCTTTTGCCCCTGCTTATCTCAAATATTTTGGTTCCAAAACCTGTATTTCTTGAAATTCAAATTTCGTCACTACATGAATTTGAAGTACAGTCAAACCCCGCTTAACGCGAAATGAATGCCATTCCCCGTCAGATAATCTAAGAACTAGTGCTAAGTTAATCATTTAAGACGAAATTGATTTGAACAAAATTCCGCTTAAGACGAAAAACAGAATTTTTCATTTGACAAAAAAATAAAGAAAAGAAAGGGGAAAAAACATTCTTTGACATGAAATTTTCTTGGTGCTTAGGAAGCTTGAAAATTTTGTTGCACTTATTAACTTCTAGGAATTCTAAGAAAATATCGAAACAGGTAAAATGCCTGCAGCTCACACGTTAATCCTTTTTCTGTCAGACACTGTTTTAGTGCGGATCAGTGACGGGAATGAATTGACAAGGGACACCTCTAATAATGGGCATAGATAAGCAATGGACATTTCCATTAGGAGACAATGGGGTAGAGTTTCAAAAGTGTGTGGGTCAGGAAGACTTCTGAGCCACCTGGTTTTCAACTTAGACCATAAACTATATGATGTAATGTTTTCAAGAGGGGGAGTGTCAATCAAGCATTCTATTCTTTGTTTCCGTTCATTTTACTCGTTTAACATGGTGCTAAACTCAATCTATTTCTTGGAAATGAGTTATAAAGAGAAGAACTTTGATTACATGCAGAGTAAACGCTGAAGGAAATTTTAGTTTTGAGTTAGTCCTGTGCGGGGTGCAGTTGATTTTTTCGCATTCGTAATAATGAATCGTAAACAGCAATCTTTGACGTTAGAAACAAAGCAAAAGATCTTAAATTAAGTTGAAGATAAATTATTGAAGAAGACGGAAATTGCTGCAAAATATAGAATTGCCAACAGCACTTTATCCACGATCATTAAAAATAAAAATAAGATTGAAGCAGCTTATGCTCTGAATCAGTTGGAGCCAGCAAGGAAGAGAATGAGAACTGGGGAAAATGAAGACGTGGAAGTGGCCCTTTTACGCTGGATCAAAGAGGCTAGGAATCAAAACATCATTTTAACAGGGGTGATTTTGCAAGAAAAAGCCAATTTTTTTTAGAGGCTCTTGGTGTCATCAATTCCGTTTTCTCAAAGGGTTGGCTCTCTATAAAGGTCAAGACTCAGAAATTTTGCAAGTGGCCAGTGGCCACTAAACTTGATTAACTTGGTGGCCACCTATGCATCATAAAGCAAAAGTGCAAAGCGGGGGGGGGGGGGGATGAATGGTGCATCAGTGCACTACAATTCCTTATGTGTCTTATTTTCAGTGAAGAAAACATAATATTTTGTTCCAAAAAAAAAATGTTATGATTTTCAAATTGGAAAAAGAAAAAACTTGCTTCCTTGGTGATGGTAAATTAAGGGAATATGAATTTTTTCAATACAGTTTTTCATGTTTAATGTTATTGAGCACAAAAGATGTAAATGCAAAATTTTACTTGTTTCATCATAGAAGCAACAGATAAGAAAAATCCCCTCACAGAAACAAACCTTTTACAAAAACCGCGATCACCAATACGAACCATTTTCGAACACAAGTATAAAAAAATGTATATTTTCAGTTCTAGTTTTGTTCAGTACATTTAATTTTCATTCTTTTCAAAACTCTTTTTAAAGCTTTCACACTATTTTCAAAATGGTGCGACACTTGAGTCCGATTTTATAAAGCGAAAATGGCCGATCTGAAATGTAAGTTTAAAATGAAAGTTATGAAAAAAAAAATAAAGATTAATATTGTTTCCTACTATATTTAAAAGATTTATATGGCAGAGAGAAGGAATTCAAAGAAAAAAATAATAGCGTAATCGGGAAAAATGTTCGCCATTTTTTTCTTTTTTTGTGAAAGGGGAAATGAAGACTATCGGCCGAAATTCAGTAACTTGAATGCCGAATTGATGCGTTTTTATTGTGCTTACATACATGAAAAAAGCAAGAGTTGAAAATTCCGTAGAAGGTATTTGAAAAGGAGGGATTTACTGTAGAAAATTTTAAAAAAAAGGAAAGGTGGCGATCGCTCCTAATTTTTTGAATCGCCACTTTTTCAAACAAGGTCGCCACGTGGCGAGTGGCGACCGCGAATCTTGACCTTTAGCTCTCTAGATTTAAAGAGCGTCATAGGATTGTTTGCAAAAAAAATATGCGGTGAAGAAGCAGCTGTTGATCCAAAAACAGTAAATTCGTTTTTCGCTGAAAATGGCCAGCCCTAAAAGAAGAGTTTTCCCCACGAGACATTTTTAATGCAGATGAAACAGGACTTTTTTTCAGGGCACATCCTTCCCGTACGTTGACCATGAAAGGGGAAAAGTGCTCCAGTGGAAAATGCAGTAAAGAAAGAATAACTGTTATGGTAGCCTGCAACATGGACGGCAGTGAAAAAATTCCACTCCTTGTCATAGGGAAATCGGCTAAGCCTAGTTGCTTCAAGAAAGTACGAACTTTACCTGTAGACTATGCATTCAGCAAAAAAGCTTGGATGAACAGTGGCATTTTTACTAAGTGGCTGACAAATTTAGATTTGAATTTTAATCGTAAAAAGAGGAAAATTTGCCTCATTCTAGACAACTGTGCTGCCCATGTAGAAGTTAAAGGACTCAAAGCTATAAAGTGTGTGTTTCTACTGCCTAACACTACAGCGAAAATCCAGCCTTGCGACCAAGGGATTATCAAATGTTTAAAAATGCTCTATCGTGGAGAAATGGTCTGCAAAGCTATTGAGTGTTTTGACAATAAAAGGGAATTTTGTATCGAACTATTAGATGCCATGTCTTATTTAAGAAGCGCATGGAGGAGAATAAAACGTTCGACAATACGAAATTGCTTTCGCTACGGAGGGTTTGTAGAAGGATCGGATGAAGCTGTCGAAGAGCAGGATGAAGAAACAACTTCTTCAGTTCTCGAAGAAGCTGCTAAAAGGGACATAGTCTCGGCAGTCTTGTTTGAAGAATATGTGCAAATTGATGACGAGGCTTTTACTTCAGATGTAATGACAGATGAAGACTTAATTAGAGAATCCCAAAAGGAAAGTGCAAAGAAAACTGAAACAGACGAAGAAGAAGAAGATGCTGATCCGGAAGCCCAAAATCTAATCACGGTGAACGAAGCTACGGCAGCATAACAAACTATGCAACGACTTTTAATGCTAGCAGAAAATGCCTCACATGACTTAAATAATTTAGAAAGGTTGATAGCTTTGTAAAGGGATGCTATTTCAAAAAATTGAAGCAAAAATCCATAACAGATTTTTTTAAAAAGTAATCATTTCTGGGGTAAATAAAACTTACTCTTCCATTTTGATAATTGCTGTTTTTAATTGTATGTAGTTTAGTAAATTTCATATAAATTTCCAAATTGAAGTATAAATATCAAATTGTATGTCTATGTGTATATATGTGCATTTTTGCATAAATATACTTTTGGTTCTAATATTTTGTGTATCATGAGAAAAAACACTTTTACTAAATTTTAAATCCTGCAGCCATCGGTTAACGCAAAAAAATTTGGCAGCCCCCTCGACTTCGCGTTAACGAGGTTGGACTGTATCACCTTGCATTCTTTTCACCTTTTTAATGGTCAAATGTGCACAGAAAAATATTCCTGTGGCCCACCCACAAGCCTCCTTGGGAATTAGGAGATGAAATGTGTCACTTCAATGACAAACTGGGCACATGGCGGTCTATTCTTCAATGGGTTTTTTTCTTGTGGAAAGGGAAATCTATCAGGTGTTTCGTGCAAAAAGGGGTTGGGGGGCAGAAGGCGAATGAATGCAGTTGAAGTCTGCGTTTCTAAAAATTGCTGCATTAGTTGCAAGAAAGAAAACCAGTTCTTGAATCTGAAATAATCTCACTGATTTCCTTGTTGCTGAAAGCAGGGTTGTTATGCTACCTGGAAAACGGGGTAAACCTGGAAAAAGCGAGGAATTTTAAAATTGAGTGAAAAGGTCAGGGAAAATTTAGGGAATTTTACCATTTTATCAAAAATTTGGAAAAGTCGAGGAATTTTAGATGCCGTTCGCCAACAACGAAACTTTTGTGCTAACTTTTAAAGCGCTGACATGCAATGACACCGGGCTTTTGGACAGTGAATGTCCGATATGCAAATAAGAAATCAGCTCAATACTTATAAACGACTAATTTTATAATTGTTATTCAATTTTTTCCAAATACATTTACAAAACAATTGGAAATTAACTTAGTGTTTTTCCCCCTCACAAATATTTTTATAGCAATCAATTTTTTCATCAAGAAACTGAATTATTAGACCTTTAAAAGTACATTTTACAAAATACCTCGTTTTTCTTTATTGATCTGTTTGTTCTTTTTTATCACTTGGTTGAATAATGTTTCAAAGTTTGTCAGAAATTATTTTAAGGTTTGCAATTTCTACTATTGCTTTAAAAAGGTATTTTGGGGGAATTTTCTTCCCTGAAAAATTTTTATTTTTCACTTTGAAATTGTGAAGTTTATTTAGGTATTTAAAATATCTATGCAATTTCCCTTTGTCCGTTTTAGGCCTGGAGGAGTCATTTGATTTCTGGGAAAAAAACCTTTTAGCAATTGTGCGTGATGAAGATTACAGTGTTGAAAATGAGATTAATATGGTATTTGATATTTTAAAATTTTAAATTTATTAGAATATATTATATGATATTTATCAAGTACCATGTTTGTAATTTAGTAATAAATCAATATTTTTCAATTTAGGATGATGTTTCTGAAAGCAGTGATGAAGATGACGTTATGGATGTGGAGGAACTTGGTCTTGCTGTTAGTGGCATGAAAAAAACTACGGTAATTAAACATTTTTTCCACATAATTAACTCGTTTATTATTTCACTGTCCTGTAGTTAACATCTACTGCGCTGTTATTTTCACTATTTTCTAATTCATCTATAAACGTTTTACCTACAAAAGTAAATTTCATAAAAATAAATTTGCAAAAGCACAAAACTGTTGTAAAATCTCTAATTATGTCCTGAAGGCTGTTTTAAATTAAAAAAATTGGTATCAATATTGGCCATCTAACATTTAAAATCCTGTTGAAGGTTTGCCATTTATTCATTTTTTTGTTTGATTTATGGCATGCTACTATTTTTCTGACTTATTACCTCCATAAGCACACCATGCGAATTGTTCCATTTTTAGTGTATTTTTAAAAAGTTATTTTTGTCATATAGCTATTTTTACACATTGGAGAAGGTAATTCTGAAACATATGTATGTAATTTTGTGTTACAGTTTTTGCCTTATTATGTTCTTCCACTTAATGCTGCAGCAAATCTAATCTGTTTCGAAATTTTCATTTAATTATTTTAGTATGTTGCATTAAGTTTGGTATGCTTGCATACATTTGCTTTCATATTTTACTTTGCTATAAACCGAAATATTACCCCCTTAAGCTATTGCACAATTTAAAAAATACTATATAGTTTAGCACAAATTGGCCATTAAAACTGCTAGTTTTATTCAAACATGCTCTTTCAGGATGAATTCTTTCTTTTATATCCTCTCTTCATTTTGGGTTCGTTTTCAAATGCTTTAGATTTCATTCTTTACCTGGATATCCTTGCAGTCTCAAGTAACGTATTCTCTCAAATGTATACAATTATTCTTGCTGTATATTGAAAATGTTTATAATAAGCCCTTTATATATTTTAGAATTTATTTACTCTTCATTTTTTAGGAAAGTAGCAAAGAGGTCAAAGAAATGATAACACCTATCCTCCGAGAATCTCTTACAAAACAAGGATATAAACTTCTTGGTTCCCACTCTGGTGTTAAGATGTGTCGTTGGACTAAATCTATGTTAAGAGGCAGGGGAGGATGTTATAAGCACACATTTTATGGTATAGAAAGTCACAGGTGCATGGAAACAACTCCAAGTCTTGCTTGTGCAAATAAATGTGTGTTTTGTTGGAGGTGTGTAATTTTATTTATTTTTTTAGTCTGTGTACAAATTTTTGCATATAATTGAAAGATAACAATATATTTGTATCTTCTGATTTTGAATATTGTTCACACATTTTCTTCATTCCTTGATAATAATTTTGTGAATGATCTCTAATTTGTGAAATTGTGATTGTAAATTTTGTTGAGCCTTGATAAGATGAAGTTACATAAGACAAAAATTTGGTAATGACAAACAAAATGCTTGTTTTCAAAATGGAAATTTTTCATTATACTGCAATGTGAAATCTTGAGAATGTTGGTAGACTACTATTAAATGGGGGGGGGGGGGGATAACATAACAAGGAGACTGTGAGATGTGTAAAAAAGGAAAATAGTTAAGAATTTCTTTCTGTATGTTGGAATGTTTTACGGACAAGAAATGTTTCACTTCTATAATCAAAACCAATAATATTAATATCAGTTAGAATTGTTCTATAAATATAGTCCAGAGTATTATAATCCATTACTGGGGCCTAAATGACACTTCTGTCTTGGGCTATATTTGAGCTTAATCCGTCACTGCTCATGTAAAATGCACTTATGTTAAAAAAATCTGACCTATAAAGTAGCTTCAAAGTAAACGCTGCTGTGCCTGGCCTTGCACAACGGATTTTGAATATTGCGTAATTCCCTATTTGATTGAGAAGAAAACTACCATTACATTAAAAACAGACCTCCCCTAGGCTCTCATTATATTAAAGACAACTCCTAAAAACTCCTCATCAGAATGAGGTCAATGTTTCCTTCTGAAAATCCCAATCAAATTGAAGCTGTCAATAACTCTGAATAGATTATGCGATTTCTGTTTTTATCTCTTGAAAGGATTGTGCCAAGAAAGTTGAAATGTAAGTGCATGATATTTTTGGTTTCATTGTACTAGTGGAGTTTTTTTGACTGTAAATATATAATTTATCCATTTTATTATTATTTTTAAATGATTGATTTAAAGTATTTATTTTGTAAAGGCATCACACTAATCCTGTTGGAACCGAGTGGAAATGGAAAATGGATAAACCTGATGAAATTGTTGATCTTGCTTTGAAAAATCATTATAATATGATAAAAGAATTTAAAGGTTTGTTTCGACCACATATATCATTATCTTAATACATAAATTTAACAGTTACTCTTTTTCTAAAAAAAAAAAAATTCAGTGTATATTATTATACAAGATTTATCAGAACAAAATAGAGTGTTTCAAAAAATCAGTTAAAATAAGACTGAAATTCTCTGATTGGTTTGCTAACAAAGAAGTCATAGCATAAATCAAGCTATTCAGGCATAGTCCTGTTTGTGTAAAATTAAAAATTCTGCTCATAATTTTAATCTGAAATTAACATTAACTCAAGTTTTTTTTTTTTGGCCAAGGATTCTGTTTCTGTAAATATTTGAAAATTTCTTTTTTTTTTTTTTGTGAATTTACACATCACATTAAGATTGAAAGGTACTGGATATCAATATATATTGTTGATATTTAGAAATAGTGTAGGGGAAAACAAGTGTTTCTACAAATGCTGCTTTCTGATAGAAGATAAAAAAAATAAAACATTGATTACCCTCTGTTTAAGGAAGGTTATGAGTTAATCTCCGAGATTTCTATATTTCTTTTGAAGGGTCAACTTTTATGAAATTTTTTTTTTTGTAGAATCGGTCCATTACTGGACCCACATTTTCCCTACAAAGTCTTCTAAATGGCTACAAAAACTCTATTATATAATTTTATATGTTCACCCTTCCTTGTGTTAATCATAGTACTGTCCAGCATTGATACTAATTGAGAAGATTGCTGCAGGTATGTGTTTTGTCAGTGCAGCTACACTGTTGTGTTGGATAAGCAGTATTTTTAATGAAGCCTACATAAGAAGATATTATATTACCTAGGCTACTAAGAGGGCATTTAATAGTAACATCTTATCCAATTCAACTGTTTCGAATTTATACCTTACCCTCACCTGTTTTCACAACACGACTAGAGACATCTACTGCAAGTTTTGTATGACAGAAACATTGAAATAAATACTCAAGCCAACAGATTAATTTATTGATATACATTAGTTATATTACAAATAATTTTTGTGTTCATTTACCTATTTTTAATGTGTTTGTAACTTTTAAGTGTTATTAGTAAGGTATTTTTAAACTGCATAAATATTAGAAAAAAATCATGTGATTCAAAGGAAGAAAAGTGGAACTAAAATTAAGGTAGAGAATAGAATAAATGGGGGAATAGAAGAGGAATCTATGGAAGTAAAATATTTTTGTTTGTCTTGGTTATTGAAAGAAAATGCAAGTGTTCTACTGCAATAAGACGTAAATAACCTTGATGTTTTGTGACAATATAGACTGTTTCCGTCTTTAGTTTCGGTTAGCATTTATAAATGTTTATTTTTTGTCTTTAATTGACAAATGTCAATCTTACGTCTGTTTTTGAATTCATTTTTTGTCTTTCATAAAAGGTGTTCCTGGTGTCAAACCTGAAAGAATTATTGAAGGTATGGAAGTAAAGCATTGTGCTCTATCCTTGGTTGGAGAGCCTATAATGTATCCAGAAATAAATACTTTGATAGAGCTACTTCACAATAAGAAGATATCTACTTTTCTTGTAACAAATGCTCAGTTTCCGGAGGCTATTTCTAACTTGGTACCTGTCACTCAACTATATGTATCAGTTGATGCCAGTAATGAGCAGAGTTTAAAGAAGATTGATCGTCCTTTATTTAAAGACTTTTGGAAACGCTTCATCGAGAGCTTGAAAGCCCTATCAGAAAAGGTATTTGTTGTGCTTTGCATCATGTTTTCTGTTGTTTTAAGTTGCGTATAGACTAGAGTTCCTTTAAAAAGACATAGTCTTCAGAGTAACGACAGATCGGGGGAAAACTGCCTCTGGACGAAAAACAGGGTTGCCGCCGAGTGCAAGGTTGGCTTCATACTCGCTCAAGGATTTCCGCTAAACGATAATCGTAAACGGTAAATTTTCTCCACTTGAAAGCAAAATTTCTGTTTGAATTAAAAGCTACTTTTTTCGTAAGCCACAAACCTTTTTTAAAAATATCTTTGGTCTGAACAAGTCCAGGATAGTTTAATCATTCGCAGCTTTAAATTACGTTATGTTAAATATGAGAACATGGAAATTGTTACTCTTTAATTTGATTCAAAAATAAATAATGATATTTATAAATTTATTATTTTCAATATAATTTCTTGGATTTTTAATTCTGAAAGTTTTTTTTTTTTTTTTTTTTGTGAGGGGGGGGGGGTGTTGATAATATTGAATTAATATATCATTAAAAGATTACTCGTTTTTTCCATTTCTTGGGGAAAATAAAAGAAAATTTCAAGCAGTAATGCTAGAAATATGCGAATGGTAAAATAATGAATTAGTAAAAAAAAATTTAGAATTATTATTTAATCAGTGATATTTTTATATAAAACTCGTTGTGTAAAATAAAAGTTATGTTAAAAAATGTACTGAGAAGTAAAAAAAATGTACTTAAGAGACTTCATAAATGCATGCGTTTTTTTTTTTTTTTGTTGATATATTTGACCCCCTCCCCCCTTTGTCACGCTATGTTGTATAAGCCTGATGTCACACTTCTTGTTACCCACCCCCTCGAAGCGTGACATCATTTATGAATGATCCCTTATGTGAAAACATACATTTCCCCATGAAAGTATTCATTAAATTAAGAGCAAATACGGAAAACTTTCTCTGAGGCCGAATTCAGCTCCGCATATGCGCCCTTCCCCCCTCGTAACTCGCTAACTTCAAATAATTTAGTAGGAAAATGAAGATGTCATTATAGAACATTTTTGAAATTGATAATTGGTTTTGAAGGGCAGTAAAACTTGGCCTCCTACACAGCTACCTACCCAGCCTATTTTAAAATTCGGCAGAATAAGCCGCTTATATATAAGAAAATCCAGTCGCAACTGACTGACAAGAATGCGTGGAAGCGGCTGATATGTTTACATTTCACTAGTCACCAAGCATAAGCAAATCACACCAAGTCGAAGATACAAAGTATTCGTTAAAATAACTTAATTTTACTAAATTAAAACACTTTCTTAATCTTAAAGCGATGTTTTTTAATTACTTTAGGATACTGGCTATTTATTTATTAGGGAAAATGACAATTATTGCCAAAAATAGCGGGTCAACATGGAATATTAGCATTAGGAAAGCATGCACTTATTTTAACAAAGAAATAATTTAAAAAATAGGAGCATATGGCCCAAAATAAAGCTACATTCCTATATTTTAAACATTTTCAAGCAATAATAAAAGAATTTAAAATATGTATTTGCCTTTAATTTTATGGATTCCCGTGTTATTTCATCGTATTTAATCGTCTGTACGTCAAAGCTATGGGACAAAAGAAGGCACTGCCTCGGGCGGAGGGTTCAAATCTTCCATCAATAGGAAAATGATACCGCTTTGACGCTACTCTCGACTAGATACAGGGACTCTAATATAGACCAAAGAATTATTTGAAGAAATCAAGTTGTAGCTTCTGGAGCATGCCTGAGTAATCAAGTACCTATTCTTCCAGTGACTGGTTGAGCCCCATGTTTAAATCTCGTATTCATAAAAACTGGCAGCATCCTAGCAGCATGGGCTACAAAAGAAAGCTTGTTATAGGAATGGATCACAAGTTATTATTTTGCCGTTTCAATATCAATATGTATGGTAATGTCTAAACCTTTATTATCTTGTAAACTGATGCTATACAATAGTTAATGCATAGGACGAGGATTGGAGGTTGTTTGGAGGGCGAGGATAGAGGGATAGCCTAGAGTAAATAAGAGGGTCATCCACTTCATGTGCCTTCTTCTCTTTGTGAAATGTTTCATTGATGTTGAATCTCTTTAAACTGTGAAATCTTTTGAAATACACTCAGAAAGTTTTAAAAATATTTGCACTCACCAGAAGAAGAAATGTTTAGGAATGTGAAAGGCTTCTTTTTTTTTTGCTGTAAGACATTACTATAGAAGAGTCACTAGTGCCCTTGAAATGTTTGAGAACCTATTACCGCACAACATTTTCTCTATTCTTTATTATTTAACATATAATATGTGTAAAAAATGAACTTGGGGACTAATCAGAACTGATTTGGGAAGCATCATTTTAATTGACAATTAGCATTGTCAATATGATTAATCTGATATTTAAAATAAAAAATAAAGACTTATGTGAAAGTTTTTTTTTATTCAGCAACAAATTTCAGTCTTTTTCATACTTCCGAGGAAGGACATAACAGAGCCGGAAAAAAATTATCTATCTCTATGCTATGACATCAGTTATGACAAAACCAAAATTAAGAAAGATGGATACAAATAAATTAAAAACAAACAACTCATATTCATTTTCTGAATAGTCATACACAACCAATTCCTTTAAAAATAAGTCAATAAAAAAAAAAGCATAGGAGAGAGGGGGGCATGTAATAACTAAAACTAAAATTAGTAATATTTTTCCATAAAATAAAGATGCTGTGATATTGTATATCACATATTTCATTCATTTTTTAATGAGGGGAATTTATTATTTCTGTTTTCAAGAAATTTGGGATAGCAGTTATTTATTTTGTGAAAATATTAAGTTTGGGTTTTTATTTACTTTACAGGGGATTTAATTGTAAAATATAGGTTGGATTTATTGTTTTTTAAATGGGGGTATTTTTATTTTCAATGGGTGTAAGCGCGTTCATTATTAATATGCATCGAGCTTTTTCGTATTCTTCCCGCTAGTACATGTTTTGGCGGCCATTTTTTGTGCCTTTCCTTGCGAGAGCCAGAAGCATGACGTCATGATGTTGTTTCATTGTGCTCTATTCTGATTGGCTGCTTGGATTCACGGCGAATGGATATCGCGTTTTCAATACACCGAAGGTGGAACCTTGTGCACGGGTGAAGAAAAATTTTCGAAGGGAGTTGTGCTGTAGTGTCGATTGGAGGTGCACGCATTTTTTGGCGGTAGAGGCCCACGGCGACCGTTCTAAATAGGAGATGGATAACTTCGCAGCATGGCCGGATCTCAATCCGGATACATCCTTAGGCAAGGAGTAATGGTCTGAAAAACCACATCAACAGGCCGTGTGGTCTATCCAAGATGTCTATGAAGAATTCCCGTATTTTTAGAGTAAAATGTTTTTTTGAGAATCCAAGGGAGTTTTTATCGAGGAGTTAAGTGAACACGTGCTGCCTGAAATGTTCACAAGTGACATCTCCGCCAACCTGCCGTTAGCCTGATCTGTCTTAAGTCCAGCAGCATTGTTTTTTAATATCCACCGTCATGCAAGAGAGTTAAATGTTAGCCAACCTGTCTCCGGACATCTTCAGTTTAATTTTAAAACGAGTGTTTTTTTTAGTTCATTGATGTCTCAGGATTATAAATTTTTGCAGTTGTAACTACACTCTTTTCACATGATGCGATTAAGATTGTTTGTACGGAGTACTCCACAAAATTTCGTAAGAATGCCTGGCCAATAAAAATTCCTTTGTATTTTTCTAAATGAGGTGTGGATATCGATTATTTATAAATGATTAAGCTGTGATGGGGTAAGTTCTTTTTCTTTTATTTTGTTCAAGGTTTCACAGTGCATCCAGACGGATGAAACGTCCTGGAGTTTTTGCGGAAGCACATGCCACTATCCGATTCGCGACAAAATTTTTGGTTTAAATTATAATGGGGGGAAAAAGAATATGGTGCAAAAATTAAATGGGGATTACGAAATTTTTAGCCATACTTGGCCTTTCCACCAAATAATGGTGAAGCACCACGACAGATGCAATATGTGCATTAGACCTAGAGTGGTAGAATGCAAGCAGCATCACTTGGTATGAAAAGGGAACAAGAATAAAAGGGAATTGCATACATCTAACCAGAATGGCTAGTATATATATAACACTTAATTTTTGCTGTTAAAAAATGAGAAAGAAAAAAGAGAATTAGTTCCTTAAAATTGGCTACTAACATTGCATGATTTGCCCGAATAATAAATTTTAGTACCTTTTCATTTATTTTAAGTTGTTTAATATAGATCATGAATATAGTGGTGCAATGAATGTAATGTGTTCTTTTCTAGACTGTCATTATTTATTTTCAATGGGTTTTAATAAAATTAAAACAATTTTTTGATTAGGGTCAAAGAACAGTTTATCGGCTGACTTTAGTAAAAGCTTGGAATACTGATGAAATTGAAGGCTATGCTAAGCTTGTTCAGATTGGTAAACCTGACTTCATTGAAATAAAAGTAAAACTTTTTATTTTAGTTATTTTTTCATTGTTTTCAATTCAATCCAAGTGCATTATTTTTTTAAATATCTATCCTAATAAAAATGGGGGAAAACTATGTCAATCAGTATTGAGATAAAATATCAGAGGCCAATGATAATTAAAAGAAAGAATTAGTTTATTAATTCCTGTAACTTAGTTAACCATATGACAGAACACATGCTCTCGTGCTTCGTGCAGACACAACCCAAGCGTTGCCAATTGCTGAACTACAAAAATATACAGTCATGATTACAAAACATAAAATCCCAGCTAATTAAATCATAGGTATAAACATAATATAATAGTTAACAAATGAGAGACATGTGAGATTATTCTGAACAATCAGCACAAATGAAAACCTTAAAACATCAAAATTAGCACACCAGTTTCTAGTGTTATCACCCACTTCTTCACTGCCAAGTATAGAAAGGAAAGACTATTGTAAGCAAATGCTTAAGAAGCATTTCCTAAACTAATCAGGTTTTGGGTCAGGAAGGAAATAAAATCAGGTCAAAGAAATATTGAAAAAAAAAAAATGCCTATTCAAAACCATCCAGCAAAAGACAAATAATATGAGGGACTGCTAAGAGCGTTTTTACGATACTTTTTAAATTCTTCTGTTCATGTAAAGCTTTCAAAAAATCTAACAATGCGATACTGGAAATTCAACAAATAACTTTGGCCTCAGAAAAATTTGTTACCAATATTTAGCTATAGACAACTTAGAAACTTTGTTTTTTAACTTAATTTGCATGCTTTTTGAACGTAAAATTTTAAACCTGTCCTGTTTACCCAATTTAATCGATGCTATACTTAGTTGATATAATAAATGCTTGTCATCCAACAGCCAAATTTCCTACCAATAGTGATTCAGCAAATACTAAGGCATGATTTATTTGTTTGGAAACATTTATTTAGTACAGGGTAGGGCAAAAGTAATGACCCGGTTTTGAAGGGTTATAAAAAAAATAGTTTGAGACTTAAAACTCTTTATATTTTGATCTGTATTCAATAACATTTTTTTACATTAAGTTTTGAATACCACTTCAGCAATATGGCGGCCATCAGCAGCAATACACTGATGCAGTCTATTTCTGAAGTTTAGAGAAATGTTTCTGCTCATTTCAAGGGGTATGGCGGATATTTCTTCGATAATTCGGTCCTTCAGCTCTTCTAAAGTATGCGGGTGATGTTTCCAAAACCCCCCCCCCCCCCCAAAAAAAAGGCTTAGAGACCGTAACATCATGCGTGATATTGAAATGTACACAAAGATGCAGTCTATTCTCTCTACACGGAAAAATTGACTGCATCTGATGGATGCCATATTGCTGAAATGCTATTCAAAACTTAATATAAAAAAATGGTATTAAATGCAGATCAAAATAAAAAAAGTTTTAAGTCTCAAACTTTTTTTAATAACCCTTCAAAACCGGGTCATTACTTTTGCCCCATCCTGTATTTCATCTTCCTGCTTACACTCATTTTTCCTCTCTTCACTTGCACTAAGGAAAGGGCTATTGTCCTAGAAAGTGGTCAGACAATTTTAATCTTATAATTTGTGCCAATCTTTTAAAGTTATTTTTCCCCCTTTTATTATGCTACCTGCACTTGCCTATTTTTCATTACCTATCCTGTTGAGATTTTCTAACATGATTTCCTACTTATTAAAGTTTTGACATGGTCCAATTTATTTCATCTCATTTTTATCTTCCTTGTATTTTATGGAAATAAATCAGCAAAGAAAATAAAAGGAAAAATACATTTAATTTACTATTCATTTTTTTCTATGATAAAAATTGTACAGTAGAAGATCAATAAGCTGCACAGCTTCTTGAATGTAGTGTAAACCTACTTTCAATTATGAAATTTCTGCATTTCTCATTGAAAATAATCAGAAAAATGTGAGCCAATATTTTATCTTCTGCTCTTAAAATAAATTTTAAAAATTACGTTAATTCTAATAAAATTTAATTGAAAAATGATTATGATAATAATACCAGGTACCATGTAGTGGGTACCTGTCTGATAAAATTGTGTGGAATAACTATTACAACCTTAGTTGACCACATAAATCAAACATGTATGGGTGTACATTTCGTTATCACTATTTAAAATGTTAAAAACTTGAAAAATAATTTGTCAATAATTCGAAGTATTGTTTTAAAATCCAAAACTATATTACTTTAATGTGTTCAGCACTTTGTTATATATATTGCTATTAAAGGAAATTTTGATGTATGCATTTTAGGGTGTCACCTACTGTGGTACATCTAAAGCAAGTTCATTAACAATGGAAAATGTCCCTTGGCATGAAGAAGTTCGATTATTTGGTGTAAAACTTGCCAACTACTTACCAGATTATGAAATGGCATCAGAGCATGAACATTCCAACTGCATTCTAATAGCCAATAAAAAGGTATGTATTTTACTAATATGAGAAGATCTCTTGTTAAGGGGAATCGCAGCAGGCCTACGGCAATCTTCGTCTCCCATGTTATCTCTACGGAGCGGGTTTTTCCACATCTCCTGAGGTTATTTTTTGGAGTATCCTCATGCGGTTTTTTGCATATGAAGCACCAAGGAAATCTTTTTATCTTTGTCTTTCGAATTTTGAAGCAAGGCGTAAAACTTTTTTAGAAATGAGAAAAATACTTGCATTGCTAACTTTAAAACGCTCTCAAATACGTCTTAATCAAAATATAAAAAAAAAATGAAAGTAAAAGACAAAATTTACACTGTTTAGCGTTTGAATCCACAAACAGAAGTTCATTCTGTCCTCTATTTCAGCTGGAAACTTAAAACAAAAACTGGGTAGATTTACCGCAAAAAATTGAGAATTCATTCACTGCTTTGCAGCGCCCTCTGGAAAGAGATTTTTTTCAACGAAATGAGGGACTAAAGAAGCGGGGTGTAGTCAACTGTCATCCTGTAGGCCAAAAGTGATTAACGGTTGATTTACTACAGTTACCGGTTTTAGCGGGAGGCAATGGACAAGCCGGGATAAGGCACTTTTATTTTGCTTTCTTCTTTCCCTTTTATTGCCTTGTGCCTTGAATAGATATTGGAATTAGTTCTATGTATTGGTAGAACCAAGATCTACAAGTAGAAGCTTTGAAATTTTACTTTGCTTAATTAAAATAGGTTTTTAAGCATTCCATTTTTAAAGAGCCCTACAAAAATATTATATAAATTATATTAACAAGCCCTACAAAAATATTATATTACAATAATTATTATATTGTGCGCATTTTTAATGTAATATGAGAAATAAATACAATAAATGAGTAAAATAACGGGTAGCAGAAAACACGTAATAAAGTTCCTATAAATTCAAAATTAGTCATACTATTTAAATGCTTTTTAAACACATTTTTAACAACAATAATTTTCAAAAAGAGAAATATGTGTGGTGTTGATTTATTTTAAGAGGATACGACAATTTTTAAGAGATAAGACAATAGTGTAATTTGACTAGTTGGTTGGAAAAACAAAACATTCGAAACCCGAATATTAATTACTGCTAAAAATGACGATAGAATATTTATAAAAAAAGGGGGTCGTTGGAAAAAATTGCACTCAAAAAAAGCTCATTGATAATACACAAACTTTAAAAAAATCGTTATGACTCTTTTTATTTAGGGAATTGCTTAACGTTCTGAATGGTATATTCATTTGTTTTTTGCTTGACTTTTTAGTAAGTTTTATTTATTCATATTCATTTTTATTTATTTGAAGCAAAGTAACACTTTCATAGGTGAAAAAAAAAACAAAAAGAAAATAGTTGTGTTTCTCAAACATAAGATTCTATTTTATAAACCGTACCATTCATCCAGGGGTGCTCCCCCCCTCTCCGAGCCATGGCGGCACCATCCTAAAAAGCAGGGGTGTGCAGGCTACGGGCTACTTCTGAATTTTTCAAAGTATTGTGGCCCTCTGAATGGCATAGCTAACAAAAAAAGTCTAAGATATTCATAATCACTTGATAATAAATACGAAAAACTATACCTAACCCTACCTAGAAAAAAAATTATCCTTTAAAATCACGTGAAAAGAAAAACGCAAGGTACTTACATAATAATAATGACCACAAATATAATAATTTCAAATGATGCATTATTACTATACTATTCAAAAATGCAATGAAAAATTAAATATTTTTTATAAAAAGATAGAACCGACTTCAAATTATAAATTGGGCTAAAAAGTGAAAAATAACTTAATCCTTTAAACAACATCGATGTCACTTTTAAACATAGTATTAGAAGTTGGTGCAAAATTAGGATAGATAAAATCTTTTGTAGTCATGAATCAATTACAAATTTTTATATTTTCGCAAAATTAGCAACAGTTCCAATATGAAGTAGCAAATGGTGTAATGGTAATTAGACTTATAATTTTGTACCGACTTCTAAAACTATGTTTATATGTCACATCGATGTTAAAGAATTAATTTATTTCTCACTTTTTCGCGCAATTTATAATTTGAAGTCGGTTCTATTTTTCTTTATAAAAATTGGTATTTTATTCTTTTTAGTATTAATACATTTTTATATAATAACCTCCTTCCTTTGTGAAGTCGGTTAATAAACCGTTTTTATCTCAAGTTATGGCGGCTACAATTTTTTTCTGCTTTTTTCTTTAATTTTAGCTATTTTGAGATTTTTTTTTAATATGCAAGTCATAGGTCTCGGTAAAGACGGTCACCCCAAAATGTTTTGGTGGTATAGCGGTCGCTCGCGATCTACTTAATGCCCACCCCTGCTAAAACGCTAAAAGCCCTCTAAAAATCTACGGAGCAAGCGATGTTACCCCTAAAGATCTGCAAATCCCCTGACCCCCCCCCCCCCCCCGTAAAAATTTCAATGGCATAGTCTGCCTCGTGCTCCCCGCCTCCTCCGAGCAATGGCGGCACCACCCTAAAAAGCTACGGAGCCCCTCAAAACAATGGCCCCCTAAAAATCCGGAAGCCCTTTCTATACCAGAAGCTGGACTCGTTCATATATATATATCATTAAAACGATTAATCATATATAATAACTATATATGCTATATATACATGCATACGCTCATATATCATATACATGATATGTATATGCTTATAAAAACAATAAAGGGGATATCAAACTCATAACCCCTCCCCCTTATTTTTTACTTCTTGGCCCAACGTTTAGAGCAGATATATCATAGCAATTTTGTTATTTAGTAATTTGCTCCTTCCGTCTAATCTGAAATTAAGACTTTCGGATGGTTTTCCTATTCTTGTTCTTTGTTATAAACACATTTTCATAATGAGTTAATCACAATGTGAAAAATCACTTTCTAAGCATAACCTCTTTGTCCGTCAGTGTAAAGCAGTGGCGTACATAACGCCCCTGCAACCCCCGCGGCGCGGAGGGGTGGCGCACGAGGTTTTAGGGCGCCCGCTCCAGAAAAAAAAAACTCCACTAGGTACAATATATATGACTAAATGTTTTTATACATATTTTTTTAGCATTTCTTTTCCACTAATGCAATGTCACTCCTAAGCTTTCTAAGTAAATTTCTTTGCTATTACGGCCACATAATGCATAATTAATCCCCTCTCACTTCCTCTTCCATATGTACCTGCATATTAAAGTATAGGGATCTCTCATACTTATGCGCGGGCGCATAAGTATGCCCAAAACCGCGCATAATAAGTGAAAAATGCGCATAAATGAAAAGCGCTAAAAGGGAAAAACCTCAAAAGGGAGCTAAAAGCAAAACATTAGTTCAGTGTACACAGTAACTGTTAATTAATATTACATTATGCATACAGTCATAGTGCAAATAGGAAAAGAGATTACATAGTGTCAAAATGCAAGTACGTATAATGCAAGTTACTAAGTACTGTACATTTGTTTGAACTATAAGAATATGAAATTGTACCCAGATATCATTTTGTACTTAATATTATTCCCTCACAAAATAAATTACAGTCGAGGATTGTTTTTGTTTTCCTGAATTTTTAAGAAGAGTTATTCGAGTTTATCAAGGCGGGAAAAGTTCGATTATTTTCAGAATTGACCTGCTGGAAGTTCGTTCAGAGGCGTAGCTAGGGTTTTCAGCGGCCAGGAACAACTGAAGATTTTGCGCCCCCCCCCCCCCCTATGCGAGAGCTTCTGTTAGCCGAAATGCAATAGAAAAGGAAAAATAGAGATACAAAATGAAAATTTCAGTTTTTTCCCAGAGGTATTTAAATTAAAAGTCCATAGCTTTGAAAATACTCATTTTTTCTGTCACTGATGTTTTAATATGTTTTTAAGATTCGCCAGTTTAACTTTAAACTCTTTACATGCCGTATACCTTGTTTCTTGTGATGAATGTATTCACTTTGATACAAAATACTTGTAAGTTTTTTTTTAATTTATAGTTTACAAATGCTTGGTACTTACAACTTTGTACTGAAGAGGAATGGAAATAAATGCGATTGTGATATGTACTACCTTTTAATGAATGATGTTTTGAACCCGTTTTCATTGCACCTCATTGTCTTTAGAAAAATCTGAAATCCATCAAAACAGAAAGAAAAATCCCAGGGGGGGGGGGAGTGCAGGAGTTGAGTTTCCCCCATACAAATAACTCTCGAAAAAAAGCATTGTATTGTTGAAATTTTGCTTTACAGCGTTAGTTGTTTTTAAAGGGAATAATTCTGCATGAAATAAGCTCCGATTTAAAATTATAATGCAACGATAGCATTATTTGCTACGAAAAAGCATTAATTGATCTTTTAGAGAAAAAGTTTGTTTTTAATGTTTTCTCAGTTTAGGGCCCCAAGAAACTGCTTCAAAGTAAAAGTTTTCTATGCTGCTATTGGGCATAATGGTAAACTTAATTCATCAAAGGTTTGAGAGCATGTCCTCAATTAACAATATGTTCAATTTTTTAACTCCCAAAGTATTAACAGATCTATTAAAGCTTTCGAGTGCACAGATAAAGAACTTGTGGAATCAGTGACTAAATTTTGCGAGAAGAACCAAAACGATGTAGCAATCTCAATTGCATCACAAATTATCATTTTGCGAAACATTTTGGCAAGTGAAATAGGAGAGAGAAACTTGACAAATAAATATAGCTGAAGTTGCTCATTTAATAATGATCAAGAACAATGTTTTATCATCTAAGTCTCCCAGACAAATCTCGCATTGCCTTTTTTATATCTTTCTTACTTTACCAGTAACCATCAGCATCATCAGATAGATCATTATCCAAACAGAAGCTAATCGAATTTTACCTCATAAGTACGATGACAGAAGAAATATTGAGCGGTCTTGCTGTTTTAAGCATAAAAAGCACTAGGATTCATAATTTAAACATCGAGGAACTTGTTCAAAAATTTCTTAATTGTAAAAAACAAAGAGGGAAATCTATTTGCACACGTTAATATGACATAGATTTTCTTCTCCAATTAGTGTCTAATTTGTGAACAAATAGTTTGTTTCCCTTGTATCATTACTGTTACTTAATTCACTTTATAAATAAATGACAGAACCCTTAACGAAATTTTAAATATTACTTTAAGACAGTGTGTTTTTTTCTCGTATTATTAAGATAAATTTCATTCCGAACTGGTAAGTGCATGCAATATTTCAATTCGTTACGTTTCCGAAAATCCGCCTTTTAATGATAAATATGATTTTAATTGTGATATTGCATCACATTTTTTCTATTGTAATATTTTTTTTTTCATTATTAATTAATTTATTTTTATTTCTCTAAACTTTTTTATCATTTAATTTTTTATGTCATGCTTCTTTTCAATTAAATTATTCCAAATTATTTTATTTTTTCACGAAATCTGTATTTTTTTTTTGGCACTAAATTCTTTTACATCAAAATTTCGCTTGTTTTAATTACCGATTCGTAAATTTTTTTTACCATGCTAAGCTTTTTTTTAATAAATCTTTTTCATTCCTTTTTCCAAATTACCACCTTTTTTAACAAATAGCCATCTTGTTTTCAACTAAATTGTCGTCCATCTTCGAACATCCTGTCTTGAAGATCTTATCAGGTTGTTTTCGCTGCGTCAGAGTCAGGCTTGGAGTCGATTACAAAGAAACGTAATCGATTACGATTACGATTACAAAGGGAGAAATTGAGAGATTATGATTACGATTACGATTGTAATCCTTTGCCAAAAAGTAATTACGATTACGGCAGCGATTACAGTCGTTGAAAAATGTAATCGATTACGATTATGACATCCGATTACGATTTTGATTACGATTAGATTAGCATAAAATTATCCGATTTTATGCATACAACTCTCATTTTCACAATAGTGTCATAAATCAAAAAGTTATGATTTTTAATTAAATTTTTGATTTTATAAGAGATAACTGTAATGATGATGAATGCAATTATAATGAAACAATTTCATCATCACAGTTCTGGAATTATGACGTCGTTGCAGAAATGAAAAATTTGCATTATATATATATATATGTATAATCAGGAAAGGCACATTCAGTATTTTTCGAATATTTAAAACTCATGTGAGGGATAACTACATTGATCGTATTTTGTATATAAGCAAAGACGATGCACTAAATGTATATATAATGCATAAGTGATTTACCTGGTTCATTGTTATTTTGTGTGCATACAATCAAAATTTAGTTGGCCGCAGTTTCTGAAAATGTATATTTCTCCATTGTATTTATTTTCTAGTTTAAATTGTGTAAATATTTCACATAACACCAATTAGTTTACTGAAAATAATAATTTTCTATGATTCTTTATGAAATCACTCATAAGATGTGCATGAATTGCACGGGATAACAAAATATTCAGATAGTGTAAGAGATAAATAATCTTTTGAAAATAAATGCTGCATTTTAGAATAATTTCAAAAAATTTGAACATGAACATTCAAATAACTCTCAGCAAAATTAGTAATCGTTAAAAAGTAATATGAAGAATAATTATAATACGAATGACTATAATATTTTAATATGATTTTTGTGGTTTTTTTTTTAACATGCACGAGCATATATTTTTTTCCATGTACTAACTGTTTTAATAAAAAAATAAAGTGCAAGTAATTTTACAACACAAATTTAACGTACAAGATTCAACTGAAATACAAAATTCTGTTAAGGTAATTCTAAGAAGAAAAAGATAATTAATTTTTTTAAATAATTCCTAAATATTAATTCATGCATGTAAAAAACAATTGGGAAAATGTCTGAACATATATCATTTTCTTTTACATACCTATTAATTAAAAAGAATATTAACATTAAAATATAAATAAATTTAAGATTTAAATGTATGTACTTTTTTTAATATTCGAAGAACATATTTTTAAAAAGAATAATAATCACACGTACCAGGGTTAAGATTTCATGCATCTTAAGCATAGAGCATCATGTAACGCCTGTTCCTAAATTGCTAAAGTGTAAATGTGCTATTCTTTAGAAAAATTCTTCACTTCTGCCGTTAAAGAAAGGCGAAAACACAAAAGTCATTTCATGTCTCTTTATGTGTGTAGGTGATAGTACCAACACTAGATTTTCAGGGGGGCAGTCTACTTCGATTATTGAAAGGGAAAATGGGGCGCCCATTCTTATTAATGCCGGCTCCAAACCGGGACCCCCGCGGAGAGAAGAAAGGGGGAACTCTCTTTTACTCGCGGCGGTCCCGTCCAGACTCTCGCCTATTGCCCAACCGTTTAAATATATGTTTTGAAGGGGTAATTAAGGAAGCAAAATGACCGATGCATTTGGTCCTTCTATAGACACCTTCCCCTTTCTTATCTACCCCGAAATCTGTGACTTGCGGACAGATTACCGCTCTTGTACCGAAACTGGACGACGCGAGGAGACCGGAGACCCCCCCCCCCCCCTGAGAGCCCCAAGGCGATGCGAGTGACTATCCAGACCAGACTCTCTTTCTTCTCGGGCTCTCCAGCCATTCCCCGTGGAGAGTGGAGCCGCAATTAAGAATTCTGAGAGACCGCAACAAGTAGGACAACAAGCGTCTCTAGCAGACTATTATATCGTCCTGCCATCAAGGCTCTGCGACCGCCACACAGAACCTTTTATATTATGATCACCCGTAGGTTACAGACCGTTTAGGATAGGACTTCAGTACACAGTTTGAATCCTTTTTCTTGTAATCTTATCTCTTCTATCCAAGGGTAGCGCTAAAAATTTCAGCTTTCAGCAGGTCAAGATTACACGATTGCAGGACTAGCAGATTACGGATTTTTTCCTGAAGATTACGATTAAAATTCCGGGAGAAAAAGGATTACGGGATTACACAACTTCGATTATGATTATGAGAATATGCCATCATCAGATTACGATTACGATTACGATTTTGTCAAAATGTAATCGATTACAGCCGATTACGATTACGTAATCGCGATTACTCCAAGCCTGGTCAGAGTGATACTTATCTGTTGGTTTTGGTTCAGAATTCGCGAGTCACGCTTGATTGGTTCCCGTCGAAATTCCTCCTGCGCTCTCATTGACGCACGTGACGTGTGCCGTTGCCATCGGAGAAATTGCGTGAGGAGAAAGTGACGAAAAACGATAGAGAATCGCTGTGAGATCCGTGCCGTAGAGTCATCGGCCCTGCGCGTTCCTGTACGCGAGCGATATTGTTGGAGACATGGATGGATGCTGGCGCGTAGCTGTAGCCAAGTCATCATGTATTAAAGTTATTTAAATTTTATCCAATCTCACAGAACCTTGACTCCTTCATCGATGCCCCAACCTTTTTCCGCCTAGCGACTCCCGATCCTGGGTGACGTCGCATCACTATGATATCCGAGCCGAGCGGCTTGTGGTTGTTGAATCTGAGCTGAAACATCAGTCTCATTCGCATGGCTACAAAGTATCCCTGAGGATCCTAACCAGCGATAATTGCGATTGAGTTTTCACCTTCGTTCGGCTTCCTAGCCTTTATTTTCTACAAAAGTTTCATCATCTGAACATCCGCTTTTTATTCACCACCTTTCAATAATGGCAACTGTACGCCAGGTCAAGATGTACAAAATTATCCCTATGTTCATTTTTATAAAGAGTAATTAATGCATTCAGTTTTTGAACAATAGTAAAAATATTTTTATCTTTTTGGTGATCACCTAATAGTTTTTTTTATAATATGTGACCCTCCAAAATAAATTCCTTGCTATTTTTTCTGTAAAATTGTTGTTACGTCCTTTTTTTACAACGATCTACACACCAGCAACTAATGGGTAGGTCGAATCTTTCCTCTTTTCATTCTCAAATTAAAAGCATTTCAAGGTAGTCGTTGATCTGGGGAATTTTTGTGGCACTTCGCGATTAAAAACATTATTATGTGCAACCACTATTTCGGCCTAATCTAAATTTCTGGGAAATTAAATTCTAAAAACATAAAATAAATGAAATCTCAATTCCAACTGGGGGGGGGGGGGGGTGTAATAACATAAATTTGTGCCGCGAATAAATTTCAACTCAATTAATTGTCAACGTTGCACTGTACTACTACAAATTGGTGCCTTTGGACCAGGTCTTGAATGCTTTTATAATAGTGTATGCCTGTTTTGAATTATATGCATATGTTGAGTGATTTTTTCAGGAATTTGTTTTATTGCTTATATGCTTAAATTTTTTGAAGTTTATGGTTTTTTGCATACACTGTCATTCCTTTTATAGTTTTCTCATGACTAGGCATTGCAAATAATTTTTTTTTTTACAAGTTATTTCTTTTGTTTGTTTCAACTGATGAAATTAAATTTTTGTGCAACTGTTCGAAACAATTCTTTTATTGCCATGGCCTCACAGGGTACTCGGACTAATGTACTCGAGAGTAATGAAACTAGTGAAATTTCCCCTGTTCTGTTAGGTGTGAATCAAGCACCACAGACAATTATGTCAAACCACAGTGCAAATTTTAATTTTCCGATTCCACCATATTCAGCAGACGCGTTATTTTCTCCTCTCTCGTAATTAATAATTCTAGTGTTTTTGGTGTTTGCTCTTGCGAAAGGCAATCGTGCTGGTCGTGATTGTAATTCCGGAATCTTTTTGAAACTTGCTTTGTGCTCTAAAATACTTCTGGTTTTATATATTTACGTACATTTTTTAAAATTTTTCTTTTCATGTATTTGTTTTTAAAATTTTTCACCCTATAAATTTTTTTTCATTTTTCGTTTTATGGCCATTTGTCGAACCTTGAGATGATTGCTGTCAAACAAATTACTTGCTGATCTGCTCTTTTTTTATATATGTCAAATTTTTACTGTGTATTCAAATTTTTACTTTTCAAATGTATGACAGGACGCTATCTTATATTGTTTACCATGAATTGCAAGATTGTGTCAAAAATTTCCATGGATCACTCTAATTATGTCTGCAGATGATTACAAAAATTATGTAATTACCTCAATTATGTCACGAAGCGAAGTAGTCTGTTAATGATCAGACTAACAAGTCAGTTACTGGCTCTATGCGAGCATACAGTAAATTTTTTTCAGCCAAGCAATGATGAACTTTTAACGAAAGAGAACATTATATTGGTAGATCGCCATATGGTACAGAATGCCAAATAATTGCTGGCAATTCTTTTTTATGTTATGTGTTGCTTTAAGAAATTGGTAACATGTGATATTTTTCATAAAAATGTGTTATGACATAATTTTTTTCAATTTGCATTGATAATATGTGCGTTAGCCATTAGGGCAAATTTGTAGTAGTTTTTTTTTGTGTGTAGTAATTTAAGTAAATTTTTTCTGTTGCATACTAGTTAGATATCAAGGTTGATGTCTGTAAATGTACAGATAACAATTGCATTCTCTGTATCTAATTTGAAATTTTTTTGAAGTTTTGTTTTTGGTGGGAATTTTGCAATGCATTTTCATAAGAAACACTATATTCTGTTTCGGCTTACCTTATTTGTTTTTTTAAATTTTGGAGGGAATATTTGGTTTTCAATAGTTTTGTTATGTATGTATTCAGGTTATGCAATATGGTATGCTTACAGTCATGTACAAAATTTTTTGGTGTAGACCCGCTGGAAAACAGTTGGCTACTGGACTTCCCATTTCTTTTTGTTTTTCTCTTTTTTTTTTCCTTTGTTTTGCCGGTGTATGTGATATTGCATCACATTTTTTCTGTTGTAATATTTTTTTTTTCATTAATAATTAATTTATTTTTATTTCTCTAAACTTTTTTATCATTTAATTTTTTATGTCATGCTTCCTTTCAATTAAATTATTCCAAATTATTTTATTTTTTCACGAAATCGGTATTTTTTTTTTTTTTGGCACTAAATTCTTTTACATCAAAATTTTGCTTGTTTTAATTACCGATTCGTAAATTTTTTTTACCATGCTAAGCTTTTTTTAATAAATCTTTTTCATTCCTTTTTCCAAATTACCACCTTTTTTACCAAATAGCCATCTTGTTTTCAACGAAATTGTCGTCCATCTTCGAACATCCTGTCTTGAAGATCTTATCAGGTTGTTTTCGCTGCGTCAGAGTGATACTTATCTGTTGGTTTTGGTTCAGAATTCGCGAGTCACGCTTGATTGGTTCCCGCCGAAATTCCTCCTGCGCTCTCATTGGCGCACGTGACGTGCGTCGTTGCCATCGGAGAAATTGCGTGAGGAGAAAGGACGAAAAACAATAGAGAATCGCTGTGAGATCCGTGCCGTAGAGTCATCGGCCCTGCGCGCTCCTGTACACGAGCGATATTGTTGGAGACATGGATGGATGCTGGCGCGTAGCTGTAGCCAAGTCATCATGTATTAAAGTTATTTAAATAAAGTTATTTAAATTTTATCCAATCTCACAGAATCTTGACTCCTTCATCGATGCCCCAACCTTTTTCCGCCTAGCGACTCCCGATCCTGGGTGACGTCGCATCACTATGATATCCGAGCCGAGCGGCTTGTGGTTGTTGAATCTGAGCTGAAACATTAGTCTCATTCGCATGGCTACAAAGTATCCTTGAGGATCCTAACCAGCCATGATTGCGATTGAGTTTTCACCTTCGTTCGGCTTCCTAGCCTTTATTTTCTACAAAAGTTTCATCATCTGAACATCCGCTTTTTATTCACCACCTTTCAATAATGGCAACTGTACGCCAGGTCAAGATGTACAAAATTATCCCTATGTTCATTTTTATAAAGAGTAATTAATGCATTCTGTTTTTGAACAATAGTAAAAATATTTTTATCTTTTTGGTGATCACCTAATAGTTTTTTTTATAATATGTGACCCTCCAAAATAAATTCCTTGCTATTTTTTCTGTAAAATTATTGTTACGTCCTTTTTCTACAACGATCTACACACCAACAACTAATGGGTAAGTCGAATCTTTCCTCTTTTCATTCTCAAATTAAAAGCATTTCAAGGTAGTCGTTGATCTGGGGAATTTTTGTGGCACTTCGCGATTAAAAACATTATTATGTGCAACCACTATTTCGGCCTAATCTAAATTTCTGGGAAATTAAATTCTAAAAACATAAAATAAATGAAATCTCAATTCCAACTGGGGGGGGGGGGGGGGTGTAATAACATAAATTTGTGCCGCGAATAAATTTTAACTCTTTTATTTGTCAACGTTGCACTGGTAACACCACATTAATTATCTTAAATAAAATTAATGGTTATAAATACTGGAATATACCTTCACCGTAGTGTTTTTGTTTCAATCTTTTGCAATAAGCCAAAGATAGGGCGCACTTCTAAATCTTGCGGGGAGGCGCACCTTAGTCTATGTACGCCACTGGTGTAAGGTCAAATTTGCACTTAATGTCCCACACCAACAAGCGAGTGCGAAAGGCAGAAGTAAAAAGGAAAGTTGAATGCTAAAAAGAAAAAAAAATCTTCTAATGATTATGTCCATAAAAGACATACCCCTTAAGCGAGATTTCACACCTTCCACTCAAAAAGACCCCCCCCCCCCCCCTTCCTAAAAATGCTAATAGTGCAGTTGCTTAGTTGACGCAGAAAGACGGAATTTCGTGCAGTTGAAATTTATTCACTAAATATCCAAACGTTTAATAAATACGATTTTCGTTTGTTTGTATTTAATAAATTAAATATCGCAATTTTTTTAAACAGAAACTTACAGAAATTCATTCCACTAAAATTTGTTCATGCGCATCTGCTTAACGCATACGTTAATTCAATTAATAAAACACATATTCATTTCATCCCATGGTGAACTACAGCGGGTTTGTTTCCCCTTGTTAAAATTAATATGAACCGGACGAGAATAATATTGTACATCTACATTAAGGGGTGGGAGTGGAATTTTTAAGAACTTCAGACATTAAATTGAATTAAGGTTTAAAATAAAGTTAATTTAAAAACATTTAAAGCAACTAACATCCCAAACGAACAAGCAAAATAGACACCGCTACGTTTCGCTCTTGTAACCCCATATTTCCTTTGAAACATTCTGACAAAAACTCAAAACCAGATGTCCCACTTTTGAAGACTCCTCAATGACCGGATGTATGCAAATCAATTGTACGCCAGTGGAGGAAGATAATTATGAAGAATGCCCCAGTGGAAAAAAAGCTATTAGGGGTGCGAACAGGGAAAAAAGGTAGTGTGTGTGGGGAAAACCAAATCAGGGAATTTAAACCAAAACAAAAAATCCCCAAATTACCTTTTGATTACAGCGCCATCTAGATGTCAGAATAAGCTACATTCGGAGCTTTCAATTCCCCTTAATGAAATAAATACAAGGATTTATTACTTTTTTACAATTACTAAACCTTTGCATATGTACTGTGCAAATGATTCAGTAAATTGGCAAGATAAATCCCATTTAGAGTATGGAATATTTTGGTTTTGGTTGCAATCGGTTAGACTGATAGTCTGAAATTGACGTTTCAACTAAGTGTGACATACGGCCCATTTAATGGCTGAACCTTTGACACCCCACTGACTCTTCGACACCTGCACAGGCGCAGCAGTAGCAGAGGGAAGGCGATACAGAACAAAAATATAAGCCACTTCATGAACAAATTAGATTTAAGAAAAAAACATTAATCAACCAATCAACTCCTTTATGGGGAGTATTGCCTGATCAGGAATTCTAGGGTGGGGCTTCGATGTTCTTGCCTCTTTTTTAATGACTTTGTCTATTTTTAAAAAAATACAATAATTCATACCTATCTCGAATTTGATGACAGAGCTTTCTCATTTACTTGTCTTGTCTAAATAACTTGGTTTTTAGATTTTTTGTCTTAGTGCTTCTCTTATGTTGTATTTTTCACCTATTTGCTGCGTGATCCAAGCTCATTTTATTAGGCTTTTAATGAAAAAGTAAGTACAAGTTTAATTATTATTTAAATGTTTTATTGTTATAAAATTTAATGTGTGTTAGAAAAAAAATATATCTCTCTCTTCGTCTTTTCTTTTAGTTGCTTCATCTCCATTGTTATTATTATTGAATTCTCTACCTGTTTGATTAGATCCAAGTTGATTTTGAATGGGATCTTCATAATCATAAGTATGTAAGTTCAAATTTAGTTACTAGTTTATATAAATTTTAATGTAGGTTTCATTATGAACCTAAAAAAAAGCTTCATCTTATAACACATGGCTTTTTATAAAGAAGCAAAAAATTAGTCCACAAAAAAATTGCATCAAAAAGGAAGTTATTTTGAAGTGAAACTATTTAAAACTATGTTAGTACATTTTCTTTGTCGAAATGAGAATACTATAAAGTAAAATGAAAGTCTGAAAAAAAAAAAACTTTTGAAGATAAATTTTCCCTAAAAGTTAAATTTCATTTCTTCATTTGTTGAAACAGTTGTTCAGTTTGATTTAGATGTGCTTAGAAAATAATATTGAAATAAAAAACTTCATATAAAACGAGTAAATTATTGAGTTTACTACTTATTATATGACTAGGGGAACAAAAAAAATACTGAAAAAATGAAACTAAATTTAAAAATCATAACCAAACATTTATTTTCATTGAATACAGTTTTGTCCTTTTTGAAATTTTATTTCTTATTTTTTTATGAACAAACAGCTTATTCAATGCAAATGTGCAATTTCTATAGTAGTATGGTAAATATTATGGATTCTAACAAACAGAGGGGAATTACCAATTGAATGAAAATTAAGCGCTATGTTCTCAGGCAGGTTATTATTATGTGCAGCTTATTATTAGCCCCATTAAGAAACTCTGCTTTAAACAGTCGAACGTTAAAATTTATGAGGAAAAGAGATTAAAAAAGTGATGACCTTTGTACTTAATTTCTTGATAGATTAAGTAACAAAGTATAAAATCTAGTTAATTACCTGAATATAACTTTTTATAGGGAAATATTTATTTATTTGCTTTTTGAAATATTACATTTAAACTAAATATGTTCCCGAGCTATTTTTTTAAATGTGAAATATGAGAATTTAAATGTTTTTCCATGTTTTAAATATCTATATTTTTCCAGGTAAAAGATGGCACCTTATCTTCGCTCTCATTTAGACTGCCCAAAATATGACCAATTAGTGGAAAAAAAGAAAACTAAAAGCTGTGTTTGGAAATACTTGAAGCTACCTGCTGATGAAATGGGATAAATTCATAACAAGCGATATCATCGTTTGCACTGGATGCGAGGTTTCAATTTCTGCAAAAGGAGGAAGTACTTCAGATTTAACATTGCATCTTAAGGTTTCTCCATCTGTTACTTATTTCCCAAACTTGCCATAGTAACAAACCATAGAGAAGTTACATGTGATGATCCTCATGATCTTGATGAACCTGACGTCTCTCCGACTTACAGTACTCGGAAAAGCTCTGGTAATGATAGTAAAATTATCACAGCAAAGAGATAGAAAACAATTCTTGATTTTTCAGCTCCTGGACAGAAATTCTGAAAAAACAAAAGCTTACAGAATGTGTAGCCCATTTATTTCAATGTTGGCACTTAACAACCTTATAACATAGTAGAATCTCAGCCATTTGTAGATATGATCAAAACTGCAACTCTGTGCTATAAATGCTAGGGCGAAACCTTTTTTCGAAAACCACAAGTCCAAACCTTTCTAATGAAACAGTTGAATTAACAGAAAAAGAAATGTCTTTCATAGAGCCAGATATTATATAGATAACAACTGATTGTTGGACATCAGTTGTTAGTGTCCCTCAGATTACAATTACAGCACATTAGATTGACATGCAGTGGAATTTAAAATCATTTTGCCTCTCCTACACAATTTTTCAGGAAGACCACACATCTGAAAATATTGCAGAAGTCCTGTCAGATATATTATCGGACTAGAATCTTGATGTTCAGAAACTTAGTTGTTGTACAACAGACAATAGTGAAAACATAATCAAGGCAGTCCATTGAATGTGCCTTACATACCCTGTTTTGGACATACAACTAATATTGGAATCAATGAGGTTCTAAAAATTCCAGCTATGAATAAAGCTGTACCTAGATTGAAAAAACTTCAAAATTCCCTTGCTCACAGCTAGAAGATGGCATGTGATAATTAAGCAGCGCAAAAATTTCTGCAAATGGATATTGTCTCATTGCCTAGCGCGTGCATCACTAGCTAGTGGCATTTTAAAACTGTTGCAGATTTCTGTAGAATCAGTTACCCCTATGCAAACTATTCCAATCTCATGCTTGACAATAACGAAGTGAGAGTACTGGAAGTGCTACTCTCAACACTGAGATTTTAGAAGAAATTAGTCTTTTAGATGAACAGTATACAACTCTTTCATCCATCCTTCCTTTATTGCGAAAAATAAAGCGTTCCTTGCAAAGAAAGAAAAACAAGTAATTTGCAAAAGCAAATCAAAAATGAAGTTCATTAGCAAGATAAGCTGATGAGACAGCTCATTTTCCAATCTAAGATTTCGCCTTTGGGACGGAGACCACCCTGATTAAACCAGAAGGATTGCTCTGGAGTGGATGAGTCATCAATATACCAAGTTACATGATGTTCCTAGCAATGAGGAAATTCAACAGCCGAAGAGAGGGGTAAAACGATTTTGGGATGACGAAGAAACCATTGATTACTTTATTCCTCCAAATATGGCATGGAGAAATAATTTTGCAACTGTAGAAATGCAAAATTATTTATTAATGCCAAAAGTGAGTCTTGATGAAAACCCATTATCCTGGTAGAAGTTAAATGAGCATAACTTCGCAACAATATAAGTGCTTGCTAAAAAACATATTTGGCAATACAAGAGTCAATCCTTCCATCAGAATGAACTTTTAGCACAAGAGGAAACATAATCACAAAAAAGAGCATTTTTTTTTTGCCAAAAAGTCTGAAATACTTGTATTTTTGTTTCAAAATAAAAAAAATAAATTTGCTGTACTGTACTATGCTCCTATTATTTTGCTGCATTAAACTGCTAAATTTAAACTAATTAAAATTCCATAATTATTTGCAGTTTTTAGACATTGTAAGTTAAGCATTAGTTGTATTCAATATAATGTTTACATACTTGTGTAGCGTTTTGAAAAAAAAAAAATTCCCCCCCCCCCAATAACAATGAATTAGAGTGTAAAAAACCCCTATTTCGGAAGATTCTAAAATTCGGCACTTTGTCGCAAATTACAATCTTGCGTATATATTTCTGATTTACATAGGGTAAACTCGAGAAACCATATTATGTTTAAAAAAAAAAAAAAAGCGAAAATCGTTTTTTTTTGAGCACAGTTAAGTATCCTTTTTTCCTTAAAACTATGTTTTCAAATTCTATTCTTTTTGTAAAAGAAGAAAAATAAAGAAACTTGTTTGAGTTGTTTCTCTGTGCTGGCTCCCAGTAACCTTGCATTTGGTACAAATGTCTGGTGTTTGGGTTTCACTTCTGTACTATTTTTTTGGATGCAGTTCTATTTTCTTTCTCATGAAATTGCAGGTGATAGCGAAATGATAAGCCTTGTGGGTACTGGGTATAGTTTATTTTTGCAAAATTGTGTGTTGTAATTTGGAGCATTTTACCAAAATCCATGAATAAATTAATTTTGGTTAGCAAAAATACAATCAATATATTAACACATCGATTTACTTATATTACTTTCTCAAAAAGAGAAAAAAAAAAGTTACTTATTTATCTACCAATTGAGAAAACACTGCATTTGAAGTAAAAATGCATATGTGTGCATTGATGTTTACGTAAATTCCACACTCTGGATCAGGTGTTGAGCATGCCGAGTTTGGAGTTCAGTACTACAGTAGAGTGCCGCTTAACCGGATTGGTCAAGGACCATGCGATTTTTTTCCCTGCATTCTGCAGAAAGAAAAAAAAAATACACGAAAAACCTGACCTTCAGATTGTGTAAAGGAGGTCAAACACCTACTTCCCTTGCCTTTTGGCATTCCAAGAAAGAGGGGTTAACCCCCCCCCCCCCTTTCAGTATGTTCGATTCAGTAATAATTAGCATGGGGAGCAGAAAGAACTGAATAAAAGGATTAAGATTCTTTTTAGAGGTATTGGGAACTAACAGAAGAAAAATAGTTGAAGTAATGCATTTATGGTCAAGGGGTCAAATTGAATTTCTCTGCTTAACTAAATTTCCAGGAAGACTTTTGAAAAACCACTTGACAGAAAGGTAGAGTGAGCACCTCGTGAAATAATCACGTGGTTTTATATTGTCCAAACACAAGTTACACAAAACTAAAGGAACCCACATTTTTTCTAAATTAAATTTGATCTGTAAGTGTAAAAGGTGTTTTTATAAACATGTCTGGGAAGTGCAAAAGAGTAGTGTTATCTTAAGATCAAAAAATAGAAATTGTTAAAAGATTGAAAAGAGGAGAAAAAGGAAAAAACATAGCACTTGAATATGGCAACGGCACATCAACTCTATCAGATATTAAAAAAAAAACAGCGGTGCAATTTTTATGCTTCGTATCAGTTTTTTACAAACAAGGCAGTGCTGAGAGAAGATGATTACAAGAGAATACCCTCCATGTAGCAGAAGACTATCAATAATTACTTTACATCACAATGATTTTTTTATACAGTCAGTACAGTGTATGAATCATTTTTATGTATAGTGCTACTTCTGTATCATTTTTTGTAAATATTAAAAATAAGAAAAAAGCTTTAATTGCGCCATTTGTAATGTGATAAAATACTACAAATGCCAGTTCTAAGCCTGGAAAACATGTGAAAGGAATCTACCTAAAAACTTCGCCCTATTTGTGCTTCAAAGTTGTCAATCCATTTTCCTTTAACTAGATCTACCCCGGTCCCGACCAGTCCGGATAATTGGCGCTTTACTGTATATTATTGTTATGGGTGTTTTTATGAATGACTTTTACTAAAAGAATTTTTTCAAATTTCCTTATAGACGAAGTGAATTTAACATACCGAAATATTGCGATGTAAAAAATTAAACATCTCCCAGTACTCCCACACACTTTAAAACATTTTTTCCAAACAACTTGAAGTTTCCTAGTTTTAATTATTCATTTAGGAAATTTGCCCATTTAATTTTTTTATAATGCTTCCTAACTGCAACAAAAGAAAGCAGACCTTTTTCTTTGCCTTAATTAGTATGCTACATTATAATAAGACACCTGCATATTACCTGCTGGTAAGCCAACTTTTTTTTTTGTATAGTACTAAACTTATTTCTTATACATTTTGTCGTCACCAAAACTGCGCTGTTTGGTGTTATTGCTCCAGAAAGGTTTTTCCGTTTCCTGAAATTCTATTTTTTTTATCTGTAAGGTTTGAACCCTGTTCACAAATTCTGAGCTGCCAAAAGCGTATTTTTCCACATAATTTATTATTATTTGCCACTTTTTTTAATAAATATTTTTTTATCGCTTATATGTTTAAATTTTCACAAAAATAGGACTGTTAAAAATGCTAGATTGACCCCTTGATATGGATGCTATACATGATGGCATTCATAATATCATGAATGTAAATTCAAAGGGGGTTCCTTGTGACCCTGAAACACATTTCCAATTCTGCTATTTGCTATTTTTATGTTTATGTTCTTATCTTAATAGTAATACCTATCCATTATCTGTATAATATTTTTTTTCTGTTCTTTTTAGTTCCTAATTGATGGGAAATGGAACACATGGATTGATTACGAAAAGTTTCATGAACTCATAAAGGAGTACAATAATTCCAAGGGTGAGAAAACTTTCACCAGTTCAGATTATATGTCTCCCACTCCATCTTGGGCTGTCATAGGATCTGAAGAGCAAGGTTTTGATCCAGATGAAACGCGATTTTTTCGAAAAAGCAAAAAAGATATTAGTGGTTGCTGAGTTTTACCAAGATTGATGTAAATGCATGTATGTATATATTCATGATTGCATTGATACCCAATTTTAAATACTTTCATTTAAAGCTTAAATAAAGCTTGCCATTTCTTAAAATATCACCATTTGTAAACTTTGAAACTGATTTATGTAACAATAAACTTTTACAAAATTCATTTGAAAACGCTTATTTATAAAAATAATGGTTTGATATTTTCAAAAATGTAATGTAAAAAATTTCAAGCAGGAGTAATGACTGATAACTTGCTACACTACCGCTAAATGTGCTTAAAATTAAAAAAAGTTTGCTTCTCTTTTCAAGTCTAACCACTCATGAAACATTGATAAAATCAAAATAAACAAAACTAAAATTTAAAAAGTAAATTAATTTTTAATAACAAAATGTACATCACTTTTTCTTTTTTGTTGCATTATTCTTTTTGGAAAAATTTTTAGCTTTATGCCTTTGACTTTTCATCTGTGCTTTCATCTTTTTCATATCTTTTTTCATTCTCCTATCAACAACTTTGAAACGTCCTTTTACACCAGCAGGTCTACTTACTTTTTGACCACCACCCTTCTTAGCAACAACATAAGTCAAATTTGTGTCTTTTTTTGGAACAGCCTTTTTATATATCCTGGAAAAATTAGAAACAGACAAATGAAAAACTACATTTCTTATACATAATGCCAAATAATAATAATTTTTTTAATGCAAGATGAAGAAAATTGCATTGGAAAGATCAAGAGTTCGTGATTTAAAAAAAAATAAAATAAAATAAAGTTCCTTAAAATCTTAGGATATTTATTATGTTACACTAATAAAAATAATACGCAAAACACATTTTAAACTATTTTCACTACACAGGATTCGCACTAGGACGCGCGATTTCCGCAATATTTTTTGAAATCCCACTCGGAAAAAAATTTGTTTGCGCTTAAATTAAAAACATCCCACTTAAAATTTTGGTCAAGGAGGGAAATCCCACCTTGTATTTTTCTCCCGTGTGAACTCTGCTACAGTAGATTTTTTTAATTATAAAAATGAATAAATTTTAAATACTAATGCATGATTCAAATGAAATTTAACCTGACCAGGAAGAATAGCACACTCAGGTGCAATAGTAAAAAATGAACAAATTTAATCTGAATTTTTTTGCTGTTAAGAGCTGAAGAAAACCAAACAATTGTGCACACTTAATTTTACATTGAATGCACTTTATCCATTTTATAAATGAAATAACTTGAAATATTATTTAATTTACCCATTTACTTAAAATTCTATGTTCACTCCGCCTATTACTAAAAACTGAAACTTTTTGTTTTAATCAGATATCTTTATTGAAATTTTCAAAGAAGAAATTTTTTTAAAGCTATTATGGAACATTGGTGAAACATTTTTAAGGATACATATTTTAAATACTATCATTCCGAATTATTTATTGTGTTGTGTAGTACTTCTAAAATACTACTATTAAAATTAAAGCACATTAAGTGGATCACGATTACTATGAATTGCAGTATGAATGGTTCAATGAATTACGCTTTAATGTTAAGATGTCTGAAGACTAAGAAGAATATTGTAAAATTAAAAAAGTAATAATTAGTTCTAAAGTCTGTGTGTTTGTTAACTTTGAGCATCACACATACATATAGAGGGGGGACCTATGACGTTTTGCTTGAAATAGAGGTTGTAAATGCAACAAATTTTGTGAAAGCAAAGTTTTCTTACACTAAAATCAATTTTTAGAAAGAAAAATATATTAATGATTTAAATTGATGATTAAAAAAAAAATCATTTGATTTAAATCAATGAACCCTAGGAAATATGGCCAACAATAAAAACAGGGTTCCTACTGTCTGCAAAAACTCCCAAATTTGCATGAAAAAAATTAAGGGCCTTTAAAAGTACTTAATTTTAGTTCAAAGTCCAGAAAAGTCCTTAATTTTTTCCTTGTGCTAAGTGGAAAAGGAATGGAGGAGAAGTCACCAGTCTGTCCTAGCATCTATATCTTCCTCTCTCTTTAATAAAAAAAAACCTCAGGGATGCAATTGCCTATATCGGATTCTGGCTAAAATGTATTTCCAGCACCAATTAATGCCAGAAATACACATTCTCTTTAAAAAGCCCTTAATTTTTGTTTTGAAAGGAGCGGGAACCTTGAAAAATATTTTGCATCCATAACCATGGATGATTCTTAGAAAAAAAAATCTTTAATACATGATTTACACTGTAGGATCATTGCACACATTTACGTTATGCTTCCATTACCACAGTGCAATTTGGAGATCTGCTTTATTTTAACAGTTTATGTTAAAGTTTAGATTGATTCAATATTTTATTCAGGTGATTTATTTTATAACATTTATTTATTTTTGTACAGCATTTTTGGCACCATTTGGACTGAATTTACTTATCTCTTTCTATTCTATTATATTTCACACATTACTATTGGTTTAGTACTGAATATTTTCTAACTTAAATGTGCATATTTATTTGCCTTTGGAAATATTGCTTTTCTTTTTTTCCATTTTTTGATAAAAGCTTGAAAAAAAAATTATTTTCAAATAAGTTTTATTTGAATTTTTAAGAAATATTTTGACGATTTTGAAGTAGAGATTTTTAGGAACTTGTTTCCTTATTCGGATCGGGATATTTTAGGATGCATTGTTGGTAATTTTAAAAACAGCAAATCTTAAAGGTCTATAGTAGAATGGGTATTTTATAGTCATTGAAGTTTTTATTCTAATGGAGATATTGTGGGACTAATGTCCTTATTCTAATAGGGATGTTTAGGGATTGCTGCCTTTATTACAATTGAAGTGTTAAGGAATGTTTTCTTTATTCTAGCAGAGATATTCTGGGACCAATGTTCTTCATTTAATGGTGATTTTTAAACAGAATATAGCGCTTATGATATTCCTGAACTATTGTCCTGATGTGTATGTGTATTTTAGTTACTGTTGCCCTTACTCTAATGGCGATTTTTATGAACAAATGTTGGTATTTTAATGTGGTTTTTTATGGACTGTTATTCTTAGTCTTAAAGGAATTTTTAAAAGTTGCTGTTTTTAATCTAATGGGGATTTTTTAAGGAGTTTTGCAGTTTAAATATGATTTTAAAGGACTTTCCCATCTTCTACTGGGAAGTTTTTCTATTTACAACATAATTTTGGAAATGTGTCACTTGGCATGGGAATAATGCAATGTTAGCCCGTGCAACGCTGGGCATGTCAGCTTGTTTTACTAATTCAATTTTAATACATTACACCGTGTTGTGACAATAACTCAATTTCGCTTAGAAGTGCAGGTGTGACTTTTGTGCTTATCACACCAATATAAAATGAAAAGCATAAACCTAATTTCGGTGGTAAACAAGGAACTCCTTTTTCAAAGCAGAAAAAGTATTGAGATTCCAATATTAAGCAGCATTCAACAGAAAAGCTTCTTCGTTGTCTGCTGCTTAGCGTCAGAAGGTTAAAAATTTCTGTATAGAAAAAGGTTCCTTGTAACTTCACAACACATGTATCAATATTTTTAGGAACTAGTAATTTAATAACATAGTTTTTATATCACTTACTGTTTCTGCACAAAGGTAAGCATTTTACTAACTACGAAACTTACGTTCTTAATTCTTCTGCTTTTTCTTTCTCACTCATATCTGGATGATCTGTTACTTTTTCTGCTCTTTTCCTCGCTTTTTCAAGTCTTCTCTCAGACTAATCAAAAAGAATTCACTTAAGATTTTGTGCAGAAATTTGATATTGAACATAAATCAAACATTATAACAGATTTGTAAGTACAAAGATAAAACAACGTGAAAAAGCAAATTTAGATTAAAATTAACGCAAATAGCTATTTCGAAGCTACAAATGGAGCCTCTTCATCAGTGCATAAAAGAAGAAGAAGAAACGCTCAACACACAAGCATGGAAGCTGTGAGTGAACAAGTCAAAAACCAGAGAGACACCGGTATTTATACCAAATGTGTCGGATTAGCGATTGACCAATCAGAGGCCAGGAACAAGGCGGGAACAGATCCCGAAGGAAAAGGCAGGAAACGAATATGTAAATTGCAGGAGAAAACAAAAAGGGAGAGAAAAATTATAAAAATTATAAAAATTGTTTCCAAATGTCAGGAAAATATGGAGTGCTGGAAAAATCATTTACTACAGAATGAGAATTTTTCCAAATATGATAAGCTTCCCAAAAATCAAGTTCATAGACAGAAGAGCATTTGCTGATAATTCTAGCAGAAGAAAATTCAAAACAATGATCTAAAATCCAACAATGCTGGGCAATGGAAGAACGTGCAAGTTCTTTATGCTTCACATAATTTTCATGTTCTTTCAGACGGTGCTTTAAGGCACGTTTAGTCTGACCTGTGTAAAACAGACCACATTTGCAAGAAATACTATAAATACCCCAGTTGCTGTGCAAATCAATGGGATACTTCAAATTTGTAAATTTTATTTTATTCACAGGGGAAATGCAGTATCAACCCCAAACTTCTTCAATATTTTAGCAATTTGCTGACTGATTTTTGGATAAAAAGGTAAAATAATAGTATAAGCAGGCTTGCACTTAGAAACATTGCCAGAAGGTGAAGGCTTAATTAACCTGTTATAAATAGAATTGACGACCTTAGGAGAATAACCACGATCCAAAGCCACAGCCTTAATGTACGAAAGCTCAGCATCCAAAGAGTTAGAAGAGGAACATATCTTCAAAGCACGGAAAACAAGAGCCTTGAAAGAGGCCAACTTATGGTTTGGGGGGTGAGAAGAACATTTGTGAGGAGGTAGTGTAACAGCAAAGGGCTTACGAAACACTGAAGTCATAAAATCATCATTACTTTTAGTAATTAAAACGTCCAAGAATGAAAGAGAACTATCAACTTCCATTTCAATAGTGAATTGAATGCAAGGATCAATGGAATTAAGCTTATCAAGTAAATGATCAATATCCTTAAAATAGGGCCTAAAGGATTACCCATAGCTAAACCTTCAGTCATACGAAAGTATTTTGCTCAAGACAAACACGAGTGAGAGAAATAAGTTCTTCAATCTCAAAACTAAAGAAATGATATTCCTGAAGTCTCAATTTAAGACAATCCAATGCGCCATTAACCGGTACATTGGTGAAAAGCGAGTTTACATCAAAAGAAGCCATAGTTAATCCAAAAGGTTTGAAATCACGAAGCTTATGAACGAAGTCAACGGAATTTTTAACAGTGAAAGAATTGCCATTCAAAAGAGGAGAAAAGATGGAGACCAAGTGTTTAGCAAGTTTATAAGAAGCAGTATTAATATTGGAGACAATAGGACGGAGAGGTATACCAGGTTTGTGGACCTTAGGAAGAGCGTAAAATCTGGCACAGTGTGCGACTGAAGGAATCAAAGACCTTTTTGAAGAATCGCAAATGATCATTTTGTCTTATATTATAACAGATTGGCCAAGATAAAAGAGGCCCAGAATCATTTTGTACATGACATTTGAATCAAGCACATTTAACAACTCCTGTGAACTATTGAATGTTCAGTATGTTGTTATTCATAACAACATGCTTTGTTTAATGTTTTTAAATAAAAATTTTAATATATTAGTAATTAATTTTTCTGTAAGTATTTGTACTATCGTATACATACTGGGCCTCTTGTACCTTGGCTACTCTACTATATCACATTAAACTCTTGAGAAAAAAAACCACCACCGACAAGCCAATGAGCATACCTACAGGGTGAGACAATTTTAGATAATTAGTGCAACATCCTGCTGGTAGCGACCGAGTGAAGATGTTGTTATAACTCTTATTAATCAGTTATTTTGGCCACCTACCTAAATTGGCATTTTTACAACTGACTTGGGGTCAGTTTTCTATGATCTTGCATTTGATCTACTTCTAAGCAACCAATGAGTCTCCAGACTCGTGATTCAGGTAACTGATATTGTATTTAACATTGCTCACACCCATACAAAGCACACAAAATGTTGTTTGCACCATTACTTTGCAATAAAAGAAAAAACTGCCGATTTGTTTTTTTAACACAAAACTTAAGTATTCCTTAAACTATTTGAGCAGTAAAATTGAAAATGTTATAGACATAAATCTTACATTTATATAAAGATACTGATTTTCTAAAAAACAATGATAATGAAATATTTATTACTCTTCTCTTCTTTCTTGCTTTGGCTTCTACAACTTTTTTGATAGGTCTTGCATTTATTTCTCTTAGTCGTTGTTTGTATTCAGCAATCAATTCCTGTAATTAAAAAGAAATTTAATTGTAATATATTATTTGAAAAATTAACCTTTGATAAAAAATGATGAATCAGTTGTTTAAAAGACAATAAAAATGAGACTTTGCTTATTACCAAATTTCAAGTCTAAATGTATTTAATTGATTCTACTTACTGCTGTTACTGGAAGCTGTTTTCTATAGTGTTTCTTTTCATCACTTACAAACCAAGAAGGCAAATTCTCATCATTGCTTGAATACCTGCAATATTAGAAAAGCTACTTCAATATTTAAATTTATCTTCCTCAAGCATAGAGAGTTTTCTTTCTCCTTATTTTGATTCGTCAACAGGAAGACCTTTAATAATAAACATGACCACCAGCATTTACACATCCCATGAAATTTGGAAAATAGCACATGCCAACAGATCAGTATCACTTAAGTGCTTTCGGAAGTACATCAAGTTGAATACAGTAACCCCTCGTTATAATGTTCATTCGGATCTATCGTGCTTTTTCTATGTCTCCGAAAATTTTAAGTTTGAGTTCTTGAAAGTAAAAATATTGCATTTCTGAGTAAAGCCCTCTTAAACAAAGCCATTGAACAGCAACATTTACCTTTCTTCTGAATTTGCTGCAGTTAAAATCTGCAGCAATTCTCCTCCCACTCCCCAACTTAGATTCCTGCAGAATGATTCTATTCAAACCAGTTGACGTTTTACTTGTTCTTTTTGTATTCATGTTTACTGCCCAAGGAGAAAAAGTACACCTATTTCTGGATATCTTTTAGTACAGAAAGGATTCGCAATTGGCTGAACAAATCCGAATTAACCAATTAAATCCCCTTAACCAAGAAAGAGAGAGATAGGTAAAAGAATTTTCTGAGAAGAAAATGGTTACCTTTACCTTTGACATAGTTTTCTCACCAACCTCTGGTGGCATGCACAGGTCCATTCAATTTACTTGTACGTTTTGAGTTATTTCTAACGGCATCAGTTTTATCGCGCATTCGGATATAAAAACTATTCATACCAAGAGAAACTACTCATTTATCATTAGTTTGTATTAAATTGAACAATTGCCAACCTTGGAGAATGAAAAATCAAAAGATTCTGCATACAACATAAAATGAAGTTACTTCTTTTAACGCTAGAAATACGCATACGCTTAGTTCATGGTATAATAACGTAAGATATAATTAATAATATATTTCCTAAAAAAGATAAAGCCCAGGGAAAAAATACTAATTTTTATGAATGTTGGCTTAGATCAACTCAAATGTAACTTAAGATTTTCTTATGGGCGTGGCAAGTGACAGATGTCAAGTCCTCTACTACAGAAGTAAAATAAGAAAAGTTACAAATAATGATAACACAAAATTATTGATGTCTAAACAGCAGAATCACATAGTGAACGAATAAGAGCAAGTTTTACAGAAGCGGATAGCAGTCAGGTTTCCAGAAAAAATTGTGATTGCCGCTCAAAAGAGTAATAACATTTTAAATGCATAAACATTTTGCCTAATGCGTGAAATTTAGTTGTCATGGGAACTCATAGCAAAGAAATAATTATCATGATGTAAAAGATTTTTTTTTTTCACTGAACATAGAATCAGGAGATCTTCATGTTTCTCAGAAAATTCCTTGAAAATCAGGAGGCTCTCAGTTTAACCAGGAGAGTTGTCAGCTTTGCAATGGTAATAGTGTTACTTAATAAAAGTAATATTATTGCAATTATCAGCTAAGGTGTAATTGCATTGCTTTATATACCTGTTATAAGTATTTTCTATAATATCTCTTTTCATCTTCTTAGACTGCACCAGCATAGAACCAAGTGCTAAACCTTCTGGATCTAATCGCACACGTTTTTTCTTTTTTTCTTCTATAAATGAGAAATTAACCATAAAAAATACTAGAAAAACTTTAGTAAAAATACACACATCTGAAGGTACAAATACAATCTAAAGAAAAACTAAGACTTCAGATTAGATGTTAATGGAATGCCATCTTATTCTTCAATTTTAAAAGTGGGGGAGGAGAGATCTCAGAGAATATACAGTAGAAGATAATGTGTGATAAAATATCAGTGATTCTGACAGATAATCTACTAACAGTAAGTGGGAAGATAATAATTATGTTGTGTCTTCCAACAAAAGAACATAGCAAATACATTAGAGTTTCTTATTGAAGCAAATTAAATTTTATATAACAAGCATGAAACACATAACTATCATAATAATGGTGTATCAAGGCCTTGAACTTACTCTTAGAAGCAGTTTTTTGTTTTTCTTTTAGTGCTGCAGAATTTGGTGTTCCTGCTGCAAGAGAAATAATTTTAAATTTAATTAATTAACAAAACAGAAATTTTTTTTTAAATGCAAATGATTGGAAAATATACAGTGGAACCTCTGTAAGTTGACCACTTGTGGTGCAGAGGCGTAGCTAGGGTTTTCAGCGCCCGTGGACAACTGAAGATTTTGTGCCCCCCCCCCCCCTCGTGACATTGGGGTCTTAGAGGCGCCCCTAAAGAAAATTTTTAAAAAGCTTTTATACTTCCTAAATGATAAATAGCTCTAAAAAGCAACCCTTTTAACTTTCAATTTTATTAGCGACCATTCACTTTTAAGGGGAAAATGGGACATTTTGGCTTTGCAAAATGATTTGTCTGATTTCCCACGCACTCCTGTGCTACATTGCTCATTCCCAATATGATTTGTGTTGCTCCCACTTTTTTGTCGAACATATTCACACCTCTTCAAATCAAATAATTTTCTTTTCTCATTTAAAAAATAAATTTGCATTAATTTGGCGCCCCTTGACGATGCGCCCGGGGACAGCTGTCCCTCCTTGCCCCCCTCTAGCTACGCCTCTGATGTGGTGCAGCACTTTATCGTCAACTTAGATAGGTGGTCGTTGCAAAACAGATAAACAAATAAATATACAGTAGAACTTGGATAATTCAAAGCTGAAGGGACCACAGCTAAACTTCGAATTACAGAAGTCTAATATTTGGAGCTTAATTTAAGGCCCACGAATGCCCGATAATGTTTATGCCATCAAAAACAATGTCAATTATCTTTTCTGGAAAATGTCAAGGCATGTATATAAAATAATTAAACATTGTATTTGTCAAGAAAATAAAATTTATTTTGTTTATAATATAAAAGATAAAACTATAGCATATACATATGAAAATAGGAATATATAAGTAAAGTATTACTTATACGAAGTATTCTTTAGTTAAGTTTTAAAATCATGTACAAAATTACCTGCTACAGTTTTAAAACAATTTGATAAATTTCGGGTTGCTTCGCTGAATTTTATCTTTTGATTTTAACGAAGACGAAAAACATTGCCTACGAATGAGCTGACCATTCGAGCAACCAATAATTAGTCACATGTCGAAACGTACAGAGAGAGAGGGATTAGGCGTGATTTACTGTTAACTAGAGTTCAGTTTGCTGCAAACAAAAAAGTAGGATAAAATTTTAGTAGACAAAAAGTATTTCAACATACTTTTGCGGAGTTCGGATGAGAAAGACCTTCGAACTAAAAAGAAGTTGAACTTGGAATTATCCAAAAATTTTAACATTGATTTGAATACAAAGTTCAAGTGACCAAGTGAAATCTTTGAATGAAAGAAAAATTTGATTTAATGACGTTCGCAGGGTTGCCACAGAAGAAATGGAACAAAAATAGTTGCTTTAGTAGCATAAAAGCACGAAAATAGTAGCCTAAATAGTAGCCACGGCTCAATGACAAACAAGTCTTAATTAACTTGTTCAGTGATGGGTACTTACTTATTACATTCAGATCCTATATTTCTACATAAAGAGTTGCTATGAATACAGTGTAATTTATAAAAAAGCAATTGCATTTTTATATGAAATAAACACGTTTCCGAGCATTAACTTTCTAAACTGAAATAACTATTTCATATCTACCAAAGATTAAAAATATCAATGAATAAGTAGAAGTTAAAAAAAAAGATTGCAATATGAGAGAGAAGAGCAAGGTTATTAATAGAAAATAAACATACTTGAGATTTAAACACACAATAGCTGATCTCTTATTTAGATACGTGTATAGTATTGAGCTACTTGATTAATGAAATTCTAAGACCAAGAGGAGACAATATCAAAAACATTAAGTTTACTTTTTTTCACAAATTTAACAATTATTTTATAATATTGGAAAAACCATCCAATAGACAATTGCTAGAGATAATCAAAAATTTTTTAAAAATCAATTTGAAAATACATGGCAAAGAAAAAAAACTTTGGAAAAAATATTTTTTAAAACTAGATTATTAACTAGGCTGAAATATTTAATTCTTGTAATTAACTTGTATGATCACTAAAACTTACAACAATTTTGACAGAAATTATTTTATTTTCGGCCGAATTTTTCAAGTGGGCGTGACAAAATGACACCCGCGCAAGTTTGTACTACAGAAGTTGAAATGTAACAAAGATTAAAAATTATGGTAAGTTCAAAGTTATTGAGCTCTAAGATGCAGAATCTGATAGTAAATGAGCACTAGGAAGTTTTTCCGAAGCCTATGCAATCGGAATTCGAAATGCGTAAAAAATCAAGACCAAGCCTTTAAAGAGCGAACAGAAAAAATGCGTAAATTTTACTCATAGTTTGTAAAAGTTGGCAGGCTAGGCTACTTTCAAAACTTTTCATTAAAAAGAAAGAAGGGATTTTAGTGGAAAAGAAATTCTTACTTTCCAAAAATACAGAAAAAACACGTCTGTCTATGTGATGATTGGGTGTTTCGGACATATCGTTGCAATCTTTCGCCGTGCAACACAGTGGATATTGTGGTCAAGCACCACTGCCATTGATTGCCAGTGTTCGAAAGAAAAGGTAAGGGTTACAGAAAAATAAAGAGAAAAGGAGCATATCGCGATATTGAAATGCATACCGCGTGCACGCGGCACAGCTTCTGTGTTGACTACCAAATCACCCATGAAAAAAGCAAACTAACCCCTTTCATTGGCAGCAGTGTCAGCTTCATTGGCAATTGCTTCAAGGCCAGTATGAAGAGTAGGCAGTCGCTTGGGCCAAGATGGAAGTTTGAAAAATTATGGCACAATTTTCCGTGAAATAAAAGAAAATTTTTTTCTCAAAAATATTATTGGTGCATTTGGATAAAAGAATTTCAAAAGAGGCAAAAAAAAGTCGCCTAATAGTTGCCTCTTGGAAAAATTAGTTGCTTTTTCGCCCGATTTCGAAGAAAATAGTTGCCATAGTCGCCTGTGGCAACCCTGCGTTCGAATAATCCAAATTCTTCTGTAATAATAATTAGGCAGTCAATTTACAAAGGGGTTTTCACAATACCCCCCCCCCCCAAATTTGGCACAATTAAGTGGTCAATATAGACAGGTGGTTCAGTTACAAAGGTTTCCCTACATTATATAATATAGAGCTGATTCTGTTCCCGACAAAAGTGATCAACTTTGCAGGTTTTACTGTATTTTGAATAATTTCTCCAAAAGTTGAATCAATATTTTCTGAAAGCAGAAATGGGTCTACACACACACCATTATCTAAAATATTAGAATATAAATGAAACTAATGTAATATGTAAGGTCAGTCCAAAAACATATAAAATTAACAACAAGACGTGGCCCACAGTTAGCAAATAAAATTTTTACTATAACCATACATTTAAGCTAGAAAGAAGCTTAAATTTTCATCCTTTTAAAAAAGCTTTGCTACTTTTTATTATGAAAGGAATTAGAAGTGTGTGCTACTTATTTATTTAACAATCTTTGTCTTACAATACTGAGCTGTTTCATAGAAATATGAGTAAATTATTGCTTGCTCATTCCTAGAAGGAGCACTTTGATATTTATATTTTCATCCTAAATCATTCTAACTTCTTCACTCAACAGGTATTCAAATTTCTTGAATGATCTTATAAAATCTAATTCCAAAATCAATTAAATGTTGGAAAACTATTTTTGTGTTCAAAAAGTTGACTATTTTTCAACAACAATACAAATTTCATATTCTTGTATCCAAGAGTCCATACAGCAATAGTAAATGTCACACTTTCCTGACATTGCAAATGTTTCTGTTACAAAAATTTATATCACAAGATAAAATGAAGATTGTTCTTTCCATCTCTTGTTCTTATAGGTTTTATCAAAAATAAAAAAGTGCATGTTAAACTTTAGTAAGGTTAGCATTCATTTGTGGCTTTATAAAAGTTATTTTTTTAGTACTTGTGCCCAAAATCAGGTTTGAATCATTTAAATGGTGATTATATAAATGAGCAATCATTTTCGGCCATCATAAATCAAGAACATTTATAATTATGAAGGACAATTTTTAAAATTACATATCAAGAGTAATTTAACGATCTACGACGTAAGATCTAAAATCTTTCAAATATTTTTTACTTCTTAAATGCTGAAAACACTATGCCATATACTAACAATAAATTAACAACATTTCATATAAATAAGTTTGAAACTAATTATGATTGTTTATTATTATTTTTTAATTTATCAATTTATTGAAGTCTAAAGGTAAAATAAATTGTAGAGGGGGGGGGGGGATAATAAAAGTATGACATTTTTTGTCTTTAATAAGAAACTTATACTTTGTCAATAATTTCCCTCTTTTTTTTAAAACCCTTTAACACATTCGCTGCCGACCCTGTGCTAGAGCGGTATGTCAATCAGTGTCAATTACATGCGAAAGTTTACAACATTGTGTAAAGTGATGTCTCAGTTAGCCAGCCAAAAGCTCGTGTAAGAGAAGCTGCACTATTTCAATTGCTTTTCTCTTCACTGGACATTTCAGGTGTGTTTGCCGAATAGAAATTTATCCCTAAGTGGCCAGCAGCGAGCACTAGAGGATGGAATATGGTGTGAAGTGATGTCTCAGTAACAAACCATCATTTTCTTGGGGAAAGGCTGTACCTATGTTTCAACCTGCTTCAATCCACTTAGTATATTAGGTGTGTCTCTTGGTACTGCATAATGTAAAGGTTCAGCCTTAAAGCGACCGGCATTGAATGTGTTAACATATTTTTCATCATCATTACTATTATTAACACTAGAAGCAAAAAATAAGTAAGATAATTTTGGTTGGCCAACATGAACTGAAAACATATATCTAGTTAGGAATTTCTGATAGCAATTAAGGAGGATGTGATTACATTGGTTTGCTTTTTCTTTTGCTAATATTTTTGCACTCACATCTCATGAAAAAAGTAATCATATGTGAACGACAATGATTAAAAATAAATACATAATAAGAAAAGTGTTCATATGAAATAAGTGTTCATATGAAGTGTTCATATATATTCTTTGAAAGAACTTTTAAAAACATAAAACTTAGAAAAATTATTAAGCATTTTTGAATAAAAGAATTTAAGAAATTAATTAGTTTAAAAAAATCATAAAATACTTACTTGTTTTCATATCTTCTTCCATACCTGAATCCTTCGCGTTTTCCTTACCTAAAAGATAATTTATTAAAATGATTTGCATAATATAAGTTTAAATGCTTTAAAGTACAGTACCGAACCCCAAATTCAGAATCCCATAGTTCGGAAAATCTTAAAATTCGGCACTTTTCCCGAAAATTTCCGTTTTTTTTTTTTGTAAATTCAGAAAAATATTGATGCAAGAATCCATTATATTAATAAATGTCAGTAATTTTTGATTCAAATAGAAGCAATTTTGTAGATGTATTTATGCTTTATATGAACTAAACTCAGGAAACCAAGATAAAACCAGAAATCCATGAATAAGTTATTTTTTTGTTTGGTAAAAATATTTTAACACATGGCTTTACTTATATTACCTTTTTAAAAAAAAGTTACTTATTTGTGTACCAGTTAAGAAAACAGTGCGATCTGAAGTAAAGATGCGCATATTAGCGTTGATGTTTTTGTAAATCCGCCATTTTTGGTCCTGTAAATGCGCATTTTTGGTCGGGTTCTGAAATTTGGCAAATTCCGAAATCCGGCTCGCCGCCGGTCCCGAGCATGCCGAATTTGTAGTCTGGTATGCAGAAAAAAAATGGTTTTCATATGCTCAATAGGCCATTTTAATACAATGTAAAAATAAAATAAGAATGAAATTTCAAGAAAATGTTTTTGTATCAAATAAGTTTAATTTATTTTATTGTTTGATATAATTTTCGTTGTCTGAATAGCTACTTTTGCTAGCAGAAAAACCTTAAAAAATGCTTTTTTCTGAACGATAATACACTTAAGATATTGCCGATTATGTAACTGTAATATTTTTAAAGTTACTCATTCACATCTAAAAACATGTGCAGTATTTTGATATTTTGGCAACTATAATCTATAAAGCCTATTCTTGAACATTCTCTAAAGTTTATTACCAAGAATTTTACATCGCTAATCAAGTGCTTAAACAAAAAAAAAAAAGGCCTGAAAAGAGGTTCACAAAACTTGCTGCAGGGTAGATAAGTACATTGCTTAACCCTTTAAAGGGCCTTTTTTTGTAGTATCGGTATGTTAAAATATTTTTCAGATTTTGTTTTGTTTCAAAAAAGAAATTCATATAGGACAATAAATAAGATTAGCATGATTTTTTTCATCCCCCTTTGAGGGGGGATAGTTATAAGATCTGAATATTGATGAATGTGGTGGTAAATATATTTCAAAGAGTCTTTGCAAGATTCTGCCAATCAGAAAGGGTAAAATAGCTTTCTATAAACATCTATAATTTGATGAATTTGGTGGGAAGCATACTTCCCACCGCCTTAGAAAGGGTTAAAAAATAATTAACTTGAATTTTTGAGTTATAGGAAAAGGTTCAGATCTAGAACAATTTTGAGTTGAAAAGTCAACTACATGATAAAAATTGGTTGGTTAAAGCTGCATTTTTAAGCAACATTTTATGTAAGGCATTTAACTTAATTGGATCCTTCAAGAATGGTAAGCGTACTCGACGCTCATTAAAAGAAATTACTAAATAAGAGATTATCATACTTTTCCTTTCAACCGCATCTTCATTTTTCACGCTTATTTCTTGAGATCTTTTATCTACATTAGAAATGTAAATGAATTAGTCATGAATGATTTAGAGTATAGCCAATTTATATGCACAGATATAATACAAACACAATTTTTTTAAAAAGGAAAGAAAGTAGGGGATAGAGGAGACCAAATTGTTTTTGAACTTAAAAAATTGGAATAAAGGATTCTCAAACAGGGATTTGGTAATCCAATAAAATAACACTGGTTGTTATTTTATGTGTCATATATATATATATACAGTAAAACCTGTAAATTTGACCACCTTAATAATTTCTTCACACTAATATTATTAAATGCAGAGAAAATAATAAAAATATTCATTCTGTAGGAGAACTTTTTGCTCTTATAAAGTCATCAGTTGCATTCTTTTTTTTTTTTTTTTTTTTGTTGAGCAGTTTGCTTTAAGACACAAAAGTGGCTATGTTAATCTGTAGACTTTTCTGATTGCTTTTTACTTGTACTTTTTGTTTTAGCTCTGTATAATTTTCTATACACTTGTGAAATTATTATTTGAAAATATGGGTTAGTTGAGAAATTTGACTACATAAAAAAGGTTGAATGAAATCTTCTAAATTGTTTTTTAGGTTTAATTTGTGACAGAACTGATAATCTATAATCAAAACTTTGTAAAACCTATCAGTTTCTTTGTAAAATATGAATTCCTGTTGCATTGACTGATCACAAACTTTTGGTATTATATATATATATATATATACAGTGAAACCTGTGTAAGTTGACCACTTGCGGTACAGCACTTTAGTGGTCAACTTATAGAGGGTGAAGAGCTAAATCCGTTCCTGACAAAAGTGGTCAACTTAAGACAGGTGGTCTACTTACAAAGGAGGTCAACATTACAGGTTTTACTGTATATCCTTATATTTACTAAAAATTTGGAAAGTATTGGTGTTAAGACATAGTCACATGTAGATGTCTTAACACCAACATTTCGATGTCTTAAAAAAATTGTGGAAAATACAAGGATGTATGTGCACGTTATGGACTCTACCTCATGTCTTAAATACATTAAAATGTTCCTAATACAACTTTCAGTAACACATCTTAGTTTTTCCCAGCTGAATTGCCAAAGCATGGTAAAAAATTAATTTGCGGCTAAAAAGGAAATTTCAGCCGTGGCACATAATTATATTTTGTATTTTTTAAAATGTAATATATTATGTTATTATGAAAATTTAATCCATTTGAAATAAAAAATGTACATGTACTTGTGTCTTTCTTCTCCAAAGTTTCAGCAAGTAAATCCAATTCCAAATCACTGTCTTCAGGAGCATTCATGAATTCTTCCTTGTCAAACCATCTGTTTACTGTATCCTTAACTCTATCTGGTCTGTTAACAAGGTCAACAACAAGTGGATTCTTTTTTCCTTCTAAAATTGCTTCAGTGGGTTCAGCATCACTTCCAACATCATCATCACTATATAACAACAATTATTAGATAATCTATCTAAAAAATTGCACATATCTTCCAAAATCTTAATTAATTTTGAAAATTATTTTTGTTATTAATTGATTTAATTAGTTCATAGCTGGTAAACAGCATTATGCAATTTTCAAATCTGCACTAATAAATGAACATTTTTTTATTGGTTGTTTTAAAAGTTAATAAAATTTTAGAGAAATTGGAGCAGCTATATTTTGAATTCAAGTAAATTCACAATTCATATAACATCCATTAAAAATAAAAAATAGACTTTAATTTTATAAAACTTGAGTTTTAAAAAAACTCAAAATCAAAATAGATTTCTCAACTTAAAAAAGAAAAATGTAGTTATAAAATCTAAAACTCTAGTACCTTTCAAATTCAATATCACTACTTAATTCGCCATCACTGGAGTATAAGCTTTCTTCCTTCTCGGGTTCCTCTTCAACATCTGGCTCATTCCTGTCATCACGATTATATGGTGTATGTAATTTGCGAAATTTGACATCAAGAACATCATTGACATCATTATTTTGAGGCTCTAAACTAAATTCCAAATTTTCTTCATCTTCAACTTTTGTAAGATCCTATAACACAATATTAAAATTAAAAAAAGAAAATTATTATATTTAGAAGAAAAATAGTTATTTTAGTGTTAAAAAATTTCCTTAGAGAAGCATCAGTGAAAGCAATAAAATACAAAATGTCATCAACACACCTTGGGGTTTTTTATTTGTTCAAGTTTAAACAATTCTCTGTCTTCTTGAATCACAGGCTCATCATCCTTTATTATCATTTTCAAATTCATTCGATCATGAAGCTTTTTCCTCTCTTTTAAAATTTTTTTCTTTTTTCTTTTAGCTTCTTGAAGTTTCGACAATTCTATATCTTCAGCTTCTTTTACTGCTTTGTCAAGTTCCTTTTCTTCTTCATCTTCAGCTGGCTTTGAAGAAACTCTATGAAAAAAAATAATTTCAAAAACTTTATACTTTGTGTTTCAATTAATCTTTTTTTTTTTATTATTTATTCATAATAAGAATGTCAATCATCAGTGAGTGAACATAACAAGTCTTAAAGAGAGCTTCAAAATTGAATCTATACACTGTTTGAACTGAAAGAATAATTTTTTCTGAAAGGGAAAGAAAAAAGGAACTGGCAGGGTGAAAACAGAATTCTTATCAGTCAATAGTGAGGTATAAAAGAGAGTTTACTTTTTACTTATAATATAATACATCTCATCTTTGCAAAAGTTAAAAGCTGATTAAATCATCAACAAATATTTGTTTTAATTATTTGTATTAATGGTAAACAAATATCTTAAGTAACCATAAGTAGGTAAAAAATTCTAAAGTACACAAGTATAGGGGGAAAAAAGAAAAGAAAGATCCAACATACTAGCAATAACTTAATTTCACTTTTTAAAACTTAATCTTTTCATTACTTTACTGCGCTTAAAAACCTGGCAGTGACTTGTGAACATTTAAAATGTAATAATTACAAGATAACAAAGTTACAATGGCACAAGTTTTCCACTACCGTATTTTCCAGCATATAATCCGCGGATTAGGGACCGTTATAAATGATGTCACGCTTTTTTTCTGATATATTTGACACCCCTCCCCCTTTGTCACATGTCTTGCTATGTTGCATAAACCTGATGTCATACCTCTTGTTACCCCTCCCCTTGTCACAATTTCATGAAGTCCCCCCCCACCCGAAGCGTGACATCATTTATGAATGGTCCTTTACCTGTTAAAAAAGTGGAGATTTTTGGAGTGCGGATTATATGTCGCTGCGTATAATCCGATAAATTTTTTTTTAATAAATACGGAATTAAAACTTTGTAAAATCACAGATGTCAGCATGAGTCTAAAAATTCACAGCAGCTCACTTGAGTCGATACTGCTAGTGCAGGAGCGCTGAAGAGACTAGCATGTTGGGAGAAACTAGCTTCCGATGCACTTTTGCTCCTCACCTGACGTCACAGGTCACATGATCTTCGAATCACGTGATCTGATCTGCTTGAAAAAAGGCTCTTTAAATCCGAAGTAGGCATTTCAACCTATAACATGATTAAAAGAAACATTTTTCTCTTGGTACTTTCAGTGGAATCCCTTATCATTTTCTTACAGTCGGTTGTTGTTATGCATGTGAGGGGTTATGTTTTATGTATTTATTGTATAAGTTGATTTAAATTTATATTTGTTTTTCATTCAGAAATGAAAAATAATGTACCCTGGGTTTATTTGTTTAAAATTTAGTATATAGTAAATAGTTTTGAAGAATAAATATCAAATTCTAAAGTGTAACCCAATGCCCATGTGCCAACAAATATTCTCATATGGGGTGTATAGTAAGAAAGCTAGTAAACATGTGCGGATAATACGCCTCCGCGGATTATGTGTCGAAAAACTTTGTTTGGGCCAAATAATCGCAATGCAGATTATACAGCGAATGCAGATTATGTGCCGAAAAATATGGTAGTTTAAACCATGAACTTAGAAAATTAAGTAATTAAAGGTCAGTTTTTCTAAATAATAATGAAAATAAAAATAATTACTTCTTTTGATCATCTGCACCCAAGATAGCTAGCCTAAGCTTTTTTCTCCAGCTCAACAAGGATCTATGAAGTTATAAGATGAGAAAATATAAATGACGGATTTAACAATACTTATGTGCTAAAATTGATACATAAAGAACTGAATTATATTTATATAAAGTCAAACACATTCAAAACTATGCATAACAGATCACAAAGATAGAAATATAATCATACTACATACAGTTTATTTATTCACTAATTTATTACATTTTTATGCATTAACATGTAATTTGGAAAAACGGAGAAATTGCATTTAAAAAGTAGATATAATTGGGCTTAGCACAACATATAAATGATTTTTCGTGCAAGTTTGATGGTTCAAAAACACTTCAGTTTTCTCTATGAGGAAATCTGAATCCTATGTAAATTTGGATGTGGAAAGTGGGTTTGCTTCAAAAAAATGTTATTGCTTAGAACAGATTTTTCCAAACTTTCCCTGATGGCGACACCCTTTCAGTACATACAATTTAATAAGACACCTTTTCACTGATACTAGTAAAACGGATTTGATTTTATCACAACAAATGGTATTTTAAAGCAATAATTATTTCATATGTGAATTGGAAGTACAGTGTAATTAATACATTAAACACTTTTTTCAGATACAAAATTTTCCAATAATATCAAGAATTCAATGGCTCACACGGGCTTGACGACCATTACAAATCTGTCTTATATTAGGTCGGATGTAAGACAAATACACACGCATTTCTTTATCTAACTTTCTCAAACTACTACGTTTAACTTTTTTGTATTAGTCATAACAGAAAATGGACTTTCACATGAACATGTTGTAGAAAACTGCAGCAAAATTAAGAGTACCCTCCTACTTAGGTGAGGATAATCCTGCCGAATAGAAATCCAGAAGTTGCACAAATCTGATTCCTGGAACGTAAGTTTTAAAGTGCGGCTGTTCTTCAGGTCTGCCAGTTCCTCCTCTTCAGCAAGTTGAACTACACTGATTATACTGAACCAAGAGAAGGATGTTTGATATTATTTTATCATAAGCTCTTCATCCGTTTTACAATCTTGCGACACCCTTGATGCTAATACGCGACACCCTGGTGTGTCGCCACACCCAGTTTGCAAAGCACTGGATTAGAACATTTGATGCAGACAGAACATGTACAGAAAAGGATCTTCTTGTTTCTTAATTTTAAGGGCACATTTTGAACTTCTATTTGTAATTAATATTAAAGATTCCAAACATTGCCTTTTGGTACAAGAAATAGAAAAAATATTTTAAAAAAATATTTGAAATATTCCTGTTATTACTTTATGAACATAATTTAAACTTTTGAATACACAATTTTACACTGGAGAAAATCTTTGTCTAATTTTTGTTATTTCTTTTGTGCATTTTCATACTGAGGGGGGGGGGGGGGGAGAGAATTCAAAATGTTTGAATTAAAAAACATTAACAGTTGTGATCTACTAAAATATAACTTAACAATTTGAGAGTGACTTAGATAACAGTTTTCTATTAATTAACAGTTTTATTTTTATATAAAAGAGATATTTTGTTTACCATAAAATACTGAACAAGCTCCCCCCCTTTTCCACGAATTACCTTTAGGACAAAATACCGATTATCCGCACCCCTTGGATTGTCACTGAAATTAAAGAAGGAACAGAAGAAATAATTAGAAAAATCGCAAAAGCGAGCAGTTTACAAAAATCGCGATTGCAAAAGTGGACCATTCTCGAATATGAGTAAGAAAATTGCTCAATTAATCTTAAATTCAATCACTAAATTTTATTTTCATTTTTTTTCAAAATATTAATTCAACAAGTGCCCCATCCAGTATTTCCGCAAATTTCAGTAAAATTTAAGGGGGGGGGGGGCTTATTCGGTACTTTATGGTATCAAAAATTGATTTAAAAAGGCACATCTGGAAAAATTTGGAGCTTTTGACGATTGAGCAAAAGAGATAGATCAGGTAGGAGATCAGTGCTAGTGTCAGGGAAAGTAGGTCCATTTAGTTCCAGGCAAACTTCTTTTTTTACTTAATGTTAGATTAAATATTTAATAAAGTATAGGGTAAACTATAAGTGAATTTAATATAAGTGAAATGTTCAGCAAAATAAATTTTATAACTTTGACCCCCCCCCCTCCCCCCAATAGATTGCAGTTAAGAAAGTTTTACATCATGCCTCAAAACCTTAAATTGTTCTCTTTTTTTTTTTTTGTGAATTAATCTTACAAACAAAACCTTTTTTCAAAATGAAAATAACATTTAGTATCCTGAATATAAGACCAAAACAAACTTTTTGTATATAGTTTTATGAATTAATAGCCATTAAAAGTATTACTTCAAGTCACCCTTTCCAAGAACTTTGATATCTTTACAACACTGCCTGATTTCCTCAGTTGTCAATTTATGATCTCGTATATCATCATCATCAAATATAATCTATATGAAAGACAAATATAACAAAATTTGACAATTTCAAAGAAAAAGTTGAAAACACAAAGTTAAAAAAATAATGCTTCTACAGAAATACGAAAAATATCACTCTCCAGAAAAAAGACAAGAAGCTCTTGTCAAAATCTGTACACTTTATAATTAATATTCAAGAAAGCACAATTTTCAAATCTAGTTAAGTTAAAAAAAATATTAAAATCATTAAAAAAAAGCAAAACTTTGTTGAAAGCAGTATGTAAGCAGTTTTTGACCTTTATTTACAAGTAAATTTGTTATATACAGTAAAAGCCTGATATAACATGGTTGTTGGGAGACATGTTTCCCACTAGCATCATAGCTTACCTGCGTTATATCAGAATGGTATCAAAGAAGCGACTGACAATGATACAAAATGATAAAACACTCACCTGATTTTGTGAAATGTTATTAACTTTATCATTCTTTGAACACAAACTTAATCTTACACTATCTTTAAAACTTCCGAAAGTGTTTAGCGAACAGCGGCGTTCGTTTCTTTTTGGCATATTGTCTCACACTAGCAAGATGGAGCAGATGAGTACCATCTGAATCGTCTTGCCTCTCTATTTACAAATTTGCCTTCATTAACTTAAATGACTTCACTAACATGGGAACATCATTTTTCATCTCACTGTATATTATATACACAGAAATTGGAGAACTGGGAAACAGAAGACTATAAGAATTCAAATGTTTTTGCCGGAGGGCCTGCATTGGCTAGTTTAGACGGCCAAGAAAAATCTACAATTGCAAAGTTTAAATTAATTTATAATGGGCAAGAGAGAGATTTATGACTTATTCTCACATGATCTAAAGTTCAAGGAATGTTCTTGGATGGCCAGAGACTGAACATAAAGAGACTAGCAAAAAGTCAGAGTTGGCATGCCCGAGTTTGCAGCCGAAAAAAACCGGCTAGCTTAAATTAATTGATTGACATTTTTTGACATAATGCAAAAAAAAAAAAAAAAATCTGAAATGTTCTCATACTTACTTCAGAACATTTACTAAGTCTTTCAAGATGATTTTCACATGCTATGAAATCAGATGCTTTCAGTTGAGCATAAATTAATTCATCATCATCATATCCTTCTGGTTTTGATTTTGGCTTAACAATTCGATCAATGTTGTTTTTTGTTTCATCCTTTGCTTGCACATCCTTAAACAAATATGAACCATCCAGAAATTTTGGGTCAATGCGATCTGGTGCCGAGTATCCTTGACAAACTATAAAAATTTCAGCAGATTCATTTCTTGAAGCTTGAGGTTTAGTGACATGAACCTAGAATCAAAATTAAAATGCAATTACTATTTCAACAAATCTGGTTCAGTAAACAGCATTTTAACAAGCAGAGCATTTGGTTTAACCAAATACTATGCTTCATTCAAACACAAGAGGGAAAATCTAATTCATACCAATATCATGCAGCATACTTATAATTAGGCATGTGCTATGTTGTCCTTGTGTACAGGGCAACAGAATTTTGAAGGTAATAAGATTTCAGGTTAAAAAGAAAAAGGAAAGGAGAAAAAATACATGAAAAATATTTACAACTGTCTTTCTGAAGGATTGTCTTTATGGTGAAACAAGTTGTTATTTAAGATTAAGTAGAAAAGTACCAGAACGTTGGTCAATGAGCTGTTCATCATTGTTAACTGTATGTACCCAGTCAAGAACTTGCAACTTGGGTACTGTACTGGTCAGGCACTAAAACCTTAAGTAATCAAGTAAAAAGTGTTGTGCAAGATTTATTAAAGAAATATAAACTTTTTGTTTCATACCATTATATAAAATATTGTTTGATATGCAACAATATCTTATGGGCCAAACCACGATAAGATATTTCGTTGCAGAGGTAGTGTTGTAAAACGGCCAGGTAAATGCCTGGCATTTACGTGTTTTTTACAGAAATACTTATTATTTTTAAGCAGGCAAACAAACTCTCATTAATAATTGAAGATACTTCAAACCTGGTAAATACAGTACCGAACCCCAAATTCGGCATGCTTGGGACCGGCGCCAATCCGGATTTTGGAATTTGCCGAATTTCGGAACCCAACCAAAAATGGCGGATCTACGAAAACATCAATGCTAAAATGCGCATTTTTACTTCAGATCACAGTTTTCCTAACTGGTACATAAATAAGTAACTTTTTTTTGGAAAAGGTAATATATGTAAAGCCATGTGTTAAAATATTTTTACCAAACACAAAAATAACTTTTTCACAGATTTAAATAAAACGCTCCAAATTACTACACACAATTCAGCAAAAATAAATCATACCCCCCCCCCCCCCCATGGTAGTTAACCGTTTTACTATCACTTGCAATTTCATGAAAAAGAAAATGGAGCTACATCTAAAAAAGTATTAGCAGAGAAGTCGAACCAAAATGCCAAGCCATTTGTACAAATTGCAAGGGTTACTGGGCGCCATTTATGACCACAAAGGAAAAAATAGAGCAAGTTTCTTTATCTTTCTTTCTTTTTTCTTTTTTCAGGGAATAAAACTTGAAAAACAAACTTTTAAAAATTTAAGGAAAAAAATAATTTTTTTATAGGGGAAAAAGATGCTTAACTGAGCCCAAGAAATCAATTTTCACTTTTCAACAAAGTAGGGTTTTCTGGTTTTATCTTGGTTTCCCGAGTTTATTAGTTCATATAAAGCATACAATATTGCTTCTATTTGAATCAACATTTACTGGCATTTATTAATATAATTTAACAGGTTCTAACATTAATTTTTTTTCTGAATTTACAAAAAAAAAAAAAAAAAAAAAAAGGAAATTTTCAGGAAAAGTGCTGAATTTTAGGATTTTTCGAACTTTGGGATTTTGAGTTTGGGGTTCGGTACTGTATAATGTAATTTTTTGAAATTTATTTGTTAGAAGTAGTTATTAATATTGCCACCAGCAGATATTTTTTTTTCTAAATGTTCTGGTTGAAATGATTTTAGATTACTTATTTCGTGTTTTTTTTCTGCTCATTATAGATGTCATTATAGAAAGTTTTAAGTAAAAACTCATTGAGAAAAATTGTCTAATACTGCAATTAAAGCTTCACTTGTAAAAATGCCTGATTTTAAGAACATATCTTTCAGGGTGCGTACGCTTTTGGCAAAATCAAAAATAAGGACTTTCTAAGGACTTTTTAAGGACCTACAAAAAATTTTAAGGACCTCACAAATTTTTCGAAATATACAAACTGTTATCTTTATTTCAAAAGGGAGAATTATTGAAAGAGGAAATTGATTTAACATCGTATTTTTATTAGGAACACAACACAAACTTTTATGGAGCTCTCTTTGGCTTGTTGCTTTTCTAATGTCCAATACAGTCAGGGAGTTAAATAATTATTACAGCTAGTAATAAGAAGCTCACAACATAAGTATTAATCATGTATAAGTAGGCTTGCCATATTTCCCGGTTTTACCGGGACAGTCCCGGTATTTTGCTCTTGTCCCGGTGTCCCGCCCAGTTTTATCAATGTCCCGGAAACGGCTGTAAGATGTTAAAAGTAATGAATTTATGTTTTTAAGAATCTTTTATGAAGATATTGAGAATCTTTGACAGAGCATTAATGAGGGAGTCCACTGCAAGAGCATTGATTGTATGTAAAATAAACTTTGGCGTTTTCTTTGCTCTGACTTTTATGAAGTCAAGCTTAACAAAAACATCTTGAAAAAAGTACATTCAAGTCAGAGATATGAGTGATTTGAAAACAAAGAATAACATTGTTAACTTATTAATTGCTTTTTTAGTTTGACAAAAATGTTTTTTTTTTTTAAATGGTTTTAGTAGTTAGACAACAGTTGTAGTTTAAAAAAAAAAAAAAACTTAGTAATTAATTGTTCAATTAAACAATTTTATCAAGTATTTTAAACTTTATTTTATTAACACTTCTTTCTAAATGGTAGACCAGAAAAAATTCCCATAAAAAGGAAAAAAAAATCTTTTTCGGAAAACTAAGTAGCAAAAATTCCTTTTATATTTTTAAAGGTGGGTAGACTAACAATTTAGGGTTAAATATTCCCCACTCCCGTTAGTTGCGAGGCTTAGAAAAAAAGGTTTAAAACTCACCATTTTGCTTATACATTTTTTTAAAAATTTCCCCAGTCCCCCCCCCCCCCCGCCACTGGGGGGTATTCTATACTCCAGACCCCCAGTATGCCCATCTCATATTAATGTGTCCCGGTTTCACTAACCAAAAATATGGCAAGGCTATGTATAAGCAAATTATCATGATATGAAAAATTATCAAAAATGGTTAGTGCTATAAAATACAAGTCAAATAAAAAACAATTTAAATAAAAAAGAATGTTAAAGAAAACGCTGCATTTTGTCTTGAGAACTTGTGTTTAATTTAGAATTTTTTTTTTTTTCATTTTACTTAACTTATGTTGCCAGCATCTCAATTTCGGCTCACTTAAATTTTTATCTCTGCCATAAATAATTTTTTAAAAGAATTTAGAAGAGCTTGCAAAAATTCAGAAAAAACTTTTTCAACTTCAGAAAAGTATTTCATTTTGAAAACAACATAAAAAGTAAATGGGGTTATTCGTTTAAAACTTTGTACATTCATTACTCTCAAATAGTAACTACCAAAATTTAACTAAAATAAAGTTTCAAAAAATTGAACAATTTTCTCTTAAATACAAAATAAAACAAGCAGACTACAAGCTGCAAATACTAAAACAACTGTCAACTTTTTAAATAATTGATATATTTACAGGATGCAAAAAGATATAAGTCTCAAAAGCTGTGTTCAATTTTCGGCAAAGCAAGTGCTAGATGTTTTCAAGTTTCCGAAAAATAGGTTTTACATTTTCGCGTTATAAGTTATTAAACTTCATGTAAATTAATAAATGTCTTTTTAAAATTTTCTTGTTTTGTAGTTCAATCCCTTTAGATAAAAATACTTGTACATCAACTTGAATAATCGGATCTTTTTGCAAAAAATCGAATTTTCGAGTTCACAAATACAAACAGAAAAACTAGGGGAAAACGAAGCATTAGGCAATTACGGTGTATAGGCTTAAGAAGAGGTCGATTCCTTCAATTTACTGCAAATTAAGAAATTTCACGAGATACAAATTTTGATTAACGCAGCAAATATCCATCATCTCCCACACAACAAAATCCCACAGCGAACGATCGTGAAGACAGATCGGTCGATAAAAATTTACTAAATATTAAAACATTGCTTTAAAACAAATTTTCGATACGGGAATTTATTTGATCTAAAAAAAAAAACAATGGGGGAACAAACTATTTAGCGAAAGATCAACTGAAAAGTGATCGGGGGAGTTGGCAACTCGGCGCTAATTATAGTGTAAGACGTAAGGAAAATGATAATAAAAATAAATCATTCTTTTACCTTTAACATTATAAATAAGCGATAATCATACATGCGATTGGTCAATTGCAAAAAAAGCTTGAAAGTTTTTTTTTTTTTTTTTGCCTACATATTAGTTAAATGTATCTCTTTTATTGAGCTAGATGTCAACAATATGCTTCTTTGAAGTATTTCCCCTTAAATTAAAAAAAAGTTTCAAAAGCAATATTTATTTACCGATTACTTGTTAAAAGCTGCTCCTACTTGTTTTATTGATAATTGTTTAGAATGTACATGATTTAGTAACAATTTTCATGCAAAAAAAATATTTATTTATTTTGTAACTAAACTTCATAAATAATATCGAATCCCAAATTTGAAATCCCGAAATTCGGCCCTTTTTCGAAAATTCCCGCCTTTTGTTTATTTATTAAACTTTTTCCCCTCGAGTCCTTAAAAGTCCGTTTTTCAAATTTTATTCTGCCATGTAGGTGGGTACAAGTTTATTTTAACTGAATTGGGTGTTGTAATTTAAAGCATTTTATCAAAATCCATGAATATATTTTTTTGTTTTGTAAAAATATATAACACATCAATTTAGTTACACCTTTTCAAGAAAAAAGTTACGTATTTATCTACCAGTTGATAAAGCACTGCAATTTGAAGTAAAAATGCGTTGATGTTTATGTCAATCCGCCATTTCGAGTCTCCGAAAGCCGCGGTAGTACCGGTGCCGAACAAACCAAATTTGAGGTTCGATTAAGTAGTTGAAATGAAAGAAGTTTGATTCTTGTGAAGAATACAAAACACTGGGAACAGGAAACATGACAATTAATTCAATTTTATAATAGTTACTGATAAATTTCAAATGTAGTTATTACTGTGATTTACGTAATATACAATTAATCATAGTCAGCAAAACAAAAGTATTTTAATCATTCTTACTCGCTTGAATAATTTCTTGAAAACCCACACTAGAGAGAAGTAATCCTTAGATCGAAACACTTTAGTGATGAACCATCCGCCTTTTACTAGCACTTCTGAAGCAAGTTTTAAGGCATGCAATGTCAACTGATCTAAATTTAAAAAACAACGCTCAGTAAATATGCACTTATTCCAAAAAAATAATAAAAATTCATCTAAGAAAATTACTTTGTATGAATGCATCATGCAGCCAGCTTTTGCCAACATTAGGTGCACCATCATGAAGAACTGTATCAACTTTGAATGTCTTCAGCTCTCTTTTCAGTGTCTGTTAAATTGATAAAATAAAACAAAATAAAATAATATATATAATTAACCAAGTAGCAAACAGTAGAGTCCCTAAAACTTGGTTTAGTGTGGACTGAAGAGTGGCCCAGTTTAGTGTTTATTTTTTTCAAAAAAGGGCAGGGTGCATTTCTTAAAAAGGGCCCCTTTTCGGAGAAAATGGGCACTTTCCTAATGCCTCACAAAGTTACTTTTCTGTTCTAAACACGGCAGGGCGCATCAGCACGTTTTGAAAAAGGGGCAGGGCCCCACACCCTTTGAAAAACGCGTAACAGGAACACTAGCCCAGTTTGAAAATTCTGGGTTACTGGGAATGGGGGTAAAATAGAATAAGTACATATGTTTCCTTAGAAAGTACAGTACCGTATTTGTAGTACTGTTTGCTTGAGAATACAACAGAGAATAAACTGCCCAAATACCCTTAATCCTGATGGGTTCCTCGCATTTTGATTACACTGAAGAAATGCTTGGGGTAATTTTTGACACCAAGTTTCCTTCAATTACTTTATTATCTCATGTTGCATGTAGTTTTAAATTTACACTATTTAATGATAAAAAGAAGAAAAGTAAAAACACAATCAAAGTAAATTAAGTATAATGCATTAAAAATATGTTAATTTTAAAAGAAAACATAAAATAACTAGAGATTCATGTGCAACTGTTATAGACCTTTAACAAATGATTTTTTGCAAGTGCATTTGAAACACCTTATAGCATTTTTCTTTACATTTTCTCTCCAGTTAGCTCTCATGGACGAAAGTTGCAATATCCTCTTTTTTTCTCTCTGACTTTAGAGGTTTCACAAGCAAAAAATGCAAACTTAAGGGAAATAAAAGAAAAAAAAATTCATAGCATTATTTTATATTAAAAAAAGAGAATAAAAGTGGCAAAATGTCATCAAACACGAATGGTTAGTTAACAATATATATTAAACTAGAATCGCATTGGGGTCTGCCTAAGGAACCCACAAGAGTTAAACAAAGGAAAAGCATGTACTTTATGAAAGCATAAAGCCTTTACTACATGAAAATTAATGAATGAACAGTTGTCTACAGGTAATTTACCTGATAAGACAGATCTCAGAAAAAATGAAGCATCTGGAAGGCATACAATAAAGTTGGTCATAATGAAAATTAACTATTCAACTTTGAAAAAACTGGGTACTTTTCAAAAGATACGTGTAGAAAGTAGTTTTGAAAAAAATGTTCACTCTGCCAGGGTGTTGCTAAGTTATTTGGACTGCTGGTTTGCAAAGTGCGGAGTTTTCGGGACTCTACTGTATGTAAATATTAAAGTAGAAGAAAAATTTATGTACCGTAAAAAAGTTAAACAAATGAAATAAGAGAAAAACAAATAAAATGAAATGATACAAAGTCAAAACACTGATTTCACACAACTGTCCTTACTGCTAAGAATACATGAAATACAACATTTTTGCACGAAATAAATTGTTGTTTAGTCAGAAAAACTGGGTTTATTAAATATTTTTGAAGTTATTCCATTCACAAAAATTAATTAATTATAAATCCAAATAAAAAAAAGTTTTATGTTTAATTTTGTAACATAGAGAAATTGATGCGTTGACAATTTTAGAAATTGGTTTCATTTTTTTTTTTTAAACTAGAAATCCTGTTGAAAAAAATTAACATACCTGTCTGCATTTTTCTGTAGTTATATCTTCTTGAAAAGTCATAACATTGGGAAGTGGCCTTATAGGTACTAAATCAATACCTATAATTTAAAAATTTTAAAATTATGCCTTGTTTATCTTGGACCTTAAAATATAAAGTTAAACAATATTTTTTGATCTAATTAAAGATGCAACAATTATACTTTATAATGACAACTTGATTAAAAGACATCAATAGGGAGTCTACATTTTATGCATGGTACCAGTCAAGGTTAGAAAAAAATCATGCTTTTAAAATTCAGATAAGAGTTTTTCATTTACCGTAAAGTACTGCATAAGCGCCCACCTGAATTTTCGCGAAAATATCGGAGGGGGTGCTTAAACGGTACCAGAGAAAAAAAGTACTAAATAAACCCCATAATAAGTGCTATAGTGCGTCAAATGTGCAAAAATCGGAGGTGGGCCCGCAAAAAAAAAAAAAACTTGAATCCGGGGAGCATAAATTCAATAGCGGAAAAAATTGAAAAAGCAAGTAAAATCCATAAAAATCAATACACAAAAGTATTTTTGCATGACCATTTTTCTTTCAGCTTTTTTTAGATGAAGAGCAAGTAGGGAAACAGCAGCGGTGCTAGCGCCAGCTCATATTGACGCCCGTTTCCTTCCTGAACTTCCCTGTTGCAGCAGCTCTGAAGAGAACAGATTTTTTAAAAACAATACGTAGATTCGATGCTCAAAGATTTTTTAAAGCATATAATCAACTTGTTGTTAAATAAGGTCGGAAATATGAGGTTTTTTAAAAAAATACTGTAGTTTAAAAAAGTTTCGTTTTTGCAACAGCGAATTTTTTTTAGCTTTTATTTTGAATTAAAATAATAAATAAAAATTTCATATTTAATTTATTATACCCTTACTGGGCATTCCCTATTTACTACTGTCCATGTAATCCATATTGCGAAAAATTCGCGAATCTGACATTCGGCCAAGAATTAATCATTTGATTTTTGCTTTTAAATATGGGATTTTGGTTTTAATTTTTCGCCAAATTGTTATTGAATCAATTGTTAATTGCATTGGAAAAAAATGTCTTGCCATAAAGGAGAACCCTAAGAGTTATCTCCAAACGCCTGTCAATCACACAAAGGAACCCTTCCGTTGTGATAAAAACAAAGGATGACCCGCATTCTTTGGCGGTATAGGCGCAGCATGGTCCTCCTAAATGACCTCCATAAAAAAAAAAGGCCAAGCAAGCCTTGAGGCAAGGAGAACTAATATGATTATCGGAATTCAGATTTTTTTCTTCCATTCCCCCCTCCCTGGGGAGTGCTTTGTTTAGTTTCTGCAATTCCCAGGGAACTTATAATCCCTTCTGGGAACTGATAATGGAAGGCATGAGTTTCTCTTGGTCAGGGCAATGAGAATCAAATTTTAGGGGAGGGGGGGGGGGGGCGACTGTGCGGTACTTTATGGTAAATTAACCGACTGATTACTTCACCATTAAAATAAGTTACTTAAAATCACTGTCCCTTTCAAAAATTGTGAAAATATTTCAGAAAATAAAATTTTGATACAGCAAAACCTAGTAAATCATACTAGATAACTAGACACATTTTCCACTCTGAATTGAACAATGGTATATCGTACCTGCCAACATACTAAGGTAAGAATCATGAAGATATTTCTTAAATTTTCATATGAATTTAGAAAAAAAAGGAGAATGGTAGATGATTTTCTATGACTGGAAAGAAATCACCATTAAATGTGTCAATGAATTACAAAATTTAAATATTGAACAAAAAGTAAAAGAGGAAGACAATCAAATTAATTATCTTCAAAACTAGGGATGCACTGATTAATCAATGGTAATTGAAATCGGCTGTTTTGTCACTTATTTACAGATGAATCAATTATTTTTTTAATTAAAATTACTCTTTTATGTCAAGGAAAAGTGTTATTATTATTTATTAATGGTAATATATATATATTTTAAAATGTAAGATGTTATGTAATATCAAACATTTTGAATGAAATATTATTGAAAAAAAAAAAAAAAAAAATAGCTGATGCTGACACTATTTTAAAAATATTAAAATTTTGTTATGTACATTTGTAATGTCCCTGCACCTAACAAAATTTTAATATTTTTTAAATAAAAAACTATTGGCCCCATAAAAAAAAATAAAGCTAATGCTACACTAGGTGTACAATGTACTAAAAAAATTTGAACACTTTTTATTAGTATTTTTATAATTAAAATATAAATGCAAAAAAAATTTGATATGAAATGTCCCAAACTTAACACATAAATACTGTGGAATGACCTATACATAACTTAACTGAGTATATAATTCTTACCAATAATAAGACTTGACACTGGCATCGCTTGTTGAGCCACTTGAAGCCATCCTCCAGGTGCAGCACATAAATCAACTAAAACCCTGGATTTTTGCAGGAATTCAAATTTTCTGTTGAGCTGTATCAATTTAAATGAAGCTCTGGATCGAAAACCTGAAATTCATTTTGCATTAATATAAATTTAAACACAGAAAAAATATTAATTAGACATGAAGTTCTTACCGAAATGTAAGACAACTCCATGTTTGTTTATTTTGAGATATCAAGCCTTTAAGTCTAATGGGAGCTGGAAATTCTGTGTAGTCCGTGGGCCGAAGTCTCAAAAAGAGCTTAAAATTAATTTTCGTTCCGACTCTTGAGGGGCAATTTTATTTTGCCAAAATAACGCATAATATTGGCTGGTAAATGTAAATTCACAAAGTTCTCCAAAATATGATTGTCCATTAATTCACAGTAACCAAAGTTATGAGGAACGATTTCATTTTCACGTTAGCGCATGGATATCCGAAAAAGATAGCACTGTCACTAAAAAAGCAATTGACCAATCAGAGCAACAGGAGCGGCCCTCTGTTTACGTTTTAGTAGTGTGTTCACTGTCTGATTCTTTGGAGTTATACAATTCTTTTTGCTTTCACTGTTTTTTTTTTTATGTTAATGCTTTTAAAAAATTGTCAATTGCAGTTTTAATGTAAGGGGGTATGTTAGTTCATTGACAATAATTTTTGAGTTGTTCATGCAACTTCAATAATTTATTTAAATAATTTTTATTTAAACTTTTAATTCCGTAGGGGAAAAATAATAAAATCCCCTTCATAAAAAATGTCAATCGATTTAATTACTACGTCACTGAAAATATTCTTCCCTTTAAAAAAATCTGGGGATATTCTATACCATTCCAGACAAATATGCATCAAGGACGTAGCCAGATTTTTTTTTTTTGGGGGGGGGGGGGGGGCTGACTTTGAAACACTTATGTTGAGGAAAGTTTCAGGGAGGAATGTATGCTACATTGCGAAAAAGTTCCGGATTTCGGGGGAGGCCCGAAATCCAGACAACACAATACCGGCCCGTGGGCCCCCCCCCCCCTCCCCTCTGGATATGGCCTTGATATGCATTAAGGGGGGACACAATCTCAGGGCACAAATCAGCTTTTTCACTTTTTATCTCTTCAGAAATCGCTATGACCCGTTTATAAAAATTTTGGGTTTTAAGAGTTAATATAAGCAGTAGTCATACGGGGTAATTCCTGGTCACGCCTTTTTTAGTTTTATAAACTGGTATAACAAAGTAACTGCTAACTGAAATATGACAAACGCTCCTTAACCCTACACCGTGCAATTTTTCGTTTCTTTGTAAAGAAAAAAGAAAGAAAAATTGTGTTTGTATGTGCTAGTTATAAGTAGAAAAAATAGTAAATTTTTTTTTATTAAATTCGGAAGAATAGAATCCGAGGAAATTTGACATGTTGTTTAAAAACAACACCGCTCGTTTAGGGGTAACATTAATAATTTTTTATATAATCATTTTAATAAATGAAACAAAAATTAATAATAAATAGGTATGCATTATAATCATAAAATAGTAAAATTTATTAAAATAATTTATTTTATTATTATTTATAAATTGAAAAAATATATCAAAGTAAAAATTTGCCCATGTAACTATTAATTATTAGTTACATGTGCAAATTTTTTACTTTAATTACCAATAAAGTTTAATAATTTCACTAAAAGGTTTTAAACAAGAAACCTAACATCTGTAGGGGGTTTGATGCAATAATGCTTGTTTCTTCTTTGGTTGAGCATCAATTGATTTTAAAACAAAATTCCTAAAAAATAATTTAGTCAACCACTTTACACTAATTCGTTATATAATTACAAGAATAATCTTTCAAAAGATACCAAATAAAGTGAAATAGAACAACCAGAGACACCTGTTCTTGTTTACACTGCAAATAATGCAGGAGCACAAAAAGGTCCCCCCGAATGCGCGGTGTTGTTTTAAAATAACAAGTAAAGGCGCCTTAACATGTATTTTTCACGAAAATTTTCGGACAACTTATATTTATTTTATTTTAACACTATGTAAGCAATTAAAGACTATTTTTCAAAAAATGTTGCTTAAAATTTGTAAAAAGAATTAAGAATTAGTTGTTTTTTGTACAAAATCAACATGTGTTACGATTTGTGAAAAAAGATGAAGCTTGAGCCCAGTTTACAAGATCTAGGGGAAACTGTATTAACTAATATGATCTTACATACAAACAAAAGAATCACTTGTTAGAAATAATACAAAACAAGAGCTTAATGAACGAAAATGAGAGATGTTGTTTAAAAAAAAAAAACACAGTGCTGTGTCGGGGGTAACTATTCTATTTCATGTTGGAAGAAAAGATTTCTTCCTCGCCTCGATAAGTGAATTAGTGGTATCAGAAATAAAGTTCAAGGACATGAACAATAATAAACTTTGCTTTGATAAAACATGTGTCAAACGTAAAGCTGTAAATAGTGCCTTGAATAAGATGGGAAACCCCCTACCCATTTCAATGCCAAATGCGTGTATATTTATGTGTCTAAAAAAAAACTCTCTCTTGCTAACATATTTCCGTTTAACAATGTAGTGTAAAATTTAGCTCGCAATGTAAAAGATGCAATATTTTATTCAATAACGGAATGGATACTTAAATGGAAGACAACAAGGACTGAGGCAACTGTGAGCTAAGTCCTCTGATGCGTACCCAATATTTAAATTACTGCTGAATTAGAAATGTACAATACAAATATAACACAGAAAGCAGCGCTCCATACGCACGTAGAATATCAATATAACACATGTGCTAATAATATATCTTTCTATTATTTTATTGTGCACAATGTAAAAAAAATATAGATTTTCAGAAATTTTGGAGGGAAAAATATGTTACTTACTACTACAAAAACATTTTGAAAACATATCGTCTCCAAAAATCATGCCTTTTTTAAAGATCCATACCAGTGCTATATTTAAAACAAAATAATTCTCGTTTTATATTACAAATAGCCTATGCTTTTGAATCCAGTGCATATATTTTGTCTATATTTAAATACATTGGTCGCAAGAATTTATTACAAGAGCCTTTTTTAAAATTAAGTTTAAAATAGAATGATAGCAAGGGTCGAAACCTTGTTTACAAACAATGATGTCAGCGACTGATGTTACAGTCAGCGTGATTGGTTAGCTTCGCGGAGCAAAAAATAATTCGATGATTTCATTGGAGCAGAGTACGAATACATCGAAAAAAGAGTGCAAAGAAAATCTCTTGTTATTAAGTTATGGCCAAGTATTTTTTGGAGAACTTAATAAAATTAGAATTACTAGAACATTTTAAATAGTTTCCTTCAAAGAAAAAATTGCCCCCAGAGCATCGGAGCGAACTTGAACGATAAATGCATTGGGCCCACGGACTAGTGGTTGAGATACTTTATATTCTACTTTTGTTGGTAGCAGAAAAAATCTGGGGGATTATTCTGCTGCCGTTCATCGCACCAAATTTAAAATATGGTAAGAAAGGACTTGTATGAATATGAAAGAAAGGCTGACTCAATTTTTTAAAGAAGTGGAGTTGGTCCACTATTCAAAGAAGTCCTTCACAACTTCACATAATAAAATTTTTAGGTAAGGAATTGCAATGAAAATGCAATTAGAGCTTTTGAAGAAAAACACCATGAAATTCAAATGCCAAGTGATCTTATTTGAATCAAAGTACTTCATTTTTTATTGGGAGCACAAGCATGCCTAGCATGCTATATTCTCTTCACAATAATCAATTTCACATTTCACTTCAACTGCTTGTCACAGAACTTTATGTATGCTCTTATAAGACTTTTCACAATTAAGCATATTACATCTTAAAGACCATCCATAAATGATGTTGAGCTTTTTTCCCATATATTTGATCCCCTGCCATCCTTTGTCACACTTCAACATATCCCCCTCCCCCCTTGTCACATTCCACGCTATTTTGAAAGCATGATATCACAATTCTTCTTACCCCCCCATCCTCCTTGTTACAATTTCAATGAACACCCCTCCCTCTCAAAGCGTAATATCATTTACGAATGATTCCTTAATAGAAGTGAAAAAACCAACAGAACACACCCAAAATTCGTATTCCACATACTGATACATAAGATAATCATCAAACTTTTTACACTACAAACAGGTTCATTTACAACATGAATACAGCAAATGCATACTCTAGAACAGGGATGCACAAACTATGGCACGCGGGCCAAAATTGGCCCGCTAATATAGTTGATAAAAAAGAATAATTGTAATAAAATAATAATTAAAAAAAATATGAAAGAAAAAAATAAGTGTAAAAAAATGTAAAATTCCCGGTTTTCTGGTTCCCGGATAAGAGGTTCTGTACTGTATTACTATGCCAATTTAACTAATAAGATTTTGTAAATGGTGGAACTACTGTGATATAACCCCCCCCGTGGCGACTTTTTCGTTGCCGCCAAGAAACCGTCGCCAACAACAAGATTTTTATGTTGCCAACTTCAAACACAATACAACACTCTTGGCGATGATTATATCGCTAACAATGTTACATCATACACATAGCAAACATGTCAAGAAAAATCACTAAAAAACAGTAAAATACCAAAAATTGCAAATTATATCATAGACACAATATCAACGCTACTATGTAGAGCACGTACAGCATTTTTCAACAGCAATTCAATATATTAACGGATCGATAATTACTCGAAAAATAGAATTATTTACTTTACAAACACTCAAACTTGAATAAAAACCCTTTCTTAAAAGAACATGCAATTTATGCCCAATAATAACTATTGCAATGATTCATTATTGAATAAAATGATATGCATTCTTTAATGAAAAACATAATTAAAATATTGCGCAATTCAATGCAAAACGAATGTTTATTAAAGCTGTGGGAATTTTAAATAAGAGACTCCATTAGAAAATATATAACATTGATCAATTAAAGCACATATTACATCAATCTATTGGAAACCTACACTAAAACTAGCATAAAAACTAGACAACAAAATTAATAACGGTCATCACTTCAAGTACATTTTGTCTTAAACTATTGGAAGCCAACATTAAAAATACCATAAAAACACTTCGTTGAAAGAACATGCATTTCATGTACAATAATGACTATTAATTATTATTACATAAAATGACATGCATTATTCAATGAAAAACATAGTAAAAATATCGCGCAATTCCACGGAAAACTTCAAATACATTTTACATTAAACTAACGGAAACCCACTTTATCAAAACTAGCAACGCCCCTAATTACTACAGCTAATATTTTAGAACAATTGAAAATTCATTGTTTTATAACCTTCCAAACACATAACATAAGCAGATAATAAACTAACAAAAATAAAGAACTCACTTTAAACCAGTTGGCTTTTCAATGTTAATCCCAAATAGCATCAAACTTACAATCCAATACGACGAAATGGTCCGAAAATTACCACTTTATTTTTCTTTGCTTTTAGTCACAATTAACCAAACTTATGCACTTATCAACCAAAACAATTTCGTACTTCAGATAGCACAAACTACAAACCACGTTTCCGTCAGATTCGAAAAATGGCGCCTTAACAAACTAATATGAATTCGTTCATCTCGCCATAATACAAAACAATTGAACCAAATTAATTCACTTTAACACTTTACATTCTTCCTTTAGCAACAGGAAATATCTCCACAAACTTTAACGATGAAATAAACTACTAAAAAGCTACCTATTAGTAACAGAAAACTTTCTAAAAGTCCAACCATCACACCCTAAAGTTGGCGAAAAAATATCACCAACCGAAAATCATTAAATTGGCGTGCTAGCTCGAATGTCGCCAAGGGGAGACTATATCACAGTAGTACCTAAATGGTTAGTTAAAAAAACAATTCTACTAGCCAAATTGACTAGTAGCAATGAATGAATAATATCAATATGAATAATTAGTTTACTTTATAAAGTGTAATTTATCATCAAAATTTAAAAATTGTTGATATATATTTAGAAAAATTTTATTGTTGATATGTATTGAGGAAATGAATTAATAAATAACGATCAATTTCTAATCTGCAGGAAAATTAGTGGTTACAGGATTTAAATTTAATTATATGCCATCGAACAAAATAATAATACAGTATGGGACCTCAAATCCGGAACGCTCGGGGTCGCGATCTTTCCGGATTTTGGGTCCTCATTAAAAAAAATTTTAAGTAGCATCAGAGCTCATATAATTTGCTCTGGAACTTTTTACTAGCATTTTGCGCATTTACAGCATTTTTATTATCGTATATACATGCCTATAAGTCGCAAAATTTAGCATAAAAAACAAAGTTCGAGTAGGCTTACATTCGACACAAAGCATCGAAACATCCAGACTTATAACGATGTTATTTTAACCTCTTTAGTTAAACAATAAGAGAAAATAATTCTGTCAAATTTTGATATGATTTTATATTCTCTAGCCACTAAATTGTAGTAAAAGATCAGACTATCGGGAAAATGCGAGATACAGAATTTTTGATTTAGCAAATGTCCGTATTGTGCGAAAATTAGAGCTCATTAAAAAAATAATAAATATAAGAAAACTACATTAAATAAAAAAAGCAAAATTTAATGATATTAACTCAGAATTAGAGCAACAATTAATAAAACGAACCCTTTTCAGAAAATCACGAAATATATTTTTTTTTTCAAAACAGCACATTTCCAATCTTAAACATGATCATTTACATTACATTTTATTTTTCTTCTCTTTAAAACGCATTTTTCCCAAAAACAAGCAAAATATTTCCCGATTCCTTTTATTCAAAAAAAAAAAAAAATTTTTTTTGTTTGCGGCTGATTTTTTTTCGAAATTCGGAAAAAGTTTCGTATTTTGGCACTTCCAGATTTTGAGATTCCGAAATTGGGGTCCCATACTGAATCTTGATTTTTGATAAAGGAACCCGTTTAACTTTTTTTTAATTATCCATGTAGCAAGGTATAAATTTAATATTACTATGCCAATATAACTAATAAGATTTTTAAATGGTTAGTTAAAAAATGAATTCTACTAGCCAAATTGACTAGTAGTAATTCTGAATCACAAAGGTTTAACGTGATGTACAGACTCATAACATTTGGATTTTGCTATTTAATATATGTGTTTATTTCTTTTGTACTTATATTTGCACTTTTAGTAATTTTCCCATTTTAACTCAATATGTATTTTAAAATTTTACATTATAAAGAAAGTTATAATTTAGAGAATAATGCTATGTTTTTCTAAGTTTAAATTACCTTTTTATTTTCCATTTGTTTCATTTTCATAATTTCCACACATTTTTGTAAAAAATTTTAGTATTCCTCTTTTTTGCCATTTGACCAATCACTTTATCGATATATATAAATGTTGTGCAATTAATTGTTTAGAAATCTTATACCTGATTTTGTTTGAATTCATCTACATTAATTTTTTAAAACTTTTATTTAATAATCTGTTCCCGAGTACAGTAATTATTAATGCATGTAATTTGTACATATTACCTCTAAATAAAAACTGAAATACACCCTGTATTTTTATGAATAAAACATTACGTTACTTTGGCCCCCAACCTGATAAATTCTAATTTTTTGGCCCTTTACTCAAAAAAAAAAAGTTTGTGCATCCCTGCTCTAGAATGTGGCAAAATTTAGGGCTGCCAAATTTGGTTGGTATCGTGTCAAGTGGACGTTACTTGTGCAAAGACAAATATATTATCAAGTGCAGGCTATAAATGGTAAAAGATTATTTGCAATGACATATTTCATTTTTAATTTTTTGCATCAGAAAGAATTCTATGTGACATTTTACTTTGAAAATGTGCAAATTTATCTTTTAAAAAAAACGATTAATCAAGATCTGAAACACTTGCGAAATCTTATTTGAAACTTTGTAAGTTCTATCAAGCGAAGTAATTGACTTTAAAAAAGATTAGAGTTTACCTCACCTGCTTCTAAGATAAAATATTACCTGTTTCTTTAGCAAGTCTGTAAAATTTATCCTTCCTCTGCTTTCCAACCTTCGACTTTTTCGGCATTTTCGATCACAGAAATAATAGCCAACTGCTGAAATTTTTTACTTAATTAACTAATTGGTTGAAAATATATCTTACATAAAAACCATCATATTGTGTTCCAAGAGTTAATTACACTCCTTATATAAAGAAATATATTAATTATACGACGACAAGACCAAACACGGAACACGCGGCCAAAATCCAAAAGAAAACAAATAAGGTGGTGATGCCATGCAATTAGTGCTAATGTTGAATGTTTTCTTGTTTTATCAAAAATGGAGTCCAACTAGAACCTGTTTACGTTTTACTAAAATTTAGATAGAAAAATGCTAAAAATTACAAGAAAATTGAATAACATGCTTAGATGCAAACAACTAGCAAAACATTCCCAATCATTAATATTATCTGACTTTTCTTTTTTTGGTTTTATTTTTGAGGTGGTCATTTGTATTTCTATTCTACTTTGGCATCATGTAGTTTGACTTTAAAGGTCCGAAGTCCGCGAGGGAGGGTCGAATTTTATTAATGTTATTTAGAATTATTTAATGAAACGCAAAGTTAGCAACATCTGTTAAATTATCAGTTTTTTTTTTAAACAAACTTCATGAAAAAATACATGTTTGTATAACTTGTGAGATTTACTTGCAACCCTAGTATTTTTCCCATTTGAATTATTTTAATATTTATAATTTCATATTCGAATTTTAATCTATAAAGATGCCTTTGTGTGTGTTTTACACTAATGTGCCTGGCAGCAAAATATCAAATTCTTTTGAAATGAAACTTTCTGAAATCTTAGCAGAAATTTTGTCAAAACCAATTGAAGTATGTTTTTTTTATGCTCAGTCAAATATATAAATTATCTATATGTTTGGTTTTTTACTGCAATTCTTATTTTGGTATTTTAGCGCATTTCTGTCAATTTACTGCCTGACCAGAGGTTAGTGCGAGGCGGCTCTACAGAACCAACATGCTGGATGAACCTGTGGTCCATCGGCGTTTTTTCTGCTGAAAATAATCCCCAATATGCAGAAAAACTTTATCCATTTATAAATGCAGAATTAGGAATAGAAAGTGATAGGTATTTTTTTTAAATCTTGTATCTTTCCTTGCTTTATTTATTTTTATTAGTTTATTTTTTATTAGTTTATTTATTTTTATTATTTTATTTGTTTATTTTTATTACGTTATTTATTTTTAATACTTGTGAATATAGGTATTGTTTCTGGCCCCCTATTTTATGGAAGGGGGACAATAGCTGTTGTGCAGGGCCGATGATGTGAGGGATTCCCCCCTCCCCATCTGTATTTTGGGAAGAGGTCATCAATTTTGTTTCAATAATGTAAACAAAAAATGAAATCTTCAGTCAAAAAGTTTGAAAAAAAAAATACAGAATGAATAAACTTTTATAACTTCTATATATATAAAAATGAATGTATGTGTGTTTGCGTGTTATGCATTACTACACCATTCATCCGATCGATCGCCTTGAAACTTTGGGAAGTTGTTGAGTACACTCCTGCGAAGGTTTCTGAAAAAAAATCCTACAGGTAGTTCTTTTTTTATTCCAATTTTAATCAATTGTCCACATATAACTTCCCAATATGGGAGTGAAAAAAACCTTGCACATATTAATGTAATATATCGATCGAAAGCGCTAATTTTTCTGCACAAGATGATATTTGTTTTAGGTTTCTAAGTCGATAAGAACGCCAGTTATAATCTTTTTAGTGCGATTTCTTAAGGCTTACCTTGGTCCAAAAATAATAATTAGCAGTTTCCTCAACTCCAAGTAATAGTGTTAGCTTAATTTCAATATAAAACTTATTTTTCAAAATAGAGAGACATCAGTTTAGTTTTCAGCGGAAAAACAATAATAAAGCATACCTTCGATTTTACGTTTTTCTCAAATTAGCAATAGGTTTTAAATTCGAGATTGAACTTGATAAAAGTACTGTTTCCTCAATTTAACGATTTCCTTGATTTAACAATAGCATTTAAATATCGCCAGAATAGGAATACGTAGACCTTCCCCCAGGATTGAAAAAGGGCAGGGTGCTACTGTAAAAAAAAAGGGCACTTTTCCAAATTTAGGTCATCTTACCGAAATAAAGGGCACATGTAATTTGAAGTAGGGACCATTCATGAATGATGTTACACTTTTTTCCATGTTGAACCGCCCTCCCCCATTGTTACATGTTAAACTATGTTGCACAAGCAGAATGTCACACTTCCTGTTACCCCTGCCCTTGTCACAATTTCAGGACCCCCCCCCCTTCCAATTAGAAGCATGACATCATTAATGAATCTTCCATAATAATACTTTATTATTGCCATAATTTAACATTTTGGTCAAACATCAACATCATCCCAGTGAAACTGAACATTGAAAAATATATATAAACTAGTTTGACAATATTCATTTTAAAGATCGTTTTTAATATTTGAAGTAAAGCATGAAAAAATTCTGCTTATATATTCAAGGCAGCATCAACCAATAATGATTTTAAATTCAATGAAATATCTAGCAAAGATTTTCTGAGTTATACATTTTTACTAATTTATGAGAGTGTTTCGGTTTATTCCAGTACTTTTGAAGATCTGATCACCTCTGAGGAATAATAAGAAAATAAGAATATATCTTTCCTTAATAAAATAAAGCTTCAGTAATAATAATTAGAGCCCGGATTTTTATGACCTAAACGATCACTGAAAATGCCCTTTAAAATTTTTAACATGTCCTAAAACATCAAAATTGCAAAAAATGCCATTATAATTAATCAAGAATACCAATTGAAAGCAATGGTTTATCTTAAAATGACAATAGTATTTTTTTTTAATTTAAAAGAAACAAAATTAATACAATACATTTTCATTAAAGATTGAAATAAATGTTTATTAAAATAAGGAGAGAAAAAGGAAACGTCTAATATATAAATTCCTCACACGTTGCCATCTTTTTTTCCCACACGTTTTATTACATTTTAAATTTTTTCTTTCTTGAAGTAACTAGAAAGCACCATTAGATTGGGATTATTAAATGCTTTTTCATATTTTGAATAATAAATAGTTTCTTGTTTTAAAGAGCATTCTTATATTTTGGTTAGTTTTCTCAACGTCTACAGATGTAATAAATGCATATTTGACCCAAATGGGTCCCTTATAAAGATGAAAAAAAGAATTTTCTTATTAGTCTTTGGGAACCTACTGTTCTAAATTTTATGAGATAGAGAGTTTTTAAGAGTTGCAATATAATCAAGCACAGAATCATTGGAAGAGTTTCAGGCTACACACAAAAAATTACCCAAAGCCAAAAAAGAGACATAAAGTGATGCGAAAAAAAGAATCCCCAAAATCTCAAAAAGTGCCCTGAAAAATCGTGCAACTGTTGGCCCTAAAAGAGATCATTATTAATTTTGTAAAATGTTTAAACTAAAAAAAAAAAATCCTTATTTATTTTATGATTTGTGATAATACTACTTCTTTTCAATAATTGTTTATTTAGCAAACAGTTTTCAATAATTGTTTATTGTTTTTTAAAGAAGTTGGATCCAGGTAAATTAACAATTTTCTAAAAATTTCTTATTTATCCACAATTTAGTATTTTCTAAAAAGTAAATAGCAGTCAATACTAAAATCAAATTTGAAGTAAATAAATAAATGAAACAATAATAGTGGTTTAATAATGGTGAATAATAGTGATAAACGCAATTTTTGACAAACGTGTTCAATATCGGCACAGTTAAAAAAAAAAAAAGCCAGAAACTATTAAAATAAAATAATGCAAAATAAGCAAATTTCGGGTAGCATGTGTGAAAAATATCTTCTAATTTAGAAAATAATTGAAATTTGTACCCGATGCAAAAGGATTAAAATCTCTAGCATAGAATCCAATTTTCGGCGAAGCACATGCACAATTTTGGCTGTTTCTATCTTTATACTTTTTTCTTTTTTAATTGTTAAAATGAAACGACAAATAAGCAGATTTAAGGTAGTGCGTATTCCAAAAAATAGCGTACAACTTTCAAGATAATTGAAATAATTCCAAGATGGAAAAAGATTGAAATTTAAACACGATAAGCAATTTCCGGTAAAAATCAGAGGAGAAACTAGTTTCCGTGTGGCCCAAAAATTAACTCCTATTTCTTTCTTCTTTAATTTTTAGTTTAAAAGAGAATTTGGGAAAAGGTCACGTGTCAAGATAAAAGTTCGGGAAAGGGTTTTAGCATTATCAAATGGTAGCCACATTAGCTACTTCAATGAAAACAATGGTCGCCAAAACGTGAAAATTGGTCTCCCTTGGCGACTGGCGATCGCGAGTTTTGAGCTCTACAATAAGGGCGCAGTTTCACTAACAAAAGGGCAAGATGGGCGCGTTTTCCGAATCCAAGGGCGGGCAGGGCGCGGTGCCCTCCGCCCCGGGTACCGCTAGGTTTCAATATGAAACTTATTTTTCAGAATAGTTCAGTTTAATAAAGATAAAACAATAATAAAGCATATTTTCGATTTAAAGTTTTTCTCAAATTAGCAATAATTTTTAAATTTGAGATTGAAGTTGACAAAAGTTCCGTCTCCCCGATTTTACGATTTCCTTGATTTAGCAATAGCATTTAAATGAATATCGCCTTGAAAATTTTACGGACGTTTAGTTTATTCTAGACCTCGAATAACATGGCGAATGACGACACGCATTATTTAGACTTTTTTAATTAGGCGTTGGTGATAAACCGGCGATAAAGAATACTAACAAAATTGTGCATACGTTTTTAAGGTATGGTTTACAGTATCATTTAACTGTAAATATTATCACCTACTATTTCATCTCTATGGTACCGCTAGCAACGCTTCATTTCATTATAAAACTTATCTTTCGGTTAGCAAGAACAGTTCACCATGGCTGGGAAATAAAATAAATATGATATTGCGATTTCATTCTTGCAATCAATCTAAAATCATCGCCAAGACTAAGACTCATTCCAGATGAAAAGTAACGCAACAAATGACGCCGTGCGACAATTTGGCAGTTTTAATTACCCTCTGGTGACAAATCTGACCTTACTGATGGAATTGTTCAAAAGTTTTCTTAATTGATCCTTCTACATGTTATATTACTTTTTCAAGCATTGACAATGTCTGATGTGTTTTTTTTTTGACAAATAGATACACAATGTTTTTCAAACAATGCAGGCTTTATGCTGCAGGTAATTTGTTTTTTTAATACTCTTAGCAAGGACAGCGCCGTAGGTGACGTTTTTAAAATTCAGCCCGGGCAGTGCCATGCGGGCACCGCTAGTATTTTATAAAAATTAAAAATAACTTAAAATATCACTTCTTAAATACTGAAACCAATCTCAAAACTATAACTCAACATTCGTGTAGTCTGGAGGGGACCGGTGACCAATATTATTTTTCTTTTTCGTTTAGATAAATCAATCAAGAGCATTGCTGTTTTAATATCCTAGTTATTGATTGGTATTGTTAAAGTCAAGCTATACTCAGTTTAAAAATTCCCATGGAAATTGTAATAAAATTTAATTTATAATATTATCATCCTCAACATGGATGACTGTCAGTATTACTAACAAATAGTTCCCATTCGAAAACTCGGCTGAACTATGAAAAATAAAGGAAAACTCAGTTTTGAATAAATAATTGACATATTTGTTACTAGATGAAATTGATCAATAGCATTCTCACAATTTCTGATAAGAAAATATTCTGCACAGTGACTAAAAGTATGATGTTTCCATGTTTATCAATTTTCTTGAAATTTTTGCGTCTGATTCTTGAAAAAAATATTCAACAAATTTCACTTGTGATATTTTATTAAGTAAAATGTGGCTTTTTGGAGAAAAGTAAAATTTTAATGTCGAAAACATTGTTTTGGGGATCATTTAGCACAAAATTAGGAGTTAAGATTTTTGATTCCAAAAAACAAGTAACAATTTTCACAAACATCAAATCTTTTGCTTTGAGAAGGAGAGATCCCTGTTTCTGAAGCACTTTTGGGAATTTTTATTTTTATAATTTTGTTCTTAGAATTGATTGTCTTTACCTTTTATTGCGATTTTACATTCCAATTCTTTCTTAGCATTAGACTACAAATTTTTGTAATTCATCAGTTATAGAGAAACTTCTTCCTTTCATCCTTTTTATTTATTTATTTATTTTTTTGACCATTACACCATATCCGACTGTATGAATATTAACTACTATATGTTCTACAACTAATTCAAAGATTATTACTCCAATAAAAATTTCCTGAAAAAAAGTGGTCTACTGGGAGAATGCAGTGAATTTTGAAAATGCCATTCTCTCACGCTGAAGGATGAAGAGGTCACAGGTAAAGGTCAAGATTAGCTGTCGCTACTCGCCACGTGGCGACCTTGTTTAAAAAAGTGGCGACTCAAAGAATTAGGAATGATCGCCACCTTTCCTTTTTTTATTTTCTAAAGTAAATCTCTCCTTTTCAAATACCATCTATAGAATTTACAACTCTTGCTTCTTTCATGCATACAGGCACAATAAAAATGCATCAATTCGGCATTCAAGTAACCAAATTTCGGCCGATAGTCTTCCTTTCACAAGAAAAAATTGGCAAATTTTTTCCAATTACGCTATTGTTTTTTCTTACATTTTAGATCGGCCATTTTCCCGTAAACTTATAAAATCGGACTTAAGTGTCGCGGTTTTTGTAAAAGGTTCGTTCCTGTGAGGGAGATTTTTGTTATCTGTTGCTTCTATGATGAAACAATTAAATTTTTGCATTTACATCTTTTGTGCTCTATAACATTAAACATGAAAAACTATATTGGAAAAATTCATATTCCCTTAATTTACTATCGCCAAGGAAGCAAGTTTTTTCTTTTTCCAATTTGAAAGTCATATACATTTTTTTTTGAAGACGTGATAGTTTTAACAAAATATTATGTTTTCTTCACTGAAAATAAGACACATAAGGAGGAATTGTAGTGCACTGATGCACCATTCGCCCCCCCCCCCCCCCCTTGCACTTTTGCTTTATGACGCATAGGTGGCCACCAAGTTAATCAAGTTTAGTGGCCGCTGGCCACTTCCAAAATTCCTGAGTCTTGACCTTTAGTCACAGGGCAGAAGATGTTTTCAAAAGGTCAATTTTTCTGTATTCAACCTCACGGGCTTTTTTTTGGATTTTACTATTTTTTTAGTATGACTTTTTGATACTAACAGTGAAGTCTTTTAAAGAACAGCCCATTGAGTTTTAGCATAAGATTATGCAAAATATTGGTTATTTCTTGCATTCAAAAATTTTACACATTGTGATGACTTTCACTTCAACCCTCCCTACGAATTGAAGATAGATAGTTTTGCCGGAAGAGTGTAGTGAACCTAGCTTGAGAGGAAAGAAAATATTCCAATGTGAATTTTAGCTGCAATACATATCAAGAGGACATCACAAATTAATTTTGCCTAATATGTGTATGAATTTTGTATAGAGGGAAAAATTGTTGGAGGAATGATTTGCTTTAAGTAACTGTCACCAACAGTGCAATTGCTAGAGGAGCAAAAGTAATAGAATTACATCACAAAAGATGTTTCTCTACAGTGAATTTTTCCCTGTGTCCAAATTTAGAATGGGAAAAATAACATTCAAAATATTCTCCTTGTAATAAAGTGGTTGTCTCCCTTTGAAACAATTTTTTATTTAGTCATTTTTTTTGTCCTTTCTAATAAGTTTATTTTCTGAACAACCAATTTGTACACAAAGCAATATAAAATCCAGAGTTTTTCGAGAGAAATAAATATTGATTCGTCTCATTCTACTGAAGATGTAAATACAGATTTTTTTATAAATTGTTGGATTGTCTTCACTTTTGAGTATTTTTTTTTTTTTTTTTTTCAATAAAAATTGATATATTTTTAACATAATAACTTAAGTCCAAGTTTCGAATTTTTGCGATGAAGTTAAAAAATTACACTTTTAGTACTATTGGACTAGGCTTTTCCGTGCAAACCGTAGAAATAAAGATGTTCGATTGGAGATTTAAAGGTTCGGAACCTTCGTCTAACTAGTGGATTTGTTGTTAGTTTTCTGTTCGTCCATTGAGTGTGAACTTGAAAAATTGACTTAAGATACTATGGCTCTCAGGTACAGATATAACAACTTAGTTTTTAATGAAAAGATATAATTAATTACTTTTGATCTTATCACACTAATTTTCTATTTATTAATAATTTTCCCAGCAAGGAAAAATCAAGCCAATCCTTTCCAATTAAAGTAAAAAGTATTTATTTTTTACCCATAACATTAGAAAAAAATGTAGTCAAATTGATGTGCAATATTAGTTAGCCGACCCTCAATCTATTGAAGAAAAAATAATCCAAATTGGTTCATCTAGTCAAAAGTTATGGATGAAAAAGCAAAAAAATTACTACATTTTCTACCCATAACTTTTTTCTAATTATCCAATATGGTCAGACGAAGGTACGGGGCCTATAGGAAACCACCCTTGATGGATTGAAAAAAAATGGTGAAAATCGGTTCATCTGGTGAGAAGTTATGAGTGGACAAACAAAAAAAAAGACCTGCATACAGTAAAAATGTATAACTTCCTCCTTTCTGAAGTCGGTTTTAAAAAATTAGAATTAATATAATATATATATACGCATGAAAATGCTAAGCTTAGAAAGTGCTCTCCGCTATTATTTAGGATAAAAATTCTTCATTCAATTTAGCTAACTGCAATAAAAAACAAATATATAACGTCGTATTTTTGGTTTAAATAAGAACATGCATATCTTGAATCATTTCTATTTTTCAAATACATCATGAATTTCACTTGTCTGATTCAATTTGTCGATAAGTCATTTGGGTATCATAGTTAATTCTATATTTGTAATTAATGTTCAATTGTTTCCTAAATGTTATAACCACCACCTGTACATAAAATAAAATGTCTAGCTATTGATTGCAAGATGTAGCATATGCATGCAATTGGCGATATTCTGATAAATCAGTTTGCACTTCAGCAACCTTGTTCGCTTTTATTATGAGCGAAATGTTTGTAAATATTCCTTTATCGTAAGAAAAAGTAAAGATCTTTCATTCTCTTAATTTACTTAGAACACCTTTCATTTTTCTTTAGGAAAGATGCATTTTTTATAATGCAAAATCTCGATTTTAAAAAAGATACATCATTTTGTATTCTACATTTCAGCTCTAACAAAACAATGCAAACATGTTAAAGAAATGTAATTACATGTAATTTTTAAAGAATTAATGCAATTATTTATAAAAAGGTCTAAAACATCCTCAGCCGAGTATTTCCCTAGAATTTGTTTTAAACTTGAACCTCTTTATTCCAAGTGTACCCAAATGGGTACGTTTTAAAATACTGTTTATTAACTACTGTTTGTGCAATCTGAAAGCTAAAACACCCAATTGTTTGTTGTATCAAACAGCTTGTCACGAAAACAATTGCCGAAAATTAGCAATATCTACCTTTTCAAAAATATTCCTTATATTAACACTAACATGAAATATTAATTTTAAGTTATATATACAAAATTATCAACCAGTAATTGGCTTTGTGTCCAACAGGGATGCTCTAAGCCTATCTGTCTCCAATTAAGAGCAAACCCCTTAAATATATATATTTCACTTCCTTGCAAGTATATTTATTAGTTATATTTATTTTTTGGCCTAAAAAATTCAATTTGGTGTTTTAGGGAAGATATGAGACACTTTGATTTTATTTATAACATATCTAACCAAGTTTTTTTTAAAATAAATATATATATGTCTAAAAATTTTAAGAAATTGTTAGGTACATTCTATTATGTTTTATTCAGATTACAATGTGTTTATTGCTTTAAATTGATATCTTCTAGGATTGTGTTGCTTTTTCATGACATCAAGCCAGAGCAAGTTGCTAAACCACTTTAACTTTTACCTTATGAAACAAGCTTTGTCTGGAACAATGGCAAACTTTATTTTATGTTGGCAAGTGTGCGTTAAATTTTAATTGTGAAGCAAAACTCCAATAGGAATATCAAAATATATGATCAGCGAAATGTGTTGTTATAGTCGAGTTTCCTGTGAAGAAATATTGTTAGACATTTTAAACTTGTTCTTTAACTTTCAAATGTGTATAAATCTTGGATACTAGATGAGCTGGATCATTGTCTCAAGTTCTTAATTTCGGAAAAATGGTTTGGAAAGTGCAATATGTATATATTAATTTTAGTCTTGAAAAGAAATGTTATTGAAGTTAGATACTGAATACTATATACATGTGTGGCGTATCCAGGGGGAGGGATAGCAAAATATATCTCCTCCACCCATAAAAGATCAACAGCTAAAAGAGGCCATTTAAAAAACATGCATTAATGCATGGCTTCCAAGGAAATCCACTCCAAAAAAAATATTCTAGAGTCGCCATTGTATACATGAAAATCAAGTGTTTTGCACTTTGTTAATTACAGGTTTAATCTTTTTAATTTTAATGTTTAATTACAGGTTTAGTGCCAATTCTTGTTACTGCTACAGTCAGTTTTCTTTCTTGTTTTTATAATGAAAACATACTTTTAATTATTTTGACTTATTGATTTTGACCGGTTAACTTATATTAGTTAACCATATTGTTGAACAACACTGCAGAACTAAACAGCAGTATAAAAATTTTGTAGAAATATGCAGTTAAAGCAGAGCACTTTAGATATACATTTTTAGTTGATGATAACTCTAAGGTTTATGATTATAAATCTTCTAAATTATTACTTTTCAATATGGGCACTAGTGAATTTGTTGGGACAAATCATCAATCAGTGACATTTTTAGGATGAGTTCCTTGAGTGCTACTATGGGAGTCGATTCAGAAAATAATCACTTTCATTTGCATTTTGCATTTTTTAGATGAAGCTATTGATTAATTTAACAATTCTGAGATCCGCATATAAAAGATGAACTTAAAAATTGACTAAATACCTATTTCTATATTTTAAATCATGCAAGATCTCCTATTAAAGAAGTTGTTACTATGAGCCAAATATTATATTAAGATGGAGGATATTTTTGGTTATTCTACCTTATGCTTTTCTTAATATAATGTTGCGGATATATATGAAGTTAATTTATGTATTTAGAACATAAGATTTTTAAGAAAGTGAGAACAAAATGACCTACTTTGAAAGAATATTTATTGTAGTGAATATGTAAAGAGATAACAAACATTAAAAGTCTTAAAATGTAAAAAGAAAAGAAAAAATGTCAAAATTTAAAGACTTTTTTACAAAAGCAATATACTACTTCATGATGAATTCACCGTACATAAATTTAATTATGCCTCAAAGAGTGGCCTAAAGGTTCATTCTATTAAATGGTTTTAACATTTTTCTTAAAGCATTCCTTCTTCCATGCACCACTGCCATCTGCCTAGTTCAGTGGTGGAATACAGCTACCAGGCATTTGTCCCTTCCGCCGGCCATTTTTCGTGCTCAAAGGAAAAAATCAATTGATTTGGCGTGCACAGTTTGAAAACTGCAAATATTGCCTATATGCGTGCGGTTATGGGGACATCTGCCTGCTTTATGACAACACAGAAACTAGTTTTGGGTACTTTGTTTTCCCCTCTTTGAAAAATGAAGTTCCTTTTGGTGGTACTATAGGGCAGCGACATCCCCTGCATGGCAGGGCCAGTTTCTGTGGCAAATATGCCACTGGCCTAGTTAAATCTAGAACCTAGTGTTTGGTGATGTTTTATTTTACATTTGATCTGGGAATGATGCTTAATTTTTCTATTTGTGTATTGTTTTCATCCGATCTAGTTAATTTTCCTGGTTTTAATGCAAAAAAATTATGTATTATGCAGCCAAATACACTTTATATTAATTAGTCAAAAAATATATGGTTCTTTCCAAAAATTTGATGTTTTCATTAATTATAAAAAACGGAAATCAAAATAATAATTGTTATTAGAAAATTCCTCTTTTTATAGTGATCTAGTCTATTCTCAAGCATAATACCAACTTCGTGCAAGAGCATATATATATGTGTGTGTGTGTGTGTGTTTCTGTAACATAACAGTTACAAGCAGCCGTTCACTAATAGAATGTCTGTCTGAAAGTCAATGCAAGTCGTAGGCCCAGTCTATCAATTAATCCTTCGTTTATTTGCAGTCTCATCTTTACAAAACAACTTATTTTGAAAACAAGTAGAAGTAGGGACAACACAAAAAGAGCAGCACAGGACGAAGACAACATAAAACATCACAGTCTATAATACAATGTTTATATCGTGAATCCGCAGAAATTTCTGCGAAACTCTCTTTTTATAATCTTCCGAGGTCTGGGTGACGGGATGGATTTACTAATTAACGATTGGCTAGTTCTTAAAATTCTTTTTTTGTGTTGGCCATTCGATCCTTTTTTTACAGTACAATACTGGTTTTCTTCCATATGTCCTGAATAGTTATGAAATGTAACCGATACAATTCAAGAGAATAAACTGAAAGAGAGAAAAAATATACGTAAATTTGAATTATTTTACTTTGATAACTTTTTAAAATTAATTTTGTCCCCATTGACTACGAAATACATGTTGTTGTTTCTTAGGAAATCTGACTCTCATGATCTTTTTAAACTATAAAAGCAATGTTTAATTTGGATGTATTTGTTAGCACAGTTTGCCTCAGTAATCTCTGAAATACTAAGCTCCTGAACCCACACTAAATTATTTTCAAGTAAGCTAAGAAATTTCTTGTAGAACGTAGATGAACTTAGTTGTTAAGCTCCAGCTAAAAGAAAAAGTGTCCTTTCTTTAATGTCCAAGGGGAAAAAAGTCACTTTATTTTCTTAGAGCATATGTTTTGATTTTTTTTTTTTTTTTAAGTGGCCTTTGAATGTTGTCATGTAACTTGAAAATGCTTGCTTTGATTAACTGACCATTGTTAAAGGGGAAACAACATTTATACTTAAAATTAATTTTTATTCTGTAAATTTCTTGGAAATGAGTATTTCTTTTGTTGTGTACATATTGCAATACTTGATGTGCTTTTGCCACGAATTGAAAATGGTGCTGAGAATATTACATTGCAATATTTCTTCATCGGTTCCTATTAAAACGAAGTGTACTGCTTGTAATATTAAGCAAGAGAATGTGCAATATCTTTAATAAACTGTTTAAGACATTATCAATTGTAATAAAATTAATTTTCCAATTAGTGTTTTCATTTCTTCTAATTTTTTTGAACAGTAACAGTTTCTTACCACTAACACAGTTGACAAATTAAAAATCGAAAAAAGAGGGGTTGTAGATAAATAAAATAAACATATCACATCCCCAATTCATAAGGACTGATTTTAGGGGTTTAAACTGGGTTTAAACTTTTCATCGCTAAGGAAAATGCATAAGAAATGCTTTAGTTTGCTGCTCTCTACTGCCTAATATTGAATTAGGAGTTGTGCTTGTATTGCTGCTGGAAAGAATGTATTTTCATATTTACATCTGTTGCTCCAAAATGCATGTTTTTTGAGTTGTGCCACTATTGCAGCCCATGAGCGATATATACTTGCAGTTCAGAAACAAAGCACTGTTATGGAATGGATCACATTTCCAATTTTATTTTTTAAAGTTTTATGTCATTTAGGAGCATAATGATGATAGTGTTAAAAGTGAATAATTTGTGTAAATTGAAATTGTTATTTAACAGTAAAAAATATTAAATGTTCGAATTCTGTAAAAATTATCCATGCTGATGCTGGCTTAGGCGACTTGTCACCAACAAGTCTCATCACAGACAATTTCTGTAAAGAATGGTGAGGGTTGTGCCATGACTGCTGGTGTTCTTTCTGGTGGGCTTCCATCAGGTTGAGGGAGCGGGCGGCCTCGTTAAAGCACTCCTGGCGTTCGATCTTGTCCAAAAAATATCGCGATATTAAAATCAAATCCTTCGCAAAAATCGTGAACGTAAAAACGAATCATTCTCGCATAGGAATACATTTCATTCATTTCAAAATGATCATTTTGTATTTTCGGACTATATTTGAATCAATGCATTTACAAATTGACGGGAATCATATAAGTCGTCCATTATGAAGCTTTTCGTATCTTTGCCTTTTTTAGGAAATGAATTTGATGTCGTATGCATAATACGTTATAGTTTTCTGTTTTTATACATAGATTTTTTTTTAATTAAAAGTGTTTTATTCATTAAAAGGTATACTTGAAATTATTCATAACCTGTAAGAGAGGGGGTGGGAAGTGTCATCTAATGTTACTAATTCGAGGTAGGTACACGTGAAAGTAGGCTCGTTTAGTTCTAGACGAATTTTTTGGTATTTCATTTTCCAACTACGTAATCTGCTGATTTTTGGAGACACATTACGCAGAAACGTGGATAATTTAAGACTAAGAACTTATTTATGTACTCGATATAAAAACACAGCGTACGTACTTACAATTCTTTATTGTATTTATTTTAATTTCTTTTCAGTGATGAGTATTAATTAATTTGAATCCATTTTCAGACGGAGAAACAGAAGTTGGCCAAAAATAAGCTCTTTCTTCAAGAAAGTACTGCTCTGTTTTCTCAATATAAACAATAAGAAAAAATCAGAATTGTAAGAGAACCTCGTTGGGGGGGGGGGGGGGGGCTTGTGTTTCTGGATAAAACCTACAATAGCGTTCGCTTTCGTCAGATTTATAATCTTGTTTGAATATCTAATGTTCTGTTATGTTTTATCCAACAGAGGGAAACTCAAAGAAAATCCGTACAAAGCATTTATACAATGCGACAGCATAAATTCGCGATTAAGGTGCTTTCATACCAAACGTAACAATGAGGTACGACAAACACTAAATTTTTCAGATCAGGTCTTTGGTTCTTTTCTTTCTTTCTTTCTTTACAACCATTTCAGGTCACATAAATATTCGAGTTCATTTGCTATTCTCAAGGATATGCCTCAACTTCCTTTAAAATTTGTGAGAAGAAGACGTAAAATAATACCAAACTCCTCAGTAATGTATTCCCTTCAAAATAAACTAAAAACATTTGATTTGAAAATGAAATTTTCTTTTTTCTCTTGAATTTTTCATGGACATCTAAAGAGATCATGTTCTTTTAAAATATCTTAAAAATTGTTTTTGTTCAGCTATTCTTTCAGAAAACACTGGCGAAAAACGGTGAATTTTGGTTTAAGTTTTAAACAACCGGCCTCGTGGTAAGGCGCGGGACTCGTACGCTCCAAGTCGTAGGATCGAGCCAGGCACAGTGTCGTTGGATTTTCAAGATGCAGAAAATCGTCTGTGCCCATGTCGTATGATTATGCGGTATGTAAAAGAACCCTGGAGTAGACATTTGGCTTGGATGCTATCGGCTAAATTAAATTCCTTGTGCAATCTGCATCAATTAGAGCTCAGGTGCTGCCATCTAGGGGAAAATGAGCGTTAAAATTCTCAGAGTGGTAACACCGACAGTGGTGCTACTTGAAAGAATGGATGCCGATTTCCGGGGAAAACACTAGGTCTGCAAAAGGTTAGTAACCACATGCAGTCCAGTTCGAAAAAAATGTTTTAAACAATTAAAATTAGAATTAAACATCAAATTGTATTTAAAAAAATCCAATACTCAAACTGAAATCGATAGAGAAACAATATTTAGCACTTTAAAATAAAATAACTTTTGAACAGCAGTTCTTTCAGAAGTAACTAGCGAAAAACAAGGAAATTTCAGATTCATTCTCACATTTTTCTGCAAAAAGGTATTTTTCCGTATTCATTTTAGAATTCGTTTACAAATAAAGGAATCACTAGAGCACGGACTACGTGCAAATGTATACATTTTAGCTTCGTTTCATGTTAGTGCATATAAATGCGTTAAAAAAGGCGAATTTTTAAAATAAAGTTACATAACTATTTATCTTTCTTTTTTTAAAAGAATTATAAAACATATTCAGTTCTGTTGGTTGAACAGGACTTAAAAGGATACCTTTCAATGTATTTATATTATTTTTATGCCGTTAGGGTGGCGTAGTGGTAAGGCACAGGCCTCGTACGCCCAATTTCGCAAGATCAAAACTGTCCCAAGTCGGTGGATTTTCAAGATACTGAAAATCGTCAGCGTCCATGTCATATGATGATTATGCGGCATGTTAAAGATCCCTTGAGCATTCGTTTGGCGTGGATACTCTCGGCCATATTAAATTCCTAGTGCAGGTTGCATCGATGAGAGCTCAGGTTATTAGTTTGTGCTCAGGTCCGTCCTCTAGAAGGAAACTGAGCCTCAAAAAAATTGCAGCAATGGTACCACGTTAATTGTGGTTCCGCTGAAAGAGTTGGTACCAATCTCTGGGAGCGCACTTGGAACAACTATATGAAGCCGATTTGAAATAAAACAACAACAATATATTATTTTTATTGTAACTACAGTCAAGAGTAAAATAAGAACATCAACTCAAAGTCGGTAATCTAACTTTTCTACCTGTTTCACATTCTCAATCTCGCGATAGATTAATGTACTGCATTAGAGATTTCGGAAGAGGCAGACTGAGCGTTCCGTAGGGCAGGTTCCCATTCCTATTCAAAGACTTGCGTATAACGCAGCGGCAGAGATGGCGCAGTTCTGACGGCTGTAGGTATCTTGCTGATAACTTCGGTACGATACCTTCTGCAGAGATCCATCGAATGAAATCGTGGCTCCGAGTCGATGATCGCCGAAGAAATCCTCCTTGGTCTACACTCATGAGAGAAATGTTCAACTGTCCAAGCTTGATCTGCAAATACGTTGCGCAAAGTAAAATTTATGTATGCAGTGAAACCTGTGTAACTTGACTACTTGCGTTGCAGCACTTTAATGGTCAACTTATAGAGGGTGAACGGGTAGTTCCGTTCCGGAACAAAGTGGACAACTTAGACAGGTGGTCAACTTTACAGGTTTTACTGTATATATATATACAGGGTGCTTCAAAAAAATGTATACACACTTTGAACTTCCATAGAAAATTTATTTACCGTTCTACAAAGTTAAATTTCAGGAAAATAGAAAGCTGAAAGTCCAATGTAAATGAAACATAAATAACAAATGTTAATACTGTTCAAATTGGTGACCTGCAGCATCAATACAATTCTGAGTACGAGTCACCACTGATTCTGTACATCGTATCAAAACGTCCAATGAGATTTCTCTACACACTGCTTGAATCTCATTCCAAAGAATGTCTAGGTTACGTGGTTTACGTTTGTACACCTCATCTTTTACTGTGCCCCACAAGAAGAAGTAGCTGTTCGAGGCCGACCTGAATGACCTTTATGCACATCACACACTGTTCCATGAACTTCGAATTTGTCTCGTATGCGTGTAATTGTTAATCTTGAAGGTGGTTCTGTATCATACTCCCTTCTCCACTGTCTTTGAACTTCATTTACATTCTCAAACTTCCAGTACCACTTAATAACCTGCTTACGTTCTTCAAAACTCAAACGTACGTCCCCCATGTTGATATTACAAATTCCAACTGATAATAAAACATAGAGGGAGGATTATGCTGGCACCTGGCGAAGAAATATAACACTAGCCTTGTAGAGCGGGAAAACTACAATAGTGTGTATACATTTTTTTAAAGTGTGTATACATTTTTTTGAAGCACCCTGTATATATATTTAAATATATCGCTCATAGGAAATGAACAGTGTCATATCGGCAAAATGGACATTTTTCAAGAGAGTTTGACCTTTTTACAAATTATCTGTTTTATTTAATTACCTTATTTGTTTCAATGATTATTTAATCGATTTTGTTCAGAAAATAGTTATTGTTCTAGTTTCCTCTCACATGATGGATGTTAATAATGTCAAAAAATTAGAAATAACTATAAAAAGTAGTTATTACAGTATTGCACAAAACAAAACAAAACAAAAAAAAACCAGTTAGCCTTTAGCCTTAATTTTTGATCACATCTTTACAGCAGTATTCCCAATATAAAGCGCGCAAAAATCTGAAAATTTTGATTTAAAACACACAAAAAAAAAAACAAAAAACGATTTTTTGCAGATATGGCACTGTTTATTTCTATAAGTGATGTAAAATTTTAAATATAAGGTTAAAAAAGTAAAAACATTAAAAACTATCTTTACTTAAAATCATTTCTGCCTAGCGCATCTTTAAGTAAAGGAAATAATTAAATTACATTGAAAACTATTTAATTGGGAAAATAAAATATTTAACAGATGATTAAAAAATCAAAATACTACAAATTTTTTTTTAATAAAACATACAAAAAACAAGAGGTAAAGCATAATGAACTAAAATGAAATGAAACGGAGCTCAGCAGTTGGGAAACTTTTATCATTAGGTAAAATATCCAAATTTGCCGCCCCCCCCCCCAAAAAAAAAAATTCACAAAGGTGAAACAAGAAATTATTTATCAGCAAAGTTCAGAATTAATGTTAATTGTACGCTTGATGCACAAAGCAGTAAAGTACGAGGGTGAATCAAAAGAAAACCAGAAAACTGCTATAGAAAATCTAAAACCTGTCTTATTACGATCAGACACGGGTGCGCATGCGCGCGGACTCTCCCGCCATCGATTGGCATTGGTCCTGCGACTCTACGTGGCCCAGCAGCGCAATACGGGAGTGTTTAATGTGGCAGCCCCTCTGTTGGAGTGAACCAATAAGGAAAAGTACAGAGTGATTGTAAATACATCGCAGTGTCATCTAGTGACCTGTCTGTCCTGTAGAATCATCTCCGCCGCTGCAATCGCTTCAGCTGTTACAAACACAGGTCCGTCAAACTTTTTGTGCACCTGCTGAATTTCTTACACCATTCGTACACCTGAGAATGCCATAAATATGCAGCCCCATACTGCGCCAAAATGCGTCAACGGATTTCTTTCTGTTTCGTACCCTCACTGTGTTGAAAACGGACATGGTGCACTCCATCAGAGGGACCGCCATATTGGAAACTTCAACATGGCGCTGCTGGGTTACGTGGAGTCGCGGGATCAATTCCAGTAGATGGCGGGCGAGTCCACGCGCATGCGTATCAGGACTGATCGTAATAAGAGAGGTTTTAGATTTTATACAGCAGTTTTCTAGGTTGACTCCTCCTATTATTGGCATGGTTGTTTTACGATTAAAATAATGACGCATCATTATATCGTACTTCCAGTGCATCAGGGCAACAACCAAAAAAAAGAAGTGAAAATGGCAGTAATTTCAGGCCTAAGTTTGTTTTAATGAGTTGCAATTCGTGTAGCAATGGCATCATTTAAGTTATTCGAGATAATTTAATTAGTAACTGGAATTGATTTATGAGATAATTTCGCAATTATTGCAGAAAATTGTACATACATTGAAACATTATATTATACATATATTGCCCACAGCATCAAGCAACATCAAACTGTTCGCTTCGAAAGACTTGTTTAAAAAATAGATTTACCTGTGGAATCACTCGCAAAAACAAAGCCAAGTTTTGCTGAATATCATTCATGCGACTGCGCATAACGCTAGATTCGGAATCTTCACTTGTCATCCAACTCCTGTCACTGTCAAATGCTGCCCACAAAACCGTCACCATATGTTTCAGATACATGGACAGGAAGCTGGACTGAAGCCTTCTGCTGGACAGCAGCGTGGACTCAGTAGCCTGGTTGTTCCAGTCATCCGTGTTGCAAATGGAAAATGCTATGTTAGCGCCGTATTGAAGTAGGTGTTGCAGAATTTTTGGTTTGGTGTAGACTATAAGTATGCTCAACTTAGGACTTCTGCGAATCAGATGAGACTCTCTGTGAAGAGGGGATCGGAGTTGTCTGTCAACAAATCTTATTCCACCAATGGTCAGTTTTGCCTTGTGAGCGTGGTAAAGAAAGTACTTCATCGCTTTGTATTCTTGCTGTAAAAGAATATATGTAACATCTATAATCAGAAACTTAACCAGAAATTTTGTTTTTGTGACGTTAGGATTTCGGATATTAAAGTTCCGTATTATAGTGAATAGTCCAAACAGTATTAATACTTTTAAAAGCAAAATCGAGACAATAGCTCTTTAAAACTTTAAAATGTGTTTATTAAGCGAACTTTACGCCATTTTGATAAATCTACTGCTGTTTTTTGGAGCTCTGTCATCTCATCATATTGCTGCTGTAAGAATAATCCCAACAAAAACATTGATGTGGAAAGTGGCCAAGTTCAATAGAAACGATCTTCTGTGTAGTGATTTGAAATCTAATAACAGGTGAGTGGTGTAGTCCTGGAAAAAAAGTTGGGGGGACGCTTATTCATAAGAAGATAAGCAATTGAAATCAAAAACGGGGGGACGCTTATGTTAAATTGTAAAAAGTTTGGGGGGGGGACGCTTGTATTAAAATAAAAAGGTAGGGGGACGCCGTCCCCCTGCGACTACACCACTAAGCTCTACACTAGATCTTTTTATCGTAGTTGTAAGAGTGCACAACGTTCAATAAATCATTTTAAAAAATGTGCTAGTTTTTCGTTTATTTCGAATTTCAAATTGTTGTTGTTGTCGTGTCCTCGCGCATGGCGAGGAAGAGTGGGTACGCTGCTCCTGAGTCTAACGGGGCCCTTATAGGCAGGAGTCCGATTTCCGCCCCTTTGAAAGGTCTCTTAATTTTTGAACCAGCTCCCAGATGAGAGACCGGCACCTGGGATTGGCACCCCAGAGGTATCGTTTCACTTGGAGGTCATTGGAGCCACGACCTATTTAACGTGCACCAGCTCCCTTTAGCGTACACGGACACCACAGCAACCAGCCGCGAGAGGTTGTCACCCTCCCAAACACTGACCTAAGTCGATGTTGCTTCACTTTCGGTGTTCAACGGGAACCGAGCTTCTACCGACTGGTCCACTGCGGGACATTTCAAATTGTTTTAATGTGCAATTAAAAAACTTGGCAAGTTTTAATTATAAATAAATCACGTTCAAAATGCTTAACTGTTTCAATTAGAAATTTCTAGCTAGTAGTTAGTAAAATCATGTGGCAAGATATAGTATAGTTAATTTCTAATTGCAGAAATCAAAATTTTTGAACGTAATTTATTGACATTTGAAACTTTGAAAGTCAGTAATTCGATATCAACGAAAGTAACAAACTGTTTTTTTAAATCAGTTGAAGTACGTGTACACTCTTACAGCTACGATTAAAGGATCAACTATGCAACTTCGTACTCCCTACTCCTTTATCGGCGACACCGACTGCCTAGAGGGTCGTTTCTATCGAACTATATGCATGGCAAAATCTACCGTAGGGAGACCTTTGTAATTTAACAGGCGCGGTACCTTTCCGAGTACTGACTAGTATAGCTGTTAGGAAGGCCGTGGTAGCCTAGTGGTTAGAGCGTCGGACTTACACCTGGAAGGTCGCGTGTTCGATATCCGCTGAAGACCCACCATGTGCACTTGGGGCTATGAGCACGTAAAATCAGTGGGCCCCACTACCTCGCCCCGTGCGCAAGCAATCCTAAGGCCTCTGCTAACAGGTAGGGGTCTGGTGGAAAAAAGTATAGCTGTTAGGAGTGGTTTCCCAATTTACTGAAATGTAATTAAAACATTGCTGCTACAAGTAAAAAAAAAAAACGTGTATTTTTAAAATTTATTTATTTGTTCTCTTCTTACGTAAACAAGCACATGCTAAGCTCAAATCTTTCGGGGTACTATATATATCCATATATATGTAATTTTTTAATAGAAAACCAAATTTGAAGTTTTTTTACATTTAATCCTTCTAAACATCACACGCGAATTTTTTTGAGAAACCATAAAGAATTAGTAAATGTTTATAAAATTTTACCTCTCGGCTGTCTAACGAATGAGGCAGCACTCTTCCATCGCTGACTACATGCTGATTCACCACGTGAGAATACATGGAACAGAAATTACCATGGTAAGCATACACTTGTCTCAATACCCCAACTACAATGCTGGAATCTTTCACCCAATAACAGAAGCATAGCTTTGCCAGTTTATAAATAATTAGACGCTGCTGGTTAATATTGTTAGCTCTGAAAGTCTTCCATCTTTCAACATGAAGCAGTACGTCTCTTAATATAGTGCATCCGCGCTCTCTGCTCAGCAAATCCTTTCTGTTTGATGGTTCCCAATTTAAGATTCTACTCAGCCGATCTATAACTTCCAAAACGGATGCCTTTTCTTCATCAGTCATATATTCAGAACTGCATCTCGTATATGTCCCCTCGTCGATGTCATCGTCTATACATGAAGCCGTTTCGTAGTTCATTATGACAGTTTATTAAGAAGATATAGTAGGAACTTAAATAACTCGACCTGTGGTTTTTGACATGAGGAGATATTTAAATAGTACATACATTTCTGGCATCATTAGTATTGTGCTAGAATTCGATTTGGATGACTTTTCTATGAAATGGATGAAATTTGGCAATCATATTTAAGAGGTTGACATGCAAGTAACATTATACATGCTCGTTAAGAGAATGAAAATTTATAGTAGCATTTACTCTGTTGGAGAACTATGGTATTGTTGCAATGTAGAAAAAACTTATGTTACATTATTATTATTTTTTTTTCGTTGTTAAAGGTAACAATATGTAACTTGATGTTGTAACCCTGCCATACTCTAGAGAGGAATAATACCATTAAAATTCTTGCATCTCTTACAAAACTACACTTGATTAAGGGAAAAAAAACATGCGCATACACACATGGAGAAATTATCAAACACTTATACAGTTAAATTATTCAGCAGAAAACTTTCCCTTGCAGTTAATCTTGGCTGGACACGACACTATTTTTAACTAAGTATTGCCGATCCTAGCTTACTGTTGGATAAGGGCTTGGCTTAACATTGCTTCCTTTTAATTTCTTTTTGTTCTTTCACGAAATTTAATCAAGAAGTAAAACCTGCATCACACACGACATACATATGTCAACTGGATTTAAGGATATACTAAATAAAATCTATAAAAAAAAGAAAGAAAAATCAACAGCTTAAAATTCCTGTTATCGTTCTCTGCGAAATACAAAAACTTTTTGCTGTATGATTCCCCCCCCCCCCTTCCTTCCTTTTTATGGGGGAAATGGATGGAAATTTCAACTTGGCTGTCTAGGCAAGTGGAGCTTGGTTTTATGGGTACGTCCTTACGCAGGGCTGGTCGGACGGTATTCGGCGCCCTTGGACTTTTTAAAAATAGTCGCCCCTAGCCCTCTTTCATCATACAAACTAAAATGCTCTAAATTCAATTGCGTATAATTTTATTGCGTTTTCAATTATTTTAAAAACTTTAATAATTACATACATGAAACAAATAACTTATTTTTTCTTCCTAATGGGCCTCTGTTCGCTTCTGGTAAGTGCAAACCTAGTGCGTTTCACAGGGAGTGGTACCATCTAACCATCTCTATCAAGCACTACAGAGGGCGTAGTATCAACGCCACAAGTGAATTTTGAAGCTAAGTTTTTTCACTTGAAAGATGGAGTATCTGGGAGGAGTCACTATCATTCGGTCTGCCTACGTTAAGACAACTAGAATTGTTGAGTTAATTGTGTGAAACAGGGATTATTGTTTTTTATTCATTTTTGCTCCGACGCTGAGGCGCCCCCAAGATGCTGGCGCCCTTGTATTTTGCACACTTTGCACATTGATAGGGCCGGCCCTGTCCTTACGCTGTGAGAAGAAAACGAGGACCAAATTGAACGGCCGTGTCTAGAAATGGTTTTCGGGGAGGGGGACTGTCTTCGACGCAAAACATTAAGAACAGTTTCAGCAGAGGAATTTAGGCTAAGTTAGGATTATTTTTGGGATTTCAGCTCCCCATCCCCCTTGTCTGGCTACGGCTTTGTGATACGACAAGTAGTTTTGGAGAAAAAGGCAATTTTATTCATGATAATGTCAAAGTACGTCGACCACAACTGAAAATTATTTCTAGTAGCGTTTTACTTTTAAAACCCTTGTTACATTTTCATCTGAAGATATTTGATTTAAAAGCAACTATAAGGCTGCCTACCTATTTACTCTTCAAAGTACCTACCTATTACCAATTTAGAGTGCGTGAATAGATATGCATTATACGAATATTACGCATTTTTATACAGCACGGTCATTTACATGAAATGAGACGAAATTTGCTCTAAATTTTGTAGTGCTACCGTCTATCGAAAAAAAAAACACACAATAGTTCCTTTAAATTTCGTAGTGCTGCCATCTATTAACTCTGGTGCTGCCATCTGTTTACTACATATGAAATCCTTACGTTATTATTTCTAAGCAGCAGGGCTGCGGAGTCGGTTCTCGGTTGGGAAAAGGGCCGACTATAATTATATTATACAGTAGAGCCTTGGTTATCCGAGCCCCGACTAACCGATTCCGGGTTAACCGAGGTACATTAGTCTTTTTAGAAAAAGCCTTAAAATTGGGCCATTTTTTTTTTTCTTTTCTTTTTTTTTTGGTGGATCAATGGCACCATTACCGAACTGTACCTCATGCATATTAAATTGTTGTGACTTTGGAGACTAAATTACAAACCATCAACAGACGTGATAAAGGAGAGACAATTTAAAAAGTTGCTTGAGATTTAGGTGTTGGAGAATCGCCACTTCATAATATGTACAGCAAATGCCTTTTTTCACATCTTTGACGACCTTTTCAATCATTTCACCCATTTACCCACGTTTCCCTCTCGATTGTTACCCGAATTTTCGATTATCCAAGGTACCCTTGGTCCACATTACCTCGGTTAATCGAGGCTCTACTGTACATATATATTAGGGATGCAAAGAACATTCGGACACTATTCAGTATTTGAAGGGGGTGGGGGGAATCTGTGAATTTTCGCCCCTCTATATATTTGGGATGTAATAATGATTTTGTTTACTCTAAAACGTGTATGTAACCCTCTGACGTATTTTCACAGCAACATACACATAAAACAGTTAGTTGGGGTAATAGGGGTGTATTCTGCACTGATTTAGGCTGTATATTTGTTTCGCTTCAATGCATATTCAATGCATATGTTGCTGATAAATATTTCTTTTGAGTCGTGGCAATTTTCCTGTTGCATTGTATTTCTAATATAAAGGCTTTATCTACAAAAGATACCATGAAAAATTTCTTTTGAAAAAAAAAAAAAAAAAACGACTTGGAGTAGGAGTCGAGACCTTTTTTTATTAGTGACTTCGACTCCTTTACCCGAAAATCAGTTAGACTCCAACTCCGCTGCCCTGCTTAATAGGGGTCATTCACAGATGATGTCCATTTTCGAGGGGGAGACGGGGTTCGAGAAATTGTGACAGTTTGTGACAAGGGGATGGGAGGGGGTAGCAAGATGTGTGACATCACCTCATTTTTGGTGAAAATAAAAACGTTTAAAATTTGAAGATTAAATATTTTTGCATGATTTAATTATATATATATTTTAAAAATATTCTTATTGATTTCATCGGATCAATACTACTTAAAGTTAAATAAAGTTCCAGTTGTAAGTTGGAATTTAAAAGGAAATTTTATTGGGCATTTATCCTTTTAAGACAAAATAGCGCGAGTCATTTTTACAGGAATTCAAGCAATTAATATTTTTTCTATTATATACGAATTTTCTTTTTGTAGTGAACCTTAATTCCATTTTATACAAATTAAGTACAATATACTCATTAATTATTACTGTTATGCTAGCAAATGTTATTAAACTTTCAAAAATAAAATTGGAAATGTGGTCTATAACGTAGCTTATGTAAAGTTTCGTGATATATGGGGGGGGGGGGGGGGGGCGTAGGGTATATTGAAGTGTGACATATTGTGACAAAAGTAGAGGGTAGGACAAATATATTGAAAAAAGTGCGATATTATGTCTGAACGATGCCTTATGGCTTTCGCTAAGAGTGTCGGAGAAGATGTGAGCCAAGTCTGTTTGATGGGGAATTCCATATAAAACACAAGCAATTCGTTGATGCATTTTTTAAAAAAGTTTTTGATTGCCTTATTTGTTTCAATGATTATTATAATCTATTTTGTTTAGAAAATAGCTATTGTTCTATTTTTTCTCACATGATGGATGTTAATGATGTCAAAAAAATTAAAAATAACTATAAAAAGTAGTTTTTACAGTATTGCACCAAAAAATAAAGTTGGCCCCTCGCCTTAATTTTTGAACATTTTCTTACGGCAGGATTCCCAATATAAAGAGCGCAAAAATCTGAACATTTTGATATAAAAACCAAAAAAAAACGATTTTTTGCAGATATGACACTGTTCATTTTTATAAGCGATATGCTCCATCTCTATCCGTTCAATTCGAACTGCTGCTTTTGCTGGATTCTCATTTTCTTCCTCTTTCCCTCCGTTATTCAGGCTTTGACAGCGTATCTTCGTTATAACTACTGAATATTCATAAAAATAATTTGTCAGGACACCTGCTGCGATATTTGTACAACAAAATCATAGAAATGTACAAAATCCCATAAATGATCCACCTATCCTGTTTGCGCATGCGTGGTTGATCGTCCCCAGCGATCGCAGAGAGAAACCAAAATGAACTGCAAATGGTAGATGTGGGCAAATAAAGTTCTTCGCCGGCATCCAATAATTTACGTACATCCAGCGGCAACAGAAAAGTCATCATAATGTTGATGTTAGAAAGTTTAAAATATTCGCTCGTGATATTCCGACGGGCGTGCGGCGGAAACAAATTGTAAATCTTCTGGAGGACTGTAGAATTTCGTTATACCTTTACAACATGTCGGACACAGAGGAGGACTTGCATGAAAGTGATCCTAGGATTTAAAGGTAGGTTTATAAAAATTTGCTTGTTTTGTGCATACCCCCCCCCCCCCTCCACTGCAGAGTACTTTGGGAAAAGCTGTCTTTCTGGTGCATTTTCAAGTGTGGTTAACCAACATTTGGTAATTAAATACTACACAATAAGGCACAAATAAATTGTAAGCAAAAAAGTTCACCTTTCCCGTTACCGTAAGAATAGTATAAGCGCTGTAAATAACAGCATTGAGTCAGGGTTCACACTGGGGAAAAATACGAGGTGGGATTTTCCTCCTTGACCAAAATTTTAAGTGGGATTTTTCAAATTTAAGCCTAAAAAAAATTTTTTTTGAGTGGGATTTCAAAAAATATTGTGGGAGTCGCGCGATCGCGCGGCCTAGCGCGAACCCTGATTGAGTTAATTTTTTGTTGCCTCAGCTTTAATGATTTCATTTTGACAAGATTTGTTGTGCTACAGGTAGTTCAAATTTAATGTGTTTTTATTCATGCGTTATTTCGTAAAATATTCATGTCATTTTGCATAGGTACTTATAAATTGAATGCAATATTTGGAATAATGTTTCGCTCACAACTTCTTTTATAGTAATTATATTAAGTAGCACACCCAGGATTTTGCTCCGGGGCCGAAGGAGACCATAGCTAGGATTATTAATGCGTCGGATTGATTTTTCTGGATATCGGATATCCGGAGCTCTTTGACAAATTCGTACTAGATATCCGGCTATGATGCTTGAAGCTTGCAGACTCGTACTTCTCAAAGCTTCCAAATCCATTGCACGTTTCTAATTTATATATATTTTCAAAATATGCTAATTAAATAAATTTTAAAAATCAAATTTTCGTTTAAGAGGGAGCTTAAACTTGTCTGTTCTGCGGATATCCTGCCAGATGTCCATCTTGACATGCCGGATAACCGGACCTGTAATGGAGTGGCCGGATCAGGTTCTGGACGTTTAAAAATCATCCGGATACCAGATATCCGACGCTTTCGTTCGGGGTTGGTCCCACCAGTCTCTCCCCGCCGGTGTGCTCCTGCAGTGTATTGTTTATTTCTGAACTTCAGGCCAAACTAACGTGAGTCATATAATCACTACCTTATACGAAAGCGTAAAACTGAAAATAATGATTTCGTTGCTTAGTAACAAAGCTGTTATATGAATTAGGCTACAAATCACAATTGTTAACATTAAAAAACATGTTTGTTTTATCCCTTGTTGGTTAAGTTTCGTACAAATAAACAATTTTCTTATAACCTGAAAATCGTCATTATTGAACTTACGTTAGTCGGGCCCTGAGGTACTGATTTTAAGGCTTTTTTTTTTGTTAGTTTGAATAGAGTAATTTTATGATATTTTCTGTGATTCTGTAATGTCAACAACAGGTATTCTTTCATTAAGGAGGCTTTTTCATTAAGAAGGCTTGAACTTAGCATGTAGTTCGGAGTTGGATAGATCTCTTACTTATAAATTTGCTATAGTTTCGTAAAAATTTTCTCAATTAAAAATGTGATTTATCTAGTATATTATTTTTTCATTTATTATGAACGAACTTTTGTACAGATTTGTTCAGAAAAAAGGGTGACGGTGGGGGGGATGGGGGGTGGGAGGCGTCTGGAGGAAAAAAAAACCAGCTTTTTTGTACTTAATTTGTAAGTGGTTAATTGTAGAACTAATTTTAGGTTTGTCAATTTAAAAATTACTTCGACGATTTTCTAGACTCTTACTACGTTTCAGTTAAAATGAAGAATGTATCAAATCGGCTTCGCTAAGTTAAACTTTAAAATGTTTAGTATACTCAGCTGACAATTATACTTAAACTAAATTGTTCACCTACAACTTTAGGGGTCGTTCATAAATGATGTCGTACTTTTTTCAATATATTTGACCACCCTCCCCCTTTTGTCACAAAATGTCACACTTCAACATACAATTTCTTGAGCCCCCGCCCTCTCGGAGCATGACATCATTTGTGAATGATCTTTAACCGAGATAAATCCTTCTATCTTAAGTACAGTTGCACCACGTTATAATGAACCCAATTAAACCGCGCGATACGTTATAACGACCTTTGAAAGAGAACCGATTGACTTCCCTACATGATAATATTATTTCAAATTCGTTATAATGACCACGAAGGAACACGGCTCTCGATATGACTAGCATAACGGGTCTAAACCGGATCTTAAAAATAGAAGTTTTGAAATGTAACAAAAGGTGCAGTCAACAGCCGCAGTGACTCAGGACGCCCCCTTCCTACGTTAAGGGTATAGGAGGTTAAAATAAAATAAAATAAAGTAAAATAAAATAAAATATAATGTGTTCTGATCGTTTTATTAAAACGTATCACATAATTTCAGTAATCTGTAAATGCATCTTACCTAGCGAAAGATTTTGAAAAAAATTATCCCATACTCCGGTTCCACTTATTTATTTAGGCGCACCAGCCAGTTGCTTTTTTTTTTTTTTTTTGAATACAGCCTCATACGTAATATTAGCTCTAAAAAACCAAATTGGATAACACACCTTAAAATTAAAAATTCTCAATTTAATAATTTCAATCGTTATAAAAGACACAGAAATTGCTTCACGTACATGGGATAGATTTTATTACAGCGTTTTGTACAAATGTAATTATACATATATATAATAAATAGTGTCGAGTCATCAATACGTGCTATTTCTGCTTCTGTCTCGTATCCTGTTCCTACGCCGCCTAAAGTTCAGGGGTGCCTTGAAGGTGGACGTTTTCACGTCGGTTATCTGGAGGAAGACCATGGACACCATTTCGAGCAACTCGCAGAACGCCAGGACTGAAAATCCTAACCACAGGCTGAGGTAACCCCCGAGGTGACTGAAAACTTCCACCAACTGTAAGAGACAGTATTGTGGACCAACTGACCGATATAAATTCCTTATTTGAGGTAGGGAGAAACATACTGGTGTAAAAATAATAAAGGAACTTTGTGCGCAAGTAAACTGTAAAAAATAATTGCACTTGCTTGGAATCCCTTTTACTCATTTGGATGTTTTTACATCTAGAAGCTCCACTATTGCATTGTAAAAGGGATTCCAAGCAGTCCCGAAACATAGTCTGCATTTTAATGCTCATTTGTGCTTTAATTACGTGGAATTATTTTTTACAGTATACTGGTGTAACTCAAGCGATTAATGGTACTTGTCTATTACTATATGGCAACCAAAAAGCACCAAGAAAAAAATGTCGCCAAATTATAAAATTATACTCAAATTGGCGAAATGTTTTCTTCTTTTGATCGCCGTTATAATAGACAAGTACCCGATTAATATGTTGAGAAAATCTGTTATTTTGCATTACGGTTTCAACTAATAATGCCATTGGTTGATAAAATTTTGAAGTATTCTTTTGTTTACTGTAAATAAAGGTAGATGACATTTCACATTATTGAAAATGGAATTAACTACATTGTCAAAGAATTTGACTTACAAAATTACGCCACTGTGTTTCACACCACCTCATTTATAATTTTTAATAGGACAAATTGGATATACTTCACTATACAGACCATTTCAGGTCACATACATTTTCGAGTTAATTTGTTATGATCTCAATGACTCATGCTTAAAAGTGCGTCCAATGTGACAGATGGTACATTAAAATACAATATTACAATACAGAGAAAGAAATTGCAAAAATACACCCTGTACAAAGGACGAGAGTCAGTCCCCTACTCGCGCGCAGGCAGGTTCCCCAGAGTGTCCCTTTTCACATTTTCAGGACACCCACTTGAACTCCAGAAACAAAAAATAAAGTATAAAACATAAATATGGAACGGAAATTAGAAGAATACTGAAAATATAAGTACATAAATTCATTACACTGAGTACCATAGACATAAATTTTATTTCGTATTTATTCGTAAGCATATTGGAAGCTCTATAAATCGTCAAAACGCCAAAGAGTTGCAAAGGCTATTTTGTAATGGGAGTAGAGTTGGGGACTATCTTAATAGACTAGCACGTTGAATAGTTTTGAAATCGCAATCCATCCCCGTATGAATAACAGTTTAAGAAGTCAAAAAAAAAAAAAAAAATAATAATAATTTTTATAATTTTTTCTTTAATTGATAGAGGGTCGTCTAGCTCAAATATCGCTCATCAATTTGACTAAATTTGTTTTTTAGAAAAAACGTTACGGGTGAAAAATTAAATTTTATATTTTAATTGGAAAGGCTTGGCTTGATTTCTCTTTGTTGGAGAAAACTATTAATAAATATAAAAGTCACTGTTAAAACAGAGTTTGTTGCCATTGAGCTGTAATATTAAAAGCAATTATAGCAACAGTTTGACTGAAGGCCACTCTGAGGCAAAAATTAAATCCAATCAGTTCGTTTGCTAAAATCGACTTCTAAACGGAATTTATGATACAAATGATTAGTTTTTAGTGCCATTCATTCAAAGAAGATTTGCCCTTTGATATGGATTTTTTGAAAAATAAAGTATTTATAGAAAAAATATTTGCACTAAAAAGAATAAAATAAAATAATTTTTGAGAAAAAAATAGAATCGACTTCAAAGCAGAGCAATTATAAATTGTGCTAAAAAGTAAAAAAATAAATTCATTCTTTTAAACAACATCGATGTGACTTTTAAACATAATTTTAAAAGTCGGTGCAAAATTAGGATAGATAAAATATTTTTTAATGACTATTCAATTGTGAATATAAATGACCCGGCCCAGAATTAGCAACAGTTCCAAGATGAAGTAACATATGGTGTAATAGTAATTAGACTCATAATTTTGCACCGATTTCTGAAACTATGTTTGAAAGTCACATCGATATTGTTTAAAAGAATGAATTTAGTTTTTACTTTTTAGCGCAATTTATAATTGCTCTGTTTTGAAGTCGATTCTATTTTTTTCTCAAAAACTATTTTATTATCCTTAAGCTCAAGCGCGGATGCGAGCAGTCTCCTGAGAGTTTAGGTATTGTTATAGATTATATGAATAATGGAACTTTCCGGGAGACATTTAAAATTACACAGAAATTACTCCATTTTTAGTAAAATTCTGCATCCACGTCTGCATAAGCTCACTTTTGTATAAAAAAGAGGCTTCTGGTATCCCTAAAAGCACGGTTCTGAGACATTTTTTTTTTGCTACTTTGTGCGATTTTTACATAGTTTTTGAGTTCTTAAACTAACGCATAAAGGTAAACGCTTTGTTTATTTAATTAACATTTTTGTTTGATTTCAAAGTTGCAGTGAGAAAACATGTATTTTAGTTTTTTCTGGCATCTTAATGCACATTTCGCAGCCAAAACAGACGATCGCACAATACGATAAAACCCAACAGTAATCTCGTATTTAATTCCCAAATACGAATAGAATCAAGCACAAAGCTAACAGCCCAATGGCTCAGACTACCAGGCTCACGCCTAAGTCTAAAACTGAGCTGAACTCTTTAACTTCTCGCCAGGGCTCCATATATAATATCGTGAATCACGTGACAGGAATATTCTAGAAATTTCTTGCAAAAGCTTGGATTACCTAACGTGATCGGAATGTCGCCAAGCTTGGCGATCGGTACTCCTAAGTTCGTAACAGTATGAATTTATTTTTGCAAAACTTACTTTCAATGAACTGGGCCTAAATTTAATTTACTCCTATTTAAAACACATCCTATTTTTATGATGCGGTGTTCCCGAAAATATAGGGAAATAAAAGCATATGTTTATAAAATTAAATACTTAATAGTGGTTTGTAAATGGGTGTAAAAGTTATTAGGAATTTAAAAACTGTGTAACGTACTTCGTATTTTGGTTGGTGTTCATACATAGTTATTTCCATTGTTCGCATATACAGTTTCACTCGCACCAAATTCTTTCTGAAAGAAAGGCAAAAGAATTGATCAATGGAAGAAAAATATAGGTTAGGACAAACACTACGCTTAGTTCCCGTTTATCAGTGTAAGACTTAAGGCTCTTCGGCTGGTTTCAGTAATCGAATTATTTTTAGGGCTCATAGTCAGTGGTTCATCCGCAATATTTCTGCCTTATTTTTCAGCTGGATTGTTGAAAAGCATCTTTTGTGCTCTAAGAAGCTTGTGACATGTTGTCCAGAAACTCCTTGGTTGCAATAAACTCACGAAATAATACTGCTATGCAATAAATAAATAAATAAATAAAAAACATTGATGCAAAATAAATAAGTAAATAAATTAATTAATATAATATAAAATTGATCTCTGCCATTATTTCTGTCGATTCTTATGCAATGCCCTCCTAAATACGAATATACGTTTTCCCTCATCATTTGGAGAGAGAAAGAGAAAAGATTTATTTTAATCGTTAATTTTTCTTCAGATGGGAAAGAGAATTTTAAAGCTCTTGACGTAAATATGAATATTTACATCAAGAAGGGAAGTAGTAACGTTTATAGTAATCCTTATACCAGAGCGTTGGTAACAGACAAGTGGCAAGCAAAATGTTTTTTAAGCTAGCTTGCAGTGACTTAGTAAAAGAGGAAGAGGGGGTGGGGTAGGTATTATAACCCACATGAGGAAGGAAAATTACATATATATAATACCTTTACAAGTCTGCATGTATGTATGTATGTTTGCGTAATGAGTGACCTCCTGACACCATTAAAAAAAAAATTCCTACACCCTTCTCGGCGTAGAGCGACGATTGTGGGTCTTGTAAACATTGGTAGGCATAAAGACTCAATAGTGGTCAAGAGTTGAAATTGTTAAAAAGCCCAGCCTCAAGTGAAAAAGAAACAACATAGAAGTTGCATGTAACTTTAATTTCTTAGTGTCAATTATTTTTCTTTAATGGATATGTTATTCATTCTGTTTGTTATAATTTTCCCTAACAATATTCTATTAATAACGTTCGTTAAAGTGACGAATTAACGAACGTTCGTAAGTTAACGAAAATTCTTCCAAACTTGACGGTACTGTTTCATCAGACATATAAAAAAAAAATGTTTATGCATTTTATGAACAATAAAGTGGCAGTCTAATCTGACTTCAATTACCTAACTTAGGTGCAAGTTCAAAAAAAAAAAAAAAAAAAATTATTTTTGAGCAACTTTTGAATATTTATTAAGTTCTAAGCCAGGGTTGAAGCCAGCAGCTAACTCTAAAGAATGTATTCTCAATGTATAGTTTGATGTTTTAATCAGCATATTAGCCCTTTAACTACCGGAATATATTCACAAATCTGTTTGTCTGAACGCCAAAAAAAAAAAAAAAGTATAAAAAAATTGCATAAGTGGCGATACATCTATTTCTATGTATATGTCATGGGTTTCTTACATGAACTTTCGCCAAGCAAATTTTGTTATTGGCTAACCAATAAAAAAAGTAAAAAACGTCAATTAACGTCAACAAATCGCTTATTGACGTTACCCGTACCAAACGAAAGTTTCGCCAAATCGCTTATTGACGTTACCCGTACCACAGAAAGGTTTTGCCAAATCGTCTATTGACGTTACCCGCAGTTAAAGGGTTAAATATCATGCTGATAATTTTCATGTTAGGAATCAAACGATGCCAATTAAGTTTACCTGATCTCACTGAGATTTTTACTGCTCCACGTTGCAGAATTGAACATCTAAAAGAGATAATATTAAGTTAGAAATAAAATATAACAATAATAATGAAAGAAAGAGTTAGTGTGTTTGTTTGGGTGGCGAGCGTCTCGGGAAAGCGGCAAAGGCTAGAAAGATGAAATTTATTATGAAGTGTTGTTTTATGAGATTTGTAGGGAAAAAATGTGCTGTGCCAGCTAGCTATCGGATAAAAACAGCAATTTATTACGAGAATTATTTTTTAAAGGTTAATTTTTTAAACAATGCTTTTAAAATCTGAAAATGTTGTAAGTGGCTACAATTATTTAAAAAATGCTATATTTTATTTTGGCGAATCAAACCAATGAATTGAGTAGGCAATCCACTCCGCTAGTGTCAGCAAACAATGTGCAGCAACCTTCGAAAGCGGTGGCTTCATAAAAAAAGTCGAATGGCATAAAAAGTGAATTGCGTATGTTTAACTGCATTCCGAAATTCGAATAAGGGGATGACATTCCTTGTCATAAGTAGAGAGCATAATACGAGCATAAGGAAATATACACAAACTGTTACATATAAAAAGAAAATTAAACACTCATTCTGGAAAATATTTTTCCCTATTCCAAAGAATATTTTTACTTACAGAATTATTGTTATTATTTTTTAATTTCTAAATTGGCTGCTGCGGGCTTCTGCCAATTGCAGACCTATTGCGCTCCTGAGATTGATACCCTCTCTTTCGGCGGCGCACCAATAAGTGCGATTCCATCGCCGCAGGAGAATTTTTGGCCTCCAGTTTCTCCACCTGAAAGGGCGAGCACCCGGTCTTTATTGATACGAAATTGCACTAGGAATTTAATTTAGCCGAAAGCATCCAAGCCAATTCTGCATAATCATACGACATGAACGCACATGACTTTCTGCATCTTGAAAATCCACCGACACTGAAAGGCTCGATCCTCTGATGTGGGGCATACAGGTCCCGCGCCTTACCACGACGCCACCTTGCCGGCCACAGACTTATTTGCTGGTACGATATATATACATATATATAAATGAATAAATATATAAATGTATATATATATTAAACATTTTTAATTTACCAATTCGGACATATTAGACTTATGAAAAATTTAGAAAAGTTTGCCAGCATTTTTCATTTGCATTCATTAGGCTTGCATTACTCCTTCCCTTGCTAACTAGTCGATTATATTCCCGACAGACTGATATACTACTGAATAGCTTCGATTACTTCATGATACTTTTCTCAGTTCGTTTCATTTCTTCCCTTCCCTAATTTTCATTTGTTGGTTCATTTCCATGACATCAATTTTACCATTTCAAAGAATATTTGGAAAAAATCCCCTTATATAAAAAAAATTTCAAAAATAAATAAATGCATAAAATAAAATTGAATAGATTAAAACTAAATGAAGTAGTTAAAAAATCTAAATAGAGGGTGATTACCTGGCGTTTTCTCGGCCATACAGAAGAATCAATTGAAGCTTCAAAGCTTTTCCTCCTGCAATTTGCATTAACATGAAGTTATAAACTCAGAGTAACACAGGCAGAAATACCGAATTGACTCATTAAATTATTCCGTTCAGTCCCTCACTAAAAGTCTTAAGGGGCAAGGTAAAAGATTTCAGCTTCTAACTAGTCTCCTCATACGCCAAACTTTAATATGTTTTAAAGATATTAACTCCAGTTTTGTCAATTGATGTGATTGATTTTCTGTATCTATTGATTTCAATGTAAATTTATTGTTATTATCATTAGATCCTCACCCACTGACTACCACACTTACATCTGCATGTGCTGTGGTTACGTGTTCACACCCCTCAGAGCGATGGCGCACCCCCCTTAAAATTTACGGAGCCCCATAAAACGATGACCCCCGACAAAAAAAAAAACCTGCCCAAACCCCTTGAACGGTAAAATTCAGCCCTCCCCTACAAATTTCAACGGCGCAGTCTGCGCCATGGTGCCTTTCTTGAGGGGGGAAGCCAATGGCTACATAATCGAATCATTATAACATTTAACTAAGTCTCTCTCCCTCTGTATATATATATATACACACATATATATATATATATTTATATTTATAAGGAACTCGTTAGTATGCTTACTATACAAAGCCACACCAACTGACGGATTTGAATTGAAGTTTGGCTCAAATGTCAATCACCCCCTGAGGAAGCTAGCACACGTAGATTCAAACATTAAAACACGCGCAAATTCAAACCATTAGTTCAAACCAATTTGTTTTTATTCCATTTTTAGGTAAAATTATAAATTTGAGAATATCTCATCGAAAAAATGTCATACCCTTTCAATTTTTGCAGCACATTAACGCCCTTAAACTGCACAAGGTATAAGTTTTCCGAATTTCTAAAAATAATTTGAACAAGCTTATTGTTGTAAACAGTTAAACGAAAATCACCTGCAGATATTTGAGTACTTAAATTTCAGGTTTACGCAAAAACAAATATGTACTAGTTATTTGGACGCCAAAATGATACTTTGTTCTTTTTATGATCGATAAGCAAGCATGAATTCATTACACTGAGCACCATAGATATAAATTTAATTTCGTAGGAAACTCTATTAATCGTCAAAACGCCTAAGAGTTGCAAAGGCGTATTTGTATTAGCGTTATTAAGAGTTAAAGAACATACATTATTATTATTTTTTTATAATGGGAGTCGAATTTCGGACTAATAGAATAGCGCATTTGAATAGTTTTGCAATCGTGCTTTTCCCTATATGACTATTGTGGTTTTCAAATCGGTGAAAAATATTGAATAAGCAAAATGCTTCCTATAATTAGCAACAGTTTGGTAATTTTACAGGCCGTGCACAAATCCTTCCTGTGTATTCTCTAAACTACGTAACAACGGGGAAAACTGAGGACTTCTTAAATCGTATCAAGAAATCCAAAACCAAAGAATTTTCGAAAATGGGTAGCAGCTATTGAACCTTAGAAATGTAGACTCTAGAATTGCACCAAATGATTTCGATGAAACTAAAGTTTAGGGTTAACCCTAAATCCTTCTTACTTGCGTCCCTGCATGATTCTTTGTGCGAAAATAATTTTTAATGATGGATTAAATAATAGCCAATGCTGGTGCAACCAGGCATGTTAATGAAATTACGTAGAATTAATGATGTGGGCAGAAAGTCTGTTACGAGAATTTTCCTGCTGTTGCTTTTGGCGTGAAATCAGCGCAACATGACATATGAGGCACCTAAGAAACAAAGGGGTGTAAGTGACAAAATTGAAAATTTCGAGACAAATAAAGTAAATGATAGTGAAAGTGCTACTCTATATTGTGGCAAGAGATGCTAGGGGTATCCCTAACAGGTACTTTCCCCCAACATGATTTAGAGAAAAAATAGCATTAAAGGTGCCATAAGATCCAAAGTTTGAACGCATTTCTCTCGGAATCGTTTTATGGTGCATTTGCATCCCCTTGCTTCTCACTGCCTTATATGTGAAATCCAGGTGACGAATTTCGCCGACAAGAAAAATGTCGCACACTGAAACCCCCTCTTAACACTAAATTTACCAGGCCGTTTTTCGACCATTTCGAAACTTTAATTTAACACCATGTTACTACTAACTATAATAAAACTTTCAGCCACATTAACTTGTCCCGCTTCGTAACTGCGTACTTTGACGTACGTACTACGTAACTACGTACTTTTTTAGTACTTTGACGTAACTAATTATATGCTTACTCGCAAGGCACTCTGCATAACGTTCTGCAATAATCTGTCGTGTTTTTCTCAACGTCCTCTGCGCAGAATGCTAGGGAGAATATAAATAAACATCATAAATATCTAGCTTAATAACAATTGGCGAAAATGACTTATCAGGAAATGAGGTAGTGTAATAAATTAATTTGTATGACCATCCATATGTATATTTCACGTAACGTGGACCAGTTACGATTAAATTTTGCGGCACGATACGATACTGACATCATGCAAAAACAAACTGTGGTAAAACGATATTTAAAAATTTGTTTAACGATTAGCATAAAAAAGTAACATATTTTTATTTATTACCGTAATTTATGGACTTTAACAAATTAATTTCTATCTCTTAAAAAGTATTTTCATTAATAATTCAATTTTTAATTTCCGATTATTTGGAGTGGCAACACCTTAGTTTGTTTATATCGAGAGATCATTCTGATGTTTATATCTAGCGATCTTTCCTTAAGCCTTTCGAATTTTAAAGCGTTTTTTTACGATTTTAAAATAGTTTTTGCTCGCAGCTATTCTGCTGGAGAGGTCAACTAGTAAAACCTCGATTCAGCTATACTTATCACTACAGAGGGGCTGCTATAGGGGACACGGTACACTTATCACTACAGAGTAGCGTTTCCCAACTGGTAGTTCGCGATTCGAGAACCCCCAGAGGTTTGCGTCCCTTTAGAAGCACATGTACAAAATTTTAAAATATTCATTTCTACTTTGCGCTAAATTTCGAAAATGGGGATCACAAAATGGGGCCGAACATATCATTGATTTATTTTAAATTTGGAACGTATGGTTTCTCTTACCACCATTTTTACTTTTTCCGCGCTGAGGCGGAGAAAGAGCCGAAAATATCAAAGTTTTCTAAAATATAAAATTTTGCACTGTTTTCTGATAATTCTTCTTATATAGACCCAAAAATGGAACCGAAAAATATTTATTCGTTAATTTCAAATTTTGTACTCACATTTACCACACTTTATTCCAAATTTTCTTTATTATCGCAATGAGAAATTTGAAAATATGTACATTTTAATACTTCTGTAAATTTCCATTACTTTTGCGAATATTATTTGATTGATTAAAAATTTCGTACGTATATATTTCATCCCAGTATACAACTTTTTCGCACTATCGGAAAAATTATGTTATTAAAAAATATTTTTTGAATGCATATGTTTACTGCCCTATTAATAATTCAAAAAGAACAAATAATAAAACAGTAATAAATAAAAAAATACATCAATTTTTCTTGCAGTTAAAATTTTAGTTTTTATTTAAACATAGATGTTTTAGAATTGTGTTTTCATTTCTTATTATAAACGATTGTGCAACATGGAAAATGAATGTGCCAGAAAAATTTAATACTTTCGTTACCCGTTATTAACGAGTACTGAAGGTGTTCGCAGTTTTCTTTCGCGTTTCAGAAGGGGTTCGAAAGGGAAAAAAGTTGGGAACCACTGCTGTAGTGAATGCATCGTTGTATCGAGAGGGGCCATGTACTTTGAATTTAAAAGATAATTTCATGGAGAAAAAGGATTAAACCCTAACAAATGAAAGCTCAGTAATAGCTAGTGACGTACTCTCATTAGTTACAGAAATTCAGTTCAACATTCTGCGTAGGCATTGTACTTGTAATCACAGAGAATTTTATCTCAATAGGGGAAAATAACACAATTTCGTTCTTATAACCCTTATTAGGCTTCAAAACATTATATCTCACTTGAATGGTATTTATTGGTATGTCAAAACTCGTTCTAATCTTTTTATTTGTATTGTGAGTACATTTAGCACAAAATTTATATGGAGAACTCTTTAGTCATTGTAATGCTTTAATTTTTGCTGTTTTTGTATTTAAAATAAAATCTCAATGGCTATAAGAACTTTGGATTTATTGGCTGAAAGCGAAGTTTTTTTTATCGGTTCAAGAATACGACAGCAGATGGCACTCCAGTTACCTATGTAGCTCAGTGCTTATAATAGGAGTTAAATTGCTATATTTTTAGTTGATGAGTCATAAATTTCAAAAATGTGTAATTTATCGTTTGCGGTGTTTTATTTTGAATTTAACGAAATTTTATACCATTTGATATTGGTAAGCAAAGAATGTGATGCTGTTTACCAAAATTTCTTAACGGAAGAAATTGCGTAATTTATATTACTACACATAAAATAGTAATGTGCTAATTTATTTTAATTGCTCCATGGTTATTAGATTTTTTTATTGCCAAAATTTAACAAATTATTTATTGTCTAGTTTTAAAATTTAAAGCTGTTTTTTTTTCTCTGTATTATTTACTCTTTGTAATGTTTAGAGGTCTTTGGCTTTTCCGATCATTTAGGCCTTTTTCTTTATTATTTGTTTCTTTCTCCGAAACCAAGATATTGTATTTAAAGCCAGATACATCAAATATTACTTAATAAAACGAAAATATACACTCGTCTTTTCTTCTGATGGACCTGAATATATGTATTAAATCCAATTTACAAAACCGCCATTTCCAAAAAGTCTCCACAACAAGCTAGACATACCTTGGATAGTACTCGATCTATATTCATATGGAAAACAGCATTCACAATTCGAAGACTTAACCCCCTTCAGCAACCATTGAAAAAATGTCTTGCATTATTAAAAAAATGTCTTGCATTATTAAAAAAATGTCTTGTCATTATTGTTAGTTCTTTAATGAAAGACATTTGGTCGCGTGAGCTTTTGAAATCAATCTTTCCCTTTTCCAAACATCTGCAGCCATCTGCGTAATTATGCGTCACTCAGTACCAGAGTGCCAATCAATCTAATGTGATTAAAAACCACTCAAATATCTTTCATAAAGGCTTGGTTTTAAAGACAAAGCCACGCTCCATTTTATCGTCTCAAGCAGTCCTGTCGTCACACTTTTTCTAATGCTCATGCAACAGGCATCGTAACGATACTATTCGCATTTAATGGCAAGGCGTCATGAGCCGTTGAAATTTAGTGTAGGTGTTTTTTTTTTTTTTTCATTTTTATACAAAACAAGCCCAATAGCTCAAAATTGTATGATTACGGCATAGTCTTTGGTGCTGAACGGGTTAATCAATCAATTTTTGTGTTGATGCACTCTCACTTTTGACGATTCTTCAATCGTCAAGAAAATTTCGTCATTTGCAACGATTCTTTCCTCGTGCGATCACGTGATTGAAAAAAGTTACGACACAAATTTCGCCAATTTGACGAAAGGTTTACTCGGAGCATTTTTCACGAAGCTATTTCGTTAAATACGATGAAAGTTTCGTGAGATTTGAGCATGCGTTTCTGAGAGTGCTTCTCGGATAACCGCTGAAGCTAGTCATTTATTTATTTCTCACAAAATTTTGAAACAAATTTCGCGTTAATGTATTGTAACACTCCTTGGGATAATGTTTTGAGTCAATCCTAACAAACACACAACTTTCCTTTGCAACACATGAACATAAACATTGTATACACGCAGCGTAACTACTACCCTTTTCGTACTTCGAAGGAGAAGGTTAAAGCTACAACAAACTATTAAGTAAAAGTAGTAGTAATAAAAATATTGGAAGTTAAAGTAACTAAACGTACGGTTCCATATATTAAAGAAATGCAGACGATAATCCATAAATAGGAAACATTAAATATATGTAAAATTGAACAAACATAAATGAAATATATAACAGTTTATTAGATTTAAATTGGCTGATGTTTGTGTACAATGGCTGTCGGTTGGTCAAGTAGTTGAGTTAAAATTGCGGTTAAAATAGATGTTTACCTTTCTTTCCTTCACAAGATGAGTCATCAAATACTAAAGTCAAGTTTGAGGAAATGCATTTGCAAGCTTTCAGTTGTAATGATCTGGAACATTCCTGAGTACACATCTGAAAAGAAGAAATGGCTACATTGTATCAGATATCTTTATATTCTTAATTGACGCATTAACATGAATTTAAAGATGGATTCACATTAATTGCAACGGCGGCAGCAACGAAAGATTTCAGCTCGTGTCTTTGATTTTGCATAAATTAACAACCACGCCCCTTTGCTAACGGATTTTAATTTTTTATTTCGTCATTAAAAGGGATTTTCCTCCAGTCGATCCTGATTTGTTGATTACGCTATGGAACATCTACTATATACTCGCTGTTAGTTTGATTAGCCATAGCGTAGTATAGCACGACAAACGCAAAATGTCTCCGTCGCCGTTGGTGTGAACCATGGATGTAAGAATAACAGGATGGAACATGGGAAGAACTTCTTGAAGCATTTACTGTAACCGCGCCGCCCTCTTGGTCACACCAAGAATTGCTATTCGTGTGCTGAGGATAACGGGAAATTTAATTTTAATCACACGAAATTTACGAAAGAAGTATACGTTAGCCTAATATGTCGTTAGCTACGTAAGGTGTGCAATATATATGTATTAATAAACCTCAAGAACATTCATTTACAGTGTTGAAAGTGCATTTCAATCAAACCGAAGTTCAAGTTATACAATTAATTGAATACTCGTATAGATGTAATAAAACAAATATAGTAGCATTTGTTTTAAATGATGGTTGTTTTGAAATAGGCAGAAACAGGGGCGCATTGACGGGGGAGCGGGTTGCGACCAACGAGACCGAACTTCCGAATTTCCCAGACTGCGTCGGATATTCGCTATCCGACCGCTTATTAAATATCTAGAAACCATTATGGCCACTGCACGAAAGATCCGGATAGCCGTCATGTCAACATATTTTTTAAAATTAAATTAATGAGCAAGTTTTGAGAATATATGTAAATTAAAGTTACTACGCATTTGGAACTTGTGGAATGCTTAAAAATATGTGTAGAATTTGCAGGTTTCAAATGTCATATCCGGATATCCAATATGGATCGTCAAACAAGGGGCACTGAATGTCCGATATCCCACAAAATCGATATCCGGTATTTTCGGATCCTGACCTCGGTCCCCCGGCCGTCGATTACTTTTAAAAAATTTTAAAAACTCTTTTATAAGTAATTTTTTTTTCATGAATACTGAAATGTTCGTTCGTGTACTATAAGAATCTATATCTATAATACGAAGCACAGAAATATTTGTTAATCTTCAGAAATCAAGAACTTAAAATAAAACAAAATTATTTTAAGCTGTATTTTGAAGTTTCCTAGATAGAAAATAAATACAGTGATACTATCAGTCAAAGAGAGAAAAGTAAAACGAGGAAGATCTTCACCCACACCAATAGCCTTTCCTTTTCATGGTGTGCCCAATATGGCCGACAGTTACTTCAATCGCGACAATGCTGTTAGATAGGCCGTGTTCCCTCCTGTATTCCTACCTCCGTGGTGTGAACGCGCCCGAAAACTTAACCAAATGCTGTAAAAATTCAGCTAAAGTATTGTCTGATTTAAATTTAAAAAATCCGATTTAAATGAAAAATGTCAAATAAATCCGATTTTTTGATTAAAAAAAATCATGATTTGTTTCACATACTGGTTATAATAAATTCGATATAATAACGTTTCAAGTTCTTTTAACCGTATCTACACTCTAAAAATGTTGCGTTTAGTTGCCACCATTTTTGGTGTTACTGAAAACCATTTCTGGTGATTATATCCCTTTGATTCTCACTGCCGCATATATGAATATTATAAACGGTATGAACTCAAACAAAGCAAATGTGTGATTTCATTCGTTACTGCACTGAATGCCAGAAATGAAATTATTATAACAACAAGAAAGAAGACTTACTTTAGGAGTGAGTGTCCCTTTATTTCTTTGCGCCCAAGGCAAAAAACTGTAAGTTGTGCAATTAGTTTGATAAGGGAGCGGCAACAGCTTTGTTGTGGTCTGCGAGAGGAGTGGAAACAAAGTTAGTTTAAGAAGCAAGCTCAAAAATAGTTCGAAAAGATATTTTCGTTCAAAAAAGCAAAGTGTTACAAAATGATCAATTACACTTTTAGAAACGTCGCTGACGTCCGGCTAACGACAACCCCCACAGAGACCAGTGATAATAGAAATGGTGGAATGAGCTGTAAAATTCTCAGTTTCCCCCTTTTATTTTGCATATAGAAAATGAATGAATGTATTAGACCATACCGAAGATAGTTGACAAGATTCTTCTCAGTACCAAAATTGACCCCTACTGCGAGTTGTTGGCCTTCAAACGTATTCAAGTTTGCCCCACGGACATGGCGAGATTTACGAGACATATTTATTTTTATGATTTCATTTAAATATGTTCATAAAAATAATTAAGATATATTTTATATAACTTACATAACTATTATTTTAATTTCAAAAAGTCTACTTTTAAAAGAAATATCAGCTGTTAGAGATTTAGGCAAAATGGCACCATGAGGCAGGTCACGGTCCTGATTTGGTATACTCTGTGGATGAACAGTTTTATGCAAAATTAAAAGGTTTTGGGATCAAGTCACCTACTCGGAGAATGGCCCTTTGTCAACAACTGCCATAATTTGATTGGCAAAGATCTTTTCTGGCTCTCCAGTTTACGAGTTTCTGCTGTCGCTTGTTGGAAGACTGTTAAGCTACGCCTTATGCACATTTCTATACACTGTAAAAAATTATAGTTCAAACTTTCGCCAAAAATGGGAAAAATGGTAAAATTTAGTTGCTACCAACATTTGGTACAACGTTGAACCATTATAATGGGGCAGTTTCGCCATGAATGTGAAACTAGGAACCATTAAATGGTTGAACTTTAGAACCAAATGTTGGCTGCAGTTAAATTTCACCATTGCTTGCTATTTTTTTTTGGTGAAGTGTTGAACTGGAATTTTTTACAGCGTAGTATTATTGACATTAAATCAGCTAGTTTTATTGGGTACGCTAAATTTGTGTAATCACAAGTCTTTAACCCTACATTATTTCGGAAGTTTCATTTCTATAGCCGGAAATAGTCAATTTAAATCCCTAACAAAACTTTTTACATTGAAAACATTTAGTAGTGTTGTTAGAGCAGCACGCGATCAAATACTGAGTTAATTAATTAGTTCAAAGATGGCACAAGCAGCTTAAAACCAACAGAGTTTAATTTTGTGGCACCATCTATAAAAAAATTTACTAACTACAACCGTAGTTTACTTGCTACCCAAAAACTTGATCAACTAGTGAAATCAGTAATTTTTCTCCCGCCAAATAGGGCGGTCTTACAGAATTCAGTCTTACAAAATAGGTTTTGTTTTAATTTATAACGCGTGTTTAATCTATAATATATAATAATAATAATTTTTTACTGTCTGGTTAAGTTGCGCAGAAAATAAAGTGATGGACTAGAATCAGACCGCGGTATGTCATTCCTTGATCCTTGTCATAGACCTTTCAGATTCAGACGGAACTACCGCGCTCAAATGACGCGGAAATACTAGATCATGTGACATGGACCTTTCAGTGTCATTCGCAAGATGCTTTTGCTCAATGAGAAAAACCAGTGCATTGCAGTTTAACAAAAGTTGCGAATACGCCCCTTTCCTCTCCCCGTAACTTATCGGACCATTTAGTGCACTATCTTTGATAAAATACTTCTACTCCCTAAGTATACTCTCTCACAAAAATGAATAACACTCTTGAAAGAAAAAGGATTTTCCAGCATGCAAAGGTAAAAGGAGACAGCTAACTTTTCTCATTCCAACGCTGTAGAAGTGTCCTGCTCTGGCTTTGACTGCTTCAGAACCGAAATCCGGATAGAAGCGGGGATCATGTACGTAGATCAGCACCGATGGCGTCTTGTGTTCGTCAAGATATTCGTCACTTTGAACATCTAAGTCCAGTAGCAGCTCTAGAAAGGAGGAGAATTTCAGTACGAAATGAGTTGTAATACGTTATTGGTGAGACAAACCTGTTTTCCTCACTGCTATTTCAACACATGGAATCGTTTAATACTTCGTCTATCTGGAATCTTCTTGTCAGAGCCAAAAAGTACTGGTTTTGACTTTTGAGATACGGCACTCTAAGTACTTGAAAAATTAAGTTCCAGTTAATGACAGTAGGAATTGAGATTAAAGTCATGTACCCATAGAGGACAACGTAAACATTCATTTATTAGGTTTAAAGGCTACAATAAAGAAAGCCAATCATAGTTTCGACCTGATTCTGTAGTGGGTGTAGATAAACCTGGTATCTCTAATTCAGTCATAAACTCGGATTTATTTGATTTTTTGGATTCGAGATAATAAAAATAATATATAAAATTTATTTAAGGATTTTACTTTAAAAAAAATATTAATGTATTAACTTTCAGTAATAGAAAGCCTACTTCATAACTTACTTGTACTGCTGGGTATTGAGAAGCGTTAGTAGAATTAGTACTCACTTTAGGTACTGCTTATAAAAGTATTTTTCCAAAAAAGTGCGTCCAAAAACGTTTACATGGTTTGAGACGGAGGAAGAATAATTAAAACTGGACAGCAATCTTTAGGTTCAGCCATCTGTTTTGGGCATATGAGGTCAAGTTGGAGTTATTCAAGTTATTCAGTATGTATCATGTAATCGAGTTTAAAGGAATCGTCAAAAAAAAAAAAAAAAAAAGTTTTCTTTTGAAGGCGTATATATTTACGTTGTTCTTAAATGTTATTTCGTTTCATTTGATCAGAGACTTTACTGTTTAGTGCATTTGGGGACTATGCTGTATTTGAGACTAGAGAAAGCGTCGCATTAAAAAGGTTTCTGCGTCTTTCGTTTCTCCAGGGTGATTCAAACCAACACTAGTAGTCTGAATGTCGGTGGCGATGAAACTCGGTGAAAATGAGATTGGGGTATTTGGGGACCATTCACACATGATGTCACGCTTCGAGGGGTTGAGGGGGGTTGGAGACGTTGTGACAATTTGCGTCAAGGGGGTAGCAATAAGTGTGACATCACACATTTTAGCAAAAATAAAAATATTTAAAATCAGCAGATAAATATTTTTATATTATTTATTTTTGATAGCTTTGGTTTGTTTTCTAATTGATTTTATTTTGTATCGAAAGACTCGATGCTGATTAAGGTTTCAACTAACTTTTAATTAAAAGGTTAAATTGAAAAGGAAATCTTCTCGGGTATTTACTCTTTTAAGACAAAATAGCGGTATCAATTCTTAGGAGAATTCGAACAAATAATATTTTTTGTAATTATATACTAATTATGTTTTTCGTTGTATGTCTCAAACTCATGTATCCAAATTAATTACACTCATAATAATTGGTATTGTTGTGCTCACAAATGTCATAAAAAGTTCAAAAATGAAATTATAAATGTGATCTACAACGTAGTATTTTGTTTCTGAACTGCAAGTGCATATGATTCTATAGTGTAGCGCGACATGTGACAAGGGGTGGTAGGGGGGTATGTTGAAGTGTGACATTTTGTGATAAAGAGAGGTAAGGGTCAAATATATTGCGAAAAGGGTGACATCGGCCCCTTGGATTAATTCTGTGCACAAAAAAATGTACTCTGGATATTTCATTCAGTCAGTCATTCAAATCAGTCACTAAATGCTATATTGTAACCACGATTGGAAGTAAAGTCGTACCAAATGAAGACACTCAGTATAAAAAGTCAGTTTACCTGTTGGCTTATTCCACATGTCAGACTCATACGCGTAGAGCATTTTGTGGTCGATCATATTCCATCGTGCGTTGAAGGTAAAGCAGTTGCCGTGCTCAGCACTGTGGTAGAGTCGAAAATGTCTGGAAACAAGAGTAAGATTTTTTTTTTTTCATTAAGCATCAATGATAAGCATAAGAAGCATCAACACAATTTCTTCGATGAAGTTTTATGCTAGTCTCACGCCGACAACGACGATTTTTGTCGTCATCTTTTTGAGCACGTCACTTGGTTCCACATAAATTAATTAATACTCTTTTTTGTTTACTCAACGGCTGACAATTTACTCCTTCGAGATCTGATTCCATTAGGCTTTTGATAAAGCATTTAGCCCATGCCACCAACCTCTTATGCACGTGAAAGGTATATCTGGCCGATTACGTGGTGTACCTACGGATCACTTTTTGAACCTAGTAGTGTTTTACAAGCTGTTAACAAGCTGTGTGTGCTAAAAAAGCTATTTAATAATTCCTTTTATATTAATTGTAAATATTTTTCTTTAGATAATTAGTTCAATAAATGTGATTTTTCTCATAGCAGGGAGTGCTACTTTGGTACTTCTTGGCCTCATATAAATAAACTAGCAAGCCCAACGGTCATACGAAATGACCGCTGTTCTATATATTATAAATTGTAATTAAAATGATTTGTGCAAAGGTGTCTTCTAATTCAAACTAAATTGCCCAGTAATAATAATTTAACTTTTTGCAAGTAAACTGTAATAAAAAATAATTTCACGTTATTTTAAAGCACAAATGAGCATTAAAATGCAGACATATGTTTCGGGATTGCTTGGAATCCCTTTTTCAATTTTTTATTTTTTATTACAATAAATTACGCAGGTCAGGCGGCGAGGATGCCCCTTTTTTTACTGCCCCACACTACTATATATTTATTTACTATGTAATCAAATTGTTTGTGAAAAATATATATTTATCGTCGAAAGAACTTATTGAAAATTTTATTATGCTTTTCAAAACAAAAGCTTTAACGAAACTGGGAAAAAAGAGCGCTACCACTCTAATAAGAAAAATATAAAAAGCGCAGACAATAAATAAATAAATTAAAAAGAAAGAAAGGATTAAATTAAATTTGCGTATACATTAATTTTTAACGGAGATTGCAACTACAGCGAAGCCTCACTCAATATGCTCAAAAAAAGTTTTGATTATTATTAGTATATTTGTTACATTTTTTACAACAATGGCAACGGCATTGATTTGTTTCTTCACACGGCAACTGTAATTATACGGTTGGAAACGACGGTAACAATGCAAAAATAAAATAAAACAGGTCGAAAAAATCATTGAAAAATTTTTAAAAATTAATTTTAAAAAAACTAATTGCGTCACAACTTTCATCTTTGCAGCGATGCGTTTCTTGGGTCGTAAACATTAACCGTGCCGAATGTGATCCCGATCGGTAAAACGGCCTAGGATTCTATCGGGGACAGAAAGACAGAATAAGCAGCTTATATATAAGATTTGAAGTAACAAATGAATATTACTAGCGGTGAGTCAAATCTATTGTTTTGTCCATTTGAAAAAGAAAATATAATATTTATAATTTATGTTGCTTTTACTGCACCTTCATGTGGTCGAAAACCGCGTAAGAAACTTCCGTGACAAATCAAGTTAATTCTGTTTTGTGAAAGGTGTTAGTCATCAATTTAAAGTATAACGAGCCCGTAACAATACGAATACGGTGCACAAACAGTTTGAACAATTTAAAACAAGATGTATGAGATGTAAAACGTAAAACCGCAGAAATTAATGGGGAAGCTTTTATTACCTGTAGCATTGCTCCTCATCCATTTCCATGCGACCATTAAGTTTGCATTTTATGATCAATTGATCTTTGGTGTGTCCTAAACGAATGCGATCGCTCCTGTTCATGCGCCAGTAATCTTCATACTAAAAACATAGAAAAAACATTAATTCCCCTCACCCAATTTAAAGTTAATGGAATTGCCGCGCAATAATATACAGCCCTCGTCCTCAAGGTCTGTTAACATTTAAAAAAATATTCAGAGTGATCGATATACGCGGACATGAAAATTAACTCATACAATGGCAAGGCATGAGGTTTGATTGAAAATTTAAAAATTCATTTCCAAAAATCAACACATGTAGTACAGTTTTTTTTTCTTTCTAATGGGGCTGTAGTATTGGTCCTCAACCATTGCAGACCTAGTGCGTCCCCAGAGATTGGTACCAACTTTTTCAGCGGCACCACAATGAGTGTGGTACCGTTGCTGCAATTTTTTGACGCTCAGTTTCCCCTAGATGGCGGCACCTGAGCTCTCGTTGATGTAAACGGCACTAGGAATTTAATTTAGCAAAGAGTACCCATGCCAAACGGATAATCAAGGGATCTTTAACATGCCGCATAATCATACGACATGGGCGCAGACGATTTTCTGCATCTTGAAAATTCACCAACTTGGGCCAGGTTTGAACCTGCAATCTTGGGCGTACGAGGCCTGCGCCTTACCACTACGCCACTCTGTCAACTTGTAGTACATAGTTTATTAGTATATTTTCATTTTGTAATCAGTTGTTATCTTAAGGATAAATATGATATATCTTACTTCTTGGGAAAATTCATTGGAATTGCAGTAGAACTCTTTACAATACATGGATTTACGTAACCTGTAAAAAGTAAAAACATTTTTCAGTAGTTGAAGTTCTACTTGAACGATCTTCGCATATACATTTTTATAAGTCTAAACATATAAAACAAAGAATTCAATAACTTTGATCAATAAAGGAAAATCATCACCTGAACTTGTTCCAAATATCTCAACCCCCTAAAACTTAAATTTTTTTTTCGTGAATTGAATACATTTACGTAGTTTTCCAACTTCAGGGTGGCCAATACCGTTGAGAACCGGGCGTGACATGGCGGGGAGAAAAACCAGCCCTCGGAAAATATGAAAAAAAAAATCTCAGGATGCATTCTCACCAAAGGCGACGGAGACATTTTGTCTCCAAACTAATAGACTGCTGCTATGATTATCAAACTACGGGTGCTTTCACAACAAGGCGACAAAGACCCAAAGCTTGTCTTTTCCGCTCTGCGCTTGCGATTCACTTGACAGATAAGTGCAAATGGGAAGGCGTCATATTTCATTTTAAGTTAGACATATAATGTTTCTAGGCATCTTTATGTCATTGTATCCGACATCAGAAGACTAGCCTAACACAGGTGATGTACTTGCCAAATAAAGCTTTGTAAATGACCTACTGAACTGCTGAAAAGAATGTGTTTTTGTCCGAAAACTAAATTATGAAAATGGACGACTTTAAAGTAGACATTGTAGGGTATATCGTGGATTATCAAAATAATAAGGGTTCAGGCGTACGTTGAATACTCCTTAACCACTAATTCTTTAGTAAAATATGCTTCGAATAAGCAGTTCAGCACATCACAAAAAGTGAACATCCAGAGCATTAGAAAACTTACCTATTATTATTGCACAAAGTTATTCCCGGGAATTCTAGCAGTCCTTTATTTTCCACTCTCACGTCCACCGTCGTGGGGTATGCAGCATACAAGGAAAAGTAAGTAGTTGCGTGGTAAAAGAACCCCAGTATGCAAGAAACAAATAAAAATATCCACAGCAGCCTTCTCGTCCATGTTTTAGATTCAGCAATTTGACTAATGCCACTTAAAGACGATTTGCTGAAGACTTGCTGTCCATAGAGCCACAAATTCCTTCCTCTAGCTCTGCTGCTGCACGTGCTCCGACCAACATCGTTATGATGGACATGCCTTCGATTGTTGTGTTTAGTATGAAGCATATTAGTGTCACGTTAACAGTTAATTACATGTTCTAACCAGGGTTTCAAATTCTGGTGATAGTTTAATGTGAAGCATATCGGTGACATCAAAACTTGATTTCATATTGTGATGAGGATTTCGAAATGCATCAAGAGTTAAATATGAAAAAAAAAAAATAAGCAAAAGCTAATTACCTGTTCTAATCAGAATTTCGAAACGTAAGAACTGCTTAATAAGGAGCATATGAGTGATGTTAAAGAATAATTACATGCTACAGTCAGGATTTCGAATCGTAATAGTAATAATAATAAGGTATAGCATTGATTTGAAAACTAGTCTTCTTGCAATATGGATGAAAGATCTCTTTAACGCATGATGGGCCTTTGATCCTTCGACTAATATATTTTCCACAGTAGTTTTATGTTTCGTAGATTTAAAAATTCTGTAGCCATAGTCTAATCTAAAGTAAGTTTATTCTGCACTTTATTTTATCATAAGCAATGCACCACACGTATATCACCAATCTTAAATACAAGAAAATTAAGCTAATTTGTTTGTTACACGTGTTTCCCACGGGAAAATGCCATAACGAAGTTGGGTATTAAGTTTCATAGGGAAGAAATGTTTGGCACATTATCTGCTTCTTTTAGAACGTAAGTAACGATTTTGTGAAGCATTGAACTTTAGCAAATACAACATGCATTTGTCTTATTTTATTCATATAGCACCAGGTTGAATACTCGAAAAACTTGCTTTTTAAAACGTTTTTATGCCTTTTAAGTCCTAAGAATAAGCTTTGAATCGTAGCGTTGATTATATTTGAGTTTTGATAAAGTTTTCCATGTAAAGAAAAAGATAATTTTCGATCAATTAAATTTGATCACACTTATACGTGCATCGCTTCAAAACATTTGTAGGTTACCGTTTTCGATGATTAAAAAACGTTTTTAAATTAAGATTATGACATAAACAAGTACATTAAGATCCCCCCCCCCCCTTTATGTTCAATTCAAAACCACAAACATCATTAAAGTACAATTTTAAGAACTTCAAACTGTACTTGTATACTGAACTTTACATGGAAAAACGTAAGATTAAAATGCTCATAACTGGTTTCGAATTGAAATTTAAAATATGCATATATTTGTTGATGAAGTTAATTCAAATTTCTAAATTATATTTTTGCAAATCAGCGTACATCATCAATATTTTTGTAGAACGAGCGAAACAGTAGATACATTTTCTGCAAAACGATACAATGTGTGCGCTTAGTTTAATAATTATTTCCTTTTTGCTTTCTAAATGATTAAATTTAATGCATAATGATAATATTTTTAAATATCAATTCAAATATTTTTCAAGGTTTTTTAATGATCTATACTTTATAAGAAATTTCAGCAATTGGATTACACGAAGAATTTGAAAGCAAAATTTCAGAATTAATCATTGTTATGAAAACAGTTATGGTTTCTAACCTATATCATGAAGAAGGAAGATCATATTTAATCACCGAAATACACATGGACATGCTTATGTCACATTACCTATACTTGACAGCTATATAAGATCACAAACTTTGACCCACTAACATTTTTACCGGATGGGAAATGCAAGATTCAGTTGTAAATTCCAATCTTCTAGATGTCTGAAGTGTTTGAGGTGTTTTCTTCAGTTACCACGCAAGCAAGGTCTAGATTCCTTATAAGCATTTTCCAGGATTTTGCAGTTCACACACATAAATTTATAAAAGATTATTTTCGCATGTAAATATTCTTCCAATCCAAGTTGTAAGATTCGTATCAATAATGCAAGATTCAGTTGCAAATTCCAATCTCCTAGATGTCTGAAGTGTTTGAGGTGTTTTCTTCAGTTACCACGCAAGCAAGGTCTAGATTCCTTATAAGCATTTTCCGGGATTTTGCAGTTCACACACATAAATTTATAAAAGATTATTTTCGCATGTAAATATTCTTCCAATCCAAGTTGTAAGATTCGTATCAATAATGCAAGATTCAGTTGCAAATTCCAATCTCCTAGATGTCTGAAGTGTTTGAGGTGTTTTCTTCAGTTACCACGCAAGCAAGGTCTAGATTCCTTATAAGCATTTTCCGGGATTTTGCAGTTCACACACATAAATTTATAAAAGATTATTTTCGCATGTAAATATTCTTCCAATCCAAGGTGTAAGATTCGTATCAATAGTACCTATGCATAAAATGTGGCTGGTACATCTATAAGATACAGTCACATATTTACCGGATTGAAAATGCAATTGGTAAATTGAATCTCATGGATGTCTTAAGTTTTTGAAATGTCTTCTTCAGTTACCACGGAAGTATGGGCTAGATTCCTTTACGAAACGTTTCCAGGTTTTGCGGTTCACCTACATAATTTATAACAGATTACTTTCTCTTTCAAGCGTACTTACTATGTAGAAAGATTTGTATAAATGGTATCTATGCGTAAAATCTCACTCATATGAATATAGTATACACGTCACATATATAACTTCGAATTAATTGAAAAGCGTAGACTCAATCTACAAGTTCCAAGAATACAAATTAAGATAAAACATCGATTCGTTTATGATATTAAAAATAATTCACATCTCAAGCTTTGCCCAAACAGGTCACGTTGCTTACAATGAGTCCTTTTCGTAGAGGCATATTTCGGCATTAAACTAAGAAATAAGGACGAGTATTTGCGACTCAACTTTAACTGGACTTTTCTCTTATGCAATGATATTAACTTCAGTAAGTGATATCGAACGGTAAGTCGCATGATTATGTTCAAATGGAAGAGATATCTTCCTCCTGCGAGAAAAGTTAATGAGGTGTAACGGACATTGAGAAACGTTTCAAATGTTGTTCCGATGGCAGAAGCACCGTCTTTGTTGAAATGTATTTAGTTATTTATTTTTATCCGAAAAGAATGATTATGTATGGGTTTTCTTGAGTGTAGTAATTCATCAGATATCGATCTTTCCACGAATGGTAGTGCCTAATGCCATTTAGAATTTCTAAAAATACAGCGACGCTATCGATGTCATATCTTTTAAAGAATCTCGTTGGGGATCATAATTAAATGGAGGGTCCCTTGGTAAAACGACAGTCCCATACTTCTTCATGAAGTTTTATTCATTCATTTTACAACATAAATGTTAATTTTAACTAATCTAATATTCGTAATTAAACACTATTTTATTGAAAATTTATTCCCCTTTGAAATTATTATTCTATGGGACAATAGACTTACATTTTAGTTTTATTCGAAATCGGTATGATTGGACTTGACCGTTTTTCCAGTGACTCCTTCAAATATAAATATTCCTTTATATTTTACCATCTATTCAATTTCATATGCAGGACAATTCAATTTCATATGCATTAAGCAAGACGGATTGAATTTCTGTTAAAATATAAATGAGTAGCTTTAGCTCGGAGTAAAACGTAAGTTTTTTTTCCAAAACGGTCGATTTTATTTAATGGTTGGATGAGAGTAAATGGATTTCTTTAAAAGCAATAACAGCTTTTATTACTAGCAAAAACAATAATCATCAGGTAGATGCTACGTAACCTAACGTCACAAGGCATAGGCGAAGTAGGCCACTGCTCGTTGCCTCGCCCCGAAGCTTTTATTCATGGCATATACACTTATGGCAAAAGTTATATTTAAATGCCAAAAATAAAATATTCCACGAAACATGCAATCATTTCCCAGTTTGAAGAGACAATTGTTACATTTTCCTTGTATTTTGGAATTTTTTTTCTTGTTTCCGGTCGCAAATTTGAATTCTGAAATATATTTCCAAATGTAACAAATGAAGGGTCTACTGGGAAAACGATCTAAGTCACATACTACTTTTTGAAATTTGCTTTGTTTTATTCAATTATTTTACAACATAAATGTTAATTTTAACTATACTAGCCTACTTTTCCGTAACACCCAAATTCAAATTTATAATACATATATTTATAATACATAATTTATATTCATTTATAATACAACATAAAGCGAAGTTCAAAAAGTAGTATGTGACTTCGTTTTTCCAGTGGACCCTTTAAATATCTCTATTAGAGAATATGGAGTTGAATTTTTCCCATTGCCAGTAGCGAAATTTCATCAAGAGAAGCACTTAAATACGAAAAAAAATTATTATTATTATTTATTTGCTACTGATTTTTTCGTTATTCTTTGTTTTTCCGTTGTTTCATTTTGCCTATGTGCATGTATCTATGTTGTGAAATTTTGTTTTTGTATCGTCACAATATCTGTTATAATTCCCGTTGTTGGGAATGTTTAACTTCATATTACATGCTCGGTGTCTTTACTGTGACATATTTTTATTATAACGTAAACATTAGTATTAAAATGTTACATAATGAAATTTCCGGTTTAAAATCATTCATCGATAATTTGAACTGATTGAGTTACGGAGCACTACTTATTGACAGAAGGGATTTGTCATCACTTTTATCCTACTTTCCAGTAAAAGGGGGAAAAAAAAGTACGAAAGGCGGCTTATTGTATCGAAAAAATATCGGTAAAAGTAGAAAAAGCCAAAAATAAGTGAACCCCTTAACGGTCGAGTAATTTTCAATAAAACGGTCATAAAAGTGCCTATTTTTTTATCCCTGAGAATTATATAAAAATATGTGTATGAACAATATATATATATATTCATTTTTAATTTTTTATTTGTTTTTATTTTGTAATTTTAAACACCCCAGCCCGAACATGTCACGGGAGCGAGAAATAGAAGGCGAAACCTCAGCCCGTCACGTTCATGGAAACTACAGGGAAGGGGCTAAGGAGTTAAATTAAGATTAAAAAATAAACAATTTGAAAGTAGGGTTTTGAGATGGGGAAAATATTTGGGGGAGACCGACAGACACATAACTTTTTAAGGAAATGGTCCGTTTCGAAAGCTTTCTTTTTGCATTCGAAAGATCTCGGCAATGACATTTTATTCCCATAATTTATTTTATAATTTGAACAATATTTCGTTCAGTTTTGAACAGTTTAAAAAAGTCTCAACGGCGTTTATGGGGAAATATGAAGCAAAATATATAAGCCTTTGGACATAACATACAAGTTCTTTCAGACAGCTTAATGCAAGAGTCCCCAACCCCATGCCCGCGGGCACCATGGCGTTGATCGGTCTAGGTGCGCCGGCTGCTTATGCCCAACGATGAAATATTTCAGTTTTCCATTTTAAACTAGAGAGCATTTAGAATCTAGAGTATATGAATGAAGGGTTATATAAATATGAATAACTCTATGATGATAAATGACAATGAATATCAAAAAATCAAAATATAGATTACGACCTACAGATGAACACCTTGACGATTGCAGAAATTTCATCATATTCTCCCAATTATGAAGCGCTGGCCAGTGAAATGTACATTTGACTGGTATTTTATATATTTTATAAATAATTTTTTATACTTCGTATGTTTTGTAAGCAATTTAGTGATCATTTTCTTTTGCACAAGAATATTAATACTAATTATATTCATATGTTAAATTAAATTTTTTGTGCATTATATGTAGTGTGTATTATTAACTATGTTCACCAACTATAAATGTATCTTGAAAAAATTAATGGTGCCCGCTATTCGACCGATATTCTGGTACATGCTCTTAGGTACAAAAAGGTTGGGGACCCCTGGCTTAATGGAAGGAGCTCTCCACGGGGAATATTTTTTGATTTGAACTATTTTTATAAAATTTTGAACAGTTCAAAAAGAAAAAAATTTAAATTATCACTTACGAGGAAATTTGAATCGTACATAGACCCTGATCTAATAGACGGATTTCATGGAACAAACTTTACCGGAGAGAGCTTAAGACGGTAGAACATGTACAGATATGAAGTTCATCCAGAACTAAACGATCATATTTCCCCACGGAACCTTTTGATATGGATTTTTTGGTATTTCTGAATAAAAGAATGCATAAATGAATGAGTAATTGAATGAATAAATGAATATGAATTAACTGTGAAAGGCATATTTGAGGTATTTAAGAAGTAAAGCAGAATGAAAAAGGTTGCTATATTATCAATTTGATATTGGTGCGTAAGGGAAAGTTGTCATGTATAATTCTAGACGGAACTTGTTTAAATAAGAGTATAAGGTACTTCTGCAGCGTCTTAAGGTATACTCGTAATTTACTTTATAGACGACGATACTGAAATCATTTGTTCTTTATATCACACCTTTTTAGCTCTATCTACGAAATAACTAAGAGGATAATTAGATTGCCTGCAATCATGTTGTCTCTAATAATATGTTGTAGTAATTTTGAATTTGTATTTTCTAAAACATATCTCGTACAATATAAAAATTGCTCTTGAAATAACTATTTGAATCTGTGAGAAATGAAGAGAATATACATTTAATGTATCCTAAATTAATTTAATTAACTTTTTTACTTTTCTTAGATACCAGTTATTTTCATGAACTACTAATATTTAAATTAAAGCAATTCTTACTATAAGTTTCATCTGAAAGTTCTATACAAAACGCTTATACTAGTCCATATTGAAGTGTTTCTGAGCGACAAGAGCTGCAAGGTTAATCGTCGTGAATAAAAAAGATAAAGAGGCTTGAAGAAAAAAAAAAACAAACCCCAAAATCCCTCTCTAGTCGAAGTAAAAGCGAGTTGCAAAAAATGTCTCTATGTGTATCATTTAACAGACCATTAGAGTATCGTAACAAAAACTAATTATCTACCCATTAATCTGTCGCTACCCACAGTTTGGGAAACAGTACTCTACTCAATCTTCCATCCCTAATTTTAAAAAAAAAGTTAACCAGAGATCACTTAAAATATTGTTGCTTCATCAAAGTTTTATTTTACAACATTGGTTTTTTTTTCAAACAAAAAGATTTTACATAATAGGCGCATATATCACAGCAAATACAGAAAAAATAAAAAGTCCGATGAAACAGAAAACAATACTATACAAACGCAGAATGACATAAATTTTTCCACAGTTTGATGCTGAACTACAAACCCGGCCATCATTTCGTGAATTGACTTCGGAGTATTCAAAAAAGAATTTACCCAACTACTTTTAAAGACATCTTTAAAAAAATGTTTAAACTACTAAGTTATTTTAAGTTTACTACGACTGAAAAGTTCAAAACAGTATTTATTGGTAAATGTAAAGCTTCAATTCAAAACATAATTTTTTAGTTGAACGCATTATCAAAAATTACCCACCTCTCTTCGAAAAGTTAATAGTAGACAACAAATATACACATTTTAAAAATAATACAGTTTGACAGTTGTCTTTTTTAAGACATCTAAAATGTTTAATGAGTTTGATTTTGAAAGCAGCTTCTTCTTGAAAGTGATGTCTTTAACAACAGTTTATCAAACAAAGAGCTTTAATAAACGTAATTAGAAATTTTACAAGCATCAGAGTTCATAATTATACTGCTTGATTTTTTTTTACTATGGTAAAATAATTATGCTTATAGAAGTATAAAATCTATCATAGCGGACATCATTAGTTAACACTAGATTTACCAGCCCAGTCTTTGTGACTGTTTCGAAGCTTCCATTTTGCATAATTTGTTACTAATCATAGTGCTACTTTCAATTGCATTGACTTTTCCTAATGCACCGTAAGAAGGATAAGTTAATGGGACTGAAAGTTTTATTATAACTAGTAGCAACTTGGCGTAAAATGGAAGTTTAGAAATGGTTGAAAACGGCCTGGTAAATCTAGTGTTAATTACAAGCCAAATACAAACATTTCAAGATTTAAATTAGAGGAATACTCAGTTTTAAGATAAATTGCGAAACATCGCATAATTGGCATAAAAAGTATAAGACATTTGTCACTGATTTTTAATCACAAGGAATCACAATTCAAATTTTAAATGTGAGTTTTTTCTGGGGTTGTTGACTATCATTTTTTTCCAGAATAGGCTCTGCAACTTCAAGCGCCACTTCAAACAAAAATCGATACTGATCCTGAAAAGAGAAACAGTATCAAATCAAACAGTCTGAAACATAAAAACTTAATAATATTCAAGACAATAATACAGTACCTGGCCAAATTATTAGATGTACTTTTTCGCACACGCTTCACACTCGGTCTGTTGCTAAGCTAAGATCAGTTGCTTACTTATTTGGTAATATTATTTACAATGTTCCACTTTCCATAAAAATTCAATCTTGCATGCATTTAAGGAACCAACAATAAATTGAAGGAAAAATTTTTTTTGTTCATCCTGCATCGTGAAAATTAGAAATAAGCTGTAATTTTCCCATGCCATATTTGCCTTGTGCAATTATTCCATGCATTTCCGTAAAAAACCTCCACGTCTATTCACGAAGGTATAAATTTTTCTTTCTAAAACCCAAATTTCGTCCCCACGTTTTTAGCTTATAACGAGCAGAATTTTCCATGAAACTTTACCAAACTTGCAGAAAACTTGACGGCATTATAGAAACACTACACCTAAAATTAAAATGTAAGAACTAAATATTTGATAAATTATAACCATTTGAAGAAATTAATATTTTTTCCTGCGCATGGAGCGGCAACTTTCAACTCTCATTATTTTATACCTTCACATACAACTTTTTAAAAAATTGCAATGGAATTGTGAAAATTTAGAAAGATACACATAAGATCTAATGAGTTGTATTTCAATGATTCTTCAAAATGATATGAATCGTAAGGTATTGTTCACAGGTTATTTTGACGCGTTCGCAACCAGTCGGTGCATCTATAAATCCCCCCCCCCCAACCCCCAAAAGTACAAATAAACATAATTCAAACGTAAGGTCTGAGGGAAAATTATACGAAAAAATTGTGTGAGAAATAAAAGCACTCATAAATTTTCATGACTAAATTTTGTATGCGAGTACGCAACTACTGAATAGGGACTTACAGAATTTGGAATGAACTCTGGCCTGTTGGTGCGAATGCTCTTTACAACCTGGAAGATATCCAAGCATTCTTCATGGTGCACTTGATCACAAACAAAGCTGGCGGCAATGAACAAACCACTGCGAGTGGCACCGTCCCTGGAAAAATAATCAAAATGAAATAATTATAATAAATAAAAAAATATTCATACATAATTATTTTTTTGTAATTGAAAAATTATATTTTGAATTCTTTATAAAATTAACAAGAATTTACGTCTAGAACTATACGAGATTACTTTCCCGTATACACCAATCAAGTTTATAATCTAGCTATCTCTTTCTCATTTAGCTTTAGCTCTTAATTACTTCAAATATACCTTTTTCAATGGATAATACATATTCATTCACTCTTTCATTTATTCATTTACTTATTCATGTATTTATTCATTCATTCATGTATTTATTCATTCATTTATTCATTTACTTATTCATGTATTCATTCATTCATTCACTTATTCATTCATTCATTCTGTCATTCCTTTGTTCATTTATTTATTCATGTATTTATTTATTCATGTATTTATTCGTTCATGTATTCATTCATTCATTTACTTATTTATTCATTCATGTATTTATTCACTCATTTATTTATTTTTTATTCATGTAGTTGCGTTCAACAAACAGTGAAGCAAACTTTCTGATTCGCGTACTAAATAAACGCACCCGCAAAACGAACTCCCCTAAAACTCGAATGGATTCGTTCTTTTCTGACATGCGCAGAAGCGTCCAAATGTCAAAAGTCCGTAGTCAAACTGCACTCTCTTCGACTATTTCTTTCCCAGAAAATTAACTCTTCCGGAGTTTCTGTTATTTTGTATTCAGAACTCGAAGTTTGCTTCGGTACCATTATATGTGTTTTTGCTCTATACACTAGAAACGGACGAACGGTGTACAATGAATATACGCAAAGGAAATCTGAAATTTCTGCCAAAAAAAGAAAAAAGAATTGAATTCGATATCTCTTTCGCGCACAGTTGTCTACTAAGCGACAGTGTTTCTTGGCCCTCAAGAGCTATCAAATTTCCATTTATACTGTTTTGTTTGTTTTTATAAATGTGATGACAGTATTTAGGGCATGCCCCATCAATTCCATGCTCAAACCTTTTCTTTTCTCAAACCTTCCTTTTGCGTACACTGCGAAGTACGAAATAACTCGTCGTAGTAGATGAAATTGGCTGACAGACCATATTATTTCTCGTAGCTGCTAAGTTTTTTTTCACTATTCAATACATTTATAGAAAGATCGTATTGAGCAATATGCTGTAACTAAACTATCGTTAAAAAAGAAACTTCACAAATTGTATTCTATTCATTTGGTGTAATTTTCAGTAAAGTGCATTTATTTTCAGTGATGATACGTGAAATAGCATCCGTAAAATTGTATAAATCAAGTACTATATGTCTTTTTCAAAAACTCTTTATCTGATTTTAGGTGTCACCTTGGAAGCGACAGTACTGGATTATAAAGAACATTTGTTTAGTTAAGTATGTCTAATTTTTATTTTATTTATATAAAGTTTGACAAAAATCTTTAGTTGCATAGGGTCGCCGACAGACAGCCTGTTTAAAAATTAGTTTAAAAATTTATATGTTTTACAATTTTTAGAATCAGTTCGGAATAAATGCTTTTCATGGTGCAAGTTAAATGTGAATCCAAATTCACGTATTTGAATAATTAAACAAGGTGAAATATCGTATAGCCAGTTTAATAAATACGGAAGTTGACCTTCTCAATATGGCACTATGCACTGCAAAGCGTGTACAGGAAAAAAAAAAAAAACATTGGGTACTTGCGTGATTTTCACTCTAATACCTTTAGTTAGATCTCTATGTTTAGAATTTAAACTCACTGACTTAGGACACATTACAAGTTAACGGAATTGAATTGCTATCGTTTTTACGGTAACTAATCAAGTTTTCATATAGCAAAAATATATTATTGCTATAGTCTCACAGATGGCGCCACAAAACAATTTTTTTTTTCTTTTGGTAACTAAGAAAAATTGAATAACTAAATACTTCCAGCCCCTCAGGCACGTTATTTCAAACTTTTAAAAGGGGGTGGGGGAAGGCAAAGAGTATATTTTCAATGCATATTATAGGTAAAAAATAACAAAACACATAAAAACATGTATAAATTCAATGTATTTCTAAAAGTCAGGGGCCCTCCCTGATCGCCCAAATGTCGAGCCTGCATAACCTACTACACTAAAACCACTATTAGTATGTTTTTTATTGAAAAATTAATTTTTGCTTTTAAAATAATTATCTTTTCAAAAAGAAAAAGAAAGGTATGGTATTGCAGGCAACCAGACACTTATAAGAAGTAGTAAATTAAATTAATTTATAAGTGTACATTTTTTATTCCTACCAGTCCTATTCATATTAAACTTTTAATATTTATGTAAATAAACATTATAATTTTGTTCTTTAAATGTTTGGCATAAAGTTAAATGGAAGTCTCTCTTATAACTAGAGAGGCATCGTTGATTTAAGTCTGCTCTAGTGCGTCACTAACTTTGGTTACTCATCTCACTGAACTCTGAGAAAGTGCAGTTCTCTCAAGGAATCCAATGGAGTCACTGCTAGAGGGATTCATGAGCAATCATCGTTGTCACGTGATATCCGCTCTTTGTTTACTAAGATTTTCAATTGAGTTCTACGTGGCTATACTCAACTACTACGTGGCTACGTATTACTAGCAAAATTAGTTTTTATCTTAAAATTAGACTATTTTCAAAACTTTTCCTGATTTTAACCCAGCATTTACATTTAATTTAATCATTATTCAAGAAATTTATTATATATTAGAATAGTTAGTGTTTTATTTCGTGTTAATTTTATGCAATGTAGAAGAATTTTATTTAGGCCTAATTTTTAATTAGATTTGTCGAACTCGAAGTAAAGCCATGCTACGGCTTCCTTTGTTGACATTGCTTCCATCTCTGCCACGTGACCAATGACGTTGCTTGATTTGCCTTCATTGCACAAAAAAGTCTTAAAAAAGTCGTTTTTTTTTTTGTCACTAAAATTGTTACCACAAAGTTAATATAAAATAGCATTAACTCGTGATCCAGGTGCTTTTGCGTTGCATTTATTGACGGTGGTGTGCTTAAAAACAGTAAATAAATGGTTAAAGCAAAGATTTCTTAGCAGCAAACAAGCTACACATCATAAAATTTGAATTACAATTATGATAAAAATATGCATTACATGCAGTGCACTGTGATGAGTCCTTGGGCTGACTGTCCGTACCAGGATTCAGAAACTTGTACCAATTTGATCATAGAAGCGGCTTTCATCTCTGAACACCAGCCTTTATACTGGAGTTGAACCACTTTGTGTGGCTCTTCATTCGGCTAAAAACAAAAACAGGGCAAAAAAATAACATTGGATTTTAAGGGGATTCGGGACCATAAAACCATTTTTTTTCTCTATGGTGCTTTTATTTACCATTTTTGTTTCATGTCATGTTATATCACTTCGTAGGAAATTTAATTTTTAAAACAAATTTAGCATTTTTAAAAAATGCATCTTTTTTTTCAAAAATTGGCTTAAAGTCTCAACTTTTTTACTAATTCATTCTTCAAAAGCAAAAATTTTATGCATTGAATTTTTTATAAGTCAAATACTTCTTGAGGAAAAAATAAAAACTGAAGTAACGCAGAAAAAACAACGAAAAATTCAAAAAACCTACGACATTTTTTTTTATTTTTAAAGTACTTAAGTTCTCATGAAAGTACTGCATAAATTTGTTATGTATAATTTCAGAAACATGTGGGGAAAAATATACATTATAGATACAAATTAAAAAAGCCTTTGCATTAAAATCGAGATGAAACCCACAAAAACAAAGCGAGAGAAAACAGCACTTTAAGTTATCGGTTTGCAATATCTTTATCGAAATTTCAAGTCAGGAACCCTTTTTTTTTCAGTTAGTCACCGTGAAATTGCTTCTTATCGCTTATTTGATTTTCAAAAATAAATATGTGGCTCATATTCAGCACAGTTACGGTTTCGGAATGAAAAGGTGGCAAATCTAACCGTAACAAAACCAATGATAAATCAATAAATAGTGCTTCAGTTTTTCTGAAACCTTCAAGGAAAATTTTTGAAGATTTATTTTACTATTTACGCCAATAAAAAAAAATTTTTTTTCGACATTTTTCGGTGTTGACTTCCTTAAGGGAATTTGGCGAAGCTTCGCCTATATATTCAAACTGAGGAAACCGACGATCAATATCGCCAAATGTGGCATTATCATAAATTGATTTAAAAAAGTACTTGGTTCTCAAGTATGTACTTAAGAAATTATGCTTCAAAATACGTATTTTTTTTTAACGGCCATGTGTTATAACGATACCTAGCGCGTTATAAGGATTTTTGAAAAAGAACCGATTGACTTCTGCATAGCATAATGTTACTCCGCATTCGATACAACCACCGCAGTAGAGGTACTACCATAATTCTTTTGTTGGTGGTATTTTGCCAACATAAGAATTCCCCTTTTCACTGTTGGTGCTTCCAGAAAGAAAAACTTTCTCAAAGTCAGACGTCGTCTTCCTACGTGTCGGAATCCCACTGTGATTCAGTTACAGCTTTTTAACAGTGAGTAGTAAACAAGACAATTAAACAAATACATTAGACAGAAATTCCTTATACCATGTAAGGATTTGAGACTGTTAGAATACGAGTAATGAGTTCGCTGTGCTTTTCTTCGCTGACCAGTTGTACTTCAAGGTCTCCAAATGCACTCGACTCAATTTCAGGCCAATATATTCCAACATTCTGTAGAAAGAAACAATTAAATAAGTTATTTTTTTTTGCTTTTGATAAAAATAGTTTTTAATAAAAAAAAAATTCACATTCATATTTTGGGAGTTTTCGGTAGCAGTTGGTTGAGTAAAACTATGAATTACAAAGCTACATGATTGTATAGGAAATCATACTATCAAAAAGCAATATTACCAAGCGTTTTAGAAATGTTCCAGTGCAACAATTTCATAAGTTTCTTTACGCAAGTAACTACACTACATAGCCGGAAGTCACAGACACCTTCATTGATAGAAATAGTCTTGCGAGTTTCCAGACTAGAGAAATATCTGGCGAAATGCTCCGTGATTTCGCTCATATAAAGGGCATGCTTAAGTTCATATCACCAGTAAAATACCATCCCTCGCATATTTAAGGAATCAATAACAAATTAAAGAAGAAAACGAAATTTCTGATCATCTTGTGTCGTAAAAAAGATAAAAATAAGTTGTAAATTTTATGAAATCGTTTACTTGCTGTGTACAATTATTCTACACATTTTCGTACAAATATAAGCATTTTTTTTTCAAAATATATCAATTTCCCGCTCTGGTTTTTGGCTCATAAAGCAGTTTTGAAGCAAATTTGCCTAAACTTTTAGAAATGTTGACAAGAGGACATGCGGCGAAATTCTACTGAAATTTGATAGAAAAATTAACAATATTTGAAGGAAAAAAAATACGCGCATTTAAAGGAATTATATTTTAACTGCGCAAGTGATAGTACTTTTAACCCTTCATAAGTTCATACTCAAGTACACATGGTAACATATAAAAAACAAATAAAACATTGTAAAATTTTTAAAGATGTCTCTAGCGTAAATAGTGTTTAAATGACAAGGAGTGTTTCACGTTGTTTTCCTTCAAGCTTTGTACCTAAAGCTCTATGGCCAACAATACACTAAAGAATTTATTGGTAAGTTGTACCAAAAGTGCAGATTTGCTGGCTACAAAAAATGGTGCTTAATACTATACTTTTGTTATATTTTTGTGCTAACTGTGGTATGATAGTAAAACTAATCCCCAATACTATGCAGTAAGCAAATTTAGAACATAAAAGGCATTTTGTGCTACATGCAGCTAAATTTTTAACCGTGTAGCCTGACTTTTAAACAAGCAACCACCAGAACGCCCTAATCACAGTTCATGAATAAGAGGTATTTTGTCTTACCAGATCTTCAGTTTCATCACTTCCATTAAGCATGATGATGAGCGATGATTTATAGTGGTAAATCATGCGCCAGAAATCTTCCACAGTGTGAGTCATCGGCATTTGAGTAGCTATATACACTGCTTTCTTCCGATATCCCTATAGAAAGTGAAAAAAGCAGGTTTCGCTAAAATAGGAAAATGCATATGAAAAAGGAACACGCAAGTCACAAGACTAACACGTTCAACAAATTGTAATAAAAGATATCATTCAGGAACTTCTAAATTTCAGTTTTCCAAAATGACGTAATGAAATTTCAATCCTGAGAGAAGGAACAAGTTACCAAGGCATTAAACCAAGTCAATAATAAGAGCTTTTATAAGCAACAAAAATTCTACACTGTTAAAAAAAAACCTGAATTTTCAGAGTGTTTTTTGACTGATTTTAACGGAAGATTTCCGTAGTGCTTCAATACATGGTTTTTCCTTCCAAAAACGAAAATATCACGTCTTGAAAATACGAACTTTTCCGTTTTACGGTTGCTGTATTTTCACAACCTGATTTGGATTAATGAAGGAAAAGGAAATGGAACTTCTGTTAAATCTCGGGAAAATATTATCAGAAACAGAAAATTTCTTGGCAGCTCTGCTGCCGTACTTTTTCCGTTATTTTCAGGAGAATTTTTGCCAGTGTATTATTAGCTCAAAACATATTTACTGAATTTAGTATGTGATACGCACATATTTTTTTACGCTCACGATTCACTGGTAAAAAATCTGGTTAACGGCACTGTGGAAATTGAAATGAATTCTCCAAACATTCTCACCATCAAAGGCAGATACAGTTGGACCACGGACTTTGATATTCGGACCCTTCTGCGCATGGCAGAAAAGGACGAATCTATTCGAGTTTAGGGAAGTTTGTTTTAGCTGCGTTTATTTCCTACGCGAGCCAGAATGTTTGTTTCATGTGTTTGTTGAAAGCAACTAAATGTATAAACTGGCATATAGCATTTGTTCGGAAAAAATAAAGTATTCTAAACGAACTAGAACGAGAACAAAAACGGCACATTTAAGGTACTAGCAGTTCCTTCCTTGAACATGAATGGATTCTTCTCGGCACATTGCCAGGCAGATAGCTTTGGATGATGGTAGAACTGTAAACATCATCAGGCGCAAGATCGCGGATCATATTGTATGATATTAAATTATTCCATTCTTGCACGCGAATACTGCCCCTGTGACCTATCTACCAACTTTCGTTTTAGTCCTTTCTGTAGCACCATACGAGGTGCTACAAAAGTATAGACCTTACTATTTTCCTTATAAACTACGAAAAATTTCGTGTCTACATGAAACAGAAAATGGTAAGGAAAATTGTTTTTGGAAGATATTGTATTATATGTTGCTGTCATGATGCTGTGAGTTTCAAAATCGATCAGTATGAGATGGTTTTGCTGAAATTTAAAATACGTGACTAATTTTATATTTAATTTAAAGCACATTTTAACTTAAAATACAAAACTTACATCTACAAAGACAGCATTGATATAATCGGATCCCTCTTCCTTTGTAGTGTCAGGAAATAGTTTTATTCGGGAGGAATCCACTGTGGGAAAAATAAAAAAAGTTTCATGAAGATATGCACTAAACTCTCTACAACAAACATGGCAAAGAATTTCAAGAAAAACACTAAAATTAAATCTTGAACATTGTTCGGTGGAAGTATATACATGAGGGCGTGTCTATTAAGATATGTAGAACGAATAAGAGGGAAGGCCTCGTTCACGATAACTACCGAACGGATTTTAAATCAATCAACTTCCTTATACTTAGACAGTATTAATACACCTTGTGTGGTAGGAATAAATGCTTCTGTAAGCTGTATTCTGCGATATTTACACAAGTTAATCCGTTATTCACACAAATTTCTGTTTGAAATCGGAAACCGCTAAAACTACCGTTTGAGGAATCCTATTTTGTTAAACGAGAAAATTTATTCTAATCAATTTCACCATTAGTTACTTTCTAGTTATGCAGGAGCTCGGATGTAATCTAATTCCAATAGTCTGTCATTCTGCCTTTTCCCTCAACATTTTATTCAAGTAGGCTTTTGCAAAGATTTCAAGTCGCTATGGACTTTTCATTTTCTCTCTTCATCTGAAATTTCAATTTCTTATCCAAATTTCGTTCAGGGTACATCCATGGGGCTGGAAGACGTCATACAAGCTTCTTTATACTTTGAAAATTTAAGATTTTTTGAAAAAGATTCGTTCTACATCAAAAAATATTTTTGATCAATTAGGAACAAAGTGTATAAAAAGATTCCCATCATTTTCAGAAATATGACACGAAATTGAAAACTCCGCCTCGTAAAATAGTGCGTTTTGTGGTGGAAGGTACATCCTTCACTAAAAATTAGTAAGTAGTATAGACGATTAGCAGTCGAGTAATGGAGGCAATTCAAGCAGCGTCATTGGTCACGTGGCAGCGATTAAAGCAATGTAAACAAAGGAAGCCGTAGCATCCCTTTACTTCGAGTTCGACAAATCCAATAAAAACTAGGCCTAAATAAAATTCTTCTATATTACATAAAATTAACACTAAATAAAACACTATAACTATTGTAATAATAAAATATTTCTTGAATAATGATTACATTAAATGTAAATACTGGGTTATAGAAAAATCTGTGAAAAGAGTCTAATTAATTTTAAGATAACTAATTTTGTCTTGTGTACTCCACGTAGAACTCAATTGAAAATCTTAGTAAACAAAAAGCGGACATCACGTGACAACGGTGATCGTTCATGAGTCCCTCTAGCGGTGAATTGCCTCCATTGCGTCGTAAGTAACTGTGTTTATTCCATCGGTGAAAAAATAAATATTGGTTTTGCTTTAAACCTGATTAAACGTTTACTGAAAAGCTTGAAATATTAAAGCAAGTGTCTGATGAGTGTTTATCTTATAGTGGAGTCCACGATATACGTTCTTTAAAGATGGTCGTGAAGACTTGAAATAATGACCAATATGTTGGGCAATCAAAATTTTTAATAACAGAAGATGCCATCAAAATTGTGTGTGAGTTCATTAAAGACCTGCCAAAATCTGCATTAAAATTAATGGAAATGGAGTTGAATATCTACAAAACAATAATTCATCGCATAGTTATAGAAATATATTCGGAGAAAAAATGAGTTGCACACACGGGCGAGAACGAAAAAAGGAAAATATCGGGGAACGTGACCTTACAAAAATAATGTATAGTAAAAATTAGTTTATTTTAAAAAATTAGTTTATTGTAAAAAATTAGTTTATTGTAAAAAATTAGTTTATTGTAAAAAATTATTTTTTTATTCATTATTATTATTATTGCTATTATAATTATTATTGTTATTATTATTATTATTGCTGTTATAATTATTATTATTATCATAATTATTTCGATTTGAAGATTCCAATTTAATATCTTACTCTTATTCGATAAAAAAGCCAAAGGACAATGCCGGATTTGTCCCAGTAACAATAAGGCCCTGACCATCTCAATTAGTTAATATCTTTCACGTAATTTCGGATATTTTGAGTGCTTTCTTAATAGTATAAGTATTTTATTGGCTTGCAATTTACACATACAACGTAGCCGTAATAAATAAGGTAACTAACTTAAATGACATTAAAAGTTATGATAATAACATCATAATGTAATATTACACGTATAAACTTAGGGATAATGGAATTCAAACATACGTGGAACTGTTAACGGGTCTCTGTTCTTGAAGATGTTTGCTTCAGAAAGCGCAACCGAACAACGACTGACGTCAACTTTCTTCTGCGTTCTATTGAGCTTCTAATACATATTTAAAAAAAATGAATAAATTTGAAACAATATTGATTATTTGTAAAATACTGAAAACTATACATGAAAAAATCACAGTAATAAAAAATTTCGAAAAATGTGTATCCTCAAAGAGAAATATGTGTCAATAGTTTAATTAACTTAATTTCTTACCTTTCAATTGTAGGAAAATAAAAGATATTAACAATTAGTAATGATTAAACTTTGTGCAAAGTAATAGAAATAAAATTTCACGTTAAATTAAAGCACAAATGAGCATTAAAACGCAGACATATGTTTCGGGATTGCTTGGAATCCCTTTTTCAATGCGACAGGGAGCTTCTAGATGCAAAACATCCAAATGAAGCAGACAGAACAACAAAAACAAAGCTTATATAGCCTAAGAATTAACTGTAAACCATACAACAGTATTGCTCTCTTATTGGTGCCTTTCCTACTACTTCTACTTCCACTTCACACTGCCTTTATTCTCATTGGTTTACAGTTAATTCTTAGGCTATATAAGCTTTGTTTTTGTTGTTCTGTCTGCTTCATTTGGATGTTTTGCATCTAGAAGCTCCCTGTCGCATTGAAAAAGGGATTCCAAGCAATCCCGAAACATATGTCTGCGTTTTAATGCTCATTTGTGCTTTAATTTAACGTGAAATTTTATTTCTACGATATTAACAATGTCAACTAAATATACACAGTGTATTAAAGAACTTTTAAGACTTAGGTTCATAAAATAAAATAAAAACTAGTAATTACATTTTTTTAAAGCATTTATATTAAAAATGAGCTCTTTCAGCTACAATACATTTGTTACAGCGGTTTAACGATGATTCGACTGTCTATTCCAGCTCACATTGGGGGACGGCCTCCAAAGCTCGCGTAGAAGCTGTTTGTATAGCGTCAATGTCATCAAAGTTTAAAAAAGTTAACGAATGAACTGTTTGGCGGTGGATAGTTAAGGGCTTTCACGAATGGTCGAACACAGAAAGTGCCACTGTAAGCTTAGTTCCAGCTGTAGTCTTAAAAATTCTTTAATTCTTTGACACACTCTGTATAGTAGTCGCTACACTAATTTATTGAGACAAGTGTATAGATAAGCTTTACCTTTTCATGAACTTTTTTTTTGGTACCGCATGGCTCAAATAATGAGGAAATTATTGGTGGCAATCACTCTTAGTATGTATTTGGTGAAAAAAAACAAAATACTTTTTTTTTCTTTAAACTGTTTTGTGAAACCCAATAAAGGACATTTTGATAACATTTCAGCTCTTTTTTGTGTTTAGAATCATTTTGCTTTAGAAAAAATTCGTTACTTGGGAAAATACGTGTGAATTGAATAACTCAAAAAGAGTTATGTAATAACCTGTATGTATTTAAAATCATGATAGGCTTTTCTTCCTTTAAAGAAAAAGTTAAAAATTATTTAGTTTATTCAAACACTCGCGCATGTAAAATATAAGCTCATTCGTGTTTCGAATTCAGTTCGTTAAAAGCAGTAAGGATTGACAAATTTTTTTGTGATACAGAAAAATATTTTTTAGAAGTGAAAAATTTTCAGTAGCAGCATTTTGGAAACAGCTGCTTGCTGATCGAACTCATAACGCGGGATTTCTTTGCATAGAGAAAATTTATTGTTCCAGAATAGTCAGAAATATTAGTCGCTTGAACAAAAAACAAAATATTAATTTCGATAGTTCAATCTACTTTGGAAAAATTAGAGAACTGAAAAATCATCTGAATATAATCAAGTGTTGCTAAATAACAAGATATATTTAATAATATTTGAAATAATATTTTATTTAACATTTAATTTCTATTTGTTTATCACTAACATTAGCTTGTACTTATTTTACATTGTATGTAAATTAGGTAAGTACAAATAGTAATACGTTATGTAACATTCTGCTCACTACTTTTCGATATTATATGTCATTTGATACAATAATTCATTTGAAGAAATGTACGTACTGTTTACACTAGTATTTCTAGGTAATAACAATGAAAAAATACTTACGTTGTATTGTTTAAGAATAAAAGACCTTTTATCCAAAGTGTTCATATAATTCAATTCTTTTAAGTACAATGCAATCTTCTCCAGCGATATGGAGGTATCTTCATATTGGACTGCTTCTATAAGAGCTTCGTAAATAAAAGTGTATTGTTCCTTAAATATTGAAAAAAAAAATATTAAGATTTGGATTTTTTATACAAAACATTAATTATTACAATTATCATAGATTTTTAAAGATACAATTTAAAGTAAGATACAATTTTTCCGCATTAAGAATATAAAATAGGTGTTAACGGAACTATTTTCATAAATTCAAATGTTTTGTCACTTCTCTGTTCCCTGAATTTAGGTTATGAAAATATATCGTCTGCGTTCAAGTAACGCAGTCAAAACTCTACTTTTCAGATATTGCCATTTTAAAATTTTGAAAATTATGAAAAGTATATATGTGTAGGAATCATTGTTTTACACATCCCTACCTTCTACAAAAGGTTTACTGAGTAATTTGTGAATTCGTTTACTTTTATAAAACTGAAAATTATAGTTTTTACTTAATATATATATATATACGTGAATAACAAAGTAAAATTTTCAGAAACATGTTTAGGGTTCACATGTAACTTTTTTTCAGTGAAAAAAGAAGCTACCTTATAGATGAAAAGACATCCGACAAAATTAGGCAAGAGGTTTGAGCTTTTGACAAAGACCTTCTCATCCGCAAACTCGCAATTATTATTGTTATTGTTATTATTATTGCAGCGAAAATAACCGTGCAATAAAAAGAAAATTTTCCATTTTGTTAGTATGTGCTAAATTTAAAATGCCAGTTACTCGAGTAACGTCCACATTTCTTGGAATACTTATTTTAAGAGATGGCATTTTAGTACCCGACACATAAAAACCCGATTTATAAGCAGCAGTTTGCATGCAGTTGAAACAAATGACGCTACCACTGGAAAAACGACCTAAGTCACATAAGGGAAAGGAGGGTTAGAGTACGCACCTAGTGGATTGTTCGTTATAAAAATGAGAATTGAAAAGTGAGAACTTTGAAAATTGACTGAGTCATAGTTTATTAACTTAGAAACTTAGGTACACAAAATGAAAGTTTTATCTTAAAAAAGTATATGAAAGAAAGCAAGCGGAAATAAATATTGGAAATGCGTACTCTTACCCGACCTGGCGGATAAGAGTACGCACCCAGGTAGGGTAAGAGTACGCATTCAGAAAATTTAGCAGTAGTCACATACAAATGCTCCAGTGCCTTCTTAACTGGAACATTCATCATACCACCACTCCTTACATTATCCACACTGGATCCTATCTTCATCATATGATTGTTCGCAGCCTGGGCATATTGTCGCCTCATTGTTTGCTGAACTTGTTGAGGGAACTGGGTTGTCGATACAATGCAGAACAAGTTTTTTCTTTGCTTTCACGGTATTTCCTTTTTCAGTTTTGGCCCCATTTTTACTTTTCATAGCAGCTCGATTAGCCTTTGCTTCTTCTAATTCTCTCTTTCTCTCTATCTTTTCCTTATGTGCGTACTCTTACCCGCTGATGTATTGCTCCTCAAAATCGTCCATAGATGGCTGTAGCATTCACAATAGTAAAATTCAGACATGCCGACGTTGCTCGGAAAGGAACAAAGCTCATAATGATATCTATTTAAAAAGCAAACATCAATCCCGTATTGACAAAAAAATTAATATTTCTTCACAGAAAAATTACATGCCAACATGCAGAAATCATATTTTACCTGATAAATAAACGACAGCAAGGATGAAAATAACAATGGCGGTCTCTTGAACTAGCTGAAAACAAACGTGTTGAGTTGATCACACTCGCTTCTGCTTGCAGTGTTGCCAACAGGGAAAAAAGTCCCTGCGTACTCTTAACCGACTGCGTACTCTTACCCTCCTTTCCCTTACTACTTGATGAACTTTGTTTTATGTTTTATTATAAATCGTGTATTACAAATTAATATAAATTAGGTATTATAAATATATGTATTATTAATTTGAATTTGGGTGTTGCGGAATTGTAGATTCGTGTAGTTAAAATTAACATTTATGTTATATAATAACTGAATAAAACATAAAGCAAATTTCAAAAAGTAGTAGGTGACTTAGGTGGTTTTTCCAGTGGACCCATCAAATATTTAAAAACTTCGCTTTACTACTTCTTCCCAATGTTTGAAAGTTTCGCAAATTCTGTCTTCATTAACTAGAATTTAGAAAGACAGTTATTTTTTCCCGCGACTGACGCAGTATCCAAAAAATAATAAGAATATAAGATTCACACCAGTGTTTGCACCAGATGCACTCGTTGGTGTCTAGCATTGTTGACGAATCTGAAAACATCCACTCTACGATCTTCTGCTGCTTGTTGGCACAGAGCATCAACTGCCACGTAAGTACCAGACCTCCCAGCCCCAGCGCTGAAAAATAGATCGGAAAAGATATCAGTATTGTTGCTAATCGTAAATATAACGATTATCTATAGTTTTATTTTGGGTTACATTTTAATTAAATTGAAATTTTTTATTGCAAATTGTAAACCTATCAATATCAATAATTTTAGTTGGGATAAGAATTTAGTTGAATTTAAGTTTTTATTGCTAATTCTAAACATATCAGTAATTTTATTTGTGATAAGAAATTTGTTAAGTTGGAATTAAATTTTTATTGGTAATCGCAAACATGTCAATAATTTTATTTGGGATAAGATTTTAAGGGGACCGGGTAAGTCCTATCTCCGCCATGTTAAATTCACGATTTTTATGTACCTTTTTCTCAGAAATGGTAAAAGATAGGGTTTTGAAATTTTTACAGCAGTTAGAATAACATGTTTTACATAATTTAACAGACTACTTTCTTTATAAGTAAAAATGAAAAATTATTATTAATTATTTATTGAACATCACTTTGAACTAAGCATTTTTGGTCTAACTTCACTGCTTAAAATAAATAATTCTTAAAAAATCATTAAACCCCTGTGTTAAAGTATGTAAAACATGTTATTCTAACTGCTGTAAAAATTTCAAAACCCTATCTTTTTCCATTTCTGAGAAAAAGGTACATAAAAATCGTGAATTTAACATGGCGGAGATAGGACTTACCTGGTCCCCTTAATTGAATCTAAATTTTTTAGTTAGTCAACGTAATCCAGAAAAATGTGATCCTCTTAACATATTTTTATTATTTTTTTAATGTTAAATCCTTATCCGATAATCAATTCATTGACATCCTGTATGTAATGCTATCTATCATGATGACCATGTATAAATGGCATACAATTATTTTCTCTATTACGTTGCGACCTTAGAGCAAATATCTGCAAGGTATAGCACAAGGTTGCTTCCCATTCGCCAACATAAAACAGGTTTCTGTTTCATTGTCACAAGACAGTCCGTCGCGCTGCCAAATTTCAGTAGAACTAAGGAGCTTTTATACCAAACGCTACTGTGATGTAGGACAAACGCAAAATCTTTTAGAACATGTTATTGGCTCTTACATAATTTCGCAAACCATGCTCTCTTGTTGACTGTCATTTTTTATTGCGTCATTAAAAAAGACTTTCCCCCAGTCGACAGTGATTGTTTGATTGCGTTATCGAAGGCATGCGTTATCGTTCTTATTTTGATAACCATTGCGAAATGGAATTACCATGTTACGGTGAAGACAAAATGTCTCCATCGCCTTTGGTGTGAAAGCACCCTGAGAGTGATATTTATTACTTTCTTGGCGACAATTTCACAGTTAAAATTCACACAGTAATTAGTGATCGCCAATGAAGTATTGCCCCAAGAGGGATACGTGACTACGACGAAAATAACAGGTGTTGGTTGTCGAGAATGTGACATGGTTTACTGGTATATTTCCCCTGAGATATAGACACTCACCTGCAGTGAACGATCATCGGGCCTCCCATCACAGGATGATCGTCTCGCACTCTTTTCAAAAATTTAATGAAATAGTTCGTGTTCATGGGCGCTGTGCGGTCTGGCCACGCCGTGTACTGGTACAGAAGTACGCGGTGCGTTCTAATTTCCTATGTGAGAAAACGAAAGGCATTTGACACTACAGTTTGAAGTGAAAAAAAGCACAAAAAAGTGTGGATGGGATCATAAAACTGGTTAAGTAGGACATATGAGTAAGGATCAACAAATGAAGATTTCTCCTCTGGACAGATTACTGACAGAAAAGTAGAGATACCTCGATACTTCTGCGCATGGCAGAAGAGAACGAATCCCTTTAAGTTTAGGGGTATTCCGTTACGGGGATGTCTTTAGTGCACGAGTCTGACTGTTTGCTTGATTGTTAATAACAAGTTCACTTGCATACTCTGTGACATAGAGAAAACTCGGTTTTTCTGGCTTCTTAATTACAAAAAACCAGGACATTATGCCTCATTTCAAACGATGCTCAAACGTTTGTCATCGAAATTTGCCCAGTTACTATGTGATACGATCCGTGATATAAATGGGAAACGAATAAAATGCAATGAATAAATACGAAATGTTATTGCTGAAAATGTCACTTGGAAATCCAAGCTCGTCTCGCAGCTTTACTCAGGATTGCTAAATTTTCAAACTGCAAAATGGACAGACTTCTACGTAATAAGAGACAAGGCTATTCCCGAGGTTATAGAATATTCTCTACGAGAAAATGGTGATCCTGTGGTCCTCTCAAAAAAATATTTGATTTACAGACACCAATTTCTGCGTTTGATTTTACTTATTTTTTATTATCATTAGTTTATTGGTTTCAAAATTATTAATTTTTTGGATTACGACGTATAGCAAAACATTCAGTTTTTATTAATTTTTTTACGTCAAAAGTTTCTTTGAACTTTTTACACTTTAGAATAAAGTTAACAGATTATGTTTCTTTATTTTTATAACAAAAGTTTAATGATAGCAGATCTTTTTCTTAGTCGTATGAGAAGAGATCCATTAAAATTAGGCCAGCAGTAAAAAAGATGCTTTTCTATTAAATATTGAACTAATTTTTAATGACCTTATTTTAGTTTACGTTTACTACATACTTTTTGAAATAACATTTTCAGTGGTTTAAAACTTGAAGGAAAGATTTCATTGACATTTGTAACCATGACAACGTATTCATCTGCTAAAATAAACTTTATTTTAGTAGCAAAAAAAAAAGAAAAAAAACCCTTTTAAATCGCATGCGTTTTAAGTATATTTTTATTTTCATTGTCTATTTTTACCCTACTTTCCCGTAAAAGTTAAAAAAATAATAAATAAAGCATGAAAGAAGGCTTAATGTATCATGAAAATGTCGTTAGAAATCAAGAAAAGTCAAAAAAAGTTAAGTAGTTAAAAAATAAAAAAATTGAAAGTAGGGTTTTGAGATGGGGGAAAATGTACGTCGGTCGGTCTGTCCCCCCCTAATAACTTTTGAACGAATAGTCCGATTTCTATTGCAAATGCAATCTTTCAATGCAAAATTCTTTTGCATTGAAAGATCTTTCAAATGCAAAAATTCTTTTTGCATTTGAAAGATCTCGGCGAGGGCATCGCATTTCCACATTATACTTTTTGATTTGAACAACTTTTCGTTCAATTTTGAACAGTTCAAAAATTTAACATTAGCGCCTATGGGCGAAAATGAAGCAAATTATGTACACTCTGGGTACAAGATCAAAGTTCCAATCAACAAGCTCACTGGAAGAAGTTCTCGGCGAGAAATATTGATTCGAAGAATTTTTGTGTATTTTTGAACAGTTCAAAAAAAAATTAACATAGCACCTACGGGGAAATTGCAATCTTATATAAATCCTGATCTAACAGACCGATTTGCTCGGAACAAACTTTATCGGAAAACTCTTATAACGTAGAACATGTATAGATAGAAAGTTCATCCAGAACTAACTAAACGAGCCTATTTTCCTATGAAAGTTTTTGATCGGGATTTTCAAGAATATTTTTGAATTAAGGAATGATTAAATGAATAAGTGAACGAATGGATGAACGAATGAGTGAATAAATATATTAATGAGTGAATGAATACATGAATGACTGCATAAATGAGTTAATGGATGAATGAGTGAATATGAATATGTATTAATCGTTGAAAAGGTATATTTGAAGCAATTAAGAATTAAAGCTAAACGAGAAATGAATAATTTTCAACTTTACACCTACTGAACACCAATAATGGTGTTCAGTAACGCCAAAATTTCTTAGTGTGCGAAATACAGATAGATAGTCAGACGTCAAGAGAGGCACATTTTTGAATTCATTAGTAGCAAAAGAATAACAATAATAAACGTTTATTTAATTGAAAAAAATGTTTAAAAAATTTTTGAGCATTACACTGAATTATTGTTGCAACAATCATCAAATTTCAATTGGAAATGAACGTTGGAAAAGAGCTTACATCCATTTTCCTGATGAGGATAGTTCGAATGACGTAATCCGTGTTTTCTTCCGAATGAATCAACAGCACTTGCATATCTCCACACATCATGGAATCGTCTGGCCAATATTTTGAACATTTTTTCTGTTGGGAAAAAAAAGTGAAATAGATGTATTTTAAGTTTGTTTTTTTAAAAAATAGAACCGGGTAGCGTAAATAAAGAGTGTTTATTTTCATCTGGTTGTGTGTGTAATGTATATCTATATATAATAAGCAAACAATGTTCGTTTGTTTGTGCAGGGGGCCCAGAACCTGCGCATCATTAGAGCTTGATACAGTGTTAGTTTGGACCTTAGAGTGTGAAGAGCAATTTTGTTTGATTTTGATTTTGTTCTTTTTTTATTCAAGAATTAAACAACTTTTCATATAAAATCTCTAATAGGGGCAACAAGAATTCTTGCAGATTTTAACATTAAATATCAGTTGAAAGACCTTCTTTTCTGCATAAGATGAAATTTGTTTGAAGTTTCTTCGTTTTAGAACAGGAGTCTTAAATGTGTCTTAGTAAGAGAAATACTCAAGTTTTGCTCAGTCTGCGCACTATGCCCAGTTTGCTGCATGAATATATCTGTAGTGTGATAGGTCAAAGTGGAGCTTCTCGACTTTAATCGGTAGTTATTTGTGTCTGATGGTATTGGCGTGGAACCAGTTTAGTGCCAGGACAGTCAAAGTACTAAACCCATGGATCTTTAACACTAGACATAGCTACAGCGTTATTCTCTTTGCTTTATGAGTGATCGAGGAACAAGAGATCACGTGAAGCCGCCGTTTCAGTTTCCTCCAATCTGTTTCGTCCAGCACCTTTTGACTTATCACCTAAATTTCTTAATACGTATATATTTCCTATATATACGTAAATATACCTATATATTTTCTCTAAATCCGTTTCGATATCAGCCTTTTTTTTTTTTTTTTTTCTCTCTATTTTTCCTTTTTCACTGCTTGTTAAGCACTTTTTATTTGTAAATTTGAGATATTTATTTTTAATGCTTTCAAAGCTGGCAATAGGGACTTCGAGATAATGTTTCTTTTTTCGTGATTGTTCTCTAAAGCTAAGTCCAATCAGTCAAGTTACAACTGCTCGATATGAGCAGAAGATGACAATTTTTGAACAATTATGACTTTTTTTTCAGTTTAAGTTCTTTGTAGTTTGACTACTTGAAAATGATTATACCTAACATGAAATCGCCGGGAAAATGACGTTAGACAGGAGGTCGATATTGAACTATAACATTAAAAGTAAGGAGTTTTAACTTTTTCGATGTCATAAACGAGGTTATTTTAAAAGGATGTCGCTATAAGCGAGTTCGTGAGCACTTGCTTCTGTATTTTGGTTTATAGTTTTTTTTCGCATATCGCAAACTGCAGCGACCACTTCACATAAATTCTGCCTATTCTAGCGGTATGGTTGAATAGGCGTCAGGGTGCGCTGCAGGTTCCTCTAAAAGAGACTTTCGGGAGTGAAAAATAACGTCAGCAAAATGCGACGACTTATTTGTAAATTTTTATATATTACTAGTGCATAATTAATGTAACTGGTAATTAAGGGAAACATATACACATAAAGGCAAGAATTGATTTATACTCTCTAAGTTAGTAATGTGATTTGTTTTTCTTTCTACAATATATATTGCTGCTAGCTGAATTTGCTTTTAAAATTTCAATTTATTTTTACTATCGTATCAGTAAACATTAAGTAAAGTATTAACTGTGTAAACTGTATGAAAATGTAAGGCAGAGCGATTGAAATTCTACACACTACTGCATAAAATTAATGTTTCATTTTCTTTTGTCGTTTCTGCTGATTATGAGCATCTCAATTCCGTATTCCCCCTACGGCTTCTATTAAATTATTAAGATTGTTTAACAAGCTTTTTCTTAAATATTTCAAACGCGTGTGTAAGATAATATTTTACTTATGCAGATAAATAAATTATTGAGGATTTCACATTTAAAAGCAATAGATCATTTGGTAATTGCCTAATTGTTTATGCCATAAACCTTAAAATGCAGTAATAATAGCATTAATAAAAACAAACTAAGCAATACTATTTTTTTTCACCGCAGGCATTTGTATATTTTCCGTTTCGAGAAGAGTAAAGCAAGATTTTGATTTTACTTGTTTTAATACTTTACTCAATACCTTTGGCGTCGAGCCATACATCCAATACTAGTATGTTAATCTATACACTAATACTATACATGTAAGGATTGTTATGAATCTACCTCCTCCTTTTCCAGGAAATGATATTAGCTGCGCTACAGACTGTGAATGAGCCAAAGTCTCAAAGAATACTAATGATACAGAGTACAAGATAGCTATCAACTGTACTGTGGCTATGTATATGTTAGCCAACTACATCTTAAAATATGGGCATCCTATATATATATGTATATATGTTACGTCCCGTATCAGCAGTCGGGCTAAGTTTCATGACTGTACGCAACAGCAGTCATTTTTACTTTCTTTTATTTTTTCTCATGAGGTATTTACAAGAATACTAAGTACAATGAGGAATGAGATGAATATTTAGAATTGAAGATAAAATTTACAAAAGCGGTCCGCATAGGTAACATCTCGCAGGAGCACAATTTACTGTGTGCTTTACTTTACACATCAGCTTACCAAGTGACGCTTAGCTTTATATCCCAGACCCTTCTTGGGGTCTCTTAGCCAATCAGAACTCAGGGTATAAGTTTTGGTTCACGTTTTAGAGTAGACCCGTAAAAATAACCCAATAGGTTTTAGTTCAGGTTTACAAAAAGTTACGTTAAAAGGTCCCAATGGGAGTTTGCTTTTTATTAAGGCAAAGAAATAAATAATAATAATGTATTTAATTTATTATAAACCTCACACACACACACATATATATATATAAAGCCTGTGAAGAGAGAAGGATACGAAATTTCGTACAGGCATGACGAGCATTATTCACGTATATATATGCTTCTGTGTGTATATATCAGGGGCGTACCGACCGGGGGGAGGGGGAATGCACCTGGTGCCCCTCCAGAAGTCGTCAGATATCCGACCGGTTTTTAAATATCCAGAATTTGATCCGGCCACTGCACGAAAAACCCGGTTATTCGGCTTCGGCCTGTTAAATCTGATTTTTAAAATTTTAATTAACTAGCATGTTTTGAAAACATGTGTAAATTACAACCTTACTACATATTTGGAAGCTGTGCGCTGCGTAAAAGTACGTATAGATTTTACAGTCTTCAAACACCAGATCCGGACATACGATTTACATGTATAATAATGTGTGTGTGTGTGTAGGATATTAGAACTGAAACATTTGATACCTTTCCATTTTCTACGAGGTCCGTAACCATTACAATGACTGGTGAGTTTTCTTGCCAGACCATCCTCCAAAAGTCATCGATGGTATTATCCAGAGGTCCTGAAACAGAGGCCATAATTTAAGGAAATTCATTATTTTACCATAAAATATTTTTTATAAAAAACTTTGAGCGCAATTTCTTAGCATTTATTTAAATTTTTGTTACAATTGTTATCATATTTTGCAATTGCAACAAATATAAAATCTGTATATATGTTTTCTTTACAATACGATAATCTTAGCAGTGAAAAACTTGCTTGCTTCAGAAGGATGCGGCAATGAAACATTTTAGGGAACATTCATAAATGATGTCACTCTTCGAGGGGGGGGGGAGAGGAGGGAAGGGGTTTCGTAAAATTGTGACAAGGGGTGGGGAGGGGGTAACAAGAAGTGTGACATCATGCATTATGCAACATAGCGTGACATGTGACAAAGGGAGGAGGGGGTCCGCTGACGTGTGACATATTGTAACAAAGGGGGGAGGGGGTCAAATGTATGGAGAAAAAGCGTGAAATCATTTATGAACGGCCCTATAAGTTATTGTCGTTAATGCCTGATTTTCCCACTTTTTAAAAATTTTAATAAATATAAAATCAGTAAAACATTTCTGTTATACCATATTTCATTTTTAATCTTTTATTTTTTGTACATGCACAGCACACTTATTACTAATTAAAAACCTGTATTTCATGAGCCATGCCTCAATTTCAGAGGTAGACATTTTTTGAAAATACAAATGCAAAAATTAATTTTAGCTTTCCTAGAGTATTTTAGTACATTTCATTGAAATTCATTACTTTAGTACAATAAATTTTAAAAAGACTTCTTGACTCTCAAATGCTTAAGTTTTCGTTTGCAGTAAAATGTATCATCACATTTTGCTATGCAAAAAAAGAAAAAAACCCAAACTCTGTACATATGTTTTCTTTACAATACGACTACCTTAGCAGTAAAAAACATGCGGGTGCCTCGTATCATATAACAACTGAGAGGTAATTAATAACTGAGAATTGAGTTCCTTACTATTTTTGTACTGCGTCTTTTTTTCGTCGGGGGAAGAGGGGGGGGGGGTAGTGGAGAATACTCGTAAGAGAATTTGAAACGGTACAGTTGCTCAGTGTCCTCAAAAGTTCGGCGAGCATTGGTGTAAAATAAAGACAATCGCAAGTTTATTGTATTTTAAACTTATTACTGCACTAGTTCGTTGAAAAGCAGAATTATTTTTAAAAACGCTTATAATTGCTGCTCTAATTAACTTAGAAGCTTGGAACAAACATCCTTTTGTGCAGAAAACAAGGTCTCTCGAAAGATATTATTAAAGTGTGCAAGAAGTTTCTTCACCCCCCAATTAGACAATTTATGTAAATTATGCTTAAAAATTTAATCACAAAAAAACAAATTAGAATTTTCAAACAACCATTCTTAGAGGATATCTACTCCCTATAAGAAATCTACTTGCCAAATTTAAAGTTTGTAGCATTCATAATTTCTGAGATTTCGTGATTAATCAGTGAGTGGTATTTCGCTTTTATTTATACATGTATAGATTTTTTAAATTAAGAAAACAACAAAAGAGTAATATATTTGTAAACGTTCAACTTTACCTTGCGTAACAATGTACTCCCGTGGCCTTCTGTAACCCTGAAAAATAAATACTACTAGTTAAAATTCCTACAAACATTATGACATAAATGCAAATCCTATATAACATGATGATGAATTCCTAAATAAGCAATTAAAATTCTTTCAACAATGAATTGGTTAAACATCATGAGTACCGTTCTGTTTACAATAACTTATTAGTTACTTTTAGAAGTTTCTACATATTTTCCAAAAGCTAAGTAAATGCTTTTTCTTTCTTTTTTTTAACACGTGTAGTCGTCTCCCAAGCAGTGCGTCTAGATTGAGGATTTAACAGATGTCTGTCGATGGTATATATAGTTGATATTTTATATGTACAATTTAGAAGGGAATATAGGCGAACGTTAAAAAAAAGGAGCAGAAAAGAACGAGCAAAGATAAGTTTTAACAAGTGGCGCGGTTCGATGAATTTGCTATCTCATTTCAGTAAAGGCAGCAGATTGCATAAAACTAATTCAGTATATGGTACTATGGTACCGTCACACTACTCTTTCTAAAGAATAATTACTAAATAAACATAAAATTATATAATTTCCGTAATATGTTGAAATAAATTGAAAAATGAATACATAAAAAAAATAAGATGGATACTGGTGATTACACTTCAGGCTGCCTTATATAAGCTACTGAGTAAAAAATTTTGCAATATTTACCCTAAAAAATAAATAAATGAGCAAATAAACGTTTATATAGTATAAGCTGGATGATAATGACTTGTATGGTACTGGCATTCATTTTATTTCGCCTTACAGCAAATAAAATGGTGACCTTAATGAAAGTTTTACATATTTTGAACAACGTTCATCTAACATATGCATGTAAATAACAAAAATGTATAATGTTTAAAATAATTCATAATGAACAAGGGTGTTAATGACTGGAATAAGAGCGCGTTTCTTCAAAATACTTGATTTATCATGAAACTTAGATGGCTGTTGTTAAGGTTGAAGGTAATTTGAGTTACCAGTGGTTATGAAAGACTTAAAAACTCTTGAATGATGAATGAATGAAAAAATGAGACAAATTAACAACAAGCAAACTTCAGGTGAAGCCAAGTAACTCATAATTCATATTTAGAGACTTACAAAGCGGACAGATTTTTTTCTTGGTGTATAATATATTAACTGAATTGAAATTAGTTTCACTTTCTTGAAATATTCTAAGCTATTTATTCACTAAGATATTATTATCTGCATCAGTCTACTAGGAGCATATTGGCTCATTTTCTACGGCCTTTGGAAATTAAACTTGTGATAACCTGCACTCGTATCTGAGCAGTACCTAAGATATCAATAACTGCTACCATGATCTCGGTTGCAAACATTTCGGCCCTTTTTTCGTCAAAAAAATAAAAAAATTCAAAAGTGAACCCACCATCCCTGGGCTTCCCTACATTTTATTTCAGGACAGTCCCTAAAGACAAACTGATTAATACAATATTGAATTGATAAAGTATTTTAGGTGCCATTTGTCTTTTACGAATGGGATTTCCGCCACATATAATGCTGGCTCGGCGACGATTACCACTTTGTTGTCATGCTGTGGTGACCTCCCCCTCTACATATAATATATATACAGTAAAACTCCGTTATACCGCGCCTCAGTATACTGCGGAATCGGATCTACCGCGGTGACTATCATGTCCCCCGACTTTTACACCACCCTTTGTAATTAAAATTTAAAGGTGATTCCTTATTTACTATTGTAAATAAAGCCAGCTGGAGCACACAAATATTCTAACCAAAGAGCACCCACCCCCCTCACCAGACACACTAACATATAAAGCCCTATTGTGATAGGCGTGAAGCATTTTTTTCATGCTTTTTCTGTCTTTCAAACTAGAATATATAGCTTGATTTCAAAATCGGGTGCAATCGTCCTGAATTGTTTCTCTTGACATGGGCGGAGCTCAATCTGTCAGGGACTGTTCAGCTCAATGCTTAACTATTCCATTTTCAGAAGTCTGGTTATGCTTGTGTAACTTCTTTTATAGCGCTAGCAACCTTTGTATTCCAGATTCTTTAGCATTCCTGAAAAGTAAACATAATCTGCAGTGAAAAGTGCGTTACTCCTTTTCCAAATCTAATTTTTTCTTAAGACCTTTGCCCCTTCACAATTCCATGTTGATAACATAAAACACAGTTGGTTTATAACCTATTACTCGATAGACTGATTGCGCAGCTGTGATATGTGCTTCTTGCGCAGCAAACAGAGAATAAAATGGCAGCAAAGAAGAAAAGAAAAAATTATGCTATAGGGGGAAGAAAAGTTACGAGTAATTGATAAAGTTAAAAATGATGCAACAAAAGCGAGTATTATTTCGTGAATATGGTTCCGCAGTATAGTTTCACTATACCGCGGTTATGTTATAACGCGGGTGCCAAACATGTCCCCCGACACCCGCGTTTTAGCGGGGTTTTACTGTATATGCATATATATATGGGATGGGGTACCATAAAGAGACGAAAGTACCATTTCTCAATGTGATACTAGAAAATGCTCTGACATAAAAAATGGGTTACTCACATCTACATAGCTGGCATTTATGTAGTCGGACTCATTTTTACCTGATTGTAGGACCACACGACAACGATCATCTAAAATAAAAGGCAAAAAATATGTATACACATTTATACACTTATGTATATAAAAGCAATAATAAATAGGCCTCCTTTTGAAAAAGTAAATATAGCTCTTATTAACACGAGGAAATGAGGGTCAATACTACTAAGATTGGGGAAAGAGGCGCTAAAAGCACTTCACAGCAAACATTTTAAAATAACCGGCTTAATCTGATCACTACTCAAACTGGCACTTTTTTGCGCAGAACATAACTTCTCTACCCCCCCCCCCCCCAAGAGTATTTTCCCTTCTTGCGAACCTTTGTACGATGCATCTTCATCGTGTTTGTCACTTGAATCCCGAAGTTCAAAACGTTTTTTCACCGAAAAATGGTCTTTCGTACTACCGAAATACGAGTATATATATATCTTTACCATGTTTCGCGATTTTTGTGTCAAGTCTCTCTCATTAAGGAGAAAATTTCTTCATAAAAGAAGATGAAAAAAGTACGATACACGACATTAAAAAGATTGTTATTAACTTGTTAGAGGAAATGCATTTAAAAGGGAGCTATTCACATTGGTGTATGAGAAAGATCTAGATTTCATAACCTCTCTGAGAAATATTGTAAGGTAAACGAATTCTACAAAGCTAAAACCCCATTAATCCTTGCGTTATAAAATCGTCGAGGGACATCGCTGAGTAGTAAAGTCATAAGTACCGGGAAAAAATGTAACGAATCCTTTATTTATGAATATTTACAATTTTGTAAGTACAATGTTAGGGTTCTGTTAAACAGTATAGATTCAGGGGAGACGGAATAGCACGTGCGTCTGCTCCGAAGGTTCAATTTGTTCATCAATAAGGAACCAAGAAATTCTTTGGCACTTTCAGCTGGCTACTAGAGAACGGAAACGGAAATTTACACGACGATTTTTTCCGTTGGTCAAAGCTTAGTTTGGGATCCAAGGAAACGGACAAGGGATGGATTTGAAGTACTCAGTGAATCGGTCGCAGCTGGTTTCCTAATCATTGCCCAGGAAAAAGAGCAACTGAAGGCCTTAGCGGAATGTTAAGTGACTGGAAGTTTAATGCACTACAATGTCATCATACAAATAATATCAATTGCATTTTTCTTCGGTTTATTAATAAGAAAAGATCATGAAAATGTCAATAGTATTTAAAAATGGAAACTCTCAGCTTTACTTTTTCTCTTGGTTCATCCACTGAAGACTCTTTTTTTTAATCATTATTTATGGTTTATTGCTAATTCTCTCACAGTGGTATTCTTGTTTCTGATGGGGCTGCGCAGTGATTCTTTACTATTTGCCGACTTCCTAAACGACTGGCACCATTCTTACATATGGTGTCAATATTGGCATATTCTACTGTTATATCAGAATTTTGACTGCCAGTTTCCCACTAGATGAAGGCACCTGAGCGCTGACAATACGAATTTAAGCTAGGAATGTGATTTCACCGAAAATATCCAGAGTGTAAAGCTTCCCGAAGCATTCCTTGTAGAGTCCCAAACGGGTTAAACATATGTTAAACATAAATATTTGGCCAGTTTATCGAAGATAATTATTTTCTGGAAACACAAAATGCTTTCACATCAACGGCACAAGTATATAAATAAATGAAAAGCAAATAGTGCTAGTTTAAAGTGAACATCAATAGATTATTATTTTTGAATTACGACTGAGGTGTGCGAATTTTTTCACGAGAAGTTTTCGCTTATGAATGTTCGGTAATATTGGACATGTCACCAAGCTTCTGACACTGTAAAATTGTGTTGTAGTAACTAAGATTCCTGGATTTTTTTATCGTAGAGATTGTACCCTCCAGTGCTTCTAGGACTTGGCGATGTTACTAGAAAAGAAACAGTTATTTCCCGAAACTTAACAACCACGCCAACCCTTCAATCAAAGCATCCCCTTTGGCTGAATATCATTTTCTTTTCGTGATAGTTATAAAACCAGAGTAGAAAAAATACATACATGGCAAAATGTTTCCGTAACGATTTTTCTTCAGGTTGCCACTTTTCCGAGCAGCAGTCCAAGGTGATGTTTGGCCTTCTACTAATCTCTGAGGGGAAAAAAAGAGAGAGGTTAATTGTAGGTTTGGATTTGGATATAAAAATTGTGGATCAAATTAAATAAAGTTCAGAAAATTCTAACCTAGCCACTGATCTCTACGCTTTTTTAAACTTATACCACATAACTTTAATATTTGTAATAAAAATAGAAAATCAATTTTAATTACCAGTGACATGAAATCGGCTCCTTTAAATGCAACTTGTTGTTACCCGTTCGTCAATGCAGCTAATTTACTTAACCCTTTACACCCCTGCATTATGATCTGCAGTAGTTTTTTTTACAGAAATAGTTTGTCTAGGTATTTACACTGAAAATTAAGGGATTTACATAAATAAAATGCTCAGTCTATAAGTATTTATTTCTTTACAGCTAATAAGTGCCACAGAGTATTTACCCTGTGAAATTAATTACATACACTTTTTAATCAAAATATTTCGTCAAATAGTTTTCTAAGTTCTTAACTAACACATTAAAAAAATCAGTGATTTGATTCTTGAATTTAACTGCTTTTCTGGAGCGAAACTCTAAGGAAGCAATCTGAACAAAATGGAAGTTCAAAACACAGCATCGGTTTCAAAACTATCTATGTTCCTTTCCCCGCTAAAATACTCTTTATACTCTTTATAGAACCCTTGCTGATATGTATCCTGTAAAAGGGGAATTTAAAGACTGCCCCGGCAAAGTACAATCAGAATATTGGTAAAAATGGTTGCTGTGATGGAATTTATAGAGAATGGTACTTACAAGTACCGTCGGTAGATAAAGGGTTAACTCGTAAATCAAATAAACATGTGGGCCATTCCATGAAAACAGGTACATGGGTGGTCAATTTTAAAATCATATTTATGTGGATAATTTTAGTACGTATTAAAAGATAAAATGTCAAATTTTATGTTTCGAGTAAGAAATCAAAGTTTATCATTTCTGGATTGGCAACACAGTATTCTAAAGACGGTTGATTTGTGCAAGCAAGTTCATTGAGTTCTCTGACGAATTTTGCATTATTGTTTTGGATAAGAGAAATCAACTGAAACTCCTGATGTCAACTAAGTCTAAAAGTTAATTATTTTATTTTATTACGCTTTAAGATCTAGGAGATATCTCAATAGCTATGCTAGCACCCACAAAGAGCTTATTTTTCATGTCCCGCACGTGACCAAAAATTAGAATATTTTCATTTGGGTTAAAAATGGATCGCATTTATTTTGTGTAAATGACATTTCTAAAGCAGATTAATGTAGTACACATATTCGATGCTAGTTCTAGCTTTCAAAGTTACTTTTACTTGTAAAAAAATCCAAAAACAAAACTGTCCCGCACGTGACGAATTACATGTAGGAAACACAACTCCAATTTCTAAATGTTGATAAGAATTTTATTTCAACATAGCTTGAATTCTTAGTGGTTTTTTGTTTAAAAATTGTGTTACTCAAAAGAAATAAATTATACATTTTCTCATATTTATGATGGCTTTTGCTAAATTATGTATTTAATAGAGCGTACATTTCTAAAATTCTACATTTTCATTACAGAATGCATTATCATTTCAGTGATCATTTATGTTTCAGAACAGATTAGTCAAATCACATACAAAGACAAATAAGAATAAGCTAGTTTAAAATATTAATAATAAAGCAACTACTTTTCTTATCGATGAGTTGTTTGGAAGAGCATTATTTTTGATTTTTTTCAATATTTGATACAATATTGTAACAACATAGCTTAAACATTATGAAATTTATTTTAGAAAGTCTATTTAGAATTAGAGCTGAATTATATTTCCCTTTTATGACTTTTTGCACAACAAATTTCCATAATATTTTAACTTTTAACATTAATAACATTTGTTTTTTATTAAACAGAAATGGATAAGGGAAGGATCTAAATCAAGTGCTGAAAGAATGAAAAAAGATGAGAGAAAAAAAGGTCCACATTTCCAGACAGAAGAATATAAAAGGACAAATGGACTGAATAAAGGAGGAAAGACTATATGACTAAAGCCGAAAAAGAGAAACAAAAGCTTTAATACTACAAGTAGCCAGAGCACCCTTATAGAATTCACTATCTTTTTAAAGACGTTTTAAGGAAGATATCAGCTCCCGCTTTATCTAACAACAGAAATTGTTTAAAATTTTGAAAAAATATTAAAACTTTTTTATCATTTAGTCTAATTCTAATTAAAGTTTTATATATTTCTCGGAATGATCAATTTGCGTATATTCTATTAAAATTAATGCTTTGTGTTTTAAAGTGTATAAGAAATCCATTGTTTGATGTTTTCATTTAATTTCCGATATTCTGAAAACATGTCTTACACGAGCATTTGCAAAATGTCCCGCATGTGACAACTGTGTCCCGCACGTTACACGATGCATTATAATTTTTTTCAACTATTAAAATTATTACTTCTCAAAACTTTAGATATGTTTTATTTACAGTAAAGCCTTGGCTTTCAATTCCTATATTTTGTTTTGTCACTGCATGATTAATAGAGCAGAAATTCTAGCTGATTCCTAAAGAAAATTAAGAGAGGTTGACTTTAAGTGTCCCGCACGTGACACATGAAGATCAATTTTATTTTAAACTATAAAAAAGATTTCTGAAAGATAAGTACGTGTCAAAAGCATCTTTGCACCATAAGTAAAGATTAAAAAATGCAATTGCTTCCACTTGTTTAAAATCTTCTGCTATATGACAAAATTTTGGTAAAACTATGGAGTTCATTTGTCCCGCACGTGACGGTGGAATGGCCCATGTCTAGTTTTTTATCTCTGGCTTAAACTTTTCTGGGCACATAATGTTTTACCCCGCATGATAGTGTGTATAATATATTAAATGTTTGTTGATAAATAAATTGTAAAGAAACAATCTGTAAAACAATTTCATATTTTAATCACATGTATGCCTACCAATAAATTAAATTAATGAAAGCCATGAACAATATTTTATATATTCAAACTTTTCGGAGCACGAAGCAGAGCCAAAGTGATTAAAAAGTTGGAACGGAGCTAGAGAGGAAAGAAAAAAGTGGATGCCCCAATTTCCTTAGTTTAAAAGCATTCAAACGTTATACACATAAATTATAAGCCTTCAAAATTATTTTTGTAAGTGTTCAATTAAATGCAAATTGTTAAACCAAACTATATGCCCATATTAACTGCTTTCTATACGAAAAGGGGAATGAAATCGGATTTTTATATTTGGCAGCAAAACTCTACTCACCTTGAATTCTTCAGCAAGTTGGTTGGTAGCAAGAGCATTTGTCAGGAAATCTTCCAATGTCTCAACCCTCATGCCTCTGGCTATCTTACTGTCACTTTTTGTCCGCTTCAAAGATGTATCTGATTTGCAGAAAAAGAAATCCTTTTGATAATTACCGAAGAAATTCAGTGAAACACTTATAAAATGTCAATCAAGGGCTAGGAATATTTATGACACTACACTAAACAATTTCTTCAAAAATACAAAAAGGTAAGGTTCTGTAAAAAAAAAAAAAAAACAAGTTGCGAAATCTTCTTATCGACAACAATTAACCGCATATTGCCGTTAAATTAATAGCGCACTAATTCTAATTTAAATTTTTATTGTCATAAAGATAAAATATATGTATTTATGAAACTAGTAAGGATTTTTTATTATACAAATTCACTACAGTTGGCTACGCCACGGGCATCCCTTTCGACCAACAGGAGGGTAGCGACCATGCATGAGGGGAGTTGCAATCTGATCAAAAATTAAGAAATATCAGTTTATTAAATAAAGTATCTGAAATGTGTTACAAAACTCGGTATCGTATAAATAAAATATTGTCGTAAAGGGGTCGTAAGGCTTTTTATTTTCGAGGGGTCGCAACGCTAAAAAGGTTAAGATACGATTACATGAGTTTTTCTTTTTCTCTTTATAAAATTATACAAATGCTACTCACGTTTCTCGCAAAGTGGAAGAGTGCGGAAGCCATCAGCTACCAACGGTGCGTCCGAAGATTCATTTTCTGGAACTTTATACATCACTGACCACGTCATTGAACCAGAAAGTCCAGAATCTCGAGTGGAGAAAGAATTCGTAGATTTCTTTCTATGTCTGACAGATTCAGAGAAATCATTTTCACATTAGAACGAAGAGACAAATTACTTAACTAAAATCATGAACTTTTAGAAAGTATTTAATATCAATAATAATAACGATAATAATAATAATAATGTACCTTTGGGCCAGACTAACGTAAATCCAAAAATGGCGATTTTCAGGTCATAAAATTATTGTTTAATTTTACGAAAATTTACCAACAAGGGATAAGGCGTACACATTTTTTTAACGTTAACAATTATGTTTTGCGTAATTCATACAACCGCTTTGTTCACTATGCACACTCTCAGAAATAGAGCTCTCATTTTCGACGATTCTTCCATCGTCAAGAAAATCTCGTCATTTATATAATGATTCTTTTCTCGCGCGATCACGTGACTTAAAAAAGTTACTATACAAATTTCGCCCATTTCACGAAAGGTTTACCCGGAGCATTTTTCACGAAGCCATTTCGTCAAATACGACGCAAGTTTCGCGAGATTTGATCATGCGTTTCTGAGAGGTGCAACGAATGAACGAATTCATTCTTTTCGGTTTTTACGCTCTTCGTATAGATAAGTTTTTTAATCTTCAGAGGCATTTTTTTTTTTTTAATGTCACTTGTATTTGGAATAGTAATTAAGGAAATTATGGGGCCACTTATACAAATACAAAAGTGACTACCAGCAACAGGCTCAAGGCCCAGCTAGTCTGGTCCTGGTCAATTTAGCAGTCCCCAAGGAACATCAAGAGCTTTCTTAAAAGTTTTTACCCCACTGCAATTAACAGTCGCCTCCGGTAAACTATTCCAACTGCCTACAACCCTATTGAAGTAGTAATGTTTCCTAATTTCAAGATATAATGGGGAATGTTGTATTAAACAAAATATGCCAAAAATTTGAAGAACATTGATTGTAGTTACTAAATTAAATTGGCATACTATAATGTATATAAATGCACTTCTATTTATTGCATTTTTATGCTGTGGTAAATGTGTTGTGAAACTGAGAACTGTCTGTCACTGTCTGTCAAGAACATGGGACAATAATGACATTTCACTTACATTTACTTTTTAAACATAATTTAATGCTTATATACGATCAAAAAGTGCTTTATTTTGCTCCATGTAAGTATCTAGAGTGAAAACAATATCATTAAAAGACGAAAGTAAATACTTTCACGAAGGTGAAAGGTCACCCAGTGAGTAAAAAAAAATATTTTTTGAGAAAGTAATCCAAACGACCACTTTAATATTTCAGACACTTTTCTCTAGAAGGGCTATTTCCGTATTTAACGTATGAAAAAGAAATAAAATTTCGTGAATTACACCATCATTTATAAAAATACTAAAAAAAATCAGCAACGCATAAACATTTTTACTCTTACCGTTTGCGATAAATAGCCAGAATCGTCAGGAATGTGATCGCAATAATGAAAACCATTATTACAATTAGCAAAAGGACTAGGGCAATGGTGTCTTGATCGACTATCGTGCGATTCACTTGAATGTCAGTGGGAGCTGTAGGGGAAAAATATCTAATGAATGTAATGTATGGTAATTGATAAAAATTGGGAAGTTTCATGCTAAGGTAGGAAAATTTCACTTGATTTTTTTTTCAAGGCTTTGTGGCTATAATATGCATGAGAAAACAAAAATTCACCACTTTCAGCCTCATTTAATTATTTATTTTTACCCCATCCTGTACCTACTCTGGTGTGACTTTGTTTTACCGCATGTGGTGACTGAGAGGAAAAGTACAGATCTACCATCAATCAAAGCGATCTGACTGGAAGAGTGCCAAGAAAATCCATTCCTGTTAAGGGAACTGCTGGTATACGGAATCTGTCGTTTTTGTTCTCGCTCTAGTTCGTTTAGCAGACTTGATTTATTCCGAATTGATGCTATGTGCCAGTTTATAAATGTAATTGCTTTCACTAAACAAAGAAGCAAACATTATGATTCGCATACAAAAAATAAAAGCACAAAGTGAACTTCCCTAAAACTCTAAATAGATTCGTTCTTTTCTGTCATGCACAGAAGCGTCGAAATGCCAAAATTCCGTAGTCGAACTGTGCATCAATGCATCCCATGAGCAATCAAGCGGTCGCTCTGAAAATCGTGGAGCATGTGAAGCTGGAAATGCTTTTAGTAAAAATCTATTCTTCTCCATTTAATAGTTAAATTGGTACAAATTTAAACACTGGTGTAGAACTGTGCGATTCTAGGGTAAGATGCATTTTTTATTTAAAATAAATAAATTATTTTTAATAAAAAATGCATCTATTTTATTAAAATAAAATAGATGCATTTTTTATTAAAAATTTTATTTTAATTAAATTTATTTTAAATTATTGTAACAGCAGAACGGCAACACGAAATTTTTGCTTTTTCAGTGGTGGTTCCCAACCTTTTTCAAGTCGCGACGCTATTTTCAACGAATAAGCAACCCGCTACCATACATACGTATACACACATAGGCACTTTCACACAAGTATTTCAACATGAAAGCGATGCGTTTGATTCCAAGCTGTCTCTGAATCCAACTCTACGGCAAACTTGCTTATTTTATAACGTTCAAGGACATTGTAAGATGAACAAATTTATCATGAACCGCTCATCTGATGATGAACCATATATCTACGCGCCACTGCGTTTTCGCACCAGCATTTTTAAGTTTTAGAAATGTAACAAAACTTGACACTTTGAAAATTCCAAAAAATTGATAAGTTTAATTTGTAACCAATTTTCAAACTTGTTACTAATACTGTTATGAATCGATGTACACCCCAAAGTTTCTTATATCAGCATTTTATTACAAATTAAGAAGTTGCAAGATTAAAATCAGCAGTACATAAAATCCTTTTTTCAATAATTAAAGTAGCAAGTACGAGAGATCTTTAGAATTGAAGCATTTGAAAATTTTTAATGAGTACTTATCTTACCTGCTGTCTCATTTCTAGGTTCAGACAAAATGGACTTTATTTCCTGCAACGAAAAATAAAGGGCCTAAATGAATAATGAACATTTTTCATAAAACACAACTAAAACCATAACACCATAAAATAATATATCTCAATCAATTTAATAAACACACACCTGAAACAGTTTCTCTTGTATAATCGCAGTCTTTTAATGGCCAATTATTCTAATTTTACGAAAAGCAACGCCCAACCTTGCAGTACTGTATGACAAGTAGTAAATGGCAAAACAATACAAAAATTTTAAATTTAGAAAATCTGAAAAACTGTGTCTAAACTTTTTAAGTGCACTAGAATTTGGGAAGAAATGTATAGTTACAATAACGTGATTGGGGTCCACCCGAGGCTTGGGAGGGCTTGCTTGAGCCGAACAAAAAACAAAAGTTTTACGCGCAGTAGTTTAGTTGCTATGGCACTGTGTAGATCTACTACCAGGCAAAGAAACTGAACACGTGTAACTCTTACAAAATGCAACCAGAATAGATTTAAACATTTATTTAATATTTAATTAAACTTTTTTTGCGGGTGAGTGTCTATAAACCCTCTAAGGCTCAAATAATCTCTACTTATGGTATTTTATGAATTAAGTTATCAATTGTTAAACAGGCTGGAAGTAACAGGTTTTGCTTGTGTAATCCAGAGATCTTGAGCAGAGCAACAAGATTTTACTCGAAACTGGAATGAAAAAGATTGCTGTGCTCAGCTACTCCAATTTTTTTTTACTTTTTAAATTTTTTTTATCTCATACAAAAATTAACTTAAAAAAAGGAGACATATAAGATAAATTGAAGCACGTCAAGGAACTGGAGCAAGTGTTTGGAAGTCGGATCGGAGCTGCTGGCACGACGCAACTCAAAAATGAGAGTCTCCAGATACCCGGTAAATTCAACTGCACTACAAAATGTTGGTGTTACTGAACACCATTTTTGTTGTTCAGTTGGTGTAAAGTGGTAAATTATTCCTTTATTGATGTATTTTAAATCTTTTAAGTGTCTGTCTAAAAAGATACAGACAGCAGAATGTTTTTTAGCATATGATGTTCGTTTACTCATCTACGCATCAAAAATTCATTACGATTGCTCATTTATTCCATTTTTAGGGAAATAAGCAATCGCAATAAAATTTCGATCCCTAACGGAGTTAATAAACTTCATGTGCTAAGAAACGTTATACAGTCTATATTTTTTTAGACAATAATATAAAAAAATTAAAGTACATCAAAAATGAATCATTTTCAAATGTACACCAACAGTACACAAAAATCGTGTTCAGTAACAGAAAAAATGGTGGCAACTTAACGCAAAATTTTTAGTGTAGTACATAAAAACTTTATGGCAGATGTTACTCCAGTTATATTATTCACATTTCTTTCTCTCAGAGGTGTAGTTAGGTGGGGGAAAGGGGGGACAGCTGTCTCCGGGCGCAGAGCCAAGGGGCGCCAAATTAATGTTAATTAATTATTTTTTTAATGCGAAAAGAAAATTATTTGAACTGAAGAGGAGTGAATATGTTCGACAAAAAAGTGGAAACACCGCAAATCATATCGGGAATGACCAATGTAGCACAGGAGTGCGTGGGTAATCAGACAAATAATTTTGCGAAGCCAAAGTGTCCCATTTTTCCCTTAGAAGTGAATGGTCACTAATAAAAATGAAAGTTAAAAGGGTTGCATTTTAGAGCTATTTATCATTTAGGAAGCATAAAGTTTTTTTTAGGATAGAGAGCTGTTTCTTTTTAGGGGTGCCCCTAGGCCTCTAGGGGCAAAGGGGGACGCAAAATCTTTGGTTGTCCCCGGGCGCTGAAAACCCTAACTACGCCTCTTGCTTTCTCTCTCAATTAGTTATACTAACTTGATCTTTGAAGACCAGCGTCCGGATCCTGATCCTGTATCTGTGGCCGGGGTTGAGATGGACGTTCTTGTAGTCACCATAAACTCTCTTGTCGCCAACGACGAAAGACTGCTCAGCGTTGTTGGAGACATTCCTCGCGTCCAGTTCTGCCGCAATGTAGTACGGGAGTTTGTTCTTTACCACTGCTTCCGTGTAGTTGCTGAGGCGACTCTCGTCGATGGGATCCCGGTTCCAACCATCTTCGACGATCACTTGATACTTGCTTAAAGAAGCCCCAAAAACGAAAAGCTATTATTATAATTATCATTATTATTACTGTCGAATATTATTATTAGTTATTTGATCACCCTCATACATGGTCACGCCACTTTTATGGCTAGTTTTCTTAAGTCTCGGACAACTGAAGTATATTTATGTTAAAAGAAATCGCCTGGGGGTATATACAGGATGTTCCAAAACGACCGCATAAACTCCGTACAGCTAGATTCCTCGTTGGGAGTACATAAAAATTGCTCAAAGAAGCGTTCCTGTACGATCCATAGTCCCGTACGTTAAAGAGAACGTTTTGAACATTATCGTCTGGACAGATAAGCAAATACTGTTGTTGATATGTCCAATACAGTGTTTTTTCTTGAACCGGCAGTGACGTCATACTTTGTTTTTCGTATTTTTCTCGTAAACTATGGATCATACAGGAACGCTTCTTTGGGCAATTTTTATGTACTCCCAACGAGGAATCTAGCAGTGCTGAGTTTATGCGGTCGTTTTAGAACACTCTGTATCACCTTGGTAACTCGTACACTGGCTCCGAACTTTTGGATCCGGGAACATCTATCAGTTTTAATGCGGGTCCGTTTAAAAAAAATTAAAGGTTGTGACAGTCCAAGTCGCTTATGCCCAGAGTTTACATAATTTACTTATTTTTGCCCATAGGCACTAATGGTAAGATTTAAACTGTTCAGACCCACATTTTCCCCATCTCAAAACCCTACTTTCATTTTTTTTATTTTTTAACATTTAGTTAATTGCTTAATTTATTTTTGACTGTTTCTTATTTTTACGATATATAATTGCCTGCTTTCATTATTTTCTTTCCTTTATAAAGCCTACTTTCCCATAAAAGTAAAAAAAAAAAAAAAAAAGATGTTCCGTCTACAACCTACACTGTTAAAAATTTCCGTAAGAAAATACTAAAATAACCATTTATTTGATTGTTATTTTACCATATTTAATTACAGCAGTTGAATAACCATTAAAAAGATGGTACTCAAACCGCTGATTGTGAAAAAAAAATCGTTTATTCTCTGTTTATCCTAAAGAACGTTTAACTCACCGTAATTTTCAAGCGCTCAATAAGAATCGGGCGTCCATCTTGGTTGCGAAACCTTACCGGTCGTACGTTGTTGTTAAAATATGAATAAAGTTCAAAATTAGTGTTCAATAGTTCAAATCTGCATGTGTATATAAAAAAAGAAGAAGAAAAGTGGCTTAAGCAGTGGTTACTAAATAGAAACACATACACACGTAAATCAAATATTGGAGACACCGGATTCCTGAACTGTTAGCGAATGACTGAACTCATAATTTGAGCTACTGAAGCTTGTTTGTATTTTAATTTTTGCAGTAAATAAAATGATTTTCGTCAATATACAGTAAATTTAGACCAAAAATAAATTTAGATCCAATCAAAAACTGAAATATCAATTTTAAGGCAGTTTGCCTGTTGGAAAAGAAGATTTATTGATAAATAAACTGCCACTTTAAGTGGTGTAGATGGCTGAATGACTAGAGCGTAAGGTTGGTGTACCATACAACTCGGGTTCGATTCCAGCACGCTTCGTTTACGGTTTCTATGCCTCGAAAAGATTCAAAAACGATAAAAATTAAACCATTTTTAAATGGTTATAAAAACGCAAACTTTTGTATTTACGGCTTTTTAACCAAGCTGATTGGATGTGGGTTAGGTCTCGTAAAGATAGAAAAATGTTCCAAACCGTAAATTTAACGGTGAATTAGTTGGACAGACTGCTGCCGGTTATTTAACCGTAATTTCATGATGAAATTTCTAACAGTGTATACAAGCCTATTTTCCGTATACACCAATATCAAATTGATAATCTAGCTATCTCTCTTTCTCTGTTTCTCATTTAGCTTTAGTTCTTAATTACTTCAAATACAAATTTTTCAACGGTTAATACATATTCATTCACACATTCATTCCCTTAATTCTTTTTTTATTCATTCATTCGGAAATATGCATAAAAATCCAGATCAAAAAATTTCGTGGGAAAACAGCCTCGTTTAGTTCTGGATGGACTTGGTATATTGGCCAATTTTGAACTTCAGGGTTGTTTCGATAACTAATAGTGTTCTGGTATTTTTTCTAATGCACTTCATACAGGATAAGAATGAAAGTCATTTCACAGTAACAGTATGTCAAAAGTTTGAGAACAATGCACAATAAAGTATTACGGATACTGGAACAAAATAATTGCCGTCCAGGCGAAAGTTACCGTTGAATTCGATCTAAAGTCCACCGCGGTGCTAATTCGCTGTCTTCAACGAGCTCACAAAAGACGCCATCGGCAGACAGGCGAAGGTAGAATGACTGTCACCCACCGCCGTATAGTCCATTATAATAAATACATAATTACATATTTTTCTTTCATGACAGTTTCAGTTTAGTTAGCTTTAAAGTTAACAACAAACTTAAGCAGGATAATAGTTTAAGAAGAGATAATAAAGCATTTATATATATATATATATATATACATATTTATGAGGTGACGTTTCAAAGAATTGACTGCTATTTTATCCATCGTTTAAAATAATAATAATAATAATAATAATTGTAATAAACTTGCTACCCATATTTTTAAAGAAAATCACGTTCTTGAACGCCAATAATTTTACAAAAGCTACATTTTGATACAAAAACAAACAAAAAAAAGATAAAAGCAGACTTCCGCCTTTTTTTTTTTTTTGCTGTTGTTGAGAACGTATTTTTGAAAAGACCTATTCATTTACTTACTAAACAGACGTGCTACCAGTAGTGGAGAAGGCAATTGGAATTGTTTCGTTAGTAACTTCCACTGTGACTGTTCGCAATGAAGGTGAAACATGATCCCCTAAAATGCATTAAACGACTTTAGTAATAACACTCACAAACATTTTAAAGGCAAGCAACTCAAAACTAATTTTCCAGAATATCATAAAAATACTTTTAAGGAGCATATCACAAACTTGTGCTAAATTGCTACAGTTTTAATGAAACACTAATCCAGTATAAAAAGGGTAAATTTATGTGGTGCTTCTTTATGTTTACCAACTTCCTTTTGTATTTCTAGATACTTAGTTGATAGTTCTGTTACTGTTAGAATATGCCCCCACACCACAAAAAAGTTGCAAAAATTCTTTAAAATATTTCATTAAATAGAAAACTATTATAAAGGAGTTTTCTCTTGCGTTTTATGGGTTACAAAATTTACGTAGCAGTATTTATTAATTAATTTTATATTGCAATAAACGAATAGTTAATATAAAAAATAATGTTCCCTGTGCTCCAATTTGCTAAATATATTTCCAATTTTCATACAGACCATTGCTAATATGTACACAATAAATACATGCAAAGTAAAGTTTCAAATGAATTTAATAACTTTAAAACAAATGTGCTTAAACTAAAAACGCGGAAGAATTTCATTCTACTGATTAACATGTTTGTTTTTTCTGAAAAAATAATCATCTGCAAAGAGCTCTATTCAGAAACGTTTTCGAAAAAGTTTTTTTGTTCCTTCATTCTTCTTCCCTTATTATTGTTTTTATCGCATGTGTCTTTCTTCCTTTTTTCCTTTTCTTTCTTTGTTACAACAGTCTCATCTCTTTTCTCGAAGGAACAACTGCGACAGGACCCTTGACTTTCTGGTACTCAGTCAAATAAGTTACCGCTGGGAAACGAGTTGGAAATACAAGACTTTTAGCCTAAGGCTTTAGGCCTTTAAAGCAATTACTATCGTTTGTTTAGTGAATTTGGAAACCGAAAGTAAACACATTAGCGGCAATAAATCGCAAGTACACTGCATTTTAATCTTTCCCTTTGCATGCTAACTTCTTTGTGTGCAATCACCAAATTGGTGATAAACGAAAAATGTGACTACTTTGGTTAATTTCAGCACCTGTATTCACCGGAAAGACTTTAGAATGCAAATTGTTTCCTAATAACTGTGTGAAGAGCAGGGTTACCAAATTTAAAAACTAAAAATACGGGATTGCAGGCCTCACCGGGTGGAAGAGGAAGAATATCCGATACTGGACATCTGATATCGGGTGCCGGATATCCGACCTATTTTAAAATATCCCAAATTCAATCCGACCTCTGCACGAAAGATCCAGTAATCCGGTATGGGAATTTTGATTTTTAAAATTTAACTGATTAGCATATTTTGAAAACATATGTAAAAGAAAAACTTTTCACGTATTTGGACGCTGGGGGGTGCTTAAAAAATGAATAGAATTTAGCTGTTTTAAACACCAAAGCCGGATATTCGGTACGGACTCATCACACGAGCGTTACCGGATATCCGATATCTGGCAAAATCAGTATCTCGGCGAGAAGAAACGGGGTTTTTGTCGTCCTGTATTGAAGATCCCCAGGACGCGTTACTGTTCCGGAACATCCGGGACGTTTGGCAACCTGGTGATGATAGCATTTTTGCAATCACGATTTTTGGCAAGGATTCGGACAACGAACTTTGTGTTCTGTTTCTGATACCAAAAAGGAACTCAATAAAAATTTTACAAACTAATATTCTTCAGCAAAACACATACCTTTTGTGCGAATAATAGATATCGCCAACAGCAACGATGACATTCCCAAAATAATGTTGATAAAAGAAATGCGAACAGCACTTTTTAATTGCATTTTGAATCAAAAAGAATGAAAAAAAATAGCTTCCCCATTTGTACCAACGTTCCCATTTACAAACGGAAGACTTCATTTCCGAAGGAAATGTGGAAGTGGCAATGATATCCCGGCTTGGCGTTTGGGGGAAATGGTTTTGACGTCTGTAGCAGTCATTCCACATGGTTTTGAACAGTATCGGCATTAAGCAGTTTCATCGATGCGAAAATAGTTTTAAAAAATTAACATCCTCGAGTCATCATCTCATTTCATTTTCATATTTAAATAGCAGTAATAAGAATAGAAAAAAAAAGGTCTAAAAATATTTCCAAATATGTATTACAACATAAATAAGTTTAATAAATAAAGAAGAAAAACAGAAAGTCATAATTATTATGTAACGAGGAAGAAGATTACGCATATATTGTTGCAATTATCTTATTGTCCTATTTACCATTCAAACTGTATTAAAATAAAATGTATTTATTTTCAAAAAGTATAACGCTTATGAGTGCAATTTAGTTCGTTGAATGTGTGAAATGTGTTTTGGCAAATAAAGTCATAGAATGGGAGAAAAAATCTGAAAAGTTTGCTTTTATAATGCAACTTAACGAACTGGACTCCACAGCTGAGCTACATCGATGGCACACGCATAAAGATTAAGTCGGGATCACGTGGCCCAAGCTGAAAAATCACCCTCTATTAAGAAGAGGAGAAGGGGGTGTTTTGCCACAGACGTACAGCTGATCAGCAAGTATTTCCGGTCATAATAAGAAACTTAGCACACAAGACAAAATACCCTGAACACAGTCGATTTGCCGAAACTGGAAGATCAGCTCCACCTAGATCTTAAAGTGTTGTGGCTGTCATAATATGTTGCCTGTAATCGTTGTCATCTTTTAAACTTTATAAAATAAATTAGTTTGGAAAAAAGTAATGTAATTTTATAATAGACTACAATATAATACTGGTTATAAGCTTGTAAAAATTCTTCAAGAGAAACTCAAACGCAAAAAAAGAAGAAAAAACCTGTGTGGTGAAAAACTGAAAAGAATGCAATCATACAAAGTGCTGAGAATTTTGGGCAAATGCAAGTAATAAGAAAATGGCTGTTAAAAAAAAACTAAATATTTCAAACGAAGAATCGAAGTTGTTAGACAAAAATATTCTTCGCTGCATTACGTGCAATGAGACTATCTGTTAGCATGTGTATTTTTCTCGTTAGTATGAAAAGAAATATAAATCTACTTTTCATAAACCTAAGCTTTACGTTCGGTATAACACTACAACATCGAAACCCCTAGTGGTGTTAAATCGGGAGTTGATTCTATTTGTATCGATCCGAAGCTAACGCAATTCGTTGTTTTGTTTGAAGCTTTGAATGTAGGCAGGTAGTCATCAAAAGTTTTAAAAATTGAAAAAGTTATTGAACCCTATGCTACGTTCTTTCGAATTTTCACTTAAAAATAAAGTTGCAGATCACATGGGAACGAATTTTTGGAATATTTTGTTTCCTTCTTTTCAAAAGGGTTAACAGATTTACGAATAGATCTTTAAGATGTAAACGGAGTTACAGTTCCTAGACACACGCCGACGCATCCGCTATTTTGGATCACAGCGATGTTCCATTCTCTCTGTCATTTGAACTTTCCGCAAAATGGCCAAATTCGGTAATTTGACACGATGCCTGAAACTTTGCTCCTGGTAACAATCCCTAGTTTTTTAAAAATGGAAAATCTTATCCAAAATGGGCCGTCTCTTATATGTAGTGGCCTATTTAACGTAGCTAGTGCGATTGAGTCTTTGTTTCGCGAATGACCGATAAGCACTGGATCACGTAAAAAGGACCTTTTAGTTGCAAATGATGTAAGAAACACCGATCTGTTTTGTGGCAAGTGATAATGGTAGTCCTCTCAAGTTCTGCCATCCAGATTGATATAGAAACACTTCTTAAATGAAAGCTTCTACATGCTTCGGACTATCAAACCTCTCGTTTGTCATTTATCTCCCTTTGATTATTGTTGCATCATACAGTTAGGTGAAAAGATTTGAAGTCCCGCAGTGGACCAGTCGGTAGAAGCTCGGTTCCCGCAGAAAACTGAAAGTGAAGCAACATCGACTGAGGTCAGTGTTTGGGAGGGGGACAACCTCTTGCGGATGTTTGCTGTGGTGTCCGTGTACGCTAAAGGGAGCTGGTGCACGTTAAATAGCTCCAATGTCCTCCAAGTGAAACGATACCTCTGGGGGTGCCAATCCCAGGTGACGATCTCTCATCTGGGAGCTGGTTCAAAAATTAAGAGACCTTTCAAAGGGGCGGAAATCGGACTCCTGCCTATAAGGGCCCCGTTAGACTCAGGAACAGCATTCTTCCTCGCCACGCGCGAGGACTCGACAGCAACAACAATAGATTGGTAACATAGCTTGAAACATAGATTGGTAACAAAATTTTTACTACAGCTAGGAAAATTCTCTCACCCAATATAACTGTCCAGGATTTAATGCTAGCTTCCGGCCCATGTCCCGCGGATGTCTGTGCAGAAATTCCTATTTTGTACTCGGAGCTCGGGTGCAGGTCCACGAGGGTAGTTTCTGTGGTGTTACCGTTCACTTCCAATGATGTTATTGTAAAGGGGGTGGTGTTAAATGCAGGATCCAGAGTCAGGAGCGACTTGTAAGTAATCTGGAAAAGGAAAACAAACCCTGATACCAGTTATTTCGGGTTTTGCATCATCTTCTGTGCTAAGAAGGGTTGAAATTCAACAACTGAAATCCATTGTGGATTTCGATCAGTTTCAAAAATGCAGTGGTTATAGACTAAGTGCACATAAAAAATCTTCGTGGAAATCTATTCTCCAGAAATGTGGTTTTTCTTCCAAAAGTAAAAAATTAAGTACTTAAAAGGAAAATAGAGGAAAAGAGCTAAATTAAGGACTAGTAGTAAAAGCGTAATTTTAAGCCCCATAATAAAGGAAAAACTTTTTGGTTTAATTCTTTTACAATTACCAGCTTTCCTTTAGTTGTTAAATTTTAACAATAAGCTTAAATATGTATATCACAAGATTAATTGGTTTTGTTACATGAATTTTTTAACTTACTTTATAAGTGAGGATAATCCCATTTGTTTCTTTCGGTGGACTCCAAGAAATATTTATAGTAGTCAATCCGATTTCAGAAACGGAAATTACAGATGGTTCATTTGGAACTGGAAAAAAGAAAAGATTAATATTTTCAACTGATAAATACTGGCGGATGTCATTATTACGTTGAGAATTGAGACGCCCAGTTTCCCCCTAGAAGGTGGCACTTGAGCGCTAACTGATGCGAAACTGCACTAGGAATTTAATTTAGCCGAGAATATCTAAGCCAAACGGATACTCAAGGGAGCTTTTACATGCCGCATAATCATACGACACGGGCGCCGACGATATTCTGCATTTTGAAAATTCACTGACTTGGGCCAGGTTTGATCTTGTGAATTTGGGTGTTCGAGGCCAGCGCCGTACCACTACGCCGCCCTGCCAGCTCTGTGATTTGTCTTGCGCAAAATGTTTAACGAATTACAATGCTACTTTAAATAATTTTGAAGCCTTGTATTTACCATAGCATAGCAAATGGAACTTCGTACATCAGTCCTTATTACAGAAGCGTCGCTGTAATGGGAATGGGGGAGGGGGGGGGGGGTCTAAATGGTGCTGATTGTATGTAGTACCTTTTCGACAGAAAAAACCTTAGTTGGTCAATTTCATCAATAAAGTTCTCACATTCTGCAAAAAAGGGAGTAAAAATAATGTTTGGAGAGGCATTTAGTTAACATTTCTTCAAAATTGAATGCTATTAATTTTTTAAAAGATAAATGTTACTATAATCACTGAAATTTTACCTCCATCTAATGTTCTTACTGAAAATGGGCTGGAAAACTGACTCCAACCAGCTGAAGTTGAGGCTTGAATCTTAAATTTAAAAGAGGAAATATTAGATACTGTGAAAAAAAAAAAAAAACTATTACAAACATATATAAAATTCGTCATACACAAATTTTCAGTAGCATTTTTAAAAACATCCTCACTCAAGGTGAAATATCTAATAACATGTTAAAATGGTATATTTTTAACTCTCTGTATCATAGCGTAAACTGTAGACAACATACCGGTCGATCGCTGTTTTTGTAATTTTCTTCATAAGTAATTTAAAACTTTTGTGCATAACGGATATTTTATATTTTTCTTATTATATCGAATGCAAAATATCAAATAAATCCCAGTTTATGAGTGATAGAATGTTAAAAATAAACAAATAAATAAATAAATAAATAACATTGTTTTTTAGATTAAAAATCCTGTGAATTACGTGTATTTATTTCTAATTTTTTCATGATCTCGAATCCAAAAAAATCAAGCAAATCTGAGGTATTGAGTAATAGAGGGTTTAAAGAAAAATGCGTTTAAAACTCAAAAAAAAAAAAAAAAAAAAAAAAAGAACGAAATTTATAGTTTTTAGAAAATGGACCAAAAATTATTTTCGTAACTTAATTTGACTGCACTGAAGAAACTTTCTTCATGGTATTTCACTAAAAATTTTGTGACTTAAATTCACTGTGAGAGCGGGAAAAAAACAGCAAGAAGAAAGCGTTTGAACGACAGCAACGAGAAATTTCAGTGCGCGTCATTGGTTCTGCATAATTTGATAGCTCCTCCCTCACGTTGACTGATTGACGTTTTCTACTGCTAAATAATAATTTAACTTTGTGCAAAGTAATAGAAATATAATTTCACGTTAAATTAAAGCACAAATGAACATTAAAACGCAGACATATGTTTCGGGATTGCTTGGAATCCCTTTTTCAATGCGACAGGGAGCTCCTAGATGCAAAACATCCCTTCATTTGGATGTTTTGCATCTAGAAGCTCCCTGTCGCATTGAAAAAGGGATTCCAAGCAATCCCGAAACATATGTCTGCGTTTTAATGTTCATTTGTGCTTTAATTTAACGTGAAATTATATTTCTACTGTTTTCTACTGCGTCATTTACAATGACTTTCAGTTTGATAATCATAGCAACAGTCAATTACGAGAGACGCGAAATGCCCTCCGTCGCCCTTGGTGTGAATGCGACATACACAGTGTGTCAAAGAATTTTTAAGAATAGGTTTATAAATAAAATAAAACTAATAATTATATTTTTTAAGTGTTTTTTATTCAAAACAAGCTCCTTCGTCTTCAATACATTTTTTACAGCGGTTTAACAACGATTCGAATGCCTGTTACAGCTCACATTGTGGGACTGCCTACAAAGATCGCGTCGAAGCTGTTTGGACGGAGGCAGTTGGAACTTAGCTTACAGTGGCACTAACTGTGTTATCGTGGAACTCTTGAACTATCAGCTGATCCATCGCCAAAACATTAGTTCATTTGTTTACTATTTTGACGTGAATACGTCTTTACGTTTGCTACCGTACGGGGGCAATCCAAAAAATCTAATGATAACAAAATCGGGGGATACAGTTTGGCGTTGTAGTTTCGAATATATCCTTTACATACAAACTTAAATTATACCACTGGATAACTAAAGGATCAAAGAATTTATTACCATAAGCAAGAACAATGACGCATCGCGAGGTGGAGGGGGAAGCGCCGCCATTCTGAGGTTATTTTGCTGCGTATCGAGATTTGCAATTAGTATAGCTTTTGACTCGGAGAAGCTACGATGTTCGTTTAAGTTTTAATCATCAGCTGTCGTCAAAATCTATCGATTGTATAGAAAACATTAGTTTAAAGTAGTTTAAAGTAGTGACTGAATATAATAAGATGTTAGAATAAACAAATTCGTTACATAAACATATTCACGGACAACACACGGCCTTGCCCATGACATAGCCACACCCCACAATTTATATGGTTAACATTGAAGAAAAAGAAAGAGAGAAAAAGGAAAGAAGAAAGAAAGAAAAAAGAAAGGAGAAAAAAGGAAAGAAGCAACTGTTCGAACTTTCTGTTCGTTGCGTAGACCCCTATTTTATCAAATCTTTTAAGTCACTGATATGGCATCCCAGGGTTGCACATCAGCATTGTGTAGCTCTTAATTGTTGTTTCACTTTGATGACATTGTAACTTATACAAACAGCTTCGATGCGAGCTTTGGAGGTAGTCCCACAATGAGAGCTAGAACAAGCATTCGAATCGTTGTTAAACAAACCTCTGTAACACATGTATTGAAGACGAAGGAGCTTATTTTGAATAAAAGCGCTTAGAATAAAAATTAGTAATTATATACTTTTATTTTATAAACCTAGTCTTAAAAATTCTTTGAGTCACTGCGTAAGGCTTCCTGTAAAACTACTCTCGAGAAGGATATTTTGCTGAACGGGAACATGTAAAACGCTTATTCCCACTCAGCAAAATTCTTTCTAAAATACAGAAATTGCACTTACTTTGATGAAAAAATCCGTGGCTGGTTTGAGGCCGGTGACACTTGTCTTCAAGACTTGTCCGTCCTCCTCGGTGACGTTATAGGTGATGTCTGCGACCAGGCGAGATTGGCTGTGGTCCCAGAGCTGCAGTCGGTACTGGAGAATTTCACCGTTTTTTATTTCAGGTTCCGACCATGATATTTCTATTCCGTCTGGGAACGCTGCTGTCAGGGACAGATATCGTGGGGGTCCGGGAGCTAGAATTGATTTCATTAATGTCGTAAGAAATGAATTAAGAACATTGCTAGGTAACGATATCTGCGCAACAACAGCAAAGCACCTGGGTTTGAAGTGTGTCATGCTGTGAGTGCAAACTCACAGCATGATTTTTTTTTTTTTTTTGTAATCCCGACCTTGGTAGCAGGGAATTATTTTCTGGGTGCTATTTCTGATAGCTTTTAAAAGATAGTTAGATAAAAGCAACTTGTTACTCCCGTTTAAACACCGTTATTTTGCTGTACATAGCGTGTATAATGACATATTGCTTAAAAAGAGCAGAGTTATTGCTATTTCTGTCTTGATTCATTAAAACAGTGCAGGATATATAATATTTTTAAAGTTCACACAATTTCCTAATGCAGTTTTAAGTACCAGTGAAAACGACAGTTTTTCTCTGCTGTGCATACTCTTTTCCGAAGAATGGATGCTAGTACCTAGAAAGAGATCATTCATAAATGTCACGCTTTGAGGAAAGAGGGGAGGGGGTTCGTGTAAAATTGTGACAAATTATGACAAGGGAAGAGGAAGGGGTAAGAAGAAGTGTGACATAACGTTTATGCAACATAGCGTGGCATGTTGAAGTGTAACGTTTTGTGACAAAGGGGGGGGGGGGGTCAAATATGTGGGAAAAAAGGTGGACATCATTTATGAATGGTCCCAAATATAGCTTTGAATATCTGCAAAAATGATTTAATGCTTTTTCAATTGAAAAGGGTTAATTATTTCTGTATGTCTGATCTTTTTAAATGATCATTTTTGAAATTAAAGGGACTAACTTCAGAGGTCGTAGAATGTTTTTCTATGTTTTTTTTCAACAATTTAGGGAATTCCAACGAACGAGCTTTTCTTCCCTTGGTGTAACTGGCACTTAATTATAGTGTTATGCGATTTTTCGTTTTGCGAGAAATGAAGAATATTCCAGCAAAGAAGTGAGCCACTTAGGAAGAAGCCATTCCGAATTTTTAAATTTGTCGTAAAATTATGTTTATTTATTCGTAAAACCTTATAAAAGTTGAGCTTATTTACATAGTCTTCATAGTAGTAGTGGTTAAATGAGTCAAAAATTCAAATAGATCACACGCAACGAAGTAAAGACGTACGCTAATCACGCAAAACCATGCACAGTGATAAAAGTTTAAGTACGATACTAACATCAATACTAACGAAAGAATGTCAATTAAAATAATTGAAAACAAAATATTTACTCTCTGACGGACTGTAGAAACCCATTACAGTTTATTCTAATTTAACCTTATTTTATATTTCTTAGACCTCTCTCACGTGCCTGCCGCTGAGAAGCACAGAAGACTGCTACTGGTCCCATATTTTTCGACAAATCCCTCATGTAGAAATTTCCCAAGAAGGAAATGAACTGTGTAAAACAAATTTCAGTGCGATGATATATCCAAAACAGAGAAAACAACTATCAGGACATTCTTCAACCGCAAATGTTAGGGGTGAGTTGGGGCAAGTGCGTCCGCAGGGTAAGTGCGTCCTTTTAATATTATGTGAATGCTAGCATGAAGAAACTTGTGCTATGTATTTGATATGTTAGGTGACTGCCCAATAATAACTCTTACCATTAGTGACCAACAGTTGGATTCATAAGTAAAACGCAATTAGTGATATCCCACGTGCCTTGAAAAAAATTATTTTGTGAAGATTGAGAGGGTTTCAATTTTGCTTTTTTCCCCCTTCTTTTTAATGGGGCTGCATATGATCACTAATCTTTGCACACCTAGTGTATTCCCCGGAAATCGGCATCCATTCTTTCAAGTAGCATCACTATCGGCGGATGCCATTATTACTTTGAGACTGTTGAAGCCCAGTTTCCCTCTAGATGGCGGCACCTGAGCTCTAATTGATGCGAAACTGCACTAGGAATTTAATTTAGCATCAAACAGATACTCGAGGGATCTTTAACACGCCGCATAATTATACGACATCGGCGCTGACGATTTTCTGCATCTTGAAAGTCCACCGAGTTGGGCCAGGTTTGATCCTGCGAACAAGGCCAATGCCTTATCACTATGCCACGCTGCGACTTGCTTAGTTTGTTGTAGTATCCATCAGCCAAATGTTTCTATTTAGTTATAATTATTAATAATATACATGATTTATTTTGATTACACACCTTAAACCAGGCTTCATTTATAACAAGGGTCGCACTTCCCCTTCTTGAAAGGGAGTATGCGCTAAGTGCGACCCTATGTTTTGTTAATCCTATTTAAGTCATTTTGAGTTACTTCTATTAAATTACGGTTGTTTGTTTACCTGTAGACAACGGTGGAAACTTGAGTTCGAAAGATTGGACGCGGTGCAGCGTTTTCAAAAGATGGCCTCAAAGTAGCATTAGAAATCAAGACACTTAGCCGTGATAGAGAGCTGAATGTATCATTTTCCCGGAAACTATGTTTCTCGTACTACTTTTGTATATTCTGAAATAGAAGATTTCTTTAAGGTAGACGCAAAATCAATTTCCTCGTTTTCCAACAACCGACTGGCGAGAAGAAAAGCGTTTTTTTCCTGTTACACTGTTAAAAGTTTCCGTAAGAAAATAGTAAAATAACCATTAATTTGATTGTTATTTTACCATATTTAATTACAACAGTTGAATAACCATTAAAAAAAATGGTACTCAAACCGCTGATTGCGAGAAAAAATCGTTTATTCTCTGTTTATCCTAAAGAACGTTTAACTAACCGTAATTTTCAAGCGCTCAATAAGAATCGGGCGTCCATCTTGATTGCGAAACCTTACCGGTTGTCCGTTGTTTTAAAATAGGAATACGGATTTTTCAGTTAAAATCTGCATGTGTATATAAAAAAAGAAGAAAAAAAAGTGGCTTAAGCAGTAGATACTAAATCGAAACACATACACGCGTAATTCAAAAATTGGAGACATCGGATTCCCAAACTGTTTGCGAATGAGCGAACCCATAATTTGAGCTGTTGAATCTTGTTTGTATTTCAATTTTTGCAGCAAATAAAATGATTTTCGTCAATATACAGTAAATTTAGACCAAAAATAAATTTAGATCCAATCAAAAACTGAAATTTCAATTTTAAGGCAGTTTGCCTGATAGAAAAGAACATTTATTGATAAATAAACGGCCGCTTCATGTGTGGAGATGGCCGAATGGCTAGAGAGCAAGGATGGCGTGCCGTCCACCCGGGTTCGATTCCTGCAAGCTTCGTTTACGATTTCTACGCCTCGAAGATTCTACGCCTCGAAAGGGTTCAAAAACGGTAAAAATTTTGTTTTTAAACCATTTTTAGATGGTTATAAAACCGTAAACTTTTGTATTTACGGCTTTTTAACCAAGTTGATTGGAAATGGTTAGGTCCCGTAAAGACAGAAAAATGTTCCAAACCATAAATTTAACGGTGAATTAGATGGACAGACTGCTGCCGGTCTTTTAACCGTAATTTCATGATGAAATTTGTAACAGTGTACATTCAAAGGTTTTACTATACAGTGACAAGATTTCCCATTATATATATATATATGTATATATATATATATATATTGTATATATTGTATATGTTTTCTTTCTCAAATGCAGTTAATTAATTATAACTAATTTTCCTTTGTAATTAATAAAGTGTTTGTTCTTTACCTTAGTGTTTCACTTGCAATCATTTTTTCATTTGTTATTCTTCAAATTACCTAGCGTAAGATCGTAACCGAAAACTATACATATTGGCTTTTAAAAATATTTCAAAGATCATGAAATAAAACGCTCATATATTCACTCTGATTTTAAATGTTTGACAGGAACAAAGCTGGGTACGCACTTACTCCGCCAAGTGCAGCGAGAGTGACCCTGACCAGTAGTTTTAAAAACAATTCTCAAAACTTCTGCTTTTGGTTAAATCAAGCTAGTAAATGCTTGAAAACTTTAATATATGAAACTTTGAAAATTTACCAACATAAATTTTCTGGCAGACCACAAATCTTCTGAATGTGATATTTGAACATTTGGGTATGCACTTATCTCAACTCACCCTAAATACTGCAAACGCTTAGAAAGCTTGATGATGCAACAAATGCTAACGAAAAAAGAAGCACTTGCTACTCCTAGGAATATTTCTGATATTCTCAGTATGGCAGAAATTGATACGTCTCATAACTTCCCACTTTCCTCTACAGTAAAATACACTTTATAAAGCTCACATAAATTATAACTGTTTTGAAATACTACTTCGAAAAATACAATCAAATATAAAAGGCGAAAAAAAAAAAGGTTTTCATTGAATTCAACAAAGGTATGGGGGTTTATAAAATAGCAGAAATTATTACAGCTTTAGAGCATTGTTTAAGGTTTAGAATAAAGCACACAAGCACTTATTTCAAGCTAAGTAAGGTTAAAACTCTATGAGATAAAAATTAATATTTTTACGTCCTTAATAAATACCATGCGGGAAAACAATAAAAATCAGGAATAATAATTAAAAAAAACGTAAATAAATAAATACGTCCTCTAAAATATCAATTATCAAGTTGTAATACGTACCTTCTTCAGAAGTTCTATGGAAAAGTAGATCAGACAAAGGTCCGCCTCCGAACTTTGTGACTCCTTTGACCCTAAATCCATACTCTGTGTAAGGAAGCAGGTTCTGTATCTTTACCTTGAGTCCTAGAGTGTAAAAGAGTTAAATATTACGAAGAAAGCAAAACGATAACACATTTGAAGATGCAATATTTAGTGACTCCAAATTTCACAAAACGTCGTATAAGCGTCAATGTATCGAAAGTAAGCTTTTGAAAATTTAAAACTGAATTAAACATGAGCTGCCTTTCTAGGAAGCTAGTCCGTTACTTTACTAAATTTATAATTAAAAACAAAATTCAAATCAGAAAAAAAGTTAGAACAATTAAATGAAGTTCTTAAAACGTAACTGAACAACATCCATCATAAATGAAACTGTAACTAAGTACATTTCTACAGTATTTTTAAAACAATAACTACTCTTTCTTGTGTGCATTAGAAATAATTTCTTTAGAATAATTAATGATTCTGCAAAATGTTGCAAAATGCCTATTGTTCATGAATCGTCAGAATAAGTTGGAAGTGACCATATTTCTATCCACAGTAGTTCAACAAAATTTTTCGATGCTCTTTTATAATTTGCTTACAGACTTTGCAGTTTTTTGCTAAATTATATTACTACCATGAATAATAATAAAGAACACAATATACGTTTAGATTTTAAGAATTAAAGCTTTAAAATTAAAAAATAGAAAAGAAAACATATTTTAATTTTCTTAAATCAATTTATTTTAGAATAAGGTTCAACCACGGCCAACTAGATACTAAAGGCCCAGAGAACTTTGTGCTCACGTGATCGTTCCCACTGCGCAGGAAAGAAAATCGATTTTCACTGCTTTTTCCACGCCTTTACATTAAGCCCAAGGACGAAATGAGTCACGTAAAAATCAAGTCCCCTCTGTTAATCTACACTGTAAAAAGTTCAAGTTCAACGTTTCACCAAAAAAATGGGAAAAATTGTTAAAATTAGCTGCAACCAACATTTGTTACTAAGTTGAACCATTAGAATGGTGTACTTTCATCTAGTTTCCCCATGAATGTGAAACTAAGAACCATTATAATGGTTCAACTACCAAATGTTGGTTGCAGCTAAATTTCACCGTTTTTTTCATTTTTTTTTTTTTTTGGCGAACGATTGAACTAGAATTTTTTAGTGTAATTCGCCGTAGTTCAACGCAATATCACTCGTGTATAAATGTAATGTTTTATGAAAAGACTAGTCGAACCGTGCGAAATTCCGTACTGAGCACCAAATCGTTTTGTGTGGCCTTCCAATATTTAAAATTTTGAGAGACAGGACATTTTGAAGAAGAATAGAAAAAAGTAAACGGGTCTTCATACAAAAGAAGACATGTCATTGAACACATCAGTACAAATAGCTGTAACATTTTTTTTCCACTATTATTTAGATGTTCAAAATAATAAAATAATCACAATAATAATGATCAGTATTTTCATTATTATTATACATATCGTTCAAATACAATAACGAAACAGTTCTATTAGGGCAATTCCATGAAAACAGGGACATCAACATAAAAAATTTTTCTTCTTGCAGATGTGCAGTTTTTTTTCCTCTAAGGTAAAAATATGAATTTTTATAAAATTATGTTTAAAAAGTTCGCAGTACCTTTTTGTAACTTTTATAGGCAATGTTTGGCAATGTTACTTTTGTCACATGTGTTGTTGTCTTTAGAGAAGTTCGGAAAGTTCATCTTGTTTTCGTAAAGAAATTAACAGGTATGTATAAATCTTATTTTTTTATTGAAATTTAGTCTGTATGTGAGGTTAGGCCAGTAAAGAATCTTTAAACTGTGATTATTGTATTAAAAATTATTTTTTATAAATTAGGCCTCATAGTGATGTAACATCAGTTACAAAAATTTATAAAAGTTTTTATTACTTAAAGAAAAATAGTGTTAAGAATATAAAAATCCATATTCTCTTCATTGATGATAATATCTTAAATATCAATTAGTTAAATAGTTAATAACAGATCAATTTATGAGTTAAAAACTTCTTTAAAACATGTAACATCAGTCACATTGTAACATCAGTCACTTTTCTCTTTTCCAGTTAGATACTTAAACACTGCACAAATGGCATTGACTGATGCAGAAAGGCAAAATAGTTGGCAAGATAAATTAAAGAAGAAAGGAAAATATGAAGATTATAAAAAGATAAGCAATGCAGAAGCTAAAAGGAGTAGGGATAAAAAGGAAATGACCTAGCTAAGTTACCTAAGTCAGTTCAAAAAGAGAAATCAAAGAAAATGTTAGAAAAATAGTAGAAAAATGTAGCACATTAAAGTGCAAAATTTCAATTAGCAGTGGCAAAACCCCTTTTCCAAAATAATAAGACCTTAGGAAAAGCTGTAACTCGTGCAAAGTGCGCCCTGCCTACATCTCCACGAAGGCAGAAGGCTGCCATAAAAAAATGGTTTGACAATGAAATTGGGGAAACAGGTGCTCCTAATTAAGCCCAAGTAAGCATATTTGCAGCAGCACTGTACCACTCGGGTAGAATGCATCCGTATGCGATAGCCTCAGATTAACTGTCTCATTCTAAAGAGATTGTGATTCCTCTCATAACAAGAATGCTGGAAAAGATTCCTCAAGTAACTGAAGTCTTACATATTTGGTCAGATGGCCCAATTCTAAAACAAGTTCATTGCAGCCACAAAACCCATATTACAGAAAAATATAAATTGTTCATTAAATCGAATTATTTTGCTACTTCACATGGGAAGCCCAGTGGACGGCATTGGCGGCTCTGTAAAGAGGCAGATATGGGTAGCTGTAAAAAAAAAGAAAGCATTTCGTACACAGTGTAAAAGATTTTGTAAATGCCGCAGCTTCAAGCAGTGTGAAAATCTTTGAGATCTCATCATACGATTTACAGTTGCGTTATAAAGAGTTAAATGTGAATAAAATATTTTCTGATTCAGAAACTATAGCTGGTATCACGCAGCAACACTTTTTGGATGTGGTAGACAAAATCACCACGAGCTCAAAATTATCTGAAACATCATTTGCCTGTTCAAAACCAAGCGAACAAGCTCCATAATTGGTGGCCACAATTGGAGAGTGGGTTCTTGTGGAATATGATGGACAGCTCTATCCAGGTGAAGTTAGAGCCATTGAAAACTATGAATACTTGGTCAGTGTTATGATTCCAACAGGGAAGCATTGGAAATGGTCCTACAATGTGGATGAAATTTATTATTCACAAGAAAAAATAATAAGAAAACTTAGTGCACCAGATGTAGTACATGCACGAGGACACTTTTTATTTCCTGAACCGCACTAAAAACATCACTTGTATAATTATATTCATTTACTATTGTTTATTTTTTATCAATTAAGTAGATTTGCGTACTTTTGAAAAAAAATTGCTAATTTGACTTTTAAGGAGAAATAAATTATAATTTAATCCGATTAATGTTGGTGTAACATCGTTCACAAAATGTGTGTAACATCAGTCACGGTCATTAAAAATTTCCCCCATTGTAAATTTTAACGTTTTTAAAATGAAACGAAGTGTATTCATAAAGTTTGAAATCTCTACTTGACTGGAAAAAAAGAATTTTAATCTTCATGTTCTTAGTTTGAGGAGAATATCAATTAATATACAAGTTGTTTTTCCTAATGTCTCTTCGGTGTAACATCAGTCACAATTTTTGATTTACCTTAATTAAACACAAAAAAGCTTTTTATATCTAAAAACAGGTATGGGTAGTATTATTGTACTCTATCACGCTATTTTAGATCAATTTCAGAAAAATAAAATTAAATTTCAAGACACTGTGGATTTTAAAAGTTTAAAAACTTTGTCAAATTGTAACGTCAGTCACCGTGGAATGACCCATTACTTAAAATATAGTTACTGTTGGTAAATTAGGCTCTGCACATTCATAATATAAATGAATGTGTACAGTGACGATTGAATACGCTTAACACACAGACGCTGCTAGAACTGTCCAATTTGCAAAAAAAAAAAAAAAAAAACAGAAGAGTTTCTTGTTTTTCTTTACTTGATAACAGATGGCGCCAGCATACAAAACACCAATTTGGCATCCCTTAAAGGATGTCTTCTTAGCTGGCTTTAGATCTCAAATTTAAGAGAAGCGGTACATTTTTAGACCGTGGGTTTATTTTTCGTCATTAGCCAGCAGGATAAGCTTCAAAAGGAGGGGTAAATCATGGAATTTGATAAAGGAATAACGAAGATCTCGTGGGCCAACAGAAAAACAGGCTAGAGAAGTAATATATATAGATTATTCCTTACCTTCTACAATGTGTAGCGTGTAGTTGTGCGAAGAAAAGTGGTCGGATCGCTTTCTGCGAAGCAAGTAGGTGGGATTCACTTCTTCAGTTTTGACGACTAAGTATTCGTAATGCGTGATGATTCCATTCGCAAAACGGCAGGGAATAGGATCCCATTCGAATTCCAGAGACCGACTCGTGCGTGATGACACGTGAACATTCGGTGGAGGCTCATCGGGATCTGCGATGAATAAAAGTGTTTTAAGGTTCTTAGTGAACTATTTAATGTTAAAAATAAGTTAAGTTTGGAAATTCCAAAAAAAAAAAAAAAAAAAGGTTATCTCTTGAAAATATTAACTCAAACAGTCGAGTTAATTAATCAGAAAAAATAAAAACACAGCGAAAGAACTAATGCAAAACGAACAGTACTGTCACAAATTAAGAGCAATCCAAAAGGGGGAAAATTGATTGAACATAAAAGCACCCTATGTTGTTGTGGAACACCTTTCCCCCATTTAACTAGAGAAAACTTTCAATTTTTTTTCGATTAATATTGATAGCTATAATCAAATGCTAATGTTATAAATGAAGACGGCAAATATGCGGGTCAAAATAAAACAAAAATGCATCTGAGAACATGTTTTGGATCAGAAGTGTTTTCATTATTGGGTGTTTTCCTTTAAATTTAAATTTCTCTTTAAAATTACGTTACAGTTCTTCAAGGAGGCATCTAGAAATCTGCATATAACTACAAAAGCCGATTAAGTTTAAACAAAGTTTTATTGTAAAATAATATATGTACAAATATGAATAGTGTTGAAAATATTACCAACCACATTTGGTGATTGGTCAAGACTTTAAAAAAGAATCGGTTTTTCTCGTTTAAGTATTTAGATAGACTCAAAACACAAATTCAGATGTCCATTTTTCGAAATTTTCACTGGGGACACAGTCCCGACCTGAGAACATTATAATCTTCTCCTGAACATCCTGCCATAGGATTCTTCATTCCTTCTCTGTTCCGCAAGTGACTCAGAAATGCTAGATCACGTGACTTTAAGCTTCGATCAATCTTCTATATTAGAAAAGAGGTGCCACAGAGCTTGCCGCTCGCTCCGATAGCTCTTAATACACTGGTTGCTTCCTCCGGTCTTGCTCACGTGGCTCATTTGTGTGTTTATCAAGACATCGACTACTTACGATGGAGCCACCGCGGTTACCTCTAATTTCCACCAGTTATATCGCGACTTACTAGGGGTGTTCAAGAAAAATATTTTTTTACCTGATTCAGCAGTAGCTGCTAAAGTATGAACAGCTTCACCTTCTCCTGCTGATGTTCTTGCTTGGATGGTCACATTGTAAGTCGAGTACGGATATAAGTTTTGAAGAGTGATCTGAAAATAAGAATAAAATGTGGAGATTCTGTGATATGTTCTTGACAATTTCATACATCGCAAGCTTTGGCTACGCAATCGCATGGCAATTGTTATGTCTTTCTTGTATAACTGGGCTTTCTTACATTGTAAGGAAACACTGCGTACGGAACGTGCGTATGGTCACTATTAGCACGATGTAAAATTGTTAATCTGAAACATATATTAGAAATTAAGTAAATCTCTTAAAAATAAAGAAATGTTCTTTCAGAAAAACCCATCATAATTAACTTAGTTGTATGAATTTAAACACATATAAATTAATTAGAACGACTAGTCCTTCATTATAAAAATACTACAGACAATGGTGGTCAATCAGGGTGATATCGTCCCATTCATGCACTTACACTGCAGTTAAAGTGTGATTCTCACTAGAAGGCACCTGACTAGTTGAGAGAGTTCTTTCTTCTTGGGGAAAGCTCTTGTACAGCACAGAGCCAATAGCTTCGAAATACGTTACTCGCAAGGTAAATCTGTTACCCCCTCCTAATTTAACACTTTACCGACCGGTAGCGGTTCGAACATACTATGCCCTTTCACCGCCCGCTCAGTCGCAGATTGTCCTAACCAAATCTAACAGAAAGATCAAAAGTCGATTAATCGACGACCGATCGGTAAGCGCTGGGGAGCAAACGTCGAATAATCGACGGCCGGTCGGTATGCGCTGAGAACAAAACGTCGATTAATCGACGAACGTCGGTAAGCGCTGGGGAGCAAACGTCGAATAATCGACGGCCGGTCGGTATGCGCTGAGAACAAAACGTCGGTTAATCGACGAACGTCGGTAAGCGCTGGGGAGCAAACGTCGAATAATCGACGGCCGGTCGGTATGCGCTGAGAACAAAACGTCGATTAATCGACGAACGTCGGTAAGCGCTGGGGAGAAAACGTCGATTAATCGACGGCCGGTCGGTAAAGTGTTAACAAATAGGAATCAATTAATCCGTTTCTCATCGGGAACCTTCTTGTCAAAAGCCCAATAGTACAATGCAGCAGCGCAATTTTGTGATTAAAAAATGAAGTTACGTCTTCTTTTAGGGGGTTGTCTATTTTAGGAACATTGGCCACTTTGACTTCTCTACGTTACTGACAAATTATGGAGCTGAAATTTAGAATTTCATGAGTTCAGAGTCTAATGCAGATGATATAGTAAAGCTTACTTCCGTGTCCTCTGAGTGCATTTGTCGCATTGCGGGTCCTTCCGAAGGCTCTGCGTCACCGCATTGTCCTCGATCCAGAAGCATGTAAGTGATAATGTACCCCTTGATGGCGCCATTCACTTCCGATGGAGCTTCCCAAGAGACTAATAACAGATCCGGCTGCATCTCCACAGCTTGACATTCTAAATCAGTCACTGGACCCGGCACTACATATAAAAAAGAGACACCTCTTACGCATAAAAATTACGTGTTTTAAATCTTCTCAAATTTAGTGTTTTCTTGCTTTGTAATTTTTATTTGTATGAAAGTCGGCTGTAGTTAGTCGAGTAGTATTATATAAATATACATACATACATATAAAATATGTATTCTAAAATAATCGTTAAACTATGGGGAGATAAAAAGCAATGCTTGTTTTAGGAAGAGGTACAATACTCAAAATTCCATCAGTTAAAATATTCATTTATGGGGAAAATTTTTGTGACGTTACTGATATAAATAAATAAAACCAAAAGAAGTAAAACTGCGCTTTTCTTAAAAGAGCACCTCGAAAAACTAATCTATAATCTTTAGAAAGGAAGACAGAGAAGGAATGTAATCAAACTTAAAGTATCATCAAATGGTTAATGCAAGTTTATTCTGATTTAATGTTTTCATGCACTCTGCACTACTTATTTATTGGCTTTTTAAATGACGTTAAGTCACCATAATGTTTCAATTGAAGAAACAGTCATTGATGATATTTCGTTAAATAAGCAGACACTACTTTCCTAAAATTAAAGATTTGATTGATCGGTTTTGAAATTGCAAATCCTGTCAAAATCTGCTACACATAGTCGGTAAGATAGTAGAAGTCACTGTATAATATCTTACCAGTTTCAGAAGTTTTTATGATAAGCTCAGCGAAATATTTCGATCTCTCTAACGCAGTTATAGGATACAGGCGGAGGACATAGTTCGTGTTTGGGGTTAAGTCCACCAATTCGACCCTGTCCTCAGTTCCTCCAATGTCCATTGTCTCCAAGATCGATTCGTCAGCTTCGGGATGGTACATCAAGAAATAGCCAATGAGGGAACATTGCAGTAGAATCTCAGACGGTTTCTGGAAAATATAACCAGTCGTCCGAAATTAAAATGACTGTCAGCCACAACATGATTTTTAATGAATTTTGTTTCTAATTTTCTTTCTTCAATTTCCATGTTTTGTAAAAAAAGAAAGATGTTTCACATTCCCAGCGCGTGTTAGTGCAGATAAGTGGTTCCCAGTAAGTTCGTGTATCCCAAAAGATCCAACAACAAAAGTGCAACAAAGTTTTTTTCTCAGCATTTTCTATTTTTAAAGTTGCTATTACTAAAGGGTTCGTAAACCTATACTATGTGTATACAACTTATAAAGTTAAAAAGTTCATTACCTGCCACGTGAGAGATACTGTAGTTTCAGAAATGGTATCGGGCAAAAATTCTTGAGGTATTCCATCTACTGTCGGTACTAAAATAAGACACATGAATAAAAAAAATTATAATAACTGTAAAAAGTAAAAACTCTAACAATGCACATAGATTATATTTCATCGCAAGTGTATTTGTGGAACTGAAAACTATTGCACATTCTGAATTTTTCTTGTTTTTAATTCTAGCAAGTATATATTTTGTCATTTTTTCCCCTTTCTAATGGCCTGATCTTGCCTTTTGCTAATTGCATGCTTAGTGCTTTCCCCAGAGATTGGTACCTTCTCTTTCAGCAAACCACAATGAGTGTGGTACCATCGTGGTATGAGATCTTTGACGTCCAGTTTCTTCATCTGATAGGGAAGCACTTGGACTCTGTTGGTGCGAGATTGAACTGAAAATTTAATTTAGCCGAGAAGTGTCCAAGCCAAATGTATACTCAAGGGATCTTTAACATGCCGCGTAACCATTCGGCATGAGCGCAGAAGATGTTCTGCGTCTTGAAAATCCTCCGGCATGGCCAGATTTGAACCCGCAAGCTTGGGCGTTCGAGGAACGCCCCCTTGCGGCATATTTTATCATCATAGTACTTACTCCAAACCGTTTCATAAACTAGTTTAAAACTGTATAGTTCACAGCGTCTTCTATCCTTCTTTTATTTTATCCAGTTTACAGGGCTGGTACGGGATTTTAAAAAAATAAACCAGAATCTATATTTTTTTAAATAGGACAATTTGAGGATAAAAAACCATACATATTGCACCTCATGGAGCCTTTTACTCATTGAACAAAATTTTCAATGCCATTACAACCATGCATTACACCTGGTTTATATTAAAAAAATTATCGAAGCAGCAAAATGAATAATTATGTTTTAATGTCATTTCACACAATTACCTGTTTTGATAAGAATTATCAAACATTATTTTGCCACCACGATTCATGTGTGTACTAAATTTTTCTGGATTCCATACATTTCGTTTTGAGTTAGAATGACCACAAAAACGTGCAGAAGTGGTCAAAATAGGTTAAGGGGAGTCGGTACCCCCTATGCCGACAATGCTAATTTGGGCAAATGTATGTACCTTTTTCTAAAAATGTATTAAAGATACAAGTATGAAATTTTTTCTACACTTTCAGTAGACCCTTTTTTTTTTACTGAAGTAAAGTTTTATAGAAATATGGCTTAGTTTTTTTTTTTTTTAATTTTTAACTGTTTGTCACTGAATTTTAAAAAAAAATGCCGTTTTCCAACACGATATCAACTCTATTAACAAATATTTTTGATATATCAGAAAAATTTTACTTCAGTACATTTAGCTATATGTATGGAATATGTGGTAAAAATTTCAAAGGCTAACATAATATAGTTTCTGAGAAAAAGGTACATAAAGTTTCAAAAATGCCGTTTTGAGATATTGCAATTTAAAGGGGAAAATATTGCCTCGTCAAAACATTTCAACACAATACCACTCAATATATACATTTTTTTCACCCTCTGCTTACTCTCTTGCCCTTTCATACCTTTAATCATTCTTTATTCCCTTTAACTGCTGAGAAAAGGGATATTTTGCCCGCAAAAAGCTTAACTTCGTACCGACATTACTATATTATACAAATGCATAGTACCTATTTCTAAAAATATATTAAAGATACAAGTAAGAAATTTTTTCTACACTTTAAGTAGACCCTATTTCTCTATACTGAAAAAAAATTTTACTAAAAGATAGCTTAGTTTTTTTTTAAATTTAAACTATTTCACTGAATTTTTCAAAATATGCCGTTTCCTACCACAACATCAGCTTTATTAAGAAATATTTTTTGAATATCAGAAAAATGTTACTTCAGTATATGTATTTATATGTATATAATTCATGGTAAAAATTTTAAAGGCAAACTTTAAATAGATTCTGAGGAAAAGGAATATGAAATTCTAAAAACTCCATTTCGAGTTTATGCAATTGAAAGAGAAAAACCTTACTTGATCAAAACATTCCTGCCCCATAGCCTGCAATATCTGGACAGTTTTTGTTCTTCTCTGCTTCCCTTTTTCTTTTATGACGTCTTTCTTTCCTCTTTTCTTTAGATTGCTGAGAAAAGGCATATTTTGCCCTTAAAAGTTTCTCTTGATCGATACGCTTCAAAGCACGGAAAGTATGTTCGCCAGGCTGTATGTCCAAATTTTTAAGTACTTGCAACTTTGCTGCATTTCCCTCATTAAAGGTGCTAACAGCATCAAACACTCCAAGAGAAAGTGCTTCAATCTGCACAAATGTTGATTTGGGAACACGCGACCAAATAACGTTATTCACGCTTTCGTTTGGATTTTGCGTGTTCCCATGCACACATTTTTTCAACAATTCTGGGTGGGATAGATCCCTAAATACTGGTCGCATAGCCTCGACTACAGCAACAGGCAGATTGTTTTTATGGGTGTACACATCTCCTGCAGCTTCAGCTTTTCTAAATCCACACCACGTATCAGTACCAGTAGGGCAGAAACCATGCTGCGGATTTTCATCAATTGACAGTTTATGCATGAAAATTGCCCAAACAGCTTGGCGCATGGCATGGACGCTGGTGAGGTTTCGTCTAATGGCCAAACCGTAATAGTTCTGAATCTTATCGATTTGGCTGTCAGTCAAGCGATTTTTCCCGGATAAGCGCTTACCATCTGATAAGACTTGCCCCTTCATCTTTTCTTTTAATCTTCGAAGTCTTGAGCCCATGCGCTTCATAACGTGGCCAATGCACTCCAGTTTTTCAATGGGAAACTCATCTCCATAAACATTTTTTTCTTTCACTGCATCAAATGCCTTGGAGTCCCCATCACCTAAGTACTTTGTATACCGTGCATCATGGACTAACTCGGAACGTTCAAACATATTACACGCACCTTTCACTTCCATCATACCGCTCGATCCATGAAAATTACTTTTGCAGTTCGTTTCATTATTCTGCTTGTTTTTGCACGTACAATATTTACTAAGTACTTCTACGTCAATCACCTTACCGGTGTCCATACTGGTGATGGTAACTACGCCATTGAGTGAGGTATAACCTCGCTTCTGCCAAGTTCCGTCTACAGCCACAGCAATGTTTTTATCGTTATTGTTTTCCACAATGGCTTCTTTTGCAGCTCTTTGCATAGTTTCATCACAAACTGCCTTAGTTGCGGTTAAAAGCCTCCTGTTATATTGCTGAAATCTTGTAGGTGGCTGTGGAAGATTCATGACAGCGCAAAACATTCGACCAGCTTCATCACCTTTTCCGATTGAACGCATTGCGTACACAAACCTTGTATTGATAGTGGGAATCTGAGTTCCTTCATGAAATTCAGCGGAGCTAAATTCATCAGAATAACAGCAGTTCAAACATTTTAAATTAAAGGAAACTGCCAGGCCAGAATTATTTTCCTGAACCTGCAACTCTAGTCCACTAGTGCAATTCTTGCAAGAAACTGAATTTCTAAATACACTAGCAAGCAGGTTAATGTCCATAATAGCATTAATGATACCTTTATTTGTATCATCGGGTGAAAAACTCTCATCAAGATTCGGAATTTTTCTTTCTTTAGCAGAAATCTCATTTACTGTGTTTTCAACGTCAGGAAACCACTGTGTGTGTCCATGTGGAGAGATCTTGCTCCATTTTCTTCATCTATAGGGAACATTTGGGATTTGTTTCTTGAACGTTTTTTTAATACGTTCCTTTCCAAATGTTTTAAAGGGATCTTTTCCGCGTCCTTTGGCATAGCGCAAATATTTTCTTCTAATTAAAATCCTCGGCAGGAATTTGAACCCGAAAGGGGGCTTTCGGGGAACGTTGCGGCAATTTTATCAAAACTTTCCAAACCTTTGAAAATTTTAAAAGAAAAAAGTTCCAGCGCTTATCTTGTTTATTACCCGATTAAAAACGGGCTGGTAAACCGGGGAAAATGTAAAAAAATAAACCTGAATCTAACATTTTACTTAAATGGACCATTTGAAGTTAAAAAACCATAATATTGAGGCTCATGGACCCACCTTGAAAAAATTTCAATGCCTTAACCATGCTTCACCGGGTTTAAAAAAATTAGGCGTGGCAGCAAATTAAATGTTTTAAAGTATTTTTAAATTTCCTTTTTTAAAATTACAAACTTTTTTTGAGGACGTTTCAAAGGTTGAAACTTAAATTTTTCTGGATTCCATAATTTCGTTTTATTAGAATATCAAAAAACTTTTTAAAAAGAAGGGTCAAACTACCCTTAAGTTCCAATTAAAACGTGTAAAACCATCAAAATTAGAAATATTTCACTAATTTGTTGTTTTCTTATATATATTTTATTTAAAAGAAAATAATAAATTATTCTTCAACAATATTTTTGACATTTATAAAATGCACCAACAACTACAAATTACTGGAACAAAAATTGGAATGGAAAGAATAATAATTTTGCGCAGTAATTATGGAAATAAAATAAAATTGAATTAATAGCTATTCAATAAGTTTGTTTTCGGAATTATTCCTACAGAAAACAGAGTATAAAATAATTAATTGGTATAATTGTGGTGGATTATTGGTACTAATCAACGTACTCTTTTGCTATAATTAATACAATTCGTCAGCTTATCCTTAATTTACACAAAATCTAAGCCTTCAAGAAGAGGTTATCGCGAATTTTTCTTACAGCAATTGGTATTAATTTAGAAGTTAAATTGTTTAAAGTATTATATTTGTAAAAGCTGTATATAAAAACTGGCTACTTTGAGCACTCAATTTTTTTACTGCATTCAACTTAACTTTTATAAAATATAAAACCTGCGAGTGTATAAAATACAAAAGCACAACTAATACGCAAAAATCGGTTCAATATTAAACTGAATTCAATCCTAAGCTATATTCAAAAGTATTTTACATGCACGCACCTAACTAGAACTCTGAAATTAGCATCACTAGATGGCAGCGTTTACATCAGTATTATCTGCCATCTCGTACTGATTTCAATCTTTTCAGCTAATCACATTATTTTTTACCCACTTTAAAAGTAATTGATGCATTTTTTTTACATTTGAGGTTTTCAATTAAATTGATGCTAATGCTCTAGAGCAGAATAGCTCAAATTGTGCTCCGTCAAACAATTCTTAGTGTTTTGGTAAAGGACATGTTTAAAATTAAAAATATTTCATAAAAAACATATTTTAAAAGATTTTTTTTCCAACAAGGATTGGAATTTCATTTTTTTAAATGGTGAGGAGAAACTCCTCCAAGCTTTATGTATAGAGAGGATCAGAATGTTTTACAAGGGAAAAAAAAATAGCAATACTTTTTTCACTATTTCAACCTGTTGTGTATTCCCACAAAGTAAAAGTTTGCGCTCGATGTGCTTTTGTTCCCCACAACATTGTCCAATTCGAAACAATCGTTAACGTTTGGTACACAAAATTTAGAAAAATAAATAAGCTTTTACTGCCACTTCGTCCCAAATTAGTTGATGCATTTGAATACTTTTGTACCTATTATTGATACTGATGATTTTATGATTTTGTTTGAACATTTTCCATAGACATCAGAATGCTATAATATCAATCAACAATGTTTACTCGTTTCCTTACGAAGCAATCCCTAATTCCCTCCTAAAATCAGCAACAAATAAGTTTCAAAAATAAGTTTGATTCCCACCAGTAACTGGCGGTAGAGTCCTTACCAATATGGGGCAGTGCGAACCCTGTAACTTTGCTCCAAAATTAGTGCTGCTCTTGAGGGAAGTAAAAAATGAGAATGAATATATCAAGTTGTGGTAATTTTAATCTCAAATAAATTTTAATTGATATTTAGGGAATTTCGTGCACATAATATAGCTGCAGGATTATATACCTACTCCAAGACTCCTAATACTAAAATGTAGCAACGAATTTGGACGGAAGGACTAATGAATGTTTCAATTATAATCAAGCATCAATTCTATTGATCACAGAATGGAACCAAAGGAGAGGAGTAGTATTTGTAACGGTTGTACCGGCTCATTTCCATGTAGTACTCAGTAATTAAGTACTCAAAAAAAGTTATTGTGTTGAAAGCAGTTAATGACAGTAGTGAAAGCAAGGCTGTGGTCCCGCAGTGGACCGGTCGGTAGAAGCTCGGCTCATGTAGAACACCGAAAAGTGAAGCAACATTGACTGAGGTCAGTGTTTGGAAGGGTGACAACCTCTCACGGCTGGTTGTTGTGGACCGTGTACGCTAAAGGGAGCTGGTGCACGTTAAATACGTCGTGGCTCCAATGTCCGCCAAGTGAAACGATACTTCTGGGGGTGCCAACCCCAGGTGACGGTCTCTCATCTGAGAGCTGGTTCAAAAAACTAAGAGACCCCATCGAAAGGGGCAGAAGTCGGACTCCTGCCTATAAGGGCCCCGTTAGACTCAGGAGTAGCGCACCCATTCCTCCTCGCTTCGCGCGAAGACACGACACCAACCGAAGTATTGGGAGGTGTACGGTGGTACACGGCGTATATCTTCTAGTTTGTTCTGAAAAATAGCGTATACTCTTTGTTTAAAAGATTTCGCAGAAATTCAGAATATATGTGCCGGACAACTTTAAAATGTCTTTTAAGCATGATATCAACTTTGCCGTGTTCTGTGTGTGGAAGAGGATTTAAATTGATAAACAATGTCAACTGATTTACACGCATTTTTTACTAATTTCAAATGTATCGAATTTAATGCATAATAATGCTAACGGATTATTAACTATTTAATTTTTACCAAAGAAAAAATGCGCTAGATCTTAGTTGATAAACTGCAAATCAGCAACTGACAACTTTCAATGCAGAAGAAGAGATCTTCAACATCCGACTGAAGCCAACCGAATTCGAAGAAAACCCCGAAGAAAAACAGATTAATTAGCAAAAGCGGATGATTTATCTGTGATCAGTGAGATTCGAGCAAACATAAGAGAAACGCCAATAAGAAACGCATAAAAGAGCTAAAACTGATCGGACAAGGAGATAAGAAAGGAAATTCGAGCTGAAACAAAACGAATAGATCAAAGAAGAGGAATCTTAGGAAAAAGGAAACTCGAGATCTGATCTTGTTTTCAGCCCGAGACAGATAAATTTAACAAAATCGCGCTAAGTTTTGATTGACCAAATAATGGTCATTCCAAGAAAAACGCATTTTGTGTCATGAACGTGAAATCTATATCTTATTAAAGAAATAAATAAGGAAAATAATATAATAATAATGGTGAATAAAAACATTTTCTTAGAAAATCGTACAAGTATGATTTTTTACCTACTGGCTTCTTTAATTATGTTTTTCATTTAAAAATAGATGCCACATACCAAATATGCAATGATTCTTCTTTTATGCGTTGAAAGGCTTTAAAAAATAAACTTGTGACTTATCAGCGGCACTATTAGATTTTTTTCCCGGGGAAGGAGAGGCTGGAGTATGGTCTGGTCATAACATTTACATACATTGCTGTAGTAGGATTGGCCACACGGCTTAAAACCTTTGGCCGTATAAGGGCTTTGGGGCTTTGCCTCCCAAATCCACCCCTGTTTGCGTCCCTGTGACATGTATAGCAAACCAGTTCCCGCTAACCAACTTGGCTGGAAATTCCTGTAGAGCCCCTAGTAGATTGTGATAACATTTCATTCTAAGACAAATGGAAGACATAGATTAGTCCCACAAACCTCCACAATTTGTTTTGACAATCAGACTTGGACTGACATCTCCTTCTCCGCCCTTGCCGAGTCTTCTGCACCTCACAGCTATCTCATACTTGGTGTTGGGCGTCAGGTCTGCTATAACGATTGATAAACCAGTGTTCCAATTGTCTACTTTATCCCACTCAGATGTTCCTTCTTTTCTGTACATCACCTGTAAAGTATAATAAGAACAACTTATTTAATAAATTAGTTGCTTTTCATAAATATTGTTTGCATTTTGTTATGGTCACTGACGAACACGATATCTTAAATAGGTCTTTTTAGCTCTCTAGCTATCTGAACTGGGCACTACCGCAAGTCAACAAACGATGTTTGAAGAGGAAAAAAAGAACAAATTCATGAGCATGCATTGAAGCTTTTACACAAGTTTAACACAAGCTTTTGTTTTCTTTGCATCGCATTGGTAACGGTTGAAAGATGACCAAAAACTCAAAAATAGATTTTCATATACGAGGTTAAGTCAAAAATTACCTCCACTTTTCGTTCTAGTTTATTTAAATAAAGAAAGGTGGTACCTGTATGGGCATGCGTTGACTTGGGGCACCTGTGGTCATGTGTACGCAGTGTAAAATGAACGCATCAGTTGTTGTCTATCTACAACGTACACATATCAGCGTCACTGGCAGATGGCACCAAAGAGGAGCACCGAGGAGTGATCCGATTTTTTTTGTTAGAGGGTGTGAAAGGGGCTGAAATTTACGGGAGACTTTTGTCACGATAAGGTAAAAGTGTTTTATCTCGTAAAACGTTTTTTTTTTTTTTTGTTGATAGAAATGTTTCTAACTGGCCGCAAGAGTGTAACACGAAAAAAGGGAGCTGGGTGGCAGTCCACCTCGAGCCTCGATCACTGACAGCAACATTCAGCAAGCTCTAGAGATGGCTACAACAGATCAGTGAGCTACCAAAGATGAGGTTTAAACATCCGTTACGGTTTTGCCCATCAAATTATTCACAACGAACTCAAATTCAGAAAAAATATGCGCGATGGGTCTCACAAGTGCTCACCACAGAAAATACTGTCCGTCACACCATGGAAAAGACAAAATGTCGGGCTTCGAGACACTTGGAACATCCTCCTTACATCCCAGACCTTGATCCCTCAGGCTTTCATTTGTTTGGACTACTCAAAGAAGCTTTGAGAGGTTGTTGCTTTTCCTAATCAGCTATAGACGTTCGGGAAGCGGTGTTGTGTCTTCCGTGGGGAGAGACTATTTCGAAAAATGATGTATTTGTTGCACACCCATCTTTGTTTATTAACTTTGTAGAATGAAAAATGCAGGTAATTATTGAATTACCTTCGTATATTACTTTTAACGTATTTTTTTTTATTTTTAGATTTGTGATGGAATGATACACACATGTCATTCCGACGTAAATTTAAAAACATGCAAAAAAAAAAAAAAGAAAGAAAGAAAAAAATGAACGAAAGGAAGGACGAAATATTTAAAAATCGTTTAGGTGTTTTTCTATTTTTAAATTGTTTGTCATATTTTCTGGTATCATCAAAATAAACTGCCGGTTTCAGTTTATTTTGTGATAAACTACATTCACAAAATATGTTTTGTGAATGTTTCTGTAATATGAAAGATTTCATCATCCATAAACTGATGCAAAATTGTTACTCTAAAATAAAATACGAGGAGTTTGTATTATTAGAATGATAAGTTTTTTTTTTTTTTTTTGCCAGTCGTGAAAAAACCCTTTTGTATTCATCTATTATTTACTTTTTAAGAAAATCGAATTGAAAACTTCGTTTAACTGCAGTAGATTTAAGAAAAACATTTTAGAGGTTCTGTACTTTACCTTTGCTTTTCTTCTGAGTACTGATAGTAACAATTCGCCATCTCTTGACGAGTGCTTAAAATAATTTAAAAAAGATAAAAACGTTTTGCAATAGATTGCTTAGATCATCAAAAAAGAAAAGAAAGAAAGAAATGTAGAATACAGATTACCTTAAAAAATGATATTTTAAATTTTATTTCATTAATTTTATTCTCGGAAAAACATGACTTTCTTCACCAGTTTGAAAGATAATTATGGCAATCTTGCAAACTTATGACACTCTTGTAGAGGTTGTGTTCTTTGTAAGAAACAAAATATCTTATTAATTTATCATTATCTAAATTTGAGAAACACGGTAGTAGGAAAAAAATTCGGTATAAAAATTACATAACTGTGGTTCGTTTTTTGAGGAATCCTTTCTTTTTCACTTAGAATTGAAATAATAAAAAAAAAAGGCGTATCAACAGTATTCAACCAACGCGCTCAAAAACGCTAAAAGTATTTGACGCAAGAAAGAAATTGGACAACAGATGTGTAATTTATGAAATATACTTTCCAAATACTCGATTCTGTCCGTTGGACTTCCACCTTCATCACGGTTATACTCCCATTCACCCCATTCAATGGTTACGGAGAAGTTGGTTTTGTCAACAAGATGCGGTTTTGATTTTAATCTGGGTGGATCTAAAAAAGTAAAAAAGCATTTTTGTTTAGAAACGGGAAGATAGAGCTTCGATCCACAGTAGAATCTCGATCAATCGTTTCTCAAGGGACTATTCGCTTCGTGCAATACAGGGTGATTCAAAAAGAATACCACAATTTTAAAAATTTGTATTTAATTAAAGAAACGCAATGCAACCTTTTGTTATACATGATTATAATGAGAATTTAATAAATTTTTACCACGAAAATAAGTTTACAAATGTTCAATATGGCCCCCTCATGACACTCGAACGATATCAACCCGATATTCAAACTCGTTCCACACTCTCTGTAGCATATCGGGCATCTGTAGCATATTGCGGCCGTCCGGAACTTTTTCCGCACAAACACCTCTTCTCTGTAAACTGTTTATACCAACGTTTGATGCACCACCCATCCGGAGGTTGAACACCACACTTCGTTCAAAATGAACGCTGAACAACTGTCGTCGATTCACTTTTGCCGTACTCGATTACACAAAAAGCTTTCTGTTGAGCGGTCGCCATCTTAGCATCATTTGACGCTAACGCATTGTCAACAGCGATCAAAAGAGCAACTAAATGAAACTTTAGAGTTTCCTTAATTCAACGGCAAATAGTGCTTAACTATAATTTACTTCTCTGCAGTGTTATTGATATTTAAAATTGTGGCATTCTTTTTGAATCACCCTGTATATACAGGAAAACGACGAATGCAGGTCTCAATAAGGCAATATAATACTTTTAAATCGTTGTTCAGTAATAATGGGGGCCTCCTCGTGGTGCGGACTAGATAACGCTAAATCACCACCAATCAGCTTCCGGCGAATATTAGGCTCTCTTTGAGGAGAGACTGCGGCACCGGGATGGTAGAGCAGGTAGGCAACGCTCGCCAGTTTGGTCCCTATGGTCGGTTCTGGTCGGTAAGAGTCTGATAGTTTTTGGAAGGTTCGAAGGAGAAGCTCTGCTTTCCGTACCCTTCGGAATAATCTGTAAAGGCCTGAGATGCTACATACAGTACGACGTAGTTAGCAATATTTACCCTTAAACTGTTAATACGAGACAATACATACAAGAAAACGATAGATTCGGGAACAATAGATCGAAATTCTACAGTGTTCCTACAGTATAAGAAAAAGAAAACAAGAAAAATGGGGAAAGTTCATAGTCAGGTACGAAACAGTTGTACATCAGTCATATTGAGTTTATTTCGATTTCATCCAGTACATTAACGAGACCATGACGTTTTCGACCATTTTAAAACAAATTAGCTCAATATAAGGCTCATTTTTTGTGCTTCTAACAAGTACTAATATTAAATTAATAGAGAAAAGTCAACTTTTAAGTAACAATTACTGTACATTATTCTTAGATAAATTATAGAACTTCGTAGTTTTGAAAATTGTGGATCTCCGCATTTTTTTTTTCTTATTTTCATACATATATATATATATATATATCAATTTAGGGATTGCTTTTAGAAAAAATATTTTTGGTTCACTATATTAACTGGCATTTTTTCTTGTAAAAGTACAAAAGTTGTGGAAACATATTTTGCAATAGTTTGCTTTTAAATAGTACCTAAACTCGCATGTCTACGACAGTTCCAAATCACAAACCCATATTCAACTAAGAATTTCAAGAAATCTTTTTCGTACTTCGACAGAATAAAAAAAAATATCATTACTAGGCACAAAATAAATGTAAGCTTGTACTGGTATTTTTTAAAGAAATATGGCGAACGAGGAACTTTAAATTAGATTTTTGCTAAGTCGAAAACATCTTGGTCCCTTTAAATATACTTCCCTACACTTTCCAATTAACTAAATACTTACGCAGGGTATTAAAAAAAAACGGCGGATGATTTTACAGATCAAGACAAACAATATTTGATAAGAAATCTAAGGAGTTTGAATAGTAGAAAAGGGCAAGTTGAGACATCAACTAGCCCTTTTCTTCTCGATAGTGAAACTGTTGCCTTAATTGCTCGATAGTGAAAGAGCAATGTCGATATTATTGATTTCACGACCCCATTTATCAATATAAAAAACAAAAGGAAAAAAAATAGTCAAAGTAGGTTTTTAAACTGGTAGCATTTCAGGATTCACAATGATGAATGAAGAACTGGAATGCTGGGTTATTTTTTGAAATATTTTTTCTCTTCCTAGCAAAATCATCAATTCTACTTAGTAGAGCCCCTTTATTGAACACCCTGTGCACATCATATATATACTATTGTATTTGTTGGCCTCAACTTGTTTTTTGTTTTCAAGAGTATAACGAAAGGCTATAGGCCTGCGAAATTATTAACACAAAAAGTTTATTGATTCCATCTTACTGTTTATTATTATTGTTTTGTTCTTCATATTTATTTATTTATTTTTACCGTATTAAAAGAATAATAATAATACTTTTTTCAATCTACAAATGTCAAAATTATTTTCTTGTAATAAAAAAGTATTTTATTTGTATCATATAGTAAGGCGATTGTGTGTGTGTGTGTGTTAAATGCATCTCAAATAGAAATACACATTTCTGAATGGGCGGCGACTAAAACTATGCATGAAAAGATCATGACAATCGGAAAATGTCGCAAGCGCGCAATGTGTGTTTTAATTGCAGCAAAAAAGATCAGTTCCAAAAAGTGTTTTATACGATTATTAATTAAAAATGTGCTTAAATATTCCTATTTATTTATTTTGGCATTAGAGGATGACTCAAATTTTATTTTTATTTTGATTGTATCAATCGAGCAAAGTTGTCCAATTACTTTCAACGGCTTACCTATGACAGTAAGTGTCAGAAGCTTCATATCATATCCATGCTGATTACGGGCAGTGCATTTGAATTCGAAAGCTCCAGATTTCTCGGGCTTCACTTTGACAATGGCTTGATATTGGTCTTTTTCCAACGACCTTGTCCCCAAAGTTAGACCCGGAAATTCACTGTTGAGAAGGTAAAATAAGATAATAGTAAAATGGAGAAAACCAAGGTAAAGGCAAAAATTAAAATCCTTAAAATTGACAGACCGGTTTCAGGAGCGATCGCTCCCTTCGTCATTGCCAAGCAAAAACTGATCATTATTAGCTTGGAGCTTACGGAAGGAACGATTGCTACAGTTATCGGTACTATTGTACAGCAATCGTCAATTTTCATCTTTAATCATTTATTTGCTGAATTGCTTTAAAAAAATTGGAGCTAACACTTCATTTAGAACACGGCTTATCAACGAGAGAGCCATACGGAACCCTTGGGGGTCTCTGAACAAATATGGGGGGGGGGGCAGAGGAAAATAGTATAATAGGGGAGCCATGAGTCTCGGACAGGATACCACGTAACAATCATTTCAAACTGATAAAATATTTCTCACAATGGCACAATATTATACATTATTTTGACCAACAATATTTCAACTCTATATATGACAGATCGTTCTCATCCCTGAAAGCAAGAATATGTTTACTATATTCAATTATACCATATATAAGTTGGATCTTTGGTATTTATTTGATCAACAGTTGATTTAAACTTTCTTGTATAGGGCAAATTAAATAAGCCGTCAAAACTTGCTTAAAGAAGAACAAATTCATAATAAGAAATCAAACTTTATAAATCCGAGTATTACAATGAGTGCAATACTAGAATTTCGTACTCATATTTATTTTGAAAAGTAAAAGTATGCAAAAGTCTCAACTCCCCCCTTTCCCTTCGGAACTTAGTGTTTAGGAAGATTTCACCTTTTGGAGGAAGTTGTCTTTTCTTTTCCTGCCCTCTCCTTCTCCTCTGTGTCCTTAATTTTTCTTTCAGAATTTTATAGTTCAAATTAATTTTTTAGCCATTTTTCCCTTAGATATTATTAGTTAATTAGATTGGCTTCTTCTAATTTATTTTTGTTAGTATTCTCCGTTTCATTTTCTTGAAATAAACAAACGGCTAGTTATACTTTTGAAATCTTATTATACACATTTTCCTAGCATATTTGTAGATTTTTTATATAAGCTAGTCAATCGTTTATTTTTGTTGGGAAACTGACAAATAGTTTGACAAACTGTTTTATGTGCGCATACCTGTGGGACCACATATACAAGCACATAAACAGCCAAGTTAATATACATGCATACAAATATACGCGAGGCGGCCCTGACAAGATTTGGTACCCAAAGAGGGACCACAACACAAAAAAGGTTTAGAGCCCCTGATTTAGACGATAAGAAATAGCTACCGTGCAACTACTGAAGAACGAACCGTAAAGAGCTGAATCTTCAAAGTTCCACTGGATTTAAAAGCGTCTGTGATAACATGACCACGAGAAAAATATCAGGAGTAAAAAGTTTTGTTAGTAAATAAAAAAGAAAAAAAAATAAGGGATTTTTTTTGAATCAGAGAGAGAGAGAGAGAGCGAACAAAAACTTTGAATTTAAGTATATCAATTCAATGGCTTGAAAGATACTCTGCCTTTGACGACGCAAATTGGGTGTGACGAGAGTATGCGATTATTTATTTCAATTTTACGGTGAAAACAACTACGAAGATGTATGTTTTGACATCTTATATATAAGCGGCTTAAGTGTCTGTTTGTCGCCGATAGTTTATTGGTTGCTTGCGTAACTGTACTAGCCAATGGGGTGAAGTTGCCACGGCATTCAAATAGTCCATACACACTATTACCATACATGCAGTTATCATTGTTTTAAGTAAATTATCATGGTATTCAAGAACATTTAAATATTTTGCCCGATTTTATTCCGACATTGTATTTTAAACTGAATTTTCAGCTGAACGCAAATTGAGCGTGTCAGGGGAAGGTGAACATTTGTTTGTATTAGTATTTCCAATATCTAGAGCAGCGGTCATTTCGTATGACCGCCGGGCATTCTAGTAATAACAATAAGTATTATTATTACAGTAATTTATGCAGGGATTCCGATGTTAAATTAAAATTGATAGGATATGAATTTATTATTTAAGTAAATTAGCATTAAGGGGAAAAAACACTTAGTCAAATTACACTTTGACTGAATGTTCTGTTGTGCAAGAAACGTTGCATAAAATTTAGCAAGAGCATTCTATAGCATTTTATAAAGGGCAAAATATTAATGTTTAAAATTCATTTTCCCAAAGAAACAAAAAAGGAGAAAGGAAAGGAAAAGTTTTTGCAAATCTTTTTCTATTTGTTAGTTTTTCCATGAAAAATATGGAATAACTTTTAAAAAGTTTTTTTGAACATTTTTTTTTTATTTTCTTCATTAGTTTTTTAAGAAAAATAGTATATGAGGGATATATTTCAAACGACAATTAAAAAAAAAGAAAAAGAAAAAAAAACATGCGTTAGGGCTTTAATAAAACTTTTATATCAGCGAGTACATAGGAATATAATTTTTCCTTCATACTTTTATTTTTATTTCTGTTGACATTAGTTTCTTTTTCAAAATAATTAAATACATAACTAAATAAACTATGATAAAGATGGGATTAATTACTACTAATTATGCTAATTACATAAATACTAGCAGTATATATGTTAACACTTCAAATTTTTATGGCAAACAGTATTATTTAAGGTTTGGAATTTGCTTCATGAATTTATGCTTGAAACGTTTAATTATTTTATTATTAAAGAATACAACCTCCTATTGTTATAGTACTACCTACTATTGTTATTGAATATAGTTACACATACCTGGAAGATATATTCATTATAGGTTCCGGAACAGCATCTGCAGTACAAGACACAAATACCTGATGATTGACATTTACCTCATCGTCACTCGCAGCGATTATCTGCGGCTCACCTTCAGTTATAAAACAATAAATAAATAAAAATATTAAAAAAATTAAAGGAAAAAGTTAATTTAAATTCTGCATATGATAGACTTTCTTATTTCTACATCATTTGTAATTTAAAAGGCGTCAAAAAAGTTGCCAAACTTTAATTGAGTTAAATTTAAGAATTTTAGGTCGAAAACAAATTTACTATTCGCATTCATTTTCGATTGACATACTTCCGATAAATAGTCAATGCGAAAAGCAACAAACCTATTCGAAAGACTTTTGAGGGAGTAACTTTACGTACTGCCATTTGGCGATGATTTAAGCCACAAACTGCATTTATCGCTGCAGTCAAGAAAACCAAGCAATACCCATATTATATTTCATATCTTACAATAATGATATAAAGAAAAAAATTTAATAAAACTGAAATATCTATTTACCGTATTTCTTAGGTACTAAAATAAGCTGTGGCGCGAAGCAATTAAAAAACTGCAAAAGGAAAAGAATTAAAAATGTACGCATCTTAAAACTTCCAGGATTAAATATTGAACCTTGATTGGTCATTTAATATGATAAACGGCAGTTTTGAGCAAATGGCAGAAATCCAGGATTTTATGATGTAGTAGTTTGTATGAAAAAAGGCGAAAAGTTTTCTACGACTATAAGTGAAGCGATTAGGTTTCTTAGAACAATGCCCTATTTAATTACATACATCCTTTTAGTACAAAATAGAATACAGCTACCAAGATTCGTGAAAGGAATTTTAAAAACTAAGGAAAATATTAGAAGGAATTTTTTTCAGGTAAATCATTTATTATTTTTTCTGTCCCCATGCATGTTTTTTAACCCCTTAAAGCAGGAGTTTGTTTGTTTTTTGAAAAACTAGTATGGGACCGTTCATAAATGATGTCACGCTTTCTTCCCATATATTTGAATTCCTCCCCCCCCCCTTTGTCACAATACGTCACATTTCAACGGGCCCCCTTCCCCCCTTTGTCACACGCGACGCTAAGTTGCATAAAGCATGATGTCACATTTCTTGTTATCCCCTCCCCTGCCCTTGTCACAATTTCATGAACCCCCTCCCCTCTCGAAGCGTGACATCATTTATGAATGATCCCTATAGTGTAAGCTATTCTTTGCAGTTTCAGGTTTTGGGGGAGACTTGGGAGGAGGATGCGCGGTAAAAATTACATAGAAAAAGTATATTACACAAACAAAGTGTAAACGGATCTCAGACGGGCATTAGAAATAAAATAACGCACGGGCATGTGCAAACTTTCCGGTAACTTTCGCCCGTGTCTAAATGTTAAACATGTATTAACCCTCTGACTGCTTTTTTTTTTAGCGAATTCGATTCGCTAAAAATTTATATACTAAAGCCATCTCTGGAATAAAACCCCAATGTCAAAAAACCTCAGAAATAGCATTACTGACGTTTTAACGATGAAGCAGCTATATATTTCACTTAGCGTGGACCAGTTACGGTTAAATTTTGCGGTACGATACGATACTGACATCATGCAAAAACCAAGCTATGGCATAACGATATTTAAAAAATTGTTTAATGATTACCATAAAGAAAGAAAATAATATTTGTTTTTGTTATTTTAACTTACGCGGCTTTAAAAAATTTATTTCTATATCTTGAAAGGTATTTCCATTCATAACTAATTTTTTAATTTCCGATTCTTTGGGGTGGCAACACCTTCATTTGTTTATATCGCGCATGTTTATATCTAGCGATCTTTACTGAAGCCTATCGAAATATAAAGCGTTTTTTACAATTTTAAAATGGTTAATTTCCGATCCGCAGATGTTCTGCGGAAGATCAACTGGTATTATAACACTAAAAAAGCTCATAGCCGTGGAAATTGCGGAATGAGCAATTTTCGCTACATTTACGTTGCACGTGGAAATCGCGGGATAATCAATCAGAAGGTTAAAACATTTTGTTTTAAAATTATTTTGTTTAAAATTTTAATTTTTTTTGTAATTATCACCGTTGACCCTTTGACTGCGAAACAGAACATATTATTAGGTGAATCGGAGGTAGAAGACACGAAAGTTAAAGTGACTTACTTTCGTTGCAAGTCAAACCCCGCCATCTCCCTTCACATTTACAAGAGCCATCGACACGGTTACAGATGCCGCCGTTGCTACAAATGCACTGATTTACACAGTTGACTCCGTACGTGTTTTGTGAACACACTGTAAATATATAAACTTTATCAACTCCTAATGCATTAAACATAAAACATGCATTTTCTTCATTCGTCTAACTTTAATGTTAGCAACTGAACATTTTCAAAACTAATAAAATGGCTTATAATTATTTGATATACTTACCTGAGTTACATATTATTCCGGAATAAATCAAAAGCATTGTTTCTATAAAACAAAGTAACCATGTTTTGAGCGTTTTCTTCTTCGTTTTCTTTTATATAACTAATGACATCCATATAATAAGTTCTATTAGAGTTTTATTAATATTGGAAGTATTTTCTAAATTTCTTATTTATATATAAATAGGCACAGACAAACTAGTTAAGTACCATATTCTGCACTGTTTGTCAATCAATTTTCTTATCATTTTTTAGAATTTAGTAGCTATTTATGAGTTTTAGTGTTATCAATAAACAAATTTTGGAAATAGTTATTTTTTTCTCTCTCCTACTCTTGACGCAGATTCGAAGCCTTTTCTAGAAATTTGAATTCTACATGCTTTCATACAACTCCTTATATCTAGAACGTTTGTACAATACTCAATGCATGTTTTGATATTAATTATTCAAAGAAGAAGAAATGTTCGATACCTCTGGGGGTGCCAACCTCTCATCTGGGAGCTGGTAAAAAAAATTAGGAGACCACATATAAAGAGGCGGAAGTCGGACTCCTGCCTATAAGGGCCTCGTTAGATTCAGGAGCAGCGTACCCATTCTTCCTCGCTTCGCGCGAGGATACGACAAAAAACAACAAGAGCAAAAGAAATGTCAACAACAAAAGAGAAAATTTGATCTATTAAATGAATGTCAAAGCAAAAATACTGATCTTTAGGAGTAAGTTGATCCATTTCCAATATATATATATATATATATATATAAAGTCAATCAGATTGTTTTACAATATAATGTTAAACAAAATAAAATACAACTTGAAGCTAGCAATGCGAAATATAATATAAAGTGATATGGATATGTGTGGTGACGCGTTATTTTGCTTCGAATTAACGTTTCGTAAGTTCGTTGACTTGCACTAGCGTTTTGAACTCTAGATTAACTTTAAAGTAAATGTTTGTATTTCTAATTTATTCAATAATAATAGGGAAGAATGAAATTTTTTATTTCTATTTTCTTTACAGGAGGAGGGGCAGGAAAATAAAATTTATGTATAATATGTGTTACAAATGCATTAAGTTAAATACCTTACTCAGTGATCAATCAGAGAGATCAGACTGAGGAGATATAATTGCTAATTGAAATATTTAAATAAAACAAGCTGTTGTCAAACAGATAAACCAAAATTTCTAAAACCTGTTTAAACGTTCGAAGCTGGACTTGAAAAAATTTAATGGATTACGGTCGAATTTCGACAGCTGAGCGAACTGTAGAATTGGGGATTGAGGAATTTAGTTTCATTAAAAAGTAAAAATTACAGTAGTTTATGGAACAGATTCTCATTCATTATTCATTCGATGAGGCTATTCCACAAATTTTAAAACAAGTAATAGGAAAAAAAATCTTTTGGGATATTTTTTGTCACTCTCACTTTTTTCACAACATCGTTTCCAACGTGAAATAACTTTACACCATCTTCATGCGAGTACCAGTAGTTATACGAAGAATTCCCAATCTGCTCACGATTTCCCACCAGACATTTTCATTTACGAAGTCACACTCATTGCTTTCTTTACAGGGATCCGATTTCGCAATTCATCTTACGGCTGTTCCAACAGACTAAACGCGTAACGTTATTTACCGATTGCAGAAGAAGGTGAAATCTAAACGCCGAGATTTTAAAAGAGCTGCGTTTTATTTCAGCGACATACATATCTATCTATCCATCTCTCTCTCTTTATATATATATATATATATACTAGCTGTATCCGGCCACGCGTTGCTGTGGCTCAGTCTGGTTTGATGGAAAAGCAAGAGAAAGCACATATTTCTAATATGTTTCATTTCACAATGTTTGTTGGTTCATTGTCTGAAAATCTAGCTTGTCTGGTTTGCCCATTCTAGATCACGCAATATATAATGTCCACGTGAGAAGCAATCCGTGTCTAGATCTAAACTGCGCAATTTGATTGATTGGTCTTGAGCTTTATGCTTTTTTTTTTTTTCAAAATGCTTGCAGGCATTTTTTTTTTTTTTTTGCTCCATTGTTTGTGAAGATGGGGTGAGAATATGTCATCATGGAATTCAGCGAGCAAGTGGACTCTAGTGGCTTGCTATTGAAATAAACTAGTTATACCCACTAGTTATAGGTAGTGCTATGTTAAGTACGAAGCAACATGAAATGTTACATTGTTGTGGCTGAATTCCGTGATGGCAAATTCTCACCCCAAGTGGCATAATTTTACCCGATTTTATGGTAGCGGGTGGAACAGATCAAAGCAGAAAGTGGCTGTTTGCTATAATGGGAGTTGTCAATACAACATTCCTCTAAAATAAACTGAAAAGTAATCAGTTCTTGATAAGGAAGAGTTGTTTTTAATATTAAGCCCAACTAATAGCTTTTCTGCATTTGAAAAGGCCTTGTAACGCCCAAACACGTGTGTCTGGCGCACGTGTTTTTGTGTGATCGTATTTTAATAATGTCCATTCTATTTTTCATTAGTATCACAAAATTTAAATTTGTATCTTATAGTTTGCTCTTATTTCACGGGCTTGTACTTTTTGTGCATTCAAAAAAAGAAAGAAAGAAAGAAAAGAAAAAGAAGTCGGAGCACAGGAGCACAATAAATGGCTTTGCGTAGTTCCGTTCCAGTTTTGAGCAAAATCTTGTTGCACCGTGGCTTCGCGCTCCTGCTCTACGCTTTGCTCCAGATCTCTGATAATAATAATCATAATAATAATAATAATAACAATAATAATAATAATGACGATGATAATAATAATAAGAATAATAAGAATTTAACAACTACAATAATGATGATGACGACGACGACGATGATATCAAGTAATATAACGATAACAGGAATAGTAATAAAAACAAAACAACAAATAAAAGAATAATAATTGAATTAAAAATATTATTAAGGTATGAGGGTACTCACAAGTTTGGCAGTCTTTACCCATGAAGCCAGCTTCGCAGTCTCCTTCACAGAAACCAGTGATTTTGTCGCACGGCGTCGAAGAATTTTTGTGACAATGGCAGGCAGATGCACAATTAGTGCCGAATCGTCCTGGTGTGCATTCTAAAAAATAAAATGTCATGCAGTACAAGTCTATTTGTTTACAAATAGAGTTCCTCATGTAAAGTACCACATACATAATTGAATTATGTTGGTTAAATACAGAATGTCGCATGAATATCCGTATAATTTAAAACTTTTTGTTAAAATATGGTAAGTATCTGTTGTAGTCTTACTACCCCAAGAAATTTTATCTTTATAGCACAACTGTAAATGAGAACTCAAACCGGAACTTAAGGTGGGTGTCGTTTGGTTTCCAGCCAGAAAGAAATAAAAGTTTACGACAAATTTTCCCGTCATTATTATAAAAATGTTTCGAGATAATGAGAATTTTTGCAAAAAACGAAAAACACGTCCTTAGAGAAAACATTTAAAGATTTTAAAATAGTGTTGACACACACAATAAAACAATAAGAAAAATCCAACGTGGAATGCAGGTAAAGGAATTTTGAATTTGTATTTAAATAAAGAATTTCATATTTTATATTTAATGCAAATATGAAAAGAGATCATATTCATAGCTTACGGCTCTATAAAATTAAAATCATTGCACTCACTGTGTTTATGAGTAGTTTTAAGCTCATTTTCTTGTGATCGAATGACTTAAACTTCCTCTCTTTTTGTTTTCAAAATTTTTGGTTGATTCTTTATTGACGTGGCGGTTGAGAAAAGTGCCTACCAAGTATTAAAAAGTTGCATCTTGGAACTTTAAAAAATCGTATTGCGAAAAAAAAAAAAAAAAAAAAGGCTCCGTCGCTGGCACATGTAACTGGTCCCATTTAAACACCCATATTGAATTTTTGAAATTTGAGCTCTGGGCGGCAAGGGGGAAAAATTCGTTAACTTTCAAACTAAATTATTCCGAAACTACTATTTGCATTTATAAATATCTTATGCTACCTTTCTGTACGAATATTTTCTATAATTCATGAATGTTCACAATAACTTCAGCCACTTTGCTTTAAGGGGGGAAATACGTGTAAAACGGCGTATTAAGAGCAATTTTCATGAATTTTTTTAACGTATAAAGAATAAATATATTTTATTGAGATGTTGAGGTTATTTTATAGATATATTGAAGAACATTTACTGAAATTTTTAAACACTTTTCTTGAAAAATCTTGGAGATGTCGGTTGCTGCACACTGTAAGTCACCACCCGGGTCGGCAGATTGCGTACATCCTGGAGGTCACAATTTTTATCTGAAATCAATTTTTTACAACTCTACTTTTTTTATTAGTGTGTCTTCTAGTTGAACTAAAATCATCCCAAAAAATTGAAAATTTCTATTTTTTTAGAGTAGGAAAATTAAGTACGATTTTTAACCGTTTTTTCTTTTTTTTTTTGCTGTTGTTCTTTTTTTACAATAAAAAAAGTAAAAATAAAGATATGTTTATGATTGTAGTTCAACTAAAGCGTGCATATATAAAGAAAATGTGTGCTAAATTTGATAAGGATTGATCAAAAGCTCTGCGAGCCAGAGTGTACGCAAATTCGAAAAAAGTAGTTTCGAGAAAAACGCGTTTGAAAAATAGTGGTATTGAAGGTTAATGTAAGGCAGTAAATGAATCAATTTTTTTTATACTTATAGATACTAATACCTATAGAAATTTCTGTCCGAGTTCTCAGTTGTTAAGATAAATAAAAGGACATCTTCCAGCGTTCTCTAATACACTTCAGGTCATTCATGAGGGACTACTTGCTCAACTGCACCAAAGGGGCGCTCGCTCAATTGCTTATAACTTTTAAACGACTTGGAATTTTGCTTTGAAAATTTTCAGGTCATATTATCAAATAGTTGTAGAATCGGTTTATGAAGAATTTTTTTTTTAATTTTTTGAGACCTTTACACGTATCCCCCCCCCCCTTAAAACAATTTTACTACCCGATGTTTCTTTTTGATTTTTGTTATTTAAGAGCTTTGTTATGTCCTAAATGATGTCCGAATCATCCCCGACATTCTGCTGTACACTTCTCTCTTTTGACGGAAAATGTTGGCTGCCTAGGCAATATCAAAAAACTTTTTCTATTCTCTATGAGGGTTCTGCTATACATTTATTTCGTTTGACGGAAATTTTTGGCTACCTATACAATATGAAAAACGTTTTTCTATTTTCGATGATGGTTCTGCTATACGCTTCTTTCTTTTGACGGAACATTTTGACTACCTAGGCAATATGAAAATAGTGGAATGGGCAGGGCACCATAATTCTCTGTGGTGATTTTACTTACAATTTTTTGTACTATTTCTCTCATGAAGTATTAGTTCCATTGAAATTTAACTTAATTAATTTTTTAAATAGCATTCAGAAAACTTAATTTTAAATAAAATTAGATAAATAAGCAGTTTTTTAATGCACATTCTTTTTCAAAAATTGTCACACAGTCACCAAATTGTTTTCTGTGATTCTCTACTTTGAGTAAAGTTTTGTGCATTAGGATTTAGAACAGTCAAAAACTTTTTGACATCCAACAAAAAATAAATTAATTAATTAATTCGAAAATAACGATCACTTGCAGATTCTTCAACTTTTTTTACAAAAAAAATTACTAAAGGTATAATAAAAGTAATGTATAAATTCAGCAAAGTGAAAACAAAATTTAAAAAATCAACATTACAAGTGCAAAATTGAAAAAGATTTTACCTTTCGAGTGGAATGCATTAAAAAAAAAACATGAAAAATAAAAACCAAAAGTAGGATAAAACGGCATTCAATGTTTTGTTTAAAATATTCTCAGCCAATGTAATGCCACTTTCACAACTTAATTTCGATGAAATCACGTTTTAATTTCAGTGAAAATGAGAAAAACCATGTCTTGCTCTTAGTTCATCATATATTTATTTCACTATTATTATTCTTCCTTTTTGCCAATAAACCAATTCTGTCATTAAAACCAATTTTGATTCACTGATTATTTCATATCGGGAAGAATTTAAAACGAATCACGCACCAAAAAATATTGGTTCAATCTTTGAAACTTCCAGGGAACACTTTTGAAGATGTGTTTCTGTATTTAAAACAGTAAAACTCTTCTTTTCTGATTTTTTTCCAAGAAATTTTTGTAAGCGCCTCACTTTTCTCTTGAAGAATGAATTTCAGAGTTAAGTCACATTTCTAGCAAACACGTTATAAAAGCATCTATAATCATGGAAAAATAGTTGAACATCACCATGGAACTGAATAATGTTTCATTGAGAAATCTGTCAAAATTCTTAGATGTATGAAGATCAATATCAATGATTCGTGAATTGTTTAAAGTAGTAAAATAATATTAAAAAATAGTACGCTTTCTATTTAATTTATTTTGTTATTTTTCTACGTACACTTCAACGAAATGAATCTTGAAAATGAGCAAAAGCAACATTAAATGAATCTTACCTGTTTGGCAGATGAATCCAGCCCAACCAGCTTGACATCCCGAGTAACAGAAGCCATCTTTGTCGCAATTGTGGTGTCCTCCTTCACAATGGCACGTGTACTGGCAGTTTTCTCCAAATCTTCCACTCAAGCAAACTACACCCAGAAGGAAAAAAATTACTCACACACATAAAGTATTCATGTTCGTAAACTGTAGTGAAAGATCGTATCGTAAACTTTAATGAAATATAAGGTCTACGTGTCAAAATGAGACGCAATTTTCTATAAGTTTGCCTCATTTAAGGTGTATTTGACCGCATTTAGGGCAAGTTTAAAAAAAGGGGGATTATATCCAATTGTTCTTTTAATACAAACTAGGTTGTTTAGAAGGAATCAAAATTTTAAACTGTAGAATAAAAAATCTGCACCACCATCATCATCACACTTAAATCTTTTTTGTCCCAGTTAAACAGTTTAACCTAAATGCGATGTCTGATGTTCGTTAATGTGACGAAGCATTTCAGTGACTTCGGATTAATTTAACAGGGTTTCAAAATATGAATAATAGTATATTATTATAAAAAATGTATCTAGCATTCATAATTAAAATATTTTTCATTGCCTTAATGCGATTGCCATTTCGCACTGACGCATTTAGGATTTCAACTTATTTACGGAAAGTTGGCGACGGTTGATAACGATAATATTTTTTGCAACGGGAAGTTCCATTACAAAAACGACTTTAATGCAATGAAAATTTTTTGCATTTTATCTCTGAAATGCAAATCTTTTATTATATGTGTTATAACAAGAATAAACTAACTGTTGTGTGATGATAAAAATTATAGATAAAAGAACTTAGTCTCATTCAGGGGTAGTCATTATTTAGGCGTATTGACTTCTTTTATTTAGAAATTTATTGAGCGCATCCTTTAAAATCGTGCAAGAAGTAAAATAAAACTTACAAAAACCCAATAGAAAAATTAATTTAATAACTTAAGTAATATTGCGTTAATATTTTTCAATATTCAAAATTATTAACCATGAAGTACAGTTCTTTTGATCATAGCCTTGGCGCGCTAACTGAGCATTTCTATTGTCTTTTATCTTCCCTATAGTACAAAATTGTTTATCGTTTAGTTGTTACGTTTGTACTTATACTATCGTTTTCTTTTCTTAAAGATTTTTTTGGAGGGGGGAAAACTCGAATAGTTGTCTTCAGCTATAATTAATTTTCGAAAACATTCACTGTGACACGAGAAAAGTCCTATACCGACAATAAATAAAAGTTTGGGATTCATAAGGATTCTAAAAAAATGATACACGGAGGAAATTAGTTCATAGAGACCTTTTTAATCCGAACATCCGTTATCCGAACGTCACCGATGTATAGCAAATTCAGCATAAAGTAGAAATCTTAAAATTCTAAGTCCCACCGTACTGAGAAGGCTGCTGAAATTTAAATTAAATCGTTGTCAGATTCTTGGAAGAAATTCCAAATATGGCGAAAAATGCCTCAATATAGCAGAGCTTTGCCTAACGTTAAAACCATGGGATTTTCAATTTTTCTTCATATCAACATACTGATTTTTTCTATAATTTTCTATATATTTTCACATTATTATTGCTTTAAGCGGAGTTTTAAGGTAACTAGGTTCAAATTCACGCGTTTTTAACAAGTTTTCAATCCATGATAGAAAAACTGATGCTTTAGTTACAGCAGGTTGTCTACAGATTTTCAGAATGAATCTTGTGACCTTTTCGGGATTTTTTTCGTGGCCGTTCGGTAATTCATCGGATACCGATTCCGCCTGATATCGGATATCCGGTGTGACCTGTATGACGTATAAGAGTTATCCGGCTCTGATGTTTGAAACTTGTAAATTCTATGCATATTATTCAGCTTCAGAACACGTAGTAAGTTTGTAATTCACATATGATTTCAAAACACGTTAATTAATTAATTTAAAATTAAAATTTGACTAGCCGGATAACCGGATATTTCGTGCAGTAGCCGGATCGTATTCCGAATATTTCTATACTTGTTATCTCGGATATCCGGTGCCTTCTGGAAGGTACCGGTTCCGTTGGGCGGAAATTTTTAGTGACCTATTCGTAAATTTCGTGACTCTTTACTCTTTCTTTACCTTCGTGACCGATTTCCAAATTCGTGACTTTTCGGGACCTGTAGACACCCTGATTGCAGTTTAAAGAATGTCAATGTACTTATCACCAAAAAAAGGGGGGATCTTACCACCACATGATGGTCCTCCCCATCCCTCTTCACATCCGGATGGGCAGTGTCCTGTTATGATGTGACAATGTTCGCCGCCTGCGCAGTGACATTGTCTCTCGCAGCTAGGACCATAGCTGCCTGCCTTGCAGTACGTCATAGTTGTCGTTTCGATGAAAGTGCTGTTGGAATTCGGATCTGCAACGTACATAGAGAACTGATTAGCAACTTCATAGACGTAACTAGGTTTAGTTAGTGGAGTAGCAACGACGGGTAGTAAGAATAAAGAGAGGCATTCTATCCTCTTGGTTTTCCTAGTTCATTGGGTTAAGTCAAAAATCAGCTTTATTTACTAATAGGCAGTCACTTCTCTACGCATTAAAATATTACGATATTTTATGAAGTTTTGAAAGCTTTATTTTTGCTCATTCAAGGAACAAAATAGAAGGTTATTATACAATACAACATTTTAGAAAATATTAAATATGGATTATCCTATTACTCTTGCTTTTTTTCATTTTTCTATAGGTAAAAAGGATTCAAGCCGTTTGCTGTGAATCCATACAATTAAAACTAATTTTCGCTGTTATAAGGAGTCTGTAACTCTTAAGATATTAGTTATTGTAATGTAAAAATTTTTATGCTTAATTCTTTGAAACATGTTTAGACACTAAAATTAGTTGACCGTACACACTGTACTATTTCTTTTTCTCAGGAAAGGTCAGTCATGCTCTTTTTCGTCTTCTCTTTATTACTTGTGTATTCACTAAAAATCCTATATCAAAGGGCTCAATCAAAACTCAAATGTCTGAAAGAACATCATCAAATGTTTTTCCTTTCACTTTATAGTTATTAGTACTAATTTTCATGACTTCGATGAGACGTTACTTTCTTTGACGATTACCTTAAGACGTTACTTTTACAAGATTACTGATGAGTGTTCGTAACATATCGGCATCATATATGCTGCTTTAGAATGTAGCATCATCAACAGTATCAACAAAAAAACTATGACGCCATATATGATGACATACCCGCTGGTACAGGGACCGCGCAATGCATGAGGGCCTCCTCGTAGCGCAGCCTGGGTAATACTAAATTTCCCACAAGTCAGCTTATCTAATTAGGTAAGCCCATATTAGTTATCTAGATAATGGAACGATACATCAAGTTGGTGCTCCTCATCAGCACGAGAACTAATCCCAGACTAAATCTGTCAAGCGTCTTATATGTTTGGAACAATCAACGAGCACTGTGATCATGTTCCCCAAGACGTGAAATGATTGATATTATTGGTCATGTGAACGGGTTATCGCTTCATCAGGCAATCGAAGAAACCATCAAACGATTTAACTTTATTGCAATTGTTACAAAACTCGTAGTTCATAGTTTTGTTTCGGTGTTCTTCGTTGATAACTAGTATACATATGAGTTAAGGCTGAATCTAATCTTAATGAATGATATACCTTCTATCTGACATGAATTTCCTCTCCAGCCTCTAGCGCAACCTCCTTCACAAGCCCCTGTAATCCTGTTGCAGGAACTGATCCCGTACGCACAGTGACAAGGTTGTTTGCAGTCTGCCCCATACCAACCTGGATCACAATCTGGAAAAATGAAAATTAAGAAATTTCAATAAAAAGCACATAATTTATTTCATCTAAACGAAATGTGTGTGAAAGCAATTAAGTTCTCCAATTGCATAGCTAAATAGCATCAATGGAATTACAAGTGCTTCCCTGAAGACAATGTTTAAATTACAACGTGATACAGTGAATGCTAGAAAAGCGTGACTCTTTAACCTCTTGATTTTTGGTTTGGGATTCTCCCTTCCAAATGATCTCTTTCCCTTACTGTATTACTACTGTTATTAATCCTACCAATAGCTTTTTTTTTTCTTTCCGGTAATGTTCTTGTAACTCCAAAACTTGTATGCGTAATTTTCACGGAAAAATTTGCTTCAGGCATCTCTCAGTTAAAAGATGTACCAACAAATTTTGAAGAAGCACTTACGTTGTATGCAGATTGGACCTTTGAAGCCGGGAGCACAGGAGCATCCATAGGGATCGGGCTTGCAGAATAGATGGGAAGCGCACAATTCATCCGCGTTGCTATTATTCTGCGGGGGAGAGCAGAATTTGTTGCAGTCCAGACCAAAGTGATTGCCTCCACACGCTACAATTTAAAAAAACAAACAAAAATAAATAAAAATGCGTGCTAAATCAAGTCTTCTCCGATATAGGCATAAAAAGTATTCCAAACCGAGAACCAAAAATAGGAATTTCGATCAACTGTTGCCTTTTATTTCAACTGTTTGGTACACTAGGAAATTTTGACACATTTAAACGAAACAGTACTGTTCTAACCAAATGTGAATCGTAGCTCAATGGTTTAAGAACAAGCAGTGGATCTGTAGGCTCCGTCGAGGGCCCAAGCAAGAACCTAGTTAAGGGCATAGCGATCTAGGAAATGAAAATTCTTATTGCAGAAACACACCGATGTTTTGCGAAACTTGGGCTCCATCAATTAGTGGTTTGGATTTCAGTTTACGCTGTAGTTAATTCATAGGGGCCCTTCGGGCTCGTCCTGCTTAGTAAACTACATCTGCACGTGATAGGGTGACCATATTTCTGAGAATCAATTTTGGGACATGTCCCCTAATCCAAGGACTATTTGGGGACGATAGAACAAAGTTTTGGGGACATAATATAAGGTGGAGCGGAAGAAATGACCCGGTTTTGAGGGGCATTAAAAGAGCATAAATTTTCATCTGTATAAAATCCCATTTTTTTACATTAAGTTTTGAATACCACTTTTTCAAATGGCGGCGTTCAGCAGCAATACACTGATGCAGCCTATTCTTCCACGCAGACAGAATCGACTGCATTTTCGCGCGTATTTCAATATTCCGAGGAATGTTACGGTCTTTAGCAGAAGCTTCTGTGGGGTTATTTGAAGGAGAAAGTTTGGAAACATCGCCCCCATAGTTTAGAAGAGCTGAAGGACCGAGTTATCGAGGAAATATCCGTTATCCCCTTTGAAATGTGCAGAAAAGTTTCCCAAAGCTTCAGAAATATATTGCATGAGTGTATCGCTGATGAAGGCTGCCATCTTGCTGAAGTGCTACTCAAAACCCAATGTTAAAAAAAAAAAAAAAAAAAGGATTGACATACCTGCCAACCCTGGGAGACAAAAATTAGGAACACTTCGGGGGAAAAAGAGGAACACTTCATGCGTAAAAAAAAACTTAAAAAAAAAGTCATGTAAGATTATTTAATACAATCTGTTTTTACATTCTTTTGAAATTAAAAAAAATCTGTTTTTACATTCTTTTGGAATTAAAACAAAATCTGTTTTTACATTCTTTTGGAACAAAATTCATCTTTAGGAGGGACCATTAAAAAAATTAAAAACCCAAAAGCAGTGGCAGCTATTAAATGGATATCATGTAGTATATAAATCACTCTCATTCATTTTTGGTTAAATTTACTATTGATTGAGCTAAAAAGCAGTTCGCTATGCATGGCTTTTCTCGTGGTCTGCTTATAAAATATTTTTCTCAGTTTAGAATGTAACCTTTTGTTAGCTAGATTTAGAAAGTCCCTTAATATTTCTGATTAATATTTTTTATTTCATAAACATATCGCATGAGTACTTGTCATGAAAGAGAAAACTCTGTTACTAAAGTGGATAAAAGTGTATTTTGAAATACGTATGAAAATACATAAAAAGTGGAAAAGCAAAAATTATTTTGAGTAAATATTTTTAGAACTATAATATTAATGAGGCTCTACAATATTCAACAAACGCAATAACTGACATTTTAAGAAAGACTAAATAAAATGTCTGAAACCTCTGAATTGTGGTAACTCACAAATTTCCCAGCTATAACCCAATCTCTCCAGTATAGGATCCCCTGATTTGCAGATTCTAACACCATCCAAAATGCTTTTAACAACTTTTTAGATCAATTTCATTTTCCAAATTCTTCATTAACCAAATATAAAGCCTGCTAAAAATCAAGGTTAATTCTTACAAAGTGTTGGCTTGAATGAACTCAGATGCACCTCGATTGAAATTGCCGAATGGGTGCGTCAAGTCCTCTATTATAAAAATAAAAAATTAAAGAAAGAATAAAAATAATGGTGAACACAAAATTATTGACGTCTAAGTGGTCGAAATATGTAGTAAAAAATTTAGATTGTTTTTACTGAAGCGGATGCAGTTGGATTTCGGAAATGCGTAAAAAATCGGTAATTAGAAGTATTTCCTCAATTTGGTGCAGTTTCCTTAAAACATCGCCGTTTCGGCGCATATAACAGCAGAATTTGCGTTTTAGTGCGAAAGGCATAGCTGTTTAATCACAGCAAAAGAGGATAAAAAAAGGGTACAATAATTTTCTTTCTTTCCAAACAATCGGATTTTGGGGGGAGAAATCGTATTTTCAGAACACGGTAAAAAAATCGGGACGAATCCGTAAAATTCGGAACACTTGGCAGCTCTGGGATTATATACAGATCAAAATAAAAAGTTTTAAGTCTCAAATTGTATTAGTTTTTGTTAATACCCCTTAAAACCGGGTCATTACAATTGCCCCACCCTGTACATGTACACTTCTATTATGAAAAATTACTCTCATTTATGTATTTCAAAAGGTATCCAAACTACATTCTGCATAATGTAGGCCATTTTCTTAGTTCATTGCCTGTTAGAAATTGTAATACTAAGACAATAGTTTGATAATTACCATAATATTATTTAAAAATTTTGAAAATACTATCTAAAACCTGTAATTGCAAATCTAGAAGAAATTTGGAAAGAAAGAATATAATTTTTTTAATTTGGGACTTTCTACGCCCCCCAAGTAGTTAAACTGTTTTGGGGGACAAAGCATTAAAAATATACGAATTTGGATACTGTCCTGGAAATTCGAGGACTTATGGTCAACCTAGCGCATGGTGAATCCGACTCGTGGACGCAAGCTTTTAACCCCCGGCAGAATAAGTCCGAAGTTACTTTGCACTATTCCATTTTTGTTTCGTTATTAATTATTGCACATCCGTTGTGTTTGGTCACAATCACCCTCAGCAGAAGGAAGAAAATAATAATTTCATCATGGATCATTGAACAATGTGTATAAAGGGTATTATTTCCAACAGCACGGCGAGAGTTCCGCCCCTAAAGATACTAAACTAATTTTGACTAAGAATCATGTCAAAACGAACAAATTCTGACGCATGTAATAATATTCCCCCTAAACCATAATGTTTTGTTTAACAGAAAGAAATCTTTAGAAATCTATCCGTTGAAATTCTTTAGTACTGTGAATCCTTCCCTGTGCCTTCCATCCCTCCCTTACCATATGATTCATTTTCCCTCTTTTCGAAGCTCGAATTGGTATCAAATGCCTAACACAATGGTATTCCTATCAATGCCTTTGCCAGAAAATATAGTTTATAGTGTCAGTCCTTCTTAAAATATCATTACTTTTAATGTTGTAAATGAACATGTAATTTAAATTATTTTCAATTGCGGCAAAAATTACAGCGAAACTATTTTATAGCTTTGTAAAAATTACTGAGTAGCTGAAGTTACTCAAACAAAAGTTTTTAAAAAAATTAGTTTTAATGTTTTTAAGTGTACATTTAAATAGGTCTATACATAAGTATGATTAGGAAGGCATATAGATAGACGACATGAAATCCCCATCACAGTTGGAAAGCAGATTTATTCCGAGATGGACATTGTGCAATTCGCATTAGACAGGGATTATATTTAATGGAGGAGTAATTAGTACTATATTAAAACAGTTTCCTTACATATTGCCTAATTCTGACTTACGTAGATTTGATGTAAAATCTCATTATAACAAGCATTAGGTCAAAAAGGAAAAGTTTTTTTCTTTTCCTATTTTTACTTAACTTTTAAAACCATCGCCTTTCTTTTCTCTTTGGTTTTGAAAAATCGTCACACTCGCAGTTTTATGATGATTGAAAATTATGCGTGGTTAAAGCAATTACTTATTCATTTCTATTAGTCTAAAAAATTTCTAGAATGTCTAAAATAAGTACTTTTTTCATTTGTAATTGAACGTCCTACCCAATTGCTTTTCCTTGTAAATATAGTACGAATAGATAGCCTCTTCCTATTTGAGGTCCGTTGAAGAAATGGTAAAGACATTATAAGGATTGTTACGAAGACAAACATCAACAAGTGAACAAAGACAATTGATTAAAATTCCCATAAGAGTACCTATTTCACAACTGAGTCCTGCAAATCCAGCGGGGCATACACATACACCCCATTTATCGTGACACACACCTCCATTATAACAAGGTGGACATTCATTGTTACAGTCGGTTCCATAAAGCTCTGGAGGGCAATCTAACACCAAAAAGAAAGCAACTATTGTTAGAATCTGGGAGTCTTTAATATTTGAATACTGCAAATTCAACTTCTTATATTTAGGAAAATAAATGACGTAAATGTTTAGCTCACTCATTAACTTCAACATACTTCTGACAATAAGGCGCAGAATGGCATGGACACTTTCACTTCGTCTTCCTTCGTAATAGCACTCGTATATGCCTGCGTCAGATTGCTTCACATCGTGGATTTTCACTTTGACTTGTCCGTCCCAATCGGGAACTTCAACACCGTCGTGAAGCCATTTGAGAGGCAGAGGCAAACTTTTTGTGACATTTACTTCAAGTTCGGCGTCCTCCCCTAAACTAGTTACCATGTAAGGGTTCAAAGCATCCAACTCGGCTAGGAGAAATAAATAAAGTAATGAGGAGATTTATATATGCAATCAGTTGTTCTTTTTTATTGGTGATTCAGGGGTTAACCTTTTCCAAGACAATAGTGCAAGAATGGTATTATATTGGCTATTAAGAGTTCATAAAGTAAGTTTGTAAGAGTTACACTACCCTACAATAATGAACCTGAGGCAAGATGTGATGCATTTGGGGGATGGCTCTCCATATGCTACAATTGCACTAGCAACCCTTTTGATCATGCTTTCAACGAAGTTTTAATACATAACTATTGGCATTCGTGTTCATTCATGATGCAAGAATATAGTCAGCTCAGCTCCAGGTTTCAGATGTGGTTCTCTTGTTCATAAGTGTCGCCCTAACTCGTCCCACAATTGTTCTATGAGATTTGAGTCGGACTCTGAAAAGCCTAGAGAAGACACGCTTGACAGCCTGATCTTGATTCCATTGGCTTCAAAGAGCTTGCAACATGACAGGAAGCATTGCTGTCCTGGAAATAATATTCGTTAATTCCATGCAACTGCCAGAGCGTAGGAAGAACCCAATTGTCTAAAGGATCTATATAGGCCTCGGTTTTAAGTTTACCAGGATCAGCATACGGTCTTTGGCCGCAGTTCAGAAAACATCCTCAATAAGCATACCACCAACGCCCCAACTGATGCAAATCCGCTTATATCCAGTCCATTATTGCAGGGTAATTTACTCAACAAATAATGATTTAGGCGAATAGCGATTGCCAAATAATCTGCTATGCACCAGGATAATAAATATACGTATTATCTGAGAAATAATGGTCAGGTAATACCTAAATTTGAAGGAGGCAATTTCAAGGTAACAATATCTGTTGGGATATTCTGTTTGACGATTTTGCACTGAAACACGCCAAACCGAGACAGCGAATCTTCGCCAGGCATGAACAGGATTCGGGCATAGACGGGTTTCCCCTGCATGAACTGCTGAGAATGCTTTGGTAGTTTGGAACCCTGTAAAACAAAAGTGAAAATGCAAGTGTTGCATACTTTACAGTTCAGATTAAAACATAACGAACGCACATCTATCTATAAACCAATATTCTCAAACTATCAACTGGTAAATAAGTAGTTTAACCAATCACTACTTATTAGTAGCCTCCTTAAGTTAACCTTAAAGTACTATGTAATAATAAGCAGTTGATCTCTGCTTTGTTCTTCTGCACTTGTCACCACTGGAATGTTAACTATTATCGAAATATAACTATGGACAAGTTTGTCAGCAACATAAGTCAACTTTTTTCAAACTTATGTATACATATAATATATATACTGCATTAATAATGGTTTAAGGAAGAAAAAATCATTTAGACTGTTAAAAAAGTTAATTAGTAAATGCCTTTCCCCTTATTTATTCTTCTTCTTCTTATTATTATTATTATTATTATTATTGTTATTATTATTTTGGAGGAGATATGTTAAACACATTTTAAAAATGATGTATTAGGTGTAGATAAACTCTCAGCTGCAGAAATGTATCAACTAATTATAGGTGGTAAAATAGTTTATTATCAAATTCGATGAATTTGGAGGTAACTTATTTCAAACTGCGTTATTAGCATAACTTTTGTAAATGAAAAAGTTTATTTTCACCTAAAAAGGATGCTTAAGCGAAAAAGTCTATAAATTGCGAGTAAGTACTACTATACCCTACTTTTCATTTCAGGCGATGTAGGGTTAGATATGCTATTTTAAGAAGATAGTACTGTGCTTAATAATTACCCAAAATATAAAATTATTCTTCATATTTTATTTCACTTTGCATTATTATTTTAATTACGCTCAAAACAACAACCTCTGGTATCAAAGATCTCAAGTGGGGGGGGGGGGGGATAAAGGGATAAAAAGATTATTTACTTGTCCGGTATCCAACTTTCTAGAAAACTTTATTTTCTTGTGAGCATCATCACTAAGACATTGAATTATGGACCTTGCATCATCCTGAAGCCTTCCCCAAACATTTTGAAGAGTAAAATTGGCATCAAACTGACCTGAAAATGAAGCAAAATAATAAATAAATAATACAATGTATCAATATTTTTACCTACGATGCATAGTGTTCGAAATTCAAAGTGTCGAAGACATGAATAAATCCATCTTGAATGTCTGTGAGTTATCTGAGAAAAATCTTGTTTCACAAATAACCGAGAATAAATGTTTTTTATCAATAGATATGGCTCTAGCGTTTTCTAGGAGGGCGATTCGCCCTGTTGCCGTTTTTTGTTCCTTGTTGGTTTTTTTTTATGAGCCCTTTATTGTGGTTTTGATGCGTCCTCTATTGCAGCTTTGATGGGCACTCCGTTGCCCTTTTTAGTGTAACTTTGTGTCTTTTTTTAGTCCCCATTGAAGGATCTCCCCCCCCCCCCTCCCTGACTTTTTTTTTCGTTTTTTCATGCTCTGCTATGCCATTTTGAACGTCCAAGAGGTGTAGCAATTGAAATTCTTAAGTATTATTTTTGCAGTTCTAGCCTTCGCACTATCGAGGGCACTTATTTTAAAAAATTCCCTTTTTAACTGTTTCTTGGTCCGTACAAGCTCCGGAGATGTCTGCGATTTTATGTTTAACGTCTTCACGTCAAGTTCAGTCGCTAAAAATCGTGCAACATAGCGTTTCCTTTATTTTTCGCTCTAATGTTGCTACTGCCGCTCTGCCCAGACTATCTTCAACAGAGGGGTAGCTAGGGCTTTCAGCGCCCGGGGACAACTGAAGATTTTGCGCCCCCTGTGCCCCTGCGGGTCTAGGGGCACCCCTAAAGGGAATTAAAAAAACTTTTATGTTTCCTAAATGATAAAGATCTAAAAAGCAGCCCTTTTAACTTAAATTTTTATTAGCGACCATTCACTTCTAAGGGAAAAATGGGACACTTTGGCTTCGCAAAATTATTAGTCTGATTTCCCACGCACTCCTGTGCTACATTGGTCATTCCCGATATGATTTGCGGTGCTCCCACTTTATTACGAACATATTCACACCTCTTCAGTTCAAATAATTTTCTTTTCGCAGTTATAAAATAAAATAAACTAATATTAATTTGCCGCCCTTGATGCTGCGCCCGGGGACAGCTGTCTTTCCTTGCCCCCACTAGCTACGCCTCTGATCATCAAATGATGATGTTTGACTAATACTCGTCATAAGTCATAGGTAAAAAAATGTGTGATAGTGAGATAACTGAGATCAGTAATAATTACTTTGTTTTAAATATATATATGTAGCTTTTTAGTTACTTTATTTTAAATAAGCAAAATTTCATTTTTTATCCAAACTAAATATGCTTAATAGAAAACATATTCCTTTAAAATAAATAATATAATCATAACTTAAAGATCTAGCTTGTTTTTGGGTCCTCTCAATTTGTGTCAAATTTGTGTCAAAAAATTTTAATCCACTACGCCCGCCCCTTCCATTCATGGAGAAACCTGTGATTCACCTAATTAGCTCTTAATAACTCAGTAACTCCAACCTTCGTATTGACGGTTTCTACGGCGTCAGTAAAAGTACCAATCAGTCAACACGAAGATGGGTTAACCCTGTAATGCCCATTTTTTTTAATCGTCGTCCACCTTGAGGTAGAGTTGGGAATTAGAGGGTTAAAATTCTAATGTTTCAGTGTTTTTTTTTTGCATAATATTTTATGTATTGCTGTAATACTTAATGTATTGAAATATTGTGCTTTTTTTTACAAAGAAGAGGGAAGCAGAAAAAGAAAAGGAAAAAAGTAAACAAAAAAAGATTACTTAAACAATTAAACATGTTTAACTGAAGCATGTTTAAACTGAATTTCCAATCATGGTTTCACCTATGTTTTGCTTCGATTCAGCTTTATGCGTCACAATTCGGCACTTCTAAATAGATAGTTGAAATCATCACATTATGACAGGTGTAACATGAGGATGTTTTACGTAAACATGTACTGTTTTGAGCATTATAAAATTTTTACAACGTCAGATGCTTCCGTCTTCCAGCGTTGCAATATCAGTAAAAAACCGCATCTGTTCTAATTGTAAAAACGAAAGTGTGACTAAGAAGATTATTAATAAAGTAATTGCAATACTATTAATAATAATAATAATTGAAAAAAAGTAAAATAAATGATAAATACGAATGACTGATAACCTAACAACAATGTGTTAAATAATTTAATGAAATCAAGTAAAAGAAACGGTTTGGAAATGCAAATAAATGATAGTACACAAAGTACCGTCATTTCAAATCTTTCAATGGGGAAGGGGAGGGGCAAAAGGCATATACTCAATATGAATACTTGTATGAAAAAAACATCAAAATATATACTTATACATGCTTAATACATTATACTTTAAAAGTCAGAGTGCCTGAGTACCGATATACAAGAATTTCCGATGAAAGAGTGAATTAATGAAATGCAAGTAAAAGTTATGAGAGTTACGTTAAAAGAAAAATAATTCTTGGAAAAAAATAAAACCAACTTCAAATTAAAAATTGCGCTAAAAAGTAAAAAATAAATTCCTTCTTTAAACAACATCTATACGACTTTTTAAACACAATTTTTGAAGTAGGCGCAAAATTATGACAGTCTGATTACCATTACCACTAGGTGTTACTTTATATTGCAACTGTTGAAAACTCTAGGCCATTTATATTTGCAATTGATTCATGATTACCAAAGATTTTATCTATCATAATTTTTCCCCGACTTCAAAAATTACGTTTAAATGTCTCATCGATGTTGCTTAAAGATGGAATTTTTTTTTTTTTAGTTTTTAGCGCAATCTAAAATTTTAATTCGCTTCTATTTTGCTCCAAAAATTATTTTATTTTACTCCTTTTAGTGTAGACAATTTTTTCATGCAAATACTCTATTTGCTTTTAAGATAACATATGAAAGGGCAATCCCACTTTGACTGACTGGCACTAAAAACTAATCATTTGCAATAAATTCCGTTTTGAAGTTGATTTTAAAAGTTATTAACTGAAAGAATTTAATTTTTGTTTCAGAGAAGCCTTCACTCAAACTCTTATTAAAATTGCTTTTAATATTACTGCTTAATGGCAACCAACTCGCTTTAACAATGAGTTTTATATTATATTTATTAATAATTTTCCCATCATTGAAATATCAATCCAAGCCTCTCTAATTAAAAGAAAAGTAATTTTCACCCATAACTTTCTTTCTAAAGAACAAATGTAGCCAAATAGGTGCGCGATATTTGAGTTATACGACCCTCTATCGATTAAAAAAAAAATCATCAAAAGCGGTACATTTAGCCAAAAGTTATGGCTGAAAAAACACAGCAATGATTAAATAATTTGCCCATAATGTTTTTTCTAGTTATCGATTGTGGTTAAACGGGGCTTTTAATCGATGTTTTTTAATCGATCGGGGGTGGTCTGTCTCTGGCAGAGCACCCTCGATCGATTAAGAAAAGAATCATCAAAACCGGTTCATGAAGTGAGAAATTATCGATGAACAAAAGAAACAACAACCTTACGATATGAACTGATAACCTTCTTTTTATAAAATCGGTTTTAAATATTTCGCTCATGCTAATAATTTTGGTTGTTTTTGTTAACATTAAAATTTTCGAGGAATCTTCCCTATTGCATTCCAACAGTCGATATAATCATATTTTCAGTAGTCATAATGTTGGCTTGTTTTATTTGTTTTTTAAAGTCATTAACTTTCCCATGCATATATGTCTTTATTTCTGTGAAAAAATTTTATGTTGATGATCGAGTCATCTAACAACATATGCCAACAAGTTTTTCGTGTAACTGTAGTGGTAGTTAGTTTAATTTATCTCTTTTTTTTTGTTAAACTATCTCATGATTTAAAGCTTTCTTTTTTTTAATAATATTAACCACTTAACGCATTTGCCCGTGTCAGACGCGGGCTAATGTTACCAGAAAGTTTGCCCATGCCTGTGCGTTATTTTATTTCTAATCCCCGTCTGAGATCCGTTTACATTTTGTTTGTATAATATATTTTGTTTATGTAACTTTTACCCCACCTCCGCTCTCTAGTCAACCCCCACAATCTGAAATTGCAAAGAATAACTTACACTATAGGGGCCGTTCATAAATGATGTCACGCTTTTTTCCCATATATTTGACCCCCCTCTCCTCCTTTGTCACAATATGTCACACTTCGGAGGCCCCCCCTCTCCTCCTTTGTCACAATATGTCACACTTCGGAGGCCCCCCCTCTCCTCCTTTGTCACAATATATCACACTTCAGGGGACCCCCTCCCTCCTTTGTCACATGTCACGCTATGTTGCATAATGCATGATGTCACACTTCTTGCAACCCCCTCTCCTCCCCTTGTCACACTTTGTCACAATTTCACGAACCCCCTCCCCCCTCGAAGCGTGACATCATTTATGAAGGATCCCATACTAGTTTTTCAGAACAAAATCTGTGCTTTAAGGGGTTAATAAAATACAGCTCGTTTTAAAAAATTTGATGTTGACGATCAAGTAATCTAATCTATCTCAAGTGCAAATTAGACAATGAGAGTAATATTTTAGAGATCTTAATACTTCAACTATATTGGAGTAGTTTATATTAATTACTTTTTGTTGCGACAAAGAAGTCCTGCACGTCATTCGGATGTGAAATAGTTTTGTCCGGGCTTCAATAATTTTTCCATTGAATAAATGTTTCCGTAAAGCTGACTTGGACAAAGCTCCAATCAGTATTCAAAACACAGTTTATTTTAAACTTTAAGGAAGACAGGCTAAAAATTATAAAAAAGAGTACGCAGAAGGCAATTTGAAAAAGGTACATTTTTAAAAAAAAGCACATTTTCATGAAAATAACATATGAACAAATATACGTACATTTTTACACCAAAAACAAAAGTTAGTATTTATACTTCTATAAAAAAAATGTAAATAAAATAAAAAATATATAGCTTGGATTTCCTTCATTCTTTAAAGGTCTGTTTAAAAAAAAACTTTTAAATGAAAATTATTAAAAAAAAGAAAAAGAAGGAGAGTGGGCATATAGTCGATTGAAAAGAATAGTGACACAACTAAAAAAATACCGAAAATGAGATTTTTAATTGATAATACTTAAAAAAAATTGATCTTTTATATGGAATAAAGAGCCAAGTCGTAGATAGCAAAGTTGCCCGTAAATAGCATAAGTGTCTTTTCAGAATGAAAATAAAACGACATTTTTTTTTGTTGAACAGACGCATAACTCGTGTTGTATTTCGACTACTGTGTGGGTAAGTGCTGGCAATTTTATTGAAAAAGGCACAACTCCGATTAGGTCCTAAGTGATATAGTCCCTTATAGAGCAATAGAGACCCATTTTGTGTTGTATCCTTATTGCTGTTAATGTAAGATTTTTTTTCATAAAATTGTATTATGGACAATAGAGACATATTTGGAGTTGTGTTTGTATTGATTTTAATGTTACAATTTTTTTAAAGACCTTTTCAGGGTTATTACACTATTCCTCAAATTGTTGGTTCAGAAAAATTGCTGTTTTTATTGGAAAGAAACACAACTCAAAGTCTCCTAAATTTGATTAAAATTTCTAGGAACCCTAAAAGGCTAGCACAAAAACTGCATGAAATAACGAATAGTAAACCATTTTTAAGGGGCATTACAATAATTAGGAATTGTTATGAATGAAACTACAATGAATTACGTATCGCAACAATTTAAAAACTGGTCTCCTGAATAAAAGTTGCTTTTTTGAGTTGTGTCACTATTCTTTTCAAGCAACGATATATAAGGGAAGCAAACAAACAATCAAGAAATATCAGCATCAAACAAAACGATCTTGCAGGACCCTTAAAAAAATTACTTGTGCTGTAGTCTGCAGTTACTTTATTCAATATATGAGTCAGTTTAGTTTTGACGCCAAATGACTTTTAAACTTTTACTTTAGCACTTTTTTTGCAACATATCTGGCTGAATCGTTTGAACTTGTAAAATTGAAGATTCTTCAATGTCTAACTCCTAGAACGACTGGAATGCTCCGCGCTTTTGAAAATGCATTGCTTTAAATATACCGCTTCAGGTGGAAGAAAACACTTGGAAAATGTAATGACGATAAATTTTAAGTTCTCCTGCTTATGGATGAGACTGGCTCAATTTGAGATTGCGATTTCTGTAAAATATTCCTTTTTGCTATTGTAATTTTTGCATAGAGTCCATTTTCTCAGCTGTGCTTTTTCTTTAAACTTGCTGCTGCTGTTCCTAGAAGAATAAGACTAACACGTTGCTTTTCAGCGTCATTATTTACTTAATGGACTCATATTTGTACGCGTTGGAAATTCGGTAAGTTTGCGCATCCGGAATTCGGGTTTCTTGCACTTTCTGAGAGTCAACAAATGAGTCACTGCTAAACGAATGCTGCATAGGAAAAATAATAAAAAGGGAAAAACGGAAGCGACTTATCAGATTTCAGGCGAAGAACAGAAAGTTCAAAAGGGAAATAATGCACTTAAGATCAGTGCAAACAGAACCCCCCCCCCCCCCCCCGTCTACAGATTTGGTGTTAGTCAACCCCCATTAAAATAAATAAATTCGTTAAAATTGAAAATGCTCACGAATTCAGTACATTTTTCATTATGTTTTGGCCTCTGATTTTGGGTACAGAGGGAAAGAAAAAATTGGGCATTTCAATAAAGTAATAAAGCTTTCAGCCCATTTTGTCGACTAAGCAAGTAAAGAAAATACATAAAACAAAAGTTTACAATTAGAAAAAAAAAAGGCGTGTTGAAGAAAATTTCTGATCAGTCTTTGTAAATTAAATGATACTTTGTCGTTATCCAAGAGGTTATATTTACGATGCCTAAATAAAGCAGTGTTATTAAATCAATGAAATCATCCATTGCTAACATTTTTTTGAAATTGGTCTTCAGCATAATTTTTGTATTTGTTAGTTGTACTTTTATTCAAAACAATCACGACATTCAGCATATAACTAAAGTAAGCCATATGAAAAATTCTCAAAATTAAAACAACAGCAGTTTGTGGACGTCATTGAGTAACTCATCATTTCAATTTCATTTTATAAATTCTGTATATGAACAACAGTTGGCATTTTTTGCGTCTAGGCCCGTCATTTCAAAGTTTCTTAAGTGGAAGCAGACAAAGGGTTATATCATATAGTCGTTACACATTATAAAGGGGGAAATGAAATACATAACATACACACGTGTAGAAATGCATTATGTTTTTAAAAGGGATGGTGGGGGGTAGCTTCCTCCTGACCGCCCCCTCCCCCCCAAATGACAGACCTGATTTCCGTGCTTTATCAGTTCAGTTCAGCAGAGTCGGAAACTCACTCTTAACAAAAGTAGAGCTTAGAAAATGGTTAAGAATGATGTGGAATATAATCCTTTGTTCTGTGACATTATTCGGACCACGGAACTATGTTATCTTAAACGTCAGAAATACCTCAGTATGTAATTCCAAAAAGAAAAAGAAAAAAATTTCTGCAAATTTTAATTACGTTCATAAACTACGCTTAAAATTCGGAAGCATTCGCTAGATCTCTATGTTACAAAAGGAATTTAATAGAAAACTTTACCTGCTACATTGCTAAAAACAGTAATCCATAACAGGCACAAACAAAGTAAGTTCCGAATCATTTTTCAGTAAACAATTCCCACGTCGACATGCTAAAAAAAATTATGGAAATGTGAACAAAGCTTCTTCAGTGGTCAAATCCGCCTCCAGGAAAACGAAAAAGATTAGAAAACAGGAAATAAACAGCTTCCTGCGTATATATCGAGTCTTTCTTTGAAGCACAGGAAGCGAATCCTTCTACACTGTTTTTCATGTTCCACCGGACCTTTTTAGAACATTTCGAAATTTTGGGGCTAAAGTGCTTTCGTCTTTCTCGTACTTATAAAGCGTTAGAAGATAGTTCGGGAATGGTGTGTAGATGGCTAACCACAGCGGCTTCAGAAAGGTAATGTTTCGTCACAATTCGATAATGTCATGTTTGAGATAGGCAGTGTAATTTATAGAATTCCTCAGAAGCCAATAATAGAAAAAAGACAACTGGTCGACTTGGTTGATGGTCGGTGGAACAGGAAGGGCAAAATATATTTCAGTTAATAGAGGCGATAAGGCCCCTTGGAGAGTTGGAGATCCTTAAAGTTTTTTGGCTCGACTGACGTCCTCGCTCTATGATGAAAATATTAACCGTTGCTTTTATACATTTTGCATAAGAAATTCAAAAGTTGGTTCTTTTTTCCAACTTTAACATGAAATTTTTTTAAATATATTTACTTAGATAGGAAAGGAGGCTTATGGTACCGACGAATCACAGATCTTTGTCAGTATATAAGTATATTTTGAGTGGAAATAAAGCACCTTATAACTGGGGAGACAAAATCTTTTGCTGTATATATTTATATTTTTATTGCTGGGGAGACAAAATCTTTGAAATACTTGCGCTGCGCAATTGAGATACATTTTAAAATCTTATGCATAACCTCTTTGTTACTCAGTTTCTGTGTAAATATAAATCCTAATCATGTATATATATACAAGGCTGAAATTGATCCAGTTAGTTAACGATCAGTAACAGTTAACTAACTGGATCAAGTTCAGCCTTGATATATATAAATGGAGCACGCGAATTCTTTATTTTATTTTTTGTTTAATTATTTATTTGAATTTTGTGAAACACATTGCGTAGCCTTGACGAAAGCTGGCCAGTAACGCAATAAATAATGATAATAAATCATTAATAAATGAAATTTTCAAAAAATTACAAGTAAATAAAAATAACCAAGGAAATATCAAAAACACTTTATTATTTGTTAAAAAGTGAGGCTTATAGACAAGCTATACCTTATTTTTTCTTAGCGTGCATATTTTTCAAGTAACTCTAATTAATCCATGGAAGTATCTGTAGATGCTCGCAGCTGATATAGCAAAATTAAAAAATATTATATGCAATAAAAATGTTTGTTAACGGCCATTTCAGGTCACATAAATATTCGAGTTTATTTGCTATTCTCAAGGATATGCCTCAAATTCTTGTCTAATATGACAGATTGAACAAGACAGTACAATAGATTTACTATACAAAGAAGGAAATACAGTCAAACCTCGTTAACGCGAAGTCGAGGGGGACGCCAAAATTTTTCGTGCTAACCGATGGTTGCAAGATTTTGAATTTAGTAAAAATGTTTGTTTCTTATGGTACAGAAAGTATGGGAACCAAAAGCATATTTATACAAAAAGGCACATACACACACACACACACACACTCATACGAATTTATATTTATACTTCCATTAGGAAATTTATGTGAAATTTACTAAACTAGTATTAAAAACAATTATCGGAATGGAAGAGTAAGTTTTATTTACCTGTGTTTTTTTCAACTGAAAAATTTTGTTTTGACGCGAATACGTCTTTAAATTTGCTACCACACGGGAGCAATACGAAAAATCTAATGATAACAAAATCGGGAGATACTGTTTGGCGTTGTAGTTTCGAATCTATCCGCTACATCCAAAATTAAATAATACCCCTGGATAGCTAAAGGAACAAACTATCGATTGTATATAAAACATTAGTTTAAAGTAGTGACAGTGAATATAATGTGTTAGAATCAAAAAAATATCAAAAATATATCAATAATGTCGGTTTATACGCGTCGAAAAGTCAAAACTATAAAGTTATTAATTAATAAATTTATATTGTAACACAATAACTATTTGTTTCCTTGCTTTTATTCTAAATACATAAATAAAAATATTTTATTTAAAATTTATAACCCGTTAAATAAATGTATTCACGTACGACACACTGCCGCGTCCATGACACAGCCATACCCCACATTTTTTCGTCTTAAGGGGGGAAATACGTGTAAGGTCTCAAAAAATTAAAGGAATTTTCTCATAAATAGATTTTACAACTAATCAATAATATACCCTGAAAATTTCAAAGCAAAATTCCAAGTCGTTTAAAAGTTATAAGCATTTGAGCGAGCGCCCCTTTTGGAGCAGTTTGAATAGGTAGTCATTCAGGAATGACCTGAAGGGTATTAGAGAACGTTAGCAGATGTCCTTTTATTTCTTTTAACAAATGAGACCTCGGATAGAAATTACTATAAGTATTAGTATCTATAAGTATAAAATAAGTGATTCATTACTGCTTTAAATTTACCTTCAATACCACTATTTTTTTCAAACACGTTTTTCTCGAAACTATTTTTTCGAATTTGCATACACTCTAGCTCGCAGAGTTTTTGATCAATCCTTATCAAATTTAGCACACATTTTCTTTATATATGCACGCTTTAGTTGAACTAGAATCATAAACATATCTTTATTTTTACTTTTTTTATTGTAAAAAGAGAACAAAAAGAAAAAAAAGGCAACTAGAAGAGACACTTATAAAAAAAGTAGATTTAAAAAAAATTGATTTCAGATAACAATTGTAACCTCCAGGATGTACGCAAACTGCCGACTCGGGTGGTGACTTAAGTGTGCAGCAGCCGATATCTCCGGGATTTTTCAAGAAAAATGTTTGAAAAGTTCAGTAAATGTTCTTCCCAATATATCTGTAAAATAACCTCAAAATCTCAATAAGATCTAAGTAAACTGTAATAAAAAAAATTTCCACGTTAAGAAAGCACAAATAAGCATTGGGATTGTTTGGAATTCCTTTTTTTATGCGATAGGGTTCTTCTAGATGCAAAAACATCCAAATGAAGCTTCATTTGGATGTTTTTGCATTTTAATGCGTATTTGTGCTTTCTTAACGTGAAATTTTTTTTTATTACAGATTATATGCAATATTTTAAAATACTCTTTTTGACAAAAGAACCCGAATAACGTTCAACTGGGAGACAACTAGTCATTCTATAAATTGCTGTCGATTTAAATTATTCACTGCATAAATTAATAAAAGGAACTTTGTGCACAAGTAAAGTTTAAAAAATGCACGTTATTTATAGCACAAATAAGCATTAAAATGAAAACAGTATGTTTCGGGATTGCTTGGAAACCCTTTTCAAGGCGAAAGTGGAGCTTCTAGATGCAAAATCCAAGGAATCCCGAAACATATGTCTGCATTTTAATGTTTTTATTTGTGCTATAAATAACATGCAATTTTTTAACTTTATTCACTGTATGTTTTCGAACTCAATTATTTTGTTTTAGAATTTTCTGTAAAAAAATAAACTTGAAAATACATTTTGCAGCTCGGATCCAAAAATTAGATATATGGGTCAATTGTAGTGGTAAATGGGCGGGGAGCTCGAATTGGGCATTGTTAGGACATTGTTTCTGTTTCTATGTCCGAACCGAATTGCATCGAAGCTCTCCCCCCCCCCCCCCTCAGGCCGTTCTAAAATACCTGGAAATGCGAGTCCGTGCTTCTTAAGTGCAGCCACTTTTGGCTTACTTTCTCTTATAAGTTGAAAAAAAAAAAGAAAAAGAATAATTGATATCTTCATAAATTAATGTATAGTAAAAATATCGGTCAAAAAATCAGAAATAAATTACATAAATATCAAATATTAAAAAAAAAAAAGAAAAAAAAAGAGGAACCGACTTCAAAGCAGAACAATTTAAATTGTGCTAGAAAGTAAAGTATAAATTCATTCTTTATATAACATCGATACTAATTTTAAACATAATTTTTAAGGTCGGCGCAAAATTATGAGTCAAATTAACATAACAAAAGTAACACAATAATGTGTTAATTACTTTTTTAGGAACTGTTACAAACTCTGGACCACTTATATTTCTAAATTGATTAAAATTTTTTAATTACGTTACTTTGGTGGCATTTTTATTTTAATACGTTAAGAAGATTATCTTATCTTATACATGGGTGCAAGTCCTGGAAGTTGCCAGGACTGAACAATTTTTAAAAGCTGACTCACGAGAAATTTTTCATGGGGGGTTGCGGGGTATTTATTATATATATATACAGTTGTCACGCCAGAGCAAATTCGGGTCAGCTTCAGGACCCTTAGCAAGCAACCCTTGAAAAGATTCCAAACATCCAAATTTTACTTTTTATATCATTATTTATTATAGAAGTGGCAAATAATAATAAAATATTTCATCACTATATGTTTAAATTTTCAATTTTCACGAAAATCTCTAAAATTCACAAAAAAAGATCCTGTTAAAAATGCTGAATGAACCTAATATACGCAATAAGATTATATATGCATACCTACACATGGTAAGTTTTACTACTTTTTTTTCGGGGGGGGGGGGGGAGCTGATATAACCTCATTGCTATGCCACTATTCTTCTTCAAGTATACTTTTTGAGTTAATTAAAATTTGAAATACACAGTATGGGACCTCAATTCCGGAACGCTCGGGGCCGCGAGCTTTCCGGATTTTGGATCCTCATTCAAAAAATTTTGTAAGTAGCATCAGAGCCCATATAATTTGCTCTGGGAGATTTTATTAGCATTTTGCTCATTTATAGCATTTTTTATTATTGTATATACTCAACTATAAGTCGCGAAGTTTAGCACAAAAAACGAAGTTGGAGTCAGCTTACATTCGGAAGCAAAGCATCCAAACATCTGGACTTTTTCCAATATTATTTTAACCTCTTTAACTAACCAATAAAAGAATTTCGTCAAATTCTGATATGATTTTATATTCTAATTCTCTAGCCACTAAATTGCAATAAAAGATCAGACTATCGGGAAAATGCGAGAAACGCCAATTTTCAATTTCGCGAACATTCTGTATCGCGCGAAAATTAGAGCTCATTTTAAAATATATATATATATATATCTATAATAAAGCTACAAGAAATGAAAACAAAAGGCAAAATTTAATGATATTAACTTAAAATCAAAGCAACAATTAATAAACACTCTAATTGCAAAAGCGAACCATTTTCAAAAAATCGCGAAATAACTTTTTTGAAAACTGCCCATTTCCGATCTTAAACATGTTCATTACATTTTATTTTCCTTTCCCCCTGTTAAATATAATAAAATGCCTATTTCCAAAAACCACTGCCAAATCTTTCCCGATTTTTCTTCAAAAAACAAAAGCTGCTTTTTTTTTTTTTTTTTTTCAGCTGCCGATTTTTTTGGAAAAAGTTCCGGATTTCGGGATTCCAAATTTGGGGTCCCATACTGTACAAGTATCATTTTTATGTAATAAAAATATAATTATTATAACTAATAAATGAACACATGAATATGAATCAATCAAGAAAATGTAAAATTAAAAAAAATTATAAAAGTACTTTTTAAACGAAAGTAAAGGAAAAACTGAGTTTTGATTATAAAGAAAAGGACTTGATATTTAACAAATAAAAAGGGTAGGGGGAGATCAGTTGTGACTAGCTTAATCTGGTTGATTAAGAAATTAAATGAAATGCCTTTGCCTGATGCGTATTTTCCCACCCAAATTTAATGCCCGATCCAGAAAACCGAGAAAATTTTCGCTCGTCTATTTTCCTGGCATTTTTCGCCATTTTCGGGGAAAACAATAAGCTTCCTTCATGTAAAAAATAGAGTATTTGCAAGAAATATCTACTGGAAAAAAAAGCATTTTTCCGTTGTAAGCAGCGAAGAAAGAATATCTGAAAAATATCTATTAGTTTGTATCTATACTTCTATCTTTACCGTTGGCAACACTACTCTCTCCAGCCATGTGCTGTTAAGATGGTCGTTGCCTCGTATGCACGTTGTGTATGCACGTTGTTATGTTTTCAAATAAAATACTAAAATGAACTTTTGATCCTATTACTTCATTTACCTAACATGGTAGCAGATCGCTGTGGTTGTTGGAAAGGTACGATTTGATGATTTTTTTGTAAATTGCTCAACGGCGAAAAGTAAGAATGGCTTCAGCAAGAAGTAGCGATATCGGGATACCGCTTTTTGATGGATCGGAGTATTTTAACTGGAAAATACGTTTAATGAAATTTCTTCAATTTAAAAAGTGCAAAGAAGTGGTTCAACGAAAAATTGACACATCTGATGATCGAGACAAATGGGAAGAAAAAGATGTTCAGGCAACGAACTATATTTACGGAGCAATAACGAATAAACAACTAGAATATATTCACGAATGCGAGTCGGCTTTCGACATAATGGTCAAGTTTGATGCCATGTATTTGAAAACCTCTACTTCACTGCAGATTGTGTGTAGAAACAACTTGGAAAGTGTAAAATTGAAGAACTATCCAGATCTATCTTTGTTCTTCGACGAATTCGAAAAGTGCGTGAACGACCTAAAACAAGCCGGAGCAACAGTAACGGAACAAGAAAAGCTAAATTACATGTTAAGAGCGTTACCATCACATTACAGCCACATCGGGGATTTAATAGATGTTCTGCCAGAAAAAGATAGAACTGTTGATTACCTGAAGAGCAAACTCAAGGCAAAATCGCTAGAAGAAAGAAACAACGATGGAGATGATAGTGCTAGTGCATCGCTAGAAAAATCGAATGCATTTAAAATTGAAACAAACAAATCGGGGCCACAAGGAACTATTTGTTTTAATTGTGGCAAATCTGGCCACATAAAAAGGAACTGTTGGCATGGCCGTGGTCAATCAAATTATCGTGGTCGAAGTTTTCCCAGTCAGCAAAATAGTCGCGGTTTTAATAAACATCGCGGACGAGGAGGGAGCAACTACAAAGCAAACAACAACCAGCCAGGAAAAAGTTTCCACACTACAATTATTGAGAGCAACATGTCAAGCGCAAATGAAAATTCGGGAGCAAACAAAAATGAAATAAATTGGTTGCTGGACAGTGGGTGCACCGATCATATTATAAATAATGATAGTTATTTTGATAAGGAAGTGACATTGAAGGATCCTATAAAAGTTAAAGTAGGTGATGGAAGATTGTTGGAAGCAACAAAGGTTGGTAATATTGTAGTCTCTTTTCCTGTATATAATACCAAGTCCATAGTAACTTTGAAAAATGTTTTTTATGTTAAAGAAATGAAAGCAAATTTATTGAGCTATTCCAAGATTACTGATAATCATAAAATAATATCTAAAGGACAGTATTCAAAAATTTATGAATTTGATGGCACATTGTTAGCAATAGCAAAAAAAGATGAAAGATTATATAAAGTGACCAGTTATGTTTCAAATAAGAATATACAAGCAAATATGACTAAGAAAACATTAACAGTTAAAGAAAAACTGCATCGCACATTTGGACATGTAAATTTTAAATATTTAGATATTATGTGTAAAAATCAATTACTAGATGGAATCCCTCAAGAATTAGAATCAGAATATATGAAGTGTGCTATATGTATTGAAAACAAGATGCATAATTTACCCTTTAAAAATAATAGAAAAAGAGCAGAAGATATACTTGAAATTGTTCACACAGATGTAAATGGGCCTCATAGAACAACTGGATGTAATGGTGAAAAATACTTTGTAACTTTCATTGATGACTATAGTAAATTGGCAAAAGTGTGTTGCATCAAGTCGAAAGATCAAGTACCTGATTGTTTAATAGAATATGTAAATGAAGTTCAAAATTTAACTGGAAAGATGATAAAGGAACTAAGGTGTGACAATGGTAAGGAATACATGAACAGCAAGATTTTAAAATTTGCGAGAGAAAAGGGGATAAAGATAAAATCGTGTCCTCCATATGTACATGAATTGAACGGAACTGCAGAAAGATATAACAGAACCATAATGGATATGGCAAGATGTCTATTAGCCGAAGCAAGAGTCGGCAGACGTTATTGGCCTGAAGTGATTAAAGCTGCAGCTTACCTGAAAAACAGAACATTAACTAACACAATACTGAAAAAAACACCGTATGAAATATTCTTCAATAGGAAACCCTCTGCAAGTGAATTGAAATTGTATGGAAGTAAAGTCTATGTTAGAATACCAGAAGCAAGGAGAACATCAAAGTGGGATAAAAAGGCTGAATTTGGAACTTTACTTGGATATACAGAAGTTGGATACAGAGTTTTGGTGAATAACAGAATAATAGTTGCCAGACATATCGACATTATTGAAGAAGACACTATGTGTGTGGGCTGTGAAGATGAAGACAAGAATCATGATCCAAATGAGAAGCAGCAATCTGAAGATGTGTCACATGAACCGAAAAATGATGATAACTACACAAGCAATGACGACAACTCCAACATGACAGATGATGAGGAAACTAAAAGTGGAACAAGACCAAAAAGGAAGATCAAACCACCCGTTCGATTTGATGAAGAATTTGGATATTATTGTGTCTGTGCGAATTTTTGTGATGCTACAATTCCAGGTAACTTTGAGGAGGCGATAACATGCAATGAAGCAGGAGAATGGAAACAGGCAATGGACAGTGAGATGAACAGTCTTGTCGAAAATAACACTTGGACACTAGTGAGTAAACCAAAGGATAAGGAAATTCTAGATGTAAAGTGGGTGTTTAAAAGAAAACCAGGTAATGTTTTTAAAGCAAGATTAGTTGTTCGTGGTTTCCAGCAAAAAGACAGTATTGATGATACATATTCACCTGTTGTTAAAATGCAAACTTTAAAATTGTTACTTTCATATTCTTGTCAGCATAGTTTAAAAATACATCAAATGGATGTTGAAACCGCTTTTTTAAATGGTAATGTTTTATCTGAAGTTTATCTTAATCAGCCACAAGGCTATAATGATAATTCTAATAGTGTTTATAAATTAAACAAAGCATTGTATGGTCTTAAAGAGAGCCCCCGTGCTTGGTATGAATGTTTTAATGATTATATTGAGAGTTTAGGTTTTCGTAGAAGTAAGTATGATTATTGTCTTTATGTTAAAGCTGAAAATCATGTAACTGTATATATTCTCTTATTTGTTGATGATTTGTTAATATGTAGTAAAGATATTCAGGAAATTAATAATATTAAAAGGCAACTACAGGATAGATTTAAAATGAAAGATTTAAATCAAGTCAAAAATTATATTGGAATTGAAATTGATTACATGTATGAAAAATCAAACACCTTATCGTTAAGTCAAAAGAGTTACATTGAGTCCTTAGCAAAATTATATAACATAGAAAATTCTAAACTTTACAGCACACCTATGGAACCAAATCTTAAACTTAACAAGTCGGATTTGAATGAAAATGTAAAGTACAGAAATTTAATTGGAGCATTATTGTATATAAGTCATGGAACTAGACCTGATATATCTTTTAGTGTTAATTACCTAAGTAGATTTCAAAATTGCTATGATGAAACACATTTTAAATATGCTTTGCGAGTCTTAAAATATCTATATTTAACTAGAGATCTTAAATTAACTTATAACCAAAGTAATAAAGCCAACATTATGAGTTGTTATGTTGATGCCGACTGGGCAGGAGATATTGTAGATAGGAAATCAACTACCGGATTTGTGATTGAATTGTTTGGGAACCCCATTTATTGGAAATCTAAAAAGCAAAATTGTGTAACAAAATCATCTACCTTTGCTGAATATATTGCATTATCTGAAGCTGTAACTGAAGTAAGCTTCTTAAGAAATGTTGTAAATGATGTTTTTATTGAAATTGTACAACCTATTAAAATGTATGAAGATAATTCTGGAGCTCTCGCTATAGCTAAATATGGTAATTTTACAAAAAATTCTAAACATATAGAGGTACAATATCATTATGTTCATGAAAGTGTTAAAGCTGGAGTTATTGAAATTGTCAAGGTAGATTCAGACTCAAACATTGCTGATATTTTTACTAAGCCACTAGGCAACATTAAATTCAGTAAATTTAAAGAAATGTTGAAATTGATATAAATTTTGTTTATGACTGAAATGAGTATGCTATATTACATTTTTTTTAATTTTGGGTTTTGTAGTCTGAAATAATTGTTTTGTTCTAGACGTCAACCGTAATTATTTCATATTGTTGTATTGTTTGTAATTGGTAAAGATAAAAGTAAGGAGGCGTATTAGTTTGTATCTATACTTCTATCTTTACCGTTGGCAACACTACTCTCTCCAGCCATGTGCTGTTAAGATGGTCGTTGCCTCGTATGCACGTTGTGTATGCACGTTGTTATGTTTTCAAATAAAATACTAAAATGAACTTTTGATCCTATTACTTCATTTACTTAACAATATCGATATAAACCCCCTTAATTCTTGCAGAAATCGGAAAATCTTGGAAGGCTTTAAAAAGTAAAAAGAAAAAGTACATACTGAACGTCCTCTTTATGACTAGTTAAAGGCTTTAATGAGGTAAAAACTTATTTATTTTTCCAAGCTTTTTTATCGAGCTACATAAATACAGTTCTGCTTTTTTTTTTTTCATTCGCTTCTCTTCAGTAAAAATAAAAAGTGCAAATTAAAACAAAAATAACAACAACAGTCTCCACGACGAGAAACTTCCGTTACGCCGCGATCGAAATGCATGTAAAACATTCTTCTGATGATTCATCACCCAATTGGCTTTTAATCTTCTAGTTAATACTTATTAAGTCATCCCTAATTTGATCAAAGAAACTTTTAGTATGGTACAACTCATTTCAAATAGGATATTTTCCATATCAGCTAAACAAAATGAGGAGTGATGGCAATAAACCCACAAAGTCGTCATGTAAAGTAAAACGACGCGAGCCATTTTGAAAACGAGTTGTTTTAAAAAATAGTCCGAAAGTTAGAATGAAATTCAAACAAAAATTTTGAAAAGAATGAAAATAAAAGCTGATAATGGAATTTAATAGCGGAAATTTGCAATTTTTTTCTTGCGAATGGTCCATTGAGATGGCGATCGTGATTTGTGCAAAGGGTTCGTTTTTGCGTTTGTGACTTTCAATTGATGGCTATTATTAATGGCCAAAACAAAATGGCGATCATTCTCCCAACGCCACGCCACTACGAATGCTTTGAGAAGCGAGATTCGACGTAATGGTGAGCGTCCTGAGGCGAGACGTTGTTGTCAAATCCACACTCCTAGTCCTCGGACAGCGCGAGTGGAAAATTCGTTTGCGGATGAAAAAAAATTCCCTTCCTTCCTCGCGATCTTTTCGTATTTTTTTCCGTCCTCGAGTATTTTTTAAAGACGGAAATCCGTCCCGTGGACGGAAGTCTTGCACCCATGATCTTATAGCATTTTTGAAGTTTTCTAAAAAAAATCTTGAAAATTCTACTCTCAATTTTTTAAAATGAAGCTTTAAAGAAGTTTTTTTAATAATGCTAGATCATTATGAATTTTTGTTAAATTAAAGACAACTTTTATATTCTGTTATTCTTAAACATTTGTAACCTTCGAGAATCTAGTCATATTTATTAATTGAAAGTTTTCACGTAGAGCCACAATCGTGATGAAACGAAACTTGTTAAAGGTGGCTCAAGATGGCGTATGACCGGATTTGTTCAGAGTTGGAACAAAAGCACCGGTGCTTTCCTCCCTACGGAAAAAGTGGATCAGGAGTGCAAATCGCCCCTTTTTTGATTGATAGACATTGAAGTGCAGTTGCCCCCCCCCCCCCCCCCATCCCGAAGAATAAGAATTAGATAAAGCATTTATGGGAAAACGCGAATAAATGGGATCTCTTTTTTTTTTCTGAAAAGGGTGTTACAAATAATTCAAAGCGATCTTCAAATAATGAAATTGCCCAACCTTCTAAATTTGTGGCTATATCATGAGCAGTGATATAGCTACAATATCAGTCTTTTCCATAAAATTAGGTCCATGTAATGGCATTGAATTTTGATTAAAATAAATCGGTGGGAGTGGACTACAGATCAAATATTGGTACAAAACTTTTTTTCATACTCAATTATGAGCATAATATTGAGTAAATTCCCATAATAGATTACATACAACCCATTCAGCCAATATTACTAAAGATTTTCTCTTTCATATATGATTTATTATTATTTTTAACTAGACAGAATTCCATTTTAAACTATCTGTGGTGACATTAGGGAAATGAGAGAAGTTGAGAATCTCAGCTCCCCTCTGGAAATTCTTTTGGAATTGAAGTGCTAAAAATGCAATTTAGACTATTCCTGGAGTCTCCCTTCGCCAGCAATTTTTCAGAATTGTACTCCTGAAAAGTTTTAGATGATCTTTGGTCTAATTCCTGCACTGCTGCAAGACATCGCAAAGGATAATGTTCTTGAAGGAACAGGTCAAACCGATTTTATCATCGCTCCTTTTTTTCGGGAGGCACTGGGTTGGTAGGGGTTCACAAAATTCAGGGTAAAGCTTGGAATTGAAATTGAAATTTTAATGGGGCATCTTTAATAGGTTTTTAAATGATTTGAAGTGAAATAAATATGGGATCTACAATTACAACACCCAACACTTTCCAGGTGACTTTTTAACTCACTAGGCAAAATTATTGTCATAGTTAATTAAAAATGAACCAATTATCGGTGAGACAAAAATTGATTTACTAGGCAGACAGAATATGATTGGTTTCATAGAAAAATATCATACACACACATATATATATACATGTGATAAATTTATTAAAACAGCATTTTATTGAAACATTTTATACATTATTCTCTATTGTTCAAACATTAATACATTGTATGAGGTGCATCACTTCCAAATGGCAAAGCCCACGATATAGGAATTTTCCAAGTTTCTTCAGAATCTTTTACCTAAATTACAGGAAAAAATTAAGTTATAATGTCTGACCACAAGACTGACAGAAATATATTTCTTGATAACTTTATAAGAGAAGAGCAGTACCTGCTTTAATTGAAGCCACTGGTTAAGGTTGGAAACCATTCGCAAAGCTTCAGGATAATTGTTTCCTTCAGAACAGACAAGTATTAAAACAACTAACGGAACTTCTTTCTCCTCACTGTGAATAAAGTATGAAGGGAAAAATAAGAATGCAGAAAAAAAGTTTAAAAATCTGAAAATTAGGAAGAAAAGAAAACATCTCTAATAAAATATTATTTCTTATAGTTACAATTCTGAATTCTGTTTGATTTTGTATTTTTCTTAGTATTTTATCATAAAGCAGCAAAATCTTCAAATAACTCACTTCATTACTACTATATTTACTACTCACGGGCATGTCAAAAGTGGGAAGAAATATGGTGGAACTTATCAATTTAAAAATTTTAATTTTTTCATACAACAATTATTCTATTAGTATTGATATTTTTAATGCAAAGACATAAAAATAATGCCCAAAATGTTTTAAACTGTATTAAAACTTTCTTATCCTTTTCTTTTATGTACAAAGCCTTCTTAGTTGGGTGCCTGTTTGAAGATCAATAAAGTAGTATATTTATAATAATTGATAACATAACTTGTATATCATGAATATTCAAATTTGTGACTTGAAAATTTGTAATTTTGTCCCAAAAATTGCACTAATAAACATATTTATTCCACTCATTTTCTGAAATATAATTTGTCATTCAAATAGATATTAAATTATAAATAAGAATTATGTTATTAATCTGTTTCCAAAAAAAGAGGGAGTGGAGAAGAAAATGTAAAATTAGCTGTAAAAATGTGTCCGAAAAAAAAAGTAATCAAAAATAATAAAACAAAATTCTTTTCAAAAGTTCATGCATTTATTTTTAAAAAATATATATTGCATTTCATTGAAAGAAAAAAGAAAAGGTAAGGGTTAAGAGACCAGAAGCAGAAATTGCGCAGCACGGCAGCGAGCGCTGCAGATTTATCTTGAAGCTTGCAGATTAATTAGTCAGCTTACAAAAAAATTATAAAAAAAAAAGAGAACTACGTACAACACTTTAAGCATATGTCCACAAAGTTTGCTTTTAAACATGTTATTTCAAAACTGATTAGTAGTGTTATTAATGACTCAGATAAATGTTTACCCTGTTTTCATTAAGTTACATCATAATTAATTTTCAAACATTAAACTGTGTGGTATTATCTTTACTTCATTTTCTCTTAGCTTGCATTCATTGCATGTTCAATTTTAGATTTTGTTAATTTATTTATAAAGTGAATAATTAGAACATTTATTTGTTGTCTGCATGTGTTATTGTCAAGGCTGTAGCCAAAAATTCTTTCGGGGGGGGGGGGGGGGGCTGATTTTGAAACACTAGTATAGAGGAAAGGGAGGAATATATGCTACATTGCGAAAATTTTTGGGATTTCGGGGGGGGGGGGGGGCGTCGGCCCCCTTCTGGATACGACCTTGGTTATTGATATATGTCAACTATTTTAAAATGCATAGTTTGCTACTTTTTATGATTGTAAATTTAGTTCCAAATAATTTGGTGCCGCAGATAAATTTTGACTTCTGAAACTTGTGCGACAGATCGACACAGAAAATTCTGTTATTGGGGTTAAGAGATGAGGATATGCATGCCTATTGGTCCCTCCTTTATACAAACTTTTGAGAGAACTTTTAGAACTCAAACAGTTTCCTTTTTTTTTTTTACTGTATAGTTATAAAATTACTACCTTTTTCACTCAACAAAAAACTTTATTATTAGTAAATATCTTTCATTTTTTAAAATTTATATATGCAAGAATTTAATTTTTCACAGCAATTGAGGTTTGGTGCAATTTTTTTTTAATTTCATTTTTTCTATTTTACATAAAAATGCATACACCAAACAGCAAAATTTCTCATTCATCAATACTTTCCTTTGTAGCCTGGCTTTAGCATAGTGCTTAAGATTATTTCACAAATATTATAAAAAAATCTTGGATAAAGTGGCTTCTAATAATAAAAATACTGCTACTAAATAAAAAGTGTTGACTGGGTACTATTGTAAATGCTTGAACTTACAGGTCTAGTTACAATAATGTCATTTTATTAACAATCAATAAGAAAATTTATTCACAGAATTTTAATAAAAACTGAAAATATTACTTTTTGAAAGAGGAAAATAGGAAAAAATTAACCATTAGCTGATTCTGTCTAGTTGAAAGTTGTAAACAAAAAGAATAGAGATGGAAAAATGGCAGTATTAAAATGTATCATCATTATAATTAATCAGCTGCCGATTATTTGGTATTGGCCAATTATCTTCTGCCGATTAATTGTTACTCGGCAAATTTGCTTATCAGTCGATCCTTAATATTAAAATTGAAAATTATTTTAACAGTTTACTCTAAGTCATTATTTTTTATAGCATCAATATGATAGAGAACACAATTGTAATAATGAAAATAAATTATTGATGATTAATTAAATATTAACTAGTTTTGGTTTTTGATTAACATACATTTTCAGGTGCTTTAATTGTTTAAAAGAAATAGAATTTACCAGTCCTTCAGTAAGTTTGCAGCTATTCCACCTCCAGGTATTAAAGAAGTCTCTGTAGGGTCCACATTACGAGGCAATTGAAATTTCCGCCAAGACATTTTTTCAAATTCACTTTCTTCATCCATTGTGCTTGTAAGTAGATAATGAATAGGTACTCTGGTAGAGAAAGAAGACAAACAAACTAGAAATTATTAAACTTTTGAACTACTTAAGACTAAAAAGCTTTAAAATATAAATATAACAAATAAGTTTATTAAGTGAAAAATTGAAAGGAAAAGAGCAAAAGCTTAAAACTTATGAACTTGAAACATAATAGAGATTCAACAGGTGTCCAGTTAACTTTTGCTGCATCTGGCTTATCTGGCTAACAGTTCGCATAATTGGTACAAGTCAGAAATTAGAACAATCTGGCCTTAGAATTGCACACTGAGAAACAAGGTACAAAGGGCATATTTGAATAATTTATAATAACAATAAATATTTTCTCTTTTTCCTAATTTTCTTTTTCTTTATGTATTCAAAATTTATATATCAAAACATGAACACTTTCTTACGATACATTTGGTCAAAATTAATGACAAATCTACAGAGGCAAAGGTTTCCAACGGTAACAGCATACTACCATTATTGTTGGGAAATTAGTCTTTGGGGCAAAAGAAAGGCTTTGAATATATTATTTTGAAATTAAACATAAGCACAAATTGAATAAGAAAATACTTGCATCATCTGAAAGTTCGTAAATTATGATTCATCAAACAACAAATTGTAGTATTTTTCATTTTCGCTTTACCCTTTTTCATAAGTTAAGGGGACCCCAACCGTTTTTGGGTGAAAAAATTCACTTTTTAAAAATTTTTAAAATTAAAACTAGAACTCTTCCTGGATCATTTGCTGTAAAAATTATGTAAATCTGAGCATTCTAAGTACTTAAAATGATTTTTTGAAAGTTGCGAGTCTATCGAAATTCGGTCTAGCGAAATTGGGTTTTTTTGCTTTGCAAGGGGAAACACTTTACATTTCCTTGTGTTTTCGAGTTTATTTTGATATACAGGCTATCGATGGTAGTGACAGTAACAATCAATGGCATTCATAGCATGGAAATATCGAACTAACAGAACAAAAAGCCCGGGAATAGCGGTAAATTTGAACTTCTGGATTATCGGCTCTCCTGAAAAGTTGCATTTTTTCCTCTTTCGGAACCGTTTTCTCGAAAACGGCTAAATGAATCAATATCCTTTTTTTTGCATATGATTTGGCTATATTAGGCCTATATTTACAACCAAGGGTTTTTCAAAATTTTGAAAACAACCTACAAAAAACAATTTTTTTCAATGTTGTGTATTCACCACGAAAATTTTTAGCTGACCAGATTTTTATAAAGTGAAATTTTTAAATATCCCTGGTTGTGAATTCATTATAAGATGTGACAAATAAAATAAAAAAATAAGATCAATAAAATCTTGAATGGATTATGAGAAAAATGTTCCGGAAGTTATAAAATTGTAAAAAACTTTGATATTGAGTAAAAAAATAAATATTCAATATTTTTGGATACAATTTGGTCTACATATAGAGAAAGACCTACTTAAAAAAATATAAAAAACTGCAAAGCAAAATTCCCTATGGCTGAGGAGTAACGCTTGAAGAAAGTTGATTACAAATTGGCCACCTCAAAACGGTTCGGGTAACCTTACGCCCAACATTGCGTTTTTCACTACGCATGTGGCCTTGCGAGAAAAAAAAAACAAATTAAGTCAATATCGATAAATTAAGGAATCAATTGCATTGCTTTACCATCAGTGGAATGGGGTCGATTTTCTTTCAATAAATAAAGTTTGCGAAAATAATGCATTTACAATTACTTAACTACTGTGACAATTTTGAAATAGAACTTGGATTATCTGCAAATGCACAAGTGCATACCTGTTTTGAGATTAGAGTATATAAATAAATAAAAATGACAATTTTTTATAATAATTACATATTATTGAGTTTCATTTGCTTTTACATTTCTTACAATTTAACTCTCCGACAGGGCCGTATCTAGAGATTTCGGAAGGGGGCGCCCCCCCTCGAAATTCAAATTTTTTTCGCATTGTGGAATATATTCCTCCATGAAACTCTCCTTAACATAAGTATGCAGAAGTCAGAAGGAAACAAATTTCTGGATCTGGCCTTGTCTCTGACTTGCCAAAAATTTTGATTATCGATTGGAAACGGATATGCCGATTTGAAAAGAAGGCAGGCAATCAATATGTTGATTTAGTGTTCATCAGCCTGCTCATGTGAAACTGACTTTTCAAAATTAGTTTCTATTAACACATTATATTGATCTTGATAGAATCCAGAGGATGACTTACAGCTTGCGATTTCCAGTGCAGATCCGAACATAGAAGCAATCATGAGCTCTTTTCAAGCATATGCCTCACATTGACTTCTTATGATGCAAAGTTCTTAAAAAGTATTTTTCATTAAAAAAATTTTATACCCAATGCATTAATAAAGCATTGTTTTATAACATTATGTGTTGATGCATTAACGGATTTTTATGATGTTACAACTTTTATAGCATTTTTATGATGGTTTATACGTTAGCTGCACTATTTTAAAATGGTGTTATTTCAATCGATGACGTCACAACACTCTTTTAAAAACACATTGTAAGAACAAATCCAAGAAAGAATTTCAATTTAACTTTGTTGACAATTAAAAAACACGCCTACTGTCTATCCAGGGGTCGCGACAAAACTTTATACAAAATAGGAGGTCGCTAATGAAAATAGTTTGAGCACCACTATTCTAAAGGACTGTCTTTTTCTTCTCCTTAACTTCTTCAAAGTTTTAATTTAAAAAAGAAATGAAATTGCACGAGAAAAGACGTTAAATACGAGACAGTTTAACCTTATTTTCTATGGGGATCTTCTGGGATCATCGACTTACAGACAGTGGCGTAACTATAGGGTGGAAGAGCTGACCAAATGCCACGAGCCCCCAGCACGAGAGGCTGCGAGCTCAGAAGTAACCTTACATTTTAGCAAAAATTATAAATTTTATATAAGTATTTAAATTAATTAAAGTTAGACACAGTCAAAGACCATATATAAATTCAAATAAATTATTAAGATTTATACGCATACATAAGAACAGGATTAATTTTAGAACGCATCCATTGGTTGCTTCATTTTTTGTTGCGCTACTTTGGTGCTGCTGGCGACATAGAGGGAAATTACTTATTTGTTTTTTCCATTTGGCAACAATCCATTTGTATACTGTTTGAAACAAGTACATATAGGTTAGATTTTTAAAAAAACACTCTAAATTAATACTACAGCAGAAATAATCTTGCAAAATCATTTATTAAGAAAATCACACAAGTTTCAATGCGTAAATATAAAAGTTCTTTTGGCACATATTAGGGATATTATCTCAAATACATTTTTACTGTGTAAAGGTATTTCAAAATGAGTAAAAACAACGTTAAACAGTGCAAGTCAAAGATTAAAATGGTAGACCGACACGACTTTGATCTTTGACTTGAGCCATTTACAGGGGAAGTGCCTACAAATGCTTGTAGTCTGTGAAATGTCTATTTTAGTAATCACAACTTTGAATTTTGCAGAGTTCTTTGGTTGTAAAAAAATTCTTAAATGCATCTATTATTTATACATGAAAGTTTGAAAAATAGTAATTTATCCGAAAAAAACACTGATTTGTAAATTGCATAAGGTAAAGTTCCCTTTTAAAATTCAAAATCTTACCCTTGAAGATTTTCTGCTGTGAAAAATTGAGAAAAGCTGCTGGATAACAAAACAGTTTTCTTGAATTTATGTAACTTGATAAAATTAGTAATAAATTCTTTATACCTGAAAGCTTCTTGCTACAAAAGATAAAAAGAAAAAATTATATAACATAAAATGTAATAACAATTTTGTTAAGAAATACATCTTTCAGAAATTTTATAACAAGACATATGATGATAAATCATAACAAGATTGTTTAACAGTACTCTCAATCTTAAAATCTGAAGATTTTGATTACCTGAAGGCAGTCAGGTAACTGAAATTTACTTTGAATAATTGAGGTTTTAAAGTTTTTGGAAATGCAAGAAAACCTAAATTCATTGGTGAAAGTAAAAATATTTCAAAGTTCGGAAGTTAAAAATAATTTCTGTTCCTATCGAAAACTACTATATTGTCCAAAAACTATTAGGCAAGATGCACACGGACAATTCAATGGCATTTCTGTGCCTGAGCTGGATTGGAAGACTTAATTCACGTGTGAATGTTTTGTGTCTAGTTTTTGAAGTTCTATGAAATTTTTGTCATTGTATGTTTTCTTGGAGATAGCAATATACTCTAGGAAAAGCTGTATTTTCGTACTTAATGCACAAATATGTTAGACCTACAAAAATAAATTATTGTACTCATCCACTGGTAGGTTCAAGAATGTTGGCAGGGGTATGCTTTTTGTTGTGGAAAACTTGTGTAATGTATTTTGTAAAATCAGTTCTGTTTCTTTCATACAGATGTTGTATGCAATAGGTGGCAATGAATTCAGTTCATAAAACCAATCAAACATTTTTCAAATATATTTTTCTTGTGTTGAAAGTAGATAGCTAATATTACAATACATTTTCTTGAGATTAATAAAAATAAATGACATTTAATGAAGAGTAAACAATGTATCGTAAATTAAACATTACTAAAATTGTTTTCAAGAATACAAAAAAAAAAAAAAAAACATACATAATAAAATTGCTGCCCTGAGCAGCAGAGTAAACTTGACTACTCTACCTATTCAGAAATTCTACAGAGAAAAAGAGAGAGGAGATAAAACCATTTTTGGGTACCTATCACCAAGCTTGAAGAAAGGGAAGGGGTGCTGGACATGACCTGGTAAGCTGCCTGTACAGGGTTCACACTGGGGAAAAATACAAGGTGGGATTTTCCTCCTTGACCAAAATTTTAAGTGGGATTTTTAAAGTTTAAGCCCAAAGAAAAAATTTTTTGAGTGGGATTTCAAAAAATATTGCGGGAATCGCGCGATCGCGCGGCCTAGCGTGAACCCTGCTGTAGTAAGTGGAGGTGGGGGATAAGATATGCTTTGCAAAAAAAAAAAAATCACCCTTGGCTCAAGATACAATGTGTTGTACCTTTCGCATGGGTCAGTGCAAAAAGTTTCAGAAGATCATCTACGTAACTTGTTTTTAAAATTGTTGATTTTAGTTTGAGAAAAATTGGATGATAAAAGAATAGTAGGGTGTACCGACTTCTTAAAATGCAAATCTGGTAAGAAAGTAGAAGCTAAAAAGATAATTACCAAAATTGGTATTAAAGTCCCACCATCTTCCTTGTTATGAATTAAAAAAAAAAAAAAACTCTTTACGACAAATCGTTTTCTTCCGGCAAAAAACCATCAACGTTAGTCGCACAATAAAAACTAATATACTACTGAGCTGTTGTCGGGCCACTGATCCGGTCCAGAGGTACTCACCAGCAAAACAAATGCTGGAAAGGAGCTGCAATGGCATTGCCATTTGTGCGTGTTGCCCCATTCAACTTACTGTACAGCTGCCTCAGAACTGTCGTGCCTGACTGCAACTACATCGTCCATGAGCATTGAGCCTTACAGGTAGAGAAAAACTCAAAAATAAAATGATATATTTTATATTACATCCTCTACCTATTATTTAAAAAAAAATTTACTTTTGTTTTAGACATTGAAAATTAATCCGTACATAAATGCTTCATACACCATGAAATAATTAATAACTCCCAGGTTAAAATTTTTCATTGCCATGTTTATGTATAAGCAACTGAATGAGTCAAATTGTTAATTTTGCTCTGCAGTTTTTGCATAAATAGAAACATCAGAGTACAAATCTTCAATAGACTCTCTTGGCTGTTGTACTGAAAAGTTATAAATTATAAGGTATTAAATAATATAACTATAATGTATTTCTAATTCTGGGAGATGCATCTGCCACATTTTTGAAACAAGAAACATTTTATTATGGTGGCAATACAAAAGCAAATTATTACAAAGGCAATTATTTATTACAACAGCAAACATTTTATTACAGTGATTGTTCGTAGAAAATGATCATTTTTATTTAATATCTTCAAATAACATAGTGAGTTTTTTTTTTAATCAAAGACCTGTGTTAAAAAAAGTTCAAAGTTGTTTTCTTAGCATTTCCTATGGATTAGAAGTTCTGACTTCCTTCAAAAACTGCACTCATAAAATATTTTTATTTTATTGAATATTAATTAATTTTCCAAAGGACTACCAGTTTCAATTATTTTTACAAAAAACTTTTGTTAGTAAAAAAAAAATGATTATGTACTAGTAAGATTTTTCTTATACCATCAGATGTTAAAAATTGGAAAATTAAAAAGCATAAATGGAAAAATTCTTTAATTTTTTCAACTTTTCCTTATCTAATAATAAATATGACAAAAAAAGACTTAAAAGAGAAACTTACTAAAATAATAGGAGCTCTTTGCTGCATAATTAAAAGTTTCTTTTCCTCAAACTGAAATACTAAAATGAATAAACATTATAAGTAGCTATTATACGTACATATTTCTGATAATGACACATAAAAACAGTGGTGTAGTCGAGGGGGGCGGACGGCGTCCCCCTACCTTTTTATTTTAATACAAGCGTCTCCCCAAATTTTTTACATTTTAACATAAGCGTCCCCCTGCTTTTGATTTAAATTGCTTATCTTTCTATGCATAAGCGCCCCCCCCCCCCCAATTTCTTTTTCAGGACTACACCACTGCATAAAAATTATACAGTATTAACTGAAAAATGAAAAAGGAAATGCAATTTGACCTAATTAGAGAACAAAACCAAAAAAAAAGCCCCTCACACATATCAGTTGAAATTATATCAAATTGGAAAGTCATTTGATTTCTCCTTCCCTGGATCTTCCTCAGGGTTTGAAATTTATGAGTAAATGGTCGTTTTCCCAACCAATTACCATTTATATATGCTATATGCTCAACATTTTCTGCTGTTTTGCTCACAGACAAACATGGGCTCAACATCTTGATAAAGTCAATATTCCATGATTTATATATGAAATAAAAATAGCAATGCATACATGAGCTTCAGAATTATAACAATGGTGCAGACTGCAATATTGAAATTGGGGATGGGCATTGAGGGGCTTTGGGGGGAGGACTTGGTTGACTGTTTGGCCGATTTGGGGAAGTGTTTTTAGGGAATGTGCCATCTCGCTGAGGGGTGGTGCCATTCCTCATTATAAGGTACATAGGTCAGCATAAAGGTCAAGACTCAGAAATTTTGGAAGTGGCCAGTGGCCACTAAACTTGATTTACTTGGTGGCCACCTATGCGAAGCGGGGGGGGGGGCGACATGCCCCCCTCCCCGCAATTCCTTATGTGTCTTATTTTCAGTGAAGAAAACATAATAATTTGTGAAAATTATTAAGTTTACGAAAAAAAAAAAAAATCTTAAGACTTTCAAATTGGAAAAAGAAAAAACTAGATTCGTTGGCGATGGTAAATTAAGGAAATATGAATTTTTGTGATATAGTTTTTTGTGTTGAATGTAATACAGTACAAAAGATTTAAATGTAAATGTTGGGAATAAACATGCAACCTATTATTTACAAGGTTCCATCATTAGAGAAGCAGAAGCAGTTGTTGATCTAGGAGTATTGATTAGTCTCGACTTCAAGTCCAGCCAGCAGTGTAGCATAGTAAGTAACATAGCTAACAGGATGCTTGGGTTTATCAATAAGGCTATTTCAAACAGGTCTAAGGAAGTTGTATTGCCACTATACAGAAGTTTGGTAAGACCTCATTTGGAATATGCTGTTCAGTTTTGGTCTCCGTACCTAAAAAAGGATATTACCTTATTAGAAAGGGTTTAAAGGAGGGCTACTAAATTGGTAAGTGGTCTTTCAGACTTAGATTATGAGGTTAGGCTTAAAAGGCTCAATATGTATAGTCTTGAACAAAGGAGAGTTAGAGGGGACATGATTCAGTTGTTTAAATTCATTAAAATGGGAAATGTTGATGGACTGCAGCTATGTGCTGATAGTAGAACCAGAGGTCATTGTTTTAAGCTTTTCAAATCTCAGGCTAATCTTGAAATTAGGAAAAATTACTACTTCAATAGGGTTATAGGCAATTGGAATAGTTTACCAGAAGCGACTGTTAATTGCAGCGGAGTAAAAACGTTTAAGAAATCTCTTGATGTTCATTGGGGACTGATAAATTGACTAGGACCAGCCTAGCTGGGCCCTGAGCCTGTTGCTGGTCGTCACTTTTGTATTTGTATTTGTATTTGTAAAATTTTTGTTAATAATAGAAGCAACATATAACAAAAATCCCAATTACAGAAACGAACCTTTTACAAAAAACAGCGATCATAAATACGGACCATTTTCGGACACAATTGTAAAAAAATGTATATTTCCAGTTCTAAATTTGTTTAGTACATTTTATTTTCATTCATTTCAAAAGGTTTTTTTTTCAAACTTTCACACCAGTTTCAAAATGGCGCGACACTTATGTTTTATAAGTTTTTTGCGAAAATGGCCGATCTGAAATGCAAGTGTTGCGGCTATGAGAAAAAAAAAAATCAAGATTTAGATTGTTTCCCACTGTATTTAAAAGATTTATATGGCAGAGAGAAGAATTAAAAAAAAAAAAAAAACCAGCACAATCGGGTAACGTTTTCGCCTATTTTTTCTTGTGAAAGGGAAAATGAAGATTATCGGCCGAAATTCGGTTACTTGAATGCTGAATTCATGCGTTTTTATTGTGCTTGTGTGCATGAAAGAAGCAAGAGTTGTAAATTCTATAGATGTATTTGAAAAGGAAGGATTGCTTTAAAAATTAAAAAAAGGAAAGGTGGCGATCGCTCTTAATTTTTTGAATCGCCACTTTTTCAAACAAGGTCGCCACGTGGCGAGTGGTGACCGCGAATCTTGACCTTTAGGTCAGCACACAAGAATCAGAGATGTACCAGAAAAACAAACAAGCTCTTATATGGAAAAAAAATCCAAATTTTTTCACGGAAAAGTGAAAGAGAAAAAAAGTGATGGATAATTTTTTTCAAAACAAAAGAAACTTTTGTGCAGGTGAATTTAGCAACATGAATTTAGGACAAAAGTAATATTGCAGCCTTATAAAGATAGATGATGTCACATATACGTTTATATCTAGTGTTAATGGAATTAAGAAAATCATGCTTCAATTATATTTCAAAGAAATTTTCGAAAGATTTTTCTCGAAAAATGAATTATTCTGTTTTAGTGCAATACTATTCAGAAAAGTAAAGGTGAGGTAAGGCACATTGATACCCTTCATACCTATTTTCCACTTTCCTCTTTCTTCATCTGCTTAAGACCCATTACAACCAACTAAAACATTGTAAAAATAATAAAGAGAAGGAAAAAAAAAAGCTGCATACTGTCTGAAGCTTATTCTCATGATAAAAGTGGAAACTATTACCCTTGATTTTCATATATATATATATCAGAAATATAAACAGATTGTAATATATATATATATATATAGATAGATACATCGGGAAAAAGAAAACCATGATTGAAAATGGTGAGAAAATGAGACTAAATTATAAAAATAGACCAAAAGAGGCTAATTTTGAAAAATAAAGGAAAGCAAAGCGAGCAACTTTGAGTACTGTAATAACTTTGAAGCATACACCCGGTTAATATAGACGAGCAGGACAACACTGTTCACAAAAAGTTTGCAGACAGTATCGACAATTTTTCTAAAATATCTTTATTTATAAATTTTTACAAGGGAAAAAAACATTTACCCAGTAAAAAAAAAAAAAAAGCTTTACATATCTTTTCATTTCTTTGAAAGTAGTTTATCGTACATTTAAGTATGAATTGTATGCATCACAGTTGCATGGTAATGAAAAATAACTAAATATTTGAAATATGTATCCAGTTTTGTTTCTGTTACTAGCCTTGATTTTGTTGATTATGTAGACGTTATACATGAAACCGGCACATTGATTAATCATGATGTTTTAGCAACTATGTTGGTCACACAGTGTAACTCCACTCATATATAACTTGACGTTTTTGTTATTGATGGTAACCTAGGATTCTGGATACACACAGCATTTTTTTTTCAAAAAAATTTTGATAAATTATTCAAGTTTACAGACAATTTTACATTTTTTCTAGGTTTGATAAAGTATTTAAAAGACATTTTAAGTTATTATTTTCATACTGATTATAACTTTATTAAGGAACCATTTTGCTGCCCAAAAAGACTTTAAACACACCGCTGGATACTTACATTCACAACTTGTAGCTATTCTCAAGCTTTCTGGATCAAAAGGATCAGGGCCTGCAATTGGTAAAATTGACGGCTCTTCAATAAATGCAACATGTTTCACTTCTAGATTATTAAGTAATAAGTCTACAGCAAGTTGCCCAACATTTCCTACAGATATAGAAGGCTGCCAAAAACAAGAATTTTGTTAACATAAAATTTAAGTTTTGAACAAATTAAATGTCTAGCAAGATAACAAAAAAGTTATAATATAGGTTCAAATCCACAACATGTTATACAGAAGTTAACACAAATATGACAGAAATAAACAGGGTTCATGATTTTTTAAAAAAAATCAAAAAAAAAAAAAAAAATCGGATTTTTTTTATTTAAATCAGATTTTTTTTATTTAAATCGGATTTTTTTTTTATTTTTTTAAAAAAGACCGTAAATATTTTGGATATTTATTATGTTACATTCATAGAAACAATATGGCATCTTAATCAATATGCAAAAACACACTTTAAGCTATTTTCACAGCAATAAATATTATTAAATAGTAATAATGATAAACAAATTTTAATACAAATGCATGACTCGAATGAAATTTAACCCCACCAGGAATAATAGTACACTCATAAGTACAGAGAAAATGAACACATTTAATCTGAATTATTTTGCTGTTGAAAGCTGAAAAAAGTACCAATTGTGTGTACTTAAGTTTTACATTGAATGTACTTTAATCATTTTTCAATTTTATAAATAAAAAAGCTCGAAATATTATTACCCATTTCGAAAAATCCTATGCTCACACCATTACTAAAAACGGAAATTTTTTGTTTTAATCAAATATCTTTATTGAAAACTTCTATGATAAAAAAATATTTTAGAAGGAAAAAACCTTAAGCTATTAGGGGACATGGATGAAACTTTAATTATATATATTCTAAATTCTAACAATTGTTTTAAACACTATCATTCTAAGTTACTTATTGTGTGGCATTGATTAACTATTAATTACTCTTTTTAAGGTAAAAAACACAGAATGGTTCATGATTATGTATTATGAATTGTAATTTGAATGATTGAATGAATTATGCTTTGCTGTTAAGATGCTTGAAAAATATTGTAAAATTTAAAAAATATTGTCAAATTAAAAGAATAGTAATTATTTCTAACCTTATGAAATATGTTACACACACAGACAGATGGACCTAGGAAGTTTTGTTTGAAACAGTAGTTGTAATTGCAACATATTTCATTTTTACAACAATTCCTAACATACTAAAATAAATGATTTTTTTGAAAAAAAATCAATTGATTTAAATCAACGAACCCTGGAAATAAATAATGGAAATTATAATATGCACAAGTGATCTTATTATCAAATGTTTCTTTTTTTCTTTGCTTTAGCATTTTATTTTCCAAAACTTCTGATGCTTCAATTGTTCTCTGTTGCTGTATCAATATTTATCAATATTAATTTTTATTTCAATATGGAATCCTGAACTTGATAAATTTGTCCCTATTTTCATATTAACAGGGAAGGTTCTTTATGAAAAGCATATTGTTCCAACACAGTTGCATCGAAATCTTTTGCAAATTGGCAGATTCTTGCAGCAATATCTGAAATTCTTCGCACCTTGGCACTTCGACAACTGTGCCTCTGATAGTCAGGGATCTGGCTAGGGTTCTGTAGGAAAGTTCGCGTACGGAGAATTTTTTTTCAAAAATGCTAAGTAGGTGCCCTAGAAAGTATTTTGGACTCGGGTGGACATCCGCACTATGAGAAATGACTCATATCTATGTTAATATTTGCCCGATTTGCATGTAACTCGCACTTTTTTACTAATATATCCATTGTTAAGCTAATAAAAAGGGTTTTGAGTCCGTTTTAGACTTTGGTGGACATTTTTTACCTGGTACATTTCCCAGCTATGACGTCATCAAAGATGGCGGATGCTCGATCCCTTAAATGGTCATATCTGTGTTAATACTTGACCTATTTGCATGCAACTTGAGCTTTTTTGCTATTATTACCAACATAAACCTAATAGGAGGAGTTTGGGCTTATTGGTACATTTTTTATTTATGGGCCGCCATCAAAGATGGTGGCCCTGAATCACCGAAATTCTCATATCCATGTTAATATTTGATGCATTTGCATAAAAAATTCGTAAAAAGGTTAGGATTAGTACTTACAAGGTGATTATAATGTATTTTAGCAGTTACTGCAAATCAGTAATTAATTTTATTATTTTCTTACATTTTCTATCACTTCAAAATACATAATATCAAAAATGCAAGCAGAGATTGTATTGACACATGCTCAGATTCTCTAAAAAGGATTGCTACAAGTTGAATTTAAATGCTTTTTATCACATTTGCAGAAGGAGCAACAGGATACTTCATTTGCCCGACAAATACAGGAAGATTTGGTACTATTTACCGTTTTCACCTAGTTCTTTAATCCCTTAAAGAACAAGTTTTTTTTATGAAAAACTAGTATGATATCAAATGTATTTTGGGAGGTAACGTTCTCGATTGCTTTTGTCAAAGGTTTTAATATTTACCATAAGTTTTCTAAAAGGCAAACTTATAACTGAGACGAAAAGTTTTCCTCAATGTTTATATATATATATATATATTGCAAAAAGGTCATTCTTTTGATTTGCTTAACAATCCTTTACACAATTTAAAAACTAAAGAACTACTTTCACAAGATACAAAGGAAAATATACTAAATGTCTTTAAATTCAGAGAAGATTTGCATTTTTCACTGCGCAAAACACGAAACGTGGATAAAACAGTGAGAATCTCGAGTACCATCCATAAAACCATGTTGCCAGGATTTCATAGCAACACAACACTAAGTGTATTTGCTACAGGGAAAGGTACAGGGCTCGGCGCACTTTGGAGCCTTCAAAATAGTGAAAAAAATGACCACAGCTTTAAAAAAAGTGACCAAAATAGTGACCATTAAAATGTAAACTTGTGTGTGCGTTTTTTAATTTAAACTAAATATAACTTGAAAAAGAGCAGTTTCGACATCGTTTGAAAACTAAACATGAATAAATAGAGCTTCTACCCAACTTAAAAAAAATAAAAAAATCATAGCCTATTCAAAAACAGGAATTTTTATACCTGTAACTATGTTCATAAATACCTTTTTCAAAACCCATAAATGGGTAAGAGTGAGAGACAAAAGTTATTTTTTTAATTAATTTCTTTCGCAAATTGTTACTTATTTTAAAATATAAATGAATCAATATTTATTCAAATCGGCAGAAATTTCAAAGTTTAACTTATGTTCAACATTGAATAAAATTTAGTTCGCAAATGCTACTTTTTAAATATGTTTTATACTTGTTCAAGGATTAGAAAATTTCACTTGAAATAAATCCAAATTTGATATTTTATCAAAATTATTCAAACTGAAATTACTGTGTTAATCTTCTGTATCATTGTAGGAAACAAACCGTTTGATTATTTGATACTGTTTTTGTAATTTCATGGTAGTAACAAAATCCAAGAAAAATTCCCTGATTGAGCTCTAAAAAATTCCCTGATTTTAGAATATTAGTTGTGATAGTTACACGGTATCACTGTCATACATAATGACAGTATGAGTGGCACAATCAGAAAAATTCTTTACGGGGGGGGGGGGGGGATGCACTATTTTTTTTCCTACCTGAACTTTGTGCAATTCCTTTTGGGGGGGGGGGGATGAAAATAAAAAGCGGTCATAATGTAATTTTCTGAGCAATATATATAATCTGCAACTGCTAAGAATTTTTCAGATCTAAAGTTTTTTTTTAAGAATTTAGATTTCCCCCTCCCCTCTATCATTATTTAATGACTTCTTGATAAAAGTACAATAACTTTATTTTCTCAAGATGCGTATTGTCTTTTTGTTGAGAAATCCCCGATTGAGCTCCAAAAATTTTCCTTTGTGATTGTGACAGTTAGTTGGGGAGTGGGGGGGGGGGGGGGGAATGCAAGAAAAGAGAAATTAAGGTAATTTTCTGAGTGATATAATCTGCAACTGCTAAAAAATTTTGGTCTGATTTTTTTTTCTTTTCTAATTTAAATATCGCTTTATTTTCTTAGGATTTGCTCTTCTCGAGTAAAAATTTTTTAAAAATAATTAAAATCATCATTCTAGATGGGGGGAGAGGTCACGGGCCCTCTAGGCCTCCCCTTCTAGTTGCACCACACTGCAATATCAAACCTTAACTTCGGCACACTCGGGGCACACGTATTTTTATGCAAAATTGCAATGTTTTCTTAACTCATAGACAAAGTAACTTTTTCTGGTTTCTCTGGCAGAGAAAGGGCAAAGAAGTGAAAATAGTGACCAATTTTTTAAAAAAGTGAAAATAGTGACCAATTTTTGAAAAAGTGACTAAAAGTGACTAATGCAAAAAAAAGTGACTTTTAGTGAAAAAAGTGACTCGCGCCGACCCCTGAAGGTACCAAAAGGAGGTCAAGCAGTTCTTTTCACCGCAAGATACAAATAGCTCAAGCTCGTCCATTTGACACGTAAAAAATCTTTTTGTATGAACTATCTGAAAATTGCACACTGGTTTCATGAACTGGGTTTAATGTCAAAGTCACAAAAAGTACATTGGTAAATGCTCTCGAAACTTCGTATGGTGGTACAAGCAATGACACCTCGTTCAAGACTGATTGAAAAACCTGTTATATAGTGGATATCATGAATTCCGGGCGAAAAATTATAACAAATGAAAAAAAACCTTTGGCGAAGCAGTTTCTGCTTTTTCGTCATATATTGGAAGCATCACAAGGCATTGTGGAAGAGTCGATTATGTTTTTGATAGTTATCACAAATTTTCACCGAAAAAGCCTGAAAGAATGCAGAAACATGGTAGCTGCATAGTTATAGATATTCCTGAAATCTCTCAAGACGATCCATTGTCTATGCAACTCAGCAGTTTCTGGGGAACAAATTGATATTACATATTTTCATTGCCAATACCAGTGATATCTTCTTTTATTGAAGCACCATGTAATACCAACTACACATTTAGTGTCTTTTTAGGTGAGGAAGAAGATGAGGTACTATTCAGTTGCACATCTGTGCAGAGAGGAAGACAAATCAAACACCCTGACTTAAATTGTTTGACAGTAGAAGAAGCGGACTTCTGAATGCTGATTCAATCGAAACATGAATATCCCAGTGGATTCACTAAAATTGTTCTCGTTGTGTGCTAACACTGACATCGCGGTGTTAGTCTTGTTCCACTGGTTTACTCTTTATCGACTTGGTGTACAGGAACTTTGGGTACGCACAGGGTGTTGGTAGATTTCTTGCGACTTTTGTCTGTCCATGATATTCACAAAAACGCAGGCGAAAACTTCTTTGTTTCCAGCCATCCATAAGCTATTTGGATACGATTACACAAGTAAATCTGGGGAGGGGGGGAAGCAGCTCTTCCTTGCACATCTGTGGAATATTTAGAACCTTTTGGCGTATCATCTGACAGGAAAACCATAGAACAATGCCTTAAATCTGCAGAGAAATACTTATTGCAGCTTTTATATTCTGTAAATCTTTTGATGAACTTAGATTGTGACTGTGTCATCATGCAAACATATTGATTTGAAAATAGGCCTCCTACAAGCACAAGTGCTAAGGGTCATTTATCGAGGTCATATTTTTAGAGATACCCTCTGTAACATTAGATTGTCGATTTGGTTTTTGACTTGAATCCATGTGAATAAAGTTTTGCCGTGGTAGAAGATGGTTTGTTGCCAGAAAAGAAGTTACAGAAATTTACAACTGATTTTATTGGAGCATGCAATTGTCTAAAATGTACTAAATCTTCCTGTAAGGCAAACGAAGTAACCTGTTGCTCCTTCAGCAAATGTGGTAGTAAGGGTTTAAATTCAAATTGTAGCAATCCTTTTTAGAGAATTTGAGCATTGTTCAATGCAATCACTGCTTGCATTTTTGATATGTATTTATAAAGTGATAGAAAATGTAAAAAATACTAAAATTTACTGATTCGCAGTAACTACTAAAATACATTGTAATCACCTTGTAAATACTAATTATAACCTTTAGACGAATTTTTTATGCAAATGCGTCAAATATTAGCATTGATAAGAGAATTTCGGTGATCAAGGGCCGCCATCTTTGATGACGTCATAAATAAAAAATGCACCAATGAGCCAAACCCCTCCTATTAGGTTTATGTTATTAATAATAGCAAAAAGGCGCAAGTTGCATGCAAATAGGTCAAGTATTAACACAGATATGACCATTTAAGGGATCGAGCATCTGCCATCTTTGATGACGTCATAGCTGGGAAATGTACCATGTGAAAAATGTCCACCAAAGTCCAAAACGGACTCAAAACCCTTTCTATTAGCTTAACAATGGATATATTAGTAAAAAAGTGCAAGTTACATGCAAATCGGACGAGTATTAACATGGATCAGGGGTGGTACTGGCCCTCCCCAAAAAATCCTGAAACTAATTTGCGGAATCTTTAAGGTTGAAACAAGGTTTTAAGCTATTATACGTATGTATACGGTATTATTACTATTTGTACAGAAAAGTTATATTCTGAATCGTCATTTGTCACATAAAAATGCAGGTACATCTTTTGTAAGAATTGAATAAATTTTTATGTATTCACAGATCTATTAATCTTTGAAGAACATTCTGAATGCACTGTTAACTGCATAACTTCCATCTTACAGTTCCAAACAAAATACAGATAAAACCTATGAAAAATTCTTCATCACATTTTGAAAATTAATTTAACATATTTCACAAAATTTTCAAAAAACATAAGGATAGCGCTAAAAAAAGTTAGAAATATTTTTTTAAGATCCGGAATTCCGGACTTAAAAGCCTTAAAATATCCGGAGTTTCGGCCTACGGCCGGAAAAGTACCAGCCCTGATGGATATGAGCCATTTCTGATATAGCGGCCGCCATCTTTGATGACGTCATAGCAAAAAAATGTACCAGGTGGCGGATGTCCACCCGAGTCCAAAATACTTTCTAGGGCACCTACTAAGCATTTTTGAAAAAAAATTCTCCGTACGTGAACTTTCCTACGGAACCCCTGTCAGATCCAGGACTATGAAATTGTAAACCCATTTCACTGATAAGTTCTTAAAGAAATAGTTGTATGTATATATCATATTTAAAGCCTTGGACAATATTTAGTTTGCATTTTGAAAAACTATTACAGACATCTTTTTACATGTTTCTTGTAGTGAGTAAGCAACAGCGACCAACATTTCCTGAATTCAAGAGAAAAGCAACAACCAATGGTTCAACAGTCCAAACAGGTTATACTTTTTCACTCCAACTCCTTTGTTTTAAACATGAAGACTTTAGATCAGTGGTCGGCAACCTAATTGACTGAAGATCTACTTTTCGAGTTTGGCGAACACTAAGATTGACTCGGAGGACCGGGTGCCTACACAATGAATAGGACACGTCGGGACTGCGCCTGTCTTCAAATTATGAGTTAATTCTTGTCCGAACAAGTTTTGATGCTTACAAAATACCTACCTTCGATGCTTATGAAATAAGTTTCTTAAATAATGTCATCTTAACACCGTTAACTCGCATCAAAACAATATTTCCAATACTAATATATTATTTCTTTTAAATTTAATAAAATGCTTTTAGTTTTTGTTTTGCCTTTTAAATAAAACACACATGTGAAATGCCATTACATTAAAAAAATTACATACTTCAATTAACTCATAGTTAATGTGACGATTGACGTTTCATATCATTGGCAAGTTGTTTTAGGCTCGGCAAATGATAAATTAATAAACATTTTCTGAAAAAAAAAATATATATATATATATTCATGTTCGCCTTCTAATTCAAAAGACATTTGTTTTTCTTCGCCCCAAAAACATATTAAACTGCAAAATGCTGTCGTGATCAACCTAAATTGGGCTTGCGCTCGACTGGTCGATCGCAATCGACGGGTTGCCGACCACTGCTTTAGATTAACATGCATTGTTGTATGAAATGGACAACTAGTATAGCTCTATACAAGCAAGGAATAAAACTTGGTCACCTTTGTGAGAAGGAGCTACCTAAGTTCAAATCACTAAACGGAGTTCAGTTCCTGAATTTGTTTTGCTCACAGCATCTTGGAAAAAAGTCTCCCTGCGCTACTCTTAAAGGTGGTACATTGCAGTAGCATTTTGAATAGGAGAAAGCCAGGTAAACTTTTGTCAGGCAACTCCATGATGATTAGGCGACACGTCTGAACAACTACCTCACCGTTTCTAATGAAAATTGCAGAAAAAAATTGAAGTAAAAATTATTCCCTTCCCATAGCAAGAAGCAATTTCGGAGAGCAAAATATAATTTAAAAGATTATAACAGTTAAAATGTATCTCTTGCTAAGTTCACTAGGATTAGTCCAGTTGCATTCTGATTGTCTCTTTGCCTTTGTTAAAGTTATTGTAGAACTCAACATATTTGGGTGAATTTCAATTGAATGAAAGAGCAAAAAATCATACTGACAATTGTAGGAACATCAAAGGTATCCAGCCAACATAAAAATGCTAAAGTAATTATACTATAGTTTTTATGCAAACAAAGGACATTAACAACAGTTCGAATACATGCTATTTTTTAGAACAAAAGTAGCTGTTTTTAATTATTGTTATTTTTTTAACGAAATTAATTTGACTAATTGAATTTTTTTGCTATTTGCATTGGATTTTTATTAATATCAAGTAGAAAAATATTAATTACAATAAGGATATCTGGATGTAATATATTCATAAAAACTAATTAACAGCAAATAAAGAGAAGTTTTAAAATTCAAGTATTACTGTGGACATTGCTTAATGCAATTACATCAGGACAAAAATGATTTGATGACAACAACTGAGTGACTAAAGTAAATTACTGATTTAAACAACGTAAATAAATAACTAAATAAAAAGAAATAATCAATTGTTGATTGGCTGTTGGTTTACGAAACTTATAATGTACTGTTCCAACATCAACTTTTTTCTAAGCATATCCATGCAAGATTTACAATGTCTCCTAAATCTGAGTAGGCATTGATACCTTTTTAGGGGCATTCCACAGTATTTGGTTGTTTCGGACTCTACACTTTACAAACATATTTCCTTAACCATTTGCCACTTAGTATAAATAATCAAATCAAAATTGATGTATTTTGGTGCTTTTATGTATGATGCATTATGAGATACAAAAAATTGGTATTTATTTTTTTAATTTGCCACAATATAATGAAATATATTACCTGTTTTGGACTCTACAAGCAATGGACATGAAAATTTTAGATTAAATTCAGCTTCAATTTCTTCTGAATTTTACAAACATTCATAGTTATTGGACTCTGTCTATCACATACCAATCCATATAGAATACTTAAACACAAAAATATTAATTAAAAAGAACAACAATGTTTTTTTAAATCAAATATTTGTCGATCAAGTGCCAAATGTTGGGAGTGTTTCGGACTCTACAGATTCGTCCTTGCATGTGTCACCCAAGCTAAAGTGGGTTTGTAGTGAATATTTACAATAACACATATACATAAATTTAAAAAATATTTATTACAAACTATTACATACATAATTACATTAAATTTATTATTATAATTAGTAATTATTTTAGTTACTTAGGTGTGGAACACCTAATCATGTTTCCTCCAACTAGTTTTTAAACTTCTATGTCCCTGGCCTCTTGTAGAAATAATAGTAAATAACAATAACTTATTATTATTGTTCAATAGTTGCTATCTTTGATGCAACTTTGGTGTCTTGATCATATGCAAAGAAACATGCAGCAAAATCAATTGGATTCGAGTCTCCTGGAAGAACAGCCAAATGAGTGCCAAGGGCAATTTCCTCCAACTATTTTCTCCACTGCTTTGAATTTATTTCTTGCAACAGGTTTAAATGAAAACTTTACTTGTAATTTTATTTCTTTTAACATAACTTTATTTGTCCTGGCCACCAATCATTATTAAAAAGAACTGAAATCCAAGTTCCTTCTCTTAAACTTTTAGATTCTAAAATGTTTGCATTAATGCTAATAGATCCCTGAGTCTTATTAATATACTTAGAATTTACTTCTTCAAAAACTTCACCATCTGCAACATAGAAATAGTGCATCATTCGCATGTCAGGTATTGAATTTTGATGTTTTCCACCTTTCTTCCAGCCTGAATTTTACAGCTGTTTACAGGTAAAATTTAATCAAAACAATTAAACCAATAAAATATGTATGCAATTCTATATTCTGCAACAAAAAAAAACTAGTTATGTTTTAAGTTATAAAAATTTAAGAAAAAAAACAAAACCTATTGTTAAGCTAATTTAGATATTGGTGTTTTGTTAATAAATAAAACATTGCTTACCATAATACACAGACTACTTTCCAGCGAATTAACTGAAATTTATAAAAAGAATGAGGTATATCTATAAAAGCTTATAATAGCATACCAATCATGGCAGCCATCTTGAAAGAAGTCTTGCCGGATGTAGAGTCCGAAACAGAAATTCATAATTCCGTAAAAATTAGGTGGCAATATGATACATGATTATTACTGAAGATTTTTATTAGACCATGCATGGAGATAGAAAAAAAAAAATCATTTTGGCAAATATAAGTACATACTGAAAAACAAAACTTTTCAACCTATTTCGTTACGGACTCTACAAATACAACTTTTCACAGTCAATAAGTCATATCAGAAAATATATTTTCAGTAAAAATTGCTGTTAGTAATATAAAGATGTCTTTATTTTATGTGTCTGAAAAAAAAGTTGGGTTATAAAAGTCATTTTAATTCATACAGGGGGAAAAAGGTAATGTAGAGTCCGTAACAGATAAAGCAGGTTTCTTCAAGTTTAGAGTACAATTACACGAAAACTATGAAATAAATAAGCAAACAGATGTCAGAAATATGTCCTCCAGAGTATGCTCTTTCAATGTATGTAATTATTTTTTAGTTTTCATAAATTTCGTTACGGACACATTTTGTCTTAAATACTGTGGATTTAACCAATTTTCAGAAAATTGTTTAACCAAATAAAAAAGAAAAAAAAAATAAATTAATGAAATAAAAATAAAATAAATAAATAAAAAGTTTCTTTTTAAACCCTTTTTGCATATTTAAGGAGAATAATTTCTGTATATTTATAACAATACAAAGTGTTGATTGAAAATAAAGATGAATTTTTAATATATACACGAACAGGGAACTTAGTAATTTTGATAAAATTAAACAACTGATAACATTAAAAGGTAACATCCACTGCAGTTTAATATTTTAAATTTCTCATTGCCATGACGCAAGTAATTTGAAGCAGGTGACTGATTTTTTTCAGAGTTTTCTTCAAATAGTTTCATTTATACATTGTTGATCTCAATATCAATGATTTGAAAATTAGTCGTCATTAGCAGTGGCTTAACTAGCAACCCGCAGAGCCCTACGACTGCGTAGCAACACTAGGAGGTTAAAGGTTCTCCCCTAAATGATGACGATTAGAACAATTATGGATAAAAAATAATTTGGGGGGCTCACGCAAATCAAGCTATGCCACTGACCATTAGCAAAATTATCTTGAAAGTGCACTAAAAAATAAGAAGGGATAAAACTGGATGCGGGGATTCCAATACAATTTTCTCAGATCCCCTCCTTGAAAAATAGATGGGCTGGAGTCTTCCGCCCACGGAAGATTCGAAAATGCCCGGTGAAAACGTGAAAAAACAAATCTTTCACTTTAATACAAATTTAAAGATGTTATTAAAAAAATATCCCTTCCAAAAATTTATGATGCCCTCCAAAATAAAGCTTGGAGAGGAGTATCCCCTTAATTGAAAATTTGAATTTTAGCCTCTGATTGACTATTAAACTTAGGGGGCAAAAAAGAAAAGAAAATAAATTAAGCTGTATATATCAAATACCACAAAGCTAAATTGTTCATTCAATCCATTTAAAAAGTTAAAAAAGGAGCATACCAAAATGAAAGTATAATCCTCGAAAATAGGTTGCTTGTTTTCATCCCAAACTACTGACATTTTGGTGAGCATAAAAGTAAATGTATTATTGAATTGTTCCTATAAGTGCATTAATGAAATTTTTAGCACTGTCAGACTTTAAATGCTAAAATAAATACTTTTCGATATTCTCATTCAAAACAAATGCTCGATTTTGTTGTTGTCATTCTTCACTTTTGTCATGACCAAAGAAAGTTACAGTTAAATTAAACATAAGTAATAATACTTTTTGTGAGGATTGGAAATATATTACTTTTCTACGATTCATTTAAAATAATTTATTCTAAAGATCAAACAATGCCTTTAGAAAATTTAGGTGCATGCAGTAAAGTAAAAATTGCTAATTAAGTATTTCGCCGAGCATTTTAAGTACTAAACGTGAGGGGAAAATCTAATTAATTCGTTTCTTTAAATAAGATGATAATTTTTCACTTTTCATTGGAGTTTTCGAAATTTCTCTAGGTTTTATTTAGTATCTCATTTATATTTCGAAGTAACTCTCAATATTATTTATCAAGAATTTGTCTGTTAAAGTAGGCGTTACGTAATTCATGGTGTTCCGTGTACAACTTTATAAATGTTGAGTGGTGGTGTTATCATTAATTTTAATTGTTTCACGTCATGATATATTCCCTTGGTTCCTGTGGTAGTACATAGCACTAATGTTTATAAAATGCCAGTCGATTTTCGGGATTGCTTTTGGGTAATATTATTTTCATTAGTTATTGTAAAAGTGTTGAATGCTTCAGCCGCTTTAATTTTGTTTATAGTGTCAGCTTCATTAAATACCCATGTGTCATGCAATAGCTTCAAACAGTAAATACTCTCGTTCAGTTGTGAAAATACTTTTATTTTATATTTACACATTTTTATTATTGTTATTCAATGCTTCGCATTACTTATTATTTTAATAATCTGCAAAGACTTCCTCTTTTCGTGACCCTGTGCTTATGAATTTGACCTTTTGCTCAATGCGCTTTTATTTAAAAATAATAAAAATCTTCTAGCTAACTGGAATTTTTCTTCTGAACGAATGCGTGTTGCAGTGTATTGTGATGACAAAAACGTAGATTATAAAATAATCGCGTTTGTTTCATTGCAATATTTTGATCTGTCAAATGTAGTGTGAAATACAATGCTACTAGAGTTGAATTTATGCTGATATTCAGCGTTATAGTTCTTCGCTAATAAAGGAGGATCTAGCTTAATTGCATTTAGTGTTCATTTGTATAAAGTTATGTATAATTTATTTAAAAATGCCAACTGGGAAAACAGTTATAATGTAATCGCATAAAATTGTGTTCATGTTGTGTATGAAGTTTTCCATTATTTTTTCATGTATTTATTTGTTGAGAAAGGATCATCTACCAATATTAAGCTGAAAATAAAACTATATATGTATGTCAGTCATTCCACAGTATTTGTGTTACGTACGGACATTACACAGTAAAATGTTGGAGAATTTATGTATTTTTAATCATTAAAATGTTACTGAAAAGTTTAAAAATTTTTAAAGTATATTTTACTGCCCTAGAGCAATGTTAGTATCCAATTTTTTTTAAATACTACTGCTAATATTTATTAAAAAAAATTTTTTTTTAATTATGTGCTTAATAAATTTTTAAGTTTATGTATGGGACATTACAAATGTGCTGTACTAATTTATTCATATTTGTAATTTGTTTTTCTTTTATGTTATAGCACTTATTTTTTTGTTTTCTTGTAAATCTTTGCATTGCATTTGCCATGTTTAGTGCATTGCTTTGCCTAAATACTATGATTGGTAAATTTTATTCAACTGAAGATTCACTATTTATTTTAAAATGTTTTGTAAAAATTTATTTAAGTTTTTTAAATAGTTTTGGTGTTTAAGAATCCTTATTTATGAGATTTTGTTTTATTTTTTAGTATTATTTTTGATTTAAATTAAGTATTTTTTTGCTGTCTGTGTATAGTTGAGTTATTGTTCCTTCAAAAATCCTGCTCCCCTTCTTTTCTTTCTTTCTTGAATTTAAAATTTTTGCTTTTTTAAATTAAAATATTTGTTTCTTATTTATTGTTATCATTGTTACTTTTAGGTTTCCAAAAAAAAAAAAAGTTGCTTATTAATTTTGAGACATAATCATTCTGAAATGATTTTTCAATACTTTTTATTGACATGTTTAAATTGATTAAGTTGCAGTTTCAATTTCGATTTAATTTGAATCAACGTTGTTAAAATAATTTAAAATTTATTTTAGGGAGAAGGAAACCATGGGTTTGATGTATTGTACCGTAACATGAAGTATGGATACATTGTAACTAAAGATTTGGCAGAATTTTTCAAAGAAAGGTGTGTGAAGAGCTTAGTTGTTATTTAGTATAAACTAAGTTTGTATTAAAACAACTTAAATAAATAAAATATCATTCTTTTATTAGGTCAGTTATTGAAGAAACAAACTCCAAACTTTTGGCCAAGTTAGCTAAGCATGCTAGCAGTTGCTGCTCACAAGGGTATATTCCATCTGTTAAATACTGAATTATGTTTTCAAAAATATATTAAAAGTGTTATAATATACAAAGTGTAATAATTGTAGTATATTGATACTTTCTGAACTTTGTAAATTTTAGTGAAAATAGAAATGTTCTTTCTGGTTATTAAAGTATAACAGAAGGGTATTATACAATATTAATCATAATATATTTTTCTGTATAAAAAACACCAACCCCCCCCCCCCCTTTTTTTCCTGGGATTTAATTGGATTTGCTTCTGAGCATCTTTAGTCTCTGAAACCTTGGTTAAAAGCAAAGTTATGTTATACAAATTCAAAATATATAAACTTTTCTTATCAGTATGTATTTTATATCTATCAAATGATGACCGTGCATGCATGAAGTTTATCATTCATTCCTTTTCTCCGATTTGAGTCTATCTGTATGATCAAAATATTGTCTTGTCTGTCCTTCACATAATAGAAGCTCCACAAAAATTTCGCTTTCAAAACTGGACTTTTCAAAGAACATAATCTTAAAAATGAAGAATTTATAAAATTACCAAAATATTCCTGAGCATTTAAAGAATGTCTTAAAGTGTTTTTTTTTTAATATATCATTTTTTATATATAATTTAAAAAAGGGGGTTAGAAGCAGTGTCTCCTTGGGTCATTCACTTTTTGAAGTTTGAAAGTTTTGCACTTATGGGAAGTAAACTATGTGCACTTTTAAAATTGTAATAAAAAGTTTTTAAATTTATTACAAAACATAGCTATTATTATTTAATCAATCAAAAGGAAAATAAAAGATAAAAGTCGCTTTGCAACTCTTATGCCTTTTTTGCCTTTGAGAATTTTTGATGATGAAAACATAGAGCGATAGATAATATGTAAATAATCATAAGGTTGGCGTGCGAAAGCATGCTGGTGGCTGTAGCCCCTTCTTCTCCGTCATTGGCGCATCAACCGAGGGTGGGCCATGGCCTTCTTCAGAATAGAATTCCAGATTGCCGGATTCTTTGGCCGTAGCCCCTAGTTGAATAAATTGTTGCACAGTTTATTAGCAGTTAAAATATATTGCAATAAAGTCTTAGTTTAGAGCTAGTGTTTAAATGATTTAGAATTGAGGGTATTGTTTTAAACATAAATTATAAAGTATCAAACTGTGAACAATGATTTTGTTTCTTTTGCCCCTTCGTAGGAGTTTTGCCCCATTATGGGCTATTTTAAAGACATCCACTGAGAAGTTGGCAACACTCCACATGCAGATGGTTCAGAGGTTTCAAGAGCTTATTAAAGATATTATTAAATACTCTGAAGATCAACACAGGAAGCATAAATTAGTATGTAGTATTTCAATATGTTTAAAAATATATATTGATGCATTGATATTGTCAAAGCTGTATTGCTTGTCAAAATGCATGCATTTCACTTTTACTGTGTATGTACTAATAGAAGTAAACCTGTATTGCATTATTATCAACTACTGTAAAGGCCCTTTTTTTTCGCGGGCCGTAATTTTCGCGAAAATGAATATATCTGTGATTTCGCGAGCTGAAAATTTCGCGAATCTTGTATTTTGATTTTTTATTATTATTTGAGGCGGGAAAAAAAGTATTTCACGAGGCTTAAATTTTCGCAATTACGACGCGCTTGTGAAAATCGCGAAAATTAAAGCCGCGCGAAAATAAGGGCCTTTACAGTATGTTGCTTGAATCAATATGTATGCAGTTTTTTCCTTAAAATTTTTCTCTAATTTTGTTGAGTATTCACTGCAGTATTTTCGGAAATACTTATGATTTATCTCTGTCTGTTTAAAATTTTAATATTTATATTTTTTGATTTTTCATTATTCAATCATTTTTGTATTAAATTTGTAAATGCTTATGTACCAGTTTTTAACTACAAGCGTAATCTTAAACAAAATTTCAATAAATAAGATAATGCAATATAATAGTGATCCAAAATATAGAAAGAAAGAAAGAGAAATAGTGTAATATGAACTACAGTTATTTGCAATATATAAACATGTAAGCAAAAATATTTAAAATGTATTATGTCTAATTTGCTGAGGTTTTTTTATTTCTCTGGTTGAAAAAGAAATTCACTTATATTTATGTATTTGAGTTCATTAACATCTCCATTAATTTTTTCTAATATTTGACTTACTAAATCCTCATTCCTTTGTTACATTTAGCTTGTTTATTTCAACTAATCATAATTTCTCTTTGCAATAATAATAAGTGAAAAGAAATAATGGGAGATAGCTTTGTCATTTCTGTAGACAGTTTTTGAAATTGAAGTTACCAAGGCGTAATTTTAAGCTATTTTTGGCAACATTGGATATGGTGGCTCTTCCTGGGAAATTTCCCACACTGCCCTTCTAAAAAAAAAAACAAATTAGGAGGGCTCTATTTGATAATATTAAGGAAAAAGAGGGGGGGGGGGATGGGGCAGGTCCTTTCTAAGATCTTTTTCGAAACTGAAGTCGATTTTAGGCAATCTGTAGTGATGTTAGGGGTAGAAGTGGGGGATTCCACAGTTCTTCACCAGAAATTTTTTGAAATTGAAGCCTTAAAAACTCACTATTAGGCTATGATTTGGGGCATTAGGGGGAGGGTTTGGGCCACTTCCAGGCATTGATGTTCTGAAAACGCAATTTCAGGCACTGGTCACATTGGCTGCACACTTGAATTTGTTGCCCTTGTAAGTTACCACCCATGTCACAAGGGCCCCAATTCACTTCTTATATTCGGCACTGTTCATAATGCCTGGGGATGGCTGTCCCCTTCTTCTAACGTCCTAAATCTATTCATATGACAAAAATAACTAAAACTAATAATGAATATTATAGTGATCACAAAATATTTAGCAATCATTTGGAAGTTATGTAGCTAAAATGTATAGGGATAGGGACCTCAAGTAACTTTTAAACTTTTTCATTTTAAAAACTTTGCTTATATATGCTTTACTTATAGCGTAACATGTTCAAAGTTATAATTTTTATTCCATAATTTTTTTATTGATCAAAATGGGTTTTTTTCATATTTTTTGGGGAGAAAATCAATCTATTTATGTAATATTCTTAAATATGAAAAAGATTGTATGATATATTGGTGTACTAAATTGCAGTTGTTTTTTATGATGATAAATTACAAGAAAAATAAAATGCAAAAACTGTATGCATCTTTGTGATTTGTTGTACAGTGGAACCTCGGTAGCTCGACACGTGGATAAGTCTACTACCTCGGTAAGTCGACATTTCAGTACCTTATGGTTGGCCCAATGCTAATTGCAATGGGTGAAAAACTCTAACTCGACACACAATTTCAAGGAACCCCTATAAGTCGACCTCCATTTTGTATTCTTATTTACGTTTTCTTCCGGTATTTTTTCACGGTGTACAATTCTCAGAATTTTACAGTGATGTTTCTTTGTCCATAAATCAATTCTTTTGTCGAAAGTGTTCCTGAAAGATTCCCCTATTCCCCTTGTACTCTGGGGAGTCAGAAACCCAACATCCAACAATAAGCATGCTCTTCGTAGAGGTGGTCAAGGTGACCTCTCTTTATCTTGTCAGTCACTGCTTGAGACTCCTCCAGTCTATGAAAAGGTGCAAACATGCTTCACGCATGCGCTCATGCGACAACACTTACAATCACTAAAAGCTGAAATAGCCGTGCTTTATGCTTTTTGCCATTTGCTCTGATCTTTGTCAATCAGTGGACGTGTCCGCAATGGCTCCTTGTAAACCGACTACTTTAAGCTTGAAATCGAAAGTAGAAATTGTAAAAAGAACTTGAAACAGATAGGACTCGAACTGATCTAGCTAAAGGATATGGAATAGCTCGAAACACTATATCCACATTTGTTAAAAACAAACCAAAATTATGGATTTTTTCCCATGAGGTATTTTGAGTTGATGTACAATATGTTTATATATTTATTTAATTGTAATGTATAACTTTTTAAAGTAATAATAATAGATAAATAATAAACGGGGATAATTTACTCACTGGAATTGGATTTTATAATTTGAATGGCAAATAAATAATGCAAACCAATATTAGCAATTGAAATTACGGAACATTGGTAACTTGACACCCGCTTATCTCGACATGTTTTCGTGTCCCCTTGGGGTGTCGAGTTATCGAGGTTTCACTGTATCTCAAAACTATTAAAAAACAACTGTGCTTAGTTTTTTTTTTGCTCGGACAAATACAATTTGATTTTTGTGAAAGACTGGTTTTTGTAACTGGGTTGAAAAGTATGTTTTTGTCGATAAAACTGGCCTGTAAGTCATGGAAAGTTACAGGCAACAGTTGTTGAAAATCATAGAAAGTCATGGAATTGAAATTGAAGTTTAGCAGTTACCCTGCATTTAATTTTTAGATATGTTTGAATAATTAATATTTTCATGCTTTTAAAATAGCATTTTATGTTTTTGTATTGTAATAGTGCAAGGAAGAAGAATCTGGAACATTGGATATAGTGCAAAGCATTCAGCAAACAACTATTTCTCTGCAAAAGGTATTTTTTTTTATACACATATAAAGAGCTTATTTGTGTATATGCATGTATGTTCACGATACAAAGCCACACCAACTGACGGATTGAAACGAAATTTGGCACAAAATTCAATCATCCCCTGAGAGAGAAAATTCACAAATTTGAATTAGCTTTATGTTTATTTAAATTTAAAATTTTAGGATATCTCATCGAAGAAATATGTCACACCTTTTCTATGTTTGCAGCATCATAATCAGGATTTGGTGATTTAAGTCAAGCGATTTTTTTAAAAAAAATCATTGATTAAAACTTAAAATCATTTTTGAAATTTTTTTATCAAAAATTGATTTTGCAATTCATTTTTTGATCAACTGTTTTTTCACTTGCGACCGAACTGTTAGCTACCTCTACTGTATAGGAGTGAAGAAAGATGTGTAAGCATTTGTTGATATACTTAATACTGTAAATTGTTTCCAAGTTATGTACATGAAGTATGTTTAGAAAAAAAGTCAATTTTAATATTTTTTATCGATTTAGTCCCTCTCCTCCATATTTTCTCTGGACCTTCTTTATTACTTTTTAATAAAGTAAGTTTATAAGAGTAACTATTTAAGGTTCTGAAGCAGTATATATTTCCCTGTAGGAAACTACACATGAGATGATTTAGTTAAAAGACTTATGATAGTTAGTTAATTCATTATCAAGCATTTAAGTACAAATGGGAGTTTTTACTTTCATTGACTAGTAATTCTATAAAACCTTCCTTACTTTCTATAAGTCAAATTATTTTTCTTAGGAATGCTATTTAAACCAATTACAACTGATTTAACCCCCTCCACTCCCCCTCCTATTTTTTTCCCAAAGATTTTTTTTTACCAACCCAGTGTATGACAGTTCAATTGTGCTAAATGTTGGATTGAACACAATGGTCTGACACAAATGCATATTCTCCATGCTATTTTTTGTTGTGGTCTGTTCCAGTGATGATACTGTGACAATAACAATCATTACTTTTTGTTTGTGAATCTCATAAACTTTTCATTTTTTAGCAAAAAAGAAAAAAATATCTGTTTCTGCTGAATAAATTTTGAATTTTATTTTAGAAACATCAAGCAACATTTATATTCTTGTTGCTTTTTTTAAAACGCAGTCTTAAGTTTTGTATAAATTTGTGTATGGTACTAATGATCATGACAACTTTATACAATTGTCATTTTTAGCAACATATGCCCCTCCTTAAACTGCTATGAATGTTATTTTGTATATATAATATCACTGTATAATTTATATTGTATGAGTTTTTTTGCTGCATTTAAGCTTTCTCCTGAAAGAATTATGTTTTCTTCTTTGCAGGCAAAAGAAGCTTTTAATGCCCGATCAATAGAATATGAAAAGCTAAAGAGAGAAAATGCTTCACTGAAAGAACTTGAAAAAGTATTGTTTAAAGAATTTTAATTGTGCATCACTCATAAGCTATCCAAAAATCATTGACTTTTTGCAGTGCATGAAAATAAATCTGTTTGGCTAATATGGTCAATTCCATGTGGCAAAAAGCTAATGAATTTGTTTAAAGTTTCATAATTGACATGTTTAGCTTTATTTTTTATTATATTTTCGGATAGTGTAATGATTTTTGTTAAGGTTTTGAGCATTTCTAAAACTAAATTGTTTTAGAAGTAATTTGTCTTATGTTATGCCAATAATATAATATATGCTGTTATTTTGATTTTATTCTATTATTGTCATTATTATTAATTTATTTTTTTGGCAGCATAATACATTTTTTGGTGATAACTCCGAATGATTTTCTTTCTCTCTTTTTTTTAGGCTGAATTAAAGTGCAAAAAAGCATGTAAGTCTTTGTTTTTTAAGAACTTTTACATTTCTATATAAACATGCATTAAATTATTAAATGTGTGTAAAATAGATGAACAATATAAGTCATAGATCCCATTAGAAATTAGATCTCTAAGAAACAACTTTTTTCAGTGCATAAAAATTGAGCGTTTGACAAAACTGAAACCAAATGAAAGATTTTTGTGTGCAACAGAATATCTGTATTCATCGATTGAAAAGCTAGATAAAAAAAATTGCAGAACATATATGTATATTTGTATTGGTCTAAAGATATGTTACAAATTGTATAGTCCATGTGTATAGAATAAAGTAAAATTCAAAAGGCATGAATCTAGCTCATAAAGTTTACACGTACTGTTATTAGAGAATTGAATTGGTATGGAGGGGTTGGGGGCAGATGCAAATTCTATTGTAGATTTTCAAAATGCTTGTATCATTTTATTTGCTTTTTTCTACAATTTGAGCATTAGAGAAATTTTCTCTTAAACAGTAAATGTGATTGAAAAAAGATAAGACAATATTCATCTACAATTTAAGAGTTGGTTGCAAAAACGAAATAAGTCCATGCTGACGGAGTCCGTAGTTATAATACTATCTTGTTTTAAAAAAAGTCTTTCCAGGCATACTATTTCACATTAAACTTACTTAGTTTACATCAAATACCTTAATAAATTACTAGTAAATAGTAAATCATTAAATTATTCTTGTCAAAGAAACATTTCTTCAAATATTTTTTAAATACTATTTAATTTCATGTTCCTGTATCATTTTTTTTTATTTCTTCCTACAATTTGAGCATCAGAAAAAATTTGTTTTAAATGGTTAATATGAGTGAGAAAAGGTGTGCACTATTCATCTTCAATTTAAGTGTTCTTAAAAACTAGAAATAAGTCCATCCTGACTGAGTCTATTGTTATAATACTATCTTGTTTTAAAAATTCTGGGTATATTATTGCACGTTAAATTTATTTGGTTTACATCAAATACCTTAATAAATTATTAGTAAATAGCAAATTGTTAAGTTATTCTTTTCAAAGAAACATGTTTGAAATATTTTCTTTTAAATAAATATTTTATTTTAAAAAAGCATTTTAAAAATCGGATAAGTGATTATTCGTCAAAATTGACAAAGCACCAAAAAGTTCATGACCGAGGAAACACTATGCATTTCCCTCTTTTTTTATTTATTTTTAATTGAAGAGATAATATTTCTAGAAGAAATTCTCTAATATTCATGCCCAAGTTTTTTTAAACCTAAAATCTGGAGATATTCTGGATAAATCTGGAAGTGTGGAGAAAAGGAAAGGTAAAGTTTAAGGACTCTGGTCTTAACTCCAGAGGGAAACTGTTTTGATATTTTCATTTACTATATTCTATATTAGTAAAAAATAAATAAATTAAATTTTAAGCTTGTTGAAATTTTGTCTGGAAGCAAAGTAAATCCTAATTCTGTTACTATGCTCATGACTCATTGTTCACTTGTGTGTGTGCATGGATAATTGTTAAATAACAGATATATTATTTCGAAAATTTGCTCTTCCTTTAGGTGAAGATTACAAGACTTACATAGAAAAATATTCTGCAGTTAGGGAAGATTTTGAAAAGAAAATGATGACATCTTGTGAGGTTTGTTTCTGTTATTTTATTCTCTTTCTTTTTAAGATTAGTTTTCATTTGTTTTAAAATTATTTTCTTGATAAATTTAAAGTTTTGCAACTGCTTTGAAAATACAGTAGAAGCCCAATATAACACCGTTTGGAGACATGTTTTACACCTGCATAATAGCTTAACCGCGGTATATCGGAATGGTGTCAAAGCTGTGACCGACACTGATACAAAATGATGAAATCACTTACCTGCTTTGTGAAATGTAATAAACTTTATCACTCTCCCCATTGAAAACAAAGTTAATCTTACACTATCTTTAAAAAACACCCTAAGTTTTGTTTGGAGAACAGAGTCATTTTGCTTCCTTTTAGCATATTGTCTCACATTAGTAAAATGGAGTAGATGAGCATTATCTGAACCGTTTTGCTTCTCCATCTACAAAACTTCCTTCATTAAGTGTAAAATGACATGACTAACATCTGGAACATAGTCTTTCATTATCACATAATTTTCAATTTCATGTTCATCATCTTACTCACTGCAATTTTTATGCCTTGCAGCATCAATGATGTTCTGCTCCGTTATGACCTCTGAAATTGGTTCGCTGTTGTCCATTTCTATCCAGTAATTCTGTCCAGTTTCACTGAAATTTTAAATGCAAAATTTATCCTAAAATTGACCTTTTTTTTCGAGGGACTAAACATTTCCCCACGTTCAATTCGAATTTGCTGTATATCAGATCGCATTATTTTGGGCTTCTACTGTATTAAGTTTTTAAATTTTTCTAATTAAATTTATTTGTTTAAAAATGAACCTGAAAATCTTCCGACTTTTTGTAAAAATAATATTGTAAAACATACTTTTCTATGTAAGTTATTTATACTTAATTACATAATAAGTAATTTAATAAGAGCTATATTTAGATATATTTTTAGAATTGATATTCTTTACGTTACATTTCTAATCGTTAAGTTATAAGCACTTATAGTGTTAAATTTATTTGACAACTTTGTTTCAAAAGACTCCAGAGTTTTAAAAGTAGCTTCAACTTGACCATTGGCTATTTGTGAAGAATCAACTATCTTACCTTTGTGCAACATTAAAATAGCCTAAATTAAAATGTTTTATTTATAAATGGTTAACATATTTACAGGTGATATAAACCTGATGAATTCACAATAAATAAGTAAAGTAAACTCTCAGGTAAACTATGTATGCGTGTAAAACTTAAATAGCTCATTGAATAAAACAACATTTAATAACTCTAGTAGTCCATAGCCAAAATTGGAAAGTATTGTGATAAAACACTTAACGCCCTCTGTCATCATCAATTCTTGTGAAAGAACTTCACATATTAAATTTTGTGAAATCAAAAGATGTTTTGTAATACTGTATAATTCCGTGTATAAGCCAAGAAATTTCGGAACTTTTTTGAAAGCTAAATCGGGGGGGTATCGGCTTATATAGGGATCCGATAATTTAAAAAAAAAAGTCGGTCTATATTTCGTGAAATATCGACTAATAAATAATATAATTAGAGTACTATATATCTCCTACATTAAGGAAATAATTTGATGAAAATAAGTAAAGTTTTATTTAAAAGAATATATACATATTTTACAGCTAGATTTTGTGAAAACATCGCTGAAACAAAATGGCGAAATGTGCTCCCGACTATAATAATTCGCTCGCGACTAGCTGTGTTTGCCTTTCTATTCCCTTTCATCCTTCTAATATAAATGCAGAAAATAACTGAATAAAAAAAAAAAGTAAAACAAACTAGCAAACGCAGGGGCAAAAAGCACAATGAACGAATGAACTAGGGGAAAATGTGCTTGCTTGCCCGCTCGCCACTCGCGTCAGACAGGGTTACCAGAGCTCAATCTGTCGCCGTTGGCGCCTAGCTTTTCACTTGCACAATGTCTTGATTGGAAAAGACTTGATCCGTGTTACGTGCTTGGCGAAATTATCGCCCTCTTTGGCGATTTTCTTTGTACTGCAATTTTTTTTTTTCTAATTTTTATCTCGGCTTATATACGAGTTTTGAATTTTAGGGACATTTTTGAAGGAATAATGCACTCTCGGCTTATATTCGGAAATATACGGTAATAATTTTTCTTTTCCTGAAGAAAGGTATGCGCACTTTTGCGATGATACTTTGATAAATTTTGAATAGAATTTTGACTGATTCCATTCTTAATTTTCGAAACTTTGTGCCCAGAATTTCTGCTTGACCTACCACTTAGGGATTTCAGGAGTTGGCAATTGCCTTCTTCCCAGCTTGCAAAATGTAATGTACGTGTGTAGTGCATTTCCTGTTGCAGAAAATTACATTTACTTATTGCAGTGGTGACTATGAGGGACGGGGTTCATGGCTCAGATTACGCCATTGGAAATTTCAGAGTGGGGGAGGGGTGGAAAACTTCAATTTAAACAGTACTTTTATAACATTTTTGTTTCCTTTGTTATATCTTCAATATATTTTTTATGCAATCATACTTTGATAAATGTTACTCCAATACTTTTCTTAGTTATGTTTTTGGTGGGGGGGGGGGGGGGAGTGCATCATTGTTCTTGGAGAAAGGGCACTATTGGTTAGTAACTAAATTCATTCGGCTGAGTTTATTGTTTTTAGCATACGAAAAGTAATTTTAATAAAGGAAAAATTCTTTGCCCATTAATCGGCCAAGTGCCTGTCACCAATTACTGCCAATTGATTGGTGTATCTGTAATCGTCAATTCAAAAACTTCTGAGACTGTGAAGGTAATCTGCCTGCCTGAATTGAAGACGGCTGTACCCAAAGTTTTAAGCACAAAATTGAAAAAAAAAAAAAAAAAAAAGTTGACACGTGTTTTAGAATTTTAAGAAATTCTTTTTCAATGCTGAAATGTGATGCAGATGTGAACTTACATATGTAAAAACATTGAATAAGTAAATTTGAACTTAAAGTGTTTTATTCATGTCTTATTTTTTATGCACATGAGCACACAACTATTTTTATTTGCTGCCTTGACAATTTTACATTGCTAGTTGAATATTCTTTCTAAGTGGTACATTTTAGCACATTTCTAGCAAAACCATTCTTTCAAGTTCGAAATTAATGTAAAAATACTTCTTTTTACAGCACTTTCAGAATATCGAAGAAGCTCATATCAAGCAAGTAAAGATATTCCTTTCAAATTATGCTCATGTGTTAGAAAGTGGACATGCATTAATTGGCCAAGTAAGTCTTGAGTGTTTGAACTGTGTGTATTTTTCAAAGGTTCTAATTTTTTTGTTTCCTTTTTATTTTGTGTTAATAGGATAATTATACTGTTGGTTGCTGAAGCAACCAGCAGTAATGTTATCAACCTAAGTAATGTTATCACTAAGTAACACAACCTAAAGTAATGTTATCTGCTTGTTAGTTTAAGTTACAACTGAAATGAATTGCTGTTACAATTATATTGATGATTAAATATGTTTTTTGCCTGAAATTCAGTTAATAATTTTATTTTCTGAGTTATAAACATAAAATTCCAATTTTATTAATGAACTGTTAGTTTATGCAGCAAATTGCTTAGTTATTGAAACTGAGGTTTTTTCCTTATCTTTAGCTATCTTGTGCAGTGGAAATACAGCCTTTTTTTTTACATAGGAATGTGTTTAACTCCTAGTGTCTGTTGTTTAATATTGAAATCAGTAAATAACTCTAATATATCCAATAACCAAAACGAACCCTTTTTAGCCTACTTTCCCGTAAAAGTAAAAAAATAATAATAATAAAGCATGAAAGAAGGCTTAATGTATCGTAATGTATCGTGAAAATATAGTTAGAAATAAAAAAAAGTCAAAAATAAGTTAAGTAATTAAATAAAGATTGAAAAATAAAAAATTTGAAAGTAGGGTTTTGAGATGGGAAAAAAGTGTGTCGGTCGTTCTGTCTGTCTGTCTGTCCCCCCCCCCCCCTTAATAACTTTTGAACGGATTGTCCGATTGGAAAAATTCTTTTTGCATTCGAAAAATCTTGGCGAGGACATCTCATTTCCATATTTTACTTTTTGATTTGAACAATTTTTTGTTCAATTTTGAACAGTTCAAAAAATTTTAACATTAGCACCTATGGGTGAAAATGAAGCAAATTATGTAAACTCTGGGTACAAGATCCAAGTTCCCATGAACAAGCTCACCGGAAGAAGTTCATGGCGTGAAATATTGATTTGAACAATTTTTGTTCATTTTTGAACAGTTCAGAAAAATTAACATACCGCCTACGGGGAAATTTCAATCCTATATAATTCCTGATCTAACGGACCGATTTGCTTGGAACAAACTTTATCGGAAAGCTCTTATGGCGTAGAACATGTACTAATAGAAAGTTCATCCAGAACTAACGAGCCTATTTTCCTATGAAATTTTTTGATCGGGATTTTCAAGAATATTTTTGAATTAATGAATGATTAAATGAATAAGCAAAAGAAAGAATGAACAAATGAGTGAATAAATACATGAATGACTTAATAACTAAATGAATGAATATGTATTGACCGTTGAAAAGGTATATTTGAAGCAATTAAGAACTAAAGCTAGACGAGAATGACAGAGATAGATAGCTAGATTATAAATTTGAATTCGGTGTATACGGGAAAGTAGGCTCGTATAGTTCTAGACGAAACTTCTTGTTTATGTTACAATAGCTTGCTCTGTATCCAAATTATGAGAACTGTTTTATCTAAATTTTGGTGAGAATCTTATACCTAGCAGATTTTTCCCTTTTTTTTTTTTTTGGTTTGAATTTTTTTTAATTTGTTCCTTTTGTTTTCATACTCAAATTTTAAGTTTTAATATGCTTAAATGTCTGATTAATGGATAGGAAGTTTTCATTATATGTAAGTACTTGCTCCATTTATTCTCCATTACACTAAATTTCTATAAAATGTAATCAAGCAACCTAACAAAAACATTGGTAAATGTTCTTGTAAAAAGTACATCATTTTCCCAATTAAATTGAAATCACTTATCAATCTCCACTGGTACGGAATCTTTTGGAGGTAGTAGTATTAAGCACATGGTGTAAGTCATTGTTATTTTATTGATTTTTTTTTTTTTTTGCTCTTGAAACCTCATCAAGGTATGCTAGGAGAAACTTAGCATGCCACACAACTTAATAATTGTGTTCTAAGATTTAAAAATGGTACTTATCTAAAGAAACTTTGCATAGTTTTACTATTCATTTGTGTAAAAATGCATAGGATATGTTTAAGGGATTCATTTGGATTTGGCTTGTATCATGAATAACGTGCTTCCTTTTTTCCTAGGTACATGTAGAGTTTCTTCAGCAATGCAATGAGATGGATGTTGACAAACTTTTAGAACATTTAATTAATGAAAGAGGTACAGGCGCTGACAAACCTGGTTAGTATATTGTGCATTACCTTAAGGTATATTTATAGAATAATTTCTGCACACAATGTTGTATAATTTATCGGTAAGTCTTATAAACTATTTTTTTCTCATTTTTTTTCCTTTCAATTTTTATTTGAATGTATAAATAGACTAATTCAAAGGCAGAAATTCTTCGCAAAAATGTATAAACATATTAAAATACAATGCAAGAATTGTAATGCTAACTTACTTGTAAGGAACTTATTTTGATGTTGCTTGTCTTTTTGTAACTACATTTGGAAATACTCGGAAGTTTCAATTGCTTCTTTTTTATGTCTGATTAATTGTGACTGCACCTGTTACTTAAATTTAGTGATTTCTCTGACTATATTTTCAATAGCTAGATGTCGTGATGCTTCACCATTATTTGGTGGAAAGGCCAAGTATGGCTAAAATTTTAATAATCCCCTTTCAATTTTTGCACCATGATCTATTTCCCCCCCATTATAACTTGAACCAAAAGATTTGTCGCGAATAGTATAGTGGCATGTGCTTCCGCAAAAACTCCAGGACGTTTCATCCGTCTGGATGCACTGTGAAACCTTGAACAAAATAAAAGAAAAAGAACTTACCCCATCACAGCTTAATCATTGGAAATAATAGATATCCACACATCATTTGGAGACACAAAGGGAAATTTATTGACTTGGCATATTTAGTTAAAAGGCTTGGGAGTACTCCGTACCACGAAAAACAGATCACTACATGTGAACAAAATTTGATTACTTGTAAAAATTATGACAATACTAAGATATCGACGACTCAGGATCTTGAATTTAACATTGGACTAAAAAATGTCCGGAGACAGGTTGGATAGGCTTCATTTTCTTAAAAAATAGGTAACTTTTATGCCTTGCTCAGAGGCCTCAGTTGAACGACTTGCATGGCTATCGATATAAAAAAAACACAAGGCTGTTGGACTCAAAGCTGTTCTGCTTAGCGGCAGGAGAGCGGAGATGAAATTTGTGAATGCTTTCGACGACACGTGCTCATGGCTGGCTGGAAGACTATTTCCTATATTTGTTTCTCCTCAAAAAAAAATATTTTTGCTTAAAAAAATACTGACGACACCATCCACATCCTTTCTGATCCTAACGGATCGTTGAGATCTTTTTCCTGCATCTATTCTTCGTCAAAGGATGTCGGCGGATTCCGATCCGGCCACGCTGAAGCCATCTCCATCATCAACTTCTCGGTGGTCGCTGGCTAGCTCTCCAACTATACGTGCGTCCTCTGCTGCCTCACAAGCCACGCTGCCTTCAACAACCTCTGCCCCACGTGCACCAAAAACGCCTTCGCAGCGGCGTGAAAACGATGTATCCTACCGCCGTGAATCCAAGCAGCCAATCAGAACAGAGCACAATGAAACAACATCATGACGTCACGCTTCCGGCTCTCGCAGGAAAAGGGACAAAGAAATGGCCGCCAAAACATGCACTAGCGGGAAGAATACAAAAAAGCTCGATGCATATTAATAATGAACGCGCTTACACCCGTTGAAAATAAAAAAAAAAACCCATTTAAAACAATAAATCCAACCTATCTTTTACAATTAAATCCCCTGTAAAATAAATAAAAACCCAAACTTAATATTTTCACAAAATAAATGAATGCTATCCCGAATTTCTTGAAAAACAAAATAATAAATTCCCCTCATTAAGAAAATAAATGTAATATGTGATATACCATATCACACTAGATATGCTATAAGCTGCCAGTGACATTGACTTTGTACTACATTTATAAGTAAATACTCTTTTTTTCATTCCTTATTTAAGTAGCAATAAAATATCATAAAACTTTGATTGAAAATGAAGAAATAAATCTTTCATAATGCCTTTCAAGAAAATGTTATTTTTGATAAAATAGCTTGGTGATGGATGATACATGTATATGAAATGCACTTTGTAGAAAAAAATTCAGAATTCAGCCTAGTATGAGATAATCACAATTTTGTCCTAAAGTTCTATAAATGTATCTGCTCCTCAATGGGACAAAGTTGAAATGCTTTACTACATTTAACATTTGTTATTTATTCTACATTGATACGTAATGTTCAAAGCAGCATCATGTACTTACATTAAATGTATGGTTAATTTCTCTTTCTCTAGCTCTTTTTTGGGTTTGTTGAAATTGAATGCTTCTGAATTACCATATCCTCAGCCATTCCAAGATTTCAAACTTAGCATTCAGAAAAAGAAAATCATTACATTTCTGATATGATGTAGTGCTTTTATTCTCACACCTGTGAGCAACCTTTAGTTACATAGACTCCTGGTAGCAGGAATTGCGCAGCATGGCAGCAAGCGCTGCAAATTTATCTTGAAGCTTGCGGATTAATTAGCCACCTTACAATTTTTTTTAATACAACCAAGAAAAAAGTTTATTTATTGTCTGCATGTACATATGTAACTATCTTAATGTAAACTATCTTAAAATGCATAGTTTGCTATTTTTTATGATTGTAAATTTGGTGCGCAGATAAATTTTAACTTCTGAAACTTGTGCAGCATATTGATACAGAAAATTCTGCTACTGGGCATAGACTTATTGTGCATAAGTTTTACATTAGCAGGAGGTCATGCCAGAGGAAAATCAGGTCCAATTTCGGACCCTTCACAAAATTTCAATTAATCAAAACAGACCCTTCACAAAATTCCAGTCAATCAAAACGGACCCTTTGCAAAATTCCAATCAAATAAAATAGACCCTTCACCTAATTGTGAGTTACCAAATTGTACTTTTCACAGAAGTATTTATTAAAAAATTGGCAAATAATGATAATTTTTTTTTAATCGCTATATGTCAAAATTTTGAATCCTCACAAAATTGTTTGAGTTTTCATAAAATTACTTGATTTTACGCAAAAATCTTTTTAAAATTAGCAAAAACTGAACCATGTTAAAAATGCTATATCATCCCCTAATTAATGAAATTGCTATTAAGCAGTGTGTTGATGCCTACCACAGCAAACATGTATCCTTGACCAGTTTTTTAAAATTAACCAAATTCACGTAATAAGCTTGAGTAAATAAGTTTCCTATTTTGAATCATAGCAATGAAACTGTTAAATAAGTGTATTCTATTTTTACTTTCTTTTATGTTCAAAATACATAGAAGAAAGTTGGATTCCTAGAAATTTTTGACTTTTGATGGATTTATGCATTTTATGAAGTGAGAAACCCATTTTGAGCATTGATTGAAAATGTCAGTGTGTATCTACCATCTGTCTATATATGTGGTCATTTTTTAAACTAATTAAATCATTTTTTTATAGCCACTCTAACTCAAAAGGTAATGCATGGAATTGAACAAAATTTGGTGCACAAATGGACCCTGATGGGAAGTGCTGAAGATTAGTTTAGGTCTCTTTAAGAGAAGCAGAGCAATCAAATGTTTTTCTCATTTGACATGACTGTTATACCTCAAAACTTAATGGAAGAACTGAAACAAAAATTAGTATACAGGTAGAACCCATTGGGAACAGGTGCTGATTACATTTTCCCTTTTTGCTTCAAAAGGGGGTACAACAAGCTAAACATTTTCCTGGCTAAAACAGATTTCAAAATTTCAAGAAATAATTCAAAAATTCTAAAAAGAAAAAAAAAAAATGATGTTTAGATGGGCTGTAGTGGGAAGGGAGCTGATTAATTTTTTAGCCATTTTTTATCTAAGGAGTATAGCTCATTCATGCAATTGAATTTTTTTCTCACTAAGCATGTATTTCAAGAAGTAATGTAAGGAATTAATCGAAAATTGGAAAAACTTGGTGCATTTTTTCACACAAAACTAGGTATTTTGGTCTATCTCAATGGAAACAGGAGCAGATTCATTTTTGTTGCTAATCGTTCCAAAGGGGGGGGGGGGGGACTTACAAAATTGAACACTTTCTTTCTGCTCATCTATCTCAAGAATTCAAGCAAAATTGGTATACAAGTGTACTTTAATAGGAACAGGCTCTGGTATCTTTTCGCACCAATTGCTCCAAGAGAGTGGAGCCTTTGATTAATTTTAAAAAAGAGTATTAATATGAATGATATTGAAGAAATTTTGTGGTGGCTAGTTCGGGACTAGTTCTTACTGTAATTTCTTACTAACTAAAATTACATCTTTGGTCTTTTTAGAAAGTCTCAATTTTTATCAATGTAGTAGCAAATATGACAAATGGTACTTGGACCAACTCTTTTTCAAGTTCATACTCATATAAATTTGCTGAAATGTCACTGAAATCGAATATGTACTGAAGTACTTTCCCCACAATTAACTTTTACATATGTACTAAGTATGTATTTCTAATGTCATATGAACACTATTGTCAATCAGCCTCATGTGTCTCTCAAACTGTTAAAACCACTGTTGACATGTATGCATCCACTGCAATACATGTTTTACTTTTTAACTGATAAGCATCTAACTTGAGTCAGTTCATATTTTTATCATAATATTGTGTTAATCATTAGGTGCTGTGGTCTTCGAGGAAGCAGATTTGTCTCCTATAGGACAAAATCAGTCACCTGATTCCTCTGAAGTTCATAGTGAAGAGAAGCCATACAAGAAAGAAGGTAAAAAAATGTCCCTCCATCGCAAAAGCAAACCATCCCGCCGAACTACTTCCTTACTGGACTTGTTTTTTTCATCATCCCTTGGTATGTTTGTCACCTCCTGGCTATGAAAAATGCTCACTCCTTTGCACTTTTTTTTCCAATTTACACCTTTGAAATTGATCTGGTTTTGAATTCATTTCTCTAACAGAATTTATTGTATGATGTTTTGAGATTCTGTATTGTTTTTAGCTTAAGGATATTTTAGTTGCTAAATTTCTGTTTCTTACATAGAATTATTCTAATTTATTATCTGTGCTTGAACATATCAACCTTTTTTAATTTTTAAAGCTATAGTTTGTCTTAGAAATATTAAATGTTATGTTTCTGAATCAGATTATATGTATTTGAATAGGTATATATATATATATATATATATATATATATTAAATATAGTACCTTAATTCAATTTTCTTCTTTTCTTACTTAATTGTGTATGTTTTTATAAATTATAAAATGTAGCTTGAGGTCATAAAAAGTTTGCAGTGTAAGAACTCCTAAATTTTACTGAAATGAAGGCATTTCTCTATGTATTATCAAAAATTCTTTTATATGAATATATATGCTCATAAGAAACCTACAGGGGTGGCAAATCTGCACCAATTTTCAATTCCTCATACACGTGATACAGGGGTCGGCGCGAGTCACTTTTTTCACTAAAAGTCACTTTTTTTTGCATTGGTCACTTTTAGTCACTTTTTCCAAAATTGGTCACTATTTTCACTTTTTTTTAAAAGTTGGTTACTATTTTCACATTTTTGCCCTTTCTCTGGCATAGCAACCAAAAAAAGTTTGTCTGTCTATGAGTTAAGAAAACATTGCAATTTTGCATAAAAATAGGTGTGCCAGGGTTGAAGCTTCCGCGTATCCGCCATTTTTGGTTCTGTAAGTCTGCCATTTTTGGTCCTGTAAGTCGGCCATTTTTGGTCGTATTTTGAAATTCGGCGTGGCGCTGGCCCCGAGTGTGCCGAAGTTAAGGTTTGATATTGCAGTGTGGTGCAACCAGAAGGGGAGGCCTAGAGGGCCCGTGACCTCTCCCCCCATCTAGAATGATAATTTTAATTTATTTTATTTTTTTTTTTACTCGAGAAGAGCAAATCCTAAGAAAATTAAGCGATATTTAAATTAGAATAGAAACTAAACATTTTTAGCAGTTGCAGATTATATCACTCAGAACATTAGCTTAGTTTCTCTTTTCTTTCATCCCCCCTCCCCCCCCCCCACTCGCGAACTAACTGTCACAATCACAAAAGAAAACTTTTGGAGGGGATTTCTCAACGAAAAGACAATACGCAATTTTGAGAAAATAAAGTTATATTCTTGTCAAGAAATCATTAAATAATGATGAAGGGGAGGGGGAAATCTAAATTCTTAAAAAAAAACTTTAGATCTGAAAAATTCTTAGCAGTTGCAGATTATATATATTGCTCAGAAAATTGCATTATGACCTCCTTTTATTTCCATCCCCTCCGCCCCCCATAAAAAGGAATTGCGCAAAGTTCAGGTAGGAAAAAAATACGGCACCCCTCCCCTCCCCCCATAAAGAATTTTTCTGATTGTGCCACTCATACTGTCATTATGTATGACAGTCTCAGTGACTGTCATTATGTATGACAGTTATACCGTGTAACTAAAATTATAAAATCAGGGAATTTTTTGGAGCTCAATCAGGGAATTTTCCTTGGATTTTGTTACTACCATGAAATTACAAAAACAGTATCGAATAATCAAACGGTTTGTTTCCTACAATGGTACAGAAGATTAACACAGTAATTTCAGTCTGAATAATTTTGATAAAATATCAAATTTAGATTTATTTCAAGTGGAATTTTCTAATCTTTAAACAAGTATAAAAATATTTAAAAACGAGCATTTGCAAAATCAATTTTATTAAATGATGAACATAAATTAAAATTTGAAATTTCTGCCGAGTTGAATAAATTTTTTTTCATTTATATTTTAAAATAAGTAACAATTTGAGAAAGAAATTAATTAAATGAAATAACTTTCGTCTCTCTCGCTCTTAGCCATTTATGGGTTTTGAAAAAGGTATTTATGAAGATAGTTACAGGTATTAAAATTCGTATTTTTGAATAGGCTACATGATTTTTTTTTTTTTTTTTTTAAGTAGGGTATTTATTCAGATCTCTATTTATTCAGATTTAGTTTTCAAAAGATGTCGAAACTGCTCTTTTTCAAGTTATATTTAGTTTAAATGAAAAAACAAACACACAAGTTTACATTTAAATGGTCACTATTTTGGTCACTTTTTTAAAAGCTGTGGTCACTTTTTTTACTATTTTGAAGACTCCAAAGTGCGCCGAGCCCTGCGTGATACAAAAGGCTTAAATTCAGGATTTCTGCAGAAAAATTGTGACTATACTCTAAAATGTTCTTTAAAAGATAACAAAGAATAGTTAATTTATATTCATCGCTAAAAGCTACATAAAAAAAATTACACAATAATTCTCGATACTTTTTTGCCTTCTTAGGGCTTTAAAAATAGATGAAGTATTATGACAATCCCTATTCAAATGTCATTTAGTTGTTGTAAGCTCTTACTATCAATGCACAAGTAATAAGATAACCTTATTGTCTTTCAAACTGATTGTAAGAAAATTTTTTAGCCTCTCTTCCCAAAATGTAAATAAATAAAAAAGATATACGAATAAGCTGCCATTAACTTTTTAAATGATAACATTGCAAATTAGAGGCTCTCATTGCATTCAAGGACAACTTTCATGCATCGTGTAGACAAGGTTAAAAACAAGTATTTTATGTTGAAAAACTTTATTCATACAACCCCCCCCCCCCCCCCCCACCTTCCTACCCTTTAACCCTTTATAAGGCAGTGGGAAGTATGCTTCCCACCTAATTCATCAAGTTATAGATGTTTATAGTAAGCTATTTTACCCTTTCTGATTGGTAGAATGTTGCAAAGGCGCTGGGAAGCATATTTACCACTACATATATCAATATTCCCATATTAGAACAATCCCCCCAGGGGGGGGGGTACAAAAATCCTGTTAATCTTAGTTAATGTCCTATATGAATTTCTTCTTTGAAACGGAACCAAAATCCGAAAAATATTTTAATATACTGATATTACACAAGAAATGGCCCTATAAAGGGTTAAGGCATTTAGCAAATAAGATTTTAAAAATTCTCTTTTATCTCTGGAGCTGCGGAACATAGCTTTCTCCTCCCTCCCTGGATTTGTCCCTATCTACACATTAATTTCGACATCCTACACCAGACCTAAAAATCTTTTGATACAATTTTTAGAGCACCATGTAAATGTTTCAAACTATAGTAGAACACTGATTATCTGAATCAGGTGGTACTAAGGCTGATCTGGTTAAGGAGAAATCCAGATAACTGTGTAACTACTTTAAAAAGAGATTATTGCGATGTTTTTTAGGTAAACCCCTTCCGTGTTTCTTCAGGCTTAGTACAGGAAATTGTAGAAGTGCATCTTTTAGCATATTGCTAATGAAATATTTAGAAGTTAGTATTTAACTTTTTTTTTCAATTTTATTTCCTATAAAATTGGTACAAAGTTTTACAGAAATGCACATAGAAATTATTTCATGTAATACATATGCCTAAAAATGATTTTGGGGGAACCCATTTTGGAGAAGTATGGGGAAAAAACATTTGCCCCTTGCTCAATCTGTTTAATAGGACGTATGGTTAATTGGCGTGTAGGTACTCAACAATCTCCTGTATTTCTATTCTATCCAATGGTTATAAGTTTTGAATTTAAAAGATTGATTTTAGGAAAACCTATCAATTTTTAAAGTTCTCTAATTTTAAATCATTTATTTTGTTATTTATTTTTCATAATAACAATACATAAAATATATAACGATACATAAAATCCCATCATAGTATGCATAGTACAATGTTGAAGTGAAACAGCTATATTTTTACCTGCTACAAAAGTAATCTAAAGCAATTTTCTTTTATACTAGATGTATGCTTTGCCTATTTTCACATTATCTTAAATGAATGGTAGATAAATCTATTCAAGTTGAATCCATGATTACTTTTGAATTACAGTAAACTCCCGATTGTCTGCACACACCCTGAATAAATAAATAAAAACTTTAATGATCTAACCAAAAAGTTGTTAATGAAAGCTTAGGAGTGAATTTTATGCCTCAAAGTGTCTAAACATTTTGGTTTAAAAAATGCTGTTTTGTCGTTTGAAAATGCACCAGTTCAACCGGCTACTTGTGTGCTTAGATCTTCTGATGAGGAAATATTTGCAACATCCATTCCCGAATTCTACTGCCTTAGAACAATCATGGGTTAATATGGGTGTTACTGCAACCATGAAGATAACTTATAAGATGCAGTTGCAAAAAAAAGTTTTGCAGTCGGGAACAAATGACTGATTTTTCCAAAAGTAGTAAATCTGAAGTAATGTTCATTAGTACATAAAATGCAAATAAGTTCTACTATTCTGTACATGTTTTCACTTTGTATCACGTTGAAAAAACAATACAATAAAGTTTTTAAGCAAGAACATTTTAATTTTAGTTACCTTTCATGTTTTACCTCTTTGTAGGTTATCTATGGTACCCATATCATCCAATTCCATGAAAAATCGGGAGTGTACTGTACTATTTATTATAACAGCGGTGAAATTTTTTAAAATTATGTTAAATAATATATTTTAAGTTTTTCTTTAATGAAATTATTTTTCATTGATCAAATCTCTCTAGAAGTGTAGCATTTGCATGCTATCAGATAATTAATCTTTATTTAATTCTTATAAAGCTCATGCTAAATACTGGTAGTACAAATAAATAAAAAATAAGTATGTAACGTAAAACCTTTTTAGTAAGGAATATGTGTAATTTGTATACGTTTATTTAGTTATTTTGCTAGCTATTCACAAAAAGTCATGTAATAATTTAATTTTTTTCTTTTTTTGTTTGCCTTTTTATTTTATATTTGCAAGATCTTTTTAAGTGATAATTTTCGTTTCAAAATAATGATTATAAGTAAATATGCAATTTAGATAAACTGAGCACATTTACATTTTAATGTCAATATGAATTGAATCTATTTTGATTAAAAAAAATAATCTAGTATTGATAATTAATCTTTATGTATGTGTTAAGGTATCTGGAATATATGTTTTGTTAGTTTTCAGTAATACTTTTAATTTTTTCCTTGTCTTGAAAAACTTATGTCTTATTTTGAATAAAAATAGAAATATTGCGATATATTGTAAATTGGTATCCCTGTAAGTATGTATGAAAAGATTTTACATGGGATTATTTATTTTATTATCCTTTCTTTAAAATGTTGCAAAAAAGAAGCAATATCTATGTTACCTAATTGTTGTCTACCTAATACTCCTAAAGGTTTTAAGTGAATTACTAATTAATTTCAAGTAAAAATTAATTGTTATTGAAAGGGCAATTTTGTTTTGAAATATTCCTTTTTCTGTTGTGTAGTTTTTATTCAGTTAGGTAAACTGTAAAATGTGAGTAAGCATAAGATTAATAATTCGTATAAATTAATTTTGGGATGTAGTTTTATATTTTATGTTATTAATTTTCATTGAGCTATGTGTATTGTCTGAACTACTCATTTCTTTTAACATTTTTCACTTTGAGCTGTAGCTAGTTGGGTTTTGCTTTTGAATGAGCTTGCATATGTGAGATCATGTGAAATATTTAAGCTCACAAAACAATGGCTGCAATCCCAGCATGGCTTTTGCTTTTCAAATTAATCTCACTGGATGCAGTGTTTGGAATCCAACAATGCATGGACTTCCTTCAAAATTCTAGTGTATTTTGTAGTATTTTGCATAAAAATTTTCCAGGTAACTCTGAGTCAAGTGGAGTAATCAATTCATCCTCATCTAATTGTCAGAATGCTGCCAATGATAGTGCCACAAAGCTCCCACCCCCAAACAGTAATGCTCTGAATCGGACAAACTTCAGGGCATCTAAATGTAATAATTCCTTTTTTTTTTTTTTAATGATTGCTTAGTAGTTATGCTGTTGTAGTTTTAAAACTATTTATTTTAATTTCATATTACTTCACATTGTCTAATTATTTATAATCTTTTAATTTTATCCCTTTAAAATGTTTTTCTTTTAAATACAGCTTTTACCTTGAAAAAATATGTGTGCTCTTTTTATTTACAACCTCTTTGATGTAAGATTGAGTGAAGATATTGAATATGTTTTCATGTTTTTTTATGAAAGTATCGATCAACGACTCAAATAACTTGCAGAAGCTTAGATCTCAATTTAATCATTAACTATATCAAAAACAATGTAGTAATATTATTTTTAAAGAAATAAAAACTCTTTGCTTTCACCAAGCAAAATAATTATACCAAAACTGCATTTTTAGTATCTGTTGACAAAAATACTTGTTTTCTGAGAATTTACTTTTAATGAATATAATTAGCATTCATTTTTATTAGCATAAATAATAAATATGATTGAGATCACAATATATGCATGTACAGAACTTGCTAGAAAGAACTCTGTTTATGAGAATAATTTTAATGTAGGTAAATGATTTATTAACATTAAATATTTATCAGTGTTATCAACATATTAAAAAATTAATAATCCTAATTCCTATGAGAGGAAAGAAATGAAATGCTTGACATTATTTAATTCTTATTTCTTTCAATTTCAAGTACTTATTCATAATTCAGTCTACTGAATTATGGCATCTATTACTGGCATCAATTACTGGCCTTTAAACTATTTGGAACTAGTTTTCTGTTTTGATCAGTATGAACTTTTACCTGAAGAAGCTCTATTTTATTTGTATTAGCAAATACAAATTTTGATTTGTTCTTTTGAAGTGCAGGCAAGTCACCTTTATCATATATTCATTAAAGTACCCCATTCTCCCAATATTTTTTGATGATTTCTTTTTATATATATACTATTAAGCACTTTTTCTATAAACTTACTTGGCCTATTTTGTTTCCTGTGGATACAGGTACAAAATCATATTAAATATATGCCATATTGAGCATTCTAAAATTACAATTCTGCTAATAGAAGTATTATGTGTTTAGTGATAGAGAAAAACAACAAATATAAACATATACATACAACAATATATTTTTCCTTTGATAAAACATAAGACAATCTTTTGCTTGATATGTAACTTAATAAATAACTCTGTGTATGAATTTTACTTTATATTATTATTGAAAGTACACATCCTTTTGAATTTTTTCCCCTCTTGTATTTTCGAGATGTTCACTTAGTACATCCTTGTGGTCTTATGCTGTAGAAATTATATGGTTAATTCACAGTTACAGCACTCAATATCGAACTCAAAAGCTTGCAGCTTCAGTTTATTTAAAACTAATTGATCATAAAATATAATTACTTGATGGTTATATAACATGTTAAGTGTTATAACATCAGTTGGATTGCTGTAGTGTGTTCATAATATACTTTATAAGCTTGCAGGGTGAATACATACAGGTAGGTGTTGGGGGGGGGGGGATAATTTGAATATTTAAAATATCAACACTCGACAAAAATCTGCTGTATGCTCCAACTTTCTAGCATTGAAGAATGCAATCTAGAGGGTGAGAATACCCACATAACAGCCTATTCATGCATGTGCAGCCTACTGCACACCAAGTTTCCAATTCAAATAATATTTTCCAATTAAATAACCTTTTCAGTGAAGAAGTGTTTTTGCATCTTTGTAACTTTTGTGCTCAAGTTGTATTAGCATTTTATGTATCGGCTATGAGCTGTAATTAATTCCAAAGGCTAGCTGTCGGCTTAGTAATAAGGATGTCTTTTAATTTCACTACTGTTCATACTACTTTATATAACACTCGTACAAATATATTATTTTTGAAGTCTTATTAATACTGAGGGTTTTAAAATGGAATTTTTCTTCTTGTTCTCCTAAAACATTCTGTTTTTTTTTTCTTTTTTTAGATGACAATATAAGTATTCAGTAAAGTTTTTAGAATGTAAATATATCATTTAAAATTTCTGCAAATGATGTAGAACAAAGGGTTGATATTAAAGTTTCACTGAATGTAGTATGAAATAACATATTTATAAAGGATGTAAAAAAGTCATTTAAAATTTCTTTATTATGTTAGTTTTTTTAAATTCAAAACTCTAATTGAAATTTTAAATTTTTTAATTATATTTTTATTATACAATCTAAATTAAACCAGCTTAATTTTTTATGTACATGTTTGTTTCTTGTCAATAGTGTACATTTCTTTGAATGCAATTCATCAGTGTTTCTCTCACTCTATTTGTACCTGTTCCTTTTTATGTTTTGTGTTGTCTTCAATCCTCTCTGTACTAACTTCATTGTTCTCGGCGGTGATGGTTTGCTTGTACACAATGTGCATGTTAAAAATGTATAAAGGCTGTATATGTAAATGCCCGTATTTCTATTTCATACTATACTGCACTCTGTTTTGCTTACCTGTGTTATTTGTATCTGTGAACAGAATATTGCTTACAGGATATTTTCGATTCTTATGCAACTTCATTTCCAATTCATGAAATTCGTTAATTTTATTTGTCTGTCATTGATGTTCTGTGGACCATTTTGCTGGTATGTGAAGCTTCAATTAGTTTTTTAACTAACGGCCATGCACTAAAAAGTAATTGTTGATTAATCGAGCCATATAAATGTTGTGTAATTATGATGCTGTCATTAAAATATTTCTTAAATTAAAAATGTATTTTTCAGAGCTCTCCCAAGATTTTTAATAAATAAAGAAAACATATTTTTGAGTAATTCGGTAGTTATATCTTTTTATGCATTGTGCTTTTTTAATATTTCACTGCAATTTAATGTACTAACTGATAAAACCATTTCATATTTTTCTTTGCATCTAATGCTTTATGTTTACATTTCTATATGAAAATCTCCCATGTTATGATAACCTTCAAATATCTCTTTACTAACTTTTGTCTTTTCTCATGCTATGATTCCGATTGGAAACAGACTGGCAATCTTATTGGAACTCCTGGAGTTCAGGTGGCTACAGTCTTACTTTTGTTATTTGTAATTTTTCCTGTGAAATGTCTTTTTTTTTTTGTATTAAGAATGATTTATTCCATCCTTAAATATCTATAAATATCAGGACTGAAAATAGACTTGCATGTAACATTTTATAAATTGGTTTATTTTCATTTCTAACTTAACTTCGAAGTAGCTAGCTAACATGTTTTGCCATTAATCTAGCTATTTCATTGTCATGTTAATTTCCTAACAAAAATTAAAATCATGGCTATTTTTTTAAATAAATAAATTTAAGGGGAAAGACATTTCAGTTCAAAGAATTTGTCATTACATCTATTTGTAATAACAGCTAGTTATATTTTTTCAACGTAAATTTTAATTTCTCCACTTATGTTTCTGTAAATATATTTTCTGGAATTTTGCCGTGTTTGTTATCCTTCATCATATTTCTACCTGTAAAATGCTCTTTAGTTATGACTAAATTCTACATAATATACAAAGATAGTATTGATAGGACTTCAGTTCTCTTGTTTATAAGCGAGCAGGTAAAATATATTACTATCAACTTACATTTCTAATGTAATAACTCAAACATAGTTACACTTAATTTAGCATAATTTACAAACATTATTTGATTCCACAGTTATCTATAAAAGGTTTATATTTGAGTCTGCACAATCATTTACATGTGCATTAATCTGAAATTCTGATCGTTATAGTAATCGATATATCATCATATATTGTAAATATGCTGTAAAAAGTGGCATCATGCTTTAAACAGCATTTGATCACAAAATCTTTTTAATTTGAATATTTTTAAACATTAAAAGAATATTTTCACTAAAGCAATCTAAACATGTTTACACATTTATTCAATATTAGTTTAATAGTTTTGAAACAGTTCATACTTTTCATATTATCTCAACTGGTTAAAAGTTTTTGTATGATCCTTTCCATGCCCAATTTTGAATACAATTTTGTGTTCATTGTAGGGTTTCTGAAAAGCAAACGTGAAAAAAGAAAAGAGAAAAAGAAAAAGAAAATGAATGGAACAAAGGAAGATACTTCTGTTACAAGTGGAGATGTGTAATTATTTTTATTTTATTTTTCAAAGAAGTAATTTAGTTTATTATCAAAGTGCAGTAAACTCCTCATCTGTCTTTCTGACACCTATTAACTTATTGTTGACCGGTCAGTAGTAGATTGAAACTTGGATTGATGCCTTAAGAAGACATCCCTGCATTAGTTATTCAAATAGTTTTTAGCTTTTAAGGGGGGGGGGGGGACTTAATGCAGCAATTTTCAGATTTCAAACAAATCTTCAAAAGGATTATATATATATATGATCTATATAGTTGTAACAAAAAACTGTCCTTAATTTTGCCTTAAAGACTTGACTTTGCCAAGACATTCCAAGCATTTCAAAGTGAACAATTTTTCTAACAAAATTATTGAAAACAAGAAGCAAAATGGAAAAAAATTATTCAAGAAGAAAAAACTATTAAAAAAATAATAATAAATAATAAACTTATTTTTTAAAAAAGAAAAATTATTTACATCAAATGTTTTATGTATAGCAAAGTAACATGTGGGAAAAAGTTAGTATTCCAAACATTGTAATCTCATAAAGAATTCATTTTTTTTATAGTTCTTTTGCATGTTCTCTTAATTGTATTAATTCATAATGAGATGCAGCTTCATCTCATTAAAGAATTAAAAAGTTTTGAGGTTGAATACTAAAAATTAAGTAAATCAAAGATAGTACTAATTTTGTGTAAGCTATAACTTAGATTTGTTGTTCCCATAATTTATCATATATAATCTTATTGCCCTGAAGACAATCATTATGTTCAACTATCTTCAAGTAATGTTTTTTTAATAATTCAATAATAGTGTAAAAATATTGACCTGTTTTATGTTTGTTTCATAAAATGCTCTTAAATTTTTTGCAAGCCTACAAACTTCAAGTAAGTTTGAGGAAGAAAATATATGTTAATTTTTAATGTTGGAATGTAGAATTTCTTAGAAGTTGTTAGGCTGAAAAATAGAAGTTAAGAAGGTTATTTTATTTAATTGTAAATATTGTTGAACTGTTTTCATTCTTTTATTTAAATCTTATTTATCCGTTTTTTTTCATAGGGATTCTCAAAATGGTGTACCTGTAAGTATTTTTTCATTTCAGACTTTAAATATTTTACTCTAGGTATTAAAATAAAATGTTTTGTGGTGAATTTCATTTTTTTAGTAGTTAATGTGCTAAAAATATCTTAATAATTTTATTTGATAAAATATTTTTTGGCTTTATAAGTGCTCTATTATGTGTTAAAATGTTAATTTTGATATTCCAATAATCTTCATTAAAATGTATAATGCCTAAATGTACCTAACAAGAATGAAAAACTCAAAATAAAATTTAACTCTTTTTAAGAAAATTAATTTTTCCATATTTCATTTAATGAGCCATTCCATAGAAAAATACATTCATGCCCTTTGTGTAACAGGTTTTTTTTTGTTAAAATTAAATTTTAACAAAAGTATTAAAGATTCTTAAATGTAATGCCTTAAAACCTTTTTTTGTTGTTTAATATCTTTTGTAATTATTATTTTGAAATATAACCCATATATGGGTCATGGAACATTCATTTTCCATGGAATGGCTGTAGTTGTTCCTAACCAGTACATTTTTTCTTGCCTTCTGTGTATGTTTAGACTAGTCCTCAAATCGATGCTGAAGGTTTTACAATAAGGCCTCAAGAACGAAATCAAGACTGTATCCTTTTTTTAAAAATGTTTCTAGATGCTTTTCCCCCCGTGTGATTGATTTATTTTTTTATTAGCAACTAATTTTAACTTTGTTAAATTTTCTGCAATTTAATAGTCAGTGATTAGTGATGGACATAATACGGAGAATTCCATATTCAAATTATTAGATATTGAGTAATTCTGATAATTGAAGAATCAACATCTTGCATGGTTTCAGAACCAAATTAACCTCTTGAGAGATTTTCAGCATCGAATGGGTTTCTTGGAAGATTTCATTCAGATCCATGAATCATCTCTTGTAGTGATATCTTCGAAGGGAGGGGAGGGGGGGAGAGCTTTAAAAGCTTAAGTAATTGAAAATTTGGGAATTCAATATAAAAGAGGAAGTAATAAAATTCTAGTTTTTCTTTTTATTTTTCTCTCATTTCAAAAATGTAATTGAAGAATTACATTACCCTGACACACTGTACCTGAGTAATTTTCATTAAAGTAAAAGATTCCACTTCATTTCATCATGCAAAATGACACAAATTCATTTCTCTTCAATATGGCATGGCTTTATTTCATTGCAGTACAACTTCAGCAAAATCCTTTTCATTAACCCTTTGATGGTTATGAGCGAGTTCAGCTCGCAATCTAATCGTGCTTCATAATGCGCACAAACGAGTTCCGCTCGGGAGCAAGATTTCTACCGAAATGGCTAGGAACGAGCACTACTTGCATAGTGAAATTTTTTCCCAATGCGCGTTGACGAGCTGAGCTCGTTCGCCATTATTATTCTGCATCTTATATTTATAATTAACTGTTATTTATATAATTGATTATAATCATTTATAATTTACTATGTAATAATTATCTTTTATTAATTATTTTAAAGTATGTAAAAGCTGTTATTTATGTATTGCAAATATTTTTAAAAAAATTTTAAACGCGTGTTGAGCTATCTACGGCATTGCCAGAGAAGGGGGACATTTTCGGAAGAATGGTGGGAGAAAACAGTTCCCACTTTCGACAACTGTTTACTCATAATACTGCACAAATTAACTAAACGAAAACTGCTCATTTACCTAATTGTCGAAGGGTTAATGAATTTTTACAAAAAGAATAAATTTTTGCATTTTAAAAGGCATTATTAAATATATGTCAATAAAATTTAAAAGTAACTTTCTGCTCAACATATGTTTTGCATACATATTGTCATCTGAAATAAACCATGTACTAATAAAATTCTGCTGGATTGTTTGTACATGAAATTCATATGTATGGCGTAATTGGTGATGACAAGCACAGAGTACCGCACTTTTTATTGACAGAATGTTAAATGTTATGAAGTTTAAGACATGATATATGAATGTTCAAAGCAAAATAAAATTGTCCTTAATTCATTGTAAGATATAAAAGATAATTTTTATTCGAGCTCTGATAATGAGTCTGGTAAGTTCATACCGTAATGATTTTTTACACTTTTATGTTTATTTTTAAAAATTGCTATACTTTTAATTTTCTTATTTATTTTAAGCATTCACTTTTTATAGATCAGAATTTCGTCTGGGATATATTTTAGAGCCTTTGAAATTAGATGTCAAGTTTAATAAATTTCTATTAGTTTAGATGACATGTTCTAAAAATTAATTCCAATAAACTTTATGAAAAATTGAATCCTAGAAAAAATGAGAACATTACTCTCCTTTGACTTTACATTAGTGTTTATTTCTCTGCCTGTTATTTATAATACATGATTTTTTATGGGTGTATTTTTGTTATCTAAAATATAAAACGAAATTTAGTTATTTGAAATAATCATTTTATTGTGTAGTTGTGCATTCAAAACACTTAGCAATGTGTAAAAGTGGTGATTTTAAAAAAAAAAGGAATCTTTTTATTTGAGATCGTCATACTCAAGTATCAGAAATTTCAACCATTTTCATAAAGTGATTGAATGATACATAGATGTCAGAAGTTTAAAACAGTTAAAATTTTGTTCACATGAAATTAGTATTTGAAGAGATAATATTGATGCATTATTTTTTGGACTGAAATCAATGGATAAGCTGTTAAATTTGAATATTTTGGATCCATCTCACCTCTGTTTAAAAGACAAATTTTTGTGTGAAGTAAAGTTATTTTAATCATTAATCTTTTAAAAACATCATTTGGAGATATCTGCGATGCTTTATAATTCTTTAAAGGCTTGTCCTTATGTGAAAGGAGTGCCATTAAAAAAAAAATTACTTTGCTGAATTTAGGAGTAACCTTTTCTTCAAAATAGGGAAATATTGAGTAGCCTTTTCTTGCAAATGAATAAATATTTAATGAGATCAACTAAAAAGTTACTATTTTAAAACTTTAATAATCAAAATGAATTCTTTCGGGTATTTTTCAACTACTTTTATTTGAATGTAATAAGTTTGCTGGAAGCAACCACCACCATCACCATAAGGAATGCTAAAAACATTCCTGCATAAAAATTGTACCAAGGATGTAATGAAAGAGTGCAAAAAATCCTAGTCATTTATTGCGGAGGGGACAAAAATTCCAGTTAATGTGGTTTGGCCTACAGCCAGCTTAGTAGTCAACTTGGTCGTCAAATTTCTTTTTTTTTAAACAATACTTAGGCTAGCTTCTAAAATCGAGTTAATTACTTACTTAAATTTTTAAGCTTAGTTTTCTTGCACAGTTGATTTTACTCAAAAGTGTTGAAAACATTCATTCTTGACTAAAATAATAATCAACTTAACATATACTACAAATGTTGTTGTTGCTGGCTTTTTTTGTGTTGCTTTAAGCTTTGTTTACCATTACTACTCATTTTATTCATATTACAACTCATGTAATTTACTTTATAAACATTTTTCTTTCTCGTGTCTTTTCACATGTATTCTTTCATGTTTTGAAACATGTTTTTGTTAAATTTAGATGAAGAAGAGAAAGAAAGGAAGATACATATTGAAATAAAACCTGTAAGTAATAGTACAGGGATGAGTGCAAGCATTGATGAGCTTATTGCCACTGTAGGAACATTTTCATTATCTCCAGATCCTCAACGAACTGTAAGTTACTTTATGAATTGCATTAAAATATTTTATGTTGTTGTATAAATCTAGATATATTTTTACAAATAAGCAAAATTTAAAAAAATAAATAAAATATATGTAATCTAATGATGAAATTGGAAACATTTCTATTGGCGCATACTATTTTATAAACATTTATTAGCAATAAAAATATGTATGTGTTCCATTTTCAAATTAAGACTTTTGAAATGACTACAATATTTAAACAATCGAAAAAAGATACAATAGCTTGCGATACAAAGAATAGTTGATGAATTGCATATCCAAACTATGTTATACATGCTGGGGTGCACAAATGGGGGGGGGGGGGATCTGGAATCCAAAATAATCATTGCGCAAAAGATCCAATTATGTGGCATTTCAAATTTGTTTCTTTAGTTTTAAGTAATTAGCATATTTTGAAAATATGTTTAAATTAAAAACTTACTTCATATGTATCCCTAATTCAGAGTTCCTCCTCCAAAGCTAGCAAAATGGTCATGCTACAATCTACAGATATAATTTTGAGAAATTTGGTTGTAATATTTTTTTATTTCCAAGTACAAGGTGGCACAGAAAAATGGGGTACTTTTTGGAAAACCCACCAAAAATAGAAAGATCTTGATAAAAAAAATCGTATTGACAGCAATTAAACCTTTACAACTTGCCATTTATAACAGAGTAATCTAAATTGTCAGTGAGTAATTTTTTAATAAAAACAACAAGAGCTTGGAGGGCAAACAGTGAGAATTTTGGCATTTTTTAAACTCGGGCTGCTGTGGTAGGATTAATTTGAAACATGGCCTGTATACTCCAATTAAAACTTTGAAGAGACTAAATGTGTTGTAAAAAAAAAAGAAAGCTGCAGAAGGACTGAAATGTACTCATACTCCACAGTATATCGGATCAATGGGAAACACAACTCGGACTCAATAGTAAATTGCAATAATGCATACATGCAGTAAGATGCCATCTACAGAATGTAATTTTTACATTGATAATTTATTTTACTGTATCTTAAATAGCAAGGTTTAGTTGTTGAAGGGCTGTTAATAAAAATATTTTCTTGGACTTCCATGTTTGTTGGAGTTTTCCCAAGCTCCCGTTTTTCTGTGTCGCCCTGTATTTATAAATAAAACTATGTTTTTATTCTTGAACACTAATTAATTAACATTAATGCTTTAATAATTTAAATAAATACTCATCATTGGAATTTATAAACATTTGTTAGAATCTTACATTCAAGTTCCAAACAAACAATAAAATCACATCTTTAAGAAAGGTCTGGTTTTATTGTTTCTTATTAATCTTGTATGGTATGCCTTAATATCTTTTTTGTATTTAGGTAAATAGACCAGCAAGCAGCACAGCATCAACACCAGATGAGGGTCCACTAAAACGTTCTATTTCTATGTCAAACCCTTTAAAGTATGTTTTATTATTATTATTTTCTCTCTCTATTTTCATTTCTCCCCCCCCCCCCCCTCCTCCAGTAACATTCTTGTAAAAGAGTATTAACTAAACTGAAAGAGAAATGTTTTCCCAAAGCTTTTAAAATCTTTTAATTTTTATTATATTATTCTCTTTTATTTTAACCTTAAGTTATGTTTAAAAAGACTTCCGCCTTTTAGACTCCTTATTTTTATGCCTTACCTACATTTGTTTAAGGCTAGTTAATAATTTTTAAATATGAATAATATTGAATCAAAGCAAATTTTGTTTTGTTCTTAGTCTGCTGAAAATATTCACCAGGGATTTTTCCCCGCTAATTCTTATTATTTCTATAATTCCTATAGCAAAGCTGATTCTGATGTGTTCAGTATATTTAGCCCAAGTGCATCCAGTGCCTCCACACCTACTGGTCCTGCTGTTGGAGGGTTTCCTAGTCCTAATAGCATCAGCAGCAGTAAAGCTCCATCTCTGGGAGAAGTAGCACAAAATACTGAATCCAAGTATTCTGGTAATATTTCAAGAACCCAATGCTCAATTTCATTATAATTATATTTATTCAATCTCTATTTAATACTTCTTTAGCATTTTCACAACGGTAGTCACTCAAAGTATTAAATACATTATTTTTGTTTCAATACATTAAACTCTCATTTATGTTTGTCAAATCGGGGCTACCCTCCCACATGCATTAAATCATACAGATGTTTTAAGGGCCTCTAAAAAAGCCTCACATTTTTACATAATTTGGGAAGGGGCCCTAATTTTTTCTTTTTTGTAATGGCTTAAAAAATTCTAATAACTTCAGCATAGTTAATTAGTAGATTACCATAGGGAAAACGACATTAATGCCAAGTGAAATTGTTTATTAATTTTACACACACGCTCAAAAATATGTTTACATTTTATAGGAAATTTAAGTATAGTATTACAAATGGCAATTCAACCCATATGTACAAAAAAAATTGATTTATTTCTTATTTTATGACTATTTTTCTATACATGTAGAAAGCTGGAAAAATATCTTGAGGGCACATAAGAAAACCTGTTAATAATCCAGATATTTTTTTCAATTAATTTTATTATTCTAGAGGTCATAGAGCTTGAATTTTTTCCTCAGCTGTGGTCAAGTTTGCATCACTGTTAGTCTTTGGTATTGTAAATTCTACCATTCCATAAATATCATGTAACCAGAAAGCCTCGTAAATATTGTTTTGGATTCAAGGCATCTTGATGGCCACTCATACAGCTGGACGTGGTTAACTTGAAACCATGATTTTGTGGATTTTGAATTGTGGTTGTTTGTATTAATCTACTGACATGAACTAAATTATAGTGTTTTTCTGCGTTTTAAATAATCTTTATTTACTTTTAGTGATAGGAGAAATTTCTTCAGAAATAGAGCCTGAAATTGCAAATAGTGAATTCCAAAAAACTCTTCCAACGAGTCGAGGGGGAACACCAACGGGATCAATTTTGCCTCATGTTCTTCCACGTCCTCCTTCCAGAAGAGCTTTAGAGGTACTTTTAGATTTATATTTTCAGTTGGGCACGCCCAATTTTCAGTTACTTTGCACATTAATTTCATTTGTTCAGCCTTATTAAACTTCCGACTTACCTAACATCATTTATGTGTGTGTTTGTCTAGATATATGTAAATGTGTATATAGGTGTGTAGAAATTCTTTATTTTTTTTAAAAATTATCATTCTACTTTCTGGGCTACAGTAACCAATTTAAATGGTAATTGTTGCCCTTTTTATGTGTAATAATTAGATGGATCTTCATTGTTAGAAAAGCATGACTTTTTTAAACATATAACCTATCTATCCTTGGTCTATTAGTTCCTGAGGTGTTTTTTTTAAAAATTAGAATATTTCTAAGTGCTCTTTGTAAAGGTATTTTAATGTAAAAGTTAGAGGAACATTATTTTCAGCAATAAATAGTATATATGCCGCAGTTTTTTATTTGTAGCCAAGAAATGAAATGATTTTTTTAGCTTATATATTTACATGCAATTTTTTTTAACATAAACATACATTATTTTTGTGTGCACATTGAATGTGTAATATTCTGTGTGCATTCTTTCTGCCACATCATTTCTGTTCTTCTCTTTATTACTTTTTAAATGGTAATAAATAAATAAAGACTTTCTTAATAAACTATTTAAAAAATACTGTTCCTATAAAAAGCAAAAATATTTATTAAATATTAATTTCGTTACATCATTGTATTTTTCTCATGAACTATGCACCTGGAGATTGCTGGATAATATTTTATGAAACTAAGAGGCCAACAACAAAGACCAACCTATACATTTTGTATCACACTCAAGAGTTTGACCCATGATTTAATTCAACACTTTCTCAAGTTGTCAGTTTAAATAGTTTCATGCTAAAATATTTATTATGTAAGATCATTGCCATTATGTAATTTATTACTGGCATTTTAATCTTCATAACAAATATGTGAGTATTGAATTAATTCCCCAGAAAGTATACTAGTAAATATGTATAACTTCATTATTTTGGTTATTGCAAAATGTTTAATACTATGAATGTATTCAGTTCTTCCTGGAGCTAAATTACCAGTACCTTTTTTTTATTTTACTGTGTAGACAAGCTTACTGAATGAGTTTCATAAGAATACGTTTTGATGGATGCTTATAATATTTTAAAACGTTACAATGTTTCTGAATAGTTCAAATATATTTTTGGTTTTGTAGAATTTAGTGTAGATACAACTCCCTTAACTTAAACAGTCCTAAAACTTAAACAAAATCTTCATGTTTGAACAGAAAAAGGGTTTTTTTCTACTTTATTTGTTCAATTACATTTACAGATTGTTTTAAAGCTTTGAGGGAAATGTCTCATCTTATTTCTTTTTTAAATATTTGATGAGTTTTCAGTATTTCATGTTTATTATATATAAGTATGGTTTTAATCAATATGTTTTGTTCCTTTATAGACCTCTTCCAGAGGTCGCATGTCTCCTCTACCATATTCTATGACTAGAACTGAGAGCATAAGTAGTCTCACGAATGATTTTAAAACAACCTCGATGCCAGTGGGCTCTTCACGAGGGCCATCTCCCCTCACTATTGGAATGAGTGACACCATTCCTCTTGCAATAGCCTTTAATGAAGTAGTTAATGCTTGCTTCAAAGGAACAGATGAAACTAGGTAAGAAGCTGCTTTAAAATTTCATTGTTGGTAGTATGCTCTCAAAATCATGCAGTGCTTGTGCCATGCATAAATTAATCAATTTTTGCCGATATGATCTTATCAAAATTCTTTTACCTCCAAAAATAAAATTCTTAATTTTGTTATTGATATCTTTTTCATTATTGGCAAGAACACTTCAATCAAAAATTTACTTAGTTTCACCATGCTGTGAAGGTCATTTTAGTACCATAAAACAGAAAATATTTCTTAGTCTTTGTATGTCAATTTTTTTTTTATTTGATGAAATATGTTATCCTTATGACAGTTATTCAAAACGTGTGTGCATTATTGATAAAACATCCTAAAATATTAGGTTACTTTATAAAATGCAGTAATATAGTAATCCCTTAACATTTGTAAGGATCCTTTTCTGGGAAAATCTATATTTCAAGTCCGCTGTTGAGATTATCTTCCCACAGTAAAAGATGTTAAGGTTGGTGAAAATTTATTTCAGAGAACAAAGCACTTCAAAAAGAAAAATGTTTAATAGTTTTTATTATACTGATATGAAATAGATAAAACTTTATCAGTTAAGTAAAATTAATTTGTAATGTTTTGATTGCTTAACAGAACTAGAGTAGCACACCTACAAAAAATTAATGAAGATCATTATTAGATTTCTGTAGTGATTACAAATGTCCAATATGGAATGTCCAAGAGATGTACTTGGACAATGAACATTCTATATTACACTTGTACCAGTATAGTGTCGTAAATGTCCATGAAGCAACATGTGAAGAATAATGTAATTCTCATAATGTGACTTGGTTTACATGATATGCTATTCAACTTATTGTAAAACATAGATTTTGTTATTGCTGGAAAAATAAAGAAATTTTTTTAATATTTGACCTAAACTAGTATATTGTATTGGATTTTAAACATTTGTCAAATAAATGTTTTTAATAAGATTTAAACAAATATTATGAAATTTTAATTATGTGATCAATATAGTATTCAAGTGCTGAATGCTCTTGTGACTTTCATTTAGGTGTCAAGTGCGACTCATGGGTGATATGAAAGTGTCTTTCCCAGCTGGCATAGTTCAAGTATTAGCCAATAATCCTTCTCCTGCTCACCTCATTTTCCGAATATCAAAAGCCAGCAAGTTGGAAAATATACTGCCAAATAAACAGTTAATATCATTGTAAGTGAAACTTGTATTCTAGAGAAGGACCGAGATACCTGTAGTTGGCCTTCTGATAAAAGTCACTGTTCAACAAAAGATTAAAAAAGGCTTTTGCAGTGAATTGAATTTAAGATTAGTTAATTCACTATAAAACCCAGTTAAACAGTTTAACAGTTGCATCGGAAAATTGACTGTAGGGGTTAGGGGACCTTTAAATGACTTTCACCATTTTTTGCAAAAATTCAAAAGTTTTTATTTGCAATATTACAAAACTAAAGGTCTTTCTATTTTGGACAAATGCAAATATAGAAAACTTCAATGTAGTTTTCTTTTGGGCCAATGTTTTATAACATGTATAAAACTTGAGTTCTAAATTCTGTAAATATTTTAATTTAAAATCTAAGATAAGAAATTAATTTTTCCTTTTCCCACCCTTTTTTTCAATATGAAAGATGAAAAAATCAAATTAGAATTGGAAAATATTGCTGTTCTTCCTAGCAACTAGATTAAAGAGAATGAAAAAGAAAGAATAAAAAAAGAAATTGTAATTGATTTATTCTGTATATTATTTGTAATGCGTACTAAATTGTGATCTTAACACACTAAATTGCAAAATAAGTCCTAAAGTACACGATATAGATATATTGCTGATATTGTAAGGGTTTTCAGCAGAGAAAAGAAAAACATGTAATTGTTTGAAGAATGCTGCTAGTGCTGATTGATAACTTACCAAGCAGAAACTCTTTGGAGCTCAGCATTTGACGTATTGCTCAATAGATATTTAAATTGTGTGCAAATTTAAACATTTTGGCTTAAATGTTTTTCGATGTTTTATGTATTAATGATTTTTTCAAAGAGAAAAATAATTTTAAAAAGTTATATTAATCCCCTTTTCCCTCATTGAGGTTGCTAGGGTGTACCACAGCAATGTGGCACAGAGTGCAAGAAGGGTTGGAAAAAAATGAGGTTGAAACTCACTTTTATATACCTGTCTCCAAACATGACAAAATGGATGGACACCCATGGCATGATATGGGAGTTAGCTCCCCTAATAAGTGTGGAGGCCATGCATATGAATATTAGTTCTATATTTATATCAATTTCATATAAATATAGCACTTTTACCTATTAATGAAACAAGTAGTTGTGTAGAACCTGCATTAAGTTGTTTGTTGATTTTGTCATGATTGCCTAAAATCTATGCACTATCCGTAGTGTTGATATTCCTAATAGTTGTATTGTTTACACAGACAAAAATTCTTTCATTGTCTTTTTCTTATTTTATTGCATTACTTGTAAAGTTATTTTAATGCTTTATGATTGAAAAACAAACTGTAGATTAAGCAAATAATTAATTTCTCAAGTATGATAGAAAATTTTTGGTTAAATATACTGCAGTTGCATTGACCATGTGTGCTTTTGTGCTGTATGCTTCGGCGCAATTTAGTTTCCATAGGGTTGTAATGTTTTTATATCTCATTAGAAATCTTGTTTAAAGTAGTAATGATTGACTGATTACTTTTTGTGTTACAGAGATCCTAGTCAAAGTACCAAGGAGCAATATGTGTATGAATTCAACATGCAAGCATTAACAGCTCTTCTAAGGAAACAGTACGACCAGTCACCAACTGCTTCCTATTTTAATATAGACATCTTAAAATATCATGTAAGTTTGTAAGTTTTTTTAAGTTATCTTAAGTTGGCCATAATTTATATTCAGATTTTATTCTTAGCATTGAACAAACCTTGTATTGGTGCTTTTGTGATGGAAGTATTTCATGGAATGTGTTTTTCTTTTATGAAAAATAGATTTTTTTCCCATTGAAATTAAATTTATTTATTTTTTTTTTTCTTTGTAATGCTGTTAATTTCTTGCTTGATCTAAATTTTTAGGAGCAATGTTTATTCCTTATTTTCAATTACCTTTTTTCCTCCCTTTTAGATCAAAGCTCTGCAAGGGGCCAAAAGCACACCTTTACACTTAGTGGCCTATTGGAAGTGTACACCTTCTTCAACAGATCTCAGGATTGATTATAAATATAATCCTTCCTCTTTAGCTAATTCTACCCCACTTACAAATGTGAACATCATTGTCCCTGTAAATGGAGGAGTCACTGATGTACAGTCAAAACCAAAAGTGCTTTGGTAAATATTTTTGGATTCTCTTGAAGTTTAAAATATAGGATTTGAAAATTGGCATATGTACTAATGTTAGAATTTGTGTTAAACAAAATGTTTTAGGCATAAAATTAGCAACTAAATTTAAACATGTTTGTCTTGGTGGTAGAACATGCTTTAAGTTAGTAGCTCTTGCTTTGTAGGTATTCAGGCCTTTATTCTGTAAGCGCAGCAAATGTGACTTCATGTTTATAAACTAAATCCAGGAAAGAAATAATTCCCACAGCTTCAAAACACTTGCTTATTAATTAAATTTAAAATTTGATTTTGTTTTGCTGAAACATAATAAAACTATCTTTTTTAATTGAACCTCCAACCCTCCTTGGCCTCCTAAACAAGAGAGAGGTTTCTCAGTTTGGTTCTTGAAACATTTATTTCTCATAAAAGAATAGTTTACTATAACTACCGTGCAATTATGAACATTTTACAATTAACTATAACTAAGAGCACATAATGAAAGTATCGGTTTTAAAGATCATGGAGTTGCAATTATTAAATGAGTGAAAAAGAAAAATTTAGAAAGATTTTCATTGCTGAAAATGCACTGTTTGAGATACACTCTGTCCTGCTTAGAAGGGCAGCGTTAAACTGCTTATAGGTTGAGTGTTTCGAAACCTGTAATACTTCTGCTATTCAATTCTGTTATATACAGAGAGATATAATTTTCAATCTTTTTGTATTCTTTTTACAATTTTTCTAATCAAAAGTGCTATTTTATTTTTTTACTATAAGCTTCTAAAGTTTATATATATCTTCCTTCTGCTAGAACTGTCATTTAAAACTTTTCTTGACAAAAAAAAAGGAACAGATCCAGCATATTTCCCCTGTGTATGTGCAGAAATATATATGTAGTAGTGTGGGTTACCATGAAACACGTCCATGGTTCGATCCTCGGACTGGTCAGGGAGAGCTTTGCCCTTCATCTCACCAGTGGGTGGATGATACAGGGCTCCCACGGCTGCGCCAATTGCGCAAAACTGCGCCAAAACGATTTTTCTGCTACATGCTGCTACAAAATGTGTTTTTTTGGAAAATTTGCACCAAATCGCTTTTTTCACCTTAAAATCGGCATCATTTGTTACATTTTTCCTTTAGTCAACTAATTTTTTACCTTTGAAGCAGTTTATTAATGAATATTAGGTCTACCCTCTCTTAAGAACATTAAGTGTGGATGAGAAAATTGAGCAGAATGAGTGATGTATCCCACGCTTGTAGAAGAAACGGTGAGACGATTTCTAATAATTTGTAGTATTATAGAGAGAAAAATAATTCCTCTTATCACTATTTTTGTTGAACATTTTATTTAGTAAATTTTTATTGAAATAGATAAAAAAGTTTAAAATTTCATAGAACGTGGAAAAAATAAACTTAGCGTTTTTCCTCAGTGCACTTTGTGTTTTCTATTCTAATGTTAAGGAAATACTAATCAATGTGAAAAATCAATAACAGAACATATGTTTAAAAGATTATTGCTCCATTATAACAATTCGTAAATATTCCTTAAGTTTACTTTCCACGTGCAAGCAAATTAGTGCATACGTTCTACAATCTTTTTGCATCCGCTACAAAAATCGGATTTTTTTTTCATTTCTACTATTTATAATGTTTCTTCTCAAAGTAAATAACTAAAATGTATTTTTATTTTAACTAAAAACATAGTTTGAAAATATATATTTGTTCCCGAAAGTGTTTAGAGATAGACTTTTAAACGCTGTAAAATTAAACATTGAATTGCAGCTTTTATTCTTTTCTCATTACTCTTTAAGCTCTATAATCTACATCATATAACTACAAGCGATTAAAAAAGACAAATATAAAGAACAAAATAAGTAAAAAAATTAGTTAAGTTAGAAAATCATTAAAAAGCATGTATATCTTAATGAATTGATGATCTTTAGCAAATATGTTAAGTAATATTATTAGAAGAAATAGAAATTTTGGTTTGGATGAACGACCTCATAAAAGTACTCTTGTTTACAGTTTCAATTTTTTAACTAGATTTAAAAGTTATGAAATCATCATGCATTTCCTCTTTCTTTTAATTCAATTTAGTTTCATTCAGCATCCAATTCTGTAACCCTTGGACTCATTAAATTTAATTGTAACTATTACGCAATTTTTGAAAGATGTAAGATAAATTGTTGGAAAAAATCATTAGACATTAAATTATCAACCTATAATAAGAAATACATTTTGCCTTTCTATTATAGAACTGAAAAATATAATTTGGTTCTTGAATTTTCTTGCTGCAAAATTATGAAACCCAGCAATTTACTTTTGGTGCCATTAATTACTTCCAAAGCATCTAAGTGAGCATTTAGGATTGAAATTTAAAGGAATATTTCTTAATCAGAAAAATAATAAATATTACTGCAGGTAGAAAATAGGATAGAGTTCAAATATATTTTTTGATCAAATATGAAATTATATTTAATTCATTCAAAATTTAACTGTTACTATAATCACAATGGTTATACCTAAATAAGTACCATTTAAAAAACAAATTTTAATTAATGATAAATAGTTTTAAATAGTTTAATCTTTCATATCAGTTAGTTTTTGCTTATTTTCTTGTAAGAATATTGTTTTAGCCATTAAACAGAAAAGAGAGATTGTAATGAGTTTTGAAAAGAAAATTTTAAGCTTTCTTCCAGCTATTCTTAATCATTTTTTTTTTCTTTCTAATGGGGCTGCAGTATTGGTCATCAACCATTGCAGACCTAGTGCGTCCCCTGAGATTGGTACCAACTCTTTCAGCGGCACCACAATGAGTGTGGTACCATTGCCGCATTTTTTTTGACGCTTAGTTTCCCCTAGATGGGGCACCTGAGCTCTCGTTGATGCAATCTGCACTAGGAATTTAATTTAGCCAAGAGATCCATGCCAAACGGATGCTCAAGGGATTTTTAACATGCTGCATAATCATACGACATGGACGCAGACGATTTTCTGCATCTTGAAAATCTACCGACTTGGGCCAGGTTTGAACCTGCGATCTTGGGCATACGAGACATGCGTCTTACCACTACGCCACCCTGTCGACCTATTCTTAATCATTAGAAGAAGAAAAAAACAACAGAACATTTTTTTAAATAATCTGTTTCTTGAGAAAATATTGAAAAACACCTTTATAAGGGTTGTAGGTTTAATTAGTCTTACTTTTTGAATAGGTTATGAATAATTTCTTATAAGATAAAAATAATCCAGTTTTTAAAATAATCTATAATTCAGTTTTTGAAGGATGACTGACATTTACATTTCCTATCATTTTGAAGACTTGAAACTGCTCTTACCCTTGATGTATGAAAATGACATTGCTTTAAAACAGCCATTTAATATTTAAAAAATAAAGAAAAAAAATCCTCCAAAAATGGTACAAATTTGATATTTTCGGCTCCTAAACTGATACAAAAGTCTATTTCTTTTGCTCCAAACTGATACAAAAGTTGAATTCTTCTGCTCCAAACTGATACAGAAAGGACATTTTACCTGCTCCGAAAGCTGCTACAAATTGTGTTAAGGCGGTGGGAGCCCTGATGAAGCGAGTATCAAGCATGCCTGGGAATAAAACATTGAGGGGGAGGGGGAATAAAACGTTGGGATGTTAAACAATATGCAAAAACACACTTTAAAGCTATTTTCACAGCAATAAATATATTTTTAATAATAATAATGATGAACAAACTTTTTAACACAAATGCGTGACTCAACTGTAACTTAAGGGATACCACTACCAGGAATAATAGTACACTGATAAGTACAGAAAAACTGTACAAACTTAATAAGAATTCTTTTGTTATTGAAAACTGAAAAAAAATCAACAATTGTGTGTACTCGAGTTTTACATTGAGTGCACTTTGGTCATTTTTCTATTTTATAAATGAAATAACCGGAAATATTTTTACCCATTTAGTAAAATCATATGTTCTCACTCCGTTACTAAAAACTCAAACTTTTTGTTTTAATCAAATATCTTTATTAAAAATTTCTAAGATGAAGAAAGATTTTACATGGAAAAAAACCTTAAGCTATTATAGAACAAGGATGAAACTTTAAGGATACATATTCTAAGTTCTAAACATTTTTTTTTTTTTGAAACACTATCATTCTGAATTATTTACTGTGCGGTATTCATTAAATTGAACTAAAGTACTATTTTTAAAATACAAAACGCAGAATGGTTCATGATTACCATGAATTACAATACGAATGGTCGCTTTGCTTTAGATGTCTGAAGAATAGAAGAATTTGTAAAATTTAAAAAAAATAACTAATTAGTTCTAAACTTATAAAATATGTTTTTGCATATACACAGAGACAGATGGACCTATGAAGTTTTGTTTGAAACAGAGATTGTAAATCCAAATATTTCAATTATATACAAAACTTTCTAAATCAAGATCAATTCCAAAAATTATTTAATTTTCACTATTTAAAATAAAAATCAGTTGATTTAAATCAATGATATTTTCAAAAAAAAAAACACTTGATTTAAATCAATGAACCCTGCTGAAAAGTCACGAAAGTTTATCAAAAATGTCACTAAAAAGTCACAAAATTTCTCTTTTGAAAATCTGTAGGTATCCTGAAAAATCTACTGTACATTTATTTGTACATACGTCAAAGCCAAGGAAAGGGTAGTTCCTCTGTTCAATTCTCTAAAATGAGATGCCTATGCCTCCCATCTTTGTATTTCTTATAATCCACAAATGTACATTAAATATTTTTGAATTGTAGGAATAGTGATACGAGTCGTGCTGTTTGGAAAATTCCAGAACTATCACAGTCATCTGATGGAGGAGGTCTTGGTTCTCTTAGAGCTCATTTTGACTTGACTTCTGGTCCTTCCACTGTTTGTGCATTGGCTGCTCAGTTTATTTGCAATAATTCTTCTTTATCTGGAGCTGACTTTGAACTGGTTGGATTAGGCTATCGCCTATCATTAGTCAAGAAACAAATTATTGCTGGTAAGTCATTATCATTATAGTATTAAATATCAAACATGATCGTTATTGTGTCTGTGTATTTATAATCTTTATCTTATTGTGGATATTTTGATATTCATTCAGCATAACGTTTATTTTCATTTTAGAAGTTGGCAGATATGAAAAAATAGTTACTTCAGTTTAAAAAGTTAACATTAAGAAACCGTTTATTTCTTTAACACTAGACCAGTCCTTTTTACTGTTTCAAAGCTTTCATTTTGCATAATTTGTTGCTAATTATAGTGCAACTTTCAATTGCATTGGCTTTTCCTAATACACAGTAAGTAGGACAAGTTAATGTGACTGAAAGTTTTATTATAATGAGTAGCAACTGGGCGTAAAATGAAAGTTTAGATATGGTTAAAAATGGCCTGGTGATTCTAGTGTTAAAAAATTGCAATATTGTAACAATTGTTAGCAGAGAAGTGACTAACTTTCTGCTAATGTGAGAACGTGTGGCTTATATAATAAGTAATAATCAGAGGTGTCAAGCATTACTTGTATAAAACTGAACAATTTATATTCATTTGAAGATGAGTAAATAAATATACATATTGTACATAATCATAAGCCATAATTATTGACTAATGAACTACTCTTTATAGAAAACTTGTTCTTTTTGGGAATTGTTTCTTTGTTAGTCTTGGACTGAGGGAGAGTAAAAAGTCCCTGACTTTTTTTTTCATTAAGAAGAAAATGTGTTCATTTTAAATAACAACCTTTTGTTCAAGCTTCTTTCGTGATTATTGACAATGTCAGACGGAAATATTTTTTAAATGTAAAATTTATTGTAGAGCGTTCAGAGCATGTTTAACTACACTTTTGTTCACTATTGTATATTAGATGGGACACATAATTATGCATCATAATTAAAATTATAATGCATTTGATTTCTTTTCTGAATGTTATGACATTTTTGTGCAAATGGAGATCCTTAAGATATTTCTGAAAATAATTCTGAAATCTGGTTTTTCATTTATTCAAATTAAAATACTGCTTTTAGTCACTGTTATGTTTTGGTGTTGAATTTCACTGCACCCTATTTTGTAATGCGCTTTAAATATGACTGTATTGCATTTATTTCTTTTCTTTTTCTTCAAAATTATATTTGCTTCGAATATTCCATCAGAATTCGTAACCTAACTCTGCCATATCCCATAGTAGCAAGTTCTTACTGTATATTTAACTTAAAAGGTGGACATTTTTGAATTTCTATCATTTTTATTGTGTGTTTATTTAAAAATCTTGAACATTTAAAATGAACAATTATCAAGGAACCCTTTCTTTTTGAAAAATGTTCTTCTAATGTGCTTATGAATTTAAATTTCCACAAATATTTTTAAATCAAGAAACAATGTTTTGAATGTTTTTATTTTTTCCAGGCAAATACTTGTGTGAATCAGATCCTGTAACTAACAACTACACATGAAACCTTTTGTTGCAGTCATCTGTATAATCATTCCACTGATAAAGCAGCTTACGATCTGTTTACAAAAGTTCTCTCAGGACTGCATTTTGGCCAGATGCAATTGTTGACCAGAAGGCTTTGAAGCTTTGATATGTTTTGTTTCTGTTACCAATAGTCATGCTACCTACTTTTGTTTTATTAATTCACTAAGATTAAGTTGTATTATTGGAAAAGCCACTAATTTTTTATTGCACCTTGTGTTTTATTCTTGCAGTAAAAATCTCTTAGTTGAATAACTTGCTTAACATTGTAATTACAATATATTTAATTCATATTTAATTGTTTGTATTTTATTAATATTTATCTTTTTAAGAATTACTTGGGATCTTAAAATGTTTTTAACTGTTCTACATTTTGTTTAATTATTTAAAACAAAGTTAGAATATATTATTGTTGAGCTTTTGTTTGTTTCATTTTGTTTAATTTTTAGTAACTATTTTTTAAATGTTTTTTGTAAGAACATATTTAAAAAATACATTAAAATTGTTTTGTGTTTCAGTGTCTTTCATCTAGGATCCTTTCTTTGTGATCCATGTTTTATTTATGTATTCGGGAAGAGTAGAGAGATACTGGAATAAATCATGTTTTTACTGTATTATATGTATAAAAAAACATTACAGTTGCTTTTTGCCTGTACAGTAACTCAAATCATTGTAAAATTAGTTGTAGTTGAAACGAAAAAGATTGTTAAATCTTAGATCATTTTTTTGTTTAATTATTTTCCTGTCTTGAATGTCCTTAAATTTAACACAAGGTACAATAAACCCTGATGAAGCCTGTACCTCCTGAAAAAAATCAAAATTTAATTAAATAGATTTGTGCCGCTTGAATTTAATCCTAACCATCTCTGCATTAAACAATCGGTTTTTCTTAGCTCTCTCACGATACGAAACAATTCTCTTCTTCATGACAAAAATATTTCCTTTTCTGCTCTGATTATAACATATTTGAATTTATACAAGAACAAAGATTTTCCCAGTTTTTACTTCCAAAGATAGCTCACTAGTTGTCCAATTCATTTTCAATGCAAATGCATACCTTTACATATTTTGTTTAGATAAACTATTCTAAGTCTTTTCAATAGTTATTCATGAATTAAACAATTTATGCATTTTCTAAGGATCCGCCATTTGGCAACCACTTTCCTTAATAACTGATTTTCAATATAACAAGAACTGCTCCTTTTAAATTATTTATTTTGTTAAATGTGTGGGTTTAATTCAAACAAATTGTGATGGATCTTTTTATTCTGGTGGTATATTAATTTTTCTCAAAAAAATGCACTCTTTTGAGCCAATTGCAATAAAATACCTTTACAATAGTTTTAAATCTACATTTTATGATGCCAAATGGTTTTTTCGGATAGCTATTGCTCAGTTTATTTTTATTAAAAATTTGAATTTCGCATGAGAAGAGCAGTAACGCGTTATAAAAATCCTTACTGTGAAATTTAACAAACTGCTATCCATATTTCCCTCCAATTTGCATGCAATAATTGGAAAGTTTTTCATGGTTTTTTGTACTAAAAAAGTAAGTTTTAATTTTTGTAAGGAAACAATGTCTCCTTATAAAATTTTTTTTTATTCATTTATTTTTAAAAATGCATTATACCCTTTAGATAGAATCAAAGTTATTAAATTTAAATGTGCTTAAACCCTTATTCTTTAATTTTAAATCATGTTTTCAAGGTATAAGTTTGTGTTAAGTATCACCTAGTAATTAAACTAAAGTAACACAGTTGCTTTGCTGAAAAAAATGAGGTCTGTGTCAACTAATATCAACCATAAAATGGACATTCCCCTACTTTGATATTACAGTTTTGATTGCCAAATAAGCCCTGGTATGTGTAGCTAATCTTGAAAGAGGGTCCAAATTCTGTAGCACACATGCAGCACTCAGTTATAGCAATATTCTAAAACTCATTCTCACTGCTCAGTACATAGCTTGTATAAAGTGTACCAAAACAGTCTAGATTATCTCCTATTGTAATATCCTATGGTAGGAGTACAGAAAATATATGCACCAATTTTTCTGTGACATTGATCTCAAGTTTAAAAAGGAGCCACCTAATTTTTATGCAAAGTGTATTTCTCTAGTGTATAGCTGCTTTTCGCATATTCAATTCCTCCCCACCCCTGCTCCGTCATTTGATTGTAACTATAGTTTTAAATCAGCTGTTCACTTCAAACTCTGTTTTGTATCATATTAAAATTATGTATTATAAAGAATTCCAAGTTTTATTTTATACCTAAAATATTCAAATCTATGGAAATGTTCTTGAAGTTTGTAAAGCCTATATTTTTGCAAACACATATCAAAGCTTTCAGATTGTACGTCTTTTCAGCTTGAATGTTTGATGCTTTTTCTTTGTTTTTATTTTTTATTATTGCTATTTAGTACAAAATAAATGCAGTGCTGAAGCAGTATTGTGTGCATTGCAGCATTTTTGATGAACCTATAAGATTTTCAACAAATGACTGTCATGTTACATAAATGTACAGCTTTCCAGGAAACCACTGGTTTTTATAAATACATATACATAAATATATATACATATATATTATATAAATATCATTTGTAAATATGCTCTAGTTTTTTAACTCTCAATCTAGATTTACAGTGTTATATTTTTTGTGTTTTATTTTTAAGCACTAGTATTACTGTTTACGCAATTGAAATTATTGTTGAACTATGTTTAAATTTTTAGAGTTATTACTGCACGAGTACAAAGCAAATTCATTTAACTGTAGTACGGTTTTTTAAAAACCAGCTTTGTTGTTTCATATTTTGTTGTCTCCCACAAGAACGCTTTTCCTCATTCATCTATGCACAGAAGTAAATTCTGCTGGTTGCCATTTACCACTAGAAGTAAAAATACTATGCAAAATGTTATACATTTTTTATATGGATTTGTATTATGCTATTGTAATTTAAAAATTGTATGTTTAATTGTAAAGTTTCTATGTTTTTAATTTAAAGAGCTCTATTTTTCATCTTTAATGCTTTATTTGCTATATTACAGATCTATAATATATATACATACATTTGAATTTTAAATCAAATTTTTATTGTTATAGGAAAAAGAACACTTGTAGAGTCATAATTTTCAACCCTGTGGGTATCAGAGCTATTTAAAATGAAATTAGCTTTAAAATTAGAAAATGTACATAAAGTGGCTATTATAAAATAATTGGCTGCTTTGTATGACATTGAATTTCTATTTCAAAATAAAAGTTGAATATATATATCTGTACGTAGTCTTTGTGTCTTCCCCCGTCATTTTTAGCATGTCTTGAAAAGAAAGATTCAAAAGCTATGATGCAAATAAATAAAACATGAACAATAGGCTTAATCCCCTCTTTGAAAAATTTCTCTAAAATGAATTTGAAAATAAATTTAGAAATAGATTTTATGAAGTCACTTAGGGAGACAGAAAAAAGGCAGTCTGTCCTCCCTTGCACCTTTTCAAGGAATTATATGATTCAAACAAACTTTTCTTTTTTTCTTTATTTATTCATCATTTTTCCTCTCCCAAACTTTGAGTTCTGTCATTTTTTTAAACAAAACTATTTGACATTAAACCTTTGCTTATTTTTTTTTTTTTATTTCATAATAATTTTAATGCTTTTTGCACTCAAAAATATTTTAACATTGCAGGGCTGCCACATGCTACTTGAATGCGTTTTTTTTTCACACTAGTCGACTTGGGCAACTTTTAAAAGCAAAATTGTTCCACAAAGCAACTTTCTTCTACTAGAACTAGTTTTTTTGGAGATTTTTTTTTGTAAATAATTTTTCATGCGAAATTCACTTTTTTTTGTTAAAAAAAATTAGGAAAACTTGCAAAAATTACCCAAATAAGGGATTTTTTACATTATGTTAAATTTAACCTAAGTTTAGCAATTATTAGTATTTATCACTATATCTTTATTAAACTGATATTTGACGAAAATTGGTTTATTTAAAAAAGGTTTTATTCCTTTCATTTACCGATTTTACTTTTTGATGCCTACATTTATTTTTTTTTTTCATCTGCTGTGTGAATCTGATTCTTTTTATTAATTAAGTATTGTTAAAAGGCAGATAAATAAAATGTCTTTTATTTTCATTAAAAGCGTTTCGAATTTTCTATACGAAAGTCTGTAATTACTTGGAGTGTTAGCTTTCAAATGTTCAAAAATTAAACGCTGAAACCCCCACCACCACATTTTATAAAGTTTTGTAATGTGTGCCTAATATTTCCAATTGTTTAAAAAAATGAGAAATTTTGAGAACAAATACAAACACCCCCGTTTAGATTACTGTATCATCCTGCATCACACACACTGTCATTTATATAAGATCTCAAAAACAACCCACTAAAGAAGGATTTTGTTCTATGTAGCCAATCACAAATCATTATCGTCAGCTCAATTAGAGAAAAGAGAAAGACCTATAACAAAGTTGTTCGAGGTGTAACGAAAGCATGTTTCTTAACCGATGTCAATGTGCAATTTGAACAGTAATACTTGCAGCACAATATTAAATCCTAAAGGGCCAATTCTTGATTTATAGGCCTATTTATAAAAAAAGAAAGAAAGCGGGAGCTATTCAGGGGATTATATGGTATTTAGATTTTTCGTACTAGCCTGCGTTTATATTAACCTGCATCTTGGGAAATCACCTTGGGATCTCTGGAAATCGGGAAAGTCTGGGAATTTTGCCGTAAAGATGCTCAGAGTAGCCTTTCTCCCAGATCGCAGTTATATTAAGCTTTGATAACTGAATAATTAAGACACCATTTTAGAAAAAAAAAAAGTCTAATGATGTGAAAACATTCTACTTCACTGTTTGGTGTAACTACAAATTTATTGAGAAAAACTGACTTCACTTAAAAGTAATATATTGATCGGATCAATATATATATGTATATAATGTGGATCAACTTTTACAGTTCTACCATCAACCAAAGCGATCTGCATGGCAGAATGCCAAGAATCCATTCATGTTCAAGGGAGGAACTGCTGGTACAAGCAATGTACCGTTTCTGTTCTCGTTCTAGTTCGCTTAGCATACTTGATTTCTTCCGAACTGATGCGATGTGCCAGTTTATAAAGTTAAATGCTGTCAACAAGCAAAGAAGCAAACATTCTGATTCGCGTACTAAATAAACGCACCTGCCAAACAAACTTCCCTAAAACTCAAATATATTCGTTCTTTTCTACCATGCGTATAAGCGTCCAAATTCTATCCTATTCTACGAAGCCCCTTCTATCTTCTATTGCGTAAAATTACAATCACTAAGAATTTTCCGTTTTTCGGATAATCTAAGTTTTCAGAAATTTGAAGCGGTGTCAACCACAATTACCTTGGATTTCTATGATAGGAAGACAGATTTGAAAAAAAAAAAACGAAAAAAAAAAAATAACAAACACTTATTCCCTAAACATGCGCAAAGCAGCAAAAATTTAAGTAAAGCATCATATAACAGAAATGTAGAAAAATATTTCCGAAAGGTTTTCAAATCAAAAAAAAAATTTTTTTAAAGCTTTGAGAATGAGACAAGGACTCTTCAGTGTTGGTTTGTGTCAAAGAATGAGCGATGCAGAGCACCTCACAAATCCCAAGCAAAAACACACTAGAGCCGACAGCAGTATAGGCCAGAAAATCTTTAAAACAAACGTAAAAAACAAAAATTGAAATACAAAATGTGGGGTTTCGTGCCACAGTCCTGAGACTAAAATAAGTGACGCACCAACAGACCCGCTCCCAAAATAATTAAAATAAACCACTTTTACTTAAAAAATCCGAATAAAAATATCAAATCCGTATCCAAATGGTCATTCCGTTCCAAGTCGTCCATAATGAGAATGTGGCTGGCCGACTTTGTACGAACACGGGTTTGAATTTCTCGGATCCGATTTAAACTTCTCTGTATGGAAGACGACTTGGAACGGAGTGACCAATTGGATACGGATTTGATATTTTTATTATTCGGATTTTTTAAGTAAAAGTGGTTTATTTTAATTATTTTGGGAGCGGGTCTGTTGGTGCGTCACTTATTTTAGTCTTAGGACTGTGGCACGAAACCCCACATTTTGTATTTCAATTTTTGTTTTTTATGTTTGTTTTGAAGATTTTCTATCCTATACTGCTGTCGGCTCCAGTGTGTTTTTGCTTGGGATTTGTAAGGTGCTCTGCATCGCTCATTCTTTGACACAAACCAACACTGAAAAGTCCTTATCTCATTCTCAAACCTTAAAAGAATTTTTTTTTTGATTTGTAAACCCTTCAAAATTATTTCACTACATTTCTGTCATATATATATATATATATGTGTATGTATGTGTGTGTGTAGAGAGAGAGAAGGGGGGGGGGGCACTCAAATTAAATTAAAACAGTCTGAGAATTTAAATTGCTTTGCTTTCACAGTAAAGAAATTAAAACGCAAACTAATTGAGTTTTGGTTAAAAATAAATAAATAAATAGTTGTTAACCTTTTACTTGATTTATTTTCAATATTTTTATTGTCATTGTTTATAACAACAATTAAAAAGTGGAAATTTGCTTTTTGTGACATAAATGAATGCAATTTCATTAATTAGTAGAAATAAAATATAAAACAAAAAGTCATGGGAAAATAAATTATCTTAAAGACCAGGGAAAGAAAACAAAAATAATAATATAATAAATAAAAAAACCTGCAACTAGTGTCTCAAAATCCAGAATGTTAAATAAGCCTATGTAGAATATTACGGCCTTCTATGTAAGCGCTAAAGTTCCACTTTTTGTTAAAGATGAGTTGCTTAGATCTGATTCCCCACGAACGAATGTAATAGGTGAGATATAACTACACTTCTCAAATTTTACTGGTAAGCAAAGGAAAACTAGATAATTAATTAAGTCTTCGAATTTCTGTTTTTCTATGAGTTTCTTTTTTGCGTAGGTCGATCAGTTCATGCAAGAATTCTAACATAAATTTTATGTTGAAAAGTACACCATTAGTGGTATTAGTATTGCAACTATCCAACTATTTAGTTGTTTCGTAAATAGGGACAAAAACATCCAAAAGAAAGAATAAATGATTTTGCTCTTGCCATCTGTGAGGTAATCAACTAATTACAGTGGTTATTTATTTGCTACATAAATACCTGATAAGCAGGGCCGAAGAGAGCTAAGGCGGGCCCCAGGTCAGTTTTTTTTTTTTTTTTTTTTTTTTTTTTAAGTGTCAATGAAAGTTCAAAAGGAACGAGAAAGAATCGGTTAATTGAGGACTATCCACTGGAAAGGTCTTAATGATGAACTGAAGGTAAATGACCTAAGGGTGCGGCGTATGTCTCGCTTTAAGAACACCAAGGAGCTTTCTAACGAAGATCTTTTCAGCCATTTCATGCCATCTGTATTGTCAAATAATAACAATAATCTCAGTGTAGAAATTAAAATGTCATTGCGGTTAAGCATGGGCTTTTGAAATGGGATGAAAGCCTTTTAGCAAAGGAATATTTATCTTTAAATAGCGTTGCTACAATTATTTCTTAAATGCAAAAGCAATTGCAGAAAACGTAATTGATTACACGTGAATAAAAAGTCAACAGTTTCTCTAATCGAGCGTTACTGAACTACATTCTATCATTAAAAATAATTTTGCTTTAATTAGTTGAGAAATGATTAAATCAACCATATTTGATGCACTATAGCTCTTTGTTTATCCATAACTATTCCTCTTTTATTATTTTTCTGGTGAGGGCTCCATTTTCGCGCAGTATTTTCTTTTCTTTGTATTTTCTTTTCTGATCTGATTACTCTGATGTAAATTATAATTAAAAAAAAAAAAAAAACATAATCCTGCACGCTTCAAACATGCATTCCGGCCCAAGAAGACTCTAGTACTTGTTGATGATTGAACCTGACATAGCTTATAAAAGTACCAGCTCGGTTCTGCCTGACCCAACTTCACTACTCCAAATGATTTCGCCTGCATTCATTCCGACAGGCAGTGCTAAGACTCGGTTTTTAAACGCCCGTCACGTTCGATCTCAGCGGTACAGAACGCCCTGGCATCACATGCGCATGCTCTAGACATCTTTCCGATCTCTGAGACACGCTCAGTACCGTGTGTCGCTTCAAGACGGCCTGAATCGGAGCATGATGGGGACTTTACGACAAGCTATTTGAGGGAAAATTGGTATTTCTCTCCAAATTTAGTCTCATTTCATGAGGGGGGGGGGGGAGAAAAATAGCAATTTCCTCCAAAAAGGTTTGGTGTTTAACCCTTTAACTAAGGGAATATATTCACAAATCAGTTCGTCTGAACGCCAAAAAAAAAAAAAATCCAAAAATTGCATAAATGGCGACACGAAAAAGGCGAAACTGGGGAGTTCCAATCAACATTAGTCGTAAGCGTCCCATTTTCAACCTATGGCGATTTTTTGAGAAAAAAACTCTTTCGCCCCAGCAAATTTTGTTATTGGCTTGGTTTGTTATATTTGGTTTGGTTATATTTTGTTTTGTTATATTTTGTTTGGCTAATGTTAATTGGAAATTTTTTGTTCAGAATCAAAATTCCTATGAGATGTAGCTTTTTTTTGCTTGCAAATCGGCGGCACGCTGTATCAAAAGGGGGTGGTCAATACCCCCATCTGCACCTCTAATTTTGCCATTTTCAATTGAATAAATTATTACTTATAATGTAAAGAACGAATACATTTCCATTTGTTCCATTTTTTATTCTGAAACCTACATTTTCAGCAAAAATTCATCAAATCACTTATTGACGTTACCCGTACCACAGAAAAGTTTCGCCAAATCGTCTATTGACGTTACCCGTAGTTAAAGGGTTAAAGCCCTAGTCTGTCTTTTTCAAGTTTAGTTACTTTTATGGCGGCAAGGTGGCGTACTGGTTAGGCAGTGTTTCCCAACCTTTTTCAGTCGCGACCCCATTGTAAATTTAGTAAACTTAACACTGTAAAATAAAAAACTTTTCAAGATTCATAAGTACAGTATAAAACAACAAATTTACAGTGGAATTGCAAGAACTGAAGAGATGCACTTGTACGAAATTCTACAGTAGGCATTGAGACGATGCTACACTGCCTCAGTTATTACAAGAAGCTCATAAATTGTGAGAAGATTTTTCTCTTTGAGTTTTTGCTAAAACAGAAATCCTAAATCATGTAAAATTGAAACCCCGAAATGCGTTTGTATTAAAACTTGTATTGACTTTAAATACAGAGTTAGGCAAGTGGCTGATTTTGATGAAAATTGTTTTTGTAATAATTATACTTGCAAAATTTTCGACTATCGCTCCGTTAATACGTCCTTCATATTAGTAGAGGAGTGCCAAAACATTGTTCGCTTGCTCTGAAGAAATGTGTCGATCCAGCCTAGTACAGCATTTAGGGACAAAACGCGGGGACAAATAGTAGTAATACGAGACTGAATAGTGAAATGGTGACAATATCGTAAGGGACGGACGCAACTCTATCGATATCGATTTTGAAATTGACTGCTACGACCCAGTTTTATAATCAAGATCTTCGGTCCACCCAAACCTAAACTAATAAATAAGTAAACACTCCTGCCGACGTTTGTTGTGATTCGCAACTTTGGTTTCGTCTTTAACGCCGCGAAAATGTCATTTATGTTTCTGTGGAAGTAATACAGCAGCAGTAGTTCACCTCGTTATAAAATAAGCAAGAGATGATAATTTTTTTATGTAACTGTTCTAAAACTTAATAACATTATGTATTTTTAAATTGGGAATAGCTTGTAAAAGATGAAATACTCTGCTCCATAATGGTTGGCGATGATGCCCCGTTTTGGCGATAATAGAAGCACGTCTTGGCGGCAAATAAACTGGAAATGAAAAGCAAAAACCCAGACTAGCTAAAACGAAAAAAAAAAATAGCCGAAATAATCCACCGAAGCGTAGTCACATCAACGACCTCCGTCCGAAGAGACACCATGCTTTTCGCATCCTCCCTTCAGGTGGGAAAGGAAGATTTTCGCGAAATAAATTGGCCGAGTTGAAGAAGAGTCCCCCGATGGACATACGATCAGCTTGGATTGCAATCCTGTACCTGGTTCATTTTGTTTTCGGCAGCAAAGCGGAAGAGGATGTGACCGAATCTGCTCCCAAGGTGGGGGCACCGCCCTTGCTGGGGCCCCCTGACCCAGGTAAGATGCTGTACTTAATGAACTTTGTTTTTTCCCCCAAGAAGACGGTAAAGTAATACGAGAAACGGGTTTATTGAATGAATGGGTCAACGGGTCTGTAGCTGGAATTTATCATTAGGTCAAGGATGATTTGAAGCTGGTTTTTATATTTCAATGTCACAGCTTCGACCTTGGTGAAAATTAGTTATTTAAGGAACTGCATAAAAATGTACTATTTTCAGGATTGCTTCATTTCCGAAAAGTATGTTTGCATGCTTTCCTGATTTAGGGATGAAAAAAAGTATTCCTTGACTTCTGGAGTTCAGTGATAAGTAGTTTGGTGCTGATCAAGGTTCATAGTGTTGGTAAAATAAACAATTTCACAAACTCATTTTATGGAATATTTAAAAAGAAAATTCCAGGCTAAAATGCTTGCAGTGCATGAAAAAGGAACAGTTCTTGCAAAGCTTTTAACTGCGACAGAACATTCTTCGCGTCAAATTAAAAGTGCGTCAAACTAAAAGTAGGCAGTACTGGTGCTGTAATGGAGTTTCAAACTCAGTCCTTGATAGTAGTAAATCGTGAGAGTCTGCTTTTCAAGAGAAAGGACGATCCTATGAAAATTTCTTCACCTTTTGACATCTTTTCATAACTTTTTTAGTTTCACGTACGAACTGAAATGAAATAATATGATTTCATACTAAACCTTAAGATATTTGGATGCTACGAAAGGCTGTTCAAAATGTGTGTAGTTTTTTTTTTTTTTTTTTCAGTTCCATTAAAAATACAATTTTTATGGATTTAAGATATCCCACAATCCAACGCCTCCTTACATGGGATGTCCTTGCACTCTGTTATTCAAATTAATCTTCGTCCCGTGACGTACTATATTGCAGGATACTGGAAAACAGTTTTGCAATTTTAATTGTAATAAATTATTTTTTCATTAATTTACTATTATTGTTTAAATCCGCATACATTTTATTTATCTTGGAAAAATTTTGATTGTTAAAAAATTGCGTTTCTTATGCAGTAGAGAAAAATTAAAATTTTATGTGATTCCACCCCTCAAGCACCGCACTCATGTTCTGACTGAAGACTGTTAGCCTGTTTATTTGGTTTTTAGCACAGTTACTTTTGAGAAGAAGCTTTGAATAATCAGAACTCCCAAAGTCGTATTGGGTTCAAAAACAGAAGGTCCCACGTTCGAACCTTTGCGTGGATACCGTTTCTCTCTGAGACGAATGGATTATCAAACTGATGTTGTAATCACTTAATAGGAGGCTCCTATTTTTCTGCTTTACATGAGTAGTTTCGCATAGCCACTCGTGGAAGATCTTTTGGAAGGTATTATCCCTTAAAGAAGTTGTGCATCGAAAATGATCTATGAAAAATGAATTTACAATATAAAATGAGGTATCCAAAGACTTAGTATCCAAAGTACCAAAGCAGATCAGAGCATTCATACATTTTCTTCCAATGAGTAGTAAGATTACTAATTAGTTTTCTTTAATGAGTAGTTTTATTTGATCATTAATCTCTTCAGACGCCAGAACCAAGCACAAACAATTTTGGAGCCATTTTTTGGTTCTCTGATTTAAAAAATGATTACAAAACAAAATAACTAAAAAAATTTTTTTTTTAATTTTAATTAATAATTAGTTTGAATAATAATTAATGCCCAATTTCCATGTTTAAAACGAAGTAAACTATCTGTTGATTAATTTCAAAAACAATTGGGTGTTTTGGCTTTCAAATTGCACAAACAGTAGTTAATAGACAGTATTTTAAAATGTACCTAATTGGGTACACTTGGAATGAAGGGGTTAAGGCTGATTTTCTCAATTTTACAAATTTGTCGCATAACATTTATCTCCACTAACTCTTAAACTATTGATGAGAAAAAGCATATAACTACATGAATGATAATTCATCATCAATATTTTTAAAATACAAACACAAAAAATAAATGAATAAATAAATAAAAAAACAAACAATGAATAAAGAAAAAAGAAAAAAAAAACCCAGAAAGGTGGGAGGCACATCTTACCGCATTATACTTTCAACAATCGTACAAAACTTTGACTCGTCAGATTTCATTTTCAATCTTTTCTCATCGTTAATATTTAATTATATATATATTATTTTAGTTGTAAAAAGAATGTTTTTTCATCTTTAATATCTAAATTGCTCCGATTGCTCATTGCAATAAGGAATGCACGATCTTCGTTTAGCGGATAGAAGCAAGAAACAAGAAACGAGTTTCCGGAACGAATGGGTCAATGGATCCGTGGTTTAGTTGAACTACCATCGGGTCAAGGACAATTTTGTTTGGTTTTTATTTACAAATCCATTTCTTAAAACTATCACATGAGCAGGAAAGATACTATTATAGCGGTTTTTGAGTGATTTTTTTTTCTTTTTTCAATATTTGAAATTTTGTTAGTGGCAGGTGTAAAAAAATAGAACTTCATGCTTCTGCAACAAAGTTTTTTTTTTATATTTAGAGAATTCTTTTAGGTACAGTGTCACTGGCGTAGATAAGGGGGTGGTTTTGGGGATAAAACCCCTCCTGAAATGGTAAAGTTGTCTAGAATTTCACCAATTTTTCTTGGAAAACAATGAAATTGGCCGACTTTTCCCGAAGAAACCCCCCCTGTATTCCGGGTCTAGCTACGCCACTGTACAGTGTACTCTCGGTTGTCCCCGGAATTGGATGGTATGGTACCGTGGACAATGAAAATCGGCGAGATAACTCGTAAAAGGGCTAAAAACGAGGAGCAGATAAGACAAAAATTGTTTTTGCTAAAAAACGTAACTACTATTGCACATGAAATGTGATACAACAGTGAAAAATATGTATTGCTGATACAGTAAAATTATTTGTATTTTATGTACTAAGGATTATAAAAGCAAAACACAAAAATTACCTATGAGAAAACCGAATTTCGCTAATTCACACACTAAATGAACCAGTGCCACATTGTACTGTATCAAAAATAAAACAGAAATAACAAACTTTGGATTAAGGGTTTATCTCTTTTTCAATCCCTTTCCCCCGAGAAGCTCATGGATAATCGGGAGTTCATTGATCTCAAACTAATGGTCCCCCTCCCCCTCCCAAGAAAAAAAAACATTAAAAATGCATGGAAAAATATTAGTAATTTATAAAAATCACTTATCTGCAATCATTTAGAAGGTAATTAGAAACACATTAACTGCGTTTGATAAAGTCACCCATTGAATTTTAAACGTGATATTACTGTCACAGACATTAGTGAAAAGAATTCAGCAATTAAAATTATCACGTGAGATACTCTTTATTCTCTGGAAGTTATTTCTATAGTCATTATCCCCATTTATAATACTTTGTTTACACTTACTGCGCAAATTACAGCTATTAAAGAAAACCTGGAGACACAAAATGAAATGTTGTAGAAACCAAAATATGGAATACATTTAAAGATTATTGAATGTAAGTATTAGAGCAGATCGCCATACTATAACACATAGTTATACATAAATGTATTTACCTCTATTGCACTTTCATGAGGTTGTTGTGAAGTTTAAAGACACGGGGTAGTCATGACATTTTATCATCATTAATTTTTTGATACAATTTAATTATAGTAATGCGATTTATATACATTTTTATTGCTATTTACGGGCATCTTGAATAAAAAAATTTCATGAAAAAATACGGCCTTAAAACTTAAAATTCAAAAAATGCCTATTAAATATTTTGGAGGAAAAGCGAGACAATAATAAAGAGAGAAAACGTACAAATGCATTTTTTATACCATGAAGCTTTTTGAAAGGGAAAAGAAAACGTTAGCAACGCAATTGTAGGCCATTAAAACAGTTAAAATTCATGATACTCCAATAAATGAACTAAAAAATTCGGTTTATCTCTTAAGAAACATAAAAAGAATATGTAAACCTTTTTATAGTGGGCGATTAGCTTCCCCTTCAGGAATTTAGTGGGTGAAGATTTTCTGCATTCAGAAATAACTCTGAGCAGTTTCTCTATTAATAAAGAAGGAAAATGTTACTTTCCTTATTTCTTTCTTATTCATTTCTTCTTAAAATATTATTGCTTCAATCCAATGCATTTTCGAAGTGTTTCCTCCTATTTCAGAAGTTTCAAATACAAAATAATCCCATAAAGGCTCATGTTGAGATTATAGGTGTTACTTTGGAGCAATGGTGGAGATAAGTCTCTGTAGATCCCACAGTGCTTTGTAAGCAGTTAGGACTGGCCTTTGGGATCTTTGATAGCATTCTTGTTCTATGATCCGTTCATTGATTGTAATTTTGGAAAAGTGTTTAAATTTGAATGATTTTAAGAAAGAAAACTGTTCAGAAACCTGATGTTTTTTTCTTTAAATAGCAGGTATTCGGAGTCTAGTGTATAGGGAGAAAGAGATTGTGGATAGGAGCTATGAAGAATAAAAATCATATACATATAATATGCATCTGCATATATATATGTATGTATATGTCAAAAGTAAATCACCGTCGCTTTAAAAATTTAAGGATGCGCGTCTTTTCTGTTCCTTACTGGGTAATTACGTTTTATCATAACAATATTCTGGGAGAGGGGGATCTCAAAACCAAGTCACGATTAAACATGTTGCAACAGGAGGCGTTACTCTTACCTTACCATGTGACAGCCCAATTAATAATTGTACTATTTCCCGATTTTGCAGGCAGGCGTTTTAAGAACAAAAATTGTCCTACACAAGTGATTTGAACCATTGTGCTGCGCTGCGACACTTCAGTGGGTCGCGATAGTTTGAAGTGTACCGCCGCTGAAAATAGGCATGCGTAAGTGACGTCAGAAGTAGTTCAATCATCAGTGTTAGTCACCTAGAGGGACCTGCTGGACCAATTCGCATGACTGCTGCAGTTATAAACTTATCCTGGGTTTAACAAAACAAACTATAAGGCCAGTCCTATTTTTTAACTGTTGTATTATATGTGTTTGAATCTAGATTTACTTTCGCTCGCTCAATCTGTGCATGTGATCATACGTTGCAACTTACTTATTTGCTTTCGCTTACGCATTAATGCACTATTTGTATCTTTAGTGGGCCAACAAACTTTTAAATTTTTAGTTCACGGTGGCATGAAAAATTGTGCGAACAATCAATCTACATTGTAGTGATAATTACCTTATATTACAGACTTGCTGCTGCAACGCTGCTACGGCCGCTGGGGCTGTTTTTCGATAGGAGAACCCTTTCTCTCTATTTATCGGCCCATGAATCTCTTCCCCCACCATCCAGATGCGCTGGATGTCAAGTTCTTCTTAAAAACACGCCGAAACCCGGACCTTTTCCACAGACTCCGGCCGGACAGCAACGAGAGCTTTGTCTCACAGGAACTTGACCCGAAGCAGCCGGTCAAGTTCATCATCCATGGATATTTTGAGCACGGACATCAGAAGTGGGTGCAGGTCAGTGTAGTTGAGTGCCTTGAGTATATTCCTTTCCAATATGATGACATTTTTTGTAACAAGAAATCGTTTGAATAACGTGGATAATCAACACAAGTAAAGCACACATTGGCCAAAAAGTTACAGCAAATAGCTATTTCAAGGTTGCAAAGCGAGTGAAGCCCCTTACTTTCGGTTTTGCTGTTTAGTGTTGAACGCGTTTGCGCTCAACTAACTAGCAAAAACACTAAGCAGCAAAACTTCATGAGTGGTTTGTTGGGTGGACTTCACTGTACTCCTGAAATGCCAATTTTCTGTAAATTTATGGTAATGTGTGCTTTATTAAAATCAACTATCTCAGCATACATCTCTTATCCATAAGTTAAAACTATTATGGCTGAATTATGTCGACGTAAAGAGGAAGTTTCCAAAATTAAAATAGGAAAAAGCTGTATTGGGGACATAGTATATGTTTTACTTCTTTCCTCCAGCTCTATAGAACACTCATGATCGAGCCACATTACAATCAAGTTTTAAAAACTGCAGTCATAGTTCATAACACTAATAATAACGAGCTTTTACAATCGAACTTTTGAGTTTCTTCTGAGCTTTGAAGAGAATTGTCTTTGTTTTTGTATCGCATCAAATACTGTTTGCCCATCCCTATACTCATTGTATAGCCATTCTATACTCATGTGAGATTGGAATCTTCATAAGAGTTAAATAAATAATATGCGGTGTAAAAAATTTTTGCCCGAAAATACATAAGAATCTCTTGGAAATCATGCTTATCAGGAATCTGACGTAAAATTACAGAGACTTAAAAACTAGAAACTAGAAAGACTTCAAAAAAGGAAATTCCGGAGAAAAAAAAAAAAAAAAAAAAAAAAAAAAAAAAAAAGAAAAAGAAAAGAGACAGATTTGACTGTGACTTCTGTAAATTGACTGTAACGGATAATAGGCCACAATATCGTATAGCAGTTCAGTTGATCCTCCGGTGTCAGGAAGGGTAGTCACCGATGGCTAGCAAGTTTTTCACTAGAACTGGAAATAAATTATATGGTAAAAACATATTATAGATTTTTTGACAATTGTTAAACTGGTAGTCAAAGAACTCAAGCGTTTATTTATGCATTTGTTTAAAAGTTCGAAACTGGTAGTCACAGACCTCTAGTGTTCAATTTTACGTAACTTAAAAAATCTTTCTCTGTAATTTAACAGAGTGGGGAAAAACAGGAATTTTTTTCAAACTGTTATTAAGAAACTAGATTCTTGATTTAAAATGAGTTCTTCGTAAATTTAAGGAAACACTCCGTTTCTCTTCCGTACTTCACAGAAATGCCTTACACTGTGCATTAAAATGTGAATTTATAAAAAGTGAGCAATTCGTGCACGTTGGTTTGCACAAAATAGTCTTAAACAAAATTAAAAATTTATGTGAGAATCATACTTTAGCTTGTTTCCGATTCCAAGGAAGCAGCACATTGAGATGAGCTTATTTATTCCCATTTTCTTACTAAAACTTCAAAATTCTTGTCTTTTTTGTCTTTTACCTGTTTGAGTACACCATTTGCTTAGAAATCATTTTTCTTATTGACTAACCTTCAACTTAAAATATTCATTTCTTTGAACTCTTTTCAAAAAATATTCGCATGAAAAAGTTGAATCAGGAAGCTATTCTGAGATGACTGCAATTATTGAATGCAAAGATAAAACGAAAAGAAACAAAAAAAAAAAAAAAAAAAAGAAGTATTAAATTGATTTCATGTGAGAAAATGCTTCTTATTCGTTCGAATAATTTCTACTTTGCACTGTATTGTAAACTTAAAAAAAAAAAAAACATCGAGTATTGCATTGTTTTTCTAGTAGTAAGTCAAAGCAATTCAGATCAGTTTCCCATAATCAGAAAAATATATTAATTTTGAGCTTTATTCATATTTTTTCATCCACATAATTGTGTTACAAAAGTAAATGTGAACTGATGATCCATTAAATATTTTTTACAATACTTTTGTAACCACGTGAAATTTCATCTAATCAACAGTAAATCTAATTTATTTAGTTATGCAACAAGCCTTTTTCATCTCAAAATAACTGAAAACGCATTTTATTGACCATTTGAATTGTTGCCAAAACTGCGGTGTTAGAAAATATCAAAATTTCACCAACCGTGGCGGTAATTTACATGTGCTTGGACGTATACCTTCAAAGTACCTGACACTAAAACAAATACAAACGACTAAGAATTTCTTGCTGAATAAATAAGATAATTTGTAGAAATAAGTGCATATATTGCACTAGATGCTACAAACATTCAAGAGAAGCCTTTAAAGGTTTAGAGCCTCATGAAACGCTACATATATGGCTTACTTTCAGTAATTTAGGCAGGGATTTAACTGAAACGCTTTTCGATGGTTTTGCCATTTTCTACCGAACGCTTCGATCGAAATCATGCAATCCACATTCAACTGAAACGCGTCGATCATTTTTTACTACGTGACCAACTCGATTGCTTTCATTCGATTATTTTGACGATTCGATTGATTTTCGTACAGTAATGGTGGACATTTTGGCGATCAGAGGTCGCAGAATACAAAGAGTTCCATGATATTTCCAAATCCGAAGCAATCCATTAGATTTGAGCGAACGAGAATTATTGAAAGATATCGCTTAGATAGAGAGACATTTCTATTTTTGTGCGATAAGCTGGAAGGAAAACTGGCACACAAAACGTCAGGCAAAAAAAGAGAAGAAAAAAGAAAAAGAATGCGAATTTGTCACTGAAAAAACATAAATTCATTAAATCGTCTGCAGGCGTGTGTTTTTCTTTGCCCATGTTTTAATAGCTTATGTTTTTAAAAATTAAATTATGCTAAATGTGTGATAAAGTTATTTCCTAGCCTGCTGCTATTCGCCATTCGTAAAAACTGACTAGTGGGAGGAAATATAGAATAGAATTGAACGCATTTGATGAGCAAAGAAAGGTATAGATTCTCCTCTAGGAAGATACAATTCAGTAAGAATACAAGCAATTACCTTTGGAATATTTACTACATATTATAATCAACAGTATCGAGTAAAATTGCCAGAGTGACAAAGGCACTTGTCTATGTTCTGCCGGAATACAATCGCCCCGCCCCTTCCCCCTCATTAGGCCCTAAGGCTTCTTTTTGATAATATCTACTAATATATTTGTTTCATGGCTCATCGGGTATTAACAATCAGCAGAAAATAACACAGGGAACAGCATAACAAAACAAACGGATCTAAGCGAAAACAATAAACAAAACACCAACAGGTAATGTTACAGTTAAAATAGCTTTCTCATGCAATTTTTTCATTGGTTCAGTTTAAAGTTCCGGTCATGTGACGAAACGCCGAACGAGAAAAGCAGTCGATGGCAACTATACTCGTTTTGATCGAAGCCCAGGAAACAAGTTGAATGCCAATATTCGACCAGTTTGGAAACGGTCGAATTCGAATTGAAAATTCGATCATTTTGGATTTGATCGAACGCGTTTCAGTTGAATCTAGGCCTTAGTTAGATCAGCAAACAGTCCTATCAACAGTTAAGAAGACAAAGATACCCTTCCTGCAAGCATACCCTTGTGGAGTGCTTGTGTCTCGTGAGAAACAAATGTTCAAAGGTAGTTATAATTAAAGTTAGCCTATTTAGGCCCTTAATAGACGTATGCCACTGAAACTACGTATGTACGTTATATGGACCATCGGGAAAAGAAATCTGCTATATGAAAATAATAGTTTAAATTTTTTACACCTACGTGAGGACTTCTGGATTCTCTATCATTTGCAATTCTCAAAATGCTGCGAGTGATAGAGAAATCCATCACGCTACTGTTGTGTATGCTTTGAACATGTGATTGGCGCTAAAGGAATGAACATTGAACAAATTCTGTGATAAAATTAAGTATTTTGTTTCACCATGTTTTTGTTTTTCACACTAAAAAATTTTAGCCCGAAAATACATAAAAATCTCCTGGAAACCATTTATTCGGAGTTTGTCGTAAAATTAGAGGCTTAAAATCTAGAAACTCCAGAGAACAAAAAACAGAGGACATTCTGTAAATTTATCGTAACCGATAATGTGCCGCCATCTCTGAGCACGCTGAAGCACTATTCCGGCATAGACAGCCGAGGCCTCCGAAGTCGGGAAAAGTGGCAACCAAGGGCAGCGGCAAGCAGGCTTCTCACTAGAGTTGTGGTTAAATTATATACCAACAGTATATAATGCATTTTTGACAATTTTTAAACTGGTAGTCACAGATCTCAAGTGCTTATTAATGCATTTGTTTATACCGGTAGTAACAAGTCTCAAGTGTTGAGTTTTATGTAACTTAATAAATCTTTCTCTGTATTTTCACAGGGTGCGGAAAAAATTTTTTATTGAGACTCTGTTATTCAGAAACTCGGTCATTTGATTCAAGTCAAGTTCCTCGCAAATTTAACGAAGCATTCAGTTTACTTTCTGTACTTTTACAGAATTTTTTTACAGTGCACGTACCCCCTTCTCACGTGGTGGTGAAAGTTTGAGCATTATTTCCTAATTGCAGATTTTTTCTCTCCACGGTTTGTATAATGTGTATACCAAGTTTTATTTATCATTCAGTTAAAACGAGCTCTACGTTAGTTTCAACAGGGTAACTTTAATTACAACCACCCCGTATAACAAATATTGAGGGGCCGTGGTAGCCTAGTGGTTAGGATATCGAGCTTCGGATCGGAAGATCTCGCGTTCGAGATCCAAGCCGCTGAAGACCCACCATTTACACTTGGGGATTCGTGCATGTAAAATCCGTGGACCCTGAAGTCCCAAGGCAGTGCTGGCGGTACCGATGGGTGCCTTTCACCCATAGGTCTAAAAAGGAAGGTGGCGTATTTATGGTGACGCCACCTGGTGTCATCCAAGTACATTATGAGTAGGGATGTAACGAATAGTGATTTAGCCGAATACCGAATATTCGGCCATTTCTTCCAGGCCGAAGCAGAATATTCGGTCCTTTTTTCTAGGCCGAATAGGCCGAAGCCGAATATTCGGCGGCCGAATATTAAAATTTCTACAAAATCGTTGTAATAGAAAGTATTTGTCAAATTTAAAATTATTCAAAGTCAAACACCAATTACACACAATCTATGATGTATGATTTAAATCTGTTTGTTAAGAATTTAGAACTATTTAAAATTAATCTATGTTCACTATTGTTTTGAATGTTATAAAACTAAGAATTTCACCCACAAGAAAAATATAAATGACAGGTTTTACGGTAGTAATCATTAGCATTAGTTTACTAATTATTTAATTGCAATGAAAGAAATACTAGTGTTTAAGGAACTTTTACTTTTCTCAAAACTGTTTTATGAAGACATACCGAAACAAAGTATGGCTTCCACTTTGTTAATAATAACAAAATGAATTCATCATATTCTCCATTATAACTAACTATTGGCAACTTTTGGGAGCAAATGCTAAATATAAAATACAATATTACAACTTTAAAATGTGTTTCTGCTCAGTCAAGCCTAGATTAAAAAAAAGTAGTTTATTTTAAGTTATTTTTATTTATTAAAACTATAGTGGACTAATGTATTCTTTTGCAATAATTATAATACAATTTTAAATGTTTAAAATCTACTAATTTCTTTATTTTTTTACTTTTTTACTGCAGCAGAACTATTCGGCCGAATAGTCCATCAATATTCGGCCAGGCCGAATATTCGGCTGGGTGATGAAATGACTATTCGGCCAGGCCGAATATTCGGCCAATGGACCGAATACCGAATATTCGTTACATCCCTAATTATTAGCCAAGTCGTACTTCCACCGTTGGTGCTCCTATTGAAACGGAAGGCGCACCTTTCTGCCTTAATTCCAGGTCGCTCTGTGACGGGAGCTTGGATATCCAAGTGGCATAAGCAATGACAACAAATATTGATTCAGCCTGATGCGATAGAAGCTCTAACCAAAACTAACTTGCACGCGATTATTTATAGGGAAAGGGATTCTTCTTAGCTCTAAGGTTTTCTTTTCTTTCTAGTTCACTAACGAGTACACAAATTGCTAATGTTTTAATTAATAGCATCATTTTTTAAAGAAACCGATAATGAATTTAGATTTCTCTTGCTATCTAGAGTACGACATTTTGATAAATAGAAACATCAGCGTTATTAAAGTAAAAATGGCAAAAATATTGCATATTTGTGTTTCAAATTACAAAGAATGCTTTTTCTTTAATGAAATAAGTAAATTAATTAATGAATTAAAAAAGAGTTTCAGAACGCAAAGCAGCGATCAGTATTGTTTTCTATATGAGTGTCTATTGAAAAAATTTTGAAGGGTCAATGGATGATATTTTTTCTGAACACAATTAGAATAAATGTTTATTTTTTAATCTAATTTTAATGTTTTTTAAATATTTTAATTTATTAAATTAATTAAAAATTGAATTGGAAAGATGTAAAAAGATTCATAAAGGTTGAAGGATGTGTTACACAGTTTTAATAGATGGCTTTTGCAATAAAGGCAAAGGACTGACAGATTCATTGGTAGTCACTGAAATTTTGAAGTATTGACTCTTAAAAGAAACTCAAAAATAGCTAGTTTTATGTTTTTCAGGATATGATTCGTGAGCTGCTAACGAAAGACAACTTCAATGTCATTTCCGTTGATTGGGTTTTTGGAGCAACTCCTCCGTACACGCAAGCTGTAGCAAATGCTCGTATGGTTGGAGTGATCTTGGCAGATTTCATTCAAATTTTGCATGTAAGTATGTTACAAAAGTCTTGAAGTGGTGTAGGGTAGGTTGCTTTTATGATAGCATTGCCTATGTTATAAAATATCTCCCTTTTGGATTATTCTATCAGGTCCAAATGAACGAAATAAGCGATATTAAAAGCTGCCCTATTTAACTTAATTTTTTCTCGGGCTACACACATGACAACTATTTCCCATGGGCCCTTACGTTCTTTCTCAGAGTCCTTTCAATATGCAATGGCTTGCAAAAAGGAAAAAAGTGCTTTTACTAGGGAATTTTGCACTAGGAATAGGTTCATAATTTATGGCTTGTTGAGTTTAGACTGCTTTTACAGGGCCACTTCAATTTAGCGAGAGTATCTTTTCGTGTTGAATGACATTGAAGTCACCATGATTATGTGAGTTTTTGCCGATATGGAGGAGGAAGGGACAAACTTTACTTTGCTTGTGACGAAAATAAAAACTTCTGAAAATAAATTCTAAAATTTAACTTTTTGAAATGTAACTGTCTGGAATTTATTTCTGAAATAGGCCCATTCCCAGCGGAACAATATCAGCTGTAAACATTCTAAACATTTGAGGGAGCAGTGGTTCAACCAGTATTTTCTCCTATTTAAGAGGTTGGTTCTTATATGTATGTAGTATGTATTACCATACTAGAATCGGCAACATTATTTAAAACCTAGGATTTCGGGGGAGGGCTTTTTCCATTAGATCATCCCCTGAATGCCCCCTTGAGAGGGGTATTTGCCTTCATTCAATCTTCCGCTATAATCGACCCCAATGCTGCTAATGAAAGCAATACCGATTATACCTCGCTTCAGAAATTAAAAATTTCTGACGAACAATAGAACTTTTGAAGAAACTAATTCTGAAAATACTGAAATAAAATGTCAAAAACAAGGTTATTAGGAATACTGACTAAAAAAATTTAAGGTTAATATTAAATTTAAAGAAGAGCAATGAAAAGATCAAGCCTTTAAATCAAATCGTAGGTGATTTTGGCTTTTAAAAACTAAATACAGTAACCCCTTGTTATATCGCTCATTCGGATATATCGCGCTTTTTCTATGTCTCCCAAAATTTTAAGTTTGAGGTCTCGAAAGTAAAAATACTGCATTTGGAAAAAGCTTACACTAAATACGAACGAATAGTCTATAACTACGTAACTACCATGCAATTAGTCCATTTTCAATCTTTAATATTAAGTGGAAAACAAGTGTTAAACGAAAAACAACGGCAAATGAATTAGGACCCTTATTTCACCAAAAAGCAATAGAAATACATTCTGAATTTATATTCTAAGAACGGTGCATGAAAATAGCAATTGGTAAGTTTAGTTTTATTTTCTATTTTTATTAAGAATGTTGTCATTATGTAAGATTAAATTAAATTTTTTACGTTGACACTCAATTTATTTTTACTTTTTAGTTATTTCTGACAGTATCGGTTATATCGCTCATTCGGATATATCGCACTTTTTTGCTGTCCCCAGACAAGCGCGATATAACGAGGGGCTACTGTACCCTAAATATGCACCCCCCCCCCCAATATCTTAACACAAAACTATTTTTTTCAATGCATGATCATCTTAAAAGTATGGAGACTCACGAAAAAACTAACAAACATCAAATTCTGTTACTTTTCCAGAATGTTTATTTCATCCCATTATCTTCCATGCATTTGATTGGTCATAGCTTAGGAGCTCATGTAGCAGGTTATGCAGGTGAGAAATTTAGCAGAAGGCTTGGAAGGATTACAGGTACGTGGTCTAAATCTTCAGAATATATGATGAGGATTGTTTTTAACATTGATCTAAAGTGACTTTCGTTCTGTTTTCCGACTGTACATTGATGACAGTTTGCTTCATTTCGGAAAATAATGCGGTAAAAAAGAAAACGTTTATTGAAATTCTTTTACAAGACCTGTGACTGGTATTGTTGACCACAGTTCAAAAATCGGGAAATTTTAAGTCAAATACACCAAAATTGCAGTTATTTTAATGTACTCCAACAGATTAGGAACCTAAAATCTAGTAATCATTTTACAATCTTTCATATGAAAATTCTGGGTGATGACTATATTAAAAAGTACGATAGGTAAACGGTTTTTTTTTTTTTGAAAGTCATTGTAAAAAAATGTTTTTTACATTACAGAACTTTATACTCAACTACTGTGTTTTATACACGTACGCATAAAAGTTTTTAAAATGTGTCAGTTCTAGATTTTATGAACAGTGTTTTAAGACACAACAACGAAAACTTTGAATAGTTTCTTCTTTTTTTCGATAAACTCATTTAAAATTAATTCATTTTTTAAAAATATACTTACAAAAAAGATTAGCATTTCCCTGCCTCAAATCCTCAAATCTTCGAATTCTGCAAAATGATGGAAATGATACTGAGAATTCGTCAGAAAAGATGTAAATACAAGTAACACGTAAATGTTTTCAGAAAATAATGAATTCAAATTAACGAGCATTTAACTAATATAATCATCAATTATCAACTTTCTACTTATTTTTATTTACAAGGCTAATTTTGTAACAGAGTACAACTATTTATTCTCACGTTATAAAAATTTTAGTACTAATAGAAGAAGGTTTTTAAAAGTTGTTATGTCTCAAAGTCACTGCTTTAAACTTGGTCCTTAGGAGCAATTAGTTTGAAAATAAAACAACTTAAAAATAATTTTTCGAAATTATTTGTTTTACAATATTTTTGAAATTCGTTTTCAGCAACTACTATGTGGTAGAAAAATTCACCATTTATTTATACTTGTATTTATAATGAAACATTACCCCCAAGATGGCGTCGTGGGTAAGGGGCGAACCTTGTACGCCTAAACCGGGCCAAGCGGTCAATTTTCAAGATGTAGAAAATGTCTGCGATGCATAATCTTGTAATTTTGCGGCAAGTTAAAGAACCCTTGAGTATCGATTTGGTTTGGACATTCCCGGCTAAGTTAAATTTTTAGTGCATCGAAAGAGCCCATGGCTTTACTTTTCCAGTGAGGAAACTGGGCTTCAAAATTCTCATGTGGCAATGGCATCCGCCGATTGTCATGCTACTTGAAAGAATGAATGCCAGCTCCCGAGGAATGCTCTAACTCCGCACAGGTTAATGCCAATAAACAGCCTCATTAGAAAATAAAAAAAATATTAACTGATTTATAGATAAGCGAGTCAGTTTTTGTTTCCATTATGGTTTATTTCAAATAATGATTCTTAAATAACATTTTGAAAATTCATTAATGCATGGACGGTTATACGACTCCTCCAAAATTTGAATGTCGCTAAAAGTATTCCATTAGGTGAAAAGGTTGGGAAATGCTAATGTGTAAACTATTCACAAAGAGTAAACGATGCAGCGTCCACTGTAATATTGTAAACAAAGATCAAGTTCCTAAATGCAATTTTCACGGTTCAGCGGACAAAGAGCAAGCAAAAGAATTCTCTGCTAATAGAAAATCATTGACGCGTTCCAAATGTTCCGTTCCGTGTCCGAAAATGCCTATTTCCCTTTTGTTCGAAAATTCTTCCTGTGACTCTTCAGAAAGAAGAAATCTTATTATCTATCCAGCGTTGTAATTGCAGTGTAAGAATAAATAAGTGGCAGTTGTCATATCCCGTTGAACACTTTGAAAACATAATTCTTCCGAAACATGCAATTTCAAGGTCGGTATCTTCTTTGGATGTAGGTCACATCATCTGGAGGACTCATAAAACTTGTTTCATACATGCTTAGTTTTGCAATATTATGTTTAAAGAACATTGAAATATCCATAAAATGGAATTAATTGCGGAATCTAAACTATCGTTTCAAAGACAACATAATGAAGTTTCAATTCCATGTTAAAATTGAATTCTGCTATGGATAAATCGACGCTAAACGAAGCTGTTTACGAGCTAAGAAGTGCTGCATAAAATTAAATTATGATATGAAATGGTGTGGAAGGACCGTTGATAGCACATATCTATCCACACTGCTACAAAAACGCCATAAAAGAGGACTATGAAGATAGATTATCGATCCCCACAAAAATAGATGAAAAGCGGCACTTCTCCTTGAATTTTCAGTGTCTGCTATTTGGAAATTGTCAAGACGATTTTTGATTTTTATCATTTTTGATATATCCATGTGGTTCTTTTTTCATTTAATTATATATTTATTAATTTATTCATTTTTGAATTTCAATAGAAACACCTTATTGAAAATTGTTATCCAAGAAGTTTCCTTTGAACTTTTAATGGTTATTTTGTTGTGATATTTTATTTTATAGAGTTTTACCCAATATTTAAAGAGTATGGTAAGAATTTTTATATTTTAGTATACATTTATGAAATATCATTTTGTTTCTAACTAGACGAGTTTTTGAGAAAAGAAGAGGTATTTTTCACACATATAAGCCATTAAATCAATTTGAAAATACTGATCTGGTATTAAAAGCAGAATTTCTGAACTAAAAGTACATTTTGTTTCGTAAACTATTGATGACGCAATGTTTGCAGTTCATACTCGTTACTAACTTTTTTTTTTCCTCCACTAAAGTATTTTTAACGGACTGTTTTATTCTCGCCTTAGTTACTGGAAATAAACCATAGAAGTACATAGATCGAAATATCAACATGATCTGCCCCAAATTTAAGGAAATTGTTCCAAAACGTCCATCATCTCTTTAGGGAATTTATTTCAATTATATTCCTATTAAGTCCTTAACGAAAAGACTATTTAAACTGTTTACGATCTTCGTCTTTAAATTCTCTTTCATAAAATTGAAGATATTTTTGTTTAATTAGTTAATAAAAATCTAACTTAAATGTAGAAACCAAACTAGGAACAGAAGAGAAGAATTTTTAAAACGAAAGAAGGAAATAGCTGCAACTTTTAAGGAAAAAACCTCATTAGAAGAATATGTATGAGCCAAAATAATTTAAAGTTTAACATTTTTCAGCCGACTTATTTGGCTTAATTGAATAAATCAAAAAAGAAAAAAAATGCTAAGACTGCATTGCAATGTGCTATGTTTAAAAGAAACAACTTGTTGTGGAGAAAAATGTGCAATGAAAATTATACGCACATGCTTTGAGGATATAAAGAACACTTTACTGCACAGAAATACAAATCTTTGTGTGTACTTCTATACATTTGAATTTCTTCCACAAAATTTCATCATTTTTGTAACTAATATAACCTTATGGGAGGACCCGACCTTGTCCTGCTCACCTTGAGACCCGCCTGTATAAAACACCTGGAAAATTAGCAATTACTTAGCATGGTTAACGAGTTTAGTGTATTTTGTAAGCAAGGCATGATTTTCAATAACTGGAAAAAATGGCAACGTTATGAAAAAGTGCTGAGCTACAAAACGGCCTTGTTGAACTTTCCGAATATATTCAGCCAAAAAAATTAAAGGAAAATACTAAATCAAGCGAGGGATCTAAGAGAACTATGAAACAGGAGGATTCTAAGGGGGTAGGAATAATTAAATGAGGAGGGACAGATAAGCCAGGGGACCGAAAAGGTAGAACTTGGTCTAACTATGCCTAGCATTTGCTCTGATTCCTCCTGTCAGCTACTGACCTCATTATGTCTACATCTGACGGAATTCTACCTGCAATGTTTGCTGTATTTCTAGAAGAAGAGCAAACCATTTAGATTCAGTTGCACGTTTTTGTGGCTAATTTTATTTCATAAGCAGTAGAAATACTTTATATGCAATATTCAGTTACCATTTGTAAATTTAAAGGTTCACCAGACAGAAAATTGACACATGTGCTTGAACGACCACTTGTGCCACGACGTGGAGTTTTATTAAATCCCTACAAAACATCATCTACAAAAAATGACCAACACATGATGCTTGATTACGTAACATAAGCAATAATTAGAATTACAATTTATCTTTTAGTAAAGTTTAACATAGCTAAGCATGCCAGCTGTCATCATTAACATCATCCAAAACCTTAGTGTAGTATATCGTACTTGTGTTGTTATATTGTTATTGTGCGCATATTGTTATTTTCTGTGTTGTATTTTATTTTTGGTGATTATTTAATAGGGTTTTAATAAGAAGTACGTCAAGATATGTAACCCTTTTTAGCCTACTTTCCCGTAAAAGTAAAAAAAAAAAAAATAATAAAGCATGAAAGAAGGCTTAATGGTGTCGTGAAAATATCGTTAAAAATCAAGAAAAGTCAAAAATAAGTGAAGTAATTAAATAAAGATTGAAAAATAAAAAATTTGAAAGTAGGGTATTGAGATGGGGAAAAAGTGTGTCTGTCGGTCTGTCCCCCCCAATAACTTTTGAACGAATTGTCCGATTGGAAAAATTCTTTTTGCATTCGAAAGATCTCGGCGAGGACATCTCATTTCTATATTTTGATTTGAACAAATTTTTGTTCAATTTTGAACAGTTCAAAAAATTTTAACATTAGCGCCTATGGACAAAATTGAAGCAAATTCTGTAAACTGTGGGCACAAGAGCCAAGTTCCTATTGCAAGCTTATTGAAAGGAGTTCTCGGCGTGAAATTTTGATTTGAACAGTTTTTGTTCATTTTTGAACAGTTCAAAAAATTAAGACGGAGCTTACGGGGAAATTTCAACCCTATATAAATCCTGATCTAACGGACCGATTTGCTTGGAACAAACTTTATCGGAAAGCTCTTATAACGTAGAACATGTAGAAATAGAAAGTTTATCCAGAACTTACGAGCCTATTTTGCTATGAAATTTTTTGATCGGGATTTTCAAGGATATTTCTCAGTGACTCAATGAGTGAAATAATGAATGAATGAATAAATGAAAGAGTGAAAGAATAAATCAATGAATAAATGAATTAGGAAAAGAATGAATGAATAAATTATTGAATAAATGAAAATATAAATAAATGAGTGAATAAATACATGAATGCGTAAATGAATGAATAAACACTTGAATGAGGTAACGAATGAATGAATAAATGCATGGCTGAATAAATGAAAGAATGAATGAGTGAGTGAATGAATATGTATTATCCGTTGAAAAAGGTATATTTTCAATAATTAGAACTAAAGATAAATAAGAAAGAGAGAGAAAAAGATAGCTAGATTATAAATTTGAATTTGGTGTATACGGGAAAGTAGGCTCGTATAGTTCTAGACGGAACTTCTTGTTTTTTTTTTGTAATCATTTTTTAAATCGGAGAACCAAAAAATGGCGTCAAATTTGTTTGTGCTTAGTTCTGGTGCCTGAAGAGGGTATGCACGATGCAATTTCGTAGAAACTTTTATAACATGAAGACCAAAATTATTTGTTTACGCAAAAATAATTCATTCATGGCTGTTTTAATAAACTTTTAACAGATACAGCTTTTCAGATTATTTACTTTATTTGACTTTATAGGTTTGTGAATCAACACTCAATTGAAGGAAATGTTTTAATGAAACCTAGTACAGTATTAGATCTGTTTTGACTCAATTATTGAGAAACACATCGAAAAGTTTCCAGTAATTTCGGACTAGGCAAGAACTGTGGAAGAATACTCCAAGAACTTCTACTAAGATGGATTTCTAAATTAGATTAAATCCTTGCTAAACTTTCCAGCAGTCATTACGCAGAGATACTCTAGGTGAAATATCGCAGACGCTTTGAAGTCAAAGCCAGTAAACTAATAATAAAAGCTTGAGAACGGGTATTTCACCCTGTTTGCACCAATTCATTCCCTGCTGGTCGTTTGTCATGGTCGTATATGCTGCATTCACAGGGAAAAGTATTTTTAAGCAATTTATTAGACATTCGATATGAATTTTAAATTGTTTTTTTAATTGAGGGAGATAGATAGGAAAGTTTTGTTTTGTTTTGAGCCGGAAGTACCAAAATGAATTTTGGTCATCCGTTTTGCCGATTGAAATAACATATTGTTACAGGTTCGTCTTCTTACTTTACTTCAATGACTATAACTCCTTTTACAAAACACAGAGCAATTTTTTTTACAGATTATTTACACTATATACAGATTAAAGCATAGAAAAATATGTCTCGGAATTCCCACATTACCGTAAGACCAACGGTAATCCCGTATTTTCTAACCAAATACGAAAAGAATCAAGCACGAAGCTTGCAGCGCAACGGCTCAGACTATCAGGCACTCGCCCAAAGTCTACAACGTAACTGAACTCTACTAAACTTCTCGCCGGAGCTAGTTATATACCATCGCTGATCACGTGACAGAAATATTCCAAAATTTCCATCAAACACTGGAATTACCTATCACGATCCGAGATGGTGCCAAGCTTGGCGCGAAACAACATCGGTACCCCAAAATTCGTAACATTCGTGGGGCACCAAATGTTACGGGTTCATCTTCTTACTTTACTTCAATGACTATAACTCCATTTAGCAAACACAGAGAGCAATTTATTTTACAAACTATTTACACTTAACGATTGAAATAGCATAATCAAGAATATGCGAAGAGAAAATGAACACACGCTCGTAGAGTCGTAGATAGGAACGACAATTAAGCAAACATAAAAAATAAATAAATAACTAAATAAAAAAAGAAACTTTGAACCTTTTTCCTTTTTAAGAAAAAGGAATATATATACATCTATATATATAGATATTTATATTGTTTTCTTGGCACAGATTTTGAAACATCAGAGAAACATAAATCTGTGTGTGGGGGAGGGGGAGAGCTAACTCCCTCGATTACTTAAAAATAAATTAATAAATAAATAGAGAAAATTAAGAGAAATATAAACAGAAAGACCGTCAAAAATTTAACCGAAAATCTGTTCTGCTAAAGACAAATTGTGCTGTATGGAGAAGGCTTTTTAGTAATTTTTGTATTTTAGAATTAAATACAAAAAAAAAAAAAAAATATGTTTAAATTTGAACTTTTTTCTCAGTTTAAAAGTTCAAAAATGATGACCATTTTATCGTCTTTACAATATGGAAACCCTAAACGTAAGAAAAAACCTAATTTTATAATTTCAAAAATTTAAAAACATAATGTTGATTTTATAACATCACAATAAGGAAACAAATTCGTATAACTATTTCTAACGAAAAATCCAACAGCTACTTAATCTGAATTTTTTTTTGGGATAAATATTACAAAAGCCAGTGAAATCAGTTTACTTTTAAAATCCATGCTCGAGCACGAAGAAGCAAAGAAAAATAGTTTACTAAGACCTTATTTTAGCCAGTCACTTTAGCTGAGAGCTCAGTCTCTATAATATACTAGTACTGAATAATTTATAACATTTCAGGATTAAAAAAAAACATTGCACAACTTGACAAGCAAATTTTAATCCAACTTCAAACAAATTTTAATCACCAACACCAACTAATAAGCACAACCTTCGAAATTATAATTTCAGAAGTTGAACCCTGAACTGAACCCATAGCCAATGAAGTTTAATTTCAGGCAACGTAGATAGATAGCCAATGACGGTAGCTAATGACAATTCAGGTAGCCAATGACGTATTTCACGTTAGAACGTGAAATACGCCATTGGCTATGAATCAAACCAGAAATTGTATTTTAATTTTATTTTGATTGGCTCATTTCTTTTAACGAGATATGATCAGAATTATGAGAAATGTAAAACTCAGTGGTGCATGAAAGATAGATTAGCCTTGAATACTTTCAGACAAGAAGAAGAAATTTATTTTCCTTTTCTTTGAGAACGTTCATCGCATCATTCAAACTGATTCTTCCATCGTACTACCATCGCCTGAGAAAAATTTGTTTAAATCACTTATCGAAATTTCCAATAGCCGTTTGATAACATTCATTATGGATTCAGGGAAAGCTACCAGAAATGAAAAGAAAATTGTTTCCAGGCCTAATGTCAAAAAGCAGGCAACTTCCCCGAAAAATATCGGGCGTCTTGTGATGAACGCTGTCCGCAAACTGCAAGGAAGAAATGGAACGACTCTGCCGGAGATCAAGAAGTATCTCCGCACCAACAACAAACTGGATGATAAAATGATAAGCGCAGAGCTGAGGATGTTCGTCAAGAATGCAATGGAACGCGGACTTCTGACTCGAGAGGAAGGCAAATACAAAGCAGTCGAAAGAGCTAGGAGGAGACGCAGATCTACCGGAAAGACCTCTCGCAGGAGGGGATCTGGCGGGCGTAGGCGATCCGGGAGTCGCAAACGATCCAGGAGATCCAGCGGTTGGAGGAAAAGATCTTCAGGAAAACGACGATCCAGACGCCGTAAGAGGACAACTGCTACTGAAGAAGAGTAATCCATGTTTTAACGCCACTAAGACTTGCTTCAGAGATCAGATTGTCAAAAAATAGAAATTGTACAAACTTGAGAGACCCTATTAAGTTTATAGGAAAAAAAAAGGACCCTCAAAAGGAATTACTCCGGCATCTCTTACAAATTATTTAAGTCAGTGTTGAGATTCACAGCGTTTTGGAACAATATTAATACATTTTCAAATAATGTGGGAATTGAACCTTTTTATTTTTGAAATATCTTATAATTTGTCAGCTTCACATAAGTATTAAATACACTTCACCAGTTAGAGCTGCAATTTAAATAAAAACTTTTTAAATTTTAATCGAATTTTATTCTATAGTGTCTATGTATTTGAGCCATTGCCAAATTAAGGATCGCCAAAACCTTCGATTTCAAAATTTAAATCCTGTTTCGTTGCTAAAAAAATTTCTATCTTTTATCAAATTTCGCATAAATCTATCGCTAATTTGACGTCAACGAAAAAATGAAATTCTTTTGATTAAGTAGCAAAATGATTGCAGAAAGCCAAACTAGCAGATGATCCTAAAAATGACTAATGGATAATTACAGAGTTTATAAGAATCAATATCAGTCCATTTAAATTCACCGATTCAAATTTTAATTTATTCAATAACTCAAAATGTACTGAAACATACTCTACAGACTTTATGATCAATGTGATTTAAAAAACTTTCTCTCACCAAAAAATCTTTTGCATATGTTACGTAATTATTTTCCAAAATTTTTGCTGTGTGTACTAGTTAGCAAACGCACAATGGCGGGGTTGGATCTTAGGAGAGCCCACCCCATTGGCGAGGTTGGCGATAAGTACGCAATCTTGGTAACCCAGATTCGATAGAAACCCAGCTTCTATCGTTCTGCGAAATGGACGCCAAATTGGCGATTTTGAAAAGCAGTGGGCTGTCCTAGGAGTTTACAAGTTGTTTTTTAATTTGGCACCATTAAACAAGTGAAAGTATCATTATAACTTAACTTAATTCACTAATAAAGTAAAAAGGGCCATTAATCAAAATTTAGAGTTCCATTAAAATGAAATAATCCGCCAACAAAACAATAATCTGAAACAAACGATCCAATGTGAATAAAAGTTACTTTAAAATGTAAATAAAATAATGCATTGAACACAGTGAAAATGTTCATTAAAATATTAGAAATTCCGTCAAAAAATAAGAACTTCCATTTAAAAGTAAAATTAAAGAATGGCGAGCAAACATAGTGCCAACGTAAACGATATTTTTCTACCATCTTCAAGATAGAAAAAAATAGATCGCCAAGCGCCAATATCTTTCTTTTTTGTAAGTTTACAGGCTCCAGTTTTAACACAGCTAGTCGCGAGTCCATGCGAAATGTTAGACCAAACAATAGTTATTATTTTTATTTATTTATTTATTTATACCTCATCAATCACCACCGTACCTACCCTGACGAGGGTTTAACCGGATGTGGTAATTGAGAGGAAAGAACAGAAAAATAACAGAAAAGAAAGACATTTCGAGCAACGCCCACTGGGTGTCACAGATCATGTGATGTTACTTATACAAATTTTGAAAAAATAGAAAATAGAGTACAAACTTTAAAAAAAAAAAAAAAAAAAACCAGTAAATAGCAAACAGCAACAATAATAATAAAAAATGACATAAATATGTTGAGCAATTAAATAAGAAAGATTTCAGAGCTGCAAATGAAAGTCCTATTGAAATTATTACGAAGGGAGCTGAAAGTCATCTCCATGAGTGTTTAGGAGGAACATAACTGCATGCAAGTTCTTTCGAGTTACTGGATGAGATAAAATATGGATGATGTTTTGAGAGAAAGTGCTATTGGAATCATATCTGCAATGGAAGGAACTGGTCAAAGGACACTTGAAAATGTAATGATCTGGCGTACCCGGTTGACTGCAAACACATACTGGAGAATTGATTATATTAAAGCGATGTAAATATGAAGGAAAAGGACCGTGTGCACTGAGAAATTGTACTTCCGATGGATGTTTGCAGCGCGTCTTCAGTTTTACTTTTCGCAGGACATCGTGAACCCTGCGACCAGTTTCAGCGGTGTCCCATATCTGTTGCCAGTTGTTGAGAAGATCTGTCCAAAGTAGATATTTGAGATACGATTTAGGTAAAGGAATTTTATATTCTAATGGATGAGTAGAGTTTTTTGCTGTGGTCTTGGCCAATGAGTCAGTTCGTTCATTGCCGAAGTGGCCTTTGTGAGCTCTAATCCATGCCAGTTTTATTATGGGATGTTCTCTGCTGAGGGATTGAATATCACGGACTTCAATTGGCAACAAACGACAATAGTTATTAACCGACTTCACAAAGAAAGGAGATTATACATTCATATTGCATGTATGTCGTTTTTCTTGTTTGTTTGTCCACTCATAACTTCTTACCGGATGAAAGGATTTTCATGAATTTTTTTTTTAATCGATCGAGGACAATTTCGCATAGGTCCCATACCTTGGTTTGACCATATTCGATAATTAGAAAAAAAGTTACGGGCTGAAATGTGGTAATTTTTTTGCTTTTTCATCCATATCTTTTGACTAAATGAACCGATTTTGATTATTTTTTCTTTGATCGATAGAGGGTCGTCTAACTCAAAAATCGCACATCAATTTGACTACATCTGTTTTTTTAAAAAAACGTTATGGGTGAAAAATAAGTATTTTTTCATTTAAATTGGAAAGGCTAGGCTTGAATTTTCTTTGTTGGGAAAATGGTAAATAAACATGAAACTCATTGTTAAAAAAGAGTTTGTTGCCATTGAGATGTAATATTAAAATCAATTACAACAAGAAATAGACTGAAGGCTTCCATGAAGAAAAAATTAAATCCAATCATTTTGTTTTCTCTAGTTACCCTTTAAAATCGATTTCAAAAGGAAATTTATCATACAAACGGTTAGTTTTTAGCAAGGCTGAACTTTATCCAGTTAGTTAACTGTTACGGATCAGGCTGTTTCATTTCTAAAGACATCAAAAGAGCCGACGTCGTACTTTGTCCGCCGTTAGTGGCGCTAGTGCCCGACCCAGAAAAGTTTGTTTACATTATTTTAAAGCCTCTTTATTTTGCTAATACGATGTCCTTTCCTGGTTTCCGGAAACGTTCAGATGAATATTTTTAGTGGAAAGTCGTCCTGTCTCTGTTTTGAACGTAATTTTTAAAGATTTTTGCAGTCAATTAATTTTTTCTAACGAAAGTGATGTACTTTTCCGTTTTGGGGGGGATGGCGATGGTTATTTTTCGATTTTCGCCAAATCAAACTACTTTACCATTTTGGGTTGTGAATGGCGATGTTTAAATATTTTCCCCAAAACAAACACCAGACATAACAAATTTATTTGGCAAAAAAATATATATATATATACATATTATAATAATTATAACCATTGCCAGCACCCGCCCCCCCCCCCCCCCCCCCAAAACGGAAAAGTACCGAAAGTTATTCTTTTTTCAGTAGTATTTACATTCTTAACTCTGAAATAGATTAAATTTAATAATATTCGACTTTTGATTAATAGTCAATATGTGTGTGTGTTTTTAATGCATTTGTATGCATTTTATTATTTCTTTTTTGCAGAAATAAAGGCTTAGAATAAAATAGTTGTGTTTTATTCACCTTTTCCAGCCATATTTTATTTTATTAAAAAGTAGCAAATTACCCAGTCAACTCTTAACTTAAGATTGATTAAATGTAACTTTGAATGTTTCAAAAAATATATGTATAGCAAATTTTGCCTGAGGCAGCAAAAGTTATGATAATGATATTTATACTATATTACAAATAGGTCAAATTTGCATATAACGTTTACTAAGCATATTTTATATGTTTAATGAACTATATATATTTACGGAAGTAAGCAATATAGTAATAAATGAATTTGAGTACTTATCTTGAATTGGTTTAAAATTAATAATTGACAGCATTAGAATTTCTCAAATTTTTCACTGAACTTTCTTAGTCATAATTTCTACTGAAACAAGCTCTGGCTGGCGATGGTTAAATTTTTTTTTAGTCAAATCAATTTCGCCAAAACAATAATCTGATTCTTATCTGTTAGAAAGAAGCCTCAAAGTTGAATAGAGGGCGCTGAGTGCCGACCCCTATTTTTGTCCCATCATTTATGGCGAAATGAGACAGCCTGATCAGTAACAGTTAACTAACTGGATCAAGTTCAGCCTTGGTTTTTAGTGTAATTCCCTCAAAGAAGGTTTGCCCTTTGATATGTACGTTTTTAAAATAGAGTATTTATATAAAAATGTATTTACGCTAAAAAAAATAAAATAAAAAAATTTTTGGAAAAAAAAAAAAATTTGAAAGTAGGGTATTGAGATGGGGAAAAAGTGTGTCTGTCGGTCTGTCCCCCCCAATAACTTTTGAACGAATTGTCCGATTGGAAAAATTCTTTTTGCATTCGAAAGATCTCGGCGGGGGACATCTCATTTCTATATTTTGATTTGAAAAATTTTTTTTGTTCAATTTTGAACAGTTCAAAAAATTTTAACATTGGGCCCTATGGACAAAATTGAAGCAAATTCTGTAAACTTGGGCACAAGAGCCAAGTTCCTATTGCAAGCTTATTGAAAGGAGTTCTCGGCGTGAAATATTGTTTTTGAACAGTTTTTGTTCATTTTTGAACAGTTAAAAAAAATTAAACACAGAGCTTACGGGGAAATTTCAACCCTATATAAATCCTGATCTAACGGACCGATTTGCTTGGAACAAACTTTATCGGAAAGCTCTTATAACGTAGAACATGTAAAAAATAGAAAGTTTATCCAGAACTTACGGGGCCTATTTTGCTATGAAATTTTTTGATCGGGATTTTCAAGGATTTTTTCTCAGTGACTCAATGAGTGAAATAATGAATGAATGAATAAATGAAAGAGTGAAAGAATAAATCAATGAATAAATGAATGAGGAAAAGAATGAATGAATAAATTATTGAATAAATGAAAATATAAATAAATGAGTGAATAAATACATGAATGCGTAAATGAATGAATAAACACTTGAATGGGGGTAACGAATGAATGACTAGAGGGGAACTTCTTGTTATCTTTTGAAGAGCGTTACTCCGTGATTTATTAAACTTGATTAAACTTATAAATAATTATTTCTTTTAAGTAATCGGTAAGTTAAAGAAAAAAACATGAATATTAATAACTTACATTAAATACCTGGAATAACCTAGTGAATTGGTCCGCAGTGGACCAGTCGGTAGAAGCTGGGTTTCCCCGCAGAATACCGAAAGTGAAGCAACATTGACTGGTGGCGGGCATAGAATAGCGCCGATGTAGCTATACGTTTCGTAAGAGGCGACTAAAATAGCAACATCCGATCCGGGTGAAAGTAAGGCTTGCTTTGTAGCATGACTATGGCCCCGGGTCGGTAAAGCAGGTCGGCAAAGCTCTGCCAGCCCAGCCCCTATGGCTGGTGCTGGTTGTCAGTTTGTCAGAGAGTTTTTGGGGAGACAAGGAGGATAGCGCCGCAGTCGTGCCCCCTCATACTGGGGGGGGAATCCGTGAAGGCCCAGATGCTATATACGGTACGGCTGTGGTTAGCGTTTCGTACCTCTGGGGGTGCCAATCCCAGGTGACGGTCTCTCGTCCGGGAGCTGGTTCAAAAAATTAAGAGACCTTTCAAAGGGGCGGAAATCGGACTCCTGCCTGCAAGGGCCCGTTAGACTCAGGAGCAGCGTACCCATTCTTCCTCGTCTTGCGCAAGGGCAAGACAACAACAACCTAATGAATTTTAAATTGAAATATTAATCTGCAGTTGGAAGAAAGTCATTTAAGCAATCGTCGTGGGAAAATCATCAAACGTAGGCACTGCATCGCATAGGGTACTCTGAACTATTTCGATGATGATGAATTTATAGTTGTGATACATAGTATTTACTATTTTAAATTATTATAATGTCAAAATTTATCACTATAATTTGTCAGAGAACTATTGCGTACCCTTCTCTGCGAAGACACAATGAAACATTCTGTTAAAATGACATAATAGAATCTCGGTTTACAATGAGTGCATTGTAATTGTTAAAATACAAACAAAAAAATATGATGAGCAATAAAATTTGTTTAGTTAGGGAAAAGCTTCACTTCTACGGATGTATTAGATTTTATGATAACGGTATACATTAATGAAATCTTTTAACCTTTTTGATAATAAAAATAAGAAAACTAAAATAAATTCCATCTTTATACGGTACTATACTTCTAAAAAATGCATGATTTTTTATTATGCAGTTATTTGGCTGGATGAATACAAAAATCTATCAATGGACATCAAATTCATAAATTAATGTATTATAACTTTATCAGAAAGTGAGTTTTAAAATCGTTTTGAATTTTTCAAACTGATTCTTCCATCGTACTACCATCGCCTGAGAAAAATTTGTTTAAATCACTTATCGAAATTTCCAATAGCCGTTTGATAACATTCATTATGGATTCAGGGAAAGCTACCAGAAATGAAAAGAAAATTGTTTCCAGGCCTAATGTCAAAAAGCAGGCAACTTCCCCGAAAAATATCGGGCGTCTTGTGATGAACGCTGTCCGCAAACTGCAAGGAAGAAATGGAACGACTCTGCCGGAGATCAAGAAGTATCTCCGCACCAACAACAAACTGGATGATAAAATGATAAGCGCAGAGCTGAGGATGTTCGTCAAGAATGCAATGGAACGCGGACTTCTGACTCGAGAGGAAGGCAAATACAAAGCAGTCGAAAGAGCTAGGAGGAGACGCAGATCTACCGGAAAGACCTCTCGCAGGAGGGGATCTGGCGGGCGTAGGCGATCCGGGAGTCGCAAACGATCCAGGAGATCCAGCGGTTGGAGGAAAAGATCTTCAGGAAAACGACGATCCAGACGCCGTAAGAGGACAACTGCTACTGAAGAAGAGTAATCCATGTTTTAACGCCACTAAGACTTGCTTCAGAGATCAGATTGTCAAAAAATAGAAATTGTACAAACTTGAGAGACCCTATTAAGTTTATAGGAAAAAAAAAGGACCCTCAAAAGGAATTACTCCGGCATCTCTTACAAATTATTTAAGTCAGTGTTGAGATTCACAGCGTTTTGGAACAATATTAATACATTTTCAAATAATGTGGGAATTGAACCTTTTTATTTTTGAAATATCTTATAATTTGTCAGCTTCACATAAGTATTAAATACACTTCACCAGTTAGAGCTGCAATTTAAATAAAAACTTTTTAAATTTTAATCGAATTTTATTCTATAGTGTCTATGTATTTGAGCCATTGCCAAATTAAGGATCGCCAAAACCTTCGATTTCAAAATTTAAATCCTGTTTCGTTGCTAAAAAAATTTCTATCTTTTATCAAATTTCGCATAAATCTATCGCTAATTTGACGTCAACGAAAAAATGAAATTCTTTTGATTAAGTAGCAAAATGATTGCAGAAAGCCAAACTAGCAGATGATCCTAAAAATGACTAATGGATAATTACAGAGTTTATAAGAATCAATATCAGTCCATTTAAATTCACCGATTCAAATTTTAATTTATTCAATAACTCAAAATGTACTGAAACATACTCTACAGACTTTATGATCAATGTGATTTAAAAAACTTTCTCTCACCAAAAAATCTTTTGCATATGTTACGTAATTATTTTCCAAAATTTTTGCTGTGTGTACTAGTTAGCAAACGCACAATGGCGGGGTTGGATCTTAGGAGAGCCCACCCCATTGGCGAGGTTGGCGATAAGTACGCAATCTTGGTAACCCAGATTCGATAGAAACCCAGCTTCTATCGTTCTGCGAAATGGACGCCAAATTGGCGATTTTGAAAAGCAGTGGGCTGTCCTAGGAGTTTACAAGTTGTTTTTTAATTTGGCACCATTAAACAAGTGAAAGTATCATTATAACTTAACTTAATTCACTAATAAAGTAAAAAGGGCCATTAATCAAAATTTAGAGTTCCATTAAAATGAAATAATCCGCCAACAAAACAATAATCTGAAACAAACGATCCAATGTGAATAAAAGTTACTTTAAAATGTAAATAAAATAATGCATTGAACACAGTGAAAATGTTCATTAAAATATTAGAAATTCCGTCAAAAAATAAGAACTTCCATTTAAAAGTAAAATTAAAGAATGGCGAGCAAACATAGTGCCAACGTAAACGATATTTTTCTACCATCTTCAAGATAGAAAAAAATAGATCGCCAAGCGCCAATATCTTTCTTTTTTGTAAGTTTACAGGCTCCAGTTTTAACACAGCTAGTCGCGAGTCCATGCGAAATGTTAGACCAAACAATAGTTATTATTTTTATTTATTTATTTATTTATACCTCATCAATCACCACCGTACCTACCCTGACGAGGGTTTAACCGGATGTGGTAATTGAGAGGAAAGAACAGAAAAATAACAGAAAAGAAAGACATTTCGAGCAACGCCCACTGGGTGTCACAGATCATGTGATGTTACTTATACAAATTTTGAAAAAATAGAAAATAGAGTACAAACTTTAAAAAAAAAAAAAAAAAAACCAGTAAATAGCAAACAGCAACAATAATAATAAAAAATGACATAAATATGTTGAGCAATTAAATAAGAAAGATTTCAGAGCTGCAAATGAAAGTCCTATTGAAATTATTACGAAGGGAGCTGAAAGTCATCTCCATGAGTGTTTAGGAGGAACATAACTGCATGCAAGTTCTTTCGAGTTACTGGATGAGATAAAATATGGATGATGTTTTGAGAGAAAGTGCTATTGGAATCATATCTGCAATGGAAGGAACTGGTCAAAGGACACTTGAAAATGTAATGATCTGGCGTACCCGGTTGACTGCAAACACATACTGGAGAATTGATTATATTAAAGCGATGTAAATATGAAGGAAAAGGACCGTGTGCACTGAGAAATTGTACTTCCGATGGATGTTTGCAGCGCGTCTTCAGTTTTACTTTTCGCAGGACATCGTGAACCCTGCGACCAGTTTCAGCGGTGTCCCATATCTGTTGCCAGTTGTTGAGAAGATCTGTCCAAAGTAGATATTTGAGATACGATTTAGGTAAAGGAATTTTATATTCTAATGGATGAGTAGAGTTTTTTGCTGTGGTCTTGGCCAATGAGTCAGTTCGTTCATTGCCGAAGTGGCCTTTGTGAGCTCTAATCCATGCCAGTTTTATTATGGGATGTTCTCTGCTGAGGGATTGAATATCACGGACTTCAATTGGCAACAAACGACAATAGTTATTAACCGACTTCACAAAGAAAGGAGATTATACATTCATATTGCATGTATGTCGTTTTTCTTGTTTGTTTGTCCACTCATAACTTCTTACCGGATGAAAGGATTTTCATGAATTTTTTTTTTAATCGATCGAGGACAATTTCGCATAGGTCCCATACCTTGGTTTGACCATATTCGATAATTAGAAAAAAAGTTACGGGCTGAAATGTGGTAATTTTTTTGCTTTTTCATCCATATCTTTTGACTAAATGAACCGATTTTGATTATTTTTTCTTTGATCGATAGAGGGTCGTCTAACTCAAAAATCGCACATCAATTTGACTACATCTGTTTTTTTAAAAAAACGTTATGGGTGAAAAATAAGTATTTTTTCATTTAAATTGGAAAGGCTAGGCTTGAATTTTCTTTGTTGGGAAAATGGTAAATAAACATGAAACTCATTGTTAAAAAAGAGTTTGTTGCCATTGAGATGTAATATTAAAATCAATTACAACAAGAAATAGACTGAAGGCTTCCATGAAGAAAAAATTAAATCCAATCATTTTGTTTTCTCTAGTTACCCTTTAAAATCGATTTCAAAAGGAAATTTATCATACAAACGGTTAGTTTTTAGCAAGGCTGAACTTTATCCAGTTAGTTAACTGTTACGGATCAGGCTGTTTCATTTCTAAAGACATCAAAAGAGCCGACGTCGTACTTTGTCCGCCGTTAGTGGCGCTAGTGCCCGACCCAGAAAAGTTTGTTTACATTATTTTAAAGCCTCTTTATTTTGCTAATACGATGTCCTTTCCTGGTTTCCGGAAACGTTCAGATGAATATTTTTAGTGGAAAGTCGTCCTGTCTCTGTTTTGAACGTAATTTTTAAAGATTTTTGCAGTCAATTAATTTTTTCTAACGAAAGTGATGTACTTTTCCGTTTTGGGGGGGATGGCGATGGTTATTTTTCGATTTTCGCCAAATCAAACTACTTTACCATTTTGGGTTGTGAATGGCGATGTTTAAATATTTTCCCCAAAACAAACACCAGACATAACAAATTTATTTGGCAAAAAAATATATATATATATACATATTATAATAATTATAACCATTGCCAGCACCCGCCTCCCCCCCCCCCCCCCAAAACGGAAAAGTACCGAAAGTTATTCTTTTTTCAGTAGTATTTACATTCTTAACTCTGAAATAGATTAAATTTAATAATATTCGACTTTTGATTAATAGTCAATATGTGTGTGTGTTTTTAATGCATTTGTATGCATTTTATTATTTCTTTTTTGCAGAAATAAAGGCTTAGAATAAAATAGTTGTGTTTTATTCACCTTTTCCAGCCATATTTTATTTTATTAAAAAGTAGCAAATTACCCAGTCAACTCTTAACTTAAGATTGATTAAATGTAACTTTGAATGTTTCAAAAAATATATGTATAGCAAATTTTGCCTGAGGCAGCAAAAGTTATGATAATGATATTTATACTATATTACAAATAGGTCAAATTTGCATATAACGTTTACTAAGCATATTTTATATGTTTAATGAACTATATATATTTACGGAAGTAAGCAATATAGTAATAAATGAATTTGAGTACTTATCTTGAATTGGTTTAAAATTAATAATTGACAGCATTAGAATTTCTCAAATTTTTCACTGAACTTTCTTAGTCATAATTTCTACTGAAACAAGCTCTGGCTGGCGATGGTTAAATTTTTTTTTAGTCAAATCAATTTCGCCAAAACAATAATCTGATTCTTATCTGTTAGAAAGAAGCCTCAAAGTTGAATAGAGGGCGCTGAGTGCCGACCCCTATTTTTGTCCCATCATTTATGGCGAAATGAGACAGCCTGATCAGTAACAGTTAACTAACTGGATCAAGTTCAGCCTTGGTTTTTAGTGTAATTCCCTCAAAGAAGGTTTGCCCTTTGATATGTACGTTTTTAAAATAGAGTATTTATATAAAAATGTATTTACGCTAAAAAGAATAAAATAAAATAATTTTTGGAAAAAAATAGAACCGACTTCAAACTATAAATTGCGTTAAAAAGTAAAAAATAAAATTATTCTTTAAACAACTTCGATACGACGTTCAAACATAATTTTTTAAGTCGGTGCAAAATTATGATGGATTTTGATGCATGATTCATTTTGTCACTATGAACCAATTACAAATATAAATGGCGTAGAGTTTGCAACAGTTTCAATGTAAAATAACGCATTGACGTAATTATAATTAGACTGTCATAATTTTGCACCGACTTCAAAATTATGTTTAAAAGTCGTATTGAAGAATAATTTTATTTTTTACTTTTTAGCGCAATTTATAGTCTGAAGTCGGTTCTATTTTTTTCCAAAAATTATTTTATTTTACGTATATAAAATAGCTTCGCTTTTTGATTTGCAAATGTGTTTGGCTAAGGAAATAGCAATATTTTTATAAAGACTATTGATTGGATTAAAGACAAAATGTAAAACATATTTTTTAATCCAGGAGAAAATTCTTACTTTCAATCTGCTATTTCAGCATTTTTAGCCTACTTTCCCGTAAAAGTAAAAAAAAATAATAATAAAGCATGAAAGAAGGCTTAATGTATCGTGGAAATATCGTTAAAAATCAAGAAAAGTCAAAAATAAGTGAAGCAATTAAATAAAGATTGAAAAATAAAAAATTTGAAAGTAGGGTATTGAGATGGGGAAAAAGTGTGTCTGTCGGTCTGTCCCCCCCAATAACTTTTGAACGAATTGTCCGATTGGAAAAATTCTTTTTGCATTCGAAAGATCTCGGCGAGGACATCTCATTTCTATATTTTGATTTGAACAATTTTTTGTTCAATTTTGAACAGTTCAAAAAATTTTAACATTAGCGCCTATGGACAAAATTGAAGCAAATTCTGTAAACTCTGGGCACAAGAGCCAAGTTCCTATTGCAAGCTTATTGAAAGGAGTTCTCGGCGTGAAATATTGATTTGAACAGTTTTTGTTCATTTTTGAACAGTTCAAAAAATTAAGACAGAGCTTACGGGGAAATTTCAACCCTATATAAATCCTGATCTAACGGACCGATTTGCTTGGAACAAACTTTATCGGAAAGCTCTTATAACGTAGAACATGTAGAAATAGAAAGTTTATCCAGAACTTACGAGCCTATTTTGCTATGAAATTTTTTGATCGGGATTTTCAAGGATATTTCTCAGTGACTCAATGAGTGAAATAATGAATGAATGAATAAATGAAAGAGTGAAAGAATAAATCAATGAATAAATGAATGAGGAAAAGAATGAATGAATAAATTATTGAATAAATGAAAATATAAATAAATGAGTGAATAAATAAAAAAAAAAATTTTTTGGGAACGAAATGAATGAATAAACACTTGAATGAGGAACGAATGAATGACTAGCGGAACTTCTTGTTATCTCTTGAAGAGCGTTACTCCGTGATTTATTAAACTTGATTAAACTTATAAATAATTATTTCTTTTAAGTAATCGGTAAGTTAAAGTAAAAACATGAATATTAATAACTTACATTAAATACCTGGAATAACCTAGTGAATTGGTCCGCAGTGGACCAGTCGGTAGAAGCTCGGTTCCCGCAGAATACCGAAAGTGAAGCAACATTGACTGGTGGCGGGCATAGAATAGCGCCGATGTAGCTATACGTTTCGTAAGAGGCGACTAAAATAGCAACATCCGATCCGGGTGACGTAAGGCTTGCTTTGTAGCATGACTATGGCCCCGGGTCGGTAAAGCAGGTCGGCAAAGCTCTGCCAGCCCAGCCCCTATGGCTGGTGCTGGTTGTCAGTTTGTCAGAGAGTTTGTGGGGAGACAAGGAGGATAGCGCCGCAGTCGTGCCCCCTCATACTGGGGGGTAATCCGTGAAGGCCCAGATGCTATATACGGTACGGCTGTGGTTAGCGTTTCGTACCTCTGGGGGTGCCAATCCCAGGTGACGGTCTCTCGTCCGGGAGCTGGTTCAAAAAATTAAGAGACCTTTCAAAGGGGCGGAAATCGGACTCCTGCCTGCAAGGGCCCGTTAGACTCAGGAGCAGCGTACCCATTCTTCCTCGTCTTGCGCAAGGGCAAGACAACAACAACCTAATGAATTTAACTTGAAATATTAATCTGCAGTTGGAAGAAAGTCATTTAAGCAATCGTCGTGGGAAAATCATAAAAACGTAGGCACTGCATCGCATAGGGTACTCTGAACTATTTCGATGATGATGAATTTATAGTTGTGATACATAGTATTTACTATTTTAAATTATTATAATGTCAAAATTTATCACTATAATTTGTCAGAGAACTATTGCGTACCCTTCTCTGCGAAGACACAATGAAACATTCTGTTAAAATGACATAATAGAATCTCGGTTTACAATGAGTGCATTGTAATTGTTAAAATACAAACAAAAAAATATGATGAGCAATAAAATTTGTTTAGTTAGGGAAAAGCTTCACTTCTACGGATGTATTAGATTTTATGATAACGGTATACATTAATGAAATCTTTTAACCTTTTTGATAATAAAAATAAGAAAACTAAAATAAATTCCATCTTTATACGGTACTATACTTCTAAAAAATGCATGATTTTTTATTATGCAGTTATTTGGCTGGATGAATACAAAAATCTATCAATGGACATCAAATTCATAAATTAATGTATTATAACTTTATCAGAAAGTGAGTTTTAAAATCGTTTTGAATTTTTAATCATTTAAAAAAATATATATATATATACTAGCCGGAGGTTCTTATTGAAGTCTCGTATAACGAGATTTTACTCCATTTTTTTTCTGGAATATTGCATAGGCTCTAGTAGAACTGTGAAAAATCAGGAGGTTAAAGATAGTTTAAAGTTCATAATCAATACGTGATATTAACATGTATATAAATTGTTATGTGTAAAGTATTTAATAGTTATGAATTGGGTATATTTAAACTAGGTTTAGATCCTGCGGAGCCCTACTTCCAGTATACGCTCGAAGAAGTGAGGTTAGATCCGAGCGATGCGCAGTTTGTCGATGTCATTCATACCGACGGCGGAAGTATCATTACTGGAGGTAATTATAAAAATGCATTACATCTTTAAACAAACAAAACTTCAATGTCTGTACAACTCGATCTCTCTACTACATTTCATTGATGCTTTTATGAATAATCATTGACGCAAAAGCATATTTCTTATGTGTTTGAACTACTGTAATGTGTAAATCTCTTTCTCCCTTTTTCTTCCTATTTTATATTCACTGTTAAGAAAACCTGAATTTTTAGATTGTTTTTGACTTATTTTAACGGAAGATTTCCGTAGTGCTTCAATACATGGTTTTTCCTTCCAAAAACGGAAATATAATGTCCTAAAAATACGAGAACGGCACTTTTCTGTTTCACGGTTGCTGTATTTTCACAACCTGATTTGGATTAACGGAGAAAAAAGCAATGGAACGTCTGTCAAATCTCGGTAAAATATTATTAGAAACGGAATATTTCCGGCAACTCTGCTGCCGTACTTTTTTCGTTATTTTCAGGAGATTTTTTGACAGTGTATATATACATAATTTAAGAAGGGATTAGCAGAACTGACTACCGCATAAATATTTACATTGCTTCTTTTAATGATGTTAATAAAAGGTTAGATACAAATAATGCTCTTATTATTTAGCTACTTTTTTTTCATGTTAACTGTTCAGTTTGGACAACTCAGTTTCCTTTTTCCTAATACTCCGAGTGAAATGCGATCTAAGGTTTCACAGTAAATATTGTTCATCTTGATGGGTAGAATCAATCGTATTATTTGGAGTATCACACGAATTCATTTGAGCCCCTTGGCTGCATGAACTAGCAGCATGTATAGACATTAAAGCTGTAGGCACTGTAACTGGGCAGAATCTATGGTACACAAATAAGGAAAAACCAACCTATGTTAAGAAGAGGTAGCGGAGCATTTAGTACAGCTGATCAAGAGCATTTCCCGCCGTAGAAAATACTTAGCTCATAAGATAAAAGATGTTGGACGAAGCAGATTGGACGAAACTGGAATATCAACTTCATGTGATTCTTATTCCTTGGTCATTCGCAAAGCGAATATGAAAACAGAGCTCTGCCTCTGGATTTTGAAGGTCTATGGTAGAAGCTATAAAACGAGGATCTCTTTAGTAAAGGAATTGGCAACATGATTATTCGGAATTAAAGAATTTTGTTTTTATGATTAGCCTTTTGAACCAGACTAATTAATCCAAGTGCATTTCATTCTTAAATCGAAACTTTTACCACTAAAAATGATGCAAAATCATTTGCTATTTTGATGTCATGTCGTGTCTTTTAAAAATATGACATGTGCTCTTAGTTGGGCCCCTTTTATAAAATAATCTACACTTTCAGAAATTCATCTATTGCTTTCAAGGATTCTTCAATCGTCAAGTAAATTTCGTCATTTACAATGATTATTTCCTCGCAAGATCACGTGAATTAAAAATGTAACTACACAAATTTCATCAATTTGACGAAAAGTTTATTGGGAAATTTTTCACGAAGCCATTTCGTCAAATACGACGAAAGTTTCATGCGATTTGAGCATGAGTTTCTGGGAGTGTATGAATCTCACAAAATAAGATGTGTATTTGACCACGAATTCTAATCTTCTAACACCCAAATTGTTATATAAAATTTACACTCAGAGTGCAGTCTTAAATAGTTTAATTTAGAAAAAGAATTTTCTTCTTCTGTAATCCTTTACTTGTACCAGTATGTTTACCGATCATTTACAGTTGACTGATTTGATATATTTATCAGTAACTGGAAAACTCCTTTTTTAAGGTTTAGGAATGATCCAAGATTGTGGACACGTTGACTTTTACCCCAACGGTGGGAAACGACAACCTGGTTGTGATCAGAATGTTGTGGGGGCTATAGAAAAGGAAGGAGATCTTCTTTATGGTGAGTAGAAAAGACATATACTAATTATCGATTGTTAGAGAAATATGTCTGGTTTTATATAGAAGGGTTCCATTTCGGTTTGAAAGAAATTGCATTATTTCTTAATATATATGAAACTCTAGTAGTACTGCAAGTGCAAAATATTTTCGCTATATCAACTGACAGACTCACAGTATTTCCTTTGCAGGTATCCGTCGCTTTATAGGCTGCAACCACATCAGGGCTTACGAGTTCTTCACGGAATCTGTTAACTCAGACTGCCCCTTTTACGGCTACGCCTGCGACACCTATGACAACTTCTCCATCGGCAAGTGTTCTTGGGGCTGCGGGAGGGACAAATCCCTGTGCGCACCCATGGGTTTCAAAGCGGACCAGTGGAAAAAATTCTCTGGTGATGAACCCGTCAAAATGTTCCTGCACACCAGCAATACGGAACCCTTCTGCCGTAAGTGTATCCTGGCAATATGCAATTGAACATTTTTAATTACTGAATAAGCTATTTCGTAGCGATAAAAGCTGAAAAAAATTCCATCAACACTGACAAAAGCAGTCGTGAGTGACTCGGAAGTAAAGCTGAGTTTAACGAATCCAGTAATCGACAACTATGATCCAGAAAAATGCCTTAACCAATCGAATTGGGTAGTTTACGATGACGCATTATTAATTTGAAATTTGATTGCTTTAGCACTCAACTGCTTTCGGAATTCGGTTGTCGTTTTCTGGAAAAGAGTGAATTAAACTCTTGTGGCCAAGCGAAATAAAACGCGAGCTGTTGCTGCTTTGATTTGAGTTAAATAGCAATATTTATCTTTAAAAAGCGGGTTATTTGCTATTGCTATTAGGATCATGAGGCGATCATTGTTCCAAGAATCCATCTTATGTATACCAGTCGTAGAAAAAACATTCAAAAAAATTGATATAAAAATTGGACTGATTGAATTCAATACATGTTGTAAAATTTACTTTCTTATGAATAAACACGAGAATAATTTTAAGATTGACCTATACGGGCTTCTGTTCGATTTTATCCCAAATTCATGAGACGCTCAAGACGGGCAATGCAGTTGCCCCTAAAACTCCAGGAAAAATCCAGATGGGGAGAAGGAGAGTTGACTAACTTGTACTGCTATCAAATCTTCTTCTTTCTAATGGGGCTGTGTATGGTCATTAACCTTTGCAGACCTACTGCGTACCCCGGTAATAGGCATCCACTTTTTCAAGTAGCACCACTGTCGGTGGATGCCATTTGCCACGGCGAATTTGGACGCTCAGTTTTCCCTAGATGGCGGCACCTGAGCTGTCATTTGATGCGAATTGCACTAGGTATTAAATTTAGCCGAGAGTATCCAAGCCAAACGGATACTCGAGGGATCTTTAACATGCCGCACAATCATGCGACATGGGCGCAGACGATTTTCTGCATCTTGAAAATCCATCGACTTGGGCTAGGTTCAAACCTGCGATTTTGGGCGTACGAGACCTGTGCTTTACCACTACGCCACCCTGACGACCCGCTATCAAATCTACCACCATTCATTTTTAAAGTAGCATTTACTTTGGAACGCCCGGGCAGACAAATCCAGAAGTTTCTTTCAGGTTGAGACCTGTGTGGAAGAAGCAAGTCGCTGTGCGCATTCGTTAACATATTATTTAAATTAAGGGTGCAAAGTTTACTCAGTCTTTTTACAGTGTAGTGCTGTGATATCAACAGAAGTCAAAATATTAATTATAGGTAATAAGAGCAGTTTTTGCGTACTTTTGCTAATTCACCGTTTTAGAAACTTTTCTTTCTATATAAATTGAACACTGTTATTTAACAAATCTCACTCTTCACAGGTCATCATTACTACATCCATCTAAGATGCTCTTACGCCGAAGAGTTAAGGATGCACACAACGGAGAAGGGCAGGCTATTTGTAAGGCTCACAGGCACTAAAGCCCAGTCCCCAGTGTTAGAGGCCAGGAAAGAGTAAGTAATCATTTAATAAAATCACCATTAATTCAAGCACATATTTCAAAAATATTACATGTACTTATTTTGTAGGTTACCTTTTTCAATTCAGAAGACGTTTTGAGCTTTCGACACTCAACAGCACTCAAAATGAGTCTTTATTATCTCCTCATTGATCATTCTTTTTCACTTTTTCCATGTGATCATCTTAATTTGCTTTACTCAGACGTCATTTTCCACGTCACGGACAGCATATGCATATTTTCTGACCATGATATTCGAAACCTTGTATTTTCATCCGTATTTTCTATTTTCGCTATTAAAAAAAATCCATTATACCGTTTTAACAAAAAACTTGAAATATCTACTGATATTAGTTCAATGGTATATTTCGTTCAAAATCCACCCCTTGACTTCATTATTGAAGTATTTTTACAGTTTTGTAATACTTTACATTAAAGTATTCACAGAGTTTAGATGGAGCATATTTCCAGACATCAGTAATTAAGAAGACTTCAAATTCAGAATATTATGAGTGGAACCTTACACGAAATTATTGAAAACTAGCAAACTTACCAGGCGTTGCTCGCTACTATTTTGAGAAAATATATCAAACATATACATGTTAACATTTCGTTAGGCGCTCGAGTCAGTCCGATGCATTCATGCTTACGTATTAAGATGATTTAACCACTTTATTGGAGAGAGCTGACCTTAAATGCTGTCTGAGATGTGATCCCTAGCGGTAGTGATGTAAAACAGATAGAAGGAGGGGGAGCACTTTCCCGCCAACCGTGTGGGCGTAACTTCAAGATCTTATTTAGGGTATAGGTCAACTGCACTGCTAGATGGGCGGGGCATCCCAACTGCACTGCTGTGATCTTATCTCTATGTCCGAGCTGCACTGGCATGCCTCCGGAAAAAATGTCGGAATTGCACCGGAAGTTTCCCCCATCGATGTCTTAAAATACCAGGAAACGCCAGTCCTTATAACTTATGTGCAGCCATTTTTGGCCACTTTTTCGTAAAAGTTAAAAAAATAAGAAGAAGCCTGAAGGATATCTTAATGCATTGTAAAAATACATTGCTCAAAAAGCAGAAATAAGTTAAATAAATAAGTATTGAAATTAATTTGAAAGAAAAAAAAAAGCTAACCCACTTGTATTAAAAATGTATCAACTACATTCGCTTTCATTGTAAAACATATTACCGATTTTTTATTTATTATTCAGCCAAACCACTATTCGTTACATCCCTATTTGTAACGTGCAAATGTATTACCTACATTCGTTTTCATTGTAAAATATATTAACGATTTTTTATTTATTTTGTTACATCTAATGCGTTGTTTAATTAAGATACTTGATTGGTTAGTATAGTAACTGATATTATTTTGATAATCCATCCTTCTAAATATGAATCGCATATCTGAAATGTTTGGGGTAAAAAATGAGTGGAATAAAAATACCTTTGTACAATAAAGTTTTAATAACAAGAGTATGTTTTATGGGTAAAAGTTAAAAAAGAAAACTTATGCTTTGTTACTCTTAAACTTTCCTTAAACGTAACCTATTGATTACTCTTAAAGGCAACCTTCGAGAATCTAATCATATATTAAGTAAATGTGGCCCAAGATGGCGGATGATCCGTCTTATTCAAGCTTGAGCCAAGGAGCTGGTGTTTCCACCTCCCTACGGACACAGCAGTGCAGATCGACCACTGATAAAAATATCGGACAGTGCAGTTCACCCCTTTTTTGATTGACAGGTATTATGGGGAGTGCAGTTGACCCTCGTCCCTTATTTATGCATCTGACAGATTCGTGCGCCTAACGAAGGATTAAGCAGCATGAAACCTGGTCTCAGAAAATTAATAAGCCGTTGTTTAATTACGTTTAACATAAAACACCTGCTTGTTTTTACAACAGTGAATTATTGGAAGTCACTCTCTCCTAAATCTTGATTTATCAATTTTAGTAATTCCCTATAAGAAGAAACAAGACTCTGGGCAATAACTCATTTTCTATTTATTTTAGAATTTTCTAACACATTCTATGTAACATAGTTTTTTTACCAGGGTCAGAACGGTATAAAATTTTTGAAAATGAAATGATTTTTTCAGTTTTTTTCATTCTCAAAACTAATTTTTAAAATTGGAAATGAAAAACACTTGTACGTTACCTTTTCGTGGGGATAATTAAATTTCGTGCCACATTTCATTCCAAATCGTTAAACTGGGTTGGCTCTGTATAGTGAATAGCCACACAATATACACACAAACGAGCGACTAGAGAAGGAAGACAGAAACATATCTGAGCTACTAAAGCGTTATTGAACGACTATCTTCTTACTATCCATATATTTACAAGTCATAATTTTCTTCTCATAAGTAATGTAAAACATTACTTGAAGTTTTACAAAAGTGACTTGTTAAATATGCTAATGATCGGGTTCTTATCACAGCGCAGAATTAGTAAGAGTTCAGTAATGAAGTCCGTTTTGAAATTAAATGCAATAAGATATGTGCCAAGACTTATAAAGATGAATGGAGAAAAATGAAGAACGGGAATAAGAAACGATTTCACTTCAAACTGCTCTGCTCTCATCGAAGCAACAAGTGCTCCTTCTAAAGAAATTGCATTGCACTTTGATGATATTTGTTTCCTCTTGTCTTTCCCTAGCTACGTGCAATTCTTTCCTGGAGCTTCTGTCGAATTCCTCATCTCTACTGTTGAAATGGGTCGTCTTCTGAGACTCGATTTGGAATGGCGTTCCACGGCATCCCTGCTGAACCCCTTGACGTGGAGACTCTTCAACGTGCCGCAGATTTATGTCAGAGAAGTCGTCGTTACACATTTAGAGACAGGGGAAAGGTGAGAAAAGAAACTTACTCGGTCTACCTGATTTCTTGGTTTTGTTGTTGACAACTACATTCTTTGTTTTGTTAACAGCTGGAAAACAAAACTTGGCTACATGTCAAAATCACATCAGTCCATTAGTGTTTCTTATATTATTGTTGATGTAAAAACAATGCAATTTTTAAACACATTTAAGATCTAAATTTATATGTCTAATCTAAACTTTTTAAATAAATCATTAATGCATTACACAATGAGACCTTTTCGAAGCTTATTATTGGAGATATGGGAAGAAATTTGATTCTTCAGTGTCGTCGGTTTTGTTATATCCTTTCGATAAAACCGTATGATTGCAATGTTTTTCAATACAAGAGCAATAGGTAACAAAAAGTTCCGTATGGAACTATACGAGCCTATACTTTCCCGTATACACCAATATCAACTTCATAATCTAGCTGTCTCTTTCTCTCTCTTTTATTTAGCTTTAGTTCTAAACCACTTCAAGTATACATTTTTCAAAGGTTTTCATATTCATTCACTCCTTCATTCGTTAACACATTTATTCATTCTTTCCATCGGAAATATCCTTAAAAATCCAGAGCAAAACTTTTCGTGGGAAAATAGCCTCGTTTATAGTTCTGGATGACTTCGTATCTCTGTACATGTTCTACGTCATAAGATAGTCAGACAGACCGACAGACACACATTTTCCCCATCTCAAAACCCTATTTTCAAATTTCGTTTCAATATTTACTCAATAAATTTATTTTTGATTTTTTCTTATTTTTAACGATATTTTCACGATGCAATAAGTCTTCTTTCATTCTTTTTACTTTTACTGGAAAGTCGGATTAAAACGCCCCAACTAAGATTCGCAATGTTTCACTTTTGATTCAATCTATTCATAAATATAGAGTGCTTTTTGTACCAAAACTTTCTTTTTTTAGTTGACTCTTTTTATATTTCTATAAATTTTCAGAGGATTTCTATATTCCATTTTTTAAATTACGGGACCTTGCAAGTTGTTTCGTTATGTAGCATCCGATTCCTTTTCATTCGACAGAGACCCTGATTTTATATCTGATGCTATAACTGTGAATAAATTATCGGACATAAGTTACTAAATCCCTACATCCAGTATTCCTGTTTACTTTGCTGAGAATTAGTATACATGTACTCATAGGCGTGCCCACGTGGGGCATCAGGAGTACCGTGATACCCCATTAGCACATAAAAACGAACGCATACACAAAATTGGCAAAGTTTTTGCGTTTTAGATTCAGGTGCATTAGAATTGGCTCTTTTAGCTTAACTCATCTAAAGTTTGTATAGCGGTATACATGGAACCCTAACTTTATGGCTGTAATCTGAATTCCCGGCACCCCCACTAGCACAGTGGTATCGTCATTTTTAAATCTCTGCACACTCTTATGCGTGTGCTATAGTTATTTAAATTTCAACCTTATAAACAATTACACTCACAGTGATGAATCATATTGTTAAAAGATGCAGCCATTTAATTCTAAAGAATATGTTTATGAGGTAAAAATACTTAAGTGTTTTCAGTGCTAAAGATGAAACATGTGTTTTTCACTCACATCCGCTTAACGCAAGAGGTGTTACCTGAAGTAGCAAATACAATATATAGGTAGGCTTGCCATACATCCCAGTTTGACCGGGACAGTCCCGGTGTCCCGCCCAGTTTTATCAATGTCTCGGAAACGGCTGTAATACGTAAAAAGTAATGAATTTATGTTTGTACGAATCTTTTAATAAGACATTAAGAATCTTTAAGATGACAGCATTAATGAGGGAGTCCGCTGCAAGAGCATTGATTGTACGTAAAATAAACTTTGGCGTTTTCTTTGCTTTGTCTTTTATGAAAAAGTTAAGCTTAACAAAGACATCTTGAAGAAAGTACATTCAAGTCAGAGCTATGAGCGGGTTGAAAAATAAGAATAACATTGTTAACTTATTAATTGCTTTTTTAGTTTGACAAAAATGTTTTTTTTGTAGTTAGACAAAACGTTGTAATTTAAAAAAAAATAAGACTTACTAACTAATTGTTCAATTAAACAATTTGATGAAGTATTTAAACTTTATTTTATTAACACTTCTTCCTAGATGGTAGACCAGAAAAAATTCTCATTAAAAAGGAAAAAAAAAAAAAATTTCAAGTAAATTAAGAAGCACAAATTTCTTATTTTTAAATGGTGGGTAGACTGACAATTAAGGGTTCCAGATTCCCCACTCCCGACACTTGCGAAGCTTTATAAAAGGCTTAAAACTCACCATTTTGCCTTTTAATTTTTTAAAAATTTCTCCAGACTCCTGCTACAAGGGGTATTACATACCCCCCAGAGGCTTCACTAACCAAAAATATAGCAATCCTATATATAGGGTCAGTGGGGAAAAATGGGTCACTTTTTAGAATATTTTCATATTCAAAGTTTCATAGCAACAAAGCCAGAAACATTTCCCATTTCTTGTCTATTAATTGCGTCTTAACGTTGAATTCTTTTCGATCAATTTTCTGTAAGTTTAATATTTATTTTTTAATCATGAAATAGTTTAACTGAGCTTAAAAAGTTGTGACCTATTTTACCCCATCGTGGGGTAAAATGGGTCAGCCTGGGTTAAAGAGTCATATTGCAAAATGATGCTGAAAACAGTTATTTATTACTTTGAAATTGAAAAAAAAAGTGTAAGTGTAACATATTTAGCAAGATTTTGAATTATGATTACATTGCAATGTTAAAATAATATTGTTCTCGATTGTTACATATTGGTTCACTTAACACTTCAACATCATCACTTGTTTCTACCTCATCAACATGATCTTTTTTAGGGAGAACATATATTTCTTTAAATTTAATTTCAATAAAATAAACAACATACATTGTTTAAATTTAGGAACTTGCTGCAGTGAGGTACAACAGAGTATATTAAAAAAAAAAAAAAGAATAGAATAGAGCTACTTAAGTCTAACCATGACCCATTCTACTCCATCCAAGAAAAGCGGATGTAAAAAAGACAGTATTTAATATTTTTCTTACATGCTGATCTGAAATTGTTCTGAAAAGTTTCTTAGTGAGGAAATCCTATAAATTTGGGCTGTTATTTGATAAAATATAGAGCTTTTCAGAAGTTGGTAAACCATGTATTTAGTACACTATCATCCAAAATTTACAAGAAAAAAAAAAGAATTATGTGTTGCCATATTTAAGAACCTAACTTTTTTTTAAATGAAAAATGTTGCCAACACATTGAAAAATAACATAAAAAGTATTGATTTAAAAATTTCAATTTCAGGTTCTATTATTTTGGGTTTTTCATAAAGTGATCCATTTTACCCCATGACCCATTTTACCCCGTCCTCCATGTACTCTTAACAAATGTTTTACATTGACTCCAAGTTAAACAACATAGCCCACCTAATCCATTGGATTTTCCTTTACAGTATTGTCTTCTGTGGGCGGGACGAACCTCTCATTCCTCACAAGATCAAGACCATTTTCACTGAACAAAGTTGCATCAGACCACCTGCTTTCACGGAGGACAAGAAAAAGGGACACGATCTCAGACCCCCGTACAGAGAAGCCAGATATCTATAGCGGACGGACCGATCATTATTTATTTTATATTTATTTCTGTGTATTTCATTTTCATTTATAGAAATCAATAAAGATGTGTGGAAAAGGAATGATACTTACTTTTCTATGTATTAAAAATGGTTATTGTTTTTATACGTTGAAAACTTTTCATGTAAGAGATGTCTCATAAGAAAAAAGAGGGTGGGGCGAGTAGTGTCTCATGGCTTTCTTTTCAATAATTTCGAACATTAGACTGTTTCTTCTTTTTTTGGTCCTTTTTATGGGGTTGAGAAGTTTGTACATATGTATTTATTTGCTTTCTTTTACAATATTTCCAAAACATGATCCAACTTAATAATTTTGTATTAAGTTTATGACTTTGTATTATGAAACATCCGTCTGTATTCTACGTTTGTGTTTCACGTGATACTTCCAAAAAATGCAACAACGCACAGTGGAAAAAAACTATGCGAGATGGGTATGAGCTTCGGCTAGCATCAAAAAACATACGAATTAGTTTCTGAATTACATTGGACATACACACAAAGTTCATATTTATTCTTCGTCCAATTGTACGAATCCATCCCCAATAGCAACGTTTTTATGAAAAATTATTTCAAAAACGTGCTTTATTTTAGATTTATGTAAATTCTATAAAATCTTAAGCTAAGTTCGTATCGTCATTCGCCACGTTATTTGAAGTCTAGAGTAAACTATACGTCCGTAAACTTTTCGAGGCGATATTTATTTAAGTACTATTGCTAAATCAAGGAAATCGTAAAATTGGGGGGACGGAACTTTTATCAAGCTCAATCTCGAATTTAAAAATTATTGCTAATTTGAGAAAACTTTGAATCGAAAATATACTTTATTATTGTTTTATCTTTATTAAACTGAACTATTTTGAAAAATAAGTTTTATATTGAAATGAAGCTAACACTATTCACCCGGAGTTGAGGAAACTGCTAATTATTTTTTTTGGGGTCAAGGTAAGCCTTAAGAAATCGAACTAAAAAGCTTATAACTTGCGTTCTTATTGACTGAGAAACTTCGAACAAATTTCATCTTGTACAAAAAAAATCTGCGCTTTCGATCGATATATTATATTAATATGCGCAAGGTTTTTATCACCCCCATATTAAGGAATTTATGGGGAAATTTGCGTAAAATTTGAATAAAAAACGGACTACCTGTCGGATTTTTTTCTAACGGGTCTATGATTCGTCCTCTTGAATCACTATGTCTATTGATGAAAACCGCATTCAAATCCGTTGCGTAGTTTAAAAAATCTCAGCGTACAGACACGGGAAGCAACTTTGTTTTATACTCTTTTAAGATATTACCTCATTGCTATACATATATACATTCATTAGAAATTTAAATTCATTAGAAAGGAAAACAACTGTTTTCCTTTTTGCGATAATATTCGTCTCAGGCAGCGAAGAGAGGAGCTTGCTACAGAACGATATCGAAGAAAAATAGTTTTTTTTTGTCCTAAATAAGAACGGTTGTCAAACGTACCGGGTTTTACGGACAGTCCCGTATTTTCCGAAATTGTCCCGCTTCTCCGGGAAGTTCAATACGGTACGGCAAAAGTCCCGTAATCTTGCCAGGATATTGACTTTGAGCGATATCGGATTTCCTGTGAGGTTTATATGACGCCCTCGTACCGGATATCTGACTCTGATATTCGAAACCAGTCAATTTATACATTTTTTAAACATCCCACAACCCCCAAACACGTAATAAGTTTTTAAATTATATATATTTAAAAAATATACTTATTAATCAAATTTTAAAAAATAAAATTGTGATGCCGGATAACCGGATCTTTCGCGCAGGGGTCGGATAGGAGTTTCGGCTTCCGGATAGTCAAAAATCAGTCGGATATCTTATATCTGACGCCTTCTGGGAGTCGACCGATTTCGTTCCCGCCCTCCTTCGGTTCATCGCTGCTGTCTCGTATTTGCAGTTTTTGAATTTGGCAACCTTGAAAACAAGAGATTTGTACTTCTAAAATGCATGCGGTCAGTACAATGAATATAAGTATTTCTCAAAAATTTACCTCTTTTTATTTATTTTTATTTGTTTACTATTTATTTATTTACTATTTATTTATTCCGAATCATTATAGCTGTTTGATTGCAGCTACAATGAACAGGAACTAAACTCATAGAGCTTGTTGCATTTTGTACAGCGCTAGTTCCTGAAAGTTCAGACGTGGCGTCTCATTGGTTTAAATCTATACCTTTGACAGAAAAATATATTTCTCGTTAATATTCTTCACAATACAGTTCTTATTTTATGGTGAAGATATTCTTGAAGCAGGAATACTTTCAGTTCAAACTTAGAAAAACTTCCATCGTTGTTAAGACAGCGCGCACAAATCAATACAATGGGTTTCCTAGCAACTGAACTTATTTTCCACAGGAACACTTTTTGGCGGTCATCATTTGACTTACATATGTGCACTTTAAGATTTCAAAACAATTGCGAAGAAAATATTGTTTTCCACGTATGCTGTATCATAACAAAGTGAAACCATGAACTTCGAAGGCCGCTGGCCCTTCAAATCATCAGGGGTGTCATGGGGTGCTGTCAATTATCTGAGCAAAGTGAAAACAAAGTTGATGAATGTTGGGGACGATTACTTGAAATCCTTGAAGGTGAGTTTTTCCTTCTTGTTGTAGGGTTGTAGGTAATGTTTCACTTTATTTTGATAGGATGTGTATGATATGTTTTATGGTTTGTGTATTCAGAGTTTGCAGTGAAAATATATATAAAGAAATGTATTTATTATCTATATATAAATAGGCTAAGACAAAACAATCAAGAACAATTCTTTACTTTGTTTTTCGTCGATTTTCTTACTTTTTTTGTTTAGTAGTTATTGACGAGTTTTAGTGATATCAGATAAAAAAATTTTTTGATCAATTTATTATAAGTTAATTATTTCCCTTTTTCTTTTGTCAAGTAAGCCTCATTTATAATTGTAATATTATATTGTTATAGACAGCAGATGGCAACATGTCTTCGTTGAGTAAATTCGGAGCCCCCTATGCTAATATTTACCTATACCAGAGCCCTTCTATACTAAATATATGGGGCTCCGGTAAATTATTAGATAATAAATATAAAACTCATTGTTAGAAAGAGTTTATTGCCATTATTTAGTAATATTAAAAACAATTATAATAAGATTTTGAGGAAAGGCTTTTCAGAAACAATGGAAATGAAAATGAGAATAGTGTAGGTAAGCCAACATTTAAGTTTTATTCAACTGCCACTCAACTTACAACGAAATCGACAGAAGTACAAGAGTCTACATTTATGAGCGCAATTGGTTCAAAATTTGCAATACTTATAGCTCGGTTTTTGAGTTTTTAATATAGAGATTCAAAACACATAAAATAATTTTTTTCAACGCATCAGTTAACCCATTTTCGGAAAGCGCACCATTTCAATAAATATTTTTTAATTAACACACTGACATATATTTTTACTAATTTTATATTCATGCTGTTCTTAAAGGTTTTGAAGATATATATAAAATATTTGTAATTTATACGCACTTTCTGTTGTGAAATTTTCAATTTTGGACTGGGTAGCATTCGAAAACGGTGCGTTTGCTTAGTGGCTTATAAGATTGTCGACGACTGCCGTACGTCAGGGTTTCTCAACGGGGGCCATATGACACCCTTAGGGGAAACGGAAAATCTAGGGGCCCACAAGGGAAAATATGATAGTCAAGAAGCCACGAGTCTCGAGAAGGGGCCACGGATCCATTACTGGAAAAATCTTTCACATAAGCGTAAAATGTTCCATACAATGTTGACCGCATCTGTTATGAGTGTATCAAAGACAAAAAGTTATATTTCTTTAAAATGATAACGATCTTTAATAGGTATAAAACAAAGTCGCTTCCCGCCGTCTGTACGCTTAGATTTTTTAAACTACGCATTGGATTTTAATGCAGCTTTCAACAATAGACAGGGATTCAGGAGGAAGGTTTATAGCCCGTTAGAAAAAAATCCGACTGGTAGTTCTTTTTTTATTCCAATTTTACGCAACTTTCCACATAAATTCCTCAATATGGAGAGTGAAAATACCTTGCAGATATTAATATAATATATCGATTGAAAGCGCTGATTTTTCTGCACAAGGTGAAATTTGCTCGAAGTTTCTAAGTCAAAAGGAACGCCATTTATAAGCTTTTTAGTTCGATTTCTTACGGCTTACCTTGACCCAAAAATAATAATTACCAGTTTCTTCAACTCCGGGTGAATAGTGTTAGCTTAGTTTCAATATAAAACTTTTTTTCAAAATATAAAGACATAGTTTAGTTTTCAGCGGAAGAACAATAATAAAGCATATCTTCGAGTTAACGTTTTTCTCAAATTAGCAATAGGATTTAAATTTGAGATTGAATTTTATAAAAGTTCTGTCTCCCCGATTTAACGATTTCCTTGATTTAGCAATAGCATTTAAATAAATATCGCCAGGAAAAGGAATGCGTATGAATTCCGCTCTAGATTTCAAATAGCGTGGCGAACGACGACAGACTACAATTTTATTTTTTTTAATTAGTAGTTGGCGATAAATCGGAACATGATAACGAAATTGTACATACGTTTTTTAGATATGGTTTACAGTATCATTTGATTATAGGCAGATGACACGTTTTTAATCTCTTAATACAAGCAATGCCGACCTTTTTTAAACGCTTTGCATAATCTACGCCGCCGATGACGTTTTTTAAACGCTCTGCATAGGCTACGCCGCCTATGACAATTTTAAATGCTTTGCATAGGCTAAGCCTCCAACGACGTTTAGCACGACATCATCGTGCGGTTACCGCTAGCGATGAAGCTTCATTTCATTCTAAAACTTATTTTTCTGTTAGCGAGACAACAGTTCAGTATGACCGGAAAATAAAATTGTTATGATATTGCAATTTCATTCTTGCAATCAATCTAAGATCATCGCCAAGATTCATTCCAGATGAAAAATAACGCAACAAATGACGCCGTGTTACAATTTGGCAGTTTTAATTACCCTTTGGTGACAAATCTGATCCTACTGACGGAATTGCTCCTAAAGTTTTCTTAACTGATAATTTTATATGTTATATACTAGCGGCACACGAAGTTTTCAAAATATTTTTTCAAAAGTGAATTTATATCAATATCAATATCAGTCAAATATTTTTTCAATATGTTTAGAATCGTCATAGCCTGAGGGTTAAAATGTTATATTCGTTTTAAAATTTGGTCAATATGCAACGATTTTAGCGCAGTTTTTGGGAAAATTTGGGGGTCTTACAAACTATGGAGTTTTAATTACTAAATCTGAAAATAATGTTTTGAAGCTTTTATTTTTAGAATTAGTACACCCTGAACTTTACGAAAGTAGTTTTGTTTTCTTTTTATTTCAAAAAATGAAGCGGATGCGACATGCGAGAATAGATAGATAAACGAAAATCGCAAAAATTTTTCTATAGCTCTGATTGCAAGCCGTGGGCGAGACGCGAATTTATAAACACTACCAGCTACGCAGAACGTGCAGATGGCGCTACATAGTCGAAAAGCATTCGTAATTGGGACATTACTGGATTTCGGCTGGAAATCCTTTGTATAAAAACAAAAGGATGCCATCAGAAATTGCAGAATGAAATCAACACATTTATATACTTACTCAGTATGGAAAAAAAAGTTAATATTTCCACTTCAAAAATAATTTACTGCATTCAGAAAACTAACCTCTACTTTTCGCGAAACATGCAATTTTAAACATTTTAGAGGTGTTGTTTTTAATACATAGATACGTATCAAGATATATTGAAGGGGTTATACTTTATTTAAGCTCAATATTTTAACACTAACATTAGTTCATTTCCATATAAGGAAAAAAAATCCATTTTCATATAGTTTTTAATAATGTTCCTGAAATTTATGAAGTTATGTATGTCACATTGTGGTGATAAATGCAGATCGTGACTGAGGTTATTTAGATACTAAGACTTCAAAAATCAAATTGAAATGAAATAATAAAGTAAAGCAAAATATTTAAAAGCAAGGAATAACGGAAAGCTTTCTGTAGATTTCAAATTAAGATGTAAAAATAATTATCTTCAAAATCCATGATAGGCAAATAAAATAATTTTGATTATTTTTTAATAAATGTAATTTTCTGAATGTAACATTCATTTCAATTTTTTTCAATAAGCAAAATTGCAGATAATCAATTTTTATTTTTCAATTATTTTGTTGATAAGCTTTTTTGCTGGAGTAATATGTTTTTTAGAAAGAACAAAGTAAGTTCATACATTTTTTTCTCGAAAATATGACAAGTAGTACAAAATGAATTTATGTAGCATTAAACTTATACATTTACTCATATACACAAATAATACGTATAATGTTCATTTCTAAAATAATATACATTCTTTTAAAATAACCTTTGAACATTGGAAAGTCTCCAAATTATGATGAATTTTCTTTTAGTTCAGATGGATTACCAGGAACATGGTCGTACTTCTGAACAACGCTATACGATCACTTGAAAATAGTCTTGTACAGCTAATAAGTAGCCACATTCGTAAAAGAAACCAACAAAAGTGAAGAAAAAGTATTTGCATAGTGTTCTTATCTGGTTCTCATTTCTATTCTGGTGGTTTTTTATGACTGTGGGATTGGAAAGGGGCTATTGAAAAGAGAAGTTTTTGTCCAGCGGACATTTTATCACTCTCTCATCTCGAAATTCTAGAAATTAGGAAGATTCCCTCTTACTTTAAAATAAATGATGTTTTAAGGGCATCTTTGTGTTACGCCATGATCTTTCTTTCTGAAGGCTACAGAAAAAAATATATGACGAGTAAAAGAAGTGTTTTGAATTATTGAAAATCGGAATTAAGTTTTTCACTCTGATGCGAAGTTCAAGATAAAAATTAATGATTTACTAAGAAGCAAAAAGCGAATGAAAGAGGTAAATCATTTCCAATACTTAATTGCTAAGCTATTTTTGTGGAAAAGAACTAAAAAAGTCAAAAATAAATTTAACAGAATTAAATCCATTTCTAAAAGGTGTGTACAGAATCTTTGTATTATTTTATTGAAAGATATAAACTCCAAACTTTTTAAACTGGGAAGTTTTTGCATTGTTTCTTTGATTTTTGCACGTGCTACGTTTGCGTAATTCATAAATTTCCCCAGAAATATAAGAAGTCAGAAACACTGAAAAAGCTATGATGCTGGAATCATTTAAAAATTAATGATGCTACGGTTTTTCAATGTATTTGACCCCCCCCCCCTTTGTCACAAAATGTCACACTTCAATGTACCCCTTTTCTCAGTCGCATGTCACGTTATATTACAAAAGCAAATTTATTTGTAGTTCAGAAACAAAGCACTACGTTATAGATCTCATCTCCAATTTTATCTTGAACTTTTAATGACATTTCTGAGCATAACCATAATGATGATTATGTGTGTGCTTAATTTGTATAACATGAGATTAAGGTTTACAAAAAAAACATAAATAATATATAATGTTAAAAACAATAATCTTTCGAATTTTGCAGAAATTAACGCGCTACTTTGTCCTAAAATGCAAATGCCCAAGATTTTCTTTCAAGTTTAAACTTTAATTAGAAGTTAATTTAAACCTTAATCAGCATTGATGCTTTCGCCACAAAATGAAGTCAATGAGAACACAAAACAGAAAAAAATCATAAGTAACACAAAAATATTTTCCTATACTAATAAAATTGTTTTTGAAAGTATAGGAAAACAATATTTTTTTTATTATCAATTTTTAGTACAGAAATTAATTTATTTGTACTGAAATGTGTGCTCTAGAAGTAGACTCTTCAGTGGACGCCGTTTGATGGTTTGATTGCAAAAACAAGCTGATTAATATTGTGAGTTGATCGTCAGCGCAGCAGAAATTTCGGCCTTCGAAGAGAAGGGAATCGTTTTTCCGAGAGGCAGTCCAGAAGCTTTCGTCTCCAGTCGTTAGAATGTTAGAAAATAAGCTTAAATGGACTGAAATCTGTCATATGGATGCAGCAAACCATAGTATGAGTATGAGTCATGACTTATTTAAAACTACGAAAAGGGGAAAGTCAACTTATACGAGTGTTACTGAAGAAAAAAAAATGCACTTAATAAATCGTCAGTAGCACTAATTGTCGCTGGAGAAATGTGATTTAGAAAATAATTTTATTTTTTCCACTACAAAATTAGGGCATCAACTTATATACAAGTACATAGAGTAATATTTTCAATATGACATATGAGGTGTATGAAAATGAGGCTACTTTTTCGAATCAAAGTAGGGTGAACTACTATTCAAATAAGACTTTTAACTAAAATTCCAGAATACAGCGAAACTCAATTATAATTGAGGATACAAGGACTGAAACAATTCCGCATTAAATTCAACTGCTCGTAATTAAATGGTTTACTATAAATTAAGATCATTGATTTTTCTTTGTTGGGAAAACTATTAACAAATATAAAACTCATTGTTTATAAAGTTTTTGTTGCCATTGTGCTATGATAATAAATGCAATTACAGCAAGATTTTGACTGAAGGCTTCTCTGAGGCAAAAATTAAATCCAATCAGTTTTTTTTTTTCTAAAATCCACTTCAAAACGGAATTTTTCATACAGATGATTTGTTTTTAGTGTCATTCATTCAAAGAAGGTTTCCTTTGATATGGATTTTTTAAAAATAGAGTATTCATATAAACAATGTATTTACACTAAAAAGAATAAAATAAAATAATTTTTGGAAAAAAATAGAACCGACTTCAAATTATACATTGTGCTAAAAAGTGAAAAAGAAATTAATTCTTTAAACAACATCGATGTCGCTTTTAAACATAGTTTTAGAAGTCGGTGCAAAATTATGAGCCTAATTACCATTACACTATGTGCTGCTTCATATTGGAACTGTTGCTAGTTATGGGCCATTTATATTTGTAATTGATTCATCATTACAAAATATTTTATCAATCCTAATTTTGCACCGACTTCTAAAATTATGTTTAAAAGCCACATCGATGTTGTTTAAAGAATTAATTTATTTTTCACTTTTTAGCGCAATTTATAATTATAAAGTCGGTTCTATTCTTTTCCAAACATTATTTTTATTATTTCTTTTGTGCAGAAATAAATGCTTAGAATAAAATGGTTGTGCTTTATTCACCTTTTCCAGCCATGTTTTTTTTATTAAAAAAATAGCAAATTACCCAGCTCAACTCTTAACTTAAAATTGATTAAATGTAACTTTGAATGCTTCAAAAAATATATGTAATGCAAATTTTGACTGAGGCAGCAAAAGTTATGATAATGCTATTTATTCTATATTACAAATAGATTAATAGATTAAATTTGCATATAACATTTATTAAGCATATTTTATATGTTTAATGAACTATATATATTTACGGAAGTAAGCAATATAGTAATAAATGAATTTGAGTACTTGTCTTGAATTGGTTTAAAATTAATAATGACAACATTAGAATTTCTCAAATTTTTAACTGAACTTTTTTTAGTCATAATTACTACTAAAACAAGAGCTGGCTGGCGATGGTTAAATTTTTTTTGTCAAATCAATTACGCCAAATCAATAATCTGATTCTTATCTGTTAGAAAGGAGCTTCAAAGTTGAATAGGTGGCGCTGAGTGCCGACCCCTATTTTTGTCCCAGTATTTATGGCGAAGTGAGACAGCCTTATCCGTAACAGTTAACTAACTGGATCAGGTTCAGCTTTGGTAAAACCAAGGCTGAACTTGATCCAGTAAGTTAACTGTTAAACAGTTAATAACAGTTAAACAGTTAACAATCAAGTTCAGCCTTGGTAAAACTAATGAAAATTATTTTTGTATTAACAGAAATCATCTATTTAGCGACAAAAGTACTCAATGAACTAATTGAACGAATGAAGACAGAGGTAAGCCTTTTGGGCCAAAGTAATTCAAAATGGCAATAATCGAAAAAGAAATGAGCAATGAAAATGGTTTGAAATATGAGGTTTTTTAATTATATCTCCGCTATATTTCAACCAATATACATACCTTATATACCTAAACCTTCCTCATGAATCACTTTATCTATTGGTGCAAACAGCTCTAAAATCACTTTATTGGGCCGAAAGTCTTTATGCTATTTAGAAACGTACAGTCGTATTATATATATATAAAGATAATATCTGCCTCTTAACTTCTGTAATTTCAATTTACATACCAAACTGACTTTAATGATTAAAGCACATTAAAGCAACGTGCTTTAATCATTATGAAACAACGTGTTTTTTTATTTTTCGCGAAATTTTTTCCCCTCCCAGTTTTAGGAGATCAAAGTTAAAGTTCGTTAGTTTTTCTAAGAAAAACGTTCCAATTTACATAAGCCAATATTTTCATGTGACACTTGTTCCGGGCTTACAATGAACCCATTTTTCAATGCAGAAAAAGCTTTGGGCACCTGACAATGGTAATTTGGTGACTACTTTTTACATTCATGATAATGTGTGTCCAATGTTTCATTCGATGAAAACAGTCTAAAAACGTATTTGAAGAATTACTCTCAAATTAATAATATTTCAATTGAAGTAGTAGTTTTCATCAACTATTTACGTTTGTTTAGGAGCTTTTTCTTATACTTCAAAATTTGTAAAGTATCTACTAAATAGTTCCTTTTTGTTTACAAATTTTATTAAAAAGTATTTTTGGATTAAATTTCACATCAATGTTATCTTTAACTTTTAATACTCTTTTTTTCACCACTATCTTATGTTTTCTCTAGTGTTGTTTTCAAGCGTTTAATATTCATGCAACTAATCTTAAAAACATTTTTAATAGAAAAGCAAGAAAAGTTACACAGATGCGCCTCAACTAGACAGTCGCTATGATTATATGCTTACACTCTTGCAAGTCACTTACGATTTGAACAAAGACGAGGTAAATGACGGAAATTCCGAAAAAATCAAGGTGAGTACGGTACACACATTTCAAATTTTTTAATGAGCTCATGTAATGAAAAGTTGCCTAGAGCCAAAAAAAAAAATATGAGAAGAAAATTTCTAGTACCTGGTAAATATTTTGATATTCTCTAATGCTTTTCACGTTCAAATAATAAAAATGCAGTTACGATGAATTTTTAGTATTTATAGTTTACTAGACATAAACCACTAAGAGTTCGCTTCCGAAACATAAGCTTTGAACAAAATAAGTTATGCGGATAGCATAACTATCTGATTTCGTTTGCAAAAACCCTCTGCGATTTTGCGCGTGCGTCAGGTCTGCTTCGATTCCAAAGAAGTAGAGAGGAGAGATAACGGATGAGGAGATGGGGTTGTTTTTTATGATCTATGAGCTGCGAGCTTTTTTTCTTTTGTTTTAGCACTAAAGATTCAAATCGGAAATGGAATACATCAATATCGGAAAAATCAGTAGATGAGGGAATAAAATAATAACTTCCGAAAGTGTGTTCACCTCAGCGTCTCAACCCCACCTTTACGGAATTAAATCTTCTGTGAGTGAAAGGCTTGGTTCTCATTCATAAACGAACAGCAACGCTCCGAGATAATTCGTAGACCAAGTCGAAAATTCGGTGCTGAACACGTCAAGTGCCAAAGAAATGAGCTATGAGCATGAGCGAGCTTAAAATTATTGTATATTTTCGGCATCTATTGTACCATCACATTCCCTAAATGAAATTTCAACAGAATTTGAAACCGCATTTTTTTTATTTTTCAGGTTGATACCATAAACAGTTTCTTCACTCAGATTAAAGTTCGAAGACTTGAATTCTTCAGTGTTAACTCCATACTGGACGAACAAAGTAAGTATTAAAAGAGCATTAACTCAACTTCTTTTTAACTTCTAAAATCTCATAGTAAAATGGTAAATGATGAGATGGGTTGGTTCATAAAATCAAAAGATGTGATGGGTTTTTAGCACCCCTTCTCCTCGCTATGCCGCTAATGAGCTGTACTCTATAACTGACAGTTCAAGGCAATAGTAACGATAGTTTACTTACAATGCTGAATATACTTACTGTTGACTTACAATGATGAATATACTTACTGTTGACTTACATTGCTGAATATACTTACTGTTGACTTACAATGCTGAATATACTTACTGTTTACTTACAATGCTGAATATACTGATGAATTTAACATCGTTTAAAATAAGATTCTGTAGCTTTCAAATGAAGGTATAGTTATTAAAATACCAAGACAGGTATTTAAAAATGTTGGGTTAACCATGACTTAGCTGGTTAACGCATGGTTCAGGATGCGATTTACAAATTAAAAAATATATGATTGGAAACGAAATGACGATCTAAAAACCTGAAACCAAATTGAAGACAAAGTACAGAAAGGGGACACACAAGAGTCTGGTGGACAAAATGTCAAAGGACAGAAAATCTTACTGTTGTCTGCCCTAATGGGCTATGGTTATGAAAAGCAAGTTATTGCTAAACTTCAGTTAATATGACAGGGCCAAGAGATATTCGATTAGGCAGTTTCAATACAAAAACATTTTTTGTATTGACACCGTTTATAAAGGCTTAATTTTTACATCAACATTTTCTTTTAAATACTAATATTTTTTTGAAAAAATGATCTGCTTATCAATTGAAAAAGCCCATATGGTATTTATTTAGTCTTCTTCTCGGCACGATGGCGTCGTGATAAGGCGCGACCTCGTACGCTCAAGTTCGCGGCTTCAAACCCGGCCATGTGGGTGGATTTTCTAGATCGTCTGCAACCATGTCGTATGATTATTCAGCATGTTAAAGATCCCTTGAATGTCCACTTGGCTTAGATACTCTAGGGCGCAGAGTATTAAAGCCAAGCTAGGACTTTAATTTAGCTTTGAATCTAGGCTCAATTAAACTCCTAGTGCAGTTTGGCATAGTCAGATGCCCAGGTGCTTCATCGTTCAGTGACGAAACTTGGCGTCTAAATACTCCGTAATTAATCCACCGATTTGTGGTGCTACTTGAAAGCATGGATGCCAGTCTCTGAAGAATGCACTCGGTCAGCAAAGGTTAATGACCTTTGCAGACCTAGAAACCGCATTAGAAAGAAGAAAAAAGGGAAAGAAAATCGTCTGTACATGTCTTTAGTATTTAAATTTGTTTCTTAAAATTCAGTTTGAATGTTTTATATTGCAGAAAAATTCTTTCCCAACTCAGTTGTTGTTCGTTCTGGTGAGAAGATTGTACTGAATGCGCAATGTTGCTTCTTCATTAAGGATTTGTCTACTGAAACGCTACCACAGAATGTCATAAATGCGGTAAGATGTGACATTTATTTATGACGCAATGTTTAAAAGGCTGTTGATTGCTTAGTTGCTATCTACGCTGTCTTTTGAAATTGAATCATATTTCGAATATTCTGTCAACAAGTGTCTGTGTTACAAAAAAAAAAAAAAAAAAAATTAACACAGTTTTACCGAGAAACTCAAAAACATCCGGTGGGTCACGTGTGGCACAAGTGTTAAAAGACTTTTAAAAAATGAAGAAAACTCATAAATATAGTTTTGGCTCGGCAGCCAAGGTGCCACAACCGAAATGGGCTGTATTGCTATTTGCTTTTTCTGATGAGCGTAAGCAATTATTCTGGAAGAAATTTAATGAACAAACAGATCCTATATTTTTTTAAATGCAAATCACGATCTATTAATGTATAAAAAGCGATTTTTTGTAAGAGATGAAATTTATTCACTTCGTTTTGTTGTCTGACTGGTTTTTTAACTGACGTTTCTTCTTTAATAATGCTCATATTATAGGACGGAGCCATAACAGCACACGCTGCACTAACTCACGATTTAAAATTTTACCTATTGGCTCCCGCTTTTTAATATCCTTTGTATTTTTTATAATTTTATTTTCCCCAAAATATATGAGTATATGTTTTGTTTTTGTTTTTTTCAAATTCAATAGCCTTTTGTTTAAAGAATTGATAAATTTTAGCAAACTGGTTTAAAGAGCATTACAAATTGACAGAATGGATTTCGACGCAGTTTTTACAATATAAAATCATGCATTTATTCAGCAAATAAACTTCAGCTACATTTAATTATTTACTTCATAGAGGGCAGAACTAAAATGTAATAGTTCTTCATTTTGGAAGTTCCTGATCTGTGAATTAACTAACTAGATAGCTCGATTCCCCGCTATACTAATACCACCAATAATATTCTTTTCAATATAAAAGTACTTTTCAACAGTAAAAAATATTGTGTGTACTTAACGCAGGAAAGTGGAAAGAAAATAAACGTATGTATTATAATTAAGATTAAAATAGTTATATTTTAGTATCAATGCGGAAATAACACAAATTATTGGTTCGTCGTTTGGAATCTTTGAAATTTCTAAATCTATGTAAAGTGCTATCCAATCCAAAGTTAAGCAGTGTCAAGCCGGGTTTAGACGATACAATAAAACGTAACGATTTGTCTTCATCGACAAAACGTTGCATGCAAGATGGAACCTGTAAATCAGAGGTCGTTACGTTTTGCCGGAATTGGAGTCAGGTTGAAGGTTGGTGTGAATTTCAATCAATTTCTCTTGATCGTAGAGACAAGACCGTGCATGTAAACGGTGACTCCATCTCATCGTTGCAATCTAACCTCACTTTTGTTATTGTACGGTCTACTAAGAGCAGTGCTGTTTACTTTTTATTTTATTTTATTAATTTGACACTCACTCCTTAATTCTTTTAGCAATTCCACAAGAGAAAACTTCCTTTTGAGTATCCAACTTCCACACTACTTTGTTCTAGGTTTTCTTTTCTTGTTTACTCATGTTGCAAGGCAAAAAGCATAAAAAGACCACAAAAGTATCTCCTCCATTACGTGATACAACACACAAAACACAACGCTACGAAACACAAAGCTTGAATACTGATGTTGGAAAAGCCGGGTTGGAGTAAAAAAACGCATGGAGTGAATGGCACTCTCGATTTTCGACAAAACGGTGCGTCTTGTCGTTTCAGACAAATCGTTACGTTTTATTGTATCGTCTAAACTCGGATTTAGGCAACGTTAGGAAACAGCATTTGCATCTTTTTTTTCAATGTTCATGACGTTTTCTTCTGTTACTTCAAGGATGGTATAAGAGTGCACGTTGATAGAGGCTATGAATACGACGTCACTCTAGTCCATGTCACACTAAGTACTGTTATACTTCATACCATACCATTCAACCTTGAGGGTATTGCCGTTAGGCCATGAGTTGAGCAGTCTCATACATTATTAATTATTTTCTATACGATTATTCCAAAATTTACTTAGATTTTCTGAAGCTAAACTTTTCTCTAACATACAAAAAAAAAAAAAAAATAACAGCACTAGTACATGCATAAGAATTCTAGTACTCCCGAAACTCTACGTCTAATAAAAACATGATTTTTTTCGTTTTGTTTTCAGTGTGTAACCTTCTTCACTCTGAATGGCAGCCCACAAAATGTGTTCGGTGCCATTTTCGGGACGCTTCGTCAAGTCTATTTGCCAAGACTAACGAAGATTTGGGTGGACTGTGTTTCCCTGGTGGAAGTGGCGCTGCCTGTTGCTTACGAAAATGTACTATATTCATTAGAAGCCCTTGCAGATGCTTTTAAAGGTATTGTATTATATTAAAAATCGTTCAAATAATCAACGTATTTAAAAGGGTACTTCGTGTTAATTAAATTAATTAATTATCTTTTCCCTAGTCCCGCAGGACCAGTCGGTAGAAGCTCGGTTACCGCAGAACACCGAAAGTGAAGCAACATTGACTGAGGTCAGTGTTTGGGAGGGTGACAACCTCTCGAGGCTGGTTCCTGTAGGGCCGTGTACGCTAAAGGGAGCTGGTGCACGTTAAATAGGTCGTGGCTCTAATGTCCTCTAAGTGAAAAGACACCTCTGGGGGTGCCAATCCCAGGTGACGGTCTCTCATCTGGGAGCTGGTTCAAAAATTAAGAGACCTTTCAAAGGGGAGGAAACCGGACTCCTGCCTATAAAGGCCCGTTAGATTCAGGATCAGCGTACCCACTCTTCCTCACCACGCGCGAGGACACGACAACAACAACAACATCTTTTCCCTATCACATATATAGATATTTCTTTCTTTATATCTCTTTCTAAAATGTTGGTGCGAAATAGGTTTCAAATCTAATCATTTATTTGATGTCATTGCATCTTCATTAAGTATTGCCATTAAAAAAATCCTAATTGTAATTTAATTGCATAAGAAACTATCTTCTTTCTACAGAACAAAGCACAATAACTACTTGATCTAACTATGAACTTGATACCAGCTCTTGCTACCAGTTACTAATTGATTGGCTCACAGAATATGAACAGTAATTGGCTTGAAACGTTAGACGACTTCCGGAAGGTGTCTGAAGAGTTCGAAAAAAGGAAGAAGACGTTCCAAGCAACGATGTCGAAGACGAAGAAACTAAAGAAGGAAGTCCAGTGGACAGAAGTGCCGAGGCCCTTCTCAGGGCCGGCGAGGTAACACCCGTCAACGCGGCCTCAGCCCCGGACGAGGAGAACGACTCCTACGCCACCTGTGCATTTGGAAGAAAACTGGTTGATACCAAGTTACATGATTGGCCTCGTCTGCAAAGTCGAATCGAAAAAGAGAGTAGTGCCACAGCCTTATTGATGCTCAAAGCGGTAATCACAGTCAAGTTAGCTTGGTTCCGAGACTACGCACATGAAGGGAATGAAACCAACCTGTACGATTTCCAAATCTACTGCAGCCTCGCTAACGCCCTGGTCAAAGTCAGCACCAAGCTTGCTACCTATGAAGCGGAAGACGATTATAAGGATCAAATCTCCCACCTTAAAGACCAACTTGAAAAGAATGAAAAGATGCGTTAAGCTACGTTCCGAGGTACGCAGACTCACCGAAGCACTCAACGAAAAGGATAAGAAGCCTCCCCCAAAAAATTTGAAGAGAAGACCAGTAGTCATCATAAACGAAGGTAATCCAGCTCTCGCATTAACTAAGATAAAGGAAAAACACAATGAAAACTATGAAATTAAGCTTGTTAAAGACGAAGTAAAAGTGTACCCCTCTACTGAAGACGGACACCTAGCGGTCATCCGCTATGCCGAAGAGTGCAATAAGGAGTACTACGCCCCAAGGTTCGATCAATGCCCGCCCATCAAAGTTATTCTAAAGGGACTCCCAACCAACTTTGATCCCAAAACCCTGGAAAAAGAATTAGCAGCACAAGACAGGAAGCCTCTCCAGATGAAGCAATTCCGCGGGAAAAATGGACCTTTGCCCATATTCTGCGTGCAATTGCCGCACACTGAAGAAAACTTGAATATTCAGAGAACCCCTCACTATAGACGGTTTCGTCGTCAAGACGGAAAAAATGAGACGCAGAAATGGCCCGACCCAATGCTTCAGGTGTCAGCGGTGGGGTCACAACTCCTACGCATGCAACATCAGAGAGCGATGCAAATACTGCGCAGGCAGCCACCGATCCAAGGACTGTCAGCAAAAAGAAGGCCCATCGCAGTGCGCAAATTGCCACGCAACGCACCCGGCGACGAGTTTAGACTGCCCAAGACACCCCCAGAACCGAGCTGCCAAGAAAACGGCGCCAGCCAGAAAATGCCCCACTCAGATGCAAGCCTCCAACCACAAACGACTAAATGACTTACTGACTCTCCTGAAGAAAGCCCTTCAAGAGTACGAAAACGAGAGGAATTGACGATCTTTGTTTCACCGAGCTCCGGCTCATCTTTTTTCTCCTACCTTTCCCTTCTCTGCCCTTCGGGGACCAAGATGTATGCCTTCGGGCACTTGATGACCATACCATTGACTCCTCCCAAAGGATATCCGGGTAAAACGCCCCTTCAGGGCCTGATCGCCCATCTGCAAATCTAGGTGATGATGATGATGATGAAACGTTAGACATTGCAAACAACTTCCTAACTATATTCATTTTAGATTAAAGTAGTACATTTCTTGTATTGCAATTACCAAAAAAAAAAAAATGTATTGAATTCAGTATTATATTCTTTTTAAGATGATATGTAGTACCAGTTTTCATTTTATGAAACGTAATATCTTCTATAAGCATACAAAGTTAAAAAACAAAAAGGTCCAAAAGTGCCCGCAATTTTGGTCACCACTATTTGCCGAGTTAGAGGTGATAACGCGATTTCAGGAATAAAGTTTTCAACAACGAAGTAATGTTTTTAGTTCAAGTAATCATTAAATCAATTTTTTTCTTTAACTTCATATTTTACTTTTCAGTTGCTCACTTGGGAATTACGGGAGGTTTAGTGTTAAGGCCACCTTCTGAGAATGACGAAGGGATTATGACGGCTCAAGAATGTGGCAAAGAAGCCGAGAATTTAGTGAGAGTTTGGAAAGAGCAAATCGAACAGGTGTGTTGTTTCTTTACTGAAATTAATTATAGAATCTCGACACTGAGCGAAAAATCTTAACAGATTTACTTTCAGTCATTTAGAAAATCAAAGTGAATAGAAAGTCTTGAAAATTTTATTTATATACATCATGGTAAAATATATATCAATGAATTGCAATGATATGCAAAAGCTTTCAAGAATAAAGAAGCAATTAAAGAACTTAAATTCTCTGTGCAAATTGTTAACAGTTTATAGTATTCATTTAAACAGGCACATACAATTAGAAAATACAGTAATTAGGCTTTCACGGCCGGTGTCCTGTACCAAACATAATATTTTCCGGGCTTGTATGCCGTGGTCCTACCAAGATCTTTCTGGCTGACGTTTCTCCTGACATGTTTCAGCCTTCTTCAGAGTGAAACTTTTCGGCCTATAAGCTCGGAAAATATTTTGTTTGGAATTAGAAAATAACTCTTAGAACGTGGTGATACAATTAATAGTCATTCTGTGTAAAATAATTCTTTAAATAATATTTTAATAGTTTTTATTTTCCTTTACCTGTCGTCTTCTTCTTCTTTACCCCTTTTATTAAACAGGCTCAGGAGCGCGAAAATTCTGCATAATGTTAATGACATGCATGAAAACAAAAAAAATCATGTTTATAAACGGATATTTCTTGTTTAGTTGGTAATGTTCGTTTTCTTAAAGCCATAGACCTATGAGTTTAAAAAAAAAAAGAACTGTAAGGGATTTACATTAATAAATTAATCAAACTTAGAAAGGAATAATAAATAGTGAATTGTGTTAAGGAGCAGATTTTATATGGAAAACACACGAATTAGCTTTCATACCGTTTGGACCATGCATATACAACCATAATTTATTTTGGATAGCTAAATTTACTGTTTTTATCAACAAAACGTTCAAATTATTTTTAACAAATTCTCATGCAAACATGATTTTTTATTTTGTCTTTCATTTGCGACTGCAGACGATAATTTAATTGCGAAAAAAAGGAGGAAATATTAAAATTAATTAATAAATGTGTTCTGTTTAACATTTATCAGTCATATCAATTTCATTTGAAAAATCATCATTAATCAGTCAAAAATAGAAAATGTCGTCTGTTGAAAATAAATAAAAAAAGGATCGATTCGATTTATGATCAGTCAGAGACTATTTATTAGATACAGATGCTTCGTGAGTGAATTTATTAACTTATAATTACTTGATTTCTCAATCTGAATAAAGATTTTTTTCGTGACTGGCAACACCTCACTTAAGATTATAAAATACTAAATTTTGATGTTTCAGAAAATGTAATTTCAGGAATTGCAGGATGCGTTTTTATTTTTGATTTATTGATACTTGCAGTAAAGTGAAAAGTTAATACATTTGTTCACGCTTGTGTAAAAAGAAAGTAACTTACGGATTTCTGTATTAATATGAAATTATTTTTTTAAGAAGCTTTAAATGTGTCCTTGTTAGTTATTTAAATAAAATTTATATTTCAGCTATTAACAGAAAGTTCGTATTTGAGAAAGGAATCCGAAGCATACGGTCCTAGAACGGAATTGGAGTATTGGAAATGTCGTAGGGATACGTTTGGCTTTCTGATATATCAGTTCCACCTAGCTGAGAGTAAAATGATTCTGGAAAGAGCGTTTGAGTCAGCGTCAGACCTTGAAGAGGTAAGGAATTAAATATACCACTTTGGTTGAAATGCGGTTAACGTCTCTGCAGAGTTTGGCGATTTTTCTTTTGGCGATTGTTTAGAATGGCGGCAATTCATTCAGCGTCATAGGTCACGTGATAAAGATGTAAGCGATGTAAACAAAGGAAGCTGTAGTATCACTTTACTTCGAGTTCGCTTGCTTGACATTACGTTTTTGGTTGAATATTTTATTGAGTTTTAAAAGATGTCATACTGTGTTGCATATGGGGCATCTATTTCAAATGAATGTTACGAATGTTAAGAACTTCAGCTTCATAAGCATTGAAATCTATGAAACAGAAAAATGTCAAAATAAATTACGATAAATAAACAATAACAAAAACTTACCTTGCATTCGGTTGAAATCCTAACTTTTGCTGTGTAAGCTTCTTTCATTTTCATTTCAGCTTTGACAGTAGCCGATATGTCAAAAAAAATGCATTGTTTTCTGATGGTTCGAGGAAACAGATTTCAGAAACGAATTTTTCATTAAATAATAATGACCTTTCTTTACTTTAGTAATCACGATATTATTTCCAGTTAGTGTCGGAAACTGCTCGGCATATTCCATTATGAAAAAGATGGTAAAATCCGTAACATACAACGGTTTATCAACAATAGAATTATCCATGGAGCCCAATAAATCCTAAATTATTACTAATTAAAACTTCTTTTATGAATTTAAACTATCTAATTAAAACTAGGACTAAATAAAGTTCTACGTTATATAAAGTTAACACTAAATAAAACACTATAACTATTTTAATAATTAATAAATTTCTTTTATAATGATTACATTAAAGGTAAATTACTTGGTTCATAATCAGAAAAAGCTATGAAACTAGTCTAATTTTAGGATAGCTAATTTTGCTTCGGGAACTCCACGTAGAACTCAATTAAAAATTTGGTAAACAAATCAGCGAGCATCTTTGTCACGTGACGCGATGAATTGCCTCCATTAGATATTATTCAGTTCACTAATAGTTTATGTATCAGTTGGCGACTTTATCGCTCAGTATTTCAACAAAATTTGCCAAGCAGGGACCATAAGCAGCATTTTACTAATACTTTCGCTAAAGCAATATTGCTCTCAAAATTAATTTTAAGCAAATGCCGTAATTTTGAAATTTTAATTTTTAAATGTCAATCATTGTTGAAAAAGGGCTATAAAACTTCATGAAAAAATATTACACTTCGCGATCCAGTTGTACTAATAATAGAAATTCTTATTTATGTTCAACGAATGTTAATTCTTATTTGGAAAAAATGCATAACTTTTTTTTTTTATATCTAACATCCATATTAGTTGGGGAAACAATTAGTTGGTCGTCTGCAAATTAGTTGGGAAAAAACAAAGATACATTAAATATAATTTACGAGACAAAAATAAAAGTTCATATTTTTGTAAGATCGAAAAATAATCCAAGTTTACAATAACTATAAATGGTCGATGTGACTTAATTTCCTTACTTAGCAAATGCCCCATTGGCAAATCAGTACTTGCCACAGATTTGTCAGCATGTTTTTGTCGACCAAATTAATTGCATTGCAGATTCTTGATTATAGGTCGGGAAAGGAAGTAGCGGAGTGCACACCCTATTCTTTACAAAACCCAACTGGTTTATTTCATTGATTATTTCGGAAATTGCTATCTAATTTGTAGGCACCTTGCAATTTAAAATTGGGGAACCATTACATGTTTGAAAAATTTTGCTCTGTTTTTTTTTTTTTTTTTAAATCAGCGGCCCAATCCTGTAAAGGGAGTTTGGGAGTCATCCCCAGATCCCTTCGTTTTAAGCTACACTATTACCGATCCTCGAATGGTAACATATATATAAACGTAAAAACCAACCCCTCCGCCTGTCAGAAAGAAAACTTTTGTTCCAACAATGTTTTAGCTCATTTTTATTGTTTTTTTTTTTTTTTTTAAAAGATAATGTAAACTTAGGCAGAAAAATATTACTTTGTTAAAATTTGGAATTATAAGTTTCAAAGAGTTTAATTTTTAGAAAGAGTACGGTGAGCTCGTTTACTTGCAACTCAATCTGAAAATATACGTGGACAATTACCTCCTTGTGCATAATAAACGATCGGGTTTAGTTGCCCACCTGTTTCTGGGTCAAATTCGATCATCTTTCGCTGAATGTTTTTATCGATCTTAACATAGATATTAATATAATAAATGCTTATACATGACATTACAATCGATAAAGAGGTCCAGCAATGAGTGTGTCAACCAATCGTAGCATTTTGTGTTAACGTTTGGACCTCTTATTGCTGGTTGCAAAAATACTTCAAATCTGTAAAACATTTCACTTTTTATTGGTAACGAGAATTCTAAATATCCCCAGTCAATCCAAATTTTTCACTCACTAGGTGTGGACGTCATCAGATGCACGAGTCAGACGTTCTTGGAATGAAGCAAAAGAATGCTCCGCTTTTCTTGAGTGCTTGGATAGGCACTGTCAACCACTGTACAGCTGTAGCCCAGTAAGAAGTTTTAAATTTCATCATAAACAAATGATAAAAAAAATAAATAAGAGAATATATACTTATTGTGCTTTGTTTTCACTGCAACTAAAAAAATCATTTATTATAGGGGCACTACAGTTCTAGGAACACAAACAGACAAACAATCGCTGTCTAACCCAGTTCTCCTACAGAGGTGTTCACACGGCCCCTACTAACAAATGCTCAATTAAACATTTTTCAGCTAGGATAATGTTGTGTATTCTTACATATTATTAATCTGGCCTGTTTTTCTGTCGGTTCGCGAGAGCTTACTTTTTCCTTTATCAAATTTTATGATTTGCCCCTCATTTTAAAGCTTATCGGGCCAGCTAATGACGAAAAATAGAGCCACGGTCTAAAAATGTACCGATTCTCTTAAATTTAAGATTTAAAATCATCTAAGAAGAGGTCTTTTAATGGATGCGTCGATTTTTCGATAGATATTGAATCGGATTCGATAAATATAGAATCCGATATCCACTTGAAACATTAGAGTTTACATATTCCGTTTTTAACTTGCACTTCCGTCATAATAAACAGAACTGATAAAGAAATCTTAGAGGATCCTTCCAACGTTGCACTTAAAGAGGTTTTGTAAACGTGTATATTATTGGTGTGTTTGAATATAATACTTCTGTAAAAAAAATGTAACATCTATTTTTACTGATGCGTTCAATTACATGTCTTCTTTTGTACCAACACCCCTTTACTTTTTTCTATTCTTCTCTATAACGTTCTTTCTCTCAAATTTTTAACTCTAAACCTACCAAGTACCGGTCAAATTGACAGTTTTCAAACTTTTATAAGAATTACACAATTTAAACGTTATAATACCGTTATCGAACTATATGCATATAATATTTTTTTCACTCTGTACTTCTAGTTATTTTTTCTCTTTCCCAAGAAAAAATTATTGAATTTTTTAATTTAATTATTTAATTTTTTAATTACTGGTCAATTTGACCGATTGCGGTAGGAATAGGTATACAAGAACTGCCGGTAGGTTTAGTGTAAAGAATGGAATGCTACGCAAAAGGATTTGGTGCGCAATGCCGGAATTGCGCACGGGGCGACTAGTACTGCTATTGGAAAACTAATTTTGGTTTTAATCTCTTATTTTGTACTGCATTGCCTCATTGGCGTTTATTGCTATAAACGCCTAATCTATTTTATGCAACTATGTAATCTATTTAAAAAAAATATGTAATCTATTTAAAAAATTATGTAATCTATTAAAAAAAAAAAAGTTGCAAAATTTGAACGGCCACAGGAAACTGAATTCCAACTCTGCAGTGTTAAATTTCTCTGAAAGGCAAGGGTGCAGTTCCGTTTCAAAATTAATAGTTTGATTTGGCTCTGAGAAGAGGTTCCGGACTTTTTTTTATCATCGCTGATCTTTAGCCAATTTTTTTCTGTATTTCATGGACCTGTTCCTAGAGATTACTACAAAACATAGTAACGTCAAGGGTAAAGTTTAACCGAAGGCGATCAAAAGTACTCAGGTAAAACCAAAATGTACGGAAATTTCTCATGACAAGTGCAAATCTTATCTGACTGTATGAAAATTTTCAGCACGGTTTAAAGCCAAAGTTACTCTGAGCTGTTGAACTTAACCACCTGCCCCCTCTGGTCAGGGTTGCAAAGAGATAGGAGTTTTTGGAGCCCCATAATATTTGACCTCATGTTGTACTGCCAATCCGAGCATGGTAATATATACTATATACATACACTTAATTTTTCGAACCAACTGGTTGCGCTATTGCCACTGGTTACACACATGTGATTTTGAAAGACATTTTCATGAGCTCTTTTCTTATTCTGGTATTTCCATAAATTCTGAAATAGATATAATTTTAATTTTTAACAGTTGTGTTAAATCGTAAAATAAGTTATTTCACGTTTAAATGTCATTAATTAGAATGTATAGAAATTATTCTTTTCTTTCTGCGGTGAAGCAGTCTCATATCAGGAAATGTAAAATTAATTATATTGAGACTAGTTCGAATTTTTTGTGTTTGCTTTTTTTACTATCATATTAAAGTTCGCTTTTTTATGATTTAACAGAATTAATACGTTACGTATCATTCTATTTGTTTACTATTGTGATTACATATTTTCTATAGAAAGGTTTTCTGTTGCTATTCGAATTAATACTGCAACGGGTTTACTTTCTAATCTTTTACTATTGCTTCATTTGCCCCATTTTGAGAATTTGTGCTTGAATGTATCGGCTTTCCTCTTAAAGCACATAGAACATTTAAGTTTATCTTATTATGGCACGTTACAAACTGACGGAATTAATTTCACATCGTTCTTGCAATTAGTAAGTGAGCAGGCATTAAAGTCACAGCAGGTATTCCTTTAGAAATCTGAGCAATGACACAAATACTATCAGAACTTTCTTTGGAATAGTTTCAGAGATGGAGGCACAAAGACGAAAAATGTTTAGGGCACCAAACCTTCTTAATCGGCGGACACTGCAGGTGTATCAATATATGCATGTACGTTATGCTCGTAAACTCAATGATATACATGGTGGAAATGTAAGTTAATAAAAATATATGTATTTTTGCTGTATTTTTAGTAGCTGTATAGTTGAAAGATTTTACTTTAAATTTCAGAGATATATAGATTTCCTATTAAAATCTTGCTGTATTTAGTAATACTTTATTGTTTCTGTTTTTATTTTACTAATCACATGATATTCTGTGGCTTTAAGAGGATTATCCTACATCTCTCTTTTCGCTTCTCATACACAATATAATTTGCTTCTTATTGAAGTACCGCTTTTAAGTTTACGCTCCCGAAATTTCAGGAAAAGATTGGCAAATGTTTATCCGGAGTAATAAGAACGTTGCTAACCATTAACACAGTGTCCAAATACTACAATTCTACTGAGAGAATGACGGCCATTTTGACCAAGGTAAGATTTTTTTATTTAATTCTTTTACTGGATACTTAAATATTGAAAATGCATGTATTTAATGAAACAATAAAGACAATCTTTTACTGTGGTATCTGCAATATTCTACAAGTGAATCATTTTAATAGTTGAATAGCTTACATTTTAAAATTAGTTTATGACTTTTAAATCTATAGTGTGCAATTATATTTGAAATCTGATTTTTACTCTTCGCACCTTCTCAATGAAAATCATTTTTTCCCGGCTTGGGATTCCTTTGTATTCCATTTCCGTGGGTTATTTGGTCAATTTCATATTTTAGTAGTGCTAACATTTATCTGCAGTGAAATTTGTCAAAGATTTCTTCTGCTCTTCACTCACTAGTCTGAAAAGTGATAAAAATAAACGGAGTTGAGACATACATTGTGGTTATAATTTAGTTACCTTGTTTAGAACTACGTGGAACTCATCCAAATAGACGTATCACTGAAACTTACCGCCATATTCACCGTCAATCTAACTCCACGCGTGAAACCACGAGATCCGTTAACTCGGAGTTGGGGCTCAGCGCTGCGAAGTTAAAAATCGGTATTCACGGAGGAAAATCAACCTGGGGTTTTCCAACCACGAAGTTAGTCAACTCGACGCCATGTGGGAATGTACGCAGGCCCGTTATTGATCAAAACTATCACATGATTTTCTTCATGCTTTTTCGCCGCGCAGTGTACATTTCGTTTCCCGTTCTCTGCGGTATAGTAATGAATAAAACATGAGTGGTTTTTAGCCCGTTTGAGAAGGTATTACTTCTAGCACTCGTGGAAAAAATTTAAAAATATTGAAAAGTAAAGAATCCAATAAAATTTTTCTCGGAAAATGAATATATATATATATTTAACGAATAGGAAATTATAATTAATTTTATCATTGTAATATATCTCTTTCTGACATTAGAAAGGTACCATTCACAAACGATATATATATAATATAGAAATGTATCATTATGAACCAAGCAGTAGTGTATTATTGTATCTTTTAAATTTTTATTTGAATATTCTTTCATTAAATCAAGGCTGTAACCAGGGATGCCCACGAACCCCCCCCCCCCCAAAATTTTCGCTATGTAGCATATATTCCTCCCTGAAACTTTCCTCAACATAAGTGTTTCAAAGCCTTCCCCCCCCCCAAAAAAAAAAAAAAAATCTGGCTATGGATTTGCATTAAATTCATACGAGTATTTAAAAAATGCATTTGATTTCAATTATAACTATTGTAAATACTTTATTCTTACAATCACTTCGTATTGGCAAAGTACAGTAAAAATTTGGTTTAAGTCTTACAACTGCATGAAACGGCAATTCAAAATTATGTGATTTGGGGTTAACAAGAACCCTTTTTCTAATGCAAATATGAATTCATTAATACAAATACATATGGCGAATATTTTGACTTTTTCAAAAACCTTGCAGTTTACCTTTAAACACAAAACTGCCATTAGCATTATGGATTCATTTCATATGTCTTTTTTTTTTTTTTTTTTAAAGAAGCTTTTCACATATTCAAAACCTTTGTTAAATTTAAAAAAAAAGAAAAGAATGTACAAGCAAATGTAAATTGGCCAATGACATAAAACACATGGTAAAGGTCAACAAGTTTATTTTATTCGACATACATAAATCAAAATATTCCACATGAACTTCGCAGGCCCAGAAGTAACCTTGGCAAAAAAAATCAGGACGCATGTTAAAAGTTCAGTATATACATGTACACTTTAAAGTAGAATAAAATTATATCAAAAAGCAACAAGGAGAGAGAAAAATAAATAATTAAATAAAAATACTAAAGATATATTACCCCCCATTGTTTGGTATTTCTGTTCAATTAGGAATCATGATAAAGTTTCAAAATCTTTAATGAGGTAATAGCTCCCGAGAGAAAAACATTATCGGAAACACACAAAAGTGACAAAGAAATCATTGAACAATACTAGTTAATAAAATTAAAACAACTCTAAAGTTGTATTTTTTGTAAGGCTTCTTCAGAAATTCAAGATCGTGTAAAGCGAAGAAAGCTCTAAAATCTCAACATATTCCAATTATCGCAACATCCAGTCCGCCATTGCTAATGTTTACATGTACTGAGCATGCGCTCAAACCTTAACTTTGCTCTGGAGCTTGGTTGAGTTACTCGACCTGGCATGGTTTCGGGAACCTGTTTGCGCGTAGTCAAAGTTGATGGTGAATAGGAAATCCGCGGTAACTTCAGGTTGGAGACCGGTTTCGCGTCAAACCATGAGGTTAGAGTTGACGGTGAATACGGCGGTTAGTTGTCTGCACCAATCTGCAAATTCGCCGCCAGTTGGCAGTATTTAAAGTACGTACGCTCACAGTGAACCTCTGCTTGCTCCAACCTATGTTCAACATCTAACTCGATTCCCTTTCAAGCCCCTTTGCAATATGTCGGCCTTCGGGTTTTGGACATCCTCTTGATTTTTTAATGGTTGTTTAAATGTGTTAAATGTTGAACTTTTTATGTTTACCTTTTTAAAGTTGAATTTTAAGTTTGTAAGTAGTTTTAAATATATATTCTTTAAAATACCTGGCTCAGTTATTCATCAAGCATACCTACATTTATAAAAGTAAATACGCGATATGAGCCACCAAGAAACGAAATCTTCAATAAGAAAATAATAGTTCAGATATTTACCACCAGTTGAGAAGGAGGTGTATTAAGAACAAGAAACAAATTTTTAATAATAAAACTTTCTGTTTATCATATAATTTGTTTAAGGTGCGTTTTAGTTGCGTCAATCACGTGTATAACGGTGGAATGAAGGATTTGTCCTTTAATCGCAGCAATTTAGCGATGAAAATTTCAATTCATACAAAGGCAAGAAACTCTCAAACTAGTGGGCAAAGTTTTGACTTTTGTTTTCTCATTGCAGATTTCTCTTCCCTATGACTCATACAACGTACATACCAAATTTCAACATCATATGTCAAAGAAAATAAGTTTTATGGAGTTCTAAACAGGGTAATATTAATTATACCCAGTATATGAAGTGCTTAGCAAGTTTTCTGATGGACGTAGGATATATATATATATATAGTAGATCTCCAGGAAGATATCGCAGTTACTTTGGGCTGGGGAAGTTAGTACTATTAAGTTACCCGTTAAATCAATTTATAATTAGAAACAAATTTTGCTATGTTTGATGAATCCAATTAAAGAGCCTGGCAAAAAATTGGGTTATGACGAACTGTATTATGTGGATTAATTTGATTTCCAAGTTAAAAAGTTGGAATGTAACTTACTAGTAGTATAACATATAGACAAAGATATTTGGCCAGAAATTCCTTCAGGCAGACTTAAATGCTTTGCGAAATACTTTTCTTATTCTCTAGATAACAAACCAAATGATTAATTCTTGCAAACGATACATCTCGTGCAATGGCTCAAAATCTATCTGGGAACAACCTGAGGATCTTATCAAGAAGAAAGTCGTCTCAGTCATCCACCTAAACGAAGAATACCAAGAATGCTTCCGCAACGTCAAAGAAGAGATCGAATCGAATGGGGAAAAAGAATTCCATTTTTGCGAGGTATTTGTTTTTGGAAAATTTGATGCCTTCTGCAATAGGTTGAAGAAACTGGTGAAGATTTTTGAATGCATCCAAATTCACAACAATATTCTCAAGTATCAGCAAGACGGTAAGTGATTACATATTATGTGTGTATAAGATATACTGGATAATTTAGCAATGATTCTTTGCGCCAATCATACTAGGCCAGTCCGGAAAGTAATGTTCCCAAGTGCATAAATACAAGGAAGAAAATTATTTGTGTAGCAATCATAATAACAATGCATTAAAATTCATTCTTCAAAATATCATTTTTTCTGCGTCGATGCACCTTTGACATCAGGATTTCCACGCTGCGAAGACATCCTGGATGGCCTTTGGGGAAAGCGCGTTTAACCCCTTAACTGGTTTGCCCGTACGGCGTACGGGCTACCCGAAGTTGGCCCCAACTGGTTTGCCCGTACAGCGTACGGGCATTGATATTTCCACTTTCCTTGTTTAGATTTGCCCGTATTTTAAATAGATTTGAAAGGGAGTCTTTAGTAGTAGCCTTACACCGTGTTACAAATTGTACTTTTCTCCACCAGACCCCTCCCTACCTGTTAGCCGAGGCCTTAGGATTGCTTACGCACGGGGAGAGGTAGTGGGGTCTACGGATTTTACATGCACATATCCCCAAGTATACATGGTGGTCTTCACATAGGCGTAACTAGGGTTGGTGAAAGGGGGGGGGTCACCCTAAAAATGTACAGACTAAACACCAATAAGAAGTGTAAAAGAGTTGAAAATTTACTAGTCATAAATTCTTGTCTCTAAAGATATACTCCGTGTTTATTTCAGGCTTCTCCCGGGGGGAGTGGAGCTACCCCCTCGGAGCAAGTCAACTCTCCCCCCCCCCCCCTGGCAAAAAAATTCAGATCACAAGTTTTAAAAAAAGAAAGAAAAGATAAATTACGCTTTTAAGGGACTTTACTTTCAAAAGCACTTTCAGGGAAAGGACATTGAACACTACCACGAGCGACACCAAAAGTAACTTAAAAGACATAAGACTTTATGTTGAAAAAAATGTGGGAGAGGGGGGGGGGGAGTAACCAAACTCCTCTCTGTTTCCTCTAACATCACCAAAGTATCCCGAAATTGCATTGCTAGGAAGATTTCAAAAAATTCCAGGGGAGAGACATCGAACCCTTGCCTCCAGAGTTAGCCTAAGCATTATAGATGTAAAACCAGTTACAAAAATTTAAGTTGTAGAAGATCCAAATACCCACACCTCTAACTTCACCAAAGATCTAAACATACATCTACTATATATACATCAAAAAGCTATCATATATGTAAAGAAATTCATATTAACATCATTTCTAGTCATATATATCTATATATATGCATATATAAAGGGTATGAGATTGAAGCATACACAGCCCTTCGTAATTCTTAACATGCTCCCCCTGCTCCGGAGCCAAGGCATTATCCAGAATTTTTTTTCGGGGGGCATAGACTTCGATACACTTATGTTAAGCAAAGTTTCAGGGAGGAATATATGATACATTGCAAAAGATTTCTGGGGGGGGGGGGGAGCGGCCCGTGTGTCCCCCTTCCCTTCTTGATACGGCCTTGATTCACAAAAACATTAAACATTCATTACTAGATCTATTAGTTTATTTTTTCATTCAAACGCAATAGAAAATTCAATATTCAGCACTAAGCAATCTTCTATGTCCAGGCATTCATAATATTAAAACTTGGAAATAGTGGAATTTTAGAGAAAAAAAATCCAAATTCCCCTACAAAAATGATCATCCCCACAATAAATTTCTGAAAATTTTGTTAAATTTGTAGCAAAACATACCTCAGAAGTGGAAGCGTCTGAATTGAATTTTCTTTTCTTTTTGGATGACAAAAGTGTCCATCGCTGGAGTGCAAACATTATTATGTATCGAAAATAATTTAAAAATTAGCTAAAATATAAATAAAACTTGATTGTAAATTAAAATGCAGCATTAAACCGTAGCAGTCAGATTGGAAACATTGAACGGATGATTTTCAGAGTTGTAATGCAATCAGTGATGGACCATAATAAGAAGAAAAAAAAAATATTTAAAATATAAGAGATGAGAGAACATCTGTAAATGAGAATGCAATGCAAATACAGTTCATCAGTTTTACAATCGGCTCATCTACAAAAAAGATTTTACCAAAATGGGTGTTTGGATAGGAAGTCATAAATAGATACAAATTGCTCTTTAAGTTTCTTGATGAGCATCCCTTCCTGGCTTGAGGGTTTGACCCATTAGGACAATTATTGGCTAGGGGTCCTTCATTTTCAGACCCCAGCGCCTACAACACCGGTTTATCAGAAAACAAAACTCCATCACAGCGGAGAATATTTTCCACGAAACTTATTACTTGTGCGATTGTATTCCCAAATTGCTGCCTTTGGGTAAAAAAGACATCAAGAAGGAAAGAAAATCCTCTGGAGTGATTGAAAGGCTCTCTGTTTGTCTGTGTGTGGTACGGTGCTTGAAGCCACCTTTCGCTGTAACCCCCCCCCCCCCAGGTGATAAGGGGTTTGATTATAACCAGATGAAAAGTCCTCTTTATTATGAGCTGCATACTTTGGTCATAATCACAACCCATCAGAGAAAGAGGAAATAAAATCATATGCATATGTGTTTAATTTTCTTAGGGAAAAAAAATATGTGCTTTGCAACGCCGTAGCCAGAAATTTTTTTGTGCGCCTAAATGTACCTAAATAAGTCAATACCCAATGGGGGGGGGTTGAACCCCCAAAACCCCCCCCCCTGGTTACGCCTATGGGTCTTCAGTGGGTATCGAACGCGCGACCTTCCAGGTGGAAGTCCGACGTGCTAACCACTAGGCTACCACGGCGCCGTGTTACAAATTGTACCACACCAGAAAGGACTACTAAAAACAGTATTGAAAAATATGAATTTTTAATGTATGGTAAGTTTTCTTTTTAGATTCGCAGTTGGTGAGATCTGTAATACAGTCGTTACTGTGTATATTCTGCGATTGCAAAAAGTCAACATTTATGGGGCATTTGTGTTTCAAAATTATAAATTTAAAAAATGCTTAATTTCATTATTTATGAATTTTTTTTAAGAAATTCATTCATTTTCCTTTTACACCAAGTTAGGACTTTAATTATAAGCAATAAAATATGCTTTTTTAGAAACATTTGTGGTAAAAAAAATTGACCAGTTAAGGAGTTAAAACCATTTCACAAGCTACTTTCTCGTCTTCAATTTTTGTTGAGATGTCGTTTACGTAGCCATTTCTAACGGGGGAGAGAAGAAGTGTTCGGGAGTCAATGGATGGGATGTCTGTGGACAACGGATTGGGTGTGTTTGGCAGTTTTGCTACGTGTGATTTGGCCGGGTTCAGTAGTTCCAGAGAGCGATGCTTTGCGACTTTTAGGTTTACCATATTGCATAGTCTTCACCTCTGACAGCTGGAAGTCCGCAGAATAAGCTGACTTACCAGCATCGATACCATAGAAGGCTTTGCAACATACAACAGATTGACAAAAAAAATAAAATAAATCTAAGTTATTGAACATAACGTTGCAATTTAAACTTTTGGTAATATCCATAAATGTTTTTTTTTAAATCAGATTTTTCAAATTTTGGCAAAATTTAGAGCACAGGCGCGACCGATAGATGTAAACTGATTTTATTTCTTTCTTATATTTTTTTATTGTTCCCACTTTGCAACTTTCAGCGGCTTACGTCTTGAAAAAAACATTTTTGAGATTCTTTGGCCATGTTTAACGTCCTGTTGCTTTACAATAAAATGTATGACATACCTTCCGGACAGGCTTAATATATTGTGAGAAAACTATAAATTTAGTTCTGTAACTAGCTAAATAGCTTATATTTAAGCTAGAAAAAAAATTATATTACCTTAAATTATTAGACCACATTTCAAATAAATGTTTTTTTTAACTTAACGAATTCACTCAACGAATTTTTCACTTTTCATTCAAATTAGTAAGGAAGTTTCATGACTTTCACTTTAATTTAGTACAGTTTCAAATAAAACTCTTTTTTATAACTAGATATTCCGACTATCACTTGATACCAACTTTGATAAGCTACATTTCGTTGAAATTAGTTAGCTTCCCGTTAAGGTAGATAGATTTTATTTTTTATTGGCTACATATTTCCTAAAAAAATAAGTTACGGATTTAGCAATGGGAAAGGGGGGGTGTAAGGGTAGATAGATGAATTTCCATTTAAGAAAAATTTAAATAGTTTTAATGTTTACCAAACACAGATAGTAAACTAAGTTAAAACATAGCATGGCTTAACTATGCTCTATAATAACTGGAGATCAAACACACAGGTTCTATTTTAGACCATTGCGAAAAAGAATGCATTCTTTTTTGCTAGTAGATACTTCATTGTTACTCAACACAAAAAAAGTAGAGAAATTTTATTTCAGTTAGGTAATTAAATGAAATATTTTAAAACCAATCATCTGTATTGAATGAAATTAAATATACTTAAATTAGGTAATAAGTTAGTAGACGCTTCGGATCTTGACAAAGCAGACAGAAAATTTCTCGTTTCGAATGGATAGAAAACTGTCATTAGAACCCAGAGGCGTAGTATTGTTGTAACTGAATGCCTGTCTTTGAAATTTGCCATAAGAGTAGATAGATTGCTTTTCAGTTAGATTGCACACTATACTTTTTTTATTCTGACTATATATAAATGAATAGCGAATTATGCAATTGTTCAATCATAATAATTAGTCGGTTTTTTTCTCCATTGAATGTTTCCTCTTTTAATTAAAGTAAATTTATTTCCTTTCGTTTTTTAGTGCTTGACGAACTCCCTTATTCGCTGGAAGATACAATAACTAAAATGAAAAACAAAGAATACGATTTTTTAGACCACAGAGACGTGCATTTTGATGAAGATTTTGCTGAAGTGATGAAAGTTTCCAATGAAATTCAGGTATGATAAATAAAAAGAAAACAAATTAAAATATACTTTTCCAAGGAAAAGACGGTGAACAAACACATAGCAGATCACGTGTTTAAGTAAAGCATGTTATAATGATCATATAAATTCCATTATAGTTCCGTCTCCTTGAACAGTTTAGTAGCTTTAACGTTAAGTTTGAAATACAAGAGCGCCATCCCTTAAAAATAATAAGTAATGTTAAAAATACTATAAACAAATATACCAGAAAAGTTCGTATAGATATCAAAGCAGATTCGTAAGTGATAATCTTAATTCACATGAAAACACTTATTTAGTTATGGCAAACGTAGAATGCTACATTTGAATTTATTCACCTAAAGGAAAAATTTTCGTCTGAGATATAAAGCTTATCAAAAATGAATTATAACAAAATTTATGCTAAGTATATGTTTTAAATCCTCGAATTTAATTGATTCCCGCATTTGATTCGCACTCATTTTGTTATCCCTAATACTTTCAGATTTAATTAGAAAATTTACTAGAGGGAAAAGAAATTATAAAAAATATGCAACACATTTGAATGGACACCCATTTCAGAATATCATGAACACGCGGATGAGAAAATTCAAACATCAATTAGAACTGAATTAACAGAAAAGTGCTGGCACGGTGTCTCACTCTCACAGGCCTTTTTCAGTACTCCAAGAAAGGTTCAAATGACTTGTCGTCTAAAGCAGGGTTTCTCAACGGGAGCCATATATCCCTCTTGAGGGCCACAGAAAAAATCTGGGGGCCACAAGGAAAAATAGTAATATAAGGGAGCCATAAACCTCCGAAAGGAGACCACGAACCAATCAATTCAAACTGATAAAATAATCCACATTCCAGCCAATGGTAAAATATTACACATTATTCTGATCAAATATATTACAAGTCTATAATATATGACAGATTGTATTCTTCTCTGAAAACATGAATGTGCTTGCTTACTATACTCAATGATATATCACTTCAATGCTGTGCTATCTATTAGATCAACAGTTGATTTGAATTTCTTATATACGGCAAACTAAACCAGCTATCAAAATTGGAAGAAGCAATTTCACATGAAAAATAAAAGTTTACATTAAGGGGGCCACGACAAAATTTGGTACTCATAAGGGGGGGGGGGGCACAAGTCGAATAAGGTTGAGAAACCCTGGTCTAAAGCGATAAGCTTCGTACCGATTCGTACGTTTTTAAAGGCGCACATTTCCTGTAGCATTGTTGTTTCGACACTTACACGCATTCACTGCTATGAGCTGGAATTTCTTAAGGCTATATTGTAAATTTTATCAGGTTTGTTCTTTTCTTTCAATTAGCTGTCAAGAATTTTACCCAGCGGTATTCCTTAGAATTTTAAACCGCTTGCTCTGTTTCCAAAATTTCTCATTTTTTATGTTTGGCCTTCTCTTAAATTTCATGCATGAATATTTCAATGAACTGTTTCATTCTTTTTTACCCCTTAGATATTTTTTCATACAGCTTCAAATTTTACCAAAAATACCTGTCAACGGTACAGAGCAGACGACATTTGATAAAGTTTCTCCCAACTTAGGACTAGAAATTTGTCACATTTCTTAACTTTAAGTCACATAAGAATATATCTATTGTTTGAAAATCGTTGCTTGAAAAAAATAGTGACACAACTCAAAAAAGCAACTTTTTCAGGAGACCAGTTTTTAAATTGTTGCGATATGTAATTTATTGTTGTTTCATTCATAATTAATTATTAAATATTAATTATAAATAATTAATCATTAGTTCCTAATTATTGTAATTCCCCTTAAAAATGGTTAATACTATTCTTTTTGTTTATTTCATGAAGTTTTTGTGCTAGCCTTTTAGGGTTCATATAAATTTTAATCAAATTTAGGAGACTTTGAATTGTGTCTCTTTCGAATAAAAACAACAATTTTTCTGGAACAACAATATGAGAAATAGTGTAATAACCCTGAAAAGGTCTTAAAAAATTGTAACATTAAAATCAATACAGACACAACTCAAAATATAAAACTATTGTCCATAATAAAATTTTATGAAAAAATCCTGCATTAACAGCAATACAGACACAACACAAAATGGGTCTCTATTGCTCTATAAGGTACTATATCACTTAGGACCTAATCGGAATAGTGACTTTTTCCAATAAAATTGGCAGTATACTTACCCACGCAGCAGTCGAAACACAACACGAGTTATGCCTCTGTTCAACAAAAAAAAAAAAAAAAAAAAAAAGGGCGTTTTATTTTTATTCTGAAAAGACACTTATGCTACCTACGACTTGGTTCTTTATTCCCTATAAAAGTTCAACTTTTTAAAAAGTATTATCAATTAAAAATCTCATTTTCGGTATTTTTTGAGTTGTGTCACTATTCTTTTCAAGCCACGAAATATAGAACAATTTTGTGTATCCTTACAATCATTTTTGAGTAAATTCCTATATTTGTTAGAAAAGCGTGACAACTGCTTTTGATGCGGAATTCGCTACCATCAAGTCGACAACTCTGTCGCTCAAGTTCCTCGACAAAATGGCTATTCTTCAGCTGCCCGGAGCTAACATGACTGAAAAGTACTTTCAAGTCCTTCGTCAATACAAGAATGAACTCGAAGACATTCAGCTACTTTTCAAGAAACAGAAGCAGAACCCTCCAATAGCGAGGAACTATTCTCCCGTCGCAGGTGAGACTTAAGTTGCATTTATACCATGCACAACAGCGACAAAAAACTACGACGAAACTTTTCAGGGTTCTTCATTGGCTTTACATAACTTAAAATCCTTGCCCTCGTATTGACTGATTTGTGTTTTTTTATGCGTCATCATAAGTGACTTTCACTGAGTCCACCGTGATTTATTGGTTGCGTTATCGAAGGGATACGTCATCGCTGTTAGTCTGATAACCATAGCAACTATTGATTACGATAGAGGCAAGACGTCTCTGTGCTTTGCACTCTTATGCCAGGGGCGGGGAATCCTTTTACATTTAAAGGCTGCATTAAATTTAGCAGCTGAGCGAAATGTCGCACGAACAATATCAAAGGTAGTTATTCTGCAATTTTTTTGCAATAGAAGTGCAAATAAATAAATATATAAATACTACTGTTTATCACACGATACTTGTAGTCAAATGCACAGTACCCCCAGTTGTAGTTACTTGAACTTATTTATGTAATTAAGCATGCAGATTAAAATTATAAATGTCTTGTAAGGCTGCTTAAAAAATTCAAGAAGACCGCACGTTTCTTTTACTCCACAGGTTCCTTGCCTTAGACTTGTGCTAATTAACAGATAAACACGATTACTAATAAACGATTACTGATAAAACTTTGAGTTGAGAGTTGGGAGAAATTGAGCCTTTTCGCAATTGTCAGCCAATTATTATTATTACTAATAGTAGCAATAGTATTACTTTTGGTGTTGTTGTTCTTGTGTACCATAATCATTACAGTAGAGCCGCAGTTATCCGAGCCCCGACTAACCGAGTTCCGGGTTAACCAAGGTACATTAGCCCATGAACAAAAGCGCCTTTGGCGCAGGCCATTTTTTAAAAATTTCTTTTGTCCCCTGTGCCGATGGCGCCCTCACTGACTCACGTCAGTTGCTTTTTCATTTTTGCTAGTGAAAAGTTTGTTTATTTTCTTTTGCTGTGTACTGTATTTGTTACGTGTTGGGTGCTAAATGCTAAACGCAAACGAACTGGACACTAAATTGCAAGGCATCAACAGACTCTAAAAGGAGTGACATCTAAAAACGTGGCTTTAGACTTAGGTGTGAGAGTATCAACATTTGATAATATTTACAGTAAATGCTTTTTTTTTTTTACATCTTTGACTGTTTTCATTCATTTCACCGTTTGTTCCCACGTTTCCCTCCCGATTTGGACAGAGTCCGTGTTATCCGAGTTTTCGATTATCCGAGGTACCTTCGGACCACGTTATCTCGGATAATCGGGGCTCTACTGTACTATATGTGTATATGACTGTATCAAACAACAAAGCATAAGGCAGTTGAATTTTTCTTCCAATGGAAACCTTTATGGACATACATCAGGCACCTCCTATTGACAATGCTTAAATGATGTGTGACCTAATGAACACTTGTCTCTTCGAATAACAACAGCATCATCACACAGCACACTATTAAAATGGAATGGAGAATCTGAAAACCATACTGTTTGGCCCTTATACCATTTCCCACGAATAATCCGCAATTGTATTGTGCCAGATTTTCTTTGCGACCACTGTAGAACGAGTGAAGGCCGTAGAATTATTAAGCGTAAAATAAGCAAAATTTACAATAAAAAGAGTATATAGCTGATTCAAATTTAAAAATACCTTGGTGTAGTGTGAGAAAAATTACATTACAAAAAAAAAAAATCAAATATCCACACACTGAAGAATAAGAAGAGATTCTTTACAATTCTAAATAGAACTACAATGTGCAGTTTTCATTGAAAAATTTAGGTTTACTATGTTGATTTTCAGTTGTCTTAATATTGTGCTGAAGAAACTCTTATATCAAGCCAATAGTTGCTATCAAAGATGATGACCATTTTGATAGTTTTTGACTGATGTTGTTATGAATTTATTACCATATTCGTAATATTGCGTCGCATGTTGCAGGGAAAATAAACTGGTGTCGCTTACTCAAAAGACGTATAGAAGCTCCTATAACAGGTCTGAGAGAGCGTTGCACCGTCTTGGACACTGATTTCGGGAAGAAAGTGCTGAACAAATACAAGAAGTTTCATGCCCTCTTAGAAAAATATGAAAATGAGACGCATCACCAATGGTGTATGGAAGTAAGTTGTCTAGTTTGCTTAATGTGAAAAGTGCTCTGATTAATGGTTATGCTTAATGCGAAAAGAGCATCCATTAATGGTTGTGCTGAATGCAAAACGTGCTTTCATATAATATTTGTGCATCCACTTTATATGTTATACTTTTTATTTTGTTATTATTATTAATTGGAATTAAAATTGCTGTGTGTAGAGGAAAGTAGCCCAAAATAGGTTCTCTTAAAGTTTGCTGATTTTTGTAAAATCAGTTTTTAATCAATATTCTACGCTCAGTTTTTAATCAAAATTCTACGCTCAGTTTTTAATCAAAATTCTACGCTCCGTTTTTAATCTATATTCTACGCGCAGCAAAAATTTTATGGCATATAAACTGCTTAGATGGGAAGAAATATGATTTTTTTGGAATTGCAGATATATATCCCTTTAAACTTTAATATATAGCTACCTAAGTAGTTACCTATTAAAGAAAAAAACGTGCAGTAAGTCCAAGAAAAAAAGAAACCTAGAATTTAACAATTTTTAAGTCTCAAAAGCGGTCTTTTGACCGTTCTGATAGGTTTAGTATTAAAACACACTTTTCCAAAAGTGATCTGCCGCCCTTCTAAAAGTAAACAACGAAAAATAGTGCCTTGCCCTTTCATTTTTCAGAATAGATGTTTTATCTCGTAAAACTGATCGTGGCACTGAATCTAAAATGCAATCGAAATTAAATTAGATTAGCTTAAACTTTTGACATTCGTTCGGCGGCAGACATTCGTTTCCGACCTTTAAGTTATAGGTCGCCGTAGTAGAAAATATGCAGAGAACTATATAATGACAATATTTCTCGTAGGTGACGCTGGTGTCACAGAGTTTGCTGGGAAATGTTTTGGAAGAGGATCTTGACAATCAAGACATGGTCATCAATGACAACGAGAAGCTGTTCGTCCTCATCCGTGAAGCTGATTTACTCTCCCAGATGGCACTGGAAATACCGCCGGTGACTCAGACAGCTCTCTATCAGCAGCAGGCAGTGAAACAACACAAGTGCACACTAGAGGCGAGTTTTGAGATATTCTAATAAATGCAAAATACGTTTCTTTAATTGCTAAATAATCTCAAAATTTTGAAATCTTTCGAATTACCTAGCTGATGGGCCCAAAGTAATTAAAACAAAACAATTTGCAAATAATTTATTTTATTTAGTATGGTAATTTTTGTTTTTAAGAAACCTGTTTTATCCGTCTTTTTCGGAGAAAATAATATACAGCGCCTTCGGGGACTACTATTATTGGCAACTATACGTCAGTACTAATAATAAAGTTCAGTGTCTGGGGCAAGCATCGATTCCGCCGCAGAGCATTACGAACCCCCCGAAGATTTTATCAGTAGTTCCCGCTGCATATCGTTTCCGCCGAATGTCTTCCCCCCACTTTTCAAAAGCATTACTTTTCCGCCGTTTCAGGGATTAAGAATTTGGCGAAGTTAGGCGACATTTTTCATATTATCTTTATTCATCTATCTATCTCTACTAATAAAGCAGCAAGTATGTGTGTCTGTCTGTCTGTGTCCCTCGTAGGGAACAGACCGTCTGGCGGATTTTCATGAAATTGGGAACGAAATAAGTTTAGAACAGGGGGATGTGCACTTCGGAGAGTTTTTTCTGAACTTCGAATTTCTTTCTTTATTCCAATTTATAGCCGAAAATATCTTTTAGCATTATTTTTTGAATTTGCTTCTTTTTATAGGAATAATAAATTAAGTTTCAGATTCATTCTGTGTTGTTTTCGTTGTACGCTTTCTTTTTTCTAGAAGGATTTCTAGGTATCAAAGTTTTATTCCTTGGAATATAAAAATATAAAATATTCCTTTTCCCCTTTCGGCTTTTTTTTTTTTGTTAATTTGCTTCTTTCTGCACATAATATTTATTTAACTTTTAGATTTCTATTGGGAAGTGCATAAAATCATCTTACAACTTATTTGGAAAAGAGATCCTGAATTTTCAAAACAATGAAAAGCTGTATATTTGTAGTATAACAACATTGTGTGTGTGCACAGATAATGCAGCGTTAAAGTTTGCAGTTTGATTATGATTTTTAGAAATTATTTACCAATTTTTCATTGATCCATAAAAAGTGCATTATTACCACAATTTCATGTTAACTGCAGGGGTCAACAATTTACTTTTCTTTTTACAAGTACTGCTGGTCACATGTAAACAGGACCGGAGCAATTACAAGCGGTGCCATGAAGCAAAATATTCTGTGCCCTTATTATATGTATTTTGTAGAGAATAGCGACGGTGGCGCCAACCGTTGCCAACAAAGTAATGAGCCGCCAAATGTGATGTATTATAAATTCCCCTATTTACCTGCGTCCGCGGCGATATCGATAGGTGTGGGGAAAGGGGGGGTTAAGCTTCGCGGCGGAAACGATAATGGAGGGGAAGGGGAGATTAAAATTTCGGCGGAATCGATTTGCGCCGAGTGTCTGTGTGTTTGTTCCCAAGCTACAGAACCTAGAACTAATAAGTTCGGCTCAAATATTTTTTGTTCGCTGGGGATGTGCACCAGGGAGCTATATTTTAAAATTTATTTTTGTTCCTTTTCTTATTCCATTCTTAAAAAGCATTTCCCTTAAATTTGCAAAGCAAAATTCTCCCACGGTATTAACATGAAAAAAAAAAAAGAAAGAATAACACACCTGTTTAAAATTGCCACTCTTTTATGACATGAATATTTTATTCCTTGATTGTGGAGCTACAATCGTCTTTAGTGAAATATCGTTTGCAAATTACTTTTCAAAAGATCGTCTCCAATAGAAGGGAACGTTCTAATGCCGTCTACAGTACTTCGTGTCTGCTCCTTTATCTGCATGTTTTCAAAAAAATATCGCATGGATGAAATCAGTAGGTATATGTGTATAATTTGAAATTACAGTACAAAAATAACATAACTGTAATCTGACAAAATTTTAGCCTTAATTGACAAGCGCAACCAGAATTTTCCGGATGTTGGGCTTTAAAAAAATCCTTTCATGCCCTATATATATTTTTTTATATATTAAGCACTTTTTTACATACAGTTGCGGAAAAGACGTTTACAAGATTGTAAGCAAGATTTTAAGATTCTTTACTATAAAATATTTTTGCATATTATCGTTGTTAAGGTCAACTGTGTGCTTTAACTTAGACAAAATGTAGTGCATACAATTCTACCATCAACGGAAGCAATCTCTTTGGCAGAGTGCCAAGAAGAATCCATTCATGTTCAAGGCAAGAACTGCTGGTGTAAGAAATGTGCTGTGTGTGTTCCCGTTCCATGATAGTTCTTTTAGCATACTTGGTTTCTTCCTAACTGATGCTATATGCCAGTTTATAAATTTAGTTGATTTCAACAAGCAGAGAAGCAAACATTCTGATTCGCGTACTAAATACACGCACCTGCGAAACAAACATCCCTAAAACTCGAATGGATTCGTTCTTTTCTGCCGTGCGCAGAAGCGTCCAAAGTCAGAATTCCGCGGTCGAACTGTACGAATTAGAGTATCTTTTCACCAATGCAATCTCAGTACTCAAGGGGTGAAATGACGTTACTAGCATTCTAAGATCGAACACCAGTGGAAAAAAATAAGTAAATAAACGAATGCACTGATTTTATTCAACTTATACCTACTTTTCTATTCTAGGTGAAACTTTTCTGACATCATTTAAAAACACATTATCCAACCACTGATTAAAAATATAAATGTGCATTCGAATTTCAGAAACTGTTGAGGCGGCACAAAGAGCTGAAAACCATTCCAAGGGAAGAGCTGATTCCTCTGTTGGAAATCCATTTAGCAGTTCTGGATGATATTCGCAGACCGGGACTGACAATCCTTACGTGGTCCAGCCTTAATCTGGACTCCTTCTTGCAAAATTACATGGATGCAATCCTTAGAGTGGAATCCCTTTTTGACAGGTGACATGTTTATGCTACACCAATTGTTCATTTTCCTTTAAGCAACTATAAGAAATTTCATTGACATAATTGCTCATTCCATTGAGCAACTATGTCTTTATTAAGATAGCTTTCACTAAAGTCAGGGATATGGAGCAGCTACTTTTTTTTTTGGGTCCTGCGGCCCAGGTCCCCTAAATACCTGCTCTCGCTTCCCACTATGCTCCGAGTAGTTCAATAGGAATTATATCAGTTACGAGTACCTCTTTTTTTTCAGTTAATTAAATTTTTTATGTGATAAAAAAATTTAAAAAGTTACTTGTGGGTTATTTACTTATCAATAAATATATAAGCATGCACTGTGTTGGAAAAGAAATTAATCATCCCCTCCCTCCTACCAAAGGGAAATTGAAAAGAAAACTACAACAACAACTCATTGATTTACTTTTCAGTTTACAAGCGTAATTCAAAAAAAAAAAAAAATACTGTGCAGTGGTGCACAATAATTTTTTTTGCTCTGGTTCCACTCTAGATTCAAACAAAATTTCGTTGCTCCGCTCTAGATCCCTGATTAAAGTATTTTCTTTATAGGGAAGCTTATTTATTTATTTTGTTTTCTTTTTTTTTCGCATGAAACATGGGTTTTTATTTTTTTCAGATTAGATTTATTTAATCTGCTATGATCTGGAAAAGGTGTTGTCAGACCAACCACAACAACGAAAAGGAATATCGACGAAACCTTTCAGCGTGTTTCATTAGTTCAACATAACTTACCAACCACGCCTTTGTATTGACTAATTGCCGTTTTTAACTGCCTCATTAAAATGACTTTTCCTCTGACGATCGTGGTTTGTTGATTGCAGTATCGAAGGGGAACGTCATCACTGTTATTTGATAACCATAGCAACAGTCTATTACGACATAGACAAAATGTCATCGTCGCTTTTGGTGTGAAAGGATCATAATGTACTATTGTCGGCAATGCAAAAGAATTCAGTCATTGAGTCAGGTACAGGAGGAAGCAAATTTGTTGATTTGATGAATTAGACTTGTTGACGGCAGTAGACACAATTGCCTGTAAGCGCTAACGGCGAAAAGAAATAATGGAAGCTGATTGTGAAGAATACCTTAGTTATTTTTAACTTATTTACTTGCTGTTATTCATCCACATAGAACAATTTCAAATGCTGATCTAAAATTGTTTATTGGAAACCAGCTTAAAACTTCTTAAAAGAATACACTTTTAGAACGAAACAAATCTTATGTTTCCTACCTTTTTGTCAGGACGAGGGACTAAATTGGCAATCACAAGTGGCTTAGCAATCCTCCAATTCTTCACCTAAATCCGTTTTAGAGTTATGAATTAGTGGCAAAGAGGTGCCCAGTGCTTCAACCTTCATCATAGAGGGTTGTTCACGTTCATAGTCTGTCGTGTTTCCTGAATTGCGATATGAATTCTAACCACTTTCATTTAAGTTACAAAACACTTCTCGTTTCTCTTAACACATAACAACAAAACGGAATGTAAATTTAAATCAGTGTTTCGTTTTTTAGATTGTGCAAGATTTTAAAGCACAGAGTGGAAGAAACGTTAATCCAAGTAGCCGAAGTGGGTCTGTGTCCTCTGCCACCGGAAAATCCAGTTCCTATTCAAATATTTCTAGAGAATATAAAGGTCAGTTCATCAGGCTATGTGTTTCCTTTAAAAAGGTATTTATGCATCTTAAAGGAAAGTAACCATAAGAGGCACTTAGACGCAAAGGGGTGTAAGTGACAAAATCGAAAATTTGGAGATAAATAGTGCAAGTGATAGGGAAAGCAATATTCTATAATGTGGGCAAGAGATGTTAGAATAGACAAGTGCTGCTCCTTAACATGATTTAGAAAAAGAAATAGCATTAAAGGTGGCATAGATCCAAACTTTGAGCGCGTTTTCTCGGAATCGTTTTTTGGTCATTTACAGCTCTTTACTTCTCACTGCCTTATTGAGCTTCAATTAAAAATAAAAAAGTAATAATACAAATATAAGTAATTTTGGGTAATCACCGGCGAATATCAGCGAACTACACTTTTATTATATAGTGCAGTTTGTGCTATTTATTAATGAGAAAAATGGGGAAATTCGAGCTTTCAATTTAATCACGAGATGGTAATGGGTCTTTGCTTTTCTTGCTTGCATTGAAAAAGGATTCCCATGCAATTCCGAAATGCTTCTGCTTTTGTAATTTTATTTTGTGCTTAAATTCGTTGCTTTTTTTACTTCATTTGTCGCAGAAAATGTAAAATTTTTGCTTATTCAGCGTGATTTTTTTTAACTTTACTTTTTATTGCAGTAAATGTGTTGTTTTTCTTGCAGTCTGTCTCTAAGAAAGGTGGTGAATACCTTGATAAAAGAAGCCATGCCGTGGAAGATGCAGTCAAAGAAGTTATTCAGGTTTTCGTCATCGAAAGCTCTTTTACAGACGAAGAAGAAAAGTGTAAGGATATGATTGTTTCTCTTCAACAGAACTATGGTTTCAAAAAAGAGGTTTTATTATTCAACCAATTCAATTTTTCCTTGATTTGTGTCGCCTCAATGGAAATGTAAAAACTCAGTGTGATCCGTTTATTTCAATAACTCCTATCATTATGATTGAAGTCGTTCAAAGAGGGAAATGTCATTTAAAAGACGATAAAGAGAAAATAAAATGTGACTTCACTTGAAAAAATTTTCAAACAACAAAAACAAATTGCGAAAAAAAGTTTTTTAAAATAGCTCTACAAACTTTCTAAAGCATGCCTAAAAATATATATTTTTAAAATTTGTATTTACAGTCTTTAAAGTCTAGTAGCTAGAACTACGATATTTTAAAAAGTTTAAGAATAAATAATGAGCTTCCATTTTCTCCCGAATAACTAACCCTTGACACTTTAAATTACTTTCGCAATAAACCCATTTAAAAGTTAAACTAACTTTTCGAAAATATGTCCTGCATTAGTTAAACGTCTTTAATTAAGCGAATGTTTTTGAAATACTATTTTCAAAAAAATCTCTTAAGCACAACTTAGTCAAGAAAAAGCTAAGCATTACTACTTATGTTTTCTTCCCTTCTCCTTTCTTTTGGAGGGGGTGGGTGAGGGGTTTTAGCAATCAATCATGCTATGAAGTGAAAGCAATGCAATCAGTTCATTTTTGTTTTAAATCTAGCCAAACAGCAAAAGAAGAAGATCTTAGATGCATCTGTGGGGCTGCAGCAGCAGTGCAGTAAAAAACTTTTGGAAAGTGTCATTACGTCTGTTTGCGATTCTCTTGAGACGCTTTTGTACAGTACATCGTACAACGGTAAGTATGTGATCTTCTTATAAGTAGTATCGGGCAATGCTGAGCTGTTTTCTCGGGAAATGTTGCATTCACGAGGGTTTTATACAGTGCGGTACTGTAAATTTTTTGATGACCGATAATTTGATTTTTTACCAAACAGTTTTGTTGTTATTATTTTTTTCCGCTTGTAAATTTATGTTAGCATTATGTCTTAATAGCGTTGTGTGTGTGTTTTACACCTCAAGTTTTCTGTTATAATGCAAAATTTATTGTTTAGCCAGATTAAATTATCATTAGGATGTAAAAACTATGTACGAAAATTTTCTTCAAAGTTAATTGTCTAGTTATACACATATAAGATAAAAATATAAGATGTTTTCGAATGTGAAACTATAGCCAGCTTTTAAAGCATGAATCATGATCATAAACATATGAATTATCATCCAAACAATTTAAGGTGCTTCACTTGTTCGTTTTTCTTTCTTTTTTCCAATTATTTTTAGGAATAATTCTTAACAGTTTGAATTGATTATGCCTAATAATTTACATATTTTATAAATAAATAAATAAACACTCAAATTCAAAATCCTTCCCAATTGCATCAACATAAAAGTTGAGTAAATTGCAACAAAGTTGAATGACAAAACTAACAGCCAAACAGTTAAAATGCAATTCCATAATAATTTATTCTATTGGTTTGTTCACCTAAAGCAATTATCCTCCATGAAACTTTTGGTTAAGATGGGGTGATCAAGAAAATCATTGCTGAAAATGAAAAAGTTAGGTAAATAATATTTATATAAATGTATATAACATTTTGTATCTATAAGGGGCTGCTTGAACGAAATACTTTCTAAAAGCATACTATTCGCCTAGTTTATCAAGAAATAAAAGATTCGGACACTTTAGAAAGTTCCCGATGTTTTTCTAGAAGGGTAAGTTTTCATGCATATGAAATACGAAACTGAAACTAACTATGCCGTTCTTCATCTACCATTTTCAGGGTAAGAAGGGAAATTTATTCTAAAACCATATAACCTATTATGATGATGATAGCTGTAAACAGGACCACATTCGTACAGCAAATTAAAATTCTGGCCTTTTTTAATATAACTTACTATGGCCTTGGGGAGACAGTTGAAATCTCGAAATAGTACCTTTTTAGTGTTTATCAAGTCTTCCATCTTCAGAACCATTTATTTCTAGCTAGACAATCAGCTCAAAGAGATAAAATCAATAATGGACATGCACAGTCTAATTCCACCCTTTTCCTTATTGCGTGACTCTGACAATAATTTCTGAAATGACTGTATTAACTTTCCCGAAACATATTCTGACGATGTTACCACGTACGTTCTGCCAAAATTTTTACCAATTTTTGTTACTGATAAAACGCGTACACTACGTAGTTTCCCAGATGCGTGTACGCTTGTTTGAATGTATAATCCTGGAAGAAAACGAAACCCTCTTTTCCATCTGAAAATTATTTACGCTCATTTTATCATCCATAATGAAATTTTAAATTGCCTCTCATCAATTTTTCTAAAGGAACTTCTTCATATTAAAAGGTGCAGCAAATAAAAAATTTTAAAAAACCACCAACCATTTTGCATAAATACCCAAAAATGTAGCTCAAAATATTCATATATATATGCTTTTTCTCCTTAAAATTCATGTTTCTGCGATTTCACAAAGAGGCGTAATAAAAATACACATCTTATTACAAGTAATGTATGTCTATTACTTTTAAAATCATATCAAACGTTTTCATTGCTTTAATATTTTATCATATTTAACAAATTTATGCCTTGAACTCTCTTAATACCTGCTTTTGAAAGTCTAGTAGTTTTTGATAAATTAAAATAATGTCAAAGAATCAAAACATATTGAACATAGCCCATAATGAAGTCAGTAATACTTTTTGAGCAATATAAAACATTTCTGTTAATAACATTTTAGATGATAAAAAGCGCATGTGACGCGTTTCCTTTTATTCCCAGCTACAATTTCATGGTTTTTACTCAATGAAGAGCGCCTTATGATACAGCTAAACATTTTTAATATTAAACAAAAAAGAAAAGACTGGAAACAACAGAAACAGGCTAAAAAAGAAACGCACGTTCAACATGACGATCGCTTACTAGCGTGCCTCAAGTAGTAAGAGTGACGACAACGGATTTTACCAGCTTTAACTTTTTACCAACGAGCTTGTGCATCACCGCTTTTACAGCGCCTCTTGGCGATGCGCAGGCACTGTGGTAAAAATATGGCGACGGGGATAGCCGTGCCCGAAATTGGGCAGTAGCTGTTGTCATCACTCTTACTACTTGAGGCACGGGACCGCTTACTAATTAACTGTAAAAGTGTTTCTCAAAGTTTCATATGGCATCATCTGGTGGAAGAAAATTCGTCACACACATACAGATCAAATTTTGTGTGTGTTCGTGATTCGTAAATAAAAGTTCATCTGTTTTGTTGGAAACTTATAATCTATTTTTCTTTCATCCAACAGAGAAAGCTGGAATGGAAAACAATTTGCTGAAATATCCTTGGTTCAGATCGGAGTTACACCTGAAGGACAACGCATTAGCTCTCGTACCTTCAGTGGACGAGGTGCAAGAGGCCATCAACGAAGCAGCATCCGAAATTGTTGCGGCTTCAAAGAAAATTAGCTTATGGCAATTCAATGTAAGGGGTTTTTCGAACGAAATTATCTTAAATTCCTCAGATTTGATAGGTGGAATTCAGCATTGCTTTCATTTTTTAAGTATAATTTTATAAATGAAAATAGCCTGGCTTTGCGGATATCTTCAGCATTTCATTAATCAAAGCGTGTGTGGATTTTTTATACTTTTACGTTCTTCTATATCCAAAGTATGTACAGCAGTTTAGTGGATATGTGAAATTTTTCGATCTTTCAGTTTTAACGGATTTACACATTTTGACTGGTTTTGGAAAAATCACTCAATGTCTGTGTGTGTTGTTTGTCTGCATGTAGATCGACACATTTTTTTGTTTTGGGGGACTCGAATGCGAAAAATAATACAAAGAATCGAACAAAATTAGTTCCAGATATAGATCCTGATGGAAACTGATGCTCATTAGTTATTGGCATCAATCCTTCCGAGAAGAGTGGTGAAATCCAACATTTTCTTCGCTAAGCGGAACTTTTGTATCTTAGGAAGTAATGCACGGATTGTCGAATCTATAGAAGCTACCAGACCAACAATTCTTGATAATAGTTTTTTCAACTTAGAAAGCTCGATGCAAGGATGGTGTGATAAACATTTAAATCATAATACGCTAAAGGTAACAATGTAAATAATTTCACTAAAGCGATATATTTGAGTTAGAAACTCATTTGTGAAAATTTAAGGAAAACCATTTGTTATTTGATAACGTCGGCGTTCTGGTAAAAGTCAATAAGTTAACTAAAAACGTTTGATGGGCTACTATAGTAAATTATAGTTTACAGTTAGTTATTTCAATATATAAACTAATTATATAATTTAAATGTTGAATCAGTAATGCAATTATAAAAGTTAGGGAGCTTTCAAATAATTTTTACTATTTTTTGCAAAAATTCGAATGTTCATTTTGGCAATACAATAGAGCCGTGTTTATCCGAGCCCCGACTAACCAAGTTCCGACTTAACCGAGGTACATGGTACATTAGTCTTTTACAAAAACGCCTTTGGATTCAGCTTTTTTCTTCTTCTTTTTTTGGTGGGTTAATGGCATCTTTGCCGATGGCGCAGTCACTGACTAACGTAAGTTGTTTTTTCATTTTGCCAGTAGAACAGTTCGTTTACGGTTTGTTTATCTTCGTTTGTACCGTACTGTATTGGTTGCGTCATGAGTGCTGAACGCATACGAACTGATGTCTTTAGAGATTAAATTACAAGCCATCAGCAGACTCGATAAAGGAGAGACAATTAAAAAAGTGGCTTTAGGTTTAGGTGGGAGAGCGTCATCATTTCATAATAAATACAGTAAATGCCTTTTTTTACATCTTTTGACTACGTTTTCATTCCTTTCACTCGTTTTTATCCACGTTTCCCTCTCGAATTGGACAGAGTCCGTGTTATCCGAGTTTTCGATTATCCGAGGTATCCTCGGTCCACATTACATCGGATAATCGAGGCTCTACCACCTCAAAATGAGAGTTTTGGGCTCGGTGCTTTTTTCCTGAACTTTGAGTGGTGTTTTTCATCCACGTTTCTGAGTATAACTGTATATCTGAGTATATCTGTGTGCTACTGTTTTATTAACACACGCACCAGAAAGGGTAATTAATCTTTCATTCATGAACATTTAATTCGTATACTTATAAAGACTTTTATCATCACATAGTTCTAGAAATTCTACTAAATATTTAATGATAGTGATTTCAAAATTATGTAATGGTAGACAGGGAGAGTTGACCCTTTTATTTTTCCTCAACCAGACGCAACTTAGCGGTATTTAAAGTGAGAGGTTGAAGCAAAATACCTTCAAAATCGAACTTTCGTCATTATTGCTACTGAAAAGGAGAATTGCTATAGCACTCTACTTGCTAGACTATTACAAAAATTGAAGGTGCAGAGTACTATACGAAAATATATAATTATTTGTGTACCTCACATATCGGTTTTTCTTTCTATAAACTCGAAATTGTGAGTATGTTATGAGTAAAGCATTAAAATAAAACATTTATAAAACTTTGAGACAAAAAAAGGACGGAAAAAAGTTTATTTGAATAGAAACAATATTTTTTCTATTAATCCAAAAAGTTACTCAGAAAAAAGTAATAGACATGAAGGAAGAGAAGCTGTCATTGTTTTTTATTATTTTAATTAATTAAATTTTTTTTTCTCGATATTTAAACTCACATATCATGCATGTTAACTAACTTACAACGCTACAAATTTTCTTTTAAGCCTAAATTTGACGCTAAAATTATCTTCATTGGTAAAAAAAACCTTCTTAAGCTTTAAAGATCAGAACGGTGAAAAGGGTTTAATTTATTTAATCGCAACAAATGAGGAATATTTCAAGGAGTATTTCCTGTTCCTTATCCAATTATAACCTTGACATTTAGAGCTGATGAGACCAAAACCGCATTATTTACAACTTTCACTGAGTAAATCATGCTAAGAATTTGTCCTTTCATTACTGAAGGCATTTCTAGATAAAACATTATCACAAATGATGTGTTAGTTAGGAAATATATACACAATAAATCAAAAAGTTCTTAGCGCCATGCTCCATCCTTACTCATACCCTGATATCTTTCAAATAGTATAATTGCGAAACACCGGAAAAGTTGGGTTTTTTTCATTCAAAGGGATATTTCATAAAAATGAAAACTCTAAAACTGTACAAGAGGAACAGTAAAAAAATATATAAGGAGAACAAGAGAAAGAAGTATCTATTTGCCAATAGATAGATAAATATATACATAGAAAAAGAAGAGAAAAAAAGAAAAGAAAAAGGAAAACGATTCTTCCATTTTCATACTCAATTATATATATATATATATGCGCGTGTGTGGGAATATTCCTAATTGTAGCACTCACTAAAGACTTGCCGAACTATACACGCGCGCACTGTTACTTAGTTGTACGGTGTGACGCGGCAGTGCGGAAATCTATGCTTTGGATTCAGACGATGAGAGAGAACGATGGACGATGTATGACGATGAGGATGTTTGATGTGTATGTTTTTTATGTTTAATGTAATTTGTTCGTCCGTAATTGTAATAAATGTGGTGTTTGTGCAGCTGATGTCTTTGATAATAGTACCCCTAGACTTGATCCGAGACCACACACTTAGAAAGAGACTCAAATGAAAGAGACTCAAATGTATTTCCATTCTAATCAAAAGGAGTCTTAAAAATAAAGTTTGCAAAACTCGATGTTGGTTGGTGGTCAAGTTTACTTTCGCAAGATCCTTAATAGACTATCCTGAGCTAAACTGCTGTTGAAGCTGAAAACAGAACGATAAATAGGAATAGAAAAGTTGAAATGAGTGAAATTGGGCGATTTTTCAACAAATTTGAACCTTTAAATTTTGATTGTATGAAATGGAAATACATTTTGGAGGGAATACAAAATCTCACAATGACGTGTTGCGGTGAAAACATGCAAATATGAAGAGTCGAGTTAAAAGATCTAAATAAATAAAAATCTTGTCTGTTAAAATTTCATTAAAAATTTTCTTTCGTCCGTGTGTTCTCTTTTGACATTCAGGAATCCTCTCGAAATGATCGTCGGACGAGTCGCTTGGAAGATCCTCGCAAATCCCTTTCTTCTAAATCCGAGTCATCAGGGACGCTGTTTACACTTTACAGACAAGTATCCGAGGACAAAGAGCTTTTGCAAATCTCCGGCTCTATTCAAACTTGTTTGAAGAATACTAAGCTGGTAAGTTCAACTTCTCAAAACACGCTTTACCGTTGAAATCCGAATGATTTTAATAATAGTGATTAAAATGTCGATTAACATTTCAAAACTGAATATTTCAGAGAATGTGTGTAGGGAGGATAAACCTGGACGGAATATGTTTACAATCACATGGAAGTTTTTGCTTTAATGAAATCTTAAAAAGTAAATACATTCACAAAACGTCAAAAGATGATGGTTTATCTCATACGAAAAGTGATAACTCATTTGTTCGCAAAACCGACGTTCTAGCACCATCTATGTCTATGCACCCGTCAATACCAATGCACAATATAATATGTCTGTGCACTAAGCTATGTTCTAGGTCTATGAACATAGACCTAGCACCAATGTTATAGGTCTATGAGTCCATCTATGTCTATATACCCATCTATACCATTATTGATCAACCATACTTAGGGGGCTTCCACACCAAAGGCGACAAAGACAAAAGCTTGTTTTTTCTCATCTGCGCAACCGCAGAGCATATTTTTGTAGGCAAAAATTTGCCTTGCACTTGCGTAGATGAGAAAAGACACTTTTTTTTTTTTTGTCTTTGTCGCCTTTCGTGTGAATGCACCCTTATAGTCCAAAGATAATGTTGTGTGAGCTACATTATATGACATATTGGTGCAAATAATGAAAATTTTCCTTCAAGCGACGTCTTTTAGCTGATTGATTTGTTGCCTACACTGTAAAAAAATACTCCTGAAAATAACTAGAAAAGTACGGCCGCAGAGTTGCCGGAAACATTCCGTTTCTGATAATATCTTCCCGAGATTTGGCAGAAGGTCCATTTCTTTTTTTGTCCGTTATCCAAATCAGGTTGGGAAAATACAGCAACCGTAAAACGGAAAAGTTCCGTTCTCGTATTTCCAGGACGTGATATTTACGTTTTTGTAAGGAAAAACCATGTATTGAAGCACTACGGAAATCTTCCGTTAAAATCAGAAAACACTCTTAAAATTCAGGTTTTTTTAACAGTGTTAATTTCAAAATTACTCGTAGTTTAAGGCTTGAATAAAACCCCATGTCATTCCAAGCACGTGTCACTCCTTATTATTCTTTTACGTGCATTATTCCTTCCACTATTGAATTTTTCATTGTAAACTAACTTATGCATGTCCAGGTAGATTATTCCAATTTCTTATAACAGGAAGTGGAAAACTGCATGGAAGTGTTCGCCAAGTATAGCCACTTGTGGACACGACAGAGAGATCATGAAATAAATGACTTCATGTCTGTGACTAGAGAGTTGATCGAATTTGAAGATAAAATAAAATTCTACCTGCAAGTCAGTGTTGAAATCGACTTAGAGCCAAAGGATATGACCGTGGGTTGCATTAAAATCTTCCTAGGTAAGCAAGCATTCTACATAAATTTCAATTTCAAAGAGATGAATATACAAATAGCGAAAAGGCTTTTCCCGTTGTATAGAAGAATCTGTAGAAAGCGGAAAAGCTTACGTTTTACGTATTTAGGAAGTAGCATTTAAATTACATTTAACAATTTCTTATCAGGGATCTGGCACGGAGCTTGGAGCAGGAGCGCGGATTCGTGGAGCAACGATATTTCGCTATTTTACTCGTAAATTTCTTTCTTTTCTTTTTGTCTGTCTTTTTTATTTAATTACATCTTGTAAAAACAAATAAGTTTTCGTTCCTCCTTTATTTAAAAAAAATATTTCTATTTATTTTTCTTTTCTTTTTCTCTTTTTCTTTTTTTTTTTGGCAACACATCACATATAAAACGGTATACATTTATTGATAAATAAATTATTAATTTTTTATCATATACATATGTACGGAACGGAGCTGGAGCTACGCCGGAGCAAGTACTTAGAAGTCGGTACGCGGAGCAACTAAATAAAATGGCTGCTCCAGATCCGTTTATGATTTTCAACCTTCTCTTACTTATTGGAAGATGTACCGTAAGTCAAAGTTCTTTGTATTGTAGAGATCAAGATAAGTGGTTCGAAGTCTCATGCTGTTAATGCCTGTAAACAATTAAAACTCTTATCAAACTAAATCTTAGGAAATGTTAGACATTGGCTGCAAATAAAAGCGTCCGTCTAAGGCCAGAATCTACATCATTGATTTTCTGTTAGAATCCTCACGCACTTGTGTTGAATGTGCTGAATACAATTTCACATTTTCTGTTCGTTTACAAAAGCTGCGACTGTCACTGTGTGTAGAAACTGGAAAGAATAAATTCGGTAAAGCGGTGATACGCTCAGATGGACTTAAATAGAAGTTATGTTTTAGGCTCACATTTGTTGCTTTTTCTCAGTTTTGATGCTTTTATTTTTTGACATGAATCTTTACCACAAAAAGAAAGGAAAAAGCACACACTTGGTATATTATTTTTCATAAAATGGTCACATTTCTTCAACTTTGTTTCTCCCTCCTATACCAAGGATATCGATGCACACCTAACGCATGCGCAAAAACAAGGAAGGTTCCAACTAAGAAAATCCGACAGTCTGATTTTCTTAACTGGTAATCGACGACGTCTTGTCTTTAATTTAGAGGGCTTCCAACCTGGGTTTCCTTGAACTTACTCACCAAAGTGCAAATAGTTTAATACTACTACTTTAGCTCAAAGTAAGCACAAAACAATTTTTAATGCCCTATCACGTATAAATACACAGTTTCTTCATTCTTTAGCACGCTTATAATTATAATTACGCTACCTACCTCCTCAGCTCCAGTAAAGAAGCTCTTGAAAGAGGAGTCTTGGAAGTGGTGTGAAGCTTTTGGCTCAGCCTGTCGTGGTAAATATTACTCCCAAATGCAGAAGTGCAACCAAGAAGTAAAAGGCTTTATGCAGAAACTGACCCATCCGTTCGAGACGACCGAAGAAATAAAAGAACTGATCTCTGTATTGGAAGAAATACGCCAAAAAGAAGTGGATATCGACTGTGCCATTACACCGATTGAGGTGAGAAGCAGTTTTTACATTTTAGTGTTGTTAACTCAGTATGAAAAGTAATTTTCATACTGAAACTCCCTCTCTCATTCTCATAGCTCAGAAACTGATTCTTTCAGTTTCTGAATGAGAGAGAGGGGGGGAGGGGTTGAGATGGTGGTTCTCATCAACGAATTCTGATATATATTTTGAATTAAATATATAACTATGTTTCTTGTTCATTTATATATTTGATTTTATAGGAATGTTATGCTACTTTATCAGTATACAAGTTAGTGCCAAACAAAGAAGATTTGGAAATCGTAGAAAGTTTACGATACTTATGGGAAAAAACACAAAAGCTAGCTACTGAAACTCAGAACACTTTGTTGGATATGAAAACCCAGTTTCAGATGCAATTGGCTGATAATATCTCTAGTTTCACGGCCGAATTCGAGAAGTTTCACAATGACTACCAGGAGGTAAGTTTTTCCTCACGAATCCCTAAGAAGTTACTCCTTTTACATCACTGTTCAGCCATTCTAGATGAAAAATCAACACCTTCATTTTTGATCAGGTTTCTCTGAGAAAATGCAAAATCATGTCCGGCAACTATCATTGAATCAGTAGAGCATTGTGTTAACCTCCCCCTCCCCCCTCCTCCAGTCTACTCGTCCGTTATAGATTTAGGATATCTTAGGCACGCATTGACATAGGATCAGTCTGACACAAAGAGACAAATGCTCCAAACGTGTCAGGCTTGTTCAGAAAAAGTTCTCTTCATGTGAGGCAATGACTTCATTTTGGGAGATGTAACTAAAATAATTAAAACAAAATTCAGGGATAAGTGAAAATAAATAAATAATAAAATAACCAAATGTTTTAAATTGCTCAGATCAATTTCTTTTTCTGCTTGTATCCTATGCTTCTAATTGGATTAGTTCAGTTCGTTTTCCTGCATTTAGGTCTGGTGTGGAGAGATTTGAAAAAAATTACAGTATTTGCTTCAATTAGCTAACGTTGCTTATTTTTATTATAGAAAGGTCCAATGGTTGTTGGTTTATCTGCAATGGAGGCATCAAACAGACTAGCAGAATATCAAGTAAATATACAAATAACTCTAACTATTTATTGCTAAATAGAATGTTTTGCATATCTTTACCTAAGTCAGAAACCTTTTTTCACGAATTGACAAAATTTTACAGTAGAGGTAAAGCATAAAATAATAAATAAATATTATTCATAATAATACTAATATAAGAATAAACTTTTTAATGCAAAGTTTATTTTCTTACGTTTTCTTCTAACTTATTTGTTTTCCTGACGTACTTTATAGAAATTCACTCACAAAATACCAAGCCTTCAATAAAGCTCCATAACACCTCCAACTACATAAAAATATTGTTTCAAAAGAAAAAGAAACACACACACGCTCAAAGGACAACTGTGCGTACTTTTTCTTATGTATCAGTGTTTTAATACGTTTAATAATCAATGGCTAACTCCCATTCGAAATTTTATTTCATTAACTAATTTCTTTAATGCCTTCAGGAAGACTAAACTATTTTATTATTACACTACCCTTAACTCGCTTTCTTGTCTGTCCGCGGAATTTTACAATCGAATTTTCGACCGTTTCGTGATAAGCTATGTTCTGAAACTTTACATATAGCTCAGACCAGATGACACTGCAATATTCTACCACTTTTATCGTGATTTGATGAGTTCAATAAAATAAAATTAAATATGGCCGTTAGTTCCGACAATTGCCGCTAAAATTCAGTAGCGGCACTGTGATCGTCAAAAAATCGTGGTTTTCTACCCTTTAGTGCGCGAGAAAAACGTTGTTATTTATTAAAAAAATTATTTATGTAATATTATTTCTAATATTTTATTCATAAGTTTTATATTTTTTAAAAAGGCTCTGTGAGGTGATACATTTCTGATGAAAATAAACATTTGATTGTAATTTTATCGAAACTAGTGTTTGAAACGTAGCATAGCAACTTGCTTTCTGTTTTAGAATCGTTTTGACACATTATGGCACAACTACATGACATACACAGACGGAGCTATTTTGTTTGGTTACAAGTGTATGGAATTTCCCCGACTCCACTACATTCGAAGAGAGTTGGGCATGATGCAAAAATTGTATAAACTCTATAATGACGTGTTGGATAAAGTCAATGGATATCAGGACATATTGTGGAATAACGTGGATGTTGACAAAATCACTAATGAATTGATTGAATTTCAGAACAGGTACGTAAGGACTTCCCCCTATTTCTTTTGATTAGAAATGAGTCACTAAAGCACAAGAATAAAATGTCAAAAAGTTTTTTTTTTTTTTTTTTTTTTTATTATTAGACTTCATTTATAGTTATAATCTTTAAGAAACTAATAAGTGATTTCTCAACTTGCAGTTCACAAATGCGGGATTTCGTTGAAGAGACTTCTGGGGAATGTTACCTATTCCCCGGAAAATTAGTACTAAACCAGGAAAATTAAAAGATTTAATTGTTATTCGTATACTGTCTAATAATACTGGACTCCTGCGGGAGGGATATTTGCTCCATTGCATACCGAAAGGAGTACACTACACGCTTTTTAGTGATTCGTGCAGGAAATGGCTAAAAAATAATAAATCTAGATTATACTAAAAACAAAAACGCCAATTTTGGCAATCGTTGCTTCTTTTCTGGTCCTAATAGCAAATAGTATTATATACAAGCAAGCGCAGCACCGTTGCTGTATAAAAAATAGGTGCCGTCTATGAAATCTTTAGTTCTTTAGTTTAGAAGAGTTTTCGTAATCAATAAGTTGAATACCACTAATGTCGTTTTTTCTTAATGTTGTTACTTTTTTTTTTCATTAAATTTTTTTTTTGGATGGATTAGAAATAAATACTTATATTTATAAAAAAACGAAGTTTACTGAAAAGTAAAGAGGTAAAGATTTGTAATAGACACTAAACGTTTAGGTGACGTGGATGACGCTATGGGCGAAAAAAAAGTTTGAGAATTTCAGATCGGTGGGGGGCAGAAAAGTTGCAATTGTGGTTCAAATGAACGCATGCAAAATTTAAACGCAATATAGAACAAACAAATTACTAACTATATACATATTTCCCTTTTCAATAATGTGCTAATTTTTGCTTTATTCCACTTAAACAATAGTAAAAATTAGCACAATCCAAATTGAGCTGAAAATATTATGACTTACAAGTAAATGTTTTGTGATGATCCTTAATAACTTACTGAAAATTCCAATCAATAGTCTATGTTTTTTTTTTTTCTTTTTTTTTTTTTTTGCTTGAAACTTTTCCTGTTTAAAACTGATATATTACGAATGAAAGACTGTTGTTGAAAAATCAAATTTTTTCCGTCTAAAACTGCTATTGACGAAAGAAATATTTGACCTCTAAAAGTAAATGCTGCTCATACTACCAAATTATCACAATTATTTTCATTGCTAAAAAGATATGTTTAAATGAGTACTAGTAGCTATCGAGTTAATTTATAATTTAAAACGGAAATTTTATGCATGAATCATGTAAGGAAATGTAATAAAGTAAAAATTTAATACACTGGCCCTTCAAAAGTTAAGTTACAATCGTTTTTTTTTTTTTTTTTTTTTTTTTTTTTTTTGCGTCTAATTTGCAAACGAAGGAATGTAGAAACAACAAATTTGGAAGAAATGTGCCTTAAAGAGTTATTTATTGTACGCGTCATAGAAATTTACATAAGATTAATTCAAACATGGTTAACAGAAAAGGAAATTTAGAGGGAACAGTACAACGCAGTTTTATGTGGTAAAATGTCATATAAACGTCACAAGAAACTGTTCTAATAAGAAATGTGTCAGCCCTAACTTGAATGCATTGGCGGCATCGGCTTTTAATGCTTTTATTTAAGTTGTCCATAGAACACATGCAGGTCAGTGTGACCACCAAGTGAGATCCCAGTGCCCAAACTATGAATCCACTACTTCTAAAACTGCGACTCTCAACAGTGTTGAATTGGTGGAATCAGGTGCGTTGTTCCCTCCAGATCAGAGGCACCCTGGATCGCTCTCTGGACTCGTCCGTGAAGAGTGCATAAGCCCATTCCTGTTTGGTCCAGGAAGCGTGATCTCTTGCCCACAATAAGCTAGCTCTTCTCTGTCTTACGCTGAGGAAGACACACAGAACTGCTCGTTTTGCATAGAAACCTGCATTGTGAAGTAGTCTTCACACCGTAGTAGCAACAGAGATTCTTCGCCCTGATGCTTAAAAGCGGTTTGAAACGATCTGCGGCACAGTAATGATTCCTGTCCTTCGGACGAAAAGAGCTAGAAAACGGTCTTCTGCAGATATTGCTGCTTGAGGTCGGCCTGAAAAAGTCTTCTGAACATAGAAACTTTAGACTTATATTGATCCCAAATTCGTTGAATCACACTGAGGGACATACTAAGACGTCTAGCAACAGACGTCTAGTCCTAGGTAAATTTCATCAGATTGCCCACAACCTTAACGGATCGATTATTGTCGCCGAAACTGTTAAGAATTGTCAACGAAACAGTTGAAAATAAATAAAACTTATACACAAAAATTACGAAACTTGATAGTTGCATATTTTTCTCTCACTCATATATACCTGTTACTTTCTATAGAGTAAAAGTGAAAGCTATTGTTTTGCATAAGTTAGTTATTATCATTCATGTATACAATAAATTGTGTTATTACGGCCAGTTTTTTTATGGTGAGCTTCCGAAAACATGTTGTACCTTAACTTTTGAAGGCAAGTGTACTTAATTTTAAATTTATTCATGTGCTTAAACTTTTAATGCACAGTGTACATTCCTCTTTAAGAAAAGCCTACATCCACAGTTAAGCCCTGTATTTTTTTTCGTCACAAAGAAACCATGTTTCACACTTACTTGTGGTTCAATCAAAGGAACAATGTTTATGAATACAGCAGTTGACCTTTTTCTCTGCGACACCATGCCAACTTTTTTAATGTTCTTATTCGTGTGCAGATGTCGGAAGCTTCCGAAAGGACTGAAAGAATGGCCTGCTTTTACCACCCTCAAGAAAACCATTGACGATTTCAACGAGCTTTGTCCCTTGCTGGACCTAATGACAAACAAAGCGATGAAGAGCAGACATTGGAAGAGGTTGATCGAGCTTACGGGACACGACTTTGATGTCCACTGCCCGCATTTTTGTCTCAAAGACATCATGAAGGCTCCACTCCTCAGTCACAAGGAAGACATAGAAGTAGGAACTTTGAATTTTTTAACGTCTGGTTTTATTTATTTTTGTATTTAGTGTACATTATACATCTTGTGCTCCTGAAGTATTAGCATAAGCTTCACACATCCTTTGGTTTTTGAGATTTTTCCTTTTTTGTGCTGGGTTGTGATGAGTATGAGGGAATAAAATGGTACTTATGTATAAATAAAAGAAAGCATAACTCGTTCTTTTCAGTTATTTCATTTATCCTTAAAAAATTCTGGGGGAGAAAAAAATCGTGCAGATATGAAACGGATTTGTGAAACTTGGATCGACACTCCAATCATGGGCTTCTTGAAGGGAGTTTTCCAAGTTTCTCCTATGCAAGGAAGAAATTCGAGGAATCCACTATTAGAAGTCTTCTAAAAAAGTGTTACCGTAAGGTTCTCTGCACTGAAATGATTCGTTCAAAATAAACTTAATATGGCAAATGATATATAATACTATTGTATCCAGAGCCTCGATCAACCAACGCTGTTAAATCAATGATCTGAAAAAACAGACAAAATGAAGAATTAGTTACAATGATTTTGTACTTTAATGGGGTGTAAATTTTTTCAATCACGAAGAGCTGACGCAACTTATTCATGTTTATTTCCTGTGCTTTTCTACTTCAATGTTTATAACATTGCTATATTGTTAAACCTTTTTAATGCATATTTTGTTTTTAAAATTTTAGCTTAAAATCTTACCAATAAGATTTAATTACGAAAGATATTTTTTGTAGAGCAGAATTTCCACTATTAGAGTTTTTGGCACATAAAATTTTATTGACCAAGGTATAAAGTTATGAGATGTAAAATAAATGAGAAGATTGTAAAAGCTTAATTTCGGAGAAAAACATTGCTGCATTTCAACTTACTAGCTCAATCAGAACATTTATTGAATGAATATGAAATGCAGGATCTGTTGCTTTCTCTCAATTAGCATCTACTTTTTTATGACATTAGTGCTTATGCTGAATTATGTATGCATATATTCATAGGACATATGTATTTCCGCACTTAAAGAGAAAGATATTGAAGGCAAACTTCGGCAAGTTACATCAGAATGGAGTAACCAGAACTTGACGTTTGCTACGTTCAAGAATAGGGGCGAGCTTCTGCTTAGAGGAGACACCACAGCGGAAATCATATCCCTTCTCGAGGATAGCTTGATGGTGTTAGGTTCTTTACAAAGCAATCGGTAAGAATATAAGAAGTATCACGTGAAACAAAAAATAAATAGACGCCATCCTCAAGTATCTCATATACGCGTGTTATAAAAGTAATACTTCTTGTATTAATTTTTCTTTTTGATTTCTTTTCTTTTTTTTTTCTTTTATTCCTTTTTCTAAGTTTTACTTTTTTATTTCTCTCTTTTTTTTTTTTTTTTTTTTGTGAATTCTTAGATTTTTCCTGCACCGTTTGTACCCGTATGTATGGAGAATAAACTTTCAAACTTAAAGAAATTTTATGTTTTTGTTGAAATTTTTTGTTTTATGGTTTTGTTGTTGTCAGAAATCTGAAATTTCAATGACTGGATTTAGCATCTAACTATTAGCGTTAAATGTTGGCGAAACGACGCCAAATCCGGCATCAAATGAATCAAATGAAAAAATTAAAGTCAATGGATACCATGACATTGCATAGTTCTAAACACTGTTTGATTTCAGTTTAACAATAACTAGCTTAAAAACCATGTGTTGAACCTATGTTTAGTTCTAATTTTGTTCTTTACTTAGCTTTAAAAAAATTGTAGGATTTAAAGCTCAAGTTCTACAATTACTTTAAAGTTAGCGTTATGAGTAGAATCATATGCGTTAACGTATATGTTTCCAGCTGTAAGATAAAAATGTTCAGTTTAATACAAATTTTTTCAACACAGTTAGAATTACCATGAAACTTCTTGAATTTAAAACTATTTGTCGCCCATAGAAGTATTTAAAATATAATGCTATGTGACGGACGAATAAACTGACGCGTGAAATAAATAGTAATGCAATGAAGTAGGCTGAAATGCATAGCGCTGTCCATCGCTACGAACATAAACACTCGTACTGCACCTACTACAACCGTAATATATGTTCTTCTCATGGCGAATCTGTTAAGACCACTTTATATACAAGCCGAGGCATCAGACGTTTTAGGATACGGTTTTTGGTTGTTGAAAAAGTAATGTAACCAAAGAGAAGTTTTTCGAATTATGACACATTACCAAATATCGCTGAACTGGGGAAAATTTAAGTGCCAGAGAGAATAAAACATCTCAAACGGAGATACATGTCAGAAAGGGCAACCGCACAAAACGCGCCCTCAGATCCAAAATGGGGGACGCATCGTCTCTTGATTCCGTTTTATTTACAACAAGCTCAATGTAGTGTTTTTGTGACTTTTAAAGAATTTATTCAAACGTTGTTACTGAGCATCTCGTTTTAGAAGTTCTCTTATTTCACTACAATTAATCCCTTTTTATTTACAAATCCAATTTCCAGTATGCCTCGCAGTAGCTCTTATATAGAAAATGTATACTCTTCAATATATGTGTTTGTAAATTTTAGACTTTTCACGTAATTAGTTCTAATGAAAAATGTTTACGTTATAGATATAATGCCCCTTTCAAGAAACAAATTCATAAATGGGTACAAGATCTTTCTAACACTAATGAATGCTTGGAAAGGTGGCTTTTTACGCAGAATATGTGGGTATACCTTGAAGCAGTATTCGTCGGAGGTGATATCGCCAAACAGTTGCCTAAGGTGCCCTATTATTTTTATAAAAACTAGCACATGTTTTTGCACGTTTTGTTCCTATAGTTTCGCACACAAAAGTAAATTCAAAAAAGTAATTCCTACACATTTAAAATCTTGTCCATTGTCAATGTTATCGAGATTCCCCTTTGACGAAAAATTGAGGAGTTGACATGGAAAATGGAGTATGTATACACTCGGATGCTCAGATGTATTCAAGTTTATAAAACTTCGAATTTGTTAATATGACGACAAAACTCAACTTTATTTATGAAGGTTTTTAGGGAGTTTCATCAATAAGCATAACTATGGAAAAATGACTTCAGACAGGTTTTATGTCTTCCAAAAACATCTAGGATTTTTGACTTAATACCTTTCCCATGTCAACGATTCAATTAGTTCAGACTGCATAACTTTCTTGAAGAAAACAATGGTCAAAATCATATTTTTGTGGTCTGTGTTTCAGGAAGCAAAGAGATTCAATACCATAGATAAGTCTTGGGGGAAGATCATGATGAGAGCTCATGAAAAAAGCAATGTTGTTGAATGTTGTGTCGGAGACGACACTTTGAAGCAGTTGCTGCCATATTTGCAAGAGCAGCTGGAAATTTGTCAAAAGTCCTTGGCAGGGTAAGTCAGTTTAAGTATGAACACATTGTGGATTTTAAAAACCATAAAACAGACGTTCTTTTTGAAGAAACGTTTTAAAGCAGATTGAATTTTTAAGATTTTGTTTGAACTAGTTCCATTAGTTAAACTAGTTCCAACTAAAATTAAAATTGTTCCTACGTGCAAAATTTTGCACTTTTACACGTTTCTTATCTTGTATTGTTTTTATCTATTATTTATTATTAGTATTAAACTAAAATATTTTCTAGGTACTTGGAGAAAAAGCGACTTATGTTTCCCAGATTCTTCTTCGTATCGGATCCTGCTCTCTTGGAAATTTTGGGCCAAGCCAGTGATTCGCATTCCATACAATCTCATTTGTTGAGTATCTTTGATAACACCAAATCACTTGTGTTCGATGATTTAGACTACAACAGGATCACTGCAATAGTTTCATCCGAAGGAGAGGTTATTAAGGTTAGACAACTTTCTTGAAAATTCGAAAACGAAGAAAAAAAAAATCATAAATTAAATGAAAGCAAGTGATGAATTGATTACTTACAAAATTTTACAAAAATTATGTTGTCTTTCACGTTTTAGAGTTCAAACAAATTGTTGGCTCAACCACTTTAAATTGCAATAACTAAATTTGATGTGCAAAAAGGAAAGAAATAACACAAAAGTGCATTAGAGTAAAGAAAAGAACATTTTAAATATTGACACTTCCGAGGTTGCTACAAGCCAACGCAAGTGTTAGGGTGACTACACACGCTCCAATATGTTTGACAAGGTAGCTTGCTTGCACAAATATGTTTATGCAAGCGAACTTGAGCATGTGTAGGAGTATTTTGCATAAGCACTATGCTTGTACAAGCATCAACGATCCTTGTGCAAACTTCGCGCTTATGCAAGAATGCTTGCACAAGCATGTTTATACAAGCATGCTTGTCAGACATGTTGGGGCGTGTGTACTCTCCTTTCCGGAGATACACCATAAAAACCACGCCAATAGCTTAACACAAGTGTTCTAAGGGAACCTGCCAATTATCGTCAGTCCCACCAGCTAGCAGTGGTGGCATTTGGTATCTCATTTTTGGCGACGAATAATGTCGTTTTATGTTGAAATTTTACTTTCATCGCGCCAAAACCAGTATTGCTTAAAAAATTTAAAAATCTCCATAATAAGCCAAATAAACCAATGTGTGTAAATCCTGAATCATTTTTTCCCCGAAAGCTCAACAAGCCTGTGAAAGCAGAAGGTAATGTAGAGTGCTGGCTTATGAATCTACTGAGGATGTCCCACCAGTCCTTACATTCCGTTATTCGAAAGGCAGCGATTTCGACAACGAGTCCTAAATTTACTCTCATGGAATTCTTACGAGAATATCCTGCGCAGGTAAATCAATTTATTACATTGAATATTCACTTTGTGTATTTGTTGATGTGTGGATGGTCATTGTCATTAAGAAGTGTCACATAAAAATAAAATAAATATTTTACACCATTAAACATCAAAAGTTTTTATGTTTTTACGATAGAAAATAAATACTTAAGATTTAATATATTAGGGGCCTCAGTGGCTGAGCAGTCTAAACGACTTGTTCCGGTGCCTGCCTGCACGCAGTGAAGAGGCGTGGGTTCGATTCCCATTTTCCCCTGGGTTTATTTCCTACTTTGTAGGGTATGTGCTGTCTTGTTCTATCTGTCATATTAGACGAGAGTTTGAGGCATATCCTTGAGAACAGAAAATAAACTCGAATATTAATGTGACCTGAAATGGTCGTTTACAAACAATAATTTGATATATTTATCTTAATATTTGCATAACAGTTAACGCAACGGCTGTCATTTCTCATCATAAATATTATATCACTCATCTAGAAAAATTCGTCAAGATTATAGCAACGCAAAACTGCATGGCAAACTATAAATTTACATTGCTGAAAGAGCATAGAAAATTATAAAAATATTCTCGGCTTGCACATCCTCCTTTGAATTATTTGTTGCTATGCCTTTAAGCCTGTACGAAGCTTGAGTTTCTGCATTCTTCCAACTCCTTTCGAGACTTAAAGTGGTCTGGCTCCTCCACTTTTTTGTCTGGTAAATTAGTATTATATCCTTGATTACATATTTATATCATATTAAAATTACAGATATCAATGCTTTGAAAAATATTTTTTTTAGTTTTTAAATTGCGTTTAACGTGACGCTAGCAATGTGACAAAACTTTCACAACTATACTTGCTGAAAAGGCACAGGGAATTACACATATGCAAAAAATAGTGTTAACATCACTTTCAAAACGCTCGATTTTCACGTGTACGGAGGAGCTTCGCAGTAGCAAGCGCAGCCACTTTCAAGTGCCTGACGCACCACATTCTTATCTCAATTGAGTTAGAAAGGAATCATTAGAAACCAGCCGTACTAAAATTCTCTAAGCAAAACCGCTGCTAGTTCTTTCAGTAATAGTTTCAAATTTTATTTCAAGTACTTATTTATTTTAAGAAACTTAAAACTATATTTATTCTAAACTTGATATCACGTACTCCTCAGTTAATTTCTACATTCTTCACAATAAAAAAAAAACCTATGCATTCTTTATTTCAAATTATATTATATAGATTGTAAAATTTTAAAAAGTTTTAACCTCCTATTCAAAGTTTCTACAGATGCATATATATATATGCATATATGCATATGCGTTATAATATGTAAATATATATGAATTTCATTTTTTCTACAAAGATCGGGCTTCTGTGCCTGCAAATCATCTGGACTCGGGAGTCGGAGGTGGCGCTAGCGTACTCCACGCAAGACAAGAAAGTGATGCAGCAGACCAACGACTTGTTCCTGGAGCTCTTGAACACCCTAATTGAGGAAACAACGAAAGGTCTGGGCCCCGTAGAGCGCACGAAGTTCGAGACCTTCATCACTATTCACGTACACCAGAGAGACATCTTTAACGACCTGGTAAGCTGTGTAATGACGTTAGATGTTGTTAAAGTACCTGCTGTTTGAGAAACGGAGTGTTTCTGAGCCGTTTAAACAGCAGGAGTGATATGGATTTTCTTGCGAAAATTTTACCAAGAGTATTATTGATTAAAATTGCTTTGAGATGAATTTTTGAACGTGACATGACTCGCGAATGCCGCATCTGTTGACAAACAGATACGTATGAACATTCTGTTGAACTGTTTTGTAAAAACAAGTCGCTCTGCTTGCCTATCTTCTACTTTATGCTAAACATCTTCTCTTCAAACACTATCATGTTTTTGGTGATTGGTGATACTACTACAATATTAGGAAGGAAGCTTCAATTTTCACATTTCGTTCCTTTGGACTGGGTTCTTTCAATACATTTAAACCAAAATAAAAAAGTATTCACTCAAACATAGTTAATCAAATTCACAGTATTTAACCCTCTAATGCCCAACTCCGCCTCAAGGCGGACGACGATAAGAAAAAACATGTGCATTACAGGGTTAATTCGCAGTTTTTTACAAGAACCTGATGCTTTTAAAAAAAAACATTAAAAAACATGCGAGTCAAATTTTTATAAAGTGGTACAATATTTGTACGAAAAAGTTTATACACAGTCGCATTTTTTAAAGTAAAATAATTCAATTAACAAGTCACTCACAGAAAGCGTTACCGTAAAATGGGGTGAGATCATCCCACTTGGGATGAGAATGGCCATAATGGAAGTGCACTGTAGTGGTTTGCTATTAAAGTAAATTAGTTTTTTTTTTTCATTAGTTATAGGTAGTGCTATGTTGGTAATGGCACAATTTGTAAGTGGCATAATTTGTAATTATCATCTTAACCTTTAAAAAGGTTCATTTTAAGTATTTTGGATCCTAAGACAACTGATAAATGGAGAGAAAGAGACCAATGGCTAGCATATACGCTAAGGAAGGTTTTTTTTTTTTTTTTCCATGTTAGGTAACTTCCCTTTTTTTTAAATTTATCTAGTAATAACATTTCTACCAATAATGTTGAGACTCTTTCCCATTTTACTACCATTGTTTCATCTTAATTTTACCAATGTTCTATCTTTCAAAAATTATTTCCGAACTGGGAATGAATAAATAGTTTAAACGTAAAAATAAATAAAGCTGTTCAACCAACCTGAATAAACCTACAACAATAAAATTCTCAATAAAAGATCCTATATCACATAAATTGAAAGTGACTGATACTCGCGAAAAGGAGACAAAGATAAAAGAGCACACAGATAAAAATCAACTGCGACTACAAATTTATCGTTTTAGGAAATAAATTTCATTCATTGACGTAACTCTGCAATATCTGCTTTTATTTGTTATCTGGCATCTTTTGGTTTTACTTTGTTCAGCAATATGTATAGTCAAATGAATAACATTCATAAATATAAAACATTTAATCTTCATAAAAATAGCCATTCATGAAATTTTCAATATAAAATATAAATTTCATGAATAAAACCTTTATATGTATGATGGCCCACTAAGCTATCATACATATAAAAAGTTATCTGCATAAATAAAAATTTAAAAAATATATTTTTCACCAACATACTTTTTTTCCAAATGAAAACTGTTATTTTTAATCCTTTCAATCCAAAGCAATTCTTAAACTCTACGAAGTTTAATGATGTTAATTTCGTGTCAAATGCAGCTTTTGGAGAAGGAACAAGCAAATAATAAATGTGATGATTTTATTAAATTTAATTATTTTTATTTGGCATCAGAGGAAGCTTTAGAGCAGAAAAAAAGGGGAGTGGTGGTGGACTGGAAAGTAAATAATGTGATGCTGTCAAATGGCCTGACTGGGATCGAAAAGGTTTAAGTGAATACAAGGAAAGTTATTGTTCTGTATGTATCACTTGCTCTCAAAATATTCCCCATAGAACCGGGAGCAGAAAAGGTTTCCGATTCCCACGAAACGAGTTTCCATTATTTAGTATTAGGAAAATCCTCTTTATGAGCATCACGCTCAACCATTATCAATCCATTTCCAAGTGATATCATATATAAGGCCGTGGTAGAGCCTAGTGGTTAGGACGTCGGACTTCCACCTGGAAGGTCGCGTGTTAGATACCCGCTGAAGACCCCAACGCACACTTGGGAATACGTGCATGTAAAATCCGTGGATCCAACTACCGTGGAGACACTAAGGAACACACCTCAAATCATATGCACAATTATACTAAGAACTATAAGTTTACGAGGAGCACCCTTTTTAATCACACTACAAAAAGTCTTTAATTTTATGTTAATAATTAGTTCCAAATTATTGATTTGTAAAAGTACTGTATAGAGTTTCAAATCAAAAAAAATCAAAAAATGACAAAAGAAAAAACAGAAACAAATTAAGATGTGATTATTTGAATCTAAGCTAATCATGCTGTCAGACTTTTGGTGATAGTAATGTGACGCAAACGGCATGTTTAATGATGAAATTCCAAAGTAAATTGTAAATGGTACTTTGTACTTCATTATCAGCTTTATCCGATTTTTGAGCTATGATGAATGAAAGTGTCACTCCAGGGAAATGTTTTATCTTCTAAGTGTCAGAATTAAAACACGCAGAAACAAATAAAAATTTGCTGCGTAAATCAAGTTGAGGACCCTGTCAAAATCATTGTAACGGTTATTTTCTAGCAAAATGAAGCATTTACTGATAGCGATTCTGCACCATTAATAACTTCAAAATTGAAAAAAAAAAAAAAAAAAAAAAACCCTGTCCGAACGACCCCCTCCGTGGGATTGTTCGGGGAGCTATCGAGAAATCAAATTATGACGGCCAGTCATTATAAATAATTTCCTCCTTCTAAATGATTATCATGAAGTCCAATTATAATAGAAATTTTTGCATATTTACTGTGAATAAATTTTATGTTTCGTTTACTATTAGCAGTACGTTCAAGGAAAAATACCTGAACATTTTAAGAGAAAAACGGAAAAGGCCACTTTTATTACTTTTAATAAACTGATATAAATGTCCTATCCCTCAATATATCCCTAAAAACCCTCTATCTTTATTAATAGCATGCACCAAACTCCAAAAACTGATTCGTGTAAGTTTGAATCAAGTCTTTTGCTCTCAAAAACTTCGTATTTCGAAATAAATGAAAACTACACTTGCAACTAAATATAAAAAGAATTTAATAGGATGCACTAAACAAATCTTCTAAACTATACAATTGAGAATTGATCCTCAGATTTAACATTCTCACTAAAATAAAGATTTGTGTCACATGGAACTTTTTGTTTTGACAGGAGTTTAAGATACTTATTTTTATTTTAAATGATCTATTCATACATTTTAAAAGAAAGAAAAAATAATTACTGCTATGATGAAATTGCTTCATATGCGGGGTAACCTATTTTTATTTCCTAATTTTTCAAAGGCTATTCAATTTTTTTTTTTTTTCAATTTTATTCCTTATTTCTTTATTTAAATTTTTATTTATTGAACCATTGTATATATTACAAAAGTTTAAACAGTTGACACAAAAATAAAAATTAACCTGAATTCAGCAGTTAACTTTTTGACATTTCAGAAATCACACAAGCACAGGATTTCGTTAAAAAATTTTCAAATCGAGATTTTACTGAAAATAAAAGCGAAATTTGTTTATTTGCTATTTAATAAGCTTAATAAACTTCAATAGTCCGATTCTAACAGCGGATGCAAAAAGATCGCATTTTTTTAAGTGAAGGCATTGAAATATAAAGACGGAAAATAAAAGAATTTCTATAGGTAGAATAACCTTACGATTGCATTTTAATAGAACTATAATGATTAAGAGTAATAATTAAGTGCATAATCATTGGAAATTTGGAATAAAATCAGAAAAACAATGAAAAAAGAAATCGCCGGTTTTCGACAATTAAAAATTTTCGAAATTTTGAAAATGCCGAATATTAGGTATTAAGATGCGAAAAAATACCGGAATTTCGATGTATAACCGGAAAACTATCACCCTTGTTTTATTTTGTAAATGTACAAATATTTTCATTGCTATTAGTGGGTTTTTTTTTTTTTTTTTTTCCATTTTTTATGACGAGGTAAAAATTTTAGTGAAGTACACAGATTCTGAACCCCGAAACTTGCATATGTAAGATTTTAAGAGGATAAGACAGGGGTGCCCATTCCCCCTAATCGCAATAGCAAACCCCTATAAAAAACTACGGAAACCCCCCAAATCCACCAACCCTTCCAAAAGACCTAAAAACACCACCCCCCATTTCAATGGCGCACTCTGCGAGATGCCCCCCCCCCCCCCGCCCCGGGAGGGCTGCAACTCTGGATACGAAAAGCGAATCTCAATCACTTCCGTTTTAATGGATACGAGATACGATGAGAAAGTTGGATTCTAAAGAACATTAAAGATTGGAGTCTCTAAAATGATCTGCCAGTTTTTTTTTCCACCCATAATGATAGAAAAACTAGTGGAAACGGTCACTACGATCATTAAAATATATCGTGAAAATTATAATAAAAAGATCTGACGTCTTTAGAGTTTTTAGTTTTGTAGAACACAAGTTTGGCGGACTGAATTTTTATTAAATTCTTTATTTCTCTAATTTTATTAAAATGAGACCCAACATCTAATTTGTTTCTTGCATGCTGTATTAACCACAGCGACAAACTTGATATAAAAAATATTTATTCTATTTATTTTAAATTTTTCCCTCCAAGTGCCGCTATGGAGTGAAATCTGCTAAGGATTTTGATTGGATGCGGCAGTTTCGATTCTACTTTGAAGCAGAAGACGATCAGACGGTGATTGCCATCACGGACGTTAAGTTTATATACCAAAATGAATTCCTGGGTTGTTCGGAAAGACTAGTCATCACTCCTCTCACAGACAGGTATGAAAATTAGACATTCAATTAAACTAGAAGCCTCGACTTAAGAATTATTTTATATTCTTTATTTGATGAACTTTTAATATTTCCTATACCCAATATTAAAACGTTAATATTCTGCACTAAAAATAATTTTTAAACTGCAAATTTTGAAAACGGTGTTATTAAGGTTTAACACATTGACCGTGCATGAATATATGGTCACTTTCTGTAACAAAAAAAAAAGTTAATGTTTTGAATGTGATAATTTCTTCTTTCTTCTTTCTAATGGGGCTGCATATGGTCACTAACCTTTGCAGACCTAGTGCGTACCCCGGTAATCGGCATCCATTTTTTCAAGTAGCACCACTGTCGGTGGATGTCACTGCCACTGAGTATTTGGACGCTCAGTTATCCCTAGATGGCGGCACCTGAGCTCTCATTTGATGCGAACTGCACTAGGTATTTAATTTAGCCGAGAGTATCCATGCCAAACGGACACTCAAGGGATCTTTAACATGCCACACAATCATGCGACATGGAAGCAGACGATTTTCTGCATCTTGAAAATCCAGCGACTTGGGCCAGGTTTGAACCTGTGATCTTGGGCGTACGAGACCTGCGTCTTACCACTACGCCACCCTGTCGACATTGAGTGTGATAATACGGTCAGGAATTTCTAATACTTAATTCAGAAAACAGTGTCTTTTCAAAATATTTAATGTAGGCTTTCACTCACTAAAGAGCGCTGCGTCAATATTAATTGCAAAAAATCAATTTTTTGGAAAACGAGATGGAAAAAAATAGTACTCATAGCACCCATCAACCAGCTCCGTTCCAGCAGCACCCAAAAAAAAAAAGTCAAAGAGGAAGAAAACCATAGAAAATAAAAGTTGTTCCTTAACTAGCAATTTAAGTTGCTTACAAGTAAGCTTCATGATGATTTGCAGTGTTCTTAAATGACTTATATTTTTAACACATATTTAGCAATGTTACATGAAAATATTCATTTGTGTTGAGGATTTTGTTATGTTTGTATTGCTTGTAGATGCTACATCACGCTAGCTCAAGCCCTACACATGCACATGGGTGGAGCCCCAACCGGACCAGCGGGAACCGGTAAAACAGAAACCGTCAAAGACATGGGCAAAACACTCGGCAAATATGTGGTTGTCTTCAACTGCTCTGACCAAATGGACTACAAAGGACTCGGCCGAATTTACAAAGGTATTTCAAAACGAAAAAAAAAAATGTTTGAAATGTTGGTCTTCTCTATTTTCATGCTTCAGCATAGCACTGGTTATCAGCGTCTAGTTCGGATAGTTGGACAGGCAACTTCCAGGATGTTCCTGACTATACTAGAAGGTTGAAATATATATTTTTTCATGCGCTACATTTTTGTTTTTAAATACTAGGGAGCTCCCACCCCTTTCTCGCTGTCTCTCTCCAGCTCCCGAAACTGATTACTAGCCTTTCCGAATCGCTAGCTTTATGGGAAGAATCGATTCTCTGTCATACAACGTTCTATATTGCAGACAGCTCTTTGGAATCGAAAATGTATATCTTAATATAACATAATGTACACAAATGTTAGTGTCAGAAGCTTTCCGAAGAGAAGAGATTCTGAATGTTCCCAAAAACCTTCATATCCGAAAGAATTCTAGCAAAACTCGAGCACCTCAGTCATATCTCCAAAATATTATTGCTTGATGTTCGGAACATTTTATGAATTAACAAGATTTCGCTGGTTTAGACTACTATTTTGACAATGATTTGGAGGAATTTTGGTTTTCCTAAGCTTATCTGCTGAATTTGTGGTCGCTGTAACTCAATAAACATGGAAGTAATGATTGGAATCGAATGAAATGTGGTGCCCACATGGACCCAGATGGGAATTGAGGCTGATTAGTTTTTGGCGCAAATCCATTCAAAGGGGGTGAAGCAATGAACGTTTTTCCAGATTAACGTTAGTTCTATGTCTCAAGAAATGGGAGAGTTCAAACAAAATTTGGTATACAAATGAACCACCATAGGAACAGGTGCTCATTAAATTTTTGCGCCATTCTCTGCAAGGGCGTGGAGCAATCGAACGTTTTTCTCGCGAAGCGCATATCTCAAGAAACCAACAATTCAAACAATTACATTCTGGCGCCACTGCCCAAAGAAACATAAACTTTGTTTTGTATTGTATTGTTACCATTTGCTCCTACACTTTAACAAAATCTTGGTAATCATTTTAGCATTTTGAGGCCTTGCTGGTATCAAAACCTTTCAATTAATTTAAAATCATTTTTTTAACATTTTTTTAAATAATGATTGTATATCATAATAGGGATAGTTGGCGAGTAGTAATATTTATACGAAGGATATAGAAAAAAGTTCCGTGAGGGGCCACAACAGACCAGTTTTGTCCTGCTCTGAATGATTTTGGAAACGTCCTCGATGTCGCGTGCTTCACTAAAAGCGAAAAAGATCTAGTGTTCGGATAATTATACAGTTCGGCTAACCCCTTCTTTCTCGCTCCCGCGAAAATGACGGGCTGAGGTTTCGCCTTTTATTTCTCGCTCCCGTGATATTTCCGGGCTGGAATGTTTAAAATTTCAAGCTGAAAACAAGTCAAAAATCAAAAATGATTATATATATATTGTTCATACACATATTCTTATATAATTTTCAGGCATAAAAAATAGGCACCTTTATGACCGTTTTCTTGAAAATTAACCGATTGTTGAGGGGTTAATTGGAGTTCATATGATCATGTTTGTACATTTGTAATTTGAAGCCTATAACTCTTTAACAAGATTTGTTAAAGAAAACTATGTTAGGCACAGAGGCGTAGCTAGGTGGGGGCAAGGAGGGACAGCTGTCAAGGGGCGCCAAATTAATGTTAATTTATTTTATTTTTAAATGCGAAAAGAAAATTATTAACTGAAAAGGTGTTAATATGTTCGACAACAACGTGGGGGCACCACAAACCATATCGGGAATGACCAATGTGGAACAGGAGTGCATGGGAAATCAGACAAATAATTTTTCGAAGCCAGTGTCCCATTTTTCATTTAGATGTGAATGGTCGCCAATGAAAGTGAAAGTTAAAAGGGCTGCTTTTTGGAGCTATTTATCATTTAGGAAACAAAAAAGTTTTTCTAATTCCCTTTAGGGGCGGCCCTAGGCCTCCAGGGGCACGAGGGGCTCAAAATCTTCAGTTGTCCCCGGGCGCTGAAAACCCTAGCTCTGGTTATGCATATTTATAAAGGAATAAAGTACTTGTCTATCACAGCACATATCAAGCAATTTTGACATCGTTAAGCAGCTATGACCGATCAACTAAAAAATTGCTTAACTAGCCCCGCGCAACCATATTCATTATTATTAGCGAACGAATGGATTTTTAAAAAGAAAATTAAGATGTTTATTTATTTTTATATCGCATTTATTAATTATTTTCAGGGTTAGCACAGTCCGGATCATGGGGTTGTTTCGACGAATTCAACAGAATAGAACTACCCGTTTTATCAGTAGCTGCCCAACAAATATCTATTATCCTGACGTGCAAAAAAGAGCGCAAAGAGAGCTTTATTTTCAGTGATGGGGACGTCATCAGGATGAATCCCGAATTTGGATTGTTCCTTACCATGGTAAGCTTGTTTTCTTTCAGCAAATAATAATAATAAGAATGATAATAATGCGTAAAGAAAGAAAAAATTTGAGTGAGAAATTTTCTGCGAATACAATCCTTCTTGCACTTCGTGCAAAGAAAAATTTCGAAAACCAATGAATAAATAAGAATGCGAATAAAAAGTGGAAAAACAATTGTGTACATTGCTAAGTAAAACGTCACTTCTTTTTCTTTCTTTATTTTTGCCAAAAATTCAGTGAGAGCGATAAATTTCTGATAACACCTTGTACCTAAAGGATAAGGAAAGCATTCGTGCGAAGAAATGAATATAATGCATAAAGTTTCGAACTAAGCAAACTTTTTCGAAAGATCTGGTTCATTCATATAATCGTAAGAGCGACAAAAAAAAGGTGAAAAACTTAAGCACACTTCATTAGTTGTTCATAATCCAAGTATACGCCCTCGTTGACTATCTACTTACTCGTTCGAATTTTTTATTCCATGATTAAAAATTTTTCTCACTCAGAAGACCGTGATACGTTGAATGCGTTACGACGTCCAATTGCAACAAATAAACCAGGGTTGAAAAAACCCGGACTTTTTCAGAAAAAACCCAATCCAGTGGGTTTTTTCGGGTTTAATTGGGCTTTTTCCGATTTTATTGAGTTTTTTCGGGCTTTATTGCGTTTTTTCAAAAATTTGAGGTTTTCTTTATTTTTATTTGTAAGGTTACCTACACATAATGGTATTAATTAAAGTGAAAAAGAATAAATATTATGTATTTCTTTTAAGAACATTTTATGTTTAAAAAAAAAAAAAATTTGAAAAAATAAAATAATTGTATTTTAAATATTAAAATACATTCCATTATGTCCTTTACACACCTTTATTCCTTATGTCCAAGGACATAATTCCATTATGTCCTTTACAACTATAAATTAACTTTTTAAAAGTCAATTACTTTGAACCTTGTTTATTGTACTTTTAGTGTTCAATAAAATCCCATCAAAGGGTTTAAGAAACAAGTTATTTTTAAGTCTAGTTAATTGCAATTATTTTATGTTTAAAGGTGTTTAAGCTAATTTCTTTCAAAATTACTGCAATCTCTTACATGCATCGATGCCGCGGACGTGCTACAGCACGTCAAACACTCGAATATTGGAGGTGGAAACGCAAAAAAAAAAAAAAAATTATTACACGTCCCCGGGATGCATAATTTTTAGCAATTTTCATTGCGGAAAAAAAATCAAGTCAAATATATAAAAAATCGATAGGCAAAAATATTTTTGTGCGTCCTTGACCAGCATTTTGTTCGATGCCATAGATTGTTTTCTTAAAATTAGTTTCTCTTAAAACATATCTATCATTTTGAATGAAATTCTGATATTTTCTTTCTTTTGGGCATTTGTTACTATACTTTTTTCAATAGAGAATTTTTTGTGGGAAAGAAATTTTATTTTGATTATGTAGAACAATTTCAAACCCATCTAGCATTTTTGAGTTTTTATCCATGATAAAAATATATTTGGTTTAAGTCGTTTTTTTTTTTTTCTTTCTGTTTACATAAGTGGAGTTCAATTTTGAGCATGAAGTTTGAAAAAACCCACCTGTAGGGTTTTTAAGTGGGTTCTTATTATTGAGTCAACCCTCAAAATTTTACACCCATGACATATAAGGTATATATTATGAAAGTATGTTATGTTTGGTAAAAATAGGTGTTTTTATTTGTTTACATAAGTAAAGTTCAATTTTGAAAAAATCCACCAGCAGGGTTTTTCAAGTGGGTTTTTATTTTTTATCCAATACTCAAAAATTTTAGACATTACATATAATGTATATATTATGAAAGCATGTGTTATGTTTGGTCGAAATCAGTATTTTTCTTTGTGGAGTGTTATAGTGGAGTTCAATTTTTAACAAGAATTTTGAAAAAACCCACCTGTGGGTTTTTCAAGTTGGTTTTTGTTTTTGAGCTAATCCTCAAAATTTTATATCCATGACATATAATGAATGTATTATGAAAGTATGTATAATATTTGGTCTAAATCAGTATTTTTATTAGTTTACTTAGGTAAAATATAATTTTAAGCAACAATTTTGAAAAAACCCGCTTGGGTTTTTTTGAAAAAACACGCCTGGGTTTTTTCGGGTTGGGCAAAATCGAACCAACCCTGAAATAAACCCTCCCTGTCTGTTTGATATCCATTGCAACTTAGGACAGATGCATTTGTGTTTTTCGTTCTTTTTAACCGACTTCACAAAGGAAGGAGGTTATACATTCGTATTGTATGTATGTCGTTTTTTGTTTTTGTTTGTTTGTCCACTCATAACTTCGCACCGGATGAACCGATTTTCATGATTTTTTTTTTTTTTTTCAATCGATCAGGGGTGGTTTTCCATAGGTCCCATACTTTCGTTTGACCATATTCGATAATTAGAACAAAAGTAATGGCCAGAAATGTAGTATTTTTATTGTATTTTCATCCATAACTTTTGACTAAATGAACCGATTTTGATGACTTTTCCTTTAATCGATAGAGGGTCGTCTAACACAAATATTGCAAATCAATTTGTCTACATTTGTTTTTTTAGAAAAAACGTTACGAGTGAAAAATAAGTATTTTTTATTTTAATTGGAAAGGCTTGGCTTGATTTTTCTTTGTTGGGAAATCTATTAATAAATATAAAAGCATTGTTAAAAACATGTTTGTTGTCATGGGCTATAATATTAAAAGAAATTACAGCAAGAGTTTGACTGAAGGCTTCTCTGTGGCAAAAATTAATCCAATCAGTTTGTTTGCTAAAATAGACTTCAAAAGGGAATTTATCATGCAAATGATTAGTTTTTAGTGTCATTAATTTAAAGAAGTTTTGCCCTTTGATATGGATTTTTTAAAAATAGAGTATTTATATACAAAATGTATTTACACTAAAAAGAATAAAATAAAATAATTTTTATAAAAAAACAGAACCGACTTCAAATTAAAAATTGCGCTAAAAAGTAAAAAAAAAATTCATTCTTTAAACAACATCAATGTGACTTTTAAACATAGTTTTAGAAGTCGGTGCAAAATTATGGGTCTAATTACCATTATACCATTTGCTACTTCATATTGGAACTGTTGCTAATTCTGCGGAAATATATATATTTGTAATTGATTCATGATTACAAAATATTTTATCTATCCTAATTTTGCACCGACTTCTAAAACTGTTTGAAAGTCACATCGATGTTGTTTAAAGAATGAATTTATTTTTTACTTTTTAGCGCAATTTTTAATTTGAAGTCGGTTCTGTTTTTTTATAAAAATTATTTCTTAAATTTAATTTTATTCTTTTTAGTGTGATTATATTTTATTCAAAAATGCAGGCAAGCAATATGGCACAAAACTTTTAAGCTCACATTCTAGTAATTATCAAAAACAGATCATCGTTCGATGGACCAAACAAACAAACAAAATCATTAGCACAAATGATAGGATCGTGGATTTTTGTCTCCTCGTGAAGTCGGTCAAATATGCAATTAAAGCAAACACACTGAATAAAGTTTTATTTATTACTAGCTGACATGCCCGGCGTTGCGCGGAATAAAATTGCATCATTCGCAGGCCAAGTGACGCATGTTCAAAATTCTGTTGTAAATTTATAGGGAAAAATTTTCTTAAAAAATTCAAGTAGGAGATGGGCAACAGTCCAAAAAAATCCTAGAAAGACAGTAAAATTCATTAAAAACCACGATTGCATTAAAACGAACAGCCTAGAAAAATTCCTTTTAGACCAAAAATAAGTCCATAAAAATCCACATTAAAATGCCAACAAAAGTTCGTAGAAATTGCCATTAGAGTAAGGGAAACAGTAAGTAAAATGCACATATGCAGCGGTATAATTGTGTCAAAATGATATCATGAGCCCATAAAAATCGCAATTAAAATATCGACCACAATACATCTAAAATTTCCCATCAGAAAAGGAGCAGTATTCTTGTCGCGGCCAGGTTCACGACATCAGGGCGCGTGATACGTAAAGTGGCATAGACAATAAAACACAAATTTTTTGGTTAACTAGATTAATTTATTCACTTATATAGATATTAACTTAGGCCCATGAGACTACTACTATTAAAAAGGGAAAGGAAATGTGCAGGGAACGAACCATGTCCGGATCCAACGGGCAGCACTTGTTGTGAATTTTAGTCCATATGTGTCGGTGGGCGATCCTTCCTCGTCCGGAAGCGAATGGTGATCATCATAGTCCTGCTTGCAGAAGAGGCCTGCCGCGCCTATTTTATAGACGGCAGATGTTGTCAATCAAAAATTGTACAGAAGGGGCCCATCTCTGTCTTGGAAGATGAAGTGGTTTCAGGGAAAAACTGATCACCTCTGTCAAGATCTGATGATGCTCTGATGCAGTTCTTATGCAACTCTGATGTTCTCTGATGATGTTTTCTGATGATGTTTTTGGTTTTAATTCACCAAAAGCCCCTTGCTGATTTGATGGGAGGTCTTGACCAATTCAGGCTTAATTGGCCTCCCATCTTTTCTTAGATTTCTCCCAACCAGGGCGCTTCCCGTCGGCCGTTGGCTGGCGAGTTTATCAGTGGGGCGGTACGAAGATCCACGCAATCAGAGCGTTTTGCTTCTGGTGTTCTCACGGTGTTGCTGCCTCCTCCGCCATCTTGAGTTATAAAATTTATATTTATCTTATCCCTCCAATGGGCCTTTGTTGGGAAAATCTCTTCAGCTATTGTTGGTCCAGACGGACTGTCGCCGCTGGTCGTAAAAATGCCTATTACATTGTAACCCCCCATCTTTCTGTTACGACAATTCTCTTTAAAAATGTCCATCAGATCCAGAACAACTCTCCCTGTATATTTCTGCTGCAATAAAGAAAACATTCTTTAAAGCCCTCCCCCTTTCAATAAAGACAAATATTCCTAAACATCCCTAATAGAGTAATGACATTAGTCCCCAAAAATATCTATTAAAATAAAGACGTCAGTAACTAAAAATAGAATACTAACCTTCAAGAGCTACTGTTCCTAAAATTACCCAGCAGTCTATCTTAAATTCCCCTTCAAAATAAGGACACCCGTTTCTAAAATTCCCGCTTGCAAAATCGTCAAAACATTTCCTGAAAATTTAATTGAATAGCACTTTCATAAAATTCGGATAAAAACGAAAGAAAGGAAAGCATTATTTCCAAAGGCAAATGCACATTTAAATTAGAAAATGTTTAGTACTGAACCAATTCTGACGAAGTGAAATTTAAGTTGATAGAAAGAAGTAACTAAATTCTGCCCAAATGGCGCCAAATAGACAGTACAAAAATTAACTAAATGTTGGAAAATAAATCACTTAGGGTAAAATATGGAATCAATAATCGCTACGTAAAATAGTTAAAATGATGCAGAAGATCGCCAAGCATTTCTCAAATACGCCATGATCCTATATTGTAAATCACGTATTGAATTAAATGAGAACAATATTATTAATAAGGATTATTGGGCGCAGTTTGGAAAAGTAACGAAGCGTAAAATAATGTATTGAGAATAATTAACAGGATGGTGGGCGAGTAAAATGTTATCACCACTTGGCGAAATTTTAAATTTCATCAAAAATAAGTGATATCGAAGACCTTCCAACCTAGTTTTTATCGAAGAAATGAATATTAAATCGTCAAAAAAGAAAGAAGAATTAACATTTAAAATCGCATGCAGTTAATAATCCACAAAATATCCAGAAAAATGAAAAGAATTTTTAGAATTTGTTTCGTTGATAAAGCGGACACTCTACCATAAGAAATAATGTTTCACGCAATTGTTCAACTGCTACTATACTATTAAATCGCCAAAAAAGGAAGGAGAGTCAACCTCAAGGTATAGTAATTAAAACTCGTCTGCAGTTCTACAAAATATGTATAAAAATGAAATGAATTTTTAGAATTTGTTTCGCTCATAAAACGACATGAATAAAGATAAAATAGCATTTTTTCAAGCTTGCGTTAACAGAAATCATCCAGTTGGCGACAAAAGTACTATTTATTTTGGCGAAAACACGCAAATTGAGCAGATAAATTCAGAGGTAAGCCTTGCATTAAAGTTCGAAAACTACTTCAAATGAATATTGCGCGTGCTCTATTTGTTTTACGAATTTCAGAAAGAGATCATCTTGTGCAGTTTTTTACGGGCAAGAAGAACAAATTCGAATTTTAGGAAAAACGCTTCTAGGTGCACGAGGACCTGACCCAAGGTACCTGTAACCAAAATTTCGTAGTTCTGGACCGCTCCATCTCGCCAGGAGGCGATCGACAGACAGACACACACACACACACACACACAAACTTTCAGTTTTATTTATATAGATGGGGAAGTCTTCATTCGAACTCCTATTATAATTACGATTAAATGTTACTACTTTATAGGAAGCAGTTATTTTAATGAGTTTCATGTTTGACAATTTATTCCTTCCTTGCACGAAGGAAAGTAGGTATTGTATTCACGAAATATTTTCTACTCGAATTTCAACATAAATGTCCTTTTTAATTCTCCATTAATCACTTTTAATTAGGTTTTCATGAAATTTATACGTACGTACGCATCAGGAACCGAAAAATACAGTTGCCATCCCAGAATCCATTTTGACAAGTTCTGTACGTCTGCATGAGCTGTACATCTAGTAACTAATCCATCGTTTTGGATGCAATCTGATGTTGCAAAAGGGGTTTTTACTCCCCCCCCCCCCGCTTTTACAAAATCGATGTGATCGATGATGATGAGGTCGTTTTCTGTAGCAATAGCGCACTGTTTATACGTTTCTCGTTTATATGCTTTGCATTTTCAACGGTCCCGGCAAAATCCCACACAAATTAACGTTAAATAATTTCATTTATCCGTTCCCTGAAACTGCTAATTTTATTTATACTCCCCCTCCCCCCAAATTAATATACAGAAAGAAAATGCACATTTCAACCTCAGACTCTAAGCTAGCGACTGTGCAGTTTCAGAAATGGTATGTGACCTTCACGCATACCTGCCTAATAATCCCGGTAGCGCCTTATGAAACCAGGGTTTGCGCCAGAAGAAAATTCTGGTCAGTTTTTGGACCCTTCAAATTTTTAAAAAATCAAAACGGACCGTTCACAAAATTCTGAGCTACCAAATAGTACTTAAAAATATAAATATTTATTAAATAAGCAGCAAATAACCATAAAATGTTTTGTTTCTGTATGTTTGAGTTTTGAACTTTCACAAAATTATGCGATTTTTCACAAAAATCTTTTTAAATTTCACAAACACCGGACAATGTAAAAAATTCTGAATCGACCCCTGGAAACCATCTCCCATTCGGCACAGGTGGCGAGATAGATTTTTGGCGAGAAAGTTCGTAAAGGCGAGGATGGACCAACGAAACTCTTTTGAAGCCAATAACATTTCTCCCCTTTCTCTCTTTTGTCTGCGTGAATTTCTACTCATAACTTTTTGAAAACAAATAGGGCAAACGAAAATAACAGGATCTAAGTTGGAGAACTCTATTTATAGATTTAAAAAATAGAATAACTCTAATCTATATTTCCCAATGAGAAATTATGGGTAAACAAGGAAGGAGTGGGGATCATTTGGTACGAATTGATGATCATCACTTTTTTGAAATTAGCTAAATATGAATAAACTGTACTACTCCAAAAACATAGGTTGTAAGTTGTTATTCAACACTTAATTTTTTTCCAAGTTTCTTCTACTAGTGTGTGGGCAGTAAAACTACTTCTTACTGATCCCCCCCCCCCCCCCCACCACACACACTCAAGTTAATGCCTTTTTTTCTTTTTAGATTAAGCAATACATCAACTCCATCAATCTTTGATGCAATAAATATTTTACTCCTTTTAACGAAATTAATTCAATATATCAATAGTTTTCAAAGTAATTTAAATTTAATAATTAATTTGAGCATTTTAAACAACCTCAATACATAAAAATAATTGTGAAAAACTACCTAAAGAATTAATTGCCAAAAATATTCCATAAAGAAAAAAAAAGGAACATTTGCAATGAGATTCATCTGAAATATCAAAAGACATTTAATTCTAATTTCATACAAAAAGTTGACAAATAACCTTCCAAACTTTCCAATTGCAATTGCCCTGGTATTGTGCTGTATTCACGTCTGTGGCCCTGTTTGAAATCTGAGAAAACTTTCTTGCTTCAAATGATATAGGTTTAAAAATAATTATGAATTTTGCCCTTCCTATTTTAAAGTTCTAAAAAATAATAATGGTGCTCATTCACTGTAGCACTGGCGTAGGTAAGAAGGGTTTTGGGAATACCCCCCCCCCCCCTGAAATGGTGAAGATTGTCTAGAATTTGACCATTTTTTCCTACAAAACAATGAAATTAGCTCACTTTTCCCGAAGACCCCCCCCCCCCCCCAAATCCTTGTCTATAGCTACGCCACTGCACTGTAATATCAGTCAGTATGTTCGTGTTACACAAGAACCTACACCAGAAAATTCCTACATATTTTTAAATTGTTCTCAAAAAGCTACATAAATAGTGCCTCCTTTCTTAGATAATTTAATTAATGTGTAAAAGGATTTTACAGAATTTGAAACTAATAAACTGGCCCTATCTCATTAGAGATTTCTAGTTTCAACCAAAACGAATATGCATCATTACCAATAAACAAAAGAAAGCTTTATCAATTAATGAGTTAAAATATAAATAAATCATGAAATATAAATTTAAGAATACCACTTACTAACTAAAAAAAGTAGGGTGGGGAATGACATAATTGCATTACAAATATTTTTTACAATCCTAGAAGAATAATTTTTGAAAAATATAATAAATAAAGGAACCAACTTGTAATAAATTAAAACTAAATTAAAAAACAATATAACTGAACCCCACCCACCCACCCACCCAGAGTTCAGTACCATCATCCTATATACTTGGAAGCTGGGAGATGTTTAAAAAATGGATAAAATTTAGGTCTCAAACATCAGAGTTGGATATCCTTCAAAATCATTATCCCGGTAAGAATACGATTGGAGTTAATTCCTAAATATATGACCAAGTATATATTCCTAAATAAGTATCCAAGACAAATTCCTAAAATAGGGACTTTTCTGCAAAATCCTGGACATTTGGCAGCCATGCTTGTGATTGATTTAATTAAAAAGTTATTTCTTTACTAGTCGCCAAATATCATTCAGTTTCATGTGAACAAATTTCTTGCTATAAACAATAAATTCTCAGCCACAATATTTTGATTTTTGACATCTAGTAAACACAATGTGCGGTACACTTAAAAGATTAAATCCAATCATTCCAGTAACAATTGCTTTTGCTGAAAGGAGAATAACAATTTTACAGCACTTTTGTGACTTTCTTTCAACTAAAGATCTTAGAATTTTAGGGATCATTCATAAATGATGTCACGGATTCGTGAAATTGTGACAAGGAGAGGGGGTAACAAGTGTGACATTATACATTATGCAACATAGCATGACATGTGACAAAGGGGGGAGGGATCTGCTGAAATGTGACATATTGTGACAAAGGGGGGAAGGGGGTCAAATATATGAGAAAACAGAGTGACATCATTTATGAACAGCCCCTTACTTGAAAAAGAGGATAATTATGGCATCATATCAAAATGAGAAGTATTTATCAGTTACTGCACAGTTGATATTTTCTCATTTTTATCATGAACATTGATTCTATTATAAGATGTAATTATTAAATAAAATGTACCACAGACCAGCAGTACACATTTTATTTGGGTACACATTTTATATGAATCTAATTTTTGTTTCAATTGAAGTGACAATTAATGTGAATGTCACATCTAGATAAGCAGTTCCTAAATGGTTTGCATGAAAGCATCTGTGATACATTACCTTGATATATAATATCATAAATATCTGATATATTGATATTTATACAAATATCCTAATATTTTCCAATGCTGTAATTAATTTGTAAATTAATTTTGTTATTAAAATCATAATACATCACTGTTGTTCAGTTTTATTGGATTTTAAATGCATTTTTATGTGTTTCTTTGGGTTTTATTTTGATCTCATTTGTTTATGTAAAATTTTTATGCTTTTCATTCACTTCAGTGATTTCACATTTCATGGTCTCAAACTCGGCATTTACGAGAAAGACCCGTCTCTATATTATATTAGGATATAGAATATTATGTATTCAGATCTGCCAACTGTCAATTTTTCATTCTTCGAGGTTAAAACAATATAAAACTACTTTCCCTTAACTTTATTATCGGCATTCAAATGTGATAAGAGATTTCTCCAGTGCTACTTCGATCTACTTATTTTGTATGTACTTTAATGTTAAGTAAAGTAAAATGTAATAAACAGCATTTATTTATGCCAAAGGAGTCAATAAACAATATTAACTGTAAATGCTGGAATGTAGCTTGAACACCCAAATCATTTAGATGCATTACTAATTTACGAAATCCATAACGTTTGAAAAACTCAATGTTGAGTGTTAGAAAAAAATTTGCTCAAAAAAGAATGAACCAATATTGTAAAAAATATTTAATCTCTGTAAATACCAACTTTTTAATATAATATCACAACAAAATAAATTCAATAATAAATAAGTATTCAACAGGAAAAATTTGATTTTTGTTGACTTGTATGTAAAAATTGTAACCAATATTTCTTTAACATATAAAACATTTTGGGAGTTTAAATTTTAATAAACAAAATTGTCTATACATGTATCTGTATGTCTGGATACTCATTTAAATATTATGTATTTTATAAACAGTCAAAGAAATAAGTAGCAAGTACAAAAAATATAAAATTGTCAATCCCTGATTTTTGGTTCATATCATTATAATTTTACATTAGATAATTACTTTACCTTATTGATAATTTTCTCATATCTTGATTTAATAAAAATGAGTTAGTCATTTTCATGTATGCAAGTACATATCAATATTCCAGGCTTGATACAAAAAATAGGTATCATAAGAAATATGCATAACTTTTTTAAAAAAATAAGCATTAGACAGGAAGAAGATGACATAAATACGTAGAAATAAATAATACTTTAGCTTGATATAAATACTTTATCACAAAATTTAATCTTAACATGACAATTTAAAAAAAAAAGGGAAGAGAAATACTGATTTCCAAAACTAAAAGAAACTGTTGTACAAAAAATAAGAATGATTTGATTATCCATTTCAAATATTATAAAAGGGAAAAATAGTTAATCGCCGTGAAACTGATTACAAATATATCAATATACATAATTTGCAATACTAAAAAATATTAATAAAATATATGCATACCTAGAAGTAATATTTTTACTTATTAGTAATGCTCCTTTTAGATTATTTATTGTCCTATATGTAGGAGTTTAATACAACGGCGGCATTCAACCAACACCTGTATGAATTTATGCTTATAAAATAAAATTAAACTGCTGAAATAAATTTTGAAATTCACCAAAGTCACTTTCTCACTACTGCCTACCCGAATAGATATTGTACATAAATGAGTAATATTTTTCACTTCACATCGTTTTCAGTTTTTTCAGTAAAGAAAGGATGCTGAGCGAATGCAGTGTATTCATCTCGATCTAAGTTCTCTTCTGCAATTTTAATATCGTTCTTGATTTCTGCAATCAAATCGTCGACTGACAAGAAGTCTCTCTCGGGCCTGATGTGACCTAGTACAACTAATTTCAAATTAGCACCATAAAAGTCACCTTCAAAATCATGGAGGATATGAGTTTCTAAAGATTTCTTATCATTTTGGTAATAAGGATTCCAACCAATACTTAAAACGGCCTTATATACAGGCCCGCTGCTGACATTGGCAAAACCAAAATAGATGCCACAATCCAACTCTTTAGGTAAGTTGTCAATCACCTGATGACTAAAATTCGCTGTGGGGATTCCCAATTCTTTGCTGCCACGACCGAATCCTTTGCAAACTTTTCCTTCAACGAAAAAGGGGAGCACATTGATGTATTTGTTAGAAACAGTTGAAAACATTTTTGAAACACGTACGAAAAAGTTCATAGGTGAAACAAATATCAATGCAGTAGCTAACAGATGAGATTTTTGGTTACCGACACTTTACTTCTATTCTGTGTTAGAATCTGTCAAATAATTTGAGAATGAAGAACAACAATGATATTCTTTTACACGCTCCAGTTGAAATGGAGGTTAACGTATTAACACCCGCACATATATATTTCGCCAACAACATTACAAAATCTGATTACATCACGTGTAATCAGTTGTAGGTCTGTCTGCTAAATAGATGGCGCCACATAACAGAGCAGAACTAAAGCTGCTGCCAGTCACGCAAGAGGAAAAAAGGGCGAAAAATCGATAGAGAGAGAAGTTATTTTGGAGAATGCGTCGATTAACATTGAGTTCAATAAAACGTAGAGAAAGGAAGGCAATGCTACGATTGTGCAACTTTGTTTTTTTAATGCCTTGTCCCCCAAACACTTTCACTACTTGGGGACGCAGAAAGTTCCCAAATTTAAAAATTTTAAACCAAAGTTAAATCTAAAGTTTCCAAATTTAAAATCGCTCGAAATTGCTTCTAGATTTGCAATTTAGAACTTTTAAATAGAACTTTGTAAAATTTTAGATAATACTATGGCAATTATCAAAATGTTGCTGTAGTGTTACTATTTCTAATATGCAATGAACTATGAAAATATGCATACATTATGTAGAAAATATGTTTGGACACACTTTGAAATATATTAATGAGAGTAGGTTTTTATGATAGAAGTGTATATGTATTAGTTTGTTTATGTTCCCAAAACTTTTTCTAGCGTCGCCAAATTGTCTTTGGATTTGGGGACACATCTCAAATTGATGCTCGTAAATATGATCACTTTATGGAACGATGAGGGTTGGATAAGCCCACGTTGGCGAATAATGGTTGAGTGGAAGTGCATAGGGTACCTGGGTACCCAGAATTGAAAAAATATCGCATTTTCGTGAACTTTATAATTTCACTGCTGCCAGCGCCTGCTCATCCCCGATGAGTTTGGACTTCAAATGCGTGATCTTCGTTTCGGCTCGAGCATAGGCGTAACTAGGGTTGGTGAAAGGGGGGGGGGGTCACCCTAAAAATGTACAGACTGAACGCCAAAGAAGTGTAAAAGAGTTGAAAATTTACTAGTCATAAGTGCTTGTCTCTTAAGATATACATGTACTCCATGCTTATTTCAGGCATCTCCCGGGGGGGGGGGGAGCTACATCCTCGGAGCAAGTCAACTTCCCCCCCCCCCCCGGCAAAAAAATTCAGATCACAAGCTTTAAAAAATGAAAGAAAAGAGAAATTACGCTTTTAAGACACTTTACTTTCAGAAACACTTTCAGGGAAAGGACATTGAACACTATCACGAGCGACACCAAAAGTAACTTAAAAGATATAAGGCTTTATTTTTAAAAAAATTGCGGGGGGAGAGTAACCAAACTCCTTTCTGTTTCCTCTAACATCACCAAAGTATCCCGAAACTGCATTGCTAGGAAGATTTCAAAAAGCTTCCTGGGGAGAGCCCTCGAACCCTTGCCTCTAGAGTTCAGGGCCGGCGCTAGCACGAATGGCGCCCTGAGGCAAAAAACTTTTTTCCGCCCCTACTATATATTATGAAGGAATAGAGAAAAAAAATGATGGATACATATTTGAATTATATATATTTTAACTTTCAAAATGCTGAAGGAAAACAATCGCTGCTCAGAAATCACTACTGAATAAGGAAAAATAAAAAACAGAAGAAGCAATATATTGCGTTTTGCTCGTCATAAAATAGAGAAGACAATTTCTAGAACTGCAAACACTTATAAAGCGCCCCCTCCGAATGCATTGAAGCCGCCTGTCGCTGTGGAAAAGATAAGGATAATGTGCAAAACAAGAAATTGTTTGTTATTTAAAACGATGCAGTCAATATTTATCGCCAATATGCGCCCCTAAGAATGACGCGCTCTGAGGCGGGCTCCTCACCGCCTCAGCCTAGCGCCGGCCCTGAGAGTTATAGACTAAGCATTATAGATGTAAAACCAGTTACAGAAATTTAAGTTGCAGAAGCCCCAAATACCCACTCCTCTAACTTCACCAAAGATCTAAACATACATCTACTATATATATACATCAAAAAGCTATCATATATGTAAAAAAATTCATATTAACATCATTTCTAGTCATATATATCTATATATATGTATATATAAAGGGTATGGTTTTGAAGCATACACTGCCCTTCCTAATTCTTAACATGCTCCCCCTGCTCCGGAGCCAAGGCAGAATCCAGAATTTTTTTCGGGGGGGGGGGGGGGGGCAGACTTCGACACACTTATGTTAAGCAAAGTTTCAGGGAGGAATAATATGATAAATATGCAAAAGATCCCCGTTCCCCTCTGGATTCGGCCTTGATTCACAAAAACATTAAACATTCATTACTAGATCTTAATTCAAACGCAATAGAAAATTCAACATTTAGCGCTAAGCAATCTTCCATGTCCAGCCATTCATAATATTGAAACTGGGAAAAAGTGGAATTTTAGAGAAAAAAATCCAAATTCCCCTACAAAAATGCTCATCCTCACAATAAATTTCTAAAAATTTTGTTAAATTTGTAATAAAACATACCTCAGAAGTGGAAGCGTCTGAATCAATTTTTTTTTGCTTTTTAGATGACGAACTGTCCATCGCTGGAGTGAAAACATTATTATGTATCGAAAATAATTAAAAATTTAGCTAAAATATAAATAATACTTGATTGTAAATTAAAATGCAGCATTAAACCGTAGCAGCGAGATTGGAAACGTTGAACGGATGATTTCCAGAGTCGGTAATGCAATCAGTGATGGACCATAATAAGAGAAAAAAAACATTTAAAATATAAGAGATGAGATAACATCTGTAAATGAGAATGCACTGGAAATACAGTTCATCAGTTTTCTAATCGGCTCATCTACAAAAAAGATTTTATCTTAATGGGTGTTTGGACAGGAAGTCATAAATAAATACAAACTGCTCTTTAAAAGTTGCTTGATGAGCATCCGTTGGCTAGGGATCCTTCATTTTCAGGCCCCGGCGCCTTCCCAAATTGCTGCCTTTGGGTATAAAAGACATCAAGAAGGAAAGAAAACCCTCTGGAGTGATTGAAAGGATCTCTGTTTGTCTGTGTGTGGTACGGTGATTGAAGCCGCCTTTCGCTGTAACCCCCCCCCCCCCCAAGGTGATAAGGGTGATGATTATAACCAGATGAAAAGTCCTCTTTATTATGAGCTGCATACTTTGGTCATGATCTCAACCCTTCAGAGAAAGAGGAAATAAAATCATATGCATATGTGTTTAATTTTCTTAGGGGAAAAAAATATGTGCTTTGCAAGGCCGTAGCCAGAAGTTTTTTTGTGTGCCTAAATAAGTAAATACCCAATGGGGGGCGGGGTTGAACCCCCAACCCCCCCCCCCTCCCCTGGTTACGCCTATGGGCTCAAGAGTTTTTGAATGAATATATCAAAATGCGGGGCGGACTGGCCCACATGGATATACGGGAACAATTCCCGATACGCCCTTTCATCTAGACGCCCTCAGAAAAAAAAAGAAGAAGAAGAACCGGCCTCTGCGACACTTTGCCCATCCCCAACAATTGTAAAGAGAAATAAAATGAAGTTATCTGCCTTTAATCGAAGAAATCTTGCATTAAAAAAGCTAAATGGCTTTCAAAGATGGTAAGGCTATACAAAGACAATGTTTTCCATGCAAGCTTTTTGCTCACCAAGCAATCACCTCTCTTTTCAAAGCCTCCCTTTAAACAGCATTGAAAAAAATTTCAAGGATCTATCCAAACTGATAAGGAGTTGACGGTAGGTGAGGTTCTAGTGGGCGTGATGAGCAGGGGCGTAGCTAGGTGGTGGCAAGGAGGGACAGCTGTCCCCGGACGCAGCGTCAAGGGGCGACAAATTAATGTTAATTTATTTTATTTTTAAATGCGAAAAGAAAACTATTTGAACTGATGAGATGTGAATATGATCGACAAAAGCGCAACCATATCGGGAATGACCAATGTAGACAGACAAACAATTTAGATAAAATAATCTAGTATAAATGTTAATAATGTAGAAATCAAACAAATAATTTTACGAAGCCAGTGTCCCATTTTTCCCTTAAAAGTGAACGGTCGCTAATTAAAATGAAAGCTCTAAGGGCTGCTTTTTAGAGCTATTTATCTTTTAGGAAGCATAAAAGTTTTTAAAATTCTTTTTAGGGGCTCCCCTAGGGCCTCCAGGGGCGCAAAATCATCAGTTGTCCCCGGGCGCTGAAACCCTAGCTACGCCTCTGGTGATGAAAAGGGGGAAAACATGGAGGATGCTAGTTTGTCATGTCAAATAGGTATTAATAGTCTTCGTGGACGAGGGTTTTTTTAGAGAGGAGGAGGCAGATACATGGCCGGCAAATTGGATATCATAACTTTTTACGGCAGAGGGTTTTGTATGAAAGGTTTATTTTTGCGGATAAGAGTTTGAGGTTTTCTTGGCGGGCAAATTTTTACAGCTTTTTTGAGGAGTTCTATTTACACTCGACTTAAGGCAGATCGCTGACTATTCGTAATTACTTCATGTTTGTTCAAATATGATTTTTAACGGTACTGCTTAAAACAAATTTTGAGCTCCTGTAAGAATGCGTCGATTTTTCAATAACATACGAAATAATAAAGTTTTGGAAAGAAATATTTGATTAAAAAATTATATGCTTCGTCGGGTATGTAAGAGTAGAAGATTGATGCCGATCGGAATTTTCTCATGCCCCCAGGCATGTCGGGCAATATAATTTTTGAACCCTGGTACGAGTGTGGCTTGAAAAATGAGCTTAATTTGTTACTCTGAGTTATTGGATCTCACTTGAATTGAAAAATTCAAAAATGCCGATTGCAGCTATTTGCAGACTGGCAAAATGAGCTGCCGTTAAAGTGAGCTTCGGACACAGGTGAAATCGTGTGATCGGCCGTATCAAAAATGCCTTCAAATATTCATGATTTCTTTTCTTCCTTTCAAGGTTCAACTCACTTGCACATGAATATAAATTTCTGAGTTGTATATGCGCTTAATTTATCTTTTTTTACTCAATGATTTTGTGAATCTGGCATCAGTTATATAAGTAAAAAATATCGATTTTATGCGACTTTACCGACTGAACGAAATTAGCGGCTATGACTGAAAAATGGGGGGAAATGATTTCAAGGGACAGTGCCAGGGCCAGAGGAAAAGAGGAAGGCTGTTAAAAGATGGGTAAAAGACGTTAAAAATCTAAATGTCTGAAACTGGAAGGATAAAGCGAAAGTCAGGGGGCTTTGGAGGAAAATTGTTAGAGAGGCCATAGTCCATCATGGGCTGTAATGCCAGGGACTTAGACTGAAAAATGTCATGTTATTTTAAATTATTCTAATTTCTAATGTTATTCTAAATTTCATTAAAAAGTAAGAAGAAATGTACATTTTTAAGCATGGTGACCTTTTCTATTTTTTTAGTGGTAACCTTTAAAATTTCGAAGTACTAAACATGTCGACTCCAGTTGATTTTGTCGACTGGACGATGTTGCTACCGCCCCCCCCCCCTTTTTACGACCCTCCTTTTGAGCTCTTCTTTTTATGTAAAAAGCCTCTTTTCAGAGTTTTTCTCTCGAACGTTTATATAGAGTGTGATAAATTTGAGTACAAAATTTAAAATTAATGAATTAATATCTTTCGTTTACACTTTGGGGTCCGTATATGAGAAATTAGCCAATAATGATGCAAAATTTTAAAGTTTAGGAAATTTTCATATTTTCTACTCTTTTCCCCAGCGAGGAAGAAGTTGGACATGGTAGGAGAAACGTACATTCAAAGTTAAAAAAAAATCCATGAATAACTTTCGATACCACTTGGAGATTCAAATTTACGAAATCATGTAACAGTAATAATAAGTGCATTTCAAATTTTGTACACATGATTCCTATTATTTTCGCCAACCACCGGTTCGGAAAGGCTGTTCTATAGTAATTAATTTAGAGTTTCTAAAGAACATTAATAAAGTTCTAATATTTCAATTTAATACGCTTGGAAAGCTCTTATTAACTACAACTCCCGAAGACATTTTTTCATGCATTAACGCAAATTAAATAAAAAATATTGTAAAAAAAATTTACTTTCATAAATTTAAAAATTTATGATTATACAAATTGCAGCGAGAATTTCCTCCTTGGAAGATTTTCGCTCGTGATATACCAATGAAGATTAAAGTTTGCTCTTTGGTTAAAGTCACCTCCATGAATAATACCACGTAAGTTAAAAGAAACGTATTCCGCGGCAACCTTCAGCAATATTCAATGAGTATTGCTGAAGGTTTCCGCGGAATACGTTTCTGCTACGCTAGCATTGCCTTTGTTTAAATATATAATCAAAGTAAGTTATAAAATTAACTGATAATAGTAATCAATAAATATCGTAAGATACTTTTTTTTCAGAAATAGAAACAGTTATTCCAACTGCAGAACTTTAATATTGGAAAACATACTACGAATGATACTAGTGTATCAGGCAAACTATGCAGTTAGTTTTTTTTTCTTTTTTTGTGCCATTGTAATATAGAAATGTAGTGTGTGAAGTAACAAACTGACGTACGTGTTGTTTATTTGCAACATGAATTCTTGATAGACTGTTGTAAAAACGATGGCAAACAAATTTGTAATGTGTTGTAAATCAGTAAATGTTAAGATTATGTTCTTCAAAAATTTGATGTATTCAAAACCGGCTGTGCAAACGGGAGAAAAAGCGCAAACACAACTCGTTCGCCTGCCCCCGTAATACAATTTGTGTCAGTTCATATCAAATGCTTTTTTTTTTTTTTCCGAATATTACGGATACTAGTAGTCTCCCAGTGGTCCAAACTCGCCCGCACTTCATTAAATATTTAACGTTATTGTCGTACTTTAGTCAAAGAGTACACTAACTAAGAGTACTGCAACTCAAAACAATTATATGCAATGACTATAGAAGTGTATTTCTGTAGTCTTTGCATATAATTTGAATTTTGTTCTACGACCTCCGTTGCGAACGTGGGTTTGACATCTAGTTTCCCTGATTCACACACATACAAACATCTATGAATAAATCTTTGTCTTTCTTCTTTCAGAACCCAGGGTATGCGGGGCGACAGGAGTTACCTGAAAATCTGAAAATTCAGTTTCGGACTGTTGCCATGATGGTTCCAGACAGACAGATCATTATCCGAGTAAAATTGGCGAGTTGTGGCTTTATCGAAAACATCACCTTAGCAAGAAAATTTTACACTTTATACAAGCTGTGTGAAGAGCAGTTATCGAAGCAGGTATGCTTTCCCTTTTGGTTCCAAGCAAACTTCCGACGTATTAGTATACCTATTTTTAAATGACAATAAATAAATCTACGTACATTTGGTAGAACATTTTATTTAATCATCCTACAGCGGAATTTCGCAAAGTGTGGTCCGCGGTGCTTGCTTGCTAAAAATGTCAAAATAAGTAAAAATAATTGCAGTCCTGTCAACCACAACGTAGTAGCTAAATAGCATCGATATATAACTACAATTTGTTATATATTCTCGAGTAGCTAAATAGCATCGACATATACGTAAATTAGTTGTATATTCTCCAATTTATTTTAGCAGTTCTCCCCAAAATCTGGGATCTAATCAAATCCAAGAAACTTCACTCATCCCATTGATTAAGATCTCAAGACTGAAGATACGAGTACATCACTGACATAATGATTTGTGAAAGGAGGCCTGCTGAATATTGCGCAATAAAAGTATTTTTGAAAGAAAAAAAATAGAACCGACTTCAAATAAAAAATTGTCCTAAAAAGTGAAAAATAAATTCATTCTCTGAATAACATCGGTATACTGTAATAAAAAATAATTTCACGTTAAGAAAGCGCACATAAGTATTAAAATGCAGACATATGTTTCGGGACTGCTTGGAATCCCTTTTTCAATGCGACAGGGAGCTTCTAGATGCAAAACAAATGCTTATTTGTGCTTTCTTAACGTGAAATTATTTTTTATTACAGTTTACTTGCACAAAGTTAAATTATTATTATAACATCGGTATACCTTTTTAACATAGTTTTAGAAGTCGGCGCAAAATTATAACAGTCTAATTACTATATTTCAACATATGTTACTTTACATTGAAACTGTTGCAAACTCTGGGCCATTTATATTTCTAATTGATTAATGATTACAATTACAAAAAAATGAATCTATCATAATTTTGCCCCTACTTCAAAAATTGTGTTTAAAAGTTGTATCGATGTAAATTAAAGAATTAAGTTATTTTTCCTTTTTGAGTGCAGTTTTTAATTTAAAGTCGGCTCTACATTTTTTTTTTTTTTCAAAAATATTTTAATTTTATTCTTTTTACCGTAAATGCATTTTTTATATGAATACGCTTTTTGAAAAATAATAATAAACATATCCAATAGCCCACCCACTTTGAGTGACTGTCCCTGAAAAAGAATAATTTGTGTGAGAAATTGCGTTTTGGAATTGAATTTTAAAAAGTAAAGAACAGACTTCAAATTCATTCAGCCTTAAAACAGACTGAATGAATTTAATTTTTGTTTCAGAAAAGCGTTCACTCAAACTCTTATTATAATTGCTTTAAAATATTACTGCTTAATGGCAACAAACTCTTTTTAACAATGAGTTTTATATTTATTACCTAATAATTTACTCAACAAAGAAATATCAAGGCAAGCCTTTCCAATATTAAAAGAAAAATACTTTCTTTTTATTCATAACGTTCTTTCTAAAGGACATTTATAGTCAAATCGATATATTTGAGTGATACCACCATCGATTAACGAAAAATCATCAGAATCAGTTCATTGAGTCAAAAGTTATGGATGAAAAAACAAAAAACAAAAAAAAAAAAGACTACATTTATGCCCATAATTTTTTTTTCTAGTTATCGAATATGGTTAAACAAAGGTACGGGACATATGGGAAACCACCCTCGATCGATTAAGAAGAGAACCATGAAAATTGGTTACTCCGGTAAGAAGTTATGGATGTACCAAAAAAAAAAAAAAAGGTAAAAAAAGAAAAAGAAAAAATGACATACATGCGGTATGAATGTATAACCTCCTCCTTTGTGAAGTCGGTTAAAAAATGAAGTAAAATAGTAAAATTTAATTAAATTAGTAGGGGTTTATTTGATATTTTTATAATTCTTTGTTAAATCTAAGAAAAATGATCTCGCAAAGTAGGTACTTTCAAAACTGAAATTTCTTTCGTTTGAGATCCAGAGCTAAATAAGATTTCAAATATCACACTAAAATGTCGACTATTAGAGTAGTTTATTAGATTTTCTCTTCTGCGATGTCGGATTAGTTGTTTGTGAACTTAATTTTGAGTCAATAAATAAGTACAGCAAAACCCCTCTATAGCGGACACCACCGGGATAACATATTTGTCCGTAATAGAGAGGTGTCCGCAAAAGAGAGCGTTATTTAGGCTCAACGGCTTTGCTACCAGTTAATTTAAAACTATCCGCCTAAGAGTTCGTATTTGAGGGGTCTCCGTTAGAAGGAGTTTTGCTGTATTATGTTTATAGCCACACGCCGCAATGATCATTTATACCTATGTTGTTTATTACATGTCTCTATATTGAGATGTTTTTTTGCGGATGGTACTGGTTTTTATGCTACTGTTCCTGATAGCTCTAAGTATGCATCAGCATAGTGAAATTTTGCGACTTATTTGGGCAAGAAGTAAAAGCTGAATTCTGGAATCGAAATATTGTCATAAAAAAAGTAAACTATAAACTCCAAAAGGGAAATCCGTTTCGTGGACTAAAACCTAGACGAAATAGAAAACCCTAATTATCTAATATTGCCTACATGATGAGCTATACTATATGTTATGTATCCTTTCAATATAGAGAATCATACGCTAACTTTAGAGCTTAATGCGGCTATAAACACGTGTATAAATAATCCCACTTTTTTGAACGAAAATTTGATTTAAAAATGAGACGAGAGGCTTATACTAGGGTCAAATGATTAAAAAAAAAAGCAAAGTTTGATCCGCAAAATAAATATCTAACATATTAGGTTTTTGTATTTTAAAAGCAAAAGATTGCGAATAATATTAGGTACTACAGGGTGCGGCAGCATAATTTACTTTTGTAAAATGCGCGCGTGTCAGGCTATAAATGTTAATGCGGGACGGGAGTGATCTCATTCTAGAGGGATGGTTCTAAAGTTTTGTTCCCAACTTTGGTCAGTCACCATCATGCCTAGAAACAGTGAGGAGCGTACGCTTTTCGTCGAAACCTACTTTTCGAACGAATGTTCCGTAATTTGGGTGACTAGCACGCTCCCCCGATTTGAACCCCTTATGGTTTTTTCTTGTAGGGTTTTTTGAAATCCCACCTTTATGCAAACCGTTCAAGAACCCCACAGCTCCTAAAATCCAACACCTGAGCTGAAACTGCAAACACACCCGCTGTATGTAGGTAAGGATTGTGACAATCGCCAGAAATCGACTCTCAATGTAGGGGTGAATGGGGGCGTTACCTACCTTATTTGATTTTCACAACTGCGTAAAACAAAACTTTAGACGTATATCTACATCAGTTAAAAAAATTAAAAAATTATGATTCATAAAACAGTTTTCATTGCGCTTTGAGAAAAGGAAGTTATATTGCCGCACCCTGTACAAACACTATTCCATTATCTTTTGTCAATACTATTTGTCAAATGTATGTAAGCTATATTTTCAAAGTGAGGGGGTAGAACATGAATTTTGTACTCTCATAACCGTTACTACTACATATATTTCGAACGAAACGAGTTTTAAAATAAACTAGGTGTTGACTTTCTGTGACACCCAAGCTTCATTAAACATCACAATTCATAATAATAAAGGAATTTTGTGCACAAGCAAACTTAAAAAATTGCACGTTATTTATAACACAAATGAGCGTTAAAATGCAGACATGTGTGTCGGGATTGCTTGGAATCCCGAAACATATGTCTGCATTTTAATGCTCATATGTGCTATAAATAACGTGCATTTTTTAAAGTTTATCACAATTCATGCCACTCTTCTTGTTATACGTTTCCACTCTGAAAAAAAAAAAAAAAACACGACTTCCATAATGTATGAACGTGAAGTTTATTTCTGAATTCAATATATATGTTTTTTCTTGTTCTTTTGCAGGTTCATTACGATTTTGGACTTCGAAACATTCTGTCCGTTTTAAGGACTCTGGGTGCAATAAAATGCTCAAACTTCACGGATTCGGAGAGTGCTATTGTAATGAGGGTTTTGAAAGATATGAATCTATCTAAATTGGTGAGAACCCCGAATTATTCTTGCAATTACTATATATATATATATATATATATATGTATACATATTTAACCATTTTTGTATCGCAACTGTTATTTCCCTAGATAATCCAATAATGATTGAATGAAGTATAAAAGGATAAAAGTAAATTCTAATGCACTTTGTGCAAACATTGACTATTTCAGAGGTTAATAGCCAATACGTTTTGAGTTAAATGATACTATGAAGAACAAGATTTTGAGTACGCAAATTGTTAGAACGATATGATACATGAAAATCGCTTCCGAGAAAGAATTAAATTCTAAAATTTGCATTGAGACTTCAATTATAATACTAATTTTTTGCTTCTTTTTCTCATGATGGTTAAGTGCGTTTTACGGAGCAACAAGCTACGGTACTTGTAATTGGGTTCAGGGTTCAGTACGTTTCATTTTTCACTTAGTAGAAATCATAAAGAGCATTGAAATAGTTAACTGTTGCTATTCACTTCTTTTGTTTTTATATACTCATTATCTTCATCTGCATTTTTACATACAAAATTAAAACGTTATCACCAACACAAGGCTATAAACAACCGAAGCAATATAGAAAAGTACTTGGTTATTTTAGAATACTACTTTTGGCATCAAAATTTGTTAACCCCTCAAGCTAATTTTTGAGAGCGAGCGTTTTAAAATACCTACTAGAGGGAATAGAGTAATACACACCACTGGTAATTGCAATGCTTATGTAGAATTGGGTAGTAATTCTACTTTTCATAAAACAAATATCGTTTGTAAAGATTTATCATCATTTAAGAACTCCGTATTCTTTTCTTATAATTAAGTTTATATATTTGAAAGATACAAAACGAAACTCAAAGCCATAGCTCCATAGCTCTTTTGCTTTTTTTCTGAAAGAGTTTAAGTTCTTTTGTGTCGAACACTTTAAAAATTTTCTATATTTTTCGTTTTTTAGACGTGCTCATCGGGTAAAGGGAGGGCGGTAGGGATTTATGGAAGATTTTTAGGGAGCTCCGTAGCTTTTTTGGGGGGCGGGGATGGGGGTTGACATTGCTCTGAGTGGAGTGGGAATCCCTGGTTTGGATCGCTAAAGTTTTGCAAATTAAGACAAGATTAATATTTCGGCATTCTTATAGGTGTATGGTTAGCTCTCTTTGTTTCTAGATAATGCCACAGAATTCCTCTATAACTGCATTATTAACATTGGATCTGTAATGCCATCTAGGAACAAATTGATTAACTTCACAGGTAGATTGTTTTTAATAAAAAAATTCTAATAAAAAATTAACTAATATAGTTAAAAACTGAACTTTGAAAAATCGACATCTGAATAATCAGCTTTATATTAACACTAGATTTGCCAGACGAGTCATTTTGACTGTTTCGAAGCTTCCATTTTGCGTAATTTGTTACTAATTATAGTGCAACTTTCAATTGTATTGGCTTTTTCCAATACCCGGTAAGTAGGACAAGTTAATTATGACTGAAAATTTTATTATAATTAGTAGCAACTTGGTGTAAAATGAAAATTTAGAAATGGTTGAAAACGGCCTGTTAAATTTAGTATTGAGCTGAAGATTTTGACAAATGTAATTTTTAGAAAAATATGATGTATGAGAACGTTGTACTAAAACGATTTTGAATTGTATATTTCACAATGATCACTTTGCAGAAATCTCAAACGAAATTTAGAGAGTTGGCTCTTACAATCATTGCTTTTATTTTTATGGAATCATTTTTCACTTTTGCCCTGAAATTAAGTCAGCTATCACTAACGCAGTACTAAAAACAAATGTAAAAAAAGCGATTTTAAGCATTTTAACTACTATAACAATACTTCTAATAAGTTGTTTCGCTGGGAATAAATTTTTTTAATAAATTTTAATTGGTTTAATTAGGCATTTGCTTGCAATCATTTAACACGAAATCAAAGAAACAAATACCTAACTGCAATCCTTGACTGCGAAAACTTTAATTTGTCTGTCAGAAACAATTTTTTTTTTTTTTTTAATTTTACTTTTACGAAGGGAATGAGCTAAAAAAAGTGTATTCGATTCCAAGTGTGATATCTTACCTTAACCTTTTCTAAGGTCTATTCTTATTAAGGAAATGAGTTTTCCGAGGGGCTGAGGGATTAGCCGCACAAAGTGTCTACGCACTCACTCTCGCGACTGACTTCCTACCCCCAAGTGAAAATTGTCCAGAGTCCCCACATAAAGTCATGTAGCAGTGGGACAACATGTGTCCCAGCCCCTGTGTAAAGGTCAATGATAAGTTCGAAAGAAGCATCCAGTATTTTATTTCAGCCCCAACAGAGCCAATAGAAATGCTTCCTGAAAAAAGATGCACAACTAGGATGATGCAGCAAAATTGTTGCCCTTACGCTATTGCCTCTAAGTTGGGCTAAATTTTCACTTTGGGTTAAAATATTCAGGATTCAGAAAGATACTGTATTCTAAAAAATGAACAATATTAGTTAGTTGCATAGTGATTTTAATAAGAAATTATTTGATCCGATTTAGATAGATGAGAACGAACCTTTATTCCTGTCGTTGTTGAATGATCTGTTTCCTGGTATTCGGGACCACAAAAAAGGGGACACTGCCCTTGATGACGCCATTGAACAACAAGTAAAAGACAACGGTCTAGTATCGTATTCAGCATGGAAAGTAAAGCTTTTGCAGGTAAGAGCAAAATATTGTACTGTTTGTTCTCGAAAGCCGCGACTACCAGCCGGGAACAATTCCATTTGTCGAAGGGGTGTTATGATGAAACTAGTTTTGGAAGCTTTATTTTAGTCAAGTATTTTTTGATTTTCTCGACATTGAATTAATCTATTTCTCATTTGAGTATTTAGTACAAACAGAAAAGAAAAAGAACGGAGCTAGTTTGTTATTCTTCGCAAAAAGTAAACATATACTCATTTTTATTTCTTCTATTACCCCTATTTCGATGAAATTGAAGCAGCCCTGACGCAAGCTTAAAACAAAGGAAGGTTTCGGCTTTGAAAAACAGACAGTAGACGTCAGCATGTAGAGGTTTTTCTTATCTGTAATTAGTTTTTCATTAAACTACACTGTTTTGTTTCTTTCCTTTGTGGCAACATCTTTCACCTAGTTTTTTTTATTTCGCCACCAGATCTATCATAAAAATCCACTAAAGCTTCAACAAGCGAGTTGCTTGTACACGTGCTTGCTCGAAATTGTTTAGATATAACTTATTATGTCCTGTTATATAATGTTTTCATTTCGTGCAATATTTAAAAGTGTTCTCAAATTAAAATCTTAGGCTCCAGTCAGTTTTTCATGCTACATTTGAAAATTTTAATTAGAGAACTGAGTGAATTATGTACCTCAGAACTGAGTGAATTATGTACCTCAGAACTGAGTGGATTATGTACCTCAGAACTGAGTGAAATATGTACCTCTTTCCTTTCTTTAATTTCGATTTGTTTGTTTGAGGGGGGAGGGGTTCATTTGTTTTTCAGTTTAATTCACGAGGCTCGGTGCGAGAACCTCTTATAAATTATGTCACTTTAGTTTTTTTACTCTGATATGGTACAAAAACGAACAATAATGAATGCGAATAGGTTCATGAAGTAAAGTTCCTGTAAGGTTTTATGTAGCCAATCCATACAAAAATGCTGCGAATCCCAAGGGATACACTGTTAGAAATTTCATCATGAAATTACGGTTAAATGACCGGCAGAAGTCTGTCCATCTAATTCACCGTTAAATTTACGGTTTGGAACATTTTTCTATCCTCACGGGATCTAACCATTTCCAATCAACTTGGTTAAAAAGCCGTAAATACGGTTTATAACCGGTAATACGGTTTATATACGGTATTGTATTTACGGTTTTATAACCATTTAAAAAAATGGTTTCACAAGAAAATTTTCACCGTTTTCGAACCATTTCGAGGCGTGGAAACCGTAAACGAAGCTTGATGGAATCGAACCCGGGTCTGCAGGAACACCAACCTCGCTCGCTAGCCATTCGGCCACCTAAACCACGGGAAGCGGCCGTTTATTTATCAATAAATCTTCTTTCCCAACAGGCAAACTGAGTTAAAATTGAGAATTCAGTTTTTGATTGGATCTAAAGTCATTTTTAGTATAAATTTACTGTATATTGGCGAAAATCATTTTATTTGCTGCAAAAATTAAAGTAAAAACAAGCTTCATCAGCTCAAATTATGGGTTCGCTCATTCGCAAACAGTCCGAGAATCCGATGTCTCCAATTTTTGATTTACGTGTGTATGTGTTTCTATTTAGTAACTACTGCTTAAGCCACTTTTTTTCTTCTCTTTTTATATACACATGCAGATTTTAACTGATAAATCGGTATTCCTATTTTAAAACAACGTACGACCGGTAAGGTTTCGCAATCAAGATGGACGCCCGATTCTTATTGAGCTCTTGAAAATTACGGTTAGTTAAACGTTCTTCAGGATAAACAGAGAATAAACGATTTTTTTCGCAATCAGCGGTTTGAGTACCATATTTTTAATGGTTATTCAACTGTTGTAATTTAATATGGTAAAATAACAATCAAATAAATGGTTATTTTACTATTTTCTTACGGAAATTTTTAACAGTGTAGTTTATCGCTCACAAAGGCGTATTGGTCAGTCATGCGAAATGTAAAAAATATTTCAATATACACCTTATCTCGAAAAATAAGTAACAAACAGTAGCATTAACATACTTCGACAAGAAGAAAGGTTATACTGCTGCAAAATTTGCACACGTATCTTACACAGAAATTCGAAAGCAGTTCCGCAATAATATATCTGCATAACCACCCATAGGGTTGTGTAGTACGATGGATACACGAAAAAAATTGGTCTTTAGTTGCCAGCCATATTGATGATCAGTAATACCAAAGATAAAATCATTAATTTTTGATGTATTTTAAATTGTTTTATGTATCTGTATAGGCAGTAAAATATTTTTAGTACGTCAACTTAGTTAACTCAGTTACTTATCAAAATTTCATTATGATTGCTTATTTCTAAATAGGATAAATGAGCAATTATAATCAACTTTTGATACGTAAATAAGTTAACGAGCTTCATCTACTAACAAAATATCATATTTGTTTTAGACAGAGACATACAAAAAATTTAAATACATCAAAAAATGAATACTTTTCAAGTCTGGCGTTAACGAACACCAACAATGATGGCAACTATGCAGCCACATTTTTAGTGTATAAAATAGGTTCATTTCAGCAGTTGGTGTTATGTCAGGAGTAAAGAAAAATATAGCAGTTATCTGGTATGAATCGTTGTCGAGCCTGCAGCTCCAGTACTGGTGGTCATACGCTATACTGATAAATGTTTGCGTCCGAAATATTAGTTTTAGCACAAATGAAGTACATTATTGTGCATTTGTGGCTGCTTTCCTCTGTTATTCTGCCTGCGTCTTTGGCTGTTCAACAACCTGTGAAAATTTCATTGCGTTTGAAAGAGTTGTTTTCATTTTATTACCATTATTCGGCTGCTTATTTTTTGAAATAGAGTGCATAATTAAAGAGAAGAAAATATATAACTTTTTTATGATACGTACATTATTTCTCCTATATAGAATTTACATAGATACCAGAATTTGCTTCACAATTTATTGAAAAAAATAAATAAATAAAATGTTTCCTTAACTCATTGAAAGAGATTTATTTTGACCAATACAAGTCCAAAAACTCATGAATACATTTCAACTTTCAGCTATACGAAACTCAACTAGTTCGACACGGAATCGTCACTCTGGGGCCCACTGGCGCAGGTAAGAGCACTTGCATTAGGGGACTGATGGGCGCTCTGACCTTGATGGGAAAACCGCACAAAGAGATGCGGATGAACCCTAAGGCCATCACTACACCACAGATGTTTGGACGGTTGGACGTGGCGACTGATGACTGGACGGATGGAATATTCTCTGCGCTCTGGAGGAAGACGCTCAAGATGAAAAAAGGTGAGAGGAGCATTAGTGTTTCAAACACTCGAAGAAAAATTTGTCACAGTGTTATAACAAATAATGATGGCGATTCAACGAACCGCTTTTATGCACGAAGCATAAAATTTCTCCCTCGTTGACTTCTTCGGCACGCGGTGGTTCATTGTTTGCATCAGAAATTCTTTTTTCTCAGATGAAGTGTTGTTACGCCAACCCTTATCGATTCTTGACCTCGAGTTAATACTATCTTAGTGGTTTGTCACCTAAATGCTGGAAAAATGTCGGGTTTCGAGAACTAGCAATACGATTTGGAGCTACGACTTTTGCAGATAAAATTCTTTTACAATAAAAATCAAACCTTTCGCGAGACTCTAAAGTATAATGTGAAGAACAAAGTAACAAGGAATGGATCACATTAACAATTGCATTTTGTTGGTTACAGTCTTACATCCTTATTGTACGTAAAAAGTCAGTTTTCATTTTAAAACAGCTGAGAATTTGAACGGACAGAAAGAATTATTAATAACCATGTTAAAAAGAATTTAATTTTTCAGGGGAATATGTCTGGGTTGTTCTTGACGGCCCAGTTGATGCTATCTGGATCGAAAATTTAAATTCTGTACTTGATGATAACAAGACTTTAACCTTAGCCAATGGTGATCGAATACCTATGTCGCCTTGCTGCAAGATCATGTTCGAAGTGCACAACTTGGAGAATGCGTCCCATGCAACCGTATCCAGGAATGGGATGGTCTACATGAGCTCTTCGTGTTTGCCATGGAAACCTATATTAATAGTTTGTATACTTTTTTTTCTTTAATGGTTTGTATGCTTAGTTATTTATAGTTTCCTCATTCAATTCCAATAGGAGTGTCCAGTAACGTATCCTTAATTTATTTTCATGTCGGATGTTTCCTACGAGGCATTTATTAGTGTAGGTTTTCAATTGCTTCTCTTAAATATCGGAATTTCGGAGGGGATTCCTCCCAATATAATCGCCTTCTGTGATACGCCCATGGATGCTCCTATTAACAATGACACAGGTTACGTAACGCTTTACGCATCATTTTGTAAGCACTTTACTGCCCATAATCTCTTAAAAATACACATAATAAATCTTGAATTCATTAATAATAATAAAAAAAAAACATTTCAGGTTTACTGGTTGTTAAGTACCTTCTACCGGGCTTAAGAGCGCTGCGCACCCTGTGAATCCATAATTGGTATCAGGTATGAAAAAACACAAGAGACTAACTTAAAGGGTTCACTTCACCGGATCACTCCTTCGTTGGCATAAACTGTTATAAACGATCAATTTTGCAAATGTTTATGCAGTATAACTTTGTTTCAATCCATTGTGATTATTCAGAATGTAATAAAATGCCGCAGGGCAGTAAACACTTTTATTTTATGAACAGTTACATCATGGCTTGTTGTGCTATCAATGTTTAAAATCGCTGTAAATCTACGGAAACTTTATTTTAAAAATAAATCTTTTCAATTACTTGGCGTGAAACCCATAAAGGTATCTCTACTCATCTCAGGAGAATTTTGCGAATTTTTAAGGAAGATGCTTTTTATTACGATAATTCGTGAAAGTTAGTGTTGGTAATCATGCCATCACGGCTTTTCTGCGTCAAAAGTTTGAACATCCGAACCCGCATTAAGCAGATGTGTGTTAAAGTTACTAAAAGTAATATACATTTTACCTTAGATTTCACCTCAAAAATGAATTCCTGGGACGCTAACTAGTCTTGGTGCATGCATTGTGATATGTATGATTCATGAAGGGATTTGCCTGTGTAATAATTTAAATCTATACACATTCATAAATATATTCGAGAAAATCAGGAAAAGGGTTGAAAGGAATAGCTCTGTTTCTTTCAGTACTCTGAAAATCGTTGAACTCTAAGAGGAAAAATTGCGAAAACTACCAGTTTAAATATTTAATATTACTTATTTAAATAAAATAATTCCGTTGTAAAATTTCCTTGCAGTTATTTTATTTTTATCCAAAAAAAAATAAGAAATAAAAAATGAAAGAACTCTTTTTCTTTAAAAGCTTACCAACTCTAAATCATTTCCTGATATTCTTATTCACATTCGGAAAGCTTTCGGTTGTTTCCTGTGTTCACCTCAGGTATTACATCGGCAAATTGAAGATTAACCGGACTGATTCTATTTTTAAAACATATTGAAACCTTAATCTTATTTACTCAAATTTAATAAACGAGTACCTCTCATAATTCAGATAAAATATTTTTGAAAACTTAGAGGTATGAAAACATGCGCTGTTTATCCTATGTTCGTTTTCATTTATTTATTTATTTATTTATTTTTAATTTGAAATTCGAAGTTGCTCAAAGCTCCTGAAAAAAGTCAATTTTTTTGTGTTTAATAGACTTTTAAAGCAGTTAGTTTTCCAGTTTGCAAGAGATCACTGGACTTCACTGGTAGCATTCAAAACTAAAATTTTAATGAAATTCTTTGTTGAACGATGGAGGGAAGGGGGTTTTGTTTTATGGAGTGGATTTTCTCCTCTCTAAACTTACGAAAAAGAAAGAAAAAACAATAACGCAGATTATTTTCGTATTGATTTTATAAAGTATTCGGAATTGTTCAATAATTTTTGGACTCATATTTAAAATGTAAAATAATTTTACTCCTAAAGTATCATTTTATTTCAGGCTTGGCTGAATAAACTTCCAAAATTACTCTCTCGGGCAATTATTCAACTCTTTGAGCGGAATTTCGAAGCCATTCTGAATTGGTCGATGGAAAATTTAGTCTTCCGAATGAAAATCCTTCCTTGCATGATCATCAATCAGGTAATTAATAAAAATCAGTGCCTTATTATGCAGTGACGGCATTCTCTTTATTAAGCAAATTATTTTCCTTCAATTTAGATGATCAAGCTTCTAAAAGGTCTGCTACCCAAAGAAGAAAAAGATTTAGATGTGCTGTCGGCAATCTTGCAGAGAAGTTACGTATTCTGTTTGATGTGGAGCATTGGAGCTTTTCTAGAAATACCGGATAGAAACAAGTTTCAACAATACTTGATGGAATATAAAGATTATTTCATCGATCTGCCTGTACTCGAAAGTCCCGAAGACACCATTTTTGACTATAACGTTGATTCCAAAGGTACTCTTCAATTGAAATTCCTTTTTCAATTTAAGTTTTTCAAGCCGGACTTCATAATCACGTGAACATTATTGGGTGTTTCGGTTCATTACACTGTCAAAAATCTGAATTTTCAGAGTGTTTTTTGACTGATTTTAACGGAAAATTTCCGTAGTGCTTCAATACATGGCTTTTCCTTAAAAAAACGGAAATATTACGTCTTGAAAATACGAGAACGGAACTTTTCCTTTTTACGGTTGTTGTATTTTCCCAACCTGATTTGGATTAACGGAGAAAAAAGAAATGAAACTTCTGTCAAATCTCGTCAAAATATTATCAGAAACGGAATATTTCCGGCAACTCTGCTGCCGTACTTTTTCCGTTCTTTTCATTAGATTTTTTTTACAGTGTAGCCAAGAGCCACATATAATCAAAGCGTTATAGCATATTATCCGAGAAATTCATTTGTTAGTAAATGGGAGAAAGGAGTAATATGGGTATAGAGAGGAGCTTTTCACACATATCGATATTGTGTCTTTTTCCTACTGGATTTTTCATCTTGTAAAACCGAATAAAAGGAACCATTCGATACACTGACGATGCATTATTAAAGACAAATATTCAGGCAAGATTTTTGTCTCCATTTGGTGGGTAAGTAACCTATTTGCGAACAATGTCAATATTTGCTAGCAGCCTCTGAAGTTGACAATAAAAGGACTGCTTCGAAGGGCTGTTTGGTGTCTGAACTCAGATTAAGACTTAGACCGTTTTTATGTTGCGCATCGTTTGACAGGCACCTAGAAATTAAACACAAAACTTATTTTCATGTTTTCAGGTGAATGGCAACACTGGAAATTGATGGTCGAAGATTACACATATGACCCCCATGGAGGTGTAGAATATTTATCTATTCTCGTTCCCAATATCGACATAGTTAGAACGGATTTCCTGATCCACACCATTGCTAAGCAAGGAGAAGTAAGTATACAAACTTTTTTTTTGAGGACGTGACGAATTAAAACTTACAGACTAAGCATGAAAAAAAACTAAACCAGGACTTTGGAGATGATTAAAAATTCCAAAAATTGTTTTATAAGCATGTCACCTCCAAGTTTGTTCTATTTCCTCTTTTTCTGTCTTGTTTGTATGCATAATTTTTAAAACTTTGGATATTTAGTTAATGTAGTAAACTAGTTATGTGTCCAATTCTCTCCATCAATTGTTTCACAATATTTAAATTATAACGTGTTCAAATTTCTATGCTCTTTATTGTAAAGTCAATTAATATCATTATTATTTAAAGAAAAGAATGTACTTCTAAAGATTGAGAAAATGTTTTCTCAGTAAATTCTCTTCGAAAAGAATTTGTAAGCTATATTCATGACCCAAACTTCATTATTATTATTATAGTTATTGTTATTATAGTTATTATTATTATTATTATTATTATTATTGCTAGTATTATTGTTATTAGTGTTGAATGCATGACATTTTACTCACTCAAAACTGCCGGAAAACTATACTGAGATCGGTAGATATCTTTAGCTTAACTATTTTACACAAAATCATTTTATTACTGCTTTGAGTATCAATCACGAATTTTGTGGTTCGTTATCAGCTCTAAAAACTAAATGAATATTAAAACAAACTTAAACTGAAATAAAGTTTTATGTCATTTTATACTATTGTTACATCTGTGTAGCGATATTATGTTATGATCACGTGAGGATCATTTAAGAGAGGGAGAGACTATTCCCCCCCTCTCGGGGGTTGGCTTTGTGTAGAAAAATATATGTTCTTTCCTATAACATCTACTGAGAAATCACATTTTGACCCCTTACCCCATAAAAAGCCGAACTACCAGTCCTGGTTACGATATTAATGTAAATTTTTTGCTTAAAAAAATCCTGATTGTCCCCATAGCTGCCATTGCCTAGGATCACATAACTTTTAAGACTACTCTTATAAAGCGAGCTCTGGAATCATGAGCAAATATAAAGTAATCATCTTCCTATTTTTCGCAGCCTGTAATGTTGCTTGGTGAACCTGGGACGGCGAAAACGGTGATGTTGAAATCATATACAGTCAAATTGAATCCTGAGACGCACATCAGCAAAAGTTTCAATTTTTCTTCAGCTACAACACCTTTTCAGTTTCAGGTACGTGAATTATTTACTAAGCAATTAACCTTAATTTAGGCAATATTAAACGATTTCTTTGTTTACAGAAAACCATAGAGAGTTACATTGAGAAAAGAGCCGGAAACATGTACGGCCCTGCGGCTGGGAAAAACTTGACGATCATCATTGATGACATCAACATGCCCTGCATCAACCAATGGGGAGACCAGGTATCACACATTCCTTCTTCAATTTTGTATTACTTCCTGTTTTTAATGCTGATGGGTTTCGCCTTGATTACGTCAATCCATCAGTCTTAAAAACTGACAAGTCAGGGCAAAAAGTACCTGTTCCATGTTACACTTCAAGTGGTGGAAACATTACACTGTTAGAAATTTCATCATGAAATTACGGTTAAATGACCGGCAGCAGTCTGTCCATCTAATTCACCGTTAAATTTACGGTTTGGAACATTTTTCTATCTTTACGGGGCCTAACCATTTCCAATTAACTTGGTTAAAAAGCCGTAAATACAAAAGTTTACGGTTTTATTACCATTTAAAAATGCTTTCAAAACAAAATTTTCACCGTTTTTGAACCATTTCAAGGCGTAGAAACCATAAACGAAGCTCGCAGGACTCGAACCCCCAATGCGTGGTGTACTAGTCTTGCTTTCTATCCACTCGGCCACCGTCATCACGTAAAGCGGACGATTAGTTATCAATAAATCTTCTTTTCCAACAGGCAAACAGCCTTAAAATTGAGATTTCAGTTTTTGATTGGATTCAAATTTATTTTTGGTCTAAATTTACTGTATATTGACGAAAATCATTTTATTTGCTGCAAAAATTAAAATACAAACAAGCTTCAGCAGCTCAAATTATGGGTTCGCTCATTCGCAAACAGTTTGGGAATGAGATGTCTCCAATTTCTGATTTACGTGTGTATGTGTTTCTATTTAGTATCCACTGCTTAAGCCACTTTTTTCTTCTTCTTTTTTTATATACACATGCAGATTTTAACTGATAAATCCGTATTCCTATTTTAAAACAACGTACAACCGGTAAGGTTTCGCAACCAAGATGGACGCCCGATTCTTATTGAGCGCTTGAAAATTACGGTTAGTTAAACGTTCTTCAGGATAAACAGAGAATAAACGATTTTTTTCGCAATCAGCTGTTTGAGTACCATCTTTTTAATGGTTATTCAACTGTTGTAATTAAATATGGTAAAATAACAATGAAATAAATGGTTATTTTACTATTTTCCTACGGAAATTTTTAACAGTGGATATTTCACTTTAATTTACGGTTTTGCAGAGAGATATACATGATATACCCGGCTCTATAAAAAGAGAAATTCCCACAAGTACAAACAATTGTTTAAAAATGTGTTCTACATGACAATAGGTATGTTTCTATTGAAATTAGATTTTTGCACAGTAACTACCATATCATCCCGAATACCAACCCAACCGCTTTTAAATATGACGCACACCTTAATTATTACGGGTGCAATTTTTGGTAAAGAAAATACACTATTTTTGTTTTTTGAAACGTTTTATTTAACTTCTGCTTGGAAGATAAAAACATCTCCAAAATAACCACATAAAAATCGAACATCTTACAGCAATGTAAGAAACAATTTTCTGTACATGCAAAGGCCCCTTACCCGATATGTAGAAGAAAAAAGTAATACTGTATAGCACAATATTAAATCCTCTATTAAGTCCCGAATTCCCAAATGTATTTATATAGCATATTTTTGGGGGTAAAAGGTGCGTGTGGTGTTTGGAATAATATGATAGAGTCGAAAATTGATGAATTATTTGCTATGCAACACCTTTAAAGTTATCAACATTATCGGTCCATATCAGCATGTTCTGCGAAGAAGAATGTCCCATTTCAAACGAATACTCAAAACATAAGAACATCACCATGTTATTAGAAAGACAGAACATAAAAGAATGCTATCTGATAAATAAGCAAGTAACTATACAAAACGCTGGAGTACATTTTTAAATAAAAGAACTTTCTATTGCACAATTAGAATTAAGAATAAAAACAATAGTTCTTTTTAAGTAATTAAAAAACACTAATAATAACAAAATAATGATAATAATAAATTTATGTTACCAGATATGTTACCCAATGTTATCTCTATGCATGTCTTTCGTTTTTGTGGTTTAAATGATTTAATTCGTATCCTAGTTTATAATCTGATGTACCCTTTGAATATTAGCCTTTTTTATTAGGGAACCCGACGCTTGATACATGTGTCAAAATAGCCGAAATCGTATCTTTACCTTGCTTAGTAACATTGATTGATGTATTTAAATATAATTTAATCAACAAATGACACCATGTTTCAAAAATAAAATCATACTGATATCTTATTGTACTAGATTTGGTTTAAATTTGTCAAAAAACATTGCAACATAAGAGATTAAAACCGCATAACTTTTTTATTATTTCAGGTGACAAATGAAATTGTACGACAGACAATCGAAATGGGGGGATTCTATTGTCTGGAACGACCAGGAGAATTCATAAAATTAGCAGACATTCAGTACCTATCCGCTATGTGCCAACCGGGAGGAGGTAGAAACGAAATACCAGAAAGACTCAAGCGACATTTTGCCATCTTCAATTGCTGCCTGCCGGCAGATCCATCCATAGACAAGATATTCGGTAGGTTATAACCATTGGTTGGAATCTTAGTCATTTCTGCGACATGTGTTTTCATCAACTACTAATATGTTTTGTTGAAAGCTTTGTTTAATTTTTCTGCAAAGGAAGTTCACTTCCATACCGAAACCCAGTATTCGAAGAAATTTGAACCGCAATCAATGGACTTCTTTAACGACTTTTACCTTATGCAGTAAACTTTTAACTTAGCTGTTATTGGTCAAAAAATTCTTCTTAGAAATCCGCGAATAGCCATTGATAGGTCTCGATGAAGTGCTTGCGTTCCTGATTGGCTTTGCTGGCTCTCCTTTGAGTTCATTCCTCCTTTGGAGAAGCCTGCTGGGCGGGCTATCGCAGGCGAAACGGTAGCGAGAAACATTCCGGGCGGAACACTGCCTACACACAAGCTTGAAAAATAGTACAGTGTACAGTACAACCTTGTCTATCCAGACTGACTGGGACCAAAGGCAGTTCGGATAGTCGAAAATCCGGGTAGTATGGGCAAGAAGCAAAACAAATCCTTAAATAAGCAGGCTTACCGTTTACTGCGATTTAAAGAAAACACAGTAAGACACACAGAAGTCATAAAACTTTATTCAGAAATCATTAAAAAAAAACATTATTGTGTATGCTTATTTTTAGTCGTTTGCATTTTTATCGTCGTATTGATTTCAGCAATTTAGAGTCCTCAATTATTTTAATTTTAGCAAATTTTAGAGTTCGTGTAAGAAAAATCTCTTAAAATATGATTTAACAAATCAGCACTTTATATTTTAATTGAAAATCATTGCCTAATCTCTCTCATTATCTTTCTTCAACATTAAATTTTAAAAAGTCTACAAATTTGAACCGGAGATCTGCATGAACGAGGGCCGAATAAAGTAGGTTGTGTACTGTAGTATTACTGACGCTATCCGAGAAAACTTTAGGTTTTTAAAGGGTTTTTAGCTTTGGGCATTCCAGATAACCTAAAATTTTTAGGTATATAGGACGCACAAAAATTATAACAAAATGATTTTTCAACTTCTCGGGTAATCCAAAAACCAGTTAAACCTTTAAAGGTCCCTTTTTTTGTAGTATCGGTATATTAAAATACTTTTCGAATTTTGATTGGTTTCAAAAAAGAAATTCATATAGGACATTAAATAAGATTAACATGATTTTACTTCCACCCCTTTGAGGGGGGTTTGACAAGATTCTACCAATCCGAAAGGGTAAAGTAGCTTACTAGAAACATCTATAACTTGATGAACTTGGTAGGAAACATACTTCCCACCGCCTTAGAAAGGGTTAATCCGCAAACGGATAATCTAAAGTTAAAATTTATGTGTAATGTATAATGTTAAGATGTTTATGTTTTGTTATGTACTTTTGAAAAAAAAAAACCAAAACAAACCCTCTTCTAAATATGCAACGGTATTACATTTGTGTCACAAATACATGCGTTTAGGTAGCATCGTACGTGGCGCCATCTGTGAGAAGCAAGGATATTCAGCTGAAGTGGTTTCATTGGCCGAAAAGTTGGTTCCACTTACTCGAAAATTGTGGTATTTGACGAAGGTGAGTGCGAACTTACTAATAATTACTTTTAAAAAATACGAATTTAAAATTTTTAAAATACGAATTGTTTTTAATAATATTGGAGCTTCGCATTTTATCAAAAATTTGCAAACTTGAATAAAAGTTAATACGAAGTAACAACTCAATGAATTCTAAGCAAAACATGTGTTAAAAAATCTTTCATACACAAAAACCAAAAATTAATCGAATTCACGTGGTGAAACTAAGCAGCTTACTCCGTACTACATAACATTTAATAATTAAAAGTATACAGAAGGGAAAAAAGAAATAATTAAAAAAAAAGAAAAAAAAAAAGGATTTTTAAAAAAATCCCCAGGGTGCGAGTTATTTAATTTTAGATTTCCGAGTGAACCTATTCCTTCCTAACTTTTTATACAATTTCAATTCGGGATAGAAAAGTAAATATATCCATGCGTCGTAGGTATTCATAATGGAGTTAGGTATTGTATCCTTAATATCCATAATATATCCTTTATATTAATTATCTTTTTTTGCTCAAATGGGAAAGCGTTTAAGGAGGAAGAGAAACTAAGCAATCCTGCAAAACACTGACTAAAACTCTCAGTAGAACTAATTTCTTGGGCAAAAAAAAAAAAAAAATTAAAGAAAAAAAACTTTCAATCTTAAAACGTTGCATTATTTAATCACAATATTTGCGGCGGATATGTTCATTAGAAATTAGCGAAAAATAATGAAAAGGAGCGAAGTTTAGATTTTTTTTTTTAATATTCATGCGGCAACAAAATTTTTATTTTAAATGCAGCTCTAAGATTGTTGTTGGCAATGGCTATTTTGAACTCTCACATTTACTCAACGCATTTCGGGAATGTCCGAAGAAGTTGGTAAAGAATGACCTTCATTTCAGCGTCTTGCATTTTTCATTTGAAATTGGTGCATACATATTTATATGTAATTCGTAATGAAATTGAATGGTAAAAATGGAAAAATTTATATTTGATGAACTAAAATTTATTTGCACATTACAAGTCATGATCTCTATTTCGCACATTTATTGCATTTTTTGGTCCCCTCCGACAAAAACCCTCCTTAACGCGATGGATAGTTTTGTATGTTCTTCCTTTACATTTACATTATATTTACGTACCACTTTTTCAAACCGATACCCGACCCGCTGAAGACCCATCATGTACACTTGAGGATACGTGCATGTAAAATCCGTGGACCTGAAGTCCCGAGGCAATTCCAAGGGTACCGGAGGGCGGAGATTTTCCCTTTCCTTCACTCTTAGGTCAAAAAAGGAAGGGGGACGCATTTATGGTGGCGCCATCTGGTGTCATCCAAGTACATAATGAGCCAAGTCGTGCTTCTACCTTTGTGGTGCTCATCTATAAACGGAAGGCGCTCTTTACTGCCTTAATTCCTAGTCGCTCTGCGAAGGGGAGCTTGGATATGCAAGTGGCATTAGTAACAACAACAACAACAACAAACTTTTTCAATCAGATTTCAGATTTAAAAATAAATTAGTAAATAAATTAATTAAAAGCTTCACATTTATGGGTTTTTACATTTAAGCAGAATTACCTCAATTCTTTTTACTTAGGTGTACTAAACAAGTAAGTAAAAAATATAGAAAGCTACGTTTCGGCGAAATTTATGCAAAATAAATGGAACACTTCACGCACGAAAATTCTAAAGTTGCCTTATTTGGAAATGTATGTCCAGTTGTACGAAAAAACCGTTTTTTCGTAAGTCCCCAGTAAAGACTGTACACTCAATTGTCAACTGTATTATATACATGAATATAAAAAAAAATAATTTGTAAAGTTTAGTCTGTGTGGGCTGAGTACTGTTTAAGGGCAGATAATGTAAGATAATATAAATGTTGAGGAAACGCCTGCTAGATTACAAGAATGTATTCTAGCAGGCGTGTAGCGATAAGGGGGAATTGAGGTCGGAAGCAAACTGAATGGAACTGCTTGCAGGTCCGGGGTTTGACGAGCGATTACGAGCAGGTAGCAGGCCTTCTAGTCGGTGAGTTACGTAACTAACTAGATAGTTTGACAACTTGAAATTATCACTAACAGCATCTTGTTACATGTAAAAGTTCGATAAGGGTGTTAGAATATCTATTTCATAAAATAAAAAAATAAATGTAAGAAATAATGGAGATCAGGACCTATAATGTGCAATAAATCAATTTCTATTCATCAAGAATTTATTTTTTCACTTTCTACCAGTCAATTTCATTACGAATCCCATATAAATATGCATGCACAGAACCAACGGATATGTCTTGTGGACCAAAGAGTAATCATAAACCAGAGACACATCTTAATGTTAATTCCTATATAGTCAAAAACTGCGTTCAGCGCCCCCACGGAGAAAAACAGGAACTTCTTTTGACGGTTTTGCTGTTAATTTAATTGTTGTCACTCCCCATTCTTGGCTATTACGGTTATTGACGTCACCCCTATAACCATTACTTATTTCTTTTATTTGTGAATTATTGTCAGGAATTTTTATCGGTTTTGGAAAACTGCTTCTATTACTTTGAAATTTTGCTTCGTATAAATAAAATGCCATTTCTACTAACGACTCTAATTTTCTAATCAACATTTTTTTAAAAATTGATTTCAAAATTCTTTTTAATTTTCTCCCTCCCCCTTTTATAGAATTAAACTGCAAGTAAGATGTATTTCACACTGATGTTTCGTATCACAGTCATATTTAAAATAACACTTTCAAAACATATCAATCTATTTCAGAATTCTAAATATTTGTTTGCCCTTTTCTCGTTTTTACTTCGCCTACCATTATATTTGTCGACTCGGTTTCTTTTCATACAGTTTTTTTTTTCTTTGATACAGTCTTTTATTCTATACTTCTAAAACCTATAGCTTTGCATGAATCTCAGAACAGTTTTTAAGATTACCATTTCATTTCATTCAACGTACTTACTGTTCTTCTTGAATTAAAAATGACATTAAATATCATACAATAAGATCTAACAAATCGGGTACTTTTCCGTTTCGGGGGGGGGGGGAGGGCTGGCGATGGTTATTGTTATTATTTTTTAGCCAAATCAATCTACTATATCATTTTTGGGGTGCCGTTGGTGAGGTTTAAATATTTTTCGCAAAAACAAACTCCACAAACTAAACAAATTGATTTAGCTATCGCCAGCCCCCTGAATCGGAAAAACCAAAAATTGGAGCAGAAATTTCATCATAAAACAATATACATAAAAAAATCTTTATTTAAACTCTCTATGTAGTAAGACAAGGTGCACAATTATAAAAATCAATAAAATATATCCTGTTAAAATAAAGTCCAATATAAAAAAGATAAATAAACTAAGCATTAATTTTCAACAGATAAAAATGAAAATGCAGAACATGTTGTAAATAAGTTCAGTTAAATGTATTTGGTATCAAGAAATTCTTAAGTTAGATATTATTTTAAAAAGCAATCCTTTCTAAATACCGTAAATAAACTTTAGCGTTGAAAAATATTCTAGAAAATGACGAACAAAAATAATGAAAGTGCAAACATCATTCAATCTGAAAGAGCTGCAAATGAGCGAACCGATTCTGAAGAAATATGCAATTTCCTTCCAAAACAAAAATAATATCGTCGTAGAGGAGACATAAGTTAAACTTCAATGCGAACTCTTGTAATTTAGTTCATGTTTTTCCCCGTGGTGCGCTAGTGAAATCGACACTACAAAACGGCTTGAGAGTTGACCCTCTGGTTTATGATTACTCTGCGTTGTGGACTAATTGTCAAAAAATGAGTCAAGTTCTTCAGTTGAGATTTTGGGGCGTGCTTTCGCTCATAGACTTCGTAAATCTAGATCTTCGCTTTCCTGTTCACTCTGCGAATGAACGAGGTTAAGAGATCACGTGAATCTTTTTTAAAAAAATAATCTGTCGATATGCTGCAAATTTCTCACAAAAAATTGTTTTATGGAAAATTTATGCGGCTTTTGAAAATATTACATGAAAATGGATTTCTATTAATCAGTTCCCTGATATCTTTAAAGATGAAATTAAGCCTCAAATTTAAAATCTGTAGTAATATCAATTCCTATTAATATTAACTTCTATTAAACTAGAATTTTCTCAGTTCAAAAATAAATAAAAAATATATAAAGTGTCCAATAAATTTTTCATGGAAATTTAATCACTATGCTTGAATCATGCAAATATAAGTGTTCAAATGGAAAAATATAGCAGCAATACTTATATTGAATGCTTATTTTGAGGTTATCTCGATAAAACTCATTAATTTGTCTGCGTTCTGTTGTTTTCAGACATATCATAGCTATTTTTTGCGAAATATAGCATCACAATGAACAAAATTGCCAATTAACAAACTTGTTTCAAGTTTTAAAACGATAAAATTCCCATCACTTGGTAAGAAAACAGGAGTAACTCTATCATAAGAAAATTTACTCCTGAGTTTAGTTCGCCACATCTTAAGGTGCTTTTACACCAAAGGCGACAAAAACACTGTCTTTTCCCATCTACGCAAGCGCAGAGCATTTTTTGCTTTCAAAAATTTGCTCTACGCTTGCGCAGTTATTAGGAAAAAAACAGGAATATTCCTTTTGTCGCCTGTGGTGTGACAGGACCCTTAAAGGTGCATTCTCACCAGTTATGGTGACGACGACAATATGCGTATCGAAGAGAATTGCAATGGTTATGGGCGGATTAAGAAGTTTTGGGGCCCCTGGCGGTAAAATAAACGTAGAGTCCCCCTCCTCTTATTATCCTGAATATTAACTTTTGAAGTGTCCGTTAAGAAAACTAAAATTCACTTCGTTATTAAAAAAAAAAAAAAAAAAAAAAAAAAAAAAAAAAAAAACGTACTTAAAAGGTTCTGAAAACTCCCAGGAATTTTCAAGATTAAATTCACTAGATTGAAAAATGGCGATTCAGACCTTAGTTAAACTGTTATAAAATTTGCATGGAGTATAATCACTCGCTATGCCCTCCTATAGAACTTTCTCTAATGAAACAAAGGGGAAATAAAGGAAATTTGAAATAAGAAAAGGGCCCGTTATGAGCGAGGGCCCCTGGCGACCGCCAACAATTTAATCTGCCCTGTGGTTATCACACTAACAGCGAGGGTTTCTCAGTAGTTAGTGACATCATAGTGCAATCGAAAAATCTCACTTAGCCCTCTGAGGGAGTAGTGAAACAAATTATGTAGAATCAATAATGTGCGGAAAGCCAACGTCGGATTTTTCGTTTCTGTCGCATGGGTGAGAATGCATCTTTTAAGAGCCTCATAAGAACGTCCGATATAGAAAGCCTTTCTACGTTCCACAATGTACGTGGCGTTCTTGTAAACTGTTCACAGGTCGGCAAACGTAACGGTATCGATAAAGGCTATGAATAACGTTTAGCTGACTAAGTTAGTGAACAAGTATGAACTTCCGAAATAGGATTCAACCCTATCACTGACCTATCGAAACATACCCTGTTATGAGTTCGGTGGACCCCGTGCTGTAATTTAAAATATTAATAGGGGTTTAATTACTTTAAAAGTTAATTCTGCATTCTTTTTATTATATTGAAAGTAATCAATGCTTAATTTGGAAGTCCTCTTGATCAATTTCATTCATTTTTGTCAGTGCCCTGTTGTTTTCAGACATGTACTTCTGTTTTTGACTACCGGTTGAATGTGCGGGGGGTCCTCATGTCTTGATACGGTTAAGGAGAAGCATTTGTCCCGCCTTCAAAATCTTGTAGAAGAAAAAGGGCAGAAAAAAATACATTTATCGTTCCCAACTATTATTGTTATGTGAAAACTAGTAAACTTTTAAATGATTTTAATGTGAAAGATTTAATCGAAATATTTTTAGCATATCTTACCAGCTCCGGAAAAATTATCGTGCAGGCAAAGTTAACAACCCTTTATGTGCTTATTGTCCAAAACAATATATGTATAATCAATGCCGTGATTAGTGTAACATCGGCTGCTCTCACTTTCAGGTAACGATGCTCCCGACTCCTGCGAAATTTCATTACATTTTCAACTTGAGAGAGCTTTCACGAATTTGGCAAGGTGTGATTGCTACACAACCGTCCATCCTCAATGATCAAGCAACGCTTTTGACTCTCTGGAAACATGAATGTTGCAGGGCCATCTCCGATAGGTCAGTACGTTGTTCATTTTATTGTTTATCATCGCACATGTTGAAAAGTTCTCCGTCTTGTTGAAGCAATAAGTCATTGTTGGAAGAGATCCTCTGCTTTTCAAAGCCTTCACATATGGCACACAAAGGAACATGGAATTGTTTCATATTTGAGAACAATTACACGTTCTTATTGATGACAATGGGATGTAATAAAGCGAATGTTTGAGTTGAAGAAGTTTTAATGTCAATTACTTCTGTTGTTGAACTGCACTGGAAGAAATTTCAACCACGGCAGCTCAAGGCTTTTCTTTGAAGAACTATGGGTTAAGTAAGAAAGGTAAACTGTAGCTAGTAGGGTACTCACTCTCTATCATTTGTTACATCCACTGCCTAATGTGGGATAATGGCTGTATTGGAAGTTATATGGAGGGAAGTATACGGAGTATATCTTCTGGTTTGTTTCCAAAAATAGCGTATGCCCTCTGCTTAACCTCTTCGTTCCGAGTGTACCCAATTGGGTACATTTTAAAATACTGTTTATTAACTACTGTTTGCGCAATTTGAAAGCTAAAACACCCAATTGTTTTTGAAATTAATCAACAGATAATTTGCTTCGTTTTAAACATGGAAATTGGGCATTAATTATTATTTAAAGCAATTATTAATTAAAATTTAAAAAAAAATTAGTTATTTTGTTTTGTAATCATTTTTTAAATCAGTGAACCAAAAAATTGCGTCAAAATTGTTTGTGTTTAGTTCTGGGGTCTGAAGAGGTTATGACATTTCTCAGAAAATTGAGAATCTGTGTGGGACAACTTTGAAACCTCTGCTGAACATAGTATCTACTTTTCCGTGCCATGAGTGATTGAGGATTTAGTTCAATGAACAATGTAACTCATTTGCTTGCTTTTCACTCATTTCAAATGCATCAAATTGTATGGTTATTAATGCTGATCATCAATCATGAAAGGAGGGGGTCCGTGCTTGAGAACCCCCTCTTTTCACGCCACTGTGCTCAAAAGAAAACTCATGTGTGTGAGATATCACAAAAATGTGAAATAATATACATATTCTTCTAGGTTTATTAACGAGCAAGATACTGATTGGTTTAACAAAAGTTTAATTCGTTTGGCCTCGGAGGAGCTGGGTGAGATTTTTACTGAAAACTATACCGAAGATGATATATGCTTTTTCGTGGACTTTCTAAGGCAAGTATTTATAGTTCTTTAGCATATTAACTAAAACTTAATCAATAGTTGGATGTTGTGTGTCCTTGAAAATCACAGATGACCATATGCCACAACTATGAACAGCTTTTACATTTACGAAAAAATTTATTAATTTGATGATGCTTAAAATTTGAAAGACGATTTAAAGAAATGATTGGCATTGTTAAGTTCATTTTTCAAACAAAATAGAAAATATATTTTAAAAGTGCGATAAATCTCATGCACTGTAATAAAATACACTCTTGACTATCCGTGTGTGATCTGATTTTCAGATCGTTCACTGAGTTTGAAAATCAGCTGATAATCCGGCTTTTTGCTGGTTTTCTTAAATTTAAGTAAGCTCTTTTGAGAACCATTTAGAAGATAATATCCGTGCTATCTAATACTTTTCTCTACCAGACCCCAGCCTCGTAGCCGTAGCCTTAGGCTGTGTTATCTAATACTAGTTCTCAGCACTGTGAAATATGTTTACACATTAGTATACACAGTTGGAATAATTCTTGAAAAAAAAAATCTTAAATAGGAATAATCTTTCTTGTCCTCTAGAAAAAGCTTCAAGTAGAACATTTACGTAAATAGCGATAAGTTCATTTTCAACTTATTAAGTTTTACATGGCCATTGTCCATATCTTTTCCTTTTCGTGTAAAATTTTACATTAATTTGTATGACTAATGGATTGTTCAAAGTTTTTCATTTCAGAACATCTAGCGTAGTATTCTTCAATACACATTCTTATGCTACAAGGTCAAGAAACTTAAATTTTGTTTCTTTTATGTAAAGTTTTATTAAGCTATTCATAAGCATCCATTTAAAAGAATGATGAAAAATATATTGTGATAATGTGAAATGTTTCACATGAAATTAACAACACAATGTAATTGAAAACTTTGCACTATCTAGAGATACTCCTGAGGTTACAGGAGAAGATGAAGCAGAAGTCGAAATGCCGAAGATATATGAGCCAGTAAGTCGGAATTTTTGTGCTTACAAAATTTGAAATAATATTCGGCTAAATAATTTTAGGTATGCCTCTTACACAAAATTAGGTTTGATATTAAGTTAAAAAATATTAGGGGCGATCAATACTTCTTATTTTAAATCTGTGAAGCAATCAACTAATGAATGTTGAAGAAATTGTATTCAAACCTCATTTGTTCTGATGAGGTCTACATACGTGAACCTTTCTTCTTTTCCTCATTAAATCTGAACCGTAAATATTTTGCTGTTTTGATTTCACTTTCGGAAAAGCTGTAAAAAGTACTTTTAAAAAAAGTACCCGTACACGGCAGAATCAGCCTGGATTTATTTATGAAAATAGTAATTGTTTTTTCAAATTTTTCAAAATTACTTTCAAGTCAACAAGATCGAAAAACGTACAGTTCGACCACGGAATTTTGGCGGTTGGACGCTTCTGCGCATGGCAGAAAAGAACGAATCCATTCGATTTTTAGGGAAGTTCGTTTTCCAGGTGCGTTTATGTAGTACGCGAATAAGAATGTTTGCTTCTCTGTTTGTTTAAAGCAAATAACTTTATAAGCTGACATATAGCATCAGTTCCGAAGAAATCAAGTATGTTAAACGAACTAGAACGAGAACAAAAGCGGCACTTTCCTCAAACCAGGCAGCTCCTCCCTTGAACACGAATGCATTCCTGTGGGCACTCTGCAAGCAAATTGCTCTGGTTGATGGTGGAACTGTGAGTAGTATTCATCATCGGAGTCCCGATGGTGCGTTACTGTTTGCATCCAGAGATGTATTGCGAAGTTAAGTAATAAGTCTAACTAAATATTGAAACGGTAACACTGTAATGCACTGTAAAAAACTCAGTAGACATTGAACGAATGTGTCGTGCACAGTAGTAGTACCAAAGTTCTGTTCAAGTTCATATTGCTTTCACCATAAATTAGTGCACAAATTCAAAAATGTAAGGTGCGGTACTACAATCAGCAGCTCCAGCATTAGAAGTGCTATAATATCGTTCATCGCCATCTTGTTTAAATGACTTCTTTGCCTAGCTGATCTTTTATACCAAAAAAATTGAGTAAATCGAGAAAGGGGCCACAATACGCCAATTTTTACACAATGCTGTTTTTCTCAAATATAATAGATTTACAGTTAAACTTTCTTAATACGAACACGGTTAATACGAAATCACGGCTAAAACGAACATTTTGTTCATCAAGTTTGGTTTACTATTTAATTGTACTAAATATCTCACGCATATTACGAAGGCTGCAATACAAATGTCGGCTAAGACGAACAAAATTTCTGACCTATTCACGAAAAATTTTCTCGATTGCTATATAATAATAATAATAATTTATTTTTTTAGAAATAGTTGGTTATTTTGAGTCATTGTAAACCACCAAGTACGCATATGATAAAATTTAATGTACCTAAAAAAACAACTAACCATTAAAGATTTTTTCTAAAATTGTTAAATTTTAAAAGGTAAGTGCACTTTTTCTCAATGTACTAGTAACATTTAAAAGTGCATATTAGTAAAAATAAATCATTTGTTTCCACTATTTATTTTACTTTGTATTATAAATAGCACTAATTATTTAAAAAATATAACCATGCGTTTCTAATAGTTTTTATTTACGCAATTTTACGTATTTACGGTTGTTGCGAATAAGGGCTAATGCGAACAAATGCGAGAATTTTTGGCACTTCGTATCAAGCGAGTTCAACTGTATTATCATTTAAAGTTTATTACATTTTGAATGGTGATTCTGTTGGTCTTCTCCCAAATTTTAACCAGTATTCTACCACAACATTAACGTGTCAATAAAAAAAAAAAAGTTTTTCAAAATGTCACAACGGGCTGCCCTTGTGGGGCACATTGAGATAAAATTGATGTTTCTTGTTTTGTGTACATGTGTAAAATTGCGCAAAATTTAGAGCTGTCAATGAAATAGTCTCATATTATGGTCATCAATTTTACGTAATAGGAATACTTTTAATTTCAGGTGAAATCGCTGGAAACCTTACAAGAACGACTGACGTTCCTTCTAAGTTTGTACAACGAAGTGGCACGGACAGCGCACTTGGATATCGTGTTTTTCAGAGATGCAGTATCCCACCTTACTCGGGTAATTTATTTATTTCATGAAGTAAAGATTAGTTAGTACTCAGTAATAATAAAAAAAGTACTGTCCGACCCTGGTTCTCGTAGAATATTGGCAAACAGCCAGTCACAGCTAAACCAAGCGAAAAGGGACAAAGGGTATTCTTAGTTTGCTTTGATGTAATTATATCCTTACAATACTTACGAATTTGTTTTATAGATTACAATTGAGAGGGAAAGTTTAGCAGAAGGAAATGTAAATGGTCACTTTCGCGTAGCTCCAGATTAGCGGTTGTTTGAGAAAAGAGTCGATTTGAAAAACTTGCTTTTGTGATTTCCTATACTCTGGTAACTGGTATGAGTTTTGAAGATTATTAATCGAATTTTTCTTGATTATCTAAAAAAATTTTTTAAGTGACCAAAAATTATAATTTTTAAAGTCCTGATGGTGTAGTCTGATCTTCTAGAACTCTTAACACAACAGGACTTATGGTGAGAAGCAGAAAAATATATTGCATAAATTTTCTACTTCGTTGCACTTTTTAGTTTTTTATTTGCTTGAGATAAAATTCCTATTCATAAATTGATTCATCATAGAGAGAAATGCTAACGGAAGTTCTGTTTTGTCGCAAGCCAGAAACATTTTGCATGCAAATCAACGCAGATGACTGCAAATTCGTAATTTTTTTAAGGAAAGTTCCTTGTTTATAAGCTGCATATACTTGTTTTTGCACAAAAAAGCAAGAAAAAAAAAATGGAGGGTTCAGGATAGCGTTGTTTTTTAAAATCATTTATCAAGCGAAAAATTCATCTGAAATTTGTATTAATTTGACAAAATTAACGAAAGTTGGACAGCAAGAATGACTGCCCACCTCATTATTCTGTCGCATTGCTCAGCAAAAATAAATAACCTTTAGCCATAGAAATTGCATCAAATTAGGGCACAGCACTAAGATAGTAATTTGTTTGTTGATACTTGACGCAAACGCATGTGATTGTTCAAATAAATACTGAAATGAAAACCAAAATGCATATTAAAATACAATAATTCTGCAATAACTAAAACAACAATAAAAAAAATATTTTGAATCGGTGTTGAATTTACTACTTAAATTAGTTCTTCCTGCAGTTTCCATATTTCTTTCGAACAGCGTAACTAACAAATGATAAGAAATTGGAGAAGGTGGGGAAAAAAAGCTCAATTCTTGAATACTTCTATAATTAACTTTTTTTTTTTTACAAATTGTTCTTAAAAACAACTTAATTTCATTTGTAAATTATTTACTTATATATTTACTTTTTTACATCCGAATACGTGTGTTTGAACTCAGTCGTACTTTCACCCTTGCGGTGCTCATTATAAACGGAAGGCATTCCCTTACCTTCCTTAATTCCTTGCGAGGGGATCTTTAACATTCGAGTGACATTTGCATCAACAACACTTGCATTTACTAAAAAAAAGGAAACCCTCATAAAAAGTTGTTTTTCGTTTATCGAGATATGAAGAAAAAATTTGTTTCATAAGAAAGGAATCTCATAGCAAATAAATTCAACTTTGGTTTTACAGTTCGTTCCATTTTAGAAAACTTTCCTTAAATAATCTCCTTATCTGGCTCCGATTAATCAGAGAACGTTTTAATTGGAGAGTTAATATTTACAGCGGAGATTCTGAGGAAGGAAATGTTCAAGTTTTTTTTTATTTTCAGATATCAAGAATAATTCGATCTCCAGGAGGCAATGCGTTGTTGATAGGTGTCGGAGGCTCGGGAAAACAGTCTCTGACAAGACTTGCCACCTTTATCGCTCATTACAATACCCAGCAGATTAGCTTAACCAGGTAAGTTGGTTTAACCTAGCGTGTCTCAAGTAGTAAGAGCAATGACAACGGTTACTGCGCATGCTCCTCGCCGCCATATTTTTACCACAGCGCCTGCTCATCGCCAAGCGGCGCTGTAAAAGCGGCGATGCGCAGGCGTGTTGGTAAAAAGTTAAAGCTGGTAAAATCCGTTGTCGTCACTCTTATTACTAGGGGCACGCTAGTTCAACCCTACACGGCCCAAATTTTTTTTGCGGTTGTTGTTTCAAAACAACAAGTAAAAAGGCGCTCTAATACATATTTTTCACGGAATTTTTCTGACAACTTATACTTATTTTGTTTTAAAAATATGTAAGCAATTAAAAACTATCCTTTAAAATAAAATTGTTGCTTAAAATTTGCAAAAACAAAGTTGTTGCTTTAAAAAAAAATCAAGATGTCTTAAGATTTTGTGAAAAAAGATGACTTGAGCCCAGTTTACAAGATCTAGGGAAAACTATATTTACTAATATGATCTTACACTTAAAATAAAACTAAAGAATGCCCACTTGTTAAAAATAATACAAAACAAGAGCTTAGTGAACGAAAAATAGCGGTAATGTTTAAAACCAACATGGCGCAGGTGTAGGGTTAACTTCAACTGTTCTAAACCGAGAGCAGTACAATTGACTGATCAACAACTGGAATATTGTAAATATTTTAAATTCGCCGTTCATTTGTACTAGTGATCCAAATTTGACCATAATTCATTAAATTTCTCTAGTTCAGACTTTAATGTTCCCATTTTAGTTTTTCTGTTTGACAACGGTTCGTTACTCAGTGTAAACTGATAGACCACTGATGAGTAAGTTAATTAGTATCATGAACTCATAGATATTTTTTTTGCACTATTTCTTCTCTGAAGAAAATAGAAATAAAAATTTTCATGCCATTTTATTATTATTGTGTTAAAAATTTCTCAAATATAATAAATACAAAGCAGCATTTACACACTAAAGGACCAATAAAAATTATATATTAAAAAAGATATATTTATTCCCATTAACAACTAAATTGCTCTATTGCACATTACAAAAACTCAAACACTAACTCCTTTATCAATGAAATCTCTCGAACTAATAAAACTCTTACAATTGGCAGTGTTGCCACAAAGTTTCTACCTTAAAATTAAACAATGCATCTCACGCGAGGAAAAAAAAAGATAATTGTACTAGTACATATTACCTACATTATTTTACAATTGAGTGAATTAGAAATACAAGCACTCACTTTCATTTTAGAGTGCAGAACGATTTAAGCAAATGAGCAAACTTACAAAACGTTGATTCGAAGCAAAATAGCACATCATCGCACTTATTATCTCACTTTATAGCTAGTCTAGCTTATGTGTAATGATGAGTTTTATGTGAAATCCCGATTTCGTGATATGTAGCTGCGAGAACTAAGATACGTTTCGATGCTTCAGAAAGGGGAATTGTATTTAAGAATGCATCACTGTTCAAAGTTACAATATTACCACTTTGTTTCATCGATTTCGTCGCCTTTTTTTATGTATATACATATATATATATATATATATATATATATATATATATGTTGATAACGAACAATTATATCCAGTTTTGTTGTCAGGAAGCTTATTATTACGACTCAAAAGATTGTTTCCGCGATTGTCTTTCAGGAATTACAGTGCTGCAAATTTCTTGGAAGATTTGAAAACATTATACAGAGCCACTGGAATCCATGATAAAGGCACGACGTTTATTTTCACAGATCAGGCCTTGAAAGATGAATGTTTCTTGGAATATTTGAACAACGTTCTTACTTGCGGAGTAGTAAGTTTACGTGTCTTTTCCATGTTTGACTTTTTAAGATTATATGCACTGGCCTATTTGGTCAGTTTTATCAAGTACACTTTTGCCTTTTGTACGATATATTCGTTTACTTGCGTTAGCATATTTTTTCCCCTAATCATGTGACGATAGGGATTTGGCCGAAATTGAAAATGCGTAATGTATACTGAGTAGCCAAAAAAAAATTCGCGACGTCAATTAACATATTCAAATTGTGAAAGACGAAAGAAAGATGACATATTCAGAAAATTTGCATATGTTAGCGCTCACGAATACCTTTAAATAGTGAAAAGCAGTGTGCAACGAATCAATTGAAAGCAATCATGTCTAGAGAAGTTACATGCGGTCGCGGAAAAGACGTGTCTCAGTTCAAGAAGGTCCAAATCATTTTGCTGCGCCAAGGGCTGAAATCCTGCAAGGAGATTGCTGAAGTTACCAGAGTCGGATTGCGAACTGTTCAGCGTATTATTAAATCATGGGAAGAGCTGGGTGAAGAAACATCCTCGCGGAAAATGTGTGGTCGATAAACGATCCTCAACAATCGTGACCGAAGATCACTAAAACGATTAGTGAAATGTAATCGTAAAAAAACAACCCTACAACTTACAAAAAGCTTCAATACGGCAAGAAAAACCATTTCCACCCGTACAATGAGACGAGAACTCCGAGGAATGGGCCTAAACAGTTGTGTTGCAACAAGAAAGCCTTTAGTTACTGAGACTAATCGGAAAAAGAGACTCCAATTTGCAAGGCAGCATAAAAATTGGACTCCTGAGCAATTTTGGGAGATTATGTGGTCCGATGAAAGCCGATTCACTCTATTCCAACATGATGGTCACATCAGAGTTAGAAGGGACGCGCATGAAGCATTGGACCCATCATGTACCGTACCCACTGTTCAATCCTCTGGAGGAAGTGTTATGATCTGGGGATGCTTCTGCTATTCTGAGCTAGGTTCAGCAATATTGTGCAGTAATAAAATGAGGTCTACAGATTATATGAGCTTACTGAGTGACCATCTTATTCCTTCAATGCATTACTTTTTTCCAGAAGGTGATGGCGTTTTTCAGGATGACAATGCTCGGATTCATCGAGCTCGCACTGTCAATAACTGGTTCCAAGAGCATGATGATTCATTCGAGCGCTTGAACTGGCCTCCCCAAAGCCCTGACCTCAATCCCATTGAGAATCTGTGGAATGTCATCGAGAGGTCATTGAGAAGTAACTCGACTCTTCCTTCTTCACTGGACGATCTCTCCGAAAAATTCATGTTATTGTGGCCAAAAATAAGTCCAGAAGTTGCACGATTTGGTACAATCAATGCCAAACGAATGCAAGCTGTCATTCGTGCCAAACGTGGTTCTTCTAAATATTAGTGCCTGCGACTTTTTTTTTTTTTTTGGCCAGTCAGTGTATTAAACATCAGTAAATAAATGACAGTTATATATGCGATGTGCTCTAGAATAAAACGCACAATACAATTAATTATTATGGTCTAAATCATTGTTTCTCAACCTCAGTAATAGGTAGGCCCGTAAGCTAGAAACTGAACCATGACAACCGTCGCGGGGGGGGGGGGAGATGTAATACTACCAGGTAATTTAGGAGGTGTGCGGATTGCTTCAAAAATTTTAAAATTGGGACTTTAAAAAGTGCATCTTGAGGCACTTTTATAGTGTATTAAACTGCAAAAACTGGAGCTCAAATTTCTCCATTATCGGTCACTTAATGGAATTCTCACGGTACAGAACTATAGTCTGTGTAATTACAATAGGCGTGTCAAGGTACACGACTCTAGGCACACAACTCTACCTTTTCCCCTTCTGGTCGCCGTGGTTTCCGTGCTAGGAACTTTTCCCCCACTTAGTTTGCGGAACATAATAAGTCAGTTTGTTGTTTTCGTTATAATAATAATAGACGGATTAAAATCAGATTTATTTCTCAATGGCAAAAATAGATTGCGTCAGATAAAGTATTCTAATATTTTGAACCAATCTAAATCATATTCTAATATTTTGATGTGTTTCAGAAAGCTATTGTATAGCTAATTTATTGTATTTTATACTTTGTATAAGTGTTAAAAATCTTATCTAAACATCCAGATTTAATTTATGAGAAATTTAATTGCATTTACTTTATTTCAAAAATAAATAAATGGAAAATAAATTCTCTCTTATTACTTTTTCTCAATTATTCTAATATTTTGAATCGGAGGTGTAGTAATGCAATTGCCTTAACTCCAGTGCAAAAAAAAAAAGTCTGGCTCTGTTTTTTTTCTCGTAATTGCCATGGGGACAAAGCAGGAAACGCGACGTTGATGCGCCTATTCTAATTACACAGACTATAAGAGCAGTCTGTGATGGTCAAGATCGCTTAACATTTCAAAACAGGTAGAATTTTGACGTGAATTGAAACCACAGTAACAATAGTAACTATCTAGAATGACAATGGATTTTCTGATGACATGTTCAATATAATCAGCTAATAGCCCGTTCAAAGGCTAAAAATTTAGCTTAAAACCGTCGTAAAGGTCATTGTATTTTTACGCTTACATCTACTGACTTGTTGGGAAAATACGTCCTGTTCTAATTCTTTGTGAGGCACTCAGTATTTTTAAGTATGTTGTAAAGTTTACAAAAATAAGCAATGCGTTGCCTATATGTATTTCTTTTTAATTCATATGACGAGTCAGGCTTATCTATTATCAATTTATTTAACAACATAATATTTCATTTAACAATAGTATACAGCTTCTAAAACGGCAATAAATCAGTTATATGAGAAACCCCATAAGCCACACTTCAGCAACTTTTGGAAAATTGAGAAAAACTGAATAAAAGTTGATAATGACATGTGATGGACATTTTTCCTGTCTTAATCGTTAGTACTAGGTCAAATACACAGTCCATATTCTTCATTAACCTGGATTGCATACACATGAATTTATATTGAATTTTAAATTTCGTTGACTTATGGGGTTTCTCAAATTAACATAAAAAGGTGCGATAATAATAATTTTTTTTTGCAAAATATGGTATAATTTCATGCTAAGTGCTTCAATTATCTTAAAATCAATGATATAAAAATAATTGGGGCAAAAAGTAAAACATTATTATCTATGACGTAACGCGGCTTTCTACGGAAATCTTAAGTGCGCATGCGGGAAGTTGAGTTCATTAGGAAAGAGAGGTATGAGTCTGTTGAAAAGAATGGTTAGCTTGTAAGATATCCCAGAATGCAATGGGTTGTGCTTGTTTACATCACGATAAATGTACACTAGCATTCCTAGCGTGCAAACAGTGTAACTCACTGAATTATAGCGTTTCTAAAATACATGTCATATTCTCTTTCCCGCAGACTGCTTTATACAGCCAGGACTGATGTGGTTTCCCTATTAAACGATGAGTCTTTATCATAGCAATCGATTTTTTACAAAAACTCATTTTCATCAAAAATGTGACTTATGCGGTTTCTCAAATAACTCATTCAAATGTACGAATAAACTATTGAAACTGAGAGTTGTATAGCTATGTAAGTTCACCTCTCAATATCGACGCATATTTTACATTACTCATTTCATTTGAGCAAATAAAGCTTCAGAAACAGGTTATAACCATATTCTGGGATATTCAATGTCAAAATCAAAATTACCTCTTTCAGTGATATAATTATAGGGCACTGCATTTAAAATGAAATTTTATCAAGAAACATTCCCAGTTTCGTTAAAGAGTATTGATAGTCATCCGTTTCGATCCTTGTTTTAGGTTTCCAACCTCTTCAACCGTGACGAGAAGGCCGATCTGATTGCAGAATTGACGCCTATGATGAAACGAGAGCAACCTCGTAGACCCCCGACGCCTGAGAATGTCATGGATTTCTTTTTGCACAGGACAAGGAAGAACTTACACGTAGTACTATGCTTTTCCCCTGTAAGTACTACTTCATATTCTCTTTTCTTCATACATTATTGACTATAGCTATTATGTGTCGTTGAGTTGGAGCCGAAGGGCTTTTGATTTGTCGAAGTGCAGCGATATCTGTTGATATTTCAAGTACACGTGGTTTCATTAGTTCTAGAAAGTGAGAGCAATGGCACCTTGGAGCCCACCGAAAAACAAAGGGTGCCTCAAAGAGCCCATAATACCATAAAACCCCTCCGAACACCCTCAGGGCAAAAATATTCGTCTGTATTAGAGGGGTGTTTGCAAAGACAATTTTGTTTAGGCACAATGCCTTGCTTCCGGGGATTTAAAAACTCTGTGCAATTGATGGAGTGCCTTTAGGGAGGGGTGTTTTACTGTATTAATCTTTCTTTGTTGTGGAGCAAACTAAAGATTGAGATGGTTAAAATTAAAGTACTTTCATGGAGAGTAAAACAATATCTGAGACATGATCATTATTTAGATGTTTTCCCCTCTTACATCAGCGATTTTTTTCGAAAATTGCACAAATATACAATTATCATATGTACCGCATGTGGATATTATGTGACTAGTGTGCCGTGACTAAATTCTAATTTTTTCAAGGATGCTGCGAAGTGGATAAACTTGTAAAACCCTAATACAGTTTCTAATTAAAAAACATATTCCTGTTTCCTTTTAAACGATTCTTTCGGACATGCACAATGCATTACAAAAAGAGAAGTTTCTTTCTTTATTGTAACTGAGTTATTCATGATAACTATCAGAGAAAATAAAGGAAGTGAAATAGAAATAGTCTACACTTTAGATACTGGGACCGAATAAAAAAAAAAGAACTCTTCATCGCCCATAGCTCCATACCCACCCGAAATTTGCCGCCCACTTTCCCCTCACAAGAAGAAGCAAACCCACCTATACTTGGCAAAGTCAACTAAAGCCCCTAAAAGGAGCGTTCGATTAAAATATCAAGCTTATGTGTACAGAAATGCCGACTTCATATTCGTTTATTTACTCGTTATTATGACAGGGCAAATACTAGTCTAGGGCTGGTTACTTAGGGCCTATTACCTAGACCGTTTGAAAAGCTATATCTTTTTCATGAGATGGATGAAAATAAGTACTTTAATGAAAAGAAAAAGATGCCGTTACAGAAGATAAATATTTACTGATATTTTATTTTTAAAAGTAATACAAAAAATAAATAAAGGAAAAATGTAAAGTTTGCACTCTTAAAAAATTGCTGCCGTAGACTTCTCTGGCTATTTAAAGCTAGCCTCTATTCAGTACACTTTAGTTGCTTTTGAATAATAAAAAATTCATTCTAATTTCTAAAAAATAATGCTTTAGGCTTAACCTTCTGTATTATAGCTTAGACTGTAGGCAAGACACCGCTCGATCGCTGTTTTTGCCATTTTCTTCATAATTTATCGAAAGCATTTTTGAAAACGTGTGTTTCACATTTTTCTTACTATCTCTAATGCAAAATCAGGCACTTAGAAGCAAAGGGGTGTAAGTGACCAAAGCGAAAATTTTGAGATAGCTAGTGCAAATGATAATGTAAACACCCTTCTGTTTTGTGGGAAAGAGATTTTAGTGGTAGCTTTTGACAGTACTGTAAAAAAGCGCGGTTTAAAAAAATTACTAAATAAAAGCTGCATTCCGTTTGGTAGCAAAGGGATGCAAGTGCACTTACATCCGTTTGCCTCCAAGTAAAATTATTTAATTTTTCAGTTAGGTGAAATACGCGATGCAGGCGATCTATTTACGAAACTTAAAGCAGAAAAGAAGGAAAAAAAATAGGAAAAGAATTCTGAATTGTTGAATAATAATTATAAAAACAGGGGTTAAATCATCTGCAGATTTTATTTTTGTCATGTTTTGTTTTCGGAAATTGACAATTTGTCTAATGGCAAGAATTTTTAGTTTGTTGATAAATATAATTATTCGAAAATTATATTATGCAGTTTTTAATGAAGTTTATATCACTAACAAACTATCTTTATTACTGTGTAAATTAACAAAATGAACAAGTCCCGTTTTTCATTTAGTGGCAAAGGGGTGTAAGTTAACTAGTTGGAAGCAAAGGGGTGTAAATAAAAATAAGCTATTTAAAAAAAAAAAATCCTACGCCAAATCCAATCATCAGAAACACTTCAAACTTCATACTTAAACTAACACATACATACATTACTCGAAAATTAAAAAAAATATTTACACGAAGAACGTCTAGAATTCAGTATAGGAATTAAGCATCAAACGAGTTTTACTCAAAATGATACTTTAGTCACTTACATCCCTTTGCTTCTCACCGCCTCAAATATCAAATAAATCCGCGTTATGAGTGATAAAGGGTAAAAATGTGATAATAATTAAAAAAAATTTGTTTTCTAAATTGAAATTCTAAATTGGAAATGCGTATATATTTTATTTATTTTTTGTTATTATCTCGAATCTAAAAAATCGGATGTGTTGAGTGTTAGAAGATTATTTTTTGTTACAGGTGGGCGAAAAGCTGCGAGCTCGTGCTTTGCGATTTCCTGGAATCGTGTCCGGATGCACAGTGGACTGGTTCCAGCCATGGCCGAAAGAGGCTCTCGTGTCGGTGTCCAAGCACTTCCTCCGAGATTTCAATCTCCAATGCGATGCAACGGCCAAGAATCAAGTCATCAATACTATGGCCGACATCCATGAACTGGTCGCCGAGCAGTGTGCTGAGTATTACCAAAAGTAAGCAATTCGCAAGAGGTGGATTTTTGAGCAATGAACTCGTTCAGAGTTGTAACGATTAATCGTACTAAGGTGGCGTTCAAGCCAAAATGATGCCCTGGTCCTGGTAAATGTTGATTTTTCCCTCACAAGAATATCCATATACAGTAGAGCCTCGGTTATAAGAGGTATTGTGGACCGAGGGTACCTCGGATAATCGAAAACTCGGATAACACGGACTCTGTCCAAATCGAGAAGGAAACGTGGGTGAAATAAAAGAAAACGTCGTCAAAAGATGTGAAAAAAGGCATTTACTGTACACACAGTGGAACCCCGCAATTCGTATACAATTCGTTCCAGGAGGCAGTTCGAATGGCGAATTGTACGAATGGCGAATTATTTTTTCACATAAGATACAATGTAAATTGGATTAATCCGTTCCAGACCCACAGATGGTTGCTTATTTAAACCTATGAAAAACAAATGTACAGTACTGTACATGAAATTATAGATTAATAAAAATTTAACTGCACTTTGCTTGTACAGAGGTGAGCTGATTTCATAAGTGGAATGTTGAGAGAAGGAAGAGAAATAGTTGGAAGAGGAGTCCCCTTCCATAAAAACACCAGGTAACATCCCTTCAGGTGTTTTCTCCCTTTCTGCTGTTCCTTTCTTTTTTCTGGCTTTTTGCACTAGGAGAATCTTGGGTTTCTTTCTCTAAAAACCTGTCTAATGCTGTCTGCCTTTGACGATTGTTCAGAATTTTTCCAGAATGGTCAATAACATTGTCGTTGAACAAGTGAATGCTGTTGACCACAGCAGTGTTAGGATGCCATTTTTCCAAGAATCTCTGTTTTCCTCCCCTAAAGAAGAAAGCTCTTCAACCACTTCCTCTTGCTGCCCCCTTAGAAAGTTAAAATTGTCAGTAATATCACAAAAAGTATTAAAACTAAAAAAATCCAAAACGCCAAACAAATTATTTCCAGACGAGTTCAAACTGAGCATAATTTCTCGATTTTTTGCTTAAAAAAAGCCTAACTGGCAACCCAGCTGGCCCCTGGCCCCTGGCGCCGTACGCATCGCAGGACACGTACGAATGGCGAGTTGAATTTTATTAGAGCAAATTGGACCAAGTAGTGAGGCAGACGAATGGCGGGGTCCAACTGTATTTATAAAATGATAATTCTCTTACACCTCAATCTGAAGCCACTTCTTAAAATTATCTCTCCTTCATTGCGACTGTTGATGGCTTGTAATTTAGTCTCCAAAGACACAACAATTCGTTTGCGTTTAGCACTCACCACGTAACAAATACAGTATAATACAGTTTGTTTTTCTAAGCCGAAATAGGGTTAGTAGAAGATATAAAGATGCGGATATGTTTACTTTTTGCGAGGAATAACAAACTAGCAGAGTTCTTTTTCTTTTCCTTTTTTGCTAAATATTCAAACGGGAAATGGAATAATTCAACGTCGAGAAAAATTAAAAATACTTGACTGAAACGAAACTTACAAAACTGTGGTCTCAGCGATCAGCCGTTCGACAAATGGAATCGCTTTCGACTGGTAGTAGTTGCTATCGTCAACAATCAGTACAAATGAAAATAAACAAACTGCTCACTTTCAAAATGAAAAAATAACTAACGTCAGTGACGGCACCAAATGGCCAAGGGCGCTAAAAAAAAAAAAAATGACTGGCTCCAAAGGCGCTTTTTTCCTGGACAAATGTACCTCAGTTAACCCGGAACTCGGTTAGTCGGGATCGAATAACCGCGGCTCTACTGTATTTTCAAAGTAGTTACTGTGTGCTAGAAAAACAACCATGTATTCATACCATCAATTGTACACTAATCCTGGCACAAATTGGTACTCCACTTTCCCTTTGTTCTCCTTAACAAGAAGGTTTACAGGAAAATTTGTATTTTTGAAAAAAGAAAGTAAATGACTAAATAAAAATAAATTTGATGAAAAATAGAAGAAAAAGAAAAAAGTAGACTATTTACGCTATTTTTGTAACCCTAAGAGTATGCTACCGAGGTCCATCGAACCGCGGGATCTCGCGTTAATCAGGCCCTTGTCTTACGAAAGAATTGGATTGTAAGATTTTACGGAGCTTCGAATTAATAACGCCTAAAGCTTTCGAGAGCGTAAAGCTCATGTACTTATTTTGCTAAAAATTGAGCCTTATGCGCGATCTATATGTGAGTCACGAAACTATTTAGTTTGATTTTAATGGGATTTCTCAGTTACGTTGAATTCTAAATTTCTTTTCAAAAAGAGAAATATGAAGTAAATCGAAGTTAAAACAACTGTTCTTTGAATTTTTAAATCCTGGTACATTAAAATTCTATAATATCTTTTAATACAAACCCATTTTAGATTCAACGATAGCGGATGTAAATGAATTTTGGTAGAAAAAAAAGTTTGATAATAATAATTATGTTTAAAACATACACATACGAGTTTCTAGCAAACATACATCTCTAAATAAAAGTTTTTTTTAATGTGATTATTTATTCATTTATTTTGTCTGTGCAAAAAATCAAGTACCTCAGAAAACAATGCATGTGTTACCTTTGGTGATAAAATGGAAATATCGGAAATGCTCATTACTAATGAGGACATGAGGTGGAATGTAAATATCACGTTAAAAATTACAGAGAAAATTGGACATTTTTTTAATGACTGCAATGAAGAAAGATGTATATTTTATAATAAAAATTAAATTATTTACAGTAAAAATGCAGAAATAAATAATTTACACTGATTGAAAATGTCTTCCCCGCTTTTTAATCATTCCAGATTTCGGAGACCTGCTCACGTGACACCAAAATCCTTCTTGTCCTTTATCAACGGCTACAAACAACTGTATGATGAACATTACCAAGAAATCGGCAATACTTGTACACGTATGGAAAACGGAATTTCGAAACTTGAGGAGGCCTCACTTCAAGTGGAAAAGATGAAGGAGACCCTGGCTCTGATGGAAGAACATCTAGAGCTTGCTTCAAAAACTGCAGAACAGGTGAAGAGTTAACCATCTTGTTAAACTGTTTTTTCCATTATTTTCCTTCTAAAGGGGCTGCGAATGGTCACTAACCTTTGCCGACCTAGTGCCATGCCCGGAAACCAGCATCCGTTCTTTCAAGTAGCACCACTATCGGCGGTTGCCATTACCACTGAAGAATTTTGACGCTCAGTTTCTCTGTAGATGGTGGCACCTGAGCACTAAGTGATGCGAAACTGATCTAGGAATTTAATATAGCATTGAGTATCCAAGCCAAACAGATACTCGAGGGATCTTCAACATGCCGCATAATCATCAAACGACATAGGCGCTGACGATTTTATGCATCTTGAAAATCCACCGACTTGGGCCAGGTTTGATCCCATGAACTTAGGAGTCCCAGGCCAGTGCCTTACCACTACACCACCCTGCCGATACTTTTAAAACTGTAATGTACGAAGTAATGTGGGACTAATTCTTTGAGGTGGCTTACTCATAGTGCACAAAAATGAGTCAACTTTAAACCAATATATGGGGCAAGTTTTGCAGTTGCACCAAAATTTTATGGTTTAACATCTAGTGGTATATGCGTAGAGCAGGTTGATCTTCCTCCTTTGGGTCCCAAGTTTGAACCCGGAAACGCACCTAAAGACTTGGCAGTACACAGTATTCAATGCATACGCAAAAATAAACGCTTTCAGTTCACTGTACACGACGGACAGTGCTCTTTTTTGTTATATCTTGTCTCTTTACTTGCACCAAAATATAGTGCTTAAGTGCTATACTTTGCTACCAGCAATTGACTATCTTCTTCTTCTTTTTTTTTTTTTTTTTTTTTTTTTTTTTTTTTTTTTTTTTTTTTGGAGCATATTACCAATTTTTTTATAGTGCGTTTGAAAAGCTTTACAGTTTATCCTACCGTTTTTTTTTTTGTTTTTTTTGAAAAGATTTATGATGAATAATTTTTGACTTATATTCTTGTTCTGTGTATTATACGCAGTAGACCTCTCTTCCATATTGACCTCAAATCATAATGCAGTTTTTTTTCTAACTCGCACTTTTACCAAAACTCAAGCTTCATGTTATTTTTTAAAAAAATCATTCTGTTATGTAGAAAAAGTTCAAGCTTTATCTTATTTTTAAGAGCTCAAACTTGATATTATTTTCAAGAATTCAAGCCTTATTTTATTTGAAAAAAAAAATCACACTCTCGGTTATTTTTAAAAACGTTCAAATTTTACGTTATTTGTAAAATGTTCGAACTTTGTTATTTGAAAAAAGCTCAAGAAATGTTTAATATATGTCTGCAGGTGTTAGCAGAAGTGTCTGTCCGTGCCGATGCAGCCGAAGTGGTGCGTGACAGCGTGGAGAAAGCGAAGGACGCAGCCCAGCAGATAGTGAAGGAAATTCAAGTGGACAAAGCCATAGCTGAAGAGAAGCTGGAGGCCGCCAGGCCAGCTTTGGAAGACGCAGAGGCAGCTCTCAATACCATTCAACCAACGCACATAGGTAAGTAATCATTCGTCGTCATTTACGTTAAATTCACCAAATTAAAAAAAATAATAACATAAATAGGTAAAGTAAAGAAAAAAAAATGAATAAAAAAAGAAAGAAAAAAAAGTAGACTTGCATGTTGAAATCATTCTTTGAGTGCATTGAATTAAAATTCGAAATTGATTCTTTCTTGATGAAAATGGCCCTGAAAACTTAAAGATCTGGTGAATTTACTGATTCGCGAGACATTACGAATTGATGGAATGAATTTGACATCGTTTTTCACAAAAGCTGATCATGAATTTATGTGCACATAAAATACAACCATAATTAGTTACTTAACCAGAGCGCGAATCTGAAATTATCTCCTCTAATTTCGGATGTTTTTTAGCGCCATCTAAGATATATATTGCGAATTAAAACTTTCATTGCGAACAATAGTAATACCAATGTTTTTAGCATAAAAGTTCTTTTATGGTTTTAAAAAAAAGCGCTTTAATCTACAAAATATAAAGTTAAGAAAAAAGAGATAGTCAAAGACTTGAATTAAGTAAATATTAGTTCATCAATAGTACCAACTTTCTTTTGTCTACCAGTTCAAAAATAAAATAATATTAATATATATTTTTAAAACAGTATTATTAGTCAGTAAAATAATACTGTTGTGTTTCCCGAAATCATGCAAGTCCCTCTTGAAGTGCTCTTGGGGGAGACCCGAAGTAAAAAGCAGATCATCGGTACGCCGAACCATTCCGGGTAACACACATCAAGCATTCCCAAAGCCAGGAGTGAAAAAAATTTTAAATTATGAAAAATATTGAACATCTTCACAAAAGTAAAATTATCTTCATCTATTTTTCTAATAAAATTTAAAGTTTTGTTTGTCACATTTTCGTCACGAAAAATAAATAAATAGAAGTAATTTTCAGTTTTTTGCATATTATTTTTTAAAAGTAAAGCATACATAAAAAGAAATATAATTTTACACCAGGCTTGTAAATATCAAAAATTTATAAGTATTGTATTTACATCTGGCAATTTTGTAGGAATTTGCACCATTTCAACAACAGTAAAAAATATTTAAAATCTAACTGTCCCCCTTCTGAATTTGGGAACCGATACGGATTTGCTCTCTGGGACCACCTGAGCATTACCGACCACAGTCCTAAAAGGCCCACTCCAATCTTCCTCGACAGCGTCCCGTCGTGCGAATTCCTACTGAACGCCTTTTTTAGGATTGAAAAATCCAACGTAATGAGGTTTTTAGTTTTATTAGGGTTCTTTTTTCGGATAATTTCGGCCTTTTGATTTGTCGATTCGACTCCTTTTTCACACTGCTCCTTTACACATGTGAACGGACCGGGGCTGAGTGCTATTCAGTTCCATTATAGGATACACCCCAGCGTGGCCGGCAGCTGTCGCCCATTCATCAACAAATGTCTCAAAAATATCATAGTGGCTAATGAAATAGTCCATTTTGGATAATTAGTGTGTCTTAAAATGAATGTTTTTGCGTAAAAATATTCCGATGTGCCATTCCATTTTGTAAAGTGTGTGTACGTTAAATTTGTTTTTACTTTCCTACTTTTTTATTGACATTTAAATCATAACGCTTGGTGGTCTTTTTGGAGCAGCACATTTTTATTGTTGGAATCTGTCAGGGTTCGCAGACTTTTAGGCCACGTAACATTTTGTAAGGACTTTTCCACCAGTAATTTTAGAAAACTATCTTATACATAATGAAACGTGACATTCATTAAGAATTAAAAAAAAAAAAAACTTTCTGGCATGCTGGTGGAAGTGTTCTTACAACTGTCTGCCCTTTCCACGGCGTTGTAAACCGAGCTTTCTTCCTATGGTGATTTCAGCAACTGTCCGAAAGTTGGGAAGACCACCGGCATTGATTATGTACATCATGGACTCCGTCATGATATTATTCCAAAAGCGCCTTCAATCAGTGCAAGTCGATCCCATGCGAAAGTTTGTCAAGCCATCTTGGGAAGAATCTCTAAAGGTAAGTAAAATTATGTGCATCAGCAGTGCGTTCCAAACAGGAAATGCAGATTATTGACTCGTGCCCAGCTATTTAAGTGTGTTTCATCTTCAGCTATGCAGATGGTGTACAAATTTATGCGTAAAGTTTTCCAAAACGTTACGCATTCTTGTACTGCTACGAGTGGGACATAAGTACCCCGACAGTTGTTACTGTGGCTGGAATACATTATGTCTCAGTCTGTATATTTAAAACTATTTGATGAAAAAGCTTCAAACACTCTAAATTTAACTCGTTTTGTGCTCTAATGTTCAGTTACTAGTCCAAGGAGTTTATTTTATTGTTTCTTTAATTCGTAGTCGAAGAGTTAAATGGTGCTATTTCTAATTGTGAAAGACTGGGACACTCATGTTAAATGCTTGATTTAGTGGAGTGGAGACTACGATAATAGTGCCACCTTCTTAAGGCACTATTGTAGCCTCCTGTAGTTTTTTTTCCCCAGCAGTAAGTTTCGTTATATTTTTCTTTTTTAAAATACTTTTCTTATTTTTTAAAAAAATATTCAAGCATATTTTATTAAATTACTGCTGCACCGTTTTCTTCAAAAACCAAATACATTCTTTTTCCCAATTCTGAGTACTACGTATTAGGCATTTAAAATAAATGAATAAAAAAAAATACAAAAAATACTTTTATCCATATAATAGTCGTTGGCTAACTCACCAAGTAATCAAGTGCAACAGTAGTTTAATGATTTGATTTTTAAAACATAGAAAATTTCCATACGGCAAAAGACAAATTAACTTCTTATTTTATTGCGTCATTAACCAAGTGTTTTTATGTAATGAAATATTTTTTTTCCTAATCTAAACTTTTTCCGATCTAAGATGTTTTTTGATTGTAGAACGACGTTTCTCAGTATTTACCAAAAGCTTAAAACTACGTTAAAGTAATTAATGTTCAAAATTAGGGTAAATTGCTAAAGGGATGAAGATAAAATTTTACATTGCAAATGTAATCGAATATGCAATTTCATTTGCATATTCGATCCATTTTTTCTTGCGTTTAACATAAATTTCGAATTTATTCTTGACCGTCGCGTCGAAACATTTTAATACATTGTCTAAAATGCTTTCGCGTTAAGGATGTGCTATTGTGAAAGTCCGAAAGATGGCAGCACGAACTATTATTTAGAGATATTTTAAATTGCTTATAAAGCACTGTTTGACGATATAATCAAGTAGGAAGTTAAAAATAAGAATAACTTTTCAAAATCGATTGCCTCCATGAGAAACTGCAAAAGTGTTAAATCATACAAAATCAAAGAAAAAGCATCCCTTTCTTTCATTTGCCAGTTTTAGTGTGTTTTATTATCCGTTACTTTATTTATTATTTTTTTTTCCAAAGTGCGAATTTCGTCGAATTGTCGTATCACGATTTACAATTGTGATTGCATTGTGCTTTTCAGTCACATTGTATTACAATTTAGAACACCTTGTTTTATCATAGTTTACAATTCTTTCTTATAAAATGCATTAGTCGTTTACAATTTTTTTGAAATATAATGGGGGGGGGGGGGGACCTACATTTGAATTTGTAGGTATTAAAGTGGTCGCCTCTAATAAAATAAGGGTGTCTACCAGAAGGGGCGGGGGTCATGGCGCAGACTATGCTATTGAAATTTTTAGAGGGGTATCATCGTTTTGGGGGGGGGGGGGGGTTCTGCAGTCTTTTAGCTGGGTAAGCCATCTCTCAGAGGGAGGGGGTGAATTAGCTGACTAAAATTTTGTACAATAATATAATATATGATTTTGTGTAAGTAATAATAATATATTTTCATCTGGACCATTTTCCTGATTTTTTAACTTGAAATCTCACAGTTTCGTTTCTCCAAAACAAATAATACTGTACGAATTTTTAAATGATTAATGTTTGTTTTAGAAACATTGTTTTCGCAAACTAACTTAAACTTGACTTTCACGTTTTGGTATTCACAAATTGATTTGTTCTTCTAGTTTATGTCAACAACTGGCTTTCTTGCTGCCCTTCAGAATTTCCCAAAAGATACCATCAATGACGAAGTTGTAGAACTGTTGGAACCCTACCTGAGCATGAAAGACTACAACATGGAGACTGCTAAGAGGGTTTGCGGAGATGTTGCCGGTCTCTTATCTTGGACAAAATCTATGGCTTTCTTTTTTGGAATCAATAAAGAGGTGTTACCACTTAAGGTACGATTAATATGTATCATCATTGATATATAATTGTAGTTTAAAAGTTTCTTAAGCAGTTTTCACTTACTTTAGAAGCAAAATTTCCTTTATCATTTCAGTAGGCTGAATTATGAAATAATTGCTGATTATGAAATGCGGGGCAGCTTTTATTTGTGGCGAGATTTTGTAAAATATTACCTTAGTTTACTAAGTGAAAATTTTCCAATGCAGGCTACTTATGCTTTGGAAATTTTCAAGAAATGTTCATGTAAAGCGTTCAGCACAAGCGATAGCAAACACGAGGCAAAGAATCGCGCTTCGGAAAGACGTTAACATTCGGCCGGGGGCAGTTAGCGCCCCACCCGCCATAGCGATGCGTATATAAACGCCCGCGGCAGTTAAAGGGTTAAAGTGCAACATTAAAAATCAGAAACAAAAAACCGGTAAACCCAAATGTTAGCCATGAAATACCGAACATATTCCTCTACATTTTATTGAATACAGTTGAAATTGGATATAGTGACAACTCTGTTACAGCGTCAAGTTATTCAAGTCTCTTCAATTGCCCATGAATAGTAATGATAATAGTTCCTTGGTTCACTCTCAGAAACGCATGCTCAAATTTCACGAAACTTTCGTCGTATTTGACGAAATGGCTTCGTGAAAAATGCTCCGATTAAACATTTCGTCAAATTGACGAAATTTTTTTCGTCATACATTCGACGAAATGAATTTCGTCAAAAACAAAAAAAATATTTCGTCATATCCATTTCGTCAAAAACAACGAAATTTTAGTCACTTGTTTCGTCATCTATTTGATGAAACACATTTCGTCAAAAACAACGAAATTTTAGTCCTTGTTTCGTTGAGTCATTTGATGAAATACATTTCGTCAAAATGACTAAATTTTCGTCATTTTGATTCCGTATTAACGAACCTTTAAATTTCGTCACTTTTTATTTCAATTTCATCAAAAATGAAAAAAATTTCGTCATTTTGATTTGTTAATCATCATAATAAATTTCGTTGTATTAACATACTTAATACAACGAAATAAAACTTAATTAAATTTCGTTATTTCGAGCACGTCATGGAAACTTAAATAAAATCTTAAAATTTATTTTTTTTAAGAGGGTAGTTTGATATTTCTAGTAAGTTGAGACTTCAAATAATTACACTGAAAATTTTTCTGAGTTGCGGTATGAATTGTTGAAATATGTATCATTCATTTTAAATAAATGTTCTAAAGGTGACAAAAAAATATACTGAAAAATATTTTACTATCAGTAATTGTAATTCTTTGTACACAAGAACTTTCAGAAACTTTCTATCATACAAGCGTACTATATCATATACGTTTATTTATTTTTTATTTTAGGATAATTGTAACAAAAATTTCTTACAATTTTATTTAAACCATTCCTTCTTTACAAACACTCTAAAAAGTTAGCATTACTTCCAAATTAAGCATTTTGTTTACAGATAAAAGGAGATAAAATTCATAAAATTGCTCAATTAATTTTAAAATCTTAGTTTCATTGAGTTGGTTATATGTATAGATAAATTTTTCACACGACTAATTGCTTTTTAAGGGTTTTGAAACATCAAAAAAAAAAAAAAAAAAAGTATCTTCACATTTAACAGAAAAAAAAAAAAAAAACACCAGCAATAATGATAAAATATTACTTTTATTACGTTGGTAAACATTTTTCTTGCTCATATGGAGTATTACAGTGAAACTGAAATTACAGTATAAGCATATAAATTGAGAAGAACATGTTAAGAGCACAAAAAACACGTTAGAAACTTAAAGGGGGTATTCTAGTCTAGAATTTTCAAAAATCGAAACAACTTTTTTTTGCATATTTTCAAAGTTGAGACCTTCAAAAATATGACTGTAAAAGGATTTTTAAAAAATTTAATTTTTTTCAAAGTTACAGCCGTATTAGTGACGTGGCAACTAAACCGGCTCGACCGTAGCGAAACAATAGTCAGCCGTAGGCAACTTCTAGCTACCTGAATGCTCCCTGTGTCGTACAAAATCTTTTATTTTCAATATAAACTTTTAAAACGTGTAGAATGCTTGTCAAAAATGTTATTTAAATCATTTATTTATTTTTATGTTTATAAAATCAAATGTGTAATTCAAGCACTATAAAAGACTGTTTAGGGGAAGTTTACATAATTAAAACTAAAAGAGTCAAGTAAAGTAATTGAACTATTTGACGGTAAAAAAATCAGAGGATTTTTAATACTTTGTTCTTATCTTTGCAAAAAAAAAAAAAAAAACGCAACAACTATTGGGTCGGATCCAGTCTAGTTCCTCTTTATAACACCTGCGCTCCAAATGCTAAGTGCAGCTGCCTTTATTTTCTTATTTTTTTTCATGGCGAGGGATGCAGATGCGATAATATAGACTAACAAATAATGTGAGTTTGTATCTTTAACAAAATTGTCAACCCCCTCCTCTCGAAACTACGTTTTTCGGAACGGTTGACATATCTCAAGTTTCAGAGGATCGATTTACTTCAAATTTGGCATAGAGCTTTTTAATGTATGCCGCAATCGTTTGACCAGAGATTTTTCTAAAAAAAAAGTTTTCTATTATTTTTAAAAAATTTCTAAAGGCTAAAAATTGAGGGAAATTTTTTTTTTTACATGGCTGCCATTTTGCGATTTTTTTTTTGCAAATCGCTCTGATCAAACGAAAACTACATCCCTACTCTTTAAGAAATAACCAAGATTTTTTGTTTTCAGATCATCGAGGAGGGTGGAATCGTGTCAACCAGGGGGCTGCTTTTTCTTTTTGAGTATCCAGTTTGCGGGCCTGTACTTTTTTAAATTTTGACTTTTGTTTTACTAAATTGTTTTGCGCTCTTTAAACATAAATAAACAACCGATTAAAAACCTGAAGGTAAAAATCTTTACCTTATCTATCTTTTATTTACAGCGTTTTAAAAAGCACCTAAAAGTTGGACTCGACTTTTAGGTGCTCCTCTAGACTCGAATACCCCCTTAAGAGAAAGGAATTTAAACCATGAATTAGGGGAAAAGCATGTTCATGATTAAGTAAATTTTTCAGAGTCTCAGGACTCTTTAAAAAAATAACTGTATACACAAAAAGTTAACTCATATTCAAAAACATGCCAACCTTATAAAATAGATTACAAATCTGAAACTTTTACCATAGTACAAGGATATATACATATAAGAGATTTTCTTCCCATTCTTTGACATGATTTATACATTACAAATAAATAAAACTTTTATACACATTATAATTCCAGCAGTTTATTTTGAATATATCACTGTTACTAGATTAATTATGCAGAAGACATTTTAAAAATACTTTTATAATTGAACCCCTATTACTTTCCAATTCACTTTAAAAATTTAGTATTTCTTAATCACTTCAAAGCTACACAATTTCATGTAAGATAACATCGACAAATGTTTATTTTTACTCTCAAAATCCTGTATGCAATAAAATATAATTTAAGAAATTATTTAAATTCAAACAAAAAATGAGAACAAGAAACACCAAAAGTGAAGCAATATTGACCAAGTTTGTGTTTGGGAGGGAGACACTTCTCACAGCTGGTTGCTCTGGGACTGTGTACACTCAAGTGAACCGATACTTCTTGAGGTGCCAACCCCCACGTGACAGTCTCTCATCTGGGAGCTGGTTCATAAAGTTTGGAGACCTCTCTAAGGGGCGGAAGTCGGACTACTTCCAATAAGGGCCCCGATAAACTCATTAGCTGTGTACCCTCTCTTCCTCACTTCATGCGAGAACTCGCCAACAACTACAAATGTAGAAATGCTTTTATGCGTATTTTATTATTTAGTTTGCTTTGAAACCACTTTCTCGCTATTTCGTAAGTTCTTGACACATTTTCTATGCAATTTTTAAGCGGTCCACCTCCAGTGCCAAAAGTTTTTTTAAAATATGTTATTAAAAATATCTTTCAAGTTTCCGATCAGTTTTTGTTTTTTGAGCTATTTCTTTTATGCGGTCCCTACCTACCACACAAAAGTAGGTTATCTTTATTTTTTTATGCTTTATGTTATCCACATTGGGAGGGGGGGGGGGGGAGATATCCAAAGCCAACACAAGTTTATAATTGTTAACTGTTAACTTCAAATACTAGTAATAACATATTATGGTAAAGTTAGAAAACATGAAGCTTCAACATAACATTACACATTGAATTTCAACTACAAATATTATTTATGACGGGCAGATTTTTAATGCTACCAGAAAGAGACTGTGATACTAATTGATAAACGGTAGTCAGTTACTTGGCAACTCGGTATGGTGCTAATTTCAGTAGTAGTACTCTTTATGGTAGCATTAACAATGCTTAAGAAATTAATTAAAATGCTTAAGAAACATAAACAAAATGGCAATAAAAGTATGAAATGCAATAGTTAAAATGTGAAATGATCCACTCTGAAGTATGTAACTACAAAAGGCTAATTTCACTTGCATTGATTGGATATATTATTTTCTGAAACTGACACATAATTTTTTCAATTTGGGCTTCAAATCTCTATTATTTTATTATCCATTTTTGGATAATAGTCGACAGGGTGGCGTAGTGGTAAGGCGCAGGCCTCGTACGCCAAGGATCGTAGGTTCAAACCTGGCCCAAGGCGGTGGATTTTCAAGATGCAGAAAATCGTCTGCGCCCATGTCGTATGATTGATTATGCGGTATGTGTAAAAGATCCCTTGAATAGACATTTGGCTTGGATGCTTGCTGCTAAATTAAATTCCTAGTGCAATCTTCATCAATGAGAGTTCTAGAGGAAACTGATCGTCCAAATTTTCAGAGTATTAATGGCACCCACCGATAGTGGTGCTACTTGAAAGAATGGATGCTGATCACTGGGGAATGCACTAGGTCTGCAAAATGGTTAGTTCCATATGCAGCCCCATTTGAAACAATATTTTTAGATAATACAGTTCCGTACGAAAATTCACGAAAAACCCTGCATGAGAAAAGAAACATTTCAAAATAAACATATTGCTATAGAAAAAGTGATAAATAATGGGGACAGAATAGTTAGGGGGGAAATCCTTGCATATTCAAAATTTGGAATAAATTATTTTTTTTCCATTAAGGCAGAAGATAGATTCAAAGAATAAACACCTATTTTATAAAAATTTTTACAAAAACAATTAAGATAAATTATGCAAATGCACTACAGTCAATCAGGGTAACTTTGCACCACAAATACTCGATTTTTATTCGTCCCACTAATATTTTATTGTTATTATTTATTAATGTTATTGTTATTATTCACATAAAATTGAAAGAACAACTCCCAAAGTATTGTGTAGTTATTAAAAACTAAGAAATAATAATTACAAAAACCATCTAAAAAGAATCCTGGTTCAAAGGTACCATGACACTTAGGGTAAGTTTGAACCACATAGGAAAAAAATTATATGAAATACACTGTTTTAATAAAAGTATTATACTTATGCAACATTGAACTAGAAAAATAAAATTTTTAAATACTTAAAATTTCACCATTTTGTTCCACAATGTCACACGTTTTCTATAATGTATGATATTGCATGAAATGTTACATGAAAAAAAGAGTAGAAGAAGGAAAGTATCAATATTTAGGAAAAAATCCCCATTTTTAATTTATTTTGGAAAGAAATATTGCAGAAAACAATTTTCAATTATTTAAGTAAATATTGTCATACAATTATATTAATTGAAACAACCATTTAAAAAATCACATTAAGAGTTGGAGATCATAAAAACCCTTCTAGTACCTGCTGGAGTAATATCTTATGGAGACAATATTGTAAAGCCATCTTCTTGTTCGTACGTCAAATCAGCATTGGTGGTCATCAAAACTTAAAAATGATACCTTGAAAAAATTAATACCATAATCAATTCACACATTTTTTAAAAATATCACTTGAAAAATCCCTTTTTTATTCATATACATACTAATGAGCAATTTAATGATAGTAATTTGTAAGCAAAAATTATACGACAACAAAAGTAATAGTATGCACTTTGGGAAGAGCCTCCTATATTACATTCCATTCTATACGTTTAATTTAAATATCACTCAAGTATTCATTCATATGCACACTACATACTAACAGAATATTTCCACATGTTTTCAGTGTAAATTTCAGTGTCACAAATCCTATTATTTAAATTTAATGGAATGTCTAGTTATGTATATGCTTCTTTACAATGTAATTATATGTTTTTATAATCAAACTAGCTAAATACATTATATATATTCTAATAATGATACTTGCAAACTTTTGTTATATTCATAAAAAGTAGAAATAAACATTTAGTTTGTATGTAGAATATATATATATAATCAGTAAATGAATCTAGACTAACTTTCCGCCGGCTTAAAGTTACCCTGAGAATGGAATAAAATTGCAATGTCTTAATTGTTCGACATTTTACTAAATACTACTGAATAAAGAATCACAGATACTAAAAAATTCACTATATTTAGAAGATAAAATGTTTGGTGAATAAGTAAAATGTTACTTACTTTAAAAAAGAATAAGTTTTAACAACTTTTAACCAGAAGATTAACACTGAGAGAGTGTTCACAATTTCATTTCAAGTCAAATATTCTAAAAAAATATGAAGTGCTGCAAAGTTACCCTGCTTGACTGTGTATAAGTTGATTGAAGGTTGGACACGTTTAACCTTATGTTAATTTGAATAACAAAATATGCATTATTTTTAAAAGATTTAAAACATTAGCATAACATTGCAGTGGGCAGTTTTAAATTATTATTTTTGTTTTATTTTTTACGAGTAAAATACTATTTATATGATTCCACATTTCCTCACTTGGCCAACTAGTAAACCTACGGCAAACATAGTCGTTAGGCCTAACAGAACATTGATAAATATTAATTCAATAATATGTGGTTATTAAACTACAAGTATACAATCACAGATTTTGACAATTCTAAAATACTAACCTTATAGCTCTTTTTCCCACATTTGATGTAATTTGTCACTTGAACTAGAGCTTCGGCTGCACAGCTACGCAGAAGTCTTCCAAAACGAAAACGCCATTTTCTTTAGATTGGGTGAACGTTGAGTGAGTAAACATTTCGTCAAATTTCTGAGAGTTCGAATGTCGTCAAAAGTCAGGTGATCGCATGAGGAAAGAATCGTTGTAAATGACGAAATTTGACTTAACGATTTAAGAATCGTCAAAAATGAGCCTTCTATTTCTGAGAGTGCTATGGCATCATAAATATTCAGGTTTCTTGAATGCCGCTATACCAGAGTTCCACTGCATTTGATTAAATTCTTCTCTCATTTATTCTTTCTAAACTTGAGTTTTTATTATTATTTATTTAAATCACACTTTTTAGAAAAATCTCTTTGAAATTAAAACTTTGTCTCCCAAAATACTAGAGGAAAAATGTTTTACTTTAAACAAGCAGTAATTCTGTGCATTTATAGGTTTATTATTTGCATTACCTTTAGCATAACCTGGCCGTTCAAGAAGCTAGACTAGCCGTGGCAATGAAGGAGTTGAAATTGGTGGAACAGCAACTGGAGGATAAAGAAAATGAATTGAAAGAAGTCAAGGCACAGTATGAAGATGCCATTGCTGAGAAAGAGGTAATGATCACGAGTTTCTCTTTTAGTCTACTTTCTCACAAAAGTAATTAAAAAACAAGAAGTTATGTCTGGAACTCTACGAGCCTACTTTCCCGTATACACTGAATTCAAATTTATAATCTAGCTATCTCTCTCTCTGTCTTTCTCGTTTAGCTTTAGTTCTTAATTGCTTCAAATATACCTTTTTCAACGGTTAATACATATTCATTCATTTATTAAGTCATTCATTAATTCAAAAATATTCTTGAAAATCCCGATCAAAAAATTTCACAGGAAAACAGACTCTTTAGTTCTGTATGAACTTTCTATTTGTACATGTTCTACGTTATAAGAGCTTTCCGATAAAATTTGTTCCACGCAAATCGGTCCGTTAGATCAGGAATTATATAGGATTGAAATTTCCCCGTAGGCGGTATGTTAATTTTTTTCGAACTGTTCAAAAATGAACAAAAATTGTTCAAATCAATATTTCACGCCAAGAACTTCTTCCAGTAAGCTTGTTCATTGGGACTTGGATCTTGCACCCAGAGTTTACGTAATTTGCTTCATTTTCGCCCATATATGCGCTAATGTTAAAAATTTTTGAATTGTTCAAAATTGAACGAAAAATTGTTCAAATCAAAAAGTAAATGGAAATGAGATGTTCTCGCCAAGATCTTTCGAATGCAAAGAGAACTTTTCGAATCGGACAATTCGTTTAAAAGTTATTAGGGGGGGGGGGGGACAGACCGACAGACACACTTTTTTCCCATCTCAAAACACTACTTTCAAATTTCTTATTTTTCAATCTTTATTTAATTACTTAACTTATTTTTGACTTTTCTTGATTTTTAACGATATTTTTACTATACATTAAGCCTTCTTTCATGCTTTATTATATTTTTTTTTACTTTTACGGGAAAGTAGGCTAAAAAGGAAAGAAAGCTTACTGGATCGTCAAAATGAAGTAAAAAACGAAAGTCATTTTGACTTTCGTTTTTTACGTAAAGTAAAGCGTTTTTTACGTTTACGTAAAGTAAATAATTAAATGCCGATTGAAAAGTAAAAATAAAATTGAAAGTTGGTTTTGTGATAGGAAAAATAGTTGCTGTCTGTGTCTTTCAGTCTTTTGGTCGCTCAAGGTGTCTGTCTACAAGTTCAAAAGTTACGAAAGTCCCGAAAAGTTCACGAATTTGGAAGTTACGAAAGTTACGAGAAAGTCACGAAAATTATGACTGCTTCAAGAACATTTTCCGTCCAACGAGAAGGAAACTTTCCCACCCAGAAGACATCGGATATCCGGTATCCAACAGGTTTCTAAATATCCGTAATCCGATCTGGCCACTGCACAAAATACCCTGTTCTCCAGCATGTCAAGCTTGTTGTTCAAACTTTAATTAACGTTTATGTGATTTACATACTTACTACGTATATGGAAGTAGTGGGATGTTTAAAAATACGTATTGAATTTACAAGCTTCAAACATCACAGCCGGATATCCGCTTCGTTTACATGCGCAGGGAACACCGGATGTCGGATATACGGCAAAATCAACATCCGATTTAACACCCGGAGGTTCCCAAAAAAGTCGGGAAATTCGACTTTTAACAATCTGTAGATAGTTTTTCTGTTTGTCTGTTGATATACACGTCTTTCTGGCCCCCGGCAAGCCCCTTAATAGCTTTCGAGGGGATTGTATGACTCGAAAAATTAATTCTTTTGTTCGAAAGCCTGTAAACACCTCATTCCCATACCTTATTATTTTTTTTTAAATTAAACCATTTTTTGTTTAATTTTGAGCAGTTAAAAAACAGCATAATCACCTACGGGAAAATTTCAATCTTATTAATTAAATCATCATCTAACAAGCGAAAAATTATTATCGGAAGGGACTTATGATGTAGAACATTTACAGACAAGAACTTCATCCAGAACTAAACGACCCTACTTTCCCATGAAACTATTTTAGATTTTTTGGAAACAAATTTTAATGAATGAATTAAAGGGAATAAGTGAAAGGATAAATGAATGAATGGCTGAATAAATAAATGAGGCAATGAGTGAATGAAGGAATGAGTGAAATCACGAATGAATGAGTAAATAAATGAATAAATGAATTAATAAATGAGTGCGTAAGAGAAATAGAAAAAAATATGAATAAGAACTGAACTGGGGAGCTGGGAAACGGTCAAACATCCAAACTTTAAGCATTTTCACCTACCTATCCTGTGCATTTACAGCACGCTATTCCCGTCCTTTGTAGTAATGAGGTAAAATAGCACAAATGAGACACCTAGCAGCAAAGGGGTGGGTGTAAGTGACAAAATTAAAAATTTGATATTTTGAGATAAATGGTGCAAATAGGGAAAGCACAATTCTATATTGTGGCAAGAGATGTTAGGGGTAGCCCTAACAGGTGCTGCCCCCTAATATGATTTTAAAAAAAGCATTAAAGGTCCCATAAGATTTTCGCGTTTTTCTCGGAATCGTTTTTTGCTCTCTTACATCTCTTTGCTTCTCACTGCTTAAAAAAAGTAAATTAAAAAAAAATATGAACTTACTTTTTCACCTAAAAGACCTAGTTTGAGAAATTGCTAATGACATTCATAAATGATGTCACACTTCGAGGGGGGAGGGGGTTCGAGAAATTGTGACAGTTTGTGACAAGGGGAGGAGAGGGGGTGACACGAAGTGTTACATTACACATTTAGGTTTCCATAAAAACATTCAAAATCGGAAAACCAAATTTATTTTTAAAGTTTTTTTTTTATTTTCCGAACTTGATTTTAAATTTTCTTTGATCACTTTGTATCGTAAACACCGATGCTGATTAAAATTTAAATTTCTTCTTGTTAAAAGTTTAAAATGGAAATTTTCTTAGGCATTTACACTTTTAAGATGAAATTGCGTAGGTCATTTTTCCAGCATTCGAACAACTAATATGTTTTACTATTCCATACTCATTATATTTTGTGCTGTAAACCTTATTCTCGTTTCATACAAATTAAGTACACATGTAATCATTATTGTTATTATGCTCACAAATATCATTAAAAGTTCAAAAGTAAAATTACAAATCTACAATGATCTATAACGCAGTGCTTTGTTTCTGAACTGCAAGTATATATATGCTTATGTAATATTGCGTGACACGTGACAAAGGGGGGTATAGGAGGTATGACGAAGAGGGACATTTCGTGACAAAGGGGGGAGGGGGGTCAAATATATTGAAGAAAAGTGTGACATTACTTATGAACGGTCCCTAAGCAATATATTCTGACATGCTACTGCACATGCAAATGCATATCTGTAGTAAATCTGGGAAGGTAAATACAGTAAATTTTAAGAACTTCAACAACAACAACAAAAAGATTTATTCAAGTTGTCCACCACAGCCGTCGTTATCCAAATGTATTACACATACAGTGAATTACACCTATAATTTCCTACTTCGCTCTGAAATACATGTTTGGAAGCAATCTAATTGACATTACTGACAACAAATAAAATTTTCTATATCAGTCAATAAACCATTGAAGCTTGAATCCCTAATTAATTTGGATAACAAATATTTAGATTCGAAAATAAAGGATTTGAGTTTATCTTTCTTCCGTGAACTCCTGATGCTGTTTATGTCATAATTTACCGCATTAAAATTCGAAGCTTAGTTTCCTGGATTATCATGTGTTTAGTCAAACAAGTCGCACACGGATATCTACAATTATCAAAACTAATATTTATTTTCCGTAATCATTTCTGGAATGAGGTAGGTATTCGATTTTCTGCTGATAATGTCATGGCCATTGATTTAAATTAGCGAGTCAACGTGTAGAACACAAAATGACTATGGAATGGCTAAAAATCTTGGGCTAAATACCTGGAAGATAATTAATGCATGGCAATACTGTTATTGAATTTTAAACACTTACATAATTTGCGATTTATATAATGTACCTTTTTTAAGCTATTCGGATACTTTTTAAGTTTTTAGCTCAACTACTTCTTAAGTTTCGAAGAATTTATAATTCAACTATTAAAATACTTTTTACTTTCTGTTATATCCGATGTATAAAGAAAAGAATTGGATTCAAAAAAAATTTCGGATTTTAACGTATTTATACGTTTTGAGGTGTTCGGAACCCCTTTTTTGAAAACGTCTGTCGGCGAGTCTGCATGTGGTCTTTATTTTTCTTGTGGCCTCTGTAACTCAAAAAGTAATGCATCGAATCGAACAAAATTTGGCGCACACAGGGACCTTGATGAGAACTAAAAAATAGTTTTTGGCGTTAGTTTTAATTGGTTTTTGACGTATTAGTTTTTGACGTGAATCCATTTAAAGGGGCGGAGCAATCGAATATTTTTTTTATCAGAGTGAAAACTACATATCAAGAAGTAATGGAAGAATTTGAGCGAAATTTATTATACATGTGGACCTCAATAGGAACAATTGCTGATTACAGTTTGGCGCCATTCACTGCAAAAGCATTTGAGAAATCGAAATTTTTATTAGTTTTTTGTGAACGCTGTAACTCAAGACATGTTTGCTATTTATATAATACACCCTTTGCAAATTTTTCGGATACTCTTTGTATGCGTAGAATCAATGTGCAATCCATAGAAAAAAAACGGAATTCGATGCACACATACATTTTAAAAGGATGTGGTGTTGATTAAATTTTGGTGCCATTCTCTTCAAGGGGAATAGAGCAATCGAACGTTTTTCTTGCTAAGCGTATACCTCAAGAATCCATATATATATATATATATATTGAAGTTTTTTAGAATGAAAAATCTTGAAAAGGATTCCTTCTTCTGTTCTTTTAAAGCCAAATATTTTTCTTGGTAGATGAGAAAAGAAAGCTTGTAACTTTACCATTTCAAACTAATGGTATAAGTACTGGCAACTACTCTGAGAGGAAATGAAATTCATAAGGAGAAAATATATAAAACTTCAAGAAATTCAGATTTTTAGTTCATTCTATCTAAAATTCCTGGATCTCAGAGTTTGTTACAGTTTAAGAAATACGTTTGCAAAGTCGGAATTCAGGCGGGGTCTATTGAAGGAGACCGAGTTCATCCTAACCAAGTATTCATTCTATCGCATGTTTACTGAAACGAGATTCTCATGCAACAAAATAATAAAAACAACTACAGTAGACTCCCGAGTATCCGCCTCGTGGCTATCCGGCCTAGTTTTCTTTTATCGTAATTAAATAAGGAACAAATTGCCAATGCGTTGGAAGTGGAAGTCTGCTACTGATTCTTCTACGTGTCGTCACTCTTATATTAGAGCTTAACTTTTCATATTTATGTAATCATTTATCAGTTAATCAATATTCTTAAGAATTAGGACTACGCCTTATGTTAATACTTTGTTCAGGTTTTCTGCGTTAAAGTTAGGCATTATAGAGTGTACATTAAACTGTGAACAGTTTTTATTCTTTAATTAACGTTTTATCTAATAAATTCATAAACATTTATCAACTACCAGTACAGAGCCTTATATATTAACCTTATATTGTATTTTAACTGCACGTTACCAGCAACTGCTTCTATGATTCATTGAATAGCGGCCGCATTCACATTCTAAGTAGCTTGATATAAATGGCTGTGCATTAAATATGAAGTGAGAAAATACGTATTATAACAGTAGGTTTTGGTATAAAAACTTTGTCTTCTGGTATCGGTGGGGCAAAAAACTTGTTCACTCCGTCCTATCCGGCCTACCCTTCTGCCGTATCAGGCCGGACACTCGAGAGTTAGCCGCATATTGTTTCCTGTTTTCCAAAAGAACTCGGCCATTTTCTTTTAATTTCAGAAACTGGCCGACGAAGCAGCTGTGTGCCGTAGAAAAATGTCCCGGGCTTCCATGCTGATCACGGAACTTGGCGGAGAATATAAACGATGGACCGATGAGAGCAAGCAACTGAAGGAGCAAATCAAAAAGTAATGAACCGTGGTTCAAATTCGTTATAAAGTAGTTGTTAAAAACTGAATATATATCCGTTCACGATCTGTTAACAATGTTATAAAGTATCTGTTAACAATTATGGGGACATGCTTAAGTGTCTTGTTAAAGGAGATAATTCACTTTGTGCGTTTGTGCAAAGCATATTTCCATAAAGATTAATAACAACGTTAAAAGTTTTGAGTATAGAAGTAAGAAAGGTTAAAACGGCAGGCCAGTTTTAAGGGCAATAAGCCCCCTCCTTCAGTACCGAGCATAATAATGAAATGCCATTGTGGAAAAGTATTTCATTTCTACGTTCGGTTTCTGAAAAAGGGGGCTGATTGCCCTTGAAACCAGTTTGTCGTTTTAATCTTTTTTTGACTGAATAAAATATTCTCTATTTCTACTACTTTTTTTAAAGGTTTATTTTTTTGGTTTTAGGTTTTTTTTTTAAATTTCATTGGCAAGTTCATAAAGTAAAACTAACTTTGAGGCTTTCCTTTCTTTCTTTCTTTTTTTTAATGCAATCTCTTTAATAGTATTTTGTGTTCATAAAATAAATATAGGGTTTAAAGCAAACTATTTCAAATTACAAAATAATACTGTTTTGCATTGCTCTTTTATCTTAATATTTTATTAGTTTGAGTACATTAACATTTGCCTTTGCAAAATATGCATCATTATATGTTATTTGGGATACCATGAGGCGACATACGAGGGAGACATAGGTTTTCTTTCTTTCTTTTTTGTAAACCTCAATCTCATTTCACTCAAAATAAACACTCACATAATAAGCTCACACAAAATAAGCACTCACAACTTTACTATTGATTGTCAGCTACATACAACAGGATTGGCTAAACCAAAATTCGGTGCATTCTTAAATTACTAGCGGCGCAACCGAATTTTCCAGAAATTTAGAGCAATTAATCGCCATCGAAATTACAAGAACATGACTAATTGAAAAATAAAAATAAAATATGAAATAAATATAAGTGAAATATAGTATAATTTAAAATGAGTAACCAAATACTTGAAATAGAAATGAAATTAACTAAAAGTAGAACGAGGTCTCGAATGATTGGCACAAATTTGCAAAATTTTCTGCACAGGGGTCGTCGGTCCAGCTATTTTTAACAGGTTCCGTTTTTTGTGAATTGTAAAGAGATTTTTGAGAAAAATCAAACTATTTTGTGAACATTGAAAATTTAAACTTATAGTGATGAAAATTTTTACTATTATTTGCCGCTTTTATAACAAATAATAGTGTGTGAAGTACGATTTGAAAGCTTGGAGTTTTGTGAAGGGTCCGTTTTGATTGATTTGAATTTTGTGAAAGGTTCGCTTTGATTGATTTAAATTACGTGAAGGATCCGATTCGGTTTATTGGAATTTTGTGAAGGGTCCGATTTGATTTATTGGAATTTTGTGAAGGGACCGATTTGATTTATTAGAATTTTGTGAAGGGTCCGATTTGATTTATTGGAATTTTGTGAAGGGTCAGATTTGATTTACTGTAATTTTATGAAGGGTCCGATTTGATTTATTGGAATTTTGTGAAGGGTCCGAAAACGGACCCGAATTTCCTCCAGCTTGACCCCTGCTGTAGCAAGAAGTAATATATGTAACTCGAAAATTAACTGATTAGCAATATTCGAGCAAGCTCAAAAATCTTGTTAATAGCAAATAATGTTTTTTTTTTTTTTGCTGCGTAACAGTTGGCGTTTTATACAGTACATACATTATTTAAAATTTTTATTATTACCTAGAGTCATAATTTAATTCAAAAGGTTGTTACTGGAAACCGTCTCTCAACAACGTTCTGTTTTTATTTCAAACATTTTTTCCCAATTTATCTACTTATTTATTAATTTATATTAATCATTTAATTAAGTCGTTACTAGTTGACTTTTTTTTCCTTTTGTATTATAAATGTAGACTTGTTGGTGATGTGCTGGTCGCAACAGGATTTTTGTCCTATGCCGGTCCATTCAACCAAGAGTACAGATCTGCTCTTATGCACGTTTGGCACAGTGAGATCGTTAAGCGAAAGATCCCGGCCAGTGAGAAAATGAACGTGATGGAGCGACTCGTCACAGCTTCGACAGTGAGACTGAATTTTTTTTTAAGGGATAGGGAATTAAATATATTAATTAATTTATGTATTTATTATTGAAATAGTAAATATATAAATTATTTATACATTTATTCCAAGAGCTCTATCCTAGAAAATTAAGTTCGTTTGAACTTATATAGCCTATACTTACAGTAAACAAAACTATGTGATAAGTAAATGTATCGTTTCAAGAAATTATATCAAACTGGTGATTTGTGTAAGATTTATGCGTCATAATGATATATTATTTGTTTTTAATTGAATGTGATTTATAAATTATAATTCTGTCGTCACTTGTTACTTTCTTCTATATCCAATATATAGAAGAATCAGTAATGTTTTTCTTATCACTTTGCTGTCATAAAATGAGACTTTTTCAAAAGTATTTGGCCAAAGAACCCCGTAAGAACTAGGAAAACAACTGACATAAATGAACTGTTTTAAAAACTATTTAGTTGCATAACAGATGGCGGCATTGAAATCAAACCTTGGTTGGTCTCTATTTCATGCTCTATCTATGAACTTATAGAGCCTTATCGCTTTCTCCACTCATGCCTATAATAATGTGTTGTTGCATATAAAATTACTGATAGAGTTTTCAAATAATCACTTCAGTTTAAATTACGATATAATAGGGAACTAACGAATCATAACATACACTGAATTCTATTGCATCAATATTTATATCCATATGTATACATTTTTTAACATTTATATACATTTATGCATATATTTTTGAATATTTATGTACCTGTATGTATATTATCTGTAATATGCATAAAAATATTTTAAGAATATATAAAAACTTATGCCGTTTACATTTCGAGTTTTGTTCGACAATTGTGCAAGTCTCTCCTGAAGTGATAAGAGTGAACGTAGGAGTAAATCATCATTTACATAAAGAACATCATAACGCTGGCTTTTCCGCCGGCGGTAAAAGTTGGAACAAATATTTTCTTATTGCATACTCGTATTTCATTCCCACGAGTAATGTAAGATATGTAGCAACGACCCATGTAACATATATAGCAAGTTTCAATGATATATATCTGTCAGAACGATCCCTACGTTAATCTAAACATGGTAACTTTAATTATAATCACCTTGTTTACAATTGTCAAACAAAATGTGTCCGAAAAATATCGTATCCCTTTTTTTAGAAAATTGGAAAAATATACATTTTTACTTGTGGTAGTCTCGATATTTTCGACAACCGCTAGTCTGATTTATAAATCCTGCTAGATTCAATATAAATTATGTATTTATTTTCTTTATTTCCAGATATCAGAATGGAATCTATGCGGACTGCCCAGTGACGAACTTTCAGCACAGAACGGAGTTTTGGTTACCAATGCACTCCGGTACCCTTTACTGATAGATCCTCAAGCTCAAGGAAAAGCATGGCTCAAAAATTCCGAAGCTAGAAATAATTTACAAGTAAGGACACTTTTGATCAAATTTTGATAGCACGTCATCTGCAAAGGGATTTATACCAGAAACCCGAGTATTCAGTCACATTGCCTTTCCGAAGCTAGAACGAATGAACATGTAAAGTGAGTTCATGCATATATCACGAATATTTCCATCCATCACTACCTGTGATGAGATCCTCAAGAAATTTACTTTAACTCTTGATCTAATTACGTTCAATTTTCTTCAATTAGCAACCAGGGCTCGAAAATTATATTGCCCGACATGCTCGGGCATGAATCTTATACCCCTTCCGTGCCCGGCAGGGCTTGTCATTTTTAATCAAATATTTCTTTCCAAAAATTTATTATTTCGTATGTATTGAAAAATCACCGGATCCTTAGCGGAGCTCAAAATTTATTTTAAGCGGTACCACTAAAACCAAGTTTTAAAGTAACTGTTGACAAAAGCGGGCAACATCCTCAAACCTTCTGACTGTTTACTCTTACCTTTTAAGGAGTAAACAGGAAGAATTTATAATAATTTTCTTACTTGTGAAAATTATGCTCTGAATTTCTCCTAGCACATCTGCATGCTAGAAACCATTAAGTGCCATGAATCGAAAAAGAGCCCTCTTCGTTGAATTTTGTCTACATAAACAATCCGAACAGCATGAGAATTGACATTGATGGTGTAGAACCAGACAATTTTGAGTCTTCAGCGGCAATCAAAGACTGGTTGTTCAACACCAAGGGAACAAGACATGTTAAAGAACATGCATGTCAACAATAAAATTGGTAATACAGTTTTTAAATTTTGACTTGTAACGACTTATTATGTAATATTTATTTGTAATGTAATTTTTTAATGATTTAGATTGACTGACGTTAAAATAATTCTTGATTCGGATGAAAAGCTGCTAATTTCATTTTTTGCCTGATAAATGCTACACGGCAACTTCAGATGTGTCTATTAATATGCAATAAAACAACTTCTGGGGATGTTAAAACTTTGTTCGGGCATATATTTTTTAGCCAAACACGCCCGGCAGGTCATGTGAAATTTTAAAGATTTTTCGAGCACTGACATGCACATATCTCCAAGAATACATGGTGGGTCTTCTGCTGGTCGCGTATTAAATCCTAAGTCCCCAGATCAGAGTTCCGACATCTTGCTCTTAATACAATTAGAAAAACTTCAAACTGTTTTGAATGTATTGTAATTGCTATATTAAGCAAAGGAAACTGAATTAAAATAAACTATTATAAAACTTTTTATTTTTGGAAAATAAATTTTTCTGATAGTTAATTTTTCTGATAGTCCTGATAAGTTTATTTCTTGTAATTTTAGGTCACATCATTAAATCACAAATATTTCAGACAACTTTTAGAAGAATGTCTGTCTCTTGGAAAACCGCTACTATTAGAAGATGTTGGAGAAGAATTAGACCCAGTTTTAGAAAACGTTCTAGAGAAAAATTATATAAAAAGCGGTTCCACTTTGAAGGTATCATCAAATAGCACGTGAACTTTGCGTTATCAATAATCTGATGCTTTGATTTCTTATACACGTTTGTACGTAGCATTTATACATTCAATATACGATGGTCATTTTTTAAGTAAGAACCGTTTTGTAATTGAGTAAAAGAAACTTAATTTAATAACACAAATTATATCAAAAACTAAAATATGAACATTTTTTCACTTTTTAACATAGTCACTATCAACATTCAAGCATTTGTCAAGCCGTGATACCAGCTTTTGGATCCCTTCATCAAAGAACTCGCCGCCTGATTATTAAACCAGTTCGTAGCTGTTTCTTTAAGCATGTCATCCTTTTCCAAACGCTTCCCAATGAGAAATGCCTTAAGTTTGGGAAAGAGATGAAAGTCTGATGGTGCCAAGTCTGGGCTGTAAGGCGGATGATTCAGTACTTCCCAGTAAAAATTGTCCAGTTGCGTTTTTGTTCTTGAATTTCAGTAGAACGAACGTTTTTTGCATTCAAAAACCGAATAACGGCACGCACTTTCAATCGGCGGGATTACTGATAGACATGACGACAAACTATACAGTATAACCACACAACCAGCACTGGCAGAGACGTGAAACGTAATGGCGGTATAGTGGGGGACCGGCCAAGAGTTGCTGATCTTGAACTGACGTCACCTGACTGGATGCGCAAACACAATGTGCAATCGGTTCTTACTTAAAAAATGACCCTCGTATTTGTCTCCGAGATGTTGATTTTTAAATCTCGTGTTTTTTTTAAACCCGTAAATGGTAATATTCGTCTGTGAGACGGATATGGTTTAGTTTTAGTCCTAATGAGAATAGAAGTAATAAGTAGTAATAAAGAAATAAGTAAATAAATAAGTGAGTAATTAAATATATTCAAACTTGTAGGCACCTCTAACGAAACTGGTAAATTATCTTTTGTATTTTCTGGCTAACAGGTGATGTTGGGAGAAAAAGAGTGCGATGTTTTGCCTGGATTCAAACTGTTCATCACTTCAAAGCTGTCTAATCCCGCTTTCTCTCCCGAAATAAGCGCCAAAACTTCTGTCATAGACTTCACGGTGACCGCAAAAGGATTAGAGGATCAGTTGCTGGGAAGAGTTATGCTCTCAGAAAGAGCGGTGAGTGCTTTACCAAATGATAGTCCTTATTTTCCTTGAACTCATTTTTTCTCAAAAGGTTTAACCATAAGCATTTCAAATTTCTATGCAAAAGAGAGAGCACGAAGCCTTTCATTTTCGTTAGATCACGTATGCTTGAAGTAAAAAATAGTTAAATAGTTTACCTTTGCACAAAACAAAAATCAAAGAAAAAAAAAATAATAATAAATAAATAAATAAAGGTCCAAGCTCCGAATATTTTTAATAAGACTCATAGTGCTTAGAATATGCAATTATTTAATTTATTAGTAGTAAATATACGTGAAAAAAAATTTTATTTGAGAAGCGTTAAAGAACAAAATAATTAAAAATGTTTGTTCTCAACATCACAACTTTTCAAATATTCAATATGTACAATAAATTCACAAACAAATTTGAAAAAAAAAAACCGGATTCGCTCCAGTTTTGAGCAAAATGTCGTTGCTCCGCGCTCCGGTTCCATGCTCATCTCAGATCCATGGTTATTGAAGCGCACAAAGTTCAGAATATTTGAAATTATGTGTTTCGGTACTATAAGTAACTCTTTTACAGTGCGGAAAAGTTTGTTGAAAAATGGGTTCCTTTGTAACCCTAACCTGTTTGCTTTTTTTTCCCCTTTAATATTTTGATGATCATTGGTCATTATTTGTCATATTTGCTCGTGTACGTTAATGGATATGTTTAAGTCTGATTAATCACAGATTAAACTGTTTTTCAGCTATGAAGTCACAAAAGGACCACTCAGATTTTGTGATGGCACTAAGCAGGTGACTTTACATGACAGCAAAAAGATGTCATTCTTTTCTCTTTTTCGGAAACTCTCTTTCTAGGGGATCATTCCAAAAAATTCTATTAGTGCAATTTTTATGTTTGAAAGTTCCAAAACAGAGTGAAACTGAGGGTAAAGTTTTCTAAAACGTTAATTCCTAAAACAGTAGCGAAATAGAGACTGAAATGTAACGTGAAAGTTACGAAATGTAATTTAAAACAAAATGTGAAAAACTATAATTTTCTATTTTGTAAAATTTTACTTTTTATATATCAACATTTAATGGCGAGGTTCCACTGGGACTAGTGCAAGTTTTCACCAGTTACAAGCACAAAGATAATGGGTACCTTCCCATGTGATGCCTTCCAAAACTGCATATATTTCATAAATGAAATAATTTTTTTTTTCTCGAGATGAAAAAAAATTATTATATCAACTAAAAACATAGTTGTCAAATTTCTCTCTCGGATCCTTAAAACATTTTTCACGTACATAGAAAAAAGAATTACAGGAGAAAAATATGAATTCAGACGGCTTATTGATGCGTGTGATTTTTTACTGGAGGTTGTAAATAAAGTAAAAATACCATAAGAAAAACGAAAGCGGATATTTGAAGGCATTTTCCATCTGAAATTGGGATGGAACTGCCGTTGGATCTTGGATTGAACAAGTGTTTTTGCTTCGAAAATAATTTTTATATCACTAAACTATGCAATGGGATTGCTTTGTAGGCATATCGACTACATTCCACACAACTCAAGGACTCGTACATTAATCAACTTTTTTTAATAGTTTGACATGGTAAATTGTGCTGACAGAATTCGAATTGTTTTGACACTATTTAATTTCATTGCTGAAAGTAGCAGCCTAAAAGGAACATTCCTTTTTGCAAAAGTTCGACTAGAAATTGTGTTTTCTAGTTAACGTCAGCTGTTGAAACTAATGATATTTACTTTGTTTTACTCAAGGAATTGGAGAATGAGAGAGTGAAAGTCATTAGCGAAATTGTTGATAGCAAAACCAACATCAAGCAATTAGAAGATAACCTGCTGGACAGCCTAACAAGTGCGCAAGTAAATACAAGTTTCTGACGTATTTGTTTTATTTCGTATTTATTTGATCTGATTTTCTTTCTCTTGCTTCTGTCTGTGTGTGTGTTTTCTTTTTAATATTATATTTTTGCAAATGATCGATTCTTTGGTTGTAATTTGTATGTTCCTTGCAAGTTTAAAATAAAAAATTAAGAAATTCATTCCTAAGAATGTTAACTCTTAAATGCCTCAGGTTGTCATTTAGTAACATACCCAATGCAAGCTTTTAAAATACATGGCAATCCAAAAGTCACGCAACCCGTTATAAAATATTTTTATTTTTAAATACAAGTATTTAAATTTGTATTTAAAATACAAGTTATTTAATTAGATGACAAATTTATACTTTTCGACAAAACCACATTATTTTTATTTTCGTCGCAAATTGACATGAACACTGACACTTTCTGTAGCTTTCAGTTTGTACTGTCGTCAAGATGGTTTTTAACAGGATCAAAGATTCTTCTTCAACTCATTTATTTGAAGCCGTTGTTAAGACTTTCAAAAATAAGTTTCCGAATGTTTCTGTACCTAACAGTACAACAAGCTTTCGATTAACATCCCGTTTTCGGAAAACTAGAAATGTTGGAGTGTCTGGAGTGGAAGAGAGCGTTTACATGGCATAACAAGAGGGAAAATGAAGCAGCTAGCATAGACGAAAAGAATGAATCAAGACGTTGTGTTTCCCGATTAAATATAGCCTACACTGTATATAGTGGTCAAGGTTCATGTCAAGAGGTCAAAAATTGCAGCGGAAAATGGCTGATCTGACATTTTTTTTCTCATCTTATAATTTTATTTGCAGTTTTATATAATCTAGTAAGCGCCATTTATGAATTAAAATATAAAACTGATCTAATACTAAAGTATTTTAAAAGAGTCAATCATTGAATTAAATTTCTATGATCTTATGCACTTCAGCCCTGCACAACACCAACTTTTTTATTATTAATCTACCTCTAAAAATTTTTAGATCATGATAAAATTTTGCATGTTTTTTTTTCTCATAGAGAGGAACAAAACGGGATGGTGAGATCATACTTGCATGCTTCAAGAATAAGCTCCACCCTAAAAAAATATAATTATCTATTCGCACGTTCGTTATTAGTTATTGACAAAATGACTGTTTTCGCAGGGATCGCTGGTTGACAATGAAGGGCTGATATCCATCCTCCAGAACACCAAGGCCACGACGCATCAGGTGTCCGCCAAATTAGGAGTGGCCGCTGTCACGCAGTCCAAGATCAACGAGGCGCGCGAAGAATTTCGTCCTGTGGCAGCAAGAGGCAGTATCCTCTATTTCCTTATTGTCGAAATGAGCGTCATCAACGTCATGTACCAGACGTCGCTCAAGCAGTTTCTCGGACTCTTCGACATCTCTATCATTAGGTAAAAGCCACAAAATCAACAAATGGAATTCTTGAATGTGGTTGCAAATAACATCATATGGGTGTTGGCATTTGGCGAAAATTGAATAGGGAAGTTGACCAACATTAATCATTTATCACTTTAAAATTCCACTCAGTATCCTCTAATTTAGTTATGATGATAGAAATCAGCTCCATTTTTAAGAGAAGTTACTTCATTGAATCACCATTCTATCTATTAATGAAGCGCATAACTACAGACTTAACCTTTTCGTAACTCTGCTGCAAAGAAGCAGTTATCTCTACTGTAGATTTCAAAGCTATTGCCTTTTTCCTCCTTCTAAATTCACTTAAAAAATCTTGTTTTTTCTTTTTTTTACATAATAAATATATTTCAGTAGAATTTGTTTATGTCGCATTTTACGGGAAAAAAGGAAAATTAGAGATAAGGAGGATTCAAGATGCAGAAGTTTATATACAGTTATAAAAATGCACTGTTAGAGCAAGTCAAAAAAAAAAACAGATGTAGTTTTGGTTTAAGATTTTTCTGTGTTGATACTGTTGAAGATTGTACTATACATAGGGAAAGACTTATCTTTTAATTATTGTCTCTCAAAACTGTGAGGATTTTTACTTCATCCTCAAAACAAAGAATGTAAACACGAGAACCACATAAACTCAAAGAACACAACAAACGGAGTTTTCTTCGTGGCTTTCGAACGGAAAACTCACGAAGTTCTCACTTTTATTCGTCAATGTCTTATCCCCCGCTGTCCGAGTGGGTTTGATTCCTAGAAAAATTTACTCCTGAACAATGTTTTCCCTGGACCACATTATCCACATGACTCAGAGGAAAATACGGTTGTTGATATAAGAAAAAATGTTTTCAGCTTGCAACTGTTGCTGCTGATTAAGATTGCTAGATCCAAATTCCGAAAATGACAGTTTAGCTGGAATTCTAGACATAGAGGTTTTGAGAAAATTTATTTGAGATAAACATTAAACTTATGCAACAAATACAAAGAAATTGAAAATTTTTGACATAGAAAGATTTTTGAGATTGGCAGGCTCAAAGCAACATGTTCAACTGTATTGCCAGGTGAAATGTGTACAAAATGCAAACAGAATGGAGCGTTAGTACTATTGATTTTTATCGCTATTGTCCTGTTTATGTTAATTTGAGATAACTATACTAGTGAAATTCATATAAGAAGCCTGCAGATTTAACTAGCTTCACTCAAAATGCATGCGTACTAATTACTATTTTTTTATAGATCCTTACCTGATACAGACATCAAAAAGAGAATCGATAACATCAGCCAGTACTTAACGCATGAAGTGTACAGATATGCGGTGCGGGGCTTGTACGAACGACATAGATTCCTTTTTGTCTTGATGCTAGCCCTCAAGTTGCAGTTGGAAAATGGAAAAATTGCTTACAACGAATTCTTCACATTTGTAAAAGGTATGTTTCCATTCTCACCCCACAAGCAGAAGCCCCCACCCGTCACCCCGAAATGAATGCTATTTCCATAAGCAGAAGCCCCCTGAAATGAATGCTATTTCTTGTTACAATACACTAAGTCACCGAATCTTTTCTTTATGAGACATTTTTACATTTTTTTCAGATCTCTAAAGAAATACGTAACAAAAAACTTTGGTTATATAAAAAGCATGCTTCATCTTATACTTTACGGTAAAAATTTCGTCACGCGTGCATTTAGGGAACCAACAACAAATTGCAGTATCAATAACCTTTTTTTTTTGAAAGTGAGTTCTACCACTTTTTTCTAAGACACGAACAAATTTTTCTTTTGATTAAGAGCATTAAAAAATTTCTTTGCATTCCAGGATTTTTCAGAATCAGTTCCGATCTTTGGAACAAAAGTTTTTTTCCTGTGTGTGTGTGTGTATGACGGGTTTTACTTTTATAACCAGGAGGAGCATCTTTGGATCTCAATTCTGTTCTAAGCAAACCCTTTCTTTGGATACCGGACATCATATGGCTGAACATTGTACAACTGAGCTACATACCAGACTTTCAGAACCTGACCACTGAGGTATTTTCACCTTTTTCCTTATTTGTCTCATTATCTATATATATTCGAGTTTTTAAACCACGTCCTTAAAGAAAATGAAGTCCTCATTAACATAACATAAGCTTTCTCTATATCAACATCGTAGGGGTCACAAAATGATGCTTGAGAAACATTTTCCGGTACGGTTTAGATTGTACATCAGATGTTTTACTCTGTGAAATAATTTTTCTTTTGAACTGTTTTTATATTTTCATTCGCAATATTCTAATTGTAAAATTTATAATCATATTGGTTTCATAAAAGTACTAACAAATATTGTGCAAATACAATACAGTTTTAAAACTTTTAAGGGGGGAAATACGTGTAAAACGGCGTATTAAAAGCAATTTTCATGAATTTTTTTAACGTATAAAGAACAAATATAACTTTTTGAGATTTTTAGGTTATTTTACAGTTATATTAAAAAACATTTACTGAAATTTTCAAACATTTTTCTTGAGAAATCCCGGAGATATCGGCTGCTGCACACTGTAAGTCGCCTACCGGGTCGGCAGTTTGCGTACATTCTGGAGGTCACAATTTTTATCTGAAATCAATTTTTTTCAAATCTACTTTTTTTTTTATAAGTGTCTCTTCTAGTTGAATTAAAATCATCACATAAAATTGAAAATTTCTAATTTTTTTTTAGAATGGGAAAATTAAGTACGATTTTTAACCGTTATTTTTGCTCTTTTTTTACAATAAAAAAATTAAAAATAAAGATATGTTTATGATTCTAGTTCAACTAAAGCGTGTATACATAAAGAAAATGTGTGCTAAATTTGATAAGGATTGATCAAAAACTCTGTGAGCTAAAGTCTACGCAAATTCGAAAGAAATAGTTTCGAGAAAAACGCGTTTGAAAAAAAAAAAGAGTGGTATTGAAGGTAAATTTAAGGCAGTAAATGGATCAATTTTTTTATACTTATAGATACTAATACTTATAGAAATTTCTATCCGAGGTCTTAGTTGTTAAAAGAAATAAAAGGACATCTGCTAACGTTTTCTAATAGCCCTTCAGGTCATTCATGAGGGACTACCTACTCAACTGCTCCAAAAGGGGCGCTCGCTCAAATGCTTATAACTTTTAAACGACTTGGAATTTTGCTTTGAAACTTTCAGGGTATATTATCGAATAGTTGTAGAATCGATTTATGGAGAAAATTTTTTAAAAAATTTGAGACAAAAAAAAAAATAAAGGAAGGAAAGGAAAAATAAAGCAATTTCGAGCCTTTAAAAACATCTTTATGTTTTGAAGAGAGGGTAGGAAAGAGAACGCAATTTTAAGAGGTTCATGTTCACGAAAGCATTTAGCCTTTCGTCACTTGTAACATATTTCAATTTCTTTTCAATCTTACTAAACATTTCTGTCGTGAAGAAAAGTGTCTTCTTTTGCGACATGAAATTACTTGAGATCACAGCTACGAGCAATTACTATGACTACCAGTTAATGGGACTTTTTATAACTTTTATTTCGTTGTATATTGTGAAATTGTAGCCGTTGTTCCATTGTGTCCACTTCTTCCCTAAGTATTGCTTTCATGGTACAAATTACTACGTTACTTTTAATTGAGGCGACAATTTGCAACGGAAGTAATTGTCAATACTATTCATGCTCAATAATTTTCTTTTTGACACCAGGTGTGCGCTAATGAATCGGAATGGAAGACGTGGTACGAGTCGGAAGCCCCCGAATCAGCATCTTTTCCCTGCAAGTACGACCGAAAGCTCGGAGATTTCGGAATATTGCTGATGGTGAGAACTTGGTGCCCTGACAGAACTCTTACACAGGCCAAGAAATTTATCGAATGTAATTATTAAACTCTCTAGGTTGTTCAACAATTATGTGTAATAGCAAAAATATTATTCATGGTGTTCCGAAACTTCATGTACAAATTTGGAGGCGAAGTAAAGGACATCCTTAGGAATTCTAATCACGCGGGAAAGTAGAGGTGACAATGGATGAGTGACGTGTGGCTTCCTCTCAGTTTTTGAATAAAACCGTCCCTCTCTCCTTTTATTTCCATTTATTACGCACGGATAGAATTTCATCTCGTGCACTTTCTTGTGCGTTTGTGGTTCTAGCAATATTATTTTACTCTCCTTTAAGTTTGTACAACGGCCGTAGAACCTTGGTGGTTAGGACGTCGGATTTCTAACCAAAGGGTTTGGTGTTCGATACCTGACCCCGCTGAAGACCTTCCTTGTAAACTTGGGGATATGTGCATTAGAATCCGTGGACCCTGAAGTCCCATGGCAGTTTCGAGAGCACCGGGTGATAGAGAAATCCCTTTCCTTTTCAGTCTTAGGTCTAAAATGGAAGGTGGCGAATTTATAGTTGCGCCATGTGTTGTTATCCGAGTGCATAATCTGAGCTTGAGATAAGTCGTACTTCTACCCTTGCAGTGCGCATTAAAAACGGCGGCGCTCGCTGCAGTGTCTGCCTTAATTACTGGTTGCTCTGCAAGGGGAGCTTGGACATCCAAATGGCATTTGCAACAACAGCAAGTTTGTACAAGAAGCTTGGAGACCTTGTGTGTCTTGGAAACAAACTCTGAATTTTTCAATCTTATGTTATATTGTGATATTTTTTTATTATTTGTCTAAGTAGAAAACGATAGCATTGTAATGCCTGTACTTTAATGATAAATTCTAAATCAAAATTTTCTCTTGTTACAAATGGGACGTTTTAAATATGATTCATAATTTAAAATAAATAAATGAATAAAGTAATACAATAAGTTTAATATTATACTCGTAATATTATGTATGAGTATATATATATATCATAGACGGGTGTTAACTACCTTTTGTAATATATACACATCATATTTAACTTTCTAGCCTCTCTTGGTTCAAGATTTGTCGAAGGGGTTTTGCTGGATTTTGAAGGATTGTGGAGAGAATCAGACAACTTAACTCCCATTATCTGCCTTTTGGCAACAAGTGGAGATCCCAGCAACCAGATTGAACTTATTGCTCGCAAGACGGGGACAGGTATTGCACAAGCAAATTTGACTTGATTTTTAATAGCCTAGTATCATAATTAGGTATCGACATCTTGACATTCATGATTCTAAGTTTAGGTATTTGAATCCGCATTCTTTCTTACGGAGGTTCAAAACACCGTGTCATGACTTGCCTAGCTCCATTTTCTTAGAATAAAAATGGTTTTTCATTTTCCTATTTTTTAACCCCCGAAACTTGAATTTAAATGAAATGTAATTGAATTTTGGGCACCCATTGTATACCGTCCTCTATATTTCGCTATTTTGCCATTTCATTACATTTACTTTTGTTCTACTGCACTAGTTTTTTTTTACGGTAAATCAGTTTGATTTTGCTTGTTATTTTTAAAATTTATCCAAAAGCTACAACAAAGCAGGATATTGCCTTATTGGAAAGGGTTCAAAGGAGGGCTACTAAGTTGGTAAGTGGTCCGTCAGATTTAGATTATGAGGTAAGGCTTCAAAAGCTCAATAGGTATAGTCTCGGGCAAAGGAGAGTTAAAGGGGACATGATTCAGTTATTTAAATTCAATAAAATGGAAAATGTTAATGAGCTACATTTATGCACAGAAGTAGAACCAAAAGTCATTGTTTTAAGCTTTTCAAATCTCAAGCCAATCATGAAATTAGGAAAAAATACTATTTCATTAGGGTTATAGGCAGTTGGAATAGTTTACCGGAAGCGGCTGTCTCCTGTAGTGGGGTTAAAAGTTTTAAGAGGGCTCTCGGATGTTCATTGGAGATAGGTAAATTAACTCAGTCTAGCTCGGGCTAGGAGCCTGTTGCTGGTGCTCACTTTTGTATATGATCTTGTAATGTAATGCTATGGATGTTGTCAACTTTTAACCATGTAGCGGTGCTTACTGCGTGTATAACAAAGAAAAATATGAGATATTGGATTACTAATAAACTTGAGAGACTAGGGGAAGAGGAATACTTCTCAGACACCGGAGGGGGGAAGGGCTGAGTTGGACATGAAGCGGAGTTCCGAAACCCCTCATTGCAAGCATTAGGCCAAACAACGTTGTATTTTTTTCGCTATCTATAGTACAGTCTTTCTAGGTAACTTCGAATTATGGAGTTTAAATTTGAGCCACGTCATATTGTTTGGTATATTTGATTTTAAAAAAAAAATCTAGAAGGTATAGTGCTTCCTTTTAGCTGGCTAAGTTACAAAATCAGTTTTCTACCCTTAATTTTACAGAATAAGTCTGCAACAGATAATTGCATAACACAATCCTTCTAAAGCTATTTTTGAACACTTTTATTTAAATTATTCTTTTTAAAATCACATTTCTGACGTGGTTCAAAGTTACTCTAAATGGAAGGATCAATCAGGTTAATAATTCATTTAAAATGTTTTTCATAATTATTATTTCTTAATTTTTGGTAACTATGCGATACTTCTTTATTTTTAAAGCCAGTAAATACAATAGTATATTATTAAAGTATGAGCGGGCCAATTAAAAATAGAGAAGTTGTTTATCAAAGTTAGCCTGATTAACTGAAAGTAAAATAGTAATCACTTCAGCTACAATATTATATTGCAAGTTAGATATGATCTGATAATAAATTTCAAAAATTTATTAACTTCGTTATTGATGACCATAATATTCAATTCTTCCAAATATCAGCTTTTCTTCGTTATTAACCCCCATTTCAATTATTCCTATTAAGAGCGAATTTGCTTCAACAGACTACAGTTGCGTGTCCATGGGTCAAGGCCAAGAAGTTCCAGCGCGTAAACTTCTCGCCAATATGACGAAATCTGGCGGATGGGTTATCCTCCAAAACTGTCATCTGAGCATTGACTTTTGCCACGAAGTTTTAGAAACAATTTCTGACCAAAGTGAAATTGACAAGAATTTCAGGTTGTGGATTACTACCGAAGACCACCCGAACTTTCCAATTAGCTTGCTGCAGGTTTGTTCACATTACAGTCACTTTGTTGCAAGTTTATCTACTGTTTTGATAGCTTGTTTAATGTTGACCTTACTAACCTATTTTTTGCCATGGTCCTGTACACCAGGCACGTAATATTTCCAAACCTATGCCATAAAATTCTAAGTAATTTTTACTCCAAGTTCTTGATCTTAGTAAAGAACATACAAGGCAGTGAGAAGCAAAGACATGTAAGTGACCAAAAAACGATTCCGAGAGAAACGCGTTCAAGGTTTGATTCTTATGGGACCTTTATTGTTAATTTGTTTTCTAAATCATGTTAAGGAGGAGCACATGTTAGAGCTACCACTAACATTTCTTGTTAGAATACAGAATGGTGATTTACCTATCAATTCCACTGGTTTTCCCCAAATTTTCAATTTTGCTTCTAAGTGCCTCATACCACGTTAAAAAGTTGTTAGGTTAAAAAAAAAGTTCGGATAAAACTGTTTGGTTGGAAAATAAAAAATATTGGCTAAAACAGTTTAAAATATATATGTATATATATATGTGGTTGAGCTAAAATTGGGTTAATTAGCCTATTGAATAGTTCACCAGCAACAATAGTGGCACGTCTCAAAAATTTTAAAAGCGCGCAAATTATTTATTTAAAATTTAAATTTAATGTTCTTTTTTAGCACAAAATTAAGATATTTTACATACCTGGTGCGGGAGTGGCGGAAATGTTGATAATAAGCAATAGTGGCATATCTTTAAATTTGGAAACTTGAAAAAAAAAATTTGCAAACTTGAAGCATACAGAAATGGACCAAATAAACTAGCCAATAATCACAACATATCATTTTTTGTTAAAGTATCTTAGTTGCAGTTTCCTAAATATATATTAAACCGAATACACCTTAAAACTTTAATTTTCTCTAATGCTGCTGTTTTTTTATTATGTTGGAGAGGGGGCGGGATTGTTATTGGAGAGTACTGATGTGGATTACCATCGTCAACTCAACTCTACAATTTATAAGAAAATATTCTTCTCACTAATCTTCTCGAAAGGAGGGGCCTCGGTGGCCGAGCGGTCTTAGTACCAGTTTCCGCCCGCTGCTTGCGCGCAGCAACGAGGTCGTGGGTTCGATTCCCACCTTGCCCTGGGTGTATTTCTGTTATTTCCTCTCTCTGTGATGTAATAAAATCTTTCATGTATTGTCTTGTGCTATCTGTCATATTGGACGACATTTCATAAGCGAGTCCCGAGACTAAGCACACGAACTGGAAAATAAATGTAATTCAATTCAATTCAATTCAATTATCGAAAGGAAATTAATTCCCTCACGATCAGAACTCATTTGACCGGAGCCGAATGGTAACATGATTTTCCTTCTGTTCTCCAATCGGATTGTTCAAATTTTGACCTTCCACTTGCAAAATTTCTATTACGTGGAATCTTAGTTATTTAAAATTTTTGCAGTTAGAGACAAACAGTTGTTTGCCCGTTTTATTCCGAATATCAACAGTAATTACAAATTTTTTGCTTCCATAGTTGTACACCTTTTTCAGATTTCTCCAATTAATCCTCAACAATACTTTGCCTTTTTTCGCGAATTCTTCATTGCTAGTATTAGCTTTTAAGTGAAAAACCCAGCACGCTAATCAGTAACGTCGATTGTTCCTATTTATAGCCAGCTTTTTGCCTCAAATACCAGTCTGTACGACGTTTGAAGGGCCAGTGAAGTCCTCTTTCAGACACACTAACAGATTTTTTAAAATTTGTTCATTTTATCCTAAACGAATTATTAAAGAGACTTTAATGAAAAAAAAATTATAAAATAAATTGAAATTATCAGTAAACGTTTAACCACCCACATCTAAATCTTAGAGTTCAAAGGAGCATTAGTTTGATTCAGTTGAGAATGACTAACTTTGTACTGTACAAAAAGGATCTTAATTAGTATAAATAAAACGCACATTTCGTATGAAACTATACGAATAAATGCAGTAAAAAAAGTGCATCCACGTGCTAACAGGGTAAAGGAGTGAAGTAGAAAAGTCGAACATGGAAGACATTATTGATGGTCAGAAGCCTATAAAACATGTATTCACTAACTGCCATTACTCCAAAATGCAACTGAAAATTCGCCATAATAAAATAACCAGCCAATGAAAAACGTTTTCCAATAGGGACACTACACTTTCTTACAAAGTTGTGCGTAGCTTCGGCTAATCTTGCATTACTTAGTTAACTTGATTTGTTTCAGATTTCAATCCGATTTACGAATGAATCGCCCCAGGGAATCAAAGCCAGCCTCAAAAGAACATACGCGGGTCTGCCCGAAGACATCTTGGAATACAGCAATGCTACCCAGTGGCAACCCCTTCTCTTTGCAATCGCTTTTCTTAACACCGTTGTCCAAGAAAGACGCAAATTCGGTCCTTTAGGGTGGAATGTCCCTTATGAATTCAACCAGGCAGACTTCACAGCTTCCATGAAATTTGTGCAGAAGCACCTCGATGACATGGACACAAAAAAGGTAAGTAATTGCAAAAATATATTTACTGCAAACATTTTAACTAAGATTTCGTGTACCTTTAAATCGGCATTTTTAGCTTAATGTCGGAATAACTACGCCTTAGTGAAAATTCCCTTACTATACATTAAAAGTTACCTTGTGCTACTTGTTGGAGCCGAGTTATTTCGTACATTTAAATAGAAAGAACCTTAACTTTTTAAAAATGTCATTTGTTTATTTATTTTTAAATTATTGCTTTAATGCAGAGGTATATTGCAACCTTTTGCACTTTGAGTTGGGGGAAACCCTTTGAGCTTACTGTTATCTTGAAGGAACCCCTTGAACAGATACTAATATGTGAATTAATTCATTTTGATTAATGTATTTGAAGCACGTTATTTTTATGATTTTTTTAACAAAATATCTATTTTTAAAAGCAAACTGCCCTTAAGAATTCGATCTTTTATAAGAAATTAAAATTTTTCTAGAATTTTGGCTCTTTGAGTTATCGAATAGAGATCAATTCTAAACCACTGTTAAAAGTTTTAGAAACCCTAGAGTTGAGTGAAACCCAAGTTGAACTCAAACATTTCTTTGCTGAAGTATAATTTGAAATCATATGCTATTTTGCTTTTAGGAAGTTTTCAGAATTATATGTGCTGTTTTTATATGAAATTGTAGCCAAGTGTAAATTTGGTTATTTTCCTTCAAATAGTAACTCACATAAAATCCAGCACTTCATTTTCTCAATGCAAAACTATAAAACATGACTGATGTAGATTATATAAAAAAACTTGCTGATTTCCCGCAGAACATATACGGGCTATGAAAATCGTAAAAAATGCTTTAAAATTCGGAAGGCTTAAGAAAAGATCGCTAGATGTAAAGATGAGAGTGATCTCTTGATAGAAAGGTGTTGTCAATCCAAAGAATCGGAAATTAACCACTTTAAAATCGTAAATAACCGCTTTAAACCTCTAGAAGCTTAAGAAAAGATAGATAGGAGTTTTTAAAAGTGCGACAATAAATACAGATATTATGTTACTTTCACGTGGCTAATCATTAAACAAATTTTTAACTGAATATCGTTCTTCCATTGTTTGTTTTTCGCATGATGACAGTCTCTTATCGTACAGCAAAACTTAATCGTAACTGGTCCACGTTAAGTGAAATATATATATGGATGTTGTACTGTTAGTTGGCATGAACTGAAAATATTTGCGAATCGATTGCGCGAAGTTTTCTTGACAAATTTACTATGTGATTCGTTTTATAATATAACTTCATTTTTTCCTTTCGAATTTTATTGTGCTCAGGGCTTACATTTTTTATATATGTTTTTTAAATGCATAAATACATTAAATATAATTCTGATCAATCGAATATCAGAATCACTCGATAATTGATCATTTGAATCTCTTGGTTGTGGCCATTTTGCTGAGCTCAGTGTGCGAAAATTGTTGCAAGTTTAAAGCTTGCTCACAACAATTTTTGCCTACTGCGTTGAAGTTTTTGCATGCAGAGAATATTACAAATTGAGCATGAACTGAAGCCCATATACTGCGTGTTTCAGGGTCCTTGTTGGCGTACGATCCGTTTTATGCTGGCGGAGGTGAAATACGGCGGCAGGGTCACTGACGATTACGATCGCAGGCTGCTGTCTACCTACACTGACGAATGGTTCAACGAGACCATTTTGCAACACAATTTTGAGTTCCATCCAGGATACAGCATTCCCCTTTGTGGCTCTCTGAAACAGTGCCTGGAAGCCATCAAGAACATACCGAATGATGACTGCCCACAAGTCTTTGGCCTTCACGCTAACGCAGATATCACGTAAGTGTTATCTTTTGCTGTTGAAACGCTTTCTTACTTTTAATATTATTCGATACTTTAAGCACTGTCAACAAATTTCAAAAAGAATAATAATAATGAATAAACAAATAAATTTGGACGGAATTGTATTTTGGTAGATGGATTTGAAAGCAAATAATAATTTTCTGATTTCACATTTATTATTTTTATTTTGCATAATTTATTGCTTTAGATCCCATCGGACAATACGTGGTACTACACTTGTAAATATTTCGTGTTAGTTCGTGTTGTAAAGCATATTAATATTTGTAAAGTTTTTTTAGTGCAGTGGAAAAACATGCAAAAACTCACTAAAAGCTAAACTTAGATGTGATTTCTTCTAAAAGATTTCAATTTAGACTCCATTCTTTTATAATGTACATATAGGCGTTAAGCTTGTAAATGCTCAGTTCTTTGGTTGCAAACGTTATTAATAACTTTGTAACCAATTTTAAAATGTATAGTAATTCGAAATGTATAATAATTTGTAGTTTATTTATTTCCGAAATTCATGTTTTCCAAACGTAGAACACTATCTTTTTCTGATACAGCTAACAATAATATCTTATAACACTGGTTTTGTACATGTAGTCCATCCTTTTTGCATCGACGTAATCATAGTATTTAACCATTTAACCAAAAGGCGTTCCTCCCCCCCCCCCAAAAATAAATAAATAATAATACAACGCTAAAAAGTGTTCTTTTTGCAAACATTGCAAAACCATTTATTTAATCCTCCCCCGCCCCATCGGGCATCGCATTTGCATCGACGTAATCATAGTATTTAACCAAAAGGTGTTCCCCACCCCCAAAAAAAATAATAATACAACGCTAAAAAGTGTTCTTTTTGCAAACATTGCAAAACCATTTATTTAATCCTCTCCCGCCCCACCTCCCAAAGAAAGAAAAACTGAACATATAAACAGGTGAATGAAACAACGCATCATGATTACAAAAAATGCAAATAATGCCAGGGCGCCCATTTGGCCGAGTGATGACTTTTTCTAGATTTGCCTTTTAAACATGAATCGAAAAGCTATTTAGCGCATAAATACTTACCATGATCTTATGAATACGTTTAAGGACGCATCAACGTTATCCATTCTTTGCAGCCTGCTTTTGTTTCATCCGTAATGACACTGATGACAAGAATTGTGCGTGGCAAAACACGAAGCGATCTGTCTAGAACCTTGTAGAAGCGATTACTGTTCTTTCTGGAAAATGGATATAAAAATGGAGTTTTTATCGGTTAAAATATGATAAGAAAGGGGAATGGTTCTTGTTTAATGGTTCGCGGCAAAATTCGATTACTTTGGGATGGAATGAAAAATATGAAAATATTTTCTCCTTTGATGACAAAATTGCTTTGTTTAGAAAATCGCATATTTTTTATGGTTCGTTTGGGTGATTGAATTTGTGTTTCGCTGATAAGGGGTTTGTGGGAAAGTAAAATGGCATACATTAAGTTAAACTCAACATGGACTGTAAAATGAATTACTGTAATCCATGCGGTTTGGAAGATTTATTTTGATCCTGTGAATAATACGTTTATCAACGGCAGAGATACATGCCAGCTTATTTTTCAGTGGTCGAAATGAAGGAATAAAGCAATTATGTCTTTTATCTGCAATAATCGATGCATGACATCTTGCGTTTGACTTTTTATGTTTTTTAAGGTGACCTACACCAGATTGCCTTAAAAGCTACAATTTTCTCATTTATTTTGGATACCAAAGAAGGCAATCATGGTATACTTTTATTTCCTCCCTTTTGCCTCCCCTGTTTCTTCGTACGTTTCACTGTAGAAATTTATACGTTGTGTTTGTTCCTAGTATATAAGAATAATTTGAATAAAAGTAATTTGATTGCAGACATTTCAACTCATTTAGCTGGCTTTAAAGTTACAACAACTGAGATTATTATGTTCCAGCAAGTTGATCGCAAATTCTGGTTCTGTCAAAGAAAGGTTATACAGCACTTCCTTCTACCTAAAAAATCAGTGCATAGAAATAACAAAAGAAGACATTGTTTTTAAAATTAGAAATGCAAATCAAATACTTTTCTTCAAATTTTCAATTTCTGCTCTTATCTAAAATATTATTCGATATTCTTGAAACGTTCGTAAAACGCGTCTTGAAATAAAGTAAAAATTATCAACACTTGTTTCTCATCACATAAAAAGTAGAAATAGAGTACAAACACTCAATGTTGTTTTCTAAGTACTGGTGGGAAATTATTTGAAATTGGTTTCAAATACAGACAATTGAAAACTTGTACCAGTAGCGAAAAGTATTGCAATTTCGAAAAATCAATTTTTTCAAGAATAAAATTGAAAAATAAAAACTCTCAAATTAATAATAATGATAAGTTTTTCCAGTCAGTTGATACTTTTTTATTTTTAATATGCTTAATCGTTTTAAAGATAGCATAGTTAAGTTATTGAACAAAAATATTATTTAATTATAACAAACACTATCATACAGAAAATTGTGCAGGTTATCAGAAATCCTTATTAAAATGAAATATAGAAACAATTTCAAGTTTTTCTTAACATAAAAGTTAATAAATAAGTGATATTGAGCCGCAAAGCATTTTATATGTTATTACGCTGCTTCTAGGAACCACTCTTTGTAGGCGTGGAATTTCTCAAAGTTTTTCAACACTTTCTTCTGCTTTTTATGGTGCCAAGCTTTAATTATTCTTTTGTGAAGCTCTCGTTTTGCTCTGGGAGAATCTTGAGGTAGTTTTTTTCTCATTGTACTTCAGAAATTCAGAACAAAATTTAAATTTGACGAGTTTCCTCTCCATGGGAAAACAATTAAAATTTTGTGCAGTAGTGTATTTGGTGTACTCTTTGTCATCCGACAAATGATAACGGCGGTCCACAACCAATCAAGTAGCAAACACGATATCCATTTCATTTGTCGTGACCGTCGGACGAACACAAGGAACTTTAAATTTTGTTAATCATTTCTTTAATATTTTACGAAGTACATTATTTGTCGCTTACCGGATACGTGAAAGAGGTTAGAAGTAGAAAAAATTAAAATGTAAGAAATTCAATTGAGTTATATAAAAAGGATGCCTTTAAGCCTTTCGCCCCGAGTTTTGCAGCATTGAAATTCAAGTGTAAGAAATAGTTTGTTAGTGCTGACAAAGGGAAAAAAATATACTGCGAGTTTTCACTTTTCCCGTTTTCCCGGAAATTTCCTGGGACAATATGTCCTATTAGTCTTGAATATGAGAGTGATGCCAAGTTTCTTTACTCATGTTTTTATACTCTAATGTTTTGAAAACACAAACATACAAAATTGGGATCTATTTATACAATTAGAGACTAACGCTGGGACGTTATGTACCGTTTGGGGCGAAAGGGTCAGGTTTTCAGAAAAACAAAAACTTCATCGATAAAAAGATAAAATAGGCGTATAAAAAAAAGACTAAAAGTTCCAAACTTCTTCAATTTTTTACCGATGTGTCAACAAACATACTCAGTGATTTCTCACTTATACATTACCTCTTTCATGCAGTTCTTTGATTTGTACGTCTATTTTTAAAAGTCCCCACCAAAAGTATATAAAAAATAGACAATTTTACTTGAATTTATGCCTCACTTTCATAAGTATCTCTTAGTTGAGTGTCGATAAAACTTTTAGACTGTACGTTTCTGTTTCGCCTACTCTCCTCTCCTTGCTTTTCTAAACTCCCTATATAAAATACGAGTGCTTTGACTTTATTTCCTAAACATTTGAATGAGATAGAAATTATGTGAAAAGCAAAAATCTTCATTTTCGAAGTACTTTCTGTGAAGTATACGTGTAACTTGCATTAACTTCATTTTGTTTTTGCATCGTATTAGACTGCCCCCCCCCCCCCCCAAATTAATCCATTCAAATGAAATTACTATTCTCGTCTGCATTTTTTTCTGCTTGTTATTTACTTTCAAACTTAACTTTAATAGTAATAATTTTTGTAGTTAATTTATTAATTGGTATGTATTTGATAAAGTAAAGCTACTAATAGGTTATTTATTTATCGATAAGTATATAATGTTTCATATGTACTGTGGTGCGACGAAAATAAGGCACCCCCCCAAAAAAATCATTAATTTATTTTGAACTTTATGAATGTAATTCAAGAAATCGAAGCAGTGGAGAACAGCAAATTTCTTTGTTTCAGCTCCGCTTCAGATTGGAGCAAAATCTCATTGGTCCACTGCTCCGCGCTCTTGCTCCACGCTCAACTCCATATCCCTGATTTGATCTAACAAAAGAAAGTTAAATATCATGTATAAGTATCTCTCTCACTTATGCGTTTCCTTTTTTGGTACGCCGATGCGTAAATGAGAGATTGGTGCGAACTAAAATTTAGTATTCTTAAAATGGAACTATTTGATAGTTCTCAATTTGCACTAGGCCCCGTGCTAAAATGACGATAAATTTTCCTCAAAACGGAAAACAATCATAAACATCGGCACACAGGCATTCTACGACTGAATTTTCCTCCAACAAGATGAATGCAAACTTCCTTTTGCTTTTGAAACTTTTCAGTAACTAAAGAAGAAACAAATTTAATGGAAGAAAATAAATTGAAGAAACTACTCTTTATGCGTTTTTATCCAGCACATAAATACTGTTTGAAATCGATTACTTAAATGAAATCTTTATGTTTCTTATAACATGTATGAATAAAAATACATTTGTACAAAATATGTCGTTTCTACTTTCATTTATTGTTTTTTTTTCTGCTTAACTTATTTTGACCAAATTTCTCAGTTTTGGCGCTCATCCAAAGAGCGTCGTCTAAAATTATCAAATTTTTTCTTCCTTCCATATCTTCGTGAAAATGTTTCTTAAGTTAGTATTTAATGCTGAATAGGCTTTAGTAATTTTTTGTCTTTATGATAAATACCCGATTATTAACCCGTAACAGGGGAGATGCGGTCTTGGAAACCGCGCTTTGTTCTAACTCACTAGAAAGCCATTGAATCGAAATTTCATCCTCAAATTTCGCTCAAATGCTCCTTGAACTTTTATCTTTCAAAAAAAAATATCGTTTGAATTTTATAGCTAAAACAACAGCATTAGAGAGAACTTTTCAGAAGCTGAGATCTCCTGAAACAAATTTTCGAAAATTGACGTGAAAACTCGTTTTACTTAATGTTTATCATTGGGTTTCGTTAATGTGCCATAGAACGCAATTTCTTTTCGCACTATTTATGCATTTCAGAATAAGTTTAATGATTCATTCATTTTTAATAATGATAGTAGTAGCTATTTGCATTTAGTGAATTGGATTTTTACTCTTTATAAGTCGATGAAAAGATAAAAAAAAACAAACAATTAAGTGTCAAAGAGTAAACAAGCCTTGTCAACAAGTGTTGTCCTATTTTTTTTTTTTTTTTGTTTCGGAAATAACGTTCATCATGCTCAATTTGTTTATATTTTCCTTTTTATCAAGTTACCAAATCAACACCGCAAATGAAGTTCTGGACGGTTTGATTAGTGTTCCTCCACAAGATGGCGGAGCCTCTGGAGCAGCCAAAGAGGCCGTGGTAAACAAAATGGCTGTAGAAATGCTTGAAAAGCTGCCTGATGAATACCTCATTCACGAAGTAAGATTATCCTTCCCTAAAAAATGCCTGAGTTTTGCTTTTTTACCATTATACAGAGCAATGCTGATTTTTTAATTATTTTTCTTTCATTTTCACGAAAAGCAGTTTGAATAAAAGTACAATGTTTCAAATCTTTAAAAAAGAGCACAAGCGAAAAATACAGAATGTTTTCTTCCCGAATACATAATTAACTATCAAGAAATACATTATCAAACCTTCAAAAGTTTTCCTAATTAATGAATGCTCCTTCTATCACTTTGTCTGAATACTCACACTATCTGTTAATTTGCTACTCTGTTTTTCTAGCTACCTAAAGCAATCTCTTTTATTATTCAACTTCTGCAGACTTGAAGTAACAAAAACTACGTAAATATCCTTTCATATCTTACACATACACACGTAGTAACATCTTAGGACATTAAAAAAAAACTCGCATGGAGTTGATAGTATAAAGGGCTACTAATTTAAGGTCCGCATGAGTGGACGTCAGGTTCCCATAAACGGTACTTTGCGCATGTACAGATGTTCTTGAAAATAATTACTGAAATTTTGAATAATTTTACTTTCAACTAGAAAACACGATAAATGTGACTCTAAACTAACCAAAAGCAGAATTTAACGAGGATCATTGTCAGAATGTCATTTGTTCCTCTCACTCGAACATTCAGAAATGATCCCGACGATGGGACCCGCGTTTGATAATTACAACGGGAATCCGAAACGAGATCTTTCATAACGGAGAAACGATCCATAAATGCCAAAATTTGATTTTCAATATCAGAATTCCACAGTCGCCGTCATCTTCCATGCTCTCCCCTCACCGGCCGGCAAGAACTGGCAAACATTTTGCAGACATTAACGACCCTATTTGAACCTTTCCGAAGATTCATGGTAATGGTTCTGGAGTCCCCGGTTTAATGCCTTACCCCATTACATCTCATTAGGTACGGTTATTCACTTGCAAATGATGTCTGAAAATAAGTGCCATTCATTTAGATTCGCACTGGTGGGTGGAGGGGAGTTGGGGGGGGGGGGAGGGGGCTAGAGACACACACATACAGAAAACAAAGTTGAAGTCGGAAGAGGTCGGAGTAGAAGAGCTACTAAATATGCGCGTTCAGAATTATGAGTTAACATTATTTTCGTGTCGTGACTGTTGGAAGTCGGCTCATTTAATGAAGGTTTGTAGCTCCCATTTTGACCATTTTGAGAGAAAGACAATGTGGGGGTCTTCCTTCGTCGCTGCCTACCTTTGCCCGTTCCTTGGGGGTGGTCTGGATATCTAAGGCAGTGCTTCCCAGCCTTTACATTCTAACGAAACGTTTTTTCTTGGTCCAAGTTCCAGAGAACCCTCACGTCCACGGATTAATATTTGTTCCGAACATTCTTTTAATCAATATTTCTGCAAATGATAATGACTGAACAAAGTGGCCATATTTTATGAAGTAGTATGAAGGCTCACAGAAACCTCGTTATAGAGAATACCGATACAAAAAATATTTGTTACAACGAAATAAAGTTTTGCCCTGTTTTAAACATCATTAGGACAACGTATCGTAACCTTATCGTAATAACTAACGTTCCGTTACGACGAAATACACTATCTACCAAAAAGTATTTGGACACTTTGGATTTTAGACATTTTTAAAAAATTCTGAAGAAATATTAAACTTGTTGTTCTGTATTTTATACCATGGAAAGAACATACTTAAACTCACATTTAAAAAACAAAATTCAGGCTTAGGGCAATTAATTAGGGGGCGGTCAAAAAACTAAAGAAGAAAAAAAAACACTTTTGAACATCTTGTATCAGAAAATGATCGAAATGTCCTGTAACTTTCGCAAAACATTTTTAATTATATACGCAATGCTTACACCCGCTTTCGTCAGAATAGCAGTAATATTCATGAAGATGTGGGCATTTGTTTTAAATATTCGAAATTTTTCGAAATTCTTTCGCTTATAACTCGCTAAGTTCTACCGCAAATTACATGAAACTTAAAGACAACTTGACAAAATAAAAAGTAAGTATGGTACCAAAATGTGGGGAAAATGTAATAAATATTCGATGAGATTTGAGCAGTTTTATTAAAACAAATGTGATTGCGCATGCGCGAAAGATATTAATTATTTTTTTTTTAATAATTTGGTAGTGAGATCTATGGAGCAACTTATGTAAAAGTTTCAGTTGAGTATTGATATTTTTCAAAGAGATATAGACCGTACAGTTAGCCGTATTTACCAAGCTTTCAAATTGGAGAAAAAAGATGAAGGGTTTTCCACCACAAATTTTTATATTGCATGATAATTTTGGAAAATTAAACAATAGCGTTCAAATTCAGACTCCATAAACACAAATAATGCAATTTAAATCAGTTTAACATCTGTCAATTTTCCAATTTATCATGCAATATAAAAATTTGTGGAAAACCCCTTATCATTTTTCTCCAATTTGAGAGCTTGCTAAATACGGCTCACTGTATGGTGTATATCTCTTTGAAAAATATCAATAGTCGACTGAAACTTTTACGAAAGTTGCTCCATAGATCCAACTACCAAATTATTAAAAAAAATAATTAATATCTTTCACGCATGCGCAATCACGTCTGTTTTAATAAAACTTTTCAAATCTCATGGACTATTTGTTACATTTTCCCTACGTTTTGGTACCATACTTAATTTTTATTTTGTCAAGTTGTCTGCAAGTTTCATGTAATTTGAGATACAACTTAGAGAGTTATAAGCAAAAGAATTGCGAAAAATTTCGAATATTTAAAACACATGCCCATATCTTCATGAATATTACTGCTATTCTGACGAAAGCAGGTGTAAGCATTGCGTATATAATTAAAAATGTTTTGCGAAAGTTACAGGACATATCGATCATTTTCTGATACAAGATGTTCAAAAGTGTTTTTTTTTCTTCTTTAATTTTTTGACCGCCCCTAATTGCCCTCAGCCTGAATTCTGTTTGTTAAATGTGAGTTTAAGTATGTTCTTTCCATGGTATAAAATACAGAACAAGTTTAATATTTCTTCAGAATTTTTAAAAAAGTCTAAAATCCAAAGTGTCCAAATACTTTTTGGTAGATAGTCTATATTCCCTGTCCTTTAGAAGTTTGTGGTAATTAGATTTCACTGCATTTTGGTGACAAAATTCAGAAGAAGATCGGTGGATATGAAGAACTGCTGAAGTCTCTTAACAGTTAATATGAATAGCCATTCCCCATTCTCAAGTAAGATAAATTTACGTCATCCTGTGAACATATTTGTACCTCAAACAGGTTCTAATGAGATGGATCAATATTCAGAGAGTACTAACCCATGATCCTTGCATATCCGTAATTACAGGTTTTCGTAAAGTTAGGGAATTGTATAAAATTTAAGGCATTTTCTTTTAGGTATAAAAGTATACTAAAACTGATATTTGTGACCCCCAACAGGAAACTTTCCTCTCCTTTTTTCATATAAATACTTTTTTTTTAACTATCAAAAATTGACTTTCTGCTTTAGCGATTGACGCCAAAACAAAATCAGGGCCTTCCTCCTACTGAAGTACAAATATATACCAATTTTGTTTGAATACTTGCATTATTTCATAAGTTATATGTGTAGGGAGAAAAACGTTCAATTGCTGCATTATAACTCCCCTTCCTCGCCTCCACAGCATATAGCTAATGGTATTAAAAACTAACTAAAATTAGTGCGTATTAAGGTATAACTAGGGTTGCAAGTTTGTCGCGGAAAAAAGATCCAGAAATTCGCGGGACTTTCTCGGCAAATTTCGCAAAATGCTCGGGAGAGCACAAATTTAATAGAATATAGTATATTTGCAATCAAAGTAATTCTGCATCCTCAAACATAGGGATATTATTAAAAATAGAAGATTTATCAACTTCGTTAAAAGCATTTAAATATTTGTGTTGACTAGGATCAAAAACTCCCCTTACGATCTTGGCGAAATCAATGTTTATTATAACTGCTCTCAAAAAAATAATTTTTATTTTCTTCTTGGCACAAGTTTAGAACATTTTTAGATTTTGGGTACTCTTAAATTTTTTCTTTACTTTCTAAAATTTTTGAAAAATCGAACATTTCGTAAGTCAGTAATTAAAAAGGAAGAAAATAAGAAAAAGTCGCTGGTTTTTGGGAAAAGCTTTAAAAATCGCGAAAATCATCGCATTAATTCGCGGCGCGACAAACTTGCAACTCTAGGTACAACTGTATAGCAAAATTTGGTTAATCATTTTACTTTTACAGATGATGCAGAAAATTTTATTTACTGCATCATCTGTTTTTATTCTGCTCTGAATACATTTACTGCTGATCGTATAGTAATGATACAAAAAGGACCAACCGTTGTATTTGGTAAATTTAGTATAACACATTAGGTCTTTGATTTGTCACTTCAGAGAGATAAATGACTTTTCGCATTTTATTACCAACCCAATATCCAAGAGACATTACATATAAAGCCTCGCTGCTATAAATGGCCGTTGTCATGGGAACAACTCCTCATCTGAGTAGTTATGACGATCATTCTATTTTTAGTTATAGATTATAAGAAGCATATTTTGTTGATGTATCTGAGAATGATAACGATCTTCCCATATGTTTTATTGTTATAGATTCAGTCGTAGTTAAACTAATTGCTAGATGTGGATAATCTATATATATGTATGAAAGGAAAAATATATGCGAGTCATGTTTCCAAAATATTTTCTTTTGCTCTGAATTTATGACTAAAATCAATTAAGAATGTGTTTTAAAAAAAGAAAAAAACATGTTTTCAATTACATTATCAGGTAATTTTTTTAATTTTTAAAAGGGTATAAATTCATTTAAACTATTTATACAAAAAATAATAAGGCGATCCCAGTAGTAAACAATGTCGTAATAAAAATCTGTTGCTAAAACAAAAATTGCGTAGTTGTTAAATGGTTGAGAAATAATTAAGTTAGCTTTCGCTACCTCCAAGAAATAATAACTCAAGATACTGAAAATTTAAATCGTCGAAACTCCTATGAAAATTATTTCGACAAAAAAGATACTACAATGTACATACATTATACGAAATAAATAATTTTCTTAGTTTTACTGCAACGTGGCCGAAAAATTCTGTTATACGTCAGTTATTTGAATGTAAAAAAAAACTAAATTTGTAATAGGGGCACATATGATTTACTTCTATGTCAGATGAAGTTATTTTTAATGACCTCGCCTAGGATGTATCGTGCTTGTGTGTTGAAACAATACAGATCTTACTAAGCGTTACCTTTAGTTAGATCTAAATGTTTGACACTCGACAAGTGCGGGTCCGTAATGGTGGGTGTCTCCTCGTGGTGCGGACTGGGTAACGCTAAATTCCCACCAATCTGCTTCCGGCGGATGTTAGGCTCTCTTTTAGTGAGTCTGCGGCACTGGGACAGTAAAGAAGACACGTGATTCTCGCCAGTCGGTCCCTATGACCGGTTCTGGTTGTTAAGTGTTTGAGAGTTTTTTGGAAGGTTCGAAGGTGGAGCGCAGGACGTTCCGCGCTCTTCGGGGCAACCTGTGAGGGCCTGAGATGCTATGTGCAGTTGGACGCAGTTAGCAATATTTACCCAACATGTGCTGTAGGACGTAACGAGAAAAAACTCCATTTCTGCAATTTGATTTATTTGGGCTTACTCCAGTAGTAAAAATTGTACCATGTAAAAGTAACCGACCCAAACGGGAATACAAAACTATATCCCCCACATACTCAATCGGGAACGACTAAAACGGGGGATCTTCTTCTTAACGAAAGTTACTTTCTGTCTTTTAAAAGGTAGCGGTCCTGTAGATTGAAAAATGTAGTAATTGGCCATTCAAGTTCTAGATAAAATGCCGTTTGACTTGGGAAATAGTTTAACACCGTTCAAACGGAAGAGGTAGAGAGATAACAAATATTGAAAATGACAATTGATACAGGGGCTTGAAAACTGAACTTTTGTGAGACTGTAAATAATAGTCTAGTGCTTTCACACCCAATGCGACGAAGAGATTTTGTCTCCTTCATAATAGATTGTTGCTATTGTTATCGAAAATAACAGCGGTGACGTTTTCCCCTTGGATACTGCAATCAGCAATTCCCTGAGGGAAAAAACACTTTAAATGACGCTATAAAATACGCCAGTCACTCAATACAAGGGCGTGGTTAGTAAACTATGTAGAACCAATGAAACACACTGAAAGATTTCGTCCTGTTGCTTGTCATTGTTGAGGTTGGTGGGAAAGCATCTTAAAAAATAGAAGAAAGGGAATAATTTGAGTGAAGAAACGGTTTTGAGTTATCGATAATAAGGAAAACCTGAAATTGATGAAATAAAATTACATTAAAAAGGGAGAACCTGCAGGGAAATTAATATTTTTCGATGTATCGAAAAATTCGATTTATCGGAGCTCGATTTTTGCGTGTGGATTGTATATAGAAGCATGACAAAAGTGAATTTTTTGAAATATGCCTCTCTTATTTAGGACGGAGACTTGTGAAATGTTTAAGTTTGTGGTTTGTTTACTCCATCTTGGATCCAAACACGTTATTCAGGATTATAAGATTTAGAGATGCAAAATAGATATAAAGATACAGACACTTGGCAAGTTGCCACTTGTTGGACATATAAATTAAATTGGATAATCACTTTTATGAATGCAGTGTGACTATAGGTGCATACTTTCAACATCTGTAGTTTGCACCCAAGTAATTTTTATAAATTACTATTATGAAATTATGTGAATTCTGTGTGCTAAATTAAAATAATTTGTACAGGTAAAACGTGCCATCCAAGAAATGGGAGCTTTAGAGCCAATGAACATCTTTCTGCGGTTAGAGATGGACCGCATGAACAAAGTGATCCAGAGTGTCCACAGTGACCTTTGTGATCTTCAACTGGCCATTGATGGGACCATCATAATGAACGACGCCCTTCGAGAAGCTTTCGAAGCCATCTACCGTGCCAGGGTGCCTTTACAGTGGGCAAAGGTATCCACGTTGTTCGAGTGTTCTTCTTCTTCTTCTGGAAAACTTGTAGATCCCTAATATTGCATTTATGAAGTAATTTTCTTTTTTGGGGTGCTTAACTCAATCTTTTCCTTTCTCTCTATTTTTCAATTGAAAAGTCTATGGATCCCCGATTTTGTTTTAAGCATTACATACATATTTACTACATTTATTATATTATTTACATTTAAGCATTTAATCATGTTAATAGCATGTTTATAAACGTTTTTGTGCTTCAATAACGTATCATTTGTAACAGCATTTAGTTAATAGCATAAAAAATTAAAGGAAAATTAATTAATTTTCTTCAGCATGATAAGAAAACTGCTATAAAAATGATCAAACACCTGTGCATAGAAATAAACCTCTAATTTTTTATATGACATATTGAGAAAGAATTTAAAAGTGCCCTATAAATTTGTTTAATATTATTATTTTCATTATTATTATTTGTAAAGTTTACTGATGGAAAATCTTGTTAACTATGAACTTATTAATAATTTAGTCCAATAAAATAGTCTTTAAATACTCAGAAAGAAAGGAGATAGTTAAATAAATTTATCTATTTTCTGCCTTGTCTTCAAGTTCATTTATTATACTATTTCCCATTATTTAGAAATTGAGAATTTATTTACCCTTGATGTAAAACATTTTGTAGTAATTATTTATATGTAACCAAACTGTTTTATTCTGCACTTACATGCCTAGAAATATTAGTCGGCATATAGATGAGATTTTGGCAATTTTGGCCCATAGGAATGTTTTCTCCCCTGCCCTACTGTGGAGCTGGTCGCATGAATGAAAATTAAACTGTCTTAGTTTTTCTGTAACTTTAGAAAAATTTTGCTACATTTTTATATATTTATGCCAACAATTCATCCTTCAGTTTCTTTCCAAGCCATGCACTATTCAATGCGAATGTAGAAGCAGCATGCAAAATAAACTATCAATCGTTGGTATAGTAATGTGCAGACTAACCACCTGAGTATGATCGTGAACTGCAGAAAATTACCCCGCAAGCTTAATTAGCTCGCGAGGGACGGTTTACCGACCACAGCTCTATTTCTTCCTTTCTTGCAGATATCATGGGAATCGAGCACTCTGGGATTCTGGTTTACTGAGCTGCTGGAACGAGACCAACAATTCCGGAAGTGGTGCTTTTCTGGGAGGCCCACAACCTTCTGGATTTCTGGACTTTTCAACCCGACAGGATTTCTCACTGCGATGAGACAGGTAAACCAGCTTCTGAATAATGCGTAAGAAAACTACCAGCTTGAGCTAATATTTGTTTAAAACTGGCTCACGGGTATTATCGAATGTTCTTTTGTACAAAGTGTTTAATTTTTTTTTGTACAGTAACGTCTGCATGTAATGCTTCGTTTGTAAGGAAGCAAGTATGACTTTTGTAAAGACGCATACTGACGTCAGCTTATTCTGCTATTCAGTTTGGTGTTGACAAAACATGGAATTTATGGATTATAAGGGTAAATTCAAAATAAATGAAAGACGAATACGTGGGGAAAGTGACATACGTAATAATTGACTGTTTTATATGTGTGAATGGCTTCCTGCAGTATTACTTGAACATATAGTTGTGACATTCTATTAGACACAGAAATTTATAATAATAATTTAACTGTAGTAAAAATTTCACGTTCAGAAAGCATAAATAAGCATTAAAATGCAGACATATATTTCGGAATTGCTACTTCTACTTCACGCTGCCTTTATTCTCATTGGTTTACAGATAATTCTTAGTCTATATGAGCTTTGTTTTTGTTGTTTTGTCTACTTCATTTGGGTGCTTTGCATCTAGAAGCTCAATGTGCATTGAATCCCGAAACATATGTCTGCATTTTAATGCTTATTTGTGCTTTCTTAACGTGATTAATTTTTATTACAGAAATTTATATTGTTTGCTATTTTATTACGAAGCAAGATCGACTGTGGGGGTACCTCACGAAGTTCTATTAGATGAAGTAAATAATGGATTTTACCAAAGGCATTACTAAATCGATATTGTAAATCTTACACAAATAGCTCAAATCTTCCCTTTTTTTGGTTTTTTCATTATACTGAAGTGAAAAGGTTTTACTTATGGAAACTAAAGACTCGTCAATCGTGGACAATAGTTTAATAAGATTTTCACTTCAAAATAAATATTTTTAAATACTTTTTCTAATGTTTTTTTTCCTCGAAAATACTCTTTTCCTTCGCACACACACACACAGAGATATACATTAGTTGCTATTATTGACACCCCAAAACTCATTGTTTTAGGTGCGTTTTCTCTTCCGTCACGCAAGCAAAAGCCATTTTTCTGAGAAGGTTGAAAGTTATATTTCCATTTCAGGAAGTAACGAGAGCCCACCAGGGATGGGCCCTCGATTCCGTATCACAGAGGAACAAGGTCACATCCTACCTGAATCCAGCAGATGTCACCGAGCCACCTTCAGAAGGGGTCTACATCTACGGATTACACTTAGAAGGAGCTTCCTGGGATTCCAGAACAGGATACCTGAAAGAATCCATCCCGAAAATTCTTTTCGAACCCCTACCTGTTCTTCACGTGTATGCGATCAACAGCACGCAAGGAAAACAACCGGACGTGTATGAGTGTCCCGTATACAAAAAGCCTAGACGGACTGATGAAACGTATGTTACGTCGTTTGACTTGAAGACGCACCGTCACCCCAATCACTGGATACTCAGAGGAGTTGCATTGTTGTCGGACATTAAATAGAAGAGGTACTGTTCTGGATATCTGACAACTTTATTGAATAAATTAATTTGGTGCAATTCCTGCGAAGTGTTTGGTTTGGCTACGCTTAAAATGATCCTCGGGTTTGGAATTACTGAGCCTCTTTCGTCTTTTTTTAGGTGTAAATCATAAAACTAGTACCGTTTTTTTTTACCATAGCTGAATCTATCAATCGTGGAACATTCTGCTCCGAAAAGGGGTGATACGCTTAAACAAGCGCTTTCCGTACTACATTTAAGGTGCATATTTGTTTTTTTCCCCCGACGTTGATGTAATGTTTTTGATTTTATTCTTAAGTGCAAAATGAAAAACTGCTGTAAAAATATTCATCATAGAAATGTAACAATTCCCTCATATTTACCTGTTTTCTTACCCCCTCCTTTTCTTTTAATGAAATCGAAGCTGACTTGACGCATGCGCAAAAGCGTGGGTGGTTTCTGTAAACGAAAAGTGTTTTACCTCATAGCAGGTGCTTGTGGGAAGTGACTAGAAACAAATAGAAAATAGTTTTCTTAAATAACACCCCTTAATAACCTAAAGTTCTCTCTACTTATTTTTTGCGTAAAATATATAAATAGCATTTTTTACATTTATATGATAGAGTGACATTTGAAGCTTGTGGATTTTTCATACGATTTTTTTTTTTTGCTAGTTTAAATATATTTCAGCATATATTGACATTTTTTTATTGTTTACATCCTACTCGGTATCTTTTACCTCAATACTCAAATCTGTTTATAGGGTTGTATTTTAAAACCGAATTTAACCTAAATGTACTCACAATAATATACCTAGAATTTTTTTACCGCTGGAAAATTCGTTTGATTTTTATTTTTAAATATTATTCACGAATAATTATCATTTGGTTCTAATTTTTAAAATAGTAAATTATTCTTAGGGAATTAATTCAGCTTTCGTTTGTGCAATTTGTAAACTAGCTCTATCCATAATGATGCAGACATGAATTTTTACGACGCAATCACGTGATGAGACTTTTGCCTTCGCCATCGATCAAAGACTTATCTAAGAGATACTCCGACTTTATCGGTAAGTGTGATTTTTCTAAATGTATTTATTTATTCATTTATTTTTGAATTATGAATATAATTTAGTACTGAATTGTGATGAGATAATAAGCATCATATCTTATTTATCATAACTTTTTTTTCCTGACCTGAACACCAACAATGGTACTATGGTTGACAGACGAAATAAAATAATAAGACACATTTTTAAAGAACGGAATGAAAGTTTATCTAATTCTGAGTGAAATCCTCCAATAACCATGAGTTTCTCGTGAAACTTTGTCGCATTAAATTTCATAGTAAAAAAAGAGGTTTGCGTTCGATTTACTTCAAGAAATGAAAAAAGTGACAATTTTTTTCTTTTACTATAAAAAAACATTCAATTGAAACGAAAGTTGCGCTTTACATAAAAGTGAGTTTTTTTATCATTTTTAGATCAGAATTATTGTTTGAATAATTGGTCCTCTAGAAATTAGTCTAATTATATTAATAGTGTTTCAAGTTCTAAGATGGTTTTTAACTTACTACTTAAAGTTTTACTTTAGGCTTAGTTGTCCTTAAGAATAAAGAATATTTGTTTTATATTCGTTGGAATACGAAATCAATTAATGTATTTTTTAAAATAGAATTAGATCCGACGACGCGAGGAAAAGTTACATTTTAACGTTCCTTTTCTTTTATTTACTAAGTATAGTTATAAACTAACCTCACACGTCGTACATTACATGCACAACTTTCGTTGCGCTAAACATACTCATCTTGTAATAGAAATATAATTTCACGTTAATTTAAAGCACAAATGAGCATTAAAACGCAGACATATGTTTCGGGATTGCTTGGAATCCCTTTTTCAATGCGGGGAGCTTCTATTACTGTTTACTTTCACAAAGTTAAATTATTATTATACTCATCTTGGTTAAAAATTCATAGAAATGAAATGTTTATTAGGAAAAATTATGAATTTAATAAATATAACTTTGAAGACGCGGACACGAGATACAGTACATAATACTTTATTAACATATATATAGTGCCGATTTTGTGCCGATCAATTGAAAAAAGAAAAAACAGAAGTTTTCAATTGTATTTTTTAAAATTGTTTTCAAAAAATGGTAATTAAAACTTCAATTAACTATTTCTCGAAAAATCCGTTAACAAACCGTTTTATATTCGTCATCTTAAATTTAGTTACTGCTTTCTAGTAGTAAATTTCGTTTGTTTTTAATTTCGCAAGTGATAAATAGGTATCCGTTTTAAAATATAAAAGATAAAAACATGTTTAAGTCGAAGCAAATGTGTAAAAAAAATATTTTCATTCGCGAATAATAAAAAGCAAAATGGCTGCCATATTACGTTTTATAATTCATGCGTTAAATCATTTGCTGTCCAAAAGCAGCCATTAGCCAGTTTAAATGATGCTCCGTACGTGAGCGCTCTATGGCTTGTAATATACATTGCTGATCAAGTGCATTGCTCGTGCTGCCACGGTGCGGCATTATCCACTAAATCAACGATATTAATGTTTGCAATACAACTGTCTGTCAAAATGAGTTTCTGCTAAGATGGTGGTTACTCCAAGCGAGCTGCCACCTGCAGATCTGTGGAGATTAACCATTCTGTTGGGTACAGTGGGAGGATTATTTAGCGCATCACACTTGTGGATCTGATGGGGTGGGCTGGTGGAAAAAAGTTTCAGATAAAAGGATCGCCGTCTCATTACATTTGGGGGGGGGGGGAGAGTTCATGAAAAATACGTTGCTTTTCAGTGCTACTTTTTTGAAAGTCTACGTGCAACCAATTTTTGTGTTTTCTCGAATATTTTTCTGTAATAACCATTTGGGGGGGGGGGGGACCTTTTTTTGGACGACAAAAAACTTGTGTTGATTTTTTATTTTAAACCGTTTCAGGTTGCTTTACATCATGCGTGGTTTTGATTAGCTAAATATTGAGTAACTGTGAAAAATTTGTACCCAAACGGATGTTTTAAACTTTTTTCCTTACTTTATAAACGCAAGTATTCAATTAATTTTAAGATTAAGTTTTTTACTATTAAAAAAAATCTGATTTATTTTATATATTTAGCGTCTTTAAATTCCATTCCAATTTGACACGCATTTATTGTGTTAATACGTTTAAGGGGGTATTCTAGTGTAGAGGCATGAATTTCGCCCGGTTTTTGAAGCGCCGTACAGAGGGAAAAAAAAACTTTTAGTATCCATTTTTTTATCATTTGTTTATTGATGTTTTATTATTACATACAAAAATTAACCAAAAAAAAAAAAAATTAAATTGACAAAGTTATGAGCAATCAAAGTGGGGGCTCCAAAAAAAAGAGGGTCTCCTGGCGTGCATGATTGCAATCCTCCTGGTGATCTGAAAAATAAAAAAACCGACCGATTCTTAATTATAGATGCCGCTATCGTATGAACCTCGGACAAGTTAAAAAAAAAAAAAAAAATTACAAAATGGCGGCTGTTTGAACAAAATTTTATTTTTTGCATCTTTTTTTAACAATTACGAATTTTTTAAAAATACTAAATGAAAAGTTACATTTTTGGGCAAGGTTCACACGATAAAGGGATGTATAAAGAACATTCTCTCCAAATTTGAAGTAAATCGGTCCATTAGAACTCGAGCTATTCTGACCGCCAGCTGGAAAAAAGTAGTTAAAAAGCGATCAAAGTTTTGAGACAAGTTTTCGGCAGTTTTACTTATAGAATGGTACAGAGTACTTACATATTTTTAATCGGCGATTCCTGCTCCATATAAGAAACCTTCCTCCACTTCAAAATGCTCATTCTCCGATGTTCTCTGGGGAAGACGAGCAGTTCTACCCCCCTTTGACGCCTCTCACGTCCGGAGTTCCGAGCACTCGATACGCGCTTCATCCCGTCTCGCTGCAAAAGCATTAGCTTCTGGACCAATCGTGATTCCCATAACATCTAAGATTTTTAATATGGGTATAAAACTTTCATTAAAAATACTAACTGCGAAGGTTGGTACGAAGGTTGGCTCAAAACTAACTTTAAATAAAACTAGACGGAGAATATTGAAGGGCATAGAATTAAGTTTCTATGCCCTGCAGTTAAATATAGATTTAAAAGAGATACTATGCAATAAATATTCTATAAGGGATATTCAATCCTGGGACTCGGGAACGTCTACAGTCTTTTGTTGACTTCTTTCGGTCGGACAGTAACCGATGCCACGTCACTAAAACGATTATAACTCATGAAATAATAGGAATTAAAACAAATCCTTTTAATGGTATATTCTTAAATGTCTAAACTTTGGAAATATGAAGAAAATTTTTTTTTCGATTTTTAAAAATTCTACTCTAGAATACCCCCTTAATGTTGTTTTAAACTAATCAAAACAATCGCTTTCTTTTTCCTTTAAATATTAATGGGGTATGGGGTTGAATTTTGATGCTATGCATTCTACTCTGTTTCCCTTTCCAAATATTACTCTTCAGCCCTGAGGTCCACATACGTAGGCCGCTCTTCTTTGCCTCACAGAAACTAAACTGTTTAATTTAGGGATGTTACGATGTTATGATCACACTACTAGAAAATTGAAAGATGTAACTTTTAAAAGATACTAGTAGATTGCAGAATAACGCTGTTTTCATTTATGAAATGGTTAATTATTTTATCCAGTTTTAAAAAACGGCTTTAAGTCGACATGATCGAAAAAGTAAAAGAGTTTTCGCTATCATACAGCTTCATTTGGCATTTTTTAAAAGTAAACTTTGTAGCAAAAGCTATTAACGTATTTAACACTAGATTTACCAGGACGTTTTCAACCATTTCTAAATTTTCATTTTACACCAAGTTGCTACTCATTATAATAAAACTTTCAGTCACATTAACTTGTCCTACTTACCGTGTATTAGGAAAAGTCAAATGCAATTAAAAGTTGCACTATAATTAGTAACAAATTATGCAAAAAGGAAGTTTCAACACAGTCAAAATAACTGGTCTAGTAAATCTAGTGTTAACGGAAGTTAACATTGAGTTTTTTGCTATTTAGGAACATAATTGTTTTTTGAAGAGCTAAATTTCACCCATTTAGGTGTTGATCTACTAGCCCCTAAAATATCAGTTCCATATAAACGATTTTTATGCGGTCTGTTACGCCTCTGTTATGTTTGTAACGGCCCTGGATCTGTATTAGTATTGTTTTTTGGTGCTTCAGGTCTGAAGATATTACGAACTCTCAGGCAAAGGCGGCTAGAAAAAAAAAAAAAAAAAAAAAAAAAAACATTTTCATCGAAGAAACTTGGGTTTTTCGGCATCTCCAGTGCTTTACTGCTTTGCTCGTTTGAAAAAAAGTTTTCCTTCCAAAGAACACACTTTACACATTTTCTTGTTTATGAATCGCTCTGAATTGCTAAAATTTTTATTTTATTCCCCGTGTAAGTACTTTGTTAAATGTGCCGTTTTCCCATGCAAAGCGCCACCCAGTGAACTTTTTTTTCCCTTTAAATTTTAAATGCCTGAAGTTGTACCAAATTTGGAGCTTATCCGGTTAGCTGGTTTAGTTGTCGGATGCTGCTTCAAGTATAAGTTGACTTATAACCATATTGAATGTGTACATATAAAGATTTATAAAAAATATTTCATATGTGAATACATATGTGCACATTACGTTGAATGTCTATGTCTATCGCACTGATATCGACGGTTCTTTTACAATACCTCAAGATTATCTTTATAATCATATCAATTGACGTACGAAATTCTATTACTTTTCTTTTGGAACATAGTTAGACAGTACAATATTTTTTTTTCCCACCTAACCATTCAGTTTAAATAATAATTCTTCAAAAAAATTTCACGAAAAAACATTTGTACTAGGGATTCCCAGAACTTAAAGCACTATTCGAAAAGTTCAATAAGAGCATAAACGGTGGGAAACAGCGGTAATAGAATATCGCATCTTAAAAAACAAAACAATGTTTTGAATATTGTTTTGCAAATTTAAAATCTGCGTCCGAATTTTCCATTTTTAAACTTTTAAAATATGCATTAATAAATCGTAATTACAAATATTTCTAGATTTAAAACATTTACATTTAGTTTTGCCTTCTTTCGTCTAAATTATAATTAAATAGATGCTTAAAATTTTCACTTATCTTTTAATGCAAATCAGATGATATCGCATAGATTACATCAAAATGCTGAAATTTTAATTAGATTCCTCATTTCCATATTTTCTCAATTCAAATTACCAAATCAACAACTACTAAATAAAAACTTCTACCTTTTAATCAGTCTTAAATTGTATTTATAAATAAATAATTACTCATGCACTATTCGAGTCCAGAATATCAATCTCGAATATTCTAATACTTTTGTCTAAACTACAATCACACAATTAATGAATTCGAGTATCAAATTGAAAAAAAAAAAAAAAAAAATCCAAAAATCGCTTTTTTGTAAGAATTAATGCTAAATTATGCACACGCTTTATCCGAAAATTTTCGCTTTCCAATTAATTTTTCTCACATTTTATTGTTTCGTCGATGGAGAAAAACGGTTTTTAATTAAATTCATAATCCAAGACCATGCCAGCACAGTCTCTTCTTTTTCTTATTTGCATATCAAAGAAAACGTCTCAAAATAATTAATCACTTTCTTATTCGGCATCAAGAGGAGATGTTGTAGAATGTTATCATAAATAAATTTTAAATTATTGAAGAGGGATTAAAAAATACAGTACCAAATGAATTAAACAACTTAGTAACATGTTCTTTTTTTTATTCAATTTTTCACTTAAATACAAGACTTACATTTTATTCACACATGTAACATCATATGCATCTTAAAGATATGCGAAAATGAAAGATAATTAATTTTTTCAGCAAAGAAGATTTATTTAAGCAAACACTAAAACTGCCTTTGTTTGAAAAATTAATATCAATTCAAATTCATCTGAAGTTATGCATAGCATAATAAAGCAGCCATCGTAGATTCAAAAAAGGAAATTGTGAATTTTTTTTAATAGAAATAAAACTTATGAATTGAATTTTTAATGCAAAGTAGAATTTATCGTTAGCACTTAATGAAAATTTACCGAGATTTATCAAAACCATCCATAAATTGAAAGATAAGTACAATTCTCGTATACTTTAATTCTGTATTTTAAATTAAAATGGATAACTTTAAATTATGCGTGATTAAGACTGAAATTAAATTTGAAAAGAAATTTTCTTTTAGTTGGTTTCAAAAGTATTGTTGTTTAGTTTATATAATTTTGAATGTTCCCATATTTAATGAAACTGCATTCATTTATGAATTAATTTTTTCAGCAATAAATCATTGAATTTAATCTGTTTTGCTGAAATAAAAAATATACGAATAATTTCAATTAGGAAACTTTTTGATAATTTTGATAAATTTTAAATATTCATACATTATTTTTCATAAGAAAAAAAGCATTTTTTAAGCTCAATTTTGGTTTTACCTTTACATTCAAAACGTGCGTCAATAATTATAATTGTTACTTAAGATTATTAATGCAAAACTATCGATGATTTAAATTTTTGACGATGAATTTGAAATCACGCAATACACAACTTCTCTTTGAAAATATTTTAACGATTTTTTAAAGATAATAGGGACAATGAAACAGTCAATAACCAAGTCATCTGTTACTTTCTTATGAAGTAAGTTAATGATCATTTATTAGTCACCGAATAATTATTTTAACAACAAATAATTCCTTTCTATAATTTTTACTTTGAACATTAACTCATTCCAACACATGCATCTAAAATTCTTGTAACTTTTTTGGAATATTTTTCTCAATTTAGTAATAAATGTTAAGAATTCTCGATTGTCATTTAAGAGCCGATTTTAAAGAAAAATAAAATATCTTGTAATCATACTGAAAACTTTTTCCTTTGATGTTACAAATACAAATACAAAAGTGACGACCAGCAACAGGCTCAGGGCCCAGCTAGGCTGGTCCTAGTAGTATGTTAAATGTTTTAACATGTAATTTTTAATAACGAACATAGATTTAAGAATTTGTACTGATTAATAATACTTTTACGGTAACTAAACATCACAATAAAGAATACAATAAACTAAACATTTATTAAATGGCAATTACTAACTCATAAATAACACGTTTTAAGTAAATTTTGGTACATGTACGAAATGTTAGTGACCTTTTTCGCCAAAACGGCAAAATTATCATCAGACACTGCTAATGGAATGATTGGTAAATATTTGGCTGGAATTGCACCAATAGCTATTTTGAACGACAGGATTTTGCCACGTTATCTAGACTTATCATTTAATAGATGGCTCAGAATTCTATTTCTAAATGTTGAAAGTTAACAATTTTCATTTTAAATAAATTATTTTCATTGTAATACATCGTTGTACACGCTTTGCTTCTCAAAAATTTTATTTCCAAATATTTTGTAAAAGTGAAAAATGATAATTCATAAGGTAATGATAAATTAATATCTCCCTGTTCCAATTTCATTAGCTGCTCTATTAGGCATATACATTATTCACAAAAGTTTCTATAGTTCTCAACAATTATTACAACATTTGAACTATAGAAACTACCTACAAATCTACATACAGAACATCATTTGGAAAAGATTTGATTGAATCCCCACACCACTGTGGAACAAAAAAAAAAAACATTCTTACTTAAAATATGCACACTTTGTTTAAACGATAGCGTCGGCATATATGTGTACTTTTTTACAAATTGTACTAAAGAACTTGTTTATACATGTAAACATACTGACAGCAGTATCTTTGAAAATGAAAGTAAATGCGAAATCAAAAACGTTACCGCCGTTGCAACTTGAATGTAGTTACAATAACATTGTTTGCTACATAGCGTTTTAGCATCAAGCGTTGATCAGGAACTGTTTTGCTCAATTAGGACTTTCAAGTTCGGGTAATATTCAAATGTGTTAAATATCCCTTTCTCTGTCGCAGAAAAGAAAAATATGAGTAAACGAACAAGGTACTTACACTTCGACTCCAAACAGTTTGAAGCGTTTTATAGTGATTTTAACATTTGATTTGTTTAAAATTAAATATGTTTTTTCATGTAAAGTACTGAAAATTGTTCCCTCTTGAATTTGAAAACACCTACAATTGATTTGATTTTTCAAAATTATATATTTTTATACAGGGATGAATAGAACTTTTTTTTTTCAAAATGCTTGTTTTTTACACTAATAAATAAATCAAGCGCTATTCTAAAACGCTCCAGTTTCACATTAATGAAAAAAAAAATCTTAAATTGCTTGATTGTTTTAATATTAATTAAGTTTAACAAATTATATTAACTACGTACATTATATTAAGTTTAACAAATTTTAAAAGGTCTTAGAGTTTAAGAAGCAAGGTTTGATGATATTTATTTATTTCTTAATTTTTTGATATTTTTCTCACAATGATGTATTTTTTATACAAATATGTGTAAAAAATGTTTCTTCAAAATACTTTACAAATAAAATTAATAACTTGAGGTATTTTTTAAATTGATAAATATATTTAAATCAGCTTTCAGCAATATAGTGGTTTGTAATAGAAATATGTGTAGAAGCCGAGCTTCCGTAACCAATAGAAATTATGCATTAGTTTAAAATGTTAAAGCTTTCATCGAAATGTTCTACTATGCTTTAAAGATTAATTCCTAGTTAAATGCATTCACATTTCTTTTGATTTTTATAACTTTTTTCCGTTGTTTGTAAACATTTAGCATTTTTTAAATCCGAATTTTGTAAAACGTACAATTCGTAATAAAAATTGACAGTGAATAACAGTTTACATGGACTGAATTTGCTTCATATATGCTAAAATACTATGTACACCATAGGAATTCTTTTTTTTTTTTTTTTTGCAATCCATATAATTGATTTCAAATATTTATATTTATATACACAGAAATAGCTTGCGGTAAACTTCATTAATATGATGGCATCAGCATCTTGTGTTTTTTCTTTCCCTGTAAACTTTGAAGAACTTCAATGAAACAATGAAAATGATGTAAAATGGCAAACTTACATAATATAAACTAGATATATCTTTAACTTTTAATTTTAAGCGAAGCTTAATGTAAGATTAGAAATTGCAGAACAATATTGAAAAGAATTTTTTGCGAAATTATTAAATGCACTTTTATAAAGAAACATCAAATTAAGAAACAATATGCGTTAGGAAGTTTAAAATTTAAAAAATACTAAAATGCTTTAGCCTTTAAGAAACAATGTTTGTTAATTTTTTAAATTTATTAGAAAGAACAATATGTAGGATGTATGTTTTAAATGGTATGAATAAATAATGAAGCATTATAACTTAAATAATAAATATTTCCTATTTTTCATTTTTATACTTTACTATGATCATAAGGAAAAATACTTTGTACACTATTGAAAAAATCATGTGAAGTTTGAATTAGAAGGATTTTTTTAAAAGAATAACCTAAAAGTAACATAAAATGAGAAAGAAATTTAGGAAAGGTATTTAAGAAACATAAACAGTATACTAAATCATCTAAAATTGCATAGTCAACAACTGCAGTTACTATAACAAACAAAATTGCCATTCGAAGAACTGAAAACTTTGCAACTAAACATCAATCGATTTTGTAAGTACAGAGTAAGACATTTCCTCTGAAACAAAATTCACCAGTGTCTTTTGTACATACATTTGTGTACACGACTCTCCCTTTTATTAGTGTGCCGCATAAATACAAAACAATACAAACGCACGAACTTGGTAGTAAGAGTTGTATCGGATGCAATGACAAAGAGACTACTTAAAAGTCTTTCTAACTAATAGTCGGTTGATGAGTCTCTGTAGTGAGAAAAATAAGTCATAGAAATTCTGAATTCTTCCTCAACGCAGCAGAAATCACAAAAAATACCTCAACAAGCGGGATAAAGTCTCCGTATTGAGGTCATTATAACCGTTGCTCATTATTACAATTAGTTATGATTTTTCGGCATCTGTGCGTTCGCACGTTCAGGAAATATATGTATATATATATTTTATTTTTTTTGCAGTCGATGCTTAAGTTCTTTGTTATCTTCCCTTCTGGTACCCATTGCTTCGTGTGTTTTTTTTTTTTTTTTTTGTAGTCACGTGAGTTACTTTAGCGAAGAGAATGAGTCCTTTTCCTCTGCAGTTTTACTTTACTGAAGCGTAGGAGTTCTGTGGTGGCCTTGAGGCGACCCACGTTGTGAAGACATCCCTGAAAGAGAAAGGGAATATTATTACAATCATTGGACGATTTACTTACACAGGGGACAAGTAACCCTTAATGAGGGGGCTCCCATTCCGAGAGAAAGGGGGGAGGGTAGACCAAGTCCATTTCTGTTTTTAAAAGATAGTTATGCAAAGTCTTCTGTTTTATTCCCTTGTGAGCCGATTATACGTACTTTACGTACTGTATTGCTCTTTATTTTTGCTTTTAATTTTATTTACGCTTGTTCAACAGACTTCACTAATAATTAATATGCCATGCCGTGGCTGTTATTGATAGATATAGCACTTCTTACTATGATATCAGCTAATTGTTCGGAATTAACTTAACTCTGCCATTGATCTTTAGGGGCCCGTTTTGCTCAGCCTGTCTAGACAAATGTAACGGCACAAGATGTTTGGTCATTAAATTACAACCAAAACAAAAAAACCAAAAATAAATTGGCTTCCTTCTATATGACTTGTTTGTATGAAATTAGAATAAAAGAGTAGCAGAAAGGAAACATAATCAGAAACAATCAGAAGTAAACTTTCTTGCTTTGTTTATGACATAATTTAAGCTAAATTTATGAAAAAAATGCATCAAAAAGTAATAATTTAAAAATCAGAAATTAAAAATGAAGAATAATAGAATATTTTCTTGTCGATAAAAACTAATTTACAAGAAAAAAAATCTTTTTTTGCAATTTCAACAACTATTCTAATTACTTTAGTATAATTTGTTTTATGCAATCAGGTATAAAACTAAGCCTAAGCTCATTTTAAATTTTAATTATTCTTCAAATACTGAGGCTCCTAAATGAGGAATCCCCATCCATCAAATTTAATACATATTTTGCAGAAATGTCTCAAGTGATTCCGTTTCTATATTTAATAAAATACAGAAAACTAAATGAATTTTCAGCATCAAATTAAACATTTATTACTGATATTGTTACCCATATCATTTTTCATTTTTGGTTTGAAATCAGTAAAATTTCCTTAATAAGTTTTTGAAAAAAACCAATAAAACTCGAAAAAACCCACTAGATCGTATTTTTTCGAAAAACACCAGTTTTTTTCCAACCCTGATTAACGTTAACAATTAATTGGACAATAATTTAGTAGTCAAAATATAATCTGTTTAGATGAAGCAATTATTTTAAGTAATTATATTCTTAATTTAAGGAACAGTTGGCTTAATATTTACATAAAGCGAAGATTCTTAAAAAATAAGCTCTGATGTTTCAATATAGTTTTGGAATTTTAATGATTAAGCTTTCTTTAATGACCCATGGCTTGTAACAGAGAGAAACGGAATAAATAATGAGCCTTATTAAGAATTTAATATTATCCCCAATTAATTTTAAATTAAAAAGCATCATCTTAATACGGGAGAAACATAAATTTTGAGGAATTAAAAAAAAAATACTTTTAGGATTAAATGGCGTAATTTGACTACTACTGTTATTCCAATACATGAGGATCGAGAGGGGTCGAATGGCGCAAGAGGCCTGGGTTTTCGTAGGCCTCAGTGCAGTATGTTCCTAAATAACATTTTTCTCCCCGTCTATCTGTAGTTCAACTGATAACAGATGGAGTTGAGATCGATCTTCGCTAATTAACCGAATTGCATCATTAGCGAATGCACACAATTAGCGAATGGTTCAGCGCGGGGCCTATTTTTTATGGGCCCCAAATTATGTGTTTCAAATACTTATAAATTCTACACTTTTAGTTAATTCATATAATGTAGGAGCCGTTTATTTAGAAAACGGGGTAAATCCAATTTTTGCTAATACGACGTATTTAAAAATTTGCATTTTAATGTATTTATATTATTGTTAAAGGTTATGCCTTCCATCTTCCAAATATTAGGATTTCGTTTTTTTGTCTATAAGCTCTTTACAGGTAAAAGGATCATAATAAGTTTTATCTATAACTACCATTATTTTCATTTCTGTTTTCAAAAATGGACTAGCCCCTTCTTCAAAATAAACGGCTCATTTAACTAACTTCCCGACAAGACAAGAAAGGCGTCATTAAAAGATGGAATCAATAGAACTTAAGCCTGCAAATGCAATGGAGTTTAACAATTCTTGTAATTAATTCTATTATTTGTCAAGACTGGGTGGTGAAGAATCTAATCCTGTATCGTAGTAATTTTCCGAGTTATGTATTTGCTAACAGCAGTGTGAAAGTTGCCGATAAAGTAATTTTGCTCACAAGGGGTTAACACAAAACCTACCAGAGCAGCCGAATGACCGCTTTTCAAAATAGTGCAATTCCAGGTTTCCCTTTTTCTTGAACTTACTGCACGACTTTTACTATAATATATGTATAGCGTATACAACTAGCTACCTACGTATCTATATTAAGTATACGAAGAGTACGCTTTGCAAGAAGACACCTAGCCCCCCCCCCCCCCGCCCCATCATCAAGTGAACGATTTCCGACTGTTTAGCGGTTCCTTTCTGTTCCCCTTTTTAGCCTACTTTCCCGTAAAAGTAAAAAAAAATAATAATAAAGCATGAAAGAAGGCTTAATGTATCGTGAAAATATCGTTAAAAATCAAGAAAAGTCAAAAATAAGTGAAGTAATTAAATAAAGATTGAAAAATAAAAAATTTGAAAGTAGGGTATTGAGATGGGGAAAAAGTGTGTCTGTCGGTCTGTCGGTCTGTCTGTCTGTCGGTCTGTCTGTCGGTCTGTCGGTCTGTCCCCCCCCTAATAACTTTTGAACGAATTGTCCGATTGGAAAAATTCTTTTTGCATTCGAAAGATCTCGGCGAGGACATCTCATTTCTATATTTTGATTTGAACAATTTTTTGTTCAATTTTGAACAGTTCAAAAAATTTTAACATTAGCGCCTATGGACAAAATTGAAGCAAATTCTGTAAACTCTGGGCACAAGAGCCAAGTTCCTATTGCAAGCTTATTGAAAGGAGTTCTCGGCGTGAAATATTGATTTGAACAGTTTTTGTTCATTTTTGAACAGTTCAAAAAATTAACACAGAGCTTACGGGGAAATTTCAACCCTATATAAATCCTGATCTAACGGACCGATTTGCTTGGAACAAACTTTATCGGAAAGCTCTTATAACGTAGAACATGTAGAAATAGAAAGTTTATCCAGAACTTACGAGCCTATTTTTATATGAAATTTTTTGATCGGGATTTTCAAGGATATTTCTCAGTGACTCAATGAGTGAAATAATGAATGAATGAATAAATGAAAGAGTGAAAGAATAAATCAATGAATAAATGAATGAGGAAAATAATGAATGAATAAATTATTGAATAAATGAAAATATAAATAAATGAGTGAATAAATACATGAATGCGTAAATGAATGAATTAACACTTGAATGAGGTAACGAATGAATGAATAAATGCATGGCTGAATAAATGAAAGAATGAATGAGTGAGTGAATGAATATGTATTATCCGTTGAAAAAGGTATATTTTCAATAATTAGAACTAAAGATAAATAAGAAAGAGAGAGAAAGAGATAGCTAGATTATAAATTTGAATTTGGTGTATACGGGAAAGTAGGCTCGTATAGTTCTAGACGGAACTTCTTGTTGTATGTGTGTGTATGTGTTTTTAATGTCATCTTCATTTACATTTTATCTCATTTTTAACACTTTGTTTATACCTTAATGTCTTTTATTATTTACCTTGAGTGCTTTTTATATCAGTTGTCAAATTTCTTGTACCATTTACGAATTAAATTTAACTTCATCTTGCAACCACCCACTCATATGCAATATAGTACCTCTTTGCCAAACACGTTAAATTCATATTCTTAGGAATTAAGTCCCTCTCGTTTCTCGACTACACTAAGCTGATGAAGTCACTGCATGACAGGTACGGTACAGGATAGCCAGAGGCATAAGTAAATAAATAAATCTATATTTTATAGAAAAGGTCGTGCAGTAAGTTCAATAGAAATGGTAACCTTGAATTTAACAATTTCGTAAAGTGTCCAAAGCGGTCGTTTGACCTCTCTGATTTGTTTAGCGTTAAGTAAGTTAACAATGTTCACATTCAACCAGGAAACCACGCTAATAATGTAATCATAGAAATCATTTTCATTCGAAAGAGCTATGCTAACATAGGTGTGAGTTTTTTTTTTTCTTTTGCTGAATCGGTGTTTTTAAGGGTAAGTTAGTTAGTATAAGACAAAATGATCAAAATACTTTGTGCAAAAATGTAAGTACAAAGATAAAACAACGTGAAAAAGCACAAATGCATTTGTGCTTTTTCACGTTGTTTTATCTTTGTACTTATATAAGTTAGTTAGTCTTTATTAAAAGTAGTTTTACTCAAAAAATAAACTAAATTAATTTCTCGAACTTATTAAACAACTCACCTGCAATGAGATACCACACAGTCGTTACTACAGTAGTCCCTGTCCCACTCTTGTGGAGGAGCTTCACCACCGGGGCAGCCATTCTGGAGGGGGGATGTGCACATCATGCCCTGTTGTTGTTGCTGCTGTTGTTGTCCCTGGTGAGATAACTGCGGAGACTGAAATGAAGAAAAAACAATTACTCTGTTTCTCTAAACCTTCCAGCGTCGATAGACATTGATTTTTTTTTAAAGCACGGCAGTTAGATTTATTATTATTTAATTTATTCAATTATTTATTTTGTATATCTGTTGAGGAATTGGTGAAAAATTTCACTCATTCACAGCGTCAAAATAAAATATACGATCGTTTTTTCCTATTATATTTCCTCCTATTGAAAAGAGGTATTCTCATTTATGTGTGCACACAAAGCATTATAAATTTGTATTTAAATTAGCTACTTTTCATCAACCTATCACTAGAAACTCGTATTATCATGGTTTTGAAAGCAAAAATATGCTCTGCGCATGCGCAGATATAGGAAAGACATTTTTCTTTTGTCCTTGTCACCTTCGATGTTAAAGCCCTCCAAATCCTTGCATATTTATTCGTAATTAAATTTTTGAATGTTAGTTCAGCCTAAAATTTCTTGTTAAAATCGATATAGATTACCGATTTAATTCGATCTTATTAAAAACCGTGAAACAACAAGTCTTGAAAACATGAAAGTTTACTCTTTAGTTTGGGTAGTGTCCTGTTGTTTCTAAATGCCACTTGGATATCCAAGCTTCCCTTCGCAGAGCAACCATGAAGTAAGGCAGTAGGGAGCGCCTTCCGTTTCAAGCTGAGCACCAAATGGTGGAAGTACGACTTGGCTTATAATGTACTTGGATGACACCTGATGGAGCCACCACAAATACGCCACCTTCCTTTTTAGACCCATGGGTGAAGGGAAGGGAAAATCTCCACCCACCGGTACCCTCGCAACGGCCTCTGGACTTCCGGGTCCACGGATTTTACGGGCACGTATCCCAAGTGTATATGGTGGGTCTTCAGCGGCTCGGGTATCGAACCCGAGATCCTCCCATCCAAAGCTGGACATCCTAACCGCTAAGCTACCATGTATGAGATGATGCATACACATCCATCGGATATGTTTGACTTTTTGTCACAAAATCAAACAATCAAATTGTGACACAAAATTCAAAGTATAAAATGTCGATAGAAATCCAAAAGCTAGGAATTGTGTGATAACCTAAAGAATACGATGTCGATGGAAATCCAAAAGGTAAGGAATTGTGTGATAACCTAAATGGCCACAAATAATCAATTGCCGATTTTGTATTCTTCTGTAGTTAAATTATATTGGACATGTATTAGAAATCCTGTTGATTTCTACTATTCAATGATGCTAAATAAATATTTTCACTGAATAGGATCAGGACCGCTTTGTATTTTTCAAGCCATGAAAACATCAGGTGTCTTTTTATTATTGTGACGCACCAACTGTGTTTCAAGGCTCGAAATGTCACAATGTGTTTATTTCCATATGTAATGTTTCTTCATATTGAGATTGTTGTCACGGTGCTGAAAAGTATTGAGATTTTTTTACGAACCATCACAAAAACTCGAAGAAATCCAAATTTCAGAAAATATTGAAACAGACACCCAAACAGCGCCAAAGCCAAACGTAAAAAGGTATTGTTCTCCTACTGATTCCTAATGCAACGTATGCACTGTCAGTTGAATTACTTAACTTTAAGAATTATATAACTTGCCAATCATTCTTCGTCAAGTACAACTTTAGAGCCATTTCAACTAACTTTAGGGCAATAACATGCAATTATGGTTGAGAAAACGGTTGTTAATGGCCTCTTTTTTTTTCTTTTCTTTTTCCCTTTGTTTTATTTATTTTGTTTGTAATTTTGGTAGAAATAAATTAGGTGTCTCTGCACCCATTTATTGATATTTAGTTTACCAGCCCAACCAAATTTTTCATTGGTTTTGTGGAAGATGCTTACCATGTTCGAAGTATACGGAATAGTATTGTTGTTGTTGTTTTGGCTACCCCCGTTAAGTGCTGCCATTTGCATGTTGTGTTGCTGCATCACGTGTTGAGGAGGTGGGGAGCCCATGTGCATCATCTGCTGCTGTTGTTGCTGCTGCTGAGGGGAAAGCATCTGATGAAGCAGTTGGTGCGATGGCGCAGACGAAGAGTGGGGAGGAAGGTGTTGTGGAATCATGTGTGGATGGTGACCACCATTCATTTGACTCTATAGCAAGACAAAGCAAACGAAACTTGGAATAACAGAATAAAAATGCCATTTTTTGTCGTATTTTAAAAATTACCCCCTTAAAAAAAGAATTTGACTGTAAGAAACCACGAAAATGTTTTTTTTTTTTTAAACTAAGAATTGTTTTTCAAATTTCATTCTTTTCCCCAAAGCGTGTCAGCTAAACGCATTTTTAATACTGATAACTACACAAAACTTGTTACAGATAATCTAAATTAAGTTACGCCAATTTAACATATGAATAGAATAAAGCTAACTTAAGTTTTAATAATGTTCGTTCAAACATTAAATCCGAATAATTACGTTTGCATAATAATGCACGTGAACACTACTTTAAACCGATTGCCGCTGATCAGAGAGCACAGAAAATCAGACATAACACAGTTTACTTCAATAAAAAAGTTGATGAGACAATAGGGTCCTTTTAGAACTGTAATTGGAAATCATTGTTATCTGACAAGATTTCCGACGAAGCTGTAAATTCAACATTTTCTTACTATCAAGAATTTTGCAAAAAAAAAGCGACATATAATACTTTCTGCAGTTTCTCGAACTGTACTAAGAGCTTACCTGGCCCATAATCAAGGATTGAGAATTCGTCATGTTCTGCAGACTGGACACCGGTGTCCCTTCCATAAGTGACGTCAGCAACGGGGATTTCTTTTGCAAGGGCGACAGGGCTTGTCCCGACATTGGTGCCATTGGTGACGACATAGAAGTTGGCGTACCGCCATTCGGAGCTCCACCTCCATAGATATTGTCCGATTGATCATTGGCTGCCTATAAGGAATGAATATGATCTTTAGTTTCCTCAAAACTGCAATTGAGGAAGTTAATAACCAGTGCTTTTTGGATAAAGTTCGCCTTTTAAATTGAATACATTATTTAACACATACATATAATAAATAATTGTATGCGGAAAACTTCGAAAAACATTGATTCATACGATCAAATTCCTGAAATTATTTTAATGTAGCATCTACTGGCAGTAAGTATACCATTCGTGAAAATCATGATAATCCCAGCATTGCATTGCTGAAGAATAGCAACATCAATCTTTAATTGATCTACCCTGCATGCTCCAAACAGCAAGATTGCTGAACTTAGAAGTTCTGAAAAATGGTTAGGTATAAGCTTATTTGAAAATTGAAGTTGAATACATATAATGAGAAATAAAATCAAACGAATGAAAATAAAAGGATAAAAGCAGCTTCACTTACCCTTTAGAATTCGCACATTCCACAACATAGATTTCAAGTACTCGCCTGTTTTGCTCACAGAATCACACACGACATTCACACGGCTGCAAAAATCTCACTAAAATAATTCTGTTCTAAATGAAAATCATGCAGGAAGTCAAGTGAGGTAGTATAAAAAAAGCCTTTATTTGCACAACTGTAACTGACACACCCTTCTTAATTTCAGAAAAAGAATGTAAATACCATATTTCATGTGCTACATAGTTTGATGCATTTGCTCTGAATAAAATGTTTTACGCTAGTGGTCTGCAATTCGCATCGCAAACATGAATTTTTTTTTTAAATGTGTACTCATCTCGTTGGATAAGAAACGTTGAATTCGTCTGAAAAATTAAAAATCCCTTTTCTTATCTTCTTTTTCATACTTCCTTTCCCTCATTTCTGTGAAGAATACTTACGCTTTTATTTCACACCTACATTAACAATATTAAGTATGTGAATAAAATAATTTTGTATTTCGAATTTTTGATTATTTTATTCTTCTAATAATACAACTACATCACTATTGTAAGTAGAATATTTTAAAATCATGATGTCATGCTCAATATCTGCTTATTTTATTACTTTAAGTACATACTATCTATGTGATCTTTTAAAAGGTTAAAACTCGTGGTGGTATTTTCGGGTACTAATCGTAGCGATACTACAACATGTCGCTAATGATTGAGATCTTATACTTATTAAAGTGCATTAAAATTAAGATTTAAAATAAATTTTCAAAAGAAAAATATTCCTAGTGTTTCTTTTTTAATGGCATTCTACTATCAGTAATGTTCCAGTGAAATTAAAAATCTAAAATTCAAAACTTACTTTAGTTACTAAACTTGCTCTATATGCAGCGAGAGCCTTCAAATATTCCTTCTTAGCTGCTTCGGTTTTCTTCTTGTAGACCTACACATAAAAAAACAAAATGTAATTATACAATTAAAGCTTCAAGTAGCAAACGGGTTAAAGATCATTTTTTTAAAAGAATAATAATTACTATTCCTCTTAAAATTTCTGCTTGCATGCAATTATAGGTAAAGTAAACAAGTGACAATGTAGCGTTGTTTGGCGTGAATTTGCGCAAACGTATTTAGTGAATTAAAGTGTGAAATAATAAGGCCAGGCTAGTATATTTTGATTAAAGGGGGGAGGGGGTGTCAGCTGCACTGGATAATTTCATCGTAAGTTATTGGATGAGGGGGGAGGGGCACGCTGAATTACATATTCGCCATTTCAAAACACGAAATTTTATTATTTATATTTTAATTTTAGATTTTATTTATTTTTGTGGTTTCTTTTCTGCGATGCGTTGAGATTATCTATACATTGTAAAATATTTTTGAAGGAACATAAGTGAATACGATTTGAAGCAACTGCAAAACAATTTAGATAAAAAGGAACAAGACAAAAAAAAAAGGAAGAAGAAGAACATCTGCAAACCACTAACTTTTTTAGTCGCAGAAACCTGTTATCCTTTCGATTCTCCCCCTTTCCCCGAAGCTGAAGGAAAATCACCCCTTTTTATCCGCACTTGAACGGTGTGCCAATCACGTTCCACGGAACACCTCAATCCCATTCTAAAGTAGGAATAAATTAATTCTTAAGAGGCCCTTTCCCGCTGTAAAACCATCCCCCAAATGACTCATTTTTCACAGTCAGTGCAGCAAAGGCCGTGCTCGACAAAGATAAGGGCCTTACGTGAGAGAAACAATAAATATATTTTGGCCCTCTTTATTCGAGGGCCCACGGAAAAGATTAGCGAGAATGATATATGCAAAAGCTCGGCCCCGCCGTAAAGCTTTCAAAACGGGAGGGATGATTTGGAGTTTCGAAGTTTATCATCAATCCGCGGCTAGGTAATCAATTTAAATTAATGTCCAATAATTTATTTTGAAGGTATTTTAATTATATTGACACATGCGAAGTTTGGCGTCTCTCTCTTTAATAAAGAGAAGGGATGGGAAGATGGATCTGGGGTTGCCGTAATTGATTTGGCGGTGATCTGGTTGGCGATGAGGATGATGATTCTTTGATAGAATAGCATCCATCTTAATGGGTGGCTTAGATGAACAAAAGCTAAAAATCGAGTCACTGAGACGCTGCCACAAGTGCAGAACTGTTTCTTGATAGCTTCTCAAATGACCATGAGATACGGCAGTGGAGCTTCATCCCTTGGAACTCGGGTTTCTTAGAGCTCCCCCTCTCCGGAAAGAATCTTTATTTCTGACTACGACCTTTATTTTGTTTTTAATGCTTAAATTAGTCTCTGTTCACAAAGTTCCGATTTTTAGCTAGTTGTGTTTAATTTTATACTTTGTTTTCACTTTTTAATATTTTGCTAATTTTGTTTTTTAATTTTTTTAATGATTAAAGATGAGCTGCTCTACAACAGAATTTTAACAGAATTATTAAACTGAAAAATATGATTGTAAATTAAGGACCTGTAAACCAAAACATTGACTGAAAAAGTCTTTAATGCATCCTATAAACTAACACTTTATTCGAAATTTCAATTTATTTTACATGCTTTTTGACAATCCTCTACAAATATATTAAACGTTGGTTTTCCAAATATGAATTTCAAAACTTAAAAAAAGCTTGCTATAATTTTAATCAGTTAGGCCATTATTTTCAGATTACAATTCTTAATATTTCCTTTCTAAAATTTGTGAGAATTTATTAAAAGTGTTTCCCACTTAAAAATTCCAGAAATTATTTCTCAAAAAGACTTGACAATTCGCGATTCTTTATTGCTTATTTTGTAACTGAATTTCATTCGAATTCAAAAAATTTAACTTGGTAAAAAATAGTTATGAAAGTAGTAGTTATATATGTACGTGGAATGATACGAAGAAAAATCTATTTTTTAGACAAACGGATATAAAATTGCTGTACCTGAAATGCGAATTAATGGAAGTTCATTACATTATGGGCGATAGAGATTTGGCGATAAAATGCAAAGAAAAAATTATTTTAATAGACTGACAGGAGCGCCCCGAGTGCGATAATTCGCCAAATTGAAAACCACGCCTTTCACATTACGGTAAAGATAGCTCAGGCGTAACAACTAGTTACAAATCATGTTTGTTTACATTCACGTGCGATTGTTTGCTGAACAAACTTCGGCCTAGATATAAACCGGAACAATAAACCTAATTAATGTAGTAACTGGAACGTACTTTGCAAATTAAACAAATTTCAGATTTGCTTCGAAATGATTTGTTATACTGCATCCCTGCACAATCAGAAAATTGAAGTTTTGTATTGTTCTAATTATCCCGAAGGTGGATTATTGTTATTATAATCATTTCCTGTGGGGATTGTTTGATAATTATTTACTAGGTAATTAGGGGAATTGAAGATACATTATGTGTCTTTTTGGTTCCTTTTTCGAAAAATCAATTCTTTGTGCACACATGATTATAGAAAATATTAATTGTTTTAAAAGCATACTTGAGCTTAGCGCATAAAATTTTGAAATAAAAAAATGGCAGTTCGCAGAAAATTCTTTTGTTCCAAAGCGCGTCTCCTTTCACTTGTAACCGTGTTTTATCGAAAAGCTTACGATGAATCACTCCATGAATTTTAAATAAAAATAGAAGTCATTTTGAAATATGAATAGTAATTAGAAATGTAATTTATGGATGAAAGAACTCAGTTTACTTTCGAGTTTCATTAAATTTAAACAATCGAGCATTCTCTCGGGTGCATTATTTAATGATTCAAGTACATATTTACTGGTTCATGTACATTTGATTTTGTTTCGACTTTCATTGTGTTTGTGGCTAAGAATTCACAGCTATGCATGCATTCTGAAATACAGTGAAATATCATTAAATTAGGTGACCAGATTAAATATTCGAAAAGCGGTACTTATTTACTTCATAAAAGAAATATTTGATATAAATTTTGTAAGAGTTTATGTTTAACGATGCTAAATACGAGAGGTCGCTAGAAAAAGTTTTTTTTTTTTTTTTTTGCAATTTAGAAAACATTTACAATGAAGCATTTGAAAGTTGAATAATGTGGTAAATAATCGCTCATTTTTCATTTAAGCTAGTAGTAATTTTTTTTAACTTGGTACTAGTTACTAATCACCGTAACTACAAATTCCGTAGCAAAACTACAAATATACTGCTCAAAATTTCATCTATATAATTTTAATGTTGTATACCAATAACTTTTAGAATGATAACATTTGTTGAGGTGTCAAACAATTTTCTACAACAGTAAATTTCAGACAAAATTCTATGATATTTTACTAGCAGTAGTATAATTTAGTTTTTCGGCGCATAACTAATGCTTTTATTTCATAAAAGTAAAAAAGAAAGAAAGAAGAAAAGTTTGTCGCTAAAAAAAAGAGAGAGCGACGGTGTTTGAACTCTATAATTTTAATTCCCAGCTTCGTAAGGTTTGTTGAAGCTTATTTTCAGGTTTATAGCTTATACGAATAATTTGGAACTGGATGAGACGTTTTAACAAACCTGACAATGGTTGCTGTCAAATAGAGTTGATAAAAGATATACATGTAACAAAGCATTAATGCCTTCTTTGATGATTTCAGTAGCATTGAAGATATAATTTTAACGCAACAAATGCAATAGTTAAAAAAGAAAAAACCGTATTTTCCGGTATATAAGACAAGTTTTTTTTTCTTCAAGAAATTGCCTAAAATATTCAGGTGCGTTTTATACACGAAAGTGTTTATTTAAATGTCTTGTGGTTTAAGAGTCTCACCCCCAAGTCTCTCTCTTACTTTCTTAAAAACATCATGAATAAGAAGAATGTTCAGATGACGACTTTCTGGGGCTTGAAAAGTCAGTTTGGACATTTACAAATACATGTTTTAAAAAAATAATCTAAAAGTTCAAATTGTTAGATTTTAGAAAAATCGCTTACAAATTGAGAAGCATTTTTAAACAAGTAAAACTGAAAACACGATTGTCTTAGAAAAAAGCATCCGAAATTTTTTCACTTAACGGGGTAATTTACACAGAAAAATGAATAAAAATTTTCAACTTACATTTATGCTCAACTTTAATGAAATTTAACAAATTTTACATTTGAGGTGCATAAAGGTCATTTAAGTACAAATAAAATTCCGTTAAATAAAATGAGATAAGATTAACATTTTAGTACGTGTAAGTAAAATGTTTTAAAAATGGCATTTAAAATTGAAACGTTTAGTGTTTTATTGATAACAATTGAGCCATCACAAAATCAATGCTTTAAATTAAAACACATTGATACTTATAAAAAATAAAATTATTAATGTTTAAAACTTTTTGAAAGGCAGTTTCTTCCATTGAAAGAAAAGTTCTCATGAAATGTTTAGGTGTTTTAAAAATAATTTTAAATAGTTTTTAAGAAAGCAATACAAAGGTACCCTATAACAATTACTGAACAAACCACTTGTGGTTTATTTAAAAATCTCGAGAATCTAAAATCGTTTAATTTATTTTCATCTTTTGTAATTAATTATCATTATTAACATTAAAACTTACATTCTTGTGGTCAAGGTCAAGTCCGTCCCACATGGAAGCGACTATCTTGGACACTTCTCCAAAACTGGCATTAGGGTTCTGGCCTTTGATGGCGGCTTGTGTATCGCGGAAGAACAAAGCGTACGCCGACACGGGCCTAAAAAGAAGAGTACACAATTAAGAACAATAGTAAGCAATTAAAATCTATAGATCACAAAGAATCACTTTTGAAAATTTAAGTGTGTTATTGAAAGTGAGTGTTTGTATTGCTAATTTATGCAATAATAATAGGATGGCATAAACATTTTTATTTCTATTTTCTTTACCGGAAAATGAATGCAGAAAGATAAAAATTATGTATAATATGTGTTACAAATGCATTAAATTAAATAACTAACTCAGTTGTCAATAAGTCGCACTGAGGAGTGATCATCGCTAATTGAAATATTTAAACCAAACAAAGTTATGTCAAACATTAAATCTAAAATTTCTAAATGTTGTTTTAACGTTAGAGGGGCTAAACTTCGAAATTAAATAAATTACGGTCGAATTTCGACCACTGATCGAATTCTAGTTTCCTAGCAAAACTTGACAAATTTGAAAACCTTATTTTAATTTTCCTGCTATTAAGCATAATTTAACATAGAAACAGTTTCAACTTATCAAGTCATTAACAAAAGCAAAAAAAAAAAGTAAACTCCATTTTCACGCTTGGCTGAACATTTAAACAAAAATTTAAGAGTTAACCCAAAAAGAAGTAGTAAAAAAAAAATAACATTCCAAAAGTAGGGTTTCTAGCAGAGGAAGGCGGAGTTATCATCGATAATGAATGAAAGTCGGCGCGGTTACGGAACACATGGTGAAGATTCAAACAAATAAATGTAATTTTATGAAGCGAATTAAAATGCTTTGCGAGGAGCTTTATTGGAAGAAAAATTACTTTGCGTAAATGCGGATGGCATACCAATTGATAAATTGAAGTTTTAATTGCTGGGGAAAAAATACATAAGTATTTCGTGCTAGTAATGTCTTTTGTAGACGATCCGCTAAAAAATTTTTCTCGGCTCTTTTTATTGTGAGTTTTAAATTATTTTTCTGAATATGATATTGATATTCTGAAAAATACTGTAAATTTTTCTTTCTCTCTTCATCATTCCCCCCCCCCCCCCTTCTTCTTCCTTCGCTTGAAATATAGATACGGGACTTAACAATTTGTTGACGTCCTGCAATCTTGTTAAGTTCTTTACGAACTTAGTATTTTAATGGATATTTAGCCCTATGTGTCAGGGTGCAGACTGTAGGCAACCGCTGGATCGCTGTTTTGTAAATTTCATTGCAAATAATTGAAAAAAAATTTTTGAAATACTTTTTTTTTTAATATCTCGAATTTAAGAAATCAAATAAATCTAAGTTGATGAGTGATATAATTGTTTAAAAAATATTCATAATTTAACAATTCAGGATTTTTTAATTTTAAGTCCTGAAATACGTGTTTTTTTATTATCTCAATTCCAAAAAATTAATTGAATCCGAGTTGTTGAGTGATAGAGGGTTAAAGGGATTATTTGCATTCACATTAATGTAACATGTTTGGTGACGGTTATGTTTTTTCGATTGCGATGTTTGCAAAGAATTCGAGTATTGAACGTTTTCCATTATCTTCACTTGTCAATACTTTTTATTTTTCATTAATTCTAGGCAATCACATAAATATTTCTGTGTTAACGGGAAAGTGACAGAAATAATACTTTATGCAGTGCGACTTCACTTAATGTGTAATTTCATAGTAACTAACTGACGAAGAATTCCTGTACTTATTTTTGTCATTACTCCCTAGATTTAGTCAAAAGCTGGATTCAGTGAAGGAGAGTAAATTTACTGTATATTATCAATGACTATAATTTGAAAGTTTATCGTTTATTGTATTTTAAGATTACTAGATAAAGACTAACTTCTGCGTTTTGCTTTATTAATCTGTGAATTCAAAACAGTAAAATATTAATGATTTTTTTTAAAGTTTAGAAGTGGTGGGTATGGTGTTGGATAAGGGGGTTCTCGTAATGCTGGGAGACCGTATTATTTAATAATTTTTGTAAAAAACTATTTCAATTTGAACGATTCTTCAAGAAACATATCGATAATACAACGAAATAGGGAAAATAAATGACTGAGTACAAGCTACCGCGGAAGCCTTTCCCTCATAACACCTTAGTTTTCTTTGCAGTAGCACTGCTCTGGCAGAGAAACAAGTTTTACAGAATTCACTTAGTCACAGCGGTTGGCGTCAAAAACCAAGTTGGCGATAAAACCCAAACGTTTTTTGTAAACACGATGGAAAATCATATAGTATGGGTCAGTGGTACAGTTTTTAATTTTATTGTTCACAAAATATGATGACTGCCAATCCCGTTTTGTAGTTTATTTTTTTTAAGATTTAAATAAATTACTTTTAGAAAACTACTTAAATTTGAAAATAACATATAAGAATGCATTTGTAGAGAGGGCCTTTTCTGAATAAAATTGAAGGGCTCCAAACAGACCTCTTGCAAAATATACGTTCCTAAAATTTAACCCCCCCCCCCCCCTCAAAGAGAAAAAACTGAATTTCAAAAACTGATTTTTTTTTTTATTTATTTACAGTCGTGCTTTCAAAAGAAAAAATGAGAACTATTATAAAATTACTGATTTTAAAACGAGCCCTATGGATAAATCATGATCGTTAACCAATGGAAGCTTTCTTTTAAAAAAATGGTCTTTATTAGTAAAAAAAAAAAAAACAGAAATATTCTTGAGTGACAAGTTTTTGTTAATGTATCATTTTCATATCCTAATTTCTTATTGGGGTACTTTCACGAAAACTTTCAATTTTCCGTTTATTCAACTATCAACTGGCTTCGCATTTCGTATTTTCACGAAAATAATTAAAATTTCACAAGAAAGAGGAAAATGGTATTATTTCCTGGACAAACCCCTGGCGTGTCTCAATTAGAGTGAGGAATTCTTCCCCACACGCGCACGGACACATGGAAAGTATTAAAAATCACTCCTGGGCCACAATCTTCCAAGATTCATGAGGTTATCGAAAATTCCTCAAGATGGCACAAAGAGGACTCTCGCGAGACATTGCTTTCCCCCTTCTCCCCCGAGAAAGAAGAATGTAAAATGTGAAAGAGAGAGAGAGAGAGAGAGAACATACACACACACATATGTGTATAAATAGTCGAGTCACATCGCAAAAATCCAATATTCAAAAGTGAAGGCCGCCAGCGGTAAATCACTCTCGCTTTTATGAAAGCGGGCCAAGTAATGTCGTTTTATAGCAGCTATTAAAACCGACAGGACTTGTTCCTGCTGGGCCAATAGCGAATCGGGGATGCTCGACTCCCCCACCCGGCCCCGATGTTTATGGGGTACTGGGGGTACCTTCTAGGCCGCCTATGTTTATGGTCTTTGCAGGGCCGTAAAGACAAATGTAATCTTTGTAATGGCCCGGGCTCCGCGCTCCTTCCTACGACATCTGTTCGCGGAGGAAGACACCGGTGCTCATTTCTTGCCAATTTATCGCCCACTTGGCGGTGTTTTCATAAACATAGCAAGATAAATTATTTCACTTGTTAATCTGAGGCAAACTACAATAAATTACTTTTTACTAAAGGCTCCAGGAAGATAAATATAATTTACTTTTAAACAGAATTTGACAAGGTGATTCGTGTTGAGGGACTTTTTACTCAAGAGTACAATTAAAAAAAAAAAAAAAAAAACATTTTGTTTAATTATCTGATAATACATAAAGATTATATGCATGTATTCTCGCCAAATTAACGAATGGGCTGCCTTCAAAATTTATGCACTTACGAGTGTTTCAGGGACATCGCAAAAAAAGCACATGTGAAGAAATCTTTATAGCAAACTTCCCCGCGCTTCACAAATACCGAAATCTTAATAAAAACAATTTCTTTTATGCAAAAGTTTTTTTTAATATAAAATAGTTCCATACTTCTATAAAGCGTCGATAAACTGTCGACAAAACACCCGCGCTGCACGAAACACAATTTTACAAAACGTTTTCCCTATAGTATTCTTCCCTAGTTCATATTCATTAAACCCAAACAATAGTAACCTTCTTATGAGAAAATCATTTTTATTTCTATTTAACCTATTCATAATTATTCTTATAATAACTTTCCAGAAAATCATTTTTATTTTCTTTCAAACTGTTTATAAAAATCATTCTTATAACAAATTTCCAGAAAATCATTTTTATTTCCTTTTCATTTATTTATAATCATTACTCTATTAACAACAAACCACATCACAAAATAAAAACTTTTAAAATATTAATCCCTTTTCTACTGATAATTACGTGCAATGTATTAGATTCCGAATTAGTAAAATTACTTGGATTTAATGGCAACAACTGACCTTAGTATTTTTAGTATTCCATTACAAAAAAAAAAAAGGAAGCTTGTATTAATATTACATTAGGATACAAAGTGTAGGATTTTAACTTCATCAAAAATAAAACAAAATAATTATTTTCCATTTTTTTATAAAATTAATACCTTCTAACGTAACAGCGGAAATGAAGTTTTCAAAACTGTTAATTTAAAAAAAAAATCTGTAATACTTTTCATTTCTCTATAAATTAAAAATTTCAGCTCAGATTCAGTCGTTCAGTTAAGTAGTTCTCAAAAATATGTTTATTTTGTCAACGGATTAAATTAAATGACATTAACAACGTCTTAAGATTAATTTCATTTGAAAAACTTCAATAAAACCAAGCCTCTACAATTAACAAGAAAAGCTAAGTAAGAAAAAATAGTTTTAGGATATCATTAATTACTATTTTCAAAAATGCCTTTGTCAACGTAAACCGCTTTAGGAGCGTGTTTTAAAAACAGCGTAATCAGATTTTGTTATGTATTACAATCTTAAAAACGCTTCGATTTAATTAGGATTATGTTTTTCAATTTAAATCAGATTACGTGTAATTAAGAAACATATTTTTCAAATATACAGTCGCAGGCGACAATAAAAACCTCTCGGCAGAAACATTTATTTATTCAAAATGATTAGAGTCGGCGAAATATTCCCCTTCATTTAGGTCTGATGAATATTTTAATTAAACTATTGAATTGAGTTTTTGTTGAGTCGTAGGTTTGGGCTAAATCTCGAAGTTTATAATTGTTTTTTTTTTTCAGATCGCGTTGTTTTGTAGCTAGTGGCGTTGAATTCTAGTTTAATTTGAGAATCGATAGAAGGTAGTGCGGTTTCGATAATGAAAAACCCAGAAGTTTTTCAAAAGGGAAAAGTTGAGGAAATATTTATATGACGTACATCAGTGTGTGTATGTATGTATATATATATAAACTGAGAAAAAAGAAGGAAAGAAAAAAAACATCCAGGTTTTTGTAAAATTAAGAAAATAAAAGTATACCCTTGTAAATGTTTTGCACTTCGGCTTTCCTTGACTTTTAGGTTCTACGGCTATTATAAAAAGTTTATCGATTCAACCCCCCCTTCGCAAACCCAGCATTTGATGAATAGCAGTTTCATCAGCTGCTCCTCTTTCACTTTTTTTTCTTTTTTTAACAAGCATATATATTTAATACAATAGACTATGAAACAGCTAAGTAAAAAAGCTGATTGTATTTATATCGAGTACGATTTATAAAACATTTACAAAATGAAAACTATTTTTGTTTCGTCAATTTTGATTGTTACTAAAGGAAAAACCGAAAAGTAGTTGGCGAGTTTTATCTATTACATCGAGTTTCTTGGCGATCAGTAGGCTGTGTGGGAAAGTAAAAGTGACAACCCTGTATCTCTTTCCACTTACGTTTCAACTAGAGCTGCAATTAAGGAAAATAATCAGTTTCTCTTGATGCAGTTGTCTACAGTTTTTATATCTGTTCTTTTCTAAATTTCTCCTGTTTCTTTTCTTTGCTTTTTATTCTTTTTTTTTTACTTTCCATGAACTTTCATTGGTTAAATTGTTTTTCCTTTACGCATTCCTCTTACTAAAAGGGTTCTTTCCTTTTTTTTAAAATCTTCCTTCCAAAAAATTTAATACACTTCAGTTTGCAAAACTCAGAAACGGTTTGAAGCGAGAAATTATGTTTGGCATTTCTTTAATAGAATAAGTATGAATTTATTTACTTGAGCCAAATTTTGAATTCTATGATTTTACATTAAGCTCTTTGGAAAAATAGAACACATATTTCACATTTGAAAGCTTTTGTTTTGCTTTCAGGATTGCTATTTTTTTAAAAAAGAAAATTGTTTTTCGATCGAAACTTCTACAAAACTATAATTGATTTCAATTTGAAAAAATTTCATCACCAACCACTTAAATTCCAAACACAAAATCGCCCGGAAAAAACTTTAAGTAACTGGAACCGAAACCGAAAAAAACAAAAATCGTAGACGTGAAAAATTATAAAAACTATTAAAAATGTTTTTAAATAATAAAAAAATCCTATACATACTATTAAATAAAAAATCGATCTTTTTCTTTAAATGTGAAGTATTAGCACACTTAAAAACGATAGATTAATGGGAATTCTAAAATGAGAAAGAAAGTACTGTAGACAAAGGCACTTTCGGCTCTGACAGGGTTTTTATAGATAAAAATAAAAAACTTTTTGTTAGGAGTTATGTGAAGAGTATTTTTTTTCTTTTCGGATGCATAACCCAAGCTTATTTTGCACGAATGTTTCCCAAGTTGTAAGGGCTTTTAAACCTTGTTCTTCTCGAAAAAAAATACTAAAAGCAACTAGATTCTTTCAGTTGAAATCCATATCTATATTTCACTTAACGTATACCAGTTACGATTAAATTTTGCATACGATACGATATATTTTCATTCATAACTCAATTTTTAATTTCCGATTCTTTGGAGTGGCAACACCATAGTTTGTTTATACCGAGCGATCAATGTCATGTTTATATCTAGCGATCTTTTCTTTAAGCCTTTCGAATTTGAAAGCGTTTTTGCAATTTTAAAATTTTACTTAACGTGAACAGTTACGATTAAATTTTGCGGTACCATACGATACTGGCATCATGCAAAAAACAAACTATGGTAAAACGATATTTACAAATTTGTTTAATGATTAGCATAGAAAAGAAATATATTTTTATTTATTATCGTAACTTACGGACTTGAACAAATTTATTTCCATTTTTAAAAAGTATTTCTATTCAAAACTCAATTTTTAATTTCCAATTCTTTGAAGTGGCAACACCTTAGTTTGTTTATTTCGAGCAATCATTCTCAAGTTTGATTATTGAACTTATAGCCCGCAGATTTATGCTGTAGATCAGCTAGTTGATTTTAGAAAGGATTTAACATGAAGTTTCAATTGAATAGCATTTGGATAACTTTTCAACAAAAGAATATTTTGGTCAAATGAAAATTCCTGAAAGCAAACGTAAATGTCTTTTCTCTCTATATAATATAAAGGAAAAGAAGCCGAAATACATAGCTGAAGATAAAGAAAAGGGGCATGCATTACAAGGGCAGAGAAAGAAAGAAATAACGTTAGAAAGAGTGAAGCAGAATTTTTATTTTGAAGAATGATGCCTGTCAAAGTAAAGTGCAGCGCAAAAAGAGGAACGGGGGAGCTGATGGTGTAAAAAATGAAAAAGAAATACGAACTATGTTTGTGTCCATAATCTATGATCAATTGCTAGAACTACAGAGATGGTTCATATTTCATTCATTGAAATATCTCTCACTTTTATTTCCGTGGCAAAGTTTTTCTTTATTCATTTCTTATCTTATCTTTTTTTTTCTTGATAGCACTCTTTTCGCAATTTGGGCCCGATTTTTAAAAGCGACCTAATTATATTCAAACTTTCTATGAAAAACTATTGTTACAGCTCTTTAGTCGAGTTATCGTAATCCCATAACCTTTCTATTGATGTATGTAAATATTTTTTAGTTATTTGTGAGCTTTGAAAAAGCAGTATGAAATGCATTAATTATTGTTGAAGAAATCAATTTGCGAAAATGGCATTTAAAATTATAATCAAAGTCTTTCCATATTAAATATATCAACAAAATGAAACAAACGTAATAATTTGTTAAGATCAGTGGCCATTTTGTCCCTTACCCCCTTTTACTACTTTCTAGCAGGGTCTTTCTTTTAATCCTATTTTTTTCCTTTTTTTTTCTATTTTTTCTTTTCTTTTGTTTCCCTTTTCTTTCTTTATTCTCTTTTTTTCTTTTTCTTTTTTTAACTTTACATCTTTGACATATAATTCAAATTTATTTTATTTTTTAAATTTTTTTTACACACACACACAGGCAAACAGGTGCTCAAATAATTTTATCCAAATAAGAGCTGTCGTAATGTTTTCAATACACTCAAGACATCTATAAAAGTTAAAATTGTATCCCACTTTGAGTTGCACAAATTCACTAATAGCCAGCAGAAAAGGAGCCAATGCGACGACGTTATGTTCATTTACTAAAGCCTTGGTTATTGGATGTAATTTCATTTTTTAAATTCTTGAGGAGAAATATTTCACTTGTTTTTATCTTATCATACAAATAATTTAGAACGTAATTTCACTTAAAATTACGATTCTGTTTTTAACGACGCAAATCATCTTATTTATTTTTTAAGAGTACTACTTATACATAAATTAGCTTGGGAAAAAAAAAACTCAGATACAAGCTACGATGCATCCTTCAATTAAGCTGAGCAAAATTCATCTGGAAATAATGATTCTTTTTTTTAAAGGAAATATTTCACACAATCACTAAACACTTACTTTTGAGGTTCATTTGGATCCCTCTTCTTCTTTTTCTTTTGAACTTTAGGTTTTTTAATTGGTTTGCCACCACTAGATGGCCTTTCAATCGGTTCTGGCGATGGTCGTTTCATGGTACACAGCACCTGAGGAAAAAAGAAGGAATTTAAAAGTTAGTTGACAAAAATTAATGTGAATTACACGATTGTTAATTAATTAATTAATTTTTTTGTGAATGCGTGTATTTAAAAAGAGTTCAGAAATGATGCGTACATGTCCAAATCATAAAACCTATGTTAACATATTTTAATTAAAGCTAAAATACAATTCAAGAATTTGAAACAAATTTTTTTTGAAAATATTTAAATTTTGAACGATTTTTTCTCCAGAACTTCAAAAAGAAAATAAAGAATTCAGAATGCTTATTCTTTTATTAAGATATTCTCTAACTAAAATTAAATTAATATCATGGTTTCAGAATATTCTATTAACAACCTGCACCCAGTGAAACTTTGACAAACATACCAATTGAAAACTTCACATTCTGAATAATTTTTATTACAGTATTTTTATAAATGTAAACTGAATACTGAATTTTTCTACTAAAAATCTGTTGCTTAGTTTTTAAATAAATTACTTAATTTTAAAAAAAGGACACCTAACAAAAGCTATTCCTCTGAAATGTGTTGAGTGTAAAAGTGGTTAAAAAGTGATGCATTTTTAATTTCGAAATTATTGTTTGGTGTTGCATTACGTAACAATGAACATTTTATCGAAATTTTCCCCAAGAGTTCCAGTTACAGGAATGAGAAAAATTTATTATTTTTGATAAATATATCACAGAAATGGGCTTGTGAGTCTTTAAAAGTTTTTTTTTTTAAATTAGATTAAGTAAAACGCCAGTGAAAAAATATAAATAGTCCTTGGGAAAATCATTGTCATGTAAATTTTAAACATCTTTTTTTGTTTTAATGCACCAAATCATGACTCAAACTTAAAATATACTAAGTTTTATTTTAAAAAAGAAACTTTTGTACTTTTACTGTTACTTTATTTCACACTAGTACTACATTAATCTGAAAACACTTACATTTCAACATTACTAAAATATGTACCTATAATTTTTTCTAATTGAATTAGCTAGTTTAATCAATTTAGAGTAGAAAACATAAATATTGGCTGTCAAGTGTTTTTGCAAATTTCAAGTGATAACTCAAAGTGAGTTTATATACATGCTCGATAGATGGCAGCACAAGAAGTACTTTTCCTTACTTCGGCACAATTCGAAACTAATTTGAAATAAACTTTATACACATGGATTATTTCTTAAAAGAAAAATTATAGCAGATTACAGATAGAAAAAAAAAATTATTATTGAACAGACGGTATTTTTCAACACATTCTCTCAAATTTATCTTTCTCGATTCTCCTTACAAATAAAAACATATACTTAATTTTTTTGTAAAATTTTTAGATTTAATTTTCATAACATTTGCGTTTATTAAAACTGATACAACACAAAATACTACCCAATAAAAATGCCAAAAGTCTTCATTCAATTGAAAGTAAATAAATTGCTTTCAGTTAACCATAGGTTAGATAAACTTTTTCTTTCTGTGTGTGAGGTTGTCACGTATCCACACTGTCACCATAACGATGTTCTATAGTAGCAGTCGAAAAAAAAAACGAATAAATTACAGTATTTGAGATATTAGATGAACAGGTACATGGCATGGAAACCCGAGTTCCTCTGTGTCTTTTCTACCTATTGGTTTTAAATATTCAAGCTTGTACCGGGGTAAATAAATCCCTCCGGACAAATCATTCATAGATATGTTAACCATTTCACAAGCAATTTGCTTTGTTAGAGCAGATTTTCTGAGTTGAGGACATCACTGGTTGCGCAATGTAACTATTGCACATAGAACTACAGAAATGGTTCATATTTCATCCATTGAAATACCTCTCAGTCTTATTTCCCCCGTGGCAAAGTTTCTCCCTTTATTTCTTTCTTGATAGCAGTCGTTTCGAAACTTGGGTCTGATTTTTAAAAGTGAACCCAAACTTTTTAATAAAAACTGTTGTTATAGTTTCTTGGTCGAGTTATCGTAATCTCATAACTTTTTTGCTTTACCAGTGCTGTCCTCGTATTACAGCGATCATGGCTAAAATGTTCAAAAACTGTTACATAATCTCATGTAGAAAACAAACCACCACCCGCCTAACTGCGTATCTTAACCCCTTAACGGTCGGGTGTTTTCAAGAAAACGATCATAAAAGTGCGTATTTTTTTATCCCTGAAAATTATATAAAAATACGTGTCTGGTCAAAAAAGATATTAATTTTTAATTTTTGATTAGTTTTTATTTTGAAATTTTAAACCCTCCAGCCCGGAAATATCACTGGAGCGAGAAATAGAAGACGAAACCTCAGCCCGTCATTTTCACGGGAGCGAGAGGGAAGGGGTTAAAGAAAAAAGACCTCTTCTCTTCTGGTCTCTATGAATACCGACTGCAATATTAATAGAAATTCTTATCTTCAGCTATTATTAATGTTCAATACTTTCTTCGCATATTTTATGCATGCACCTAAGAGTCATTAGTATAAATCGATCGAGCAACAGTGCGTTCAATACGGAAAAAATTTAATAAGCTACAAATCATTTATAATTAGCGATTTTTAAATGAAGGAAATGTGCGGTTGATATTTCTTTTTTGTTTTCCTTTATTCATAAATAAAAACTTCATCGATGTTGAAATGGATAGAATTTACTACGCTAATGACTTTTATATGGTAATATATTGCGACAGTAGGTAAGTTGCATAATTGAAAACACGAGGAAATGTGATGATATTTTTTAAACAAGTTACAAAATTCCAATGAGGAAAAATAGAAGAACAATATTTGCTTTTGTACATTATTTAACAACTGCCCCGTAAAAAATCTGCACCGACTTTTTGAAACTGCAAAACAGGATGGCCACAAAAACAGAGTAAATCGTGTAATATCGGAGCCTTGCAGTTACATTCATTTTTAGTGGTGATTGCATTTTATTGAGCGACTTTTTGTTTTGGAAGCGAACTACACTAATAAGTCCTAATAATTGAGGCAATTGCAGTAATGCATTTTGTTTGGAGTGAGTTAATTGATTTCGAAATTGTATATCAACTGCCTTTACTTGCAGAGAAAGTTTATCATTTCAGTTTTTATTTGTAAAACTCACCGGAAGATTTTCATATTTGCATAATTCAATTGTGAGCGGCTTCAACTTCTGTGCCAAACAAACTGAAGTCGTTGGCAAGGAATGCTTTTTGGTATGTGTCCTAGTAATGTCAATAGTATTTTCAAAAAAAAAAACTGTTTGACCTAGCAGAGGTTCTGCAAAATTTCATTATTGGCTGATCTGAAAAAGCCCTCCAATGAAACTTATTATCACCCATTGCGCACTGATGAAAAGGTCTTCATAGACTTTCAGCGGACGTCATTAGCTCTACGTAATCCAACCGACGCGCATTCGTGTTGACGCGCATTGGCATTTTCTAATTGTATCTTTTAAAATTACTTTCACTCTGTGGCCCATGATTTTTTTGCTGTTCTATGACATCACCTTGAAACAGATAAATCCTTGCTGTCAGTTTGATAGCTATTAGGACACATTGTCGCTATCGTAGTTGGTGCATATGCACCATTAGGGTGCATTCATACCTAGTGCGACACGATGTACGACGGTTACGAAACTTTCAGCGCAGATCTTTTGCTTTTAAAATAGGAACCACGCTCTCGTATTGTCTGATTGGCATTTTTTATTGCGGCATTAAAAAAGATTTGTACGAGACGACTGTGGTTTTTTTGATTGCACTATGCTGTCACTTATTCCCCCTCTGTTAGTTCGATACCCGTAGCAATAATTTATAACGACAGACGCAAAATGTCTCCGTCGTAATAGACAGTTGCACTGGTTTTCAAATTGACAGCAATGGCGCATGTCTCCGATAGCGCAATCAACAAATAATGGTCGTTTGGATGGAAGTCCTTTTAGCTAATATGAGAGTGTGGTTATTAATTTATGTAGAACCAATGAAGGGCCGTGAAAAGTTTCGTCGCAGATGCGTTTGGTGAGAATGCCCCTTTACAATCAGTCGCAAGATATTGAACATTTCGTAGCTATGTTATTAATAGTTAACATGGACCAACCTGATTCAGATGACCGCTGTCGTCACTATCCTCGCTGGTCTCCAAGCCTGGCGAAGTATGCGTAGACCCTGGTGGAGAAGAACCTACAGATCCTGGTCTCATCCTGGGACCTGCGCCTAGCTGTAGCTGCAACAGGGGCGAAGGAGGTAGCAGCTGCTGTGGGTGACCGTGGGGGTGGTGCTGCGAGTGGTGCATAGCTCCGTGGTGTGGGTGTGGCACGCCGTGGTGGTGGTGTTGTTGGTCGAGGTGCATGTGCTGCTGGTGTGGATGCTGCTGCTGCTGCATGCTTGGTCCATTTGAGTAGCTTGTAGGAATGGCGTAAGGTTGTACACTGGAAAGAAAAAGATACACAAGTTCAGAAAAGTGACAGATATTAAAGGGACGTTGCACAGTATTGTACAAACAGCTTTATGGATACGGTAAAGAGTGATCACTTTTTAAGAGGATATTCCCTAACTTCAGTACTGAGTATCCCTGTTGCACTTACAAACTTCCCTATTTTATACGTGCAAGTTAAAAAAAAAACGTTTTGTTAAAAATTTTGAGAAATTCTATGGTAAAATGAAAAGCATTTACTATGTAAATTTGTATGGGAGACACCAAAGTGGTTCAAAACTCCAGGTGATGTTGATTAAATACATATAACGACATATACATTGTACGACATTAACAACAACATAATAACTACTGTCAGATCGAAATCCTTCAATGATGGAGACTTTGTTGAAATCCTGATTAAGGTCAAAATATGATTGACTTACATCTTCGTTTACATCATCACTCTTCGTTTTACATTTATATTATTTTATTCGTAAATAATTCATCTTTTACTACTTTCTTTCGTTAGAAACATTTAGACAATTCATTTTTTGTCTACTTAGAAATATGTTTTTTCTAACGAGTTTACTACTATTATCGTTACTAATAGTCATAAGTTTTTTCTTACTTTCTTAATACGGCATCATTTGCGACCTGAATTAATTTGTAAAATATTTCTTGTAAACATCTTTTGTTCATTCTTGTGGCATGTTAGTACTAGGTGCAATACATAGGTGGCAATTCAATTTTTATTTCTTTTACCATATATATCTTCAGTTGGCACTGAGTGTATAGTGAACATGTAATTTAATATATTCAATGTCAACTTAAGGTAAAACATAATGTATTTTTCACTTGCATTTCATTCGACAACTTGTGCATCTCTTTGTATGTGTATCCCTTTAATCCCAAGCTTACATGATCGTACGGTTAAAAATTAGGTAAGCTTTAATTTTCCTGGATTGCAGTATCTAATAAATGCCGGAAACGAAAGATCGTTCTGTTTCTTGGAAACGATGTATTACCCAATTACCCATTTTCCTCAACAGGTGGTGGCATCAAGTACCATTTTAAAGTTTTCAGGCATTACTAAAAGCTTTGTCTACATGTTATCTGTTTAGCACAAAAACATTTCAGGTCTTAAAGGAGTATTCTGGTTCGTTTGATATGAATGTATTTCTTTACTTATAGAGAATGGTACTTACTGAAATTGAACCGATTGCGGGGGCATCATACTTCCCGGAGCAATTTGAAGCATATACATGTCCCCTTGATGTGGATTGCCGTACTGGTGTTGCTGCTGAGAATGGTGTTGCTGTGCCATGTTCGTCATGTGGGACACTTGATGGTGCTGCTGCTGTTGATGATGTTGTGGTGAATTGGAAAACGACGTCATCATCGTTGGAGGGGAAGAAGTCGTAGTGACTGAAGTCATGACGGGACCTAACCGTTCCAAGGTGCTGTAGCTTGGACTGCACGGACTTGGAGACATTTGTGGAGGAGGAGACATGATGTGCTGTTGCGTTTGTTGGTGCTGTTGGTGGCTGTTGCTCATGTTTTGCTGTTGTTGTTGCTGTTGCTGCTGCTGTTGCGTGGGCTGCTCCTGATGACTTAGAGGCTACGAAATAAATGGAAACTATCTTAAAATAAAAGCGCAGTACATTTTTGTACAGTTTATTCTTAGTATGTACTGAAAAGATACTATTATTGAAAACGAAAAAGTAGCAGTAGAGGAAGTTTTGAGGCATATCGACATTTGAACGCTTCACAAATTGATCAACACTTAAAAATCCACGAAACAATTTGAAAAATATTGCAATCAGAGAAAATTTAAAAGAGCGCATGATACAATCGTGATGTATTCGTGGAACACCTATGGAGATTTTAAGTCCTAATTAACATTTCTTAGCTAAAGTTGTGTTTTAGTATCAGTAAGGTGGTGAAATGCACTTTTAAGGTGGCAGAGTTGATACATGGCAAATTTTGTTACGTAAAAATTGAAATAAAAGTAAATAACGCTTTTAGTGCCGTGGCATGCTTCGCTAAAATGTGTACGAGATGAGTTTCTTTGCATCTTATATACGAAATGAATGACTTTGCAATCGACGCGTAATTTATTGATGTGTTTGTTGGCGAACTGGAGTTTTGAAATTCAATCTTATGTCAGTTTGAGTAGGAGGTGGAAACTTATAAATATCCCTCAGATAGACCATCAGAGTAGTAAAACTATTTGTCACGGAGTGCTTGTGCGACTGCATTTCGCCGTAGTTATCCTACTATGTGTAAGCTGTCGAATAACTAGAATCATCTTTACGTTCGTACCCTCTGCTTATATGATGCCAAAACATTCACAAATTCTCAAGTGTGTCTGGGGCTTATTTCAAATTTTAGGTTTTAACTTACCTCATTAAAGTTACCGGCGTAGTGATCCTAAAACTTGTTCTTTGGTAGTATAATATTTTTATTTATTTTCAAAGTTGAGTGGAAAACAAAGTTTCATCAAAAAATTAAATAACATTTATTTGTGTATACAAGGATTGACGCAAAGGTAATGCTTTCAATTCTATTTTTTACTCTCTATATTTTAGAGAGAGAAAAGAGAAAATTATAGGAACACTAATTATACCTGAGTTGATCCGTACACATCACTTGAATTCGTGTCGCTACTTGGCGTCGTTGGCGGCAGATTTATTGCTGGAATGTCGAACTCTTCATCGCCGAAGCTAGGGGTGTGGAATGTCTGAAATAAAACTAGAAATTAACCTCAAGAATACAAGAAACCTTTGTAAATAAGAGATTATTGTATACATAGAAATAAATTTACAATGATTTGAATTCCAGATCAAACTTCCAAAATAATTAATAATAATAAATATAAATAAAGTAAAACATAAAAACAACTTTAGAAACCAGCAAGGTTTTTAATTTTATAATGGTAACTGTTGCAACAACGCTTAAAGATTAATTCTTAAATTCAGCAGAGTAAACATTGTCAAGGGAAGTAGATACGTCTTTCAGAAGATATCAAACATACTAAAAACTATGGAAAAACTCCCTCATAAATGAGGAGAAATTCCAATAATTGTGTTAAAATCCTTAGGATCTGGCGAAAAAATACTTAAGACAAAGAAAAAAAAAACCTAATTAAATGAGTCAAATTTTTATGAATATATGTCTAGTGACCAAACAAAGCTTTCTGCTGGATAAGGGAAGAATTTGAAAGGCTAAAGCAGAGGATCTAGTGGCTATGAGAAATATCCCAATGAATAGGTGAAAACTCAAAAACTGAAGAGATACTCCAATGATTATGGTAAGGGAAGAATTATGACTAAGGAATAAATCCTGTTTACTACCTGAGCCTCTAAAAGTTAAAGAGAAAATTATAATTACTGCGGGGGAAAACTCTAAAAAGTAAGGGGAAAACAATAACTACATGAAAAACCATGATGAGCGAAAAAAAATTCTTTTCCAACCCCTTCCCCCTATCAAAAAAAAAAAAAAGAAAAAAGAAAAACTAGTAACTAAATAGGAGGTATTGGTTATAATGCAAACTAATTTTTAGAAAACTAAACTAAACTCAGTGGTGTGCCAGCCCCTTTGAGGGCTGTGGCCTACTGTGCCCATCTCAGTTTTCGAGACCGAGGGCCCTTGAGTGCAGAAGCAAATGTTCCGGTCAAGTGGTCTCCCTGACGTGAAACCCCCCAGTGTTTAGTTTCCAAGCATGCTTGATCCTCATTTCATCGACTCCACTGAAGGGATGAAGGGCTGAGTCGACCCAGCCCAGCCCGGGAATCGAAGCATGGTAGCGCGGAAGGCTACCACTCAACCACTGGGCCTCAACTAATTCTTTGAGTAACCATTAAAACAACATGCTAACTAAAAATTAAAATACGTTTCTTAACATCAGTGTAACTCGCTTATTACTAATGAAATGTTTCTTTAAAAAGAACAATGTATATGAACTTCATCCCATATAACATTACTTCGTGTCTTACCGCAAATCTTTCTTAGATTATAGCGCCATTACTACTAAATTCTAATCTTTATCATTATATGCATGATGTTTAACTGACGAAGTTTTGTGCATTTTAAACAAATAAATCGATGCACATGTTCTTCTTTCTGTAACAAAAACATGTCTTCTTATGTGTTACGATAGTATTTAAATGCAGTAAGCATAAAAGTAATATTTCTATTGCTGATATTGATTTACTAACAATATTTTCCTTAGGAGGTTTCATATTTTTCTTTATTACAACTGTGGAATGAAACGTCCAAAATGTTTATATTTTAAATGTTTTCAACTTGTGTACTGTATAAAACTAATATTTAAAGTGTTAACTTGTAAAATTCTTCAACAATTGAAAGCGGAAAATGTTAGAATCAATTATCAAAATTCCAAACTTAGGAAATCTTAGGATGAAAAAGCTAAACGCAAAAATTGCTTCAGGGGAAGTAATTTTTGGTTTTATTTTGTATCTTCTTCAAAATAAATCTCTTCAATTCAGGAATTGTTTCAGACTTTGTTTCGAAGATCTTCGAAACTTGTTCAAAACAAATTCCTAGAAGAAGATGAGAAAAAAAAAGAAAGATATTATTAAGCTGTTTACACGACAATTTAGTACCTGTTCATAATCCGTAAATATCATTGATATTAAAGGGGTACATTAAACTCTTCAGCGGGATAGTAATGGAATAATTTATTTGTCCACTTCGAAAAAAATATTTGCGGTCTGAAAAGCATCTTTCTTTCGTGATTCGTGTTCTAAATGAAATATGTACTTTGACTATGTTGTAACTTGAAGCTTTCTTCTTATGCAACAAACAGAAAAATGTTTGAAGAATAAAACTCGTAATTGGTCTAAATACCGAAACATTCAACTCTCGAATGTAAACCAGATATCGACTGCTAACAGAATGGACCATAAGCGAACAACAGAACAACCAAACCTTACATCATCATATCCAAAAAACTATTAAAAACAAACGATGATGTCGTTCTAGAACAAAACGTCGAAACAAGAAAAATTATTAATCATTCAAAAAGAACAACTAAACATCGCCTTTGTTCGAAGTGGACAAGTCGTTCTTTGTATGCGTAGAAACAAGTACTCCAAACTGAGAACTGTTTGTAAAACGCAAATAATATAACGATAGATAGATAGCAGGACTAAATGTGTGAGAAGAAAAAAAAGAGGGAAAAAATGTAAAACAATGATTTGGCCTTGTGTGAATCGTGAAACCACTTTTGAAGGTTCTTTTCATAATGCGAGGTCAGCAGAAGGGCAGAGGCAATTAATTGCTCGGGAGTATATTTGCCATCGCGCCATCTACCGAGTAAGACGTAAAACATATTTTGTGGGATTAACAAACATAGCAGTGTTTGCAGATTTCCACATTTCCGTGTTAAAAGAATGTATTTTTTTCCCCCTTTTTGAGAAACATAATTACAGTGCACTCTCTCTAATAAAGAAATTGGTTGTCATAAATAACATGAGAAAATTACCCGAAGAAATTATTTATTATTTAATGTTTTTCTTTAAGACCAACAAAAGATATAGTCTTCCCCACAAAACTCCTTCAAATAGAAAAACCCAAATCTATTTATGTTGCATGCAGAAAGAAATGTCAGAAAAGATCGACTCTGATAAGGTGAATGGCAGTTGGCCCTATGGTTGTAAATTACAGACTTAAGTACGATTTTAATTAAGCCTACTTTTGGAAGTAGGGGAGAAGAGATATTCTCATTTCGGGCATATCACACATCACTAAAACTAACTACAAAGACGAAGAGGCATAATCATCTCTATGGACATAATGTCTGTCGATAAGATTGACTTGTTAGGAGAGGTTACTTATAGGACATAACAATATTATATTTACACATTTGAAAAAAATATGTACGTATGTACTGCACAGAAGCTGAACTCTAAATGTATGTATATTGCTTGTTGTTGCTTATGCCACTTGGATGTCCAAGCTCCCTTTCGCCGAATCGACTAGGAGTTAAGGCAGAAAGAAGCGCCTCCCGTTTTAAGATGAGCACCAATGGTGGAAGTAGGACTTTGCTCACTTAGTGACTGAGTATATTGCTTAGATGCGCAAACCCCATTGTGGCAACGTATTGTTGTACCGCCTGTGTATCGAGTCCAGAAATGGGTAAAATGCTAACTTAATCTCAAAAACTTTCTGGATAACAAGAGTCGCATAAACGGAAATCTGCAACTGATTTTTTTTCTGTAGCAGTGAACGGTAAATTTAATCACAACATATCTTTGTTGCGTGGTCAACATCCCAAAATCAGGCTTAATTAAATGATTTTATGTCTGTTTTCTGTTAATCCAAACAAATGTCTTGATTCTCGTGACGCCTCCTCCTCCAATCAATGCAAAATATTCAATGATTTCTCTCATTAAAAGGAGATGGAAAATTTCAGAGGAAAAACTCTCGAGTTGTTAAAAATGATCTGTTTCAGAGGTTTTTTAGAGGAAAATTCAGTGCTTTTTGTGTGTTTTTTTTTTTTTTTTTTTTATGCGCTATGAAGATCTCTCAAAAGGCAACCGAAAGACAAAGATTAACGTTTCAAATTGGATATCAATAATGTAGCTTTAAGAGCAAGCACCTCATCTGATTACATGCTTCGCACCTTACTTCAGAAAATTATTAACTTGATAATGCACGTAAACAAGTTTATGCATTGCATTTTTCGGTGTAAAAGCGCACTTTTATGAAAAAATCGTTCTAAAAGTTCGGTGAGAAGTGAATGAGCAAACTATAATAATTGTTGATTAAACCAAAGATCATTTGTTTACATGAAGATAATCATGGTGATGAATAAAGAAATGAATAGTTGCCTAAGCAGAAGTGAGGGGTTTTTTTCAACTCATCGTCCAATTGATTTTATTACGCAATTATGGAAACGAACGCAATTTCCGAATTTCTGCACATTTTTCATATATTTTTTTAAAGGTGTATATTATTAAAACTGTTCAGTTGAATGCAGTGCAAATTCAGAAAGATGCTTAGGATTCAGTGAGTTTCAATGATTCTCAAGAAGGGGCCGGTCACCAACAATATCTTTTTATCACAAATCTCGTCACTGTTACACAATGACTGCCACCACGGCTGATTTGTAAACAATCTCTATTCTTTACGACTAATATGCTTTAGAAGAATCAATGAAATACAACTTACTATGGATATCCTTCAAGATACTGGATTTCTTTTTTTTTATAAGTTGCTACGTGTGCTTGATTACAAAAATATGAAAATTAAAAATTTTCTTAAAAATTTTTTTATAAATTTTTATGAAACATTCAGTGTTTTATTTCACGTTGTACATTGTCAAGTTTCCTATAATTTAGTGGAATTTGATAGATAACACTGCAACAAAAAAAAGCAAAAAAAAAAAAAGAACTTTTTTTCTTTAAAGAAATGTTTATATTTCTGCGAATAAACATGTTCATTTTTGGAAAATGTATAGAATAAAAGTGCTAGCAAGTGAAACATTTTTTTTGAAATTTACTACTCATTTTCAGTTTTTTTACAGCGTATGATGATCAGAGAGTCATTTCCCCTCCTTCAATTTGTAGTCGCTCCCCCAAATGATTGAATTTGTCATAATGTGACACTCTACTAATTGTAATGAAACGCCCACAACAAAACAAGTGAATATTTGATTTCTTTCATTGTTCTTAAGAAGATATTTTTCCTGCTCGTGTAAAAAAAAAGTAAAAAAATACCACCACTGCATGTATGATTCAAAATTTTTCATCTCAATGTTGATGCTTTCTGGGAAATTGCAATTTTTTAAATTTAAAACATCACGTGCACGAAAAAACATTCTGCATATGACATTCTTTCTGCACTCAGCTTTTGTTTTCGTAGCGCCCAGCTTCTACCACTTCAATTTGATGTAAAACTATTAATTTAAGCTATTACGGTTATTGTTACCATAATAATGAGCGAACGTTCGAAGCCAATATTTCATCCCGTTTGATTTCAGCCAAATTTTTATGCATGACACCGTTTCCAGAAGAGGCATTACAACAAATAACGTGGCTATAAATCTATTTAACAATTACATCGGACTGAACTTCCCTCCCATTACTAAATCATTGTCCGGGCTTAGCGAACGGTTCGTCATAGGAAAATACAATAAGTAGGTTAGGATGATGTTTCAACGTTTTATGCGCGGCAATCATCATCGGAAAATCGGTTTTAGAGCTCTGACGTTTTATTGAAGCTTGCCTCAAATCCAACAATTAGGATACATTAATAACAGAGCACTCAACTTTCTGGTTGCCAGGTTTTTGGCGCCGCGGAAGAAAGCGTTGGCAAATATTTTTGGTCGCCATTTGGTGGGCAAAGAAAATGTAGCTAAATTATTCTTCTTAATTATATAATTCTTAATAAGTCAAATGTCTTTAAAAATAAATAAAGTAAATTAAAAAAAGGAGCAATTAAGTTCGAGTTTTTAAAAACAGACCTTGGAATAATAGGTTAAACCCCTGTCACGAAAATAATTATTTTAGTTTCTATTTATTTAATCATTTTAAATTTCACTTTTTAAGACTTTAGATGACGTTTTCGATTCCAGAGAATAATTTTAACTACCAGAAAACGTTCCTGTATTTCAGAATGGTTTGTAAAATCGTCAGAAATTGTTTTCCAAGCTCAGATTATATGTTGAACTGTTGGACAACGTTTTAGAATTTTAAAGATTTTCGGAGGTCAAAAAAATGTTTGAACGAAAGGGATTAAGACACCGAAAGATTATTTTGAATGTAAAATTACATTTTCAAACATCAGAAGATATTTTTGAATTTTAGATTATACTTAAAGTTATCAAAGGATGTTTGTAGGAGATATTTTTAAAACCTAGATGAAGTTATGAACGCGATTAGATGCACAAATCGTTATAGTTCTTTTACATCATAGTTAAGATAAATGAACTGTATTTTAACAAGTTAGCTACAAAAATGTAATATGCGAACTTAATTAGCATTTCAGAATATTCACTGAAATTCTGATTAGTAATATAAAGCTACTAATAAGTTTGGTCATTTCACGTATTGCATTATTAATTTACTGGATGATATGCAATGAAAATGTTCATTTATTTGCACAAAATTTGATTCTTGACTGCAATAGCTTCGTAGTTATAAGAAATGTTTTCTTCAATGAATAAACTGGAATTATTTTGCAATGTTCATTGAACATCTGAGTTACAATTTTATTAAAATTATTTTTTCTGATGTGACAGATTCGAACACACAAAATAAAATAACCTTCTGTCTGCTATTGCGAGATTCCTGTGCTTTAGGTATACAGTAGTAGTTTAAAAACCTGTTTAGAATGAATTGAAAATTTCCCCCGCCCCAAGGAGTAGATCTCCCCCCCCCCTCCCCCCCCAAAAAAAAATACTAAAAGATCAACATGAGCATTAATGAGTCACGTACAACAAAAATGTATGAGAAGGAAAACAAATTAAAACGCGTTAAAACACATTACCTTCGAAGCTTGCTCCCTTTCACTTAATTACTAGTTTCCACAAATTATTAAAATATCTTACATTGTTCCGTAAATGGTTAAAATTGGATAATGGTCTGCAAGAATGTTCACGGAACAATGTACTAATAAGTGATCCATATTCTTTTGACAACGATAAATATAATGTAAAATATGCTGCGACACATTCATGCAAGCTCTTACGCTTATCGTTGAGTAATAACTTTCATTTTCCCCCCTCTCCTGTTCTAAAGTAGAACTCGATTTTTCAATAAGATAACACTTAAGGAAAATCTACTGATTCTTATCCTCCTGCACAGACAATGGATCAAAACTTGAACGTTTACATTGATTCCGGTAGGAAAAGGTGGGATAAAAAAGCTTTTTTTTTTCCCAGTAGAGTTGGCAAACAATTGGAAAACATAATAGAAAAGAATGAAAACATAATTTTCTTGCCAAACTTTTGGTGAATATTATAGATCACATTCCTTCTATGTGTATTTCCATCATTATTTTGTCGTTACGCTATAAATTAAAGCGACAGTTGAAATAAAGATAAGACCTATTTTTCGCTTCTCTCTTTATAGGGCGGGTGAGATTGCTCATATGGGTGGTTAACATGCATAGTAAATGGTTTTCGATAATAAGCAGGTTATATTGATAATAACTGAAAATAAATGGGGAAAATCGTTGAAAAAGCGTTTTCTTTAAAATTATCATGCAGTACTCACATAACCCTTATTCTCATAAGGTAGCCATATATGCTTCCTGAGGTTTTCCCCTACTTTCTGTTTGTTAAGTAACGCCAGCGCGTATGTTGCATTGTTATTTGCTAGCCCTTATTCTCGTAAAGTAGCATACATGCTCCCTGGGGTTCTCCCCTACTTTCTATTTGTTAACAAATAGGAAGTAGAAACCTGGGAAAACCCCAGGTAGCATATATGCTACTTTATGAGAATAAGGGACAGCAGAGGTAATGTGTGTGAAAACAGTAAGGAAAATTCAAGTCCTTACATTTAGAATGCAATCAGTATAAACGACGTTGGGTCATATTTTTTCAGAGAAAAACTTATGATTTCAAGTAGACACTGTGCTCTGGTGGCTGTGCAACTACCTAAAATCGCGGTGCACTCACTCCTCCCCTTCCCCCGAGAAATTCAATTGCTCCATCTCTCCGGCCGCGCAATCTCACCAGGTTTTACCTCACCTATGTAAAAGAAAATAGTTGCCGGAATTTTTGTGAGGAACAGTTACAAAAAGAAAGATCAATTGAATAATTCTAATTCCAATAACGAGCTTCTCATCAGATAGCAATGCTATGAAATGCAAATTTCATACGAATGGCTACGTCTTTTTCTACCACCTGTTTCACTGTGATTCAAAACTGTAACGACACATGAAAGCTATAAAACCCCTGACATTTGAACTTTTTATGAAGCCAAAAATGGCGATAACTTTTATCTCCTGGAAACCATTTAAAGCGATTATACAATTTCAGATTCCTTTAATGTGGGCCTACACAAATTACAACCTGCCGAGTCGAGTATATTAATCATAGGAACAGGATTCCACTTGCGTTCTGTGTTATTAGGCTTTATTGCGAATGCAAAACCAAGTGGGGGTTGTCGAACATTAGAATGTAGAAATCCAGACGATGCTTTTCGTTTCGAGAGCTATTCATTGTTTAAAAGCGAAAGCAATTCAGGTGTTTATTAAATCATGCTTTATAACGGACGAAATGTGACCGTAGTAGTGGACAGCATAAATAATGCGAATGAACTTGTTGCGGGATATGGCTTTATAGAAAGCAATATTTCAGTTTTATAACTTTTTATTATTTCTTCTTGACCAGGTAACGAGTATAGATTATTCGCTGTAAATAAGTTAAACTTCTCATATCGGTCATCGCTCACAAAGGCCGGTTTCACGTGGCAATGATTTATTAACTTATGGAACAATGGAATAAAAAGCCTGGGAATGACAACTAAACTGCTATTACCTGACCGGATTCAAAAAGTTTAAAAGAATAAGTAAAATACCCAAGGAGCAAATTTAAAAAAACGTGACAATATAAATAAAGAATTGATAAATAAATAAAATATTAAGTATAATATAAATAAAAGAGAAACGGATAATTATAATAGTTATGCCTAATGAATAATATTATAATTCTTAGTAATATATTATTTCTACATTTGATAGTTAATTAGTTTATGAATTATTAATATCTAACTGAAATTGAATTAGTAATCGCTAGATAAATGATAATTTATTTCAAAGTTACATAAATTTTTTCCATTTCTTTTTTCTCTTTTAAGGCTACGCCACAAGATCAAAATAATTCCTATGGCGGAGAGCCATGCAGTACGAAATTATCTTGCTTTTATAAATTTATTTTGATAAAATAACAATCTCTCATTAAAATTACAATCTCCAATAAAAAATAGGAAAAAAAAATATTGTAGAAATTATATGTGAATTGAATTATGTTATTATTTCCTTTTCAACATTTGAAAATAATTAATGTTTAAAATAATAAAATCCCAACAGGGAAGGACAATATTTACTCTCACTACGTCTTCTACCGAATCATTATAACCCATTTGTACCAACCAACCCTATAATTTTTTACAGTAGTAAATAATTTTTCTCTACGAAAGTAAGATTTGCAATTTCGAAATGATTTCCTTCATTCTTTGTTAAATAATACGAACTACTTTTCCACAAAATAATAATTATTATTATAAATAAATAAATAAAATGCAAGTGACTTAATTAAATGCTATAGAAAGGACCTAAAATTTTTCAAGTTTCAATTTTGAAAACGTAAACGAATTTGAAAAATAATATTTCCTTATTAAGGAAAAGCGATTAAAAAAAATTAATAAATAGACAAGCAATTTTTATAAAAGATGATGTTCTCTTAATTTATCTTTTGTTTTTCTTCAAAATGTAAAAAAGAAATTATTTATAGAGCATTTTTGGTTAAAAAAGATTTTGTGTTTAATGTTTCGTGATACTTTTGTGTGGTAAGATTTTTTCTTCATTATAACATTTAAATTACCAATTTTTGTTAAATAAGCATTTGTTTCATGCGTTAACTACTGTACCTGTTGGAGTTAAACTGTCCTGGGAGAGGCCCCCCCCCCCTCCCTCTTTAACCCCTCCCCACACCCGCTGTGCCCTTGTCTGCATTATATATGAATGCACAAAAAATATTAAAAACAATAACAACACTAGTTATCATTTTGATAATAGAATTCAGAACGAATCTCTCAAAGAATTAGCTCAAAGTATATAGCAATTTATTCTGAAGGGGGCCGAGCCCCTCCCTCTGTTAAATACACATTTGTTTCATAGAATAACAACAAATCAAGAAATTTCAAGGTTGCCAAAAAAAAAAACTCACTCATACATTTTAATCGATCATCTTGAAAGAATAATCAGATGCTCTAATTCAAGAAGCCTACGATGAAAAAGTTGATAAAAAATTCCTTAACTAACCTACATTCGATTTACTGTTGCCCCAATTTCAAAACAAGATTAAAGCACTTCAATTCGGAAAAAATTGAAAGAATAGAACGAAACGTAGAGAAAGAACATAAAAGTATATAAATAAAAAATGTAGATCAAAAATAAAACGCAGCTTTAAAATATGAGTTTAATAAAAGAAATTGCAAATTTCGAACAATAAGTACAACTCTTACAGCAAGGACGAAATATTTTTCTCATAAAATGCTTTCATGCAAATAGCGAAAGGCTTCAATGACTGTGACCTCTTTGGAATGACCAATGAAATATTTTTCGAACTTGAGTTATGATCGGAATTGGCGGATGAAAAATCACGTCATAGTGTCATGTGAAATTCCAGATAAAGTTATAGAAAGCCATTTTTCTCTTTCGAATGCCCCGCGATATATTTATCAAGAAAAGGAGAAAACTGCATGTTGGATTGTATGACGTTGCACATTTTTTAGATTGATGTATAGAATTCTTTGCTTGAATGATAAATGCACGATGCACCCATAACCCGATTCAGTAATTGCTTTTGCATTTGATAGAACAGTACGGATTCGAACAAAAGTGGCGTATTTAAATGCACAACATAGTGGGAAAAACAGTAATAAAAACTTATTTAATTATCAGTGACTTTGCCACAATATACAAAATGCTTGAATAACCGGTTTGTATATTGTACTGAGAATTTATACTATTTTCACTCAAGAGCCGATTTAAACGAAGTTCATTTTAATCATAATAGCTATGTCGGTTGCACGGGATTTCATGTATTGATGTTTTCGTTAAGTTGATATCGATCCATGCTTACATTGGCACTAATTAGTTAATTTGTAAATAGTTATGCATACAATGTTAAGTATTTTGGAAAACACTAAACCGTACCCATAATTTTATCAATATCCATCCTTTTCTAACTGAACCTTTTTCTACCAATTTTCGAGTATAAAAAATATTCCTATCAGAATTTTTTTTAAAATTTATAACACAATATGCAATTAATTTTACCCCCACAAAATCCCAAGTTATTTTACAAACAAAATTACTAAACTATTATTCTGCATAGATCATTTAGTTAATGAGTTTTGTTAGTTAAGAATTTTGTAGGTTTTCCATCAAAATGCATCAACATTATCGTTATAAGACTATTTCATTTACGTTGTGACGTAACTGGGACTTTATTATAATTTTTTACATAAATATAGCTCGATGATTGATAATTAATAGCAAAAGGAAATACTGAGACAACTTTGATATTTTCATACCTGTTAAAGTTTGTTTATTTTAAACGAAAAATTAAACGTAATTTCACATTAAATATGTTGTTACCGAAATTTTAAACATTTTTATTTGATATACCAAAAGTCTTATCTTGGAGCAAATATTTTTGCAGATTCATTGCAGCTGATTAAACAAGTGTTGCCACAACACTTAAGAAAAACTAGTTTCAGATTCATGTCTAACGCAGGAAAGACACTTAATTTATTACTCTTAATGAAATTGTTATTTGCAAAACATTTAATGGCGAACACTAAATTAAAAAAGGAATTTATTCGGAAAAGTATCCTAATTATTTCATCCCGGCTAATTACTTTGCGATCCAGTCAATATTTAAAACTGCAGTGCGCGTTTAGTGCCTCAATTAAAACTAATCACCCTAATTAATTAACTGCAACTTCTTTCGTGGGGTGAAATTTTGTAAAACGAAACACTTTAATCAGCCAATTAAAGAAGAGCAGGATGCCATCCCACCCCATTCAAAAATCTCCCCTCCAGAAGGGAAAAAAACATATCCCTCAAATATTCCCCGTTTACTATTAAATTTATGAATCGCAATTAGACATTTGTTTCAAAGAAGGAAGGGGAGTTTTATTCAGAAAAAGAGAGAAAATTCAACTGCGTTTACAGGGAATAATTAAAAATTCCCCCTATTCAAAAGTAGCGTTGCCATGAAAATCCAATTAAGCTAAACACACGTCAATTGCTGCTCATTGTTTACATCATTATGCTTGGTAAATAAAATACAAATGAGTTGTATTGGAATTCGGAAGGGAAGCTGAAGATGGAGAGAGAAAAAATCCCTCCAAGTATGAAAAGATGTTTGTAGCAATTAATTTATGTTCTATTAATTCATTAATAAAAGTGCTTGCCTTTCATTTCTAAATTCTGAAATTCATTAAAAAGAAAGACCATTTCTGCGGAATTGTTAAAAACGTTATGAGGCATGCATGGAAATTTGCTTCAACCTAGCACTGTGTGAGGAGAGCTGCCATAACATTGTGTAATATATTTTTATTTTCGTAATCGGCTTGCAGTTTTACGCCTCAAAAGGAAAATTTTGTCAATATTTCGTGTAAGATAAATTCCTTTTAAATGAAATTAGTTAACATAATACTGTACTTTTAAATTAATTAATTTTATCATTTACAATACGATTTTTTTTCTTAATTCCGAGTATAGTAGTGCATTAGCAAATTCTAATTAAAACACAACGAAAGCATGAAAATTATTTTTTTTTTTAGAATAAACTCTAGAAATGAGTTTGTAGTTTAACAAGACCAACTTGGAAAATATTTTGTAAATTAAGTACAAAAATTTCGATTGGAAATTTTTATTGATTACTCTGAATTAACAATGAGTAATTAAGGCATGGCTCAGCTGTGGATGCAGGGGTGGGGGGGGGAGGCAACGGGGGCCATTCCCCGAAGGTAAAGTTTTATAAAAGATTACACGAATAAGGAATTAAACTTTATAATTTTCCATCTTGGGAATACATTTTCCGCGATGTGCGAAAAATAACATAGAAATTCCAACCAACTCAGCAAAATTCTATATCAGCACCTGGCATGGTTAAAAGTTTTGGGCAGCCGCACATAGGAATAAAAAGAATAGATATCACGAATTTCAGAGTTGAAAACGTCATTTTAGGCTTATCCTGAGGGACTTCGAATTCGCAAAACGTAGTTATCAAAGTTTAATGAAACTTATTATAAATTTTTGCATATATCTACAAAAAAAAAAAAAAAAACCGCTTCGAAATACTAATCTTATGATAATTTCTGCAGTTTTGTTTCTTAATGACATGAAAGTCGTATCGATGAAATATTTTAACTTTACTCAAACTCAAATTTTAAAATATTCTTTTTACTGTTATTTTTTTAAAGAATACCATGATTTTTATTGCGAATAAGTTCACTTTATTTCGTTTATTTATTCAAATTTATGAAATTCCGAAACAAATCGCCTTTTAAAATATTCTTTTAACTGTTTTTACTTCTAAGAATGCCGTGATTTTTATTGCAACTTTATTTTATTTCTTTTATTTATTTATTTATTAATTTATCTTTATTTATGTTCATTTATTTATTTAATTTTTTAGGCGACAATATTGCTACAATGCAAAAAGTAATTACATTTATTTCCATCTAGTATAAATAAAAATATTTTTATAATTTTCGCTCAAGATTCGCCAAAATAAATCACAGAAAGTGATGAAGTAAGCTTGCCAGTAACCCATCTCCGAAAGCCTTTAAAACGCGATAACCCGTCTTGCATATTAATCGATCCATTTATATACATTTTGCCTTCATTTTTCAAACATCAGAGCAGGCGGTGCTTAATGGATTGCGATCCTCTGCTGTCAGAACTTTTGCTTTGAAACTGAAAAGATACACGGTTGCATTTATGAGGGGAAATGATCCTGATTCTGCATTAGAGTTAGTTGCATTCAATGCAAATTTAGGATTTGCATGATGATTTGCGGGGCACACGAAGAAAATCTAATCTTCTGAAACAGGAGGGGGAGTGTAAGAGATAACCTTTGCGAGGAATGTTGGCTTCATAACGAACAATTATTAAATTAGAAATTAAACACGTGTTCTAAGCATGGCAACGGTGCTGAAAAAATATCAGACAACACAGGACAATGTATTAAAGCAATAATTCGAAAGGAAAAGGAAAACACCAGTTTCGAAGTTATGATGAATGCTTTATTCAGAACGTAAAAATATCATCAAACATCAAAATTTGCCCATGAGAAAACTTTTTTGAAAGAAATTAAATCACAACGCTTGAAGTTTAACAAAAGTGATCTTTTCGGAAGGTCCACTGTGCAAGAATGCTCCGAGAAAAAAAAATGCCAAACTTAAATGCTTGAAAATAATACTTGAACTAAATGTGGTAAGTTTTCAAACTGTGGAGCATTAAAAATCTTTCCAAAGAGTTTGGTTTCAATAGCTTCAATTAAATGGAAAATAAATTCTAAGAATATTTGACTAATATTTTTTTTTTCATTCTTTTCTTCACATACAGGTTTCTTAACAAACCGTAGTTGGGTAGTAAGCAGTTTTATACGTACCTACTATAAATTAGGTTATTACAGTATTCTGGGCTTAGTGAATTGAAAGAGCTACAAAAGCGTTTTGTTAATTAGATGTCATTCTCACATATTATCCGATAAAGGATGATACAGCGAGGTTATGTAAAGTAGAACTGCCCTCTTTTAAACGAAATGTAAGATGATTTTGAAGAACACGTTAAAAGCAGTTTAGTTAGAAAAGATTTAGGCATTTGCGGAAAAAATAACGATAGTGAAAATATATAGATAGAATAGCATTTAACTTTAAGAGTTTCTGGTTTATAAATTCGATCAAAAAAGTATATAATGGTTGAATTATACTTTGCAGCTGTATTTTAATAATAAAAAAACACTACTTTTTCGGATAAAATTTACAACATCAAAAAGGATTTTAAAAAATTAAACGAATGGGCTTTTGAGCGACCTGCATAATAGGTTTTAAGTATTTCAAAGTTCTCCTGATGCTGAATGAAATTAATAGATGAAAGATTTCTAATCAATACTAAAGAAAGTTTTAGATTCAAAAGTTATTTGATCAAGTAATAAATGAATTTTAAAAAAAGTATTTTACTCTCAGGAAGTAATCCTTCCACTTTTTTTCCTTCTATGTGTAAGAAACTCACTTTTATCATAGTAGATATTTCTTTAAAACGAATTTGGTCGTTGTATTTTTTTTTTCAATTCACAAAAAATAAATTAATTAAATTAAATTAAGAAAATAAAATAAAAGAATAAATGTAAAAAAGAAAAGAAAAATAATCATGTAAAAAAGAAAAGAAAAGAAAGAAAGGAAATGTAAATATTAAAAATCTACGTCTTTAATTCAACTTTTTCTCATGTAGTTCCATTTCCTCCATTACGCGAAAAATTCAATTTTTCAAAGCCCTAATCATACAACGAATTTTAGAATGCAGTAACTTTCAAAACTGAGTATCATGCAGCGATTAATAACAACCACATAAAATAAACTACTTTTCTGTGCGCTATGAAGTATCATTTTTAATACCCACTTATTATTTTTCATTGAAAGCAAAACATAATCAAGTATTTTGTATTCTGGGAACGTTAGAACATTCATTTTTCCTCCTTCGAATTTTCTGGCTATGATCTGCATGGAAAGCAATTTCCGATCTAATGAATGAAATTTGCATTGCTTTTCGAACACAACATTCGAATCGTCGGAACATTCGAACGCTCCTGTAGAAAGTACGATAAATCAGACGTCAAAAGATTGTATGGAATACTTTCCTTATCATTAGTTTTAGATTATTGCATAAACAACCATGATAACGAAGTAGAGGAAGTAAATATTTTCAGTTTTCCGAATTATACCGAAAACAATGAAAAATAACTATTCGTCAACTAAAGCACACTAAAGTTGGTTCTTGATGTATGAAATTCCTACAATACCGCATACAGGATTTTCGCGACCTTGAGCAATATGTAAATTTTAAAAAATGCGTTGCCATGCGATAAATAATAAGGAATCGGCAATAGATGAACTCAAAAAAAAAAAAGTGAAAATCAAGAGTAGGTATGTTCACAAGAAATCAACAAGAAACACTTAAAGCTACAAGATTGGTAACTGGTATTTCAGACTTAGATTATGAGGTTAGGCTTAAAAGGCTCAATATGTGTACTCTTGAGCAAAGGAGAGTCAGAGGGGACATGATTCAGTTGTTTAAATACATTGAAATGGAAATGTTGATGGGCTACAGTTATGTGCTGAAAGTAGAACCAGAGGTCATTGTTTTAATCTTTTCAAATCTTAGGCTAACCTTAAGTTAGGAAAAATGACTACTTCAATAGGGTTGTAGGCACAGGGTTGGAATAGTTTACCGGAAGCGACTGTTACTTGCAGTGGTGTAAAAAATTTTAAGAAAGCTTAGTGGGGACTGTTAAATTGACTAGGACCAGCCTAGCTGGGCTCTGTGTCTGTTGCTGGTCGTCACTTTTGTAGTTGTATTTATTTGTAGTTGCTACAACTATAAACAAATCATAAAATATATTCATAAGAAGTAAAACATACCGTCAATATATGTATAGCACATTAAGATGTTTAACTTGAAATCATCGTTAAGAAATGAGCATTAAATATGCTTCTAATGCATATTTAATGCTTATATTTGCGAATATCATCATTTGATGCATTGAAGACGATGGAAAGAGGATGATTACTTACGTGATCGACGCACATGTACCCATCGCCATTTTCTTGACTATTTGCATTCATACCCATTGCCATGGCTAGGTCAAAATTATCCACAGACTAGAAGAAAATAAATAAATAAATAAACAAACGAGAAATAAAATTACTGTATTCTATAAATATGTTCATAAATTTATCGTACAATAAATCTTTTCCGTATTTTCTACAAAAAATGTCAATTGGTAAAATTCACAGGAAATATTTTTTTTCCAACGAACGCAATTAAAATTGGAGGGGGTAAATATTGGTCACTTGATACGTTCATCATTTCCTGCAATTTACTTTATAGTTCTGAAATAAAATATTTAACATGCATTGGGTATTAATCCATTGCAGTCTTAAACATTTTTAATGTTAAGGCGTCAATAAATGTTTGGATTTTTTTTAGATATAAAACTATATTGAAACTGGCAACTGTCGTTGCCATTTTTTATATAACTGTTTAACACACATTAAAAATATATCTTTATATGCTACGATAAAACATCAGTTATTTAAAAGAGATGCAAACTGATTTTTCCGAAATAAAAAAGACGTCGCATTATTTGAAAATGCTCATTTTTAGATGGGAATGGTATTTGCTTATGTGACGTTTAATCGAATGCATCAACCATTAAATCAGTTGCATATTTATAAGAAATGACTTCCACTTAAGACTACATATTTGCAAAATAAAAAGCTTTAAAAAATATTTAAAAATTCTATTATATTTATTCTTTATCACTTTATTCTTCATCAATACATCATTCGCATGATATGCACATTATGTCCTACTCTTTGCCGCTTCTTTACATATTGCACACATTCAACCTGTTCCAGTTAAATGCTAGCTACTTTCTGGTTCATCAGTGTAATATTGGGCAGCGCTAAATATCAGATTGTGCACATTATTATTTTAGACAGAGCTTTCCGCCGTGTTTGACGGACGTACATTTTCTATAAGACTGTATAATTTTCTCTTTTTTTTACGTTAATTACTCCATCTGCTTTCACAAACATTCTTTGTGATATTTTGCTTAAAGCTTTTCTTGAAAATTTTGTTAAATTTTAGCTTTTGACAGGAGTATTATTTTCTCCTCCACTAAATTTAACTTGTTCTAAATAAGTATTTTACAATTCAAAAATAATTGAATGAGAAACCACAGTTTATGAAAAAGAACGGTATTTTCTTGAATGACTAAGTTTGGATGTGTACTGCCAGGACCTCCGAGACACAGCGCTGTGTCTCGGAGGTTCCAGTACTGCAGAAGAATTGCTACTTAATAGGATTGATATATAAACGGAAAATTCAAAACATGAATGAAAGACGTTGATGTCGGTCGTTTCATCAAAATATAATACATGTTTTTACCTATTTAAAATGTAACTTCTATCGAAGCATAAATTCAGGCTTTCTATTCTTTCGTAAATAAAGATAAATAAGAAATAAAATAATAAACAAAATAAAATAGAAATTTTTTAAAAAATAAGAAAAGATTAACTATAAACAATAGAACACGCGATTAAACTGCTTTTTTATCATTATTATTTCTTTTAATTTTAGTAATTTAAATTTCGTTGTTACCTTATTTTATATTCTAGTGAAAGTCAGTGAAAATATAAGGAAAAGAAGCAAAAAGATAGAAAGTAACGAAAAGAAGAAAAAAAGAAATTTCGTACCGAAATTCAATTACCGAGACAAAACGAAAGTTTAGATTTAAGAAAATTGGTGAATAATATTTTTATAGAAAAAGAGGAGACAGGAAAAACAAACTTCAGGTTTAACTTATTAGAAAATTTTACACAAGACATCTAATAATGATTTATGATTATAGCAGCAATTTCCAAAAAAGAATTTTCATTGAAAACCTTATATCAGAGCAGCGAATTTCAGATGCAAGTATTAAATTTGCTATTCGTAACGTAAATTCTCAAAGAAAGCAATAAAATCTGCCAGTTAAGCAAGTGGGATAAAATGCAATTTATAGCTGCATTATTGTGCAGTGGCGCTTTTGTGTTTGGCGATCAAAATTCATATATCATGTCTGCAAACAAGTGAAAATATATCATTTGATTCATACTCTGTTTCTGTTGAAAAGCAAGCAATATACTTTTACGACTGTTTTATACTCCAGGAATTATAAATAAGGTCATGAAAGTCGTAAATTATTAATTAAATGGTTAAATAAATGCAGCAGCAATAAAGGCGCCGATTGATTTAGCGTTGGGGAATAAATTACTCTGATTTAAGAAGTTGAACTTCTAACAAACATGCATTCTTTTTTAAGCTTCAAAAATAAAATTTAAATCCATTGTGAATTGTAAAGAAATGAGGCTATGTACTCGATGCTACGTGATAGGGTTATTTTTTCTTCCGTACTACGAAAGTGCAGTGTGAATTAACTGCTTTAAAGTTAACTGCTTAAAATCTTTTTCGGTAAAATCACCAAGATGACCATTATTGTGATGATTATATAGGCTATGACTATACGAGTCATAGGTATGTTGGATCTGATTTGACATTGTTGAAAATCTAGGATTACCAGAACGAAGTGTCTGGAATTTTGTCAAATGACCAAATCTCTCCAAATTGAGTTTAAGTACCAAAAAGAATGAAACACCGCCAATATATATATATGCCAGAAAGAACAACCACGCAGATCCGCACTCTATTCCAAAATGGCGAATGTCTATGTTTATATTGTAAACAAAATCAGTGGTTGTCAAAATTTTCTCTTGACGTGAGTTACAATTGATGCATTGGAGCTCCAAAAAGAAGCTAAGCTGACGAAAAAAAAAAAAAAATGAATAAAACGTGCACAAAGTTAGAATCATATAAGAGCCGTAATGCATTTTTTTTTGCCTAAATAACGCCGGATAGCGGCACCATTTGAGCTACCATTAGCATCTCTTGCCAAAAATTTGACGCGTGTGTTTCATTATCATTCGCACTAGAAAGTACCTGTCGAATTATTATATTTGAGAAAACTAACTTTTATACAAATTCTTAAACCATGTTTAACAAAAGCTGTGCTTTTAAAATGTTTCACGTAGCGATACGCACTTTCGGTGCATAATATACAGCAAGATACATTATCATGATCAATGTAAATGTGTGTGTATTCTAATAATTTTCTTTATTAGTATTAATAAATACGAACTTCAATTTAGAGTAGACTTGTTTCCCATTAATTAAAATGCAAAATGTTGCACGTTACAAAACCTGGGTACACTACAAAAAGCACTGCATAATGGTGTGGGCCGAAAAATTGCAAAAATGTTTCTTCAAGTCGTAGTACCGAGGAAAAATTGCAAATTGAGGACACTAAAAAGGTTTTAAACAAGAAATAAAACCAGCTTATATCTTCCGAACGCGCATGCACAAATGTGTGAAAACTGGACCTCCAGGTTACGCCATGTACGCGATAGTCACCTGCCCGACATCATACTCAAATATTAATGCCATAAAATCATCTTTCAAATAAAGCCTACCTATTTGATTTCCATCTTTCAAATTTGTTTCAAATCTTTCAGATCATCTTTCTTATCTATCTCTCTTTGGTACTAACTATCCAGTCTCTCCTACATGAATCCTGAATTTCTCCATTTATATATATACAGATACATATGTGTGTGTGTGTAAAAGAGAGAGAGAGAATTTTGTGCAACAGTTTCATATCCTTACACTTTAGAAGTGCCTCCTTGTCATCTTGACACATGTATATATACTTTTCATTTCAACTTTGTACCACATTCACTTTTAATTCATTCAAATGTGCAGTTAAAGCAAAAGGCAAACATTCATTATAATGATATAGCGATAATATTTATTACTTATAGTTCAGTTTTAAAAATAAAGTACCCTTGATTGGAAGAATAATATCAATTCGGCTATCGGTTCAATCTTTTACATGCGTACTATTTAAAACTACAAACAGCAATTTCAGTTTGATCCCCAACAAAATTTTATGCTACATAACTTTCCATTTTAGTTGCAGCTCAGCAGTGAATTATAGTTAAAAGAATGAAAGTAGAACGATGAAAAGGGTCTTTACTTTGGTATAAACGAAGATTTGAGTTTCAATGGTTCTTAAAAAAGATTAAACTATTCATTGAAATGAAAATTCTGATTTCTCTTATGTTCCTATTACGAAATAAAATATATTTCTTGATGATCGTTTGGAAAGAAAAAAAGCACACTTTACAAATGCTAAAAGTTGATTTCGGGCAAATAAATAGAAAAGCCAGATAGCTATCATTAGTTCCATGATAAAATAGAACAACAAATCTTTAAAAAATAAAAATAAAGAAAAATCTACATACAGCTGAAGCTTTATGGCTGTAAGTTAAAATGAATGTAGAACAATGAGCACGATAATGGAGAAAACGCCATTTTACTTTCTTTATGTTTAAAAGAAAATGGCAAAGCGATTTAGAACGTAATTTGATACTATCTTCCAATCAAAATATAACTAAAATTTAGCCACGCCTTTTTATTTTGCAGAATGAACAGCAGAGTGAGAGTATAAAGAATGCTTAGGAATTTAGCAGAATAAAAATGAACAGAACAATGCTTGTTAACTGCAACAAATAATGTTAAGGAAGTTGAACTGCATGTTTTTTCGAAAATTGCATTTAGCTTTCTCGTTCTAAAGTAAGGCGTTATGGATCAGTGATTATGAAGGATAATGATTAACATAACCAGATTTCACTATTTTCTTTTTTGAATCGAAATTCTTCAGGCTATATAAAAATGCATTTCCGCTGTCGTTGCAAAAATACGGTCTGCTGGTAGGTCCCCTTTTTATAAATAGCAAAGGGACAGGCCCTCATTGGTATAAAATATGAATTTAAAAGAATCGAATCATTAACTAAAAAAGATAATATTGAATAAAGGACAAACTTTATTGATCATTATTGATCAAGTTACTAATATCTATAACCAAGGGAAAATTCTTGTGATTAGGAGGAAAAATCTAAGAAACAAAGAAAACACATTAATAATTAATAGAACACCTCCAAAGTTGCAGAAAAATATTAAGAATTACAACCAAAACCCAATGACTGTTCATAATATACACGTCTTGAGGTTCAAAAGGTGGAATACCTCATTGAGAACGGTAACATTCTTTAAACCAAATTAAATGTTAGAATGTAGATGAATTAAAACCAAAGATAATCTGTAAATAACTAAGCAAGAAAAAATAAAAACTAAAACCTGATGAATTGAGAAAAATATTCTACTGATTAAGTGCAAAATGCTAAGAAATTTTCAAAAGGTCTCGGTGAATAAGTAATGAATCTTTATTACTAAAGAAACATTATATTCCATAAATGAAAAATCCTAAGAAATAAACAAACTATTTGAGAAAGTAAAAATTCTAAGAAATAAAGAAAAGTTCTAATGACTAGTAATGCAGCGGGTGTAAATTGTTTGTATGATATCCGGCAGATGTTACTGATAAGCTATACACAGACAATGTTTAAAGAAGTTCTTTATAAAATTTTTAAACTGCTTATAAAATGGTCTAACGTAATTGTTTAAACTTAAATTATTTGATTTAGATGGGATTTTGACACTGCAATGGACTACTTTTCTACATTAAGCTTTTTTGACGTATAGGTTTGATCTTTTTTGTTCTACCCCAATGTAAATATCCATAGAAATAACTGTCCGTTCAAAATCTGCAAATTATGCAGATAATATGTGTAAAATCTAATGAACATCTGTACAGATTCCACAGGCAATGCCACAGAGTTAACAAAGATCAGTACCGATTCTACAAGTATTGTCTGTAGAATGTATAGAAGTTTTTCAGATTTTCTAAAAATATTTGCAGAACCCACTGGAAATATGCACACAGATTCCTCATTCCTTCTGGAATGCTGAAATTCTACTTCAAAATGTCTAGATTCCATTAAGAATGTTTGTAAAGTCTATGCAGATTGCACAGAGAATGTCTGTCGAACCTATTGCAAATCATGGAGGAGGTCTGTAGAGTGTATAGTCTACTGAAAATCTGTTGCGATTCCGCCAAAGATTGTCTGTGGCATTGTTAATCTCAAATCTGGTTTACATTTCTGCACCTCCAGACCGTTCAAGAGTCGAGCTCAAATAAAATTCTTTTCAAAAATAATGAAAACCGTTCCATAGTACTTCTAGTAAAAACGGATAACTGCCGATGAATTCTTCTGAAAACAGCAACGGTCAGCGAGAAAGTGATTGCTCTAACGGCCCTCCCTCCACCTGGCAGTCTACTCTCTACAAATCCAGCAAACCGGTATCCAAAGCCTTTCATTACTTGATCCCAATTCCACTTCCCACCGTAAGAAATTTACAGAAAGGAAAATGGAGCGATTCTTATTGTCAAGAAGTGGATACGTCCTTCGAAACAGCTGCTCTGCAACTCAATTAACATTCGCAATTTGTTTTTCCAGTCTCGGCAGTGAAGGATTTTCACGTTCGATAACCTCTTTTTCCTTGCAATTCCTCCCCCTTTGAAGGTCACAGTATTTGGGGCAATCCGTTTACTTAAAATTCTATAGCGGTTGAATCCACTATTTCCGTTTACGAAGTTTTTAAACATATGCTGTTTTTTATTCGAAATGATGCATTCTCTATATTGTATCAAATAACATCATGAGCACGGGCTGCCCCAGGGGTACTGTAGTACCCCAATTATAACCAAACCCCCATAAAAAAGAATGATAATAAGAAACTGGCAAACTTTTTGCATTTTACGATGCTTTCACACCAGAAGGTACATTTTTTGAAGGCAAAAATATGCTGTGCGCTTGCGTAGATGAGAAAAGACAAGAATTTTGCCTTTGTCGCCTTTGGTGCAAATGCACCCTAAGGATGACTACACACGCTCAAACATACTTGGCAAGCATGCTTGAGCAAACATGTTTGTGCAATCAAACTTGAGTGCATGCTAAAGAATTTTGCATGCTCGCGATGTTTGCGCAAGTATCAGCGATGCTTGTTGCAAGCATGTTTGTCAAAAATGTTGGTGAGTGTGTATACACCCTATGATTTACTTTTTCCATACTTCAGAGATGCATTAGAAATGCTGAACTCATCAAAAGTTTCCATGGAGGTGCACCTAGGACCCCAATCTTATGGGCACATTGGTACACCTACTAGCTTAATGATACCCTCATTTGTAAAGCTCTGCCCACGCTTATGGTACTAATAGTGAAGTTCTCTCTTGTTCTATTTTTTAATGCACATAGGAAATGGTGCCAACTGTTTTGTGTAATTAACCAGGATTAATCATTTATTGTTAGTAAAATCAGGATAACTACTGGAATCAATTACATTTGAAATCAATGAAGGTATTAGAACTAAAGCGCCTTTAAACAACCAAGATAAATTAAACTGTTCCCTTGTTTCCTATCAAAGAAGAGCGCTAGATTAGCTTTGTTGATGCTAACTGTGCCTTTACTATATAGCTCAACCTTAGCTAGAAATTAGCACCATGATTAAAAAAAACTACTTATAGTAACTCTAACAAGCAATATAAGCGGAAAACAAATTGCCTTGGGGGAGTCCATTCTTATTATATGACCCGTAATAGGAACCACCAATAAGGTCGGAACCACCTAAAGATACTGTAATAAAACCTTTATCGTTTATTCTCCTCCAATTACGCGTTTTTACCACAGTGAATCTTAGAACATGATTAATATGTTGAACGTCTGACAGTTTAAAGTAAAGGACGTGGAGTTTAGTAACATGGTAACATGATAATTTTAGCTATGTAAATCAATAAATCTGCTAATTAAAGGTTTTAATAAAAAACGTCTTTATCAGTATTCATTGACACAAAAGGAATTTGTTTTTAAAATATGAATCAATTTTGATGAGGAAATTACCTATTGTGTTGGTATTCATGTAATTAACTCTGAGTCGGGCTTTCATGTTTCCTTCAAATTTCTTACCTTATTAATGTCTGGATTTGTTTATTTTTTACAAATAAATAATAATAACAATATTAATTTTCATGGTATCAATCTCATTTTTGCAAAATATAATAAAATTTAAGCATGAGAAAAAGGATCCTTGCCGTGTATAAGGAGCCGTGAGGTAACATTGGATTGTAGTTAAACACAATTGTTACTCTTTATTTCTTTTTATTTTATTTTTTTAATTATTATTATTATTTTTACAATTTTGAAAAGTTAAAGGAAAATGAAAGAAAAGATAGCTCAACGTTAGGCATTAACATTGAACAGTAATAGGAAACATATGTAATGTACATAATCGTTGAAAGACATTTCATTTTATAAAAAGAACTTGATGCATTACATCCGAATAGTTTCCGTTTCCTGCGAAATATATCCATAAAATTTATGTTGCGGAAACACTTCTGTTACACGTTAAAGAAAAGTCAGCCTTTTTTTCAGTATACATATCTGGTTTCCGCTGGTTGAATAACAGTTCTTAAAATAAAATATGATTTACGACTTTTTAAAAACTGTTTCGTTACTATTCAAATGCATCAAACGATAAAGCTATGATTATGCTACGTTAGTTCTACACATCAAATATTTATCTCATAAATACAGTTTTATACGGAATGAAATACATGAATAAATTGAAAAATTCTACATGAAAATGAATATTTAAAGTGGAGTACTTTTAATGCTGACATAATGTTTGTACCATATCAGTAAATTTAAAAAGTGTATTTATTTTAATGTCTTCCAACTTTTAATTGCTTTATTATTTTAGAAAGCACCGTAAGCTATTACAACATATTAGCTAGCATCCCGCAGAATATCTGTGGATCGTAAATTAACCATTTAAAAATAGTAAAAAACTCTTTATAATTCGAAAGGCTTAAGAAAAGAGCGCAAGATATAAACATGCTCGATATAAACAAACTAAGGTGTTGCCACTCCAAAGAATCGGAAATTAAAAATTGAGTTATGAATGGAAATACTTTTTAAGAAATAGAAATAAATTTGTTAAAGTCCGTAAGTTAATACAATAAATGCAAATATTACTTTACTTTTCTATGCTAATCGTTAAACAAATTTTTGAATATCGTTTCGCCATAGTTTGGTTTTTGCATGATGTCAGTATCGTATCGTGCCGAAAACTTTAATCGTAACTGGTCCACGTTAAGTAATATATGTATATATATAGGTGTGAGAAATGCTTTCACGTGCATTCATCTACTATTTCTGAAAGACATTTGCACATCTACGTACATCACACACATTAAAAAAATCATCGAATATTTTATAGTTAAAAAACCGTTTAGTAAATGTCACACTAAAATGCATAAATATAATGAGTAACAAGAAGTAAGGCAGCGCTTCTCAACAGGGTTACTCAAATCCCAGTTTTTCGAAAAGTATTGTCAAGGTTTATTATTTCAAAAGTTAAATGCATGCATAATATTTTGTGAAAGAGTTCAATTCTAACCAATGTACGTCAGTTAGTATGCGTGTAATTTCACCTGCTTTCTATTCCTCGAAAAGGATTTGTACGATAGAAAACAGAACACATTCTTCCATTCTCGTATTGAAATCCTAGGGGTAGAAGTTGACCACTCTTTGCGAGTCCATTTTTTCAATTGTAGGGGGTATCGAATTACATTTTTATTTCTTCATGAATTACTTTAATCATGACCTACACAGCAATGATTAAAATGATTCCGCAAGTGTAAAAATGTTGACAAACGATGGCGGTGGATTTATTCCATGATTTAAGTCAGACATTGAAAAGGGAGACAGCTGAAAGTGTGGTTTACAGCAGGAAAACCTGCACTAAAAGAGAAAACCTCTGTCCTTTTTTATTCCAAGCTCCATTTGTGCGGCATGATCATTGGTGTTAAAACTCATTTGCAACTTTTCTTATAACATTGGAACAGCCTGTCCTGATCAATAATTAATCAATTATAAAGTCTTGGTTAATATAATAGAAGAGGGAAATTTATTTATATTGACGCTCTATTCACATATATTATAAGAACTATTATAAGAGCACCTCACTTCCTAACATAAATATTTCTTTCGCCATTAACTCAAACCTAAATCTATTTTTCCTCGAGGTCTTCTGTCTATGGGTAATCTACAGCGTTTCCACAGCATAAACTATATAAAGAAATAAAATTTATGTCTGACGCAAAGGCTTATCTTCAACAATTGGTGTGGCTTAATACTTGATTCTTCGGCATAAAAATTTTTCTTTGTTTTTAACATTACATAGTTCTGCGGTCACAAATGCCAAGTTTAAGAATATCTTTAGAGAAAAAAAAACCACATCTAATATTATATGCACCAAAAACCATTTATAATAACACATATTATTTTTACGATGATAATGTAGAGAGCAAATTAAAGCTAAAGAAATACAACTAAATATTATGTGCTATCCCAAATTTCAAAAAATATTTTTCTTATTTATCTTGCCCTTAAAAAATGTTTTGAAGGCATAAACACAAGTTTAACGCAATTTTTTTATTATTATTATTCAATTTTACAGTCCTGGAATCTTATCCGCGGTTTAATAATAAACCCAAATCTCTATTACAAAAACAACTCTCCAGAAGAAATAAACACACCCCACTTCAAAAGGTAAAGAAAATAATGTCCGTTGGATAAATAATACAGCTGCATATCAAAGAACAGGTGAAAGGGAATAAATTAAATACGTCAAGACGCAAATTTTTGAAATTACAGTTCAGATGCCTATCGCCGCTATGCTATTTAACAAGAGACCAGACCACACAAGCTGCTTTATTTGCTATTCAGAAACGTTAAACACCGTCTATAATAATAACACTCACCAATGTTGTATAGCCTTGCATGAAAGCAATAAAAACTCAACTTCGAAAAACAGTAATTATAGAAGCAGCTTGGAAGCGTAGCTATTTAAATTTGAGGAATATAAAAATCAAGAAAAGAAGAAACTTTCTGGGGATATATTTAAAAAAAAAAAATCCTAGAGTGTGCTTTTTTGTTTAGGGTTTTAGTATAATTTGCTTATGGAATAATGGAAACACTTCGCATGTATTAAGGACTTGTCCTTGAGAACTAAAGGGTGTATCTTGAACTCGTCTACATTTTTGTTGTTGTTAGGACTGTAGTGCTACAGAGACAAATAAAAAAAAACAAATACATAAATAAATTTCAAAATAATTTTTAAAAATGAAAAGAAAAATCGTGCTTTGTCATGTTTTAAAAAATATATTGTACTTTTTCCTCAGCACCTGCTGCAGAAAAAACATACAATATTTTTACTCTTTGTTTTTTATATAATGTTTTGCATAAAAGTATAATGATTCATACCAAATTTTATTTATTTCAACTTTTTGGAAAATTAATACATTAATCAAAGGAAGCACGTTACATTGGAGATTTGTCACAGTGTAGGTTTAAATAGTTTAGGTACTTAGAAGCAAATTTAATTCTTCTTCTCCTTTTCTTTAATTGCAGTTGCAGCAGAAAGAAATTAATAACTTTCCCCCCTTCAAAACCGATTTGCATAAATACTTAATGACTGATAGACAAATTTTCTTTTTCGTTTTATGCAAATTAATAACTTTAAGTTAAATGAAAGAAATATGAAAGATTAAAATTAAACGAACGAAACAATTTAACATTGATTATATATGTCGTTAACAGTTAAATTAGGCTTGCTGAACTTCTAAAGTTTTTGATGATATTTAGAGCTATGGTGAAATACGACACAAAAGGAAGAAAAAAAATCATTTAAAAAATAATAAATAAATAAAAGAAGGGGGGAGGGAGACAATTGCCAGTTGCTTCAGGAAAAATTTAAGAGCGTTTTCAAAAAGTTAAAATGTAAGAACGTTTCAAAAAAGAAAGGCTTACTGTCAATTTTTAAAGACTATTGACTTATTTATGTTTATTTGTTCTTTGCGCATTACGCAGATTCAAGTCGGAAAAAAAAATCGGAAATGTCAAAGCATTTGTCAGGGACCATTGTACTTCTGGCAGCTACTAAGGGCAGATTTTTTTACGTTCAGTGTTTATTTAAGTTTCATGGTCAAGCTATGCACACAGCTAGTACTTAACTTTTAGTCATTTTATATTTGTAGAAACTGCATTCGGCTGTTCCATGTATGTGAGAATAACATGTTTAATCAAAAATTAAATTTGCGGGACAACACATCAAAGTTTTATTCATCAAAACCAGGAACGTTACCGAGGAAGGGTTTTTGGGGCTAGAGCCCCTCCCAGAAAACTTAGTTTTAAGCCATATTGCATATTCTAGAATTTTTATGTAAAAATCAAGATCTGCATGTAAAGGTCAAATACATCTCAAAAAAATTCTGGTTGTGCCAGTGATCAAAACATGCATTTTTTAAAATTTGCATCTCATTGTTAATAGTTCAAAGAGGACAAAATACTGGAAAGATAATTCTTGTTTGTTTATTTATTTTTCATATTTTTAGATTTGATATTTATATGTTATTCCATCACAAATCTAAAAATGCAATATATATATATATATATATATATATATATATAAAATATGATGAACATAACGTCACTGAGTACTGCCGGATTTTCTTAGCCGAGACTTTACTCGAATTTGCGCATGCGTCAGTTTTGCTTCTATTTCATCGAAATAGGGGTGACAGGATGAATGAAGATTAGGAGATGTTTAGTTTTTATGAAGAATAATACACTCTGGGTTTTTCTTTTGTCTTTTGTATTAAAGATTCAAATTGGAAGTAGAATATATCATCATCGGGGAAAAGCAAAAAAAGGCAGCGCAAAATATAACTTCGAAAAGTGCCCATCTCAGCGTATCTCAGCCCCCTTTGCCAGATAGAATCTTCACGACGGATAGTCTCGGCTTTCGTAAACGAACAGTACCTGAATTCATTTCTCCCATCAAAAGTACCTCTCCACCACATGTAGAATTGGTCTATTTCTTTCGAGCTATTTTGTCATGTTCCCATTTGATAACAATTATAGCAAATTGGGTCTTTAAAACAAGCAGTAAACATTTGCATCAGTTTTAGCAGACAAAACGAAATAATTCTCGCCAAAGCTAAACAATAAAACGCTGACAAATCCACTATTCCGCATCAATTTTTTAATTCCAAATGACAACATTCTAACAAAACAAACCTCTTATTTAGCCCACAATGGGTCCCGAAATTGACACAAATTCCCCTGCTCTGATATGAAAGGCAGTTTGATACATCCAATTCGAAAATCAGGAGAACAAAAGGCAACAGATATTTATGATGCACGGGGCCATTATACCTCAATTTCCTGAATCTGTAGAACAAGTGACACCCGTGACAAAAGACCTGCTAGAGTGATAGCGTTTGTCCGTCTGTCTGGCTGTATCTCATTTGCAATGTAGCTTCATGCTCGAATGCTTCGAGCAACACAATTTATGACACATCCTGACACCGTTTGCTTCCTTTTTCCGAAACTTTTTCATCTGCTCCGGAATATGTATGAGTTTCTTTCAAAAGGGAATTCGAATTTTTTAAGTTTTTGCCTCTGCCTTCCCTTTTTTTCATACATTTGCTACAAGAAATACCTTTACGCTTTTCGCACTGTATGCGTCGTTTTATCCACATTATGCCGTAAAAGCATAGCAGGAAAATTTTTGACATGCAAAGGATGCATCAACTACAATCTTCCTAATATTTAATTCATGTACGATGTTGTAAAATAATGACTTAATGTAACTCAGAAACATACAACTTCGTTTACAAATATAAAATACGTTTGTGCACAATATAATCCAGTGAAATTTTGGATACAACAATAGAATACAGCTGACGATAAAATAACTGATGCCAAAAAAATAAAAGCAACGTTCTAAAAGCACAAAATTTCCTGTTATTCCGTATATGTGTAGTAACTCAGGGTTCTGAAGCAACCAGTTTCTTGAATTGCTCCGCTTCGGCATCTAAATACTTATTACGGCTCTTTTCCGAATCAGGTTATATTATTTATGCTGTCAAAAACTCAAACGAAAAAAAAGTCAGGGACTCAGAATCATAATACTGATTTTGGGGGTCTCAGTGTGGGACTATGTAGCTGTGAAATACATTTGCAGGGAAAAATTACGAAAATTGGGAATGGCGAATTCAAAGTGTCTATAATGGAGAAATATAAGGGAAGCTGGTGTTAGCCTGAAAACATGGACATAATCCGGTACAAATCTAACAAAATGATCAAAAAAATTGACGCACCCATTATGATAAGCAGTGACCCAGCACTTTATTCAGTTGCCATGTGACTTAACTGAATGATTTAATTTTGACTTCTTATGCTTTGTACATTTTTGTAAATATACTTTTTGTGTGCGTAAAAATGTGCCTTTTTTTACTTTTTTGACACATGCAATGTTCAATTTCAAGCACATTAAAATTCTTTCTAACTGCACCTTACATAACGACGAGTAGAAACGCTTGCCTCACATCTTATGCCAACTTACCCCACTACCTATGCCAATTAACCCCGATACCGGGATAGGTAGGCATAGTTTGACTGGACAAGGAAAAATATTTTTCACAGAAAGTGGCAACAATATATTTAATCAATAGTTTGTGCGATTTGTAGCCAAAATGCGTCCCTACCTTACCCACTTTTTACACTTACTTCAAATATCTCCAAACCAAAAAATTAGAAAAACTTTAAAGTACCAAACTGGGCCAACTAACCCCGGTCTCCCCTACACGGTCCACAGCAACCAGCCGAGATGTTGTCACCCTCCCAAACACTTACCCCGGTCAATGTTGCTTCACCTTCGGTGTTCTGAGGGAACCGAGCTTCTATCGACTGGCCCACTGCGGGACAACGAACAAGGGATTCATCATGCATATATTCTTAGTATCAACAATCATGTTTTGCAGAATAATTCATAAAACAACTTTGTTACCAGGCAACGAATCATTCATATCCGTTTTTACGCTCTCGTATAAGAAGCGATAATGTGATTTATGTGAGTTTGGTCTTGAGGTACAGATGTATAATATTTTATGTGTTGCGTAACAATCATATATAAAAGAAAAAAACTTCATTTATTAATTTTTAATTTTTTGAATGAAAAAGAGCCATGGATTACAACAAATGTATTTGCTTTGCTCTACTCCAGTTTCGAGCAAATCTCGTGGCTCCACTGCTCCGCTTTCCAGCTCCACACTCCACACCGGATTATCTTAATCATTATTTATAATATTAGATAGTGTGTAAAAGTGTCTCGTAAGGAAGCACAATTACAATTTTTAATATCGCATGAATTGAAAGATGCAACGTTATAATGCGACTTAGATTCCAATTGCACAAAGGGCTTAAAGTGCTACGATATTTTAAGGAAAAATGTGTTAATGTGCATTCTATGATATATTACATTAAATTAAATGTTTGCCGTTAAAAGAACTCCCGGTAGACCTTGTGTCACTTTCATCTATTGAAAAAGAATTTTAAAAAGTTCAATGCAAAACTTGTTCCAATTGATCTGCCTCCTTATTATCAGTATAAAAAAAGTCAATGAATTTTCAAGGAAACATTCTTTAAACTCTAAATGGTTGATATCAAATGTTATTAAATGATAAAATGCAATTCTTCAAACAGATTAAATTGCACTAAATTGCCTAAAGCAGCCCAAGTCATTTCCTTCAGTCCGTGAAAACATTTTCAAGGCAAATTCCAAAAAAAAAAAGTTTATGTCTACAACATCCTGGTTTGTACTTCCCTACATTGAAGCCATTGAACTCATAATGATAATTTCATTAAACATTTATAAAAATAGACGTGGCAACAAATGAGGCAAGACGTCCGTTCAATCCGAAGGCCTTTTTTCCCGCAAGAGCAAAGATCTAATGTAGGTCATTACTTTCCAGAAATCTTCAAGGTCATTCAAGAGTTGGAACTAAATATGCTACTAACCCATTTTTTATTTGCAGTTGTTTTTAGTTCCAAGTGCAAAAACGATAAACATAATTTATGTGGTCTTTAACCCCTCTCAGTCAACAAGTGCTCTTTATTCATTTTATAATGTTTTTTTTTTTTTTTTAATTTAAAGTTATTGGAATGAAACAGCACAATAATGCAGTAAAATTTCATGTTTTTAAGAAACATAATTAAATATTACTATTTCTTTTTAAACAAGAAGTTCCGTCTGGAACTATACGAGCCTACTTTCCCGTATACACTGAGTTCAAATTTATAATCTAGCTATCTCTCTCTGTCTTTCTCGTTTAGCTTTAGTTCTTAATTGCTTCAAATATACCTTTTTCAACGGTTAATACATATTTATTCAATCATTATTTATTAAGTCATTCATGTATTTATTCACTCATTTATTCATTCATTCTTTTGCTTATTCATTTAATCATTCATTAATTCAAAAATATTCTTGAAAATCCCGATCAAAAAATTTCATAGGAAAATAGGCTCGTTAGTTCTGGATGGACTTTCTATTTTTACATGTTCTACGTCATAAGAGCTTTCCGATAAAGTTTGTTCCAAGCAAATCGGTCCGTTAGATCAGAAATTATATAGGATTGAAATTTCCCCGTAGGCGGTATGTTAATTTTTTTTGAACTGTTCAAAAATGAACAAAAATTGTTCAAATCAATATTTCACGCCAAGAGCTTCTTCCAGTGAGCTTGTTCATGGGAACTTATATCTTGTACCCAGAGTTTACATAATTTGCTTCATTTTCACCCATATGCGCTAATGTTAAAAATTTTTGAACTGTTCAAAATTGAACAAAAAATTGTTCAAATCAAAAAGTAAAATATGGAAATTAGATGTCCTCGCCGAGATCTTTCGAATGCAAAAAGAATTTTTTCAATCGGACAATTCGTTCAAAAGTTATTAGGGGGGGGGGCAGACCGACAGGGGGCAGACAGACAGACCGACAGACAGACCGAGACCGACCGACACACTTTTTCCCCATCTCAATAACCTACTTTCAAATTTTTTATTTTTCAATCTTTATTTAATTACTTAACTTATTTTTGACTTTTCTTGATTTCTAACGATATTTTCACGATACATTAAGCCTTCTTTCATGCTTTATTATTATTTTTTTGAACTGTTCAAAAATGAACAAAAATTGTTCAAATCAATATTTCACACCAAGAGCTTCTTCCAGTGAGCTTGTTCATGGGAACTTATATCTTGTACCCAGAGTTTACATAATTTGCTAATAAGTTAATTACGTAACTTATTTTTGACTTTTCTTGATTTCTAACGATATTTTCACTATACATTAAGCCTTCTTTCATGCTTTATTATTATTTTTTTGAACTGTTCAAAAATGAACAAAAATTGTTCAAATCAATATTTCACACCAAGAGCTTCTTCCAGTGAGCTTGTTCATGGGAACTTATATCTTGTACCCAGAGTTTACATAATTTGCTAATAAGTTAATTACTTAACTTATTTTTGACTTTTCTTGATTTCTAACGATATTTTCACGATACATTAAGCCTTTTTTCATGCTTTATTATTATTTTTTTTTACTTTTACGGGAAAGTAGGCTAAAAATGCTTAAAGAAATTTTGACTACAAATAAAACGTAAAGCCAATGTGGATAGCTCATAATTAAAAATAAAAACTTTAAATTAAACTGCCGCATTTGGAATCCCCTTCGCTTAATTGTTGAACTTTGATCATTTCTGTTTCACAAACGAATATTATGTAATTATATTTTATGTACAATAAATTACACAACCTAAGTAAAGTAGTTATTTTGTACGTGTAAAATAAAGTAGCACTCCATGTACAATAAATTGTATATAAAATGAACTAACACCATATGTATACAGTAGAAGATTGTTAAAACGCACAACTTGAGATCAGAGCTTTGCGTTATAAAGATTGTGACATTATATAGATCATTTCCCAAATTTATAAACTAATTTTCAGAATATATCAATGTATTTTCACATTAGAAGAATTTAAAGTAAAAGGAGACTTAAAGTTTAAATTATGCAACTTAATTTTTATTCACTACTTTATGTTCTACAATCAAAGGTTTTCTTACGGCGCCTTAATATTTCTCTTTGAACTTTACATGTGTAGAACAATTAATTAAGAAAAAAAAAACTTTTTCTACAGATCTGATCGGAACTGCAATGTACTTAAATTTTCATAAAAGTTTAATGCATATTTATAATAACGTCTTTCCTTTGACCTCTACGTTTTTCTCATATTGTAACGTACGAATTACTAATGCTAAAGTTTTTTAAGGCAATCGAAGCAAAATTAGGTCTTTTTTCCGAATTGCTTGAGTTTTTTAAGAAGTTTTTAAGATCCACGAAAACCTTAGGAAAAAATGAATTTGAAAACATAAAATTATAAAGCTTAAAAATGTTCTAGAATATTTCAAAAATGCTTTTCTAAACGTCTTTATCAGGTGATTAAAATACTGCATATTTTCCGCAATAGGTTGGAACAATAGTTTTATTTGTACGGCTAAGAGTTTTTTTACTGCAATAACAGATAATATTTCTGTACCTGAGAACCATACTAACGTAAATCCAAAAATGGCGATATTCAGATATTGTTCAATGTACGAAAATTAACCAACAAGGGATAAAGTTTTAATCGGGTTATATTATTTATGCTTTTATTTAGTTAACTTAATATGAACAGATGTGATAAAATATGAAAATAGTTATTTCTAAACAAGTTATTTATCAATAAATATCTGAATCAGGACCAAACTAAGTCAAAAAATGGCCATTCTCAGGTTATAAAATAATTGCTTATTTGTACAAAAATTAACCAACAATTGTTATTGGTTAATTTTAGTCTGCACCTCAGGACCATTGTCTGATCCTGAGGTGCAGATTTTTTAAGAAAACTAGATACTATTTTAACTAAGTCTTATCACATACGTTCAAGTCAAATTTAATTTTATCCCAAAGCAATCGAAAAGTTTCAAATTCTAATGACACTTACTTTCCTTTCTAAAATTTATTTTACTAAAAATCAGCACCGCATAGATGGCGCGCGCACCGTTAACAGATTATCTCATTTAAAAGGAAAATCAGCTATAAACGCTATCAGAATTTGCAACTAAGAATCGCTGACTGGCATACATAATTTCTACAATTTAATCCCATTAACATACCAGTGGAATTCTCTCATTTGCAGATATAATGAAGCCTAATTGCATTCGATCGTAGGAAAAATAAAATTAAAACAAAATGCATGTGCTTGTATCAAATAATGCTTTGAGGAAGTAATCCTTGTTCTTGTTAAGAGTTAAATTACTGCCATTTAAATCAAGATGTCGTAGAATACATTCAATCTTTATTCCACATTAACTGGGAACTAGTTTAGCGAGATCAACTATAGATTAGAATCTCCCAATTTCAGAAATCATTGCCGTAAACTTGTGCGTGATTTTGGCTTCACGTGTGCATTACCACTAATACTAAACTCTTTTAGCAGAACTTGTGCAAACACCTGCGCGGTATTTGTTTTACAATTTAATAAAGCATTTGAAAAGAGTGAAGGGTGACAATTATAACACAGGGATGAGGAGACTCAGCAGTATGTTTTTGCTTCATATTGTCGCATTTAAAAAAAAATCAATCAAGGAATCATTCATAAATGATGTCACGCTTCGAGGGGGGGAGGGGGGTTCGTGAAAGTATGACAAGGTGTGGGGAGGGGGTAAAAGAAGTGTGACATCATGCATTATGCAACATAGCGTGACATATGACAAAGGGGGGAGGGGGGTCAAATATATGGGAAAAAAGCGTGACATCATTTATGAACGGCCCCCAATACAAATTGATGAAATCAAGAACATAATTCGAAATAAATACTGGAATAAACCTCTATAAAACTTGACTAGATGCATTAAAATTAAACGGAACTCTTACAATACCAATTTTACATTTACACAGTAAAAATGTTCGGTGTTACTGAACACCAATTTTGGTGTTCAGCCGGGTGTTAACTTTAAAATTATTCATTTTTTGACGTATTTTCAATTCTTTTAATTGTCCGTCTAAAAAAAATACAGGCAGCAGAATGCTTTTTTAGCATATGATGTTCGTTAAGTCATCTACGCATCAAAAATTCATTACGATTTCTCATTACGATTTATCCCTTTTTCATAGAAATCAGCAATCGCAATGAAATTTGGGGATCATTCATAAGTGATGTCACGCTTCGAGGGGGGGGGGTCGTGAAATTGTGACAAAGTGTGACAAGGAGAGGGGAGGGGGTAACAAGAAGTGTGACACCATGCATTATGCAACATAACGTGACATGTGACAAAGGGGGAGAGGGGCGTCAAATATATGGGAAAAAGCGTGACATCATTTATGAACGGCCCCTTGGATACGTAACGGAGTTAACACATTTCACGTGCTAAGAAACGTTATACTGTCTATATTTTTTTAGCAGACACATAAAAGAATTTTAAGCATATCGAAAATTAATAATTTTCAACTTTACACCAACTGAACAATATAAATCGTCTTCAGTAATACGAAAACGGTGGCAACTGGACGCACATTTTTTGCAGTGTACGAAACATTTTTTTCAGTAAATTGTAAAAGGATGGTCCCATACTTCTTCAAAGCTATGCTAATAATTTTACATTGCCTCCAACATGATTTTAAAAACAACTTATCTAAAACGTTCCAAACGATATAAAAAGACAATAAAATAAGAGGAGTGCCAGCCACTTTGTACACTCACTACCAGCCGCTGACTATAAACACAGCGGGTACGTGACACGCTGTGTTGGATTAACAGACAGCTGACTAAACTGAAGTCGAATGATACACGATGCAAAAATCTTAGCATTATCTTACGATATAAAAAGCGCTTAATACGTAGCTCTATTTTTGAAGTTAAATAAAGGTAGTATAATAAGAGCATTCAAATATCATTTTCACTTGTAATGTGTCGCGTGTGCCTGTACATCACTTTTCTTATGAAAGTGTTTCTTCCACGAAATTAAGCCCGAAAATGGTTTCCTTGTATATAAGGGCAATTAACAAGATGTTAAAAAAATACTTAAAACAGAAAAATAGTATGGACATGTGTTAAATGCAATTAATTATGTACAAATCATGTTGTATAGAATGGTTTAGCTTTTTTTTTTTTCGATAATTAAAAATGGTAAAGTTTCAGCGTTTTGTTCTTTCAGGCTCGAAAAGTCTTTAGTACCAAGTACACAATAAGGCTAGCACTTTTTACATATTTATTGGCTGCGAACAAACGAAATGGAAAACAAAATGCAAACTGAGTCAACGTTCATTGAAAGTCTTGTAAGTAGATACTAATGTTACTTACAGAATAAGGCTTTGTCAGTTTTAAACACAAGAGTCATATAATTAAGCAGCAAAGTTACTACAATAGTTATGCCTATAAAATGTATATTGGGTGAGCAATGTATATTGGGGGATTACAAGAGCCTTAGAATTATACATCAACGCTAATATACTGTACAAAGTAACTGGAACAAAGTAAAAAAAAAATATTTGTCGTTAATTCTGCCTGTGTATTATTCTGTGCCGTGCTGCGCCCTCTTGAATATCTAATATATTATAAATTGTGCCTTCTTTTAGAAAAACTTATTCATTTACTGTGTTTTGTCATTGATTTCTCTTTAAAGCCACTTATCCATTATTTGTCCATCGTTTCTTCGCCTATACCTGCCTTATTTACCAACAAAACTCCATAAATTATCCCACAAGCTCTATTTGAAGGATGAACATAAGTCATTAAGTGTGATATTTTTAAGGGCCAATATTTTTGCGCATTTCGTAGTCGGCATTCATAAAAATATACGAAAAGCAACTCTGATCTAATGAAAAGCATAAACACGAACATTTACCTATCATAAAAAATACCTTGCAACCTACGGGGAAAATATTATATTTCCCTGCTTTTTAAACTGATAATATGATGTTTTTCTCAACATCTAATGGTCATGCTTCTTAAAGGAGAGTTATATTTTTGTAAGCACCTTCTAGCAATCTCATTAGAATTCAGAGGAAAATCCATCTGGTCCCAATTAATGTGCACAGTGCAGTGTATGGCAAAACTAAGGCTCCGACGAAATGCATACCAAATCAGGTCTGATTATAAGAGCCTTGGAGGAAGATACTAACGATACATGCACAACGACTGCTAACGAACATCCACAAATTCGTCTTGAAAATTATCAAAGGAGGCACATCGTAATACCCTCACACAGTAAATAAGGAAGAAAAATCAACAACCTTCTTTTCCGTAAACAATAGCCCTTAAAAGAACAAATTAAAACAACGCCAAAGTTAACTCAAAAAGAGCAATGTAAAGCCCTTTTTTCACCCCCCACCGGAATTGTTTATATTGGTAATAACCACCCAGAGTGGCCATCCAAATTAAATTTAGGAGCTGCCCAAACAAACATAAACTGTTTTGTATAAATGTGTTTTGAGGAAACCGAAAAAGAAACAACAAACAGCCATTATAGTCTGAAAATCCTCCGACAGGTTTGGCTAATGTGGCTTCTAAGCTGCGAAGTACTAATCAGAGTTGAACTTTCATAATTTTACGCTTGCTTCTTCTTTGCTTTCCAGCCATTAAAGTCAAATCAAATTTTACATCACAAAATAACCAGAGCGAATTTTTCCTAATGAAATCTTTCTCAATGCTCAGTTTTGCCCGTGAACTTAGGATTAAGGGTAAAAAATAACAATCAACGAATTTCTACGAGTAATTTTGAAAAGCATAAGACGATAAAAGATAAGTGCGCACGGAAAATGAAAAGAGGGAAATGGTTGGTTACCTTGCTGCGTGGGAAAGCTAAATTGAAGTAAAGCTATTATGAGATATTTTCCCCCCGATTTCACTCTGCAGTTTAAATTATGTACAGAAAGCATCAAACTGAAAATGCCCTTTGCAGTTTCTCTTTGAATAATGTAAAAAGCATATCTATTTTCTCAAGCGATAGCTTGATATTTTGTGAAGGATAACAAAATATTCGACGATTCTATTTGATGAAAATCGTCGTTCAAGTGTTTGACGGAGAATCAAAATATACGGAACAAAGCTAATTATGAACTTCGAAAGGAAACCATGCTAGTAATAATAATAGAAATTCGGGTCACAAGAAACCAGGTGACAGCTAGAAGCAGAAAGGACCTTTTCATTAATGCTGGTCATGGGCGTATATAATGTAGGACTTTATTTCGGGAGAAGCCCAATTCAAACAGGAAGAGAGTTCTTTAAATGTGAAGTTCCAAAATACTAAAATATTTATGCAAAATAGGCAGTTTTGAAGTTATTTCAGGGCGAGCCCAGGAACCTCCCGTTCCCCCTTTAAATACGGTCTTGCGCGAGTTAATGCAAACTTTCAAACAGAAATCACAAGGTAAGCCAAACTGGAATTTTTTTGACTCATAAGTTGCAACATTAAGCAATTTTTCTCTTAAGATATAAGCTATATGAATAATCATTTAAGACTATTACTATAAATAAGGTTGACTTAATATGGAGAATTTTTACAAATGGAACATCGCAATCTCCAAAGCATGGTTGCAAATTTGGCCTTTTTATCGCATTACGTGACACTATTTTTTTATATTTTCATTTTAGTAGTTTAATAAAGTACAACATCAAAGTAATAAGGCTTAGATACTTAAATAAATATGCATAAGTTTGTGAGGAACCTGTATTAGTTAAAGCCTAAATTTTAATATTTCAAACTGGAAAATCAATTATCTGCATTCTTAAAAGAAACACGAGGGAATTGGATTACATTTTATCTCTAGCCAGCGGACTCAGGGCAGAAACATTATTTATGAAACAAAATATGTGATGAGTCATTTGTAAGAAGTAATAAGTAAGTAATAGTAATCTTACTAAAGACAGACACAGCAAAATAAGGGTTAGTCACAAATAATGTTACGCTGCGAGAGAGAAATGGGGGTTCGAGAAATTGTGACAGTTTGTGACGAGGGGAGATTACCGCAAGAAGTGTGACATTACCTCAGTTCAGTTAAAATCAAAGCATTTAAAACCCGAAGATTAAGTATTTTTTTATATAATGTAATTTAATTTTTTTTTTGTATTTTCATTGATTTTATCTTGTATGGAAAGCATCGGTCCTGATTAAGGTTTAAAAGGTTTACTGTAAAATGAACTTTTGGTCATTATCACTCTTCAGGTAATATAGCGCTTGTCATTCTTACAAAATCCGAACAAGTGATTTTTTTTTAATCATTATATAATAATTATATTTTTGTTGTAAACTTTAGCATCATTTAATACAAAATAAATACACACATAATCATTATTATTTTCATGATCCCAAATGTCATTAAAAGTTCAAAAATAAAATTAAAAATGTAACCTATAACGTTTTTGAACTGCAAGTACATATGCTTATGTAAAATAGCGCGACACATGACAATGGGGGGAATGCGAGAGTTAAAACTTCGCCAAAAATATACCGACAAGGGTAATGTTGCTCCGAAATAAGGTTAATACATTTCTCTTTGACTTGCGGCATAAAAATTTGCTTTTATGTGCGTAAATTACTGTCTAATATCAGAAGCAAATTTATAAATTCAGAAGAACCAATATTTTTTTGTATATCTTTGCACGGGTTAATGATCACTCTTTGAAAACGAGCGTTTCCAACACAGGTCAGTACTTTGAAAACGTAACGTAGCGGCTCCACATAAGAATTTTTTTTTCCATTTCATAAAAGTATTTTATTACATTAAAATTTTAATACAACCTAGAATGGCATGTCAAGCCACGTGACATAATGATTGCCAATATTAGAGAGATTATTTTTCAACTTGAAGTACTTGCTTGCTACCTCATTTCTCACTTTTAGTCATTTTGCTCAGTGTTAAGGTAGTTCAAAGCTTAAATGTATTAAAATGGGCATAAATTTGTATTTAGACTTAAAAATCTGATCTGGGTGGCATTTTTCTCTCTCATTTGACAGAAGTGATTATGTAACACGTGACTGATGAAGGGTTGAACAAGAATAACTGATAAGTTCATCTCTAAATCAGTTATTAGCAATGAATTAAAATTCATTGAAAATTTAAACAAGGCCTTTAGCTACAACAAAAAGGTACACATAAAAATTGTAAAAAAGAAAAATGCATTTTATCATGATTAACTTATTCTCCACAGCCTAAATGAAGGATTCAGAAATGATCCTAGAACACCAAATTTAATTCAACATTTGGGCACCATGAAAAAAAAGTTCAGAAGAAAACTATTTCTTAATAAATTCCGAATCGATTCAAAGAAATTTAATTAACTCCTTTGTAAGAGATAACAGCGTAATGGAGTGAAACTGAAAAATCGAGCAACTAATACATTTATTTCTCAAATTTAAAACGTTCGTATAAGAATCGACTAGATATACAATGGACATCAAATAATGAAACGAGGAATTGAGATAGGAAATATTTCTTGCTGTGAAAAATATACTTACTCTAACAATCCACATAGAAGGCTTCACCGTAGGGGTGGTACCATTGTAAGAAAGGAAAATTTACAAGGAAGCATTCTGCTTAAAATGCTATAAATACAGCAAAAAGAAAAAGCCGTGCCTTGTGGCCAATCTTGACTGAAATCAATCAAATTATTTCTCGATAAATAAGCAAATTAAGACAAGAACATTTTTTATTTATTCTTAAAACAAGCAAAACCTGTAGCGTGTTAGGGAATTTATTTCGGAAGGTGCCCCGAGACAAACATTAGGGAGTTTTCCACATTGAGTTTCAAAATATGTCTTTTGTTTTGCTTCAAATGAGGCTGCATATGGAACTAACCATTTTGCAGACCTAATGCATTCCCCGGTGATCGGCATCCATTCTTTCAAGTAGCACCACTGTCGGTGGATGCCATTACTACTCTGAGAATTTGGGCGCTCAGTTTCCTTTAGATGGCGGCACCTGAGCTCTCATTGATGCAGATTGCACTAGGAATTTAATTTAGCCGAGAGCATCCAAGCCAAATGTCTACTCCAGGGATCTTTTACATGCCGCATAATCATAAGACATGAGCGCGGACGATTTTCTGCATCTTGAAAATCCACCGACTTAGGCCAGGTTTGAGCCTGCGATCTTGGGCGTACGATGAATGCACCTTACCCCTACGCCACCCTGTTGAGTTTCAAAATTTTCAATTTTTTGTACGAAATAGGTAGTTTTGAATTTAATTCGGGAAGTGCCCCCTTCGGTCATCCTTGAATATATCTTGAACCTGCAATAAAAACGACTGCACCAGGTTAGCCCGCTAAGGGTCAGTTTCATTGGGGGGGGGGGGGGGTTTCAAGACTTTAATGAATGAAGTTTTAGACGTACTATTCGAGGGGATATTGTTAATGAATAGTAACAGCAATAAATGAGCTGCTATATATATGTATATAGATTGTGGTTGCATTAAAATTTGAAAATTTTTAGAAATGGTAAAGAGGAGTATACACAAGTACAAGCCAAAAGCATAGATATATTTTTGGATCGTGGTGACGAATTAATAGGGGCAATTATACAAAGATGGAGTTTAAAGTAATGCTTAAGAAAGAAGATTAAATACAGACATATCTTTAAAAATGACATAATGTAATGTATTTTTGTTTAACATAATAACAAAGATTACTTTGAAAAAATATATTTGAATAGGATAGGGTTTTTTTTTTTTAAATTTCTAGCGATTAATAAAAATGAGGGGGGGGGGGGGGGGGGTCGGAATATTGAAAACTTTTATCTTGGTTGGTGCTTGAAATGTTTCTGTTCTTGAAAAAAACACTTCTGTACGGAAGCTATCAATACTTTATAAATTTAAATAAGTGAGTTTCAACTCAAAAAATCTTAACAAAAACAAATAAATAAACGAAGTTATCATATCTCCACAGCAGCCACTTTATACTACGCAACAAGTCCACTTTTTTGCAAAAAAAAATATAAACAGTTCATTTCAACAACGAAGCGATGCTGAAAGCGAAACTTTCCCTTAAGAGACCTTTCTGATGCATCATCAGATTAAAGGAAGAAAAGAAACGATTTGAAGCTTTTCGGCACCGTGGGGTTGATACGTTATCCCTTTGCGACCCAGTTGTCTCGACCTTGAGGCAACACTCCAATGTCACGGACCACTTGTTGAGCAATAAATAAATGACAAATTGATACTCTGAGAAGAAAGGTCGCCGAACTCTTGAACTGAGAAGTTAATGAGTTAAATCCTATGATTCTCTTTATACTCCTTATTCTACTCCGTAAGCTGTATTTTCCATTAACAAGGTAAGAGCTTCGGAATACCTAAGTATATTTTATATGACGTAAAAGGTTTTTTTCTTAATGGGAAGCGTAGTTTGGTTCTTAACGATTCCAAGCCTACTGCGCTCCCAGAGCTTGGTACCAACTCTTTCAGCGGCACCACAATGAGTGTGGTACCATTGCTGTATAGCCGTTGATACTTTCGGCTAAATTAAATTCCTATCGCAGTTTACATCAATTAGAGCTCAGGTTCCGTCATCTAGGGGGAAACTGAGCGTCAAAAATTGCAGCAATGTGGCATAAAAGAGAGAAAACTTTCAGCTAGCTGCCAGACGAATTCATCTCGTATATGTAAAAGTTTCTTTTAAAAAGCAACGTTTTGTTTCCTTTTTCTCCGGTCATGGCTCCCGGCGAGTTGAAATTATAGTTACCTGGATAGAACACTAAGTTTGTTGCATTCAAATATAAACAAATTCATACCTCGTAAAATATTTCATAAAAAAAGAGAGGTAATTCTTTTTTACAATCAGCTTGGAAACTTTCCTTCTCTAACACTCAGACTAGGACGACTAAAATGTTTATAGCTCTTGTGAAGACAAATTGTCCTCGGCATTCAGGTGAGCACTAAGTCCACAAGAAATATTTTACTGCCTACTGTTTATAATTAGGCATTTCATGATATAAACCTATATTGCAGGAAAAAAGTTACCTTAGTAAAGCTAGTGTAGGTGGGACTAAACAAATTATTTTTACTGTTTTTTTTTAAGTGATTCCGAAGTTTAAATAAATTGAAAAAGTCTCAAAGGGCTTAGTGGATTTTACTAAACGCCGACAATGTACTAAAATTTATTTTATGCGCAGACAATAGAAATAAAAACAGTATCCTAATTTATTTTCAAACGTAGAATTCTACAATAAAATTTACGAGCAGACAATATTAATGAAAATCAACTGACGTAAAATAAAACGCTGTTAACAAAAATAAAACACAATCTGAGACAAAAATAAAACACAATCAGACTGTTATAAAAAAACAATCTGAGTGTAGTCCATCTATTCTGTTAATAGTATTTTTTTCTTCTTAGAAACAATTTGTCATAGTTCTTCAATTCACTAAATCATTTAGAGTGAAACGTTTTTTGTATTTTACTCACAATTGTGAACTCTTGAATAACCTTAATTCATATCCCTTTAACATTTAGAACCGAATAGTTTTGACCTTAAAAACGCTTCCGATTTTTGGAGAGGATTGAGCCCTTGGGCCCCAAACTTATTGCGGGCCCCTTGCAAAATCATGCAAGTGGCCTAATTCGATTTTTGTCAAGCTTAGAAATAGTTTTAATCTATTTTTTTTACACGTTTGTCCTTAGTTCCATGTTTTTTCTTAACACGTGTTCTATTGACCAGGAGAAAGAAGGGGCATTTGAATAGGTAAAAAAATAATTTTTTTATATTAACACTCTAGTAAATGCAAAACTATAACATTTTCCTTTCTGTTATGTGCAATTTTTTGACGTTGTTGTAAGTCAATAATTAAATTAATAAAATATATTAAAATGACATTTCTGAAATGTTAACAAAAATTACCGCTGTCATCAATCTTAGTAGATAAATATTTCTGTAAAATTATAGAATTAGCTATCATATTAAGACAAATGATCGGATATCTTTTGTTCCAAACATTCATCCCTAAGTTGAATTCGACATTAACCTTTAAAAGCCATTTTCCCTTCTTCTGCATCAGTGCATATGACGTCATTCATTACCCATCATCCCCGGATTTCAGGCTTTGTCAACTTGATGCCAGTCTTGGAGGACAAATCTTGCAGAAAATTCCGAGCAAAGGGGAATGTTTAATTGGCATAAAAATTAAATCAACTTTCAAACCGGTAGTCGTTTTCCTGCAGGACGATTTCGAAGGGGAAAAAGTCGTTTTGATTTAAAAGTATAAATATGACATAAATTATGTTAATTATATTGACCTAGAAAAACGTTGGTTTCTTTGCCATATTTGGGTCAAAAAGAGAGAAATATATCGTAAACTGTTAATAAGCTAGAAGTCACGATGATCGTTTTATATCAATAAAAACTACTTTATGATTTTAAATATTTTAGGAGAACATCCTGCTTTTTATGCAGTTTTAAGACAAAAACAAAACAATAAATAAAACTAGATTCTAATATTCCTGATGCCTATCCAGCTAAAACAAGTCGATAATTAGAGCACGATTTTTGCTTGTAGGTAATGTTCTATATTTTATTAATTCAATGACTTTATGCACGATTGCCCCTACTACTTTTTCGAAAAATATATCTAATTTTGCATGTTAATGTAATTTTCTTTTATCCTAGTAGAGCGTGTAATAAGTTGGATCTTGCAACTATAATTTAAAAAGAAGTGTACATAATCATTATAATTAATTACTTTGCAGTTTTTCATTTTTATTTCGTTAATTCGGACTATGAGAAATAAAAATATCAGTTTTATACATGCTAAATTAATTTCTCCTAGACCGCAAACTCTAACTTAATATGCTTTCAATTTTTACATTATTATACTTTCACTAAAATGTAACTTATTTTAATTGTATGGACTTTTAAGAAGTTTTAAACTTAATAATTTAGTTTATTATGACTTCAACAATAATAGGATCTTATACAATAGTTTTATTATAACCTTAGTTTTGTTTTTAATTAAATGTTAACTACCGTTTCATGTAGTATAACGAATTGTATTAAGTAGATGGCTTCATTTACCACATTTCAGTTAATTATGGTTTTAGTTTAATATTTTTTTTTAAACATCGTTAAAAATGTATTACAATTTTAACCGTTATAATGTTAAAATTCATGTCAATTTTGCCTTAATAACTTATTAAATCTTTAAAGTTCTGCATTAGTTAATTTAATCTATTAAGCTTATATGCTCATTATTTTATTAGTTTATTTCTTCATTCTAAGTTGGTTTAAATCTTTCTTGTGAAGCTACCAGTAATGAATGTTGTTTACATTAAACATACTAAAATGTAAATAGTTAGATACTGCAGCACGTTATGTAGACTTCTGGGATTGGTAAGAAAGCTTAATTTGCAATTCTATATTCTTAACCTAACTTGTTTCAAATTTCCTTCTAATTATTCAAAGCACAATTTGACAACTTTTTAGTAAATAAGTAAAATTCGAAAAGCTAAAGGAAAAGTTAAATTTTGTGAGCTTTTATGGCCAAGGTAAAAAAAAAATATACTCAGAGTGATACTTGAAAATAAAAATGTGTTCTTTTGTTATAAATATGCATAATAATTTTAAAAATATTCTTGTGCAACGTATTATTTAAAATACCAAACGATATTGCATTAATAATGTACTTAAGGCAAAATATACGACTTTTTACATCAAGTTGATGCGGCGGGGCGCATTTTTCCTAATTTATTACACGTTCATTAAAATGCAAATTATTTTACTGAAAGTGGAATTCAAATATTTTTATACCTAATGTTTAGTTAGTTAAAATTTCAGCTCTAATAGATTTTTACAACATCATGTTTATTGTTTATTAGTCAGCTTTAAATTTGTTTTAACTATTTAAAGTCATAATAAAGCACCCATATTATTCTATAATTCAGTAGTTATTCTTGTTTAATAATTTTTCCTGACTATGTTAATTGTAGATTAACAACGGAAAATTACAGAGCTAAAGTGACATTGAGGTTAGTTAAACAGATGTAAAGGTGTAAGTGTAAGTACAGTTCAATGAACAATTATAAGTACAGTAAATTGCACTAATTGTTATTATTATTCTTGTTTTTGTTTCTATTATTATTACTATTACTGATGTTGCTATCATTGTTGTTTTAAATATTTACAGAGCAAAATGATTAAACCATAAAATGTAAAAATAAATAAATGAATAAAACAAATTCCAAATATCTATCTAGTTTTAGAAGAATTAATTTGATTGCACCTCCAATTATCCTATTGAACACGTTCAATGTGTTAATGCACTAGTTTGTGAGAAATAAAAAGACACAGACGTGTTTCCATTTATAAGTAACTTTTCTTCGGTGTGAATACATGGAGCTGTACAATAAAAATTCGAAGGGGCATCTGTACTTTCCTTCAAATTACGTTTACAAATGTTTCATGGCAAATATTTACCTTATCAATTCCAATTTGTTTCATTGAAAATTTAAGTGAAAAGATAACTTACCCAATGACATACATAATTAGAAAGCAAAAGAGTTGAATAAAACTATTCTTACCTAAAAAGAAAAAAAGTAAAATTAAAAACAAAAAATGTATTGATGACATCAATAAATGAAAATGTGCATCAATAAATGAAAAAATGAAAATTATTTCACCGCAAGAAAAGTTTTTCCCCAAATCATTTCAGAGACGATTTTAATTGCTTACTATTAATTAAAAGAAAAACGTGCATGAGAAAATAATAATTTTTTTTAAAGAAGTTTGCAATCGTTATTTTACCTAAAAAATTATGTTCAAACCTAATTAAAAGGAAACAAAATCTATACATTTGTAGGTTATTTTAAGTGGAACATAAATTATCGCAAATGCTTTAGGCACAAGATTTTTGTTTTAATAATGAAGCAATTTTAAAAATATGCGATCAAACGGATTATGCCTTATTCTTTTTACTTTTCTTATATAAAAATAATTAAGTAGGATGAAAAAATAACACATTATTTAACTACATTATTTATATTGATATATTTCTTATTTTTTTTAAAAATATATTAGGGAAAATTATATTGACTATTTTCTTTGAAAATCTTGTTAAATTTTACATTTTTAGCTGTCTGTAACCTGTACTTTAATGCGTCGTTTAGAAATATCTAATTTGTTTCCAAATTGAAAAATGTAAGCAACAAGATATAATTTTAAAATGCAAGATAAAGAGGAAAAAAATGCATCTTTCCTTATTTTTATAAAATTATTAATAAAGTCAATTTTATGTTACGCTAATCTAAGATTTTGATATTGCCCATGTCATTTTTTTAGTTACTCACATACTGTCAATACACTTTGAGAATTATGCATGAAATATTATTTTTATGAGTAAAAGGAATGTACTATAAGAATACTACATTCAAAAATAATCTTACCTTTGCACACCAAAATTTTTTTTAGTTGTATAGAAACTGCGTTCAATTGTATTTTTAACCGACTTCACAAAGGAAGGAGGTTATACATTCATATTGTATGTATGTCGTTTTTTTTTTTTTTTTTTTGTCCACTCATAACTTCTCACCGGATGAACCGATTTTCATGATTTTTCAATCGATCAAGGGTGGTTTCCCATAGGTCCCGTTCCTTCGCTAGACCATATTCGATAAATAGAATAAAAGTAATGGGGAGAAATGTCGTATGTTTTTTGTTTTTTCATCCGTAACTTTTGACTAAATAAACCGATTTTGACGATTTTTTCTTTAATCGATAGTGGGTCGTCTAACTCAAATATTGTACATCAATCTGACCACTTTTGTTTTTTAGAAAAAACGTTGCGGGTGAAAAATAAGTATTTTTTATTTTAATTGGAAAGGCTTTGCTTGATTTTTCTTTGTTGGGAAAACCATTAATAAATATAAAAGTCATTGTTTAAAAAGTGTTTGTTGCCATTGTGCTATAATATTAAGAGGAATTACAGCAAAAGTTTGACTGAAGGCTTCTCTGAGGCAAAAATTAAATCCAATCAGCTTGTTTGCTAAAATCGACTTCAAAACGGAGTTTTTCATACAAATGATTAGTTTTAGTGCCCATTCATTCAAAGAGGGTTTGCCCTTTGATATGGATTTTTTTAAAATAAAGTATTTATGTAGAAAATGTATTTACACTAAAAAGAATAAAAAAAAATTATTTTTATAAAAAAATAGAACCGACTTCAAATTATAAATTGCGCTAAAAAGTGAAAAATAAATTCATTCTTTAAACAGCATCGATGTGACTTTTAAACATAGTTTTAGAAGTCGGGGCAAAATTATGAGTCTAATTGCCATTATACCATTTGCGACTTTTTAAACAACATCGATGTGACTTTCAAACATAGTTTTAGAAGTCGGTGCAAAATTATCAATTTAATTACCATTACACCATTTGCTACTTCATATTGGAACTGTTGCTAATTCTGGGAAAATACGTATATTTGTTGTAATTTATTCATGATTACAAAAGATGTTATCTACCCTAATTTTTCCGACCCACAAGTTCCAACTCTAGTAAATCAATGTGCAAAAATTAATTCTACACAAAACCCAGTGCCAAAGCGATTCTCGCCAATTTCCGGCAAACCTCCTGCAACTAAACTGAAAGAAACTGCCCTACAATAGCCGCATAGAAGGGTGAATTTCCTCCTCCTTTTACTTCCAACATAGCGCTCACGGATAAATTATTTTACCCAGAAAACTCACTACAAAGTAATCAGAATCACTTTACTTCAAGGATCGCTTAACAACGTTACGTCGAAATAGTGTTCCCCGTTAATTTCGTTTCGCTCTGAAGTGCATTTTGCCGAAGCTTTTGTTTTAATCTTAAAAGGTTGCTCCTGATAATATTGTAAAGACGAGGTAATGGTGTGGTATCGATATGCTTCAATTCGATATTTTCTAAGTTGAAACAAGAGTTGATAGTATTGTTGTTATTTTCTTTCTTCCATTGCCAGAGATAATGTACACAAATAAAAATGATAATGTGGTTATCTGGGAAATGTTTTTAGAGTATGTAAATATGAAATATTAATCGCAGAGGTTGTCTATTTTGAAATGCTTACTGAACTTGCTTGTTATAGAACTGGTGTTTTTTATAGTCAAAATTTCAAGAACTAACTAAAATTCAATGAACTTCAGTTTAGGAACACTTATGTCCTTAACAATGATCGGTATTTTGGGGTAATGAGGATTACAAGTTGCGCCCGGTCTCTTTTTCTTTAACTCTAGAACCGACCAATACATCTTTTAAAGTGAGAAAAAAACAGTATAAAAGGAGGCATAATGCATCCTGAAAATATTGTTAAAAATATAAAAAGTCAAAAACAAGTTAAGTAATCAAAAAAAAAGATTGCAAAATAAAAAATTTGAAAGTAGGGTTTTAAGATGAGAAAAACGTGTCTGTTGGTCTGCCCCCCCCCCCCCCCAAAAAAAAACATTTGAGGGAACTATTCGATTGGATTTTTCTTTTCTTTTTTCTTCTTTTTTTTTTTGCATTCAAAAGATCTCAGCGAGGGCATCTCAATTCCATATTTTCCTTTTTGATTTGAACAATTTTTCGTTTCATTTTGAACAGTTAAGAAAAATTAACATTTTAGTGTTTATGAGGAAATAAAAAGCAAATTATGTTAACTCTAGGCATAAGATCCAAGTTTTTTTTTTGAACAAGCTTAATTGAAGAAGCTCTCGACGGGAAATATTTTTTGATTTCAACAATTTTTTGTTTGATTTTGAACAGTTCAAAAAAAAAAAAGAGACAGATAGCGCCTACTGGGAAATTTCAATCCTTAATAAATCGTGATCTAACAGATGGATGATGTTAGATCACGATTTATTCACTATTATATTTGCTTGGAACAAACTTTATCGGAAGGATCTTACGACGTAGATAATGTGCAGCTACGAATTTCATCCAGAATTAAACGAGCCTATTTCTCCAGGAACGTTCATCCATGAAATGTTAAGGATATTTGTGAATGAATGCATGAATAAATGAATGAGTGAAATAATGAATGAATGAATGAGTATGTATTAGCTATTGAAAAAGGTGTATTTCAAGTAAATATCTAACTAATGCTAAATGAGAAAGAAAGAGAGAGAGAGAGATAGCTAGATTATAAATATGATGTTGGTGTATACGGGAAAGTAGGACCGTGTAGTTCTAGACGGAACTTCTTGTTAATACATAAATCACAAATTGGCAAATCACTAAGGAAAAGCTGGTTGTATATTCTTTTCAATTTCATACCGTTTTGTACGCGGAAATTGTCTGAATTATCGAAAGATGCATAAAAACCAGTACTGGATTAACGGGACTCCAGTTACACAAATAAACACTTTTACTGAAAATGAAAAGTTTTTGGAATGAACGGGTGAACCAGTGCTCATTTAAACGGGGTAGGAATTCAATGAAGAACATTTCTCGCTCTCAAGAATTAATTTCGGCAGTTCCCAAATTTCGTTCGGATAATTTCGGCAACGCCGAACAAAGGCGGACATTTGAGCTTTCAACGAACGCTCATCGATTTCAATTAACCCAGGCTATCTATGTACATGTAGTCCTATTCGAAAATGATCCACTCCAGTCAATCCGAATAAATAATGCATTCTATAAAATATGAAAATAATTGAAACGAAGTCGCAGAAGGAGCCAAAGCAGAGCCGGCCAGAGCGCCCTCTATCGTTTAAATGTTTAATAAGCGACCCTCTTACATTAACAAATGCAAATCGAATTTGTATTTCACTTCAATTCGCAGGGACTCGGCCCCAGTCGTGATTAATTGAGACTAGAGCCCGACTGACAGATACATTAAGGGATCCTGCAGACGATAATTAACAGCTGCGAGTTCCGATTTTCTCCTGTTCTAAACAAATTCTAATTTCGGGCGTGATTTCATATTAATTAGTTAATTTTCTTACTCCCCAAGAAAAGCACGAGCGTTAAGCTTTTGATTCATTTGAATTTTAAATTATCCTTCCTTGCCATCCATTTATATATTGTTAGAATTTTCGAGAAAAGTAGGCATAAAATTAAAGGTGGGCGCGCTGTTGCCACTACGTAGTTTGAAAGTAGATTTAATTAAATTTAAAGAGTTTTAGACCTCTTCGCTCGTACGGGTACGGGCTTTATCAGATGATGATGAATTCATAATTTTAAACCAGGGGCAGAGACAATTGTTTGAACTGAATAGCTACGCAAATTGTGAAAGATTTTGTTAATGGAATTTGTTGCGAACTACAAAATCACGATTGATTAATATGCGTTTTTGAATTAATTTTGGATATTGTAAACCAACCGGAAAGTCAGTACCTAATTTTTACGAATATTGTTTCATGCATGATTTTATTTAAATCTACACTAATCGCCAATTTAAATGATGATTCAACAGATAAACGATTTAACTAAAAAATGTTACTACAAATATTATTACTGATTGAGCCCTTTTTACACCCAAAAAGTAAGATTCAACAATGTAATTCACAAAGGAACCGCAAAAGAAAGCAAATACAACATGACACATTCCATTCAGTGTCCATTAAATTCATTCAGAAACTCAACTGTTCAAAAATTCCTGTTATGTCAGCTTAAAACTTCAAAAACAAACAAAAAAAAAAAATTGAGAGTTTCTTGTGTATAGCCATTCTTTTAATCTACGCTATGTTTAGTGCTAACATTTGAAATACATATAATGGTAATGGGATAAACTGTTGCAATTTTTATGGCTGTTATAATTCTATTTACTAAGATTTATTTTTTAAAATAGAGTAACGTTTTATAATCGGGATCTCCAATTAGAAATAGAGTGACTTGCAGAACATTTCTGTAAACAAAAATTAATTCCATAATTTAATTGACGCAATTCACAGTTTAAGAAACGGTTTATGACGTACTCAATTCGTTATTTGTTTGATTCAAAAAGTAAGTAACTTTGATTCAGTTTGTAGGATATATTACAAATAATATATTTTAATGGACTCTCATTTTTGTAGTACGAAAGTTAATTTAAAAAAAAAAATAAACTCTTGGTATTTTTAAATGCAAAAGTAATGTTTAAAAAACGGCTGTGCACGCTAATGCTCATTTTATAAAATAGTGAGTAGCGCTTCTGCTCGACATTTTAAAATGCATTGCTGATTAATTTAGATTAAACTTATTATATATTATATAACTGATTAGGTATATATCTACTGAGATAGAAAACATTATTCGAAAGCGTATTTCTGCTTTCCCCATACAATCAACGCGAAAACTTTGTCACTTTGCACCCAAGTTACATAAATTCCGATGCATCAAAGCCGATAACCCATTGCCAAATCCCAGAATAAAAAGCAGGGACAGTTTTCAATTACCACGCATGACGTGTTCCAATCCATTGAACCTTTACGAATAAAAATAATCAATTTCTGCAGAATTTCAACTTTCATTACTTTTAGAAAAACTTTTATTATACGTTTATTCAAATTTTTCGCATTAAAGCAAAAACAATTATAGCTTTAAAATTCAACAAGCAATTTAAACTCCAAAAGGAATGTCTTTAAAATAATTTCTTACACAAGAAACACAATTACTTTTTATTTTCCCGGCGAACACATACGCTTTAAACAATCGATCCATGCAGGCATTTATGTAATCTTTTACACCTTCCAATAACCATAAATGCCTTTAATAACAACAGTAAAACTTTTTCAAAAAAGTCATAAATCTTTAAACATAGTTATTATTGCCGCTTGGAGGAGCTTCCAATAAAATAAATGGAGCTAGCGCTCAAATTACGCGATGGAAGAAAAATAATAATAAAAAAAAAACTACAACTAATTCGCATCACGTTACGAAGGAAATGAATTCTCGTCTGTCAGAGAAATGGCGAATAAAATAAAAAATGGCTGTACGTCAAAAACAGAAGTCGAGTCAAACGATTCGTTATGGGGCTCTTTCAATAAATGAAATAAGTGCTTTGTGAAATTTACCCACAAAACCATGTTTGGATTCATTGGAATGTCTTAGCTGGAAGTACTTTTCGCTATGGAGCCATCAATATTGAGTTATGTTTATGGCATCTATATTTCATTAGACGTTTTTAATTTTTAATAACGTGGTATAAAACATCTTAAGGAAAAAATGACTTTATTACAGCCGGTAACTTTAGACCACAGCTTTCTTTGACATAATAGAAGGTCTGCGTAGAGATGAGAAAGATGAGAAAAACATGTCCTACCAAAAATATAACTTTTTTTAATTTTATTTCTGAATGATGGAATTTTTAAGAACTTTTTTTCGCAGGTACAGCATGTGTTTAATATAAATGGAGTTGTCAACAAAAAGAGATTGTACTTTGAATGCCATTCTTTTATTGCACTTTCCTTTATCAGTTGGTCGGATTATTTTCACTCCAAGTTTTTATACACCTACAGAACTAATGTTTTCTGCTAGGTCGAAAGTATATTCTTCCCATACAATATGGATCTATGATTTTTAATTCAAAAGTTTAAATTTAAAATTACAGATTAATTTTATCTTCCTTCAGACGGATGCAACTACAATTTAATCTTAAATACAAAGGATATTGCAAAATCTAAATAATTTTCTTAAACTAAAAGATACATTGTTTTATATCACGGGCTTCTTAGATATAAATAAAATATACGTTTTAAATAATGTGTTGAAGAATACTATATTTGGCACAACATCATTCATCATTCCTGTTTTATCTGTATTTTGTAACCTTTGCGGCAAATGTCACTCCAGATTGTATATAGAACTCAATGAATAACTGCTACACTCCCCAAAAAGAGTGATACCTATGGTTAGCCGACTTATCTCGGAGACTTGCACCCCTCTATCTAAACGGCTAACTTATGGCAACATCAAGTCAAATTTCTTATAATTTTTACTGTAATCAATACGTATGCGTTAATTTAACATTACTTTAATTTGAGTAGCTTGATTCTTGAATAACTGATTCTTCTCTTTATTTAACAATAAATATATAATGTTTTGTGTGCACTGAGTTGCACATAAAACATTATGTAGGGTCCGGTGGGGTAAAATGGGTCAATTTCAGCTATTTTCATATTTATTGTTTCATAGCAACAAAACCAGAAAGATTTCCATTTCTTTTCGATTGCATCTTAACATTGAACTCCTTTAGTTCAATTTTATGTCATTTTAATATTTATTTTTTAATTATGAAATAGTTTAACTGAGCTTATAAAGTTGTGACCTGATTTATTCCATCGTGGAGTAAAATGGGTCATAATGCAAAATAATGCTGAAAACAGTTATTTATTACTTTGAAATTGAAAAAAAAGTAAGTAACAAATTTAGCAACATTTTGAATTATAATTACATTGAAATGTTAAAAAAATATTGTTCTAGATTGTTATATATTGGCTCACATAACACTTCAACAACATCACTTCTCTCTACCACATCAACACGATCTTTTTTAGGAAAAACATTCGAAATTTTTTTTTTTAATTTCAATAAAATAACCAACACACATTGTTTAAATTTGGGAATTTTCTGCAGTGAGGTGAAACAAAGTAAATTTTAAAACAATAATAGAATAGAACTAACTAAGCCTAACCATGACCCATTTTACCCCATCCAAGAAAAACTGGTGAAAAAAAATCAATATTTATTTTTTTTCTTACATGCTCGGCTGTATTTGTTCTCCAAAGTTTCTTTGTGCGGAAATCCTTTAAATTTAGGTTGTTATTTGATAAAATATAGAGATTTTCAGAAGTTGGGAAACCATGTGTTTAGCACACTATCATCCAAAAATTACTAAAATATTTTTTTGTGTTGCCATATTTAAGAACCTAACTTTTTTTAGAATGAAAAATGTTGCCAACACATTGAAATATAACATAAAAAATATTGGTTTAAAAATATCAATTTCAAGTTCTCTTATTTTGAGTTTTTTATCAAGTGACCCATTTTATCACATGACCCATTTTACCCCATCCTACCCTATTTATTGATAAATAATTTATAATTAAAGAAAGAAAAATGAAAGGGAAAAAACGAAATTGGGCTCCACAAAGAACCTCATTTATTTAGTTTAATTTTTTAACTGTAATTTAAAAAATAGGAGCAGTGGAGCAGCAAAAATATTTGCTCCCTCTCCGCTCCAGTTTTGGGCAAAATCTTGTTCAATAACATCTTCCCCTTTATATAAGCAAAATCACAAGCTTTTTCTGAAAAATGTTAGCCATTTTCTTCCGATAAAATATCGTTCGTGTGAGTCGCACAATTAAAACCAATGTACTGCTGTGACGTTGACCGATACTTATCGTTCATACGACACTGGTACGCTCTGACAGAAAAACTGCAGGACCGATATTGTCGTTCATGTGAGTAATGCCATTTAACCCGTCGGCACTGTCGTATCGTATCGTATCGTATCTTTGTCGGATCGTCCGTGTGTATCGAGCGTATTAGGTTTTAATACACTAGCTCCGTTAGCTTGAAATATACATGAAAGGATTTTTCTGCCGTCATTTTATCCAAAAATCCTTTTCTAACAATTTGCGTTTGCTTATGCTGAATGAAATAGTTAATTGGTACAATATCCGCCAATGATAATTCTTTGAACTTCTGTTCTGGCATGAAAGTAATAAATGATAAAAGCATTCAATATATTAACTTGCGCTAGCAATGAAACACTAATATGTAATAGAATTGCAGCAAAAATGTTGCTTAATATTACTCCTTATCGCGCGATAATCCTCACATGTAGACTGACTAATATTTTGCTTTCTTAGTTAGTCACCAAATATGGCGGTTAAATCATTGCTTTACACTAGCAGTCACGCCACTTAATGATCTTTCATAAATGATGTCACGCTTCGAGGGGGGTTCGTGAAATTGTGACAAAGTGTGACAAGGGGAGGGGTAACAATAAGTGTGACATCATGCATTATGCAACATAGCGTGACATGTGACAAAGGGGGGGGGGAGGGGGTCAAATATATGGGGAAAAAGTGTGGCATCATTTATGAATGGCCCCTTATCTCGTTTTATTCTACATGTTACTTAACCCTAACTTTTATACTAAAATTTTTTACACAAGTTTATTTAACGAATAAGTTATTTTTTACCAAAAACAAAAAATAGGTTTTGGCGATACATTTGACAAACTGTCCTCCTGTCCTGCGTGTTACAATGCAGAGCAAAAACATTACTAAAAAATTTATCAAGAAATTTGGCAGTTCCACATTTGGAACCTACACAACTCTTAATTCAGAATCTAAACTTGCTTTTTAGGAAATGCATAATTTCTTTTACTATTCAACAAAACCTCACGATTTTGCAATTTTCTAGTCATCAATATCGTTTCAAGGTCACCATCTGCCAGAATAACCCATTGTGTCTGTTTAATAAGCAAAAGATAAAAAGTCGTCTGTCTCAATTATGTTTTATAGGAGTTTGTTTTTTCGTATTTTTCTGTTGCTTTCCACAAAGAATGGAATACTTGTTTCGCCATTTTTTCCCTCCCTTTTAACATTTATCAGTTAGAAATGTGTCCAGCAAACTTCATGACTTAATAAGGGGAAAATTTACATTTTATGACTCTCTTTTTTTTTTTTTTTTTTGCCATTTTTGCAGCAGCAATTTATTGCTACAGCAACAATGCGAACTGCACAGTGTACGGGATGATTGTTCTTTTAAGCTGGGCAAAAGATACCACAGTTTTGTAAGTGTATAAAAACTGGTATAGAGCGCAAAGACCAGGACTCTCTCTTTCTCTTCCTGGTGACAGGCAGACAAACACTTGCTTGTCTCGACTTGCCAGTGGACACCTGAAAAGTCTCACTTTTTCTGATAACCATAAGATCTTCCCCCTTTGCCCTAAATGCCAGCAAACCCAGGCATCACCTGAGCATATCTTGACCTGTTTGGGGCTGGACTGGGACGACATCCATTCCTCTCCCCTTTTGGTTTCGGACTTCCTTTTTGTCAACGGATTTATTAATCTGGTCTGACTCGGTCAGACCATATGGGAATTAGCAACAACAACAACAAGTGTATAAAAACTCTAAAAGAAATAAAGAAAAGAGCTGATGAAAGGAAAACTCAATAAAAAATTTGCATGTGTACAGTCTGTGTTGACACATCCATTGCATTAAAAGCACGCTGTCGTTGAAAGTAACGTATCTTAGAAATTTCATTATTCAGACATGAAATAAGGAAGAAATAATAGGAAGAAATAATAAAAATGCAGCACAGCTCCAAATGCTTTGGGGCTTTACAAACAGGATTCTGCAAAACCCCGAGGTTCCCTGGTACATCTCTGGGGTTTCACAAATCAAAATAAAGATTCATAAAAGAAAATTAGTGTAAAGCGTTCACAGCAGTTGACTAGTGTTTATTTATTACAAAAATACAAACAACAATACCTCAAATTTGTTTCTTGCCACGTTGTATGAGTTAGGATTTTATCACGTGATAAATTAAATCTGAACAAATATCATAAAAAATACATTGAGTAAAACATTTGATTTTGGGCATAAATTTTATTAAACGTATAAAGTACAACCCAATGACTCCATTCGTATTGAAAGATATTCACTAACTACGATTGAAATTTTACGAAAGTTCGTAACGTTCTACGAAGTTTTAAATGAAATCGTAGGTCGTTTATTCCTAAAGCAAATATTCGATGAGCCATAAAATTTCCTAATTACTTTGCCTTTAATATTCTTACTGGGAAAAGAAATTATAAAATACTTTTAAAGCAAATAAGTGTTATCGATTCTTCCATTGTATTACCTCTAATTAGAAAGTTTCATAATTTCCTTTCAGCCAAGACATCTTAATGCCTTTTTATAATGAGCTTTGCAGAAATATTTCGTAATAAAAGCTATTCAATTCTATTTTTCCTTTTCCTTCTTTAATTTGCCGTTGCCATTAGTAGGCATAAATAAATTAAAGAGTAAATAAATCGTTATGAAAAGAGACTGCTGCTCTTACTAATACGCATCTAATATAATCGCACATTTAATTATCTTAATTAGCTACGGTTCTTTTGAAGTTAATGAAAACCTTAATCGAGTTTTTTTTATTATCCGCTGTAAGTGAATGCTTATATCATAATAAATTAGCGATCGTTGTTATGCTAGCAGAATTTCTGCGACAGTTCTAACTGTTCGGGGCGTGCTGTTATATCTGGCGAGTAATTAATGATTTCGAGCTGAAGAATAAATAAACTTGTTAAAGGAGTTATGATTAAAAATTATCGATTTCGAATAGAGCTGTCGGGAAACTAAGCCGGTGAATGAAATTTTTGAAAAATTCTCTCCGAAAGTGAAATTTGCTTCTTTCCTAAGTACTAATTAGAATAAAACTTTGAAAGAATGTTTATGCACGTGTATGTACTAAATTATTCGACAATTTTATCAAAAACATATTTATATGAAATTCAAAGAGGATTCGAAATTGAAAAAAAAAGTGCAATGAAGGCTACACGATGTATAATAAATACACGATGTATAACAAATACACGATGTATAATGAATACGATTCAAAGAGAATTTGCATCTTAATGTACAATACATGCTGTACAAATTTTATTTAAAAAAATAAACTTTAAATTGGCAATAAGTCCTTAAAATACACAATACATAGGGAATATGAGTAAATTGTGTAATCAAAAGCTTAAAGGATGAATGATGATATACATTATTAAATTGAGAAATAAAAGGTTTAATAACAGATAGTGCCATGAAAATAAAGGGTATAATAATACTCGTGGAAATGTGCTACACCCAAGTTGCACGGAATAAACCATTAAGAAAATGGAACATTAGCAATTTATAATTTAGCAGGCATAAATAAGAGAAACAATATATAAAGTATAGATGAAAAAATATTAAAAATAAATAAATATTTTATCGTTGTTTTTATTATCCATTACTTTAGTATAAATGATAATTTTAAATGTATGTATTTAAAAATGCTTATGGATTTTTATGTAATTAGTTCAAGTTTATGTGTGAAAATTATAGAATTATACATTCAATAAACCATTTTTTCAGTTTGATGTCAAACTTGAACTACACCCAAACGTGAATACACTTACCCCATTTCAACCTAATTGTGTTCAGTGGCATTTTTTTCCTATGTGCTAATAAAGTAAAAAAAAAAAAAAAAAAAAAACCTGGCATTATCTATTGTTTTAACATGTATGTACAGTCAATATGTTTATATTTCTTACATTTAAGTCATTATTTTTTTTTTGAATTAATCATCGGTTTAAATCTTAATGAAGCTTTAAAATATTTTAATTGTATGTTTCCAAAAATTTTTTTTCCATTATCCTTTTTATTTTATTTTTTTGCTACTTTTTTATTGAAAAATAGCGTCACGTGCGAAATATAAATGTTTTCCCCCTTAACTGCCATTAGTTTTTAAAAATCTGATTTTAAACTTTACTCCAGTATAAAACTAAATATACAGAGAGCACGGTGTTAAGCCAATTGAAACCGAAACTAATGTCAGACAAGGGGGCAAAACCCTGCTGACTATGATGTAAATTTTACAGCTAACTCGCTACTTATCTGAATGACAAGCATTAAACATTAGATTAAACATGCAAAAATCATTGCCACATTCAAAAAAGTAAGCTATAAAACTACGATCCCAATAGTAGAAATAAAACAACACTATTCTAAACTTTTCTTTTCCCACTCTGCAAATAAACATGTATTACGGAGCTCTAATGAAACAGAATTGAGTTTTTGTAACTACATCTGATACTCGTAAAAGCAGGGAGGGAAAAGAGGGGGGATGAAAAGAGCAAAACAGAAACAACCCCAGTTCTCCCCTAGAATAAGCTATTGATTGAGAGGATTCCCGAATCCCCTGTTTCGGCCAATACCGTAGGGGCCTACAACGAAGTGACCGCCAAAAACCATGAATGTCATATGAGGGGCAATTTAGGGTCCATCGGACCCAACAAAGGATAGTTTTAGTATCGTAGATCTATGATTACTTTTCTAGATTGGGGATCGTATGTTCACCGGAATGATAAAATTGAGTTCCAACTTCCGTAATAGCGGGAAGGAAGCTGATTGAAAAGAAACATATAAAGTGTAATATTTACTGCCTCAGTAGTGATGTATTTTGTTATTAAATAACAAAAAATATCATTTATGCGTTTTAGTCTTAAATGAATTATTTATAAACTTCGAACCAAATCGTGCACGACAGCATCTAGAGCACATGAATCCAAATTTATGTCAGTTTTAATTGCAATTTCTAAATAATGCATTATAAGAAAAAAAGTGTTTACATGTTTTAATTTATTTAAACCGAAATCAGAATGAAATTATTTAAAACTAAGTTAACCTAATATTTCATCCTTCTTCGTCTTTTTTTTTCCTTTTTTTAATTTTTATTACACAATCCCAGCAACAATTCTTTTCATTGTTAAAAAAAAGAAAACTAAATCATTACCAATAAATATTTAATATTTCATGAACCTGAATTTTAAAACAAGACATCCATAATTATTCTAACTTAATTTCTCCTCCTTTTTAATTGCATACCCATTAATATTACAAGCTCCTTTAATAGTTAAATATTTTGAAGAAGAAAAAATAAATGGCAAAATAACTGCTGATACTGCTTTTTCTTCATTGTGTTTACTAAGTACATTAGTGTTCCTTTGAGGCTCCCTCAAAATCGCAAATAAATGAGAAAAGGGGAAGAAAATCAAATGTAAAAGAGCTTCTGCAAAAAAGATAAAGTCGTTGTAGATCATTTTAATAAAAACACACATTTAAAAGCAATTATAAACTCTTTAACTGTTGACAGAAAAATGTTTACAAAACATGCCACATATTTCAATTTATTTCTATTATTACTGGTTCACTGATAAAAGAAACTATAGCATTATTCACTTTGATTGCATAATTTGTATGTACGTGACTATTACTATTTCTTTTCCGCATACGTGATCGTTTGAACCAATCATGAAGGGCAATTGAAATTCTCCCTAACCTTTTTCATTTTTTCTTTTCTTTTGCAACTTTTTGCAGAATAATTTTCATTGACTGTGCATGATCACAAAATTCTAACAAATAATGTTTGTTTATTGGTATATAAGTGAGCAGAAATTAGGTTTCAAGTGGTTGATGGAAAATGTTAGCATACAAAATATTCGAGCATGACGATATTGAAAAAACAGAAAAAACTTCTACAAGTACTTTTAAGTGCGGGAAACGAAGTATGGCTGGAGACGTTATGTGTCAATACTTCGAGCTTTTGAAACTTCTTAAAAATAAGTTTTTAAAACAAAAGTTAAGAAATAGAAATAAAATACCGACTAAGAAAAACATGAAGAAAAAAATAATAATAACACATGCATTTGCATTAACACTTGAAAAATCGGCAACTCAAACTGTTGTCACATAACATCTTTCGTTCTTCTTTTATTTTAATTGTTTGATACCATTTTACTAACATTATTGTTATGCTTCATTTTATGTTCTCATTACTCACAAAAGTATGTGCTATAACACGGACATAAATGAATAAGAAAATTAAATTTGAAAAATTTAACGGAAACAAATAGAAATCATACCCATTTTAAAAGACAATTACGAAAAGTGCATCAACTAATCAAAACGTAAAATGCAACGTTAAATGTACCATCAATATTTTGCAAAATTTCCACTTATTATACGTGGTTTTTTATTTTTTTACATTTTCATTTGAATCAAAAATGCTAAATTAATATTTAAATGAAGCAGAAAAACGTTGAATACAAATAAGAGAGTTTTTCGTGACATAACCATTATAAGATTTACTTTGAAAAAAACTGTAATATTGATAATGGACCGATTGCATCACGAATAACCCTATTTAATTCAAGTAATGGAAAAATAACTGTCTAAAAAAGGTAAAATAACGGTCTATTATAACAGCGCCAAGAAAAATTTCGCCAAATGATAAAAATATACTAAAAGTAATATATACTCAAATTTTTTCGAGGCGCTTTTTGATCGCCGTTATAACCGCCAGGTATACTCAAATCGGTGAAATGTTTCTTGGCGCTTATTGGTCGCTGTTATAATTGACAAGAACCAAAATAAGGAATTAATGTCCATGGAAGATTACAAACAGCAACTAGCCTTTTGCACAAATTTGCGACAATCTTTAGATAAAATGCTGAAATAACGTTAAGCTAATATCTCATCCTTCCGATCTGATGATAAAATAACGTGTTTAAAAACGAAATGTAACTCATTTACTTGGTCCTTACTTAATCCATTGAATAGGAAGAGCAGTCGCAGTTTATAACCTAAGGAAGAGAGGTTATTTTGTTTCTAAAATGAGTGACGATGACGCTTATCTCTTCAAAACCAAACGATAACACAGCTTCGTTCTGTTCTCCAGCACAGGTGATAGCCCGAAAAAAGTCGTTTGAGAAACCTCGATCTAGATCTTGAAGAATCTACAACAATGCCTCCTTCACTTTCCCCCAGCCCTATTATTCCAAGTTTTCCGTCCAAATCTAAATATTAAAGCCATTCAACCATTGTTAAGTGTAAATATGATATTGTTCGACCGCGATAACAGTTTGTAAGGGGGGAATTCTCCGCAATAAAACAACGGAACGGTTCACCGGAGTTTATCAGGGGAACAGGTTTCGCAATAATTGCTCCGTGTCGCTCGCCGATAAATGCCACTGATTATGTTTGATCGACTCAATATGATCTTTGTGTAACCAAAAGCCGTTCATTGTGTCGGCGCTCATGAGTTCAGCTCCAACAAAGGGAACGGGAAAAAAGAGTTAATGAAAATACTGAGAGAGTTCCTCACAATAAAATCCTTTGTAGGGGAGAAGACAAAAATCTTGGTTACATATCTGGTAATGGGAATTTTCCTTCTTTTTCTTCCACTTTCACGGAGCGCTATGGAATGCGACTTGTTTCTGATTTATTGTGGTTTAAGGAAGATTTAACAGTTGGAGCAGAAATATATGGAAGAGTGATTCTTTGTTTTGCAGTGCAGTTAGTTGGTGATATCTATCGAAGCTATTTTCCAAGATAACGTTTCTTCGAAATTCCGTCCATCATAAATATATATAACAAAAATCATGTCTTTTAACGTTTAACCTATTTAATCTGCCCCCATCCCTCCTTAAAAAAGCGTTTTTTTTCCTTAAAACTATACTTATATAAAAAGCATCTAAATGGCAGTTGACAATAAGCTTCAATTTGAGGGGAAAGTGGTGTTTTTGACTGAAAACTGTTTACGGATTAAGTATCAAAAAAGTAAGTAAAAGCAATATTAAGAAAAAATTGTATCATGTATAATAGTACTTTTATATCTTTACCAATTTTTATTTCTTTCATTAATTAGATGCTTTTTTTAAAAAGAAAATGCACATTATTTTGTTGAAAACATGAATCAAGGATAGGTTTGAGTGAAAATGAGATACAATTTTGTAAAATATAAGTGTTTTTGATTGGGTAAGTATGCAGATTAAGAACTAAATTTTTAATAACAGGGTTCTCTGGTTGAAGGAGCACGGCGGAATGAAATGTTTTAAAAGCACTCAAATACTTTTAAAATGATGTAATTTAAATAAATTACATGTCTTCCATAAATAATTCATTGCACTAAATGGAATTTCTTTGTTTCTGATTTTTAGGCATGAAGGCATGCATTACTTTAAAAATTAGGTATACGGTTTCATCAAAAATGGAGAAGCAGCTGATTTTCAGTAAAAGTAGTGTGAACGCTTCATGTTTAATTAAATTCAAAGTCCCTCCCAATCTAGATAGATATTGGCTTATAAGGTGCATATCTATATAGGTTCGAGTAAGTGTACAAAAATAATACTGAACTATTTCGTAAAATTTATTGCAAAGATTTAATCTTTCTAACTACCAGTATAAGGAACTATTTACCATAAAATGTTTTTGTGAGCTTCAGGACGTAAGTAATCCGAGAAAAGCTTCACACGAATTACTAACATCCCGAAGTTTACAACTTTATGTCCTGGTTCCTATAGCCCAGAAACACGCGTCGGCAATATTTCTGTGATTTGTGTTATATTAATGTAGGCATACTGATTAATATATCGTTTTCTCATTTAACATTAACATTTTCCTCTTTCCGATGAAATTACACATTTACGAAATTCCATTCTATTTTGTTTTAATTTGCTAAATTAAATAACAGAAAATTTTACTTTACTTCCAAAACTTTTGTTAAATACTTAGGTCACAAGATTTCTAGATTTGTTTTCGATTTTATTTTCCGCTCAAAATAGTTCGTTAAGTGTCATTCGAGCACACAATTTATGATTCGAAAATAATGTTCTTGAGGAGGCCTCATCAGCAAGCAACCTCATATATTTTGACGATGCCAGAGAAAAGGATATTGCCTAACTCATAAATTTTTCCACCGTCACATGAAACCCACTTAAATTTACGAATCCGATATTTAAAACAAAAAATAAAAAAGTCACTTCTCGGACCATTCCGAATCCAGCCACGGAAGACATTATAACTGCTAGAACCGGCAATCAATTTTACGACCAATCAGAAATTGTTTATATCACGTGTCGCACCAGCAGCGCATGACAGTCGCCATGGCAACAGCCATTAACCTCTGCCACTTAATGACGGCCATATTGGTTTTATGCGTTGTCAACATTGTCATTAACAAAGCGCTATCTTCGCTCTAAAACAGCGGCATAGATGGACGTCCCGAGTAGGTAGTAACAACGTTATCTAATCGGAATAGTTTTACTTAATGTCGTGGAAGTGTTTCTGACAGCATCATAAAGATTCCCTAAAATGCAACTAGTGTCACGGGGTAATTAGCGTTTAGGAAGCGTATGCTTGTTTTGTAAATGGGGAAAGAAAAATTATGCACCGCCATTGATAGCCGATTTTGGAATCCCTCTTTCACTTTTAATGTGATCTTAATTTTTATTCCTAAAGTATTTATTGTGTGCCAAATGCATTAAAGAAAGACTTATGTATTTAGTTATGCTTCAAAAAATCATAAACTGTATGCGAGCTTGCGTAAATGATCAATGATTAAAATCATTATCATTAAGAACTTTCGTCAATTCACTGCTGAACTAAGCTGTTTTCTAGTTATATCTAAATTATGAGCTAGTTCTGATTAACTACAGAGAAACTACATAATTCGCCGGATTGTAGCGGTTTTCTGAGCGTGTAATGCCACTTGGATAGAAGTTCGCTATCAGCAATAGAACAGGTCGTTGATTCACGTTCTATCACTGTTAAATCAGAATTTTTGTTATTAGGATAAAATGGCTTTTTTTCAAAAACATCACGTTCCCGGAATAGTCTCCGAGTCAAAATGACTTAGCCGAATTCTTACCTTTTAAGTAACCCTTTTCTCAAAAATAACCTGGTTACGATCTCATTTTTAAGACGACTAAAAGAGAAAGAAGTTTCCGCGCTTGGGGTTTGAACGCGAACTGCCTTCACTTTACGCTAATACTCGGGCCACTGTGCCAGGATCACATCGAATGGAGAAGGAAAAATTGAATTAAATAGCAAACGTACTAACCGCAGGTGCTTAAGTACTTCCATGCCACATTTCTTCACAGTGCAATCCCAGAAGAGAGTTAATTATCCAAGCGTCCATTCGGTTTTCTTATTTTACGGAGTCCAATTTAAGTCTGACGAATTATTCATCTTGTATTCCTACTCAGAAGAGACGAGCAGACTACTCACATTCTTGAATAGTTCTGACGTCTCCTGCGGTAAATAGTTCTTCAATTTTGATACAAATACTATTGTTCTAAAGAAGTCTTTATTTAAAAAAAGGCATACATTAATTTTGAACGTAAAGCTACTGTACAATTCTTTTATTTATTGCAGTTAATACTTAGCGTTTTTATAACTATAACTTCTAAGCAAGCATCAGTACTTAAAACTGAGAACTAACTGCTTGCTTATTTTTAGTGCAAAATTACTTCAAGAAAATAAGGTATATTTTCTCATTTTTAATTGATTGCAGACCCGACGGCGTTTCAAAAGTCCCAACCTCTCCAACATATCAGAAAACTACAGTATAGTTTCTTATCCGTGCAGATTTTAGCAATTATTTTTCGGGAAAAACATCGCTACCTACATCGCTGGATAGTCGGAAACAATTTATATTTGTTGGTAAAAGTTCAATTTCTTCTCCATAAGCGCGGGTTCATAGATTACGTTCATTACAACCTTCTCAAAGGGGCATGCCTTTAACAAAACGTGACATGACGCATATAATGCATTTAGTTTACGATTTACATGGCCTGTGTTTTCCTCGAATATTGAATGCAATTGCATTCATTGATTTTCGACTCACATTTCTAATGAACATGACTTACAAGCATTTCAGTTACAGTTCATTTCAGTAAATCTGAATGTATGTATGATACATATACATATAACCTACTGCTCACAGAAATAATTAATATTAATGTGTAGTTCGAATAATGTATAAAAATATAAATCGCCACATATAATGACTTATTTATTTGCGCCTAATCCACGTTTATACAGAAACTTAAGTTGTGGAAATACAATTTTTGCTTTGACTCTGACAAAAAACCTCTGCTAACAGAATGATTAAGCAGCTCCATGTATTACAATAGGGGCGAGGAAAACGGGTTTTCCTCTCCCACAAGGTTTCCCATAGCAATTGGCAATGTAAAAAGAAAACGGTGCAAACGAATTCCATAAATATGATGATTATACATAATTCTATTTTTATGGCGAACCTTAATTTATAAAGTATATACTGTCACTCCCAACTTGCAATAACTCTATTTGTGCAATAAAAAAGTTATAACACACTATTATTATGATTTAATATAGTAATTTAATTAATAAAATTATGTTTCTCCCTTATTTTGTCGGATTACAAGCTCCTCTTCTTTACATCTGAACGTGACCTAGGATCAAAAACGACGCTGTATTGTTTTTAGTTAATTGTTCGTTTCATATTGTTAAAATGGTTTGTTTATTACCATTGCAAACAAAAATTAAAAAAAAAAAAAAAAACAATTTGAAATGCAGAAATTGAAAAAAGAAAAACTTGAAGACAAAAATCTCTGAAAATAAAAACAGATCATTCGACAAATGGAAAAGCGAACAAAAATTACAACAACATACATAATTTCTTGCGAGAAAAAAACGGAACATTTTTTTTAAAGATAAGGAAAACATATTTAGATCACGATTAAAACCGGTGCTGAAAACAGAATTCTACGATTTCTTTTCCATCAGAAATGAGTTACACTTGTTCTTAAAGAAAAGGGCAACCATTTAAAGTTTAATTGCTTTCATTATTCGAAAGCAAAAGTTATAAACGATGAAGTGAGATCTGATAATAAATAAAGTTTTAAGTTTAAGACGAATAATAATATTTTACGATTAGAATAACTCTCGCGAAATGCTGTTGCCAGCTGTCACATAGAAAAGACTCATACAAAAATGAGTTTTCTGAGATCTGGCAAATGGCAGAGATGGCGGCACATCCAGTCAGTGAAAATACATTTCCTCCTTTCTTATCGGACGAAAAATATTTACCAGCGTTTTATAATGAAGCCGTATTTTTTATGACCTAATAAAAACACGTCATTTCCACAGAGATAAAATGTCAATGAGGTTTCATATTTTTCTGTTTTTCTAGCGGAATGACCTAAATACATATGCGAAAATCGTGATGGTATTTGCGCAGAAATTAAGAAAAAAAAAATTCCACGACTTTAAAATAGGAAAAAAAAAGAGTATTTCCTATTACTCGGATGATTTAGATTGCACATGTAACTTAGGAATTTTTGCTTCAAGGTGGTAATTCATTCAAAATATTTTTTAACGTATCTATTGGTATTCAAGAAAATGAAAAAGTTTAAATGCTTGTGAATTATAAGTTTACTTGAATAATAAATTACGAGGCTAATTTCAGTTTTTTAATTTACTGTTTATGCACCAAATATTATTACACTTCGTTTAATAGCAGCAAGTACGCTTTTTTAAAGTATTAGTCATTCGATTCGCATTAACGTACAGAAGTAAAAAAATATATTAATGATTATGTGGCGTTTTTAATATTATAAGTTTCTGAGAGTTTATTCTCAACGTCGGGAAAAAACATGTTAGAAAAACATACTGCTTGGAGCTCTTAAAAAAGAGATAATGCTGAAAGAACAATTATGCAACTATTATCTATTAGTCATTTATTAATTATTTGAATTTAAGGATAAATTTTATTTAAAGTTTCGAATTATTTTGATCGAATGATCTTATTTTTACCGTCGAATTTATTATTTGAAATTTTCCTACATGAAAGATTTTGGTACGTTAATACTTTCACGTTAAGAAAGCTTCGCGTTTTGGCTTCATCTGAATGTTTTTGCATCTAGAAGCTCCACTATTGCATGGAAAAAGGGATTCCAAGCAATCCCGAAACATATTTTTGTGCTTTCTTAACGTGAACATTTTGATTATAAAAAATTTTATTACAGTATAATTCGCACAAAATTAATTTATTATTTTGATACTTTATTTTATTTATTTATATATTATTAATGTTAATATTTTAATTTATGTTTATTATATAAACTAATGAATGATTTATTTAACAAACTATACATGATAAAACTATTCTCATCTATTTTACTTCTGAAAACTTTTGTTAACGGCTATCACAAGAATTTGGTACGTATTCAAAAACTTTACTAAAAATAATACTTTATGAGAAATAAAGTATGCCGATTCGTGTTAACACATGAGTCATTTGTAACAATGCATTATATAAAACGGAAAAAGAAAATACATTTTTGTCAGACATGACAATTTAATAACCTCAACACTATTAATCGATTTTTCCCGCATCTAATGCGATTAAAACTTTCTTTTTTGTTGCTTGAATAAGCCCGTACATCATACAATGTCTTCATTTCGCAAAATATTGTTAAGCATAATTCCTGCTCGCAGGTGGCACCTTGTTAATTATAGATCTAATTTTGGGGGATAATTTTTAAGCATAGTGTGATTTTGTGCTAGTTGAATTATAGACGATTAGAACTTTTTTTTTAAAAATATATCAACATCAATATTCAGCTAACCATTTTGTTCAAGAAAAGAATAATTTCTTCGGCTAAAATTCTTATATCCGGACAGAAAAAATTAGTAATTGTAATAATAATTTTTTTTTTGTAAAAGCACGCCACTCTGAAACTTGCTCCCAAATTTTTTGCATTTGTGATATTGCTTACAGAAATTAAAAATTTAGCAGAAACTCTTCATAATTAATATAAAAATAGTTACGGAATGTTCAATTAATTATTTTTTCCATTATCAGCCTTCATAAACAAACACAAAATTGCAGTATAGTTTAGCATTAAACAAATTAAAATACACTTTGCAGTTGAAATTTTAATTAATATATATATATCAATTAATGCTTATTTATTTTGAGAAAATCGCCCTGAAATCGTAATAATAATACTTTCAAACTATGTGTGAATATACTTGTAGATTTGATGAATATCCTTGTAGTATCATTTTTATTCTAATTCCTGAGGAAACTTCAAATGAAGGAAAGTTAAACGGATATCATATACATTAGTCTATGTCCCCATACTGATGAATAATGCAATTAAAATAATTATGCACAAACAAGTCCGGAAACAGTTGTAGTAACATAATTAAATAACTTATAAACATAATATTGGGGTGGTTTGAAACACTTATAAGTATTATTTTACTTTTCAATTAAATTGCTACTTGCATCTAAACAACTCAACACTAAATTGCGTAATTCAAAGCTCTAAAATAAATACATTTATCAAAAGGTGGTATTGTTTTCAATAATAAAACTTCCTCTCTCACGTCTCGTAGCAGACGGCATACTATTTCGATTAAACTGAGAAAGCGTTATAATATTTAACTACATAAAATACGTGAAATTCCGACGCTTGTGTTAAACATTAAAAGTTTCTCCAGCATTGACCCTTTTTATCTCGAAATATCAAAAAACCCTAGTTACGGAAGACATCCTTCTATTATGACAAAAAAAAAAAAACTTTTACATCCATGCTGTGTGCGGTTTTACCATATACGTGCACACTTCTGGTTCCCCGAATCGATCGAACTCAACAGATTGTAAATGATAACATTTCAGAGTAGTTTATTAATCATAACAGGATTTTTTTTCATGTATTGGCAATAATAGTCACACTCTTATCCTCTTTTATAATCTGCGTATTCATCATCTTAATTTTGCATTTCTGTTTTCTTCTAATCCCAGGCATATATCTTACTCAAGATACTACTGCAATTGCAACAAAAAGTATAAACAATTTAAAATGCTATTTAACTATTTTCGAACTGATAGAAATGTTTCTAAGCTTTATGCCAAAGTAATCGTATTTGTAATCTACTATAATGTGCAATTTGACAATTCAACCTGAATAGTTAGGCATAAAAAATCGTAAATCGGAATCACAACGGATTAACGAATCACGTAATTGTAATCGCAATAACCACGTCTATCTTACCATCATCAAGCCCATTCATCGTCGTAATTTCGTCTTAGTAATAGAACTTTTTATTATTATAAAGCAAGTGTTATTGTTTCGAATCAAACGCATTTTGTAATCATTCTAAATCGTTGCCAAAGTGCAACTTATTCTGATGCACTTTTGCTTCCGGTTTCGTAAAGAAATTTTTCAGAATTGAGCACTGATATTAAGAGAAATAAACGTTAACATTTCCTTGTCTACCTTTTAAAACGATGATCACGATGCAGATAGAACTTCAGTACACATGCAAATACGGAATGAAAATGAGTACCAAACGTTACAAACCACACTTCATCCCATTATCTTCCACAACATGTTTATATTTCGTTTAAGCGTAAAACGCAGTTTCAGTGTTAAAATTACACCACATATAATCCATGTGCGTGAAACTAACAAATTGTACAACCGAGACTTTAAATATTTTGTAAATCGAAAAACATCTTTGCAGGGCAATTAATCGCTCAATTGACTAAAAAACTATTACCTTGTAAAACGTATTCAATTTACGTTCAGATAATTTTCATAATAAATTTAAATCTTCATAACAATGAATAAAGATCTTCCTTAATTTTGCTTGAGTTCACGAAAACATGAATATTCTTTTATGGTTTGTTATAAGAAAAACATCCAATTAAACCAATAAAACGTAAGTTGCATCACAAAATTAACCCTAATCATTTACGAGTTCTAAACTATGCAGCTTCTTTCAAAAAATTATGTTTCATTCAGATATTAACGGATGATATATTTTTTGTAAATTTAACTATTTTAAATTGAATAAAAACGAAATTTTGTGTTGAGATGCAATTCAAATCACTCTCTGCGCAACATTTTGAACAAGATAAATGTACTCTTTTTGTTTTCTGTGCAAGTTTTAGTGAATTTCTTTTCAACATTGCTGAAATTAGAGTTAGAGTTATCTCAGCTGCTGTAAATTTATATCAGCTTTTCTCAAAAAAAAAAAAAAAAAAAAACGTTAGTATAAAATACAGTGTAAATAAAGTAGACGTTTTAGAAAACTTCAAATAAATTTTTTTGTTTGTACAGCGGTACAGGAAGAAAAATGACAGCGATGTAGGAAAGTTTTTCCTCACTTAAGTAAACAAAATAAGTCAGAGAAAATAAAGTTATATATTTCTGTTTTATTTAAAAATTCAATATGATTTACCGTATGTTCACCTGCTTAAGTTTGTTGCAGCTTTACTACTACATTTCTTTTGCTCTAAATGCTTAAAAAAAATCAATCGGTGATAAATTTCTTTGGGCGAAAATTCTAAATTACGTTAACAAATTACATGTATGACTGAATAACGTTTCAAAAACATTTTATTTCAAGAGCTTCTAGAAACTTTCATGTTTGTGATCATTTAATTGATAACTAATTAATTAATTAATTTATTTTATTTATTATATATATATCTATATATAAATATTATTTTATATATATATATTTCTGAGAAAACTAAAAATAAAGTTTTGCGTTCTTTATTAAAAAAGTTAAGACTAGCCGCTTCAAAAGTTTTATTTAGTTCATATAAACTAAATACTAAAGTACGAACGAACCTGCTCCGACGCCTGAAATCTCAATACTATTGACAGAACAAGTACAAAATCTTTGTATAATTATTGTCTAACAAATTTGTATTTGTCAGTCAATAATTATGGACACATGGGACATTGCAGCGAATACCAGTTAATGACATGCAAATTAATTGGATTTTATAAACCCCAAGATTTTTATATCGTCTTATATTTTTATTAGCATTCCTTGCTGATCAGTTACAGCAGATTCATAGAACCCTGGTAAAAAAAGTTGTAGAAGTGGACGCCATCCTCTTCGAAGATATGTAAAAATAGTGACTACAATTCGAGTCTAGCAGCTACAGTTGATTTCACTAAATGGCATATTCGAAAAAAAATCATATGTTTAAAAGTTTGAAAAACAATTTAGTGAGAAACAAATTCGATTGTAACAATGCTTACTTAGGACACTTATGTAGATAAAACACAAGAGTAACGAAATTCCCTGATTGAGGCTCATTTAGAAATCATCCATTATTTAGGCCTTTAAGAAAAAACTATAAGTTACTGATGAGTGGCAACAAGTGTTGGAAAGGCCAAAAGAATTGAATTTATTGTAAGGAATAAATACATTATTTTGGGGGAGGAGACTACAAAAATTTGACCTGGTGTTTTCAAGTACAGTTTTAAGTATTGTAATTTTTATAAATAGTAATAACAATAATAACTTGTGTTTTAGTCTTTATTACTGTCGCAACTGCAGAAGTAATGAAACTTTCTTTAATTATTTTAATGTGGGCGTTGCGCAGTACGATATTCTTAAGAGAAAACTCATCACAGCACAAGATGTAATTAATTAATTTTCATATTTTGATTAATTGCAGCAGGAGTTTCAACCATAAGTTTAATAGTGCTTGAAGTGCTTGAAGTGTGCAGCATCATTTATTATATTTAATTATATAAATGTCACTGAAAAGAAACCCGGACATCCTACACAGATTTTTACTAAAACGAATATGGCAGTCCTTCAAAAAAAAAAAAAATAAGTAAAATTAAAAGGAAAGTAAAAAACACCATCTTCCCATGTTCTCATGAACAAGTTACAGTTGTTAAGGAGAATTTATTTTTTCCAAAAGGTTAAAATACACATTTCAAAATGTGTTAATAAATAACATAACCCATCAGACAATTCTTTTTAAACGACGCGTAACTGTACAAATCCCAAAGAACTCCCCTGCTGCAGCCCAAAAAAAAAAAGTTAATTCACCACAATAAATCAGGTCTAAAGGAGTCCATAAAAAATTATGAATGAACAGTCCTACAGAAGTGATGAATCCATACAGAGAAAACAAAATGGAAGTAGGGGATGTTATACGTTTCAGTGACTCACCCCTTGTTCTATTTTGTTCCAAGGGCGAGAATATGGGAAAGGGGGAGGGGAGATATTTAATGCACCAACCTTCTAATACAAGTAGTCTTTCCCTATCTTTACAGTTTCTAATCACCATTCATTCTGAATCCCCTGACAATAATGTGAGGGGGGAGGTTGGTACTCAACGTATTTTTTATGGGTTGGATGATGTCATTTGTCAATTTCTATATTAATAAGGGAGTTTAGTGGTTCTTTTTTTGTTCTTTCTGTGCATGACTCGATGTTAAAAACAGGAGAAGTTACCGGGACACTTAAAAATTAGATGCGTTTTTTGTTGAATGCTCAGTTTTGCAAATATTTGTAATCGGATGATGTATCCGGGAGAGGGGACCTACTAACCATGCATTCAATTTTCTAAATGTCTATAGAAGCAATGACTCAGATTTACTCTTTTTGGAAATACGTTCCCGTAAGACTTGAAATACATTTCCATGACACAATATACCCCACAAATATATGCGAACATCAATTCTTTTCCAGGTGTTGAGATCTTTTGAGATATAAATTATTGTATATTTGTACAAATGATCGTATTATTCGAAAAAAAAATTGCATCAATTATGACTTTATTTATTTTTTTTGTATATATTATGTAAATTAAACAGATTTCATTGTTTATGCACATGAGTTTGATGTTTTGACGATAAATAAAATTACTAGACTTGAAATTGAAAACTGAAGCAACATCAAGTCGTGGATCAAAAGCACGATGTAGTACCTAGTGTTATATGATATTATAAGAGCGCGCAATTCGTGTTTGCTTTGTCTATATGACTTCGATATCAAAGATATTGTCGGTCCTTATAAGCTATTTGCAAGAAATATCTCACTTGATTTTCTTATTATCATATCTGTGGTTTCGTTAGCTCTTAGACTATCTGCATAAAAAATCTTGGATGAATATTTTAGGATTCATTTTCACTTTCTCCCCCCAGACGCTGAAAAGGATATATTTTTATTTTACTCAACTGTAATGCTTCGGGAAAAAAAGTATGTTTTGCTCATGCATCGATTATACATTTTTTTAAAGGTGGCATATGGTACGGACTCAGACAAATAGTTGGAAAGCTTCTCGAAAACAAACCAATCACTTTCACCCGTCGTGACAACAAGCTCAGTTGAGAAGCATTGCATAAGGTGTGTGACGTAACGTCTAACGTCGCCTGGTCTGCAGGTGCCCTAAATCAAATGCAACTATGTCGCTGCGATGTGTGATCACCTGAAAAGAAGAAGCCGCGAATGTTGAGCTGAAGAAACACATTAGGCAGCCATAGAGAGCAATTGGACACGTAATTTCGTGGCCACGTGGGGTGCTGTATTGGTTTAGGCGTCGTTTGACGATTTTTTAAATGGCAAGGAGGAATCTCAGGAAGAATTTTATCTCACTCGGAAAATTACGTTCTTTATTATTACTCATCTCTGTAACGCTATTAATAGTTTATGGTAAACGAAATTAAGATTTCACCTGCACCAATAGTTTGTTAATAAATTGGTTATTAGAATATTAATAGTAACTCATATTAACATTTGAAAACACGCGCATAACATTAATTTGATTCTATGTGGGGTAAATAATGCAAACTGCAGCCATACTGTCTATATCATCGAGGCCTTCACAGACTACCCCACAGTAGAAGGGGGTGCGACTGCAGCGCTATCCTCCTCGAACTTCCCACACACTTTCTGACAAACTGACAACCAGCACCAGCCATAAGGGGCTGGGCTGGCAGAGCTTTGCCGACCTGCTTTACAGACCCGGGGCAATAGTCATGCTACAAAGTATGCCTTACGTCACCCGGATCGGATGTTGCTATTTTAGTCGCCTCTTACGACACGCAAAACTACGTCGGCGCTATTCTACGTCTGCCACCGCACGGCGATTCTATGTGGGGAAACGTCTGTAGTTGTGGATCAAAGTACAGTAAAACCTGTAAAGTTGACCACCTTTGTAAGCTGATAACCTGTCTAAGTTGACCACTTTTGTCAAGAACGGAATTAGCCCTATATTATATCATGTAGGGAAACCTTTGTAACTTGACCACCTGTCTATATTGACCATTTATGTAAGCCAAATTTGACGATATTATATTTGGAACAAAAATCTTACGTACTTTATAGCTTTAAAGTTGCCTTCAAATCGGGAAGAACAGACAAAATCTTCGTCACTCAGACTTTGTACCCGATGGTTTCAAGGTTGTAACTTTGAACAAACAGCGCAAGGGCTAAACCTAAGTGACGGGGTTTTTGTACTTGTTGTCCTTGGTCTGAAGGCAGCAATTATAAGTTACGAAGGAAGTCAATATTTTAAATTTCAATGATAAAAATTAAGACGCCCAAAAATAAAAACATCATTTTAAAAACAGGCAAAGACAAATTCAATCCATGTCAAAATTATTTTTTAAAAAATGAAAATCAAATTAAATCCGAGGAAAAATGCGCAAGTCTTCAAAGAGACACTGAAATTAAGCCAAACAAGCCGATAAATATTTAGTAGAAATGACCAAAAACATTAAGCAATGCCGGTAATGAAGAGCGAAAAACCTAGGTTATTTGTCAAATCTATATCAGATAAGCGCTCCAGATTGCGTTTAATTATACCAATGCATTAATAGTTCAAACGTAAAAAATAAACAAATAGCACTAAAAATTGCAGGCAAGACTCACAAAGAACCTCTTTTTCAATGCAAAAGAAGTCAGCTTATTGCTGAAAAGACGTCTGATAGAGGGCACCGAAGTCTGATCAATTCATCAGCCATAAGTTCATCTTTATTGCATTAAAAAAGGGGTTTTGTTGACGAGAAACACAGTAACACGTGTCATTGCTATTTGTGTATTTTTACTTTTTTTTTTTTTGAGACTTTAAATGTATCACACAACCGGCAAGCATTTCCTTTTTATAGAGATGTGTGTCTAGCTTTTGTGAATGAAGATCGTAGCAGTAGTCACACTGGTTGTTTGGCATTAAATTGCTTTCAAAAAGAAGGGTATCAATAATGTTATTGCTGCAAATAAAACAAATTTATAAAATTTCACTAAAAACTTTCTCAACGTTTTCATTACCCTAAAAATGATTTTTCATTTAGACATACATCAACTGAGATCATTTCCCGTTTAAAAATGGTCAAAATTCAAAATCCATCATTTATAGCTGAAAAATTAAAGAATCCGACATTGCGTTGGGTGTGTTTCTCCCTACTTCCAAATAAAGAAATTCATCAAAAAGTTAAGAAATGTTGGCACAGCTCCACTGTATCCGAATGTAGCTACTACATGTACATCGCGTTCTTATTTTCTATAAACACCGTATTTGTTTGATTAATAGTTCTTTTAAAAAACGTCATTCGATAGAGCAAATTCTGTTCTCCTATTGGTTGACACGTGATTCATCATTTTCTATTTCGCCAAATTATCTCCATTCCTTCCTCCCCCCTTCATATTTCCCCCGCTCATCTTATTCCAGTTAAACGATTTTCGATTCAGCGCCATCTAGCGAGTGAGGCTAAGGACATGTGATATTGAATGATGAAGATGAAATAAACTGGAAAATAAATCTAAAAAGTACGAAGTTTAAAATTATCGATGAAACTTTTTGTTCAATCCAATAATTAAAAGTATGTTTAAAAGCGCACAGTAAGACACCGTTTTATATGCTAGTTGGATTTCTGTTTGAACATATGTGCATCGTTTTATCGTAGTATTCGTTTGGTTTCTTGCTTCGAAAATTTAAAAACACCCGTAAACTATCGAGCATATATTATATCATTATTATTCCATTCATATTTTAGTTTAGATATTTCATTTAATACTGGAATGTTTCCTTCGTATATTTTTGAACACATCTTACAGTTGCAAGTCATCACGAATTGAACTATTTTCTTTGCGTTAAAAATTTTCCTACATATTTTTGTTAAAACCTTTTAGATTCATGAATCACTTTAGTTTTTGCTAATTTTTTGTATAATAATACCTTATTCTCTACTCTTCAGTAATACCTTGATATCTATACATTTTGAATGTTGAACTCCCTTTCGCTCATACATCTCCAATGCATACATTCATTATGTTAATTAATTAATTAATTTTTTTATTAGTTTGGTTGTAACCCAAACGATCGGCCATCTTGTGCACTTATATTTCGCTGGGATGCGAATCCTTATGTCATGATTGGAGGAACTGCTATTCTAATTAGTACTATACATCGGGGCTCTTAACAGCTTTCGAAAAAGGAGCCTTCGGCAACTTCTTTCTATTTGGGTTTATTAATGCTTTATGTACAATTGCAACAATGTATTAAATACGAATTTAATATTTATCATTTTGGAGCTAAGTCAACACAGAAATAAAACTTTTATTTTCGTAAACTTTTCTTTAAATTTTAAAGTTTTCTGCTTTTAATTTTGCTTTGATACCTGTGATCCTGAACTCTTGCTTAGATGTCTCGTCACACCAATAAATAAAACTGCAGATTTCATTTTCAGCAAAAAGAAAGATGTTTTAGGGAGTCAACAGATGTTTAAAGGAGACATTTAGTTGCAATCTTATTGCAACTTTGTGTCTCTCAACATGCGCGTTTAACAAAAGCTTAAGATTTTAACCATATTCTGTCAATACTGGCCGAATCTTAGATCAAATAATAATGAAATACCCGTGATATGCTCTGTGGCATTTGCTTATATAGTTTACATCAACGATACTCACTTTACGGTGCGTTTTGTGAATAGCCCATTGAAAAAAGTCAAAAAGCTTGCTATATTAATCAAGATGACAACATATTATTCCACAATCCTATTAAATCCACAAATTTAGAGATATTTTATCTTCATTAATTTCCAGATATTTTAATTATTTATTTATTATTATATTGCTGGCTTTGGTTTATCTTTTGCTTATTGGAGTTTCGACTGAACAGTCAAAATTTCTACATCTCGATCGAAACTCCCAACCGATCAATTTTCAGAATCAGCAAACCCCTTTGCGAATTATTATTAATCTTCTAAACGCTATCCATTCCTCTACAAGATCTCCACAAATAACTTTGCCACCAATTCTAAACAACAGACCACAGGAAATGCAAACATTCCATTTTGCAAAATGCCATTTTACCCCATGAATTCATTTCGAAACACGCGTTTTCCCAACCCTGGTTCAATACAAAGGAACACCGTTTACATCAGCAATAAATTTTCTGCCATTTTCGATGTACTCGTAACTTGGAAAGGGGAATTGAAATATTCATGTGGATACGCAGAAAAGGACCGCGTTACGCATTCCATCTCCGAACGGCCTCGCACTGGTTATGGATTGTTCCATTTTTGTTCTTTCGGCAGGGAGGTAGCATTATTCCGCTAATGATTATTTGCCGGTAAAATAATCGCTTTGGTTTTCTCGAAGACGAGGATAGAAGCATTTGCACAAAAGAATGAAAGAGAAACTGAAACAAACTCAAGAGACGAAATTGGAAAATGATCAAAACTTTTGTCAATCAATACATCAAAGCCATTTAATTTGCAAGGAAATGGTTAGCAATTTTCAAAAATATCCTAATAACCATGCAAACAAAGGGCAAATTTCAAAAACTTGCGACGACAAGAGTCAAAATATAAACAATTTAAAGATATTTAATAAAAACAACAAAATTATGAAACACAAAAAATAATCAAATAGATATAAAACAAATTCAAAATAGTTTAAACTGTATTTGAAATGCAATTTTCAGAATCTTTTTTTGGTGTGGTAACTTTTTACATCGCTCAACAAAACGTTAAAGTTACGAGAATTTACCATTATAGCTCCAGGAAATATGATAAGAAGATAGATTGAAGGATGACTTAAGTGAAAAGAAAAAAGAAAAAAACCACTTATCCTCTTGATGGAATTTTAAAATACTTTTAAAAGCTTTCTTGTCGAAACAGAAACATCATTGTAACAAACAAATCATCTACTCCAATTGACAGTAAATGTGAAATACACGACCTATTAGTCAATACGATAACAAATTACATCAACAGGAAATAGATATGACAGCAATGGTAGATCGCAATGGAGGAAAAAAAAAAGCGCTACAACAACGCTGGAAAGATTGACCGCTGTCGAAACAACTCTTCACTTCAGTCCAGATGTCAGTCAAATGCATTTCAAACCAATTCCAGGCAACGGCTTTGCGTCACAAAAAAGTTCCACATCCTATGGTGTTATTGCACGCGACTACAAATTGAATCAAATTACGGATAAGTTAATGGAAGTACAGAGTGTTAAGCATCCCGGTGACCTTGGGAAGAAAATTTTAAATGGACAAGTAATTGCTGGTTCAAGTGTTACTATTGTTCGTCCCTATTTTCGTGTTATTCGACCATTCGTTAAATGGTCCTTTTCTTCTGTTCTTTGTCTTTTAAATCACTTTCTTTTATACTATGCACCAACTTGAGCAGAAGTTGAAAGTTTCGTAACATTTCTTGACAACGTATAGAGTATACCTTTGCGTTTACAGTTTCTTTTTAAAACGTTTTACTGATTGTAGATTCTAATAAATTTTTAATTAAGTTTATCTCCAAAGAAATTCATATGAAGTTGAAGATTAAAATAGGATAACATTATTTTTGATCATTAAAAACAGTTATGGGAAGATGGAATAAAGTAAATTCTAAAATTATGCAATTATTTTCATTTCCTATTTACAATATTTCGTTTAAGTTTTAAAAAAACAAAAATTTTTGCTCAGACTTCAAAATAAAATAAAAATTTTAGGCTTATTTGATTTTTTAAATAAAGCACATTTTAAAGAAAATATGAAGATCTGTATTTTAATTCAAATTTTTAAAATAATTTTGTATTAACTCAATGGCAATATTACGAGTAACTTTTAAATAAAGTGAAATTCTTGAAGAAAAATATTAGAATGAATGTTATCTGAAGCTTGCCATTGATTGTTAAGCAAAGTTTGCATTATGTCATCTGATGTGCCAAGATTCTAACAGTCATTTTCACAGTTTTCTTTTCTTTATAGAATATACACATCATATTTGCAAAAAAAAAAAAAAGAAATTAAACCGATTATCAACTATGGACTTCTTAACCTTCATTCCTTTTCCTTTTGTTCATTTCGAATTATCCTATAGCTAAATAGTTGGGATATAACTAGATCCTTCCAGAACTAATAATTCCCTTTACTAATAATTCCATGTAACCATGTACGCGTCCATGTAACCATGTACGCGTACATGGTTACATGATGAACTTTCGGTATCAGTACAAACTGTTACATAATCAAAGTATTGTGTTAAATTTATTAAAGATTGATAATTCAGACTTGAAATGGTTCTAAACTGATGCAGATTAACTCATTCATTAGAATGAACTCATTTTGTACGAAAACTAAAAAATTACATAAAGTATTCGCGATATAATCTTTCAAGGCAATGTTTGCTTATATCTAAACTCATAATTAGCGATATGAATTGCAGTTATTTTCTCTCTCTCACCCTAAATTTCCCTCGATGATTAATAAGAAACGCACAACAAAGAACTTAAATGGTGGCGAACAACAAAAAAAAAAACCTGGCTTCTGTTCACATATGTTATCTCATTCGATATGTGAACCAATCAAAAATACAGAATATTTTCGTTGAGGTTGAAAATAAGATAACATCGAATACGAAGATCCCAGTTTTGTTTTCATAAAAGAAAATACGACGAGGAATATTGACGCATGGCATCACCTAAAAATTGAAAAGAAAAATATATATTCATGAATTATGCGTCCTTATGTATTTTCAAAAAAAAAAAAAGTTTCCACTTGCTTTTGATATAAATTGTACACGAGCTTGTTTCGTCTTGATGTAGCATTTGCATCATACAATTGCCCATAAAAATATATAAATATAAAAAAAAAAAAAAAAAAAAACTATGTTTCTCCTCCCAATTTTCAGTTACAATGCAGGAATTTCTTATTTTTCAATTCCCCACTTCAATAGAAGTTATTGTTTTATATGCATGTATGTATAATCTGTTATTCCTGGTTACGGTTCCTTTACATTTTGTTTTATTCAGATATACATCCCAAAAGAAATTTTTATCATTCAAATAGAATGATTGAAAGGAATAAGAAAATATACATTGAAAAGTTAAAATAAAGATGTAAATTTACGTAGAAGAATTTTTCATATATGTCTTTTATTTTTCCTTCTTCAAAGAGATGCGAAATAAAATAGATGCTCGAAAATATCAATTTTTTGGAAGAAAAAAAAAAAAGAAAGAAAAGAGGAATGTATGCATATTTTTATAACAAATTCTTAGATAAATGACAAGATATTTCCTTGTTTTTAGTCTTTATTTACTTCTCTATCTCTATCTGTACTAATAATAAAGCAGTAAGTATGTGTGTGTGTCTGTCTGTGTACGGCGTAGGGCCCAGACCGTCCAGCGGATTTTCATGAAATTTGGCACGAAATTAGTTTGGAACATGGGGGTGTGCACCTCGGAGAGTTTTTCCTGAAATTCGAATTTGTTCTTCTTTTATTCCAATTTATAGCCGAAAGTTTCATAAAATAGTCATTTTCTATAGGAAGGAATTATCGCATCGTATCGAGCTTGATACCGTTGAAAAGCACGTGAAAAACTACCCCGGACAGAATTTCGCTCTACGTGCGAAAATTCGAAGCCTCTAAATTAACTAGAAAAGAAGTTATAAGCATTTTTCTCTGCAGTTCAAAATTATTTTTTCACGGTAATTAACTTTAATTTTACTTGTTGCCATGCCGACTGACTATTGATCCTTTTTAGCCTACTTTCCCGTAAAAGTAAAAAAAAATAATAATAAAGCATGAAAGAAGGCTTAATGTATCGTGAAAATATCGTTAAAAATCAAGAAAAGTCAAAAATAAGTGAAGTAATTAAATAAAGATTGAAAAACAAAAAATTTGAAAGTAGGGTATTGAGATGGGGAAAAAGTGTGTCTGTCGGTCTGTCGGTCTGTCTGTCTGTCTGTCTGTCTGTCGGTCTGTCTGTCGGTCTGTCTGTCTGTCTGTCGGTCTGTCGGTCTGTCCCCCCCTAATAACTTTTGAACGAATTGTCCGATTGGAAAAATTCTTTTTGCATTCGAAAGATCTCGGCGAGGACATCTCATTTCTATATTTTACTTTTTGATTTGAACAATTTTTTGTTCAATTTTGAAAAGTTCAAAAAATTTTAACATTAGCGCCTATGGACAAAATTGAAGCAAATTCTGTAAACTCTGGGCACAAGAGCCAAGTTCCTATTGAAAGGAGTTCTCGGCGTGAAATATTGATTTGAACAGTTTTTGTTCATTTTTGAACAGTTCAAAAAATTAACACAGAGCTTACGGGGAAATTTCAACCCTATATAAATCCTGATCTAACGGACTGATTTGCTTGGAACAAACTTTATCGGAAAGCTCTTATAACGTAGAACATGTAGAAATAGAAAGTTTATCCAGAACTTACGAGCCTATTTTGCTATGAAATTTTTTGATCGGGATTTTCAAGGATATTTCTCAGTGACTCAATGAGTGAAATAATGAATGAATGAATCAATGAAAGAGTGAAAGAATAAATCAATGAATAAATGAATGAGGAAAAGAATGAATGAATAAATTATTGAATAAATGAAAATATAAATAAATGAGTGAATAAATACATGACTGCGTAAATGAATGAATAAACACTTGAATGAGGTAACGAATGAATGAATAAATGCATGGCTGAATAAATGAAAGAATGAATGAGTGAGTGAATGAATATGTATTATCCGTTGAAAAAGGTATATTTTCAATAATTAGAACTAAAGATAAATAAGAAAGAGAGAGAAAGAGATAGCTAGATTATAAATTTGAATTTGGTGTATACGGGAAAGTAGGCTCGTATAGTTCCAGACGGAACTTCTTGTTTCTTTTAACGAATTAAAATTTATTGCTTGCGGTTTTTAGCATTTTGAGAAGCAGCCGATTTTTAATTAATTTATTTCTTTTTTTGGATTTTGATTATTATTTTTTTAAAACGAATTAAAATTTATTTCCTGCGTCCCACAGGTGATTGATAGCTTTGTTTTGATTTCCTTATTTTGACATGTATTTTACGGGACTATTTTCCATACTGCACAGGGGTTTTTAAAAGAAATGTTATCCTTTATAGCGATGTTTGTTATTCCAGCTTATTATTAATATTTATACTTTCATTTATTTACTTTTTTTTCCCCAGTGAATTAGCACATATGTTATTTTCCTATTTGAGCTCGGATGAAAGGTTTATTCCGCTTTCAAATCTTTGCTTGCTGCTGTTTGTTTCTGCAGGCTACAAAATTTCGTCTTTCTGTTTTAAGCCGGGTCCAGAGGCTACGTTTTGCACAACCTTTTTTCTGCGCAGTTCAACACATTGCAGATAAAACGTTGCGTGTAGATTGGAAAAGTGCGCAGTTTTGAGTCCGGTGCGAAGACTGTGCAGTTGCAGCGATAACTCAGCTAGAAAGCATATGTCTTTGAACTGTGCAGACAAATCGGCACATGTAGACGGTAGCACCCCTTTCCGATTCATTTTGTTTCTCAGTTTCAGTTCGTCAGGCGACAATGGCCGACTTTCGGCAATGTTCTCGGGAGTTTCTCACAAAATTTATTGCATTATGCGAAAGTTTCCCACGCGTTTGGCGTGTAACATCCAAGGAGTATAGTGACAAGGATAAAAATGGGGAGGCTTATGAGAGTTTAGTGGAAAAAATCAAAGACATTGATGCAACCGCAAACAGAGAAACATTTGTAAATAATTAATTCTTTGAGAAGTGTTTACCGGAAATAATTGGCAAAAGTTAATAACTCGATTCGATCTGGGGTTGGAGACGAAATTTACAAGCCATCTCTCTGGTACTTTGATTTGTTACATTTCCTAAATGATCAGGAGACACCAAGGCAGTCTAGGAATACCATGGATGAAAATAAAGAGATTGCAGTTGTCGAACCACCAGAACAGGCAACAAAAAAATATTTATTTTATGTAATCATTTGACCACTTTGAACGCCGGGTTCTTCTGAGACGTTCCAGTCTTTTTTTTTTAACATGACACCATGTCATAATTGACCAGAGTAGTACCTCCTTCATGACGATATCGCACAAAACTGAGTGAAATATACAGATATCTCTGCACTATGTAGACGCATAAAAAACTGCAACGTTTTCATTTAGTCTTAAGACTGCGCAGACAAAAGGTTGTACAAAACGTAGCGTCTGGACCCGGCTTTGTCAATAAATAATAGATAAAAATTATTTGTACTAAAAATTTATTAATTAAAACTATTCTAATTTATTATAATCTTCTTTTTTGTGTGGGTACTTGAACAAAACAAACAAAATGCGTTTTTTTTTTCTCAAATATTTTCTTTTTTGTTTTATTTCGTTTCTTTCTTTCCTTTTTCCTTTTTTATTGTGTGTTTTGTAAAAAAAAATGCTTAAATGTGTAGGATCTCCGGCTGATTGCCGTGGACATCTAATCTTTAATTATATGGAATGCTATACATTTTAATAAAATAACATAATTTACACCTAAAAAAGTTATCACTATATACACAATGGCAAACCGACTGGTCTTTTCATTTTTTAACACGGGCATAGCCGTGTGGGTCCCGGCTAGTATCTATTAAAATCAGTGTTATTAAAGATGTTCTAGTTTTCGTTAACAATTGTACAGTCCATTTTTTTTTACCATGCAGTCTTATACGAATTTCTAAGTTAGTGTGTCTGACTTCATTCTTTCATCATTTTCAAAAGTTCAAAATCATCGGGCATGTTTCACCGTGTTTCTGATAAGCTGTGGTACACAATCACAACATATAATCGAGTTTGGGAGTTCATTTCATCTGATAACGCAATAACTCGATTTCGCCAAAAACATTGCAGTTACGACTTTTGTGCTTAGCACGTAAATAATGCATTTGAGGATTTCAATTTGTGACTGAATTTTCTATCTTTCTCGTGCAGTAAAAAGTCACGAAATATGCATGAGTATGAAAGTGAAATTTTAATAGGAATGATATTTTAAGAAATTTGAAAACTATTATTTTATGAAATTATATTATTTAGATATTCCTATAAATGCAGATATTAAACACTCTTGTAGTAGGGACTGAACAGACATGTACGCATTACTCACTTGTGAAATAAAGTGGAGCGTTTTTAAACCAACAGTTATTCCGCGCTGTTTCAAATAACGAGTCCGAATGAAGTGAGAGATTTCAGAAATAGGTGGGAAATTCATACCGAGAGCTTTCTAACATTATAAATCAACAACCAGCTTTTCCTTTATCTCTATTTCGACATTACAAGAAGAAAGTTGTTAAATGTGCTTTTTAATTCTATGCTTTAACTTCACATAGACAAACAGAAAGCCAACATATAAATTTCTTCATTTATTAAGACCATAGAACGACTGAACGTAATAATAAAACATTAACAGAAGAAATAGGAACAAAAAGAGAAAGGGGACAAAATGAAAAAGAATTTTCTTGTGGTACGTTTTCTTAACTTTATCCTCATTAAGTATTTTCGTAATTAAACGACGGAGTAAAGAGTTGAAAAAAAATATTTACTAAGCAATTAACGTATTGTAACTTGTTCAGCTTAATAGACGCAAAGTAATCTCCCATTAAAAATGGCGCTGAAAAAAAGAATAAAAGCGTGAGTGCGTCTTAGCCATTAGCAGATTTTCGTTTTCCCTCCGAAAAATTAAAAGCAGACGATAAAAAAAAAAAGTCTTTATGCTTGTTGCTCTGATAAAACGTTCTACTTTGTAAAAAAGAGGAACATTTAAAAATCCCCCAAAATAAATCGGAATCATTTCGTTTTAATTCTTTATGAGGTGAAATTTTTCCCCATTAGATTTTTTTTTCTGCCCCAAATTGTATAACACAGTTTTTTTAGGGTCAATTAAAACCGCGTTAATTTTCGACATTTTACCATTAAAGCTTTTCAAAAGATCATAATACGCAATCAGGGGTTTTGTTTCATTTAGGATTTAAGCTTATAATTACTCGCAAATAATTATTATTCTTTCATTTTTTTTCTTTCGCCATTTTTCTTTCCAAGTCCTTTTCTTTTGAAACTTTCCACCGTTGTTGCAGGCGCTGTTTAATTCTGTAAATGATTAATGCGTGTTTTGTTTGCTTCTTTTTTCAGCTTAATTTTCCATTATTTATGCATGATCTTAGCAAAGTTAATAAAAGATAGTAGCAGCGTACCCCTTCTTTGTGATACATACTTCATTAATTATTGCTTCATAAAATCCGATGCGAAAATCTTTTATAAGCCATTTTTATCTCGTCTCCGTAAATTCAAAAATGCCAAGCACAAAGATTACGGTCTAAAATTTAATTAAAAACAAATCTTTTGTGTACCGATTTCGAAATACGGTTATTATGCCCAAATATGACCGTATTTGGAAGTTTTTTTTCATCCGTTCTCGCAAACTAATACTTTAAATCAGTAGGCGAGCTGAAAATCTTATCAGATTTTCATTTAATTTGATCTGAAAAGAATGAAGGGCGGGAAGAAAAAAAAAAACGAAATTTCAAAAACGCTGCTTTTCTCACAACGTAATAAATACATTTTAATGAAGAGGATTCCAAATTCATACTTAATAAAGATTTTATTAAAAATTCTTTTGAATTTAGAGTTGGCAACAATTTTATGAAAGCATGTTTGTTTAGTACAATGGGTTGTTTACTTTTTTGCTTCCAGAAATAGGAAAGAATATGACATAAACAAGTCTTTTAATGTTGTATCTTGAATTAGATTTAATTCTGTTTTCTTTAATTAGAATGTCAGAGAAGCAAATAAGATTATAATGGAAGAAAAAGCTCTACTCGCCTATTTTGAAATACATTAGAAAATGTCATTATGGAAGAGTGTAATTAAATTTTGATTTTTAATCACTAAGCAGCCGCTTTGCAGTTGGATTATGAGACAAATAATTAGGAATTTTCAACTTTAAGCGAAGACGGAGATATTTGCTTAGGATTTTTTATTTTTAAATTTAGCTGGAAGCATTTTTATGTGAACAAAATACTTCAACTCGTAAAGGTTGTTTTGCATAAAAAGAAAAGTGGAAAGCGTTGCAAAATTTCATTCTTAATTAATCTTTGTTTGTAAGCGCAAATGGGGTAGAAGTATTATGAATTTCAAAATGTTTGAATTATGCTGAAGTTAGACCGAGACAAGAAAAAATTAAAACACGTACTTAGAATACCATAAGGATTGAAGGCAATTGAGGCGGGTTTGTCCTTCGTTCATATTTTTACTCACCGAGAAATAAGTTATTAACTTTTACTTTAATTACTTAGTGGAATTAGAATCTTTATGTAAAGTATAATTTAAAATTTGAGCTGAAAGCACAATATTTCCACATTGAAAGATACTCATTTATTTCTAAAAATAATCCACTTCGTACACGAACATTACGAATAATAGGCTTAAGTTACATACAAAAAAAATTTAAATACATTTGTTTTTATGAAAGAATATATGTCCAATTAGTAAAAGCATTACAAAATAGTCATTTATGTTAAATACTCTGAGCTAGTAAAGCATTTTTTCCCTCTGCTACCTCAACTCATCCAATCATGGTTTTCTAAGTGAAAATAATTTTTGATGATGGTATTACTGACATCCAATAAGTAAGCAAAAGGGCGTGATTATTAAATTATGCAGAGCCAATGATTCGCACAGAAAATTTGTGACTGAGATTACGTCAGTAATGATTAATTTACTATATTCATAACTTTGCATGAATTATTTTGTGGTATTAATTATTATTTTTTTCTTTTAACGCTCCCGAATTCGGTGTTTGTTTGAGAGAACGCAAAATGAGAAGGCACACAAATCTTTTTATTAAAGTCTCAAATTTGTGCTGAAGAGTTTATTTAACAACTTATTTCATTTCCAGAAGATCGATTAACAGTTTTTTTTCTGCCCACAGCCAGACTTTATATTCAAACCCGCTAGAATTGTTATATATTTAAGAATAAACGTAATATGTCCTTTTGGTTTCACACTTCTTCTTATAATACAGCTATATTCTTATTAGAAAACACATTTCAGTAAGAATTTTTTAAATAACGTATTAAGAGAATATACATTTTTTTGTTAAATATTCGTCCATTTTGTGGAATGAAATAAATTCGCATGCTTTAGCGCCATAACTTTTTACATAAATGGGAGGATAAAAACATGACTGGGGATAATAATAAATATAATAATATTAACTATAATAATTATAAGAGTAATGAAGAAAGAAACAAAAGAAACTATACCAATAAGCCCTTTCGTACATGTATGGAGGCAATACTCATTGATTTGCATTTTGATGCGTTATTTATTTATTTTTTTAAAGTCAATAAAGAAGAAAAATCGATTTTTTTTTTTTTTTTTGAATTTTTATGGAAACAAGATTCCCGAAGAGTAAAAAGAATCAAACAACACGAAATGGAAAACTTAGGCGACACAACACTAGAAAGAAGGCGAAAATAGTGAAATTCATTCTATATATCGCGGGGAATATTCCAAAGGCCCCAGAAAAGAAGAGAGATTGATGGGAAAGATGGAGAAGGAACTTATGAATACAAAATGAGTGCTGGGAATGCTAAGAGCCATTCCAATTCCATTACTTTCTTTTTCATCTTTTTCTCGCAATAAATGCTTTGATTCTAAAATATTTCTCGAACAACATGGGTAGTATGCTTTAAAGTACTCATAGTACTAATTCGATTTTCAGCATAACATTGATGAGTATGTATGGGTAAAGAGGTTTGATAAGATTTTATAAGGATTGATACACAGAGTGTCAAAGAATTTTTAAGACTAGGTTTATAAAATAAAATAAAAACTAGTCATTATATTTTTAAAAGTATTTTTATTTGAAATAAGCCTTTTCTGCTTCAATACATTTGTTACAGCGGTTTAACAACGATGCGGATGCCTGCTCCAGCTCACATTGTGGGACTGCCTCCAAAGCTCGCGTCGAAGATGTTTGTATACACAATGTGTCAAATAATTTTTAAGACCACAGCTGGAACTAAGCTTACAGTAGCGCTATTTGTGTTATCGAGCATTCGTGAAACTCCTTAACTATCAGCTGATCCACTGCCAAAACCTCAGTTCATTTGGTTACATTTTTTTTACTTTGATGACATTGACACTATACAAACAGTTTTGACGCGAGCTTTGGAGGCAGTCCCACAATGTGAGTTGGAACAGGCATTCGAATCATTGTTAAACCACTGTAACAAATGTATTGAAGCCGAAAGAGCTTATTTTGAATAAAAATAATTAAAAAAATACAATTACAAGTTTTTATTTTATTTTATAAACCTGGTCTTAAAAATTCCCTGACACACTGTTTGTGAAGGGTTGTTATAATTAAAATTAACCTGTTTACATATATCGCAGTGACCATTCAGCTTAAAGTGTCATTAAAACTTGGTATGTACGGTATATGGACTAAGGAGAAAAGAAATATCGAGCAAAAACAAAATAATAAATGTTCCATTAGGTGAGGGAGGTCTATAAAGAACAAAAAGCGCAAAGAAGAAAACCACTTTATTTTACTACAGCATTTGTTCAACGTGTATTTCATTTGCATACTATCAATTGTAATTCTCATAGCCAATTAAATTGCTGCAATTGATAGAGAAACCTTTTGCGTGACAGTTGAACACACTGTAACACGCGTTGGGCACGATTAACGGCACATAGGCACATTGAGCAAATGCTGTCATAAAATAAAACTTTTTTTTTTTTCTTTATGTTTTTTTAGAATAGTATATCTTATCTTCATGTTGGGCTCTGAAAATTTCTTTGAACGCCGTTGTATACTTATTTATTTATTTATTTTGGAATCAATCATATTTCCTACTGTAGTCATCCCTGTTGTTTAAATTTAGTTCAAAAATATTTGACTGGTGGTAAAATCAAACAAAAGAGAAAAAATCAAGTCACGCACACAACAGGGAGGGAGGAGAGAGAAAGAAAGAAAAAAAAACCGCTCTTTCTTCTCTTTTCTTTTTCTCCCCCGTCGTATACTGAGACTGAGCACCATTCCAGACAACAGTACATGTTATTACCGAAGGATTAGTACGGGCCATAAAGGAATTTCTACAAAGGGGGAGAACATCAAGGATTTACTTCAGAAAAGTAAAAGATTTTCATTTTATATGCAAAAAGAAAGTAAGTTTAGATAAACAAAAACAAAAGTTTTAACTTCTTTCATGTTATTTTTCGGTATGAAAAGAATTTTGGGAATCAAAGCTGATTTTGTAACAGTCTTGAAATGCAAAATCAAAGTTGATCATGAAAGTGGAGCGAATAAAAATATTACACTAGTGATCCACAGGGAAATGCTTTTCTAGAGCAGAGATTCCAAATTTTTAAGTCACAGATTGATCAATCGCGCATTCAACTTTGAAATTTAACGCGGAGCACTAAATTTTATCTCACAGCTATTGTACACTTAATAAATAGAGCGACAAAATACATTGATGATACAAGGTACTTTCGTAAATTAAGCTTGAAAGACATTGGATTCAGCCTGTAAGTATTTTTTATACACTAATTTTGCCCTGCAGGCATTGAAAAAACTTTTAATTGAAAATTTGAAAATATGTTTTATAAAAATATTTGTAATTTTAAACTTGTCCTTTCACGGAGCACTGGGAATTGTTTTGCGGAGCACAGTTGAGAACCTCTTCTCTGTTCTAGAGCATTGAGAAACAACTATATGTAATGAACGACAGTAACATTTTCGTTTTAAATAATATCTTGAATTAAACGGATTAAAAAAAAAATCTTTTTGAAATATATTCTGATTCTTGGTTGATTACAAATATATATATATATATATATATATATATATATGTATGTATGTATTGGAAATATTGACTGAAAACATAAACTTCAACTTCCATTTTAGAAGCGACGGAAAACACTGAATTATGAGTTTAAATAGGTGTTATTCACCAATTCATTTTCCTCCCAAAAGGAAGGAGAATCTAGTAGCGGGTTCTCCTGACAGAGAATATGGCCCTTTCACTCAAAAGGATATTGGAATAGAGTTGAAAATTGTCATTTATTTTATTTTATTTTGGAAGAAAATAGCGGATCGAAGAAGAAAATGGAGGCTTTATACAATCTGACAACGATTTTCAGATCAACGGAATTAAAGTGTCACATTTTCAATCTTATTTCTCTTCCCCCACGTTGTTGTTTATTTATTTTCTCCACCCGGGAAAAAAAAGAGGTAAATTCTCCTTCCGGACATTTTTTTCGCTTTCCCAAAGCGCACGCATATAATACACTCACGCGTGTATTGCTTCAATTTTACTTAATATTCTTCTGCTCAGATCGCAAGTACGGTTATAGCGGCAGTTAAAACGAAAGATAAAATGTTTCTGAGTAAACGTGAAAAAGGAAAGCTCAAGCAATAGATAAAAAAAAAAAAAACTTTTGTTTTGTTTTTATTACTTTTGTTCAACTATGCCCCCCCTCCCCCTCTCCTCTCTCTCTCCCTGCAAGAACTAGATTGATTCGCAAAGCGCCGTAGAATGATTTAGATTTCAATCTGGAAGTCAATTATGCGTTAGAATAGAAAACGTGTCGTGCAATTTAAAATGTTTCAGATAAGTCGAGTTCTTTCTTAAAAATAGGTTGTCAAAATGCTCAAAGAACAACATTTGGATAATTTTCCCCTTGTTATTCAGAAGATAGAATAGTTGTGGATAGAAACGATTTTTAAAAAAAGTTTTTTGGATAGAAATAATGTAGGCCTTGCGCTAAGAAGAAAGTCGTTCTTTAATATGTTACTTTTCAGGTACATTTAGGAAGTATGCACATAAGTTTAGTAATTACATGAAATGATAAAACTTTTGACTTTAGAATTTTTAATATTACACATTTCCAAAAATGTGCATTAACAGCAAATAGTTTTTAAATTTTAACTTCCGAGGCGGAATAAAAACATACAACAAATACGATTTTTAGCGTTTGATATACTTTGTAAGTTTTTGAAAATACATGCATTATATTCAAATAGTTTTCATTTTCTTTATTTTGATTTCAAAAAATAAATATTAATTATAAAAAAGATGTGTTTTTTGCTTTGACTAGTGGTTCTCAAGCTGTGTTGCGGTTGTTACTAACGGCCCACGTAAGCCTCTCACGGTGAATAAAAATAAAGACACAAATAGGAAAATACCCTAAAATATAAAAAAATGAGTTTTATAATTAGCTTAAATGAAAGTTATCAGTAGAGGAATGTATATGGTCGCAATTAATATTTATTTTTAAATAATCGTTTTAATAACATTACGGAATTACTAGTAGTACTTGCAGTCTAATTTATCTTTAATAACTGTCTTTAACGTAATTGTATGTTAACATCTGTAAACAAAATTACTTATAATAACACACGAAGCAGTATCACCTCATTTATTACAATAACCACTCACATTTACCTATCTTATTATCTGTAAGTCGTATAATTTAACTTTATGTTGCTATCTGTAACTTTATAATCAGCGGTATTCGAAATAGTCAAGTTTATGAACCATTGACGTAGATGATGGATGTTAGCTCTGTTTAAAAGAATCCACTGATTACACGTTGTTTTCTACTTATGCTTAACGGTTTCAAACTCTAAGAACGAGATTAAACGTAATATGTTGTTGTTCCTAGATGTACTTACGCATTTTACTACTATTAAAAAACAGTAAATAAATAAATAAATAATAATAAATAAAGTTTTTAACTTATTTATCTATCTAACCTTATCTATCCTAACTTTGAAGTATATTAAAAAGATGAAAAACATATCCATGTCAAATGCATATCCTAACTGAGAATGAACTAGTTTTGAACTGATTTTGAAACACAGCTTAAATTTTCTAAATTGAATTAGTGAGTGGTCGATCCAGCATTTTTAACAGGGTCCGTTTTTCATGAATTAAAAAAAAAATCGTGAAAATCAAATATTTTTGGGAAAATTCTTAGTTTAGACATACAGTGATTTTTTTTCGCTTCTTTAATAAATAATTCTGTAAAAAGTACGATTTGGTAGCTCGGAATTTTGTGAAGGGTATATTTTGATTGAATGGAATTTTGTGAAGGGTCCATTTTGATTGAATGGAATTTTGTGAAATGTCATTTTGATTGAACGGAATTTTGTGAATTGTGCATTTTGATTGAATGGAATTTTGTGAAGGGTCCGTTTTGATCAATTAGAATTTTTTGAAGGGCCCATAAACGGACCTGAATTTCCTCTAGCGCGACGCCTGTTAGTATTATATTTATTTTTTGATTACATTGAAGAATAGAAATGTGAATTTATTATGACTAACTGAGCTAAAGAGGTTTACAAGTTGTTCTTCGTAGATGAATCATAACTTCGAGAGAATCATTTTAGTCATTCTCTGCAATAACGCTGTAACTTAAGGAAATCAACGCGACCAGACACTAAATTTCAACAGAAATTGCCAGTGAATGTGATATAAGTTTGAAATCGGATGTCCGATTTCAAACTTATATTTCCTTATCACATACCTTTAACAGTGGCGAAAATAACGACGATTAATATTTTATTGACAAACCAAAAAAGAAAAGTAAATAAATAAAAGTAGGAGGGAAGGGGGAGGTTTCTTCAAGACAAGAATGGAAAAGTTTCGGTTATACCATCAACCCATCACGTAAACGTAAATGCAGAATCGAACATCTACGAAGCACTCTCCATTGCCAATATATGATGCACGGCAGTAAAGTATGATCACACAAAGATACGGTACTTGAGTGCACCGGGGGAAAAGTAAATCAAATCTGAAATTTTCCCCGCGTTGGTTTTACTTGTTTCAAGATTCTCTCATTGAACATATATTTTTGTGTTCAATGAAGAACTAATCTTATATCACCGCTAAATGACCTAGCGTCATTTTTCTCATGACATGATCAGAGTTAAATGTGGCAGAATTTCATACTAATTAGTTTTTGAAAAGTTGAGTCTTTCAAAATTTTATTCAGATTAGAATTTAGGATGCACGGTTGCAGTAACACATTCAATTGAAATGTTCACTTCGTACGCTTTTTTTAATAATTTTGGAATGGATAACTAGATTTTGAAACATTGTCAATTCAGCCTGTCAATTTTTTGTGAGTGTAAAATTAAGAATTCAGTAAATACTTTTCCAACACTTTTCTGCTTGTAGTAATATTCTGCTGCCACAATCATTATTTAATTATATCATTTCTGTTCTCTCACACTTAATATTGCGTAGAACGTGGAAAACAAATTTGTGAAAATTATTTTAGCATAGAAATCCAAATAACGAGAAGAAAGGAAAGAAGAATAATTGGGTCATGTGCAACAACTGGGCCACAGAAAAGATACATGTGTCATGCTTTACGGCAAATTGTTTCCTCAAACATTAGCAGAGAAAAAAGAAGAAGGAGAAAAAAAAAGAGAGCAAAGCAACTTCAACTGCTTCTTTGCAAGTGGTCGCAGTAAAGTTACCTTTTGAGCAATTAAACCAGTGGTTCTCAGAGCGACCATATGGGTCTATTCTGATCCACAAAGGGATCATATCAATGAAAGAAAAAATGAAGGAGGCATGCGATTTAATTGCATTTACTAAAGATCTTTAGTATTATTATTACTAAAATTAATGTACCCCTACTACTATTAACTACATTTACTACAGATCTTTTGCTCTTACTAGAGAGCATTTTAACTCGAGATCGAAGAGACTGGATATCTATCAAACAAGTTGTCACTAAATTTTAGCCATAATGCACATAACACTAATTTTGTCACCAAACTTCACTGATACTTATGAGTATGTATATTTTATTTATATATATATATATATATACATAAAATCAGCATACAAAAAATAATTATACATTAATTGAATATGTTTCATAAATTGTTTAAGTATATAGCGGTTCTATTTGTGCTTGTAACTAGCGAAAACTGGCACTTTTGATATCAGTAGTAAGGCAGTATCTACGGGGCACTTCACCAGGAAATATTGATACATAAAAGCGAAATTGAACGTGATAGAAAAAATATTTCAACCGAAGTAATGCTTACATTTATATTCACGTTCTATTTTGAAATTAAAAATTATATTTTGAATTGATTTACGTTACATTTTGAATTGTCGACAGGGCGGCGTAATGGTAAGGTGCAGGCCTCGTACGCCCAAGATCGCAGGTTCAAACCTGGGCCAAGTCGATGGATTTTCAAGATGCATAAAATCGTCTGCGCCCATGTCGTATTGATTATGCGGCATGTTAAAGATCCCTTGAGTAGACATTTGGCTTGGATGCTCTCGGCTAAATTAAATTCCTAGTGCAACTGCAACAGTTAGTGCTCAGGTGCCGCCATCTAGGGGAAACTGAGCGTCCAAATTCGCAGGACAGTGATGCTACTTGAAAGAATGGATGCCGGTTGCCGGGGAATGCACTAGATCTGCAAAATGGTTAGTTCCATATGCAGCTCCATTTGAAACAACAAACAACATATTTTGAAATTTTCAGGGGACTTTTCCGTACATTTTATTCGCTCCTGACTGTTTCGGAACGGCCTGGGTTACATTTTAAAGTTAGTTTGACTGTTTTCTAAATATATAAATATTCCGCTTGACCTTTTTCAGAAGGAACTCTAGGAAGAGGGTCTCCGAAAAGCAAAAAAAAGAAGAAAGGTGGTGTCTACGGGACTAAAAAAACTTTAAAAAGTTATGAGTTAAACACTTAACTTAAAAAAAAAAAAGGATTACTCATTGAATCCATAATTTAGAAAACGAAATACTTTTTTTTTTCAATTCAAGTGTAGGACATACGTTAATTCAAAAACACTAAAACCAAATTTTTGTGCACCGCTTGTCATTTTTGGGCGTAATTGTTTCACTAATTATGAAGAGGATAAAATCACTGTAAATAAAATTATTCTTAACAGAAAAAGCTGATTATTGCCAAGGGGGGGGGGGGGTCGAGAAATGCAAGAAGAATGAAATTGCATGAGTAATTAGAGCATAGTGGGTAATTCGAGATAAGCTTTTTGAGTGCATAGACATAAAGCTTCTATGACAACAACAGAGAATGTTCTTGCATTTGTTTTCATACACCTCTGTTTTCAATGTATTGATAAAAAGTTTCCTCTTAGCTCCAAAGCATGTGTGAGAAATAGTTCTTGCAATTTGCCTTTTTCGCACTCTTTCTCTTACTCTTAGTGTTTCTTTTTTTTAAGAAATAGATTCGCGAATAAATTGATGGCAATTTGAAGCAATAAAATTGATAACTGTGAAAACATTAAAAAGGAAAGTACTTTAAATACAGAGGTTAATTATCAAATGATAAAAGAAATGAAAAATTAAATTAAAAGCAATTACTTTTGAATATACTATAAAATTCCGTGAAAAAAAAGAGTGAAAAGCGATAAATCAAAATGATAAACTCTTTTAATGGATATAGCGCCAAATCCGGAAAACCTGATGCCGAAAGACGTAATAGAATCATAGTGAAATATAGAAAAAAAAGCCAAAAGGAAAGCAAAACGAAATGAAATGAACAATTTGATGTCAAAAGCTTTTATCAAGTTAGTGCTAACACCTAATGCTCACGAATCTGAAAGAATACGGACAACAGAAAAAAAAGTAACCATTTGTTTCCAATTGCTTCTTTTTTCAGGCTACATCTTTAATTCCCCCTCCCCCAATTTCCCGGGGCAATGTAACGAAATGCAGTAACAAACACAAATAGAAAAGTAAAAGAATCAAATCGAAGCAATTTGAGGAAGTATTTTAACAATGCCGCAAATATTTTCTTTCTTTGGCGGTGTAGAAGTATTTTTCATTTCTGATTTGAAAACTCGATCTGATATGAGCTTGATTTATTTAATTTAGCTGAGATGCGCGACTGTGCATGCTCATCCAGAGCTTTAATACTTTCGAAAGTTCATGTCGAATATATTGTGGGTTTATTCATTAGGGAGCGGGGATAAAAGGATTGTGGCGATACATAGTGAATTTGTATTTTGGTACTTAGGAACATTATTCTATTTTCCGTTATATAAAAAGCTCTTTTTTTTACACTAAAAATGTGCCTTACGATCTTATGAGCTGTGGATCATCCTGAAACACGCCGGGGAAAATTCCCTCCAAAAATTTTCTCCAAATTTATTAATGCTACAAATGACATATTTTTAATTCTATAAACTGTTAATATAGCTAATAAAATTAAAAACATTTTTTTTCTACAATGAAAATTTAATCAAAAAATTATAGTCCTCTCCTTTTATAACTTCCTATTACATGGCGATTGCTATCTATATATATGATGGAAAGTTAAAGCAGAGAGCTAGATTAAAAGTGAAATGACCAATAAGTTATGATTATTATTAGAGTGATACCTCGAGATACGAGTTTAATTCGTTCCATAACCTTGCTCGTATGTCAATTTGCTCGTATCTCAAAGCAATTTACTGCGCAGGCGCTGTAAACTGGTGGGCCGTGGCGTTGCAGCTAGCCAATCCTTGTATCTTAAATATCGCTTGTATTTCAAAACAAAACTTCGCAGCTCGACAGCGCTCGTACCTCAAATCACACGTATGTCAGATCACTCGTCTCTCGAGGTACCACTGTATGTGATATTAATATATCTTTGTTTTACGTTCTCTGAACTACAATGACCTTAAAAATGTAAAAAAAGACGACTTTATTAAAATGCCTTTCTGTTGGGACGTTGGAGGTAGAAATACTCCAAAGAGAAGGGTAAATTAAAAGGCAGAAAGAGAAAGTCTTTGGAAAGCTATTATAGAACATGCTGTGATTCGTGACTCATTCTCATAAAGCTACTTTATGAGAATAAGGGCTAGCAAATAACAATGCAACATATGCGCTGACGTCACTTTTCAAATAGAAAGTAGTGGAAAACCCCAGGTAGCATATATGCTACTTTATGAGAATAAGGGTTAATACATAAAATTTAAAACAATTGCATTTAACAATGCGTTTAAACTGATGCACTATTTTCTATTAACATTCGTTTACGCAGCACGTTCTATCCATTAACTCTTTAGATATAGATTTTTTAAAAATGCATTTAAATCAACATTAGTCACTTTTTTAACACCATATAAAATAAAGCGGAAATAAACTTTTCCTTCATTAAATAAAGACAATTCAAGGGAAAAGTCACCAACTTGTTTGAAGAATAACACATTTAATAAGTTTTTCTCTCGTTCGTATTATTATATTTACCATGATGTGGGAAAACAATGATTTTTTGAAAATTTGATACATCCTTTTTAATAATTATATTTCCCATAACAATTATTAAAATGGCAAAAAAACATTTCATACATTAGTCAGATACGTATGCCATTAACGCTGTTTTCCGGGTTTAATGACACTGTCAAGTGCAGTAGTTCGAATGGACTAATGAAGAACTCTTATGGCATAAGTGATACATTAAAGCTTCGCTACAAATCCAAGTAAATTTGTACATTTCATTTCTTCATTTCTTTGGGAATTGATTCCAGCTGTCATTCCTTTTCCGAAGTTCGGAAATTTAAACAGGAATGGTCTGACCCCCCGAGATTAACAGACCATGGAATGAAAAACGTTAAAGGCAAATATTTGTTGCTATATTCCTTTGTATTAAAAGCTTTATACTCCGAAAGTAGATACACATTTCGATTTTTCAACCCCCTCCCTCCCCCCTTTTTCCAGCTAAAGCTACCCTCCCTACTTTGGCAGCGAAGATGGATTCAACCAAGCGTCACGTGATTAGAAAATGGCTGAGGAGTATGAAAGGAAAGGTGGGGAGAAAAGAACATTTTGTTTTTTAATTCGTTTCCCCCCCCCCCCCTCTCTCTCTCTCATTTTTTCCACTTTTGAGTAAATTACTGTGAGATTCGAAAAGAGTGTACAAAGAAAATTAAAATACAATTAAAGAAATCCTTTCCGAAAGAGGGTTTTCCTCCTTTTCTTGTTTAAGTAATATTTAACATTTTAGTGCATTATGAATGTATGTTGAAATGAAACATTTTGCTTTTCAACAGAAAAAAATCATAATATTATCTAGTCCACTTATCATTTAGGTTAAAATAATTAAATACCTTTTTTATGATAGCTACAGGAAAAAAAATAGATTTTCTTTAAATATAAAAATACCTCAAAAACAAATTATAGAAGTATATTTTTCTTTCAACTAAATACTAATTAAATAATTTTTCTACGTAATCCCAACTCATCATAAATCTTGTAGCACCTATTATGTACTACAGATTAACTTTTTGTGGTTTAATATTTGGCTTTTCACGGCATTCTTATCGATCAGTGAATTTGTAGAGTTTTCTGTAACTTTGATAATTGGATATAGCGCTTAAACTTCACAAACCTTTGAAGTGCTTTTAACGTCAAGAAAGTTGAAAATCAAAGAAATGTGCCCATCATCAGGGGAACTTACCTAAAAAAGAAAATAGGTGTTAACAATAGCTTCAAACAAATAATTTGAGAAGATAATTTTAAAATCATTGTGCGACTCGTTCAATAATTAAAAGTGACTCACTTGAAGTCACAAAAATAAATAAAATAAGCATAGCACATAAAAACAAATATGAAAAGAGCACTAAAAATACATGAAAACAAACTGAAAATCAGTATCGGAATTTTTGTTTAATAACTAATTTGTGGTAACGAACATGTATTTTTTACCTTTAAAGAATAAAAAACGTAAGATAATCTCAAGGAGAATTCGATAAGTTATGCAATAAAATTTTTTTTTTAAAGTATTTTTATCCCTGTAGAAAAATATTAAGCTTTCAAAAGATTCAAATTAAAAATAATCAGGTTTTTGTTTTAATTTATTTTGTCTTTTGTCATATTTATATATGACATTTGTTCTAAATTTGTCAAATCAAAATAAATCGACCATGTAGAACATTTTAACCTTTCATTAAAGTTTTACAACTTAAACATGCAAAATATTTTTCATTACTAAGTCAGTAGTTTGAAACATAATAACTTGGTTTGATTTTGGTTTGATATTTATATGTGTATATTTTAATCGCAATTTTCCATGATAAAATACACTCAGTTGTACTATAAAACTAACATTTTCCCGAATTACTTATGGTTCATTATTTTTACAGGATCGCAAGAAAAATCGTAATAACACATTTTCTATTAACTCTTCAAAGAAAGTTTTATTTTGGATTGAGTAAAGCTTCTTAGGATAATACACAATTTGCAATTGCAGTATACAAAGCTGATTTTACATTTATGCATTTATTCTTAAATAATAAAAGAAAAAGTAAGTTGATTAGTTAAGACGAGTAAATGTAAAACAAGGAAAATTAATGATAAAATAGGCATAATTTGCAGTCCGGTGACTAGACGCTGTTGTCTGATATTCTACTCACGCATCTAATATTAGAAATCAACTGTCACAAGGCGAAAAAACAGAAAATTTTGAAAAAAAATCTTCCTTTTATATAATTCTTTAGAAGAATTATAAGCAAACGTGAATATTTGGGTTGAGAAAATTTAAGCATAATTAATTTTCAACAATAATTCTTTATCATTCATTTTACTTTTACTTTACGGAAAATTTTATTTCACAAAATCCAACAGATTTTCTTATTTTAATATTTATTAATGCACATTTCATTATTATGTTATACATTGAGTTAACACTGCATTCAGCGCAGTCACATAATTTTGACAGAAATTTAATCCAGAGGCACTCGAGATGTACACTCTCCTCCTGATGTTCAAGGTAGTTCATGGATCGAGGCTCGGGTTAGAGTTTTTTTCCTCATTCTACTTCAATGTCAGAATATAATTTAAAATTTCAACATTGTTCGATACATAAAATGGAATTAAATAAATAAATTGTAAAATGTAAAATTGGTAACTAAAGTTAAATGACAACTATTTATAAGGGACGCAAAATTATATATGCAATTATGCACATAAGAATAACTGCAGATATATCGCTTTTCCGTACTATCAAAACCGTTTGATTTTAAATTGCACCCTTCACTTTTGTTCTCGTTCATAAAGGAGCAAACGATTTGATAAAACAGGCCTGAAACACTCTTGCTCTATTGAACTCAAAAAACGATAATCATTCATTCACTCCAGATAGAAATATGATCGCCGGTACAAAAATCCATCATCCACGAGGATCACATATGCCGCCATTTTTTTCCGTTCAACCTTGCAAAAAATCAAACGACATTGAACAGAAAGGGTTAAAAGCATCTTTAATCTTTCGAAAGGAGGAAAAGTGCTTGCCAATAAATATCATCCCGTCCCAGTTTTTAAGTCAAGTTCGCGCCTGCAGGGGTTATTAACCTGGGAGAAAAAAAGATACATCCCCGTAAAAATTAGGTCAAAATTCTCAACTTTGTTCCTCTGCTATGATATTAATTGCAGTGCGGAAAAACTTTTTTTCAATGTCATTCAACCCTTTGAACTGTTTATTTTGCGCCCCAATGCTGAAGTCTAGTTTTTATTAAAGTTATCACTGCAAATGGAAATTGACAATTTAATTAGAACATAAAAGGAAAAATCATTCGATTAAGCAAAGGAAAGTAATGAAGATACAAATCACGTAATAGATAATTTTCTAGAACTTAATTCAAGAAAACATTTAAGCATGCGTCTGAGGGTACTACATTTAGCATCATTTAAGTGACATTTTAGACATTTTTCTTAGAATATTTATTTTCTTTTTCGTTATTTATTTATTTATTTATTTATTTTTTGGTAATATTTGATGTTATAGTAATTTTCAAAGACCTTAAAAGCATTCTAAAGGTTCATGCATACTGTACGCAGTTGGATAAAAAAATTTGACAGCTTTTTGACTGAAAACTGCACACGCGTGCGTAAAAATTACATAGAACAGTTTCTCAGTATTTTTGACGACTTAATACTGACGCTCGTATATGAAATTTGTCATTATAAATTTGATCCTTACAAAATTAAATTTGTATTATTATAAATATTTTTTTTTTTGGTTATTCGAGAGTAACTTCAAATAAGGCCTGTATAACGCATAAAAAATTTGAAAAAAAATCTTTCTTCACGTGGAGAAATATTTCTTGAACTCATAATTTATGTATTATATTGCTTTATACGTTTCACATGGAAAGATATAGACATACAGCGTTAGTTTTTTTTTTTTTTTGGCTGCGTGTCAAAATTAATTTAAATGTGCGTGTATTAAAAGTAGGGTAAATAGTATTTTTACTATGGGTATTTTTACATCAGTTACATTTTTATGCATCCAAAACTCATGGATTCTTACAATACTTGTTTTCAAAAATACAAATTCGTGTTCATAATCAAGCAAATATGTTCCTTCAATTGACTCATTTTACTCTATTTTTCATGCAGTCGTTGAATGTTAGTTTGATATTTCAGATATCAAATTTATTTTCATATATTCTACTTCATTTAAAGCACCTCCTGTGGGTAACTATCAGTTATAAAATGGGTCACTTGGTGACTTGCAGGTCATAAGATTGCCGGGGCCTACTATAAACCTAAACAAACAAATACTTTTTTCTTCAAAACTTTTAATTCAGCATTTTCCCCAAAAAACTATGTGCCGTAATGTATTGCAGTCAGAGCTGTTTTGTTGCTATATAAAAACGAAATCCTTTAAATTCTATGTTTCATTACAACAATAAATTTACCTTAACTTTTACAATAACCCACTTTTCTAAAAAAATATTTCATAGTAATTGAAATAATTAGCAGAAAAAACAATCGTGTTTAAAAGTATGCACATTGCACAGCTCTACAATTTAATTTATAAACAATGTTGCATTATTCACATTTATGTGGAACTTTTTTTATTTTTTTTTCGAGCTTGTGATTTATATTATTCTTCAGCATGAAGTTAGCATTTTCCATTTAGTTATTTCTTTCAAGAGGGAGAGAAATACGGAAGCTTCAGTTTCTGGTTGAATCAACCAGAAAATATCTGCATTTTAATAGCTAAAAAAAAAAAAAAGATTTAAAAAAAAAAGTTATAAAACTTGTCATTTCTTTTGAAATATACTATTACAATATAGGTATATTCTACACACTAGGTTTTATATCTTACTCTTCTACTTCGCCTTGATGATTCTATAAAAATCTTTGTGGAAATCAATCACTGTTCTTAATTCAGAATATACCATTCACATTAGGTAATTTTATAACAGGAAAAGAATAAGGGGATTTCTTGACAAAAGGAAGCAAAAACACAAGACGAACGAAACATTAAAATGCCGACGGCCAAAAACGAACAAATTTTTACAGCAGAAAAAGAAAAAAAGAAGCCATGCGTTCCTTTCATCATAACGTTTCCTTTTCAATCAAAATGGCGCATCACCACTTACGATGATCAGCAGAGCATCGCGGCAGAAGAAAGAAATCAACTCATCTCTACTCGGCTATAGCAGGTTTCTAAAGGTAAAGGGAGTGATTATCCATGAATTAAAAGGGTTAAAACGGTTTCACTTGTAGGTCGTCTCAGCTTTCTTCGAGCTGCTGGAGTAGAACAGTTTCAGCTCATAGCTCGAGCTGTTCAGTTCCATAGAAATGATTCTTTTGTTCACCGACGTGCTGCATTTGAGAAACGGAAATAAATTAGTGCGTTCAACTCAGACGTGTAATTCGCTCAATGAACAAGAGAAAAAAACTATCGCACCGCAATAATCCTTTGAAACGAGGCGTAAATCAATTTTCATCTTGACAAAATCTGACACAAGTAGTACGATATTTTCGTAAGTCACAGCCATAAAACGGTTCAGACCAGGGGTGGCCATGACCGACAGGTGGATTGCAATTGAGAGGATAACCACAAAAACGCTTTTGTTCGATCGTAAACTTAGTAATTACGATAGACATTCTAATCAAATCAATTGAAATTGCATTGTGAAACTCTTCCAATTTTTTGTTTTAATAAGAAATATCTTTAAGTATTTTCCGTTAAAAAGATACAGCGCATTTTTGATGCTACGTTAAAAATGTATAAATTATTTCCTTGTCCATTTGTTATGTTTTTTTATACACGTGTTTTACTTAAACACGCCAAGATTCAGTTTTTCATTTTGGCTTATATTAGGTACTTTTTCCAGTGGCGCTGCCATAATTTTCTTTTGGGAGACTTCTATATTTTATGATGATCCTCATCCTTCCCCAGCCCCCTCTGGTGTTATAAAAGTAAGAAAGTTCTTACGTGCATAAATATTGCCATACTAGGATTGACAACATGGTTTAAAACCGCGAGTTCTTGGGGGTTAGACAGAAACTCATGTGACGTAAAAGTCAAATCAAAATGTCGGTGTGGTTTTTCAACGAAATGCGTCAAAGAAGCAGCATGTGTTACCACAACGGAAAATTACTTATTTTTAGCACTAACTGCGTAGCTATATCAAAGCTGTTTTAACTTCATCTTTGGATATATTTCAAAATCGTTGATAACAAGTAATTAAATGTGAGTATTTTTTAAAATATGAAAGTTAGATGATTTAGAGACATCTTACTTGGAATTTAACTTAGCACATATAGTTTTCATTTTAATTTGTTTAGATGAGGTTAAAAAATATTTTGGATCAAGTAATTTTATGCGGGTATTTTTATTGTTAACACACGGAGGGATAATGTTGAGCAATTATTGTGGATTTCTCTCACATTTCAATGCCAGTTATTAACGGAATTAACTCGAATAACTTAAAAAGTAATGAAAGAAAATACAAATCATTGGGATACAAAAAATAAAAAAACCCTGAGCTGAACATTTTTTTTTCGAGATATGACTTTTTTTTTATTTAGGGGTAGAAAACACTAATCAGTTTATATCAATGTGTGTTTTAAAGATTTCATATGTTCAACAATAGCTTAATTTTTCTCCTAGAGCTTTAAAAATAATAATAAATAAATACATAATAAGCAAATATAAAAAATTTAACGATGAAAACACCAGGAAAATATTCTTAAGTACATTTCAGATAGCAAAGAAAATTGTATCTTATTTTATAAATAGCTCCCAGTATGGCTATTATGAAACGAAGTGATTTTGCTTTTAACAGTGAAAGCACATTTTTTTATCGGTTAAGTAAATATGCCGTAAATGTTTCGTCTCCTGTCAACAACATGTACTGAAATTGGGAAATGTGCTATCGGAGGGTGAGGACAGCTTATGCGATAATCAGGATGGAATAGTTTTCTTTGTAATAATGTTGACGATGCTTTGAAGATAAAATCTCTTCTTTATTTCCACCGCAGTAATAAGTATCGATGCTAATTACCAATTGGCTGGTAGTCGTTTCAGATTTGAGCAAAACTTCCACTTAATTATATTAACACATATCGCTTATAGAAATAAGCGTCATATCTGCAAAAGTCATATCTGCAAAAAATCGGTTTTTTTTTTTTTTTTTTTTTTTTGCTTTTTATAACAAAATGTTCAGATTTTTGCGATCTTTATATTGGGAATACTGCTGTGAGAAAATGTTCAAAAATTAAGGCTAGAGGCCAACTTTATTTTTTTGGTGTAACACTGCAATAATTACTTTTTATAGTTATTTCAAATTTTTTGACATCATTAACATCTATCGTGTGAGAGAAAACTAGAACAATAACTATTTTCTGAACAAAATCGATTGTAATAATCATTGAAACAAATAAGGCAATTGAATAAAACAAATTGTAAAATGTTCAAAGGCCTCTCTTGAAAAATGTCCATTTTGTAGATATGACAGTTCATTTCTATAAGCGATATGTAAACTGAAACGCCTTTTCCCCCCTCCCTTATACGGAGTAAACTATTCGCGAAAAAGTTCCCACTAAAATTTCAACCAAAAGTTATATTTCCATCACCGATAAATCAATTTTGACTTTTTTCTACAACGTACGTACACTGAAAAAATTTTGCATTTAGTTTCGCGCCCTTTTTGGTGTTATTGAACACGAGTTTTGGGGTTCAGTTGGTGTAAAGTATAAAATGATTCATTTTTGATGTACTTCAATTTTTTTATGTGGTTGTCGAAAAGAATATAGACAGTGTAACGTTTCTCAGCACATGAAATTGGTTAACTCCATTACGTATCGAAATTTCATTGCAATTGCTCATTTCTATGAAAATAATATAAATGAGCAATCGTACCGTTAAGTGCGCCAACTTAGCGCCACGTTCGCCAACTTAGCGCCACGTGCGCCAACTTTGCGCCAAGTGCGTCAACTTTGTGCCACAACGTCCTTTTAGACACAAGGACTGTCTAACGGCTGTTGAGGTGTAACTAGAGCTTCGAAAAAAAATTTAAGAGTTGTAACAAAAGTTTCGAAGCTCTATTTACACCTTGGCATCCAGTTGGCAGCTCTAGTGTATGAAAAGATGTTGTGGCACAAATCTGACTTACTCGCACAAAGTTGGCGCACTTGACGGTACTGAATTTTTGATGCGTAGATGAGTTAACGAACATCATATGCCAAAAAAACATTCTGCTGTCTGTATTTTTTTAGACAGACACTGAAAAGAATTTAAAATAGATTTTAAAAAAAAAAAAGAATAATTTTCAACTTTACACCGACTGAACACCAAAAATGGTGGTTAGTAACACCAAAAATATTTTACAGTGTACTTAAACATTTAAACAACCCTCCCCCTGATCATTTTGGCGAGTTTTCTAGTGGCTTCCGTATGTGCGTATTCCTTTCGCATTATCGTAAAAAATGTCAACAGAAGAAGATTGGAATTTTGAACGTAGAATCTGTTTAGAATCCGGTTGTGAACTTCCCCATTTGGTTGTAGTCGGAAGTTCTTAGAGGGACGTATCTTTGCTCGTTTTATTATATCAAATCAATGTTGACTACAATTTGCTTTTAGTATCAATATGTTTTCCCCAATGGTATCACACTATTCGCTTCCACAGTTAAACAAATTGGCGACCATTCACGAAAATTAGAATAATCGTGTCCAACTTAGCGGCAATAATGAGATGGAAAATTAAGTGTCAATTTGGCGTTGTTTGGCCTAGTTTCCCATAGTATTCCATATTAAAGAATCGATAAGAGTACAAAGAAATGGTGTACGCTTCAAATTTTTTTCCTCTTAAATTTATATAGTAATTTTCTGTCGAGCGTATTATTCAAGGTCCAAACCTAATGATTTTGCTGATATCTTTTAAATATTTTATAATCCTACTGTCAATTTTGAGATCGCACACATAATTTGTTCCAGAAGTTTGTTTTTTAATCCCATAAACTTTACTAGTTAATGATATCCACTACAATATAACATTTTAGTTTAATTATTTCTAACATCGTCACTATTTGGAAAAGAAGAAAAGAAATGTAATGACAATTCAAAATAGTGAGTTTAGTGAATTGAACTTGAAATAAATTCCAAAAATAGGAAATTTAAACAAACGAATAAAAAAATAAAGAGTAATAATAATAATAAAAAATAATGGGGCACACAGGCTCGGGATCAGAAATTTGTTATTAAACAATTTAGATTTGGAGGCATCTCCTAAAATGGGGGAGGGGGTAAGCACCGGCTAATACAAGGCTGAATCTCTGATTTCTACTATAGCTCTTTTTCCTCATAAATAAGCACTCAAATTCCCAAAGAGAAAACTAATATGGATGCAATTTTATTTATCACTATAAGCAATCTTCACCGCACGATTAAGTTCAAAAACATTAGATTTTCTCAGCCAACTTTTCATCACGTAATGTTATTTACAGCATACGAGATGACAAATCTTCAGTAACAAGTAATAATTTCAAATACGAGATAAAAATAAAACGATAAACCAAGGCAGTGCGTTGTGCAAACACTATTTCCATTACACTAACGCGTGTTACATGTTGAATCTCTTACAAAGGTCAATTTGATACATACACTAAAGTCTGCCTGACAAAGAGAATTATCCTCAGAAACTAATATAGGGTAATTGCTTCTAGTGGCAGAGTGTTGCTTTCCTAATGGTTAACTTAATTATTCTTCGCAGATAACGTGAGATTTATTAAGTCGCTTAATAGTTATATTTAACCGATGTTGCCTCAAGAATTAACTCATTTAATACAAAACAATGTTCTTAAGCGCAAATGCAAGTGGTTTGCATACATATAATTTTTGTTTTCAAGCAAACGCGCATACGCACGGAGACATATGGTTTTAACGATGGACGGAAGTTTACGCTCTTGAGAAATATTATGTTATTTAAGGTATCGCTTTTCATTCACTGCAAATAAATTAATAAATAAACTATTTCTTTAAATACCAGGTTTTTAAAAAGCTTTAATATATATATATAAATCACGGGGGAAATGCTAAAAAATTTATTTTTTCATTTATGTCAAAAGTTAAAAGCTGTGTGCCAACATTGAGGTTTTACATTAGAAGCAACAAATACTTCCCAGTCAAAAGTATTCTATAGCACTGATAAATATTGCAAAAGTACCTTTTACGACTCAGATTTTTTTTAAATTCTTCACTAAAGTACACGAAATACGGCATCCTTAAGTGTACAAAACCCCGAACAGAACGGTATATTCTACAACTGATGAAAAAAAATATCTATTTTTATTTTCCATCATCATTAGCGTTACTATCTAGAAGTAAAAATTGGTTTAATAGTATCTTCAGCTTGTCCTTTATTGTCTACAGTGGAGATTAGAGCTTCCTTTATCTTCACAGAATTTTAGAAGACTAAGTTAGGTATGATACTAAACGGCAACATGCGAAACTTAAGGGCTTAGATCTTCGAATACAGGGATGACCAACAGATGATCCATGAAACGATTTCTAGTTTATTAGCCAAAGTTATTGAACAACTGTTAATGCATAGTTGAGCTTCTTTAAACCATAGCATAAATTTCATTTTTGTGTTAGTTCTTTACTATGTATTATTTAATAAGTTTATGGCTGAAGCAGTATCTAAAAAATTCCTATTAAAAAAATTATTTCTTCTCCTCTCCCGAACTTACGAAAAAAATTCGACAGTGGATCGCGCCATCTCGTTTGCATATAAAGTCGATCTTAATGACGGACAAATTGACCACGCCTGGCCCGATCGAAGCATTTTAGACATTATCTTTATAGGTACGCGCAAGGAACATATAGTGTAGAAGAAAGCAACTGTACAAGTTAAAAAGAGATATCAAACGTGTAAGATAAGTAAATGGTTTCGAAGAATCATTTTCTTTAAATACCCCAAAGAAAAAAAAATGGTACATTAAACTTAACATTTGTTCTTTCACTATCTCTCGATTACTTTGTGTCTATCTATCTATCTGTAAATTTGTCTATCTATCTATGTATTTATATATATGCACGCAAACGTAGTGTGAGAGATAGATCAGTTGAATACCGTTAGAGGATGACGCTCTTCATATTTGAATAATACAGTATATGTGCTGTTATACAAGTGTATCTTTCATTAAAAAATTAAAATAATAATAATCTTTTCAGTGTAAAACTAGCCATTGATTATTTGAAACAAAAAATCGTTTGCTTTTTGCATGCACGCACGACTGCTTTCTCCAAACAAAAACCCGTACCCATGAAAAAATTTAGTAATCCTTTCGCTAATTCACATTTTATTTACTTCAATAAATTCAAAGTTCGCAGCATTTTCCGTTCCTTATTAAGTTTAAAAGTTTCCGCCCGAATGTCACATGCACAGCTCACAATGCACGAGGAAATTTCCCTTTCAAAAAGATGCAGCACCACTTTCGGAGAAAAACGAAAAGTGTCCACGCAAGTCCCGACCTTGACCACTCTGTTAGGGTCATCGGCGCTCGAAACTTCAAGGGTAGGCGGACAAGGTTAGTATGGTTTACGGGTTAACGGTCGCTCTTCTCCTTCGATTTTAATAGTCGGTTACACTTTCCTCCGAAAGACCTGTAGAAAACGAACGGTTGATTGAGAAATGGACCGGATAGGTTGGCGACCTGTTCGAAGATCTTTCCAGCACGGGGCAAGGGCATTCGAGGGTTAATGGAATATGACGTTAGTGAAATTTCAGTTGAGATTGCAAACTGTAATGACGTGTCGAGAATGTTTGAAAACTCGAGGAGTATTACTCATTGACTTTCCAGAAAAGTTTTCTATTCCTATTTTGCATTTTATAAACACATACACAATAACTTGGTAACATTTCGCTGTATAAAGATTATTTGCACATTATTTTAAAAAAAAGTTTGTATTGTGCATTCTAGCGAAAAGATCCATGTTTTAAGCTTGCTTTTAAAGAATGAAAACCTTAGAAAACTGGAAAAATGCCTTTACATTTTCAAAAAGAGAGATTTCTTCACTTTCTCTCTCACACTTTCTCTTAAATTGATGGTTTTCATGATTAGAGCACATTATACGTTTTTAATTAATTCTCCCCAGGGAAGTAATTTTAACAAGTACACCTTATACACCTGTAATTATATGACGAGTTGGAAGAGCTACTTAAAAGTAGTTCCTAAAATGTACCTAACTTAACAACAGTTGAACTTTTACTTTCACTCATGTAGATAACATCAAAAAATCGTTCATAAAAAACATGGTGAGTTCATTTGTGTTTAGTAGGAAGTTAATTTTCGTTTTGATTCCAAATCTTTACCGTTTGCTAAAGATTTGCTTTTCTAAACGTGTTACAGCTCTCTTTCTCGTTTTAACAATTATACTTCCAATTTATAATGAGATTGTATTTCTTTTGTTATTGTGTAGCATTTGAAACTTGTAGTGAGACCCTTTCTTAAAGGGCCCCCATGCGACAGAGAAATATGCAGTTAATGTATGGTGTCTACATTACGATACCTCCCACAGATATTAGGATATTGGAAAGTAGACGGAATAATAGTGTTCGTGTTAGGAGGTTACACGTTAAGTGAGGTTTTAATCTACTTAAGATGCAAACACTGATGACGATTTTACACTAACAGTAACTACAACAAAATATTAGATTCAGATCTTCGGGGTACGAATGCGTTCTTCATAAATTTCATAGAGAAACATGCTGTTTGCAGAGATATACACACTCTCAAAAATAGAATTCTCAATTTCGACGATTCTTAAACCGTCAAGAAAATGTCGTCATTTACAACGGTTCTTTCATCGCGCGATCACGTGACTTAAAAAAGTTAGTACACAAATTTTGGCAATTTGACGAAAGGTTTACTCGGAGCATTTTTCACGAAGCCATTTCGTCAAATACGACGAAAGTTTCGTGAGATTTGAGCGTTCGTTTCTGAGGGTGCGTTTATTGGGAAGTAGACGGAATAATAATGTCAGTGTTTGGAGGATATCCGTTAAGTGAGGTTTTAATTTACTTAAGGATACAAACACTGATGTTGATTTTACACTAACAGTAACTACAACAAAATATTAGGTTTAGATTTTCAGCGTACGAATATGTTCTCCATAAATTTCATAGAGCAACATGTTGTTTTTAGGATGGATATACAACAGCCATTTTTTTTTCAGTCGCTACGCTCCGTGCTCAGAATGGTTTTATATATTGATAATTTTAGATTTAAATAAAATGATTTTAGATGCCAGATTCTAGCTAATTATCTAACCCATCCAAAAATCAACTCAACACCCACCAATCAGTCGAGTCCGACAGTATAGGTTTAAGCCGCTGCATAGTGACGCAACTTCATAGAGATAAAAATGTTTCGAATCTGGCGAAAGAGAACGATTTGCTAAGGTTGAAATAAGACTATAAACAAACAATAACGGGGAGCATATCTCTCTCTCGCTGGTGTGAGACGAGCGCGCAATATGGGTTCGCTCCTCCCTCCCTCGGATCAACGGTCGACCCCTTTTCCATGCGCCGTTTATCGCCCTTACCTTTTCCCGATCGCATTGCCCGAGAGCGCACTCGGCAGTGGAAAACCACTCAGGCGACGAGCACAGGAAAAAGTGAGAGAGTTGAGAAGACTTTTTATTCTGCAATCGATTCTAGATCACTCAATTCTCTCTCTCCAACACAACGGAATTCTGGGGAATACAGATGAAATAACGTCTGCAGACTGGTACTGTACAGTTATTGTATGGTAACAGAAGTTCTCATAAGAGGGGGTTAATTCAATTTTTCGATGATTTAATACTTTTTGACATATTATAAAATTTCAAACAATGCAATCTTCAATCAAAGCAGCAGAAAATTTCTACTTATTTTCAAAAACATTTTTAGTAAGACGAAATAACGTCAGCAAACTGGTGTTGTACAATTATTGTACGGTAACACAAATTCTCATAAGAGCGGGTTTAATTCAATTTTTCGTTGGTTTAATACTTTTTGATGTATTAGAAGATTTCAAACAATGCAATCTTAAATCAAAGCAGCAGAAAATTTCTACTTATTTTCAAAAACATTTTTAGTAAGACGAAATAACGTCAGCAAACTTGTGTTGTACAATTATTGTACGGTAACACAAATTCTCATAAGAGCGGTTTTAATTCAATTTTTCGTTGGTTTAATACTTTTTGATGTATTAGAAAATTTCAAACAATGCAATCTTCAATCAAAGCAGCAGAAACTGTTTACTTATTTTCAAAAACATTTTTAGTACTTCTCAGACGAAATAACGTCTGCAGACTGGTACTGTATAATTCTTGTATAGTAACACAAGTTCTCATTAGAGTGAGTTAATTCAATTTTTCGTTGGTTTAATACATTTTGAGGTATTAGAAAATTTCAAACTATACAATTTTCAATAAAAGCATCAGAAAATTCCCACTTATTTTCAAAAAATGTTTAGTATTTCTCCATTCAACGGAAAAATTCTAACTTCATTACATAGGGAACATCAGGTTAGATAATAAATAAATACTACATTGTTTTCGTTTTTTACGTGTATGCTCGTTGGAAAATTGTGCAATATTCAGTTATCTATATACCTCTCCAATTGCTTGGCATTTTATACACGGATATCATTGCGGTTTAAATTTTTGACAGAACTTTATCAACAAGATTTTTTGAGAGAGACAAATCTCAACTTTAAAGTTAAAAAAAAAATCGAGAAAATATCCCATGTATTTAATTTTTTTATACAAATAAGGGAAAAAATCAAAATTGCTCTAAAAAACCATTTTCTCTAACAACAAGAAAATCTATTGAAACTAATTTGTGAAACCACAATTTAGTTCTCTCATACAACACTCTATTTCTTTATTCAGGGAAAGTATTTATGGAAACAAATAAATGAACATGACAAAACATTTTAACCGATAAAATATTTCTCACATTTCACTTACAAAGGAACATTTTCCCAAACTTAGGAGCAAATTCATATGAACACTTTAGGAATACAATGAAATACAAATATGGCTCTGCCTCTTACGCGACAAATAAAAAGAGGTGCAACTGGATATGGGTCCTAAACGCAAGAAGAAAATTAAACTCTATTCCATGAAACTTCTTCGAAAAAAAAAAAAAACCTTTTCCAAGCTTTCAGAAAAATTCAGAGCGCGCAAAAATTTCTAGGATAAAAAACAATTTAGATTTAATCAGAATCTTGAGTATATGAGAATGTTCGAAGAAATAAGATTTCGATTACATTTCAATTTATTCAAAAGAATAACACCATTCTTTCTTGTTGAACAATTTCCATCCTCTTTTAAAGATGAAATTCGCTTTGCTCTTCTCAAGGTGGAAGAATTTTAAAATTGAATCTCTTGCCTGCAGAACTGATAAAATGAGGCTGTTATAAATAAATTCTCGAGAACAAGAACTAGCTGCGCTTTTTTATATAACGCATTATGATATTCTGGATTTCATTAAAACGTTTTTGCGACGGAGAATTTCTATGATACATTGTAGATATTTTACCATAGAAAGGGCATTAAAGCGATTAGTTTTAGTTGCAACAGTACCCTGCTTTGTTTTATAAATTTCCTGAAAAGTAGAATGTGTGTATTTACTGCAAGTGAAAAAATATCATTCATAAATATAATGTGTATTTACAAAAAAGAAAGGATATGTACCTAAAAAAATCTGTATTTACTGCAAGTGAAATAAATATCGTTAATAAATATAATGTGTAGTTACTAAAAAGAAAGATTCTGTACCTAGAAAGTCTGTAGTGAAATAAATATCATTATGTGTATTTACTAAAAATAAAGAATTTGTACACAGAAAATCTGTATTTATTGCAAGTGAAATAAATATTATTGATTAAAAGCAATGCGTTTTTTTAAAACGAAGAATCAGTACCTACTACAAGTGAAATAAATATCATTGACAAAAATAATGTGTATTTACTAAAAAGAAAGAATCTGTACCTAGAAAAGTACAATCCTTTGAAATGTCCGCAAATGCGGAAGAATATTTACAGAAGCAATTAATGAGTAACCAACGTAATTGCAGCACACATTGCGAAGAGCATTTGATGCACGTGTTTTTGGATCACAAGTAATTCCTTTCTCATCTCTGCATCTATTTGAAGACAGAAAAGTATAGAAACATATCTGTGACAGGGGATGAGGCAAGAGGGGGTTTCCAAATCCGAGCCTCCCCCATGAAGCCCGAAATTCCAATAATGGAATCAGTCATTATTTTGATACCTAAGGCTTCGGCTAAAAGGTGCAAGGGTGTCCGATGGAGAAAAGTCATTATTTTGTATTTAAAAGCCGTTTTTCCTTCTTTAAGCAATTTTAAGCTTAAAATAGTTCCGATTTCTTTTATTTAAATTCTCAAGGAACAGCGCTTACTATTCTTAGATTGGATATCCCGCTGGATAAATTTCTTGATAAGTCATTGAAATTTTGTAATTCATCTTGAATTAACTTGACCATTAGCTATTATGCAAAAATAAGAAGGAAATAAAATAGCAAGTAAAGGATTTGAAGATTAAATAAGGCTCCGATTAAGGATCCGGACAATCAATAAGAATCTAATTTATTTATTTTTCTGATGGGATGTGTATATATTGGTTCTTAACCATTGCCGACCTAGAGATTCGCACTAACTCTTTCAGCGGCAACGAAATGGGTGTGGTACCATTGCCGACCTAGAGATTCGCACTAACTCTTTCAGCGGCAACGAAATGAGTGTGGTACGATTGCCGACCTAGAGATTCGTACTAACTCTTTCAGCGGCAACGAAATGGGTGTGGTACCATTGCCGCATGATAACTTTGACGTCCAGTTTCTTCACCTGAAAGGGTGAGCTGAGCACCCGGACTCTCTTAAAGCGAAATTTTACTAGGATTTTAATTTAGCCGAGAGTATCCAAGCCAAATATCTTTTCGAGGGAACTTTTACATGCCGCATAATCATACGACATGTGCGCAAATGATTTTCTGCATCTTGAAAATCTACCGATACTGCTAGTCTCGATCCTAGGAACTGGGGCGTACGAGTCCCGCACCTTACCCCGACGCCGCCGTTCCGCCATAAGAATCTCAATACGAAACTGTAATTTAAAATTCAATAAAAGCTGCCAACATGGACCTTGCTACACATTGATAATGCAATTATGTTTCAGTCTGAACAAATAGCAAATAATGTTCTCTAAAATCGAAACAATATGATCTGAAATGGAACATCTAAAATAAGAAAAGGGTTTTTAAGAAAAAAAAATATATTGAAAGTAATATTATGATAATTTATGCATCTTTTCTTAGCATCAGAAAAATAATCACGTTGTTTTTGCATCTATAAGGGTTTTCATTATTGTCTCAAGATTTCATTAGAAGTTGTTGATACGTTATATATGGCACAAATACTAAGTTCTTTGGTAATACCTAGATCAATATTGTTCTCGACTACTTTTCCTTAGGTTAAAGTTAAAGATAATAATTACAATATACAATGAAATATTAATGAAAATGATTTATATCTAAATTTTTCTCACGAACTTTTTCCATTCATCAGAAATAAATTAAATCCTCTCATCAATGAAATTTAAAACCACATCATTAATACGCTTGCGATTTGAAGTGTTCCATATTATTTTAACAAAGAGTAATTCTTTCTCGATTAATTTGATCACATGACTCTAAAGGAATAAAAACAGTCTTCAAGGCAGATTAGGAAGAAGCAATACGATAGGCGTGGTTGTATTGCTTCAGTTTTTCATTTTTCGATGGCAACACGAAAATGGAAAATTGCGAAATGAGTAAACAATGAACTCAAATGACCATGTATCTCGTACAACGAACTGAGAAGACGAAAACAAATAATCCAAGGCTCTTTTCCAAACTGTCCGAAAGAGATTTCCTTATAAATTCTGATTACTTTTTTTACTTTTTTATCGTTGCTGATTTTCAATGCCTGTCCAATGTTCAAAAGTAATTTGCGATGGAAACTATTTGCGCTTAAGATGGGTAATTCCACGAGGATAATAAACTCATTATTCGACTAAAAATAAAAATTGAAATTTTGAGGTTACTTCATAGCGTAGTGTTTGGCACGACATTCAGTTATTGTTTTTATGAACTTTTTTTGACTATATGAACTTTTAAAATATTGTCCCTTTTTTCGGATGGACACATTCAATAAAATATAACTATAATAGAATCAAAAACGACTTCTCTTATAGTTACAAAACGAAATGGAAAGATTAAAATCGTATTGATAGTTGGAGACATGGGATAAACGTGCATGCAAAATACGTTTGACCGAATTTAAAATTTATTTAAAAAAAAAAAAAAAAACCTCCGCACACTGCACGGAAGATCCGGTCATCCGGCAAGTCAATTTTGATTTTTAAAATGAATTAATTAGCATACTTTGAAAACATAAAAATTTATTACGTATTTGAAAGCTGTGGGATTTTTAAAAAAGGTATAGAATTTAAGATTTGAAACTTCAGGGTATCCGGTACACGCTCGTCACACGAGGACCACCGGATAACCGGCAAAATCAATATCCTGGCAAGAATACGGGACTTTCGCCGTCCCGTTGAAGTTCCCTGGGACGCAGGACAATTTTTCAAAATTCGGGACTGTCCGGGAAAATCCGGGACGTTTGACAACCCTGCTCCTATGTTTACCATTTGAATAACTAACTAAAACTTTTCAAATAATACCCGTATAGCAGCTGAAATTTCAAATCTTTCTAGTGTTTTCATCATTATTAGTAAATAACTTTTTAGTGTGACTGTAATTCAGTTATAAATAAATAGTTGAAACATTCAAAACGGAAAAATTAGTAACAATTCAAAAGTGCAAAAAGCATTATAATTCCTTATTGACAAAATGGAAATCTGTAGATTCCAACCTTTTTGAAATTCTAGATAGATTTCCAACTATAATTCCATAATACAAACAATTATCCTTGCGGAAGAATGTAGTTAAAAGAAAAAAATATTTTGAATAGTGTTGAAAAACTCATAAATGAATCAGCATCTTATTTTTCAAAATTCTCTCCCCCTCCATTCTCAATGAAAAAGTAAACTAACATGAAATTCTGATACAGTTTTTTCCACCACAGTATAGAATTAAGGTTAAAAATGTAATACAAGTTCATAAAAATTGTAATAGGAACATAAATGTTCAGGAAAATTTAAATGGGTACTCAACGTAATTGTAAAGTAAAATGACAAACGGATTAGAATTTCAAATTCTCTTTAATGTAGGTCATATGAATTAGTGAAGAGATGAAAAGGAATTAAGGTTAACGAAATTCTTAACTTCGATTCAAACATTTGTTTGAAGTAATTTTCAAATATTTGGTATTTTTCTTAAAGTTGTTTAATAATGTCTAATCAAAAACCCACATAATGATACGTTTTTATTACTAATTATTTATTAAAACCTATCGATACTGACTAAATATTAAAATCCAGATTAAAGAAAGCTTCCATAAACTAGAGAGATTTTCTAGCAAAAAGGAAAGATAGTGATTTTTTTTATTGCTACAAGTTATAAAGGTATGATTATAATTACATGTACGTGGTTATTTTAAATATTTTCAAAAGTATAAAAAAATCAATATAAAATTCGTTTACCAGAATTAAAACAAGGTAAGTTCTGAAATTTAGCGACAAAATAAGGTCGTAAAAAATATTGTACAAACATTTCATAATAATATACCTTCCTTAAAATATTAAATATTTTTTTAAATGTGGAAAAGATTTTAAAACATTTAAACAGATGGAAAATGAAACTTAAGCGGAGAATAAAGAAGGAAAAAATTGTATGTGAAATTCGGGCTTTATGTTAACATACGTTAACTGTAAAAGTACGTTTTCTAAAAATTAATTTCCTGATCAAGTTGTTTATTGCATTTGGAAGTAAATAAATATTTTATTGAAAACGTAGAAATCGAAGTTAGCGTGACCTTACGTTTCGAATGAGTAATTCTCACACGCGCGGTGGCAATATCTTTTTTCCAGACGGAAAAAAAAAAAAAAAGAAAGCAAAACTCAAGTATGAAAATCAAGTTGCGGAAGTGTAAATCTGGAAACTTTGCTAGATGCACTTCATTTGCCACGGTAGATTAAAAGCAAAAGAATGAAATTCAACTAACAAAAATGAAGATTCATTTTTGCTTTCTGTTTTATAAGGGAAAGAAAAATACAATGAAATTGTATTACTTCCTATACATTGTTCGAAACTTGTTCCCACAAGAACAAAAACACGTTTTGTAAGCATTTTTATTGAAGCAAAGAACAAAAATGAGTTTAATGTTATGATTATTTTTTAAATTTATTTACTGAAAAAGAACTCCAAAAATCAAAATGAAATTTTAATACTTTTAATTATTTTGCGTAATAAAATATACTTCGATTTAGCTTAGGTTGTAGATATCGAAATAATTTACAATACATTAAATGTATTTACTTCGTCAGTACAATATTAAAATTTTTAATCTTTGTAATGTATTTTACAATAATCTACTTTATATTTCTACAGTGATATTTTAATTAATCATCAAACGCATTGTGAATTAACGTATTTACTTTAACGAATACGAGTACAGAATTGTAACAATTTATTCCATTTTTTTTTGTTTTTGAATTTATTAAAAATATTTTACACTTAAATAATATATTTTAAACAAATTCGCTTAAGAAAGTGATTATTTTCTTAAATTTCATTCTTAAAAACATACAAATGTTTGTTCTAGCAAATAGAATTTTGTATTAAGCCGAAGTAATCATATAAAATAGAAACTTAAATGCCTTTAGATCATATCTTTAATAGAGAGTCAATTGAAGGTCTAAAATACATTTTTTTTTGCTAATAAGATTATAAAAGTTGTCTAGCGTGATCTTTTTTTAGACTGCACGTGGTTCATTTACGACTACAGACGAGCTGTTTGTTGAGACATATTTGCAATTTCACTTTTTAAAAAACATCGAAAAACAATCTAAAAAAAAAAAAAAAAAAACACCATTAAAGAGAAAATAATACTAAGTTAAAAACAAATATTAGAAGTTTTAATCAATTTTTTAAAAACCTTTCAAAACAAATTTGAAATTTCAAAGCATAAGGATAAACAACAATATTAGTATAGTAAAATTAAAAGAAAAAAAAAAGTTGATCCAATAAGGCAAATACAATTTAAGGGGGGAAAAAAGATTAATATTTTTTTCCCTTGCACGAAGAGTTAAGGTAAAGTATAACGATAAACAAGTGCACAGATGAGAAATTTGTTACGGTATATTCTGGTTTATAATTTAAACCAGACTGAAATAATAAAAAGAAAAACTTAAAACTCTCTGCCAAAATTAATCGTAGTTTCCATATAGTTTTTAAGCAATATTTCCCCATCATTGTATCTAACTTTGAAATATCAGTATTGAATTTTCACTTTTACTCAAAATAATAAGTACATAAAAAATCTATTTCATAAAAATAGACAAGAGTTGTGGGTCTTCTTCAAATCACATATCCATCCGCCGGGACAATGGCGCGTGATCGACGCGTGTGACGTCACGAGTCACTAAATCGGAGCTAATTGGCCTTAACCTCGGCCGTTTGCTGAAGACCGGCAAGTGTCGTGGGCTATTTTTAGAGCTAAATCGGAACAAGATATTTCGCCTGCGAGAAAAAAAAAGCATTTTTCAGCTCTAAGAGAAGCCAAATAGAACGACGTGTGCCGATTTGTGTCGTTATTCGAAAACTTAAATGTTTAAGCAGCTCATTACCTAATACAAGTGGCGATGAAAACAAAACAAACATAAGAACAATTTGTGCAATGAAAATATAAAAATGGTTCAAATTATCCACAATGAAAATTTTGGAGATTATTATTTTTTCTTTTCTTATTCTTCATAACCAAGGACTAAAATTAAAGTATTTCGCTATTTGCAGCTTAAAATAAATAAATAACAGCAAAAAAAGTATCTCTGTCTCTTTTTTAAATTCTTTAAATTGATTTCCCCCTCATTCTTTTCGTTTCGAATTCACTTTACTTTATATTAGTTACACTAGTAAAATAAAAAAGTATAAATGCATAACTTTCAACAACTGAGTCAAACTTCGCTATTTGGTCTCTTGCTAACTGTTGAACTGAAGTGAAGAAATACTAATTATGTATTCCCGCGAAATTGCACTTAAATACCCTGAATATTGTGATTATGAGATGTACCTACACCCCAACTATTTTGTAAAAATCCATCAAATATCGCTTTATTGATTAAACAGTTAAACCGGCATATAAATTTTTACTTTTTTTATTAATTGAATGTGGCAAATCTTGTGGCTATCTTGTTACAAAAAAGTGCCATCTAGCTTTAGTACTGAAGAATTTTTAAAAAATTTTACGGGATAAATTTCACTTACCTTCGATGATTTTAATTATATAAATTTTATTTTTACTATTGTTAAATCATTACTTTAAAATTTTACAATTTTAATTTTTGTATTTAAGTTAAAACTTCATGTTCCGGTCAGTTCAAATTGGTTATGTACAAAAAAAAAAAAAAAAATCTGCGCAACTATTTTTTTTACGTGTTTCAATTGAACGCAGAGTAACCTTTCATTCAGCTCGATTTTCATGTGACTCGACTCTGTTAAATTAATTAAAGTTAGTTTATTTAATTCAATAGACTCAAATTACTTCTGATACTTTTTAAGCTGGTGTACTAAAGAACAAAGTAATAATGCCATACATGTAATTAATAATATTTAAAGGAGTTTTGCAAATATTCGTTAATATTTTGGAGATGCAGTACCATGAAAAAGTTTTATGTTTAAGCTAAAAACTGGCTTTAAAATCATTCCAAAATTCATATATTAATCGCTGCAACAAATTTTAAAGCGAAACGGATTTTCCTGTGAAGAAAATAGTTCTTCGAATGTTGCGGAATTCCTCTATGACATGAGCAAACATTTCCAAAAAGTAGCACATCAGCTTTCATGTTTAAGAGCCAATACATCAGCTACAAGTTTTCCCTTTAAATCAACATTTTTCTTCCGTAAAGATAAACTGAGATTTATATTTTTACAGAGTAGGTTGGCGGACAAAAGACGCTTGTTACATACGTTTAGTTCAAGTTTCAAATATAAATAATTCAGTCACATGAATGAAACTGTAACTGTAGCTGTAAAGCCGCACCCACTTAATAAGGAAACGATGTTTGGAGGACAAGAAAAACGAAAACGGAACCAAAACCTTGCGGTAAGGGTGGGTAAAAGAAAAAAAAAATACACAGTGAATTCTCCAATTATTTCTCACACACCTATCACTATCACCCAGTTTTCGACAGTTGTGAATTTTTCGTTCATTTTTAAAATTGCACATATCACTGTCGTGAAAAATCGAATATTTTCCAAGTTCTTAATCACAAAAAAGTTGTTAATCAACATAGCTTATTGCAACAAATATATTATCCAAAGCGATTGAATTGTAAAGGAAAAGAAATATTATTTCCCCCTAAATAAAACTTGCATTGAATAGTTTTTAAACCACGAAATCCAAACTAGTATAATTACAAAACAAATAAATTATTTTATCTTCACATAAGAGATCTTATCGTAAAAGAAACAAATGTACGTATTTTGTTCAAGAATGAATAGAATGATTCTTATCAAAAGTGAAAACAAGTGAGTGATTAAATCCCCAACATATACTTTGCATCATCAAAATAACAAACTCTTGAGTCTAAAAGTTACGAAACACACGATTCTACTTGAATAAAATTGTTAAAAATCCAAGAAATTTTGAATCAAAATATTTTGAAGAAAACAGAAGACAAAGAGGGAAATAAAATCGATTTAGTTTTAAAAGAAGAAAATTACCTTCAAACAACTTTATCGCAAAACATCCAAAGTCTTTTTTTATTCAAACTGGAATGAAACGTTGTGCATGACACCAGTCGGAATCAATTGAGTATGTACTTTCATTAAATCATAAAAATGATAAGTTTTAAAGCTTAAGCTACACAATTTTTTTCGTATAAAAATGCATGATTTTAATCTTAACTCAAGTTAACCATAAACTAAAAGATCCCCAACAATTCCTTGCATCAAACATTTTAACCTCAATGAATCCGGATATTTATGATGATAAAATACGGCTAATACTAACTGCCTCATTTTCCCACTTGGATCAATTGATTAGAGTCTAATATTAGTGTTAAAATCAAATTATTCATAAATAGTAGTGAGAAAAAGAAGAAATTAATGTTTTAGTTTTAGATGTGCCTTACATAAAAGACTCAAAGTTAAATCTTCAGTGGAAAATCAGATGTCAGGAAAGAATATAAACTTTGCAAAACATAATTATAAATACGATCGAGTTCTTGTTTTTCCAAAAACTGAAATTTTTTACACATATATGATATAATCCTCATCCCTCGCATTTCCTCCATTATTTTATGGTGTATGTAGTGTACAGTTGTGCGCAGGGTACAACAAAAATATGTAACCGCTTTCTTGTTAGAGCGTTTATTTACAATTTGTAGAAAACTTAGTTCGCTATTACACGAGACAAAGGGAAGATTACTTTTAAATTATTCATAGTTTTTAGTCAAACTCACGCTTACTACTATGAGGGTTAGGAGCACCCGTTGCAATGAAAATATTAAGGACGCACTTATTTCGCCTCCATTCCTCAAAAAAACTTCACAATTTCAAGATTTATTTTAAAGAAACCAGTTTTTTAAACCTCATACCTACAAACAAACAATAAATCATGGTCAAATGGTTTTATCGCTAAACAAAACGAAAGTTTTTAAGCACGAATTAACGAAAAAGCGGTGGCAACGGCAGTTATAAAATTCTAAATAAGTCTATTTTCTCACACTTTATTACAGTGCTACTTTATCTTCGTGATGCTTGTCACCCCTTCGCTGTTAAAAAAGGACCTCTTCAATTGTACAGCAAAACCCTGACGTGATTTCGATGCCACGTGCTTATCGCGTGACGTCACGGACATTTAATTCCCTACGTCACGATCCGTCAGGTAGCCAATAGGCCATACGGATACAAAAGGAAAGTTGCAGATCATTTGTCTTTTTTTTCTTCGAGGGCAAAGTTTTGGTTGATTGATCGAGTGACCGCCAAGTACTTGCAAGGTTTCTGTTGATTCTTTCACTCGAAAATGTCGACGACGAAGAAGAAGAAAGTCTTAATCAACCGGTAAATGTTTTGTTCTCTGATTAAAAAAAAATCCATGGGTACTAACAATTGTATTATGAAATATCAGACAATTGTGCACTGCTGCATAAAAAAATAAATGTGATTACAAACCTTCGAAAAAACTGTCGTAAATCCTTTAAATCAGCTTCTTCAAAGGACGTCCTGCGGAATCCTCAGATTCCGGAGTACAACACGATCGGTTTTCCGCGAGAGATATATTCACAACAAAATTACCAAATATAGCATATGGGTGGGTTACTCCTATAGCCTGAATAGCTACTGCACATAAAAGATACATTAAAATTATTGATACAAATACGACGCTTTATTATTAGTTATCTTTATATAATATCACTCTCAGCTGGAGGAACGTCCCTCTTTATGGAGCAATAAAAGATGCCAATCAGTCTCGAGGGCGTGGTTTTGAAATTAGATAGAACCAATGACATGCTAAGAAAAATTTTATCTTCGTCTCATTTTGCTGTTGCGTTCGGTATGAAAGTGACTTTAGAGTTATACGCTGTTCATAATAATAATGAACAGCTGTACTCATCTTGAAATGTAATATATGTTATCGTATTTCCTACAGAAAATTGTGACATTTTGACTAACAAATATCATGAATTTTCATGTACTTTTTGTTACAATGTTTACAAAGGGTCTGTTTTTGTAAAGAGTCTATTTTTTCCTGCAGCGACTTTATTGGAACGAAGGGATCTTTTTTAGAGTTGTAAATTTTCTGATGTAAATCATTTTTTGATTGTAAATTTTTCCATAGGTTACTTTTTGGAGCCGTACAGAAACAAAAAATTGAATCTTGTCTTGTAAGTTGGTGTTCATATTAATTCCACTGATTTAGAGTCTCTTGTCCGAGAGATTATTTACTCAAATTTTTTTAGAACAGCTTATTGTTGAACAGGTATGGCACAACACAAAAAGAGAGAAAGTTTAGTTTTAGAAATGGTGCTATAAAAACTTCCGCTAGTATAAAATATCACAAGCTTCAGGAACTCAAACGCCAAAATGGTTGAAAGACAGATTTTATTCACAAAGAACATATCTTCAGAAATTCTACGAGGAAACGATAAACTACACTTATACCTTATTTCATCAAAATAACGTTTTCCTCGTTCGACATAGATTTACTTTGTTCTTAAATTGCCATTGCTGATGCCATCCACTTTCGCATAAATATTTCGAAGAAATAAAATACAAGCAAATAACAAAACAAAAAAAAAAAAAAAAAAAAAGCAGCGAAAACAAAACGTTGTAAATTTCCGGAGCTTGGGATCGATAAGTTATTTCTTTGAGATTTCGCTTTGACAATGTCGAAAGCGATTTCAAAATCTTACATTTGAACGCAAACGGAATATTGAGTAAAATAACAAAAACATGCATAGCAGTGGGGGGAGCGAGAATGCACACTACCTCGCGCTTAGGGGGCGGGGATATGAAATATGAAGGAGTAATGTAACTTTTATTGCAAATAGACTTCTAATGGATACGCCATCGAAAACATTTGCTTTAAAAATGCATGATGCCGTGATAGAACAGTCGGAGCGAAAGGAGTATGAGGTTATACAAATACGGCAAATGGACTCCGTAATATGTTTATCTTTTCTCAATCAGGGGACGTTTGGAGAAAATTTTTCCTTTATGTGTCGTTTCGACAGTGGTTGGCTTTAGCAGTGCATGAAATGCATTGGATTGTTGGAATTGTGGGCGCCTTCAACACGAATCCCATATGCAGCTTACTTATAAACACAGACATTGTCAATGTGACGGAAAAAGAACTACATTTACCACTATTCAGTTTTCTAATGAAACTTGAGGGTATCTTCTCACTCGATATTCGATATGTTAGCATGCCATACTGCCCTTGGCTCAATTGAACCTTTACATATAGGTGAATTCCACGTAAAAGTGGACATCTTTGGGAAACATTAAAATGATAAATTTTAACAAGTAACTCTTTGGTGTTTTTTGGGATACAGAAGTTATTTACAAGCCCTCATTCTACTCCCTTGTGAGAAAAAAAACTTCTTCACAATAAACAATTTGGCTGCCAAGATGAATATAAGAAACCCGTTTTTCGTTTGTGTTGCGTCAGTTACTACTATCTTTTGTAGGCATAAATAATTAGCCTATCACCAAAGAATAACACGAGTGTAGGCTGTACTGTTGTAAAGTTGTTGTATATCTATCTATCTATCGATATATATATATACATATATGTATAAATATAGATAAAGAGAGATATATACAAATATTATGGCACATGTTCCAAGGATCAAGTTTCTATTTATTTATTTATTTAGAAAACCCTTCTTTTTTTTATTCACTACATTCTGCACATTAATACTATGCTATCTGCTTAGAGTAAATAATATGTATGATTCATTTCACAAAATTAAGTTTTATTCAGCTTTACAACGAAATATAAGAGCAAATTTTAAGTTTAGCACAATATGTTTTTCCTAGATGAATTTGCTTTATTATTAATTAAATATTTGCTAGATGCTTTATTAGATTAACAAAGAAAACCATTTATTTCATTTTAATCGTAAAAATCAATTATGAAGTTAAGATAGCTAGAATTGCGAAAGACTTTTTTTTTATTATCCACATTTTAAAAAAACCCCAAATCCAGTTAATAATTCTTACACAAAAAAACTTATTATTTGCGTAACAACAAATTGGTATTTATACAGAAACAATCTCATTTTTATTTATCTTTTCCATCTAAAGAAGAATTATTGTTCCAGGGAAAATAATTCATCTTAATATATAATATTCTTTTGTTCGCTTAATTTTATTAATGTGACCCTCACGAGAATTATTACAATTGTAATCATTTCATTGTTTCAGCAAAAGAAGGAACTACCAGCTCAAGACATCATAGTTCATCAAATATTTTCCTATTCATTCTTTTCTATTCATTGTTTCTGTAAATAAGCGGGACAAAATATTGCAAACGAATAAATAAATAAAAACTAATAAATGAAAACAAAGAAATATTTATTTACGAATTCAATTCACGTTGGTTAATATTTAAAAGATTAAATTTGAAAAGAAACGACATAGATAAACAATTCGAAATTATTTTTGTGGGTAAAATAAAGTCAGATTTCGCAATTTTTGAGAATCGCATTACATTGTGTTTCATTCTAAAGGCTTGTTTTATGCTTTTTGTATGACTGCTTTGCTCGATAAAAAAGAAAAATACAACCATTGCAATTGCTGTTAATTGCTCTATATATCTCAGAGTATATCTGGAAATATATCATTGCTGCTTAGAAAGGTGCTCCCAACCTCAGTTTACTCAAGTAAAACATTACACAGTTCAAATACAAACGACGAACACGGGAAAACGACAAAAGCGGGTCAACATAAAATATCATCGCCTGACATGTGCACATGTATATATGACAGTAATAATTTTAAAAAATAAAAAAGGAACTAAGGTAAATGACCCGGTAGTGGACAGAGTTAAGAAAATTTTCGAACTCCTTTACGTGGCAAAATTTTTTCAAGGGACTTACATCAATATTTGCAGATTTAGCAGAATCGCCAACTATTTCTCTAAAAATTAATTACCTATAAAATGTCATTTGATGAAAAATTAGGATTTTTACGTCAAATTTACTAAATGCTTAAGTTGTATCTATAGTGGACATTTATAAGACACGTATTTGCATTAGTAGTGGACAGAAATGAATATCATCTATTTTATGCTGTTAACTTGGAGAAATAATTTTTTAAATGACTAAGGGACCATTCATAAATGATGTCACGTTTTTTTCCCATATATTTTCCCCAAATCCCTAACATTCTTATTAATCGGCTTTAGTAAAGAGCAGCAAATGTGACCGTTGTGGAGGCAGCTATTAAATATTATGATCTATGTACTTGCATAGATACTCCACGCCAACTTTAGTTCTATTAACCAGCTCTAGGAACCGTTCGCTATAGGTTCTGATAATTTCATTCAAGTTTAATGTTACATTCGCTTATTTTAGGAGCTTAAAGATCAAAGTGTCCACTACTACCTTATATTTTTTTAAAACGTTCAAACACCAATTTGAAACCACACTGTAGTTCATGACGAGATATCTCGTCCATTTAACATGTAATTCTGGGACTTTTCAACTGCACTGTGGTTAAAGTAAAAAAACTCAGAAAAGCAAAAGAAATATGAACAAATTCATCTATTTGATTGAAATAATAATAAATTTTGTGCGTACTCTTTTCTTCTGAAACTAAACGATTAATTTTAAGTACTTTTGTGACATCTTCCTATTGTTCTCTTCTTCACTGAATGGAGGCAATTCATCGCGTCACGTGATAACGATGATCGCTGATTTGTTTACCAAATTTTTAATTGAGGAGTTCACGAAGCAAAATTAGCTATCTTAAAATTAGATTAGTTTCATAGCTTTTTCTGATTATGAACCAAGTAATTTACCTTTAATATAATCATTATAAAAGAAATTTATTAATTAGTACAATAGTTATAGTGTTTCATTTAGTGTTAATTTTATACAACGTAGAACTTCATTTAGTCCTAGTTTTTAATAACGTATAATTTTATTTAGGCCTATTTTTAATTAGATTGGTCTAACTCGAAGTAAAGCGATATTACAGCTTCCTTTGTTGACATCGCTATCACGTGATCTATGACGCTGTATGAATTGCCTCCACTGATGTGACTAAAGCTTATTAGCGTTTCAAATTATTTAAGTGCTTCAGAAAGTGTTGGAACTGGTTTATGTATCGATTTCCTTGCCTCCGTCGGCATCAGTTTTCCCATCTTCATTCTCTGCTGTCATTTTTTGAACAGAAATCAAGTTGCGTGTCACATCTTCAGTAATTGCTACACAATCGTCAAGCCAGTTGACAAAAGGCTAAATTTACCATTTCCCCCCTGAAATCTGTAAAATTTTTGAGCGATAAATAAGGGAATTTGCTAGGTTCAAAAACGATCTAATCGGGCAAAATTTACATTATTTAGATAACATTCCTGATGGGAGCGTTATAGCGAGATTGTAGACACTAGAAAACAAACTATGGAGAACCAAGGGATCAGTTTCACTGTCCTTCTTCGCTGTAACACGTCACTGACATCTCAAAAAGATCCCAATTTTAACATTTTATTGCATAAAGCAAATTCACAAAGATTTTCTACTTAGTGCAATAAAGCTACAACAAAACAATTGACCAATGATAGAGTTTATTATAAATATTTGTCAAGCTCAGCCTGGCTAGGCATTATTATTTTTACAAGGCAATTTTGTTTAAATTGATTATGTAGTTGTAGTTATTGGATTATTTATTTTCTTTTGAATCGGTCTTAGAGGTGATGATTAAAAACTTGAAGCAATGGCTAAATGGGTCAGCCTTGTGTTTATAGCAGTTACAGTTTCTAGGAGTTTCTTAGAGGGTGCAACGACCAATTATAAATTCTAAAATACAAACAAATGTCATGTTTACAATCAAATATTTATACGGAAATTTTTCTTCTTAAAATAAATGGAACTGAATTGGTATAGGAGAAAGAAAAAAAATATAAAAAGCAAAATTGTTAATAGAATTTCATTAAAGTGTCTTAGAAGAGAACAATAAGAAAACTAATTTTCTTTAAAATAATCATAATTTGCAATTTAAAAGTAGCGCACAGAGAACCGTAAACAGAAACAAGTCATTTCATTAAAATATTCAGAACGTAAATTCTAAAATGTAATTTGTAAATTCTTTGAAATTTTTCCTGACACATTATTTAGATTTGAGTTTATTATATTTTAAAAAATAAACTTCCTTTCCCCGGCACTGAATTTATAAAACATTAAATATTATCAGAAAAGTTAATTTTTTTAAAATCATTATTATTTCTTAAAACAAATAACTCTTTTTCTGGAATTCCTATTACAATGATGGCATTGAAAATAATAATACTGATAATATTCGAAGGCTAAACCGACAACTACAGATACACGGTATTCAATTTTTTATTGATAACTCAGAGAAAAAAAGGCCATATAACACAAACGTGAAATAAATAATACCATAGAAAAGGTGAAATAATAAAAAAAAAGAAGAGAAGAAAAACTGCCAAAAAAGCATGAATATTTCAACGCCGAAGAAACAGTCAAAAACTTCTTCCTTGATAGCTTCACTGTCAAAGGGAATTATAATGTATACGCGACATTACGCCGTCAAAAAATAAATCAAGACGTAAAAGTTTGATTCACGGCAATACCTGCGAGCTACAAAACAATGATTCTTAAGCATTTTTTAGTCTTATAAATTGCAGAGGAAAAAGGTTTCCAGTGTAGTCGTCTGTTTTTTATTGCTGCCAGCTTCAAATGGTGTAACTGTGTAAACATAGGAAAAGCTCGTCTGCATAATGTCCTTCCAACATATTTTTGAAGCGAAGAATGTTTAATTGAATGGAAAAACTGCTGATTCAAATGTCAGAGTGTCTTGTTAAATATGACAAAAAACAAGGTCTTCTTATGTATTACATAAATATTACATTTTATTTTGCCTTGACAATTGCATTGCTTTATTTATGGTTTTTAAGGTCAAAAATCGGTATTTGTTGCTCAGAGAAAATATAAGACATTATTCTTTACATCACGAAAATCTGTATCAAATATGCAAAGCTTATGAATCTTGTTACGTAAAGGAGATTTGGAAGCTACAGAAGCCTAATGACAATGTTTTAATAGTCAAAAGTGTTTTGTTGGCTGTGGGAAGAATTTTGTCATCTTTCAGAACAAAAAATAAGTAAAATATTTTTAAAATAATTTGATTTATTTATTATTAATAGTTTTTTTACTGTCAGTTTAAAAAAAATTTATGTTTTTTTTTTTCACAATTGATGAAAACATATAATAGTTGAATTTATAAACTGAATACTTAATCATTTTTATTAAATTTGAAGAAAAAAGCTTTTTCCATTTATTTTTACAGAAAATAATTATAGAACATGAATGACTTGTATATAGAACAAATATTTTTCTGACATTTTAGATACGTAATTTTTTAAATACATTTCATCAGCGCTGTTTATGCAATTAATCGTTATAAAAAATAATGAATCATTGTTGGGATTTGAATTTGAAACTAATTTTATCTTTTTCACTCGAATTTTACCTTACATAAAATTAATTTTAACGTAAGTAGAACATTTCGTTGGAATTCTGATAAAAATTTAGAGGAAAAAAAAAAAAAAAAGAATCTGACGTACTACTGCAGCATTGGGTTTGTCATTAATTATTTCATGATATTAACTACTTACAGAGTTATAACTTTTATTTAACATAAAATAACTTCGATGTATCAAAAGTTTCTAGGTTTCGATAAAGAATTTATATATTAAAGAAGTTGCCTTGCATGGATAGAAATTTTGTTGCATTTAAAGCTTCCGTGTATCGAAAAACCTTTCTATACATTGAAAGAATCTTTCATTCAACACTAACCGTTCTTTCTATACATAAAAATTGCAGGTTTTCTAGTTCAAGTAAGAATACTATTGTAAAAGAATTTTTCGCAATTTGAACAACTGAAACGAATTCTTAAAAAAAAAATTACACACAACTTAATATTAAAATATTTATTTTAAACGGACCGAATTTTACCAGCTATAATGTGATTGACAAATATTACCGCGAATGATTATTTGGATCGCTTGAAATATATTCTTTTTTTACTTCATATTTTCATAATTGTATGGCATTTTATTAAATGATCATTTTTTATAATTAAACATGCAGGTTTGGTATAATCTCATTCCCCCTCCCCGAATGTAAATTAAAATAATTCCTTCCAAAAAACGATGCATTTAACCACCAATTTTTAGCACAGAGGAAAGTATTACTTTTACTTTTTTGTGTAGAGCATATTTTCAGAAGAAATAGCATTCAACATAAATGAAACTCAAGTGCCTATACATCGAATACCAAGTATTAATATCACATAAAAAAGAGCTCACAATATCTCTTTAATTAGAGTAATAGGAAGTGACAGTGAGCGATATTGTTCGGCTCTTGCTGTACGATTCCGGCGACGGGGGAAATGAATGGCTTTCTATCCGGCAATAATTTCATCATGGACGAAAGATGACCGGATAGACTACCCTCTAACCTTTCAACAATACTAAGTAACTCTTCAGATGTACTAGATGTAATTTTTCCTTTTGATCAGTGAAGCCTAAATTTATGGAATGGAACACACGATTTGTCAGTTCTAGAAAAATCTCATCGATTTAATGAAGAATTAAAACGCGAGAGGTTTGAGAATGAGCGTTTTAAAGGTAGGTAATGATTGAGGAATAATAATAAAAGGAATTATGATTGAACAATGATTAAATGGTGATTGAAAAGATGGTTTTAAAGTGAATTATCAGTGAATGATGACTTAAGAAACGATTCGTGAATGATTTAAAGTTAAATTCAATGCCAATGAATTTTTAAATTAACTATTTGAGAATTGCGATTTTAAAATTGAAGAATTATTAAGGGCTAATCTGAAAAAGAATTAAAACACGATAGTTTGAGAATGAGAGTTTTAAAGGTAAATAATGATTGAGTGATAATATTAAAAGAAATTATGATTGAACGATGATTGAATGATGATTGGAAAGATGGTTGTAAAGCGAATTATGAGTGAATGATGACTTAAGAAAAGATTCGTGAGGGATTTAAAGATAATTTAAAAATTGATTTCGTTAAATTATTTCTGAATTGCCGTTTTAAAGTTGAATGATTATTAAATGATGGTCTTTAGGATGAATGATGATTTTGAAGATAAAATACAATTATGTCATAATACTGAAGATAACTAATAGTCACTCCATAAGGTTTACATTCATTTCCTAACAATAAAAATGAGGTTTCCAAATTAAAATCAAATTATAAAATGATGAAAATTCAGCTTATTAACACACGATTTCGTAGAAGAAATTAACACATCTTTATTTTATATGTTTAAGTATTATAACAGAGTAATATTATGTAGAAGAATATCAAATGGAAAGCACATCGGTTTTGTATTTTGTGAAATAAAACGAAAGAATTGTAGCAAAGTTAGATTTTACAGTTTGTTATTTCACTGTTAATTTGGATCAATAACTGAGTCATGGCATTAATCAAGCAACAAAGTGTCCACGTTCTTTACAGGTTTTGCAACTGAAAAACGCTCACATTAGTTATCTAATTTAAGAGTGTTTAAATGCTATTTGCTAATTGGAAATAATATTTGCACGCCAATTCGTATCAACAAAAAACTACAAGCACAGCCATTAAACTATCATTTATTCCAACTACAATAAAATAATTGCCATTGTGCTCAAAATATGATGAAAAGAAAATTTCCTTCCATGACATATTGTTTTATACAGTTGAGGTATGTTGGAATGTTGTTCGCCGTTTTGATCGCTAGGTGTTGCATTGTATTTGGAACACAGTTTCGCCATTTTATTTATTTACTTCATTATTCGCCATTGTTTTTTCTTTTCTTTTCTTCCTAAGATTGTCTCAAAAACGACTATTTATAAATTGATTATTCAGTACTATCATTCATCAAATGAATGACTATCATTCATCAAATGAATTAAAATTAAGAAAAGGGACATCTCATTTCCATATTTTACTTTTTGATTTGAACAATTTTTTGTTCAATTTTGAACAGTTCAAAAATTTTTAACATTAGCGCCTATGGGTGAAAATGAAGCAAATTATGTAAACTCTGGGTACAAGATCCAAGTTCCCATGAACAAGCTCACTGGAAGAAATTCTTGGCGTGAAATATTGATTTGAACAATTTTTGTTCATTTTTAAACAGTTCAAAAAAAATTAACATACCGCCTATGGGGAAATTTCAATCCTATATAATTCCTGATCTAACGGACCGATTTGCTTGGAACAAACTTTATCGGAAAGCTCTTATGACGTAGAACATGTACAAATAGAAAGTTCATCCAGAACTAACGAGCCTATTTTCCTATGAAATTTTTTGATCGGGATTTTCAAGAATATTTTTGAATTAATGAATGATTAAATGAATAAGCAAAAGAATGAATGAATAAATGAGTGAATAAATACATGAATGACTTAATAAATGAAGGATTGAATGAATATGTATTAACCGTTGAAATAGGTATATTTGAAGCAATTAAGAACTAAAGCTAAACGAGAAAGGCAGAGAGAGAGAGAGAGATAGCTAGATTATAAATTTGAATCCGGTGTATATGGGAAAGTAGGCTCGTATAGTTCTAGACGGAACTTCTTGTTAAGTCTTTATTCGAATTTCCCATTCTCTTACAACCCGACTTTAAAAAATTGATAGTTTGTAAAATGTTGGCACAGTTTAAAGATGCCCGTACTTATGACCAGGGTTCGACAAATCCCGGGCGACTAAAAAATATGCCTTGGCGACTAGCTCGCAAATAAAAATATTATAGCTGGCTCCTAAAAATTTTCCCTGGATCCTAAGATTTTCGCATTTTTGTCGGCCTCTGCTTGTGACATAAGACTTCTTATTACAATTATATATTACAGCTGCGTATTATAAGAAAATGACATTTCCCTAAAGGAGTTACTTAGATACAATCTTAAGATAATTCAGTTTCGTTTCTTTTAAAAGAAAAAGAAATAAAAGAAAATAAAGCTTTGTTGATTGAAATTTAAAATGGTGATGATACGAAATAGATGCGTGCATTTTAAGAACAGTTTCCTTTTTCGATATGAATTCAAGTTTCACGCATTCCCACTTTTTGCAAATCGGAACAACATTTGTTTTGCCTCTTTTACTGAAAAAAAAAAAGGTGTCAAGCGGTCAGCTTACTTAGTCGGCCCTTCAGGTTGTATTAAGACGCTGTAGTTGCTGATGTTACTATGTGAGTTGTGGGTTTTTGACGCACTCCTACAACCCTTAATGCTTCTTAGATTACCTTAAAGTGTTATGCCAAAACTTTCTAAATCTTATGAATAGCGAAACCATTTTTATAGTGCTACTATTATTTTGTATAAATACTATCAACAAGCCTTAATATTGTCTGAAGGATATTTCCCAAAGGAGACTAGAAAGGAGTTCGTCATTCCTAAGACATATATTGTCTACTCAACCCGTAGAAATTTTCATGCTATGCATGTATATTCCGCTATATATCTTACACTCTAGTGAAACCAATGTATCTAAGTCGAAAACAACTTTGCAATGAAAATTGTAAGCACAGTTTTTAAAGTTACAGGGAATCCTTTCTTCTGTTTAAGGAAAAGTAAGATATGAACGAAAAATAGCGAAACCACTGTCGAAAAACATACGTTATTTATTTGCAAAAACCTTAGAGTAAAATAAAACACAGAAATTTACGATAACCAACTTACATATTTACAAAAAAAAATAATTGTTAAATCCAAAAATTTGGACAGAAATGCAAAACCAAATGCCAAATTTGAGAAAGAACTGAAATGGAACTGAATCAGTAATTGATTAGGGAAGGTTCTTCAAAGTCGAGAAAGCTTCAAAAAAATCAAGGTTCCAAAAAGAAGAACATTTTCCTATAACTGTACTTGAATTAAGACAGCCTGTTGTTACAATTCTAACAGTGCTAAGCAACGCTCGATATTATTCTTGTTTTCTCTCTATTTAAAGAACTAAGTTTTTATGGAGGTTACGTTGTTTGTTTCTATGGGATGTAAATGAGCTTCTCAGATTCCACCCTGTGTATCAAACTGCAGTTATGAGAGAATTTCTTAAATGCATGTACGTTTCATATAAACAATGCTTCATTTCTAAAAGGTTCATTAGAACAATATGGACATTTTTTTGGACTGCATAATGGGTCTACATCCTGTACAGACTTATACTGCCGTGCTAAACACAAAAGTTGTATTTGCACTTTTTGGCGAAATTGAATTATTGCCAACAGGTGGTTTTATGTCACTCATTTTACCTAAATACAATATTCTGTGATCATATGCGCCAAACCACGATAACTGACATTTTTGTCCCAGCCGAAACGTATTTTCTCACTTTCCATCCTTGGTTCAATTTTCAAATGGTTATTAAAAACATTGAAAAATAATTAATAGTTTAAACTATTTAAGTGAAAAAGACAAAATATTCATTGCGGAGGAACATTTCATTATCGTGGTTTGGCCCATATGTGAATAAGAGACGTTTTTTTTCAATCCGAAAAAGTGGTCTCTGATTCAAAAACATAGTCGGTGCAAGACTTTAATCGTCACTATCTTATTTTGAGCTAAGCTTCAGTTAAGACATTTGTGCTTAACACCGCAGCATAGTCGTTCATTAGACCATATAGACAAGACTTCAATATTATAGACATTACTTATTACATGATTAGGATATGCATAAGAAATTTTTTTTAGATTACATAAAAAAAACAGACATTCAAGCTTGCAATTTTGGAGACGGATTTAACAAAACTTCATTGACTTATATTCTTTATAAATTGTTTACACACGCTCTAAACGATGCTGCTTCTATGAACGAGCACATAAATAGACTGTTAAAGTCGAATAGCACTTACTTTAAAAAGAAAAATAATAAATTCTCAGACAGCAGAGATTCTAGTAATATTGCAAGCCTATTACATTGCAGTAGGAACGGCCCATGATCGGACAGGGTAGTAATGACCGAGAATCACATTTGTTTCTTCAACTGATGCAGAGAGGCTTTTGCATCTCACTGCATCAATATTTTATCGTAGATGTAAGTGAGAAAGTACGAGTCTGAATGAAACTAGTTTAAATATCAGATCGTATGGGATTTAAATGTTAAATTACTTGTTAAAGCATGTTTGGTAGCAACACCTGTTACAACTACCGATAACATATTTTGCCACAATATAGGACAAGTTCTTTACCTATCATTTACACTAGTTATACGTAAATATTTAATTTTTTTCACTCACACCCATTTGCTTCTAGGTTCCTAAATTCAGATATCAGACACCAGCAATTAAATTTTTTTTTCCAACAGTTCAATAAGTACATGAATTTTTGAAAAAAATGTTAGATCAATCGTAGAAAGACGTGGGTTTCATGCATGAGTAATTTGTGAAACATTCCTCAAATTTATGGAATTATTACATGTATTTATTATTTGCAGATGTTTTTACTTATTATAGAAAGTATAATCTAGACCTTTTCAATTTAAAGATGCATGGAGGAAGAATCACCTCTGCATGAAATTTATCTCGTTTTGTCCAATGGCTAGTTAAACTCACTAATAAAATACTCGTACATCTTTAAAGACAAAATAGTAAATAATTAATGAATTTTGAAATTTGACACATAGGCTGGGATGGAGCAAATATTTTTCTTTTCTTAATGGGGTGCTGCGTATATATATATTTGTTCTTAACCATTGCAGACCAAGTGAGTTCTCATAGATTGGTACCAACTCTTTCAATTGCACCGCAATGAGTGTGGCACCATTGCCACATGAGAATTTTGACTACCAGTTTCTTCACCTGAAAGAGTGAGCACCCGGACTCTGTTGATACGAAATTGCACTAGGATTTTAATTTAGCCGAGAGTATCCAAGACAAATCTCTACACAAGGGATCTTTTACATGCCGCCTAATCATACGACAAGGGCTCAGACGATTTTCCGCATATTGAAAATCCACCGACATTGCATGGCCCGATCCTGTGAATGACGGCGGACGAGACCGCGCCTTACCACGACGGCACCGTGCCGGCTGAATCGAATAATAGAAATACAGATAAAAGAAACGACGCGTGCTAAAGTTGTCTTTTAAGCTCACTAGCACGTATGGAAGCATTTTTTTATTATTAAACTGCCGGTGAACCAAGCACTGTAACGTATGCTAAAAATCGATTTTTATGCAAATATTGAAGTTAAAATGATAAACGAAAATGGCTTAAAGCATTTTTTTTACAGGGAACGAAAAATAAATCTAAACAATCTTCAAAGTTTAAATTAATTTACGATTTTAGCAGATTTTCATAAATGAGTTTTGAAACTTGAGGCACCGGAAGATATGAACGGATTTCAATTTCAAGAAGTGTGTAAAGTATTAGACCAACCACAGCACGTTACCACCATACGTCCAAAGTACTTAAAATAATATTAACAATCATTTTTAGCTATTTTTAAGGAGCTTCGGACAGCGGTAAAAGTAAATAGATTTCAACAAAGAAAATGTAAGTCAATATGTTAAAGGCACAACTTTCCCACCCCGTGTTGAATGTAGTTTAAATAAAAGAATTTCTATTGTATAGTTTAAGCTCTACTCTAATGTAGGCTTAGAAAGTAATGAACAATACATATTAGGATTATTCAATATTGATAGAGATAAAGGGCACCAATTCTCCCTTAATCTGAAGTTTGCTAGTGATAAGTATGTTGTGGGCCGGAGCTCGTTGACATAGGACACGCGCCTGACTCCATAGGATTGTTGACACTTTGAATATGTAAAATTATCCTATTTGACTACATGCTTTAAATTAAAGAAGACGTGATTGAAATATGTGTGATAATTTAATAGATAAAAAAGCGAAGATAATTTATTACATACTTATGTCCACGAAATAAACTAAGATTAATAATAATCGTGAACTAGAATCGTGAGAGACAAAGCATTGTGTGTGCTCACAAGACATAGTCGTGGTTTGCATTGAAATTAAGAGCTTTGTCCAGCCTTAAACGTTAAGCTTAATATATACATATCATCAATAGTTAGAAGAGCTTTTCTTTTACACTTTACGGGAGTATTTTGTAGTTCCGATTTAAGGATAATGATCTCTGTCTTACAATCAAGTAACATCAATCAGCTTTACTTGCATTTCAGAGCGGTTTTATACATTCTATGGAAAACTATGTTTTAAATTTGAGTAATAATATTATTTTCCACAAAAGTATTACCGTTTACTTCAATATACTTCTCCCTCTAGGTAATACCTTCTACTTTCACCAAAATATTTCTAGCATTCTGTTTTGAAAAATTACAATTGCATGTTACGATTCAATTGGAAATCTATTTCCACTAAGACAGATTTTTTGTCAAATATTTTAATGAAACTTAATTTTTAACTGCTTTTATAAATTTTAATATTTTAGAAATAAATGAAACTAAAGAAATGCAAACAAGCAAATATTATTTCTTCTTGACAGCAATGTGTTTTATTCACTCGAGTTTTATAAATAGTTTATAATTTTGAAAATGGAATAAAATAAACAACTAATCACTTCACCGAGGCCATTTTTTCTACACTATAGTTATGAAAATATTAACTGTTAAGCCGAAGCAGAAAAACAACTTTTCTATCCTTTTCTTGGCTATGTGCGTTACCAAATTTAACTTCACGGAAACACAAATAATAGTTTATGAAAAGGAGTCAAACAAAAAATTATTTTTACCTCATCATGGCATGCTTTATCCCACTGTAAGATTGATTGATTCACGGGCGACAAAATTTCCAAATCTCCCATTTTTGTAACTAATACTGACTTCCAAAAAACAATGATCAAGTAACAAACAATTAAAATCCAGTTAAGTCTTTTTCACAACAATCCACTCCTGTATGTTGGCGAATCATTCAGCATCACTCATAGATGAAGAGAGAGATCCATGTGGTTTTCCAGCATTCACTTTCACAGAAGCCATCTCTGCGGCCCTTCTTACCTCTAGAAACTCCCAACTCTAATGAACTAACTCCACGAGAAGCAACAGCGAGTTCGATGGTAGAGTTTCTGGCCGACAGAGGGCACTGCTGATAAGGAGCGCGGAGATGGAGTCCCCTCCCCGCCGATGATAGATGGAAAACTGTTGCATATTTTGATTTTTTCTTTACTTATTGATTTATTTCTGTGTCGAGTTTTGTTTTCCTTGTTATGGACATATTTTTTAATTAACTCAAGCAGAGGAGTTTTTTCAATAACATTTTCTCGGCTCGAGGTTTGCGCATGAATCACTCTTCTTCAACGCTTCTTTCGATTCCGTTCTCGTTCAATCTTCTTTGTTTATAATTAAAAACAATGCTTAATTACCAGTAATAATAACGTATAATAACTAAGTAATTAAGACGGGAATTAATTGAGAAATATTAATCGTTCATAAAAGAACTTTAAAAAGATGTATCACTTCTTTGAAATGTGTGAAATTTATGCGGTGTGTTTTTAGTTTTTAATCAATTTAATGTGATAAAAGATCTGAAGTAAAATGAATTGAGTTACACATAACATGATACTTTTTTTTCCCCCTATTTAATTCTCAAAGTTTTTTTTTCATTTCGCAATCACTCTTCTTCAAAGTTTTAATAAACATTAATTGCCCTTATTTATAATTAAAACAGTCGGTAATTACCTGAATAATAAGGACTACTAAAAGAATGATCAAACTATGAAGTAAGTAAGATTAATCGATCATTGAAAGTATATAACAAAGTGTGTGTAATTTCATTCTTAAGAAATACGTAAAATTCTAATCAGTTTTTAGGTTTTAATTAATTTAACTTCTTTGAGAATTTCGAATTAAAATATCTGAAATTGTACAGAGCTGTTTTTTAAGTAAAGCAGTATATGATCTGCATAAAATGAAAGCGAAAATACAAACTTTTCAAAATATTCACTTAAAATATCGTTAAAAGGAATCGATCCAGTGATATTTCAATCCCACCACATCAGGAAGAGTAATCTCAGCTGATAAGTGTCGAAAAATAAAAAAACGATGTTTGTCTAATTTTGTGTTTCAAAACTAGTTTATTTGTATTAGACAGACACTGGAGAGGAATTTTTTAGCATCATGCATGGCATTCATTAAAATTAATATCTCTTAAATTTATACTTTGATATTGCGTTGATATAAGTACAAATTTAATAGGCTAGCTACTTAGTTCCCGTGGCATCGTTGCACAAAACAACCCCTGACATACTTAAACTTGTATAGAAGATATTATAACTTTCATTTTTTAATATAGAACTCATTTCATATTTTAATAATACATTGCTGAAAGATTAATCCAGTTTAAGTTAAACCATTAAAAAAAAAAACTAAAAAATAAATAACTAAATAAAATAAATAAATAAATAAAATAAATAAAATAGCTAACTGCTGAAAGAAACCCTCCCTGCTTCTCCTTTTCCCAAGGTAAGAAAAAAAGGTTGCAAAGAACTTTTCTTTCTAAATTAAGATGACCAAAAATTCGAGATATTTTTGCAAAATTCATATATTGTAGAGTTCTTCAATAAGTTCTTTATTAGGGGTTACTCATTGTTTTTAAACATCATTTAACGAATAAATTCTTTCTGGTCTCTCAAAACATTGCTTGTTTGTAATATTTGCACAGTACTTTTATTTGTAAAGATTTTATATATATATATATATATATATATATATGTTACGGCGTATGTCCGAAACTGGAAGACAATCAATGATCTGATAGATGGTGAATGTCGACGATCAACGATCTGATAGATGGTGAATGTCTACAGCCACCAGTGATTGTCGACATCCAATAGTGATTGTCGACATTCTCCTATTTCGGAGATTCAATGTAACATATATATATATATATATATATATATATATATATATATATTAATTTTTAGAGTAACAGTTGCTTAACCTGTCAACCTGTCTCATATAAAAACCTTTCTCAAGTATTAAAAAATTTTAGAAAGAAAAACTCAAAACGGCTGTGCAAATTCTTTAAGAAGCTAAAAAAAATTTCTAAGCAAAATTCAGTACAAACCGAGGATTTTTAGACGTAAATAAGCAAGTGAAACAGTTTTTGTTCTCTTGCGCAAAAGAAAACAACAATATTTTTTGAAAGAGGGCTTCACACCATCTATCCCAATCGACTGCCGTATCTGTTCGAAACAGTCGGTCTTTCCCGCCGAGTTATGGAAAGAGCTCGCGAGAAGAAGCTCCAATCCCTGCCGTCATGTAGGTGTGTGTAATATTCGAAAGTGTACGCGTGTCATTGACATCTAAAAAACATGGCCGGCGGCAAGAGAGAGAGAGAGAGAAAAAAAAGAGAATTATTATTCCTTTCGGCATGCATAAGTTCTCTTTCCAAAAGAATATAATAAAAATGGTGAAATAATAAAAATTAAATAAATAAGTCAGCAAAACTTTAAATCCCGTTAGAAAATTCGTATTATGAAAAGACACTATCACCGCCATTTATGTCCACTTTCGCCGAGTTTTGTTTTGGGTGGTGCGCGTTAAAATGATTAGTTCTAATTCAAGAACTTAAATTAATTTTCAGTCGATAGAAACGCTTTCTTTCTTAAAAGTCGGTAGATAAATTTGTTAATGGCTATATGACATTGTCATAAAATTTTAAGAAGTGTAGCCAAACGTTATAGAGATAACTAAATTAAATGTTTGGCAATTAAAAGTAAAGGAATATTGCATATGAACCTTACTTTATTTTACTGTGTACTTGTGGCTGGGTGTGACTTAATACGCAACACAAAGAAAGAGGAAAGATTCCTTGGCATTACTATTGAAAACAACTTAAGTAGTTTTTTCATTCGACAATATCGTTGCACTAATTATTTTCCAGAATCCAAAAATTTATTTTTTTATTTTTTTAATAATTTACTGTGTTCTTTAAAAAAAGTTATTTCTAATAATTTTACTTAGGACCAGATAGGAACCGCAGGAGAGAAGGGGAATATACAATGTATATTGAAGCAATCATTGCTGCTCCCAAACTACTTTATTTAAATTTATGCAAAAGTGTAAGAAACTACCTATTTTTTTCATGAGGTAATTGACAAAATTTAGTCACGTTTGGAATTTTAGTTGTGGCTAATTACACAACCAAAGAAACGTGTGCTAAAACATAATATCAAACGAGTAATCGTTTATTGTTCTTACTCGGAAGGAGAAAAGTTTGTGCTCAACTAATTTTCTCTTTAAACATAACTAATTAAGAAGAAGAAAAATCGTATGTTGAATGTTACTTTCCATACAAAACACTCCAGGAAATTAAAATATAAGTTATTAAATATAAAATAATAGTAATTCTTTCAAAAATCTCTTTTCTGCAAGTAGCGGTAAAAAATATCATTAGCTTTACAAAAGCGACTCCTTTGCAACATCCAGGACAGTGTAAATTGATTTTTGTCGTTAATCAGCAAAAAATCAAATAACTAAACAGTTACGATAATTGCGTGCACAAGTAATCATTTATGCTCATATATGTAGCAGATTTATACGTGCATGCATTAAATCAGCGGTTCCCAATTTTTTTTTTTTCGCGTACCACCATTTTTCTTACCAACCATTTGCGGACCACTGAATTACACCATTTCTTATAGTTATTAATGCAGAGAATAAAATAAAATTACATATATAAAATAAAATATATGCAATATATAAAATATATTCCATTTACGTACTTCAAAAACACATTAGAAGTACGTCTTTAATTAAAGAAAATGAAAAAACGAAATTAATGAGAAGGTTGCTGCGGCATGGGCAGATACAAGTGAGGTGATATCTGATTCAGTAGAAGTTAGTTTTAACCTCAAAATTGGGTCGACATTTAATTTGCTTCTATATATATATTTTTAATAAATATCATATTATAAAAAGCAGTTTCACAGGATAAGTGATAGTGAAGGAATTAAAAACAGCAATACTTTTTTGATAATAACGAGAATTCATTTTTAACTTTGAGTCAACATTCTCCCAACTCTAATTGGGCAAATTCGATCCGCCTGCAAGCGTACCACCTGGAGGGGCTACGTGTACCGCTAGTGGTGCGCGTACCATTGCATTAGATCTAGTTTACAGCTATGCATAATACTAGACGCATGGTCATAAATGGCGTCGATACGAAGAAGTTTATTATTTGAGATCCCGCTGCCGTCACACATCGGCAAGCAGTTTCCTCCTTTCTCCCATTGTAGTACTCACACTAACTCTCTTTAATATTGCACTGAAAATCATTATCTTAACAAAGTGGCGGTAGGTCACAGGTGGTTAGGTAAAAAGGTGATCGCGAAAATAAAGGGAAAAAAAATCCCCTGAATATGTTTTAATTTTATTTATCTATTTTCTCTAAGCAAAATTAGGTAAGCTACGGTCTTTGTTTAGGAGCAATTAAATACTAATTAGTTTCTGAGCAAAAGTTCACGTGAGAAAAATTCCACGTGAAAACGATATTCTAGATAACGCTTTGTGTTTTTTAGAAACATACTATTAAGAAACAAAATCAGATTTGTAAGGCTATTATTCCAATTTTCCCTCTCAAAGCCCTTTTGTGGCTACGTGAAGAAAATATGTAATTAAAAGAAACTTTCTTCGTGTAAAAAATCATAATTTAAGAAAAAAAAACTTTCATAATCTTTTTTTTTTTTTTAACTGAAAATAAACACATGAATAAATTGCAAGTAATCAAGGCACGAAAATCAGGAGAGAAAAAAACGGCATTCCCTGTTCTATGCGAAGTTTCTTCAAATTCCATAAAACTGCATTAGAGCTCATAGAATGCGAAAAAGATGAGACACGAAAACAAGAATTATACTAGGGATTTACATCTTTTGCTTGAAATAGCTTTATGTTTCTCATCACATGATAAAACACGCTTATTTGTCTACTGTACATTACATGAAACATACTTTAACTAATTCACAGACCCATAAATAACTCAAAAGGAAATTCCAATTAATAAAAGAGCCCCACAGTAAAGAACAAAATTTTAATAAATTCCCTATCTTATAAAAAAAGTTGTTGTTGTTTCTAATGCCACTTGGGTATCCAAGCTCCTCTTCGCAGAGCGACAGGAATTGAGGCAGTAAGGAGCGTTTTCCGTTTTACAGATGAGCACCACAACGGTGGAACAACGACTTAGCTCATTATGTACTTGGACGACACGAGATGGGGCCACCACAAATACGCCACCTTCCTTCTTTGGCCTAAGAGTGAAGGGAAGAGAAACTGCCTCGGGACTTCAGGGTCCACAGATTTTACGCGCACGTATTTTCAAGTGTACATGGTGGTTCTTCAGAGGGTCGGGTCTCAAACACCAAATCTTCCGGTAAGAAGTCCGACATCCTAACCACTAGGCTATTGCGGTTTTTTAAAGTAAAACTAAATAATTTTAAATGAATAATAATAATAAATAATAATAAATCGCGTGAATTTATAAAGTATTCACGTGTTTTATCATAAAGGGGAAAATCCTAGCGATTTCATCATAAAAATCAGCCGAAAAATGAATAAATCAAGCTCGGCAATTCTAACGATATCATGGATAACATTGTAAGGATTTAAATTCTCATGAATGCACAGTCCTCATTGTAATAACACACATAGGAACACACACACACGCACAAACATACATATACGTGCTGCGTGTTGAAAGTAATTGACAGAGTCTATCGTTAAAGACAAATAAATAAATAAAAACAATAATAATGAACTAACTTTTTTTTTTTGCTAACTAACTTTTGTTCTGATCTTTATTATTCTTCACATTTATTACGTGGTGGAACATCTTAAGTAATGTAAACTTATGACGGAGTCAGATATTACTCTTGTGAAGTACCTGATAAAATTCAAAATACAAATATTAGGTTGGAAATTTGAAGAATACTATTTCTAAACATTTTTGAATACATAAACACTTAAGAAATGAAAATTGTTAGAAAAACACTTCTGACTCCCTGAGTACTACAGCTGATGCAGTCTCCAATGCATGAACCGATACAATCTTTAATAGAGTAACCCCTCGTTATATCGCTCAATCGGATATAACGCGCTTTTTCTTCGTCTCCGAAAATTTTGATCTCTCAAAAGTATTACTGTTGCATCTATGAGCAAAGCCGTTTTCACCCCATTGAACAAAGCCATCGAACGGGAATGTTTTCCTTTCTTCTGAATTTGTTGCAGTTTAAAGCTGCAACAATTCTCCTCCCATTCCCCAACTTACATGCCTGCAGAATTACCAGCCTTCTGCACCCATTTCTAGATACCTTTTAGTACAGAAAGGGTTCACACACTTAGCTGAAAAAAATCCAAATTGTACAATCCCCTTAACCAAAAAAGGGAGAGTAATCGGTAAAGGAATTTTCTGGAAAGAAAATGGTTACCTTTATCTTTGACATCGTTTTAACACCATGCTCAGGTGACATGCGCAGGTCCATTCAATTTACTTGTACTTTGAGTTAATTCTAACGGTATTGGTTATATCGCGCTTTTTTGCTGTCCCCCGACAAGCGCGATATAACGAGAGGCTACTGTATTTCATTTATATCATAGAGCAGTGTTTCCCAACCTTTTTTCTTTTGCGAACCCCTACTAAGACCCGAAAGAAAATGGCGAACCCCTTTGTGTAGTCGATAGTAACGGGTGACAAAACTATAAAATTTACTAGCAATACTTCATGACAAGAAATGAAAACATAATTATTGTAAAACATCTAAGTTCGAATTAAAACTAAAATGCAGCTATAAATATTTTTTTATTACTTTTTTATTATTTGTTGTTTTGGAATTATTATTAGGGCAGTAAACATATGTATTCCTAAAACAAAATCTTCCTGATAGGTACCATTTTTCGGTTGAAATATACACAATTCGGTAATACTTTGGAATTTTTTTAAAAATCTAAAATTTACATATTCTTAAGTTTCTAATTTCGATAATGCAGGAAAGTTGGAATAAAGTGTAATAAATGTGAGCCCAAATTTAAAATTAATGAATAAAAATCTTTTGGTTCCTCTTTAGGGCCTGTATAATGAGTAATTAGCCGAAAATGATACTAAATTTTACATTTTATGTAGTAAATTTTCATATTTCCGACTCTTTCTTCGCGTTGATAAAGTGGGAAATGGTAGAAGAAACATTCGTTCTAAAAATTTAAAATGCATCAAAGAATATCATTCGGTACAAATTTGTGATCCAAATTTTAGAAATCAGCCAAAAGTAGAAATAGGTGCATTTCAAACTTTGTCTGTATGCTTCCTATGCCAGTCCAGTACCTTTCTGCAAAAAAAAAAAAAAAAAAAAAAAAAAAAAAAAAAAAAAACATCATTTTTACATACCTTTCTAATACGTATGTAAATTTATTGTTTCTTTTTTCTTTTACAATAGCGATAAAAAAATCCGCCATTGCAATATTATTTTCGCGAACCCGTGGGGGTTCGCGAACCACCGGTTGGGAAACGCTGTCATAGAGCACGGGGCCGGAGGAAAAAAATCGAACCTTTCCGGGTTAACGGTTTTAAAATACCTTTTAAAAAATTTCATGATCAGGTTTTAACTAAGAGCTTTAATTTCGTAATATATAAAGGTAAATGATTAAATACTTTCTGAATAATTTAGATGTTGAAAACTGTTCAATGCATTAAAAGTAGCTATAAAAAGTAACTGCCACGTGCACTACTCTCAAAAAATTGTCCGTTCTTATACTCTCTTGCTCCATTTTGCACTATCAACAACCGTTTACAGTCAGCTGTTAAATCATTAACACCTGTTCCAAAAACAAACTTGTTTTAAATCAGAAATTTCTTGATAGTACTTTGCTTTATTGCGTTGTTTTTTTATACGCGTATAGATAGAATCAATGAAATTATAACAGAAATACAGGATGTCTGACGCATTTTAAATGCTCACTTTATACCGTAATTACTTACACCTACTTTTGGAATGCAACTGCGACTGCAATCTAATTGCTCGTCGTGTAGAAAACTCTTGACCAGTCCTATACGAAGTTTCTTAAGAACTTTTTTCTGTTGTATTTAATGAACTAAACTTTCTTATCACTACATTAGAGGAGCTTAACATTCATCGTTACATTTGAGAAGCAAAATTTCTTTAACATACTATTTGAAACACGTTTGTTCATGATATTTTCAGGATTATTTTTTAAAGTTAACACGCGCATTTAAGTCCTGTTCTTGTGATTTGCAGAAATAAATCAAACATGATTCTTTGCGGTTTTCCACAACAGTTTCTACGGGGGAAAAAAATAAGTTTGTCAAGAATTTTGAATTGTAAGGCTCAAAAAAACAAGCGGACGCAGACAAAATATTTAACAGTCAAAAGAAGAAGCTCATTTCTATTACAGGAAAATTTTTAGATTCCCAAAGACGTTTTTCAATTTCAATAGCAACCTTGCCATTCTGTCGACGAAAAGTTGGCGTAACATTTCCTAACCCCCGAGCTGTTTGCTCTCTTTGGCATTATTGAAGCGATCACTATAAAATTATTATTATTTAAAAGTATATAACTATTTAATACGTTTTAACCATATGTCCTACGAATTAAAAATATTAATCGGAGACGTAACGTTTAGATTTGAAGCTTATTGCTAAAACTTAATCAAGTGTGGCAGCAATTAAAATCAGGACTTCTATATGGAAAATAATACTGATAATAATTACATAAGACATGGATCTCGAACTCATTAGGTCTCAGCATTTGTTAAAACACGATTAACCGGGGAGATACTAAAAAATGCAATTTCGAAACAGTTTTTAAAAAAATAGAAGAAATATGAGGGGCAGTAAAGAATCATTATAAACGTGATTTAATTTTTATGAACATTGTAGGCTCTCAAAAATACCAATTATCCGATAATAGAAGGTCTGAAAATAATTTTAGCCTCAGAAAATTTAAATTTGTTATCAGTGTCCCAACAATTTTAGCTATTGATAATTTGGTAGTTTCCTGCTTCTTTACGTGATTTTCATGTTCCTTGAGCCTAAATTTTAATGCCCGTCTTGTTTTCCCGATATATCCAATTTAACATTTACAGCTAATATGATAAATGGCCGAACGATCAAACGGTGGAACAGATTCTTTAAGTTTAAAAGAAGTAAGTTTGTATAGGGGTTTGAAAATGATACACAAATTAAACCCACTGAGAATTTCTTGGAGAGCCCTAGGACAAAATGGTAAGATAATGAAATTTCAAGAAAAACTGTCAAAGAAAAATGTAAAATTAAAAGAGTAAAGCAAAAATCTAAATCACAAACTCTAATGATTCAGATTAATTTTCAAAATATAAGTTAAGCATGAAAGTATTTTTAACATAAAGCGTAAAAATATGTAAACGAATTAAAAAGAAAAAAGTAATGACTAAGGAAAAATCCTAACTACATAATGGGAAATTCAAAAAGTTACTTTAAAAATTCCCCAAAATGTAATAAAAAAATTTAATTGACTACAGAAACAGATATAAAATGAGTAACAAAACCTTCCTCTTCAGTCATTAGCCAGAAGTGACTTACAATTTAATAAGGGAAGTTGTTTAAGGAGACTTTGTGCAGGGCACAGTTGTTCCAAAACGCAAGATTGGTCGTAATAGAGTGCAGTTCGAACACGGAAGTCTCTATTGTATATCACAGAACGTACCTGTATTTCTCCGAGTCATTAGAGTAGCAATACTACAGTTATTATTACAACATTAATCGAATTCAGGACGTCGGTGTATGCAATTAAACTCCAACGAACCATCTCACGTATGTTGACACAGGATAAATGACATGCAAGTGATACATTGGATATATATGTGTGTGTATGCACACTAATAGCGCAGTTTCATCAAGTTATATATAGGTTATACCCGCCGCTTAATTGGGATTTTGTGTATTTGATATAAATAGTATTCCGTAAGAGACCGCTTCGAAGTTTTTGTACAAATGCTTATTAGATAAGGTGAAATGTAATGTATATTAGACAATCAACAATTACAACCATCTTTACCGATTATATTTCTGTAATTATAATAATATTTGGGAATTTCAGATTGAATGTTACAGTATTAAACGAACAAATATTTGGCGTAACCGTAAGGGTAAAACCAACGAATTGAAATCGTAATCTCATAATTAAGGAACAAATTTATAATGTATTGCTCATTTCCGCACAATTTTTAATTTTCACTCGAAAAATTATTGAACAATAAAAATTCCAAACTGAGATAGTAGTTATAAATGACGGACAAATATGAAAATCTCTCATTTATAGGAACTGCAAGTGCAAAAATCTCAAAAGGACGCATACGTAAGGGAGCATAAGTTATGGTAAAATATTTTTTTAATTATGCGGTGTGAATGCGTGGCCAGAGGTCGATCCAGCGTTTTCTTAACAGGGCCCGTTTTTTTTTTTTGTGTGTTTTAACGAGACATATAGTGATGAAATATTTTATTATTATTTGCCGTTTTTATAATAAATAATGGTGTGAAAAGTACGATTTGGAAGCTTGGAACTTTGTGAAGGGTCCGTTTCGATTGATTTGAATTTTATGAAGGGTCCGTTTTGATTAATTGGAATTTTGAGGCGAATCTGAAAACGAACCCGAATTTCCTCTGGCGCGACCCCTGGTGACAGTTTACTAAAATTATGTGGTATGAATGCGACAACTTACTAAAACTAAGTGAACAGTTTGCTAAATGAGCTATAAATGAAAAAATAAATAATAATAATTTAAAAAAAACTAAAACGGAAAACAATAACACAAGGTAATGCACATCTTTTTCTTTTACATAGTATATATACTTTTTTTCCTTTTCTTGTTTTGATTATAATTAACGATTATTACGACAAAAGTTAATTTATTTCCATGCTCAGCTATTACCAAAATTTGTTTTAAAGTAAAGTGATGTTACTCAAAAGCTAAAAATTCCGTTAAACTTTGTTTTGTAAATATTTGGCAGTAACATGACACTGATCTACCGCAGTCTACTGAATGATAAAGTACATGAAAAGTGAGAAAACTATGCTTTGATAGTGGTAAAAATTTCCCTGAAGCTTCCCCTGAATTCTAGTATTTGATTAAAACAGGACTAGGAGTCTTTTGTAAATAGTTTTGCAGGCAGCATACTCAAGTCTATTGTTTGATCAGTCATTCCTGAAATAGTTTTAAACACTACATCGCCAGCCATATTTAAGTTGGTTATTTGGTCTGGATCGAACATTCGACCAGCTTTCTCAAAATTCAAAGCAGGTCTTACAGAACTATGGTCATCGTTTTTTGGAGACGTCTTGTTCTGCACAGGGTTAGTATTTTTGTCAGGTTGGTGGCAAAAATCGGGAAAAAATGGAAAAAACCGGCTGATATGGGACAAATACTAATTGTACTTATTAATGTGCAGTAAGGACTATAATTTAATAAGGACCTAAATAATTAATTAATCTTTTGAGTATTATTGAATATGCTATTTAATAAATGCTATAACTAAAACAAATATTTAATTAAAGTCTAGGTTAGAAATTAGAAAATTAGTTAAAATTAACTGAAAATAACACAGTTCAAAAACTTCTGTTACGTCTTATAAGACCCAACTTTATTCATTTTCTTCCTTTTTGCTTTTGGAAATAGGAACAAGTAGATACTTTCATCACTTTCATTTTGCTGTGCCTTTACTATTCAAATCCTGAAATTCACAAATAGATCTGCTGGATGCCTACATAACGTAGCTATATAAGTGCAATGACCCACACAGCCTTTAGTATTGCACCCCATTTTGAAAATGTTCAAAAGAAAGTGAAAAGTAACTGGATAAAAACAAAATGAACAGATAATTTAATTTTGTAAATATTTAAAAATATAGAACTTTTGTATATAATTATATAAATTTTGTAATACTTTCATTTTTAATTTTGTTATGAAATGGAGTATTTTTTCTCGAAATGAATATAATACTATAATGCATAAATTAAACTTATTCGACCCCGTGCTCAAATTAAACACGAATAATATTGATTTGAATTAGAGTTTCATTTATCTGATGTTTTAGTTTTATTTTTACCTGGAAAAAAAGAAATAAACGGACACAGTGAATACTATTTCTGCCACTTGGGTTGCAAAAACCTATTTTTGCCGGGATTGTTTTTACCATGTTTTCTCCGTGGTTTTCTCTCACTATGGCAAAAACCTGCCAACCCTGATTCTGCATAGCAGTAAGTATTCAATTTTTATTTTGTTTTGCTAAACACTTTCTTTTGTTAAAATAAATTAGAAGCAACTTTTCGAGAATGCGCTGCCTCAGATTCAATTTGCAATTTAGATCACATATTGAATACATTGATCACAGATCGGTATACGCTCAGCAATTGCAGTAAATGCATTGTTTTATTGACCATTTGAATGTAATTGTATAACTTTAGTTTTTTCTGTATCCTGCCTTACACTTTGACATGCAGCGAGAGGAGGGGGAGGGGTCTCAAACCTCCCTAAACCCTTGGTTTTAAGGCATAGTGTAAATCCTAATATCGCAATATATACGCTTGGAAGGATTTTTATGAAACAAACCTCTCCCAGTAGAAAGTTTGGCTGCGGTAAAGCAGAAGCCGATTTTTAAAATGTGCCGTGGAAAAAAATCATAACGATAGAACTGAATTTTATGAAAAATTTCAATCAGTTTGAAAGTTTAAATAAATTATTTATTTTTTAAAATTTAATTTGGAAAATGTGATGTTTTATTCTTGTACTGTCAGAAGAGAAAACCGCTTTATTAATGCTTAAACCAGGCCAATAATGTTCTTCTTGTTGTCCTTATAGAGCTTTTACATTAAAGACAGTTTTTCTTTAACGTACTTAAAGTTAAAATATTCAAAGAAAGATATAATTTAATGCTGTCAAAATTTTGATGTAGAACATTGACGTTTCCATCGAAAACCGCCTTTTGCAGACGATAGGTTTCGACAACGCACGCATTCAACAACGTTCTTCAACGAAATGTAGTTTCTATCCTTCTGTACCGGTGGACTAAAAGCCTATATATAACTCTTACACAACGGAGGGAAATTAAAGAAATAAAAAAGGAAATTTCCCTCTCTCTCTCTCTTTATACATTATTTTATTCTTTTCATTTATCGATCGAAGGGGGGAGAGAGAAAGAATATAACGGGTGTAACCGAGATGAAATACATTCTAGCAATGAATCTTTCCTTTGAGGGGGGTAGGAAGAGGTACTATTGATTTTGTCCATTCGAATTACTGCTGCGATGTTTTCCAGGGGGACCGTGCACCAAAAAATGCGGAATAGAATCTAAAGGGCGCAATTCCAGATTCTTTGCAATAGCGACTTTCTCATAGGGTAACTCTCAGTTATTTTCAAATGTGCCATTTTCTTTTCAGAGCTGCAATAACAGTCAAACTCAACTTATAACGAAATTCAGTGCAGTGAAAAACTCGTTTTTGAACAATTGATTTTAAAGTTACGGCTGAAGTGGTTATATCCATACCTCAGACCTAGAGTAATGTAAGTCACCTTTTCACTGCTTTATACGAGAATGTAAAAACTAGAAAGTGATTTCGTTGCCTAGTAACAAAGCTGTTATATGAATTAGGCTGCGAAACATGATTGTTAACATTAAAAAAATATCTGTGCTTCACCCCTTGTTGGCATTTTTTTTCCCAATTAAACAAGTACCTGAAAATCGTCATTTTTGGACTTCGACTCTTTTGGGCTGGCTCTGCGACACAGCTACATGAATTACGGGACAAAAATTTCTGAGATTTCATACATCTCTAAATCGTACATACCTAAAAACTGAGATTGTAATTACATCTAATGAGGGAAAGAAAAAAAGCTGTGATAATCGAAAATAAATTTCGTAATAGGTTGTAAATGACGGAAAAAGTGCCTATTGTTTTTATGCTGAATAACTCGTAATATGATTCACTTCGTCCAGACATTTAATCGCGTTTTGTTTTAAGGGAATCTTTGGAACCAGGTCTCGTTTACGTTTCCAAATCTTAAAAGCACTCACAAAGTTGCACAACAGAAATTTATCTAAGAAATCAAAGGCACAAAATACACTATAGAAATTTATGTAAACAACAAGCAGAATGGACACGTTTAGAGCCAACTTAGATTAAAAATGAGAGAGAAATTTTGAAATTAAATATCCAATGACATAACAGAATCGGCACATAGTGTTCACATTGGTCTGACATTCCAAGAGCTAGAGAAAATATCCTGAGGGGTTGCATGGTTTAACTAACCGGGACTCGGATACCATTGCATGTGCATGAAGATTAATTATATATGATTTTGGATGAATGCAGTTTCAGCGTGGAAACTATGGAAGGCAGGGGAAATACATATTGTCCTTTTTTCCCCCTACGAAAAAGAGGAAAAGGAAAGAAAATAAATAATTGAAAGCGAAAATTTCATAGTAACGTGTCGATTTTTTTTCGGTAGTGACAAATTGCACGCATAGAAAAAAGTGCAATAGGGCTGGATATCCAGCCCTATTGCACTTTTTAACTGTTTAAGTCGAACAGTCTGTCACTAGTCCAGTTTGTAGTTTCTGTGAATTAATAGATTAACCAAGTCGATGCCTCAAAGAGTTAAACTGTAAGCTTCTGTCTCCTCTTGTCTTTATTTCTATGTGTTTTTTTTAATTTTTATTTCTGATGTGAGTGTTTCATTACGAGTTCTATTATGTAAACATTCCACTAATTTTGTGGGACTTTTTTTTTCTCTCTTTAAATTGCATACTTATAATTCTATCACAGAATGTTACATATGTATGTTTATAGGTATGTATGTATATATTTATCTCGAACTGAGTATTTTGTTCTTTTTTTTTTCATTGCTACCTTTCAATATTTAAGAGGAAAGTTTTTAAATTAGACTAAATATTTTTTTTTTCACAAATAAAAATTTCTTAATAAATATAGAATAAAACTTTAAACCAGGCCAAATGAATGCCAAATACTGTGAAAAATTGGAAATATTAAGTGAAATAAACAAAGAAACGAAAGCTTGTTTTTCGTGCTGTTTGTGAACTACTTTAAATGGAATTTGATTCTGTAAAATTTGCAACATTACCGGGTTATAGTATAAAAATATATTTAATAAGGTGTACCATTTAACTTCCGTATATATCGCTATTTACTTAGTTTTGATCACGAAATATAGTACATGACCTAACATTAATATTTACTTTAAACATATAAACCTTCCGTTTTGCTAACAAAATTACATATGAAGCTATGTTTTTGACTATGTGTGGTTTGCAAGTATTTACGAAAAGACAGCAGGATGCCGTAATGGTAAGGCAGTGGCCTCGTACGCCCAAGTTCGCAGGATCAAACCTGGCAGTGACGGTGGATTTTCAAGATGCAGAAAATCGTCAGCGCCCATGTCGTATGATTATCCGGCATTTTAAGATCCCTTGAATATCTGCTTGGATTGGATACTCTCGGCTAAATTAAATTCCTAGTGCAGTTTCGCCTCAATTAGAGCTCAGGTGCCGCCATCTAGGGGGAAACTGAGCGTCACAATTCTCAAGTGGTAAAGGCATCCGCCGATAGTGGTGCTACTCGCAAGAATGGATTCCGGTTTCCGGGAAATGCACTATATCCGGGGAATGCAAAGGTTAGTGACCACACGCAGCCCCATTAGAAAGAAAAAAAAGTATTTACGAAGTTTCCGACATTACTCCTTGCCCAAGAGTGTAAGGTTAAAGACATTGATGCATCGCATATGACCAAGTTATAAAGGGTGTTCATTAATTATTGTCGGGTTTCCGTACCTCATAACTTTCGAATAAAAAATATTGTGCAAAAACCGATTATGTATTCGTAAATTACAACTCAAAAATCTTTACGTGGCAACAATGCGATCTTAGCGCATTTGCAGTCTGGGTAGTTATGACGTCATAAATAAAAATGGCGACCGTGCAAGAAAAAGCAATGTGTGTATTGTAGTTTTTCGGAACTAAATCAGTCACAACTACTCAACGTCGCTTCAGAACCACGTACAAGAAAGATCCTCCTTTGGATAATTCAATCAGACGCTGGTTAACACAATTTCAGGAAACTGGTAGCGTTCCCCCTCAAAGGGAGCGGGAAGACCGAGCACTTCGCATGAAAATGTTGATCGCATCCAAGAAACGTTTATTCGCATTTCACGAAAATCAACGAGACAAGCAGTATATGCATGTAGGAGACAACATTGTGTGCAAGACCCCTGTGCCATCCTTTGATGAACTGAAGCGCGGAATTGTTACTGCGATCCAAAATGTTACCCCACAAATGCTGGTGAACACTTGGAGGGACATCGAATTTCGTCTCGACGTGTTACGAGCCACGAAGGGCAGCCATGTGCAAATTCCTTAATCTTTTTAATATCATTAATAAAATTCTTTGAGTTGTAATCTAGGAATACGTAATCGGTTTTTGCGTAATATTTTTTATTCGAAAGTTATGAGGTACGGAAACCCCGACAATAATTAATGAACACCCTGTATATGTCAACCAAAACGGCTTTCTGATCGGAAGGCAAACGTCTAAAAACAGCCAACTCTCCCACTTCAAAAGCTAATTCTCACCCCGTATACTTTTATGCATCCCTATTTAAGAGATCTTTACTCAACCCCGTAAAATGCATTTATTTCTTGTGCAACCATGATTTTTTTCTAGAAGAAAGCAATGGAAAAACAGAACGATTAAGCGAGAATTGCTAAGAAAAATGTCGTTTGAGTAAACCAAAAGATCAATGAGTCTCAAAAAAAAAAACAACGGATGCAACCGCGAATACTTCTACCTACGTCAGAATAGATGTTGCAATTTTTCAGTAAACAGAAAGGCATATGAAGCTTTAAAAGAAGTAATGAAAGGCGAAGTTAACTTGAGAAAACAACGGCCGGATCCTAAACGATTATTTTGGAAATAAAGGCATTAGTTTCATAAAACGCCTACGGAAATGTATTTTTAAGTAAAGTAGAGTACATGTTGCAAAATTTTCAACAAATTACTATTAAATACTTGCTTTTCTGTTTTGTATACAAAACATTTTGCTTAATCCTTACAACAAAAACATTTTAAACTACGGTTCACATTTAATAATGTCAATGAGGATTAAACCTCTGGTCAGTCGAGTTAAAGAATGTTAATTGTCTATTTTTCTTCTTCTAGCGAACATGGAATTTTGTTAAAAATCCATAAGGCTTTTAAATAGAGTCTTACAAGTAAAGTTTTATTATATATTTATTAAAAAATTTTGATAAGTGAAAAAAGTTGATTTTGTCTAATTTAAAAATTTCATGATTGTCCTATTAGATATTAAAAGGTAGCAATTTAAAAAAAGAACAAATTACTCAGTTCGAGATAAATATATACATACATACCTATACATACACACACACACATATATAAATAAATAAATATATATATATATATATATATGATAAATATTTCACAACCTAGAATGGTGCGACAGCAAAAGTCAATAATTGAATTTTTGCAACGTAAAATTATATAGAATTATAAAACTATTTATTTTTAAAGTTTAATTTATGTGTTAAATCCAATGCGTCAATTCAACCTAATTGGATTTTTAAATTTCAGTAACACCAGGAAAATAATTAATAAATAAACATAATCAAACAATCAATGCTTTTAAGCCTACCAGTTCAAAACTTTTTTAATCGGGAATGAAACTGTGTGCAATTTCTCATTCATATTTATGGGATAATGAAAGCACACTTCGTATGACTGCATGTGTCGCTGACAAATCATCTTTAATTTATATAGTCCGCAGAAGTCACTATTTAAGTCCAAAATCGCAATCGTGAGAAATTGTCGATTTAAACTTTAGAATCGTTGCGAAAAATGCAACAAAATCCTCGAACTCCCCTTTTGTTGAATGCAACCTTTAAATTGTATGATAAATTTAAGGCTTAATTAAAGTAGTTGTATATTCGAATTCACTGACTTTTACCAAAATGCCGAAGATATATCAATTATAGCAAAATTAATGTCAAGTATAGAAACTAGATTTACTGACTTTTTCACGTCATCGAGTTTTTACATTATTGCTATTATTTTAATTGAATCAAAAAGTTTCCAAATGGAATTTTGTAGATGATTTGAATTTTAAGGAATTTTTCTCAATTCCATCAACGACAATAAAAGTTTAAAAAGTCTGTCAACTAAAAGAAACTTTCAGAAATAAATTATTCTTAACCGGATTTCAAATAATCTAACAAAAAGGAAAAGATAATTCTGACTGGTTCTATTAAGAGCAAACATGATGTTGTTAACAATGGCAAATAGTATATATCCCTGATTTATATAAAAACTCGAATTGCTACAGAAAAGCATTGTTATCTCAAAACATAATACGAAGTATCTCGAAATTGTGCTTTTTGCTTTTTCGCAGCATGAAAACAATAGAAATCTGTCTTCACGTAAGCTGCTTAAAAACTTCTCAACTCTCCTAGAACATTACTGTCTACTACTATTTGAACTTTTTAAATCGCAGCGTCCCCTATCGGAATTTATCGTCACTTTCTTTACGGCTCAAAACTTTGATTTGAAAGGACTTCTATACCTAAATATAGGCCGGCGAAATCAGATTCAATGTTTTTTTTTTTTTTTTTTTTTTTGCCATTTCAGTTTTGTTCTTCCATCAACTGAAAGGGAAGTGAGGAGTTGTTTTTCCCCCTCCCTTCTGTAGATAGTTTTCAGAAGAGCTTAAAGAATCAATAAATAAACGTATTATTAGGATCGAGATATTATATCTTGTTGCTTTATTTTCCGTACAAGATAAATTTAGAAAGAAGCTGTGTTTTGAAATACTTCATATTTGGGTAAAAAATAAAAAAATGATACAGTATATATACCAATTTGAATTTTATTTTACAAAATTAAGTATTGTGTGTTGATTGGTAGCAAAACATATAATATATTATGTATAAATAATTAGCAAAGAAAGAAATTAAGTAAGTAAGTAAGAACAGTAATTATTTATTTTTACTAAATTTGCCTCGGTGAACGTTTTTATTTTTATGTTACAATTTATTTATTTATATATAATTTTTGACTTTTTTTTTCAGTGTATGCTCTTCTATTTTCTTGCCCCTCTTTTCTTTTTGCAGCATGAATTCATTGATTTATAGTTAGGCTTGCCATACGCCCCGGTTTGACAGGGACAGTCCCGGTATTTTGCTCTTGTCCCGGTGTCCCGCCCAGTTTTATCAATGTCCCGGAAACGGCTGTAATATGTAAAAAGTAATGGATTTATGTTTTTAAGTATATTTTATGAAGCCATTTAAGATTGCAGAGCATTAATGAGGGAGTCCACTGCAAGAGCATTGATTGTATGTAAAATAAACTTTGGCGTTTTCTTTGCTCTGACTTTTATGAAAAAGTCAATCTTAACAAAGACATCTTGAAAAAAGTACATTCAATTCAGAAATATGAGTGGGTTGAAAACAAAGAATAACATTGTTAACTTATTAATTGCTTTTTTAGTATGACAAAAATATTTTTTTGAAAAAGTTATTGTAGTTAGACAAAAAGTTGTAATTTGTAAAAAAAATAAGACGTAGTAATTAATTGTTCAATTAAACAATTTTATGAAGTATTTTAAACTTTATTTTATTAACACTTCTTTCTAGATGAAAGACCAGAAAAAATTCTCATTAAAAAGGAAAAAAAAATAATTTTAAGTAAATTATGTAGTAAAAATTGATTATTTTTAAAAGGTGGGTAGACAAAAAATTTAGGGTTCCAGATTCCCCACTCCCGTTACTTGCGAAACTTAAAAAAATGGCTTAAAACTCACCATTTTGCTTTTAATTTTTTAAAAAATTCCAAAGACGCTCCCGCTACTGGGGGCTATTACATACCTATATTCCTATATTAATGCGTCCCGGTTTCACTAACCAAAAATATGGCAAGCCTATTTATAGTGACACTGCACTGATTTTTAAACAAAACAATCAATGTTACATGATGTGTAACTTTAGTTAAATAGCACATAAAATATCGAAGAATAATGTAGAAAAAAGTGAAAATATATTTTTCTAATAAGTTTCCATATCTTCATATATGATCATATACGAACACATGATTGTAGACATACTAGACTACAAGAACCTAGTACTTGACGAGCAAGCGGATCGAGCTTGGAGCTTGAGCGATCCGGATTGCAACCCCCCTAGTACTACTTTATAATTTTTTTAGTACAACGCTTTAATGCTCCCTCCCCCATCTTTGTGTCTTACCAATTTACAGAAAACACAATAAAAAACAATTACAACTTCAAACGCAATCTTAAACTTTCATTTGTTTGGAATATATTACTTTGCAAGTATTTGATTCTAGGTGAAAATAATAAAATTATCAGTTATCTATAAGAATATTGCTGAATATTCGAACAAGTTTTTGTAGGGAAAAACTATAATTCTATTCCTTTTTTTTTTTTTCAACAAATAAACACAACTTTGGGAAGGAAAAAATGCTAAATATTTTCCTTCGTGTTCCTTTTTGATGTTTTTCTTCTTTATATTTGTATAAAGCTGCGTTTTAACGCGAAAACCAATGAAAAATCAAAATTTCAAAGCAGATGATAAGATGGAAAATCAAATTCATTTTGCATCTGAAAAAATTGCGAAAAATATTCCCGAAGTTTTTAACTTGTTGGAAATCCCTCTAAATTAAATTCTTGGTGAATCGAAAATGTAGAAAAAAATATTATTACAGAATATTTTAGACGCAAAACAAATTCTTCTGTGCGTTATGTGAAACTGCAGCCCGTAAAAGGCGCCATCAGAAATGTAAACAAAGAAGCAAAAGAGACAATGAAATGAAGTGAAATAAGGCACGCACGTCTCTCTTTTAGGAGTTAAAAATTCCGGAAAATGAAATAAAATGCTGAGTGTTGACATTTTCCCTTCATTTCATTTTGACGCCTGAAATTAAAAAAAAGAAAAGAAATGAAGAAACATTCACGGGACTTGGATTTAAAAAAAATGAAAATAATAAAAACATTTTTCATTTATTTCATTCGAATTTCCGTTCGAAGCTATAAAGCAATAATAAACATCTTTTTTTTTGGAATTGTAAAAATGCAAAAGAGGTCTTTTCAGTTCGCCGTTTCATTGTTGCTGTTGTTATTACAGCAAGAAAACAATGCAAATATTTCTTTTCACAATTATTATTTTTATTTCTTCTGAGACGAACTATAAAGACCAGCATAACATTTACGTGAAACATTAAAAAGGTTTCCAACGAAAACAAACTTTTATTAACTTTTTTTTTCTTCTATTCCATCTTTTTATTCAATATGGAAAAAAGAAAGGCCGGCAAATGGCGGTTTAAATTCACAGGGGATATTTTTTTTTTTTTACAGCTTTGTTATTATTCTGCAGAATTTAACTCTTTTGTTTGCGCAAACTGCATGGTAATCGCACTGTGAAAGAGACGCTCTTTGATTTGCAATCTGAAATGTTGGAAACAAATCGAAGAAATTACCTCAAACTCAAAAGTAAAATGGCAATTCTACATCGGAAAAAATAATCAAACACACAATGCAAATTTAAAAATGTTAATCAAGGTATGTTGCTATACTTTCTGTGATTTTTTTAAAAAATCACACAAAATGACTTCTCACTTGTATTTGAAAATTTATTTCTGCTAAACAAATTTTTCTTTTTAAAATATTGGTTACAAACAGTTTGAAGTTAAAAATTAATGCTGCTAGTATAAAAAAATAAATAAAATAAATAAGAAATGTCAATGATACAATGTACGTCATGCTTTTATCCGCAGCCCAAGTAATCCTCCCTTTATGTCTAAATCTTATAAGAGGGAAGGGGGGGGGGGGAGACTTGTCAGCTTCAGGTGGATTTTGGCGGTTATCTGGCGCCGTATTCTATTTGTTTGCTAAATTTTCGTTATTACAAGAGATTATAAGGAAATGATGTGAACATGGTATCTACAGCTGTCATTCAAGCTCTTTTATAGTAACGTGTTTCTGTAAAGATTTTTTTTACTCATTTATTCATTTCAAATTAATCAACAATTGGTGATTTTATTTCGCTTTTCCTTTTGGTTTTTAATGAGAAAGGAGGTTTATAGAGAATTACTATGAAAAATATGGCGATGTTTCTTATAACGATGTTGGGTTTGGCAAAGATATGCTCGAGGATATGAGTTCTAGATGAAGGTTATCCAAACTCAAGGGGAGTTAAAACGCTAAGTAGTAATAGTTCTTTTTTTTTAATTTTAAATCGAGATCTTAGATATTTTCATTGTTAAGAATCTTTTTCATTAAAGTTACTCTTACGTCCATTATTGCTAACATTTAAGAATGTTTTATTCAATGGTTTCTCTCTAGCGATTTGTTTTTTAGTACTGTCATTCAAGGTAACTTTGAACCATGCTGGGTAACCATGAAACACGTTATATTTTTTAGTATATTTGACTTGAAAAAAGAAACTAGAACGTCCAGTGCAGCGCTCAGTTGGATATGTTATAAAATCCGTTTTCTACTTTCAATTTTTTAATTAAGTCAAATATACTAAAAATATGACGTGATTCAAAGTTACCCTGAATGACTGTAGCAGTGACTGAAATATATACAATTTAGGAAGGATCTCTAAATCCATTTCCATTTCATGAAAATTTGCTAAAACTGCACTTTCCTTTTCCTAGACTAAATTTCAATATTTCCCGTGTTAAAAAAATATACTTTTATAGGCACTCTACAAGTTGAGCATCACTAGCAGTAACTGTACGTGAATCAACTGATTGAGTCATTTCCGCCACATTCTTGGGGATTTCGTAAAGCAAATGGCAATCAACCGCAATTATTTAAGGGAAAACAGTAAACGAAATTAATGAAGTCCTCCAAGCTTATTAATTCTTGTAAAAATCACCAATTGACATTTCAAGGATTCACCATTTTTGTATCATGGTTTGTTAAAATAGAATCGATTGGAGAAAAGTTTTGAAAAACAGATAGTTTTTTTATGATAACGAATAGTTCGAAAATTTCACTTCATGTTCTGTATACAACACAAATTTTACTCTTTATCACCTGCATTCCAGAAGATTCTTTTCAAGAGGGAAAATGATGACGAACATTAAAAAGAATAAGGGTGGGAAAGAAAAATGGTTTACCATACCGGAAAAGATTTCCACATGAAGAAGCAAGGCAGTCAACCGTACCATGCTACAGAATAAATAATTATTCCTAACATGGCGGCCGCTACTGATATAAAACCATTTTAACTGCAAACAATAAAGGCTACAAACGGAAAAATACAACTCGCAGAAAAGGTTTCTCTCGAAGTTTATTTTGTAGAGAATAAATAAAAATGTTACTGAAAACGATTAAGTTTTATACTGGTCGCAATTAGAGATTTTTTTTTTCTATTCTCATTAATTAGATATGCGTTTAAGAGCTTTTCGCCGGGCAAAATGGAACATTAGCGAAAGTACACTAGTGACCTCTCGTGGTGAAAGTAGTACTTAATGCGATGTTTAGCTTTGTTTTATTCCAGTTGATTCTCTGTTTCTAAAAGCACCAATTTTTCACTCACGAGCTGATCTAAATTTAGACATCAAACTCGGAATTGCATGTCGTTCTAATGGCCACTTCCACCGACAAATTCTACCAGTTTTTGCTGATGTTTTTATCAAGCATGGGAGAAGTTCATGATAATAATAATAATAGTAATAATAATAATAATTATAATTTTTTCTTAAATTTTTTTTTAGCGAAAAATCAGGTTCGCGAGATCATCTATTGCAATTGTTTTTTTGTTTTTGTTTTTGTTTTTTTTTCATTTTTTGATATTTTCAAACATTTTATTTAATTCTCCTTAAAATTACTCTCACCCATTAAGCTTTTTTTTTTTTAATTCAACCTCTTTTTCAGCGGAAACTTTCTAAAAATAAAGTTCCGATTTATTGAATTTTCCTGATTCTCACCGCTCACTGAAAAATAATCTATTTCTATGTTTCTTGTTAAAGGATCTATGTATTTAATTTTTAGCAGCAACAACTTTTTCTACAACTTTTTTTTTTTTTGCCATGGCAACGGCGGATTTACATTATCTCAAATAATGTAACAAACGCGAGGGGCCCCAACGAAAACCTGAAAATTATATTCTTAGCCAAGTAGAGAATGTTATTTCCGAAGTTATGATTAAAATATTTTCGCTCTGACTCAATTGTGCCACATGTGCTTATGAAATAATAAATAATTACTATTAATTCACATATTAGAGAAAAGCATTTCATTAAAGTTCTCTAGAGACTTCAACCTATCATTCAAGATACTTTCACGAACAATTCAGTTTGACATGGAGAAAAGCGAGAGGTGACAACACTATAGCAATAGACTATAACAATATAACATTACAAATATAAACGAGAGTCGTCTGACGAAAGAAAAGGGGAAACAATTAACAAATAATAAACTCTTTTCAAATTTTTTTACTTAATATCACTAAAACTCGTCAATAACTACTAAGCAAGAAAAAAATCACACACACAACGGAAGAAAATCGGTTTAAAAACAGGAAAAAATGGTTCTTAAATATAATTTGTCTTTGCCTATTTATATATAGATAAGATTTTTAATTTTATAAATATATATATATAATTTTATATATATATATATACTTTAGAAAACGCCTCAGCAGAAACAACAAAAAGAAAAGGACAGTTAGGAAATTTTTAAACTACACAATTAATCAGGGGTTTTCCTCCGCCAAATCTTGGTCGAATTCGTCTACAAGGGAAGGATTGTATGTCGTTCAAACGAACAATTTTTCGTACTTTTGGACTAGCTTTAACAAACTTACCTCGCCTAAAAACTTACAAGCATACAAATACTTATAACTTCTCATTTTGTCCGTCGCGTTCTTCAAACAATGTCTAGTCTCGGTAATATTTATAAAACGTTCCTTCCATGTAATCCATAAATTAGAAGATCCTAGAAAGCAAATCCTCCAGCCCCTCTCCGGAAAAATAAGACAGATCCCGGCATACGCGATCCGGGAATTCTGAATTATCTAAAGTCCATTACACACTTAACCGTTTAATGGCTCGCAATTGCAATATCCCGGCAAGATAAATGAGCGAGAAGAAGGGGAAGTTATTTATGCCCATATTAACGCGCGTTAAAACGGCGTTATATAAATGGACCGCGTTTTTAACTCCACATCAGCTCCAGAAAACCAAATAAGCAGATTTATTTTGAACTTGCTTTAGTTAAGAAGCAGGTGAAGCATTTTGGAGTTCGATAAGGGTTAGTTTGTGGAAGGGTGTTAGGAAGTTTTAGGAAACTAGATTGTTTGGGCTCATTAGAAGGTTGAGGCATAAGTATACCACGAAAATTTACCCAGGAACCCGCGTTCACAGGCATAATAGTACGTAAAATAAGTTTAAAATCCGACCTCCGGAAAAAAAAATATTTTAGTTTTTATTTGGATGAGAAATGTAATTTTTATTAACAGTCGCCTTTATGATTGACTGTAGCAGGGTTCGCGCTAGGCCGCGCGATAGCGCGATTCCCGCAGTATTTTTTGAAATCCCACTCAAAAAAAGTTTGTTTGCGCACTGTTCCCGCAAGTAGCGGACACGCGTTCAAAACATCGCGAAACGAAACTACTATTCTAAACTGAAAATTCAATACAAGCTAAATGGAGTATGTTAGTTTTCAACTGCTATCTTATCTTCATTAATGAAAAGAAGAATCTATTTATCGTATATAATAAAATGGGGGAAAGATTGATAACTTCTTCATTCTTTAGGATTATTGAACAAATTAAGCCCTTTGTTAATGTATTATTCATTTTATTCACAGAGGTCAAAATCAAAAAAAAAGGAGTGGAAAAAGAATATATTCGTTGGTCACAAGGTTACTAGAGAATGCTGGTTTCTGAAATATACTGTTTTCATTGAAATCATCAATAGATAAAATGACATATGATCAGAAAAAATAGAGGAAATATTAAACTGATTTTTAGGATTTTTTTGTAAAAGTCACACATCAAAGAATTTTGGTTAAATAACCAAAATACCAGATGATCTTTTTCATGCTTAACATTTTATAAAGCACCAATTTTTGCGATCGCGAATTTTGTGAAGAATCCGTTTTGTGTGAACCTTGTTGGTGTTTATTCTTTCTTTGCTGAGCATAGCTTAGGTAATCATCTTTTATTACATAGTTTGTATTAGATCACGTTCGGACAATTTAGTAATATTTTTAAAGACAAAAACAAAAGAAAAGTTCCCACTTAAATTTTAAAAATCCCACTTAAAATTTTGGTCAAGGTGGGAAATCCCACCTTGTATTTTTCTCCAGTGTGAACCCTGCTGTAGTAACTGATTCTTATTAGTAATAAGCTAAGGCACATTCACTCTCAGAAACGCATGCTCAAATCTCACGAAACTTTCATGGTATTTGACGAAATGGCTTCGTGAAAAATGCTCCGAGTATACCTTTCGTCAAATTGCCGAAATTTGTGTGGTAATGTTTTTGAGTCACGTGGTCGCGCGAGGAAATAATAGTTATAAATGACGAAATTTTCTTGACGATTGAAGAATCGTCGAAAATGAGGATTCCATTTTTAAGAGTGTTATCCTGAGAAAAACACCCAAATCATGACAGATTGAGACACATGCGTCTAACAAGGGAAGCTACAGAATAATACGCAAAAACAAATGAAAATTTGTTGACTAAGTTGAAGGCACTTTAGTAATGGTATTTATTTTTTCGCGTAACCCAGCATTTGACCAATAGTGACCCATCACTGATCACTCCAAAAAAAAAAAAGAAGAAGAAGAAGATCAATAGAGCGTAAAAATTAAAATACAAAATCAGTTAAACGAAGTTAAACATAAATATCAGAATTTATATAAGCAGTAAATACAAGTTAACCTGTAAGGAATTGAAAAAAAGATATATAAACAGCAATTAAAAACGTCGCAAATCGGGGAATTTTGCGTAGGTCAATAAGGGTTGGCTAATGCGGCGTTTGAAAATACTCAATAGTACATGAAAATTTGCTTAAAACAAAGTTGAAGAAATTTAATTCAGTCGTGATGGTTATTTACTGAAAAACGCCGAGTGTTTGCCGAGAAGAAATTTTCACTAACACTTATCACTAGTTTACGTTTTTTTTCTTTTCTTTGAAGGGAACCTCTATTCACTGCTTGCAATATGATTGGCCTTACAGGGTAGTTATAATTAAACTTCCCCTATTTAGAGAATTCTGCAGCTGATACCGTTCAACGGATTGACACCAAAATTGGTGTAAGGACTATACACGAGATGCGCTCAAGGAATCACAAAGAAAAGAAGTTCTAAAATGACAACAAGGGGCGCTCTGAAGCCTTATAACGGAATTTTAACACGTGAAATGAATAGTACAAATTAAAAAGAATAATATCAACATCTACGAAACAAGAAAAAATGTATTAGGAATTAAAATCGCGAAAAGCATGGACCGTTGGTCACTTTAGTAATCAAAAAATCATTAATATCTACCTTTCGTGATAACCTAAATTTGTTTTATTTTTTTTTTTTTTTTTTTGCGAACAAATGAACTTGCTTTTCTTACCTTCATTTGAACAAGTAGTTGATATGTATAGATCGATAGTAGCCAATAAATGTTGATAGATATTATTTTTATTCCGTATTGCTCATTTCTTACGTTAAAATTTCATTTTAAGCCTATACAATACAGCACCCCTAGCGGCCATGTTTAAAGCTTTTTTTCCCCCACGATTTCTTGGTTGTATGTCGTGTAAATTGGTGTATGTAGTCCATACGCTAATTTTGACGGAAACCCGTAAATGGTTTCAGCAGCAGGATGTTCTAAATAGGGGAAGTTTAATTACAATCTTATGTATTTAATGATGAATTTTCATGTGACTAAGACGAAATTACAAACAACACAAATCAATAGTTATCACCCTCTTGTTCACTTGTCTCTTTCTTTCTCACTCTTTATGTGTATATGCGTGAAGTGTACCTAATTCGTACAACATGGTACGAATGTTTAATATTAAAAAAAGAAAAATATACATTAATATATAAATTAGGTAAAATAAAGAGGAATTTTAAAAAAAATCGTAACTTTTCATGGTTTACTTTTTTTAGTGACGTAGACCGGCAACAAGTTTAGTTTCAGACATATTATAAATTTCTTATGCAAATGTATATAAATATTAAATGTACCTTTTGTTCAAGCCTTTAAACATTCTTTTATTATTTAGTCTAGACTCCTTTTTTTTTTTAAAAGTAAAGAGAGAAATAAGCTATTTATCATTTTTTCACTTAATTACATAAAAAGTATTTAAAATTCCGACTCGAGTTTTTACCCAATGTATTTTTAAAAGCGCATAAAAAAACTTCTCCGGATAAAAATATTTTTTCGAATCCTTAAAAGCAAAGTCGTTTAATTTTTTCCTCTTACGTAGTGTCATTATAAAGTCAAATGCATTTTTTAAACTATTTAACTGTCAGAGCAAAAAATTGTAATCTCTTAGAGTTAATTTTCTGCTATTTCGTTAATTACATTACACTAAAAGCTTTCTTTAAAAAATATCGAAAAAAACTCGCTTCGGCGAAAAACAAGTGAAGGAATATTTGATACGACACTTTGATATGCTTAACCCGGCACGGAGGGAAAAAAAGGGAAAAAATATCTCCTGTTTAGCTTTAAAAAAAGGGAAAAGATTTAGCAGCACGATAGCTTCATTTTATTTAACAATTTATTTTCGTCATTAATTTCTACTCTAATGCGATAAATTTTAATTGTTCACTAATTAATCTGAATGACTAAATTAAGACGATCATTTTATTTCTTTTATTTTTTGCTTCATTAAGTTGGAAGCTTTTTTTTAATCGCCTCTATGTTTCTGTAGTTAAACCTTAAAATTACTGGAAGAGGAAAAAAAGAAGGGAATGTTTCTAGCTCGTAATTGTTGAAGATTTGCGGTAAACTGAGGAATTACAGCAAAGCTGAAAATGAATTAATTAGGAAAAACATTTTAAAGGAAAGATTGTGTTGTTGGACTGCTTTTTATATTTGCACTTGCTTGTGTTATTAAAAATTTAACAAAGTAAAAAAAGGCTTGCTCTGCAAGCAGTACTCAGATGCAGTAATTTGCAAACATTTTATGACCTAACTAGATTACAGAGATAGCAGTAATTACGGTAATATAAGATTATTTTATTTTATTGTTTGTCCATGGTGTTGGTCATTACATCTATAATAGAATAGTGCCATCCTTGTTGAAATTAGGATGGCAGAGCGACATTTAATGGCCAATATTAGTACATCACATATTTGTTTTAAATCGAAATTACGCACAACACATAGATGCAAATTAAATTCATAATGAGACAATGCAAATGAAGTTTCAATCAAATTGCATATAACTGGCTTTGAATTGACAGGGCGTACAATATCTGGTAGTTTAAGATTGCACTAACTTTTCGAGTTCTATGCACAATATTGCGCCATCTCTGTACACTAGATCATGAGTAGACTAAATATTAAACACCATAACTGGTATTGAAGAACGTGTTTTCAATCAAATAGCATATCTTCGGATTTAGATTGACAATCCAATATCTGGTAGTTTAAAATTGCACTACCTTTTCGACATCTATGCACAGTATTGCGACATCTACGCACAGTTCCTCGCCCAGATGATAAATAGATTATTTTTTTAACACCATGACTGATGTTCAAGTATGCGCTTCCATCAAATAGCATATCATCGGATTTAGATCAACAGGGCAAGATCTAGTAATTAAATATTACCATAACTTTAACTTTAGGCGACCCTTGAGCAAAGTACATCGAGTAGATTAACTCTCTGGAAACATAATTGGTACTCAAAAGTACATTTTGGAAAGAGTATCATCCATTCTATGTTGGCGGGATAACATATAGTGCCAATATGCAATGATTAAAGATTACAATAGCTTTTACTCAGAAGACAGCAATACCTCCTAATTGGGGGACATCTATGGAAGGTATCTCGTGTAGATCTCGAGGAGTCTAATGCTACAAATTAACTCAAAATCCTATCAGTATGGAAAAAAATCCTCTGGCATATCAGTCTACATCGCATGAGTTAATGTTGGTTGTGCCTCACATTCAAACATGCAAAAGAAACAAGATTATTTCGGACAATATGAGAAGCCTAAAAAATCATTGTTTACTCTAGTTTCAATAATTATCGAGACTAAATAAATAAGCGTATCTTTAAGCGCATCTTTAAGATACAAGGTAAAAAGTTAGGAAAAAATATAATGAAATGACAGCTTTTTGAAAAGCACACTTGTTATGTGGAACACTTACGACGATTAAGAAAGTGTACTTAACAAAACTATGTTACAAAAATCCTTTCAAGGGTTTGATTTTCCATCAGTAATTTTTCTCCCTCCTTCTACTTCACGTTTAAACTTCATTAAAACAATGGCGTCTTACACGGTCCCTGAACGGCAATTAACAAAGATGTATCTTTAGCTCGACTTCTCATTAGGTTAATAATAATAACAGAGTTCTTGAAATCCACACTGCTCTTCCAAACAGCTCTCCGCGGAATGGCAATAATAGGGTCTAAAGGAATTATCATTCCCATGTAACTTTGACGTAAAGAAAGCACAACTCCTATCGTTCTAATATCATCTTCGGCTTTTGCAGTAATTAAAGATGACGTCGTTGCTTTTTGGAAGTACGGGAAGAACATAATCGAACTATCCTGTTTCGTCGTGATACTGACACGTTAATATAATTAAACTGTTTTAAAAGATCAATTAGAAAAGTGGTAAGGAGAAGAGAAAAATCATTTCGAAATTGTAATCTCTAAATTATGCTAAAATTAGTACTTTTCATACTGTACCCCAATAAGCAACTTAGAAATAATATTGCGTTCAAGGAGTCATCATAAAGTGTTCCTTCATGAACACAGCAGATTCTCATATTATACACAATGGTAAGGTGTTGATAAGATTTACAAATGTGGCACCTAGAGCAGTATTTCAGAAATTATGAGTCGCGACCCACTGGTGGGTCGCGAGCGAATATTGTGTGGGCCCTCGGCACTGTACACATGAATTAAAAAAATAGGAAGTCTGCGAATAAAAGTAACTAAAGTTGAAGTTGATGTTAAAACGTTAATGAAGAGAAATAAGAAACAAATACATCCTTCCTATCGAAATAATTTTGCAAAAATAAACTTGCAGGTGTAGGTATTTAAGTAATAAAAAAATTATTTAAGTTGTTTTCCTTATTTCAACAGTCATTCCTTCATATTGGTAACACTAAAGAATTTTTTTTAATAATTTCAATTAGAACAAATAAGACAGCATTTAGTAGTTCCACAACTCGCCACTAGGGAATCTGAGTATTACAGTATTTATGCTCTCTTTTCTCTAAGACAGTTAAGAGGTGGGTCCCAAGATTGGAAATTTTTGTTAGATGAGTCAGAGCCCAGTCAACTTTGGGAACCAATGGGGTGTTAGTGACAAAATTGAAATTTGGAAATAAATAGTTCAAATGATAGGGAAAGCACTATTCTATATTGTGGCCAGAGAATAGTAGATACCCCATTGTAGAAGCAATGGAGTGTTAGTGGCAACATTGAAAATTTGGAAATAAATAGTTCAAATGATAGGGAAAGCACTATCCTATATTGTGGCCAGAGATGTTTGGAGTCATCCCAACAGGTGCTGCCCCCAACACGATTTTTTAAAAAATAGCATTAAAGGTCCCATATAGTCCAAACTTTGAACGCGTTTTTCTCCGAATCGTTTTTTTGTCACTTACATCCCTTTGCTTCTCACCGCCTTAAATCATTTTGTTGTGGAAGAAAAATTTACATTTTTTAAGTAAGGAAAAAGTAGGGCAGGAGCACCGTAGAGTAACAATATTTTTTTTTTTAATTTATTTTGTGCAACTTGGCAAGCTAACAGAAAACTACACAGTACAGCACGGTTCTGATAAAATGATGCATGACATTGAGAAGTTCATTTCTTCTTGGGGAAAACAAGCACAAAAGTGGATTCCCACTCTGGTAGTAGACATCACAGTTTATTAAAAGCGAGGTACATCAGATTTTCTCGCCCTTATTTTAACATGTGGAATTGTTTAATCATTCGTTCATCGAAATTCAGAGTCAAACTATACCGTGTTTGAAATACAAATAACGGTTGTGTTTACATAACAGGTCCTAATGAAATACACAACGCAAGATTCTAAGGAGATTTGCAAATCATTTTACTAGGGAAGAGTAAAAACCCTCAAGAAATGGTACATTGTTCTGAGTAGCCCGAAAGAACTAGGAGTAGTACTGAATACCACCCTGCGCATCAAGTGTGCGAAGGTAAACTATGTGAAACATAACATGTTTTAATGTAACTGTGTATTCAACCTTCATAACTGCAATAAAAACAAAAATGTAACGCAGCTTACGCAAAATAGCACACAATTATTTACAAGTAAGACACTGATGCAATTATTAATCAAAAGCAAACTGATGAATTACAAAAACATTGCGCATGTTTTTGTGGATTAAGTACTTTGAAATCGAGGATCACTAATAAAAAATACTTCTTTCAGTTTCAACAACATTGATACAATTAAAACGGCTCTACGTTTGGAAAATTGAAAGTTTCTATACAAGTTCAATTCTGCATAAATTTTATACGACTCATTCGCTACATTTTGCTACATTACTCATTCGCTACATTACACAAATTCGAAGTACTAATCTTAACCTTCTATGTTTGCTTTTTATGGGATTTTTTCTGACTGCGTGGGTTAAGTAGGAGAGTGAACACCAAAGTTTTGTAAGATACCTAGGTACCTCTCCGTTTTTGGACAGTCAAAAAAAGTGTGTCTGCAATTTTTAAAGTAAAGGAAAAATCAGCGGAACATCAGAGTATAAAGCTAAAAAAACTAACATGTAATTTTTGATTGCTCAATAAAAATATAATATAATTAAAGAAAATAAGAAACATTTTCAAGAAAAAAAATAATTAAATAAATAGTAATAATAATAAATTAATAAAAAAATAATAAGTAAAACTTTTACTGAAAATGCAAATAAATAAAACATTGTTCTAAAAATTATATCATTATTTTTTATTTATTTTCTTGCTTTTGCCTCCTCAAACATAACGCGAAATCTGCATTGAACACGTTTATAAACTAAACTATCTCAAATCACAAAACCTTCTGACTTATTTCCACAGCAGCATCTCCAATCCCCGAAACAGGCATTTCCCATCCGCCCCCAGTTAAATTACTGACAATCGTTAAGAGGGTAACACCTACCACAAATAACAAGACCTCGCGTAACACACTTAACACGATGGCCCCGTCACAACTTCCGCCAAATCTCCACAGGACTTAATCTCCCATCAGTCGCTCCCTTTCTCACTTTTAAACTTCATTAAAACAATGGCGTCTTGCGATGTCCCCGAACGACGATCACCAAGATGTCTCTCCTGCCCGCCTTCTTGTTAAGCTAATAATAATAATAGAGTTCTTCAGTTCCAATCTCCCCTCCCTCTACAGCAATCCATTCTCTGAGGAGTCTAACGGAATTATCATTTTCTCTGTGGCTGGAAAGAAAGTGCAATTGCTATCGGTCCAATATCATCATCAGCTTTCGAAGTAATTAAGATGACGTCATTGCTTGCGAAGAGAAGCGCACAAACGTGTCCTGTGTTTTGTTACGTGTTTAACAGAGTTAAACATAACTAGGAGTTTAAATGCTTTGAGTAGAGATCTTTCAATCAATCAAAGCAGATTTTTAAATTGGATAGTCATTGCTCGAGTTTTAATATATTGTTTCATTGTAAGACTTTTTTTTCTGAATGATACTTTCTATATAGCAAAAAAAACCTTCTCAAGATTATTATTCAACAAGTTCATACAGAACTAAACGGGCTTACTTTTCCGTATGCCAACATCGATTTTATAACCATAAGCTATATCTTTCTCTCAATTAACTTGGGATCTAAATCATTTCTTAAATGCCTTTTTAATAGTTAAAACAATCGTTTAAAAACACAATGTGTTTCCTTTATGTAATAAAAAACTCTTATTTAACATAAAACGCCAAAAACGTTTTATTTTCTGAAACTGCTAAGGGTTATTTTTCATTAAATATAACAGTTAATGTCATTTTCACTTCAAAGTCATGCACGTTTTCTCATATGCAAGCGTATAAACGTAAGAGAAACATATTACAAAACGCTGAATTAAAATACTTCCTCTACTTCGTACAAGGAAGAAAAATGAAAAAAAACCCCACCACATTAGATTTTAAACCTGACTAGGTAAAATAACTTAATACAATAGGAAATATTTTTGCAGAGTACGTTCCAAAAGCACCTTATGTTAAGAATATATTATTGAAATTACGTTTCCTTTTAAATTCGCAGACAACATATTTTAATCAATAATCGTTGCCAACCAAAAAGAAAATTATAACATTAAATACTTGCGGTAGGTAAGAATTACACATCTGTAATTATTTATATCGAAAAAAAATTCCGTTATTTTTCAACCAACTGCTCAAAACTGAGCGAAGAATGCACAATTTAGAAATGAAACAAAGGAATAAAATGTTTGAACAAGATGTGTCGAACAAAAAATGTTTTCAAATCAAATAACCGCTTGAATACTAGCCAGGTATGTTGAAAAGTACATCAGAGCATTAAATTCAAGGTACAAACTAAACAGTCTAATCCAGTGGTTCCCAAACTGTGGTACGCGTACTACTAGTGGTACGCGAAGACTCTCCAGGCGGTACGCGTGCAAGCAAAGAAAAAAGAGGTTAAAGCACAAAAACTCAGGATTGAAGATCCAATTTGCCCGATTAGAGTTGGGAGAATGTTGGATCAAAGTTAAACATGAATTCCCGTCATTGCCAAGAAAAGCAATGCTGTTTTTAATTCAGTTCACAACCACTCATCTTTAAGAAAATGCTTTTCCCAATATGATATTTATTAAAAATAAAGATTGAAGCCAATTTATATGTCGATTCAAATTTGAGGTTAAAACTAACTTCTATGGAACGAGATATCACCTCGCTTGTATCTGCCATACAGAACCTTCTCGTTAGTTTTGTTTTTTCATTTTTCTACATGATAGGTATTTTGTACTTAAAGACATATTTCTAATGCTGTTTTGGAAGTACGTATTAAAAATATATTTTATATATTTCATTTTATACATACAACTTTATTTTAATAAGCGCTTTTCTCTGCATTAACTATAAAAAATGGTGTGATTGAAATAATCTAGTCGTCGTAGTATTTTTCTATAATCTATTTGTGTTCTATTCTATATAATAAAGTTACATTAGCAGTGGTACGCAAATGGTTTGCAAGAAAAATGGTGGTACGCGAAAAGAAAAGATTGGGTACCGCTGGTCTAATCAATATGCCTTCCAAAAAGCTTGCTTAGAGAACTTTTGTGCAGATACTTTTTTAAAAATACATTTTTGAAAATCTGTATAAAATTCTGACAGAAAATTATTCTATATAAAATTAATGTAGTTATGAAAAGGTTACATAAATAATGGAATTACAATTGTCAATTCTCCGATACTTTTAAAGACATAATTCTTTTGAAAATTAAAATCTTTAACACTGTAAATAAAGACTTAAAAATATTGAACTCTGGTAATCAAGTAGAAATTTCCTTAATTTAACAATGAACAAAAAATTCAGTTTTACAGAGAAATTATCAAAATAATTTGATCGCCAAGATGGGCAATAATGCAAAATTGAGTGTTCTAATGAGAAGAAAATAAATTATTTTTTCGAATAAAAAATTCAATTACCAGCAAAATTACAGAAAATACTATTAACTAACACTTTTTGCAAGTTCTAAATCAATAAAATTCCCTTAGCTTGTTAAGAAAATAAGACTGATAATCCATAATCCTTGATACTTCAATGATTCACGTTTGAAGTTAGCGTGGTAAATGTAAACAACATCTAAAGCTGTCTTCGTCAAGACTACGTTGATATGCTACCATGGTAAAACACAGCACAAAATGTTCCAAACGGCCAATATAGGAAATTCTCCACTTTCCTACACATGGCATTTTTGTAAATTGTTACGGACCGTACTACGTCGAGTGAGGCCATGATCAGAGCTTTTCCTTACAAAAACTACTATTTTTATTGTTTTTAAAGAATCTGCGTATTGGTTCCTCTCCATTTTTTGACCAAATGCATTCACCAGGGATTTTTTCACATGGTATCTCTTTCAGCGAATGCCATTGCGAATTTTGACGACCCGGTTCCTCAGCTGAGAAAAGCATCTGGGCTCCTTACACATACCACTAAAATAAATTCAATTCTTAGAGAAATTATCATGTAATTTACACTTTCAAGTGGATGCAAGATTTTCTTCTTGTCAGAAGAAATCAATTATTTATCGTTTTGTTATTGACAAAAATCAGTTGAAATCCATTACATATATTTCACTTTATCTTTAGTTTCATATATAAAATCACTTAATGCACAACGAGAAATCTTATCCAGTTTTAAAGCTTAAACAATGCCTGAAACAATGTAACTCGCTTCTAACTGCCTCAATTGCTTATACGCACACTTTAATTAAATTCAACACTGCATTCCAGACATTCTAAGCTTTTATGACAAAAAATTTAAATAGAGCAAATAAAAAAAGTTGAAACCCAGATGTGATAAAAGTATATGCAAATAAAAACGATTAATTTGCAGACAATAAAGCAAGCAATATATTTTTCTTAAAACTTTTTCATTAAAAACACCAAGATGATATTTCTTCAATTAAATTTTAGTTTAAGAGAGTGACAACGGTAAGTTTAATTATATTCGAATATTGACCTTTCTAAATCATCCTAAATGATCCTCAAAAACAGCGTTAAAAACTAAATTAAAATCAAATTTAAAAAATGGCGCAGTAAAAAACTGGAACAATATCTAACAATTTCAGTCAGTTGCGAATAAAAAAAAAAAATAGAAATTCTGCGACAGTTCGAAAATTAATGATAAACAATTTTAATGAATTTTGAAAAGCGAGCCCATTTTTTTTTATGAATTATTGATTAAAATTCGGTTTTTCAAGGAACATTTTTTGAAATGAATCTTCTTTTTAACTAACAAGGTATCTCATTAAAATGAGATATTAGCTGAAATGAAAAATGAGGAACACATTTTTTTTTTTCAACGAATAACTTTTAAATAAAACTTCGTCATCGTAAAAATGGAAAAAATAAGATAGAAATGAATTTTTTAATGAGTATTTCTTCCCCTCTATAACGCATAAAATGAATTCGTAAACTTACGTAATAATCAACTCTGAAAAATTATTAACGTTTTTTTCGGTTCATTCATTATATGCCCATACTTTTTAGAGCCATATAAATTTAATTATAAAGCTATTCTTTTTTACTTTTAAATGTAACCCAGTTTTGAAAATTGAATTAGTGAAAGAATTAATGTTTTGAAATAGCATCGAGCCTTATTAATAAAATTAATTTAATCACATTTAATTAAACACAATTCATTTTAACAAATCATCTATAAATGCTAAAAATAATGCCGCAAAAATTGAAGTTAATTCAGCTATATATTTATATTGCTTGTATTTATTTTAATTTTTCTTTACGCGAGAAGCTACATATATTCGCATTGAAATTTTCACTTAAACAATGCTCAAAAATGTATGAATAGTGTAAATTGAGAATTTTTGTTTTAAAAATATTCCTAGAACATTCAACCTGATTATCGCTCATATGTTATCAGTTTTTTTGGCAGTCACGTGACATAGTCTCATTGAGTCCTCCAATCAGATATCAACTTCCTCACGTGACCAGCTTGAAGATGGTAGCGAAGTTAGTCCGTGGCGTATGAAAATCAGTATGAATGGCGTGCCAAACATATGTTAAATGACTAACGCATATTTCACTAAATATTTGAGCGATGTGGAAATGAAGAAATGATTATATCCCTCCGCAGGCTGTAAATTTGGGAAAAAGAATGTTTCTAGTGAGAAGGTTTAAAAATTGTTTAAACACATTTGATTATGTTTAGACTATAAAACTCCTGTTGCGTAAGAATTAAGTTATGGTAACGATTCCTCAATTAACAATTTTATATTCCAAATTGCAGGTTAAAGTTATTATTAAGCCTCGCACTTCATCAAATAGTGCGGTTTATTTATTATCTTTATTTTCTTAAATTTAGTTTTTTTAGGGTTCCTCAAACAAAATTATAAACTACACTAAAAAATTTTCGTTAATATGTCACCATTTTTGGTGTTACTAAACACAATTTTTAGTTGGTGTAAATTTTAAATTTTTTTTTTTTTTTTTTTTGATATATTATAAACTTTTTATGTGTCTAAAAAAATACAGAAAGTATAATGTTTCTTAGCACACGAAATCTGTTAACTATGTATCGAAAGTTCATTACGATTGCTCCATTCTATGAAAGTAGGACAAATGAATAATCGTAATGAGCTTTTGATACGTAGACGAGTTAATGAACATCATATGATAAAAAAAAAAAAATTCTGCTGTCTGCATTATTTCAGACAGACACTTAAAAGAATTTAAATACATCAAAAAATGAACAGTTTTCAACTTTACACCAACTGAACACTAAAAATGGTGTTGAGTTACCTCAAATAGGGTGGCAACTAAACGCAAACTTTTTACAGTATATATACTATATTACGTATATAAAAGCTTTGAACAATGTCACAAAAGTAACAAAATAATCATAAGGTTAAAAACATTTTCGGCATCATACACTGTTAGAAATTTCATCATGAAATTGCGGTTAAATAACCGGCAGTAGTCTGCCCATCTAATTCACCGTCAAAGTTACGGTTTGGAACATTTTTCTATCTTTACGGGACCTGACCATTTCCAATCAGCTTGGTTAAAAAGCCGTAAATACAAAAATTTTACGATTCTATAATCATTTAAAAATGGTTTCAAAACAACATTTTTACCGTTTTTGAACCATTTCGAGGCGTAGAAACCGTAAACGAAGCGTGCGGGAATCGAACCCGGGTGTATGGTATGCCAACCTTGCGCTCTAGTCATTCGGCCATCTACACCACGTAAAGCGGCCGTTTATTTATCAATAAATCCTCTTTTCCAACAGGCAAACTACTTTAAAATTGAGATTTCAGTTTTTGATTGGATACAAAGTCATTTTTGGTCTAAATTTACTGTATATTGACGAAAATCATTTTATTTGCTGCAAAAATTAAAATTCAAAAAAGCTTCAGTAGCTCAAATCATGGGTTCGCTCATTCGCAAACAGTTCGGGAATCCGATATCAATAATTTTTGATTTACGTGTGTATGTGTTTTTATTTAATAACCACTGCTTAAGCCACTTTTTTTTCTTCTTTTTTTATACACACATACAGATTTGAACTGATAAATCTTTATTCATATTTTAACAACAACGTACGATCGGTAAGGTTTCGCAACCAAGATGGACGCCCGATTCTTACTGAGCGCTTGTAAATTACGGTTAGTAAAACGTTCTTTAGTAGAAACAGAGAATAAACGATTTTTTTCGCAATCAGCGGTTTGAGTACCATCTTTGCAATGGTTATTCAACTGTTGTAATTAAATATGGTAAAATAACAATCAAATAAATGGTTATTTTACTATTTTCTTACGGAAATTTTTAACAGTGTAACTGTCACGTTAAAAAAAAAAAAAAAAAGCTACATGCAAGGACATGATGAGGAAAATTGTTACTCTTTTATAAATTTACAACAACGTCACAAAAACTATATTTTAACGTCGTCCTTCTTGATTTGTGCATAAAATTAATATTTTCACCAAAAACGACATCATTATTTTGTCATTACAAACAATTACCTGCAAAAATAGCAACCATGGAAAATTGCTGCCTATTATTAAGCTAGAAAGCGAATTTACTGCAACAATTTCACATTTACCACACCATATTAACAAATCAGTTTCACAATATTTCACCTTTCTAATTCCGGTCTTACCACAGGATATCAGATCTGTAGAGATTTGCTGCTAAACCACCGTGCTACAGCTCCCCCAGTATGTCGGGATATATTATTACAGTTGGAACACGACATTCTGAGTAATTATGGGAAAGATAGGGTTACAACATAGCGGGCGATTAGAACCCCCCTCCCTTTTAGATTAACTATATGCAGATAAGTTGTAATTACTTGGGGGGTTAATTAGTTTATTCGAATTAGAACTGCGGTCGACAATCGCAGTCGATATATATATTGCGCAGTGGGATTGCGTGGTTGTATGCGGATGATGCTATGATTGGAACGTGTGTTTGTGTGTGGGTGGATGTATATATCGGCTGTTTAGTTTATTAATGGGTGTAGTTATGTTAGTCAGTGAGACGTGATCACGTGATTCTGAGCCACTTGCTTACACAGAACCTGGTAGTAGAATTGCATATTATCCATTTGCCAATTGTTATTATGAAAAAATACTAATTCAATGCATACTGGGCAAAGCAAAAGTAAACAAAAGTTACGTCTACATCAATATCAAATTTAAAATCTAACCATCTCTCTTTCTAATTTAGATTTAGCTCTTAATTTCTTCAAATATACCTTTTCAACGGTTTATACAAATTCATTCATTCATTCATTTATTCATGCACTCATTTATTTATTCAAATATTGTTAAAACAGATAAAATTCGTGGGAAAATAGGTTCGTTTAATTCTGGATGAACTTCTTATCTGTACAGATTCTAAGTCATAAGATCCTTCCGATAAATTTTGTTCCAAGCAATCCAGGATCTGAATCAGATTAAAATTATTTCCCGTAGACGTTAATGCTATTTTTTTTTTTTGAACAGGGCAAAATTCAACAAATTTTATTCAAATATAAAAATATTTCACGTTGAGAGCTCCTTCGAATAAGCTTGTTTAGAGAAACTTGGAGCTTATGTCTAGGGTCTATATTATTTGTTTCCTATTCCCCCATCGGCTCTAATGTTATGATTTTTTGACCTGTTCAAAATTAAACGAAAAAAATGTTCAAATCAAAATGTAAAATATGGAAATAATTGTCAAGGTTTTTCGAATGAAAAAAAAATGTCGGATCGGATATTTCCCTCAAAAGTTATCAGGGAGGGGGGCAGACAGGCAGACACACATTTTCCCCTTAGCCAATCCCTACTTTCTTTTTTGTTATTTTCAATCTTTATTTAATTACTTCACTTGTTTTTTGGCTTTTCTTTACTTTTAACGATATTTTCACGAGACATTAAGCCTTCTTTCATACTTTTCTTTTCTTACTTTTACGGAAAGTAGGATAACAGAGATATAAAAGAGTCATAATTCAAAAATGTTAACGGAAATCGCAAATGAACCAGGAACAGATATAAATTAACCTAAGATAAGAGATGCAACAGCAAGCTCAAATTCACTAGAAATGCAAAAACAAACAGAAGTACAATAGGCAACGGTTCCCAATCTTTTTTTCTCGCGTACCACCATTTTTCTTGCAAACCATTTGCGTACCACTGCGAATCTGACTTCATTATATAGAAAAGAATACTAGTATGTTAAATAAAAATAATAGGATGACTAGGTAATATAAATTACACCATTTTTGTTAGTTATTAATACAGAGAGAAGAGTTTAATGCAGAGAAAATAAAGCTGTATATGTAAAATAAAAAGTATGAAATATATATTTTTAATACATAGTTCCAAAATGCGTTAAAAATACGTCTTTATATACAAAATACATGTAAAAAGAAAAATGAAAAAGCCAAATTAATGAGAATTTTGCTGCTGCATGGCAGATACAAGCGACGTGATATTTGATTCGGTGGAAGTTAGTTTTAACCTCAAATTTGGGTGAACGTTTAATTTGCTTCCATATTCATTTTTACTAATTATTATATTGAAAAAAACAGTTTCATGAAAAGAAGTGGCTGTGGACGGAATTAAAAACAGCAATGCTTTTCTTGACAATAACGAGAATTCATTGAATTCATTAAACTTGAGCCAAAATTCTCCCAACTCTAATTGCGCAAATTCGATCCGCCTGCACGCGTACTACAGTTTGGGATCCGCTGCAATAGGGAACATACACACACGCAATAAAAAGCAAAAAAAAAGAATGTGCAATATCGAGTGCAAATAAACAAACGATACAAGAACGATAGAAACAAACGCAAGTAAACAAGTCATGTAAAAACAATCCTAAATAAATAAGTTGTAAGATCAAACACAATTAAACAAACTCAGCACAAATAAACAAGCTATACAAGAACTACAAAAGAAATGATTTTAAAAAAAGGTGAGTGAGTAAACAAATGATACAAGATCACACACAAACGCCCAAATGATACGGCAACAAGCACAAACAAACGATAGAGTAGCAAACACGAATAAAAGAGCAAGTACATAAAATAAACAAACTAACAAAACAACAAAACACTCATATAACTAATGGTACACAAACAAAAGATACAGTACAAGATCCAAATAAAAATGAATTAGTTAATCTTTTCTTTCTTCCTCCCATCTTCTTAAAAAAGTTAAGGATATTTAATGACTTATAGATATTAGCTACAAAATTTAGTATTTTTAAAAATCTTACGTCAGTTCTTAAAAAGTTAAGAATCTTTCAGGAACTAAAACCCTTTCTTTCAAAAAATAAGGACAAAGAACCAAAACTCTTTTACTAAAAATGTAGGTTAGAGCCGGGAGTGGAGTCGTGGTTAGGCGAGGGCCTCGTACGCCCAAGATTGCAGGTTTAAACTAGCATTTTCAAATTACAGACGAAAATCGTCTGCGCCCATGTCGTATGATTATGCGGCTGTAAAAGGACCCTTGAGTACCCGTTTGGCTTTGATACTTGCGATTAAATTAAATTCCTAGTGCAATTTTGCATCAACAGGGTCCAGATGCTTCCCAATCCGGTGATGAAACTGGACGTCAAAATTCTCATGCGACGAGGGTACCACACTCATTGTGGTACCGCTGAAAGAGAGGGTACCAATCTCTGGAGAACGCACTAAGTTGGCAACGGCGGTACGCCAAATGCAGCCTATTTGGGAGGGGGGAGGGAATCAGGTAATGGTGAAAAACTGAAGTCCCTTCAGTAAAAGTAAAGATATGTAAGGACTCTTTCATTCCCTAATACTAATTAAGTTCAGTTTCTAATAATACCGATACTTAAGGATCTTAAGGAATTATCAAATACTTTATATAACGGCGTCTGCTATCATTGGACATTCTTAACAAACAATTTCACAAAACAAAGAAAGAATCCTGGTTTCCACCAACCAAATCTAAGGAATAAACGGAATTCGCGGAATGCGCATTCAGGGAAACATCATTACATTCTGTTTTTTAAGCAATCAGTAGCTTTTTCCTCCTTAGTGCATTGAAAACTGTAATAGAGTTGCAATAGTTTTACTATTCAGTACTGTTATTGCGGTCTGTTTTAAAAATAAGGACTAAAAAAGATGCTTCTGTGTAAAACTGATTTTTTCTAGTATAGGAGTCTTAAAATTTCTGAAATATATTATAGATCTTGAAAATCTGGTAAACCATACATATTCAGAAGCAAAAAAAAAAGACGTAACTTTCGGTAAATTTAGAAGGATTTTTCATCCATAAATGCCAATATAGAGCTTCGATAAGGTAAAATTTTCCAAAATTCTGAGTTTCAACAAATATGTTTCAAAAACTGATAATAATAATAATGCTTTTTACGCAATACTAGATGAAAAATAAAATATTTGAAAAAATAATTGAAATGCGATTTTTAAAACTTTTTATTTACTATAATAAGCAATATAAAGAGAAGAAACATAACAAAGCAAATCTCAATGTAAATTACAACACCTTCGTAGTTCCGATGAACCACTTCTTCAGTCCTTAGTGTGTAGAAATGTGTGCATAAGTTAATTACTTTCATTTTAAGGTAGAAAGTATTATAAAGGTTCAACACTCATTTGTCATTCATGAAATGATAATTAAATTTATTAAAAAACTCTTATTTTAGTGTATAATTTCCCAACGCATTTCGCAATTCATAGAAAATAAGAAGTCTGAAGCTTGAGAATTAAGTACCAATAAACATTTACTCAGCTAAAATTTTATATTCCATCACAAAGGTTACATGCAAATACATTAGTTATGGTTTGTACGGAAAACAACCCAGGGTTTTTTTTCTAATCCCAGTAACGTTGGTAAATTTTTTTCCGCATTAAAAGTGTATGAGCTTTAATTTACGCAGCTTACTATTTTTTTTTAAATGTCCTTCTGGGGCTACATCTTTTCTCGCGCATTCCCTATACATCTGCACTTATATAGATAAAATAAAACTGAAGTACATTTTAAAAATACCTTTAACAGTGTTTTCTTATACCTGTATAGATTTAAGCGGAATTCTTCACATTTTTGAGATTTTTCTTTTTTAGCGCACTAACATCCTTTACTCTATACCTTATGATTTATGTAAGGGTTGCAAAACTAAAGTTGCAACTCTCATTTAAAAGCTAAATGTTATCTAGGTTCTTGATAATCTTGCAGAAAAATAATGGATTTCCCCAACCCTTTCTTTTCTTTTTTGGTTATTGTATGGAAAAGTATTCAATGATTTTGAATGAAACATACGTTTCCTTTAAAAAAAGCACAATATCCAAGGATACAAACTTGAAAAGGAAAGCAGAAAGTAGAGAAAAAACAATAATAACAGCAGTAAATTTTTTCACAACTATGGTGGAGTTCATTTCACCAATGTAAAACACTCCAAGTAGAACTCCAACGCCCTGGTAGCCCAGTGGTTAGGATGTCTGATTTCCAACCGGAGGATTGGATGTTCTACACCCGACCCGCTGAAGACCCACCATGTACACTTGGGGATACGTGCATGTAACATGATTGAACCCTGAAGCCCCGAGGCATTTCCGAGGGTACCGGAGACTGGAGAATTTCCTTTCCCTTCACTCTCAGGTCAAAAAAGGAAGGAAGCTTATTTGTGGTGGCGCCATCTCGTGTCATCCGAATACATAATCTGAGCTTGAACCATACTAGTCCAGCTAGAGTGGATATTTGGATATGGCAACAAAAATATTCTGCTTCAATTTTTTTTTTTTTTAGTTTTTAAATAATCTGTTAGAAATATTCCTCGAGAACTTTCATACCGTGTCGTACTTCCACCCTTGCGGTGTCCATCAAAAGCGGAAGGCGTTCCCTTATCTGCCTTAATTCCTGGTTGCTCTGCGAGAGGTGCTTGGATAGCCAAGTGACATTTGCAACAACACGTTAAACTCTACATATGTAAGAAAATATTTTCACTACAAGCGAAAAGTTCACTATAAAAATGATTTGTTATAAGAGAGTTCGCTAAGGGATAACTTTCCGTAAAATACGGGAAAACTGCCCTCCTCTTACCAATAAACATACCTTTAATCGACTTCAGCAATCACAAATGCATTATCACGAGTTACAGGACAGATTTGATTAACAAAACCGTGAAACAAATTAACAAACACCATTAGATGATTAACATCGCCATTCCTGGCTTTCACATCTTCGAAAAATATACACCACTTTGTGAGTTTGGAGATAAAGAAAAAAAAAGGGACTTAAATCAAAATTAATGAACTATCATTAGAGTAGATTTCATAAAGTTCTTTCAACACATGCAGAGATATATCGGCTGGCAATCTGATAAAACTGCTTCATTGTCCTGGTTTTAATTATTTTTGCCACTGATACAAGCAAATCTTTTTCTTTGCTCCCTTTGTTCTTCTTCTTCTTCATCCTAATTATGATTGATTTTTATCTTTTTAATGTCAGAGTGAATGAGAAAGCGGGGAGGGATTTAAAATGAGGATTTAAAAAGGCTTTCATTCCACGATGCCAGCATTGAAGGAAAGTTATTAATTAGCAATTTCTTTCCTGCCCTTTCAAGCATAAAAAATGAAATTGCTTTCAAACTAATAGCTTTGTGAGAAGTAATTTTTGCTTTGTTTGTTTATTTCCCTACAACATCATTATCTTAAATATTCTAAAATTAATTATTAAGCGTAAATGTACATAACAAAATGTAGCATTTATAACCCTAAACCTTGTGAACTTAATGTGATAAGTTTCTCACAGTACTTAATCTTGAATAAAAACAAAAGAGTAAAAGGAATTTCAGAAATTCCGAAATTCCTACGTAGATTCGTAGTTATGTATACATATGTTTTATTATATTTTTTGGTACATGAGAAGATTTTACATATACAATGCGCTAAACAATTGTAATACTTTTTTTTTTTGCGAAAGCTTAAACTTTGAAATATGATCTTAAAGAATGTAAAAATGAAGCAGAATATTTTAGTTTCCCGGTCACTTGCGGGATAATTGTATTTGCTGAAACTATAGTTAGGTCTTTTTTAATAATAAACTGACCTTTTTTTTTCAGAAACCTTCAAAACCTTGTCACGCTCATCTGATTCTTCACTATAATCATTAATACTTCTCTTTTTCTTCAACAGCATGATTATTTGCATATAAAAACAATCGGACAGGATGCCGGCACACAATTTTTACCCTGTTATGTAAAGTGTTGCCACCTTTTTAGGGCGATATTTTTATGGTAAAATAAAAAGTATCTTATGCATCAAAAAATACCGAATTTTATAAATTGTGGGGCAATTTTTTCACAGCTTCACAATTGCTGTGAAAATATCACCCCACACATTCCTTCGCGCCCCCAAAACCATCAGGTACAGAGTTTTGCAACTTGTCTGGGTGAAGGAGATTCAGAAGCAAGCATTATTTAGCTTCTTTGACCATCCTTGTAATGCAACACCTCCATATGGTGTCTCCTTACTCGCTCCCGACAAGTTCCCCGGGTCAGTCGTGACCTTTGAGAAGTCACGGGTCAATTCGATGGGGTTGAAAATTTAAATAGGTTGCGTGTCGCATATCTTCTAAAATAAATGGCAATTCTTTCTACATTTTGACACTTTTTCAGAAATAAACGTTTACAGGATTTCCTCCTACTCCCATAAAAATTTTTCTTTGACACTCGTAAGCATATAAATTTGTAAGCATCACCGCCCAGTCCAACTCCCCAGTTCAACATCCATTGACCTTTCTTCATTCCTACCCCTATCATAGAAGCTACGGTCACGAATCCACACGCACCAGACACTCGCAGGAACTCACGAACACACAGGGAATGCGTCGGAGGTGGCGCAAAACCAGATGGACCCCCGGTATTTCGAATGTTGTGGTTTTAAAAGGATTTGTGGCTTACTGAGTTTATCATTAATACTTTCAATAAAGGGCAGGAATTAACTGGTATGTAGATAAATCTTATCTCCCATTTCCCTTTTCCTCTTTTCTTAATCTTTAAGGAGATTTAAAAACTCAAATATTAAATTTCTAACTTTAGAATTTTGCATTTTGGAGAGCGAAATAGTAATATGTTGTACGATGTTCTTCTTAAGATTTAAATAAATGTTATTATTTTTGTTAAAATGTCTCAAAGCTTTTTATTTATTTGTTGTAAAATATTTAATTGAGTAATGTATTTAGAATGGACAAACACAACACAACATGTACCAATTCTGTAGGGCGACGTCCCAACAAAATGATTTCATTTGAGTCGACTGCAGTTTCAAAAAATCCAGCTAGAGTGGATATTTGGATATGGCAACAAAAATATTCTACTTCATTTTTCTTTAGTTTTTAAAAATCTGTTCGAAATATTCCTTGAGAACTTTCATACATTCTGCTCTGAAACAAGAAAGCATTACTTATATGGTTACTTCAATGACTATTTTTTTAGATTGCATCGCTTTGCAATCTCCGATAAATTAGTTTCTCTATCCTTAGAAGGATACAATATTTGAATTGAAAGTCATTTACTGGAAAGTCTAACTAAATCATCAACAATAACCAAAGCACCTGCGTTTGGGCTCTCCGAAGTTTAACTATCAATAGTTCGCAATTTTATCTTTGCTATTTTCACCTAATCGTGCTCAAAATTCGGATGTCACCCTTTGATGTTGACATGTGAAACACATCATTCAAAATATGTAAGCTTTTTGTTGTGAAGATACCTTAAATAATCATTAACTTGGTTTAAACAAGTTTTCCAACGACATGCAAGATTTAAGAACAAAAGAAAAAAAACGTTATAACTAGAAATACTTGAAAGAAAATCGTTTAAAGTCAAAAGAAGTTATTTGCTTCAGAGTGTGGTTGCCCCTCTAATAAAACCAAATCTTTCAGGTGGAGCATAAACTGCGTTTTGGGATACATTGATTTAGTTCTTGTTTAAAACTTCCCAATAGATACATTGTTAGAAATTTCATCATGAAATTACGGTTAAATGACCGGCAGCAGTCTGTTCATCTAATTCACCGTTAAATTTACGGCTTGGAACATTTTTCTATCTTTACGTGACCTGACCATTTCCAATCAGCTTGGTTAAAAAGCCGTAAATACAAAAGTTTACGATTCTATAACCATTTAAAAATGGTTTCAAAACAAAATTTTTACCGTTTTTGAACCATTTCGAGGCGTAGAATCTTCGAAGCATAGAAACCGTAAACGAAGCTGTCAGGAATCGAACCCCGAATGCGTAGTGTACAAGTCTTGCTCTCTATCCACTCGGCCACCTTTATCACGTAAAGCGGCCGTTTATTTATCAGTAAATCTTCTTTTCCAACAGGCAAACAGCTTTAAAATTGAAATTTCAGTTTTTGATTGGATCCAAATTTATTTTTGGTCTAAATTTACTGTATATTGACGAAAATCATTTTATTTGCTGCAAAAATTAAAATACAAACAAGCTGCAGCAGCTCAAATTATGGGTTCGCTCATTCGCATTTCTATTTAGTATCCACTGCTTAAGCCACTTTTTTTCTTCCTCTTTTTTTATATACACATGCAGATTTTAACTGATAAATTCTTATTTCTATTTTAAAACAACGTACGACCGGTAAGGTTTCGCAACCAAGATGGACGTCCGATTCTTATTGAGCTCTTGAAAATTACGGTTAGTTAAAAGTTCTTCAGGATAAAGAGAGAATAAACGATTTTTTTCGCATTTAGCGGTTTTAGTACCGTCTTTTTAATGGTTATTCAACTGTTGTAATTAAATATGGTAAAATAACAATCAAATAAATGGTTATTTTACTATTTTCTTACGGAAATTTTTAACAGTGTAACTTTCAGTGCAAAGATTGCACCCTTGTAAGGAAACAAATTTACAGGAAGGCGTTAAGCGGTACACCCTCAAAAACTCAAGATTGGAATAATCTGACAAGCAAGTGACTAGATCACTAAACGTTCGGTGTTTGAATGTATTCTAAAGACCTCTTTATAACGTTATTTACTATAGATAAGGTATAACAATACAAAACATGAAATTTGGGTCTGAATACTATTCTTAGTACAATGGGCCAAAGACTATTGGAAGAGTTCTCGGAAGAACCATGTTTGAACCGCTTTGTAATTGAGTAGTTGAAACTACTTATAAATTAGGAAAGTTTTGGTTGCATCTGATTATTTTACTCAAAAAATACCTTCAATAATCAAAATAACTACCTAGAAGAAAACCTTCCATGAAAAATCTTCATCAGTTTTTAATGTCATTTTTGCATATTTCACTAAATTAATTCCAATACACCAAATTATAGTTTGACTCGGGAACTTGTTTAGACTAATGAGAAAAACAACTCATACATTTCGAATTAAAATAAATTGTAATTAACATTGAAAGACAGTGATTTTTGTCAGTTGGGTAATTATTTTCAGTATTTTTATTACCTTAAAATAAACCCAGAAATAAAGCAAAGAACCATATTTGTTATATTGTGGTAAATAAAAGAAAACGATGGACACATTTTTTTAGTGCTCTATTTTCTTTTTCTTCCTTGTTCTAAATGAGTAATTTATTTCTCTATAATATTCATCTCGGAACAGCTGTTGATGAATAGATAATGAGTTTAAAATTTGAAAATTAATTTTACTACCAATAATTTCTAACGGAAATGGCATTAATGCAATGTTTCTCTGTCGCTTTAAGATTATTAAGTTTAAAGTTAAAGATATATTACTGAAACGCAAAATAACAAATATGTTCCATTGAAATCTTAGAGTTCGTGAAAGCTTTCGTGAACGAGATGCCAACAAAATTTCGTTTCAGATATTACTTAACGTTATTTCCAAAGAAGGCGATTACTTTTAAGAGTTAAAGAAAAGAATGAAAAGGTAATTCAGTTTCCTTTTTCGAAACAAAATGAAAAAAATCAATAAGAAAAACAAATCATTCATTTTGAACTTATCTCCATTCAGGTCTCAATACAATTAATGAAAGATACGCAAATGTTTTCTAACTTTAATAGTTCATCAAGGAAACAAAACTTGATTAAAAGGCTTAAAATAGACGACGGTTTAAAAAAAAAGTATTATTTGCTCGCCCCCTCGTTTAAACCCACTCTGATTGGATATGCACTCTTCGGGCTCGTAACCATAGCAACAAGGGAAATGAAGACAAAATACATGCTTGCCCACATTTTGAGTATAATAATAAAAATTCTTTTTTTCTTCCCCGTTTTGCGCGACGCTTTTTCCTTCTTCTGCAAAGCAACAAAATATCTTTTCAGAAAGCAATTCTTAAACACAAAATGTAATATCTCAGAAGAAATACTTTTTCGGTATATATTTATTTTCCATCATGTTTTGCTACTCTTTTAGATTTTTTTTTCCTTTTCCCTGTTTCCCCTTTCCCGTCTTGCAAGTTATTTATTCTGTTGCCAACGCGAACATTAAATGTACTTCTTTTTTTTTCTTCTTTTTTCTCTTTTCTTCTCGAAAAACACTTTTTCCTACTTTTCGAAAAATGCGTAATACGTTTAGTAGAATTCGTATTGTGATGGCCAAAGAATACTTGGGGATTCGACAAAAGTAAATTCTTATATTCCATATGTACTACTTTGTGCAACAATCACATCGGCTAGCCAAAACATTCCATCTTTACTTAAGAGTAGGAGAAGATCTCCAAGGATAACCAGATCAAAAAATAAAGGTTTAAAAAATTAATTCACTTTTATAAAAGACGCATAGATCAAAAATTGTGGTTCAATGGGACTAAAATATACATCGTGTAGAGAAAATGATTTTTGAACTTGAAAAATAAAATATTGGAAAATAAAGATGGATAGAAATGCAGTGACTGTTGCACTACTTTAAGATAAGCATTAAATATATCGGTTACTTAACTGAAGAGTAACAAATAGTGATGTGTATCGTTTTTATCTATTTCATATTTGAAAAATATCCTTTTCTTTTGAGTTCTATGTTGTCTAATGAGCCGGCAGGGTGGCGTAGCGGTAAGGCACTGGCTTAGTACGCACGAGTTCGCAGGATCAAACCTGGCCTATGTCGGTGGATTTTCAAGATGCAGAAATGCGGCAGCGTCTATGTCGTATGATTGTGCGGCATGTTAAAAATCCCTTGAATATCTGCTTGGATTGGATACTCTCGGCTAAATTAAATTCCTAGTGCAGTTTCGCATCAATTAGAGTTCAGGTGCCGCCCATCGGGTTTACAAAACATCCCGTCTTCCCGGCAAATATGTAAGTTTATGTATGAAAAAGCATTCAGCAAAAGTATTTTGCCCAAATGCCGTTGACAAAATGACATTTCGACAAAAAAAAATATTTTCTCAAACGTTTTTCAATCTGTAAGCTTTCTTATTTTCCATTGAAAAAATGAGTTTTCTTGCAACTCTGAAATTCGTGTGGGCAATTCTTCTTGCCATTCGCGCATTACCCGTTATATCTGAATTTTAATATTTCGCACAAGTTTGAACGTTTTATTTCTAATCAAAAATGTTTAATATTCTTTAAATGAATCTTATAATTAACTATCTATACAAACTGCATATGTATGTGTATTTACATAGACATGTACGGGGGTCAATTTTTAAGAAAGAACCATTTTGTAATGGAGTAAAATAAACTTTATTTAATAACACAAATTATATCAAAAACTAAAACATGAATTTTTTCACTTTTCAACATAGTCGCCATCAACATTCAAGCATTTGTCAATCAGTGGCACCAGCTTTTGGTTCCCTTCATCAAAGAACTTTGCCGCCCGACCATTAAACCAGTTCGTAAAAATGTTTCTTTAAGCATATCATCCTTTTCCAAACGCTTCCCACCGAGAAATGCCTTAAGGTTGGGAAAGAGATGAAAGTCTGATGGTGCCAAGTCTGGGCTGTAAGGCGGATGATTCAGTACTTCCCAGTAAAAATTGTCCAGTTGCGTTTTTGTTCTTCAATTTCAGCTGGACGAACGTTTTTTGCATTCAGAAACCGAATAACAGCACGCACTTCACAATCGGCGGGATTACTGATAGATATGGTGACCACAACTATGCAGTATAACTACACAACCAGAACTGTCAGAGACGTGAAACGTAATGCCGGTGTAGTGGGGGACCGACCAAGAGTTACTGACCTTGAACTGACGTCACCTGACTGGATGCGCAGACACGATGCGCTATTGGTTCTTACTTAAAAAATGACCCTCTTAAATACATCCAAATAAAAGTGCAAGTAAAAACGCTTTATGGACCTGAAGGATTTTATGGGATATCGATAAAATATGTTATACATACATATTTTTTTCATTTTTTGACTTGTGTTGTCGATACATCATACGTCCTCACTTGTAGGGGGAAAAAAAACAAAAGCTTTATTTTTCAGCTTCCAGTGGACCATATAATTGTACTATGTTTCCGTAACATGAACCTGTTAAAACAAACTCTACATAGATCTAAACAGGGTAGTTTTAATTATATCCACTCTGCACTACACAAAATTTGTAATCGTACAGTGTTGAGCAAGCCTGCGCACAGTTGAAAAAAGAAAATCTAAATTTCAACAACTTCAATCTTCTTAATGATTCATTTCCTAAGAACTAAAAAATAATTATCTTTTGAATTTGTTTTAAGTAAAATGCTTTAAAAAACAAAAGTTCATTACACTTAGAACCTAGCTCCGTTGATGAGCTCAAGGAGAAATCTAATAATTAGCCCTTGCAATTAAAGCACTTCTCAGAAGAAAAGAAGGGGATTCCGGGCGGCTCGAAATAGATCAATTATTTGGGAAAAGTTGTTATTTAGAAGGAAATCTTCTTTCTTAATTACACATTTTAAATTGTGAGACAATTACTTCGTGAGCATTGCTAATAATTACTTTTTAATCGCACTAATAGTTACATCTTAAGTGTATTATCGGAATGGAATAATGAAGTTGCAGTGATTGTTATTATGGAACGTGCAAAAGAAATTAACATTCGGAAAAGTATTTACAAGTTGTGATTTGAGTAAATGTTAGGATTTAATGGTTATTGACTATTAAATTTTCCAGTGCTTATATCCGATGCAAAAAGCTATTATTAGGAATGTATAAGATGTTTTCAAAACTAATTTGTTTAAGCGATAAGTAATAAATACGGAAACACGATAACAATCGAAAGGAATTTTTCAATTGATTATAGTTCTGGCTTTTATGTTTTCTGTCATAAATAAAGTAATTTAACTTTTTTTTTAATTGTTGGTTGGATATTTAAGTCCACTTAAAAATGTATTTCAGCTTAAAAGATATTTTTTTCGAATCACATTTGTGAGAATTTCAGTAATTGTAAAGGAGAAATTCAACACCTCTACTAGGCGGAGAGAATGATTCCTTAATACGTTAAGTAGTAAATTAGAAAATACAACTTTTACTTAGAGAATACACATTTTTTAATTAATTGGCTAGAAATAAATTTTAGTAAAAAGCTCGACAATATTGCGACTACATATTTAAAAAAGATGGTTAAATGATCATTCCTTTTTTTAAGTTGTTTGCAGCTTTAATTACATTTTCGACAAAAAATTGAATTCATGTAATAATTTCGCATTGAGAAAAGTTGGCTACATTTATAAATACGGTTCTAAAAAATATCACTTTATTTACAACTACAGGTTTAAAAATTGGACTACAGGTACGATAGCATTTTGTGAGCAGATAAATCGCATTTTAAAAAATGACGATAATAAATACGTCTACTTCTTTGTTGACACGATTTGAGTTTTAAAGTATACTATGAAAAATCAAATCGGTTCCTATTTATTTGTTAAGTATTAAAACAAACTTTCAACAATATTTTAAAAGCTTCGTACTGTGGTGAGTTAAGTCTGGTATTGTTCTATCAAGGAGTAAGTAGACAGAGATTATTTTATCCTTTTTTCTTTTCTTCTTTTGGTAACGACATTTTTCCCCAAGTTGTTTTTGTATTGATGTTTTATACAAAAATTTGAAATTCGTTCGCAAGCGGCTATGATAAAATGTTTGGACCGTTCGAAGACTACCTTAAAATGACCGAATTGAACAATATTTTTCACCTTAGAAGTTGTTCTGATAAAGTTTTTCGAGCTAACTCCATCTGCTTAATCAAGAGGATGATTTAATCATTTATTTTTTCAGAAAATATTTATTCGTATATTGGTATCACATTGCGGATATTTCGTTCGACTTTAAAAAATCGTAAATCACATAAATACAATAAAAAAATAAAAGCCAAATATCCACTTCTCTCTTAACTGCAGGAGATCTCGACACTTGTACCAATGGGATTTTGTGAGAAATATGAACTGCTACGTTCCTGAATGCCTGATATTAACAGCCAGTCACTTTGAAAGCGACAAAAACCAAATCATCAGCATTTATTACCGCTGTGGTGAGCCTTCATTCGCTAACTTTTCCCCTGGCCATTTGGTGCATTTTGGCAAAGCGTATAAGTACTGGCTTTCCACCGTAGAGGGCCCAGGTTCTATCCCCGACTCCGGCAGACCTGCTCCACCAGCCTCACCGTGTCCTCGCATGTCGTCCGTCCGCCACCCCGCTATAAATCTTATACTTAAAGATTTGTAAATTACAAAGGACTTAACTGATCGACTTTTAATATTTATGTTCTTGTTCATTCCCTGAGTTTTAAAGAGCTACGATTCACAAGGATGCATTACACTCTTAGGTTATTGCAATACAGTGGTTTCCATACGACACAAGGGGCAGATCACGCTTCTAGGGATGTTTTCTGATACATGTAGAGATTTCCGTAATGTCTAGATGTCCTTGAAAGTCCTTACAAAAGACTGTTTTCTGTATAAAACATAAGTTTTCTAATTTTTCTAAGCTGTGAAAAATCGAAACATGACCTGGCAAAAACTATTCCAACCAAAACGTTTTGTTCGAATCAGATTATGTCTTCAACTGTTACATGGGGTGGGATTACAGAGACATAATCCAATGCAGTTCCCACTGAACTTGCGTTGTCTTGTTGCATATGCAGTAAGGCACTGGGTTCTTATAGTTAAAGGTACATTGTGAAACATTGGTTTACCTTAAAATATTGTTAAAGTAAGGATGTTATTCAAAATGAAGTCAAGAAGAAAAAATGCACCCGTTGTTCTGATTCGAGCGTCAAACAATAAAAGTATTGAGCACTTAAGAAACTTCCCTCAATCACATTAAAATAAAATTTCTCAATTACCGATTTCCATTTTGTCGTAAATATTTTAAGCGATCAATTTTACGGCCTTCAGATTTCAGGGCTAATGAGACAGAATAATACACAGTAATGTTTCTAGCGACTAATAAAACATTAGGATCCCAAAATAGCCCGCGCCTTCATTAAGGGTTGCGAAAAATTCGGTGGACATTATAGCCTTAATTAACTGCAATTCGAGCGAATAAAGAACCAGGCAAATTCATGACGAATTTCGAATTTTTTTCCCTCGTTTTATTTAAGCACGGTTTTTATGAAAAATCCCCCAGAAGAAAAGGAGAAGTGTAGTAAAAAATACACCTTAAAGAAAGTAATAATGAAAATGAAATTAAACGAACAAAAATTCTGCCTCCCCAAGTTAAGTATAAAACGGAGAATAATGAGGTCCAGCCCCCTGCTATTTTTTCCCACCCTTTTTCCGCCATGTTAATCCCATTTTAATGACCAAGAGTGGTATCGATTTTTTAGACCTTTTTTATGTATATAAATTTCTTATTTTTCAGCTAAAAAAGAGCTTTTATAGAGATTTGTTATAGCTCCGTTATTTAATGAGAAAAAAATGCAAAATAAATTTAAGAAAAAAGCAATTATGCAATCTGTTTTCTTTTTCCGATGCTGGAAAATTCATCGATATTGATTGAGAGAAATCGATTGTTTCTGCCACGAATGCTTCTTCGAAAAGTTAAATAAAAACGCATTGTTTTATGCGAGTGCCAAATGGGAGAACACGAGTGTTTAAAGCCCATTGAAGACATTCTTCCCTTACTTAGGGAAATATGACTTTAGTGCCGTCTTTTAATCGTGTTATGCCTCTTTAATGGGGATTTTTATTTGACGACAGCAACTAGGGGACTTCTGAGAAAATAATTTTTATGAATTTATTAAGTTCTTTGTTTAACGACATTTCGGTGTGAGATTTTCGTGTCTTATTAGAAGAGATTTTTTTTTCCCCGAGCGGAAATATGTAAATTAAATTTAAACTCTGGAAAAGACTGACTTAGCAAAATTGTTTTAACCTCAGTTTTCCATTTCTTTTTTGCTTTAATCACGAGTGCTTATTTTATTTTTAAATATTAATCCTACAAAACGTACGTTCTTTGCCAAAATTATATTTTAATACCGTACTGTTGTAATAGAAATGACAGAATAAAAAATAACTTTTTTCGTTACCTTATCACCAAGAAGGATTTTTTTTTTTTTTTTGCTCTTTACTGTTTAGTTTATTTGAATATGCCTATGAATAAAACTTAAACTCCAAACAAGATTGAATTTGAAACATTCTGTTTTTAATTTTTTCCTTTTTTTGACTTGACCTCTAAATTTTTTCTCTCATATTTAAAAACCTGTTTTGTATTCGTTAGTGAAAAATCTGTTTACAGCTATCATGTTTTTCTTTTTTTGAAAAGTTTATTAATGTAAAAAAGCTACTATTTCTATTTACCAGCAGACACACATAAATAGTTATATGTTATCAGTACTTCAGGAGGTCTGGGCACTAACATACAAGCACAAAAGTATTTACATTTCAATTTTAGATTTTTTTTTAGCTTATAACACTTTATTATTTACATCTTCCACTCAAATAATTTTAACGTGAAAGTATTAAAAATTATTCTTCAAAGTCAATAAATTAGTTTCATTTAACTTCATTCAAGTGAAGTAACGATATTTATCATTCTGATTCTATTTATCAAATATTTTTACTTGTAAGTCTTGCAAGTTATTCTTCAATCAACATATATAAAGGGATTCCAAGCAATCCCGAAACATATGTCTGCGCTTTAATGCTCATTTTTGCTTTAAATTAACGTGAAATTATATTTCTATTGCACTTTACTAGCACAAAGTTAAATTATTATTATTATGTGATTGTATTAATCATTATGATTCAATTCATTTTTTTAAAACTTGCATGTATTCAGGAGTCACGCCATAGGAAATTTTTGGACCCTTCTAAAAATTCCCGTCAATCAAAACAGACCCTTCTAAAAATTCCTGTCAAAACAGACCCTTCTAAAAATTCCTGCCAATCAAAACAGACCCTCCTAAAAATTCCTGTCATTCAAAACAGACCCTTCTAAAAATTTCTGTCAACCAAAACAGAGCCTTCACAAAATTTCTAGCTACCAAATGGTACTCTTTATAGAATTATTTATTCAATGATCTACAAGAAGAAAAAAGATTTTTTTATCACTATATTTAGATTTTGAATTTTCACAGAACTATTTGATTTTTCACAAAAATCTTAAAATTCACAAAAAACGGATCCTGTTAAAAATACAGGATCGAACCCTGATATTACAAGTTATTCTTCAATCAACATATAAATTTCGTTTAACTTAGTCTTTCTAGACTGTTTCAAATTTCTGGCTTTTATGAGAAAAAAAAGAGTAAGTTTTAAGAAAAAAAAGAAAAAAGTGTTTTAACCAAATAGGTTGTTTTAAAATTTTCACTTCGGAAGAAAATCCTGCGAGCGGACATGTTATTTCCTTAATATCTGAATCTTTTTAATTTTAAGAGAAGATATTAATAGATGTAAGACACCTGTTGCTCAAACCGGTGGAAAATATTTTGAGATCATCAGTGTGTTCATAATAATAATAATAGTTCTGTCTGTTAATAATAATAGTCCTAATCAATAGTCTGTAAACAAAAATCATGCTATAATCAAATATGCCTTACTAAGATTGAAATTTAAAAAAAAAAAATCTCCTAATGCTCCTTTCAGCACAAACTCATACTAGTACTTTAAATATCTATATATATCTATATATTTCACCTAACGTGGACCAGTTACGATTAAATTTTGCGATACGATACAATACTGACTTCACGCCAAAAAGGAACTACGGTTAAAACGATATTTAAAAATTTGTTTAATGATTAGCCTAGAAAAGTAAAATATATTTTTGTATTTACTATCATAACTTACGGATTTTAACAAATTTATTTTTATTTATTAAAAACTATTTCCATTCATAACTCAATTTTTAATTTCCGATTCTTTGGAATGGCAACACCTTAGTTTGTTTATATCGAGCAAACATTGTCATGTTCATGTCTAGCCATCATTCCTGAAGCCTTTAGAAAATTTCAAAGGTTTTCTACAATTTCAAAATGGTTAATTTTCTATTCTTTGGAGTGGCAACACCTAAGTTTGTTTATATGGAGCGATCATTCTCATGTTTAGTTTCACTGTTGAACATAGTCCGTAGATGTTCTGCGGAGGATCAGCTGGTGTTAACATAAACCAAATTTGTGACCTAAGCGAAAGTAACTTTTTCCTGCTTCATCGACACTTATTTTCAATTAAAGACCACATTTTGCAACAAAAATATCGTTATTATAAGCTAGCGCCCATCAATCAACAGCAAAGCCACAATCATGCCCATCATCGTGTTTATCGAACTAAAAATTAAGTTCCGAGTAGTTTTACAAGCGTTGAGAGGTTCGGAGTCGGGTCAACAAACAGTTTTTCAACATACCATTGACCTAATGTCTTTAATTTATTAAGATTGATGGCAAAGTGGTTCAAAAAATCTAACAAAATAAACCATCCGCGCAATAACTGTTCGACGAAAACCTATTCAAAAATCAAAACCTGTTTAATAATCACAGTATCACGACTGCAAGCAAAGGGCTGGGAATCGGAAACTTTTACGATACACTTCGATAATGATTCTAATAATGGCAGTTGGAGTAATTTTCAGACATTCTTTATCCAGTCATTTCACTAAGAAATTTCTCCCTCAAGGGCATGGCCATGACCTTCAACCTTCAGGTGTTAAACTTGTTTGGAATGAGAAATTATATGAACATAAAAGAGTTTTTTTTCTTCTACTATTATTATTCATTTTCTGCGGCGCCATTTCTTCTGTGTTTAATAATACAGACTTTGAGAGTAAATAGAATTTGATTCCTTTTCTTATTCTCTTTTGTGGGAAAGCGGTGTCCATGAAATATGGGTTACTCGCGGATGAAATCAACAAAAAATTGTCTTGTCAGATGCGCAGTGTTTCAGAAAGGGTATAAGAACGTCTTTTCCCAGAAAATTTAGTAGGCTTCTTTTGATTAGTACATGACTATAGAATGCATACAGGTAAAATAAGTGAATGTCTAACTACATCGAAGAAGTTTCCAAAAAAAAGTACTGAGCATAGTTTTTTGAAATATCCTGCAATAAACTCGATACACAGTAGATAGAAAAATCTTTGCGAATAATCTATTGCAGCAATACAATCGTGGTTTTAAATCACATACCTAGTGCATAGCATGGTAAACTCAGAAATATTTTCGTTTGGGTATAAAATTGACAAGTTTCACAAGTGGTAATTTCTCTACCTTACGAAAATTCTCTTTTTTTCTTTCTTTGATGATCCGGGTTATTCAACTTATATTTTTACTGATGTTTAACATTTCTTAATTGAAATTCTGTTGAGTAGAGATCATCCTCTGTTTTCTACACATGCAGCCTAATAGCTGATTCTCAAATTATCCCATCTTGCTTTATCAGTTAAAAACGTGACAGATATATCCTACAGCATGAATCAGTCAGTAATATTTTCGCACGTATGTCCACTCTTGCAGCTGATCAATATTATGCAAGATTAAAAGTAAATAATAGAAATTCAAGCTTTTTTGTCATCTAACAACTTTGTCCTGGTGCCGACTTGGCAGATTTTACTCCCGATGCTCAACTGTTTAGTCTAGACTTCCTTCAGGTGCTAAACGTAAGTAATCAAGAAGTTATTTCTTCCGATGTTGAAGAAAGGCTAGTTTCTTTCCAGTGCTTTACAGTTTCCAATATTAGTTAGAATTTCACTTCCATCAGTCTAACATCTACTCATCCAATTTCAAGCAATACGTATTCCAAGACTATTGTTCGATTTTAAACAAATAATATAATACATTATCTCTGCCTTCCACTGATAAATTCTTTACTGTTACAATTAATAGATATTCAGTTGCTGTACCTTGAAATTCAAAGCCCTTAATTGACTAAATTTTTCAAAAGTTCCCAACCATTTTGAATTTGTCACGCATTATTTCTTTTGCTCCTGTAAGCTTCCGAAGGTAATTCATCTTTTCTGCAATCCAACATTTGAATAAACTGCGCAGAAAAATTTCATTTTTCTACTAGTTTTGGCGATCACAGTTTTTTGTTTGTTTTCTGGAACACTGCGTGAAACACATTAATGCGGTGCTCAGTAAATAGCAGTTTCGAAGGAGCGTAACCAGGTAAAAATTAAAAATTAAAAATCAACGTGAATGAAGCAAAACTTTTGAAAAAATTTACGTCATTTACGTTGATTTTTAACTTTTACACTGTTGCACAAATGTTTAAATTTTATTTCCGTGTAACCAGGGTTGCCAAATTAGAAAACTGCAAATACGGGACAGCAGGTGAAGACCGACGGGGGGAGAGGAGCGGAGTCGTTCGGATACTATATTCGATATGGGGTGCCGAATATCTGGATTCCAATATCTGATCATTGCACTTAAGATGCGGTTGTCTAGAATGTCAGTTTTTATTTTTATAATTTAATGAATTAGCATATTTTATAAGCAAATAAATTAAAAATGTATTACGTTTTTCGAAACACAGAGTAAAAAACGCATAGAACTTGCAGGTTTGAAACATCAGAGCCGGCTATCCGGTACAGATTCGTAACACCGGATACCCCATATCTGTCAAAATCAATAATCTGGCAAGAATACGGGACTTTTGCCATCTTGTATTAAAGTCCCCGGGACGAGGGGCAATTTCTCAAAAGACGGGACCATCCCCGAAAATCCGCGACTTTTGGCAACCCTGAGGGTAACTCCTGTTTCCCTACTTGTTCCCTGCTTTAGAGATCTCCTGTCTCTTTGGCTTGAGTCAATATACACCCCAAGATTAAAAACAAGAACTACAAATGCAGGCTTAAAATAAAATTTTGAGGAAAACACTAACTTTGGATCGAGTTGCTGAAATTCACCGCAACAGAAATATTCGCTATCATTAACAAATCAAATGTTTTTCTGTGAAGTCCGTTTTTCACAAAAAATTGATTGTAACGAGACATTGCAATTTCAATGTAGGTAAATTTCATGTGTCTTTTGTCATGGTCTGTCACACACTTTTTGTTTGTTTCATTTCTGGTACTAAATATAAAAATAATTTAATAAATGTTGTTTCTCTTACACATCTTCATGCCCACTTTGGAAATAATGAAAGAATTTTAGTGTAAGAAATAAAACTTTGATTTACTGCTTAAAAATACGTATTGGAAACTATGTCAGATTTCTGTCTTGTCCGTCACGGCATGTTTTTGCATAATAATTTAAAATATTTATTTCATAGGATTAAAATTCTTCCATGTCTAATCCGCATGCCTACTTTAAAAATAATGGAAGAATTTATATCCGAAATAAATATTTTAAATTATTATGCAAAAACATGCCGTGACGGACAAGACAGAAACTGACATAGTTTCCAACACGTATTTTTAAGCAGTAAATCAAAGTTTTATTTCTTACACTAAAATTCTTTCATTATTTCCAAAGTGGGCAGGAAGATGTTTAAGAGAACCAACATTTATTTACTTATCTTAATATGTAGAACAGCGGTCGGCAACCTAAATTAAATGAAGATCCACTTTTCAAGTTTGGCGAACATCAAGAACGACTAGGAGAGTCGAGGGGGGGGGGGTGCATACAAAATTAATGGGACATGTTTGGATAGCACCTGTATTCAAATTGTAGATTCACTCTTGTCCGAACAAGTTTTGATGATGCCTATAAAATACCTACCTTAAAGATTCTAAAATAATGTTATCTTCACACCGTTAGCGCGCATTAATACGATTTTTCAGATACTAATATATTACTTCTTTTAAATTTGATAAAATACTGCTAGTTTTTGTTTTGTTTTTTAAATAAAACACTCATGTGAAATGTAGTTACAATTAATTCGCACCGAGAGCATAGTAAATGTAACGACTGACATTCCATATTATTGGAAAGTTTTTTTAGGTCACGCGAATGGTCTGACAAATTAATAAACATTTTCTGAAGAAAAAAAAAGAAAGAAATATGCTGCTTTTCTAATTCAAAAGTCAATTGTGTTTTTCCCTTAAAAATATAGTTTTGAAACTATATAAACTGTCCAAAATGCTGTCGTGATCGACCGAAAATGGGCTCGCGATCGAAAGCTCGCCGACCACTGATGTAGGACCAAAAACAAACCAAAAAACTGTGTTTTGGCTTGTCTCTCATGCAAGGGATAACTTGCAGCGAACTTACATTAATCATCCAAAATGTTTCTTCTACAATATATGAAATCTTTTGCTGCAATTATTTAGCCTAAATTGTTCTTCTTAATACTAATGCAGAAACTCAAGTACTGATGCGGCCCGGTATTGGAAAGAAGAAAAAATATTTCTAATGCTGGGTCGCATTGGAAGACATTTTTTGTCACAGTTGCTCTACATACCGCCAACCTGAGAACTTGGTATAAATCCGAAATATGCGACAAGTGTTCTAGTGAAATACTTAAGGGAAAAAATACACAGAACAATTTTTTCGGGGAGAAGGGATATTTTTAAATTTTTATGCATATACTTTTAGTGTATCCACTTTTCGAACGAACTCGTATTAAAGAGCCCCTTTTATAATATAGCAATCAACCCATAAAGTTCGGTTTGCTGTTCCATGGACACTGTCATTTTAACGTCCATTAAAATGTCCGAGCTGAACCATTAATTCAAATACAAAGTCCGAAATTAAGTTTCAACATTTTTCTCATTCTCAAGAAAAATCGATTAGAAAGAAAATGCTTGACGTTTTTATGTTTCCCAAAGAAAAGATTTCCATTGAAAAGGAATTATTTGTGGCACAATACACGAAGAAATGAAAAGAAAATCGGCGAAAATTCGAAACCTCTTAATTCAAATGACGAAAACGATGAACGATGGTGACGATGATGAAATTTTGTTAGAAGACTTTCCTTTAATTTTGTTTTAGTATTTTTCTCGTAAAACAACTATGAAGAAGACATATTCATCGATATTTACGCACAAATTGATGCTATTCTAGAGTGTGTGAAAAGTTTTTCTGAGTAAAATTATTTTGAAAATAATTCAATACCAGTGCCCAATTTGTGCAAATAGTTCATAAGCCTTAGACACTTTTCTTTAAATTTTTTTAATTAAGGAGAATAAAAATCAGAAAGTATCGAAGCATCCCTAACTAAGACGGAGAGCTAAATTTAGGAAAAATCTCTAACAAAGGAAAAGCGAACCATAGTCTCTAATCATTTTAGAATGATTTTATTTCTACGAGTTATTTAATGCTAAGAGCCTACGAGTTATTTAACTACTAGTTATTAAATTTACTTTTCAAAATGTGTTATTTTAATGCTATGGTATTTGTGTATAGTCTATACCAGTGTTTCCCAACCGGTGGTTCGCGAACCCCCAGGGATTCGCGTGATGTCAAAAGGGGGTTCGCGAAAATAATACGGCAATGGCGGGAGTTTTGCTTACTAACTTAAAAAAAAGGTTACGAATTTTGACAGAGGGGCAAAGTGATTTTTTAAATATATTTTTTTTATTGACGCGTAGGCGTTGTGGATTGCTATAAGAAGCATACGTACACATTTTGAAATGCACTTATTTCTACGATTTCGAAAATTTAAGTCTCAAAGTGATAGGTGCTGTGCACTCAGAAATTTCATGAATTTATCCCAAAAGTACTGGAGAGCTCGAGAACTAACATAAAAGCCAAAAGTTCAGCATTTTTCAACAACAACAACAGCAGTCTCAAAGTGGTATCGAAAGATACTTATTGATTTATTTTTAATTTTGAACTTACGTTTCTCCTACAATTTCTCACATTTTCCTCAACAGCGCGAAGAAAGAATCGGAAATAAGAAAACTTACTAAAATTTTAAATTATTTTCGGCTAATTTCTCATATATAGTCCCAAAGTGGAACAGGAAGATAGTTATTCATTAATTTTAAACTGCACTCACATTTATCACAATTTATTCACTTTTTCGAATTTTGTGTACTTCAACCTTGAGGTGAAACTAAACGATATTATTTGATTAAAAATTTTGCACTCCTATTTCTCATGCAATGCCACAATTTTTTCGCACTATCAGGAAAATAATTTTTAAAAGATATTTTTCACGAAAACATGTTAACTGCCCTATTAATAATTTGCAATGAGCAAACTATAAAAGAAGTAATTTTAGTTTTTATTTAAATTTAAATGTTTTGCGATTATATTTTCATTTTTTGTTACGAACTATTGGGCAATATGGAAAATAAATATGCTCTAACGAATTTCGTGGTTTTGTTACCCCTTACTAACGACTATAGAAGGGGGTTCTCCATTTTCTTTCGGATCTTAGAAAGGGTGGGAACCACTGGTTTATACTGAACATAATTGTAATATAAAATAAATAAATTTAAAAAAACCTATTATTTATTATTCTGTGAGGTTAATTCTTTTTTTTAACTTAAAATTTTGCCCATTATTTTTAATTATAACTAAAACATATGCAATATTTTGTGCAATCACATAATAATGACTTTATCTTATAGCGTCTTATTTTGTTACAACGTTGGAGTCGTTGTAAAGAGCGAGGACTGCATATACTTATAAGGATTGATGAGCAAAGTTTAAGAACATGAGTTCTGAGGGGGGGGGAGCCCTCTGTTTGCTGCTTAAAAGAGTAAGTGCGCATATATGTAATATTTATTCCATGTAATTAAATATTAAGTAATAACTTAATTATATCAAAAATAAAATAACAATTTGGTAATAATATTCAAACAAATACTAATTAATAATTTTAAGTTACTTGAAATAAATATGAAAAAAAAAAGGAACCATAAAACATGCGGCAAGTCTTGTGCAAAGAATTAACTTTTGCTATAGATATTAATTGATAGAAACAATATTTAATTAAATAAAAATAATGATTTTAATAAAATGAAATATAAATTACTCTCTCTCTCTCTCTCTCTTTGTTTGGATCAGCGGAAAAACCCATAAGTTGAAGTTAAGTACGGAATTTCTACTTTCAAAATTAAACTAATAAAAATAATCGGCCAAAGAAGATTTTATTTAATACGCATTAGCGAAACAAAGGCTTACTATCTTTTAACGAAATATTTTTCCAACAATCAACATGTCTCTCACTAGGAAGCAACTTTTATCATTGCTTACTTACAGAAACACTCAAATAAAGACGAAAATCATTAAACTTATTTATCCTTACGTTCTTTCTTCTATCCAACTTCTTTATTGCGTTTTCCCTCCCAAGATCACATATTTCTTCTCTTTTCTTCCCTATCATTCGCCCCCTCCAACACCGCGACGCGCATGCCCGACTGGCCGATAAGAACTTGCCAAGAAATGATGTATGCTCCATAACCGACAGATGTTTAATACCTAATAAAAAGGGGTTCTGCGCAAAACAGGTCAAATCATTAGACAGACGGTGCGCGCAGTCTAATGGCGATCGTTTAATTCTTTTAATAAAAAAATTGTTATGGTTATATCCTATTATTAATATGTCGTTAGCGGGGCCAATGTAATTGCTGCCAGACACGTGATCTTGGGCAAAATAGTCCAATGCATGGGTCACGACGATGATTCGCAAATCATCGTGTTGCTACTTTTCAGTTATTAGGTTCTGTTGTACGTTCTAGAGTGCAAGTAATAAAGCTATGTTTGATCTATTGCTCCAGACACGTCAAACCTTGCGTTGAATAAAAGATAAATTTCGTTTATGCCATGTTCTAGTTTGATCGATGGTCATAAAAGCATTGATGATTAGATTAATAAGTCTTAAGAAAGTCGAAAGACTCAAGATATATGATATTATGCAGGCGATTAATAAGATTATGCTTCAGCATAACTAAAATCAAGCCACATAATACCCTGCCTTCTTCTTTTCTTTTGAAACAATTTTTCTTGAAATCTCTGTCGTTTCAAGAGGGAAATTTCGATCTATTAAATATTTATATTTTGACAGTTAAATATGGTTGAGAGAATTTTTAAAAACTCTAAAATTCTACAACGCCAGACTCAAAAAACAAATTATTGACTTTTATTTAATTTTTAAAACTCGGATGCGCAAAAAACGGGGCGGAACTTAACGCGTCTGTCCCTGGCGTCATCCTTTAGGTTTCACTGTCGACTTCACGTTGCTCTTAAGTAGTTTGCTTTCTTCTCATCATTATTTTGTTACATTGAAATTACTGCTTCTTCCAAGATTTGTAATAGGTCAATCAAGTAACGTGCCAAAAGGGACATCAGTGATTCATTTTACCGAATTTCATACAGCGAAATTTCCTACTTGGCTTCTTTTATCGCTTGCGAAAACTCAAAAAGCATACCTGATGCAGTCTATTCTTACTCTACCAGTTTTTCTTGACGGGCATCACTTTAAATTACATCACTAAAGGAAGATTTTTTTTTTCATTTTTAGTTTATTTTAATTTTATATTCTATTTTTTTCCTTCTATACACTGGCTTGACTTCTTAATTCTATTAAAATAAAGAAGAAAATGATAAATAGATAAATGGAAAAATAATGACGTGTTGCCTAAAAGTCCTGTTAAGATTTCAAACACTGCCCCCCCCCCCCCCCGCACGTATCTAATGACATAGGTGATGACTTATCATAAAACATGAGTTATAAGCTCTTAGCTTAAATTAGATACTTGAAAACTTACTAAAAATTTGAGACTTTAAAACCTCTCACTAAATCAAGTATTCATAAGAATATAATCTTAACTTCTGTGTGAAAATTGAATGCTTAAGAACAAAGTTTTACCTTTAAACCTGCAATTTAGTAGAAGGAGTAATGCAAAATTAAGCTAAATACTAACCGATATTTTTTATCAAAATATATTTTTGCAATTTGCTGACGTGCCCCTTTCCCTCCGTCAACCCGTTCCTCGATTATAGGCTCTGAAAGGTAGATGGATACGCGACAAAGGCATTTGATTAATGACGAAATGATATTGGAAATACTCTTTTAAAATCTGAATTTCATGATTTTTGGACAGAATACAATGAGCCGGGGCTTGAATTATGCATACGACGAAACGCATAAAAGACCTCCTCACATTGTAGTTTAACATTTATAACAAGACGGCAGATGAAAAAAATAAATAAAAAACGCACAGTGCCAAGTTGGGAAAAATTGCATTTAGTAAAAACCCATTGTTTGTATTCACCGATGCATCGTGTATATCACTGGGCCGGGAACAAAGGTTTTGCCCTTTTACTGCAAATATTATGTAGCTATTCAAAAATAGCTATAGCATTCGTTGAGAGTGGCGTTTCGTCTTTTGATGGCCTTGCAGAAGCTGTCAAAATTTCGACAGCATGCAGCAAGAATGTGCGCAGCAGAAAAGAAGAAGACATTTTTTTATTGTTGTGTAAAGAGAAAAGAAATCAACCATTAAGCGCTCACAAATCTATCAAACTCATCCATTTATATTGAAAATTTATATATAAACTAAACAATTTTTATATGTGTGTGTGTGTTTCAAATGAAAGTCTTAGAACTCTTAAGAAATTTCGAGAATTAAGTACATCCGATCCGTAAATTATGTATAAACTTTCAATTAAAAAATATTGACGGACACGTGAAAAGCCGTTTTATGAGTATAAATATTTAATTCGGTCTAGATAACCACTTTAAAAATTTTAATGCAATTAAATTCGTTAGACTCCAAGCTGTCTTGATTCCAACCCCACGGTAAATTTGTTTATTTTATAATGGATACAATAAAATAAACAGTGGTTTGGATTAAAAGATAGCATTTTTATTTCAACTTTTCTGTGCCCACTCTAACTGTAAATATAATGCTTGGAATGGAACTAAATTTGGTACACACATGGACCCCGATGCAAAGCAGTGCTGATTAGTTTTTTGCGGCAATCCCATCAAGAGGGATAGGTCAATTGAACGTTTTTCCTCCACCTGCAGAAATCCACAAGCTGAAAAACGGATTCTTTATTCCAAAGCGAGCGCAGAAAACGAATGTTCAAATTACTATTTGAATAATTGCCCTTAAAAATAACTCCCGTAAATGTCAATACTTCAATATTATAAAGTCTCAATAATCGTAACTTTCATATTGAACTAATAAATCTCATTTTTTGATAATTTATCTATCAGTTTTGCACAAAGGAAGCAGTAACAACAAAAGGTACAAAATCCAATCATATTTTCACAAAATTAATTACACCTTATTGAAAATAATACCGCCCGAACGCTGGTAAAAGTTTTGGTGCACCGACAAACTATTATTGTATTATCTAAACTATTACTATTATTAAAAACTCGAAAGTCAACATAAAACGTTTTCCTTTACAAAGATTTTTTTCTTGATTTAAGTCGACTTACGTCCACATGATCAGCATTGGGTTAAAAAAAATCACACATTAATAATCACAGTATCAGTAACAACCGAAATTTAAAAAAAAAATAATAAGCAAATATGGCAGTTAAGAAAATCATTTCTGTTATGTGCTTTAAATATTCAACTTCTAATATTTTTAACAAAAAATGTCCGGAAAACTCAAAATATTCAACATAATAGAGCGAAAAAAAACTGCTTTTCGAAACACGAACAATAATATCCAATGCAGGAGAAAGTAGTATTGCGATAAATGGAAAAATTGATAATAAAGGGTTCAGACGAAAAAATGGCGTTACAAAAGATTTTCTCTAAGTAATCTGTAAATCGTTTTTTATTGAGCAAAGAAAGCACGATGTGTGATAAAGTGACGTTAAAAAGAATTGGAAGACTGTTAGCGATTTGAAGGATAAAAGAAGGTCTGAATGTGTGTTCAGTGTTTAAAATAAAACCTTTAAAGCTATTTTTAAAACAAGTAATTTTATAGCTTTTGGAGTTACGGTTTAAAATGTTAAACGATGTGCGAGTAAGTTTGTTATGCAAAAGAAATATGAGTAACGGAAAAAGATTACTTTAAATCATAGTTTTTTATTAATAATTCCTTATGTTAACATAGTTATTATTTGATAGATCAAATATTTTAATTAAAATTTTAAAACTATTAGAAAAACCATTTTTTTTCTTCTTTCTTTTTTTTTTTCATTTTAATGCACCAAAATTTTAATGCGTAAAAAATCAAACAATGAAGAAATCAAATAATAATTCAAACACGCAGAACATTCATAAACGCGGGAAAAAAAGGCCCAAATTTGAACAATTAATTTTGAGCCATCTTGTTGGCAAAAAAAGATTTTTTTAAAATAAAAAAAACAGGATTTCAAACACGGTTACTCTTTTATTAAATTCGGAAAAATTATTTAAAACCAAGATTGCGCCTCACCTCAAATAATAATAATAATAATAAAAAAAAATACACGTATTTTTGTCTCCCCCCCCCCTCTCCCCCTCCCCTCTTTCTTCTTTTACTTCGAACCCAGTTTTCTTAATTTAAACATCCTACTTATTTTTTTAATTCCAACTCAAATTTATAAATGAACAATAATAGTTTACATTTAAATAGCAAACAACATTGCATTTTTTATTACATGTTCAATGGAGAATTAGTAAAAAACTATAATTCTTATTTAAAAGTGTAAATCTCGTTAAATATCACAAATGAAACTTACATTCTATATATGTAAGAGTAAGACATTTTTTTATTTAATAGTTTTCTGTATATTATATTGCATGCAAGCATTTCTGTTATCACGGAAATAATTACGATGATAAATAGTTATCATATCTGCACCATTTGTTCATTGAGTACAATGCTACATCTGATTGGTCGAAAGAACTACGGAAGATCATGCTTCAAATGAAAATAGTCGAGATAGAATAGATGGCATTGAGTGATGCTGCCTAACAGGGGTCGCCAACTTGTCTGCCTTTCAGATCGACCTTGCAACCGTGCGTCGTGATTTACCTTCTTAATTTAATCTTAAAATATCTTCAGTGAACGAATTTGATAAGGACGAACGACGTTTATTGTTTGTTGCTTTTAAAAAACGAAACTGCAAAAGCAAGGTGTAGCAATATAGTCGTCCGGTCACTTACGTATAAAACCTAAAATTCTTTCATGATCAATCTTGGTCGATACGACTTCATCTCACAGACACCGGGTCAGGTGTTTATTTTTTATGTTCTTTTTTTTATTAGGAAATGATCACTAAGAGGTTTAAATCTATAATCAATGAAATATAAAGTACTTACCAAACTGAATTTTGAAAATGTCGTTGATGGTTTTGCGCATGTAAAAGCACGAAAAGTTAAGTTTATTGTTTGCTTTTTAATTCAAAATTATTATTTGTTTTCATTGGTATTACACATTACGTAAAAAATTTTTTATGAAGCTGTTAAATAAAGGGTCTACTTGTTAAATGGCAAATACAGATATAACTGAATTTTTCAGCGTATATTATAAGGAAAGTGATGTAATTTCACTTGATCATAGGATCCTTAACCTCTATCTATGCTTCTTGACAATATTTAAAAAAAATATTACAAATTAAATCCACTGAATTTCTACTGAAATTATAAAGCGGGGTAGATTTGTAGTCGGGGGCTAAATAGGCTGATTCGACGGATTAAAGTTTTCAACAATTATTAACGAGAAATATAGATCCAAGAAATAGAATTAGAAGCTGTGATAAAATCTTCAAAGAAAAGCACGCAAATTTGGCGAATAATGATGATTATGGTGTAGTTCAACGTGTTTCACATATTTTTCAATTATTTAAGACGTGCACTAAATTTACTTGATTTTGCGCTTTTACAGACAAAAAAAAGGACAGATTTCGGAGAAATTCAGCAGTTAAAATGCATCACAGTAATATATTTCGCTTATCAGTTCCTATAATTTTTACAATATGAAGAATTTCCAAAATCAAGAATATTTAACGAATGTTTTGGAGGCAACCTCGGCTTTGCCACTAGTACTATTCCATCTTTCCGTTCTGCCATTTTGTAAATGACATCGCAGCGATCGAACACGAGGAGTAAGAAAGAAAAACAGGGAAAAGAGAGAAAACTCGCGGAAAAAGAAGGGAGGGAGAGATTGTCAAATGACTTTCCAGTCATGGACTATCAGTCATTTTTCTGTCATCTTTGCGCAGAGAAATTTTTGTATTTATTTCGTCTCTCTGATATTACTTGCTTATTTATTTATTTACTTATTTATCCCCGCTGGGGCGAAGGTTTAAAATGACGTCGATTTCTGTAGGTACATGTGCATCGCGACTGACTCGGTGTAGCGATGAAACGATGATTTAAGCCAATGGGCAGAGAAGAAAGATACAAGCAAACGGATATAGCAATGCTCCATTTAGAAATACGTCAGAGCGAAAGACTGTAAGTTGCTACTTTGATAGCGGCTGAATGAGGATTTTACATTAAATTCTGACGCAAGAATAATGTAATAATTCACAAACTCACTTTACTTTGGCTAAGAGCATAACGAAAGAATTTTGAATGAAGAATGATAGGGCGAAGTTATTAAATAATTTGGAATAAACGGTAATGGATCCTTTGCCACTAATAATTGTCTGACACAGAGAAGTAAAATGTTCTGTAATACTCTTTTGAAGAATATTCTTACGAAAGGGAATATTCTCCTAAAAATAAGTGACAGTAATTACATCATATTACACATTTTACAAATGAATGAATAATTCAAAAAAAAAAAAAAAAAAACAGCTAAAATACTTCAAAATATATCTTTAACCCTATATCTACTCACGCAGAGCTCGGCGCACTTTGGAGCCTTCAAAATAGTGAAAAAAGTGACCACAGCTTTAAAAAAAGTGACCAAAATAGTGACCATTAAAATGTAAACTTGTGTGTGCGTTTTTTAATTTAAACTAAATATAACTTGAAAAAGAGCAGTTTCGACATCGTTTGAAAACTAAACATGAATAAATAGAGCTTCTACCCAACTTAAAAAAAAAAAATCATAGCCTATTCAAAAACAGGAATTTTTATACCTGTAACTATGTTCATAAATACCTTTTTCAAAACCCATAAATGGGTAAGAGTGAGAGAGACAAAAGTTATTTTTTTAATTAATTTCTTTCGCAAATTGTTACTTATTTAAAAATATAAATGAATAAATATTTATTCAAATCGGCAGAAATTTCAAAGTTTAACTTATGTTCAACATTGAATAAAATTTAGTTCGCAAATGCTACTTTTTAAATATGTTTTATACTTGTTCAAGGATTAGAAAATTTCACTTGAAATAAATCCAAATTTGATATTTTATCAAAATTATTCAAACTGAAATTACTGTGTTAATCTTCTGTATCATTGTAGGAAACAAACCGTTTGATTATTTGATACTGTTTTTGTAATTTCATGGTAGTAACAAAATCCAAGAAAAATTCCCTGATTGAGCTCTAAAAAATTCCCTAATTTTATAATTTTAGTTGTGATAGTTACACGGTATCATTGTCATACATAATGACAGTATGAGTGGCACAATAAGAAAAATTCTTTACGGGGGGGGGGAGGAGGAGGGGTGCACTATTTTTTTTCCTACCTGAACTTTGTGCAATTCCTTTTGGGGGGATGAAAATAAAAAGCGGTCATAAGGTAATTTTCTGAGCAATATATATAATCTGCAACTGCTAGGAATTTTTCAGATCTAAAGTTTTTTTTTAAGAATTTAGATTCCCCCCTCCCCTCTATCATTATTTAATGACTTCTTGATAAAAGTACAATAACTTTATTTTCTCAAGATGCGTATTGTCTTTTCGTTGAGAAATCCCCCATTGAGCTCCAAAAATTTTCCTTTGTGATTGTGACAGTTAGTTGGGGAGTGGTGGGGGAATGAAAGAAAAGAGAAATTAAGGTAATTTTCTGAGTGATATAATCTGCAACTGCTAAAAAATTTTGGTCTGATTTTTTTTTCTTTTCTAATTTAAATATCGCTTTATTTTCTTAGAATTTGCTCTTCTCGAGTAAAAATTTTTTAAAAATAATTAAAATCACCATTCTAGATGGCGGGAGAGGTCACGGGCCCTCTAGGCCTCCCCTTCTAGTTGTACCACACTGCAATATCAAACCTTAACTTCGGCACACTCGGGGCCGGCGCCATGCCGAATTTCAAAATACGACCAAAAATGGCGGACTTACAAGACTAAAAATGGCGGATACACGGAAGCTTCAACTCTGGCACACGTATTTTTATGCAAAATTGCAATGTTTTCTTAACTCATAGACAGACAAAGTAACTTTTTCTGGTTGCTCTGCCAGAGAAAGGGCAAAAAAGTGAAAATAGTGACCAATTTTTTAAAAAAAGTGAAAATAGTGACCAATTTTTGAAAAAGTGACTAAAAGTGACCAATACAAAAAAAAAGTGACTTTTAGTGAAAAAAGTGACTCGCGCCGACCCCTGCTCACGGTATCCTCCTGAGTACCTCTCCCTTTAGTGTTCCATCCAGTGTTCATTTTTACAAATATTCTGAGGGTTTTCTGCAGGAACTCTCTTTTAAGTGCCCTTTTTCAGGACACATTTCAGCAAGGAAAGAGGATAATTTTGAAAACGATGCTGCGTTTTGAACTTCCATTTTGTTCAAATTGCTTCACTTTGTTATTTTTGTTCCGGAATAGTGGTAAAATTCAAAAATTAAGTCTATGTTATTTATTTATTTCTAATGTGTTGGCTAAACCTTAGAAAACGATTTGAAGGGATATTTTAAGTGATCAGTATGTAATTGATTTCACAATTGAATTACTCCGTGGTACTTATTAGCTGTAAAGAATTAAATTTCTATAGGCTGAGACTTTTATTTATGTAAATCCCTTAATTTTCAACATAGTTACACCAAAAAAACCTGCGTGATTAACATTGCTGCAGATTATAATGCAGTAGACAAAGAATTAAAAATAAATATCATATATTAACTGAGAATAACCGTTGATTAATTAGAATTGGCATATATATTACATTAGAAAATAGGCTGTTTTTTTTTTTTTTTTTTAATTTTCTGGTCTCGAACACACTAGGTCTGCAATGGTTGAGGACCAATACTGCAGCCCATTACAAAGAAAAAAAAAAGATTTTTCTGGAGACAAAATTAACTTTATCCAAGCAATTAAAATAAAAGCTTTTTCTTTCTTTGTTATTGGTATTAAAACCTTTCTAATGTGTTTATTAAAAGAACAAATTTAAGCGCCCAAAATTGTTCGCAACAAACCCGATGCTTAAAAATACCAAAGTCGGAATACTGAACTAACGATTTGTAAACACACTTATTTTAAACCTATCAGGAAGATGTTTCAAATTAAAATGGAAAATATTGGTCACATAAAGTGAAAAAAGGCAAATTGTCGTTTGTCATCCCCAGTCACAAAATTTATTCTCCATTATCGGTAACTTATAAATTTGGATTACTAATTGTTTATTAATGGTTAGCGAAAACAAAAACATACTTTTTGACAAAAAATAAATAAAATTCAAATAGTTTTGGAATGATTGGTGCAAAGTTTATTTAGTGTATTTCTTTTTCCGGCGATGGACATCATAAAAATTGAGCGATGCACTTATTCAAAACAATCCTTAATAATGCAGGAACCATATTGAAAAAAAAAAAAAAAACTCTTTTTAACTAGCTAAATTATGAATGATATGATCAGACAGAACTTTCTTTTCCTCCTTTGTTTTCCTCTCTGAAACAAACTCAAGGTCAAATTAGAGAAAAAGAAAATTTAAACAAGCGTTTTAATAATTAAAAACCTATTACAGATAAACATATAGTTGCATTATCGAAAAGTAACTGAAACGCAACGAATAAACATTTACTTTTGTGCTGAAAACCACAAGTGATAAAAAAAAAAAATCAACGTTCCTTCTTAGTGACTGCTGCTTTTAGTCAGAAACTCGGAGCTTTTGCTGATTAGAAAAAGGAAGCAAGTTTGCAAAATATTTCTGAGAAGTTACTCGTTATTAATGTTGATTTTATCATGTATCGTTACCTAAAAAAGATCAGTAAAATTTCAGAGGCGTGTTAGTATGCATTAGAAGAAATAATAACTGTCCCTGAACACGGCCATCATAAATCACCTCGAGTCTTTAAAAATAGAAAAAATATTTCAGTAGGCTATGACGTCATTAGTACTGATCTTCATCACAGCAGACTGACATATCCAATGCACACGTTATTGATGATTCATCGTTGACAACTGACCAATGACGTTCGTTCCACAACTTCTCGTAACGTTTTTCTTCGTTCTGTTTATGTCATCGAACTCGACAACAAGCTGCGTTGAAATTCTGCAATCAAACAACCCCTATCTGATTTCATTATTGTACTTTTTTGTCACCCCCGTTTAAGATTAATCCCTGCATAATTAGTTATGCAACTTTCACACACTAAACGCTATTTGCCATATTATGCTTTGTGACAATTTTCCCCCTGTCTCTGTATATTACCATAAGTCGGAGTTTGAAACCCCTTCAAGAAAATACCTTGTACAATAATTACGCATTTATCTTGAAGGAAGAAAAATGCACGGAATAAATTTTATTAAAAGAGCAATTTTATTTCCCAGGGAGACAAATTCTATTTCCCTTCCACCGATTCCCCTTTGATATTCTTCGAAGAACTAAGGCCCATACAATTCCAATTTGTCCCATTTTTTCTCTGCATAAAGAATTGCATTCAGACTTTTAAAAAATTCTAAGAATTCAATTGACAAGTTGAGAAACGCATTCTTCTTTTCTTTATCCTTATTTCCGAGTCTTTGGCAGAATTTTCTGGGGTTGCAACAAAGCCATTTGCAGATTTCAGCTATATATAGCGAGGCAGGGAATAAATAACGAAAGGATGATTTCCTTAGGTTATAATGTTAACCTATCGATCTCAATGAATACTGATGTTTCATTTGCACAAAATAAAATGGAACCTATTTCCTTACAAATGTTTTCCAGTAATAAGAACAATGGCTGGCTGTTTTATTCTTATGTTGGTGAGCTACATAAATCGGTGGCTGATATTTCTTGATAATTCAAAGATCCTATTGATCCAGAGACCTAGACATTTTTCAATTGAGAGTAAGAAAGTAACTTATTTGCACACAAACTAGTAATATGTCTATTGATCCACAGACCTAGACACTTTCAATAGAAAGTAAGAAGGTAACGTATTTGCACACAAACTTGTAATATATCTATTGATCCACAGACCTAGACATTTTTTCAATATAAAGTAACTTATTGCCACACAGACTAGTAACATGTGGGCGTTCGAGTAGTAGTCACAAAATTTAAAACTACCTTTGATAGATAGTCAGTTTAAACTTTTCAGTTATCATGAAAAAAAATACAAAAAGAGAAGCGTTAACTCGTACAGTTGATGTACTGCTTTAATCCCTATCTAACGACGGTACTTATATGTACCATTCTCTATAAATTCCATCTCAGCAACCATTTTTACCAATATTCTGATGGTATTTTGCAGGGACAGTCTTTACATTCCCCCTTTTCAGGATACATATCAGCAAAGGTTTCATAAAGAGTATTTTAGCGAGGAAAGGAACATAGATAATTTTGAAACCGATGCTGTGAAAACTTCCATTTTGTTCAGATTGCTCCCTTAGAGTTTCGCTCCAGAAAGGCAGTAAAAATCAAGAATCAAGTCACTGATTTTTTTAATGTGTTAGTTAAGAACTTAGAAATCTATTTGACGAACTATTTTGATTAATAAGTGTATGTAATTAATTTCACAGGGTAAATACTTTGTGGCACTTATTAGCTGTAAAGAAATAAATACTTATAGACTGAGCATTTTATTTATGTAAATCCCTTAATTTTCAGTGTATATACCTAGACAAACTATTTCTGTAAAAAAAATTACTGCAGATCATAAGCGGTAGATAAAGGGTTAAATTGCGCGATTTATAGTAAAAAAAAATGATTACCAAATTCTGATTAACTACAGTAGTCTATCAAATATGCTTTTTGGACTTAGTGTACATGAGTATGTGTGTGTTGGCTCGTGGATCTAATAGTGCAGTTTTCACTCATTGAATTTATGTGACTAAGATGATGATTGCCGAATGAATGAAAATTTCAAAGTTGATGAGCTATTTAAAGAAAATTCAATGACTCTAAATTTATTGCGACATTCAAGCAGGAGATTTCATTGTGCTACGAAATTAATTCACAAATGTTTTGGGAATACTACGCATTTTACGATTTTTCAGAATAAAAAATTGCTCTCATTATTTTTGTTCTCTTAAATCGTACCATCATGTTGTAATATTTAAATCTTTTCTTCCGAGTTTTTCTTTTCTTTTTCTCCTTCGGTAATTTAAAATTTGTTTGCAGGTTATGTGAAGGACAATTTTTTCGAACGTTCATAAAAAATAGTCTTTAAATATATTTATAAGACAATTCTTTAGTATAACAGACATTAAGTGGAGAAAAATTAATTTGTAATAGTTATAACATTCGTAGCAATAAGTATTAGGTTCTTCGGCTGAATTTACCGGCTTTACATTGGGAACATCAGCCAGTAAATAATAAATTTAGCATTTGGAAACACGTTAACATAAATTACGAGAAAAATTGTTTTCTTAGACGTAAACGTCATATTTTAGGATTTGAAATTTTGTAACTTACACTCATTTCCTTATGAAGCAATTTTTTGCTCGGTATCTCTCTGTTTCGAGAAGGGCTGTAGTCGCCAAATAGTTTCAAATTAATAACAAATCCTAACATGCATCAGAACGTACTGGATACCTTTTAAACTGCTTTAATTGATTTTATAAATAAAGTAGGCCAAAAGTAAATATTTTACAAGAAGTTGAACGAAACAAATTGCTGAATTCAACTATCATTTACTTACTAAGTGAATTCATGTTAGTGAAGCTAATTATAAAAATTATGACCAATGATGTCATGTGTGAAAGACTAATAATGATTTGAGAAAATATCATTTCATATTAAGCTTATGTAACAATGCGCCAGTGTTCAATGTAACTTGTATTTGATAAACAAGCAAATAAAATAGTTGACCCAGGCCCGGCCCGTCCTTATGTTCAAAGTCGTATGGCGCACAACAGCGCCAACTCAAAAAGGCGTAAAGCTCTACCGACCTGTTTAAAAAATAATAACAATTTAATCAAGAAAAATTAAATCGCAAAAAATACCAATAAAACCCAAAAGAATACCAATCAATTCCGAAAAAAAAAGAGGGAAACATTAGGAAAAAAAGAAAAACACGCGGGCCTGAGTAGACCAAGAATTTTATTTTTTTAGCATTTCTGTATTTTTTAATTCTATATATTACTGTGTATATGTAAATATAAATATATAGATAGTTTAAAAACTTCCTATTTAGAAAAGTTTGAAAGAAACCGATAATATTGTCACTTTAACATATTAATTGCAAAAACTTCAAAGGGACAAAATACGAAAATGAAAAAAAAAGAAGAAATATCATACACGTATCAAGTTATTTAAATTATGTTATGTACTGAAAAATAAATTTATAATTGAACAATTGTAAATAAATAAATAAATGAAACTTTAAGAATAGCAACAACGATAAAAGCATCAGGGTGATTTTAAACAGTGTTTCCATATCTCTCGAAAACCAAACGTATCTTCAGAAGAGAAAAGCAAAACCATAAAATAAAAAATAAAAAACTACACTGGAAACCCAAAATTTGCCGACGGATGGAAAGGGATTTCCTCACTTAAACCTCCCTATTCCCTTAAGATCTCAAAACGGGTTTATGATATACCGCAAGAGAAGGCAAAGAAACTGCACTCCACATTTATAAATTTGAATTTTATTTTTCCCCTACAAGGGATTTTTTCCATCTGTCCCCGGCGTGGATTTTTATATTCATAACTTAAAATATCTGAACGTAGAACAAAAAATAAAAATTCCCATTTTCGCTATAACGCTCTGGGGGTATTTCTTTACGCATTCAAAATAATCAGAAAAAATTTCTCGCCCCGTCAACGATTCTCTTTCTCCCCTACAATATGGATGAATGTCGGATTTTCTGCAATTCTCAAATTTCAGGAAAAAAAGATGGAACTCCTAGAGCAGTAACTTAAACTACAGGCAAGCAAACATTTTTTTTAAAATTTAAATTATATAAATCTACTTATATAATTTAAATTGAAAACTATAAAAGTATTTATAAAGTAGTTTTTGTTTTATATGGATTCTACTTACATGCGATTAAGACGTAATCTTTCGGGATAATTTCTCGTAACATTACATATGTTGCACGATGTATTGCATATGAAAAAGAAGTATGTATCGTGGGCCCCTGCATTTTGTTTTATTTTTCAATATTTAAAAGTAATAAAATGCATGAATGCACGATACATTATTCTGCCACACGCAATACAAGCTGAATTTCCGATAGTTCATCTGCAGATGAACTGGTACGCTTTTTGAGGATTATTTGTGCACCCAAAAAAAAATCTTTAAAAAACGGTGACGTATTTATTATCTTTCATTGAAAATATGAAAAAGTTTAATTGATATGAAGAATTATTGGTAACCCAGCAATCCAACGAATAGAAAGTGAATTTGAATTGCTCAGAAGCACTATCACGTGGTTTGTCACATATCAATTCTTCATAACAATGATCGGACGACGTCATTGAAGGAGGCGAGGCAGAGGGAGTAAACATATTCTTCTTCTAAAATAAGAAGAGGTTACGGCAGGATTATAAAAAAAAATCAACAAGTGCAACCCGGGTTTATTGGGCTTTTATTGACTTTTATTTTCATGTTTATCATTTTTTTTCAAAATTATTTATTTATTAACTTTTAATTTGCTTTAGAATATAACAGTTGGGTTCAAAGTTCAATGCAAAAAATTAATAATTTTAGTCTCAAGTAAAATTTTAGCGCTTGATGAACACAACTGTTTAATTCTTTAAAATTATTTTTTGTTTTTAATTTATAAAGTTAGCCTAAAAGAGTAACATGTCATCGTCAAAAATTTAATCACTGTCATCCATCGGTATTAAACCAACATTATAAAGTGCAAAATCTCTGAGCCTAGAGGCACCTTTTTCCAAGTAAGTCACGCTTAAAACACACTGCAAAGCGGAGGACGAGTACACAGTTTGTAGAGTACAGGTTGTTTTTCCTGCATCGACACTGTGCTGGCAAAGAAACAACTTTTATAGAATTCACAAATTTTTTAAGAAGTTATATAGAAGAAACTTATTGGAAGTTCTTCAAGTTGGCCATTTGGCGACAATTAGCGGTATAAAACAGAAATTCTCAAACTGGGTGTCGCGGCACCCTAAGGTGCTACAGCGAAAGATGAAGGGTGCCACGATAATAATAAATCTTCATTTGTTCTAAGCCGCATAGTATACGATTAGGATGCCGCGAGAAAATTCAAATTGTTCCAAGCGTACCACGACTTGGAAAAGTTTGGAAGCTCCTTTTATAAAATATAAAGAATTTTTGCACTTCCTAGCTTCAGTTTTCCAGAGCCACTTGTCGCTCAAGTATAAAAGTATGATGTAAGATTAAATAAGAATGCGTAACGAGTAGTTAGCTTTCATTTGGATGTTAAGTATTGTGACAGGCTGTGATAACAGTCTTAATCAGTGTTATTGTTAGTACTGGAATGGTACTGCGCCTTTCTGCAAATTTTGTAATCCATTTAATTTAATTATTTGCTGAAAATACTTTCTGCATTATTATAATGTTTTAATCATCTGGTTTTTTTTGTTACAACTGTACCGCAGTACACACACGCACTACGCGTGTATATATATACGTATATCCATAGCATCACTCCGGGGGAGTGAGGGGGGCGTTCCGCCCCCGGGTAACCCCATTTTCGGGGGTAACACCCACAGATAATCGTTTTTGAAAAATACATTTATCTGAATTGTCCAATTTTATTGATGTCATTTCAGTGTATAACTAAAAATAAATGTAGTTTAATGAAAGTTTCACACTAAATAAGCAAAATAAAATTTCTTAAAATGTGTGCGTGTGTGTTTTCGCACTACTGAAAATAACATAAATTACAACACTACAAGTTAATTTTTCTTTGGGGATGGGGGAGCACTACTAATTACCACCCCGGGTGACAATCATGCAAGGAACGCCACGCTGTATATGTATATAAATACACATACACAACATTTGTGTGTGCATGCAAACTAGAAAAGTATGCAGCGCTTCCATCACCAGTCGACGAAGGGCAAACGTAAAGCCGAAGGCCATAAAATTTTTTGCATCTGTATGATTTTATCTCACTCTTGAAAGGCTTTTCGTTTCGACTGGAGAAGCTCAACTCCCTTCCGCCGATACACAATCGACTCGATTCCTCTTTTCTCCTCCTACTCGGAGGAGATGGAGAGGTTTTAGATTTCAATGATATTTTCAGAAGAGGTGGCTAAATTGTCTACTGCGGCGTGATGGCCCTTCATTTTGCGCATTCAGATACTGAGGGAAGACTACTGTCCCCCCCTCTCTAAAATTTCAAAAGAAAATAGTGTTTCACATGCCGTTAATTCCTTCAAACCTAGCGTAAGTCGTCCGTTCCTGAAAATTTGAAATTATCATCGTATTGAAATTAAATTTTGTGAACATGCTGCACTTATAACGCTCCGAGGTCTTGTGCTAAAAGTAAAATTACAATCAAAGTCTGATTTCCATTAAAGGCGTTCGAGAAAAGTACCTCAACCCCCAATAGAAATGATTCCAAAATGATACAGAATTTTATTGTGAAAAATCACCTATAAATTTCCATCTTTTCAATCATTGTTTCACTTAAAGAAACAGATGAATATTCCACTATTTCTGATTATACATCAATAAATGCTCACCCAGTCTTTTGTTTTGGTGAAAATCAAGATCAGGGATGCATCGCATATTAATTTTTCCAGATATCCAGGGTCCCTAGTCTTACGGAGCCGTACCGGACATCCGGTTATGGTATTTGAAACCATTCAATTCTATGCATATTTTTTAAACATCCCAAAGCTTCCAAATACGTTTAGTTTTAAATTATTTTAAGTAATAAGTATTAAATTTGACATGCCGGATGCCCAAACCTTTAGTGCAGTGATCGGATTGGATTATGGATACCTAAAAATCGGTCAGATATCGGACGTCCGATGCCTGCGGAGGCTGTCTAGTTCCCGTCCAGGCAAACCGTCCAGACAGGTTGCCGCGCATTGTACATCAGAAATAATGAGCGTTAATAAAAATCTGCGTTATGTTGGAAACGTGATACCAATCCCAACATAACGTAGCGAATGCCTTTGTCCATAAGAGATAATAAATTAAATAAACTTTAGTGTAATCTGCCATGAATTAATTATACACAGAATAATAACCGAATTACAAAAAACGGTTTTAAATTTTTTTTTGTGTTCGTAAAAGAATAATTAGAAGCACTTCAAAAGTGTTAAAATTAAAAAAAAAAAAAAAGCCTTCGAAAACAAAAGTCGAACTTGTGTGTCTTAATGCAAATTAATGAAAGCGTTAATAAATTAAGAATTTTAATTTAACGCATGTGTGGTTTTGATATCAACAATAGATGCTGTCACTGGCAGGTGTCCGAAGGATCGAATGCAGACGATAGTTAAAGAAAGGATTCATACTTGAATGCGTATAAACCGAAGGAACAGTGAGTCATTAAATAAACCCACAACCCCCGTTCTGTTCTAAAGGAGGGTGTTCCCCCGTTACCGGGGATTGATGCTCTCATCTGTAATTTGCTTTACATACAGGGTGACTGCTTGACTGCTTCGATTGGTACAATGAAGCATGGGGTTGTAAAATGCAGTGGATTTCTGAAGAGAAAGCCCTCTATGAAGTCCTGGCGTTTGTATAGCACTAAACTAAGCTGTTAGAGGCAATTTTAAGTGATCAATCGTTTCGATTTTTATTTATTTATTCATTTTGAAAAAAACTATGATCAAAATCGTAATAAATCATGCTATTTAACATATTTAAAAGCATAATTTTTAAATTTAAAAAGTCATTTAAAAATTTTTAAAATTTAATTTAAAAGCATCAGATAAAGCTGCTTAAGAGCTATGGATTGTGATAAAAGTTAAAGTCTTGTCTGGCACTTTTTGAATATAATTGTAATCTTAATCAATCAAAAATGTAACTGCAAACGTAACTACGTTTTGCCATTTATAATATCTCAAGTAATCTATAACATGTTTTTTTTCCCAACACAGCAGGATTAATAGGCAGTTATCCTTGGTCAGAAACACCAACAAAATACACAATACAAAATGCAGAATTTAAAAATAACACACATAAGTTCTTTTGTTTCTTAATAACCGGGAAAAACGGAAGAAACGAAGTATTGGACATTTCAGAAACATGTAATATTCAATCATATGATCTTAATCTTCTCTTCATAATAGTAAACGTAAGGAATAGAAATCATTGTAATCATTCCACACCCACAAAATATATGCTGTGCAGTCTGTTATGCACTCCACGTATTTTGGCGACATGGATTTCAATTCATAAAATAAAAATTAAGTTAAAAAAACTTTCTGAATTTCTGTCTGTAATTTATATTTATAAATATTAGGTGCTGAATCATAAATAATAATTTGATTGAGATTAATTAGTCATTATTTTACTATGTTTTCAAATACTCCCCCCCCCCCCCTTTTGAATAAGATGCAGAATTTCTTGAAGATGAAAAAAAAAAACCTTGTTGTAATGTTACAGTAATATAATTTTTGGTCGACATAAATATCTATAAGCAAGAATTTTCATTGCCAACACCAAAGCTCGTTGCATCTTTTTCTCAAATAAAATTCAATAGTTACGAAGAAATATTCATTGTAATAAACAAGTAAATAGAATTTAAACGATCGTGAGTAGTGCTACTAGAGAGAATAAATAACGGGAAAGGATAAAATCCGATCACGAAAATAGAGGAAAAACTAGAAAAAAATAAACAACCTGAAAATAAAAAGACTTGATGTTTCGATTTGAAATCAACCGCAAAGCCCTTGGGATTTTCTTCATACCCTATTTCGTTTCGGACAATGGTCTCCATTCCAGATATTGTAATGGAGAATCTGATTTTGGCTTTCTCAAAAGAATTCGAAATTCTTATTCATTTCGAGAGAAAAAATAATATATATATATTTTTTTTTTGTTTAAATGACAAAAACAAAATTGTATTATAGATATTTTTTTTCTACTTCCAAAACTTGGAATTTATAAATTTTTGAGTATCAGTAAAACATCGATTGCTTATGTAAGGCATGAGGATGGAAGGGATTAAAAGCGCAAGAAACTTCGAAATCGAACAGGAAATTTTCATTTATATTTAAAAGTAAAATGTAGAGGGGTATCGTCAACGATCTTCCCGTCGCGTTTGCTAATTTTCTGCATGATTTAAAATAAATGTTGTCCATTAACGTAATGTCATGAAGTTTGTATAATGAGCCCTTCCTGCTGGCCTCTTTGTATTTTGTGTGTGTTTTTTTTTTTTTTAATTTTATTTTATTAACTTCAATTTAAATTTTTATTTATTTATTTTTTTGTTTATCCCTTATTGTCTTTAATTATTTGCTGTAGTGCGTTTTTACACCATTTATCACTTATTCCATTATTTACCACTTATTTGAAATTTCACCTTGCAACCAGTCACTCACATGCCATGTACTGCTTCGCCCAACACATTGAGGTCTTCTTCTTATGAATGTGAATCCCTCTGTCGTCCCTCGACTAATCTGTAATGAAACCATTGCATGGGGCGGGGGTAGGTACAGTACATGGTAGCCAGACGCATGAAGAAAAAGAAAAAATGTCATGAAGTTGGAAATTATAGCATTTCAAGAAATCGTGACGCAAAACAAGCATTTTCCTTCTTTCTTTAAGAGAAAAAAGGATAAAGCGTAATTATTAACACTGGATCTTACGTTTGTAAAGTAATTTTTTGCTATGATTAGTAAGCAAGTATGTATACACATATGTATGCTTGCATATGTAGGTACATACATGCATGCAAAAGCCCTTTTTAAAAATTACTATACTGCATAAGAAGGTGACCAGAATGTTCTCGGCAAAGATTTTGTTCCAGTTGAAATAAAAAGCTAAATTTAAAAAGTATTAAAAAATGAAAAATTTCAAAATATTTCGAAAAAACACACCTGAGAAACACTTTGTTTTTCTCGTGTAATTTAAATGAAAAATGCAAAATGCTTCTCTATTTATCTGTTGTTATTTTCTTAATCATTTTCCTTCGCTTTTTATTTTTTATTTTTCACTCAGCAAACTACATAGCAAAAAATAATAAAAATAAAATTCCAACGAACAAACTAGTTTTATGCTAAAATGGCAATGTATCGAAAAATTAGTATTCAAAGCTGGAGTAATAAATTTAATATGGCCAATTCAATTCTGATAAATTAATTTACTTAAGCTTCAACTTCATTAAGAAATTCTTTATAAAGTGTGTAATAGCCATCATGGAACAAATTTCTAATTTTATTATCGATGGCACTAATGGTATTAAAAAGGTTATTAAGTTCCGATCTAATTAAGGAGGATACTAATGACATTTAAAATATGAAACATTTTACTGAAAGTCAAAAAGGTAAAAATATGAATCACTTTTATGGTAAGAGCTAATTAATGAAAGTAAAATAAGTTATCGTAATTTCATAAAAGTTGTTTTTCATACAGCGTCTGCGAGGGGCTTTTAAGTTTCTGTTTTCAATTCCTTAATAAATCAAGATTATTAGCGTTTTTATTTCCTTTAAGACACTGGATCTTAAAATCTCTTTTAATAAAATTGAATCCAATTTTCATTAATGTGAGCAAGTCATAATTTCATGACTTGCTTAAGTGATAATGATTATGACTTGATAAATTCTCACTAAATTTGTTTTCAATTCCATAACATTTAATTTTACAATTTGTAAAGTGATAAACTTATAATTGCCATTTTGTCGAGTCTCCCACGTTTGATAAGCACATAAGTAACATGCTTTAAGAATTGAGAACTTACGTTAGGTAGGTTAACATTCATTCCATAATACTTGTACTTTTAAAATAGCTATTCAGAACCAATTAAGAAATTCGCAAAAGCTTTTCGGTTTTCGTGTATTTTTTAATTAAAATATTTTATCCAGGGAGAAAGCAGGGTTCTACTTTATTTTCTTACATTCAAAGTAGTCGGAATTTCACCATACTCTACATTATACGCAGTGTGTCAAAGAACTTTTCAGACTAGGTTTATATAAAATAAAAACTAGTAATTATATACTTTTTAAGCATTTTTATTCAAAACAAGCTTTTTCGGCTTCAATACATTTGTTACAGCGGTTTAACAATGATTCGAGTGCCTGTTCCAGCTCACATTGCGGCTGGGACTGTCTCCTAAGCTCGCGTCGAAGCTGTTTGTACACAGCGTGTCAAATAATTTTTAAGACTACAGCTGGAACTAAGCTTACAGTGGCGCTATCTGTGTTATCGAACATTTGTGAAACTCCCCAACAATCAGCTGACCACTGTCGAAACCTCCGTTCATTTCTTTACTTTTTTTTTTTTACTTTGATGACATAGACACGATACAAACTGCTTCTACCCGAGCTTTGGAGGCAGTCCCACAATGTGAGCTGGAACAGGCATTCGAATCGTTATTCGAATCATGCCGCTGTAACAAATGTATTGAAGCCGAAGGAGCTTCTTTTGAATAAAAATACTTACAAATATATAATTACTAGTTTTTATTTTATTTTATAAACCGAGTCTTAAAATTCTTTGACACACTGTATGTAACTGAGTACATTATTTACGCAACTAGATTTACAAATATGTTGATGTTCGAAACTTCAGTCATAGTCTACTTCTAGTTAGAACGTTGTGAATGAAGTGAGATTATAATATGTTTATTAGTAAAATTATCCGGCGTTGCCCGCTACAATACTAATATTGATAAAATATATCAGAATCATGCATCTTAAAACAGCAATCAAAGCTAATCACAAAAGATTAACAATTAAGTTTAAATTAACTATTAATAATTACTTAAATTAATAATCCATTATTCGAATTATATTTGTCGTGGAAGCATTCAAAAAGTTCTTCGAACTCACTTATCTTGTCTTCAACGACTTTTCGATTACCAGTCGTCAAAAAAATCATAATCGTCATCTTTTTTCCCGGAATCGGATTCTTTAGAAGAATTAATTACTAAATAAGTCAATTTTCAAAGCAGGGGGAGGGATAAGTTAATATATGGGTCATTCATTTTTGAAAGATTTGTGGGAAAATTTGGGGTGGGCTTTTACACGGGCATATACGGTACTTATTGTAAACATTGCTGTAAAAATAAAACACTTTTTGCAATGATAATGTAAATAAACAACGTTTTTCTTAACATTTCTTTTTTTTTCTTCTTCCCTATTTATTTATTTATTTTTCATTTATTAATTAATTTATTTTTTTTATTGATTTATTTTTACTTTTATTTATTTATTTTTGCGTTTTTTCTTAACGCATGACTTTAGACCATGAAAATTATTTCTTCTATATTTCGATACGCACACACAAAATCTATTCTACAAAATGTTTTTACAAAACTTGCACCACCCCTCAAAATTTGTTACATTACGAAAGAATTTCCCTACACATCGAAAACAATAATAGGATTTTTTCCCACATCATTCATAGATGTTCGAGAAGTGGGCCTACAGAGATTATATTGAAGCCTTGGCACCCATTTTGCCGAAACCTCACGCGCGGTTTTCGGAGCGAAATATTGCTTCAGAAAAATATCGAGCGAAAGATGACGGCGTCTTTGCTTTTAGTAAGAACCGAACAAATAAAAAGGGTAATATTGAACAAAGCGAGTCATTTTGTAAATAGGGATCTAAGATTGTATTTAAGGTCTTTTTTCTGCAATAATAAACGTTGAAGTGCTTTTAATAGAAGATTTAAAATGTAGTTCAAAAACTCGGATGTTCCTCAATTCCGTTTACGCAGCTTTAAGTAATAATTAAGTAGCTGTTGTTCTTTTAAAACCGTTAAATTTCTTTTTTTCTTTTACAAATCGCATGTTTTTGAATAATTCGGTATGCACATTTAGTATTTTATTTTTTTTAAAAATAATTTTAATGCAATGTTCTTGCTAATTTTTGATTAAGATGAAACTTATAGATGCAAAATTTGCTCAAAATGTTATCGAAAGTAGAAGCTAAATAGTTGCTTCTTTCATAGGGCAAAGCTTTTGGAAAGACATTTTTGAACTAACTATAAAAAGTGCTTTGAAAGAACCATTTGTACCTTTTCATAGCAAGTGGCCCGCTGACTTTTTCCTTCCCTATCTGGAACTATATATTTAAATTTCTGTGACGGAAAAACTAATTGCTGAAACGACAAACCAGTTGATGGGAAATGCGATCATCAACTGAAATGGAAAATCAAAATCAACAATAATGTTGTCGTCCGTCGATGGTAGAGTTGTAGGAAAATATTACGAAAATACAAAATAATTTTCGTAAATATTAAAAAGAAAAAATGAGTTCAACATGTCAATGCTTAACAATTACACTCCTCATAATATTTACATGATAAGACATTAAAACCTTATTTCGAAGCATAATTTAACATCAATTGGAAAGAAAGGAACAGAAAAAAAAAAGTTTACGAAATAAGCAAAAAAAAAAAAAAAAAAAAATTTATCTACGTTGCATTGTAACTTCAAAATTGCGATTTTTTTGCTTCCTATAAAGAAACTAATGGATTCTCAGACTATAAATAGCATAAAAATAAATAGCTCAATGAGCTATTTTTATAATTGAAAATACGCCTATTCTTACCAGTAAGTACTTTTCATCTTTACAAATAAAATCAATTATTGTTATTAAAACTTTTGCAATTTTATATTTATTATAATATTAAAGAAATTCATACTTCATTAAGCTCCAATTATTATTTTTAAAATAATAATATAAGAGAATAAATATGTAAATATACAATTAATATAACATTACTGATTTGTAAATCATTTAATGTAGACATATTTTGTAAATATATATATTCCTTTCGGAGACAATTTAATTTTTCCAGCTTGTAACTTAAAAACTTTTTAAAAAATTATCGAACTAAAATTTGCATGTCTATTTGTACAACTTAATGCTTATTACCTTGATTTCTAAAAGCAAAATATTTGAATAATAACAGTTAATCCTGCAATATATTTTAACTTGATCCTTACCTTGTACATGTATGGCTCGTATATTTGCGCCATCTTGACACTTGTAGTTTCTCCTGGAGATATGTCCCTGAAATTTATCAGATAATTTTACTTCCAATTTTCACTCAATATTACACATGTAGTTGTCCCACTAGAGTTAAGTGTCACACATGAAAATTTTAGAGTGTTTAACAATGTTTTTCCTTTTTTCAAAGTTTTCACAATAACATTTTAAAAGAAATTAATTTGTGAAACTGTTAGCACAGTTTTAATGAAAACTCACACACTCATATTTATTATATCAGTGGAAGTGAAAGAAAAATGAGGAAAAGAAAGTGTTTTCTTTTTTTCAATTTCAATCATCTCTTTTCAAGTCATAGTCGTAGCAGTCTTTAAGTTTCAATCCAAAAATTCCACAGAAAAATACGGAGAACTCTCATAAAAATTAAGTTACGTGTAGTACTTGTTGAAAGAAAGTTTTCAGTCGTTTCATTTTAAGAAACACGAAGATAAGGTTAAGAAGAAAAGAAGATAAGCATTGTTCAATTAAATTTAGAAACAAACGGTTTATGTTGCGGTTTGTAACAAAGTCATTTTATCTCAATCATTTTGTTTCTAAGTGGAAAGAGGAAAAAAAAGTCTGGGTGCGAAAAATAAAACAAGTCAGTCAGCTTGGAAAACAGGCAACCGCTAAACCAGAGAAGCGGACAAAAAATGTTCCACATGAGAAAATAAATAAAATAAAAGAATATAGGAGAAAACTGCTCCGATCTCCAAACGCTTCTTTTCGACGAACGATCGTATACGGTTAAAAAAAAAACTATCGTCTGCCGGCGACCGGAACAAACAACAAAGAACGCAGCAGCAGCCAACAGGTTGAAACACTATTCCCGCCGGTAATACTCAACTCATCTCTTCGTAGTAGTGGAAGTCGTAGTAAATAGCTGAACGGCGGCGGGAAAACGAAACAAAAGGGAACATCGTAGAAAAATAAAACTGGGATGTAAACGGAAAGAAAAAAAATGGCGTTTCGATTCCACGTGACGATGTTGGCGAACGCGTCACAGTAGGCAGTCCTGAATTAAAGCGCAAGACGCGACAAGGCGCTAATCACGGTTTAAGCGAGTGACAGATCGCTAATGATCGGTTTGGTTGGCTTTCCACTGAATGGGGATTGTTTTCCGCCGAGCAGGGATTGTCGATTCCGCGGGGGGGGGGGGAAAGGAAGAGGGAATAGGGTTGCCGAAATTTTCACCGCCGGAATAAATGTGCCAATCGTCGTCGCCAACTGTTATGATGAGTTTTTCAGTTGCGCGATATGCTCATGTTTAAATGTATTCTTTTGCTCCGGGTGCATCATTTTGTTTCGAAAAAGGCGGGGCTGTTTGTTGTGGCAATAAAACCATTAAAATGATATGTTTACTTATTTAGGTACTCTTTCAGAGCAGTTCTCTTAATGATTTTATATTTCTGCAATTAATATTTTAACATAGGACAGACACACATGCAGATGCATTACATACAAAAAACTCTACAAGTAATTTAGAAAAGAGGAATAGATAAAACACTCATTTTTTTTTTTTTCTATCTTTTTTCACCGATTACTAACACTGGAAAAATTTCTCATCGAATGGTTTATCATGTGTATGCTTATTTTTGTACACTTTCAATGCATTTCTACAACAAATTTACCTAACGAAAGAGAACCTTACTATAGATAAACTTTAAAGATGGTCGCTTTTAAAAAGCCCACAGTTAGGTAGTTTTGATGTTTTACCTCCGCTATACCAAAATAAAAAAAATACTGGATGTGATGGTATTTGTGAGATCAGTGGCGTAGCTAAGGGCGGCCCACCCCGGGTGTCACTCGTTCTGGGGTGACACCAGCCATCAACAAATAATTAAATATTATAACTCCCATGATACGAATGGTATTTTTCCCTTTCTTTTTTTGATGGGCTTTCTTCTTTCTTTGCTTTTCTTCTCCTTTTTTGGAGGGGAGGGGTGACCCCACGGATAAATAAAAAAAATACTGGATGTGATGGTATTTGTGAGATCAGTGGCGTAGCTAAGGGCGGCCCACCCCGGGTGTCACTCGTTCTGGGGTGACACCAGCCATCAACAAATAATTAAATATTATAACTCCCATGATACGAATGGTATTTTTCCCTTTCTTTTTTTGATGGGCTTTCTTCTTTCTTTGCTTTTCTTCTCCTTTTTTGGAGGGGAGGGGTGACCCCACGGATAACTTCCCCGGGTGTCACCTATGCTAGCCACTGTGTGAGATATGTGTGGTTTAATGGTTTAATTAAATCATATTTATGAAAATGATTAGGTTTAATACTTATAAAAACAAAGAAGAAACATTGCGTTTCATCAGGTAAGTGTAAATATACATATCATGCATGCATACCCCTCCCCCCATTTCAGTTGCAGTTTCTTTGAAGGCTAATGAAATTAATTACCGATCAAATATACAATATTTAATTAAACCAACTACCAGCACGGTAAAAAAAATAATAATTTGGGGGGGGGGGGGATACAACCACCTCTAAATTAAAAATTGCGCTTAACAGTAAAAAATAAATTCATTATTTAACCAACATCTTTAAACATTACTACTGTACTTTAAAACATAATTTTTGAAGTCGGCACAAAATTAACACATTCAAATTACCATTACACCCTGTGTTACTTTATATTGAACTGTTGCAAACTCTGGGTCATTTATATTTGTAATTGATCCATGATTACAAAAGATTTTATCCATCATATTTCTGCACCGACTTCAAAAATTATGTTTAAAAGTCGTTCGCATGGATGTTGCTTTTTTAAGACATACTAAATTTATGATTGTTCTTTTAAAAACAGCGTCAGTTACAAAGTTCATTTTTCATTTAATCCATTTTTTCCTTTTTCCCTTGTCTCATCCGCTTCTTTTTTTTTACAGAAAAAACACCTATTTTCCCAATCGAAGCTAGTTGAAGTAGTTGTTCGATGTTCGTTCTTAGGTGGAGACTATGCTGATGTAATATTCCCTTTATTCAAATGTTTTTAATATATGTTTGATCAGTATATTTTTGTCTGCATCATGAATTAACGTAGACAAATCAGCAGTTATTAAATGCTGAAACAGAGCAACCACCCTTCTTTTAGAATCAGCCTTTAGCATTGTTATTCTTCTCGTTACTTTTATTACTTCTCCTAGATCAGAGTCCGACCGTGAACTAGATCCGATTTTGTTAGTAATGAGGCAATCATTTTGTTCATACTAATCACTATTTGATGATTCACTATTTCAAAAGGAAACTGCAACAAATTTAATACGAGGTCGGACTCTGTAATAAATTTCCAAGGAAGCATGTCCCCTGTCGACATTCAAAAGTACATATTTCAGACCGCATGTCTCCTGTTGACACTGTGAAATATATTCCAAAAGACATGTGCTCTGCTCCCAATCTTTAAGTAAATTTACAATGGAACATGCAATCTGTTGCCCTCTGAAAGACAATTTCTTAGACGACATGTACCGTTTTTCCACTATGTATCAAATTCTGAAAACACATCTACCTTTTGTTTACTAAGTTTACTAGTAAACAAACGCCTAGTTAGCATTGTTGTGGCCACCAGCTTTAAGTCCTCGGTTAACAGGTAGGGGTCTGGTGGAGAAAAGTTACTATTGGTGTAGTATTTTTTTAAGTGGACAGGTGTCCCTGTAAAGTTTAAAGTTAAATTTAAGATAGATTCAAATGGCTCGATACGTACTTTCACACTCGGAAAAAAAGAGGGAAAGGTGGCTTTGCAAAACTGGAAACTTGAAGTTACGTTCATTGTTCAGGAAGAACGAGAAACAATAGTTTGTTTAGCAAGAGAGCGAACGGTGAATACATGCATAATGAAATTTTGATTCATTGAACGGATGAAATTCCCCAAAGAAATGAAAGCTTATAGAAAATTCGTACTGAGAGCGAGGCAGAGGTGTCCTCGAGGGTAGACGCTGGGGTACGATGTACCCCCATTTCTGAATTTTAACACAAGAGTCCCTCCATCTTTTTAAAATTTTAACACAAGCGTCCGCCCACTTTTTTCCCCAGGACTACACCATTGGAGTGAGGACATGGCAAAAAACTGCAACAACGAGAAAAAGGGCGCGATCTTCTTCGTGATCTATTAATTAAAGTGAACCAAAGTTTAACGGTAAGTTCCACTATAAGAAATGATGTAAGAGAACTAACTAGAAGAAAGAACGTAAGAACTGAATGAGCTGAAATATAAGACTGAACTTCAGACAAAAACGAAGGACAACCTAAGCAATGAATACCCAATAAACTATTTGTTGAACAAATGCATCCTTCAATAGGAATGATTTTAACTTTCTCTTATTCTCCCAAACAGCATCTTATCGCATAATAAAATATGTTTTCATGTATCGACGATCATTGAAAACATGTCGAACAAATATTCACACCACGTTCCAAATGATTTCAGATTTAAGTTTCGAGTCGTAACCGGTTCGTTATACCTGATAAGTTGAGGAATGAGAACAAATATGTAAGCGAAATGATAACAGATTCATGCATGTCTTACAATCAAGGAACATTTCTCCATATTTGAGTTATTAGCCGCGGCTCAAACTATTCGTTATGTACAGTTATCGTTCGGCTTGCTTAATCAAGATTCGTCTGCATATAATTATCAAGCGATTGTAGCAGCTGCCGCTTTCGCAATACGGGGATGATCTGGCAAAATTGATTTCAAACACACACTGTCAGTTGTTGGTCAAAGTTAAAATAGCGAATATTCTTCTCTGAGGATTATTTACTCCACATAACTCGTCTGGTATGTTTTGAAATAAATTAAGTTTATAGTAATGCCAAAAATGGTGATTTGTACTGAAATATTACAAACATTTGTGAAGATTTTGTCAGCATGCTCAAAGTTTTGCAGGGATGTGAATCACCTCATTTTTTAAAACTAACAGCCCTATTGTAGTTAAATTGTCGGCAAAATGCAGATGTTATATTTCTAATTTTTACAAAACTGGGTTACATACTTTATATGTATCCATTAGTCATCCCTTCCTACGTGATTGCAATCATAATTCTTGAATTTACCCCCGTAGTGATTCATAATGAAATAATCTTCGAGCACAAATCACAACATTTTGTTATTGCGAAAAGTCATTAAACTATACGCATTCTCACACTTCAAAAGAACGTTTCTCTACATGAATAATTATTTTTCTAATGTTACATATATATTCTTACTTATTACGGATAAATAACTCTACACAAAACATTTTTATTTACAATACATTATTCAGGTCGAGTAGAGTTACACTCAAAAATATTTTTCGCTCCGATGCAGTTTTTATAGTCAGTTGGAATGGGTACGCTAAACTTTAGGAAATTCCGTTAACTTCCACAACGAAAGCCGTTTTTGAAGCAAAAACATACGCAGGCTTGTCATAAACTATTTTATACTATTTAAACTAAGCATCTTATGTCTAGAATAGATTATTATTCGATTATAAAATTCTCGGTTTAAAGCAATAAGAGAAGCGATACTTCTATGTACAAACACTATTGGTCATCACATTGCAGTTTGCATTTTGTTTGAGTAACAGCATATCATATGCTCTGGTTGTCGGAAAAATGTTAAAACGTGACACGTATGGTGAAAAACTCTTTAAATGAAAATCATCAATAGGAATGTTCCATAACTTTTCTAAAGTTCTAAATGTGTACAGTGAGGAAATTTAAAGGTGTCAAATACGCACTTATGTGGTATTGGCTCACAAAATTGCACTTACGAGTGCACTATACACACATAAGCTCAATAAATTGTACCCAAAATTGTACCTGTGAGTGTGCCGTAATCCATTAAAATCCGTGGCGCGACCTTTAGTAAGCTAATCAAATTTTACTATTCATGCGCAAACGAAATTCAAAGCATAATCAAACAATTAAAGGAAAAAATACTTGCCCTCAATACTCGGAATCTACTTCTCCTCCAATTGTATTCTAGCTCAGTAACTAATTTAAATTCCATCTTTAGATATTCACAGCATCGACACGCAACAAAATTCTTTCGGTTATATACACTGAAAAATTCCTGAAAAAGTACAGAAGGGAAACTGAGTGTTTCTTTAAGTTTACGAAGAACTTGATTTTATCAAAAAATCTAGTTCCTCGATAAGTTTCTCAATAAAGTTATTGTTTTTCCGTACTCCGTAAAACTACAGAAATGGATTTGTAAAACTGAACACGTGAGATCTGTGACTACCAGTTTGAAGATTGTAAGCAAATGGATAAATCAGCTCTTGAGATCTGTTACTGCCTCTCTAAAAATTGTCAAAAATGCATTATATATTGTTGGCGTCGTACTTTTACTTAAGCTCTAAAGCCGCGTTTACACGATGCCAGTTGAAGAGTCATTGTCTCTGGACAGTTGGGGGAATATCATGGCCAGGCCAGTTGGAAGAGAACCTGTTCACTCTGTGAAAGTATTGGCATGGCAGTTGATGACGAAAAATGGCAAAACAAACACAGCAGACTTGACTGACACGAGTGAATTGGCACAACACGAAGCAAATCAACTGGCTGCAACGTTCACACGGCGCCAACTGGCTCGACAACTGTGATTCAGAGTGGTGGGGGCGTCACTGGGCCCTGTTCATTGTCCTATGTCTATTCCTCGAGACAACTGAATTTCAGGACAACTGTCGAGGCAGTTGGCTCTCCAATTGGCCTGAATTGTTCACACGTAGACAATAACTTTTTGCCAATAAGCTGTCTCCAGACAATTGTCCCTTCAACTGGCATCGTGTAAACGCGACATAACGAGCACCCTGCTTTGCCTTGGCGGCGTCATTGCTAGAACGCGGTGGGCTCGGCTTAATGTGCCAGATCATTCTTTCGACTAGCAGTAGTAATTCAGTATACTCACAGATGTCGTCACAACTGCGGTGCATTATCCGTTGCAAAATCAATTTACAGGATATTTTTTTTTGTTCCTTACTCTCTCTCAACTTTCCTTTTTTGAAGACTGTAGTTTTTTGTTTAAAAGTATCTGTACTTTTACGTTAGACTATGGATAAATGATTTCCTGGACCTTCTCATGTATTTTCGGGCGAAAGTTTTTTACAGCGTAGTAAATAAATCGTATATTATTCCATAGACGTATTTACTGCAATATTTGAACATTCTACATTAATCCTATGAAAGTTTTGAATTTAATTATCCTGTGATCATCTCTCTGTATATATATATATATATACACACACGCGCACACACATCAGCGTGCAGAAGTCAGAGCGTCCCAAATGAAGGTCATGGATGGTCGCATTGATTATTTATTTCCCAAAAAACTTCTTTATTCGGCAATTTTGTCTGGCCAATCAGCAAATTTGGAACCAGCAATGCAATTTATATTATTACTTTTCTACTTCACCCCCCTACCCTGTTAGCACGTAACCTTAGGGCTGCCCTCCCCCGGGCACGGGTAAGGGAAGTTTATCGACGGCTCGCTCCCACCCGGAAATTGATTAGCTGGGCGCCAGCCCAGCCTTATTACATTGCTGTGTGGACCTGGCCCTCCTTGATACCCCGATGCTTGAAGAGTATCATTGGAGGGTTGTGGTTCATTTATATTATTACTGTGTACTAGCCATCTAAAACAACCAGCTATTTCGCTATTAATCTTTTCCCTCTCGTTCCCGCGAAAATGACGGGCTGAGGTTTCGCCTCCTATTTCTCGCTCCCGTGACGTGTTCGGGTGTTTAAAAAATTAAAAAAAAATTAAAAAAATCAAAAATTAGAAAGGAAATATATATTGTTCATACACGTATTTTTATGTCATTTTCAGGGATAAAAAATAGCCACTTTTATGACCGTTTTCTTGAAAATTACACGACCGTTAAGGGGTTAATGTATCAATAGCAATGACGCAACTAAGGTTACAAGTTCTAACATTTAAATTTCAAAAAACCTAAACGGATTGATTGCACAACGAAATTATTTTGCAAACTCAAAATTATTGAGAAACATTTGTATAAGAAATGCATTTTGATGGCTACTCAAACAGGGAATAGAGGTACGTTAGTGTAGGAAATAACTTTTGATAAGTACCCGATATGTTTTTTTTTTTTTTCCACACAATGAAATTTTTGTCGGACCGCTAATTAACCGCCAAAATCATAAGACATAAAAAAAATTCTTTAGTAATAAAAATATTTAGGGACATTTTTCACATCAATGCTGATTAACTTAACCCTACACTGCCGCCGTGTTGTTTTTAAACAACACCTCTATTTTTGTTCACTAAGCTCTTGCTTTGCATTATTTTTAACAAGTGGCGCATTCTTTCATTTTATTTTGTATTTAAGATCATATTAGTTAATATAGTCCCCCCTAAATCTTGTAAACTTGGCTCCAAGTTCATCTTTTTTCACAAAATCGACAACAACCGCAAAAAAATTTGCGCAGTGTATGGTTAAAATAAATTATAATTTAAATATTTAACAAATAACATAATGTTTACGTAGTAAAATCAGCTGCAACTTATTATAGCTTGGTTTGCTATACATGTTTCAGTGCAAAAGTAAGCGCCTTGACTACTTTTAAGAACTACGCAAATACATTTAAGGCAAAATTATTTAAATACGGAATTCCATACTTTTAAAGGGTGCGACCTATGATTTAGAAATCTAAACAGCAGCGACCCACACTATGTTCAGCCCAATATATTATCACAGATTTGACTTGTTAGAAAAATGCATCAAAAAACAATTTAAAAAAAATAGAGTTTTTTACCTCCCCCCCCCCCCCCCCGCATTTGTTTCTCATTTATTTTAATTTCCCATACTAAGCACCATTCTAATGAACAAGACATATTCCTCCTAAAGGATATGTTTACTGGTCAGAGTGGAACTTCTATGACCAGTAAACATAATAAATCATTTGTTTTTCATTTATTTTTTAATTATTTGTTTCTCATTCATTTTAATGTGCCATACTAAGCACCATTCTAATGAACAAGACATATTCTTTCTAAAGGATATGTTTACTGGTCAGAGTGAAACTTCGATAAAGGAAAAAAAAAATTCTAACATTTAATATTTTCCCCCCCCCCCCCCCCAAATTTAAAAAAAATATATATTGACAAAAGGGAGAGGGGGAGAGAGCGTTCTAACATTTTCCTATCAAAAGTATATTTTAAATTTAATATCTGCTGAGAAATAGCATTTGCGAATGTCCGTGACCCACCAAAACTCAAAAATCCCAGCACTGGTCGCGAACCATAGTTTAGAAAACACTGTTCTCGTAAATAGATTGACCCCGTATGGAAATTCCAACTCGGCATTGTGTATCAAACAAACACCAGTACAAGAAAGTCATAGCAGCCCCTAGCAATACACGATCGAGATTTAATCCACATCATTTTAGATCTGCTTTTTATTTATTTTTTTTCCCTTCATTTAATTTCTATTGCTTTTTTCGAACGTTTTTTTCGTATTTCGTAGTTTATTTTCTTTCATTTAAAATACCAGATTTATTTTGTTTTTATTGTTCTGCTGTTTCGGCTTTCCAGCAAATTTCGTTGGCTAATGGAATTTCCTTCTTCAAATGCCCGGTAAAAGTTTCATTTTGACTAAACTGATGTTGATTACAATAATTAGTACTTCTTAAAGAAATTACAGCCAATAGAAAGACACAGTTCATTATAGTGAAAGGAATTCATTTCAGAGAGAGACCTCGTTTACAAACTCTTACTTCAATGTTCTGTTTCGTGGCAATAATGTAATTTGTCGCATGCAGGCCCTGATCATAACGACATGCAGTTTTAGGGCATGAGGGACTTCAGAGTCACCCAACCTCCATCCCTATTATATTAAAGCTAGAGCTACAAAACTCAGACAGTAAAATATGAATTTTACTTTGATCCCATACAAAGTATACTTATTGTGTGTTTTCTTTAATTATTATTATTTTTATATGTTGTTTATAGTAATAATACACTGCTAAAAATATGGAAAGTACTATTCTAAAAATTAAGAAAATCATAATAAACACTCAATGCGCAACTCTTATATACTGTATTATCAAATGCGTAAGGAAGCAAAAATAATAATTTTCGGCTCCCATATTAATTTAGAAATAGACAATAGAATATTATCAATAGAATACTTTCAGCTATTAAAATGGCTTCACAATCGGAATATAGACAGTTAGCAATTGTAGATCGCACAAAATAAATGAAACAACATAGTGTAAACGGATAATTTTAAATTTCAAATTTCAGAAAATTTCAGATGAGATAGATTGAAATTCACCCCCCCCCCCCCCGCCCGGCCCTCACAAAAATGTCAAAGTTTCGGTTTAAAAAAATATAGTTTGAGTTCTGATAAACTTTGGGACCCATGGGGCAACGACAACGCCCTATTTGCATATGTGCTTATAAGGCGAAGACTATAGGTATTATTTACTTAGATGCGTACATTTCCGGTAACGCGTCTACTATCAATTTGTATATGGGGTCATTCATAAATGATGTCACGCTCCAAGGAGTGAGGGGGCGTTCGTGATATTGTGGCAAATTTGGACAAGAGAAGGGGAGGGGGTAACAAGAAGTGTGACATCATGCTTATGCAGCATAGCGTGGCATGTGACAAAGGGGGGAGGGGGTATGTTGAAGTGTCACATTTTGTGACAAAGGGGGAGGGCGTCAAATATATAGGAAAAAAGCGTGACATCATTTATGGATGGTCCCTATGGCGAGATCAAGTGCTTACAACGCTTCCAATAGTATTCGTTTAAATTCCAAGTCAATGTTCTGATGCTCACTAAATATTGTTGAAGGCTATTTCTGGTCACTCCCCTACCCTATTGAAACTGAATCCATCTCAGAAAGTTAAATTTCCAGTCGAAAATAGATTTTTCAAACATAGCTGAATATAAAGATTTAAAACAAGTTGGATGGGGGGGGGGGGGGGGGAGAGGAGAAAAGACAGACGGCTATATAATGTTTCACTGTTGCTCTTACCTCGATTTTTGTCAGTATTGCTAAAGGAAAAAATTCAAGCATAGAAGATAGAAATATTTTTCATGGCTTTTAAAAGGAAATATAAGTACTAACAAGCAACCAAATCTTTCTACAACTTAAACTTCAACGATTTCATTAAGATAGGGTTTTGGAACTGGATCCCCATGCTTGTTTACACCAGATTACATTTCTGATACCGGCAAATTAATCTTGCATCAAGTATAGTTTATTTCGTTACTTTTTAATGTTTTTTTCTTTCTATGATACTATTTTTTTTTAAACTATTGGCCGATATTTTGTACCGCATTTACCGTAAAATCTGAGTTACTACCTTTTATTTAAAAAGGACCGCCATAACGTATTAAAATGGAACAAAAAATTTAAATAAAATTTAAAATCATTTAAACCTGCTATACAAATAAAGAGTTACAATTTTTCAGGGAAAATTTAGCAAATATTTTCAATGTTGTAATAATTTCTAAAACTTACTTTTCTGACATTTTCATTTATTTTTCAGTAGGTGTGTACTTACATGAACTACTAGGGGTTTGCCAACATACTGCCAAGTTCCGAGTCCTAATAAAAGTTTCCATTTGCATAAATTTATGCACACACTATCTCGACTGGCTATTAATATGAAACAGTTTTCCAAGCAAGTCACTAGTTGAAAAGGAAGTATCTTTAGCGAATCACTTTCTGGCAATGATACTTGGGTTATTTCTACACATTTCTCTGCTCTTTAATATTTAATAGACCCTTATTCCACATGATCAAGGCGAAATGTTTAATGAAAGTTAAAGCTAGTTTATTTGTGGAAGTGCTTGACAATAATGAGTGCCTGATTACCGCAAAGGCCAACTAGGCCGCGATCTTGGGCCCCCAAATTTTAGGGGCCCCAAATATTAATAGAATAATCTCCAAGCTTATTTAACTTTATACATTATACCCAGTATTTTTATTTTTCTTACCATAGGGGGCCCCAAAATGACGCTGTGCCTTGGGCCTCCGACTGTCTTAATCGAGCTCTGACAATAATAAAAAAGTTCTTCTAATTAGTTGGAAGTTTCTTAATTCTTCATGATCTCAGATATCTTACATGAAGAATAATTCTTGTAATAAATTCAACTATTTTTCAACAAAAACTTAGAATGCACTGACTATTAGAATTACTATAATAGCAGCGATTCTCCTCATTGCGCAATCGAAGCTACAGGTTTCGCTATCGTCATCACTCAGGTAAAAAAAGGCACTCTTATCAAAAGTACTGTAAGAAAATAAGTGAGAGAGCATTATACATAATTGTTTAAATAAGGATATTAAAATATTCTAGAGATAATTGGAACCACAACTTTTACGAATGAGGAAAAGGTTTAATGCTGATGGCAACACTTCTTAGTGAACAGCTGGGAAAATGTAAGCACTAAAGAAAAATTAGTAACTAAAAATTATTAAATTCCACTGACTTAGATAAAAATTTCAGCGAATCACGAAGAAATTTTAGTGACAAAGGATTTCGTTTCAAAATGTAAAGATTAAAATTAAAATGTGTCACGGAAAATTTTCAATGTCTTGTGGGAAAATCCTAAGGAATGAGGACAATTTTTTAATTTAAATGGAATTTTTTTTACGTAAATAAGAGGCGAAAATTTAAGTATTGGAGAATATTTTTAATGACTAAAGACTAAAACACCACAGAAGAAGTGAAAATTTTCAACGAATAAGCAGAAAATGTAGTGACTAAAGGAAAATTTTCATTATGAAAAAGAGAAAAATTAAGCCTAACTTTTGCAGGGTAAAATAAACTTATCCTGAAATGAAGGAATTGTATGCATTTAGGGCGTAACAAACGTACAAAGAGCCAGTTTTTGCTAACTTGAAAAACTAAGAGTAGATACAGATTCTTTGATCTATGACTAGCAACTTTTATTCTTAACCAGTGGTCCCAAGCGATTGTCTGCTTTAACCCCTTAAAACACGAGTTTTTTTCGAAAAAACTAATAAATTTTGATAAAGGGTTTTTTTTTTTTTTTTTTAAATTTTGACAGAAAATGAATATATAGGCATAGCATAAATTGCTTTTCAATTTCAGTTGTAGGGTGTGACTAGAAAGCAGGGCGTGAGGTAAAAGTTATATAAAAAATTATTATACTAACTTGTAAACGGATCTCAGCCGGGCATTAGAAATAACATAACGCGAGATACAAGATCGCCCGTGTGAGACACGGGCATGTGCAAATTTGCCGGTACCTTCCGCCCGTGTCAGGCACGGCCAAATGCGTTAAGTGGTTAAGGAGGGGCATTCCATAACCTCAGAAGTTTCACCTTCAACCGAGTGAAGGGGGTAGGGTAGTCTGAAAAAAAAATCAGTTTCTGGCTTAATGGTTGGTAGATTTCAATTGGTTTGAAACCACTGCTTCAGACCATACAAAATGTTAATACTGTGTTTCTGGGCTTAAGATTTCTGGAGTTTTTGAAACAGCTGATTGATTTTTGAAATCTATTCATCTGTGTGTGTGTAGAATATCAGAAATTTTTATAGGTAATGTTAAACTACTTTGTGCAACTCAAAATATCCAACGGCAACCAAACACATCAACGGGAAACTATTTCTCAACAATTTTCAGCAATCGTCTCCTTCAAGAATTAAATTTCTTGATCGTTATGTTTAAAAGTTTGTATTTTAAAAGAATCTTAATTTATTAAGCCTCACCTGGCACAAATCTCAAGTATTTTTTCGTCATTGCTCCTTTATTAAAAAACTATTTTTCTTCACACGTCCTCGAATATCACATCCTCACTATAATCGTCTAATTTTTGTAATGGCCTTATTCATAGAAAATAAACTTAGCGATTACTCTCTTTGACGCTCGAAAAAAGACGAAATTTATGACTGATGTCTGAAAACAAGTTAATTGTCACAATGTCTAATGTGTGAATAATCATGAGACCTTTTGGCGGAACTCCTCAAATCAGCCAAAACCGAATTTCTTGGGCTTTGGTTATCTGATAACGTTTTAATTGAATTAGACGTTATGATCAACCGCTCAATGCTACAGCACGAAAGTCAAGATCAATAGGTTTCATATACGTGTTATTAAAAATGAATCTTAGTAAATCATTGCCAAGGCTGAACTTGATCGTAACAAACAGTAAACTGGATCAAGCTCAGCCTTGTCATTGCAAACATTATTTCCGTCATCATTTTATTTATTTATGATTTTATCATTATTTTGTAAAATTTTGATTGAGCAAAAGTTTTTTACTATTTTTACTCAAATAAGCCGTTTTATAATGAAGAGTTTTCTTTAATTTAAAACACCGAAATAAAAGAAAACCCTGGAATATTGTTTTCGTTAATAAATATTTTAGCGACAAACACAGTAAAGCTTTTTACCACTGGTCCACGCTATTTTGTTTCTTTTTCCAAAAAAGTGATAATTAAAAGAGAGAGAGAGAAAGCCATTTTTATGTAGTTATTTTTTAATGTTCTTATTTACTGTAATTGTAAAAAGCATCTTTGACTATATTTTTTAACAAAATTTTAATTCATAACATCAAAAAAAAAAAAAAGGTGAAGGGAGGAGGAGAAAGAAAAAGAAAAATGTTTATTTTTGTAAATTTTCTGTTAAAGAATTAACATTGACAATTTTTCAGAGTAAATTCACGTTTTAAAATTTACATTTATACGCATTTTTTCTGATAATGATGTTCAGATTATGTTATTATAGTTAAAGAGCTTGTGCTATTTCTGGGGGTGCGGGCAATAGGAAAGCTGTTCTTTGAGAAAAAAAAAAAAATATATATATATATATATATATATATATAATGGTAAAATGTGCACCCAGAACTGATTTTGTTCATGAATGGCAGTTACTATTTTGAAGGTCACTTATGTGAAAAAACCTATTTCGTTTTCCGTAATGGTTTTTACCATTCGTTGGTCAAGGTTTATTTTTAATGTAAAAATATCCATTAAGCTATCCTACACATATTATGCAAGTATGTTCTCTGTCTTGTTTTGAAAGGTCACATCGTAAGGAAAAATGTCTTAGTTTGGAAGAGAGAAGCTTTGCAAAGAATCCTGCACCTTTTCTCTAGTACGAACTTCATTAAGGGTACTGAAATAATACTTCGTAAACAAAATCATGATTTTCGTTTCATTTACTTTGACATGAACCTGGTTCATTAAATTTTCGTTTAATCCTGTTCCTCGACTTTCCATTGCAGAGGTCTCCAGCCGCGGAGCCCCGAGAGCAGCGCCCCCCTCGGCGCGAGGTGCCATCGATAGCTCGGTCCGGAACAATCCTAATGCGTCCTTAAACGTTTTGGCTCTCGGAAACCGTCGCCAAGTGGAGCGAGCCTCCGTCAAAGAAAGGGGAAATAAGTTGCCAAATATGGTTTTGGAGAATTATTAAGACAAGCACACACACACACGAGAGTGCAACTTGGGGGGAAAGCAACGAAAGAGAAATATAAACGTAATGGTAAAAAGGGAGAGACGGCGGCGGAGGAGGAGAGGGCAAATCATCCAATGAGCCCGAGGCACGCCCAGGCAACGCCTGCTATTGGCCGTTGCCCGTGGCGATAGTCCAGTCCAAATGCTTTGAAGGGGAGTCCGTCCGGGATGGGAGCGATTCGGGATCGCTTGCTCAGACTCTTCGGGGATGCCGAAAAGGGGATGTGCGGAAATTGAGGAGGATGAAGAGGGGATCCGGCGTGATTCCCCTGGCGGGCAAGGAGCCTTTGAAGGGGTGGGGGAAGGTCGGACGCCATGGAACATGTGTAGCGCTCGATGCGCGGTGATGGTGTTTAAAATCGCCTTTTCGAGAGCGGCCTATTGCTATCAAAGGTGCGTCGGAAAACGTTTTCGTTTCGCACTTAACCAAAATTAATAAAGCTCAATATATGAATGAAACAGGTAAAATTTAATAAAAATATATACTTATTAAAAGATTTTACCCTCAAGAAAATTAATATTAAACGAAATTTAAAAGTTTAATCCACATAATCATTTATTTTGGTATAGTGAGATTTTCGGGGTTTATATAAAGCATCTAGTTTTAGTTTCGACATTAAATTGGTATGCATATCATAATTGATCAAGAATTACTTTTATAATTGAGTTACTGTTGTAGAAAAAGTTATTGTACGGTGGCAGAAAAGCGAGGAAAAGTTTTTAAAAAAACAGCTGAATAAGCAAACAAAGAAATGAATAGAATAAAATAAAAAATTAATTAAATTAAATTTATTAAACCATTTTTTTAAGAATGCGTAGTACAACTGTACCTCGTTATACCTACCCCGTTGTGAAGAACTAGCTTATTGAAAAATTTCGCTTAAAATGAAAAAAATACTAGTTGCATAACATTTTCTATCTAGATAGCAGTTCTTTCTCTGTACATCAAAATGTATACTATTTATTACTTAAATATTTATATAAGCGTATTCGTTTTTTGAAAAAAACATTTTCATTATAAAAATTTAGAAAAATTACTTTTATGCCAATTGTTTAATTCACATCAATACACCAAGGGTAAAAAAGCATACAAAGCTCAAAATAACAATAAAGAATTACATAGACATATTTTAGAGTCATAAAATCCGCTTTTTTAATGCAAAAAAAGATAAGAGCTTATAAAAGAGAAGACATTCGGTAAAAGCTTTGACATTTTTCAAAATTTCTCTGTGGTATACTTTTGCTTGCAATTAGACTTACTATAAAAAAAACTTAACTTTAAGCAGCCCCCGTAAAAGCAATCAATCATTTTATTCCATAAAAATTTTTTGTTTTATTCTATAATCGTAAAAACAAAAAAGTAAAAGAAAACAAAATAAATAAGTAAAAAATAAATAAACAGTGAAAATAAAATATTTTCGTCTCAATAAGCAGTTGCATTAAAAGGGAAATAAATAAAAAGTTGATTAGGGGGCTAATGCCTAATGTAGGTTGTTTTGAACTGTTCAAACTTGGAAAAATTAAAAGGAAAAGAAGTAAAACCGACTTCAAGTTAAAAACTTTGCTAAAAAGAGAAAAATAAATTAATTCTTTAAACAACATTAATACGACTTTTAAACATAATTTCTAAAGCCGGCACAAAATTATGGCAGCCTAATTATAATTACACCAGGCATTACTTTACATTGAAACTGTTGCAAACTCAAGGCCATTTATATTTAATTGATTCCTGATTACAAAAGATTTTAGCTATCATAATTTCCGGCTTCGTATCGATGTTGTTTGAAGAATTAATTTATTTTTCACTTCTTAGCGCAATTTTTGATTTGAAAATCGGTTCTGCTTTTTAAAAAATTCTTTTAGTGTAAGTACATTTTTCATCTAAATACTCTTTAAAAAAAAGAAAAGAAAAACATCGAATGGTATACACACTTTGAATGAATGGCACTAAAAACTGATCATTTGTATGATAAATTCCATTTTGAAGTTTATTTCAAAAGGTCTAATTTAACTTTAATTGTGTGTGTGTAAGAATTTAATTTATTTTTCAGAGAAACCTTCACCCAAACACTTATAATAACTAGATGCGTCGCCCGGCGTTGCACAGGATAAAAAAATAAAATCCTCTTTTGAATAAGAACAACAGTCCAAGGAAATCTTAGCTTGAGTAAGGATAATACCAACCCCGGCACTGCGCGAGCCTGAATATAAGACCAACGGTCCCTAAAAATCATAGATTGAGCAATTACAATTTTCTCCCATAGCAACCGGAAATGTACATCAAAGCAAAGAGATATATTTATCAGGTAGAACAGTAATAAAGTTCAATGAATGAATAAATAAACATAATAATTTCGGAAAAAAAATTCTTACCATAAAAGAAAACATCAACACAGTTATAATATTATTTACTATATAATCAAATAGTTCGTAACAAATATATATTTAATCATCGAAAGAACTTTGAAGAAAATTTAATGCTTTTCAAACAAAAGTTTTAACAAAATTGAAAAAAAAAAAAAAAGAAAAAAAGAAAAAGAAAAGAGCGCTGCCACTCTTAGAAATATATATAAAAAGCGATAAATAAATTAAAAAGAAAGAAAGGATATTAAATTCGAGGGAAAAAATTAATTTTACGGAGAGCAAATACAGCAATGCTTCAACAAAATGCTAGAAACGTTTTGATCATCTGTGTTTGACATTTGTTACAACAACGGCAACTGCGTTGATTTTAATTCACACGGCAACTGTAATAATTGTTGAAACGGCGGCAACAATGCAAAAATAAAATAAAATGGGTCGAAAAATTGCGTTTTAAATTAAAATCTCCGCTAATTACAGCCCCATGTGGATGAAACAGGGCGATATGGCTTACCCGGAAAATTCTGAATCCGACGATACACATCCCGACGTTGTGGCACGCACCGGTCATTCTCGAGGAGATAAGGTGACAGAAACACAGACTTAAATATTATTGCTTAATGGAAACAAACTCAAACTCTTTCTAACAATGAGTTTTATATTTATTAATAACTAGCTAAAATGCCCCGCGTTTACTTTCATAAAAGTCGGATAAAAACAAAAGAAAGAAAGCATTATTTCCAAAGGCAAATGCACATTTAAATTAGAAAATGTTCAGTAGTACTGAACCAATTCTGACGTGTGAAATTTAAATTGATAGAAAGAAATATCTAAATTATGTTCAATTGGCGTCAAATAGACAGTACAAAAATTAAAATAAATGTTAGAACATAAACCACTTGAGTAAAATATGGAATCAGAAACCGCTACGCAAAAAAGTTACCATGACGCAGAAAATCGCCAAATTCCACTATAGTAATGGAAGCATAACGCAAATGCGCCATGATCCTATAATGTAAATCACGTATTGAATCAAATGAGAACCACTTGGCGAAATTTTAAATTTTATCAAAAATAAGCGCTATTGAAAACCTTCCAACCTAGTTTTTATCGAAGGAATAAATATTAAATCGCCAAAAAAGAAAAATAAACCTCAAGGTAAAGTAATTGAAAATCGTCTGCAGTTAATAATCCGCAAAATACGTATAAAAATGAAATGAATTTTTAAAATTTGTTTCGTTGATAAAACGGACACTCTACCATAAGAAATAAGAAGTTTCATGAAATTGTTAAACTGGTACCATAATATTAAATCTTCAAATGATAAAGAATCAACCTGAAGGTAAAATAATTAAAAATCATATGCAGTTTATAATCCACAAAATCTGCATAAAAATAAAACAAATTTGTAGAATTTGTTTCGCTCATGAAACGGCATGAATAAAGATAAAATAGCGTTTTTTCAATCTTACGTTAACAGAAATCATCTAGTTGGCGACAAAAGTAATATTTATTTTGGCGAAAACGCGCAAGTTGAGCAGATAAATTCAGAGGTAAGCCTCGTTTTAAAATTCGAAAACTACTTTAAATAAATATTGCGCATGTTCTATTTGTCTTACGAACTGCAAAGAAAAAAAAATATATTGTGCAGTTTTTTACGGGCATTCATGCCCGTATATTCAAATATGCCGCAAAATAATATGCCGTTCAAATATGCCGCAAAAATCGAAATCGTGAGTCGTTCCTTCGTGCGAACAAAAATCAAAAACCCAAAACCAACAGTTTTGCTTAAACTTGGAATAAAAAAGAACAAATTCAAATTTTAGGAAAAACGCTTCGAGGTGCACGATGACCTGACCCAAGGTACCTGCAACCAAAATTTCGTACTTCTGGACCCTTCAATCTCGCCAGGAGGCAAGCGACAGATACACAACTTTGGTTTTATTTATATAGATTTACTCAACAAAAAAATATCATGCCAAGCCCTTTAAATTAAAAGAAAATTACTTAATTCTCACCCATAGCATTCTTTCTGAAGAACAATTGTAGTCAAATAAATCTACGATATTCATGTTAGACGTGCCTCTATCGATTAAAAAAATATTAAAATTGGTTCATTTAGTCAAAAGTTATGGATGCAGAAAAAAATGCCATGTTTCCGCCTATCACCTTTTCTAATTATCTAACGTGATTAAACGAAGGTACGGGACCTCTGGCAGACCTTTCTACTTCACTCCTTTACCCTGTTAGCACGTGGCCTTAGGGCTGCCCTCCCCCGGGCACGGGTAAGTGAAGTTCGACGACAGCTCGTGACCGACCGGAGGTAGATTGGCTGGGCGTGAGCCCAGCCTTCCTACATTGCTGTGTGGACCTGGCCCTCCTTGATACCCCTATGCTTGAAGAGTATCATTGAAGGGTTGTACCCTTGATAAATTAAAAAAAGAATAATTAAAATCGGTTTTTTCCAATGAGAAGTTATCTATTCAAAAAAAAATACGTACGGTATAAATTGATAACAGTCTTCCTGCTGAAAGTCGGTTAAAAAGAAAGCATTCCTCAAACATTCGGATACCATTTTAGAAGTTATGTTATGACTTGATTTTTTTACCAATTAACAAGCACACATCAACTATAGATTAACTTGAGAAGTGCGACAACTGTCACCAAATATTTAACAACTATCACCTATTCTGCAAAAAAGTAGTTTCATTTAGTTTCCGTAGTTTTGCAGAAACTTTTTTTTCCGCTTGAAGAGTCATGCTGCAAAATAAAAACTAAGTTTTTTACATAAGTCTGAATTCCATTCTTGTACAGATTGTGGGAAAATGTTCTTGTTCATTTTTTTTAACACTATATATACGACAATCGAATACAAATGTTACAAAATCGATAAGGAAAGTGAGCTCTTTCAGTTCTGGATGAGCTCTTATCAAAAAATTTGAAACCTATTTTATTTTTTGTAATATTAAAACTTTACTGGGCTTTCTTATTTGACTTCTATATTTAATTTTATCCCGAAACAGGGTCAAATATTTATTTAAAATTCAAGCATCGTGTAAGTAAAATTTCGAACTATTTTAATCTTTACTTTTAAATAATCCGATGTTTTTGACTATAATTTAAATTGATGTCAGAAGGGAAAATTATTTTTTGTGCTTCAGAAATTCAATAACGTAAATTAGAAATCAGTCGAAAATAAAAAAATTTCACATGCGCAGATATTCCTTGGTAAAAGATTTTTTTTTTCTGCTCCTGAAGTAAGATTAATTTGAATGAAAATTGCTTCGAATAAGCAAAATTTTTAGCTCGCAAAGAGATTGAAACTATGAAAAGAAATGGGGAAATAATAAGCGAAAATTAAGAACGCGCGCGGAAAGTAAGGCAAAAAAATATCAACAAAACACAGGAGTCACATCATTAAATTTCGATGAATTAACTTAAATTTTTTTTGCGATGGTAAAAGGAGGGGAACATACCAGAAACCAATTTAATTATCGCAGAAAACTCAGGAAAAAATGACAAGGTAGGGTGGGGGAGATGGAATCGCGATTTTTTCTTTAATATTTATCCCCATTGCTGACATCAAAAGCTTCCTTTTTTGAAGAAAAAAAATGAATTAAAATATTTAAAAAACATAATAATGAAACTCCTCTTTTTACCTTCTTTTTTCTTCCGGTAACCCATGTTCGGGTTTCTTTAAAATTAACTTATTAATACTTTTTTGCGACAAAGTTATTTTATGCTTGAAAGATCTTTATGCATACATATATAGAAGTATTAGTGATTATTTTAATGACGAAAAATATTTTAAGGAAAACTGTAATAGTATGCTTAAAATTTAATACCAATGAATAAGGATTTAGTAGTTGGTTTTTAGTAGAATTAATTACTCATTTTGTCTCAACCATGAATATTTTATTATTTAGTTTACATGTAGTGGCATCAACATGCTTCATACATCATTCACGTAATCATTCACGATCACAAATTAAGACAAAAGTCTTATTTACATTTATTGTAAGCTCAAAAAAGATAATATATATATATATTTAAAAATTATTGAAAAATAAATAAAAGTTTAGAGGCAACTAATTATTAATAAAAATAAAAAAGAGGTTTAAATAAATAAATAAATGAAAAGCTAAGGGCATTCTACAAATATACGAACTTAGACATAAAATTATTGAAGCACATCAAATTATTCCATAAATTATTTCCGAGAAATTATTATTTAAGCAAAAATTCTCAGCCCAGACAGCAACAGAGGCGTTAATTAAGATTAAATTAAGAAAGTTAATTTAGATGGGGAGGAATGGAGTGGTACTACAGAAGGAACACTCGTTTCCCACTTAGTTTAAGGAGCACTTTCGATGCATAATTAATTATCGAACTAACAGGTTTTGATGCGAACATGTCAATTTTATTATCAAACTAAATAATGGATAGCAAGTTACCGGTACGTCATAAATTTGGAATCATAATGAAAATTTGATATTTTATTTCCGTTACATGCAAATAAGAGTAAAATTCCTTTACAACGAACACCAAGGGACCGAATACCCATTTATACAAAGATTTTTTTAAATGGAACTGTTAATGAATAGCACATTTTCATTTTTTTGTTGTACGTTTGGAAAATATATTGATCTCACTGGGAAAGCTACCAATTGTATAGTGACACTGTAGTTGCTAAATACTTGATGAATCTCTCAAACAAGTTGACAATCTCGTCGGCCACGCTAATTTGTACAGATTAAAAAGGACAAAAATACTTTAACCCTTTATAACGAAGTTTTTTTAAGCCTTTACAACGAACACCAAGGGACCGGGAAAATATTTCGTTGCAACGGAATGTTTGTTATAACGGAATACATGCTGTTCTAAGGGCGTTTTAAACCGATCTGAACATTTTTTCGTTATAACGAATGTTTCGTTGTTTTGACATTTGCTTTAACGAGATTTCGCTGAAATTGTATTCCACTGAATTGAGATATTTTAAAGTTCTTTAATTTCAATCAGGGATCTTGAGCAGCACCTTTTTTAAGATGCTTCTCTCCGACTTCTAAATAGTACTTGCTCCGGCTCCGCTCTGTGCTCCGAATAGTTTTTAAAGAAAGTATATTATTCATATATTTTTTCTTGGTTAATTTCTTCTTTTTATGAAGAAAAAAATGTTATTCATATGGGATCATTCATAAATGATTTCACTCTTCGAGGGGGGAGGGGGGTTCGAGAAATTGTGACAAAGTGTGATAAGGGGAGGGGTGACAAGAAGTGAGACATCAGCCTTATACAACATAGCGTGACATGTGACAAAGGGGTGAAAGGGGGGTCCGTTGAAGTGTGACAGTTTGTGACAAAGGGGGGAGGGGGTCAAATATATCGGAAAAATGCGTGACATCATTTATGAACGGTCCCTATGTTATTTATTTATCAATAAATATATAATGTTTTATCTGCAGTGTTGCATAAAACAATTAGGTAACCAGAAAAGAAAAAAAAAACATTTAGATTTTTTTATGAGCGTAATTAAAAAAATAATAAAAAGCGGAGTAGTGGAGCGCAACGAAATTTTTTGCTCCGACTGAACTTCAGTTCAGAACAAAATCCCGTTGCTCCGCGCTCCACCCTCCGCCACTGATCCCTGATTTAAATAGTAATTTGTTTCATATTGTCGCTCATCTACTACACATAAACATAGAATGTCTACCATTGATACCCATTTATACACAAAGATTTTTTTTTAGGGAAACTGTTAATGAATATAACATTCTCATATTTTTGATGTTCTAGTGGAAAATACCTTGATCTCACTGGGAGAGCTATCTATTGAAAAGTGACGTCGTAGTTGCTAAATACTTGATGAATCCCTCAAACAAGTTTGCAATCTAGTCGGCCACGCTAATTTGTACAGATTAAAAAGGACAAAAATTGTTTTAAACCCTTTATAAAGCCGGTGGTAAGTTATACTTATCCGTTCCGGAAGAAAAATGACGTAACTGCAAAAAAGTGTCAAGTGCAAATAATTCCATAGACAATATCAGAAACACATCCCTTACACAGGGGAACATGGACGTAACTATAGAACGACAGTTTGTGTCTTCTATAACAACGAACAATTTTTAGAGAAACAATGACGTAACTGCACTTAGGGGTTGAAATTAGGGTGATTAAACCCTAATCAATGATAAATGAAAGTAAAGTATATATCCTACACAGTTACTCTCAATATACCATTCTTTCCTGTCACTTACACCCTTTTCAATTATACGTTTTATACAACTGTTTTTTTAACTCTCCTGTAAAAGTGAAGTTTTTGCGTTTACGTCACTGTTCTTCCCGAACGGCGATATAACGTTTACAGTGAACTATTTTACCCCCTCTAGTTGACAGAAATTTGTAAAGACTGTGGGATGTATATTTACCACCAAATGCATAGATTTTTAAATGAGTTACAGCGTTAGGGATACCCCTTCCCCTATCCGAAAAGGGAAAAGTGTAAAAATCATGTTGATTTTATTCAATGACATATATGAATTACCTCTTATTGAAACTAATCTAAATCCAAAAAATATTTTAATGTACCACAACAAGAAGAAAAGGGCCTTAAACTAATGTGATTCTTGATTCGTGCTCGAAATAAATACTTAAAGTAAAATACAACTTTTGCATATTCAGAATAATGAAAAAATAAAAATAAAACAATAAATTTCGAAAGACATGCAAAATATTATTACGATTTTTACCCCGTTTTACCCCAACCCTTGGACGAAAAGACTTATATTTTAAAAAATTACTGTGACATAAATGTCATTTTTATTATATACTTTGTATAGAAATCATATTAGGGTTTAAAGTGAGCAAAAATCTTTTAACTTGAACCTATTTTTTGTCATAAAATTTAAATGTTCTGCATCGTGCCCGCTATATTGTGTGATTGATATTGGATGTTACGAAGCTGTACCTGAAAGGAAATAAAAATCTGACATTTTTTTTCAAAACTCAGTCTGAAAGGATTAAAGTTATACAAGGTAAAAATAATTTAAGCTACCTAGTTTAAACTTATGTTTCAGCTCAGCTCGTGCGAATGTCCTTGAAGCTTTGTGTACATGTTGTATAGACTACGCGAAAAGAAAACTACCAGAAGAAAGTACTGGTTAAAATTTTTAATATCAGTTGAGAAAGAAGCACATGAATGAAAAAAAAACAATTTGTTGAGCCTGCATTCCATTTGTGTCAAATATATGGTCAAAACATGCTATAGCGTTTTCAAGAGTTTCTCTATCAAACGCAGCAACTTTGCGATGAGAACTGTAATTGGTAAGAGGCAAAAAGTTCCTCCTCTGTGGTAAAAATGTGAACTATTACTTTCTTTCCCCATGATTCATGTAACGTATATACCAAGTTTCAATGACATACGTCTTTTAGAACGAGATCTACGTAGGCCTAAACAAGGTAACTTTAATTATAACTAAACTTTACAAAATTTATCTTACATTGTCAAGCAAACTTTATTGACAAAGCACTTGAATCTAACTTTAAAATAATGACGCAGGCAGATGCAAGGCAAGGTTCTCCAGGAAGTCATTTTAAAGTAAAGTAATTTTTTGAAAAAAGCAAACAAACAAACAATGGCATTAAAATATACAAAGTAAATTTCGAATATGAACAGGAACTTACCTTCGATGTTGCATTGTGTATCACCTGTTAATATAAACTAAAATTCTACAACAAATAGTTGACATCTTTGCTGACATGTTCCAGCGTAAGTGCAACGGCATCTTCAGTTCCAGATTTATTGCTAATAGCAGTTTATTTCCAACGCCTTAGTTTTTGTCATGATTCACTTTACAACAATGACTTACATATTTCGCGAAAGTTAACTTCAAATGGACTTTAGCGAATAAAAAGTTAGTTTGTTTGTTTGTTTGTTTACGACCATTTCAGGTCACATAAATATTCGAGTTTATTTGCTATTCTCAAGGATATGCCTCAAACTCTCGTTCAATATGACAGATAGAACAAGACAGCACAACAGATTTTAATATACAAAGAAGGAAATACACCCAGGGCAAAGGTGGGAATCGAACCCACGCCTCTTTCTCTCCGCGCAGGGAGGCACCGGAGCCAGTCGATTTGACCGCTCAGACATTGAGGCCCCTAAAAAGTTAGTTTACATCCACTTGCTAGATAACAACTGCTTTCACCCACCCTACAGTTATAGTTAAGAACAAAAGGAACTGTGGTTCCTTTTAAACCAAAGTTCTAAAAGGATGACCTTGAGCCACAATATGTTTAATTTTAACTTTCATTCGCAAGTAATTTCTGAATAAATTGTGGTTTGGGTGTTTATTACTGCTTACATACGATTTCGTTGAATGGCACAGTTTGATTTATTAAAAACTAACTTTGCGAAACATGTAATTAAAATACTTTGAATTATTTTAATTTTACTGCAATTTTTAGTTTGAGATCTAAACCATGTTGTTAGGGAATTCCTATATAATTGACAACGTGTTTTAATTTATGTTAGTGTTTGATGTTAGCTTTCGTTGTAAGTCAAGGTGCCTAGCTCGCTGGCCTCAGCAAAAACTAGAGCGCAAGCTTACAAGAAGAAGAAGAAGACGTTTTCGTTGTTCATCAGTGTTTTCGAAGCCAGTTATGACTTTTGGTCTGGGGCCTCAGTGGCTGAGCGGTCAAATCGACTGGCTCCGGTACCTCCCTGCGCGGAGAGAAAGAGGCGTGGGTTCGATTCCCACCTTGCCCTGGGTGTATTTCCTTCTTTGTATATTAAAATCTGTTGTGCTGTCTTGTTCTATCTGTCACATTAGACGAGAGTTTGAGGCATATCCTTGAGAATAGCAAATAAACTCGAATATTTATGTGACCTGAAATGGTCGTAAACAAACAAACAAACAGACTTTTGGTCTGTTGATTTTTAGGAACATGTAAGTTGGATTTCTTTTGTTCGTTTATTTATTTTTAAACTTATACATGTTTTACAATTAAATATGCTGTCATAGCGTAAAGCTAGAGTGCGTGATAGGTTGAATTGATGAAATAGGAAGGATTTGTTGAATTAAGGTCTATGTTGAAACTTCAGTGGTTGGGGTGATACCGAAAGTGTAAAAACTGTTCATTTTAACAAATTTTGTCGTGTGTTATAAAGAAAATAGTACCTGACAGACTTAAACACACGGAACTCAACCGTGTTTTTCTACAGACATCGAAATGTGTTGACGGGAATGGTGCATGATCCAGATTTCGGTAATCAGGACAATTTTAATCAGCACTACCTCTAATATGAGCATCGAGAAAGTGCGGTAAATTCAAGCTTAAGTGGCATCCGACATTGTTGGGTGTAAAGCGTGTGAAATTAACTTGTGTTGACTGTGTTTTGTTAGTTATTTTTAACGTCTGCGAGTTTGGGGTTATATATAAATGATGTCACGCGGCAAAGGCTTCGAGAACGTGTGGCAGTTTGGGACAAAGGGAGGGGTAACAAGAAGTGTGACATTACGCATTTTGGTTTCTCTAAAAACATTTAAAATCAGCAAATTAAATTTATTTTTAAAGTTTTTTTTTATTTTTATAATTTTATTTTAAAGTTTCATTGATCCTTTTGTATCGTAAACACCGATGATGATTAAGGTTTAAATTTTCTTTTTGTTAAAAGCTTAAAAGGGAATTTTCCTGGGATTTTACACTTTTAAGATAGAGTCGCGTGGGTCAATTTTCCAGAATTCGTAAAATGAATATAATTTACTGTTCTATACTAATTATCTTTTGTGTTGCAAACCTTAATCTCATTTCATACAAATTGAATACACATGTAATCATTATTATTGTTATGCTCAGAAATATCCTTAAAAGTTCAAAAGTAAAATTAGAAACGTGTTTCATGACACAGTGCTTTGTTTCTGAATTGCAAGTACATATGCTTAAGTAATATAGCGTGATAATTTTTGATGAATATTGAAATTATTCGTCAGATATTAATTCGGATGTTTAGCAATGAATTGGCAGAACAAAGGACTGACAAATGTTATGATACTGTGCATGTAATTGTTGAAGATTTTTCGAAATAGGGCTCTTTCACAGCCATAAAACCAGCGACAGGTTGATTTTTTTTGTTCCGCTTGTCTTGGTAGCAGACCCGCTCTCATCGAACACGATAAGAATCCCTTCAAAATCGTTCGCACAAGCAATGGTTTTTTGCGATGAAAAACGAACGTTCCAGTTGTTCATCTAAACAATGTATGCGATACGGATATGAGAATTTGATCATTAAAGCTGCATACCTTTGTTCGAAAGTAAGACTGAAAAATGATTCTATGGGCATTGATACCTGTCATTCAACTTTTTTGTTTTGTAAAATGTCCTTCTTAATGTTCGGCTCTGGCAAGTTGATACCTGTTGTTCTTGAGAGTGTTTATTTCTTGGGGAGTTCTGAAAATTGAAAGTTTTATAAGCGCTGAGATAAGTTTGGTTACTATCACAAGACAACTTCCCAAATAATTTTTTCAACTGATTTCCCCAAGACAAAAATAAACACTCTCAAATTTGACCACAACTTACTGAAGCCAAACATTTTTGATTAAGTTGTATGTAGTCGAACTGGTTTAAAATATATTAGTAGTGAAACTGGTTTGTGAGGGGGTTTTGAAATGTTTTACGTGCAAAGTAAATTGGAAAACTGTTGAATTGAGTGGTGAATTGTAGATATGGGAGTTGTTTACTGTTTTATATTTTGCAAACGTTTTAGTTAGACATCATTCATAAATAACGTCACGCTTCGAGGGGGGTTTGGAAAATTATGACAAGGGAAGGGAGGGGGTAACAAGAAGTGTGACACCATGCTTGTGCAATATAGCGTGACATATGATAAAGGGGAATAAGCGGGTCCTTTGAGGTGTGACATTTTGTGACAAAGGGGGGTTGGGGTCACATATAGATGAGAAAAAAACGTGACATCATTTATGAACGGTCTCTTACTGTATTTTAAAAATTGGGAATGTGGAGCGAATTAGCTCTTTAATTCCCTTAGAAGTGAATGACTCTTAGAATCCCATGCAATCGATCAATTAACATCAAATTTTAACTTTTTTTCAATTTTGAATTCATTTTTCCTTTGTTCAATTCATCAAAATATGTAGAAGAAATTATATTATTCGCGAAAATTTTCGATTTTCAAATCTTAACGCATATGCATGCTCTCTGAATTCATTTTGACCATTTTTTTTTTTTTTTGGAAAATGCGTGTATGTGGTGTATGCAAGTTCACCTCAATTGGAATAAGCGCTGGTTCTGTTTCAGCGCCTATCGTTTTAAAGGGGAAAGCGGCAACTCTTAATAAGATACATATAAGGGACTGTCCACAAATGATGTAACACTTTTGTCTCATATATTTCACCCCCTCCCCCCTTTGTCACAAAATGTCACACTTCAACAGAGCCCCCTACCCCCTTTTGTCATATGTCACGCTATGTTGCATAAGTATGATGTCACATTTCTTGTTACCCCTCCCCTTGTCACACTTTGTCACAGTTTCACGAACTCCCTCCCCCCTCGAAGCGTGACGTCATTTATGAATGATCCCTAATGATATAGAAGGGGGAGGTTCATAATGGCCAAAACATGCTAGTTGCTGCAATGAAGATCAACGTAATAAAAACAACTATCGCAAAAATATTGAAAATAATATTAATAACATTAAATAAGTAAAATTAAAGGAATTTCACTTTGTGCTTCTGTTTTTCTCTTTTATTTTCTCTAATGGATCATTCATAAATGATGTCACGCTTCGAGGGGGGGGGGGGGGTGTTCGTGAAATTGTGACGAAGTGTGACAAGGGGAGGGGTAACAAGAAGTGTGACATCCCTGCTTATGCAACATAGAGTGACATGTGAAAAAGGGGGGGAGGGGGTCCATTGAAGTGTGACATTTTGTGACAAAGGGGGAAGGGGTCAAATATGTGGGAAAAAAGCGTGACATCACTTTTTGAACGGTCCCTACCTAGTAATATTTACTTCGCGTTTTGTTGTGTTCATTCAAATGAGCTATTGAATTCATTTTTTATTAATCATTTAAAATGACAGATTCAATTGAAATCGTTCGTGCGTTTCATTTTTTCGTTTCAAATCAATTGTTTAATGATTCATCGCTTTATATTATTCAGGTGTTCCATCATTTTGTTCAGTTTACTTGTCACTGTTCATCTATTCCAATTCTTCAACTCAATCCAAAATTTTTTTTTGCTTTTCATTTATACTACCCAGCGCGTTTCAAATATGTTTAGTTCATTTTAAATGAACTTACCCAGTTTCATAATGCACCTTTTACTTTTTGCGCCAGCAAATTAGCAGGCTGTGTTTGTCAAGAGAAAGCACAAATCTTCCAGAGAGAAAAACAAATTTTTCTTCAGGAAAGAAAAAAAAAAACCTGCTTTTTGTTACCACACCCAAACCGCGGAAATCTACTTCCAGATCAACCGAATCCAGAAAAACAACCCTCATCGTATCTGAGAATAAAACCCTAATCTAGCCATCTTATCCATAAACGTTTCGAAATACGGAAGTACAGCAAGAAATCCTCCTTCTTCGCTAGATGCGGCTCGTCCTTTTGCGAGAAAAGGCTGGAAATTAATAGCTGAAAAATAACGTCTGAATGCGTGGGAGGGAAATATGAATGACGTGTAATATGATTCTCCCTGTGCTGGGGATTTTCTGTAACGTTGTCAGTTGCCATTATCGCAGTTGTAATTCTAAATGGAAGGAACTTATCCGCCATCGTGAAATGATGCGTCTATTCTCGTGATCATTCTTTTTTTTTTTATTATTCCTCTTGGGAATTTTATGGCAGTTTTAAGCGAAAAATTCGCTTTTTTTCGCTCTGTTCTAGCACGAATTTGACATTTTTGAGTGGGTTTCGTGATTTTTTTTATATCTCTAATTGGAGGAATAAAAATGCAGATTGTGGTACATTTCTGGAAGTCGGGTTACTGTAAGCAACATGTGTATTAGAACAATGATGACTCGTCATCATTGTTCATCGATCCTCTCTGTACATGCTCGCATTTTAACAAGTCACTAACCTTTCCGAGAAATTTCTAGGGCATAAAAATAATAATTATACCAATAGTTAAAAAAAGCCATGGGTTAAGATATTTGAAAAATTTTTGAAAGAAAAGAAAACTTCTCAGATATGTTTTTAAATAAAGTTTTTACGCGAATATTTACTTTATTAATTTTCATGGTACCTTTTATTTTCAACTACTTTTTATTTTCAAAATTTGAAACAAATGAACCTTGAATGCAATATACTTTGACTTTGCAGCGAAACACTCTCTATCACTTAATCATTCTGAAAAACTCAAAGAAATGGACAGGGAATTAAATTTACTTAACATTTCATAACATACCTCCTCCATGCGATTAATATTTCAAAAATTCATATATTCAAACCCTGGATGGAAAAAATGTCAATAAATAAACAAACAAATAAATAAGTTAATAAAAATGGAAGAATAACAAATAAATAAAAAATAATAAAAATAAAATTAAAGAATAATAAGTAAATAAATAATAAAATAAAATAAATAAATAAATAATAAAAATTAAATAATGAAAATAAAATAAATCATTCAGGGGTGTTTCTAGCATGGGTGTCTCCCGCGATGGTGATACCACCCCCCCCCCCCCGAAAAAAAAGTTGCAGTTTTGTAGTTTATATATCAGAGATCTGGAGCAGCCTCGTTTTTAAGTAGCTTCGATCCGACTTGTAAATACTTTTCTCCATCAGAATCCTACCTGTTAACCGAGGCCTTAGGATTGTTTTCGCTGCAGCTCTTCTCCGTCCTCCGAATACTTTTAATAGATTATTTATTTTTTGTCTCAAATTTATTTTTACTCCGGTGACAGTTTCAGTGAGCTGCATTTATTTGCAATCGTGATACTCTGAAATAGCATCAGTAAAATTGTATAAATCAATACTACAGGTGTTTTTCAAAACGTCTTTATATGATTTTGGGTGTCACTCCCCTAAGGGTGTCACCTGAAGCGGTCAGCCCCTTCCACCCCCTCCCCCGTGGTTATATTACTGAAATAATAAATAAAAATAAGATAAATGAATAAATATAATAATTTAAACTAGTATCTATTTTTATGGATTTTTTCGTTCGGCAATAAAACGGAAGAAAAATCCTGAAGAGAAAAAAATTGTTGCCTTCAATATTAGTTGGCTAAAAATACTTGCCTTTGTAATGTCTTTCTTTCTTCAATTATTTTTATACCTATTCAGATTTGAAATTTTATATTGGGGTAAATGTTTTTTTTTTATTGTAATTCAATAGTATAATTTGTTTTTCCTACTTTTTCAAACTCATTTTTTAAGAAAAGATATGCTTGGATTTACACTTCTGTTAAAAAAGGGAACATTAAGAGTTGGAAGTTGCTAAAACATTCTGCCCAGCAGTTTGAGGAAATGAGTATGATAGCGTATTTATTTATATTTTCTTAACTTGTTTTCTTTTTACATAAGACTTATTTGACTTTAAAAAATTGTTTTACCCTTTGAAAAGGCGTTTTTGAAATATTTTCGAGCCTAAGAAAGTCGATAGCGACATCCTTGTTCACACACATGAAAGTAGGCTCGTTTACTTCTGAAAGAATTTTTTTATGCTGTGAAATAATGCATTGTTTTATTCTCTATTCGAAAACATCAATTTTAAAGCATTTAAACAATTTAATACTAAAACATATTTTCCATTACAAGCTAAAATACATTTTTTAAACTTTTTTTTAAAGTACAGCCAAAGCGTGACAATGGCTTATTATTATTGGTGCTTTGTTAAAGTTGCCTATTTTTTATGCATCAAAAGGAAAACTTTTAATTCAAGTACGTGAGTCGAAAAACGAATTGGCCTTACATCAAAGAAGAACAAGGGGGAAAAAATCATTAATACTTCTTAAAAGTTTCTGCTAAGTCGAGACCCAGTTATGCATGCACGTATAATAAATATTCAACACGCATTAATTAATTCAATCAAGTAATCGCTAAATCAGTCAACAAATTTGGCAACATTTTGCCAAATAAAAGGAGTAAGAAGGAATATCAACATAACAGCCAAAAGGGAACATTTCGTCCATGAATATTTCCTTTCGCATTCCACGTTGAGATTCAATGGTTCGAAATCAATAACTGGGAACATTACACGAGACCGCTTCTCTCTCTCTCTCTCGTGAATGGTACCTTTCTATGGATCCACTTCCATCCGTCTTTTGAATGGCATGAATTATTCATGATATGTGCCTTCATTTTAAAATTCTTTATTATCGAAAAGGGAAAGGTGCATTTAAATTAATGTTAAAGAATGAAAAATCACTTGTTTGAGTAAGAATATTACATAAATAATGCATTATGTTTGTGTTTGTGTGTGTATATATATATATATATATACATGGATAAGTGCAACAGTATTGTATATGTATATAGCAACATGTACAAAAATATAAATATAATTTTGTAGTTAATGTAAATAATTAATTGAACAGCTGAAAAGCAATTAACTCACTAACCCAATTTTTAATTTCTTAAAATCAGAGATAAATTATTGGTTGAAATAGTGATAAATGAGGAAGCGTAGAAAAAAGAAAACATCTCTCTATCTCTTTCTCTCTTTTTTTTGGCATTTCTTTGCAATCGTGATACGCTGAAATAGCATCAGTAAAATTGTATAAATCAAGTACTATATGGTTTTTTCAAAACGTTTTTATATCGTTTTGGGTGTCACGCCCCTAAAGTTGTCACCTGAAGCAGACAACCCCCTCCGCACCATCCCCCGTGGTTATATTACTGAATAAATAAATCAAAATAAGATAAATGAATAAATATAATAATTTAAATTATTATTTATTTTTTATAAAAAAAATTTTATAAAAAAACCCTAGACATTTTTAAAACGGTAGGCAAAAGAGTTCGTAGGTTTTCTAAAAGTAAATTACTTTATGAAAATACGTATCTCTGAAAGTGTCTAAGCTCAAAGACAAAAGAAAAATATTCAAATATAGCAGTGTTTCCCAAAGTGTGGTACGCGCCCCTCCAGGGGTACGCAAAGAGTGACCTGGGGATACTTGCTGCATCGGACTGAAACCTCGTTTCACAAAATTTCCCTTTCCTCTTACAGGTGTTCCACATAATATATACCTATGCCTCTTAGGCCAAAACTTTAAAATATCAACGTTCGGTTTTTCAAAAGCAGAAGGCTTCGGTTTCGGTGTTATATTTTTAACATGGTTTTCCGCGGCTTAGAAGCAAAAATGCAAATCTCAGTAAACGTGCAAGACAAAGTGAAAAAACTGAAATCAGGAGCAACTAGAATAGCAAAAACAACAAGTTGTAAATCGGCGGTGGTAGGGGGGGGGGGGGAGAATCCAGTACAGATATGGTTTCTTATTTTCCTTCTTTGACGTAGGGTGCTTATACTGCATTCAGGGAGAAGAGATCGAAGAGGCAAACAAAGCAGCGTGATACTTGGCAATACTGTTGCTTACTTGGCTCTGGGAAGACTGGAAACAGCGCCAATCAGACAAGGAAAATGTTCATGGCCGGTTTTTCCGGTTTCCCCGGAATCGCTAATTCAGCAAGAAAATCATATAAGTGGCAAATGTTGGCGACAAAACAACAACCATCTGTATTTATTTCTGCTATCACTTGTTCCTCAATACAGTACAGTATCACGAAAATTGTACAAGCGGTACAAAGATTTCGAAAGCTTGGGAAACACTGAAATATAGCATAAAATAATAATCGTAGCTTACCAGCTTACCTTTTCTACCTGAACATCGTGTAGTATCATAAAATTAACGCAACGCTACTTCTGAGTGCTATGTGAATGTCCGTCCACTTGTCCTTCCAAGTTTAAAGGAAGTCTATAAGGAATTGTTTACCTCCCAAAAAATTATTTGAGCCCTAATTATAGAAATTATAGCCATTTAAGAACCATTCCATTTTTGGAACGGAAGGAACAAATAGGTTATATTTCGTTGACATTTCAAGAATAAGATTGAAATTAGTAAATTTAAAATAACCCTAAGTGAATAAACCCTAGTGAAATACAAATCGTAAAACAAGCTCTTAAAAATAGCTGTTTCATTTGTTTTTGTTTTCGTGTTATTGAACTTCAATGTGTATCTGTAGAATCTTTATAGAATCTATAGAATATCTCCCCGTTGTCATTTTTCGACATTCATATTCGATTTCAGTTTTGCGTGTATTAAGTAAATTCTATATACCCTAATCTAATATTCTTCAAACTCTCTGTGTATAATCTTTTTTTCTTGCTTTGCCTTAAACTCAAGTCCAAAAAACTACCTATGTGTAACCACACCTCAGGACGACTAATATATCGATCTCGTAAAAGTCATTAAGTTCATAAAATAAAATTTAATGGACAAGTGAATTAGAATTTGTAATTTAATAATTTCATGAACAGTATGTACCAATTATACAATTTAAAAATGCACCAGTAAACCTACTGTAGGAGTTAGGAATCTAAAACGATTTTCACTATTTTTCGTAATACTTTAAAAATTTAAATTGGCAACATATCCAATCGGGAGTTTTGAGCTTAGTGAGTTTTACCTGAAGGAAGATGATATTTTACTGAGATTGTATCAGAGATTAATTTTTTTACGGAATAAAAATTTCACAAACGAACTTAAATACTTTTTTGAATAATAAAGAAAATAGAAGTTGCGATTTACCAGACAAAACTGGGATATCCGCTCTAATCTTTGTGCAGCTTAACTTTTTGTTATTGTAAACTTGCCAATGCTACTTATCTCTGCTTGAACCGAACAAGTTTTGCTGTAAAAGATATGAAATAAAACTTTTCACTCTGGGAAATTTGATTGCTCCACAGAGTAGAAGTCTTCTTTAAAAAAACACACACACACATTTGAAGGAGCTTTATTGCAATTATAGTTCAATCAGATACGAAGATAACCTTTAAAACTAAGAAACTTAACTTATAAATATTGTATTTGGTGCAATAAAATACTTTGTTATTTTTCAATACAACAAATATTTAAAACAACAAAGGCAAGTAATTCTCATACCATAAAAAAAGAAAATATTTTTTTTTTTTTAAACACCATTCGATTTCCGAGTACACGGGGGAAATAAATTTGGAGAAGATTAAACAAGGTGCAATTATTGCTACAGTTTTTAATTACAAAACTAAAACCTTCATTTCAAAATTAATGGGAAATAATATTTAAAAAGTACGCACACCGTGTTTCAGTCTTTGATGAGACTTAATTTTCTTCCAATTACTGGAATCGAGGAGTTTCTTTGGCATTTTGAAGTTAATGACTAATTTTTCAAGAAGCTGAATAATTATCGGATAATTAGTGTTCAGCAGTCCATATAAAGTAACACTGTTTCAATAGGGAGTCGTTCATTAACAACACTGTTGCTTAATGATCCTAACTTCTTTATTTATTTATGATTCTTCGGTTTTGTAAAATGTTGTTGTAAAAATAACTTTTAAAACTTGCAATGTATTGAGTTAAATGAATAATATATTGTGAAAGTAAGAAAAAAGAACGGATTAGAAATGCGCGGTAGAAGGCCGTAAGAACAAATGGAGATGCTTTCTTCGAACTTAGGTGTTCTACCATCAACCAAAGCATGCTGCCTGGCACAGTGCCAAGAAGAACCCATTCATGTTAAAGGGAGGAACTGCTGGTATAAAGAATGTGCCTTTTTTCTTCTCGTTCTAGTTCCTTTAACATACTTGATTTCTTCCAAACTGATGCTATATGCCAGTTAATAAATTTAGTTGCTTTCATCAAACGTAGAAGCTAACATTCTGATTCGCGTACTAAATAAATGCACCTGCAAAACAAACTTCCCAAAAACTCGAATGGATTCGTTCTTTTCTGCCATGCGCAGACGCGTCCAACAATCAAAATTCCGTGCTCGAACTGTATATTGGTATATTGGAGGAGTTTAGTAAAGTGTGGTATGAATACCATAGTACACTGAGAGAAATCTGACGAGTTTCTGCGGTAGAAATTTTAGAAAATGAAATAATGTTTTCTATTTTTAATTGTCGTAACAAATATTAATAAAATAATTTTTGGAAAAAAAATAGAACCGACTTCAAATTAAAATTGCGCTAAAAAGTGAAAAATAGATTAATTCTTTAAACAACATTGATGTGACTTTTAAACATAGTTTTAGAAGTCGGTGCAAAATTAGGATAGATAAAACCCTTTGTAATAAGCAGTCAATTACAAAAATAAATGGCCCAGAATTAGCAACAGTTCCAGTATGAAGTAGCACATGGTGTAATGGTAATTAGGCTCATAATTTTGCACCGACTTCTAAAACTATGTTTAAAAGTCACATCAATGTTGTTTAAAGAATTAATTTATTTTTCACTTTTTAGCGCAATTTTAATTTGAAGTCGGTTTTTTTTTCCAAAAATTTATTTTATTTCATTCTTTTTAGTGTAAATACATTTTTTATATAAATACTCTATTTTTAAAAAATCCATATCAAAGGGCAAACCTTCTTTGAATGAATGACACTAAAAACTAATCATTTGTATGAAAAATTCCGTTTTGAAGTCGATTTTAGCAAACAAACTGGTTAGATTTAATTTTAGCCTCAGAGAAGCTTTCAGTCAAAATCTTACTGTAATTGCATTTATTATTATAGCACAATGGCAATAAAAACTTTTTCAACAATGAGTTTAAATTTATTAATAGTTTTTCCAACAAAGAAAAATCAAGTCAAGCCTTTCCAATTAAAATAAAAAATACTTCATTTTCACCCGTAAATTTTTCCTAAAAAACAAATGTAGTCAAATGGATGTGAAATATTTGAGATAGACGGCCCTCTATCTATTAAAGAAAAAGTCCTCAAAATCGGTTCATTTAGTCAAAAGTTATGGAAGAAAAACTAAAGAAATGACCCTATTTCTGCCCATAATTTTTTTTTCTAATTATCGAATATGGTCAAACGAAGGTACGGGACCTATGAGAAACCACCCTCGATCGATTAAATGAAAAATCATGAAAATCGGTTCATCCGGTGAGAAGTTATGAGTGGACAAACAAACACAAAAAAAAAAAACGACATACATACAATATGAATGTATAACCTCCTTCCTTTGTGAAGTCGGTTAAAAATTTAATTAAAATACTCTCATTCGAATTTTTGATAGGGATGTAGTTCGTTACCTTTCTCTGGTAATGATTGGGTTTTGTGTCGCATTTCATACAATATTCAATGCTCGCTGAGAGTCAAGTATGATGAGAATCAAGATGGCATTGAAATAAAAAAATTTAAACGTCATAATTTTCTCCCTTTAGAGCAATTTTTCCCAGACATAGGTAAAAATGCCCCTCCTCAACAAAATCCTTGCTTCCACGAGTATGAACAACAAATAACTGAAACAGTAACTAAACTTTTATTGAATAAGATTTCAAATGAAAATTTAGGACTCTTTAATTCCTCTTACACATGTTTTTGGAAGTTGTCCTCAATGGCTGTTTTGATTTAACTCATACCCACGTAGAAATGCACAGTTCTAACAGTTGTTGTCTCTTTGGAAAGTCACTGCTGTACTCTCTTAAAAATAGAATCCTCATTTTCGACGATTCTTTAATCGTCAAGAAAATTTCGTCATTTATAACGATTCTTTCCTCACACGATCACGTGACTTTAAAAAGTTTCTATACAAATTTCGCCAATTCGACGAAAGGTTTACTCCGAGCATTTTTCACGAAGCCATTTCGTCAAATACGACGCAAGTTTCGCGAGATTTGATCATGCGTTTCTGAGAGTGTAGAACATCCAATAATTTCTCAGCTAAAGTCTACAGAAATTACTTATTTTCAAAACACCGAAGCGGGTAATTACTGTTATATTCCAAACGGAAAATAAATTTTATAAAATAGTACGACTTATACATTTACTTCCCATTTATCTACTTAGTCATCTTAAAGAAAATGAAACAAGCGAGTATTTAATTGATATTTTCAAACACTGATTATACGCATTGTCATGCGACACAAAGTCAGTAATGGGCTTCACTTTCATATCATTAGTAAGCGCCAAGTAGAATAAGATATTCATCATTCATTAAGGTTATGATGCTGTCGGCGATTATTTTCCAAAGAATCAAATGCAATATTATAACGCTATCTCTTTGTTTGCAACATCTCATTTAGTTTCTGTTTCACCAGTTCATTTTGTCGCTTTTATTGAATGTCTTATTATAAATGACAATACATCTCTGTCGTCGTAATTAATGAAGCCATCACGAAATTAAATATTCTTCTCGTCAATTAATAATTATTTAATTGATTATTTTCGTGCATTGTTTTTTCTAACATTATTCAAATCTCATTTATGAAATGCAGTAATTAAGTATTGTTAATGCACATAATCTTTCCACAATTTTTCTGTTTTAATTATGTTTGGAAATAATAGTTTATTCATCTAGGACCAGCGTGCAAATAACAATGCTATGACTTCTTATTAGAGCCTAATTAACATAGCAGACAAATGTATAAATTGCACGGCGCTCTCAATACAGATGCTCCGCAAAATAATTTTGAAAACAATTTGATGAAGAAACGATTCAATTAAATAAGTGAGAGGACTCTAACTGTGGTCTATCCTAGGGCCCTAACTCTTTTTATCGGCGTTGCCAACTACAATAATAATATTGAAAAAACTTATCCGACCCCCACACATGTTAAACAGCAATTTGATCGCAGAAAACTAACAATTAAGCTGAAATTTAAATTCACGGGCTTGTGTTTAGAACAATGAATTATTGGAATTGGTTCTCTCCAAAATCTTCATTTAACAATAACTTAAGCTTGCAGGTTTAATTTAACCATTCTTAGAAGAAATAGGATTCTGGGCCTAATTCTTCTAAGGATGATTAAATTATGATATATTTTGATAATAATTATAATCTGAGGATATTAAATTATGATGATAATTATAACTCATGTTTTATTTATTGTAGAGTTTTCTAACAAATTCTGTCTGAAACCACATTTTATCCGCTTCAAAACGGTAGAAATTTTAGAAAATGACATTACGTTTTCTATTTTTTCTTGTCGTAACAAATATTGAAAATTTAATGAAAAAACTCTCATTCGAATTTTCGAAAGGGATTTAGTTCATTACCTTTCTCTGGGAATGATTGAGTTTTGTGTCGCATTGTATACAAATCTGTCAATTAGTGTAGCATGATACAGTGAACATGAAACAAACATACAAATATACGCAAGAACAGACACATTAACGAGCTTTTATACATATATAAAGATAGGGAGTATGTTGGATAGCCAAACCAATTAATGCTTATTAGCTAGTAATGAACAAGTACAGTTGGAGGACACTAAAGATGTAAACTGAAATCATTTGACAAATCAATATATAAATGAGTAATCGTACCGATATGAACTTGCAGGTATTACAAGGTCCCTACAAATAACAAAAGTAATGAAAAAGTCACGAATTTGGAAATCGGTCTAGAATGTAAAAGTAGGAAAAAAGTCCCGAAAATTACGAATAGGTCACGAAAAGTTTCCTTCCAACGAGACCACTTCCCCCAGAACATATTGGATATCCGCTATCCGACAGGTTTTTAAGTATCTGGAATCCGGTCAGGATTCCAGATTTTTAAAAGCCTTCCAATCAAATTTGACATGCCGGATAACCGGACATTGTACGAAATACCGGTTATCCGGCATGTCAAATCTGATTTTTAAAATTTAATTAATTAAAATGTTTTGAAAATATATGAAAATTAGGAACTTGCTACGCATTTGGAAGCTGTGAGATGTATAAAAAGGTGGAAAGAGTTTACAAGTTTCAAACATCGGGTATCCGGTACGTATATTTCATACAGGGAATAGCCGATATCCGTCCGAATCAATATCCCATGCATCATAGAACAATCCCGAAAATGTCACAAAAAAGACAAGAAATGTCCCTTTTAACTTTCTGACTGATTATCCCGCGATTTCCACGTGTAACATAAAAAAAAAAAATTGCGAAAATTGCTCATCCCGTGATTCCCACGGTCATAGGCTTTTTAAATATATTTAAAATATTATCCCGCTGTTTCACCGTTAAAACGTCAGTAATGCAATTTCTCAAGTATTTGGACACTAATTAAGGTTTTATTCCAGAGATGGCTTTAGTTGCATAAAGTAGACCAATTCTCAGCGAATCGAATTCGCTAAAAAAAATTAGCAGTTGGAGGGTTAGAACTCTGTTGACACCTTGTGTTAAGATAGATATGGAATTACCAAGTTGTAACTAAATTCAAAGTATGTACGTAACTAAATGCAAACAAACCTATAAGTGAAGACGGAAATAGTAAGAAAATGTTTGTAATTTTGAATCAAAATCTTCTGCTTTGTACGGGATTGATGCTTAGTGACCCCAGTTCATATTCAGCGTTGCTCCTAGACCAAGAAAATCATAGCTTGGAGTAGTTCTAGTAACGATTAGAAAAAGGAAATCTTATCTCTTAACTGCAACAATTATCTTTCGTTTCTAACAGATCTAAGCTTTCATACCCATATGATTTTTCTAAGAGTGGGGTACAATAATAAAAATAATAACAGGGAATCATACTTTACCCTCCCCGAATGACTCAAGTTTATTATGTAGCAAAAATGCAATGAAAGGAATGGAGCAATTGTAGTTTCAACGAATGATGCTCGGGACGGACCTATCACAACAATAAACACGTTTACGGATGTGTTAGGGCTTTATGAAGAAACTAAAGATTGTTAGGAAGGATAAAGGGAGAAACATTTAGCGTGAAACATGATGGAACATAGTATTTGAGTTTTCTTTTTAAGGCTTGAACTTTTTGCTCGAAGTTTTTTAATGTACAGGGTTTGACAAATTATTGTGGATAGTCACACTTTCATAATTTGACTCAATAATACGAGGATTAAACTACGTAAGGCTACATTTTTCATGAAAATTAATATTTTAAATGTAAATACTTCTTAATTTTACATCATATTCATAGTTATAAACTACTATTCCTTAGTAACATCTACATGTGTAATAATTTGTGTTTTAGCCAATTTTTTAATAGAATTGTACGGTTTGTCTTTTTCATATAATCGGGTAAATGTGCGCGGCTGACGTTGGTATTCCTAATATAAGGCATGATAATAAATTGTGGTAGATATTTGTATATTGTTCTCCTAATAGTCATGCCTAGTCCCCTGGATGGGTCCATTTGAAAAATTACATTTGTGATTTTTGTTAATAAATTCGTTCTATTAAAATATTCATCAATGTGTTTTATGGTATATTAAATGCATGTTAATAATACCATATCTAATCAGTGGTGAAACCAGAGTTTTATTCTATATGGAGGGGGTGTGTTGGTTGCCGGCCCTTAAATGTGTGTGTATATCTATCTATATATCTATCTATCTAAATATATATATATGCACACACAGTAGCGTTCCTATCGATACCCGGTGCGGTAATTTGTGGTGTCCGAAGGAAAAGTACCAAATAACAAACAAACAAATAACAAACATAACCAAAGAAAAAACAGGGTGGTAGTGAGCCTTTAGGCAGAACTACTATGTGCTTATTGATAGATTTAATATATTTAAGATGAAATAAAATATAATGGGGGAACATAAGAGGGTCATTCTTTAACTAAGAAGCGATTGCGCATCGTGTTTGCCCATCCAGTCAGGTGACGTCAGTTCAAGATCTGCAACTCTTGGCCGGTCCCCCAGTACACCGCGATTACGTTTCACGTCTCTGCTAGTGCTGGTTGTGGGGTTATACTGCATAGTTTGTCATCATGTCTATCAGTAATCCCGCCGATTGTGAAATGCGTGCTGTTATTCGGTTTTTGAATGCAAAAAAAACGTTCGTTCTGCTGAAATTCAAGAACAAAAACGCAACCGGACAGTTGTCACTGGAAAATACTGAATCATCCGCCTTACAGCCTAGACTTGGTACCATCAGACTTTCATCTCTTTCCAAAACTTAAGGCATTTCTCAGTGGGAAGCGTTTGGAAAAGGGTGACATGCTTAAAGAAACAGCTACGAACTGGTTTAAAATCAGGCGGCGAGTTCTTTGACGAAGGGATCCAAAAGCCGGTACCCCGCTTGACAAATGCTTGAGTGTTGATGGCGACTATGTTGAAAAGTGAAAAAATGTTCATATTTTAGTTTTTGATATAATTTGTGTTTTTAAATAAAGTTTTTTTACTCCATTACAAAACGGTTCTTACTTAAAAAATGAGCCTCGTACACAATTGCAGTACCATAGACTTTTCATATACTTTTAAATCCTATTTGGGTGCTTGGATGATACCCGGGGCAGACCGCCCCCGGGTTCATCCTGAGAGACGTTACCCGCGACTTCGTTCGCGTGGATATTTTTGTTATGTGTGAGAACTGACGGCCTCATCAAAATGTGGTCAATGTGGGTGAATATTATAAAAGGCGGCCTTTTGGGCGTTGCTTTTCTGGGCGGCAGAAATCCTACACAGAATTAAACTGCGTTGAGGCGTCGCGTCGATGGCTTAACCCCTTAACGCATTTGCCCGTGTCTGACACGGGCGAAAGGTATCTGCAAATTTGCACAGGCCCGTGCCTCACACTGGTGATCTTGTATCTCGCGTTATCTTATTTCTAATGCCCGTCTGAGATCTAGATGATAACCTAGCCTTTTCCCGGGATAAAAAGTAGCCTAAGTGCTATTCTAGAGTATTACCTATGTCTGCCAAATTTCATCTAGATACGTTCAGCCGTTCTGGCAGGATTGAGCAATAAACATACATCCAAACTTTCGCATTTATAACAGTAGTAAGAAAATAAATAAATAAATAAATATATATATATATTTATATACAGGGTGCGTCACCATTATTTCCTTTTTTGAAATGTGCGACTTTCAGGCTATAAATGTTGTTGCGGGGTGGGAGTTGTCTCAGTCCAGAAGGATGGTTCTAAAGTTTTGTTCCCACCTTGGTCAGTCGCCATTCGGCATTTTAATCTCGGAGGAGCGTACGTTTTCTATCGAGGTCTACTTTTCGAATGAACACTCAGTGATTTGAAGTGGCTAGCAGCTTCCCGGATTTGAGCCCCTTGTGATTTTTCTTCATGTTTTTTTTTTTTTTTTTTTTTAAATATCGAATTTATGTCAATCGTTCAATGACCCTACAACACCTGAAGGCCAGCATCCAGGCTGATATTGCTAATATACCCACTGCTATATTGGTAGGATCGTGACAAACGCTATAATTCGGCTTTCAATGCACGGGGATTAGGGGGCGTCACCTACCTGGTTTGATTTTCAAAACTGTGTAAAACATAACTTCAGGCATGTACCTACACTATAAAAAAAATTTAAAGTTTATAAGATTCATAAAATGGGCTTCATTGAGTTTTGAAAAAAGGAAGTTATGCTACCGCACCCTGTATATATATCTGAGAGACAAAGGAATTTTTTGCCGGGGTTGTACCAGGATTTCTGAATAATGATACAAAATATAGCGGATGCATATCGCACTAGCGGAATGATTGCTCTCATTTATAATGTTTTTTAAGTTTAAACAGGTTCCCAATATAATTTAAATATTCTAGATAAATCTAGATAATAAGACATTTATTTTCAAACACTATAATTAGCAAAAACTGTCCATCAGAAAAGTTACGTAAATCAAATTATCCAATATTATAAAAGCCAGAATTAAAAAAAGAGAAAAGGATAACTTGCAAAACAGAAAACTATAAACAATTACAAATTCATTCTGGGAGGAGGGGGAGCGAAACGTATTGTCCCTCCACAAATGTATAATGTCAAAAATACATTTGCGTTTTTGTTTATCAGTATTGAAGTCATTTCCTATTTGTTTTGATTTCGTGATTTACCTCTTCTAAATAATTTAATAAAAGTTATTTAAAAGTAATTACAAAACGCGCATTTTTCAGTTTAAGAAGTTGCACAAACAGTTAAAATCTGCTTCATTTGGATGTTTTGCATCTAGAAGCTCCCTGTCGCATTGAAAAAGGGATTCCAAGCAATCCCGAAACATATGTCTGCATTTTTTTGCTCATTTGTGCTTTAAATTAACGTGTAATTTTATTATTATTATTATTATTATAGTTAAAATCCTCTTATGAGGAAGCTTGATGTACTTTGTTAATTTATTTAAATTATTGAAAATACTTATTTTTAATGAAAGTTGAGAGACAAATATTTTGACAAATCTTTATTTATCTATGCAAACGTTACGATATTCAAATATTGAAACATTAATGTCCACTGAAAATTTTATTTTTTGATTGAAGGTAAATTGTAATTTCTTAAAAACAATCAACATCATTTGCAAAACTTTATGTTTATAAATAAATTATATAGCTGACAAAAATTACGGTTTATTTGCTTTTTTTTATATAAGAGGAAAACCAAATTGAATTTACGTTACTACATATTTGTTAGTTCATAAAAAAATCTTGTTTAGTTACATCATGATTTGAATAAATTAATTCTCGAATTAAAATAGAAATTTTTTATTTCTCATCCAATTTATGTAATTAATTTGCTCCTCTCATTATAAAGGAGCACCAATCAATTTTATTTTGTTTTATTTTTTGCCGTTCTAATACAACTGCTACCGAAGCAATTCTAGTTTAACAAGGAACGAATTTGATTTTCATCAGCTAATGCCGGAAATATTTGCAAAAAAATATCAGTTCTTAATTATTTCGAATCAGATGTTCTTTTTAGGTTTGATGAGGCTAAAAAAATACTCTTTTTTTGCAACAACGGAAAAAGAATTAGAATAAAAATTACGCTCTGATGAAAAATTAATTCCTTTTTCCATTATAAAAAAAAGTGCAAAAAAAGCCTTTCTGAAAATGTTTTTCATTACATTTCTTTTCTCCGTTATTATCTTTATTAAATACACAATGGAAAAGATGAAGGTTTTTTTTTTTTTTTTTTTTTAGGAAAACAGAACGGGAGTCCCCAGAAAAAACATTGTTCAATTACATAAAATGTAAAAACAATTATCTTCCACGTATACGTATATTTCAGTTCCTTTCTGTTTGAATATAAATTCTTTTTTGTTTCTTTAATAAAAGTTTCTACTTTTTGCTAACGTTTTAGTTTCTTGAGACATAAAGAACTTATATATGTATCATTTTTTTCTTGTGTGGACAATTCTTGAATACATTCAAGTTAATTTTGAAGAAACGTTTGCAGTTCAAGTCTGTTTTTATATCCGACTCTACAATTATTTACTGCAGACGATAAAGGTAAAAATATTAACTGTGGGGGGCACATATGAAAATAACGGAGCTGAAAATTTTAGAAATAAAACACTTTGCATTTGGTAAGAGTTTTAATAAATATTGCAAATCTCTCTTTATTTTTTTTTTTTTAGCGATACCTCAAAATATAGTGCAAAATTTAAAGGTCTACTTGTTGTTTTCTCTAATGCCAGTTGGGTGTCCAAGCTAACCTACGCAGAGCGACCAGGAATTAAGATAGTAAAGAGTCCCTTCCGTTTCATAGAGGAACACCACAACGGTGGCAGTACGACTTGGCTCATTATGTATTTGGATGACAATCCAGATGGCGCCACCACAAACACACCACCTTCCCTTTCTTATCTAAGAGCGAAGGGAAGGGAAATCCCCCCCCCCCCCCCTCCGGTACCCTCGGGACTCCAGTGTCCGCGGATTTTACATGCACATATCCCCAACAAGTGTACATGGTGGGTCTTCAGCGGGGTGGGTATCGAACCCCCAATCTTCGGGTTGGAAGCCCAACATCCCAACTACTAGGCTACCACAGTCTCCTGACTCCTGAAAGGTTCTTAACAAATACTAATGCTAGGCAATACTAATCGTAAATACTCTAATGATAAAAGGGAGTTAACAAATACAGCCAAACTCAATGAGACACTTGGTTTAAAGCTGCAACACTTATACTAATGAAATAATGTTTGGGGAAAAATAGGCCTGGCTTCAAGTCATAACTAATAAATTGTGCTTAAAACTAAAAACTATATTCATTCTTTAAACGTAGATGCAAATTCTAAACATAGATCCGGAAGTCGGAGCAAAATTATGACAGTCTAATTACTATTACACGCGTAACTTCTTATTGGAATGTTGAAAACTCTGGGTTATTTATATTTGTAATTGATTCATGATTACAAAAGATTTCATCTATCATAATTTTGCTCATAAGCTTAAAAGTAGTACCGATGTTGTTTAAAGAATAAATTTTTTAAAAACTTTTAAGAGCAATTTATAATTGTTATGACTTGAAGTAGGTTCTATTTATTCCGCAAAAAATATCTTATTTTATTTACAGTTCTTTTTTTAGTGTAAATACATTTTTTATATTAACACTCCATTTGAAACTAAAAATATCAAAGGACCCTTTCAGTGTCTAGCACTAAAAACTGTTTATTTACATGAAAAATTCCGTTTTGAAGTTGATTAAGAAAGTCGCTTGAGCAAACAGACTGAGTTAATTTAATTTTTGTTTCATTCAAGCTTTCACTCAAAACTGTTAGTATAATTGCTTTTAAAATCACTGCTTCATGGCAACAAATTCCTTTCAACAAGGAGTTTTATATTTAATAGTAATTTACTCAACAAAGAAATTCCAAGCTAAACCCTTTCCAAATTAAAGACACTAACTAGAACACAAATATTTACACTTAACGTCATTTGAATCAAATTGATGTGCGGTATTTAAAAGACCATCGATTAAAAAAAAGAAATATTTTCCAAATCATATTCTTCTATTTTCTTCCTACCGATTAAAAAAAAATCATTAAAATTGGTTCATTCACTCATAAGTTATGGATGAATAAACAAAAAAAAATGACTAAATTGTTCCACCCAAACCTTTTTTCAGCTAACAATAACAAACTTTATAGTAAGAACAAAGATTTAATTCTAAAGTCGAGTTAAAGTGAAGAATGTATCCGAAGAAAAATTGCCTTTATTAGGGGGGGGGGAGACGTTTTTAATAGTTTAGTTCAAGTGGAGTGTAAAGTTTAAATAACTTTTATCTTGAATCAAAAGTAGCGTTCCTCTAAAAACATAAATTTTGTGTCTCTAAAAATTATTTTAACATTATTTGTTCATTATTTAGATAAGAAACTAGAGTAAATAATGAATTTCGAAATTTTTTGAAAGGTTGGACTAGTTCAAAAAAAGATTCGTTCAAAAGAACTTCTCAATTCTAGCTCAATAGAATGTATTTTTTTAAAGTCAAGATCTAGAGAATAATCCCGCTGTATCATTTTGTATACACCCCCTCAAATTCGTAGATGTATAAGTAACTTGAATTCAAAAGAGGAGATCGGAGTAAGAAAAAGGGAGGGGAAAGAAGAAAAAAAACTTAAAGTGGAATTGAATAAGAAGACGGTGTAAGAAAAAATATAAACGTGGGGTAGGGCGAAAAAAATAATAATAAAGAATTATACAGAAAAAAAGGGAGAATGAAAGGCTGGTAAAAAAGCACTACCAGTAAAACGTATATCCAAAGAAATAAGATTAAAAGGTAGGACCGAGCAAAAAATGAGTGCAAGCAAATTATAATTCCCTTTTTTCATCCTTTTTAAAAATAAGAATAAAAAAAGAGGTTCAGAGATCTTTTTCAGAAGCATTATACAAAAATTTCCAATTTTTCGGTTCGTTGATCAGTAAAATGCAAATGCATTTTGCGTTAAAAACGACTGAGATAAACTTGCGTAGTATAAAGGTTTAAATTTTGCTTTCTTAAAGGATAGAAATATCCCATCTCCCCCACTTTTACCGGCTTTCCTTTAAAATTTGCGTCTTGCAAAGACAGAATTTGATTGGTATTTTTAATTAAAATATTTATTTGGGAGCAGCCCTGCGACAACTCCACTCCGTTTCATTGATTGCAATTGAATAAACTGTCGATTACTATAATTTAGTGCTTCCATTTTCATAAAAAAATCTTTAATTAGACTTCTGTTCATAATGGTTTTTATGATTAATTTCAATTTTTTGCGAAATGGGATGTTTTCGATAAAGAAACGTGATACTTGTCTTCTTCTTAACCGATACGTTAGTAAGTAATTTTACAGCTAATTGCTTTTTTTTCTCCTTCTTTTTGAAAATCGTTTCAAATTACTTAGTTTTAACAGAGAAAAAACATGTCATATTTTAAATTCATTTTGATTTTTATTCTGAGTCTAGGGGAAAATATGGATACAAACTCTTTTTGAAACAAAAAAAAAAAAACAATGCATTTGAGTCCAGTATGCATACTTTTATTCCTGCTTTCATGATTTTTTAATTAATTGTATTATAACTTGAACTTTTAGTATTTATTTTTTATACGCCCTATCTTGGCGACGTATTTAGAAATGTCAACATTAATTTAAAGGACTTAGCATTTATGTTACTGAATAAAAACGTAACCATTATGAGAATTTCTACGTAAAACTATAAGACAGGGCCCGTTCATAAATGATGTCATGCTTTTTTCCCACATATTTGACCCCCTTTCCCCTTTTGTCACATGTCACGCTATGTTGCATAAGCAGGGATGTCACACTCTTGCTACATACCCCCTCCCCCCGCGAAGTGTCACATCACTTATGAATGATCCCAAATATAAAATTTAATATTTTATCAAAATCTATTTAAACAGTTCAACTTACGGAGGCCATAATTGGCTTATGGCGGTCATAATTTCTTTAAAGTTATCGGTCCGACTACTATCCTCAACATAAACTCCATTACATACGAATCTAATTGGTGTTTGGCAGCAGGTCCTTCCTTCTTATTGCGCACAAAGTAATCAAAATAAAGGGACAACAAAATGACCTACGTGTAAAAGTGATTATTAATAAAAGTTTTAACAAAAGAAAGCCAGCGCGTGCTATTTTCATCTAATAAAAATGCTTTGTTTACATTTTACTTGGCGATGCTTGGCGAGCAAATAAAGGCAAGGCGTATCGGTATCAAATTTTGCATCAAGAAATATCAGATGTGCTGCCCTAATGAAGGCACATACATTTTATTTTGCCGGTAAACATTTTGATTTGGTGATAGAAATATATACTCAATAGATCAATATCTGAATGATTTTACGACGAATAATTTGTCTGATAACTTTGACTATGAAAAATTAAGCTTATTTGTTTTGTTGAAAAATATTGTGAAAAAAATTGTCTTTAAAAATGGACGCCCTAGTTTTAATAACAGCCAAATATTCTTTCCCGTAATGGAAACTTTTCTTGTTCCAAATGAGATTTGGACCTTCCCTATATTTTAATAGAGAGATCCTAGTCGCATGTAATGATTACATACTTTTAAATATAATTAAGGAGAACACGTTGGAAAACTTTGGCGTTAAATCATAATTAATACGTTACATACATTTCATTTTTAGAACAGACATAATTGTTGCCATTCCTCATGCAGCCTTTAATATATATCCATCTCCTTTTGATGCATTTGCAAAGTATTCAAAAGTTTCACGAAGCACGAAATAAATTTGAAAGCAAATATTTCTGATGACAAGCAAATGATTAAGAATTAATTGAATTCTTCGAATCTTTTCGGGAGCGTATTATCAAAGTTAATACAAACGCATTTTCCCTTTGGAACAGAGACATTCCATCGAATCAGGCAGAAAATGCATTTGTGAAAGAATTGATTATTACATCCGCGTATAATTTTCTAAAATTAGAGACACTCTCTCTTTAAAAACTAGTTATGCTTTCTTCACGTCGAGGAATCTGATGAATAAACTGAAGCACAATTTTCAGTCTAACTTACGCGATGAAATTTCAGCTTTATTTGGGGAAGAAAAATTTGCTCTGGAATTTTCAATTACATTGTGTAAAGTTTGGTTTTAAGACTGTTGTGACTCTTTATATTCTTAGCTAAAGGTTTCGTGCTCTTATTTTGATGAAAATATTACAAAACGAAGAATTTATTGCGATGTACGTTTTTATCCATTTAAAAAGTTGGCAATATGATGAAATTTATGCATACAGGCTTGACGAAGACTTGAACAAAACGAGGGGAATGGCTGTACTATACTAAGGACTAATCTGAAATGAACCAGTTGTGACTAGTTTTTCACCGTGTTTACGTTACGAGGGAGCGTACACTCTCAGAAACGCGTGCTCAAGTCTCACGAAACTTTCGTCGTATTTGACAAAATGGCTTCGTGAAAAATGCTTCGAGTAAACCTTTCGTGAAATTGGCGAAATTTGTGTGGTAACTTTTTAAAGTCACGTGATCGCGCGAGGAAAGTATCGTTGTAAATGACGAAATTTTCTTGACGATTGAAAAGTCCTCAAAAGAGACGATTCTATTTCTGAGAGTGTATCACGTGGCCTGCTAAAATCTATTTGGACGTGGTTGTACCCATTGATATAAGCATTATTTACAGCAAAAAATTGTTCGCTTGCATTTCGCTTTGATTAGAAGAAACGCGAAAATGAAGGTGTCCAAATATTAAACGTGAAAAGGCCTTGATAAAACAAGGTATCTACGGTGCAAACCCATTTATTGACATAATTTTTTAAAAAATCATAGTAGACTCGCAAGTGGCTGCTAAATGTGGCGTAGCACAAAATCTGGAACTCTCGAAGTGAAATGCGGATTTAGATTCCATATTATTTGTTCTGATTGGATCAATCACCCTTTTCAAACTTTTTGAACACTCTTTGCATAAAATTATAAAAACAAATCAAGCTGCAAATTTAAAAGGCGGACTCTTCAGTTCTGAATATGCCACATTGTAAATGGTTACACTATACTATTTCAAGACAAAAGAGCTTTTTCTACGAAAAAATATACTGTTTGTTTACCAAAATGAAGACTACCCGGAGTGAACAATTGTTTTTGGCAAATTGGGGATTCGCTAAGATGGACTTTCCCAAGTTATCTTTCAAGCGTACATTTGTAAGTTTTTTAAAGAAGATTTGTTCAATTTCCAATTTGAATTTTCAACAGAATATATATATATATATATATGAAGAATGCAGCTGGTTTGTCATTGCCATTAAAAGTAACCTAAAAAAGGAATCCCATCCTTATTTCTCCTCTCACTCCTATTTTCGCTGAAATGGAAGCAGACCTGACGCATGCGTAAAATTAAGGAAGGTTTCGTCTAAGAAAGTAAGACAGTAGTTCATTTGTCAGGACGCGTTCTAAATTCTTATGATATTCTTCCATTCATTGGTTTAACGTCTTTACTAGTTGATGGCAAGATTGGTTTTTGCTTTTAATTAACAAAAAATAAATTAAAACTCGCGTTTCAAAATCAACGTCAACTTCTAACATAGAAGAAATTGTAACCGTCAATTTACTGAGACATAATTATTTTAATGTGATATGGGGTTATTCATAAATGATGTCACGCTTCGAGGAGGGGGGGGGGGAGAGAAACTGTGACAATTGGTGACAAGGTAAGTGGCGGGGGTAACAATAAGTGTGACATCACACATTTTGGTTTCTATCAACACATTTAAAAATCACCAAATTAAATTTATTTTAAAGTGTTTTTTTTTTTCATTTTCTTATTATTTATGTTTAGGGTTTAAATTTACTTCGAATTAAATGAAAGGAAATCCTAGGCATGTACATTTTTAAGATAAAATAGCTCGTGTCATTTTTTCAGAATTCATACAATTAATATTTTTTACTATTATAAGCTAATTATCTTTTTTGTTTTAAAGCTTAATCCCATTTTATACAACTTAAGTCCACACGTACTATTATTATTGTTATAGACTCACAAGTGTCATTAAAAGTTCAAAAAATAAAATTTGAAATGTGAGAGCTTTGTTTCTGAACGAAAACACTGCAAGTATGCAATATAGCGTGACATGTGACAAAGTGGGGTAGGGGGTATGATGAAGAGTGACATTTTGTGACAAAAGGGGGGGGGGAGAATACATTGAAAAAAAGTGTGAAATCATTTATGAACTGTCCCTATGATGCCAAAGACTCATGATGTAACATTCTTTTGGTGGTACATAGAATGAAAGTTAACATTTACGTTAATTTAGCACATCTACGCGGGCCACACCTTATCTCCCGGCGGGCAGAAGCAGCCCCCCCTCCCCTAGCGGGTCTTGTGTTGTCCACCCATTGTTTAAATTATTAATACGATTATATTTTAATTTATAATGTAAGATTTTTTTTTGAAGTTGTTCTACTTTTGGTTCGATGGATATGTACAAGACTTCCATCGAAATACACTAATATTTTTTGCTTTAGACCTAATGTACAACCACTAGCTTATTGCAGTACTTTAAAAACACGTCATTAGTGTAAAAATCGTATATTTATTATGAAAACATAGAAATGTAAGGAATATTTCAAAGATATCATTAATTGTGTATTTCGAAACAAAATGTAAAGAAACCAGCTTTACGTAAACATGATAATAACCCATGTTTCCATCAGGGCAAGCTTTAATTATCCAATGCGGAAAGTTTGTTCACAAATATGAATTTCAATCCGCTTCAATTGAAGTTCATTAAAAACCTTTTCATTTCAAAAAGCACAGCAATAGTGCTTATGATCTGAAGTAACAGAAAGAATATGCAGTCTAATTAGGAGCATTTTAAATTGAAATAAACCAATTAAAGAACAAAACGTTGAAGTGAAGCGAAGTGGGAAGGAGAATAGCAAAAAAATGGAGTTCTGATTTTGCTTCTAAAGAGAACCTTAATTAGTAAATTCTTTACAGGAATGTAACTTATTCAAGGAAGTTTTCTTTTCTTTTTAGTCTCTTTGGCTTTGGGAAACTTGGATCGCTTGTTCAATATTTATGTTAAATAGAAAGCAGTTCTTGTCTTATATTTATGATTATTCATTTTCTTGGAATGCATGTAAATTGCTGTTATTTGTGATATTACCATTTTATATCGACTGAAGTCTTGAAGAACGTTTCATTCACTATCATACTTTTACATGATTCTATTCTATTTTGCAACTGTATAGTCTTTAATTTGTAATGTTAGACATAAATGTATTTTTTATGAAGTTATATTTACGTTTATTGCCGCAGAGAATTTGCCTTCTTTGTAATTGCCTCTATAAACATATTGTAGCGAAATGAGGGATACATATGCTGTTTCTCGTCAAGCTTGGCGAATTTCCGATCATGTTTGATAATCCTAGTTTTTGTTAGAATTTTCAGGAATATACATGTCACATGATCCGAGATGTTATATAAGGAGGCGAGGAGTTTAGTTCAGTTTTAGTCTTTTTCGAGTACATGTCAGTCTGAGCCACTGCTTTGTAAGCTTCGTACTTGGTTCGATTCGTATTTGGAAAGTAAATACGAGATTACCGCTAATTTTACAGTGATGTGTGAATGTGAGCTGTTTTTGTGTGCTTAAAATCTGTACATACTGTAAATAACTTGTAAATAAACTGCTCTGTATGTTCAAGGAGTTAGTCATCTGTTTAAAATCTGACGCACCCGTAACAGTTTTAAAATTGCTCAATCCATTTTTACAGTTGTGACATTTGTAAGCCTATTTTTGCACTACAATTAAAGAATTTTAAACTTTAGCTTTTAATTTCTATATTTTAGAATGTAACTAACCCTCGTATTCCGTAATCCAAAGTACAGTAAAACCTGCCACATCCGGACCTGTCACATCCGGACCTCCCCATATCCGGACGGCTCGCGGAACAAATATTTTTGAGTAAGGAAAAGCCAAAGTACTATTTCTTTCGAACTGTGCGACGGGCGAAAGAATTAGAATTCGAATTTATTTATTGCCTGTTAGTGTACATGAAGTATACAAAAGAAGCACGGCAAAATTAATTATTTTTAACGTCTATGTGGTTCAGCATGATCTCAGTCCTGTTTACAGCTGCTACATATTTTGAAATGGTCTTGATATCCGGATTTTTTCATATCCGGACCGGTCGGTCGCCACATTGATCCGGATGTGGCAGGTTTTACTGTATAAAGTTCCTCAGACAGAATGTTTTATTAAAAATATATTAATTTGTGCTTGACGTGGGTGTGACATTGTCACACCAACATACACAAATAATTCTTTTTATGTAATGCTTTTGCTTTTTAGAAATTTGATACTTCTCATTAAGATACGTGATGGTTACGTACATTCAAAAATATAAAAATTAAAAGCTGAAGGTTAAAATTCCTTCCTTCCCTATTTCCTAATGGTTAAAATTCATGCTTATTTTAATGCTCATATTGTTTAAATAAACTTGTTGCGGATGTACTAAACAACTTGTCTTGAATCAATTTCAGAAATGAATTGTTTATGTGTATCTTGCTTATAGCTTTTCGATACTTATGAGCTTTCATAATTTTGCTTTTATTTTCATGTTTTTAACTCAAAATCTATAAATAACCACTATTGAAACCAATACGTAATTGTGCTAACATCAAAACATCAATTAATGTTAGTAAGAACTTTTAAAAAAGGTTGGTAAAAACACAAAAATTGGTCTTCTGATTGCCCTAACGCCTAACCCATTATTGTTAAATTTCGCTTATTATTCTTTGGTATGTTGCTTGTTTGTTTTCTTTTCGCACTTGGTTTCCTGTCTCGTTTGAAAATTAAACAGGGTTGGAAACACACCAATTGGTTGTCCGTGGTGAAAAGTTCCGCTGAAATAATATTACTCTTGCCAGACTGTTACGAAACTGGATCGAGGAATGTTGAATTATGGAACAATTTCGAAAATGGAACGCTTCATGTATCCAGCCCCCAAAATAAAATTCAGGTTTACACAATATTCCCAAGTGACCAGCAGTCACTCACTGTTAAATAATGTTTTCCGATTTGGCCATATCGGATTTTAATCCGTTTTGTCAGGCATTACAACCGGTACAAAAGGTAGTTAAACAAAAAATGACGTTTTTTTGCTTCCGCATCACAAACATCGTTATTAAAAACCACACTTTAAGATATTAATGTACATGCCAATAAATAAAGTCATGCGCAATTTATTTTAAAAAATACAAATCTGAACACAACTTTTGCGCGAACCAAACATACACCCCTTATTTTTACGTCAACAACTCGTTTACGGAAGATTTCTCAAAACTGTTTGGTATGGGCATCGCAAATAATAGGCTAAAACTCAGATTCTAGGCAACTTTTAAATATGAAATATCTCTTCTCTTAATGCAAAAAAAATTATCTTTAATTTCTATAATAGTTCTGCATAAAAATAAAGATGAAAGTAGGAAAAAAAAAACAGTTTGAGGACAGATATGAAAAGTAAATGCGTTCGAAAGAGAATTAGATCGGTTCTCAAAAATAAATCGAAAAACTTCTTTTTAAAAGCTGTGTAAAGATATGTGCTTAAATATATCGTTTTGTATTTGCAAAGCGTTAAACAAAAATTTCCAGACTATATAACAATAAGTCTTTTCCTCAATAAATGTCTTTCAAGCAAACAAAAATGAACATTATTTTCGCAAATATTGGTTCTAATTAAAATTTAAAGTAGCAGTGAACTATTAATTTTATTGCATTTTTCTCCTCGAAGCATTAAACATGTAACTTTCTCAGGAATTAGTAAAGACTTCGTCTTTGATTTTTTTATCACTTCAATAATTTAAAACCTTTAGGATGTTATTTTTCTCTACTATCCTCGACTTCATATAAATGAAGCTTTCCGGCATTGCTTCCGCTAAAAATTACTTGCCCGTCACATGGCTTTAAAATTTATCTGCAACACAAGATGAAAAAAAACGTAACCATAATAATAATAATAAAGATATAGAAAGAAAGAAAGCAGAAAACAGAATTACGAGCGGCGTTATAAATCACATTTTATGCCTCAAAATAAATTGCGCAGCAAAAATTTTCTAAATCATTGCTTTTATTCTGGCGAAACTGAAACATAAAAACGGTTTTTCGTCTCTTGTTTAAACTCTAGCGACGGAAAAATAACCGCTGCCATTTTGAGAAAGGAAAAAAAATCATCCAACGGCAGACGATAAAAATCTTTTATCAAGGGAAAAACATGGAAAAGTGTAACATAATTACGTTTGGTTATTTCTTAACGTAATTATACACCCCTTTCCATCTCTTAAAAATATGTGCCTGTAATCTGAGCTTCCCCCCTCCGTGAAACTATCAAATTAGTTCATTATTGCGTAATCACATATTTAAGCGGCAGAGAACAATTAGCGCAATTAACGGAGGTTTCTCGTTAAAAAAGCGATCTCACATTATGGCGACTGCTTTTTAGAAGAACAAATGTGGTGGCAACAGTAAAAGTGTTTTATATTCGGGGAAAGCGAATTTCAATTTAAGGGACAAGCTCTCAGAAAAGGCATTTTATAATGAAGATTTTTTTTCTTCCCGTTCTTTTCATAAAAGGGGGGAGTCTTTATTTTTGAGAAATAAAGCGAAATAAGTGCTTTGTTTTGTCCGGTTTTATGGGTTAATATTCTTTCAGTGAGTTCCACGATATTAGATTTTCGAGAAATATGAACTAGAAATAAATGTCAGATGTTTGTGCATTTTTATTTCAAACCATGTGAGATATGCGGCGTAAACATTCTTTAGTGCTGGTGAGCATGTACGAGAAATAAAGAACTTTGGAGGGGATATTAAATAAAATGGTTTAACGATTATCGTGATGATATTTAGCAGACCAACGGTTCTTGTCATTAGCAGCAAAAAAGAGAATGATAAATTTACATGATAAAATGTTTGCTTATGCTCTGAATAGTTTCGGATTTCTTTTTGACTGATTTTTTTCTTCATTATGAACATTTTCAATTTCAAAATATAATTTTATCCCCAAGTAAGTCTTTTCCTTTTTGTTTGATATTTTGTAGTTTTGAGTTTTTAATCTACGCATACCTTATAATTTTTAGAGTTTAAAAGTTTAAAACTTTTATTTTTCATGGAATTATAAATAGCATTTTATTACTACCCTCATTACGAAAAAATAATAATAACCAATGAATTTAAAAATACGAACATTTATGTTCTCGTATAAGTTAGAATTAACAAAATAAAACTAACCTATCGAATGACCAATGTAATAAAATGTAAATTTGCAACGAAAATTATACACATTTGTTTGGGGGGCTACAAAAAGTCCGTCCTGTGCTTCTTTTTTTTCTCTTTTTTGCCATTGTGATGTAATTACCAATAATGTGCGTGTAATAAGTGTTATACATTTCATTTATCAATATAAAAAAACACAGTTTGTGTATCAGTTTGTTTGTGTGTGTGTCTGTCTGTCGCCTCCTGGCGAGATGGAAGGGTTTAGAAGTACGAAATTTTCGTGGTACCTTGGGTCAAGTCCTCGTGCACCTCGAAGCGTTTTTCTTAACATTCGAATTTGTTCTTTTTTATTAAAATTTTAACACGAGATTTACCAGACCAGTCATATTGACTGGTTCAAAGCTTCTATTTTTTGCATAATTTATTACTAACTATAGTGCAACTTTCAAGCACTGACGTCTTTAGTCCAGTGGAGATTTTTCGGGACTAATGTCTTTATGCTAATAGGTTTCATGTTTAGGGATTCAATGGGGGACTTTAAGGAGTATTTTCTTCATTGCAGCAGAAATATTCAGGGACCGTTGTTCTTCATCTGATGGATATTTTTAAAGCGAACAGTGCTCTTATTTTGATGGGAATGTTTTAGATGTGGTGTTGGATATATTGTAATTGTAACAGTAATATAATTAAAACAAGTATAAAAAAATACGTTAATGATTCCAATATATGCCTTATACGCCATTTCCTATTAAACTTTCTTCTGTGTATCCCAGAAAATAATCGCAGACAATCCTGATTTAGCCAGTTATTAAAATATGCCATGAAGAAATATTTAAGTTTAAAAATGTTTTATAAATAAAGAATAAAATAACCTGCACTGCTGGAGAAGTATCTTTTAACATATCTTTTAGCAATATGAATTTCTCTACTAGTTTTTATGAGCTTGGGGTCCTCCTTGTTAATAGCTATGCATGATTAATGACGTAAAAATGTTTAACCCTTTACATAATCTTAAACGGAGGCATACACAAAAATGTAGTTGAAACGGAAAAAAGTGCAGCAACGTTTTTTTTTTTCTGCACTGTTAAAAATTTTAGTAAGAAAATTGTAAATTAACCATTTATTTGATTGTTATTTTACCATATTTATATACAACAGTTGAATAACCATTTAAAAGATGGTACTCAAACCGCTGATTGCGAAAAAAATCGTTTACTCTGATTATCCTAAAGAACGTTTAACTAACCATAATTTTCAAGCGCTCAATAAGAATCGGGCGTCCATCTTGATTGCGAAACCTTACCGGTCGTAAGTTGTTTTAAAATAGGAATACGGATTTATCAGTTAAAATCTGCATGTGTATATAAAGAAAGAAGAAAAAAAAGTGGCTTAAGTAGTGGTTACTAAATAGAAACACATACACACGTAAATCAAAAATTGGAGACATCGGATTCCCGAACTGTTTGCGAATGAGCGAACCCATAATTTGAGCTGCTGAAGCTTGTTTGTATTTTAGTTTTTGCAGCAAATAAAATGATTTTTGTCAATATACAGTAAATTTAGATTAAAAATGACTTTGGATCCAATCAAAAACTGAAATCTCAATTTTAAGGCAGTTTGCCTGTTGGGAAAGAAGATTTATTGATAAATAAACGGCCGCTTCCCGTAGTTTAGATGGCCGAATGGCTAGCGAGCAAGGTTGGTGTTCCTGTAGACCCGGGATCGATTCCTGCAAGCTTCGTTTGCGGTTTCCACGCCTCGAAATGGTTCAAAAACATTAAAAGTTTTGTTTTGAAACCATTTTTAAACGGTTATAAAACCGTAAACTTTTGTATTTACGGCTTTTGAACCAAGTTGATTGTAAATGGTTCGGTCCCTTAAAGATAGAAAAATTGTCCAAACCGTAAATTTAACGGTGAATTAGATGGACAGACTGCTGCCGGTCGTTTAACCGTAATTTCATGATGAAATTTCTAACAGTGTGTTAGAAGTTATGATGTAAACAACAATTCCATATAAGTGTGGTTCATTTAATCATTTGGGTATTTTTTTTCAATCTAAAAGTTGGTAGCCTAATGAAACAGAGAAATATCTATTGTTACAAATCGATTATGGTGTATGTGAATGTAGACTCTCTTAGTTCTGGATTAAATTCTTTTTCGTTTTTTCTAGATGAATTTTGAGAAACCCCTTGTAGCAAATATTAACTCTCTAACCAAATGCTCAAATCCTAAAAAAAGATGTATCAGTTACAATAGGAGTTCGTTTCATCAAGCATTTTCGTAAAATAAATATAGATTAGCATCAAAAGTGAAATATACAAAAAATAAAACAAAAACTCATTTTTTTAAACCTTTAAATTTAAAGATCCCACACATGAATAACTTATGATGACGGGTACTTTAGCTAAATCATATACGTTGAACAGCACAAGTTTAGAAACTCTGATGGAATGTACTTATTTTAAACATACTGTATGTACGCTGTAAAAAATTTTGGTGTACTAAACACTATTTTTGGTGCTCTGTTTGTGTAAAGTTGGAAATTATTCCTTTTTTGATGCATTTAAAATTTTTTTAAATGTCTGTCCAAAAAAATACGGATAGCAGAATGTTTTTTAGCATATGATATTCGTTTACTCATGTACGCATCAGAAATTCAGTACGATTGCTCATTTGTCCTATTTTCATAAATGAGCAATCGCAATGAAATTTCGACACGAAAGGAGTTTACAAATTTCATGCTAAGAAATGTTATACTGTCTATATCTTTAGAGGCAGACACTTAAAAGAATTTAAAACTATCAAAATATGAATAATTTTCAACTTTACACCAAAAATCGTGTTCCGTAACACCAAAAAGAATGACAACTAAAAGCAAAACTTTTACAGTGTATTTGTAAATTAAATAGAGTTCTCTTTTAGCCTGTCAGCTATGGTACCTAAAGTGCAACCAAGGCTGAACTTGGTCCAGTTTGCTGTTTAACTGTTATTCAGGCTGTTTCATTTCACCATAAATGAAGGGACAAAAATAGGGGTCGGCACTTAGCGCCATCTATTCAACTTTGAGGCTACTTTCTAACAGATAAGAATCAGATTATTGATTTGGCGTAACTGATTTGACGAAAAAAAATTAACCATCGCGTCAGCGCTTGTTTCAGTAGTAATTATAACTAAAAAAGTTAAGTTTGAGAAATTCTAATGTTGTCTATTATTAATTTTAAACCAATTCAAGATATTACTCAAATTCATTTATTATTATATTGCTTATTCAAATTCCCATCATTGTTTTTACGAGAAAAAAAAACGGCTGCATTAAAAGTACACGAAAATTTTAAATGTAATTATTTGGTTAATGTAACATAAAAAGAAATGTGCGATAGATAAAGAGGGAAAAAAGACAAATTATTTGCTTATTCACTTTGATTCGTATTTAAATTACAAATATTAGGTAATAAATTTCCATAACGAAATAATATTGAAATAACCTAAAAAAACGTGTGCGTTATTTGCTGTGACCGAGGATAAAAAACACTGATTAAAATCAGAAGTCAAATAAATTTTGAAAGCTTGAATTCATCTGACTAAAAATACGCTCATATTTTACGTTATAAACATTTTTATGAAACCGCTTTATTTCTATTCGTTTACATTTCCCTTCGCTGTTATTAGAAATAATTTTTAACGCGAAGAATCTCAGTCGAGCACTTTTTATTTAATTAAAGATGGCAACATTCGTAATTCAAAAGAAGATTCCTTCTCTTTTTATGTTTTTCGAACTGGCAGCTCTAATTAAAGTCGGGAGAATTTAAACATTTACTTTATAAAAGGCTTGGTTTTTTTTTTTCTGTTTCCAGTCTTTGCAAAACGTGCTTGTCCTATTTATACTATAGCTTACATGATATTACCTCAGGGAATGGATGTGGGAAAAAAATATTGTCTGTCTTGAGGTTATAGGATATTTCTTCCTATTATTTTAAACGGGAAATATGGTTTTAAATGACGATGGATATTTAATGAATGCTCTGCGTTAGAATTATTAGACAAATGAAATATTCATTCCAAACCAGAGTTGGAAAAATTAAATTTTGTTTATTTCTAATATTAGTAGAATTTACTCACTTGGGGATTATCTCGAAATTAACAAATTTGTTTTTAGGCGGTCGATATTTGTTTGTGTTCGACTGATGTCATTGATATTTAATTGTTTTGTGGATATTGGTTTCAAGTATAGCGAGAATATTCCCATTGAATTAAAGCAATAATTGTCTATGCTTAGACGCACATTTTACGAACAATTATATTATCTTTGTGGTATGTTCTAGTGTATTGTTATGATTCATTTGTGTTTTGGCAAAACGAGATATTATATTATGTTTCGTTTGGAGATGCTTTCAGTTATTAATGAGAATATTGATTTCAAAGCAAGTAATAACATTCATATTTAAACGTGACAATATCGCTTATAGAAATGAAGCGTAGTCGTATCTGCAAAATAGACATTTTTCAAGAGAGCAGTTTGAACGTTTTACAATTTGATTTATTTAATTACCTTATTTGTTTCATTGATTATTATAATCGATTTTGTTCATAAAATAGTGATTGTTCTAGTTTTCTCTCACATGATAGATGTTAATGATGTCAAAAAAATTCAAAATAACTATAAAAGTAGTTATTACAGTATTGCACCAAAAAACTTAAGTTGGCCTCTAGCCATAATTTTTGAACATTTACTTACGGCAGTATTCCCTATATAAAGAGCGCAGAAATCTGAAAATTTTGATATCAAAACCAAAAAAAAAAAAAACGATTGATTTGCAAATATGACACTGTACATTTCTATAAGCGATATATACTTTTTGTGCAGGTGAATGTTGCTTCTATTGAAATTTCAGTTCGCATGGTACGCCGGGTATAAAAATGATTAATTTAAAAATAGGGTACCGATGAGTGTAAAAAAAAAATATATTTCTTTTTGTACTTCAATACTGTTAAAAAAAATAAATAATAATAATAACATAAAACAAAAACAGTTTTCAGTATATGATAACATACAGTTCGACCACTTACTTTTGATATTTGGACGCTTCTGCGCATGGCAGAAAATATCGAATCCATTTGAGTTTTAATGACGTTTGTTTTGCCGCGTTTATTCAGTACGTGAATCAGAATGCTTGCTTCACTGTTTGTTGAAAACAACTAAATTTATAAGCTGGCACGTAGCATCAGTTTGGAAGAAATCAAATATTTTAAGCGAACTAGAACGAGAACTAAAACTGCACATTCCATGTACCAGCAGCTCCTCCCTTGAACATGAAGGGAATCTTCTTCGCAGTCTGCCATGCAGATCGCTTCGGTTGGTAGTGGAACTGTACGTTAAATTTTTGCAATATCATTGTTCTAGACGCTGGAAGTAGCGAGAGCGTAACACGTTTTCGACTTTTGTGATTGTTTCTTAAATCATATTAATTATGTACACCTCTTAAATAATTACATATATACATATTGTAAATTGAAGAAAGATAACGAATAAAGAAAAAGAAGGAAGATTACTTTTTTTGGGTATGTTTTATGTGTGGGATTGCTTTGAGTGCAATAAAATTTTAAAAAGTGCAGTAAAATTTAAAAAAGAAAGAAGGAAAAAAAACTCTACTAACTAACCTCCGTTCAATATGAAGAATCGCCTATTCAGGGAGGAATTCTTAAATGAAGCAAACTTTGGGCGATAAAAATAACAGCCCACTATGTTTATTTCGGTGATACATTTTCGTGAAATAGGGGTAGAGTAATTTTTTATTTATATCAGAATTAAATTTAATTTTTTTATTATGTAAAATATTTCTTAAATTTAAGTCGAAGTTCAAGTCGTAAATTTCGCGCGTTATAGCGCGAATGTATCTAAAAATTTAAGTTTGAAGTTGCATGTGCCGGTTATCCGCATACACCGTGGTATACAGTATACATATACGTATATACTAGCGATGCAACGAATATTCGGCCACTATTCGGTATTCGGCCTATTCGGCCAGGCCGAGCCGAATAATGATAGACTATTCGGCCGAATAGTTCTGCTGCAGTAGAAATGTAAAAAATTAAGAAATTAGTAGATTTCAAACATTTAAAATTGCATTATAATTATTGCAAAAGTATACATTAGTATATAGTTTTAATAAATAGAAATATTTTAGAATAAAAGTACATTTTTAAAACCTTTTTTTAGGCTTGACTGAGCAAAAACAGATTTTAAAGTTGTAATATTGTATTTTGTATTTAGCATTTGCCCCCAAAAACTGGCATTAGTTAATTATGAGGAAGAATATGATAAGTTAATTTTGTACAATTGCAATGTTGTAATTTTGTTTATTTTAATACAAAGTGGAAGTCAGACTTTGTTTGGGTAGACTGATTTATTGTAAATATTGGGTAAGAGAAAAATGGGAGAAGCCTGGAATAGATCGCGAATATTTAGATAGCATAAGTTATTGGGGTTTTTGAAAATAAAAATATATTCCAGTTACGTGTATTAAATTTTAATAGATCTTTTAAAATAGCTGTATAAACACCCCATAAAATAAAAATATTAACTTTTATAATTTTTAAAATATCTTCATCGAGCAGTTTTGAGCAAAGTAAAAGTTCACTAAGCAATAGTAGTTCTTTAATTTGAATTAAATAATTAGTAAAATAAAGCTAATGCTTACTATCATAAAACCTGTCATTTCTATTCCGCTTGAGGGTGGAATTCTTAGTTTTATTACATTCAAAACAATAGAGAAAATATATTAATTTTAAATAATTTCAAATTCTTCACAACAGAATTAAATTATACATCATAGATTGTGTGTAATTGGTGTTTGACTTTGTAAATAATTTTAAATTTGTTAAATACTTTCTATTACAATGATTTTCTAGAAATTTTAATATTCGGCCGCCGAATATTCGGTATTCGGCCTAAGACATTGGCCGAATATTCGGCTTCGGCTTGGAAGAAATGGCCAAATATTCGGTATTCTGCTATTCGGCCAAATAACTATTCGTTACATCCCTAGTATATATGTGTGTGTATTCGTTCGCAGAGGTACCTCTTGGTAAAGCTTACAGTGTAAATGCTGGTTTGGGAAAGGGGTTGGGTCTGAAGATAGACTTCAGGAAAATTAAGACGAACAAATTGCACATGGAGATAGCTAAGTATCTCAATGATTATTCTTGCAGAAGGTTAACTGTAAGGATAAGAACAAAACGCCTCGTTTAATTTTTCCTTTCGGACTAAATTAATAAATATTTCATCCCTTCCCGTAACAGTCAATCAATTATTAACGGAAAAGCTTAAAAGCGCACAGGAAAACCTTAATTAACGAACATTCATTAGCGCTTCGCAGCCTGGACTTAATAGATTGTAAAATGATGTTAATTTTATATGAAGTTAATTAGCATTTTAAGTAGCTTTTAAAATGCGGTGATTAGCAAAGGAACAGCTAATAGGATTAAATAATGGTGAGATTCACATTCAACTTCCAAATATCATGATTTGACATGAAGTTTTGGAACGACTGGTAATTACCGATTTGTTTTATTTGGCTCTTTGCACGCTGAGGATTTGATCTCGCAACTGTAAGTATTCATCAAATCGGCATTTTTAGTGCTGTTATCTACCGTGGAATGCTTTTTAATTAATGCTTCATGGAAGGTAATGCAGGTTTGATGTCGAATAACGAAGTGGATAAAATTTTATATCCGAGAACAATGAATAATGGAACAGCACTTCTGACGTCAATAATGCTATCTTGTGCTATTCGAATAATCCTTTGGGAAAGGCAAGACAATAATTCTGTAATTTCAGGATGAAATGTCATGTTTCTGGGGAAGGTCTCTGCTGCTTCAAAACTTACTGACTGCAACAAATAAGCAGATCTGGCTGAATTTCCCGCCTTCAAAAACTGTTTCCCATTGTGCTTATATTTTCAACTGGTGCTATAACTAATACCAGAGTTCGCCCAGCGGTCTAAATTCGACCGTTATTCTTTTTTTTCCAAGTACATTCAAAGTAACTTTGAACCCCTTCAGAAATGTGATTTTAAAATGAATCATTTTAATAAAAGTATTTTAGTTGTGGCCACTCTGAACTAAAAAAATAAAATTTACAAATGTTTAAAGAATTTTTTTTACAACATCACACAATTTCTTTAATTTATGATAGTGCATAGCAATTTCAAATACTTTGATAGTGCAATTTCAAATACTTCAAGGGTTTCAGCAACTTCAAACCTACTCTGAAAAATAGCTTCAAACAATGGCTTCAGAATTACTAATTATCTGTGTACAGTGTTGCAAACTTATTTTGTAAAATTAAGAATAGAAAACTGATTTTATAACCTAGCCAGTTGAGTGCAGTACTGAATTTTCTGGATTTTTTAAAAGTTAAATATACTAAAAAATATGACGCTGTGAAAAGTTAACCCCCTGGTGGTTCAAAGTTACCCTGAATGACTGTATTACTGCATTGAAAATATTCCTAGAGGGGTCGATGCGCTGCTTAGTACGCTTGTGTTTATATTTGGGCAAAGATGTTTTACATAACCGCCTAAAAAATCGGGAACCTTTTAAACCAAATACTTCCATATATATATTTCACATAACGTGGACCAGTTACGATTAAATTTTGCGGCACGATACGATACTGTCAACATGCGAAAAACAAACTATGGTAGAAGGATATTTAAAAAATTTGTTTAATGATTAGCACGTGAAAGTAACATAATATTTGTATTTATTATCGTAACTTAAGGACTTTTAAAAAATCCCAGCTGTCTTATCTTTAGAATTTTAAAGTGGTGTTTTACGATTTTAAAATGGTTAATTTCCGATTCTTTATATTGGCAACACTTTTGCTTATATCAAGCGGTCAGTCTCATGTTTACATCTAGCTATCTTTTCTTAGGCCTTTCGAATGTATTTATTATGGTAACTTAAGAACTTTAAAAAAATTCTAGCTATCTTTTCTTAAGCCTTTAGAATTTTAAAGCGGTTTTTTACGACTGTAAAATGGTTAATTTCGAATTCTTTGGATTGGCAACATCTTTGTACATATGAAGCGGTCATTCTCATGTGTACATTTAGCTATCATTTCTTAAGCTCATTTCTTAAGCCTTCCACATTTTAAAGCGTTTTTTACGATTTTCATAGCCCGCAGATGTTTTACGGGGCATCAGCTGGTCCGAAATATTTAGTTTAAAATGTCAGTCAATTCCCAATAAGTAATATACATTTTATCAATCATTTTTTACTGATGGCATTTTGTAGATTTAAAAATGAAAGAAAAAATTCATCAAACACGTAAAAATCAAATGGGATTGGGGAGGGGGGTTTGGAGAACCTCCCCCAAAAAATTAACGACCACTTTTTTAGCACATGAAAAAAAAACTACTACCTCAAATAGTTAAACATCGAGAAAAAAATCGTGCAAAAGTACCACTTACAAGAGCACCGTAAATTGCCTTATCATCACTCCCGCTCTTACTTATCATGTGAAAGCTCTTAATGTGCAACGGAACTCCGTGTACTTACATATTTAGTATCCCCTAGCTCACGGGCTGGTCTACGCTTTTTTACTACCTGTTTAACGACACGAACTGAAGCTTTTTATTACTTCTTTAAAATTTCGCAACCCGTGCGGTGAAAATTAATGGCAATAAAAAAATCCTATAAAAATTATTTCCCTATCATGCTATATGTGTTACATTACAAAGATGTTTTCTACTCATCAATTCGATTATTTTTTTAATATTTTTTTTTTTTTTTTTTGCTTTGATATGGTTGTCGGTGACAAGGTAATCTTTGATAATTAAATGCTTAATTGAAATTTCGGGACTGTTATTTTTTGTCATTATTTTTTAGATGATGGAGTTTAGTAGCTCGTGGGCTCAAGTAATGTTTGAAAAAGTTATATAAGGGCTGAGATAGAGTAAAAAAAATATCGTCATGTTGCTTTTTTAATCAGTAATAAGAATAATGAGATTAGAAGTTTCTGTAGTATTTTAAACACGTGCTCCGCCCTTTTCGCTCAAAGTGGAAAATTTCAATTGGTAAAAATATGGGGGGGGGGGGGGTGAGTTTTTTGAAGCTATTAGCTATTAGTAAGATTTAAAATTTGGCGGCTGTTTTTTTTTTTTTTTTAATATTAGCCTCTTAATTTAACCAAGTAGCAGCGGTTCGTTTTTTTTAAGAGCTACTGTTAATTATATTAGTATCATGTACGATCTTAATGGAGGCAATTCAAGCAACGTCATTGGTCACGTGGCACCAATGAAAGCAATGTAAACAAAGGAAGCTGTAGCATCGCTTTACATCGAGTTCGACAAATCTAATTAAAAACTAGGACCAAATAAAGTTCTGCATTACATAAAATTAACACTAAATACAACACTACAGCTGTTGTAATAATTAATAAATTTCTTTTATAATGATCAAATTAAATGTAAATACTGGGTTATAATCAGAAAAAGCTGTGAAATTAGTATAATATTAAGGTAACTAATTTTTCCTAGTGAACTCTACGTGAAACTCAATTGAACATCTTAGTAAACAAAGAGCGAATATCACATGACAACGATGATCGCTCATGAGTCCCTCTAGCGGTGAAGTGCCTCCATTAAAAAAATGTAACATTTTTATGTTTCTTATAAAATAAACGAGCAATTTGCTAGCAGGGATAATTCAGCATTTGCTTAAGCCTTTGTATTTTATTCTATTCATATGTATAAGAAATGCATTTCAGGAAGGCTTGGGGGATAGGGAGGTTTGGGGTGAAAAGAAGAACCCTTGCCCTTGAATTTAAGCCGTATTCCAGTCCTTTTTGGTAATATAAATGCATGTAAGTATTTTCATAAGTTATTTGCTCCACTGTCAGGAAAAAATGCTGACTACTCTAATACATGAGTTAAAATATTTTAAAAAGACAGTGTTTTAGTGCAAATCATGTATGAATTTTAGGTTTCTCTACTTCAGCCTGTGTTAAATAACTCGAGTTTTTTTTATTAACAATTCTTAGTTGTTAAAAGATTTTACGTTTCTAAACTTCCAAAATTGCGCAGACATTCTTAATTTTATTCAAAAATTCCCTATATTTCCTGTATAGCAGCAAACGAAAGTCATATAGGAATAAACTTTTAGTGAAAACTTGTAAGAGGTGCATATTTTCCTTTTTCTTTTTCTTTTGACTACTATTAATCTAGATGAAATCACAAGAGAAATAATAAAGACCATTACTTTTATAGGTTTTAGCGTAAGCATGTGTTATCGTTGTTCAGAGCATGCATTATCACCAATTATTTAGAGCACTGTTTCCCACATTTTTCTCATCTGTGTACCCCTTCTATATTTTTCGTAATGCAAAAGTACCCCTCGTCAAAAGAAAAAAAAAACGAATTCGTTCATAATGAAGTATAAGAAAAATAATATAATTTTTAACATTTATAATGAGCAATGAGAAATATGAAATTGTGTATCTTTGGCATTCAGTATTTCTGCTCAAATCGGAGAAATAGTTTTTCAGGCGCATTTTTAAATTCTCGAAATGTTATTTCACACTGTTCGGAGGATCGGCATTAATTTTAAGAGCCGAATTTTTGGAATAAACTCAGAAGGAAGAGAAATAACATCTTCATTACCAATTATCTTTTGCCACAAATTAAATTTTGTCATATTAGCATTCCCTTTATTTTGAACGTGAAAAAATGAAGTATCTTTGCATTGTAACGATATGTTGAGACCATTTAAAAAACAGACGCTTGCTCCATGCTCTCAGCTTAGTGCGCCACGTACCCCACCATACACTTCCCGTACCCCCGGGGGCGCGCGTACCGCACTTTGGGAAACACTGATTTAGAGCATAAACATCTGTATCTGCCAGGCATTTTTTAAAAAATGGATGCAATATAAAATTTGGGCGAAAAATGAATTCAGTGTTTTTAAATTTCAACCACACTAGAGATGTCATTAAACTATGATAACCGAAAATTGAAGTGGTTACTTTTACGCCGAGTGCAGTATAGTATATACTGCTAATCCATCGTTGTCAAAAAATTACAAGGGAAACTGCAAACACATTTTGAAGTTGCCCCTTCTTCAATGCAAAAAATTAAAGTTTGTGAAGGAAAAAAAAAAAAATCGTCGGGGCTTACATATCTACTTAAAGAATGTAATATAATATATTTTTTAATTTTCTGAATTATTAAACACACACATTAGACATTTTTATATTGATAACGCAGTAAAAGTAACCAATTGAAAACTATGATTAATGTTGGTTGCACGAAAACATACAAAATTGCAGTGAACTTACTTTTCGATTTCATAGCAAGAAACTTCAAAAAATGACTAAATAAATTTTAATTCTTGAAGCATATAACCAATCAAAATCAGGATTTCCAGCTCGCAGTTTTACGAGAAATTTATTACAGTAATATATTCATAAAAATCGTCTTCTTTAAACTCGTATTAATTTGCTACACTAAAACGTTCCACTTGAATAATATATTAACTATATGAATTATGTATTCATTTCTGTTGTATCATTTACTTAATAAATTTTTATGATTGCTACATTTATATAAATCTTATTTTTATTGATTGTTTGTGCATCAATGTGAAATAGTAAAATTTACAAAAAAACTTTCAACCATACTTTACTTTGAACAGGCATGGTGTATGTTCAACTCATTTTAATTTGGCCTTGACCTCCATAGCCAAGAGAGGTCTTTTAGCCGAACGGTCTAAGGCACCGCTTTAGTTCGAGGAGGACCCAGGTTTAAAACCCTTCTCTGCAACCTTCGCTCACAATCATTATATCACAATCTGCAAAAAAAAAATTGCAAAGAAGGGTTTAAAAATTTTGTTACAGCCTTCTTCTCGAAATTTAAAACACTAAGCCTCTTCCATTATGTATATTTTTATGAAAGGAATAATATTAATAATAACTATATAACACTGGTAAGAAGTACTATAAGCGAAAACGTATCTATCAAAATATGATAGTTGTTGGTTTCAAAGTATTCCTCTCTATCTCTAAGCGCACTTCAGCTTGTTTTAACATTGTTAGGATCAAAGATAAATGTCGATTTTGTCATGATTTCTGAACATTAATCTTCATGAATACTTTGTTTTACTTATATCTTCTTTTTATGTTATTAATGAAAGAGACAAATGAAATAACCTTCGTTTTTTTCCCTTTCAAACATTGAGAAATGTGTATCATCAGCCATAAATATAGATTAAAGAATTTAAATTAAGTGCCATAAAAAGAAACAAAAAATGATACATACTTTATGCAAATCATTCACCTAAAAGCTTCTTTCAAAGATAATGCTATCTAACTGGTAAAAAACGTTTGCAGAATAAATGAAAAATACTAAATGAAGAAAGAAAAATAAGACAAAAAATCAGCAGAATTATACGGCAAAGCGCAAAGACTTTCGAAAATAATAATAATTACTGGATTGACTAATTAATTTCCTGTCAAAGTCAACCATTTTATTACCATTCTGAAAATCCGCTTTATTCTCAGAGCCATCGGAGTATCGTAATTAATTTCTCGATTAAAGGGAAAAAATGTCAAAGTGGAAAAAATGCCAAAAAAAATCCCTAAAACAGAGTAATAAGCTCTCTACTGGAAATAATAAATGGTACAAAACATGTCACTAGGGAAGCATTAATCTTAGCTGCAGACGTTGCATAGAACTAGACGTGTTAACGTTTCCATTAAAACCCGCCTTTTATTTTCCCTCACTTAATAATTTATGTGTTAAACATCGTCCCTTTGTTGGTGTATAAAAAAGAAATATTAATGACAATGAAGCAACTGAAGAAAAGAGTGAAAAAATATATAAAGGACAAAAGCACAAATGTAAAAATAACGCGAAAGGTTTTTAACGATGACATCTTTTATTTGTTTTGACGTACACATATTGTATTATGATTATTTATGTGGTAAAAAGAAGACATTAACAGAGAAATGTCGTCTGCGAGAATTTTTTTTCTTCTTTCATTATTATTTCATTTGTATCGAGCGAGCGTGGAAAAAAGTGGAGAATAAGTTGCAAAAAGATTTAAAATGGCATGAAATTACAAAGAACAAACATGCATGTAATCAATAAAAGCAGCTCTTTTTCGATTTTAAATTATTTTAATGTGAACAAGTGATTCTTCGAGAAAATGAACTATTTGATATGCATGTATTGAAGGAAAAAAGTGAAAAAGAAGAAAAGAAAACTTTCATTTTTGTGCTAATTTACTAACTCTAGATTATTTATCCGATGTTATTTTTTTTTCTTAGTTCAAATATTTGTGCGTTTTATGATAAGAAATCAATAAACTATTCAGTTTTTTTTTGTTTTTAATTATTTCAAAGATGTTCTATCATTTTCTGTTAGTAATTAATTATTCTTCATGTTTAAAAAACGATAATTAAAGGTTTTAAGAGATTTGATGTAACTACTTTGCAGCTTATAACAGCTAAAATAAAAAATAAAACAATTTTATTTATTTTTTTTTATTGGTTTAGTCATTACTTAGCTTATCTTCTTCCACTTTACTCCTCCCCCTCCTTTTTTGTTTTCTGTTGAACGAAGTAATTTATGTAAACAAACCAATTTATATATACACACACACATAGATATTTATATATACATATATAAAGGGTGTTTTTTTAGAAGCAGAGAACTTGAAATGGAAATAAAGCACATAAAAATGTCTTTAATATTCATGTAATTTGTTTTATTTGAAGGATAATTTTAAGGCATAATGTTTGAATACGATGTCGGGGATGTGAAAACCTCGGTTGGCGCATACATGACGCAACCTGGAAAACTGTGTGTGAAAACTAGACCACTTTTCACACACTTTTCGCAGTAGATCTGTTAACTGGCCACCTTGCTCTTGAGATTTGATGCCCTTGGATTATTTCCTCTGGGGATTTGTGAAATCCCTTGCTTACGCTGTCAACCAGAAACAATGCAGCACATGGAAGTCAAGATTGGGCACATTATTATTGCCGACATTCAGCCAGATCTACTGCGAACAATGTGTGGACCTCCAGGTTACGCCATGTACGCTCCAGCCGTGGTGGCCACACGCCCAACATCATTTTCAAACATTAATGCCATAAAATTATCTTTCAAATAAAGCAAATTGCATGAATATCAAATACATTTTTTGTGTTTTATTTCCATTTCAAGTTCTCTGCTTCTAAAAAACACCCTATATATAAAAATTAATCAGGGCTCAAAAATTATATTGGCCGACATGCCCGGGGCATGTAAAAATTCCGATCGCGCATGAATTAAAAATTTACATGCCCGGTGAGGAGTTCAATTAAATATTTCTTTCTAAAACTTTGTCATTTCGTATTTTATTGAAAAAGCACCGCACCCTCACCTGAGATCAAAATTAACATGTTGACGGACATGCATGTCAACAATAAAATTGGTAATAAAATTTAAATTTTGCGAATTTCCACTTGTACCGACTTATTATGTACTATTTATTTGGTAATGTAATTTTTTAATCATTTTGATTAGCGTTACAATAACTTTTGATTCAGATATGAAGCTGTTAATTTTTTGTCTGATTAATGCTACACGACAAATTCAAATGTTTTTATTAATATGCAATAAAACAACTGGGCATGTAAAAGTTCTGTTCAGGCATGTATTTTTAGACAAACTTGCCCAGTATGGGATGTAAAATTTTAAAAATTTTTCGAGCCCTGATATATATATATATATATATATATATATATATATATTGTGTGTGTGTGTGTGTTAACTTAGTGTAGTTTTTAAATCTTATTATATAAATTAAAATTTAGTTTGAATAACAAAGGATAGAGCAGAATATGAGCATTTGATTCTTTTGCTTTCTTTCTAAGTGTTTTAAAACAAGAGATATCTTTCATGCTTTTTGTTTTTCATTGTTTAGGCAAAAATAGAAATTTTATGAAAAAAAAGGGGAAATAGTGTGTTTAATAAGATGTTTTATTGCGGAATATCGAGAGTCTCATAGGTTTATACATTTGAACTACTATCACACTATTAAAACACATGGTGGTAGGAGAAATATCAAATTAATTTTTAGTGTGTAATATACAGTCAAACCCGTTGTTTTCACCATGAATGTGAAACTAGGAACCGCTAGAATGGTTCAACTGTAGTACCAAATGTTGTTTGCCGCTAATTTTACCATTGTTTTTACGATGAATGTGAAACTAGGAGCCGTTATGATGGCTCAACTTTAGTACCAAATGCTGGTTGCAGCTAAATTTCACCTTTGTGTTCACGATGAATGTGAAACTATTAACCGTTATGATGGTTCAACTTTAGTACCAAATGCTGGTTGCAGCTAAATTTCACCGTTGTGTTCACGATGAATGTGAAACTAGGAACCGTTATAATGGTTCAACTTTCCAAATGCTGGTTGCAGCTAAATTTCACCGTTGTGTTCATGATGAATGTGAAACTAGGAACCGTTATAATGGTTCAATTTTAGTACTAAATGCTGGAAGTAGAATTTTTTACAGTGTCACTTTTAGTATCTAGAAATTTTGCAACATAATGCATGGAATTAGTTCTCGCACTCCTTTTGGAAATAATTACTGAACACTACACATTTTATTGTTACAAAACTTTATTTAAAAGATTTTAAAAGAGAATTAAAGTTATTTCTCATAAATTTCACCTGAACATTTTACCTCACTATTTATGCATAGCAAAATAATATTGCTAACTTTTGTGTTATTACTCTTTAAGTATTACATAACTTTACTTATGGAGCAATATCAAATGCTTCGAAGCAATTAATTAGATACAGGATTGAAAATCTTCTAAAGTGCTTTCGAAAATGGTTAAAAGTAAAAATTACTTTTATGAAAGAATCTCGCTTTCTGTATTAAATATTGCAGATGAAATATCGATCGAGAGCAACATCATATTAAAGAGCGTACAAATAGCTATCGATCACACATGACATAGTAATTTATTTTTCTATCAGCGCCACCTTGGAGAAAACTATTCTATTTAATACCACTCGATTTATTCTAGGCTTTGCTCACGTCATTAAGAATCTTACTAATTGGGAGTTGGAGGCATTACGTGACATTATTGCTGCATTACATATATTTTGTTTCTTCCTCTGGATAACTGGCGTGAATCATTTTTTTAAAAGTAGCAGAATCACTGAGGAATTACTATTAATGATTGTAAAATTCAGAACAATTTCAGAGCTATTATTAGAAACATCACTTAAATGCCACCATATCAAGCTTTTGTAAGCCCACATAACCATTGAAGACTAAAAGTCATCCAAGAAATATCCACGGAGTAAAAAAAAAAAAAAAAAAACATAATAGCAGATTTGAGGCCACATATAACACAATGTTTATCTATCTATATATCTATATCTATATATATATATATATATGTAGGCTCTTTGTTTGGGTCTAGGGGTTACTTCAATAATGACTCACCATGAAAGATATAAAAATTACTCTATTTACACTTTCCTATGTACAAATCACTATTTACAGAAACAAAAAAAAACTTCTACTGCCTGCGGACATCACCACACTCAAGCACACGCAGCGCTTGTACGTCCACTCAGAACGGAGTCTCACACTAAACTACTCGCTTTCGTTGCTTTCCGCCTGATGGCGCTGCTGTCAATGTCTCCTCGCATATATATATATTGACACCATCTCAATTGCAACTGCCCTAATTAATTTAACAACGGTGTAATTCACAAAATGAATGGGACTTTCGCTGCATTTGAAGATGTAATTTTTTCTGGAGATGTTCAAATCGAAGTGGCTCTATATCTGTGCATTGTTTTTGAGGATGCAATATCATTCTGTAGACGTTCAACTTGTGCTTGCTCCTTATCTGTGCATTGTATTTCAAGCTTTAGTGTCTTTCTGGATTCGTTCAACTTGTGGTTACTCTTTATTTTTTTGTAGTGAAGGGAAAATCAGAAAAAAAAAACGCCTACCTGGATGTCATATGAATGCTAAAGACAATAACCATCAGAATAGACGTTACATTTGGTGCTACCTTTGAATTCCCTAACGGTCCTGAACGAAAGCCAGCAAAGAATTGAACTCCAAGAGGTTGAAATAACACATACCAAAACAACATAATTAAGACTTTCCAAAATATTAGTAAAAATTTAAGGGGACTTGGCACCTTTCAAATGTAGAAAATCGATGAAAATACCAATTTTTAAATTTTTTGCTTAAAATGTGGTTTGACTCTCCTAGTATAGCTGAGCGAAGTTTTGAAGCTATACAACCAATATAAATATAGTTAAAAAGTAAGAGAATTCAAATATTTCTGATGTTTTAGTAGGGTTTTGGATTCTTTAAACTGCGTTTTCTCGGTTTCTGTGTTTTCGCAATATTGTAGTATTTAAAATGCTAAAACTTCTACATATATTCATGTAGCAACTTGAATTTTTTTGTGTGTGTTCAATATGATGTGCTTGATAAAATTAAGGATGGATTTTGCTATATATTTGCAAAAAAGAAAAATTAAAAATGAAAATGTAACAAAAGTCGCTTTTTTTCTGTGTTCTACCATTGATGTAACTTTAAAAACTTTTTTCTCAAAAACTAATTAATTAACAGCAAAACCCATCCCTAAAATTGTAAACCATACTATAATAAGTACTTTAAAAAAAATTTGGTTAAAAAAATCAAGAAATGAAGAAGAAGGAAATTTAAAATTGTTAAATTATTTTTAAAAAATTAAATTTTAAAGTTTTCTGTTAGTTCAATTTGGATTTTTCACGTGAAAATCATTTTGTTGAACAATAGCACTTCATAATATACAAATGAAATAGGTAAAAGTTATTAAATAAAAAAAAATTGTCAAAAGGTGCTAAGTCCCCTTATGTAGATTTAGAGAAAAATATCAACTTGCTCCAAGGAAAAGCGCTTTATATTTTTGCAACAATTTCGACAGGAAGTATAAAACATGAAATACAAAACTTACGTAAGTATCGTCGTCATTATCAGAATAAAGGAATTACGTTCTAGTTGAACTATGATCGACATAGTCAGATAATCACAATTTTAATGTAACTTCTAAAAATTCTCATATGGCTCAATGGCTCCATATATTTAAGGTCAATAAAAAGCAACTAGCTGGTACCCCGCAGAACATCTGCGGGCTATAAGTTAAACAATCAAACTTGAGAATGATCGCTCGATATAAACAAAATAAGGTGTTTCCATTCCAAAAAATCGAATCTTGGAAATACTTTTAAATACATAGAAATAAATTTGTTAAAGATCGCAAGTTACGATAATATACAAAAATTATTTCACCTTTCCATGATAATGATTAAGCAAATTTTTAAATGTCGTTTTACCTTAGTTTGTTTTTACATGATGTCAGTATCGTATCGAACCACAAAATTTTATCGTTATTGGTCCACGTTGAGTGAAAGTTTAAAATCGTAAAAAACACTTTAAAATTAATGCGGCTTAATAAACGATCGCTGGATATAAACAAACTAAGGTGTTGTCCCTCCAAAGAATCGGAAATTAAAAATTGAGTTATGAATGGAAATGCTTTTAAGAAATAGAAATAAATGTATTAAAGCCCGTAAGTTAGGATAATAAATACAAATATTATGCTACTTTCCCATGCTAATGATTAAACAAATTTTTAAATGTCGTTTTATCCTAGTTTGTTTTTACATGATGTCAGTATCGTATCGTACCGCAAAATTTAATCGTAACTGGTCCACGCTAAGTGAAATAGATATATAGATTGCTATTATAAGTTATTAGTGGAATAAAATGTAACAAAAACTCTTATTGTTATCATTGCGTTGAATTTAAACAGTAGTACACGATTTTAGTGTATTATAAATTTAATTCGTAGGTAAAATATAGTGTTAAAAGTTCCGTTTCAGTAACTTAGTAGCAATTCCTTCATAATGTAAGTTGCTGAATGCTAATTAGGGAAACAATTAAAAAATAGTTGTTACCAAAATCAAACAATTGTATATTTTTCGAAATATTAAATAATATGAAAAATAAATAAATAAACAAAATAATAATGTAATAAATAAAATACTTACTTTTAAAACAGTAATATCTCGTTATTCATTTTATCAGAATGTTACAGAAATTTGAACAAACCATTTACAAATGCAAACATTTTTGCGAAATGCATTTTTCTCCATGTAAATAGATTTTCAAACTGAATCAAAATACGTCAAAAAGTCTGTGCTGGCTTTTGAATTTTAAGCAAAGCGAAAACTGAATTATCATTTGCATTTGATTATTTAACACCTATTCAAATTCAATTTAATTTGAAACTCCTATTCCAAAAAAATGTTTTATCATTTGTGAAATAGCTGTTTAAACCTTATACCAACTGTCTCGTTCATTCTTGCATTTCATTCACGAGGCTAAACAAACAACAACATTTCATTAATATTGAAAATCCCTTTAATTAATTGTTTTGACTGAATGCATCACTTTGTGTTTAGTCTGTAAAATATACTATACATTAACTTCAAAAGCTTTCCTGCCGATTTTTTTTTTCTCTTCGTAAATAACTTTATAATTTTGCGTTTTATTTTCACTTAAAAGGCTGCTTCTATTTCACTTATGTTAATTGAACGCAATAGAATGTAAAAGAGTAGGTCTCATTCGCTTAATTAAACAGTGAATTTCTTCGGCATTAGTTTTGAAAGCCCTTCAAAAATGCTGCATGTGTACAAAAACGTCATGGCATCCCTTTTAAGTACTAAATAAACGCATTTCATTTCTAATGTAATTAGTATTCGCAATTAAACTTCAACTGAAGAATCATGAAATTTAAATCATTTCTCTTTCTAAATTTAAGAGAAAGAAAAAAAGTTAAATTTTACGTAATTCAAACAGGAACTGTGTAATCAAAAATAGAATTGGGAAGTATCTTGCGTTTAAAGTTTAATTTTTGAGCAAAATGAAAAGCATCATTTAAAGTGCTGGCTCACAATAGGAAAGCATTAAAACTGTTGAAAAATTCTCTTTGCTCGTCTATTTAGTGTATCGCAAATGAATTCAGAGCGAGGAAAAATTATTTTTTAAAAAACTGACAATAAACTTTAAAATGTTTCCTCCGTTTTAATTTCGCAGAGCAAGGAACAAATTGTGAAGAGGCGGCGTATAGCTGAAGTAATAATAACAGCAACGAACTAACAAGAAACAAGTTTTAACAGCAAAGCGAGTTGAGTTGTTTGGAATTCATTTTAATCAAGTTTTTAATAACGAAGTAAAGGAGGCACTTTGAATTAAAGACGCATTCAAAGCTTGTTTGTGAGGGACTCATAATGCAGTAGAATTGGTGCGTAAAATTAAAACCTGTTACCGTCTTTTCTAAGTTGGGGGAGGGAAGGGTTCTAAAAGAGGGTGGAGGGGGATAATCGCTAATTAGCAACGCACGGGGCATTTGTAAGAGCACCCGCATTCTCATTTACTGAAACGCAAAATATGCAAATAGCAAAATTAAATATTCGTCTTTGATTAACTTAACATATCCTCGGTTCGAAAAACGATTTAGTTATTCCGCTGTTGTTTTAGGTAATCTGTACTTTTCCCTGGCACTTGCTAGTAATTAGTAACATAATTGCGAAATTAGTCTTAATCAGGAGTTAATCAGGGAAGGATGTGGATGAGTTCTTTCGAGACAAAACCGCGTCTGGTTGCTTCGAGGTGACGTCATAGCTTGAGGCTTCAAAAATATGAAATAAGTGATATAAGAGTAGGGGAAAAAATGGAACTAAAAGAAATTAAAATTTAAAAATGTGAGATTTTTTAAAATTTTGATGCATATTCAGAAACAAATTATATCGTAATACATTTTAAGCTTATTTATGTAAGCTATAAAATAAAAAAATTGCACTGTTTAATATGCAAGAATGATTTTCAAACATAAAGGGTTTTTTTTTGAAGTGAAAGTCATGCTTTAATTCATTTTTTCTTTAATTAAAATTTAAAAATGTGAGATTTTTTTAAATTTTGATGCATATTTAGGAACAAATTATATCGTAATACATTTTAAGCCTACTTATGTAAGCTATCAAATAAAAAAATTGCACTGTTTAATATGCAAGAATGATTTTCAAACATAAAGGTTTTTTTTTTTTTTTTTTAAGTGAAAGTCATGCTTTAATTCATTTCTTCTATAGATTTCAATGTGTCCTTCTCGTAAAGGGTTTCAATGTCTTCCTCATTTCCAGAAGCATACGAGAAATATAAGAGGGGTAAAATTGGGTACGAAAAGTTTTTATTATTCTCAATTTTGCATACATTTTCTTTTCGACATGCAAAAATCTTTTTTCATGTTAAATACCCGCTATTTCAAACCCTGCTATTCCGAACAGAGTTAAGAAAAAGGTATCCTTAAGGGGGTCTCTGATCCTACAATTTCTTCGATGATAATAATCGCTTTGCCAAAATACGTTTGCTGACCAGAGGAAAAAGTCGTGTTATATTTTCATTTAAACGGTTGCCCTCTCAAATTTTCATTTAAACGACTGTCTTCTAACATTTCTAGTTAAAAGATTGTCTTCCATTATTTTACTTTAAAGTATTGTTTTATGATTTCTTTCAACATTTTCGTTTGAACTATTCTATTTTTATAATTTTATTTAAAACGTTCATTTGTGACTGTAGTGTATGAAAGATAAACAAAATTTGCACAAATTTTCCTTATTATATTACCACAAAAACATTTATTCATAAGTTATGGTTACATTTCGAAGTAACTATGCAGAAAATGATAAATAATGCACAGAGTTATTATATTAAAGGTTCTATAACATTTTTATAAATGAGACTTCTGAATAATAACACTGATCAATTTCTGGAGATGCGCAATATAGTTTTCAAAAGTTCTCCTGTTAACATATCATAACAGAGTGAGTAACCAATCTAATCAAGTTTTTCTTTCTTGTTTTTTATTTTTTAAATATTCTACAATTTTCGATTTTGATGGAGACCTTGAGTAAACAAACCTGGAAACAGAAGCTAAAGCACCATGGCCAGAAATATGCTTTGATGGAAGCCTCTTACCTCTGGTCCCCCTCTTTCATAATTTCTTATTTATTTGTTATCAATGTGAATATTTGAAGAACGGCTTTTCTTCTGCTGTAAACAAGTTTTTTCATGTAGAAGACATTATGATAAACCAATGTTGCAGTCACTAGTCTTATTTTGTGCTTCCTTTTTTGCATAACATTAGCATTTTTTAAACTCATTTCTTGTTTCTCCTGCGTGAGGCATTAAAAGTTTTATGGATGGCATTTTTGGTTAAAACAGAGAACGAATATTTATGGTAGAACCAGTATTTCTTATTTCATAAGGCAAAACCGGTAGAGTTTGCGCGAAATTGTAAAACATGATAAAAAATAATCAAAACGTTCATTTTTTGACACAGTTTTGGTGAATATTATAGACCGGGGATCATTCATAAATGATGTCAGGTTCGAGGGGGGAGGGCAGGGGGTGCGTGAAATTGTGACGAATTGTGACAAGGGGAAAAGAGGGGGAAATTGTAAGTGTGACATGGTTATGCAACATAGCGTGACATGTGACAAAGGTGGGTAGGGGGTCCGTTGAGATGTGACATTTTGTGACAAAGGGGGAGGGGGTCAAATATATTTAAAAAGCGTGACATCATTTATGAACGGTCCTCTACCTCCCTTCTGTATGCATTTCCATCACTATTTCCTTGTTATGCTGTAATATAACACCACAGCAGGCATAAAGCCAAGACAGCCGTTTATCGCTTCTGTCCTTATAAGGCGAGTGACATTGCGCACACGAAAGATGACATTCGATAATCATTATATTACAATAATAATAACTGCTAGTAAATTTTCAAAAATAGCTGAAAAAACGTTTGCTTAAAAAGTATCTTGCAGCACTCTCATCACAATGAAATTCAGAGGAACAGTAATGAAAATTCGAGTCCTTCCATTTGGAAATCAAGCAATAAAAAGGACGTTGTATCATACTCATTCAGATAAAAAACTTAAGGGATTCAAGTAGACACTGTGCTGTTGTGGTTGCACAACTACCCGATATCGCGGTGCGCTCACACCTCCCCTCCCCTCGAAAAATTCAAGTGCACCATCTCTCCGACCACGCCCTTATCGTAAATTTTCTTCATTTTAAATATTTAAAGATATAAATAAAGAATATCGATAATGTGTGTGACTATATTCTTATTTTCAGTGCATTTTCTTTTCCGTTATTAAGAACTTCTTTATGTAATCACATGGCGTGTCTGAGTTTTGTTTAGAATGACATATCCAAATTTGATGGGAAATGTTCATATGAATTGTTCACTGACTATTTATTTCATTGAGAAAGATGGAGAAAAGCATGAAACCATTTGTTTAAGAGAATGGAGAACTTTTTCAACATTCAAAGTTTGTTGAATAAACGTACTATTTACTTTGAACAATAGTTGAATTTTAACCTTTCTCTCATATCTCTATGTACAGTGATTCCTGTCTGATTAGTATGATATTCCTTTTCTTTAATGCGAACAAACTACCTCCTGTAATTTGTTTCCCTCCATACCACCAGCCACCAATCATGATCTGGTATTTTGATTGTGAGTTAAATTAACTATATTCATATTTTTAATGATGTCTCGTGACATATTTGATTTATCACGACTTTTATGCTTCAATGGATAAGTTCCTTGCCTATTTATGGGTATATAATAAGTTTCGAGACTCCCAGAATGTCTAAAATGTATCTTTACCCTTTTAAAAAAGCGTAATATTAAAAGCTAAGCCTAATGGGCTGAAGTAATTAACAAAAAAAGAAGAAAAAGAGACTTATTGGATTTGTTTTTTTTTCCACCTCCTGAACAAATAAAAACAGTCCTTCAGCAGACAGATTGTGTTTTGTATATAAACTCTCTTTTCCATGGTAAAAATAAATTGTTATTGAGTTTCGAGTTTATTAGTGGAATATTCGAGAAATATCTTTCTTAAATAAAATATTTTTTAAAGAATTTCAATTACATTTTGGTGATATGAAAACAGAAGCTATAAATGTATCTATGAGAATCTTGTCATTTCTCGGAACATACATTATAAAATACAAATATGAATTAATAGATTCTTGAATTCAATAAATAAAATATTCATTTTCTTAACTAGATGCCCTTTTTTATTTTTCATGTATTCCAGTGTGTATCGCATGGTTCACTGCATAATTGAAGTCTAAGATTTTCTTTTCCGTTTTTTCTTAAATAATTTCTCGTTCTGACAACAGCCTTGATATTCCAGAGATTCTGCATTCGTTTAGCATACTTGATTTCTTGCGAACTGATGCTATGTGCCATTTTATAAATTTAGTTGCTTTCAACAAACAAAGAAGCAAACCTTCTGATTCGCGTACTAAATAAACGTACAGTAAAACCTGTAAAGTTGACCAGCTAAGTTGACCACCTGTCTATATTGACCACTAATGTATGTCAAATTTGGGTGGGAGTATTATTAAATGACCCTTTGTAAGTTGACCACGTAATTATTACTATATTTATTTGTTTATCCATCTTTGAAAAGATGAAACAATCTTAAATAACTGCTCTAGGATATTTTTTATGCTATAACGTTCGACCAGTACTTGTCTGGATGGATGAAACATCAATATAAAGTTTGCGTAAACCTCGTGTGTAAGTTAACCATTCCGGAGAACTACTATGAGCACTCTTTTGTTCTTCAAATAAGTTTCTTCTTTTTCTTCTAATTGATCTAGCCATTTTGAAAAATTATGTATTTTTAAGGAATCCTTCGCATTAAATAAGTATAATAACAATTTATCTTTATTTTAACTAAGTGCTTCAATTTTAAAGTTGTATATGAGACATTGTAAGTCATTCAGATTAAATGTATATAATGATACTTTAGATAAATGTGAAAAATAGCTAATTAGTAATTTTAAAATAACGTTATATTTTAATTAGTCACAAATGTATAAACGCATAGTGTAAGAAATGACAAAAATGTCTCCATCCTCTATAAGTTGACCACTAAAGTGCTGCTGCGCAAGTGGTCAACTTACACAGGTGTTACTGTATTTGCAAAACGAACTTCCCTAAAACTAGAATGGATCCGTTCTTTTCTGAATTACGCAGAAGATTCCAAATGTCAAAATTCCGTGGTCGAACTGTAGTTCGGTCATCCATCTGCCTATCCATTTAAACTCATTTAACTACCCATTTCTTTATCGTTTTAGTGCGTCTATTGAATCCAGTTATGCGCATACTTTTTACTTATTTTATTGTCTATTAATGTAATTGCAGTTATAACTATCAATATATTTATGATTTTTTTTCTTTGCATGGCTGCTTATGCAGTTTTGTCTTTTATACATACGTTTATTGACTTGTCTATCTTGAATTTGCTAGTTTAATCTTATATATAACTACCCATAGGATTTTTCATTCATTTGCACATATGTATTCATTTTTGCCTATTTGACTATTTATCTGTGTCTGCCCATTTTATGTTTATGTAATAGGAATACCTTTTATTTAACTATAGATTTTTTTCTCCCTATTTATTCACATTTTTGCTTTTTATAGTATTGGGTATGTATTTCACTTACTTCTCTATTTTCAAACTCCCCCCCATAGCAGTATACTTTTCCATCGCCCTCTTCAAAGATAACGTATTTTCAATACTTATCCCACTGTTCGTTAAGACGGTCGTCTGCGATAATCAATGGGAACCATACATTTTAACAAACTAAATCATAAACGGCAGGAATGAAATTCGAGTGGTGATTGCATTTTAATAGCAGCGAAAATAACTCACTAACTGCAACTTTCGCGGAGCTGAAGAACTAATACGGCAATAAAAGAGCTGTTGCTAATGGAGAAAAAATGATTTTTCAGTCTTGAAAAAGGTCTATATTCTTTTGGAACTGAACATGTTCTTTCTTCAATGGAATGTTCTAAATCACTGTAATTACGCTTTCTGCACAAATTTCTTTCTCTTTTTTATTCTTCTTTGGGATGATCATTATATTCTAGTCTTTTATGATAATTCTTCAATGTCATGAGTTATTTTATTTTTTACAATTAACCTTGAACTTGTGAAAGGTTTCCGTTAAGATTAAAGTACACACGATTCTGAAAATGGTGCGGAATAAGATATGAATAAGTAACGTATGGGAAATAAAATCTAAAGATTCTTTGTTCGATAATTAAACTGAGATTCGGAAATAAGGACCCAATATGGTACACATAATAAATTGTTATGAGTGTAGTAAAACAAAGCTATAGACGTAATAATAGAACTAGGTATTGTTCCAACGTGCGATCTACTCTTAGTTACTTTACGAATCAATTGGTGCCACCACTAAAATTGTTGTTTTCTTCGAATGTTGCCTAATTACACTGTAAAAATATTTTATTTACAATTATTTATATCTTTAACTGCATTTATTTATCTATTAATTATGATCATTTGCCTAACTCAAGATCATAAAAAAAAATTCGAATTTATTTTCTTCTTTTTTTTTTTTGTTCTTTAAAAAAATATGACTGATATAATGACTCCCATTGCATTGCAACTGCTCAAAAAGTTCCACGGGCATTTCTTCTCTTCTAAAGAGAAAATTTCAGTTATTCTCATCCATCTTAACTTGACACATTCTTCTGGGAAGTGCGATAAAAGTCGAGAAAAAAGAAAGTTGTCCATGTTTATTTAAAAAACTTTTCTTTGCATAACAACGTGTGTGAGAAAAACTGAGTTCGCGAAATATTTTTGTCTATACGGCGTGTTGTTGCATTTTAGCTGTTCAAATGTTACAATTTTAAATTCTATAAAACACTGGTAGATCAGAATTCTTACTATTGAGATAAAATGGTTTATTTTCAAGCACATCATGTTCTTGAAATAGCTCAGAGTCAAAATGGCTTATATTAGAAAATTGCAATTATCTTTGACGTAAACTTGTTCTAAAAAATGATACGGTCTCATTTTTGAAAAAAAAACAAAAAAAAAACCATCTTTCTCTGTAAATGCTAAAGTACTTCCGTGCCAAATTTCTTCATACCTCAACCCAGAAGAGCGTTTAAATAAATATCCACTCGCCCATTCTGTTTTTGTTTTGCTGCTTTCGATCCGAATCCAACGAATTGTTTATCTTGAATTCTTGCGCTGAAGAGACGAATAGCCTAATCAAATTCTTTAATCTTTCGGAACAATAGTTGCTTAATTTTCATACAAATACATTGTACGGAATAAGTAATCGTTAAAAAAATGCCCTATAATTATTTTGAATGAAAAATTGTTCTATAAATTTTTAATTTATTGCAGTAAAAATAGCAAAAATAAAAGAATATTTGCCCTTTCTGCAAATATAAGTTCGAAGTAAGTATCGATTCTTAAAACATAGAACGGTGCTTGTTCATTTTTAAGTCAAAATTACGTGTAATCTATAGATCAACGTGTAGATGGTGCTGAAAGACTTTCAATTAAGGAAATGGTCTGCAATTGTGATTTATTTATTGTTTAGGGGGTATTTTATCCACATGTAGATATTCTTCTGTTAATTTTAATTCAAGTTCTGCTTCTGAATGGCGGGAAAAAATGTTGAGACTTGCAATTTACCAAATAAATTGAATACGCGTGTATCAGCTACAAAAAATATTTTTATCAATGAACAAAGATAACAGCTCAAACAACTGAAGGTCATCTCTATATGAATAAATAGAACGGTTACTTGTAACCTCAAAACAGGTGTCTACGACTGAATTTGTAAATTTGTACATCACAGGGGGGTTTTTTTTTTTTTTTTTTTTTTCAGCCTTTGATATATTTCATACTTCTAAATTTCATTAATTGGCAAAATATCTGAAATAAAAATATTCGTCAAAAATTTATAAATTTGAATTAAATAACTAGATAAAGATCTGAACGCAGCGTCGTTTTTTTAAACGTTTCTACGGGCAAAAGCAATCAAATGATACTTTTCATGTAAAATGGGATCTGTACAAAAATTATGTATAACAATTCCATGCGGAATTCTGTTATTAATTAGTCTCAAAATTTTTCACAAAAATATCTCAATAAAAGATCAACTAAAAACTTACAGACAATGGTTTGAGCATTGAATTTTGAACAAAACTCAAAATTAAACTCTTTGCTTACATTTACCAAAAATCATATAGTTTTAACATAACTGTAAATATGGAAAATTCATTTTTTCTTGATGATACTATTAATAAAACATTATGGAGCAAGTAATTTTATTTATTTTATAGAATTTTGGAAAGACCAAGACATAAAGAGTAGTTTCCCCATTTACTTAAACTTCCATCCAATATATCAAATTTTGCATTGATAGGATATAATTTATTAGGTAAGCGTTTTTAAGTAAAACTAATTATCATTAATATCTTTACCAACATTAATTAGCATTTACTAATTCTTATTAGTGAATTATAGCAACATAATTGACAAAAACAACCAATGCCAAATGTAAATGCGCCCTCACGCGTCTCATCTCTTGTACTTTGTTTCACTTTTAGATGAATTTTTTCATATCAGACAGAATTGGACTATTTACGTACGAAAATAAGTTCCGAAGCCCATATGCCTCCCGCAAATTTTTGATAGAAATTATTCCATGGAAGCAAACATTTCTCAAACAGCAGTTCCATCTTTGGCAAACCTTTAGCGGTACCAAATCTTGCCGATTACATACTTTAAACTTCCTCTCATTCCTCAAAATGTGAGTACAAAGTACACACATTTTAACATACATTTTTTTACAACTTTAAAAAATGTACAGCAACTGCTATGCAATATTCGTAAAGTTAATGCAATGAGGACAATGTGTCCTATACGTACAGTACATTAATCCTATTTATACTATTACTGTTTTTAGAATTGTGATATCAAGACTACACAAATTGGATGTTGTTCTGTTTTTCCTGCGTTATTTAACCATGATATAATAGATAGTTTTCTCTCCTGTTTAAACCAACCGTTAGAAGTAGTGACGCACCCAAAGTTTTACTTTGGTGGGAGACCAATATCAGGAAGGGCGATGCATTGAATATTGATTTTACCGGACATCGGATCCGTGTCCCTTCTCTGACGTATCTGTACCGAATATCCAGTACAGAGATGTGTCCGGCTCGGATGTTTGAAACTTGTGAATCCTATCAGTATTTTATTACAACGTCTTTCTTAACTCGCTTTTTTGTCTGTCCGCGGAATTTTGCAATCGAATTTTCGACCATTTCCCGATAAGCTATTGTTCTGAAACTTTAGCTATAGCTCATAACCAGATGACAATGCAATATTCTGCCACTTTTATCAGGATTTGATGAGTTTCTGAAGTATTTCCAATAAAATAAAATTAAATTTGACGATTAGTTCCGAAAATTGCCACCAAAATTCAGTAGCGGCGCTGCGATCGTCAAAAAATCACGGAAGAAAATTCTGAAGCAAAAAAAAAAAAAAAAAAAACTAAATTTTAATTGTGACACGTGATTTCAAATAAACCGCAGCACAAAAAAAAAACAAAATCAGTATAAAAAATTAGTTCAAAAGGAAAATTTTAAAGTGTTTTGCTTTAATTTTTAATTTAAAAGAATTGCATTGTACATCGAGATTCTGAACAAATTTCTACTATTGCGAAATTTCACCCATCAAAAACTAAAAAGGAGAAAATAATATTACATAAATAAAAAATTTTTTATGAAAAAACAACTTTCTTCTTGCGTACTAAAAAGGTAGAAAATAATTTTCCTATGAGCCTGGCAGAAATTCTGAATAAATTGGTCACATTATGGTAAGAGAGTTTCTAATTCTTATAAAACGAAAAAACGTTGTGCGCATGTACTCAAACATCAAGACTTTTCTAACATACTCAAATTTCTATGAAAGAAAACCTGGTTAATACTGTTTCATTATATTGAGGGCTCAGAATACAAATGAACCAAGTCTATAAAAAGTTTCTTTGTGCTACAGAGGTTTAAAGTTAAAGATTTATAACAAAATTACCTCTTAATTTTTTGTTAAATTATAAATTAAATGTTTAAAAGTTCAAAGAGAGACTTGGCTCATTATTGCACTGAAATTTTACATAATTTATGCCTGTTATTGCGCTGCTAACTCGAAAATGACAAAAAGTGGACTTGGTTCACTTGTATTCTGAACCCTTCATATCATAGTCAATTTCCTTCATTGGAGATAAGAATGAGATTTACTCTAAATGAATTGAACTATACATATCTTGAACAAAATTTTGGGATGAATATACTTCCATAAACACAATCTATGTTTATATGTAACAGATCATAATCACAACTTTGATCAGAATTCATTTAGGGATCATTCATAAATGATGTCAAGCTTCGAGAGGGGAGGGGAGGGGGTAACCAGCAGTGTGACATCATGCATTATGCAACATAGCGTGACATGTGACAAAGGGGGGATGGCGGATCACTGAAGTGTGACAGATTGTTACAAAGGGGGGAGGGGGTTCAAATAAATGGGAAAAAAGGGTGACATCATTTATGAACGGCCCCTTGCCTGTACCCATCTATACTGATCATAATGTCATAGAAAATTTTCAAAAATTAATATAGCATCAAAAATAATTGATTTACATAGTATATCCTCATTTGAACTTTATATATACATCAATGATTCTGTAAAACAAACATTCATAATATAATAATATAAAGAATTCATGCGCCCAACGTTTTTCGTCTTATAAGAATTAGAAACTATGTTATCATAATGTGACCAATTTATTCAGAAATTCTGACAGGCTCAAAGGAAAATTATTTTCTACTTTTTTAGTGCGCAAGAAAAACGTTGCTTTTTATTTTAAAAAATTTATTTATGTAATATTATTTAAATTATCCCACAGCTTCCAAATACATAGGAAATTTTTAATTTACATATATTTTTCAAAAATGGTTACTAATTAAATTTTGAAAATAAAATTTGATGTGCTGTATTAACGATCTTTCGTTCAGTGGTGGGATCGGATTCTGGATATTTAAAAATTATTCGGATGTAAGATGCTCGATGCCTTCTGGAAGATCCCCCCCCCCCTTCTCCCACGGTTAGAAGAATAACTGATAGTTAGAATTTTTTTTTTTTATCCATTCATCACTGCGTAAATAGCAGACAGGCCTAAGGGATTTTCTGCTATTTATTTTTAGCACTTGAGCATCACACTTAGTTTCAGCACTGATACAAACTTATTGTATAATGACAAGGCACACCAAAAGTTACAAAAACATTGTAGATTTTCAATGCTTCCAGCAAAAAAAAAAAGTATGAGCAACTATTAATCATCAGCTTCTGAAAAATCGAAACGAAAGATTAATGGCAAGCCAAGAAACGAAGAAAAATGTGCCTTACGGGTACATAATTTCCATTTGAAAAGTTCCTTTTCTTACATGCATTTATTACTTAGTCAAATTTATTATTTGTTGTACTTAAAAGGTTTTCAAACTAACATTTAAGGCTTTAGAAGGCCTTATGTGTGTGGAGTGTGCTCATAAAATTTTAAGTAATCGGTGCTGTTGCATAATGCATAAAATTTTTAATGGATTTTCCTTGATTTTTTCGGAACTGTTGCATTTTTTTTTTCTGAGGCACTGTTGCGCGTATGCAGAAAACAGTGGACGAAATCATTTCAGAAGGAAAGAAAATCCAAGTTATAAAATTGTCTTTTGAGTTTCCAGAAAATATAAGCAGCTTTCTACTTTTTTGTCTCTTTTCTCGTCTTTTTTCTCATGCATTTACTTTCAAGAAAATATTCTAACAGAGTTTTTCCTCTTGGAAATATTATATAAGCCATTAAAGAATGCAATAAATTTTCTTTACGGATTTGTCTATACGTTTTTTAGAAATAAATATTTGTATACTTAAATTACTTTCTGAAATGCAATAGTATTTCAAAATAATAAAACTATAAAGAGAGAAATTTAGCCGCCAAAAAAGCGGCTTTAATGTTTTGTAAATATTTAATAAAATCGCGTAAAGGATTGGAAAATAGGGTGAATTTATCATTTTATTTAGAAGGATTCATTACAATTATGATCACAAATGGCCTCCACTAATGTAAATGTTCTCATTTGATCGATGACTCGAGATTCTTTCTGTGAGATCACCACTTCTGAGCATGCATTTTGAACTTTCTAAAATTACATCCCCATTTTTCCTATGATGGATTAACAGATTCTTTCGAATCATTTTGTAATTTCTGTTTTGCACAAAATCTAATTTCACATTCAGGGTGGGATACAGAAGCCTTTTCGATTGGAAGTCCCCTTGACAGTGTGTGGTCCCAATTGAATTTGATAATTTTACCTGATTTCACAGTAATCACAAAGGCTGGTTCTTTATGATAGATTCAGAACCACCGCGACACCGACAAAAGAGTTCTATCCTATCTGTTGCTACGGTTATCAAACTGTTATTTTTGTTGTTGTAAATGGGGCTGCGTATTGGTTTCTCCGCATTTGCAGACTTATTTCATTCCCCAGGAACTTACAACTATTCTTTCATGTGGCACCGCTATCGCCAATACCATTTGAGAATTTTTACGACCAGCTTCCTCACTAGATATAAGCACCTGGCGTTGGTGATGCGAATCCGCACCATGAATTTAATTTATCGATAATATTCAAGCCAAATAGGTACTCGAGGGATCTTTAGCATACCATTAATATCTGATTCGAACTTAACACAAAACAGTAAATCATCCTCATAATAGAACTTATTCTGAAGTTATTATTATCTATTTAATATATCATTATAAAAGCGAAAGTAGGGTACGTGTAGATTCAAATCGGAATTTTATATACATTAAAAAAAATAGCCAATGGTAACTGAATACCTAGTAAATGTTCAACTAAAGTAGAGTTTCAACAAAAACAGACAAAAATGTTATGAATAAATAATTCAATAATTAAGGCATAAGGATGTGATTAATAAGACTCTTACTAATTTGCTTGTAATATTGGCTTACATTTAAATTTATGTACCTTTTATTATCGTTATAAGTACTCTTCCGAATGCAAAATTATATCTATCCTAACAAAATAGAATCACAGATCGACATCTCATCAGCTGTGTAATCTTTTCACACCCAATTAATTTCTTAACGATCTAACCTCTAGTTCAACAACAGGTTTATCTATGCTGAATTTTCGCCTCCATTCTAGGAATTAAAAATCCTCTTGATTTGAATTTGTCCATCTAAACACTTTAAACAAAAAAATTTATAAATTATGGAACTGTTTCGGAATTCTGAAAATGTGCTCTGAAATCCTTCTTTTAAAGCTGACGTTAATAAAACATGAATTTCCCTTTCATAAGGTTGTAATCCTTCATCAATTTGAAGTTTCAAGGTCGAGCCTTAGGGACCGTTCACAAATGATGTCACACTTTTGTTCAATATATTTGACCCCCCCCCCTCCCCTTGTCACGAAATGTCACACTTAAATTATACCCCCCTACCCCCTTTGTCACATGTCACGCTATATTACATTTGCATATGTGCTTGCAGTGTAGCAGTTCAGAGACAAAATACTGCGACATATAAATAACATTTCCAATTTTGTTTTTGATCTTTTAATGACCTTTATGAGCCTATTAATAATAATAATGCTTATATGTGTACTTAATGTGTACAAAACGAGATTAATTTTACTGCAAAAAAAAATAAAATTAGTACATAATAGTAAGAAATATTAGTTGTTCGAATTCTGAAAAAAAAAAATGACCCGTGCTATTTAAACGTGTAAATACCGAAGATCTCCTTTTAAGCTTTTAATTAAAAGTAATATTAAACCTTAATCAGCATCGTCTTTTCAATACTAACTGAAATCAATGAAATTTTGAAATAAAATTAAGGAAGTCAAAACAACTTTAAAAATAAATTTCATTTGGTAATTTTAAATGTTTTCATTGAAACCAAAATGTGTGATGTCACACTGCTTGTTACCCCCTCCCCTCCCCTTGGCATAAACGGTCACATTTTCTCGAACCCCCCTTCTACCTCGCAGCCCGACATCATTTATGAATGACTCCTTAAATCTCTTTTTTGTGAGTTTGTCCTGGATACATTTAATTTTCCAATGAAGAACTGCTCAAAATATATTCAATCATGATCAGAAGTATTTTTGAGAGTATTTCTCATTAGTAAAGTAATATTCGCGATTCACTAAATAAGTCCCAGTGATCTATTGACGGACCGCGATCGATGAGTTGTCGAAACCGGAGCAGTAACCCCAGAATGAAATACGCAATTTCAAATTTTAATACGATTTGTCTGTTCAGCGTTATACCAAAACCGGCCACCGCCTTTCTGAGACAAATAAATAAATAAATAAAATAAAAATAATCGCACACACACAAATTTTAATTAAAAATTGCATTTTGGGGCACTCTTCCAAATTGTGACACGATTTTAATATCAGTTAGTATAAACATTGCGTACTTCAAACAGCATCAATGATTCTACATCTAAATAACGCGTCTTATATTCTGATCGCTTGCTCATTTGGTGTTACATATTTTTTTATTCAAAATTTCTGTTGACGTCATTTCTTTACTATGTGGCATCACTAACTGTCAGTGCATTTGTTTACATTTAAATTACCTTGGTCATATGAAAAAGCACAAGTGTCTCTCTTTAAAGCAGTAGGATAAGCCTTATATTGTATCATTAAAAAGGATATGGTATGTAAGCTAAATCCAATGTTTTACTTCATTATGGTATTTAATATATTCACCACTACGCAATAATGGAAAGATTTCTTTTCGAAATAATAACATCGAGCCAATAATCTCCGTGAATAAATTCACATCTTCTTCAGACTAAATCGTTTGAACATACAGTAAAAAAAACCCCCCGTTTTCAATTTCTTCAGTAGACACATCTTATACATTCCGATCCGAAAAACTATTTAAATTACTATGCTATTGAGCATATTTGAGCAACGCTCAACCCTAACAACGTCTCAAATGTGCAACGTCACAGTAATGTGCCTAAAAAGGAAGAATACATAAATATGTATAAACGCTTATAAAACCCTTTTTTGTTCCTTCAGAACTTTTTAGTGTTTTAATATTTCATGCCGAATTTTTCATGCGGAATAGCGCAAGACTATCACACTGCGGGAAAAAAAAACAAATAAACACACATATTTTTCGAAGAAAACGTATTCTAAAGAAGATTGGAGCTCATATTTTTTAATATTTTTTCTCCTCTTTCCGTTGAAAAATACGCAAATATTAAAATTTAAAACGCTCAGGCAATCGTATATAAACCAAGATGGAAGGGAAAAAGTATTATGAAATAAATAAATAAATAAAAAGTCGACATAAACAACGAAAATACCAATACAACGTCAAGCCTTATAATCTGAAATTCTTACTGCAATAGAAAGAATGGCAAAAAAAGGAGAAAAATTGAACACAAAACCATGAAAATATTTCCGTTTCTTTCTATCCTTAAGTTTTTGAATAACGATGCAACGTCAGGTTGCCCCCCGCCCCGCCATTTTTTCCCGAGCACATTTTTCTCAAATACTGAATAATTTATAACTCCATGTAAAAATCCTACGTAATGTTCCTTAGCCCCCCGAATACTAGAGGAGGATTTTTCAGCATTTACGTTCGTGTTATTTGTTTGTTCTTTGCGTTCGTTTTTATTTTAGCCTATTCTGCCAGTAGAGGAAAGCAGACTGGATGAAAAATGTATATAAATGCATATACACTGTGCATAAACGAATGAAAGAGAATTTCGGATGCATAAGTAATTTTATCAACCAATGAGTATAAACATGCTTTGTCGTATCAGAGGTTTTCATTCTGAAAGAGTATTTATTTTGGAATGGAAAAAAATGGAAAGTGGACTTATTTCTCTGTATCCTTCCAACTTCCTTCTTTAAACTAATTTAATAACACCCAGGTTGATGGTGGGTTCTCGTATTTATTTTTTATCCCCGGTCCAGTTTTTAATAGAAAATTTCAATATCCTTAATGGAAAAATCTCCCGCTTGCTCTGGAGATAATAAAATATGCATGATAAGTTGATTGATAATTTCACGACAGAAACGTCGGGATATTTCCTTTTTGAAATCAAACTTTCTTGCAAAGAATGCTTGCATATATAAGAGCATTAAATTCGGACGCTTCTGGTTTTGTAATCTCGTGAATTGAATATTTTTTTGGAGTCAAAGTGGTAAAGATTTTATTTGCCTTGGAATTGAATCAAAAGTAAACAGAGTAGTTTATGTATTTGTCTTGAGTTCAGTTTTGGAAAAGATAAATAAAGACATCAGTGCTTTTCTTCTTGCACTGTTCTATGTGTAAACTTTTGAAGTGTAAAATATTTTAACGGAAAAGCAACAAGTCGACTAAAATTATTTGAATGCTAATTAAATAACCCAAATTAATAAAAATAGCAAAATTTTGTTAATGATCATCCACAACAATACGCGAAAACTAAAAATGCATAGTGAATATAGAAAATATACTAACCTTCCCTTTCTGACATGGATCACATTTCGAAAGTAATTTTTCCTTAAATGTATTTTTCCTAGCCATAAATACACACACATGTATGTAGTGAAAACAAAAACGTCATTATTTTTACAATTACACGTTTAAGTTTAATGTTAGCACGGTAAATTGGTTACATTGTTCTTGAAATAAATTTTAAGAACAATGCAACAGATCGGATTGCCCAACAGATATCTGGAATGTTATTACAAAAATGCAATGTTTTTAAAAAATATTTTTTTTAACTCGCTGCAGAAAGCTGGAAGAACTATTAATGCCACATAATGAGGTTACCAATGATTTCAAAAATTTCTCCTTTTCTTCCAAAGAATTTAGTCATCCTGGAAGCCATAGTTATTGAAAGTTTCTTCATAATGTCCGTTCAGATATTTTCCTAGCTGTTGTCAATGACTATTTTAAGCTCATCCTTGGTGTAGCAAGTTTTACCATTTCCAGAATCATCACTCACCAGAATGCCCCATAAGTTTTTCTGGGTTAATGTCAGGTTTTCGTGATGGCTGTTCAAGCATTTGGACTGGAGTAGCTTGGGATTTGCAGAGCCTGAATTGTGGATGCTTACATTACTGTGCTGAAATATATACTCCCCGTATGTCATCAAAGATACTCATCCCGTAAAAGATTTTCTAGTACGAAGTCTTGACAGCATCCTGAATTAGTCCCTGGTTTGAAATAAGTATTTGGTTCTGTTCCGTTTGCAGCAAAAGCGTCCTAAATGGTCACGGAGTCTCTACCAAATCGACGATTTGAAAAACTAGAAGGTTCATCACGATGATCAGTCCAGTAGTATCGAAAACCGCCCTGTTCGTTAATATAAAACGTTTGTTTGTAATTAAAAAGCAGCATTTTGTCATTTATCCCCCAAAACAACACGTTTCTATGCGGGCCCTAGGCGCGCCATTTTATGCCTCTTAATTAGAGGTAATTGAGGTTTCATTTTACAGGATTTTAGATTTGGATTTCTTGATAGAACATTCCGTAGAGTTCGGTTGTTATGTTGTTGTCAGAAATTTGAAAAGCATTCACAACTTTAGAAGAATACTCTTTTGTAATATTTTTTATTCATTTGTCTCTTATTTTTTATTTATTTATTGATTATTTTTATTTATGTATTTATTTTTCGTTGCTCAGCTATCAGCAATTTATTTCCGAGGATTCAATGCAGAAGACATCCTATACCTTTCCAGTATGTCTTAAAATACGCGCATGTGGGTTTCTAAGATCCCCACTTGTAAATATTTATGTGCAAACCCATGGAAATACTCCAACTAAAGGTCAAATGGTACTTTTAATACTTACACGCTCCTAGATGACGTGCTTACTAACAAGAGATGCCAATTCTACCTTATTTCCCAAAAAAGTAAGAACATGAAATTAATGATAGTAAAAAAAAAAAAAAACAATAAGGTAATCTATATATTACATATTTATTTTAATTTCATTGTAAAATGATATTTTTACTTTGAGTCATTTACATTTATATTTTTTTTCCTTAAAAAATCTCGAAAGATCAATGGGAAATGCAGCAACAGCGTTTTGAAATCTTTTGGCTCCCGTTTCTTCCGATTGTGTAAATAATAATGTATCAGGTACATAGTACATTTTTTGGGGTGCTGACAAATACTTTGAGGAATATTCTAACCACCATTTGGATTCAGAATCAAAGGCTCACCCAATATTGGAGTAATATTCCTAATTATAGCCGGGATGCAGAACTATAGCTTGACTCCAGTGTACTACTTATTGAATAACAGTATCAAATCGTTGGACGTAAATAAAACTTACTGTGTGTTGTAATATAGCAAAAAGTCATAAGAGAAAATTTTTATAGTAAAAGTAAAAAAAGCAGTGAATGATAATTTTTTTAAATATAATTAATAAACTCTTTTTTTAACATTATGTATAAACTTTTTCACGTCATTTTCGTGAAATTTGTTTCTTGCATTTCCTATTTATATTTATTTAGAATATGATAAAGTATGCTGTTTCAATGAATTACGAAATTGATGTAATTAATTATATAAGCTTCCAAATGGCGAAAAAAGTTTTTGGGTTTTTACAACAACGTCCCGCGAGTGATCTTGTGACAAAAAGTTACGCGAGTGATGGTGGGTTATCAACAGTCCCTTCTCGTTTCCCTATTTTATGAGTGATCGATCTTTCCTTGTTTAATCAGAATTAACTATTTATTCCTCTAAATTCTAATTCCCATCTCTTTAGTAGCCGCAACTGACAATCAAGACAGTTCCTTGAAAATACAAGTACTTGAACATCATTGTTAGAGGTATTTCTGGTTGGGTCGAATTGCAAGTGTGTTTAAGATAATTTTCTTAGTTTTTGTAGAATATAAACTTATTTCCGCTTACTTCTCTATTCTACTTTTAATTTATTTATTATTATGATTCGTAATATTTATTTATAATTCTATTTTTTTATTTGTTTTTTCTTTTTGGTTTTTTTATTTGTTTTTTCTTTTTGGTTTCTTTATTTGTTTTTTCTTTTTGGTTTTTTTTATTTGTTTTTTCTTTTTGGTTTTTCGCTTGCCGATTTTCTTTGTCTTGGAATTTAGTTGTCTAAGGTTGAAAGTTAGATATGGTTGGCATTTCTTTTGTGAAATATTTCTTCCCACCAACACTACAAACTTTAAGCAAATCTTTTTACAAATCAAGAATTTGGTTTTCGTTTTCTAAGAGACGTCAATTATTTTATGCTTGTCATACCAACATTCCTGCTCACTGAAAAATTCAATGTAAAAATGACCATGACTAAGGCAGCTTCAATTCAATAGTTCAACCTTTTCTTCAAAATGTAACGCTGAAACTTTTGCCTCAGGATATTTCTCCTATTGCTCCATGTAGAACTATAAAACAACAAAAAAAAATATAAACAAAAACAAGAAATTCCGTCTAGAACTATACGAGCCTACTTTTCAGTATACACCAACTCCAAACTTATAATATAGCTATCTCTCTCTCTTTCTCATTTATCGTTAGTACCTAATTACTACCAATATATCTTTTTCAACGCTTAATACATATACAATCACTCATTCATTCATTTATTTACTCATTCATTTACTCATACATGTATTTATACACTCATTTATTTATTTTTTCATTCCTCATTTCATCAATTATTCATTCATTTATTCATTCCACTCGTTCATTTATTCATACATTCTTCTACTCGTTCATTTATTCATTCACTCTTCCACTCGTTCATTTATTCATTCATTCTTCCACTCGTTCATTCTTCCATTCATTCATTCATTTATTTATTCATTCATTCGGAAATATCCTTTAAAAATTCAGATCAAAAATTTCGGGGCAAAATCAGTGCCTGATTACCGCACAGGCCAACTAGGCAGCGGCCTTGGGCCCCCAAATTTTACGGGCCCCCAAATTGTAGGAAAGATTTATGAAAATATGTTATAAGATAATTTTTTTACAAAATAAAAAGATTTTAACTTATTTAAATGGTGAGCTAAGATTATTTGCATAAACAAGGTAAACTATGCAAAATCAGATCAATATCTTCATTGACTATCATGCTAAATAGTATCCTTTACTTGCTGAGGCATCCTGACGTTTTTTATTTATTTCATATTATAAAAAGTAAAATTAAAAAATGCAATATGTGTATTCAAAAAGTTTACTTATTTAATGAATAATGCAAAAATAATATTGAATAAAAACAATAGGGAATGCAGAATAGTAGTATGTCGTGTCAATAGTTGCTCCCCCCCCCCCTTGCCAATTGGGTCTGAACCCTAGGGATCATTCATAAATGATGTCACGCTTCGAGGGGGGGGGGGTTCGTGAAATTGTGACAAAGTGTGACAAGGGGAGGGGATGCTGAATGTGACATATTGTGACAAAGAGGGGGAGGGGGTCAAATATATGGGGAAAAAGCGTGACGTCATATATGAACGGACCCCTAATAGAATATCTCCAAGCTTATTTAACTTAATACATTTTACCCAGTATTTTTACTCTCCGTACCATAGGGGGCCCCAATATAATGTTGTGCCTAGGGCCCCCGACCGTCTTAATCGGGCCCTGGGCAAAATAGGCTCATTTAGTTCTGGACGAACTTCCTGTCTATGCGTGTTCTGCGTCATAAAAGAGCTTTCCCATAAAATTGTTCCAAGAGCATCCGTCAGTTAGATCAGGGTTTATATAGGATTGAAATTTCCTCGTAGGCGCTAATGTTAAACTTTTTTGAACTGTTCAAAATTGTTCAAATCAAAAAGGTATTGCAAACCGATAGCTTTTTTAATAAGCTTGTCGGAAGGAAATCTGGCTTTATGTAAAGGGTTTATGTTTTTTGCTTTACATTTCCCAAAAGCACTAATGTGAAGATTTTTAAACCTTTCAAAATTGAACAAAATTGTTCAACTCAAAAAATAAAATATAGTAATGAGATGTCCTCGCCGAGATCTTTCGAATGAAAAAAAAATTCGAATATTAAAACTCCCTCCAAAGTAGGATATTAGGATGGGGGGACAGATACACATCTTCCCCATCTCAAAACCCTACTTCGAAAATTTTTATTTTTTAATCTTTATTTAACTACTTTACTTATTTTGACTTTTCTTTATTTTTACCGAAATTTTAACGATTCCCATTTAGCCTTCTTTCATTCTTTAATTTTTAATTTTTTTCTTTACTTTTACGGGAAAGTAGGCTAAAAAAAAACCTTTTTCTTGAACAATAAGTGTAGCCTTCGACAACGTGAATCATGCGTTCTAACTGTTTTATATTAACTTTTTCGACATTTACAAGTCCATCCACAATGGTCAAAATAATGGAACTCTGCGTGCACAAGAAATCAAATTATCAGTTATTCGAGAATGCTTTTATTTGCTGAGTCAATTAATTTTTTAGTTTCTTATTAATTAACGTTAAAAAATACCAAATATCATTAACTAATGAAAAAATAAATCTTCAATATTTAATTGCGTTTTTAATTACATGAAAAATTAAGTGCGTCTGCAAATTAATTGTTGTTTTGTGTTATTGCAGAGAAATAATTAAAGATTAGAATTTTTTACTGAGAAATAGAAGCAAATGATGTATTATGTTACTTAGAAAATATATTTTTCTAATATAAGAAACGTAAATTTGTTGCTTCGAATCCTGTCATTAATTGGAAACAAATTATGAGAAATTAGAGACATGAATAATAAATTAATTTGAAAGTAAAGAACAAAATGAACAAATTAACTATTCAGAAAAAATGCTTTTTTGTTCACTAATTAAAAACATGCGTAGAGGAAAATTGATTTTTTGTACGTACTATACCATCTTAGTTTACCAGAAAAGAAATATAATTGATTGATGGTGCGGATCGCTCTAGAATAGTCTTGGTTTTATTTGGTGTATTTTAAAGTAATGAGTGAATGTTTATCGAATGTTTCTTGTAATATATAATCGGCTTAAGTGTCTGTTTGTCGCCGATAGCTTATTGGTTGCTTGCGTAACTGTAATACAGTTGCCATTGTTGTAACACATGTCAAATATACTAATAATCAAAACATTTCTCTAAAATTTTGAGTGAGGCCCCGCTAGATTTGCAATCTCCGTTAAAAATTAATGTAAACGCGAGTTTAATTTCATCCTTCTTTTTTTTTAAATTTATTTATCCTTTGCGCTTTTTATATATATTAAAGTGGCAGCGCTCTTTTTTTCGAGTTTCGTTAAAACTATTGTTTTGACGATGATTATGTTGGATGTAAATAAATATTTTTCACAAACAATTTGATTATATAGTAAATAATATTTTTATTTTACAGATTATTATAACCTAGATGTTTTTTTTCGGTAAGAATATTTTTTTGCGAAATTATTATATGTTTATTATTTATTCATTTTACTTTTCTGTTCTACCTGATAAATATCTCTTTGATTTGATATGCATTTCCGGTTACTGGGAGAATTGTATATTATAATAACTAGAACAACGGTCATTTCGTATGACCGTCCGGTTTACTAGTAAGTAATAAATGAATGACAGAATGAATGAATAAATGAGTGATTGTGTGCATGATGGAAAGTCGAAATAGACTTTTCGTACTTAAATTAGACCAAAATTACACTGATTGATTGAGTTAATTGAAGTAAAATAAACGCGCTTTTTTTTAACTACAAGATTTTATTGAGATGAAACTTCTTTAGTTTCATGTTTAATTTTTAGTATTATTATTATTATTTTCCTTTATCAACAAAAAAAGCTGGAACTTTTATATTTTTTGATAAAATAAAACGCTTGTATTTTCTTCGACTTAAATTAGAGACCATTTTATGCAAAATGCTTTTAGTTGTTTTCATTGGTTTATTTCCTCTATTCAATGTTTTCCTCTACATAGAAACACTGACTATTACTTTTTTCTATAATGACGATTAAAAATAACGTTACGTAGGAAATTACTGAAATATAATGTACAGCAGCAAGAGAGGATAAACTTGGTACCTTTTAGGTAGCAGAAAATAATTTTCGTTTTTATGAAAAGATAGTTCCGATATTAAGTATGTTAATGGTAGAAATTGTATTTATGATATATAGTACAACTTAAGCTAAACGTGGGGGAGAGAGAGAGACATTAAATTTACGAATTTGATGTTAGAATTACAAGGGAAATTAGGCTCGTTTAGTTCAGGGCGATATTCTTGTTTATCATCTAGTTTAATGTATATGCATTTAAAGAACAATAATTGTTGTTGCATCAAATAATAAAAACTCAAAAGTTGGTATTATTTTTCTTTCTTTTTCTTTTTTTGCATTAAAACTTTCAACTGTCACCAGCTCCGCGTGAAAGCAATCCTAAGACTTCGGCTAACAGGTAGGGGTTTGGTGGAGATAAGTATTGTAACTAGCTACAATTTTTTAGAGTATGATATATAACTGAGAATTGAAAAGTTGTTTTTTTTGGGGAGGGAGGTGAGGGGGTAACTCACAATAAACGGTACGGTTGCTCATTGGCTTAGTAAGTTGGGCCACCTAGGAAATCCCGTTTTCCAACCTGAGTGTTGCGAGCTTCAGGAGTATCGTGTTTAGAAACAGGGAAAAAGTGAGAATTACATTTGTTCAAACAATTAAGACCATTATAAGTAATATCTTTTTATTAAGTAAAGTACATTGAATTATTACCAAGTGGTTACAAAATTCAAAATTGTACAAATGAAATATTGTAGCTTGAGCTAGCAAGGGTTTAAATACATTCATGTGTATATATATATTGAGTTTTAAAGAAGTTGTGGCATTAAAAATGTTGAAAACTGCTGTAGAAAGTTATATAAACACTGGTTACTTTTTATTTACTTTTTATGAAAGTTTTTTAAGAAGAAAGAAAACAGAAATTTTAAAAGACCAAACAATTAGGTCAAATATTTAAAACATGGTATTGAAACGTAATGATAAAGATCTGTTTAATCGTTTGGAACAATCATTAAAAATAGTAGTTTAAAATAATCTTAGTTGCTTTATGTAAATTACAGTTTCGATTCTCTCCCAAAACATTGTTGCAGTATGGAAAAACCTTGGAGAATACAATGGCGTTGTTGCCTGTAGGCACTTTGTTGGCGGGCATTGGTTCCTGCTCATTTTATGGCTGATTTCCGTTAAAATATTCTCGTCTCTTACCATCGAAATATAAAGCAGGAGATTTAACAGCCACTTGTATTATTTTGTTAAAAAAAAGCACCTTTTCAAAGATGGTTGATGCGCCTGTAAGAACTGCTCTGAAAACCTAGTGAATTCCCCAGAGATTGGCAATCATTTTTTCGTATCGCTCCACTATTGGTGGCAGCATCACTACTTGACGCCCAGTCTCCTCACGAGAGGGCTGTAATAACTTTAATGCATGTTTCATGTAAGTAAAGTAAAATGGTAAGTATTGTCCACTTGGCGTGGTTACTTTCGGCTAAATAAAATTTCTAGTACAATTTCATATCAACAAAGCCCAGATGCTTCCCTTTCAGGTGAAGAGACTACACGTCAAAACTCTCATGCGGCGATGGTACCACGCCCATTGTGGTACTGCTCAAACAGATGGTAGCAATTCCTGGGGAATGCTGTCTGTAATGCATGAAAGGCCACATGCAGACCACTAGAAAGGAAAAAAAACATTTTAATGTATGTTTAATTTTATTTTGTAAAAAATTAAAATTCATGTTTAACACAATTTTTGTCTTGGTAACACTTCACGTATGGGGCACCAACATTTTTCAAGTGCTTGTCATTGTGGATTTTAATCTTATCCTATACAGTATGTACTCTCATACGAGAGAAACTGTTCAGAGAATTGAAAAGATATAAAATCAGGATGAGATAAGTTTTTTATCAATTTTGTTTTCTTATTTTCTTATCTCAGCTCCATCTATAAGGGGGGAAAATAATTCCATGTCAGAAGATCCCCGAATTCGGAAAAGACACCACCTCCTCAATAAAACATCAATATGCTACGATTCTCTTTCTTCATTACCATTCCAGTCAGGGAGCATCGGCGAAAACGCAAAAATTTATAGATTTCAGAACTTGATTTATACACAGGCCCGAGCAGAAGAAGGAAGGGAAAAAAAGGAGGGAAAAAGGGCCCCAGAAAAAGCAACACGAAGCACCGGGCAAAGAGCTATATATTTTGATCATTGTCACAGATCAGAGCTCTTTTCCCAAAAACAAACATGCTTGGAAATTGTGAAAAGCTATTTCTTTTTTCCCTTACAACTACGAATGTTTTGCACAACTACAGGGGCATGCGTGTGTATATGTATGCATAGCATAACGAAAGGTTTGGGATTTTTTTATCATTTGTTTATCCTGCTGTTCTGTTTGTTTTCTTTGCATTTTATTCTTTCCTTATTCGTCAGGAGAAGACGAATATATAATATACAGAAGGCGGGGGAGGAAGGGTTCGCTCTTTGAAGCATGTCGACCAATCGATCTCCTGTTATTCGTATGCCCCAACGCTATTTTAAAATGTTTCACTTTTAGAACGGGGTAGAGTGGACCGATTCCAAATTGAAAATTGCACAAGTCTCAATTTGGAAGTGGTTCTTAGCTCAGCGACCTGAGATTAACATATTATCTAAGCAATATAGCTGGAAATGACACCTGCCATTGAATTAATTTATAGTGTGTGCGGTAAGGCGGAAGGACATCATTCTCCCTAGAAACCCAAACTAAAACAATGACTGGTCCCCAACACATGTCGTCTTGTTCATAGGTCATAATTGCAACGTAAGAAGATAGATCAGAAGAAATAAGGCATTACATCCGTACATGAAGGGGTTAGCTATAGTTAGGATTTCTGAAAAGTGGATCACACCGTTTAAAAGTGAACCACCACCTCAAAAAGTATTTTAACGCTTTAATTAGCAGAGAAATAGGGCATGTGGTGAATTTGCACAAGTACAAATTGCAAAAAAAATTTAAAAAAATGGTTTCATATATGCTGCCACTGTCTTTGTCTTCATACGTTCTACTTAAAATTTACCCTGGTATCCAATTTACAAAATTTTATTTGATTACAACAGAAAAAATAAATTTTATGGTCTGAAGCTTCAAAGGAAAATTCAACTTTCACCTGTTGCAGAAGGTAAAAAAAGAGATAATCCACGGCATTGGCATATGGGATTTAATTTCTTACTCCTGCTATTCTGTTTTGTTATACCTTTGCTTTCTTACTACTACTACTTATTTTTCTCTATTTGTATTTATCGATATTTTGATATTTTGTTTTTGAATGCAGGAGTTTTCGCTAAGGATCATTTCATAATTTATACTCAGTAATTCACAAAAAGTAACGAATCCTGGTTTCTAGTTAGTAAATTGCTTCAAAGATGACGCTGCAGAAAGCAGATGTTTTGTTTGGCTGTTACTAATGTAATCTGTAAAATAATTCGTTAACTATACTCTTTGTATTGCCTAACCCACCAATACCGTAATAATATGTTTTTGTGTGTTAAATTCCTTCGAAATAATAACTATTTTATATTACTAAAAGGGAACTTAGGAAACGAGATCCGAAGGCTTATAATATGTATTAAATCAAATTTATACTATCAATATTTATTTTTCAAATATCTACCAGTCTTTTCGATGATTCTTTGTTAATAGTTATACAACAGAATTTTTATTTTATATTCTGGGAATTCGAAAATGATGCATTCATGTTAGTCCTTCTTCATACCTAAGAGGGACCGTAACGGAAAGCAAATTGTCTCGAGTAGAGATGTATCGTTCATAAACGAATGGAGCTAAAAGACAGACTCCTTAAAATGAACGATCGGTCTCTTGGAACATTGTTCTGATGCACTAATAGTACTCTTGGCCCACTTCGTTCGTTCGATCATTTGAACGGTGAACGGTTTAGAACATAGGTTCCCAAAATTTTTTATACCGTGGACCCCTTATCATTTCTTTATGTTTTTTTTTCTTTGTGAGTCCCTTTGCTAATGTATCATTCTAAAAGAAGTCAATGAGTGTAACATTTATGTAGTACTCCCATTCTCTTACAAGGATTGGTCCGAGAAACAGCAAGTGAATTTTAACCATTTAATCAAGAAACTAACATATTTTACAGCTATGTACAGAAAATAATTATAACATCGAGAGAGCACTGCTTATCCATTCTCTCCGAAAAACAACTAACTCAATTCAGCTCAAGTCAACTGACTGCACTGGAACACAACTTGTAACGCCTTTTATGCAAGCTCCGTTGCCAATCGGCAAAAATCTATTTCAGTTCAGTAACGATTGTAGTTCAGTTCCATATGTAAATCAGTTTAACTGTTCACCAACGGCTGTGTAGATCCCACAGTTCGGCCATCCGACAATGGAGCTGTCCTCAGATCCTGAAACACATTAAAAAAAACACAAAAACAAGCAAAAAAAACGAATAACACGCAAATGTGCGTGCTTTCCATAAATTCGAATCACTGTGATTCTGTCCATTTCTTCATATATTCGGCACAGGTTGTAGTACATTGTGGTCCATCGTGATAACCTTCTTTAGCTACATCAAAAGTGTCTCCTCCTTTTAACTTTGTAATCTTGTATGGTCCAAAAAATTTAGCTTTTAATTTTAAGTTCGGACCAAATTGGGTTCTCTTTATTGCAACCAAGTCTCCAACCGTGTAAGGTCTAGCTGCCCTCCGCCGCAGATTATACACTTTTTTATTTTCTTGTTGAATTTTGAGAATTTGCGCTTTCGCATGTTTCCTCAAATTGTCTCGCTGAGCCTCAAACTGATTTTTAAATTCGCGTTCAATCATTTCTTTTAACTTATCAGTACCTTTGAGGTTCGTTTTGGTCCCAAATAACAGCTCGAATGGGGTTGTATCTATGCTGCGGTGGTAGGTGGAGTTCAATGTTAGTTGTAACTCTTTAGTGTGTTTATACCACTGGGAGGGATTCTCAATAGATAATTTTGCAAGAACAGATATTATGACTTGATTTATGCGTTCCACTTGTCCGTTAGCTCTTGGCAAGCCGGTTGTAATAGTATGATGTGTAATTTCCTCCTTAGCACAATATTCGGCGAACTCGTTAGAAGTGAACGCAGTACCTCTGTCAGTAATAATTTGAAAAGGGCTTCCGAAGATCGCTTTTTGATCGTCTAATTTTCTTATCACCTCCGCTGAGGTTGTTGATTTTGTGGGATAAATCCACACAAATTTAGTGAAAGCGTCAATTACCAAAATATGATTGTAGTTTTTATTTGTGCTTTCAAGGGGTCCTAGATGGTCTACATGATAGGTATGAAGCGGTATATCGTCTTTATATCGCGGGTGTAAAAATCCTTCCCTTTTCCCTCGTTTACGGTTAATAAGTATACATTGGACGCAATTAGAAATTATTTTCTCTATTTTATCTGTAAGCTTGGGTATGTGATAGTATTCCGAAATATGTTTTTCCGTATGTTTGACACCTGTGTGCCCTTTTTCGTGAGCGTCCTTTATGATCTCTGTTTGCATATCATTTGGTACAACTAGTAATTCTCGACCGTTTACAAATTTATAAAGAATTCCGTTTCTGTTACAGTAATCTTCGTAATCATCGATAGCTAATAATTTCTTTATTGCTTCTATTTCGTTATCATTTTCCTGCGCAAGCTTAATTTTGGGTAATATATTTTCAATTGAGACGCACATCACATCAATAGGAGATCGGCTTAGTGCATCTACGTGAGGCATTTTAATTCCGGGACGATGCTCAATTACATAGTCAAATTCCTGCAACAATAATGCCCAACGCGCTACACGGGTTGATAGGTCTCGTTTTTCCATAGTTTTCTGGAATGCGGAACAATCAGTTACAATTTTAAAATTTATTCCCAGTAAATACACACGAAATTTCTTTAAGGCTTCTATTACGGCTAGGATTTCCAATTCATAACTAGAATATTTTTTCTCAGCGTCTGTAGTTTTTCTACTCATAAAATAAACTGGGTGAAAATGTTTTTCGTCGGGAGGTTTTTGCAACAAAATTGCTCCATATCCCTCTATACTAGCATCAGTATGTAATTCGGTCTCAAAAGCTGGATTGTAAATAGAGAGTACGGGTTTCTCAGCTAACAATGATTTTAAGCGCACAAACGCATTTCTTTCTTCATCTCCGAAAGTGAATTTCTTTTCCTTTTTAAGTAGATCGCTTAACGGCTTAGCAATTATTGAATAAAGAGGCACGAATTTACGGAAATACCCGGTAAGACCTAAATAGCTCTGAACTTGTTTTGTGCTTTTAGGTTCAGGGAAATTTAGTACTGCTTGGGTTTTTAAAGTTGAGGGGTAAATTTTACCTTCTTCTATAAAATGACCTAGAAATTCAATACGCTTCTTTAGAAATTGCGACTTTTTAAAATTTATTTCTAATCCATATTCGCTAGCCAGATCTAACACCATTTTAAGTCTGCTTATTCCTTCTTCCATGGACACCGACAAAATAATAACGTCATCCATGTAGGGTAGTACTATACCATCGTTAACTAGGGGTCTAAAAATTGTGTTTATGAATCGCTGGAATACTGCAGGCGAATTGCACAATCCGAACGGCACCTTTCTAAACTGATATTGACCTTCATGAGTTACAAAAGCGGTATACTTTTTACTTTCTTCTTCTACATCGACATGAAAAAATCCGTTACGCAAGTCAATTGTGCTAAACACTCGAGCTCCCTGTAATCTATCTAGTATGTCTTCAGTTAGCGGAAGGGGGAATCTATCCTTCACGATAACTTTATTTAATTTCCTGTAGTCAATGCATACTCTAGGCGTGCCGTCTTTTTTTTTAACTATAACTACTGGACTACAATATTCAGAGGAACTATTTTCAATTATTCCCGATTTTAACCATTCGGTCACCTGGGCCTCAACAATTTTTTTCTCTACGAAGGGTAATCTTCGCGGTTGATGGGATACTGGTTCATCATTTTTGAGACATATTTTCAGCTGAATATTCGTAGATCTGATTTTTCGCGGTTCGTAACTAGAAACTAAATGTTGTACTTCGTTTTTAATTTGATTTGGAACACTCGGATCAATGTTAATTTCGCTTTCGCTATAAGTTAAATCAACAGGTAAAATTTTAAGCAAATTTATTTCTTCCGCTTCAGAGTTCCTATTTTTTATTGCTATTCCCTTTTCGTTTATAGTTGTTTCTCCTTGCATCAGTACATTTAGTCCTATTATTGCTTCATTAGACATCACCTCGTCGTCCACCACATATACATCAGCTACGCATCTAAACGCGTCGATTTCTATGTTACTTTTGAAGCAACCCAAGGGTTTAACTCGACATCCGCCGAACCCGCCCAAAGTTGAGTTCAAAGGGTTAAGTTTCTCAATATTTAATTTATCAAAAATGTTCTTCTTAATAAGTGTAACTTGACTACCTGTATCTATTAATGAATTTACGCTTAAGTCATTAAATTTGCTGGGGACTTTCATTTGGGAATTTTTACTCATAATTACGTTAGACACTTCTGCTTTAGGGTATTTTTTAGGGCATTCGATAGCTTTATGTCCGAAAAGGGAACAATGGAAACACCTATTTCCCTTATCTCTATCCGGACAGTACCTAGCTATGTGTGTTTTTCCGCCACAACTATAACAATTAACATCTCTCCTATTACGTTTACTTTGATACGACTGCTCATTACTTGAAATCTTGTCATTTTTTGTTTTACTTCTATTTACATAATTAGCTTTATTCTCATAATTAACTTTCAATTTATCATTTTTAAATTCTGACTTATTATATCGGAAATTTTTGTTTTTATTTTCATCCGACCTCATTTGCTCATACGCTTTAAGTCTGCATCTAAATTCAATTAAATTATCACAACCATATAAGGATGCTTTTTTATATATATCATCACGAATACCATTTATAATATATCTAATTAGAGCAGCATCTTCTACTTTGGCTCTGTTCGCCAATTTTTTCATACACAAAAAATATTCTTCTACAGATTCATCATACCCTATCTTCCTCTTAGCTAACATTTCATGAATGTCAGCTGAATTTGAAACATCTCCAAATTCACCTAACATTAATTGTTTAAATTTTGCATAGGTATATATTCTTAATTCACTTTCTAAAAAGAGCTTGGCTCTTCCTTGCATACTACGTTTAGCATAAATTATTTTTTGCATTTCACTTAAATTTAATAAGGAAGCGGTATCTTCAAAAATTTCAAGCCAGTTTTCTAGACTCTCTGAACTGGTACCACTGAACGGCACAACAAAACTTTCAAAATCGGAGAATGAGGCAGATGATTTTATATAATATTCACTAGTGGCTGGTATTTGCGCGATCTGTCTATTCTCACCGGAATCACTTCCCCTCTCAGAATCTTCGTCCTCATCTTCAGTCAAATCACTTTCACTCTCAACCATAATATTATTTTGCAATACATTTAAATCATTTAGTGAACAAACTATTCGGGTGACTAACTCGAGAGTCGACCCTTCATTTGAAATTTGTAATACATTCGCGATTGTAATTAATTCGTTTAATGAAAAATTAGTTTTAACTTTTTCTACTTTTTCTTTAAATTCTTTACCTTCTGTTTGAAAAGCAAAGCCAGAAAATTTTCTTAATTTATCGCGACTTTTTCTATCAAACGCGTCCTCAAAAATTAATTTATATAGCAGCTTAATACTGCTTGTGTTATGCGATTTGAGAGCAGCAGCCATTTCACCAATGTCAATTAACAACATGGTTAATTAATAAGGTTGGGACTCACCTAAGAAATTGAAAGAATATCTTCTATATTTATTCTTCAACACCGTAGATTTTCGGTCGTAGCTTTCACGGAAAATCCTTTAAATTCCTCACAGTAGATTTTCGTTGGTAGGTTTCACAGAAAAGTCTTTAATTTACTCTTCAAAACAGAATTTAACTTCAGCTTTTTCTTCACAAATTAGCTTCGTCTTCAGGTCAGATATAATGAAAATAATCTTCTTAGAATTAGAAAAATCTTCTCTAATATTCTTCACAAAAAAATATAAAGTACTTGACTTCAACTTCGTTTAATTCTTCTAAATAAATTTCTTCTATTCTTCGTAAAAATTATTTCTTCTCGATTAATTTCTTCTTCTATACTTCTTAAAAAAAATCCTTCTTCTAGATAAAGCACTTTTGATATCCTCAGAAAAGTATCTTCTTTATAGCTCTTCTGGATTCGTCACAAAAGTAACTTCTTCTAAAACGAATAACTTCTTCTAAAAAAAACATCTTCAAAGTATTCTCAGAAAATTCTGCCGCCATCCCGACTGACCGCCATACTTCTATTGCTGTTGTAGGCTTGTTAGTCCCAATCCGACTTCTGAATTTGTAGTACTCCCATTCTCTTACAAGGATTGGTCCGAGAAACAGCAAGTGAATTTTAACCATTTAATCAAGAAACTAACATATTTTACAGCTATGTACAGAAAATAATTATAACATCGAGAGAGCACTGCTTATCCATTCTCTCCGAAAAACAACTAACTCAATTCAGCTCAAGTCAACTGACTGCACTGGAACACAACTTGTAACGCCTTTTATGCAAGCTCCGTTGCCAATCGGCAAAAATCTATTTCAGTTCAGTAACGATTGTAGTTCAGTTCCATATGTAAATCAGTTTAACTGTTCACCAACGGCTGTGTAGATCCCACATTTATATTTGAAAATTCCAAAACTGAGGCTGAAGTTTTTTTCAAGAAATTCTAAAACAGTAGAGAGATACAGAAAATGTCCCGTAAAAGTTAAAAAAATTTAAATTTAAAGAAAAATGTTATAAATTATTTTTTCTATCATACAAAATTTTACATTTTTTCACCTTCATTTGATTGCGAGCGCCCTCTTTCCCCCTGCTACGGCTTTTCAACTCACATTAAAAGTGCGAGATTTTACTAGTTACTATACCGATTTTTATCTCATGCAGTCCCAGTTTTTTCTTTCGTTGACGTGGACCCCTGGGGGTCCATGTGGACCACTTTGGGAACTACTGGTTTAGAACATCGTATTGGAAGTACGTTTGATTCAGCTCATTCTGATACAGATGATTTATGCTTGTACATTTGTCTTCATAGCTAAGAGTGTCTGACGATAAGTATAAGCATCTAATACTATGTCATCTCATTTACGTATCCGATCATCTATGCCAGGGGTCCCCAACCTTTTTGTACCTAAGAGCACATATCAGAATATCGGTAGAATGGCGGGCACCATTTATTTTTTCAAAACAAATTTATAGCTGGTGGACATAGTTAACAATACACACTACACATGATGCTCAAAAAAACTAGTTTTAAAAATTAATTTAATATATGAATATAATTAGTATTAATATTTTTGTGTAAAATCAATGATTACTAAATTGCTTGCAAAAGCATACGAAGTATAAAAATTATTTATAAAATGTATAAAATACAATCAATATGATATTTGGCATTACATTTCACTGGCCAGCGCTTCATAATTGGGAGAATATGATGAAATTCCTGCTCGCAAGCAATCGTCAAGGTGTTCATCTGTAAGTCGTGGTCTATATTTTGATTGTGTGATATTCATTGTCATTTATCATTATAGGGTTAAGATTATTCATAGTTTATATGGCCCTTTATTAATATACTCTAGATTATAAATGTTCTCTAGTTTAAAATAGAGAACTGAAATATTTTATCGTCGGGCACAAGCAGCGGGCGCACCTAGACCGATCGACGGGCACAGGGTTGGAGACCCCTGATCTATGCCTTTGCATATGTCATGTCCATAAATCGATCTTTAGTCATCTTTATCAATGAATTTATGTATCATCAGTCTTTGTCAGTCTGCTTATCTATGTGAATGTCAATATGTATGTATCTATGTTTCTGCTGATTGTCAAACTGTAGGTATGCATCACTGTCTATCTGCCTAAATATCTAGACACACGGCAGTGTAATAAAAAATAAGTTCACGTTATTTTGTTTTGCATCTAGAAACTCCCCCCCCCCCCCCCCAGCAATCCCAAAACATATGTCTGCATTTTAATGCTCATTTGTTTTAAAATAACGTGAAATTATTTTTTATTACAGTTTACTTGCACAAAGTTATATTATTATTACACGGTTACACGGCAGTGTGTCAGTCAAGTTCAGAAACGGCGACACCGGCCAAAGTTTTAGTGCGTCCGCCAAGTCTTATATTTACCCGAACCATTTCTAGTCACTTTCGACCCCATCATTACTCAAAAACTATTCGACCTACATACTTGAAATTTTGTACGTCTAATAGGGATCCCCTATACCCCTAAAATATCAAATTTCATTGATGTACCTTTTACAGTTATGGAATTATAAATGTCTGAAAAGTATCCTTTTTATCACTGACTCACTCACTCTTCAAGAAATTAACCTACTTCTAAATGCCTGAGAAACTTGAAAATTGCTATCAAGGTAGACATTTTAGCATACACTATAAAGGAATAAATCCGAAACTTCAAAAAATTATATTAGCTTCGAAGTTACTAGCATACTCATAAGTAGCATCATACCTAACGACTTCAAACGGCAACCATATTTTTCTGCCGTTAACATAAACACTACTCTCTCGCGCTTGAAGGAAAATAATTGCTACATTGCTTTCCGCTTTAATTTTTCGCCTTAAGGATAAACTTTAATCTGAGTCCGAAGAATTCAGTGTAGTTGTTATACAGAACTTTTCAACGTTTTAACTAAAATATTAGTTAAGTAAAGATGGACTTACGGACTTGTTACGGAGAAATGTAAACAAACGCAAAAAACTTAAATAATTAATAACGGCAATTTAGCTTGGTTTCATTTAATATGACTTATCGTCAATATAAAAACACAAATTTTAGCTTTTCAAAAATTAATGATACCCCAACAAAACATAAATGTAAAAAAAGGGACCAAGTGCGATTGAACAAACGGCTTTCGGAGTAGTCGGTATCGGCGGTAAAAGAATTGATATCTAACGGGTGCCAAGTTCCATAGCAGATCCTTTAATCATAACTTTAGAGTGCACAATGTTCTCTAATTTGTTTAAAAATATTTTTTATCGGATTTCTAACTTGGCTAGTTTTAATTAGATAAATTACGTTCAAAAAGACGATAAGAAGACAATTAGAAATTAACTATAATAGCTTGCCACATGATTTTACTACCATTAAAAATTTCTAATTGGATGAGTTACATTTTTTGAATGTAATTTACCTTAATTAAAACTTGCCGAGAATTTAAAAATCCGATTAAAAAAAAGGTTTTTAAACAAATTACAGAACATTGTAAAGTCTTACAGCTTGACTAAAGGATCTGCTATGGAACTTGGCACCCGTTAGATATCAATTCTTTTATCGCTGACACCGACTACTCCAAAGGCAGTTTGGTCTATCGAACGGCCCTTTTTTCACATGCATATTTTGTTGGGATCAATCTTTCTCCATATATCATTCATTACTTATCTGTTTACCTATTTCAAGTACAATCCCCGCCGCTTTTCGAAAATTCATTTGTTCTGAAATATTTGATTTCATTAAGCGGCTGATTTTGAAAACCCGCGTTATGTTAAAAGCAAGTTTAATGTTTCCCGCGTACTACTAGAATTAGTTCCAATAATAAAAAGGAAAAAAAAAAGAAATTAAAGAACCTCACTTTAATACAATATACATTTAAATAATTTGTTTAACGCATAGTTTAATAATAAATTCTTTTTATTACTGGCTCATTGCGGTTTGTCTCGAAGAACCATTTATCGTTTGTTTAATAGTGTTTGAAAATGCGTAAAATTTACCGTAAGGGATCATTCATAAATAATGTCACGCTTCGAGGGAGTTCGTGAAATTGTGACAAGAGGAGGGGAGGGGGTAACAAGAAGTGTGGCACAATGCTTATGCAGCATAGCGTGGAATATGTGACAAAGGGGGGGAGGGAAGGTATGTTGAAGCGTGACATTTTGTGACAAAGGGGAGGGTGAAATACACGGGGAAAAAGCGTGACGTCGTTTATGGACGTTCCCCTAATGTCCTTTATCTGTCCCGTTTTACTCCAATATTCGATAATCTCCGCTCGAGTTTTTTTTCTTGCAACATATGCATTGTAAAACATTGAAGTATGTTAAAAAAAATTAATAAATCGAGGGTAATATAATGCAGTCGTCATTTGACGATTTGACCAGGGAAAAAAATTTTGATTGGCTAAATGTTGTTGGATGCAAAACAAATGGCGAGGTGTGGTCCTAAAAAGAAAATATTAGGAATTGCTCTGTTTTTTTTTTTGAAATGCAAAGCTCCCATGGCCTTGATTTACGTCACATGGTACCAAAAGCTAACTGCGCACTACCATCTATAGCAGTGATTCCCAAAGTGGTCTATATCGACCCCTAGGGATCGACGACAACCTGCAACTGGTCCATGTCAAGTGAAAAAAAAAAAAAGGGGTTCATGAAATGAAAATGGGGGTCAACGATATTGGATCTCATGTAAGCTAATGACTCTGAAAAATGTTTAAACGGATATCAGCAATTCTGGCTTCAAAAAAACATACCTTTTAATCATCCCGTATTATGGAATACCACGAGAAAGTTTTAAATTGCTTTTCCATCTTCATACCTAGTGGAAAGGGGTTTCAGCGCAGTCGCCAATCTCCTAACAAAAAAAAAAGGGGAGGAAAAGAAACAGACTTTCCTTCATTAACGAAGCAGATTTGAGATTAAACCAACTAAATTGATGCCAAATGTTGATGATTTATTATTAAAGCATCAGGTTCATCACTCCCACTAAAAGCATTTATTTATTGCTTTGTTATTTTATATCACAGATACTAAATTTTAATTTGAGTTGTTTTAATTTGAGTTTAATTATTTAATTGTATAAAATTAACATGTGTCTTTTCTTAAGTTTTTTACACTACACTTCACTACAGTTAGAAATTTAAATCTTTCAGAGTGAGTGAAAGCTCCCTCGAAGCGTGACACTATACCAGCTGTCAAAAATACATTTGAAGTTGATGAATTTACAAAAAATCAATATCAGATAAGCAGGGGGTCTACCCAAAACCGAAAAACACGGCAAGGGGTGTACGAGACAAAAAAGTTTGGGAACCACTGGTCTATATATAGCATCAAAGCTTTCACGGATTGCTTCATGGGCGCGTTGCGCAGCGCAATTCACGCTCCCTCCAAAAACTCTCATCAGACATTCAACAACCAGAACCGGCCATAGGGTCTGGACTGGCGAGCATTGCCTACCTACTTTACTGTTCCGGTGCCGCCGCCCCTCTTCAAAGAAAGCCTAACATCCGCCGGAAGATTTAACGTTACCCAGGCCGCAAAACGAGGAGGCCCTCACCATTACGGCCCTTATGTCACGTGGTAAAATATCTAACTTTGATCTTTAAAAATGGCGTACTGATTTCATTATACAATTGTTATACAATGATTTCAACATTGATGGGGATCCGCTCCTTTAAATTCGATTTTTATAAACAGATGATCTTATAAGGCAGTGATTTTAATACCGGCGAGCACTTATACCTATCAAACTATGTATCTGTGAGTACAAATATGCAGTTCTAATTAAGAAACGCCGTACCGTAAAAAGCGAATCTCCTCAATATCCATTGAATAAAAACATCGTATCGAAGGCATCCAGGATTCAGTAATGTTTTCAGGAAAATATTCTCATTTTTAAAAAGCACAGAAAGAAAAAAATTAATGATCTCAAGAGAAATAAACGAAATCACTTTTTCTTAAAAGGAAACTTAGACTTTGTTTAAAGAGAGACGTCTGTGTTGGTTGCGCTACGCGAAGAACCTTATTAAAAATAATGGGGAACTTGAAAGGAAAAAAGTGTTCTTATTAAGGATCTGTTTACGTGTGCTAAAGGTATGCGATGAGAATGAAGAATGTATAACAGGCAGAACAAAGAAGAGTTCTTCTTTTATGAAAAATCACTCTATTGAACTTAAAATTAAAGACTGTCCATAGAAATACTGTAATAAGAATGATAAAGATAAATAAAGAGAGAGTTTTTTTAAATAATAAAATCAGAGACTTTTTAAAAAGTTATTTTTTATTTTAAATTTGGTGAAAGGACCATTAAATATTGAAAAACACAATGTTTGTAGAAATAGGGAAAAAGCAGATTTTCAGACATACAGTGTACAGAAGAAAATTTTAATTAGAAAAAATGCATTTACTTTCAGGTAAAAAAGACACAAAAATGTGCAAAACCTTCTAAAAAAGTGATTATTTTTCCCGTACACACCTTGTTCTTTTGCATAAATAAAGTAAAATTGTACATTCGTTAATTTAAAAAAAAAACCGTGAAAGTTTTATGTGATGATGTTTTCTCCGTTAAGAATTAGAAAAATAAAATAATGAGATAAATTAAAAACCTAATTAATCTTAAACGTTACTCATGCTACTACTTATACAATTTTTAAAAAAAGCCACAAAACGTACCTAAATTTAAAATTAAAGCTTTTGAAGAAGTTAAAAACTCGTGATTTTATATAGCTCATTTATTTATTTTCGTTAAAAAGTATGAGAAAATTACAATGAATATTTAAGTTGATGGCAATGCTTTACATTCCATACATTGTTTACTTATTCATTGACGATTTATGCGGTATAAGCTAATGAAAATTTGCCACTTTCTAAAGTAAGTGTAAGTACATGGGCATGATAGTTAAATATATTTGTTTGTACTGTTACATTAATTGAGGTAACACTAGTATCAGATTTTTAGAGAAGCAATATGAGAAACAGTAGAGTAAATTTCATGTAATATTTTTAATTAGATTTTGAAGTTCTGATTTCGAAATTTTAAATAAAGTTTTTAAAATAAACATATTTTCATTCGCTGGTATCATGAAGGTGTTCCGAATTATTAACTACCTGAAATAAAACCGCAATAATGAAGTTTTGTGAATTTTCAACAAGCACTTTCTTAAGCACTGATTTAAAGCTGAAGTTTTGGTGAGACTGCTAACAGCTGTGAACTCAACATAGATTACTAGCCTTACACTATAGGGACCGTCCATAAATGATGTCACGCTTTTTCCCATATATTTGACCCCCCCCCCCCTTGTCACATGGCACGCTATGTTGCATAAGCATGACGTCACACTTCTTGTTACCCCATCCCTTTGTCACAGTTTTCACAGTTTCAAGAACCCCCTTGCCTCCCTTGAAGAGTGACATCATTTATGAATGATACCATAGCAGTGTTGCCACGTTTAGAAGATATATAAATATATATATATTTAGTATTTTAATTTGGTCACCTTTGCACTAATGAAAGAATTTTAAACAAATTTTAATCTCGTGATGTTTTATAACATTTTAAGGATTTTTTTTTTTTTGAATTTGTTCCTATTTACCCTCATGATTCCATTTCCTCCGAACTGAGAGAGAAAAATATGAAGGATATTTCTAAATCAACTTTCTAGATCGACCACCCAGTTTAACTTCATCGATGTTTTACGAAACAAAAAATATAATTTCAGAAACGAAAAAAAAGGCCATTATTTCTTTTCTTTGGAATATGTATTTACGTCTGATGTAACTTAGCAATTTAGACCGAGAATTCATATGAATTCTTCGCTCCAAATGACTTTCTTTGCATTATTATTTTTTTTGTGAAGATACGATCCTTTAATAATGTCACGCAAAAGTACTATTAAGTATACCAATTTGATAGAATACAGAGCAATTATATTTTATGGATCGGCAAGACTTGTGATCGTAAAATTTTGTTCCGGAGGATTTTATTGAAACAAACAATTTTTGCACATTATTTAAAAGCTTAACGGACTTAATACTAACATATACACGCATGGTGTGTGTACATTCAAATCATACTGTTAGATTTCGCAGGGGAGAAGGGGCATAAATTCTTTGCAATTTAAAGTTCCCTTGCATTTTTAATATTTCACTATCAGTCATTTCATATGTTTTTAATTAGCTTTCTACTACAACTTCAAAATCTTTAGAAAAGTATAAACGAAAATTGCTTCAAAATGTCTCAGTGTCATGGGGCACATTCACAAAATTACAACTTTATTCACAAATAATTACTTCGGGAGCGCACATGTGTGGAAAAAGATAATTTGTGTGCACAGAAATTTTTAATTACTTGTTAAAAGGTATAGTAGTAGAGCGTGTATAAATATTAACTCTTTTACATGCCTAAAACAGGGGCTCATCAAAATATGGAAGGGAGAAAAATTATTGTAAAATAATTGGTCAGACGTAATATTCTAGAGCATACGGAAAATAGTTGAAAGAAAAGCTTTGTTGTTTAAAATAATGTGCAATATTGCTCAATCAAAGGATTTTTTTCCTACTAAGGAAATTATTAGCTAGGCTGCATCAAAACATTAAAAAAATACAGCTGCAAATACTTTGTATACCGTCTAGTGTGCATTTTTATAACTTTTATTTTGTATTAGTTGTGAATTTAAGGGCTTTTTCCCAATGTGCCATCTTTCTTCTCCCATAATAAAAAATAGCATACTAACGATGTAGTATTAATTAAAACAATAAACATGATAGCTAAATAACGATTCTTAAGAATATTTTGTTAAGCTTATTGTTAAGAATTATAATAAACAATACAGTAACTAATATATATATATATATATATATATATATATATCAAATGCGACCAAATTATGTATCCTCCTTATATCCTTAATATTATTTAAATTACCATCTCACCATCGAAATATTCGGAAAAATTAGAGAAAAAGATAAAAGCTAAATAATAAATATGCAGTGACATTGAGTTTTATAGTGTTGTTGAAGTGCTAATTATTCAAAGCATAACCAGAATGTTCCAGTAAGATAGCAAAATGTGTGTGTACATCTATTATAAATATGCATGCACTATACACACACACAGTGATAGAAATCCGTCAAAACGCATACAAATCCTACTATTTGTTGAAGCTTATGGTTCTCCTTCTTCGATTTTGATTCCAAGGAACCTCAATATTTCTACATTTTTATGCTTTCAGTTTCTGACATTTCGACAGATTTGTATCGAATTTTGAAATGTGCTTTGTATGAAAGTGCAGTCCTTCAACACAATCGTTCACTTTTTTTCTCTCCTTCGCATGCCGTTTTATTTGCTATTTTCTTGTTTCTTACACTACAATGTTAAACTTTCTTTATTTATACGGTGAAAAAAAGAATGCTTTCAGGGCAGTCCGAAGCAAACAAATAAAAATTCCCGGCATGGATGTGAAAGAAGAAAAATAAGAGAAGTGGTCTTATACTTTGTGGAGGCCTCGGCGCTTTTACAGTGCTGAGAAAAGTTTTCTTAAGCATGAAAATCAGCTGACCCACTGTCCGCGATTCACTTATTTTTATATTACGATATAAGTAATTTTGAATAAGGGTGAGACAGTAATAAGGTACAGTGAAAATTGGGTAACTTGACCACTTGTTGTGCAGTACTTTAGCGGTCAACTTAGACAGGTGTTCAACTTATAGAGGGAGGAGATTTTTTCTTTTTTGTTGTCATTTATTACTCTATGCATTTATTTATTTGTAACTAATTAAAATATAGGTTTATGCATTAATGTTACTTTAAAATAATAACTTTTTTTCACAATTATCTAAAATATTATTATAGAAATTTCATCTGAATGACTTAAAATGTATCCTATAAAACTTCCAAACTAAAGTACTTTGTTCAAGTAAAGATAAACATTTTATTTATTATGTAAGTTACTTATTCGATGGTAAGTATTTTGAAAAATACATAATTTTCAAAATAGCTATAGAAAAAGAAAAAACTTATTTAAAAAATAAAAAAGTGCTCTATGGTAGTTTTCCCATATGGTTAACTTACACAGAGAGCGTGCCTTCCAACCAAACAAGCATACAAAATATCCTGGAGAAGATATTTTTTATCTTTGCAAAATCAGATAAACAAATAAATATAGTAATAATTAGGCGGTCAAGTTAGCAGAGGTTTTTTTTATAATACTCCCACCCAAATTTGGCGTACATAAGTGGTCAACATAGAGAGGGGGGTCAAATTAGGTGGTCAAGTTACAAAGGTTTCTCTACATTATATAATATAGGGCTAGTTCCGTTCCTGACAAAAGTGGTCAAATTAGACAGGTGGTCAGCTTACAAAGGGGGTCAACATTACAGCTTTTACTGTATTATAGCTGAGGAAGAAGGCAAAAAGATGCTTCGAGAAAGTAACAATATGAAATTATGTTAGGACAATTAGAAGCGCATAGTTACTTGTAATACAGTAGAGCCTCTATTAATTCGCTTATTTGTATTTTCAAAAAAAATGGAATTTTCTTAAAATACAAAAATAGCTTTTAGAGCGCTAGTGATATGGAAGAAGAGGTGCTGCGGTACTCGAGTGAATTTTTCCGTGAAATCCTTATCCCCCCGACAAAGCGACATTCCGATGTCGGAGAGAGGGGGGGGGGGGGGGAATCCGCGTACGGATCCTTTGAAATCAAGTGTGGCTATTGGCTAACCTCAGGCTCAGTGGGTCAATCATTTCAGCCTCGCCAAGCGCTTGATAACTGGTATGTAACTCTCAAAGTACCTGTACTAAAACGCAATAAATCATCACACCTCCATTATCTCTTTTAAATTGCCTAATATAGCTCCCAATTTTTGTTATCCCCCGCTTTAGCCATATTTTTACTTAACCAGCTTACCATCTGTCCCAAGAAAGCTGGTTAATAGAGGTTCTATACTGTACTGATGATTTCTCTGCTTATTTTTTACAATCTACTGAAACGACTAAAGGGAAAAGAACAGAAAGAAAGGAAACGTACAAACACAGTGGACGTAGTCCATCTGCTATAGTTTAGTTTAAAATAATTTATACTTATCATACAAGTAATTAAACTTTCAGTGACATTAACTGTCAACTTCAACCACAGGTTGAATTTCTAATTTGCAAATAGCATCCTTTAAAACAAATCTACCTGTACTTAAAAAAATGTTATTCGCGCTGCCGCCGCTATCTCAGAAATTCTGCCTTGCGCATTTCAAACTCTTACTTCAAGCCAAAAAGTATTCAATGTAAAATTCAGAAAATCTTATGACTTATAGACAGAGGCGTAGGTACTGTTTTCAGCGCCAGGGGACAACTGAAGATTTTGCGCCCCCTTGTGCCCCTGGGGGCCTAGGGGCGTCCCTAAAGGTAATTAAACTTTTATGCTTCCTAAATGATAAATAGCTCTAAAAAGCCGCCCTTTTAACTTTCATTTTTATTAGCGACCATGCACTTTTAAGGGAAAAATGGAACACTTTGGCTTCGCAAAATTATTTGTCTGATTTCCCACGCACTCCTGTGCTACACTGGTCATTCCCGATATGATTTGCGATGCTCTCACTTTTTTGTCGAACATATTCACACCACATCAGTTCAAATAATTTTCTTTTCGAATTTAAAAATAAAATAAATTAATATTAATTTGGCGCCCCTTGACGCTGCGCCCGGGGACAGCTGTCCCTCCTTGCCCCACCTAGCTACGCCTCTGCTTATAGAGAACTTTCAGACGACCACGCTGATGTAAAGCATTTATAGATTCGAATAGTAGTTTTGGAATTATTTAATTTTAAAGTCAACGAATTTATTTTCCCTCTGTTTGCGCTCCCCATGGCTCTATTTTAAGTGAATAGATGCGATTTTCGGAATACAAAGAGAAAGAGACCTGTATATTTATGCTTAACAGAGTCCTTTTTTCGAAATAGGATTTTTTTAAGTTGAAAAAATCCAACTTAAACTTCGAAACTGCAACTTTTTAATGCAAGGTAGGCAGCTTTCTAGACCCGTTACGTTAAAAAAAAGACTTAAACTAAAATTCTGAAACAAAAAAGAAGAGTAAGATTAAATCATTCCGATGGGGGGGGGGGGGGGGGTCAAATACAATTATTCGAGCAGTTATAACTTTTTCAAATACTTTTTTATGCCAATAAAATGTTCATCAGATTCCTTCTGTATAACGCGAATTCAATGCGAATATTGGAGAATATGGACAGTCATCTAGCAATTGTTGGAGTGATTGTTGGTATAGTAACATGCAGACTATCCACCTGAGCGAGGCCTCGACCTACTGAAAATTTAACGGCGAGTTTTACTGGGAACTCGCGATCTACAGTTTGGCAACCACTGCGTTACATAATAGCCTTGAGTGAGCAATACCAGACACCAAAAAAAAAAAAATTAAAAATTAAAGAAATTGGAGTTTTGGATCAGCAGGGTGGCGTTCCATTCATGCTTAAAGAAAACACGTGCAAAATATTAATAATATATCTTATTACTAAGCGCACCCAAGCCACTTGAAACATTTACGGCAGGGGTTCACAACCTGAGGGTCGGGTGTCGCGAGGCCCTTTTCACGGAGTCGCCATATAATTCCGAATTTTGAATTTTAAAAAAACCTTCGACGAAATGACTTTGGGGCCGTTCATAAATGATGTCACGCTTTTTTCCCATATATTTGACCCCTTCCCCCTTTCTGTCACGCGTCACTCTATATTGCATAATGCATGATGTCACACTTCTGGCTACCCCCTCCCCACCCCTTGTCACACTTTGTCACAATTTCACGAATTGTGAACCCCCCTCGAAGTGTGACATCATTTATGAATGATCCCTTTCTTGTACTAAATATCATTTTGAATTATTTTGTTCTAAATTTAAGTGCAGAAATTACAGAGAAATTGTCTGGTGACACAACAGTTTTCATCATATCCGACCAGAATAAAATCCATCCAAATAATTTAAAAGAAAGAAATGCACGATAAATATTCACATAATGCAGAGAAATATTCCAATAATTTTCGAAAAATATTCAAATAGCATCCAGAGTTTGAATAAGTTCAAATAATTTAAAGAAATATTCAAATTAAATCATTGTCTCTTTTGTTTTATGGCGAGAACCAATATTTGTTTGAATCCAACCATTATTTCTTGAGAACAGTTAAGCGTAAAAAACAAAAACCGTTCAATTTAGCCATCCCGCCTGACGGGATTACCGCCAATCTGCAGTGCTTCCCAGTAAGGTCCACGTATTTATCAAATTTAGTTCCATTCCAAGCGTTACAGGTTCAGTTACAGTGGAAACAAAAAAGGTGTCAAAGTGAAATCGCTGCGCTTCAGTCCAGCCTCACGGTAAATTTGTTTATTTTAGTGTTCTTAGATATTATAAAATAAACACATTTAGACTGGGGAAGATTCAGAAAGGACTTGGAGTCTAGCGTATCATTTTTGTGTTCAAATAGTACTTGCGTGAAAGTGTGTGTGTACATACGTTCGCGGGTTGCTTATGTATTAAAAGTCGGGTCGTGACGTGAAAAAATTTGGAATACATTGATTTAGGGGATTGCCGGCCGGGTTGCATGGATTGAAATGAAATAAAACTTATTAACACCCTGTCTTACATACGTGTTGATGTGTGAATCATATTAAAGTCATTTCTAAAGATTAACGTATGGCAACTCATTTTTAGGGCGATAGTTCCAAAATAATTATATGTATCAGATAATATATGGCTATATTCAGCATATTGCACACTCTCAGAAATAGAGCTCTCATTTTTGACGATTCTTCAATCGTCAAGAAAATTTCGGCATTTATAATTATTCTCTCCTCGTACGATCACGTGACTTAAAAAAGTTACTACACAAATTTCGCCAATTTGACGAAAGTTTTACTCGGAGCATTTTTCACGAAGCCATTTCGTCAAATACGACGAAAGTTTCGTGAGATTTGAGCATGCGTTTCTGAAAGTGCGTGCAATTAAGTATTTTTGAATAAAGTAAGTGCTTAATTTGGTGCTACATAAAATTAACAGTGTTAGAGATAGATTTATGCGCACTCTTAGTTCCATTAGTTAATTTATAAGGAACACAAAAGTAAAAAAAATGTAAATCTTCAATGTTTACACAAATATCAAACATACAATGTAGTATATTCACTTTCAAAAACAATTTTGTATTTTTCTTTTCTTAAATACCTATGAACGAAATGCAATTGCCCCTGAAGATTTGGTAGGATTGGTGAGCATTTTAATATTGTTTGAACTCAATAACAATTTTCACACGCTACCAGTGGCGTTCATAGCATGGATGTCACCCCTTCCTCCTCCTCCCCTCCCTCAAAAAAAAAGAAAGGAAAAAAAAAAAGGTTGTGTTGTATATACTTGTAGTTTATGAAACATACAATGTAACATAGTATATTCACTTTCAAAAACAATTTTGTATTTTTCTTTTCTTAAATACCTATGAGCGAAATGCAATTGCCCCTGAAGATTTGGTAGGATTGGTGAGCATTTTAATATTGTTTGAACTCAATAACAATTTTCACACGCTACCAGTGGCGTTCATAGCATCGATGTCACCCCTTCCTCCTCCTCCCCTCCCTCAAAAAAAAGAAAGGAAAAAAAATGGTTGTTGTGTTGTATATACTTGTAGTTTATATGTGGGGATTTGGAGCAGCCATCACGTTTTTGAGTTGTTCTGCTCCTACTTCTAAATACTTTCTCCACATCCGCTACAGCTTCGCTCCATCCTCCAAATAATTTTAATAGACATTATTATTTATCCCACATTTCTTTGCTCCGATTCCGACCCCGGTTGTGAGCAAAATCTCGTTTCCCCACTGCCCCACGCTTATGCTCCCCTCCAGATCCCTTCTTTATAATATTTTTCTAGAGAAAGAAAGAAAAAACATTCAAAAATTAAATTTTATTTATTTGGTGTAACTATCGGTAAACTTATTTAGTATCAGTTTTGGGACAATGAAAGAGCATCAACAAAATTGTATAATCCAAGTACTTCAATGTATAAATCACGTATCAATGTATTTTTCGGAAACTTTATTTTGGGTGTCACCCGGGGTGAATCCCCCCTCCCCGTAGTGTCGCTGCTGCTTAGAGTCAGTTGCTAATATTTTCTGCAGTCTGCAGATTGAAAATTCCAAAATAATAATAATAATAATTAGTCACTCCAATGAAAGTTCTGTACAAATTAAAACAATACAAATCGATCATATTTTTTTCTTACGATATGACTCGAACGATAAAAGTAAGTACTTGAGTAAAATCCGAATCTTTCTTCCTGAGCTTTAAGACTACTCGAAATAACTTTATTTTCCCAAATTGGATTTAGTCATTTGCCATCACCCAGAAAAAAAATGCAATAAACTAAGAACAATATATGTTTTTTAAAAATATGTATTTTTTTTTCCTTTCTTTGAATTTATTAATTGCAAAAGTGTGCCAGTCCATCATTACAGACGTAGAAGTCAAACTTAGTAAGTGTTGACTTTTTAAATGGCAACATAGCAGAATCTGTCTACTATACAGACTTCTAAAATGATCCTCTTTAACCACTGTTCTTTCAGCTGAGTTGTTTAGTAGATAATAGTAGTTCAGTAAATATATGTTTCCTGATCATCATGCAAAAAAAAAAAGTGTATTTACTTTTACTTTTCTACTGGCGCTATGAAATTTTCATTTTCTTTCGCATGAAGTACCTAATAAGGAATTTATTTCCAAAACATAACTCTGTAAAGTCATACAGTGATACAGTAAAAAGAAAAACCAGCAAACATTTTAAAAGAAATGTTTTCAGCAGTAAGTAAATGTCATTTACTATTTAAACTGCATAATTTTGTTACTATGTGCAGTTTGAATCATGCGTTGATTCTTCGTATTTTTTTCACCATTAATTTACCGATAAGCAAGTAAAAGAAAGCCAAAATATTTATTATTTACGGCATACATACTAATACTAGAAATTTAGCCGTATGCGGTTAGTTTTATTGTGATAATTTATACGGTTTATCGTTATTCATTTATTTACTTATTTAACAAAGTTTTATTCGTAAGATTCTGTTTTCTTTAGCAAAGAACAACACATTTATTTTTCGATTTTCACTGATAATTTGTTATTTAAAGGAACTTACATTGTTAAACATTTAAAGTTAAACTTCTATTAACATTGCAGTTTTTTTAAGCGTTTTGTTGTACGAATTTATATTTTTACCTTTAAATCCGTTTACAATGGCTTGAAATACAGTTCAGTTTAAATATACTACCGCGTTTTAAATTCCTAATATATTTTAAATGCCAAAACGACTAATGCCAACCAAAAAAATTGATACTATTTACATATGTAGTGCTTTTCAAGGGTAAATTTATCTTAAACTTTAAGAATATGAAGCTTTGAAATATTTTCTTCAGCATTGCATGAAAAATTTAGGCATGATGTATTTCCGAAGTAGTTATATTTATTTCAACTCTTCTGCTACACAGTATACGAGGTGTGGCTATTAAATAACGAGACTGAAGCTGCTACAGAAAAAGTGCGCTTGCGTCAAAAGCCAGGGACCGGCAGGTGTTATCCTGAAGCCTTCTCTTTCGAATGCCTCGCTTCTGTAAACAAATCAGTATAACTGTAGCCTTTGTTTGTATTAGAGTTGTTTTATTGCTTCGCCGGAAAAAGGTTAAGTGTAGCAGTAGAGCAACGAATTGTTGTGAAATTTCACGTGAAACTTGGAAAAACTGCAACTGAAACTTTTAATTTACTAAAAGAAGTGTATGGTAATGAATGTTTGTCGCGTGCACGCTGTTTTGAGTGGTTCAAACGTTTCCAAGATGGCAGAGAAGAAGTTGAAGATGATTTACTCCCGGGGCGTCCTACCACGTCAAAAATTGATAAAAAATATCGAAAAAATCGGAAATCTCATTCGAGCTGACCGTCGGTTAAGCATCCGTGCAATTGCTGAAGCTGTATGAATTGATAAAGAATCCGTGCGACAGATTTTACACAACAATTTTAACATGCAAAAGGTGTGTGCCAAAATGGTGCCTAAAATTCTCTCATTTGAACAGCAAGAAGCTCGCAAAAACGTTTGCACTGACACTTCGAAAGCCATTGAAAATGACCCAAATTTATTGGAAAGGATAATTACATGTGACGAATCGTGGTTTTTTACTTATGAGCCTGAAACGAAGTGCCAATCCATGCACTGGAAGAGCCCATCTTCACCGAGAGCCAAAAAAGCTCGAATGAGCAAATCAAAATTCAAAGCAATGATGATTGTTTTTTTCGATATTCATGGGATTGTGTACCTTCACTGGGTTCCTGAAGGTCAAACGATTAATCAAGGTTACTATCTTCAAGTTCTTGCTGATCTCCGAGAGAAAATAAGGAAAAAACGACCCGCATTGTGGAGGAACAATTCATGGGTTCTAAACCAAGACAACGCACCAGCTCATTCCGCATTGTCAGTTAAGAGTTTTCTAGCGAAGTTCAGCATCCCAGTATTGGACCATCCGCCTTGTTCGCCAGATCTTGCGCCCTGCGACTATTACCTGTTTCCTAAAGTGAAAGCTGCATTAAAAAGAACAAGATTCGAGTCCGTTGAAGCTGTGAAGGAGAAAGCGGCACGTGTCCTAAAGGACCTGACACAAAACGACTTCCAGCACTGTTTTAAACAATGGAAGGTTCGCTTGGAGCGATGTAGGGATAGAGGAGGGGTGTATATTGAAGATTATAACAAGTAAAAAAATATGAAATTAAAAGAAAAAATTTTATAGCGTTAGTCTCGTTATTTAATAGCCACACCTCGTATTTGTCCTGATGTATACAAATGAAACTCTTTTCATAATTAAATTACATAGATTAGATTTATATTTTACATTGTTAATTACATGAACGAAATGTATAACTGAAAAATATTTGCTCCCTTCCGTAAATTGTACTTGTACATGCATTTACTTGATTCAGTAACAGAATTGTACTTGGACATGCATTTACTTTATTCAGTAACAGAATTGTACTTGGGCATGCATTTACTTTATTCAGTAACAGAATTGTACCCTTTTATACAAAAGCTCTTTACTTTAAAATTCAAAATTTGATTAATTGTACTTGTTACATGCAAAATTTAAATTTATTTCCTTCCGCAAATTGTACTTGGACATGCATTTACTTTATTCAGTAACAGAATTGTACTTGGACATGCATTTATTTTATTCAGTAGCAGAATTGCACTTGGACATGCATTTACTTTATTCAGTAGCAGAATTGTACTTGGACATGCATTTACTTTATTCAGTAGCAGAATTGTACTTGGACATGCATTTACTTTATTCAGTAACAGAATTGTACTTGGACATGCATTTACTTTATTCAGTAGCAGAATTGTACTTGGACATGCATTTACTTTATTCAGTAGCAGAATTGTACTTGGACGTGCATTTACTTTATTCAGTAGCAGAATTGTACTTGGACATGCATTTACTTTATTCAGTAGCAGAATTGTACTTGGACATGCATTTACTTTATTCAGTAGCAGAATTGTACTTGGACATGCATTTACTTTATTCAGTAGCAGAATTGTACTTGGACATGCATTTACCCTATTCAGTAAAAGAATTGTACTTGGACATGCATTTACTTTATTCAGTAAGAATTGTACTTGGACATGCATTTACTTTATTCAGTAACAAGAAAAATTTTTTACTTGGACATGATTTACTCATATTCCCGTAAAAAAGGAAATTTTTAAACGATTTTTTGTTTTTTTCGTTAAAAGTGTTTAGCTTCATATTACGGGACAAAAACAGGGAAAATTGAAACCGATACTCACTTTTTACCTTTTTTTGTGAGCTTAGAATTTTTGGCACCAAAATTTTTGAAAGGTTCCGGGGAAACCCTTTCCCTTTTTTGGGGGATAGAATTACTTCCCTTTTTACAAAACGCCTTCTTTACCCCCCCCAAAAAAATAAATCGCGTCGTAGAAAGCAGTTTTCATGCAAAAGCACCTGATCAGTTTGGAGTTGCACTTACTTTTCGTTACCTAAATTAATTTCCTTAGTCTAAAGAGAATTTTCTGATCGACCTTAAATGTATTGTTACAGGTTTACCCGAAAGTCAAAGAAGAATTAAGTTTACTAAACAATAACTTTTTTAACAATTTTGTGCTTGTTGGTTGGTTGGTGTCGTGGCCACGCGCGAAGCGAGGAAGAATGGGTGCGCTGCTCCTCAGTCAAGCGGGGCCCTTATAGGTGGGAGTCCGACTTCCGCCCCTTTTTATGTGGTCTCTTAATTTTTGAACCAGCTCCCAGATGAGAGACCATCACCTGGGGTTGGTACCCCCAGAGGTATCATTTCACTTGGAGGAGATTGGAGCCCCGACGGATTTGACTTGCACCAGCTCCCTTTAGCATACACGGTCCCAAGCAACCAGCCGCGAGACGTTGTCCCTCTCCTGAACACTGACCTCAGTCAATGTTGCTTCACTTTCGGTGTTTTGCGGGAACCGAGCTTCTACCGACTGGTCTACTGCGAATCATATACTACTCTCTTCACAAATTAAATGGAACATAATGCGACGAAAAAATACTATTTAATTTCGCATTACTGAACAGTTTCGTGGAAGCTGAAAAAAGCGTATTTTGTTTTGTAATTTGGATTTTATTCGTCAGACTGACGTTAACAAAGAACGCCTAAATACCATTCAAATAATAATTTCTCGTCAAAGTCTACAAACTAGTAATTGAAGTGGCCCATGAAATTATAGAAAACTTAACTTTGTATTACTTTTTTTTTAAATGTTACAATTGTTCCTCATGGTGTGTTGCAATTAATTCTATTGCGGAGTTAAGTTTAATTATTTTCTCATTAGTTTTCTAGCATAAATTCGGAAAACTAAACAGAAAGGTTTAAACTTTTTTGTTGCAGGATTTGAAAGCTCTGTGACAGAAACTTGCTCAGTTAGGAACAGAAATTTTAAACTTGCTCCATTTGATGGTACAACTACAAGGTAACACATGTTTACTACTTGTAATATGATTGCATTACTTACATTTAACTTTCATTTGACTGCATAAATTGTTTGTTTTGATTTTTTTTTAGTTCATTTGTTTCAATTATGATGGTCAAAGGTGATGAAGGAACACGATTAGTCAAAGCTGTTTCGCGTAAAAATGACTACACTCTCAGCAACGCATGCTCAAATCTCGCGAAACTTTCGTCGTATTTGACGAAATGGCTTCGTGAGAAATGCTCCGAGTAAACCTTTCGTCAAATTGCCTAAATTTGTGTTGTAACTTTTTAAAGTGACGTGATCGCGTGAGGAAAGAATCATTATAAATGACGAATCGTTATAAATGACGATGGAAGAATCGTCGAAAACGAGGATTCTATTTTTGAGAGTGTACTGTCTGTCACCAAAGTGCCTAAAACCTTCACCTTTGCAAATTTTCATTTTTTGCGTGTTTTAATTCTGATACTTCCTTCGTAAAAATAATTACAAATAATCGAATTTATTTTATTTATACTGTTTGCTATGGGGCACAGCTCATGGTTCTGTAATACTGTAGATAAATATCAGTCTCAAAATACATTTATTGGAGCTCAAATTTTTTGTTTGAATTTTCTGAAAGCATTTATGTTTGAAGCATTGTTATAAAAAAAAAAAAAAAAGTTCAAAGGTATTTTTAGTATGAGTTTTATAATCCTGAATGTGTTTCTGAAAAAAGTGCATCTCCAAAAAACATTCTTACCTGACTTGGCTGTTCTCAAAAAAGAAAAAAAAAAACAACTATTGTACATCTGAAATATTACATTATATTTATCTCATCTATATATTCTTCAGTAAACTATAGTTCGCCCAATGGTCGAAATCGGCCGAAATTCATTAAAATTTTTAGGTTCAGCCTCAAAGAACTTTTAAACAATCCAGTTTTTCTGTTTGACAGCAGTTTGTTTCGTTTAAATATTTCAATTAGCGAGAATCTCTCCTCGGTGCGATTAAATTAAATTTAATGCATTTGTAACACATATCATGCATAATTTTCATCTTTCTGCACTCCTTCTCCTCTAAGAAAATAGAAATGAAATTTTCATGCCACCCTATTATTATTGAATAAATTGGAAATACAAACACTCAATTTCAATTTTTTCAAGAGTTCAAAACGCTAATGCAAATCAACAAACTTACGAAGCGTTGATTCGAGGCAAAATAACGAATATTTTGCAATTAATATTATTTCTTTATATTATATTAGACATAGCTCCAAATTTCATTTATTTATTTATTTTTTTTTTTTTTTGATATTGTACTTCACAAACAATCTAACCGACTTGTCAGATGAATATATTTTGGAAATGGGTTAACTGGCAGCTTAAGATTAGTACTATTTTGCATTGACATTTATTTAATAGCTTACATTATCTGTTTTGTTTTGTTCTTGATTTTCTCTTTTTTTAATCATAAATAGTAAAAAATGTTTTAAGTATTGCATTGATTTTGTAGATAGTAGTGTGAAAGTATGACGAATGATGACCTTTTTAAAAAAAACTTCGAATCTACTTTGAAAATAAGAAAGATAAGAAAAAATTCTATTGATAACACTTAAACTCATTAATAGCTACTAAATTTTTAAAAAGTAAGAAAATCGGGAGACAAAGAGAGGTGAAAATAATGCTTAACTGTTTTGTTTCTGGCTATTTATGTATAGATACATACTGAGCTCGTAACGGAAAATCGCAGGGTTACATCTTTTCTCCCCACTGTGTTAGTTAGTGAATTTCTGTGGCAGTATGGCTAATATTGCCTTTATCACTTTATAATTAAAAAATGTTTTCAAAAGACTGCTGTCCTTATCGCTACCGCAATGCAATTAAATTACTTGTTTTTCCAAATTTGTGAGGAAAAGCATTGCTGAAAGGAAATCCATTCAGCTCACCAAATGGTCACAATAATTTGGGCAGCACAGAGCTTTCATGTTGACAGCCTAAATGTAACCCTGACGCTTAGTCTAGTTTTCATAGTAAGTTACTGAATACACCTCTTGTATAAGTAATGAACTTTTAAACATGTGTAGGGGCAACCAGGGCGCCCATGAACTATAAGAGTGATGGCGCACAACCCTAAAAGCTTCAGGGGCCCCTAAGAATGATGACCCCCCCCCCCCCCCGCACACAAAAAAAAAAGAACTACAAAGAACTACCCGAGGGATTATTTTAAGAGTTAAAAATGGAAAATGAGTGCTTTGAAGGCATTATGGCAGGATCTTCCCAACATTTTGCAATGATGTAAATATTTTTTTTCTAATGGGCTGATGTTGGCTTATGCCAATTGCAGACCTAGTGCGTTCCCCAGAGGTTGGTGCCATCTCTTTCAGAGGTACCACAATGAGTGTGGTACCATCACCGCATGAGAATTTTGACGTCCAGACCTGAAAGGGAGAGAACACTGACTCTGTTGATGCAGAATTGCCCTAGAAATGTAATTTAGCCGTGAGCATCCAAGTCGAATGTCTACTCAAGGGATCTCTTACATGCCGCATAATCATACCAAGTAGGGATCATTCATAAATGATGTCACGCTTTCGTGAAATTGGGACAAAGTGTGACAAGGGGAGGGGAGGGGGTAACAAGAAGTGTGACATCCTGCTTATGCAACATAGCGGGACATGTGACAAAGGGGGAGAGGGGTCTGATGAAGTGTGACATTTTGTGACAAAGGGGGGGAAGGGGTCAAATATGTGGGAGAAAGCTCGACATCATTTATGAACGGTCCCGTAGGCGCAGACGATTTTCTGCATCTTGAAATTCCCCCGACGCTGCCAGGCTCGATCTTCTGACCTTTGGTGCACGAGTCCCGCGCCTTACCACGATGCCACTGTGCCGGATGATGTAAATAAATACCTAGATGTATTTATGGGTGACAGTTTCGCCGTTTCTCTCTTTAATCGTCAATGAAAAATTGTAAATATCTGGAAAGAATTTTGCGAAAAATGTATCTGAGTAATAAATGCGAGCCAAGAGGTAAAAACTTTCTGTTTTGTAACAAGATTAAAGTCTGTAATTACGTCCGGCTTTTACGGCAGGCGTAATCGCAGTTTTAAATAATAACGAAAAAACGTGTCATTAAATGCATTTTCGGCACCTTTTAAGCATTCCCTTCGGAAAACAAATTGATAAATTAATGCTTTTAATAGGTTTCCGAACTGCCTGTAAAGAGCTAAGAAAATAAATATTAAAAGCACAACTCACGAGAAGACGAGGAAAGAAATAAGGGGGCGGATCCAGAGCCAATGACGTAACGTTTGACTTGACATTAATTTGCATAGCTTCCCGATCAATAAGTGTTGTGATCCATAAATTTCTTTTACGGCTTTTATACGCAAGCACACTTTTGTTTGAGCTTGACGCTTTAAATTACGGCCTTAAATCTTTCTTAGAAAGCCAATAAAGTTTAATATCTGCAAACATAGAGCTAGCAGATTTCAGAAAAGAAGTTTTTTGTTTTGTATCATTTGGTTTTCGGCCTTTTATTTTATTCTTGTTGTTTAAGAGTTTTACCGGGTTATAAGAAAGCAAAAATAATGTTTTATTTTCCACTTTATCGTTTGCTGTTCTTTTCCTTCTTCTTTTTTCGCTTATTTAAACTGCAGTAGAATTTTCAGAATGCTATCTACTACGTTTGTTATTGCATCTCATTTTCGTCTTCTGGCATATTTATGCGTTCGAATTTCGAATTTTTTTCTTCCTTCCACCCTTTCGTATTTTGCTCTGTTTTATGCTATTTTGGCTGCAACAAAGAATTTCGCTGCAGATATTTGCATTATTGTTATTCGGGAAAATGTAAAGCGGTAATAAATAAGAAAAAGATTATTCAAGAGAATGTACAATGGGACGATACATGTACAATGCTCCGTATAACTTTTCCGAATAGAAATATTGTGGAGAAAATGAGTGATTTCTTCCTTTTAAAACGTTTGTTATTAAAAACAGAGCTGTAATTTATTTCCCCATCGAATGATATTTCGCATTACGAGGAAACCTATTATATAACTTAAGAACATGGCATAAATTTCTTTAAGAAGCAAGGTACGTGGGGGAAAAACACATGAATTTTCATACATGCATTGTTTATTTGTGTAAAAGTCGAACTTATATTCGGATTTTTTAATTTTAAAATCCAGCTGGCACTTTTTTTAAAGAAATATTTTATTCTAAAAAATCGTTAAATTAAAATTTGCAACTTGCTAATCAGTTGCAAACCATGTGTTGCTTACGAATAAATCTTACTCTCAGTTTCAAAAAAAAAAAAAAGAAGACGGGTGTGTTCCTTATTGCATTTATTATAATTATTGTCGTTTGAAAACACATTGAAAAAAATTGATCTTTTTTACAAAAATTAGAGTAAAAATTAAAATGTGCATAATATGTTAATTCGCCCTTATGCCGGGATTTTTAATTCGAATTGCACACTTTCAATTAGTTTGATTTTAATATTTGGCTGTATGTATGTTACTATTGCATACTGAACTTTAGAACGAAAGTTTTACAAAAATTAACGTCAACTGTCAAAATCGGTCAACTAATATGACATTTTGTTTTCCCGCAGTAACATATTTTTAGTAAAACTTTTAGCGGAAAAATTCTTTGGCGTATTTCATTTTTCCGCAGAAAATAAAATGCATAATTTTTCTCGGCATAGTTAGAGCGTCATTCTGCTATAACATTAAAAAACAGTTCATGCTCCATATTTATGGCCTTAATGCATGTAGTATAAAAATTGATACCTGTTTTTTTTTCTCGAAATAAATATATAAAATATGCATTTTGATTTTTTTCTAAATAATTTTTCCCTATATCTGGCCAATGCCCCTGCATCAGGAAGCCCGCTAACAGGCAAGTCATGTGATCAGCAGAAGGCCAGTCTCTCAGTCTCCGTTGCTAAACACGATGAGTGAAAAAGAACACTTCGCTTCGCGCTTATTTCTTTTCAATTGACTGCTAAATAAAATTAATCAATATTTGTAAAGAAAAAAAAAAAACAGAATAATTATAAATAAAAATTGTGAATTTATGTAAAAAAAACATACACCAAAAATTCAGTCATTCCAAAATAACTTGTACATTATTCGTTTCTTTTAACGCTCATCTTAAATTCATTAGTTGATATCTTTTTCATCTTAACCCATTTTTAATTTAACCTTTAGCCTTATTTTATCTACGCTATGATGTTTTTCTTTAATAAGAAAAAAATAATATCTTGTCGATTTTGAAAAGCAATCCACCATAACTACATTGACATTTTCTCATATATTTACATAAAGAAATTATCTTCTCAAACATTCTTTATGAATTTCTAAGTTATTTATATATTTATTTCACGTTAATACTTAACACTTGGAAAAAAGTAATAACCTAAAATTTGGCACTATTTCTATCAGAACTCTTAAAATGTAGAATAAACTTAGCCATTGTTTGTAAAAGTTTTACTACAAGCTGTATGATTCTTTTTTTCTTGTGTTTTAAACAACCATTTGATATTTACTGTTAAATTTTAATATAATATTAAACTGATTTCTCACCAAAAGTGCATTATATTTGTATAAAGTTTCTAACCACTTTATACAAATATAATGTACCTTGTGTAATAAAACTTGTCAAACGTTGGACAATGTATGAACTTGTGAGGTAGGTTAAGTAGAATAATAATGTATATTGGTCTATTGCAGTTTCCTATCATTAGAATAAATGCCTTTTTTCTCAACGTCAATTTACTTTTTGAGTTCTACTCGTATTTCAGCTGTGGGTAAAATCTTTAAAATTTTGAAATTCCTTTAAAAATAAAACATAGAAGAGTCATTTCACAGCATTTTTGTGCTACCTACTAGAAATCTTCAGCAGCGTAGCTAACATAGGTGACACCCGGGGCGGTTATCCGTGGTGTCACCCCCCCCCCCCCCCCACGCACACACACACACACACCAAAAAAAAAAAGAAAGCCCAGCAAAAAAAAAAAGAAGGAAAAGATACTGTTCTTGTCATGGGAGTTATAATATTTAATGTATTTGTTGACAGCAATGTTGTGTTTAGCAGTAAAAAACCTCTTTGAATATTTTTGTAAGGAAACACTTTGCTCAGTTAAAAGTAGAAAAGAAAATTATTGAAAAAGAAATCCAGTTCAAGGTATTTGTTTCATTATATGGAGCTTTTAAAGGTTTATTGTTTCCCCCTTCGTGGCCCGGTGTCAGCTCAGAACGAATGACACCCGGGGCTGCCCCCCCCCCCCCTCTTAGCCACGCCAATGGAAATGTCTGAACAAAATTTTGGTGTATTTAATTTTGAAGATATTAATGAAAAGTTTTCAAATTTTTTTATTAACAATCCGTACATTTGGAGCAATAGTGGTACAAAATTTCTTTTCAATAGGGTAAATAGTTTATTATTTCAAAAATATTACAATTTTGATAAGTACGCACGGGACATTTTTGATGTCCCGTACGAAACAAAATTTTAATATTCAAAATATGGCTCCAGCTGTACATAATTTTCTAAAAAATTTGAAAACTTTTCATTAATATTTTCATAATTAAAAATAATTAAATAAATATACCAGAATTTTGCTCAAAAATGTTCCTCACGTAACTCAAAAATAAGGTGAAATCACCCAGCAATATGGGACCGTTCATAAATGATGTCAGGATTTTTTTTCCATATATTTGAACCCCCCCCCCCCCCCTGTCGCAAAGTGTCACACTTCAACATACCCCCTCCTCCCTTTGTCACATGCCACGCTATGTTGCATAAGCATGATGTCACACTTCTTGTTAGCCCATCCCCGTGTCGCTACATCACGACCCCTCCCCCCCTCGAAGCGTGACATGATTTATGAATGAACCCTATGCTGTATTTACACAATATAATACAGTGAGTAACCTACCCCCTAAATTATAGATAAAACAGAGCACACTTTTTATTGGTAACAGTACTCTTAAACAAAATTATGAACACAAAAGAAATGAATAAAAAGTAGTACGTTAAAAGTAATTGTACATTAAAGCGTTCAAAAACAATTTTAGTTAATAAATAGTAACATTAAGAACAATAAAACAGCTTAGTAATGAGTTTTAACTTAAATGTCATGTGTGTGCAAAACGATCAAGAATCAAAATCAAGTTTTCTAACTTCATCAAATATGATAAGCATAGTTAAACCTTGTCACACATAAATGACATACAAACTAACAGATCAAGTCGGTATAGTTTCAAATTGCAGAAGGAGGAAAGTTGAAAGTCGGTCATCGAAAATTAAAACTTATTAACTATAAAACTTTAATTCCACAACATTAATGACGAATGATAATGCAACACATCGCACACCGGCAAGAACAGTGACACAATTCAAAAACGAAACAAATTCGTAAAACGGGATTTATATATTTCCAGTTTCTATATTCTTCTAATCGTACTATAAATTAACGAATTTAATTACTTACTCTGGAACGATGGTTTGAAATTTTTGCTCATCGTCTTTGATGTCCACACTTTTTAAAGAACTGGATCTTTCATAAATTTGATATTGTCCTTCTGTCCGGAAGCATAATTGCATAATTGCGATTGCAGCCGTAAACGGCACACTTGTAAGGCATTTTAAAACTTTGAAAATTGATTACAAGAAGATAGTAGAAACGATAACTATTAAACATACAACAGGACTCAATACCGGTAGCAGCACAACGGCAGATTGATGGCCTTCTCAAAATCACGTGACTTTATTTAGACTACTGCCGTGCAAAGGCTTCCTAGATATAGGGGACGCTGATCTGGCTCCTGTAATGAACACATTGATATTTTTTTAAGTTTAATTTAGAAAATCAGGCTTTCAAGGGGTTTTTTTCTGGCTGTAAGGGTTCCTTCAAAAAAAATATGTACCTTTTTCAAGTTTTCACTCGCAACTGATGTTTGAGTTCGATTTTTCTGAAATTTTTTACACGACAATTACGTTGATATTGAGTTTCGAGTGACAGTTTACACTACATGCGGTGGCTTCTAACTGATGGTGGTGGCGTCATTGTTTGTAAATGAATGAAAATGGAAACTTGACCAAAATTTGATGACGAAATTTATAAGCTGCCTTTTTAAATTGCTGTAAAAACTCTTCATCTAATCAGCCTTGCGGATGCTCTTGGAATCTTATAAACACTGATATTTTTTGTTTCTACGTAGAGTCAACAAATTTATAAAGCATAATTTTAAAAATGAAGCAATTCCATTTTTTGTTTTTTCGAAAACATTTTGTTCTTTTTTTTTTGGATTTCAATGTATTTACAATGCTGTTATGGAACATTCATAAATGATGTCCCGCTTCGAGGGAGGAAGGGGGGTTCTTGAGATTGTGACAAAGTGTGACAAGGGGAGGGGGTGGGTAACAAGAAGTGTTACATATCATGCTTATGCAACATAGCGTGACATGTGACAAAGGGGGGGTAGGGGTCCGTTGAAATGTGACATTTTGTGATAAAGGGGGGAGGGGGTCAAATATAGGGGGAAAAGCGTGACGTCATTTCTGAACGGTTCCTTACGGGCTAAAACTTCCAACTCATAGCTATTGGGATTCTGATTTTTTTAGGCTATGAATTGTTTACAGATAAAAAGCTTATACAGTACCCCTCGTTACATCGCACCTGTCGGGGGACGGCAAAAAAGCACGATATATCCGAATGCGCGATGTTACCTATACTGTCAGAAATAACTCAAAAAGTTCAAGTAAATTGAGAATATACGTAAAAAAATTAATTTAATTTTACATAATGACAAATTCTTGATAAAAATAGCAAATAAAAATAAACTTACCAATTGCTATTTTCATGCACAGTTCTTACAATATAAATTCAGAATGTATTTCTATTGCTTTTTGGTGAAATAACAGTCCTTAGTCATTTGCCGTTGTTTTTCGTTTAACACGTGTTTTCCACTTAATATTAACGATTGAAAATGGCCTAAAACTGCATTGTAGTTAGGTGGTTAGACTATTCGTTCGCATTTAGTGTAAGCTTTTTCCAAATGCAATACTTTTACTTTCGAGACCTCAAACTTAAAATTTTGGGAGACATAGAAAAATCTCCCTTTTTTAAAAAATGGACTTGCTCTACTTTTAATGTAAACGAATCCTTTATTTAAAAAAGAAAGTTAATGCTTTGAAGGATTCTGCATTTGGGGTCACTAAATGTAGATAAGTATGTCTACTATATTGATTACTAGATTTGTTGGATATTTTTAAATTAAACACTCACTTATAATTATTTGGGTAAACAAATTTGTTAAATCAAATACTCGTAAATATCGTAAAATATTTTGAAAGAAAAAGGAGTTATTTTAATTTGTAAAGCATGTTCAACCTTTTCTGATATGATTGGAGTGGAACGTCCATGCCCCACAGTTTTGGAAGTCGCCGTGAAGCCCCTAGAGGTGCGGGGCCCGGTGCGGTCACGTAGTTGGCACATGCTAAAACGCCGACAGCGACTAATAGAATAATTTTATCACACTCGCTGAACGGCTCCCTTTGCCGCTCAAGTACAATAGCGCTACGCTAATCAGTTCACATAATTAAGCACACAGATATGACCGTCAACGCTAAACGATAGTGTAAAGTTGAACCTGCTTTCCTGATTACTTTTGATGGGGTCATTGAAATAACCATATGCCGGTCACCTATAGCCAACCCTTTTAGTGAAAAAAGGACTTTAGGGGAAAGGGCAGCAATAATTTAATATAGAAACTACATTTCAGGCTTATGCAGCACAAAGGGCCCTTTTAGCAGTAGCTTCAGAATGAAGGCAACTCTTTCTTCGCTTCGCAGTTTTTCATTTCTTTGGTAATCATCAAAATTTCATATCAAAATATTTCATGATTGTGAATGTTTTTTTGCATAGAATCGGTTATTTGATGAATCTACGAATTTTCCAGAATTTTGAAAATGTATCAGTACAGTTCGACTACGGAATTCTGATACTTTAGAGCTTCTGCACATGTCAGAAAAGGACGAGTCCACTTAAGTTTTAGGGAAGTTCATTTTGCAGGTGCGTTTATTAATACGCGAATCAAAATGTTTGTTTCTCTGTTTGTTGAAAGCAACCAAATTTATACACCGGCAGATAGCATTAGTTCGGAAGACACCAAGTATGCTAAACGAACCAAAACGAGAAACGAATACGTCCCACTCCTTATACCAACAGTTTCTCCCTTGAACATGAAAGGACTCTTCTTGTACTTCTGCCAATCAGAGTTTTTTTTTTTTTTGTGCTGTATCTACCACGACTTGTAAAATTGAATTCAGTTGACTAAGTTTTACGACTGTATATATGAAATTCAAAAGCTATTTCAGATCTTAAAACAGTTTAGTTCACTTCTATTGTCGAAACCCACTGGAACTTCTTCACGAAACTCCAGATATCTTGTTTTTTATATTTAAGTTGTTCCCAACCTTTTTTCCTTTCAATTCTTTCCAAAATGCGAAAAAAAAAATGGCGAACCCCCTTCTGTAGTCATTAGTAATGTGTAACAAAAATATAAAATGTGTTAGCATATTTGCTTCCCATATTGCATAATAGCTCATAATCTATATAAATAAAACCAAAAGTTTGTGTGTGTGTGTATGTGTGTGTGTGTGTGTCTGTCTGTCGATCGCCTCCTGGCGAGATGGAACGGGCCAGAAGTACGAAATTTGGTTACAGGTACCTTGGGTCAGGTCCTCGTGCACCTCGAAGCGTTTTTCCTAAAATTCGAATTTGTTCTTTTTTTATTCCAATTTAAGCAAAACTGTTAATTTTAGGAATATCTCATCGAAGAAAGTTCACACCTTTTCGATTTTTTCAGCATACTGATGCCCGTAAAAAACGACACAAGATGATCTCTTTCAGAAGTTCGTAGAACGAATAGAACACGCGCAATATTCATTTAAAGTAGTTTTCGAACTTTAAAGCGAGGCGTACCTCTGAATTTATCTGCTCAAATTCCGTGTTTTCGCCAAAATAAATAGTACTTTTGTCGCCAACTAGATGATTTCTGTTAACGTAAGATTGAAAAAATGCTATTTTATCTTTATTCATGCCGTTTATGAGCGAAACAAATTCTGAAAATTCATTTAATTTTCATACATATTTTGTGGAACTGCGGACGAATTTTAATTACTTTACCTTGAGGTTGATTTTCCTTCCTTTCTTGGCAATTTAATAGTATGGTAGCAGTTCCACAATTTCATGAAACATTTCTATAGTGAGGTGTTCGCTTTATCAACGAAACAAATTCTAAAAATGTATTTCATTTTTATGCATACTTTGTGGATTATTAACTGCATACGATTTTTAATGTTTATTTTTCTTTCTTTTTTGACGATTTAATATTTATTTCTTCGATAAAAACTAGGTTCGAAGGTCTTCGATATCGCTTATTTTTGATGAAATTTAAAATTTCGCCAGGTGGTGATAACTTTTTACTCGCCTCCTTCCAGTTAATTGTTCTCAATATATTATTTTGCGCTTCATAACTTTTCTAAACCGCGCCCAATAATCCTTATCAATAATATTGTTCTCATTTAATTCAATACGTGATTTACACTGTAGGATCATGGCGTATTTGCCGAATGCTTCCATTATACTTTAGTACAATTTGGCGATCTTCTGCTTCATTTTAACTTTTTTACGTAGCGATTATTGATTCCATATTTTACACAAGTGATTTATTTTCTAACATTTATTTAGTTTTTGTACTGTCTATTTGGAGCCATTTGGGAAGTATTTAGTTATGTCTTTCTATCAACTTAAATTTCACACGTCAGAATTTGTTCAGTACTAAACATTTCGTAATTTAAATGAGCATTATTTGCCTTTTGAAATAATGCTTTCCTTTCTTTCGTTTTTATCCGAATTTTATGAAAGTGCTATTCAATTGAATTTTCAGAAAATGTTTTGACAATTTTGCAAGTGGAATTTTTAGGAACGGGTGTCCTTATTTTGATGGGGAATTTAAGATGGACTGCTGGGTAATTTTAGGAACAGTAGCTCTTGAAGGTTAGTGTTAAAGGTTAGGTTTAAAGAATGTTTTCTTTATTGTAAAAGAAATATACAGTGAGAGTTGTTCTTGATCTGATGGACATATTTACAGAGAATACTGCTCTTTTTCTGATGGGAAATTGTAGATGCATTTTGGTCGATATTGTAATTGCGATTTTTACGGGCTCTTGATATCATTTTGGCACAATTATCTCTCTGCATATGTGCATTTGAGTTACTGTTTCCCGTACTCTAATGACAATTTCTATGAACTTTTGTTGGCATTTTAATGTGGATTTTTATGGAATAATTTTTGGTCTAATTTCAAGGCTGAATTTTTCAAGGCTGTTCGTTTTAATACAATCGGGGTTTTTAATGAATTTTACTGTCTAAATAGGATTTTTATGGACTGTTGCCCCTCTCTTACTTGGATTTTTTTTTTAAATTTTCCCTATACATTTACAACAGAGTTTTGGACATGCGTCACTTGGCCTGCGAATGATGCAATTTTATCCCGCGCAACGCCGGGCATATCAGCTAGTAAGAAATAAAAATATAATAGCAAAAATATAAGTTTAAATAAACACTAAAATTACTCTTTATTATTTGTTCTTTTTGAAATATTAATAGGGAAGTAAACATGTGTAATTCGCAAAGAAGATCGTTAAAAATTATTTTCCCGATAATGCAAAAAAGCTATGGAACGGTATGAGAGACGTATACGTATAAAACAGTAGCGTAGCTAGACCTGGATTCAAGGGGGGGGGGGTATCCCCCAAACCCTCTTTTATCTACACCAGTGGTACAAATTTTTGAATCAACCAATAAATATCGCTCGGTTGCTGATATCGCTTCGGGTTGAAATATACGAAATTCTCAAAAGGTGAAAATAAAGTGGGATAAATGTGGGAACAAAATTTAAACTAATGAATAAATTTCTTCTGATTCCATTTTAAGGTCTGTATATGATAAATTAGCCAAAATAATGCAAAATTTTTCATTGTAATAAATTTTCATATTTCCGACTCTGTGTTCGCGCTAGCGAGGAAAAAAGAAAGAGAACCATGAGCTCAAAATTTAAAATAAATCAACGAATGACTTTCGATACCACTTTCAGATTCTAATTTTCAATATTATGTAGCAGTAGAAATAAGTACATTTCTAATTTTGTACATATGCTTCCTATGTCAGTACGTAAAATCGAGAAAACAATTTATTTTAAAAAATCATTTTTACACTTTATTCTAATATGTATTCATTTTCTCTTTTACGTCTGCAATTAAAATTTCCACCATTGCAATATTTTTGCGAACCCTTTATCATCATCACGCGAGCCCCTGGGGGTTCGAGAACCACCGGTTGGGAAACGCTGGTATATTTCAATCAAGCATCTAACGAGCTGCTTCCTTGTGCGGAAAAAGTGGTTTGTCATCGCGATTGTAAAAGTCTTGATTTTATTAAATTCATTGTTCTATGAGAAATGTTCAAAACATTTTAAAATCATCTGTCACACATTTTCGTACCAATATTTTTCTGCGAATATTTCAATGAGTCAATGACGCATTGAAGTAAATTGGAAGCACTTGAGTCCCAATACTGCGTTTTTCAACGCACATAACTCGTAGATTATGTGTGGATATTCTAAAATATTTCAGCCAATATTTTGGATTTTATATCAGTGTCGAAAGTCAGAAATATTTCTTTACTAGAAGTAGGATTTCGATTTACATCCCTGAATTTCAGTTTTTTGCAATAAGAAGTGGGTGTTTTGTAAGTATGAAACACATGTATGCATTTTTTAAATAATGTTTGTATATTAAACCGCGTTTTGTACCATATTTATTTTCTACAAGGTAAATATTGTTCTTGTCGTTATCCTACATTTATGTGTATTCTAATTTGCAATAACCTACCAAATTAAATTCGAATCCGATAATGGTGTTACGTCGATGCATATTTAAATTTCTACTTTCAAAATTGGTCTAAAAGAAATAAATTTCCAATTAATGTCCTAAACAATCTCTGAAATCATATCAAGTTCTGACGCAGTGAAACTTTTTATTTCCGACCGCTTAAGAAATCTCTAAATTAATCTTTATATTACGTCATACGCACGTCAAAAGCATCATAAATTCTCGGAAATTACCAGAAATATTTTAATTTTCTTTAAAAAAATAAAAATTACAATCTTTCAGCTTCCCAATACAAAAGAACTGTTGTGTTATAGCTGACCAAGAAATCTAGGAATTCCCGTCACTTTTTTCTTTACACACGATAAGTGATTATTACTTCTCAGAAATTCAGAGCGATAGGCTAATAGCCGTATCTAGGTTTGAGTTGATGTGTTCCGTTTTCATTTGAAGGATTCTATGGAAATATTCACATAGATATTGTCATACATTTTAAGCGTTTCTTTATTCACTTCAAGAAACAATGGAATCAAAAATCTATATCAATAGAGCTTGCTTTTGTGTTAGCCTATGTTTGAAATAAGTAAAAGCGCGAACTATAGAACGTACAGAAAAAAGAAAAATACTGTTCAGTATTTCACCAGAAGTAGCTTTAGCTACTTATATTAATTTTTTAATCTTAAAAAATAAATTAATCTTTAGTTGATTTTCCAAATTTACTCACGTTCTGTGCTCAGTACAACTCAACTTCTCTCTAATGTTTGTAAACAGTGATCATGGCTAGAAAGAAAAGTGCCATCGGTAAAACGACCAGAAATTCTAAATGATGTGAAACTATTAGAGAAAATGAGATTGAGGAATCAAGAATTATTAGATTGGCTAATTATTTTTCAACGCAGACGATATTTTTCGAATCGGTTTCACTATTGTCTGTTCACAGATTGTGCTTGCAATTTTTTGTTTGCATTATTGTGTAATATATATTTGTAAATTGTCTTCCTGCGGAAATCATCAATATTTGACGCTGCTAATTGAAAAGACGCAGCTAGTTAAAAATATATCGATATAAAATTTGGAGATAACATCGTACCTGAAAAAGAATGTTGCTGTAGATAGTGTAGCGGCTGAATTTTTTAAATTATTCTAATTACTGTTAAATTACGGTGTCCAATATAATAGTGGAAATTGATTTACAAAACACGGTTTTTCAAAAAAAGAAAGAAAGAAAACGTCTTCAATATTTGTTAAAATTGAAATGAAAATTAATATATTATACACACGCTATGCATGAAAAATGCTTAGCGAAAATAAAATTTCATACATAATGATTAACAAAAAGATATAGTTAAAAATTAGATTTTCGTTGCATCTAATTATGGAAAATGATATTTGAAACATTATCAGACCGAACTTCCCAAAATCCAAGGTCACTGCACGAACGAAAGAGCCTGTTATTCGGCATGTCAAATTTTGTTACTAAAATTTAAATTTTTGGCTTGTTTTGAACATATATAGATACACTGGTGAAATAAATTAAGAGAATTTGCATATTTTATAGAATTTCATATAAAAAACTGAACTGAAGGAAAAACCATTGCTTCTAGATAAAAACGCTAATCTTGCACGGCAAATACGTATGCGTACACGTGTGTATAGGAAGAGCCAGCAGAAAAAAAGGCTTTATAAGCGCGTGGAGGGCAAGACTAATTTCGTTCCCTAGCACGCCTCGGCGAATTTCTTGATGTTATCTTGCAGCAATCGGTTAAATTCATATCGGAACAGTAAAAATGAGTAATTACCAACGTTTAGATAATAGAATGAGGTGGCGAATTGTATCGAGTCTAGAGGCATTCCAATCGCAAGTCCAGATATGCAGAAAGCTTAATTTTACGCCCAGCGTCGTGTGTAACCTATTGAAACAGTTCCAAAATACTGTGTCCATCGAGAGAAAACTTGGGCAAGGTTCGTCCAAGAGCCACGACGGCCCGGAGAAGATCGCCATTTATCCATTTTAGTGAGGCGTAGCAGAGGGACTACATCTTCTCAGCTCTCTCGGGACCTGTATGCAACCGCAGGAACCTGTGTAACAAGGGTGATTGTTTCCAAAAAGAGTGAATGAGAGATGGTTGTTTGCCAGAAGACCGGCCGTTTGCGTCCCGCTCATGTCTACGAACAGGAGAGTCCGATTAGCATAATGCAGGCAGCATAGTGGTTGGAGTATGACGCAATGGGCAACCGTTCTGCTCACCGATGAGTCCCGTTTTAGCCTAAATACCAATTCTCGCCGTACTTTCATATGGAGAGAGCCAGGGACCCGCTACCTTACCCAGAAGCGTAGCTAGGGTTTTCAGCGCCCGGGGACAATTGAAGAATTTTCGCCCCCCCCCCCCCTCATGCCACTGGGAGCCCAGAGGCGCCCCTAAAGGAAATTTAAAAATAATAAAAAAAAAAAAAACTTTTATACTTCCTAAATGATAACTAGCTCTAAAAAGCAGCCCTTTTAACTTTCATTTTTATCAGCGAATATTCACTTTTAAGGGAAAACTGGGACACTTTGGCTTTGCAAAATTATTTGTCTGATTTCCCACGAACTCCTGTGCTACATTGGTCATTCCCGATATTATTTGTGGTGCTCCCACTTTTTTGTCGAACATATTCACACCTCTTCAAATCAAATAATTTTCTTTTAGCATTTAAAAATAGAATAAATTTGCATTAATTTGGCGCATCTTGACGCTGCGCCCGGGGACAGCTGTCCCTCCTTGCCCCCCTCTAGCTACGCCTCTGTACCTACCCTCCAATGTCCGCTAAATCGACAGTTATGGCAGTGGTGGTCTAATGGTCCGGGCAGGCATCAGATTGGATGGCCGCACACATCTCCACGTCTTCATCAGAGGCTGTGTGACTGGTGGGAGGTATAGAGATGAGGTCTTGGAGTTCTATGTTTGCCATTTCCGGGGTGCAGTGGGCCCTGAGTTCATCTAATGGACGATAACGCTAGGCCACATAGAGCTTTTCTGGTCGACGAATTTCTCGAAAGTGAGGATATTCACCGGATGGATTGGTTAGCCAGGTCTCCAGACTTCAGTCCTATAGAGCATGTCTGGGACGCTCTGGGGAGCGCAATGGCAACTCGCAACCCCCCTCCGAGAACCATCCAGGAACTGAAAACAGCGTTGGTGAATGAGTGGGATCAATTACGCAGGGACTGATAAACTGCCTTATTTCCAGCAGGACATCACGCTGCAAGGTATGTATAGCTGTCCCATGAGTGTTGCGAACAAACATGTGTGTCTGTTATAACTGTTGAGTGTTCATTTTGTTTGTATAATATCAACCTATGTTCACACCAAATTTTATTAAAATCTGTCCAGTAGTTCTGGAGATCGTAGGTCAAATATGAAAATTCTCTTAATTTCTTACACCAGTGTATATATATTACTGTGCATGTCCGAAATCGGAAAATGTCGACAATCACCGGTGAATGTCAACACTAATCATCCATCGGACTGGTGATTTTCGACATTTTCCAATTTCGAACATTTACAGTAACATATATATTACAAACTTGCTACGTATTTAGAAGCTGTGGAATGTTTAAAAAAATGTGGATAACTTATAGATTTTCAAGCATCTGAATTAGATATCCGGCACGAATCCATGAATTAATATACGACGCATTCCTAATCCTGATCTTACCCCCTCCCCTAAAAATAGCAATAATAAATAAAATGAAACAGCAAAATCCTATAACATTTGAAATATTTTAGAACTTAAATCTTAACACGTTGAGGACGGCGCTGATTTTTTCTTCCTGTTAAAATAAACTTTGCAATTTTTCAGTAAAAAAGTTATTTTTAACCGCATGAAGATTTTTTTCATCTAACAAAACTGTGTTATAAGAATATAGCTAGTATAAGCCACCAGAGGTACATGCCGCCAGATGAACCATTCGTGTGTGAGCCACTAGTGGTACACGCCGCCGGATAAACTATTCGCATGTGAGCCACCGGTGGTACACGCTGTCCTCAACGTGTTAATGAAAGAGAGAAACAGCTAGGTTTACAAATTTGAAGTTGGTACAGGATAATCTCGTTTTCGTTTTAGACAAAGTTCTTTTTACCTTTTTCTGTAGGCTCCTACAGTAGCGTGCAAAAGTTTCGGGCCACCCTGATTTTTCCATTGAGTGGATAAAATTTTTTATTCCTCCACTCGTTCATTGTCCGAAATATATGAGAAAGTTAGAATATACAAAAAAACATCAAATATTACATTGGTTCACAGCATATTCTACGTGTACTACGTAAAATGACTTTCGTCGGTGTGAAAAAATATTGGGCCACTTCTCGCCGCGGCTCTGTACTCCCGGTTTGTTTATATTTTAGGCTCGCTGGTTTCAAAACATGCTACACAAAGGAAAATTAGCCTTCTTGTGGCGACGATGCCGACACACACGAATATTCAGGTTCGTGAAATCGTGGAGAAACTTTCTTCAGAAGGAAAAAGTTCCCGTTTCATTGCAAGGCCTTTATCTGTCAATAAAAGTACTGTTAATCGTATTATTTCTAAGTATAAAACAACAAACTAACCGTGTGATAAAAAAAGGAGCGGTAGGCCGCGCAAAACTTTGAGTCGTGTCGACAAAATTATAAAAAGAAAGTGTGTTGTCGATCCTCGAAAAAAAGCAGCCGATATTTCACGAGAATTACGAAATGAAAATCTACCCGATGTTAGTCGGAGTACAGTGTCTCGACGTCTGAAGGCTGTACGGCTGATTGGACGGATTGGTGTCAAGAAACCATTAATTAGCAAAAATAATAAGAAGGCTATGTTGGACTTTGCGAAAAAATATGAGCACTGGACGGCATCGGATTGGCAGAAAGTGCTATTTTCTGATGAATTGAAATTTCAATTTTTTGGAAGTGATGATGGAAAATACGTAAGACCTCCAACAAGTACCAGATATAAAGTAAGGTATCAAACTCCTACTGTTAAACACGGTGGTGGGAACATCAAAGTTTGGGGAGCATTTTTTGCTGATGGCGTTGGTCCGCTGGTGGAAATTCACGGCAATATGGATGTTGCAATGTACAAGAACATTCTGCTAGACCATATGCTTCCATTTGCAACGAAAATTTGCCTCGTGGTTGGATTTTTTAACAGGATAACCATTCAAAACAAATTTCGCGTCTTGTGAAAAATTTTCTTCAGAGCCGAAAAGTCCGACTCCTAACCTGGCCATCGCAGTCACGGGACTTAAATCCCATTGAACACTTGTGGCAAGACGTAAAGGTTCGTGTTGGGACGAAAAACCACTGCAACAAGCCGGAATTGTGGAACCACTTACGACAAGAGTGGGAGAAATTGCCAAAAGGAACGAATCTCGCGGTTAATCGACTCAATACTTCGTCGGTGTGCTGCAGTCATTACTGCTAAGGGAATAGCAACAAAGTATTAAATAGAGTGAAGGAGTAACAGACATTTAACCCCAATTCTCCTTTATTCTTTTTGATTTTTTTTAAAGGTAGTATGTGTCCCGATACTTTTGCAGTCATTAATAAAGAACTGTTGAACAAATAATTATTTGAAAGTAATATTAATATATATAACTCATTCTTTTTAAATATAAGTGAATATCTGCTATAATCGATCGTTTATATTTCTTTCACTATCGTATTTATGTGCAATATGTATGAAAAATAGGATGGCCCGAAACTTTTGCACGCCACTGTAAATCTAAAAGTAATGCCATCATACATAAGCTACTGTTCGTGCATGATAGCATTACTAACTTTTTGAGATATTTAGAGAAAAATGTATCTCTGTTTCTGATATCCCATTATTATTGCCATCCATAATCAGGTCGATGTTTCTTTCTTGTTCGCGTTGCATCTTTACTTATTCAAACAACTCTGCTCCGCAAAGACCCTTCCTGACATTGAAAATAATGACTCCTAAAGCTAACGGCCCTTTCTTTGCTGCTACTAAACAGCTCCGAAAATGTTTCTTTTGCAGCATAATTAATTTTTCACTGCAAGTAACGACATCATCATTATCTCGGAATCAATGCGGAAAAATGTATTTTTGAAAAAGTCTAACCCTTCCTCTGCTCGCTGCCAGAAATAAAAATCATTTCTGCAGAGAATTGTTAATGAATTTATAATTACCGACTATGACCCTCAGTATATAGCGCGCAGAATCCTCTTTCAAGTTTACTCGAATGTGAAAGGGCGGGATGGGGGCGGGGAGGGGTTCGGCTTGGAGCTCCTTGATTAATTGCAGCCTAATTAGAACGAAATGCTCGAATAGAATGTTTCTTGTCGTTCTGTGCGCGGGAGGGAACTTTTCAATTTCGGAAGATGCTCCCATCGATTTGGAGAGTTGGAAATTGAACGGAAGTTTCAAAATGGAGAGAAAGGGGATAATTAAAGGAAATGACGATTTTTGCTGCCCCGAATTTTAAAAGGAAGATATTTTTAACCAAATGTCGAGGGAAAAGTTATATTTGTGTTTCAGATGTAACTGTCAAACAAAATTGATTATTAGCAATTAATTAAAACACTAAATTTCTCTTTCGTTAAAATTTCTTGTTTTTAAGTTCGTCAAAAGCAAACTGTTTAAGGAGCGTTTCGGGTTCTTTAGTGGATTAAAGCAGTCTTTCGGATGTATTCGCACTCTGTCGTTTTTCAGTTAATTAGATAAGTCACGATCGCAAGTTTATAATAAAAATGAGAATTTTTAATAAATTCATTTGATAAAAAGAAGATGAGTAATTAATAGATTATTAAAGAGGTAGGGGTTTAAATTTTAGGATTGATGGGAATATTTTGTTGTCGACGCATCCTTGCGAAGCGAGGAAGAGTAGGTGCGCTACTCCTAGGGACAAGACCGTTCGGCGGATTTTCATGAAATTTGGCACGAAATTAGTTTGGAACATGGGGGTGTGCACCTCGAAGGGTTTTTTTTTCTAAAATTTAATTTGTTCTCTTTTTATTTCAATTTATAGTTGAAAATTGCATAAAATTGTATTTTTCTATAGGAAGAAATTGTCGTACCGTTTCGAGCTTGATACCATTGAAAAGCGCATATAAATCTAATTCAGACAGAGTTTTGCTCTGTGTGCTAAAATTTGAAGCCTCTAAATTAACTAGAAAAGAAGTTATAAGCGTTTTTCTCTGTAGTTCGAAAATATTTGAATTGTTACTATGCCGACTGGCTTATGATCCTTTTCTTTTTTAACGAATTAAAATTTATTTCTTGTGGTTTTTCTCATTTTGAGGAGCAGCCGATTTTTAATTAATTTATTTCTTTTTTTAATTTTGATTATTCTTTTTTTTAACAAATTAAAATACTGCAAAGGGGTTTTTTAAAGAAATGTTATCCTTTATAGCGATGTTGGTTATTCCAACTTATTATTACTATTCATATTTTTATTTAATTAATTAATTTTTCTCCAGTGAATGAGCGAACAAGTTATTTGCCTATTTGTGCTCAGTTGAAAGGTTTTTCCGCTTTCAAAGCTTTTCTTACTGCTGTTAGTTTCTGCAAGATACAAAATATCGTCTTTCTGTTTTACTGTCAAAAAATAAAATAGATAAAAACTAATTATACTAAAAATGTATTAATTAAAACTATTCTAATGGATTAGAATCGTCCTTTTTGTGTGGGTACTTGAACTAAACAAACAAAATGCATTTTCTCTTAAATATTTTCATTTTTGTTTTGTTTCGTTTCTTTCTTTCGTCCTCTTATATTGTGTGTGTTTTGTAAAAAAAAATGCTTAAATGTGTAGGATCGCTGGTTGATTGCTGTGGGAGGATAATTTTTAATTATGTGGAATGCTATACATTTTAATAAAATAAAATAATTTACGCATAGAAGTGTTACCACTACGTACACAATGGTCTTTGTACATAGTGTACACAATCTATGTGTGCATCATCTATGTACACAATGGTCGAACCGACTGGTCTTTTAATTTTTTAACACTTGCATAGCCGTGCGGGTACCGCTAGTAATAAATAAAATGAAACAGCAAAATCCTAGGTGCGCTAACGGTTGAAATATTTTAGAACTTAAGCTTAACAAGTTGAGGACGGCGCTGATTTTTGCTGCCTGTAAAAATAAGCTTTTCAATTTTTCAGTAAGAAAAGTTATTTTTAACCACATGAAGTTTTTTCATCTAACTACACTGTGTTATAAGAATATAGCTAATATAAGCCACCGGAGGTATACGCCGCCAGATGAACCATTCGTGTGTGAGCCGCCAGTGGTACAAGCCGCCAGATGAACCATTCGTGTGTGAGCCACCAGTGGTACACGCGGCAGGATGAACCATTCGTGTGTGAGCCCCCGGTTGTACACGTCGCTAGATGAATCATTCGTGCGTGAGCCACCAGACGCCGCCAGATGAATCATTCGTGCGTGAGCCACCAGACGCCGCCAGATGAACCATTCGTGTGTGAGCCACCAGTGGTACACACCGACAGATGAACGGTTTTTTGTGACGCATATGAATTTTTATTAAGCGAATTTTTGTAAAATAGTTATGGGTATATGGGCCGAGAAAAAAAAAAGGGGCTAAATTTCTTTATTTTTTGTTCCTTTCTACGGAATGATAGTTTCATTTCTAACCATTACAAAGTCTAGCGCAATAGCTAGTTTTGTTAATATTTTCAAAACTTTTCTGTTTACGTGTAAAATAAAAACAGTTTTTAAAAAATCATACGCTTACAAAAAAAATTTAAATAAATGGTATTTTGCTTTATTTTTTCTATACAGGACGTCCATTCTGACCAGTAAAACATCCCTTGGCAAAAACATGTGCTGCTCATTGGAATGGCGTCTAATCTGGGATATTAAAGTACATTCGAAACCGAATAAATAAAAAGGTAAGTGTGCTTTTCGTTGAATGCATTCTTTTCAGGTCGTCAAGTTTTTGAAAAAAAAAAAGAAATATTTGTACATAACATGAAGTAAATCGCTGTAGTGGAAACCTCCAAAAAGCGGATAGCAACTCTCAAAAGTTTGGGACTCGTTTGGATAATTAATGCAAATTATTTTTAATCATACTTGTGCATAACATGTCGATATGAATATTCAGTTTCTCAAAGACTTCAGTTGCGACATTTTTTACCGGTTTTGAGATTTCATCAGATTTTTGTTTAAAGAATACAGTCAAATCCCTGAATAGGTTATAATTTCTTCGCAGATTTTTAGGTAACTTGTTTAATGTTATAGTACATTGAATATTTTAGTTGATAATGGTGCATTGCTTTAAGTATCTAAGAAATGACGATAAAGCAGAGACATACTGTTGGCAGAACTACTACTCTTCGTATGCAACCACCACTTACGAACAGTTTCATTAGGCAAAGGCGTAATACTCTGAGACGGACCACCTTTCGAAGTTATATTTTAAGCGCGCAATTGTTGTTTTTTCCTGATAACTACATATATTCCACTTTCGATTTAAATCTGTAGCACAAAAAGAAAAGGAAAAGAGCGTAGCTAATTTATTATTTTTCACCAAAAAATAAATATCCCCTCTTCTTAAATTACCCCTGACAAGCAGACCTGACACGTCCTCAAAATCAAGGGATGTTTCGGTTAAGAGAACCAGAGAACAATGCATTGCATTAAGAAGAAACTCCTCTAGCTTCTAATACTAGAATGAAATCTTCTACATTAAAATATTGCCCGAGGAGCCAAATTTCTAGTGTTAATTTATGACATGATCTATTTTTTTGTTTGGCACTTTTTCTTCAAAACATATCCATGCCACACCGAAAATGCAATGTCCTTAGTTTTTAAATAGTGCAATAAAAACATAGTTTTACGATAAAACTTACATGGATGTTCTTGTAGTTGCGTAGACTGGTTAATTAAAATGCTGTAGAAACTCTTGGAATAATACTTTGATGAAATCCTGACGAAATAACTACTTTATTTACAATACATTTATATACACATTACTTGCAGCTTATACATGCAGCGTAACTCCTCCATTCGTACTTCGAAGGAAAAGGGAAAGGAAACGTAAAGACAAAAGAGAAGTAAAAGTAGTAATATTAAAAGTATTGGAAGTTAAAGTAATTGTTTTAAATATTTAGAACAGCAGACGATAAGAATTAAACAAAATACTAATTAAATATGAAATACAAACTAAATTTAATAAATCGAAAATGTGAAATTAAATAAATTTAAATAAAATATATAACAGATATATTCGGCAAAAATCAATTAATAATCATTTTATAAATAAATAGTTTTCCCATAGTTCAAATTCTGCGCACTGAAGAATTGGTTTCTTTTAAATCCGAGGCATGTGTCTGGAGGACACATGCTTCGGATTTAACAGAAACCATTTAATTTTATACTCATGATACCTTTTTCTTCACAAAATCAATAATTGAAAAAAAAATGGTATTTTGAGTTGGCATTTCAGTATTTGTTGGAGTGACAAAACCGCCATTTGTATAAGATAATTACATACATAAAAATGCTTTTTGTGGATCGTCTTTTTAATTTTCAAAGTATCAAATGTTACACCATATTATTCTGAAGCAGACAGTAAAGATAATTTTCGAAATTTTTTCCTTTAACTAATTGTGAAAATACGGGTCTTTGTGCTATCGAAATAAAAATATTTCTGCTGCATTTAACACAAAGAAAATTAATTAATTTGTAATTTTTTTCTGTAAATGAATTAAAACAAAAGCATCGACTTCAATGTTTTTTAATCGCATGCATCACTAAATAGCCCTCCTGTATTTTTAGACTGTATAAATATTTGGAATTTGAAACTTTTTCTTGCCTGTTCACTTGAGGTTTTTTGTCAACTATAATTATTCAAAGATTTTTTTTCCTCACTCTCTTCTCTCTTATTATTTGTTACTCTTTAATCGTGCAGGAATAAAGTTAAAAGAAAAATTGTTTTCTTTAAATTAACTGTTTAGGCATTAAAATCTCTCTTACATTTTTTTGTGACTTTGTATCTAGTTTTTATTATTAATTTATATTTTTACATATCTAATGCGTACATTGTTATTATGAAATATAATTTTAAACAGTTAGGTTAAATATAATTTTAAACAGTTATGTAATTTTAAACAGTTATGTTAATTTACTGACAATAATAGCACGTTATCCGCTTTACCATCATCGAAAAAAGATTTTAAATATATATCTAAATCGCTCTTGCCCGAAGCTTCTTCCCCTTTGCGGGAAATCACGAAATGGTCTTACAAACTTCAAAATTTTTATAGGCACAATATACCACAAATGGTTTTCTTTTTTCGTGCTACTCATCGTCGAAAATAGAAAAAGAGTTTTTTTCGTCATATCCTAGTGCTTAGTCAAAATATCAGAGTAAAAAAATTAAGCTGCATAATTAAGACAATGTTTCTATAGGTTAAAGCTTATTTTTCAAAAGGTAAAAAAATCTGCAATTAATAACGTACGGCTTGCTTTCGTGTTTGGGTGATTTCATCCCAAATATGAAAATTCACGAATTGAAAAGTTTTTGTTAACGTCTAAATGTATGTGAAAGTGTTTTATGTCCTCTCATAAGCGTCTATTGTATACCCCTAGAAGTGAGAGACATTTGTTTCTCTTTCCAATGGGAGTTTCCCTTTCGTTTTTGAATGATTTCATACCAAATGGTATTTTAATTATGTAAAAATTCGCAGCTTCCCTACTTCTAATACATGTCTTTTAAGAGGAACCTGAATAAGTTCACCCAAAATCAAACAAACGACGTAAACAAACCTTTGAAACGCCCAACACGATGCGCTTCCCAACGGTATGCGATATTATTCTCATTTGAAATTCCAATCGTTTCAAATAAAATCTAAATCCTCACTAACGCGAGGTAGAAGAAAGCAGGCACACTAGAATAAAGTTGTGCCGCCAAAATCTTTAATTTATCCTCCGAAAAGAGGAGAGAGAAGGAATAAAATTTTCAGCCCCGGGGCATTTTCCTTCCCGTAATTATACCCAGAAATAATCTGGTAATGACGCTGAATAGGCAAAGCCTTTGGTCGAAAAGCAATATTGCGACAAACTCGCAGAATGGAGGAGGGGGCGTAGAACTCCTTCGGAATCTAAATGAGGGTGATAGTTACCCCCCGCCCAATCTTCGAAAGCACATTTCATTTAATGCTTGGTTGCTCTAATCAAATTGTTGCTTCCGTTCGGCTGCTCAGAGCCGCCTTCATATGTATTCTACACTTAAGTTCGAAACCTGAAATTCTCTTGGAACCTTTCTTTACACCCACTGGAGCAGTTTTCTTCGCTTTCCTGAGACCTTAGTAACAGGTTGGTGGAGAATAGTACTCGACAATATCTGGATGAATTATTATATGTATGAATAAACAAGTGTTGATGGCTACAAAAATTTGTTCTTTTTTCATAGAGACTAAAACTTTCGAAATGAAGGAAAGATCCAGAAACAATGTAAACCATTTACTTTCAAAGAAGAGCATATCGCCTCGGTTCTGGTAAAAGTCACTGTCCAATAACTGCCGTTTCGTCCTAAATATTTTTAAGGCCTTATTCACCAGCCAATTTGAATCCTCGAACTGCAGATCAAAGGCTTCCTCAACCAATCAGAACGCTGAAATTGGCGGTTCGAGTGTTTAACAGAGGTTCGCACCGGTTGGTGAATCAGGCTGTTAGTCATCTAGAAAGAAAGAGTAACTGAAAGTAGTTTAACAATACTGATTAACGCCATTGACTTTTCGTTTTCGAGATACACTGATTTAAAGATTTCATTAAGTCTTGAAAGCATGTGTACGATCCAGGCAAATGTCACCATGTCCACTCAGCATTGCTTTTAATGTGAAAACAACATTATAAAAAGAAAGCAGCTGAAATGTTTTTTGAAGTTCTTGAAACCCTTGAAGTTGTTCCATGTACTATCATTAATTATAGAAATCATGTGTTAATGGGAAATTTTTTTTTTAAAGCTTAGATATTTTATTTTTTCTGGCTCAAAGTTGCACAAATGTAACACTTTTATTAAGATAATTCTTTTCTAAAATAGCTTTTCTGACGTGGCCCCAAAGTTACCCTAGACGAGGGGATCATTTTGAAACAGGTTAATAAGTTATTTTAAATGGTTATCATAATTATTTCTTTATTTTTGGTGACCACGCTATACTTATTTTTGACGGCATCAGTTACATCGCGCATTCGGATATATCGCGCTTTTTTTGTTGTCCCCGACAAGCGCAATACAACGAGAAGCTACTGTACCTACTTGACGATTCTCTAACGCGTTTTTCTTGAGTTATATGTCATTAAATACAATATCACTATTAAATGTGAGTTGGCAATTAAAAGTAAAGAAATTATTGATCAAAGTTACCCGAATGGACTGTAATGTCGCGGTATCCTTAGACTGCAGAAGGACTGTGGTACAATGGTATGAAGTCTTGTGTTTATTTAGACATCTAAATCCTTTTCATAATTATTTATAAGGTACACATGTGTTTGGTGGTTACATATTGAAAAAGGCAAAGTTGATAAGAAAACTGCATCTGATTGTTTTTCTATTCCTCCCATTTCGGATAGATCTGATACAATGTCATGTTTTGTGTCAGCAGCCACTGTAATATCGTATATCTAATGACATCAAAGGAAGATAGAGTGATTTCTCGAGAAATCCCCTCAGAGATTTGTACCTCCGCGTTACGTGCCGTTCAATTTGAACTCGAAGTAACACACGCAGCAGTGCGAAGAAGTGCTCTGCATACTTTAGGAAACGTCACAAACATTTCCACAATTCATTCGGTGCCATATATTTTGATCCAAAGCAAATTAACAAGCCATGTTGAGAAGAATTCCCATACAGATAAATGGAAACATGGAGCGTAACCAGCAAACAGAGTTAATGCTTGTTGCCATTCCGTCTCGAAGAAATATCGAAAATATTAAATTTGGAGCGAGAGCGTTGCACTTACTTTTGTGCAGTGAGTCTAGTTCGTGTGTATGGGCCTCTCTCAATATTTATATTCTATTTTGATTCTTTAAAGGAGCTATAAGCTGAGCAGAAATAAGTCATCTTTTCCCGACACGGTTGCCATGGCTACGTTGTCAAAGGTTGTCAGTAGAAACACACGTCATTGGCACTCTGCATAAATGGGAGTTTGAAAGGGGCTGGTTGCATATTCCAAAGGGTGAAAAGGGGAGAGGATCTGTTGATAGCATCGACTTTAAGGAGGAATTTCATTAGATAGTGATAAAAGTCTGGGACCAAATAGAAAACAATAGATTTTAATTATGACATCCGCTGGTGTCCTCAAGGGTATGCATCAAGAAAAGACATCCCAGACACTTAGAGAAAGGAATGACCGTCAATTTTATGGTCCTATTCTGGTTTTGCTTAAACACATGTTTTACATTATTATTACATCAAATTTATTGCATAGAGGTGAAATGGGCAGAGAATTGTCTTTAAAAATTTAGTGTTCCTTCACCCATATGACCACCCTTTGTTGATGAAGTAGGGACAGCTAAAGTACCGATCGCTAGACAGTCTCATCGTGTCTGTCTCATGATCCTTTCGACATAAAATTTAAGGCCCAAGCTATAATAAAATATCCAATTGACATTAATAGAAAATATGGGCTACCATTCCCTGCTTGACATCATTCACCATTCCTCGACCGACAGACAAATCCATTCGGGTAGTTTGGAGATCGTTGCTGGTCTCTCACCAGAATCCCTCCGCTCTATCATTGTATCCTCGTAAGTAAGGTTTCAACAATGAGCTCATACATACTCATTTTTAATATAAAAATAACGCGTTTGAATAAATGACTTTTAATATTTAGGGTAACGTTCTATCAATGTATGCAACGCTACACTGGGCAAATATTTTCACTTTTATGTTAATATGTTAATTTATCAATATATTATGTTAATTTATCAAGTTTTCCCCAAAAATCGTTAATTGCGTATGTTTAGTATTTTATTTTTGCAATGAAGAACGTAATTATGATTTAAGCAGCAAATAAACTGAATATTAAAAACTTAAAATTACACAAAATATTGCATCTCGTCAATAACCTGTATAAATAGAAAATCGTTTGAAACTATTTTTTTTTTTTTTTTTCTTTTTTTTTTTTTTTTTGCGTTAAAACAAAATGATGTTTTTTTAACTTGAGAATGGAATCAGACTGTCTAATTAATCATCAATTATATTCATTCATCCATGTTAAGTCTATAGAGAAAATTTCTTGCTTTTACTCACACTATCTTCGAGCAAAAAAAAAACTTTTTGTGTACAACAGGTTTATTTCTACTGTTATTGCTTTTCATTTTTTTTTTTTTTTTTTTTTTTTGCCTCTGAATTACTTCTGTAGACAGTAATGCAAAATATTTTTGAACTGTTCAAAAATAACAATAAAATAGTTAGAGAAAAAAAATGCTCTCTGCATGTGCTCTAAGTCAAAGTTATTTCCGCCTTTTCCGAAAGTTTGTCCGAAGAAAACACTGATCAACACGTGTTTTGCCCCAAGAATGTATTTCATTTTTTCTGAAGTACTTTTGTACGAGAAATCCATCTCTGCTATCAAAATTTTTCTATCACTTATAGTTTTCTAGTTATGAGGAAGAAAATGTTCTATTTTTACGTTTTTTTAGTGCTTTTCCGATCATATAGCATTGTGTCTATTGAGATAAAGTACACAAAAGATCTTGAATCTCAACCGTCAAATAAGTGGTCATTTTATTTTGCTGGAAAAAACTAAGTGAAGTGCCGCAGACCCTGAACGGAAGTGCGTATCAAATTACTGCATGGGTGCGAGTCTCGGTAGGAATTTCGCGAGAATTGGGATACAAAGGCAAATAGGCAAAAGATTGATACTGTACGACACGTTTAATGAGCATAAGCAACTATTTTGTATCATAGAAGTACCCTGTTGTGTGTAAAAATACCCCCTGTAAACATGGGAGCTGCATAAGCAACGAACATGCAGAGCGGTTCCATGAGGACAGTTTAGTTATGGAAAAGAGATATCAAGGGAAGTGGAGTGCAGCTATTTTAGCAGATTACTGCTGGACGTTAAAAAGGGACATTCCTGAGACAAAGTATGCCAGAACATGTCAAAATCTATCTTTTTACGTTAAATAGAAAATTACTTGGTTTTTGGTGGAAATGCTTCTAATGTAAAAATTACACTGCCCTTAAAAAAGCGGGGATCCTAAAGACTTTATTGACTGAGCTTAGAAATATTTTCCAAGCTGAATTCGAAAATGAAAACCATTTTCCTTATCACTTAAGGGTTTTGCATGTAAGGTACTGCAATAATTTAGGGTAAATCTTATTAATGTAAACTGTTACAGCACATTTCACGGAAAATCCTTACGTGATAGAGAAAAATGGTTTTCATTTTAGAGTTCAGCGTGAAAAATACTTCCAAGATCAGCTAACAATGTCTTTGGGTTTTTTTTTTTTTTGTGGACCAGTAGCCCAGTGAAATCAGCCTTTTAGAAAAGAATTTAAATTTCATTCAAATTTCCTTTTAAATCCTGTACTATTAAGGGATTTTGAACTACTCACAATTGGGCGGGAGCCACAAAACTCTAATTGATACTCCTTAAGCATAGGGGTATCAAGGAGGTCCAGGTTCACACGGTAAGAATTAGTTAGGTTTGCTGGGCACCAGCCCAGCCTAGCTTGGAGCGGTAATGAGCATTCGTCGGACTCTTCTTCCCCGTGCCTGGGGGAGGTTAACCCTAAGACCTCGTGATAACAGGGCAGTAGGATAGAGTAGAATACTCAAAATTGAGCGAAATAAAAAAACGTGGTACTGAGGTGACCTGCAAAAATATCTCGAACGAAGCAGTTTTGCTAAAATCGGACTATTTCTTTATAACTCAGACTCATGTTTCCCCCACCTTTTAAACAAACTCCTGTTTCCCCCACCTCCATAATTCTACTTACGAATTTTTTTATTTTAAACATTTTACATACCGACGGAGCTTCTAAGTCCCGTCAGTTGTTCCGTTTTTAAAACGGTTTTAATGCTAGCGGGACTTTGAAGTCCTGAGTTACGCACTTCATTCAATTGTTTGATGGTATACAAGCTGATTTATCTTTAGCAACTTTTGCTGTATACAAAGCAATGAAGTACCACAAAGTCAAGACAGAAAGTTTTCAGAATTCACTAAAGGGTTAAATATATATTGCAGTTTTTTTGAACTTATATTTGGCTTTAAGCAGTATTTTTACGGGATACTAAGCATTCTTTCATGCTTCTATTTATTTTTATCTTTCTTCGTAGATTTTTTTTTTTCCATTTTACTTTAAAGTAGATTGAAAACCTTTGGTTTCCATAGTCTTTAAAAACTCTTCACAAATAAAATTTTGACAACATTTTTAGCATTCTGAATTAAAAAAAACACGTTTATATACAGGGGAAACCGGGGCTTGTTCTGACAATAATATGTAATAATTTCTCAGAAATAACCAGAGAATATTTTTGTCAAACATACTTTAAAACTCAATGTAACTTGCCGAGTCGTAGCATATTTTTGAAAAAGGATTAGATAACGGTCATTAAATTTATTAACAATTATACGCACTCATGTACTTTGTAACAACTTGCCCCTCTACGGGGCCTGTTGTTGCACTGACTGGAGTAAGCTGTTACACAAAACTAATATACTATTACACAAGATACAGTTAGACAATACTAATAATAAAAGGTTAATATGTGCTTGTGCACTCTCAAAAATAGAATCTTCATTTTCGACGATTCTTCAATCGTCAAAAAAATTTCGTCATTTATAACGATTCTTTCCTCACGCAATCACGTGACTTAAAAAAGTTGCCGAAATTTGGCAATTTGACGAAAGGTTTACTTGGAGCATTTTTCACGAAGCCATTTCGTCAAATACGACGAAAGTTTCGTGAGATTTGAGCGTGCGTTTTTGAGAGTGTGTATATGCATAATTTTTTTTTCGTTATTATTTCGTATTTTTCAATCAAATTGAAGGTTTTTTTTCATCATGGTGGCCGCTTTTTTTCTGTTAGTGAGTGATAGTTTTTCTCCTCATTGATGAGCGTCATTGATTTTCAGGGCAGGTGCCGCAAACATCAACGCCTACTTATTAAATTCAGATGACGAGTCAGACTCGTCCACCGTAACTTCGGCCAAGTAAGCAGATGACGAGTGTCACTCGTCAAATGTACCCGAAGGGTTAAAGTGTTACCTGTGAAAAATTGCCGAGTTTTGCTTTAACCAACGTGCACCTGCATTTGGATTTGAAATGCAAAGTGGACACTGTATGCTTTATTTTTCAGTCCTGATTTATAATCGTGACACCACGATTTTAGTTTAGCAGACAATATTTTGTTGCATCTATATCTACAATGTTCGCCGGTATGTGATACCAAGGTCGCGAAATATATTATTAACCCCTTAACGGTCGGGTAATTTTCAAGTAAACGGAATATAAAAGTTCCTATTTTTTTATCCCTGAAAATTATATAAAAATATGTGTATGAACATTATAACAGTAAAACCTGTTTTTGTGCGGTCCTTTTTTATGCGATTTTGTTTTTGTGCGATTGGTTTTGTGCGATTTTATTTTTGTGCGATTTTTTTCGTGCGATTTATTTTTATGCGGTATATGAATCTTAGCGGCGTTAGCACCAGTTTAATGTTTCCTATCAATGTACATATACATATTTAAAAATGACAACTAATTATAGTTTTTATTTATACAGTAAGCACATGGTAAGTGCCCATGTGCTTACTGTATAAATAAAAAATATAGGAGAAGGCTTTGATAATATCGGCGAAAATGACCTTGCCGAGATGATTGAGGACCAAACTACCGATGATAGTGACATTATCAATAGTTTGATAGATTATGAAAATGGACAAGAAGAACCGGAATCTATTACAGCAGATAAAATATATGCTGGGATCCAGATTTCTAAAAAATTGGAAACGCATTTTCTTAAAATAGATACCAATGCGGAAAGACGCTTAAAATTCCAAAAAGAACTGAGCTCATGCATGTCTCAATATCGCGACGTTTACAAGCAATTGACCAGTCGACCGTCGTCCCAAAAACTGATCACTGACTTCATGGTACCAAAAAAGAAATCAATTGAAATCCTATCTTCAAGCAACGAAAGCGATTTTCAACCAATTCGTCACAAGAAGATGCGCGTTTTGGATTACGACGAGTAGGAGCAAACTATTTAATGTATAATTTGAAATCTTCTCCATGTATATGTACAATGAAGAATTAAATATTTTTGCAATTTCTTTAAGTCTAATTTAATTGAAAGCATTATCTCATTTATTTCATAAATCATTGATGTATTTTCTAAGTCCGATTTTTTTTATGCGGTCCCTATCCACCGCAAAAAAAAAATTTTAGGTAGTATATCGTACAAAGTTGTTTATTATATGTAAGAATTTATAAAATTTCCGAATATTTTTTTGTACGATTTTTTTATGCGTTCCCTATCCACCGCACAAAAACAGGTTTTACTGTATTCATTTTTAATTTTCGATTTGTTTTTATTTTGAAATTTTAAACACTCCACCCCGGAAATATCACGGAAGCGAGAAATAGAAATCGAAACCTCAGCCCGTCTTTTCACTGGAGCGGGAGGGAAAGGGTTAAAGTAAAAAGCTAGAAAGATTATCGATACAAATTACTAGGACTTGCAATTTTCGTTTTGGTACAAGTGTACCAAAGTCAATATTGTTATACGGCATCATGAAACATACTCTGTGTTTATTAGGGACATCTTTAACAACGAATGACCAATACAGCCAACCATTCCTTTTTCTGATATATCTAGAAATATTTCCAGTGGCATAAGGACTCTTAACGGATTTCCCTTTATAATTTTTCATCTTGCTGTTACGAAAAGAAAAAAAATACATAATGAAACTGGTAATGGGGCAAGTTGTTACATTGTAACAACTTGCGTCAAAGTTGGTATGTATGATATAATGAAGCTGTAGAGAACTTTTAAATATCTAATCTCTTGTTTGAAATATTGGCTTTTACGCGGTACAAAAAGTATTAAGATGTATCGAACAGTTCACTCTCAAGAAAAAATGTACAATAATAAAGTACAATTTTGTGGAAAAACTACTTTTGACGACAAAATCGACGTTTTCGTACTCAGAATCTCTGCTACTGACTGCAAACATTTCTGGAACCAGTGAAGAAGCTACAAGAATGAAAGCAACTATATAGCACGAGAAAGGCGAGAAAGCGAAGTTCGTTTTGTATTCGAATGTAACAACCTGCTCCATGTAACAACTACGGCCCGTTCTCTCCTATATATATATATATGAATTGCGTGTGAGTGTCTGTATTTTTTATTATTGGATAACATTAAAAAGATAAGTTTTTAATGTTACACGAGGGATTTACATTAGAAAACGATATTTCACTTCAGTTTAAAAAGGAATATTTAAATATTTTAAACTTTTAATTATTTTAATTGAGGGTTATGGAATAACTAATGATCAATTTTTTCATGAATATAAAATTCAATCTTATATAATTTTCAATACATAAAATATTCAAATTATTAGAAGTATTATTAATAATGCATAACAAGCAGCGCCTCTAGAACAATACTGTATAGCAACAATTTGTACTGTATAAATTGACAAAATGTGCTTTTCATAGAAAATTATTTTATCACTAAAAATTTCCCATTTTATTGTAATTTTTTTCCTATTACTAGTTGTCTTACAAGGAAAATAGGATTAAATATATAAATTAATTATGCATTTGTATCATTATCTTATTTATTAAAAATTAATTTCCTTTTCTTAAATATTTCATCATGGTTTTCCTAAAATTATTAAGGCCTTCATCCTTTATTCAAAAAAAAGTGTACGATCCATGACTTTGTTGCGTTTATGGCAGTTTTATTTCTAACTGTAACTACCAAACGAATTATGTTCCTGGAATATTCAACTTTAAGATAAATTGAGGAAAAGAAAAACTCCATATACCTTTTAGGATCGTGGAAAAACATATTTTAGAAATGTAGTTTGAAGATAATAAGTTTAAGAAATACTGAGTTATAAATACTTAATGAAAAAACGACGCTCGCTTTGAATTTTTAAAAGGCTTTCCAGCGAGAAAATTATTTTGCTTCGAAATCAAATGAAATATGAATGAAGAAATCCTGTTTTGGTTTCCAAATGCGTTATTAACATATTTAAATGGTAAAACTAAATTGAAAATATCTATGAAACAATAAGTTTGATAAAGTATTCATACGTTTTATGCGTTTTGGCTGAAACTAAATAAGAAATAAATTTTAAAATAAGTCATGAGAAATTGATTAATGCTTATTTCATTCTAAATGGAGCTGGGATGATAAAAGAAAAAAAATGGTATTGCTACGGGTATTCGCTTAATAGTTATTTAGTGTAAAATGTCGTGTGCTGTGTTTTGGGCATGTGTGAGGTAATGAAATTTTGTAATTTAATGTGGTATGAAATGCCAACTTTAAAGTTTTGTTGTGCAGCGTTGAATATTTTCATAATAACAGAAATAGATCATTGGGCGGGCCGGTTGAATATTCCTCGGAAGCCTTTACTTTGGCCCGATACATGAACCTTGACCCCCCCCCCCCCCCGCCCTCCTCCCCCAGTACACGCGTGAACGAGAAAACAAACAATGGCAATTTTGAAACAAAAATCTGTTTTTATTTTGCTTGCGAAAAAAAAATTACTTAAACCACCGAAATAAAAATAATATCGCATACAGCCATCGGAACTGTTAGTCGAAGTATATGAAACTGTCGAGGATGATGCCCTCAATGAAACCGAAGTTCCTGTTATAATTAGTGGAGAAGAACTGTATAGTAAAATTTCTCAAATTAAAAGGTCTTTGAAAATATATATCTTTACTTTATTATGTTTAACTGAGGTTCATATTGATGGCTTGGTTGCCAACTCGATTAACTCAGGAATGGCAAAACGTAAGAAAACTGATAAAGAAGATTAAGTGTTCCATAGAAGTAATTAGGCATTCGGGTTTTTTTTTTTTACTATCACGTGGTTAGAAATATACTTAACCAAAACTTCATTACAAAATCACTTACTACATGTCAATAGAGCTCTTTAAGAGCTGGAATAAAGAATTGTTTTAGAAGTGGAGCTAATGAATTTGGCTTTTGAATGGCAAATATATATATATTAAACAGTGCGTGAGAAGTTTTCACCTCGATGCACCTTTATTAAAAAATGCAATAATAGCACATTAAGAGTTTTTAAACAAAAATTTAAAATGATAAGAAATATGAGTGGACCTCACTCTTTTCCACAGTTAGCAATTGACTTAATTTTCTCTGATTAAAATAGAAAAACTGAGTTAGAACTTCATAAAGGGAAAATCTGCGTATAGCACCATCTGTTGCGAGTAGAAACAACTACTTGCAGATGATTTAAACGCTAATATTCAGGCCCGTCTTTTGGGCCAGAGGGGACCAATTGACCCCACCCGGCTTTTAGAAATACTATGCCCTAGTATTTATACATGTGTTTATGTATTTTGTTGTTTTCACCTATAATATGCATTGCAACGTACCCTTTGAGCCCCCTCCCTCCTGGAAAATTTTGAAATGACGGGTAGCTTATAGTGTTACTGTTTGTTTTTCTGTCCCTTGCTGCTTCATAATTTCATTGTCTTTATAGGAGAATATGTCGATGTTTTGAAATTTTGTTTTTGATTTCTCCAGATTTTCGCTTAAAGAACATTTTTAATTTGCACTTGCGCTTTCACGACAAATCACACAAGGATATTTTATAGCAGTGGGGATATCCCTCCCTGGTGGCTATACCCGTTCAAGGGTGACACCCGGCAATGTTGAGAGGAACATATACTTTAAAAAACTCCGTATAATGAAACAATGAATGAATTACTAAAACTAGATAATTTTTTTCTCATTCTTTCTTTTTTTTTTTTTAACTCAAAAAAGTTTCCTGTCAAAAATATATTCTATGTGTTTTTTAACCGCTAAATTATGTCATGTTTAAAATTTTTATCTTTATGTAAGGACAGTATAACGTTATATTTATGTATTTTTAAAATGTTTATTTAAATATACTGCGTTCAACTCCATACTTCACACTTAAATGCATTTTTTATGGGTCGACATCATAAGTATCCGCCCCGTGTGTCTCACATGCCGGCAACGCCACAGTTTTATAGATAGTTAGTTTTTTCAGAGATGGCGCCACAAAAAGCTATTCTTTGTTCAGATGATTGTTAATATTGCTATCTATGAACTAATTTATTAACTAGGTAGTTGTGCTGATTGCTATACTACTACTACTACTATTAAAGTATGTTTTACAATGTTAAAATAGTATTATATTTCTAAAGCAGAGGCGTAGCTAGGGTTTTTAGCACCCGGGGACATCTGAAAATTTTCCGCCGCCCCCCCCCCCCCGTGCCTCTAAAGGAAATTAAAATAACTTTTATGCTTCCTAAATGATAAATAGCTCTAAAAAGCAGCCCTTTTAACTTTCATTTTTATTAGCGACCATTCACTTCTAAGGGAAAAATGGGACACTTCGCAAAATTATTTGTCTGATTTCCCACGTACTAATGTTCTACATTGGTCATTCCCGATATGGTTTGAGGTGCTCCCCCTTTTTCGTCGAGCACATTCACACCTCTTCAGTTCAAATAATTTTCTTTTCGCATTTAATAATAATATAAATTAAGATTAATTTGGCGCCCCTTGACACAGCGCCCGTGGACAACTGTCCCTCCTTGCCCCCACCTAGCTACGCCTCTGTTCTAAAGTAACTAATTTAAATCATTAAAAGGAAATTTACGAAAAAATAGAGCTCTGAATTCTTATAATACATAGTTTATTGTGTTAGTTTTTTTTTTTTCTTCGTGTTTGTCTACCAGTTATTTTTATAACTTTTGTTTTACAAATAAAAGATAAAAAGTTTGTAATTCAGGGGTTTGTCTATTTCCTCGAACATAGACATTCATGCTGGTCTCTCTTAAAGTTAAAGAGGGGCAGGGAACTTATGAACTTTCATCTGTGCTGCTAGTCTGACTCTGATCACACGCAGCATCTGAGCAGAAATACTCATCTCTCTGGCTGCTGCACTGGAGCCCCTTATTGGCAGTGATATGAACTAAATGACGAAGTCACATTTCAAATTTAATTCCAATGTATATTAATAGCACCAGAGTCAGAAAATATGATAAATATTTCCTAATGTAGATGACCCAGGAAATGAATATCGAAAAATACGATTTTCTCAGTTAAATAGCAAATGAAGATGGTAAATTTTATCATTTTTTCAAATTGTTTAGGAAAGAACTGTCGTACAAAAAATATATTTTGTTATTTTAAAATGTTAAAAAATTATCTTTCCAACTACATTATTTTCAGTATTGTGCGATCTGATTGCTTGAATCTTGAGCTGAATTTCACCGCTTTTCAGTGTAAAAAAAGAAGTTAATTTAGAGAAATCACAACGTGATGAAATTTTAGATACACCTTAGGTACTATTTAACTATTTTTATAAATAGGGTTACCACTGCAGTTTCAGACTATACTGTTCTGATTGCATTCCAACTAATTATTTAAGAAAAAAGTTTTTTTCAACCTGAGAAAAAGCTCCAGTTGTCAGACTTTAAAATCCAGTGCGCAGCCATGTATGAACCCAGTGGTGAGAACTCAGATTTCATTCATTTTATGGTATCTAAATCAAAGACTTTCATTAACAAAACTTTTCGCGAAGCTTACCACACATAATTAGTCACAAAATTCGTTGTTACAGTGTTTACAAGAGAATTATGCATTCTTGATCTTCGTAGTTTATTTTGAGCTTAGATCTTATGCATTTGAAACCATTTACTGCATGATATCACATCACTCAAAAATGGAGCTCTCACTTTTGACGATTCTTCTATCGTCAAGAAAATTTCGTCATTTATAACGGTTCTTTCTTCGCGAGATCACGTGAATTAAAAAAGTTACTACACAAATTTCCCCAATTTGACGAAAGGTTTACTTGGAGCATTTTTCACGAAGCCATTTTTTCGTCAAATACGACGAAAGTTTCGTGATATTTGAGCATGCGTTTCTAAGAGTGATCCCATACATTTTTTATCGTCATCTTTTACGTCATTTATTAAAGTTGTGTCACACATGTGGTGTTTCTTTTTGGTTAATTTCCGCGCCCTCAACTGTTTCAAACTTTTAGAAAAGGGCTCATTAGAATGAAACATCATCAACATAATGAACCCATAACAACGGTCATAGTTTTATTTTAAAAATTATGTTCAAAAAATGCATTTAAAGATCCTTTAAAAACGGACTAAGAAGATTGTCCACATCTAAAAATTATAAATTTACCATTACGAACAAAGGTGGCTAGTTCTAAAAAAAATCTCGAATAAAATGATTTAATTATTACATTTTTATGTAGATGAATTGAAATTCAGAGAGCCTTTTCATTTTGCTATTCATAGAGCTTTAAACAAGAGCATTAGTAAACTATGAATTAACATAAAAAGAAACAAATAATAGAGCTTAAAAGAACGTAACCATGTAATTTTCTAACAAATTCACTAAAATTTTTAGAAGTAAATAGTAAGTTTTGATTCCGAAGTGAATAGCTAAACGACGAGCAAGTAAATATTTGTCGAGATTGCAAGAAGCAGTACCATCGTTTATAACAATTAAACTAAGCGGAGTACGCTTGTACAAACTATTAATAGAAAAATCTCTTAAATTTACAGTTTGACGAAAATGCATCTACCAATTAACAATGACGCTTTGTCTTAGCAGAAAAATAAGCAAACTGCCAATCTTGACTTAAGTTAATACCTGAAATGACATGACTAAATACTAATTCATAAAAATGTTCCCATAACTCAATGTTGCTGGTTGATGATTAGCGATAGATAAGTGATTTAAAGGTATTTAAAAAATCAATATGCTCTTATTGGATGAATTTTTCTAACTAGTCAACTTTTTGAGAAATGAAAAATAAGTCATTGCGCCCACCGTGTAGTGAGTCAATATAGTTTGAATTTCTTAAAAATGAGCCACAATGTTTAAAGTTTGGATCCCCTAGTCTTAAGAATACTTTTTTAAACATGATTGTATTTAATCCCTTATCAATCATAAACTCGTATTTAGTTACCATTTTTGTATTAGAGATATTAACAAAAAAACTACACGTATTTCAACATTTAGTTTATATGTTTTTTTAATACATATTTATAAAGAAATTTACAACAGCGGTATATGCTGCCTACAGACTACACTGTGCTACAGAAGGATGAGCGTAGAAAAATCTTAGTTATTTCCTATGTACATCTTTTATGCTTTGACTTTTGATCACAATATTCATTACTGTAGACTTAAAAATTTGTGCTTCAGGTTAACTCACAATAATAATAAAAAAAACGTAAGAATCAATTTTTGGAAAATAAGAATCAATTTAGATAGTTGAAAAACAAAAAAAATATTTTTGTTTTTTAAACGCTCTTGTTATAATATTTAATTAAATCAATTTAAAAATTTGAACAGAAAAAGTTTCAAACTTTTACAGTCAAAAAGAATTATTTTACATAATTATCTTACCCTTTTAAATGTTTTATATTATGAAAGTAATAATTGGTTTAGAATCAACCATTGCCATGGGTAGGGGAAAAATAAACTGCCACCACCTTGCAAAAAAAAAAAAAAAAAAAGAATCTTATAAGTTTTTAGCTAAAAGTTTTATTCTTCGTTTCTTCGTTATCTTTTTCTTTTTTTTAAATGTTCAAAATCATTCACATTAGGCCTTTATATAATAAAAACTTTGTACTTTTCGCTTATTTTCATGTTTCTTTGATGCCACCTGTTAGGCGCAATAATTGCATTTTGCTGCAACTGTGCAGCAATCTTTCCGCCTCTTCTTTAATTTTCCTATATTTTTTTTGTTATTTTAATTATATCTCACAATATAAAGCACATTGAGCAAAATTTTGAATCAGTTTTTCAGTTATAAATATGTTTTTTGTTTAAAATTTTGAGAGTCAAAATTTGACTCGCATCTTCAAAAAATGAGTCAATTTTTGCAAATAATATCGATCTATGAGTCAAATACGTGAGCCCTGGATAACACATTCGCAGTTTGTGCCCGGCCCCCCTAACTGTCCTCCTCCTAATATGTCTCTTAACTAATCTCGATCTTGGATTCAAACGCTATCCCCCGAAGCCATTATGAGTAATTATTAATCCGCCGTCACTGCCCGGCCTAAACACTGATAAGTGTATTATGATGTCAATTAAAGTCCCTCGGCGGACTTCCATTTCCAAATCAGCCGTCGCATTAGAGACCCCCTCTTAATAGCTTTTACAAATCACGGCCCCATCTTTTATGGGGCGCGCGACCGGTCGCATTGTCTGTCGGTGATGCAAAAATTAAAGGCTTCGCCGAGCAGGCCGGACGATGAGATCTGAAGACGTCTTAGGACGCTGCTGATGAGTTCCATTGAAAAGTCACCTGTGCGGTAGGGATCGGCTTCAGATTTCCGCACGCGTGCGTTCCATGATTAAGTGGTAGGTTGCCATCCCTGACTCTCAAAATTTTCGTGTTGGAGGCATTGTTTGGAGAAAATGTCCTATTGCGAAGAATGAAATATTCTTTTTTAATTAATGGAATTTTCATTTAAGATAATTAATTGGATGGGATTGGGATATAATTAATTGCACAATATGTAAAATAATTTTCACAACAGGAATAAACAAATAATTAAATACTAATAATGGTTTTTTAAATACAGTAAAGAAAAGGCTTCACTCTCAAAACTAGAATCCTCATTTTCGACGATTCTTCAATCGTCAAGAAAATTTCGTCATTTATAACGATTCTTTCCTCGCGTGATCACGTGACTTAAAAAAGTTACCACACAAATTTCAGGAGCAATTTTCACGAAGCCATTTCGTCAAATATGACGAAAGTTTCGTGGGATTTGATCACGCGTTTTTGAGAGTGTTACTTTATATAGATCGAAATACGTACAGATAGTACGAAGCTGTTTAAAATAAAAACAAGCAATTTAAATTCCACTTAATGGTAAAATAGATTTGTAATTGGTAGAAAATAAATAAATAAAGGGAAGTTTCTTAATTGGGGAGGATAGAATTTCTGTGTAAAGAGATATTTCTTTTTAAGTACACTTATTAATTATGATGAAGACTAATTTTTTTCATGATGTATTTTGGTCTGTATATTGTGTTGTCGCCATGAATACCATAAACGTTTTGGAAATGCACACCAGGGGGATTACTTTAATTGAGTTAATGTAGCGTTTTTCAGTCCGCTTTCGCAAGCACGAAAGAGACAAACCCATGTAGTTTCTTTTAGCTCCAATATCCGCAAACAGGGTAGCGTAGTGGTAAGGGGCAGGCCTCGTACGCCCAAGTTCACAGGTTCAAACCTGGCCCAAAAGTCGGTGGATTTTCAAGATGCAGAAAATCATCTGCGCCCATGTCGTATGATTATGCGGCATGTAAAAGATCCCTTGAACATCCGTTTAGTATGGATACTCTCGGCTAAATTAAATTCCTAGTGCAGATTGCATCAACGAGAGCTCAGGTGCCGCCATTTAGGGGGAAACTGAGAGTCAAAACATAGCGGCAATGGTACCACACTCATTGCAGTACCACCGAAAGAGTTGGTACCAATCTCTGGGAACGCACTAGGTCTGCAATGGTTGAGGACCAATACTGCAATCCATTAGAACGAAAAAAAAAGTTCCAATATCCAACGAACATAATGTTTAGTTGCTGTTTTATTTCTCTCTCTCTCTCTTTGACTAATATACGTACATATCAAATTGTTAAAATTTCAAAAAAAAAAATTTTTTTTGGTTGAATTTTAAATTTACTTTGTTTCGTAGAAGCGAAAGGGCCAAAATAACACTGTTTATTCTTACTTATGAATCGGTTCTCTTCGTAATTGAAATTTAACAGACAGTGAATGGAATTTCAACCTTATGTTCTTTCATTGAAACGAAAAGGATAATTAAGCACTATTTTCTCGTATTTTTAACTGTTCGTGAATGTAACTCTGCAACGTAAAACATGATGTTCAGATTAATAAATAAAAAGGCTTGAATTTGCCCCGTAGGCGCTGACATTAAAAACTTTTGACTTTAATCAAAACTTTCTCAAGCTATTTGTTTCTATCTGAACCAAGTCTTTCAGGGATAACGTTAGTATCTATTAAAATATTTTACTGTATAAAGAAGTACATATTTTAATTCAAAAGGGGGGATATAGGGGGGAATTTAATTAAAAGATAAAAATACGAAGAAAAAGTGAAAGTTCTTATAGAAAATTATTTCCAATTCCAACTTGTAAGATGGGTAACATCTGTCAAGTCAATTAAAAGAAAAGAAAAAAAACCCCCTCAAACAGATTTTTAATAACCCCCAAGCGTAGATCAATTCTCAGCTTTTTTTTTTTTTTTTCTCCACTGTTCTCTTTTAATTCATTTATTTCCAGTAATGCAAATATTTCCCCAGACATCAGAGTTAAAAGATACATAAAGCGACTTCAAGTTATTATGTAACTTTTCTAAATAATTTACCAAGTAGAATTAAAAAACCCCAGGGCACATAATCAAGGGAAGGAGCAAATACTGTTTTAACGAAATCAAAATTTGATGAAACGGATATTATGATACCTTAGTTCAAACGCATGCGTAAATGCTGAGATGAGGAGAGTTGAGTTGAGATGTGGAGAAAATTCAATTCTGTAAAGAATTTGTCGATGGAATAAAATCCCCAAAGGTAAACCAGAAGGAAACAGTTCCTTTTCCTCCCTCGCGTCTGATTATTCGTCGAATTTAAATCGCACGTTCGACGCATCTTCTTTTTCTTGAGCAAATTACTGGGATAATTATATTTGCAGTTCGAAACATGGTAGATATTATTTCGCACAACCGAAATAATCGGCTGGTCTCCGAAGACTTTCTAGCAGATTGCGTAGCGCCATCTGTTGTTATTTTTGATCAATAAATTTTGAAATACGTTACGAAATTAATTTATGAAAATTAGTTATTTGTAAGCTTTTGGATGTTTCTCTCGTAATGAAATGATTAGGTGTTCACTGCTCAGTGTTAAATGCATGAAAGGAATTTTATTAAGAAAATTGATTATGAAATTATGCTGAGAAAGATAATTATTTTTAGTTCCTTCATCTTAAAATCTTCAAATTAACCTTTTGTTTTAAATATCGTAGAATGTCGATGTCGTTTCTCGATGATAGAAAATATGCTATGAATCACTTTCAAGTAGTTTTTTAACGACTGTTCTTAACTTAGAATACGTACCAGTTTAAATATGAAATAAATTAATAAAATCAAACGCAAAGAACTCTTTCCAATTTAATGTTGGGATTTTGAACGACGGAACTTTGACTTGACGACTTCTGCGTACTTCCTCCAGTCGTAATTTATTGTTCAATGCATAAAATTTGTTCCATTATGGATATGAATTCAACTGGAACAAAAGTGAAGGAAATGCAAAAAAAGAATCAAAAATTATATTGAAATTTATTGAGCTTTTTCAAAAACAATTCATTACTAGTAATACCCGCACAACCTTGACCGCGACATGATTTTACATTAAAACTCAGTCACAAGACGTGAGAGACCTTACGCTTGTCCCTGTGGCTATACTTCGATAAAGCTTCGAAATTGCAGGTCTTAGGTTTTGATTCCCGCGTTTCAGTTGCAGTAGCTGCTTTGAAGAAGGAAGGGTTGAGATGGTCACAAAACGCCAGAGACCTTACTCTTGTCCCTGTGGCAGTGTATTAGCTTCGAAATTTCAGGTTGTAGGTTTTGATTACTGCGTTTCGGTTGCAGTGGCTGCTTTGAAAACGGAAGAGTTGAAATGTCTATTGTGAGCTTGTAACACGCTACCTTACATCCATCGAGTTGACTGATAGTTTACAAATTTTCTTTTATTCAATTAGCAAATCCGAGGAAGCCATCTATGTGGAAGTTCTCCAGGAGGGCAACTTTGTCCCAAGTGAAGCAGTAGCAAGTAAAGGCTCTTGAGGCATAAGATACAAATGTGCGCCAAATTATTTCTAAAAACCTGCAATAAGAGTAGAAACACAATGCACGATGATTCAGATTCCGACTCAGAAAAGAGGCGCCAAGAGGGGATTAGTCCAATGGAGACAGGAACCCGAAAAATTCAAACTGTGATCATTTTTCCGACAATCACTTGAGCCATTTCATTGAACAAAATAGCCCATTCTTGACGCCGATTTTTTTAATCTAAATTTATGTACTGTGCTTCTACCATTAGTTGTGAAAAAAAAGTTAAACAGTTCGCTAAACTACGCTAATTAATATTAAGCTCTTTCCTTTGTTGATTTTGAGGTGAACAGCTAGAGAGTGTCGTAGCTTCTGCTTTTCTCTGAAATTTTACACGTATGCTAAGTGATAAAGTAGGAGGGAATCATGCTGCATAAAAGAATTTTTACAGCTACATTGTGAATTACTAGTGCAAAAGTTTGGGGGATAAAACAAATAAAATTGATGCCAGCTGACTTTTCAAATGATGCAAAATGCACGATAACTTTTTGTTACTGGAAAACTTACTAACTAATTCCGCCTACTGTACGATTGTAGGTGAGCGACTATAGAGAAACATCAGTGGTGTTAAAATAGCGTTGTAGTTTCGATATCTGATACTATCGATTTCAGTTGCTCAGAGGCAAACGATCTTCAGATTCAATATATTTTTTAATTTTGAATATTTCCGTTACATGAATACGATTTTTAGGAATCTATATAAGTATTCTACCCTCTCCAAAATATTATACGAACACTTCATCATTTTTAAAACTTTATATAGTTTGATCTCAAGTGATTTAAACTACTTTACACAAAATAAGTTTGATGGTTCAGTATTGTAAGTAAAGCACTGATGCGTTGCTACATCACATAAGCTCCTATCTATGTCACAATGTCTTAGCAATAAATGTCGATATTCTTAGATTATATTTTCAAAGTTGACTACATTTATAAAGTACTTTGAAGTATAAAAAATCATAAAATTTTTTTGCCATTTGTTTTCTACTGAATGCTGAAAAAAAAAAAAGTTAACATTCGTGTCAGTATTAACAAAATGAACCTATAAGACGCGTTTCAATAATAATAATAGTAAAAATAATATATTATTATCATAGTTAGTATTAGTATTATTTATTTGGTTTTGATATTCTCGTCTAAATTAAATTCTTAGTGCAATTTTGCATCGTCAGAGTCCAGGTGCTTCAATTTCAGTGAAGAAACTAGGCGACAAAATTCTCTTGTGGTAATGGCATCCGCCGATTGTAGTGCCACATATGAGAAAGGATGCAAGTCTCTGGGGGATGCACTGGCCTGCAAAGGTTAATGACCAATACACAGCCTTTTAAAAGTAATATAGTAATAGTAATTTGACAATAAGAGCCGATTAAATGTTTATAGTTAGGAAAAAACTAGTTTATCATTATTATAAAAATAAAATTATTATAATGATCATCTCGGTTTTTTCTAAAGTATACTCGTTTAATCGGTTCTTATAACACTAAGAGGGGAAACTATCAACTTAAAAGTATATAAGTTAGAGCATATTTAAAAGATCTTACAGCGGGGGAAACGTGTTTTATCACCTTAAATAAGAGTTGTTGTGAAAGTGTGTTACTTTACCCTGAAAGGTTAAAACACTATTACACATGTCCATTTCTTTTTATGGCTCAATTCCTTTAAATGAAAATAATGGAAAGCACGGAAGAATGAAATCTAAGAAAAAAAATCGGACGTCAAAAAGTGATTTATGCGATTTTCAAATTTCCCTGCCCAAAGATTTTTTATCGCTTTTTAAGTCTCCGTTAATGTATTCCATAACCGCACGCCTTTATCACGAACTACATTGCATATGCAAGATTGTTGCCAACGATGGTAGAAAATTAAATGAAGAATTTTTATTTCTCACTGTCCCAAGAGACTTTCAAAAGAAGGAAAAGATAGTGTTCGGATATTTATCCTCGTTTAATAATTGCTGATAAAGTGTTTTTAAAAGGAAAGTGATGAAAATACGAAACATTTTACATTTTGTTAAAAAGGTTCTTTATTTATTATTTTTATTATCCCTTTTAATTTTCAATAAACTAAAAGTTAGTGAAGAAAAAATTCTTTTTTTATGAATTGTTCTGAATGATTAGGGTTTATTGAACCATTTCAATTGTGTTTCATGAAATAGTTTCACAACAAAGCATTGTAATTATATTTTTGGATTTACTTTCTTAATTACCTATTTTACATTAATTGTCGAGTAGACTTTTGTCTGTAAATAAATAAATGCTTCCTTTTCATTTACAAAAAAATTGATATTAGTGAGCTATTTTAGTTAAACTCTCGCCCCTTTTTTAATGCATTGCATTTTTTTAAAAATAATTTTCTTATTTGCTTTCATAACTATTTATATTAAGTAGGCTCTGACCTCTGAGTGCAAAATATTACCATTTTGCTTTTTTTAATGAACATTTGTGAGTGAAGAAGGGAATATTGGAAGCATTTCTAAATTAAATTTTGCGAGGTAGCTCTGGATATTGCAATTATTTTTTATTAGCGTTTGTGATTCGAGACTAAGTACACCTTTGTCAAGGATTCCTTGATTTTTGTGTTATGTTTCAACAAGAGAATGTCTGTACGTATGTAGTATTAGAAATTTGTAAGGCTTTTTTACAACTCAACTTCTCATTTCGCTAAGGGTGTTCTTCTCGTAGCTATCACAAATGAATTTACGATTCGGATTAAAGCAATATGGAATGCTTGATAGATAAAAAAAAAAAAATAGAGTTTTGATTCTATGCTTTAAAAAAATTTAGTTATCTGTGTGAAACACTGATGAAGCATATTTGAAATGCCGCGGGAGGAAACAATCATAGTTCCAAATCTCTAAATTCTCAGTATGTATTCAAAGTTTCAACTCCTGAATTTTAATCATTTTTGCTCGTCAGAAGTGGCATCAGTGGGTGGACGGTCAAAGCATTTCTTCCCTAAATGATATCGCATATGCATTTTGTCTATAATGAGCTACCTGGATGTAATGAAAACTCAATTTGGCAGAAAATAGACATTGATCGTGTTTCGTCCTTCATTTACTTCAATTCAAAGAAATATTTCATGATGTTTCATTTTTTATAAATATCAATTATAGTGTATAAAAATACCTTTTGACTATTTTTTTACACTACGAATGCATTCATGTATGTGTCCTCATGTGCCGTTTTTTTCTTGCTTTCATACTTTAGTCATTCTCGAGAATTATAATCATGTGATCGTGAAAGAAAAAAGATATAACAAGAAGTTCCGTACACTTCAACTTCAAATTTATAATCTACCTATTTATCTCTCTTTCTCATATAGCTTTAGTTCTTAATTGCTTCAAATATACCTTTTTCAGCGGTTGTTACATATTCATTCACTAAAACACTCATTATGTATTTATCACTATTTCATTCATTCAGTCATTTATTCATTCATTTATGCAAAAATATCTTCTAAAATCTCGATCAAAAAATTTCATACGAAAATAGGCTCTTTTTGTTCTGGTTGAACTTCGTGTCTGTACATCTCATAACATCTTTCTGATAAAGTTTGTTCTATGCAAATCCGTCTGTTAGATCAGGATTTATACAGGATTGAAATTTCCCCGTAGGTGCTAAAGTTAAATTCTTTTTGAACTGTTCAAAAATGAACAAAAATTGTTCAATTTAAAAAAATATTTCACTCAGAGAGCTTCTTCCAGTAAACTTATTCATAGGAATTTCCATAATTTGCCCTTGGCCGCGAATGTAAAGATTTTTTGAACTGTTCAAGATTAAACGAAAAATTGTTTAAATCAAAAAGTAGAATATGGAAATGAGATGTACTTGCTAAGATCTTTCGAATGCAAAAAAAAAAAAAACCAATTCGAATCGGACAATTTTGTCATAAGTTATTAGGGGGTACAGACAGACAGACATATACACAGTTTCCCCATTTCAAAACCCTACTTTTATTTTTTTTATTTTTCAATCTTTATTTAATTACTGCACTTATTTTAAACGATATTTTTATGATGCATTGAGCCTTCTTTCATACCTTGTTTATTATTTTTTCCTTTACTTTTACAGGAAAATAGGCTAAAAAGGGCCTTTTTTATAAAACACTTTTTGGTGAGATGGAAAAACACAAAGCAATTTTAACTTATTTTACAATATGTGTGGGGCTGCCCCGTTAAGTGTAATCTCATTATAATTACACGCGTGATATACTTCTCAAAAAGCACAGAAAAATATTTAACCTCTGTTTTGAAATTTCCAAAACCCCATTTCACACAAGACGTACGAGACGGCCTTTCCATAAGACCAGAAAATGTCGTGAATTAACACTGCAGTGAGCTTTTACAGCTTCCCTGGCATGTTTATGGACCCCTACTTAACACTGTGTCCCGGATGACCCCTCTCCCCAGTTGTGTCGGAAAGCTCTTCGGAATATTTATATTATGAGCTGTTCCTAGCTAATTATAGTTATTAATAGTCATGATTCCTCGCGCATCCTGGTTACGTGTGGTTATGGCACTGGGAAGAAATTTACGGGAATGCATCGAGGGTGCTCCACCCACCGTGGAACACCCTCATTTTACGAAATATTCGAAGATAGTTCATGATTTAGCTGATGAGTTGCTTGTACGAGATACGTATGGATTTGTGGCAGAACAGGAAGAATTAAGCATATTTTCAAATGCATCTTTTAAAGGCAATTCATTCATGAATTGTTACGTTTACTATTCTTAGCCCTGAATGAATTTCTTTGTAATATTTATTTATAAGACTCACATCAATAGGTTTAAATGTGGTTTGACTCGAATACCTTAAGTCCTAAAATTTTAAAAGTCGAGGCCTCCTTGGAAGAATTAAAATTTTCTCGCGGCACCCTAGCCATATCATATCTATCTGTGATACATGTATATCTCTACTAATAATAAATCAGCAAGTATGTGTGTCTGTCTGTCTGTCTGTGTCCGGCGTAGGGCCCAGACCGTCCGGCGGATTTTCATGAAATTTGGCACGAAATTAGTTTGGAACATGGGGGTGTGCACCTCGGAGAGTTTTTTCTGAAATTCTAATTTGTTCTTTTTTTATTCCAATTTATAGCCGAAAGTTTCATAAAATAGTCGTTTTCTATGGGAAGGAAATATCGCATCCTTTCGAGCTTAATACCGTTGAAAAGCGCGTAAAAAACTGTCCCAGAAAGAGTTTTGTTCTTCGTGCTAAAATTCGAAGCCACTAAGTTAACCTGAAAAGAAGTTATAAGCGTTTTTCTCTGTAGTTCGAAATTATTTTTTCACGGTAATTAACTTTAATTTTAGTTGAATGGTTACCATGGCGACTGATTTATGATCCTTTTCTTTTTTAACGAATTAATATTTATTTCTTGACGTTTTTATCATTTTGCGGAGCAGCCGATTTTTAATTAATTAATCAATTAATTTATTTTTTGAATTTTGATTACTTTTTTTAAAACGAATTAAAATACTGCACAAGGTTTTTTTTAAAGAAATGTTATCCTTTATAGCGATTTTTGTTACTCCAACTTATTATTACTATTTATATTTTTATTTATTCAATTTTTTTCTCCAGTGAATTAGCAAACATGTTATTCGTCTATTTGGGCTCAGATGAAATGTTTTTACGCTTTCAAAGCTTTTCTTGCTGCTGTTAGTTTCTGCAAGCAACAAAATTTCGTCTTTCTGTTTTGCTGTCAATGAATAATAGATAAAAACTAATTATAGTAAAAATGTATTAATTAAAACTATTGCAATGGATTATAATTGTCCTTTTTGTGGGGGTACTTGAACTAAACAAACAGAATGCGTTTTCTTTTAAATGTTTTCTTTTTCGTTTCTTTCTTTCGTTTTTCTATTTTTTATTGTTTGTTTTGTAAAAACCAATGCTTAAATGTGTAGGATCGCTGGTTGATTGTCATGGGCGGCTAATTTTTATTGATGTGGAATTCATTTTAATAAAATAACATAATTTACACTTTAAAAAGTTATAGCTATATACACAATGGCGAATCGACTGGTCTTTTCCTTTTTTAACACGTGCATAGCCGTGCGGGTACCGCTAGTATATATATATATATAATTCTATGTTCGTACGATTCAAAACACACCCACAAAAGTAAGTAGTAAGAACACAGTACCAAGGATTAAAACGCTTATTTTAAATTCGCGAACGTACTTCAACTGTAACCAGCTCATTTAAATTTTGTTTGCTGAGGGACAGGGAAAAATATGAGCGTATCACGACGATCCTCATCTGACGCTCAGTTGAAGAACCACTGCTGTAAGAAGTACCAATTAATAAAATTTTAGAAACAACACATATTCATGTATTTTATCTTGTTTATGTAGTGAAATTAGTAATTTTTCTCTTACAATTGAGTGTTAGGGTCGAGAAGTCATACAATTATTTTCTTTTGCATTTAGTAGTGCAAATCAGGCCAATAAAAATAGCCTTTATATTCCTAATGGCCTATTTTCCTGTTAAAGTAAAAGAAAAAAGAAAAAAAGTATGAAAGAAAAGAGTAATGTATCGGCTATTTTATGCAGTTCTCACAGTCAAACGTCCACATCAATAACTTAGAAAGAAATATATATTTTGACCTTAATTTATGCGTCACTGATGAATCCAGGTACGATGCGTTGCAAACATCTTTTCTTCCACTTTTTCCAAAATTTCTGCTTTACAGAAATAATTTCGTGAAAATGCTGTTGTACACATTGGAATACATGAACGTTTGAATGAGATTGAAACTCAAAGAGTGTTTTTAAAATGTTTTCACTAGGCGGTATAGTAAAAGCCATTTGTACACAGCTTTATACCGTCTATTTCTTCTCTCAAAATTTTAATTTAAATTTGATTAGCGGCTTTAAAATTAAGTTAAATATAAAAATAGAAGAAGAACTACAGTTTTTCAGTGCTATGTTCAAGAAATCATACAATTAGTTTATTTCATACTGTACGTTTGATTTGAGGGGATCTTCTTTAACTTAAAATACTTAATCTTATGTTTGTATGAAACTTCTAATTCAACAAGTAGTTTTCAGTACGGCTGTTCGTTTTTTTTTTTCAGATTTTGCTTGAGCAATAGTGATAATGATCCTGAAAAAGCGTTTTATTTGTTGAAAAAGAATCCTCGATTAGTACAATAATCCGGGCAGTGGGTAGCCTAGTGGTTAGCACGTCGGACTTCCACCTGGAAGGTCGCGCGTTCGATACCCACTGAAGACCACCATGTATACTTGGGGATATGTGCATGTAAAATCCGTAGACCCCACTACCTATCCCCGTGCGTAAGTAATCCTAAGGCCTCGGCTAACAGGTAGGGGGTCTGGTGGAGAAAAGTACAATAATCCAATGTTTAGATGAAACAACTACTGGTGGTACAGTTATACAATCAACCAAAGCGATCTGCCTGGCAGAGTGCCAAGAAGAATACATTCATGTTCAAGAGAGGAACTGCTGGTATAAGAGATGTGTCGTGTTTGTTCTCGTTCTAGTTCGTTTAGCATACTTAATTTCTTCCGAACTGATGCTGTATGGCAGTTTATAAATTTAATTGCTTTCAAAAACAGAGAAGCAAACATTCTGATTTGTGTACTAAATAAACGCACCTGCAAATCAAACCTCCCTAAAACTCGAAAGGATTCGTTCTTTCCTGTCATGCGCAGAAGCGTCCACATCTCAAAATTCCGTGTTCGAACTTTACTTCCTGAGGTATTAGCGCCATCTATTAATGATACACTACGCGTGCATACGCAAGCGGATCCCGCAGAACGGTCGGACAGGCAGTTGTACGTTTGAAATACCTTTTTAACATGAAACTACCGTTTTTTCCATATATTTCCTCCTATTACCTTTAAACTTCGTTTAATCTAAAGTGAAGTTTAATTTCAGTTATAAGTCTTTCTCTCACTTTGAGTTATTTCGTCCCTTCCCCCTCCCCTTTTTTTTGCCAATCCTTTTTACAGCGACGTATGAATGAGATGTTTCTGGATTTATTTATTTAATATTTAGTACTACATGGCGGTTTCGGTTACCAACTGTTTACGTATTAAATTATCAGTAATACCCTTTTCTTTTCATTTTATCGATCCTCTGTAGAAGATACAAAAATGAAATAAGCTAAAAGTTAATCCTTAATAAAAACATTAGTTAATCCCTAAAAACTAATTACTCCCCCCCTAATAAAAGGTTAATCCCTAAAATATAATTACTAAGCGCATTAGCTTCTAAACCTCGAGGGGTAAATACGGAAGAATTAGACCAGGAGTTCCCTGCCCGTGGGTCGCGAATGGGGTCCTGAGGCACTTCCTATGGGGTCGCGGCAGTATTCCTATTTTAATGTATATGGCTGAATTTTTTGTACATACATATTTACACATTTTTATACTTTGTTTTTTTATGTGTACTTATGATTTTTTTTATGTTAATTTGAAAATCAGAAACTCGATATTTTGGTTTTTTGTTGAAAATCTGGTCTAAAAAGTTATAGTAGCTATATTTGTCTGATTAGTGTTTTTCCTGAAATCATTGCGTGTTACTTATGAACAAAATTTCTTAATTACATGTGCCATATCTATATCTATCCATCTCAATATATATACAGTTGAACGCTCTTTCTATGAAATGCCAAAAATTCGCGAATTTTTTCGTATTAGCCGTTATTTGTAACAACCGTGAATACGTAAAATTAGGTAAAAAAAACTATTGGAAATGTATGTTTATATTTTTAAAATAATTACTACTTTTTATAATAAAAAGTAAAATAAGTAGTGAAAACAAATGATTTATTTTTACTAACAGTTTTGAATCTTTTTAGTACACTGAGAAAAAGAGAACTTACCTTTTAAAATTTAACAATTTTGAAAAAATTCTTAATGGTGAGTTGTTTTTTAGGTGCATTAAATTTTATCTTATGCGTACTTGGTGGCTTGCAATGACTAAAAAAAACCAATTTCTAAAAAAAAAAAAAATTATATAGCAATCAAGAACATTTTTCGGAATAGGTCAGAAATTTTGTTCGTCTTAGCCGAAATTTATATTTTTAGCCTTCGTGATATGCGTGAGATTTTTTGCGTAGCTAAATAGTAAACAAAACTTAATGAACAAAATGTTCGTTTTAGACGTGATTTCGTATTAACCGTGTTCGTATTAAGAAAGTTCAACTGTATTTATTTATATATAATTTTTGTGCATGTACATATATGAGATCGCGATGTATTTATTTGTTAGGAAAAGGGGTTGTGACTTTAAAAAGTTTGGTAACCACTGTATTAGTCTTATTTCCCGCAAAAATGAATCTCCTCAATTCACACAGAAAAACTGAGTTTCACAAAGAATGAGAATGAATTGAAAAACAATAACCTATTCAGAATATGAAAAAGAAAGTGACTTGCCTTTAACAAATGTTAAATCCTCAAACGACATACAGTTGAATATGTTTATAAGGTAATTTCTGTTTATCAAAATGCTACATTTTTAAAAGATATTTTCTTACTCCAAAATGTTTGTTTGGAGACAAAAACAGAGTTATTGTATTGCGATGTAATAATAGGTATAACAATGTATAATAATGCGTAACTTTAATGTAAAACTCCAAACGTGAATTCACGAACAGCGAAAGTCTTATGAAATTTTGCAGTAAAGAAGAAATTTCTGGAGAAACATATTAATGATGTTCTTCGACGATGCGTAAAATATACATAATGAAAAATCCCTTCATGTTTAAAAAAGTATTCTAGAATAATAGATAATATTTTTATGCATATCGCTAGCTCTTTTCTTCCGCGTTTCAGATAAGGAAATTCCAATGGCGCTTCTTCTACAAATATAAAGGTAGAATTTTATTTTAAAATAATGTTACTAAATGCAAAACTAACTTTGACTTCATGCATTTTTGTTTTTGAAGCATATTTCTGATGATTTTAATTAAATTCTCGGTTATATTTATTATATATATGAGAATTGTTTTAAACCATGCAAACAAGAACGTATATTTTAGTGGAAATATTTGGACCCCTTAATGTGTGTGTGTGTGTTTTTATTCATACATAGGTATATATTTTGAAGTTTTTAATGAGTTGAATAAACTGTAATTCTGACAGCAAAAAAAAAAGATTTTTTTTAAATTTATTAATGGAAAGGTTAGAAAATGGTGATCAAATCCTGATGCGCCATAGTCTGATTCCAAACGTCATAAGAATTCCAAATATAATATATATATATATATATATATATTTGTTGCCTTTGAATGGTATAAAAATTTAATATGTGCAAAACTTCTTGGTTTCTATATTAGAGTTTTTTTCATGTAAAGTTTATTTAAAATCAAGCCTTTAAAAATACGAAATTCCTTATTAAAAACTATCACTCCTACCGCATCACTACTCCGCATTCTACCGTTTTCCAAAGTAACTTCGTATCAGATTTCGTGAAAATTAGCTGAATGGTCTTTGTTCATCGCGAAATACGGAGACAGACGTCTACTTTTGATTTTATAATTAGTAAAAATTACACAACGGACGCTGACTGCATGCGGAACGTGTACCTTGACATCATCAATGACACGATATTCCAATATGTGAATTTTTATTTAACCTTCCTTTTGAACTGGGCGTTTATTAACGGTGCACAAGAGTAGAGAACCAGGGAATGGCGTCGTCCACTTTTTAATTTTAACACATATATCCCCCACTTTTTTTTTCTTTTTTTTCAATTTTAAAACGTGCGTTGCCAATATTTGCTTTTTCTATAACTTCTGTTCGTATCAGTAAGTGTTCCAATGCCTACAGATCTGGTGTTCATTGAAAAGGTCGCAAAAAGCTTCTTTTATGCAATACAGGTATGTCTTATCAAATTCTTCTGTATAATCTTCTTAAAAGTTATTTTACTAAGGTTTGCGCAAAATGGTGTCATTAGATTAGAATTAAACTATCTAGAGACTCACCCTTCCCGCACCGGATACGGGCAACTTAAATCTACTGGAAGTTAGTAAGAAAGATCGCAAATTAAATTGAAAAATCAAATGTTCTAAGTTTTTTTATCTGGCCGATGACGACTTTGATTTTTCTTTTAATAACGGTGTAGTTTTTCATTAAGAGGTATTGCTCGCTGATTCGTATCATCTGTATCTATTGAATCAAACGTCAACGGATTTCAGAACTGCAAACAGATGTGTTTCCAGATGTGTTTGTTGCAGTGCACAAAACGCATTTGCTGCAAATGCGTTTTTCTAGGTTTGATATTGTTTGATTGTAAAGTTAGCCTGTTTAGGCATAAGCAGAATTCGTTTTAATGGACGCGTGTTATTGAAACTTGATAGATACGTTATATGAACTACGGAGAGAACCTACGGGAGAAAATATTTATAATAAAAAACTAAGAGTTCAAATTTTTATTGCCTGGTGAGAAAGGAGCGCATGGAAGGAAGCAACAATTTATTAACGAAAGACGTAACTTATTATTATTAAACCAGACGTGTTCAATGTGCATTTCATTTGCTCCAGTCAAGTGTTCGAAGAGCGTTATAGCGCATGCAACAGTAGCTTGACTGTTTCTGAATTAATTGCAGCAACTTGACGACAAGATGATACTGATAGACAAGCAATAAGATGATACTGATAGACAAGCAATAAGATCTCACCTTGTGGTAAAATTTTAAGATACTATTTTGTATTTAAAATTTCTTTTACATATAGTCCTATACCAAGTTACAATGACTTGTCTATCAGAATGAGATCTACGCAAGTGTAAATACTGTAACTGTAGTTATCACCAACCTTTATGGTGTTTTTTAAATGTTTACACTTTTTGAAGATCGCCTAGAAGACCAAGTTATGCTCTGTAAAAGAACGCTTTCAAGTAACTTTAATGTTCAAGTAACTGTAATGTTAGCACAGAAAATAATGTAATAGATTGATATATTATCAACACATAACCTCTACGAAATACTACATTTCACAAGTTAAGTAAATCACTTAAACTAAAGATCAATCCGGCAATTTAAAGATTAGAAAAATAGTTACTTGAAAAGCAAGTAACATTCCTTTCTGTGTGATTTATTTTAATAAATGTTTCAGTTGTTATCAAGAACAGAGAAACACGAAGTCTGTTTGCTCTTCGAAGAGAAAGCACAACACGCCGTTGCCGAAGCGTGTGTGACTTGTAATTGGAAGTTCACGAAATTCGATTCAAAACTGATACCAGGTATCAGTCCTTATTTGTAAAGAATTATGGGTAATAATTTCTCGGCTAATATTTCGAACTCGTGATTCTTTTAATATTTTGGATTCGTGAATGGACAAATTGATACGTGAACGGTTATGTGTTCTGCAATCAAACCAGAGGAATCCTCGGATTTTAGCAAATCCTCGAAGTAGCATTTGAGTCGGTTATTATTTTACGTGTAGAAACGCGTAGAAAAAAAATTACGTTGTTTAAAACAATAAATTTGTTTTAAAACTAAAATAGATGTTTGCTTGAAAACATGAGTATTATAAATCAATATAACTATTACTTAAACTGAATATGAGTAGTTGCAATTCAATTTTTTCTTGTTCACCGCAATTCATTTTGATGCATGTTTTAATCACTTATTGGTCAGTTTTTAGGTAATAAATTTATTATGTACTGTCAGCCCCGCTTAATCGGGTAACGGATGAAGGAATACCCCGCTTATAAGAATAAAACCTTACGGAACCGAATATTTCCCTATAGGCGCAATGTTACAAGATCCCCGTTTAATCGAATAATTTTCCCGGATAACCCAATAATACTGGTCTGCTTTTGAAATATTTTTGATCAAAAAATTGATTAAATTTCAACAATAAATAAGTAAATAAGAACAATTTTTGAATTTTCAAGTTGATCTTTCAGCAACACCTCCCCACGCCCACTAAATTTGAGAATCACACGTTCTCTTTCATGATTCAAATACAAAAGTGCTCCCAAAACACTTTGAGCAAGCAATCCACAATTATGGACTTTTTTAAGAAGTAATATAGTGAAAAGCTGCCCCAAAGATTTTGTAATACAAGTTGTAAGTTTTGCTTTTCATCATTTTAATTTGTACTTATTTCGTTTTTATTTATCTTATTTAAAAAAACTTTTAAACAATTAATAGCTTATCACATACATGACTTCCTTTAATTAGATATACTGATTTATTATTACGTTTCGAGGCAATATTATCAGTTCAGTAAGGTAAAGAAAATTTCCCCGCTTAATCGACTAAAATATGCTGGAACTGACGATATTAATTTAAGCGGGTCCGACAGTATCATGCATTTCTTTTCATGAATTCTTTTTGGCTACAGCAGATTTAAGCTTTCACACGATGTATCATTAGGTTACAATTACTTTTAATTTTTAGTTTGTGTGAGTATGAAAATAACCAATATTTTGAATACAAGAAGTGTAATTCAAAAGTAAACATAGACCCTTTAACTGTATAGAGTTAGTTATACTGAAAGTTCAAGATCATCATTAAATTTTACAAATACACGGACTTTAAAACTGAATTCTCTTTTTTCCATCATGACAAGGGTTTTCTTTTCTATTTCAATTTTTATACTAAAATAAGGCAATTTTATACCAAAAACTACTGAAATTTAACTTTTTATACTAAATGTTTACTAGTGTTAAGATCAATCTCTTATTCCCAACTCTTTTTGAAGTAGAGATATAAAATATTTACATTGTCTGATATAACTTTTATAACAAAGCATAAAAGTAACAATTTTTATCAGTTTTAATCAAACGCTGAACGAAAACCATTTCAAAGTAATCTACATTCTAGCATCTCAATTTCTGGAATTCCAAAACGAGGAAAGAAACTGGCGAGAATTCTACAAAAATGGCATTGCACGTTTTAGAGCAGTTCATGACTCTTCCTACCGAAGGGTGACATTTATGCAATCCTACAAAAGTCATGACTTCTCTTGATGCTATGAGCTTTACTGGCACGACTTGCAACAAATGACCGGTGGCAAAAACCTCCAGAACAGAAGGTCAGCTTTCCCCAACGGGACAAATTACGTCTGATATTACTTTGTAACAACGAGATAAGAAGCAAAATGGAATCGTGTAGCGGAAGCCGAGTTGAATTTTTTCATTAAAAAGTATATATTTCTAAAAAGACAAGTGTACAATCAATCAGGGTAACTTTGATCCACAATCTCTCTATTTTTAACTGGCCCACTCATATTTTAATACAGTAAAACCCCGTTAAAACGCGGATATCGGGGGACATGGTTTTGGGACCCGCGTTATAACATAACCGCGGTATAGCGGAACTGCACCGCGGGGAAACCATATTCACGAAATAAACTCGCTCTTCTTACACCGTTTTTAACTTTATCAATTACACGTAACTTTTCTTCTATTGTATAATTGTTTCTTTTCTTGTTTGCTGCCATTTTATTCGCTGTAACGTAATTACTGTGCAAGAAGCACATTTGAAATGCCGCGGGGGAAAACAATCATAGTTCCAAATCTCTAAATTCTCAGAAGTATGTATTCAAAGTTTCAACGGGACGGTCAACGCATTTTCTTCCCTAAATGATATCGCATATGCATTACTTCTATAATGAGCTACCTGAATGCAATGAAAACTCAATTTGGCAAAAAATAGACATTATTTGTGTTTCGTCCTTCATTTACCTCAATTCAAAGAAATATTTCCTGATGTTTCATTTTTTATAAATATTAATTATTTTTTTACACAACGAATGCATTCGTAGATGCATTGAGGTTTCCTAAACTAAAACCATATCAACCGCAAAGAAACCAATTGTGTTCTGAGAAAATGGGGGCTTAAATACCGTTAAGTTATCAACATGAGATTATGAAAGAAAAAAATTTTAATTAAAAAGTAGATGTGGGAAAGGGGAGGATCGATGGAACGGCACTTTTCAAAGGAACAATGTTTTAAGTATTTATACACTCACTCGGACTAGAGAATATGTTTACTTTTCATGAATTTTAAAGAATCTGGAATATAAAAGTAAATAACACTATAAACCACCCGGAAGAGACTTTGTCGACTGGAATTTTTTGCAATGATAAATAAAGGAATCACCTTTAAATGGCAATCATAAAGGGTGGCTTAAACGTCGGGGGACAAGATAGTAACCGCGTTATATCCGATTTCACGGTATACTGAAGCGCGGTATTACGGGGTTTTACTGTATTATTATTGTAGTCGCTGGCATAAAAATGAAGAACCCGTAAATAATTAATTGCATAGTCACCGAAAATTAAGAAATAATACTTATAAAATCATTTCAATGCAATGTTACCCTGTTTCTAAGTGATCCTTCCATTTTGAGTATCTTTGAGCTACGTCAGAAAGATGATCATCAACATCAATGCACTTCTATAATTTATGATAGTGCAGAGAACGACTTCAAGAATTTGAACAAGAGTTTTAACTGCAAATCAGCATTGAAAATAGCTTCCAAGCAATAAGTTCAGAATGACAGTATTATACAATGTTGCAAACGTATTTCGTAAAATTGAGAATAGAAAACTGATTTTATAACTTATCCAACTGATTACAGCACAGGACTTTCCAGTTTTTTTAAAGTCAGATATACTAAAAAATAGGATGGGGTTCAAAATTACCCCGAATGACTGTGCTGTTATGTTCATTCATGTAGTGTAGCCGTTGGAGAACGTTAGGATGACGTTCTCTAATCCTTTTTGTTTTATTAAACGTCCCCCACTTTTCTATTTCTTTTTTAAATCCAATAACTCCAACGCATCTGTAAGCACCCAGCCTCCATAAACGTCTTCTATTAAAATGCAAAAACATCCAAATGAAGGGAACCCTTCATTTGGATGTTTTTGCATCTAGACGCTCCACTATTGCATTGAAAAAGGGATTCCAAGCAATCCCGAAACATGTCTGCATTTTAATGCTCATTTGTGCTAAAAAATGTGCAATTAATTTTGTAGTTTAATTGTTTAGTATTTTTTTTTTCTTTAATTTTGGATTGCAATTGTTATTTTGCAGTAAAAGAATAATATGAAAGTATTTTAAATTACTATCATTGGGTTAGGGAGAAATGATTCTAAAATAAAAACCGGTTTATAAATAATTTATTAAGACTGAATTGATTGCCAAAATCGAGAGCTAAAATAATAACATTTATTTAATAAGACATAACAGCAAGAAAAACGCAAAGAAGAAACTAAAAATAAATATTTTTCTCATTTTCGAATGCAACATTTTCGTTCAACATTAATTACAATCTTCTACTTCAAAAGCACGGTTTTGATTAAAATGCGAGAGTGACAATTTCGTCGAATAACTACATCCTCAAAAATGTTCCAATTATAGTGTAACGCGGAGGGAAAAACCGGGAATTTTCGTATTAATTAATTTAGACATGATAATTTTTTCTCTTCCAAATAACAGTCATTAGAAGAAATATGAAAAAAGTTATTTATTTATCGCAATTGTGATTTTTCTGAAACTGGAAGGAAAAAAATTGTAAAAGAAACGAAAATAAGTTAATTTCAACTGCTGCTTTCAATAAATTTCTTTCATTTTATTATTTTGAAACGTGTATCATCAAAAATAGTTTTTAGCATTAAAATGAACCCGAGTTATTTTTTTTTCGTTGATACAAGATGTTGCAACTAAATTGATTAAAAAAGAATTGTTTTATAAAGTAGAATTTTTCATTTGTCATCACAAAAATAATATTCAAACTTGTCTTATTAATTTCAAAGCTAAAAAATTCAACTCTAATTCAATTATATTTTGTTTCTAGGAATAAAGCTATGAAAACATTCATAACCATTTTTTTACTCCGTAGTTTTTCTAAAAATACATATTTTTCTCTGAATTTAATTTCTCATTAATAATAAGAAATTCTTCTTAATACTTTTTATCATTAATACTGTCTACAGAAGTCTCTGAAACGTTTTTTTACATTTCCAAATGTATTTCTTTATACGTATATAAAGAATTAGTAAATACCGTTCGTTACATTGTTCATGTGAGAGTTTTTTCGGTTGTTTTTATTCTGTGCACCTTTAGTTAGTTGATTATGCATTTTTTTTTTTAAATTTTGACTTGGGATAAGTATGGCAATTTAATGTATAGATATTTTGTGAAGCGAAGGCTCTATAGAGCGCGAGATAAATTGAATTATGTTTCTATATTTTGCTGTCTAAGGTTTCTATTTTCGAAAGTGCTATTTTGTGTGCTTCTTGGCGATTTCCGTTAAAGTGGCCAATACTGACATTACCTAGGAACTGTAAACTGAATAAATCTAATTCTAAACGTTCGCTAGAAAGATCGCCAATTGCTGCAGTGACCTAAACCATACTTCAACCCCATTGAAAAGGAAGGGAAAAAATTTCAAAACAATTTATAATTTAAATAACAGTGAGACAATAACAATACTATGCAAAAATATTACGGAATCAGACTTTGAAAAAAATTAAAACTTAAATTGCACTGTTCCAAAATTTATTGACAATTCTTTTTTGCCTTTCAAATTTTTAAGCCACCTTTCCTAATTGCCTCAAAAGTTCGATTAGGGGAGAGCGGGCCTAAACCGTACACCCATTTTTTTGGCATAGATTTCAAGCTAGACGATCCCGTCAAGTGCTGCAGTTTAGCGGCAGATCACGCAAGTTTACAGTATAGATATCGTTTCGCTATGCGTATGAGTATTAGTGTCTCAGTAAAAAAACCTGTTTTTACTCTTTTTCTTCTTATTTTCGTCCAGTACTAAATAAAATGTAAGTGAAGAATCTTTCCTTGTATGCCAGTAACTGTAAGATCATAATAAACTACTTCTCTTAAGCTCTCTTTTGGTTGTTAGCGATGATTGGTTAAGTGATACAATTTAAGGTTATTTTAATATATCTCCACGAGGTACAGATTGGGGCTGAATCGTACAGAAGTGTACGGTTTAGCCCCAAATGGTTTGCTATGGCAAGATACCTACATCGATTGTAACTTACGAGGAAAGTAGGCCTACCAAAAATGTTAAAGTTTTATATTTCTTCCTAACGATTTTTTCATAGTTATAAAAAAATTATGACTTGCTTGGTATAAAAAGTCACAACTGGAAGAGTCAGCTAAAGTAAAAGAGATGAAGGAAAAAATTCAACAACTGCAGGGAAAGATAAAAGCTGAAAAGGTAGGGCAGAAAAATTCAACACAGGTGAACATGGGACTCAAAAGTAAAACCAAAGCGAATCCTAAACCCAAGAAAATAATTTCTAAAACAACAGTATCTGCAAAATCTAAAAACAGGAGAAACATCAAATTTGATGATTCATCATCAGAAGACGAACTTCCTGATATGAAAGAAATTGTCGAAGACGATTATTTAGATGATGTGAACCCAATGAAGTCATTTCTTGGTAAAGAATTCACAAGAGAATCTTCAGGATCCAAAGATGTTTGCATTTTGTGCGGAGATTTCGGCAAGGACAAAGAGCTGTGGTACAGGTGCTGCTCATGTTCAGGCCATTCCATTCAGCTTGCAGTGCTGCGGAGTCTGCAGACAACTACATTTGTGATTTATGCACAACGTTTAACGTGTGACCTTTTTTCTGCTCTCTTTTAGGTTTGTAATGAAATCTTAGAACTCTTTTATTAAAGTTAACCTGATTTTTTTTGAATTGTAATTTGTTCTAAAATTTTACAATTGTAATACACAGTTTCTTAGTTACGACCTTTATAAGTAATAAACAGTTTTTGTACAGTAATCCATTGCATTACAATCATTACTTACCTAAACAGATGGTTTTTAAACTGTACGGTATAGCCCCGACCCACGGGGCTATTTCGTACAAAGTAACTGTTTTTTTAATCACTAATTTTTATGTGTAAAAAGTGGAATAGTTCCAAAATGTTTATGTATGATCAGTAGCCGAATAATCAAATTATATATTGCTTTTGTTCATATAACCTTTACTTTGTAATTTGCTATGTATCGACGAATCTCCCTTATGTGTACGGTATAGTCCCGCTCTCCCCTACGCCTACTTGGAACAAGTTTTGAAAAAATTTCTTCCTTTACAGCCAAATTCGGTTAGTTCGCACTTTCAGGTCTCGAACCATTGCAAAATGATGCTTATTAAAGCTAGCTAATATTTCCCACAGGCTGTCGATTGAGTTCACGTAAGGATTTAGGACTGATTTTGTCTGAATTCAGTCCTAAATCCTTACGTGTCATTTGGTTGTCATTTTTTGTCTTTTTTGTCATTTCGTCTTGTCTAAAGCATGATTTTCCAAACTACAGACCGCCATTATCATCAATCCGGTCCGCGTCAACTAATTGATCATTATTGTTGTTGTTGCTGTCAAAACCTGGATAAAAAAGCCCGGAAGAATAATAACTGAGTTTTATTTGCTTAGAGTTTTTGGACTTAACTTGGAGTCTTTTAAAGTTTGGAAACTCCTAGAAACTACGAATAAAAAAAGCACTACATTGTACTCTACAACTCTACATTGCAGACTATTTAGCGGAACCTGTGAATGTATCAACTGTCTTGCTGGTAAAAGTATCTTCTTCAAATGCTTTTGGTAATCTCCGGAACATTAACAACCTTAAAACAAATCATCGGTTGTTTCATTTTAAGAAAGTACTCATCACACAGTGAATACGGATCATTTTATTGTATAACTGAAGACCCACCATGCACATTTGAAGCTTAGTGACATGTGCATGTAAAGTTCATGGAAACTAAAGTCCTTCTTTTTGGTGCCTCCGGAAAAAAATTCGTGTTTCCTTGCGAATATCGTGGCAGTAATATGGTCAGTTATTGGCGTTCTCTAAATTAAATGTCTCTTTGTTTCAAAACTTGAGCCAACGAAACATTTTGCCTCTGATTTTCCGTACAACACAAAATCCGAAAGGCAAAATTGCAATTTTAGAATATCTTGTATGTTTTTATTTTATTTCAATACTATTTTGATTTCAGTGGTACTCCTAAATGTGTCAAATTTTTCTGGAAAAGTAGAATAACTTTAACGAAATTCATGTAGCTCTAAATTAAGAAATAATAATGAATCAAAAATTTTTATCTGTCAAAACATAGCAATTGGGAACTGGTTAGGTTTCTAATTTGAAATATAATAACGTACAGGATAATGCACTTTGAAATCTAAATTTGAGACCCTTGCCGACGAAACCAAGAGTGATTTTAATATAGAAATTAAAAAGAATACATTATGTTCTAATACATTCGCCAAAATCTCTAGTTATTTAAATAAGCAACTAGTTAATGTCAAGGGGAGAAAAGCATTTTTTAAGCGATTATGCTCAACAATACAAACGTTTTTCTGTTCAGACACGCATGCCAGACAGGCTATTTGCTTTTATGAGAATTTCACAATCATCATGCATTTACTGCTGTGGTTAAGCACAAGTGTGGTGCTCAAATTGAAATGGTTAATGTTTTGTACCTCCGTATACCTGATTCAAGTTATTTTTTAAAAATATTTAGCACTTTCTTATTTCGAATGTGTGTGGTGTTCCTTTTTTTTTCGTTTGGAGTTTTGAAACGAAGGGAAATTTAATTTAGAGAACGCCAAGAGTAAGCCAGGGTAGCGCTCGACACCTTTTTGACTCGGCATTTATAAGGAGGGCAGGAACGGGAGAGGTTTCTGTGTAGGGGGTTGGTTGAAAAGGGTCAGCGAGTCCATCTTGACCCACATAAGTTATCGGTATCCCTAGTTATATAATGGCTATATTGAACCAGACTTCTGGTATTAGAAAAATGTTTAAATCAGTGGTCAGGAACCCGTCGATCGCGATCGACCGGTCTATGGCGAGCCTATTTTCGGTCGGTCGCGACAGCATTTTGGACAGTTTGTACTTTAAAAAAATTAATAAAATAACTTGAATTGGATGGCGAATTTATTTTCCCCTAAGAAAATGTTTATTAGTTTGTCAGACCATTCACCGGACCTAAAAAACCTTCCAATAATATGGAATGTCAGTCGTCACATTAACTGTGCTCTCGGCGAGAGTTAATTCAAGAATGTAACTGCATTTCACATGTGTGTTTTAGTTAAAAAACAAAAAAAAAAACTTAGTTTTTTTTAAATCAAATTCAAAAGAAATAATATATTAGTATAATTTTGATGCGCGTTAACGGTGGTAACAAATCATTATTTTAGAAATTTTAAAGTAGGTATTTTACAAGCATCAAAACTTGTTCTGATAAGAATTAACTTATTTTAAGTTAATTCTAATTAACAATTTTAAGACAGGCGCAAGAACAGCCTGTGTCAATACAGAGTTCATTTCTTCTTGGCGAGAACGGACAGTGAAGAAGTGGAATGCATATATTGGCACCATGGTTGGCACCAAGGCCGTATCCAGAAGGGCCCACGGAACCGGGCCCCCACCCCAATCTCGAAATTTTTTGCTATGTAGCGTGAAACTTTCCTCAACATAAGTGATTCAAAGTCAGCCCCCCCCCCCCCCCCGAAGCGATCGTTGTACGTTATTGGTCTGGCAAACCTGTTTTCCACACCCCTAAGAAATGGAATCGTTCTGTCCTATGCCCATCGAAAGCCTTCCTATTGAGAGCAATTTAGTTTTCCGCAGGGTCAAACCATAACACTTTTTTGATTCTACACAACCAATAAAAGCAAATACATATATTTCAATGAATTTCATGTTTCGTATATGATGGAATATTCGTAACGAAGTAAATTGCACATGTACACGATCTTGATGTCCCTTGAAAACCCAATTTTTAGTAGTTGGTAGTTAGGACTTTTATCTAAGAGCTAAAATGCGTCTAACGGAATCAGGTTTTTGAAATTGTAGCTACAATGGAATATTTCAGGTTATCGAGGGCTCGTAAATTTCATTCGCAAAGAATGTGTAGAAGAGGCTTATATAATAAAAGGAAAACAGATAATTTTACTTTGTATTGTATAACTTAAGATCCACCTTGTACACTTGGGGCTTAGGGATATGTGCATGTAAAATCCGTGGAAACTGAAGTCCTGATGAGGGTACTGGAAGCAAAAATACATATTTTCCTTTTTTCAAGTCTCAGGTCTAAAAAGGAAGTGGCGTGGCCGTGGTGGCTCCATCTGGTTTTATCCAAATACAGCCTGTTAGGATTAATGCTGGCCAGGTAACAATTCGCAAATAGCCAGCATTTTCTGTGGCTTCGAAGCGGGCGAATGCTGACAAGGCAAGTGCCTCCACATTAAAAACAACAACCTTGTATTGTAAAAATACAACTACTGAAACTAAATAAATATTACTTTGATAAAGGATTATTCTGACGGCAGTTCTTTGCAAAGCATGCAAATAAAGAAACTAAATACGGACTATGAATAAAATGCTATTTTATCAAAATACGCTAAAATACAGGTAGCATTGACAATATAAACTTTTCCTTGTTTACGCTATTTCATTAACTTTAGGGAATTACATTTTCCGACATAGAAAACTCTAATCCCTTCAATTAATTTGGCAAAGAAAGCCTAATTCCAAAATTAACTGAAGTCATTAATTTATCAAATTTATAAGCGTTATTTCATTAGTGCTTTAAACTCGAAACGCGAAAGACTTATATTAGCATATTAATAAAGATATGATAATTAATATTGAATTTAACGAGATTAATGCGTAAGAATAATGCATTAATATTACTCGTACAAATGCATGTGCATTAAAAGGCACGAAATATTGAACTCTTTTGTTAAAAAAGGCTCCAAAGCGGGGTTGCAATTATATTTAATGTTCAGTCATACACAAACAGTCATTTAATTGCAGAATCTCATTATTTCGAACAATTGATTTCGTTTTAATCAGAGAAATAATCATAATTAAAGAATTTTATAACTCTTCTAAAACCCATAATTGAAGGACAAGCCAAACTGAGAAACACCCGAAAATTAAAGTTTTATTAAATAAAAGCTTTGCAGCGAAATCCAATTAATTCATTGTTGTAAAAATGGAACTAATTTCATCCCGAAAAGCTTGCTAATTTAAATGCAGCTTATATACCCTCTGAGATTATAACTACGGGAATTTTCGAAAAAGAATCATTAATGCTAGACATGCTTGTGCAAACATTCTTATTTTCCGATATCCACTTAAGAATATTTTAATTGCATTATCTTTCGAAGAAATTCATTTGGAATTCGAATAGCCTATGATCGTTTGCATTAAAAGAGAAAGTTGCGAAAACGTCGTTTTAGCGATAATGCAATGTTTGTTTCAAATAACTCTTGAATTTAATTATGCTTGATTTTCGTGCTGGCTATACGCCGTTAGCTATTTTGAAGTGGTTTTTATTTTTATTTCTATCTACGGCAAATCATTTGCATTTTAAGTGCTTTCGCTTCGCTTATAATCTTCCGGATGTTCGATTTAGTTCACGATTTTTACAAATCGGCTAAAGCGAATAATGCCTTTAATAATATTTGTTGCATTTATGTATTAAAATGCATGGTTTTGGATGTTGTTTTTATCTGCTTTAGCTCTGGTAATGGCTCATAAACGCGCAATAATTCCTTAAATGCGCCCGATTGAAATTTTTAAACGGTCAGGTAGATAAGTACTGCGGTTTCTTTATTTCTTTGAAATATCTGGTTTGTATAACAAAGAGGAAAAGAAAATGACACTTGATTCTGGATTTTCTTATTTAAAATTTGCTATTTTTTAAAGTTCTAATTGTATAGTTATTTATTTACTTATTTTATTTATTTTCCCTTACTAATCTATCTTTCGTTGCTACCGTTCTAACCTATGATATCTTTAAGAATGTATAAGTAAATTAATCGTGGAAAAGTAACTTTTGAAGTTGGACGCTTCTGCGCATGGCAGAAAAGAACAAATCCATTCGAGTTTGAGGGAACTTTGTTTTGCCGCGTTTATTTAGTACGCGAATCAGGATGTTTGCTTCACTGTTTGTTGAAGGCAACTAAATTTAAAAACTGGCATACATCATCAGTTCGGAAGAAATCATTTATTCTAAACGAACGAGAACAGAAACAGCACTTTTTATATACCACCGGTTCCTCCCTTGAACTTGAATGGATTCTTCTTGGCACTCTGTCAGGCAGCTTGCTCTGGATGACGGTAGAACTGTGCCGTTCTAACCTATTGTATCTTTAAACATATATAAGTAAATTAAGCATGGAAAAGTAAATTTAAGAAACATATTTTTTTTTTATTATTCTTTTAGGGTGAGAGTACGAATGTATCCACATGGCTTAACCTTTGCAAAATACCTGATTCCTAATTTTTATAAAATACTTGCTAGCTAGAACCCGGTTTGATGTTATAGGTGGCAAACTAACAAATATTAGTTATGTTAAGCGGCATGAAAACAACATATAAATCTTACAAATTTTTCTATGAATATTCATATAATTCATTGAAAAATAATTATATGGATAAACATAATTTTTAAAAAGAGAAAGAAAAGGTTTAAATCTTATCTACCTCAGGTATTCAGGTGCCTCTTCGGCATTATAGAGCTGCTACCTAATAGGGATGCAGAGAAATAAATGATAAATTTTAAAATATAAACCTGGGATAAGTTTAAAACATTTTTTGGCGAGAGGAGGGTTCTAGTAGCCCCAGTGCTTAAGTAACCCCACTTCCAAGCATTAATAACTTCGAGAAATAACAAAATAGTGTAAAGTTTTGCTAAACTTTAACGTCGAATTTAAACGAATAATTGTTGCTAACAAGCTAAAAATATGGTTTTCTTCGTTTAAGATATGTAATTATAAAGAAATTTTACACAATCATTTTGTAATCAAAAGAATAACGGCAGTCAAAAATTTAAAAGTTTCACTTTTTCAAAATTTGCACTTTAATTGCCAGTGTAAACATTTAAATTAATTTTTCGGGGAATGTTATTTTTAGTTTTTAATTCTTGCGATTCTTATAATAAATCACAAATGCACCATTTCATTTGCTTTTTGTAACTAAGTGAGAATATTCATACAGCTTCAAGAAAAGTTTTATTTATTCTAAATGGTTTGCAAACATACCCTCCTATCGTATAGCATACGAAAGTCGGGGGAATAAAATCTTTACCGGTTTCTTCAAAGTCTAGTTTAACAGATGATTTAGTAAAGAACAGATATACACACATAAAATTTCAAGTTCTTAAGAAAGGGGGAACAAATCCTTTTCTCCGCAAAGACTTATGACAGAATAAAGTCAGATCCGATTCTAAAACAGATATAACCCCTTCCTTGCTGCGCTACAGTGTGTTACACCGCACCTCAATGCTGTGAGAACACTGTAATTTCCGTGTTCAAAAATCAGATGAAACTATGAGATAAAAACACGTAATAGTTCTTCATTGACATGCTGTTATTTAAAAGTCGACGGCGATAACAGTTTGGGAGGATTTTTGTAGAATCGTCTGCGCTTTTTCCACATTCCCATAACCTGTTCCAAAAGTTGTTGGCAGCCTTCTTTATTGTTGCAAATGAACAAAGTTCCGGTTTTGAAAAGCATTTATGCACCATTTTCTTTTTGCCGTTCTTTTTATTTATTTATCTGGACGATAATATTTAAATGGCGTTCAGTAGAATTTAGCAATTATTGTTGTCATTACTGGTTCGAAATAGCATCGTTTTGTGAGGTTATTCATTCGAAATACTCGATTAAAATAGGCTTTGGAATATTTCTTGTAGTTTAATGGTCAAAGTTCTCATAACTTTAGTATCAGATATTTTAATCTAGAATATTCAGCAATTTATATTTGAAAAGAATGTTTTCTATGTAGTGTTTTATTTTAGCCTATACTTTCATAAAGAAAATGCTTTGTGCTAGATTTTTCTAAAAGTACTACTTGACGAATTTTTACCTCTTCAACAGTTTTTTCCGGTCTAACCTTTAAATGCCAAAAATTGCAGAATTCATGTCTGAAAAGTTAAAAATGTTTTCAATATTTGGAAAATAGATTTCGTAAAGAATAGTGGTGATAGCAAGTGGGGTTAGTAAAGAGTCATTCTTCATACAAAAATAAAAAAAAAAAACATTTATTTGGTTAAATGTAAGTAAAACTGCTCATCTGAGCCGGTAAGAATATAACTTAGACATAGTATTGACTTTACAAGAAATCGGTCAATAACAGCTGGAACGGAATATAAAGCCAGTCACAACTGTTCACAGTCTATTATATCCGAAAAATAACACCACCTGGGTGAATAGGTTCATTTACATAATGTGCTACTGGCACATACAAAAGACACATTTTAGTTAGAATACTATCAACTAGTGCTTTATGGCACAGAATGCAATTAACAATCACATTGACATTTTTCGAAACGTATGCATTTTTGTAGCATTCAAAAGTTTTTTGCCGGTAGGGTGGAGTAGTGGTAACGCGCTGGCCTCTTACGCCCAAGTTTGCAGGTTCAAATCTGACCCTTGTCGGTGGATTTCCAAAACGCAGAACATCGTCATCGTCCATGTTGTATGATTATGTGGCCTGATAAAAGATCCCTTCAGACCTTTGATACTCTCAGCTAAATTAAATTACTTGTGTAATCTCGCATCTTCAGTGCCCGGATGCCTTCGCTTCATAAGAAACTGCATGACAATACCCTCAAGAAACAATGGCATCCGCTAATAGTGGTGCAACATGAAAGAATAATTTAAAGGATCTAGGTATACAAGGACATTTGTGTCATTGGGACCCGAGTTGAATCATACTCAGCGGCAACCCTGAAAAAAAAATCGGTCCAAAATTAGTACCAATAAACCTGTACTTAAGCATCGACTGAGTCTTCAAAGTCTATTGGAAATGTTTTTTAAGTCTTCAAAGACTTCTACCGCTTTTCCAACAATAAAATACAACGTATTCAGAATCAAATAATGGTTACCCTCATGCTGGTCTCAGTGGCATCGCATAAGCATTATCCTGCATCATTGTGTTTTCGAGAGATATAAACGCCGTACAAATTTATTGGAACATTTTATTACATCGTACAAAATAATTGGAATAAATAATAATTCCTAGTCAATAAACAAAATAATTATAAATATTTCTAACTCTTATTTTTATTCGTACTCAGATAATCATTTCCACGAACTGAAGTTATCTGTCATGTGAGAGTGATAAGTTGAATAAGCCGTAATACATTAGTTAATTTTCTGCAGATCCTCTTTTCATAATAGTGCCATGTGGGCACAGACACTACTCATACGTAAATGACATTTTGAAAAGTCATTTTAAATTTTTGTGTAAATATTTTTTTTTTCTTAGTCATAAGCATCCTTCCTTCATTCATTTGATTTTTATTTATTTAGTAATTTTTTAGTTTTTTTTTTTTTTCCTCCTTTCATAGGATGCTTCCTTAATTGGTGAGAATTTTTTACAAGAGTTAACATGTTTTTTCTATATCGTTATGATTTTTGCCTGAGGTATTGGAATTTTTTCACTCACTTTAACAGCTTCCTTTAGTGACAGAGGTTTATTTATTTATTTTTACCATAGTCATTAGGATTTTCATAATCATTAGAATTTTTCTTTAGTCATTGGGGCTTTTCTATAATCGTTAGTATTTTCCCGTTAGTCACTACGACTTTTCATTGATCGTTAGGACTTTATCCGCAGTCATTAGAATTTTTCTTTAGTCATTGGGGCTTTTTTATAAGCGTTAGTATTTTCCCGTTAGTCACTACGACTTTTCATTGATCGTTAGGAGTTTATCCGCAGTTATTAGAATTTTTCAGTAGTAGTTACGATATTACCCTTTGTCAATGGAATTTTATCCTTAATCATTAAAAGTTCCTTCTTATTCACAGATATGTTTGCCTTCGTTTATGTGTTGAGCAATTTTATATACTACTTTGCATTTAAGTTTCGTTTGTACATTCTTACATAATATTTCTTACATATTTGATGAAAACTCCAATTACGTTTTGATGGATAATTAGAAGAATTACTGTTTTCAGCTACCAACTAATTAATTTATGTTCAGAAGCTATTCATCAACGCATAAATTAACAAAGTTGTCCATCCTCTTCTCTTCTGAAACAAGAGTTGAATTCATCTAAAATTCTCCTATAAAACGAAATGAAAATAGGAGCTCGAATCCATCAGATTTTCCAGCACCAAAGCAGTCAACGCTTCAGCTGAGTTACTATAACGAGTCAAATTATTATGCAACAATATTTTAAAAGATGTAAGACTGGCTATAAAGTGACCAAATGTATTTTGATGAAAAATTACTTCAATTGCCATTTGCGGATTATTATCATCAACGGATAAGCTATCAAAGTGGCGCATCAACTTCATTTCTCAAAGAGGCTATAAATGTGTCCTAAAAATTCCCTTAGAAATGCGAAATAACAAGATGGAGAGGGGATCTCGAATGAAAAGAGATCCCTATATAGCAAATCCAGATGAGCACTTCAACTTCAACTCAACAAACATTACAAGCCCCCTTAAAATATAACAACCCACTTCCACCGACAAAATTAAGCTTTTAAACATTTTACGGCATCTTCTAGAAGCCCAGTCGAGTAAGTACTCAATGAGAGTAAAATCCCCCTTTTTGTAGGGGCAGCGTAGGGGAGAGTGGGGAAAAATACTCAGGAACGTCTATCAAAGGGAGCTTTTATAACCGCTATAAAGTTAAATTACCTTTTTCTCTTTTAACTTCATATTTCTCTGTAGTTACGTCGTAATGTTTGGGAGTTTGAGGTCAAAAGTGGTGCAAGGAATTATTTAGTCCCGGATGAGGGGGAAAAAATGTGTGGCATAGGGAAAAATAGGGATTTTACGTGGGAGAGGAGCAGTTGTAGAAATACTTAAACAGTTGATTCACGACTGGAAGAAAGTAATAAATTTTGCTTCGTTTGATGTTTATATTCTACATCAATTGATTGAAGTTCGAAATTTGCTATAAATATAAATTAAAATGGTTTCTGTTTAATAAATGTTACTTATGAAAATAGAAATATGAACATGTATCTCATTTATAAAGAGAGACGATGTAGTCGTCTCTCTTTATATGCCGTCTCTTAAAAGCATAGCAGTATTACTGTACACATGCTTTAAAAGGGGGTGCAATGTCCCAGTGGGGGTACCATTGTTCAATAGGGATACCACGGTCTTGTGGATCACAGCTGCTCTCCCACGGAAACGTGCAAAGAACTAAGCTTTAACGAGCTTTTTTAATTTATCTGAGATGCGAAATTAATGATTCTAAAACGCAAAAATGTCGTCAGGTTCATTCTTTAATAAGCTTACGTTTTTAGAACCTATTGCGTGTACCAGGGTACACTATTGTTTACCCCTGGTGATCTCAAAGCTACGTCTTCTGAATCTGTGTTTTGTTTTCTGTCAATTATATTTAACTCGCTGACTTTCAGATACCACCTCTCTTAGGGAACGAAAACTCTTTATTGAAGTGCATAAAAGTTGTTTGAAAATCCGTACTTCTACGACGCATGTTTTTCGACTATGGAAAAAAATATGAACTAAATTATCGATAATAAGCTTTCTTCTATCGTATGAACAGAAAAGCGAATGGAAAACAAATAAAAGCGCGTCCACCACGATCACCATATTTGACTTCTATGTACCTAAATAATATAGAAGAGAATATTGGATATTGTAAATATTTTTTCGATTTCAAAATTCTGATGGTTATACAGCTTCTTATGGGTGCTGAACACGGTTTGACAATTTTCTGACAATATTTCTAAGTGCGTGTGTACATATATGAGAATTTGTATGTAAGTGAATATTTTTTACGAGCATTCCAGCAAAAAGAAATACAGTGATTGAAACAAAATTCGGGATAGAGATCAACACTGACAAAAAAAGGTTCCTGATTTTGTTTACGCTGCCCATTGCTCCACAGAGTGTTTCACAGTACATTTTTCTACTTGAGCTATGATTTCTATTTCGCAGGAAGTAATTCAATGACTCAGACAAAACTTTATGCACAGATTGACCACATAAAAACTGGTGTCGATTGAATTTTGGCATTAAAAGTTCTATGGAGGATGGCGTAGACAATGCTTTTCGTGCAAAGCGTGATTTCTGTGTCTCAAGTCGTTACACAAGGACTGGAAAAAAGGTAGGGATCGACTCTGATAGAGACTGGTTCTGATTCATTTTTGGTGTCAATAGCTCATAAAAGGGGGGGGGGGGGCAATTATTTTATAAAGAAGCCAAATATGTATCACCACAGAGATCAAATTGAGTTGTTATAAGAGACAATGACAATACCTGCCTGTACTTTCAAAAACTGTTTATAAAGATAAAGTTAATAAAAATGATTCAAATGGAGGGGGGGGGGGGGTATTTCTTAACCATCGGCTTCAATCATTCCTCATTTTTAAAAAAAATGTCATTTTTAACTTCTAATCTATACAAGTTTTAAAGCGTAACAGACTACAGTGTTTTAAATAGATATTCCTTTTTGGAACTTCCCCATTTTCCCTGTTAGCAAATTTAGGGATTAAATTTTTAATTATGATGTCTCTGGTTCATTCTGAGTATCTGAGATAGCAATGAATATTAAATAAGCAAAATGTATGTTTCGACAATTTTGAAAAAAAAAAAGTTCTCTTTTAAAATGAAACTTACAGAAGTGATTACAATTAATCGCAAATCCATCTTCCCCCCCCCCCCCCCCCAAAAAAAATAGTATGGGTAAATAGCGTCAAATTTCTAAAGGCAGCACTGTATTAAGATTCCACTGAAATTCGAAAAAAAAATAGAAAAAACTTGTTGCCCAACATAAAAACTTCACAAAAGTACGTAAATCATAGTTTCAAACAATTCGATGAACAGAGATAAGAAATTATTCTAACTGTTAGCTCAGCTCTGGTAACTTGACGATTGACCTTGACAGTGCTATGTTCGCTGAATAGGGAAAGTTATTGGCTTTGGGGGGGGGGGGGAGGGGGGGAGTTGCAGTAAGTTACCTTCTCAATACTTCGGAGTGCGTAAATCGACCCATTTCAGCGTAAATAACCCTTCCTCAATTCACTGAACTTACCAAAAAAAAAGATATAAAGTTTGGCGTCAAATTGCCAGAGCCGAACAATAGAAAAATTTAATCTGCTTAGAATTGAAGCACCTAGAAGCAAAGCGGTGTAAGTGACAAAATTGGAAATTTGGAGGTGACTAGTGAAATGATAGGAAAAGCACCATTCTATATTGTGGCAAGATATCTTAGGGATAGCTCTAGCGTGTGCTTTACTCCAACGTGATTTCGAAAAAAATAACAATGATGCTCCCATAAGATTCAGACTTTGAACATGTTTTACTCAAAATCGGTTTTTGGTCACTTACATCCCTTTGCTTCTCACTGCTTCAATTACGCATTTAGAATTTTTATTTCGTTGCATTTATGTTACTTTATTTATTTTACATATTTTTGTTTACATTACTCGTACGTATTTATTTGACTAAATATTTATTTGTAATAACTCTAAGTTTTTTATTTCCGCTAGGAACCTTTCTTCATATTCGAATTGACTATTTTGAAACTAGTCAAATGGCAAAAACCGTTGAAATTTGTTAAACTCATTATATTTTTATTTTTAAATTATGCACAACACTTAGTGTAACGAGCCTTAGAGACTAAAATATTCATAATTTCATAATTTAGGATCAAAAGCATTACATTATAAGAATTCTGCAGTCGAGGGAAAGTTAATTTTTATGTTTCTCAAAACCAGAAAGTCGCAGTTTTACCAGATTAAGGATTTCTTAGTGGTAAGGATAACCATTCCCTTGAAATTATATATCCAAGGAAAAGAAATTATCAATTTTGTGCATCAGATTAACAATATAATCCCCTATGGAGTTTGACATGGAAATAACGATGTCTAAAACTAAGATTTACTAAGACTAGATTTACATTTTCTCTTAAATGACAGATTGTTTTTTTACAAATTGTTTTTAAAATGATTTTTGGTTGTTATTTTTTGTTTGAATCATGGGAGAAATTATTTAAAAATCATACTTTTGTTTAAGTAAGGTTTATTGTCAAAAAGTTGTTTGGCAACAATGGACCTTATTGAAAACACAATAGCTACTTTACAGTCAAACATTCTAAAACACAGGTAAATAACGTAAAAATACCTTGCTGTTACAGATGTACGTTTTTGTTGTTCACTGAAGAACACGTAGTGAATTTCACACGTATGACTTTCTCAAACGTACAAAAAGTAAACGAAGCGTACATGCAACAACAAATCGAGGAAAAGCAAATCTATTTTCATTTTTCACCAGAACTAGTTTTGCTATGTGCAAATAAAAATTGATTTCAGAGCATCTTCAGTGTGTAACTATCATACTCACATAGTAGGTAGTCCAGATGGAGACTATGTAAGTAGCCAATGCCAACATGCGGCATTATTATTTACTCGGTGACATTAATTTCTGTGATGCCATATCGAAATTAATTTTTCATTTTGTGTATTATTTAGCCAAATGAAGATTTTTACATAGAGGATAAAAAAGGCTATTCTCAGGGAACATTGAAAACTCTAAAAAACGAACTTTAGACCACTTTTTCTTAATCTACTATCAGATGGCTTTGTCAGATGAATCTTTTCCATTTTTATTTGATTTTTATATATGTCTTTCCCGTTCAGAAATTCCCTATTTTGTCTTCCCCCTCCCGCTTCCCCTTTTTTTCGCCAGCATGTCTAACGGTATATTTTTTTTTTTTTTTAGGAACAAAATAGAGGGATTTTTAACATTTCCCTATCTTTTAAACAGCGGCCTGAAATCGATGTTAAGAGATGAGAAATTTTTTATTTCTCTGCTTCTTTTTTCATCCACCCCTACCCTCACGCAGATGCCCTGTTTTATTTTTTAACCCTCGGAAAGAGATGGGGAGGGGGAAAAGAAAGATTACTCATCTAACGTAAAAATCGATTCCCAGAACTCCTAAATTGATGAAGTTGGTTTAATATATTTTCATTTTAGTAGTCCTTTTTATTAAGGGGCACTTTATTAAAATATAAATGTATCTAAAGTTTGAAAAACGTGACAATTTTTAAAGTAAGGGGTGCTAAATGCTAGTTATAAACCATACCGAGAGGAAGTATCTTTAAAATACGTGAAAAATTATCAATTACATTAGCTAATTATTTATTTATTTATACCTCACCAATCACCACCGTTCCTGCGCTGGTTAGGGTTTAACTGGATGTGGTTATTGAGAGGAAAAGAGCATAAAAAATGATTGAAACCACAAGAAACTAAGCAAGCACCCGCTGGGAGTCACAGAAAGTAAGATGATACGTCTACAAATTTAGAAATACAGTGTTCAAAACTTAAGAACTCTACAATAATACGTAAATATATTAAAATTAAAGAAACAAAACAATAAATGACATACATACTATAAGAACAAATACAGTATGAAAAATGTAGGAGAATCAAATGAAAGTTTTAAGTAGGATGTTGGAAGTTATCTCCATAAGTAGTCAGTAGAAACATAACTGAACACAAGTTCTTTGTTGTTGTCCTTCTTTTTAATGCCCCTTGGAAATCCAAGCTCTCCTTCGCTGAGCGACCAGGAATGAAGGCAGTGGGGAGCACCTTTCGTTTATAGACGAGCACCACAACGGTGGAAGTACGACTTAGCTTATGTATTTAGATGACACCAGATGGCGTCACCACAAATACGCCCCCTTCTTTTTTGACCCAAGAGTAAAGGTAAAGTAAAATCTCCACCCTCCGGTACCCTTTGAACTGCCTCGGGACTTCAGGGTCCACGGATTTTACATGCACGTATCCCCAAGTGTACATGGTGGGTATCAGCGGGTCGGGTATCCAACACCCACTCTTCCGGTTGGAAGTCCGACACCCTAACCGCTACCACTGCCTGCAAGTTCTTTAGAGTCACTGGAATGAGGAGAAAAGTAAGCACATCCCCAGCCGCACAAGGAATTAAAATTAATCTGAAGCAGCCACTTTTTTCAATTTTCCCACTCCAGCTTCTAAATACTTGCTCCGACTCCGCTCCAGTTTCTAAACATTTGCGCCGGCTCCGCTCCCTGCATTGAATAATTTTAATAGGAATCATATACCTATGTGATGAAAATTTTACAAAGTTACTTATTTATCAATGAATGTATAATGGTTTATCTGCATCGCGTTGCAAAAGAAAATGGGTAGGTGCTCAAAAAAAAAAGAATAGAAAAGAGAGAAAGAAACTTATTTACTTATGCTTTAGTTTATGAATGCCACTCGACAAAAAATTGGAGCAATGGAGCACAAGTTTCTTTGCACCTGCTCCGCTCCAATGTCGAGCAATTTTAATAGGAATCATTTTGTTCATCACTTAATTTGTTAATAGGTTTATATGTGCTGAAATTTGTTTTAAAGTACCTATAGATTAATTATTTATCAATAGTTGTATAATGTTTTTATCTGCACCGTGTTGCGGAAGAAATTAGGCGCTCCAAAAAAAAAAATAGAAAAGAAAGAAAGAAACTTTATCAACGTCACTCAGAAAAAAGTGGAGCAATGGAGCAAAAAAAGTTTCTTTGCGCCTTCCCCCCCCCCCCCCCCCCGCTAAAATTTCGAGCAAAATCTCATTGCTCCACTGTTCCGCGTTTCTGCTTCACACTGATCCCTGATAATTAAGAAATCGATTATGATTTTAACGGCATAGTACAGTGCGACTACGGAATTTTGATAGTTGGACACTTCTGCGCATGGCAGAAAAAAACGAATCCATTAGAGTTTTATGGTAGTTTGTTTCACAGGTGCGTTCACTTCGTACGCGAATCAGAATGTTTGCTTCTCTGTTTGTTGAGAGCAACTGAATTTATAAACTGGCATGAAGCATCATAAGGAAGAAATAAAGGAAGGACCTAGAACGAGAAGATAGAGGCACATTCTTTATACCAACAGTTCTGGAACTCTGCTAGCCGGCATGCTTTTGTTGTTGAAAGAACTGTAATTCACCAGTATGTATTCCTTGTCAGGCCCGTGCCAAGCCTGCTCTGATCGAATTCCTACTGAACGCTTTTTTTAGGGTTGAAAAAAACCCTGATTTTTTTCCCCGAAAGACCCAACATTATGGTTTTTGGGTTTCATTGTGTTTTTTCGAGTTTTATTATGGGCTTTTATAAGGGCACCTTTTTGACGCGTCACCGTCTGGCGCCGCACGACCTTGCCCATATAGACGGTGCGGGCCTGTTTCTTGCGACCCACTCAGGCACGCTTCACAACCTAGGGGATCAATTGAATGAGTGGAGGCCTCGGAAAGATGATACCCGTAACACTTCAGAAGAACGCAGCCTTGAAATAGTACCTCCACAATTAAAATACAAACAGTTGTGTTGTCTTACTACCGAGGACAAACTAATAAAGCAGTTTCATATGCACTCAGTAAAAGAGACATTCGGAGATGCAATTTAAACAGCGGTCATAGACGTCCCAATATTCCATTCGTCTGAAAAAGAGATACAATAAACGGAAAGAAAGTAAATATTTTTTATTTAATTGCATTGGACCTTATCTAAGTTATCATATCTTAAGAGGCCATTCTACTCATGGCATATTTTCCCTTTTATATTTACCCATTACGGGAAAAGACAAAGTTAAAGATTTATCACCGCAATTATCTCTTATCCACTTATAAATCAAATTTGGTCGATTGGTCATTACAGAATTTCTTTCTCTTATAATGGTTTGCCAAAACAATGGCTCTCTGCAAAAAGGAACATTAACTTAGTAATTCCTGATTCGGAATAATTCGAGCGTGTCTTTTTTAGAATAAATGGAGTTTGTTTTACGATGAGGTGGGTTGTTGCGATTACGGTCGCAGGCACAAATCATCTCGGGGGTCACGTGATTTGTTTGTTTTTCGTAAAAACTGTTGTTGGTGTAGGGAATGAAGGATTGTAAACAACATCGTTGTAAAGTGTGATCAGATTTAGGAGGGATATTAGTTGTGGAACGAGGTCTAAAATGGGGTTTCTCGAGAATTTTTAGGTTATCAACCTCCTTGAGCAGCCCCGTTTCGTTTTTGCATTAAAATTCCACTCTGGATGTTACTGTACTCTCACCTTTTCTTTGCAGATAAAAATTTTGAAATTGCACTTTTTAAAAATTATTATTATTATTTTGTAAAAAAATCATTTTTTAAAACTTCATAATCTTCTTTTCAACTGCTTAATGATATTATTTGCTGCTTTTCCTCAAAAAAGAAAAAAACTATATCTCTTCCCGTTTAAAGACTAAATGTAGTGATTTCCTGTTTTTGCAAAATTTCAAGACGTATATTATTTTTGAAAAAAAAATTCTTCTGTTTTTGAAATTTATTCTCGAAAATTTTTTCGTAAGATAATTTTCCTTCCACTCCCTGGAATCACCCCTTCCCACACAACATTTTAATTTTCGGATAATTCGACAGAGTTTATACAGGCAATGTACAAACCGATTAAAAGCATGCTGTTTTCTGCCTAGAAATCCGTTTCAGTCCACTTTTAATGTCCTTTTTCTACCTTCATTTTTCCCTACAGGGGGGGGGGGGAGACCTTGATTTTTTGGTACAGTACGTTTGATTAAAAAAACTTCCGGGCGAAGAATTAAGTGATTCTCTTTGTTAAAATTGGAGTGAGGAAAACATATTTGCCTCTCCAATAACAAACAAAGATGGCTATTGGCTCCATATTCAATGTAAGAGCTCTTCCTGTTCTCCCCAAGAAGAAATGAACTCTCACAAGGGCAGGTGTCTTCCTGTCAGAGCCACACGGGAAATGACCACGTTTTTTGTAAATGTAAATAGCTCCTACATTTTCCGTAGAAAACTCTTCTCTTCCTAGCTGTAGAGGTCAAGTTAAGGTTAAATCATTTTAACATGCAGACAAAACCTTTGGCTAATTTAAAAATAAAATGCTTGGGGGTAAAATACACTTATTTTATTTTTTAAGGCTCTAAACATCTTAAAATTTTTACCTGTGTGATTGGAGTGATCTGCTATCCAACAATGTCTATTCATACCAATTATTTTATTTATATTATTCTGCAGAAAGCTATAAGTGAACTCTCTGCATCTGAACACTCCCTAATGTGAACGCCACCATATTATAAGCACTTTTCAACGATGGTCCAGGCGACACTTCATAGACTTAACAAAGGATGACCTCTGTAAACGCCCTATAATCTGAACACTCCAGTAATATGAACACCATTCTTAACCTGTTCAATCATTACCCCTCTCCGCATTCAGAATTGGGCATAATACATAAATTTATAACTCCTTTTCCTCACTCGTTATTAAACAGCAACTGAGAGGACTAAAAAAGTAGTACTATTTTTTCCCGAAATTTATAAGGCTGAATCATGAAACTGTTCCAAAATAACTAAAACACATTGCTTACCTGCTCCCTACATCTTGAGGTTTCACTCTTTAAATGACTGTGCTGACCTGTGTAAATAGGAATATGGATCTTTTCATATCAAATCAACTAAAAAATAAAAAAAAAATTTAATCCAACTTGGCGAAATTTTGATAATTTATTGTATCATCAAAAGAAAAGTTTTATAGTATTTGAGTTTCGGATTTTTGATTACGTTAGAGTTGAAATTTTAATTAATTGTACTTGATTCATCATACTGGCTAATTTAATTGATAATTATTATTAACCAATTGATAGAAAGAAAAATCAAAATTATTTCCGCTTCATGAGTCTGTAGTCAAACGAGACATCCTTTTCCGCACGAATCCCTTTCCGCACGGAGTGGTCAAGTCTCCCTGTATTAACGTTGGGGAGAGTTCTTTGATTCTTTGAGACAATGTGGACTCATAGAGACCCAATCGGATCGTAAAGCAGAAAACTTGGCGAGACTGGTTTGGCGCCTAATCATATTAAGGATACTTTTCCCACAGCGTTACTTTACACGGTCAACATCAGCAATGTTTCGTTATTCCCAATGATTGACAGGTGAATCCCCCCCCCCCCCCGTATTCAACGGGCCACCCTCAGCACGTGGTGTTGTACTCCGTACACATGGTTATTCTTTATATGCTTGCATTTGACTTTAAAAATATCAGAATTAGAATATACGCACTATAATGTAACTGCTATAAAAATAAGTCATGGTGGGAATATGGCTTGGACGGATACCTGCTTAAAAACGCTCACACGAAAAAAGATAGTACATCCTGTTATAGCAATTAGCTTCAGATAAAACGGGCGGATTCAAAATATTTATTCCTACATATCTACGTAAGTTTCATTTCTGTATCGCAAATGTTTTATCAAAACTGAATTATATTTGGGAACCAGTATTATATAGTCAATTACTGATACAAGCCGTAATACAAATTATATTGTATAAATTTTATCTTTCTCCATCTCCTTTACTTCTATCTCTTTTATCTCCTTCTCCATATGAACTTTAACTACACCAAATCTCACTCTTCTCCAATAAGCTTACAAAGGGGTAGTGTTTTTTTTTACACGCATTAATATATAGATAAAATCAATTTTAGTGTATTAGCACATAATGTCAACTTAGCTACCAGTCATTTTTAAACTTTAGCTAACATAAATATATATAAAAAAATGTGATTGCTGTTTAGGTGAGCAGTCTGGTAGATGGAGATTCTAGGAAGAGTTTGGGAGTTGAGGTAAGAGAGGCTGATACGAGTTAACAATAAGAGTTCGAAAAAAGGAAGAAGACGTTCCAAGCAACGATGTCGAAGACGAAGAAACTAAAGAAGGAAGCCCCGAGTCCAGTGGACAGAAGTGCCGAGGCCCTTCTCAGGGCCGGCGAGGTAACACCCGTCAACGCGGCCTCAGCCCCGGACGAGGAGAACGACTCCTACGCCACCTGTGCATTTGGAAGAAAACTGGTTGATACCAAGTTACATGATTGGCCTCGTCTGCAAAGTCGAATCGAAAAAGAGAGTAGTGCCACAGCCTTATTGATGCTCAAAGCGGTAATCACAGTCAAGTTAGCTTGGTTCCGAGACTACGCACATGAAGGGAATGAAACCAACCTGTACGATTTCCAAATCTACTGCAGCCTCGCTAACGCCCTGGTCAAAGTCAGCACCAAGCTTGCTACCTATGAAGCGGAAGACGATTATAAGGATCAAATCTCCCACCTTAAAGACCAACTTGAAAAGAATGAAAAGGATGCGTTAAGCTACGTTCCGAGGTACGCAGACTCACCGAAGCACTCAACGAAAAGGATAAGAAGCCTCCCCCAAAAAATTTGAAGAGAAGACCAGTAGTCATCATAAACGAAGGTAATCCAGCTCTCGCATTAACTAAGATAAAGGAAAAACACAATGAAAACTATGAAATTAAGCTTGTTAAAGACGAAGTAAAAGTGTACCCCTCTACTGAAGACGGACACCTAGCGGTCATCCGCTATGCCGAAGAGTGCAATAAGGAGTACTACGCCCCAAAGTTCGATCAATGCCCGCCCATCAAAGTTATTCTAAAGGGACTCCCAACCAACTTTGATCCCAAAACCCTGGAAAAAGAATTAGCAGCACAAGACAGGAAGCCTCTCCAGATGAAGCAATTCCGCGGGAAAAATGGACCTTTGCCCATATTCTGCGTGCAATTGCCGCACACTGAAGAAAACTTGAAAATATTCAGAGAACCCCTCACTATAGATGGTTTCGTCGTCAAGACGGAAAAAATGAGACGCAGAAATGGCCCCACCCAATGCTTCAGGTGTCAGCGGTGGGGTCACAACTCCTACGCATGCAACATCAGAGAGCGATGCAAATACTGCGAAGGCAGCCACCGATCCAAGGACTGTCAGCAAAAAGAAGGCCCATCGCAGTGCGCAAATTGCCACGCAACGCACCCGGCGACGAGTTTAGACTGCCCAAGACACCCCCAGAACCGAGCTGCCAAGAAAACGGCGCCAGCCAGAAAATGCCCCACTCAGATGCAAGCCTCCAACCACAAACGACCAAATGACTTACTGACTCTCCTGAAGAAAGCCCTTCAAGAGTACGAAAACGAGAGGAATTGACGATCTTTGTTTCACCGAGCTCCGGCTCATCTTTTTTCTCCTACCTTTCCCTTCTCTGCCCTTCGGGGACCAAGATGTATGCCTTCGGGCACTTGATGACCATACCATTGACTCCTCCCAAAGGATATCCGGGTAAAAGGCCCCTTCAGGGCCTGATCGCCCATCTGCAAATCTAGGTGATGATGATGATGATGTGATTGCTGTTTATGCATCTTTTGGATAAAATGTTCACGCACGTTTCTCTTGAAGTGTGCAAAAGAAGCCTCGGTTGAAAATTCATCTCGGTCTTCAGTGTGCGATGCTGCTGGGATAGCGAAGCTTTCGGCAGCAATAACTAATGAAAGTTGCTTTTATAAATTCAACTCTATGTGCTCTGCAATGATTTTATATTTGTTTTAAAGAAGAAAATGCATTTATGTTGCAAAAAAAGCAACACAATTCTAAACAAATACAGTGAAACCTGTATAAGTTGACCACTTGCGGTGCGGCACTTTGGTGGTCACCTGAGACAGGTGGCCAAATTACAAAGGTGGTCAACTTTACAGGTTTTACTGTATATTTATATTTGTTTAGAATTCGGATACTTTTTTTACTACATTATACAGTTTTTGCCGATGGAATATAATATTCTTTTTCTTTTTTTCTTTCTTATGGTTTTGAAAAGATGTTTAAAATTAAACTTCTTTTTTATTTTTGGTAGTATGAAATGAGTAGTAATACGCTTTTATTAGTGTCACTTGTACATAATCAAAACTTGCAATTAAATCCGCCACCACTTCCAAAGGTCCAAATTCGTTGAAGTTTTTCACACATATCAAGAGCCAATGGCAATACAACCTGGAGGGCTGTATTTTTTTGTTTTAGAAACTTTGTTCTTTTTTAGCGTTTTTTCCCGCAAAAGTTTTTTAAAAAGTAAGAAAGAAGGCTTAATATGTATCGTTAAAATATCGTTAAAAATAAAAAAGTCAAAAATAAGTACTTAAGGATTAAAAAATTGAAAGTAGGCTTTTGAGAGTGAAAAGGGTCTGTTGGTCTGTCTGTGCCCCCCCCCCCCCCCCAATAACTTTCGAGGGAATAGCCCGATTCGGGATTTTTTTTTCCGCATTCGGAAGGTCTCTATTTAATGTTCTGATTTAAGCAATTTTTCGTTCAATTTTGAAATAGCTTAAAAATTTTTAATATTAGCTCCTAACGGGCAAATTTCCATCTTATATATGAAACCTGATCTAACAGACGGATTTTCTTGGAACAAACTTTGTCGAAAGGATCTTATGACATGAATCATGTACACATACGAAGTTCCTCCAGAACTAAACGAGCCTATTTTCTCATGAATCTTTTTGATCTGGATTTTTCAGGATACTTCTGAAAGAATGAATTAATAAATAAGATAATGAATTAATAAATGAACAAATGAATGAATGAGCATATATTAACCGTAGAAAAAGAAATATTTGAAGTAATTCAGGAGCTAAAATTAAATGAAGAAGAAAGATAGCTAGATTTGATAGATAAATTTGTTGTTGGTAAATACGGAAAAGTTGACTCGTATAGTTCTAGACGGAATTTCTTGTTAATTACAATTTCAAGCGAAATTTTAACGAAAATTCTCTAATACGGGATGAAAAATCTCATGCGCATATTAACATAATTTATCTATCGAAAGCTCTGATTTTTCTTCACACGGGGGAATTTGTTCGAAGTTTGTACGTTTATAAGAACACTAGCTATGAATGTTTTAGTTAGATTCTTTAAGGCTTTGCTTAACTCAAATTATTATGCAACACATATTCTAAACTCCTCGTGAATACACAACTTTATGAATTTACTTCTCATGAAGTTTTTTAAGGCTTTCCTTCGTCCGGTGAACTCATTTCCATTTTTTCCTTTCTTGTACGAAGTAAACGAAGAATAGTATTTGAAAAATTCTCCAATCAAATAGCAAGCGAATTTCTATTTCAATCATCTGTGAATGAATTTTGACTTTTTTTCGTGATGCATATACGTACGTACGGACAAAAGACATCCGAAATATGTACTAGCTACTTTACCTACAACCGAATCTATTTGACCAAGTTTTGTTGTAGAATTCGGAAATTTAGTGTATAGTATCTGTCAGAGGTCTAGTGCACTTTCTTTTTGAGTTGCATTCGGATGTTCCAAAAGAGGTCTTTGATTGCATGCAGCGAGATGTTTTTCCCAGCCAAGCAACTATTTGTTTTGTTGTCGTTAACTCAGATGACAAAGTTAAGTGACCATTAATAAACATTTAAGTTCACTGTCGCACATGAAGACTCGATTGTTCGCCTTACTTGTACATTCAATTTTATTCAGAGACTTAAAAAAAGAAGAAGAAAATTATACTTTTAAAAAACCAGAAAAATACGCTTTTTTAGCACTATAAATATAAAATTAGTTTAATTTTAAAATTTAAAAAAAAAACGCCGAGGGAGTGCTTTTTTATTCACTCTTTAGATACACTTTTATAATGAGTCTTCATTAACGAATAACTATCAGTAAGAAATCAACAACTAGTGTCGAGCACAAAACTTTTTTATGTTAAAGTTAACCAATCTTTATATTCAAAGGTTATTATTTTAGTTTTTAGTTCATGGTGCTGGAAAAGCGTATTTTTAATAATTTGTTAAAACTATAATTTTGTTTTTTAAAGCATATCTAATGTTTTAGTCATTTTAACGCAAATTCGCTCGTATATAGGAGCAAAAGTTTCTACACATTGGCATTACAGTTTCTTTCGATTTGAAAGCTCGGATTTTGTGCCTAACATAAAGTGTGGATCAATATATATACATATATTTTTTGTGCTCAAACAATACTATCAAGGCTTAGAAGAAGCGCAAAAGCTTGTTTCTATGCGTTGGCGAGTTTGGCATCATGGGGCATTTAACATAATTGTACCACTTGTATTAAGTTTATAGTCTCTTTTCTTTACTATACCAGTCCTCCAATTACAAATCAAACTGATTAAAAACAAAAATAGAAAAAGTCACAAACGTGTGCAAAATTTATAGAATAATAAATAATAACGATACTAGCGACAAGCAGTTGGTCAGGTTTTTCATATAGAATAACTAATATCTGACACTATGAAACTAGATGATGTGTGGGGTAATTTCTTATGATAAACTATCGCCATTGTGATTAAATTTCCATCACGATGAATTGTCGTCAATCGATATGCTATATTTTTTTATTCCATTTTGAACAACTTAAGATAATAACTTAGACATCTGCTTCAATTATCGTATATAATTACGAAAAATAGATTTGTGAGAATAAAAATCACACATTCCTTATCCCATCCTCGATGCAAATGACCCATTTCCGATCATCACTGGCCTTTGTCTCAAAGAGTTAAAATTAGCAATCTGCTTGCGAGAGCAAATGAACCGATCATTGAGCAAGATTGCAGAGCCCGAATCATTACTCACTCCGCACGAAATAGAAACAAGTTAGTTAGGAATCGAAGAATAATAAGATGGATAAAAACTTTCGAAGGTTCATTAATCTCGAATTTTTAGGAGAGGCTCCTAATTGTCCTTGTCCAGATCGCATAAAGATCGGGACAAGAGAAGATAAATTCTCTCCTAATGATCGCTGTGGGCTGGCTCTTCCACGATTTTATGGAGCGGAGGAACATTGTTGAGGATGGAACATAGTATCAAGTGTGTTCAATGGAACGTTCAAGAGAAAGACTCTCAATTGAGGTGGGATTTACCAGTGGCGACATCTGTTTATGGTGGCAATTGCACAGTTGAATTCTCTTACATTGAAACCTGATTATAAAACTCGCGTTTAGCCATGACGTCGAATTAAAATGGTTGATTCGAAGTTAAAAGAATACAGCATTGGTTCGAGTTTTTCTGTTGCGTTACAGAGCGGTCTGTCGGTCTTTCTTTCTGCCCATCCCCCTCCTTCCCAATAACATTTGACGAAATTTCTGGACTCGAATTTGTATGTGTGACTGTGTATGTGTGTTCGCTTGGCGAGGATTGGGCATTTCCATATTTTAGTTTATTGATCTGAAGAGTTTTTTGTTCATTTTTTAACAGTTCAAAAAAATTTAGCATTAATGCATGCGGAGAAATTTGAATCCTATATAAATTTTGATCTAACAGCGGTTTTACCTGGAACAGTGTATCAGAAATTTATTGCAAAGAGCTTATAACATAGCACATGTTCAAACAAGAAGTATCTCTTTCAAATCATTAAAAGGGCTCTGAAGAGTTGCGAAAAAAATGAAAGGAGAAGACTTGTTTCAATTGGCATGGCATTTGGAAAGTCCATATTCGATTAATCAGTGTTTTACATTTCTTCATCATTTTCAAGTAGATTTGTTGCTAACGTCTTTAATTGGAACTCTTTAATTGTTTGATATTCGACGTTTTTAGATCAAGAAAGCTCTTTGCTTGTTTAACATGGCAAAGTAACAGATGAAACCGTTCAACATTTTTGGATTGACAGAATATATATGTAAAACGATATCTCCGCATGGAGCAACCCATCTTTTGTCAATGTCACCACTCTTGATATTAATAAAATTTCCATCGTTTCTTCTTCTGTAAAGAGGATGACCTGCAACATTTTCCATAGTTTCAGTTCGAAAGTGTTTTGGATATCCTTTCGAACTGAAACTCACCATTAAAGATGCTAGGTGAATTCCAATTTAGGTTACTACAAGAGTCCATTAATAATTGAAGTTGTTACAATATTGGGCAGAAAAAGATCAATAGTGACATCCGAAAGACCTGCACATACCACCCTCTGTCTATGTATCAGATTCTCTTAATTTATCTGATAGCGCATCCTGATGACGTCGAACACGTCTAATTTTCCTTATAACAGCGTTTTTCGTGTTCGTATGTCCTGGTGCCGACGGAAATCTTTCGCTTTACCTTTAATAAGACCTCATTTTGGAAAACCTTTAGTATATGGGTTTATATTGGCGGTTTATTCCGGTTGTCGACAAAACAGTGATATGTCCAGAACTCATCAAATATATAACTAAGCAAAAATTCCAAATGTGAAAAAGAAAACAACTAATTGTCACTAACAATTTTTGTCGCCAACTAAATATTGCCAACTTTGCCGGCAACAGTTACCTCAACTGACCCTATTGTTTGCATTACCCCTATGGTTGGGGTAATTGTAAACATTGAGGTAAATGTAAACAAACTTTATAACTTCACTTGTGGTGGTTTTGAAAACTTAACTGCTGGTAAGCGATGAATTGACAACATAGGGTACATTGAAAGAGTTTCGTATGTTTCGAAGCAACTGTAGAGGCCATGGTTCGAAATTAAAATGCAAAAGTTAGGCGTCATTGGCACCTAGCGTTTTCGTTTTAGTTGCCAAAAATGCTCTGCTAGGCGTCATTTTAAAGTAATTCAACTTATTCAAGCAGATATATTAAAAGATAACTGTTAACATTATTATGTAAATCTTAAAAAGTATCCTAAAATACCACAACCTTAGTGAGGAAATTATTGATAAGTGAGAAAAAAATCGGAAATCAATTCGATTAGTAACTTTTGAGAATTTGATAGTTTTACTTTAGTTTATGCATACACCCAAATAGTTATATTTATCAGCACTCAATGAAGTAAAATATAAATCTGTTTAACTGTTTTTTCAAGCATTATACTTCCTTTGTAAGTAAAAATTCACAGTACAGGTTAAGAAGCTGCATAATCGTGACAGGTATAGCAGCTTTAAAGCTCAAAAAAACAAAGATTAGATGGGATATACTTAAGTATATAATTTTATAACGTTTGCTGGACAGGAAAAAAGATGGGGGAGAATGACGAATAGATAAAAAATTGTGGTTGTTAAACTAAAATTTTTATTAAAAGTTAGGTGCCAAAAATAACGACTGGACTGATCGCGGTCGTCAAATGGAAATTTTAGGTTCAAAATACGACTAACGGTCGCTAATTTCAAACTCTGGTAGAGGCGCCACAATTGTTGGAAAATGACATAACGAAAAAAGTTGCTCAACATATTTTTGTGATCTTACATTTTCCTATTCAGCTCATCTACAAACGTGAAGAAAGTTGTTTCAGCCATTTTCCTTTGTCATATGGAATGTTGCTAAAAAACATTTAGTTATGAATTTCATCCTCTCCGTTAAAAACAACAGGAACAATAAATATCGTATTTTATGAAAATTACACTTTTGCGTCTATTTTAGACACATGTTGCTGTTGTTGCTAGTGCCACTTTAGAAATCCAAGCTCCCCTCGCATGGCAACCTGAAATTAAGGCTGACAAGGGAGCGAGCGCCTTCCGTTTATGAGCTCCGCTCGGGTAGAGGCACGACTAAGCTTTCCAATTTCGAACCAGCTCTTAGATGAGTGATCGTCACCCAGGTTAGCACCGCAGAGATATTATTTCAAACCTGGAGGACATTTGAAGCGAAGACGGATTTTACGTGCACCAGCTCCCTTTTGCGTACAGGGTCCATGAGCAATCAGTCGTGAGCGGTGGTCATCCTCCCAAGAATTGACCACGGTCAGTGCTGTTTCACTTTCGGTTTTCTGTGGGAACCAGGCTTAACCGACTGTTTCACTGCAGGACACATTTTGCGTAAATGTACCTCATTACTTGTTTTCTGTAAGGTATTTCTCATTAAGTGATCTCAGCAAACTCGAAAACAACTCAGCGGGCCACCTGCGGCCCGTGGGCCGCAGATTGAGGACCATTGCTCCGGAAATTCTTAAGCTTCAAAGTAGACTGTGTATAATAATAATTTAACTTTGTAAGTAACAAAGTAATAGAAATATAATTTCACGTTAAATTAAAGCACAAATGAGCATTATGTGCTTTAATTTAACGTGAAATTATATTTCTAGACTGTGTATGCCACGGTTTTTTATTTGCACCAACCTCATGGGAAGATAAATCCCTGTTTACATTTACCCCAGAGATTCAGGTAAATGTAAACACTCTGGGGTAAATGTAAACACGAATTCATTCACTAGCAAATAGTCATAAAGTCAAAATTTTTGTACACATTTGCTCACAAAGAATATAGTTTTGGTTACATGTAGAGGAACGTAGAACTAAATATTTTTACTACAATACTCTTTTTAAATATTGTATTATACATAATAGATATGAATTTTGAGTTATGTTATTATAGAATAATTAACATAAAAATTATATGGAATGGAATTATGTTATTATATTCTATAGTAACATGTTATAGTACCATTATGTTATTATAGAATAATTAACATAAAAACACCAAAAGTAAAAGATTAAGTTACTAAAGTATAAATTCCAAGTAAAGTATAATAAGTAAAAGTCATTTGCAAACTAAAATAAAGCCATTTGCGAAAAGAATAGTTCAATAATTAAACACTTTAATTAAGCAGTAATTTTGAAAAGGAAAAATTAAATCAAATGGGAACAGTCAACAAAGGAAGTTTAAAAATTAAAAATAAATATTTAATTAACGTTACAGATCTGCACATTGCATTAATTATCTCGAAGTAATTGCGAAAATTCTTGAACATTTTCTGTCGCTTCGCTTAAAATGATCGCTAAGTCTCTCTAGCTGTGGCGCAATCGATACTTTCCGTCGTTGACTGGAAAATTGATGAATTACATTTGCTTAATAGATCAAATGAATATCTTTAGTGCATGTAATTTTTGATGAGTAATGCGATGTAATACAGAAAAATAATTTACGTGCTTTAAATTAATTTTGAACAAACGGAAAAAATGTTTAAATATTTCTCCAATAATCCCACAGGGACAGAGAATTAGATTTCTGGTCGTAACCAGTTTCCTGAATTAATATTTGCTTCCTGTTACTTTGTAGTTTCAAAGCTAAGCTCTTATTATTATTGACTGTATTGAAGGTTGCCCACCATCTCATTTATTTTAGCAGATTATGTAATAACATGAGCAGTGTGTCAAAGAATTTTTAAGACTAGGTTAATAAATGAAATAAATAAAAAAACTGGTAATTATATTTTCAAAGTATTTTTGTTCAAAATGAGCTCAGTCGGCTTCAATATATTTGTTTCTGCGGTTTGGCAACGATGCGAACGCCTGTTCCAGCTCACATTACGGGAAGCTTACGTTGAAGCTGTTTGTACACAGTGTGTCAAAGAATTTTTAAGACTACAGCTGGAACTCTGGTTTCAGTAGATAAACGCAATTTCTTTCAAAACTCTGAACCTGCGATTTGTTTATATGGGAATGATCGCTCGATGTAAACAAACTAAGATGTTGCCACTTCAAAGAATCGGAAATTATTAGATAAACTCAAGTTTTCTCAGAAGACTGACCCTGCGATTGGTTTATATGAGAAAGATCCTTCAACAATAAATTAACTAAGATGTTGCCACAGCAAAGAATCGGAAATTAAAAATTGCATTTTAAATGGAAATACTTTTTAAGAAATAGAGATAAGTTTATCACAGTCCTTAAGTTACTATAATAAATACAAATGCTATGTTACTTCTCTAGGCTAATCATTAAACAAATTTTTAAATATCGTTTTGCCATTTTGTATGATGTAAATGTATCGTACACAAAATTTAATCGTAGCTGGTCCAGGTTAAGGGAAATATATATATATATGCATGCGATTCTCACAAAATATTACTGAGTACTGCGGACGAAGTTGCATGTAAGCTATATGTTGATTTCCATCCTATTTTAGAGCTATTAAATTTACATTTTTCAAAATGCTAACTTTTTGAACATATTGTTTACTTTAGCGAAGAAAAAAACCCTGACTCTTGAGAATTCTGGCGTAACAAAAGTGCTTATGGTACAACTGCCTACTCAATTTCGAAATTCATTAAAATGAAAAACGCTTTTAATATCGCAGCGTGAATCTTCACAGCCGCATCTTATAAGCAAAAGTTATCTACCAATTTGGACACCACTACCATGTCATGCTTGCATTATATCAATAACTAATTGGAAATTATAATACTGGTAGGTATTTTTTAAATTAATGAGTTCTAGTAATAAGAGTGGTAGTCGAAATTTAGCATTTGCGCCGGTCAAATGTAAATGGTGCCTTTACCAGTTCTGTTATTATAATGACTATGATTCAAAGAGCAGGAAGTTAAACTTATTGTTTTGAATGCTGTCAGTACATTTTTCAGTCTTTTTGCATCAGACAATATACAGGCTAAAAATAATTTAACTTTGTGCAAGTAGACAATAATAATAATATAATTACACGTTAATTTAAAGCACAAATGAGCAATAAAATGCAGACATATGTTTCGGGATTGCTTGGAATCCCTTTTTCAATGCGACAGGGAGCTTCTAAATGCAAATTCCAAGCAATCCCGAAACATATGTCTGCATTTTATTGCTCATTTTTGCTTTAAATTAACGTGTAATTATATTATTATTATTAATATACAGGCTATTTGTTCAGTTTCTTTCTAGATGGCGATACAAAAGCATTGCTTGATGTAATTTGATTTCAGTTCTGCCATCTATGAGCAAATAAATGCGATTAGAATTGTTTCTCTTTTTTTTTTTTTGTCTTGTTTTTTTAATAGCTCAGATTAGGATTTAAAAGCGGTATGGTTACTCAGAGGTACAGTGCTCCATATAAAACTCCAAAGCTTACACAGTTTTGAATGTAACGTTGCTTCACGAAATACTGCCTTCACTAATTAAGAGGAAAATAATTTCACGAGGAATGGGTTTAACTTTCTGCAAAATCTTCCAAAACGTACACATTCAGTCATACATAACGTAGAATGTCCAGAAAGAAGAAAAATGAAGTTCCCTAACTGCGCTTTGTTTTATGCATTCTCATGGTCCACAATATCCGAAGAAAAGGGGTGACTGGGGTTTGATTTAGCTTTATGTATTATATATTTCATTTATAACTAATTTCAAAAATATAAAAGTTAAAAGCTTTTGCTTTAATTTTTTAAATAGAAAAAGTTACAAAAGCCTAACCACGTATGTCTTTTCCCCTTTAATCATATGTTTGAAATTATTAGAAAAATCATAACTGTTAAACATAAATAAGTTGCAAGCAAATGATGCTGGTTATTAATTTCAGTATGGGTATGCCATATATATATATTAATTAATCACCACGTTATTATTGTCCTTCCAGATAGTAAGTGACACATCACACAAGAAGTCTAGAAGTTTTGAATGATAAAATAACTATCGCTGCTTTGGCAGCATTCTTGAAGGTTCAGGTAAGCTTGATTTGGCATAACCTCAATTATATTTTAAAAAGTTTTCTTGCATCGCACTACTATGCCACGTACAAGCATACATTTCGAAACGTTGCAGCGTAAAAGAATTTTTATACTGTGCGTGCGCACTCATGTTTTTATTTAACTTGTTGTTGTTGTTGCTTATGCCATTTGGGTTATCCAAGCTCCCATGTCGAATCGACTAGGAATTAAGGCAGTAGGGAGTGCTTTCCGTTTCAAGTTGAGCACCAATGGTAGAAGTACGACTTTGCTCATAATGTACTTGGATGATACCAGATGGCGCCACTACAAATACGCCACCTTACTTTTTAGACCTCTGGGTGAAGGGAAGGGAAGATCTCCCCCCACCGGTACCCTCGGAACTGCCTCGAAACTTCAGGGTCCACGGATTTAACATACACGTATCCCCAAGTGTATATGGTGGGTCTTCAGCGGCTCGGGTATCGAACCCGAGATCCTCCGATCCGGAGATCAACATCCTAACCACTAGGCTACCACGGCCCCTTAACTTGTATTTTATGTATATATTTATTTACTTCTAACAACACTTTTGTCAACTTGTAAGCATTAATTTCTTCATGACAACTGTTCGACTACTACAGTGCTTCTGAATACATTTTGCAAATTTACACAACTTGCAAAAAATAAGTTAAGAAAATAAAAGTTCAGGCAGTTCAAAATGACTTAAAAATAGAAATAACTACGTCCCGTGCTACTAAATTATTAGCCGTACAAGAAATAACTACGTCCCGTGCTACTAAATTATTAGCCGTACAAGAAATAACTACGTCCCGTGCTACTAAATTATTAGCCGTACAAGAAATAACTACGTCCCGTGCTACTAAATTATTAGCCGTACAAGAAATAACTACGTCCCGTGCTACTAAATTATTAGCCGTACAAGAAATAACTACGTCCCGTGCTACTAAATTATTAGCCGTACAAGAAATAGCTACGTCAAACATATTAGAAGTTAAGTTGTGTGTGTGTTTTTTTTTTTTTATTTTTATTTTTTTTTTTAGTAGTAAGTGGTATTTGTAGTTAAATAGTTTTTAATTTAAGTAATAGCAGAAAATTACGCCAGAAAAAAAAAGACAACCACTGTTGTACAACAATGGGATTTTTTTTTTTTTTTACTAGTGTTCTCCCAGGGGTCGAAATTCAACATAATTATTAAACTTTTCAAGTTCAGCCTCAAACGTTTAAACAACTTTTAGACATTTATTTTTTCTGTTTGAGACTAGTTTTTTTGTTTAAATATTTCAATTAGCGATAACCGCTTCTCAGTGCGACTGATTGATCACTGAACTAGTTATTTAATTTAATTCATTTGTAACATATATTATGTTGTGTTGTTGTTACTAATCCCCCTGACATTGGAAAGCCTACTACCTGGTCCAGAAGGTCAATAATCCACTGGCTTAGGGTAATATGCAACTTTATTTTGGAGCGAGGAACCGCAAGGGCTGAAGACTGACTTGACCTCAAGTTTTGTGGTCTCTTAATTTTGAACCAGATCTCAGATGAAAGACAGTCACCTGGGATTGGCACCCCCAGAGGCATCGTTTCACTTGGAGGACTTTGGAGCCACGACCTATTTAACGTGCACCAGCTCCCTTTAGTGTACAAGGCCCACAGGAACCAGCCGCGGGAGGTTGTCACCCTCCCAAACACTGACCTAAGTCGATGTTGTTTCACTCTCGGTGTTCTGCGGGAACCGAAACACATATTATACATAAGTTTTATCGTTCTACATTCCTTTTTCTGCAAAGAAAATAGAAAAAAAAATTGATGCCACCCTATTATTATTGAATAAATAAGAAATACAAACAATTACTTTCAATTTAATACGTAGTAGTTTAATATATAAATACAAATCAACAAACTTACAAAACGTTGATTAAAAGCAAAGTAACGCGTCACACCGCACTTATTATCTCACTTATATTGTATTAGACATTGTTAGCTTCAAATTGTATTTAATTTTGTTTGACATTGTACTGGACATTTTATTACAGTGATTCTCAACCTGTGGGGCGCGAGCCCACGAGAAGAGGGGTGCGAGAATATCCAAGAGGAAACATTACTTTAAAAAAATGATTAACTGACTGACAGGAAAGCACACGTACACATAGAAAATAAAATACATTTCGACATATTTATAAATTATTGAAATAAAACAAATTACTAAATTAAAACTTTCTTAATCAAAGCGTACTAAATTAAAAACAAATTTAATAATTATTAGTAACTTCCTTGGGCATGTCTTTCAAAGCAAAGTTTTTCAAAGGAAGGCTTAATATTAGAAATTTCCACCTTTGGTTGTTTCTATATTTAGCCAAGATCTATAGTTTGTCTTCAAAGAAGCCACAGCAGAAAATCCAGTTTCACAAAAGTTGTTGAAAATGGTATTGGAATGCGTAATGCCCTTGTTTTTAGTGCAGAGAAGTTATCCTCTACTCCTGCCCAAAATTCAAATAGTGATTTATTACTAAATTAATTTTACTACTAAAATTAATTGTTTTTACTCTAGTTTTGGCGGTTTGTTAAAAATAATTCAAAAATAGAATCAGTACTCATATACATTATTGTTGTATACATTTTATGGTAAGGGGGCGGGGGGGCGCGATGAAAATTATGATTGAACATTGGGCCGCGAATACTGAAAGGTTGAGGGTTGAGAAGCGCTGCTTTATTATATATAATTTTGGGGAATAGATTAATTGACACCTCAAGATTAGTATTATTTTGCTCTGACATTCATTTGCTTTAACATTCATTTAATACATTACATTTTCTCTCTCTCTCTCTCTTTTATTTTGTGTGTTCTTGACATCCCCTTCTTTGAATTATAAATAGTAAAAAATGTAATGAACATTGTGCAAATATTGTAGATTGTAGATGTAAGGAGTAGTCTGAAAGTATGTGACGAATAAAGGCTTCTTAAAAGAACCTTCGAATCTACGTCGAAAGTAGCAGAGAAAAAATAATTCACTTTTTCCAAAATTTTGTTATTGATCACACTGAAACTCATCAATACCTACTACATAAAAAGAAAAGTAAGAAAATCGGTTGACAAAAAGAAGAGAAAATTAGACTTAACTGTTTTGTCTTTACCTTTAGATTCCTGTTACAGGGAAAATGTCATTGTTCGAACTGCAGGACATTAATATGAAGAACATTCCTTAGTTGCGATGTGGTGTTAAAATGATATATCCATGATATATAAATTAATTTCCCAGTTGTATGTCGCCATTTTCTATCGTTATGATAACATTATTTAATTCAATGCTTTCTATAAATCTACAACGTTCTTTACGCATCTGAGAACATTTAGAATTGAAGGAAAACAACAGATTGCACAACGATACCAGCGCACCAAGACTGTATATACGCACCAAGAAATGAACAACGTATTGCAAACGATTAAACACGTGGCTTATGGCCTTATCACGCTGTGTGTTTTCTTTAATTATGAATAATTTTTGCTTAAATATATGTAATATAGTTTTTGCTAACGATAAGTAATGTTTTACTGCAAAAATTTGTTTAAAGAGAGTATATTAGCTCTTTATTAAAACACCGTGAAATTTCTCAGAAAAAACATTTAGCATCTATTTGAAGCTCCTTTTCAACAGGCAATTTGAACTTGTACGGTAATTTACCTATACTTGGTCTTAGTGTAAAGCTTCACCCAACAACGCCCCTTCTTTTGAAAATCGTTTTCTTGTCACGTGTTACTGTTACAACGTTTTTCTCATGTATACTAAGTCTTAAGCCTCGTCCAGACTTCCGCACGAATACAGTTAAATGTTACATAAAGATGTCGGCACATAGTTTGTTACACAATTCCGAATGCGAAAAATTACCCGCTTTCAGCAACTCAGGGTAAGCCTGGCGCACATCTAGATGTGGCTTTATGTGTACGAGCAACCAATCAAGGAAAAAAATACCGAATAGCTAAAATATTTTAGTGGTGAAAGTGTTTGACCCAAAAAAGTGTTGGACACATTTCAGAGTAGCACAATTTTGTCCACCAGCGAGCTGGTTCGGTTATGGCACGAATCCCGGCCAAGGCGTGGATGGTAATGATCGATTCAGCACTTCTCCTTCATGTCCTAGTGGTTAGTAGTCTACTAAAAGCTAAGAGATCCTTGGGGGCAGTCATGCTTGCCTTGCTGAGTCAAATTAAGGCTACAGTGGACACTAAAAATTATTTTTTTTACTTTTTTATCCACATGTTTAAAATTTTTTGTATTAGTGTGTTTGTAATAACTGAAAGTATTAAAAAGGAAATTGGTGCAAAAAATTAATACTTTTAAGAAATTTAAATTTTTTTTAAAAAAATTAATAAAAATTTTAAAATGTTCCCTGCGTCACAAATTTTTTTCAAACTTCAAATTTCCAGTTTTTTTTTTAATCTTTAGGTAAGACTACATAATAGTTGCGATGAATTTTAGTAATATCTGTAGTGTTCAACTAGAAATTTAACCTTTTTGCTGTTAAAGTCATCATTTTTGCTAAAAATTTCACATAAATGTTCATTTTTTTGCTATATTTTGTAAATTAACACATAAAACAGTGCAGATAATCGCAACTTTTATGTAGTCTTGCCTAGAGATTAAAAAACAACTGGAAATTTGAAGTTTAAAATGTTCCCTGCGTCGCAAATTTTTTTTCAAAGTTTTTATATTTTCGTTAAAAAAATTTTAAATTCCTTAAAAGTTTTTATCTTTTTTTGCACCAGAAATTTTTTTAATACTTTCAGTTATTACAAACACACTAATGCACAAAATTTTAAACATGTGGATAAAAAATTTAAAAAAATTATTTTTAGTGTCCTCTGTAGCCTTAATGGCACAGGGGGAAGATCGTTGTGTTGCATTCAAAGTACCAGAGATACGTTTCAAAGGAGATAGTTAACGCTTTGAAAGGTCGTTTTATTTTCTTATAGCGGTACATTAAGATATTTTTCAAATTTAGATTAGTTTCATAAATGGAAATTCGTATAAGTCATTAAAAACAGCATGTTTTTTACCACACATCCCCCCAAAGGGAGGAGTATAACTCTCACATTTGAATACTGCTGCACTTAGTGGCCTACTTCAGACAGTCCTTTTACAAACTTCTGCCAATCAAAGAGATTGGAAAATCTTAATACAAGCATTTATAAGTTGATAAGCGAAGTATACTTTCCCACCGCTTTACAAAGGGTTAAGGTGATTATTAGTATATAGAGCATTTCATAACTAACTCTCTATAAACATTCGTTTTTCTATCGGAAATACTTCTAATTCACCGTGCATATTGAATCTTATCTCATAGCAGTGTCAAAAAACCTTAAACGTAACGAACCAATGTGAAGAATTGTATCTGTTAATTTCATTCTAAAAAAGAGTAATAAAATTATTTCTTTCTTGCCAAAGCATTTGAAAATGCTCTTTAATGGCAGTATTATGACATAACTTTCCCTCTGACCACTATTATTTAGCACTCAATATTTTACACTGTAATTTGTAGGAATTTTATACCACGGCCTCAGCGTTACTTATTAACTAGAAAAAGCTCATGCATCTTTTGTATTTTTACTAACATGCCAAAATTAGACAATCTTAAACATGTGCAAAAAACTGCCAAAAGCTCATTTTTATCGAAACATCAATATCAGCGTATGAAAATTATTGTATTCCACAGATGACTCCACCCTTTTACACATCCTGCTGACCGGTTTTTCTCGGGTACCTTTGGTCACGACTTGACCTATGACCGGACAATAGAAACTCCTAACAGTGAAAGGTAGAAACAAACAATGAAAGCGACCGGATTTTTTTTTCTCCCTCAAAGCAAATCTATTCGAACCTGGGAATAAAAAACTTGCCATAATTTATGTTTACAGCTGGTATTAAAGCAATCATTGTAATATCGTTGATCATTAAGTGTTTGAAGAATTCCCATTAAGGTGAACATTAATAACGATGTTCAACTCACAAGTGACGTGTGCTGTTGTAAATGATTGTAGATTGTTTGTTGAATGATTTTTGATAAAAGCCTGCTCTTCAAATAGTGAGGGGGAACAGTTCATTAATATGGCCTATTGTGTAAAAGTTCTTCACCAAACATCGCAATATCGCAAAGCTTGATTTTATACATACAGGGGTGCACTAGTGGGGGGGGTAGCCTAGTGGTTAGCACGTCGGACTTCCACCTGGAAGGTCGCGCGTTCGATACCCACTGAAGACCACCATGTATACTTGGGGATATGTGCATGTAAAATCCGTAGACCCCACTACCTCTCCCCGTGCGTAAGCAATCCTAAGGCCTCGGCTAACAGGTAGGGGTCTGGTAGAGAAAAGAAATCATCGAATATCTAGTATCCGAACGATTTTTTGAAGTATCCGAACGATTTTTTAACTATCCGGTACCCGAACGATTTTTTTAACTATCCGGTATCCGAACGATTTTTTTAACTATCCGGCATGTAATATACTGTTACAAAAACAACTTGCAACTGTATGTAATATAGTACTGTACGCAAACTGTATGTTATCTAGAATGTCAAAAAGGGTTTTTTTAATTAAATTAATTAGCAGTTTTTGAAAATACATGTAACTTAAAAACTTGCTGTGCGTTTGGAAACGTTGGGGTATGAAAAATATGTATAGAATTTACAGGTTTCAGACACTAAAGCCGAATATCCGGTACGGATCAGACACCCGAGAGACACCAGATATCGAATCCCAAAGCAAAATCCTGGGTGCGCCACTGCATAGATAGATATATAGATAGTTAGATACAGTTCATCGTCCAAAGCAATCTGCCTGGCAGAGAGCAAAGAAGAATCTATTCATGTTCAATTGTTGTTGTATGAAATATGCCGATTTTCTTGTCGTTCTATTTCGTTTAGAATACTTGATATCTTCCGAACTGATGCTATATACCAGCTTATAAATTTTGTTGCTTTCAGCAAACAGTAGAGCAAACTTTCTGATTCTGATTCGCGCTCTAAATAAACGCGGCAAAACGATCTTTCCTGAAACTCGGATGGATTAGCTCTTTTCTGCCATGCGCAGAAGCGTTCTAAATATCAAAAGTTTGTGGTCGAACCGTAGGTATGCTACTGTGAAAATGTGATGTACGATAAATATCCACTATCACCGGTGATTGTCATCATCCACCAAGTCCTTTGGTGTATTTCCGAAATATTTTCGAAATATCATTATTTGTGACTTACACCGGTAACTCACCATTCACTGACGATGAATTTCGACAAAGAATATTTTTACTACAGAAGTTTTATCGCTGAGGCTTCGGTGATGTCCCTTTTAGGATTTTCCGATTGAAACGATTGACGAAAATTCTCTTTCTTAGTCGGTGGAGCAGAAAGGCATTGTGCCTTCCACTTTTTTTGCTAACTTGATAAAACCAGAAAAAAAAATTAATAATCTTTTATTTGTAATAAACTTCTTCTTTCGTATTTTCAACACTTTAAAGATTTAAACATTTTTTTAGGAATAATTCCGCATTTTTCGGATAAGTGGAAAACATTGTATTGTGCCAAACACGTCATATTTATTTAGGGTTTGTTATACTTCAACACAGTAACTATCGTAAGTTTAGTTAAAACTAAAAATTTAATCAAAACTGTTCTTAAATACGAGTTATTATTTAATAACTAAATTTTTGTGATCAGCTTATTCTGTCCTGAATAACTCCTCACACTTTAGCGGCTGGAGACCTAACATAATCTACTTTATCAATCACATAATTTCTACCCGGCAAAACAGCTCTCCAGCTTGTACAGCACTATTTCTGCGATTAAAGAATCTAATATTTTACTTTATGGGTTACAAAAAAATAAAACATTGCAAAATAAATACAGATACGAAAAATTTGTGGACACCTGCACAATAATAAAAACACCCTCAATCATGTTTTTACTATTCAGAAAAAGCATCCTTTCCTTCGTTGGGTAATTTTCAAATCAATTAGTTCATCGTATTCCACATTTAATTATTTTTCTGAAACGGGAACGTCTAACCTAAAACGTGTCTTCTAGACTTTTCGTTTCAAAACTTAGCAGAACGTTTCCTTGATTTTTGGCACACACCGGCGAATATACGAATAATTAAGAATCAGGGCCGGCGCTAGGCTGAGGCGGTGAGGCGCCCGCCTCGGGGCGCGTCGTTCTTAGGGGCGCATTGGCCATAAATATTGACTGTATCGTTTTAAGTAACAAACAATAGTTTTTATCTCACAAAAAAATAAATACTATTTTAACTTTTCTCCACCAGACCCCTACCTGTTAGCCGAAGCCTTAGGATTGCTTACGCACGGGGAGAGGTAGTGGGGTCTACAGATTTTACATGCACATATCCCCAAGTATACATGGTGGTCTTCAGTGGGTACCGAACGCGCGACCTTCCAGGTGGAAGTCCGACGTGCTAACCACTAGGCACCACGACAAATGAGGCATCAAAACTTCATCTAATTTCATTATATATTGCACGTTTAATTTTGATAAAAATCAAACACAGAACATCAGGAACATCTTGAAACGTTTCCGTCTCTTTCTATTCTTTGTTGGAAGGATATATTTTTTACTGGGTTACTTCATGTGTTGCACATTATCCTTTTCTTCTCCACAGCGAGAGGCGGATTCAATGTATTCAGAGGGGGCGCTTTATAAGTGTTTGCAGTTCCAGAAAGGGTCTTCTCTATTTTATGACGAGCAAAACGCAAACTATTGCTTTTTCTCTTTTTATTTTTCCTTATTCAGTTCATTGTGATCAGCGATTGTTTTCCTTCAGCTTTTTGAAAGTTAAAATATCTATAATTAAAATTTGTATCGATCATTTTCAATCTTTATTCTTTCATAATATATAGTAGGGACGGAAAAAAGTTTTTGCCTCAGGGCGCCTTTCGTGCTAGCGCCGGGCCCTGTTAAGAATCTTGATAAATCTTCATTTCAACCAAATCTCTTTTGCGTTTGTGAACGTACATCAGAGATGGTCCAAACATATAAGAACATATAATTTTCGGCCAAATATTCAGTGTTTGACTAAAATACTTGATACTAGTCGACCCGTACGGAATTCCGCACTAATTTGGGAGAGAGGACATTATGAAGAAGAACAGAAAAAAGTAAACGAGTGCTGGGACAAAAGATGGCATGTCATTGAGCACATCAGCACAAATAGCTGTTGCAATTTTTTACCCACTATCATTTAGATAATCACAATAATAAGGATAGTTAATTTTATTAGTAGTATACATAGCATTAAAACGCAATAACGTAACAGTTCCATTACTTAAAATATAGTTACTGTTGGTTGGTCAGGTTCTACACATTCGTAACATAAATGAATGTGTAGAGCCGAACGATGGAATAAGTTTAACACACAGACGCAGCTAAAACTGTCCAATTTTCTACACCATAAAAACAAAAGAGTTTTTTTTACTTCATAACAGATGGCACCAGTATACGCAACACGTATTTGGCGTCCATTAAAGGACCTGTTCTTAGATGATTTCTCTTCCTAGATGATTTTAAATGTCAAATTTAAGAGAAGTGGTACATTTTTAGACCGTGAGTCTATTTTTCGTCATTAGCCGACACGATAAGCTTTAAAATGAGGAGTAAATCATGGAATTTGATAAAAGAATAAGAAAAATATCGCGGAGCGACAAAAAACAGGCTAGATAAATAATATATATAGATATGACATTCACCTGAGAGTGCTGACATTCTGCAACTTCGGATTTTCTCAGTAACATACAATGTCTATGTACAGTAGGGTGGAGTGAAAAAAAAATTTTTTTGGAATTTTTATTCGGCAGGGTGTGGAAAAGGTGCCCTATAGGTTCAAATGAACGTGTGTAAAATTTTATTAAGTTTGGACTAAGTTAAGATGCGCCCCAGCCCGACCAAAGTTTGACGGAACAAATACATTAAACGAATTTCCGTTCTTGTCAAGAGTTATAATAAGAAAATTATATTATAATTTTTGCGTTATGTTCTAAATAACAAAATATTTCAATGTTCAGATTGTCTAAATATTTCCTTAGTTTTTCGTGTAAAAATTCGAAAAATAAATCAATTTTCCGCGTCAGAATCAGTCAGACGAAACGTCTCATGATAGTGCGTCAAACATGTAAAGGCGATAGTTAATGTAACGGAAACAGTCAAAAACATGCTTTCCCTTCAAGCAAAATAAAAACTCAAGGTCAAGGTAGCATATCTTTAGTTATGAATAGATGCACTTCATATGCTTTTAGTGATCATTGAGTTGTTAATTTTAAATTGTGATAGTTGCAGGTAAAAGAATTTTATGTATATTTTATTAATAAGTTTCCTCGCAGTTTATGCGAATAGAAAATTGTGTTTAAAGCAATTTTTTTATAAGAATTTTGCTTTTTTCATCGTAATATAAGATGTAACTCCTATAATGGTAATGGTCGACACCATGCCTGCTTTCGAGAAAACTTGTTATCGGTATTTTAGGTAATTATTGTTAGCTGTCGGATGTGATAAAACAAATATTAATACTGGCACAAAGGTGGGGTTATTCGTTTGTTGGAGATAGAACTTGGTCGGCCATTACAATGATTAATATGTTTACTGCATCTCAATGAACTGCCGCTATGACATCTTTTGCAGAAAATTGACGGTAGAACGTCCAGCCGAAAAGCCCTGACAGGCGAAATAGGAAAAACACTTCATAAATGTGAAGAACATGCCGTGGTACCATTTTCAAAAATTGCTGTCGAGTATTTTCCGCACTTAAGTGTTAATACGGAGCTCATGACATAACAAATGTACCTCAGGGATATTTGTAACGTTTTTTTTTCAGAAGGCAACTATTCTGATGATTTGGAAAATTGCAAACCTAGACCAATAATACATTCCAGATGGCTAACAACTGCAAGTAGAATCCTTCGATTGTATGTTGCAACGAAAAATCCTTCCAAAAACCTCGGGACACTAGCAACATATATGAGGGTATATGCTCCAGTCTGGTTTCTAATTAAAGAGAACCCACATTGTAATGAAGGGGGCCGTAATGTTTGGAAACTTATATCCTATTCCAGGTACTTGGATCCCATTTTAAAAGAAATAATTGACCCTGTTCTAAGAAGAAATAGTTTTTATGCTCATCCCGAAAATCTGCTTTCTATGCTCAAGGATTACATGATACATATTAAGAAACAAGTAATGAAACTAATACTGTTAGCAAGAGAGCAGAAAACTTCAACTCTTAGAAGTTTCAAGCTTCCTCCTCTAAACCTAGACTCAGCAGAATACACATACATGAGAAGTTGGCATGATGAAGTAATATGTGAACCACCTGTGATTAAAAACCTCTCCAACAGAAGACATTCAGAATTGGATAGTATTCGTAATTTAATTGCGATTAACCCCTTAACGGTCGGGTAATTTTCAGGAAAACGGTCATAAAAGTGCCTATTTTTTTATCCCTGAAAATTATATAAAAATATGTGTATGAACAATATAAGGTAAATGACCCAGTAGTGAACACAGTTAAGAAAATGTTCGCACTCTTTTACGTAGCAAAAGTTTTTCAAGGGACTTACATCAATATTTGCATTTTTAGCTTAATCGCCAACTATTTGTCTAAAAATTAATTACCTATAAAATTTCGTTTGATGAAAAATTAGGATTTTTACGTCAAATTTACTAAACGCCTAATTTGTATCTATAGTGGACATTTATAAGACACGTATTTGCATTAGTAGTGGACAGAAATTAATATCATTTATTTTATGCTGTAAACTTGGAGAAATAATTTTAAAAATGACTAAAGGACCATTCATAAATGGTGTCACGCTTTTTTCCCATATATTTTCCCCAAATCCCTAACCTTCTTATGGATCGGCTTTAGTAAAGAGCAGCAAATGTGACCGTTGTGGAGGCAGCAATTAAATGTTATGATCCATGTACTTGCATAGATGCTCCACGCCAACTTTAGTTCTTTTAACCAGCACTAGGAATCGTTCGCTATAGGTTCTGATAATTTCATTCAAGTTTAATGTTGCCTTCGCTTATTTTAGAAGGTTAAAGATCTAAGTGTCCACTACTAGAGCAGTGTCCACTACCGGTCGGCCATCGGCTCTCTACCTAAGGCTATGGCTAAAAGGTGCAAAGGTGTCCGATGGAGAAAAGTGTCCACTACCGGGTCATTTACCTTATATATTCATTTTTAATTTTTGATTTGTTTTTATTTTGAAATTTTAAACACTATAGTCCGAACATGTCACGGGAGCGAGAAATAGAAGGTGAAACCTCAGCCCGTCACTTTCACGGGAACGAGAGCGAAGAGGTTAAAAGAGTTTCTTCTATACTTTGAGTGAAATAATAAATAATTTGTGTTGTTTTCATGGCAATTCTATTTGACTTCGTTTAGCACAAAAAATATTTCGCTTTAGTTGAAGCAGCATATTGCCATCATTTAACGCAATGATAAATATTTCAAGTGGCTTGGGGGCGCATCTTAATATTAAAATTCCGCACTGAAATTTTGCATGCCTTCATTTGAACCACAAAGGCACCTTTTCTGCCCCCTGCCGATTTAAAATTCCCAAAAAAAATTTTCCCCAATAGCGTTCACTCCACCCTACTGTACAGGTAACTTTCAAAAATTTACACTACTTCGGTCCACTACTTCTGCCTGTTCCGAGGATTGCAATAACTAGACTAGCACACAATGCCGGGCGCATCCACTCAGAACTACATTCCTATCCATCTGCCTGCTTGCTCTGCTTACTCGCCGGGCGGCGCTGCAGTCGATGTTGAAGCATTTGCTCCTAAATATATATAGTCGAACCTTAGTATAGTGGACTCCTGGTTATAGTGAACTTTTTCAACGGTCCCAACAGAACATCTATTGAACTAATGTTATTTTGAACGCATATAGTGAACTCCACAGACCACTTACACAGACTTTTCTCTTTCAAGGTAACTTATACATGTATCTTAAAATCTCAAAAGAGAGAATTCTTGATTCTAACGTCAAATTCTACACTTTCCCTTTTTCAAATGGAAAAGAAGAAGTCATGTTGAGTTGAAGAGAGTACGTAGATGGAGATCTTTTAATTTGCTAACACACCCTCGCGTTCAAATGAATCTGCAGGGAAGAAAAGAATAGCCATGACCAGAGTCCGACAAAAATGCAAAAATCTTAGGAGCCAGCTATAATATTTTCATTTGCGAACTAGTCGCCACCTGAAAAACTTGTCGCCAAGGCATTTTTTAGCCCGGGATTTGTCGGAACCTGGCCATGAAAAAACATGCCGATGAAGAAGAAAGTGAAACTTAAGCTCAATTCAATTTCTGTAGTTAAAATGTCTGCAAATATGTATTGTGGATACTTTTCTAGGAGAACAAAAAGGTATGGAACTCCTCTTAATCATCTATTCGGAAAATGAACTTTATTTAAAATCTGAGTTAGTCAAAACTAACGTTGTTTCCATAGTAGCCCAGGCAAATTAGACCAAAAAAGGCCGTGTTTCCCTAAAAATCGTCTAAAGCTGGAATGTGTTTTAAGACCTTTTGGGGGTCCTAAATAAGAGTCCTGTGAGTTTGCGACGGATTCTGACTTCTGCTTAAGTTTTGGGAATCAAAAAACAGCTAAATTTTCGCACTTTTTTCGGTTTTTTACTTATAACTCTGAAACGGTGCATCCTACGGAACAGTTTACCGTTAGCTTTTTTAGAGCATTAAATTCTGCGTCAAATGGTTTTTAGTATGTAAAAATCGGCCCAGTAGTTTAGCCGTAATCGAATTTCAAAGTTGTGCCATGTTTTACCAACTTGGCTGAAAAGTTAATTCAGTCCTTTAAATGGTTACTTTGGGAACGTTTGATAAGGAGAAATCATATGAACAACAGAACAACATAAACTTTGTTCTATCTATTAAAAATAATTTAAACTAAAACAATAGTTTTGTTTAAATTATTGATTTAAACAAAATTGCTGAATTTCCTTCCCTTCCCCCCTTTAAATTTTATATTTTTTATTATTTTGATGGAGATTGATTATACAATGCTATTGAATTTTCAAACATAATTTTCTCTAACCTGTTCATTCCTAGACAATTTTATATTTGCTTTGGAAATCTCCCATTTAATGTACCTCTTAATTTTAATTATTGTGCTTTAGTAAAATATTTGGGGGGAGGGGAGAGAAGGAGGGATGACGGTGATATAATTTGCCCTCGTCATTACATTTTTTCCTGTATGTATATACAGGGAAATCCCGTTACGACGAACGGGAAAATATTTTGTTTTATCGGAATGTTCGTTACATATGCGTTCGCTATGTCATATGCGTTGTCCTAATGACTTTTAAACGGACTGAACAGTTATTTCGGATGGTCCGAATGGATTGAAGAGTCTATGGAAAAAATATGCTCTAACCAATTGTGCATTTTCCACCATTATGGGCCTGAAGACATGAGGAAGCAGGCCCTGTTGTTTCTCCATGCTTTCGGGTGTGACACCCTTTCTTAATTTTTCGCCCGGGGAAAACAAAATTGATCAAGAGATTCATGGAAGACCAAAACCGCTTTCATCAGGCCTCTATTTTTCTTGACCCGATCTCAACCCCTGACCAAGTTGCAAATGCAGGCGTTCGCGGTGGCAGCAGTAAGTCCCTCAATCAAGTGAGGTTTGACCTCTTCTAGGGGTCGCTTTCAAAAAAAAATTTCGACCTTGCGCCCTTGCCTCCTACAGCCTGCACTCCTACAGAGCTTATTTACAGGCTGCAGGTATGGACGAGTAATGTGCTAGAGCCACAGAGAAGGGGATAGAAAGTAAACTACCAATGGCCTTAACTTCCATCACAACTACTGATCCACAAGAACTTCTCAACTCCATATCGTACACACGTAAAAAAGGGTGCAAAGCAGCCTGTTCCTGTAGGAAGGCAGGGATAAAATGCACCACTATCTGCATAACCTGCCAAGGGCACGCATGCCTCTATTCCATCTCTGAAGACAAGGATGTTATACTGGATCGCACCCAGTGTGACGAGGAGATCTAAATGGTACTCGTCAAGCATAGGGTATCAAGAAGGGCCAGGTTCGCACATTAAGAAGTAGATAGGCTGGGCTGGCGGGGTTGTTGTACGCATAGCAGTCCAGAAGATCTATCTCGGCGCATAAAATGGGCCCACCGTGGACGATCGACGGCCACCAGCTCCACGTTTCGACAAACCTAAGGCTCCGGCTAAGACGTTGGGGTCTGGTGGAGAAAAGTGTGACGAGGAGATTGATATCACCGAAGAAGAGCAATAAATGAATCCTCATTCTCAAGATTCCGAGGATGAGGAGCTAGATGACGTGATAGGTGAAGAGCCACCGTTTTCTCTTAAACGGTGAAAGATATTGTCAACATGAGTATCTTGTACATATGTCACATACATACATATTCTTGAACACGTTTTATCTTGTACATATTCTTGTACATTCTTGTACATATTCACATGTTTCATGTGCACAACTGATACATCTTTCTGTACACAATTTATATCGTTACCGTTTACGTATACCTTTTATGTGAATGTATTTATGTACACATCTTTTGCAACTTTCAAAATAACATTATTCACTGTAATGCCTTCTTATTTTTTGAATCCACATATCATTTTAGAGTGTTCAGGTGCGGATCCTAGAATTTCTGAAACCGCAATACAATAAATATTTAATATTTTATTGAAAATGGGGATTAGACTTGAAATTACAAAGGGGAGCCGTAACCCCCCTTCTCCCACTCTTGGTTCAGCGCAGATGATTTTCAATGAATTAAACATCAAATTATTCATAATATAATCCATTCAAAGGGCTGAATTAACTTTATTATATCACGCCATCCCCCCTTCTCTCCCCCCTCCCCTCGTATGCTCTTTACTAAAGCTCGATAATAAAAATTAAAAGATACATTAAATGGGAGATTTACAAAGCAAATATAAAATTGTCTGGGAACGAACAGTTTAGAGAAAATTATGTTCCAAAATTCAATAACATTGTATAATCAGTCTCCATCAAAATAACAAAAATTATGAAATTTGAAGGGGGGAAGGAAATTCAGCAAAACTATTGTTTTAGTTTAAATTATTTCTACTAGATAGAACAAAGTTTAGGTTGTTCTGTTGTTCATATGATTTCTCCTTATCAAACGTTCCCAAAGTAACCATTTAAAGGGCTGAATTAACTTTTCAGCCAAGTTGGTAAAACATAGCCCAACTTTGAAATTCGATTGCGGCTAAACTACTCTGCCGATTTTTACATACTAAAAACCATTCGACGCAGAATTTAATGCTCTTAAAAAAGCTTATGGTAAACTTTTCTGTAGGATGCTCCGTTTCAGAGTTATAAGTATAAAATCGAAAAAAGTGCGAAAATTTAGCGGTTTTTTGACTCCCAAAACTTAAGCAAAAGTCAGAATCCGTCGCAAACTCACAGGACTCTTATTTGGGACCCCCAAAATGTATTAAAACACATTCCAGCTGTAGACGATTTTTCGGGAAGCATATGTCTAATTTGCCTGATCTATAGGCCGTAAAACTGAAAGAAAGTAAATACCACTTAAAACTCGACTGATTTAATATTTAATTAACTTTTATTTAGGTAATCATTGGTGTTTAAGTAAATTGTTTATTATTGCAACACAAGTTTATGATGGAACCGCAATCAAATTCTAAGAAATCGCGATTTTGATTATACCTCCGGTTATACTGAACTGTTTTTTGGGTTCGTTGGTTGTTCACTATAACGGAGCTCGACTGTATATATATATATATATATATCATTGAAATAATTGCTTTGTTGGAAGAAGGTTGTCAGATATTATATAAATTTATCATATCCATCTGATGCTTTTATTTTCGTTTATTTAGTTGTTACCTTTTTCCGTACTTTCATTCGTTCTTTTACTGGTGCAATGAAATTTAATATTCTTCACAACGAGAGTGTATTAAAATTTCATAGTATATAAAAATTAATAGATTATCTGGTGTAAATAAAAGTACATTTCATTATGTTTTGTTTGAGACACGTTTTTACAAGATACTTTGATCAAGTACTTGAAAATGTAAGCATCTTAAAGGGGGAAAAATGTGTTTTTTTTCTTACTAAACACATTATTTCCAGGGGGGGGGGAGCTAACAGAGTAGCAATAGGATAAGTTTTGAGCAAAATGGGGGAAAATTTAGCACTTTTTTGGGTGAAATTTATCTTCAGTAATCCGGCACTCCTATGCATAAATGCATTTTTTCTTTAATATGTCTTGCTTATTTTTCAACAAAAGAAATATGTAACCGCCGTAAAGAATATCTCACTGAATCATTTTGAAATGTCGTTATAAAAATATAATAAATATCGTTAAAAAGACATCGGAGGAACGAAATGTTCAAAACGTACAAGTGCCTTGGGATGCAGAAACAATAAAGTATCTTTCGTTTTCACGTGTAAACCCATTGTTAGATATGAGCTAAAAATAGCCATCCAGATATTAAATATTCCAGAAACAGCCGTACGCTTTGTTGAAAAGAGTAAGATTTACGTAATTGGAAAAAGGTAAGCAGAAAAGAAAAGAACGTGCGCTGAAATTTATTTCGAAACTTACATTCTTTCTTAAGTTTTCTGTGGAGGTGAAAACTATTACTGAAACCTATTTTTGGCAAAGCATTTTCAAACTGCAAGGTCCATTTGAATTGAACTTTTGAAAGCGTACTTGGAGGAGCTTAGAAACTATAAAAAGAGGGAAAATGTAGAAGCACTTAACAATTAATAGTTACGCTGATAGAAAGATGTAAACTTTGTTCTTTTAATATCTCAATGAATTTTATTAAAATGGCGATTTTTAATTTGGACTTGAAAAAGTCGAAAAAATGTTTGTAACTGGAAAACGTAAAATGGCAAAATAGTATGAAAATCATCATGGAATCCAGTACGAGTGCCCTGATTCGTGACCAGCGATAACATATTTGTCTCAAACTAAAAAAAAACATGTGTTGCACTTCAGGTGTTGCCGTGGCTACTTCGAGAAATGATGAGGTGATGTCGCTGTTGTGAAACAATACCTAAATGGCAAAGTTGTTTTACTGTTCCCCTATGCACAATATAAAATGTGTGTATAATACACAAATGTGGACAAGTGACTAAAAATATCTAATTAGAATTTAAAAAAAAACAGTATTTTGAAATCACTGTTTGAGTAAGAACAGCAGTTCCAAAAAATCTTCTTTACATCTACAATATTCCACAAAAAAAAGAAATGCATTAGAATGAGGACAACAGTTTTTAAATAACGTTAGTGATTCCTAAAAATCCCCATCAAAAAATTTCAGAGGAAAATAGGCTCACTTAGTTATGGTTGAACTTTATCTGTATTTATACGTTCTACCGTCATAACATCTTTCCAATAAAGTTTATTTCAAGTAAATCCGTCTGTTATATCAGGATTTATACAGGATTGAAATTTCCCCGAAGGCGCTAATGTTTTTTCTTTCTTTATTTATTTTATATATATATATATATATATATTATTTTTTGAACTGTTCAAAAATGAACAAGAAAGTTTCAAATAAAAAAATATTTCACGTTGAGAGCTTCTTATAATATGCTTGTTCATAGGAACTTGGATCTTATGCCAGAGTTTATATACTTTGCTTCATTTTTGCCCGTAGGCGCTAATGTTAATATATCTTGAACCGTTCAAAAATTAAACGGAAATATGGCTGTCCTCGCCGAGATCTTTCAAATGAAAATGAAATCTTTTGAATCGGACAATTCCCTCAAAAATTATTGGGGGAGGGGGGCAGACAGACCACCAGACACTTTTCTCCCCATCTCAAAACCTGACTTTCAATTTATTTATTTATTTATTTTTTTCAATCTTTATTTAATTCCTTTATTTTTGACTTTTCTTTATTTTTAACGATATATTTACGATACATTAAGCGGCCTTTTTTCAATCATTATTTATTTATTTATTTTTTAACTTTTACGGGAAAGTTGGCTAATAAAAATAGCATTTTGCTTGTGTGACGCTCTCGTGACATTAATTCCTGGAGGGACAACAACAATTCTAGGAATTTAGTGTTCAATACGATTCCATGAGAGATGCATCACATTTAATCAAACATAAAATGCACAATTTTCAATTGTCAATTCAATATGACTTTATTAAAATCTCCGTATCTCAAAACTTCCATGTCTCGGAAGTTTTCTTTTGTCCTGTGAATTGAAAAAAATATATTCTTGAGTGTAACTGGAGAGACATCTCAGCCATCTATCGTTGTCGAGTAGTCTGCTTGACCAGATAACAAACACTCCAGTAGTAAGGAGAAGTCAGCTAACAGCATCGAATCTCAAATGTTTCTCTTCGTTTACGCTTTATTTTGAGACCTAAAACACTCTTGCCCTGAAAATTGTACACAAAATAACTTTAAAGTGGACGAATTTGTTTTACAATTTAATGAGTAATAATATAAAGAAATAAATTATTTCATTCATGCCGTGAATTAAGTGGCAAATTTAGGATGGGATTAAGATACATTTTTACAGAAAAAAGACTTTTCACTTCTTTCTAGGAAAAACATTCTACCGAATCTTCTTTAATACTCTTAAACGGCTTGCCGGCAAGGTAGTGTAGTGTTTAAGGCACTGGCCTCGTACTCCCAAGTTCGCAGGATCAAACCTGGCCCAAGTCGATGGAATTTCAAGATGCAGAAAATCGTCAACGCCTATGTCGTATGATTATGCGGCATGTCAAGATCCCCTGTATGGGCTTGGCTTGGATACTCTCGGCTAAATTAAATTCCTAGTGCAGTTTCGCACCATTTAGATCTCAGATGCCGCCACTAGGGGGAAACTGAGCGTCAAAATTCTCAAAGTGATAATGGCAGCCGACGATAGTGGTGGTACTTGAAAGAATAGATACCGATTTCCGGGGAATGCACTAAGTTTTCAAAGATTAGTGGCCATACGCAAACCCATTAAAAAGAAGAAAAACTCTTAAACGGTGAGGCGTAGTTATTTTGGTTTATAATCTTCTGTGTACGATCGCACAAATGAGCTTTTAAAAAGTTGAAGCAAAGAGCTCTAAATATATAAAAATTCAAATAGTTAAAGCAAATCTGAACGCCTGTTTATTTAAATAAAAAAGCACCAGCAATTTAACTTGTTTTAAGGAATGATATGAATATTATACAAATATGGACCAAACCACGATAAAATATTTTATTGAAAAAGTTATTTCTTTGTTTTTTTCACTTAAGTACATTATTTAAGCCGTGAATGAAGTATTGTTTTTCCGAGTTCAGTTTTTTAAATAAATGCATAAGGAAGTTATAAACATTCCCGCATGACAATTAAATCAATGAGTAATAATATCAAAGAGTGCGGAAAAGTGTTGGAAATATGTTGTTTAAGTGATATGAACATATAGAAATTTTGATATTTTCATTTTATGCCAATGTTTCCCTTTATGACAAATTGTTGTAAAGAGGTTTTTTTTATTTTTTACTATAAAATATTGATATTCTACTCTACTTCATTGTAGCGAAAAATTACACCCGAATTTAAAAAAAATCATTTCGAAAAAATTAAAATTAACATCGCGTTACAAAGGGACAGTCGGAGGGGACACCTCAAATTTTGTAACTGAAATCAGACATTATTTATGGAATTCATTATTAAAGATTGAAATTTAAAACAATGAATTTTTGCTTCCAATTATCCAACTGAGCTTAAGGTCAGCAAACTCACCGCCCTCTTCTACAGGATCACATTTATTGGAATGTAACAGTGCATAATATACAAAAGGAAATAGGTGGAAAAGGAATAAATTATAAGAAATAAACAGCAGTTCCTTAAAATCTATTTTAAAGTCGCCATTTTTCAATTTTTCTCAAATTTTGAAATTTACATTTTCCGAAAAATCCTGACATAAAGGGAAAAGATAAAGATCATTTACGAAATCAGCACTAGTAAATGCATGGAAACAACAAAAATTCACATAAAATTAAGTACAAAATTTGAAAAGACACGTGTTTGAGCTTACAAGGAACCTCTTTTTCAATGCAAAAAAAGTGAGCTTCTAGATGAAAAGTAGACAACTGAAGCTAAATGATGTAATAACCTGAAGCTAATTTGATTTTGATTTTCACTTTGTAGCACAAAGGCTTACTTTTCATTTCAAATGCATAGGAATCAATTATCAAAAGTTAAAAAAAAAGAACTCATCCCGATTTTTAATAATTAATTTAATGTAACATTTATTACACTGCATTCATTCACTGGCATTGAATCAAAATGTAAAATTAAACTTTCCTTTGCCTTTTACATCGAATATCCTTAGTTTCCTGATTATTTTTTTTCCTCCATCATAATTTTTATTTTTGTTCCCAAGATTTCAAAAAAAAAACCTGAGTTATACAGCAAAAAAAAAGTAATAGCAGTGCTACACAACAAAAATACAATGTAACGCAAAGTATGCAGACGTAAAAGTAAAAACATACGCTCAAAAAATATGTATGACGATAAAACCCAGACATAAGAATTGCAAACTAAAAAAGCTAGGAACTTTAACATAGTGTCTGTCTTTTTCAGCAACATATGAAGCATTAAGTATGAGAGTATTTTTAAGAGAAATAAATAACAACGGTTTCTTGAAATATATTTTTTTTTTCTATTTTAACAAAGCATTTTTAGTTTTAAAAAGTCAGCCAATGCATAAAATGTAAATGAAATATATAGAGAGTTTGAACAAATCGTAAGACTATGTAATTGCAGAAAATATTCTTATTCTGAAAATATACACCTAATTGCATTTTTGCTTGCAGAGCATTATTGCAAGTCATAAAACTCTCCGAACATTTTAAAATAGAAATAAATATTGGAAAGATATCAAGATTTTGCTCTCTTTAAAGAAACAATGTTTATTAATTTGGTAAGGCAGGAAATGCAGATAATTTTAAAATATATTTAACTAAAAGGGAATAAAATTTTATTAAAATAAATTTTAGTTGCTTTCGAAATATATTATATTATCACTAATTAACTTTTACCATGGTGTCATAAAATAAAATATAAGATATGTTAATTTTCTGTACAGTCTAAGGAAATAACAAAAGCAAGTGAAAATTCGCGAAAACCTCTTAGACGGAAACATATAGAATTTTTTAACAAAAAATAGTAGTGTGAAAAGTACCTTTAATGAATATCATTTGTATTTTGCAAGAATAAATATGCAGCCGTCTGAGTTACGAATTTTAAAGCCATATAATCTTGGAAAATGTACAAATGCAATTGTTGTCTGAAATTGCAGTAAATTATGCATATTTGGAAGCAGAAAATGACCATTTCAAACATACAGCCTTCCCTCCCCCCCCCCCCTTTTTTTTCTTGACACGAAATAAAAATTCTGTAAAGAACTTCTAGCATTTTGAAAACTTAATCATCTTTGAAACTTTAACATAGGACATTATGTCACTTCTGCAACGCTAAGGAAAACTTGGCATACACCATCTTTTTACCATTTAACCAACCAAGAATATATCTTGATATCTTGATGAAAAGAAAGTTGATTTGTGCCTTTGCAAAAATATTAACACTGTCTTCTGATGTCACCAGTACCAGTCAAAATTAAATTACTGATTAAAATTCAGTGGTGCCTCCCTCCTCCGCTTCAGAGCGATGGTTCAACCTCCCTAAAAAACCTCCCCCCCCCCCCCAAATTGGCCAAACAGACGACCAAGACCCCTCCTCAAAGCCCCTGAAGACTAACAGCCTCCCAAAAAAATTTCAATGGCTTAATCTGCGCAATGATCCCTGAAAAATCAATGGTGTATTTTCATTGTATAATAAATCCATCGACGTAGGCGATAGTTTATTCAGCTGGTTGAAATTAATCGTCTCTGTTTTTAGAAAAGTAAGAAACTTAACTGCAATTAGCCGTTATCTTGTTCACAAAAGCTGACGCTTGGAACGTTATGTTCCACTAACCAATGAAAAAAATGATTAAACAAATGAAGTTTTTGCTGTTTATTAACTTATTTGAAATAAATCAAAACTTATTTTTTGAAGTTCTGTACCAATAATAGTGCTTACTTTTTGATTATGGTAGTAATAAACTAATTTGATGTATTAAGATTGTTTCCCCAGCTTATTAGGAGCGAAGCTCTCAAATCAGTGTTCCATTTAATGAGGTTATGAATCGTATTGAATCATTATTCCGTGCAGTGTCCATGATTAGTCAATAAATTAAGGCTCTAGCGTAGTATTATGGCCCGATATTCTAATTCAGTTTCTCAGTCTAAATTATATGAGGCATTGGAATGACGTAATCAACAGTAATCATGTTCACGACCTTACAAATGTCCAAAACGTCAGAACTCCACTCGGCTTTTCAAGTGCCATTGTTAGTGGCAATGATGTTGATTTCGTGGCAAGGACTGATAACACCAATGCATTGCAATAGTTCGTATATTTTTCCAGTGTGTGGTATCTGTTGTAATTGGAATTGTCACTGGGATCTTAAATTCTGAAATGGTACAAAATTATTATTTCTGGAGCGAAAATTCTAAATATCAATGAAAATGAACCGAGAATTATTTGGCATACACATTGACAATCCTTGTTTTTTATATTCAAATGTTTTGCTTTAAATTTCACAACTCAGTTAAAATTTTATTTTAGTAGGAGTAACTGGCGACGTTTGAAAGTGGGGAAGGTTTGATCCTCTTTATTTTTCATATTTGAACCTATAATACCTAATGAGAACTATTTGGTATCATGACGCTAAGCAAAATCGCACGTTTTTCCTGTCTTCGGCATTTCTTAATAGAATAAAGGAGAAATCACACGTTACAGTATTTTTACCCAAAAAAGTAATTTTTACGTCTGAAGCTTTTCTGTGCTATCTGTTATTAACGTACATAAAAATAAGTCGAACTGATTGTGTACTCAGATTAATGCTTTCATTTTGTTTCTTATTTTAATTTAATCTTTTAACCTTTTCCAAAAATACCTATTAAGGAAGGCTTGACCTACATCAACTCTGGAAGGTTTGATAGGGATCAAAGCTCCCCATATAGTTTAGTACGATATTGCATTTCTAAGTGTACAAAATTTAATTAGTTGTAAATGTTATTTAAACACAAATCAAAGATAGTTGGTCCTTAATTTATGATTAAAGTAGTCACTGAAGGATTGATTTATATTCTTATACATATACAATGACTAAGACTTTGAAAGAGAAACGTTCACTTTTCAAATGACGACGATGGCGATTTCGAAGACTCACGAACTAGCACCGAAAATGATGATGTTGTTTTAGTAAAATTTTGCAACCAAACCCAGTTTTTAAGCACTATATTGTTTGTAGTATTAAGTGAACATCACTTTACTATAATTTCCTCAGATGTTCTCATCCGTATAGCTTCAACTGTATTTAACCTGAAAAACGTTGTTGTAATAGCAACCAAATGATATGTCTTGACCCTCTATCACTCAACAAAATAACTTTGATTTTTTTTTGGATTCGATGTAATAGCAAAAAAATAAAATACACGTATTTAAGGATTTTTAATTGAAAAAAAAATAATTGATTTTAGTTGTTTATTTTTATAACACTCTATCACTGATAAACTCGGATTTATTTGGTTTCTTGTGTTCGAGATAGTAACAAAAAAATAAAACACATGTATTTGAGAAATTTTCTAAATTATTTTCGAAGAAAGTTCCAAAACAGCGATCGAACGGTATGTTGTCTACAGTCTACCCTAGGATACAGAGGAATAAGCTTCCTTCAAAAAAGGTCGTTGTGGATAAAAAAAAAAAAAGACTTCTTGCAAAATAAAATTTGTGACGTTTTTAACTGCATAAGAGTCTTTTATTAGTTCAGACCAAATTCATTAACAGTGTTGAAAAAGGTTTATTTATTAAGAAAATGATTTGTAATTAATTAGGAATTTAATTATGGTCTGTTTCTTTGAATAACATTTTTTAGCCATTGACAGTTGTGTAGTTTTAATAACTTAATGGTTCAAACTTTCAAAACAAGTGGGGAGGTTTGATCCAATATTAATACTCCTGAAAAATCCCTTATGAAAAGGATAGTTTATAATTCACGTAAAAAAAGATAGTGTAAATAGAGGACAACTGTTTTGCCTTTTGAAAAGGCAAAGGAGTTGACCTGAAGCTCACGGGGGAATTTTCGGTAGATCACGGTCGCGCTCAGGTCAATAAACGTTTTTTAGCCTACTTTCTCGTAAAAGTAAAAAAAAAATAATAAAGTATGTAAGAAGGTTTAATATATCGTTAAAAGTAAAGAAAAGTAAAAAATGAGCAAAGTAACTAAATAAGATTGAAAAATAAAATATTTGAAAGTAGGGTTTTAAGATGGGGGAAATGTGTGTCTGTCGGTCCCTCTCCACCCCCAATAACTTTTAAGGGAATTGTCCGAGTAGAATTTTTTTTTAATTCGAAACATCTTGAAAAGGACATCTCATTTCCATATTTTACTTTTTGATTTGAACGGTTCAAAAAATCTTCAACATTTGCGTCTGTGGGCAAAAATGAAGCAAATTATGTAAACTTTGGGCACAAGAGCCAAGTTCCTATGAGCAAGCTTATTGGAGGAATCTCTCGGCGCGAAATATTGATTTGAACAATTTTTGTCCATTTTTGAACAGTTCAAAAAATAATATAGCACCTACGGGGAAATTTCATCCCATATAAATCCTGATTTAACCGACGGATTTGCTCGGAACAAATTATCGTAAAGATGTTAGGCCATATAACATGTACAGATACGAAATTCTACCGAAACTCAACGAGCCTATTTTCCTCCGAAATTTTTTGATCGGGATTTTTAAGCATATTTCTGAACGAATTAGTGAAAGAATGAATGAATGAATAAATGTGTGAATAAATGAAAAAAATAAATAAATGAATGAATGCACGAAGGATTGACTGAATGTATATGTATTAACCGTTGGAAAATGTATATTTGAAGTGATTAAGAAGTAAAGCTAAACGAGAGACAGAGATAGCTAGATTTTAAATTTGAATTTTGCGTATACGGGAAAGTAGGCTCGTATAGTTCTAAACGGAACTTCTTGTTATTACTTTATTTTCCATGCGTGTATGTGTATGCGTCTATGTTATGAAATTTTGCAGCATAATCATACGACATGGGTGCAGACGGTTTTCTGCATCTTAAAACTCCATCGACTTGGGCCAGATTTGATCCTGCGAAGTTAGGCGTACGAGGCCTGCGCCTTACCGCTACGCCACCCTGTTCGCCGAAATTTTGGGTGTAACATTTTTAACATTGATATTTTTACGATACTTAAAGATGATTTGATAGTTTGAACTCACAAATTTACGAAGCACTGCAAATTGACGCAATGAATTTGATATAAGTTTTAGAATAACTGATTAAAAATGTACGAAGTAATTAAATTATAGCTATAGTTGGTTAATTACTTCATAGATTGAGCATTAAAATTAATATATCTTTATTCCTTTTGTTCCTTGAATTTGCTATGAAATAAATAGGTAGCTAGGTTTTCAATATGAAAAATGTGTTAGATTTTCGGAATAACTATTTCAGCGAGCGAAAAAAAAAAAAAAAACGAACTTACCAAAGAATAGAAAGCGTAGAAATTGTGATGTGCATTACACCGATTTTATTTCCTCAATTTTTACATTTATTTTCCTACCAGTGAAATTTATGATTGGCATATAATATATATGCGTATAAAAAATGGAAAGACGTAATTAAGAGCAAGAATCTGAGATAATGTCACACCTGTGATTCATGCGATCTCGGATTTTTCTCAAAAAATTATCAGCTGATACTTGTCTTATGAAAAGACCAAATCCACCATTATTTGTTCTAAAGTTGAGTTGTTCAGCTTTTATGGACCCCCAAAGGTCAATATGTGCGGGCAAAAACTGAGCGAATTTTGAAGACATGGAATTCGTTATGAGCCACAACTCTTTGCGCAAACAACCTGCCTTCAAATTCTTTAGAGATATGGAACATAAAAGGTCAAACTTTATATAATGGATGATACGATTGTGGCAAGTCGTTGCCGCAAGGTCACTGAAGATCATAAAAATTGGTGTTTTCGGCATTTTTTAGCATTTTTAAGGCCTGACAACGGCTTGCGCCTTCTAGTTGCCATGGCAAAAGTGGTGTCAGTTGAAAGGTAGGTATTAGCACTTTAAAAAAATGCAACTATCATTGAAGCAAGTTGAATACGCTTTTAATAAAATAGGGCTAAAATCTGGAAAATGTCGCATTTTACCAAAATTCAAACTGCCATAACGCCTTGCGGCATCAACATATTGAAATATTTTTTTTTTGCCATTATTTTACTCTATTACTGGTCTCTACAAAAAAGTAAAATCCGCTGAGGCATGTTGCGTTAAAAAAATTAAAACATTTTTTAACTTACTAAACTTTATTCACGAAAAAAAAAATGCATATAGTTTACTACATAGATATTTTAATATATTGTGACATATCTCTGTCACATTACACATATTTGGTATAATTATGGACATGAAATTGTCGACATTTACTTCAACTTGTATATTTTGGGACAACATTCAGTATTTTTACATTCCAGTTCTGGCAAAAGATGGATTTCTCTTCTAACATTTTCTCTCTCTGCACTTTCATTTTCTTCAATTGTAGCTTGTAACAGTTCATCTTCATTTTCATCATCTCTTTCTACACCAGAATTTTTAGCTCTAGCTTTCAATCTGCTAAAATAGCACATTATTTGCTCTTGTGTTAAATATTCTCCTGGGTTAAACTTTTCTCTCCCATCTACAGTAAGACATCTTATCACTTTTACAACATTATGTGCTGTCAATTTATTGCCTGTTTTATTTCCTTTATAAAAGCACTCTTGAACGAACTCTTTCTGATTTTGGTTTAGACGAGTGAACTTTCTTTTTGGCTTTAGTGCCCACCCATTTTGGGATACAAGTGCTGAATAAATTGCACTGCTATTAGATTCAATAACACCTTCTGAAAAGCTGGAATTTCGATATAAATATTTTTTTTTTTGTTACTGTCTGCATTCTTCTTGGCTATATGCAAGGACAATTCATCAGCAGTTTCAAATGTAGCAGTACAATTATTTTCAGGACAAAACATAAAATTTACAAACTTTCGGCTACGAGATTTAGATTTAAGAATCTGATTTGTGTGAAATTTTTTTGAGCCGAATGCAAAAATACTGAATGTTGTCCAAAAATATACAAGTTGTAGTAAATATCAACAAGTTCATATGGGAAATAAATACCATAATTATACCAAATATGTGTAATATGTCAGAGATATGTCACAATATATTAAAATATCTATGTAGAAAATTATATGCATTTTTTTTTCGTGAAGAAAGTTTAGTAAGTTAAAAAATGTTTTAATTTTTTAACGCAACATGCCTCAGTGGATTTACTTTTTTGTAGAGACCAACAATATAGTAAAAAAATTATTTCGATATGTCGATGCCGCAAGACGTTATGACAGTTTGAATTTTGGTAAAATGCGACATTTTCCAGATTTTGGCCCTATTTTATTAAAAGCGCATTCAACTTGCCTTAATTATAGTTACATTTTTTAAAAGTGCTAATACCTACCTTTCAACTGACACCACTTTTGCCATGGCAACTAGAAGGCGCAAGCCGTTGTCGAGCCTCAAAAATGCTAAAAAATGCCGAAAACACCAATTTTTATGACCTTCAGTGACCTTGCGGCAACGACTTGCCACAATCTTATCATCCATTATATAAAGTTTGACCCTTTTATGTTCCATATCTAAAAAGAATTTGGAGCAGGTTGTTTGCGCAAAGAGTTGTGGCTCTTAACGAATTCCATGTCTTAAACATTCGCTCAGTTTTTGCCCGCACACATTGACCTTTGGGACCTGAACAACTCAACGCTAGAACAAATAATGCTGGATTTGGTCTTCTCATAAGACAAGTATCAGCTGATAGTTTTTTGAGAAAAATCTGAGATGGCATGAATCACCCCATAATGTTAGGTGTGAGTTTCTCATATTCTGGCTCTTAATTAATTTTGCATAATAAATTCTTGTAAGTGTTTTGTCACGAATGAGCTTGAGATTCTAATGACTTCGACAGTTGTTACTATATCCGATTCAAGAAATTTCATGCTGTGGAAAAAAAAGTCTTTTCCACAATGGATTGCCATATCAATTAAAATCCAAATTTTTAGTATTTTAATTAATATTTATTTTTGCCTCTAAACGAAAAAAAAAATTAAATTTCTGCGGAAAAATGTTCAGTAGTTATAATGAAAGTAAAATCAGTAATTGGTGAAGGTAGTCTATTATAAGTTCCTGTAAAAGGTATCGAACAATATTAAAAACTACTTTTATTTCATTTATTTTATTTATTTATTTATTTGTTCATTTTTTCTTTATATATGTATTTTGTGCACGTTTAATTGGAAAACGTACACCAAAATATACTATCTAAACGAGAAAAATAAAAGCTTTACTGTGCATATTTTCACTTAGGATATAATTTTCATAAATCAAGCCATCGCGAAACTAGAATTTTATGCATGTATTTATTTATTTTTATTTTTGTTTATTAATTTTTCTTGGGCGGGATCCTTAAAGAATGTGTGCACCTCCAAATACAAGGACTGGTAGTAAAGATGGAGACCACAAGGGTTCTGGGGAGGGGTTGAGTCCAGTCTCTTTGTGCTGCGCCCCTGCAGATTTACAGGGGACGAGATACTTCAGTAAGTACCTTCTAAGGATCCACGTTTCGGACCTATGTCTACTGTTCCAAGTATACTAGTCGAAGGCAAAGCATTGCATTCGTTCGCAAAGTCATTTGCTTTATACAAAATTTATGACTAATGATTTTTTTTTTTTTTTGCTAACGCTAGCAATTGAGATTCATTTTTTTTTTTTCTTTTTCTTGAATTCGCTTTTACCAGTGTCAGTGATAATTAGAAGTTCTTCAAAAACGTGCGGTGCGGAGAATTAATTGCTCTCAAACATAAATATTGTTATTATTTTTCTTTTACTTGAACTCTTAGATGAATGTAGAATTTTTTCGTACGTATGTTTCATGAAGATCCTAAATAATGAGTATCTCATTTGTTCAGCATTATCATGCAAAATCATTAAAATTAATCGTTTTTCCTAAATGAGTTGCAGTATGGATTATATATATCTACCTATTATACATAGATAATGCATAAACCACAAAGCATACAATTCTAAAAATGAAAATATTTTGAGTTGTGTATGTGTAGCTAAATATCTACGCAGTTGAAGCGGAGATTAATTTACGAAGGCAGAAAATTTAGTGATTTGTCAAAAGAGTGACGTTTATGATAACTAATTATTACTTTTTTTACAAACAAACTTCAATTTTTATTTATTTCAGTTCTATACAAGAGATTAAATTGTATATTCGTCTGTTTTCTTTTAATAGACCAAATTTTACAAAATGGGTAGTTTAATGGCTAAAGTTATTTAAATTCAAACAAAAGCAATGTTAGTTTTAAATATTTAACTAAGGTTCATTAAAATATCTTTAAAAATCTGCGCAATATTTACTTCCATAAGATTCATTTATTGCGTACTATTATGATTAAGTTCTGTAACTAGAATCTTTTGATGAGTTTCTAAATGGTAACTATATTTTCTTTTAAAAACAGCTAATTAAAATATGACAATAGATATGATATACAGCTATATGAGGGAAATATTTAAACAGAACGTTAGCAGTGTAACGTTTAGCAGTAAAAGTGGCGTAGTGAAATATATTTCATAGGTTGTGTAACGGGGCGTGGTTCACTTTTCAAGGTGAGCGTTTTTATTTATCACACATCCATACATGCATACATACAAATATGTTATAATGTTATATGCATACATATAATTTTAGTGTTTCACTGGGGAAATGGCCTTCTATCCCCCCCCCCCCTTTAGCTACGCTACTGAGATAAACTAACGCATGATTTCAATTTCATACCTTTTTCTAATAAAACTTGTGCAATGTAGTAAGAGTGAATATTTTTGACGCCCTCAATTCATATTCTTCTGCGCCTTTCTCACTAATCAGGGTAGACTCTTCAAGGCGCTTGAAAAGTTAACCTTCACATGTCAATAACAGGGGGCGCAGTATAAAAGTATTCTCCAGTTAATTGTGAATTCATTAGTAAAGAAAAAATCTTTCTTTTATACTACTTTTCTCCTCCTACCCTGTTCAAGTGGGCATGGTGAGTTTTCAGCGAGTCGGATATCGAACCCCCGACTCTTGTACACTACTGGTGGTGAAGTGCTTACAAAATGAAGTGGGGCTTAACCCCTTCCCACTCGCTTCCGTGATATTTCCGGACCGGAGTGTTAAAAATTTCAAAATAAAAACAAATCAAAAATTAAAAATGATCATATATATTTTTCAAACACATATTTTTATATAATTTTCAGGGATAAAAAAAGTAGGCTCTTTTATGACCGTTTTCTTGAAAATTACCCGACCGTTAAGGGGCTAAGGGCGCTACGTACTCTGAATAGCCATAGAAAGCCTACGTTTTGGCATAATATTTCAAACATTAAAGACCAAGCGTCATTCATAAATGGGATACGCTTCAATACTTTATTTAAATCGTATCTAACAAAACTTATGCGATAAACAATTTTCAGTTCTTGGCGCTTTCAGCTTTTAAATGGGAGATGGCGCAATGTTCCCTAAATGCCGCTCTCTGTAAGATGTATCATCGATTAAGAAGACATCATCTATTTTAATCCCTCTCTGTGCATTAAATCTTCTTTGAAACATTTCACGGAAAGCATTTAACGATTCGTCTCCATTTGTCTGGTTTAATAAACTTTGAAAGTAAAACCGACCAAAAGTGCGGTCAACCAGCGCCATCTGTTGATGTCAGAATTTACTACATTCGTACAGAAAACATCTGAATGTTCTTGTACGGTGCCACGACCAACCCTATTACTCCTTCAACTGTAAACATACGTTCTCCCAACATTTAACACTAAAATTCGTTTCGAATTTTTTATCCATCGGAAAGAAACGGCAAAGGAAAACGATAAATCGGGACTTTTAAAAGAATGCTTCTGCAGAGCAAAGCGGAAACAATCTATTTCTTTGTGCTCTAAAGAAAGATTTACAAAGTAATAATATAAGTTAGAAATGGACTGAAATAAAGAAAGGAGTAGTAGAGAAAATGGACAACGTAGAGGAGCAATTCTCTTCAATCCATCAAGGGCCTGACACGATTCCAATAGCGGTTACTGTACTCGGAGATCGTTGTTGCCAGATGAGAAATCGATTCTGCTTCTACGATGTAATAAATACGTCCCTTTCTCGCCAGGGGGCGTCTTGCAAATTGCGTTATGATTGAAACGGAGGTTGAAGTTCTCCGGCCTGTTGATGAAGAAGGGGAACATTTAATACTAATGTTGAGCAATTGAGTATCGATTGTTGGCGGCGCTTTAGCTCTCGCTCTTCATCCATTGACACCGAAACTCGTTAATGTTCATTGTGATCATATAGAATGGGATTTCTCACAAAAATAACCAAAAAATGAATTTCTCCGGAATGTGGCGAGCCTTTGTATAACCACTGTTTAGAAAGTGCGATGAAAAGTTTCATTGTTCCATAGTAACGTAAATAAAATAATAAGTCACTGTGTGCACACGGCATCATTTCGGAACCCCCTCCCGAAATGATGCCGTGAAATTGTGACAAAGTGTGACAAGGGGAGGGAAGGGGGTTACAAGAAGTGTGACATCATGCATTATGCAACATAGCGTGATATGTGACAAGGGGGGGTGGGGGTGTCCGCTGAAGTGTGACATATTGTGACAAAGACGGGAGGGGGGTCAAATATAAAAGCGTGACGTCATTTATGAACAGCCCCGAAGTACTAGAAATATCAGCTCTGCTATATCTTTATGGTGTCCAGAAATTATTAACTGAAATGCTTTTAAATGGACGGCCCTTATGTTTACGTAATGCCCCAGAAAGATATATATGTCTGAAGAATGGGAAAATACGTATTAAAAATTGGAAAATCAAATTAAAAAAAAAAAAAAAAAAACAATATATATATATATATTACAATTTTTTGTATCGACAATTTGGTTGACAACGCGTTGGAACCTCAAATGCCTCGATGTGCTGCTTAATGACATTCAACTCGGAAGCCGTGTTGGGATTCGTCGAATACACTTTTTCCTTTTTACTGCACACACTGCGTAGCTTTGTAACACAGAAAAAAGTTACCCGAATTGAAGTTACGGTGCATCCACACCAAAAACGACGACAACGTTTTGCCTTCGGCGTAAGAGACTATTGCTATAGTTATCAAACTAGTAACGATGACTTATGTCGTCGATAGCACAATCAACAAATTACGATTGTCTCAGTGAAAGACTTTCATTGGCGCAACAAAAGAACGCCGCCAATCAGTGAAGATTATGGCGTGGATATTAAGTCATGTAAAACCAATGAAGGGCCCTGCAATGTTTCGTTGCGCTAGATGTAAATGCACCCAAACAATATTAAAAGCTAAGAAAACATGTCGGAGGTGCGATGTAGGCAAGTACTATCTTGTATTAAACACACGCAATCGAATCTAGCACAAATTTGAAAGACCGGATGAGATTATCAAATTTGATGAGGACATCAAATTTGATTGTTAGTTTATTTTTGTCGCGAAATTTGAACGGGTTATGCGTAAGGTAGCTTTCACACCAAATGCGACAAAGACAATAAATATTCCTGGCTTATCTCATCTGCGCAAGAGCAGAGCAGTTTTTGAAGGCCAATATACGTTCTGCGCTTGCGTAGATGAGAAAAAACAGAAATATTGTCTTTGTCGCCTTTGGTGTGAAAAGCACCTTAATGGTTTTCGATGTATTGCCCTCTTTATTGGGCAGCTTATTTCTTGTCAATTTGTAGATCAGGGCTTCACCTTTATGACTCTGTGCCTCTTTTGAACGCTGAAGTGAGATCACGCTTGTATTTATTCCAGTGCTTGCAAACAAATTCTACCTGGCGTAGTTTTTTATCTGTTTCAGAGTGACATAAAACTTAAGACAATGAGCAGGTTTTTACCATTTTTTACTGTCAAATCTTAAAAGTTAAAAGTATAAAACAAATTCAAATGGAACTATGTGCGTTACCTTCTTCGGGGAACAATTGAATCTTATGCCAAATTTCATTTAGAATTCTTCAATTGGGGTGGCTTTGTGTAGCGATCACACAAACAAACGCACAAACTAAAACACGTAGATATTTTACGTTGCATCTGATCTTGAAGTCTAAAGAAATAAAAAACTTCAGTTTAATTCTCAATGCAACACAACAATAATCCCAGGTCAGAAACTATGCAGAATCTTTCCCTCCAATTCCGTCTTCATTATCCGTTAGGAATTCGATATTCTCGTAGCAGGTTAATGATCATCAGTTGTGGTCAAGTGTTCAGTTAAGTTACTTCAGGTGAGAAATACGAGCCCGGAAAGACGTAGCATTTGTCCTATCAAATGCAATAAAGCTGCCGCACGTACGGCAAGCTCTGAGGAACATAATAGATGAATTTGGTTCTGTAAAATTACGGAGAATGTGTGGGATTAGTTGTGCATTCAAGCACGCGAATTTGAGTTTCTATTTGCGGCTGGGATTGCGACGTTTGCTTCGAAATAGTGAGGAATATTCTTTATTCTTGATAGAATTAAAATAAACAGATTTTGTGCACTTCTATCTCTGGGATGCTCTAGACTCTTAAGATTGATTTAATCATTGATTCTTGATGGAAATATAATCGCTTGATGCTTTATCAAATATAGGGTCAGTTGGGGAAATTGTAAACGCTTTTTCAATGTTTTAACTGTTGACCCTTCCCTGCCTCTTGAATGAATTCAGAGATTAAATTGTGAGCATTGTAGCCACTACTGTACTTCTTGTGAGTAAATGTGTACAAAAATTTTGACTTTATGACTATTTGTTAGCGAATGAACTCGTGTTTACAATTACCCCAGAGATTTGGGGTAATTGTAAACAGTGAGTTATTTTCGAATAAGGTTAATGCAAATGGAAAATTATTTCATACACAGTCTGCTTGAAGGCTTAAAGAGGTTCGGAACAATGGTTCTCAATTTGCGGCCGGCAGGCCGCATGTGGTCCGCTGAGTTATGTTATGAGTAGGCTAAGATCATTTAACGAGAAATATCTTGCAAAAAATCAAGTAATGCGACAAATTTATGTAAAATTTGTCCCACAGTGGATCAGTGGGTTTAGCTTGGATCCCACAGAACACTGAAAGTGAAGCTCAACTGGCCGTGGTCAACGCTTGGAAGGGTGACCACTTCCCGCGACTGATTACTCTGAGATCGAGTGCGCTAAAGGGAGCTGTACCAGTAAAATACATCGTCACTTCAAATAGTCCACCAATTTAGAAATAATTTCCTATGATTGACCAACCTAGGCGACGATCTCTCATCTGGGAGCTGGTTCAAAATCATTAGGCCCCTCTGAGCCAAGTGTACTTCATTCTAGCGGAGCTCAATAATAATCAATAGGAGCTTCCTTAATTCATGGTCGCCCTGCAAGGGGGACTTGGATTTCCAAGTGGCATTAGCAACAACAACAAGAGTTATGTAAAATAGACACAAAAGTTTACATCAAAATATAGAACTTATTGTCCCCCCAAAATATTGGAAAATAAATGTAAGTGTTTACAATTACCCCAGAGTACGAAATATATGGGGTAATTGTAAACACCTGACTTGCACATGAAAAATAACAGGGAGGATGAAATTCATGACTAAATGTTTTTAGCAGCATTCCGTTAGACAAATAAAAATGGTTGAAACCGCTTACATCGCTTTTGTGGATGAGCTGGAGAGGAAAATTTAAGATCACTAAATTTTGTTAAACAACTTTTTTTACCATGTCATTTTCAAACAATGGTAACGGTTCTACATCTGTTTCAAAACATACGAAACTTTTTCAACGTCTTCCCCATGCTGGCAGTTCACCACTCACCCGCAATTAAGTTTTCAAAATCACCACAAGTTTAGTTATGAAGCTTGTTTACAATTACCCCGTGTTTACAATTACCCCAACTGACCCTACCTTAATTATGACGAAATTCTGTACAAATTAGAAGAAAGAAGTATATATATATTCTTCACTGCAAAAATTTAGATATTCTTGATTGTCAGAACGCAAAATGGGGTTTGAATTTTCCTTGCTTCGCCGACCCCGTTCCCCTTTGTCTCAAAGCATATCTCCAATTTTAGTGCATTAACACACATGCAGCAAAACACTTGATGCGAAACACAAATCTATATTATGTGAAAAGGTCTAGTTTGCAAAAAAGAAAATTAAATAAATAAGCAAAAACAGTTGCTGTCCAAAGAAGGAAAAATCGTTGCAGTGGCTTTATAAAACAAAAGTTAATTAATGATTAGAACTAAAGGAAGACTTTGAAAATCGGGAAAAACACTTACAGTTCCCGTTCTGGTTAACGTAATTGTTTTTAAATAAATTAGAGAACGTTGTACATTCTTACAGCTATGATTAATGGATCTGCTATGGCACCCGTTAGATATCAATTCTTTTACCGCTGACTCTAAAGTTGTTTGTTCTGGCGAACTTGACCCTTTTTTAGCCTACTTTCCCTTAAAATAAAAAAATAATAATAATAAAGCATGAAAGAAGACTTAATGTATCGTGAAAATATCGTTAGAAATGAAGAAAAGTCAAAAATAAGTTAGCTAATTAAATAAAGAGTAAAAAATAAAAAATTTGAAAGTAGGGTTTTGAGATGGGGGAAAAAGTGTGTCGGTCTGTCTGCCCCCCCCCCCCCCCTAATAACTTTTGAACGAATTGTCCGATTCGAAAAATTTTTGTTGCGTTCGAAAGATCTCGGCGAGGACATCTCATTTCCATATTTTACTTTTTGCTTTGAACAATTTTGAGAAGTTCAAAAATTTTTAACATTAACGCCTTCGTTCAATTTTGAACAGTTCAAAAATTTTTAACTTTAGCGCCTATGGGCGAAAATGAAGCAAGTTATGTTAACTCTGGGTACAAGATCCAAGTTCCAATGAACAAGCATACTGAAAGAAGCTCTTTTCATTAAATATGAATTTGAACAATTTTTGTTCATTTTTGAACAATTCAAAAAAATAATTAACATAGCGCCTACGGGGAAATTTCAAGCCTATATAAATCCTGATCTAACGGAGCGATTCGCTTGGAACAAACTTTATCGGAAAGCTCTTATAAAGTAGAACATGTACAAACAGAAAGTTAATCCAGAACTAACGAACCTATTTTCCTATGAAATTTTTTGATCTGGATTTTCAAGAATATTTTTGAGTTAATGAATGATTAAATGAATAAATGAAAGAATGGATGAACAAATGAGAGAATAAATGATAAAAAAGCAATAAACGAGTGAATGAATGAGCTAATGAACGAAAAAATAAGTAAATTAGTGAATACATGAATGAGTGAATGAATGAATACATGAATGAGTGAATGAATGAATACATGAATGACTGAATAAATGAATTAATGAATGAATGAGTGAATGAATATGTATTAACCGTTGAAAAAGGTATATTTTAAGCAATTGAGAACTAAAGCTAAACAAGAAAGAGCGAGAGAGATAGCTAGATTATAAATTTGAAGGGGGTTTATACGGGAAAGTAGGCTTGTATAGTTCTAGCCGTAACTTCTTGTTCACATTTAAGGCTGTGAGAAGCAAAGGGATGTAAGTGACCAAAAAACGATTCCGAGAAAAACGCGTTCAAAGTTTGAATCTTATATGACCTTTAATCCTTTTTAGCCTACTTTCCCGTAAAAGTAAAAAAAAATAATAATAAAGCATGAAAGAAGGCTTAATGTATCGTGAAAATATCGTTAGAAATTAAAAAAAAGTCAAAAATAAGTTAAGTAATTAAATAAAGATTGAAAAATAAAAAATTTGAAAGTAGGGTTTTGAGATGGGGGAAAAAGTGTGTCTGTCGGTCTGTCGGTCTTAATAACTTTTGAACGAATTGTCCGATTCAAAAATTCTTTTTGCATTCGAAAGGTCTCGGAGAGGACATCTCACTTCCTTATTTTACTTTTTGATTTGAACAATTTTTCGTTCAATTTTGAACAGTTCAAAAAAATTTAACATTGCCGCCTATGGGCGAAAATGAAGCAAATTATGTAAACTCTGGGTACAAGATCCAAGTTCCCATGAACAAGCTGACTGGAAGAAGTTCTTCGCGTGAAATATTGATTTGAACAATTTTTGTTCATTTTTGAACAGTTCAAAAAAATTACAAAGCGCCTACGGGGAAATTTCAATCCTATATAAATCCTGATCTAACGGACCGATTTGCTTGGAACAAACTTTATCAGAAAGCTCTTATGACGTAGAACATGTACAGATAGAAAGTTCATTCAGAACTAACGAGCCTATTTTCCTATGAAATATTTTGATCGGGATTTTCAAGAATATTTTTGAATTAATGAATGATTAAATGAATAAGCAAAAGAATGAATGAATAAATGAGTGAATAAATACATGAATGACTGAACAAGTGACCGATTGAATGAATATGTATTAACCGTTGAAAAAGGTATATTTGTAGCAATTAAGAACTAAAGCTAAATGGGAAAGAGAGAGAGAGAGAGATAGCTAGATTATAAATTTGAAGCTGGTGTATACGGGAAAGTAGGCTCGTATAGTTCTAGACGGAACTTCTTGTTTCTTTTTTAAATCATGTTGCTGCGGAGCACCTGTAAAAGGTATCACTAACATCTCTTGTCACAATATAGAATAGCGCTTCCCCTATCAAATGCAAAGGTTATCCCCAAATTTTCAATTCAAGTGCATCATTTATGTTTTCGTTAGGATTACTTTTTTAGTATAGAGAGATAAAAAATTTAAACATTTAAGAAGAATCGGAGCAGTGGAGCACAACAAATTTTTTTGCTGAGGTTCCGCTTCAGTTTCGAGCAAAATCTCGTTGCTCCACTGCTCCGCCCATCTTTGCTCCACTCTCCACTGCTCCGCGCTCCTGCTCTACGCTCCGCATTAAGCCCCTGTGTACCACATAAGAGAAAAGGTTGACCGATTCAAATACAGTAGAGCGTCGATTATCATGGTAATGTGGACCGAAGGTACCTCGGATAAGAGAAAACTTGGATAACACGGAGTTTGTCCAAATCGAGAGGGAAATGTGGGTAAAAATGGGCGAAATGAATGAAAAGGTCGTCAAAGATGTGAAAAATGCATTTGATGAATTATGAAATGATGATTCTTCCCCACCTAAATCTGAAGATACTTTTTTAATTATCTCTCCTTTATCGTGTCTATTGATATCTTGTAATTTAGTCCAAAGGCACAACAGTGCGTGTGCTTTCAACTGGCTTTCAACACTCATCAAGTAACCACTACAGTACGGTACAAACGAAGATAAAAAAAACCATAAACGAACTGTTCATTAACGGAATGAAAAAGCAACTGGCATAAGTCATTGGTTGATTGACGTCAATCAGTGACGGCGCCATCGGCAAGGGTGCCTCGGTTAACCTGGAACTCGGTTGGTCGGGGCTCGAATACTGTGGCTCGTCTGTAAATTACAACAGTCAATATTCTAAATTCTACTTTACTAAATAATAAATACGAACAATCACTATTTTCTAATGTGCATCAGTATACTATTACAACGTGGCAACTTGTTTATTTTAGGATTAAGTTAAGAAACATTTTAACTTTAATATTTTCAAAAGCAAAGAGCTGAGACTTTTACGAAAGACTTTAAAATGTTATTATTGCCGAAAAAAGGACAATAAAAAGGGAAATACAAACGGTGGGAAAAAAAAATTCTCCCTACCGATCGTTTTCACAATATCGATGCTAAGACTAATCCTTCTAAAGAGGAAACGAAAAGTAAATATTATATCTACAAAGAGTTTTTAAAGACATCAAAAGAATAGTTCTTAAAGCCAATCTCAGTTCTATTGTTTCGCACTTAATAACAGCTTGAGATCCGAGTAACGATTTTTTTTTTCACTCTATTTTCTGTTTCATATGTTCTTTTTATTTTCTGGACCAGATGAAGGGCTTTCCGTGCTGGTATCGATACTTTGATAGGCTGTTAGGCGATATCTGTTCATCGATTTATCGAGAAGTATATGCTGAGGACTCTGAGGGGATTTTAAAGTGATTTGGAAAGGAAATTTTACGTTTTTGTATGATAGCCAGTCGAGGAATTTTGATTTTCTATTTTGTGTATAGGTAACATTATTAAACTAGGTAATAGATATTGAGGATTTTTTTTTTCAAACTTACTTTGATATAATCTGCAAAAACTGAAGGATCTTTTGCTAGAATAAAACATCACGTTGTATAATTGAATCGTTTATTTCGAAAAGGTAACAACTCTTAAAAGCAAAAACAATTTCAGGAGATAGAAGAAAGTGGCTTATGAAAATTTGAAAAACTTTATGGGTCTGATCTTTTACTATTTTATTTTAGTAGGTGATAGCAATGCAATATTAAATTAAAACGATTTTTGATTAATTATGCCATAGAAATTAATAAATTAATACTAAGAGTTCTTTCTTTTCCAAAACGGATATTTTACCTTTTCGAAATAAACGATTCAATTTTACTAGAGAAAAAAATTGTAATTTTAAAAAATCACCCATATAAAATCTAAGTTTTCTATTATAAAATTTTTTTTCTACGTAGTTGTTGCGTTTTGTGCCCAAAAAAAAGGGTTACCCGTAGTATTAAAACATCCCTCTTTTCGAACATCAATTTTTTTCTTTAACTGGTGTTCTTTAAAAAATAGTCGTCGCATATTGTCATAGTTGAAAATGATGGTACACAAGTTGATTTCGTAAGCAACCGCTAAATATTTGAGTTGTCTGTGCGTGAATTTTTTAAAACTACTTTTATTGTAACTAGTAATGTTTTATATGAGCTTCTAAACAAATTTTATACCAGTAATTACTTTTCAATTCTTGGTGTGACTCAGTGGATGGGGATATGGTTTGTTTAGCGTCACAGCTAGGCAATCAGAACTTATCTCAAATATTATAAACTGCTTTAAGAATGACTAGTAAAACTAATAGCAGAAAGCTTTAAACTTTTATTTTGCGTTTCTAAAAATGAATCTAAATACACTGTTTATAAACTGCAAAACAAAATTTAACAATAGTTGTTTCTGTAACTATATTAAAGGCGATGACAAAAACTCTTTTTCTCTTGCATGCAAAAAAATAACTCTCAAAACTGCCCTTAAACTTATAGAAAATTACCTAAATATTAATTTGATTTTTAAAGCAGAATGTCCATTTGCTCCATCCTTTTGGAAACCTTATAATTCTCGCTGTATAGAAACAGTTGCAAATAAACACAAACCTTCGCCGCCCTCCTTGCTTTAGCAGAGAACCCCTAACAATAGCTACTATAACTTTAAATTTTAAAAAAATGTATAATGTTTTTTGCTATTCATCTTATTCCTCTGTAAAAAATTGAATAAATGAATAAAAACATTATCACTCAAAAGTTTTTTTAAAGTTATAAAGTGATTTAGGGGGATGACTTTGAGGCAAAGTGAAATAGTTAAGATAAATTACATTTTTAATATGATCAAATTGGAAATTTATTTTGAAACAGTATGTTAAGAAACAGCTAATAATTTTACAATAGAACTTGCTTGAAATATTATTTTTAACTTTAGGCAGTAAATTTGTAAAATATAAAGTTTAAAATTACTGCTTTGCAAATTGTATGGGTCAAAGTGAAGAACTGAAATAGTTTCCTAATGAAATAGTTCTTTATGGGATAGTAAACCCTTTACATTCATATGTCGCCTTATGGTAGTCCTAACTACATGTAATGATTCGTATTTACAAGTACAGGGGATATAAATAATTTTTATCAAACATGAATAACTGAATGAATTAACGATAAAACGAGCGAATGAATAAAGGAATTAATGAATGTGAAAAAAACAAATGATTAATTAAATCAACGAATAAAAAATATACTTAATAAATGAGCAAATAAATTAATTACTAGATGTAAGGACAAGGTGAAATTAAATATGATTTCACTTTGTCGCTTATGCACATAACAAATTATACGAAACATTTTAAATCAAAACAAGCCCAAAATAAAATGAATTAACACTGCTCTGGACATTAGCAGTTTTAAATTAATATTTTAAATGTTAGTAATAGGAATTTTATCATTATATGATAGCAAAAAATATGTTTTGACCTAACACAAGATATAGCAACATGAGCATCAAATTTGAAAATGGCTTTGTATTTTCTTATAGCTTGATCTTTAGTGTTCAGTATATTTTTTTGACTTTAGGTCAACTACATGTTATGTAACCTAGTTAAAATGTTATTAAATAGGTGTTCCTGCAAACAGAGTAAATATTTTACCGTTTCACTTAGCCCTACATTCCCCTACTAATAAATATAACTCAAAAGGAGGCACCAAGATGCATGTAATATTCTCATACGTTTAAAATTAATCGTCTTTAAATTACAAAATATTACAATAATAACTAATGTAATATCAGTGACAAATAGCCTACAGCATTGTTTTATTGACCATTTGTTTCACCCTTTTGTGAAAACAAAAACCCAGAAAACTTTCCTTAAAATGATAAAATAACCATTATAACTTTAACAGTAAAAAGTTTGTAATTTTGTATTCCATTCTCTAGTGTAAAACATAAATATTCAAATTTATCATTAAAACTGCAAAATAATCTAGGAACAATTATTAAACCTTCATATAAAGAAATTTTATTATTATTAGAAATTTTGTGTATTAGTTGAAAGTAGACTTAACTCTTACTCAAAAATAGCTAAAATTAGATAACAGTTTGGCAATAACAAAAATAAAAAAGCCTGTAACTCTTGTTATTTTCTAATAACTCAAAAGAAAAAGGGAAAATGTACACTGAATTTTTTTTCAATAACAAATTAACCTGACGATAACTATTGTAGCTTTAAAAGCAGAAAGCTTAATAACTCTTGTTCCATTCTTTGATCAAGCCATTGTAAAATACTCGTAGCTATGTTTGAATTTAAAATAAATTCCTCTTCTGTGTGTGGCTTAATCTGCAGACGATTTATCGAGCAGTGCCCCACTGAATGAACATTAAATGCTACCATGGTAACTATGTCAAATATAGAGGAATAATGGGATATTATTGCGGCTTAATGAAATTATTCTTTGAAAGTAAGTATACGTGTATAGGATTAGGGCTCGATATTTATCTGTGTAATAAATAACATTTTCGCTTTCGCTTTTGGAAGACATTGCAAAATTGATGAACTTGGTAAGATGGAGTGCGGTTAAATTGAATTTAAAGGGACTCTAGATTTTTGAAAGTTCCTCATTTAGCTTCCCGTAATAAATTTATTATTTGATTATAACTTTTACAGAGGCATTTTAAATATTTGAGTTTTGCTGATAACTGACAAGTTATGGAAAGAGCATTTGTTGATTTATTCGCATTTAATCTTCTGGCATTTTCACAAGGCTCAGATAGGATTTAGTCAGTATGGTAGGAACATTTGCTATGAAAATTGAACAGTATCTCGAGCGACAAAAAATCCGCACTAGTGCCGTTCAGTTTTCAAAAAACTGACAATCTGACCTTTACACTTTCCATTAAGTAATATGAAAATTACTTAATTTGGAATCTTACAACCAATAACTTTTTTTTTAAATTGAAATTATGAACTGAGAAAATTTCCTTCCGTTACTAACTTTCAAATTTCGATTTAAAAGCCAATGAGAGCTAACCAAGCAAAAAGTATCTAGTTTCTTTCCTTCCAGAACATTATCTCTCTCTCGTTCAAGGACGATGGCGGTTCGGAAAAATTTGCGCAGAGACAACGGAGGGAGAAGGAGAAAAAAACGGAAAAAAAATGCAAAAAAAAAAAGGCAAAGTAGCCTTACGAAAAATAATGTGTGAAATAAATTAATCATTGTGTTTGTGTTTAATATTCAAGAAACAAAAAATGAAAAAGGGGAAAAGCCTGAAGATGAAATCAGATCATGATGTGGACAAGCGCATTGTAGCAGAAGTCTGAACCTTTTAAGCATTGCTGAAGGAAGTATCTGAAGGTATAGATGTCTACCATCAAAAAAATTGAAAGATGCTGATCATCTGAAAGAATCATTGTTCTACAGCAAATGATTGGCCAGAACAAATTGGATTATAATTAATCAATTCCCACGTGCTCGGTACAAAACCAGTATAGATGTGCTGCCTTTCGGGTGAGATTCAATCTTCCTTTCCAGATCAATCTTTTGGGGTAATCTGACGTCGATTCAGATGTTCCACTGATTAGATCAAATCATTTTCTATGAAATAATTGTCCGTGAAAGACTTGCTAAATAGAAATGTGTTTGCGCCATTTTTCTCAATCACTTCATAGGCTTGAATGTTTTTATTTAATGTCGTTTTAATGTGTAATTATTTAATCTGCAGTCAAATTGATCTTTCCATTCCAATTTATCAAAATTGTGTTATTTAAATTGATGGTGCACCAAAGATACAGTTTCATAACAATGCTTTTACATATATGCAAGATAAGTATTTAAATAAATACTTTTAATTTAATACTCATATGTCTTTATTTAAATAATACAGTATTTTCCATTCACATCATTTTCCATTTTAAAAGTGTCATTCATTTCATTATCTATTTTTAATTATTTTAACAGAAATAAATTTTAATATCTTTCAATGACACTCAAAAAAAGTAAAAGTTATCAGTTATTTATTATAAAATTCCAAGTTCAGTCATTTCACATAACTAAATGGCCGCCAGGGTGGCGTAGTGGTCAGGCACAGGCCTCGTACGCCCAAGTTCGCAGGATCAAACCTGGCCCAAGTCGGTGCAATTTCAAGATGCAAAGAATCGTCAGCGCCCATGTCGTATGATTATGCGACTTGTTAAAAATTCCTTGAGCATCCACTTGTCTTGGATACTCTTGGATAAATTAAATTTCTAGTGCAGTTTCGAATCACTTAGAGCTCCGGTGTCGCCATCTAGGGGGAAACTGAGCGTCAAAATTCTCAAAATGGTAATGGCATGCGCCGATAGTGGTGCTACTTGAAAGAATGGATGCCGATTTCCAGGGAATGCACTAGGTCTGCAAAAGTTAATGATCATACCCAGCCCTATTAGAAAGAAATATAACTTTGTGGAAAGTGTAAAGGTCTGATTGTCAGTTTTTAAAAGTTTTTTTTTTTTTTTCAATTGACAAGCTCATAAAAAACGTCCTTCCATTACCCACGGAATTCACCTTAAATAATAAAATAATTAAGATTTATGTACGTCAGTTTTAGTTTCTAATATTGTAATCATTTTAAAATAATTATTTAATTTTGTTAAAATCTTTTTTAAAACTTTCGTTATCTATCTGCTTTGTTTTCTGCTTGAAATTTTTTTTAATAGTGTTAAAATATCCTTTACTCTTTTGCGGGCACTTATTGAATCCTCCCACATTGCTCTATTTCAATTTACAATTGGCGCTTGAGTATTTATTTAAAATGGCACGTTGAATTGGAAATCAGTCAATAGAAAAGTAATAGTTACTTGAATAAATAGATGGTGCCATTATTTTGTAGCATTTTTCCGTTTCCCAGGAGGGGAGAGGGCGTTGAAAATCGTGTTAATAATTGTTTGTTGCAATTAAATAAATAGCTCGTCTGGCCTTTTTTAAAGCAGAAAGTTTGCTCTGACAGAAGGAGTCGGCAACCTTTTTTGGCTGTGGGTTAAATTCAACCAAAATTTGGTTTTAAAAAGATGTTTCGGTTGAGAGGTATTTTCAAAGAATCGTATGTCAAAGTACAGTAGAACCTCGGTTATCCGAAAATCGGCTTAACCGAAAAGGCAAATGGGTCATTTTTATTTCCATAACGGGCAAATGCTCCGGTTTTTTTTAATTCTTTTTTCACAAAAAGCAAATGACCCGTTTTTTCCATAAGTATCAAAAATATTGTCAGTTCATAATAAAATGTATAATACTGAATGAAATAAACGTAAAATATTAATATTTTGTGTAGAATTTATTGCAACAACTATGTTACATTCAAGTTCAGAACCATTTAATATGCTTAGCAATCCATTGTATTCTGCAGTAGGAAGAAGTTCTATGCGCAGAGGGGAACATGTTTTTTTATAAAAATGGTCTTTGCCTATAATTCTCGCTTATCCGAAAATTTCAATGGTACCTCGATTAACTGAAAACGTTACGGTCCCGGGCTTTTCGGATAACGGGGCTCTACTGTAATAAGATTAATTTTACTGAGAAAATCATTATAATAAACATAAAAAATGTAATTCAAATCATTATATAAACAAACAGAACTAATTGAACTTTATTTCCTCTTCGATGTCAACGGCTCTCCTGAAACTGATGATGGACTGAAGTCCATCTAGTCACGTCTGTCTTACAGTTAGTCGTCTTAAGGCGAATATAAATACAGTCAGACGTCGATGTAAGGTCACCCGTCAGGACTTCACGAAAATGACCTTCTAAGCAGGGGGACCTTATTACCAATTCATACACATTTGATATTCAATGTGCCGGGATTTTATAGAAGTGATCTTATATGCGGAGTGACCTCATATGCGGGTGACCTTATATGGAGGTCTGACTGTATTTGTATTTGGGGGGGGGGGGATTTGAGTGTTCCTGTTCGTACTTTAAATAAATTTCATGTGACTAAATATTTCATTTATAAGTTGAACTGCACATGGACAAATTGGCAAAAACAATTCCTTTCAGAGATAAAAACTTTCACACTCTCAGAAACGCATGCTCAAATCTCACGAAACTTTCGTCATATTTGACGAAATGGCTTCGTGAAAAATGCTCCGAGTAAACCTTTCGTCACATTGCCGAAATTTCTATAGTAATTTTTTAAAGTCACGTGATCTCGCGAGGAAAGTTTCGCTATAAATGACGAAATTTGCTTGACGATAGAAAAGTCCTCAAAAGTTACGATTCTATTTCTGAGAGTGCACATTTCCAACTCTTTAATTTAGTAAAATATTTTCAATTTTCATTTGTTTTTAACTTATATCTTGCAATTTTAATGTAAACGAAAAGGACTCAATCGAAGGGACTCAAAGAAATCGAAGAAAATGACTCAAGTAAGAACGAGAGTACAAAATCCATGATTGAAAGGAAAAGAAAAATTAAAAGTACTTGATCACCATGAACTCAACATGGGAAGGAGAAATGCAGAAAGATCGTGTTTTAAGAGGTAATGTAGCCGTGCAAATTAAATTAGTGGGAAACGTCGGCCACGATTAGTCTGCTTAGTGCATTAGATGGGATAATAGAAGAAATGGTTATCAATATGGATTAATCTACCTTTCTCATTTCATGCCACTCTTACAGTAATAGACAGTACAAAATTATGAAAGCTTTCTGAGTTTTCACATTAAAGATTTTAATGACATTTAAGTGCTTGAGAGTTTTGTTATTGTTTGTGATAATTTTAAAACAACATGCAGATATGATTAGCATAAGCACGCTTGAAGTGTAAGGAACAGAAAAACTTTTAACTAGAATTGAAGTAAGAATCCAACTGAATGTTATCTCAAAAAGTGTAGTTTAGCTTCAAATAAATTTGTCTTGAATTAGAGCAATAAAAATTTTGCTTTAAAAAGCTTGGTCAAAAGGTAATTTATTATTACCCCATCAATCATTAATCTTGTCAAAATTGGAGATTCTAACAGTCGTTCACTCAAAGACACCTTCAGGTTTTTGGCATGATTTCAGAAGTCTTCCATTAAAGTGTGAAGTAATTCCCCATCTAAATAAAAATGGTCATAAAAATGGTCTTTCATCAAAATGCAGAATAATCCACCAACTAAATTACCAGTAAACAAGATTGGAGTTTTCATCAATGAGCGTTTCTGCCAAACATGAACCATACCAAACTAACGATGATCATCCTAGCAACAGCTCATAGTTTTTTATGCGTGGCAATGATCGATGGGATAATACGCGAGTACAGTTCGACCACGGAATATTGACATTTGGACATTTCTGCGGATGGCAGAAAAGAACGAATCCATTCGAGTTTTAGGGAAGTTAGTTTTGCAGGTGCGTTTATTTAGTACGCGAATCAGAATGTTTGCTTCTCTGTTTGTTGAAAGCAACGAAATTTATAAACTGGTATATAGCATCAGTTTAGAAGAAATCAATTATGCTAAACGAACAAGGACGAGAACAAAAACGGTACATTCCCTACACCAGCAATTCCTCCCTTGAACATCAATGGATTCTTCTTGGCACTCTACCAGGCAGATCGCTTTGGTTGGTGATACAACTGTATCCATCAAACGAGTCTAAAGTACAGTCGAAAGTTTAGTGGTTTTTTTCTAATGCACCACATATTCTAATCGTGTTTGTGGACCTAAATATTAAAATTACATGAAGTTGTAAGTTGTAATATTATCACGTTGAAGCGACCATGTAGCGCAATTCTGGTTTTTTTATATAAATGTTTTGGAATGAAAGATATCCGACTCCTGCAATGATAGGCACCAAAAACTAATATTTATCAACTCGGATTTGTTCGTATGTAGAATTCCGTTCTTTTCTTGCATCACATTTTAAGAAAAACTACCCACAAAAAAAGTGTGTACCAATTGCGGATGCGCGCTCCCAAACAGAATTTACTAATTAATTAATAACTCTTGGGTCGATAAGAGAAAAATATTTTTGGAAAAATTAAATTTTAATGTATTTTATTTTACACAAACCGTATCTGATATTTAACCGCTTGATATTCTTTATCACGCATATATACATGTGTGCTAATAACAAATATTCTTCAGATAATTTTAATAAATGCGCACATGCTGCTCTCGTTAAAAAAAGGGGGGAGGTGCTGGATTTTGCGCCCACGGTCTACTTTCACAGCATCTTAATTTTACCTTTAGCAGCAGTAAAAAATTAAAAATTCTCAGATGTAAACATTTTAACATTTTATTCAAACATGACAACTTAAAATGCCTTGTTTTAGCTGTGAAATAAGGAATGGAGCAAAAGAAAAATCTGATGAAATAAATAATTTAGTTGAACTGAACAAATGCAATCTAAAGTGCTTGCTCTTTATGCATTATAAATTAAAGAGGAAAAGGGAAAACGGAATATTACTAATGCACGAAAACAATTTAAACTAGTCATTAAACGTTAAAAGTCCGTGGAACGTGTAAACAAAAGAAATTAAAAAAAAAAAAAAACTTAAAGGCCTTCCACCGAGCTTTTCTTCTACCGTGGGCAAAGACAAATTACATCCATAGAATGGTTTGAACATCAAATATCTTCCTTTTTTCCCATCATATTAAACGCATCAGGAATTTAATTTAAAGCTTTATGCAGCTTTTAAGCCTAACAGAGCCCAAGAGAGAAAAATTAAGATTGTGACGGAACTGTTTTTCTCTTCAATTGGACGCATTAGCGAAAGCAATTTTCTTGTAAAAACCAAATTGACGGAGCAGCGTCTTCTTCTTTTTAAATTTATTTTCTGTTTTTGAGAAATTTAAAATTAAAAAAAGGGCTAAAAATGCATACCTCTTCCAATACTTTTCATTAGGCTTAAGATCTTAGTTAAAAATTAAAATGGTGATTATTTATTGCATTTTTTATTAGTCAGCGTAAAACTAATTCTTTCGAAAAAATGTATTACAATAGTTTTATAAAATCCTTTTCCTTTTCCAAAACCATATTTTTTGGCTTTTTTTTCCCTTGCTTTATATATCAAAGGGAAAAGAACTCAAGTTGATGAATATTTAATGCTCTGAGATGACGTACTTTAAAATGGATTTTTCTTTAGGGCAACGAAACGTATTTTTTCTTTCTTTTTCTGCATTATTCCTTTGTTTCCTACTCAAAGATTGATGCTTGAGTTATTTCTGCATGTTATAAAACAAAGAAGCAAGCTGCGTTGCGTATTTATTTTCAATTTACTTACAATTTCGTTTTTAATCACATTTTCTTGTGTTATTTTAATCATGACGATAGCAGCGAAATGAATCCCAGAATTCATGTATTTCCTGTCTTTGATGCAGGTAAAAAAATATCAGACATGCTGAAGATATTGAAAAGATGTAGACACACGGGTCTAAAATAATGATTACATGTACTCATGTTGGCGTGTTAGAAGTTTGGGTTTTTTTATTAATTTGGAATATTTTTAATTAGGGATATGAGTGCAATTTAAACTTGCAAACGAAATTGTGCGTTCACCGTGGGGTTAGTTTTGTCCAGAGTTTCACTGCAAAGTAAACTGCAAGGGGTAAAGCAAAAGGCTCGTTTAGATTAATACAATCAATACTCATAACAGTAAAAACAGTAAAAGTATGAGATAAGGTGTTTTAACGGATTAAATTCCTTGTTCCACTCCCCCCCCCCCTAAAACACTCATGGAACGTTTGTTTATCCATGCAGTTACCCTTGCTCTTTTCAGTCACAAATTGTATCTTGAGAGCTGTTAGTTTCTTCACAATAAGAACTCTCCTTTAGGTATGGGGTCTGAGTGGCAATATTACGAGTAAGAATGCCCTTTGCAATACAATTATTTCAATTTCGTCATATTAAAGGACGTCATTAAAAATTTTACACATTACTTTTAAGTAATGACAATAAAGCTTTAAATGTTGTCTCAAAAATCAATTTTTTTTTCTGCTCCTGCCAGAAAAACTGCTTTTTGTTGTTGTAAAAATCATGTTATTAATTTGATTTACGGATACTTAGTTCAAATTCAATCTCATGACGTCATGACATTTTCTAAAACGTCTTAGGCATAATTTGTTAGAGTTCCTGCTGCACCCACCCACTGAAGAGCCTGTAGTTTTTAAGTGCCTTTTTCGGACTCGTATTTTACATGATTTTGCAGCTTTTGTTTCTGCTTAAACTGTTGAATTTCAGGTTTTTAAATTATGTCTTTTATACACCACCGCCTTTCTTATTATATTTCTTTATTTCAAACTATGTACATATATAAAAAAAAAAAAAAAAAAAAAACTTTAAAAAGCACGAAATAGCAATGCAAGTAAAAAAAGGTGGCTTTTGTGTGTATCTTTGTGCCCATAAACTCGCATCATTTTGCATTGAAATAGGAATTTTTCGTTACCCCAACACATGTGCTTGGAATTTTGTATTGCTATTTTGTGCTTTTAAAAATTGTTTTTCATTTAACTTTTAGCGGAAAAGAAAAATATTGTTTGCTTGTATATATATACATAAGGCATGTAGTAAAATACTTTGGAAGGTTTACAAATCAAAAAAAAAAAAAAAAAATTAATTTGAGAATGAGACAAGGACTCTTCAGTGTTGGTTTCCCTCACAGAATGAGCGATGCAAAGCACCTCACAAATCCCCAGCAAACACACTAAAGCCGACAGCAATATAGGCCAGAAAATCACCAAAACAAGCATAAAAAATAAAAACTGAAATACAAAATGTAGGGTTTCGTCCCTGCCACAGTCCTGAGACTAAAAGAAGTGACACACCAACAGACCAGCTACCAAAATAATTAAATAAACCACTTTTGCCTAAAAAATCCGAGTAAAAAAAAAACAAATCGCTGTCCCACTGGTCTGTTCGTTCCAAGTCGTCATCCATAAAGTAAAGTTTAAATCATGTCCGAGAATCAGAACCGTAAACGTGCCGAATGCAGTTAGAAAAATAATGTACATTTCAGTTTTCTATTATTAGAATAAATACCTCTTTTGTCAAAAGTCCCTTTACTTTTTGACTTGCCCTCTTATATATATAAGGAAAAACTCAATGACTAAGTGAGATCTAATGATTAAGAGAAAAAAATCCAATAATTAATGGAAAATATTAGTGACTAAGAAAGAAGTTCTTATGACTGGGTCCAAATATTTAATAGATATGCGGCAAAACCCAATGACTGATTTGAAAATCCTGAATACTAAAAGAAACTTTCAAGAGTTACTGAGAAAAATACTAGTCACTATAATAGCTGAAAGAAAAATTAAAATGACTAAAGAGGAATTCCAAATGATTTAGGAGAAATTAGAACATCTCTGAATTACAGAAGAAAGAAAAAGGAATATTAGAAGGTGCACAAAAACGTTTTCGAAAGAGTACCGTGCACATACTTCGTTAGCCTTGGATGACCACACATAAAATTCGTCAGAATCAATCGAGGTTCTTTCCTCCAGTTAATTAAAGAACAATAAAATGCTTTAATGGAGTTATTTTGTACATAACATAAAACTCTACGTCTACACAATTATATTCTTTGTTAAGAGAAATGTCACAGACAAGGGGGCACTCTCGACGAAAGAAACAAAACTCCGGTCCGCCCTTTGTTTCCACCATTAAGACTTAAGACCATCTTTCCATTATTGCCGGGTTCCCTTCTCTGCGAAGAATATTACGACACATTAAAGAAATCCGGGGGAAGGAGAAAATAAAAATTAAAAAATGTCTCTCTGCACAGAACACAAGCATCACAAAAGCGATGCACATTTTCTCTTTCTTCCCCGGAAAATAAACCGTTGCCCGGCTCTTGATTTCGGCGTATCCGGAATTGGGTAATTAAGATAAAAGCTTTTTGAGTGGAAGTTTTAATTCTCGTAATTGAACATTACATTTTCCTCCATCAAAAGCCTACCTCCGGCATCCTTAAGAGAAGAAGATATTAAAATGCACTTAGTGTCACTGGTTCGTTCTGTGAATTTATCATAATATAAGCAAGGGGTTTCGGGTAAATCAATTTACAATGAACGTCCTAAGCGCCGGGAATCGTAAACAGCGATGGGGAGGGGGGCGGGTGAATATACTTTTAAAAGGCCTCAGTAGACTGACGCGATCAATGAATTTATGCCGACTGGGTGGCAACATGATAAAAGGCATCGGGAAGACACGTATCAAGAAGGAATTGAGCATGAAAGGTTATTATTATCAGCTGGAAAATGAATTTTGCTGTTCGCAATATTGTAGAAGTGTGTTGTAACTACTGCGTAAATGATTGTATAAATAATTATATATTGGAATCTAAATAATTTTTTTTAAAGGGAGCTTTTAATGATTTCTTATATACATGTGTTTTTACAAAATTACGATTTTAATGAATGAAAAGAAAATAATATTATGTCGATAATAATATACAATGATGATAGCGATGGTGATAACGATGTAAATAATAATGGAAAACTTGAAGAATGATGCTTCATAAGAAAGAAAATACCTTCAAGGTTTTTGTTCCAACCGTTAAACTTAAATGTATGTAATTTATTTTTCAGTTGTAAAGAGAAATTCAAATTCTTGTTTACCATTTTTTGTGATAATTCCTGCGGGGCCTTTTGGAAAGAAAATCCAAATTTTAAGAAAAGTCTTTTTAATCTTTTTAAAATCTGGAAAGGGAAAATATTGAAAAAACACATTGACAGTCTTCTGTGGATATTAAAAAATGTTTAAAAATGGACCTTATATATATATATATATATATATATAGAGAGAGAGAGAGAGAGAGAGAAGGATTGAGTTGGAAGAGGAGGGTATTATGGAAGGAGACGGGTTTCTTTTTCCCCGTTAAGTACTGCTGCCTAGAAGTAATACTATAGAATTCTTTTAACCACTTACAAGATGCGTTCCATAAATAATGCGACCAATTTTTTCCAGATGCGACTGTATACCGCAGCGCCGTCTAACGGGCTGGGCTAGGTGGAGGGGATGTTAGCTTCATACCGCACCCATTCTCAGTCGGCTCCGAACTGCCGGAGAGTTAGGGCGTGTGTTTTCGTGAACACATTTTGAGCTTAACGTAACACGGCGCGACTACTGTGAACGCAGCTTTTTACCTGGAAGTGCTCAAAATGCTGAAAAAGAGGGTTGCGCGCTGTCGAAGTGACATCAAGGATGCCTGGAAACTTCATCACGACAACGCGCCGAGCCACAGCGCCTTCATTGTTAACGATTTCTTGGCCAGGACCCACACCCCATTGGTTCCCCAGCCTCCCTACAGTCCTTACCTGGCTCCCCCAGACTTTTTTTTGTTTGCCCGCTTAAAAGGAGTCCTGAAAGGGAAACATTGGGACACGATTGAAAACATCCAGGCTCATGTTACATCCGCTCTAAAGGCCATCCCGGAGAAGGCCTTCCAGGATACCTTCCAGGCCTGGAAACACCACCTCCAGAAATGTATCGACGCAGGAAGGTGCTATTTTGAAGATTTTTAGGTAACTGTACGAATATGTTTAATAAATCACTTTTTATGAATTTGGTCGCATTACTTATGGAACACACCTTGTATTAAATATAATATCTTTTCTGTCTCAAAACAATGGAGTGTCGTTAAGATATGTTGTCACTTGTAAACTTTTTTTAACAATAGCACTCACTTGTAAATATAAGTGCTAAGCACTTGTAGATATGTATAACACGCGAGAAAAATCATTCGTCAAAATAATGCGCAAAAATGCAACTTGTTGTAAAGACGCTGCCTGTTGATGAAACAAAGCTACTAAAGGGGAGAGTAGTAAGTTACGTGATACAAGATACAGTTCGACTACGGACTTTTAAAATTTGGACGCTTCTGCGCATGGCAGAATAGAACCAATCCATTCGAGTTTTAAGGAAGTTCGTTTTGCGGCGTTTATTTAGTACGCGAATCGGAATGTTCGCTTCACTGTTTGTTGAAAACAACTAAATTTATAAATAGGCAAAAAGCATCAGTTCGGAAGAAACCAAGTATTATAAACGAACTAGAACGAGGACAAAAACGGCACATTTCATATACCAGCAGTTCCTCCCTTGAACATGAATGGATTCTTCTTGGCATTCCGCCAGGCAGCTTGCTTTGGATGATCTGTAGATCAGCTTTAAAAAAAAATTACGGCATAAATTTCGTTCAACTCTTATCAAAAGCTGTGTTTCTGCTGGATAAAAACACATATTACTGGTTAAAACTTTGGCAATTATGACACTTATTAAGGCTTGAAACTTACAGTTCTACCGTCATTCAGAGCAAGCTGCCTGGCAGAGTGCCAAGAAGAATCCATTCATGTTCAAGGGAGGAACTGCTGGTATATGAAATGTGCCGTTTTTGTCCTCGTTCTAGTTCGTTTATAATACTTGGTTTCTTCCGAACTGATGCTCAGAAACAGTGAAGCAAACATTCTGATTCGCGTACTAAATAAACGCGGCAGAACAAAGTTCCTTAAAACTCGAATGGATTCGTTCTTTTCCGCCAGGCGCAGAAGCGTCCAACTGTCAAAAGGTCGTGTTCGAACTGTAGACGATATTGCGACGTTGAACTCTTGAACAGGTGGCGGAAATGTTTATCTGAAATACACTTTTAATTACAGTAATGTAACAAACGTAAAATAGTTTTTGCATGATGTATGTTTGTTTGGTATATATACGTTATTAATGCAAGAGATTCCGTAAAGCGCAATTTTGAATTCTCAGCACAATTGTTCTTAAAATGCACAAACGAATAATATTATTTGGCAGCAGATATCTTTAAAATATTGAGGTGTCTCCAAATATAAATCAATAACTCACAATAAGTTTTCCCAGTACATGCGTTACAGATGTTAAAGGTAGAAAGTGTAAAAGCCGTACTTAAATTTCGAGTCATAGGTATTATGAGAATTAAATCTAAACTCATCCTTAGATTTTGACGAATCAGATCAAAGCATTCACGTCATTGCCAGATGTCGTTCCGTAATTCATGACGATGTCATTCGTCAAAGGAAAATCCAGGAATTCTAAAATCGGCTTAATAATGATGTTTCGCCCGTGAGAAAGGCTTTCGGATCCCCTTATACGAAAAGATTTATTCACTCATAATCATTTGAGAAATTTCACGATGTATGCATGGTAAAGAGATGTTTGCCTCCTAACTTTCATTCACTCTGCTAAGTCTACAGAAGCTTTTATCTGGCTCGCCTTCCTATTAAGTCTGCACGCAGATTGAAAATGCATTTATTTAAAAGTTGTTGGAGTTCGCTGCATTTATCTTAATTGTTCAGAAGGCACTTATATTTGTGGCCTCAGAGAAAATATTGAAATTTTTCGTAAAATAGAAATTTTGTGAAATCATGGTAACTATCATCATTTTTTGAATGTGTCACCAAGAATGTTAACATTTTTGAGCAATCGTTTCGGTACTTGTATTTATGGAAATTAGTACGTCCTTCCAGCACACTTTTCATATTTCTTATTTGCTTGGTGTTTTATGACTCGAAAATCTCAACGAGAAATACTGCCCCAGGAGAAGTTCAGTTAAATGTTTTTCTGTAAGCCCTGCAAGGGAGGCTGCCTCCCTAGATTTTCATATTGAATTAGAGAAACTTAAGACAACTCCACTCACACATCTCATTGAGTGTTAAAATACATTTACACCAAAGGCGACTGAGATATTTTACCTCTCTCGTAATAGACTGCTGCTATGGTTATGAAACGAACAGCGATGACGTGTGTCTACGATCGCGCAGGCAACAAATCACGGTCGTCTGATTTGGGTGCTTTCATACCAAAAACGACGAATACATTTTGTCTCCGTCGTAGCAGACTGTTGCTATGGTTACCAAACTAACAACGATGACGTGTGCCTTCGATAACGCAATGTGCCAATCACTGTCGGTTCCTTCTAAATGACGCAATAAATAATGCCAATCAGTCAGCGCGAGGGCGTGGTTATGAAATTAGGTAGACCCAATGACATGTTCTGAAAAATGTTGTCTTTGTCTTATGTTGCTGTTGCGTTCAGTGTGAAAATACCCCGCGGGAAAGTCACTTTTAACGACGCGATAAAAAACGCCAATCAGTCAATACGAGGGCGTGGTTAGTAAGTTATGTAGAATATATTTTTAACCAAAGAGAAAGTGACTGTTTTGGTTGTTATCTTGAGACATATCATATAAGGAATGTTATTGTAATTTAAGGGATTGTTGAAAATCCCTTTTTCTTCCGAAGTAACCATGAAAACGATATGCGATATTTGTATCGAAATCATCTACTGGATTTTTTTTAAAGGATGATGACAGATATGAGTCCGTTCATAAATGATGTCACGCTTTTTTCCCATATATTTGACCCCCCCCCCCCTGTCACAATTTGTCACACTTCAGCGAACCCCCTCCCCCCCTTTGTCACGCGTCACGCTATGTTGCTTAATGCATGATGTCACACTTCTTGTTACCCCCTCCCCTCCCCTTGTCACACTTTGTCACAATTTCACAACCCCCCCCCCCCACCTCGAAGCGTTACATCATTTATGACTGATCCCTATTGTGTATTATTAAACTTTTCAAAACGATAGCAGATTATAGTCAACAAAAATCCCCTGGAATTCCGCAAACGTTTTCGCTTGGAGCTAAATGAGTTGTGTTACACACAAAAACGGAGGGTCATTAAGACAGCAGGCAGTGGACACGGATATTCTTATTTCATTGGTCCATCGGCCGTCTGTTTGGTTTAGCGCCTATTTAGTCGTCCCCGTTTGAGTCGGTAGTACAAAATTTTCCCCTTTCAGACGGTAAGGGTACAATGTTTTACAATGGGTCTTGGGTGTTCCCGTTTGAGTCGATACGTTTTGAGGTTACCACAATTAACTGTACACCTAAGTGCACTGGCAGGGGGGGTAGTGGGGTCCACGGATTTTACATGCACGTACCCCCAAGTGTACAGGGTCTTCAGCGGGTATCGACATGCGACCTTCCAGGTGGAAGTCCAATGGCCTTTGATTTCGTTTTACCTTAACTATCTCTTACGTGCTTTAAAAAAACATCAAAAGTCTACATTGTCATATTTTACTGGGGGGGAGGGGGGGATTACACAACCGCTCAAATTGATTTTTTTTAATTCACTACAACCCGTTTTATGAGTAAAAATAATAGTTAAAGAAAATGACAAAATTTTCGACGTTTAATCAAGTTTTCTCATTTGATGATAACCAAAGTACTTCAACTGCAAAATCTTCAATGTCTAAGAATAAGTCAGTTGCGGAGTAGGGTCCGGGCTTAGAAAGTGACTCGTTGGAAATATTTCATGTAATGAATCTTCCAAACGCGAAAATTTAAATTCCTGCTTCCCAATTATACTTTCACATTGTTAATGCTTTCAAAACGAAATTAGTGTTCGAAGTGAAAATCACAACCTAAATCATTAATTGCTTTAACATTATTGCGTCTTTTGGCTTAGACGCATTGCTGGTCTCTTTTACCTAATAGTGCGTACGAAAAGTTCTGCAAGCGAATTCAATCGCTGGAAAACGGTTCTAATAATGAATTAGTCCCCAGACCTTTCATATCAAGTTTCTGCCGCGCAAAATGTAATTAATGATACTTTGGACATTACCTGATTGCAGCTAGAGAAGAATTTGCATAACAAAGTTCTGCTTCGTGCTTATTAACCGGATGAGTTATTAATAACATTTCGGAGAATGATTACATTCTCTTCTAATGCGCGTAAACATAATTAAATGAAGGAAGTCGGTCTTGCTTCTCGTGTGCTTCGAAATTACTTAAACGATCGGTTGTGTGCACAAAATGGCGAACTAAACAAAAGAAGATAATGTTATTGCTGTAGAACAGTAGCGAAAATCGCCTCATAAAAACGTTTCCTTTTTCGTATATTCTTTTGCGCCATTTTGGCTGCTCTTTTTTTTTCGTTTTTTATTCGTTACCATATTTGTTTTGTTTTTCGCCAAACGATAATCTGGAATGTGGTGTGACTTATTTCGTTTTCGACCTTTTCCAGATTTTCCGGACTGATAACAAATCAATAATCCGGAGAATCGGCTGTGGAGGTGGATGGGACTCCGTTTTTGTTTTGTCAAAGCCCATCCGAAGAGAAGGCCAAACAGCGATGATGAATGTGTAATTAGACGAGGAATGTGCGTTCGTCATTCGGCATTTAATGAATTTTCTGAGCCCGGAAAACTTGACTGTTACGTTGATTAGTTTATTGGCCGACGGTTTGGCTTTCGTTGGAGTTTAGAAATGAATATTGCATGGCTGAAATTCTTCAGGTAGGTCAGATTCGTTATTGCATAACTTCGAACGACTCGCTCTGAAAATTAAATGCATAAATTTGCTCAGCTTTCTCCCCACCAGCAAAGCTGCATTATTTAGAATAATTAGTTGCTTTTGAGCCCACCAAAGCTTAAATGGAATCTTTCTGAGGGAATATTAACTCGCGTAAAGATATGGAATAATTTATAAACTGGTAACCACCAATGTCTTGTCTAGTTCGTATAATTCCTCCCCTTGTACAATACAGAAATCTATTTCTATATGCAAATTGCTGCAAGGGAAAATGGTGCGATGGATACTGTTTTGTTCATCATCGTGTTATCATGATTGTTAGAATACGTAATGTACGAAAATTCAAGAGGGTGAAAAATATTATTTCGAAACTTTGGAATTACTAAAATTCGTTTCATTTCCAACGTTTCAATTCGTTAATGTTTCTTAAAATTCTAATAAATCAGATGATTTTTAACCCAGTGATTTGTGCTTATTTATTAATAAACGAGTTCTTTATGTTGGTTGCAGTTAGTAATTATGGAGGTGAATGAGGATTCACTGTCAAAGAATTTATTTGATTTTCATAGCAATGTTGGTTTTCGTAGATAATTACTATTATGCTCAGAACGATGAAAAGAATGGAGTGGTTTATTCATCAATTATGATTCGAAGAAATATTAAATGGATAATTATCAGTTTCAGAGGGAAAGATATAGATTTTGGGTATTGATGAGAACTCTCTTTTATATAGGATATAATAATTCACTTGTAAGATGCGGAAACATTTTTGCAACTTACGATCAAATTAAATGAAATTCGCAGATCAAGTGACGAGTTTTTGAAAAAGGAAATAAAGTTAATTTTTCTAACCAATCCCGTACAGTCATTCAGGGTAACTTTGAACCACATTATATCTCTTAGTACAGCGGTTCCCTAACTGTGGTACACGTACCACTAGTGGTATGCGAAGCCTGTCTAGGTGGTACATGTGTAGACAAAAAAATCTATCTACAATCTATTAATGTTCTATTCTATATAATAAAGTTATATTGCAGTGGTACGCAAAATGTTTCGCAAGAATAATGGTGGTACGCGAAAAAAAAAAAAGATTGGTAACCACTGTCTTAGTATATTTGACTAAGAAAAGAGAAACTGGAAGGTTCCGTGCTGCACTCGTAAAATCAAATACCAGTTTCATAAATTAATTAATTTTAAGTACTTTTTCTACAGTTTAACTATGTTTGTTTAAAATTTTGAAAACATCTCAAGTTAATGTATTTTCTGTACTGCTTTGAATGCAACAGAATTGATAATTTTATCCTTAAGTAAAATACATATGATATATATTTTAATGTAAACATTTGCATTATTTAAATAAATATATACAAATACAAAAGCCACAACCAGCACCAGCCTCTGGGCCCTAGGCTGGTCCTAGGTAGTTTAATTTAAGTAAAAGAAATACCATTACTTAGTGGTGCTTATATCATGCTCGAAATTTTTTTATTAAGATATTTTGAAAGTCATAAAAGTTAATATTTTATGGATTTTTATAAAAATATTTATGTATTGAAACATGAGAAGAGTTAACTGATCTATTATTAAAATTTAATGTTTAATACCAATAACTTATATTAGCTCATTGATGATATGTTCTAGGCTTTTCACTTTCTCTTTTACCTAATATTCACAACAAACTAGACTATCCCCACAAAGTCTGCCCTCCACTTTATTAACAATAACAAAATAAAAGCTTCACATTGTCCATCATAGAGACCATTTGCTCTTACAAATGTGCAATCTAAAAAAAGCAGATAATATAATTTTGCCAGAAAAATTGATGTTTTTACATCGTAATTCTAGTTGATAATATAATAATTATGCCGAGTCACAGCATTAAAAAAAATTAACATGCTTGATTAAACATTTGTTTCAAAATCATTCTTGTTTTTAAAAATTGTACACTAGTAAATTTCTTTTGCTTTGCCATAATTGTAATACAAATTAAAATGTTAAAAATCGACAGGTTTCTTCCATTTGTCTACATTGTTACTTTAGAACAACTACTCCGCCGAATAGTTGATCATTATTCGGTCAGGCCGAATATGACCCCCCCCCCCCCCCCCGCAACCCATTATACGTCCAGGCCGAATATTTGGCTAAGAAATCATTATTCGGCTGAGCCGAATATTCTGCCAAAGTGCCAAGTATGAAATAGTGGCGGAATATTCGTGAGAACCTTCAGAATTCTCCTCTCCATCTCCATAACATCACCAAGGTCCGCCAAACATTGTGTCTTAAAGACTTCCAATTTTGAAATCTCCCGGGCCTTCCCCGTATTAGCCTAATATCGCGAGATTTCCCTTCCAAAGAATGATGAGCCGGTAATTCCCTAAGTGACCAAAAAAGCGAAAAGTATGTTATTCTGACTTCAATTTCCAAATATTTTCGGGGTGAATCTTCGAAGCCCATCGAAAAATTTTCGGAAAATGTTTAGGAGAGAGCTGCGAAACCCCTGTCTACTCCATTTTCATACGAATGAAATAACTTTTCAGAAACCGAAGAAAGAATGTTTTTCTCACATGTTTACTGCGATACGGGGGGGGGATAGCACCCCCTAGTGAAAACTGATAGATATAATACTTTCGGGAAAAAAAATGAGGAGCCTCCAAACGCAACGCGGCCTTGCCCTGATGCGACTGCTATATATTATGCTATTTATTTAAAAGCATATTATAGCAATCGAGTCAGAGCCGTTGGGAGCAAAGAACTGAAGTGGTTATAATAATGCAACTAGCTAGGCCTTCGAAAAAGTTTTTCTTCCCGCAAATAAGTTTTGAAAGAAATTTTGTGTTTAGAAAATTTAACAAAATTTATGTTAACCAACGTCAAATTTAAATCACTGAAAGCATCAAAAATATTCTTTCTTTTTATTCTTCCAGATATTAATGATAAAGAAAAATAAAAAGAATAATGACCAGTTTATTTTTGAAAATGATAACCACATTTTGTCATTTTTCAAAGTTTAGTATAAAACGTTGAAAATTGCATTAATCTCTTTTTGGGCCTTTTTTATTAGCCTATACTTGCCCGTAAAAGTAAAAAACAAAAAAAAAAGTATGAACGAAGGCAATCTATCGTTAAAATATCGTTAAGTCAAAATTAAAAAAAGATTGGAAAAATATAAAATTTTAAAGTAAGGTTTTGAGATGGAGAAAATTTGTGTCTGTCGGTCTGTCCCCCTCATAACTTTTGAGTGAATTGTCCTATTCGAAAGATTTTTTTTTTGTACTCGAAATATCTCGGCGAAGACATATCTCCTTTCCACATTTTATTTTTTATTTGAACAATTTTCCGTTTAGTTTTGAAGTTCAGAATATCTGTATATAGAAGTCTATAGGGAAATATGAAGCAAAACATATATCTTTTGCCCCCCCCCCCCCTTGGAACCCTGCACGAGGGCTCCAAGTTCCTTCGAACACACTCATTGTAAGGAGCTCCCGACGTAAAATATTGTTTTGAGCAATTTTTGTGAAACTTTGAGCAGTTCAAAAAAATGGAACATTAGCGCCTACGCAGGGCGATCTCATCGGCCCTGGCCTACGGGGGTCTTATAAGTCCTGATCTGTGCGGGCAGGATCTTATGAAGTAGAACCTGTACAGATACGAAGTTCATCCACAATTAAACGAGTCTATTTTCCCATGAAACTTTTTGATCTGGATTTTAAAGGATGTTTCCGAATGAATGAATGAATAACTCAACGAATGAAAGAATAAATGAGTGAATGAATGAATAAAAAAAATAAATGAGTAAATTAATTTGTATTAGCTGTGGAAAAAGGTATGGCATATTTAAAGTAATTTAAAATCTAAAACTAAATGCAAAAGAAAAAGAGAGATAGCTAGATTATAAAGTTGATGTTGGTGTATACCGGAAAGTAAGCTCGCATACTTCTAGACTAGATGAAACTTGTTATTATTTAATATTCCATACACTACCCAGCGAATACAGTAAATAAGAAGTTGTAATATCAACAGCGGTGGCTAATCGATTTACTTTAAAACATAGAATGGTGAGACTGGTGGCGTCATCTGCTATCATTAAATGACATTATTCGTAAATTTGACTTTCCAAACAATTTATTTGTTTAGGGACATCGGAAGCGAGGTCGAAAACTAGAGCTTTTCCCTAGTTTTTGACAAGTAACTTTTTTTCTTTTCTTTACAATTTTTTTTTTTTTTTTTGAAATCTGCTCAGATGAAGGAGGCGTTTTGAATCTTACTTCGATGTATGCAGAAATAACCGACTCCGTGTGGTTTTATAAACTTCGTAAAACTAAAAACAGCAGGCAATCAACAATAGAGAGGGGGATCAAGTGAATAATTTACTTGTTCTTGTTACATTTTATTTGTTACTATTATTATTTCGCCAACAACGGTATACTAAATTGTTATATGGAAAAAATATGTATTTTTCCAGCATAAAACTTTATTCTAATTACTCGGTTATTGCTGAAAGATCATTTTCAAATGGATGTGATTGTATTAAGAAGCGAATCATTGTGTGTATGTTTATAGAAGATGGATATTGATCACTAGGATTTTTTAAAATCATTTCAATAATAGGTTAATAATTAAATTCCCATAAAAAAATAAAAATAGCATATCGATTTAAAGCATTTCTCAATTATTTTTTCCATTAAGTGATTTAAATTAAAGAACATGTTAATCTGCCTTTTCCCTACAGAGTTTATTTCTAAACTTCTGATTGTTCTGTGATGGGCATGAGAATTATGCTGCCTTCACACCTAAGGACTCGGAAACAAGATACACTCGCCGTCGCTGCGTTGCCGAGAAATTGTGTCCGAGACCCTTCACATCTAGCAGCGGCGTAGAGACCGTATTCTATCTCGCGCATGTTCAGTACCGTTTTTATTTTGTAAGCAAACTGAATTTTGCGCGCAGTTCGTTCTACTTAATGATAAAATCAATACAATATAAAATTCTTGGTGTGAATCAAATACTCATTTTAATTACAATTATTACCAATTATTTGCTTTTTCTGCGTGCACTAACTGCAATATATATGAATATCTATTTTTTATTTTCGTCAAAAGACCTCAAATGATGTGTTAACAGTCTTGCAAAACGACCTATCAATGTCCTCTTGAAAAGATTTTTGCAGCATCATATCTGTGGATGCAAGTGCATCCATCAAAGCTTCATTCTGCCTCTTTCATTTGCTTTTAGATATCAAAAAGGCATTCGTTTTCCTTATGCTTTGGGGTACTTGGAGTACCTGAAAAGAAAAAAGTTAGCATCTGGAATGTAGCTTGGAAAATATAAAAAATACCTGAGAATTCAAATTTTACTTTATAACATTCATTATTTGAAATTACTCGCATGACCGTAGGACCATCTTAATATTATCCAAATTAGGTAATAAATAATTGCTCATAATACTTTCATTTGACTTCGAGAAACTGGCCCCTCATTTTGTACGACACTTGAGTTTTCTTGAAATATGTTGTCATACACATTTCAAGAATTGTCATTGTCTCTTCTGTAGAACAATAAGACAATTCATTAAATTTTCTACCTCACTGTTAACCAGGGTTGGCAGGTTTTTGACATGCGACAGTTTTAACCATGGTTAAAACTAGGGATGTAACGAATAGTGATTTGTCCGAATACCGAAAATTCGGCCATTTCTTCTAGGCCGAAGCCGAATATTCGGCCAATGTCTTCGGCCGAATACCGAATATTCGGCTGCCGAATATTAAAATTTCTGGAAAACTGTTGTTATAGAAAGTATTTGTCAAATTAAAAATTATTCACAAACACCAATTACACACAATGTATGATGTGTGATGTAATTCTGTTTGTTAAGAATTTAAAACTATCTAAAATTAATCTATTTTCTCTATTGTTTTGAATGTAAAAAAACTAAGAATTTCACCCGCAAGTGGAATAGAAATGACATGTTTTAATGTGAGCATTAGCATTATTTTACTAATTATTTAGTTCAAATGAAAGAACTAATATTGCTTAGTGAACTTTTACCTTGCTCAAAACTGTTTATGAAGGTATTTTAAAAGTCAATATTTTTATTTTATGGGATTTTTTTACATGCCTATTTTTTGAAGTTCTATTAAAATTTAATACACTTAACAGGAATATATATATATATTTTTTTAAACCCCGATAACTTATGCTATCTAAATATTCATGATATATTCTAGGTTTTTCACAGTTCTCTCTTACCCAATATTCACAATAAATCAATCCACCCAAACAAAGTCTAACTTCCACTTTGTTAATAATAACAAAATACATTTTTCATATTCTCCATAATAATTTAAGCTATGTATTAATGTATTCTTTTGCAATAATTATAATACAATTTTAAATTTTTTAAATGTACTAATTTCTTTATTTTTTTACATTTCTTCTGCATCAGAATTATTCGGCCAAATATTCGGCTAGGTGATGAAATGACTCTTCGGCCAGGCCGAATACTGAATAGTCGTCGAATATTCTTTACATCTCTAGTTAAAACCAGCTTGTAAAAAACCTCCCTGTCAAAAACGTCAAAAACCTAATTTGTAAAAAAAAATCAAATGATTTAGCAGGATTGGAAAGTGAAAGAAGGGATTTTTTTTAGGAGAAGGGGATATATGGTGAAGACAGATTTTTTTTATCAGACATTCATAATTTTCAGATTTAACATTCATAATTTTCAGATTGACATTTATTGCCTTGTATAACTTAACCCCCCCCCCCCCCCTCTCCCGTTGGCTACGACTATGGAATCAAGCTAAGGCACTAACTAAATTTTATACAAATGGGAGAGTATTTTCTTATGAGAAAATTCTTAATTTTCAAATTGTTACTTATATGTAAAACTTCAGACAATTTCGGGCGGGGGGGGGGGGGGTCTTAGCCCCCTGACGGCCTTGAATTATACAATTTGTTTTTTGGAAATAATAGATATTTTATTCATTTTTACTACTCGCATCGGCTATTGTCCTAGTGAAATCATAACAAAATCAAGAAATTGAATGTTCAGACAATTAGTATCAAAATAAAATAAATTAACAGATTCGAAAAACAAATATAGAATTTTTGTAAATAAAAAAACTTACCATCCACGTGTAACTTTTCGGCAAGTGTCATCCACGAATTATCCTTTTCTTCTGCATCTCGGAAATCTGTTCGACAGGCGAATGTACAGTCATGTACATTCGCTGACGAAATTTATAATTGCTTCCATTTTTAAAGCAAATATCAATTAAGAAACAGCGAAACAACAACAAGCAAAAACGAAAAAAGAGTTGCAAGCCAAATTTTTGCGCGGAAACGTAGCGCAAACGATTAGCTGCTATGCTTGGCAACGGACACAAAAGTTGAATTGTGTTCAACTCTTGGACACAGGGAGGCGAGCAACGGCAACAAAATGTATCCCATGTACTGCGCATGCGCAGAGGCGTGGAGACGCAGATTTCGTGTCCGTGTCCATAGGTGTGAAGTCAGCATTACTTTCACTTCTTTAACCCTTTATCTACTGACGGTACTTGAAAGTACCACTCACTTTAAAATACCCCCCAGGAATCATTTTCACGAATATTTCGACGTTCCTTTGCAGGAACACTCTTCTGATTCTACCTTTTCAATTTTCATGAAACAATCCAGCTTAGGTTGTATAAAGAATATTTTAGGGAGGAATGAGGCCCAGCTTCCAAACCGCATGCTGCATTTTCAGCTGCCATATAGCTCAAATTGCCAAACGTTTAAATTTTTGGTCCACAAAAGAGTAAAATTTAAAAATTAGGTCTTGATTGTTTTTTGTGTTAGTTTAAACTCAAAAAACAATTTGACCAGTATTTTGAGTGAACAGAGTGCGAATTGATTTCACACGTCACAGTTAAATTACTCTGTGCTAGTTATTTATTAGCTGTAAGGAATTAAATCTCCATATGCTGAGTAATTTATGTAAATCCTTTAACTCTTAATATAGTTATTTAAAAGAAAAAATAAAATAAATAAAAACATGAAAAAAAGAGCTGGGTATAAATAATTCAGTAGATAAAGGGTTAAACTACAAAACTTTGCCATTTATATGTTGTTATGCGTTTTAGTATCTTTTCTAAATAAAATTCCACTGAAAAGAGGTGTACAAATCATAAATTTCAATACAATTTTAAATAGTTTAGTATAATAGAAGGTTTCTTTAACATAAAATGCTAATTCTTTAATTGGTTGTTACATCTCTTGCGTTACATTTTGATAAGAGATAGGCAGGAAAAAATGAGCGGGTGAAGATACGTTTACAGGCCTGTCATTGGGGGGGGGGGGGGGGGCAGGTATATAATACTTATAAGGAAAAAAAAATAAAATACATACAAATTGTGTTTCTTGTCAGGGCCGGAGCGAGGTAATTTTGCGCCCTAGGCAAAGTTGATTGGCGCATCCCTTCCTTACAAACTTATGTTTTATCAATTAAAAAAACTAATAAACAAATTAGTATTTTATATATTGATTAAACATTCTTCAAAATTCACACATTTATCCAAAAGTTAAAATTTATTCCTTGCAAATAAAATAAGAAACAATAGCAATCAACAAATAATTAGTATTCTATAATAATTAAACTTTTCTCAAAATTCATACGATTCCGAAATTAAAATTTAATTTTTCTGGCTTTCATCCTTGCAAAATTTTCTACTAACTCTTTTAAGTCAAAAATTGAAGCTTCATCACACTCAGTGGAAATTGTTGCTAAGTCCACGCGTCTGTTTTGCGATATAATGATAGTTGAACGCAACTAATTTTTGATAAGTTTCAATTTCGAGAAGGAACGTTCACCACTTGCCACTGACACAGGAAGAGTCAGTGGAGCTCTAAGGACCACAAAAATATTCAGTAAGTAATACTCAATTTTTTGTTGCACTATAAAGAGGAGTACTTGTGGTAGTGGCATTGATCTTGGAAGTCTTCTAGGCAATACTTGAAGCTCACTGCAGAGATCATCACCATCAGTATCTTTGTTGGCATTGTACGTCAGACATTTCTAAATTTTTGCAACATATTAGTATATCTGACGGTAACTTTTTGTTTATGCTATAAATGTCATAAAGAAAGCCAAATAAATTATGGTGTTCCAGCTGTTGGAATCTCTCATCAATGGACTGAAGGGAGATGTCAAGAACTGAGTAAATAGAATCTACTTTTAAAATTTTGTTTCCCATCTTCTGGTGCCTCGTCTGGAGTTTCATATGAAAAGTGTCTTTTCTGTTTTCTCTTTCGAGCTTGATGTTTAGTGTCGAATTTTGGCACTATCTCTAATTCTTTTGCTATTTCAGCAGCATGCACTAAAACTTGCTTGAAGCTTTCATCAGCTCGGCATTCTCAACAAGTAATTTTTAGTTGTTTGCAGTTGCTTTGCGGCGGAATTCAAATCAGCATCAATTCCTTGAAGTATTTTGCTGGCAGTATTTACTTCATAAAGAGTGTTGTACAAAATGACAACCAATGCCATAAATTCAAATCTGGACACTACACATACGAATCACAACTTTGTATTTTTAAAAATTATATAATTAACAACCGAGTTGCTTTAAAAAGGTGGTTAGATTTGTGCGCCCCCTCAAGGTTTGCGCCCTAGGCAGCTGCTTAGTTTGCCTTAATGGTAGCTCCGGTCCTGCTTGTTGTTGGCGTGCTTATATCTTTCAAAAAGATGCTACAATATTACAATTAAGAATTATTACCATTGTTTCAATTTATTTAAAGCAACCTGACAATTCTGTTTCAGTGCCACATGTAAAATTTTGATCCAATTGTTTTCTCTATTGAATTTTTATTTTATTCATCTTCAACATTCTGCATAAATAAAATTTGGCTATCTTTTTATGAAATTTTTTATCAATTCTTTAACATTTTGTATCTTCTAATTTATTAACACATAAAATTTTAATCCATGATTTAACAAAAAAAAACCTAATTTCCATAATACCTGCACACCAGTACTAATTCAATGAGAGCCATTTTCAGTCAGACCTCGATATAAGGTAATCCCTTAGGGCTTAACTAAAATAACCTTATAAGCAGTGTAGTCGAAGGGGGACAGAGTACCCCTACCTTTTTATTTTAATAAACGTCCCCCCAAATTTTTTACTTTCCACTTTTGATTTCAATTGCTTATCTTCGTATGTATTCCCGCGTCCCCCCAACTTTTTTTCAGGACTACACCACTGCTTATAAGCACAGCGACCTTATAACTGTTTCATACACAGATACACATTTGATATTCAATGAGATAGGACTTAAGGTCACCCTGCATATAAGGTTACTTTTCTTATGTATACCTGAACCTGACAGCATAATGAAAATAATAAATACTATTAAAGTGTTTTCATTAGAAAAAGTTGAAACATGCACAAGTTCAGGTAACTGTAGAAAGTAACAAAGAAGAAAAAAAAGACAAACCATTTTTTTTAAGTTCAAAGCTTTATTAAAAAATACTCTACAAAAGAAACTTAACTTTCAAATGCAAGGGATATTCTGAACAAGGGGTAACAAAGAAAACTCGTAACAGTTTCACATGGATTAAAAATTCTAAAAACAAAAACCATTTGCTTTTGGAAAATTGCAAACACATTTCGATTCAAAAAAATTCTAGAGGCACAGGCAAGATTTCCTTAATTCGAAACAACTAGCTAGAATCATGTAACGATTTTCATTCTTTTTTTTCTTCAAATAGCGAAACAACTGCATAGCATATTTCTCTGGTTTTTTAAAGATAAAAACCATTTATAACAACTATGAACAAATTAAATTGAAAAAAAGCTCTCCTAAATTGAATGATATTTAATATACAGACTACAACGAATTAGTATTTAGAAAAGCTTTTTCACTTTAATCTAAATTGTAGATAATTACATATTTATACAAACATAAAGCTGCAATTCATCTTTTTATGACACATTTATTATGGCAAGCTTAAATTGTGCGAAATTATTTTACAGCTTTATTATATTCAGAACACACAAAAATCTGTTATTGTAAGCATTACGTTGATTTATTTGCATTTAAACGAAACTTTTTAAAGAAACAAGCTTTTAACAGAATTTAGCAAAAGTTATTTTTTAATAACTATATTAAGGTGTTTATTACGAAAAAACAAATGAATGAATTTCTTATGGGATAATGATTTACTTTTTAATCAATTACTGTATTTCAAAAAACAAATTGAAGCAGAAAAAAATTAGTAACCAACTGAAACAAGGAAATATGAGAAATAACAGCAACGCATTTGAAAGACGAAAAATTCTTTACCTGCCACAAGAAGCACTTTTACCCTCTTGTACATTATTAAAACTTGAACTAGAATTTATTTTATTGTTACAGGATTCTCTTTCCTAGAATAGAGAAACCTAGAAGTATTTGTTCAGAAATCATAAATATTCACTGCCATTTCCCAAATTTTAATTTTTTCAAAAAAAAAAAAAAAACTTTTCTATCATGTTTCTAAGTTAGTAAGCTATTTGCTCACAAACGAGGATAGAGTTAATTTATAACTTAATATTGTAAAAAAAATAATAATATAATGAGTTGTTTAATATTTTGCAAATTTTTTAATCAACATAATGCTAAATACCAGGATTCATCTTTTATACAATTCTCCACATAACGGAATGTACCTTATGAAAAATATAGTACCTCCTTTGCCATAATCATTTTTTTATAAACAGCAAAAACAATTTGAAATATAAATACATGATATATATGAAGATATTATACATACATTCAGATATCTTTTAAATTTACAGCTTTATACAAACCTTTGTTTTCAAAAGTTGTAATTTTATAATTCAAATTCAGATAATTCAATAAAATCTCTTCATTAAAAACACTGCATTTAATACATAAAATTTAGTTTGATTTTCGTTTTTTAAATAAAATTAAAAATCAAAATTTCATAAACCAAAGTGTAACATTAACAAAGTGATTGAAATTAAACAATAAATCACACACTAATTGGGATTTAGATCCTTCTGCATATAATGGAGAAACGGTAGAAGACCATATCCGTTCTGGAAATGTGACAAACTCTCGACTATTTCATAAGTTGTTTTGTATCATCATAAGTAACAAACAAATGGCAGAAGGCAATTTCCAGAGAGATTTTTTTTTTGTAACTAACAAAAGTAAATTGTAAATAAGTGCTCTGTAGCAAATGTAAAACAGCACGACAAGGCTTTCTGTTGCATAGATCAATTTCTTTACAACAAAGGAGTTGCATAACAACTTTGAAACACATGTATGCAATTTCCATAAAAAAATTTGTGATCAACATTGGATTTGTTCCAAGTATGACATGACTAAAATATTAAATCAACATTTCATAGCTACCAGACCAGAATGTGGGTACATAAATACCATTCTTTGTTGCTGACAAGTTAAGGTTTATACACTTATACTGAAAATAGAAGCATCAAAACATATTACACCTTACAAACTTTAGTCATTTACAATAAAAAATCTTAGGAAACTGCAGCATTACACATTCTAAACCCATTATATGCAGAAGGCCTATTTAATCACAGAAAATTGAATGCAGGATTGCCACAAATATTGATTGAAAGATAATGCTGATTTAAGGACCTTCCAAAAACAACATAGTAGGCTTACTTCAGTCAACGGAGATTTCGAAATGTATGTTATAAGCACTCAGAATTAGTAACCTCATCCAACCATTCGAGGCATTAAATTACTTTTGAGTCTCAACGTTTTGAACAATAAGTTATTAAAAGCCTTCAAAAGATGAAAATATTTAATCAATTTTTGATAGAATCGATAAAAGAAGAAGAAACACTTTGTTTTTGTTCAATTGAGCACAACAGCAGGAGTTTCTTAATTACTCTGAATTACTCATGTCCTTAAAATTTGTACCCTTTTTTTTTCCTTTCAAGACTTTCACAATAAAGAAATAAAATAAATATTTAAAGTAATTTTCTTAATGGGGACGTTTAAGGATCATATAAAACCTAGAAAATTAAAGAATTGATTACAGGCATTTACAAATCTTACTAAAATTACTAAGCACATGCTAAAATAATTTTACTGCACAGAAGACTTTCTAAGCTAAATGTAATTTCCATACACTACATGCGACAGATTTTCATGAACACTTCTACTAATCATAATTTATAACTTTTTTATATCACAATTAAATTTGCTGATTCTTTACAACTGAGGTCTAGATTTGGACAACACTATATATATATATCTGGTTTGGGCTGTTTTCTCTTTTTCTGTTTGAAAGCAATTTTACTTCTATTATATTCATTTACTTTTTGATATATTGCTTTTGGATAATTTTTAATATGAAATGTAAAATTTTAATGCTTTGTACTTCATGTTGAGCCTTTAATAAAAATGGCTAGTTTACATAAACTAAGAAGTGCAGAGTCAAAGTTAAGCAAATGTTTGGAGAATAGACGTGTTTCCGAACATGAAGAAAAAACCATTTGTAATTGCGTAGAATTTTGAGAAAGTAATTATTTTCTAATAAAAAACACAAGTTTAAACTTTTAATTACCTGTGGCAATCCTTGGGAAGTCTCGTACAAATCAGATAAAATTACAACTATACAAAATTAAATGTTTAGAAACTATCCGACGAAACATTCTAGAGCTATGCGGCAATTCCGCCTCTGAAACAGATAGAGAGGAAAGTACAACACTGAATGTCAAAAACAAATAACTACAAAGAGTAAAAAGAAACTGTACAGCAAGTCTCACTTATATGCATCTGGCAGGTTAGTCTCGAGGTAGCTCTTTTGAAAATTTATAAATACAGTCAACAGACAATGCAACACCAGCACAGTAACATTCTGGTAAGTTTGCATCACTTTTTTTACACAATACAAATACAGTAGCCAACCCATAACACAAGTCACCAGCTTGAGTTGGAGGAAACGACAATTGATGTCGGTTGGTACACATTTCAACAAAATTTTAGTTTAATATTTTTTAAGTTCAAATAAAATAGTGTTTAGTACTTTGGGTTCTGCATCAGATCTAGGAATATTTAATATGATTTCTCTATACATTTTAAACCATATAATAAAATTCAAGTAAATACACAATAACTGAACTTTATGTTCATAAAATGGAATGTCAAAGATAACAAACAAAACTAATTGAAAGAAAAATAAATGTGCAAGGTTTCAAAGTATACATTAATATTTATTTATTTATTTATTTAAGCACATGCATTATTTTTTATTGGAAAATATGTCTATTCAAAATATGTATACATACAACTATCAGACTTCACAATTAATGCAAATACAGTACCTAAAGAATTAAAATTTTAATGTGTTTACTAAATAGTAATTTTGATACTTATTGCAACTTGGGAGCACAGAAGATCCTCAAATTATTTGAATTATAGTCTTGCATGCAATGTTCTTTAACAATTACTGATAGTAATTACACAACTATATGGCTTTGTAAAATGCAATCCTAATATCAACAAATTATTCAAACTGACAAGTATGAATTAATATGTATAATTATTACTTAACACTTTGAACAAATATTCAATGTTAGTAAATTGAACATAATGCTTAACATTTTTAATAAACTGAAGTACTACTTACATTTGAAAATATGCATTTGTTGCTCCTGCAACATCATCACAATTCTGAACAAACAATTCTAATTGTTTTTTTTTTCTCAATACAACAATTATTGCAATTAAATGCATGATAATTCCTATTCTTATAATAATGAGAGTTCAACTTGAAATTTGGCCAATCTGAATTTTAACTTAGGCACTATATAAAAATCTCTAGTCAAAAGATTTCTTTTTTTGCTTAGGGGGGGAAATCTGTTTCAAACATTTGGTTTGTCGGAAGTATTTTGAAATAGCCTATTATTTCTTGATTTTTAAAAATGGTTTCCATTAATTGTAAAGCAGTTATGAGCCAAACTGAGCAGGAAAACAAAGGGATAAAAAGGAAACATTCCAGCAACATTATTTTGTTCTAAACTTCTATATGCATTAACATTAAAGCATACAATTCTGCTATTTCATAAAATAACTAATCATTCATTTAATTACTCAATGAAATACCTATCTAGTTTATGAAAAGGCCCAGTTAATACTCTAATTGTAATATTAGATTTATGTTATTATTAACCGAATAAAATTAATATCTTGTGTGAACTTTGAAGTACAAATTGAGAGAAAAAAAAAGCTTTCAATAGTAAATTTAGAAAGTGCCCAAAATACATACTTAACAACAAAACTTTTACGACACTTAATACATTATGGCACATTTTAACATTATTAGTAACTCATTTAGTAAAAAATAATACATAAAAAAAGAATATTTTCCCTCATTCAATGAAGTTTACAAAATTTTTAAAGCAAAGTTCAGTATTGCTTTTTTATTACACAACAATTTGATCAAAATGCATTTCAATCAAAAATGACAAATTACATAACTTCATGCATAACAATCTGACGCATATCCTTATCAGAAAGTTATTCAAAATTCACTAAGGTATATAATTGTTAAAAAATGTTAACTACTTAAAAATTTTCCCCAACACCATTTAATGCTATATCTATATATGTGAAGTATGTTAAACAAGCAAATGGCACAAGTTTTATTAATCAAAGTAAAAGTCATTTTGACATATTCTTGAAGATCAACAATACAAACCAAAACCAATAAACAAAATATTTACAATTCATACATTTTAATAAACTAAGAAAAAGTTCTCAGAAAACACAATAGAACATTAAAATCAATTTTAACAAAGCTGCAAAACAAGATGGATGTTTTGCTTCTTGTTAAGTGATGATCACATAACCTAGTTATGTTAATAAATCATCACCATTTTAATATGAGTCTTGTTTTGAAATTAACGGCGAATTTATTTATACTTTAGTTAACAAACAGCAATGAAAACAAAATTGGGAGGACTCCAAACGAAATCGGCCGAGATTAAATTTAATAGTATATAATTTTTATCTAACGATTTTCAAGAAGTACAATGCACAAGATTTTAATTTAAGAATTAATAAACTTATTTGTACAATGTCCACATCATTCTACATGAAAACTCCCCAGGAGAATGAAGTTATTAATTATTATCTAAACATGAAGTATTTTAATGAAAACATTGAGAAAAACTTATTTTGCATCTTATAAAAAATTGCCCCTATGTCCTTCTGTAGTTAGTGCCTGTGACAACATTTGCATTGGTTAATTTTAACAATCATTCTATAATTAAAATTAAGCAGCTAACTTATATTTTCACGCAAAAATAAAGATTTTATGAGTGAGCTTCAAGTTAATATAATAAAAATACTTAAAAGTATTCTGTGATATTAAGTTAAAATGTTTGATTGAAGTTAAAAAAAACTGTGTTAAAATATATTTGTTTTACTGTTGACTTAAACAGTAAAACAAATATATCAAAACTTCTACAACTAAAAAGGAAGTTTAAAATAAATTTTCACTTGATAATTCAATGTGTCAAAAAATCAATTAACAACCATGCATATAAAGCTGAATATTAGAGAAAACAGAGAGGACCATGTTTCCTTGTAAGATTTAAACGTTATATTAAATAATTTTTTTTTAACGGTTGTATTGGCAACATAATTAGTATAATTCTTATCAAAGGATTCTCCAGGATCCAATAACATTAATTACTCACAAAAATCAGGTTTTATTTTTTATAATGTAGTTAATACTTAATACAGAAAAAATGAATGCTCCAAGATATAAAATTGTTTAAATTCTGTTACAATATTGTCTACTGATAAATAATGTTTTATAATGGAGTTAATACTAGAAGTGAATTATTTGTTTCAGAAACCGGTCAAACGGAAAGTTCCAAAATTTCGAAAAATCATACTCGGCATCATGTATTAAATTTTTCCACTAGGAGTTATTAATTTTTCAAACTGAAAATGACATATATTCAAGGGCTAAAATTCAAATTTTCAAGTGTAGGGGAGGCTCCCCTCCAAGCCTTACATATGGAAGGGATTGCAATTTCTTTTGGAAAGGATTTTTTAAAAAATTTATAATAGCACTGGTAACTACAAACAAATGAAAAAATGCGATTTTTTTTCAATGAAATTTTTCGAATATTCCGCCAGTAAAATTTCAAGGAGATCTGAGAAATTTTGGCAGGAATCCCGCCCTGAAATTTAGCCTCTGATATTTGAAATTTTTTGCAATAAAAAATATAGGGATTACAATCCCTATTGAACAATTCAACATGATGGTACGAATATGTTTTTCTCAGAATTGGAAAATTTGAAGTTTGATGATATTTGAAATAAAGTATTCAATTTAGCTTTAGAGTAAACAGTATTTTAAAGTAATGGAATAGAAAGGCATTTGATTTTAGATAATGCTTTTTTTTAAAACACATAAGTCTCATTATATACATAAACATATGTATATGTTTATGTATATAATGCATATACAAGCTGTTGTCCTAAAGTTGCAAAAGACTCAAGAGATGTTTTTACAGACATTAATGTAAACTAAAATTTAAACAGAGATGATAAACTGAATGTGAATAACAAAATTATTAGTAAAGAAGTCTAAAAATTCAAATTTTTAGATTATGTAGAAAATGTATGACAGGTAATGAATTTCTTGATTGCTACAAATAAACTTTCTTTCAATTTATAGAAGAAAAATCTTGTTTTCTTTCCGTTTTCATTTACGATATAATCAGAGAATCAATCAAACATACTGAAATGATTATTTTACACAATGGCTCTTTCTTATGAAAAACAGCTTCAGCTACAAATTTACATAAATATATGTGTGCATATGTATACATATACATACACACATATATTGCACATAAGTGAAATTTAGCTTTTAAAAATTTCTTCTCACAAATTATTATTTTTAATACATAATTTCAAACTAAATTTAAAAAAAAGAAAAACATATTTTTAAAATGTTTTCATAAAAAGAAGTCACAATTGATTTTTGTTTCAAGATAAAATACGTCAAAACATTTTACTTACAAACTAAATCAAAAAGAAAAAGAAAAATCTTTTATTTGTAAGACTTGATGGCAATAAGTGATTAACAAACAAATTTATCTTTTAATATCTCATGGTCATTTAACTCCATGACCATGAGAACTATTCAATCAATTTAAATATGACATAAAAATGGATGAAGCAAGTACGTAATTTTGAAATATTTAGATTCTGAACATATATTAAATGTTTTCATGTTCTAAGCAAACAGGCATGAAAAACTTAACACCGAGTGGTTCAGGAAAATATAAAATAGATACACATCACAGTTTCAAATATCTGAAAGCAGCAGTTAGCATATTAAGTAGAGCAAATGCAAATAACTGATTAGTTTTTAAAAATGTCTAAAATAAGAGATCAGCTATAAGATATTAAAGGCTTTATGAATTGTTATGCTTGGATTAATTTACTGATTAAAAAGTTCATAAACTTTATGTCTTTGGAAACATTGAGAATCTCTGCTAAATATTTCTAGACAGTAACAACGTTCGGGAAGTAACTTTCCAATGGAATTCTGCTCAACTTTCCAAGATTTAAACTTTCTAACATTTCAAAATAATCTCAAAAGACTCTTCAAACAACACACATCGAAGTCCTGGGAATGATGCAAAATAGTTGATCATATTTACTGGCATAATGATTTACACATAAATCATGTTACTTTTAAGTGACAGAACTTCATCCATCAATGCTGGCCATTAAAATTTGTTAGTCTGTTCAGTGCACCCCATATGGTGCACCCCGCCAGTCAGGTTTGCAGATTTAAGGCTTGGAAGGGATGGGGCTGTACTATTGAAGGTGGAGGTGGTCCATGATGTTGAGGTTGATGCTGGGAATGAGGAGGACCCTGTTGTGGATGTTGTTGCTGAGACTGCGAAGGATGAGGGGACTGATTGGCAATTTGTGGCGGAGAAGGAGACTGCTGATGTGGTAAGTGTCTATTTTGATGTTGCATTTGATGATGACTCTGAGGTGGAGGATGTTGATGAGGATTTGGCTGCTGGTGTGAAGGTGGTGGCTGCTGTTGCTGATTAGGTTGCTGATGGTGAGGCATACCTTGAGACTGATGTTGTGGTTGTACTGGCTGTTGTTGCTGGGGTTGGTGAGGAGGTGCTTGTTGATTTTGTTGCATTTGATTGGGCAACTGAGACTGTTGAGGTTGTGGTGTAGGTGGCTGAGAATTCTGAGACTGAGGAGGGGCTTGTGGTGGACCATTAGGTTGTTGTGGAGGCTGCATATGCGGTGGTGGTTGCTGGGGTGGTTGTGGTTGGGCATGAGTAGGTTGTGCCTGCTGTTGAACATGCTGTGGAGGAGGTTGTTGCTGCTGCTGTTGCTGAGCTTGCACATGCTGTGTTTGTTGATTTTGCTGCTGATTTTGATTTTGGTGGTGCTGATTTTGATTTTGATGATGTTGAGTCTGGTTTTGATGGTCAGATGGTTGCTGAGAATGATTTTGTTGAGGATGAGTTTGAGTATGAGCCTGTTGATGTTGAGGTGTATGTGCTTGGTGTGGCGTTTGTGTATGCGCTTGTTGATGAGGTGTTTGTGTGTGGGCTTGTTGGTGAGGTGTTGGTGTGTGGGCTTGTTGGTGAGGTGTTTGTGTGTGGGCTTGCTGATGAGTTGTTTGTGTATGAGCCTGTTGATGAGTAGTTTGAGTGTGGGCCTGCTGGTGGGTTGTCTGTGTATGTGCTTGCTGATGTTGAGGTGCGGAATGTGCTTGTGGATGAGGTGGAGCAGAATGTGCCTGGAGATGGTGTTGCTGCAACTGATAATGAAGTTGCTGTAACTGAAGAAGACCTGTACTAGTTTGTGCAGCTTGCAATTTAGCTGCGTTGTTAGCATTTTGAGTGTGTCGAGAAGAACATTTATGTCTCTTTAAATCTCTATCTTCAACAAACCGTTTTCCACAAACTGGACATGCAAAAGGTTTCTCCCCACTATGCATTTTTATATGTCTCGTCAATTTGTCTCGTCTGTAAAAAGCTTTACCACAAGCAAGACATGCATACGGTTTTTCACCTGTATGAATCCTTCTGTGGCGAGTGAGCTTATCCTTGCGATAAAATCCACGTCCACAGAAATCACAAGGGTATGGCCTCTCTCCAGTATGAATCATGGAATGCCGAGTTAAATGATTCTTCTGTGAGAAACTTCGCCCACATACTTCACAGTGGAATGGCTTATCACCAGTATGAGTCCTCATGTGGTCCAATAATTTACACCTATAACTAAAACCACTGCCACAAATATCACATGCACAAGATTTTTCTCCATGTGCAGAACGAATATGGATTCTTACACGTTCATTTGTTGCAAATAGTTTTCCACACATATCACATGGTACAGTTTTTTCTGTTTTAGTATGGGCTGAAAGATGAACTTGCAGTTCAGATGCTGCTTTAAATGGCACCTTACAGGAAGGGCAAGGCCACAACTTCTCCTTTTCTTCATTTTTGTTTTCTTGGCTAGAAACTACAGGTGGTGGAGGGGGCAATTTATTGGGATCTATTCCTGGAAATGCTGCAGAAGTAGAAGCAGCAGCAACTAGTAAATTTCGACAAGCCGCTAGTTCTGGTGTAAGAGCTGAAGCTTCAACCTTAATTCCCGACACTCTAGCTAAATTCTTATGTTTACCTGAATCTTCTGCAAACTGTATCTGAGTAGTAGGAGCAGGTCCAACAGTGTGAAAATTAGCCAAGTGTGCACGGGGGTCAAAACCTAAAATTAAAAAGATTATTCCAACTTCAGCTCATGAAAACTCATTCTATAAATACTATATAACAAATATGTAAATAGTATAATGTGCAGATTTTCATAGTTAAACATATGTAAAAATGTTGTGAGGATTCAGTTTTATATTAAACAAACTTAATTGAATGCATAAGACAGATTGTACTCACAATTTCAAGGATTTATACATAAAAAAGGCAGCCACAATATCAACAAGGAATTAAAATTCTCAAAAACTCTACTTTATAAAGGGGAGACTGGGGCTAGTTGTTACACCTACTTTAGATGTTAATACTTTTTCTATACGTAACCACTGCGAGTATTGTTGTGAAACTTATTGTAGATTCGTACCATATTGTTAAGAAAAGGATAAGAAAATGATAATTAAATTTAGGAGCACTACTTATAGACAGTCATGTACTTTGCAGCAACTTGCTCCTCTACGGGGCATGTTGTTACACTGGCTGTAGTAAGTTGTTACAAAAAATATGTTAACTAATAATAATTGGTCAAGCCCTCTCATGGTAATGCATTAGTGTTCCTGTTTTACATTTTTCAAAGGGCGCAGCGCCCTGTCACTTTTTGGAAAACTGTGGATGCGCCCTGCCCTTTTTAGGGAACTTAGGAAAATACCTATTCTCTTAATAAAAAATACCCTTTTTCAACTGCAAAGTGCCTTTTTTTTCAGCAGAAAATGCCCTTTTTGAAAATTGCACCCTGCCCCTTTTTTAAAAAAATGTGAACACTAGTAATGCGTTAATGTTTTTTGCTATTATTTTGTTACTTTTTATAGAAATTCAAAGTTTCCTCCTCCACTTTATTTCTTTTGGTGAGATGATTATTCTCTCTTTGTTCATAGGAATTTTTGAACTCGACTTTCAGAGCATTTTCTTATGCTTGAAGCTCTTAAAATAACACTTGGTTTCCGCTTGTGGTTTAGTTTTTTTTTTTTTTGCCATCTTTAGAAATTGGTCTTTTTTTCTGTGGATTAACATGAACTTCTGGCCGTACCAATATAGGAGAATGTATATTTGATGTACAGTAGAGATAGGCTTACACGTTCCTGCCTCTTGTTGGTGCACCATTGTTGAATGTATTATGACTTGCCTTTTGCCAAATTTTAATCTGTTGCACGCATTTGAAAAATTGGTAAAAAATTTTACAATGTGTCTATTAAAGTCTTATCTGTGATGCATGGTTGAGTTTTGCTGGAACCAACACTGCGCACCTGCATTTGGATTTGAAATGTAAAGTAGACCCTGTTTATTTTATTGTCCCGCACCTCATTTGTAATTGTGATATCCCAATTTAAGTTTGACCTAACTAACTCCCTGGCATTACAGGCCCATGGCCTCCCTAACAATTTTCCTCCAAAGCAGTCTTTCACTTTTTCTTTCCAGTTTCGAACATTTAGATTTTTAAGGTCCTTCTTCATCTCGTCCTACCCATCTTTTAACCGGCCTTCTTTTTTTTCCTCTAGACCTGGCTTTGTCCCTTGAAAATCTTCTCAGTCCCTGTTTTCCTCCATTCTCTCTAGGTGTCCCAGCCATTGTATTCTTTTTGTTTTTACATAATTATATCTTTTCCTTTAAATACTATTTCAATTTCAAAATTATATCGCTTCCTCCAAAGATCACCCTCTTCGACAGGTCCAAAAACAGCTCTTAGAATTTTCCTTTCTCAGGTGATTAGCATCTTCTCTTGTTTTTGAGTTAAATCCAGGTCTCTGACCCATAGGTAACTGTTGGAGTTGGTCTGATAATAGTTATATAAAACTGAACCTTTGCTTTCTTTATTACTACTTTAGCTGTTAATAATTTCGAGTGCAAAAAAGGCTGCAACTTCCAGCATTTATTTTTTATTTAACTTCTGGCAAAATATCAGTTTTCAGTGATACCAGCACCCAAGTATTTAAATTAGGTAACGCTTTTAAATGTGTCTTCATTTATCTTAAGTTCTGTGTTTGTATCAGTTCCCTTACAATCCATTATCATTCATTTGGTCTTTTTAATATTTACTTCCAAACCAAAAAGACTGGTTCTCTGGTCTAGGGTCTGATTGTCAATTCTTTAAAATGGCCAACAAGTGCATCTTTTAGTTCTTGTCATCAATACTACATCATCAGCAAAAGCTAGAACCTGTTTTGTTCCATTAAAAATAGTTCCACCTCTATTTGATAATGCATTATACATCACTTTTTCAAATTTTAAGGCAAACATTAAACAACAAGGTTGATAGAATATCAGCCTGTCTCAATCCAGACACAATTTTGAATTCCCTGAACAATTTGTACCTTCACTTTTGCCTTAGTTGGTATAGCTGTCATTTTAAACAACCTGATCAATTTAAGGGGAATATTAAACTCGTGTAAAGTCTTTATCATCATTTCTCTATTTATTGAATTGTAGGCTTGCTTGAAATCAACATAAAGCTGATATACATTCATTCATTTCTTTGAACTTTCCAGGATATTTCTTATGCAGAATATCTGGTCGACCATTGACCTATTCTGCCAAAACCCATAAGACATAGAGACAACCACATCGGTTGTCTCTAATTTCTCTATCAATGGCTTAAGTCGACTAGCCATAACTCTAGTTAAGACTTGATAAGTCAAGTTAAGTAGAGAGATCCGTCAATAATTGTTGTAGTCTAAGATGCTGCCGTTTTTTAAAATTGGACAAATTATTCCACTGTTCCATTCGCTTGGCATCATTTTCTTTTACCAAATCATACGCCATTTTGTATAACTTCTCATTATCATACTTGAGTAGTTCTGGAGAAAATGAATTCTCCCCACGAGCCTTTCCCCTGTATAATTTTGCAATTGCTTCAACAATTTCTTCCACCTCTAAGGAATTGCAATTATTCTCTGAAGTAACCAATTCATCTTCTAATTGTAAAATTACTCAATTTAAGTTTGACAGACAATATTTTGCTGTGTCTTCCTCTGAAAATGGTAGCTATATGACATACCAAGGTTGAGCAACATGTCATTAAATGAAAAAGATTATCGATACAACTTAGAATTAGCAGGTTTTGTTTTTTGTTTTTTGAAAAATTACTTTTGAAGACAAAACTAACGTTTTAAGCAGATCTTTGCTGACACTTCTGATTGCAAACACTTCTAGGAACGGCGAAGAAGATGTAAGAATGATTGCTATCCATATGATTAAGAAAAGCGAGCTAGGCCACATAATTTGTTTTATAACTGAATGTAACAACTAGCCCTGGTCTCCCCTATCATATTTATGATAATATAAAAAGAATAAAAATTTTCTAATGTTAGTGCATTACATATACAATTATTAAAGAAAATAATTCTGAAAAATCTTTTGTACAAAACTCATTCGCTCATCTATACATAAAATATACAAATAATGTGAAAGCATAACTATACATGTGAAAATATATACCATAATTTTCCAAATGCAGCAATCCTCCCATGTTTGCAAGGGTTACATACTCCAAATTTTCTGAAAGCCGAATTTGCAAAAATAAGATGAATATTACCATGCAAATGATAGGGATAATTTAAACAAGGTGAAAAAGGTTTTTAAAAATTCAATTTAAAATCAAAAATATAATTAACTAAGTATAGTAGCACAGTAAGACCTTTGTAAATACAGGGTCAGCATAAAATAAAGAGAGGCAATGAGGGTCTAGTAGCACATATGGTATTGGGCAAAATGTAACAAAATTTGGCATGTGATTTTGATTTCCAAAGGAAACTTTCAATGCTAAACGCTACCGAAACGAAAAAATTTAGCAGTGGATAAGTAAAAATGCAAGAAACAGAGCTCCAAGAAAAATGAAAAAAGTGGAAGAAAATGCTCCAGATTATTTCTCTCATATAATGCTGACTATGTAAGTTGCTTTATCAGTCATGCTATTTTATCAGCAGGGAAAAAAGGTCAGTTCTGTCCTTTGTGAATTTCCGCAATTGAAAAAGGGTCGTAAATCTTTATACATAAAGATTAACGAGTAAAACCAATTTATGGAAAATAGTTAAGCAATTTGGATGTGTGAATCTACAGGTACAAAGTAAAAAGCAATCTATTCCATCTTTTTTGTTTGACATACCAAAAACAATCTGCTTCAGAATTTTGCAACATCACGATTGCAGCAAATTAGAAAGCTTTATCTGACAATAACAGGGTTCCCACTCTCCCAGCAGATTAAAAAATAGAGTCTTTTCCAGGCCAATTTATAGCTATATTATACCACTTTACGTATTAAACATAATACATTTAAAAAAATAAAGATTAGGTTATATACTTAAGATAAAAGTTACACATAAATTCATACTTTCTCTCTTTCATACACATTTAATGACCATAGAAAAGATTAACTGATTTGATTTAAGATATCAAAATCTCCAATACTTTTATTTCTGCATCGATTTTAAATTACACAGGAAAGAAAAATTTAAATGTTTTTAATTTTTGCCAGCTTGCTGGTTGAACTTACTAAATTATTTTGACTCCATTTGCTCTATTATTATTAATAAATTATTAATAAGCATTAAAAAATCCTTTTATTTAAAAAATGTTTTCATTAAATTTTACTTTTTAAGGAAAAGATTATCACGAAATAAAAACAGTACCTTTGAACATTTTGACTAAGTATAAGACTGATTAATGATGAAGATAAAACTTCAAAATAACCCAAGTTATTGAGTAGTATGCACTGGTGAATATGCAATGACCATGTTAATTATGAACATGGTCAAAGGCCCGGTAGCAGAAATCGAGCATCACAGCAGCGAGCGCTGCAGATCTATCTAGAAGCTTGCAGATTAATTAGCCACCTTACGGGAAAAAAAATTTTATTAAAGTTTTCCACTTTTTAAATGATTATATTTCTTTTTCCCCAGGATAAATAATCACGCTTTTCTTCTAACTATAAGAACGAAAGATCCCCTTCCTTTCAAACTTCAAGATATCAATCACGCAGATTACTTGGTCACTGACACGCCCTCCATTCTTATGAGAATGGATGATCCGTTAGTTCTCAATTTCTTTCAACCAGCAACCTTTATTTATTGTCTGCATGTATTATTGTTATATGTCAGCTATTTTAAAATGCATAGTTTGCAATTTTTTATGATTGTAAATTTGGTTCCACATCATTTGATGCTGCAGATAAATTGTGACTTCTGAAACTTGTGCTGCAGATTGATGCAGAAAATTTTGCTACTGGGGTCAGGGGTTGCGCCAGAGGAATTTCAGGTCTGCTTTTGGACCTTCACAAAATTCCAATCAAACAAAATGGACCCTTTACATAATTATTTATTAAAGAAGCAGGGCAATTCCACGGAGTTGGATGTAAAAAATGAAGAAAACTTTGCAAATTTAACTCTGTTTACTACATATAAACTAATTTAAAATTATAAAATTTACTTTCAAGATATTCACTACATCATTCTGAGTAAAAAAATAATGTTAGTTTTTAAAAAGATATTATTCTAGTATAACTGAAAATAATTTAATTAGTTTGTGTCGGACGGAAACACACGGATGGCAAAATTAAATGTTTTCTTGAATATTTCTAAAAGTCTGAATTAGCTTATGTTTTAATTTTAAACGCAGTTAAATTAAAAAGTATACATTTGAATGAAGCATATTATGCAGTTTTAAAATAACATTATGTAAATTATAATTAATTTGAAATTATTTTTACCTTGGTGTTATACGTACATTTTTGGTGTCGGACGTAAATTGTTAATGTTGGATACAAACCATTGGTAGTAATGATTAAACTTTGTGCAAAGTAATAGAAATAAAATTTCACGTTAAATTAAAGCACAAATGAGCATTAAAACGCAGACATATGTTTCGGGATCGCTTGGAATCCCTTTTTCAATGCGACAGGGAGCTTCTAGATGCAAAACATCCAAATGAAGCAGACAGAACAACAAAAACAAAGCTTATATAGCCTAAGAATTAACTGTAAACCAATGAGAATAAAGGTAGTGTGAAGTGGAAGTAGAAGTAGTATTAAAGGCACCAATAAGAGAGCAACAAACGAATGTAGTTGGAAGTACAGAAAGTAAAAAGGAATATCAATAAAAACAAAGAAAAAGACAACAGCATAAAAATGTGAAAATACATGAAAATTGCAAAAAAATAAAATAAAATACAAAGAATAAAATGGAAATAAAATAAGTACAGAAAATACCGAAACAAAAAGCAAAACAAAGTACACACGCAAAAGAGGGGGAGGGGGGGGAGAGAGAAAAAAATTGACACAAAAAAAGGAAAACTAACAAGAAAACCAAGAAAGAACAACAAATTAAAGGAACTTATGCCAGACCTGTGAAAAATAAGGAGTTGAGGAAGAATCATTAACCAAATTAGAACTATTCCTGTTAATATGATAAGCTTCCCAAAAGTCAAGTTCTAAAGGGGAAGAACATTTTTGAATAATTTTCCCAGAATTGAAATCAAAAGAGTGGTTGGAATTCCAACAATGTTGAGCAATGCTAGACTTATTCAGCTCTTGCTTTCGTACATAACCTTTATGCTCATTTAACCGAATTTTCAGAGCACGTTTTGTCTGTCCAATGTAAGAAAGGCCGCAACGGCAACTAATTTGGTAAATACCCCAAGTATTAAGTTGATCAACAGGATCTTTAAGAGAAGAGAAGGAAAGTTTGTTGCTAGGAGCAAAAACAACTTGAAATTGAAACCTTTTTAGGATTTTAGCAATACGAAAACTTACAGAATGAAAGAATGGTAACACAACCAAATCCTTTCTAGAAACCACATGATTGGGACCAGAAGTTTTTTTAGAAAGTTTGTTATGAATAGAATCAATTAAAGAGTGAGAAAATCCTCTATCAACAGCTACAGCTTTCAGATAGTTGAGTTCAATCTTGAGAAGCTCAGGAGAAGAGCAAATATTAATAGCACGATGGACAAGAGCATTAAAAGCCGAATATTTTTGGTTGGGAGGATGAAATATGTAAATCACTTTAAGTTTTATTCAAGTGTCACATACATATTCTTTTTTATATTTAAAATGATTCTTTTCTGAATCATCAGAAAAGTGAAATTGCCCCCTATTTCCTGTTGGTATAGAGTGTTGAATACATTTTATAATATCATGCGATTTATAAAAGATTTTGTCCTCATTTTTGTGCTATTTAAAATTGCCTTCGGATCGATGCATAACCGACACTTCTATCTCATTTTTTATTTTTCTTGTAATGCATCCTGGATAGAGATTGGAGTCATATTTGACTACAACCCAGTCATTGATAGTGACTGCTGCTGTATTAAAAGCTGCTGGCTCATCAATTTCAGAATCATCTGATTCGGACACAGGAAATATTGATACGTTTCTAAATCTACTGTCATTTGAAATGTCTCCAATCGGTACTTGAGTATTCCCAACTGGTTTCCCAAAATGAATCGATTTTATGTTTGGAATAGGCAAACAGCTGCAAATGTTGCGTATCTCTTTCCATGTCTTTTGCTGGAATATACTTTATGTGTATGTTTGAATTCAAACATGCTGCAACCTGAGCAAATTGTTCTGCTTGTGTCACTATCTCTTTTTCGGCTATATACAATACAAATACAAAAGAAACAACCAGCAACAGGCTCAGGGCCCAGCTAGGCTGGTCCTCGTCAATTTAGCAGTCCCCAATGAACATTAAAGGCTTTCTTAAAAGTTTTTACCCACTGCAATTAACAGTTGCCTCCGGTAAACTATTCCAACTGCCTACAACCCTATTGAAGTAGTAATGTTTCCTAATTTCAAGATTAGCCTGAGGAAAAGCTTAAAACAATGATCTCTGGTCTTACTTTTACTTTCTGTACTTCCAACTACATTCGTTTGTTGCTCTCTTATTGGTGCCTTTAATACTACTTCTACTTCCACTTCACACTACCTTTATTCTCATTGGTTTACAGTTAATTCTTAGGCTATATAAGCTTTGTTTTTGTTGTTCTGTCTGCTTCATTTGGATGTTTTGCATCTAGAAGCTCCCTGTCGCATTGAAAAAGGGATTCCAAGCGATCCCGAAACATATGTCTGCGTTTTAATGCTCATTTGTGCTTTAATTTAACGTGAAATTTTATTTCTATTACAAACCATTGGTTTTTTGCGAAAATAAAAGTTGATGATAACAATTATAAATATGTAAATCACTTTAAGTTTTATTCAAGTGTCACATACATATTCTTTTTTATATTTAAAATGATTCTTTTCTGAATCATCAGAAAAGTGAAATTGCCCCCTATTTCCTGTTGGTATAGAGTGTTGAATACATTTTATAATATCATGCGATTTATAAAAGATTTTGTCCTCATTTTTGTGCTATTTAAAATTGCCTTCGGATCGATGCATAACCGACACTTCTATCTCATTTTTTATTTTTCTTGTAATGCATCCTGGATAGAGATTGGAGTCATATTTGACTACAACCCAGTCATTGATAGTGACTGCTGCTGTATTAAAAGCTGCTGGCTCATCAATTTCAGAATCATCTGATTCGGACACAGGAAATATTGATACGTTTCTAAATCTACTGTCATTTGAAATGTCTCCAATCGGTACTTGAGTATTCCCAACTGGTTTCCCAAAATGAATCGATTTTATGTTTGGAATAGGCAAACAGCTGCAAATGTTGCGTATCTCTTTCCATGTCTTTTGCTGGAATATACTTTATGTGTATGTTTGAATTCAAACATGCTGCAACCTGAGCAAATTGTTCTGCTTGTGTCACTATCTCTTTTTCGGCTATATACAATACAAATACAAAAGAAACAACCAGCAACAGGCTCAGGGCCCAGCTAGGCTGGTCCTCGTCAATTTAGCAGTCCCCAATGAACATTAAAGGCTTTCTTAAAAGTTTTTACCCACTGCAATTAACAGTTGCCTCCGGTAAACTATTCCAACTGCCTACAACCCTATTGAAGTAGTAATGTTTCCTAATTTCAAGATTAGCCTGAGGAAAAGCTTAAAACAATGATCTCTGGTCTTACTTACAGCAAATAACTGAAGCCCATCAAGATTTCCCATTTAAATGAATTTAAACAACTGAATCATGTCCCCTTTAACTCTTCTTTGCTGAACATTATAACGTGTCACCAAACAGTTCTTTTGACAGTGCCTCCTATGCTATCAACAACCCCTTTACCGTGAGCAGTAGCAAAGAAGTTCCACGATAATTTGATGCTATGAGACTGTTCAAACAGTGACAAGTTTGAACACAAATATCTCTGCTTGAACTGAGAGCTGGGCCCATCAGAAAATATATTTACATACATTATTTCACTAGATTTTTCTTTTAGAAAAGAAAAAACGTAATCCACAAATTTGTAGTGAGATTTTTTTTTTTTTAAGAATATATTCTTAAATGTTTTGTTTCACCATATATGGTGAAACAAAACGCAATTTTAACTAAGGAAAATTAAATTGCAGAAAATGCAAAAACTTCCTTTTTATGCATATTTCACTTTTTTTAGCAAATAAAAGAATATATGTTGAGAAAAACAGTTGCAAACAAATGTAGTTTTAAAAAAGTTACGGTGTAGTACGTAAATAGTGTGGGACGTAAAAAATTTCTTTACATCCAACAAGTTTTGAGTATAAAATATTCGATATTAAAAAAATGAAAGTAGGTTATTTCAATGATATTGAAAATCCTGCTTTATATAGAAAATTTCATTCATGTAGCTTTAAAAGTACTTGCTCAGCATAAACAATTATACAATTCGGTGCCGGACGTAAACATGTGAAGTGGCTTACATGCAAATTCCTTCAGAAATCAAAATGGATAATATTTCTACACATTTTGCATCATTACATGCTGTAGACTGCATACTTAAATGTTTACTCACCTTAGTTTATAATATTAATTCATTTATTTTGAAAGAAACCGAGTTTCTTCGAGAGCAGCCAAATTTGATTTCGAAACACACAAAAAATTGACCCTTGTTTAGCCTCTTGTATTTTTTAAAAACTTAATTTATCAAATTTGGAATAAAAGTTTCAATACATAGAACTCTCTACCTTTAAAATGATACCTTATTTGTTTAATAATATTGATTTTGAAAATTTGATCATCTGGTTGATTTGATCATTCTGTGGAATTGCCCAGCAGCAAAATATGCTTATCACTGTACATTTTGAATTTTCACCCCCCAAAAATATTTTTAAGCTTCAAAACCCCCCCCCCCCCCCCCGATCAAAAATGTTGGATCGACCCCTGATCAAGGCAGTATCCAATAGGGGGGGGGGCACGCCCCCTCCCGAAATTTTTCGCATTGCAGCATATATTCTTCCCTGAAACTTTCCTCAACGTAAGTGATTCGAGGCCCCCCCCCCCCAAAAAAAATTCTGGCAATGGCCTTGCCCCGATGGTCTAATATATATAACGCTATTTACAGCTTTTATAAACAGTAAAGCCTCCATTAGCACACAAATTACAATTGCAGTGCCAGCTAAACATTCCCCTTACAGGCAACTTTGGGAATTTAGGAACCAGAACCTACTGTGCATGTACATTTTTGTTACATTTCACCCAGTACAGTATGTCCTACAGGTTCCTGAACATCTCATATTTTTATATTCACCATGTATTGAAAAAAATATATCAAGGCCAAATCACAAAAAGTAACGAAATAAATTTAATAGTTGGGTGCAAAAAAAAAAAAAAAAATTTACAAAAATAGCAAATAAATATCTTTCCAACTTTATCAATTAAAGCAAATTCAAGCAAATAACAAAGCAAAAATAAATAATTAGGAGATGTGTGTGAGAAATTATGCAACTTTCGCAAAAATAAATGTTTATGTTTTAAAGGATCGCTTGCTTGTTATAACAAGCAGAGGCAGGCGTTTACATTTTGGCAGTTTCGAATGTGATAACCATATATACTCACACATTGTACAGACACACACAGGGTTTGAAACTAGAGAAAAAGAGTTGTATTAAATCAGGGGTCATGCCAGAGGTAATTCATGTCTGTTTTTGAACCTTCACAAAAGTGGATTAATCAAAATGGACTTTTCAAAAAATTCTGAGCAACCAAATTATACTTTTCAGACTTATTTATTAAATAAGCGGGAATTTAAAATAAATTTTTTTCATAACGTTTAAAATTTTAATTTTTACAAAATTATTTGATTTTACACAAATACATACATATCTGATTTTTACATTATGGGAGGGTAGAAAATATCAATTAAGAAATGAAACTCTGAACTTTTTATGAAATATAATCATGCATACATATTCAAAGCTAATGAGATGAGACATTAGTAATGATAAAATCAATGAAAAAGAGTCTGCAACGCTTCTTCAAATGGCTGAAAATGTAGGGGGGATTGTAAACTCCCAATTTTCTGAATAGGTAGACAATATTTTCTAAAAAAGGAAATTTTTTTGAAAAGTCTTGGCGACCTTCCTTTGGGGCACTCCTCAGAAACATAAAATGATTATTATATAATACATCTACACAATAAACAAACACAGATATAAAAAATATAATTGATGAGACCGAAAAAGATCAAATTAATACACACTGAAATAAAAGTCTAGACGAAATTTTAAAAATCAAATATTTTTTTATATTTTTAGTGAAAAAAAAGCAACATAAATTTCTAAAGAATATTCGATACGTTAAACATCTCTTTCTTGCACATGAAAAAGCATTTTTAATCTGATTATCTAATTTGTACAAGCATTGGGACAACTTTCATTACAGTTAGAAATTAGCAGGTATACAAACTAACAAAAGAAAATTAAATATTTAAGCCCAAAAGGGAAAATTAATCTGACGATCTGAAGGAATATACATCTAATGGATCAATAGCGCATTAAATGGAGCACATAAACAAATAGAATTTTAGCGAACCCTTAGAAACGAGACTTCAATGGAACAAAAACAATAATAAAAAAAAAAAAACTAATTAGCATAGATCATTGAAAACTTGAAAATAAATGCAGAGCATTACGGAGGCAGAGTTTAAAAATTAGATCAAAGTGAACTTTAAACTATTCAATTAAATTTCGATCTGAAAAATAATTAAAAGAGCCCATGAAAACAAAAACGCATGTTTTAGTTTAAATTTCAAACACAGCCAACGCACTTGGAGGAAAATTGCTATCTAAGCCTGATAAGATGGATTCCAGAATCATTAGGAATTATCATAACAATAATAAATAAACACCGTCGATAGTCGGGAAACATTAAAACGCTCCTAAAAACGCGTAATTCAAAATAAAAACAAACCTGGAAAAGCTGCGGGAAAGACAAAGGTTGGGGTACACACCACTTGCTCGGGAGTTGAAGCCATTTTTCCCCCCCTGTTCCACTGACAGATGCCAACAGCGAAGAAATTCCCATTAATATTGCAGACGATGATGCAATTTGAAGGAAAATAAATGCGGAGTGCATACTACTTCAAGATGTATGTTTGATACTTTAAAATGTTACCATTTCCTAAATGTTGGTGAATTCCAAAGTCAAAATGATTAAGTCAATCCTTTCGAGGAGAAAAATTTCATAATGGTCATATTTAAAATCAATAAGTTGTAAAGCAAGATGTCATTCGTTTTACTGTAATTTTTGTTCAAATAATGTGAGATAATACTTTTTGCTAAATGCCTAACAGTAATACTCCATGTAAAAATATGGCAAGAAAATAAATAAATAAAATAAATTAAAATGCTGCAGTTACAGCCAGGTTATAACCAAACCGCGGTCATGTGCGCGAATGCCGTCTGCTGGTAGCTGTGGTCTGCTGTTGTTGTGCTCTGCTGTTTCTGAAGGAAGAGAGAGAGGATTCTGTGTTTGCAGAGCGGAAAAGTATTTTGTTACAATGCCTCACATTGAAAACGATATTAAACTAGATTTTAAGGATGTTCTTCTCAGGCCTAAGCGAAGCACGCTCAAAAGTCGCAATGACGTGAGTTCTTAAGAAGTACTTATTAACTTTGTCTTTTTAACATTAAATATAGTGTCTTTAAATTCACACAATTTACAGCTGTATTTCCAATATTGAGATATTCTTGTTCATTCTGAAGAAATGCATGTGTAGGGATTTTGAAATGATGATAGTTGCACTCTTCAAGACCCCAGCTAGCAAAAATTAATTGCAGCAATATTGAAAAAATTGTCACGTTAATTCGAAAATATTGCTTAAAGAATGTCAAAATCTTTACATGTTACTCCCGTTCGAATGTCAGCGGATTGCCACAATGTTAACGTCAATGTGCATGCAAGAAACAATCTGGCAAAGTAGGTTGATATGAAAACATTGCATAAATCTTGTCACGACGATGTACATTGACTTTTCAACCTGTCAGCAATATCCTTGCAAGGTAGTTTACTTTTGTAATATCGCATGCATCTTGTCATGACAATTTTCATTGATGCGTCTATCGGTCTACAATATCCTTGCAAGGTACTTGATATTTTTAATATTGCATACACCTCATCAGATAATGTACATGAACAAGACAATCTGTTATGAATATTTAGGAAAGGTATATTATTTATGAATATTTAGGCAAGGTATATTATTTATTAGCCCTATAAATACATAAGTTAAAATTTTGAACCGGAAAATTATGTTGTAGCAGTATGATTTTCTTGAAATCAAAAAACATGCCACTATTAGTGCTAATATATGACAAAGCAGAGCATCGTACCATTCGGTACAGTTTAAAGTATCAATTACTCTTCTGAATTCTATTAAGTATCATCTCCCAGCAGTTTTAAAATGCAGGAAGATGTTGCTAAAAGGGTATTTTTTCAGTGAACATTTAACCTTATTTAGATACAAGGAGCTATAACCTAAAAAGAGTTGTATATTTAACCTAAAAATAAAACAGGCACGTACATTTTCTAGAACAAATGTCTACACATACAAGGGCATTTTAAAAATACAACAAAATCATATGCAATTTGATTTCGAAGTGAAGAAAAACGGGAACTCTGAGTAAGAGCATATGAAACGGCTAAAATCCGTAAAGTTTTCACCTAATCTGTAAAAGTTGACAAGTATGTAATATTTCATATAATGATTAAAATTCTGTTGTTCCATTGGAATATATGGTGGATAGGAAATTTTGCTTGCCTTCAATTCTTCTACAAAAGTTCTTAAACTTAATTTCAGTGATCTTATTTTACATAATTTCTCAAATTTTTGTTTTAGGTGGATCTTTCTCGCACGTTTAAATTCAGAAACTCTGGGAAGATATATTCTGGAATTCCAATTATCTCCTCAAATATGGATACTACTGGAACGTTTGAAATTGCAAAAGTACTTGCTAAAGTAAGTATTTATTTGAAGAAATGTTGTTGTTTATTTTTAAATGGTATTAAAACCTTTTAATAATGTGATGATTAGAGGACCATGTTTGGCACTTGTGTTACAACATAACTATTGTAAATTGAAACTTGTTTTAGTAAATGTAACTTTTACAACAGTAATGCAATGCATTACAATACTAATAAATATTGAACTATATGTTGTTACTATATTTATTGATATTCATGTAGAACATTTTATAAAAATGCAATTCAACAATAAGATTAATAAAAGAGCAATAATTATATCTTAAATACAAATAAAAAGTTGGTTAAGCACTTTTATGACAAAAATATTTGGCTTATTTACAATATACCGACTTCCTACTCACATTTATTGTTCTATACACATTTAAATTTGTCCTTGACAAATTACTTAATAAAATGTTTTTTGGAAAATCATATGCTATTGACTTTTACAGATATTTAAAAATATAAAACCCAATTGCAATTGGGTTGTAGTAATTTTTCTTTTCCTTGATTATTCAATACATACTTTCTACATATTTTTTCTTTCGGTGTTAGTTTGTGTTACATTTTTGGATTTCTTCTATTTTGCTCTTTGAGAAAATTGAAATAAATTAAACCTATGCATACATTAAAATTGTACCATAACCTGATGATGATGAGTATATTTTTTTGCTGTTGACTTTTATTTTTATCTTGTATTTTAATTTCTTTGCCATTAGTTAAACGTTTGGCTGTAATTTTTATCAATCAACCACTCATGTTTTTCAGCATGGAATGTTTACCTGCATTCACAAACATTATTCATTAGATGAATGGAGAAAATTTGCTGCAGAAAATCCAGCGGCTCTTAAAGTGAGTCTCGTGTGTTCATGAAAATTTTTCTTTCTTTTCTTTTCCTTTTATTATTATTATTATTTTATTTTTTGTCATTATTAAAGGAATAAATGCTGTTTTATGTTACAGAATGTTGCCGTAAGTATAGGCGCCGCTCAGGGAGATTTCGAAAATCTGTGTGCTATAATCAAGGAAGTTCCAGACCTGGAATACATCTGCCTTGATGTTGCTAATGGCTATTCTGAACACTTTGTTGCTCTAGTAAAACAAGTGAGAGCAGCATATCCATCTCATACAATAATGGTAATTTTTTTTCTCCTTCCCCTTCTTTCCTATATATAACAGCTTTTTAAGGGCATTTTTGAATTTGATGAATTATTTACTGCATAATTCCGAAAATCCCCTCACCCTTTTCAACCCTGAATGTCTTGCCTTTTACCCAATGGGGGGAAAATCGGAATTTCGGCCAAACTTGAAATTGAGCATTATAGCAAGGGGGGATAATCGAAAGTTCTATACCCGATTTTGTAGTAGGATTAGAACTCTTTTATTTTATTTAAAAAAAAAATACAGTAAATGAGAATACATTTAATGCAGATAATACTAATAATTAAATTCACTTTTTGACACAGTATAGCTCAACAAGCGTAGCATTTTGACAGAAGAAAAGTTGCTCTTAGCAGGGATGCACAAACTATGGCCCACGGGCCAAAGTTGGCCCCGCTAATATAGTTGATAAAAAGAATAATTATAATAAAATTTTAAAAAATACGAAAGAAAAATTGTTAAAAAAAGCTTACGAAAAATCGTAGTAAAAAGATAGTCTCTGCATCAGAAAAAAATAAAGCATTGGGAATAAACAAGGTTTTTAACTATAGGGAGAAGGTGGTTTCAAATTCTAGCAAACAAAGATATATTACGCAACGAACTACGAACGCAACGAGGAACTCAAGGAACTACGAACGTCCAGCAAGAAACTCGAGGAACTACGAACGTCCAGCAAGAAGCAAGAACTACCGCTAGCGGAGCTTCCCATGAGCTTCCCTCCCACAGTCTTCTCCTAGGAGTGCCCATGAGCAAAAAAAAGTAAAAGCGTAAAAGCACTATATACGCAATGCAATGGGATTGGGATGATTCCCCCTCAAGAGAATAAACAATCACAAATCCTCTTTTTTGCAACTAAAGCAACATGTAAACCACATGTAAAAAAAAAAACTTCTGCTGATTCATCTTTCGCCACCTTGGACTTTGTTCTCTTTGTTGAATGTCATATGAATCCTTTGATTTTCATGCAAAGAAACCTTTACACCTTGCTTTATTTTTTTAAATAATTTTTTGTAGCTCATTTATTTCAGATCAAACATTTGATATTTTGATTTACTTGTAAAATCAAAATATCTTATTCGCCTATCTTGCGCTATTTTGAAAACAAGTTGTTTTTTAAAAAAATTGCACACAAATTAGAAATAAACATTTTTAAAAGAATGATAATATAATCTCAAAAACGTATTTGGGATCGCAGTTGCTCATTTTTGAACTATTATCCACTTTTTCTATCGTGATTTTTGTTAAGAGTTTGTTTTCCCCTTTGCAAATTTTGTTAATTGTGTTGCTTCTGTGCCTTGTTTATAATTTCAGTAGCAATCTAGATGGGAGGGGGGGGGGGGTGTTAAGTAATTTCTCCTAAGGGAAATTCAAGAAGAGGAAGGAGCGGTTGTTTGGTATTTTACTCTCCTAGGGCTCATGGTAAAATAACGTTCAAAAGCGAAGATTTTTAATATTTTTTTATTAAATTTTGTTTTCTTATTTTCTAGACATTTCGCAGTATAAATGTTTTGATAACCATTACACATTGAAAGCTTAGATTCTGTACAAAATGTGAAGCAATATTTTTTATCTAAAAATACTTCTACTTTGTATTAATAAACCCATGGATGAATCCATTGAAAAATAATTTGCTGAAAATTTAATGAAAAGTCAGGTTTAGTTATGGTTATTAGATAATAAAAGCAATGATGCAGTGTCTTTTTCACATGGACTGGAAGACATATTCAGACATGTGATTTTTCTGTATTTTGACCAAATTCCGTATTTTTGGAAATTAAGAATTTCGTTCCCACGAAAATCGTTACTTTTGGAAGGCTTTTTCCTTTTCTTTCTATGAAAAATTTTGAAAGTAACCTGTCAACATACATACCGGCCAACTTTTACAAATTTCGAGTAAAATGTACGCATTTTGTCCGTTTTTTTGCGTTTTTCAAGGGTCGGTCCCGATTTTTTATGCATTTCGAAATCCCAATGCATCAACTTCTGAAGCCCTTCCTAGTTGTCAGTTAACTGTCTGATTCTGCCTCTTAGACATCAATTACTTTGAGCTTTAAATTATTTTTACCTTTATTAAGCTTCTGCTTCTATAGTAAAGAACTTGCACGTACGTCATTCTGCCATGCCCACTTGAAAATCCGGGCGAAAATAAGGAATTTTTCGAAAGTTATTTTCAATTTTAGTGATCATATCAGTTAATTGTAACTATTTTTTATTGCAGCCTTATTAATAAGCTAATAAAAAAATATTTTTGCCTAAAAGGGGGGGGGGGGGTAAGGCAACGATTTTTGTTGTGCCTCGATTAGCTTCATGCTCACAACACTTTTCAGGGCTTTTGAGTCTGAGTGAGTTTTCCTCCCCTCATCAAAAACTAGAAATAGAATTAGTAATGAAAACCTTTTTTCTATTCTACAGATTGTTTCAACTAGTTTTGAGCCTAACATGAAATCAATAATTTAAAAAATTCAATCCCACCCATCTCATTAATGTGAGTAGTAATTTTCATGCAAACTTTTCGTCTCTGAATTTAAATTTTGTACTTTAAAAAATTTTTCTTACCAGAAAAGTCAGTTTTGTGATTTCTCTTTATATAATATATATGAATGTGATTTATTTCTCTTTTTTATTGGTATTTGCTACAAATTTTCTCTTATTGTGGCTTTTAAAAGCAAACTAAATGTTGGCTTTTCAAAGAGTTGGATGTATGCAAAGACGCCATCTTTACAGTAAAGTTTCTTTTCGTATTTGCATTCGAATTAGTAGAAATTTCAATCTATTTTCATCGTTCTTTTTTTATGAATGAATAAAAATTTATTAATTAAACATTAATTTTCAGAATTAATAATATCAATATGAATAATTATTTTACTTTATAAATTGTAATTTATCATCAAAATTTAAAAATTTTATTGTTGATATGTATTTAGGAAATGAATAAATAACGCTTTTTTACATTAATTCACAAAGATCAATTTCTAATCTGCAAGAAAACTAGTGATTAAAGGATTTAAATTTAATTATATGCCATGGCACAAAGTAAAGATATGTTGATTTTTGATAAAGGAATCAATTTAACTTTTTTCTTTTATTGTCCATGTAGCAATGTATAAATTTAATATTACTATGCCAATATAACTAATAAGATTTTGTAAATGGTTAGTTAAAAAAACAATTCTACTAGCCAAGTTGACTAGTAGTAATTCTGAATCGCAAGGGTTTAACGTGATGTACAGACTCATAGCATTTGGATTTTGCTGTTTAATATATGCGTGTTTATTTTTTCTGTATTTATATTCGCACTTTTAATAATTTCTAATTTTAACTCTTAATATATATTTTAACTTTTACATTATAAAATGTCAAAGAAAAATTATCTAAATTATAAAGTAAGTTATAATTTAGAGAATAATGCTGTGTTTTTCTAAGTTTAAATTACCTTTTTATTTTCCATTTGTTTCATTTTCATAATTTGTACACATTTTTGTAAAAAAATTTTAGTATTCTTCTCTTTTGCCATTTGACCAATAACTTCATTGATATATATAAATGTTGTGCAATTAATTGTTTAGAAATCTTATACCTCATTTTTTTTAAATTCATTTACATTAATTTTTTAAAACTTTTATTGAATGATCTGTTCTAGAGTACAGTAATTATTAATAGGGATGTACCGAGTACTCGGTATATACTCGGTACTCGGCAAAATTCCAGCCGAGTACTTGTAAAATTTTCGTCATTTTTTAAGTTTACTACTAGTAGATAAATTTGTAACTGATTAGTACAATAATATGCAAATATAAATATGTAATATGCAATAAGTAAAAAAAATTATGAAGTATATAAAATATTTTTACACAGCTTATATATTGGTAAAGTTCATATGCTAATTCGACTATTTTTTCCACTTTCTATACTTTGTTTGCCACTTTTTAAGCTGTACGAGTAGCGTCCAACATGTTTGATTTAACAAATCGGTGAAACATGTCAGAAACTCGTATGCTATGCCCTGGCAATCGTTTTGGATGCCTGATGAAGAAAAGATTGTCTTTATAGTCATTGTCAACCAATAATCATTTTTGATAAACTGATTTTTATAAAGAGTTATAATGGTTTAAAGAATTTGATTTTGGAATTCTTGCATTCAATTTCTTTCATTAGTTTATTTATTAGTTTATATATATTATGTAGTTAAAATGTATGTTTTCATTTCAATATATACAAAATTCTTCATGTGCACTTCAATACTCTTTTTTTATTCACAACTACTCGGTACTCGGCCAAAGTGCTACTCGGTACATCCCTAATTATTAATACATGTAATTTGTACATATTACCTCTAAATAAAAACTGAAATACACCCTGCATTTTTATGAATAAAACATTACGTTACTTTGGCCCCCAACCTGATACTTTCGAATTTTTTGGCCCTTCACCCAAAAAGGTTTGTGCATCCCTGCTCTTAGAATTCACAGCTGAATGCTAACCTAAAATGGCTCACTCAAACTCAAACACACGTGCATCGATGGTCTATGCAGGGAAACGGCGCTCCGATGCAACTGCTCTCTCATTGGTTGAGTCTTTTAGCGCAGCTGCTTTCCTCCTCCTACCTTGGCTCCGTGGTTGTCATATTGGACAAAAGTTCGCCGATCGGGCTACTTTTCCCGCGGCTATTGATTAAAAGCACATGTATTTGGCTATTTTTTCAGATGTTTTAGACTGCTCGCTGGCGGAAAAATGTGGCAACCCTGACTGACTTCTACGTAGTTTCTAAAGAGAGAGGGCAACTGAAATCGGATTTCTTTGTTATTATGGGATGGGGGGAAAACGGAATTTAGATTCTCGCTGAAAATTAACTTTTTTGCCCCATGGGGGTGGGGGGGTAATCGGAGATGGGGGCTTTTTCGGAATTATACGGTAATTGGTATACATGTAGCACAGTCATGTCATTAATCAGAGGAACATGAATGCTCAAGTAAAATCTTTGTTATCCAAACACTCCCTGAGAAAATTTTGCTTTTTTTTTTAGTTTTTCAATTTTTAATTTCCATTCTTTAGATGTTTAAGCATATTTTTTCAGCTTTACCATTTCACAAGTGTTGGAAATCTTGTCACAAGTTTTCTAGTTTTCATCTTTTAATTGATTTCTTTTTTCTCGGTATCCTATATGTGGTTTTTAAAAAAATTACAAAAACTAAATTTTGCAACATTAGTGCTCAAGTTACTTTTTCACTTAACGTGAGTAAAAAAATATTCTAAACCTCATTACTTATATTCTCCAGTTTCAAAACTCGTTATGTTCCAACACATTTTTTTTAACTTGTAAGTAAAACAAAGTTTCAACTTGTCTAGTGTTAGTATAAAGAAAGTCTACTGTAAGTCTAAAAGAAAATATATATCCCTAAAGTAGAAAGTACTGAAAATGGAACACACATTGCAAAGAAAACTGCTTTTCTTCAGATTAATTGTAAATAAATCACTAAATAATTTTAATGAATTGGAAGCGACCACAAACGTTTTCAAGAAGAAAGACTGAATTTATTTTTTCAGAACATTATGAGAGAAGAGCATTTTTTCACTGATGTAGGGATTGCACCTAAAATAACGTAACCCAGCAGAAAAGAGATATTTTGCTGCTGGAAAGCAACAGTATTTTTTTTAAATTAGTTTGACCACGAAGTTCTGACATTAGGACACTTCTACGCATGACAGGAAAGGATGAATCCATTCAAGTTTTATGGAAGATTGTTTTGCAGGTGCATTTATTAGTATGCAAATCAGAATATTTGCTCCTCTGTTTGTTGAAAGCAACTAAATTTATAAACTGGCAGATAACATCGGTCCAAAAGAAATCAAGTATGCTAAACAAAATAAAACAAGATCTGAAGCTACACTTTCCTTGTACCAGCAGTTCGTCCCTTGAACATGAACCAATTCTTCTTGGCACTCTGCCAGGCAGATTGCCTTGGTTGATGGTAGAACTGTAAAACAATCAAATTGGTAAAGTTGTAAAACTCGGGAAGCATCATAAATTTAACACATCTTACTTTATGTTAAGAATAATTAATTATGTATGATTTTCCATAAAAGTATGAAATATTTGCGGGCATATAAGCTTTTGCATGTAATTTTGTTCTTTTACTAGGCTGGTAATGTTGTAACAGGTGAGATGGTAGAGGAACTCATTTTGTCTGGAGCAGATGTAATTAAAGTCGGAATCGGACCTGGCTCAGTGTGTACTACTAGAAAAAAGACTGGTGTTGGCTATCCTCAACTGAGTGCTGTGTTAGAATGTGCTGATGCAGCACATGGATTAGGGGGACACATAATATCTGTAATTATATTTTTATTTATTAACATATTATATTATTAAGAAAATGTGATCATGATTTGTGCTTCTCTTATTTATATACAGTGGAGCCTTGCTATTCGTACACAATTCATTCCAGGAGACAATTCGAATGGCGAATTATTTTTTCACATAAGATACAATGTAAAGTGGATTAATCCGTTCCAGACCCACACAGGTTGCCTATTTAAACTTATGAAAAACAAATGTACAGTACTGTATATGAAATTATACATAAATAAAAATTTAACGGCACTTTACTGGTACAGAGGCGAGTTGATGGCATAAATGGAATGTTGAGAGGAGGAAGAGAAATGTTGATGTTCCTGTTTGAAAGAGGAGTCGCTTTCCATAAAAACATCAGGTAACGTCCCTTCAGTTGTTTTCTCCCTTTCTGCTGTTCTTACTTTTTTCTGTCTTTTTTCACTAAAAGAATCTTGGGTTTCTTTCTTTAAAAACCTATCCAATGTTGTCTGCCTTTGACGATTTTTCAGAATTTTTCTAAAATTGTCAATAACATTGTCGTTGAACAAGTAGATGCTCCTGTTGACCACAGTAGTGTTGGGATGACATTTTTCCACCACTCTCTGTGTTTTCTCCCAGTGGTAACACAGCTCTTTAATTTCTGCAAAGGAAATTCTTTCCTTACTAACTTTCCTCCTCTGAAGAAGAAGAAAGTTCTCCCACCAGTTCCTGTTGCTACTCCCTTTGAAAGTTAAAATTGTCTGTAAAATCTCAAAAAGAATTAAAATTTTAAAAATACAAAATGCCAAATTATTTCCAGACAAGCTCAAAAGAGCATAATTTCTTGATTTTTTTACTTGAAAAAAGGAAATCTGGCAAACCTTTGCCCCTGGCGCCATCCGAATTGCGGAGCAAGCCTACAAATGAAGAGTTGAATTTTCCTTGAGCAAGTTGGACGTATAGAGAGGCTTTCGAATGGCGGGGTTCCACTGTATGCATCTTTTGTAAAGTTCCTCCGTAATACATATTTAGTGTGATTAAATGCTATTTGCCATTTGTTGGTTGTCACTACTGTGGGGAGAAAGTATGATTGTTTAGTCAACATGTAAAAATATGTATATATTTTTATTGCTTCCTTGTAATGAAATATTTATTTTCACATTGCATTTTGAGGACTATTTTGGTGATTTTTTAAACTACTTAGAATTTTTCAAAGATGGGTAAAATCACAAGTCTCATCTATATAAATAAAGCAGAGCTTGTGGGTCAGTTTATATGTGCGTGCGTCAGTTTCCTCCTGGTGAGATGAAAAGGTCAGGAAGAGAATTTTTGATTACCAGTACCTTCGGTCATGTCCCGATACGCCTTGAAGAGTTTTCCTCATAGTTCAAATTTGTTCTTTTTTTATTCTAGTTGCAAGAAAATTATAAATTTTTGAATATCTCCCCGAAGAAATGTCACAACTTATTGATTTTTGCAGTGTATTTGCATATAAACACGGAACAAGATCTTTTTCTGAAGCTGGTAGAACCATTAGAATGCTTGTAATATTTGTTTAAGCAATTTTTGCTAAATAAAAACTTGATCTCAGTGTCAATGTGCACAGCTTAAAAAATAAAGATTAAGTAAATAAAGATGGCGATATGAAGCTGTTGATATCTTGTTTACTTATTTTTTACTGAAGTATTTCTTTTGTGTCTTAAATAAGTTATACTTGCAAGAATAAGTATTTTGCATTTTAACTTTATTTTTATCAAAACGTTTCATTTGATATCTATTTTTTGAGGTTGTAGGAAATGTTAAAAGATTTAATAGGCAAATTATGCTTATTTCCTTAATATCAGAATAGATCTCAACGGCTAATAAGCTACTATAGAGCTATTTTTCTCCTTACATTGTAAATTTGTAGTCTTTTTACTTACATAGTTTTAATAGACCCTGTAGCCTGTAGGTTTATTACATGGAAAATGTAGTATTTTTAGTACATAAAAAAATATTTTTAGATTTTAAAATAATTGAAACAAACTTTGTGTATTAATAATAGAAGTTGATTTTGTTTGTGGGATTTGATATTGTTAGAACCGAGTAACTAATTATTCTCTTGTTAATTTTAGTTTAAATCTCTGTGTTGAAAAATGTTGGAACAAATTCTTTTGTATGAATGAATAATGAACTTTTTTCATATACAACTCATTAAAAAAATCAATCAATTGAGCCACTTTCGCAGCAGAACGTTTTATTTTAATTTCGTTGCATTTCTCATGTAGTTTTTGTTATTAAATGTGTTGGAAATGCAGCAAAAGAATTTCAGTTGCAACTTTCTATTTAATTTATAGTGCCAAAGCATCAACTCATGTACATAAACAGTATTTCTCACAGCTTATACAAAAAGGATGTAAATAAAAATAAAACATACGTTACACAAAGTTTTATGTATATGCTTTTTATTCAATAAAAATAATAAATAAATGTTAGATTAGTCTATTTCAGGGTTCGTGATTTTTTTTATTTTTTTTTTTTTTAAATCAAAAAAATCGGATTTTTTTGATTTTTTTAAAAAAAGACCCTAAATATTTTGGATATTTATTACATTACATTCATAGAAACAATATGGCATCTTAATCAATATGCAAAAACACACTTTAAGCTATTTTCACAGCAAAAAATATTTTTTAATAGTAGTTTTAATAGAATGAAAAACAAATATTAATACAAATGCATGACTCAATTGAAACTTCACCCTACCAGGAATATTAGTACACTCATAAGTAGAGAAAATGAACAAATTTAATCTGAATTATTTTGCTGTTGAAAGCTGAAAAAAAGTACCAATTGTGTGTACTTAATTTTACATTGAATGTACTTTGATCATTTTTCAATTTTATAAATAAAAAAGCCTGAAATATTTTTACCCATTTCGAAAAATCATATGCTCACACAATTACTAAAAACTGAGACTGTTTTAATCAAGTATCTTTATTGAAAACTTCTATGATAAAAAAATATTTTAAAAGGAAAAAAACCTTAAGCTATTAAGGGACGTGGATGAAACTTTAAGGATATATATATTCTAAATTCTAACAATTGTTGTTTTAAACACTATCATTCTGAATTATTCATTGTGTGGCATTGATTAAAGTGATCTAAAATACTATTTTTAAGGTAAGAAACACAGAATGGTTCATGATTATGTGTTATGAATTGTAATTTGAATGATTGAATGAATTATGCTTTGCTGTTCAGATGCTTGAAGGATATTGTAAAATTAAAAAAAATATTGTCAAATTAAAAGAATAGTAATTAATTCTAACCTTATGAAATATGTTATGCACACAAACAGATACACCTAGGAAGTTTTGTTTGAAACAGTAGTTGTAATTGCAACATATTTCATTTTTACAACACTTCTTAGCATAGTAAAATCAATGATTTTTTTGAAAAAAAAAAAATCACTTGATTTAAATCAATGATTTTTTTTTTAAAAAATCACTTGATTTAAATCGCGATTTAAATCAACGAACCCTGGTCTATTTATTTATTAAATTATTTATTTTATTATCAAAACATCCAAAATTAAAGAGAAAAGGAGCTTTGACAAGGTGTCATAGTTCATTCTAAAAAAAAAACATCTGACACATTCATGACTTCTTAAAATAAAAATCTCGAGCGAGCTACCATATTTATGGGGGGGGGGGGGGGAGTACAGAGCTTTTCCAGGTAACTATTTTAAAACTAAATAAATTTTTCAATATATTCATCTTATGTGTATAAAAATATTATTTTTATTATTTTTATTCTCAATAATGTTTATTAAGAAAAATTAGTTTTTCAAGAAAAACATTAATTTCTTCTTGAACATGCATTTATTTTGAATTTATTTGGCTTAAATTCCACTCATTTTTTGTCCTATTGAAATTAAACTGTTAAATAACATATTCCTTTTTTCTCTCTGATTAATTAAACTATCCTTATGTCTAAATGTATTTCTTGTGAATACTGAGTTTTCAGTTTAACTTTGAAACCTGTGTTTTCTTATATGTTTTCTTATCGATTTCTAAAAAGTTGATATAATTATTTTTTAAAACATTTTTTAGGATGGTGGTTGTACTTGCCCTGGAGATGTTGCAAAAGCTTTTGGGGCAGGAGCTGATTTTGTAATGATTGGTGGCATGTTTGCTGGGCATGACCAATCAGGTGGAGAGATTTTTGAAAAGAATGGAAAGAAAGTTAAATTATTCTATGGTATGAGCTCTGCCACTGCTATGCAGAGATATCATGGTGGTGTTGCGGAATACAGGTAATTTGAATTATGCATATATTTTTCATCAGTTCAATTTATTTCCCTTTGTTTTGTTAATAATTATTGTGAAGCTTTTTAAAATGCAAATAAAGTAATATATTTTGCATTTTTTATTTTTACTTTTACATTCACTCACTACTGCCTTACATTTTTGGAAATCTTTAAGAAACCTTCTAATTAAATATATATTTATATTTAATAAGAAAAGAGGCAAATTAAGTAAAATTATTTCTAGGAAATACTAGGTATTCTATAAAAGCCCGAGTTCTATGAACTCATTTCTTTGTCCTACCAGTACCAGAAGATAAAGTTTTATACCAAAACACTCGGTTAAAATATGTATTTTCTCACTTATTTAGTACAAAGCCCTTCAGTTTTCTCAAGACGTAGAATGTGAACATGGGCACGGCTGAGTAAATAATTGAAGCAGTTGCCAGTAAAGTGTTGAGTTAAAATAGAAGACCTTGTACCAGTAATTTATAATTTACGCTCAACTCCAAAGCTATATTTTTTGCTCTTACACCAGAGTCTTGTTGTATAGCGCATAATTTCTCCTCCATAGTCACTGTAACTTTTTTCAGTTATCACCCATTTTGAAATTCTCAGTAATACTAAGTACATACCGTAGTACACTTCAAAAAACATTAACACATACAATGAACAATTTACAAATGCTGTACAGATAGAATTAGAAGCAACGGCAAGCATACACATTAACAAAAGAGTGAACAAAAAGCATGCATCAGCAACAAGTGCATGCTGCATGAGCAAGGAATGCCGCTCTTTTTCTGTCACAACTTGTATTTTACACACAACAAGTAGGAGGATTGTAGCAGACGCCCACTTCCAGCACCTTGGCAATGTAATTTGTTCTGCATTTAATTACATTAAGAGAAATTTGGGCCATGTGATGTATTAACTGTAACTGTGAGACAGTTTGAATAGAGAGAAAATCATAGGAGAGTTTGGAAACTTATATGTTGTACTGTTTAACCTGTGCTTGTGTCCAATAATGTTTGTCCAACTGTGCCTGAATAAATGCATTTTATTTATATGTTACTGTTTAAAGTAAGGTCATATTAAAATTATAAAGTAAAGACCTTACAGGCCAGATAGTCACGAACCAGATACTCAGAAGTCAAATGTACTTTAGTATATATATTCCTGTTTATCTTTGTTTTATTTTTAGAACCAGACTTAAACCAAATTCTGCACTTCAGCTATATCAATAATACAATATTAGCATAAAAATAACTGCTATCCAGGAAGGGATGTAAACTGTAATTGTAATTAAGTATTGAAACCCATTGCACTTTTAAATAGCAATAATTCTCTTGGCATCTATAAGGCAGCATATGAATACAAAGGATTAACAAATGTCAAATCTTGAGGTTATTACAATTGGGCTTTTAAGTAACTAAAAGAGAAGAACTAGTTAAATGTTGAAATTCATAATTTTAAAATTAAAAAAAATATATTGATTTCCATTAAATGTTTTATATTCAGCGATTTCCTCAAATTACGAGCCTTCATTCTTTACAATATTGCTTTTCAGGGCTTCTGAAGGTAAAACTGTGGAAGTGCCTTATCGTGGAGATATTGAGAAAACGGTTTTGGATGTACTGGGAGGGCTACGTTCTGCGTGTACGTACACTGGTGCGGGCAAATTAAAAGAGCTTCCTCGACGCACTACCTTTATAAGGGTAACTCAGCAGACAAATGAAATATTTGTTGCCAGTGAAGTAAGAGACTAAAATGTTTAAATTATTTAACAGAAATATTTATTAAAATTGCTTGAGGCTGAACTATGTGCTTCCCTATTTCTTTCCATCATCTAATGCTTACTGCTTTTTGTGCTGTTAATTGTTTTAAAGTTTACAATATTTTTGTTAAGAATTCCCTGTAAAGTTTAAAGTGTTGCTATATTTCTCCTATTCTTTGTTAAACATTACATGTGATATCATGTTCTTTTAAATCTACTCAACAAAGGTGTAAAATATCGGTAATCTAGTTTTGCATGAGGTTGTATGTTACCAACCACCTTGTGTTCTATTCTCTTTTCATTAAAAGAATACGCCATCCCTTTAGCTTTTTTACTCATGATTTTGCATTTGCTGAATCTATTTGTGAACTACTGAAAGTTCACAAATAGCATTAGTTGCTGCTTTTCCTGTACCTAATATCATTTAGAGAAATAACTAACATTGGTAATTTTTCTTCTTTTTTTTTTTGCATTTTAATACCACATATGAACTTAATACCACATTGAGCTTTCTGTTTCAGTGAGCTACTAGCTTTGAGGCTTTAAAGTCTATTTTTATCTGTCACGCAATTTCATTCCATAAGCTCTTTTCGCATTAAGCATTTGAGCAGCGCTTTCTGAAAGGACCACTGATATCAGGGTTCTCTTATAATACTATTAAAACATGACAGATTTGTCAGTCTTGATTTATCTTCCTCAACCACATTGGTAACGTAAAGTTATTGTGAAATAAAGCTATGCAGCTACTTTTAATTACAATTCAAATTTCTCTGTATTTTTCTAATATTTTCTTCACGTGCTAAAAACTTTCTGTACACAGAATCTTTGTGTAATTTGCGAAACTGACTATTGAAATGCAGTAATATAGTTAAGGGTTATAGATATACAGTTTCTTTGTGATCTTAATATCAGATGACAATGTTCAAAAGGTGCTGCAGTTTAAATTCGCTGTATGTAGAAAGCAAGGCAGATCACTATTTGGATTCCCTTATTTCGAAGAATCAGATTTCGCATTAGCTAACGAGAAGAGCTGGAAATCGAAGGTCAATAAATAGCCATTATAGAAAAAGCTTCAAAGGGACAAATCGACCTTCATATGGCCGACTGATTAATTTAATCGTGATATTTGGCTTTTTTTTTTTTTTTGTTGCTAGGTGCTGATTATCGATGAAAATGTAATGGATAAGTGACTATCATATCCTCATATGAGCGATATTTTCAACAATTTTAATTAATATTCCGATTACTTACATAAAAATTGAAGTATGCATAGATTGTGTGGTGTGACATCTTCTGAAAAACCTCTTAATATTTTCTGAATGAGTTGCTTATTTTCATAATAGAAATATAAGAAACTTTATTTGGGTAAAAACTAGTTTAAAAAAAAGAAAACTTTTTCTTTGTGGTTGTGTATTATATTGGAATACCCTATGTAGTTACGAATTTTCTTATACACTTCATACAGCCAGTTGAAGTAGATTTTGAAGCATGTGGTAACACTTGCCTAATCATAAGAAAATCAAGATGATTCTGTTAAGCTTTATGTATTAGTGTTGATTCTAAAGTATATTTTTCATCAAAACAAATACTGTGATACACATATTGTGCACTCTTACGCAACAGTTTAAGAAAATATTGCAGTTATTTTAAATTTCACATGCTATAAAAAGCAATTTTACTTTCTTTTTTTTTTTTTGTACATGAATTTTTTCTTTTCTTTTTTCCCCTGAAGTGGCGATTGATTATTTCAACCAAAAATTAAATGTTTTACATTGACAAAATTAAAAGCTTTTCCTAAAATGCAAAATATTTCATAATTTTTTTAATGTTGTTCATATATAATCCAAATTACTTACAAAATGCACTTTAATTGTAATTCAGTTTTGGAATAATAGTAAATAACTAGGCAAATGTGAGATTCCAGTTATGTATAAAACCTATCAATGTTTAAAATTGCATATATGTATTGCAGTGAAATTCTTAGTAAATATTTTATTAACTATTTGAAATTGTTATTATTGGTACAGTTTGAATAGCAAAAAGTGTGGCTTTATTATTCCATGCTACTTCTTGTGTGGAAATTTTCTTGCCTTTTAAAACATACTTTAACTCTTATTTGAAAGCCTTATTTAAATAATGGGCCAAATCTGTATTTGTTCATTCTGAGTCCAGTGAGTGCTAATAATTATGTTCCTTCTGCGTGTAGTGAGTGCTTAACAATAATATGTGGGAGATGCTTAAGGTACTGCCTCTGTAGGCAATAGGAATGAACTAGTATTGTATTAGTGTTTAAAGAGAAATGAAACGATATGTCTGAACTTGAATAGGAAGTTATCTTCATTTAAAAAAAAACTATAATTTAAAAAATCCAGAATAATAGGCTATTGTAGCAGTATGAAAGAAAAAGGTTAAAAATATTCTTTGAATATAAAAATGTGTTCATTAGCACTGGGATGTCACACAACTAAGTATGTCTTAATTTTTTGAATGAGTTTAAAATAATCAGAATAAATCACTGACCAAACTAATTAATTTTAAACTATAATTTTCTTTCTTTATTCTCAAAGCAAAATTCAACATTTAAGTGATATGAAAAAGGTTGTGCATTGGATTGAGGAGAGCCTTAAAAAATACTTCATGAGAAACCAATATAATTTTATTCATAATAATTTAATAATAGCTCAATATTATCTTAGTCTACTCTCAAGGAGTTGAGAGAAAGTGTTGAACAATAATTTGAGTTCAAGAATCCAACTAAAAAGTTTATGGCTTGCATTGTACTTAGCTTACAGATTTTGAATAAATTCCATCATGTGACGAAAAATCAGAGTTTTCGTTTGATGTATCATGTTATGTGCAAGAAGTTTTTTGCCCCCATATTAGGGAAATTGTGTAAAAAAATTCACTCAAAATTGGAATTAAAAAAAAAATGAAATTCCGAGAAGTGCTGCCCGCAAGGTTATTGTCATCAGCTTTTGATGTGTGGGCAACATTAAATTGAAAGATTTGATTGCATACAAGTAAAACTAATAAAAACATATTAAAAGTAGGTTTGGTCGACTATTCAAATAAAGCTTTCATTTACTAACAGACCTGCTTTTAAAATTTAGTATTGAATGCTTCTGTCATCTATAATCTACCATAAAATATTTCTTATGCTTTATATCATGTTTTAGAATTCTTTTATTGGAATGCTGATAGAATAGGAATGATGAATAGGAAGATGCTATGATGAATCTTCCTATTCATCAATCTTCAAACATCTCTCATTATAGTACTATTGTTATTTAAACAAAGCGAATACAAATGAACATTATTTACATAAATATTTTTCACCTTAACTGCTATTCTGTTTTAAAATCTATTGTCAATACATACTATCGTAATATTTTGCTCATAGCTATAGCATCATCTCGGCAAATCAATCATATATTTCAATTTTCAAATCTACTGAATTATATTATAAAAAAGAAAATTGTAATGTTTCTGATGTTTTTGTTTATTAATTTATATCTAAATACAGTTGAAAGTTTTTATTTCATACAAATGCGTAATTTTGTTAGAAAGAATTCTAAATAGATTCTTCTTTTAATTAACTCTCTTACAGTAAACATCAGATGGAGTGTGGATCAGTTGCATGCCAGACCAAGAATCCCTTAGCATGTTTATGTTTGTTAAGTTTTTTATTTTGTTTTGTGCAATGAAAATGGTAATATGTTCGTCCATGAGTTATTGTTCAAATACACATTTGCTTTATTGTTCTATATTAACTGCATTGTTTAGTTTATTATTTCCTTTTGCAATTTGATATTATCCTACTTGGAAATAATTAGATCTGAGAACTTTTTTTTATTATTTTTGTATTCTTTATTATTGTGTATGCATACAAACAGATATAAATAATCTCCCTTCCACAAGTTATGTGGTAAGTTTCCCTGAGTGATATGCATTGTTTAATTTTCCTCACAGCTACATTTATTATTAGCGAACTATTTTAGCAGTACTATATGTTATTGCTAAAATGGTTTATCGATAGTCATGTTAGTTATTTTGATAATACTCGCTTATAATGATCTTTCATTATTAACATTAACTTTTGGTTTTCTAAACTTTTTAAAGTGCAATGATTCTATCTTAGTTTAAATTTCGAAATTTCCGAAAAAAAGAAAGAAGCAGGATTGAAATTAGTAAATATGATTCCATTACAAAGACGGTACTTGGTACCAGCTTAAACAAAGCATTTTCTTTTAAATGTAAACATGCTTGCTATAATATAGCTCCTAAAATATGACTGAAAAAAGTACTTAACAATAAAAGGATTTTTTGTAGTAAATATTTTGTTATATTTATAAGTGTCACAATTCCATAGGAAGTAAAATGAAAATTTTGTTTAGATTAGGGGTTTTATTTTTTTAAATTCTTTTTTATAATAGCATTTTTTCTTTTAGTTTTGGCTTAAAAGAAAAAACAATTTCTACTTGTTTTTGAAAGTTCATTTAAAATTTGTTCTAATTATACAATTTTTTGTGTTTTAACCTTATTATGTTTGATTTTTATAAATTTTGCATGTAAATTATTAGAAAATATATTAACAGAGAGGAATGAAGTAATGGTAATCACAGTAACATTATATCAAGTGTCTTTTGAGCAAAGCATGAATTAACTTGCATGAAGAAGTTTGAATGCATAATAAAAGTAAGTTTTATTCCAAAATACATTCATTAATTGCCAAATTATGCAACTTAATGTATCTGAAACTGTGAGAACAGACACTCTTAGCTTTTGTACATCTAGTTAAAAAAAAACTTTCTGTACTTGGGGCCCCTTTAATTATTTAATTTTTAAAAACATTTTTCTCTTACTGAAAAACGAAAGATTTCTAAGTTTTTTCCCTTGCACCACTTTAAAATGCAAATGCACTTGCCATTTGAAATTTTGCATTAAGATATTAATGCATTGCATCCTGATCTTTGCTAGAAATTTCCTTTTGGAAACATTTGGCTCACTACTGAACTGACCGCTTTGAAACAGTCCCTTGATTTCGTTTAAACTTTTTTTATGAAGCTAGAAATGAAAATGTTGCTGCTGTCTTGTTAATCTTTTTCAAATTTTTCTCCTTAACAATGTTTCAAATTAAAGCAATACTGAAATACCTCCTGATAAGAATCTGCATATTGTAAACTTCGTGAACAAGCATTGTGCCATTAGTGAAAATATATCACGAAAGAGTGGCCTATGTTGTTACTAACTGAAGGAATTAGATGGCTTTTTGGAAAGGTTAGGCCAGTAGTAAGCCTAATCTCGCCAGTCCTATCCACTGAAGTTCTTTCTATCACATGTGTTTTGGTGCCCCCAAATTGCAAGTGTTTTGGCATTTTATTTTAATCTTGTGGTGTATTTTACAGGAATAAATTTACACCATTAGGCATTTATCATATCCTTCTCCGCGTGGAAACCAATAGTAATATGGTCTTGCCCTCTAGTTTTCTTTGTTTACTCCAATATTTTTGCTTCAAATTAGTCAACTTACAAAAAAAAAGCCCCTACTTTTTTAAATACGCGCAATATTGTTAAAAATGTTTGTGTCAAAGATATGTTACAATGGAATGTACAACTTTTTGATGTCAACATTTGCAAAAGCTTTTCTTTTCCCATAGATTTGCTGTGTTTTTATGGGACAGCATGCTTTTATTTTAAATGTGAGTGATAAAAAAGAAATTCAAATTTTGTATCATTATTATCCTCTAATTGAAAGTTTCAGTTCATTCATAGTGCAAATAGTATATATCATAGACGTATATATAAATAATTGTTTGCTCTGATAAGAGAAAAATTTTGACAAATCGTAAATAAGCAGTTCTTCAGAATCGGCTGATGCTCAAGTGAAACAAAAGTTTTCCCAATCACAATAGTTTGTTGATTGTGTAATTCAGAATCGTTTGTACACCAAAATATTAACTGGATTAAACGATCCTTTTTCTTTTTAAAAGGAAGGCTTGTCTTTAAAGTAAGCAGTGTTTATTATGCTCATTTATATTGTTGATAATCATTTGAATTTTTATTTCCCGGTGATTTTTTGTTCTTGCTTTATTTCCAGAGTTATGTTTTAGCATACATATGCACAAAACTTGTTATTGTTTTGAAAATATTCTTTTTAACTATCAATTTATTTTTAAATTAGAATTGCCACATTTAAATTATCAAATAGCAAACAAATTTGCAACAAAGTATAGCAGGATGGTAATAGAGCTTTCAAGAAGCTTTAAAATAAAAGAACTGGCCAGAATTACTTGCAATTGAAATGTACACAAGAATGTACACAAAGAGCAATGGAGGAGGGAGGCATGGGATAAGAAAAAAAATGATTCAAAATTTTATGTAATATGGTGGATGGGTTTTCCACTAATAGTACTACTATTACTGAATGTCTTCCAAGTAATTGTTTTGCAGTAACTGCCACATGTTGCACATAAAACTAACTGTACACTATTCAGTATTAATGACTGTGACAGTTATTGACTGAAAAATTTATTTCCAAGACATTTAGCAGCAGTTTTGGAACTGTTATTAAAAGGCCCATCTGTAAAGTTAGAGTGACATCAGATCAGAAAATTTGAACTTTTTTTATTATTTCTCATTCTGTACTCGCCCCCCTTTTTGTGTACATTCATATGAAATTTCTGTTCATTCTGAACAGTAGTTCTTTTGATGTTCAACTTTAATTGCTCTTATCGTGTCTTAAAAGAAAGTCATGTTTAAAATGATCAACTCTTTTCAACAAAAAAATTATGTTTAAATGAGTTTTGTTTTAAATTTTGTTTAAATACTTATTTTTTCTTTCTGAAAAGTGATTAAAGCAACTGTCATATGCTTTCTTTTTCTCCCATACAAATGTAACAATTTTTCTCTAAAGAATCTCATGAAAACCATTCAAGTTATTCAATCTCTATACAATTTTTTTTTAAATGTTATATTGGTATGATTTTACATTTTTATTTGTATAGGATAGTTTACCTTCTGTGTTCATTTATGATGCAACTTTCTATTTTATGTTAGTATATTTTGAAATATATGGAAATAATAAACTGCCTCCTAGTCCTTTTAGTTAAAAATTTACTAAAGCTATATTTTAGAATTCAAATCAAATAAAAATGTATTTAATCATGTCTGTGATTATTGTCAAGTTATAAATTCTAATGCACAACACTCTTCTTCATTCAAATGATTGTCTATTTACATGTATTTATGACATGATTTACAACAATTTGTACTGTAAAACTTTAAGCGACACAGTTTTTCATCAATAGAGTTTGAACACCAATCATATTGATCACTGCACCCTAAAGAAGAAAACATTTAATTATTATGATAACTATAAAATCTAAGTAAGGTAGTTTTTTTTTAATCATTTTGTTTGTGAAAAAAAAAAAAATTTTAAAAATTCTCTTTACTTTTTTCACACGCATTTATAGATAGAAAAGGAAAATATTACATGACAGTAAACATTTGAATAATACTCTATGTAATTAAAATCGGTTTCTGTCTGTACATCTATAACCACAGCTCCTCCAGACAGTGTCAAGCGACAAGACAGGTACCATCGTATTAGGGATAACTTGGGAATGCCATTTATCACGCTCACTTGGAGAGCTTTATCTACTGGATATATCGATTAAAAACTATTCCATTAAAATTCATTTGAATTTGTCACTCTTTAGTATTTGAAATGTTTAAAATTTTTGTTATGAATTCATAGCAGTTATTGATTAGTGTGATATGGCAAACAAATTTATTTTAGTTCATTAAATAGCAAGTGGTTTAATTGTTTTTATTTTAAAGTACTGAAAAAAATCACTTAAAAATTTATACTAGATTTGAATTTTCACTATTATATAGAAAGAAATTCTTATTAATTAATAATAAACGTTTTTAATCATATGAGAGAAGTAGATAAGGTAAAAATCAAATGATAAAAATATCTACAGTTTGAACTTACTCACTATTGATGATTCTTGGCATATTTTACTTGAACACTGTTGTTTAAGACGTGGTCTTGAATTGCTCTCACAGTTAGAGACAGATACTGATTCTCTGGTATATTTCTTCACACAAGTCACATTCCTAAATTGTTCACCAAGCCCACATTTAGTGTTGCACTTGAAAGGGGAAAAAATACTATAATTTTGCAAAAGCCCATACATAATCTCCTAATTAACACTAGGAAATAATATACTGTAATGTGCAAAAGAGATGAATTATGTACATATAAGTAATTTTACTGAGGTTCTTTATCCTTCTGATGATTATTAGATGCAATTGTATCATTTCTTTAAATAATCCACACATTTTATTTAAATACATTCTTTTTATACCATTTTTCTGTTGTCCTATATTTTGTATGAAAAAGTCCTATATATTTTGTTTTTCTTTCCACTGTGATCCCTGCCATAGGTAGAAAAAACGTCCTGGCAAAAATAGGATTCCCGGTGTCCATTTAATTTTGTCTCCAGGTGTTATCCGAGTTCATTGGACTGGAAATGTTTAAATGCATTGTAAATAGATGCATGCTTTGTAATAAGCATCATCTGTCGAAAATGAGAGATTATTTGGCACAGAAACATTATGTGAACCTGCAAGATTATGTCCTGAGTGACAATGGATGAAGTGCCTATGTTTTTGCATTAAAGTTTATATAGCTAAAGCATCAGATCAAAGAAATTTTAGTTTTAATTCAATGTTATTCATATTTAATTGGAAAACTGAGTTAAATGAGTATAATTTATGCATTGTATTAAAAATATGCATTTTATAATTTAAAAAAAACTTAATTTTATAACAAAATTAAAAATGAAACAGTGCAAAACTTATAGTAAATAAATACAAAATCAAAGTAACTTAATTTATTTTTTTTATCCAGTTAGTTTTCCACTTTCTACTGAAAAAAGTGAAAATGGGGTACCATACTTGGGGTTGGGTAGATCATTGTGTTTTTATAATTGTTGTTATGATGTAGGAATTTGACAATGCCATTGGTGAACTTCAGGATATGAATATCAAAGACACAGGAAAATGAAAGTAACTATTTGTTCTTTCCTCTAATATGCAATTTTTAAAATAAATTATATTTTTTATCCAGTTTAAATTTTATCCAGTCCATCCTAAAATAATTTATTTTTTTTATCCAGTTAGTTTTCCACTTTCTACTGAAAAAAGTGAAAATGGGGTACCATACTTGGGGTTGGGTAGATCATTGTTTTTATAATTGTTGTTATGATGTAGGAATTTGACAATACCATTGGTGAACTTCAGGACTTGAATATTAAAGACACAGGAAAATGAAAGTAACTATTTGTTCTTTTCTCTAAAATGCAAAAGGAAGAAAATAAATCAAGTTGCCATATAAAACATAAAGATTTTTTTTCATTGTATAGTTTTCAGTTAATTTTAGCTACTTTCTGAGTTTGTAACTTAGACTTTCATGAAATAGCTGTTTTTATTATGACATTTATTAATTAGCAAAATAAAGGTATTCAAATAATTCCCAAAATATAATTTAATTATTTAAGTTCTTATAAATTTAGACCTTACTGCTTATTATTTAGGTACATTAAATAGTTTTGCCATTTTTTCCAGTTTTTGCCAATGTCCTAGCAAAAATATCAACCCTAGAAGGGACAAAGAAAGGAAACAATTTGAGTTAAGAAAAAGTTTAAAATGCTTACTTTTCCTTAAAAGTGCTGATTTTTCCACTGCATTTCATATCAAAAACCTAATGCATTCAGTTTCTTTTCTGAGAAATTAACGAATTTAACTAATCAGATATTAATTATTAAAATTCAAACTGCAACCAACCTCACTCCAGGGTCCAGTCACCCAAACAACATCCTGAGCTTGATTATTGGAGCAGTTCTCATTCCTGCATTTGCGAATGTGCGGTGGCTGTTGTGTCCTATCACAGTTGTAAAAGCTCTCCGCAGTTCCGTTGACATGTTGGCGGCAGGTGACAGACCTTGTTTGAAATCCCCCAAAACAGATACCACGACACTGAAACAAATTAACTTTTATTGCCTTGCATCAATTTCAGAAAAAAAAGGGAAAGGAATTCAAGTAAACAGTAAATTTTAAAATCAACATTTGACATTAAAGGATGTGTCTTTTTTATCATTTATCTATCTGTCTTTACATGACACTTCTTAACTAATAGTTCCTCTTTCACTGATGAGTATTTACCTTGGAATTATGGTTTTTCAGTGAGCAAGATGTTTCAATATAGCCATACATGCACATAAAACTGGAATAATCTTTTTTTGTTTCAAGTATTGTTGATTTATTATGTTGGCTCAAGTTTGCTGGCACGGTTGCGTCCTGGTAAGATGCAGAACTCGTACGCCACAGTTCAAAATTGGGATCACAGTTTTCGTACATCCCATTCCCAGTGTGTGGATTTACGAGAGGCAGAAAATCGTCTGTGCCCATGTTGTATGATTAAGCGGCATGTAAAAGATCCGTTGAGTAAATAGAGTTTTTATATTCTCGTCTAATTTAAATTCCTAGTACAATTTCCATCAACAAAGTCTGGGTGTTCACCCCTCTAGGTGAAGAAAAGATGTAAAAATTATGTGGCGATGGCATCAATATCTAGGAATGCACTAGGTCTGCAATGGTTAAGTACCAATATACACTCATGTCCAAAATTATCTTTACATACCCAAAAATGATGATATTCAATGAAATATCCAATCAATGTGATCCGTATTTGCAGGGAATGTGTGAAAACCAAGCCTAATTAGCATTATGCAATCAAAAGTAATCAAATGGTTTGTGATATGCAAATCTAGTCGTTACGTCATCCAAGGGTGAATCGAGCGCTTTGCGCAAACTGAATATTTGAGTGAATTTCTGCAACATAGCGTGTGATTTCAGTGTGTAGGGACTCAAAGCGGTTTGTTATGGCTTCTAAGTATCATTTGGAAGAATCTGTAAAGTGGCAAATTATCGGCCGTTTAGAAGCAGGGCAGTCAATCACGGAAACAGCCACATGTCTGAATATTTCAAGACAGACAGTCTCTAAGCTATGGAAACAGTTTCAAAATGATGGAACTATTGTAAGGAGGCCTGGAAAAGGTCGGAAACGAATGACAACTGCTTCTGAAGATCGGTATCTGGCATTAACTGCCCGTCATAACAGAAAGGCTACTGCTCGCCAGTTAAGTTCAGAGCTTGCAGCCGCCACTGGAACTGTTGCATCACGGCAAACAATATACAGAAGGCTTAATGAAAAAGGCCTTTATGCCAGAAAGCCAAGGGTATATGTTTTACTGTCTTCACAGAAAAAGAGGGATTGCTTTAATTGGTGTAAAGAACATCAAAACTGGACTGAACATCAATGGTCCCATGTTCTCTTTACTGATGAGTCGCGGTTTAGTTTAACTGGCGATTCTAAACGTGTTTACATCTGGAGGGAGTCAGGAACACGAAATGATCCCTCGAACATTGTGGAACGTGACCGTTTCGGTAGTGGAGGTGTGATGGTATGGGGTGGAATAATGATCGATGGACATACGCCCCTACACGTGTTCAGCAGCGGATCTGTGACAGGCCAGATATATCGGGATGAGGTCTTAGATCCTTATGTAAGACTTTTCAGGGGTGCATATGGACCTGACTTTTTGTTTATGGATGATAATGCCCGTCCACATCGAGCAAACCTCGTTGATGAATTCCTTGAAAGTGAAGACATTAAGCGAATACCTTGGCCACCAAACTCTCCTGACCTTAACCCGATAGAGAACTTATGGGACTACCTTGGAAGAGCCATTGCATATAGACATCCTCCTCCTATAGATGTTAATGCTCTGAAGACGGCATTGCTGGAAGAGTGGAGTTTAATTCCCCAAACTGTGATTAACAACGTTATTTCCAGCCTTAAAACACGTTGTGATATGTGTGTACAAGTCAGGGGAGATCATATTCCATATTAAATTTGTAAGACTTAATTCTTTTTCTGAATCATTCCTTTTTTTCTTAACTCTCTTTGTCACACTTTACCATTTTTATTGTTTCATGCTACAATTTTATATCATATGAGGAATTCTTCAATTTTTTCTTTTGCATTTATGTGTCAATGTTATGTATCATTCCGCAAAAGTTCATTAAATTATAAGTCATAGTCTCTGAGAAATCCGTGAATTTATGCATGTAAACATAATTTTGGACATGAGTGTATAAATGCAACCCATTAGAAATAAAAAATTTTTAAATGTTGGGCCCAAGAAACTTATCAAAAAAAGATGTGTAAGTGATTGGCCAATGAATGAAGAACAAATAGCCAATTTTAATATATTCTTTGTCTAGTCTTTTGAAAATTGACATATGCGGAAGAGAAGTACATAAGAGATATGTAAATAGAAAATTATTGTACATACTTCTCTTCCAGAATTTTGAGGCAAATACATTACATCAAATTGATCAGGATTAGTGAAACATTATATATAAAATTCAAAAAGCTCACCAAATTAAAATTCATATTTTTTACATTATTCTTACTTTGGACCATGGACCAGTAAACCATTTGTGGTGACATTTATTTGAGCACTTTTGAGAGTCATGAGGTCGACTTTCAGCTGAGCAGTCATCATCTGGTACTTTTAATCCATCACTGGTGCAGTACACTTCTCTGTATTGTTCGGACTGACAAGAATTTACTGTGCAGGAGGTCCAATCCCCTATATACCACCTATTTAAAAAATATTTTCTTTCTGTATTGATTTTTTTTCTTAGTACACTATACTGAATATTACTTTGTGCTATATTTATTAGATTTTTTTTATGAGTTTACTGGCACATATTCCTTAAAGTATACTCATAGAGTACACCCCTTCAGCCCTGACATCACAGTATTTTAACACGTCTATACATTACTTTTTATTCCTCAATTTCAAGAATTTTAATCTCATAATCTAATATCCTTCCAATAATGCAATGCAAGTATATCAGTATGCTATCATTTTTGCTCAATAGATAGCACGATGTCCCATCAGAGGGACAATGGAAGCATCTAACCATTTGTAGCAAAAAGGTAAATTGGCAACTTTTGTTAATTCTCAAAATATTACTATACGAAACTTCCTGTATCTTGTAAAAATTCTACAGGCAAAGAAATTGTTTCAAAATGTTTCATACAAAATAATTGTAAATTGTACTTTGAATTTTCTCTTTCTGCTGAATTAAAGCGTAGTGTTTTGCTATTATCAATTAGTTTGGCAATTGGCGGAACATTATAATATTTCAGGGTTAAAATACTTACATACATAGCATATCTAACGACTCATTATTTTTTTTTTATCTTCCTAATTCATAATTCTGCACCGAAGGGGTTAAGGTTATCATAAGAAGCACTAAACATAAAATACTTATGACCATCTTAGCAGATTGTGCCACATTATTATGCAAGGTAGTGTTTCTAAGTCAAAGCTTTCATTCTTGACTTGCTATAACCTTATTTCTATGTTTGTGGTATAATTCAGATAGGTATTAATCAAGATATCACCTATATCTTACCGGGAGGGACAAGGTTGAACTGAGCAAGGATATATTTTGACTCCTGGCTTTGTTGGTTTATCACAGTACATTTCATCCACTTCTTTGCCAAAGTTCCAAGCACACGTTGGGTATGACGTATAAGTTCCTGTATTGGAAAGAGAACAAATACTGATAGGAAAATTGTTTTATTCTCATTTTTCATCACACTACAATAAAAATTGTAAACCCAGTGACATTATGCAATAGAAAGTCTCAAATCCAGATGTCTGAATTTTGGAATTGACTAAAATTCAGACATTTTACAAACCACTCAAATTTTAAAAAATAATATGACATGTTAAACATTATGCAATAACACATTTTCAGCTATTTTCACTGCAGTACATATTTTTTAATAATGATAAAGATGAAAAAACTTTTAATGCAAATGATGGATTCAAATGGAATTTAACTCTACCAGGAATAACAGTACACTCTAAATCAGCGTTTCTTAAATTGTGTTCTGCGTAACCCTGAGGTTCTGCAGGGATCATTAAGGGTTCTGTATGTAATTTGCATTCTTTCCCTTCATAATATTCTAGAAAATTACTGAAAAAGCAATAACATTTTGAAGAGACATTATGATTCTAAAAAAGAATTTGGAAAACCAGGCTCATGTGTTCATTTAGTAATTTAGATAGTCAATGTAAAGACAACTGTTTGGCTTTGCGATTTTATTGATTAGGACATGGAATCTCCTCAAACTCCAACACAAAACAAGGCAAATTAATTAAGCATCTATGGCATCACTGTTTGTGATTTTTACTCTCCCCCTCCCCCGAAGTGGAAAAATACCATATTATATATGTATATAATTTTATGTAGTATATATCAAAGATACCAGATTACAATAAAACCACCCTATAGCGGAACTTGGAGGGTCAAAAATATGTCTGTAATAGAGGGGTGTCTATAAAAAAGGGATTTTTTTTGGCTCAATGCTTTGCTGCTAGGGAATGTCTGTCTGTCTAAGAGGAGTGACAGTTAGGAGGGGAATTACTGTACTTCATAAATATTATGAAAAGTAAGTAATGCTTCATACATAAAGAAAAGTTTCATAGTCACTACTTACCGTTTCCACAGGTCTTGCTACAAGAAGAATTATGAAACAACCACTGTGCAATGTTGGAAGAGATGACGAATTCATAATTTATAACAGATTCTATGTTATCTTGAACAAGAACCTATAAATGTCATAAGAATAATACTTATTATACTATGTGTTGTATAATCACAGATAAATCAACAATTATGTTTTATTAAAAATTAGATAATTTTTTCCTCCCTTGGCATTTTCATTGCCAAATGGATGTTAGTCATATTTCTGAAATGTCCACTGTGTTTCAATACTGAAATGAAGGTTTAGTCCGCATATAGAGACAAGATGTTAAAATATGAAATAGCTGATCCTAGGTATTTACCTCCACAACAAGCTCCTTCATAGTCGGGCCTTTTGAAACCAAACTTTCAGGCTTTCCTGGCCATCTTCTGTAACTAAATATGGTACCAGCTGCCGAGTACCGACCAGGCCAATCCAACACCCAGTTACTGTTCAGTTTATAACCACCATCGTCTTCTCGCAGAGCCAAGTAGTTTGGCGATTCTTGCAACTCGGACACATGGAGATGTCTGGAATTTGATGGTATTCTAACTACTTCATGATAACCTAAACAAAAACAAAATCCAATAATTAGCGTTAATTAATTTCTTATCTTTAAGTAATGCTATTTCAAGTTGAAATTTTTTGTTTGTAAAAATAAATGCGTTCACAAGCAGTTTGTTTTTACTCTGATTAGTGACATCCAATGTAAAACACATATGTCCCACAGTGGACCAGTCGGTAGAAGCTTGGTTCCCGCAGAGCACCAAAGTTAGGTAACATTGACTTAGGTCAGTGTTTGGGAGGGTGACAACCTCTTGCGGCTGGTTCCAATGGGCCTTGTACACTAAAGGGAGCTGGTGCACGTTAAATCGTTCGTGGCTCCAAAGTCCTCCAAGAGAAACGATACCTCTGGGGATGGCAAGCCCAGGGGACGGTCTCTCATCTTTGATCTGGTTCAAAAATTAAGAGACCACAAAATTTGAGGTCAAGTCAGTCTTCAGCCCTCGTGGTTCCTCGCTCTAAAATGAAGCTGAATATCACCCTAAGCCAGTGGATTATTAATCTTCTGGAGCTGGTAGTAAGGCTTTCCTATGCCAGGGGGATTAGTAACAACAACAACACTGATATGCAACAAAATATTTTTATGGAAAAACATTGAAACATTTTTAACGCAGAAAAGTAATAATGATCTCTGAAGGCAAAAAGTTGAAAGTGTTCATTAGATATAATGGGAAAATATGTTCTTTCAAATTAGAAGTTGTAAATCCCATTAAAAATAGATAAGAGAGGGAAGGAAAATAAAATCTTAACTTGAAAATACAAAAAGTCGGGTAGAAAAGTAAATGGAAAGGCTTTCTCTACTTCATAAGAAAAATCTTTTTTAGGGAAATGTCTGTTTTTCATAAAAATGAAAAGCTACAAACTATCGCGCTTTCCACCTAATCTCCCGATCTTTCGTTTTTTAGTTTACTTCTCCAGGCTTTTAAAAATTGTTCTTAATTTCCCAAGGTTTTAAAATTCAGCTTAACGTTTTCATTTATTGAGAAAAATTCGTGGCAACCAATATTATCGCTTCGCAACCGCTCATTGCATATTTTACTATGTGAGAAAATGAGATTTTTAGCTGTCTTTATTCACTCCATAGCATGATCCACCCACCTTCCACCATCGATCACGCATTAATCAAAATGCGTTAATGCGAGATTTTCTTTCAATTGCACCGTGAAATTGGCGACAAATTTGTATGAACTTTTAAAAATCTAATATTTTAATTCAATTTTTTTAATTTCTACAAGGTATAAGTAAAAACATATTTTGGGAGCATGCCAACAACGAACATGTACTCCGCTGAAAATTAGCGTGCCGCGCGTTACAATCCTTTTTCATCCTATAAATATTTGAATTGTTTTAAAAGTTTGGAAGGTACTTTTGCATATGCTGCCTTAAATAGTCACCTAATTACATAATTTTTATTTTAAATTCGTAAACCATACTTCCTTCGAAAATTTCAAGTTCAGAAGTTTTTTTTTTTTTTTTTGCTCAGAATCACCCATGGCCGGTTGTCACTTTTTTTTTTGTATATATTATAGAGATAAAACTACATAAATTCTTAGCAAAATGATGACAAAAAAAAAAAAAAAAAAACGCAATACTGAAAATACCGCTAAATGCACCTGACTGAAATTAAATTACTTAAAAATCAAAGTTTTTAAAAAATAAATACCTGTACTAAGATTTGAGACATGAAAACTTCCATTGACGACTTTACATGTAGAATTATCCCCATTGCAAACGCCACAATGGTCAGGCATGATACTCGACTCAACTTTGTTGTCACAGCCTACGTTCTGCAACAAGAAACTTCTGCTTATAATTTCCAATAAGAAATGAAATTCAATACATATTTCTAAATAGATTTTCTTCCGGAAATAATTATAGAAAGCTGGAAAATGTACAAAATTTATAAAGTCATTAAAATTAGTTTCTTAATATGTGTTTCATTTATGCAAATTGCTGATGATCATTTAAACAATAAAATTATGACGTTTTTTCGTAAAACGTAAATTGTATTGTGTATTTGTAAACGTAATGAGGTCTACTAAAAGTTGATGCTTATTTTTCTAATATAGATGATTTATAAGTTCTATTTGGTTTTCATAAAATCTTACATTCCAAATAGATTTTTAAAAAAATTTATTTTTTAGAAAATATTATTAATAATGAAAACTATTTCCCATATTCAATTCAAAGTTTATGCACATGATTATTTCGACATGAAGATTTTACAAAAATATTGGATACTTAGATCTATTGAAGATTTTACAAAAATATTGGTTACTTAGATCTATTGGATGTTTTAATACTTCTCTAAATTTTGTAAATTTTTAACTCCTTCAAAATTTTAAATATTATTCAAACATTCTTCTGAAAAGCATTTGACCTTTTTTTTTAACCAAACATTAATAATTTAATATGTACACATTTTAATTTAGATTGCATAAAATAATTGCCAAAATGCTATTTAAAATCTTCACAAAGAATGCACAGCACATACTCTACATTCTCCATCAATACATAAATTTAAAATCTTCATAAATAATGAACAACACATACTCTACATTCTCCATCAATACATAAATTTAAAATCTTCATAAATAATGAACAACACATACTCTACATTCTCCATCAATGCATACTCCATTAAAATGGCCACTGCACGATGTTCCATCCTGGAGCTTCGTCGAAAGTATCAGATATAAATCTTCTTTGTCTGGAACGCAATAGATCCGGCAGCGTGATAAAGCTGCAAAGACAACAGAGAGGAGGGGGGGGAAAAATCAGGAGTTACTTTATGTTTGCTTCACTGTATCAGTGATACCACTGCAGTGAAACTAAATTTACAGCGATGTGGCCGTGCATTTTTCAGCAGGTACAGATGGTTACATGCTATAGTAATTAACCCGAGTTCAAGAAAGTATTAAGTTTATAATCGATTAAGTAATCAAGTAATTGTATTGCTATATTTTTGGGGTCCTTGTAATCTTAATTTTACTGTCGGAAACGCAATAGATACAGTAGCGTGATGAAACGGCAAGGACAACGAAAGGGAGGAAAATAATCAGATGTCACGTGATGTTTGCTTCACTGTCATAGTAGTGCTGCTACAGTGAAACTAGATTTACAGCAAAATTGTTTGCTTTTTCGCTGTAAATCTAGTTTCATTCCAGTTCGCTGTAAATGATTTTTTGAAAGCAAATGTGAACAAAAATTATTTTGGATTACTTTATCCTCTAAAAATGTAAGTGCTACTAACTACTGTATACTGAATTAATTAAAAAAAGTATAGTTAACAAAGTATTTATATTATAAAATATGCTTACTTTACTTAAGGTTAAGTTAATAAAACTAGACTCTTTTAAAGTGAAGTCTTGACTTTAATCACCTCTTTTTTAAGGACACTCTCTAGTTAAAGACACTTAGCAAAACCCCGAAAGAATCATTAAAGGAGAGCTTTTACTGTGATATATAAGATATACATACTTTAAACATAAACATTATTCTTGTTTATGTTCAAAGGGAAAAAATTTTAACTTAATTTTATTTTTAAGTTAAGAAGATATTAAGAAAAGTAATGACATCCTTAAAATATTTTTAAAAATAAATTATGATAAAAGAGCAAATTATTTAATTGCGTGTCGCACGTTTTACCTCCTAAATCTTTGCTGTATGGCTTCCAACGATAAAATTTTCCCTTCACGGTGCGTTTGTTAAATGTAGCACACTGATCTGAATGATGTTCAGGGCTGTCTTCATCGCAATCCTGTAACAATTAAAAGTCATACCAACAGCACAATCATAACTAATAAGATTATTATGAGATTTTAAGGCAGAGGTAAAATAAATTTCTGCTCCATTGCATGGGGATTCCATGGAAAATAATATTAAATCGCCAAAAATGTTTGAAGTTACATGGTTTTATTTAAATTCAAAACATCGTTGCATTATCCAAACAAAACTATTGTTGCCAAATGACAAATGATAATTCTGATAATTTCCTCAGAGCCAAAATTATTATTTTTTTTTCTAATTAACGTTATAATAAATTATAAAATGGATGGATTATTGTATTGTCATCAAAGATAAGCTTGTGTGCAAAATTTGAAGATAATTTATGCAGTAATAGTTGTCGAAAACCGCCTTACAAAATTCCGCCACAAGTCGAGTTAAATAAAACCATGTAAAAAAGGAATTGTGTCCAACACATGTGATGACTTACAAAAAGCCTATTTTAATATATATATATACAGGGCGGAAGTAATGACCAGGTTTTGAGAGGGTATAAAAAAAACTAATACAATTTGAGATTTAAAACTTTTTTTATTTTGATCTGTATATAAACCTCATTTTTTTACATTAAGTTTTCATTACCATTTCAGCAAGGTGGTGGCCTTTAGCGGCAATAAACTGATTCAGTCTATTTCTGAAGTTTTGGGAAACTTTTCTGCACATTTCAAAGGGTATATGGCGGATATATTTTCTATCTCAGCTCTTCTAAAGTATGAGGGCGATGTTTCCAAACTTTCGCCTTCAAATAACCCCACAGAAAAAGGCTTCCGCTAGAGAGCGTAACATAACACGGAATATTGAAATGCACACGAAGCGCTAGCTCTCTGCGTGGAAGAATAGTCTGCATCAGTGTATTGCTGCTAAAGGCTGCCCCCTTGCTGAAATGGCAATGAAAACTTAATGTTAAATAAAGGGATTATATACAGATCAAAACTTAAAAAGTTTTAAGTCTCAAATTGTATTAGTTTTTTTGAAATACCCTCCCAAAACTGGATCATTACTTCCGTCCCACCCTGTATATATATATGTATACTATTTTTAAAAAGGTTAAGTTTACATGTTTGACAGGATTTAGGTTAAAACTTGTAATTGGGTTTTTTTATGTAAATAAAAAAAAACACTGATGAAAAATATTTCAAATACAGCTTCTTTTATACATGTTTTTGTGCATGATTGTCCCACACATGACAATGGAATGCTGTGCAGATCTTCTCAAAAGTCAGCTTTTTATCATTATTCAAAACAGAAAACATACTTTAAATAAAGAAGTTAATTGCATAAGAAACAACTCATGGGGCAATAATATTCAAGTAACGAATTTGAATTTTAATAAGTGTTTTTTTGTTTGTTTGTTTGCTTCATGACTTTGAATGACCAGGAAAACTACCTCTTTGGATAGTACATTCAAGAAATCCTGTTTTGGTGCACTTATTGAGCCATGAAAAAATATTTACCTTCGTTCCACAAATTTGGTATTCTTTATCTTCTCCTTTACAATAGTTTCCTCCATTCTGTGGTCTGTAATAGCAAGAAAGAAAATTATACAAGTAATGTTATTATTTACTGTTGAAACACCGATTTAACACGTTCATGCCGGCGCCGATTTTCATGGTTTTCGCTGTGAGGTGGCGATCGAATTCCTGCTGCGCTTCATCTGGCGTAGCGCGATTGTTTTTAATTATTATAATTGTTATGAAAAATAATTTTTTTTTTCATGCATATACGTTGATTTAATTTTTAGCTATATGTAAATTATTTCTTTGATTTTTGATAAGTTCGATGCCGCGCTTTTCAACTCGGGGCCGCCTTATATGTGCAAAGGAAAACCGCGACAATGGTGGTTTCAAAGAAATTCCTCGAACTTTCTTACTTAACTAAAAATATAATCCTACAAATTTGGTGTTACGTATCGTCTAATAGCGCAATCGAATGCGTACGACCGGTGGTACGCGCCTCCCGACGAGATAGTCTAGTGCATTCCACCGGTGGTACGCGCCGGCGTGAACGTGTTAAAAATGAATTCTTAAAGAGCTTAGTAAAATAAACGTAATTATTTATAAAGGACTACAAAATAAATTTATGCTTATTGTTATGAAAAACATACTTAATGAGATCGCATAAAAAAAAAATCTCAGAAATTTTGATGAATTAAAAAATCTGCATAATTTATGCCTCAAATTAATTATATTTGGTAAAACTCTGTCAAAAAATGCGTTAGACTGAAATGTTTAAAACTATTTAATGCTATTTTTTAATGCGACATTTTCCGAATCAATTTAGCAATAATTAATAGTCTAGGGCTGTTTGCCATGAAAGCAAAATTCAGCGTCAAGAGAGAAAGTTAATATTCTCTCTCATTTAAGCAAGTGCTTTTATTTCAATCAATAGCATTAAACATATTAAATATGCTTGATATCACCATTAAAAAATGGAAAACATATTTGAGCAAAAGTGGTGAAATCAATCTTAGTAATAGTTCCCTAGATAAAAAGTCTATAAGAATAAAAAAATGTTTTTATTGGAATAAAAGCTCTTTAATTCGAGTAATTTATGAAATTGCTTCTTATATAAATCGTTTCATATGATCGATTGCATTTATAATCAATAAAATGGAACTATTTTTTAATTGATTTTTTTCCAACTTTTAAGTTATTAAGCATATTAAGTGATGATGATACAGATGGATGAATATTGTAGCAAATATTTAGTTTTAAGAAACAAAAAGTTTACATTAGAATATAACTATGAAAATAATTAAATATTAATGCAAGAACTTTCACTTTGCGTTCAGTTTGGAACAAACCCAAAAACGTGAGACTGGTACCATTAGGATACTTCGATTGCTCAATTAATAATACTATAAAACCTTTGAAAGTAATTTGTAGGCAATCAAACCGTAAGCTAAGTGGCTGTGAAATTCCAATCTACGTATGAGCTGTCCTAGCTCTTGACGTCCTTCAGTCGTGATCACGTGACGTTTCCCATCCATAATAAAGATTTATTTTCATTCAAGAGAAGCATTTTCCCTGAAGTATTTTTACTTGATAAACTGACTTTTGTACTTTAGGTTACTTTAAACCCCAATTATTTAAAGGATAACGAAAACTAAAATTTAAAAAATATTCTTTTTTAATTGATTATCCAAGCACATACGTATTTTTCCTATTCGAAATCGGGCTTGTAAAACTTCAAAGCTGGGAACTGCCCCTTTTTGACCCCCCCCCCCCCCCGTAATGCTTAGTGCATTTATATAAATAAAGTATTCTCATGTGTTTCTCTTTTACATCAAGTCCAGTGCTTAATCTTTTACAAAATGAGGTAACAGAATGTAACTGATTTTAATACTCCTGCATGGAAATAAAATGTCTCATACTTATATTTGTATATTTTTGAATGAATAAGCAGTTCAGTTCGAGTTCAAAAGTTAAATGTTAAAGTAGTAGCTTAACTTACGCAGGAGAATTGCAGAAACGCTCACGAATCATGAGTCCTCCTCCACAAGGTCTTGAACAGTTAGACCACACCGAGAATGGTCCCCAGCCACCATCGACCACCTTTAGAGCTTCCAACTCGAGATGTACGCATACTCCTTTTCGACACCACTGAGTAAAACAAAAGGCGCCGAGAGTCAGTCGAAAACAAGGAAACTATTCGATGTGAGTGATGAACGTGAAAATCAACCTAATAAATTCACAAATACAGGTATCTGCTACACTTAAACTTTTCACTTCCATGATGACTTTCCATAGCTTTTGCCTGAAACTTTCCAGGAGTTACACGAGACAGTTTTCAAGACAAAACCATGCACTTTTCAACCAAGTTACCTAAGCCTAAAGCTTGTCAAAGGATGTAATTTTTTTTAGAAAATGGATCAATTACACGGGAAAAAACTAACCGCGTCTCGAATTATGGTAGAAGGGGGGGAAGATCGTCAAAATCAAATATTTGAAGCAAATTCCGGGAAAATTACTACTTTTTTTTTTCTTTTTGCATAAGAAATGCATTATCGCGTAGTTCACAGCCTTGACTATGGTGAATATTCCGAAAACGGTAAAAACGGCGTTTTAGAATATTTTATTTTAGGGTTCAGAGGGCCCAAAATCCAAGTTAAACTTTCAATTTCCATCATTTTTGGGTATTTTTCATTGGAAATTACGACTTCCCATGACAAATTTCAATCACAATCGATCATACGTGATTTTCCAAGCGCGCAGATACCCTGCAAATAAAAATTGCTAAAACGTTAAAAATCCGGAAAACGTTTTGAATTTCTTATACTCAGAAGCTCACAACTTTTTACATTAATAATGGAATTCCATCTTATATTCTAAAAAGTGCCTGCAGTTTTATTGCAAATTACCTTGATTTTGTCATTTATTATTTCTCTGCAAAGGTACACTTCAACTTCTTATCAACTATGTGTGTTAAAAGAAAACGTATTCTATGTAGGCAAAAAAGGGTACTAGACATTAACAACAGCAGAGTCTGCAAGTTTAATTTACATCACAATTAATAGAAAAAATACGTGAGCTTCGTATAACACGTTACTTTGATTGCGCAAACATGACTTCCTCTGAGTTCTTTAGTTTACAAATAGAACCAGTATTTTTAACTTGATGGTACAATTCTACCACGGACTTTTGATATATGGACGCTTCTGCGCATGACAGAAAAGAACGAATCCAGTCGAGCTTTAGGGAAGTTTGTTTTACCGCGTTTATATAATGTGCGAATCAGAATGTTTGTTTTACTGTTTGTTGAAAGCAATTAAATTTATAAACATGCATATAGCATCAGTTCGGAAGAAATCAAGTATGCTAAACGAACTAGAACGAGAACAAAAGCGGCACATTTCATATAACAGCAGTTCCTCCCCTGAACATGAATGGATTCAACTTGGCATTCTGCCAGGCAGCTTGCTTTGGATGATTGTAGAATTGTACCACCAGTAGTCGTTTCATCTAAATATTGGATTATTGTACTAATAGAGGATTCTTTATAAACAGAATGTCTCCGTGAACTCAACAAATAAAACGCTTATTCCGGATCATTATCACTAGTGCTCAAGCAACATCTGAAAAAACGAACCGATTCTTTCAGACATCCAACACTATTCTCAGTCTCTCTCTCTCTTCTTTTTCTTTTTTGGTCTGTTACATTTTTAAAGAAATGCACTGTAAAATTATTATGATTATTTTTTTATCGAAATATATTTTCCACATACTTTGTTCTGTCCACAAGACGTTCCTTCCGCAGCTGGCAGAAATTTCGTTTCACATTCCCTTCCGTTTCTCTGGCACCACAATGCTCTACAGACTTCATTCTAGTGATCAAGAAACATTTCCGCAAAGTGAGATTGCAATGGTTTTTTAACTCCTGCTTGCAAAAGTTTCTGTCATTACATATTATTTTTAGAAAATACTCCGAAAATGGCGTACCTTTCTCGGATAATGCTCACAAAGCTTCGACTTTCCGCCAAACTGTAACCTACACTGCATGTCTGCATCGTACAACTGTCCCGGAAGACTGTTAGGAAATTGTAGTTCATCCGGTGAGTCCGGTTCATTTTTCAAGCAAAGGGCCCTGGGGGAACTACAAGAGTAATTACGTTAATTCGTTACTAACTGAAATTTTAACCCTTTCGCGACGGGAGGCGCAAACGCGCGTTTACCTCTCAGGCCGGAGGGGTTTTCGTCTGATAAACCTACAAGCATGAAAGTTCCCAAATATGAATGTGTTGCTTAATAATGCTCTGTAGAGCATATATCTTTGATGCGCGGTCATACGGGTTTCAGACAAAATTTTGAATTCTTCAGAAGAGCCGATTTACGACCTTAATACCAGGAAGGAAGTTATAAACTTGACTTAAGTCTATCATATCAATTAGTACAGCTAACCTATTTTTAAAGTTTGACGTAAGACCTTGATACCAACTGGTACCTCTGATTTCGTGCTATAATATTACGACATAATCTCCAAATGCTCAAATAATGATTTAAGCCCTTATGACCGCGCATCAAAGATATATAAAACGGCATATCCTTACATATTGTTATTTACATATTTTATTTACTGAAGATATTTCTTGTTTTAACACATTTTTTAAAACTTTTTTTCTACGCTTCGATATTGTAATGTTTAATTCAGGAAATTTTACGCGTATAAAATCTAATTATTAACTGCTCTGCAAAAGGATTGTTCATAAATGATGTGACGCTTCGTGGGGAGGAGGATGGTTTCCTGAAACTGACAAATTGTGACGAGGAAGAGGGGGTATTAAGAAATGTAACATCATGCTTATGCAACATAGCGTGGCATGTGACAAAGAGGGGAGGGGTATGTTGAAGGGTGACATTTTGCGACAAAGGGGGGTTGTCAAATATATGGGGGGAAAAGCGTGACATCATTCATGGACGGTCTCAAACTGAAATATTCAACGCTCTAGTGAAAATAAAATTCCATTAATTACAATATATAATATGCCACGTGCTCATTTCAAGGGCCGTCACAAAGCAAGCGATACCGAAACATTTCTTTCTCCTTATAATTACGTAATCAAAATACACATTATATGTGATGCATGATACTCTCATTTATAGTAGAGAGTCAAACCAGCATGTATTTCGAATCCAATGGAATCAAATGTCACCTTGTGGCTATAATTATAGTTTTTAAAACGTTCTAACACAATAGCCCGTATGCGGGATAGTCGGCGCGAAAGGGTTAAGTAATGAAACGAAATTGTGAAAGATAAAGATTCATTTTTTCATTTAAAATTAAAAGATGAATCCTTATTACTTAAAATATCAAAAACTAAGGGAATCAATAAATTATAGAACAAAAATGTACACAGTAAATTTAAAATTACTAAAATTGCCACTTAAATGAATTTATAAAGGTTCAAACTTATAATAAGTCCAGCGCGAAATTCCTAAATAGAGTAGGCGACACTCTAGGATGTCAATTTTGTTTTTTATACTTTTTCTTACTACGGTTGCAAGCAAAAAAAATAAAAACTCTTTGAAGTGGCCCATGCGCCCAAGATACAACGCAACATTGTATCTTTAGCCAAGATTGATATTTGTTGCACAGCATATCTCGTCCCTAGGTTTTTTTCACCATCATTTTTGGGAATTAAGTGGAAATTTTGCTTAAATTACAAAAAAAATTTGAATTTGAAAAAATCCTTTCGTAGCGGGAACCCCAATGAGAAATCTACCTGCCACAGTTAGTAGCATTTATACTTCTTGAGATTTCGTGATTAATCCGAGAGTAGTATTTTACTTTTATATCTATAGATTGTTTAAAAATTTAATTACAAGAGAAAAAACTAGTTAGACTGAAAAAATTCTTAGCCGGATACCTACTCCATAAACTTCAAGTTTGTAGCATTTACACTTCTCGAGATTTCATGATTAATCAATGCATGGTGTTTCGCTTATATACACAGCGTGTCGAAGAATGTTTAAGACTAGGTTTCTCTATCTCTAGTAATAAAGCAGCAAGTATGTGTGTGTCTGGCATAGGGCCAAGACCGTTCGGAGGATTATTTGCCTACATAGTTTTAAAATAAAAATATCAGTTGTCCGAACAGTTTCCTGAATGTAATAAGGCGCCTTTTTTACTTGTTTTGAAACAACCGCAAAAAAAAAAAATTGCGCAGTGTAGGGTTAATACTTTGGCGGGAGCGGAGTTAGCGTCGTAACTCACCCCCGTCACCCCGGATATATAGCCTTTGATTTATATGTATTGTATTTGATGAGTCAAATTAAAAATAGGAGGTTTAATATTTACATCATTTGCGTTAAATTAAAAAAGCGTTAATAACAAATTAAGGGTCTTATCTAGAAGTCATGAAAATATCAAACATATTACCAGAAGAGAAGCTCTGTATTGTTTGATACGCTAAAACAAGTAGTTAAATCTGATGTAAAGATTTTAAATATCCCTGAAATTTTTATTATCTATAGCGTTATGTTTTCTATTTTCTTCAAATAATATTTATTTTCATTCACCAGCATGAAAAATATTTCATTTTAAAATATATTGTATAAGGAAAAGTCATCGGCCACTCTCGATTTCGGACTTTTTTTTTAAAGATTTCTACAGAAATACATAATGAAATGTGCTCTCCACACATTTTCACAAAGGAATTTACTTCCAAAATGCCAACTTCTATTACATATTTGTGATGGACCATCGCAGAATCTTTCACGAAATTTTACCAATTTTACAAAAAAGTTGAAAGAATATATGCTGAAATTAGAAATCTCTATCTGAGAACCATAGTATCTTAAGTCAACTTTTCGAGTTTTTCAGATGAAGTTAAGAAATAAAGAGTTTTAGTACTATAAGTCCAGACTTTTCCGTGCGAACCTTAGAATAAAGATGTCTGATGGAAGCTTTAAAAGTCTGGTACCTTAAGGTAGCTAAGTGTCTTTGTCGTCGGTATGTCGATTGTATGTAAACTCGCCATCTTCTGTATGTAAATTCGCAAAAACTCGAAGAAAAGACTTAAGATACTATGGCTCTCAGATACAGAGTTATGAACATTTAAAGAAATTTATATTTTACTGATCATGCGCGAAAGATGGTGGTTTTTAACTTCCATAACTTCATAAACAAAATATACAGGGCAACTCTTAAAAATTCGGTTAAATATCGTGAAAATTCAGAAACATATGGACAATTTAGTGAGTTGTATTTCAGTGATTCTCGAGAAAGAGATTTATCGTATGTGGTTGTTCACAATTCAGTCGCATGTGTTCGCAATCATTTAGTGCATTTATGCTGTGATTTAGGATAAAAGTTGAGAATTGTGGAAGAATACCTTACAATCAGTGCCTGATTAAGGCAGTCGAGGGCCCAAGGCACAACATTATTTTGGGGCCCCCTATGGTACGAAAAGTAAAAATACTGGGTATAGTGTATAAAGTTAAATAAGCTTGGAGATTATTCTATTTATACTGGGTTCATACCCAATTGGGGCAAGGGGGAAAAAGCACCTACTGACACGACATCCTACTATTCTGCATTCTATATTGTTTTTATTCAATATGATTTTTGTGTTATTCATTAAATAAGCAAACTTTTTGAATACGCATATTGCATTTTCAAATTTTACTGTTTATAATATTAAATAAATAGAAAACGTCGAGATGACTCAGCGATTAAAGGACACTATTTAGCATGATAGTCAATGAAGATATTGATCTGATTGTGCATAGTTTACCTTGTTTACGCAAATACTTTTAGCTCGCCATTTAAATGAGTTAAGATCTTTCCATTTTGTGAAAAATTATCTTTTAAGAGATATTTTCAGAAATCTTTCTTACAATTTGGGGGCCCCTAAAGTTTGGGGGCTCAAGGCCGCGGCCTAATTGGCCTGTGCGGTAATCAGGCACTGCTTACAATTCTCACCGTTACTTAGCCAACTTCGACTATAGGGTCTAAAATAATTTCCTTCATAAATTGAACGGTTTCCGTTTATAGAATTTCTTTTACAATATCGATTGATCAATCCGAATTCTTTTTGAAAAACTTCCGACAAAGGATAATTTAACATGGGGATTTACAGAATGTAACTAAACATTCTTTGATAGGTCGGGAGGGGGTGTGTTTCGCGAACGCAGCTCACACTCTATTTTCGGGAGTTGGAAGGGGTGTTGTTGTGGCCCCTACTCCAGGAACTTGGCCAGATCTCTTCTGCTACAATCAGACCACAGGAAACGGGTATCCAGGCCAGAAAGGGAAGCAGACATGATAGTGCCCCGCTTCTTGCGACATGGGGAAGTGCCCTGGCCATCATGGACCATTCCAAAACTGAAAGAAAACAGTATAAACGTTTAAAAAGAAAAGGAAAAAATAAAGAATGATTGAATTATTAGTTATTTTAGAGCAAGATTTGGGCTGTTGACTTAATCACAACATAAACAAATTAATATATTGAATATTGAATTCCTAAAACCACCACTTAAAAATATACCCTGTTTCTTTTTTTTTTAAAAAGCTTTATTAGTTAGAGTGCACCATAAACATTTGAGGATAAGATGATACATTATACGAAAAATAACCAAAAATGCTTTGGGCTAAAACATTAAAAAGAGGAAAAAAAATTACGAAAAAAAGCAAATAGTCAAAACAATTTGTTTTGTTTGATTTGGTCATTTGTGCTTTATTTTTCAACTGTTTTGACAATTTGTGCAGAAACTGATGCAATAGATTCAAATAGCTCAAAGTGTGTGAAAGTGAAGCTTTTGCAGTAAACATAAAGATTGACATAAAGTTACTTACTTGTGACCAATTTCATGTGCTACAGTAAACGCGAGAGCTAATCCAGAATCTTCATTTACAGTACAGCTTCTGTATTTACTACACATACCACTAATCGGAGCGTAACCTACATAAAGACAAGCAACATATAGGATTCAGGTTACATTCGTATATGGTTTGCTGATCAAATCTATGCTGTAAATTATAGCATAAGAATGATATCAGCAGCAAATTACTAACCTAGAGTATCACAGGGCTCATTTTTCCAAGAACAAATATCAAGGCCGGTCACTAGGACAGCATGATCATGTTGTTTCCCCTTGCTGTTATGGATGGTAGACTGCCACTGACAGAAACTGCTCAAGGAACTTTCCGCACTGTGAGACAATGTTAAACCTGGCTGGAAAATAAAAGCAGTGATTCTGCATTTTTAAAAGCTGCATAAGTGTGACTGATTACACACGCTCAAGGTTTCTTGACCTGCAAGCATTCTTTGTTTAATCAAACTTGAGAGCTAACCCAATAACGGCCGTATTCACCAGTCAATTCAAGCTCCTGTCGATCAAAGCCTTCTTATACTTGAAGAAGGCATCGATTGGAATTTCGAGCGTCTGGCAGAGGTTTGAACAGGCTGGTGAATACGATCCTACGTTTATTGAATTCATTTTAGATCTTGCAGTAAAATTTTGAGTAGAATGTTCACGACCCAAGAAACAATTCAGACATTATTTCTCAGCCAATTAAAATCAACACAATTTCTAACAATCTCTTAAAGATTTTAGAAACAAACAAAATGATGAAATGGCTAAAATCATAAATTTTGACTTACTTCATCACCCTCCAAAAGAACGATGCCCACAAGAATGACACTGACGTTGTTACCGATTGTAGAATCTTGGTACAACATTGCTACCTGAAAGGAAAAGAAAAATATATTTGATACCTCATCCTTCTTGATAACTGTCATCTAGAATGTAATACAAAGCATTATAAAATTTTGGCCGTATTCTAGCTTCGGATGAGAATCAATAATGCATTTTTGTCAGAGTGGAGAACTAAATTAATGATGAGCGATAGTGTGCTGAATATGGTGCGCAAATGTACTACTTCTACTAGTTCAGTGGTCGGCAACCTTAGAAGCTAAAGAAACAATTTCGCCATTAAAGTCGTCGGGAATTTTTTTGTAAGTACCATAGTTATACTTTAATAAACTTTTTCAAAATAATTTATTGAATAATAAAAAAAACTTCATATATACTTTGATGTAATAAAAATATATTCATATACTGTTTAATTTAGAGCTTCATTCAAGTAGCGAAAGAGCCGCAGTTTGAACATATTCTTTAATAGTGATATGAATGGAGTCAAATAACCACGCGATTTGTAACGTTATGAGGCTTAATGCCTTCATCAGTTGAATCATTGATAATTTTTGCTGTATCCTATTAACTTAAGAAAAACGAATTATAGTAGCTTACTTTTTGGTTATAGTCAAAGTTACTCTGTTTAGACATGCGTAGAGCTCGTTCTAATAGACGTATTTCGTTGGAACTTGGTACGTACGTCATATGAATCATGGGGAAAAGCAATCTACAATAAGAAAATACTAGTTAAAATTTTTAGTACCAATTAAAAGCTCCTTGCTTTTCTATTAATTTTAATTCTCATGTCTCATCGCAAGTTACTGCAATGAAAAGGAAAATGCCCTTGTCATACTACACAATATAACACCATAAGCATATTGCGCTAACACATATATGCACAATATGACACCTTTTGACCTTGTGATTGACGCAAATGGAAAAGCACACTTACCAATTCTAAGTACTTTTTTGTTCTTCATGCGCCCCTGTTTTCACCTGGAGATAAAAATTGGAACAAATATTTTCCATGATGCAGATTTCTTTTACCCCTAGGTCCACATAACCTATATGCCACGTTTCAATGACATACGTCTATCTTAATGAGCTGTACGCAGGCCTTTAGGTAATTTAACTATAGCAACCTTTTATCTCAAAATTTGGAGCAAAAAGCGTCCAGAGCAAAAAAAAAAACGATTTTTACTACAAATTTTTGGCATTGGAGAATTTTTTCTTTCAGTCAGGTCTTCTATTATACTTCAGAGGAACCTAAAGTTATTTGTTATAAGACTTTAAAACACGATTTTTACTTTAAATTTTTTTCCGGGTTATAAGTACTACTCATTGGGCAAAAATATTTGCACTGCAAGATGTGCGGAAGCATTAGCTGTACAACTGCTATAATCTATTTATGATGTTTCTTCCGTTTACATTCGGTTCATTAGTTTTTTTATGTCAAAATTCTACCTTTATTACGACCAAAAGAAATATGACTTCCACAAAACAGTTCAGTGATTTTTCAAAATACTCACCATATTGAAAACTGTCAGAAGATAATTTGTGACGTTTTCTGTGCCGTGCTTGCGGACCATCTCTCTGTCTGCCACCACCAGAGTCTCGACGGACCTCCGATGCCTTCCGTGGTAGTGGAAAACTCGAGTCCTGTTGTTGGGGAGATCGTGTCTCAGCCTAACAGATTCGCGTCGTCCGACAAACTCCCTCTTCTGTCTGTGCAGAGTTGGGAAATTTTTACCAACATTTTCTGAATTTGCAAACTCTCCAGGGAGCCAGAAATCTTTCCGCCTCGGCTTCTGAGGCATATCTGTTAAAGATAAAAAGCAGAAATGTTTTTAGATCAAGAGGACGTTTTACCGCTGTTGATCTCTAATTAGGTTGAGCCACACTTATTTATTTCTATTGAAGATTAGGAAAAGATTGAAGCTATGGAACAGTGATACTATAGTATGCCTCATGAGAAGTGTTAGCGGAACCGAACCATAAAGGGTTGCTGTTTTATCGCCAAAATACCCGCATTTAAGGATTCCTCGCTGAATGGGCGGTTTTGTACCCACTGAACGAAGGGTGGTTGGCCAAGTGATTTGTTCCTTAAAAATTTGATTGCGCTTTATCCAAAGCTGTCACACATAAGTTGCCACAAAAAAAAGTTCTTTCTTCTTTGAGACTTTTTCAAATAGGGATTTTCAACGTGGTTTTGGAAAGAAATCGTAAAAATCGAAAAAGGTTAACGTTTCCAAAAAAAGTGTTATTCAAAAGGCGCTGCTTCGAAGCTTCCCAGCTCCAAACAGACAACAGCATCGCCGAGTGCTACGTCGTTTGCTTTAACTCCGCTATCACTTCGCGTTATACAGACAATATGCTAAGGCGGTCTCAGTTTTAATGGCGTAGCATTTTTACTCCTTATTTAAATACTTCCAGCATTTTCGAATTTCAAGGAATATGGGAGAAAAAGACAGTTCTTTTTAAAAAGGAAAAAAAATTGTCATTAAAATAGGAGACGCTCTTTTAGAAAATAAAATATTTGTATTTTACTTTTAAAAAAGGAAAAGAAAGTTTATATCAAATAAAAGCTTTTTTTTTTTTTTTTGTGACAATAATCAAATTGAATGAACAATATGACGGCGGACTGGGAGTTTCACAGAAACTGCTTTTTTGATTAATTTGATTTGCAATTCATATATATAAGGCTACTGATTGACTGGCTGATAGATTGCAGTTTCAAACAGTTGTCATGCATTACTCTTTTGAATTATCTCCACTTTCAAAAAATGGCATTTCTTTGTTACTGTAACTAAAATTTGAATAATTCAGTAAGAATTAACAAATAATATTAGAGAGTCTGCATAACGGGACAAAAATGAAATTGAACTTACATCTCTTCTTTTTTCCACAAAAGTGCGTTTGGTTGGGGTCTTGATGTGTCTTTCTGACAGACCTCTTGGACAGAACGTGTTTTTTCAATGGCGCCGTTTCATCACTCATATTTTTATTTACGGGTTCAATCAAAAATTCATTTTGCGTTGTTTGTATTAAACCACTCTAAAAATAAATATTTAAAAATCTAATTACTTTATAATAAAAATGACAGCAACTTGAAACTTCAACATTTACACAAAGAAAACAAAAATTTAAAAGTTAAGGAGTAAAAGGTTCCTGTATGGGAATAACACCGCGCAAATAGCAAACAATTTCATACATGTGATTACATGGAACTCTTCTGAATTGAGGCAGTTTTTTCATGAAAATTATCCGAATAAAATCTTAACTCGAATAGGGAAGTTTTCGATTTTTTAATTTTATTTTTGTGTGATGCATGGAATAACGTTTATAAATATCATCTAAGAAAAAAAAAAATTTTTCAGGAAAATTTTTTTTTTCTTTTTCAAATATTTTTTAAAGTTCAAGAGCAGTAAGCGATGAAAAAACAATTTTCTGCTGGTGGTGACACAACACAATATAAGCGACAGCTTCGGAGTTAGAGTTCCACCGATGTCCACCAAGAAAATCTGGTTAGAGCAAGAATCTCCTGCATCAGGTTTGCCTTTTAAATGTTCGCAACCATTAAAAGTCGCCAAGCAATTTCGCACAATAAAATTGGATAAAATTAAAACAACATCATTGATGTCCCTTTTGGCATGTTGCTTGATCGACCTTTTACAAATCTAGACTCCATAATGAAGTAATAATTTCAGTGCAACAGTAAAATAATGAGGAGAAGAAAGCCAACTAGAGCAATGTAAAGTCTACAGTGAAACCTAAGGAGTGAAGTCAGGTCATACTTTGCGCGTGGGATTTTTAAAGATTAATTTAAAATCAATAACTGATTTTCTGAGTATGCCGTTGATGAATTTTAGAGTTCGTTTTAACCATATTTAGCCTTAAAAACAGGAATATTTAATGGGTCGAAACTTTTCTATTGTTTTCATCCCAACCATGAAAATTTATGCAGTGATAAAGGGGTTTCACATCCCTACCTGTTTTTCACTTTATTGAAATTTATGCGTTTAATTATGTTGGTATTATATTTGTAATTAAAACTTATTTTATGTTTGTTAATAATTATGAATCTGGAACAGCAGTGAAGAAGAACTTTTTCACAACCAGCGCCTGCCTAATGACTCGTTTCCGATTTTTGTCGTCGAACGTATCTGCCAATGAAAATATCAGAAAACCTTCATTGGTGTCGGCTTAAAATAGTTAAATCTCTCATGCTGTCGATCGTGCTCTTTGGATGCCAATTGTTACATCATTAAAATCATTGATTAATATCTAAAGAACTATAATTTTGCTGAAAGTGGAAGGGATGAATGCAAAAAATTGCATAGATAACGGATAAAACTTATAATATGAACATATTTAATATATAATGTTGTTCCCTAATCGACTTTTTAAAATCAGCGGGCGAATGATAAGATTACTAAAACTAATTCGAAATAAGTGCGCCTTGGGAGATTCCGGCTGCTATGATCCCAAATCTGCAATCATACTACAAATGAACCACCTAGAAGCAAAGTGGTGTAAATTAAAAATATAAAATTTTGAGATAACTATTCCAAATGGTAGGGAAAGCACTATTCTATATTATGGCAAGAGATATTAGTAATAGCTCTAACAGTTGCTAGGCCCCAATTTGGTTTAGAAAAAATTACATTAAAGGTCCCAGAAGATCCAAACTTTGAACGTTTTACTCAGAATCGTTTTTTGGTCCCTTACATCCCTTTGCATCTCACTGCATCAAACGTAAAAAGCACTAATCTTTTGTGACGAAAAAAAAGTCATAAAATACTTACATTATCATAAAATACAAAAATTACTACACAAGGCCTATTAAAAAATTGTTAAAACATTGTAACTGTATTGAAAAAATTTATTTATTTGTGCTAATTATTTTATAATATTGAGATTGATGAGTAGCTTTGGTTGAGTCATTTGAATGAGCAGACTATCACTTTAGACAATGGCAAAATTATTTCGGTTTTGCAATATACAATTTGGCAACAACAAGTTTGTCAATTCTATTAATCACGTAAGAAGATTTATCAACAATATAGTGACTGCAGCTACTGCACGTCAGAGCCCAGACAAAGCACATTTTTTACCCTCATTGCGGCATTGCTACTAATTTCGTCACCATTTGGCGACGATACAAAAATGCTCTCAGACCTAGAAACAGATTAATCTTTCCAGTGATAAACTGTTGCGTAGCCCGAATGCTTCCCTAATGGGATGTATTTTATATTTTTTCAAAAAGCCAGTTGAATGATTCATGTTAACAACTCTATTGTCACTCGTAACAGCTATATATTATGCTCAATAGAAAAAGAAATCATTTTCTGCTCACTGCTTTGTAATCGCTATGTTGTACAAGATGGTTATAATTAAAGTGACTCTGTTTAGACCTACGTAGAACATTTTCTAATGGACTATGTCATTGATGCCTTTTCTACTTCTTTTATTTTGTTATCAATGTTGTACAGGGTGGTTATAATAAAAGCAATTTTGTTTATACCTCAACTCGTTCTATCAGACTATGTCATTGAAACTTCGTGCGTATGTTATATGGGGCTTGGGGAATAGAAATCTGCAATAAGAAAATAATAGTTCATATTTTTACCATCCGGTGAGGGTTTCTTGTTACTTTCAACAATTGCAAATCTCGTCGCGAACTTGAACAATTAATAGAGAAATCCTTCGCGCTACTGTTGCAAAAGATATGACATGCATTGAACACGGGATGGACGCAAATGGAAAAATTCGATGATGAAATTTACTTTTTTTTCTTCAAATGTGTACCAGTTTCGGCTTGGAATCTCGTAAAAATTTGAACAAATTTTTCCTAATTGCAGATTTTTTCCCCATTGGTCTAAAATCTAAATATCATAGTCTACATACCAAGTTTCAATGACATACATCTCCTAGGACGAGTTCCCTGTAGGTCTAAACAGGGTCACTTTAAGTTTTAACCACTATGTAGCAACGATATAAACACATGAGTTTACACGTAAGTGTCTATTAGTATATCCGAGTAAATAACCACCCCGAATGGACAAAGAAAAGAAAACAAAGAAAAATTAAATGCACTCAGAATCTCGGCAATTTTTTGGCACGAACATTTTATTTTCAGCGTTATTGGCTTTAAAGTAAAAGTTTAATATCACCCTCAGGTGCTAATTTTAAACATTTTACATCTGTTCAAAAGTAACTCTAAAATAATTACTAAATCAAAAAAATTCTTTGCAGTACGCGTTCTACATCAGAAGTTTTTTTTTAGAGATATTTCAAAAGCCCGCTATTAAATCAAGATTAATAAAAAATTCAAATTTCTTCGTAAAGCTAAATGCTGTTCAATTCTCCAAAGTAAAAAGTGAAGCAATGAGATGTTGACTTTCCTGGAGTCTTTGTTTCGTATTATTCCTTCCGAAGTCATTAGGATGTGAGGGGGTGACTGAAACACATCTCCCCCAGCTTATTAGTTTGGGGGAGAACATATCATAAACATGTTCTCATGCGTTTTAAATATTTATTGACTTGATTTTTTCATTAAATATTCTACACTAGAGGATATTAGGTTTTCTTTTGTGTTCTTATTTTTTTTCCTGTAAAAACAACTTTTACCATCAGGCCCTGACTATCTCACGGGCACTCGGGGCCTGTGCCCTGGGCAGGAACTTTCTAAGAGGCAAGGAATTCTTCCATAATATTATTAAAAATTTCTTTTTAAAAAATTGTAACATAAAATAATCAGTTTAATTATTAATAACTTCTGTTAATTTTTCGTAATAGCAGATTATTCTTAATAATAACCTATTTCACGTTGACCGTAGTACACACACACATGCATACATGTAAGTAAACCATTCAAAACGGCGGGAAAAATTGAAAGTGCCCTGAGCACAAAAACTTGTTAGTCGGGCCCTGTTTATAGTAAAGAACGCTAATGGTGAAACACACTATAAAACTTTGAAATTCGAAAGTGTACTGCAAAAAAACTAGATACATTATTTAAAAAAAACATGGTGAAAAACATGAAACTAACTTAGTTTGCTCTTTTTCCTCATGAAAACCAAGTCACGTAAGAAGTTTCATACGTCAAGTAAGAAGCGCGTGCTTTGCACTGCTCCTTGGTAAATATTTACATGGAATATTTTACTCTTATGGTGCAATATTTTAAGTTTGTAAAGTCAGTCATGTCTCCCTTCACTTCACTGTTAAAAATTTCCTTAGGAAATAGTAAAATAAACATTTATTTGATTGTTATTATACCATATTTAGTTACAACAGTTGAATAACCATTAAAAAGATGGTACTCAAACCGCTGATTGCGAAAAAAATCGTTTATTCTCTGTTTATCCTAAAGAACGTTTAACTAACCGTCATTTTCAAGAGCTCAATAAGAATCGGGCGTCCATCTTGGTTGCGAAACCTTACCGGTCGTACGTTGTTTTGAAATAGGAATACGGATTTATCAGTTAAAATCTGCATGTGTATGTAAAAAAAGTGGCTTAAGCAGTGGAAACTAAATAAAAACACATACGAGGTGTGTCTAAAAAGTTCGGTGAATGGTATGATAAAAACATAAAAACAGAATGTTAATTGTAAGTACATTTATTGACCTTCAAAATACTCTCCAACAGCCACAACACACTTCTGACAACGTTCGTATAACGCTTGAAAACTATTGGAGAAGCCTTGATGGGGAATCGTTCTCATAACAGCCGTCACTTGGTTCTGAACCTCCTCGACGTCCACAAACCGTGATCCCTTTAGGACAGTCTTAAGACGTGGAAACAAAAAAAAATCAGCAGGCGCCAGATCTGGAGAGTACGGTGGATGTTGCAAAACTGTCACGCCACTCTGAGTCAAAAATTGTCGCACCATGATGCTGGTATGCGATGGTGCATTGTCGTGCAGTAACACCCAATTTCCGGTCTGATACATCTGTGGCCTAACTCGCCGGATGCGTTTTAACAAACGTTTGAGAACCTCCAAATAGAATGCGGCATTTACCGTTTGGCCAGCAGGAACGAATTCCTTATAGATGATTCCTTCTTTGTTGAAAAATGTGATTAACATGGTCTTAACTTTGGATTTTACCGCACGGCATTTTATTTGTCGCGGGGAAGAAGGTGATCGCCATTCCATCGATTGTCTTTTCGTTTCGGGGTCGTACTGATAACACCAAGAGTCGTCTCCTGTAACAATGGAACCCAGAAAGGTAGGATCCCTGTCACACATGTCAATGAAATCGCCACACATCTCAAAACGTCTTGCTTTTTGATCATCTGTTAGCATGTGCGGCACAAATCGTGAACAAATCTTGCGTTTGCCCAATTCTTGATGGATGATGGTCTCTACTATGTCTTTGCTAATACCCAATTCTTCTGCTATTAATCGTAGAGTCAATCGCCGATCTTTTTTTAGCATCTCTCGCACACGTTCAGTGTTTTCTGGTGTCCTGCTTGTGGATGGCCGGCCTGAACGTGGTTCGTCCTCCACAGATTCCTTACCAGCGCGGAAGCGTACAAACCAATCATACACACATTTCCTACTCACAGCATCCTGCCCGTACACCTGCACCAACATCTCATGGGTTTCTGTCGCCGTTTTACCCAATTTAAAGCAGAACTTAATGTTGTGTCGTGGCTCCATGACGCATACTACTCGGGTCACTCAATTGGACTGAATGCAATAAGCACTGCACTAGAAGCTTTGCGCTAGTACCGACGGAGCTCAGGTCCAGACATGTCCGTGCGTGTCTACACAGGCACGCGTGCTTCTATCAAACTTTGAATACCCACTTATGAGACCATTCACCGAACTTTTTAGACACACCTCGTACACCCGTAAATAAAAAATTGGAGACATCGGATTCCCGAACTGTTTGCGAATGAGCGAACCCATAATTTGAGCTGCTGAAGCTTGTTTGTATTTTAATTTTTGAAGCAAATAAAATGATTTTCGTCAATATAGAGTAAATTTAGACTAAAAATGACTTTGGATCCAATCAAAAACTGAAATCTCAATTTTAAGGCAGTTTGCCTGTTGGAAAAGAAGATTTACTGATAAATAAGTGGCCGCTTCACGTGGTGTAGATGGCCGAATGGCTAGAGAGCAAGGTTGGTATACCGTACACCCGGGTTCGATTCCTGCAAGCTTCGTTTACGGTTTTTACGCCTCGAAATGGTTCAAAAACGGTAAAAATTTTGTTTTGAAACCACTTTTAAACGGTTATAAACAGGGTCTGACAATTTCCGGGAGCCAGGTCACCCGGGCGACTAAAGAAATGCCTTGGCGACTAGTTTTTCAGGTGGCGACTATTTTCGCAAATGAAAATATTATATCTGGCTCCTAAAAATTTTTCCTTGGCTCCTAAGATTTTCGCATTTTTGTCGGACTCTGGTTATAAAACCGTAAACTTTTGTATTTACGGTTTTTTAACCAAGTTCATTGGAAATGGTTAGGTCCCGTAAAGATAGAAAAATGTTCCAAACCGTAAATTTAACGGTGAATTAGATGGACAGACTGCTACCGGTCATTTAACCGTAATTTCATGATGAAATTTCTAGCAGTGTTGGCTCATGGCTCCCTTATTTTCATATTTTCTTCTGTGACCCTCTAGGTTTTTTCTGAAGCCCCCAAGAGGGCCATATAGCTCCCGTTCAGAAACCCGTTCTGCCGGGTTTCTGACTAGTTGCTCTAAATCACGGTAAAATGTCAATTAGTTCCTCATTCTTTGTGCCCTTACTTTTACAGTGCTCCATATATGTAAGAATTTTTCTTTTAACTATTATAGTACTACGATGATGTCTTTCTTTCAAGTGAATCAGAATCTTCATTACTTAAAAATATAATTAATTTGGATTAAAATTTTCCATTTGGGAAGAAACTATATCCTTCTTTAAGCGAAATCTACCTGTTCATCTTCCACACAGGTTCAAAGCCATTGTAGCCAGGTGAATTCATTTGTAATAAGAAGTAAAAAAATATCCCTACGAAGAACAACTTACCATTCCTCCACATAAATTCAAAGCCAAAGTCGATCCTGGATGACTTTTCAGCCAACCTCTAAACAAGCAATTTTTCAAGTTATTGCTTTTAGGTCCATCTGCCTTCTGTGTTCCATGCAAATGGTACACCTTAAAACCAGGAGCTAGCAAAGAGGTATCCGGCTCTAGCTGCATGTGAAAATGTTCGCCAAAAGCTGCGAAAGCCAATTCAAGAGGTATCTTCTCGGGACTCCTCTTTTTTCTCCTCAGCTCTAATTTATTTTCTGCAACGTTTACCATAACTGGAACAATTGTTTCTTCATCTACAAAAGCAGAAATGCACACGTTAGAATATAAACACTCTAAAAATCATTTTGTAAGGTAATATTTTAGAAACAGTAAACTCTGAAATACTTGATAAGCACCTGTACCAAACCAAAAAAACAACTTTTAGCGTAACGCAGTTGTGAAACAATTTACATGAGACCCATCAAGGAATTTTATTTAATAAGCTTTTGACATGAACCTTCTAAATACAAATGCAACCAAAAAGAACGAGAAAGTTATTAACGTCATTAGGATCATTTTCCATGACAATGAAAAAAAGGAGCAATAGGAAAATATCCACTTAATATATTAATATTTCCATTTTGACAGCTGAATATGGTTAAGACAATAAAAAAACTCTAAAATTCAACAACGCCAGCTTCAGAAAACCAATTATCGATTGTCAATTAATTTTTAAATAGCGCATGCGCAAAAAACAGGGTGAAGCTTGTCGCGTCAGCCCTGGCGTCACACTTTATATTTCACTGTAGACTTTACGTTGCTCTCAACTAGTCTGCTTTCTTCTCATCAATATTTATTGTTACATTGAAGTTCTTTATTATGGAGTCTAGATTTGTAAAAAGTCAATCAAGCAACGTGCTAAAAGGAACATTAATGATTTAATTTCATTTTATCCAATTTTATACAGCGAAATTTCTTACTTGGCGACTTCTATCGCTTGCGAACATTGTAAAGGGAAACGTGATGCAATTGAAAATTGTTCTACAGTTAATCTTTGGCGGACACCCGCGGAACTCAAACCCCGGAGGTGTCCTTCTATTGTAACCAAGTTCTTGTGTCACCAAAGTAGAACTGTTTTTGCATCGCTTACTGCGCTTAAACTAATTATTTATAAAGTAAATACTCCATCGCAGAAAAAAAATCAGAGAAGATGTTTATAGACGTTATTCCACCAAATAAAAATCAAATCCAAAAACAGAAAACTTCCCTATTACAAACTCGAACATCGCGTAAAACGTCAGTAACCTGAAGTACAAGGTGGTTATAAAGTTACCCTGCTTAGAACTACGTAAAGCCCGTTCTAATACACGTATGTTTTTGAAAATTGGTGATACATTATGTGGGCCACGGGGAAAGGTTCTTCTATAATAGGAAAATTACTAGTTCAAACTTTTAGGGCCAGGCGAGGTCTTCTTGCTAGCCACTCTATCAATCAGAGCTCTTGCCATGCTTAATATAAATTTTTCGTGCTACTGTTAAACACGCCATAACACTTTTTGAACATGTGATTGACGCAAACGGAATGCAAATTGAATCATTTCTTGTGATTAAAAAAAAAAATTTTTTTTTGTTTCTGATATGCTTTTTTGTTCTTCATGCTCCCCTTCACACCTGATAGTGAAAAATTTAGCTTTTTTTTTCTTAGGTCCTCATCAAGGTAATACCAAGTTTCAATGACGTACGTCTATTGGAACGGCCTCTATGTCGGTCTCAACAGGGTAACCTTAATTATGACTTTTCTGAAATAGCAAAAAAGTCGTTTGAGGAGACACTTGTAGGATAGAGTTAGTAATAACGACTTTAGATATCTACATGGTTAAACTTTTGTTAAATATTGACTCATGGCCCCTTGATGAACCTCTGTGAAATAGGAACATCATGGGCCATGTTAGCCGAAATATTTAGGCCCTCATCATCGATTTTGCCCAATCTAAATAACAGACAGAAGTAATACTGAAATTATTTACAAAATTCGACGACCAAAAAGCAGCTTAACTTAGTTTTAAATGTTTACTAATGTAGAAGGATTCAGTCCATAGAACCAATGTGTCCAAGATGAGGGTTGTAATGATGTTACTTAATGCCCAAGCTCACATCGGGTTTTTGTCTTCCTACTTCCACTTCCTAATTACTACAGTACAGCCTCATTTATCCGGACTAACTGAGACCAAAGGCAATCCGGAGAATAAAAAATCCGGGTAATATGGGTAATTAACAAAACAATTCTTTAAAGAACATGATTTACTCTTATTTCGATACAAAAGCAGCAAACAAGAAGCAATAAATGTGTATTCCGAAAACATTTCAGAAAAGAAAAAAATAGCGTCGTTGTAAATGCTTATTTCTAGAAATTTTTATTCTTAACTTATAGTCCAATTTAGGATGTCAAAGCAAATTTTAGGGATCTTCTAAAAAAAGGTCTTTAAAATTTGATTTAACAAAAGGTCTTAAACTATGATTCAACAAAATCAACACTTTATACTTTACTTAAGAAACCATGGTGTAATCATCATTTTTCTTCAACATTAAATTTTTAAAACGTCTACTAATTCGATCAGGATGTGCAAGGCTCAGATAAACAAGGTTATATTGCACGTTGTTAAGAACCGCTATCATAGGAACGAATCTCTCACAAACACATATATAACCATGCCTCCCTCAAGCTGAATTGTATGCCAATAATTCCAAAATAATTTTGCTAAATGCCAATTTACAGTCACACGCTTTTTTCATCCTAGTCTTATTTTAGAAACTCAAATTTTACCAACAAACTGAAAATGTATTCATTTTTTTAAATTTTCTTCCGGAAGCCCTAATAACGCTTAGGTGTTAAGCTAATGTTACAGAATAATACATTTGCTCATAAAAAAATAAAAACCGTACTTACCATATTCAATGGAATCATCGTTTTTAACTTCACCAAAGTTTTTGAAATCTTCATACATTTCCCATTCCTGCAATAAAAGTTAAGGCCATGTTAGACTCAATAACGTGAAAAATTTTTAATTAATAAATTACTTTAGAAATGTCGATTTAAAAAGTGATAAAGTTGGACAAAAATATGTTATAGCTACGTGATTTTTATTGTAAGAGTGTTGACCACTTTTTTTTTAAAGAACTGAACAAAGAAATTCACGGTAATAAATTAAACCAGTCACGCATGACCAAATATAAAGAAACATCGAAGCAATTCAATATAAAAATATACTCACTGAATTGCAATCTTGGTACTACCAATGCATAAAAATTACTTTCATCAAACTATTTTTATTGGAACTTTTTGGCCAAAAACAATGTGGATTAAATTTTACACTGCAAGGAACTTAAATTAATTTCGTCCAAAAATTCTTTCAGAAAAATTTTCAAACTAAAATTTGAAATGTTTATATAATTTAGTGGAAAAATTATTCCATTCAAACTGAATCTTTCAGAAAGATATTTTTTAACACTGCAACGTGACATCATGTCAATTTTTGTACAGTAGCTGATTTAAAACTTATTCGCAAAAAAAGAAAGAAATTTTCCTTACTCATTCGAAGAATTTTTCCTAAAAAGATTTTTTCGATACTCATTTTTGAACTGATTTACACATTAGGAAAAGACACCTAAGGATTACACATTAGGAAAAGAAGTAATCAAATTTCTGGTGTTCTTGAGTTGGTTAAGAAGTCCCCACAAATAATTTGCATGGTGTTTCTTTTTTCCCCCCAAGAATGTAGTTCTTATTACCTTAAACACTTTAAACAAATATCGTCTCATGCTGAAAAAGTTTGAATTTCAAACGGTACTTTTTTTTCCTAGTTTTTTTTTTTTTTTTTTTTTGTCCCCACATTAGCGATTTTATATGAAAATTTGATTTCAAGTTAGATATGATTTAAAAAATAATCTTATAACAACCGCAAAAAAATGTTTAATATTTCAGATTTCAGAAAATTATGAAGAAGAACATTTCAACAGTCGTAAAGAATATTCAGCCCGAAAACAGTACTAAAAAGTTCAAAAATAAAATACTAAAGAGCTAAAGCTAAATGAGAAAGAGAGAGAGAGAGAGAGAGAGAGAAATAGCTAGATAATTTACTAGATGTTGATGTATACGGGAAAGTAGGCTTGTATAGTTATAACGGTACTTCTTGTTAAAGTAGTTATAACGTGATACGTTAATCGGGCCCTGAGGTACAGATATACTTGTAATATCTTTATCAATAGGAACTGCTTTGAGGATTGGTTATATTATTCCACGCAGCGTTTGAGGTTCCCGGAAGTAAAAAGTAGTCAGCTGCTGTTTTTGATCTGGTCCCTCTTGAAAGAGAGCGTTGCTCAAAGTTTGATTATGACTTTACACTCACAATTAAAGACAATTCTTAAAATTTAATATATCAGTAGTGAATCATAAAAATAAGTGGTAGTTAATAAAAAAATAGAGAACAAAAAATTGTGATTAATTCTATTGTTTCGTTTCTTCTTTTCTTACGGTAAATTTCAGTACCCTAACAATAGTTTTCCATTTAAAGGTAGGTTATTAATGGTACTAATGCATCAGACGATTAAAGTATTTAGGTTGTTAATTACTTTATGTATTGCAAAAATGACATCCAAATTAGGACTTGATTTCTGTCGCGCCATCTGTGAAACAACGAATCATCTATAATGGAGTTTGTTTATTTAGGTACCTGATTCGTCATTGTGAAAACGATGTTAAATCCATTGCGTCAATTTGTAATGGATCGTAATTTATTGAGGTAAAATTATTCTTTAAGGTGCATTCAAATCCAAAATTTGAAAACATAGATCCATTATGCTAAGGGGAAAATGAAATAAAAGCAAGAGATATCAAAACAAATCACTAACAATAAGATTTCACCTCTAACTGCCTATGGGACTAATGCGATTTCCGCTCATTTCTGCAAGAAATGCCGCTACAAGTGATTTTTTATTTATTTTTTAAGTTTCAATTCATTTTTGCTATTGTATAAATGAAAACTGAGTAAAATGCAAAGCTATGAGAAAAGGTGTAAAATAAAGCGAATGAAAATAAAAGAAATGTTAGTATAAATGCTATTTCCTTCACCAATTAAAGCATTGAAATGCTTTAAACTTTTAACTTTTTAATCTTTAATTGAAAATTGTGCTGTACAATATTTTCTCCATGCAGAAAAATCGCTTAAAGTTTTGACATTTAAAAGTAATTAGTTACCTAATAATCACTTGATGACTCAATTATGACAAAATGCAGTTAATAAATATAAAGAAAAAAAAAGAATTAAGTACATAATTTTTTAGTGTTTAGACATTTTACAATGCCAGAATCGTAAAACAGGGTTTTGATTTTTCCTGTTTCAGCGCCTCGTCTTCAGAAGTCTTGGCCTCATGCCTTTTTCTAGTCCTATTTGCACATGTAAAGATTGTTATGACCTCCCGTCCTCAGCAACAAATATTGGTTGCTCTATAGACCGTGAATCAGCTAAATTTTAGAACGAAAACTCCCTGGCATTACATTCCTTGTTGGACCCATGGTCTCTCTAACAATTTCCCTCCAAAGCCCCTTTGTCTTTCGCTTCTTTTTTTTTTTTTTTTCCAAGTTTCGGACATTTAGATTTTTTAGGTCTTTCTCCACCTTGTCTACCCATCTTTTAACCGGCCTTCCTCTTTTCCTCTGGCCGTGGCATTGTCCCTCTTAAAAATCTTCTTAGTGCCTCTGCTTTCCTCCATTCTCTCAAGGTGTCCCAGCCCTAGTATTCTACCTATAGAAACCTACATCTGAGTTATAAAATGGTTGCGGTAAAATACTTTTTTCCTGTTCGATTATTTTAGAAGAAGCGAAAACATTAAAAAGAACAAAATAGAATTTTTTAAAAAAAACTTCTCAGTTCTCCCGTTCGCTAATTGACCATTTTTTATTTGCTGTTAAGATAGCGAAACTAATTTCTTTTGCAAAAAGACTCCCGTAAGAGCAAAGAATATGAAAATTTACAAAAATGTAAAATTTTAATCAATTTGTGCATTTAATTTCTCATATTCAAATCCTAAAGTGGAACCGGAAGATATTTATTCATTAACTTTAAATTTTGTACTCACATTTATCGTACTTTATTCCGAATTTTCTGCATTATCGCAAAGAGAAATTGGAAAATAAAATATAACAAAAATTTGGAATAATATTTTAATACATTTCCACAACTTTTGCGAATTTTGTACTTTTCAACCGGAAAATGGGAACCAAAAGATATTTATTGATTGATTTAAAATTTTGTGCGCAAGATATTTTTTGCGAATGCATATGTTTACTTCCCTATTAATAATTTCAAAATAACAAGCAGTAAAAAAGCAATTTTAGTTTTTATTTAAACTTAAATGTTTTGCATTTATATTTTCATTTCTTGTGATGAACTGTTGTGCAACATGGAAAATAAATGCGCTAGCAAATTTTAAAGTTTTGTTACCCGTTAGCCATTACTAATGACTACAGTAGGGGGTTCGCCATTTTCCTTCTGATCTTAGAAGAGGTTTGCAAGGAAAAAAACTGCGCTAGACAAACGAAATTTGGTAAGCGTATTTGCATGCATGAAGTATGACATTTATTAAAGTTTCGCTGCAGACGGATAAGAGAGGCTCTAGTGTCGCCACTATGAAGATGCATATTAGGCTTGCGTTAAATACGCGCTGTAAAAGGTTCGTATGTGCTATTTGTCTTTGAAATTTAACGCAGTAAGTTGATGTTGGTCAAGAATGTCGTTATAAAGACGGATGAACCATCATCAATAGCTCATTGAGTTTGAATGAGGTCGTGTGAAAGGGCTATGTGAATGTGTATTTCCTTTCTGTGACATTGGCAGAAGGACCTTGTCAGGAATGTATCCAGTGTGCATTATTGTTGACAGCAGTGGTCACGGGGAGGTACGATCCCAAGAAGACTGGGATCCGGGTGTTCACGCGGCAATAATGTAAGGGAAGAACGCCGCCTTCGGTGGATGGCTGTGCCGCATTGTACTGCGTCCGCAGAAGAAATTTGAGCTGCAGGTGACACCATAGTGACCGAAAGAATTGTTGCAAATCGGGTTACTTCAAGGAAGCTCCGAGCCAGGCGCCTTGTAGCCCAAATTCTGCTAACTTCAAACCACGCGACATCGACGTTGTCATGCTAGAACTCATAGGAGGATGGTTATAGAGATCCATCGTGTTTCCTGATGAAAACTGGTACTGACTTGATTCCAGTGATGGCCGTGAGAAGGAGGCCGGTGAGCGCCAGCAATCAACCTGTCTGCGGCCTAGCCACATGGGTCTGTACCTAGAATTACGCTCCGGGGAGCAACTTCCTGTGACAATAGGACTCCTGTTAATCACACGCATGCTAACTGCAAAAAATGATTTATTAGTCTGGCGATTCAACCTGTTATGCTGCATTCATGAACATCATGCAATGTGGTGTTTTCCAACATAACACTCGCCCCCACACCGCTGTTGCAAACTGAGTGTCGTCATGTTGTCTTAGCCTCATGGACCACCAGATATTTTTCCAATTGTGCACGGATGGGAGATCATTGGACGACAACTTCAGCGTCATCCACAACCAGCATTAATCATTCCTGTATCGACCGACCTAGCGCAACGATCATAGAATTCCATCCCACAAACTAACATGCAGCACCTGTATGACACAATGCATGCACGCTTGTATGCTTGCATTTAAATTGTATCGATTATACCAGTTATTATTGTATCGCGTTTATATTAACCCATGATCTTGAAACTTTAATCACTTAAATATGCTACCTAGACAAGTGCATTGCCAAAATTTCATTAGTCTCCAATAATTTTTTCATGGCGTTGGGATTTGTGAAGTGAAAACTTCTTTAGGCACGTTTAGCACTTTTTGTGGGTACTGAATTAAACTGAGCCGTCACGCTCGGCTATGTAACGCTCATTCGGGTGAAGTCGGCTCGAGTCGACTAAGCGTGAGAGGAACAGTCAGCAGAACGAGAGAGAAAGACAGTCGAAGCGTCACTGCTATACTCGCTCGGCAGAATTCGACTCCTATACTCAATCCGAACTAACCAGAATGAACGTTACATGAGAGAGCATGACGCATCAGTCGCATTCAGTATCGACGTGAAAACAGTGTGCGCCATACCAATAATCACATTTTATTTATTGTATTTTTTTAAATAATTTTTAAGAATAATTTATTATTTTTTCTTGAACGTAATTTAATATTATACACGCGTGTACACTTGTGAATGTGACAGAATTTGTTGTGTTTTCATCAAATTGTCAAAGTTTACGCGCACATGCTTCGGACCTTAATGATGCTGTTATGCAACGTTCAAATATATTAATTTTATCAGAAACTTGGGCGAACAATGAAGAAAACGTCGATATCCCGAATTTTGATTGTGTTGTTAAATTCAAAAGACCTGATTGTCGAGCTGCAAGTGTAGCTATATTTAAAAATAACAGCGACACCTCCACTATTGCCACTTCGCACATGAATATTGTATCTCAAAATTCACAATCATTCGGATTGAATATATCATCAATAGGAGAAATTTGTGTAGCAAAATATAAAGCGGAGAACGGACAAGACATTGTAGTGGTAGCTATTTATATCTCACCTAATCAAAATATAAAGAAAATCATCCAATTCATTCATCAAAATTTACTGATCTATACCGAAGCCGGATCTGCTCTTCTCAATGAAAACTTTCATAGATTACCAATGATTTTGAGTGGAAGTTTCAATGTTGATTTCTCAAAAGACACATCCAAGCCTCTAGGGGATTTTTTGAAATCAACATTACATTTGAATATGTCGAATGATCCGAATGAAAGTACGATGAAATATGGAGCAACAATTGACGGAGTTTTTTTAGATATTTATAAAATCGATTTCATTCAAAAATATTCATTTCATATTTCAGTTACCATAAACTTATAGTTTCATTTTTAGAGTAAGATGATGCAGATGAAGGCCACTCAGGGAAAAATTCACTATAGTAATTTATACACAATTATAATTAAATACATTGTAAATGCTATTTGTCAATATAGAACGCAAAAAAACTCGTATTTCGTATTATTAATATCGCCTTGTTGAAATTTTCACTTCTGTCGTGTGGTCTTAAGCACACACTTTTTTTTTTCAGCCACTGTATACTATGTTTATCAAACCAGTCTCATAAAACTAGGTCTTTACATAAAAAAGTAATATATTTCTTCAGTTCTCATACAAATACAAGATTATAATGAATAACTTATTTTTCAAAAGTTTCGTTTTGAGAAGAAATTATTGTTGTCATAGTCATAAAGACTTATTTTGACTGTAGTGCTCCGTATCCTATTGTGTTGCCGCTATCAATTGCACTAATTGTTCATATTCTTTGATCATAAATTTGCATTTAAAAAATTAATTTTAAAAAATAGAGTATTTTTTGAAATTTTTCTCACAATTTCGATCAAAAGTCACGCATCGCAAGCGTTTCATATTTCATACCGTATCTTGACATGACATCATATAATGACTTTAATATAGGGCAAAGAGACATCGCGTCACATAATAAATGACCTTAATAATACCTTACGGACAGCTGTCAACGCAACGACTTGACTCATTCACTCTTGTGCCAAACAAAGATTGCTTTGATCCCTCAGGCCAAGCATATATGACCAAATGTCGACAAATTTGTGCAAAAGATTAGATAAAGCTAGCATGCTAAAAGAAACCTTGTAGGTTGAGTTAATAATCGTCATTTTTCCCCCATTAAGGTATGATAAATTCTTGAGAGCAATCTTTTTCAAAAACCTTTTTTTCGTTATTTCAAAGAGGTCGTTATGAAGGACAGTTGTTGAACAGATAGTGAGGCCAATTAATATGACGAGGACCGATTTTATCTCTAAACTAATAAAATAAATAAACTAAAGTAGGCACAGGCATTTGAGAACTTGTTGAAGATGGCTGAAGTGATTGCTGCATGCAATAAGGATTTATTGTGTTTCGTTGGAGAAGTTAAGGCTGCTGAAAAACCAAGAATATTCACTTTAGGAATAGCGTGAATGAATAGCAACATAATAACGTCAAGAAGAATTGTTAGTTTACAAATCAATAACAGTGATAAAACTTGACAACTTTCCACCAGTAGCATAAGCGTGCGCAGAGCTTGAGCAATGTGGTAGCACTGTACAGGGAGTTTAGAAAAGTCACCAGAAAGTGGAAGTTTCATTTACTTTCCCAAAACTTTTTCTGGAATTTTACGCTCTAAACCAGCAGTTTTAAGTCATACGAAATGTTAAAACATGAAACCTAATACGCGTAAATATTTCCAGTATGTTTATCACCTTTCTTGCCAAGATGAAAATCATCGGCCGATCCAGATATGATATGAACGGACCAACATGCAAATAGCTTACAGAACAATGGCGGATGCTGTTTCGAGTAAGTGATATGTAAATAATTACACAGGTTATTTAACGGAAGAATACAACATAGAAACATAGCGTGCGAGAAAGGTTTTTTTTTTAATGCTTAACTCCCATTTCCGTTGCATTATAGCCAGGAATTTCTATAAAACTGTCGAGACAGCTGCGTTTCATTAAACACCATTCAACTACCAAATACTGCTGCAAAAATGGCATGTAGAACAACGCTTGGAAAGCTTGAACGACAGTAAATATATTTCTTGAAATAACAAAATTTAATGAAAAGCTAACAAACCTTCCTATTATACTCATTTTAGTAAACCTTATTGCAGGAATTAGAAATGTGCAGTTACATGCTTAGCTATTTTTCTCAGACTTGAAAGTTTAAAGTGATTATATATTAAAAGTATAGTTTGTGATATTGAGCATACATTTAAACTGTCGCTGTAGATATTGATAGAACTTTTAAACATATCAAAATATATATATATGGACATTGAATACGTTTTGGAAACCATGATTTTGGGATTTTGCTTACACACTCAACTAACACATACTTTTTCAATGGTACTTTTCCTTTACATGAACCAACAGCCACAAATTCGACAGAATTTTCAAATTTTAAAAAATAATATGGTGAAATTTGTGTCATCTATACATAAGTCATTTATCATTATTTCAACGTATCTTCTTTCGAAACGCACTAAAAAAAACTCAATAATTTACTCAAATAGCAGACACCGAACGTACATTTATCTTCCGAATTTTACTCGCAAAAGCAATGAATAGATTCTCTAACTATGCATTACGAAATCTCCAAAAAAAGATTCAGAACTGAACATGGTTAATTTACATGGGCGGGGGAGGAGGGAGAAAGCGTGGAGCCCATTCCACTTTGCGCCAAAACGAAAATAAAAACGGATCAATTACTATTTTTTATTATAACCTAAAATTTATTCACGCATAAAAAAAACTGCAATTGAAATTACTATTCAATGCCTGTTAAACTTCTTGGGTGGCGAAACCATAAAAACAAGATTCACAATTCTTCGCCCAAATACATCAACACAAAGGATTTCATGCTGACGTAACCTCAAACAACTAAAACGATTTACAGCGGTAACATTCCACCCAGAAACAGCTATAAATTTAAATCTCGCTACAAAATTATCATTTGAAGCATCGCCTTTCAATTTATCACTCGATCAAGCACACTTTAAAATCCGCACCTGCTACGAAGATATTAAGTTCAACAGAATCCCTGCAGGTCATATCATTCAGGCTTAAGGTAATTGGAGCTTCATTTTATTGCCGTAGCGCAATAATAAGATTAGTTCCAACTAATGCTAGGGTGCATCTGATTATTTGGGAAGAAATTTGCTTTAAAAGTTTCCAACGATTTGCGATGCTAAGAAATCAATTATTATGTATAGACTCAGTTGATTGATTTTTCAGACATTATCTCAGTAAGGTGCAAAGAAATGAATATTGTAAGAAGATAGTAACTTAGGCTTTCACGATCGGTGTCCATACCAAACATTCTATTTTCCGGACTTATAGGCCGTGGTCCAACCAAGATATTTCTGGCTGACGTTTCGTCTGACATGTTCCAGGCTTCTTCAGAGTGAAAATGAAGTCAAGGCAGAGGTCTGGTCCTTATATATCAAGCATCACATGTGCTTAAACCACACTGGATTGGTGGCTTATCCCTAATTATCGAATCCAAAGTATTATGTTTGGTAATGTAAGAAGAGTTCCTTTGTTGAAAATCCTCGGAAGAAAGATATTTGTGGGTTTGAATCAGTAATTAGGATGCATATGTATACGAGCTTCTTGAAAGCATTATTGTTGAATTATTTGTTTTTTCCCCTTCTATTTTGGCCGTTTTTCTTCACTGAAGAAATGGAGAAACAAATTAGACATTATATCATTAATGCTTACAAGAAGGCAAAAGAATTATTTTTGAATTGTTTTTTTTTCTCCATTTTGCCGTGTTTGTCCATTGAAGAAATGGAGAAAACGGAAAAATGGAGATACAAATTAAATAGTCTATCAATAATGCTTGCAAGAAGATAAAACAGCATCATAATCATAGCACATTGCAGCCATGTAGTAAAAAAACTATTTCTCTATAAAAAAAATAAAATCTTTACAAAGTAAAAGGGACTTTTTTAACCTTCCAACATTCGCTTGGATTTTGACGTAGGGATTTTGAGACATTATACAATTTTTACAACAACTGGTTTTAACCACCCGCCCCTCAGAAATGACATGAAAAAAAAAACTATAACTATCAGACTTGATAAATAATTAAAACAAATACTTACATATTTATTATATTCAAATAATCGCAAATAGCTTTTAAATACGTCCATTAAGCGCGTAAAGTTAAGTGTCGTAAATTTAGCACTGACGCGAGTGCTAGAAGGTTAAAAGAGAAAAAAGAGAAACTCGAGAGAATAAAAACAATTGTTAAAAATTGTGTTGCGAGAAAACTTAACTCCATTACTCAAAAAATATAATAATCAATCACAAAAATAAATAAAGACCTCCGTCTTTCGCTAAATGAAGGAATTTTAGCCCTTTCTGATGTAAGAGAAAATAATTCCCGCTGCTACACCGAGTAGAAGATATATGGGAAAGAAATCTTTAAAATTTTGTGGCAAATTCAAATTCGTTTCAAGCAAAGTAAATTAACTTTTTGAAAACGTTTTGCAGCAATTTATCACTCTACTCTTTCGCGCTATAAAGAAAAGAAAGCTATATTTTGAGCTCTCCAAAGCTCACGAAATGTCCCGCGCAAAACCCGACACACAGGGAGAACCATCCATTAACGTGAAATATCGAATCCCGTCAAGAACCACATGCTGCGACAAAATCCCCAGACATAAGGGAAAAAAGTGTTAAAAGCTGAAATACCGAAGATAAAAAGTATTTGTGATATCTCTTAAACATGCAACCACGTTTGCGATGGACATTCGCCAAAATCACGAGAAAAATTTGTCATTTTGCGCCGAAAAAAAAAATTACGATACTTGTTAAAAATAAACAGCGACAACTGACTTGCGAAAAGATAGTCTCTCACAGAAAACATGTCCTGACACGTAATTAGGAAAAGCGTCACTGTCGCCCGTCACGGCAGGAGGATCAAACGGTTGCGGCAGAATGTTCTTGGAAAGAATCCCATATTTATAAAGATCTGTTGAATGGTATCCGCACGCATCGGGATTTCTCAAACTTCACAAAGTCATCCGAGCGTTATGAAGCAGGGGTCGATCCAGCATTTTTTAGGATCCAGTTTTTGGGAATTCTATAAAAGATTTTTATGAAAATTCAAATAATTTTGTGAAAATTCAAAGTAAACATACGGTGGTGAGAATTTTTATTACTTTCTGCCGCTTATATAATAAATAATTCTGAAAAAAGTAAAATTTGTTAGCTCAAAATTGTGCGAAGTGCCCGTTTTGATTGAGTGGAATTTTGTGAAGGGTCCGTTTTAATTGAGTGAAATTTTGTGATGGGTCCGTATTGATTGATTGAAATTTTGAGAAGGGTCCGTTTTGATTGAGTGGAATTTTGTAAAGGGTCTTTTGATTGAGCGGAATTTTGTGAAGGACCCGTTTTGATTGACTGGAATTTTGTGAAGGGTCCGCTTTGATTGAGTGGAATTTTGTGAAGGGAGGTCCGTTCTGATTGAGTGGAATTTTGTGAAGGGTCCGTTTTGATTGAGTGGAATATTGTGAAGGGTCCGGTTTGATTGAGTGGAATTTTGTGAAGGGTCCGGTTTGATTGACTGGAATTTTGTGAAGGGTCCGCTTTGATTGAGTGGAATTTCGTGAAGAGTCCGTTTTGATTAAGTGGAATTTTGTGAAGGGTCCGTTTTGATTGACTGGAATTTAATGAATGGTCCGAAAGGAAGTGGATTTCCTCTAGCGCGACCACTGTTTGAAGCCATTTGTTGACTGTTAAATTGTTCATTTTATGTCAACATACTTGAAATATTTTTAGGAAAATTTTCATTGCAAACTGGATTTCCACGGTAGTTAAATCTTAGAGGAATTTTCAGGATTCTAGAATCTCACAAGTTGAGTGAGACACAAACTGATCTTAAAAAGTGAAAACTTCCATCTAATAAATCGTAAGAGCAGTGGTGGGTAAATTGTGAAAGCTACAAGCGGTCTGTAGAGAATACTGAACGACTCTCAAACCTGGTGTAGTTTTCGCTCAAAATATGGATTGATCTGTCTACATCTTGACAGCAATAGGGAGCAACATGTGAAGACTAAAATCAGTCTGAGAAACCTTCGAAGTACTTACGCGCAAAATGTGAAACTACTTTCAGGCAAGTTAAAAGCAGTGGCGTGCAAATCTGAAAACTATAGTCAGGGGAAATATCTTTACGATCAAAAGTGTAAAAATATGAACTCTAGGATTCGTCTAAAAGTAAATACGTGGAAATCAGAAGGCGCGAGGTCTGGTGAATATAGTGGAAGGGGTAGAAGACCTCAATCGAGCTCCAACAACCTTTGTCTAGCTATCAACGACACATGTGGCTGCTCTCGTCGTTCTGATGAAACACGGCGCCCTTCCGATTCGTAATTAATGGATGTTTTTGTTCTATTACTATCTTTAATTAGTCTAATTGGGAACAATACTTCCCTAAATTTCTCCTCTCATTGTTTAGTAAAATTTAAACATAAAATGATGTATTCACCAGGGCTCGAAAGTTATATTGCCTGACATGCCCGAGGCATATAAAAATTCCGATCTGGCATGAATTTTCTACCCATACATGCCCGGTTGGGCAATGGGCATGTAATTTTTAATCAAATATTTCTTTCTAAAACTTTATTTCGTATTTTATTGAAAAATTCGTATTTTACGGAATCACCACATCCTTACCAGAGCTCAAAATTGTCATGTTGACGGACATGCGTGTCAACAATATAATTGGTAATACAATTTAAATTTTCAAATTTTGACTTGTAACGACTTATTATGTGATATTTATTTGTAATGTAATTTTTTTAATGTTGTGTTTAACGTTAAAATAATTCTTGGTTCAGACATAAAGCTGTTAATTTAATTTTTTGTCTGAATAATGCCATACGAGAAATTCAAATGTTTTTATTAATATGCAATAAAACAACTCCTGTGGATGTAAAAGTTTTGTTCGGGCATGTATTTTTTAGGCAAACATGCCCGGTAGGGCATGTAAAACTTTTAGGATTTTTCGAGCCCTATATTCACAGTTATTACATAGCAAGAAAATTACAGTAAATCATGATATGATCTTATACAATCACTTTGCTGCAACATCATCAAATTAATTCAAGTTTTAATGTAATGATTATAGCACGGCAAGTTCAAAAATCTAAAACTAGCAACTAACTTTTAAGTTTATGTCGTTAGGGACCGTCCATAAATGATGTCACACTTTTTTCCCGTATATTTGACCCACTCCCCCTTTGTCACAAAATGTCACACTTCAACGGACCCCCTATCCTCCTTGGTCACATATCACACTACGTTGCATAAGCATGATGTCACACTTCTTGTTACCCCCTTCCCTCCTCTTGTCACACTTTGTCACAACTTCACGAACCCCCCTCCCCCTCGAAACGTAACGTCATTTATGATGATCCCTTAGGTCCATTATAGAGACTAGCGCATTAAGTCCTTAATGCGCATATCAGATTAATGATAATGTTATTAACAGAATTCGAGTTGAAATTCTATTTTGGATTAAAAAACTGAGCTTTCATAACTTTTGGACAAAAATCGCTTATAGAAATGAACAGTGTAAAAAACCGATTTTTTGGTTCTTATATCAAAATGTTCAAATTTTTGCGCTCTTTATGTTTGGAGCACTGCTGTAAGAAAATGCTCAAAAATTAAGGCTATAGGCCAACTTTATTTTCTTGGTGCAATACTGTAACTACTTTTTAGCCTACTTTTCCGTAAAAGTGAAAAAAAATAATAATAAAGCATGAAAGAAGTCTTAATGTATCGTGAAAATATCGTTAGAAATCAAGAAAAGTCAAAAATAAGTTAAGTCTCTACTAATAATAAAGCAGTAAGTATGTGTGTGTGTCTGTGTACGGCGTAGGGCCCAGACCGTCCAGCGGATTTTCATGAAATTTGGCACGAAATTAGTTTGGAACATGGGGGTGTGCACCTCGGATAGTTTTTTCTGAAATTCGAATTTGTTCTTCTATTATTCCAATTTATAGCCGAAAGTTTCATACAATAGTCATTTTATATGGGAAGAAATTATCGCATCGTTTCGAGCTTGATACCGTTGAAAAGCGCGTGAAAAACTACCCCGGAAGGAGTTTCGCTCTGCGTGCGAAAATTCGAAGCCTCTAAATTAACTAGAAACGAAGTTTTAAGCATTTTTCTCTGCAGTTCGAAATTATTTTTTCACGGTAATTAACTTTAATTTTAATTGTTACCATGCCGACTGACTATTGATCCTTTTTTCTTTTAACGAATTAAAATTTATTGCTTGCGGTTTTTAGCATTTTGAGGAGCAGCCGATTTTTAATTAATTTATTTTTTTGGATATTGATTATAATTTTTTTAAAACGAATTAAATGTTATTTCCTGCGTCTCACAGGCGATTGATAACTTTATTTTGATTTCCTTATTTTGACATGCATTTTACGGGACCATTTTCCTTACTGCACAGGGGTTTTAAAAGAAATGTTACTCTTTATAGCGACTTTTGTTATTCCAGCTTATTATTACTATTTATACTTTCACTTATTTAATTTTTTTTTTCGCCAGTGAATTAGCACATATGTTATTTTCCTATTTCAGCTGGAATGAAAGGTTTATTCCTAAAGTTTTGCTTGCTGCTGTTTGTTTCTGCTAGAAAAGTTACAAAATTTCGCCTTTCTGTTTTAAGCCGGGTCCAGACGCTACGTTTTGCACAATCTTTTGTCTGCGTTCAACACGTTGCAGATAAAACGTTGCATGTAGATTTGAAAAGTGCGCAGTTTTGAGTCCGGTGCGAAGACTGTACAGTTGCAGCGGTAACTGAGCTAGAAAGCATAGATGTCTTTGAACTGTGCAGACAAATCGGCACATGTAAACGGTAGCACCTTTTCCCGATTCATTTTGTTTCTCAGTTTCAATTCGTCAGGCGACAATGGCCGACTTTCGGCAATGTTCTCGGGAGTTTCTCACAGAATTTATTGCATTATGCGAAAGTTTCCCATGCATTTGGCGTGTCAAATCCAAGGAGTATAGGGACAGGGATAAAAAAGGGGAGGCTTATGAGAGTTTAGTGGAAAAATTCAAAGAAATTGATGCAACCGCAAACAGAGAAACAGTTGTAAATAATTAATTATTTGAGAAGTGTTTACCGTAAAGAATTGGCAAAAGATAATAAATCGATTCGATCTGGGGCTGGAGACGAAATCTACAAGCCATCTCTCTGGTATTTTGATTTGCTACATTTCCTAAATGATCAGGAGACACCAAAGCAGTCTAGGAATACCATGGATGAAAATAAAGAGACTGCAGTTGCCGAACCACTAGAACAGGCAACAAAAAACTATTTATTTTATGTAATCATTTGACCACTTTGAACGCCGGGTACTTCTGAGACGTTCCAGTCTTTTTTTTTTTTTAACATGACACCCTGCCAAAATTGACCAGAGTAGTACCTCCTTCGTGACGATATCGCACAAAACTGAGTGAAATATACAGATATCTCTGCACCATGTAGACGCATAAAAAACTGCAACGTTTTCATTCAAGCTTAAGACTGCGCAGACAAAAGGTTGTACAAAACGTAGCGTCTGGACCCGACTTTAATGTCAATAAATAATAGATACAAATTAATTATACTAAAAATTTATTAGTAATTAAAACTATTCTAACTTATTATAATCGTCCTTTTTATGTGGGTACTTGAACTAAACAAACAAAATGCGTTTTCTTTCAAATATTTTCTTTTTTATTTTGGTTTCGTTTCTTTCTTTCCTTTTCCCTTTTTTATTGTGTGTGTTTTGTAAAAAAAAAAAGTGCTTAAATGTGTAGGATCTCTGGCTGATTGCCGTGGGCAGCTAATTTTTAATTATGTGGAATGCTATACATTTTAATAAAATAACATGATTTACACCTAAAAAAGTTATCACTATATACACAATGGCAAACCGACTGGTCTTTTCATTTTTTAACACGGGCATAGCCGTGCGGGTACCGCTAGTAATTAAATAAAGATTGAAAAATAAAAAATTTGAAAGTAGGGTTTTGAGATGGGGGGAAAAAGTGTGTCGATCGGTCTGTCGGTCTGTCCCCCCCCCCCCCCTAATAACTTTTGAACAAATTGTCCGATTGGAAAAATTCTTTTTGCATTCGAAAGAGCTCGGCGAGGACATCTCATTTACATATTTTACTTTTTTATTTGAACATTTTTTGTTCCATTTTGAACAGTTCAAAAAATTTTAACATTAGCGCCTATGGGTGAAAATGAAGCAAATTATGTAAACTCTGGGTACAAAATCCCTAGCTAGCCCTAGGCCCCCAAAATAGCTAGATTATAAACTTGAATTCGGTGTATACGGGAAAGTAGGCTCGTATAGTTCTAGACGGAGCTTCTTGTTCTAATTAATTTTAAATTTTTTGACATCATTAACATCCATCATGTGAGAGAAAACTAGAGCAATAAATATTTTCTGAACAATATCGAATAAAATATTCATTGAAACAAATAAGGCAATTAAATAAATCAAATTGTAGAACGTTCAAAAGCCTGTCTTGAAAAATGTCCATTTTGTAAATATGACACTGTTTATTTCTATAGGCGAAACATGAATCGTTATCATGAAGCGCATTAAAAACACCATGAGCGCTTTTTAACAACAATCGTCCAACATTTTCTTCAGATTACAGGATGGCTGAACATAAAAATAGGAGAGTTAAAACAAAGATAAAGATCAAGAAGCGTTGAAGAGATGGCGGGTCAAGAGACACTCTAATTTACAATCGGCGGATAATTATGAGGTGAAAGTTCTCTGCTAAAGTCATTGGGTATGCTGTTCATGTAGTACGCGTCTGGAATTGGATTTTGTATCAGGTTGAATTAATCACTGAATCTGAATGAAAAGTAGCAGCATCTTACTACTTTAAAAGAATCAAGTCTAGGGTTGAAAACCATGTTACGTATTCAGCAGTTTTTCATTAATATGCATCTTTTTTCTTTTTCTGAATCGATAGGATATGCACAATAAGAAAACGAAACAGAATCAACGTGAGTTTTTTTTTTTTTTCCTTTTTTCAAATCTTTGCTCAATTTTACAAAATTGATTTTATGCTTCTCATCTTAATTCAAAGATTAACAAGAAGTTCCGTCTAGAACTATACGAGCCTACTTTCCCGTATACACAGAATTCAAATTTATAATCTAGCTATCTCTCTCTCTGTCTTTCTCGTTTAGCTTTAGTTCTTAATTGCTTCAAATATACCTTTTTCAACGGTTAATAGATATTCATTCAATCATTCATTGATTAAGTCCTTCATGTATTTATTCACATTTATTCATTCATTCTCTTGATTGTTCATTTAATCATTCATTAATTCAAAAATATTCTTGAAAATCCCGATCAAAAAATTTCATAGGAAAATAGGCTCGTTAGTTCTGGATGAACTTTCTATTTGTACATGTTCTACTTCATAAGAGCTTTCCGATAAAGTTTGTTCCAAGCAAATCGGTCGTTAGATCAGGAATTATATAAGATTTAAATTTCCCCGTAGGCGGTATGTTAATTTTTTTTTGAACTGAATTCTTCCAGTGAGCTTGTTCATGGGAACTTGCATCTTCTATCCAGAGTTTACATAATTTGCTTCATTTTCACCCATAGACGCTAATGTTAAAAATTTTTGAACTGTTCAAAATTGAACAAAAAATTGTTGAAATCAAAAAGTAAAATATGGAAATGAGATGTCCTCGCCGAGATCTTTCGAATGCAAGAAGAATTTTTCCAATCGGACAATTCGTTCAAAAGTTATTAGGGGGGGTACAGACCGACCGACACACTTTTTCCCCCATCTCAAAACCCTACTTTCAAATTTTTTATTTTTCAATCTTTATTTAATTACTTAACTTATTTTTGACTTTTCTTGATTTCTAACGATATTTTCACGATACATTAAGCCTTCTTTCAAGCACGGGAAAGTAGGCTAAAAACAACTTTTGATGTAGAACAATACGTTATAAATAGTTCTACCATCAACCAAAGCAATATGCCTGGCAGAGTGCCAAGAAGAATCCATTCATGTTCAAGGGAGGAATTGCTGGTACATGAAAAGTGCCGTTTTTGTTCTCGTTCTAGTTCGTTTAGCATACTTGATTTCTTCCGAACTGCTGCTATATGCCAGTTTATAAGTTTAGTTGCTTTCAACAAGCAGAGAAGCAAACATTCTGATTCGCGTACCATATATATATACGCAGCTGCAAAACGAACTTCCCTAAAACTTGAATGGATTCGTTCTTTTCTGCCATGCGCAGAAGCGTCCAAATATCAAAATTCCGTGGTCGAACGGTAATAGTTCATTAGCATTTTGTGACATTACTCAAGATCAAAACACTTATGGCTTTTTAGCTTACGGCAGCTTTTAAACGCTTAATAGGTCAAATAACAGAACTTAAAATTATCTTTGTTACGAATAAATTTACTTGGGGAGAAGTTTTCATGTTTAAAATCTGAAAAAAATCCCCGAATTGACGGAAAAGTAGTTTTTATGCGAGCTATTAGAGTTTCAGTTCAACAAAAAATGTTGAGGAGTTATCTCGAAATCGCAAAATAAGCGATGTTTCAGTTTTAATTTTTAACACAAAATTTCAATCCCTGTAAATTAGACATTTAATCTCGCATTTCAAGAAATTGAGGCCCAGTGGCTGAGTGGTAACCATTCGTGCTACCACGCCACAGGTCCGGGGTTCGATTCCCGGGCTCGGCAGGGTCGACGCAGCCTTTCACCCATTTAGTGGGGTTGATACAATGAGGACCAAGCATGCTTGGGAACTAACACTGGGGATTCTGCGTCAGGCCGACCACTTGACCGGAATATCTGCTTCTATACCCCAGGGCCCTCGGTCTCGAAAGCTGGGATGGGCACAGTAGGCCATGGCCCCCAATGGGCTGTCGTGTCACTGAGTTAGTTAGTTTCAAGAAATTATTTAAAATCTTATTTGAATTGTCCTCCACTATCAGCACCGGATATCTCTCTCTAACATTCTTCCTTCTAGAGAAGTATTATTGCCATTATTTTTAAAAAATCTTTGAAATGATGAAATTTAGAACATGTCCTCCTTGCAGAATCTGGGAAAATTTCGTACAGGTTTCAAGCGGTTGAACTTGTACGTATTTATAACGTATTTCATGGAAAAGAACAACTAATGTACCCATTTATCTTTGCGTAAAAAATTATACTTTCACCTTTTAATTTTTTCAAGTCATCCCTCAGGTGCCCTAAGTATCACCTTTTAATTTTCTTCAAATCATCCCCCCCCCCCAGTTGCCCTAATTAATCACCTTTTAATTATCTTCAAATCATCACCCAGTTGCACCTAAATAATCACCTTTTAATTTTCTTCAAAACATCACCCAGTTGAACCTAAATAATCGCCTTTTAATTTTTTAATTTTCTTCAAATCATCACCCGGTTGAACCTAAATAATCACCTTTTATTTTTCTTTCAAGTCATCATCCAGTTGTCTTGAATAAACTAAGACGCGTCAAAATTAAACTTTGTCATTGGCTCTTAAATTAACTTATACGACGATAAATTTTAAAAACTAAACTGGGTAAGTACTTATACAACTTTTTCATGACCTTCTTCATAAGCCATTTGTTTAAAACATCCTTATCTTTGAAACTACTAGGAATCCAACCCTTTTTAAAACAATGTGCAAAAGGAACTTGTAAACAATTGCATGAAAATTATTTTGTGCGTCTGAGTTTTTTTTCTTTAACAAAAAAAGCACTGTTCCAAATTGTACGAGGTTCCTTCTTTCTAGATTGAATGTGACAATTTATGTGATGTCATAACAAATTTCAAGTCTAGCTCCTGGATACACGTTGTGCAATTGGCACAATTGATTGTTGACTTTCTTGTTGCTTGCCTCTTAAGGGGAGCCAGCACCATTAAATGTTGAAAAACACCAAATGTTTTTTCATTAGCTTAAGTAGTAAAATAAATCTTTAAAAATGTTTCCAGAAAGTTTCAGAAAAATTGAAGCAATATTTATTGATTTATCATTGATTTTATTACGGCGTGAGGCGCCACCTTTTCATTCCGAGACAGTAACTGTGCTGAATATAAGCCACATATTTATTTTTTGTGACAAAGTAAACAAGAAGAAGCACTTTCATCGTGACTGTAACTGAAAAAAAAAGTTCCTTACTTGAAATTTTGATACAGAAAGGATTTAAGTTTTTGCAAGCAGAAAACTTGAAATGCTGTTTTCTCTCACTTCGTTTCTTGCGCATTTCATCTCAATTAAAATGCATTTTTTTTTTTTAAATTTGGATCTATAATGTGGAATATTTTCGCAGATGTCCGGAAACTATACATAACAAATTTATGCTCTACTTTTGTGATAACTTAAGTACTTTTTCTTAAAAAAATTCTTTTTGTAGGATTTTTGAATTTTTCGTTTTTCTTTTTTGTCTGCGTTACTTCAGTTTATATATTTTTTTTTCATAAAGTGTTTGACTTATAAAAAATTCAAAGCATAAAAGTTTTGCTTTATGGGTAATAAATCGAAAAATGTTGAGACTTTACACCAATTTTTGAAAAAGAAGATGCATTTTTAAAAAGTGCTAAATTTCGTTTTAAAAATTTAAATTTTCAAAATTATATTTAAGAAATTCAGTTTTCGTTTTTTAATATTAAATTTCTTATGAAGTGATATAACATGACATTAGACAACAGTTGTAAATAAAAACACCATAGAGAAAAAAAATGGTACCGGTCCCCTTAAAGTAGTGTGATGACGTAAAAATTTTAACACTAAACTGGTGGTATTGGCACTAGCTATTGTCGTTCATGAAGCAATAAACTAATTTTCTACGGCCCTCATCTTTCAACTAGTGCTTCCGAACAATTTGCAACCTTTTCCCACGCGTAAGCTAAAGCAGTACGATAGCAACAGAATTTCTATTCTCATATGACACTAAGATGCTGCCATCAACAACAGACTTCTGATTGTCATATGGCATTAAACCCATTTCATCGACTCCCCGATCCCCATTTAATTTCATCTTATCATAGATAACTTAAAAATTGCTTTCGGAAATTTATTGTCGACTCTCATAGTAATAAATTTGTGCTTCCACCAACAGTGAATCTAAATACTGCTACACCACTAAAATTTTCCAACGGAACCTGGAACTTAACAGTCCTAAGGAACTAAATGCCATCCGAACATGTGCGATCTGTCTGAGAGGACATTATAAAGTACTCTATCAGAGTGTAACCAGCAACTAATAATAATTTATCATGTAGCACTAATTATATGCCACCGGGAATTGATTGAAATCCTTCATCGTGCCATCGAAAATTGAAAATCAGCTTCAAATTATGCAAAACTTTAAACGACAACTAACTACCAGTGTTCAAAATATAAAAAACTGTATAGAGTATTTTGTTAAGATGCAATTAGTTTGACGTACAGGAACCCTATTTATAATTTTATTACAATAATTTTATGTTTGGATTTTAAAATTGAAATGCAAAGCCAAACAACGAATAGCCAGTTCTTGTGTAAGACTCATCAATCACTTCACAAATCGATACTGGCTGCATTAAAGTACTGTGCACAAAGGCAATCAAAAGAGGCAAAAGAAATTCAAGGATAAAAGATTTTATTTTAATGGGACCTTTTCACAAGTGCGTCACAACAAAATATATCGATCATGAGTAATTAGATTCGTAACCACCACAAAACATCAAGCCTTGGAGACCAGTTGTCAATATGCAGAGTTCAACAAAGAGCCGAGGGCAGAAAAGTTGCGTCCCATCGATTCAGAGTCCACTGTGCCCTAGAAATTAAAGGGGCTAACGAGGATACTTTGACCTACTTGTGGCACCATTATCCCGCAGGTAAGTGCCATAGTTTAACATAGTTATTGTAATAATTATGCACCGGATTGCAAAAACGAAAACTTACAAAACGGGGACAAAAGGAAGAAAACCATTATTCCAATATCGGTATCACTCAAGCGCAATTTTCTGCTACAAATTTTTTGTTTCGAATAAGCCTTCATTTCAGCTTTCCTTGACCAACTAAAACTACATCTATATACAGACAAGAAAGTTCTTTTCTGGTTAATACAAAAATTTAACCCATGATTTAATGATTTTTTTGCGAAGCTGCAGAGATAGAAACTTCAAAAGCGGAGATATAGAAAAAGAAAAGCTATTTAGTGTCTAAAAACTAGAGTGCAATTTTTCGTTTAACAAAATAATGTTTTCAGATACCAGCTTTCAATGTTGATGTTTCCCCGAAGAAAAACTTTTTAAGCTCTAGTAAAAGTGTAAAGGAATAATTTTTTCAGAGCAAATGATAATCTGGTTGAGCACGGTGTAATTCTTCACTAAGGCTTTGGGTATGAGAACATAGCCGCACCGAGAAAATATGTTCACAATGACTACTCCCCCTCCTTTCCTCCCCCCTTAATGACGCAAGTGTGCATTCCTTTTAAAAATTTATGAAAATCAAATTAAACTGCAATTTTAAGAGTTGCTCAAAAATGTTACTTAAAAATTCACATTTGTAAAAATGTGAATTTCGCATTTCATTTTAAAATTTTTCACAGGCGAAATAAACTGCAGAAGTAAATGGCAGTCAATACGTTACTTTGAATATTTTTCAGATGGCTTTAAATAAATAAATAGCATCAATTACTTATTTAAATATCGCATTGTCCATGTGGAGAAAATCATTTGAATTATGAGACCATTACTAGAACGTTTTTTTAACAGCCTAATCTCTTCTTCAAATAATGACTTTTTAAATTGCGTCATATGTCTCTCAATCTACGTTTTGTGAAGCATATGATGCCACAAAAAGATTCTTATCTTGCAAATGAGAAAATCGATCGAGTTCCCAAAGGGTTCGCTTTGTGTTAACAAATATTACATGATGTATCCGAGTTTTACTCTCCACTCGTTTAATATTCATGAATGGGAAGCTGAAATTGAAATTCCTCGTCAGGACCCAATATGCTGCTTAAGATCGCGGCACGTTGGAAGTAATTGCTTTTAATGTGAAAATTATTTATGTGCCGTTTTAGATTAAGAAAAGAGAAGTATTGCTTATTGAATTCTGTTTTCTTTATTTCATACGTTTTCTTTACTGATCATTAATTGTGTTCTTCATTAATTCAAGAAAAAATAAAATCTTTGCTCATCTAAGACGAGCATAAACGAGACTTTTTTTTTTTTTTTTTTTTTGCTTCTTCGATCCCATGTGTTACACTTTTTCTGAAATTGTGCAGCAATCTCGTTGCATATAGCTTTTAGTCTGCGGTTATTCTCATTATTTCATTTTTAGTTTACATAGAAAACATAACATAGAAAAGATTGGTCAAAAATAAGAAAACTTTTTTCCAAGTCCAAGTTCGACTTGCAATTTTTAGCCTACTTTCCCGTAAAAGTAAAAATAATAATAATAAAGCATGAAAGAAGGCTTAATGTATCGTGAAAATATCGTTAAAAATCAAGAAAAATGAAAAATAAGTTAAGTATTTAAATAAAGATTGCAAAATAAAAAATTTGAAAGTAGGGTTTTGAGATGGGGAAAAAGTGTGTCTGTCGGTCGGTCTGTCGGTCTGTCTGTCTGTCTGTCCCCCCCCCCCCCTAATAACTTTTGAACGAATTGTCCGATTGGAAAAATTCTTTTTGCATTCGAAAGATCTCGGCGAGGACATCTCATTTCCATATTTTACGTTTTGATTTGAACAATTTTTTGTTCAATTTTGAACAGTTCAAAAAATTTTAACATTAGCGCCTATGGGCGAAAATGAAGCAAATGATGTAAACTCTGGGTGCAAGATCCATGTTCTAATGAACAAGCTCACTGGAGGAAGCTCTTGGCGTGAAATATAAATTTGAACAGTTTTTGTTCATTTTTGAACAGTTCAAAAAAAATTAACATACCGCCTACGGGGAAATTTCAATCCTATATAATTCCTGATCAAACGGACCGATTTGCTTGGAGCAAACTTTATCGGAAAGCTCTTTTGACGTAGAACATGTACAAATAGAAAGTACAACTAGAACCTAAGGAGCCTATTTTCCTATGAAATTTTTTGATCGGGATTTTCAAGAATATTTTTGAATCAATGAATGATTAAATGAATAAGCAAAAGAATGAATGAATAAATGAGTGACTAAATACATGAATGACTTAATAAATGAATGTTTGAATGAATATCTATAACCGTTGAAAAAGGTATATTTGAAGCAATTAAGAACTAAAACTAAACGAGAAAGACAGAGAGAGAGAGAGATAGCTAGATTATAAATTTGAATTCGGTGTATACGGGAAAGTAGGATCGTATAGTTCTAGACGGAACTTCTTGTTAAAAATTGAATTTCAAAATGCGAGTTCTGGCGACAGGATTTAATAATCTTAATTAAAATGTTTTTTTTTTTTTTTTTTCAACAATCAATTTTTTTTATTTTAATCAATGCATTTTTATTTTCAAAATACTTAACTTTTTTTATACGATAATTATTTTAATTTTTCCTCGTTTATACGTTTTTTTAGGGGTTTTTTTTTTTTTTTTTGACCTCTTTGATGCCACGTGTTAGACGATTGATAGTTTTTCTGCTTATTGTACAACAATCTCGTTGCATCTGCTTTCAGTTTAGAATATTTCTTGTTATTTTATTGCTAGTTTACAACATAGAACATATTGATAAAAAATATAAATCAATTTTTCAGTATACATGTTTATTGATCGAAATTTTATGTGACCAAGTTTGACCTGCTATTTTCAAAAATTTAATTCTTAAAAAATGAGTTCGCGCGACAGGGTGGAATAATACCTTAATTAAAATGCTGCAAAACAAGTTCATTAGTTTCAAAAATTGACAACGTATACATAAATATATATATATTTTTTCAAAATACATCTTAATTTTTATAAACGATCACGTGTTTTTCAGAAGATTATTTGTCAACAGAAAACTGCTGGTGCTCAAAATATTGCTTTATTTCGGTGACCTTACGTTGCGCTCATGAAAAGGTAAAGAACGTGTCAAGTATTTCAGTGTAATTTTCAACTCACAAGAAAAAAAAAAACTGATAAGATTAGTTAAGACCCAGCATTCATTTGTAATGACAAAAAAATCGTCACGTGTTTTTAAAGCAATATTCAGTATTTCTTGGCTATGAACAGGGGGCGTTACTGAAAGCGAAATTCTTTAATATTTTATTTTTATTTTAGACAAGAAGTTCCGTCTAGAACTATACGAGCCTACTTTCCCGTATACAGCGAATTCAAATTTATAATCTAGCTATCGCTCTCTCTCTGTCTTTCTCGTTTAGCTTTAGTTCTTAATTGCTTCAAATATACCGTTTTCAACGGTTAATACATATTCATTCAATCATTCATTTATTAAGTCATTCATGTATTTATTCACTCATTTAGTCATTCATTCTTTTGCTTATTCATTTAATCTTTCATTAATTCAAAAATATTCTTGAAAATCCCGATCAAAAAATTTCATAGGAAAATAGGCTCGTTAGTTCTGGATGAACTTTCTATTTGTACATGTTCTACGTCATAAGAGCTTTCCGATAAAGTTTGTTCCAAGCAAATCGGTCCGTTTGATCAGGAATTATATAGGATTGAAATTTCCCCGTAGGCGGTATGTTAATTTTTTTGAACTGTTCAAAAATGAGCAAAAATTGTTCAAATCAATATTTCACGCCAAGAACTTCTTCCAGTGAGCTTGTTCATTGGAACTTGGATCTTGTACTCAGAGTTTGCATAATTTGCTTCATTTTCACCCATAGGTGCTAATGTTAAAATTTTTTGAACTGTTCAAAATTGAACAAAAAATTGTTCAAATCAAAAAGTAAAATATGGAAATGAGATGTCCTCGCCGAGATCTTTCGAATGCAAAAATAATTTTTCCAATCGGACAATTCGGTCAAAAGTTATTAGGGGGGGACAGACCGACAGACACACTTTTCCCCCATCTCAAAACCCTACTTTCAATTTTTTTATTTTTCAATCTTTATTTAATTACTTAACTTATTTTTGACTTTTCTTGATTTCTAACGATATTTTCATGATATATTGCTTAAGCCTTCTTTCATGCTTTATTATTATTATTTTTTAATTTTACGGGAAAGTAGGATAAAAAAGAGCTATTTTGTGTTAAAATAACTTTTACAATAAAAAATAAACATATAATCGTTCCCGCTTTTCTTTTAAAAGCGGGGGGGGGGGGGAATTATGAAAAAAATCTGAGAGGAGGAGGTTGACAATTTCGTTAAAAACCCACATTGTTTGTTAGTCTGTATTATAACATCAGCATTACTCTCCCTGAAAATAATAATAAAATAAAGGCTGCTGCACTTGGCATTTGCAGTGCAGATGTTTCAAGAGAAAATGTTGAAGGAAAGGGAATTCGACCCGATCCGATCCAATAGTTGTTGAGTTTTTTTCTTTTTTTTGCAAAGATAAGACAAAAGAATTAAAAATCCTCTGATATAGCATTTTTTAATTTTTTAAACCTCCAAATTTGTTTAATTACTTAACTAGAATCGCGAGTGATTCTTTTTGTTTTAATTATTAGGTAAACTTCCCCCAAACAGTTGTTTGGTGCTTGAATAATGCATTTATGTTTTTTATAAACTTAAAAATAAATAAATGATTTAAATGACACTTTCTGCACATTTTAGTGATTTAAAGCGACTTTTTTTTCTTAGGAGAATAATCGGCAATCGGCCGATCTCTGAACAATCGACATCGGCCCATCGGCCAAAAAATGCCATTGGTCGAGCCCTACTTTCTTTCTTCTATACATTGGAGTAGCGAGATTTACGCTAACTCGTTTTAGGAAGAAAAAAATATCTTTGTGAGATTTAAGTGGGGAAAACTTGAAAGCAATGAAACAACCATTCGCCAGCCTGATATTCAATACTTCGCGTAAGACAATCGTCCTCCTTCAACGGTGAATTCAAAATCACATTATGGCTATTGTCCTGTAAGGAGCAGTTCGTTTTTGAAAGGAAGCATTGAATTTCGACTCCACAACATCCGCAAATACTTTTTAACAGGTTCGGTTTCATATTCTGCGTGATAAGCGTATCATTATTCCATTGATTTGGTACACATAGGCCTTTGTGGTACGTGAATTGATATTGTACCCCTATTTGACGATAATTAGGCATTGATGGTTTACAAATCTTATAAGTGCTTATGAAAAATCATCGTACTTAAGTTTTTGTGGTCCTTTAAGAGCCTCATGCATTGCTCTTTTAAAGTATAAGTGAACTTTTTTTTTTTTTTGTGAGAGGGTTTGAGTCTTTAATTATTTTGTAAAATAGCCGTTTCGTAAAATTCACAGATTTTTTTTTCTTTGCTTTTTACTTGGTTGGTAAATAAATGTTCGTAAGATCAGTGACATAGAGCAAATATTAGTACCGTTTATGAAACTACTAGTAAGCCCGGCGGTCATACGAAATGACCGCTGTTCTAGATATTATACATATACAATTCTCCCAGTAACCGGAAATGCGCATCAAATCAAACAGATATTTATCAGATATTTATTCTTACCGAAAGAAAAAACATCTAAGTTATAATAATATGTAAAATAAAAATATTTTATTACTATATAATCAAATTGCTTGTGAAAAATATTTATTTATATTCAACATAATCATTTATATATTTCACATATTTATTTATATTCAACATCGTCAAAACAATCGTTTTAACGAAACCCCCTGGAAAAAAGAGTGCTGCCACTTTAATATATAAAAAATCGCAGACGATAAATAAATTAAAACAAAGAAATAAGGATTAAATTTAATTAATACATTAATTTTTAACGGAGATTGCAAATCTAGCGATGCCTCACTCAAAATGCTCGAGAAATGTTTCCATTATTTGTCGTTTTCCTTATAGAAATTGTTAGATGGTAGCACGATGCAATTTTCTCGGAGTAAGAAATTCGGAAAAAGCTATCGGCGACAAACAGACACTTAAGCGGCTTATATATAAGATATTTTGAAAACCCATAATAGATTTTCTGTCTTTGTGCAAATGAAAGTCCGTAATTTTGTAAAGAATTCGTTCAGCGATCATAAGTTTTGTGAAGGTTCATTTATTTTGAGATAAATATTTTTTGTGGACGGTCGGGGTTTTTTTCCGATCTAGATTTTTGTGAAGGTCCGCTTTTGCGATCACCATTTTTGTGAATTGCTCGCTTTCCCGATACCGCTTTTGTGAAGTCTTTTTCGCGATTAAGATTTATATGAAGGCTCGTTTTTGCTAGAGATATTTTTCTGAAAGTTCGTTTTTGAATTGATAAACACACAGGGAGAACTTCTCCCAAAAGGGAAAATTACTTTTTCTGCTATTACATTACACTAGCTGATATCCCGCAGAATATCTGCAGGTTATAATTTCAACAATCAAACTTGAGAATGATCGCTCGATATAACCAATTTAAGGTGTTGCCATTAAAGAATCGGAAATTACAAAAATGAGGTTATGAATGGAAATACGTTTTATGAAATAGAAATAAATTGGTTAACGACCGTTAAGTTACGGTTATAAATACAAATATTATGTTACTTTTCTATGCTAATCATTAAACAAATTTTTTAATATCGTTTTACCATCGTTAGTTTTTTGAATGATGTCAGTATCGTATCGTTCCGCAAAGTTCAATCGTAACTGCTCCTCGTTAATTAAAACTTTAAAATCGCAAAAAAAAAAAAAAAAAACGCTTTAAAATTCGATAGGCCTAAGGAAAGATCGCTAGACATAAACATGAGAATGATCGCTTGGTATAAACCAAATTAAGTTGTTGCCACTCAAAAGAATCTGAGATTAAAAATTGAGTTATGAATGGAAATATATCGTATCGTAAAATTTAATCGTAACTGGTAGGGCTCGACCGATGGCATTTTTTGGCCGATGGGCCGATGCCGATTGTTGGCCGATTGTTCCGAGGTCGGCCGATGGAAAAAAAGTCGCTTTAAACCATTAAAACGTGTAAAATGCTTGTCAAAATTATCATTTAAAACATTTATTTATTTTTATGTTTATAAAAACATAAATGCATTATTCAAGCACCGTAAAACTGTTTGGGGGAAGTTTACATAATAATTAAAACTAAAAGAATCACTCGCGATTCTAGTAAAGTAATTAAACTATTTGGAGGTTAAAAAAATTTAAAAATGCTATATCATAGGATTTTTAATTCTTTTTGGTTATCTTTACAAAAAAAAATAAACAACTATCGGATCGGATCGTATCTAATTCCCTTTCCTTCGACATTTTCTCCTTATAACACCTGCACTGCAATGCCAAGTGCAGCTGCCTTTATTTTCTTTTTTTTTTTAATGGAGAGGGATGCAGATATTATAATACAGACTAACAAATATTCTGGGTTTGTATCTTTAACGAAATTGTCCACCCAGTCCTGTCAGATTTTTCATAATTCCCCCCCCCCCCCCCCCCCAGTTTTTAAAAGAAAAGCGGAAACGATTATATATTTGTTTTTCATTAAAGAAGTTATTTTAACTACAAACTCTTTTTCTAAAATAAAAATTAAATATTTAAAATTTTCGCTCGCAGTAACGTGGTTCAGTATTTCTTGGTTATGAACAGGGGGTGTTCATAACCAAGAAATACTGAATATTGCTTTAAACGCAGAGACGTGAGATTTTTTTTGTCATTACAAATGAATACTGGGTCTTAAGAACTAATCTTATTAGCTTTTTTCTTCATGTGAGTTAAAAATTACACTGGAATACTTGACATGTTCTTTATATTTTCATGAGCACAATGTAAGGTCACCGAAATAAACCAATATTTTGAGCACCAGCAGTTTTCTGTTGACAAATGATCTTCTGAAAAACATGTGATCGGTTATAAAAATTAAGATGTATTTTACAAATGTATAATATATTTATATATACGTTGTCAGTTTTTGAAATTATGAAATTGTAGCATTTATATTAAGGTATTATTCCACCCGGTCGCTCGAACTCGTTTTTTAAGAATTAAATTTTTGAAAATTGTAAGTCGAAACTTGGACACATAAAATTTCGATCAATAAACATTTATACTGAAAAATTGATTCATATTTTTTATCAATATGCTCTATGTTGTAAACTAACAATAAAATAACAAGAAATATTCTAAATTGAAAGCAGATGCAATGAGATTGTTACACAATAGCAGAAAAACTGTCAACTGTCTAACACGTGGCGTCAAAAAAGCAAAAAAAAAAAAAAAATGTGCTAAAAAACGAAGTATAAACGGGGAAAATTAAAAAAATTATCGTATAAAAAAAGTTAGGATGTATTTTGAAATAAAAATATGCATTGATCAATCTTTGAAAAGAAAGAAATTTTAGCATTTTTATTAAGATGTTATTAAAGCCTGTCGCGCGAACTCGCATTTTGAGAATTCAATTTTAAAAAGTTGCAAGTCAAAACTTGGACATAGAAAATTTCGATCAATAAACATTTATACTCGATTTTTTTTTTCTTATTTTTCACCAATCTTTTCTATGTTGCAAACTAAAAATGAAATACAGTCGAGCGCCACAAATCCGCCGACCTAAAATCCGCCAACGTCCGAAATCCGGGTTGATTTTGTCCCAAACTGGTTTTGCAGAAAAGTCATTTTTGCAAACGCAAAACTGCTATATTTTTGGGCCACAATCTGCCGATGACGAATTTAGGCATGTTAAATCAACTAAGGAGTAAAAAGATACTCCCAACGTTATTACACTACCGAACCCCAAATTCAGAATCCCAAAATTCGGAAAATCGTAAAATTCGGCACTTTTCCCGAGCATTTCCGATTTTTTTTTTTTTGCTAATTCAGAAAAACATTAATCTAAGAAGCTGTTAAATTAATAAACACCAGTAACTTTTGATTCAATGTTGGTTTTTCAAGTTTTATTCCCTTAAAAAAGAGAGAGAAAGAAAGATAAGGGAACTTCTATTTGTTTCTCTGTGGTCATAAATGGCGTCCAGTAACTTTGTAATTTGTACAAATGGCTGGCGTTTTGATTTGACTTCTCTGTTAATATTTTTTTAGATTTGATACAGCTCCTATATTCTTTTTCATGCAATTGCAAGTGATAGTGAAATGGTGAACTACCATGTGGGTATGCTTTATTTTTGCTGAATTGTGTGTTGTAATTTGGAGCGTTTTACTAAAATCCATTAATAAGTTTTTTTTTTGTTTGGTAAAATATATTAAGACATGGATTTACTTATATTTCTTTTTCAGAAAAAAAAAGTTACTTATTTATCAACCCGTTGAGAAAACGGTGCAATTTGAAGTAAAATGCGCACATCAACGTTGATGTTTGCGTACATCCACCATTTTGGGTCGGGCTCCGAAATTCGTAAAATTCCGAAATAAGGCTGCTACCTTGTGGTTAAAAAATAGTGTTCTTGAGCATATTTCAGAGTGGGGGAAACAAAAAGATATCACATTATTCACGTATAATTCACACCTGGGAAACTTGTGTTTTTTTAACATAGTTAACTAAAGTGGCATGAAATCCGCAAAATCCAGAAATCCGCACAACTACTTCTCCCAAGTTGTGCGGATTTTTGACCCTCGACTATAATGAGAATAACCGTACACTAAAAGCAGATGAAAACGAGATTGCTGCACAATTGCAGAAAAACTAACACGCGGGATCGAAGCAAAGAAAAAAAACGATAAGAGAAAAAAGTTTACACTGGTAAAAATTAAAATTATTATCTTACTTTGATAGAGTTGACTTTGTATTGTTTACAATTTCGGAATAATAAGAAACATGGCAAACTAAAAGCAGATGGTATAATATTATTGCACAATGACAGCTAATGCACCAAGTCTCTATTAAACCTAAAACGGAAAAAAATGCGGTAACTAACCTAGTGCGAAAAACAAATAGCACTCATAAGGCGCCTCTATTACATTTACTTCAACATATTCTATTTCGCGAGCCTTCTTTTCAAAGAGAAATAATTATAATATTGCAGGTTTCAGGCAGCGATCGCTTAAACTATTTTTCCAAATTTTTCATCAAATACTTTGTAGAATGATATTATTTTTGTGCTCTTTTTAACTGATGTGCTGCCTGTTATTGTATGGAAATAGAAATCCAGCTATGGAGAAAAAAGAAAGTTAAAGACAGAATGTTTTCTGGAAAGTTGTCAATGCGAAAAACATCGGCCTTGCATCGGCTTTTAGATGTTTTTCAAGGCCGATGGGCCGATGTTTTTCTAAAGTTAACATCGGTCGCCGATGCCGATGGCAACTTTGCTGAACAATCGGCGCCGATGCATCGGTCGAGCCTTAGTAACTGGTCCACGTTAAGTGAAATATGTATATATAGATTGCTTGAAAGATCGTTTTTTAATAGACCCCTAAAATCCGGAATCTTTTCGGTCCCGCCGAATCCGGATTTTCGACGTTCAATCTATTATTTCGTTCTGAATGTAAAAATACTATCAAAAACTTTGTTGTGACAACAAAATTAAGAGATCAATGTTTCGATGCAACAATTATCAGCGCCGGCCTGAACGTGTTAAGTTTCTATTCTTTGCTTAAAATAAAGTACTTGGCTCTCTTTTGCTTTGCTTTAAGTTTTTATATTATGTAAGTTGAACAATTTACAAAATGGGAAACATCCACATTATAGAATAAAGAAAAAATATGTAGAAATAAAAAATTCGAAAGAAAAAAAAGGTAATCATCGGAAGAAACCTTTGGCTATAGTTTTAGGAATAAAACCAAATCACGTATGATACTGAAAGAAAAAGGAAAGTTAAAAATTATCAGAATAGCTTCTTATTGGATTGTGCAAGGAACACAAAAAACAACCTCTTCAAAGTGCCTTCAGTTCATAGTTAAAGTGAATGGCTCGAAATAATCATAAAGTTAAATGCTAAAACTACACGCATATTTTTGAAAAAATTGCTTCAATATTTACAAATTTTGATCCAGCCCCAATATTTTAATAGCTATCAGTACGAGAAAAATTAAAACGCCGAAAAAAATAAAATTATTATAGAGACGCAATCAGTCAACTTAAAACCCGCAAAACTATCTTATAAATTACAAAAACTCGAGAAAAGCAAGAAAGCACATAATGAGATCACACATTACAGACTCTGGATTGATACAGTATATTGGGCTTAAACTTTGAGCTTGAAATAAGTTCCAAAAATTTTTTTATATCTTATATCTTGAATTCGAACTCCAACAATAATAAGAGCACGAAATCACTTTTAACACTTTTAGTGTCCAAAGTCATGCGCAAATTCGATGTAGTTCAATGATGTTCAGTTGGTATCAAATACAGCTTTAGATGCCAAACGAAAAATTAATAATAGTAATCAATATGATGATTTTATTGAATCAACTAGAGCTGGCAAGTTTAAAACTTCGAAAGTTTAAAGTTTGCCATTAAAAAAAAAAATAGAAAAGGTCAACTTAGTTACACAAATTTACATTTCTTTTTACTTTTTATTGAAATCGAAGGTCTTCAATAACACGCGGCCGTATCCAGAGGGGGGCCCAAGGGCCCGCCCCCCCCCCCGTAACCCTGAAATTTTTCGCAATGTAGCATATATTCCTCCCTGAAACTTTCCTCAACATAAGTGTTTCAAAGTCAGCCCCCCCCCCCCCCCCCGAAAAAAAGTTCTGGCTACTGCCTTGCATAACATAACATTTTGCAGTCAGAGTCGCTGATTTCGTTCAGTTGGCAAATTCAGGTAAAATCGGCATTTTTGACTTTTGGAACAGATTCCAGATTCCATAATCAATGAGTAAAAAAATAATTAAGTTCATATAAAACACAGCTATTTATACTTCTGCTTTTTTGCCGACCATGATGCGCTATTTACCTGTCGGCAAATGAAGCTAGGAACGGCATTTTTGCACTTTTCAATTCATTTTAGATACAAAAACTTAGGAGAACAAAAGGAATAAAAACTTTAGCTCATTTTAGCCACGCTACATATTCAATCATTTTTTCTCTCTTACTCCATTAGGAGCAAAATGATTTTATCCGCAAAAGATCAAATTTACAGAACGATACATTTGAGGAACAACTCCACACCTCCAGTCGGAAAAATCAACCCCAACCGAATTTATTCGCGACGGCTCTGATAACATCATTCAGACTCAAAGAGCTGATTCATATCTTTCAGGTGTAATGCATGAACTTGGGTCAAGCTTAAAGAAAACCTTTAACAATAATAAGTCAGAGCAAAAATGAAAAATGTGAAATAATAAAACCAGATTTATCTATTTCAGACGAAATGCTTCAATTTTAAAACAGCACTACGACTTTCAATGATATCAAATTAAAGCAAAAATTAAAGCACGTAACAACGAAATCACAACTCTGAATTTGTGTATTTCAGAGTTCGGACGTAAACCTGTGAACTCCCAATCATCATCCCCAATTTCAAAATATTTTTATTCCAGCGAAACAAAAATCACATTTATTTTAAATTTCCTAAGCTATCTATGAGCTTTTGACAGGCATAACCAACGCAATCTATGAGCTTTTGACAAGCATAACTAACGCAATCTATGAGCTCTTAACAATAATAAACATGAGTAAACAACAAAACATCAGATTTTTCTATTTCAAATCGAATATCGAATGTTTCAACTTTTAAAACAACACTGTCGCTCTTCATAAAACTAAATTCTAGAAAACACGGTACGTAGTCATGAATTCTCATGCGAGGGCTCTCGACTTTAAACCATAATCAAAATGTCTTTACCTGGTCATTAAAATCCCCGCCGGTCGCTATCACGGCGAAACATAACAGCAAACACGCAAGCGACCACATTGCACGTGGAACCATGCCGTTCTGAATGCTAGTGAGTGTCGCTCGCGGCTTTTTACTCGAGAGTGCCAAAAAAACGAACAAAGCTTCTACCGCCATTTTTACTCACTCGCAGAATCCCGATTGGCTCGCTGCCGGCCGTTCGCCTGTCAAGAGGACACCGATGAGTTATGAAGCTGCCGGCACGCCAACCGTGGAAGACCTGTTGGAATTATTTTACTTTTCCATTTTTTTTCTTCTTGCTAGAAATATTTTAATTCAGACTTTTCCACTCTTTCTTGTCCATCTGTACCTTTTGAGACGTTTAGTTTCATTATCGCAACTGTTTTTTAAGAAGTATCGCACTCTCATTAAATTAAAGACATCTTTCCTTTTCCATTTTTATAATAAAATTAATTAATATCTATATAATTAAAATCTGTTCGCGCCTATCGGTAACCGTATCTCCGGCCGTGGTAACCTAGTGGTTAGGATGTCGGACTTCCAATCGGCAAGTCGGCAGTTCGATACCCGATCCACTGAAGACCCACTATGTACACTTGGGAATACGTGCATGTAAAATCCGTGGACCCGATTCCTCGCGCCCGGGGGAGGGCTTCCCTAAGGCCTATTGCTAACAGGTAAGGAGGTTGGAGAGCTGTTAGTATATCAGGGGGCGGGACAGGTACCAACGCATTGAGGGGTATGCTGCGGAAGCCGTTTAGCCTGGTTGCATCCCTCGCAAGCTTAACCTGTCAGAGATAGAGTACCACTCACATTTTCCCGGGACTGGCTGTATGACAGGTATCGAGACATTGTGCTATGGGTATCCTGGGAAAGGGACCATTCATAGATGTCACGCTTCGAGGGGGGAGGGGGAATTCGTGAAATTGTGGCAAAGTGTGACAAGAGGAGGGGAGGGGGTAACAAGAAGTGTGACATCAGGCTTATACAACATGGCGTGACATGTGACAAAAGGGGGAGGGGGGTCCTTTGAAGCGTGACATTATGATAAAAGGGGAGGGGTGTCAAATGTATCAGAAAAAAGCTTGACATCATTTATGAACGGTCCCAAAGTTATTTAACACGTTTTCATTCTTCGAGAATTTTACCTTTCAAAGTTGTTAATTACATATTAGTTAAAAATGCAATGGATTGTCTCGAATTACGATTTTGCTAGCGTCTCATTTCTTTACTCTCAAGAAAGAAACTAAACGTAGTTTCACTGTAGAAATTTTTTTGCGTTTAGTTGCCATGCCAACAGTTTCGGTGTTACTGAACACGAGTTTTGGTTTTCAGTTGGTGTAAAGTTGAAAATTATTCATTTTTGATATCTTTTGTAAGTGTCTGTCTAAAAAAATACAGACAGCAGAATGTTTTTTTAACATATGATGTTCGTTAACTCATTTAACCCTTCCCTCTCGCTCCCGTGAAAATGACGGGCTGAGGTTTCGCATTCCATTTCTTGCTCCCGTGAAAATGACGGGTTGGAGTGTTTAAAATTTCAAAATAAAAACAAATAAAAAATTAAAAATGAATACTATATATATTGTTCATACATATATTTTTATATAATTTTCAGGGATAAAAAAATAGGCACTTTTATCACCGTTTTCGCTTACTACTTTACTACGTACGCGATTACTACTTTATTCCATGTTCATAGAAATGAGCAATCGAAATGAAACTTCGATATGTAATAACTGAGTCAACAAATTTCACGTGCTAAGAAACATTACACGGTCTATATGCTTTTAGACAGATGCATAAGAAAAATGTGTCAAAAATGAATAACTTTCAACTTCACACCAACTAAACACCAAAGCTTGTGTTCAGTAGCACCAAAACTGGTGGCAACTAAACGCAAAATTTTTAGTGTACAGGAGACTGGTAATCAAGGCCGTATCCAGAGGGGGGCCATGCCCCCCATCTCCGAAATCCCGAATTTTTTTGCAATGTAGCATAACAATGTAACCTCCCTGAACTCCCCCCCCCCCCCGAAAAAAATTTCTGGCTACGACCTCATTTTCAAGAAAACGGTCATAAAAGTGCTTTTTTTTATCCCTGAAAATTACATAAAAATATGTATTTGAACAATATATATATATATATATATTCATTTTTAATTTTTCATTTGTTTTTATTTTGAAATTTTAAGCACTCCAGCCCGGAAATATCACGGGAGCGAGAAATAAAAGGCGAAATCTCAGCCCGTCATTTTCACGGGAGCGAGAGGTGAGGGGTTAACTGCACGAAGAAAGTTTTGGATGAATGGGGGGGGGGAGCGTACTAAATATGTATCCAGAATATAAATTAAAATTAAACTTTTAAGGAAATTTAAAACTTTAATTTTGATTTACATCCCTCGTTCAAGGCAAAGTATTTTTCCAACTAATTTTAGTTTTAGTTTGTATTAAATTCACCAAAGCATAAATTAGACAGACAGCCTGGGGATCATTCATAAATGATGTCACGCTTCGAGGGGGGGAGGGGGGTTCGTGAAATTGTGACAAAGTGTGACAAGGGGAGGGGAGGGGGTAACAAGAAGTGTGACACCATGCATTATGCAACATAGCGTGACGCGTGACAAAGGGGGGAGTCCGAGGAAGTGTGACATATTGTGACAAAGGGGGGGAGGGGGTCAAATATATGGGGAAAAAGCGTGACGTCATTTATGAACGGCCCCTGAAAGTAATTTAGTATATTTATATTTTTGTTTGTTTCAAATTTGATCCATAAAACAAACGAGTTTTTTATTCACATGTCCACATTCTCAAAAAGCATGCTCAAATCTATTGAAACTTCCGTCGTTATTTGACGAATTGGCTTCGTGAGAAATGCTCCGAGTAAACCTATCGTCAAATTGACAAAATTTGTGTAGTAACTTTTTTAAGTCACGTGATCGCGCGAGGAAAGAATCGTTGTAAATGACGAAATTTTCTTGACGATTGAAGAATCGTCGAAAGTAAAGAGTTCTATTTCTGAGAGGGAAAAACAACAAAGAAAACGCAAGGATATGAAGCAAGCAAATGTGCCAAAAAAACGTTACAGATTTTGAAACACTAAAAAGGTATTTTTCTTCTTTTTCTCCGATAATATAAAGTCGAAGCAACGACTGGAATTTTACCAAAGAAAATTATTAATGAGGGAAGCAAATTTGTGATTCATCTTAATTTTCGACACTGTCACTTTACAGAATGTAGTTCGGAATATATTATGTTCATGATGGTATCAAAATTCATGCCTGAATCAAAAAAGTTCCAAAAGATTGATTGAATGGAAGATTATCATGCGAAAAAATTGAAACTTTTCCTGTGTCACAAAGGGTGGTTATAAATGAATTGTTCATTTCAGAAAAAGGGCACTCGTCATGTTTCTAAAATTTTACCCCAGACATAAAAAACTTGTTTACCATGCAAGTTCCTTTTTAAATTAATGCTATTTTCAAGTGTCAGTAACAATGGATAGAGTAGAATTAGAAATACGCCGTTTTAACACATAACGCAGCATACCCAATATATTTTTTTAAATTTATTTATTTATTTATTCCAACGGGGCTGCATATGGAACTAACCATTTTGCAGACCTAGTGCAGTTCCCTGGATATCGGCATCCATTCTTTCAAGTAGCACCTTAGTAGCTCTTCTTTTTCAAGTAGAATTTAATTTATCCGAGAGCATTCAAGCCAAATGTCTACTCAAGGGATCTTTTACATGCCGCATAATCATACGACATGGGCGCAAACGATTTCCTGCATCTTGAAAATCCACCGACTTGGGCCAGGTTTGATCCTGCGTGCTTGAGCGTACGAGGCCTGCGCCTTTCCACTACGCCACCCTGCCGGCATAATTTTTAATAAAATAATCAAAACATAGATTTCTGAAAAATGTGTCTAAAACAGTTTCTAAAATAACCGGCTGTAATGCCATATATTTGTTTTAGATTCCATATTTGCAAGTTTTGTCAGCTAAATTTGTCACAAATGTGTTTCTTTCTTATAATTCAGAACAAACATTGGTATGCTCTTTTCCACGGGGATGACAGCGGTTAGGTAAAACAACGTAATGTAGCAAGAAAATAAAAGCTGAAAAAAGACACTTTTATAATAATTACACTGGGCAACATTTTTTGACAAAGTTCGTGTATCTAAGTTGAAATTTAAAAAAAAAAAAAAGAAAGATAACTAGTGGCACACTGGACACCTGAAAATAACAAACCGTAAGTTAACTGGCATCGTGATTGAAGAAGGTTCGCTCTGCCATAGTCATTTTTCGAAATCACTGATCGAATCACATTTTTATTTTGACATTTAATGTATCCGTAAACAGCATGCATGATTAACAGGCTGTGGGACAAATAAATTGTACAGGACAAAACAAAAAGTTGAATGTAAAGAAAAACTAAAAACGTCAGAAGGAAAAAAAAACCTACGAAAAAAAAAAACTCCTAGCTTCCAATTAAGATATTTCTGAGGATTCATTAAAGCTTGTGAACAGGAAAATCATCACCTTGTCCACAGCAAATATCCTTACGAATTACCGCCCAAGATATCAACACTCGAGGAACACTTAATTATCACTAGTAGAAGTGCAATATCGCGAGCCATATTCAAGGTCAGTGGGGGAACAGCTCCATGCAGAGAACAAAGGAACTATTTGTCCTCTTGATTCTTCCCGCTGTTCTTGACTCCGTTCTTGTACTGAAGTTAGGGTCAAAGCCACTGTTTTTAGGAATTACTGTGGCACACGAGTCTAATGACTTTCAAAGCATGGATGGAAGTCACCACTTTTTGAGGACCCCGTTTACCCACGATAATGTCCCTGTGGGAATCAGGCGGAATTCTTTGACATGAAATGTGCATAGGTTTCCGATACATACATACAGTCAGACCTCAATATAAGGTCTCCCGCATATAAGGTCACCCCTCATATAAGGTCAATTCTCTAAAGTCCTGACTCATTGAATATCAAACATGTATGAATCGGTTATAAGGTCACCCCGCTTATAAGGTAATTTTCGTGAAGTCACAAGGGGTGACCTCATATCGAGGTCTGACTGTATAGGGACCGTTCATAAATGATGTCACGCTTTTTCCCCCCTCCCCCTCTTTGTCACAAAATGTCACACTTCAACGGACCCCCCTCCTCCCTTTGTTACATCTCCCTTTATGTTGCATATGCAGGGATGTCACACTTCTTGTTACCCCTCCCCTCCCCTTGTCACACTTTGTCACAATTTCACGAACCCTCCCTCCCCCCTCGAAGTATGACATCATTTATGAATGACCCCATATAGATAAATAAAGCGAGAGAGACAGAGTAAAAAATAAGAAAACGCACAGTTATGCGCTGTAAGGAAAAACTGATAGAAACAAATATGTTATTAAAATATTCCAAGTAGCGAAAATGGAATTTATAAGAAAACAATGTTGACTCAAGTCAGCAAGGCCTGTATATTTATATTTAACTTTATATTCTCACACCAAAACCGAAAGAGAGCAGAAAAACTGAAAAATCACTATTTCATTGATCGGAAAAAAGCTTTTAACTAGACAAAGATTCCGGCCCGGATTAACTAGTCGGGTCCTTACATACATTTACTGACGACAAACTATTTTTGCAACACTTCAAACTCCCAGGTGTCTGGTGAGGTTGCTTGCTTGAGATTAATTCTTACTCTCCATTTTTAGTTCCTTTTAACATATTCCACATACACAAATTTTATAAATGCATATGTAAAAAAGTGTATTTGTGTGTGCTATGTTTAAACTGTACCAGCGGGGTAACATCCGTGAAATTTAGCATACAGGTAATCCCAAAGGCAGTTTCTATTAATGTAGCAAGATGCTATGGGTAGCGTTAAGAATAAGGTTCCAGATATATTTTAAATATTTCATGTTTTGCAGAATGTTTTCGCTAATTTATTCATTTTTTATGTTTTCAAATTTTTAACATTTTGTTGTCAACATACAATGCACAAGTGTATAACTGCCAAATGGTAGGTAGCAGTGATGAAAAAATTTAACAATAAATTGTTCTTGTTGATTTTAATTTTTTGGATGTTTTTTCCAAGAGGTAAGAGACACCCATCGGGCAGATGGGTTTTACCTGGGAAAATCTATGCAGATAGCAACAGGTAGAGCGGACGCAGTAATGGTAGCTATTTGTAGCGGAAAATGAATATGTGGGGCCTAAGTGGCTGAGCGGTCTAATCGACTGGTTCCGGTACCTGCCTGCACGCAGTGAAGAGGCGTCGGTTCGATTCCGACTTTAGTCTGGGTGTATTTCCTTCTTTGTATAGTAAATCTGTTGTACTGTTTTGTTCTATCTCTCATGTTAGACGAGAGTTTGAGGCACATCCTTGAGAATAGCAAATAAACTCGAATGTTTATGTGACCTGAAATGGTCGTTTACAAACAAATGAATGTGTGGAAATGGGAAGGGAACAAAAAAAAATTTTTTTGTGCTCATCTGAGAAATTAATCTAATAGATTTCTGAAATCTACTTTGAAAAAAAGCAAACTTTCGGTAATCTTCTGTCAAAAAATAGAAGAAAGCTTCACTAAAAATCATCTTTAACACTGATGCCAGAAGCTCATTCTGCAGGCCCGTCATTTCCAAATTCGCCAGGGGGTGGGGGCAAATGGTATTATAAACTCAATGCCATAATACATGTACATTAGGGTGTCCCTTATATGGATGAAATTTTTTTTTTTTTTATTTTCGAAACGCATACCCCCAATTTCTTTTTAAACTATCCAGACTTACTCAAATACAAAATTTTATCTTCCTACATCAACATTAACCCGTGCCGACTGAGCTTTGAAGATTTGAAAAATTCTGTTTCTCACCCTTTCCGTTACGTAACTAAATCAATTGAAATATTTAATAAATATCGTTACACCTTAAACAAATATTACAAATTAAATGTTTTTTTGATGTTTTTGGGATATTTGTTCGGGAGCACCTAGAACCCAAACACTGATTTTTAAAAAAAATTACAAAAACCTTCCCGGGGATATGCCTAATAGTTTCCCAAATTTTCACCGCTGTTGGATGTAAATGTATGGTTTTTAAATCTATCGAGTACAGACAGACAGACAGACACATATTCATTTATATGTATACAGATTTATTAAAAGAAGATACAATCACTGATTAGCAGGATATTTCCTTTTGAGGGTTTCTTTTTTACAGTCTGGGTACAGATTTTTATGCTCTTGCACACAGCGTAGCAAAAATTGCTTTTGTTCTTCATTAGCAGTGATCAAACCATGAAAATCTTGCATAAGTTTTACAGCTCTTTCAGCTGTATCATTAACTGCTCTCAAAGAAAGAACTTTTCTTTTCGCTTCTAAATAGGCAACATCATCGGCCCACGTAGCGACGGGTTGCTCGAGGAAGTTATTATCGATTTTCAATCGAGAAAATAAATTTGTGCTCTTCAAAGACACAAAATCACTTAATGATTTAGCTGTAACAATGGATGAGGCAGTATAATTTAGTTTAGAAAAAACGGAATAACAGTACAATAAATGAATATTAAATTAAATATTGAATTTAAACTTACCATACAAATAATCAGACATGTCTTCTTTTGATGGAATGTATCTCCTCTTCTCTTCCCAGAATCATAAAAACTCTCTCTTTGTAAGTTCACTACAATGTTTTCCTTGGTTTGTTCACTAACTTCATCATCAAAGAGCGACAAAACGGTTATTTCTTCTGACAAGTACCAAAGGTGTTGACTAAACTTGCTCAGGGCTGCTTTGGAGATGAATTTGTCAACAGTTTCATATTCTTTAAGCTTTTTTAAAAAGCACAAATCTTGATTTGGTGCCTTTACCAGCACACTACATCCAAGCCATGGTTTCACATATACAACCGCAATGAATAAACAAACGTCTTGAAGAGCTCGTTTATCCTTGGCGCTGATTTTTAACTGGGATTGCAACAAACAAATTTTTAAAGAGTAAATAGCTCTAGCCATCCATCTTGCTTGATGCATCGCTCCAGGAGGTCTGATTTTAATTTTTTTCTCTTTATCTCCTCCTAAGAAAGTAATAGATAGCTCAACCAGTTCTCGATAATCGTCACGTACGATGGTTTTTTGCAGCTCTTGATTATAAAATGTCAACAATTCTTCAATTGTTACATCACTAAAATGTTGTTTGACAATATCGGTGCATGTTTCAATAGCAGCAGGATTAATATTTTTCCAGTTGTCCCTAAACTTTTTGAACATTGGGATATCAGGGCTAGTTGTGACTTGCTGGATTTTTGTTTCAAACACACATTTTAAAACCAGTTCATAAACGTGATGGCGGCAAGCAAAGAGTAGTAATTCCCTGTCCAATTTTTGTTCCAAAAGAATGCAAGCTCCTTTCACTCGCCCTGTATTAGACGCAGTTGTGTCACAGCACATTATTTGTACTTTGTCATCCAGGTTCCAGTCATAAAGTGCGTTTAACACAGCTTCAGCTTGATTCTGGCCGGAAGAGCTCTCTAATTTGGGCACAGCTAGAAGTTGTTCCTTTCCTCCAAATGAAATTAGAATAGGCAGGCGTTCTTCTTTAAAACTTCTCACGTCCAGTCCAGGTAATAATTTTCCATCCCAATGAATAGTCACCATTTCGGGCATATTATTATGGAAATCTGATTTTATAGATTCCGCTCTATCTTTTCTAGTCTTAGTACGAATGCGTTGAATGGAAGATTTGTTTATCGGGAAATCTTCACAGCTAAGATCTAGCGCTTCTACTACAGCCTGGAGTATATAGACAGAATCCCTTATGCTTAATTGGCATCTATCTAAAGCTGCAACTAACTTAGGCGAGATAAAGTCTCTCCTTCCTCTTTTCGTAATAGTTGCAGAACATACCGTTTGAGAAGTGGATGGTATGGGTTCCTCAAGGCTTTCATCAGAGCTAGTAGATTCATCGTGATGTCCTTGCCCTTGTAAAACATCTTGTGTAGCAAGAAATGAGGATACACTTTCAAAACACATTTGCTCATGCCTTTTTTTCTCTTCTTTTAATTTTTTCTGTCTTGCCCTTTCTTCTTTTTCCGTTAACTTTTTGTCTACACCCGCTAAACATCCGGGACGCCCTGGTTCTCTTTGTTTTTGTAAAAATATTTTATCTTCTTCTATTTTTATGCGCTCTAAAGCATCAGCGTGTGCAATATCAAATAAATTATCTAAACTACTTTTAAATTCCTCCTCACGCTGCTTGTAAACATCTTCAATTTTTTTTGAATTTTTTTGCAACATCCTCCAAGCATTATAAAGATTTACAAGTTTCTTTACGCAGTTAGGTGTAGCTCTCGTAGGGATTCTAGCCTTTTCCCAAAATATAACGCATTCTCGAATGGCAAGATTTGCGCTTTCACTAACCGTCAATTTAACTTCGCGAATGTTAAAAAAAAGTACAGCTAGAACTTGGCGGTTAGACGGCAACTTTGCGCCTGTTATTTGAAAATTTACATCACCAACTAAGAAAATATTTTTTTTATTACTTCTTAACTCCACAGTCATTTTTTAAGTGTAACACATACGTATTAACCACAGCAGTAACTAAGAACAAATGACAACAGCTACGAATCCATTTCGCCCAACACAACACCGAAGTACAAAGCGAAACGCAACTGTCGCCTATTTTCTTGGCGCCAACTCGCAATGAATTCTTCGTCTGAGGTTTTTCTCCTGGCGGTAGCACAGTACGAACATGTATGAACATGATTCGATGCAACTCGGCACGGGTTATTGACGTCCAATGAAGGTAAAAATTTATTTCTGAGTGTTTTAGAAGCAAATGAACAAAACTAAGACCTATGCGTTATAAAATGAATACTTTGAAATATAAGGGACACCCTAATGTACATACATATAAATACATTATATTTCCCAAGCCAGGAGGGGTGCAATTGAAGCCCCTGGCCCTCTAAATGATGGGCCTATCAGTCTGCATTTTAATCCCGTAACGTATTTGCCCGCGTCTGACACGGGCGAAAGTTACCGAAAAGTTAGCACATGCGCGTGCGATATTTTATTTATAATGGCCGTCTGAGACCCGTTTACACTTTGCTTGTATAATATATGTTTTCTACGTCACTTTTACCCCAGCCCCGCTCCCTAGTTACCCCTCACCCCCCCCCCCCCCCCCAACCTGCAAAGAATACCTTACACTATACTAGTTTTTCAGAAAAAAACTCGAGCTTTCAGGGGTTAAACAGTTTGTATCAACGTCTATATTTTCAAGCCACCTAGAGACCAGCTCAGCTAATGTAGCTAGACCAGTGGTTCCCAAAGTTGACTGGGCTCCGAGCCATCTAACAAAAATTTCCAATCTTGGGACCCACCTCTTAGCTGTCTTACAGAAAAGAGGGCATGAATATTGATAATTCTCAGACTCCCTAGCGGCGAGTTGTGGAACTACTTAATGCTGTCTTATTTGTTCTAATTGAAAAAAATAGTGTTACCAATATGAATGAAAGACTGTTGAAATAAGAAACACAACTTAAATATTTTTTTTATTAACTAAATACCTCCACCTGCAAGGTTTTTCTGCAAAGTTATTTCAATGGGAAGGATGTGCATTTGTTTCTCATTTCTTCCTATTTTTTAAAATTCATATGCACAGTGGCGAGGGCCCACTCGCTCGCGACCCACCAGTGGGTCGTAACCCATAGTTTGGAAAATACTGAGCTAAACAGATTTTTACCAAACGAAGGGACGGGGGGAATTCAGCCGTCTAGTTTGTCTGTTATTAAGACATACGAGAAAAAAAATAATTCTGACACTTTAAATGTCAGTTACCTACGAAAAAACAACCACCATCGCAACTGACACATCTATTTCTGCCAGACGAAATCAGCAGTCACAGACACCTTTTTTTTTCTTTTACTCTACTCTGACACGAGTAGAGTTTTGCTCTATTCGGCACGGGGTCGTAGAAGATCGTAAAAGTGATGGTGTCAGCTTTTGTGGGCGACCGGAGGTTGTGATTTTTGAAAGGCGAATCCATCATTTTCTGACAAGCGATTACGATAATTATATTTGATGTTCGCAGGTGTGGTTGGCGATAGTTTGTTTGCCCCATGGGAGATACTCAGATTCATCACAGCGTTTTGTTTGTGTTCAGATGTTTTGCTCCAAAAAATGTTGAAAGCCAATCCCGGATCTATGGAAAATTAATGATGAAATGAAGAAGAAATAAAATGCCGCCATAACACTATCAGCAGGTGCTTCCACAAGAGCGTAAATGTACATATTTATCAAGCAATTTTATCCTTTCATCCCTTTCTTTTCTTGCGCTTGCACGCACAAACACTCACACAAACATTTTATATAATATTATATGTATGTATGGTATATGTAGCATCAGCTATGTCACGACTTCATTTTGTCGAATGTCTGTTAAATCGTAAAGTCAGTTGTAGCCGAAATATCAAACCTTATTTTATTTTTTCATTTGAAGCCACTACATGGTTGGAACGCAAAATAGTATCACAGGATGAGGAAACACAAAATCTATTTACACTATTTAAACCTTCTTACACCAACTACATCTTACGAACAGCACAAAATCCCATAAAAATTAATTTCTGCTCCCTTATATAATATTTTGAGCTCTCCGTCACGTGATACCGCAAATTATTAACTATTGGCTGGTTCTTCAAAAATTACCTGGGTTTCAAGTTACATAATTTCTTTCGCGCCATGAAAAAAGGGGAAAGGAAAGGGGAAATCCATAAAGTGCCTGCAAATGTCTGTAGGTCACTTTAGTTTTTGTGTCATAAAATCGAAACTGAATTTAAAAAGGGGTTGGAAAGAGTTATTTGTTTTTAGTGTAATATTTTGAATACATAAATATATATATTCATCTTCGACCTAGTTCAACAGACATGTTAAAACTGATCTTTAAGAAAAACGCATTTAAACGTTTATTTTCCTTGTTTTAATTCAGAAAATGTATTATCAAGAAACATGAAGTTTGGGTATCATACTAGTCTCACACTGTTGCTTTAAGCTATAAAATTAGAACTTTGTTACAAATTTTGGCGCTTATTTAGAGATGTTTTTTAAGACTTCTCATTATTGAACTATTACGTTTGTATATAGTTGCGCACCCGTGATTGTGCCGTGAGGGTTGGGGACCAAGGTCAGGATTAGGGATACATCTGGTATTGATTTTGTCGGATCCCCCTTGTCTCACGGATCCGTACCGAATATTCGACTCTGATGTAACGAAACCTGCAACCTCTAAACCAGTGATTCTAAACGTCTTTTTTTTTTTTTTTTTATCGCGGCACACTTTTAAGGATTTCAAAATTTGGCGGCACAGAAAGAAAACGATAGGTTTAGAAGTTGTTTACTTACCTATAGTGTGTAAAATATAGTGTTTATCATACTAATTTTTAGTGTAAAATAGAATGATATAATATGGTACTACAAAATAACGGTACGTTTATTAAGGGATTAGTTACAAGGCAATAATAAGAATTCTTTTAATGAACAATTTGAGCTTGATGTTTTCTGATCATTTATATTTGGTTGTAAAAATGACAATGCTGCTCTCACATCGTCTTCTACATTTAACAGTCTCGATCTTTTTTTCGTTTTTATGTTGTATAAAAACTGAAAATCCGAATGCACACAAATAAGATGTAGAAAATTGTAATAATATTTTTAAAGCATTTTTGGCTATCACGGGATTCACATCTAATGTTAATCCAAAATGAAATAAATGATTCTTACAAATATTTTAAAATTTACTCTCGATTATTAATTAAAAAGCGAAACTTGTTCTTCATCTTCATTCAAAGTTAATTCAAATACAGGAGTATTCGTTATCACAAATATATTAAGAACCCAATCTAATTTTTCACAACTAAATTTTGGAAATATAAACAGTTAAAAATATGGTATTTAATTGTAAAAACAGAAGTTTTCTTTAATTTAAACAAACTTTACTCGTAATAAAAAAAGTATTGTAATTTTTACTACAGTAAGACCTCGATTATCCGAGCCAATTGGGACCGCTAGTACCTCGGATATCGGAAATCTCGGTTAATAGAAACCAAGTATAAAAACCTTCCATGCTTGCGAATTTAACTACTTTTAAGGTAGAAAACAATAGAACGTCTTTTAAATGATAACATGTTGCACCTGGTATTCAATAAGGTCACATGACCACTGTTAACGAAGCATTCATGGATGTTGTCTTCTCAGTGTGTAATATTTCTTCTAACATTGCGTGCTTTTGTGGAGAAAAAGTGCCTGTAACACGGACAACGAACTAAAATGTATATAATTTTTCCAAACTCATTTTGGAAAGGAGAAAAAAAAAGGTAAAAAAAATAGACTTCGTTATTGCCTCGGTTGACAGAGACCTCGGTTAATCGAGGTTCTATTGTATTTACATTTCTGAAATTTGGCGGCACAGTGGTTGAGAATCACTGCTCTAAACACATTTTTAATCATCCCACTGCTTCTGTATCTGTAGTAAATTTGTAGTCCACATATATTTTCAAAACATTCCAATAAATTCAATTTTAAAAATTAAATTTGACCTGTTCGTCAACCGGATCTCTCCATTAGTGCCCTGATCTCATTCCGGATATTTAAAAATCGGTCGGATATCAGAAATCCGGTGCCTTCTAAAGGGACCTCTGACCCCACTATGTAGATATATATCTATATATATATTAGGGATGTAACGAATATTCGGCCACTATTCGGTATTCGGCCTATTCGGCCTGGCCGAATAGTCATTTCATTACCCAGCCGAATATTCGGCCTGACTGAATATTGATGGACTATTCGGCCGAATAGTTTTGCTGCAGTAAAAAAATAAGGAAATTAGTAGATTTTAAACATTTAAAATTGTATTATAATTATTGCAAAAGAATACATTAGTCCACTATAGTTTTAAGAAATAAAAATAATTTAGAATAAACTACATTTTTTCAAATCTTGTTTTAGGCTTGACTGAGCAAAAACACATTTTTAAGTTGTAATGTTGTATTTTATATTTAGCATTCGCTCCCAAAAGCTGCCAATAGTTAACTATAATTGATAATATGATAAATTGATTTTGTTATTATTAACAAAGTGGAAGCCAGACTTTGTTTGGGTAGACTGATTTATTGTGAATATTGGGTTAGAGAGAAACGTGAAAAGCCCAGAATATATCATGAATATTTAGATAACATAAGTTATTGGGGTTTTTGAAAATAAAAACATATTCCAGTTAAGTGCATTAAGTTTTAATAGATCTTTTAAAAATAGGTATGTAAAAAACCCCATAAAATAAAAATATTAAGTTTTATAACTTTTAAAATGTTTTCATAAAACAGTTTTGAGCAAGGTAAAAGTTCACTAAGCACTAGTATTTCTTTCATTGCAATTAAATAATTAGTAAAATAATGCTAATGCTTACTACCGTAAAACCTGTCATTTCTATTTTGCTTGTGGGTGAAATTCTTAGTTTTATTACATTCAAAACAATAGTGAAAATAGATTCATTTTAAATAGTTCTAAATTCTTAACAAACAGAATTAAATCATACATCATAGATAGTGTGTAATTGGTGTTTGACTTTGCGAATAATTTTAAATTTGACAAATACTTTCGATTACAACGATTTTCTAGAAATTTTAATATTCGGCTGCCGAATATTCGGTATTCGGCCTTGAAGAAAGGACCGAATATTCGGTATTCGGGTAAATTTGGCCAAATCACTATTCGTTACATACCTAATATATATATATATATCTGTCATTAAATTGTATCAATATTAATCTTTTTTTCTTTTTTGCAGAACTTTTCTAAGTAGGACCATGCCTTTTCCTCAAAACCAGTACAACCAATTGTCAAAGTGTCCCACGTTCAAGGAGCAGTTTTCCTCGTCACTTGCTGTGGATTTTTTCAAGCCACCGCGTGAAGAACTGCTGCCACGACGTGAAAATAAAGAATTTCTCTCAAGTGACGTTCTCAGCTGTCATTCATCCATTTCAGACGATTTCGATCCATTTGCGACAGAGGAACTTCCTCCAGCCTTATTGGAAGAAAAACAAATCTTCGAGACCATTCGACCGCCATTTCAGAAAGTGAAGTCGGACCTGATCAAACATGAGAACATCCCAAGAAATGAAAATTGCGTTTTTGATGTCCGTGAGTTCGAAAATCCCTTCTTTGAAGAGAGTTTTACAAGGCGGAGAGAAAGTGGCTCTAAAAAGGAACCTCTTAGCTTCATTGAATTCCCGCCGCCTGTTTTTAATGATTTTCCGCCAGAGAAAACGCCTACATTCAAAAGAAGTTACGAAAAAATAGAAAGATATCAGCTACCTTCGGCAGATCAGTCAGAAAATTCTGCTGATGAAAATGACGACACCTGCTGCATTTTGCAGTAAAAGTGATCAAACAACTTTTGAAAAAATTGTGCCAATTTGAATTTTAAATATAAATACCAATCGTGAGATAAATATGCTTGTTGAAATTAACGTTGGTCTTAATAAAGAAATGTTATGGTGTTAAGAATGAAATGTTTATGAAGGAAGTGTCGGTGATTTGGATAGCTCGATGGAATTTTCTCATTTTTAATATAAAGAAATTAATCAGTGAATAAGTCATTATATAATGAAGAAATGAAACCTTATAAACAAATTTGTGCAGTCAATTTAAGAATCTGTGGGGAAATTATTTAAATGTTTCTTTTTTGTTAGTTATTGTTAATTTTTCCGCAAAATTTCACATTTTTAAAACATTATTACTATTTTTAATTTACTTACTATATTCTAATCACATAATGGATTTATAATTTTGTTTAACTGCATAAAATCTAGTAAATCACCAGTATCATCAGTATCAGTGCTCTGCTTTATTTAAGAAAAAAAATAAGATGTAAGGACCACTTTGAAATCTTAACAAGCAGAAAAATTTTGTTCGAGAAAAATACATTTTAAAAAGCCGTTCGAGCTCGAACCAAGCCCACTTTCAAACTTTCACCCTTATAATTAGTTCCAATTTATGATCCAGATATTTTATGATGAAAATTAAATGAACAGACCAGTTTGCAAGGGATATATACTCCCTAGGGAGTGCTTGCATAGCGGCACAACTAAAATCCCCTCCTATTAATGATTTCGATATCAGCAGATTTTTAAGCAGCTAGGAATATAATCCAATGCACACTCCTCCGTGAATTTATCAACTGATGGATAAGCATCGCCTGTAGAACAGTTAAGGGCTTTAGCACCATTTCTGATTATTTTTGTGACAGCTTTTGCAAACTGAAGTTTCTGCAGCTCAATATGGCAACACTTTGAATTCTCGTGGTAATTTCGAAGAATTTCTTGCTGTCTTATGCAGAATATCCATAACTGACTTCGCCTTTTCATTAAACTTCAAATGAACGAATACTTTTTCTTTGAATTTCTTCAGAATTAAGAGTCTTTTTTTTAAAGTTGGACAACTTGTGACAGTTATTATCTTTAATTTTTATAAAACTTTTAGAATATATAAGTGGATTGTGTTAAGAAAAAGTGAAGCCTGTTCCCTTGGAAATCAGACTTGTTTGTCCTTAAAGGGTCAAAAAGTTCAAGGTCTCGAAAATGTAGTGAAAATTATAGATCCTGTTACTTCTAAAATCGTGAGTGGCCCATGACAGTTCTTTTTAAAATAAAGATACTACTTTGTACGAGGTAAAAATTAACATAAATTTGGTGGGTCACTCGTAGCTTTGAGGGCAAAGGTCATTTGAAAATGGCGTTTTTGTTACTTGTTCTTACTTGAATATCTATCTGCTAGATCATCAAGTCACCCACACAAATAACTATTGCATTAATTACACGCCATTGTATGGTATTCAGAAAAATATAAAACAGTGTGGTTCACAATTGGCTTTTGTAATTAAACGGTCGTAAAGTTGATAATTTGAAGAAGAAAAAAGTCAAATTTGAAGGTCGATTACTCTGTGACCACAAGTCAATCACTGTGAGACACATATGTACTTATGCACTCTGTGGTGTAGTTTCAGACACAGGTTAAAAACCTATGGTGCATACAGAATTTTTTTTAATTCAGGCTTGTTTACATCCTCTAACATGCGTTTTACATAATGCAGCATTATGCACGTTTCTACCATCTCTTTGGTTAGTTTTGGTTTAACAATGATAATAAGAGTTAAAAAATGTTTTAAGTTACACGGTTTTACTCGTTTTTCATGGTATAATTTCCTTTTTTCATCCAGGTGCCTCTTCCGCTGCGTCGCAGTATTTTTTTACGCCATGATTTGTATCCTAAAATTCAAAACATCGTTGCGTTATCCAAACATTCCAAACAAAGCTTTCGTTGCCATTCGACAAATAATAATTTCGATCATTTCCTTAGAGCCAAAGTTATATTTTTCCTAATTAACCTTATAATAAAGTATAAAATGGATGGAATATTGTATTGTCATCGAAGATAAGCTTGTGTATAAAGTTTGAAGATAATTTATGCAGTAATACTGGGCGAAAACCTCGTAACAAACTTCCGTGACAAATTAAGTTTAATAAAACCGTGTAAAATTTTTTTGAACTAAATTAAAACTAAACTCAACGATGCGTCCAGGCCATAAGGACCAAGGCCTGCTGTGCACATCTCAGCTTACGAGACCGAGGGTCCTGGGGTGCAGAAATAAAAAAAATTTTAGAGGGTTGTTGCTGTTTTTTTTTTTTTTTTTTTTTTTTCAGTTTCATTGAGTTCATTTTGTGTCAAAAATACCGATGCTGATTAGTTTAAACTTACTTCTAGTTAAAAGTGTAAAGAAAATCTTAAGCATTATCTTTTTGGATAAAATAGAACGGGTCATTTTTTTTTCCTTTTTTTTTTCCAGAATTCGAGCAATCCAATTTTTGTTTTTATGTTACATACTAATTATTTTTTTGTTGCAGAAGTAGTTAGAATAATAAATTGAATGAAATCTCGTGAGTGTAAGGGTGTAGTATATGCATGGGCGCATCAGGGGGAGGGGGAGTACCACGATACTTCTCTCCCGAGATTCTGATATCTTATAAAAGCCATTTACAAAATAGGCAATAGAAAACAGAAAATTTCAATTTTTTTAACAGTCCTTAGGAAATATGATTGAGTTCTTTAGTATATAATCTACTTTGTGAAACATATGAAAATATTCTTAAGTTCAGCATCTTTTGGTGCTTAAGTTGTTTACATACTCAGTCAAAAAAACACTTCATCACATTGCACTACTGGATGACAGCTTGACAGGCTATCTGTTTACTGCATTTTTAAGAGCTAATAATTTTAATGGAGTGGGTAATCAGCGCTGCCAAGGACTATTGATTCCCCTTTTGTTATACGTATTAGAAAACTTTGTGTTTTGAAGAATATCTATACTACTATAGGAGAAGTTGGGGTCAAATGTAACTTCAAATTTCTGTTCATTATTATGCAAGTTTTGGCCAGAGAATTATCAAATTCTGCAAGGAAAAAGTTTCATCCTTAATTATCAAATACCTCAATGAAAAATGTTTAACCCTTTCTGTTTATTTTTTCACATTCATAATGGCTAGCACATCAACTACATTTAATCTACTCAAAAAGGTGATGAGTATAAAGATTGATCCTGATTTGGGGTCGATTGTAACACACCATAAGGGGCAATTGTAACATTCAAAAAACTATTTAAATTACTATATTTCTCTACAATTCTGTTTTTGTGAATCCCCACATTATTCTAATTTTAGTTAACAAATTAAATATTCATATGCACTCAACGTACCAATCATATGACAGAAGTGAATACAATGTTTCGCATAAGTATTTAAAAAAATATGTAACGAGGGACCCTTGCAGAGTAGCCTTGTAATAATAATAAAGGAACTTTTAGCACAAGTAAACTTTAAAAATATTTGCACGTAATTAAAGCACAAAAAGCAATCCCAAAACATACGAGTATGTCTACATTTTAAGGCTCATTTGTGCTTTAATTACGTGCAATTATTTTTTAAGTTTAGCCTTTTAATGTTAATGCTATCTTTTGCACATGCGCAGTAAAAAAATAATTACTTTAAGTGTCATATTTTTTCGAATGGCTGAAAGAGCGTACAATGTTCCTTAATTTATTTAAAAACATTATTTTTTATCAGATTCCTAACTTGGCAAGTTTTAATTAAGATAAGTTACGTTCAAGAAGACGATAAGAAGACAATTAGAAATTAAATATAATAGCTTGCCACATGATTTTACTAACTATTAAAAATTGCTAATTGAATGAGTTAAATTTTTGAATGTAATTTACCTTAATTAACACTTGACAAGTTAGGAATCCGATAAAAAAATGTTTTTAAATACATTAAGGAACATTGTACGCTCTTACAGCCATGATCAAAGGATCTGCTATGGAACTTGGCACCCGTTAGATATCAATTCTTTTAACACTGACACCGACTACTCCGAAAGCCGTTTTTGTTCTTTCGAACTTGGCCCTTTTTTCACATTTATGTTTTGTTGGGATATATAGTATACTGATTCAATTTAGTATTTGCAATAATAAGGGCCGTGGTAGCCTAGGTTAGCACGTCGGACTTCCACCTGGAAGGTCGCGCTTTCGATACCCACTGAAGACCACCATGTATACTTGGGAATATGTGCATGTAAAATCCGTAGACCCCACTACCTCTCCCCGTGCGTCGTAAGGCCTCGGCTAAAGGTAGGGGTCTGGTGGAGAAAAGTATTTGCAATAATAAATTTAATCCTTCTTTCTTTTTAATTTATTTATCAACTGCTATCTAACAAAAACTATTTTTCGTATTTTAACGGGGACTTTTAAATTAATTGTCCTTATTCTAATGCAACTCTTTTGAATTTCTCTATTATTATTTCTCTATTATTAATATCGGTCCGGGTCTGTATGGCTGTGTATGGATAGATAATAAAGTTTTTCAATGCCGTGTTGTATTTAAACTCGCGCTGCGCCGGGCGTACAACGGTTTCTTAACAAAAATCGAACGCCAAAAAAAAAAAAAATTACGAGCATTATAATCAATTAATCTATTATTTTTAGGGACTGTTGCACCTATTTAGGATCGTGCGAAGGCCATTGCTCATTAATATCAGTCCGGGCGGGTCTGTATGTCTGTGTATGGATAGTATATAATAAAGAATTTCAATGCCGTGTTGTATTTAAGCTCGCGCAGCGCCGGGCGTACAACGGTTTCTTAACAAAAATCGAACGCCAAAAGAAAAACTACTTTTTTGAGAGCAATGTACTTAATTAATCTATGATTTTTAGGGACTGTTGCTCTTATTTAGGCTCGCGCGAAGGCCATGGCTTATTAATATCGGTCCGGGTCTGTATGTCTGTGTGTGGATGGATAATAAAGAATTTCAACGCCGTGTTGCATTTAAGCACGCGCAGCGCCGGGCTTAGCCCGGCGCCCTCAATCTATTATTTTAGCCCGGGCGACGCCGGGCGGCACGCCTAGTCTACTCTATTAAAACCTGTCCGCGTCTGTCTGTCACCTCATCTCCTCGAGAACGGGCGGCGGTGCGACGTCGAGGCGGGTATCGTCGGATTCGGAATTTTCCGGGGAAGCCATATCGCCCGGTCTCATCTGTGTCCGGCGTTAACAAGTGGAGATATTAATTAAAAACGCAAATTTTTGAAAGTTTTATTTTATTTTTGCATTGTGGCATCGTTCCAACAATATATAATGCAGTTGCCGCTTGAATTAAAATCAATGCAGTTGTTGCCAATTTTTTTAATAAATGTCAACAATACTAATAACGTTTCTCTAGCGTTTTGAGTGAGGCTTAACTGTATTTGCTCTCCGTTAAAAATTAATGCAGTTTAATCCTTCTTTCTTTTTAATTTATTTATCGTCTGCTATCTAATAAAAACTATTTTTTGTATTTAAACGGGGATTTTTAACTTAATTGTCCTTATTCTAATGCGAATTTATTGAATTTCTCTATTATTAATATCGGTCCGGTGTACGTTGTTTTGCCATTGTTGTAACAAATTAATAATCTAATAATCAATGTTTCTCTAGCATTTTGAGTTTGGCTTCGCTGTATTTGCAATCTCAGCAATTAATGTACGCGATATTAATATTTCTTTCTTTTTAATTAATTTATTTATCGTACGCGCTTTTTGTATATTTCTTAGAGTGGCAGCGGTCTTTTTTCCAGTTTCGATAAAATTATTGTTTTGAAATTTCGCTAGAACTTTTGCTTTGAAAAGCATTAAAGTTTGAAAGTTCTTATCTTGGATATTAATATATATTTTGATGATATAGTAATTAATATTTTTATTTTACAGATTATTATAACTTTGTTTTACAGATTGGTGAGACTATATCCCGAAATTATTTATGAGTTTTGAAATTTCGTGAAAACTTTTGCTTTGAAAAGCATGAAATTTTAAAAGGGTTAAACGATTTCATTTGTTCAAAATGGGGTGAGGAAAACAGATTTGTCTAGAAAACAGTGTAGTATTGATAACAATTCTGAAAGCAGTTTGAAATTTCAAAAAGAACTTATATCAGGGGTCCCCAACCCTGTGTTCGCGGGCACCATGGCGCCCGTCGATCGGTCTAGGTGCTCCCGCTGCTTGTGCCCAACGATAAAATATTTCAGTTTTCCATTTTTAACTAGAGAACATTTAGAATTGGAGAAGGGCCATATAAATGAATAAAGGAAGAACTATAAATTCTGGAACATAGTTGACAGAAATAAATTTACTATTCTTGAAAAGAGAAGCATGTAAATTAAAGTCGTTTTTTTGGTTCCACATACTTGTGTAAATCATTGTTTTCGACAATGAACATCGTAAAATTAAAATATAGACCACGACTTACAGATGAACACCTTGACGATTGCTTGCGAGCAGAAATTTCATCATATTCTCCCAATTATGAAGCGCTGGCCAGTGAAATGCAATGCCAAAGATCACTTTGACTGTATTTTATACATTTTATAACTAATTTTTGTACATCGTATGGTTTTGCAAGAAATGTATGCATCATGTATTTTACACGAGAATATTAATATTAATTATATTCATATGTTAAATTAATTTTTTGTGCATTATATGTAGTGTGTATTATTAACTATCCCCACACACACCAACTATAAATTTATCTTGAAAAAAAAAATGGTGCCCGCCGTTCGACCGATATTCTGGTATGTGCTCTTAGGTACAAAAAGGTTGGGGAAGCCTGACTTAGATTATGTATATCTGGCTATCAGGACGTTTAGATGAAGATGATTGAAACATCGTCCACGTCGTCGCATAAGCTTTATTACTGACTTCATGGTTGACTCAACTCTAATATTTGTAACTCAGTTCCAGACTAACGTAAGTCACATTATCACTACTCCAAAAACTGAGAAGAATGATTCCGCTGCACAGTAAGAAAAGATGTTATATGAATTTGGCTTGTTAGCATTTTGGAAAATATGTATGCTTTATCCCTTGTTGGTTCATTTTCGTACAATTAAACAATATCAGAAAAAGTCCATTTTTGGACTAACGTTAGCCTGACCCTGAGGTATAGAAATCTTCAAGTTACGAAAACGGTTTTGAACTAGTTCATCACAAAATTATGTGCGTTTTGAAAATTATTCCATATTTAAAATGAAATATTATATTTTTTAAAAATGTTTTCATGTGTAATCTAATTATGGAGTTTGTTTGTAAACCACTTTCGCTATTTCGTAAATCTTTGACATATTTTCTAAGCGGTACTTTTTTTATGCTATCCTTCTCCACTACATAAAAAAATAATAATAAAAAAAATTCTTTAATATGTTGTAAAAACTTATTTTTCATAGCTATTTATAAAGTTTCTGAACATTTTTCTCTGTGCAGTATCTTTTAAGTGCCCCTATCTACCGCGCAAAAGCAGGTTTGACGTAATCGTGAAATCTGTAAGCTTGAATTTAATTCCTAGCTCCTTTGATAGATGGCATTAACTAACAATTTGAATCAAGACCCACTTTGAATACACTATTAAAATTACTGCTACGTTCAGAATTGAATAAATATAAAACAAATTTATAAACTGCATACTATAGTCCCGAGACTATATAGCACACTTTTTCACCAACTGAGCATAGTAATAAAAAACATTTCAAAACAGTGGAACACTTCAAAGGAAAAAAATCAGTAAAGTCCTTTCGTTTTTTTTTTTTTTTTTTTGGTACCTTGTTTTCTCAAATTTTCAAAAATTTTCAACTAAAAATCTGACATGGTTTCTCCAAACTGAAATTCACTTCAAATATTATTTGGGACGGGACCCACTATGCACTATGATCCACATATAATTATTTTATAATTCGTTTTTCAATCATTTAAAAATTAGTTTCCAATGAACTTCTCAGATGTCGCCACTAAACTCCTTTAAATGGAAACGCCAAAAAAATATTCCCTTTATACCTTCACAACTGAACTTGAAAAACTTAAAAATAAAAATATAAAAAAACATTAAGTTATTTCTGTGATTCCTAAACACACACGCACAAAAGAAAAAAAAAACATAAATAATTGAATAAAAATTAAAATAATATAAGACCTAACAATTCCTATTTCAATGAAGTTTCTTTAAATGTCATATTATTCTCTACATTTTTAACAGAAAAAGATTTCAAAAAACAGTTAGTTTTTCCGAACACTTCGAGAACTAACCTTAAAAATCTTTCATCAGAAATGTTATTTATTTGTTATAATTTTTATTTTATTTTAATTATTATCTTACAACACTATAACTATTGTGATAATTAACTCTTAAATAATGATCAAATTAAATGTAAATACAGGGTTATAATCAGAAAATGCTGTGAAAATAGTCTAATGAATTTTAAGATAACTAATTTTGCCTAGTGAACTCCACGTAGAACTCAATTGAAAATCTTAATAAACAAAGAGCGGATATCACGTGACAACGATTATCGTTCATGAGTCCCTCTAGCGGTGATTTGCCTCCATTAAAACTCTAGTTAATATAAAATGCATAATAAATCATATAGTAATTTCCGTTTATAACTACTAATTAACCGACTTCCAAAAGCAGGATGGTTAGCAATTCATACCGTATGTATGTTTTTGTTTATTTGTTTGTTTGTCTTCTCGCTGGAATTATTTGTTGAACTTCTCACTGGATGAATCAATTTTGAAGATTCCTTTTTTAATCGATTGAAGGTGGTCTCCCATACATCCCGTACCTCCGTTCGACCGTTTTCTATAACTAGGGAAAAAAAAGTTATGAGCAGGAGATTTTGTCCCTTTTTTTTCATCCATAACATTGAATAAATGAACCGATTTAAATTCTTTTCTTCAAATCGATAGAAGGTCGTCTAACTTAAGTATAGTACATGGATTTGACTACAATTGTTCTTTTAGAAGAAACGTTATGGGTGGAAAATAAGTACTTTTCTTTTAATTGAAAAGGCTTAGCTTGATATTCCTTTGTTGAGTAAATTATGAATAAATGTAAAATTCATTGTTAAAAAGAGTTTGTTGCCATTAAGCAATAATATTAAAAGCATTTATAGTAATAGTTGGAGTGAAGGTTTCTCTGAAACAAAAGATAAATTATTTCAGTCTGTTTTGGACTTTTATAAATCATCTTCAAAACGGAATTCATCATACAAATGATTATTTTTTAATGCCAGTCACTCAAAGTAAGTATGCCCTTTCATTCGTTTTTTTAATAGAGTATTCACCTGAGACATGTATTTAATTGTTCTTTTAGAAGAACTAAAGATTTAAACTAAAAAGAATAAAATAAAATAATTTTTAGGGGGGAAAATAGAATCGACATTAAATTAAAAATTGCGCTAAAAAGTAAAAAATAAGTTCATTCTTTAAACAACATCGATGTCACTTTTAAACATAGTACTTGAAGTCGGTGTAAGTTTATGATCGATAAAATATTTTGTAATCATGAATCAATTTAAAATATAAATGGCCCAGAGTTTGCAACAGTTTCAATATAAAGTAACATATATAGTAATAGTAATTGGAATGTCGTAATTTTCGTCGACATTTAAAATTATGTTTAAAAGGTGTATCGATGTTGTTTAAAGAATGAATTTATGGGGTTTTTTAGCGTGTTTTTAATTTGAAGTCGGCTCAAATTTTTTTGCTATTTTTTTCCTTTTTCTTTTTTTTTTTTCAAAAATAATTATTGTTTTTAAACTTTTTCAAATTTTAAAATAAATGTAACATAATTCTTCTGTATGCGTTTGCTTCATCAATGATCAAATATTTTATTATAAGCTCTTACTTTCTGGAAATCGATCAGTAAAAATTTTTCTCCAAAATTGGCATTTCAGGTAGCCCATAGTAAACTGGAAATTTTGTTATTTCAAGTGAGTTGCTCGTCGTGACTTGCCTCATTCGTTGGCATGTCTGCATAAGGCAGTTTTTCGTAACATACAAGCACAAATCATTTAAATTAATAGAGGCTCGAAACTTCACGAAATGCATGAAATTCGAATAATATTTTGACTAAAAACGACAACAAAAAAAAATTCAGATCATTAACCACTTAACGCAGTTGCCCGTGTCTGTCACGGGCGAAAGTTATCGGAAAGTTTGCCCATGCCCGTGAGTTATTTTATTTCTAATGCCTGTCTGAGATCCGTTTATACTTTGTTTGTATAATATATTTTTCCGATGAACTTTTACCCCCCCCCCCCCCGCTCCCTAGTCACCCCCACAACCTTAAATTGCAAAAAATAACTTACACTATACTGGTTTTTCAGAAAAAACTTTTGCTTTAAGGGGTTAAACAGAGTAAAAGTAAAAGATGCGATAATTTAACAGATCTTCACGAGCAAAAAAATCATTGTAAGGTCATCGCAAACTGAAAAAACTGTGGTGTGTATGGGGGATGAGCTAGAAGGGGTCATTATTAGAATATCAGCACGAAAGTTGGGGGAGGGGATACCGGTTCAAAAATAAATTGGAAAAAAAATCAACAATAAACACACACGCAACAACACTCACCCACCCGCTCACATATATAAATAATGTATACTTACTGCTATACCCAAGCGCAATGTTTCCCAAACTGTGGTACGCGCATCCCTGGGTGTACAGGAAGAGCTTGGTGGGGATACGTGGAGCACTATGTTGAGGAATCGGATAAAATTCTTTAAATTGTCTCATCATATCATTACAAAGCAAAGGAACTTTATTGTTTCACATTCAAGATAAAGTGAACGCTAGACAAAATTAAACTTGTAGCAAAAGATAGTTGGCAATGGAGTTATTGACTTACAGTTCGACCACGGACTTTTGATAGTTGGACGCTTCTGCGCATGACAGAAGAGAACGAATCCATTTGAGTTGTAGGGAAGCTCGTTTCGCCGCGTTTGTTTAGTACTCGAATCAGAATGTTTGCTTCACTGTTTGTTTAAAGGTAACTAAATTTATAGACTGGCACATAGCATCAGTTCGGAAGAAATCAAGTATTCTAAAACAGTATAAAAATAATATTGCAATGGCGGAATTTTTATTGCTAGCGTAATAGAAAAAGCTAAATAATAAATTTACGTACATAATTAAGAAGGAATGCAAAAATGATTTAAAAAAAATACATACATACAAAATTTGAAATGCACTTAATTTTACTTTAGCCTGATTTCTAAAATTTGGATCACAAATTGGCACATAAAATATTTATATATTTCTTTTAACTTTTAGAACGTATGTTTTTCCTACCATTTCCTACTTTTTCCTTGCAAACGCGAAGAACGAAAATGAAATATGAAAATGTACTACATAAAATGTAATATTTTGCATTATTTTAAGCAACATTTCTCACTATACAGACACTAAAATGGAAATAGAAGATATTTATTCACTAAAATTTTAAACTTGGACTCAAGTTTAACACACTTTATTCCAAGTTTTCTGCATTATCGCAATTAGAAATGTGAAAATATGCAAATTTTAATTTTTCTTTAAATTTCCAAAATTTTACCGCATTTTATATATTTTAACCGGAAAGTGGAACCCAACGGTAAAGTCCAACTTTTTACAATTTTTTAGGAATACATATGTTTACTGCCATAATAGTTATTCAAAACGAACAAATAATGAAAAAGTAATAATAAAAAAATGTGTAGTTGTATTTTAGTTTTATTTAAACTTAGATGTTTTACCATAGTTCGGTTTTTATTTTTTGTTATTAAGTATTGTACGACATGGAAAATAAACGTGCTAGCAAATTTTATAGTTTTTCCACCCGTCACTTATCAACTACAGAAGGGGGTTCGGCATTTCTTTCGGATCTTAGAAGGGGTACGTAAAGGAAAAAAGGTTGGGAAACACTGTACTAAACGAACTAGAACGAGAACAAAAACGGCACATTGCATATACCAGCAGTTCCTCCCTGGAACATGAATGGATTCTTCTTGGCCCTCTGCCAGGTAGATTGCTCTGGTTGATGGTGGAACTGTATTTCCCTCTATTATGAGTGCATAGCACGTTCGTCTCTTTAAAATGATGCTCATACTCAGAAAAGAGATTTTGTGCCGAAAAAACTATTTTCCCGATTTAAACAAAAATATTGAATAGCTAAGATATCCATTTTTGCACTAATACCTCGTCTACGCCGAAAGGTTTAACATGTGCGGGAGGAATAACAATCGAATTCTGGGAAAATAAGCATAGGATGCGTAACTTTAACATTGATCTGGTTTCAAATTAAACATATGTATCCACTTTTAGCAAGGAAAGTCCCGACAATTTATAATTTTCTCAACCTACACAGTTTGTTCCTTCACACTGATTAGAATGAATGCTATACATAACTAGTATTTATTTTCTTTCCATTTTATTATGAACGGACTTTATTTTTCGTTTTTAGTGAATTCCGTTGGTAACGGCAAGACTTTTTTTTACAACAGAATAGAACTTTGTGAGCTTGTTAATTAAAAAAAAATAACTTGCTTAAAAAATATGATAATCAAAGCATTAAGTTTCAATCAATCACTAAGTTTTATGAAAATGACTATACTTGGTATTTTATGATAGATAACTTTTTTTTTTCAATTGAAATTTTAAAGTTGGTAACGGAAGAATATTTTTTTTAGAAAGGTTTCCTTCCCTTGTTTCTTCCGGTTGAAAAAATTCCAAGTTTAGACATTTTCATATAACTTTGTGGAAAGTATAAAAGTCTCATTGTCAAGAGTTTTTAAAACATTTTTTTTTTTTTTCAATTGACAAGGTCACAAAGTCGTATTTTGTTATAAAAAACGTCCTTCCTTTACCCGCGGAATTCACCTTATTATTATTATGTTTATGCATTCAAAAGGCAAACATTTACTTTGATTGTTATTAAAACTATATGTACATGTATGTATGTATGTATGTATATATGATGTTGAAAGTTTGGGAAACACTGCCTACTGCGACATTGAAGAAAATGAATAGTCCCGCCATCACAAAAAAAGTGTGTTTTATTGATTTAATTAATGTAGGCATTCCTGCCACGGCTTGCCCGGGATAAAAGCCTATATAAAAACATAAAATTTATTCCCGCAACTCCCCCACCCCCGAAAAAAAATACCCGGGCAATAGCTTTAAGGAAATCCAGCTAAAAAAAGAACCAAGTCAGGCGAATTTTAAGTTTGGACTAAAAAGAGTGATTTATACAGTGATTTCGCGAGGCTACTAAATTTTGTGCACATTTTCGCGATCCCCAACAACCATAGAACGAAGAAAACTACACACAAAATGAATTAATCGAATTTATGTTGCTAAAATTTATCGACAAATGTTTCGCCAAATTCGACAGTCTCAAAACTTCTCCAGAATCCTATAAAGCAAAACACATAATGGGAAACATCATGAGACGAAGAAGATGATATGAAAACAACTTGTCCACAGCAAAAACTCTACTTTATAATAGTCATAACAGAGACCCATCATCAGAACAACTTTTCGAATGAAATCCGAGCCACATCATACAGCGACATTTGTCGCTTTGCGCCATTTGCAACTTTTAATCACTCTTGCAAATGTTTCTTGATGAAAAACATGCGATTCCTTAGCTCTTTATTTCTAAACTTACCCGAAAAAGCGAACTGGCGGAACTTTTCATTTTCCTCATTTCTTCACTTCCTTTCTCTCTGGGTAGGATCATCTTATCTTTGGAGCGACATTTATAGCGACCTATTATGTCATTTAGAACACGTTCAATAGTTATGATATTCGAATTCTAACCCTCCCAACACACGTCATGGCTAATTGCAGCTCTGGTTGAAGTTGGTACTCCTGACACTCTTGGGAAAAGATATTAGTTCTTTTTTACCATGAATCTGAGAATCTCGTTTGCGGACATAAAAGATCTTTTATGAAGGAACTGTGAAACGTTAGTTTTATTGTTGGATACATATCACTAGTCTGAAAATCTCACGTTTCTTGGCAGATTATCACATCCGAAAATTGAATTAATACTAGGTTTGAATTCGTCTGGTTTATGTACACTTAAAAAGTTACGATTTTGTGCACGAAAAAAATCTGTATGTTTCTTTCAGAGGGGGAAAAAAATATCCATAAAAAAATATTGGTACGAGAACAATGTATTTTTCTTTTTTAGGAAGGTGAAACCCCGTTATAATAAACTCCAAGGACGGGAAAGTCCTTCTTTGCAACAGAATGATCATTATCTTAACAGGGTTTAGAACGGGACTGAACAATTGTTTCATTATGACGGATATTTTGTTGCATCGATATTCCGTATATACCGGGATTTATCTGTATAGACGGGCGGTCTCACTAAATAGACTGTATTCACTGATGCCACATCACAGATATTTAGTCTTTCCATTTCATTTTAAACAAAGTAATTTTATTTTATGCATCAATTTTTTGTGCAGAATACTTTAACGGAGATCGCAAAATTAAACTCTTTTATCGTTAAATGCTGTTTTATAGAAAGCAAACTCTCTTTTGTAAGTCACGTCTTTTATTGTCTCTCTCAGTTATAAGTACGTTGATTTTCAAATATTTCGACCAAAAGTGTTTTTTAAAAAATCGTGTAATTTAACTTTTATTTGCGTGCCATAATTCATTTATGCGATGATAAAGTTTTTGCCTTTCACTTTTTGTTTTCCTTCTTATTGCTTTTTTTTTTAATTTTGTTTTCCAAAAAGATAATTATACAAAACGATGATGCATCTGTTTTAAATCAGGTGCATTTAATAAGATTGGAAAAGATCATTTTAAATAATGTGGGTGGGGAAAAGTCTTGATTTTTTAAGCGTTTCAAAAAATTACAAAGTATGTTAGTTATATAGATGTCATTTTATTTTACTTTATTATTGTCTGTAAGGAACAGCAGTTTTATTTTAACGAATTAATTTGCCAGCCAAAAAGTTTTTGACTCGCAAATTTAATCAGTAAAACAAAGCAGCTATTCTTTGCATGTTTCTTTTCTGCTGTTTCTTTTTCTCTTTAAGCTTGACTTGATCATTAAGTTCAGTTTAGTATATGTGCTCTCTTAACTTTTTTTTTTTTTTTTTGCTACCTTTTTCTTGTTATTCACCGAGTTATTATCCATCATAAAAAAGAAAACAGCAGAAATTTGCTAAAACCAATAAACCAACTACAGTAAATTTTCACTGAGAGTGAGGATAGTTTTCGTTTGAATTCTCCCATTACTTCTTGAGATATAGCAGTTACGAAAAACTAGAAAAAAGTTTGATGGTTCTACATTTTTTACAGCGAATGTTGGCAAAATTTAGTGAGCACCGCTTTTCAACAGAGTCCATGTGTGCCCCAAATTTTGTTCCATACCATGCATAACGTTTTGAATGCAAAAAAATAATATAAATAATAAATAAAATAATAATAATGCAAATTATTTTTTTTAATAAAAAGGAAGGAAGAAGTGGAAGGGGGAGGAGGGAACGACTACGTACAAACAGACATTTTCTAAAAATGGTTGAAATGGATTCAACACTTCTTAAAACCGAGTAAGCCCGTCAAAATTCAAAAATTGAAAATTTTCACGAATCCCATATTTTTTTCTGTATATTTTGGATGTACAAGAAGGTAAAAATCGAGACGACAATAACATGGTTGAGAAAAAATCGTAATGATTAAGAAAAGACGTAATGACTGAGAAAAATAGTGACTAAGTGAAAAATTGTGGGAAAATCCAATGAGCGAAGGGGAAATCTGACTGAAGGGGAAAAAAATCGATTGACTAAAAAAAAAAAAAAAAGTCTTGTGACTTAGTGACAAAAAATCGTTACATATTAACAACAGAAAATATTTTCAGGAAAACATTCTAGCGGAGACAAAATTCTACTGGAGGAATAAGTTGAAATTTTCGATTTTTTAAGTTTTATTAAATCCTGCGAAAGTAAATCTGATAACATCACGACAAGTATATATCATTGATTTTTCATATCTATTTTATGACTCACTTTTGCATCATTGGAACAATTCTAAAACGGTCCATTTTGTAAACTATCGTACGTGCATATTTTAAACTCGAAAAAAAAAGATATTTATATATAGAGAGAGAAATGGCAAAACACCATAGGCAAAATTGATGAGGGATCATTCATAAATGATGTTACGCTTCGAGGGGGGAGGGGGAATCGTGAAATTGTGACTAAGTGTGACAAGGGGAGGGATAACAAGAAGTGTGACATCCCTGCTTATGCAACATAGCGTGACATGTGACAAAGGGGGAAGGGGGTCCGTTGAAGTGGGACATTTTGTGACAAAGGGGTAGAGGGGGTTAAATATGAGAGGAAAAAGGGTGACATCATTTATGAACGATCCCTGAGATTTATTTAATAACTCATGTCGAGTAAAAGCTACACGAAAAATTAATTCTTGCCCTATTCGTAAATCATCAACCCAATTAAAAGTCCCCATCCATCAAACAATCTTGGAACTAAAAACGCTGTTCATTCGACAACATTCCCGATTATGGTCTGCCCAAGTGACAAACACAACCCTTTCCACTCACTTCGTCATCCACTATCGCGACGAGTAACGGGACACTGACGAATTGACCACCGCATGGCACGCGACGTCCACGCGACGCCGACGCGTCCGATTTTAGGGCTGGAGAAAGGCTCCTTATTATACCGCAGACGACGGAAGGAGGAGGGAGGAGGGGGAGGGGGAGAAGAAGAGCACAGCAGCTGCTGATGCGGAGAGAAGACGCGTGGGTGGATGCTGGAAGGAACCGAAGGATGGAATTGAACTTTTCACCGCAGAGAATGAATGTAGTTTTCGACAGAGAGAGATAGAAAGGAAAAAAAGTAATGGGTTAAACCGAGTTAAGCGAAAGTGTGGTTTGAGGAAAGAACTAGCGGGTTTTTTGTAACCTCAGAGCAAAATATAAAAATTAAAAACTTTCACCTGACGGCTTTAATATTTCACGAGTTCTAGCGCAGTGTTTCTTAACCGATAATTCCCAGATATCGCATTGGTTGAAGGGATCATGTCCAATGCATGAAACGAGAAAGGTTACCGAGAGCGGCATTCAACTACCAACTGAAAGCAAACTGGACCGTGGCCAACCTACTTTGTAGGGGTCTATGGCAGACCCTTATGAAACGATGGTTAGACCAAGAAGCTGGAACAGGCTTTTAGCCTAATCCTTGAAGATTGACGATGATGATAATGATGACAGTTCCTAGAAAATCTTTAGGAACCTCTTTGCACTTATTACATAGTTTCACAACCTCTACTAAATGCATAATTCTTTATTTTTGATTGCCAAAAACAATGCATAGAACTGGGAAAAGGAAAACTTGCTTACCGTACAAAATCGTGTGAACTTTTGTCTTGTAAGGAAAGGACAAATCGCATATTGTCTCTTGGTTTACCGTGTCACGAATCTAAAAAAAAAGGGTTTAGACTTAGGTTATCCACAAAAGATATTGTTAGAGATAATTTTTGAAAAAAAAAACTTTCTTTCTCTCTCGCACTCGAACATCTTATCTGTGATTCTTCCTGGAATAAGAAAATTGAAATTTTATATGTGATGGAATAAAATTTGTAGGTGTGGAACAATAACTTATGCAATTGCGATGAAGATATGCTAATCAAAACACACGATTTCTTTCCCCTTGCAGCTCATTGTTAACAATTCAAAGAGGACAACATACCATAAAAAGAAACTCTTAATATTTATTTTTTATTGTTATTTTTGTATTGTTTAAAAACTTTTTTGCATGTTTTTATTTTTGGTGACGTAATGACATATTTCTCAAAAAAAAAAAAAACCTTATTAACTTGTATGTTATATTATTCAATGTTGTGGGAGGCCGTTGCAGTTCGACGTAGCAACGCGACAGTCCGTCACGGTGCGAAAATTCAATGGTGTTAGAACACTATTCTATTCTATTTAGATTCTTCTAGCATGATATTAAAAGTCTGCGTACGAAGCGCCTTGCCTCTGTTGGATTGACCGAATTTAGAGCCAGCTCCCAGATGAGAGACCATCTTCTAGGTTGACACCATCACAGGTATCGGTTCACTTGGAAGACATTCGAGCCACGTCGTATTTTACGTGCACCAGCTCCCATCAACGTACACGTTGCTGGAGCGAATAAGTCGCGAGAGGCGGCCACCCTCCCAAACACTGACCTCGGTCAATGTTGCTTCACTTTGGGTGCTCTTTGGGGATCGAGCTTCTACCAACTGGTTCACTGAAGGACTAGAACACTTTTTCTTTGCAAGAAATCTTTTGTACAACTCGTTAACATAATAAAACAAATAGTAGCCAATGATTGCCAACGAATTATCACAAGGGGATGCGGAGACTTGTCACGTGACACAGAAGAAAACGAAAATTCTTCGTGAAACTTATTTTCGCGCCGTTCCAGAAGGGAATATACAATATAACCTGTGTAAGTTGACCACTTGCGGCACAGCACTTTCGTGGTCAACTTAGACAGGTGGTTGTTAACTCAAAGAGGTTGGGGATGATTTTTTTTTTTTGTCATATCTTACACTATGCATTCATTCCTTAACTAAGTAAAATACCTTCCCAGAAGTGAAAAAAAGAACAAAATGAACATTGTTGGAAACAATTTAGTCAACATAATCAACCAAGGTTCAATGCCTGTATTTTTTTTATTAAAAAAAAAAAATTATCTGTAAGGCAAAAAAAAGAAAAAAAATGCATATCTCATATAACTAGAATCTATAAATAAAAGATTTGATATATATCAAGCCATTTTTATTGTATTTTCATAGTGCATATTGTTAATTCAATGTTATTATTATTAGAAGATTTTAGGCTTCCTTTTTAGCACATTTAATAAATCTCGGGCCCTCACTACTGGTGAGCCCACTACTATCAAAAGTTTGCGCATAGAAGTGATTTCAGTTCTTAATGTCTTAACTGTATTATGATTATTTTGACATTTGAAGCGAGTTTAATTTGTGATCAGAGTTAGTACAACCACAAAAAAAGAAAAAAAGCAGATTTGCAAAAGTTGTTTAAAGTTTAGATGAAAACTTGGCAAATGATGATAACTTGGCCTTTTAAGTATCCCACTACTAATGCATTTTCTTGAATATAACACAACATATTTTTAAGAGAATCGAATAACGTTTCGCATTCACTTTTTCCGATAAATGTCCTTAATTACAAAACATTACATCAAAAGACGGATTTATCTCCCATACTATTAAAGTTTCTACGAAATTAAATCGTCTCATGCGTTTAAAGAGTAAAAAAATGACAACCGTTCCATCATATTCATCATCAAGGATCGGTACAATTCTTTATGTACTTTACAACGATCGAGTTACGTACGTGTCTGTATTAGCTGAAATCTGCCTTAGTGACATTACAAGGAACAGAAGACACGGTTTAAAAAGAAAAAAATCATTGACCAAAAAAAAAAGAAGAAAGAAAGACTTTCTCAAGCGCATTTATGAAACGAACATTTATGTTTTTGCTGAAGATTCCCGTTAATTAGTGTGGAGAACAAAAGTTTTGGCTTCGTCACAACCAAAAGTGTTTTGGATTTTTTTTTCTTCTACCTCTCCCATACCCCGTAATGCTCTAGGTGACTTTTTAATTGCTTTTCAAGACAGATTTATACAAATTCTATACTTACAGAAAAATGCAAGTATCTACACTACTGGCCATTAAAATTGCTACACCAAGAAGGCGACATGCTACAGACATGAAATTTAAACGACAGGAAGCAGATTCTGTGATACGCAAATGAATTTCTAAGTATCTATTCACCCAAATTTCTTGAAAATTTAATCATTTGTTATTTCTAACATAATGTATGTGTCCAATATATATCATTTTGTTATCTGCATTTCTTCTTGGTGTAGTAATTAATTAACAGGAAGAAGATGCTGTGATATGCAAATGAATTTCTCAGTATCTATTCACCCAAATTGCTTGAAAATTTAATCATTTGTTATTTCTAACATAATGTATGTGCCCAATAAATATCATTTTGTTATCTGCATTTCTTCTTGGTGTAGTAATTTTTATGGCCAGTAGTGTATTTTATACAAGACCATGGAGCAGCCGAGGCTTTTTGAGTGGCTCCGCTCCAGCTCTGTGCTTTGAATTGTTTTAATTGATGTGTTTTCCAGCTTTTATTTATTTAACTGATAATTAGGTGAACATTAATCAGTTATATGTATGTGAGAAAATAAAATATTAATGTGGATTATTTATCTACAACCTATTTATCAATAAATATTTAATATTTACTACACACCGTGCTGTGAAAAAAAATTGAGTCAGAGCTATAACACTTCAAACTACATATTTAGGTGATTTACATAACTTACCAGCCATTGACCAATGGAGAGCATTTGATAGGGAACAAGCAGCATTTAAAGGAGCCAAATAGAATTCAATGGTAATTAAAATTAGCCTAATGTTGATGAGCGGAGTTTTAAAGAAAGATGCCGTAAAGACATATCGACATACCCGGCGGCTTTACAAACTTACGCAAGCCTGCTCTTGATGGCAAAATTCGGTAAGAAAACCACAATAACAGAAATACTAATACAAGAAATAATTAGTGTGATCAGAACACAACCGATAAATATTCAATATGCAAAAGCAATACAACAAATTTGAAGAAAAAGAAAACCCTAATAAAAAATCGGACCAGAGGAGCACAACTAATTTTCTTGCTTCGCTCGGCTCCAGTTTGGAGAAAAATTGCGTTGCTCCTCGCTCCTGATTCACGCTCGGCTCCAGTTTGGAGAAAAATTGCGTTACTCCTCGCTCCTTATCCACGCTCCTCTTCAGTTCGGAGAAAAATTGCGTTGATCCTCGCTCCTGATCCACGCTCGGCTCCAGTTTGGAGAAAAATTGCGTTGTGCCGCGCTCCTGATCCACGCTCCACTCCAGTTTCGAGAAAAATTGCGTTGCGCCGCGCTCCTGCTTCATGCTCCGCTCCAATTTGAAGAAAAATTGCGTTGCGCCGCGCTCCTTCTCCATGCTCCGCTCCAATTTGAAGAAAAATTGCGTTGCTCCACGCTCCTGCTCCATGATCCGCTCCCTGATTTTCCATAATTTTGTAATGTATAATAAACTTCTGCAATACACACTAGATACCAAAGAAAAATTCTAGAGGTCTCATAGAAACAAATATAAAATTGAAGGAACAGTAAAGCCTTTATAAAGGAGCTACTTGCTAATACTCCAGGGAAATTATTCCATTTTTGGACCAATTATTAAAAAGATGTTCTTTGGAGTGACCAACATAAATTTCAATGTGATGTTATACATTGACATAAACAGTAAAAAATAATGTATTTTTATCGAGGGAATAGGGAACCATAATGTACAAATCTTTTATTTTACTAGTTGCATACGTTACAAAAAAAGAATATAAATGAAAAAACCCTTTCATAGTTTTGGCACGTCATTTTTTAAAGAAAAATGGTCTCTTTATATCCTCGAAGCATAAATCTACAATGATAACCACGAATCATTGCTTCTTAAATTCCATACTCTTCATGGGGAAACGAACGGCTTAAGTTACAATCAGTACGTAACATGTTGCGGGAATAATTCTTACTACGATTAAATAGCTACTGTTTTGCTCATCATTCTTGCTAATACAGAAAGTTGATGTTAATTTCTAAGTATTGGATGGTTAAATACTTATACACCTAAAAAAAGTCTTGTTGCATTCAATTTTTAAAAAATTTAAATTATTTTTAAAATTATTTTTTTTTTCATAATTTTCTGGATAATTTAAAGTTTAACTAGGAGCAGAGTGAACAATTTCTCCAACTTCTCTAAAGCCCGAGTTTTTCGAAAGTCATTTGAAAAAAAAATTGCTAAAGGCAAATTTAAAAACATGCGTTCCCAAGCCACAATATATCATGAATCTATTGTTTACTGGCGAGTAAGACCAGTTAAATTATGTTTTAAAAAAAAAAATTTATTGCTGTATCCTTTAGGGGAAAAAAAGGCAAGCGGAATATGCACACCATACACCGCACTCCAAAAATTCACTTTCAAATTAACTGGTAAGTAATTATGAAACTCAAAAAAGAAACACTCCAAGATATAGTACCCGAAATCTATTTCATTTTTTCAGCTCTGATGAAGGGGCGTAGTGTTTCCAATTTCCACACATCTGCGCACACGCTTCAGGCCGCACTAATCTTTCTCGTATATGTAAAAGACTCTAAACTTTTGCTTAAAAAAAAGAAAGAAAGAAAGAAGAAAATTTCACTCCTTACTAACATTTCTTCAGTCATCAAGCCGAAGAGCGAGGTGCAATCCTAAAATAAGATATCCACCTGGCGCCCCCTTTAGCCCTGCCCCTGAATCGGGGCCCCATGAACGTCCTGAAGGGCTATTTCCGCTCGTGATCCACCCTCGCTTCCTGCGATATTTTCGTCCCCAGACACCTGGCAGCCCTACTTGTCATTCGTCGTCTGCTCAGGGGAGGAGGCCCCGAAGGAATCTCCGTCAAACACACCTTTAGCAACTTTGGGCAAAAAGGATACTCCAGTAGACATTTTTTAAATGAATGACATTCTAAGAAACACTGTGATGAAATTGCAAGCGAAAACACGAAGAATCTTCCTGGTGTATAGAAGTGCCAAACATGGTTCGACAGGGGCTGGGGGCCCCCTATTTTTAGAGTGCCCCACCAATCGCACAATTCGCCTACTTGATTTCAATTTGTTCTGTGCATAAATACTAATTAATACCAATTCATTACTTTGTTTTTTTAAACTGCTGTACATTGGCATTGAAAAAATGCATTCGCATTGAACTTAAGGCAAGTTTACAATATTCTCTTATGAGATTGCATTCGACTCATGGTGCAACTTGGAGGGTGGTTTTGGTGGTCCAGACCCTCTCCAGAAACTTAGGTTTTAGTCTCTATTGCCAAACTTAGTACGATAACGTTCATAAATGTAAGGATCAAACCCCTTTACAGAAGAAAAGTTGTTCTAGTAGTTACGCCACTGGAAGAGACATCAAAATGGCCAGGATCTTGGGTTTCTCTTCCTCTCTGTGTCTCTCTCGTTTTTTCAAAGATTATTGCGAGAAGTTCTAGAACAAAATTGGAACCAAACCATCCTGAAATACCTGTATATTTTGTATGCCAATGTAGTCATAATATCGCTGGCCGTCAGGGTGATGTAGTGGTAAGGAGCCGGCCTCGTACGCCCAAAATCGCAGGATCAAACCTGGCCCAAGTCGGTGGATTTTCAAGATGCAGGAAATCGACAGCGCTGATGTCGATGATTATGCGGCATGTTAAAGATCCCTTGAGTATCAGCTTGGCTTGGATACTCTCATCTAGATTCAAATTCCTAGTGCAGTTTGCATCAATTAGAGCTCAGGTGCCGCCATCTAGGGGGAAACTGCGTCAAAAATTCTCAAAGTGGTAATGACATCCGCCGATAGCGGGGCAACTTGAAAGAATGGAAGCCGATTTTCCGGGGAATGCACTAGGTCTGCAATGGTTGGTGACAATACGCAGCCCAATTGCAAAGAAGAAAGAAAAAACATAGTATCGCTGTATGTAGAACTTGGAACTACAGCTAGAGAAGTTCTAAAAAAAAATCCTTAGTATTATTTCGAAAAAAAAAATGTTAACCTTTCTTTAATTTTACTTAAAATTTTAATAGCTATCTAAAATCGTTACAATAAGCCTAAAAGAAAGAAATCCTAGAATTTCTTGTTTAAAAACTTTTACACAAGGAAATTCTCTTAAGACCAAAACTTAAATAGTTTAAGCGAAACTCATGCACGGTAACCAGTTTTATGGAAAATAGAACAAATCCATTGTTGAAAGGTATTATCTTTATAATAAAAGAACGTTTTTGGTTAGTTTATAAAATAATTGTTTTGTAGGTTTTAATTATTTTTTGCGTTATTGCTACAGTGTTTGTAATATTTTTCATTCTATTCATCTTTCTCGTTATGAAATCGTTTACTATTTGATACTGTATGTTTTGTTGAGAGAAAATGTACTGGTACGTCTTTTCACTGAAAACAAGCTCAGCTTATTTGAAGAAGAAATATGTTTGTTTTTTTTAATTAAATATTGAGTGAAAAATCGTATATAATTTCGAAGGAACGAACATACTTCTTTGTTTTTGGTTTGCTTCACCTATAACTGTAATTCTCAAGCAGGAGCGCAGCGAGGGCGGGGGGGGGGGGGAGTCAACACTTTCACAGACCCCTTGGTTTTAAGCCATATTGTTGTCAAGTCTATTATGGCATCTAGGGTCATTTTCTTGACCCCTTCCCCCTCCTTCCTTGACTTTCTTCCCCTTTTCTTGACTTTCTCCCTCCACCCAATCCTCGCCACATCAAACAAATCGAAATCTTAAGGACACTTTCGGAAGGGGACTTTCCAAAACTCCGACAACTCAAATCTTAAAAGGACATGCTGATGTTATTGATGTTGAAACTTTCTACACTGAATTTCAATAAAAATATTGTATAAATTCAAATTTGAAATATTGCATGAATTTCAATAAAAAATATATTATAAATTTTATTTCATGTTTCCTCATAACTGATGCAGAAAACTCTTCCACAATTTCATTTTCTGTAATCTCTTTTTTTCTATGAAATAAATTCCACAATTTTACTTTCTCCCTCCACCCAATCCTCGGCACATGAAGCAAATCGAAATCTTAAGGGCACTTTAAGAAGGGGACTTTCCAGGGCAACTAAAATCTTCCAAGGACATGCTGAAGTTATTGATGTTGAAACTTTCTACACTGAATTTCAATTTAAAAAAAAATGGTTTTATTTCATGGATCCTTATAATTGATGCAGAAAACTCTTCGGCAATTTCGATTTCTCTAATCTCTTTTTTCTAAGAAATAAATTCGACAGTTTTACTTTTTCACTCCACGCCATCTTCGACACATCAAGCAAATCGAAATCTTAAGGACACTTTAAGAAGGGGACTTTGCAATACAACTAAAATCTTTCAAGGACATGTTGAAGATATTGATGTTGAAACTTTCTACACTGAATTTCAATAAAAAAATATTGTTTTATTTCATGTATCCTCATAATTGATGCATAAAACTCTTGGGTGATTTCGTTTTCTCTAATCTCTATTTTTGTAGAAATAAATTACACAATTTTACTTTCTCACTCCACGCAATCCTCGGCGCATGAAGCAAATCAAAATCTTAAGGACACTTTAAGAAGGGGCCTTTCCAACTAAAATCATCCAAGGAGCTACTGACATTATTGATGATGAAACTTTCTACACTGAATTCCAATAAAACAAAATTATTGGTTTTATTTCATGTATCCTCAGAATTGATACAGAAAACTCTTTGACAATTTCGTTTTCTCTAATCTCTTTTTTTCTAAGAAATAAATTCGACAATTTTACTTTCTCACTCCACGCAATCTTCGACACATGAAGCAAATCGAAATCTTCAGGACACTTTAAGAAGGGGACATTCCAAGGCAACTAAAATCTTCCAAGGACATGCTGAAGTTATTGATGTTAAAACTTTCTACACTGAATTTCAATTGAAAAAAAAAATGTTTTTTTTATTTCATGCATCCTCATAATTGATGCAGAAAACTCTTCGGCAATTTCGTTTTCTCTAATCTCTTTTTTCTAAGAAATAAATTACACATTTGAAGTACTTAGAAGCAAAGTGGTGTAAGTGGCAAATTTGAAAATTTGGAGATAACCAGTGCAAATGACAGTGAAAGCACTGTTCTATATTGTGGCAAGAGATGTTAGTGATATCTCTAATAGGTGCTCCGCAACACCCTTATTTAGAAAAAAATTAACATTAAAGGTCCCATATGATCCAAACTTTGAACGCGTTTTTCTCGGAATCGTTTTTCGGTCACTTACATCCCTTTGCTTCTCACTGCCTTAATTTTACTTTCTCGCTCCACCCAATCTTCGGCACATCAAGCAAATCGAAATCTTAAGGGCCCTTTGAGAAGGGGACTTTCAAAAACTCCGACAGCTAAAATCCTCCAAGGACCATGCTGACAAATCCGTGGCACGCTCTCTCGGACGGACTTATCGAGGAAGTTTGTCAAGATAACGGCACTGTCCCCATCCTTTGGCCGTTTTCACTGTCTGGGATTTTGTTGTGGCGAAATGTCGTCACCGTTTGTTTGGCAGCATCGGATTTCACTCGCGTCTTATCTGTGCAAAGAACATTGTTAACACAAACTGGTATCTGGATGTTTTTTCCAGTGACAACGATGCAGAAAAATGTGGTACACCGCGGTGGTCGTTGCGTGTGGGGTCCATTTTTATATGATCTGACGCTCTGTTTCAGAGATGACTCAATTGCAAATGTGGGTGGTAACTTAGTAAAAAAAAGACGCCATTTTTCATTTAAATGTGTGTTGAAATACTTATCTTCCATATAAATCCTGAGTGCAGCTATTTTATCTGAAGGAATTCATTTATTTGAGTTGAATTGTTCCAGACTAAACATTTCTATAACTTCGAACTCTGGCGAAGCTACTCTTTTGACATTCAGAAAGAATTCAAACAACTTTTCTCTCATGAAAAATTTCAGACTTTTCTTTTTCCTTTGAGTTACTGTCTCAAAATTACCTCATTGATTCCACCATATATTTCTATAGAACCAATGTGTGAGCCAGTGGCGCAACTACAGTTTCTGTCGCAAAGGGCGACTCCTCAGTTTGCCGCCGTTTTGCTTCGTATTTTTAAACTTGAACGAAAGACATACGGTTTGATAGGATGCTGATACTGGCTTTATTAGGGTGAATAGAAAATTTAAAAAATATTTAAGTAAAATTTAAAATGCAATTAAAAAGAAATACTGATTTATATATTTTTATTTTCCTTGCTTTTTTTACCTGAAAAATCATTTATTATAATGTTCTCAAAATCAAAATCATAATTTAATACATGTTCAACTAACGGTATGGAAGGCGCTTTGTGACTTCTACATATCTCTATATGTTTTTGGCAATCTGTATAAAACTCTATCTATCTACCTCTATATAAGTATGTATTTATATATACAATAGTATACATTTTCTTCTTTGGTCATACAAAACGAGTCTTCTGATAGCCTAGAGTCTAGACAAGACTTTATAAACATTTCCTACGAACTTCATAAACAAATATGCACCGACTGAAAGACCGTGCTCCCAACTGGGCCAGATAGGCCCCTGTTGCGTGCGCAACCACAAAGGGGACGCAAAGAATGACTGTAAAAAAAAAAAGCTTTGTTATGGGAAGACTTCTTTAGTCATTCGTTCAAATTAAATGCAACAGTAGCAAAAAGATGGGCCCCAAATCGTACTTTAAATGATGCAAAAAAAGGGGTAAATTGTTGCTTTTAAACAAAAGTGGTATTTCTGCAAGGGTTGTAGCGAAGGAATTGTGCAAATCTTATGGTACCATAACTTTTTAAATTGAAAGTTAATTATAGTTAGAAGAAGTCACCCGAACGACAACAAAATTTTACTCTCAGAGACGACGAACATCAGCATCCATTGCCCGCCGAAGATGACGAACATTCAAAAACTTCAAAGTATTTCAGTGAGAAGAGTATCTATCACACGTTCTAGAAATCAGACATGGTATGAAAAATTTTCGTTTACACAAGGAAAAAAAAATAATAATAATTTTGGCGGGAACGTTCGCACAGAAAGCTGTCGGTTTAATAGGAGACTTTCATCAACGTCAACACTATAAATCAATCATTAATTTTCTCCAAACTTGTACAAACTCTGAAATGATTAAGGACACTTGTTTTGATTACTTTTGACTTGCCACCCAGAGGTTAAGCTTACATCCTAACCCACCAAGTCCACTTTTTTCTTGGATCATTAGGCGCAACGACAACCCCTTGTGTTATTTTGACCCTTAAAAAGGGCCATAATTTTCAACTTGATATCTAGAGAAATAATTAGATTTTGACCTTGGCGCGTGGCCTGACGTCACGGGGAGAAGGAGCCAATGTCCTGCATCTCTAGAGATATGGTGTATAAAAGGGTTGCTTCGTTTTGATAAACATTAAAACTTTTTACGCAGGAAGTTGTTATTGACTGCAAATATGGCGAACATCTGGTGGTTTTGCGGTTTATCTTTATTTCCACAATTTCTCTGTTGAAAGAAAAAAGCAAATAGAATAACGACGAGATTTTTTCAAGAACTCGTATTAAAGATAAAACTTTAGCTTACCAAAGTATTAACATTTATGTTTTGCATTCAATGGCTCAGTATAGAGCTGAGACTATCAGAAGGACCTTGGATATTCCAAAGCATGATTTCCTAAAAAGGACAAAACAAATTGACAAATTAAATGAGAATCAACGAAGAAACAATGAAAGCAAAATAAGTTCCTTTTGTATATTGAAAATCAAATTACATTCTGCAATGCAATTAAAACTACATCAATACGTATGACGAAATCACGTTTTAAAACTGAACTGATTCGAAAAAACTATGATACAGACTTTATGGTAAAAGTGAGAAGATATCTCTCCCAAACTATTTTCGATGTCGGAAAAAAATTTCTTCTTAGATATTAAGTACTTTCCTCAGGTTTTGTAAAATTGTGACACAATTTTTAACGTGTTCAAAGCTTCTTTAGTAGTAGTAAGTACCCTACCTGCTAAGATTTTCGTCTGTATCGCGGATTTCCTGACAATATTTTATTTCGTGATTAACGTCAAAGCTGGGAAATCGCAGGAAAGAAACATTAAAACCGCGCTCGTTATTTAAATATGACGTTAAAAGCTAGATGTTTTAACGTCATTTTCAATAGAGTAATTTTTATTACGTCAATAAAACTGGGACTAGCGTTTTATTGACGTTATAATCGATAAGTCGTTGTAAACGAGTTCGACTTTACTATCTCAAACAACAAACAATATAGTTTGATTTCAAGATAAACTTGAAATCTAAGGTATTTTCTTAAAAACGACCCTTCCCTTCCTGAATGGCTACACAACAGAAATCCATTACTATATACACACATAAAAACACATATATATTTCAACAAAGGGACTGTAAATAAATTGTCACTTTTTTTCAATATATTTGACCCCCTTCTTTCCTCTGTCAGAATACGTCACTTCCACATACCCCCTATCCCCTTTGTCACCATGTCACGTTTTATTTTTCATACGCATATGCACTTGCAGTGTTGTAGTCCATAAACAAAGCTCTTACGTTATAGATCGCATTTCTTTTCTTTTTGAACTTTTAATGACATTTGTGAACATAACAATAATACTGATTGCGAGGGGACTTAATTTGTTTGCAATGAGATTAGGGCTTACAACAAAGAGATAATTAGCATATAATAAGAAGAAAATATTAATTGTTCGAACTCTGAAAAAATGAGCCACGCTATTTTATCTTAAGTGTAAAGGCCTAAGAAGATTTTATTTTAAACTTTTAACTAGAAGTTAATTTAAACCATAATCAGCATCGATGTTTTTGATACAAAATGCAATCATTGAAACTGAAATCAAATTAAAATAATAAATATAATAATAATTTGCTGATTTTAAATGTTTTTATAGAAACTAAAATGTGTGATGTTACACTTCTTGTTACCCCTCCTCTCCCCTTGTCACAAACTGTCACAATTTCTCGAACCCCTTTCCCCCATCGAAGCGTGACGTCATTTATGAATGACTTCAAACAATGCATAACACATTTTTTTTTGACGCAAATTTCATATAATTTATACTTTAATTCATAACACTGTACAATCAGAATGTTGTAACATTAATAACCTTATTTTCATTGCCAGATTGACGAGTGAGGATGCTGAGGAAATCAGAGGACATAAATTTGAAAGTCGCTAGCAGAACCGATTTCACAGTTTTCCAAGTAAAGGGGGCTAATAGTATATACATATTACATATCAAGGAGGGCTAGGTTCAGACAGTAAGAGGTAGTTAGGCTGGGCAGGCGGGGTTGTTCGCAAAAAGCCCAGCAAACCTACCTCGGTGCGAAAACGGGCCAACCGCAGACGATCGACGGCCACCAGAGTCTGGTTTAGATAAGTACATATTACCTGAAAGAACAATGAAACACAATCTCACCTGTATAATGTATTTAGATATGTACGCATACATTATATTCTCTAGGTCTAGAAGCAATTTCTCTTTCCTGACCCTCCCTAAACGACGGACCTGGTCATAGGCGTAACTAGGGTTGGTGAAAGGGGGGGGGGGGTCACCCTAAAAATGTACAGACTAAACACGAATAAGAAGTGTAAAATAGTTGAAAATTTACTAGTCATAAATACTTGTCTCTAAAGATATACTCCGTATTTATTTCAGGCATTTCCCAGGGGCGGAGAGCTACCCCCTCGGAGCAAGTCAACTCCTCCCCCCTCCCTCCGGCAAAAAATTCAGACCACAAGTTTTAAAAAAAGAAAGAAAAGAGAAATTACGCTTTTAAGACACTTTACTTTCAGAAACACTTTCAGGGAAAGGACATTGAACACTATCACGAGCGACACCAAAAGTAACTTAAAAGACATAAGAATTTATTTTGAAAAAAATTGCGGGGGGAGAGTAACCAAACTCCGTTCTGTTTCCTCTAACATCACCAAAGTATCCCGAAATTTCATTGCTAGGAAGATTTCAAAACGTTTCCTGGGGAGAGCCCTCGAACCCTTGCCTCCAGAGTTAGCCTAAGCATTATAGATGTAAGACTAGTTACAACAATTTAAGTTGCAGAAGCCCCAAATACCCACTCCTCTAACTTCACCAAAGATCTAAACATACATCTACTATATATACATCAAAAAGCTATCATATGTGTAAAAAAATTCATATTAACATCATTTCTAGTCATATATATATCTGTATATATCTATATATAAAGGGTATGATTTTGAAGCATACACTGCCCTTCCTAATTCTTAACATGCTCCCCCTGCTTCGGAGCCAAGGCAGTATCCAGAATATTTTTTCGGGGGGGGGGGGGGGCAGGCTTCGATACACTTGTTAAGCAAAGTTTCAGGGAGGAATATCTGATACATTGCAAAAGATTTCTGAGGGAGGGGGCGACCCGTGGGTCCCTCTTCCCCGGTGGATACGGCCTTGATTCACAAAAACATTAAACATTCATTACTAGATCTATTAGTTTATTTTTTAAATCAAACGCAATAGAAAATTCAATATTTAGCGCTAAGCAATCTACTATGTCCAAGCATTCATAATATTAAATCTGGGAAATAGTGGAATTTTAGAGAAAAAATACAAATTCCCCTACAAAAATGCTCATCCCCACAATAAATTTCTAAAAGTTTTGTTAAATTTGTAGCAAAACATACCTCAGAAGTGGAAGCGTCTGAATCAAATTTTCTTTTCTTTTTGGATGACGAACGTGTCCATCGCTAGAGTGCAAACATTATTATGTATCGAAAATAATTAAAAATTTAGTTAAAATATAAATAATACTTGATTGTAAGTTTAAATGCAGCATTAAACCGTAGCAGTGAGATTGGAAACGTTGAACGGATGATTTCCAGAGTCGTAATGCAATCAGTGATGGACCATAATAAGAAAAAAAACCATTTAACCATTTAAAATGTAAGAGATGAGAGAACATCTGTAAATGAGAATGCAATGCAAATACAGTTCATCAGTTTACCAATCGGCTCATCAACAAAAAAGATTTTACCAAAATGGGTGTTTGGACAGGAAGTTTATAAATAAACACAAACTGCTCTTTAAGTTTCTTGATGAGCATCCCTTCCTGGCTTGAGGGTTTAACTCATTAGGACAATTGTTGGCTAGGGGTCCTTCATTTTCAGACACCAGCTACAACAGCGGTTTATCAGAAAACAAAACTCCATCACAGTAGAGAATATTTTCCAAGAAACGTATTACTTGTGCCATTGTATTCCCAAATTGCTGCCTTTGGGTAAAAACGACATCAAGAAGGGAAGAAAACCCTCTGAAGTGATTGAAAGGATCTCTGTTTGTCTGTGTGTGGTACAGTGATTGAAGCCACCTTTCGCTGTACGCCCCCTCCCCCACCCACCCAAGAAGGGGGTTGATTATAACCAGATGAAAAGTCCTCTTTATTATGAGCTGCCAACTATGGTCATGATCACAACCCTTCAGAGAAAGAGGATATAAAATCATATACATAAGTGTTAAAAAAACGTGCTTTGCAAGGCAGTAGCCAAAATTTTTTTTGTGTGCCTAAATGTGCCTAGATAAGTAAATACCCAAGGGGGGGGGGGGGGGTTGAACCCCCAAACCCCCCCCCCCCTCCTGGTTACGCTGGACCTGGTCACCATCTTTAATTCTGTGGCGTTTGATTGGCCAACCATCCATTAGCATTTCATGTTATGAATTTGAAACCTTTGGATGCAAATTTTATCCACTTACGTTTTGAATAGAAAAGACGAAATAAGAAGGTTTGTGAATGCAGAAGTTTTTTAGTATCATCCTTATGGAAATATATAATGCATTATAAATTTACAACATGACCATGAACATGATTCCATATGTAGAACTTCAATCCACACAAAACGATGGAAATAATTTTCATTCTTGGGAAAGCAAACTGGTTTATATCCGTTTCAGGCAACACTGCGAGTTATTTCAATACTAGTTACATTCAGAGGCATCGTAAAATAAACAACTTTACAGAGACTTCAAAGCGATACTTTTAAAATAAATACTTTAAAAGCTTCAAAAGGGATATTGTAAGATAAACAACTTCACAGAACTCAAAGGAAATTTTTTCTATCTTTTACGAAATTCTACGATCTATGAACGATGGCGTCTGATGTCTTCTCACTAATTAGAAGACACTATTGTCTCAACTACCGAAAGATCCTAACTTAAGACAAAACATTTTCTGTTGCTCTTAGAGGAAAGAAATCCCAAATCGAGTAAAAAAATGAAACGAAAAAGTACGTTTGTATTATCAACCATATTGAGTTCCAGTACTGACGCAATTAGGTAAGTGTTACATTTAAAAGTTTTTTGTTTTTTTTTCGTAAGGGATTTTTTGTAGTAGAAACAATTTTACTTTGCGTTGTCTGTCATCTAAGGGAACATTGTAAGCTACAATACTTTACAGGATTACAAAGTGTAGCGGTGCGAGTCAAATAGTCATTTTGGCCCTAACCAAGGGGAGCGTCCTTTGTCATAGCGGTAAAGAACAAAGCTACCATCAGGAAGATCTCATTTCGATTCCAGCCTCGCACCTCTACAATGGCGATATTGAAAATTAAACAACTTTACAGTGGGGTTAGCAGAAAGACTGCTTGGAATTTAACCGCTCATGCTCCCACAACAAGATTTGCGGACAGCTTTTAATTATACACCTGCGTAGCAGTGAGCCTAAAAAAAAAAAAAAAAACCCTTTGCGGACACCACTCTATTTCGGACAAATATTTTTGTCCGAAGTTTGGTGTTCGCTATAGAGGGGTTTTACTGCATTTAGTTTGATTGACTGACGAGAATGGATTTATTTTTTCTAAAAGGAATACTTTAAATAATGTGCTTCACCAACTAACAAACGATTTTTTTTTCAGATGTTTTCTACCGGTTAGTATCTGCTTCATTTCTCTGGCCTTTTTGTTGTCAACAAGCTACAAACTTGTTTTCACTTTGCATATTTTAAGCAATGAATCAATGGGACAACAGACTTACTTATTTAGTCGTTGAATGTTGCCAAGAGGTTTAATCCCTTGCCAAGTGACATGTTTTTTATTTTGACCTCAAACCGAACGCAATACTAGGTGCTGTCCAACTTAGTTTCAGGTATTGGAATTACGAAGAAGAAAGTGAGAGTCATGGCGAATGCTTCGCTAGCTCAATGTTTAACAAAGGAATCGCTTCAGACAGTTTGTGGAACACGTTCCAAAATAAACGTCTCGCCACTTTCATTGCACCTGTTCCACAGAACGTTGACCCACTTGGGTGCAAGAAGCTCCTACATCGTACTTGTCACACTTTCTAGCTGGAATTCAAAGAAATAGTTGCATCGGTTTGAGTTGCACAACACACTTCAGTCATTCTATTTTAATGCATATAAAAGTTTCGTTTTTGCATCGAGAATTGTCTTGTGGTTTTCGGTGTCTTCCATTTTCCATGAAGCTAAATTTAGATGTTAAACAAAAGCTGCAGTTCCAACTAGCATCTTGCATAAAGAACATCTATATGTTATCAAGGTACAGTAGAGCCTCGATTATCCTAGGTAATGTGGACCAAGGGTACCTCGGATAATATAAAACTCGGATAAGACGGACTCTGTCCAAAGCTAGACAGAAACGTGGGTAAGCCGGTAAAATGAATGAAAGTGTCGTCAAGGAGGTAAAAAAAGCATTTACTGTACATATTATGAAATTAAAAAACGACGTAACATACATACAAATGTGTAATTGTACATACATACAGACGTAGAGTACATGTTCCAGTTTAAAAAGTTATTTCTTGAAGAAGTTCATAAGAGTTTTCTGTTTGGCGGAGGCGCTATTGGGTCGCCAAAAAAAAAAAAAAAAATGACCCGCTCTAAAGACCCTTTTTTTAAGGACTTAAGTACCTCGGTTAAAGCGGAACTCGATTAATCGGGGCTCGGATAACCGCTGCTCTACTATACTATATGACTTATATTGGAAATTCGAAGAAGCACTGCACCTTGAGTCTCGATCAATCAACTTTAGAACACTAAAAGCGTATGGGCTTTACGACGAGTTTTTCAAGTTCATCAAAACACTCCAGCGTGACTTTTTTGAAACGAAGTTTAGTAAAGTTCTTGGGCTGTGTCTATGTTCTTCACGCTGGACATTTAGAGTTCATTTAAAACATCCAGCTTAAATCTTACAAAATGGACTGAAGTAAATTACCAGGTTATGTCCTTTACACCACGGTACTTAAAATCTATCTAAGTACTCTAGTTTGGATTTCACGTATTGAACTTTTTTAAATTTCTTGAGTGAGTTCTTTACGCAAGATCAGAGTTGATCCAAGCATTCCAGTTTGAATATTGCATTTTGCAGTAGTCAAACTATATATTCCAGACATTAATATTTATTCAAAACGTACATGTTCATCGAACATCAGTAGGTGATACGATGAATCTTTTGTCAAGTGATTTTTTAGCCTACTTTCCCGTAAAAGTTTTTAAAAAAAGTATGAAAGAAGGCTTAATGTAACGTAAAAATACCGTTAAAAATTAAGAAAAGTCAAAAAAAGTGAAGTAATTAAATAAATATTGAAAAATAAAAAAATTGGAAGTAGGGTTTTGACATGCGGAAAATATATGTCTGTCGGTCTATCTGCCCCACTCCCCGTCCTAATAACTTTTGAAGGAATTGTCCAATTCGAAAGATTTTTTTTATCATTCAAAAGATCTCGGCGAGGACATCAAATTTCTATATTTTTATTTTTTACTTGAACAATTTTTTGTTTAATTTTGAACGGTTGGAAAAACCAATTAGCGCTATTGGGGAACTGCAAAACAAATTATATAAACCCTCTACATAAGACCCAAGTTTCCTTGAATAAGCTTATTCTAAGGAGCTTTCGACGTGAGATATTTTTTGGTTTGAACACTTTTTGTTCTACTTGGAACAGTTCAAAAACATTTAACATCAGCACCTACGGGGAAACTCCAATCCTATAAAAATCCTGACCTAACAGGCGGATTTGCTTGGGACAATATTTATCAGAAAGATCTTATGAAGGGTAGAGCATGTGCAGATACGAAGTTCATCCAGAACGAAATAAGCCCATTTTCTTATAAAATTGTTTCATCTGGATTTTTAAGGATAGTTTTGAATTAATGAATGAGTGAATGATGTATGAATAACTGGATGAAACAGTGAAGGGATATGTATTAACCGTTAAAAAATGTGTATTTGAGGAAATTAAGAACTAAAGCTAAATGAGAAAAAGAGATAGCTATATTATAAATTTGATGTTGGTGTATATTTGAAAGTAAGCTCGTATAGTTATAGACGGAACTTCTTGTATCATATCCTAGTTGGTCTTAATGAATAACTAAAGCTTCCTACGGCAAGCCTGCCTTAGTTCTGAATGTGTGGGCAATTTCTTTAAAATCGGTAAACATTTCCTTGACTTCATGGAAGAATGGTAAAATTTTAATTTAAGCAGGAACTGAATGAAAGAAACTGAGGTTGTGATGCACAAGCAGCAAAACAAATTGCATGCAGCTGTTTTGGGGTTACCAGAAACCCCTTTAGTAAAGCAAAAGGAATATTTATACCCTACAGTTCACAACATTTTTGCATTGATAAAAGGGCTCCTTATAGCCCAAAAAGAGTGTATATTTAGAAATATCTGTGTGTTGCAATGTTGTTTAGGCACATTTATTGACGGAGTATATTGGAGAAGATTTATAAATTACAGGAGTTGTTAAATAGTTGTTCTCTAGAACGGCTTCCAATTTCGCTAATAAATATAGACTTGAACATTGGAGCAACTAACATTTCAAGTTGATCGAGAAATTAATGAAACTTCTGCTAAATGTTTCGATTCCAGGACATCTTTTAGTGACAACACTGAAAGTTACTACCGAAATTTGTTTCAAATCTTGAAAAAGTCATAATCTAAAATTAGCCACCCATCCGCTGTTTTTCTACAAGGTCTCTACATTCTTCCGAAGGTTTTCGCTCTAAAGACGCGACGTACCGGAGCTAATAAAATTTGAAAAACCATTGACCTCCTCTAGGAGCCCCACTCGACAAAAGATTAACAAACGTGACCAAAAAAAAAAAAAGAAAGAGCATTCAAAAAAAAAAAAAAAGAGGGGAGGGAGCATCCAAGATCCAAGGCCATTGGACCTATTTCGTTCCACTGTTGAAACCGCAAAAGATTGGCCTTGGAAGATGACGATTCTGCTGTCCTCAGCAAGGGAAAAATTGTCGAGAACCTATCCACGGAGAATATTTTTAGCGGCAAAACTCCTGCTTTGCTTGTCGCAGAGGAGGTAAATTGGCACCGTTCCGTCTCGTGGTGTGTGTGCCCGCGTCAACATCTACTGTCCGAGGGGCCGTGCAAGAAGTATTGCGACAGATTCGCGATTATCCGTGTTAATTAATATCCAAATTTACACGGAAAATCGGAAAATACGAATAATCGAATGATAACACTGAAAACCATTTTTAAAAAGTTTTGTAGCCGAGTAGCTGTATTATATGGACAAAGACCCTTGGGCAGAGCTGAAATCTTCCGCCCCTTATACTCGAAAAATACAAGCAAACCTACCTTGACTTTACACATCTAACTAAAGCATTAAAAAGGAGTGTTCCTAAAGTTAAAAAAGTAAGCTTATGCAGAAATATGACTTTTTTATTTATAGTGATTGTTTATTGTGGTGATAAGGGCAGATACTGGTCCAGGACGGGTTGTTAAATGACCTTTAAAATATCTTTTTCATGAAATAGATGAAAATAAATAATTAGTTAATAAAAACCAAAAACTGTCACTACGCAAAATAAAAATTAAGATATTTTGGTCTCAAGGGCAGTAAAAGAAAAAAATAATAACTACCTTAGGCAGCTGTCTGCTCTACTACCTACAAGAAACTCGGCATTGCCGTGAACGTAAATATACTTTATTGCTGTGGGTTTCTGGGAAGGAGAAAAGGGGTGCGTGCCCCTTCTTGCCTCTCGTCTTCAAACGACTACATGATCCATAATTTATCCCGTGAGCTGTCACCTATCAAGACATCCCAAAAGTCGTCACGTCGAGTCATATAGACCCGAGTTAAAAATTTAGTAAATTGGATATTAAAAAATGTAAAATATTGCGTTTCTATTTCAATATAATGCAAGAATATGTAACATATAAAAAACATAGAAAAGAAACAAAAATTGTACCGGGGTCAATATGACCCAACGTGACAGCTAAAGGGTTAAAGAAGTGATGTGTCTACTGTCAAACATTGAGTGGAGAATTTTGCGGTGGCAGTATGAAATGATTGATAACAAGATTTCAGGCGAATACAAAAAAATCAGTTATTTATTGATTTACTTAGCTAGATTACGAATTTTACTATTTACACTGCACGTTACACGCATAAAAATGGACAAGGGACCGTTCATAAATGATGTCACACTTTTTTCCAATATATTTAACTCCCCTCCCTCCCTTTGTCACTAAGTGTCACAACTTCAACATACCCCTACCCCCCTTTTGTCACATGTCACTCTATATTACATTAGCATAAAGTAAGTTTAATTTGCTGTTTTAATTTTTTTTTTCTAAAAATCAAAATATACGATGTCACACTTCTTGTCATTCCCTCCCCTTCCCTTGCCACAAACTGTCACACTTTCTTGAACCCCTCTTCCCCCGTCGAAGCGTGACATCATTTATGAATGACCCCTAACTTCTGACACAAACTTTCCTCCAACACAACGAGGACTTCTCAAAAACTGCCGCAATTTCTGGGAACACAGTCCCTCAAAACAAAGCCACGTACAAACTCGGTACCGAAAAAAGAAAAACGCAAGCAGTTAACGTCTTGCTATGACGGGAGTCTCATAGAGTCATGGCATTTCCTTTATCATTTTTTGTCCGAGGTCACCCTCAGATAGTTTCGGGGGACATGAAACAATTTTTCAAAAATTATTTCATTGGCCACCATCAGGACGCTACAGTTGCCTACTACTACAGTCAACAACTAATACAATCGACTACTACTATAGTCGAACATCTGCTAGAATAGTCAAATACCTACTACTATAGCCCAGAAATTCTATTTGTCCATTCCATGGCGCCATAAAGTCTGTATACGCCCTACGTACGTACGAAATCGCAAGTAGATCAAAAAGACGCCATAAAATCGAGTTTCTAAAGGTAGAACAACGACAAAGATGTGCCGTGTGTCCACTTTCATTCATAATTAAAGACAGACTGCCACGAAAGATCATAAAAGAATATACATTTAAAAAACATATGCTTTAAAATGAAATGAATGAATAACTAGACGGCAATAAAATTATAAGTCAAAATTGAATGAGAAGACACCATTTTGCTCTTGTGTTACGATCAGTGCCTGATTACCGCACAGGCCAACTAGGCCGCGGCCTTGGACCCCCAAATTGTAAGAAAGACTTCTGAAGATATCTGTTAAAAGATAATTTTTTACAAAATGGAAAGACCTTAACTCATTTAAATGGCGCGCTTCAAGTATTTGCGTAAACAAGGTAAACTATCCACAATCCCATGAACCCAGTATTAATAGAATATTCTCCAAACTTATTTAACTTTATACATTATAGCCAGTATGTTTACTTTTTGTACCATAGGGGCTCCAAAATAATGTTGTGCCTTCGGCCCCCGACTGTCTAAGCGGACCCTGGTTACGATGCCTTAATTCAAGTAGGACCCTGATCCCAGGAGTTCTACCTCTCTACTCCTCGCGTAGCAAAAAAAAATCTCTCCTTCGCCCTGTCAGTTCTTGTAATGACCTTGGACATACACTTTAGGTTTCTCACATGCGTGCGACACCAGGACATGGCATCAACAGTGATCCGTGCTGCTATGCATTCTAACCACAGCTTTGCTAAATTCAGAATTCATAGTAAAGGGGGTCATATAGACATATCCTGATCTTTTAGTTGATATCGCTTTTTGCGATTTCGAACTAGGAATTTTCTGTCAATTTACTGACATCCTTAGAACAATGGTTTATACTCAGGAGAATGATTCTTAATCGAAATCACAAAAGGCCTATTCAGTAATTCAATCTATTATTTTAGCCATGCAAACTCAGGGATTCTAATCTAGTAATCAGTGATTCAATCTTTTAATTTACCAATGCAAATTCAGTGATTCTAGTCTAATATGACATAAGTATAGTATGACATAATAATAACATAAGTAGTCAAACATCAGTTGAGAGATTTTTTAAAAAATCTAGCTCATTAAAGATATTTATTATATTTATCTCAAGTTATTTAGAAGTCAGCAATCGGACTTTGAAGAAGATCGTTAAATTAAAAATTCTACATTTTAAGCCTGGTCCCTGTGACAGCAAGAAATTCGCTAAGTCGTCGTCCTCATCAACGATTCCGCGAAATCCTTGCCAAGAAGTTTCTCCACTTGGTGGTTGTTTGCGTAAGACCACCATTTTCCTTTCACATCGTCGCTTTTGTTGCTCTTCCGAAAGCAAAAATACTGCTGGCAACTCCGCCAGCTCCTATTTAAATCTTCGCATCAACAGGTATGTAGGTTGCGCGCCATCTCTTAAGGACATTGCGTCGAATGGAGAAGATTCGAGAAAAGTCATCAACAGCTGTTCCTCACTCTGTAATGAAATCAAGTAATCAAAACTAGGAAACAGTGAAAACAAGTTAGGGAAATGCTGTTAAATTTAGCTTAGCTAATTATCCAGAACGGTAATTGTAGAAAGCTGGAGTAAAAACTGACAGGAACATATGCACAGGCAAAAGACAAATTATTCACTCTGGTCCAGGTCCATAATATTCAAGAACCCCTTCAAAAAGCCTTAATCGGTATTTTTGTACCATAACTTTTGTGCCCGGCCTGCTTCAGAATTTATACTAGATGCAATTTGCATTCAGAAGTTAGATATTGTTTGGAATTTATGTACTACAAATTCCAGAAAAATACCGTATTCCATGGGACAGCCAAAAATTTTCCACACCTTGAGAACAAAATTTCCGTGACGCAAATCCTCTATCAGTTTGGGCATAAAAGGTTAACAAAGCTCAACAAAAATGTTTTAACCAAGAATAACTTCCCTCCTGCTATAAGTAGGACATAAACATGAATTTGTTGAAATGTTCTTAGATACAAATCTCTAACATAAATCATTCTGCATTCGAACTCTGAAAACCTGACAATAGCGAATCCGCTATTTTTACAGAAAGACGAGCAGTGGACGGACGTCAAAACAGAGCAAGTTTCGAAATTATTTTTTCCATAATAAAGACCTGCTCCATAATTAAAATTTCTAGCAAAATTGTTGTAAAGAATAATGCCCAATCATGGTTCTACTTCATAATTTCCTTAGTAAATTCCCTTCCATTAAATCAAAATCGAATAAAGCATCTGTATTTTGAGACAATGCAACTCATTTTGAAACTATATTTGATTTCACCTTGTATCGTTGGTAGGAAAAGCGTTAAGAAAATGAAATGGAGTTATTTATAGGCAGGTTACGAAGAAGTCAAAATAACTACAACAAATTTTTTTGAAAATATAAGTTATGATCAACGTTATATATGCACCGAAATTATTATGAAAAATGAAATACGTAACAAAAATAATTGTTACTAACTTTTCTCATCTTTTCCCTTTAATTATTCAGTACTATTTTAATATCATACTTAAAAAGTTGCAAACAATGGTAAAGACGGATATTCTTACATCATAACCTTGCATCATCCTGCATTTTATGAGCGCGGTTTAAGCGTGATGCAGAATAAAGATGAAGCACTGGTTTTAATGTGGAACTTCTTCGAGTCAAATCTGCTGGTATTGGAGTGGTTTGAATTAACCCCTTAACGCATTTGCCCGTGTCTGACACGGGCGAAAGGTACTGGAAAATTTGCACATGCCCGTGTCTCGCACGGGCGATCTTATATCTCGCGTGATTTTATTTCTAATGCCCCTCTGAGATCCATTTACACTTTGCTTCTATAATAGTTGTTCTATATAACTTTTACCTCACCCCCACTATCTAGTCACCCATTACAACTGAAATTGCCAAAAACAATTTATACCATACACCTATCTATTCATTTTCTGTCGAAAAAAACTCGATCATTTTTTACCAGTTTTTCCGGAAAAAAAACTCGTGCTTCCAAGGGGTTAACAAATCGTTCAAAATACCATGTATGATGTTTAAATAGGACTACATTGAATGAAATCTGAAGTCTGTGTGTTAAATCGGTTGAAAATGTTTTCTGGACGATATGAAGTACTTTTCCACAGCTTTCTTGATTCTCAAGAATTTCTGGTGTTAAATGCCTTTTTACACTCCTGCCTTTTCCTTTTCTTTTCATTCCTTTCCTTCTTTCTTTCTTTTTCCTTTAATTCCTTTCCTTTCTTTTTCCCCTGTATTTTCCTACTTGGCTTTTTTTAGTCAATGTTATATGCTCTACACAATTTACAATTTAGTGCAGTATCATAAAGGGTCATCTACACAATCTGGTGTACATGCAGACGTTAAATTCCATTAAAAAATGTGTTTGTAATTAAATTTGAGGCCAACTTTTCACTGAAACGAATAATTTGGTTCCTTCTTTTCATTAGGCTAGCATTGCCCATATTGCTAGCATATAAGTTTCCCTATTTTTAAGAAACCGTAGCACGAATTTAGATTCCTCTTTGAGCAGTGTATTGATAATGCAGAACTAAAGGTAAAAAGGCCGTCGAGCGATAGTTGTCATAAGAGCTTTTGCATCTGACCAGCAACATAACAGATTCATCAGTAAAAGATCCGTTAGCTTCACTCTTTGACACAAAACTTCAGGGAACTGAAGCAAAAACTTGCTCCACTCCAGTTCCTCCCCTGCTCATAAGTATTTGCTCCAACGCTCCTGCTCCACTCTGTGTTCCGAGTAGTTCTAATAAGAGTCATAATATTTATCACTTTTATTAATTAAATTTATTTATTTTATTAATGTTATTGTTATTAGGCAGTAAAACTTTCCCAATTTGTTTATCCAGTCTTTGACTTTTTTTAAATAAACCGGGAACTCGAGCGGAGCGTGCAGTAGGAGCGCGGAGCAGTGAAGCAACGAGATTTTGCTCGAAATTAACGTGGAGCTGGTGTTGTGCTCTCCTGCTCCTATTTTTTCTTTTTAACTTTTTTATCATATTGAAAAATAAATTAGCTAAAAAAAGAGATAAATAATATAATCTATTAAAATTATTTGGAGCCCGAGCAAATACTTATAAGTCGGAGCGGAACTGGAGTGGAGCAACTCAAAAAAGTAGCTGCACCATATCCCTGTAAATAAAATTATCGATTAATAGAAACCCCCTTTCTTTCTCTGTTGAAATTCACTCAAAATTAATTTTGGTGCTAAAAATATATTTTTAATAGTTTTGGATGAAATTGCAGCAAAAAATTAGGAGTAGTATGGCACGACAAATTTCCGTGCTCCGACTTCGCTCCTACTCTAAGCGCAAACTCGTAGTTCCGAGCTCCAGACCCTGCAAAGCACGTTACGGGCTATTTTATATGCCCTACTTTGCTACTATAGAGAGTTATATGCTACTAATTTTTTAATTTGCCCTACTTTGCTACTATAGAGAGTTATATGCTTCTAATTTTTTAATTTGCCCTACTTTGGTGGTGTCCAGATTAGAGGACGTCCAAATTAATAAGACTCAGATAAGCAAGGTTCTCCTGTACTTGGTTTTTGGGTCATTCATACACAGAGTCCGACAAAAATGCGAAAATCTTAGGAGCCAGGGAAACTTTTTAGGAGCCAGCTATAATATTTTCATTTGCGAACTAGTCGCCAAGGCATTTTTTTTAAGTAGCCCGGGTGACCTGGCGCCCGGAATATGTCGGACCCTGTTCATACACATTAACATTAGCGTTTTTACATCATCAAAGAATGCTGAATGAACCGATTTGGCAGAGTACAACTGTTAATTCAGGCGAACATTGCAACCCACATTGCTCCGGTTGTTTTGTCAGTTTCTGTCTGGGGGTCAAGAGATAAGAGGCTGGAAACCTGCTTCCCGTCATCGTTCCAAAGATTAAAAGGGCTCGAGCAAGGAGTTCGAAGCTCACTCTGACGATGGATAAAGTCAGGCAGTCGTGTGCCATCATCGGCTTGCTGTTAGATAAAGAGGAGTGATCGGGGGTTAGAGCAGAGCATTCCTCGAGCGAACAACATTCAATCGTTGACTGCAACAAGTCCTTGTTTCAGATGAATGATAAAATGAACGGACATTATTCAATTACTATCGGTGGAAACAATTAATTTGACCACTTCATCTATGACATTACTTCATTTTGACGCATTTTGAATCCTCTAAAGCTTCTGGTAGAAATTGTCGGAATAGTAATTTAACTACACTTAAACATTCCAGTTTCATAAGCTTCTTAACTTTATTTCGATTTTCAATAGTTCTATTAAAAATTTTATGTACTCCTTCTAGGAAAATTGAATTTTGCTCTTTTTTCTGTTTAAAAAAAAAGGCAACTAAAATAAAACTAGAAAACAAAATAAACGAATGACATAGAAATATTCTCGGAATAACTATTGAAACCTTTAAAACGGTTCAAGGATGAAAATAACTTTGGGTGAAGCAAATTTCTTTTAAATAGTTGTTGAAATCGAACCCAAAATTGGGAACAGACATTTAACATTTGAAATAATAATGATAAAAATTCTTGTTATCAAGAAATGCAGTTATTAGTTATAAGAATTGTCAACTTGGAGTGGTAGAATAATTACAATTCTTCTGATATTTAGATCTAATTTATGTATATATTTTGTAAAAAAAGGAAAAAGAAAAAAAGAAAGAAAAAAAAAATTTCAAAAATTTTTAAGTGAATGAATTGAACTTCTCTTTAACTGAAATAAAAGCTTGAAGTTAATTTCGGTGCAAATCATTACTGTATTTTTTTACGAAAATCAAAAGAAGGCCTAAAAATTTTACAGTTCAAAGACACTTGCTCTTCCCTTGAAATGCATATATAAACGCATTATTTAACTTCTTTCTAAAGTAATTCTGATGAAACATCAACTGTGTTTGCCTAAAAATGCATTATTGTGCCAACAGTAATTATTATGAAAAGAAAAAAAAGAAAGAAAGAAACGAATTAAATTACTGTGTTTTTCATTTTTTTTTTTTGCAATAGCACTTACTTTGTATTCCTGAATCTTTACGATAATTTTTCATTTTAATTTTGGGGTATTTTTTAACTTAATGATAAATACCGTTAAATTAAAATTTAAAAAAATCATTTACATAAACTTGGATTTAAAAACAGAAAGAACCAAAAATAACCACATACCAATAACTATTGTACATATAGCATATTGTATTGTGCGAGGGAAATATCGATAACAATTGCATATGTACTGCATAAATGGTAAGTTTCAACGACAGCTTTTCGTGACTTAAATTATGAAAAATACAATTATTTCTCGAAAGTAATTCTCCTTTGCTCTCTGATATAGTCTTAAGCAAAGGAGAATTAGAGGGGACATGATTCAGTTGTTTGAATTTATTAAAACGGGAAGTGTTGATGGGCTGCAATTATGCACTAAAGGTAGAACCAGTGGGCATTGTTTTAAGCTTTTCAAATCTCAGGCTAATCTTGAAATTAGGAAAAATGACTACTTCAATAGGATTGCAGGCAGTTGGAATAGTTTACCAGAAGCAACTGTTAATTGCAGTGGGGTAAAAACTTTAAAAAAGGCTCTTGATGTTCATTGGGGAATGTTAAATTGACTAAGACCAGTCTAGCTGGGCCCTGTGCCTGTTGCTGGTCGTCATTTTTGAATTTGTATTTGTAATTTTATTTACTTTTATACGTTGACTATATTTATTTTGTCAAACAGAAATTACGGAAGGGAATTTAAGAGATAGAACTGTTTTTGGAATGAAGGGCTACGCAGTTCTTAATGTCTTCGCAACAGAAGAAACTCCACTTCGTCTTCCAAATGCTTTCTTCCCTAAACACCGGAATGCCGTAGGTATTTCCGATTGGATTCACTTCGGGGAAAATAACAAGAACTAGACACTTTTGTCCCCACCCGCATCGGAAAACTCGATTTACCTTCCATCCTCCCTCGATTTATTTCTTAAAAACATTCCCTCGCATGTCAACGTGCTGCCGTGTTTCTATTTTTAGAGAAAAATGTTCCTTCCATCCTGACCCCTGAAGAAGCGTTTGCTTCAAGACATAAACAAGACTTATATTCCCGAACGCCGCGCGCTCTCGCGTGCTCGGCTCACTTCTTGCGGTGGGAGGACGCCCCTGCTGCTGAAAGCTCGAGAGATCCCAAGGGTGAGGACAAAAAAATTATGGAACAAATTTGGAGCAAAAGTTGCCGGGTTATGAAAGATGAAAAAAGAACGGTCCATGCACCCACGAAGGATGCTTTCGTTACACCTGTTCTGGATATAAGCAGATCTTTTTTCCCCTTTCTTTCTTGAAGTAGAGGAAGTTGTTGGCGCCGCGAATGAGATACGATAAAACCTCAACTCTTGTTGCGGTTGTCTGAGCATTGAGAAATACCTTGGAATGAAGTCTATTTTCGCACATATAAAGTAATAAAAACTGAATGTTTTAGATCAATGATTTTCAAAGTAGCTCTCGTTTCTCGCGTCGTATTTGAGTACAGTACGTATCTGTACAGATCTAGGTGTACATCATTTATGCACGTATGTGGTGCGTGGGGCCTGATGTACACGTATGCATAACTGCACATTATCTGTACACGTATGTGAGAAAGTTTATCACAGCCACTGAGGAGTCTTTACCATTTACAAGTTCTACTGTGAGCAACTCCCAATCTCACTCCCCGAATTTCATCATCAACACCACAAAAAGAAAATGAAATTATTCAATTTTTAATTTATTTACTTTTTCCAAAAAACACTATTGAGTTACTATATTGACACAGCTGTCGCCTTTTCATATGCCTCATCTCATCACGCTTACTCAAAACTGCATATTGGTAAAATATGGAAAATCAACTAACAATTGTTGGGGTTAAAAATGTTAAATAAGTGACAGGGACTAACCCCCTGAACGCGACCGCGATCCATCGAAAATTTCCTCGCGAGCTACCAGTAGCTCGGGATCGACAATTTGACGGCCATTCTTTTAACCTTTATAAAATCGAAATTGTGCTCTACATTGATCACATTGAAGATCAAATTTCTTCGCAGAAGGCTAAATGTTTCATTTGCTCTTTTCAGCATTAAGCTTCTACACTGTCTACTTTACGAAACTACATTTCTTCATTCCCCTTATTTAGAGCTAAATTTCTTTCATTTTCCCTTTTTAGGAAATAAACTTCTCATGAAACCCCTTAAATAAAGCCATCTTCATTGGTTACATTTTAAGAGCTAAACTGTTACGCTTTTTTTTTCAGTACACGCCATCTCGTATAGACTGAAATGATGCACACGAAATTACGTACTCAACGGATTTAATTCATTATGTCAATAACAATAGTTTTTATTACTTACAGCGCTTATCAAAAAAGCCTGAAATGCAAAGCGCATCAAGACTTGTTTTATGTTATGACGAAAATGAAAACCAGAGGAGAGGAAAAAAAATGCTCCCGATCTTTTATCAGTTGATGTCTTTCGCGAAAATATAAATACTCCTCCGATCTGTTTTGCTTCACCTGGCATTCGACTTTCACCGCTACGCGTGCACTTGCAAAGAAGTGATGATTGCCAGATTCAGTAAAGTCCGGTGAAATATTTTTTGTTTTAAATTTTTTTAAAGATTAATAATGATAAAGAATACAGTAACAATCTCAACATAACGACTATTATTTACTTTACGCAGTTCTTTAAGATTTTGTACTTACATTTTCTGCTGATAAATTTTTAGAAGAATTGTTGATCACTCAGTTTTAGAAACTACAAATGACTATCAGTCATCATTGTGTTGATTTCCTTTATTGAGCCCAAACAGATTACCAAAACTAAATATTTTACTTTTTGAAAAAAGGTTTGAAACAGTTTAATTATAATTCTTTATGCATAAGGAAAATCTCATTTTTTCTAATGTAATTAATTCATAAAATCATTTTACTCACAACGGGACTTAGCCAAATCCCACAAGAAAAATTTTCTCTAACGAAGAAAAAATGAAAGTGTGATTCTCAGAATTTAACCATAATATTTGTAAAGCATATTAAACATGCACGAAACATTTGAAAGATTTACTACCTCAATAATTAATCAGATATTTAGTGTACTTAGAAAAAGAGCAATATCACTTGATTCAAAAAGTCTACTTGAAACAGCGTGTTAAAGCACTGTTTTGTAGTAATTTGTTCATTTGTTTATTTTGTAGTAATTTGTTCATTTGTTTATTTTGTAGTAATTTGTTCATTTGTTTATTTTGTAGTAATTTGTTCATTTGTTTATTTTGTAGTAATTTGTTCATTTGTTTATTTTGTAGTAATTTGTTCGCAAATCCCGAGTGCAATCTGCGGAAAATCTGAAATAATAAAAAAAGGGGTGATTCAAAATGGGTGCTTCCCATTTGCGCGATTCCCATTTGCGCTATTCCCACTTGCGCGAAATTAGATTCCCGTTTGCGCGACATCTGTTCCTGCTTCCGCGAAAAGGAACACCCAATCCCCCCCCCCCCCCCATAACATTTCCTCCAACGCCTTTTTCCGGTAAAAGGTTCAATCAATGCATTAATTAAGATTGCAGCCCCTTTAAAAATATTTTTTCAGTTTGTCTTCAGATCTGTAATGTGTAATGTTGTGATATTATTATGGAAATTTAATTTTTAAGAGTATATTCTCTACATCTTTAAATTTACTAGGTGGTTCTTTATATCTACGACGAAATCCCATGTTTGGAATTTTGATTGCAATTCATGACTCATGTTTTGGTTTTTAAAACTAAATTGTCATTTCAATGAATTTTTAATTTAAACAATTTTCCGTCACACTTTTCCCAGGCTTCGGACTGGCAATGTTATTACACTGGCGTGTTTAAAAATTGCATGTTAATTCATTTGTCGATACAAAAATATATACATATTTACAGTGCAAAAGCGTGTAAAAACTTGTCATGTTTTAGCTCAAACCAGCATTACTCTAATTTGTTAATGTATGATAAATCTTTTAAACATTTACCGATGTTTCCATCAGAATCCAGGGCTGATAAAATAGTACTAATCCTTTCATTCTTTTCAATAACATTTTTTTTACGTCTCTTGCCATCTAAATTGAGTGATGCTCTATCCGCTAAGAAATCGGCATATTTTGCTTCTTCTTTCAGTACCTTTATTAATTGTAAGGTTCTTGGGTGATATTTTCCCATTCGCGAATTTATTCGTTTATTCCATCCTTCAACAATGTTATTTGTGCGGTGAGTTTTTCCGTGGCAGTTCCATACCTCCAATGTGATAATATCATTATCCAGCCACTGAGCAACGAAATAATTATAAAATTCTTGCAACTTAGAATTTGTTGGTGTTGTTTCCTGAATAGCCAGCCAACCTTCATCAACATCTGTAACTGGAATGTATGCTAAGGACGCACACATTTTGATGTGTCTCCGAATTTCTTCATCAGTTTTATACAAATGAACTAGCCCAATGTCCTGTACTTTTCGCCAAAGACTTTGATTAAAATGGAAATTGCAGCCTCTTATATTTGCATCAGGAAAAAGAGCTTGCAAAGTTGAAATGACTGCAACTTCAAAATCCAATACAATTTCTTTTGGACTCCAGTTGGGAATTATATTCTTAATTTCAGAAAACAATTTCTCATAAGTTTCCTTCTTCTTATTTTCTAGCAATGCATATATTACTGGAACAACATTAGTTTCAGACACTGTATTTCCAATATCCGCGTGTATAGTGTACAGCTGCGTGAATTGCTGTGGTGAAATTTTAAAAGTTCCGTCCATGAAAAATGTTTTGCAGTTTCCTAGAGCTACTTTTCCCTTTTGTGTGGCAAATACTAAAATTCTGCCTCGGCTTTCTACATCCAAAAGTAAGAAACTGGAACCGTCATTCAATTCTAAAACTTCTTCTGGCATTATAAGATCCTTGGCGTCCGTCCCTTCTTTCACGTGGCCCTGTGTTTTATGTCTGGAGCGGTATAACGAACTTTTAAGACTTGTAAAGGCGGGTATATTCGATACAAGATCTAAACCTTGATCAAAAAGTTGGCTCATTTCTTCTTCATAAATTTTAGAAATTGTACCTTCTTCTTCTCTCGCACGCTTCTTAGCACCGAATACTTGTTTTTTAACTTCACATACTGCTATGTCGGGTACACAATCATGCGACGTCTCTTGCAAAACGACATTGTCCTTGGTTTTCATTCCACCTTTACATTTTTTCTTTTTCTCATAAATGCAGACCCACGTGTTAATTTCTTTGCCTTTATGCCGCAGTCTGTGTTGATGGCCTTTATAAAGAGCCATTGGCTTTCCTTTAGTTGTTTCTACAATTTCTAATTCATCCATGCCTTATGTTAAACAAGAAGTAATATAGTAGTGAGACTTTGCAACGCAACGATTTCACAAATGCATGTGCTACCTGCGGAAACCCCCGAAATAATGGAAAGGGGTGACTTAAAACTGGTTTGGGCAGTCTTATCTTATAAAGGATAGGGGAGAGAGCATCTGCATAACCCCCCGCCGTGTTCCGGTCGCGCAAACGGGAATTTTCCCCACCTTCGCGCAAATGGGAATCGCGCAAGTGGCACCAATTCGTAAAGTGGGTATACAGGTGCTCTTCACCCTTTCTTTAAAAGTAGACTATCAAAACGAATTTTAAGTGAATTATTCTTAAAACTTTTAAAGAAACTTTACTTTTAAAGAAACTTAACTTTTAAAGAAAGGGTGAAGAGCACCTGTATACCCACTTTACGGGTTTCGGTCGCGGAAACTGGAATCCCCCCCCCCCCCTCCCTTTCGCGGAAATGGGAATTGCGCAAATGGCATTCGTGGCAAAATGTGTTAAATTTATTGTGAGCTTTACGACAACGTCTGGGCTTCAAATGTACCCTTTAAAATTACATTTAAATGCCTGCTTTATTAACAGTTATGCTCACTGTAAAGACAGCTTTCTACTACGAGAAGCCTGGCTACAGACAAGAGTAAAAAAATCGAAAGATTGCCTTTTTACAGAAAAACTGTTTTCCAGGTTGCCATTTGTGCAAGTAATCTTTCGAGTAAAAAAATTCGAAAAATTGCCTTTTTACAGAAAAACTGTTTTTCAAGTTGCCATTTGTGCAAGTAATCTTTCGAGTAAAAAATTCGAAAAACTGCCTTTTTACAGAAAAACTGTTTTCCAGGTTGCCATTAGTGCAAGTATAATCTTTCGCGGAACGTCACTTATTTTAAGAATCTCTCTCCAGTTGTATATCGATTTTGAATTTCCTACTGTCAAAACTGAGCTATATTACGAAGTGGGAAATTTTCCAGATGAAAATACTTTTCACCTATATCAAAAAAATCCTGAAGTAATTGTGGTTCAAATTACCGTGCAGCAGGCGAACGGAGCGTGCAGCAGGAGAACGGAGCAGTGAAGCAACGAGATTTCGCTCGAAACTGGAGCGGAGACAGAACACAGAAATTTGTTGTGCTCTACTGATCCGATTTTTTTTACTTAAATTTTTTTTTATTATATAAAAAAAACAAAAATTTTTAAATAGGTAATAATATTATCTATTAAAATTATTCGGATCACGGAGCGGAGCCACAACAAGTATTTGGAAGCTGGAGTAGAGATGGAGCGGAGCAAAAATGGCTGTTCCACACACACGCACACACACAAATCCCTGATAAATTATGAACACGGTTACATTTCTAAGTATATAATGTAAGGTTTTTATAAAAAAAATTCTTGTTTTGTTTTGATGTATGTATGACATATTTCATCAACGTAGGCACGACTATCCTATTCTTTATTTAACTCCCCCCCCCCAGAAAAAAAGCATAAATATTTAATTTTTCTACTGATTTCGCAGAAGCATCAGTTATATTTTCCCTCTCGGATAAAAGAACAAACCCTCAAGCAATTTTTAAATTTAAAAAAAAAACTGCGAAAGAAAAAGTTTCGAAAAGTGCGAAAGAAGCAAGTCAACGGAAAGTCAGTGACCGGCCTTGTAAAACTTGGCTACAACAAAAAATGTAATGAAAGTTCCATGATATCTTTGTTATTATAAAGGGTTTTACAGCCTTTACACTTCATGGTATAATCAACATATTTTATTTTAACATTAGTATTACTAATATTGTTGGCAATTTTTTTATAACGATCTTGTAACACTAGCAAATTTCACGGTATTTCTTCCCAGATAGCATGCTTACTTGCAACAAGTTTGATTTTTCCATGATATGCTTTTGTTACGACAAATTAGACAAAACAAATGTGTAGCAAAGCTGTTGCAAGGTTGACAACTTGAGCAATTACTTCCTTGCAACACAATTTTGCTGCAAAAGTGTGGCAAGTCTGTCATTCAACGCATGCGCAGGCCATGGAGTGGAAGTTTGGCGGTAAAGAATGCGAATGTTGCATCTGGCAACACCCACCACCCACAACCATGTGCTAAAAAGAAAGAAAACGGCGTGATCGTGCATCTAAACAATTCTTCTTCGGAGTTTTATTTCCTGATCGGATTAAGATGTGAGTATGTTTTCTTATTTGTTGGGTACTTAATTTGTTGAGATTTAATTTTAGCGTGGGGTAATATTTTAAGAACGATTCATTTTTGTACTTCTAAAATACTGGCAGTGAAAGATTTAAGGGTTGACTAGTATGTACTGTATTATTAGTGATATAGCTATTTATTCATTTAAGTAACTTACTATCGTGTTATTTCACTAGTAGATGTTCGATTTTTCCTCAAACACTAATTTTTTATTTAAAAAAATATTCTGATGATTTTAGATTTCATTACCTCGTATTTACAGATGCATTTTCAATTTTCTCTTTGTGTCGTTATTTTTTAGTTTTCAAATTTTGTCTGTTGCATTTATTTAATAAAAACTTCCATTTTTTCGAGATTGAATTTCTTTATTTTGTAAAATATTTAGCTAATTATAGAGGTTGCATTTTTTATTTTCTGTTTGTTAATGTTTCTTTTTTTAAAAAATCTTCTCTTGAATATTAATTTCGTTTATTAATTTAATTTTGAAACTGAATCGATTGACTCTGTATTTGTTTTTTCTTTTTTAATTCGCTTTTTAATTTTTGCTATTGTATCACTTTTGTGAAATTTAGATGCATTTTTTGTTGCAATTCTTGAATTTTATTTTTATATTGATATGTATTTATTTAATTTGAGTGTTAAAATTACTTCTTTTTAATTTGATGTTTTTAGATTTCCTTTTTCTCGTACTAAGATGCAATTTTAATTTTTAAGATTCCAAGAAAAATCTTTAATTTTGCTTTATAATTTAATTAGGGTTTTTTTAAAAAATTCGTTATCATTTATCTGATATATAGTATCATATTTAATTTTGTTGCTGTGGTACTTTCTTGAATATTATCTATTGATATGTGTTTAGTTTTTAGGGTACTTAATTTAGGGATTTCTGTTTAATGTTTTCAAGAAATAAGGTTCCTTTTTTATCATTAAATTTTGTTTGTTGCTATTAGGACTTCTTGAATTTTATCTATTGATATTCCCATTGATTTTGAGGGCTGTTCATTAATGATGTCACTCTTTTCCACATATATTTGACTTGTCACATATTAAGGCAGATTTTACTTCTCTATTAACTATTTTGTTTTTAGTTAAATAAAATTACAGAGACCTTTCTTTAAGAAAAAGTTGTTCAGTAGATCACAAAACCAAACTGGATTCTATACTTAATCAATATAAAATATCTTCATCTGTTTTTTCATTGTTATTATAGATATATCTAAAAGTGAATTGGTTTTTAAATTCTTTTTATTAAAGATGACTATTCCTTACTTTCACCACTTTGATTCACATTGTTATTGTTTTTATAGTTACATGAAAACACAAGTGCAATTTGTGATAAAGAAGAAAAATTAATTATGTTTTTTGAAAATTCTGACCTGATTGTTAAAAAAATAAGCAAAATAGAGTTGTTTTGTGATGGCGAAAGAGCTGTAAGAATGTAAAAGCAAAATTTTCTTTTTTATCTGATCAGGTTATCATTTTTGCTATGTGTATTTAATTGTGCGACTGAAACATTTAATATCACCTGTGGATTGAGCTATGAATTTGGAAAAAAAAATTAATCAACCATTTTAATTATCAGTTGATAAAGTTGTCTCCGAGAGAGGGTAGATTTCTTGCCAAGGAACTAAATCAAAAGCTTTAGCAACCATATGGTTCACCAGCAACACCTTGCAGATTTAGAACTATCCACTACCTGAACCGTTAATTTTAATAATTTAATGAATTTTATTTTAAAATTGATAGCTATAAAAGTCTCAAATATAAATAAAAGCTCAATTTTAAATAAAAAACAGTTAAAACATTATGTTATAATAATCCATTTTTTAATATAATTGATGTTAAGGGGTACATTGAATTTTTTTTTTTTTTTTTTAAGCTTTATTAAAGTTTTCTTGTCAAGATGGAGGCAAATGAAATGCTGAAGGGATGACCTTGATTATCTGAGCTTTACACCTGAAGTGGCAAGAGCCCAACAAAAAAGACTGAAAAATTCCTGCCTTGCAACAGAAGCTTTCAAAATTGATTTTTTGTAAGTATGCTTTTCCTTGTAAAAACATTTTTTAAAAAATGAAATAAATATAGGAATATGGACAGGTTTAACTGTTGGAATGCAGTGTAAATGATGTGTAATTTCTCGCTTCATTCAAGAAAGAACCTGAAGAATTTTGTCTGGCATATTATTTAACTGTCTAAAAAGATTAAGGGATTCATAGAAGAGAGGGTCTTCATCTTGCATGTTACTTTGTTTTTCCCTCTTCTATTTTCGAGTACCTCTGAACCAATTTGATGCATTTTTTAAAATATGTTTCTCTTGCAGCATAATTTATATTTGCATTTTCTTATTGAAATTTATTCATCCTCATTGACTTGTATATTATTATTAATTGTCTTGAGAAACTATTTAAGAATGGTTTAGCATTTAAGTTGCCTTTTTTAAGGTCATGTACAGAGAACAATTTTTTCTAGAAGAAAACTTTAATAAATAATAAGAACTGTTAAACTTAGGGCTTAAAAATGTACTAATGCAGCAAAAAACTCTAATATTCTGTTTAATTGAACCTTGAAAGTTTTTAAAATATTGTGAATAATTTACCTTGACACTGTAAGCAAACACATATGAATATGTATATTCTATGTACAAAAATATAGAACTTAACTGTAACTTACATTAGTTGTAATTTTTTCTTTTGAAAAAACAATTTTTCAACCGACTTTCAAAAGAGGTTCTGGCTGATTAATTTTTCTATTTCAAGCCCTTGTTAAACTTACAAGCTTCTGTAACATTTCTCATAGTTTATTATATTTTTATAGTGATAGTTAATGAAATCCTCAAGTCTGATTTTGCTGTCTATGGCTTATTGCAGGGAGAAATTGATTTGTTTCTTTTATTGATTTCTTAAAAAATTAGCATTATCCAGCTGGTGTTTTCATGTGAATGAATTGCCGTATAACAACAGTTCTCAACATGAGGGCATACCCCTTGGGAAGGTGTAGAAGAATTTCAAGAGTGTAAAAGTAACTGCAGTTTCCTCGATTTTGTGGTTACAATATAAACTATAATGTTTTTTCAACAATACAGCATCTATTTGTACACTCGACTATCTACTACTATTGTAAATGATTCCTTTTTTGCAGACAAGTTTCTTCAGAAGTTTTGGTGTTCTTAGGGCAGTTTTCATACACATATCTATGAACACAGAATTTCAGCAATACCATACATCAGTGATTCTCAACCACTGTGTCATGGCACTTTAGTGTGCCGTCAAATTTTAGAAATCTACGTAATAAAAATTATAATGCTTCTTATTACAAATAAAGTTTGTTTAAATAAAAGATGAGTACACTATAGAAGAAAACTTGTTTGTACAGTTAAATACCATGTTTTTTAATTTAAATTAATTAATTATTTTACAGTGTTTTATAGGTAAGTAAACAACTTTTTAACTTATCGTTTTCTTTGTGTGCTGTCAAATTTTGAAAACGTCCATAGTGTGCCCCGACAAAAAAAAAAAAAGGTTGGGAATCACTGGCATACATGACAAAATATTCAGCAAAGGTGTATGTGGTAATAACCTGAGATATGCTTTGTCACAGCTACAACCAAATGTTCAAAAACTTGTCAAGAACTAATTAATGTTGTGAAAATGACAGCTGCATACCAACCTCACCTACACCCTTGATTATCTCAAATACATTTGATCTATATTTTAATTTTTTGGCAACTTATAATATTAATAAAAGCTTTTTGTTTTTTCTGTTGTAGGATGGAAAGATGCTTCTTGTGTGACGGAGGTTTCAAAATTTTTACATGATTCAATTATTTTGGAAGTTATTTTAATAAAAGATGGTTTAGAATGGCTTATTTAAATTTTTATTTTAATAGTTTACATTTTTCCTCTTCTTTCTTTATTTATTGCTTGAAAACTTGATTTAATAATTAAAAATTCATAATTTCTCTTTTCTTCATAAAGGGTCACTACCAATCTTAAAGTAACAAGCATTTACTTACCTACTTGATCTTTCATTTTATTTTTTAGGTGAAACACATATGAAATAAAATTTTAAAATAAAAATTGAAAAAAACTATAGAAAAGGAAATTTTTTATAAAAAAATTGGCTTAGTGGTTAGATATTTATTAGTAATGAATAAGGAATTTGAATTTAGCTTTAAAAATAGTGATGCAAGTTAAGCCATCTCTTTTTATTTTTAAATTATAATTTCTGTTTAGTGCATTTTTTTAAGGTCATAAATAAATAAAAATCAATCTGTAAAGTATATAAATACCAGTCAGAACAAAGATTCTAATCCAATTAGAACAAAGATGTTTCGGAAATAAAAATGGATTTGCTTACATTTTTTAATGCGAGATTGCAGTAGTTGCACTGCTGTATGTCTTAGTATTACTTTATTGTTCTTTATTCATTCTTAAACAGGATTTTTTTTTTTTTTTAATTTGGAATATATGAACTAAATCTTGTTTGATCATTTAAATATATTTTGCAAATTTCATTCACTTCCAATCTTTGTAAATATATGCAGTGTCCGAAAAACCCTGGGGCCAGGTCGCCCGGGCGACTAAAAAATATGCCTTGGCGACTAGTTTTTCAGGTGGCGCCAAATGAAAATATTATAGCTGGCTCCTAAAAATTTTTCATTGGCTCCTAAGATTTTCGGATTTTTGTCGGACTCTGAATATATGTATAGATACACATACACTGTGCGTACATACAAGTTTTATATCTTCTGAAAGCAATAGTGGTAATTTATTGCTAATAATATTGATGCTACGGTATGTAGTCAACTTCATTAAATATTTTCAGTCTTGTGATTTTTGAAGAGTGGTGCTCCTGCTTCTTAATTTTGGTTTTGTATTGTATATATAAATTAAGTGTTCTTATTCATGTAACATTAAATGTTCTAAAAATAGTAAAAATAAGGCTTGTATGATAATAAGCAATTTTAGTCTTGTTTTATTTATGCTTTGTACCTAGTTGAATGATCCTATTTATATAAAATTTGTTGAATGCATGATCATACATTAAAAATGTATATAATATGCCCAAAATAACTAGAAAATTCAACTCTATATGCAAATTAAAGTGTATTAATCTATATAAACTAAACCTGAATCAAAGTTGTATGTTTCTAATTAATATAGTGCAAAAAATCTTACTTAAGGATTAAAAATGACAACAACAGCATTCGACAATCTAGACATTCATATGCAAACTGCTTCTTTTCCTTAAAAGTGGTAAATGTGGATATATTGGGATAGGGGCCATTTCACAGTATTTTCTAAAATTGTAGAGTCCGCAACATGACACTTTTTTTGTTATGACTATGTAATTTCCAGTTAAATTATCGCTAAATTTTATTTTCAAATAATGTGCTCAACACATTATTTGAAAATAAAATTTATTGATAATTAAGCTCTAAATTACGTAGTTATAACAAAAAAAAGTGTAATGTTGCGGACTGTACGTTTGGACAAAATACTGTGAAATGAGCTTAAATGCCACAAATTTGCATCAAACTTGATAGGACAAAAGTGAACTTGCAAGGGATTTGCACCAAGTTTGATACAAGAAAGGTCAATTTGATATTACAAAGCTTGTGTTCCAACTAGTTTGCTACAAATTTGCAGCAAACTTAGTAAACTAGCAAAGAGTTTGCAGCAAATTTGCACGTCAATGGTAAATTCACGAGGAACTTGCTGCAAATTTGATATAGCAAAGCTAGCTTTTGTACCAGTTTGTCTCCAACTTGCAGTGAACTTGACGTGACTTGCATGACAAGTTCACTGCAAGTGCGAAGTGTGGTGACTTCGGCACTTGCGTAAACTTGCTACAGTCTTGCTTTGAACTTTCAGGCTTGCATTATGAACTTGCTGCAAGTTTCCAATTTTGCAAAGCAAGGTTGCTGCAATTTTGTTGCAAATAAAAATTGCTATCTGGGTTTGCACTCATTAGGCCTAGAACCACTACAGAATAGTTATAGGAGCCTTAATTAGGCCTGGATGGCGCAGAATAAAACTAGATGTTTGCACTGAATTTGGAACAAAGGAAACATGTGTCTAATATTTCATCCTGAAAAAAAATTACAAGAACTTTCACAGTTAGAATAACGAAAAGAAAAATGGGGGGGGGGGGACAAATAGAGCCAAAAATGTAATTCTGGTCTTCAATAAAAAAAGATTTATTATAAAACTAAACTATTGCTCTTGATCTCATTTTCTTCCTTCCTTTTCTTTTCTTTTTTCTCACTAATTTCTAATTAGGGTCAGTTGGGGTAATTGTAAACGCTTTTTCAATGTTTTAACTTTTGATCCTTCCCTACCTCTTGAATGAATTCAGAGATAAAATTGTGAGCATTGTAGCCACTACTGTACTTCTTGTGAATAAATGTGTGCAAAAATTTTGACTTTATGACTATTTGTTAGCAAATGAGCTCGTGTTTACAATCACCCCAGTGTGTTTACAATTACCCCAGAGATCTGGGGTAATTGTAAACAGTGATTTATTTTCGAATAAGGTTGATGCAAATGGAAAATTGTTTCATACACAGTGTGCTTGAGGGCTTAAGAAGTTCCGGAGCAAAGGCGCTCAATCTACAGCCAACAGGCCGTCTGCGGTCCGCTGAGTTATGTTATGAGTCGGCTGAGATCATTTAACGAGAAATATCTTGCAAAAAATAAAGTAATGCGACAAATTTATGTAAAATTTGTCCCGCAGTGGATCAGTCGGTAAAGCTTGAAACCCACAGAACACCGAAAGTGAAGCACAACTGGCCGGGGTCAACGCTAGGGAGGGTGGCCACCTCCCGCGACTGATTACGATCGAGTGCGCTAAAGGTGCTGTGCACGTAAAATACATCGTCGCTTCAAATGCAAACCAAGTTAGAAATAATTTCCGCTGAGAGACCAACCTAGGTGACGATCTCTCATCTGGGAGCTGGTTCAAAATCATTAAGCCCTCTGAGCCAAGTGTACCTCATTCTAGCGGAGCTCATTAATAATCAGTAGGAGTTTTCTTAACTCATGGTCTCCTTGCAAGGGGGGGCCTGGATTTCCAGGTGGCATTAGCAACAACAACAACAGTTATGTAAAATAGACACAAAAGTGTAATTTGCATCAAAATATAATACTCATTGTCCCCGAAGAATATTGGAAATAGGATAAATTTAAGTGTTTACAATTACCCCAGAGTACGAAATATATGGGGTAATTGTAAACACCTGACTTGCACATGAAAAATAACAGGGAGGATGAAATTCATGACTAAATACTTTTAGCAACATTCCATATGACAAATAAGAATGGTTGAAACCACTTACATCGCTTTTGCAGATGAGCTGGAGACGAAAATGTAATATCACTAAATTTTGTTAAACAACTTTTTTCACTGTGTCGTTTTCAAACAATGGTGACGCCTCCACAAATGTTTCGAAACTTACAAAACTCTTTCAGTGTCTTCCCTATGTTGCCAATTCATCACACACCAGCAGTTAAGTTTTCAAAACCATCACAAGTGTAGTTATGAAGCTTGTTTACAATTACCCCATGTTTACAATTACCCCAACTGACCCTACTTCATTCACTTTGTCAATACTAACTTTACTTAATTTCTATGCGCAATGAAAAATACAGTTGCAAAGGAAATTTCAATGAACAAGGAAAAGATTTGCCGAAAATCCAATTATTTTATTAAATCTTGAAAAAATTCGAGAACGCTCCTAAAATCGACCAGATATTCTCTTCCACGTTTCTATCATTTGTAACTTTTAAAATTTGCTCCAGAATGTGTTTATAACCAAAATCTGCTCAGTATAAAGTGCATTTATTTTATCAAGCAGCTTTCTACATTCTAAAGAATTTTTTTAAACTTCGCCTAATGGTCACATGTGGTTATCAAAAAACCATCTGTATAAAGTTTACAAACCCATATCCGGTGCAACAGAGCTGAAAATTTCATGAACGCGTTCGTCAGCAAAAAGAGACTTAAAAAAGAGAAAGAGAAGAGGGGGGAATTGTTTATGATATAGTACGCCCGACAGCTACGTTAGCGCGCGCTGCCTGTGACGTCAGATCCTGGCATCCAAACGGATGTTTACCTTTTCCGAAACCACATCCAACAGATAGTCCAATCAACGATCGAGCTGTCAGTGGCACGAGTCCTCCGTTAGCATTTGGTCATGGAGGAATAGATAAAGGATATATATACAGTCACTAATAAAACATCTCGATCGTTAAAAGAAAGCATCAGGCCTATCTGATAACATGGGTTTCGCCCTGTAGGTGGTGATTTTCGATTTCCTTGTGCTATCGGTTGTTGATAAATATTACTGAATACCTCCGGCTGGGGTAGTCTATCGCGGTTGTAAAACAACTTGGGCTATCTTTAAAATGTAGGACATCCGAGAAACAAGTCTAGGATTGTATCCACTTTGTTTATTCTCAAGGTACATGAATGTGTATTTTAACGCAGCAGTAATTCCGGATAACGAAGGACCCATTGCCAGAGAAAGCGTCTATTTCCATGGAAATACCATTAAGACATAATGCTAACCCAGTTATTGCGAACCTATGACACACGTGTCGCAAATGACAAACTGGCACACTATTTTGAGTGAAGCACATCACACATTCTCCGTTGACGGAGACAAAAAAATGATGAATTTAAAATTTTACTGCTACTGTTTTGCTTTCTTATCCTTTGGTTTCTTTTATTAACTAAAACGCCGCTTAATGTGATCATATTGGGAAGAAAATGATTTGATAACAATACCCGAGATATAATAGTAATAAACGATAAAATTTTATTTTGCTGGAAAAATCCGTACTTTTGCACATTAACAAATTAATATTGTCGATTTTCGCAATTAACGTTAACTTGCGTGTTGTTGAAAGTGCATTTAGCAAAGAAATAATAGTAACAAGAAAAATATCATAGGACTCGGTAGGTAATTTTTACTCTAAAAAGAAAAGTGTGAAAAAAATTATTTACGGGATTGATGATTTTTTTTTTTTTTTTTTTGGCGTCTTTTTTCTGCACACGCCGACACAAAATTCGAAGCGCCTCCGTCATCTGAGCAGCTAAATACCTTTTCCGACCAGTAATTTCAAAATATAGTTTACAAACAGGAACAGATAGGTCATTTTTTTCTAGATTTGCTGATTTAAGATAAATATCTCTGTAACCTGATAACAATAAACGAAGTTTTAATTACAAAAACCGTGGATTTTTTAAATGTATTTTATACAAGCGGACGGAACTTGGCGATTTTGATAACATTAAACGGACTGATAAAATTAACCGCAGTCACATAAAGTTTCGTCCAGTGTATTTCATTTTCTCTACGAGTAGGCGTCAAAGTTTTTAATTTTGGTTTTGAATGTATCAAATTTATGCTTACAGATCAGTGATATTTCGAACTCACTGATTGACATCACATTACGAATTCACGGAATTGATATGATATTGTTTTTATGATAACTTTTTTATTTACTTATATGCCTATAAACTGCAGCTATAGTTGGTTACTTCACAAATGTCAGAAATGAAATATTTTGTTCTTTATGTCGGATGTTTTGAGCGCTTACTATGAAATAATAAGCTAACTAGATATTTAAATTACTTGTAATACTAGTACCACTAATCATACGCTTTTTTTAAATAAAAAGTTCTTATACGGTTTAAAATAACCAATTCAGTTTACATTAAAAAAAAACAAAATAAAAAAAATGTAATACGATTTAAACTAATTTTAATAATTTTAGTTTATCAATGCTTACTTTTTTTCTACCAGTACTATTTAAAAAAATAACTATAATGTAATGATTTTAAAAGATTTAGATCGCGGGTTATATATATACACATATAGGGGGGGACTAATAATTGAACTGAAGAGCGAATCGTTTTCAATGTAAGGAATACTTCCTCTAGAGCAGTGGTTCCCAACCTTTTTCTTCTTGCGAACCCCTTCCAAAATACGAAAAAAAAAAAAACGGCGAACCCCCTTCTGTAGATGATAGTAACAGGCAAGAAAACAAAATTTGGTAGCACATCCATTTAATATTTTTTTATTTTTGAAGTATTAACAATGCGGAAAGAGTATGCATTCCAAAAAAAAACTTTTTTTGAAAATGGTTTTCCCGAAAAACTATCTGGAACTGTAATGTAAAAAAACCCCTTCAACAGTTCATTACCAACTTCATGGTAATGAACTGTTCATCAGGCATTTACTGTATTAATTTGGATTGCGATACAACTGCCTCCAAAACGTACTCTGGTTCAAGTGGAAAACACATTGAGAACATTTGCCTAGTGTGAATTTTAAGAAAAATTGAGACTGATTTATTCTGTAGACAAAAACGATAGGAGCACAGGTCTCCCGGCTATCTGTATAACAAAGATTTTCCAGAGACATTGGAGATCTTTCTCATGCTTTGTGGTTTACTACTGCTATTCGAATCTTGCATATTTATATTAGTTCTCACTTCTCAGGAAGACTCCATGGAACTACAAAATTTAGCTGAGTTAATCATAAAGGTTTATAAGTTTGTGGGGATTTATTAAATTACATCACTTGGAAAACAACTCCAACTCCACTGTACTCTTCAGATAATTTCAAGCTACATTGTAAAAAAAAAGGGGTCTGAAAAGTTACGGTAAAAGGCACTGGAAACATGGATGCAAGTCTCTTTTACCTTAAAATGTATCTGAATTTTTCACCGTGTAGTTGTGGATTCCGTCGCCCGAGGTATTTCCAAGACTACTTATAACACCTTGAAGCAATATTATCCTGAATAATCCGTGCAATGCTTGAGAACTTGGTCTCTTCACTTTTAACTGATTTTCGAAAATAGGAAAACAAACTGCAACCAGAATTCATTTATCAGGGTGTCTACCAAGTTTCACAAAGTCAATTTGGTGACTTTTTAGTGACTTTTCGGAGACTTTGTAAACTTATTTAGTGACCTAGTATATTTCATAAAACCTGTTTTTAAACACTTTATTTTTAACAACAATTATATAAAAATGAAAAAAAAAATACTTTTAAAATTAGGTTATCAATAAGGATGTAATATTTTTAAATAATAAGCCACTTATTTGATCACTAAAACTTAAAGGCTAAAAATAATTTTTTTAAAAATTTTAAATAATTTTTTCGGCTGAAATTTCGAACGGGCGTGGCAAAATGACGCCCATGCAAGCCCTTTACTACAGAAGCTGAAACTTAAGAAATATTAAAAATAATGGTATGCTCAAAGTTATTGATGTCCAAGAGGAAGAATCCGATAATAAACGAGAACTAGGAAATTTTACCGAAGTCGACGCAATAGGATTTCGAAATGCGTAAAAAATCGGGATTGACCTTTCAAAGCGCAAAAAACGGACCAAATGCGTAGATTTTAATCTTGATTTGTAAAACTATTCAGGTATGTAAGCAAACTCTTTTCAAAAATTTTCAAAAAAGAAAAAAAAGAGAGAAAGCCTTCCAGTATTACGAATTTTCACGGAAACGAAATTTTTAATTTTCAAAATAACCAAAAGTACGGAATTCCGTCAAAATACTGATAAACCTCTATGATCACCATGTGTGATCATATACATAAGGTGCAAGTGGTTTATCAGTCTGTAAAAAAATTTTTAAATTCTTCCAAGTTCTTGGTTCAGCAGATCATCCACCAAATTTTTTTTCAAAATTTCAAAGTTTTTTGAATTTGGTGAATTATTTTCTGTACCTTTCACATATTCTTTCAAACAGGAACCAACGCGCCCAATCAACCCCACTTTCAGCTCTAAAAAGAGCTGCACCGCGAACTGTCGCGATCATCGGGCCGAGAAAAAAAAAAAAAAAAAAACATTAAGTGCCGTCGAATTTTTTCGTGACCCGTGATTCAATTTCGTTACTTTTTGGGGACTTCCGTGACCCATTTTCCGATTTGGTGACTTTTTGGGGAATTCCGTGACTTCGGTGACCGGTAGACACCCTGTTCAGCTTTGAATTTTGTACCTCTTCGTCAAATATTCCGGACTAGCTCAGAGAAAATCAAAGAATTCGGTAAAAATTCAGTGAAATGTGAAAGCTTCCAGTATTTTTAGCTAATTTGTAGTTCAAGCTAAAAACATCTAACAGTTACATTAAAATTTTGTACGTCTGTTTCCTATGTCATAGTCCACATTTTTTGCACATTATCGGGAACGCAATTCTTCGCTCCCTAATATGTGTTATTTTTTTACGTCTGCAATTCACCTGTCCACCATTATGATATTATTTTCGCGAACCCCTAGTTAGGAAACGCTGCTCTATCAGATCCAAATGAAGTAAGCTGATTGTGCATAACATTTTTCCTGCGTGATACTTTATTTCTTATTCATAAGGCAGGGTCCGACAAATCCCGGACGACTAAAAAAAATGACCTGTCGGATTGTATTCATAAGCATAAGGGACAGCGAGAAAGAAACCGAAGCACACACAATTTGCGGAGGTGGCAAGCGTCAGCCCTCCGATTGCAATGAAGGGCCTCTGCTCGGAAGAGCCTTTTCGTTGATCGAAGCATCCCCAGTGCCAGGTAAGTATACTTGACCAACAGGCCGCTCAAACGAATATACTACTTCTGGTCGTAGAACTAACTGGTTGTTACTTCACATAGTTCAGTTTCAATTTTTAAACATTTCTCAATGTTACAAAAATTTAATTATAATGCCCAGTACCATATCCAATAATGTTTGAAAATCTAGGTTTTGCTTATCATTGACCGAAAACAACCAATATTCATACTTAAATTGAAGCAACGCTTGCTTCTACATATTTACGACAATTAATCGTTTCAACTGCGGATTAGGGTTCATCTACTTGCCAATAGATGGCTAAACTAATCAAAGCAATAAAAAAGACAATGACAAAAAGTATTTGCAGTGTCCGGTCTATTGGCAAGCGTCGTGTGAAATTTTTCTTGGTTATTCTAATGAAATTAGTTTAGTTAAAGTAATTACCTCCTCTTAACGTTAGGTTTATTTTTTTTACAGAAGGAGATAGCACTTTTTTTACACAAATCAACAACATAAATGTAAAAGAGACATCTTTCATTTTTTATTCCCCCTAATAAAACTGCTTAATATGGAGCTCAGTTCTATGAACACTTGATCAAATCTTGTTCGGTCCAGCCTTGGAGGAGAGTCTTAGGTGTTGAAACTCAAATTCCACCCTATTAGTTAGTGATAAATAATATATTAGTTACTACTGAATTATTTATCATTAATTTCGACCTCAATTTCCAATCATGTTGTATTTGAGGTGAAGGTTCAGTAAAAATATTATAAAGTTGCTCCTTCATCAAATAAATTAAACAAAATATTGCACCATTTTCATAAACCTTCTTTGCTGTCCATGTCAAATCCCTGGGGGGCATAACTGGGTTTGGGGGGATGGCGTGAAGATTTTAAAACAAATTACGTGAGCCAAAACTCTGAAAAGTTAAAGGTATTTACACTTAAGATCAAATAGCACGGGTCATTGTTTCAGAATTCGAACAATTATTTTTTTTCACTATTATATAATAATTATCTTTTTTATCGTAAACCCCAATCTCATTATATACAAAATATTTCCACATGTAATCATTATTATGGTTATGCTCACAAATATCATTAAAAGTTTTAAAAAAACATCGCTGGATAACAGATTTTTGCAATTTTTCACTATTGCTCAGTCCTTACTGCATAAGAGACTACAAAGTCCAGAGCTGCTACAAAAGTTCAAATGCAAAAGCAATGGTTATCAAGATTTTTGGGGCCTTACTAAATTGATACTTGTCTATCGATCCCCGAAGGAAATCAAACTATATTTGATACCATACGAAACATCCACCACAGCCATTCAAAAACGCCAAGTAAAATAAGTGTGCTATTTTATAAAAAATTGAGAAATAACCGTAAAGGGATTATTTGCTTTTTAAATATGACTAATATTCATTTTATGTAATTTGATGGAATGTTTAAGCTGCCTAGAATCGTGAGTCTATTGATAGTTATAAATGAAAAAATCATATGAATCACAAAGATTCTATTCTCCACTCAATACGACTCCATGCCTTGTGAAGAGAGTATGAAAAAGTACTAGAGACCAACGTTTTCCACCTCTGCACTGCATTTTATAATATCCCTACTTGTAGAGAGTTCCAAAAATTAGTTACAGCTCATTTAAGTTGTTCCTCTCCACGGTAATCTTTAGTAAGAGGCGAAAGATTTTCACGATTTTTTAAGAGAATTATTATCGATTTTCATTATCTATGTTACTAGGTCTTACTGGATAGTGGTGGTTATACTTTGAAGCAGTAAAATACAAGGTAATCATCACATTTCTAAACATAAATTTGGGGACGGGTCCTTAACTCTAAGGAAAATTAGACATACTCAACCATAAGCATAGAAAATAACTATGTTTAAAATATGAAATATACATTTCTTCTTTCTTTTTAACTTCTCAATTAATTTGGTTGTTTGAAATTGCAGTGCACTTGCAATCAATTAATGAATTATATAGTCAAGACATATCTAATGAGGCAATACAGATACAGAAGGATCACCGCTGCTTTTCCTTTCTGTATTAGTGTACATCTATTAATGTTAGTTAGAACATTTTCATCAATTAAATTTTACTGTTTCTGCTTCTAATAAAAAATACACGCAAAAGAGGCTGGAAATCTTTTCTCATGCAATAACTTATTCAGAATGAAATGGATCAAACTGATAAAGTGGTGATTTTAAAAAACTGTATTATCCCCTCATGCTTCCCTACAACAGTTAAGGCTTGTTAATAACCGTGCAAATATCTTTCGCTGGTATTTCATTTCTATTTTTCCGTTTTCGCATACGTGCAATTCGTATGTTCCCTGAGTGATCCATGACCGTTGGGATCCGTAAAAAAAGCATCTTTCGCAATAAATAATCTGCTTGACTGAAGGCTGAAAACAAATGTAAATTAACGATGATACTGTATGTGGCATAGACCTTAAAGAATTAGAAGCCGCAAGTAGATGAAGTGAGTAAAACAAGTGAGAGAAATTAAAAGAACCATTATTTGTATAAAAAGCTAACAAAAAGAACAGTTGGAAATCCGGCAGCTCACTTTATTTATAGTCGATTGATTGAAACTGTAAGCTCATTTTAAACGTTTATGGTATTGATGCTCGCGAGTAGCGAAGGGTTTACGAGGAGTCCACCTAGCATTTTCGCGGATCCCAATCACTATAGCGTTACATGGTAAAAGAGTATCGCTGGTATCGTTGTCGTTAATGGACTAATTTGTTTGCCCCTTTTCAATGCAAGTCACTATTATGTAAAGCAGTGTTTCCCAACCTTTTTTCTCTTTCGAACCCCTTGTTCTAAGTCCGAAATTAAATGGCGAACCCCTTTCTGGAATCGATAGTATCGGGTGAGAAAACTATAAAATTTACTAGCAATACTTCATGACAAGAAACGAAAACACAAATTTTGTAAAACATCTAAGTTCGAATAAAAACTAAAATGCAGCTATAAATATTTTTTTATTACTTTTTTTGTTTTGTTCTTTTGGAACTGTTATTAGGGCGGTATACATATATGTATTCCTAAAAAAAAAAAGTTAAATCATTTTCCTGATAGGTTCCACTTTTCGGTTAAAATATATAAAATTCGGTAATACAGTCGACGCTCGTTATAACGACCACACATTATAAAGACCCTTCCATTATAACGACCAGTGGTAACAGTCCCAACTTTATCCCTATGAACTCTATGTTAATTTGCTTTCAGCATAACGACCGTTCTGTATCGTTTAATCCAATACAGCGGACAGTATTTCTGGTATTTTTTTCAAATAGAGCATGTTTCCAATTTTGTAGCTTGATTATATTGTGCGTAGAGCTGCATGGAGTTTTCAGTGTTTAGTCCAACTTTGTCAGGGGGGTGGATTACCACTTATCACAGTAGGGAAAGAACAGAGGGGGAGCAAACGGGGAATTTCCTTGAAAAAGGGTTCACAGATGTATTGGTAGTTTGTCGTTTGAATCAAATGTTCCAAGGGTCGATTCTCTGAAATAAGAGGAGTCATGCTGTCAGTTCCAGGTGTCATGTCTGCTCAGAAGTTTTGCTTCCAGAAATATGAATGTATTTTTTTCTTCCAATATTTTCTACGTTAAAATCTGTGTAATATTTTGTACTGATATTTTTTTTAAATTCCAATGATAAAAGAAATCATTTAGTTCGAATCTTTGAAAAATTAGTAATTTTAATAGAACCGCGGAACATGCATGATGCATGTTTATATTTTTTTAGAAAATTCTACATCTTATAGCGACCACTCGTTATAAAGACCTTTTCCTGTGGGATGGCAGATGGTAGTTATATCGAGCGTCGACTGTACTTTGAAAAAAATTTTAAAAATTAAAACTTGCATATTTTTAAATTTCTAATTTCGATAATGCAGAAAATTTGGAATAAAGTGTAATAAATGTGAAGCCAAGGATAATTACAAGTTTAGTCCTACCAATGCAAATTTATAATTTGCTTCAGTAATTTGTAATTTTAATATTTTTAGTTCTTTAAGATAGCACTAGCATATAATTATGATTTATGATAACTATACAAAAAAAAAGTTTTTGCAGTTCGTGCCCAGGCCACGATCTTTTTTTTTTTCCAGGTCATATATATAATGGGTTTTAAAGAGGAATTTGGAATGTTTATTTCTTTTTTGGCAAGTATGTTTTTGTTTCCTGTACTCTTCTAAAATTTTGAATTTAATTTTCCAATGAGAGTGCTTTGCGCAACCGATAGTTTTTAACCGACTTCCAACAGTGTTATGAATTCATATCGTATGTATGTTTTTTTCCTTTGGTGTGTTTGTCCATTGTTTTGGTGTGTTGATAACTTCTTACTCTATAAATCGATTTTGATTATTCTTTTTTAAATCCATCAAGGGTATTCTTCCATAGGTCTCGTACTTTCGTTTGCCCACATTCGATAATTAGAAAAACAGTTATTGGCAGAAATTTAGTCTTTTTTTTTTATCCATTACTTTTGACTAAATGAACCGATTTTGATGATTTTTTTTTTAATTGATAGAGGGTCGTCTAACTTAAACATCGTACATCGATTTGACTACAATAGTTCTTTAAAAAGAACGTTATGGATGAAAAATTAGCATTTTTCTTTTAAATGGAAAGGTTTGGCTTGATATGTCTTTGTCGAAATATAGTTTAAAAAATATAATGCACGTATTTTAGGATTTTTATTTTTATTTATTTATTTTTAAGGCTCTCTCTCTCTTATTAAACCCGGGTTTATTTGATCTTTTGTGTTCAAGATAATAAAAAATAAAACTTTCTTATTTCAGAAAATATTTGTTATTTATGAAGAAAATTTCCAAAAACAGCGACTGAACGGTATGTTGCCGTTCGGTCCGTTGCCAGCAGTCTACACTACAATTAGAGGGTTCTGTCTTAGCACAGTACTCGATGCCTTCTAACAATGAAAATGAAGTAAATACCCGAGCTGTTACCATTTTGAACAGATAACAAATACAATCATTTACTAATGCAAACGGTAAAATTGCAGGTAAAGTTAAGCCTGAAAAATCTTTTAAAAAAAAGTTATGAAAATCAAACAAAACGTTTTTTAATTGCGCTTTATGTGTAACACAAGCTTAATCAACGAGTACACAGCATCTATTTAGTGCAGAAAGTGATGTGCAGGGCATATTTTCCATGGTCATAAGGTTTAGTCCTTAATTCGATTTTTCACAAGCAAGGATTCAAATGTTAAGCATTTCTCTCAACTATTCATGAAGGAAAAGAAATACGCAATTGTAAAAATAATTGCAGTTAGGTTTCATATCTTAATAGCATTTTCTGTTTTTCATGAATATTTGTGAGAAAATTTTCACACTGAACTCTTTCTTAATTGTGAGAATTCGAATTTCGGAAGTACGCCCATTTTCTCTGACATGGAACAGTATAGTAATGTCAAGGATGGGTAGCAAATTTGACTGGTAAAAGTATCGGGAACTTGTGCGCATGTTTATTGAATATATATGCTAAGTTTCGAGAATTCATTTGATTTATGATTGAGTTCTGATCACTTTATGTATACGTTTTGAGGTTCATCTGCAACGGCACAAAGTGTCCTTGTGGATTGCATAATTGTTGTATTGGATTTACCCTCAGATGATGGAAGTACTAGAAAAAATTTATGAACATCGAGGTTGTTTCAATTATTTATTTCTTATTATTATAAAAAAAGTGAAAAAAAGAACTAGCTTATGTTTCGGTGGGTGCATATAAATCCTTATAAAATACCTGTTATTTTATGTGTTCATCGGCACATCAACAGATTTGACTGTACGCCTCTCACTGATTATGTGTAGTGTATATATACACCTATGTGCGTCTAAAGTGTAAGGAGTTTGATATGCTATCCAACAGTGCACATTGTACTGAAGTTGTGTTTTTTCAAGCGGAAAAAACTGTGGAATGAATTGTTACAATTGCAATTTTCTTACAAGTGTAACTGACTTCCACTGCTTGAGTCGATATGAAGGGTGACACCAATAGTGACAATGACAAAAAACATGTCTTTTCCACATCTGCGTAAACGTAAAGGATACTTTCGTTTTCAAAGATAGGTTCTGCGGTTGCGCAGATGAGAAAAGAGATGATTTTTGTCTTTGTCGCCTTTGGTGGGAAAGCACCCTTAGACATTTAGTATTGCGGAGGTAGCAGATAAACTAACTAATAGGTTTATGCTACCAGCGAAGCCTCAAAATGCTAAAAATATTGACAAGAATTTTATTTGTTAACTTGTAGGTGAAACGGCAACAATGCAATGCAAAACAAAGTCTCAGCTCGCAAGCCTTACCAATCAACGAGCATAAATCTCAAGAAGATGAAGTCTCTGCTTCCTTGGCACGATTTGGCGCCAGAATATAATTGACACTTTTCCCATTGAGATACACTTAACTGTTCGAAATGTTGAATGCTTGAGATATACGCTTAGCGCGAAAAACGAAAGTAAAAAAGGTTGAGGTATGTGATATAATCGATATCAATGTAATCGATCTTATGTCAAAAGATTAAGTATTGCCGGATGGCAACATTGATTTGTGTTTTTTGTGTATGTAGCGTTTTGGTTGTGTTCCCGTATTAAAGATAGTTTGAATGTCTTCTGGTATATCGTAATATCCACAACAATACATGGTGGCAGATTGAATACACGCCTTCAAAATGTATCAGATTCCAGCGCCCGAATAATTTTCCTTTCGGCCGGATGATTGGAGCAAGTGGATAGATCGATTCGAACGATTTCGATCGGCGTCAGGTTTGAAAACAAAAGACAAAGAAGAACAGGTAAACTCTTTAATATATCTTATGGGTGCGCAATCTGAAGATATCTTAGCGTCATTCAATATGACAGAAGCAGAGAAGAAGGATTTTGACAGTTAAAACAAAATTTGAACAGCACTTTGTTCCAACACGTAATGTTATTTACGAACGTTATAAGTTCCATACCAGAACACAAGAAGAGGGCGAATCAGTTGAGCATTTTATTACTGCATTATATTCGCTAGCTCAAACGTGTGAATTTCCTGCTTCGTTTCACGATGAGATGATTCGTGATAGAATAGTTTGTGGTCTTAGAAATAAAAAAGTGTCGGAAAATCTGCAACTTGACACTAAACTAACATTGGAAAAAGCCGTTACGCAATCTCGCCAAGCTGAAATAATCAAAAACCAACAAAGCGTTATAGTAAACGATACTTCGTCATTTAAAGTTGCTAATCGAATAGCTGTAACGCCGACAAATCAGACGTTCAAACATAAACAAACCAATGATAAATTTCGTTCTGAACCTAAATTTAATAATCATTCCCAGTCAGTAGTGTCCAAAAACAAAGGAGCTTGTTTTTGGTGTGGCAAAAATGAGAAACATACTAAACAAGAGTGTCCAGCGCGTAAAGCGATCTGTAATAGATGTAAAAAAAACCGGGCACTATGCCAAAGTTTGCAAATCGAAACTTCAGATTAATAAAGTAGAGGGAACAAAACCATCTGCATTTTTGGGTTATGTTTTGAATGCGATTAACAAAAATGAGAAGTTATTCGATCGATGGACTACCCAGGTTGTAATACATGATACTTCCATAGATTTTAAGATTGATTCAGGAGCTGAAGTAACGGTCATTCCAAAAGACACTTATGATGCAAAACTTAAACATCTTAAGTTATTTAATTCCAAGAAAGTAATCTGCGGTCCTGACGGGGGAAATCTTGATATTGCTGGTGTTCTCCGTGTGGATCTGAAGAACAAAGATCTAATCTTTAAAGATGAAGTGTATGTTGTTAGTGGCTTACAACATTCTTTACTAAGCTGTACGGCTAGTGAACATTTAAACTTTATTCAGCGGATTTTTCAAGTGAATTCCCGAATTAAACCCTGTAGATGAATTTCCAAAATTATTCAGTGGTCTCGGAAAAGTAGAAAAGCCTTATAAAATTAAATTAAAAGAAAACGCAAAACCTTATGCTATATCTGTTCCGCGAAGAGTTCCTCTGGCTTTAAGAAGGAAATTGCAAAAGTTATTAGAACAAATGACCAAAGAGGGTATAATTGAAGCAGTTGATGAACCTACGGAGTGGTGTGCTCCTATGGTAATAGTTCCTAAGAAGTCGGGTGACATTAGAATTTGCGTAGACCTTTCAGTTTTAAATGATAACATAGAAAGAGAATATTTTCCTATGGCTTCAGTCGATTATACATTGAGTCAGTTTAGTGAAGCTAAAGTGTTCAGCGTTATTGACGCTAATGCGGGGTTTTGGCAAATTAGCCTTGATGAAGAATCAACAAATTTAACAACTTTCATCTCGCCTTTTGGGAGGTATAAATTTAAAAGGTTACCCTTTGGAATAAAATCTGCACCAGAAGTATTCCAGAAAAGAATTAGGGAAACGGTTCCAGATGGTCCAGGAATTGTCGGACTGATGGATGAATTTGTGATATTCGGGGCAACGGAAGAAGAACATGATAAACGGCTAAGGGAAGTGTTAAATAAACTCCAAGCTGCAGGTTGGACTCTTAATGTCGAGAAATGCCAATTTAAAGTTAAGGAGGTGAGATTTCTCGGACATGTAATTTCAAGCGAAGGAATTAAACCAGATCCGAAGAAAACAGAAGCTATAGCAAATATTCCCAGACCTAACTCGGTAAAAGAGTTAAAAAGATTTTTAGGCATGAGCGGGTTTCTAAGTAAATTCATCCCTAAAATGGCCGATATAGCAAATCCTCTATATGAATTGTTGAAAAATGATGTTGAATGGATGTGGGGGCCAGCCCAAGAGGTGTCTTTTCAGAAAATTAAAGACGAACTTTGCCAAACTCCCGGGTTATCAATGTTTGATTTAAAAAAAGAGATTTATATTTCGTGTGACGCATCATCATATGGTCTTGGGGCAGTTTTATATCACATGGAGAAAAGTTGTATTTCACCAATTTGTTATGCATCTAGAACGTTATCAAATGCAGAGAAACGATATGCACAGATCGAGAAGGAAGCTTTAGCCATAATATGGTCTTGTGACAGATTCAGAGACTATATAGTAGGTAAACAAGTACACATTCAAACGGATCATAAGCCTTTAGTGCCGATATTCATGTCAAAACCTTTAGACATGTTAACTCCTCGTTTACAAAGGATAAAACTCAGGATGATGAGATATGACTTCACAATTTCTTACAAACCAGGCAAAGAGCTAGTAATTGCCGATGCTTTGTCTCGGTGTCCTACATCTGAAAATGAAGATGAAGAATTGTCAGCGTATGTCCAAAACATCATCGATATATTTCCAGCATCTGATGAAAAACTAGCAGAAATATTACAGTTACAAAATGAAGATCCAGTTTGTAAAACATTGATCAAATACTGCCAAGACGGATGGTCACCTAAAAATGAAATTTCGGTTGAGATTCAACGATTTTGGGGACATAGACATTCTCTATCACTGCAAAATCAAATTCTGTTCAAAGACGCAAGAATTGTGATTCCTGAAAAGCTTCAAAAAGAAATTTTAGATAGAATCCATGATGGGCACCAGGGAATAACTAAATGCCGCGCCAGAGCTCAGCAATCTGTTTGGTGGCCAGGTATATCTAAAGAAATTGAAGTTTTAGTCAGAAATTGTGCAAATTGCATACAGTATCAAAGCTATCATAAAGAACCTCTGATTTCAAGCGATTTCCCAGAAAGACCATGGCAAGTAGTTGCAACCGACCTTTTAAAGCTAAAAGGTCACTGGTACGTCATTGTAGCAGACTACTATTCCAGATATTTTGAGGTAGGGAAATTGCATAATCTGTCATCCTTAGAGGTCATTGAACACTTGAAATCAATATTTGCCAGACATGGCATACCCGAAATAGTCCGAAGCGACAATGGGACTCAGTTTTCTCAGGTTATCGATTCAGAATATCGAAAATTTGCAAAGACATACAAATTTTCAATTTTAACATCCAGTCCTAAATTTCCTCAAAGCAATGGCTTCATTGAAGCCATGGTAAAAAATTTCAAGAATCACTTCCTGAAATCTCAAGGAGAGGATCCATACCTGATGATGTTAGCCATAAGATCGACCCCCTTGGAAAACGGGTATAGCCCAGCAGAGTTGCTGATGGGAAGGAAGTTGCGAACTCCCATACCCGCAACAAGTCAAATGTTGTGCCCTAATCTGGCTAATTTCCAATCCTTAAAGAAAAAGGAAATAGAACTAAGGGATAGAAAAAAACGAAACTTTGACAACCACCACGGGGCCAGAAACCTTCAGCCACTGGAAGTAGGCCAACCGGTTTGGGTGAAAGACTTAAGATCATATGGAAAGGTAAAAAGTTTGCATACAACCCCTCGATCGTACATCATCGAATCACCAAGAGGTGTGTTTCGCAGAAATAGAATTCATCTACATCCTGCATCCCTTCCTCTGAATTTCAGCTGGGATGAATCGGAGATAAATCCAGCATTGCCTAACAACCTGCCAGAAAATGTGCCGCCAACTAAGGACAATGTTGTAATGTCAGAAAAAGTGCCTGATCCAGTTGCGGATACAGCTAGGGATGTCCCAACACCAGTTCCCGAACTTAAGATAAACAAAACTCGCAGTGGTAGAATCATTAAAATTCCAAAGAGACTTTTGGACTAAAGACTTATAGGGGGAGATGTGATATAATCGATATCAATGTAATCGATCTTATGTCAAAAGATTAAGTATTGCCGGATGGCAACATTGATTTGTGTTTTTTGTGTATGTAGCGTTTTGGTTGTGTTCCCGTATTAAAGATAGTTTGAATGTCTTCTGGTATATCGTAATATCCACAACAATAAAATTTATTTCAGATTATTTTCACTGCCAGTTCTACATTTTGTATGAATCAAATCGATAGTGCATAGATAAAATTTTTAATTGAAAACGCGGTAATAACACCATGACCGCTAATTAACCACTTAGAACAGAATTTTACAACATAGGAACAGCTGTAATCACAAACATCCTTTCATGAAATGTCTCTCGAGAAGATTTGATGTCGAGCGAAATTTTTTCTTCTTGATAACACACCAATACCAAAATCTCGAGAAAAGTGTTTTTCAATCATCCAGCGCTGTGCATTAAACAACGTGCTGAAAGCTCTCTAAAAAGGAAGGCGAGCGTTACGGAACGAGTGCAGTCAAGGCACCGAGAGCTATAAATTCGCTTGCAATCTTCAACTGACACTTTGATGCACCGACAAAGGCGGATGGTGTCTTTGGAATACTGCGACTTTGGGGTATACGATATCCGACTTTATCAGACAGAACACTTTTCCTCGAGCAGAGACAAGATGAGTCAAAAAGGGGGAAAAAAGCAATTCTAGAAATGAAAGAAGAGGAAAAAGCAACTTTTAAATGTCGTCTGGGCAGACGAACTACCTCGACGACAAACTGATCGGTTTGTAAGAAGAGAGGGCTTTGAGATACAAATGTTTTCATAGAATAGGAAGCTGATCGTCTAAAGAAGTCGATAAACGATGGAATACAGTACATACATACAAAAATAGTCTGTTGTGGCTATCACGGAACTTTCTTCTATATACTTCACATGAATATTACTATTACTACTCGCCAAATATCCCTATTATGAAACAAATCCTTGTTGAAAAAAAGATTATAAATTGTATGAAAAGAAAACTAACAAGATAAACTAATTAAAAGGTTGACGCGACGCCTCACAATGCTAAAAATATTAATAAGAATTTTATTTGTTAAAGTGCAGGTCAAATGGCAACAATACAATACAAAACAAAGTATCTGCTCCCTTGGGGCGATTAGCGCCTGAACATAGTTGTTTGAAATGTTGGATGCTTGAAATATATGCTTATCGAGAAAAACATTCGATTGCTCCACCCCCTTTGTAGCGAATAACGCCAAAACTTAATCCACGTAATTTCCTATCAAGATGTTTGTGTGTACCAAATTTCGTTTAATTCTATGCATTTCGCCTTGAGTTACAGCGCCCAAAAATTAATAAAAAGTTCGATTGCCCCCTCCCACCTCCCCTTAGAGCAAATGGCGCTAAGATGTAATCAGCACCTACTCCTATGTGCTGATTTTACTTGTGTACCAAATTTTATTTCGAATTCTTCCATTACTTCTTGAGAAATAGCATTCACGCTAATCGAGAAAAACCTTCAAATGCTTCGCTCCCTTCGAATGGATTCGCGCCAAAGACTAATATTCGCTAGTTCCCATCAGGGATCCTGTGTGTACCAAATTTCGTTCTGTTCCATGAATTTCGTTTAGATTTACAGCGGCCACAAAACAAAATCCTGACCCTCTTCAGGGGGAGGTAAATTGAACCCCCCCCCCCCTGACTTTTAGAAATACATTGAATTTATACAGGATTTTAGGCATTTTGTTGTTTTTTACCTATAATATGCATTGAAAATATACCCTTTGTCCCGCCCTGGGAAATTTTGAAATGACAGGCTTGGGTAACTTATTTGAACTTATTATGAAAACTTTATGAAAACTTATTTCAATGGACTTTAGCTCATATGCATACAAATCACAGTTTTGTACTCTGCGTAATGTAGGAATAGAGCTGAGATTTTCATTTTAATGGCCAGAATTTTTTCAGATATGATTAAATTGTTTTTGTAGTTGTTTGGCGTAAAATGGGGCGATAGTTGCCAAATGTATTAGTCCTTCTACCACGTGTTAAAATTTTCTTTAATAAGCATGAATATTTTTTTAGAATGCAGAAACCAACTTGTTGCTTTTGTTGCAGTAGATAAAAGTGTTTTCTTTTGGGAAATGTGTTACTTGACTCGGAACAATCAGGTAAATTAAATTCTTAATTTTGAAATCAATAAAAATTGCCATAATAAAATTCATAAATGAGAAGTAATTCGAAAAATAGTTATGATGTCTTGTTCCAAACTTGGTAAACTCCTAGGAGAGCCCACCCCGTTTCAAAATCTTACATTGTTATTTAAAATTTATATGTGTATTGTGTTCAGATTCTGATAAAATATGATTCCCGACAATTAATCAATGTACGTAGTGTAGGTTTTGAAAAAAACATATTTGTAAGTTGCTTATTCGAAAATTATTCATTTAGAAACATAGTTCTATGGATTTTGGGCTGCCGTTACGGTATTATATCTTACATGCTTATATTTACTTTATTTTATACGTATGTATGAAAGCATACCAATTACTTCAAAGCGAAAATAATTTCATTTGATAGTCTGCAATAAATTAAAAGGAGGGAGCATTTTTGTTCTTCAATCATGTTGTTTTTATCATTTATTTGTTCTTCACAAAGATAAAAGTTTCCGTTTGGTTTCTTAATAAATTAATGTATTTTAAATTTTTCGATAATCGAAGACTGTTAGAACCTCCTCGATGGTTAGAACATTTCCTCAAAGTTTTCACAAATCCGTCGTCGCTGTACCATGGAAATTGGCTGCAATTTCTTGAAAATTATTCTAGCTATATTTTCTCCATATTATTATATCTACCTGTTTAGTTTTTTACTTAGATTTGTAGAAAAGTATTTTTTATCGAAATTATAATAGCATGAAAAATATTACAGCAAAAGTAAAATAAAGACTGAAGTATTTAAAAAAAAGCTGGCGTACTTAAATATCAAAAAAAATGTTCAATAATAGTGATGAGACACATGGCAATAGTTTCATTATTTCTATATTCATTAACAAATGGTTGCCCTGCAAGATTTGGCGATCATTTAGAATTGGCTATTTAATTGTTAGTTAACGGTTAATGTAATAATTAGCTTCTTCATCGCTCAGTATTGGCAACTTAAAAATATATGTTAAAACAGCAGTCGGCAACCTAAATTAGCTGAAGATCTATTTCCCAAGTACGGCAAACGGCCGTCGACTGAGAGGACGGGGGGGGGGGGGGTTCATGCACTATTAATAATTATTAGGACAAGTTGAGGCTGTGCCTGTCTTCAAAAGTATAGGTTAATTCCTGTGGAGCAAGTTTAGATGCTTATAAAATACCTGCACACACATGTGAAACGCCGCGTGTTGCCCTACACACATGTGAAACGCCGTTACATATTTTAATTAACGCACCGAGAGCACAGATTGTTGGCAAGTTTTTTTTAGGTCCGACGAATTAATAAGCATTTTCTGAAGAAAAAAAAAAGTTTCGCCTCTTGATCCAAGAGTCATTTGATTTTTTTTTTCTTTTCAAAACTGTCCCGCGATCGACCGAAAATGGGCTCGAGATCGACGGGTTGCCGACCACTGTGCTAAAACAATATTGGCGTCAGTGCTTGGCGATCTAAAATCGCCAAGTAAACAGCATTTCCAAGGGTTAAATTTTTAGTTATTACCCAATTCCATTAAGGGGAGCTAGCAACCAAAAATGACGAAAAAAACCGAAATTTTTTTTTATTGGTTTAAGTAGTGAAATAAATCTAAAAATGTTCCCTGGAATTTTCAGAAAAATTGAAGCAATATTTATTGATTTATCATTGATTTTATTACGGTGTGATTTGCCACCTTTTTTTTCATTCGAAACAAACTGCTGAATATAAGAAGGGTTCCCAGTTGAGTGAAAGAATTTAGCCAAAATTAGAAATTTTCTTTAAACTCGGTTGTAGTTTTTGTAGTAATTACTCTGGCTGTTGCTAAGCTCCATATCGGATATTTATTTTGTCGGATATCCGGTGTCTCTTTCGTGGCGGATTTGTACCGGATATCCGGCTCTGATGTTTGAAAGTTTTTCAATTTGCATATATTTTCAAAACATGCTAATTATTTACATTTCAAAGATCAAATACTCACCAGATCTTTCGTTTAGGGATTGGATAGGATGCCGCATATTTAAAAAACGTTCGGATACCGGATATCCGGTGCCTTCTGAAAGAAAGAACCGGGTCTCGCTCGTCCATCTCCACCATTCTCTGTTATAATATCATTCAATTGATCAACAGACCGAATGCTACAACTGCCAACTAAGCATAGTAAATGTATATAAATTTCAAAGGCAAGCAAATCTTGGGTGAAATAAAGAAAAAAACTAATAAACTTTAATATGGAAAACTAAATCTAAAATTAGCCATTATTAGCCAGAAGTGGTTGTGGATAATAATTGAACTACTACTAAATAATAACTACTGGGCCGATTTTTACATACTAAAAACCGTTCGACGTAGAATTTAATGCTCTTAAAAAAGCTAATGGTAAACTTTTCTGTAGGATGCGCCGTTTCAGAATTATAAGTTAAAAAACGAAAAAAGTGCGAAAATTTTTAGCGGTTTTTTGACTCCCAAAACTTAAGCAGAAGTCAGATTCCGTCGCAAACTCTCAGGACTCTTATTTGGGACCCCCAAAAGGTATTAAAACACATTCCAGCTTTAGACAATTTTTCGGGAAGCACCGCCTTTTTTTTGGTCTAATTTGCCTGGGCTAGAAACTATACATAACAAATTTATGCTCTACTTTTTGATAACATAACGACTTTTTTCTTTTTTAATTCTTTTTGTAGGTTTTTGAATTTCCCGTTGTTTTTCTGCGTTACTTCAGTTTTTTTTTCTTCTCAAAAAGTATTTGATTTATAAAAGATTCAAAACGTAAAAGTTTTGCTTTATGAGTAATGAATCAATAAAATTGTTATGAGACTTTTCGCCAATTTTTGAAAAAGAAGATTCATTTGTAAAAAATGCTAAATTTCGTTTTAAAAATTAAAATTTTCAAATTATATTTAAGAAATCCATTTTTTTAATATTAAATTTTTTAGTAAGCGATATAACGTGATTTATTTACTGTTTCTTACTTTCATATATATGTATTGAATATGAAAAAAAATAGATTCGTAGAGGGTTATTTTATCCCCCCCCCCCCCCCCCCAGGTTCTACAGTGATTGGTATCTTAGGTCACTTTACATTTTTGGCCGCTTCAAAATTCATATGTGTACGTGTTATTATAAAGATCACACTGGTAAACTACTCCCCATCAAACGAATGGAAACAATTTTTAGAGTTTCTCTTCTACGAAGAGAATACCATTTCACACGTTGGAGAGTTGGCCAATTTTTTCTTCAAGTTCCAATTTTTACAATCCTGAAACTCTGTACATGCATTGCATGTATCATTAATAGCCTGGCCCGTCATTTCAAAATTTTCCAGAGATGGGGGCAAAGGGTATAAACTCAATGTATATTTCATTTAAAAAACAACAAAATGCATGTGCATACATACAAATAGTACATTATATTTCCCAAATCAGGGGAGGGGCAATTTGACCCCCCTAAATGACGGGCCTGCTACTAGTGGATAACTAGACAATTTTAGAAAATTTCAGTTCTCCAAACATGAAACCGTTTTACATGTGGTAAAAATAAATGGAGAGAGAAATGAAATAAAATGTAAAACCTTTGTGCTACTGAGTAAAAATTAAAAATCAACATAAAATTAAGCAAAAAATTTGCAAAAATTGTAGACACCTGTTTCGAGGTCCCAAGGAACACCTTTTTCACTGCAAAAGAATGAGCAGCTGGAGGCTTCAGGTGGATGCTTTTCGTCTAGAAGCTTTCTTTTGCATGTAACCTCGGGGGTTCCTTGTAACATCGTAACACGTGTTTGCAATTTTTTGCGCTTAATTTTACGTTGATTTTTAACTTTTATTACTGGAGAGAGAAATATTTTATTTTAGAGAGAAATCCGTTATTTCCTAACAATTAATCTGTCAAAAACAAATTCCTTTTCTTTTTTTTCCCTTTTGTAAAATTTATAAATTTCCTCATAATGTTAACAGAATAATAAAAAGGCTCAGTTTAATCTCTTAATTAATTTTATTCTTTCACGTAAATATCAAATTGGATTCACAAATACGTGTATATAATAAGAGTTACGATTTGTGCTGTGCTACGTTGATTTCCTATCATACTAAACGTTTAACAGTAGGTTATTTTTTTAACTCGTATTAGCTTAATTTTAGTTTATTTTTATCTCATTTACACAAAATGACAAGATTTTATGGATCGTCTTAATTTAACTAATTTAACATTAGCTGCACAATGTCAGACAACTTAGAACCAAAGAGCACAACTCTATAGTTTTATGCGTTTTAGGGTTTTATGGGTATGAGTGTGTGTAAAAAAAAATTAATTATTTTTTTAAAAAATCAGCAGATGAGTCATATATATATTTCACTTAACGTGGATCAGTTACGATAAAATTTTGCGGTACGATACGATACTGAAATCATGCAAAAAATAAACTATGGTAAAACCATATTTAAAAATGTGTTTAATGATTAGCACAAAAAAGTGACATACTATTTGTATTTATTATCGTAACTTACGGACGTTAAAAAATTTATTTCTATTTCTTAAAAAGTATTTCCATTCATAACTCAATTTTTAATTTCCGATTCTTTGGAGTGGCAACACCTCAGTTTTTTTATATCGAGCGATCTTTTCTGAAGCCTTTCGAATTTTAAAGCGTTTTCTTAAAAAGTATTTCCATTCACAAATCAATTCTAATTTTCGATTTTTTTCACCGTAGTCTGTTTATATCAACCGATTATTCTCAAGTTTGATTGTTCAACGCTGAACATGATCGTAACCGACCAGTAACAGTTAACTGTATCAAGTTCATCCTTGGATCGTTGAACCTATATCCCGCAGATTTTCTGCGGGAGATCAGCTAGTATTTTTTAATGCTCTTGTTATACATTTTTCGCAGAAGTTTCAAAAGCGATGTTTATTTTTTCAACGGTAAAAGTGTTTTTCATTTGTGCTGATTCGTCATAAAAAGTAAGACGCACTTCGCTAGTACAAGTGGAAATAACAAAACGAAAGAAAAAACGCACCCACCATTAAATGTTCTTCCATCTGGCCCTTAATGGCGTCTTACCACCTGTAAAGTGAAATATATATAGAAACAGAAGGAAAGAAACAAAATAATCTCCAACGTTTATTCGGGACTTTTGCCAATACGAAAGCGTCATCAGTCTCTAAAAGCTAGTGAGAAATTGCAGAAAATTCGGATCGCTCCTTTCCTGATCTTCTCGTAGGACAGGGGTCGGCAAGCGTGGCTTGCGAGCCGTACGTGGCTCTTTGGGGACCGTTTGTAAATGATGCCACACTTTTTTTCGATGTGTTTGACCACCCTCCCCTCCCCCTTTGTCACAAAATGTCAGACTTCATCACACACACCCCCCTCCCTCCCAACCCTTTGTGACATGTCACGCTATATTACATAAGCATATGTACAATACTGTTCGAATTAATAGGGACAAACATGTTTTTCTTGTCTGAGTTGGTATGTGATTACCTAGTGATGTTTTCGGTTCTTTTTTGAACAAGTGGCACTGGAAGCTTAGTTCCTCTTAAAGGCATGCTAAATTCTGTCAAATACATGGAAGTATTACACAGTAGGTTTGTTCCATTCATGGAAACATTTGATGGAACATTTCAACTTGACTTGGCCCCTTGTCACACTTTGAAATCGGTACAACTTTTATACGGGAATATAAAATAAAAGTGGTTGATTGTTCTGGTAATTAACCAGACTTAAATCCTTTTGAAAACTTATGTCATATTCTCAAGAAGCTTAGATAAATTGTAAGACAACAGAACAAACGATAAACAGGGCTATACAGGTGTGGTTCAATGACGATGAAGCCAAGAACATGTGCACTACACTAATGGAGTTTAGAGTCACTAAGTGTTGAAGAGGTCATTTCTGTTAAAGGGAGGACATACTTCGTAATAATTTAGAGAGAGATCAGTCAGAGATTTATCAGTCTACTTTAAAAGCTAAAGTTTAAAAAATAGTTTTCTCCATTTGTCCCAATTAAATCGAACAGTATAGTACTTGCAGTTCAGAAACAAATCACTGCGTTTTCAACTTTACACCAATTGAGTACCAAAAATGATGTTCAGTAACGCCAAGCCCAAAATGATGGCAACTAAACGGGAAAATTTTACAGCGTAGTGGTCTCAAATAGTCGTTCCGACCTCATGAAAATTAAAATATCATAGCAATTTAGTACAGGACATAGCTGTAATAGAAGGCCTTAATTACGCTGATTTGTTCCCCTCCTCCCCCTCTGGATATAACCTACACTTTCCAGTTATCTGCTGTCGAATGTTTCCTCTTTAAAAACCGTGAAAACTCCTTTTCTCTGTCGCTCTCTCTTTTTTTTCCTCTTTTTTCTTTCCTGTAGCACGTGTCAGGCGGATGCTTTTTGGTCCAGATTTCAAGTCCCTTCTTAACGAACTGCGAAGAAAAAGGGGGCAGGGAGGGAGAATTTCGTCTCCATCCTGAAAATATGACTCTTAAAAGGGGTGCAGATGTGAGGAGGGGGACGTCAAGGCTCGTCTTTCGATCGTCCGACGTCTCTTAAATGATGATTTCCGTCGTACTTCGTGTATACATTGCGCTGATTTTTAAATGTCTCCGTTGTTCGGTGACGTGTGGAGTACAATCTGTTTGGGAAGTGGTGTGTATGCCTTTCATTCAGAGTTAAATCTTTCCAGCTAGGTATGAAGAAGAGGATGTTGATTTCTTGAATACTTTCAGCCAAGCAAAGCTTGATGAAAAATCCTGATTGCATTGTACTCTGTAGACCTGATATATATACTACTGCTTTGTGAACAATACAAACATGCGGCGTTTAATTTTCTCCACAAAGATAAAAAAGCTGAATAATAAATTTATAAGACCACCCTCCTAATAATGAAATTAATACAGCTTTTGAAGATTAAATTTTTAGAGTGCAATATAGAGTTGAAAAAAAGTCCGTACAGTTGAAAACATTGTTTCTGGGACAAATGACCAAAATGCTTTGTACTAAAATATGAGTACAAAGATAAAACAGCGTAAAAAAGCACAAACTGTCAGAACAAATATCGCAAATAGCTATTCCGAGGCTACAATGGACTCTCTTCCATCAGTGGAGCAAAGAAGTGCTCAACACACAACTAAAAAGTTGTGAATGAACAGCTCATAACTTTCTAGCTGCTCACAACTTTCTCTGTTCACTCACAACTCTTTAGTTGTGTGTTGAGAACTTCTTTGCTCCACTGATGGAAGAGTCCATTGCACCCTCGGGATAGCTATTTGCGATATTTGTTCCGACAATTTGGGTTTTTTTATGTTGTTTTATCTTTTTACTCGCATATTGTTTCTGTTTCATTTGTAAGCTCTATGTTTTTAGGTCTTAACTGTTTTATCTTTATACTGAAGTAATCGAGAGGAGGTCATTGACTGATTATTCGGCAACTAGTCAAGTATAATGGTTACTTTTTAATGCTGTATTTATTTATTTATTTGCTTACGATTTTTGACTTTTTAGAATTAGTTAATAACTTGTTTAATTCTGTGAGTTTTAGTTATTTTTCCTCCTTTTCTGTAATTTCCTACAAATACATTTTTCCAAATTTTTTTCAAATTTATTGCAACCAAAAACTGAAGTTCGATTCTTTATGGAAGAAATCAGGAATATGGAAGAATCAAAATTTCTCAAATCTGAGTAAATAAGCTTTGAAATGTTTAAACGCAACAGCATTAGGAAGTGAAAGGTCAGAAGCTAAAACAGCAATCTCAATAAAAATTTATTATAATTGCTTCCTTAACTTCTGAAGCTCAAAATTTTCCTGCATTGAAAGATGGACTTCTTGAAATCCCGAAGCACGTGCATTAATATTTTTCAATTTTGTGCTATGAAAAACTTATTTATACTTTATCAGAAAGTACTAAAATTTGGTTGCTTAAAATTACTAGGGGAAGCGGAGTTTGTAAATAAGGGTAAAATACCTCCTTTTTCTTTAACTTGAGCTAATACAAATGATAAATATTAGGATAAAGTATTCATTATCAGTTTTTTTAAGCCACTTTTTTTTAAAGTTAGCAAAAATACGATCTATCTCGCAATGTACGTGCGTGAACATAAAATCTTTAATTAAAGTTTTACCCTGAGTAGAAATTATAGAGGTTTTAGCCCACTCATTTTTCGTTTTTAAGTACAATAAGGTTAAAATCCAACTTCAAAAGAGAACTTTTGAAAATCAAAAATTTCAACCCTAAAAATTAAGAATTTGTATTTTTTTCTTCTAAAAAATGTTCGTAACGGAATTAGGTTTTAAATTTGATCAAAAGTAAATCTCTCCCCAAATACTTGGTACTGAAGTAACAGAAAACTAAAATGAAAAAGGGCTATAATCGGGTACCTAACAAGGGGAGGTTATATGAGAAAAAATGCAAACTTAAAACGTTTCCCAGAATGCACTAATTGTAAACAAAAATTTTCATGTAACTCATATCCGGTAGAGAACAAGAACAACCGATTTCATTCTGCCTTGAAAAGTTACGAGTTAGACGATTTATCTCTTCTCCAAATATAAATGGACACCGCAAAGCCCACGGACCATTACCGAACATGGTCAAAAATATCTCCTTCCCCGAGCTTTTGCCCCGTCACAACACTAATCCCTAAATTTAGGGTCTCCCCTCCACTGCAGTTACGAAACGCATGAAAAGCGAAGAAAAATGGCCGATTCGGCTGATGAAAGATGCGGAGCCACGCGCTCGGACCAGATGTAGAAACCTACTAGCGAGAGTTATTTTTGCGCTCGCGAGCATTCCATTGGATGATCCCGGTGCTTTTCCCCGCCCCTCACCCGCTCGCACGTGGACGTACGTTGGCTGGAGGCCTAAAGAAAGCTCCCGATCCTCTCGGTGGATATTTGCATCCTTCATCGTTTCTCGGGATGATCGCTTCGCTTCCTTCCCTCGCTTGCTGACATCACACCTCTTCCTGTTGTGATGGCACTTTCACCTCTTTCGTGGTCCCCCCCCCCCCTTTTTTTTCTTTTTCTGTAAACTCCGGTGAAGTTTCTAAACATCCTGACTCTGGCAAAATGACAGAACACTTGAAAATTGTATTTCATATTTCTCCTTGTAGCTGTCATAATCGTAGCAGGAAAACTTTTGCTAAATACGCGTCTTTTAAGGTTAAAAAAACTATTTTAACTATTTATGAAGCTTTATATTTTTTGTTTGCCATGATGAACATATTCTCAATAGCAGAAACTGGTGACATTCTGGCGATATCTTAATACAAAAAGGCGTGGGACAATGATGAATTTGATATAAGAGTTGTACTACTGTATCGTTTCGCAGAATGAGGTAAACCGCAGGTTCGATATCCAATGCTCTCGCTTTAGTTTATTGTGGAGGATCAAATCATTAAAGAAAACTGTATGCATATTCAATCAAGATTTAAAAACTTCTTCATTATGAATACGATTTTTTATTACTAGCACAGTAATACCTCCTTTAAGGGACCAGGGGTGATTTTGATCCGAAATTCTCCGACATTTCTGAAAATTTTCGAGGGCCTGTTCCGAAAATTTAAAAAAAAAAAAAATCAGTTTTCCGAAAATTTTTCAATTTATTAATCCTAAGATTATTTTATTGAACAATATCTGTACTTTTCTTTCTTCCTTCAGAGACAAGCAAAATATTTTGTACGACTTTAAAAAACTTTCAAGACAATATAATAAATTTCCAGGGGGGGAGGGGGAAATATGGTATTAATATTAGACCTTTCATTTAATTATTACTTAAAGCATTTTTTTGAGCTTATATACAAATATATACACGTATGTATATATTGTGTGTTAGGTAGGAGGGGGGTTAAATTAATGGTGCATACTATGTCCGAAAACTTTGCGTGAAGTTCCGAAAATTTCTTTTCGCTAAGGGACACTCTATTTAAGGAACAAGCAAAAAGAAAAAATGCAAAATTAATATAAGAAATAGATGAGAAATTTCAAATTCACTGGAGCCCAAGATTTAATTCTGATCGAAAAATTGATAAGTGAAAGATGTTATGTGTATTAGATACACGCAGAAACATTTTTAAAACGCTTGACGGAACATACTTTTCTCTCCACCAGACCCCTACCTGTTAGCCGAGGCCTTACGCACGGGGAGAGGTAGTGGGGTCTACGGATTTTACATGCACATATCCCCAAGTATACATGGGGGTCTTCAGTGGGTATCGAACGCGCGACCTTCCAGGTGGAAGTCCGACGTGCTAACCACTAGGCTACCACGGCCCTTGACGGAGCATACTTGCGAATGGTTTTCCCTTTTGCGCATTCATGTGGGCAGAGTTCTGAGAAGAGTGAACTGTCTTTGAGAAGTTTTTCTATACAAACCATGATCAGTTCACGCAATATTGCATTGTAAATTATTACATGCTACCAAACTGACCATGTTACGATTACTTCAGCTAAATTTCAATATGTTGCATTTTGCAAAATTATTAATTTTTTAGTGAAAAAAAATTAAGCCTAAAATTTAATTTTATTTAGTACAGAAATTAATTTATGCAGTGTTAAAGTTTAAGTATACATTTTCAGCATTCAAATTTGAATGTTAACATATGTTCCTTCTTGACCTACGCTAAGTTATTACGTTATGTATAATGCAGTCATTCATAAAACCTCCAAAGAAGGGTCACTTCTATTTAAGGGGAAAATTGTTCAGTCGTCTTGGTGTCCTTTGTTAGGAGGTTCCTTTGTTAGGAGGTTCCTTTGTTAGGAGTTAGACGCATATTAGTTTTAAGTTCAATATTATCCGTGGAAAGGGAACGAGAAAAGCGCGTCAAAACCACGTTGCATTTGCAGGTTATTATTTTTTTTTCTCTAATGAGGCTTTGTATGGTCACTAACCTTTGCAGACCTAGTGCATTCCCCGGAAATCGGCATCCATTCTTTGAAGTAGCACCACTCGCTAGATGGCGACACCTGTGCTCTAAATGCTGCGAAACTTTACTAGGAATTTAATTTAGCGAGAGTATAAAAACCAAACGGATACTCAAAGGATCTTTAATATGCCACATATCAGGTTGTCTGCGCCAGAATCTCAAATTTCTAAATTTGACTAGCTCTGAATAAAAAATACTTGGTTTTTGTGTATGTCCGACTACTATGCAAATCTATAGAGTGTGATTGATCAATACCAGGGTTCGTTGATTTAAATCGGCTTGATTTAAATCAAGTGATTTTTAAAAAAAATCATTGATTTAAATCAAGTGATTTTTTTTCAAAAAAAATCATTGATTTTACAATGTTAGAAAGTGTTGTAAGAATGAAATGTGTTGCAATTATAACCACTGCTCCAAAGAAAACTTCCTAGGTCCATCTGTCTGTGTGCATAACATATTTCAAAAATTTAGAACTAATTACTATTTTTTTAATTTTACAATATTATTCTTATTCTTCAAGCATCTTAACAGCAAAACATAATTCATTCAATCATTCAAATTAGAATTCATAATAATCATGAACCATTTTGTGTTTTTTTTTAATCTTAAAATAGTATTTTAGATCAGTTTAATAAATGCCACACAATAAATAACTCAGAATGGTTTTTGACAACAATTGTTAGAATTTAGAATATGTATCCTTAAAGTTTCATCCATGTCCCCTAATAGTTTAAGGTTTTTTTTCCTTCTAAAACATATTTTATCATAGATGTTTTCAATAAAGATATTTGATTAAAACAAAAAGTTTCAGTTTTTAGTAATGGTGTGGGCAAATGATTTTACTTAATCGGTAAAAATATTTCAGGCTTTTTCATTTATAAAATAGAAAAATGATTAAAGTACACTCAATGTAAAAATTAAGCACACACAATTATTACTTTTTTTTAGCTTTTAACAGCAAAATAATTCAGATTAAATTTGTTCATTTTCGAGGTACTTCTGAGTGTACTGTTATTCCTGGTAGGCTTAAGTTTCATTTGAGTCACGTATTTGTATTAAAATTTGTTTATCATTATTATTATTATTAAAAAATATTTATTGCTGCGAAAATAGCTGAAAGTGTGTTTTTACAAATTGATTAACATGCCATATTGTTTCTATGAATGTAACATAATAAATATCAAAAATATTCAAGGTCTTTTTTAAAAAATTTTTAAAAAATCCGATTTAAATTTTTAAAAATCCGATTTAAATAAAAAAAATCGGATTTAAATCAAAGAAATCTGATTTAAATTTAAAAAATCCGATTTTTTTTTATTTAAAAAAAAATAAAAAAAAAATCACGAACCCTGATCAATACAGTAAAACCCCGTTAAAACGCGGGTGCCGGGACACATGTTTGGCACCCGCGTTATATCATAACCCCGGTATAGTGAAACTGTATTGCGGGACCATATTCACGAAATAATACTCGCTTTTGTTGCATCATTTTTAACTTTATCAATTACTGGTAACTTTTCTTCTATGGTATATTTGTTTTCATTTCGTTGCTGCTATTTTATTCACCGTAATTGCTGTGCAAGAAGCACACATCTCAACTGCGCAATCAGTCTATCGAGCGATAGGTTATAAACAAACTATATTTATATACCAACTTTATAATTTGAAATCAAGCTATATGTTCTAGGTTGAAAGATCGCGGTATATCCGATTCCGCGGTATACTGAGGCGCGGTATAACGGGGTTTTACTGTACTAGATTTGATTAAAAATAACGAAGTAGAAACGCATTTTTTTTTTCCTAATTTTAAATACGGATTTGTTTAGTTTAACCTTTTTTCTTTTTTTTTTTTTGTAGTTTTTCGCATTTCTCGATTGATTGCAAAATATATTTATTCGATTTTTTCTCCCAATGTTACTGTCTCAAAAAACAAACATTTTACAGATTAAAAATTAAAAAGCAAGCATAAATCGTTAAAACTATTGAAAGATTTTTTTTTTTAAATGTAAATAGTCGATTTTTACTTTTCGAAAACAGAAAATTAGAAATTTTTTTGGCAGTTGGTGAGTTAACGACTCATCCCGCTGAAAAGAAAGCAAATTACTATTTTCCTGTGCCAAGAAAAGTGAAACATATGTAAGTGTTTGTCACCTCGCAAAGTACGGTGGACCTACCGCACATAAAATCGTGAAATTTGGTTTTTTAGTTGAAAGGTTTCAAGAACACCTAAATGGTTCTCAAAATTCGGGGTTCTTCTTAAGCAATTCCTGGATAAAAACAGAAAACATACTTGCACATTTTATATTTTCGTAGCAATCGAAAGTCTTGATTTTTCGATAAGGTGAAATCTGTTACAAGCTACCTAGTTAATCAGGGCAATAATAATAAAAAAATTTTTGAAGCTTCCTTTAGTTGTGGATTTTTAATTATCAAGCCGTCAAACATAAAAACGTAGTTGTAAAAATCACGTGACTTACCTTGATTTTATTTATTTAATTATATTGTTGTTATTATTATTACTTTCCAGCGAAAGGAACGAAATGGAGCGTCATTTTAGATAAGAATTAAACACGAAAGCCCGTAATTTCATTTAAAAAAAAAAATTTCTTCCAAATAGCTTGAGTTTGAACATTAAATTTTATTATTGAATATGCTAATTCTTATTATCATGACTATTTTGCTTGGAAATCAATAAGTTAACAAATAAGATTTAAAAAATATTTCCATCTATTAAAAAATTAGAAAAAGGTATAAGAGAAAGTCATACGTTTAAAATAATCACCACGCGAGGAGCAGTAAGAGGTAATTAACAGGTTTTTTAGCGCAATTTATTCTAATTATATGAATTGTAGTAGATTTTCATTTTCTGTTCTGTTTTGAAGAGTCATTTTTTTTCCCCCAAAACGTTTTTCATTTATAAATTTTCAATTCATTTTCATTCTTCGAGTGCCAATCTTTTTTTCACTAGTTGTAGAAATGAAGATATTTCTTTACGCTGTACAGAGAGGAGGGGGGGGGGGGAGAAGTAAAGGAAAAATTTATACATTGGAATTCAGTTCTCAGTGCTACCTAACTAAATAATGATAAACCATTGCTACCAAAGCTAATTTTAATTTTATAATTGCATCCATTTTGTAATTTTCATTATGTTTGTAAGATGCAGATCGGAAATGAAATAACTTAAATAAGTAGTACTATTAATACTTGAATATGTAAAACGGCACACCAGTTAATCACCGAAGATTACTAAGTACGTTCTTAAAACTAGAGACAAGAGCCATGTTGAAACGAAAATTTTACCATAAAAATGCTAATTATATTTCGATACGGAAACTTGTCAATTCGTTTGTACGAAAGAATCATAACAAACACAACTAATATTATTCTAATCTTATCCAAATGTGTCAAGTAAAAAAAAAGAGGAAAAGCCTTGTTGTTGCCGCACAATCTAGTGTAATTCATGTAATTAAATTGCTTCTTCGATTTTTTCCCCTTTTAAGTTCATGAAACAACTGTTGCCATATTGACATTTTTTTCGTTTATATCGAAACATGTTTTTATCTTTTGCTCTGCAATACATTCTTCAATTTATATCTTAATAACTTTTTATGCCAATAACTGCAGACGATTTTTCTTTTCTTTTCTTTTTTTTTAAATTATAATTTTGCGTTTGAAATGGCAACATAGTGATTTATTTATGGAATGAAAGATACTTGAATTCAGTAAGTGGTTGAGTTTTTCTTGCCCTGAATATTGTTTTTCACAAGAAAGAAAAGTGTGAAGAATTTAAAAATTTTATTACACTTTCTATCGATAATTTGTTGAATTGTTTCTAGTTTTTAAAAATCTAGAAGTAATGGAGAAATGAATAATCATGCACAGTGTACAAAGGACTTGCTACAAAAATGGCGGTTGATGTGTTTTTGAGTTGATGAAAAATCAACTACTGCCAATCGCAAAGTATCAGTATTTTCTTGTAAAATTAACTTGTTACTATTTGCAACAACTATTGCAGCTGCCTCTGACCATCAAAGCGTTATCAAAGTTTGGATGAAAAGAACGAGCTATCAAAAGCAGATGGAAGATAAGACAGCAGAAAAAATCACCACTTGTTGAGACATTTGACACCGAAATAAAAAATAAAAACTCAGGACCACAACAACTGCATGGAGCATAGGTTGCCTCTGTAATAAAAGATCTCAGAGTAAAAATTAATGTTCGAAAAGAAAAAAGAAAAAAGAGGAAGAATATGGACGAGTAAGACAGGAAGAACCTAAGAAGAAAAGGGGAGTACCATCTTCTTTTAACCGGAAGCAGACCCCCCTCAAACCTTACCCACGTGGCGCAACAACCCCGTGAATCCCCCGCCCCTCCTACGCTTACCCATCCTCCTGCTCTTGGCATCATCACTGGAGTTTTAAAAGTACAGTCACTGTCTTACCATCAGCCAAGTGGCACAGAAGAAAACACTGAAGACTAAAAGCCGGCACCGTTTGAATGCATGCTGTAAGAACAGTTTCACTGTTGGACTTCAGCCTTTCCTTTTATTTTATTTTTCTTTTGTTTGATGTGGAAGCAATTTTTGTGAACTAATATTCTGTGATATGCGAAAATGCCTCGAGCATTCCTGATCACCAACAAGAGATACAATTCTACGGTGGATTATGAAGAAAGTCGAATTTCCAGAGGTAAGAAATACCCATATTTTATTAGCATTTAGAATTACTTCAAAAGGTTTTGTTAATTATTGACGAGATGCAGTTATTGTATGAAAGTGTACATTTCAATTACCAAAGTATTTCGAGCACAAAAAGTTAAATACTAAACATTCCATCACTTAATTTCTTTAATTTCAAATGTATGTCTGATCTCGTCGCTTGAATATTCTTTACTCTGCAAAATAAGGTCTTATCGTTTTGTTTAATAATTATTTTTGCTTAGCAATTATCAAAAAGATTATTTTACCTCAGTTTATTTATTTTACCGTTCCGTTTCGCATATTGTGTTGATAAAAACATCCCATTTGCAAGAACTGTTCATGAAATAAAATTAATTCTAAAATTCATAATGCCCTTTAAATTATCTTTCAAAAATATTTCATCAGTCGCCGGTTTAATCTGAGACTTAACTACAGCATTTGGATGTCCTGTTTTTATAGGAATATATATTTTTTAAAAAGAAATAATTACTACTCATAAAATATTGCGTACAGAGATTAAATTTTTACGTTCTTTTTTTTTATGAAGTATATATTGAAAAACTGGAAATTTCAGTACAATCGAATGTTTGGAAATCAAATTATGATGCTTCTTATTTTCTTCAAATTTTCCGTGCTAAAACGTTTTTTTTTCTTGAATGCTTCTTGATAAAATGTAATGAAAAATTTATTTAGATTAGAATTCAGTGTTTCTTGATGTTTGTAAATTTATTGATGAACCTCCTTCGATTTAACTGTTTTATAATTTGAATATTAAAAATCCTGCTCGGCGAAAGGATAGTGTGCACCCACTATCAAAATTTGAATTACTGTTATAGAAGAGTGAAGAATTAGTTATAGAATTGGCATTTTTCGCCGAGTTTGATTGCTTTTGTCCTTATTTCTTTTCTAGTTTAGTCTCATATGTTACCTCAAATTACGTTAATAATTTCATTGGTGTTATTTCCATTAATTATGCTTCACATTTTTATAGCATTTTTTCGTTTTACATTTTGTGGCAACAAATAGACATTTGTCGTAAAACCAACTGAATCACTCGTTTCAATTTCACTCGTTCACTTAACATTACAGAACCATACTAAATGCATACTTTTTGTGAAAATAGGTTCATTTAAAATTTTTCATTATGAATCTTTCTTTAATCTTGTTTGTTTACTTCTACTGCAAGTACCCAACTAGTGGCATTGCCGGATCAACAGTGGGCCCTTATTCTGAATGCCCAGGTTCGAACCCCGATAAGGCCATGAATGCTATTGATCAGTTTTGCACTCCTCCCGATCTTGTCCTAATGGCTCATTTTACCCTAAGTTAGCACCCCCCAGCGATCCATCGAGGCACCTTGTACTCGGCCTGTTCAACGAAAAATAAGTTCCTAAGCCTGTCGTTTGACTATTACACGTACCAAAGCAAAGAAGTTTACATCAAGAACGTGTGGATGTAATAGTTATTTAACACTTTGACTGCCGCTCGCGTTTACAGTGAAATCTCCTTCAGTCCACGTATCAAACGTAGTCAAAAGAGCGTCACTCCAACCCGAATACGGGTGACGTGGCAGTCAACGTGTTAAGAACGACACTTTATTGACAACTTCTTTTTAATGCAAATACCATTTTGTGTGGCAACTGTTTTTTTATACACTTTTACTCATACCGTTAAATTTATGTGTGCACTTTTTTTTAATGCGTGGCTCAATTGCTATCTGAGGGAGAAGAGTATTATCCTAATGAGCTATAAAAACTATATTCAGGAATAATTCAGGAAGTTTATCGCAGACAGGAAAATGGGGTAGATAAATTTGAAATCCGAACGGCAGAATCCTTCGACTTCTGACAGGAGAATGACGTATGACACTGGAGAATATCCACAAAAAGTATTTCTCAGTTAAATTTATTCATTTGCAGCTGCAAATGCAGAAAAAAAATAAATAAATAAATCTTATCTATTATTTATCTTTTCTCCAAAGCGCAAAAGACATTTCCAGCTTACATTACAACTCAGTAGATTATCTGAATGTAGAAGAGCAGTTAGTCTGAGCAGCACTTTTTCCTTTGAACTAAAATTGAAGCTGTTTAAAATGCCTAGCCAATCAGAGCAACATTTCAGGCGTACATTGATGAATACGCTAAATATTACCTTTATTTTACTTGATGTTTTTTCACAGTTCTTCAATAAAGCACAGCATGAACCAACATCAACGACTGAAGCCTTTTAATCTGAAATAAACATTAGAAAATAATGTGACACGAATAAAATTCATAAATCGTTTAATATCCAAAGATACTATAAAAACATTAGTTACATTAACATCAAAAAAATATATACCCACCCCCCTCCCTCAGTGGTGCTACAGAATTTTCTTCTGGAAGAGAGGAGAGTTATTATGTTTTTTTATTATACTAGAATCGGCTTAAAACAAGGGAAAACCAAGTGTTTCGGAGGGGTTGACCCCCCAAAACCACCCGCTGGTATCATCCGTTTTCCCCTGCTTTTTTTTATGGGCATGGGTTAAAGTATTCATTCATTCGTAAGCTCCGTCGCAATACACCATACACCGGTGAATGAGAGATTCTATGGGCTACGAGGATAGGTTTACAGGCATTCAGGGTAGGTTTCAGCCTTGGGGTTTAACTTTGAACCACGTCATATGTTTTAGTATATTTTACTCCAAGAAAAAACTAAAAAGTCCAGTGCTGCACACAGCTGGGATAGGTTATAAAATTAGTTTTCTATTAATTTTGCGAAATAAGTTTCCAACACTGCCACACAGGTAATTGTATAATACAGTCATTTCTGAAGTTACTGCTTGGAAGCTACTTTTCAATGTCGTTGAAACCCTTGAAGTTGTTGCAATTCTTGAAGATGCTGTGTGCATTATCATAAATTATATGATAATGAGAAATTTATTTTTTGGTAAAAAGTGCTCAACTATAATACTTTTATTCAAATTAGTTCTTTCTAAAACCACTTTTCTGACGTAATTCAAAAAATTCAAATTATGACGTAATCCAAAGTTACCCTAAATAGAAGGATCCCTTTGAAACAGATTAGTCATTCATTTAAAATAGTTTTTATGACTATTATTTCTTAATTTTGGCGACTATGCAATAAAATGTAAACCTTTGTGCTACAAAGTAAAAATGAAAATCAACGTAAAATTAAGCACAAAAATTGCAGACACGTGTTTTGATGTTACAAGGAACCCTTTTTCCAATACAACAAAATCAGCTTCTAGATGAAAAACTGCTTAATTTTACGTTGATTTTTGTTTTGACTGTGAAATAATTCAGAAGTTCTTTAGTTTTATGCTAGTAAATACAAAAAAAAAAAAAAACTATTAAAATATGAGTGGGGCTATTGAAAATAGAGGGTTAAAGTTACTCTGATTATGCGTTTGCATCTTTCGCTTCTGTAAAAATTTCAGTGCTTTAATAAATTACTCTTTTTCGTCAACATAAGCATAATTTTTTTGCAATAAAGTTTAAAATCAACTATTATTATTTTTCCAGTTATTCTGGAATTTTTCAATTTATATGCTTCTCATGCACAATCAAATATCATTAGTATGTTAACTTTAACTTCGAAAACAAATAAAAAAGACCGTTCTCCCGGAGAAACTTATCAGAAATTTGAAAGAACCAAAGCCACCAAATGATGCAATTATGTAGCTCAGTTGCATCATTTGTGTTTAATATGCATTTACGTATGTATTTTTAGCATATACAGTGGAGCATCGTTTATACGACGAACTTTTATACGACGTTTACATTTATACGACATAGATTTTTATAAACCGGAAGGGTAAATTGGTACGACGTTATCGTTTATACGACGTTTTTTTGGTAGTCCCTTCGGCGTCGTATAAACGAAAATTCTCTGTAACTTTTTTTAAATTTTAATCACAGATAACATAAATAAAATTAATAAATTTAAATAATATGATTCTAATTAAAACTATTCGGAGCACGGAACAGAACTGAAACAAAATTGGAGCAAATATTCAGAAATCGGAAGGAAGCAACTCAAAAATGTTGATCTAGTCTAGTTCAAAGTTCCCCTCTCTTAAAAAATCCAAGTAGCTTTTACGTTATTTTTACGTAACCTTGAAAAACAGGGCTCTGATATTTCCTTTATGTTTTGTTGTTATACTAATTTATTTATCAACTTTTTTGCAAAGAAAAAACAAGTTTTTTTTAATTACATTATTGTAAAAGTGGTCGAAATTTAAATAAGCAAAATCTTTTTCCCAAAATTAATCGTGCTAGAGTTGCCGAGTGGTTGAAATTCGACCGTGCAGCGTTGCCCGGTACAGTCAAGTATTAAGGGGAGGGGGAATAGACTTATACAATTCATTTTTCGCAATCAACTGATCATGTAAAGGTTACTTTTAAAATTCAATTTTTTGTGGAGGGGGAAGAAGTGGAAAGTGAAGTTAATAGAGCTACAGCCAGTGCTGAACTCAAAAAAGTTGCAGAAGGTATCCTACAGAGCCTGATTTCAGCACAAGCCAGCAAAACCCAGGCTTGGGCCCAAAAATTTCCAAATTTATTGTGCTCAAAATACACTCCAGTTCTTTTTTCTATCAAAAACTCTTATAATGTAGTAACGTAAATTTGAAATTGTATCACAAACATGAAGCTAATTTGATCTCTATGCTAAAATTTGTGTAATGTCTTATTTTTATATGTTTTTTAAGACCATGTATATTCAACAAAGAACCATTTCTTTCACAACTGTCAATATATGCGGAAGCACCTCCTATACTGAACTCTTCATGGGGCCCCAATGATGAAAGTCGGGCCCTACTACTGTAGCTAAATTTTTAAAAATAAGAAGGTATACGCTTAAATAGTTGAAATTTTACAGGGAAGATGACAGGTAACTAGAGTAAAACGTAGATTGTAGGTGCACAGAGTTTTTATTGTTCTGACATATGTATTTTCAGAAAAATAAAAATTCTGTGCACCTACATTCTACGTTTAACTCTAATTACCCGCAAGGGGGAGCTTAGCAAGGACAAGCTCCCCCCTTAGGGTGAGGTGCAATTGAACTTACCATCATCTAATGTTTTTTCACACAAAAGTAAAATTATAAAAAATCATGTCATTAAAAAGTAGAGTATACGTTCGCTATTTTTCCGAAACCAGAAAGTTTACGACGTGAACCCTCCAATAAAGCACTGGCCATAGAATTGTCTTTATAAGAACTTCGATATTATGCCTGAGTAACAAACCCATTCGTTCACAAATTACCCTTTAATCATGTTTAAAAGTTACCGACTGGAGAACAGTAACCAAAAAACGAACACTAACGTTTGCTAATATTCAGCAAAACAAATTGCGGTAATCGTAGTCTATTTCACCTATATTAACTAAGCATTATACACAAAATAATGTGTACAAAAAATTAACGGTAATAAACACAGGTGAAAGATTTAAAATCAGGCGTACAGGTAATGAAAAACAAGTAAAAAAGTTTAACAGCATAAATGTTTTGCATCATAGTTTTTTTTATTACTGCAGTAATCTTTACATCCAAAGAGTAAGATTAAAATACTTAACATTATCAAATTAAATCGAATGAAATATGAAGAATTCATTCAAATATTTCAAAACCTAAGGCAATCGTAATAGTTCCTTACCTAATCGTTAAAATAACTACAAACAAGTTAGGGGTAACATAACAATTCTATAAATCTGGATACACGCATTTTTTAACTATTCATTTCGTTGTTCTGCTTCTAAATTTAAGAACGACAAAGAATCAATATTTTTCGAGGTTACTAAAGGTTTCCCCTAATAGTCATGGATGAGTTACTTACTTCGGAGCAACAAGTCTGGACTTGAGCCATGTTTAACGAGTTGGCTACTTTCCGAATGCGTTGTTAAATAACATTCACAAACGTCACGGAAGCATTGCCATTTTTAAAAGACAGTTACTCCGCGTTCCTTGCAAAAAGTTATGTACCAGATATTTCAAAAGAATTTTCACAAAAATAAGAGTCGAACCCGCAACCTCAAAGACGGACAATATTTACTATAGAACATGGGTATATGCCACTCTTAAAGTTTCCAAAAAGCGTAAGTTGAGCTGTCCGAATTGAAGCAGTAGGGGCCGAATTTATAAACTGCAAATACGGGACAGCAGGCGCACACTGAGGAACGGGGGCGGCATCGGTCCGGATTTAAATGTCCGGGGTCCGATCCAACCACTGCCCGAAAGCTCCGGTTATCCGGTTGGTCAAATTTGACTATTAAAATTTAATATTTTGAAAATATAAGAACAGGCAAATCAAAAACTTATTACTTATTTGCAAGCTGTGAGATGTTTAAAAAGCGTATAAATTTACTGGTTTCAAACAGTAGAGCCGGATATTTGGTACGGGCTCGTCGCATAAGTGTCACAGGATATCCCATATTAGTCAAAGCCAATTAATATCCTTGCAAGAATATTGCCGTTATAATTTGCCGTCTCATATTGAATTTCCTCGGGACGCGGAACAATTTCTGAACATACGGGACTATTCAGTAAAATCCAAAAACATTTGACAACCTAGTTAGCCCCTTTTACCCTAGTTAGCAGAAAAAAATGACATCTTTAGTTGTACAAACACATGCATTGACATCAGAAAAGGAAAAAGTATGTGCTCAAAGAAGCGGCCAAATTTAACAATTCACACCGGTCACATTGAAGATACTCTTTTCTGTTACTTTGAACTGAACTGAAAGTTTTAGCGTTTGTTTGTTGTTTGCTTCTTAGCAGACTTGGTTTTATGGCTCAATTGGAGTGCAAAAAACTTTCGACAACCGTGGCTTTACTGCTACTCAGAATGGAATGCGCTATGAAGTTCCATGGTAAATACTTACGGTATTTACCATGATGAGCACAATCATCCCTAAAAAACTCCTTTTGAAATATCCTGTATCTAACACGAGAATAACTTGTTCGCAATTCGAGGCAACTTTAAAACAAAAGACACATAACAATAAATTTTAAATTCAAAAGTTTAAAAGCTGTAGGGAACAACACCAATATTAGACAGACCATTAATATCAATTTTATGCAAGCAATAATGCTGAAATGTCTGAAAGAGAATGATGATATCAAGGATTCCCTTTCACAATTATTCATGAGTGAAAACTTGAATCTGACTCTTGGTACTTCATAATTGCATGAAAATATATTCATAGGTCAAGCTAAATACCATGACGATTTCGGGTACATTTCTGCAAATTCATTGCATTCATCCTTTTAAAGAAGTAAGCTGTGTAACATATCTCAGACTTATGAGGGGCTATTATAGTTCGTGAAAAAATTAGAAGAAGCCAAAGAGCACGGCTATTATATTTTACATTATCCCTAGAAAATAAATCAATTTAAATTGTAAGAAAGAAAACTGTGCAAGTACTTACTTTTCGTTTTTCATGGGGTGAATGGCTCGTTAAAAACCTTTATGTCTCATATATATAATGAAAAGCACTTTAAATTTAATAAATTTACTAGCAAAATTACCTGGCGGTGCCCTCTGCGATAATAATGTTGAGAAAATATATCAGTTGCATACGTGTGTATCAACAGGAAACCTGGTCCCAGAAAATTTGCAAATTAACTTGGAATTAAAACTCACGGGTTCAATTTTTACAAGAAGACTTATTGGAATTCATTCTCTCCAGAATCTCATTTGACAAGGACTGCTTAACTTAATCCTCATTAGGAGGAATAAAATTCTGGGCAATAACTCACGGTTTATTTATATTAGAATTTTCGAAAAACAAAATCTTTGGCGTAGTTTTTTTTATCAACTTCAGGATGATGAAAAATTTTAGAAAATGACGTGGTTTTTTTTAATTTTTTTGTCGAAACAAAGCTTGAAGTTGTAGTTTTAAAAAAAATCTGAATTTGCGAAGGGGACTTGCCTTTCTCAGGTTACGTTTCTCATATGATGATTGAATTTTGTGACGAATTTTATTCCGATCCGTCAATTTTATTCCGATTTTATTCCGATCCGTCCGAACCGGCTTTGTGCAGCGAACAAAATATCAAAGAAATCGAAATCTTCCTATATTTATCAAAAAGGAGATCAAACAGCCGCCAAACTGAGATAGTAAATCGTGGTAGTTTCCTCAAAATAGGTAACCTGAAATCTTGGGAACTCATGTCTATAAAAGGAGAACGTAGCTTTTCGAAACTGGAATTTTTATTTCGTACGTCTCCCAGTAGAACGACAACTTAATTTTTTACATTATTTTCCCAGTCACTGGCATTCTCTAAATAAAAATCAGAAGTGTTTTTATGCTTGTACTTGGAAACAAAGAGCATTTTTTCAAATTTCAGTTGAGATTTCGGGAAAAAAATTAAGCTCCCAAGTTCCCAACTGAATTGGTACAAGCATGAATCGACTACACTCGTAACATCTAAATTTTTATTCAGAAGAAGCCACTCAGCCGTCTTCAGAATATCTAACCATCTCATAAGCGCCTGCCGATAAGACCCTCAAGTACCATGCTCCCAAACAGATATGCGAACACCCAACAGCTTCTGCATTTCGCGTATCCCACCCACAAGCAAAACACTCCAGCAGGAGCTGCGAACCGACTGTCTGCTCGTCTGCGGCAATCATTGCGGTCGCATGTTTCCATTAGGCAAAGGATATACCTTTTAAGGACCATAAGGAGATAGGCAAGTGACACGGCCTCCGATTCTATACCCAGCACTTGAGCTGGATGGGCCCATTTCCTCGGATATGGAAATTCTTGTCGACTTTATCGCCAGCTATTGTAGACCACTGAGTGGCACCAAGGATTGTTGATCATCATGGCTCCGCCATGTCGAAGTGGTGCCGCCGCCACCGTTTGAAGTATCTCTCCTGAAGTTCAGCGTGGGAAAAATCACTGGAATTGGGTCTTTAAAAATAAATATTGGCAAGAAGTGTGGAATAAGAATTCAAAACAGGACATCTGGAATAATTATGATGGGTGCCAACCAGGGGGACACCGTATTTTAGGGGCTGCGCCATCGTTCTAAGGGGCGGGGGCACCCCTGATTATGATCTTATGAAATGAGAAACATACGACCAACGTATGGTGTTCCATGAACCGTGGCAACTGTTTCACGGCACTTTTCACTCTTAAACATTACAAATGGTCTTTTGAATTTAGTTGATTTTACAGATACATCTATCATACTTATGATATTTTAAACAGATTTTGAGTACATTAAGAAGTTATTCTTTTAAAGTAGTAATTTTTACAGGGACATATCATTTTTTCTCTCATTCGTTGGTCCAATTGTTTGCTCTTAATATGATCGATTAGTTTGCCTGTTTCAACTATGCATTTCTTCTTCTGCAAAGAGAGACAGCTTTCGCTGTCACTCCAACCACCGGAACTGCAAGAAGCGTCTGAGCTCGTTGCGCTCCCTCACCAGATTCTATATTATTGTACTCTATTAGCAAATCTCTACAAGCAAATAGAAATCGATTGGGTTTTTTTTTAAATTTATTTTCTTTTTTTCTTGCCTACGTAAAAGAATTCTTGTATGTTTGGACAGCAGCAAGATAAGGCATACTTCTCGTTAATAAAACTAAAGTAAAACAACTAGCCGTCGGACGCGAGCAATAAAAAATTCAGCCGCCTCTTTTTTTCGCCACACAAGAGAATTATTTATGTAGATACAGGCATTTAATAACTATAACGCGCTATAAAACGCCCATGACAGGTGTTCCATTCAGTTGACTGCAAGCAACGCGTAAATATCATTAAAAAAATAGTAATTAAATTTCTTCGAACAGAAGAGCTATTTTGTGCAATGTTGGTATAAGTTCCCATCTTAGCAACTTTCTAAAAGAGAACTTATCGAATTTTATGGATTGTTGGAAATTATATTCTTCTAAATTGTGATTAATATAATTTTATATTAATTACAACCACGGCATAGCTACAGTATAAAAGTTAAATTATTGTTGAATCTGTCTCGTGTAATGAAAGGTATTTAACTCGGAGAGAGCAAATAAAAATAAAAAGATTTGGTGAAGAATTTGCACTTAAAAACATTCTTTGGCTCTTACACAAAGAAGTAGCAAGTTATGACAGAACTTTAAGCAAGCTAGTTGAGGACTAACTTTTATAACCTGTAATCTCTGATTATAAATAAAATCTCGATTAATTCAAGAACGTAAAATAAGTGTTTATGTATCTTTCAAAGAGTTTCCACGTGAAAAACTTATTTTATCGCTTGGAGAATTAAGAACTTGATAATCTGTCTTAATTTTGTTGTATAAGTAGGGTAGGTAATTAATGATTTCATGGCTATCCCTCCTAAACTGGAGTAAAGTATAAAAAAAAGTAGGACAAGGTTTGATTCAGGATTTGGGAATCATTCCAGGAATGGCGTAAACGGGTTTTACGCTTGTCTTCGTATCACATGCGACGAAATACGAACTCGTCGAGTACAGGATTAACTGATCTGCAAATATCATTAATTATCACCCCAGTCTTGCAGAACTTGCAGAAGAATTCGCTTTTGCAAACAACAAGTCATCATGTTTGAATGGTGTTTCATATTATTCTCTTCGTTTTGTTTTAACCCATTGCGTTTCAAAAGAATGGAAAAATAGGTGGTATACAATGATTGAAAAAATAAAACGAATAGTCTTTTCATAAACTTTGGTGAGCAGGAAATAGTATGAGTTGTCCATTTTAAAAGTTGCTTTCATTAACTGTGAACTTTTAAACATGAGCTTCGGAGAATAAACTGCCGTCGAATTTTGTGTGCTTTAATACTTTCAATTGGATATTTTGTTTTAACCCACCGACTGATTATCCCTCAATTTCCACGTGCAACATTAATCTAGCGAAAATTGTTCATCCCGCTATTCTCACGGGCATGAGCTTTTATAAGTGTATATTTAAGATATTATCCCACTGTTTCATCATTAAAACAACAGTAATGCAATTTCTCAAGTATTTGGACACTAAATAAGGTTTTATTCCAGCGATGGGCTTTAGTTGCTTAAAGTAGACCAGTTTTTAGCGCATCGAATTAGCTAAAAAAATGAGCAGTCAGAGGGTTTACTTGAATATGATTTTTAAGTGTACATATTAGTTCGATTTTCTGTAATTAATATGAACTTCGAAGAATAAAATGCATACTGTCAAGCCTTTCAATGTGAATACTCTTTTGCCGACATGAAGTTCCAGCTATCTATATCTAATGATTGTATTAGCATAACATGAATTTTGATTCTTCAACCCGAATTTTTGTTAATATTAACTCTTTGGGTTCAATTTTAACATGATTGCCAATTGTTAAGCTTGAACTTCGAAGACTAAAATACCGTTGGATATCTGATAGAGATGATTACTTCTAACGTGAACTTCACATAAACAATAAGTTTTGTTTTTTTAGCTTAATTTGCGTTTCTTAATGAAGTAGTTCTATTAATAAAATATCTTCAAGTTTCGTCCGTATGAGTGTTTGTAACGCGAATTTCTATAAACGATCATTATTATTTTTCTCCAACTCTACTCGCCAATCTTTATTTTTAAAAATTGAGCCCGTAACTCGTCCCAAGCGCATAGACGAAGTTGCTGGAGGGGGAAAAAATCTTGTTTTTATTCGCCAGTCATAAAATAAAATAATATTCAAACCATACTTTACTTTGAAATAATTTTAACAATATTTTACCAGTGCTTCTTCAACGAATAATCTAAATAGCAAGCAGAGCCGTTTTCTTTAAAATGACAAAAATTGTGCGTGAAAATCTGATCATTTTTATTAAAATAATTACCCTTCATCAAAATGACAAAATTGAGTAAAATTTGACAAGAGCAACGAAAAATTACCGCAGAAAAACAAAAAGAAGATATTAAAAGGATATTTCCCTCATAACAGATTTTTCAACAATGATTGTGTTCTTCCCGGAAGAAAAATATTCTCAGGAAAAGATTATCGGAACCAAAAAAAACCCCTCTAGTTTCATGGAATTTTTGGCAAGTGTCTGTTTTTCACTAAGCGGAGTTGTTTGATAGAATAAGGAAAAAAAATTAAAGAAAACTCTGTTTTAGTGAAAAGCGAAAGAAAAAACTCGTAAAAAACAACAACTTGTGTCTTCTTTTCCCCCGCGTTCTGCTTGACAGTCTGGTTGATGCATGGGCAGTATGTTTGACCCCTAGTATGGTGAACCCCAACTGCCAGCGAAGACGTGTGTGGCATGAACCTTTAAAAGTGAGACTTTCTTGGTTGATAGATTGATTGTGGGTCGTCGTTGCGATTCCCCTTTTATTATTTCTTACTCCGTTTGTATAAAGTTGTTGCTATCCTTTTTTCCCCCCAACCACGCAATGAGTGGCTTGAATGATTGCGATAAGCGCGGGTTAGTCCGTAGCTTGGAAACTATAAAGTGTCTAGATTGCGAATTTCGTGCTCTACTGATAATAGCCATCTTCGAATTTGCCATCTTTACATTTGTTAGAAACCAGAAGATTTTTGCTAGTTCTGACAGAAAGAGATAAGTTGTCTTATATATTATATCACACTGTTGTCCACGTTTTTATAAGCCATCTGCGAGAAAAATCTATTTCAACTTCTTCGCTCATAAAGTCACTCCTTTTTTATGAATTTCTCTTCTTTGCAATAAGGTCATAAATTTTATTTTCATTCCCAAGTTTGAAAATTTAGAAGACCCAGAAACACTTACACTCGTCACAATGTTTTACTAAAATTGCTTGAAAAATTCAAGCCCAGCAAGAATTTTACTTTCATCCTGTTCGCAGAATCTGTATTAATACGTGAAGCATAATCTTTGTACCCCATTTTAAGCAAATTGCACTCACGGAGGAGTGTGAGTTTTGGCATAATGAAAGTGTGAAAGTCATTTGGCAAGATGACATTTATGTCTACTTTCTGTTACAAATGCATGAAATTTAATAACTAATAATTCAGTAGTAAAACCGTTGCAAAGAGAACCGATTATGGCTGATTGACATATTTAAACAAACCTATTTTTCACCAAAACGAAAAACAAATAAAATGTTTAAAAGTTGAAGGAAATAAAATGTAAACCTTTGTGATACAAAGGGAAAAACGAAAAGTCAACGTAAAATTAAGCAAAAAAAATGCAGACCCGTGTTTCGAGGTTACAAGAAAAGGTGGTTCGAGGTTACAAGGTTCTTCAATGCAAAAGAGGGATCTTCTAGATGTTTCTTGCAACTGAAGCTGCAGCCAAAAGATCCATCTTTTCGCAGCAGTTTCAGTTGGATGTTTTTCATATATGTATTACGTTACATGGCCAAATGTACGTATATACGTTATATGGCCTTGGTTACTCGTTATATACGGAAAAGAAATCTTCAGAAGGAAATACCAATTCAAATTTTTACTACCAAGTGAGAAGGATGCACATGAAGAAATTAAAAAGGAAAAATTTCATCTTAACACGGAATTAATTGAATGCATTCCATTTGCATTAATTAATTGCATGTTCAAAGCGTATTGTGGCGTAGCGTGTTCAACAATTGCAGAAAGGTTGTTTTGATCTCTTAAGAGGTCTTCACGCTTTATATTGGTCACTGCTCACACGAACACTGCGTGAGTACGTGTAATTCGTGATGTTTGATGTGTGGGAGCGTTTTTCATCAGAGATATTTTTGTAAAATGCCAACTGATTCTCATTGCTGAAGTCACCGAAAAATAATTACCTTTGTTTTTTTTTGTTGCAGAGGCGAGCCCGGAGCGCGTGGTGTCGACAGCAGAAGGAGGACCACTGTTCCGGTCGACATCATTCGACAGCGAGGGAGATTCGATAGGGTTTGAGTCCCTCAAACCAACCAGTCCCCACTCTCCTGCTCATGAGTCTCGGTCTCTCCAGCAGAGTCCTTCGTCGGAGGAACCCACAACACTCGGACTCACAGTAAGTTTCTGGCCACTCACACAAGCTGAGGCTTTTTCCGAAACTGAAATCGGTATTCGTTAAAAAGTATACCATTCATAACTGCATAATAATCGTACTCAAATTTGTTTGAATCGTGATCAAAGCAAGTTAAACAAAAACAAAAGATTAACTAAAAATCGTATTATATTATTGAACGCATTAAGTATTGCGATCATGAAATTTCGGAAATACATTATAGAAAAGAATAAACTGAAATAAAAAAAATGCATGGTTATTGTTTAATTTTGTTAATTTTAGGTCACTGTAGAAATTTAATTGCTTTTATTTCAATGCATTTACCGTATATTCTATTTTTTACGCAGATATTCCGTCCCTTGGACCATGATTCTCCACCGAACGCCACCTACAGCAACATCAGTGTTAGTGCACCACCACAGTGCGGCTTCTTCCGTCCATGTCAGTCCAACACCTCAGCTCTGGTCACCGTCATCCGGCAGCTCATGCAACAGCCACCGTCCGGGCTGAGCAGATCTTCTCCGGACATTAGCAATCGCAGTTCCCCGACCTCCGGACAGTCGGACACTCATGTGTGCGCCGAGTGCGGCAAGCGGTACAGCACATCCAGCAACCTCGCGCGGCACAGACAGACGCACCGATCTGTGACAGACAAGAAGGCGCGCAAATGCCCGCACTGCGAGAAAGTGTACGTGTCCATGCCAGCGTACAGTATGCACGTGCGCACCCACAGCCAGGGCTGCCAGTGTCCGTACTGCGGGAAGTGCTTTTCCAGGCCGTGGCTTCTCCAGGGCCACATCCGCACGCACACCGGCGAGAAGCCTTTCACGTGTCCCGTGTGCAGAAAGGCCTTCGCAGACAAGTCCAACTTGCGGGCTCACATCCAGACTCACTCGAGCAGCAAGCCATACGTGTGCGGACGATGCGGCAAGGCCTTTGCGCTTAAGAGTTACCTCTACAAGCACGAAGAGTCGTCGTGCATGCGCGTACACCGGCAGCAGCATGGTAAAGAATCGGCCTTGGATCTCGCGCCAAAAGCCGATGATAGGAAAGAGTACTCTTCGATGATTCTCGAGAGAAATACAGCTATCCTTGTGGGGTAGACCATGTTCATCAATATTGGTAAAACAACCACTAGATTTCGCCATGGTAGAAAGTATAGTCCATACTTCTCCATTAAAACTTAGTTAATATCGTTGAATAGAATGTCCTGAATGATTCTAAAGGGCAATGTCCCCCCCAAGTAATTCCGTTGGGCAGGCTCGCAGAAAAATCTAAATCACAACTGGTATCATCTGGAGTATATTCTTGGTGAATCTTCAGAGCAATAGAGTTAAACTCATTGGACGGATTACGTCTTCCTGCAATGACTCTGGAAACAAAGCTATGAAGCCGAACTCGTAAACATTCGGCATTCTAGATGATTCTTCCGAGCAATCAAATTCGTTGGAGGCGCTACGCCCTCGATGATTTTTTAGCCTGATATGATCGAGAAAGTGCTGCCCCCTACGATTCTTCAGATCCATCTAGTTATCGCAATTAGAAGACTACATCATCTACTTTTGAACTTGCGAGTGCCTTAAGTGAAATTCCATTGTTCATGCATTTTCGATGCGAAAAACTGAAACTTTTCTTGGTTCTCTGAATCAATATGACCATCTTTTAAACTCATTTTAAAATAAACAGTTTTTAAGCAATATTTCCATCATCTAAAAACTTTTAAATCATTTTGCGCATATCATTCATCGACTCTTCGAACAAACAAAACATACATCACGGAGTGACAACTTTTTTATTGAGTGTTCTGTTTTACGTAACAGTCTCAAGTAAATCTTCATCTATCTAGTCTTATTTTTGTAACGATATTGTACGACATTCATGCTCGTATTTTAAGTAGTTCATCCTTAAAGAAAATGCATGTGCCATTTAAATTTTTAAAGTTTTTGACGAGTTTGGAGTTTTATTAAATAATCCCATTATATTAAAAATTTACAATATGTTAAATGTCGTTGTTGAAATGATAGTACCTGTGAAAATGTACTTTTTAAAGTAATTATTAATTTTTCATTTGCCTACTAGCAAATCAAATGGTGTAAGATGTTTCCCCCCTTTTCTTTCATGAAACAATTGTTTGTAATTAATTTGCAATTGTGTGCCTTTTCTGAAATTTGTAGTAAAGACAAAATGAATATTTCTTATACTTATAAAACAACAAGTTGTCAAATTGTGTACAAGAATTCTCAATTTGGCAATTTATGTTAAACTATATAGAATTATCAATGTTAAACTATATAGGCTTCCCAATTTTAGAGTTATTAATTTATAATAATGTTTGTTATCATGAGAGCATGTAATTATGATCAAATTTACGGGGTCCTTGCAATATTTTTTGTCTTATTATGCCAAATATTTTGCCAAAGAGAAACTAAGAAATAGTTTCTTACTAATGTTTCATGTCAATTTGCAATATCAAATTAATTAAAACATCCTCCGTTCAGTGCAATAATTATACCAAAGTGAAAGTACTTGAGAAAAATAGCATTCTTGAAAAGAAATGCATGTACCAAACAAGCTAGTGCTCGAATGAAAGAAATTTGATGAAACTGAATTATATCAAACCCACATAACCATCCGAAGGCCATCCTCTTTTTATACACCACATTAAGAGAAAGCCAGTTGTATATAATATTTATCTTCATTATCATCAGTTTTATATATTACTTCACACATGATCAATGCTGTATTACAGCGTCTTAAGTTTTTAGTTTGTTGAAATAATTAACTTGAGCCGCTGTAATGTTGTTAAATATTAATGTACCTTCTGTTTTTAATATTGTCCATTGGTTTGTGAATATGAATTTTCTTTACGGATTGGCAGTAAGTATGATATGTTTGCGGTGGAGCTCCAAAACTGGAAAAGGACCAAATACAAGTGTTGTAAATTTTAAAATCAACAGCTTTGTCGCGAAACGGAGTGCAAATAGAATAGAATAGGAGCGGGAAAAAAAAAAATCAGTTGCAGTTTTTCATTCAAGAAAAATATAAAAAAATTGAAAACATTTTCTTTTATTATAATTTTTTATTTACTTTTATAACATTTGCATTTGAAGAATGGATGTTTATTTTGAATGACTTATATAGGTGTTGCACTTTTTATTGTTGATCTACGTTTAAAAAAATGTAGAAATTGGTTTTAAAGGTTTAATTTTTTTTGACGCATTAATGAATATATTTAAAGGGAAAATAACTATCGTAATATGATTTTTTTTTTTTTTTTTCATTACAAGTCATAGCTTCTCAGAGTTTTAACAATTTTGTTGCCTCTGCATTTTGTTTTAGAAATATTTATACAGTCGAACCTGTCTATCTCGAATTTCACTGGAAGGGAAAAAAATTCGAGATAAAGAGGTTTCGAGGTACAGAGGTTTGGATAAAACTATTAAAACTTGCAACTGAAACAAAGACTATATGCTGTAGGTAAAAAATCTTCTGTATTGGATTTATTAAGCATTTTACTATAACATTAACTTTTTTTAACGAATTTTATACTCTTAAAAATAACATAGACAATAAAACATGGTATTCAGCATACCTTTTTGCAAGTCTTTCAAAAAGCAAGACAGGTACTACTACTTTCTTTAGCAAGTACAAGAAAAGGTCTTTCCGTGTTTTTTTGTTGTCTGGTTGTTTTGGACTCTATTATACTTTTGAGGGTAGCGATCGCTGCAAGTTCACCTAGACCGAAATTTTCCTGAAATTCGAGGAAAGTTGTTAATGTTTCAATAGCCTTGTCTGCTTCTTTTTACAGCGACTTTCGCGACATCTGCATTTTCCTCAATCTCCTCTTCTTCCGAATCACCTTTTACGTTCGCTACGATTTCCGCAAAATTTTTGTTTGCTGCTGAAAGTCACTCGACTTCGCATTCGAAAATGGCAGCAAAACCAGAATTCGAGATATAGAGGTTTTGGGGGGAAAAATTTCGAGATAATCATGGAAAATACATTGAATTTAGGGTGTAAATGCAGGGAAAATATAAAATTTCGAGATAGGGAGGTTTTTGAGACGGACAGGTTCGAGATAAACAGGTTCGACTGTAGTTTGTTACATTACCGTCCACGTCTATACGCAAAATTTTGTCCATTCTACGAACTAATTATCATATCATGACTTCGTCTTTTAAAGAGCTAAATTTTTCCACCGTTCCATTGTAGGAGTTAAATTTCTTCATCGATCTTTTTGGAAACTAAATGTTGTAATCTCCTCCATTCTTTTTCATAACCGAATAAGCTATTTTTCGTATTTGAAACTTAATTATCGCGTCTCTAATGAACTAAATTGATATGCATTTGTTAAAATACTGATTATGAGTGGAACAAAAAAGATTTCTCCCGTATTTAAAACCTAAACTTCGACTGTTTCTTTTTAAGATTTAAATTTCATCATCGGATGTATATATATAGGTATAATAATAATAATCGGTGTGCTTTTGCATTGTATTTGAACTAAAAAACAAATGACATATTTTTTCATTCATTTCATTAATTTTGCCAATTACTTTTTGAGACGACTTTTTCGACACCAAGTAGGTAAAACAGTTATTTGATGTATATTGAATTTTTTACTTTCTCTTTATTTGATAGAGGTATTACTTACGCGAATGAATGACTAATGTCACGTGGACTGATGTTTCTGGAAAGTATGCTTATTTATTTATTTTCTATTTCGATTGTTACAGACGATGAAGTCCCGTACTACACATTATTTCCTACAATCGACACTATAAAAATTGACATTTTTTAAAATGGAATGTAATCTTATTGAAAAGACCGAAGTAGGTTTGTTGATGTAGTGATTTGAAATATATTTTTTACTTTTTATAATAATATATAAAATATATTGAAATGAATATTGTTGTTCATGTTCGAATTAGTTATAATTTATTCATACTAGTGTACTACAATATTTTGTACTGTATACTGCTTGTTTATTTATTTTGGCGCTTCGTTTTATATAGCTAGTGCTTTCTTTCGCTTTATTTTATTGAGTCTAGTCAATGAGATTTTATTTTGTATTATGCTAGTAAACCAAAAACACTTTTCTAAACAAAGGTTAACAGAGTTTTGTTTTAACAAAACAAAACTTGATTTTAGTTCTATTGCAATTATTATAAAGAAACTTAAATACTCCGCATTCGAACAAGATTCATACATCTTAAAAGTCCTAATTATATACAATATACATTTTTAAAATTTTGGTTGATTCTCTAAATCGGTACATAAATGTATGAAACATTTATTTAAAAATCTATTATTTGTTCTTATCTTTAAAAAGTGCAGGAATTACATTTGTATTAAAAATGAATTTCATGAATATATTTTCTTGAATAAAAGCTCGAAGTTAAACCATTTCTAGTGTATTGCGTATATATAACAATAGTTTCGTCTCATAGCAGTTCATGTGTTTATTATTTATAAACACAAATATAAAAGTACACACAATCAAAGTACACAAATTATACACGAACAACATTAAAAGAAAAAAAAAGAAAGAATTTTCTAATGTTAATTTTACACGAAGCAGCTCATCACTAACTATTCGATGTAATCCATCCAATTAGAAGCAGGATATTTTCTTAAACCATTTATAAATGTTACAAATATCTTTAAAATATTATAGTTATATTTTTCAATAATTGTGTTTGTTGAACTATATATGTGTTTGGAAAGTGTGCAATTTTTACGAATTTTTGTACTCCGAAAGATTTTGAAGTGATAAGCGAAACTTGCTTGTTTTTATACTACTGTGTACTGTTTTACTGGCATTATTAAATTATTGATTTTTAATTGATTTTGTGCAGCATCTTTTCTTTTAACTCTGAACTGCAATAAACTCACATTACGACAAACAGCTATGTTTCACGAGGTTCTTGACGACGATAGTACAGTTCGATCGCGGAATTTTGACACTTGGACCCTTCTGCGCATTACTGAAAAGAAGGAATCCATTCGAGTTTTAAGAAAGTTCGTTTTTCAGGTGCGTTTATTTAGTACGCGAATCAGAATGTTTGCTTCGCTGTTTGTTGAAAGCAACCAAATCAACAAACTGCCACATAGCATCAGTTCGGAAGAAATCAAGTATGCTTTAAAAAACCTTGAATGAGAACAAAAACGGCACATTCCTTATACCAGCAGTTCCTCCCTTGAACATGAATGGATTCTTCTTGGCACTCTGCCAGACAGACCGCTTTGGTAATGGTAGAACTGTATATAGTTCAGAAATAATAAAACGTTCCTTTAAAATTCAGTTTTAGTCGTCTACTCTGGGAAAAGAGAGGGGAGGGGAATCGTATGTTTTAAAAGTTGTTTAGTAACTCGAAACGCGCATGCAATTTTTTTTTTTTTGCAAATTTGCGCCTCATTTATGTTTGTTGGAGATATTGAAGTGCATTCAGCGCAAGGTATGCAATAAAATTTTATTAAAAAATATCTGAAGAACGAAAATGTCGAGAACTAGTTTTATTTACTTTTAACTTCCTCCTTCCCAGTTTTTATAACACCAACAACCACTCCGATGAAAACCCCGTCTGATACCCTTTTCAGTGTAATGACACTGCGTTTCAAGAAAATAATAATAATAAATCGAGCTCCGGGCATATTTTTTGTCAATTCTTATGTAAAATGGCCACGTGAATCCAAATAGGTAGTGAAGTCCTAGGTGTAAAATAAAACATTTTTTTAAATAATTTTTCTTGTAGTTTGAGGAGCAAATCTCTCTTCTTGCTACAACTGTAGAAGTTTTGGAGCTTTTAACCTCTACAACCACTCAGAAAAAACTCGGTGGTTCAAACAATCCTTTTCCTTCTCTCCAAATCAAATTCATGGCCGAGTGAAAAATCATTCGTTAGCGAATCATAAGGGAGCGTACATCCTCAGAAAATGAGGGATAGTGAAGCAAAATAAGGATCTGCTTCGGATTCAGGTCATTTCACATAAGAATCGACAGAAATTGTGCCGAGACTTACTTTTCATGCAGCGTATGTTATAGTAGTTTTCCTTTTAAAGTCCTACGCAGTGGGCGATTCTCAGTCAAAAGAAAATTCTAAGCTTCAAATAAAATTTTCGGAAGAAGTATGCATCACGAATTTAAAATAAACTGTATGCAATTAGGTGCCCCTGTCCCTCCCCACGCACACACAATGCATACTATTGCATACATGAGTTGAAAAAAAAAAAGAATTCCGTAATTAAATGAAAGTTCTCTAATATTAACATATTACGAGCGGGCGACGTAGCAGGCGCAACGATGTTGCGTAGCGGGCTAAGTTGACTAAGTTAAAATATGTTCTAAAAAATACACCAATTCATACATTATATGAAACATTATTTTTTCTCTTGTGTGACTTAAAAGTGGTGATTTTAAACGGGTACAAATATAAGCACCGCTTTTAAACGGCAATGCACGAAACCGGTACTAGTACCTGCCGCCCCGCTCATAATGTGTTAACAGAAGTCTTTTCCAGAAACATTATTGTAAGTTTTTTAAAGTACCAAATATTTTTCTTGTCTCAAGGTAAAAAGAAAATTACAAATATTATTCGTCAAAAAAATCTCAAGATTAATAAATTGAAAACATTTTTTTTTTTTTAAGTTCCTCAAAATTTTCGGAAATGTGGGATCAGAATTACCCAATGGAGTACAGGGCAAATTAAAGAGGTTCGGGTTAGAGGTATTGTTCTACTGTACATGAAACAAAGCAAAATAAAAACAATATTGATTTAAAATTAGTGTTTACCGAATCCCTTTTCGATTTTAAGATGCGTGATAGAGAAACTGATTTTGTATATGAAAATGAAGAAAAAAGTTTAATTAAATTATTAATTTTTCTAGAGATATAGATCCTTTATACTTATACACCATTTCTCCATCATCTGTAAGACACGGACCACTCAGAAGATTCACGCGACTCCCCGGTTCCTGAAAGACGATATTAATATGAAACAGGTGTTTTTCGGGATATCAGCGGATGTAGAGAAGATGTTCATCACCCACTTGTATGTCGGAAATGCACCCATTTCCGGTCCCGACAGTCCCCTTTGCAAAAAGGATTTGCGCTGTGACAATTTTCTTGCTCTGTAGTTTAATACAGCTGGCCTAAGTTATTCACTCAACACCATTTCGATTGGGTAGGAAGTTTATAATTTCGATATATTTTCAAGACATGCTAATTAATAAAATTAAATTTGACATGCCGTATAACCGGAACTATCGTTAAGTGGCCGAATCGGATTTCATGAAGTCAGTCAGATACCTGGTTTCGTCAATTATACACGTTTAGGAAAAGTAGTTTATTTTCCCAGTTCTTATTGAAAATTATGATTTTTTTTTTTTTGGGGGGGGGGGGAGGGGGCAATAACTCTAATACAAATTAAAAGCTACAAGTTTCTTCATTCATTTTTTTCTTTCTTAATGCTACGATAGCCAGCCAGGGTTTGCGCTAGACCGCGGGATTGCGCAATTCCCGCAATAGTTTTTGAAATCCCACTCAGAAAAAGTTCGTTTGCGCGCTGTTCCCGCAACTCGGACGCGTGTTTAAAAGATCGGGAAACTACTATTCTAATCTGATAGTCGATACAAACTAAAAGGAGTATGTTAGTTTTCAACTGCCATTTTATCCCCATTAATGAAAAGAAGGATCTAGGAACCCTATTTATGTTTTAGAATGGAATCGTTTCGAAATTTACGATCGCAAAAAATTTATCTCTTCAGAAAATTGGGATTGAAAAAAGATGCATATGAAAGCATCATCGCTCGTTAACATATTATATCCTATGTCTGCATTCTTTTATTGTGCCATTTATTTTAGTTTATAATGGATTAATGTTTCAGCCTGTGTTTAACAAATCATCAAAATATCTGTTAAATGCCTTGATTATTAGGAAAGTGTAAAAGGCAGAATTCCATATGCACGGATTTTTGAGAAAATTGAGCGCGTAAAAAGTCGAGCGCATTTTAAAATATTGAATGCAAGAGGGTTTCCAGAAATCAAACAGTAAAATTTGAATCTTTTTCACATAAAATAAAAGTGTTAATTTTCCAAAAACGCAAAACCCAAGCTTTACAAAAAAAATTGCGATAGTAAAAATGAGCCATTCTCGTACGAAATTTCATTTATTTCAAAATATTCCTTTTGAATTTTCGCATTATATTTGAAACAATGCATTTTCAAATTCACAGGAATCATTTAAGGGGGGAAATACGTGTAAAACGGTGTATTAAGAGCAATTTTCATGGATTCTTTTAACGTATAAAGAGTAAATATATTTTATTGAGATTTTGAGGTTATTTTATAGATATATTGAAGAACATTTACTGAAATTTTCAAACGTTTTCCTTGAAAAACCCCGGAGATATCGGCTGCTGCACACTGTAAGTCGCCACCCGGGTCGGCAGTTTGCATACATCCTGGTCACAATTTTTATCTGAAATCAATTTTTTTAAAAATCTACTTTTTTTATAAATGTCTCTTCTAGTTGAACTAAAATCATCACAAAAAAAATAAAATAAAATTTCTATTTTTTTTAGAATGGGAAAATTAAGTACGATTTTAACCGTTTTTTTCTTTTTGTTCTTTTTTTACTACAAAAAAGTAAAAATAAAGATATGTGTATGATTCTAGTTCAACTAAGCGTGTATATATAAAGAAAATGTGTGCTAAATTTGATAAGGATTGATCAAAAACTCTGCGAGCTACAGTGTACGCAAATTCGAAAAAAGTAGTTTCGAGAAAATGCGTTTGAAAAAAAAAAAAGAGTGGTATTGAATGTAAATTTAAGGCAGTAATGAATCAATTTTTTTTATACTTATAGATATTAATACTTATAGAAATTTCTATCCGAGGTCTCAATTATTAAAAAAAATAAAAGGACATCCTTTCGAGCTTGATACCATTGAAAAGCCCGTAAAAAAACTATCTTAGAAGGAGTTCGTGCTAAAATTGGAAGCCTCTAAATTCACTAGAAAAGAAGTTATAAGCGTTTTTCTCTGCAGTTTGAAACTATTTTTTCACGGTAATTAACTTTAATTTTACTTGAACCAGATAATGACCGTTTTATTTTATTTGCATTTCAACAATTGTTACCGTTGCCGAGTGAACAAACAAATCAATGCAGTTGCCATTGTTAAACAAATCAAATATAATAATAATCAACGTTTCTAGCATTTCGATGAGGCATCGCTGTATTGGCAATCTCCGTTAAACTTACGTACGCGAATTTAATCCTTCTTTATTATTTTTAAACAATTGATTATATACAAACAATCTATATTTATATCCATATTAATATTATAAAACTGAAGAGTTTGTTTGCTTGAACGCGCTAATCTCAGGAACTACTGGTCCGATATGAAAAATTCTTTGAGTGTTAGATAGCCCATTTATCGAGGAAAGCTGCAGGCTATATATCATCTAAGACCAATAGGAGCGGAGCACCAATGAAGAATGTATCACAATCTTTTTTTTTTTTTTTTTTTTTGAGAGAGAGAGAGAGGGGCATGATGTTTATAAATACATCACCTTTTGTCCTCCACCGAAAAATGAGCATTATTTAAGGTAGACCGTGCAGCGCCGGGCTTCGCAGCTAGTATTAGATACAGCACGGCAATTCAGACTAATTTCAGACAAGAACACAAGAGACCTGCTTTTTTTTAAAAGTTAAGCCCTGAGTTCCTAAGTAAAACTCTTCCAAAGATTTGTTGCCTGTCATTTCCTATTTTTCCAGGGGCGGGGGCAAGGGTATAATAAACTCAACGTTGACTGGCAGTTAAAAACAACGAAATATATACACATAGGTATCGGGCCTAGAAGCCCCGCCAAACTGATATATATACACATTTTATTCCTGCGGCACAATGACGTCATGCTGTTATTATCCGAGCTAAAGATTACGCTGGTGTTTTCCTCCACTAAAAAAATTAACCAGCGAACAGGATTTAAAAAAAAAAAAAAAAGTATCGTAAAGAAAATATAACAAAATTTTCTTACAGTAGAAAAAGCCATTTGGTGCAGACTCGCAACTCCTGTAATCAATACAGTAAAACCCCGTTAAAACGCGGGGTGTCGGGAAACATGTTTGGCCTCCGTTTTATAACATAACCGCGGTATAGTTAAACTATATTGCGTAACCATATTACGAATTAATACTCGCTTTTGTTGCATCATTTTTACCTAAATTAATTACTCGTAACTTTTCTTCGACAGTACAATTTTTTCTTTTCTTTGCTGCCATTTTATTCACTGCAATTGCTGCTGTGCAAGAAGCATCTCAACTGCGCAATCAGTCAATCGAGCGATAGGTTATAAACTAACTGCCGTTCCGAGAAAAAGGGGACAAAAAAATCTTTTTATATTATGTATCAACATGGGATTATGATAAAGGAGAGGTCCTAAGAAAAAATTAGATTTGGAAGGGGAGGAACGCACTTCCCAAAGAAAAAATGTTTTAATCCTGCATACACTGGAGAATATATTCACTTTTCATTCAGGAATACTAAAGAATCTGAAATACAATGGTTGATAACGCTATAAACATGTTACACACGCATAACTAGGGTGACCATGCGTCCTCGAAATTCAGAGACAGCCCCCAAATTTGTATATTTCTAATGCTTTGTCCCCCAAAACACTGTGGCTATTTGGGGACACAAAAAGCTCCCCCCCCCCCCCCCCAAGTTAAAAATTTTCTATTTTTCTCTTCAAATTGCTTCTAGATTTACAATTTTGAACTTTTAAGATAGTTTTTGAAAAATTTTTGATAATGTTATGGCAATTATCAAGGTGATTGGCTTAGTATTTCAATTCCTAACAGGCAATGAATTAAGAAAATATGCATAAATTATGTAGAAAATATGTTTGATACCCTTTAAAATGCATTAATGAGATTAAATTTTCATAATAGAGGTGTATTTGTATTGGTTTGCTATGTCCCCCCAAAGATGTTTCCTAGTCTCCAAATTGACACTCAGAAATATGATCACCCTACGCATAACTAGACTTCTGAAAATGGAAGATAGTTAAGCAATGAACTCAACTGACAGATTGAGCTCCGCCCACGTCAAGAGAAACAAGTCAGGGCGATTGAACCCGATTTTGAAATGAAGCTATAGTGTCCTAGGTTGAAAGACAGAAAAGGCGTGAAAAAGGTGTACATCAGGCCTATCACAATAGGGCTTTATCTGTTAGTGTGTGTGGTGGGATCTTTTTGCAGGGTTGCTACTCAAACAACAGAATGAAATTCCCTGACTTTTCCAGGTTTTCCAAACATATATTTAAAAAATTCCAGTTTTAAATCCATGGCATCAAACCAGTAAAAAACATACATTTGCCCCAAAATATTCTGTTTAAAACAATCACAGGGATGGCTAATTTTAAAATAATTTCTGAAAAATTTTGAAACAGTATTCAACTAAGTAATATAAGGGAACAAGCATTTCCATGAAGTAAAAGTAGGCACTTTGCAAAATGTTTTTTTTTAAAAGGTCTAATAACTCTGATTCTAAATGAGAAAATGGATTGCTAACAAACTTTGAGAGAGAGGGAAAAAAAAGAAAAACTACATTAGTTACTTAGTGTAAAAATCTGAATAACAATAATAAAATGTTAGTTACTTTTAACTATTTAGAAGTTAAACTTAAGAGTTGAAAAAAAAATTCTGATCAAATCCTTGGTCGAATCAGGTTGCGTCAATCTACTTTGAGTGAAGCAAAAAAGAGTTAAGGTCATTTATATTGAACTTTCCGTGTCAGTGCTTCAAACATTGGCTAAAATTCCCCGACTTTTCCAGATTTTTGATAAAATATTAAAATTCCCTGACCTTTCCCTGACTTTTTCACTAAATTTTTAAAAATTTCCCCGACTTTTCCAGGTAGCGTAGCAACCCTGTTTTTGGCTAGAAGATTGGTGTGCTCGGGCTAGCTTTATATTTAATAAGGAATCACGTTTAAATGACAGAGTGGTTTAAACGTCGGAGACATGATAGCCACCGCGGTATAGTGGAGTTTTACTGTATATATATTTATTTTTTTTCTCCCTTCCTAAAAACTGCAATCCCCTCCAGTTGAAAATTTGCATAGACCCACATTTGTGTTATGCATGCAATTTAATATTTTTACTACCAAAGCGGTGACACAAAACGCCTAGGAGCAATTACCAAGTTAATATTAATACTTGAAACAATTTTTTCTAAACAAAATTTTAGAGACGGGAGTTCTGTTACGGTTTTCACAGAAAAAAGGATTTGTCTCTACAACTCAAGTGTACAAAGTGTAATGCATTTTGCCTCCTGGCGAAATGTCAAGATCTAGAAGTACGAAATTTTGGCTACAGGTACTTTGGATAAAGTCGCCGTGCATCTCAAAGCTATTTTCCCATAATTTCGACTTTTAAAATTTTTGATTCCTATTTTAAGCAAAATTTAGAATTTTTACAGAGTTTCGATCTTTGCAGGATAAAAATGCCCGTAAAAACTGCACAAAATGATTTCTCTGCAAAACTGGTAGAACACGCGTAATATTCGTTTAAAGCAGTTTTCAAATTCGAAAACGAGGCTTGTCCTTACCTCCTAATTTTGCTGATGAACTTAAAAGTTTTCGCCTAATTAAATAGTACTTTAGGAGCCAAAAGAAATATTATGGTAAAGTCCCGAGAATCCGGTACAAACAATCCTGCAATTTTATTCCATAACCAAAATTGTTGGATACTGTTTCGAAAATTACTGTTATTTTGTATGTCGGTGTTTTCAAATTTAGTAGAGTACATTTTGACGATTTTCTGCTTCATTTTAGCAGTTTATCTGGCGATTTAGATTGATATCATAAATTACCTTAGTTGATTTGTTCTGTAACTCGTAAATTTAGCATTAAAAATGCCTATTTGGCGGTCTTTTTTTAGTTTTACTGGCACGCACGAAGTTTCTCTATAAATGTTGCCCTTTGGATAAACCTTATTTTCTTCAAACCTTTTTGAATTTCTTACTGGACACGATTTTGTGATCTACTCTTCATTTTCAGTTAACGTTGTAGTCGGGGTTTCTCGATATTGTCCTTATTCGACTCTTAATACAGTTGTGCCTAATTTTATTGGATTTTTAAAGGATTGAATTTTCCATTGGAACACAAATTTGTGACCGATACTTTTATCCTAATAGGGTTAGGGATTTGTATCTTTTAATATGTTGTGGATTTATACTGCTTACCTTATTCATAACATGTTGGGGAATCCAGGTTTGCTGATGTTTTTTTAACATTGTTCTCAGGAAATTTTCTATTCTTTCGAAGATTTCTTCGAAGACGAACTTTTTGTCCCTATCACTTGGAGATATTTTCTGGAGATTATTTTAATGATTTTTTTAAATTTTAACTCATGGAAGTTTTGTTCCCTTCCGTCTTTAATCGAATAGAGATATTTTAAATGAGTTTCATCCATATTTAATTACGACAATATTGAATGTGTCATCACTTTTTTTAAGCCAGGGGATGACGCAATATTCGATGTAGCCCATGCCACACCAGCATGTCAACAAAAAAAAGAGCCTAACTTTCAATAAAATAGAGGATTTATTTGTGAAGAACATATTAAACATGATTCAAAGTACACATTGAGAATACATGCAAAGCAATTTGCCTTGAAATACATAAAAGATGCACCGATTGGAGGAAATATACAAATTGCCATAAACATGGAACAGAACATAGCTAGTTGTTAATTGTATTTCTCTAGCGGAACAATTTCACCATACAGCTTTGAATAATTTTGTTTAACATTTAAAATGTCTCATTTGTTTTGAGGACCAAGAAATATGAGAAATAAACTGAAAGGTAAGCCAAATATTAAGGAATTCCTAACAAAAGCTTATGCTACACGATTGCTTATTTTGAAACTTCATATGTGTATTTACAATGCAGTTCTACATTTTCCAGAGACGTACATGAAACAGCAAAAAGATTAAATTAGTAAATTCAGTATTAAATATTTTGTCACAAAACTTTTTTAATCTTATAGAAAAATACCAGAACATTAACACGCAGTTGCATATTTTATCACAGCTCTTACCGTGAAAACTTGAATGTTCGAGTTCTACAGTATAAATTTAATCAACAAATGATATGAGAACAACATGTATGAAACAAAATTGATGTCCTGGATGAAAAATTTCATTTTACTGTACAAACTCTGAAAATTTACATAAATAAGTATACAAATGAAATGATTAAAAGAATTACAAGTCGTCGTCATCTTCATCGGGCAAGGATGTGTTTTGGGCTTCCTGGAAAGAAAACTCAGCATTAAAAAATGAAATATAAAACTAAAAAGTAATTTAATATTTTCTAGCTGAATTTAAACCCCTTATCCTTTAACAATATATGGATAAACCCATTTCTATTTGTACCATCCCCTTTCATTCTCAGTGTGCTGTCAGCCTTACTAAGTGAAAAGTAAGGAAGTACCATTTTTTCAACCTTTTCTTACATAAAACAGGAATACAGCTGGTTTTAAAATCACAAAAATACTAAAATTATAAGCATTTTATCATTTACTGCAATTGACTAACTTTATTTGCAGTAGCAGCATATTTTGCTGATCTCAAAAATGTAGGTGCAAGCTTCGCTTCATGAACTACTGGTGGCAGCAATTTTTAAGCTACTTGTATATGTTTCTATTTCACGGCTTTTTGCAAAAGACAAGTCTTTTTTAAAACAAATTTTAGCAGAAAGTCTTGTTGAGTTAATTTTTGCCTCAGTTTCTTTTAGTTTCTCTGTTGTATTTTTTCTTTTTTAAGAGCAAGATATATATATATATTCATGTTTAGCAGATACCAGAAAGGTTAAATACGCTGCTGGGAAGTGGCACTTAAAAATATTTTATTTTGAGAGAAATGAAATAATTACGAATTACCCCCCCCCCCCCCCACCTAATTTCGTATTTTCTCTAGAAATGGGTGTTATGATTCTTATGACATTACTAACATCTAAAATTAAAAATAAAATAATATAAGCAAATTCTAAGGTAGCATATGTTAAAATAAGTTCCAAATCAATATATCTGTAGGGTGCAAAAGGTTTGAAACAATAAGCTCACGTTTGATGTAGGCAAGTTTATAGCGTTTTACTTATATCTGTTTCAGTTTTATTAATTCCTTTTCAAAAATTATGATAAATGAATTTTGATAAATGTAGGAATTAATGGAAGGGAGCATGAGTAATTCTGAACAAAAAGAAATTTTCAGAACTTCACAAAGTTTTTGGAAAAAGTATGCACCATTAATTTAAAATAAAAATTACATACAGTAGAACCGCAGTTATCCGACTAACCGAGTTATTTAGTCCTTAAAAAAATGCCATTTTTTACTTTATGGTGTGACAGCGGCACTGTCACTGACTAACGTCAATTACCTTTTCACTTTGCTAGTGTTCGTTTACGGTTTCTTTATCTCCGTTTGTACTGTACTGGGTTGCGTGATAATGTGCTAAACGCATATGAACTGTTGTGTCTTAGGAAATTAAATTACAAGCTACCAACTACCAACAGACTCTATAAAGGAGATACAATTGAAAAAGTGACTTCAGAGTTAGGTGGGAAAAAAATCATTTCATAATATATACAGTAAATGCCTTTTTTTTTTTACATCTTTGACTACGTTTTCATTCATTTCACCCACATTTTCCTCTCGATTTCGACCGCGTCGGTGTTATCCAAGTTTTCGATTACACTGGCCAACAAGTGTTTTGCTCCAAGAATAAATCTCACTTTTCCGGAAATAGTTTTACATGAGGAATCCATATCTGGCATCAAAATTTTTTCCATCATGTATAGTTTGTTAGATATGAGGAAGGAAATGTTTGATTTTTACGTTTTTCCATTGTTTTTCCGATCATGCAGCATAGTTTTTATAGAGATAAAGTACACAAAAGAGCTTGAATGTCAACCGTTAAATGGTCACTTAATTTTTATTTTGCTGGAAAAACTTAGTGGTGCCCCAAACAGCACCCCGAACTGCACTGGATACGGTCTCGGTAGGAATTTCGCGAGATTTGGGATACAAAGGCAAATAGGTAAAAGATTTGTACTGTATGACACGTTTAATGAGCATGAGCTACTATTTTTTATCTTAGAAGTCTCCTGTTGTGTGTAAAAATACCCCCTGAAAACATGGGAGCTGTATAACAAATGAAGATGGAGAGCGGTTCCATGAGGACAGTTCAGTTATGGAAAAGAGATATCAAGGGAAGTGGAGTGCAACTATGTTAGCAGATTACTGTTGGACTTTAAAAAGGGGACGTAAAAGTATGCCAGAACATGTCAAAATCAACCCTTTTAAGGTAAATAGAAAATTACTTGGTTTTTTGGTGGAAATGCTTCTAATGTAAAAATTTCAATGCCCTTACAAAAATTTAAAAAACGGGGGAGGGGGTGGAGTCCTAAGGACTTTATTCACTGATCTTAAAAGTATTTTCCAAGCTGAATTCGAAAATGAAAACCATTTTCCTTATCACTTAAGGGTTTTGCTTGTAAGGTACTGCAATAATTTAGGGTAAATGTTATTAATGTCAACTATTACAGCACCTTGCACGGAAAATCCTTACGTGATAGAGAAAAATGGTTTTCATTTTCGAGTTCAGCGTGAAAAATACTTCTAAAAAATCAAGTGTTATCAGAGGTACCCTTGGTCCACATTACCTTAGATAACTGAGGCTCTACTGTACATACTTCAAGGTGAACATTGCCACCACCCAATACAAACTCAAGTGTACTTCTTTACTTATAAGCTTTTTAAAAAAGGCTTTAAGTAACAATTAAATGAAAGGTCTAAACCAAGTCTTTTTCCCCTCAGAAACATTATTATATTGTTTTGAAAGTTTTTCAAAGTAGTACAAAATATTTAGTTTGCAAGGGGAAAAAAGTAGTTATTACTCGTCAGACATCTTAAAATTAATTAATTAAAAATTTTTCGGAGAACCTTTTTTTTTTTTTTTTTTTAAATTTTTGGAAGAGACCCTTCAAAATTTTCGGAAATGTCGGAGAGTCTCGGACCAGAATCACCCATGGAAGGGAGGACAGAACTTCTCAATTCTTACGTAAAATAGACAACCGACAATTGCAAAGCTATAACAGATTGCCAAAAATTTTTCCTTAAAAACCAAAACAAAGCTAAATTTCTAAAAAGATGGTTAAATTTACTGAGAATAATAAAAAATCAAGAGAGTAGGTAGGAAAGTGGAAACACAAAAGGACTGCTCATGTGATTGAATTACTTCTCTTATTCTGAAACTTACTCTCATATCATTTTCCAACTTAGCTTGCCATTCTGGGTCCATCTGAACTTCAGGTGGAGCTAAAGCTGGCATAGCGACAAACTCCAAATTTGGATCACCGATCAGCTTTCTTGCTAACCACAGGAATGGTTTTTCAAAATTGTAATTACTTTTGGCACTGATGTCATAGTACTGAAAGGAAACAAAAAACATTAAGTAAAAGAAAACTTTAACAGTAGAAATATCTGTTGAAAGGAAAACTTCCAAAATTACCTGCAAATTCTTTTTCCTGTGGAAGACTATTGATTTAGCTTTCACTTTCCTGTCTTTGATGTCGACTTTGTTACCACAAAGAACAATAGGAATATTCTCACAAACACGAACCAAATCTCTATGCCAATTTGGAACATTTTTGTATGTAACTCGGGATGTAACGTCAAACATGATTATAGCACACTGACCTGAAACATAAGACTTAAATTACAAACTTGAATGTACAAAGAAATGCAATCTATTCACTATACTATTATCATAAAGAAACCTAAGCATGTTAAAACCTTAGTACTTAAATATGAATAAGTTAGCTTTTTCAAACTGAACTATTTTTTTTCTTCAGTTGATATTCAATTTCCTTGCCTTTTATTATAATTGCAAATACAAATAACTTCTTTCTATGAACAGATGATATGCAGTTTAGAATTATTTCTTGCAATGCTTCAATGAGCATATTTCTTCTTCTTAGTTTTCCTTTCTGATTTTTATGCACTGTTAAGCATTTTAGCATTAAACCACTAACATGTTTTGCTTAAAATGTTATTTTAAGAATAGAGGTCTACATGGGAACTCTAAGATTAACTAGCATAACTTTATTTTGTTCTATGATAGTCTTAATATTTTCATGCCAGATTAATGAGCACTAGAAGTCTCAATAACATTAGTTTTTAAGGGGAAGTTCATAGTATTTGGGACAATATAGTTTGTAACAAGCACATATAGAAATAAAATTTCACGTTAAATTAAAGCACAAATGAGCATTAAAACGCAGACATATGTTTCGGGATCGCTTGGAATCCCTTTTTCAATGCGACAGGGAGCTTCTAGATGCAAAACATCCAAATGAAGCAGACAGAACAACAAAAACAAAGCTTATATAGCCTAAGAATTAACTGTAAACCAATGAGAATAAAGGCAGTGTGAAGTGGAAGTAGAAGTAGTATTAAAGGCACCAATAAGAGAGCAACAAACGAATGTAGTTGGAAGTACAGAAAGTAAAAAGGAATATCAATAAAAACAAAGAAAAAGACAACAGTGTGCATAAAAATGTGAAAATACATGAAAATTGCAAAAAAATAAAATAAAATACAAAGAATAAAATGGAAATAAAATAAGTACAGAAAATACCAAAACAAAAAGCAAAACAAAGTACACATGCAAAAGAGGGGGAGGGGGGGGAGAGAAAAAAAAAAGGGGGGGGGGAAACTAACAAGAAAACCAAGAAAGAACAACAAATTAAAGGAACTTATGCCAGACCTGTGAAAAATAAGGAGTTGAGGAAGAATCATTAACCAAATTAGAACTATTCCTGTTAATATGATAAGCTTCCCAAAAGTCAAGTTCTAAAGGGGAAGAACATTTTTGAATAAGTTTCCCAGAATTGAAAACAAAAGAGTGGTTGGAATTCCAACAATGTTGAGCAATGCTAGACTTATTCAGCTCTTGCTTTCGTACATAACCTTTATGCTCATTTAACCGAATTTTCAGAGCACGTTTTGTCTGTCCAATGTAAGAAAGGCCGCAACGGCAACTAATTTGGTAAATACCCCAAGTATTAAGTTGATCAACAGGATCTTTAAGAGAAGAGAAGGAAAGTTTGTTGCTAGGAGCAAAAACAACTTGAAATTGGAACCTTTTTAGGATTTTAGCAATACGAAAACTTACAGAATGAAAGAATGGTAACACAACCAAATCCTTTCTAGAAACCACATGATTGGGACCAGAAGGTTTTTTAGAAAGTTTGTTATGAATAGAATCAATTAAAGAGTGAGAAAATCCTCTATCAACAGCTACAGCTCTCAGATAGTTGAGTTCAATCTTGAGAAGCTCAGGAGAAGAGCAAATATTAATAGCACGATGGACAAGAGCATTAAAAGCCGAATATTTTTGGTTGGGAGGATGAGACGATAGTCTGTGAGGAGGTAAAGAAACAGCGAAAGGTTTACGATAGACAGAAGTTGTGAAACCAGACTCACTCCTAGAAATCAAAACATCAAGAAACGCGAGGCTACTATTAAGTTCTTTCTCACAAGAAAACTGGATATTAGAATCAATGGAGTTCATAATCGAAAGAGCATCATCAATACCTAACAAGTTACTGTCCGTTAGGACAAAACAATCATCCACATAACGAACATAAAATTGAAATTGCAATTTTTGGAATAGTTTTTCCTCAAAATAATGCATATAGAAATCACTTAAAATAGGACTAAGAGGACTTCCCATGGCTAGGCCATCTACCATAGCATAGAATTTACCATTAAATACAAAAGTGCTCTGTTGCAAGCACACACGAGTAACAAAAACTAATTCCTCGACTTCCACAGAAGTAAAATGGAATTCAGAAAGCCTTTTCCTGAGGCAAGTCAAAGCGCCATCAACAGGAACATTAGTAAACAAAGAATTAACATCAAAAGAGGCCATAACCGAATTATTCGGAACGAAGTTATGAAGTTTCTTAACAAAATCGGTGGAATTTTTAACAGTGAAAACATTCCGACTCCTAAGTGGAGAAAACACAGAAACTAAATACTTGGAAAGTTTATATGAAGCAGTGCCAATATTGGAAACAATTGGTCTGAAAGGAATACCTGCCTTGTGTACCTTCGGTAAAGCATAGAAACGCGCACAATTAGCAACAGAAGGAATCACAGACCGTTTAGCAATCAAAGGAATAGAATGAACAGACTTAACAGCAGAAGAAATAGCTTTTAACTCCTTGTCGCTAGGATCTTTATAAATTTCAGAATAAGGACCAGAAGCAATTAAATCATCAGTTTTTTCAACATAAGATGATTTATTAAGAACAACAATCTGACCACCCTTGTCAGCTTTGGTAATGACCAAATCAGAATTTGAAACTAAATTATTGACACAGCGTTTCACAGAATGGGTAAAACCAATATTAGGAACTTTTGAATTGAAATCAACATTGGAAGCAATAAGATGCCGAACTGACTCTTTTTGAGTGGAAGTTAAGGCACTAAATTTGAAAGCTTTTTCAACCGGAGCAATAAGTTCAGAAAAAGAAGGCTTTTTAGCCAAAGCAAAATTGTTATTACATTTCAAAGCATTAATTTCACTACTATTCAAAGAAAATTTCGAAAGATTTACAACCGCATTCCTATTAACAAGAGGCAAATCAGCCGGAACAGGAACATTTGAATCGTTACACAACTTGGTAAATTTCTTATTTAAAGTAATTTTGTGACTGTCAGATGAATGAAGAGCTCTCGCCCATGACATTCTATCAATAGAATCAAAATCGAAATTAGAATTAGATACAGAAAGATGTAAATCATAAAGTTCACGTTCTATGAACGAAAGTTTTTTCCTAGTTTCCTGGATAGAAGCTCTAAGTAAAGCTAATTTAGAACGAAAAATTACCTTATCAACCCTAACAGAACGCGGTAAATTACACTTTAAAGTGATAAACTTAGGAATGACTTTCTTGCGCCTGCAAGAAAGCCTTTATTTTCTATAAATCTTTAGATTTGCATTAAGGATGTAACCAATTAGTGGTTTGGCCAAATATTCTTCTGTATTGTTTTGAATGTAAATTACATAATTAAAATATTTTAGCATTTGCCTCATTAAAAGAAATATTTAATTAAACCAAAGAAATACAATTTTTTAGTGAACTTTGATTTAGTTTTATTCAGCTTTTATAGGTTGTACAAGTTAAAATATTTGGACATTTTGAAAAATATTTATATTTTAAAAAATCCCCACAAAATCTACCCTCCCGTTTGTTAACCAATAGCAAAATAAAAGTATCCCCTTGCTCATCATAGTGAGTTGGCTCTTACGTTAGGCAATATTCATAAAAAAAAAACCCATGTGATTTGCATGCTACATAAACAAATATATAACCCACAAAAATTATTTTTAGAAAATAATGCACTTTTGGAGTTTAGAATACACAATATGTATTGCTTTTAGATAAAAAAGTTGATTATTCAATGGCTGAATGGCCAACTTTCAGCAGGGTCTACTGTATTCCTAACATAAGATGGACAATTCACCTTAGGAGTTATGTTTTTTTCCAACAGGACTGCATACTGGACTGCATACCTGCAATATGTGCTGGAAAAAATCTCTTTATCCACATTTTGCACACCATGCAAGTATATACCATGCGTGGTCGGTTCATATGTGGAAAATTAACCTTTTCATCTTGAATCTTAATTACTACAACTTGCATGGATGGAATATGCTCATCAATTGAAGATTTATATTGGCTACATATAAATGTATTTAGGCATTGCTAGTTAGGAATACCAGCCTAGCACATGACTTCGGCATTTTTGCACTAGAATATTAGAATACAACTCTGAATCGGGTATTATGTTATTTTTCAACACTAGTGCATAATTGCAATTTGTGAAGTAAAAATATCACTTTATCCACTTTTTGCACACCACTCAAATATACCATTGTGTGGTCGGTTCATAAGTGGAAATTAAATCATAACAATAAATTTGCAAAATGTTCAAGTTGTTATAATAATACTAAAGTTATTAACTTGTTAAGAACTGAATCATGCATTGAATAAGAATAAAAGAACCAAACTACGAAGCAAATAAAGAGGGAGATTAGAATTTCATCCCTGACGTAACGTTTTAAAGAATTATTTCTTTATTATTATCTTCTTTTCTATGTTCATCAGAAAGACCCGCAAGCAAGCAAAGTTCAATGCTATTGATAACATTTAAAATTACAAAAGTAGGCATCTTTCCGAACTTGAGAATTAAAAATATGGCATATTATGTTTGGAAAATTAATATCATGGTGCTCAGTAAAAATAATTGTCATCAAAACATTTACAGAGGTGTCCTAAGGACAGTCATCACTACAGCCATGATAATAAAATTATCTAAACATTAAGGGATGTTATATTTGGTACAAACTATCAAGCTGAAATAATTACATAACAAACCATGGTATTCAGTTTAAAAAAAAAAGTCATCAAATCATTTACAGAGGTGTCCTAAGGACTGTCATCATTAACCATGGGACCACATCAATTTAGATTTTAAAAAGCTTTGTAGCAAAGCTTAACTGTAATCAAGGAAGGATTTTAAAATATAATAATTTTAATGCTTACTTCAAGTACAACCACTTTAAATGAAATTTTTAAGGTGCTACATGCATACCGACCAACATAATGAAATAAGGATTGAAAAGCTGAGAATAACATTAAATCTAACCAATCGAACCCAGTCATCAAAAATTTGTGAAAAATTGAGAAGATTGTCAAATTAAGTGAAAGTTGATCCAGTTGTGAAAGTGATCGGAACTTTACTAAAAAAATTACCAACACATAAAAACGTCAGCAACTTTTTAAAGACCTCAGCCCAGTAGCAGAATTTTCTGTATCAATCTGCAGCACCAAATGATGCGACACCAAATTTACAATCATCAAAAATAGCAAACTATGCATTTTGAAATAGACATATAGCAATACCTGCAGACAATAAATATTGTAATTATTCAGTTTATAAATAAATTAATAAAAGCTAAAATTGAACTAGTCTAATTTTAAATCAAATTTTCAAAAAAAAAAAAAAAAAATAAGGTGGCTAATTAATCTGCAGCGCCTGCTGCTGTGCTACGTGATTTCTGCTACCGGGAACATCGGTTATATACGTAACTTTCAATCTTTTTCTTCAGTTGAGGACACATTGGGTCATTATTTACTGAAGTTACTCGGATTATCTCATCAGTCTAGATCTCCCCATATCTGCCATACAGTAAGTATTGAATTGTTTTTAACGTTCACAAAAGATAGGTATTGAGGTTGAGATGCTCTATTCCACTGTTCATGTTCCGATAGAACAATCAGTGTTTAGGACAATGAAAGAATGGGGAACAACTAAGTAGAATTCCAAGACATGACAAACACTAAGGCAATTTAATAGGAGAAATTGTGATAGAATAGTTTGAACAGCTGTTGACTTAAGCTGGTTCGTGTCAGTATATACGTAAAGATACAGGGTTTTTGCATGCATACAAATAGCATATCAAACATGGAAAAAGTATCTAGATAAGAGGTTCCACTGTATACAGAGGCAAAATGAATATAGATAAACATTTTAAATAATGAAACATTTCTGTACTGGTAGCTTTAACTATAATGACTATAAGCTAAAGAGCTGGCATGCATTTTCAATTTGTATTCACAGAAATGCATAATATTTACATGGTGAATTCAAAGAATCTAGTCTGATTAAAGCATTTCATCATAATCACTTTAAAAGCACAGAATAATGAAGCAAACATAATAAAATGTACCATCTGTTCAGATAAAAGTGAACAATCACAATTTTTCAGCGGTGTCCTAAGGGCAATCATCACAACAGTTGTAACCAATGTGAATACTAAATAACTCATATTTGTGTTCTCAGAAATGCATAATATTTACATGGTGGATTCAAAGACTCTAGTCTGATTAAAGCATTTCATCATGATCACTTTAAAAGCACAGAATAATGAAGCAAGCATAAAATGAGAAAAATTAACATCTGTTCAGAAAAAAGTGAACAATCACAATTTTTCAGTGGTGTCCTAAGGGCAATCATCACAACAGTTGCAACCAATGTGAATACCAAATAACTCATATTTGTGTTCTCAGAAATGCATAATATTTACATGGTGAATTCAAAGACTCTAGTCTGATTAAAGCATTTCATCATATCACTTTAAAAGCACAGAATAATGAAGCAAGCATAAAATGAGAAAAATGTAACATCTGTTCAGATAAAAGTGAACAATCACAATTTTTCAGCGGTGTCCTAAGGGCAATCATCACAACAGTTGTAACCAATGTGAATACCAAATAACTCATATTTGTGTTCTCAGAAATGCATAATATTTACATGGTGAATTCAAAGACTCTAGTCTGATTAAAGCATTTCATCATATCACTTTAAAAGCACAGAATAATGAAGCAAGCATAAAATGAGAAAAATGTAACATCTGTTCAGATAAAAGTGAACAATCACAATTTTTCAGCGGTGTCCTAAGGGCAATCATCACAACAGTTGTAACCAATGTGAATACTAAATAACTCCTATTTGTGTTCTCAGAAATGCATAATATTTACATGGTGGATTCAAAGACTCTAGTCTGATTAAAGCATTTCATCATGATCACTTTAAAAGCACAGAATAATGAAGCAAGCATAAAATGAGAAAAATGTAACATTTGTTCAGATAAAAGTGAACAATCACAATTTTTTAGCAGTGTCCTAAGGGCAATCATCACATCTCCTCCAACTACCATATTTTGATTTAAAAGTAAATGATTAAATTCTAAACACTCTACTGGAAGAACTAACTAACCACCAGTGCTAGTTTTGAGCAACATCTACACTGGACTAAAGTTGACTGGGTTCTGACCCATCTAACAAAAATTTCTAATCTTAGGACCCACCTCTTATCTGTCTTGAAATAAGAGGGCATACATATTGGTAATGCTCAGATTCGCCAGCCTTCTTAATGCTGCCTTATTTGTTCTAAGTGAAAAAAATATTTAGTTTTTATAAGTGTTACCAATATGACTGAAAGACATTTGAAATAAGCAACACCAACTTAAATAAAAAAATTTATTACTTAAATACCTACACCTACAAGGTTTTTTTTTACTAAGTTATTTCAATGGAAAGGATGTTTTTGTTTGTTATTTCAATGGAAAGGTTGTTTTTGTTTCTTATTTCTCTTCAGTACCGTTTTAGTATCAATTTCAACTTTACTTTTATTCGCAGAATTCCTATTTTTAAATTCATGTGTACAGCCGGCAGGGACAACTGAATAATCGCTCGTGACTCACCGTCCTAAGCACCTTCATAACCATTTGAGCAATCCAATTTTTATTGTTGTTTCAGAGACGATTCAGTGTGGACACTGCACACAATGTTTATGTTACAATATACGTCCCCTCTCCAAAAAAGGTAATTCTGAATTCTATAGCGTTGTTTTTAAAGTAATAAAAATTCATCATGAATTTCAAAGGTATCCTAAGGACAGTCATCATAGCTGCAGAATTTGCCACCTAACACATTTCATTATGTAGATTACACGAAATGTAACCATTTAGATATAACCGATTCCAAAACTGCATACAGGCAAAATAAGAGACTTATGACACATAATATAATTTCGACTGCAGGTAAGGTACATTCTAGTCAGGTAAGCAATTTATGCAAATCAATTTATTACCCCTATTACGGAAAAAGATAGCATATATAGCAAGATACTGGTGCCATCAGTAATGCATAATATTTACATGGTTAATTCAAAGACTCTAGTCTGATTAAAGCATTTCATCATGCACACCTGTTCGTTTGTTGGGTTTGATTTTATGAAGCACAGAATAAAAAAATCATTAATTACATTACTCAGAAAATTGATAAACATATTATGTATCATTAGGGTTGCAAGTTTGTCGCAGAAAAGAGAGTGCGAAAATCGCGGGACATTCGTGGCAAATTTCGCACAATGTTCGCAAGAGCACTAATAATAAAATATAGCATATCTGCAATAAAAGTGATTCTTCATCCTAAAACATAGGACTATTGTTAAAAATGGAAGGATTATCAACTGTGTTAAAAACATTTAAATATTTGTATTGACAAGGTTCAAACACTCTGCATGCTTTAAAAAAGTTTCAGGCTGGCTGGCAAAATCTATGGTTATTGTTAATGCTTCAAAAAATAATTTTGAATTGTTTCTTGGCACAAGTTTAAAGCCTTCTAGACTTTGGGTGCTCACAGATTTTATCCTTGGTTACTGAATTTTTAAAAAAAAGTGACCTTTCGCGAGTCAATAATTACAAAAAAAATGAAAAATTCGTGGAGTTTAGGAAAAAGCTTTAAAAATCACGAAAATCATCACAGGAATTCACGGCGCAACAAACTTGCAACCCTATGTATCATTACCACTAATATTCTACGAAATCACTAAAATAAATTTTATTTAGATGATTAATATCCCTCATTACAGTAATAGTACAACAAGAGCCAATATTATGGCACTGACAAATGAAAAATTGCTTAAATGAAAAATCTGATATGTACTTTCTGATTAAAGCATTTTATCATGATTATGAATAATGTCTGCACATTTTCCTAACTAAATATATCCTTTTTTAAATTCATATAAGTCAAATTTGTTTAAAATCAATATAGATACGTTATTTAATATAAGATATAATTGCATCAAGCCAATATAACTCGAAAAAGTCAGCAAATTTTCAGCAGATGATTTTAAAAAAGAAAATTGAAACAAGATGTTTGTTTTTACAAAAATCATTAACATTTAATTGAACTTCTATTAGTATAGCACTGTACTGCATCATCACAAGTTACAATTTACTTCATTGCAGTTATGAATAGCTGTAAAAAAATGACTATGACAATAACACTTTCAGACAAATGCCTCAATTCATCAGATCACAAGAATACATCACTACTGAAAGTTACCACTGAAACAAAAAACTTGCTTTTCATGGCACTTTCAATAATAAAGAATCCTTGTCAGGCTCGTCATCTTGTCATCATCAAGAAGCCATTAATTCTGAACTTGCAATGACACTACACCCTGCCTTAATATCGAGTCTAATATACAACTATGTTGCTAAAAATTTCTCTCAGACAAATGCCTCAGTTCATCAAAATGGCAGTATACAACACTGAAGAAATACACCAATAAAACAAAAAACTTGCTTTTCATGGCAAAATCAACAGCAATGAATACTTGTCAGGCTCGTCATCTTATCATCACAGAATTTTTTTTAGAATAGTTGCATGAATTCTGGTCCTAAATTAACAAACCACAGGAGGGAGGGGGGTTCCAGTTTTCCTTGTCCTGCCATTAGATTTTATGTACATACATGCCAACGAGAGATGATTATGGGCTCATTTTTGCAGGCTCGAGCTTGAGTGACAGTTTTGAGTCAGACTGTGCCCGAAATGATTTTATAAAGTTGTTAATAGATGTGGGACTATATCGATTAAATGTAGGCTTTTTATTGCTATCGCAATAGGCACTGATTTTTCTTTTAATTTCAAATGAAGAATACACATATTTTTTAACTATCATGAAATGCTCCAGCTAAGAATAAATTCTGATGAGCTAAAATGAATGAAAAATGATATTGGAAAATCTTTGGTTTGGCCGCATTTTGAGGAAGTTTTGGATTTGCAGTCGAATTTAAAGCAGGAATATGTTCAGTGCAAATCTTGCAGTTAAGAGACCTACTAATAAAATGGATCTTTAGTCTGGAGCAAATTGAAAATGAATGTGGACACAAGACTAGCAAAAACCATTATTAGAATTAAAAAATGAAGCTAGAAATAGCTTTCAAATGCAACCAATCCAAACTTTAAACAATAAATTTATCTAACTAGGCTCTTTTCCATGACTGTTTCACACCTAGAGCTGAAGAAAGTTTTAACATTTCCGTTCAGAAGGTGCTTTCAAGGGGGGAGGGAGGGGGGGGGGAATTTGCGTTATTTGCGTTCTACTTTCAACTTAACCCCAATCTCTACTGACCATTCAATAATAACGCCACAGCCAAACATATCTTTTACTATACAGAGATATACAAAACAGATGCGCTGAACACTAAGATGGGAGATAAAGTAATGAATGTCATTCTTCAATCTCCCCTGTCCCCTTAGAAATAGAATAGTACTGTAACTGTAGCCACAAAAAGATTTTATTTTTCCAATGGTCATTTAATTTGCCTGTAGGTTGATGTATGAACATTTTACCATCAGCCTGCGAGTAACTTCCCAACAATGGGCGGCAAAAATTAGGAACACCTTATGCAAAAAGAATAACATGCATATGCAATATATCTAAAACATTTTCTTGACATATTATTGAAACGCTGTATTAGACCAGAATCACTTTAATGGTGATTTTATTTTTTAACTTCCAATATTCCCAGTTTGCACAGGAAATTTTGAAAATGTAATTTAACAACTTTTGAAATTCCGAGTTTTCAGGTAGCATACAAAACTCCTTTATAACACAATTATATGAATATAACAATAACTACAAGAAATAAACAAAACTTTTCTCAGACAAATGCCTCAGGTCATCAAAACATAAGCAAACAACTTTAAAGAAACAAGCCACTAAAACAAAAAACTTGTCTTTCATGGCAAGTTCAAAAATGTTGAATACTTGTCAGGCTCGTCATCTTGTCATCATAGAGCACACAAGCTATTTCAGGACTAAAAAAATATATAGCTTGGCATACTTTAGCAACCTGAGTTGATAGATTGCTTTGGTTTCCTACAACAATAGTTGTAGCTCAATTTTAAGGATTCTTTGGAGAAAAAAAGGAGGTTTTTAAAACATGTTCTTTCCAACATTTCATGATAAATTAAAAAGTCAAAATGTCGGAATGTTTTACTTTATCCACTTCTTGCACACTATACAAAAAATTATGTTTTGCATAGTCGGTTCATAAGTGGAAGTGCAGAAATGAAATTTACAAAAGTATGCAGTTATTTTAATATAACTCTCCAAGTTTATAAAAACAAATACACAGGATATAGATAATCTTCAAAATACTGCACATCAGAAAATAATTTCAACAAATATTTTATGATCTGTATAACTTCATCATAGTGCAGTATTATATAAGTTAAAATTTAAGATTGACTTCCATTAGTTGCAATGGACCTTTTTTATTACATGTATTACTTATCTCAGAATGAATTTTCATCAATATGTTTATGATCTGTATAACTTCATCACAGATTATTCAAGGACATGTGAATAATAAAGCTTTTAACAATGTCTGAAAACTTAAAATGGTACTCGTGACGCACTCTGTTGAGGAAATTGAGTAATACATCAAGAACCAGCCACCTTTCATTTCAAACATTTTTACATACCAGGAAAATTAAATTTTACTTAATGTTTAAACTGCATGTAAGTTCAGGCTTAAAGAGTTATTTTGAAGGTCCCTTATTTAAAAAGGGACTAGGAAAAAAAGCTACTTGAAACCAATGCAGTAAAAAGATTACAGTAATGCAATTTCAAAAACCAATTTATGATCTACTGTTCCAAGGTATAGCAAACTTTATTTTGAAGTTTTACAAGAAATTCTTATGTAATTTAAAAGAGTAATAAATACCTTGTATGTAATACCCATCTCGCAATCCACCAAATTTTTCTTGACCAGCTGTGTCCCAAACATTGAATCTTATAGGCCCTCTATTGGTATGAAAGACCAACGGATGTACTTCAACACCAAGAGTAGCTATAAAAAGACTACATTAGTGCAAAACAACCATATTTTTAAACTCAATCTTAAAATTCTCATTAAAACAAGTAAAACATCTTCGCAACATCATAAAACATCTTGAAAAAAACTTAATTTATTTTTAATGCTACAAAAAAAATTTAAATTACAGAATAAAATTATCACGAGGATGGCACAAAATATTTTTCTATCATGAAAGTATTAATATTCTTTTAAAGGGAAAAATGATACATGTGAAATTAGGTGTAGCCGAAATTAGAATAACAGATGGATATAAATCAATGTGAATTCTGAAAACTATAATTATTACTAGTGAATATGATCATTCCACAGTACACGTGTTACATATTGGACATTTCACAGCAAAATATTTAGCTGCTTTTTTTTTTTTTTTTACGAAAAAAATATTTTATTGTTCAATCTTAAAAATCTAAGGCTTTAAGATGCTACATAATACAGAACTTGTACAAGATTTTTTTTCAAGTCACGAAGCCAACAACTTGGAAGCACAAAAAATATTAGAACTTAACTATTAGACCTGGAATACAGCAACTTCATCCATGGCTAAAATTCTTCTCTAAATTTCTCAGATCCCCACTTCAAAAGACTTGGCGGAGTGTCACGTCCGAAGAAGATTCAAGATTTTGATCATGTTATGAATAAGAAATTTTCAAACAATTGCAATCTAATCCCACCACATATAAAGCTTTTGAGAGGAAGCCTCTTCTACAAAATTTTAATATTACCCCTTGCTTCATAATTCAGGGTTCCCACCAAGAATATGATACAAAATAAGTGACCATTTAAGAAAAAAAAGTGACCAAAAAAGTGATCAATTTTTTAAAAAAGTGACCAAATGCGAATAAGCTTTGCATTACCACTAAAACATTTGTAGAAAAAAGGTTTATAGGTGTTTAAGCATAGAAAAATATACCATTACATTTATTTTCTTCAAATGCAAAAGTTCCATCTAGAACTATACGAGCCTACTTTTGCACATTCCAAATACAGATCTATACTCTTGCAATCTCTCTCACTCATTTAGCTTTAGTTTTTGCTTAATTCAAATGTACCGTTTTCAACGGTCAATACATATTCATTCACTCATTAATTAATTAATTGTTCATGAATTTGTACACTTATTTATTTTGCACTCATTCCTTTATTTACTCATTCATTCTTTCACTCATTCAGTTATTCATTGATTCATTAATTCCTTGAGAAATATCCTTAAAAATCCCAGTCAACAAATTTCATTAAAAATAGGTTCGTTTAGTTCAGGTTGAACTTTGTATCTGTACATGTTCTTTGGCCCAACATCTTTCCGATAAAGTTTGTTCCAAGTGAATCCATCAGCTAGGTCAGGATTTATATAGGATTGAAATTTCCCCGTAGGCGCTAAAGTTAATTTTTTTGAATTGTTCATAAATGAACAAAAATTGTTCAAATCTTAAAAAATATTTCACACTGAGAGCTTTTTCCAATAAGCTTGTCCATACGAACTAGGATCACATGCCCAGTATTTACGTAATGCGCTTTATTTTGGCCCATAGGCGCTAATGTTAAGATTTTTTGAACTGTTCAAAATTAACGAAAATATTTTCAAATGAAAAAGTAAAATATGGAAATGAGATGTCCTCGCCAAGACTTTTTGAATTGGTTTATTTCCTCAAAAGCAACTGGGGGGGGGGGGGGGGGGGGCGCGACACACATTTTCCCCATCTCAAACCCTGCTTTCAAATTTTTCATTTTTAATTCCTTATTTCATTACTTCTTTGCCTTTTCTTTATTCTTAATGATATTTTTACAATACATTAAGCCTTTTTTCATACTTTATTTTTAACTAAACTTCGATAAATAAATATCACTATCATCTCAAACAAAAAATCATTTTTAAAAAACCCATGGTTTTTCATCCGACACAGAAAGAAAGCAGCCACATATATATGGCAGGGGCGACCGATTATGCCAACAATTTACAGAATCAACTTTATTTTTAAGAATGTTTGATCACAAAAATAAAATTAATTATTGCTAATAAAAACATTTAGAATATCAGAGGAGCATGTGCTAAATATATGAAACATTATATATAAATTAAAGGTATGTATATACAAGGAATATTATAATCCTTTATTAAAAAATTAATTCAGAATATTCTTTGATGCCAAAATTTAAACACCAGAAATAAACACTTCAAATGCATGCTGGCGCAAGGCTCCAAAAGAGAGAAAAAAAAAAAGTTTAATATTTCAAAATTTGCTTTCATTGGGATTACTACAGAAATCAAGTTAATTTGAATATTATTTATATATTAATGTCAAATTACATATGTTAGAGCAAGTAAAAAATAAAAATCTTTAGATTGACAACTAAAAAAGCAAATAAAATCAATTATAAGCATGAAAAATAGGAAAAGGGTCAATGACCAGTTAAATCAAGCAAGGGAATCGCTAAATTAAACGCATTCTGTACAAGAAATGATTTTGATTATAATCCTTTGTTCAAAGCTAATTTAGAAAGTACAGTTCTTACTTATCCTGTAGCAAAAAGTTTTTAACTGGCAAATCTTTCAAAGGTGAAACTGAAAATGATAAGATAGAATAGACCTTGAAAAGCAAAAAGAAAATCAATACAATAGGAATGCTCAAAATTTTTAAATGTTAATGTAAAAATTTCAGAGAAGAATGCTTCAAAAATTTAGAGAACTGACGCCCCTGGTATATAAATGGCAGCACTCTGTAAAAGTTTCAATTTAATCAGTCTTAGATTTCTTTTTAAAAAAAGTTGTGATTACGGAAGATTTTCTTCTGTAATTTTTTTCCAATTTCATGTGCCCCTTTGCTCTGTGCTCGATTTCATCAGCTTTTACAGATTTAGCACCCTCTATCATTGCCCGAGCAAGCTGTATTTCTGTAAAATCTTGATTTCTAATGCCCTGTTTTAACTTTTTATTTGCTTCAGAAAATAGCTTTGTAGAAGGAAACTATTCAATTTGCATTTTTCCTGGTGTTTATAGGAAAAGTTTGGTGGTTATTTAGCACTTTATGAGATGCCCCCCCCCCCCAAAAAAAAAGTGATTTTAGGCGACTATTTGCTGCAAAAAGTGACTTTAAGTGGCCAATGAAAAAAAAAGTGATTTTAGGTGAAAAAAGTGACTTGGTGGGAACCCTGATAATTGTACAAAGGGCAAATTGTAATGTTACATCTTTAAACTCGGCTATTTTAAACAAAGCTTTCATAAAGTTTAAAAATTGTCTTACAGCATTAAGGAAGCAGATTTAACTAACCTAAGCATTGGCTCAAATAAGTGTTAAGAGCATGCAACTCGATAAAATTTACTAAAGCAGCAAAAATAGTTCAGAATTTGTGAATCTTATTTGACTGCACTTAATAAGCGCACTGTTAATCGATTTAATTATAAATACTTACCAACATATTTCTTTTCAAACTCGCCAGTCAAATGCCTTTTCACAAACGTAGTTTTACCCGTACCACCATCGCCGACAAGAACGCACTGCAAGACACATACAATATTTTTAGTATGATAAACATTTAAACTAAACGATACGAATGTAGCAGCTACGATAAGCACTTACTTTAAAAGTTGGTACATTATCTCCTTGATCGGCTTGCATTCTACAGCACATAAAATAAATAATGTATTTAAATTAATTTATAAATCACTTTACATATTTAGTAAACCATTTATTATTAGCATTCAATAAATTTTGAACACTGATTAGACAGTAATAACATTTAGCATGTTCAGTATTTCTGCGCGTACCGGTGTAAGCCATGGAAAACTCGGATAATTTTATATTATTACATTACAACAGAGCACAAATAAGCACCATATATTAAGATTGAAAATTCCAAGATTTCAAAACAGTGATGATATTATGAAAAAATTGAGAAAAAACAAAGATTAAATTAGCTACAAAATACCTGCATGAATTTCAAATGTCCAGACTCCGGAAGAATTACAACACGCGCCTTCGCCCTTTGTAAAATTGTCAGTGGCTGGAGGACCGTTGCCACCTATGATGAAGCGCTATTTACAAGAAAAATATTTTTACGCAAAAGAGCATATCCTAAAAATCACTTTTAAATGCGTAAGAAATTTTCAAATGTTTAACTTAAACTCTGTGAATGTATTTTTTTTTGTTTCTCAAATTACATGCAACCAACTTGTTGCTATTAAAAGTATGTATTAACTGTATCTTTGTGCTTGTTTTTCTTCGACTTTCACAGCTTTCTGCTTTCACTGTTCACCAATCACCACCACCTCTCACCTGTTGCAGTTTGCGTTTGCGGTGGTGGTGGGTGAATGCGGGAGCATTGTGATAAATGCTGTATTATTTTTTATTTTCCCATGCTTCATTTTAAAATTTGTTTAAAATAAAAAAAATTAAGATCTAATAGTAAAAAAAAGTAGAATCCGTTTCAGATTATATGCAGTTTACCTGTCAAGTTGCTAAGTAAATATCAGAAATCAATCATGATTAATGACAGATTAGGAGCGTTGAAAGCTGTAAGTTAATTATCCAGATTGCTACGGTATTCTTATGTTCCTTAAGATACTTTGATTTTCTCCAAGTATTATGCGCTTTACTCTGCTTGTTAAAACTTAGATTGATGCCTGCAATACGGTATTTGACTTGCAATTGAACAATGTACTTCATGTTAAATTTTCCTTGAGACCTCTTAATCATGCAGTATTTTACTGTCCTGTAATTTAAGAGTAGTTTCCTACAGATAATGCTTTGATTTTCTTTCTTTTTTTATCAATTTGTGTGCGCGTTATTTTTTATTCTATATATTCAATTATATATTCAATCAACTGTATATTCATTTTAAAACAGCCTACTCTTTATTCAAGAAACAAATTCTAAACAAACAATAAATAAGTTAATAAACATCGACACTATTGCATTATTGTACTAAATGCTATTAAAACAGATGCAGATGTGCGGAGTGACTATAGGGGGCAATTGCCCCTCCCTGCAAGTCAAGTGTAATTAAAAATTATGTGAGTAACGAACTAAAACTTTTCCCATTTGGAACAAATTTAAAAGCTTCATAAGCTCTTTAAGATTTTCATTCTTTAATAGAATTTTGAAGTGAAAATACCCTTAAATAAGTATTACATTTTAAAAAAAATTATCATATGCTAAATTAAAGCTTCTTGATCAGTAGGTAAAGATCAAGACTCAGAAATTTTTGAAGTGGCGAGTGGCCACTAAACTTGATTAACATAGTGGCTACCCATGCCACAAAAAACAAAAATGCAAAGGGGGGGGGGGGGGGGGGTTGGTGCACTGAAATTCCTTATGTGTGATATTTTCAGCAAATAAAACAACATTTTATCAAAACTGTTAAGTCTAAAAAAAAAAAAATGAAAAAGAAAAACCTTCGTTGGCTATAATAAATTAAGGAAATATGAATTTTCGCAATATAGTTTTTCATGTTAAATGTTATAGATTACAAAAAATTTAAAATGCAAAATTTTAATTGTTTAGTAATAGAAGTAGCAGATAACAAAAATCCCAATTACCGAAACGAACCTTTTACAAAAACCTGCGATCATATGGACCATTTTCGAACACAAGTGTAAAAAAAATGTGTATTTCCAATTCTAATTTTGTTCAATACATTTTATTTTCATCCTTTTCAAAACTTTTTTAAAACTTTCACACCATTTTCAAAATGGTGAGACACTTAAGTCCGATTTTATAAGTTTAAGCGAAAGTGGCCAATCTGTAATGAATGCGTTGCAGTTGCAAAAAAAAATAAAGATTAAGATTGTTTCCTACTACATTTAAGAGATTCATATGGCAGAGAGTACTAGGTGAAGAAAAAAAACAATAGCGTGATCGGGAAAAATGTTGCCCTTTTTTTTTTGTGAAAGGGGACATGAAAATTATCGGCCGAAATTCGGTTACTTGAATGCCGAATTGGTACATTTTTATTGTGCTTGTGGGCATGAAAGAGGCAAGGGTTGTAAATTCTATAGCTGTATTTGAAAAGGAAGAATTTACTTTGGAAATTTAAAAAAAAGGAAAAGTGGCAATTGCTCCTAAATTTTTGAATTGCCACTTTTTCAAACAAGATCGCCTTTGTGGCAAGTGGCGACCGTGAATCTTGACCTTTATCAGTAGGGTGGTCCAAAATTTGAAGGTGAAAATCTTTTCAGTCCTGCCCTTCCATTTGGCTCCAATACATTAGAAAATAAATTGGACAAAATTTGAAAACATTTCAGTAATATTAGGAGATAGCTCAATGCAGATGAAGTCTGCATCATGGCGGAATAGAGAGTATTGACAAAGGACTACATTAATCACAAATAAGATTGCTATTTTTATTAACAAAGTAATTGCATTACAACAATGCTATTGTATGTACACTATCCTAACAGTATCCATAAATATATTCTGTAAATATAAACATAAAAATATTTCCTGTAAGTGTAGTGGGTAGCAGGGGCTAGTTGGAGCATAAGGGTAAGTTGGGAAATCGAAATATCTCCAAGACTTAAAATTGTACGCTAACTTATCAACTAATGGAAAGAAGCGGTCACAAAAGAGGAATTTACAGCACGACCCCTAACGACGATTTGTCAATCGAGTGACGTATGTGCAGGGTTTTTGTTTTGTCGTGGTGTTGGTTTCAATTCATATTTCTTCTGTACATGTCAATAAATCATCCGTTCTCAATCATGTAAGTTTTAAATTTTTATAAATCTTTTTTTTAATGATATCTAGAAGGGATTTGTATATTCAAGTGCTTCTTTCATAACCTCGACTTTGTCTCTTTGGGAATTCCTGAAATCCCAAAATTTTTCAATGTAGCGTATATTCCTCCTTGAAATTTTCCTCAACATAAGTGTTTCAAAGTCCCCCCCCCCCCTACCCAAAAAAAAATTCTGGCTACAACCTTGAGTTGGGCAATAGCTTTTTCCTCCTGAACTTGTTCGAACGTACTCAATGCAAGATCCAAGAAAGATAAACACAATTGTCAGAACAAAGATGAAAAATGATACTCTGGCAGATACTGCAAAAAAAAATGTATTACATGAGAAAAAATATAAAAAAATAATTAAATTTAAAAATCAAAAGCAAAAGAAAGGAAACACGTTTCTAAAAAGTTCTTTCTTGAGTTAAGTAAGGAAGGCAATGAAGATGAGTATGACTGACTACCTGTTTAGACAGGACTGCCTATAGAACAAGAATATTTTCTTCAACAACATGAATGGGGGTTTAAATTTAATTTTAAAAACGACGGGAGACTCCCCTTTAAGATTTATATATGGAATTGCAATTCTTTGAAGGGGAGAAAACATATCAATACTTTTGTGTATTCCCAATTTGACTTTTTTTTCCAGCCTTTTGTGTATTTCCACATTATACAAGTGTTTAAATCCTATTCAAACATATTTTATTTTTATTAGAATGTTATACAGTAGAGTAATCGGAATTCTCGCGTAGGGGTTCTTAACAGTCCTTACAGGCAGATATTTGATTAATATGATTTAAAACCAAAGCTTCTCTCCTATAGGTAACCCTCCAAACCCACCTGGATGCTCTCCTGTTGGCGTGAAAGGAATAAACTAGTACTTGGTACTTTTCCTGCAATTTGTTTCCACAAGCACTATTAAGAGCTCGAAAAAAAATGTTAAAATGATATCACAATACATTCATCCAGACTTTAGAGACTATTATTAAATTTTTTTTGGGGAGATGGAAGACAAAATTCTAATTTCCTTCAAAGATGCTTAAAGATTGCATATTCCACATCGTAGGTGCTGTAAGAAAAATAGAAAAAGGTTGAAATTGGAAAACTCTATCTTTGCAAAAATAAACCTTTTTTTTAAAGATGCATATTTTTTTTAAGATGCATATTAATTGATCATACAATACCTACATACAACCCAAATCCAATTAAAAATAATAATAATGGTAACTTAACATACAAGGGGGAAGAAAACGCAAATGTTCGCGATTTCACCGAAAATTTTCGAATCTTCCTCCGATGGGAGCTTTTCGCCCGGTCTGTTTTCTAGGAGGGGATCTGAGAAACTTGGGCCGAAATCTCGCTCAGGCTCTGATGAATATTATTGATTGAAAATAACAAATCTTGGCTAATTTTTTTTTACAATGTGGATGTTTCTTTATCAGCATTTGCCATTTTCACAGCCACAAAAATTGCTGGCTATTTGTGAAAGGTCGCCTGATAGGCGACCAGCATTAACTCTAACACACTGATTGAATGTCACCACCACAACTATGCCACCTCCCTTTTTAGACTTGAGACTGAAAGAGAAAGAGAGAGAAGTTTTCTCCAGCTCCTGGAACCTTCAGAATCGCCCCAGGACTTCAGGGTCCACTAATTTTGCATACACATTTCCCCAAGTGTACATGATGAATCTTCAGCAGGTAGGGTTTCAAACTCTTAGCCGTTTGGTCCAAAGTCCTATGTCCTACCCACTAGGCTACTATGGTCCATTTAGCTAAAAATAAAAACTCCTACTGTACACAATGATTATGTAGCATGACAAATTTGAATCAATAATCAAAGTTTGCTTGCAAATTTATTCTCAATTCTTGCAAAAGTTTGTATTCAATGTTAAAAGATATACAACATTATTAATTATAAAATGATATTTGTAAACCTGTTGTGTATGTGATAAGTATGGAGTAATAACATCAGTGACAAATGTGTACATTTCAGGCTGTAAATGATAACTATGAAGCTAATAATGAAATTGCTGTTAGTATGGATGTTTCGGAATCATTTCTTACAGAATTCTTCAGTGAAGTAAGTTTTAAAATTCATGTGTTGCTGCTGAAAAAATGTTATACTACATTATATTTTACAAGAATCATTTTTCTTATGCATATTAAGAAATATCTGCATATTAACACGTTATATTTAAGTTTTATTTAGATATCTCAGTAATATTAAATTTTGAAATATTAAAATGTTATTCAATTTCTACACATTTCCTTTTAACTGTAAAAACTTGATTCATCAATTTTCTTACATGTTGTTAATAAAAGCAAATCTTTTAACTATAAAGTGATTCTGAAATTTTTTTTTTTTTTTTTAAGAATCCCTTCAACCTTCTAACTAACAATGCAGAACTTCTTATTCTTTTTACTATTATTCTTTTTTTGGTGGGGAGGGGGGGAGTGGATTCGTTTAGTAAAACAAAAGTAAGTCAAAGTTTCTGACTAATAACACATTTAACTGCAATGAACTTTAAAGATTAAAAGTCCTTATACGTTAAATTATATATATATTTTTTATCTTCATTATTGTAAATGATTTAACACTCGACATTTTTTACCTTTTTGAAAAAAAACGGAAAACTTACTATTGAAATTATAAAAACTTATAAAATGTGACATATTAAAGCCTTAAAAATAAAGAATTAAAGTAAGTAAAAAAAATAAAGAAAGATATGAGTGCCTAACTTCAAAGAAAGAAAGAATAGTTATTGAATCTTGGAGCCCAACGGGAGAATGGTTTAGGTGATCAATCCCTTACCTCTAGTGCGAATATAAAACAATTTGATCAAAAATTATCCCAAAAGTGATCGAGAATTCCAAATTATTCCCTATTCACTTAAAACTACTCGAAAGCTAATTACTTCCTGCAAAAGATAATTCCACAGGAACTGCATAAATGGGTACTATACTTACACACAAAATTGGAAATTTTCCTTAGCGGTTTTTTATTTTTATTTTGCGTTTTAAATGTTTACAAATATTCATCAAGAATTATCCTGTGCTACCCTATTTATAAAATTAAATAATTTATCAAATTGGAAATTTTGTAGGTGGAAGAAATATCTCAAAGTCTGGATAAAATCATTGCTACTCTTGATGAAGTCAGGAAAAAGCATAGTGCTATATTATCAGCCCCATCCACTGATGAAAGTAAATATTCATTTTGCTAAATTTTGACTGTTTGCACTGTTTCACTGAAAATGTTTCCGTGGATGGTCATGAACATGAAAAGTACAGCGTATAATAAATGTTTTTTTGATATTGCATTAGAGATGTGGGTTTTCCAGAAAATTTTGAAATGGAAAAGTTTTACAGAACATTTTCAGAGTGTCTAAACTATGAAGATTTTGTAAAATTAAACTCTCATATATAGTAGGTGCTGCAAATAAACTGACTGAGTTTGCTTAAATTTTTTAAGTGGAAGATGATAGGCTACATTTTTGTCCAGAAAGGTAAAACTAGAGGCCATTGTTTCAAGCTTTTGAAATTCAGGCTAATCTTGGAATTAGGAAGAGAAGATTAAAACATTAAAAGGCATTAGTCCTGTTGAGGTGACTACTTCAACAGTGATGTAGGCATTTGGAATTATCTACTGCTTATCGAAAGAGCCGTTATTTGTATTGAGATGAATAGGTTTAAGGAGGCTGATGATTTTTATTGGGGATGCCTTGTTTGGCCCAGATTCTGTTGTTAGTGCTCACAGTTTTTACTTGAATATGTATTTCAAAAATATATTTTTTTATTAGAGTGTTGCCGTTAAATTTTGCATTTTTCACTGAGGCTTAATTTGCGTGGGTACTCCCCGAATCTCAGCGCCTTCGTCTATACTTCTTTCCATGTAAATTTTACATATTAGATGTAATTTATTTTATTAATGAAAGTTTGAAGACTATGGGGCTCCTGCACATCTTTTGCTAGACATTAAGCCCTGTTTACCCCTAGAAAACAATTAATCAGTTTCTGTCATTATAGGTTTTCTAATTATTGAATTTTATTTTAGAAGTCAAGGAGGAGTTGGAAAATTTGATGGTGGAAATCAAAAGATTGTCTAACAAAGTACGGCAGAAGCTAAAATGTAAGTTTGTTGCTGTAAAAATATTAATATTAATTGTATTTTTGTTATTAATTTGTGTTTATTTTCAATATTTTTAGCTGCAATAATTAGACTTAATTTAAATGCTATTAGTCTAAAAGTAATGTATATACTATTTCAAACATGAGCATGACCTCTAAAGTCTATTCCCTTTCGAGTATTACAGGTCTTCATTCCTAACTCACTAAATGTTTTCATATATACTTTTTATGATTATTTATTATCATTTAATTGACACTAAAATATCATATTAATTGGTATGCACCCCCCAAGCTGATGTCTCCCTGAACAGAACAGCGCTAAGGTTTATATATTTATTTATTGATTTATTATTTTTCAAATAGACTTATGGAGTAAAGTTTCATACTGTAACAAATATAAGTATATGAGTCATAATTCTATAATTATTTGTTTTTACTATCTTCTACAGTAATGGCACAAAACATTGAACAGCAAGAACAAGTGAATTGTACTTCTGCTGAGCTTCGAATAAAGAGAACACAGGTGAGTAAATTTTCATGATGAAAAACTTTTGGCGAGATTTATCATTCTTATTCTCTTCATTATGTAAACTTTCACATTTTTGGAATACCTAGAATGACCTTCACTCTTTAAGTATTCATGAAAAACAATGTGCATTAGTAATTCCTAACAATCTATCAGGGAGAAAAACTGGAATAAGAACTTGCTTCTTTTTACAACTTTACAAAAATCTCTTTCCAGGATTTTTTGCATCTTTAGTTTTATATTACCAGAATTTAAAGTCGGAAAATAACTCTTAGATTTTTAAAAAATTATAATTTTTTTTATTTTTAACATATTTTGTTCTTGTGTTTTAATAAGTATTTTTTTATTATATGCTTTTTGGCTTTCAAGAACAATTTAACTCTTTAGCACCCGTTCCGGCCGCAGCCGGCTCAGAAGCCCGTTCCGGCCGAAGCGCCCGACAAAGTTTTCGTTCCCCCTTAAGCTGCTATCTGATCCCGCGGAGGGGTCTCGCGGAAAATCCCCTTTGCTTCCTCCCCAACTGTAGTGGTGTAGGATTACAGCGTGCGCTTTCCTGAGATGACTTCCGAAGTTTCTTCTCAGTACTCAATTGCTATCTTTGCTCTCTTTTAGCATAGACGTAATTTTTCTTTCAGCGATTTTTCTCATTACGATGGCATTTAGAAGGCGAAAAGCGCTTACGCAAGAGGAAATTGATGCTATTCTATTCAACTCTTGTTCAGATGATTCGGATATTGATATTGAAGAAGATTTTTCCAATAATGACACTTCATTCGTATGTCCAGTGGATAATTTTTCTTCTGAAAGTGAAGATTCAGATTCTGAAGATATTGCTCCCTTAGATTCTCCACTAACTTGGACATCTAACGTTGATAATTCAAAAGTGAAAAGAAAAATATTTCTCGGAAATTCGGGCCCAGTTCATAATTTACCAGTTGGCTGTTCAGAAATGGAATATTTTAAGCTTTTGTTTACGGATGATATGTGTGATGAAATTAGAAGAAATACAAACAAGTACGCTGATTTTCAAGCTGAAAAGCGTGGTTCCCAGGACCAAAACTGGAAGCCAATTAACGACCTGGAAGAAATGTTTGCTTTTTTAAGCATTTTGCTGATCATGAGCATCGTAAAAATGTCGAAAATAAAAGACTATTGGTCGACAAATCCCGTAATTGGTGGTCATGAGTTAGTTAAAAAAATAATGTCAAGAAATAGATTCATCAAAATTTTGCAATATTTTCACATATCAGATAGGGGTTCCAAACTGGAAAAAAGCGATCCAAATTACAATTTTCTGCAAAAGGTTCAGCCATTAATGGATAAATTAAAACTGAATTTTCAAAAGCATTTTTCTCCAAACAAAGAGTTATCAATCGATGAAGCATTGCTGAAATATAAAGGAAGACTGGGAATTGTTCAATATATGCCTCTGAAACCAGCAAAACGTGGCATCAAGATCTGGATGCTATGCTCTTCCTCCCAAGGATACACTCATAATTTTGATGTTTATGGTGGGAAAAAAGATGGAATGGTGCGGTCAAGTTTTAGATTAGTATATGACGTAGTCATGAGCTTGATTGCTCCACTGAAAGAAAAATATCACGAAATTTATTTCGACAGATTTTTTACTAGCGTTAAGTTGATGAGAAGCCTCTTAAAATCTGGAATATATGGATGCGGAACTGTGCTCAAAAACAGAAAAGACCTACCGGAGGAATTAAAGTCCCTAAATTTAAATGTACATGGAGAGTCGGCTGTTCTCCAGTGCAAAGAAGAAAGCAATTTAATGTGTCACACTTGGAGAGACAAGAAGCAAATAAGTTTGCTTTCCACAAATACAGAAAATATTATAGAAACAACTAAACGTCGCAAGGGTAAAGATATAACTGAAATTAGTTGTCCGCTAGCATTTAAAATGTATAATAAATATATGGGAGGCGTTGATTTGGCCGACCAAAAGCGTAAATATTATAGCATTGCTAGAAAGTCTATGAAATGGTGGTACTATATATTTTGGTTTTTACTTGACACTACTATCGTCAATGCTTCTATAATTATGATTGCAACTAACCAACCAGCAGCACAGCAGACAATGTCTCTTAGAGCTTTTAAAATAAAACTAATAGAACAATTAGTTGGACATTTCAGCAGCAGAAAAAGATCTGCAAATGTGCTCGAAAATATTTTTGAGCATGTGCACAAGCGGATAAAAATTGACGGGAGGAAGCGTACTTGTTTTGCTTGCTGTAATATTAACAAGAAAACAGAATCAGGTCGGCAAGTAGAAAGCTCATGGGAGTGTGAAATTTGCAAATTATGCTTGTGCAAAACATGCTTTTAATTTTGCTTGAATACTAAACCGTTTACTTTAATGTAAGAACTAAAACCCAAATTAGATAGTGGCTGTGATGATAGTACTTGATGAATTTCACTTCTGAGTTTTCATTCAAGTTATCTGAGACATTATCAAACATTTAAAAAAACTTTTCTAAATGTACCCTTAAAGACTTTAATCTTTAAGACAAACTTTTCTTGAAAAGAAAAACTAATAATGTTTTTATTGAAATTTATAATTTAAATTTAATAAATTTTGGGGCATAAAGCGAGTGGCGCATAAGAACGTAAATTGGTGCATTAATACACATTATGTCAGTAATAATATTACTTCCATAAAGTTTATTGCTAATTAACTTTATGGAAGTAATATTATTCTCACCGCTAAAGCGAGTGGCGCATAAGAACGTAAATTGGTGCATTAATACACATTATGTCAGTAATAATATTACTTCCATAAAGTTTATTGCTAATTAACTTTATGGAAGTAATATTATTCTCACCGCTTTAAAACACATTTTATGAATTTATTTTTAATTTATTATTTATTTATTTATTGAATTTTAACCGAGCAAGAAATTCAATGGCCTTATTATCAATTTATTTAAATTCATGATAATTTTCTGGGTAACGCACCTTTTAAGGAAAACCACCTTCCTTTAATTATTTCTAAAAGTGGATGCCTTTTACTACCGATCTGCAGAACAACGGCGGATCTAGGGGGGGGCGATGGGGCGATCGCCCCCCCCCCCCCCTGGGCTGATTCAAGCGGATACTACAACGACACTCCTAAGTGAGTTTTTACTCTTTGTGCCCCGGGACCAGCCATTTTTTTATGTTCTTAGAATCCCAGCCTAAACGCCCTTCAAGTTCTATGCTTTCCCCCTGTCCCTTTGTGCTTTAGTATTGTTGAGATGCTAATCCTCAGAGTAATGGGAAAGAGATTCCCTGCTCTTTTCTTCTACCTATCAAACTGGTGACAGCTAGCCAACCCTTAGCACGTGGTGTAAATTCCTGCAGCATTTACGCTAAAACCTGGAGTCTGAAACATTTCATAGAACATTCATAATTACAGATGTTTATATAAATTGCACATACTCGTTGATGGTTTTTTTAGTACATATTTAGTATTACATTTTGAAAATTTTAGAAAATATATTACTAATAATTGCTATTATTTTGTAATTTAGACATATCAACTCAAATTTAGAAAATGTATTTACAAGCCTACATTTTTCTTGAGAAAGCTTGAAGGAAATCCTAACTTGGCTAAAAAGCAGAATGAGTGATGATAGACTCACTGAATTAGCGTTATTGCATATCCATAAAGATATTACATTGGACCTTGAAAAAATTATAGACAGATTTGCGAAAGCAAAAAAACGTCAGCTTGTGTTTCTTTCATAAGGGCTTTGAATAAACGTATATGCATTGAAAAAATGTGCTAGTAAAACTTTAAATATCACTACACTAGCATTTTTTTTGTTGTTCCTGCTGTTTGAAAAAAAGGGAGGGGGGGGCGGAGGGACTGTTGAAAAGGAATGAAGAATCTCCTCTATCCATCCTTACACTGAACCCCGAGATTTCCAAAATCGCCCCCCCCCCCCCCTTGAAGATTTTCTAGATCCGCCCTTGCTGCAGAAAACCAGGAAAACTCCAATCATGTCAATAGGAAATGTTCGAGAATACGTCATAACTATTTTACCTCTTTTTTTTTTTCTCAAATCTGCAACACAGAAAGGCGAATACCCAGGACCTTTTTATTCAAAGGAAAGACATACAGAGTAACTTTACAACAATGTTTAATTATTCCGAATTTTCGATCCGAATCTATTAACTTTTTAAGATAGATTTAATATTTATTTTGTGAAATAAAGCAAATAAAAGAGATTATTTCCCCTAATACGCAATAAAAAAATATAAATTATCGTCTGTTCATAAATGCAGCATCGCAAATAAGCTGCATTAAAAATGCGTCGTAAATTTAAAATGGAAGGTTCAATTGAATTATTTATATAGTTTGCGTGAACCTAATTAACAAGTTAATTCAGAGGCGAAGTTGTGCAATCTGTAAAGTTTATATATATATATATATATATATATATAACATAATATATGCACACACATATTTATATATAAAGAGTCGGTGACATTTATAACTTTCAATACAAATTGCATTTAAAGGAAATAGCAATTCACTACACATGACCAAGAGTTACTAAATTATAACTTGTGTTCAAATGAGGTATTTTAAATGAAATGAAGATTTCAGTGACACATTGTTTTATAGAATTGCAGAGAAATAACTTCAGTATTCAGATCAAAGAAGCTTGATACATATTAGAATAGAATTTATCAACGAGCAGAAAAAAATTGATGTTCTGACATATCTGCGTTTAAGTACTGGATATTAATAAGCTTTGAAAATGCATGGTTTTGTCTCTGAAACTTTATTTAAAAAAAATTAAATTATTCAAATACTCGTTCGATCGTTTTCGCACTAAAGAACTTATTAACATATTAGCAACCAAAATTTCTGCTAATAACGATGTTGCAAACTTCACACTATTATAATACAGATTTTGCTATACAGATATCTTCCAAATAATTGTTCTCTCAATTCTCAACACCCACGTAAAAGGCGGGAGAAAAGTGGCGGGAAAAAGGGAAACTGAGAACAGGGGGTTTTGTTGGTCAACTCCCTCATACGAAGGTGGCAAGCAGTCTCCGGTGGCAAGTAGTTCAAAAGGTCGGAGGAAATGGCTTTACGAAGGGGAGAAAAAATTTCGGGCGGTTGGTTGGGTTTCAGAGGACTTTCATATTTCGAGGCCTTGGGTTTTAAAGAGTTAAGCTTTACAGTTCATCACTAACAATTATAATTTTTATAGTTGGAACCACTGGCATTCAAAATGGAGCTTACAGTATATAATGTATATGTAGGGGGGAGGGGGTTCCTTTGTTTGTGTTTTTGTTTACCAAGTGTTTCTTAATGTGTAGGTATAAATTATACCTTGCATAACTATTTCAAAGATGCCTGTAACCATTAAAAAATTGAAATGATACTTGGCTGTTGGCTAATTCCTTAAAAACTGATCTCTTTTCTGAAATGAACTTGAAGTGACAGAGAAATACTTTATGTATAGTTTTTGTGTTCCTATATGTTAAATGTTTCCAATTTCATTCTTTTCTTGTGCTATTTTTAGCATTCAACACTATCTCGCAGATTTGTTGATGTAATGTCTGATTACAACAACATACAAACTGAATACAGGCAACGTTGCAAAGACAGAATCAAAAGACAACTTGAGATAAGTAAGTAAATAAATATTTTTATATTTCTAAATTTTTGTGCTTTGATTCTTAGAATTTTCAGTTATTGACTATTTCAAAAAAACATATTCTAATTTGGTGCAATAAAGCAAACTGTGTCTTGAAAAAAATAAAGAAAGGAACAAATCTTAAAACCAAAATTATGTGGTTTGTTATTGCAGCAGACTCCGGTTGATAATGCATAAAAAAATGAATAAAAGTTTCCTTCGCTACCGTTCTTTGTATGACATGTACTCGAAGTTCGCTGTTAATTCTGATGAGATTTTTTTTTTTCATGTGGGCAAGCAATAAATGCACGATTTACAGCTTCAGTTGGAGGAAATTAGGGTGATACTACCTCGGATTTCTGAAAATTTGGATTATCTGAAAAGTTGAACATTCCTAGTCGTAATTTTACACACTGAGAAACCTCCATTGTAACTTTAAAACAGCTATTTCATGTAAAGTTTTGATAATTTATTTGTGTTGATTATTCATTTAATTTATATTTTAGCATTAAAAAATTTTAATTCATTTTCTACATCCACTTTTAACTGTTTCACCTACATTGAATCTTTTTTTTTTTTTTAGCTTAGAGCTTTGTTATTACTGATTTTTTTACAGATTAGATTTTCTTTTACTGTTTTCCCATTCATTTTTCACATTTAACTTACAACTTGCTATTTATTATTTTAAAACTTTACTATTTATTAACCATGGGTAGGGTTGCAAGTTTGTCGCGGAAAAAAGCGCGATATTCGCGCAAATTTCGCGAAATGATCGCAAAAACACAAATATAACAAAATATAGCATATCAACAATGAAAGTTATTCTTCATCCTAAAATATAGGGGTATTATAAAAAAATGGAAGTAATATTTACTTCGTAAAAGCATTTAAATATTTGTATTGACTGGGATTAAAAACTCAGCACAATTTTTTAGGTTAGTTGGCAAAATCTATTTATTGTTACTGCTTTCAAAAAAATTCTTTTGAATTTTTTCTTGGCACAAGTTTAGAGCCTTTTTTAGACTTTGGGTGCTCAGATTTTATCTTTGGTTTCTCAAATTTTTTAAAAATCGGACATTTCGTAAGTCATAATTGCAATAAATAAATAAATAAGAAAAATTCGCGGAATTTAGGAAAAAGCTTGAAAAAATCGCGAGAATTTGCGGCGCGACAAACTTGCAACCCTAACCATGGGGTATCAACAAAGGAGATCAACTAAGAATGTTCTTAGAAAACACAAGTGACTTAAAGAGAAGAAAATCATAATTGGGTAAATTACAAAATTCTTTCAAACAAACTCCATGCTATTTCTCCAAATATTTCCAAGCAGAGTAGATTGAGGGGTGTAATTCAAAACAGCGGTAATAAATTTTCTTTTTAAAAAAATTTGAAAAAAGAACTACATCGCTGAACGCTGAGAGAGAGAAAGGTTCTTTATTATTTAACATCTTCAGTTAAATGGAAGCTCAGACTTCCGAGACTGGGATTTTGGAGACTCTACTGTATTATTATTATTATTTTAGTTAAGAGCTGCATAACCAAAATTTTTAAAAAAATCATACTAGCTTTTTGCCACCATGTCAGATTTGAAGCTTGCATTTATTTTTTTGGAAGATAGCAAAATTTTTCTTGATGCTAAGGACATCACTAGCAGTAAATGGTTGTATTAATGGATTGTTAAATTTTAGTAAATTTAAAAATAATCCACTGCTAAGTGAACTGTTGCTAAATAGAGTTTAGCAGTTTGTTATATAAAGCTTCCTTGTTTAGTCATTAATTTTAAGAATATAATTTTATGTATATTTCCTGCATTATTTCTTTATTAAATGAATAGCAAAATTACCCAGCATTGCATGCTGCAATAGTAACTTCGAGGAAATATGCCAGACCCACATGTGTTAAACAACATGAAACCTTTTTGCAGATAATGAACAATTAAGTTTAAATTGAAACTCACAGGTGTATTTTTACAACAATGAATTATTGGAGTTCATCCCCTCAAACATCTTCATTTAACAATAGCTTAAAGCGTAACTTAATCCTCCTCAAAAGAAATAACATTGGGGGCAATAACTCAATTTTAGTTATTCTAGAGTTCTCAAACAAATTCTATCTGAAACAGTTTTTTTTTTTTTTTTTTTTTTTCGTTTCCTTTCTTTTTCAGCTTCAGAACGATGTAAAATTTTAGAAGATGAGATTTTTTTTTTTCGGTCAAAACAAATCTTGGAATTGGAATAAGAAAAATACTCATTTTCAAATTGGACTTCATGCTTGGACTTTCATTGGAAATAATTGAATGTTGTGCCAAGGATGGATTCTTGGATTCCAAGGATCCATGGTTTCATTCGAATCCATGTATTGGTGTGGATTTATATAGCAAATATAATGAGTTATTTTATATATAATGTGTTATGTGTATCACATGATGCATTTTGACTGCTTTTACTGTGATGACTCACAAAAACTCAGTAGATCTCAGTTTGAGTATAGTTAATCTTACTGCAAGCAAAATGCAAATAAAATAAAATCTATGGGCACGTAATTTAGGCATTTTTAATGCACTGCAACAAAAATTCATGAAAATTTTGATAAATAATTTCAAGGTAGCATATATGTAGAATTATTATGAACAAATATTTATTTTATTTACATTTTTTATCTATTATTCAGGTTTTCAACCATTCTATTTAAAATTACATATATATTACAGAAGATTCTCCCCTCCCCCGCCTGATTATTAATTTGTCTGAATTATATAATTTGTTTGAAAATAACTTTGAATGATTTCAACATGTAATTAAGTCGGAAATTTGACTTTTTGCATAATTTCTTGAAGTAGCTTTTATAAAGTCTATTTGATGCATAAACATCTTTAGAAATTGGTTGACACATACATCATAATATTATGAAATTCAGTATTTTCTTACTGAATACTAATTTTTTGCTGGTTTTTCAGCTGGTAATGTCCGAACAGATTCCGAAATTGAAGAAATGTTAGAAAGTGGCAATCCAGCTGTGTTTACTCAAGGGGTAAAGATACTGTTTATAAAATATCTCAAGCCCTGTTATTTAAGAAGGTTTAACATTTTTGGCGTAATTTTTCTTCTTCAATCTTCTGTAAACAATTATTATTAATGAATCTTTTAGCAGCTTGATTATACATTATTGAATAATGTAACATGCATAAAATGACATATATTTATTCTTTTCATAGCCATATTGTCCTTATATGTTTGAAATGTTTTATTGTACTCTCTAGCCCAAAATAATTGATTATGTACTGAAAAATTTATGATATTAACCGAAATAAAATGTCATTGTATGTTATTCATTTCAAAGTTTGGTTTTTTCTCAACTGTAACAAAATACTAGTGAAGTCAGGTCCAGGGCAAGTTTAAGAAGCACCATAAGGCAAAAAAATATTCTGTGGCCCTATTTATGTATTTTGTAGAGAAATATTAGAGGAAGAGCTTCTGTTTACGTATTTTGTAGAGTGTAGTAATTAAAAATATTATAAATAAATGTGTATGTATTATTAAATGTATATAGGATAAATTTATTTTCTTATTTATTAGGAGCATAATACTATGTATTAAATTAATTTGCTGCACCTGGAGGCAAGCACCTCACTGCCTGTGCTTCCCGCCGATCCTGTGTGGAGTGTGCAAAGAAGTTTTGCTTGAAATTTTTTCATTTGCAGCAATTTTCAAAACTTGTGTCATTTTACCTTCTTGTTGGAACATATTTCAAACCTTCAAAATAAAACAATGTTGTTGCACCATCAGTCATTCAATATTTTGATTGAAATATTTGGTCATTATAATCCTTACTTATCGCTATAATCTTTTTTATAAAAACTCTTGGTACATACTTCCCTCCTCCCTTTTTTAAACTGATGTTATTTAAGGATATTTTGACTGCACAAAATATAGGATTTTTCTTTAATATTGAATATTCTAAAATACTAGGATTATGTGCTATAGTCAATAAGTATTCTACAAAAACTAAAAAATGCAATTATTTTAAAAGTATAGAACACTACAACTTAACCTAAATTCCTTCAGCATAAACAATTCTGCTTTATACCATAATATAGATCAGAAATTGTGTCCGGGAGATTTTGCCGCCAGAGTCTTATAAGATGGATAATTAACAACATAATTTTAATTTCTGGATCTTTCTATCAGATTGTAACTGAAACTCAGAAAGCAAAGCAAACATTGGCTGACATTGAAGCACGACATGCCGATATAATGAAACTGGAAAAGAGCATCAGAGAATTACATGATATGTTTTTGGATATGGCTGTTTTGGTTGAAAGTCAAGTGAGTACCTATTTTGAAGTAATGATTATAATCTTCTTTTGATTTGAAAGAACCTCACTGAGAATGCACAATGAACAACAAAAATTTTTTTGATATTTTATAGTTGAATAGTAAGATTTTGGTTTTATGCAAAGCAAAATGTTTGTAAGTAATGCAGGACAGTTGATTTTTGTTTGAAATTACAATTTAAACTGAAATTCAAGACTTCTTTTTTTAATGAAAACTTTTCATTATTCTGTAATGTTTGACTTCATGCATATACGGTAGAACCCCGGTAATCCGAAAAGCACGGGACCAAAAATCGAACAACAATAGGAAATTACTTTTTATTTTGTTAACCCAAATGTTCTATAATAAAACTTTACTGTAACATAGTTTTCGCAGCAATTTCTGTACAAAATATTAATATTTTACGCTTATGTCACTTAGTGTTATACATTTTATCATGTACTGACAATTTTTTTGATAGTTATGGAAAAAATAGGCCATTTGCCTATTATGAAACGAGTTTTATAAAAACGGAGCATTTTCCCGTTATGGAAAAAAACACGACCCATTTGCCTTTTTGGTTACCGTAATTTCGGGAATATGCGCCGCGGCGCATATGAAAAAAAAAGTCAAAAATTTTCAAGTGCGGCTGATACGTCGGGTGCGGCGCTTCTGAAAAAAAAATAAGAATTTTAACTTCGAATGCATATTTATTATTTTTCGGATATCTCTTCTTGGGAAAAATCGTAGCCGGTATTTCTCTCCCCCCGTACCTAGCCTCGCTGAAGGGTCCCAATCCAGTCAGCTCTTTGTTTTCTTCTACCCTCGCTGCGAGGTCCCTATGAAAACCGGTTCGTCAACCCTCCCTTCACCCTCTTCACAGGAGGAGAAACATTCCATTCCAGCAAAGAATTGTAGTGTGTATATTATTTCGATTGCCACACGTTGCTGTTTTTTCGATCATCACCGTCTTAGCTTATTTTTCTTGCTGATCGCAATGCCTCCAAAGCGTCTAAGAAGTTATACTGCAGCTTTTAAGCTGCAGGTTATTGAGAAAGCCGAAAAAGTTGGAAACCGTGCAGCTGGAAGAGAGTTTGGTGTTGACGAAAGATTTGTTCGGAGATGGCGGTCCGAAAAAGGCGAGCTCCAATCTTTGCCGAAAGCCAAGCGTGCTCGGAGAGGAGCGAAGCCATCATGGCCAGCTCTAGAAGAAAATTTGGTCCAATGGATTGAAGAGCAGCGAGAAGCTGGGCATGCTGTGTCTACAGTCAAAATTAGGCTGCATGCCAGAAATGTTGCGGCAAGCATGGGGATTTCCAATTTTAAAGAAAATCCCAATTGGTGTTTTAGATTCATGAAACGAAACCGATTGTCCGTCCGCACGAGAACAACTGTAGGGCAGAAGCTTCCGGCCGATTGGGAAGAAAAGCGGAAGGCTTTTCTCGAATACATCTCCAAATTGCAGTTGGAAGAAAAGTTTCAAAGTTGGCAAATAGTCAATATGGACGAAGTGCCGATGACTTTTGACTGTCCACCAGTAAGAACGGTGGATAACACTGGAAAGAATAGCATATCAATTGCCACCACAGGTAATGAGAAGACGTCATTCACCTGTGTTTTAGCCTGCACCGCTTCCGGCGAAAAATTGAAGCCTTTGATTATTTTAAAAAGGAAAACCATGCCCAACAAAAATTTCCCAGCAGATGTAGTGATAAAATGCAATGAAAAAGGCTGGATGCAGGAAAAAATCATGATCGATTGGATCAATGAGGTGTGGCGGAAGAGAAAGGGTTGCTTTTTCAAGCCCAGCGGACTATTAATCATGGACTCCATGCGATCCCATTTAATGGACTCCGTGAAAGTGAATTGAAAAAAGCGTCCGCGAAAATTGCAATTATTCCCGGGGGATTAACAAAAATTTTGCAGCCCCTGGATATTGCTGTTAACAAGAGCTTCAAAAATAAAATCCGGCAGAAGTGGGAAAACTGGATGTTGAATGGGATGCATGATTACACCAAAGGCGGAAGAATGAAGAGGGCCGAGCTCGATGAAGTTGCTAGATGGGTATCGGAAGCCTGGAGGGAAGTATCCATTGGCACAGAAAGGCAGGATTTCGGAAAGCCGGCATCATCAATGAAACTGAAACTGAAAATGAAGAATTCTCCAGTGGGGATGAAAGCGAAAAGGAAAATTTGGATCTCAGTTTGGATGAAGAATTGATGAAGTGCTTTCACTCAGACTCGGAAGATTCAGATTTCGATGGGTTTGATGTTTAAAAGAAAAAAAAATGTGGATGCGACCCACACAAAGCGTGCTTAGTGGCGCCGACCACTTAAAAAACCGTGGAGCGCCATTAGGAGAGGGGTCCCGCGCTCTGGATGGCTAGTAAATGCCAACTGACGTCTCCTATTTATTTAAACGTATTTAGTTACCTAGAAGTCATTAGACTTCTAGCTTTTGTTTTTAATTCCTGTTAATTTTCTGAATACAAGTCGAGACTGCTTTTTTTCTTGAGTGAATATTGAGAGTATGAGAAACTTCCATTTACCGTGGGGTCCTTGTAATAAATAAAATAATTAAAAGAGAAAGTATGGCGAGAGGAGAAAAGAAGGGCAGGAGTACGCAATAGCCCTAACAATGACTCGCGAGAGTCACCGTCGAAAAGCGCGGCATGACAGAGCGAGGGACCGTACTCACCTGGCTCATAAGCCAGCTGAACGGAGAGGCGAAAAACATGACGTCATCTGTTTTTCTCGTTGATCTCTCTCTTTTTTTTTTTTGCTCAATCAAGCTAATACAGGCTTATGCAGAAAATTTTAAACTGCAGTTATTCGCATTTCTATGTCGTTGACGCAAGGGACAAACATTTTCAAGAAACTCGGATAAAAACATATGCCGTTAATTTTAGCAAGTTTAAAAATAAAACATAAGTTGATATATTTTGGCAATTATTGCTTATGAATGCATTAATTAATAGCTGTTTATCTTATTATTTTGTTTTCTGAAAGGGGGGCGGGTGAGAAGAGATGCGGCGCTTACGATGGGTGCGGCGCTTACGTTGAAATTCACGTTCGGGAGGTTGATTTTTTGACTGCGGCGCTTATTCCCGAAATTACGGTAAGCCGATTTTTGGATAAACGGGCTCACTTCCAGTGAGCATAGAGCAACAAGTTTTTTCCTTGTAACCTTTAATAGCTTTTAAGAATTGGAATTTGTTATCTCATTTTTAAGATTTTTTTTCTGGTTCAAATTTGTCTCCCCCTCCCTTATGGAATAAACAAATCCTAAGAAGTAGAATAAAATGACTTAACCTGCAGCAATGCTTTTTCACTAGCCTTTTATTTCAAGGCAGTAATAAACTGCAATCAAATTGTAGTTTAGCACTGCACAAGGCAACCTCACCATTTAACTGAGAAGTACTTCAAGTTCATTATGTTTCTATGCCTTTGTAAAACTGAAATGATTGCAGAAAATTTGTTTATGGATATTTTTAACTTTTGTTTCTTGTGATTGAATGATTAATCCTTGCTCTAAATAATAAAAAAAAATTTTCCAAAATTTTTACTTAATTCCTTATTGTTATTACGGGTTCAGAAAGCTGCTCACCTGGTATTAAAATGTTGGAATTTTCGAAGTCTAAATAAAAAATTCCTATTTCAAAAAAGAGCTTCATTAAGCAAAAATAAGCCTGTATACATTTTGTAATTATTTTTTATGCATTATTTTTTCTTGTGTTTGTTATAACTATTACTTTTTTGCATCTACAGGGTGAATTAATAGATCGTATTGAATACAATGTTCAAAATGCTGTTGATTATGTGGACACAGCTAAGATAGACATCAATCGAGCAGTACGGTATCAAAGCAAAGCACGTAAAGTAAGCATGCTTTCAAAGTACTCTTCTTTTTCTTTTTTTGGAATTCTTGTTGTATAATACTTTTTGGAATTCAAAGCATATTACGTAAAATGGCCAACAAAAGACAATTTTTCATTTTATTATCTATTTATGGTGAACTTGAAAATTCAGTTTCAGTTACAAGCAAATGACCAGTATGCATATTAAATTTAATGGCTATTTTTTAGTTTTTTATAAATCATGGCTTTTCATATCAATTGATGAAATGGAGGTAAATCAAAAATATTCCCATCAATTAGTAAAATTTATTGGCCCTTTGTTAATTGCATAGTGTTTAATCTGAAAACCAAGTACAAAAAGACAGTAGAAATGACTTTAAAAAAAAATAATTGTAAAGGAAAACTAATGCATAGCCGGTACGGTATTTTACGTAATTGTAAAAATGTGTAAATGGTCAAGCAGTCAATGGTGAAAACTATTTTTAGCTCTATTAGGGAGAGATTTATAAAATATGATGATAAAAATAACAAATATTAATAAAATGTAGAAATTCATGTACAGATGCAAAGCAAAACCATCATGGAAAATGCAAATTGCCTTCATTGGCTTTGATTTGAATTTTAATAACTATTTTGAAACAGCAGATGTACTATATACAATGCCCATGTACATGAGATGTTTGTGCTCTTCCTAAACCCCTTAATTCTGATAATTTAGTGGTTTAGGAAGATCACAAATATCTCATATACATGGGTATGTAAGTTGGTTACTGGTAAGCTTTACTGGAATTCCAGTAATTCTATTGTTGGTGTTATCCTATTGCCACCAAATGTCTCTGTAAAGCTCAATCACAAAAATCTGGTGCATTTTTATGTTCAATATAATTGATTTACTTTCATTAAATGCATTGATTTTGACAAATTCGATGCTACAAATTAAATCAAGCCAATTAATTCAGCTCTGTAGTTTACTGATGTACCAAGAATTTCGGAGGATTTATGGGGTTTTTTCAGGAATATCATCAGGTAATGCAAATATTCCTGAGGTATCCTAATAATATTTTTGTAATATTTTGTAGAACATAGAAAGTAATAACTAATATTTGTAGTTGCATTGACAGCAATGTCTGAGACTGGCAAAAGAGAGGTTTTTAATCTACCAATCCCTAAATATCAAGACAAGGTTGTATTCAGAGGGAGGGAGGAGGCAAACCACGTCCCCTCCAAAAAACCTTTCTGGATATAGTCTTGTACCAAGATAATTCTAACCATCCTAATATCTTTATTAGTTTCCTATGTTGAAAGACTTGCTGTTGAGTACATTTGTATATAAAAAAAATCCCTTTTACGTGATTGACGCTAGCTGCATTTAGACTTAAATTTTAAGAAAATCTGCTCTTGATAACGATTATATGCTAACAAAGTTTATAGACTACGCAAAACATTTTTTTTACCCAGAACTGTTTTGTTCACACATAATAAGTAACTATTAAAGTGAATTATAATCTTCTGGATTAACTGGATTTTATACGCTTGCAATTTAAACAATATGATTTAACTCTTTTTATTCCTACAGCTGTATTATTAGTTACTTTTATTTTTTCTTATCACTTTACTGTTCCTTGCATGCAGTTTCTTCACCTGCATTTTGGTTGTTCATTTAAGTTATGATATTGTTTTATATTTTGTTTGTATTTTATTTTGAATTTTAAACTTGCTTTATTTCTCTTTTATTAGAAAATCATCATACTGAGCATAATAGCAATAATTGTGCTTATAATTATTGGAATTATCATAGCTTATTCAGTAAGCTAAAGAACAATGACATTTTGTTCATGGATTTTGCATTGGAGGCACATCATTTAGGGTCTGTTGCATTCCATCCCAGAGTTCTTTCATTACATATTTTAAGAGATCATTTTTTGTTTTGAATTTGTTTATAATTTTATTTTTGTTGGTATTAATTATACATAAAAAGTTATGATTTATATAAAAATTGAAATTATTTTTTGTATACTTATATATCTACGAATTTGTTGTTCCAGAAATTATTTCACTATATTATGTGATGTGTGATCTTAACAAATGGGCATTTCAGTTTTTTTAGTATTTAAATAATTTTTATTAAATGTGCAATCACAGGAGTTCTACAATCATCAAAAGGCTTTAAATTGTATTTTCCTAATTAGGGGTCCTACAATTTATGTAAATGCATATATATCTTTGAAAGTGATAAAAATATGTGGTCCTTCAAAATTACTTCAGTTTTATAAGTTAGAGTGAGAATTCCACTGATTGTCTTCGATCCCCTCTTTGAACATAGTCCGGCCCTCGAAAGATTCACAAACTCCGACGTAGGCTAAGTATAAGACATCATGAGTGCAGGGATAAGCTAATGCTATTCTGCTGCGCTGAGCACTATTTAAGGGACATTCGAGTAGAAAATTTTCAAAAAATTAAGATCTATAGATAAGAAATATTTACTGGAAGCTGAAGTTCATTTTTTTCCTAAACATTAGCTTTTTAAAGTCGGCATGAGTCCTAGAAGCATGAACGAAGAAATAAGTATGTATTAAAGTGTTTGCTGGGAAACCTACTAGCGAATGCTTTTCCTTCTTTGGTACTATAGAAGGCATGTAGGCTTATCATTGACAGACAAGTATCCAGCTGTCGACAAGTTTTTTATGCAAGAATTGAAAAAAGCACACTAAATGTAATTTATACTGCGTTGCATAATGCAAAACAAACCCATCTAACAGATTCCTTTTGAATAAATTTCTGTAAGTTACAAAACTTAGCCAATACAACATTTTTGCCAATACAATTTTAGTGTTTCAATGAAAAAATTTTAAATTCTAATTATTTTGACTTTTCTTTTGCATGCATAAATGGCATAAAAAATTTCTGTATTTAAGCTTAAATGTATTAAGCTTAAACTAAGTTAACACACTATGTTTACGCATCAGTTTATGAACCTGTGTGGAAGGGACACCTCTATTTAAGGGAAAAAATCTCCAGTCCCCTTTATGTCCCTTAATGAAAGGTTCTACTGTATATACAAGGTTAAAAATAAGTTATCAGTTAAAATTGCATTTAATAATAAGTAAAATGAAAGTGGAAAAAACAAATGAAATGTTAATACATTTCAGATATGCCATAGGTGATTGGCGTTGCATGAAATCGAGGAACTTATTAATATGTGTTCTAGTCATTTTTTTCTACTAGTAGTTAGTCGTCTAGAAGATCTGTGTATTTACATTTTCTCTTTTGATGTATTTATTCATAGAATTATGCATTTTTTTACATAATTAAAGGAAGTAAAAGTAAAAATAATTCACAAAATATTTTTGTAGTGAAGAGAAATGATCAGGGCTGCCATTTGCTTTTACAGGAGCCCTCAAAGAAAAAAAAGATCGAAATGGAAAAAAGAATTCAAATGCATGAAAAATACAATAACAAACAATTATGCACATGCGCACATTTTGCATAGTGTTAATTCACAGGAATTTGTTTTATTCATTTATTTATTTTGAAAACATTTTACAAAAATATTTCAGGGTCATTGTTTAATGAACCCTCTTTAAAAGATCAAAATTCGTACAAGATTTTTCTTCCATTATTTAATGCAAACTTCCCTCCATTAAGCACCCACTTTCAAATAGTACCTCTCATCCTAGGTTCTTTTCATAGTTGAGCTATTTCAATTATGAAAATAACCTACAGAACAAATATTTGTTGATTCATCCATTCAAGTTTTTCTTTCCTTGGGTCACTTCTGGGTAATCTACAATGTGGGCAACCTACTCTCAGATAATCGGGAGTTTACTGTGTTACATTTTATTTGCACCTATTTTTTGCATTCTCTTCTGTTTTCCGAAAAATGTTTTCTTGTTTTTTCACATTATATTGTTTTCTGTACACAGAAATATATATAGATATATGAAAATGTTTTGATAAAATTTACTCGTTAACTGTTTCAAGCATTTAAAAAATATATTAATCTCTAGCATTTTCAGTTTATGATTGTCTCAAAAATATATTCATTATGTAAAGTTTGAAAAGAAAATTAGCACATAAGTAAAGATAATGTTTTTGTGCATTTGTATAGTATCCGTAACATGTAAAAGCTTATTTGAGACAACATAACATATGAGCTTGTTTTTCTCTTGTTCCTGTAGAACAGCTTCCCAACCTTTTTGGTGTTATGGAATCTTTTTTAAAATATCTTAAGTGCCACAGAATTTAAAATTTCATATTCTATTTTTTTTTTTTATCAGAATAACTTTTGTTTTAGAGTAAACATTTAAATTGATGATGATGAACGTTAAAAATGGAATTCATCGTATAAATATAACGGAGAAAATAGCTTTTTTAGAGTATTTTTATTCCAAGTAGCTATCAATGGTGATCTAGGTTGAAAAAAGCCACAACTTTTAGAAACCTGCTCTCAGAACCTTGAAGTTTTGCATTTAAGAAAGAAATAAAAAATTCTTCTGTTGTATAATTGTCTGGCAAATACAACATGGCAGAGATTACCACCCAAATTAGTTAGTGCTGATTAATATAAATTTCTCTTAAACAAACATTTCATACATTACTTTTATTATTATTCCTTCTGGAATGATTAACATTTTAAAGAACACAATATTTTCAAGGAGACACTGGTCAGGAAATGTTGCTATAGAGTGCCATTAAATACTCCTTTTTTTAGACTAATGTATTCAAGTTCAAATTTGCTTGTTAGTTTTAAATACTATAAATTTTTTTACTATTAAATAAGGGAAGTATTTGTTATATCTTTTATTTTAGATGTTTTTGCATAGATTTTAAACTTTAATGACTCTTACATGTTTTAAATATATCAATCCTATTGCTCACAAAAGCACTTGTAAAGAACTAAAAAATTCTCTGTAAACGTTCTTCAAAAGTAATTGAAAAAAGACAAATATATTATTACAGGGCTTCCACAGTCGTTAAAAGTCCTTAAAATCTTCTTATTTTTCATTTTAGGTATTAAGAGCCCTTAAAAGTGCTTAATTAATTTTTATAGTTGCCAACCTATTCTAACAACTATGTCTTCCACTTACTTTTATTAGAAATCTCAGGTGTGTGATTGCCTCTCCAATTTTTGCTAAAATGTATTTTCAGCACCATATTATGCCTTAAAATGCCTTTTTTTCTAAATTTGCTCCTTAACTGAAGCAATTTTCAATTGTACAGATCTTAACCCCACATCATGCTTTTAGATGATCCTAACTTTATGCAGTATAATTGTGTTTGCTTCACTCTTGCAGCATTTGAATAGCAATTTGGCATTAGGTACGCATTAAAATTTTCTACTGTATTTTTCAGGTCCGTAGTTCTTTTAAAATTGGTCCTTAAAAGTTCTTAATGTTTGTAATAACTAACCAAAATTACATTCATTACACAATCAATTAGAAGTCATGCAATTTATTCAAAGTTTGAATTTGTACGTTCATAGCCATTGGCAGATTTTTTTTTTTTTTTTTTTTTGGGGGGGGGGGGGGAAGGGTGGACATTTTTTATTCCTTTTTCCCATAAGATTTCGACTACTATTTTGCTTCACGACTTTGTAAAATGTGATAATTTCTAGCTGCATGATGGGACCATCCATGAGCAGCACCCATTTTACATTAAATGTAAATTTGGGGTTAAAAGGCAAGAAAACGGGGGGGGGGGGCAGGAATTAACTTTTATTTTTATCTAGAAATGAAGCTTTTTTGCATTTTGTGAGGTATTTAAACCTTAAGACTCCATTAAACTTGTCGATATTGTTGTGCATTTTTTTCATTTATTTGTCATACTAAATATATGATAGGTAAAATTAAATAGTGCTTACACAGCAAATGTAAATAATTAACTACATACGTTTTATGTAGAAAATTTTAAAAATGACACTCAACAAGTCAGCTTTTTGAATTATCTTCAAATTTCCCTTTCCCTTTATAAAGCATTCCTATTTGTACTTAAATATTATAAGCAATAATCAGGGTTGCCGCTGATATCTTGTAGTTTTTGAGATACCCCAAAATTGAAAACTAGGATGCAAAATATCGTATTCCATGCATTTAACTCTCAAAATTATAACCCCCGTGCACCCACTTTCTCTTTCCAAAAACAAAACTTTTTAATGATTTCTTAAAATATTGCATCATATATCTTATGTGATGCACATTCTTTTTATATATTTTTTTTCCCTTTTTAATTTTTTGACTTCTCATGAAATGACCCAGGTCCCAGGTGTACAAGAATGCTTATGTCCTTGTGACCCAGGTTGTTTCAGCGGCAACCCTGAATTATTATTATTACAAGCTTGCTTGTTTTGTCCAATTTTTGGTTTATTTTGTTGCATGACTATTTATTTTATGATATAATTTTCTTTTACAAATTTTAATTCAATAAAAATTATTTGAAAGTTATTGTTTTGTTTTTATTGTTTGATTTGAGTTCTTTATTTTATCTGATATCTAGACACACAGCAGTGTGTCAGCCAAGTTCAGAAATGGCGACACCGGCCAGTGTGTATCTTACCCAAACCATTTTCAACCCCGTCCTTACTCAAAAACTTAGACCTGCATAAAAATTGAAATTTTGTACATCCCTTAGGCATCCAAAATATCAAATTTCACTGATAAACCCCTTATAGTTATGGAACTATTAAGGTCTGAAAAGAGTCGTTTTTATCACTACTGACTCAATCATCAAAAACTAACTCGCTTCTAAGTGACCTAGAAACTTTAAATCAACATACATAGATCATTAAACATATATATTAATGAAAAAACTCGAAACTTCAAAAAATATTATTTTCAAAGTTAACATACTCATAACCAGCATCATTCCTCAAAACTTCAAACGACAGCCATTTTTTCCTGCCGTTGACAAAAACAATACTCTCTCGCGCTTTAAGTAAAATAATTGATAAATGGAAATTCAGTTTCCGCTTTAATTTGTTGTCTAAAGCAGTGTTGTATTTGTGAACAATTAACTGCTGGGGGGAGGATGAGGATGAGGGTCAGGTTTCTGGCAGGTACCGATGATCATCAAATGCGAAAGAAGGGGCGTTTCGAAACGGATCCTTACCATACGTTGGAGGGGGCAAAGAGCAAATTTTTAATGGAATGGAGATTGATTTGTTGTTCCATGTGTACCATATATCCAAAGAAAAAGTAAAATAGGAAGAAAACTTAATTGCAATTAAAATTTTTGAAATTTAAGCCCTAAAAATTGCAATTTTAGGCTATCTTTGGTCACATCTAGAGAAGGGAAAAAATTAAAGCTCTTCCCCTGCAAATTTTTTGAAATTGAAGCAGTTACTATAAGACATTCATTACTATAAATTGGTACAATAAAAAAAACTTTAAGTTGAAATTGCATAACAGCAGTAGACAACAAAGGGATCCTTATTTCATTTACGTTGACAGAATAAACAAACTATTAATTGTTAAGGATAATGTAAATAGTATTATTTTGTAAGCAGTTCAAAAGATTTTTTTGCTTTAAAACTAAATGGGGTTAATTAAGAACCCTGTACCTAGCTAAATTATAAGGAGGGGAGAATTTCCTTTTGCCCTTTCATTTCAAATTGTGCTTATGGTTATTTTTAAATATGAACACACAAATCAAGGTATCGAGGGAGGGGTCTTGCATATCTTCTAAAAGTGTTCCTATGGCCTTCCATGAAATTTTAGTCTTAAAAAAGCGCAGTTTTAAGTCATCTCAGGTCGGGTTTTTTTTCTCTTCCCCCACTATAATGACAAGATTTTTTTAAAATTATTATAAGCTAAAAAAATTTTCTTCTTTACATTCCTCTCTGCAGATTTTCTTTACAGAAAAGTATAAACGCAACAACCATGATCATTAGTGACTATTATGGGTGCAGAAATTGGGGGGCCGAGGGTTTTCCCCAGAAATTTCTGTAAAAAAAATTTAGGCTATCATTGGTCACGTTGAGGAGAAGATCTCATGAAAATACAGAATAACATTTTGGGGGAGACATCTTCAAGACTCGGGTACGGAAATTTTCTCGAACTGTTTGGAGATTAATAAAAATCGCTGAATCGACCGGAAATAAAGCCGTTTGAGACTAACAATATTCTTATCCCGTCAGTGCCGTATACCTTTAATTTAAACTCAAAACTGGAACTAATACCGGAACATCGTTTATACGACGCCGAAAGGACTAGCGAAAAAAGGTGTATAAACGATAAAGTCGTATAATCGATTTGCCCGTCTTGCTGAATCGAAGAATTGGAACCACGCTAACAACGTCATATAAATGTGAACGTCGCACCATATAAACGATGCTCCAGTGTATTTTCAAATTTTATTAATTAATTTCGTAAAATTTCTTCCAGATTACAAAATTTCGTTGCGGAGGTCATGACCCTCCCCTTGTATCCGCCCATGTAAGAAACATGTTAGTGGATCTGCGTTTGTGCAAAATAAATCATAAATCCTGTTTCAACTGGTGGGAATGGTACAATTTATTGCACTCATTACAGTATGTTTTTTCAGATTGGATAAAGTATGACAAATGAATGAAGTAAACTCCCCCCCCCCCCTCCCAACACACGCAAAGAAAAAACAAAAAACGAATATTTTTGAAAACGGCTTTATGTTATTTTAAGTGGCAAGATATTATAGTTTATTTCTAATTGTCTTCTTGAACGTAATCTATACTATTAAAATCTTTCTGTCTGTGTGTATGTGTGTGTCTGTCACCTCATCTCCTCGAGAATGGGCGATGATGATATGATATAATGGAAATCATATACAGTTGCCCTTTGAATTAAAATCAATGCCGTTGCCATTGTTGTAAGGAATCAACAATACTAATAATCAATGTTTCTCTATCATTTTGAGTGAGGCTTCGCTGCATTTGCAATAATAAATTTAATCCTTCTTTCTTTTTCATTTATTTATTGTCTGCTATTTAATAAAAACTATTTTTCGTATTTAAACGGGGACCTTTAAAGATTGTGTCGATTATTCTGAATGCATGAAACGAAAATGGCGTAAAATCGAAAAAGGATTGAATGGGACAATTAATTGTCCATAAGCTAATGCGATTTTTTAAAAATTTCTCTATTATTAATATCGGTCCGGGTCTGTATGTCTGTGTATGGATAGATAATAAAGTTTTTCAATGCCGTGTTGTATTTAAGCTCGCGCAGCGCCGGGCGTACAACGGTTTCTTAACAAAAATCGAACGCCAAAAGAAAACTACTTTTTGGGAGCAATGTACTTAATTAATCTATGATTTTAGGGACTGTTGCTCTTATTTAGGCTCGCGCGAAGGCCATTGCTTATTAATATCGGTCCGGGTCTGTATGTTTGTGTATGGAAAGATAACAAAGAATTTCAATGCCGTGTTGTATTTAAGCTCGCGTAGCCCGGCGTCCTCAATCTATTATTTTAGCCCGCGCAACGCCGGGCGGCACGCCTAGTTTCTTAATTAAAATTTGCCAAGTTAGAAATTCGACATTAAAAAAAAACTTTTAGAGAACATTGTACACTCTTTACTGCTATGATTAAAGGATCTGCTACGGAACTTCTAGGGAGTGTCTGTATTCGGTGGAGGATCTGTATTCGATATAGAGAAGAGATAGGCTTATATGTTTCAGCTGAAGGACCTGCTTATAATGCAGGACTTACCCCCTGTTGGTGCAGCATTGCTGAATGTATTTTGACACTAATTTTAATGTATCGTAGATATTTGCAAGATTGGCGAAGATTTTCACAATGTGTATGTTGAAGTCTGTGAAGAACTGTCGAGTTTTGTAGTAACAAAAGCTATGTACATCTGCATTCGGATTTGAAATGTAAAGTAGACCCTGAAAACTTTATTTAACTTTAACCTCATTTGTAATCGCGACATCATGATTTTTGTATGACAGACAATACTTTGTTGTATCTATCTCTGAAATTTTTAGTGAAAGTCCAGTGTTTCTTTCAGACCATTTGCTCCGGGAGAGCAGGTGAAGAATTACAGGATGTGCAGCAAACTCTCTCAATGAAAAATAAGCCCTTTTTAAGCACTCAAAAAAAATTTTTATACACTCAAAGAAGACCATCCCCTACCCCCAAATTGCTAAAACTTCTCAATACAATTAATGTAAAATTTATATTACAACATGACAGAAAAAAAAAAAAAAAATCCTACAGATGTAATTATATAAATGGCGGATTCTCGGAAGCATCAACGCTGCACATGTCATTTTACGCAAAATTGCAATGTCATCGTAACTCATAGACAAAAAAAGTGACTTTTTTGTTGTTTAATCAGAGAAAGGACGCTTTCAACCGATGGGAAATTGGCATTCGAGCTGAGCACGTGCAATGAAAGAAAATTCCAAACTCGGACGCTTGCCGGTTTTAATATTGAAAAAAAAAATTTTCCCCATAGGCGTAACCAGGGGGGGGGGTTCAACCCCCCCCATTGGGTAGTGACTTATTTAGGCACACAAAAAAATTTCTGGCATGTCCTTGCAAAGCACATATTTTTTTCTTCCTAAGAAAATTAAACACATACAGGGTTCACACTGAAGAAAAATACAAGGTGGGATTTCCCACCTTGACCAAAATTTTAAGTGGGATTTTTAAAATTTAAGGGCAAACATATATTTTGAGTGGGATTTCAAAAAATATTGCGGGAATCGCGCAATTCCGCGGCCTAGTGCGAACCCTGCACATATGCATATGATTTTATTTCCTCTTTCTCTGAAGGGTTGTGATCATGACCAAAGTATGCAGCTCATAATAATAAAGAGGACTTTTCATCTGGTTATAATCAATCCCCTTATCACCTTGGGGGGAGGGTTTTGCAGCAAAATCTGGCTTCAATCACCGTACCACACACAGACAAACAGAGATCCTTTCAATCACTCCAGAGGGTTTTCTTTCCTTGATGTCTTTTTTACCCAAAGGCAGCAATTTGGGATGGAGTTGTTTTCTGATAAACCTGTTGTAGGCACTGGGGTCTAAAAATGAAGGACCCCTAGCCAACAATTGTCCTAATAGGTTAAACCCTCAAGCCAGGAAGGGATGCTCATCAAGAAACTTAAAGAGCAGTTTGTACTTATTTATGACTTCCTGTCCAAACACCCATTTTGGTAACATCATTTTTGTAAATGAGCCGATTGGAAAACTGATGAACTGTATTTGCATTGCATTCTCATTTACAGATGTTCTCTCATCTCTTATATTTTAAATGTTTTTTTTCTTATTATGGTCCATTGCTGATTGCATTACGACTCTGGTAATCATCCGTTCAACGTTTCCAATCTCACTGCTACGGTTTAATGCTGCATTTTAATTTACAATCAAGTATTATTTATATTTTAGCTAAATTTTTAATTATTTTCGATACATAATAATGTTTGCACTCCAGCGATGGACACGTTCGTCATCCAAAAAGAAAAGAAAATTTGATTCAGACGCTTCCACTTCTGAGGTATGTTTTGCTACAAATTTAACAAAATTTTTGGAAATTTATTGTAGGGATGAGCATTTTTGTAGGGGAATTCGGATTTTTTTTCTCTAAAGTTCCACTATTTCCCAGTTTTAATATTATGAATGCTTGGACATAGAATATTGCTTAGCGCTAAATATTGAATTTTCTATCGCGTTTGATTTAAAAATAAACTAATAGAATAGTAATGAATGTTTAATGTTTTTGTGAATCAAGGCGGTATCCACAGGGGAAGAGGGACCCACGGTCCGCCCCCCCCCCCCCCCGAAATCTTTTGCAATGTATCATATATTTTTCCCTGAAACTTTGCTTAACATAAGTGTGGCGAAATCTGGGGCCCCCGAAAAAATATTCTGGATACTGCCTTGGCTCCGGAGCAGAGGGAGCATGTTAAGAATTAGGAAGGGCAGTGTATGCTCAAAATCATACCCTTTATATATACACACACATATATATATATATATTATATATATATATATATATATATATGACTAGAAATGATGTTAATATGATTTTTTTAAAATATATGATAGCTTTTTGATGTATATATAGTAGATGTATGTATAGATCTTTGGTGAAGTTAGAGGAGTGGGTATTTGGGGCTTCCGCAACTTTAATTTTTGTAACTGGTCTTACATCTATAATGCTTAGGCTAACTCTGGAGACAAGGGTTCAAAGGCTCTCCCCAGGAAACTTTTTGAAATCTTCCTAGCAATGCAATTTCAGGATACCTTGGTGATATTTGAGGAAACAGAAAGGAGTTTGGTTATTCTCCCCCCTGCAATTTTTTTCAAAATAAAGTCTTATATCTTTTAAGTTACTTTTGGTGTCGCTCGTGATAGTGTTCAATGTCCTTTCCATGAAAGTGTTTCTGAAAGTAAAGTGTCTTAAAAGCGTAATTTCTCTTTTCTTTCTTTTTTTAAAACTTGTGATCTGAATTTTTTTCCGGGGGGGGGGGGATTGATTTGCTCCAAGTGGGTAGCTCCCCCCCCCCCCGGGAGATGCCTGAAATAAACACGGAGTATATCTTTAGAGACAATTATTTATGACTAGTAAATTTTCAACTCTTTTACACTTCTTATTGGTGTTTAGTCTGTACATTTTTAAGGTGACCCCCCCCCCCTTTCACCAACCCTAGTTACGCCTATGATTCTCCCTGATATTTGGGAGAACTTTGAATATTCCTTGATATTTTCCAGAACATAAAACTTCCCTGATAAGTCCCTTTTTCCAAAAAGTGGGTCCCTATGCAAAAAAAAATAGCGTATCACGGTTATATAGATACAAATGAAAAATAAACCTTTTATGGCAAGAATTCTTTTTCAATGCAATTAACAATTGATTCAATAACAATTTGACGAAGAATTAAAACCAAAATCCAATATTTAGAAGCCAAAAATCAAATGATTAATTCTTGGCCCAATGTCAGATTCGCAAATTTTTCGCATTATCGATTAAATGGACAGTATAAAGAATGCCAGTAAGACTATAGCAAATTAAATAGGAAAATATTATTTATTGTTTTAATTCAAAATAAAAGCTAAGAAAAAATCTTCATCGCGAAAATGAAGGCGTTACGAAAATTCGCTGTTGCAAAAACGAAACCTTTTCCCACCACAGTATTTAAAAAAAGAAAACCTCATTTTTCCGACCTTATCAAGCTGATTATATCCTTAAAGATATCTTTGGACATTAAATCCATGTTTTGTGCGAAAGAAATCAGTTCTGTTCAGAGCCGCCCGTCTATCTGAGCCGCTGCAACAGAGAAGTTCAGGAAAGGAAACGGGCGTCAATGTGAGCTGGCTCTGGCGCTTTCGCTCTTCATCTAAAAAAAGCTGAAAGAAAAATGGACATGCAAAAATATTTTTTGCGTATCGATTTTTTATAGATTTAACTTGATTTTTTCGGCTATTAAAATTACACGCTCCGGGTTATAAGTTTTTTTTTTTTTTTTTTGCGTCCCCACCTCCGATTTTTGCGCATTCGATTCCCTATAGTACGTCCGCGGCATCGCTGAGGATACTTTCCTTGTACTATTCTTGCAGGGGGCACTTATTTGGTACTTTTCTTCACTTATACCGTTTAAGCGCCCTCACAGATAATTTCGCAAAAATTCAGGGGGGGCGCTTATTAGTTATTTTCCGGTAAAGCAACACAAGCATTAGCGGAAAGCCACCCTTCTTTGCTTCTCGCGGAATTCATGACGACATTCGGCGGTCGAACGAAACAGTATCTTTTTGCATAAGAGGAGGTAAGCAGTTCTTACAAACATGGATGAAAACTTTTAAAAGCATTTAAAAACAAAAGCAAAAACAAGCACTATTAAGCACTTTTAAAAACCGCTACACACCCTGGAATTAGCAGGGGCGGTGTATGATCCAAAATCATGTTTTTTTTTAATATAATATGTAGAATAGAAATGATGATAATATGGATTTTGTAAATATATATATGATAGATTCCTGATAATATACAGCGAAGCAATTTTAGGCTTTATATTTGGTGAAGTTAGGGGAGAGGGTTGTTAGAGCTTTTTTCATCTGAAATTTTTGTAATTGAAATCTTATAAATGTAATTTTTAGCTGACTTTAGGGCTGGGGGTGCGGGGGCCCTCCCCCAAAAATTTTTTGCAATTTAAGTCCTGAGAATGCAATTTCAGGCTCTTAGGGACGTTAAAGGAAGGGAGTTCAAGGGTTTTTCCGCGACAAAAATTTCAAAACTTGTCTTAAAAATGCAGTTTTAGTCTATTTTTGTCAACGTTACTGGAGACAGGGATGCGAGGTGTCTCCCCAAGAAACTTTTTGAGTTCCAAGTCCCAGCAATGAAATTTCGGATACGTTGTTTGTGGATGTTAGAGGATGGGAAAAATAGTTCGGAGAGTCTCCTCCCGCAAATTTTCGGAACTAAAGCCTTACATTTTTGGCTACTTTTGGTGGCGCTACTGATAGTGTTTGGTGTCGTTCCCCAGGACGTTTTTCTGAAACTGAAGTGTTAAAAGCGCAATTTCATGGTATCTTAGATGATGTAGAAGAAGGAAGAAGGTCCATAGTATCTAACACAAAAATTTTCCAAAACTGATGAAGTCCTGAAAATGGAATTTTAGGCCATCTTTGATCACGTTAAGAAAAAAAAAAAGAGATGAGTCGGGGGCCATGCTTTGGAAATTTTTCCAACCTGAAGTCTAAAAAGTTAAGTTTTGGGCTAATTTTTGGTGGCATTAGGGCAAAAGGGGAAGAACTTTAGTTCTTTCAGGAAACTTTTTAATTGAAGTCTAAAAACACAATTTTTTCACATTAAAGAGATGTAAAATTGCAAAAATGTGGGACACATGTACAATGTACATATTTATGTTTCTACTTGCTTGCAAAACGATGATCATTGGCCAGTCAAGCAGAAGATCACCTGAATCTAGATTTAAATGTTTCTAAATTAAAAAAAAACATTGTTTTTTAAAAGATATTTGTCATTGTTTCTAGAAAATTTCCAAAAGTTCTCTTAATGATGACCTGGAATAAACGATTTAATTTCAAAGTAAAAGTGTCAAACATTTTATTGCCAACCGTCTCTCGTTGCAACTGGATTTTGGAAAGATTCAGATAACAGAAGTATGAATCAAAAGGTTCCTATCACATATATTAAAAAAAGGAACCAATACTAAATGATAAAAGGCAGTTTCTTTTAGGAAGGGGTTTTATTCATGATATTTAATGGAATAGATGGAGATTGTATTGATTATCCAGTACTCTGAACCAGGGCCACCGAGAGCCAAGGCGGGCCCCACGTCAGTTTTGTCACTCCCCCCCCCCCCCCCCTTTCCTTACCCTTGCATTTTAACCATAGACAAATTTGACCCACTGCGCTACTCTGATGCTTTACCGAGCCTCAGGAATCAGCCATAACTGACACCCCTCTAAACAGCCATGCTCAGCTTTGGCGTTTCACAGTTTGTTGGCAGTGAGAGAGACTCAAAACCAGAGGCCACTTTATTTCCTTTATATTCTTAAAATTTCCTTCTTCCTCCTTCCCTTTTCTTTCTTCTTCTTCTTCTTTTTTAAAATTGCAATCTGAATGTTTCTCCGGGGGGGGGGGGGGGCAGTTGGCTTGCTCCGAGGGGGCGTTGCCCCCCCCCCCCTCTGAGAGATGCCTGAAAGAAACACTGGATACGTCATACCAATTCGCGAAACATATTATTCAATTAAAAAATGAAAAAGATTAATATCGATGCTATTTTACACCTCTAAGGTGTCATGAAATTTACTGTGTTTATTAGACATCTTTTACAACGAACGACCAATCATCACATTTTTCTGATGCCTCCAGAAATATTTCCTTATGTCAGAATACCTCTTAACAGCTTGCCATAAAGATCTTTTATATTATTCTTACGAAGGAAAAAAAATACAATGACGAATATTTTCATGTGGTAAGTTGTTACACTATAACAACTTGCCCCACGTGGTGACATTTTACATTTCAATTCGTATATGTATGATTATAATATAATAAAAATTGTAGAGATCTTTTAAATATGAGATCTCGTCAGAAATCTAGCCTTTACGTGTTATAGGAAGTATCGAGATATCTCCAAAAGTTCAGTCGTAAGAAAAAAAAAAACAATTTTTTAAAAAAATAACTTTTGAAGACATAATCAAGGATTTTTCCGCTTCTGACTGTTTGTTTTCATACTTTTCATCATGAAAGGACTTCCTTAGGTTGTGGGCGAATGAAAATCCTTTCTTTTACTTTTGCCTCACTTAAAATTTTTAATTTGTTCCTGAGATGCAAGAAAGCCACTCCTTCTCTGTCCAGAGCTTTTACAAATATTTCGATAAACCAAGTTTAATGTGCAATTGTGGAAAAAAGGCACATTGTAGATTTACAAGTGGCTCGTTTAATATGTTTTTGCCACTCATAATTTTGAAATTACCTTTGTGTTTGCAGAATATGCTACAGGAATGAATAGGAAAAAAATACTTAGATGGAGGAGCACTGATAAACAAGCATCACTCTGCTAAATTTTGCTCATGTCCTAATGCTTGAAATAGTACATTCACATCACTGCAGTACACTATTTTTTCTTTATCCGCAAAATAGTCTACAAAATGCCTTTGTCGTCTTGTAAAAGACTCGAAACTTCGAGAAGTAGATAAAGATTTTGTTGCCAAAAATGTCGCTAAAGTAACCCAAGTTCATTAAAAAGATCTCTAGAATGGTAACGATCTCACTGTCGATGAGAAAGATAAAATTTAAAATAAATTAAGTCAATAAATTACGAAAATATGCACATTTATCCAGAAAATACTTAAAAAGCTAAAATGTGGAATTTTGAGAAAATGTAACGTGATAGGCAAAATATAATTGCAGATTCGTAATTTTCAGCCAAAAATGCATAAGAAACAGACATTTTCATCCAAAGGACATTTTTCATGTTTACAATGTTATTGCTTATATCCTCGCATTGGTTTAGCTTTACCTGTAATTGCGAAAACATTCATGCTCCAACGGAACTTCACAAATACACAGTCAACATTTGGTGTAGTTATTATAAAACCAAAGATTCTGCCACGGAAATATTAATTAGAAAACTTTCATCTAATTAATATGCCCGTGTATTAAAGTAGAAGAGAATGGAATCATATTTTACCTTTCCGCTTTTTGTTTTTATGTGAAGAGTTCTTTTTGGTTTGTATTAAATTACTATTCTATTTTAGAAAAGAGTTATCATCTTTGCTTGCGTGATTCTCTTCCTGGTTGTTTCGAGCATCGTGATAACCGCCGTTTTGGGGTTGTCCTAGACAGAAATGGAATGACTACCTTTGGTAAGTACTCTTTGTAGAACAACCTAGAGAATAATCATACAAGAGAAACTTTCATTTGTACGAATATTTATTTATTTTTTGGCTCTAAATATGGTTGTGATTTTCTATTCTCCAATGTAAGTAATGCAAACTGTGGCGTACTGTCCTGCAGGACGATCTATCAATTTGTTACCCCTTTTTTCGAAAAACAGAACCTGTATTCCCGAGTCCACCGGACCCGGTAAAACCAAATCATTAAATATTTAGCTAGACCTACTTCCGACAGCGTGATTTTGCTCCTTTTTCAAACTTTCGAAATCGATAATTTCTACTGAAATTATCGATTTTGAAGCGGGGAAAAAAAAAAAAAAAAATCTAAGCGGAAAAAAAATTTCGGAACTTCACACAAAATTTCCGGAAAAAGTACTCGACATCAATTTAAAATAAATAGTAATTATATACTTAGGTTAACAAGCCACCATTAACACCACATCAACACACAATACATCCGCAAATATGTATATAAGATTATAAGATAAAAAATATTCCTTCAAGTAATTAAATGAAAAGTCTAATATATGTTGTTGTTTCCAATGCCACTTGGATATCCAAGCTCCCCTTCGCAGTGACTAGAAATTAAGGCAGTAAGGAGCGCCTTCCGTTTATAGATGAGCACCACAACGGTGGAAGTACGACATGGGTCATTATGAAAGTTGGATGACACCAGATGGCGACACCACAAATACGCCCTCTTCCTTTTTTGACCTAAGAGTGAAGGGAAGGGAGGTTCTCCACTCCGGTACCCTCGGAACTGCCTTGGGACTTCAGGGTCCACAGATTTTATAATACATGTACGTTATCCCCAAGTGTACATGGGGGGGGGGGGTGTCTTCAGCGGGTCGGGTATTGAACCCGAGATCCTCCCATCCGGAGCTCGACATCCTAACCACTAGGCTACCACGGCCCAAGGTCTAATATATTAACACCAGAAGTGTTTGTATTGAAAGTTTTTTTAAAGTAGTACAAAATATTTTGCTTGTCTGAAGGTAGAAAGAAAAGCACATATATTAATTGTCAAAGAAATGTTGAGATTAATAGTTGAAATTTTTTTCGGAAAACCGATTTTATTATTATTATTATTATTATTAATTTTCGGAACGTGTTCGAAAATTTTCGGAAATGTCGGAGAATTTCAAATCAGAATCACCCATGGAAATTAATATTTATATAAAAGCACTAGCGGTACTCGCACGACGCTGCTCGTGCTGAATTTTTACCGTACCTAAAAAACGTAAGTACAATTTCATTAGTGTGTTCCGATTTATCGCCAATGACTAATTAAAAAGTCAAATCGTAGCGTGTCATATTCGCCACGTTATTTGAAATCTAGTATAAACCATACGTATTCCTTTTCTGGCGATATTTATTTAAATGCTATTGCTAAATCAAGGAAATCGTTAAATCGGGGAGACAATACTTTTATCAAGTTTCGAATTTAAAACCAATTGCTAATTTGAGAAAAACGTTAAATCGAAGGTATGCTTTATTATTGTTTTTCCGTTAATAACTAAACTGATGTCTCTCTCGGAGTTGAGGAAACTGCTAATTATTATTTTTGGATCAAGGTAAGCCTTAAGAAATCGCACTAAAAAGCTTATAACTGGCGTTATTATTGACTTAGAAACTTAGAACAAATGTCATCTTGTGCAGAAAAATTAGCGCTTTCGATCGATATATTACATTAATATGTGCAAGGTTTTTTTTCACCCCCATATTGAGGAATTTATGTGAACAATTTCTTAAAATTGGAATAAAAAAAGAACTACCTGAACTAACCCTTTTTTTTCAGAAGCCTTCGCAGGAGTGTACTCAACAACTTCCCAAAGTTTCATGGCGATCGGATGAATGGTGTAGTAATGCAGAAAGGACACACAGACATACATACATTCATTTTTATATATTAGATATATGTGCTGGTGTATTAAGTTACATTAAAAATGTTCATTAAAATCAAGCTATAGTTCTTACAAAGTAATTCCTTCTAAAGACTTGATAAAAAACAAGTAAACTAGCCGTATTGTTCTGTTCATGGCGTTTTCTTTCTGAGAAGGAAAATAAATTTTGGATATGAATGGTGAGGCCGCCGGATTCACGAAAGATCGTAGATATCCTGAAACTTCAGAATCTCGAATCCTTATGTTTTCCCGAAGCGAAATCAGTCTAGTTAAAAAGTCATTTTATATTTTTAGTGTTATTTGTGAAATTTGTCGTGTGTTTATTATTTTTTTTTCCTTTACAGAACATGCGATTTGAAGCTGGAGAACCGAAAGTGATGATTGATATCTGATGACCTTAAGTAACTTTTTATTTATTGCGATAAGATTTTTTAATGTTTTAAATATTATATACATTTGACAAAAATGTGGCAATTACTGAACCACTCCGACAATTATAACATGGAAAAAGAAAAAAAAAAAGTTTGAATTTTGAGAATGCTGAGAACGACCACACGCGAAGTGTTATTGTTTCCTTGAAAACTATATCTTGATGTATTGAAATTGAAACATGCTTACTTTTTAGTGTTTCAATTATCAACCATCGAATATTTAACTATTTGCTACATGTGTAAAATCCATATTATTTTTGTCAAACCAGAAAATTGACACCAAATAGTGTGATTTTGCTCCTATAATAATTTAAAACTTCTGTGCTCCTTTACCTGTCGCCATAATTCTGAGACATTGGAAGAAATTGCGCCAAATTTTCAAGGTATACCGGATTTTACACATGCATCATTACTTCTTTGAACAAAAGCAGTTAAAATGCACTTCAAAAGCATTAATTGTGATTTATAACTTTTTTAATCAAAAGAATTTTAACTGCCAAAAAATTTACAAATTTTAATATGCAATTTTTGAGATAAATTTAAAGATTTTAAAAGATAAAAATTATAATTCGATGTCATTTAAATCCTTATAAAGAGTCTTCATAAGGAAAGTGGAAATATTAGATGGTGAAAAATATTTTGAGCAAATATAACTGTACTTTTGTACATGTGAAATTAAGGTACTTCTTATCTTTACGGCTCCGCGATATAGCGCCAACATTTGTTAAAAACAGTTGCCAAAACAATGGCGCCGCATAATTAACTAAGGCCGTAGAAATTAGGAAGCACCGAAAATGCTATTTTTGTAAAATTATTTTTAAAAACACTTGAAAAGAACGGCATTGTTAAATTTTTGTACTGTTTTTCACATTATTTTTTGTAAATACGTTCTAATTCCGATTTTAACTATTCAAAAAGATATGAAATACAAAACAATAAGATCAACAATAAAATTTATAAATCGAAATGAAAAATATGAAAACTACTGTAAGAGAAATAATGCATCAAGTTCATGTGGTTGTTAATATTATAAATTAATGGTAGGAGAATTCAGGGCAGAAAAAGATTCGATCTGTTTTATGATATATAATAAATACTTAGCATATTATTTCTTTTATGTAGGAAAATTGCAAAATCGAGTTATTTTTTTCTTAATCTTCCAACATCAATTATTCTGATACGAAAAGGTTCAAATAAAAGTTTTAAAGCAAGTAATCAAACTTTTGAAAGTAGTATCAAATAGTAAAAATATTAAAAAATAAAAATATGTCTTTTTCGTATGACATTACGTTGCATTCTTTTATATGCCAACTTTTTTTTAAATACAGTCGACGTTCGTTATAACGACCACTCATTATAAAGACCATTCCATTATAACGACCAGTGGTAAAAGTCCCAACTTTATCCCTATGACCTCTATGTTAATTTGCTTTCGGTATAAAGACCGTTCTGTATCGTAATAATCCAATACAGCGACCGCATTCAGCAGACACTATTTCTGGTATTTTTCCAAATAATGCATGTTTCTGAATTTATAACTTGAAATGACCTTGATTATAGTTTACGAACAAGCTGCATGGAATCTTCAGTGTTCAGCCCAACTTTGACAGGGGGGGGGGGGGGATACCACTCATCACAGTACGGAAAGAATAGAGGGGGAGGGAATGTGAAATTTTCAGATTTCTTATTAGGAAAAGGGGTTGACAGATGTATTGGAATTTTTTCATTTGAATTTCCCACGGTCGATTATCCGAAATAAGAGGATGAAATTCCAGAAATGTGTACGTTTTTTTCCCTATATTACGACTTTCAAATCTGTTTAATATCTTGCACTGATAATATTTTTTAAATTCCAATGAAAAGAATAATAATTTGAGCATTTAGTAGGAATCTTTGAAAAATTACCAATTTTAAAGGACCTACTGAACATGCATGATGCATTTATACATCTTTTAGAAAATTCCACCTCTTACGAGCACGTTATAAAGCCCTTTTTCTGCCGGACGCAGATGGTCGTTATGTTCAACGTCGACTGTACTTGATATTTCTGTTGGCGATTGTTTTTGTCGCCAATAGGAAAAATTGCCAAGAAGTAATATACGACATCTATACTTTCTTTTTAGGTTTAATATTTTTTTCATTTACAGGTAATTAATAAGCAGTTTCTACTTGCAACAGATTTTTCTTTTTACAAACTTTTTATCATTGTAAATGAAATTCAATTAAGAAAATATGATAAGAGGAAAAAAAGTGTTTTACTCCAGTATTTAATAAATGGATGGTCAAAAAAATATGTCTAACATTGGAAACATTGTCAATGATCCCATTGTTTTTTTTAAAAATTGTTAATAAAATACTTAAAAGGTTTCAAAAGTATAATTAAAGAATAAGTAAATAAAAAAAATAAAATAAAATATAAATTAATTATTGCTTACTAAAAAGACTATTGAACTAAGAAACAAAAATTACAAAACTGGTCACTTGTGTAAATCATTCTTTCTTTTTTGGATAAATGTCTATCCTGCCTACAACTAATTGTCACTCAATGTCTTTTCTCAACTATCCTAGAAACATTAATTTACTATGACAATTAAAAATCTCTAGAGTTAAAGTAGATACAATCGCAGTAGTACAATCTAGAAACTGTCTTCCAAAAATAAATCTTAACAGCTTCAATGTTTTATCTAATTATGTTGTCAAAACTTAGTGTTATGTCACACAGTTAAAAAAAGCATGTTTAACTTAATTATTATGTTGCCTGTATAGTATCGTAGATTAACTTCTAAGGTGTGTAGACATTTAAAATGAAATTCCAAGTTCTCACTATGATGTGTAGCATTTTAGATTGAAATGTAAGAAATTTCATGTTTAAAATGTGTAATCTCTTGATTTGAAATTATCAATGTTGAAAATAGCAAGTTATGATTTATGATATAGCATTTAAAAAAATCTAGTTAACTATGAGATTATATTAATATTACCATGTTACTACATTGAAAATTAATAACAAATAGTCTTGAATGTAGTAGATACATGAATGATAATATGTTCTTATATGTTTAGAACTTGAGAATTATTGCCTTCTGCAATAGCAGTTGAGCATGGTTATAAACATGGCGGGGGGGGGGGGGAGCTCCTGTTCTGTGCATATTAATACTCATTAATATTTTGTAATACTAGTAAAAAATGAAGCACTATTGCAAATAATTAAAGTATTTAATTAAATTCATTCAATAAAAATAGTACTTGGAATTTAATGTAAGCAGTTTTGTTGCATTTAAAATAAAATACAAAAGAAAGGAAAAAAGAGGAGAATGGGGGCACAATCTGCTAAAAGTGCTGCAATTTTTATCCTAAAAGTTTTCAAAAGCAAATTATATGTTGCATTGGGTAACCTATTTAATGTGAGCACCAGATAAACTCATGAAACCCTATACATACATATGTTATTGTTGCTGCCAAGCCTGCAAACGGATTGGTAGCTGTGATACTCTGATACATATACAACATGAAGTAAAAAATCGCAAACATTTTTTCTTATATTAAGGGTTAAATAATGCTTTAATTATTTATCCTAGTAATGTAAATTATATGAGTTATACCATTTAATTTTGATGGGGAATACACTGATCCCATGCAATATTTACATTGTACTACCTGCTGCTCGATGCAGAAAATCAGTTGGTGGTGGTGGTGGTGGGGGGGGGGGGGGGGGGTGTCCTCTTTTTTTTTTTTTTCACAACAGGAGAACATAATAATTCGAAAAACCATGTTAATATGATAAATATATTTCATACATTTTACTTCAAGTAATGTTGTAAAATTTTAACCATTTCAAGCAGTGATGTTTTTTTAAGGAATAACTTCTTATTTCTTTTATTTTTGTGTTTCATAGCCCAAGAGTCAAACAGGCAATACTTTTTGCACTATAATTGTTAAAATGAGTACAAAATTTAACTAAAGGGACTGAGGAACCCTATAAATATTTAGACTTTATAATTCTCTTAAATTATAATTTTTACATTTATAAATATAATATGACTCCATATTTCATTCTGAACGTTTTTTATTGCTAGAAATGTACTTTTCCATTTTTTTTCATTTAAAGAGAATTTAGACAATAAAAGGTTAAGTAATTAATACAAAATGTAAAAATACTACCCTTTCAATTAAAATCACACCACTTATTTAAGGCAGCATTTTATTGGTCCCACATATATTTGATGACATTTGTGCTCATACTGTTGTCTTCTAAGTAAATATTCATTCTGAAATTTACAAAGATACCACTCGCACTTCCCCCCCTCATTCACTATTGATTTTTTTTACCGTAGCTCCCACCCAACTAAAGCATATTGCTATACCAATCAAGCTTATAAATTGAGTACAGATTTATAACCAAGCCAAACTGCATTTGCTGCATTGAAAACATTATGTAGGGGTAAAAAGGCAAAGCTTCATAAATGCAAAAATATTAGGCGTTGTACTTATTTTTAATCCTAATAAGATGTAATAACAATGCCATTACTTATTTTTTAAAAAATGAATTATACAGAAAGTTACATTCGGTTTTTGATGTAAAAGATACATGTTAGTTTTAGAATAATGTTGATATCATCCCAGAACAATCAACTAATTTATATTGCCAAATATTTTACATAAACTCATTGATATATGTGTGTTATGTCATTTGTGTTTACATATTGTAATACATTATTCTACTATGTCAGTGTGATTATTTTTTGTGCAATGTTTTTAAACTATAAAATTTTATTATTATACATTGGATGAATTAATGTCTTGCCTATTTTTTTAATTACTGTCATGAACTTTTTTAGATCTTTACTTCTAGTGAGTATGTTTCGATAGAAAGATTGAAATAAATCTACTGAAATAAATTACATGGAATAATATAATAATACCTTCTGCAATTTGCATTCCATATCCATGTTTTTTAAAAAATATTGCAGAAAATGAAATTGAATGCTCAAAAGAAATTCTGCACAGTAGTAGAACAAAAATGAACTTTAATATTTTGGTAAAATAACTTAAATTATTCTTTGAAAAGGGAAATGCACACAAAAGTCAATTTGATCATATGTATACAACAATACAACTATTTGCACTCCATTGGTTATAATGTTAAAGCAAACAGAACAAACACAAGAAATACTATTAATTAGAATTTGATTTCTAAGAAGTCCAAAAATATTTCTAGCACTTTAGTAAACTAAGTTTTATAGAATTTAAAAATTTAACACAGTCAATCAGAGACATTCACTGATGATCATACCAAGGGTTTCTTTTGTCTTTCTTATTGTTTTTCATGATTTTGGAAAAGAAAAGTGCACACAATTTTCAGTAGCAAAACCAGCTGCTGTTTAAAACTTCGTTTATACAGTGACATCAAACTAAGCAAATTTATCTCACACATTGGTAAGCAAGATTTAAGATGTCTCACAGATTGGCAAAGGTCAAAATCCCAAGTAGTAAAGGTTGTTGTCAACAATTTTACATTCTATGCATTATCATTCAGAAAAATCCTTTTGAAAATTTTTTACTGAAGAAAATTTTTCTTAGTAAATGTAAGCAATTTCTATTGTATTTTGTGGCATGTTATTTCATTTCATGCTGCATGCTGTGGAAAGAAAAATCATTTTCAATAAAAGTATTTGTACCTAAGGTACAAGACTAGTTTTAATACTACAAAGAAAATCAGAATCTGACAGTAAAAAAGTCAAGTACTGAAAAACTATTCTTTATTTGCTCCTGTATTTAAGGAATCAAGAGCCTCAAAGAATATCAAATGAAGTTAATTTGATTATTTTTTACCAGTGAAAAACACCTTGGGGGAAGCTACCTTTCTGGATGTCCTCTGAGGGTGGCTGCCCTTATTTTGCATGTTCAATAGGAAAATTACCTCTCAAACTCAATGAAGGTTATACAATATGGTACAATAACCACCTTACCTCATTGTTCCTCAAAGCACTAACTGTAGTGTCGGAATTAAAATCCGTTCATCAGTTTTATAGCCAAATGCTTTATCACTGCATCATAAGTCAGACAACTGGCAATTGTATGAGTTAGTGATATTAGTTAAAACATATAGGATCATCAATAAATAAGTTATAAACATTATCACTAGTTTTGGATTATGACCATATAAAGTGAATAAAATTAGATTTTTTGAACTTGTAAATATCATGCTCTTGCCACAATTGTTAGAGGATTTATATCCTATGTTTTGATATGACACTGCAAAGGACTAAATTACTTCACACTGTGCCAAATACAGGGCTTGGCGCACTTTGGAGTCTTTAAAATAGTGAAAAAAGTGACCACAGCTTTAAAAAAAGTGACCAAAATAGTGACCATTAAAATGTAAACTTGTGTGTGCGTGTTTTTATTTAAACTAAATATAACTTGAAAAAGAGCAGTTTCGACATCTTTTGAAAACTAAACCTGAATAAATAGAGCTTTTACCCAACTTTTAAAAAAAATCATAGCCTATTCAAAAATAAGAATTTTTATACCTGTAACTATGTTCATAAATACCTTTTTCAAAACCCATAAATGGCTAAGAGTGAGAGAGACAAAAGTTATTTCTTTTAATTAATTTCTTTCTCAAATTGTTACTTATTTAAAAATATAAATGAATAACTATTTATTCAAATCGGTAGAAATTTCAAATTTTAATTTATGTTCAACATTGAATAAAATTTATTTTGCAAATGCTACTTTTTAAATATTTTTTATACTTGTTCAAAGATAAGAAAATTTCACTTGAAATAAATCTAAATTTGATATTTTATCAAAATTATTCACTGAAATTACTGTGTTTAATCTTCTGTATCATTGTAGGAAACAAACCGTTTGATTATTCGATATTGTTTTTGTAATTTCATGGTAGTAACAAAATCCAAGAAAAATTCCCTGATTGAGCTTCAAAAAATTCCCCAATTTTATAATATTTTAGTTGTGATAGTTACACGGTATCACTGTCACACATAATGACAGTATGAGTGGCACAATCAGAAAAATCTTTACGGGGTGGGGGGGTGGACTTTATTTTTCCTATCTGAACTTCCTTTCCTTGTGCAATTCCTTTTTATTGGGGGGGGGGGGATGGAAATAAAAAGAGTTCATAATGTAATTTTCTGAGCGATATATATAATCTGCAACTGCTAAGAATTTTTCAGATCTAAAGTTTTTTTTAAAGAATTTAGATTCCCCCCCTCCCCTGCATCATTATTTAATGATTTCTTGAGAAGAATATAACTTTATTTTCTCGAGATGCGTATTGTCATTTCGTTGAGAAATCCCCACCAAAAACTTTATTTGGTGATTGTGACAGTTAGTTCGGGAGTGGGGGGGAGGGGGGGGGGAGGAAATTAAAGAAAAGAGAAATTAAGGTAATTTTCTGAGTGATATAATCTGCATATGCTAAAAATTTTTGGTCAGATTTTTTTTTCTTTTCTGACTTAAATATCGCTTTATTTTATTTTCTCAGGATTTGCTCTTCTCGGGTAAAAAAAAATTAAAATCATTATTCTAGATGGGGGGAGCGGTCACGGGCCCTCTAAGCCTCCCCTTCTGGTTGCACCACACTGCAATATCAAACCTTAACTTCGGCACACTCGGTGCGCCGAATTTCAAAAAACGACCAAAAATGGTGGACTTACAGGACCAAAAATGGCGGATACGCGGAAGCTTCAATCCTGGCACACGTATTTTTATGCAAAATTGCAACGTTTTCTTAACTCATACACAAACAAAGTAACTTTTTTGGTTGCTCTGCCAGGGAAAGGGCAAAAAAGTGAAAATAGTGACCAATTTTTTTAAAAAAGTGAAAATAGTGACCAATTTTTTTAAAAAAGTGAAAATAGTGATCAATTTTTGAAAAAGTGACTAAAAGTGACCAATGCAAAAAAAAGTGACTTTTAGTGAAAAAAGTGACCCCTGCAAATAATCATCTTCTAGAAAAATTAGTCTTAAGGCCTTGAGTAAATTCAAGATTCTAAAGGAAAAACAAATGTTAAAACTATATTATGATGCATAATTTATTACTATTTACATGATTTCTCAAATGGCTGTGATTAGAAGTTTTTCACCATTATCTTTATTAATTCTATGAAGCTTAACTTTATACAGGTGAAACTGTTTTACGAAAAAATATCTTCATACATGAATTTTATTTTGTAAACTTATGTTGGAGAAGCATTTTTTAGTAATTTTAAGCTAGTTATACATAAAGAATGGTTCACCATTTGGTTTAAAACAATAACATATGATCAAAGAGATTTTTGTTAAGATTTCTGTAAGAAAGTTCATGAAGTATATTACAAATAAAAAGAATTTTTCCCTCTATATGTACATTTTTTGATATTCTTAAGCACAAAAAAATTTTTGTTTTAATATATTTAATAACAATTTATATGAATAGGCCAATTTTAAAGATTTTTTTAAAGAACTTTTTGCAAGTAACAAATTTTGCTATATTTTTTCCGACTTTCACGGAAGTTTTGTCATGCTATTTGATATTTCGGAAATTGTATTTTATTAAAAAAGCAAACTGACTGTACATTTCATTCTATGTAGAGCTTTATAACCAAATTAGAAAACTCATCTGTGATTGTAAACAAACCAACCAATCAGCAAGCACAATCAGCAATCTCTCATAATTTTCATAAATGTTTGATGTTGTAAATGCTTGCATGAGCTCAATGTTTACATTTTTACCATGAATGTATACATATTTATAAATGAATGTTTATAGATTGAACTTGGACAACTACACTAAAATTCAACTGAACCAAATTTTTTAACTTTTTGATGATAATTTTGAACGAAGTTTTTATCAAAAATATAATTTTATTATAAGAAGTTGAATATAAAAATGGATAATAATTTTAAAAGAATCCAGATGAATAGTAATCAATGTTCATAATTATTATTATGAGAATATTTTAAAGAACCCATTAAGAACTATACTTCAAATTTTTTCTTATTTAAAAATTTGCAATTAGAATTTATTAATAAAAATAAGTGTCCACCGCAAAATTTATATAAAACAAATTTGAGAATTACTAACACATAGGTGTTTTACGACCTATTTTTTACATAGAACTTTTGCTACGTAGAAAATGAAAACTTTTTGAGGAAAAAAGCTACAAAATCTCACACTCCCAATTTTGTTTGAATTAAAACACTACTTCTTATCAAAAACTAAGCAAATAAAATAATTACTGCACACAATAAGACTCCTTGTTTGTATTTTATAAACTTAAAATTTTAACAAATGAAAGTGAAAATAAATTATGTATTTTAACAAAAATCTTTCTTTATTCAAAACTTTCAGCAAATTTAATTTTTTTAAGAGATAAAGAGTGCAAAGGATATGATAATTATGCGTTTTACGCAGCACAAAAAGGCATTACAGCACATGTGCTATGTATTGAAACATTGAACTTAATATTTGTCCAAGTTTAATATGTTTTCCTTAGGTATATATATATATGGCCATGCATGTCTGATATCTTCAAAATATAATTGTAAGATGATATGTCTGTGATGGAAGTTGTATGCTTATCCAAGGTGTTAATACTTACTGAAGGATTAATTTTGTACTGGATCTATGTAACAAACTGAAACTGTTGTGACTGTTCTATTTTTGAGCAAAAAATAAAAGGCTTCAATATATGTAAAGATTTTTTTTACTTCTTAAAAATCTTTGTTGAATCAAATTAAATTTTAAAACAACAATTTCTAATAAAAATTGTGTTGAAGCATTCACTTATACTGCATTTCTCGGCCCATAAGATGCAACTTTTTCTTCCAAAATGTGTCCAAAAATCACTTTGCATCTTGTGGGCAATAAATAGGTATAGCTTCATCCTCTAAAACGCAAGCTGATAAATTGGGGAAAATAGTATTAAATATTTTTTCCTGCATCAGGCACAGAAAACGATTGCCTTAATTACAAACATATATTACTTTTGAGCCAGTAGAATATTGAAATTGAAGATAATTTTAGTAGCAGTGATAATGATATAATTTTAGTGATAATGATATAATTTTAGCAGCAGTGATAATGACATAATTTCAGCAGCAATGACAATGACGCCAAATTTTGGAGATTCTGCAATGAATAAATGCTGTTATGTTTGCCAATTATTTAACAGTTTTCTTTTTGTTGTATAATGTACTATAATTAAAATAGGTACTTCAATCTTTTTCTGCTTGATCCAAGTATTTTTCATAAATTTTCATCAGATGTCACAGTGCTTCTTATAGGTCCCGAAGTAGTAACCATAAGAGTGAACAGTTATTTGTTTCAAGAAAAAGGAGATATATATATAAGAACAATTCATCCTAGATACTTTTTACAATAAGATTGTCTTCATTAAATATCATATGCTACCCACCTCTTTGCTGTAAGGTGCTTAGATAAGTATCTGCCTTTTTACCACATAAAATATAGCTTTTTTGTGCTACAAGTACAACCTACACTTCTTGATATCTATTAGACTTTGTTTCAAATATTATAAGCAACTATAAACAGTTCTTAAGTAAAAGAAAGATTTAAATATCATTTTTGAGTTTTTATTATTCTTTTAAAAACAAATCTGTCAAATTTATAATTAAAGAAAGCAAAAATAAAAATGTTCAAAATAATTTATTTTATAAGCAGTTAAGTGGAATGAATTTTTACATAAAAATAGAATAATATAAATTACATCTTCATCATTAAAACAAATATCCCATTAAAATGTTAATTTAATAACATGATCAGTCTTTCTTTTTGTAACTTTGATGAAACCAAGTAATTGCAGCTCAGATGCAGCAAGTAAAAATCGGAGACTAAAAGGTTAAGGAATTTAAGATTTTAGGGTGTTTTGAATGATTATTATAATAAAATACAAATCAATATAGTCATTAAACAATCATACATTTAATAAAGGAAAGCATATTTCAAGCACAAATCAATCTCATTGCCAATTTACTTTAAATATGCCCTTGAATATTTTATGTTTTGAAGTCCCCTCCCCCCTCTCTCAAATTAATAAATGGAATAAAAAAATTTCATTGATGAAGGTTCTCGCTCTCTTACTTTACAAACTTTACAGACCATGAAAATATTTGTTAAATTGAGAGTTTGTAAAATCAAAAAGCATAATTTCAGTAATAAAACATTATGGGACTAGAAAACTGCTCGTAATATTGCGAGTGTGCATCAATTAGAGGCTTGTAAAAAACAGCACTTTTCTCTAAAAACACAAGTAATAAAACCTTAAGTAATGACTTTTTAAAAACAATTATAAAACTGAATGAGCATTTTTTCTCTAAATTAAGATAAAATTTAATTAATAAGTTTATTAAACTAATAAAGTTTTAAATGTGAAATAAAATCCAATACATGTATATATATTTGTTAAAAATATCCCATTGACTAACTACTTTTACATTTTTAGGTTCAAAATGCAATATTGCTACAAGAATAAATGAAACTGATATGATGAACACTATTTTTAAAGAATCATATTCCTTGTTCCAAACTTTAACTGCATAATATTGAAAACTACTACAGTAAAACCTTGATCCCATCATTTTCCCCGTATATATTGTCTTGGTTTTATGGCATTGTTTTGCTTTATACTTGCCCACATATCTCATTTTTTCATATGTATCATGTGAAATAAATGATCCTTGATAAGGGATTAATCAAGGCTTTAGTGTATTTCAAACTTGAAAATATGTAGTAGTACAAGTGAAAACTTCTACAGCATTATGTGAAGTGTCAAATAATATTCTATTTGATTCACTGTCCTTTTCAAGTTAACAATAACTTTTAAAAAACCTGAATCGGTTACAAAATTAATTTATTTTTAATTTAAAAAATACATATTTAGTATCTGACCAAGCATCTTTTTAAGGGGGAAAAATAGATAAATAAGCTACAGCAATATATCTTTTCCTTTTAATTTTTAATAAATACAAATTATGGTTAAATGAGCAGCAAAAACCTTTCAAGGTTTCATGGATTGTCTTTTTGAGTGAGAGAGCTCCAGTTGCCTAGGTATTGGTAAACCTCTAAAAAAAAGTGCCCTTAATGGATTTGCTAAAGCCTCGAAACAATTGCAATAATATGCAGAGTTTTTTTACTGTAATTTTTGACTTTATACTTTATTGGTCCTAATTTGCCAAATGTTATAAACAAGAAAATAAGTAAATGTTAGCTCTATACCAGTTATAATGCATATCATCTAAATGAATATAAAAAAGTAAACACAAAGGATACTTAAGTTCTGCATCATTTTTTGTTTTGGCCTGCAAAAATTTCTTGCCTTTCCGAGGAGATCTCATATTTTCTTTTCCTTCACACACTTTCAGAGATTTGAATTGCTATCAATAGAAAAGAATTTCAGGTCAATATTAACTTTACATCTAAACAGAAAAGAGCATGGGTGAGCACACACCATTTTGAACACCATTATAATTATTCAAAAATAAAGCAGCATCAAGTTTAATTCAGGGCCTAAAATGCATGCAAGTGAAAAAAATGCGGATTTTCACATTTTCATTGACATTTTTCAAATGTTCCACTGACGGGAGTAGCCTGCCTGGTCTATTTTCATGGAGGGGATCTGATAAATTTGATTAGAACTCCCGCCATACCATACTTCTTAATTACTAAACAAAACAATTGCTAAATAAACACTACATTTTACAGAATAAACACCTTACTCAACTGTATTATTATTTAAAAAGGTTGTTTTAAATACTTTTCTGAATGCATAAATAGTTATTCAAACAATTAAAATTAAACATTTACATTTGTTGCTCAATATTCAGAACTGATCTTAAACAAGTTTGAGTGTCTAAAGTTGTTCTCAAAAATAACATCAATTGTTCTTAGAAATAACTCTGGGAGTTTTAGTATACAGTTTAGGTACAAATAGAGTTTTTCAGAAGAGTATTCTTAAAAACTCATTATGTTTAAATTCAACTAATCATTCTTAATTACAGCATATTTTCACAACAGTTTAAATAATACTGAACTTTTCTCAGCTTTAAAATCCTAATCTAGAAATTAGCAACTTGTTAACTATAAGCACTTAAGATGGATAAATGTGGGGACAAGTATACTTCCCACGAGCTTATAAAATATTAATGTAATATTTATTACCAAGTGGAATCACAGATTGAGTCAGATTTGTAATGAATAGTATATATTTCTGAAATATGTAGAAATAAGTGCAAGAAGAATTTTGAAATGGATAAAAGCATGCCTATTTAGCTTGAGAACACTTCTTATTAGAGTCCAAAGATGGAAAATACAATTCCTCCAAATTTTGTGGAATGAAACTGCAACAAAAGAATATCTAACTATTTCTAAACAACTATTTTTGTTAAATTCAAAACAAAAGATAATGTTTTAGTCCCTTTAACACCTATCTTTGTTAACTGTAGCTTTTTTTAAAGAACATTTTTACTATAAACCATCTACTCAACTAATCAAAATATCTTGCAGAGATCAGAGAAAATTTCCGAAATGAAATTATCCATTAAACGGTAAATAAACCAAAAACTATCCTTGTTCTCTGAGATTATTTCTGACTCACATCTCAAGTAAGCACTATTGCTTTAAGCAAATTTAGATTAATATTTTAAAGAAAAGCATCAAATTTACTTATAATTCTTTGAGTCATTGGATGTCAATTTAATTTAAATCAATAAAGAAAAATATATTAGCTAACAATACATGTTATAAATGCATCTGAATAACTTGAAAATTTGCACCAAATAGTTTTACAGAAACAAAAACTGAATTATTTTACGAACATAACATCAAATGTTATGAGAACAGTCGATGTGAAATTCAAATAAATTAACAATTAAAAATAAATCCTTGTTAAACAAGAAAAGAATTAAAATGCAAAAGCGAATTGAATTGAAATATATGTTACTTCAAGCCAATCTGTTAAGTTAATCATTTTTCCAGATGCCTTATATAATTTATACAGGACACAAATATCTGGGAATCCTTTTCTGATTTCATCTTCTAAATCAGACTGACAGCAGTGGCACTAAAAGAATAAAAGAATTAAAAAAAAAAAAATTATATTATTATTATTTAAAAAACTACCTTTGATATATATATATATATGTCAGTCATGACTCGTATTAGCAGCAGGGCTAAGTTTCGTGACTGGACATAACAGCATTCTTTTTTTTTTTTCTTTCCTTTATTTTCTACTCATCAGGTATTTACAAGAATACTATTTACATACAATGATGAATAATATGGATATTTACAAATGACGATAATATATACAAAAAAGCAGTCCCCATAGGGAACATCTCGCAGGAACACAATTTCGCTGTGTTACCCTTTAAGCATCAGCTCACCAAGTGACTAACCTTTGTTTTCCAGACCCTTCTTGGGGTCTTTTAGCCAATCAGAACTCAGGGTTATAGTTTTGGTTCACGTTTTAGAGTGGACCCGTAAAAAGGACCCAATTGGTTTTAGTTCAGGTTTACAAAAGTTACGTTAAAAGGTCCCAACCGTAGTTTGCTTATACAAAGAAAAGTAATAATAATTCATTTAATTTATTACAAACCTCACATATCCCCCCTATCAAAAAGAGTTGGTTCTGGAGGTGATCAGTCTCCAAAAACAACCTTTTCGAAAGGAAAAAAAAAACCCAACACAATTTTAAAAACTAGAAGAGAAAAAAAAAATATTCTAAACACCCTGGGTTTTGATGGTAATACTACTTTTCATAGGTATAATAACAATTCACAAAATACACCTAAATTATATCTAAACACTATTACATTACACTAATACAATTTTTATAAGACAAAATACTTTCATAAAATACGCGTATGCAAAACTATTCACGTGGTACCACTTCATTTATTTTTTTATGTGCACAGTTTTCTTCATATATCAGTTCATACTGATGGATTCCACAGTTCTTAAGGATACTTTCGAGTTTCTTACTAATTTTTCCGTGTTCCATATCGTTCATAAAGTGTCTTTCATCTACAAAATTTCTCTTCCTTCCAACATTATTACAACATTTTCTTAACTCTATAGCATGTTTATGTTTCACAAATCTCGTAAAACATAATCAACTTTAAATAACAATCGATACAACAAATCACTTAAATTTCTAACAGTGAAAACCATCCTTATTCTACAATAATCATTTCAAATAGTTAAAACATCTTCACTTACATCAGATTATTCATATTCCTTAGTTACAACACATGTCTTAACACATCCGTAATTTTACTACATCAAATCAATTTCTTATAACTCGAAACATTATCACAAACAACTTCAATGTTGATGCAAAACAATTCAAATAAGTACAATGTTACAATGACACAATCCATTTTCTTTTGTTTACAAAAGTAACCATTATAACATAAATACGGCTTTCAGCGCCTTTCTTTTTCTTTTATCCCCATAGGACATTTGTAACAGTGGGTATAAGTCTTTCCCACGTTAACTTACCCATATGGGATATTCTTACTCATTCTTTTTGTGAAAGTTGGAACCCTTCAGCGGCATAAAAATACCTCAATCTACATGAATGTACACTTTCTGTCATACTTTCACTCTTTTCAATTTCAAAATTTACATCAGAAATCTTTCTTAAAATTTTGTATGGGCCTGAATAAGGCGAGGTTAACTTTCTTGTATTTGGATACTTAAATTCCTCTAGCATTACTAAATCACCAACTTTAAATTCTGCATTTTGAAACTTCCTATCATACCTAACCTTGCTTTTTTCATGATCTGCCTTTGTTTTTTCTAACACAATTTCTCTAGCTTCTTGTACTGGGGGGTATAGTTCTTGATCAATAGGAGAGTCAAATGGTAACTTTCCAAACATTAAATAGGCGGGTGGAAAAGTGGTAACTGAATGTGGTGTATTATTATATTCAAGAGTAACCTCTTCTAAATACCTAATCCAAGGAATTTTTGTTGTAGAGCTGTTTACTTTGCATTTTAATCTAGTTACAATTGATTGATTTACCCGTTCACATTTACCATTCGTTTGAGGGTGATGCGAGGAGGTTAATAGCTGTTTTACACCATGATTTCTTAAAAATTTCTTAAACCTACCAGACGTCAGGGTTTCTGTCCGTTAAAAGTGCTTTGGGAACACCAGAGCTAAATATTTGCTTTAGTAAATTTGAATAGACTTCAGAAGTGATATTTTTGCTGGGAAAAGTCCAAATAAACCTAGTTGCGTGATCTATTACAATATTAAGGTACCGTTTTGTTGAGTTAAAATAATTAAATCCACCTACCGAGTCAAGAGAAAATATTTCAAAAGGTTCTTTACATAATGGCACGGATTGCAAAAGACCAAACTTTTTCTGATGGGAACTTTTGTTTAATTGACATATCTCACAGTGTTTTACATATCCTGAAATATCTGTGATAATGTCCTTCCAATAGAAGTAAGGAGAAATCAGGCTTAGCATTTTCTTAACCCCAGGGTGACCAAATTCCTCATGGGCTTTAGAAATTAACTCTTTTCTAAGAGAAAAGGGAACGACAACCTTTATTAACCCCTTCTTACTAATAGTCAGGACATCATTTACTTTTCTGAATTTTACGTTATCGAGATTGTCAAGTTTTTGATGCTCTATAATTTTTTCTTTTGTAAGCAAATGAGGTTGAGGACAATTATGATGGGAAATGGGATTTCCAGACAGCATATCTGCTTCATGGTTTGTAGAGCCTTTTTTATATTTAATTTCGTAATCATACATAGATAATTTTAAAGACCAACGAAATAATCTACCTGTCAAATGTTTTACCTTACCTAACCATACAAGCGCGGAATGATCACTGTGTATAGTGAAAGAGGATCCGTGAAGATAATGTTGATATTTGTCAAGAGCATCAACAATAGCCAGACATTCTAATTCGGTTACTGAGTAATTTTTTTCATAAGGTCTTAACTGACGTGAATGAAAAGAAATAGGATGTTGCGTTCCATCCTGGTGTTCTTGTTTAAGGACAGCACCTAAAGATTCTCCTGAAGCATCTACATACAAATGACATTTTAGATTTGGATTAAAAAGATTTAGAGCAGGTTTAGAAATTAAAGAAAGTTTTAACTCTTCAAAAGCTTTTTGGCATTCCTCAGTCCACACCCATTTTGTCTCTTTTTTGAGAAGTTTATTTAAGGGTAACCTAAGCTTTGCATAATTAGGGATTAATTGGTGGTAAACATTCATGCTTCCCAAAAATCTTTGTAAAGTTTTTACATTATGAGGTGGTAGCAACTTTTTTATTATTTCTATTTCTATATTGGCATTACTGGGTGAACCACTTTCCTTCAGAAATTTCATATCCTAAAAATTTTATACTTGTTTTATAAAAATTACATTTAGATCCTTTTAACTTAATGTTTTCCTCAAGGCAAATATTGAAAATTTTCTCTAGATGATTAAAATGGCTTTCAATACTATCACTGTAAACGATAATGTCATCAAAGTAATTTATGGCAAAGTTAACATTGTGTTTTTGTAATATTTGCCGTATCGCCCGCATGAATACGCTGGGACTGCTTTTCCATCCGAAGGGGTCTCAACCATTCATAAAGACCAAAATTAGTGGTCATAGCAAGTTTTTCCGTGTCACTATCTCGTATTTTGATATGCCAAAATCCGCTGCAAAGATCAATTGTTGAAAAATACTTGGCATGCGTTAAAACGTCTAGCACATCATCAATTCTGGGGATTCGTTCGGAATCTGTTTTAGTAATTTGGTTCAACTTTCGGAAATCAATACAAAGTCTACTTTTTTCCCCTTCATCTTTCTTTACAACCATAGTTACAGGAGCAGAATATGGACTATGTGAATATTTAATTCAACCCGAATCTAATAATTTAGTCATTTGTGTCTTAATTTCTTGGTTATCTTGAGGAGAGCAACGATAAGGTCTTAAAGAAATAGGAAGCTCAGAAGTCAATACAACCTTCTGAGGCTCCAACCTAATACAGCCTACATCGTAACGGTCCTCACTAAATATGTTAGAAAACCTATTTAGCAACATAGAGAGCCTTTCATCCGCCTGAGTTTGTGGTGGAAAGTATTCCACAGAAGCAGGGGATTTTGTGTACCATACCCAGACTCTGTACCATACCCAGACACATATAATCACAATTTGAAGCAATTTTAGTTTTAACTGATAACAAGCTATTTCCTTGCAATATTTCTCTTTTATCAAAATCTATTTTTATATCAAAAAGGTACATATGAGGTAGTGATAGCAAGCAATAATCTAACTCTGTGTCAAGGCAATACATTTCAACTAGTTTTTCATAAGCCCCAATTTTGACCTTAATTTCAATTATATCATAGTTATTAATGCTGCCTTGAGTTTGTTTTAATGGTATATCCCCTCCCATATTTATTACATTATATTCCATATCCTTTAAAAATTTCTTCGTAGTTACCGATATGCTGCTGCGTGAATCACACAGAGCGAGAATCGTTTTTCTGATTGCCATCAATACCTTTAATAGAAATATTGCAATACAATTATTGTCAATCTTTTTTGTTAACAGTTGGAGGATCCTTCTTAGGAATATTGTGAAAACCCTCCTGCTTACATGAGGAGCCAGTCTGAACATCCCCATGATGAGTTTGTTCAGGCTGCCTCTTCACACTTCTTTTCATAGATTCAGGGGATTCAAATTTATTTGCGTTTCTTCGATACTTTTGAAAATCATATTTTGGATAATTTGGCTTATATGGAAATGGTTTATAATTACTATGTTGACGTTGATAGTTGAAATTATAAGGTTTTTGAATTTGATTATACACAGGGTATGATGAATTATTACATTTTTGACCCTGGTATACACTCTGAGTAACACGTTTCTGATTAGGAATATTAGTTTTAACACTGGAAGCCTTTCTATCAACAGTTAATTTTAAATTTTCGTACTCGTCTAATTTTTCAGCAATATCAAGAGGTTTGTTCCATTTAATCCAATTATCTATGAAGTGATGTTTAATGTCGCTAGATACTCTATGCTTAATCTGATTGGCTATCATTAAATCTTTTAATTGTTCAAAAGTAGTTATGTTAAGTTCTCTAATCCAATCTTCAAAATAACTGGAAAGTTCATGGGCATAATTGCGCCAAGAATCTCCAGATTTCCTCATAGAGCTAAAAAACTGGGTTTTTAGTTGCTCAGGATTTAATTTAAATCTTTTAAGAAGGACCTCTTTTATGTATTGATAGTCATTAATTTTATCTTCTGGTTCTCTTGCGAGTTTGTTGGACATTTCGGAAGCAACCAACCCCAACAAATATGCAACATATTGTTCGGGCGGAACCTTGGCCAACTTGGCCTTAGTTTCAAAATTTTTTAAGTATAAAACAATTTCATCAGTTTTAGGGTCAAATTTCTGCATTTTTTGCATTAAGGATAATCTTGAAGAATTTTCAGCGTTTTTTGTCAATTTTTCCTTTTCCGCCTCTAGGTCTAACCTTAACTGAGCCAATTCTTGCTCTTTTACAAGATTTAACTTTTCTAATTCCCTTCTATGGGACATACTCAACTTTTCCAACTCCAAATTATATTTTCTTTCGTCAATTATTCTATCTAAGATATCCCTAACTAAATTCTCATCATAATCCTCATGTTCTAAAATTAGTTTCCGTATTTCCTTGGAATGTAACTTCGGATCTACTTCTATGTCCAACTCATCCGCAAGAGACAAAAGATCAGCCTTAGTGGCTCTTCCTATACCAGCCATTTTAATATCACAAATAATAATAATAATTAATAAAATAAAATTTCTAAGATTACACATATGATTCCTTCATTTCTCTTTCTTACATTAAATCAATGCCCAATAAAATTCTTTCATAGAATTAATACCATTATGAATAAAAACATTTAAAATTACAATATCAAAATTTCTAATTAGCACATAAAAATAATTTCAAAACAAAAACTTACTCCCGATGCATTTTCAAAATGATGTTCATTTTCAAAGAACTCAACACCATAACTTCAAGCTATAATTCAAAGAGGAGACTTTCACTCCATAGATAGAAAATTTACTTGAATCAAACTTAATTCTTTTACTGGAACTCGCAACGCGATTTCATGAAGCACCAGAAGTCACACAACACTAATCTTCGCTCTCAAAAGCCACAACTCACGCACATGATGACTCGATGACCATCAAGCTTTGCAGAATTACTAGTGCTTTTTGTGGCATTTTCTATGCAGAAAGAAATTCCGGATAGGAACATTATCCTACCAGCTTTGTCAGTCTCAGTCATGACTCCTATTAGCAGCCGGGCTAAGTTTCCTGACTGGACATAACAGCATTCTTTTTTTTTCTTTCCTTTATTTTCTACTCATCAGGTATTTACAAGAATACTATTTACAATGATGAATAATATGGATATTTACAAATGACGATAATATTTACAAAAGCAGTCCCCATAGGGAACATCTCGCAGGAGCACAATTTCTCTGTGTTACCCTTTAAGCATCAGCTCACCAAGTGAGGCTAACCTTTGTTTTCCAGACCCTTCTTGGGGTCTTTTAGCCAATCAGAACTCAGGGTTATAGTTTTGGTTCACGTTTTAGAGTGCACCCATAAAAAGGACCCAATTGGTTTTAGTTCAGGTTTACAAAACTTACGTTAAAAGGTCCCAACAGTAGTTTGCTTTTACAAAGACAAAGAAAAGTAATAATAATTCATTTAATTTATTATAAACCTCACATATATATATATCACATATTTAACCTTTCAGAACTCAAAATGTCTAACATGCGTGAGCATTTTTCTCACACCACCTATTTCCCTCAAAAAATGATAGTAAACGAAGTATTTTCAACTAAAAAGCATGTTTATTTATTCTGCACACCAAACACTACCCAAAATAATTATATTACTCAAAATATATTGCACATGTGTACTGTTTTAATGAAATATTATGTCACGCAACTTAGGTACTTTTATTTGTGGCTGGGGCACAAAATGTTCCTTATAAAAATTAAGAATTTTTTTTTTTTTGCAAACTTAAGTCAAAATTAAGCCTTTTCAGGAAACTTTTTACACCTTTTTAAAAAAAATTAAGCACTAGATACAGAGATGCATATATGGCCACCTACATTTCTTAAGCTTTTCCCTACGGCACTAGTACAACTCTTGACCCAGTAAAAGTTCTCTTTTCTTCTGCCACCATTAGAACTGCATAAGCAGCATATCCAAGGCTACTTTTTTCTCTCGGTATGAGAGCTTTGTTGATATAGATTTTGTTTCCTAAAACTGCAGAGCTGAAATTCTTATAGTAATTACTATATAATAGCATACATATATGCTAACAGTTTTGTCCATCCCTAGGGAAAAGGTTAACTTCAATTCAATTTCATAGTCCTATCCATATCAATACATTTATAAAAAGTTTCACAAAATACATAATTTGAAACAAGTACAAATGCTAAAAGGCAACACTTATGTTATAAACCAGCAACATGCTCTTTGTCCAAAAAGGCAGATTCTAGCCAATTTTTCAATTTCCAATGAAGATCAAGTGCCCTCTTAAACGCGTCCCCACTGCAAGTAGCGGTTGTTTTCAGAAAATTATTCTAAATACTTCTAACCTTAATAGAGCAATCATTTCTTTCAATTTCAAGATTATCCTGAGATTTAAACAGCTTAAATCAATGAAAGCTGGCTCTGTCGGCAATGATAAAATGTTGCTCATCATTATTGTGATTGCAACAAAGGTAAACAACTAAATCAGATCTCCTCACTCTGTTTGCAACTAACAGGGCTGGGTGGTGCTTATTTTTTGAAGTTTTAAATTTTCAACCTCTTACCCTCTAAATTTGTTCCATAATACCAAAAAATGATTATGATAAAATTTTATCACCAGCAAACAATATTTAGATGTAGCTCAAAGAGGGTAAAGTTTCATAATTGAGCGAGATTTTGCGATTTTTTGAATTTTTAAGCAATATAAAAATTATGATTTGCAATTATGTTTAATTTATGTAATTATACTAAAAGGTAACTTCTCTATGAATAAGTAACAATTAAACATTTGTGAATTGCATAGCAAAATAAAGTAGTTTTCTTAATAAAATATACAGTATTCAAGTCTACCTCATAGGTGGCAACAACTGTTTAAATAAGTGATCGCCAAACTTATGGAGCCATTGAGCAATAATACTTTTTCCAAATTTTACTATGAGTTATTCTTACCCCCCTCCCTATAGTAAAGAAAGACAGGTTAAAAAAGTAAGAAACTTTTCAATTCTCAGTTATTTATTTATATATGCCAGAATGAGACGAGAGAGCTATTATATTGGCAGTTATTGCTTTTTCACGGATTTATGCCAAAAAAATATTCTCCATTTTCCTTCTGAGCCATAAACTTTCAATGCAAACATTGATGAAATATGGAAAATCCACTAACAGTTGTTAGTGTAATTATGTGCAGATTAACCCCCTGAGTATGACCGGGATCTGCCCAAGATTTCTTCGTAAGTTAATTGTAGCTGGCGATTTACGGTTTGGTAATGAATGGTTTAAACTACAAGTAAGGAACAATTTTGCTTTGAAGTGATACAGTGAACTTGGCAGGTGGTGAAAAGATCACACAAATAAAATTTTAGAGCATTGGACATGGAAAAATAAAAGAAACTGTAAATATTGCTTCAATAGCACTATTTAATCCCAACTGCATTATATCTAATTGAATTAGACCAAACAATATTTATATGTCTATCATGCAGTATTTATAATATTGATGCTGCTTGATTTCGAGGCAGTGCAATGAGCATACTCTGGGTTCGCGCTAGGCCGTGCGATTGCGCGATATCCACAATATTTTTTAAAATCCCACACACAAAAAAATTTTTTTGCACCTAAATTTTAAAAATCCCACTTAAAATTTTAGTCCAAGGAGGGAAATTCCACCTTGTATTTTTCCCCAGTGTGAACCCTGATACTAGATAGTTTCAATGTAATTTGTAAAGGATAAGTAAGGCCTTAAAAGTTTTGAGTTTAATGAATTGGGTAAATCTGAATTTCTGAGCCAATTCCTTTGAGGGCAGAAGTAACAATAAAAATAAAAATTGATGAAGCCATGGGGAAAAAATAACCTGCAATTCCTTTGTGTGTTCTCTTTTTTTTTTAGTACTAATCTGGTAATGGCATGCCACCTAATATATGCTAGGGGTCTGCTACTAGCGTGTGTATGTTACACCATGTGTATTACTCATAGGATATCAGCTAACCCCATGCAGCAAATTTAATGCGTCTCCTTTCGGAGCCAAATGGTTCCCCACCCATGGTTTAGACCAGTAGTCGTCAAACCGTAAAATGCCAGCTACAAGTAACTCACAAGGAAATCTTTAGTAGATTGCAGTGGTACTCATGTGGTTAATTTGCACATAATTACACCAACAACTGTTGATTTTCCATATTTTGTTAATATTCGCATTATTAACTCATGGCTCAAACAGAAAATAAAGAATATTTTTCTGGCATAAAATATAGTACATGGAAAATGTAGCTGCTCACTCGCATATATATAAATAACTGAAAACTAAAAAGTTTCTAACTTTTTTTGTCCTGTTTTTCTTTCTTTCTTTCTTTTCTATTTTTTTTGGGGTGAAGGGGGCAGGAATACCTCATAGTAAAATGTGGAAAAGATATTATTGATCAGTAGCTCTGTAAGTTTGGCGATCACTCGTTTAAACAGTTGTTGCCACCTATTAGGTAGACTTGAATACTGTATATTTTATCAAGAAAACTACTTTATTATAGCTATGCAATTTACAAATGTTAATTTTCACTTATTCATAGAGAAGTTACTTTTTAATATAATTACATAAATTAAACATAATTGCAAATCATAATTTTTTTCTTGCTTAAAAATTCAAAAAATCGTAAAATCTCGCTCAATTATGAAACTTTACCCTCTTTGAGCTACCTCTAAATATTGTTTGTTGGTGATAAAATTTTATCTTAATCATTTTTTGGTATAATGGAACAAATTTAGAGGGTAAGAGGTTGAAAATTTAAAACTTCGAAAAATAAGCACCACCCTACTATATGTATTAAGCTTTTTAAGTGAGGAATCAATCTAAATAGCAAAGGCCATTTACTGACCTAGTACCCTCTTTTCCCTATAAAATATAGTTGACAGTTTCGTTATAACAGACTATCTTGAGATTGAGCATTCAGTGTTATAAACAACAACATCAATAAAATCCAGCCAGTGACATTAAGGGCCAACTTACCTTACATGCCGGTCAGGGCAAAGAGTTTTTATGAGCACCTACATTAGTATTACTAAGATTATTTTTATATCACATAACTAATTTTTAAATTTTTATTTTCTCCCTTTTTACTTACATCATCCAAGCATTCAAAACTTGGACTGTTTGTTATTAAAGACAGAATTAACTGCATATTAACCTTAAGATACTTATGAGGATTGTCAAGGGCATCAATCACTTTTTCTCGTGGAACAATCATCAAAGTTTCCTTCAGCAATTTATCATCATCAAAGTAGAATAGTTCATGAAGTGGATACTCAGTAGGAGGATGAATATACCTGAAAGATAATAAAGCAAGAATGTTTTTAAATGTTTATATTTTTCAAACTTTCAAAAAGAAAGTGAGCATTCTTAGCAATGTCAAAATAAAATTAAAACACTAAACTTGCATAAGTTACTGCGATAAATATCGCTATTAAAATTGAATTTAAAAAAAAAGTTTAAATCTTGATCAATAAGGAGGATGTGTTCCCATATTTATGCTCATACAAACTTGTAAATTACTAAGGCAATCAATAAAATAGAGTGAAGAAGAAGAAACTCTTAGAAAGTCTCTTTCTTCCAGAAAGAAACTGAAAACAAATGAATTTTTTTCTTGAGCATAAGAAATTAGAAGTCAGAAAGATTTTATTTTCAACATTCATAAAAAATTAAAAATAAATCATTATGTTTAAAATTGGATTTCCTACAACTGAGTCAAAACATAAATAAATAAATAAAATTATATGAAGCAATTAGTTTAAGGTCTGCGGAGTAAAAAAGTTATGCACAAAATAAAGCATGAAACAACCTTTTAAAACACTTTTACAAAAGACTCTGTGTCTGAAGTGCACTACTTTGGGCTGGGATATGACTATACCAACACGCTAAATTTCATATTTCTAGGTTTTACCAATTTTGGGGTACGCCACAAACACACAAAACTTCTTATTTCACTACATGTATAAAAGACATATTTCACTTGCTGTTTTATTGTTAAATCAAAATAAGAATTTGCATTTTTATAAGCTGCATTTGAACTCTAATTTTGATAAAAGTAAAAAAAAATTATATTTCAAAGTATATTTTCTGATACTGTCTCTCTGGTAGTAAACAGGCAGTGATGACAGCTTCATGTGTCATTAAAAAAAATTTTGTAACACACAACTTACTTGCATCATCACACAAGATAAAATTAACATTTATTGCACCTGGCATTAGAAAGGGTTACAAAATATAAAACCGTTAAGAATATTGGCAAGAATATTATTTTGAAAATGGTTGTACTTTGATATTTAAGTCTTTTTTTTCTACTAAAGAATTTAGCACAAAATTTTCAAACATTTGCATCTTACCAAACATTGTTTGATTTCTAACAAAAAATGCGCCCTTGTCTTTTTTTTTTTTTTTTCCCACAAAATGTAAACTGTTTGATTCTGAAACACTGATAATAAAATTTCACTAAAGACCATATAATTGCAATAATATTGCAAGAAAAGCTGAATTTTCTGCTAATTTTTTGAACAGTTCATTGAGGTGAATTCGAGATTATTTCAAAAAGAAAAAAGTCAATTGCCCTCCTTTGGTTTGGGAAACATTATTTATATGTTCTGTACATGTATTTTGGTGTTTTTTTAATGCAATATACATTGAGTTTATACCCTTTCTGGAGAAAATCAGCATGAATCTACTCTGGTGCTGAGTCTTTATCGGTTTTGTGAACAAATTCAGTTTTTAACAGTAGTGTTCATGTTTCAGTTAGACCATTATATAACTTGAAAAACAGTCATACAAATAGAAATGATTTACTACACCACGGGTAGAACTTTGTTTTCTTAGAATGAGAAGATAAAAAATAGCTTAAAATTTGTATTAGATCATTTCCTTTTAATTAAAGTTATGTAACAAAAGTTTGTGCAAAAACAAAATTAGGTATATTCGATTAATATAAAATGTTAATTTTTAAAATTTTAAATATGAAACATGCTCAGTATACATTGGGTAAACTAAACTTACTCAAAATGCTTCAAAACGTTTTCGATGACATCCTCTCGTAATGTATCGAACTTTGATTTTTTAAGTTTGATGCTAGATCTCATTTTCTAAAAAAGAAACATAAACAAATTAATAACAATAAAATCCCAAACATTAAAGAGTAAATTAACAGTATATTGTCAGTACACAATAATGAAATATATGAATCAATTTCAAAACATCCTAAAAATACTTCAGTGCAGAATGTGAACTCTGTTGAAACTTCTTTGGAGATAATTATTTAACCTTAGCTACTGAAATAAATTTCTAGACTCATCAGTTTTATATAATACAGCAGTACAATAAAGAAGCACAAATCATTAGGGTGACTACGCATGCACAAACATGTTTGAGCAAGCAAAGGTGACAGTGTGCATGAGAATTTGTCATAAACATGTTGGAGCATGTGTAGTCACCCTTGGAAAAAATATATATAAAAAAGGGATTAACAAACATCAGTTTAAAATTTAAGGAGCATTAACTTAGTGATAAAGATCACTGAAGTGTAGATTTTGCTTGATAATTCACCCATTGAGTGGCGAACCTTTAAAGAAAAGAGTGTAAGTTTGTCCACCATGGAAGCCGAATTTATCGCAATGACTGAAGCCGTGAAGGAGTTAATATGGTTCGACAGAATTTTGGACGAATGTTTTGAAAATAAAATGATAAATAGATCGAAAGCTAAATCTTTACTTTTTGCTGATAATCAAGCTTCAATTGAATTTATAAAGTCGCCATTAGAAAACCACCGAAGCAAGCATATTGATGTTAAACTTTTTTTCATTAGAGATTTAGTGTATAAAAATATTTTTAATATTAGACATGTTTCTAGTAAAGATAATTTGTCGGATATTTTCACGAAACCGCCGACCCAAGCCGAATTAGAGAAATTTGTTGAAAAGTTTTTAAAATAAGTGCAATATAATATCAATTTTTGTATGAATGTTCTAAGTACTTGTTTTTACATCAGTCAGTTTATTTTACTTTTATACAAGATTTAATATAAATTGTTATGAGAAATTTTTATGATTGAATTTAAAAGTAAAATTGTTATTATAAACGTAAAAGTATATTAAGTGTAAATAACTGATGTATAAATTTTTTTTAAATGGAATTGTGTATAATATGCTGATTTGAACTGTTACTTGTAGTATTTATTATTGTATTGCAGATTAAATGTGATTATCTACATTCATTCCCTGGGACTTTATGGACTTGAAATTAGTGACTCTAATTCGATATTTGGACTTGGAAGTGCTACTGATGTGATCATGTTGCTGTTTGTGATCTTCAAGCGCTCATGTTTTTCAATATATTAGAAATGTTAATGGGTGTTTCTGTATTTTACCCATTGAAAGAAAAATACTGGTGTTAATATTAACAAGTTTCACTTTTTTGTAAAAGGAATTTAACACATATGTTAAAGCCTAAAGCCATGTGATATTTTTTATAGTAATAGTGTTTTTACTTTTCATTAAGATGATGAGAAGGGGAGGCATTGATAGGAAATGTTATTTTTTTTTTTTAAATTCTCACCACTTAATTCAAAAGTAAAAATTAATTTTGGTAACTTACTAATTTATTTGGTCAAGCCTTTAACATTGTAGACAGTAAAAGTCAGCTAAGTTGCGACGTACCTCCCGACTCGCAAATCTTTCTCAAACTGATTAGTTGGCTAAATCCGCCACTTGGGGGCGTTGCCTGTTTTCCCCGAGGGGAGAATTTTTTCGAATGAGAAGATCACGTGTATTAGACGCCAATTGTTATGAAACAATTTTGGCCTTAGGGGATACGAAAATCACCCTGGTATTTAAGATAGTGCTCGCTTGCTTCTTTTCTCTTAATGCTTTTTAAACTTTTTGAGACGTTCGCTCGAAGCGATGGGGAATTTTGACGTTTTTACCCGTTTGATGGTCCATTTCCCTTTAAAAAGAAAAAACTTTCTTAGGGATAAACGTTTCTGAGTAATCGATTTGTGTACAAATGCCGATAGTTAAATTTTATTACTTTAAAAATTTTAGTCAAACTGTGATTTTTTTTTTAAATGGCTTTGGAAAAATTTTTAACCTTGTATTGTAAATTTTGACTATATTTTTTTAAATAAATAAAGCCTCTTGGGTATTCTTTTAAAGAAATTGTATTAGAATTTGTCATTATTTCTTTAGCAAAAATAATGGGTTCCTTTAGAAGGGTTTAATTGGCCCAATGTAGATTTAAAGCTTGACACGTCAGCAGCGCAAATCAAAGAGTGGTTAAAAAGTTTAATGCAAAAGTCAAGAACAAGAACAGAAATATGGTTAGCCATCCAAAAATATATTAAGGTTTTTGAAACATATTGAAGGATAAACTAAAGTTTTAAAGGCTGATACACACTATCAAAAGAACATTCCTTTTTGCAAGTTTTTTTTACTTTGGTTTTCTTTAATTGAAGAAGCTGCATGTAGCCTCAAAGCAATAGTATAATTAACTTCTTAAACCAACAAATCAAATTTGAAAAGAAAATTATGGAACACAAATTTTATTTTTTTAAACATAACTTTTCTAATGGAAATCATTTTATTTTTATTCTTATTTCACATTAAATATATTTCATTATTTAAGATCAAATTTTCCTAAAAATGGCTAGAACTCAGAGAAATGTGATAGCTAATAATGAAAGAAAAGAATTTTATAAACTTGATAAGAGCTGTATTGTTCCGGAAAACTTATTTTAAACAATAAATAAAAACTTACAAGATAAAAAGAAATAAGAAGACCTGTAAAAAATAGTACTGAAATCAATTTTGGTGTGTTGGAAAATACAATTGAAGTGTAGCAGTACAATTTTGTAGCAAAGTGTTCACAAGGCTTTTTAAATACAGTATTAGTTCTTAAGGAGGCAATACTAAAAATGTTGAGAAATAATGTTATAGAGACCATGCAAAAGCACCAATCAGTAGTGGCACAAAAGGGGGCAGCAGGGGGGAAATCCCTTGGCCCCATCCTGTACAGGGGCCACCTTTGAATTTAATTACTTAACAGTCAAAGTTAAGTAATAAAACGAGACATCACTTGAAAAAAAAAATTTCTTCTTTTTCAGTTTTAATATTATTTTTGAACAAAACTACAAAATATCCCATTCCATCAGCTAACATAACCCACAGCATAGATCCTTGAAGGCAAAGATCCTTTTCATCAAAATCGGCTCTCTCGCTAAGAGCTTAAAATTTTCACTTTGCCTATTGTTTTTTTCCCCCTTTCATTTCCTGTGTAATCCTCCCTATTAAATTAATGTAAATCTTCAATGACTGCTCTGTGTTACTACGCAAAAAGAGGGATAGCTAGTCCCATATAGACCTACATGCAAGTCGAAGGAGTATCATCAAGCTTGCCTGAATCAAGTAGAAAGGGGAAGAGTTATTTGAAGGAAAAACTTAAAAATGAGATAACATGGTACTTCTCCGAGCATGAATTGTGAAAATAAAGGGGGGGGGGGGGCAGGGGGTTATGTTAAAAGGGCGTCCATTACTCACTGGACATTTTCTCACAATGGAGTAGAACCTCGTGAAACTGCAGGAGTCGGGGAACATGTTTGGCACACAAGTTATAACATACCCACAGAATGTAATGTAACTTTTTTTTCCTCTGTAATTACTGCGCAAGAAGCACAAATCTCAACTGAGCAGTCTATCGAGAGATAGGTTATTCAGATCCAAGTTATCTACTGATTTCCTAATACCATATCGACCACATAAGCATAAGATAAGTTTGTCATTTGCAAGAGAATCCAACTGTGTTCTGAGGTAAAAGGGCTTAAAACTATCATTATGTTTTCCAACATGGGATTGTGAAAGGGAAAAAGATTGATCTGGGAAGGGCCTCCTAAAATTCTATACCTAAGGCCCCTACTTGGCTCTCTGTGCATCAGTGGTCTTTTCTCACTTTGACTCTTTGGATAGATCATTTAACTCCAATGCAGCACTGGTATATTGAAATTGCAATAGAATAGTTTAACACAGTTTTGTTCTTTTTAGGTACCAAGAGAAAAATTCAAATTTCAATTTAGGAAAACTATTCAATCTGTTAATTTCCAAACATAGGTCCTGCTATGGAAACTATAAATATAACTTAAGTGAATAATTTCTTTTCTAATTCTAAAACTTTGTTAATCCAATGTTATTTTGGGCTTTTTTTATATCAACCTTGTTTTGCTCCTACCAAACTTTTGCAAGACTTTTTTTTTTGAATATATAAATCTTTTTTGTCATTTTATACACAAATAATAAGTGAAGTAAATTTACCTCATTAAATAAATCAACTCTTTTTATACAAAACTAAAACAAAGATTCTAAGCTTAAAAATTAGCAATAGTATGAAATTCAAATAATAAAGAACTTTCGTGCTATTACTACGAAAAGAAACTGCTTTTACAATAACACAATAATAAAGTATTGTGTAACATTCAGTTTAGAATTGTAAAATAAAATGAACATAATTACGGAGAGCAAATAATTATAAAAGGGATTAACTCTTAAACAAAAAGCGTTACCTCCAACAACTCATGCCTGCTAGACGGCTTACCACCTTCTTGCTTCACAACAGAATCAAAGCGTTTTTCAAAATCAGCTATGGATACAAAGAAAATGCTTCAATTTTTCGCAATAAAGCAAGATAAATTATTGCAAAAGGTTTCTGTTTGGATTGCATAATGTAATCATTCATACCTGAAGTCAAGTTTAAGAATGCTTCATGAGATTCTTTTAAAATAGTTTGCATTCTCTTCAGGACATCAGAATGGAGCATTAATGAAGAATGTTCATTTAAAATATTTAAGCACAACCTGAACTTCTCAGTTAAGTTATCTTTCGACTGCATTCTAGAAAGTGAAATGCATACATTTAAACACAAAGCAAAGCAAATTTAGAATGTTTAATATTTACTTTTAAAATAATAATGAATATTTCTAACTTTAAATGCTTTTTTGCATCAGAGAAAGCTTCAGTATTAAATATTTTCTTCTTTAGAGAAAAGCCATAAAGTTCACGAAACTAAAAAGGGAAAACGAATAAATAAATACGTAGGAGTAAATGATCAAAAAGGAATATCTTCCCCCACTAATAATAATATTAATAATGATAACATCAAATAAATAATTAAACTAAATTATTATTAAGAAAATAATAATTTAGTAAAATAATGCAATCTTTTCAAAATAAATAAAATAAAACATGGACAAGCAAATAATAATAAAAAATACACATGCAAAATAAAAAAAAGTTATTAAATCAGTATAAAGAAATAAACACAAATAAAAAGTAAACTTTGGAGGGAAAAAAAGGAATAAGTTGAGTTTTAAAAAAAAGTCAACTTTCTGCAAGTATTTTTTGCTTTTTTAATTAAACATAACTTCAACATCAACAATTTCATTAAAAAGAAGTCTAATTTAAAAATAAGGTTGAATTTAGAATAAATTATGAGTATTGTTTAATAACTATTTTTATTTTTGTCCTAGTAATCTAGTAACAAAACCATTTCTTTTGCAATACAAATTTAAAATAAGAAAATAGTTAAATCAAATTTAAAACATCAAGCTTTGTGTGCAGGAAAAAATAACCGATGGTTGTTAATTACCTTTTTCCCTAACGGATATCGAGGTAAATCACAAGTTAAACAATTCAGAGTTTGCAACAAGATCATCGTCACTTTTTGTTCAAGAAAAAATTCTCCACCTAGATCAAGCAGAATTTTCTATAAAAATAAAAAGGCAAAATAAGATTTATAAAAATAATAATAATAATGATTTCAAAGATCACAACTTAAGAGGATTATTATATTTCCAAAATAAATATTACTAACCTTTAAACTAGACATATTTTCACTAGCTGCAAGGTGCTTTGGATTTTCTTTCAAAAACCTATATTGCAATTACTTATATTTAAAATGAAACATTTTATCTAAACAATTATCAGAAAGACAATATAAATCTTACTTCTGAAATGATGGCAACATCTTAAGGTAAGAAAGATCATCTGTTCTTAAATTTTGCACTCTATTCGAAAACTCGTGTTCATAACAGCAAAGCAGACTTCCTTTACAATTCATGTAATGTTCGAGCATGGAAAACTAAATGTAAGTATTAAAACCTACATATAAATATTCATGGAGTTGATATACCATAAGCAAACCATAAAAATAAATAAAGTATAATAAGTATACATTGAAAACCTATCAGGTATCAGAAAATCAAATCTAGGAGGGGGAAAACAATTTTATAGGTTTCGGTACTTTCCCCATGGAAATTAAGAAATAATTCTTGATTTTATTTTCCTTAAAGAAAAGGTATTTCTTTAAAGACCACCAAACTAATTCAGGCCTACAATGGATAGTAATTTCGCTTAGCAGTAATTTTGTAAGAAAAAGAAAGAGAGAGAAAGAAAATTTAAATAAATAAACAACCCATTACATAACTGTTCTGATATAGGGCAGGTGCACCAATTGTAACCAGTTACAAGAGAAACAAAAGTTCAAAGAGACCAAATTCCTCCTACAAAAACATTATACCAATAAGAAATATGTCATTCTACATAAAATTTAAGCCTCTTTAACCAAATAAAACCTTATAAACAATTAAGGAAATAGAATGGAAATAAATCAAAACAAATCTTATTCTATTAAGAATACAAAATGTGAACTACGTTAATGCTGGGCACTGCAACAAATGAGTGTGAATGCCCAGTGTTACTTCTTATTTGCTGAAAAAAAACCTTTTTAGGCACTTTTTAAGGATAAAATGAAAGAGTCAAGAACCTAAAAATTTTGTATTGAGTAAATTAAGACATGATCCTATAATGTTAAACACTATAACTGTTAAACATTTGCTAGGTGATTATCATCAGACTAACAGAACAGACTTGTCACTGAACATTACAATATTACATCCAAAAAGAAGAAAGGCGACTCACTGAACACTGCATCGTGTAAAAGGAGTGATTAGTCATCATTGTTTCTTTGTTGGTTTAAACATTGCCACAATCTTTTAAATTTTGGAGAATTGATGGCAGCCTCATGGGTGATTCTGAGTTTAAAAATAATGGACTTCACACAAAACTTTTGGAAAAATTATGGACTATGAATTTTAAATAGAAATTATATAAATAGTTGAGTGCCTCTTCCCCCCACCATGCATCCACACACCAACATATGTATTATATACTATACATAAGCTCAAACAAAATTATTTATTTAAAAATTTAAATGAAAGATCTGTAATATTAATGCCAGAAGTCAATTTATTGCACAATATTATTCAGAATTCACTACTGTTCAGTTTTTTAAAGAACTAAATATTTTGCCTGTCTTAAAGTAGAAAAAAATACAGATATTATTCATCAAGAAAAATCTTAAAATTAAAACATTTTCGGAAAACCAATATATTTTTTTTAATTTTTGGATCAGGTTCTCCAAAATTTTTGGAAATTTCAGGTCAGAATCATCCATTAACAGTCTCTGTAAATAGCGATTTGTGTGCAAACTTTCAGCTACTAATGACTCATGAGCGAATTAGCCAAGATACCATGTGAAACTCACTTGCAGTTACAACAATCAGTAATTTTGTGCTGATGAAAATCAAATGCATTTAAAATTATTTTCCTAAACATTAAAGTTCTTCTTACAAAATTTTTAATCAAAACAATACTGCACATAGTCTATAATTTCAATATTATGGCAATGCTATTGAAAGAATGGACGGGTTTGTCAAGTTTATTAATCTATAAATGAGTGATAAACTACAATATTTAATTTTTAAAAAGCATCATTTTTTAAAAAATACATACATCACATGTTTTACACATGTATTACACAGCAAAAAAATCAAACAAATGTATTTTAATCAATAATAATAATACTTACTTTCAACATATATTTAAGGTTCTCAAGAGAAAAATCATGAAACAGAACTGAATCAAGTATCAATCTAAACACATTAGGTCCAAAGTTGAAAGGATGTTTGGGACTGATAATAACCTAGTAAAATAAATGAAACTAAATACCTTTTTTAAGACATTTAGCACTAATACTTTTTACTACATATTATCAAAACTATTACTTTAAATAACAATAATAATCATAATATTGAGAGAATTATATTTTATGAACGCAATTAGAAGCAATTTATCAAACAGTTGATGGTTAAGATATCACATTAATATGAGAGAAATTAAAGGTAGAAAAATACTAATTAATAAAAGGAAACAAATTACCTCTTCAATTATTTGTGTCAAATAATCCATTGGATTAATTGAAGCAAATGTCTTTACTCCAAGACAACAAAGTGCTCGTTGAGTTAGAATACTATTTAAAGTCACCAATCCAGATGACATTCCAAAAATTAAAACCACAGGAAGAGTACCCATAAAATGCCTGGAAAAAAATTTTCATCAGTAATAAAAAAGAAATTTAAACTAAAAGGCAAAATTGCTGCATGATTATTAGTTAAACAAAAAACAACTGCGAGGGTCCTTTTTTTAAGTAAGAACCGTTTTGTAATGGAGTAAAAGAAACTCTATTTAATAACACACAATATATCAAAAACTAAAATATGAACATTTTTTCACTTTTGAACATAATCGTCATCAACGTTCAAGCATTCGTCAAGCCTTGGCACCAGCTTTTTGGATCCTTCATCAAAGAACTCTGCCGCCTGACCATTAAACCAGTTCGTAACTGTTTCTTTAAGCATGTCATACTTTTCCAAACGCTTCCCACCGAGAAATGCCTTAAGTTTTGGAAAGAGATGAAAGTCTGGGCTTGTATGGCGATGATTCAGTGCTTTCCTAGTGAAAATTGTCCAGTTGCGTTTTCGTTCTTGCATTTCAGTAGGACGAAAGTTTTTTGCATTAAAAAATCAAATAACGGGTCTCACTTCACAATCAACGGGATTACTGATAGACATGGCGACAAACTACGCAATATAACCACACAACCAGCACTGGCAGAGACGTGAAACGTAATGGTGGTGTAGTGGGGGATCGGCCAAGAAATGCTGACCTTGAACCGGCGTCCCCTGACTGGATGCGCAGACACAATGCGCAATCGGTTCTTACTTAAAAAATGACCCTCGTATTAGATCAGCAAGTTTCTGAACGAAAAAGAAAATTACAGATATACCTATAGTCATATTTTCCTGTACAGTAAGACCTAACTAACCCGACAACACAAGAACAGAACAGCATGTTGTTGACTTATCAAGGATACAGACCCTGGGTTCCCAACCTTTTTTTCCTTGCAAAGCCCCCTAAAACTCAAAAGAAAATGGCAAACCCCCACTGTACTCATTAGTAGTGGAAGAAAACAATATATAAATTTAAAAAATATTTTCAATTTATATATGGTTATACCCGACCGGTATATCAAAAAATAGGATTCAATGGAGAATTACAAAAATATGCTACAAAGCTACTTTTCATTAAAGAAACTCAAAAAGCAAATGCGAGCATGGTAGTAAAAATGCATTATTTTCTTTTTTAATTCATTCAATACTTTCCAGGTCAGCACATACAAAGTCATGTTTAACAAATATTTTGGACCCACTTAAACAAATTAGAAAAATATTTGATAAATAGTTTTCATATTAACTTTTTTTTCATACTTGCAATTCAGTATTAGCTCTTCCAAAATGTCCCTTGAAATAGTTTCAGCATCTTGTAACAATAAAATGACAGGATTTCTTTCAGGCTTTTGAGACTCTGAGGACTTTTTTCCATTCGACATGCACAGCTACAAGGAAGTTAAATAAATAAAATTATTATAAGATTATAAGTATACTGTAAAATATGAGTGAAATAAAAACACAGCATAAGTAACTACTAATATTGGCTAAAAATTACAGCAAACAGTTGTTTCAAGGGTCAGTGCAAAATTCTCAATCAAATAAGATATCACAACATACTTAAGTATTTATAACAAAGGATTATGCTTCTTTGTCATGTATTTCATCAAATAGCTTAATTGTTGTTATTATTTATAACATATAAAAGATAATCAAAAATATGAACATAAAACCAGAAGTGAAGAACTTAAACTTTAGTGACTTTTCTTCTCTTCTTCTGAACAATCAGCACTGTAAATGGAAAGTATAAACAAAATATTTTAATGTAAGTGATACAACTTCACTACATGTGGTCAAACCCCACAAGTGAGGCATGGTGGTGATTGGTGAGGTACAAATATATAAATAAGTAAGTGATACAACTCTGATATTTAAAGCAATAAGTATCAACCTGGGAGAGAAATCACACGGTTATCACATTTACGATTGTGTTACAGCAGAAGTCTATTCCTCTCTCCATTTCCCTAGTCATAGTCTTAAGATTGACATCAAGAAATCTGGGGTCTGTGAAAGATTTATCACTCTCCTGAGTGAATAAACTAGTTCCAAATAGAATAAGTTTCTCACGGATGGAAATTTTTGCGTCGACCCAGAAACTTTGTCTTAAAAATTCTTTGAAATATAATTATCCAGCTTTGGTAAACTTTGAGGGACAAAACTTACTAATTTAGTTATTTTTTAATTTAAGAAAAAGTAAAGCAAAAATAGTGAAATAAACAGCAAGCATGAAAAAAAATTAGTAAAAACCTAACCATTGATTCAAATTAAAAATTTTTAAGACTAAATTTTACCATACAGCAATTCTAGTAGTAAGAACAATGCAAATCATGATTAAGAATTCACACTAAATTTTAAATTCCTATTTTGTCTTTTCCATTTTTCTCTTTATGTGTTTCTATCTATTGTGATAATAGTTTGCAATAACTTACTTTAGATTTATCTTCAATTTCAGTATAAAGGGTTCCCACAAGAGTTGGAAAAGAAACACATTTCTTTGAATCTAGAATTACAGTAAGGTACTTATTATCTTCCAGACATTTCTGCAGTAAGAAGAAAACAGAAGCATGGTCAGGCATGTTGATTCCTATAAATGGTGAAATATGAAACAGAATAAATTTAAAGCAGAAATGTTTAATTTATTGATTTTTTTAAGTAAAAACATTTCTCTAACCAAAAGAATCTAAACTTTTATTTAAAAAAAAAAAAAACTAAATAAAGTAATGATAAAAAAATAAATAATAATAAAAACACTGTTGAAGAAATTAGTTGGAACAACACACATACATATGATGTCAATAACTTCTTTTATGGAAGATTTTACAAAATTTTCTTCATCTTTTCGAAGGGCTCCAACTTTTAAATGAAGTGAAAGAAATCCACATTAACGACAATTCAAATCAATATTTTTTATTATTATTTCAATATCAGGGGTTGATCCAGGATTTCTTAACATGGTCCATTTTTTGTGAATTTTAAAGAGATTTTTGTGAAAAATCAAATAATTTTGTGAAAATTTAAACATATATTGATGACAATTTTTTATTATTTGCGAATTTTTTAATACATATTGGTGTAAAAAGTACGATTTGGAAGCTTGGAATTCTGTAAAGGGTATGTTTTGACTGTTTTGAATTTGTGAAGGGTCTGAAAACGGACTCAAATTTCTTCTGGCATGACCCCTGAATATGCTTTCACTTCAATCAATTTGAATAACTTTTTTTGTCCCATTACTTCTTTCTTTTCTTATTTTTGTTTTCTTCTTTGTGTTTATTTAAACTACTGTGAATTGTAAAGAAATCACTATTGCTTTCAAAGAAGTAAACATTTTGAATTAAAATCGGACAAATTAGTAATAAAGAATAAAGATTCATAATAAGATTAACAGAAGGTTAGTTACTTCTAATATTATTTTCATGGAAAAAATCATTTTAAACTCAATTATTTGATTGTCTTAAAATTTCAAATGACATAACATGTAAAAATTCAATTATAATGTGACACAAAGCATCAAGAATTTATATTAAAGTAAAAATATTTGATCCTTTATACTTATGACCATGAAAGTAAAATAAGTATTTGTTGCAAAGCTTCTATATGTAGGCCCATTTCCAACTGTCATCAAACATTTCACAAGCTGCTTTTAATATTTTTCCTTGAATTTAGGACTTTGTGGTGTTTCAAAATTCTGTGGAGAACTGGCAGCTAGGCACATTCAAAAGTCAAAACCCACTTGTTAAAGGGGATATAACTTCAAATATAAAATCATTCATTGCAATTAAAATGCTGCCTTCAGACATCTAAGAATATAATTCCCAGATTTTTAATGAAATTCCTCAACTATTCCTGGTTTCCAGGTTCAGTGATCACCATTTTCCATTCCTGGAGATAATCTTGCTATTGTTTAAGTTTAAAAAATGCTATGGGAACAAGGAAGTACTGAATATGATAATGTAATGAAATTATTAGTTAACAAGAACATAACTTTTTCTTAGCTAAAATTCTCATTGTAGCAGTGTCTGGAACAGTATAAAATGTGATTGAAAATATTTATACCCATTTCAAGGACTCCAGCTGGGACATGCACTTGATTTTCAAATGGAGTAGGAAAGCAATTTGAAATGAATAGCAAAATTTCTTCAAATACACCTTCATAAGTTTTCTTTGCAACATCCTAAAATAAATATATTGGGTCATTCCATGTCAAAACAGCCAGAAAAAAGATCTCAACCTGAACATTTCAAATTTTTATAAAACTCACAAAAATCATTTTACCAACTTAAATTTATATATATATCTATTTTTTTTAATTTTCATCTTTCATAGTTGATGAGTTATTAGTTTTTGAGTTTTGAATGTTCGGCATTTAGCGCCAAATCACTATACATCTGAAATTATACCCAAAATATAAGGTAGCTCAGTAGCCTCACGAATGTTATCTCATACTTTGATGAGGAACCCAAGAGAAGGTTAAAAAGTCCATCTATAGTATTTTGAGGACTGCTTCTCTTAGTAGATAGTAGATCAAGGAATACCATATAGATAGTAGTTCAAGGGATACTGCCCGCAAAAAAAAAGCCCGGATGGTGTTTGTGCGGGGGGGGGGGGGGGGGGGGGGGAGGGAGAAAGTTATTATAGACATAGAAAAAATATGTAACCAAAGATGAATTAAATGTAAATCATGGTAACACAGGAAATGATAATGATAGTGGAATAAGGATTAAGTTTGGATTGGACTTCAATGAAAAATGGAAATATTTAAAAATCAGCACAAAAGACATATAGTGGCAAGAATAGTCAACAGAAAAATATTACTTGTATTTCGGCATGCATTTTTGACCAAACAGCTTGGAAATGCTCATAGGTGTCACTTGAAACCTTATTTCCACCTGGAAAAATATATTAAGTAAAGCACAACTTAATTTTACATTGGCTAGAAAATCTAAGAAATTTCAGCTTAAAGAAATAAAGATTATTAAAACTTTAAAAACATAATTCTGTCTTTAAAATATGTAACAAAACAAAAGATATACTTTCTGAAGTGTTAATATTACTTAACTGCTTCCGTAAATAGTAAATACAGATCCAGATAAAATGAGAAAGACTAGAGCAACGGTAAAACACATTGCAGTAAACTTACTTATCAACAGGGTTTGTGTTTTTGTTTATTTTTTTTTTTGGTAAAATCAGATTTCTTTTATTTAAATCAGATTTTTTTTATTTTTTCAAATATTTAGATATTTATTATGTTACAGTCATAGAAACAATATGGTATGTTAATCAATATTCAAAAACACACTTTAAGCTATTTTCACAGCAATAAATATTTTCTAATAAAAATGACAAACAAATTTTAATACAAATGCTCAAATGAAACTTAACCGTACCAGGAATAATAGTACACTCATAAGCACAGAGAAAATGAACAAATTTAATCTGAATTATTTTGCTGTTGAAAGCTGAAAAAGGGTAACAGTTGTGTGTACTTCTTTAATCATTTTTCTATTTTATAAAAGAAAAAGCCTGAAATATTTTTACCCATTTAGTAAAATCATTTGCTCACACCATTACTAAAAACTGAAACTTTTTGTTTTAATCAAATACCTTTATTGAAAACTTCTATGATAAAAAAATATTTTGGAAGGGAAAATACCTTAAGCTATTTGGGAACATGGATGAAACTTTAAGGATACATATTCCAAATTTTAAAAATTGTTGTTTTAGACACTATCATGCTGAATTATTCATTGTGTGGCATTTATTAAATTGATCTAAAATACTATTTTTAAGATAAAAAACATAGAATGGTTCATGATTATTATGAATTCTAATTTGAATGACTGAATGAGTTATGATTTGCAGTTAAGATGCTTGAAGAATAAGAGTAATATTGTAAAATTAAAAAAATTGTAATGAGTTCTAAACTTATGAAATATGTTATGCACAGACAGATGAACCTTGGAAGTTTTGTTTGAAACAGTGGCTGTAATTGCAACATATGTCATTTTTACAACACTTTCCAACATTGTAAAATCAATGTAGCACAAATTTTTCAAAAATTGCAGACATATGTTTTGAGGCTACAAAAAACCTAATTTTCAATATTTGAAAAAATCTATCAACAAAATAATAATAATAATAATGACATAATAAATTAATTAACGTACGCATTTCAGTAGATTTAGCAAAGGATAACCAGCAGTGGCCCCCACCCAGAGTGCTGGCGCACCCCCCAAATCGGCCAAACAGAAGCCTCCAATACCCCTGTAAGCACACCCTGGAATAGCCAAGAGGCAGATTTGCGAACATTTGTTTTAGAGTTCTTAGTGTTCAAAAATGGAGTAAAAAAAAAAATGCATCTTTTTTACATGTATATACATATATAAGTAGGGGTACACACAAATATTATACATTTGATAAAGATTTAGTTTTCACAAAAATCCAATTTGGGTTTTTAGAGGTGGGCCGACTCGGAAAAGTCTAGGCATGTGTTTCTGGGCTGGGACAAGTTAGACAACCTTAAGTACAACTGAAATCAAGAATTAAGCATGCATAGGATTCAGGTATTGCAAATTTTGTGTTTGTGTGCAGAGAAAATAAAATTATAAAAAAAGAAGAAGAAAAGTCTTGGAATGAAAAATTTAAGCATATCAGCTATTTTATTTTGATTTTTAAAATGTTGATTTTTTTCCAATTAACTTATTTTAAAAATATATAAATACTTCTTTATTCTCACTAAAAAATCTATGAGGATTATGGAGAGTAAATACATTTTCTCCAATCTCCAATTTGTACAGCCCATCACACACCTTGTCTATTCTAACATTTGCAATTATAAATTATTTTGAAACTACAAATTAGGAACGTCACGGAAGTCACTATCAAACATTTTAGTTAGCATGTTCACGTAAATTGAAAATTGCAAATACTTTCGTGGAAGATATAAACAAATTATCATAAATTTGGCAACAGTGTTCCAGCATTACTATATGATTATCTAATTTAAGCTAACTGCACAGAGATTTAGAGGGCCTTGCACATTTTTAGGGGGTCTCTACCTCTCTACTCATAAAATTAAATGCTAAGCTCATTATCCTTAGTTTCTTCAGTCAATATTTTTATGACAAAAACAGATCTCTGTACACTAATAATTAATGAAATATTTCTTAAAAAAATCCAGAAAAATCAACATCAACAGGATTGACAAGTGCATGTTTTTTTTTTTTTTTTACTTTATTCATTTTTAAAAAAACGAGAGATTCAGGAAAAAAAATGAAATGGAATGTTAATGAAAAACCTGTTGACTAAAGATAACCCGAAAAATAGAGACTTGCATAAGTATTATGAGCATTAATTATTCCTTTAATAAAGTTCTTATAAAAATGCCAACTTACTTTTTGCCTTTTTAGTTCCATGACCTTTTTTCACAACAAAACATCCCTATAAATAAAGATATCTGATATAATGTAATAATTAAATTTATAATTTTTCCTTTTAGAATAAAGGGAGACTGCCAATTGATAACATTTTCCTTTCATGTGAAGGAGCACACCCACAGCCGTGCTCAAGGGGAGAGTTTCAGGGGTTAAAATTAAAACCCTCCCACTAGTAAAAATGGAGAGACTGTACATTTAAATTAACTTCAGTCTTAATTTGTATATATAGCACTTAATTTTTTTAAGCATTTTTCCTGAACTTTTGCAACAATTAAAATTGTTCCCTCTTTAAGAACAAAAGTCATGTTTCAGAAAACCAGTGATGGGAGAACCGCTCAAAGCATCCACTGCAGAAATAGTGCTCCTGTCCAAGGCCGTAGCTGGAGGGGGCCCTCCCCGAAGTCCCAAAATTTTTTGCAATGCAGCAATATATTTCTCCCTGAAACTTTCTTCAACATGTGTCCAAGTCAGCCCCCCCCCCCCCCCCCCCCCCGCTGAAAAACTTTCCGGATAGTGTTGGCTTTTTATAAGGACAGGGGTCGATACAGCATTTTTTTTAACAGGGTCCATTTTTTGTGAATTTTAAAAAGATTTTTGTGAAATATAAAATTATTTTGCAAAAATTGAAAATATAAACATATAGTGATGAAAAATTTTATTATTATTGGCCCCTTTTACAATAAACAATGGTGTGAATTTGCTTATAAAAGAGACTCACCATTTTATTACTACAAAAAACTATTTATTAAGTGATCCTTTCATCAAAAAATCATACTTTTTTTAAAGACCCATGTCGGTGCATTATTTAAAACGAAAAAATTCTTGTTGATTGTTTTATACTACAAGTAGTCTAAATTTTTGACTCTAAACTGCCTGACATTTATTATTATATAAACAAAGTGTGACCAATATTACCCTGTATGCTGCAAATATTTATCCGCATCCAGGGAAATTATTGGTCACTTAATGAGCTAAATTAACCAAAGTGCACATTAATTATTGGTTAAATGAATATAAGAATAGATCACATGTTATGTAAGCTTGCTCCAGCGCCAAATTTAGTAATATTATCTATTAAACTTCTGAAGATATTCAGATCTTGTTGTGTTTTGACCAGAAATTACTCCGTATGACCCTACAAAGAGGATTAAATATATAAATAATTGAAACGCAGTCCTTAAAAGGATATTATAAAAAATGAACAACGTGCTTTATCTGTCACAAAGCGATTCATTCTTACGGATTTTTAATTTTTTATAGTAATATTATTTAACAATAAAATAAATAAGTTGCAAAGCATCACATTTTTTTGCAAGAAACAGATACAATAACAACGTAAATCGAAACGTAGTATAAATGCTTACTTTTGAGAGTGGAGCATTTGCACTATTTTGATAATCCATTGTTACACGATTGCTCTCTGATCCACAAATTAGTATGGTAAAAAAAGGGAAACTTTGAAAACACTGTTAAACATAAACATTACGGTTGCATTCTGTAAAATGCGTTGGTGAATACCTCAAGAATATGTATCAGACCCCTATCTCCGCAGCAGACGATCCTACTACTACTTTGTTTGTTTTTCCGTGGTTTTTGGTTTTTCCCACTTAGCGCGCTTTATTGAATATTCATTTCACTTTACTTCAATAGCGCCTGGAAGAAATAGTGTGTGGACGAGGTGAAAAAACGGGGGACAAAAAATGTCATCCGTTCACTCCATTTCATAGTTAGTATGAAAAATTCGTATAAAAGAATGTTTTATTCACATTATTCACAATTGTTAGGTGATATATGTTTAACATATAGATTTGTAGTAAAGTCTATTCCATACTAACGATAGTCAAGGTTTTGAAGTTAAAATTGCGTGTCACTCGTACAATGATAACTCTGTCATCTTATCAAATATTTATTACATAAAAAATAAACACAATCATGCAGTATTAAACAATTAAGAATGAGGCTTCCGAACAACAAGCGTCGACATACATCGCTACTCCAACAACCGCTAAATTAAAAAATTTTAATTAGAGTTCTTTTTTTTGGTGAAAGTGAAAGTTATTATTTTTTAGAAGTTGAAGTGCTTAATCGCCACAGATTTAATTCGTTTTTTAAAGTAATTAGTGATGTTTTTGCATCAGGAGAGGGAAAGGGGGATTCCAAGCAATCCCGAAGCATATGTCTGCATTTTAATGCTCATTTGTGCTTTATTAATGTGCAATTATATTTTACAAAATTCAAAACCTCAAATCATCTTTCTTTGAAAATTAATAAAAAAATCAAATACGTCATAGTTAAATAAAAAATATTTTGTAAAATAAAGCTTTTTCATTTAAGTAAAAACATTCGATTTACAAAGGGGTTCGTTATTTAGGGCCTGATGGCCTGAAGAAAAAAACCTTTTTTAAAAGAGTACGAAAACGAACCATATCAGAAAGGGATGGGTTAAAAACCGTTACAAATAATATTCGACTGAGGAACCATGAGGAAATTAAAATTTTTCTAAAAGGTGCTGCTACTCAGTGGCGTAGGTTAAGTAGGGGTGACACCAGGGGCCATCTGTCCAGAGGCGTAGCTGGGGGGGGGGGGCAGCTGTCCCCGGGCGCAGCGTCATGAGGCGCCAAATTAATGTAAATTTATTCTATTTTTAAATGCGAAAAGAAAATTATTTGAACTGAAAAGGTGTGAATATGTTGGACAAAAAAGTGGGAGCACCGCAAATCATATCGGGAATGACCAATGTAGCACACTTCATTTCGGGGGGGGGGGGGGACTTTCCTCATAGGCCTGTCCCCTGTATTCGTACCTGTTGTGAGTGAAACGCTACGCACAGAAACATGCACTGGGTTCCACAGTAGCTACAGCTCATTTTTTTCTGGGTGCATTTTTTTTTCGCAGCTCAGTGCATATCAAATAGTACTAAATATTTATTGATAAAGAAAGTTTCTTTAAATATCTTTTTAAATTTTGTCAGGGATCTGGAACAGCCACTTTTTTGAGTTGCTCCGCTTCGATTTTTAAAAACTTGCTCCGGCTCCACTTCGCGCACCGAATAATTTTAGTAAAATAGCACTTTTTAAAGTTTTTTTTTTGCGTGAAAAAAAATTAAAAAAAAAAAAATCGAAGCAGTGTAGCACAGTTGGAGCAGAGCCGCTCCAGTTTCGAGCAAAATATCGTTTCCCCACTGCTCCACGTTCCAACTCCACGCTCCTGCTCCAGATCGTTGTCTTTTTTCACGTATATACCATACCTTGTATTAATTAGTAAATAAAAGTGAATGGTTTTCCTATGAAAACCAATCAGGAGCTCGGAGCGGAGCAATTCAAAATAAATAGATCAAAATAAACGACGCACCAGTTCCCTGATCATTAATAATTAATTGAAAAAAGTAAAGATTTTGAAGCCACCGAATTTTGGGGTCCTCGGGAAAAGTTCCGATTTGTCCATGCGATAATTAAATCCTGCGGACACACAAACAGGAAAAAAAAAGATATCTCTGAAATAATTATTAAAAATAACTATAACACAATTTGTTTACTAATCGATATGACTGTTGACACTGTGACATTAATAATAATACGTGTTATAATTTTATGACCTCTCCGACGAAAGGGGGGCGGGGGATGGAGGCCGAAGCTACCTGATATTCGGCATCCGACTGATTTTAAAATATTCGGAGCCCGATCCGCTATGAAAGATCCAGTTATCCGGCATGTGAATTTTTTTTTTAAATTTGACTCACTATTATGTTTCTAAAAAATCATGTAAATTGCAAATATTCTTCATATTTTTGTTACATAGTCTCCCAATTTAAATATTATTCAACAAAAATCTATTCAGTTAAAAAAGTTTTCACTTTTTTAATAACTGAATAGATTTTTGTGAAAATAAAAACATTTTGCTATTTTAAAAATATGTCAGATGCATTCTCTGCCCTATTAGCAAATCTGACTTGTTTACGTCTTTGTAGTAGTTAAATGAAAACAAATACCCACAAACGTCGCAATTATTCTGAAATTAGAACTGATTTGCATAAAATTTTGTTGTCTACATGTTTTTCCAAACACTTTAAACCTGTCTTAAGCATCAAGAATTTTTAATGAACTGTCCCGCAGAAAACTACGTCGATTGCATTAGAAATGACAAGATATATTCTAATTTTCCACGCGTCAGAGCCTGCGCAATTGATATCGAAATCCAAAAGCAACCACCAATGAAAATTGAAACCTCTCTTTCTCCCCCCAAGCTGAAAACTTCCAACAGCTTGCGCATGACAGCCGCACAATCTGCCTGCTTGGTTAGGCGATTTTTTTTTCTTTTAGAATAAATTGAAATATTGACACTAAACTTTATTTAGTGTTTTGGAAAGGCGTTTTTTAGCCTACTTTCCCGTAAAAGTAAAAAAAAATAATAATAAAGCATGAAAGAAGGCTTAATGTATCGTAAAATATCGTTAAAAATCAAGAAAAGTCAAAAATAAGTGAAGTAATTAAATAAAGATTGAAAAATAAAAAATTTGAAAGTAGGGTATTGAGATGGGGAAAAAGTGTGTCTGTCGGTCTGTCGGTCTGTCTGTCTGTCGGTCTGTCGTGTCTGTCGGTCTGTCGGTCTGTCTGTCTGTCGGTCTGTCTGTCTGTCTGTCGGTCTGTCCCCCCCTAATAACTTTTGAACGAATTGTCCGATTGGAAAAATTCTTTTTGCATTCGAAAGATCTCGGCGAGCACATCTCATTTCTATATTTTACTTTTTGATTTGAACAATTTTTTGTTCAATTTTGAACAGTTCAAAAAATTTTAACATTAGCGCCTATGGACAAAATTGAAGCAAATTCTGTAAACTCTGGGCACAAGAGCCAAGTTCCTATTGAAAGCTTATTGAAAGGAGTTCTCGGCGTGAAATATTGATTTGAACAGTTTTTGTTCATTTTTGAACAGTTCAAAAAATTAACACAGAGCTTACGGGGAAATTTCAACCCTATGTAAATCCTGATCTAACGGACCGATTTGCTTGGAACAAACTTTATCGGAAAGCTCTTATAACGTAGAACATGAAGAAATAGAAAGTTTATCCAGAACTTACGAGCCTATTTTGCTATGAAATTTTTTGATCGGGATTTTCAAGGATATTTCTCAGTGACTCAATGAGTGAAATAATGAATGAATGAATAAATGAAAGAGTGAAAGAATAAATCAATGAATAAATGAATGAGGAAAAGAATGAATGAATAAATTATTGAATAAATGAAAATATAAATAAATGAGTGAATAAATACATGAATGCGTAAATGAATGAATAAACACTTGAATGAGGTAACGAATGAATGAATAAATGCATGGCTGAATAAATGAAAGAATGAATGAGTGAGTGAATGAATATGTATTATCCGTTGGAAAAGGTATACTCTCAATAATTAGAGCTAAAGATAAATAAGAAAGAGAGAGAAAGAGATAGCTAGATTATAAATTTGAATTTGGTGTATACGGGAAAGTAGGCTCGTATAGTTCTAGACGGAACTTCTTGTTTCGGCTTGTGTTTTGACGAGGATGGCTAGAGTTCGTCAGCACTGAGATTTTTCGTGTTGTGCGAAGAAATGTGATTCTGGTCGTTTACGGTCGTGGGAACTTGCGCAGGTTAGTGTCTGTTTTGCATTGGCAGTCAATTACTCATTGATAGAAACATAAAGCGAATTATTTTCCACTCGATATTCATATTTTACTTATAATATACGTATAATAATAAATGAATGCAGTTTTATTTGCCAAGTAGGCTGTTCCTTCGGATGAAATTTATCATTTATTCTCTGTTGTTATTGTTACAAAGCAAAATATGTTAGGGACCGTTCATAAATGATGTCTGGCTTTTTCTAAATGTGTTTGACCCCCTTCCACTATCCCTCTTTGTCACATGTCACGCTATATTACATACGATAATATGTGCTTGCTGTGTTGCAGTTCAGAAAAAAGCACTACTTTATAGAGATCACATTTCTAATTTTATTTTTTAACTTTTAATGACATTTGAGATCATGAGAATTATAATGATTATATGCTGTGTACTTAATTTGTATAAAATGAGATTCAGGTTTACAACAAAAAAGATAATTAGTGTATAATGATAAAATATATTAATTGTTAGACTTCTGAAAAAAATCAACCGCGTTATTTTCTCTTAAAAGTGTAAATGCATACGAAGATTTCCTTTTAAACTTTTAACTGGAAGTAAATTTAGAGTTTAATCAGCATCGGTACTTTCGATACAAAATGAAAGTGGGTACTTTAAAATAAAATTGTGAAAATCAAAGAAACTTTAAAAATAAATTTAATTTGCTGATTTTGAGTCTTTTTATCAAAACTAAATGGATGATGTAACACTTCTTGTTACCCCCACCACCTTCGGTCCCCTTGTCACAAACTGTCGCAATTTCTCGAACCATTCTTCCCCCAACGAAGCGTGACATCATTTATAAATGACCCCTTATGTTAAAAAATCGTTTAAAAATTTTGATAAAAAAAGAAAAATCTATATTTTTAGCGCTGGTTTTTTAGTAACATATTTTATTTATCAAAATTATTCGTTTTGTTTTCTTATTGGCACGCGGTTTTTACCCCGCTGCGCTAAAATAACAATAAATGTAGTAGTAATAAAATAATTTTTATAAAAAAACAGAACAGACTTCAAATTATAAATTGCGCTAAAAAGTGAAAAATAAATTCATTCTTTAAACAACATCGATGTGACTTTTAAACATAGTTTTAGAAGTCGGTGCAAAATTATGAGTCTAATTACCATTACACCATTTGCTACTCCATATTAGAACTGTTGTTAATTCTGTGAAAATATATGTATTTGTAATTGATTAATGCTTACAAAAGATTTTATCTATCCTCATTTTGCACCGACTTCTAAAACTATGTTTAAAAGTCACATCGATGTTGTTTAAAGAATGAATTTATTTTTCACTTTTTAGCGCAATTTTTAATTTGAAGTCGGTTCTGTTTTTTTATAAAAATTATATTATTTTATTCTTTTTAGTGTAAATACATTTTGTAAAAAATACTCTATTTAAAAAAAAATCCATATCAAGGGGCAAAACTTCTTTGAATTAATGGCACTAAAAACTAATCATTTGTATGTTAAATTCAGTTTAGAAGTAGATTTTAGCAAACAAACTGATTGGATTAATTTTTGCCACAGAGAAGCCTTCAGTCAAACTCTTGCTGTAATTTCTTTTAATATTCCCAACACCAAACATGTTTTTAACAATGACTTTTATATTTATTAATAGATTTCCCAACAAAGGAAAATCAAGCTAAGCCTAATTAAACTAAAAAATACTTATTTTTCACCCGTAAAGTTTTTTCTAAAAAACAAATGTAGTCAAATTGATTTGCATTATTTGAGTTAGACGGCCCTCTATCTATGAAAGAAAAAGTCATCAAAATCGGTTCATTTAGTCAAAAGTTATGGGTGAAAAACCAAAAAAAATGACCCTATTTCTGCCCATAACTTTTTTTCTAATTATCGAATATGGTCAAACAAAAAAAATAGGACCTATGGTAAACCACCCTCGATCAATTAAAAAAAGAATCATGAAAATCGGTTCATCCGGTGAGAAGTTATGAGTGGACAAACAAACAAACAAAAAAAAAACGACATACATACAGTATGAATGTATAACCCCCTTCCTTTGTGAAGTCGGTTAAAAATAATGAAAAATAATTTTTATAAAAAAACAGAACCGACTTCTAATTAAAAATTGCGCTGAAAAGTAAAAAATAAATTCATTCTTCAAACAACATCGATGTGACTTTTAAACAGTTTTAGAAGTCGGTGCAAAATTAGGATAGATAAAATATTTTGTAATCATGAATCAATTACAAATATATATATTTCCGCAGAATTAGCAACAGTTCCAATATGAAGTAGCAAATGGTATAATGGTAATTAGACCCATAATTTTGCACCGACTCCTAAAACTATGTTTAAAAGCCACATCGATGTTGTTTAAAGAATGAATTTATTTTTTACTTTTTAGCGCAATTTTTAATTTGAAGTCGGTTCTGTTTTTTTATAAAAATTATTTTATTTTATTCTTTTTAGTGTAAATACATTTTGTATATAAATACTCTATTTTTTTAAAAAATCCATATCAAAGGGCAAAAGTTCTTTAAATTAATGGCACTAAAAACCCCTCACTAGTGCAGTATGAGACATTTATACTTTTAAAATTATTGCATTTTGTTGAAAATATATTTCAAACGAAATTAAACCAGCTAACTTCTTAAAAAAATGATGAAATTATTTTTTTTTTCCGAAAAATTATCGCTTATTCAACTATTATGCTCATAAAAAAGCTGCATTGTAGCCTTGAAGCAGCTATTTCGTGCAATTTCTTCATTTGTGCTCTGATTATGTTGGTAATTTTTTATTCAGTTAATCATAAAAAATTTTTAAAACTTTTACACCTTAAATGATATATTAATGCAAAAACAAAATCTCGAACTGCAATAACAGATTTTTATTAATATTAAACAAATAAGTAAGCAACTTAACTGATATAGTTACAATGAAGAAAAATTGGTTGTAGAAGTAAAACATGCTGTATAAGCACTTTTAAACGTCGCTAAAATTTCCCCGTGTATTTGCTACAACAAGTGTTGTTAAACCTTTTCACACCTCATTTTTTTTTTCGAGTAGTCGTATATTTAAATATTTTTCAAACTTAGAATGGTTAAAAAAAATAACTCATGTAGGTTATTAAATACTAACATGCCTTTTACACCTTTACTTTTTTTTTTTGGGGGGGGGGGGGGCTGCGGGGGTATACTTCTCGCATTTAAAAATTGATGTCTTTGGTAAGTGTACTACCACACTCTTTACAAGTTTTTGCTAATCAGAGGGAGTAAAATAGCTTTTTATAATTTATAGGTTGATGAATTTGGTGGTAAGTATCCTTACAGCAAGCTTTAAAAAGAGTTGAAGCATAAATCGAAATAATTTTTCTCATTTGCATCAGGATCTTGAGCAGCCATTTCTATGAGTTGCTCCGCTCCGACTTCTAAAATACTTGCCCCGGCTCCATTTTTTTCTTCATTTATTAAATTTTTCAAATTTTCAAATAACTTAGTAGCAACAAATGGAGCCTGGTTGATTCGAGGATCAACCAGATTCCAAAGTTGTCTTGAGTCAAAGAAAGCTAGCAACATGGTTTTTTCGTAAATCGTGTTTTACTGCAATAGTAGAGCTTCCGCAGTGCAAATTATTTACAGTGCTTTTGATTTTAAGGCTCGACCGATGCATCGGCGCCGATTGTTAAACAAAGTTGCCATCGGCCATCGGCATCGGCAGCCGATGTTAACTTTAGAAAAACATCGGCCCATCGGCCTTGAAAAACATCTAAAAGCCGATGCAAGGCCGATGTTTTTCGCAGGGGCAACTTTCCAGAAAACATTATGTCTTTAACTTTCTTTTTTCCTCCATAGCTAGATTTCTATTTCCAGACAGCAAGTTAATCTGGCCTAATTTCAAAAGGTTTTGAAATTAGACGACTCAAATATTAACGCACAAAGGAGACTATTTCTGCGGTTTGAGCTCTCGTCACAGATTCAATGTATGTAAGGGGTCGTTCATAAATGATGTCGCACTTTTTTTCCATATGTTTTTTGACCCCTTCCTCCCTTTGTCACAAAATGTCTCACTTCCTTGTACCCCCCCCCCCTCCTAGTTGCATGTCACTCCGTATTAAATAAGCATATGTTCTTGCTTTTTAGAAACAAAGCACTGTTATAGATAACATTTCTAATTTAATTTTTTAACTTTTAACCACATCTGTAAGTAACAGTAATAATGGGTGTATGTGTACGTAATTTGTTTAAAATAAGATTTAGGTTACAACAAAAATATAGTTAGTATAGCTATTTACTAAAAGATATTGTGTTCGAATTCTGTAAAAATGACCCGCGCTATTTTGTCTTAAAAGTGCAAATACCCAAGATTTTCTTTTAAATATAAACTTTTAAATAGAAGTTAATTTAAACCTTCATCAGCATCGATGTTCTCTATACAAAATGAAATCAATGCAAATACCAAAAAGTTAATTAATTTGAAAAATTGTATGAAAATATTTAATCTGCTGATTTAAAATGCTTTTACTTTAACCTAAATGCGGTGATGTCACACTTTTTGATACCCCCTCCCCCCTCGAAGCGTGATATCATTTGTGAATGATCCCTAAGGCTGAACCAAAATGTAATATATGTTTTAAGAGACATTTTACCATCAAGTGTCCTACAAAAGATAAAGGTAGAAATAACGGAGCGGAAGCGGGCAGAATCTTTTACTAATGTTCCAACTCTGTCAAATCAGTCAAAGGCTTGTGATATTTTAATTCTAACTCTTGGATTAAGAATTTTCTTTGAAAATAAAGAGGTAATTTTACGATGCGTACTAGGCACAAGTTCATAGATATCTTTTATTAGGGAAAAAAAGTACAGTTCTACGACGGAATTTTGACAGTTGGATGCTTCTGCGCATGGCAGAAAAGAACCAATGCATTCGAATTTTAGGGAAGTTTGTTTCGCAAGTGCGTTTATTTAGTACACGAATCAGAATGTTGGCTTCTTTGTTTGTTGAAAGCAAATAAATTTATAAACTGACACAAAGCATCAGTTTGGAAGAAATAAAGTATACTAAACGAACTAGAACGAGAACAGAAACGACACATTCCTTATACCAGAAGTTCCTTCTTTGAACAGAAATGGATTCTTCTTGGCGCTCTGCCAGCCGGGTTGCTTTGGTTAATGGTAGAACTGTACCTGATTTATCCACCACTTATTTTTTCTCGACTTCATTTTCAAATTAGAAATATTTTGTAATTATTTTCACTTTCAAAAGGAATTTAAAAATACCTCACTTCAAAGTTTGACGATTTCTTTCCTGCTGTAAAAAATAACCAAAACTAGACTTCAATATTAAAATATATGTTTTGCCCCTTTTGCTCCACCAAATACTTGCTAAACACGAACGATTATATTCATTAAAAAATCACACCTTTTTATCAAGTCAGTGTGGACGGCGTATACCACCGGTGGCTCACATGCGAATAGTTTATCTGGCGAAGTGTACCACTGGTGGCTCGCACAAGAATGGTTCATCTGGCGGCGTGTACCACTGGTGGCTTATATCAGGCATAGTCCTATAACACAGTTTTGTTAGATGAAAAAAAACTTCATGTGGTTAAAGATAACTTTTTTCTTGAAAAATTGAAAAGCTTATTTTTACAGGTAGCAAAAGCCTGCGCCGTCCTCAAGGTGTTAAAAGGTGTTAAATTTAAAAGCCTAGAGGTCATGAAAAATGTTTACAGCCTTTTTGGAGGGAGAGACAAAACCCACATTATTTGTTAGTCTGTATTATAACATCTGCACTTGGCATTTGCAGTGCAGATGTTATAAAGAGAAAATGTTGAAGGAAAGGGAATTAGAGTCGATCCGATCCAATAATTGTTGTTTTTTTTTTTTTTTGCAAAGATAAGACAAAAGAATTAAAAATTGTCTGGATATAGCATTTTTTAATTTTTTTAAACATCCAAGTAGTTTAATTACTTTACTAGTACCGCGAGTGATTCTTTTAGTTTTAATTATTATGTAAACTCCCCCCCCCCCCACAGTTTTACGGTGCTTGAATAATGCATTTATGTTTTTATAAACATAAAAATAAATGATTTAAATGACATTTTTGACAAGCATTCTACACGTATTAATGGTTTAAAGCGACTTTTTTTTTCTATCGGGCATCGGCATCGGCCGATCTCGGAACAACGGCCAACAATCGGCATTGCCCATCGGCCAAAAAATGCCATCGGTCGAGCCCTAATTTTGATAGCTGATTTGACAGGGAAATTTTTAACAGGAAAATCTGAGAAATAATTTAAATTTGTTAGCTATAGAAACCAAATTAGGTTGGACTGTTAGGCCAGCATGAACAATGTAAAACTGGTTTTAGGTTTGGTGATTGCGTTTTAAAATTGACTGTTACAGCCTACCAAGTAATTCGGATTTAACTTACGACTGACACACAAAAATGTGTGAAACAGCTTTCAAGAATAATGCACTCATTGAGTACCAAAAAGTTTTTGAGTGGGAAAAAAAATGACTTTTGTTGAAAAGGGACCAGATATCCTTCCCACCCATTTGTCTCCTAGATTTGTTTTTCAAGAAGGTGAGCAACCTCTTGAAAAACACTCCTCGCTTTTCGATTTACCCGCTTAGAAACGTGGAAAGTCATCCCTCAACGAGATCCTGCATACTGGTCCGAATTTAATTGAATTAAATCCCGAAATTGTCAAAAGACTTCTCGCATATCTTATAGGGTTATCCGGTGATACCGAAAATGCCTTTCTGCAGCTGAGTATAGCCTCTCATCAGAGAGATTACATTTATTTCTTTCATACTCTGTAAAAAAATTTGGTGTTACTGAACGCCAAAAATGGCTTTCAGTAACAGCGTTTTTGGTGGAAAGTTGAAAACTGTTCATTTTTTATGTATTTAAATTTTTTTTAAGTGTCTGTGTAAAAAAATACAGACAGCAGAATGTTTTTTTAAGCATATGGATGTTTGTTAATTCACCTACGCATCAAACATTCATTACGATTGCTCATTTACCCTATTTTCGTAGAAATGAGCAATCGCAATGAAATTTCGATACGTAAAGGAGTTAACACATTTCATGTGCTAAGAAACGTTACACTATCTATATTTTTTACACAACCACATAAAAAAAATTTAAAGTACATCAAAAATGAATAATTTTCAACTTTGCACTAACTGAACACCAAAAATGGGGGCAACTAAACGCAACATTTTTACAGTGTACAGGAAATGATGAGATATACAGATTTAGGAGAGTGATTTTTAGAACGTCTTCATCGCCTCTTTCATTGATGGCTTCAATTAATCATTTAACCAATAAAGCGTCTGAAGAGTTTGATGAAACTTTTAAGAAGTGCTGGCTAAGGTTCAGTAAATATTTGATCCGATTGGATTTTTGTGTACAACTACTCTGCCGCCGAAGGTTATTTTACAAGAAATCTGGAAATTGAGTTTTGATTTAGATGATCGGTTAATCCCCTTCCTTTTGAAATGTAGATTAAATTTCGCAAATGGTTGAACGCCCCTCGTTGAACCATTAGCAAAATGGGGAATTAGTTGAGCGAGATGGTTGAATTTTCACTGAAAGACGGTTGATTGAATTTTCACTGAAAGATGCTCAAATTTCTAGCTTTTCTGAAATTAATTTCCAGTTTTGGATTTTATGTTTTTGTGCATGCCAATGGGGATACATATGCCGCTTGTATTTTTACACAAACTGTTACGGCTGTGGTGATCCAGCTGAGACTCATAAGAGTTAACAACTTGGACAGCCTCTCTAAAGTAGATTGCCATCCTCCGGCTAGAATTAATAGGTTGTTATATCGGAGCAAGACTTGCTGATTAGGTTTGAAAAACCCTTGGCCTTGTACGGGTCTTTAATCTTTTACTTCCGAAGGCCCCATCAATAAGGGGCCGTTCATACATGATGTCACGCTTTTCCCCCCATATATTTGACCTCCCTCCCCCCCTTTTGTCACAATATGTCACACTTCAGCGGACCCCCTCCCCCCCTTGTCACGTCACGCTATGTTGTATAATGCAGAATGTCACACTTTGTCACAAGTGCACGAACCCCCTCCCCCCTCGAAGCGTGGCATCATTTATGAGTGATCCCTAAGTTCATAATGATCGATGGGCCACAATTTGTAAAGTAAGTAATCTAGGTAGAAAATTTAAGAGTGGATAGGGAGGTACAGTTCTACCACCAACCAAGGCGATCTGCCTGGCAGAGCGCCAAGAAGAATCCATCCATGTTCAAGGAAGAAACTGCTGCTATATGGAATGCGCCGTATTCTGTTCTCGTTTTAGTTCGTTTAGAATAAATGATTTCTTCCGAAATGATGCTATCTGCCAGTTTAAAAATTTGGTCACTTTCAAAAAACAGAGAAGCAAACATTCTGATTCGCGTGCTAATAAACGTACCAGCAAAACGAACTTCCCTGAGACACGAATGGATTCGTCCTTTCATGCCATGCGCAAAAGCGTCAAAGTGTCAGGACTTCGTGGTCGAACCGTAACACTTCACTATTAATCTTCAGTGGATTGGTGGGGTTAATGATTTTTAAATTTCCAATATTTTCTCCTTTGTTAAAAAAAAGGTTTAATTCAAGTCGAATCAATAATACTTTGTACTTTTTTCTAAACTATGCAGTGGGCTTGTACATAACGAACATAAAAAAAAATTGACAATTTAAAAAATAACAAACTCGCACTTCTGGAGGAATTTAAGTCGCTTATGGGATACTTGCCACTGTTTTTGCTTTATAAAACTTTCCATAAGGGGAAGACTGTGTTATTGCGATTCGTAATGCATTCTCCAAATGATGATCCGTCAGACGTGTTCTTGTTTTTGATTTTGTGTCTTCATTTTACGAAATAATTGTTCACCTACGCAGTGACCAACCAAAGATAGGACACATGAACAGTGCATGTTTACGTATTGCTGGATATTTGTCCTCGCACACGCACCTCGAATGAAAGTCGCTGAAGGTGTTTCAAGAAACTTATTTTAAGCTGAAAAGGCACTGAAAATCTAAAATTTCTAATTGAAGTTCAGATGAAACCCAAATATCCACTGAGAATGACGAGCAGAACGTTTCTGGGTGCATTCCACGATAACAGACGCAATATTTGGAAGCAAAAAGTTAACTTTAAATAACTAGAATAAGTAAAGTATTAAATATTATATAGTTCATTTTACTGTCTTATACAGCTACATTAATATTTGGCCTTATTTGAAACCCTGTTAACTCGCACTGAGAGAAAATAAAAACAACATTATAGTAATTGACGCAATATGAAATAGGCATATGTCATAGAAACTGCCAAACATATTCTAAAATCTGTGTATTATGAACTTGTGACAAGGAAATTTTTATTCAAATGAAAAAATAATGCATGCTTTAAAAGATGTACATTTGTCTTGCTCTTTGGTGTTAGGCAAATTTATGCATACAAAAAATAGTAGTAACTGTCGCAACATAAAAGAAAAAAAGGGTTATAATATTCATCTAGTGACAACCGAATTGTTTATTGTGAAGTAGTCGTCTCTCACCAGGGGGTAGAAAGAGTGTTCGTAAATAACTTCTGTTTCAGAAAAAACAAAGTAATACCTGTTAAAAAAATTGTGTTTTTAATGTTTCCCGAAGATATCAATATCTTTCCATGAAAATTTTATTCTCATGGAAGTTTAAAAATCTACAAGTAGAGAAAATGTTCGAGCGAGTTTACGCTCTCATACAGCGTCATATTTTATTTGTAACTGAATATCTAATCAATTTTATCTTTTTTCTATTCTCGATTTATTTTTTGGACAGTTTGATTTTTATTTTCTACAAAAGGCTTCGTGGGCCAATAAAATATCTCGAGCGGCTCATTGGTGGCCCGCAGGCCACGTGTTGAAGGCCCCTATATGAAATTGACCTTACTGTCTGATTCTACTGTCGTACTGTGGTGGATCAAACACCATGGAACTTGGTCCATTTTTATTTCTCACCAGGGTGTTTACAGATTTTTAAAAGGGAAATTTCGTGCTTTTTTGTGACCGTTCAGTGATATTGGATATTCATACAAATTTTCTAAAGAGAGACTTCGTGACTTTTTCATGACATTTTCGTAACAGTTCGGTGATACATCGGATATTCCTTCTGCTGGATATCGGCTATCTGGGTGTCCCCTGTAATACGTACATACCAAATATCCGGCTCCAATGTTTGAAAATTGTTAATTCTGTACATATTTTTAAACAATCCATAGCTTCCAAGTACGTAGTAAGTTTTTAATTTTCATATTTCATACACTGTATTAGATACTGAAATTTATCGCATATCGCAAATTCTTCGTGTATCTACCGTTAATTCACCGGAAGACGTTATAAATTGAACTTTTATTGGCTATTCGAATTGTTCTTTAACGTGACTCAATTCATTTTTCAAATCATCATCTTTGTTCGGTATCATCGTTTCAACTCTAGATGATAAAGAAGTAACTCGCGTTACGTAATGACATCTAAAACGTTTTTCGCAAACTCCTCCGCAACTTTACCAGACGATTGATGTTCAATGACCTTTTCTTGGACCTCGGAGAGTCTTTCAAAGGGATCCCGTTGGAGTGAATGCAGTTCCGCAATATGCCGGCAACAAAAAATTTATTCACCAGTACCTTTTCTAACGCAATTAAGCGAAAAGTTCTAAATCCTTTCGTAAGAGCTTTCTGTGCCTCCATTCTAGAAAGGTGCTTCAAACAACACAGGAACTATGCTGAGTTCTTCTTACACTTATCTGCTTTTCACTGAGCTTCATTCTTTACAAATTAGACAGTTTCAAGCGCATATTTACCATGCGACGGGCACCAAATTTTTCAGGGTTCATGTATTTGGGCATACATGGACATCAAATTCAAAATAAAACGTTATTTTATTTGCATACTCTTTTTGAGTAAAAAGAAAACATTAACAACTGCCACAACTTATGGGAAAACACTTCTGTTATCTTGCCATTTACACTCCCATAGCAGAATTTTCTGTATCAACCTGCAGCACAAGCTTCAGAAGTTGAAATTTTCCTGTGGCACCAAATGATGTGAAACCAAATTTAATTAATCTGCAAGCTTCAAGATAAATCTGCAGCGCTCGCTGCCGTGCTGCGCGATTTCTGCTACCCGAAGTGTAGGTAGTTCAAGGTAACTTGAAAACAAAAGGCATTTAACAAGTTTTAAACCCAAAAGCTTAAAAGCTTTAGGGAACAACACCAATATAGGCAGACTTTTAATATCAATTTTATGCAAGCAATAATAATCAAATGTCTGAAAGAGAATGATGATATCAAGGATTCCCTTTCACAATTATTCATGAGTGAAAACTTGAATCTGACTCTTGGTACTTCCAAATTTGCATAAAAATATATTCATAAGTCAAGCCTAAGTACCATGACGATTTCGGGTACATTTCTGCAAATTCATTGCGTTCATCCTATTAAAGAAGTGATGTGAAACCAAATTTAATTAATCTGCAAGTTTCAAGATAAATCTGCAGCGCTCGCTGCCGTGCTGCTCGATTTCTGCTACCAGGTTTACATTAAAACAAAAGTTTTAAAACTCATATTAATTTGCATAAAATTCAGAAAACTCGAGGTCAAATGAATTGATGCAAAACCACAATATCAAACACAAAAATATTTCTTCGTCGAAGCACTAAAATGAGAGATAGAGGATTAAAATACAAAATTAAGACTAAAAGTACCTAGTCTGTTGTGGCCATCACGGACCTTTCTTCTATATCCTTCATATGAATATTACTACTTGCCAAATATCCCTATTATGATACACATCCTAATTGAAATTAAATAAATAAATAAATTGTATGAAAAGAATGACTTCAAACCAATATAAATTAATTAAAAGTTTATTGCTACCAGCGAAGCCTCGAAATTCTAAAAATATTGATAAGAATTTTATTTGTTAACGTGTAGGTCAAATGACAGCAATACAATACAAAACAGTCCCTTGACGCGATTGGCGCAATTGTTTGAAATGTTGGATTCATGAAATAAACGCTTAGCAAGAAACACGTTCGATTGCTCCACCCCGTTTGTAGCGAATGACGCCAAAATTTAATCAACTTTATTTCCTATGAGTACGTATGTGTTTACCAAATTTCGTTGAATTCTATGCGTTACTTCTTGAGTTTGCGCCCACAAAAAAAAACTAACAGAGTTTGATTGCTCTACCCCCATTGGAGAGAATAGTGCCAAAACATAATCAGCACCTCTTCCTATTGAGGTCCACTTGTCTACCAAAATTTTTTCTAATTCTTCTATTACTTCTCGAGATATAGCACTCACGCTAATCGAGAAAAGCATTCGATTGCTCCTCCTCCTTCGACTGAATTCTCGCCAAAAACTCGGTACCACTTCCCTCTTAAGGTCCATGTGTGCAACAAACTTCGCTCGATTCCATGCATTTTTTATTGAGCTACAGCGGCCACTAAAAAAAGACACACAGACAGATCTAAAAATGGTCAAAATGGGTTCACACCTCAAAACATGTAAATCCGTCGAAATTCAAACACTTTCACGAATCAAATATTTTCTTCTATATATGGATATAGAAGAAAATAAGAAAAGAGAGTCGGATGAGTGAAGTCGTTTGAAAAGGACTTTTTCTTTGTGACACTTCAAGTTATTTGCAATACACTCATTGACAAGAATTTCCATTTCTCAATTGATGACCTATTCAAGATTATCCCCTTCGGTGTTCCGTGTCGCCGTTGTCTAACAACTGATGAGTAGGATTCTTTCAATTTTTCTTTTGGGCTAAATTATAGTGTCCCAGTGCACGATTGTAAAAATGTCTTTGAGGATGACTTTGTCCGTCGATGGCAAATCGTTGTCGGCGTCCGAATGGTTTGCAAGGATGTTTTCTTTGTTTCAAATCAGCTTCAGTTTCTTCTGAAAGTAATTAATTATTCAAAACTTTGGATGTTTCCTGAAAAATTAATTATCTCCTTTAATTGTTTCAGAAAAACGGTCGAAAGAAAACGTCCGTTTTCATCAGTTGAAATTGTTAGCATTGGAATGGCCTTCGTTTCAAATCCTTGAAGCATCAACAGTACCAGCTTTAATTCTTCAGAAGTTCCTCCGAAAATAAGTAATTCTTCAGAAATTCGAACAGTTTCTGAAGAATTGATTATTTTCTATATCTCGAGAAAAGCGGTTAGCGTGGGAAGCTCCGGTAAATGCATTTTCTTTACCATTTTCATGAGTGGAAGTGGTGGAAGTAGAATCTTTGGCCGCTTTGTTTCCTTAGTTTGTGTTGTTTTGACAGCTGCTTTGAAGCTCTTGGTCCTCTTTAAATCCCGAAATTTCAGAAACTGTAAAAGTTACATCAAATTTATTTGGCCTGAAATGAAATTATTTTCTGCTAATTAGTTTCACTTTGTCTGCTCACATTCTTCATGCACTTTTTTGAAAATATTTTAATTATTTATTAGTGTTAATTTAATCCATTTTATACTTAACAATTTCGCAAAGAAATGTATTCGTACAAAACATTATGTAATGTGCTTTTGGACAGTTTTTGCAAACTGTTATTACTTTTTTCTTTCTCCGTTTATTTAATGATTTTGATTTTTTATCTTTTTATTATTATTTAATCAGTTGTTGAAGTCGGATTTGCGTTTCGTACCAGCTATAGATGCAAAACTTTGACAAAATGTCAATGAACAACTCTAAGAGTGATCAAAGTATCAAAAAAAAAAAAAAAAAACATAAATATTAATCCACACAGCAAAACGAAAACGATTAAGCATTTATCAATTAAATTTCACATTCATTTATTTAATTCCATAGCCGAATTTCGAAATGGAAGATTAGGCAGTTGCCTCCAATTTTGCTTTTTATGCTTTGTTTTTGGATCTACGTAATTTAATAACAACGTTTTTGTGTTGTCACTTTGCGTTTTATATTCCGCCATTAAGAGACTTGCACCCAGAGGACTTTTAATTCCTTCAAACCAAACACTTAACCCGTTAAGCCTGAGAGTTTTGGAATGTGATACGTGATTAAGACAGGGTTTTTTTTTTTTTTTAAAGGATAATCACGGAATGCTTCCGTGGATCACTCGCTTAAAGGGTCATTCCTAAATGATGTCACGCTTCGAGGGGAGAGGGGGTTCGAGAAACTGACAGTTTGACGAGGGGAGGGGGGTAACAAGAAGTGTGACATCCCTCATTTTGGTTTCTATAAAAACATTTAAAATGGGTAAATTAAATTTTTTAAGAATATTTTTTGCTTTTCATAATTTGATTTTAAAGTTTCATTGATCATTTTGTATCGTAAACACCGATGCTGATTAAAGTTTAAATTTACTTCTTGAAATTTTAAAATGAAATTTTCTTATTCATTTGCACTTTTAAGATAAAATTGTGCGAGTCCTTTTTTCAGAATTCAAACAATTAATATATTTCACTGTTTTCTACTAATTATCTTTTCCGTTGTGAACCTTATCCTCATTTTATACAGATTAAGTACACATGTAATCATTATTATTATTTTGCTCACAAATGTCATTAAAAGTTTAAAAATGAAATTTGAAACGTGATCTATAACGCAGTGCTTTGTTTCTGAACTGCAAGTACATATGCTTATGTAATATAACGGGACAAGTGAGAAAGGGGGGTAGGGGGTATGATGAAATGGGACCTTTTGCGACAAGGGGGGGGGGGGGTCAGACCACGGAACCGTTCCATGTTTGAGCGTTAATAAGTTAACCAACTTTACGGACCATGCAAGAATATTTTCAGAAGATTCTTTATCTAGGCAGAGCATATGATTGCAATCTAAAAAATAGATTCCTCGTTTTCGGTGATTCTTCAATCGTCAAGAAAATTTCGTCATTTACAACGATTATTTTGTCGCGCGATCACGTGAGCATGCGTTTCTGAGAGTATGATGGGTACCTTAAATACTGTCCTTAAGAGACGAAGCTGACAGATCCCCTGATGCAAGTTTATTACTTAAACCGAAAAATACAGAAAATGCACTTTGAGAATTATTTGTTTGGTGTATAGATGTTATGATTCCCATTCCATAAAATGCGGGAATAACAGTTTCATTATAATACTTAATAAAATTGTAATAAAGGAGTTTGAGTACGAACCTCTCAGCTTTTCGTTTTAATATTTATACCCAAGACCAGAAGCAGTTGTGCAACATTCGCGACTCTTTTCTCGCGTTCAGAACATGTTCGCTCTGTATTTTAGAATGCGAATTTCTTAGTATTAATTGTGTTGCATTTTAATTTCTAAAGTAATGTCGCTACTAACAGCAGTATTAAAGTGTGAGTTTCATTTCTCGTTTCATAGCGTTTGTTTAGCAGCTTCAAATCTTCGATAAATGCGTTTCCTTTATCTTCGTGGTCTTAATTGGGTGAAATCCAATTTTTTCAGCCCAGTCATCACGTGCAATAATTTTCCTTCACTCATGTAAAAGGTAATGTATTTCGTTAAAATAGTTGGTTTTCAATTTATTATTTTTTCAGTGTAGCATGTTATGGTTTTATAGTAGCGCTTTTTACCATACCTGACGCTGTCTAAAGCTCTAGGGTCCTCTTTAAATCTTCAAACATTAAAAGTTATGAAGTTGAAAACAAATTTTAACTTTTCTAGTCTAAAATGAAAGTTTTTTTTTTTTAATTATTTTTTTTAATTTTCGGACAACTGAAATTCAGAACTTTTTTCAACGTATTTTTTAAATTTTGTTTTCTGAAAAATTTTCAAGGTTTAATAAATTTTAACTCAGATTTATTTCGATAAGTAATCAACAATGTATTCACAGGGGAGGGGCCCACTCTCCTCCCGAACACACAATCACATCTTCGTATTTCGCATTGGAAATTTGTTTTGTGAACCTCCATTTAACTATCCCACGAGCCTCCACTGCTTTGAACTGTTCAATAAAAATATTTCACACCGAAAGCTCCTTCCAATAAGCTTGTCTGAAGAAACTGAATGTCTAGGGTTTATATACTTTGCTTCATATTCCCCCATAGGCGCTAATTTTAATATTTTTTGAACTGTTCAACTTTGAGCAAAAAATAGTTTAAATCAAAAAATAAAATATGTAAATGAGATGTCATTACCGAACTCTTTCGATCGCGACCAAAAATATTTGGAATCGTACAATTCCCTCAACAGTTATTGGGGGGGGGGGGGGGGCAGACAAACCGACAGACACTCATTTGCCCCATCTCACAACCCTACCTTCAGTTGTTTCAATCTTTAGTTACTTACTTATTTTTTACTTTTCTTTATTTTTAGCGATATTTTAAAGATACATTAAACTTTATTTTATACCTTTTTTCTTTTACTTTTTCTGGAAAAATAAGCTATTAACTGCTTAAGCAGTAAGATATTTTTACAACGCGTATCAGTGGTTTAGAATATTTGAATGTTTAGTATACTAGCTACTCTAGCGCACTTAAATTAAAATATGATTTTTAAGCACTTTTTGCTTAACTTAAATAAGAAATAAAAGCCGAAAATCATTTTTAAAAAAATGTTTTTTAAAGTCCAGTATTTAAGGGTTAAAGTTTTGAAATCAGGAATCACAATTAGAGAGTTGAGTGTTAATTTTACATCTGGAAGAGAGGGTTAAATAATGAAATATAGAAGAGTCATTCTGCTATCTGCTGTAACTTTATTAATTCAAATTTGTCGCTCTTTTTATATACTGGTTTATGGATAATAATAGCGTAACAAATGCAGTAGCCTGAGAAATGCAATTAAAAATAACTTTTCCTTTGTACTCATCTCTTGTTTAAAAGTTTTTGAGGTAAGTGTGTCATCTAGCCCAAGATTGTGTGTATAATATTTAATAACAGAACATATGACTTAATGTAGTATTTTGTCGAAAAATTAGTTTTTAAAGATACGTCATACACATTCAATCAAGTTAAAATAACATAAATGACTATGAAACCCTTAATCAGGTCTCTCCTTCACCCCAGCGCTCTGGTGAATTATTATTGTGGGCAGTCATGAACTGTACTCTATATTCCATACACGGCAGCCGATGTAATAAAATTACTGAGAGAAATACGGCGATTAACGCACTTTCCCTGATATATTTAGTTTGGTATTGCTTAGCTTCGTCAGTCATTTAATCATTTGCAATTGTGAGAACACTCTCAGAAACGCATGCTCAAATCTCCCGAAACTTTCGTCGTTTTTGACGAAATGGCTTCGTGAAAAATGCTCCGAGTAAACCTTTCATCAAATTGGCGAAATTTGTGTAGTCACTTTTTTAAGTCACGTGATCGCGCGAGGAAAGAGTCATTGTAAATGATGAAATTTTCTTGACGATTGAAGAATCGTCAAAAATGAGGATTCTATTTTTGAGAGTGAACACAGCTTTTGAAGGCCGTATTCTGCAATAACTTGTCCCTGAACTGATTGTAATCAATGTGTATCTTTTTCACTCTAGTATTAAAATCGCCATAAAAACCACGGTCCCTCCAAATTCTATCGCGAAAGAGCGCCGTTGTGGTTAGGTGCTGGCCTCTTAACGCTCAAGTCCGCAGGTTCAAAACCGGCCCATGGCCGTGGATTTCCGAGATGCAGAAAATCGAGAGTCCATGTCGTATAATTATGCAGCAGTTTAAAGATCCATTAATATCTATTTAACTTGGATATTCTTGGCTACATTGACTTCCCAGATTAATTCATCATCCTCGAATCCCAGGTGATTTCCATTCGTTAAGAAACTGGGTGTCCAAATTATCAACTTGTAAGGGCGCTCGTCGATGGGGGTGCTATTTGAAAGAATAGATGCCAGCCCCTGGGGAACGAATTAGATTTGTAAAGGGCACTTGCCGATAGTAGTGCTACTTGAAAGACTAGATTCCAGCCCCTGGGGAACGGATTAGGTTAAGGACGAATGTCCACCCTCATTAGATTTACCACCGAATTCGAGAAACCTTTTCTGCGTTAATTCCAAATCTGCCAACCCTTTCAAATTCCTACATTAGGCACCTAAGCTTCGCTCGTCCTGTCACTGCTATTTCAGAGGTAGAGTTATCACCACCAAAAATATCGTCTGATTTTTTGGAGTATTTATTGTCACATGCGTTTGCGAAGACATTTTGAGGTAAAACTGCTGTTTCGTGCACTGGTTGGCGCGAATTCAAAAATACAGCGACTACAACCAGCTAGAAACTAACTACAATAAATAAACATCACTGCATGGTTATCAGAGTTTGGCACGACAGTGGTCTATGTATTTAATGGTTATACGCCGTACTTTTTTTTTTTGCCCGCCAAATGACATATAAACAAAGCAATGTTATTAGGTCTAAATAGCACGAGATTTTATTAGATTTATTAAATAGCATGCTGGCGACATTTCTAAGACCGTCGCCAATGTTGGAAGTATAACCGATAAGTACCGTCGTCTAATCAGCATTCTAAACCTTTTTGAAATTGAAAGTTCTCAGTAAACAAAAGCTGGAAGTAATTTCGCTCAGCTTCTGATAGTAGCAGCAATTCGAAAATTACTTGAGATTTCTATAGAGCTTCAGCAAAATTTAACCTTCCAGAATTTTACCCGACTTAAAACTGAAAATTTTGCGGGACATTAATTCTGTTGAATTTTGCACACTTCACTTCTCTTTGTTTTGTCACTGCCATTTCACTGTCATTACAAGAAGAAATACTGCCAAATTCAACGGAACCAATTTTGCCACACGAAAAACGTAATTTATGCTAAAACATTGTGCAATCGACGTTCTGAATAAACAAAAAATGAAAATTAATTTTACTCACATTTGAAAACGTTATTGCAGGAATTCAAAAATTAATTACATTTTCTCCAGAGCTTAAGCTGAATTCAATCTTTCGGAATCTTGTCGACTTCAAAGTGAAAATGTTGAAGGGCATTAGTTCTTCAACAGAAGAGCTATTAGTGTTGTTACAACAAAGCAAAACCATCTGCTGAGTTTTTATTTTTGTCACACAAGGAGTTTGTTTCACAACAATGAGAAAATTTAAATTAATATTGTTAGAGTACTGAACTTATGTGTATAAGTTAATATAATATTAAATCTTAACATTAGAGCCTACGGGGAAATATGAAGCAAATTTTATAAACCCTGGACATCAGATAAAGTTTCATTGAACACATTGGAAGGAGCTTTCGGAGTGAAATGTTTTTTTGATTTTGCCAATTTTTGTTCAATTTTGAACAGTAAAAAAAAAAAAATTAACTTTAGCATCTACGGGAAAATTTTAAATTCCTATTTAAATCCTGATGTAACAGACGGATTTTCTTGGAACAAACTGTATCGGAAGGATCTTATGGCGTATAACATGTACAAATACTAAGTTCATTCAGAACTAAACGAGTCCATTTTCAAATGAAAATTTTTGATCTGGATTTTTAAGGGTATTTATGAATGAAAGAATGAATGAATGAAAGAATGAATGAGTGAATAAATATGTATTAACTGGTGAAAGGTATATTTGAAGTAATTAAACTGAAGGAAAAAGAAAGACAGATGGCTACATTATAAATATAATGTTGGTGTATACGGGTAAGTAGACTTGTATAGTTCTAGACGGAACTTCTTTCTGTTTTTGAGGTATTTGCGCAAAAGTCCCTTGAGAAATTTCATATTTTTTCAGAAATTATCGTCATTGCAAAGAATAAGTCGAATAATTGTACTTGAATCATACAATAATTTTTATTGGGAATAAAATATGTGATTTCCGTTCCAAAAAAAAAAAAAAAAAATTCAAAATAATAACTTTAATTTTGGTTCATTCTTAACGTCTGCTTATGAGCGATCAGACACACTATAAATATAAGCATTATAATCAAAATAAAAGTTGGGACAAACATGCGAGTCCATATTGTTACAAAATTAGGGGTACCGAGGTTTCTCGCCAAGCTTGGCGGCTTTCCGGTCACGTTGGATATTCCTAGTTTTTGCTAGAAATTTCTGAAATTTTCCTGTCCCGTGATCCGCGATGTTATATAAGGAGCTCTGGCGAGAAGTTTGGAAAAGTTCAGTTTAGTTTTAGTCTTTAGCGAGTGTCTGTCAGTGAGCCATTGTGCTGTAAGCTTCATGCTTGCTTCTATTCGTATTTGGGAATTAAATACAAGATTACCGTTGGTTTTACGGTGATGTGGAAACTGTGTGAGTTGTGAGATATTTTTGTGTGCTTAAAAATCTGTACATAATGTAAATAATTTGTAAATAAATTGCTCTCTTTGTACAAGGAGTTAGTCATTAGTTTAAAGTGCGACGAACCCGTAACAATATTAAGTTTGAGAATTTTTTTTGGCGGTATCACCACATGCTCAAACCAAGAGAGAACTCATGAGACATAACAGTTGTAGCTAGTTTGTCTGCAACGAGCCACAAGCAAATTTGAAGTTCCTTTATCAGTACAGCAGATTTTTGCTTGAAAAACTTTTTGACTGTAATATTCCCAAAATATATTAACATAGACTTTTTAATCAAATTTTCCTCTTTGAATCGAATTACAGGTTTTTATTTTGCATGAACAATAAGTAAACAAATCAGCTTTAATTGTCTAATTCTTGATGAAATGTTTTAATTTAGCTTCCAAGACATATTTGAGAAGCCTTTGAAACCTGCGTTTATCTGACTTGTTAAAACATCTGATGTGCATCAGTTTAGAGTTTTGAAAGGTCTTCATTTCCATGTTCCTTCTGGGGAGCCTCTTCAATCAGAGAAAGAAAAAAAGTATGTCTATTTTCTTCTAATTCATTAAAATGAGCTTTTTTTGTTAGTTTTTCTTTTCTAATCATGTTGAACTTAACTGGAAAGAACTAAAAGGAGGTAATAATAAAAATTATAATTAAAAACTCTGTTAAGTTCTATGCGTTCAAAAAAGACAGTCTCCTGTTTTAGCCCGTACTTGTTTTTGAAGGACTATTTATTCTTTTTAGTCGACGGGGTGGCGTAGTGGTAAGACGCAGGTCTCGTATGCCCAAGATCGCAGGTTCAAACCTGGCCCAAGTCGGTGGATTTTCAAGATGCAGAAAATCGTCTGCGTCCATGTCGTGTGATTATGCGGCATGTTAAAGATCCCTTGAGTATCCGTTTGGAATGGATACTTTCGGCTAAATTAAATTCCTAGTGCAGATTGCATCAACGAGAGCTCAGGTGCCCCATCTAGGCGAACTAAGCGTCAAAAAAATTGCGGCAATGGTACCACACTCATTGTGGTGCCGCTGAACGAGTTGGTACGCACTAGGTCTGCAATGGTTGATGACCAATACTGCAGCCCCATTAGAAAGAAAAAAAATAATTCTTTTTATGCTAACTTAAGCTGACCGTATAAGTTCTTCACTAATCTTAAATTTTATGTGAAGAACTTTTCGCTGAAGAAGAGCTCTTAACACTAGATTTATCAAGCCGTTTTCAACCACTTCTGAAGTTTCCTTTGACACCAACTTGCTACTTAGTATAATATAAAACTTCCAGTCACATTAACTTGTCCTACTAACCGTGTATTACGAAAAGACAATGCAATGGAGGCAATTCAAGCAGCGTCATTGGTCATGTGGCAGCGATTAAAGGAATGTAAACAAATGGAGCCGTAGCATCGCTTTACTTCGAGTTCGACAAATCTAATAAAAACTAGGCTTAAAGTTCTTCTACATTGCATGAAATTAACACTAAATAAAGTACTATAACTATTGTAATAATTAATAAATTTCTTGAATAATGGTAAATACTTTTCTTCACCAGACCCCTACCTGTTAGCCGAGGCCTTAGAATTGCTTACGTACGGGGAGAGGTAGTGGGGTGTACGGATTTTCCATGCACATTAGGGTGGGCCGAAAAACCTTTTTTTTTTTTATTTCGAAGTTGTAATAGCACATATCCCCAAGTATAATGGTGGTCTTCAGTGGGTATCGAACGCGCGACCTTTCAGGTGGAAGTCCGACGTGCGAACCACTAGGCTACCACGGCCCTATAATGGTAAATACTGGGTTATAATCAGAAAAAGCTGTGAAAATAGTCTAATTTTAAGATAACTAATTTTGCCTAGTGTACTCCACATAGAACTCCATTGAAAATCTTAGTAAACAAAGAGCGATATCACGTGACATAACGGGGCCGGTTTCACCGAAATGCTATAGAAACACATAACCGCTGGAAAAAATTAGGAAAATGTAGGTCGGCAATTTTATTTAACTGTGAGGGCAATTTTATTTGACTGTGTGGGCAATTGCCCAAAAAAAACCCCTTAAAATATGCCCTGGACAGCAGTGATCGTTCATGAGTCCCTCTAGCAGTGAATTGCTTCCATTGAAAGTTACACTATAATTAGTAACAAATTATGCAAAGTGGAAGCTTCGAAACAGTCAAAATGACTGGTCTGGTAAATCTAGTGTTAACACTCCTTGAAAATTCAGAAGCTCTTTAATGGGGAAGTTTCGCCCTATTAAATATTCCCATTTCGGAGGGAAAATTTTAGTCACCCTTTCCTAGCACAGCTCACGTGACTTAGTGCTATTGCGGGAAAAGCACTGTTACTATTTTTGACGTGTAAACCGTTTTACGGTATAATGGCTACGTCTCTAATTCTAAACAGTATTATTCTACTAATCTCTTCAAGTTCTGCCTATGTCCCTGGTTGTATGTAGCCATATCATTAAAATAATTGAAAAAAAAAAACTAAGTTGTTGGAGGCAAAATCTAAGGATGATCAAAAAGTCGGGCAGAGCTAAACAAACCGATTTCTCCCTGCGCGATTATCGGATTTACAAAAGTTTGTCTCCCTTTCGTACGTTGTAAAAATTTTGCGTCTAGTTGCCACAATTTTTGGCGTTACTGAACAACATTTTTGGGGTTCAGTAGGTATGAAAGCAGGCTTAATATATCGTAGAAATATCGTTAAAAGTCAAAAATAAGTACAGTAATTAAATACAGATTGAAAAATAAAAAATTTGAAAGTAGGGTTTTGAGATAGGGGGGGGGGGGGGGAATGTGTCTGTCCCGCTCCTAATTTTTGAGGTTATCGTCCGATTCGAATTTCTTTTTTTTTTTTTTTACATTTGAAAGCTCTTGGTGTGGACATCTCCTTTGCATACTTTGTTTTGATTTGAATAACATTTCGTTCAGTTTGAAAATCTTAAGACTAGAATCTTAACACTAATATCTTAATACTAGCGCTGTTGGGGAATTATGAGCCAAATTAATAAAACCTGGACATAATATCAAAGTTCTTTTGAACAAACTTACTTGAAGGAGCTCTCAATGTAAAATATTTTTTAATTCAAACATTATTGGGATTCATTTTTGGACACTTTAAAAAAAAACTAACAGCTCTTGTGGGGAAATTTAAATCCTACATAAATAATGATCAAACAGACAGATTTGCTTGGAAGAAACTTTATCGGTAGGCTCTTATGACGTAGGACATGTACGGATACAAAGTTCATCTAAAACTTAACGAGCCTGTTGTCCCATGCAATTTTTTGATCTGGATTTTTAAAGATATTTTTGAATGAATAAATGAGTAAGTAAGTGAATGAATGAATATGTATTATTCTTTAAAGAAGGTATTTTTTGAGTAGTGAAAAACTGAAGCTAAGTGATAAAGAGAGAGATAGCTAGATTATATATAAATTTGACGTTGGTGTATACGGGAAAGTAGGCTGGTATAGCTCTAAAGTGAACTAGTTCTTAATTAAGTGCTTTACTGGCAAACCTTATTGTTAATTTTAAAGACTAAAACTTCCATACGCTCTCTATTACGTCAAAAAGAATGGAGGCAATTCACCGCTAGAGGGACTCATGAACGATCACCGTTGTCACGTGATATCCGCTCTTTGTTTACTAAGATTTTCAATTGAGTTCTACGTGGACTTCACTAGGCAAAATTAGCTATCTTTAAATTAATTAGACTATTTTCACAGCTTTTTCTGATTATAACCCAGTATTTACATTTAATTTAATCATTATTAAAGAAATTTATTAATTATTAGAATAGTTATAGTTTTTTATTTAGTGTTAATTTTATGTAATGTAGAAGAACCTTGTTTAGGCCTAGTTTCTAATTAGATTTGTCGAACTCGAAGTAAAACGATGCTACTGCTTCCTTTGTTTACATTGCTTTCATCTCTGCAACGTGACCAATGACGTTGCTTGAATTGCCTCCATTGGAAAATTTCTGAAAAGCAAAATTATAAAGAAAGTGTTATAATTCATTACATATTAAGTTTGATAAAATTTTTTTAGTATTCTCCCTATCCAAGAATATTGCACTTGACTGCTTTCCCTGCGATAACATTATGCTTGCAGCGTAAACCGTTTTACGGTAATGGCTTTGCCTCCAGTTCAAAACGGGAATTTGTTGCAACCACTTTTTTGAGGCGCTGCTTGAACCTTACGTACTCGCACCGGCACCGCTCCAGCTTTGCCCTTTCTCCGCTCCTGATCTCTTATTCAAAGCGGTATTCTGCTAATCTCCATCCCAGTTCCGCATTCATCCCAGGTCGAAACAGAAAATAAGGATGATCAAAAAGTTCGTTCAGAACTAAACGAACCTACTTTCCCGTAAACCATTATCGACTTTGGACATCTCTCTCATATATATACTATATGCTATTGGGCAGCGTTTCCGAAACGGTGGTTCGTAAAACCCCAGGGGTTCGCGTTGAGTAGAAAGTGGGTTCGAGATAATAATATTGTCATGGCGGAATTTTAAATTGCTAGCGTAAAAAAACGAAATAATAACAAGAAGTTCCGTCTAGAACTATACGAGCCTACTTTCCCGTATACACCGAATTCAAATTTATAATCTAGCTATCTCTCTCTCTGTCTTTCTCGTTTAGCTTTAGTTCTTAATTGCTTCAAATATACCTTTTTCAACTGTTAATACATATTCATTCAATCATTTATTTATTAAGTCATTCATGTATTTATTCACTCATTTATTCATTCATTCTTTTGCTTATTCATTTAATCATTCATTAATTCAAAAATATTTTTGAAAATCCCGATCAAAAAATTTCATAGGAAAATAGGCTCGTTAGTTCTGGATGAACTTTCTATTTATTTGTACATGTTCTATGTCATAAGAGCTTTCCGATAAAGTTTGTTCCAAGCAAATCAGTCCGTTAGATCAGGAATTATATAGAATTGAATTTCCCCGTAGGCGGTATGTTAATTTTTTGAACTGTTCAAAAATGAACAAAAATTGTTCAAATCTATATTTCACGCTAAGAACTTCTTCCAGGGAGCTTGTTCATGCGAACTTCGATCTTGTACCCAGAGTTTACATAATTTGCTTCATTTTCACATATAGGTGCTAATGCTAAAATTTTTTGAACTGTTCAAAATTGAGCAAAAAATTGTTTAAATCGAAAAGTAAAATACGGAAATGAGATGTCCTCGCCGAGATCTTTCGAATGCAAAAAGAATTTTTCGAACCGGACAATTCGTTCAAAAGTTATTAGGGGGACAGACCGACAGACAGACCGACAGACAGACAGACCGACAGACAGACCGACAGACAGACAGACCGACAGACAGACCAACAGACCGATAGACACACTTTTTCCCCATCTCAAAACCCTACTTTCAAATTTTTTATTTTTCAATCTTTATTTAATTACTTAATTTATTTTTGACTTTTCTTGATTTTTAACGATATTTTCACGATACCATTAAGCCTTCTTTCCTGCTTTATTATTATTTTTTTAACTTTTACGGGAAAGTAGGCTAAAAAACGATAATAAAATAGAAAAAAAAAACAAATAAAAAATTTGGGTACTTGCGTATTAACGCCACCGCAGCGGAATTGGCGCATTAGCGCCAATAAAGAGCAATCCTGTTGTTCGTAGATTGGCGGCACTTAAAAATTAAAACATTTTATTTAGTGAAGAGATAATTTGTATACGGATCATGTGCTTTTTTTAATCCCTCCTTTTACCTGAACGTGACAGCAAAGTTGCAAAACTATGGAATGGTATAATATGTGCAAAAGTTGCTTATCTACAACTGTATTTGTTACCGGGATAAGGAGAAGAGCCAAAACGGGTCACAACCCAGTCAAAAAATTATGGTTCTCAGAGCGAAAATAATTCTCAATGACAACCAATCAGTGGGCATTTGGCAACACGATAGCGAGGTAGTAATTACGTAGAACCTGCGTTGACTCACTTTTGGTTTTTACTCAAGGGGAGGAGGGAGCTATAAAGGTAGACAAAATTGGCTACAAAAGGCAGACTCTACCCACGTGACTAACGATGGTAACTCCTGGAGTTGCCATTGCGCAATCCATTGGTATTATAAATCGCCTAGTCGAATGATTGCTTTTGAATTTTTAGTAAAAATTCTTAATTACCTGGCTTTGAATTTTCTTGAACTTGCACCACTTTTTCTATTACATATATCTGTTTAAGCAGCTTTAAATTATACAAGCTTCCAGGAAGTTTTTACAAGTGTAAAAAGTTTTTATTACTTTTCTGACTTTTTGTAATTCGAACGCAGAATGGTGTACTGTTGGGTTTATTGATTACACCCAGTTTCTTCAATATTTCAATGCCAGACTTATGCATAAAAAAGACCGCTTGACTTTTTCTGCATTAACATCAAATATCCAAATATTATAATAGCTACCGAGCAGTGTGAGTAGTCACGAAGGGTCAGTTGGTGTAATTGCAAACGCTTTTTCAATGTTTTATCTTTAGTTCCTTCCCTACCTCTTGAATGAAGAGATCAAATTGTGAGCATTGTAGCCAGTACTATACTTTTTGTGAGTAAATGCGTTCAAAAATCTTAACTTTATGACTATTTGTTAGCAAATGAACTCGTGCTTACATTTACCGTATATTTACTCCAGATTCTCTGGTGTAAATGTACACAGGGATTTACTTTTCCACGAGGTTGATGTTAGTAGAAAACCGTGGCATACACAGTCTGCTTGTAAACTTAAGAAGTTCTAGAGCAGTGGTCCTCAATCAGCTGCCCACGGGCCGCATGTGGTTCGCTGAGATATTTTTGATTCCGCTTTCATTTAATTAGAAATATTTTACAAAAATAAAGTACTGCGGGAAATTTATGTAAAATGTGTTTCGCAGTTGATCAGTTGGTTAAGCTCGGTTCCCACAGAACACCGAAAATGAAGCAGCACTGGCCGTGGTCAATTACTCGGGAGGGGTGACCTGATTGCCCTACAAAAGGAACTTGAATTTACAAGTGGCTTAGCAACAACAAGAACGTTTTTGTAAAAAAGACACAGAAAATAAAATTTACATCAAAATGTAATATTTAATGTCTTCCCAAAGTATTGTAAATACGATAATGTAAGTGTTTACAATTTCCCCAGAATACCAAATAAATGGGGTAATTGTGCAATTACAATAGAAAGTACAATTTTTTTCATGCATAGTGTCGGTGAAATTTGTCCATTTTGCAAACATTTAGGCATGTTGCTAGATCGGAAGATATTATTTTTTTCCTGTTATTAAAGTATTCCTTTATCGCAGCTTTTCCGCGCTTTAGCGACTCGAAAATGAAAAAAAAAAATTCCGCACCTCCCTTAACAATTGTCCTTAACAATTGGTCATTAATTTAACTGCCGGTTTCAATAGTATCAAAACCAGCTCAATCCATTTTCAGATTTTTTATGAGAGAAACTAAAAACGTTTCACCACCTTGCCCGATTAGTTTTTCCAAATTTTCTTTTTATTGCTTGAAAGACCTTTGGTGCACAATAGAGAAATAGTAACTGTTTCAAAAATTTGGGAAAACTAATCGGGCAAGGCGTAAAACGTTTTCAGTCTCCCATAAAATTTTTGAAAATGGATTGAGCTGGTTTGATACTAAACGCCTCATATTACTTCGCAACTTTATATACAATTTCAGTTGTGGGAATTTACAGCAACGTTCGGAATCTCGCCAAGCTTCTAACACTGCAAAATCTGTGTATATTATGTTACAAGATATGTATTTTTACGTTATTTCTGATAGAAAACCGATTGTTTCCATACAGCTACTCTAAAAGAGATTCATTTGTAATGAGTGAGCCCGAATTCGCGAAGCGATCTAAAGGAGCTGAGTAAGCAGTTCTGAGGGTTGGTGAGCGATAACGAGCAGGGGGCAAGAACGCCCTAGCATAGAAAAAAATCCCTTTTTTGTTCCATTTTTTCCCTCAATTAATTCAACTAATATAATATGCACATGTGCAAATCCAATTCTTCATATTTGTATCTCGAGAGTAAAACGGAGCTTTTCAGCAAATTATTATTACTATTTTTTTTCCAATGGGGCTGTGGGATTGGTCATCCATTGCAGACCTAGTGCATTCCCCAGTAATTGGTACCATCTCTTTCAGCGGCACCACAATGAGTGTGGTGCCTTCGCCGTACGAGAACTTTGGCGTTCAGTTACACTAGATGGCGGTACCTGAGCTCTCATTGATGCAATCTGCACTAGGAATTTAATTTAGCCGAGGGCATCCAAGCCAAATGTCTTCTCAAGGGATCTTTTACATGCCGCCTAATCATACGACATGGGCGCAGACGATTTTCTGCATCTTGAAAATCCACCGACTTGGGCCAGGTTTGAACCCGCGATCTTGGGCGTACGAGTCCTGCTGCCTTAGCACTACGCCACCCTGTCGACTTCAGCAAATTATAAAACCCACATAAACATCGAACCTTTGATTGGTTCTTGTGTTTCACCTGTGATTTCCATTATATTGTAGGCAAATTCATGAGGCCGTAAAAATACTATTTTTGTAGAGCAATATAAGGGGCATTCAGACCAACCGCAACAACAATGTAACTTTTCAGGCTTCATTGGTATAATAACTTCATTGTTGTTTTCATTTATAACGTTTCATTGGTCATCATTACTTACTAACCACGCCCTTTATCGGCTTTTTTTATTGCATCAGTATAAGTGAGTTTAACTCAGACGATTGAGATTTGTTGATTGCGCCATCGAAGAGAGATGTCATCACTGTCAGTTTGATAACCATAGCAACAGTCTATTATGACGACAACATGTTTCCGTCGCATTTGGTGTGAATGTACCGTTATTATTGTTGTATAACATATTGTTGCAGCAAGGTTTTACCGTATATTAATGAAGAGATTATTTCTTTATAGGAAAGGAGTTATCGTGCGCCACTAGACGCTTTAGAAACCTTCTAACATGAATACCGCTATTGAGTGGACTCTCGATCCTTACAAATGTTGACAGTTTTTGATATGGGGGGGGGGGGACACTTTCAACTGGTGTCTACAATGAATGAAACTTCACCAATGAATGCTGTGAAACTTCCATATATGCGAAGTAATGTTGAAGCGTAGAAGACTTTCGGTTGATGAAGAGTAGGAAACCGTCCTTGAAGACCAGAGGCCCTACTGTCGTTTAAAAACAAAGGATCTTCCCTTATGAATGTATGTTATTAATTGAAAATCATGCGCTACTATGATGGTTTCTTTATGATACAAGTGACACAATTCCTTATTACGTGAGCGACAAAAACGTTTTAAAAATATGTCTTATAGAATAAGATCAAACTGTCGCCTTTGTCCTGCTTGAATGGTTTTGTAAATGTTTGTAACTTAGAATCTATTTCAAAAGGTCTCTGTAAATGCATATCGAGACCTGTGAACACATTATGTGTATCTTTGTGAATGTAATTATTTAATAATATTAATAAAAATGACGGCGGCAGCAGGAAGCAAGAAGAAGGGGAACGAGGATAAAATATCCTCTAACTTATCGTCTGGTAAGAGAAAGGTAAGTGAATTTTAATTTAACTGCTTCGTTCGTATTCCTTTTTAAAGTAGAAAGGTTATTCATAAAATATTTAATACGATTATAATTCGTAAATTTAAAATTAGAATGACGCAAAACACTCCCCCCCCCCCGAATAATAATTATCCATTGTTAAGAGCTTAAACCCTTTGATTTTAAGATCTTTTCCTCAGACCAAGCTTGCGGCCTCATGCACCACCTGGGCGTAAAGAGTGTCAAGTCAAGTCAAGTCCTAAAAAAGAAAAAAAGTTCCGTTACGTGTGAAAAGTGCCAGATTGACGAGAATGTAATCCCTAAAAATCGCTGCGGTAACAGATGCAAAAATATCCGATTAAAAGCTAAAATTATGAAAAAATAAGCAAATTTGACGAGAACAAATAAAAAATCATCTTATATTTATTATAATTAAAATACGCGTGCAAAGTAATTACAGTAAGGATATCAGTTTCTAGAAATCCCTGTTTCTAAAAATAAGTTTCTAATAGCCGTTAACGTTTATTTGACCGAGATGTATTTTTAAATGAAACTAATGCTTGTATAGCCACCGTAAACACATCTGGTTTACATACATATGACGTTTATTGGACCGAGAGGTTTTTTAAATGAAACTAACGCGTGTATAGCCACCAAAAATACATCCAGTTTACATTCGTATTAGGTGGCAGGTAAACGATAATAGAATTCCATCCACAAATACAGTAAAACCAGTAAAGTAGACTACTTTTGTCAGGAAAGGATTTGGCACCTCACCCTCTATAAGTTGACCACTAAAGTGCTTCACCGCACGTGGTCAACTTACGCAGGTTTCATGTATACTCAAAATTTCGCCAGAACAATTCCTCCATGGATAAATCTAGCGTAGTAAAAGGAGCTGTTCCGAATGATAGATTGTAATATGAATAGTGTTCAGATTTGAAATTCCGCCAAGTTAGAAATGCTTATAACTCATCTTTTAATGCACTTGGCAACGTGGAATAAACTTCAACTTAGTGTAAGGAAAATATGCATCGAATGATACATTATTTTAAGGTGCTCGGAAGGGAATTCCAAATTCAAAAAAATACTTGAAGTTGTGGGTTTCCAGAAAAAAGGCACTTAATTGTCATTTGTGTGAAATGACAATTATGCCCGTTAAATGGCATTTGAACAGTTCTGCAGTTTGCGAACTCGACATGCTTTTTTCGTGGGTTCTTTACCCCATCTTCTATTTTTTTTCTATAACTAATCGTAAACAAAAAAAGTTGATACGTGGGAAGTTATGTACGCGAAAAATATCCTTCGGATTTCGCTGATAATTTCAGCTTGTTGGTAATTTCACGGGGATGGTTTCTAAATCTGTTATTTATGAAAAGTCGACAAGTAGTTCTTGTTCTAATTTTGAGCAAACTTTCCGTATCAGTTAGCAAGAACTCTTACTAAATGGGAACGCGCAATTTAATTCGTTTGCTGCAGGAGTTTACTTTTGGTACTCAGTGTTTGATATAACGTAAAGATAAGGCAACCAAACGTCCCCACTTTAGTCCCCACATTTTCAAACTTGATCATAAGTTTTTATTTTGACTATATTTTTAAAGTTTTTAACTACTCGCATTTGTCATTTGTGTTACAATTTATACAACCATGATATGTGTATATTTAACGCTAAAAGGAAAACGTGATTATGATACACAATTGACGCTATTTATGTACCCGTTTGCCTTATCAAATACTTATTCATATAAAATTAAATTTCAGTTTGTTAATATTGTTAGTTGAAAATGCTTATTCTTGCATTCGGCACTCACTCTCGCAGAAAATATGCGCATATCGATGTTTTATAAGCGATTCTTTCTCATCTCTTTTCCCTTTAAAAAAAACCTACATAACGGTGCAATTTTAAGTTAACCAGCTCATAGCAACTTTTGTCCTCATTTCAAAGGTGGGGACTTCGCCATTAGAAAATGTGGTCGCCTTACATAAGGAATAGCGTAATAACTTTATTTAGCTAGAAACTCTTCTTTTTCAAGTTTTTTTTTTTTTTTCTAGATATAGACGGTGTTGTTATCTTTTAAGCATTAAGAGCAAAACTCTGAAACGATGTCTATTTTACTCATGCAGAATAGCTTATTTAAGTAAAAAAATGCCTGCGTAGATGTTCGAAAGCCGACCCGAACTTCATTTTCTGTGTGTCTCATATACCCCCGGTGACGTCATGTAAATTGAGGTGACTATTATACTTGCTAAAATGGCTCTCCACGTAAGATTCATCTCTAGTGCTCTTAGTCACTCCAGAAATTATATAGAATTCAATGTGCTGCTCAAAAGTCGCTCCAATCGCATTACTGTAGCTTAACGGCTTTCTGCGAGAAGGAGCTGAAGTGAGTTGAAGAGTAATTGTAACCGATTTCCATTGTTTACAATGCGTTTTGAAAACTTATTTTCAGCTAAAATGTTTTGCTCGCAGTTGATTAACCAAACGTCTTTCTTCGGGGCGTATGTTATTTTGAATGTGTATGGTAAGGGGGGGGAGTGGTCTTAAAACCTACATTTTTGAAATTACGGAAGCACTATAGGAATTCGTAAAAAGACAATTTTTTGGTTGACGTTTTTCATTAACATTATTAACGTGCATTTTTGGCAGAAACAAAAGTGAAATAATATGACGCCTTTTTGGGGATGCATTTATGACCATTTTTCCCTGGTGTAAAGTAGTCATAATAGAGAAAAATAGCATTACAATCCTTAATGAATGACCGAAATTTTTAAAATACTCAAAAAGGGTTCTATTTCCCAAAAAAAAAAAAAAACTACTTCGGGGGGTACGAGATATTGCGGGTTTATTATGACGAGGGGGTAGAGTAGCAAGTATGTTTTACCACCAGAAATTTATGCCGGCTTTCATTTTATTTTTTACTCTAAATTTCAGGGGCTCAGTAGTTGATGTCTGAAATTACGGGTCCGTATTCATTATTTGTAGCGATGATTTACTGTTCAGCAAATTATCCGAGACTCATTTTTTCAAGTCACGTTATTAAATACAACTTATCTATTTAATGAGTCCTCAGACTCTGCAAAACAGAATAATGTTTGGAAACTATAAATTGTTAAATACAACATATAAGAAGCATAAATCATAAAAATCTGTGCTATTTAAGCAAGAGTAATATAGTAGTAGTTTTAGATAGTATAAGTAACAATTTATGATGCATAATTGAATGATTCTAGGTTATCTTCCGTTATACTGTCAAATATCGATAGATTTTTACTACCGCGGAAACGGCATTTTGACCTCAAACCTTATGATGTATCATTGCAAACAGGAAACCGGAATACCTTTCTAATGGGGCTGCGCATGATCACTAAGAACTAACCTTTGCAAACCTAGCGCATCCCCCGGCACCCATTCTTTCAAGGCGCGCAACTATCGGTGGAGGACATTACCATTTGAGAAATTTGACGGCTCAGTTTACCTCTTGGTGACGGTACCTGAATAATAAACGATGTGTAACTGCACTAGGATTTATCATCATATATCATACGACATGTGCTCTGACAATTTTCTGCATTTTGAAAATCCATCGTCTTGGGCCAGGCTTGATCCTGCGAACTTGGGTGTACACGGCCAGCGCCTTACCACTACGCAACCCTCCCGAACATCTGAATACCTGATGCAATTACTCACTCGAACTAATTGAGAAATAGGCTGAGAAATGAATTAACCTGTGTAGTTTTGTATCCTTAACTGTTTGAAATTTTATACTCCATTATCTGCCTTCTTCACAGAGTTATGAAATATTTTATTTCTAATGGTAAACCAATGGGAGGTAAAAAAAAATCTAATGCAAGGAAATACTTATGTAAACGATTAAAAGTTAACCATTGAGTACATACACTTCAATCACAAACTTGATCAGAAGCCATTGGCATTTTTAACAGGAACAAAAATTAAGTGTTTCTATAAATACTGCTTGAGACAAGAGGACAATTTTAAAGCACTTAAATCGTTCTTTCAACTTCAGCTCTTAGAATTTCAATTGAAAAATGATATAAATGAAATCGTGGAAAAATACTAAAACTGAAGCCTTCATTTAATCTGTGACGTTAAAAACTAGATAGTTAAACTTTTTTTGTTGTTTTATTTAATGGGGATTTGCAGAAATTGTCGATTTATTGACGCTATAAACGAGTTTGTCTATATTTAGACAACACAAAAAAATTTAATATATATTAATACAGTTCGACCACGAAGTTCTGACATTTGGACGCTTCTACGCATGACACAAAAGGACGATTCCATTCTAGGTTTAGGGAAGTTCGTCCTGCTGGAGCGTTTAATATGCGATTCAGATTGTTTGTTTCTCTGTTGAAAGCAACTAAATTTATAAAGCATGGCATATAGCCTCCGTTTGAAAACAAATTCAAGTATGCTAAACGAAAACAGAAACGGTACTTTCTTTATGCCAGGCAATTCCACCCTTGAACATGAATGGATTCTTCTAGTCTCTGGCAGGTAAATTGCTTTGGTTGATGGTGGAACCGTAACAATCTACGAGAGCGATGCACTGTTCCGCTTAAACTTTGGTGGGGCGCTTGTAAATTTTGTCCAAACTGGATAAAATTTAACGGACGTTCGTTTGGGTCCGAAAGGCATGTTTTCCGAAACCTTCCAAAGAGATTGAAAATTCGAACAAATATCTTTGCACTCCACTGAGATACAAATTAAATGGAACTTAATGCGACCAAAAAATACTATTTAATTTCGCATAACTGAATAGTTACGTAAACCTGAGAAAGAGTATTTTCTTTTGAAATTTTGATTTTTTATTAATTAGACTGATTTAACAAAGAACATCTAAATAACATTAAAAATAATAATTTCTCGTCAAAGCTTACAAGTGGCCCATGAACTGAATAACGAGACAGACTCATCATATATTCTATTGGGTGAATACAATAAAGTGATAAAATACAAAGTGGAAGCTGGTGGCACAAAATTCGGAGGATTTAAGGAAAAGTAGGCTCAAATAGTTTTGGGATGAACTTCTTAAGCAGTGTCTCTAGTAGTGTTGAGATGTATGTTTTGTTATTTGAAATATTAGTATTTGTATATGTAACAGATGTTTTTGTATGCCTTTTATTTCGCGTGTTTAAGGTTATCTTATTTGCGAATTGACTTACTGAGCTTTTCCTCCAAAATTTTACAAACATTTAACCTAAGTGAATTCGCAATTCTATTGTAATTGCGATTATTCGAAAAAGAAAGAACAAATACATAATTCGTGTATTTGTTGTATCTCTTTCAAATCACTTAATTGACAGGAAAGGTAATAACAGTATAATACTATAAAATACAATTAAAAAAGTTTAAATTTAACAAAAAAGTAAAGATAAAAAATTACGTAGGTTGAAAAAAAGGATTAATTGTACAATTTTTTCACTGAAAAGCGTAATTTTACAGCAAAGTTTCCCTGTTCCTTATCTTGAAATATTGATACAAAATAATTTATTTTTGAAGCAAGCATGATTTTTTTTTTTTTTAAATTTTCTTTTGCATTCAAAATTATACTTTCTGTTGCATAAGGTAAGGTCACTTAGGTGTCAAGCTGTTTTTATTTTTTTTAATATTTATTTGTAGTTCCTTTAAACATTCCTTGTTACATGTCGAATTAATAGTCTGTTGGACAAAGAAATGAAAGGAAAAACGGAAATACTTTGTGTGGTAACTGTCGCAATTCAAACGTATAAAACCAGAAGATCTGAAAGACTTTTATTACGCAAATGTATTGTTCCTTGCTGTTACAAAATGGCAAAGGCAATAATGTACTGTGATTAATAGTATTTTTGTCCAGAAAGGTATGATTAAACCCTTTGTGTGCGCTGATTTTCTTATACTTTTTCTAAGAATAATTCATTGAATAGAACATAAAAATGACTACCCTTTTCAGCAAAAATAGATAAATAAGAAAATTCAAGGCAACATATGTGCTTGATATGGAAGCAAAATATTATCCGGATGGAACTGTAGCCAAATAATAATAATAATAGTAATAATATTAATAATAATAATTCTCGTCTTCATCATTGGAAAAGATATGTTCAACGCCGTTTACTCCGAGATTACTGGAATGATTTTCGCAAGCTCGGTGACGTTGAAAAGTTAAAGTATCACCAGAAGAGAGTATTGTCAATTCCTCTTCCCGTTTGAATGGTTTAAATAGCACGTCGCGAAAGTTGATGAAAACATTTTGAAAATAATAAAAATAAATAAATAATGCTCAGATTATACGCAATAAAATATCGGTGAAACATGCTCTAGCTTTTTACTTACCTAGAAAAAAGTCGTCACAGCTGAATAAAACAAATATAATGATTGGCCTTTTAATAATTGCATGTTATTGCTATAGCAATAAATATATACTAAAACAATTCTTTGAATAGGAAATGGTTTGTGCATTAGAGTGGGCCGAAAAAACTCTTTTTTTTTTTTTCTTTCGAGCTGTAATACCGTGATAAAGTTGCGAACTGGGGATAATAAAAAGGGGCAAAAGAAGAAATAAATTCTCTTTTCAGTTCCCGGTCGCGCATATGCTCTCAAATTTACCAAAATTTGGAAAAATCAGATTTAAAAAAATATGCTTCAAAATATTAATAATTGAAAAAAAAAAATATTTTTAAACATTCGAACTTGTAACCAATAGAAAAAAAAAGCAGGGAAGTAAGTTTTTTTTTTTTTTTTGCTGCTTGAACTCTGATTTACTAGGGATAGAACCTATCCCTAGTCACTTGACTTAAGAGTCAAGGATTGCTTTTAATGAATCTTATGCATCCCCGATTTATAAATAACGATACTCTCGAGCTATCAATAGCATTTAACAATCTATAGATAATCATTAAATCGGGGCTTCTCTGAAAATAGAGTTCACCTGAATATGAGAAATACATATTAAAACTTATAACTCTTTTTTCGGAAAATTTCGCAAGTCATTATTTTACATCAAAAGAGCGTCGTGTCAATATGAAAATGGGCATGCGTTAAAAAACAGGATTATTATATTTTGTTAGTAATTATCAGATTTTCTAGTACGTCATATGGGATTGTACTACTTGGTTCGTTTTCACGTGATACGGGACTTTCCCCTCTAATGATAGTATTTATGCTTATCACGCCTCAACGCCTCATTTTACTTTCATTTATTTTTAGATTCACGATTGGTGTTTAACCGAAGAATAGATTGACTACCTTCTTACCTGTTTGGTTTACAATGTAATATGTGCTTTTTATTCTTTTGATCTGAACATAAGTTTCATAACTCGCAATTCCATCAAATAATATTAAAGTGCTTGTAATTACAAGTACGTGAATTTGAGATTTAAAAGTTCGCAAACAACTCGTGGTGTTTTAATTTTTCATCTAAGATAACAAGCTCTATTTTAAAAACAAGTAAATAAAATACAAGGATTAGAAGAAAAAAAAGAAAAGTTCAAAACGTGTACAGTTGTTTTTTGTACCTCTGAGCACCTTTCTAATGGGGGTGCTTATGGTCGCCTTTGCAGACCTAGTGCATTCCCCGGAAACCGGCATCCATTCTTTCAAGTATCACCACTGTCGGCGGATGCCATACCACTTTAGAATTTTGATGCTTAGTTTCCCCCTAGATGGCGGCACCTGAGCTCTAAATGATGCGAAACTGAGCTAAGAATTTAATTTAGCCGAGAGTATACAAGACAAATAGATACGGGATCTTTAACATGCCGCATAATCATATGACATGGCCGCTTAATTTTCTGCATCTTGAAAATCCACCGACAATAGCCAGGTTTGATCCTACGAGCTTGGGCGTACGAGGCCAGTGCCTTACCACTACGCCACCCTCCCGGCACCTCTGCGCATGCCCTTTTGTACTTTTGCGTTTATTAAATTCTTAACTTTCGTCATTCTGTATCTATTTATCTGTATATTAAGCAATCAAGGAGATTGATTATTATTTTCTTCGCCTGTATTCCTTTCTACCCTGATTTTTCAGGGGTGTTGCGTGCGTTAGTGGACGTTAAGAACGATGTGAAGGGGCGTGAAATCGTAGCAGTAGGTTTTAATCCTGTGACCTTTTCGATGCAAACCTAGTGCATTAACATTTAACCACTTAGTAAAAAGACAAGGGGTAAAGTTGAATTATATACCTTTTTGTCTTACACCACAGGACCATACTTTTCATATTTTTTACATTTTTCATTATTCTATTCCTTATATTAGCATCTTCTGCAATTTAAGCTAATCTGCAATGTAAGCCTCGTTGTAATTTAAGTTCCTCTCCTCTTTTGTTTTCATTTAAACGATTGTCTTCTAACATTTTCGTTTAAACAGTCTACATTTTTGCAGTTTCACTTTTTAAATTAATCGATTGCACTGGTAAAAATTTTTGCGTTTTATTGCCACCATTTTTGGTGTTACTGAACCCGTATTTTGGTGTAAGTTCAAAATTATTCATTTTTTATATTGTTTAAATTTTTTTATATATCTGTCTAAAAAAATGTTAGACAGTATAACGTTTCTCAGCACGTGAAATTTGTTAACCCGGTTACGTACCGAAATTTCACTGCGATTGCTCATTTCTATGAAAATAGGATAAGTGACCATAATGGAACTTTTGATAAATAGATGAGTTAACGAACATCATATGCTAAAAAAATATTCTGCAGTCTGCATTTTTTTAGACAGATGCTTAGAAGAATTTAAAATGCATTAAAAAATGAATAATTTTCAACTTTACACCGACGGAACACCAAAAATGATGTTCAGTAACACCAAAATTTTAACAGTGTGTTTTTGTACAATTCCATTTTAACGATTTTCTTTTTACGGTTTAATTTTACCGCTTAACGCCCGTGTCTGACACGGACGGAAGTTACCGGCAAATTTGCACATGCCCGAGTCTTATACGGGCGATCTTGTATCTCGGCGTTTTATTTCTAATGCCCATCTGAGATCCGTTTGCACTTTGTTTGTATAATATTTTTTTATATAACTTTTGCCCCACCCCCCGCTCTCTAGTCACCCCCTGCAACTGAAATTGCCAAAAACAATTTATACTATAACTATATATTCATTTTCTGTTCCAAAAAAACTCGATCATTTTTTACCAGTTTTTCATAAAAAAAACTCGTGCTTCAAGGGGTTAAACGATTTAGTTGTGACAATCACTGAGTGATGTTCTCAAAGGAAAGCAATTCCTGCTACCAATGACATTAACTCATTAGTTTCGGTCATGTTTTAGAGGTCCCAACAACAACAATTCAACGCGCACAGGTACGGGAAATTACAACTCTCATTGAAATGAATGAAAGTTGCTTTTGCGTGCAATAAGAAAACAATTCGAAAGTGATTTGATGCGCTTCCTGTGAACGAGCGAGTATTCTATTTTTCAAGAGCAGCGATGTGTGAACGGAAACAAAATGATTTTGTTCTGTGCCTGGAATCTCAAATTGAAAGATTCTTTAGCGTTAAAAAGGTCTTTGTTCTTGGTTTTTGTGGGGAAAGCATTTTAGTTGTAGCCTGCGGTTTGTTCTTTATTCTTTACCATGAATGCCCTGACGATATTCTTCGTAAAACATGGTACATTTTCGTGGAATTATTCGGACTGAGGTTTTCAAATGTTCAGTATCTGAATAATTGGTTTGCTAATTTTGTAGTCTACTCACTGCTTTGTTGGAAGAAATAATAAATATATAGATTTATATTTTTTTCCAAAAAATTTTTTTCACTATTTTCAGCAAGAAACCTGTCCAAATCTGCTGAAATTGTTTCATTTCTGCTAATCAATATGTCTATCGAACGCAAATGTGGAGCGTATTTTTAGAGTAATGGGAAATGTTTGGACGTACTAAAGAAATAAGAGTGTTACTTGAGTCAGTTCGTTGTAAACTTTATTTTGTGAAAATAAAGAGCTTTAAAGCTGCGCATTTAAGTAAAAATCATGTTAAGATGAAGAAAATTGGAAAACAATCATTTAAATTTATAAAAAGGTTGTACGCTGGTATTGAAACAGTATGTAACTTAAAAAAAAAAAAAGAAAAAGAAAAGTAAAGTAAAAGATTGTAAAAAAGAGGGGTTTCTAAAAATAGTCTGTCCCCCCTCCCAGCCTTCGTAATAGTACAATATCATGCACTATAAGTACAATATCATGCACAGACTCATCCAAAAGTTTTGAACTTTTTACCGCAAGTAATGGAGCAGTGGGAACAATATTCTGCACAGTTTAGTTCGAAAATTTTGATAACTTCGGGGTCGCTGTGAAACTTAGTAGCCGGCTTTCAAATGTAAGTCCTTGAACGATCTTTATGGTCTCAGTATATATGTATGATATGAGCAATGTGTGAAATACTCCAAAATACCTACAATGAGAAACCGGCAATACTTAGTATGAGAGGAGCGCATTTTATAATAGATTGCCGGATTTCATGCTTTTCGGATAACATACGATAGAACGAATTTTTTAATTCTTAATCACAACTAAAAAATTAAAAGTTAGAGCTCTTTGAAATTTCAAATAAAAATCATAGCTTAGTGTTAAATACAGTGCTTGGGTTGAATTAATTTCCGCGTTTTACATGGGTCCCGCTTAAAGCGATAGCGCACCCCTAAAAAGCTACGGAACCCCCCAAAAACGATGACACCCCCAAATGGACTAAGCAGTCGACCAAGCCCCCCAGTCCCACGGCAATACTCTCTAAAAAATTCAATGATACGGTCTACGTTCTGACCCCCCCCCCCCCCCCGGTGGACACTCCTGCTTTTCACAGTTACTGTACTTTACTTTAGACTCAATACGATGATTCGAGACTTTTAGCCCACACTCACAGAGATAGAACTCTCAAATTGGACGATTCCTCAATCGTCAAGAAAATTTCGGCATTTGCAACGATTCTTTCCTCGCGCGATCACGTGACTTAAAAAAGTTGTTACTACACAAATTTCGCTAGTTTGACGAAACGTTTACTCGGAGCATTCTTCATGAAGCCATTCGGTCAAATACGACGAAAGTTCCGTGAGATTTCAGCATCCGTTTCTGAGAATGCACAGTGTAACGAAAATGTTACATTATAATCAAAATGTTAGCTAATAGCAAAATTCGTTGCCAGATGGCACCACCAGCTAACGTGATTTACCTTAACCACAGTCTCACACTAATAGTTAACGAATCAGACACGAAAGGTCCAACTACGTCACAAAGAGAAAATTGAATTACATTTTTGTTCTAGAAGTTTCGAGGCTTCTCTCCCCATCTGCGAAGATGGAAGGTCGTGGAATTGGCGAGGAGAAAAAGGTAAGGGGAAGAAGAAAGAGAAAAAAAAAAAAAATATGTTGCTAAAATAGGATGAATTTCCTAAAACTAAATCTATGCATATGGAAAGCATCAATATAATCATTAAATAACCAAGAAAGTATTAAGTTATGAGAAGGTGAGCGCACGATCAAAAAAGATGAAGGATAAGAGTCATGCATGATGCTGCAATGAACTTTCCCAACATATTCCCAGTATGAAATATTTTCGATGAATTACCGTCGTGCAAGCAAGGGAACGAAAGGAATGCAGTGATCTTCATATGACGTGCAACTGTGGATCATCAAGTTTGAAAAAGACCTTTCCCAAAATTCCAATGGAAGGAGGGCATCACCACGTGCAAATTCCAAGCTACCTTGAAGTAATATTTTTTTATAATACTTTACAAGTCACCGTCTGAAAGGGGTAAGGCCGTCGATTCCTGACCCTCTCGACGAGTTGATAAAAGGATATAGCTCAAATAAAAGCTATGAGCATTTAAGATAAACCCAACGGTTTTAACTTTTTCATCTAACTTGTGGTTCACACGAACTCTTAATACCATCTTCATTTATCGCTCATCATGACTGTTTCAATGAATGAATATTTTTATCTTTTATAACTTATGATGTGATTTTTACTCATGCTTTTATTCTAAAATTGAGGTGCACCTAATCTGATAAAATATTTTAATTTATGAAAACCCAGAATTTAATAAATAACTTAAATTTAATGCAGTGTATTTCCTTTTTCTAAAGTATTTTATAATTCTATTCATTTGGTATGAATTTATATATATATATTTGAATTGAATTCATAATTTACACAACGCATAAGACAAAAAAAACCACTATACGATCACACTGTGTTGGTTTATTGCTTTGGTGCCCAAATTTAGTTTAATAATTAAATCCCACCATTGCAACAGACTAACATTCACCATAACATATGGTGCCGTGAAAAAAAGAAAATTAGTAATGTTTTAAACTAGGTTGAGAACTCGGGGTTTTTTTTTTCTGAAATATAACTTGATCATTCAGTCATTCACCACATAATGAACTTATTGATATTGGTTCTATTTATTTAAAGTGTGCATCTTTTTTACTTTTTCTGATATATGAATGAAAGTTAATTATATGTGAAATGAATATAATTTTGGGTGATGAACTTATATATTTTAACTGATTTTACTTTTGGGATTTAAACAATCATTTATTATTTGAATGATATTTTGAATTGCATTGAATATGCATTGCTTTATGCAATATTTTATTTTGAATTATGGACAGTTATGTTGAATTTTTTTTCATTTGAATTGATTCTTGGTCAATGTTTTGCAAAAAAGGTTAATGAACACTAGAAGTCGAGCAAACAAATCAAAATCAATAAACCCAATCCCAAATCAAGGTCAGAAAGATCTGAACCACTTATCCACAAATATGTCTTTGGCAAATGCACTCAATCATTTCTCCGGAAATGACACTGAAAACGTCGAATTTTTCATAAAACAGTTAAGTGATGTCGCAGATTTAGAAAATTGGACTCCAGAAAAACGACTAATTTTTCTGAAACTTAATCTAAAAAATAAAGCATTAGATTATCTGATAAATGATCCTAAAGCCAAATCGGCAACAACTTTTGATGACTTATCAGCAGCTCTTATCAACAAATTTAGCAAAAAGCAGGATTTTCAGCAAATCCAAACAAATTTTTCAAATATAAGACAAAAACAAAACCAATCAGTTTCTGATTTAATAACAGAAATAGAAATTGCTGCAAACAACTATATAAATTTGGAAAATTCATCAAAAGAAGTCCAAGATCTAAAAGAAAATCTAAAATTTACAAAACTTATTGAGTCGGTTAAACCTGAAATAAGACGCGAGTTAAAAATGCTAGGTCCATCAAATTTTTCTGAAGCATCAAAAATTGCCAGAAACATAGAAAATGCTCTAAATGATGAGGAGTGTTCAGTAGTGAATAATGTCACAACCAAACAGAACTTAGAGATAGACATTCTCTTAAAAAGCCAATTGGAAACCAATAAAAGCATTCAACTCTTAACTGATGAAATTAGTAAACTAAAGCAAGACAAAATTCAAACCAATCATGTGCATAACAACAACATACCAAGCACATCCTGGGCTAATCCAGCTGCTCCAGAATTTTTACCTCATTCGACTTTCCAAAATAATCCAAAAAGCAAGGTTACTTGTCACATATGTGCAAAACCTCATATGACAACTGAATGCTGGTACTACCCATCAAATAATAGGGGAAATTTCAACTCAAATAGGGGTTATTCAAGAGGCAATAGAAAATTCAACACTTATAAACGGGGCAATTTTAGGCCATATGAAAGAAGAAATAACTCCAAAATCAAATAAACTAAATTATTTAATCCAAAATTCTGTCCACCAAATCAGTCCATGTTCCCATATTTATACCATAATTGAGAATGAAACTTCAAAAAAAATAAGCATTAAAAAGAAAACAATTATTGGTAATATTGAACCATATGAAAACTTTGATCTAATACAACCTGATGATAAACATGTATCTCAAATCAACAATTTGACAACATCTGATGTTGATAAATTGAGAAAAGAAGAGTTGAAAGAATCGGATTTTGATCTTGACCATTTAAAAAGTCATGAAAAACAAAAAATTCTTAAATTATTGATGACTAACTACTCTGTTTTTTCCAAAAGTTATAAAACGTTAGGTTTAACTTCAGCAATCATTCCAGACTTCAAATTATTGCATGATTTCCCTTTACAGACAAAGCCTTACCCAATTCCTAAAATAGCAAAGACTTTTGCCCAAAAAGAAATAGCTGAACTTTTAGAAGCAGGCATCATTGAACCATCAACATCTTCATATAATTTTCCAATAATTTTTGTTAAGAAAAAGTCTCTTCCTGGTCAAAAACCAGAAGATCTTAAATTTCGTATGGTAGTAGATTATAGGTTAATAAATAACATCACTGAACCTTTAAAAATCTGCTTGCCAAAAATCTCTGAAATTATCCAAAACATTGCAGGCCGTAATTACTATTGTGTGCTAGATCTTAAATCTGCATTTTTTCAAATCAGGTTAAAGGATGAAGACAAAGACAAATTTGCTTTTTGTTCTGAAATAGGATTTTTTCGACCAGCTAGATTGCCACAGGGGGCAAAAAATGCAACTAGTTTTTTTCATTTAGCAATTTCCAAAGCATTAAATGGGTTAACTGGGGAAAATGTTCAATTTTTTCTTGATGACATCATTGTCGCTGCTGACAACATCAATGAAATGTCAGTCCTTTTACAGAAAATTTTTGACAGACTTAAAAACTTCAATTTAACTCTTGATCCAGCTAAAGTCCAAATATGTAAACAAACAATAAATTACTTAGGATTTTCACTTGATAAAAGTGGATTTGCACCTTCTGAAGATAATATCAACAAAATATTATCCTTTCCTTTGCCTAAAAACATAAAACAACTGCAATCATTTTTAGGTATGCTAAATTACTTCAGGCATATGATTTATAACTTCTCTGAATTAATTGCACCTTTAACCAATTTAACTAGAAAAAATACACCATTTCATTGGAATTCAGAGTGCCAACAAGCTTTTAATACTGTACAGGATATAATTTTAAACAAACCTGTTCTAAAGAATTTTGACCAAGAAAAAGATATATACCTAGTAACAGATGCCTCCAAACAAGCCATTTGTGGAATTCTAATGCAAAAATATCATGATAATTTTTTTCCTGTTGAATTTTATTCCAGAAAATTATCAGATGCAGAATCTAGGTATCCTTCAATCAGGAGGGAACTTTTGGCAATTTTTGCTTCTGTAAAGCATTTCCATGAAAATTTATATGCAAAATCTTTTACTATTCTTACTGATGCAAAAGCTTTGACTTATCATATCCAACTTGACAAACAGCCTGATATAGTTTCACGTTGGTTATTATATTTACAACAGTTTACCTATCAAATTTCTTACCTACCTGGATTTAAAAATCCAGCTGATTTTCTTTCTCGTGTAATAAATAAACCTGTTACAGTAAATAACATCAATTTATTTTGCGCTGAAAATGAAATTTCTTATGAGACTATTCGTGAAAAACAAGAGAGTGATGAATTTATCTCTAGCATTATACAAAAGATAAAAAGCAACAATTTGAATACCAAGGAGAAATATTTCATTGACTCTCATACAAATCTTGTTATGATCAAACATTTTTCCAAAAACAAATCAAAATCTGTACATAACAAAATTTTAATTCCTGTCTCACTTGTAAAAATCTGTCTTGCCAATGCCCATGCACCACATTTTGGTACAAAAAAAACTTACGAATTTTTATTCTGCAAATTCTTCTGGCCAGGAATGTTCTTAGACACAAAATCCTACATTGATAATTGTTCAAAATGCCTTGAAAACAAAAGTAGAAATACCAAAACAAAATGTTCTATGGTACCCAAAAGTGAACTTGCTCCAGCTCAGATGCTTGCTATTGATATTGTAGGAAAATTACCTAGATCACATGACAACAAAAATTATATTTTGACAATAATTGATCACTATAGTAGGTACTTCGAAGCAATACCATTGCACAACATCAAAACACCTGCTATTATCAAAGCTCTAAATGAGTATTTTTCCAGATTTGGACTTTGCAAAATTTTACTAACTGACAATGGTACTAATTTTTGTTCGAAAGAATTTGAGGAATACTTAAAAAATCTAAAAATTGAACATAGAAAATCATCTATCTATTTTCCTCAATCCAATGGTCTTCTTGAAAAGATCCATCTGTCCATGAAACAGAGTTTAGCTGCTATGTCAGAGAAAATATCAGAATGGTCTGACAGACTTTTATTTTTCAAATTGCACTATAACAATTCTGTTCATGTTGCTACACAATTCACTCCAGCTGAATTATTTTTGGGAAGAAAACTAAATATGCCTTCTGAAAATTTTGAATCACCTAAAAAAGTTGAGGAATACTCTACTTATATCAAATTGTTAAATGAACATCTCAGAGAAACAAAAAAAATTGTAAAAGAAAATGAGAGTGAATACATTAAAAGTGTAAATAAACAAATTAAAGGTAGGGATAAAATCATATTCAAAATTGGGGACAAAGTTTATCTTAAAAATTTTCACAGTTCAAATGTGTTAGAAAAGAAAAACACAGGACCTTATGAAATCATACGTATTATTAGAAATGACAATTACATCATACAAAAAGATAGTGATGACAAACAATTAAAAGTACATGTTAGCAAATTGATTCCTATGCATGAGTTGAGACCTAATCTTCAACAATAAAAATGTAAACAAATCATTTTTCTCCTCTACATGAAACAAATAGGGTACAGAAAACTTATTCCAGATTCGGGTTTCCTAAATGTCTTTTGGCGCCACTAAGGCATTTTTCTAGTTTTACAGCAGGCTGGTTCCGTGTTTAACTGGGGAGGAATTTTCTGAAAAAATAGATGTGTGTATACATCACTAGGAATTTTCTAACATCAATTCTGTTTTCTACCTTATACAAAAAAAAAAAAAAAAATTTTTTGTAAGAGAAATTGAGTAACATATGCTACAAATTAATTAGTAGTCACATTTTTATTGTTATATAGTCACAGCTTATGAGTGATAATTGATAATGTGTCAACACCTTGCAATGAAGAATGGAATCAAGTATATTGTATATGTCACAAGGTAAAACTAATGTGTCAACAATTTGAATCATGATAATTGAATGTAAAGAATGAAATGATAGCAAAAACAATCATAAGGGTTTATGACATGAATTAAATTTTGTTCTGGTGACTGATTGAATTTGATCAAGGATATATACAAAAATTTTTTTTAAATGCTGCATTAAAATTTTTTTTTTGATATGTATGTCACATGATATTGACTTCAAAAGGTTATTGTTTGTATTTGATAATCAGCATCATAATAATTGTCTTTTAAATTTTTCTTTTGCTACTGTACCTGTATGTCATATTCTTTTTTTTTTTTCTCTTTTTTTTTTCCTCTGAAGGGGATAAAATGTAACGAAAATGTTACATTATAATCAAAATGTTAGCTAATAGCAAAATTCGTTGCCAGATGGCACCACCAGCTAACGTGATTTACCTTAACCACAGTCTCACACTAATAGTTAACGAATCAGACACGAAAGGTCCAACTACGTCACAAAGAGAAAATTGAATTACATTTTTGTTCTAGAAGTTTCGAGGCTTCTCTCCCCATCTGCGAAGATGGAAGGTCGTGGAATTGGCGAGGAGAAAAAGGTAAGGGGAAGAAGAAAGAGAAAAAAAAAAAAAAAATATGTTGCTAAAATAGGATGAATTTCCTAAAACTAAATCTATGCATATGGAAAGCATCAATATAATCATTAAATAACCAAGAAAGTATTAAGTTATGAGAAGGTGAGCGCACGATCAAAAAAGATGAAGGATAAGAGTCATGCATGATGCTGCAATGAACTTTCCCAACATATTCCCAGTATGAAATATTTTCGATGAATTACCGTCGTGCAAGCAAGGGAACGAAAGGAATGCAGTGATCTTCATATGACGTGCAACTGTGGATCATCAAGTTTGAAAAAGACCTTTCCCAAAATTCCAATGGAAGGAGGGCATCACCACGTGCAAATTCCAAGCTACCTTGAAGTAATATTTTTTTATAATACTTTACAAGTCACCGTCTGAAAGGGGTAAGGCCGTCGATTCCTGACCCTCTCGACGAGTTGATAAAAGGATATAGCTCAAATAAAAGCTATGAGCATTTAAGATAAACCCAACGGTTTTAACTTTTTCATCTAACTTGTGGTTCACACGAACTCTTAATACCATCTTCATTTATCGCTCATCATGACTGTTTCAATGAATGAATATTTTTATCTTTTATAACTTATGATGTGATTTTTACTCATGCTTTTATTCTAAAATTGAGGTGCACCTAATCTGATAAAATATTTTAATTTATGAAAACCCAGAATTTAATAAATAACTTAAATTTAATGCAGTGTATTTCCTTTTTCTAAAGTATTTTATAATTCTATTCATTTGGTATGAATTTATATATATATATTTGAATTGAATTCATAATTTACACAACGCATAAGACAAAAAAAACCACTATACGATCACACTGTGTTGGTTTATTGCTTTGGTGCCCAAATTTAGTTTAATAATTAAATCCCACCATTGCAACAGACTAACACACACCATAACACACAGGTTCTTTCTCTCGAGTTTTTTACTTTAAACTATAGTTTTTAAAATAGGAAAAGGAACTTTTTTCTTTTATTGATTTACAGCTTTTCTGAAAGAACTCGTCTTTTTTTAGAACCATATTTGTCTTAAAATAAGTTGCAACTCAAAAACCAGTTTAAAATAACTACTTCCACGTTTTCTTCAGAAGAGGAAGAAAATAAGGAAAATAACTTCTTAGCCTTTAACTTCCTGAATAATCTCTCGCCTTACCGGCATTAAAATTGATTACGTTCAGTATCTTTGATGCAATATTGAACTCTTATTTCAGTAGTTGGTTCCACTTTCCAAGATACTCTGCATTCCTTTGGCGATAAAACTTACAATGAACGGACCTGCTGTTGGAAGAAAACGTTTTTATTTTCTAAGCACTTATTAACTAATGGAGCTTGTTAAACTGCTTCGGGACTCAGCGGAAGTAAATTCAACTGTTTAACCTTTCCGTGGCGAACTGAATTTTTCAAGGTAATGAAGTAATGAACATCTTGAAAACAGTAGTAAAGTTTTGAGAAATTTAAGAATCATTGTTGTCAAAGGAACGGCGCCAAGAAAAAAATTCTCCAAATTGCAAAAATGTACTATTCTCCAAGAGTAACATACTCAAATTCGCGAAATTTTTTCTTGGTGCGTTTTGGTTGCCGTTATAATAGACAAGTACCTATTTTACCGTTTTTTCATTGATTTTGTGCGCGCGTGTGTGTGTATTTAATGGTGCAATAGCCTCAACAAGCTATACTTCACACTCCATATCTTTTAGCGTTGGAAATGTTAAGATTACCGTGCTCTTCCGCAAGGCACAGAAGAAGTGCCGGGAATATATATTGGGTCATAGCCACTAGTCTATATGGGTCCTATATATAAGCTATATTGCCAAAAACAAACTTCTTTTCGTTTTTTTTTTTTTTTTTTTTTTTCGATGTAGAACAGGTTTAGGGTTTAGGGAACCTGCGTTCCTGGAGGAATTCTTCTCTAAGGATGGCTGTCCCCTTAATTACGCGTTGAATAGGACAAATCGAGGAAAACTTCTATACAATTTTTTGTTTGAAATCTAATGTATAATCAGTGACAGTACTTGAAAGAAGTACTTTTTTTAAAATGTACATAGTTTTTTTTTCTAAATATATTTTTTGTTTTTTATTTTTTAAGCATGAGAATACATTCAAATAAAGTGCTCTTTATTTAAGGTGTAAAGAGAAGAAATCCTAATTTTGGTCATATTGGTAGCATTTCCTTAACTGGGTTCATCACCGAGCATTTTAACACACAAGACAGACCTCTATTCTATTATGCTCGATTTTGATGCTTCGAGCATCATATAAGTAACAGAGCACTGAGTACTTCGCGCCTTGTCTACGACAAGACCTCTTTCACACTTTTCAAGTTCATATTACCGAACACGAAGTGTCCCTATGGATCGCTCGTACATCTATGGTTTTAAGTGGGTTCCGAACCATTAAGCCGCAATCGGAAGTACAGTACCAATGACACAACTTCCATACCATTTCAGGGATTCAAATCCAGGCCCATCGACGGGACCTTTGTGCTTTGCCGGCTGTATCATTGTATTTCTTTATTCATAAAAATCTGACTGCACATTAGAGTTTAGCTGTTGCAGCCCTTGATTATTAAGCATTAGACGATTAAGTCTATAATCTTGCTCAAACGCATCTGATTTCTCTAATATATTAATCCTTTTAGACGTATATGCCTAACATCATCACCCCAAGGCCGTAGGCAGACATTTTTTTCGGAGGGGGGGGGAGGGGGCCTGACTTTGAAACACTTATGTTGATTAGTTTCAGGGATAAATATATGCTACATTGCGAAAATTTTCGGGATTTCGGGGGGGGGGGGGGCGGGGCGGGCCCTTAGGCCCCCCTCTGAATACGGCCTTGTGACCCCCTCGAAGATGTGCATAGCTTACGAGTGATATAAATCATATCATCAACATCCGCATCCCATTCTTGTTCTCTAAAAACATAATACAGTAGAGCCTCGGTTATCCGAGCCCCGACTAACCGAGTTCCGGTTTAACCGAGGTACATTTTTCCCTTGAAAAAAAATTTTTTGTTTGGCGGCCAATGGTGGCGTCACTGACTGGCATCAGTCATCCAATTATTTTCTGGTGATATAAAGACCTAGAACAACCGTTAAACAGAAAACAATATACATATACTATATAGATAGACTTCTTCAAGAGACAACTTTAACTGGAACATGTACTCTACTGATGTGTACATATAAAATTAGATATTTGTATGTATGCAACGTCATTTTTTCATTTCATAATATGTGCAGTAAATGCCTTTTTTTACATCTTTGACGACATTTTCATTCATTTCGACCCATGTTTCCCTCTCGATTTGGACAGAATCCGTGTTATCCGAGTTTTCGATTATCCGAGGTACCCTCGGTCCACTTTACCTCGGAAAATCGAGGCTTTACTGTACTTATATATATTTTGTCTGATGCATATAACACAATGTTGAGAGGAAAATAATATCAAGATTTTAAGAAATTGAAACGTTAAAAATATACGAATATGGAATCAGAAGTTCTTTCTTCTGCTTTTACCTCTGAAGATATAACCTCAGTATTTTTGTTGAATTTAACTCTTAAATGCCTTCGCGTGAACTTAATTCTGAGTTTTCTGTAGTATGCAACGAAATTTTACCTTGTTTTAGCATAACCTACTTTTTCCCTCTGTTAGCACTAGGCCTTAAGGATGCCTTGAATCCCGGGGTGAGGTAGTGGGGTCCACTGATTTTACATGCACTTACCCCAAGTGTACATGGTGGGTCTTCAGCGGGTATAGAACAAGCGACCTTCCAGGTAGAAGTCAAACATCCTAACCACTAACCTACCACGGCCTTTAGCATAACCTACTTTTTTTTCCTCCACCCTACCTGTTAGCCGAGGCCTTAGGATCGCTTGCGCGTCGGGGCGAGGTAGTGGGGTCCACTGATTTTACATGCACGTATCCCCAAGTGTACATGGGTGATTGTTGTTGTTGTTGTCGTGTCCTCGCGCGTGGTGGGGAAGAATGGTTACGCTGTTCCTGAGTCTAACGGGTCCCTTGTAGGCAGGAGTCCGATTTCCGCCTCTTTGAAAGGTCCTTTAATTTTTTGAACCAGCTCCCAGATGAGAGACCGTCACCTGGGATTGACACCCCCAGTAGAGATGAGACGGGCTCAGCCCGAGCCCGGGCCCGACACGGGCTCGGGCTCTACATTTTCCAGTCACTCTCGGGCTCGGACTCAAGGTAAAATATTCATGCATCAACCTAGAGTCCGGACTAATGGTTTTTTGCTAGTCTTGTGTCCACTTTCAGTTTCAGTTTGCTCCAAATTAGAGACCCATCTTATTACGTTTTCTAACTGCATAGTTGCACTGAATAGATTTCAGTTTTGAATTCGATTGCGAATCAAGAACTTCCCAAAATGTTTCCAAACCGAAGATTTTTCATGCATTTCAGCTCAGCAGAATTTAATCTCAACTGGAGCCTTTCATGATAGTTAAAAAATATATGTATTCTTTATTTGAAATGAAAAAAAAAATCATTAGAACTAATTGCGATGACAACAAAAAGCCTACATTTAGTCGACGTAGCACCCCATCTATTAACAACACTTTATAAAATCATTTCGTGCTCGGGGGGTAGGGGGGGGCTCGGGCCTGCAAAAGTGAGCCCGAACTCATCTCTAACCCCCAGAGGTATCGTTTCACTTGGAGGACATTGGAGTCACGACCTATTTAACGTGCACCAGCTCCCTTTAACGTACACGGACCGCAGCAACCAGCTGCGAGAGGTTATCACCCTCCCAAACACTGACCGCAATCAATGTTGCTTCACTTTTGGTGTTCTGCGGGAACCGAACTTCTACCGACTGGTCCACTGCGGGACGAACATGGGTGGTCTTCAGCGGGTATCGAACAAAGCATAACATACGTTTCTCCACCAGACACCCGTACACCTTTTAGCCGAAGCCTTAGGTGAGCCGAAGCTGGGAGCTGGTGGAAGCATAACATACTTTTCTCCACCAGACCCCTACCTGTTAGCCGAGGCCTTAGGATTGCTTGCGCACGGGGCGAGGTAGTGAGGTCCACGGATTTTACATGCACGTGTCCCCGAGTGTACATGGTGGGTCTTCAGCGGGTATCGAACGCGCGACCTTCCAGGTGGAAGTCCGACGCTCTGACTTACTGCAAGTGATTTCCTATTGTATGAATTGCTTCCAGACAAAGACCTTAAATTTTCTGATACATTGAATATATTATTGTTAAAGCAGACAGTTATTATTTAGCATTATAAAATAACCACAGTTTGGTTTTTTCGTATTATGTTTTCAATTATTGTCTGCTTAAATTGTAAAACTTTCCTCCAATCCTAACTTTCTAGTACGTTGTTTTTATATTTTCCTCAGTATATCTAAGTAAAGTAAATAAGTTCATATTGCTATCAATTATTTTTCTCCTTCATATGAAATTCTTAGGAATAAATTCTAAGATCAAGATTTCGATATTTGCTTCTCTTCAAGCCCCGTCATAACCATTGTACCGGAGTTACAGATTTACTGGCAACACGACTGGTTGTTGACATAATGAGCTAGAATTTTTTAGACGATGAAAACTTTAACGGAAAAAACGTTTCACTTTGAGTTTAAATTATAAGTAATTAAATAGTAAGTAAAATTTAATAATTGTTGAATTGTAAGTTTTAATTGAATAAACATTTTGTTACGTGAACTTTTTTTTTTTTTGTAAATGCATCGTGTAAGAAGAATGTTTCTATTCCTACCAAAATCTGTTAATCTTTTATTTGCGAAGAGTAGTTAGATTGTCTATTACATATATACTTGAAAACTTCTGGAAATACATTTCATCAAAGTAACAGGTAAGGTTTCTTTGATTTTAGTTAAGCATGCTATTTGAAAATAGTGTTAGTAGTGTTAGTAGTTAATAGTGTAAATGTTTTTGAAAGTAGTATAATTTAAGTCCTATTGTTTCTAAAATTAGTTAAGTATGTGATCGATGCTAAAACGGACTTTTTCAAGAAATTAGGAATGATCAGTAAGTATGTGTCTTTTAATAGTGACATTTTCGGGAAATTCATGGTAATGTTCTCATCCTAAAATGACTGTTGTGTTAGCAAACTTCGACCGACTTTTTCTGGTAGCACGGGACAGTAATTGAGCCTTGTGCTTTGCGGTCGGGGGGGGGGGGGGGCGGACTATCTAAGTTAACAAATGCAGTGAATGTAAAGGTTTTCAGTATTTTGGTAAAAGTAATTGTTTTAAGTATTTTTATAGTTGTGCATAAGTAATTTCCCGTTTCAGCATTATTAGAACGCAAATATTTTTGCACTTAGAGATTGACGCTTTTACCGCTTACCTTTTTATCCTCATGGGACGCTTGTTATGAGGACAAAAAGTAAACTGTGAAGTAACCCTCATTACAGAAAGTTTGTAATTTTTTTTCTGTATATACTATTGTTGTAACCAGCTTGTTGCTAACATTTTGTACTGTTTGAGGAGAAATTGTCTTTTCTGTCATAGAAAAAACTTTCCTACACCAAGAGTAACTGTTCGAATTGCAATATGCAGGACGTCAACAGGTAACAATCTACCGACCGAGTGCGAACCGATTTCTGGTTGATCTGCGTTCTGGATAACCATTTTACTTCACGGACGAATCCTTAACTGTTTGAAAAAGAGCTTTACGCTGTTAAATAAGAATTTAAAAGTAACAAAGAATAATATCGTTAATGCTTGAAAATTTGCGCACGGTAAGGTTTTTAAGTATTGTCAACATGTAGTCCACAATGGGATCCTCTAATTCTAAATGCTGTAACTTATTGTTTTTCTTATAAGACAAAACTAGCAACCAACATCACACATACCCTTATTATAAGGTTATGCGTGATGTTAGTAGTTAGTTTTCTTTTATGTGGTATTTAAAAATTATGCTACTAAACTGTTATTTTTAAAACTGCTTTGCCCCAGTCTCCCCTTTCACAAATCTCAAATTTATGAGAGAAAAGCGTTAAAACATTTATGGACGGTCCCTTTTCCCTAATAAGTAGATAAAATTTAAATACTTAAATAATAATTGTTTTTATTGTACCGTATTGACACTGGTGCTTACGTATTTTAAATCTTTGTAAACAGTTGTACTATTTTTTGGGTCTATTTTGTATTTTAAATACATGTATGTTTTAAGTTAGTTGCTCATTTTATTCAGTTCGAGTTCAATTGTTCAATTTGAAAATACGTGATTTTTAATTGTTCGTACAAAATATTTGATTGTTTTGACAGTTCGAAGATTGAATATAAACTAATAAAACCAACTCTTGTCAAATCAATCCCCATACCCTTCTGAACATTTCTCAGAGGTTGCAGAGGCACAGCGCGGAGGTTTAGGGGGTTCCCCCCCCCCCCCCCCATTCCAAATCCTTGATCTCAAGCCACGTTGCTAATCCTAGTGCAGTAGAACTCGGTTGTAACGAGAGTGAAGCGACTGAGAAAATTCCCTCATAAAATTCGAATTCTCGTTATAACCGGCCGTACTACAAATTCAAATTTTAAAGCATAAAACGGAGTTTAATAAAAATGATAGTTTAAAAAACAATTTCTTTTTTTTCTTTCTCATCTTTTATTATACAAAAAAACTGGTTTGTGTAAGTAGAATATTTTTGTTTTATCTGCACCTCTGTTGTGGTTTTCTGAATGGAGAAATGGATATTAAAAAAAACATTTCATTTTCTGTCATTCAAATTTTTTTTATTAAAAATAATAAACGAAAAATTCGGAACGTTTTCAATTTAAAATCTGTTGATTGAATGTTGAAGAAGCATTATAATAATAAAATTTTGAGCTTTATTTACTTTTCACAGACGATAACAAAATAACTGACTTTAATGAGGATTATTTCCCTTGCTCTTAGAAATCTTGAGTACTTCCTGTTTAAAAGACAGACATCAGGAAAATTTTCATTTTTCATCTCACTGTGGCTAAATGTATGGTGTGTTGCTTATTTCAGTCACGTTTTTAGGCTTTGTAATAATTTTCACTTTTACTTGTTGAAACCGGTTAATTGCGTATTACCGGCGCGGACATACCACTTGTGAAATTGAGGGATTTTTTTTTGTGCGAGAGATGGCCTTCATCAAAATACAATTTCTGAGGCGTGTTCGGGGGCAGCTAAAATGTTAAGGCAGTAAAATATGTGTTCGGTATCATCTGGAATTCACGCTGTATTACTCTATATACTTTTATAAGAAAACGTGTACTATACAGTCGATTCAAAATGGTCCTTTGGAATAATTGAATATTTTTTGTAGCTTCTGCATGGGTGATTCTGATTTGAAATTCTCCAAAATTTCCTGAAATTTTTTTTAAAAAATTGGTTTTTCCAAAATTAGTTATAAGATATTCTTTGTTTTCTTTCTACCTAGAAACAAGTAATATATTTATTATTTTTAAAAACTTAGAATAATGCTTCTGGAAAATTGACTTCTGGTAATATTTCAGCTTTTTCATTCATTTTTTCCTGCTTGTATACCTATGTTTTATGTTTGCGGGGGGTGTTCACCTAATTATATAATTTTATTTCAAATTCTTTTTGCATTATTTTTCCAACAATTTTGTATGTTTATTGTTTGTTTATAGAACTTATTTCTTGTTTATAGAACGTGTATCCCATGTTCTATGAACAAGAAATAAGTTGTATTCCTTTGTGACACAGATCAAAAGTAAACTTCCAATGCACAAACGCACTATCTATATTACGCAAAAATTTGGCAAGATTGCAAACACGTGCTTCGAGGCTTCAAGAAACCATTTTTCAATGCAAGAGAAGTGAGCTTCTAAGTGAAAAGCATCCATCTTTGGCTTCAGTTTGACGTTTTTCACCTAGAACCTCACTTTTTCTTCATTGGAAAAGGAGTTCCTTGCAGCCTCGAAACTCGTGTCTGTAATCTTTTGCAAAGTTTATGAGTAATATACTTTGGCATGTTACTTTTCGTTGGTTAAATGAATATGAATTGGATTTCTATCGAGTCTCTAGAGAGTAATACGATTCGTATGGAAATGTTTTAGAAAACTTTTGCGGGAATTTTTATAGAATAAAATTTCAATAAAGCCATTTACGGAATTTCTGTAGTATCATCGATATGTATCAATATAATACTTTAGCTTCTCCTTAGGAATAATTTAGATAAGTTTTATAGAGCTCTGTGGCAAAAGAAATATACAGTAAAACCTATTTGTATGCTTTTTATATATATATATATTTTTGACGCCATTTTTAAGTGAGGTTCCCATCTATCGCACTATTTTTCATGTGCAACAAAAATATATTTATGTGCAGCAGCCATAAAATTATGCCTACTTAAGAAGGTATTCTCTAAAGCGATTCCCCTACCCCTACATGTAAGCGAGTATGAGTGTATGCCAGTATAAATTAAAAACTTATATTGCATCTTTTACTGGAGTCAATTCCCCGGACTCATGAACGATCACCGTTGTCACGCGATATCCGCTCTTTGTTTACTAAGATTTTCAACTGAGTTCTACGTAGAGTTCAATAGGCAAAATTAGACTATTTTCACAGCTTTTTCTGATTATAACCCCCTATTTACATTTAATTTAATCATTATTAAAGAAATTTATTAATTAGAATAGTTAAAGTGTTTTATTTCGTGTTAATTTTATGTAATGTAGAAGAACTTTATTTAGGCCTAGTTTTTAATTAGATTTGTAGAACTCGAAAGTAAAGCGATGCTGCGGCTTCCTTTGTTTACATTGCTTTCATCTCTACCACGTGATCAATGATGTTGCTTGAATTGCCTCCATTGAATTTAGGAAATTCTGTCGAAATGAGTCTTCGATAGGATTTATAAGGGTCAGCCTCCATTGACTATTTTGTAAAAATTCGTAATGTCTTCGAAAGTTTTCATGAAATCTTCCAAGAATCCTTCTGTAGAATTTTTCATGAAACATATGTGCACTACTTCATAGAATGTTTATGTCGATGAATTTATTTCCAGAGCATTTTATAAAATTTACATTCATAAAACATTCTGTAAAAAATGAAAATCTGCGCTTATAAAATATTCTGTAATTAATTAATTCATATAGTTTAATATTTTTTACAATAATCTCTACTACCTCAAATTAAGCTAATTTGATAGGAAATGGTGAAGTTCAACTTTTCTATTATATATGATTTCTATAGAGTCTTTAAAGATATTTGTTTAAGAATAGTCGATTTCTTTTCTTTTTTATATTCAGTGACATATATCAAAATATCCTTCGTAGAATATTTGTTCTATCCTGCATAAAACATCTGTAGAATACTTTGAACAATCTCCTCAGGTACAGCTAAATAAAAAAATTAATAAATAAAATAATATTTAACTATTCTGCGAAGTAATTTAATATATCAACCAAATTAAAGTTCTAAGTGTAAATTTTTGTAAAAAAAAAAGAAGGAAAGAAAGAAAACTTAATGCGTTAGAAATGAAATTTGCTTTGTAATATTTTCTTTTTTTTTTTTAAAGAGATGTTAATAGAATTTTTCCTTGCTCTCTGGTACATTTTATTTATGAAATATTCCATTAAATTCATTCAATTTCACGTCCATAATTTAACAGTCAATGAAATTATTTACTGAATTGTTTAATTGCTCTATTTTAATTTGTATTCAAGTGTAACGTCAACCAACTCTTTTTATAAGTTCAAATATTTTTATTTGTGTGAAAATATTTTTACCAGTGGTTTTGTTTTTTGTTTCTAATTTTGTAATTTATGAGATTTTGTCTGTAAAACAAATTTTTAACACATCTAAATGTAGTTCTTTAAAATTAAAAGATGCTTGCTATAATATCAATTAAAATATACTTTATTAAGATATAATATAACTAAGGAACATGCAGTTTAGGATCAAATTTATATCAATATGGCTTTCATCCACTTTTAAGAGTTGAATTACATTGTTTTTAAAGCAATATTTTAGCTTGTCTACACCTGCGGGAAATATAAATAAATAAAAAATAGATTTAACTATATTGCGAAGTAATTTAATATATCATCCAAATTAAAGGTAAGCGTGTAAATTTTTGTAAAAAAAGAAAGAAAGAAAACTTGATATTATAAATGGTATTTACTACATTATTTTTAATCAAAATTTAGGAATATTGTCCACACTATCCCCCTTTTCTCCTGTGCTGATTTTTGTGCATAGAAATCTAAAAAGCTCTATAAATGCCTTTAAAATATTTTTATTAAGAAAAAACTAGTGGAATCTCTTTTAAGCAGACAAAAATAAAAACTCTTGTTAATATTACAATGTTTATATTATTGAAATTGAAATGCGTAATTATTATACCTTTTGTCCATATATGTGTGCAATTACGTCATATTGCGGTAAAATAACATAAAAATAACACTTACCTTCCAAAGTGCAGTAAGCAAGAACTCGTCCCCAAGCATTTTTGTACTTTTATTTTTGCATCATCTTTCGACGAACATTGCTGGAGCGCGCAGGGATAGCATTGGGAGAAAGTGGGTTAAAATTCCCAACCCTTAGTTTAAGCCATTTTTCCAGCAGGGCTTTTATGAATATCTCCCCTCCCCCCGGAAGAAACTCTGGCCATTTAGTCTGCGCTTGTGGTGCTCAGGAATATGTAGGATCAAAACAAACAAAGGTAACCCAAGAAAATCAGAAATTATTCGGACTTAAAATGTTTTGATATAAATAAGTTTTGACCAGTTGCATTGTGTTTAAAGATTTTGGGCTGAAATCTGCAATAGTATTCACCCTTTTGATAGCATTCCGTTGTCGTCTATTGCTATGACATCGAATAATAATTTTGACTTTAGTAGTATACTCTTCATAAGTAATTTTTAAACACTGAGTTTTGTTGTATTCATACATCCAAATTTGCGATGAAGCAAAATATATTTAAATCATTTCTTTTCAATTAATATTAAAACGTACTTATTTCTTGCATTTTTAATAGAAGAAAAAATAAAATAATACTGAGGAGACACACTAAAAATTGTCATCAGCTTAAAATTACGTTGATTGATTATACTTTTTGTGTTGTATTCTTAGGGTAGGATTTTTTTTCAAAATTTCGTGAAATATGTGATAAAAAAATATTGAAATTTAGTAAAACAAAAATTTCTCGTTGACATATAAACTATAAATAGCCAATTACTTTTTCATTAACAACAAAATTCCTTTTCGACCAGAGTAGAAAAGGATCTTAAGCAATTATCGAAAATGACGCATAAAAGCTAGAGGAATAAAAATTTTGAAGTATAATTCGACTTTTCTAAACTAAGCTCTACCGTAATTACTCTGTTAAGAAGTTACAGTCAAACTGAGCCGCATTTTACAACTAGTTTGTTGTCTCTAAAATTTAGATAAATTATTGAAGCTGGGGAATGATTCCCGACTGGGGAACTAATGCCAGCTTAATACTGTGTATAAAAATTAATAGGTTAAATATTTTAGGAAAACTTTGATGGAAACTGCTCATTATTAAATTTATTTAATATCAATATTAAAAATTCAGTTTTTAAAAAAACGTTTCTATTTACAATTCAGAATCATAAATCAGTCAAGAAAAAAATTAATGAGGATCAATTTACAAAATAAAATCAAACGAAGCATCCATAACAAGAAAAGATGATTGTTGTTTATTCATTAAAACTATAAAATATAAAGAATCAATACAAATTAAACCTACATTATGTACAGCAAATGCGATTCATTATTTCTTGATCAACTTACTTAGTTTTGTAATTAGTCTTATTCACTTAATTATGTAACATTTCAAAACATTATGTACAAGAAATCTTTAAAAACTTTAAAATGCATATGAGTCTTAAATTCAATATATATATATATATTCTTTTTCCAACTCGAGATATATCTTTCTATAATTAACCATTCATACATATAGTACTTACATTAATATTCCAATAAACTGTAGTCTTAAAATATCAATTTTAAACATTGCATTACTGAATTTAAAAGCATTCAAATGGTCTCTTACCTAAAAAATAAAAATTATGGAACTGATTGAAGTTGTCAGTTGTCGTAAACAAACTTTCAGCTAATTTTCAAAAATGAGAGAAATGTTCAAGGGTCTTTTAGTTGTATTGTTCGTAAGAAACTGATGAGAAAAATATTTTTCAATGTAGCTTATACAACTTTCAAAATTATTTACAAGTTCATGTATTTGACTGCATTGAAGCAGCACTTATCAAGGATCAATCTTCTTAGGCTTGTCCTCCGGCTTTTCTGTTGGCACTTTCAATTTGCTGATAAAATTTTCGATCTCATTCTTTTCATCTTCGGGGACTTCAGGGCGACTTTCGAGCCATTCCTTCATCTTCTTCTTGAAGCTGTCGAACATTTCCGACGTCCACCCCCTCATGTCATCGGCTTTGGTCAGCACATCATCCCAGAGGAGCTTGATATCATCCCTCCATTTTGAAAGAACCGTCTTGACTCTCTGCTTGAAGCGGCTCCACCAAGATTCTTCGTTTTTAGTGTCCTCATCACTTTCTTGACCACAAACAGCCACTGCCAAACACACCAGTAGTAGGATGGACAAGCACAATTTCATTTTGTCTCAGGTACAATACGTGTTACGTTTTAAAATACAGGAGACGTCTACAAAATTGGATAGCGGTCAGCGTTATTGAAAGTATTCACTAATCTTGTTTACCAAGCTCTATGCGAAACTACCTGACAGCAGTCTGGAGTTCACAAATGCAATTGGCTTCTATTGGTGATTCTTTTCTGTAAAATTATAAAATGTCGGTTTAGATATTGAATATATTCTAATGCTGATGTAGCCAGATTATTTGAACATCTGATTTTCACAAGTTCTAAAGATGCTTTTTGCAAGATGGAACACGCGGATTGTCACAACATACTCACTCCAAAGAGGAAGCAATATCCTTTCTGCTTCTTCGCACACTCGGATCTGAAAGCTTCCGCGACAGAACAGTTCTATTTATGCACTACTGACATTAAAAATGAGAGTGGATGTTTTTGCGTAACTTGCTACTTTCCCCTTGGTGTCTACTCCGCGAAGCAGTCAAAACTTTATATGACGTTGTTGACCTTGGTGCGTTCAGTGAATCGGATCGACCATTTGTTCCTCCGCTCATTCCACACTTCAACGGGTTTTTCAAGCTTTCCATTAACAAGTCCGCATCGCTTTCTTTTTTATATGAGGGGTAAACATGCGTCTGTGCTAGCCGGCAACATAATGATTTTCGCAGAACCTGTAATCCAGGTGTAACTCCGCGTGAAATAGCCGGTTATCTTCGCGTGACAGATGAGTCAATAACATTTTTGTTATTCATCATCGGTCCATGCAATTCTTCTGATTTTTATCGTACCTCTTTTTGAATTTTATCTGAAACTCCTTGGAATTCAAAGTTGTTTACATAGCTTCCTGAGCCTATCTCTATCGTAACTACAGCTGGTACTCTTACAAAACTTCATCTCACTAGTGAAGCAACCAGAGTTTTTTCATGGCGGGGGAATAATAGTACTGCTGAAACCCAGGGGAAACCAAAGGTTCTGGGGGGGGGGGGACCCCCAAACGATTACATTTCACGAAGCAATAGTTTTACAACCGTCGTTCGTTCAGAACTAAATAAGCATATTTTCTTATACGCTAGCATAGATTTTTGTGATATTAATTGTGGCACTTCTTCTGATCACTGCTATTTCATAATTATCTCAAATTAAAACAGAAGTTTTATATTCAGAAAAATATTACAGTTACTGTGAAACCGGCATCAAGTTCCTTCTCCTTATTTCTTGAGTATGTCACGTTTAAGTAACTTTTGTCAAAACTTTGAAGATAATTCGAAATATTCAAACACAATATTCCAACTCATGCATTTTTAGAAATAATCCTATTTTTGGGTAAAATAATAACAGGGAGCTATGAATGGGAATTAATTTTTGCTTTCCACGTAGTAAGTAAAATATTTCTTATTGTGTTTTGCAGTTTGAGGATTCCCAGCTCTTTTAAAGTGCTCTTGTGATTTAAAAGAATAACGCAGTTCTTGTCTGCTTCTTTTCCTTGTTTGTTATTCATTTGGAGAATTTGGGAAAGTACATTTCTGGGTTGGTTTTGTAGAAGTTCTAACCCGTGACGACGGGGATATATTTAGTTTATATTCGTTGGCCCTGGCTAAGAGACTGGTATATAATTGACTGAGAGTGAAATGGATCAAATTATTTGCTTTTTTTTTTTTTTTTTTCAAAAAAGAGAGAATCACTATTGAAAAAAGCAAACGAATAGGTTAGAAAAAAGCTACAGTTCTACCAGCAACCAAAGCGATCTGCCTGACAGAGTGCCAAGAAGAATCCATTCAGGTTCAAGGGAGGAACTGCTGGTAGAAAAGAATGTGCCTCTATATTCTCGTTCTACTTTCTTTGGCATACTTTATTTCTTCCGAACTGATGCTACGTGCCAGTTTATAAATCTAGTTACTTTCAACAAACAGAGAAGCAAACATTCTGATTCGCGTTCTACATAAACGCACCTGCAAAACAAACTTCCCTAAACCTCGAATGGATTCGTTCTTTTCTGAAAGGCGCAGAAGCGTCTTACTAATAAAATTCCGTATTCGAACTGTGCTGATGAAGATAAGAATAACATATTTACCAGTTAAGAATATAAAGTAGAGTTTTGAAATAAAGTAGCGGAAAACGAATTTGTGCCTTGCATAAAGTGGAAACTTAGTTTCGGTGGCTATAATACTTGACTATTATTCTTGAATTATTATTAACTGTCTTGACACTGCAATCAGTTTGTATTGTCTTGTAATTTTGTAGCCTTCTGAACAAAATTACTGACTAAACCCGATAGTGTGTTTGCATTGTACAAGATTTCCATCAAAGTAGGAGATGGCTTAATCTGCTAGGAATATAAGTATCATGGTGAAAAAGGGTTGAAATTCAGCATTCTGAATTCTGTACCATGCTTCATAAACGTAACATTGTTCAAGGCATCAAACTGGAAGAATCTAAGTTTTTGTTTAGTAATTTGCACAATGCTTTTAGCCATTCAAACCGTTCAAATATTTAATGAGCAGAAGATTTAATTTAAATTTTTATTGGACGATGTTCCTGAATTCCTCACATTACATCATTATCTTTAAAGCATTATAAATTATTTAATGATTGTAAAGAAAAGAGGGTTATTCAGTGGTGTTATCCTGGGAGTGAGGGGATTCATTTTAAGCTTGTGCTGAAGTTTAAAAAAGAGGGGAACGCTTTTGTCAAAATAAAACAAGAAGTTCCGTCTAGAACTATACGAGCCTACATTCCCGTATACAACAAATTCAAATTTATAATCTAGCTATCTCTTTCTCTCTCTTTCTTATTTATCTTTAGTTCTAATTATTGAAAATATACCTTTTTCAACGGATAATACATATTCATTCACTCACTCATTCATTCTTTCATTTATTCAGCCATGCATTTACATTCATTCGTTATCTCATTCAAGTGTTTATTCATTCATTTACGCATTCATGTATTTATTCACTCATTTATTTATATTTTCATTTATTCAATAATTTATTCATTCATTCTTTTCCTCATTCATTTATTCATTGATTTATTCTTTCACTCTTTCATTTATTCATTCATTCATTATTTCACTCATTGAGTCACTGAGAAATATCCTTGAAAATCCCGATCAAAAAATTTCATAGCAAAATAGGCTCGTAAGTTCTGGATAAACTTTCTATTTCTACATGTTCTACGTTATAAGAGCTTTCCGATAAAGTTTGTTCCAAGCAAATCGGTCCGTTAGATCAGGATTTATATAGGGTTGAAATTTCCCCGTAAGCTCTGTGTTAATTTTTTGAACTGTTCAAAAATGAACAAAAACTGTTCAAATCAATATTTCACGCCGAGAACTCCTTTCAATAAGCTTGCAATAGGAACTTGGCTCTTGTGCCCAGAGTTTACATAATTTGCTTCAATTTTGTCCATAGGCGCTAATGTTAAAATTTTTTGAACTGTTCAAAATTGAACAAAAAATTGTTCAAATCAAAAAGTAAAATATAGAAATGAGATGTCCTCGCCGAGATCTTTCGAATGCAAAAAGAATTTTTTGAATCGGACAATTCGTTCAAAAGTTATTAGGGGGGGACAGACCGACAGACCGACAGACACACTTTTTCCCCATCTCAATACCCTACTTTCAAATTTTTTATTTTTCAATCTTTATTTAATTACTTCACTTATTTTTGACTTTTCTTGATTTTTAACGATATTTTCACGATACATTAAGCCTTCTTTCATGCTTTATTATTATTTTTTTTTACTTTTACGGGAAAGTAGGCTAAAAAAGTGAGTGTACGCCGCCACCCTGCACCCCCCCCCCCCCCACACACACCACATCCCACCTTTTGAACTACAGTATTGTACATGATTCCTTTTTTTCGTGGTTCTTTAATTCTTCCTTTCTTCCCCCTGAGTGGAATCTTTATTTATTTACTTATTTGCTTTCAGTTTTTCTTTTCTTCTTCATTTTGCTTAGCGATATCTTTTGGGACCGTCCACAAATGATCTCACGCTTTTTTCCCATATATTTTACCCCTCCCCCCTTTGTCACATGCCACGCTATGTTGCATAAGCACGATGTCACATTTCTTGTTACCCCCTCCTCTCCCCTTGTCACAATTTCACGAACTCCCTTCCCCCTCAAAACGCGACATTATTTTTTAATGATCTCTGTTTTTGCAATCACCACGATATACGTTTCTCGGTTGTTAAATTTCTTTCAGCTATTGCATTTCAGTTATTATATTTCATTACTTTTCATTGTATGGTTGCAATTATTTCTAGTTATAATTCGTTGATGTAACATTCTTCCGCTTACTTCTTTACGATCGTTTAACATTATAATGAGTAAAAAAGATAGCCTAGGAAGTAATTTACAAATTGCTCGAAAATTCCATGTAAATTAGATGTTGCATTAAAAGAAAAAAAATAATTTCAAAGCGAATAAATGGCTTCTTAAAAGATTCCAATTAATTCCTGCTTTTCCCGTTTCTAAACCATTATCTCTGCGTAACCCACGCAACCTTATTGTGACCTAAGAAGCCATTTTCAATTGTTTTTTAAAGAATTGAAATGGTAAATGATTAGCTACTATAGTCAAACATGACAATAATGAGGCCTCTTCAAAATGAGGAATGCATTTAATTTATTACCTTGAGCTATACAAACGCGAATTATTTTTTTTTTAGAATGTTCGAAGCGTCGTTTTGTGAAATAAAACGCAAACCCGATGATTCGAATAAAATATTTTAGGATATACTACTAGTACTAACTCAAAGCAGACTGAAAAAAAAAAAAAAAACAGACACCATAGAAAATATTTTTTTTATCTAAATTTATTATTCACAAGCAAGGGACCAAAAAATATTAAGGGGGGGGGGGGGGGGGGATCCAACTTCAGCCTCGAACAACTTTGCAGATATAAGTTTTTGTTTGACAACAGTTTGCATTGTTTAAATATTTCCAACTAGCCATCATCTCTGCCCCTAGTGCCATTAATTCACCACTGAGTTATTTATTTTATTGCATTTGTAACACATATGCAAATTTTATCTTTTTGCACTCTTTCTCCTAGAAACAAATAGAAACAAAAATTTCCATGCCACCCTATCATTACTGAATACTTTAGAAATATAAACGCGCACTTTCAATTTAATCGAGAGTTCAAAACGCTAATGCAAACGCATAAAACGTTGAATCGAAGCAAAATAACACGTCACCGACCTTATTACTTCAATTTATACCGGACATTGTTACTTCAAGTTATGCTTTTTTTGACATTGTACTGAACGTTTCATTATCTTAAATAAGTATTTTTTTAGAAATTAATTACCTGACATCTTAAGAAAAGTATTGCACTGAAACCTGGTATAAGTTGACCACTTGCGGAGAACAATTTTAGGGGTCAACTTAGAAAGGTCGTCAAAAGGGTGAGGATGATTTTTTTATTATTTTGTCATTCTTACTTTGCATTCATTTCTTTTTAACTAATTAAAATACTTTTAAGTTTAGCTTCATGCATAAACCACACTTTAAAATAGTACTTAGTTATTTTATTTCACAAAATATAATTAGAGAAATTAAACCTAAATGGCGAACAATGTATCATACAACTATAAAATTAAAGTACTTAGTTGAGATAAGAATAAATACCTTACTGATTTTGTAAGTTGTTTATTTGGTAGTAAAGATTTCCTAAAAATACATAATTATTCAAAATGTCTATCTCATATTAGAACAAAAAAGAAGAAATTTATTTAAAGTATTAAAAAAATGACCATAGTAGCTCTTCCATTGGTAAAGCTAGAAAAAGGTTCAGACAAGCTTTATAATAATTGTTTCACCCATGCAGTGCAGACATATACAGTTATAATATTAAAAAGTATCCTGGAAAAGTTATTTGTTATTAAATAAATAAATATCATGCTAATAATTGGGCGGTCAACTTACAAAGGGTTTTTATTATACTCCCACCCAAATTTGGTGTATATAAGTGATCAACATAGACAGGTGGTCAAATAAGTGGTAATGTACAAAGGTTTTCCTACATTACATAATATAGGGCTAATTCCGTTCGCGAAGAAAGCGGTCAATTTAAGTGGTCAACTTTATTGGTTTTGATGTATTTTGCTTTACATTCATTTGATGGATTCTCTTTTATTTTGTTCTTGACATTTCTTCTCCTTCGAATTGTAGATGGTAAAAAATGTATTGAGTACTGTAGAAATATTGTATATTGGTAGATGTAAGGATGTAAGGAGTAGCATGAAAGTGTGACGAATAAAGAATTCTAGGAAATGGCTTCGAAGCCATGTCGAAGGGGGGGGGGGGGTGGAGGGAATAGTTGTGTTTTCAAATTTTTTCTATTAATAACATTAAAATTCGCCAAAAGCTTCTAGACAAACAAAAGAAAAGTAAGAAAATTGCTTGACAAACCGAGGAGGGAAAATGGTACTGAACTGTTTTGTCTTTGGATATTTATCTACAGATTGGCATGTTAGAAATAATACATAACCTTGTTGATAATGGAATTAAATTCACCATCAGTTTAATTTCTATTTCCAGATACAATTAATAAAATCTGGGCCGTTGATTTCTGACGGAACTCGGGTTGGAAAAGGCTGGGTTGAATCAGGTAAAATTATTTTTGTCTATGTGCATGTATAATACTGAAATACTAATTCTCCAAGACTCGCAAACTACTTAAAAATTCTTACTAATTTCTCATCTCTTCATTTTGCACTTTTTTCTTTGATATTTTGTTATGTTAAAAAAAAACGATAAGAAAGAACTTCGTTTTATTTTTAATCTTGGATGCGTCCATAGATAACAACAACGTGTTACCACCAGGGCCAAAGCTTTGGGATTCGACAGGCGTTGCACATTGACCTTCTGAATTTTATTGGCTCCTTTCTAGGCGAAAACGCCGATTCTTCAAGTGAAAGTCCCAAAATTGTTCCAAGGCATCGTCCTTAGATTTGGGTACAAGAAACGATTGTCATTCTATTGTGCAGCTTCGATTAAGAGGCTCTAATTCTTTGTCTTCATTCGATTTATGGTGCATATAAATTTCCGTTCCATTGTTCGTCATAAATGATGATTTAGAAAAAGTAGTCGTGATGGGCAACGAAGGATAAAAAAATTGCGACTAATAGTTTCTTCGCGTTCAGGTATTTCATGGACTCAGAGACACTGACCTTGATGTGGCAATAAGGACATTAAAGTCCCGTGGAACGAAAATTAATTACCCATAAAGCTAAAAACAAGGAAAGGAAGGAAATTTACTTTCTTTTATATATTGCACATAAAAGAGCGCTCTTCATCTCGTGTGGAATTTTAGCAGTTTAGAACATAGCCAAAGGGATGTCAAGGGGGCATTTTTAAAAAGAAATCTTCACAAAAATTTCGAAATGAAACCTTCGTAAAATTATCAGTTCATTTCAGAATGAATAAAAATTCTCTAATCTCCCTGCTCTAAAGAAAAAAACCGCCTAGTAGTAGATTTCAGTCATTAGTCGGAATAAATGACGTTGCGGGATATTCATTGGAAATCATTTGGGAGGCACGGGAGGGGGGAGGGGGTAGTGCATATGATCCTACCGTTGCCTGAAGAGATCTTATCTATAGAACTGTATCTAAGCTTACAGTGGCGCTATCTGTGTTATCGTGAAACTCTTCAACTATCAGCTGATCCACTGCCAAAACCTCAGTTCATTGCTTACTTTTTTTTTTTTTTTACTTTGATGATATTGGCAATATACAAACAGCTTGGACGTGAGATTCGGAGGCATTCCCACAATGGATGAGCTGGAACAGGCATTCGAATCATTGTTAAACTGCTATAACAAATTTATTGAAGTCGAAGGAGCTTATTTTGAATAAAACTACTTTAAAAAATATAATTACTAGTTTTTATTTTATTTCGTAAACCTAGTCTTAAAAGTTCTTTGACACACTGTGCTATATAACTGTTCACAATTTCATTTTCCAATTCAACTCTCTAGTTGCTAATTGTTCAGTTTTGCAGCCACGTTTGGACAATTTTACATTAAAAGGACTGAGAGAACAGTAGAATCATCTTCCTATTTAGATTAAACTTTCTGTGCAATTTTGTCTCATCCAACTTTGTCACTATTATTTTATACAAGCGTGTTTATCTCGAAAACCTGTACGTCGATATTTTTCCATTTCCCTGCATTTACAACATGAATTCAACTCATTTCCCAAGTTTATCTCTAATAAATTTCTTTCGAAATCTCTATATCTCGAATTCTGACTACACTGTCGTTTCCGAAATTGAGCGGAAATTAGTATTTATTAGTAGTGATTTTTATTAGTAGCAGAAATTGCAGACAAAAATTGTTCCGTATTACATCAACAGCCAGAGGGGACAATGCAACCCGAAGAAAACTGTTCAAGGAGCAAGTTCTCTAGCAATAAAACTTATCTGTATAATAGGGGGAGAGGGAAGTGTAGGGCATTGATTAACGGTGGTGAACTTCTTGAATTGTGCTTTTAAAAGTCATGAAGAAAAACCATTATTTTATTGTTCGACACATTATCTTTTAAATATTGCATCATGGAATACTGTTTAGGAGGTATGACTGAGGTGTGCGAGCTTTGCAGGAAGGGCTTTCGGATATGAAGGTTTTTGGAGACATTCGAAATCTTACCAAGCCTCTGACAGTGTAAAATCTGTGTTAGAAGATATGTATTAATTTTTGATTCCAAAGAGTTGTTGCAATACAGAATGTTATTTCTGACAGAGAACCAATTTTTTCCGTGAAGCTACTCTAAAATAGTTTAGTTTGAAATGAGCAAGCAAGCTTAAACTCGCGATGCGATCCGAAGGAGCTGCATGAGTAGTTGTGGGTGTTGGTGAGCGATAGTGAGCAGGGGTGGGAGCCCCCTAGTTATTAAAACAAGAATAATAATATAGGATTTTGCAATTACTAATGAATGGAGTCCACCGTTGGAGTCGTCCGGATTGCTTTAGGATCTCCTAAGCGTTTGTCAGCTAGCAGTTGGAGTTATTTATGTTTAATGCAAAAATGTGAGTTATTCCTTATTTTCCGCTTATTTCTTTTCCTTTTTCGTGTATTCTTCAAGTATTCGTTTCATATCTATATTTTATAATTTATTTCTATAATTTATACTTTTTTCGGAGGTCAAGTGGGGATCACTTGAAATTATGAAACGGGTGACTCGAACTCGCGGGCCATCCGAAACCTGACTTTAACACTTTTTATAATAGCAGTACTGGGTTTTTGCAATACATAATTTCATAACTCCGCTTCTTTTTCTCTGGTGATTGTTTTCTACTGCTCATGAAATACAACCCAACGTCATGGTGTCTACAGATTTTCAGAAGCGCAATGTCGTGACCATTCGGTGATGCATCGGATATTGATTCTGCCGGATATCCGGCTCTGATGATTGAAACTTGTAAGTTCAAAACACATTTTTAAACATCCCAGAGCTTGCAAATACGCAATAAGTTTGTAACTAAACGTGTTAATTAAATTTGAAAAATCAAATTTGACAAGACGAATAACCGTGAATTTTCGTGAAGTGGCAGGATCAGATTCTGGATATTTAAAAACCAGTTGGATACCGGATATCCGATGACTACCGGAGGGGGACCGGTCCCATTGGACGGAAAATTTTCGTGACCAAAATAATTTTCATTACTTTCGTGTCATATTTCCAAATTCGTGACTTTTCCGTGACCTGTAGACACCCTGCACATTATCTTGTTCGTTAGCTTTGATAGATGCAATCACTCCATTTGTTTTGTCAAAACATTTTTTAAACAGCCGATAATATTCATGTGAAAAAATGTAATAATATTCATACGAAGCTATAAATTAAGGAGCTGAACTAATCAGAACAGTATCAAACATGGACTGGTCGTTTTCCCTGCATTGACACTGTATTGGCAGAGAAGCGACTTGTACAGAATTCTTTTACTTTTATTGATAATTTATATGTAAGGAAGTTCATCTGCAAAATTTACCAAATTCGTACAAAACTTTAATGTCCCCAGATTAAGCAGTCAAAATACTAGACACATTGTATATAGTATATATATATTTTTATTTATTTATTTATTTTTTTTTTTTTTTGCGTTGGAAACGCACCTTTATTTTAATCAAACTTCATGTTTCGGGTCTTATATATGCTGCCCGAGAGAGATTTTTTAAAGTGTAGTATAAAAGAAACCGAATAGTTTAAGAGTTTTCATAGCCTGGCGAACCCTTTAAGTTCGTTAAAAATTATGGGAATCGATATTGAAGTAGTATCTTCATTTATAGAAAATTTTTATCTGCATTATTTGATACGTTGTCATGTGATGTTTTTTAAAAAATGTTCACGTTCTATATTCTCATACAAACATTCCTTTGGTATTGTGAATTCGTGATGCAGTTCTACCATCAACCAAAGCAAGCAGCCTGGCAGAGTGCCAAGAAGAATCCATTCATGTTCAAGGGAGGAACTGCTGGTGCATAAAAAATGGTTTCTGTTCCCGTTCTAATTCATTTAGCATACTTGCTCAGAATTCTTCCAAACTAATGCGTTTTCCAGTTTATAAATTTACTTGCTTTCAACAAACAGAGATTCTGATTCGTGTACAAATATACGCACCTGCAAAACAAACTTCCCTAAAACTCGAGTAGATTCGTCCTTTTCTGCCGTGCGCAGAAGCGTCAAAATATCAAAACTCCGTGGTAAAACTTTATGAAGAAATGGTTCAACGTCCTTAATCGATTTCTAACAGATTCCCATGAAATGTTCTTGAGAAAAAGTTTCATCTTTTTTTAAAAGACAAGAATTGAGTGACACGAGTCCAGCATGTTATGTTAAAATTTATTGGCATCATCCCACAATTCAAAGGACAAAAACAGTGGGTAGTGTAAAAAAATATTTTCCAGCTGATGAGCTGGGCAATCAGGTCTTCAGCACATGTCCACAAGAAAATGAGAGGCGTTCAGAATTACTTTTAATAGTGGATGCATTCGATGAAACAATGAATAGAAAACAAAGTGCTGAAAGTAATTATTCTTTCGCGTGCTTGTACTTTACTTTGCTTTCAAATTTTACAAATGCAAATCTAGTAGAACTTTCATGTAAAAAAAGCAAACTAATTTATCTTATGAGAGTGTATTTAGCCCAGCTGATTAATAAAAGGGTGAAAATAACTACCTAAGTCAATTTGTACCCGAATTCAATTGCAGCTTTCAAAGCTGGTTGCAATTTTATGTCCTATAAATATTCGTATATCAACAAAGCCGGTTGTAGGTATTACTTTAAAAATTTACATTGTAGGACGTAATGACGCTAAAATATTTTTTGAGTCATTCCAAACATATAACAAAACTGAATGCATCATTTAAAATTTACTTTAATGAAAGTTCTACTACTCAATTAAAATGTATTACTTCATTGAAATATTTTTTTAAGCATTTGCTGCACAAGTATAAATTAGTTTCAAATTTAATAGATTGGGATGACCTTAAGTATGTTTAATCATGGTAGTACTTTTATCACATTTAAGATAATTACTTTCAGCACCACATTCTTACATAAATAACAATGAAAAAGATGGTTAAAGTTGGTTTATGCAACCCATTTTATATTACAACCTGCCCCTATATTTAAATCGTAATATGCAACAAACAACTGGCAAATATTTAGGCACAAAAATACATAAACTAGGAATTGAAAATATGGCAGAAATGCAACACAATTACGATGATGCCATTGGTCGTACAATTTCAGTTCTTCAGAAAAGTTATGCATAATAATTGACAAAGGAACTTCCAAAATGCAAGCAAATCGGCTTCGGTATAACTCTGTGAGAAATCAAAATAGAAAAAAAAACTAAAAATATTGAAAATAAATACATAAATTAAAAAAAATACTAAGCTCTGCTCCTTTTGATTTCTCAGACACTGTTTTCTTAAATTTAAAACCAAAAAATGAAACCCAATATTTATTTTTTAAGCATGCAAAATGCATTATTTAACGTTTAACAACATTGCATGGTTATATTCCTTTTTTGTCATTTACTATGTTAGAAAATTATTTTATATTCTGTTCTATTTTATACATACCATTTTGTACTATGCTTATATAAGTGCAATTTTGATTTCACAATTAAAATTCAGTTTTTATTTTAAGAATCATTGTATTTCAGAAATAAATGGTGCAATGAGGTTACTTACAAGAAATGTTAAAAAGGTATTTTTTGGTGAGTTTTATTTTAAAATCTTAATTTTTGTTTTCTGTAACTTTTTAATTAGAATTAGAATTTAATTAGTGTTTTTCTCGTATTTTTAAGAATTGAAAATAAATTACCCTCATTTAAAAGTTTGATGTATACTTAATACTTATATTTTAATACAATTTTCCTTTAAAGGGTATTTTTTGAAAATGGCATACACGATTAATGCAAAGGGGCAAACAAATCTTGTTTACCCCACATACCCACTGCTATGTGGGGGTAGTGAAGATTTAAGAATCAGAACTATGTTTTGTTGGAAATATGATTTTTCAGGTTCAAATTTTGCCTTACTAGTTTAAACATATACTGGTTCTATGTTTTAATTCTAATTTATTATTATTATTATTAATTTCAACTTCAATAACATATAAGGACAAGCTCTACTTTCAAAAAGAAATTAGGGAAATTTTTAATGCATCACTTTCAGTACCGGTGAAAATTTATACTCCCCCCCAAAAAGAGTAACACACTAACATTGACATAAATATCACAAAACAAAGAAACTTTATAGAAAATAAAAACCAAAACGAGAATTTGTTTTATTAGACCTCTATTTTTATTTTACAATCAGGTGATAAGAAATATGTAAATTTAAAGAATTCAAGTATCACATGTTTTACAGTTTTTAAAAAAAAGTTTTAAAAGGCTCTGCCTTTAAAAACAAAGCAAATGCAACTTAAAGCTGAGCAAAAAAATCACAAAATGAATTTCAGCATAGTGGAAGTACCTACATTAACCACTTGTAGAATGGAAAGAACTATTATAAAGATATTCACACATGATACCGTACATTTTCCATAAAGCTTTGCGATTAGATAGACATTCTGCAGAAAAATATATAACACAAATAGCTTAGAAACAGGTCTGCTGAATAAAATATATAAAAGAGCACTTTATAGTTTATATTTCACTAGTTCAATAATAACTGATCACTGACCTTTTCATAGTAAATGGTTTCATACAAAGCTTTACATTCATCAGTGTGTGAATAAAAGTACAGAAGAATTTTGGCCTGCGCAAAACGGTTCGGCAGGCTCTGTGGGATATAGATTTCTTTGCAAGGACGTGCAAATTAAAAACAGAGTTCCGGTTATATTATGACTATAAGGTGAGGAGCCTTTTTGATAGTACTGGCGCTTGGATTTGAATGTAGTACATTCAGGGTAATAGGATTCTGTACTGCATACATAATGATTGTAGAGAATTCAATGTTCAAATTTTTTACATAAGCAGAATTTAAATATTTTTGGTTAGTTATGCTAATGGGGGGCTTGAAATGTTCACAAAAAAAAAAAAAAAAGATTATACTTGTATAAGTGCAATCTGATGAAATGATATGATTGAACTATTAACATATGTTTCTTTAATAGTTGACAGTTGATTAAAAACTGTATTTTAACAGAACAAAGCATTTTTCACAGCTTAACTCCCTCCCCCCCCCCCTCTATAAAATTATTTTGGGTAGTATGATTAATTTTGGGGAAAAAAAACATTTTTTAGGGGAAAATAGATGAAAAATATTTCTAATACTGGATGTAAGAAATTTTCCATCCATTATGAAACTAATTATATAAAAATGATATAATAAGGTAATTTGAGTATTTAAAGATACTTTTTATGTTGAAATAAATTAATTTTGTGAAATGTATATGTTGCAAGCCAAAAAAATGTCTCTTAACAGATCTATGATTGTTATTAAGCATGCAATTTTTGCCACCAAAAGGCTCATCACCTAATTAGCTACTATCATTTCTTTACATCTTCAACTATTATAAAGGCAGTTCAATTGCACCTGTTTGTAACATGCACCTTGTTTTCTTCAGTCTAACCAGTCTATGACTTGTAACAGAGCAAAAAACAAACATGGAAGAACATGTTTGGTTAACTTAAATAAATATGAGTTCATTAATGCACTACATGATCAAAAAAGGTGGTGATTGTTTCAAGTGTAATGTACATAAACATGCAATTACAAAATTTTTTTTATAAACAATGTTAAGTTTCCTTGCAAGAAAATCACAACACCTTGTAAAGATGCATTTAAAAATTAAGTACGTATCATGTTTTTTTTTCTTTTCTTTTGTTGCTGGATCCATTCTCCAAATGTCCTTTTCATCTGTATCCAATACCACAGCAAGATGTTCAATGAAAAGTGAATACTCTTCTTGAAGAAAAGTCAACAGTATCAAAGGTGGAAAAAAACGCTTTTCCGAAAGACTGCAATCTCGTAAAGGGTCCGATGTGTGCATAAAGTTGGCAAAGGAGGTGGCACGGAGTTTTGACAGAAAATTTACCCCAAGAGTCCAACGAGTCATCCAGGACTCGGTCTCTTTGTGACTAAACACCAACCATGCAGGTGACCACTATCAGTCCTCGTGTCGAAGAATTAAAAAACAAAGTTAGGAGCAAAAAACTATATATATATATATATATAATTTATATATGCATTTATATATATATGTACACATCACCGATATCTGACGTCGGTCGTACAAAATGGCTTGATCACAAGTTGTGAGATAGTCTATCTCCGATGCTTTCAACCACCGAGAATGTATCAAAGCTAATTTGTTGAATAGTTTCACTACTGTAGTTCAACGTATGATTGTACACAACTGTACCAACAGAGTGCATTTCTGGTTTTGAAATGCTTAGGAATCGAGGAGCACTTGAGAAGAAAGAAAAATGATTCAACACAGAGATGCTTCGCCTCCCACCGTGTATGCAACTGTCTCCAGTTTGCGAGCTAGATGCTGCGACTGGCAGAGGGGATCTGTATCCAGAGCTTCCAGAATCTGTTGAAGAGAAGAAAAGTATGGTTATCAAAGGTAAGACATTCATATATTTAAATTTTAACATTTCTGTTGCAAGAGTAGTGGATATAAAACTATAAACTAAATTACAAACTAGATGATTAAAAACCTAAAGAATTTAAATTACTTTATGGAAAATCATCGAATTAATTTTTGTTTATACATTTTTTTCATTTAGCTTCAATTATACTGACTATTTCCATGCGAAAATTTTTTTTTTAATAGTCTCTACACTACGAGATAGGATCCAAAAATTACAACCAAAGCACGTAGTTAAAATAAAATTGCTTGAAATGCAGTCTACTATCCCTCCTCCCTTTTTCGATAGTTTTGCCAATGTCATGTGATTGAATAGCGTGCAAAGACGATTTTGTTCTTAGCTAGTCAAAATTTTCTGTGACAGTAGACAAATGGCTTTTCAATACTTTAATATGACATTTAATCAGCTTTTGCGTAAAACAACTTCTGAGACTTGAGAAATACTAAGGAATTAGTATGGTGATTCTACAAAGGTAAGATCTAAAGTATATGAAGGGTATATGGCGTTTTAAAAAGGATTTAGAAGAATCCTTTCCTGAAGATGAGCACTCAAGGTGACCTAAGACTTCACAGACTGAGGAAAATGTTAAGATGGTATCTCAATGTGCTCAGAAAGATCGTTCAGAAGTGTAGTCGAGGGGGATGAAGTATTATAACACAAGCCGCCCCCCACCACCTTTTTTTTGGGACTACACCACTGAAATCGTTGCTAAAATCACTGTAGACATTCTTGAGCATTCCTGGCATCTCTGAAGGTGTTTTATAGTGACAAATTTCATGTTACAATGTTGTTCTTAAAGACTTTCTAATATAGAAGAAGAATTGTGACAGCTTAGGGCAAATTTGTTTGTGTGCACAATTCAATCACAGGAGATAAGCGAAATCAACCAAACACTGACACATGATAGAAAAATGCATTTCAAATGATTTTATTTGAACAGCATGCTTTGGTTGTTATTGGCGACTTCTATCCCCAAATGTCCCCATCTTCAACACAAGGTGTTTCCCCCAAAGAATAAAAGCTGTCTCATTACATTTATAAAAAATAAGAGTTTCTAAATTCTCTATATATTTAGAGCAAAAATGTCTTTAAGAATTTAAAAAATCAAATATTTAGAAAAGTTTGATGCAATACTCACTTGACTTGCATATCTTGACACATATATATACAGCTCTTTTAAGGCATTTATTGTATCAACTTCTCCTGAATGAGCCTACAAGAAAATAAAAATTACATTAAGTTCAGAACGTATACACAAAATAAGTGAGAGGTTATAAACAGGACAATTAAACTGTCCTGAGGGGCAGCTGGCGAGAACCTGTTAGCCTTATACATAATTTATGTCTTAAGTCAGAATGTGTAAATTATTGAATATGATAAATTATTGTAATTGATATAGAAACTCCATTTAAAAATATATGTATGGCATGGGTCTGACAAGAAAATGTCCGCTTTTGAGAGAGTTAATTCTCGGGATGACAAACGTTAAAAGAGGAGCAAATATTATGTTAGAAGAGAGCCAAAAACCTATGTAGTATATTTTTGGAGAGGCAAACCTGTTTTTCTCATCTGTATTTTAAAAAATGAAGTCATTTAATTCTTCACTAATCAGAAGGCCTGCATTTCAAGCGAACTTGCACAAATCGATCCAGTATTTATAACTTATTCAAGTAAAGCATCAATTGTATATTTGCTTCATTTAATGGTATATTTGGGAGGGTCCCTCACAATGTTTGTTGTTCAGTCATTCCAATATATAATTAAATGAGTGCGTTACATGTTTGCCTGTCGACTTTTCCTTATACAATCCTTTTAAATCACTTTTGTTTTAACCTCAGAGCAACATAAATATTTAATCTTACACCTAGAATGACAGAAGGGGCCATTGTGTTTCTTAAAGTATTTTACTATACAAATGTTTAAATTCTTCATTTATACTAATGATTGCAACATGACAGGGTGTCATTCAGTCTATTTTTACCTTGACCTCTTTCTCTTTTTACAACCGGTTTATAATTCAGAACATGACTAAGCCGGTTAACAGCTGGCTAACTGGACAATGGCGAATGACATCCGAAAGAGAAATTAGTTTTACATTTTGAGGTGAAAAAGAAAATGCCATGTCACTATCATGCACTCAGCTTTTGTATAAAGATTAGAACATGCATTGGGCACATGGCCAGACTCCAGAAGAAATTTTGAAGGAATTGCATACAAAAATCTAGGAAGTGCCACTGTCCCATTTGGACTTTCTAGGTATTATGGATATTTCTTTCTAGACATACAACAATTTTCAGTCTTTCTAGTGCTAAAATAGCAAAATTTTGTCTTACTGTAACATGAACACACAACTAATGTTTACTTAAATGGAATGGAGTAGGGGTAAAAAAAATACGATGGCATCCAAAACCTTCCAGTTTGGGGGCAGACAAGAAGCTATATTATTATTAAAGTGTAAATACTACATGAGAAGTTACAATTTTAATGGACACACATTGTTAATATATGTTTCGGTTCATTTTCACATAAGTCATCCTCTAGGAATGCAATATGTAATTCTGCATGCAATATGTAATTCTGGATTTTTTTGTGGGTGTGTGTGAAAAATTTAGTAGATTATTAAGTATAATGACTTTGTTTCCGACACATGGTGTCCTTTACTTCCGGATACAGAGCAAAAAAATTTTAAAGTTTCATTTTAGAGAAAGGAGGAAAAGATTAAATTTGAGGTAAGATGTTCTATAATAAATTTGAAAAAACATTATAAAGCTAAGGTGTTGTAAATTCTTAAAACCAAGGTAAGTTGAAAAAAATAGGAAATAATTGCTGTTTCAGCACCCAGACAAAGAAAATAATTACAAGGAGTTACTTTATTAAACAATAACTAGGGGAGCGTATGTTTCCATAAGCATTTAGTTCAGGCCTAATTTAAATGACAGCAATACTATGCCCAAGTCAATGTTCAGTTACCTACTATAATAAACAAAATGCCTCACCTCATAAAATCATTTATTTCAACTACAGCAATTCTGGCATTATACATTTAATGAGGCAGTGGCTAGATTTTATTTCCAAGGGTAGGAAATTAGTTTTAAAGAATGACAATCTATTTTAATTTTTAAAATGTGGATGACGGAACATTAATGTAAATATTTGTTTTCATCTGTAACATTGCTTCAAAAGACATTAATTTTCTAAATTTTGTCCCAACGTGCTCTAAATATTCTAATAGGATGTAAAAATATTTTCTCACCATTGATAGCATTTGTAAAGAAACACACATTTCTTGCTCCGTGACGGGAGGTAAATTCGCAACATCTTGGTAAAACCTGTTCACCATTTTTCTGTATGTAGGAATGTCTCTCGCAAACAGAAGCTTATTAGATGGGGAATCCTGAAAAATATGAACATAAAACTCAAATTCCAAAACTTAAAAGATCATCCTGAACTATTTACAAAGAAAAAGAGTTAATAATAATATAATATTAGTAATATATTTATTTACCTTTCCCAACCTATGTTCAGAAGTGGAGCAAGAATCCATAAATGTTTGAGCAATCACCGACAGACAAGAATCTACAATTGGAGTCTTTTCGATATCAAACACAAAATCAGGATTCTTTACAAGGTTCACCCAGAATCTTAGAGGTAAGCTAAAAAACAGAAAGTAAATAAGTCATTTATGCTTACGTAATTTTATATTATACAGAACGCTAGATTAAGACACCAATGATAGTAGTCAAACAGGGCACATCTTCCCAAGAGCGATGGTACATTTCCTCAAAAGTACAGAACACCACCAAGATACCCCTCCCCCTCCAAAAAAATCCCCTTAAATTTCAATGGTGTAGTGACGGGGCGTCACTACACCATTGAACCCCTACCCACTTGTAGTGGAGTAGTTATTAAACAGAAATAATAAAATGATGCAAACAATATTAACATAAGAATTTGTTGTTAATTTTCAAAAAACAATGCTGGCAGTGAAAATTATTACTAAAAGATTAACTGTTTTGTTAATTATTTTATTATTAATTTTTTATCTCAAAATTTTAAATGCAACTGAATGACTAATAAACTGGCAAGCGTTTATACAGTGTATCTTTTTTTTAGCACAGCAGCTCACTGCAGGCCTCAGACAGCCTGTTCTATGCCTTTCAATTGACATCTGTACATCACCAGCATCCCCCTAATTTTCCAGTACCTTGAGATTTTTTCAGCACAACTATATGCTCCTGTCTACCTGTTTATCCCAAACAATTAACAATCTTGTGATACTTAGCTAAACAAGCCGAGCATGAAGTATTCTTTTGGAATGCTAGTTTAAAGTGGGATAAAGTAGATAACCTATAGTTTAAAGTGGTATACAAACCATTGGCACCTTATCCGAAGAAATACTATTCCAATGAATAACATTGATGCTTTTATTAGGAGTCGAGAAAAAGTCCATGGAGTGAAACCCTTTGTCCTAAATACCATTTTTTTTTTCACTTATTTTTAATTGCATTTTTCACGGCCAAAATATTTACTGTATCGAACTAATCAACAAAAATATCAAAAAGTCTTTTGGACAAAACTGCACGCTTTTAATACAATTAAATATGACTTAATATTTCCTAAATGTTCATAGAAACTGAAGCTCAATTTATAACTGCAGTATTGACCATATTAATATTTGATGTAATAAAGTTTAACTTATGATTTCCAGAAACATAACCATAACAAAATTATTTAGTGTTGTAATGAATATTTCAATTCATATAGACTGTTAATAATACCTATTGCTTTTCCAGGCATGCACAACCTCTGGATCGGAGATGCCGTATCGAGCTGCGGCCTCGTCAAAAAGATCAAACAACCATTTTACAGCCGGAGGCAACGATTCCTTAGCCGAGAGTATAGTCGTTAGGAAATCGTCTACAAACTTCTGAATGGTTCCCTGTAAGATAAACATTTTTGAGTATTTTGCTTTTTTTTCTTTTGTGGATAAAATGCTTAAATTTCAATATTTATCTACTTTTCAGTTCATTTACACATGAAAATAATGAAATAAATTACAATGAATGAAATATCTATAGTAAAATGGGTTATGGCTAACTGATCTTGCATTTTAAGATAAAGTAAGATGTAGTTAAAGTACAGTGGGACTTCTGAAGACTGTACAACAATAATTTTTCTTTAAATGCCTCCCAGAAACGTGAACAGAAACCACATTACAAGACTTGAAATACTATTTGAGTCCCATATTGAATGTTCTTTGAAGCTATAGTATCCCAATTATTCAATAAATGCTGTTATTTAACTTTATAAAAGCTACTACACAAAGTTATTTTCAATCTAAGTTGTATGGATGAATTAAAAGTGGGGGGGGGGGGACAAGAATGTAGGAATAACATATGCATTATTTGATAGTTGCATATCAACTATCAAAATAAATGTGAATAATATTAGTAATACTTCTATATCATTTAGATATCAGATATCATCAAATGTTTTTCATTGTGCCCTAATTCAGTTTTAGAATACATTGCGTCAAAACTTCAAGGCAGTAACATTGTGCTTACTTTTGTCGAAAGCAGCCGAGTTAAAAAGATCTCTGGAATAGCTTTATGACTGTGATCTTTATGGTAGTCATGATGATCATCAATATTTTTGACTAGATGGCAGAATCTTACCCTTGGACCATCTTCTATACAGTTTCCTAATTGCGGAGAGCCGTTAAATAGTGGTCCATTGTAAGTTGAACCTGAAAGGATAATTGTAACACTTTACTGAACTACGAAAAGATATTTCAAAAATTTTCTATTTGTGAGCTTATAATTAAATATTATATTTCTTTAGATTACTTTGAAAACAGAAAAATACTAATCGATGAATGTTTTAATATTGGAAAGATGTGCTGCATTCAGAGAAATATGTTTAAATCACACCATATTGTAGTGCTCATTCTGAACTATGACAAACTAAGTCCTATTAAGAAATCACTACACATAAATACGAACTCTGTATCAACAGTAAGGTTGGGAGTTTTCCTTACTTTGATCTTATAGAAAATATTTCTTTATTTTTATCCTTGTTTTCAACAAATAAAGAATGCTGATAATTACTTCATACTTTAAATTGTGCTTAAAAGCTTATTCTGGAAGAGCTAGAGTAAATAAACATAAGTTTGAACTAAGTACATTCATTTGTGCATTAACAGTTTAGGAATAAGTAGGTTGCTTAAGAAATAAAATGCTGAGATTTTCATTAGGATTGCTAAATTGACTAGGAACAGCCTAGCTGGGGCCAGAGCGTGTTGCTGGTCATCTCTTTTGCACATTTGTATTCCTGTAAGCAAATGTGCCAACATGATTGGTAATTTAGCATTCTTTTGAAATTGTTTAAATCATTGTAATTAAAAATTATTTCTGCCAAACACGCTGCTTAATTTACTTATAATATTTCACATAATAAATATTATTTTAATAACTCCTAAGTTTCTCAAACTGCTCTGGGGAAAACTTAGCAAAACAATTCTTAGTGCTCTGTGAATGATTAATGGAAAATCAGCGCAGAAATAAATAAAAGTTGAACTATAAAAACCTAAGCTAGCCTAAATGATAAAGCTACTTTATACTGCTATACTACTTTTGTTGTTCCAGAAATACAGTACATTGCACGAAGGTAAAAGACAGTATTCTGCATCGAATTCCCAATTTCAAAGGTGCTTCATGACTGTAAAAGTTTGAGAAACTTTGAACAATAAGATAGCTAAATTTAGATTATGAAGTTTTTTATTACTATTTCACTGCCTTTAGTTTATTTAAATGCTACAAATGCATAGGGCATACAAACAAAAATTAAAATAAAAGAAAAGATACTGAAAGAGCTGAAAAATAAAGCATAGAGTTACTTAAAAAAATAACATTAAAGCTGCCAGACTTAAAGTTATGTAACTACACCTTCTGGCCACACAATGCATAAATAAATAGACTTTCTATTTAAAGGCAAACTTACGAAGACAATTGAGCATTTCTTTTCTCCTTGCAACTAAACACATGACTGCTGATTCATGAATGCCATAATGAGCAAGTGTGTTGATTCTCTTCCAACCATTGACTACTTTTGTTGTAAGATCTTCATCTGCAAGTATCAGATGACCTCCACGACCATGCCGCCATTCTGAAAATAATGAAATATCCCATTAGTCTGTATTATAAGTTGATAAAAAAAAACAAGAATAAACTGAAATAAATTCTTGTTATCCTTCCTCCTTACATTTATTACTTGTAACATAACCTCATCATAAAATCTCTACACAAAGTTAGAAACAACAAATTTCAGTGTTATTAAGTATTTTGAAATGTAAAAGAAACATTGCGGCTTTGCATTCAGTGCAAAGAAGAAAGCAAAAGGCATAGCATCTGAGGCCACCAAAAGAAGGCAACTAGCACAATGTGTGTGGACCACTTATATATGCTTTTTTTTTTTTTTTTTTTTGAGAGGGGGTGCTTAAAAAAAGTCTCCCAATGCCTCCAGAAAAACAACATATTTTCTTGGAAAATAAATTTTCCAAGGGGAAAATAAAATAGTTTAAGTTAATATTTCCTAGATGAATAAAGAAGTTAAGTTTAAATGTTTTGTTGACTGAATATTTCAGTCATAAATTAATAAATGAACATAGGACTACAGAACTGAAGTTTACACAATTAATAATTTTAAAATAGTTCAAATAGTAATTTTAGGATATATTTATAAAATAGTAAAATAAAAAGAACCTCTATAAAAGTCAATAATAGCATCCTTACAAATCAGAGAATACATGCAATATCTATATCTAAAAAATATAGATATTTTGCAAAAAATACTTTTAAAATAGAAAATTGAATACTAACCAAGATCTACATCATATATTGATGGTCTTTGAGAAAATGGAGTATTTTTGTACAGAGAATCTAAAATTTTAGCCTTTACTTGACTTATTGTATCACAGTCATTAACTCTACATTGCATCTTTTCATCTTGATCTTCATGGATAACTTGTATCGTCTATGGAAGAATAATTAAAATAGAAATTAAAATAATCATGATTACAGCCAATAAAATTCAAATGTTGTCACTAAAGATATTAAATAGGTGTCATATTGAAAGTTTTTTGCGCGGTTCATACTCGTATGTTTAGTAGTATATCTGAAGTTTAAAAAAAAGACATTTCATAACTATTCCATACAACATAGTGATAATAGCGTTGCACATGTTTCTGTGTACTAAACATTCATATTAGTAATATTTTACTTGTTTTTCATTATACACTAGCTGTTATGCCTGGCTCTATGTGGGGGTTAATTGCAACATAATACATGTTATTCCAAAGAGAGGATCAAATAATTAAGATACCTTAACTATTTTTGTTCACCTCCAACCACATACACACTGATAACTATTCCACGCAGACCATAAAATACAGCTTTGTGAAAATTAAGTTGTGTTATAAACAAATAGTTCTTTCACAATGTTACTGAGTTAGTTAAATAAACAGATCTTTTCATGGTCAATCAAATTTGCAATTGATTGAGACAAGGTGGAAATAAGTTTTTTGTAGGGTCTATCTGGACAGAAATGTGTTTATGTCTTGTTGCTTATGTCATGTTGGTTAATTTTTTTGATTGTGTTTACTGACAATGACAAACCATAAAGCTTCGCTTGTCAAAAAAGCTACCATTGTAAATAACTTTTCTTAAGACACCGAAAAATTGAAGTTCTCAAAGTTTGAGGTATTGAGAGTTGACTGTCTTTACATTTCAGGAACAAATTAGATACAAAACACAATGTCCATTTATGTCTCTATATCAAAAATATTTCATACTCCAATAGTGTCCACAGGGAGTCCTGGCACAGACTGTGCCATTGAAATTTTTAGGAAGCGGGGAATTTCGGGGATTTGGCAAATTTTTGGAGGTCATCATTTTTGGGGTGCTTTGTAGCTTTTTAGGGGGTGAACCATCAATCTGAGTGGAGTACACCCTGCACACTCTAAGCATAATTTGAAAAGTAGACACTATATTTTGTGTAACCTTTTCTAAATATTATTATATTTTGTATGTTTACTAATATTTACAAAATATCTGAAGATCCTTGTAATTTTTAAACAGTTACTTTCTCTCTCTCTCTCTTTTGTAAATATGATTTTTACAAGTATGTCAAAAAAGGATTGATTACATACCACTGAAGAGTATTCAATTTGCTCCCTAAGCAATCTTTCTTCAGATAAAGAATATCGGGCATCATGTGTGATGACATCAACAGGTCCTTTTTCAACTTGATGTTTTATTGCACTGAACAGAAGAAATAAAGAACCACCAGCTTGATCCTAAAATGTGCAAAGAAAAATGGAATTAACTCTCATATAGCTGCCAGTTTTAGATTAATACATATTAAAACAAGCTTAAATTTTTAATTTAGAGATTGAAGTATTATTATATAAAGATCTTACGCATACAACATAAAAATAAGAAACTGAGGAGTAACTGATACTGCCATGAATATATATATATATATATATATATTCCAGCCTCTTACATAAATAAAAATTTAAACAATTAAGAACTTCTCAAATTTTTGGTTTTTCAAGCAGAGGTAATCATTATTATAAGTATTACATCAAATAAATTACAAATAGATAAACCACAATATAATTTATAGTGTCGAACTTTTTTTTGTATCAACTTTGTATGCAACAATAATTTCAAATTGAACTTTTCCCTTTTTTTATTTTGCAAAAGCTTAGTGTACGTACACTAAAAAATCCAAAACAAAGAGAAAAGGTAAAATAATCTTAATGCACATAAAAATTTTGAAACGTTCATTCAAAATAATTCTTACCTTCAAATCAAAAGTGAATATTTTTAAATGTACAATATTTTTTTATGATGAATACTTTTATCTATTGATCTACAATTAAATATGAATGTTAAATCATAAATCCAATTTATTTAAAGATTTCAATAACTTACATTGGGAAATATTTCTGATAAGCAGGATATTTTGTTAATGCAAAATGTCCTGCTTATCAGAAAATACATAAGTGAAAAATACTTTCACTTGCTTGTGTCCCTTCTAACTTTACATTATGGGACACAAGTTTGTTTTATTAAGGAATAGTTAAAATCAGTATAACTGAGCATATAACTATCACCACAAACATTTACACTAAGGGGAATTATTTAATAAAAAAATTATCTTAAAAGAATGTATAATTACTTTTATATAGTTATACATGCAAAGAGCCATCCAATTTGTGAGCATTTTTTCCACCACAGATTCGGTTCTGAAAAAATAAATTTAATTAATTAATTTGCGAATTTAATTAAGCAATGTAATACTTATAAGTTACAAAATATTCAGAGGTTTATTGAACTTTCATTTTTATCATACTTATGAGAAAAAGTTGTAAATGTGTAAGTAATTTTAGCTCAGAAAAGTGATAAATTTTTCTGACTTACCTCCTTAGCATAAGTTGTGGATGTTTAGTTCCAACATATTTATCAATCAAACGAAGTAGCAATTCCTTCAATATACTGAAAAAGGAAAAATATAAATAATGAATGAAAAGAAAATTTTCAAAAATGTTAATGAAATAAAAGCAAGTTATTGAGCTGAAATAAAAACATATTTTACAATAAATGACATTTCTCATTAATTAAAATTTTTTTTATGAAGTTTAATACTATTCAATGCATTCAAACTTTATGCTAACTGTAATATCAGGATGTTATTTCAAATTTCAAAGTACACAATACAAGGAGGACATAGTTTTCTCTGCAATAACACATCATTAGCAGAGAAATAACTTTTACAGAATTTATTTATTTTTATTAAGAGCAAACACACAAGGGGCTTGGCAACAAAATTGGTTCAGAAATACAAATATTTACAATATTAGAGTGCTTCAACTAATACAAGTTTGGACTCAGTCATGGTTGAAACAATGCAGCAATATGTAGATCAATACACTATTGATTTTAGCATTGAAAAGCAGCGAAAGAGAGGGAGGAAACTCATTTATTTTCCCAAATTATCACACTGATTTTTAATGAGTTTTGATTATTTAGCTAGTTATTTGTTATTTACTTATACTTTTTCCCCAAAATTTTCCTTCATTTTGATAGAATTTTACCATATTCTACGTACTACTTTCACTAGTTTTAAATGCTTACAAGCTCTCATTAAATGAAACAGCATTATTTTTAAACAAAATATGAGAAATAGCATCACAAATGAATTTAAGAACTGAAATAATTTTTAGCATGAAACTATATTATTAAAATAAAAATTAAAATGTTTACCTGGTAGCATATTCCATCTTTTCTAAGAAAATTATCATGAGAAGTGATGCTACATTTACCCTAAAAGTAAAAAAAGATAATATTTGATAAAAATGATGAAATTATATCATAATAATACCAAGAAATATTATTTAAGCAATTAAAGAAATGGAAAAATTAATTTTACACAAAAACTCAATCCATGTACATAAATGTTTTTGAGCTAAATAAATTAAACACATTAAATCAACTTAAAAAGTTTTTTTTTTTTTTTTAATTTACAAAATTTTTTAAAGCATTATATATTCAAGTCACAAAACTCAACCAAAAAATTATTTAATTAAAATAAAACTGTTTTATAGTGCTATTAACTCTATACCTAGAAAAAAAAACTTGCACAAATAAACTTTGTTTCGTGAAAATCATTAATAAAATAAATACTTACTTATCTCTAATGCTAAAAGATTTCTGGTCTTCCAAAGTTTCGATAAATACAAGCAAAAAATTTCGATTACACAGAAGTTGTTCAAATTGTACCATTGCAATTTCATACATGTTCTGTGGCCCATTAATTTGCTGAAAAGAAAAAAAGATGTACAGTTTAAAAATACTGTAGACATTTTATTAAGTAATTAATGCTTAATAAATTTAGGTGTAATGGAATAAATGTACAAGCTTGTATAGCAATATATTTTTCAACATTTTATAGTCAATTAACCATAAATACTTCATTTCATTCGTAAAAAAATGCAAGAACTTTAATTTCTCACTTGTATGTTAGCGCAAGGAAACAACCAAAAAAGACGAACAAGTCAAATTGAGTTTTAAGTTAACTAATGAGCAGAAAAACACAGGGACTAATTCCATCTTAACAGAATATTTTTCCAAATGCTAATAGAAATCAAGAATAAATTTACATAAGTTACATGCTGTAAAACTATTTCAAAAGTGAAGATTATTTTTATGTTTTCACATAATTTTAAATAACATATTTCATCTTATTCAAACATTGATGCATTAAAACAGGAACCTACCTTAATACTTTGTATATAGTTTTGAAAAACAGGAGTTTTACTTAAAAAGAATGTGAAAGGAGGGGGAAGGGTACAAATTAAATTACTGACGTATAACAGAAAGATACCTCTAAATATGATACATACACGAAATTTAAATGACATTCATTTTTATACTTTTGATTAGGACTTTTGAAAATCACTGTACAACTAAGAGAGATGCATAAAAGAGGTGACATAGGACTGAGATAATTAATTCTTACTGTAAATAGAATTCATTTAAAATATTCAGAAGCAAATTTTTACCTTGCACTCTTCGATAACCGGATTGTCTGCAACACCAGGAAAAAATACTTTCATCACAAATGTGCGATGGTCCAATGTCGGCACACCAGTAGCCTGTATGTCATTATTCAAGTCTGACATATCTGTTTGCAGCTCAGCAAATGCTATAAAAAATTACACACATGAAAATCAACATAAGAAAAACAATGTAAAAAACTGAAAAGAATAATTAATCCTTCAACTCAAGGCTCTATCCAGTGGAGGGGGGGGGGGGGGGGTATCCCACCCCACGAAAATCCTGAAATATTTCATAACTTTGTGTGTCAAAACGAAACTTCCACCCCTCCTGATGAAAATTTCTGGATACGGCCTTGATTCATCTGTAATATTGTGCTTCAAAATAATGAAAATACTTTCAATTAACTCATTCACTTTTGAAATTTTAACAGCACAATAAAACATCAAAGACATGTTCAAATTGCGAAAACTTTCGGCTACTCTTTTGTTGAATAGTGCATAAATATCATCAATTACTTTTTAAAGATTTTTTTAAAAAAACGCATCACTCTTGAAACACCAAAATTTAACTTTTATAAGGCCAATCTATTAATGCAAGGATCAGTTAAATTCCAAATAATGAAGTTCACTAATTTACAAATTTTTCTTTCCTTTTAATTGGTTGCATATTATATTATTTTTAAAGTAGGTATGAAGCACTTTTTATTTAATTATTATATTTTTTATGCACTTGAACTTTTAGCTTTAAAGATGGAACTTTTAGATGCTTTGAAATATCTTAAAGGAATTTTATAAGCAAATATAATAAGCTCAATATATAGTTTTATTAATTTTAATTCACTAACAAATTTTAAAAGCTTTTTGAGATTGCATAAGAAGTTTCCTAAATGTATAACATCATAACAGAGATGACAAAAGGAAAATATAGAATTACAAAAGGAAAATCACAACACTATGATATTAGGTTCTATTATATTTACACAAACACTATATATATATATATACATAAATATATATCATACTTAATTAAAACTTACCTTGCTTACACTCAGATCTAACACTGTTCTCCAAAGTGTCCATTTGCAATTGAATTCTTTTGTATTCCCTTTCTGCCTGAGAACTTTTATGTCGCAAGGCAGCCAGTATTATCAAACTTAGAAGCACCAAAATGGCACCCCCTGCTGCAATGCCTCCAATAGCTTCTGGTGGAAATTCATAAGTTTTGGCTACTTCATAACGTAAATATCCTATTTGGTAACGTAAATTAGTGCCAGCTCTTACCTGAAAGATAAATGAAATTATTCATAACAGCTTGGAAATAGATTTGATATAAAATTTGAATGAAAATAGACATTTTCCTATGATTAAACCTTTCTAGTAAAAGAATATTTAATAATAATTACCATAATCATTTCAAACACACATACACAAAATAAATAAATAAAACATTATTCCAAATGAATGTTTTGATAGCATACAGGCTACATATAAATTGCTGCTACTAAGTTTCCAGAATGAAACCATTTTATGTTTTTTCACATTCTACTGAAAATTTTTATAAGTGTTTTTGAACTTTTTGGCCTTTACAGGTAGAACCTTTTTGACAATGTGCAAGTTAAAGGGAAAGGGAAATCTAAACACTATGTTCTAATATTTTAAGAATCAATATTTAAATTAAATTTAATGATAATGGAAAAATAAAATGAATAACATTATACATAATTAAGTATAAATAAATTCTTAATATTGTATATAATAAAATATGTTTTCAGTGTATATTAACTGAAAGCAGAATTTAAAGATCTAAAAACAGAATTTAACGTATCAATTAAAGAAAAAAGATGGCAACTTTCGGAAACTTTTTTTAATCACCCTGCGGTTTATGACGAGATATCTCATCTATTTAACATGAAACTCTGGGGCTGCACAACCGCAGGTGGTTAAAATTTACTAACAGAAACCACATTGAAATCAAAATTAATTACCTTTAGAGATTTAACAGTCAATCTTAGATCTTTAATTTTTTTATATTAATCAGAGAATACATGTCATACATATTTTTTTTATATAATTACACTGTAAAACTGAAAGCAAATAGCGAAAATCGCATTATTATTTTTGTTTGTTTATAACTATTTTTGTAGAACACTTAGCAATGCAAAGTGGAATCCAAGGGTTAAACAAAACTCTGGTTCTGAAACATTGATGCTATAACCACAGAAATATATTTTCAGAATGTTGAGTAATCTAATGAAATATAATATAGATATCCCCAGTTAGAAAGCAATCAGTAATTTTTAGTTTTAAATTTTGGGCTGTAAAACACTAATTAGGTAGATGAAAATGTACTACTATTTGCAATTGATAAATTTGTCGAAACCAAGAAAGTATAGGAATGCTGAAAATGAAGCAAGTATCTATTCTCTCTCAATATGAACATTTTATGTTATGTAGTTTCATGGGAAAGAAACACCTTCACAACTGAAACAACACTTTCGGAAAACAAAATCAGACTTTTATAAACATTTTGAAAGAAACTTACAACCACCATAGGCAGACTATTTTCTGTTTTCCTCCCAAGTTCGTCAGTACCAACAGGTTGAACTTCTGGAGGAAGGCATACCAATTGTGTCATACTCAATGATGTTAAATTGCATGAATTTGTTCCAATTGTTACATTGATTTCACCTTCAGTACTAGCAAGTCTCATGTTTTCACCCTAAAAAGAAAGATATCATTGCACATATTGTAATAATCATGAAATTTTTTGCAGAAAATGACTTTTACTACTTCACTTGTGGTTTGTTTAAATTAAAGAATGGCTCAATTGAAATTTGTTTTTCACAACATTTATTAGACTAATGCCCACTGGCTTTTATAATATTTTTTTAAAATGTTACTTCTTGCATAAAAATATTAAGAAAGATAAATTAAAAGAATCGTAACATTTTTCTACTTATCATAAATACAATGTTTTCCTTCTCTTGCACAAAATCAAAGCTCATTGTTTTCTTATCATGCATCAAAATAATGATAATTAATTTAAAAAAAAAAAAAACTTTCAGAAAATGTTCAATGAACATCATAGTATAATGGATTTTATCAATAAATGAACTTACTGAAATTTCCCATACCTTATTTTGATGTAAAAAGTAAACTTTATCAAGATTGGTAATATCATATTAAAAATTATTGGTGTTTATGACTTATTAAGCGTAATAATAACACTATTACTCATATTGTTGTGTGAAATTTAAATATTTTTGTTCTATACAGTTTTAAGGTCATTTTTTTTGCACCATATTACCAATATAAATTATTTTATTTATAATCATAACTATTCTGCATTCAAGGAGAAGTGATACGAGAACTAAACATGAAGGGTTGCTGTTTTGTCACCAGCATTTGCCACTTTAATGATTTATTTGCTGAATTGCCGATTCCGGAGGAACTGGAAAAACCGACTTGTCTGATTAGCACTGTTTACAGTCTTCCCAGCTCCAAGTGTTATGTTGCTTTGTTTACATCAGGTATCACTTCTCCCTGAATCCACTATAGTATAATGATTTTTTTCTTCAAAAGATTTACCTCAATTACAAGAGATTCTCCTTTATAAAGCTTCACTCCATCCTTACTGAGAACAAAAAACTTGGGATCAGGAACATAAATTATTTCATTGGGCAAGGTTGGGAAGTAATTTTGCATCTCACGAACAGGTTGCACGTCATCCATCACAAAGCCAATTTTCAGCCTCATTTCATCATAGCTACGCCAGTGTTGACTCCTCAATTTGAGTGAGTCGGGCCTCACAGCAGGGGTGGGGCACAACATGGTTGATGCATTGGTAACTTGGCATACCTAAAAGCAACAATGCAAGAAATATTAAGCTTATCATTCAGATACACAGCTGCATAGATAAAAGTATGAAATACTTTTCCCAGAAAATACTGTACAACCATATTTATAGACAAACTTCTTGCATAATGCCTCTAGAGCTATTAAAGCAATTTTATAATAAAATCACTTAATTCTGTACTTTATGTGGCACATATTGATAAATGGAAAAATGGTCTTGACAGCAAAATTCCCAATATGAATATAGTACAGCAAATTGATGTCAATAAGCAGACTTGTGTAACTGAACAATATTATCAAAAGATATGCTAGCTGTTTGTTATGAAGCCTTTTACTGAGTAAGAAATGTCAGGTGATATTAAATTTCAAATTAAATATAAAAAATATAAAGTTTTGAAGCACATTTAGTTTAAAATAGCATGAGTGTACCTTACAGCCAGCAGAATCCCAAAATTACTTAAAGTATTGAGTGTTGCACACAATTGTGTCACTCAGTAAAGTGATACAAGTGGGGCTATATCCCCAAGTGCAGTGGCTGATTTTAAGGGGGGGGGGTGTACCAAAGGATTGAAATAAATTGTCAATTATCCCATCAAATATTTTTTTAAACATGTTTCTGTACTTCAAGGTAAATAAATTGATTTAAAACAATAATAAGAAACTTAAAAACTCTTACTATGAAAAGTTTTACAAAAGAGAACCACTTTATACTCCCTGGTGCCCCCTCCAGAAAATATTTTTATATCAACACCTGCCCAAATGACCATGCCATTTTACTATTTTTTTACAATCCTGAGCTTGTAAGAACAAATTTCCTACATTGAGAGCAAACATATTTTAGAGAAGCATCATTATTTTAATAAAATTCAATCTGTTCTATTTTAGTAAAAAAAAAACTTTAAAAAAAAAAACCTTTTAAATGGAACTATCAAAAAAACTGCATGAGCAAAATAAAATTGCTGAAGTCAATGATTAACAACATTTATTTTTCCAAGTCGGGTTCAATAATACAATTTCTGGGGATGATTTTGCTTCCACTAATGATACACTTGTAGAGTGAAGTGAAAATCAGACATTTTTAATATGTTTTTGGAGAATCAAAACGAAGTAAAAAAAAAAAAAAATTAACACATGTGAAGAAGACTAATTTATGGAGGAGAAAATTAACCTGCATCATTTTTTTTTTTAATGCAGACCACTTTAATGCATTTACAATCCCATGCAAAAATGATTTTTGAAATCAAAATATATTTTCAAAATAAGTTAAAATTAACATTGTGAACACAATTAACCCTCTCTTTTTCACAGAAATATTTCTGTGACGGTCAAGATTCCTAGTCCTGTAGTTGCCATCACAAATCTTTGATTGCATATATAAGATATTTTGCTTGCAATAAGTACCACAAAAAGAGTCTAAGAGAGTAAACAGAACGAAATATACCGTAGTTCCAATTTAAATAGCACTTTATAAGGCAAATTTAAATAGCATTTCATAAGGCAAACAGCATATTGTTTATACTCAAAATAAGTAAATAAAAAATTAAGTTTTTAAAAAAGAAGTTTAATTGATGCATTAGGCAAAAATGTTTAGAAAAATGAAAGAAAGCAAATGTTTTATAAATGAAAATGCAAACTGACCGTCTCATTAACCAGGTTATGTTCATTGAATACCACCATCCTAGGTTGTTGAACTGAAGTAAGGTTTGTGCCCATCACTTTCACATAGCGACCTCCACTAAAAAGTGAAAAAGATAATCAAATGAATGAAAAATAAAACATGCAATGCCTGAAATTTACCGGTAAAATGAATTACAAGAAGAATTGCCAAAATAACACATTTGATGAGTCAAAAATACAGTAGAGTAAACTCGGCTTAATGTGGACCGAAGGGTGACAGAGTTTGAAAATGCTGGGTTAAAAAAGAATAGGTACGAGTATTTCCACGGAGCATACAGTACTGTACTTGTATTATTTGCTTGAGACAACAGAAAATAAACTTCCCAAATACCAAACACTAGTCCGAAATACCAAAAAAAAAAAAAAAAATTGAAGAAAAGTACGTATGTGACATACAGCTATATGAAAATACAGATTAACGGATGCACAGTAATTAACCTGATAAAAACACCTCAGAAAAATACTTGAGTGCATAAAGCCTATCAGTAATTAACCAGACTAGAGAGTGCCAAGTTTACGGGACTCTACTGTACATTCTAAAAATAATGTGAAAATAGCAGCAGTTTTCCCACAAATATAATATTGTTCAACTTTGGTTGTCTTAATTAATATGCTTGATTAAAAGTCAAGCAATTTTTAAAAATAAATAAAAATAATGTAAAACACAAAAACCATTTATACAGGGAGAAAACTTTCAGAATTGAAACTAAAAACAATACAAAACTGGGAACGAAATTTTAAAATTTTTTTAAATTTTCAAACAAAAAGATTTTTATTAGTATTTTTTAAAATGAAATAAACAGATTTTTGAATTATTACAAAACAACCTACAATGCGCAGAATACCTAAAACTTTGGGAGAAAGTGTTATGGGCCATTTCAGTTTTCTAAAAATGTAGAGTCCGCAACATGACACTTTTTTTGTTATAACTACGTAATTTAGTTTAATTATCACTAAATTTTATTTTCAAATAATGTGCTCAACACATTATTTGAAAATAAATTTGGTGATAATTAAACTGTAAATTACGTAGTAATAACAAAAAAAGTGTCATGTTGGGGACTCTATATTTGGACAAAATACTGTGAAATGGCCTTTATACTAAAACATTTATAAGTATATAATCGAGTTCAAACTTTCTCCTTTAACAAGGAACAAATTATTCAATCAAACTAAAGGGATGTATACATGTAATAATCAAAGCTTCCTACTGATATATACATTTATGATTTTAATAAAAGTATAAGAAATAAATATATTTAATATTTAATATTTTTAAAAGCAAAAACTACGTATAAAACATTGCAATAAAAAAATAATACCTCATGAAACTTTTCAGCGGATGAATGTATCGCAACGTAGGATCAGCAGTGTAAGTAAAAGGATAAGGGTATGTAATATTAGCACCATCTATTCTGAGTATGAGTTGTGACACGGTGTATGAAGGCACAGGGGATCGGGTCGTTCGACAGCTAATCTGGCTACTACTTGCTAAAGACCTATAAAAGTAAGGTTACATTGAAGAATGTAGCAAATAATGTTCAAACTATATTTATTTAAATAAAAATTGGAATATCACCAAATTCTAATTTATTTACATTTACAAGAATAAAGAATAAATCAATTTGAAGAAGAAAAAAAACTTGCCTTTCAACCCGACAAGGTAAATCATCCAGCATAATTTCTACTTGACTACCTATGTTAAGATTAGAACCTTTGAGATATAATCTGGTACCACCAGATTGTGGTCCCACATTTGGATAGATTCCAGTCAGTTCCACAGCCTACAAAATAAAGATACATACATGGGGAAAAAAAAAAAAAAAAGAGTAAAAATTAATTGAATGCTCAAATGTGCATGCTAAACAATTAATAGATCGAACATTATCATCATTATAAAATTTATCAAATTAGTGCAAAAACCAAATACAAAAATTTTTACAATAATAATAATATAATTACACGTTAATTTAAAGCACAAATGAGCAATAAAATGCAGACATATGTCTGCATTTTATTGCTCATTTGTGCTTTAAATTAACGTGTAATTATATTATTATTATTGTTTACTTGCACAAAGTTTAATTATTTTTAAACAAAAATTATTGTTCAAAAACCAAAAATCTTTTCCTCAATGATGAAATAAACATATTTTGATATTGATTTGATGGTTAATTACTTTTCATTTATTATAGCTATTTGTACATTTACTAAACGGTTAGAGCAGGAAATGCATTTTTATGACATAGGAAAAAAATTAAGTACCTTATAGTGAAATTTTTCTTGAGCCCTGGTAACTCCAGCTCTGTTTCCTACAACAACCACTGCTGGCATTGGCCCACTGAGATTTACACCAGTACGACAAACAATCCTGAAAAGTATTTTTATTAATACTTTGCATTTGCATATAAGTACAACTCATTCAAATCGATATTTCAAAAAGTAACAATTTTAAATACAAATATCATATAACTGAGCTAGTAATATTGTGCAACATTTGTTGCATAGATTTTTAAAAAATAATTTGATGAACTTTACTCTTTCCATTCCTCAATAAGTGAGAAAACTTATAATGACCAAATACACAATGAAAATGCAAAGAACGTAATAGATCTACCTGACAGAGATACTGTATTCAACGGGAACACAAGGTATTCCACCAATTGTAACCTTATCCTGAATCTCTTCTTCGCTGGAACCTAAATTGCTTCCTTCAATAGTGACCAATGTGCCCCCTTCTAATGGTCCACTTAATGGATGAATCTAGAAATAATATTTCATTTCAATTTATGAATGCAATAACTGACCATATTCAACACACACACACACAAGAAAAAAAGAAGATGAAATTTTGTTTTACTCACGATTAGTACTTAAACGTTAAAAACAAAAACTTTAAAAAGAATTTGATTGGCTCATTTTTGGATTGAAAAATATTTATTTCAAAAATACTAAGACTACAAAGAGAAATGTTAACATGAATCCAGATATTAAATAAATATTAATAGTTATTTACATAAACTGTAAAAAGCTTTTTAATTCATGATTGTACATTGTACACTAATTCATTTAAGCTAAACTTTATTTGCTAATTGTAAGCCATTCTTGATTTGTAAATGTTGGCCATGGTATATCACTTTCTGTGGTATTTGTTTAAAAATTTAAGACACGAAAGTTAATAAAGAACAACAATTAATCCTTTTGCTTTGACAATCCACATTTTGTGAAATTGCACTTCAAAGCTACATTAACTACCAAATCATTTCAAAACAAAAATAATCGTCATGAAGTATCATTTATGACAATACGTTTTGTTGAAAGCTTGATAATTCCCTCATGCCATATGAGTACCAGCAGGTGTGATCTTACACACCCCTTACACACAGTTTAATGTTTCATAAAACATCACTACATATTACAAGTATGAATAGCATAAATTATTAATGAACTAAAATTAGACATCATAAATACATGTTATTATAACAGAAATATCAACAATAACTGCAAAACTATAATATGCTTAGGAAATAATTTCATACCCAATCAATATGTGGTGGTGGACAAGATGTGGCTACAGGATCCACACAGCTTTCACTGTAACTACAAGATGTACCACACCAAGCACACTGGTACTTTCTTTCTCTGGTCATGCAAAGTGAGCAATCAGCACGACCACCATGGCTTCCGAGAAGATGACATTTGTAGAGTGTAACTATAAAGGGACGACAAAGAAATATTACTATATGGCAACTAACTACTACTTTGAAAAAATAAAATTGGTAACAATAAGAACTCTTGAGCCTAAGGTGAGATAGCATTTGTACTAGATGGATTTTGTCTTCAGAAGTTGGATTAGAGCTTGATTGTTGTGTATAGCCATTAGAATCATGAATTCCTGAGAAACTAGCAAATGGTTACTAATAGGCTTCAAAATTTCACCTTCTGAGGGTAAAATGCTTCTGGTACAAATGATGTACCACCACAGTTTTAAGAGGTTAATATAGAATTTAAGCAACATACATTATACAGTTCATTTTATTTAGGAGCATCAAAGTTTTCCCTATTAACAGCTTTATGAATGATCACTATTTTTAGATAGTAACTAAGCCCCAAGAAACAAAAATATTAAAAATTTAAAAATTCCTGGCTACTGTGAAACAGGATTTATTGCCAGATTTGACACAGGGATAATTTAATTACAAACTTTTATTAACAAACAGTCAGAAAGGGGAAAATTAATAGTTTCAATAAAAATAACTTTTAAAATGTTTAATTAGGTTCGGTAATTGATGAATTAAAGTAAGTGACAGCATAAAATCACACATCAAAATATAAATATGATTACCGTTTGTTTTATCGATAAAAGTGTCTCCATTCCAAAGAACTGTTAAGGAAGCTTGAACCTGCCCCAATTCAGCTTCATAGGAATACTGTAATTTGAACAAAAAAGACATAATTTCTAAAAGATAAAAATTTCTCACAAATCAAAAATGTTTTAGGTGTTAAAACATTGTTTTTTAAAAACAAAAGGGGAGGGGGGGGGGCTGATTATATATTTACATTTTGGTAGCACACATATCTTTTTTTACTCCAATTTTTTTTTAAATATTGTTTTTAAATGATTTAATATTTTTAAAAAATATAACTTGAATTAAATGCGGTATATAAAGCTCCTTTAGCATTTTAGCAGCTAACATACATGGCAAAGAAGCAATTCCAAATGCAAAACAGTTTTTTAAAAAATCTGATAACACATTTTATACTATGATCTATAAGCAAAAAGTCGCAATTTCATATTTACATTGCTTCATTTAATCTTCCTAACAGCCTATGAATGGAATCCTACATTCTCTAAAAATGACTTTTTAATGAATAAAATAGGTATGAAATTGAGTTAAAAGTTATGTACAAGGTGTCTGATTTTTTTATTTTTTCCTTTTCAAAATGCAACTCAAATCAAGCAAGAATGTAAAATAAAATATGCATCACATTCATAGGCAATTCAAATGGATTATGAAAAATTTGATGTGTCCATAACAATCGAAAGGAAATTTTATGACAGATTTTTGAATTTCATGCAAAAACTTGAGAGGTCATTTTTAAAGCAAAATATTTAGCAATTTTATTACAGAATAAAAACTAGTGATTTCTTTCTTTTCTATTTAAAAAGAAATCAAACCTATTCTATTTAAAAGAATAAAAACTTGGTGAACATTCATTTTGAAAAACTACTGCACCAAAACAACAATAGCTGATGGTGCGTGCGACTTTTTTATTAATAAAATATTACACCATAACTTAGTTCCGCTGAACTGACCTCTAGTGGTGATTCCAGGAACTTATCAAACCACCTTCCTACTTTCCTAGCAAAGGAAAAAAAAAAAAATTTATGGGAATTTAGGTAACCAAAAAAGAAAATTACCATATTTTCAGCACAAATCACAGTGTTGTCCCTGACTCTAGCAAAAACTCTTTCTTTAGCACCTTCAATTTCAACTACGCATTGAAATCCTTCCTGTGAAACAGATTAAAAGAAAAGGGTTAGCAATTGCATGTGCATGTTTTCTAGAGCTTAATAGCTTAATATTTGTTTTTAAACATTTTTGCCATGCTCAAGAAACACAAATTTATGCAGCATTTAAATAAAAAAACAAAAATGCCAACTTTCTTAATTGAGGTACATTAAATATATCTTAAAAGTATCAGCAAAATGACTAAAAATATTTTGGAAAACTTGTTTAATCATCAGTTTATCAAAAAATCAGTATATTTTATCACAAAATCAATACCTTTTCGAAAGTAGCTGCATTATACATTTTCATGTAGCAACAATACATTAAATTAACTATTGATTGGAATTACTTGGGCTTTAAAGAATCATTTCTATATATTTTTACCTACTTGAAAAAGTATTTGTTCATGCATTTAAGATAAATATTGCATTTCTTTTCTGAAAAATGTTATTTCCAAAACATCAAAATGAAGGCATTTATTTAATTCAAAATGCAATTAGTTTTCCTAGCTACAACTGTTATAATATACAGCAAAATGTCAAAGTATTTAATTGTACCCTTAATAGAAATAAAGTTCAGTTAGAATTAATCTACAATGACTCCTTTATTAAAATAAATAAATAAAGTACTCGGTTTTGTTTTTTGTTTTCTTGGAATTTCACACACATAAACAACATTAATATTACATGAGCACAATCACATAAAAGAATCCAGAATTAACATAGCATACCAAGGGTGTTAATAAGTTCTTGACACCTATGGATATTTCTTTGCGTACACCATTTGGCAACAGAATTTCATCATCAATATTAAAGCTGGGGCAATGTTGTCTTCCTTTGATGAGAGAATTTTGGGGATTCTAAAAAAAAACATATTAGAAAAATTCATTTAACTTTTAGCTTGAAAAAAATAGAGGAATATAAATCAATCAAAAAGATACCACCATACTCACATACATTTTTACATGTAAACAAAAATGTGTGGCTAAAATTATTTTCTGCGATGGCCCCAAAAGCTGGAATTTCACGCCTAAATTTATCTTTTGTTTTTTTTACAAGACACATTTTTGTACACTTCCATCATTTTAGCGATGTAAATTATTATTATTTAATCTATTGCTTACATTGTAATCCTACTTTTAGATTAATATCAGGCAAAACTCAAGCAAAATTGGAAGGTTTTAAGACAACAGTTTGTAAACAGTTTGAGGGTTACAAAATAAAAATAGTTTGGCAACAGCCTCATTAATACTGTATAAAATTTATCTAGGAAGAAGAACTTCAAGAACAGTATGCTTATACTCTGAGAACACACAAGAAGATTTGATAATAAGGGAAGCGATTCAACATGAAGAAAAAGAACCTATTCTATACAAGAAATTAGAAATGAAAATAGTGGCAGAATTATGTTTTCTTACAGATAAAGAAAGATAATATGTTGCTTCAAAAAGCTCCCAACTTATAGCATTTGAACTTTACTGGAGAGATTATTCTCAATCAGGACTATTTCAGATTAGTACCCATGCCTCTCATTTCTAAACCCTTTATTAATGTTGAAAAAAAAAAAAAAAAAAACCAATGGAATTAGTAAAACATCATTAATGAAATGTCGAATGAAGAATCAAATGATGGAAAGATAAATGGGTATTTAAAAACGACAAATGAGGAAAGCCTCTCCCAGTTTATGATCTTCCTTTTTCACCCCTCTCGGACGATATTTTTTGAAACTTTCAACATTGCTGAATGTTTCACATTTCATGAGTTAATGCCAAAGAGAACACTTCAGAAAAGATAGTAAATTTATTGCATTACATGGAAATATAGTTTTATTACATGAGTAATACACATACATTGCTTGTAAAGTAACTAAATGATTAAATAAATAAAACTTAAAGTAATAATTTGTCAGAGATCATAAAACCTTACCTTTAGTATTGTGTTACATAATTATTTCACTTTGAGGTCAGATACACAACACAAAAATACTTTCAAAATTAACAATTTAATTTTAACAATTATTTTTTTCAGAAAAATTAAAAAAAAATTTTGAGGACAAACATTTTTAAAAATAATAAAGCTTAAATATAATAAATTTAGTAAGAAACTTTTAAATTAAAATATTCGGTTAAGTAATCTTTCAATAAAGCTCAAGATTTAAAAAAAAAGAGCACAAATTCTGTGTTAAATTACAACACATAAAAGATAAAATTTTAAAATTACAAAGGATTGTAAAAATGTTATTAAATTTATATACTTACACTTTCACCGACTATCACTCTTCTTGAACATGTGGTTGCATTGCTGGTACATGTATTTTCATGTACGCACCAACTACAGGCCCATGTACTTGTTACACAAGCTTTGCATCTGAAAAAATAAATTGAAAATGAAAATGCTATATTGTGCAGGTACTACATGAAATTGCACAATATTGAAAATATGTTAATCTAGGTGAACAATGAACAAACTTACGTTTTATGGACTTCACAATCATAAAATACAAAAGGTCTGTGTATAAAATCTGTTTCTGTTTCACTTGATCGAACTGCAAGATTAACAATCACATGATCTGGAAATGAAAAATATTTACTCACTCTATGTTTCCATAAATATCCCAAAAAATGTTTTTTTTTAAATTTAAAAAAAGAAAGAAAAAACACAATGCAATAGTTAGATAAGTATGAAAATGTTTCATGAGAAGTGCAGTTATAGATTATTTATTAAAAAAAGAATGAAATGTTTAGCATATATATATATATATATATAAATCTCATGATGGGGGTGGAAGAAACCAATGAAATTATAATGGCTAATAACAGCAGCCAATCAGAAGTGAGATCGAATAAGTGGTGCACGCATTTAAAATTCAAACAATGGTGTATCATCACAACTGACACAATTGATATGCCTTTCTTTTATTTGATTTCTTTAAACTACATTTAGAGTAGCGACACGTTTGGGAATATTTCAAAAACTGACAAACTTTTTATCTTAGCACTAACTTTTTCTCATGCATTGTTATTTAAAATTTTTTTTTGCCAAAGAAAACATTACATTTCTTTAAGCTTTAAAGTGATTTCTTTGCTGCTAAATATGAAAACGTCTTTACACAATTCCTAAAATATGCAAAAAAGAGTCGAGTACTTAAAATTCTTCCTGAGTCCTTCCAAGTTCATCAAGAGTCATAAAAATAAACAAAAAAACTCTTAAAAAGAATCTTGCCAAGTTTCTGACACTGTGCAAAATCGATGTACATTGTGAGAGTGAGTGCAATTTATTTCTGAGACCGAAAAAAATTGGTTATTTCCATAAAGTCATTCTAAAATAATTTGGTTCAATGAGCGAGCGAAGCGAGCTCTAACTCGCAAAGTGTGATCCAAAGAAGCTACATAAACAGTTCCAGGGATTAGTGAGCAACAGCAAGCTCAAGGCAGGCCCCCCTGAGGCAGGAGCCCTCTAATGAATACATAAAAAAATACCTAGTTTTTTTAAATAAAAATAAAGATTTTCTAAACATTGCTTTAAAAAATATGAATTGATGTCATGCATCATTACACAGAAAAAATTGCATTATTAAAACTTTTTCACCAATTTAAAACTTACCTTCATTAGGCAAGATAGGTGGTCTGGCTGTAACTAAAGGTGTCATGCAAGCTAATCCGCTATGAGTAACACGAGCTTGAATGGGCGCACTTTCTCCAAAAACACACAAATAATGGGCGCCATATGGTAATTGAGGCAATTGATTAATAACTAATTCAACCTGAAACAAAAATAAAAATTCACTGCACATGAAAACCAAATAATAAAATTTAAAATGTGAAAGCAGACATACAAAAGACATATCCTGAAAAGTTGGTTTATGTACCGTAAAATTGGTACAAAACCATATAATTTTTCAAGAATTTTTAAAACCTCAGATGTTTCTATGATTTTTTCAGTAAACACAACTACTAAAAAATTAGAACATCTATGTTACAAGCTCTTTAGATATGAACTATGAAACAATGAAGTAAAATGGTTTAACATTTAATAAATAATTAATCACCATTTCAATCCCATCTCATCAACTTTTCATAGAATTCAAAGAGTGAAAAATTGGAGCTATATCATGGTGAACAGATATTGAAAGGCAAATTTTCATTAGCAAATATTTACCTAATTTTGGTGCAAAGTTGATATTTTAATTTCTACTCAATTATGACTATAGAATTTATTTAGATAATTTTTAGACAGATATTCTCAAGTTTTCCTCTTCAATCATACACAAACATAATATGGCGCTACATTAATTTAACAAGTTAAAAAAACTAAATTTTGTCCTTACTGTGGCACAAAAAGTACTACTTACAACAGACATGCTATTATAAGGCAACTGATCGGGTCGCACAGCTTGAAAATCTATGCACTGTTTTGTTTCTAAGGAAAGCCATCTGGGCGAACTTCGATCACTGAATGACCAGGTAGCATTCTGGCAGGCAGCTTTTATTGTACACCTAAAACAGACAATTCAACGATTTAAAATTTTAAATGTTACAAAAAAAAAAAGGAGTTCAATTCTAAGATACTGAACTATCAGAACTTATTAAAAATAAGACTTTCATATTGAGTTTCTGTTTTTTTAAAAATTAAATACTGGTCTTTAATATTTGATTTCTGAGTTCATAATAGTAGAACATTTGCTTCTATAAGTAAAAAGATGATGGCTTTTTTATGACTGATGGAAATCATAAGGATTTATCATAATCTGTGTTAATAATAAACCTTTAATACAAATTCAGTTTTAAAATTTTGCATGAAAGTAATAATTTCAAGGTTTTGAATTACGACTTGTTTGTCAGTGCTATACTCAAACTACCAAAAAGCTAAAGGGTTTTTGCTTTTTCTCCGCCCCCCCCCCTCTCTTTCCCCCTTTTTTTTCTTTTTTTTTTTCCTCAGAATCTTTCAGCATTCAGGTTGTTTGAATCTGACCCTAAAGAAAGAAAGGTTTCCAAAGCCTTGTAGAAACAGTTTGCTTCCAGGCAAGTACTTATTTGTACAATTCCCACATTGGTTTTTCTTGTACAAAGTTTCTTTTTTTGGTACATTTCTTTATTTTTTTAATCAAAGTAATTTTTATCTACAACTCATGAGTTTTCAAATATTTTATTCATGTAAAGGAACCGAGACTGATAATTTAGTTTCAGGTTAAAAGAAATAATTTTTATTTCATTCCTAACGGCAGCTGTCAGTAGGTTTCAGCAATATGTGTTGAATTTGAAATGAGTTTCGAATAATCCATTGTCTATGTTAAGAAACCTAACTTTAGCTCTTTTTTAAACATTCTAAATTACAATAAATTATTGTTTATTACCGCAAAATAAGTCTTAATAGTTTTTAACAAACATTACCATTATTGTAATGATTAAACTTTGTGCAAAGTAATAGAAATAAAATTTCACGTTAAATTAAAGCACAAATGAGCATTAAAACGCAGACATATGTTTCGGGATCGCTTGGAATCCCTTTTTCAATGCGACAGGGAGCTTCTAGATGCAAAACATCCAAATGAAGCAGACAGAACAACAAAAACAAAGCTTATATAGCCTAAGAATTAACTGTAAACCAATGAGAATAAAGGCAGTGTGAAGTGGAAGTAGAAGTAGTATTAAAGGCACCAATAAGAGAGCAACAAACGAATGTAGTTGGAAGTACAGAAAGTAAAAAGGAATATCAATAATATTTTTAGAAAGTTTGTTATGAATAGAATCAATTAAAGAGTGAGAAAATCCTCTATCAACAGCTACAGCTTTCAGATAGTTGAGTTCAATCTTGAGAAGCTCAGGAGAAGAGCAAATATTAATAGCATGATGGACAAGAGCATTAAAAGCCGAATAATTTTGGTTGGGAGGATGAGACGATAGTCTGTGAGGAGGTAAAGAAACAGCGAAAGGTTTACGATATCGTGCTATTAATATTTGCTCTTCTCCTGAGCTTCTCAAGATTGAACTCAACTATCTGAAAGCTGTAGCTGTTGATAGAGGATTTTCTCACTCTTTAATTGATTCTATTCATAACAAACTTTCTAAAAAAACTTCTGGTCCCAATTATGTGGTTTCTAGAAAGGATTTGGTTGTGTTACCATTCTTTCATTCTGTAAGTTTTCGTATTGCTAAAATCCTAAAAAGGTTTCAATTTCAAGTTGTTTTTGCTCCTAGCAACAAACTTTCCTTCTCTTCTCTTAAAGATCCTGTTGATCAACTTAATACTTGGGGTATTTACCAAATTAGTTGCCGTTGCGGCCTTTCTTACATTGGACAGACAAAACGTGCTCTGAAAATTCGGTTAAATGAGCATAAAGGTTATGTACGAAAGCAAGAGCTGAATAAGTCTAGCATTGCTCAACATTGTTGGAATTCCAACCACTCTTTGATTTCAATTCTGGGAAAATTATTCAAAAATGTTCTTCCCCTTTAGAACTTGACTTTTGGGAAGCTTATCATATTAACAGGAATAGTTCTAATTTGGTTAATGATTCTTCCTCAACTCCTTATTTTTCACAGGTCTGGCATAAGTTCCTTTAATTTGTTGTTCTTTCTTGGTTTTCTTGTTAGTTTTCCTTTTTTTGTGTCAATTTTTTTTTTCTCTCTCCCCCCCCTCCCCCTCTTTTGCATGTGTACTTTGTTTTGCTTTTTGTTTTGGTATTTTCTGTACTTATTTTATTTCCATTTTATTCTTTGTATTTTATTTTATTTTTTTGCAATTTTCATGTATTTTCACATTTTTATGCACGCTGTTGTCTTTTTCTTTGTTTTTATTGATATTCCTTTTTACTTTCTGTACTTCCAACTACATTTGTTTGTTGCTCTCTTATTGGTGCCTTTAATACTACTTCTACTTCCACTTCACACTGCCTTTATTCTCATTGGTTTACAGTTAATTCTTAGGCTATATAAGCTTTGTTTTTGTTGTTCTGTCTGCTTCATTTGGATGTTTTGCATCTAGAAGCTCCCTGTCGCATTGAAAAAGGGATTCCAAGCGATCCCGAAACATATGTCTGCGTTTTAATGCTCATTTGTGCTTTAATTTAACGTGAAATTTTATTTCTATTACCATTATTGTTCTTTCTGTAAATTATATTATTAATAAATGATAGCTAGTAGTTAATGTTGACTTTTATGAACTATTTTTGATCTTGACAAAGGACAAAGAAGGTTTTGTTATATGATCTAGCAAAAGAGCTCAGCAATAAATCTAGTGGGTTCGATTCAAACTATAAGAGAGTTTATGTTTATAATACTAATTTAACCAAAATTTTTACAAGAAAAAAAAAACATGAGTGACATATGCACATAATCATAATTTTAAAAAGGAAAGTGTCTGGACATTTATAGTTACCTTCGTTCTAAAGAACACCATCCGCAATAAGGATTTCTGGCTTGAAGACATTTATCACAGGTACTGTATTGTTGGCAAGCTTCAATACGAATTTTACTAATCTGAAAAAAAAAAAAAAAAAAATCAGTAAGCAAAAGGAAGTACTCGAAAAATCGCGAGATTATAACATAAAGTGGATTCTATTGATGATGTAAGAATTAGAATTCAAAATACTTCATTGAAGATTAATTACCAAGACAAGACATCTTATTTTAAGGTTCAAAGTATTAATGAATAATCAGAGAGATATTTGAGTTATTATTTACTTCCAGCTTATTAGATCACTCTTGAAATTTCTGTTTTTGTATGAGTGACAAGGCAATGGCAACATAAACTGCTGTTATTGCATTAAAAAGTTTAAAATAAATAATATTATTTTTTAAAATCACCCTATAAACAAAATTAATAATCAATAAACTATAGATTCACTAAAACATTCTTTATTATTTAACATTGTAAGTAAACATTTGGTAACAATTTAAAATATGCATCAATTCAAAAACAAATATTGACACTAATAAACTGAAAGCTGAACTACAAATTCAGTCACAGAAAATTCAATTACGTATATATTTTTTAATAAATTACTATTTAATTTCTCATAAGATGAAATTGAAGATTAAATTCCAAAAGGGAAATTTTTAATTATGAAGTTAAAATACTTGTGTATAATTATTAATAATTATTCCTTACTTAATCCCATACTTTAGAAATAACAATTTAAGCGTCTAGTCATTAATTAATACTTTATGCTGCTATCTTTCATCCAAGGAGAAAAATAATAATGCTTTTATATACTTTTAAAATTAAATTTCAAAAATTTAAAAGGCTCACACAGAAAATAATTTGCTGCATACATACAATGTATTTCTATATGGTAGTAATGCCTTTTGAGCTACAAAAAATAGAATTAACACTCACCTTATAGGGGGATGCAGCATAAATATACTGTTGTGTGGGATCTAAATTTATATCACCTAAGATCGGATTTCCAGAATCTACAACTACTTCCTCAAACTCTTCAGCTTCTGTACTTCTGCTTAAAAGCAACTGCAAAAATAGAGCAAAAAAGATAGTTCAACACTCAAGAGTGGTATTTAAATTTTAAAAAACTGCAATCAAATATTCATGAAACCAATTTTTTTTTAGCAAGGCTTAAAGGATATTTGTATAGCAAAAGCTTATCACTATGGTGATTCGAGTTGAAATTTCGGTAAGTAAAACTTTAATAATGTACTATTTGCATCACACCACCAAAAATCATTCATAATAACAAGTACAAAATTAAACAAAGTTACTTAGAATATTTACATAAAGGCACAGTGCTAACAATAACACCAACTAAATCATTCAGAATTGTCACAATATGTCACAATCAATTTCACAAGTTATATGCACCTTAATCTCATCTCAAGGACTGCACCTAGTTTTATAACTGAGAATCAGTTAGAGTGGAAAATTCAAGAGAACACAATATATCTTAGGCTAGTAGGACTCTTCTGGGGTATAAAAGCATTTTTCACCAAATATTAGTCATCAACTTGACAACCATTTTTTTTTTTGAGGGGGGGGGGATATCTTTTATGTTAATTTTCAATAAACAAAAATGAATTCTGTAAAAGTTGTTTCTCTGCCAGCATAGTATCAACGCAAGAAAAACAATCTGTTCTCTCTATTGTATTATAGCATTGAAATGTTTTCTAAATAACGCGCTGTAAAAATAATACCACACACACACACACACTAACTTATGTAGCAAATGTAATTTGAAAATATTTTAGTAACAATAAAAAGTTAAAAGGTACATTAACTAGTTTGCAGCAGTCTGAAATTGTTTATTTAGTTTAAAATAAAGTATGCTTTAATAAAATATTCAAGTTTGGGTTTTAAATGCAAAGTGAAATATCCAGATTTTTTTTTAGGGGCTGGGAGTGGTTTTCAGGGAGGAATATTTGCTACATTGCAAAAAATTGCGTGCTTTCGGGGGGGGGGGGGGACGTAACCCTTCCTCTCTGGATACGGCCTTGTTTAATTGTTACCATTTTCTTATTATCTAATGCTCTTAAAAGATGAAATAGCAATTTTTAGAAGCATGGCATGCTTTTGAGACATAACCAATACATCCACATTTAAAAATATAATTCCAATCCGTCACTGGGCCCTCTTGTTTTGTTGACTTATTTTGTTGCGAAATAAAATTATATTTGTCTTAAAAACACACAGTGGCCCTTTTAAATAAAATCTTAATTGTTTTAATATGCGTTATTTACACCCCCCCCCCCCCCCCGACCACACTATAATCCTATAATCGTTTTACAGCTCTTAAAATTCATTAACAATCGCTACATTCTTTCTCCTTTTTTAATGAAAACTTCTACTCCCAAAACAATTTATAATTAAATAAGTTAATAGACTTTGTTTAAATGTAGTGTAGACTCGTTCATCATGCATGTTTGCAACAAACAAAACTTTCTTGGTGACTTTATCGCCTGCAGAACAATAAAGCTTTAAAACATAATTCACTAGAAAGAATCAAAATAATTTGGAGACCCAAATTAACAAAATTGGGGTTTAAGGAATGCATTACATAGGAATCTTTTTTGCTGCAGCAGCGTTTGGAGATCTCTTAGAATTAGCTTTATTCAGTTCAACAGTTCCTTGATAATGCAACACTTGGCGACTTTATCGCTCAGTATTGGCGACTTTAACAAAAATCGCCAATCAGTAGCACAAACAGCACTTTTACCCCGTTAACACTTATCATTTACACTAGTAGAAACATAATCGAAGTAGTTTAATTGGAAAAACATTAAACAATTGATAAGTATGTCAAACAGCAAATGATTCGATGCAAGGCAAAAAATCCAGCAAATGAGAGCTATATTTCATTTTGGATTTCATGCTGCAAATTACACTAGTTATAACAACCGTTCATAATATATGAAGAACATTCATATGTTGCACAGTTTAAAAAATATTACCTTCTTCAATGTCCCTTCACCAGTCCCAACAAAGGCAACAGTGTGTTGACCAGTTATGGCCATGGCAACACCCGTTAACGTTGTATTGGAGAAAGTTAAAGCTGCCATTGAAGATATTGGCACAGATCCGTTCAGCTTTACAGTCTCGTTGCAAAAGTTGAGGATGTTCCCAGCTTTCTGAAAAAGAAACAAGATAATTAGTATTAGTTTAGCTCACACATTTTATTCAGTATTCAAACATTAATAACCAGAATGTTAGGTAGCTACTTGAAAGTAATGACTATTAATAAATCAGTAGAGAAGTGAAGAAGGCTGCTTTAGAAGCAATGCACCAGTAACAATCACAATAAAGCAAGTTTCTATAGAGTGTACTTTTTATTAATGTATGTTTTTTTTTTTTTTTTTTTTTTTTTTTTTTTTTGTAGCAGAGAAATGAGGGGCGGGGGCGGAGAGAAGGATGCTCCTGATTCAAAATACACTTAACATTTATATACACGTAGCACATGACGTTATTTTGTCTGTACGCAACGTTCCGAAGACCCTATAGCACAAAAAGTTTCAAAATTTGGTAAAAAATTGCTTTGGACCCGGGAAATCTTCGCCTCAAAGCTATTCTCGTTCTTTTTTTTTTTAATTTCAAATTAAATTTTTTGCAATTAATATTTTAGGCCTAAATTTAACATAAATTGCCCAATAGTAGAGCAAAAATTTCTCCCACGCATTAACATTATGCATCATTAGAAAGAGGTTTTTTTTTTTTTTTGAGCAAGATGAAGCATGTTCCAAGTTTCTAAATTAATTACAACATGAGAAACAAACGTTTCTAATTTAGAAAATTCCGAAGTTCAGCTATTCACGCACACGATTGATCGTTAAGTCTCCCAAAACTACGCCAGATTTTTCGATGGTTTCACGGAGCAAGGTTTGGGAACGATCTTTTTGCCGCGGGGATTTTTAGAAACTGTCGTCGCTACTCTCTAGTGATAATTTTCATGAATATTTTAATCAAATAAACAAAAGGTGCTTTTTTCCCTAATTTTAAATCAAGATCGCTGTTGCGGGAATAGGTTTTCTATTTATATAGGCGTTTATCATTAACGACGTGGCGAAACACTTCATTTTAATTAAATCCATAAAATGCGCATTTTTTGGAAGGGGGCTATTGCAAGCTCCTGAAACGAGGAATTTTGGGGGGATCATAAGGAGTAAGGGATTCAAATTTATAAAACGCACTTTCAGGGTTGGGAGTGGAACGGAGACCTTCAGTAATCTTCGTTCTTACAACACGGGCGTCGCCGTGCGAGTATTGATAGTATTTATGTATGTTTAAATACTAGAATTAATAACTAATGCTTGAGACCAAAGCTTCTGAAAGCACCCCCACCGACAGTTGCCCCCCTAGTGATATTGACGCAAAAGTGGCAACAAATACAACTATTTAATAATGACCTACTGCGGAAAAAACAAAATAATGCGTTGCGCAAACTGCGGCAATGATATTTTTAGGGTTTTTTCGGCGAGAGTGGGGGGGGGGTAATTTTGGAAAACTCCGTAGCTTTTTAAGAGGTACGACATCACACTGAGTGGAGCAATCCTGATTTTGCATCAATTTTGTGTAACTGAGTAATATAATATTAATGACTCAGGATTCGCCAAACTAAGCCCAACCCGAAACAACACTCTCAGAAACGCATGCTCAAATCTCACGAAACTTTGTCATATTTGACAAAATGGCTTCGTGCAAAATGCTCCAAGTAAACCTTTCGTCAAATTGGGAATTTCTATAGTAATTTTTAAAGTGACGTGATCGCGCGAGGAAAGTATCGTTTAAATGACGAAATTTTTTGACGATTGAAAAGTCCTCGAAATGACGATTCTATTCTGAGAGTAAACACGCCCAGGTTTTCGAGCAAATCCAGTTGAAAAAAATTAATATTATTAAACAAATAATACTATGTAGATAACGTGGCCTTGAAAAGAAAAAGTTAAAAAATTAAGTAAAAATTATCATTAATATATTATATTATTTATATTATATAAAAACCAAAAAAATGACCTATTTCTGCCCATAACTTCTTTTTTAATTATCGAATATGGTCAAACAAAGGTACGGGACCTATGGGAAACCATCCTCGATCGATTAAAAAAGAACTCGTGAAAATCGGTTCATCCGGTGAGAAGTTATGAGTGGACAAACAAACAAAAAAAACGACATACATACACTATGAATGTATAACCTCCTTCCTTTGTGAAGTCGGTTAAAAATAAATAAATATAAAAATGAAATAACTATTGATCTCCTCACAATTGTATACTATTACAACTTATTTTCTCTTCTTTCTGTCCCTTTTTTTACATCTGATTACGATATTTATTTGCATACATAAACATTGAGTTGCTCCACCCCGACTTCACTCCGTATAATTTTAATACACTGCATTATTTACATCTTATTTCAGTTAACTTATTTTGCTAAATGATAAAACATTTGATAAGTTATAAAAAAAAAAAAACCATAGTCGTAGAGCACACCAAGTTCCTTTGCTCAGACAGGGCCCGCTCTAGTTTTAAGCAAAATTTCATTGCTCCACTGCTACGTGCTCCTGCTCCCCTTTAGAGTCCTGGTTCTGTGCACTATCAGGGGTACCTTTATTACAGCTTGAGAACCAACCACTAACCAAAAATTCAAATTCCAATCAAAAATATAATTTCAATCAGCAATTTACAAAAATTCCAAATTCCCTTCTTCAAAATAACAACATTGTCAGTAAGTTTGTAAAATAACGAGTTTTGAAATTACTATTAATGCTTATAAGTTAATGATTGCAGTAAAAATATATTGATATAATAATATTTTAACAAAACTGAGCACTCATTTAAGAAATTAAGGAGACTCACAAAATATTTGGAATTTTATTGTAAATATTATTCTCACAAAAACACAATTATATTGAGAAGAGTTCAATTTTGATCTTTTATTTTAACCCATCAATTTTTCAATAAAAAGTCCTTTGTTAGCCCGCGAATTTATATCTTAAAAACATTTCACGAATTACGAACTTTCAAAAACCTCAATGTTTAATTAGTATTCTTACCACTAGATGGCAGAAGATGTCCAAATAGCGGAATATCGAAGGAAAAGGACAATCAACTTCAATCGATTCAAGCTACAACTAAGTTTATGTGAAACATGAATAGGAAATATGAGAACCTGAGATGGACAATTTTCAAATTCTTTCAGAAAAAAGTTTTCAGCGCAGTGTTTGCTTTCATAGTAAAAACTAACTTTGGCAAGTAACTTAAACGTGAAATTGAGTAAGTAGTATTTGCAGTGCCAGGGATCGCGGCAGAGGAAGTTCGGGTCCATTTTCCGACCACAAAATTCCAATTAATCAAAACGGACCCTTCACATAATTCATATCAATCAACACGGACCTTGTCAAAAATCCAACTTTCCAAATTGTACTTTTTACACCGTTACTCATAATAAAAGTGGTAAATAATAAAAAAAAAATTTCCAACAGTACATGTTTAAATTTTCGATTTTCACAAAATTATTTGACTTTTCACAAAAGTCTTTTTAAAATTCACAAAAAACGGACGCTGTTAAAAAATGCTGGATCGACCCCTGAGTGCATTAACCATGTAAAACAGAACTAAAATCTCTCAGAAAACTAAAAACAAAATGTATCCTATTGACAACCAACATAGAAAATTGAAATAAGAAAGAAAATTAAAATATAATTTTCACAAGTTAGAAAGAGTGAAAGTAAGATATTCCTCGACTGAAGTACGGTGCGCCAGTGGAAAGCGGTGTTTTTGCTGCAATTATTCGTTGCGTTCATTAATTCATTCAACGAAACTGAGTAGCACCTATACGTTTTAATTAAAATATTTGGGGAAACTATTTTAAAAATGTGTGAAAAGAATTCAATGCTGTGATTCATAGTGCATTGGCTTTTGTATCCCGCGCCAATATTTTAGCCGACATCGACAGTTCGATTTATCACAGGAATCAATGTATGGGATGTATTGCGATTCTTTTTTTTTTTTTTTTTGCGAAAATAGTTCCGCGTGTGCCGTGCTTAACTCACCGATCCAAGTCGGTATTTTTTCAAGATACAGAACATTGACCAACGTCCATTTTAATTATTATTTTTCGGCATGTAAGAGATCCCTTGATTAGCTGTTTGGCTAGGATACTTTTGTTAGGTGAAATTCCTAGTGCCATGTCGACTCAATCAGATTCAGGGTGCTTCTTACTAGTGAGGAAACAGGGGGTCAAAATTCTCAAGAGGTAATAGCATTTACCGATAGTGCTACATAAAAATAAATACAATTAATTAAATCAAATTAAAAATGAAGTGCGGGAAAAATGTCCTTAAAACAAAGGTTGTCATTTCAACCAGGACGTTAAAAGCAATGTGGTTTAGCGTTATTTTCGATTGGGAACTTCTATAGCCCCAGCGATTTATTGACGTTATAATTGGTACGTTGTTAAAACCAGAGTGGTTATAAACGAGTTCAACTGTATACACACTTAAAAGTTAGTTTTTTAAAAATACATACATAACTTATGTTCTGAGCCTTCTTTCCCATAAAAGTAAAAAAAAAGTATCAAAGAAGTCTTAATGTATCGTAAAAATAAAGGAAGTCAAAAATAAGTGGAACAATTAAAGATTGAAGAATAAAAAAATTGAAAGTAGAGTTTGGCGATTGAGAAAATGTGTGTCTGTCGATCTGTCTGTCCCCCTCCCCCCGGCCTTTGAGAGAACTGTCCGATTTGAAAGATTTTTTTTTTGCATTCGAAAGGTCTCTATGAAGACACCTCATTACCATGTTTGATTTTTTGGTTTGAACAATTTTCAGTTCATTTTTTAACGGTTCAAAAATACTAACATTAGCGCTTGAAGCAAATTGTATACTTTGGACATAAGATCGAAGTTCCTTTGAACACGCTTATTGAAAGGAGCTCCCGACGTGGAATTTTTCTTTTTTTTTTTTTTTTTTTTAAATTTGAACTATTTTTGTTCAATGTTGAGCAGTTCATTACTGCCTACGAGGAAATTTCAACTCTAATAAATCCTGATCTAACTGACGGGTTTGCCCGGAACAAACCTTATCGGAAAGATATTTTGACGTAGAACATGTACAGATGTACCAAGTTCAACCAGTAATATTAACAAGCCTATTTTCCCATGACATTTTTTGATCTGGATTTTTAAGTGTATATCTGAATGAATAAATGAATGCGTGAAAGAATGAGTGAATGAATAAATGAATAAATACGTATAAACCATTGAAAAGGTATATTCTAAGCAATTAAGAACTAAGCTGAATGAGAAAGAGAGGAGGTAGCTAGATTATAATTTTGATGTTGATGTATAATGGGAAGGTAGGCTCCTATAGTTCTAGACGGGATTTCTTGCTGTTTTTATAAATGAGTTTGAACATATCGGTAATTAACTAATTAATTAGTTAATTCATTTATTTTTTTTCTAAGTAGGCGGGGTAGAAAAAAAAACTTATGTTGTTGAACTCGTTTGCTGTTAGGTGACCTTTCCTAAATATACCCCATGAAAAAACTATTATTATATGAAATATTTAAATTATTATATATAATTTATTATATGAAATGAATAATAGTTATTTTTAAATAAAACATTTTAACACTGCAATTTTTAAAGCAATTGTTTACATAAATAAACAGAAGGTTTTTTACAGATGAGTATGCTTTCACAAACAAACAAATACGACAGGGGGACGGGGGCGGCATGCACTTGAGAAAAAACAAAACCTTTTTAAAAATGCATAAATTGACGATTGGAACAGAAAAGAGAGGAGGGGGATCCAACAAACATTTACTCAGGGGAAAAATGCTTAGCAAAAATAATTCACTTAAGCGATAAATAAATGTAAACACATTCGTTTTATGCAGCGAGTTAGAGAAGAAAAAGAAACTCAAAAGCGTAAAAAGTTCAAATTTCTGGCGACAAAATAATGTAAGCGAATAAAATTTACCAATCAAATATTGATAAAAGTGAATTTGCAAGAAATGTTTGAGGAAGAACGATATTATAACAAGAAGTTCCGTCTAGAACTATACGAGCCTACTTTCCCGTATACACCAAATTCAAATTTATAATCTAGCTATCTCTTTCTCTCTCTTTATTATTTATCTTTAGTTCTAATTATTGAAAATATACCTTTTTCAACGGATAATACATATTCATTCACTCACTCATTCATTCTTTCATTTATTCAGCCATGCATTTATTCATTCATTCGTTACCTCATTCAAGTGTTTATTCATTCATTTACGCATTCATGTATTTATTCACTCATTTATTTATATTTTCATTTATTCAATAATTTATTCATTCATTCTTTTCCTCATTCATTTATTCATTGATTTATTCTTTCACTCTTTCATTTATTCATTCATTCATTATTTCACTCATTGAGTCACTGAGAAATATCCTTGAAAATCCCGATCAAAAAATTTCATAGCAAAATAGGCTCGTACGTTCTGGATAAACTTTCTATTTCTACATGTTCTACGTTATAAGAGCTTTCCGATAAAGTTTGTTCCAAGCAAATCGGTCCGTTAGATCAGGATTTATATAGGGTTGAAATTTCCCCGTAAGCTCTGTGTTAATTTTTTGAACTGTTCAAAAATGAACAAAAACTGTTCAAATCAATATTTCACGCCGAGAACTCCTTTCAATAAGCTTTCAATAGGAACTTGGCTCTTGTGCCCAGAGTTTACAGAATTTGCTTCAATTTTGTCCATAGGCGCTAATGTTAAAATTTTTTGAACTGTTCAAAATTGAACAAAAAATTGTTCAAATCAAAAAGTGAAATATAGAAATGAGATGTCCTCGCCGAGATCTTTCGAATGCAAAAAGAATTTTTCCAATCGGACAATTCGTTCAAAAGTTATTAGGGGGGGACAGACCGACAGACCGACAGACAGACAGACCGACAGACAGACCGACAGACCGACCGACAGACAGACCGACAGACAGACCGACAGACAGACAGACCGACAGACCGACAGACACACTTTTTCCCCATCTCAATACCCTACTTTCAAATTTTTTATTTTTCAATCTTTATTTAATTACTTCACTTATTTTTGACTTTTCTTGATTTTTAACGATATTTTCACGATACATTAAGCCTTCTTTCATGCTTTATTATTATTTTTTTTTACTTTTACGGGAAAGTAGGCTAAAAAGAAGAGAAAAACGCAAAATGAAATTGCGTTTGCGTGTAGTTAATTTAGGCTCAAAATGCAAGTGCAGTTTTGGAAACATGGCCTAAAGAAAGTGTTTTTTATATTTGACACTTCTCAACTCAACAGGTGGGAATTTTAGGATTAGTTTTGTATGCTAAATAAGATTCTTCGAAAAAACCGCAAAAGCAAAGTTTTTCGGTAGAAATAAAAGATTAGGTATTGGTACTAAAATTACATTAATTTTCGTAATTCACACAAATAATTATTTTTATGTACGCATTTAATTTCAGTATTATGTTTTGCTTCTTAAGAAGTGGTCATTCTCCTTGTTTTGTCTATTGCCTGTTTCAAAACCTGTTTTTTTTTTTTAAATGGATTTTTAATTGTTATTTAAAATTTTTAAAATGTTTAATTATATTTTAAACAAGTCCTTTTAGGCATATCGGCGAAGGACGACCCCCATCTCTTTGCAAAAATCTCATGTGGCATCACATGACTTCCTTGTGCTATTAAGAGTTTATATAATTCTCGCAAATGCTTTAACGTGGGCTTCTACGAGAAAATCGCTAAATATTGCATGTAATGGCAAACTCACACTGGATTCGGCTTCTCATTTTGGCCCCAAATTAGGCAAGATATGTATCTCCAAGTTGTCGCCGAAAGAAAACGTTTTTTCTTAGCTATAGAGATGTATTGAGTGATTCTTGGGAACTTGAAACGCTAAACAACTTGAAATTGGCATCGATGGACACAAAATCGAATAAAAGAGCACCTTTTGAGAGTCTCTATTTGGAACATCCGATTGCAACCAAAAGTTGACCTTAGACCAACTGGACCTTATACAGGGCCTACACACAAAAGTTTAACTTTCTACGTCTCGTCGTTTTTAGCCTACTTTCCCGTAAAAGTTACAAAATAATAATAAAGCATGAAAGAAGGCTTAGTGTATCGTGAAAATATCGTTAGAAATCAAGAAAAGTCAAAAATAATTTAAGTAATTAAATAAAGATTGAAAAATAAAATATTTGATAAAATAAAAAGATTGAAAGTATGGTTTTGAGATGGGGAATTTGTGTCGGTCTGTCTGTCCCCCCGTAATAACTTTTGAACGAATTGTCCGATTCGAAAAATTCTTTTTGCATTCGAAAGATCTCGGCAAGGACATCTCATTTCCATATTTTACTTTATGATTTGAACAATATTTCGTTCAATTTTGAACAGTTCAAAAAATTTTAACATTAGCGCCTATGGGCAAAAGTGAAGTAAATTATGTAAACTCTGGTCATAAGAGTCGAGTTCTTATAAACAAGATTATTAAAAAGTTCTCGAAGGAAAATATTTTTGGAGTTAAACAATTTTTGTTCATTTTTGAACAGTTCAAAAAAAATTAACATAACGCCTACGGGGAAATTTCAATCCTATATAAATCCTGATCTAACGGACCGATTTGCTTGAAACAAACTTTATCGGAAAGCTCTTATAACGTTGAACATGTACAAATAGATCCAGAACTAACGAGCCTATTTTCCTACGAATTTTTTTGATCGGGAATTTCAAGAAAATTTTTGAATTAATGAATGATTAAATGAATAAGTGAAAGAATGGATGAACAAATGAGTGAATAAATGACGAAAAAGAAATAAACGAGTGAATAAATAAGTAAATTAGTGAATAAATACATGAATGAGAAAATAAATGCATGAATGACTGAATAAATGAATTAATGAATGGCTGAATGAATGAATACGTCTTAACCGCTGAAAAAGATATATTTGAAGCAATTAAGAACTAAAGCTAAACGAGAAAGAGAGATAGCTAGATTACAAATTTGAAGGTGGTTTATACGGGAAAGTAGGCTCGTATAGTTATAGACGGAACTTCTTGTTTAGTTATGCGAGATAGAAATGCGGCCAGACGGCATGACATACGTCGTCAAAACGGAATTACGGATGGTCAATATGGATAATTCGGAGGCTCATACAGCATGCACGTATGTACATACCGACGGACATAGTGACTAACTAAAAAAACTAACAAAATTGATTACAAATTTTAATAAAACTTAGGCTGAAATTTGAGTTTGAAATTGTTCGCGAAAATACAACACTTCTTTTACTTAATGCTTTCACGTGGCCATACATTGTTGAAAATTTTCTACTTTTTTGATATTCTTAACTAAGCCTCACGCAGTTGTCGACATTCAAATGGTCACCCTGTTTTATTGTTAAAATTATAATGCCCTTTCGACAATTATGTAGCTGAATAAATACAAAATAATAATATCAATCAATGAAAATAAATGCAGAAATTTTAATTAAAAAAAAGGGTACACCCACTATATAATTCTTCTTAGGGAAGTTCCCATGCTTGCAGCTTGATTCTCGTACGACTCGGATTAATTTCGCTATCGTTTTCAACCCAGTCACCTGATGAATTTTATATCTGATTGGAGAAACGAATGGTGTTTCATCACGTGACCGATCAAAAGCGATAGCGAAGCTAATCCAATATGTACAAGATCCAGGCTGTTATTATCGATACCGTATCGAATTGATGTTATCGATACAGAGGTAGTACTGAAAAAAAAAAAAAAAAAAAAAACAGCATCGATTTGGTAGCTGTGCGTGGGTCATGATTCCATGTCAATTCATCACAAAACAAGAAGTTCCGTCTAGAACTATACGAGCCTACTTTCCCGTATACACCCAACTTCAAATTTATAATAGCTATCACTTTCTCTCTTTTTCACATTTAGCTTTAGTTCTTATAATTACTTCAAATATACTTTTTTCAACGGATAATACATATTCATTCACTCAGTCATTCATTCTTTCATTTATTCAGTCATTCATTTACTCATTCATGTAGTTATCACTCGTTTATTTATTTTTTCATTCATTCACTCATTTAATTACTTTATCATGTATTCACTCATTTATTCATTCATTCGTTCTTTCACTCATTCATTCATTAATTCTTTCACTCTTTCATCGATTCAATCATTCATTCTTTCACTCATTCATTCATTTATTTATTTATTGAGAAATGCCCTTAAAAATCCCGATCAAAAATTTCATAGGAAAACAGGCTTGTTCAGTTCTTGGTAATAGAAATAAAATTTCACGTTAATTTAAAACACAAATCAGCATTTACGTGAAATTTAAATTAACGCGAAATTTTATTTCTATTACTGTTTACTTGCACAAAGTTAAACAGTGCTTCCCCCAGGCTTGGGCGGGAGGGCGCCGCGCCCTGCCTGCCCTCGGATTCGGGAAACGCGCCCATCTTGCCCTTTTGTTAGTGAAACTGCGCCCTTCTTGTAGAGCTCAGAACTCGCGATCGGCAGTCACCAAATGCGACCAATTTTCACGTTTCGGCGTCCGTGCCCTTTCCCGAACTCAAATTTTCGCGCCACACGGAAACTAGTTTTTCCTCCGATTTTTACCGGAAATTGCGTACCGTGTTTGAAATTTCAATCTTATTCCATCCTGGAATTATTTCGATTATCTTGAAAGTTGTAAGATATTTTTTGCATGCTCAACCTCAAATCTGCTTATTTGTCGTTTCATTTTAGCAATTAAAAAAGAAGAAAAAAAAAACTATCAAGATGAAACAACCAAAATCGTGCACGTGCTTCGCCGAAAATTGGATTCTACGTTAGAGATTTTAATCCTTTTGCATCGGATACAAATTTCAATTATTTTCTAAATTAGAAGATATTTTTCACACTGCTACCTTAAATCTGCTTATTTTGCATTTTATTTTAATAGTTTCTGGCGTTTTTCTTTTTTTGAACTTTGCCGATATTGAACACGTGTTTGTCGAAAATTGCGTTTATCACTATTATTCACCATTATTGTTTCATTTATTTACTTCAAATTTGATTTTAGTATTGACATCTATTTACTTTTTAGAAAATACTAAATTTTGGATAAATAAGAAATTTTTAGAAAATTGTTAATTTACCTGGATTTAACTTCTTTAAAAAACAATTATTGCAAACTGTTTGTTAAATAAACAATTATTGAAAAGTAGTAGTATTATAAATTAAATAAGGAATTATTTTTTTTTTTAGTTTAAATATTTTACAAAATAATAATAATGTGTGTATAAATAGAAAAAAAAAGCCAGAGTAATTTTGCCAAGTTAGATAATTGTTCAATCAACTTTTAGTAGGAATTTAGGCATCGACAAGCAAGAGGAAAGGTGTGTTTTTTTTTTCAATTCTGAGAAAATTAAGTTCGAAAAGACGGCATTATAGGTTACATTGAAAGTCCATCCATATTTTTGGTACTAGATTTTGCAGTTCTAGATTTTTGCTGTTCAGATTTTAATACATTGCATTGACAAATATGTTATTATTACATGTATTTATTTCAAGTATAATGATTAAACATTAGCTAAAAAATTAGTCCCAGAGGTACTAAATGTTAAAATGTCTAACCCTAAAAACACCTGCAATTTTGTGCCGGAGAACCAACCACATGGTTTACTTAATTGTAATTCAAACGCTCATCGCAATTGATACCAGTTTTGTCCTCTTAAAAACAATACATAGTTAAAGTTTTTTGCAGATGTGCAATTTTTTTTTAAAGTTTGGTCACCATTTTGTGGGGTTTTAGCAGCCATTGGCTACCAATCAAGAATTGGAGTTTTGAGGTATACCTTCTTGCCCTTTTGTTAGTGGTGAACTTTTTGGGAACTCAACCGACAGAAGCCATTTATTCATACAAAAAAAATTTTCAGCAATTCTGAAAACTGAGAAAGTGAATGGGGAAATATTTCCCTGCTTAAAAATACCCTTAGCTGTTGCATGTTTATTACCAATATCGAATGCAGAGGTAGAGAGGATTTTTTCAAATTAAATTGGTTTAACTGATAAAAGATCCAGTTTGAAAATGGAACATGTCAGTCAGCTAATGCTTCTAAATTGAATGGAAACTTAAACCCAAATGATGCAATTAAAAAATGGAAGGCTTTAATACGTAGAAGAATATACAGTAGAACTTGGATAATTCGAAGCTGAAAGGACCACAGCTAAACTTCGAATTATCCAAAAGTTCGAATTACACAAGTCTAATTTTTGTAGCCTAATTTAAGGCCTACGAATGCCTATAACGTTTATTCCGTCAAAAATAACGCCAATAATCATTTCTGGAAAAGGTCAATGCAGTAAATAATTAATAAAATAATTAAACACTGTATTTGTCAACAAAATAAAATTTATTTTGTATATAATATAAAAGATAAAACTATAGCATATACATACGAAAACAGGAACATACACGTAGAGTATTACTTTTACAAAATTTTCTTTAGTTAAGTACTGAAAATTATATAAAAAATTACCTGTTGCAGTTTTTTTTTTTTTAAATGAGAAATTTTGTATTGCTTTGCTGAATTGAGTCTTTTGATTTTAACACAAACGGGAAATATTTTCTACGCATGATCTGACTATTCGACCAATAATAATCAGTCACATGTCGAAACATTGTGAAGAGAGAGGGATTAGGCGGCGATTCACTGTTAACCAATAAAGTGTTACAAGTGTACCTAAAAGACTTTCGGTTTCAGGGGTCAATGGGGGAGGTCAGTTGTGACGTTCCCCAACAGGTAGATGAAAGATAGAATCTTTCACAATAGAAAGCAAGACAGAAACTCACTAATCTACCATTTGTTGCTAACAAACAAGTAGGAAAAAATTTTAGCAGATAAAAAAATTATTTCAACCTACTTTTGTCGATTTCGGATGAAAAAAACTTCGAATTAAAGAAGTTGAACTTCGAATCATCCAAAAAATTTAACATTAATTTGAATACAAAGTTTAAGGGACCAAGCGAAATCTTCGAATTAAAGAAAAATTCGAATTAAAGACGTTCGAATTATCCAAGTTCTACTGTATTTTTAAAAATATTTAATGTGTAAAATATATGTAAATAATGCATTTTATTAATATAATCAATTTCATTAAAACCCAGATTTTGATAGCCTTTATAATTTTGGGACTTTTTGTCTTTTAGGGCCGACAGGCTAGAGTTTTTTCGGGCACTTTTTGAGATTTTGGGGATCCTTTGTTTTACATCATTCATCATTTTATGGCTCTTTTTTGGCTTTGGGTAACTTTTTGTGTGTAGCCTGAAACATCTTCCAATGATTCTGTGCTTGATTATATTGCAACTCTTAAAAATTCTCTATCTCATAAAATTCAGAACAGTAGATTCCCGAAGACTTATAAGAAAAACATTCTTTTTTTTCATCTTTATAAAGGACCCATTTGGGTCAAATATGTATTTATTCCATCTGTAGACATTGAGACTAACCAAAATATAAGAGAGAGAGAGACTGCTCTTTCAAACAAGAAACTATTTACTATTCAAAATATGAAAAAGCATTTAATAATCCCAATCTAATGGTGCTTTCTAATTACTTCAAGAAAGAAATGTTTTAAAATGTATTAAAACTTCGCTTTCTAGTTACTTTAAGAAAGAAAAGTTTTAAAATGTATTAAACTTTTGCGGGGGGAAAAAGATGGCAACATGTGAGGAATCCATATATTAGACATTTCCTTTTTCTCTCCTTATTTTAATAAAGATTCATTTCAGTCTTTAATGAAAATATATTGTATTAATTTCGCTTCTTTTAAATTTTTTAAAAAATTTATTGTTATTTTAAGCTAAGCCATTGCTTTCAATTGGTATTCTTGATTAATTAAAATGGCATTTTTTGAAATTATACTTTTTTTAGGACATGTTACAGATTTTAAAGGGCGTTTTCAGTGATCGTTTAGGTCATCAAAATTTGAGCTCTAATTATTATTACTGAAGCTTTATTGTATTAAGAAAAGATATATTCTCATTTTCTTATTATTCCTCAGAGGTGATCAGATCTTCAGAAGTACTGGAATGAACAGAAACACTCTCATAAATTAGTAAAAATGTATAACTCAGAAAGTCCTTGCTAGATATTTTATTGAATTTAAAATCATTATTGGTTGATGTTGCCACGCAGAATTTTTTCATGCTTACTTCAAATATTGAAAACTATCTAGAAAAAGAATACTGTCAAATTAGTTTATATATTTTTTCAATGTTCAGATTCACTGTGATGAAGTTGATGTTAGACTAAAATTAAGACTAAAACGTTAAATTATGGCAATAATAAAGTATTACTACGGGATGATTCATAAATGATGTCACGCTTCTAGGGGGAGGGGGGGCGGGAAATTGTGACGAAGTGTGACATTCTGCTTGTGCAACATATCGTAACACGTGACAAAGGCAGTCCAATATGGAAAAACGTGTGACATTTATGAAGGGCCCCTACTTCAAATTACATGTGTCCTTTATTTCGGTAAGATGCCCTAAATTTGGAAAAGTGCCCTTTTTTTTACAGTAGCACCCTGCCCTTTTTCAATCCTGAGGGAAGGTCTGGTTAAATTATTATTATTTGTTCAGTTCTTGTTGAACTTCGTATCAGTACATGTTCTACAGCGTAATATCTTTCTGATAAAGTTTGTTGCGAGCCAATTCGTAGTTTAGATCAGGATTTATATGGGATTGAAATTTCCCATATGCGCTAATGTTAATTTGGTACCTTTTCATTATCAAGGCGCAAATCTCGCCGAGCAAAATTTTTGGCGACGGAACACACAAAAGGATAACAACGACGATATTCCGTTTGGCGTTAGTTGCATCATTATTGGCGACTTTATCGCCTGCGCCGGAATAAGGGAAAAATGCCGCAATTTTTTTTTTTTTTGAACTGTACAAAAATGAACAAAAACTGTTCAAATCAATATTTCATGCCGAGAACTCCTTTCAATAAGTTTGCAATAGGAACTTGGGTCTTGTGCCCAGAGTTTACATAATTTGCTTCATTTTCACCCGTAGGCGCTAATGTTAAAATTTTTTGAACTGTTCAAAATTGAACAAAAAATTGTTCAAATCAAAAAAGTAAAATATGGAAATGAGATAGATGTCCTCGCCGAGATCTTTCGAATGCAAAAAGAATTTTTTCAATCGGACAATTCGTTCAAAAGTTATTAGGGGGGGGGGGGACAGACCGACAGACACACATTTTTCCTCATCTCAAAACCCTACTTTCAAATTTTTTATTTTTCAATCTTTATTTAATTACTTCGCTTTTTTTTACTTTTCTTTATTTTTAACGACATTTTTACGATACATTAAGCCTTCTTTCATGCTTTATTTATTTATTTTTTTTACTTTTACGGGAAAGTAGGCTAAAAAGACAATTTTGAACCTCGCCATCTCAGATTTTCTTGAAACTTGGCATGGGTGTCTTATTGGTATAAAGTAGGGAAGTATGAAATTTTACCTATATATGTGTATTGTGTGTAGTTCTTTATTTACAGGGGTGTCAACTTCGTAAAAAGGGGCAAAAATATTGAATCGCAGTTGTTTCAATTGTTTCAGTTCTTTCGCACTGAGATAGAGACATGAAATTGATCTCATTTTAGGTACAGCATTTATTCCGTTATGTCCAATGATATAGAACAGTATGGATTTATGATATAAAATATTTTTTCAAAATCTTATTAAAATTTTAAAATTAATTTTTTCGCAAAGTACATAATTAAAAAATTTTCAAATTATTTCTATGAATCCTTAGTATCTCCTATGTCACAGGTGAAAATTAAAATTTGGGAGGAAAATGGCTTCATTGTTAAAAAATAAATTAAAACTAAGGTTCTATTTCCATTAATTTAATTCTATATTCAGTTCCTGTACTCAGGCTACGACAAAGACATACTTGTGTGTTGTACATATTTTTAATATTCAACAAACTTGTGCAGGCACAGTCAACTCGCGATGATTCGAATTTTCCGATAATTCGATGTCCCTGCACCTTTCTTACTTTTTAAGGCAATTTTATCTCCTTAACTCTTAGTTTTTCTTTCTTGTTATTGATAGCTCGAAATTCAACTTATTCCCTTCCTCCATTACGAGTCTTTCAGTTTCATTCCTACAAATTTACGATTTCCAAAACGGCTTCTCAATTAAAATTTGAACAATCAGTTGCCACATTTTAGCTTCTTCAGGACCACTACCTTAACTTTTTTTGCTTACACAACCTAAAGAGGAAAATTGAACTTTTACTAAGCATGCCGTGACCAGGCTGTACGATTACCAGATGTCAGGTAATCGTACAGCCACAACAGTACAGTGTCTACTTGAATTCCTCAGTTTTTTCTCTAAAAGTGTACGACACAACGTCGTTTTTAGCCTACTTTCCCGTAAACGTAAAAAAAATAATAATAAAGCATGAAAGAAGGCTTAATGTATCGTGAAAATATCGTTAGAAATCAAGAAAAGTCAAAAATAAATTAAGTAATTAAATAAAGATTAAAAAATAAAAAATTTGAAAGTAGGGTTTTGAGATGGGAAAAAGTGTGTCTGTCGGTCTGTCGGTCTGCCCCCCCCCCCCCCCCCCAATAACTTTTGAACGAATTGTCCGATTCGAAAAATTCTTTTTGCATTCGAAAGATCTCGGTGACGACATTTCATTTCCATATTTTACTTTGCTACTACTGATTTGAACAATTTTTTGTTCAATTTTTAACAGTTCAAAATTTTTTAACATTAGCGCCTATGGGTGAAAATGAAGCAAATTATGTAAACATTGGGTACAAGATCCAAGTTCCCATGAACAAGCTCCCTGGAAGAAGTTCTTGGCGTGAAATATTGATTTGAACAATTTTTGTTCATTTTTGAACAGTTCAAAAAAAATTAACATACCGCCTACGGGGAAATTTAAATCCTATATAATTCCTGCTCTAACGGACCGATTTGCTTGTAACAAACTTTATCGGAAAGCTGTTATGACGAAGAACATGTACAAATAGAAATTTCATCCAGAACTAACGAGCCTATTTTCCTATGAAATTTTTTGTTCATGATTTTCAAGAATATTTTTGAATTAATGAATGATTAAATGAATAAGCAAAATAATGAATGAATAAATGAGTGAATTAATACATGAATGACTTAATAAATGAATGATTGAATGAATATGTATTAACCGTTGAAAAAGGTATATTTGAAGCAATTAAGAACTAAAGCTAAACCAGAAAGACAGCGAGAGAGATAGCAAGATTATAAATTTGAATTCGGTGTATGCGGGAAAGTAGGCTCGTATAGTTCTAGACGGAACTTCTTGTTATTGTTTGCTTTCCAAATGTGAGGGCTTGAATTTTCATTACTGCTTCTCTGAATTTCATTGTGTTTCGAGTACTGCAAGATACTTTTAAAGCAAACGCTTTTTCCACTATTTTGAGTTTACTTGCAGTAATTATTAATATAATCTACTTATTATCGAAAGCCATTTCTATGCGTGGAAACCACCCACGTGAGCAATCTCACCCGCCCTATAAGGATAGACGCGAAAAATAGGTGTCTCAGTTTGTATTTTCCTGCTGTCTTTTTAAATTACAGCATAACAAGAAAATGATGATGGAAAAGCATACAGAAGTAATGTGATCTATGATATTCACAAAAAGTTTGGCAAAAAATTAAAGTTTTTATTCTTTTTGATTATGTTTTCCGATTGTGCGCCAACTCTACCGGCTTTACTTTATGTGAAGACTGAAGATGCTGATGTTGAAGGAATATAGGTCAAATTTAAAACACAGAAGACAATACTATAGGACGCTTTTTCTCTATTTTTGTCAAAAGTAGACGAAATATAGAACGTCTGCGATTCATACGTCACTAATCCACTCTAACTTTGCACTTGGAGAGCTCAAAAATATTTCCCCTAAAGCATTTCAAGGCCAGTGATTGTGTTTAAAACTTATTAAGTTTCGATGACAATTATTTCTTCAAATAACTAATGGAGCTTCCTAAACTATCCATGGGAATAAAAATTTATTTTAAACAGAAGGTGGTGCGGGTTTTTAGTTTCTAACAAGGGAACAGAACAGTGTTTTAATTCCTAAAAACTATAAACTCCAGTTCTTAAAAAAAGTAATGGCGTTCAATCAAAAAACAAAGCTTGAAGAGTTTTTTAGCTATTAAAAAGAACGATGATGTTTAACTTCTGAAGCGAATGGCACAGAAAGACAATAAGTAGAACACCAGAACACGGGCTAGAATTCCGGACAGGGCATGCATGGATGTCATTGTTTTAATATTGCAATTCATCCCATCATGTCTTAGTGATTCGGAATCCACATTAAGCTGTGAGTCCCGCCAGAAATCCTTTGGGCACTTCATATTCGCTCTGTTTGGGTAAGTGTAAGTGAATAAGAGGGTCCGTCATTGGTACTAAAATCAAAATACCAAAATTTAGCTCTTCAAAGGAGAAATGGTCCAAAATGTTTAAAACATATTGCCGGTCCAGAATGACACTTTTCAAGTTTTCATTAACTTCCACTTAATATGAGGCAAGAAAAAAAGTTACAAATTACTTTGACACAACTCAGATGAAGTGGCTAAGAAGTAAAAAGGAAAATGAGGCTTAATTTGAGAGGGGAAACAAAAACTACAGAAAAAAATAGCTGAGTAGGGAGGGAAAATCAATTGCATGAAACAAACGTGCAAGACGAGAAAGCACGCGCCCGACGCAAATTGCGGTTGCTGGAAAAAGAGGGAAAAGAAAATCAAAATAGCTCTAAATTTCGACTCCTCGCATTAGTTTCCCAAATCAGATTCAAAGCACTTCTCGTATAAAATCGCAAAGCAGGCAAAACGAGGGAACAGCTGTTGTACACATCTCCTCTGTAGATTACCTTTAAACATACACACACACACATACACAACCATAAAAAAGGGGGGAAATCAATTTACGCGCGTTTTATAATATCAAACCCCAGCGAGGAGGAGCTTTACCCCCACACTTCTTAAGATTACATCAAACAAGACTTTTTTATGCGTTTTTTTCATTTGAATACTTAGCGGTAGAGGGCGCAGATAAATTTTATGTTTCTTCGGATGCCGTTTCACCCCCCTCAATATATGTGTAAAGAACGGAAAGTAATGTACTGGAAATTGGAGGCAAAGTATTACTTATTAAAACAGAACAACTTTCTCTTTTTTGTTCTGTTTTCTTTCCAAGGAATATCTAAAAAGGAGTAATTTCTCCGTTCAAGGTGAGTAATCTCGCGCTTTCATCCGCCATTATCATTTGTTGGGGAGTTTTTACGTTGGAGCAAATAGATGTTTATATTTTAAAATTCGATGCAACGTTACAGTAATAGCCTTAAATCTTTTTCTATCAACGCGTGTTTACTACTGTTTACGAGTATAAACGGTAAGCCGAAGGAGCTACTTACCTATTTTTAAAATTAGTACCCACTTTACAAATTTAGAACATGTTTTGCCTAGCGTTAAGGTAAGATGCGGTAAAAACTAATAACAACTTCAAAAATTCAATTTTCCATTTATGCTTTTTTTTTCCAATGGGTAAATGTTGTTCTAGTTAAGCATTATAGAGTAACCTACTGTAAAATATTTACAACCAAAACAAATTACGCTGAATGCTGTGGCATATGGGAACAAGGAAAGTAAAGGCTAAGTCCGCTTAGGCGTTTTTGTTTTGCAGTTGTACATTTATTTATGCTTTTTCCTATCGAAATGCAGCGCTACAAAAGCTTTGGAGCATTTCCATAAAATAAATAACTTATTAATCTTGGAAATGCACTGTAAAACATTTCGTAAGATGCGAGTTTTAGAATAAGGATAACAGAAGTCGGCGGCTTTTGATGCATTTTGCCACTTTTGGGATGTTTTCCAAACTAAGAAACAAATTGAGCAAAAATAAAATAATTTGTTATTATTTATAATAAGAAAGAAGGAATTTCTTGAACGTTTTTTTTTTTTTTTTTTGTTCAAAAAATCTGATTAACTGTCATTACTGTTTCTAGATAACAAACACTCTAGCAAAGGCATGTCACTAGTTTTACCTTAAGGTTTAGCAGTAAAAAGTATCGTTTTTCCACAACAGTTAATTTTGAGAGTTTTCATCCCAACACCAAAAATTTATGATTTTACACATGCAATGAATGAGTTATTGATTCCCCCCCCCCCCCCCTTCTCACCACATGCAGTTTCTAATTCATTGGAAAGTACACGACTACAACACGTGTTACAGAAAATATAGTGTAGTCTTTTAGTGCTGCTGATGAGGAATTTCCATATTTTTAGCTAAAAGAAGAAAAAAAAACAGCAGCCATGTAGTAAGCGTGTAACGATAAAAATCGTGAACGCTTATTAATTACATTCCTTAATCGTCGTGACAAATGGGACATCGCCACACTTCTACGCATTTTCACACATTTTACTTTTATTCCTTAGTTTGTTACCAAAATTATTTAAAATTACATTACATCAATACAGCATGTGCCAATTTTCTCCGCACAGGCTTTAAAAAAAAAAAAAATGATTTACGGAGTACGAAGGGAGCTACTATATACAATTTTCCATTCTGAATTATAGGATTCTGCGTTTTTGTTATAGCATTTTGCATTGTTGGTCATAAGAGTGCATCCTGCAACCTAGATTGGCCGCTAAAATTGTAAATATTTATGAAATAATAATATAGATGAAAGCTCAAGATTCGTGATACACTGAAGCGTGAATTCTAAAAATTATTATTCTTTTCCCTTTCAAATACCGTGTTTATGATAAAATTTCTCCTGAGATAAATTATTGACTGCCATCTTTAATTTAATTCCAAACAGTTTCTTTAAAAATCGCTTCATTTTAAAGTTTACTTTAATTCTACAAGCTTCATAAATATTTAAAAGCATTACTGAATACAAGCAATTGTCAAATTAGTGTACTATTTCGGAAAAAGAATATATATAAAAGAATTTTTTGTAAAACTACCGACGATTTATCCCAACAAATGCAAAAACTGTTTTAAAAGACATCTCTGAGATTAGACCTTAACAAACTATCTTTTCAGAGTTGTATCCATTCGCCAAAAAAGTAAATCGACATCGCATGGCTTCTTTCGAATTCGGTTCTGGTATTCGATCAAATTTGTCGACATCGGTGCTAATAAGTATACTAGTAACTGATGGAAAACTTATTATGCTTGCAATTTGCGCAATCGAAAGTATCAGAATAGCAAGTTCATAATATATCATGATATAGAATCAAATTTCCTCCGAAAATGTACAAAGCTTTTCTTTCAGGAAAAAGAAATACAAAACGTACAGACCTGAATGAAAAAGTGGGAAGTTGTGAAAAAAAGGGTTCATGAAACGTTCAGTTTCGATTCAGAAGCTGCTTAGTCTTTTTTGTTCAATTACGTTTGAAAAAAAGAACGTTACTATAAAAATAGTGGCAAAGAAAAGCAACTTACCCCAGGCTCCGGACACTGATTGATGCTTCCAGCGATGTAATCCATATCTCTAGTGAGCACACTGCCATTGTAACACATGTGAATATTTTCAGTGAACCGTTGCTCGATCTCGGACAGAGAAAACGCACATATTGCAGAATACGCAGCTGGCCGAGTCGTGTGGTCTCGGCTCAAAGCGAACACACCAATTAGGACGTCGGAACCGGGATCGATCCTCAAGTCAGCCGCTAAATCTCCACCAGCGCGGACCACTGCTGCGTCCTGGAGTAAATTGAAATCCGTACCATCCTCGCCGAGGCACTGCAACGTCACTTCAGTGTAGGTGTCATAGCCTACATCCGAGACACAGATGCGCGACAACCTGGTGATGTAGCCCCATTCCTCCAACGCTCTGAGGTGCGACTTTCGCTGCACAGTGGCGTAGTAGACGTATTCGCCGGAATTGAAACCGTGCACATAGTTCACTAGGTAGTAATCGCGCAGATGGAAGCTGACGTCGACGCGCGCAATGGACGAGAACGAACGCTCGATGATGGTGAACAGTTTCCCCGATTCTAAACTTCGGCTGCAGATGGCCGGTACCACGTCTCTGTATGGCCCAAGCCTGCTGTTGGTGGTCGCAACGTACAGCACGCGCGATGGCAAGAGCCCAGAGTATCTTGCGGGCCCGATGAACGCGTACGTTGAAGAGTTCTCGTCGTTAGCTGCGACAGGCACTGGAATCAACTTTTCGTGTTGTCCAATGTCTTGCAGCTGATGCCGCCGGCAGGCACCCTGGTGTACACTACCACATGCTATGAGCATTCCTGCCTCGCGGTCGATGACTAGCACTTTATTCACATTGTTGACCGCTGACAGTTGCTGGTCCGAGCAACCCGTCGGGAAACACTGGATGCTGTCCTCCACGGGACCAGTCCTCACGTTGGCCTCCACTTCGAGACTGGCATTGAACTGGTAGAGCCAATTCGTGGCCCCCACGTATACGCGGCCAGTCTGGTAGTCCACCACGACGTGCGTGAAATTGATGGAATCGTTATAGGTGCGGTAAGACGCAACCACGGCGCCGAGTTCATGCATCTGCGCCTGGCAAATGCTGGTGGCCCACGCTGCCAGCAAGACGGTGTGAAACAGGTTGGCAAAACTTGATGACTGGCCATCTTTCCGAAAATGGATTGACTGTCTGGTTCTTCTTCGACGCTTTGGCTTTGGGTCTACGTAAAACAGGCGCACCTGTTCTTCGTCGTCCCCTTCCTCCAGCTGCGTGTGGATGGTCGACGACATTATGGCCACTGGATCCTTTTAGGATCTCAGCACTCTAAGCATTGTTTCCATCGCCGAGTATATGCAAATAGCTGCTTCTGGTGGTTAACTCATATCTGAAAGAAAAAGAAAATTTATCAGAAAGATGGCAAAAATACATTTTACAGGCATGTTGAAACGTTATACAAATACGTTACCAACAAAACCCGCCCTGTTACAATGAGCATTTTAAAATTTAAGCGCAAAAGAATTTTTTTGGATTTATGCAACCTTTCATGAAGACATGTAATAATCAAATGTAAAGCAAAAATAAATGATGGTACTGAAGAAAAAAAAAAAAACATTTCCACTGAAAAATAAATAACTGGATAAATAACCAAGCGCAATTTTCTAAAAAATAGAAAAGGATTCGGTGGTAATGTTTCATGCCTTATGGCATGTAAAAAGTTTAGCATTTTAAAGTTTCAAACACAAAATTATCTTCTAAAACAATGAATTTAGGAGAAATAATTGATAAGACGATTTTATTGGTTCTTATAAGTTGCACAAGTAAGGGATCTTCTTCAGACATCTGCAACCATAATATCAACTCAAAACCATAGATATCCTAATTAAAATAAATTATAACTACTGAACATGCTAACTGTTGAAAGTTTCCTAATAAATTAACGCGATTCCAACAGCGATGCATCATTTCGTAAGGGAACCATTTCCAAATGTGAAGGTAAAATTATTGCCTTGCACGATTGAGTTATAAAATCTGGCATCAGTTCAATTTTCCCATTATCTCCCATTGTTCGTTGGCAACCGGTTTTAACTGACGATTTCTGCAGCATCTTAAGGCATCAGAAAGCTAAATGAAGGAGAAAAACATAAAATGCTACATTTTGGTGCTGCAGCAGTGAGCATGCTTTCCGGAATGCAGCAGGTTTTTGAAAAGGGTTGGTTGGAATAGCTTACGTTTAATTAAAGCAAGCATAAACACGGGAGTTAATTGCAAAGCAAGAGAGACTGGATGCTGTTAAAAGCACTATTACTGAGATAATGAGTGCTATGACGAATTGCACGGAGTCCGAATGGCTTTGGGAAATACATCATCTGAAATATGCAGCATGCTTTCGCCATCAATTAATCACTTAAAGCAATTAAATAAGCGTGAATGTTTCGCACCTTCGAATACACTATTCGTGTCATATTCATTATCGCGGCATTCTTTTTGAAACATCTCAAGAATTTTCCGTTAACTTTTGAACAATACGTTTACCTAAGCATAAATTCATCACTAATTGTTCAAGACATTTTTGACGATATTTATATTTTTATTTACATAAAAAAGAATTTAACTTGCGATATCATTAACAATAACACACATTATCATACGTAGAGATAATGATAGATTTTTATAAAAACGAATAAAAAAGCATAATTCAAAACAAGACTAATAGAATGGAGAGTTATCTTTACTGAAATAACTTTTGATTTGGTGAGATAAAAATTAATTTATCCGTGCAGGTTGGATTAAATATTATAATAATTATTATTACTATTAGATTATTATTTTTACTATTATCATTACTACAATTATTATATTCAATTCTTCATATGATTATTACTATCATTATTGTATTCACTTTATCTCAATTTTTACTACAATGTTACTTGCAGAGAAAGGAATGTAGCTTATAGAAGAAGAAGGAATAAAATACATCTATATTTCAAATACAGATAATTAATTACCTTAGGAATTGGACTATTCCCTCAAAAGTTATTTGGGGGGACAGACTGACAGACACACATCTCAAAACCCTACTTCCAAACTTTTTTTTTTTTCAATCTTTTTTTACTAACTTTACCTATTTTCGGCTTTTCTTTATTTTTAACGATATTTTTAACCTTTTATGGAAAAGAAAGCTAAAAATTGAAAAGTAACTGAAAATAAAACTAACACTTTTAAAATCAATTGAAACAATAAAAACAACTTGCGTTACATCAATAACATCCATCGAATCACCAGACATAAAGGCAATAAACGATATTACACTATAAATTCAATCTAACACATTTAAGGGAATAAATCAAAGCTATATTTAATTGAAAATAAGTAAAATTGATAAAATAGCTTTCAAAAATGCTATACTAAATAAGGAAAAATAATTTAGGGCATTCTAAAGTAATATTAGTTCTTTCTCGTCATAATCAGATGATAAGACTGCATATAAATTCCATGTTTAGTGAAAGTGAGTGGATCATCATGAAATATATAGAATACTGTTATTGAAAAATAGCAAGACTACGCAGCGCAATACACAAAAATAAATCATTCGGAAAAAGGAGAAATAAGTTAGAACTAGGCTCATTTTTAATGATAAATGTTTCATTCGATCTTTTTGTTTAATCCCTAGATTTTGTATTGAGACATTACAGTGAAACGCAAGGTAAAATTAAAACTTCGTAAACATTTATTTATTTTTGTTCATTCTTTTAAAGAAAGTACCATTCGATTTATTGCTATTTTTTCTGAAACAGAAACCGTGGAATACACGGAAAAGTGTAGATAAGTTTTCTAAAAATATACAACTGTTAGCAGTGTTAGTCCAAGGTCATGCCTAAGGGATTTATATAAAGGAAATAGGTCTAAATTTTCGATATTAAATTCGTTATCTTGACCCTTTTGCACATTAAATTGAAATGCATATTCCATTTCTTCAAAAGAAAAAAAGAAAAGAAAAAAAAAAGAGAGACTTGAAAATAGTGCAATTCAAATGTCCGCGTACATGAAGAATTGGAAGGATATTCTAGCAAAGAAAACAGAGTGGAAAAAAAGTTAAACTGCTTGAATACTCTCTTAATGTGGCAGTTCTCTAAAAATTATTGAAAATAAAAGAAGTTTAAGCTAAATAAACAGTATAAATCTCGCTTCGAGTTGTTCAAAATGACAAATAAAACCTAAGTTATTATCTCCCAAAAGTGCAATAAGATCGTCTGAACACGGAATCTAGACAATATCGCTTTTCTTTTGAGCTTGAGATGATTAAAAAAAACGGGGAAAAGACCATCGAAAGTTGACCTCTGACAGATGGGTACCCAGTCACGGTCGTAGAAAAGTACAAATAATAATATAAATAAATAAATAAACAGGCCGAGAAGAGAAGACAAAGAAGGAAAAAAACAGAAGGAATTGTGCAGCTGTTGTCTGTAGATGACCCGTGGAACATCCACAACTATTAAATCCCGTGCACAAAATGGCAGGACCACGAATCTTTTCCACAATATAATAATCGCTTTGTGGAGACCGTGTTTTTGTTTCGGTGGGTGAAAATGCAGTCTTTTCTGTTCTTGGTTCCCTTTGACAGAGATAAAGAAGTAAGGGGAGGAAAAGAACAGAAAAAGAGAAAAGGAAAATTAAAGAAGTAGAGGAATAATGAAAGAGATACCAGTTCTTTTCAGTGGATGCGAATGGCTGAAATTACACACAGTCGAAGAGTCATTGCCAGTTAGGGCAAAATAGCGAAGTTAACGAACTAAGTTCTGGAGAGAAAGGTCCGAATGTCTGGATGTTCTTTTGTTCTTTTTCTTTTTTATTTTAAACTTTTTTCTAAAGACATGTTACCTGCTGTTTCTGCCTGGCTATTTGGAAAAGGGCAGTCAGCAAAAGACTGCCGGCTGTGGTCGTGGCTTAATAGGTGCCCGAGAATAAAAGCGAACAAGACGCGCACAAAAGCGCGAAAAAGAACATCATGACAGGTGTTACAGCATGGGAATCGGCGATTAAAATTCTTCGGGCTCAACAGGATGTCTCGGAAGTGCGAAAAGAGGCGGTTGGAAAGGGAAATCAAAGAGAAAATTATATGGGAGAAATAACATTAAGATACCACACAAAGAACCTCCTTTTGTTTTTCTCGAGTCCTCGCTTTATTTACAGTTTCATTTTTCAGGTATATTCGAACAGCTGTCAGGTGATCGTCGGAAAAGCATATAAGTAATATGCTTCGCCGGAATCTCCATATCATAGGTTTTGGACACACAAACCTATTCACAACAGTAATTAGGTGAAACGTCTTTAATCTATTATTGATTGGCAACATATTTAACAATAGATAAAGACGCGTTATAAAGATGGAGCAGATAAAAACATAGGGAAAAACATGTTATTGTGCAAAATATACCGCGGTAAAGTAAAAGACTGGCAACTAAGAGAATACGGTGTTTCACCAAATATCTAACCCCGCTTTAGTTACTCAGCTTCGAAGTTAGAAATAAATGAATAATAATTAAAAAAGAGGTAAAAAAGCGGAATAGCTCAAAGGGCCCTAAGGACAATGTCTAATAATGGCTAAATGAAATTGAAATATAAAGTGCACAAGCTCAGTAAGGAAAATAAAACTAAATTCCCTCTTTCACTCGTTAGGACGTGATATGGATAATATTATGTCAGGCAGTTCCCTTTAGAACGATAAAAGTGTATCAGATAATTGTAAAAAGAAATTTTGAGAACTAAAACTTAATCGAAAAATTGCATGTAATCCAATTTTAAGCAGAAGGCGTATGGGTAAAACAGAATTTAATCTTCTTGTTTCGAAATTAACGTAATTAAGTTACAAGAAGCATTACCAAAAGGAAAAAATATTAAACAAAGTCATCTTCATAACCTTATATGTGTTTTCAAATATATAAGGATTAGAAGAAAGAGACATCCCAAATTATCACAACGTTTCTGGAAAACGTAAGTTTCTTGGGATACAGGTAAAATTTCGGAACATAAAAGTAGAAGAGAATAGTATCAGGGGTTGATCCAGCATTTTTTAACAGGGTCCGTTTTTTTCTTAATAGTGAATTTTAAAGAGATTTTTGTAAAAATTCAAATAATTTTGTGAAAATTGAAAATTTAAACACATAGCGACGAAACTTTTTTTTATTATTGTTTGCCACGTTTACAATAAATAATCGTGTAAAAAATACGATTTGGAAGCTGGGAATTTCGTAGAGGGTCCGCTTTGATTGATTTTATTTTTGTGAAGGGTCCGAACAGACTCCTATTAAAGCTCAAATTTTAAAAAAAATCAAAACATTAATTTTTCTGTCCATGCGGCTCCAACAGCAACGCATACTGCAGGCAAGTCTTTCATTTCTAATGCCAACAGAATAATCATAGAACCAACGAACTGGATCGGCAAAAATTCCATTGAAACAAAGCTCCACATTATGACCTCTCTCTTTTACAGCAAATTGCCGTGTCGGGCCCGGCTAACGACGTCGCTGAAAATAAGGAAATAGCCATCCTCCTTTTCCCAAGCCTAATATTTTCTGTGGTCGAAGGATGGGCAACTGCGTCCTTATTGTTTGGAACAGAGAGAGGAACGGGCCTGTGCATTGCAGGGCCGTTATTTGGGTTTTTGCGTCGAGCTCTGCTACAGATTGGTTTTTAATGGTTGCATTGGAACAAAGGATGAAACAGAAGAGGTTCTCTGTGCGTAATGACGAGAGGAAGGAGAAAATGGCCATTAAGGAAGGGAATGTTGGGTGTTGAGCAGGAACCTGCGGTTATTGTTGACTGAAAGGCGAGATTTCGTGGTTTCGGAAACCGAAAATGAATCACTGGAGCCGAATTTGGAGAAACTGATACCCTGTTATTCAGCGCAAGGAAAGTGAGCGGTTATGTGCTGTTACCACACTCTAATTAATTTTCAGATTCAGTGTCGAATATTAGGAGGCCATGATTGCTTATTTTTTGTCACTTTCTGCGACAAGGCGTTAATATATATATATATATATATATATATATATATATATATATTTTTTTTTTTACGTAGAAATTTTTTTCCCCATAAAAATCTGATTCCAAAAGTTCAGATTTTGGTTCATTCTTTTTTCTGAAATGCAGGGGGAAAGTTGTGACTTTGCAGAGTGTCCATGTGCATAATGAGGGAAAATGAAAGTTTTTATTATGAAAGGGGGTTGAAATTTTCGAAAGTATCAAGGCCCAGAAATCCTCCATTTATGATTATTCAAGTATCCAAAAGTCTCTCATCATTTTGAGAGTCGAAATGTACAAAGTTGATGCATCTCAAAAAATAAATAAATAAAAAATATAAGCTCCGGCAAAAAAAAGTTCTGAAAAATTCAAGTTTTACCAGCAATTACTACAATCTCTGTTGAGGCTTTGCCAAATATACTGCACTAAGAGTTCGGTGGAGGGGGTGTAAGGGGGTGAGCTGGTCTTTTTATTAATAAGGGAGGAAATTGCTCTTCAGTATTACTTGCTGGTTTCCTTTGATGCTTTTAAAAAATTCGAGAAAAAGTATTATTTAAGATGAATTTCTGACCATCTTCAATTTATACATGAAAATTATTTGCAATGGAACAGACACGCTTAACGACAATCAGTCGCGTAGACCCGCTAAACGTAATTTCGGACGACTGACTGGTTTTGAATCAGCTGCTTTTTTTACACCATTTGCGAGAGCCTTTAAAGGAATAAATAAAAGATCGCTGATGAGATAAATGAAAATTAAAATTGATTTTTACTTCATCCCTCAAAAAAAAAAAAAAAAAAAAAAAAAAAAAAAACACACACACACACACACACAAATCCCATTGTGGCAATTATTTATGTCAACCTCCTTTTTTTTACTGTCAAACATGAATACCAGAAAGTTGAGCTCTATTTTACGTACACCAATAACATCTGGATTTGACAGAGATAAAACATGATCATAGGAGCGTTCAATCAGAACATCCCGATTAAAACACAGAATAGTCATAGATCATTTACGTAAGCTCTCACACACATAGGTTTTTCAAAAGCAAACTCAAGCAGTAATTATTCAGCCATTTCAGACACGAGGAGAGAGTTTGATTTGTCACAATCCCATCCCGACGATGACAACTAAAAGATTCGAAAATGCCTTCAATCGGAATAACAAATAACCCCAACAAGAAATCAATTTCCTTCAGAAGAGTCGCTTCATTATGCATTCCTTGGTAAACTCGGGGCTCGATGCAGCGCCTGTCAGATCTAGCTGCACGCGGCCATTAACTAGAGGGGCAAAAAAAAAAAAAATCAAAATTGAAAAGAAGCTCTCAGACAGCAATATTAATAACATAACTCAAAGAACCTTATCGGGCCTTCAGCAACTGAAGAACAGCAGAGCGAAGGCAGAAATAAACATATTCGAGTATGCTCACCATTAATCAAAATTATTGATTTCGCCGAGATCAACTCCGGCTTTCGAGTCAACGGGTGTGCTGGACGTGAATCAAGAATTAGAGGGAGTAAGGCACGGGGGCAAGATTCCACCGGCGATGATACTAAGTGGCAGCTAATCTCGGAAACATCGTTACGTGAATATCGTACGCAATAAAAGGAATCTTGTTCGTCTGACAGGAAATCACTTCTCAAGCGATAAATCAGACGATGACACTACAAATCATTTCTTTCATAAATACGTTACGTCGATTGAAGGCTCACAGACATATTGCTCTGTCGATTCTGACGTTTTATGGATCGCCATCTCTCCTCGACAGGTTATTTTTTAATGCACGTGGCATTAGGCCGACAGGTTTCTTAAACTAGCACATTTCGTAGCTATACTACCGTAATTATCGGTAAATAGTCCGCAGGAAGAAAAATTCATTCTAAAAAAAATAAGTTCGGTGTATAACCCGCACCCAGAAAAAAAACGTGGGATACACCACTAGAAAACAATACATTCGCCTGTAGCGCACGAGCCCCAATCTGCTTTGGACCATTGTTTCGAAAGCTACGATTTATTTCTCTGCATTTTGTTTTGCAGGAAAAGAGATTTCGATATTTTTGAACGGTAGTTGTCTATTCAATAAAACGGTTTTTTTTTTTTAAATTTCATGTATCGCCCGCATCGTTATATTGCCCACGGGTAGAAAAAAAAAAAGTTTTTTTTTTGTAGATAACCCGCGGGCTATACACAAATAATTACGGTATTCATCGACTGGAGCAGGGGTCTCCAAACTTTCCAGCCTTAGGGCCATATTGATTACTCCAGTAAATTCCAAGGGCCAAAACCATATTATCATTAATTGTTGCCGGTGGTAAAAAGTTGAATCAGTCCACTAGTGGTGTAAAATATGATTACTTTTTTGCCAGATGCCATTAGCGACGGGGAAGCTGATGTATTTTCTGTATCGTATGGGTATCCGTTATAATGGGGTACCCGCATCGTATCGCCATAGTAATCATTGATTACAAAAGTAATGAAATACACAAGTAATCATTGATTACTTTTTTCTTCAGTAATCGTTACTTCGGTTCCTAACGAGTACTCAAGTAACGAATGAGTATTTTTTTACATGAAAAAAAAAGTCCGAAAAAGTACGCCACGTTTAAAAAAGGCTGCAAATCGAACTAAAGTCCGCAAAACGGCAACACTGCATATTATTAATTTTCCTGTCATTATCTGTAATTTCTAGATTAGTCGTAGAGTACGAGCGAGCCATGAGGAGTAACGTGACAGGACATCTGGTGGACACAAGCAGAAATAGGTAGTACCTTCTATCCCTAACAGATGGCGCTAATAGCACTTACAGAATAATCTCGTTGGTTCGATAAAGTTCTGGTGTCTTCCACTCACTTCTAGATGGCAGTAAGTGAAATATATAAGAAGGCTAGTGGCGCAACCACAAGTCAGTTCCTATGACACTGCTGTGAAATAAAATAGTGCGTACCTCCTTAAAACGTGTTTGTGCGTGTTTAAGTTTAAGACATCTTTGTAACAATATTTTTATTTGAATTGTTGCTTTTGTGTGTGATTTAGTAGAATGGAAAAGAAGCGAAAAATTGATAGTGAATGCAGAAAATTCAAAGATCAGTGGAACATTCAGTATTTCGTAATTGAGTCCAGTAACAAGGCGCTATGTTTGATTTGCAATGAAAGCATAGCCGTTCTCAAAGAATATAACATTAAACGTCATTATGAAGCAAAACATTTTCAAAATTACTCAAAATATACAGGAAGTTTGCGGACAGAAAAATTCGAAGCTATGAAGCGCGGATTGAAATCGCAGAAATCTTTATTTACAAAACTCAAAACTGAACAAGAGGCTGCAACTCGTGCCAGCTTTCGTGTGGCTCTTGAAATTGCAAAACGTGGAAAACCATTCACCGATGGAGAAATGGTCAAAGAATGCATAATCGCAGTAGCCGAAGAAATGTGCCCTGAAAAGGTAAATTTATTAAAAACTGTCAGTATGTCAGCAAACACTGTGGCTCGAAGGGTAGAAGACATCGCTGAAAATATATCCTCTCAACTGTTCAACAAAAATGGACATGTTGAGTGGTTTTCTTTGGCCTTGGATGAGTCAACGGATGTGTCAGATACTGCTCAGGTGTTGATTTATATTCGAGGAGTAGATAAAAGCTATGAAGTGCATGAAGAACTTCTTGATATGTATAGTATTCATGGCACAACTACTGGTTCAGATATTTTTAAAGGAGTTGAAATGGCCATTAAGCAAAAGAACCTTCGATGGAAAAACTTGAAATGTATTACAACTGATGGAGGCAAAAACATGAGTGGGAAAGATAAAGGAGTGGTCGCTCTTGTGTCAAAGGCTGTAGAAAATGACGGTGGTTCAAAACCAATAGTCTTACATTGTATCATTCATCAACAGTCTTTGTGCGGAAAATGTTTGGATATGTCTGAAGTTCTGAAACCAGTCATATCAACTGTTAATTTTATCAGATCTTTTGGGCTGAATCACCGACAATTCGTACAATTTATTAAAGAGATTGGAGAAAATGACTTACCTTATCATACTGCCGTACGTTGGCTTAGTTGTGGGAAAGTCCTTCAGCGCTTTTTTGAACTTCGAGCAGTGATCGAATTTTTTTTGAATGAAAAGCATCGCCCTCTTACTGAATTGCAAAACAACGCATGGCTGTGGAAGTTAGCATTCTATGTTGATTTGACAAAACATGTGAACGAACTGAATTTGAGATTGCAAGGAGAAAACCAGCATCTTCCTGATTTATACAATAATATCAAATCATTCCGGAAGAAATTGATACTGTTTCAATCACAACTACGAAGTAAATGTTTTTCACATTTTAAAACATGTGAAATATTTAGCCACACCACTGAGACCGAGTTTCCTATCGATTTTGCAATCGAAACTTTGAGTGCTTTGAAAATAAATTTTGATACTCGTTTCTCGGACTTTGATGCCATTGCGAATCAAATTAAGATTTTTCAGAATCCTTTTGATACTGACATTGAAACCCTAGCCCCGGAACTTCAAATAGAAATGATTGATCTACAGTGCAGTGATATAATTAAGAACAAATATCAAAACTTATCTTTGTTGGAATTTTATAAGTGTCTTCCACTGACACAATTTGATAATTTGCATAAATTTGCTCGTGGGCTGTTTTCTGTTTTTGGTACTACTTATTTGTGTGAGAAGACCTTTTCCAAAATGAAGTACACAAAAAATGTTTACAGATCTAAATTAACTGATGAGCATCTTAAATCTCTTTTAATAATTGGTACAAGTAAAATTAGTCCACAACTACAAACTATTGTCAGTGGAAAATCTCAATTACATAAATCTCATTAGTATTTCATATGTCGTTATGCTTGTTATAAGTTATCTTTTCATTTAAAATGTATAAAATGTTAGTTGGATTCATTTCAATAATTTGTTAGTTAGTAAATAATAACCTACAACAATGTTATGAGTAGTTAGCCCATGACCATATCAATGTAGATGTCATATTAATAATTATTCAACATAAAAATAGATTACTTCAGTAAACTTAATTTAATTTGCTATAAAAAATAAATATGTTCTCTAGAAGGAGTTTTCTTTCAAGTATGCTAGCTCTCCGCGGGCCGGACAAAATCTGTCCGCGGGCCGGATGTGGCCCTCGGGCCGTAGTTTGGAGACCCCTGGACTGGAGGATCGAGTTAGTAAATCCTCTAATTGAATGGTAAGCTATAGGGACTGATTAATTGGTCGACTGGTTAATTGCGTCGACACATTACGTGATGTTACGTTTCGTCAGAATACTGGTTCAATTGGTAAGTTTCGACTGCATATCATTTTTTCTAGACTAGTAACATACGATCATATATCATGCAAGTTAGGACACTTCAATGAACATATGTTTTCATCAACGACACTTTCTCTGAACACGTCCCTTCGACAACACACAGTCTGGTACACTTCACCAATGCATAAACAAATCATTTCCTGAAGTAAAATACTCAATCAATAAATTCGTACATAAGTGAAGCATTTTTTCAAGAAATACATATCTTGAAGAAACTATTTTCCGAAAGTTACAAGTTATTAGCAGTTATCAAATAGTAAAAATTGATTGTATTAAACAATCCGTTGATGAACCATAGATCTGCGAGAGTAACCTACGAAGTTTCATAGGTGTGCACAAAGACGCATATCCACATAAAGAGTTATGTATGTTATCAAGAGGAAAACCTGCAAGTAATTTAGGAAAAATAATGCATTGCTAAAGTGTACCAGACTATATAACAGTGTGTTATCGAAGGGACGAGTTCAGAGAAAGTATCGATGATGAAAACATAAGTGTACTAGCGTACATGATATATGATCGTATGTTACTAGTCTAGAAAAACTGATATGCAATCGAAACTTTCCAATTGAACGAAGCAATTTTGATAGGTGTAAATGCAGACATCTCGACCACGGTTTATGCAATAAAATCAGGCGTAATTCAGAGTTTTTCCACATTTTATGGACACTTAGAGATGTCACATACACAGCTTAATTCTATATAATAATGGAACCTCAAAGATTGGGAATATTTTTTGAATCAAATATCAAGAGAAATTCACGCAGAACTGAACAAGAAATCCCGCCCCAGTCTAGACAAGTATGCGCAATACATTCGACGAATTTGTAAAACAGCACAGAAGTAATGAATGCCATAACTGGTTACGATGCAAGGAAACAGATCTTGGGGATTTCTGTTTTGGAAACAGACTTCAGACGGAAAGAAATATTTTATGACGCCTCAGAGCACAAGAGTTGTTTTCGAGGAGCGTCTGTGCATAGCAAAGAGATGGGAATATAAAATACTCCCCCCCCCCCTTACCATAAGACTTCTTTCCCCACACTCCCGGTATGGGGAGGTATGAAGAATAATCTTTTATCCTCTTTGCGAGAGTTATTATTGCCCCCCAGAGCCGATTCCACAAAAGAATTCGCCTCCCCCTCTGAGTCTTATTTTTTCTATAAAGTGTTCCGGGGCTTAGTATGTTCGAAAATGACAGGTTAAGGGGCTTTTAAGATTCTGTCACAGGTAAAGGGATTTGGGCTTCGGCTGGAGATTCTACAGCTAATATTTCAGGAGCCTCACTTATTCCTCTGAATTGAATGCAACCATGTGGGAATGATGGTGTTTATCTAGCTCATTCTTGAGAATGGAAAGATGATTGTGTGAAAATCGTTACCAAAAACAACCTGAGCAATCTTGAACTCGCACAAGTGAGTTTTGTTGAAAAGGCGTGGTCTCGTTTCCTACATATTCTTTCCTTAAATAAACGAACAGTCTGAACAGAACTCTCTCATCTGTTGATACAAGATAAAATACTGCATTTCGTAGATTTAGCAAGAATCAGTCAAAGAGAACTTAAACCTAACGAACTGATGAACCTTGTTAATTAAATTAACCGCTAAGAGAGTTACAGTTGGATTTTAACAAACTGAAAATGTTCCCTCTTAACAAGCGCCGTAATTATCGGTAAATAGCCCGCATCGTTGTATAGTCCGCAGGAAGAAAAATTCATTCTAAAAAAATTAAGTGCGGTGTATACCCCCCATCGTTGTATAACCCGCACCCAGAAAAAAAAACGTGGAGTACAAACAAAACCCTAAAAAACAATACATTCGCCTGTAGCGACCGAGCTTGGACAACTGTTTCGAATGATACGATTTATTTCTCTGCATTTTGTTTTGCAGGAAAGGAGATTTCGATATTTTTGAACGGTAGTTGTCTTTTTAATGATACTTCTTTTTTTTTTGAATTTCATGTATTGTAGGTAGTAAAAAAAGGAGGTTTTTTTTTGTAGATAACCTGCTATACACAGATAATTACGGTAAATAAATTTTTAAAAACACGGTTTCTTTAATCTGTGGAAAGGAATGGGAAGTACGATGTATATTTGAAAAGATTTTGATATGTAAAAACGTTAAGCTGTTTGCTGACAACAAGTTGCTTTTAGCATTACTTTTCAGCTGTATTTTACTCATATGTATTTACCAAGAGCCGAAATGATATGCTAAACATTTATCGCAAGTAATTGTGTTTGGCTCTGATAATGAAAAATATTGAAAGAAATTAGGTGGAGAATGACATACAATTCGACCCTTGCTCACAGGCACTTGAAGATGACTCCAAAATTGCTTCAATTTCCCCCAATAACAAATATTATTATAATAATACAAGACGATGTAGGACGTTTTTTTTTTCTTCCCACTTTTTTTTTTTTAAAATATAGGAATTATGGGACGTCTGACCCCCGATTATCATAAAACCATAAATACCAAAAAAAAAAAAAAAATCCTCCAGGATAAAATTTATGTATGTAAAAATAATGAGGAAATGAGAACAAAGTGTTTGAGGAGACAGCTTCGTTAATTTTAAGGAACATGTACTTTAACGATTGCTATTTTTGCGCGCTCATGTCTGTGATCACGATTTATGCGAAGGACATTGCATTTCTTGTAAAAGATTCCTTTTAGGATCAAAAAGAGATCCTAAAACGATTTATGTATTCGCAGATTTTTCATTTGCTATCTAATGAAGGACATCGGAGAGAAGCAGCATAGTTCTCTGCTCCTTCATTTCACCAAAAGATTGTCCGACTCAAGGTCAATCAACCCACTGCATCAACATTACACACTCCGCGCAACAAAACATCGCAAGAATTCCACCGCCAATTTAGTGTAAAGGACACTTTTTAAAAGAAGTCCACTCTCATAACAACAAAACACAGAGCACCCACTGCTAGAATAAATGTTGTTTACTACATCCTCACACATCAATGACAAAAGTTTTTCCCGCTGCTCACTGTTCCAGACAAAAATGTTTGGGAAATGCAAAAAGCTCTTTTCTTAAAGTAAACAGTTGAAAAATCATAAAAGGCAAAAACCTAAACTGCTTTTGGCGCGATTTTTTATACAAATGTGAAATTATTATTTATATATATTCACGAACATCTTTGTAGAAACAAAATTCCTTTCATTTAGAATAATTATGATGTTTGCACTGGAGCCCGGTATTGAGTACTTGATTGTAGACCTCATTGAATACTCCGACTTTTAAAGATTTATTTATTTATTGTTGTTTTTTCCCCGCTTTATCACTCATTTATAATTTTGGAGAGAATAAATTTTTCATAAATATTTATGCAAACTCAATTCTAATTCTAAATAACTACACCTTTTTTTTTCAGGTTTGTAAGGTGCATCATTATTGTTTATCGCCAACGCCAGTCAACGGGACCGATATCGAAGTGTAGCCATGAAGGGCTTGGCTTTTTCTAGCAAGTAATTATATAATGAGCCGGATGAAAATTTGTGATGTGACAGGGGACAACGTGCGTAACACGTTTTTAGCCTACTTTCCCGTAAAAGTAAAAAAAAATAATAATAAAGCATGAAAGAAGGCTTAATGTATCGTAAAAATATCGTTAAAAATAAAGAAAAGTAAAAAAAAAGTAAAGTAATTAAATAAAGATTGAAAAATAAAAAAATTGAAAGTAGGGTTTTGAGATGGGGAAAAAGTGTGTCGGTCGCTCTGTCGGTCTGTCTGTCGGTCTGTCTGTCTGTAGGTCTGTCCCCCCCTAATAACTTTTGAACGAATTGTCCGATTGGAAAAATTCTTTTTGCATTCGAAAGATATCGGCGAGGACATCTCATTTCCATATTTTACTTTTTGATTTGAACAATTTTTTGTTCAATTTTGAACAGTTCAAAAAATTTTAACATTAGCGCCTATAGGTGAAAATGAAGCAAATTATGTAAAATCTGGGTACAAGATATAAGTTCCCATGAACAAGCTCACTGGAAGAAGTTCTTGGCGTGAAATATTGATTTGAACAATTTTTGTTCATTTTTGAACAGTTCAAAAAAATTTAACATACCGCCTACGGGGAAATTTCAATCCTATATAATTTCTGATCTAACGGACCGATTTGCTTGGAACAAACTTTATCGGAAAGCTCTTATGACGTAGAACATGTACAAATAGAAAGTTCATCCAGAACTAACGAGCCTATTTTCTTATGAAATTTTTTGATCCGGATTTTCAAGAATATTTTTTAATTAATGAATGATTAAATGAATAAGCAAAAGAATGAATGAATAAATGAGTGAATAAATACATGAATGACTTAATAAATAATGATTGAATGAATATGTATTAACCGTTGTAAAAAGTATATTTGAAGCAATTAAGAACTAAAGCTAAACGAGAAAGACAGAGAGAGAGAGATAGCTAGATTATAAATTTGAATTCGGTGTATACGGGAAAGTAGGCTCGTATAGTTCTAGACGGAACTTCTTGTTTAATTTTACCGTCATGAGGAAAACACGTTATTAAACCCATATTGGGAGTTCACTTTTAAATCTTACAACACATTTTTATGCAATTTTGAATATTTTTAAAAGTTATTACTATCAAACGTATACTTACTACGAAAATTTATTTTAGAGCTGCACTTTTAGGTGTGCAATGGATGTCGAAATGTTATCAGTTTCAGAAGGCTATACAATATTAATAACGTTATTATGACGGTCTAGCTTTGCTTAAAGATTTTATGACGAACAACTTTTAGTGAAACATTTTACGAAAAGAAATAAACAACTTTCTTTTAAAAAATGTATCAAATATACACACACACAGAAAAGACATTAATGCGTAAATATTTTTGGGGATTATAATGCAAGGTCCACCCAGGATGGATGGACCGCGGCGTATTAAGCCGAAAAATAATTGACGTCGGTTTTTTTCGAGGATTGCAATACAAGGTCCACCAAGGATTTATGGGCCACAGCTTATTAAGCCGAAAAATATTTATATAATTGACGTCGGTCTTAAAAGACTTAGCTCTTGAACAAGTTGCTTTTAAAAACTTATAATTGTATCATTTCGAAAAAAATCTGAGAGAAATTCATAAATTTGGTTGACTTCCTCAAAGCCAAATAATTAATAATTATTACGTTTAGGAACATTAACAGGGGTCGTCGCTCCAGAGGAAATTCGGGTCCGCTTCCGGACCCTGATTAAGTTTTATTTTTGAAAGTGATCCCCCCTAATAACGAAACCAAGTCAAAATACCGTAAAAATAAAATTCCAAGACTAGCTTTGCGAAAATGGATGATCTTCAAAGATGAATTTTAAAACGAAGACAACAAATGGCACACTGGGCACTTGAAAAAAGTAAACTAATTTAACTGACAGACTAATCGAAAATGGTTCGCCATCCCTGCTCTAAGGAACCGGTGACAAATTTTAATACTGGAACGTTTGGGTTAAAGAAAAAAGAAAAGCCTATCGTATCAAGTTTAGAAGTACTGATCTAAATTTAATAACTACAATAACATCACGATATTCTAAATTAAATCATACATACGTACGTTCAAGTTTAACCCCATAAAACCAACAGAATCTACGAACTGCATACCGAAAGGCACGAACACAGAACGGCGATTCGAACTGAACGAGAAACGATACACAAACGTTGCTCCCCAAGATAGGAAACTACAGATCTCCCCAATCAGAGGATAGGTCCTTTTGAAACTTTGTAAACCACAACACTTGATGGAGTGCTGGAGGTCATTAGTTTTAGAATAGGGGAATGATGATTTCATTCGAGGGCTCGAATGTTCACGAACTAGAGATAATCAATCACACAGAAAACACTCTTTTCTTCTTGCGGTGCAAATGGCCAATCATTTAGAGAAGCCTCAGTTCTGAAAAAGTTGGAGACTTGTTTATCGAATCAATCAAAGGAGAGAAGAAAGTTAAAGAAAGGTTACATACAAACTGAGTTACCTCTTAAGTTTGTTTTAGTTTTTCAGTGCTTATCGACCTACATTGCGAGCTAGAACATTTCAATTGTATGTAAACATCAAATCAAATAATGACTAAACTAGTTGAATATTGCTGTTCGGAATTGATGAGAATTGTTTTCAAATCAAAATTTTAAAGATAAATCATCATTCGTTTTCAAGGTTGAAGGCTGACTTTTCAATACAAGTTTCTAAATGGCTCACATTAAAAAGAAAAAAATACATAGTTATCACAGAATAAATGAACAAAGTATATTTGCTTATTCAATTTGCAACTCTTAGCAATGCATTACAGGGCAATATATGAAGTCATTTTAAGGGGTACCGTAATTATCGGTAAATAGCCCGCATCGTTGTATAGTCCGCAGGAAGAAAAATTCATTCTAAAAAAAATTTATGTTCGGTGTATAACCCGCACCCAGAAAAAAAACATGTGATACACCCCCAGAAATACATTCGCCCGAGCCCCAATCTGCTTTGGACCATTGTTTCGAAAGCTACGATTTATTTATCTGCATTTTGTTTTGCAGGAAAAGAGATTTCGATATTTTTGAACGGTAGTTGTCTTTTTAACAATACTTTTTTTTTTTTAATTTGATGTATTGCCCGCAGGAAGTAAAAAAAATTTTTTGTAGATAACCCGCGGGCTATACACAAATAATTACGGTAAATCGAAAATCCTCACACTGAACTAAGTGAAAACTTTTTACGTATTTCAATACATTTTTTACAATCAGTTATTATAGTACATAATAAGTTTATGGACTATTATAAGTAACAGGGTTAGTTAAAAAAAAAATGAATTGAGTAAATTATAATCTATCCTTTAATCCATTAAGGTTGTAAGGGTGGTCAATTTTGCGAACATTTTTGAGTATTATAAAACTTCACAGATTTTATGGAATACGGCATACCGATAATAAAGAACATAAACTGAGGTTAGTAAAAATTGTGCAGACCAGTGGTTCCAAACTTTAAAACACTGCAACCCACTTTTTAAAAAATTAAACAATAACCACCTAGATTTTATTATTACTATTGCTTTTTATTACTATTACTTTTTATTTTTATCTATTTATTTATTTATTTTCAAAAAGGCATGGTAGTTTACTTAGAAAAATAATCGCAAATATCAATCATGCTTTATTTCAACTTAATTTATTTTTATTCCTATGTCAATTTTATTTATAACTTTTGAAGTCGTTTTCAGAAAAAAGCTCTAACCATCATAAAACAATATAAATTGTTAGTGTTACAACACGCCAAAATTTGATTCGGGTCCCATTAGTAGGTCGCGACCCATAGTTTGAGAAACGCTAGTGAAGGCTATATGAAGTATGGCTCCAGAGAATAAAGCATAAAAGAACGTCTATTGGGAATGAGATTGCCCCAATTCATGAAGATGCTTTTTTAAGACTTTGGAGTATAGCTGAAGCCTAATTTCACGACCATTTTGTGCAAGTTCATAACTTCTACAACTAATCTAGAAGATATAAATAAGTAAATACAAACAAATATTGATACACAAGATGAAAATGGACAGAAAATACTTTTTTGAACTACCGGAACAAACAAGCTTTAGGAATTCCATCTTCAGACGAAGAATAATCCCACCGATACTAGAAGCTTTTCTTCTATCCCGATACAATAGATCTTGGATTCCGAAGAACGAAAAAAAAAAAAAAAAAATCCGCATCTTCCCCCACAAGCGAAAGAAGTCCAGCCGTAAAAGAGCTAAACTGAACTCCTCCCGCTTGAAAGAAGGGGAGAAGGGAGGACCTTATTTATATTTTCCGAGAGCAAATAGAATGGAGTGGGTAAAGGGCCGTGCCAAATAACCCTCTATATTTACCCTTTACGGAAAATAAAACAATGTCACAGGAACCGTTCGGCTCGCTCCGACTTCAGTGGCAATGAGCCTCGATTTCACTTTAAATTTTGCGATTGTCTATAATTTAAGAAGAAAAAACCCGAGCAAGCAAACAAAGTGAAACGGAATTCGATACTGTTCTTATTTTATTCTTATTCCTCCCCTTGCCGCATCCCAAGAGGACTCGAAAAGCGACTGTGTGTGTGCGGACATCTGAATCCATCACTTGGCAAAGACTGGAATTTTTTCCCCAGAAGATTCGACGAAAAAAAAAAAGAAAGAAATTCGACTTTTGTTATTATTTCTTCCAACTTTTAAAGGAAGATAACGGAATTACCATCTGCTTGGAAATGCATGGGAAAAGGGACTATTGGAGAGGATGAAAATAAAGTTTCAAGATTTTTTTTTTTTGTTAACTTAAGATTAAAATATAATGCTCAAAAAAAAAAAAAAAAGAGTATAAGACGTAGGTAGTACTGATTGATTGATAGAGAAGCGGACGACTTTTTTAAAACCATTTTCTTTAACTTCAGACTGATAAAGAGATCCTCTTAAGTGAATATGCAAAGCAGGATCTACTATGCAAGCTTAGCTTAGCTCCCCGAATATATTAACACGGGAATTTACATTAAGGTCATGCATCCAGAATGTTATTAATGTATTTTTCAAAAAAGATTTTAAAATATCAATTTTAAGTCGAAAGACTCTTTGCGGATCACTGCAAAAATAAAATAAATAAATTCATTACCAAGAAAGCGTCAATTGTCACAGCGGGATTGAAAAAAAAAAAAAACTTTTAAGACTATTTTAATTTATTATCAACGCAGAGATTTCTCAACTGCAAACTATTTTTTGCAACATATTCAATCATATTTTATCCTCCAAATTCGCTTTTATGTGAAGATGAGAATACAAATTTCGCCTTAACGTCTTTCAAAATTCTTCAGAACTTATTGCGCTTTTTGGCTTCAAATTTAAATATACAATAATTTTGCTATAAACATATATCAGGCCTTAACTTGCATGGAGTTCTTGGGAGCTTTCGTTCGAGTTCGTGACTTCTTCTTTAGTATAGTACTCCATTTGGGACCTACGACGCATATGTGAGTTTGCTTAAAATTCCACTGAGAGACGATCGACGCATGGTGTTATTAATCATGTTTCTTTCAACATATTGGTGTCGTTCAAGAATTTTTTTTTTTTTTTTGTTGCTAAGTCAGATTCTGGTCTGCAATGAGTCTGGGAATCACGAGATTTTTGCAAGTGTGTATAGAAACATATGCTATGGGCTTAGACGAAATTCACATTATTTATGTATGGAAGTAAGTTTTGAAGATATAGGGCTCCCAGTCTTCTTTTGGTAGAAATTAAGCCCTGATCCGATATCAAATTAAAACTCCGAAGTAGTTCGCATACGACAATGGTTCAACGACCCAGCAACATATGTACCAGCGTTTAAATAGTGCTCCCCCTCCCCATTTTACGGATATTTTGTGTTGGCAGCATTACATTTTGTGACACCTTAATAATATTAATGCTTTACTAGAAACATTTTTGTTAAGATTGAATAGTTGCAGGAGATTCATGACGTTTAGAAGTCGATTCGGCTCAGGTTAAGGGTTCCAATGAAACCCTGATAAACAAGCCAGGATACTGTTGTTACATAAACGTGCACGAAAGAAATTTCATTACGAACAGCTTCAAATTATGCAACTAGACATCGACGATTGAAATCCCTCATTCACAATGCAATGCAATAACCATTCAATGTCCATGGAAATAAAGAATGATGAAATAAGGCATCATACCCATTAAACAAGCCTGGTTTCAATATAAAGCAACTAGGAGCATTCCAGCTAAGAAAATAATTCTTTCCTACTGGAGCCTTCTCCGAGAGCAATAGAATTACGCAAACTATGCCAGCTTCCAGCATACTTAGTAAATTAGAGCATTATTCTCGAAGCATGAAGCACCTTTAGAGGGAGCTGTCAGCCAATCTAAAGCCGAAGTAGCAGTATTTCCCGCGACATGTCTTCACCTTTTCATCATTTATTCACGGTCGCACTTTAACCCCCATCGTCCCTCCCGCGCACCTTTAAATGGGTTCTAAATGCCAGGCACTTGGGGTTTTGCTCCATTCACACAACAACACTGCTCCCACATTACGAAGACGGGCGAAAGGGGGGTGTCGGAGAGAAGATAGTCCCTTAAATCTGGGGGGAGCAGGGCAACCCCCTTCCTCTCTTTGTGTGTGCAAAACGCTTTTCAGCTCCATTGTGATACCTATGACAGGGCCGCTGTCTCTCGACAATGGAAAGAAGCCTGTAGATTTATGTCTCTGGATAGGCGGCGTCGCCCAGGACTCATTGATTAGGATTCCCAGTCAACAGCTGGGCCTGAGTGCTTCCTGCATCCTGGACTATCCTAGTTAGCTGGCATTGTTTTCGACCGGATAAAAATAGAGGGGATATATGAAGGGTCAAACAGGAGCTGTTGCTCCCAATGACATCTTGCTAGTTAATCAGCGTAGATGCTACAAGTGCGATACATTGAGTAACACATATTTGTCAACATTTTACAGTAACCCGTCGTTATATCGCGCCTCGTTACATTCGGATATATCACGCTTCTTCTTTGTCTCCGAAAATCTTAAGTTTGAGCTTTCAAAAGTAAAAATATTGCATTACTGAGTAAAGCCATCGAACAGGAATGTTTTCCTTTCTCCTGAATTTGTTGGAGTTAAAAGTTGCAACAATTCTCCGTACACTGTCCCACTTACATGCCTGCAGAATGATTCTACACCCATTTCTAGACACTTTTTGGACACAAAGGATTCGAACTTGGCTGAAAAAAATCCAAATTATACAATCCCCTTAACCCAAAAATGAGTGATAGGTAAAGGAATTTTCTGAGGAAAAACTTATCGTGCGACATCCACATTTTAAAAAATTAGTTCCCACAATCAAACATGAATAATAAATTCAAAAATATACCAAAATTATACATTAATCAATCTTCTATTTAAGATAGGGACGTACACCGATAAGCAAATTGGCCGATTATCGATCGTCGATAAATCGGGACGAGATACTCGGCTGTCCATTTAATATAACGTATTTTTTAATTACTTATAATTATTCTTCGCGTTTACAATTTTTAACTTTTCACAACTAATTAATCCTAATTTATTCATGTATGTGGATGGTAGTTTTTTTCTCACCTTTTGTGTAATTTTTTCCGAAGAAGCTTTCCAAACTTAATTACAAACAAAAAATGGAGATTCATTTTTGTGGCAGAAATCAGGGATTCTTTTTCCCTTACGTATTTTAGTAAATTCGTGTTGAAGTAATTGAATGCAACGGCATCATTTGTAGGAGGTGAAAGATTAATTAGTTTAGGAGGGAACATAATATGAACATACAAGAAATTTCATTAATCATAATAGTGTCCTGTCAGCGTCAGTTATGAGCATTGTTTTTTAATATTATTTTATTCATTGAGTCTTTTAGACATTCATATTACCATGGCATCTTACATTGCAAAAAATTATATTTACTTATTAAATAAATTCATTCAGCATTTTTCTTGTTCTTGGCATGCTAAAACACTTTTAACAAAAAAATAATCATGTCAACGATTAATCCGTAAAAATTGGCCGATTATAAATAACCGGCAAAGTGGCCCACTATAGACGATTACCGATTAAATCGGTGTTTCCCTAAATTTAATGTTAAAAAACATAAAATCAGAAATTTAAGTAGAAAAACATTAAGAGTAGAACTCGAATGAAAATATTGAATAACTCTCACAAGATAGAAAATAATTCTATTTAACGAATTTTTTCTCCTACACTTAGCAAGGTGATATGAATAACTTGGCATTAATTCGCATTTTAGATACATTTGAATTAAAACTAGAATTTGTGCAAAATGAAAATAGTATATATTTTTATGACAAAAACAGAAATTGTAAATTTATATAGAATTAGGTTTTATCTAGTTAAGAGGGGAAAACATCACTTAGATGGTTTAAGAATGAAATTGAAAGTCATATTTCACTATTAATACTATGGGAAGTTGAACTAAAAACGTTTATCTATCATTTTCATGTAGATAATACTTACTTTTGGGCTAGTATTTCCTAAGCATTACTTATTTTTTCACAAAATGAACATTTAAGCAAAATTAACTGCATTTCATAAAGCAATTGGAAGTTCTCAAAAACAAACCCTCTAGGAAGGGGGAGGGTGGACTTTTGGACAGAATATTGCTTTAGTAGTTCCGCTGAAATTGTGATTATCCCAGCAGAATGAGTTCGAAATTAAATTTACATTCGCAAACCATCTGACTAAATTTGAACATTCATTGCAACTAAAAGCTAACTTTCTCATTACTGTTTTGATTTTAGGAAATATTTTGCTATGAATTTTATACATATGACGCTATTTTATTTTAAATAAACTGAACAAATAATGTCCAGAAATGTGTAAAGTAGTACGCATAAAGAACCAAAACATGGATATTTCAAATCTTTAAAAATAAATTAAACAGCTATAGCAAATAAAACAGATATGCAATGCAAGAAAACACAAAATAAACCTTAAAAAAAATCAATACAACTTACAAAAACGTTGAGGGGAGATCTGTTAAAATGCAGCACTTCCGGAGCTTCCAGAAAGCACTACATTAGTTTAAAGTATCCTGATAATATAGAGTGCTAAAAAAAGGATCCACAGCAAGGCACACAAATCAAGTTCGATAACGAACTGCCCATTTCCTGAAACTTGATCCCTGGCTAACGAACTGCCACATAAATATCTTCAGTAATGCGTGGAATCAAATGTCAAGTCGAATTTTTGTCCTTGGGATAAATAGCTACCCAGTTTAGCAAACCTTTCCCAGAACCAGGGGGTCTGAACGGTAATCAAGGAAAACTGAGGGACAAAACAAAGGGGACCAGGATTCCCACTGGCGACTTATCACTTATCACTTCCAGGGACGTATCCCTTCATTGGAACGACCTATAGCAGAGTATGGCACAAAAGCACTGAAAATAGATAAGCGGCTACCAGCGATTAGGGGCACCAAGGATTCCTGACACCACGGTTAGAGGAGATTCCACGCTTCGCAGTGGGTGGGCCATAGCCCCAGACCCCCATTTGGAGGGTGCTTCTCATGCTGACGAAGCATTCCGGATGCACGCAGGCGACTAAACGCCGTGACCCCTCCGGTTAATTAGGTTAAAAAGGACTGGCGAGAGCACAGAGAAAGAGGGTGTGTAGCCCAAATGGACTGTTTTGGGCAAACTGAACGTGAAAAGAACACAGTTCTTTGTTCGTAAATGAGCTGCTGGTCTTTTGGGGAGGAAAAGAAGATGGCTGTGATATTTAAAAGCTATTCCGGAGTTAATGAGGATCATAAATCTTGGTTGGACCAAAAAAATAGAGTGTAGGTATTGAGTGTGAACCATTGAGAGTGTCCATCACAGGACAAGAGGACAATCGATGACGGACTCACAGGTGGTCTTTCATTCAAAAAGAAGAAAATTCAATTTATGGCTAAATTTGAAATTCTTCGAAATGAATCTCACAAATAGCGATAATAATGTATGGTAATTTTTTTTAAAGTATTGCTCTTTGCGAAAGGGGATGATCATTTGAAGAAAGTTTTTAAATATTTTTTCTGAATAATCAATTTTTGAATTAGAAAGTCGCGCTCGCTTATAGCGAAATCGTATATAGCGAATTTGTGGTTATAAAGTAATAATTTCAATTCCCCCTTTGTTTTACCACGTACTATTCGGTAGTTTTTATAACGAAATTTTCATTGGGTCCCTTCGATTTCGCTATAAACCGGCGCGACTGTATTACAGTAAACAAATGATCTTTAACATATTATTTTGCTTACGTAACCTATTTCATAGCAACAAACATTCGTCGTAGTTGCAGTTAAAAGTACTAATTGAGTATGAATTGATCTACAGCAATTTTTACACGCATTCATCATTAAAACGTGTCGAGCAGAAATTCCGTGCATGGGTCGGATTGACGGAGCATTCCACAATATTGACTATAGCTAGGAGAATGGAGTTACGGGGTTACATCCAACATTTTTTTAACAGGGTCCGGTTTTTTTTTTTTTTTTTTTGTGGATTTTAAAGAGATTTTTGTGAGAAATCAAATACTTTTGGGAAAATTGAAATTTTAAACATGTACTGATGAAAAGTTTTGTTTTTATTCGCTACTTTTACAATGAAAAATGGTGTAATAAATACGATTTGGAAGCTCGGAATTTTGTGAAGGGTCCGTTTTGATTAATTGGAATTTTATGAAGGATCCATAAACGGACCCGGATTTCCTATGGCGCGACCCCTGAATTATCTATTCTCTGTGATGTTAAGAGTAAACATTAACTCAATTCAGCAACTTTAAAATTGCAAGCGATTTCGTTTAAAAATAAAAATATCATAAAAATTAAAAGATAAAAAAAAAATCTAGAAGCTAGAAAATGAATTGCACTGCTTTGCAATACTTTCTAATCAATTCAGAAAGGCATTGCTGCAAACGTGCATGGTGTTTATACTTTAAACCTTTTTGGACTTCTCCTTAAAAACTATCACTTGAAATATTATCAGACAAATATCTAAAAAGGAATGCCAACTAGAACTTCTAAGACATCATGTCTCATTGAAGAAAACTATTAAAGTCGAAAGTCAAACACGTTTCATAATGAATTCTAAATAATTCCTCACGAAAAGTAACAGAGATATATCATAATGTTCTACAATTGAGTGGCAAAATCGCATGGAACACGATTACAATTCACTGCAATCGTGCCAGTTGCAACACAAATTATGATGAACGAGAAGAGAAAATGATTTATACTTACAATGCACTGTGCGGAGAATGAATGAAAGAGGAAATATTTATGTTCACCATTCCCACAAAATAAGTTGCAATTAAATAAAAATAATGTTATGTTTTGCATCTAGAAGCTCCCTGTCGTATTGAAAAGGGGATTCCAAGCAATCCCGAAACATATGTCTGCGTTTTAATGCTCAATTGTGCTTTAAATTAACGTGAAATTATATTTCTATTATTGTTTACTTGCTCAAAGTTAAATTATTATTAATAATGTTATTGTTATGTGTAATTATGTGATAGGATTTTTATTATCTTTGTTTTACTAATCTTATTTTTTATTACTATATCATTTTTTAAATGTAATGTTTGAAAACTAATTTTTAGAGATCCTTTTTTTTTTTTTGTTTATTTATTTTATTTTTTAAATTTAGTTTTTGGACATAAAATTAAAGCTTTTTTAGGACCCAAGTAGAATATAATGCTTTTCTAATTTATTGGAATTTAATTTCAGAAATTAGGAACGGGAACGGATAATATGAATAAATGTTTGAAACTACCATTAAGATTTTTTCAAGTAAAAGAAACAACAATGTAAATAAATTCAAGGGACATATTAAAATGTATAATAAAAATTTTGTGTCGAATTTTTACATTGGGGGAAAGGGGCATGCAATAATAGTAACTAAGAAAATTACATTACTGCCGTCTTTTTTAAAGTCATTATCAGCATTAAGGCACAAACTATTAGTTATTTCATGCAAATCACATGGGAGTCAGACCCCACATATTTATTCTATGATGTATAAATATAATATTTCATTGAATGCAATTATTTTGAAAACTAAATATTGGACGCATTCGAATATTTCTTATATTTGATAAATGTAGATGTATACACAGAATTTTTCAGTAACAACATCATTAATCTTATATTTTACACCTAAAAACGTAACCAAATGCATAATTCATATTTGTTAGATTTTAAAAATTTCCAAAACTCTTTTTTTTTTTTTTTTGTAGTTCTGCTCAGCATGGTTATACAATTTCTGCTGATAATAACACCTATTAGAACAAAACTAAGGGCTATTTCGTATCTATGCCTATAAATCATTAATACATAGCGGAAAAAGGGCTTTTATTTTTTTATCTCGTTTGCTTACAAAAATTCCAACATTATCATTCATTAAATAAATAAAGGAGCTTTCAAAAGAACAGAATCGTTTGAATTTCGAATAAGTACAAAAAAAAAAAATCCACTTATAGTAAATTAATTTAAGCAAATTAAAGAAAATTATAATCCATATTTTTAAAAAAATAAACATGGAAAGCTAGCAAATTTTAAGAAGATTTTCGTATTCTATTATTCTAGCTGATTTGCAAGAATGAGTTAACAAGCCAATTAGATATTTTACTGCTATAAATGGATTTATAAAATTAATTCCGGAAGAAAAAAAATGTAACGAAAGTGCTTACTAGAGATTGATTATAATTCCAAGAAAAAAAAACAGTAAAAAATATATATACGAATTCCAACTTCTCAAGTTAAATGCACTCTAAACTACTCAACTCATACAGCTCTTTTACTGTTATCGAACACAGTACAGTAAAGCCATTAACCTTATCGGAATTCGGAAGAAACCTCATTCCATTTAAGATGAGGAGGGCGAAAAATCGATTGTTGCAACATTAGAAATTCTAATTGGGTCTGGATTTAGTGCTGAATCGCACACTTCTATGCGAAATTCCAGCAGATAAGTGCAATTAAATTCTAAACTAAGTCAAGAAAAATGGAAATTTCTCAAAGAATCAAAAAATATAATTAGCGCGAAATTAAAATTCTTTTAATTGGCAGCTATTGGATAAAGGCAGACGATCGTTTTCCGCCGCCATTTTTATCTTGCCTGGTTGATCAAACAATAGAAAAAAATGCAGAATCGCTAAACGATCACTTCATTGTCTGACGCGAGATTTTTTTTTTAAATGGCAATGCCCTTTTCTTTCCGAACGTTTGAATAATAAACATTCTATTCGAATATAAATGGACATCATGACAGCTCTAAATTCGCATTAACCTCTTCGCGACGGTGGGATTTGAAAAGAAATTTGAAACGAAATGAAAGTTAATAAGATATTTTTCTTCAGTTAACTTTCCCTTCTCAATTAATTAACTTCGCAGTTGAGTGAGATTCTGAAATCTCAAACGGGCCCTCGTGAGAAATGCTTCCGAGTACATTAAGATGTGATAAATAAGAAAGGTCACATTCTAAATACGGTTATTTACAAATCGAGAAACAATGAAACTTGGTATGGGTACTATATTTCTTTTTCAGCTGGAGATGAAAAACATTCTAGTTTTCTTCATTGGCAGAACGAATTTTTTTTCATAAAACTTTCGCATACAAGTAATAGTTCTGGACTTCAGTTGAAAGACAATATCTCCCCCTTCATAGCATAGAGCAAAAGGGAATACAGGGAAATGAAATAAACTATATGGTGCTAGGGAATACAGAAAATTTTCAAAACAAACAATAATAATACTTTTTTGGCATTTATTTGTTGCAGATAACAATTATGTTAAAAAAAATAATTTTAACGTTTTTATTTTTTTGTCGCGTCCCTATAAGTCTATAGCCAAGATGTTTTAATCTTACTGTAGTTTTTATAATTAGGGGCGTAATTAGCCCATTGCGGTTATGGCGGCGGCCATAGGCGATTATGGCTTTTAAACACAGATATAACTGAAGTTTTATATGTAATGTGACATAAGTTTACTTGGCCATAGGCGCCCAAATCTGCAGCTACGCTTCTGCTTATAGTTTAATATTTAACTCGACTAAACAAATCAAATTTTTAAGTTTTTTCTTAAATAACAATACATAGATTGATTGAAAATAAAAATGTTGTAAATTTTAATGATATTTTACATAAAAATAGCTCAACTTATGAAATTCAAATAGCTGGTAAAAAAACTTTTCCCCCTGACTGAAGGAAAATAAAGATTCTAGATCAGTACAATGATTCTATGCGTTTTCGACGGCCTTTTAAAACGAACTTTTATTAATTTTCGATGGAATCACGTTTTGACTCATGATTTCATACTCCTAAATTTTTAAAAATAGCTTGAATGAGTTTAAAAAAGCAAATCTGCCTCTTGATCAGAACTTGGGGTTTTTCACGGGGAAAGATGAACGCCGTTTCTACACTGCTTTTCAATTTTATATGAATGTTTACGTATGATCTTAACACTATTTATGCCTTATTATAAAAATTCTTAATGCAATAGCGCTCCTTCATTTGTTTCTTTGGGAATTAGGTAGCCCTGCTCATAATCCTTTTTTTTTTTTTTAAATAACATTTCTGATGATGAATTCAGAACAAATTTCCGGGGCAATAATATCATAACCATTTTTCACAAAACTTACAATGAATTAAAAAATTACAGTAACTTCTTGATAAAGCATTTCTTTGCATCATGAACATTTCTCACGACAGTCTCTATGACTTTTAAACCGGATACAGCCATATAATGACGCATTCTGGAGAAAAAAAGAAACAAAGAGAACTGTTGATGCAGCAATTCTGTAGGAAGCAAAGCGACTAGTACTTACAGAATGAATCTAACAATAAATTCCTAATTTATAGATCGCCAATTTAACCATATAATGAGTTAATCTGACAGATGATTTTAAAGAGTTTTTTAAACACAAACTGAACTTGTTAGAGTGAAAGCAGATTCAACAGCCTTTAACACTAACAGATGTTCAGACAGTAAGAAAAAAAGGCTGTTCTGTACGGTTACATGTAAATTCATGAATAATAACGATGGAGCGGGGGAGGAGAGAGTAAGGTCTAAAAATCATTTATATAAATTTCAAAGTTCTAGCAAAACTTGATTTTAAATGTTTTTTTGCATAATTAAATTTGGGATACGTATAATATAATTTTGTACACACACTTAAATATAGAACAAGGAGGAAAATTGTAAATATTCAAATAGAATGGGTTCGCGATTTCCAAAAGACATAGATTTTAAAGTGATATCAAGGAATTTGTGAAAATCACCTGTAATGAATACTTTGCATGTAACTTTTTGATTTTCTGGACAATTTGGGGAAATTATTTATAAAGTAAACGAATGATTATGGAAAACAGCAAGCGGCATGCAAACATGTCACAAAAATACGAGTATGGTGATTATTATTTTTTTATTTAAAGTGATTTTTTAATTGCTGCCTGTTTTCCACTGGTTATTTATAATGTGTTAACTCAATTTTTAAAAATTGAACGAAAGGAGTTTTTGATATCCTTAATCAATATTATAATGCTAAAATTGCAATTGACCTCACAGTTTAAAGAGAGAGAGGGGAGAATCTTTCCAATTAAATTGCAACAACGCACCATGAATTAAGGAAAAACCAGAAAACACTTTCATAGAAAGTAGGATAAACTCCACTAATTCCCCCCCCCCCCCCAAAAAAAAAAAAAAAAAAACTCCTTTCATTGTCGATGTTAAGATATTTTAAATGGACAATGAAAAGTAAAGCTTCAGAAAAATGAATTAAAAAATACTTATTTCTTACCATTGTTATTTATTTAAATATTAATTCTTCATTCTTATCTTTTAACCAATATTATAATGCTAAAATTCTAATATTGCTAAATTCTAAAATTCTACTACATGATTTTTATTTTGATCAGAATAATTATTTTTTGCCATTGCATATTTATTTACTGCCACTTTAATACGACGTTTAATTATAGGTAAAGTGTAGGATTGCGATTAATTTACATTGATTTTTAGAGAAAGAACAGCAATTAAATTACATTCCAAGACAAGGTGCAATCTTTTTTTGATGCGTCAATCATTCTTCACGGCATGAATAGAAAAGGAAAATATAGTTTGTCGATATAAAAGATAAATTTATAAGTAGGAGTGTTTCATTAAGGCACCAAATCAAATTCGGTATTGTAAAAATGAACCTTGGAGGTTATAAAAAGAATTTAGCATCGGGTGTGCACTTCTTATAAGAAAGTTAGCAAAAAATGTGAAATGTTTAAAAAAAATCAATATAAAAAATTCAGAAATTTGGAAAGAAACTGCAACACTTAGATTAAAAATTCCGCCTCAAAATAGAAACATGACACTTACCTTTAATTTTTAAAAACTTGTCAGGAAATGGTAATATGAAACCGATGTTCGCGCCAGCAATGAATAAAAACACGTCATAAAATCCGATGCATCTCGCCAACACACTGAACAATAAGCAAATCAATTTCGGAAACGCAAAGAGCCCGTAAAAAACCGGCGACGACAGGACGCAAAACAAAACCACGTTTAGGCAGGATTGAAAGCGGACCAACAAAACTCAGGCATTCCGCAAAGGCACAAGTTCACGGACACACATCCACACGCTCGTAAAGCCAAGCAACAACTGGTGATATCTCTCGACCCTGCGGCTTCTTTCCGACTTGCGAAAGCAGGGGGCTGAGAAACTCTCCACCCCCTTTCCTTCGCTAAAGCGCATTTGCGAACTGCCCTCTCCCCCCCTTTATACCGTCGGACACCCCATCAAAAGAAGTTCCACCGGCTCGCTCTTCTTTTGCTTACTTCCCCACTCAGATCGAGCGTCTACTTTCCCCCCTGAGTCTCTTGTTTCTGAATGGCTGAAATAAAAAAAACTTTCTCTCTGCCATGTGACGTATTCCACATAGCACGGCGAACAATGGGACGGGCCAATCATAAAAAGGCCGAAGCGATCAACTAGCTGAAATGATAATAATAATAATGATAAAAACATGCTGGGGGAGGGGGGGGGGGGGGATATTTGTGCGAGGCAGGGTAGGAGAGGAGATGAAATAAATAAATAAGTAGGAGCGTTCCTTCAGAAATATTTTTACGTCTGTTACTGGCTTGGTCACAATCAAACAAGTTTTTAGGAAAGGTAATTATTATAGAATTGTGAATAGAATGGACGCCATTTTTTTCATAGCTGCAGCCATCTCGAACAAACCTTTTATATTTTGCGTTAGGAAGGAAGGTCTGCTTCTAAAGCTAATGGATTTGATTTTCTTTTTATTTTCATATTTCTTTTTCTTGACTAGTTTCTTTCTATTTTCTTTCTTGTTTGCTGCGATTTAAAGACTTCCCTTAGCTTCTTTTTGTGAATGGTTTTAACAAAATGTGACTCGAGTGAAGTTCGTTTAATGCATTAAAGAAGCCCGAGTGAGGGGTGTCGAGTTTCTATTCGAATATTCCTCTCCCCCTCCGTTCAGTGCCGTTTCTTTATTTTATTTTATTTTATTTTCTAACACTCTAGCAGTGTGAAGGGATTTAGATGTTAAAAGCTATTTAAGTGGCACTTTTTTCTTTTATTGTTGCCAGCTTTTCGATGAAGAAGAGAGAATGTTAAGAAGTTGCAACGATTTAGATGAATTGACAGCCCTGATTAATCACCGTTTACAAACCGAATATAAAAGAACTTTCCCCAAATACACCAATGATGGAATTAGAGCTTCGGGTACATGGGGAGAGGAATAAAAAAGAGGATCTTTGGAGGTTCTTTTCCCCCTCGGAGGTAGTGTCAATTATGTTCGAAATGGCAGGTTCCGTGTCACCTGTTGCGCAATAAGGGCACGTCACGCCTTTTGACAAGATCTGTGCTCAGAAAGAAGTAAAGTAGATGTTTCTGTCTTCAGCCACGTTTTTGCTAAGGATTTCAGATGGAGAAGGTAGTTTGTTCCAATGAATGACAGATATCTGGGAGAAGTTAATTCCGATGACATTAATTTTGTTGTCCATGTACTCGGCTTGAACTTTGACTTGTTATTCAGCAAACAGCAATTACAGTAGCGATGCAACAAATTGCGAAATTGCAGCAATTTTTTCTTTAATGCAAGGGGAGAGAATGAACCAAACAAGAAAAGAATTTATAAATATTTCTTATTATTAAGTTTTATTTATTAGTAGCATTAGTAGTAGTAGCAGGAGGAGGAGGAGTGTAGTAGTATTGCTTGCACTTCCAAGTCTCCGTGATGTATCACAATTAAAAAGGAAGCCTGCATGTTAATTAGAAAGGTATTATGTAACATGCACATAGGAATAGCATCTTTGCAAAGCATAAAATTAGAAGAATAGTTTGACCGAAATGAATGAATTTGAAACGGTTTAATAAAGGTACAATATACGAAATTTAAATGTAAACGTAAACTTGTAGGAATATAGTTTGACACACTTTCTAATTTGTTCAAAAGATGCAATTCTTCGCAACACAGGAAAGATGTAACCAAATAACTGTTTCATCAACTTTGTTTTTTTTTTTTTTTTTTTTTAATTACGTACACATTAAATTTTGATGCATATGTTACCGGCAATGTATGCAATCCGGCATTCTCCCAACATTCTATAAAATGCCGGTGTTCAAAACATGTTTTTAAAGGCATAAAATACTGTTCTCATTAACATAACCATGTAAAAAAATGTGCGGTCAAATTCGATTAGAAAAGTTTTTGAGTATAAAGTAATTTTTATTTACATTTTTGAACAGTTCATAAAAAACTAGAAAGAAGTAAGTTGCAAAAATTACTAAAATATACAGCAGACTTAGAACAATTAACCATTAAAAATTTGGATTAGTGTCTAAATTCCCAAGACTCCCCTTAAAGAAGATGAAGTAATGCTTCAAATGATAAAATCGCAGTTAACAATTGAGCTATTTATTTATTCATTTGAAGCATTTTATATCGTATTCCTATGTCACAAAGAGCGCGCTGTAAGAAAATTCTCATCGTCATTTAGCAAAGCGTTTTCCAGCAAAGGGTTCCGCGAAACATTCACTGTATTAGTTTCCTCTAAAATAAAAAGTATCTTTGATTGGGGTTACCGCAATGAAAGTTGTTTACACCTGTTTCGAAATTACAAGGAACAAGTTCTTCACTCAGTACAAATTGAACTTACGGACTTGGTTAAGTAAAATGGACTTATTGACGCAATATACGTGTATAAAAATAAAAATGAGTTTTACTTCAGTAAAAATTTCAGCAAATTATTTTGTCATGGTTCCCTAAATCAAGAGTTCAAATTTAACGGCTTGCCTCGAACAGCACCCATTTTAAACCAAATGGACATTTAGTGATTGCGATGTAAAAATTGATTTCAATTTTCACGAGCATAACGAAAACTTTTTTAGATATATTTGAACACCTGATCCTCCAGCTACAACTTGAAGATAAAAATTCTTATTAGAACAATCACAGACAGCACAAATTTTATGAAACATCGAAACAGCAGGAGCTTTAAAAAATAACATAAACCAACAGAAGAAGAAGAAGAAGAAGAAAAAAGAAAAAAATCTGGACAGAAAATCGCTTCTGGAAAACAAGGGAAGCCCAGCACACAGGAGAAATAATTAATTTAATCCCTCTGGAAATCGATCAATCTTCTTCCGTTTCGAAATTCAAACACAAACCAGCCACGGCATTATTTATCTTCCTTCTTGCATTTCAAACGAGCAGAGTGTCTTATTTCGGACGAGTCCATTTCTCACTGCTCGCGGGGCTAAGGGGAGAGGGGGGGGGGGGTGAAGGAAAAAAAAACTTAATCAGGGGGTAGACGAACGAAGACGATTTTTTAAAGAAGGAAAGAGTGACGACGGAGAAATGTCGGAGTGAGATCGCAGCGTGAGATAAAGTTACTACTCGGGATGAATGGATCACACATTCTCTCATTCGAATTCTTGGAAGAAAATAGTATTTGAGGAAAGGAATGTTGAATTATACTTTTTTTTTTTTTTTTTTTTCAAAAATTATGTCAAAAACTAGCACATATGAAAATCAGTACATTAGCTGCGGTATGCAACTTTGTAAATCAGTACTAAAATATATATTCCAACCAATTCGAAAAACATGACTATTTAATTTCAATACACGGAAAAAGCATTATTTTAAGAAACATCAACAACTCAAATATTGAGAGCAAATCGCACATAAGAGAGTATCGTTTATACGACGCGTCGTACATTATACGACGTTTCTTAGTGTGGTCACAATTCTTAAATTTAGGGTAAATCGATTATAGACGTTTTTCGATGATCCCTTCGGCGTCGTATAAACAATATTCCACTTTATTATTAGTCGGGACCTGTGTTCCTGTGTACGCTCACATTCAAGTTAAGTTTTTCTGCTATGAAAAGAGCTTAAACAAGTAAGTTTTCTGTTACATCAAAAGAAATGTGCGATTTTCTTTGTTTTACTGAGTATGTTATAAAATTTCCTTACTGATACAATCAACGTAAAAGTCTCTTATTGCATTAATAACTGAAAGGTCGAACCTCGTTTTAGTTAAACACAAGCGAATGGCAAAATGCTTTCTATAACCGACTCGCTGCCATTGAGATTTTCGAAACATCACTCATTTCACTTGCATTTTTTCAAAATGAAATTACAGTAGAGTATCATTTATACGAGGATCATTTATACGACATTTACATTTATACGACGTTTTAGTGTGATCCAAATTCTTAGATTTAGACAAAAGTGTAAATCGGTTATACAACGTTATCGTTTATACGACGCTTTTCGATAGCCCCTTCTGCGACCTGTAAACGGTACTCCACTGCAATTTATTGAAACTTTTTAAAAAAATAAAATAAAAACAAACAAACAAACGAAAAAAAAAAAAAACCTTTGGAATCAGCTGAAATAATAATAAAAAAAAAAAAACCAAGAATTTCAATTCATTTAATTTTTTGAAGTCTCGTTAATTTATTTGCAAATATATCTGCAACAAAAATTATTTTAGAATCGATTAACGATTTATAAATTCATACGGGTCATATGATGACGTAGTTTTTGTGACACAAAAACATTAAAATTATGCACCAAAAGCTCTTATAGCAGTAAATTCCTTTCTTACGAATGTGCAGTGGTATATCTATTAATAAATGCAAGCTGAAAAAGAATGCCTTATACAGTGCTCATGATATTACGATAAACATACATCACCAAAATATTTCTTATGATTGAACATTTTAGTATATTCTTTATCAGTAACCATGTTTCTTATCTGACGGCTGTAAGTAATTTGGAGTCACATCACTGAGTAAGAGAAGTCGCTCGCTCCATTTGCTTAAATATTCCCATTATTTCGTTCCAAAGGACATTACCATTAAGCATGAAATCTCGTTCTTTGAGCTCTCCCTTTCGCTTTCTCCATAAAAGCTCAATCAGAGGACAAGCACGAAAACACTTAGCTTGCATGAAGGGAAAAAACATGTTGCGGAAATCACGACACGCGTAAATATAGTGATATGACATTCCGCGGCTGGTACCCGGAATCTGTTCTGGAGGAAAGAGAAAAAAGGTTCCACCAAGACCCCTAACATTCTTGACTCACCCACGGAAAAAAACTTCCTCCGACGAAGTTGAAAAGGGCAAACGGAAATTACGATAATACGCGAGCTCTGTGGAAAAATAAAAACCCAAAGAGAAACTGCGGGTCTAAATGTGGTTTTTAGAGAACCCTAAGAACCTGTCGGTTACATTAGCGGGTTGCGACCCCTGGGGGTCATTGCGGGCACTTTGGCTCGTAGTCACGTGAAAAAGATCCAGGTGAGGTCTGCGGGCAGCGGCGAGGGGTGTAATAACCCAGGAGAGGGGAGCTACTGCTCGAAAATGGAATAATGGAGGAAAATGATGATGGAGGAAATATTGAGAAGAGACGTGTGCGAGGGAAGTGTCAAAACATGATCCTTACACATCCCCCCTCCTTTTACAGGTTACTGCAGAAATGTGTAGTGTGTGGGAAGTTTTGAGCTTTGAAATTTTGTTTATTTTCGTACACAGTACACAAAATATAAAAACTTGAGAAGCAACGTTATATGGAGAGATATCTATATCATAACAAAAGCTCTACTACATTAGCATTGGCAATAAAAATTCTGATTTTTGAAGATCAAAGATCATAAACAGCAAATTTTATGTACATTTCAGACAGTTGGATTTTGTTTTTTTTTATGAATTTGGGAAAATCTCATGTTTTTGCGATCAGACATAACGTAAGGATCCCTCGAAAAGAAATGTTCCTTTAAAGGTGAAAGAAAAAAGTGAGACTCGTGCAAAAAAAGAAAAAGCACTTTTATGTATAACTCTTCTTTATTTTTAAATCAATAAGACATGAGATTAACGCTTAAAATCATAATTTAATTGTTGCTGTAATTTCTGAACTCGTTATCTAAGATTATTCCTAAATTTATTTTCACTTCAACATTGTTTTCCAGTTATCTAACTCCCGATTTCTGTTCTTTTGTTCACTTACTTAAAAGATGACATTTTGAACTAAAGAATGAAACATGAAGTTTAAAAACTTTGTACTGTGACTAGAGAGAAATTTTTAACAAGTAGGGTGCATTTGCTGATAGAAAAGAGCAACAATTGATGGGCCTTTTGTAGAAAACCATACAGGAAGAATTCTGTAGTAGCTTTGCTTTATTCATTGTTGATCACCCATTAATGGGTAAAGATAATATTGTCACCATCAATTTGTAATTTACACCAATCCTATAAAACAGGATTCAGCACAGTTAGTAACTGCATTCATCAAAAGTGTACAATGTCCTATCAAACTGCTGCTACAACAAAAGTACACACTTTTATTCTTAGAAAAGTCCAAAATCCCAACGAAATAATTCTATATTTCATCCCTCTAAACACTCAATCTATCGATAAAGATAGAGTTATTTTTTTCTACATTCACATTTCCCGGAAATCAACAAAGGAATCTCTCGGAATAAATCAGCGAGGTAGCAGATACTTTTTAGTTTACTTAATGATAGATTCCGTTTCGTTTTAGGCCTAAATAATACTCATTAGTTCGTGTGCAGCACGGAAAAAATAGCATCTTCCTAACTACCGTTAATGATGGAAATATGCCCGGAGAAAGTTCGACTTAAAATGTAGTTTTCTCGCTTCGTATTTGTAAAAGAGAGAAAAACATGATACTTAACAAAGATAAGTGATTCGGCAGTAGACGGAAAAAATAAACGCTCATTATTTGGTCATTATTTGATTAAAATGTCGACGTAAACGTATGATCAAACCACTGGTTAGTGGACGGTGATTTTGCAGATATATTTCCAGATTCAGCTCATTAAATATTTTAAAAGATGAAAATTTAAATTCGGAATTATAATTTGGTAGATAACAGTCTAGAAGGATTTTCTTCTAAATGATTCTATTTGAATAATGAATGATTCCATTGTTATTGCCAGGCATAATCAGTTCTGGCATTGACTATTTCGACAGAATAAAAAGCAAATTCCAACAACAACAAAAAAAATATCGCCTATGTTTTGGCAAAACGTAAACTATTTGGCAAAATATTTGGAAATGTAACCATAATGGCTAACCATTTAAATTATTGCGCATAATAAAATAACATTAAAAATAACAGTGGATTCAATAAAATTTTCTTCAAATAAGATACAATTAAAAATAAAACAAAACAAGCATATTAATCTCTATACATCCTATACACGCAAAAAAAAACATAGGTAGACCAAGGGATTGTTGAAGTAGCAATTAAGAAATGATTTGCTGCAATCTCTATTTCTTCCGGTACTTTTCCCCTCCAGCCCCTTTTTCTGTTAGTAGCACTAAGCCTTCGGAACATTTCTTCAGGTACTTAATACGCCACTGATTTCTCAGAAACAAGTTGCATCAATGCATCTTTCAATCTAGATTGAAAATGAATAGGTTCGCCTGCATATTATTTTGCCCTAAACGAACATTATTTTAATAAAAAGAAAAATCCTGAAAAAATTATATGCGTCTCACTGTTTATGAATCCAAATATCTATTTACTTTAAATCCCTAAATTCCACAGCTTTTTTTTTTTTTCGTCTATTTTTTTTTATTACGAAACATGACTTTTTTATAAATTTCGAAGTACAATGATATAGAATGTTATAAAAACAACAATCCACAATTTTATCCAATAACAAACATATTTTTCTTTCTTTTTTTATTTAAAACTATGCGCAATATATTTTTGCACGTTAGTATTGGATGGAAAAAGTATCTGAAAGTTTTCTGAACTATGTTGGCATCGTACGATTCTATACATATGTATACTTATTGTTTCATACTATTTGGGACCAAACACAATGGATACTATTAGAAGTACTGCAAGAATCCTCGAAGATGCGACACACAGCACTTGAACGAAATCGTCTTCACAAGCTGGAGCATTCCATGAAATTCCAGAGCTTGAGTAATCCGAGAGCTAGGAATACCTGAGCACTAAGGGCAAGAAAACACAAGAAAAAGGAGGGGGAGAAAAACGGGAGGGAAAAGAATTTAAAAAAAAAAGTGTTTTTAAGTGAAACCTGTTCTTTTTTCGTCTTACGCATCACTCAGACATCCCTTCTTACCGCGACGATCAAGCAAGCATTTAAGAGCATCCAAGAGGGAGGATTCCAGCTTCACTTTTCTTTTCTTCAGCGCCGAAGGGGGGCTGGTCGAAGGAAGATTGAGAACATTTAAGGGGAGTCGAGAAATAGATAGGGGTCTAGCGCACACAGGTAATAGGCCAAGGTAATGACTGCCGGCAGGTAACTCTAGACAACCCGCGAAAAACAGGCCTCTGGGAGAGATGAGAGAGATAAGGGTTTGTGGCTGGAGTTCTGGACACGGAAGGGGAGGGAGAATTTTGTAATTTTAGAACAGCAAACACTTTTCGAGTGTCTTTTCATTGTTTGTGAGATGCATCTTACTATGCTTCAGCAGACGATCCTTCTTGTAAAAAGTTCGTTAAATCTAGAACAGTACGGAAAATGAAGATGTATCAAACATTACGTCAGTAACTTCCGTTTAAACTCAATGGTTAGAAAAATCGTCATAAAAAAATCCCATGACTGAAATCACATGTTAATTATTGAGGTTCTGTAGATTTGTCAATTAACCTGATTGAGGCTTATTGAGCCGTTGATATTTGGTGCTTTTTAAGACTATAGAGAATTTTACTCAAATGCTCCGAATAATCTTAATTAGACTATTGAGGCTTAATTTCATTCACTGATATTAGACCGTTTTATATCAAACGGTCTAATATCGATAACTGAAATTAAGTCTCAAATACTGATATTCGACCATTTGATGCATTCATCTTTTTTGTCCCCACGAAGCTTACAATTCGATAAAAATAATCTCAGACTCACAAAGCTTACTTTTGCACCTGTTTCACTTCTCGGTTTTCTTTCAGAGTTTTTGTAACGCCTTAGAACACATACTTCACTTCTTCAGCTCTTACTCCAAAGTAGTATCAATATTTACTTCTCACAATTTCGTGCTTGAAGAGTAATTGCACACCTTTGTTTCTAAAAGTTATCTTTCAATTGAATTCTCTAAGCTTGGCGCATCTAGGAACTTTAGAAGGATTCGTAATACAGATAACAGGAGAATGAAGATGGCAATCAAATTTCCTCCAATGCTAAAAAGTATGCAACAAAGTACTAAAATGCACGTGAGAATAAAATAATTAATAAAATGTAAGTAGCGAAGATTTTAAATTTAGAACTCTTTAAATCTTATACATGCAGGCCAATCATTCTTTGAAATGATGAATTTTTTTTCTTCGAGCCTTCCAAATTCCTTTTTATTCCATTAACCAGCTAATTTATCTTTAAAACCTACATAACAGCTTAGCGACTTTTTTGGCTAAACCATCATGACAATGCCAAAGAAGGATCTTGGTAATATGAGGGGTGATTGAGGGAGATGAATTCTATAGGTGGAAAAAATTCCGACCGGTCCTTTTGAGAAACACCTTGAACTCTCCGCTGCGGCTTCTCCGTAAAGAATAGGGGCACAAGAGGAAGATGGGCCTATTTGGATAAAATAAGTCCAGGGATTTTTTTCTCGCTCTCTGGTGCATCCATTCATTTCTCCCTTCTCTTTAGTTGTAAATGGTCAGAGAATGGGAGGACTTCCACCAGCAAAAGATAAAAGTGAGAGATAAAGCCGGAGGGAACATCTGTCTGGAGATCTAGATAAGATTCTCGATTCTTCTTCATCCAGCTATTTAAAAGGGGTTTTCTTCCGACGGGCCGGAACCCCCTTTATTTCATTCTCCACTACGCTTCGACAAAAGATTGAAAGAAAAGGTGAAGACGATTCACACACTGTGGAAGAAAATGTATAACCCCCACCTGCTAGGATGGTGTAGCCAAGGTAGCCGATCAAATGAGCAGTGTTCGCAGATGGTTTAGATGGCTGTAAAGTGAGAGGGGGCAGGAGCCTGGTGCTCCTGCCTTTTGGGGATGAGTTTCATTGTACCGATGATGCCAAATGAGAAAACCATAATAAAGACATAATAAAATATGTAGCTACTATAGTGGATATGAGAAGAATTTAAAACAAAAGTTTAGGGAGATTTCTCATGTAATGTCTTACTCAATGGTGTTCATTTTGATGTCATGCTTATCGAGCTTTTGACTAAAAGGAATTTTGCTGATCTACATATAATTCTATTATCTTAACTGATTGTTCTAAATGTGCTGTTAGTCTATTTTTTCGATGCTGTTAATTTTTCTGAATAAATTTCTAGAATACTATGAAACAGGCTTAGGGTTGATACTGTTTAAAATAATGCTAGTCAACATCTGCGGAATGATGGAAGATAGGAAATAGCATCTTCCACTGTTAAGCAAAGTTGCTTGCTAGTTACAAGAAACTGAATAAAAAACTTGTAGATTTTTTCACCTAAAACTTCCCATCAAATAAATAATTGCTACAGGCTTCTGCGTTGTTGAAAAAAAAACTAGGTACACCACTTACTCCATGCACTATTGACTCTAGCAGTTACACGCTTTATGCAAACTTACAAAATTAAGAATGTTTCGTGAGAACGATAGAACGAATATCATTTCGCATCTCTCAGCACCAAGTGGCATTTGTACATTCCTTCCTTCAAAAGACATAACGGAGCTTCATTGTACATTTTTACGGAAGATAAAACATGAAATATTCTTGCACATTCTTCTTAGATTCTGCCAATTAACACGCTCAACGATCCTTTAAGTTTTAGGTCAGTTCCAACCCTTGCGTTTAATGTTACCATCCTCTTTCGACACCGTCGTCCGTCTCCTGTTCATATTTATGTCCGCACACATAAATTATCGCAACAGTTATCGTAAATCTTGACAGACGGGAGTCTCGTTTGCCCCTGTTCATCCATCACTCAACTCTGCATGCCCCGAGAGGGGTCTGCCTACCCTCTGCACGACGCCCTTTGTCGCCAGTCGGTTATTAAAAAAAGTGGGTATCCTCGCCATCTGCTACTGTTTTTCGCGCGGCACTTTTGCGGGTTCCCGACAGCAGACGCTTTTTTCTTGGGGAAAGACCCTCCCTGGCCCAGCCCCCGTCAGAATTTTATGACCAGTTGGTAATTGAAAATCTTCTCGGAAGCTAGGATGGCAATTGACTTAATGATGCGATTTCGGGTCATAAGCTTATCAATTAACGGCGTCATCGATAATGAGATCTGACCCCCTTATATTCGATGCCCATGTGTGAAATCTGAGGCGCCGGGTTTGGAATATCGATGCATCGTCCTCTTTCTCTTTATCTAGATTCTTTCTTTTGGTTTTCCTCGGAAAAATGAAAATCACCAGAAAAGACATATTCCGCTATATCAAGTAATATGCAACATCTACAAAATTCTCTTCCTGTTTTCGGCTACTCGTCGGAAGATGTATTCTGTATAAAGTATTGTTTTATAGGCTACCAGACCAAGCTTTCATTGATGTACACAATGGGCAAAAGGACGCGGACTCGAGGCATTTAGTGGGATACTTTCATGAATAAGAGGGGAAAATCCCATGAACATGGGAAAAAATTCTGATGAAGTAAGAAATTATCTTTAATGGCTAAGTGAAATATTTCTTCGCTCAATAAAAAGTGGAGGTTGACTAAATAGGGATGGTGTACATAGGTAACCGTTGTAATGCAATGTGGGCATGCATGTCACAGCCATAAACAAAAACGAACGTTAACAAAAACCTATGTTCCAAATAAGTCTGTTCAACTGTCTGTTCAACCGTCTCCTCGCTTTCGCGTTCGAACCCCCTTTCGCAGCCACTTCAGATCGCTAAACCATTTCGCAGCTGCTTTATGGAAAGAATCAGTTCTCTGTCAGAAATAACGTTCTATATTGCACAGAATTCTTTGGAATCAAAAATATATGTCGCGTAACATAATGTACATAGATTTTACAGTGTCAGAAGCTTGGCGAGATTCCGAATGTCGCTGTTAATACCCACAATTGAAATTGTATATGAGCTTACGAAGTAATATGCTCACTCGGAAATCTAAAGTAAACCGAATCGTATCCTAAGGATAGAATTCTAAATCCTAAGAGCAGTGCACGCTCTCTTGAAGCAAAATGACTTACTGTTGGCGAAAATATCCTCAATTAAGGGGGGAAATACGTGTAAAACGGTGTTTAAGAGCAATTTTCATGATCTTTAACGCATAAAAAATAAATATATTGAGATATTGAGGTTATTTTATAGATATATTGAAGAACATTTACTGACTGAACTTTTCAAACATTTTTCTTGAAAAATCCCGGAGATATCGGCTGCTTCACACTGTAAGTCGCCACCCGGGTCGGCAGTTGCGTACATCCAGGAGGTCACAATTTTTATCTGAAACCAATTTTTTTTTAAATCTAATTTTCTTATAAGTGTAAAAATTGAAAATTTCTATTTTTTTTTTTTTAGAATGGGAAGTATGATTTTAACAGTTTTTTTCTTTCTTTTTTTTACAATAAAAAAATAAAAAATAAAAATATGTTTATGACTTTAGTTCAACTAAAGCGTGGATATATAAAGAAAATGTGTGCTAAATTCGATAAGGATTGATCAAAAACTATGCGAGCTAGATTGTACGCTAATTCGAGAAAAGTAGTTTCGAGAAAAACGCGTTTGAAAAAAAGAGTGGTATTGAAGGTAAATTTAAGGCAGTAATGAATCAATTTTTTTTTAATACTTATAGATAGGCTTGCCATATTTTTGGTTAGTGAAACCGGCACACATTAATATGGGATGGGCATACCGGGGGTCTGGGGAAGTTTGTAAAAAAATAAAAGTAAAATGATGAGTTTTAAGCCTTTTTTAAAGCCTCGCAAGTAACGGGGGTGGGGAATAACCCTAAATTGTTCGTCTACCCACCTTTAAAAATAAAACAGGAATTTTTTTACTTAACTTTCTTAAAAAGGTTTTTTTTTCCTTTTTAATGAGAATTTTTTCTGGTCTACCATCTAGAAAGAAGTATTAATGAAATAAAGTTTAAATTACTTCATAAAATTGTTTAATTGAACAATTACTAATTCTTATTTTTTAAAACTACTGCTTCTTGTCTAACTACAAAAACCATTTCAAAAAAAAAAAAAAAAAAAACATTTTTGTCAAACTAAAAAAGCAATTAATAAGTTAACAATGTTATTCTTTGTTTGCAAACCACCCATATTTCTGACTTGAATGTACTTTTTTCAAGATGCAGGGTTCATACTCCACCTGGAAATCATGGAAAACCTGGAAAAGTCAGGGAATAACGTAAATCTTTGACAAAACCTTAAAAAGTTGGGGGGGGGGGGGGGGGGTTCTTCCCCTACCAGGGGCTCCTTGGAGAACCTACGCTCCTCGCGATGTCAGATCCTCAATTAGCTCGCCTTCCTTTTCCTATATAGGTTTTTTCTTTGTGTAATGGTGTTTATTATATTATTGTCATGGCATAAAAGTGCCTAAATCAGCATTTCTTTAAATATTTGTTTTCATGCGTTATTATAGATTTATAAAGCTGATTTGTCCCCACTGGGATCATCCTAATTTTTATTTTATTTATTCCTTGTATTTTATGTTTTATAGTTTTAAATTTGCTTTCTAAAATTTTAATTAAAAAAATATATAAAAAGTTGAAGGCAAATATAAAAGTTAATATCTCTTGGCAGTATTGTGTCATATTTTGCTTTTGAAATTCTATAGTATAAGTTTGTTATCTTAATGGGCATTTGTGGAATTTTCAAATATGAGGTTAATATAATTGTATGGTAGGAAATGTTATGCCGGGCGTATTTAATGTACAATTAGTGCATTTGCTAATAAGTACTTTTTCTTGGAACGTTAACCTGGAATTCTGCTTTGATCTACCTGGAAAAGTCATGCAATTTTTTTTGGCTATTTGAGTATGAACTTTGAAGATGTTTTTGTTAAGCTTGACTTTTGCATAAACGTCAGAGCAAAGAAAACGCCAAAGTTTATTTTACATACAATCAACGCTCTTGCAGTGGACTCCCTCATTAATGCTCTGTAATCTTAAAGATTCTTAATGTCTTCATAAAAGATTTTTAAAAACATAAATTCATTACTTTTTACATCTTACAGCCGTTTCCGGGACATTGATAAAACTGGGCGGGACACCGGGACAAGAGCAAAATACCGGGACTGTCCCGGTTAAACCGGCACGTATGGCAAGCTTACTTATAGATACCAATACTTATAGAAATTTCTATCCGAGGTCTCAATTGTTAAAAGCAATAAAAGGACATCTGACTAACGTTCTCTAATACCCTTCAGGTTCAGGTCATTCATGAGGCTGCTCAACTGCTCCAAAAGGGGCGCTCGCTCAAATGCTTATAATTTTTAAACGACTTGGAATTTTGAAATTTTCAGGGTATATTATTGAATAGTTGTAGAATCAATTCATGAAGACATTTAAAAAAAAAAAAATTTGAGACCTTTACACGTATCTCCCCCCTTAAGCAATTCATGATGGAATACATTGCTTATTTATTATTTACTTTATGTTCTCGTGTTAAAGTTTACAATTATTTCCAGAAACTATTTTATTGTGTGGTGCAGACTTTTTTCTAGTTAAAAAGAAAATTTTCTACTACAATTATTATAACAGGCCAAAAATCTCGTTAATTATCGAAAAACATGTTCACATACGAAACGCTCTTCGTTTTCAAGTTTTTCATCTCATTTCAATTTCACACACTTTGTGTATATAATTGAAAAAAAAAAAAAAAAAAGGTTAGAACATATAAATATATATATAAATACGTATGCGTTTCTAGATCCTAAAAATGGAATATATCTTGGACCCGAATTTTTTTACCTTTTCGTTAGTTTTCCTCAAGACCATAATTTCCGGAAAAGTAAACATTATTCCGTCAGAACTTAAATTTCTATAAAATAAATACACACACTGGAAAACCAAACTACAAATTCTATTGCATTCCCGATGAGGTCAGCAGAACATACAAAGCTGCAAACACAGAGTCATATCTACTATATGTCAGTTTAAAGCTACCAGTGCTAAAAATAACATCATTATATGAGTACTTAGACGCAAATGTTTGTTTCGACGATATTACGATTCCCCAGAGCTGGTGAAAAATGTGAATAAAACTTTTTTTTCTTTTCGAATACCAACTCCCAAGACTAAAAAAAGTTTGTTTATAATATCCTATTTTAAAACGTTCACATATGAAACGTCTGGATTTTTTTTTAAATACTCATCAAAAGCCATCTTCATCATGCGCTTGTTCAACGAAAAATCTCTCCCCTAAAATAAATATAATAAAAGAAATCGCTTCAGCTTTTGAAATAAACAGACGCTGCTGAAGAAACAGTCTGCCTGCTTACCGTTAAACACCCCACAATTGTGTATTTTGCGAGCTAAAAAAGATAGTAACCATACGTTCAGGTTGGGAATTATTGACGGACTCTTACAATGCTCTAGGGGCCCTCAATAAAAAAACTCTTTTCTGGAAATGTGTTTATTTTTAAACATTTACAATGGATGCATACTCTTCAGCACTCTGTCATCAGAGACAACTTTTTTTCCGCTTTTTTAATTACTCCCAGACATTCTTTCACATGCAAACAGCTCGTTTTTTAAATTTTTATTTTTGTTTCTATGTCAAGAGGCGGTGCTTTTTTTATAGTGTGTTTAACTACAGAGGGAATTGAGGTTCGTTTAATAATTCTTAATCGTATCTTTTCCAGTCTTCATCATCCAGCTACTCTAGTTTTACGATCTTGATGAATAAACCGCTTGTCTTTTATAACATTTTTTTAATCTTGAGTTTCCTTTCTTCCAATCGCTTAACATTGTACGAACACAAAGAAGTCCTTTATTATTCTTTCTATAAAATATACAAGAACGAGTCATCTGTACTCATTTATTTGCTGTTAATAACCAAAGAACGTTTACCCAGATCATAAAGATAAACGGAGAAGGCCCAAGGGACTTGGTTAAACTTCTAGACTTTCTTTGTTATTCAAGAAAGTTGCAAACAGTAAAAACTACAAGAACTTCATCAGAATATAAAGCCTGTCGTCTATATTCTAATGTTTTCTTAACGTTTTTTTTCCCAGTAAAACTAAGAATAAATTAAAACAAAAAAACGTAGCATTATAAAATAATGAGATTTGTATACGATATTTGGAGCAAAATTAAAATGACATTGGACGTAAGAATTATCGGGTTCCGGTGTTCCGGATATTTTAAAAAAAAAAACGGTCTTATATCTCTTATATCGTATATCCGATGCCTTCTGGGGAGGGGGACCGGTCCCGTTGGTCCCCCACCCCCGTTGGTGCACGCCTTAGTGTATAATAATTTTTAATCGCCTGTCAATTTATTGGATTGTTAGAACCATGCTATTTCATACTTACTTAATAACTAATCTTTGTAATATTAATAACTTTGTCATATTAATGACTTTGTAATATTAATAAAAAACTTTGTAATATTAATACATAATTAACGTTTTAGCAGTACTTGTAATAATATTCGCAGATAGTTAAGACAAGCAAAATTGATATCAATAAAACGTATAATTCTAACGAAAATGTGGAATATAAATGCGTATCGATTTTGGCCGTATAAATAAAATGTAGCCTCCGAGAACACCCTCCGAGTGGTAAACGAAATTTCATTACTAATCGTGACTAAAAGATTTGTGTTATTACGAATGCGTGTCGTCTGAGACTGCTATTCGGTCTGATGATAATGGATTGAATATTTAATGCTCACCGAATACCTGTTTGCGTTAAATCAGTGTGTCGAAGAAAACACAGTAATTAGGATATGTTCCATTCACGAGTATGTAATATATAACATTAATACATCACGTGCACCGCACTGGCAACAACGCATCATTTGTAAAGTATTGATATTTACGCAGGAGTGAAATTGTCTGGAATGTCCTTCACTCAAGAAAGAATGTTTTTTCCCTCTCCCTCCCTTTTTTAATAGCAAATGCTCATTTAGTGGATTGGTTCAGAAAGAATACTACATATTTTGTCACGCAGGAATATAGTGCACCTAAGAAAACAGGCAGTCAAATCAGGATATGCGGGGATATAGTGTCCGTTTTTCTAAGCAACGAATCATTTAAAGAAGGAAATTTGCAAACAGAAGGTGAGCTGAAGCAGCCAGGGAAACAACCCGCTGAGAAAAACTAAATATAATTGGTTTTCGAGAAAGTTGTATGTGAACGAAAAAAATCATTAAACGAAACAAAGTTTCGTAGCAAGTTCCAAACTCAAATTTGACTATTCTTCCTTCAACTTATTTTTAGCCATACCCTTTATATAACCTTTTCTCACGCTTGATAATCTGAGAATGTAAAATTTAAATAACTAATGAGAAAATTAATCCCCGATTTATGCAAGCTTTTCAGAAAAAATATTCATGGCGATATATGTACAAATGAAATGCCATTAAGATTTTTGACTCAAACCTTGTTACAAGTTTAAACACAATAAGTGCAAAAACCTTCAAAAATAATAGAAATCAAATATACAAAAAAAAAAAAAAAAGAGCAACCGGTTTAAGTAGTTTATGATCCCTTATCATTGAGCATTACAAATGAGTCTTCTCGTATCAGAAAGGGGTAGCGCAATGGATACGAAACTAGATTAGATAAAAGCTTTTTTCTTTATTTTTTTGAAGAATTGCAAATTATTGCTTCAGTTTTCCAGATTTGCGAAATATGATGAAATTGAAAACAGTATTATGCAGTTTATAGTTACTCCTAAGCCTTACCATTTTTAAAATTTAATGCACATATACATCCCCCCCCCCCCCCCCCCAGTGTAGAATACCATGGAATAAATCGAAGTATAAAATTTCACAGAAGACAGAGCAAAATGGCTTCACAATTTCATCTACGTACCAACGTTTAAGAAATAATTAATTTTATTTACTCTATGTGAACGTGAGTCACTAATCAGTTGGGAAAACTTTCTATTTCGCATTAGAAAAACGTTTGAAACATTAAAAATTTGTAATAAAATTTCTAACATTTTTCTTACTAGATATGGAAGCATAACCATAAGCGAGTTTTATTAAGCAGATAAATCATGCATTACTTCTTATCGAAATGGAAAAATTCTTCACAGAGAACGAATTCATTTTAAATGTCTTATATATCTATAGATTTAACATGATTTCTCTGTCTCTAAATTAAGCCATACAAAAAATATAACTAGTTTCTTTAATGAAAAAAAACAAAGGACTTTTCAGTTTTCTATAGCTTTAGTTAAATACTAATAAAAACTAAAGAATTCTTTATTCATTTGTAGTTAGTTTTATTTCGTCAACAAAAACCAGCGTGTGATATTGGAAGTTCTATTATTCTTATCCTCGGGTTAACTAATGGGATGGAGCAAAAGCAATTCCTTTAGTACCATAGTTGTCTAGACTTTCCATTAAGTTTTTTCTCTCGAAAAAAAAAAAAAAAAAAAACGATTGGTTTGACACGATATTGTCATGCATTATAGATGTACCTAAAAAGCACAGCAGAAACTTGTAGATTAGATCGAACTCGGTGATGCCGCCTTACAGGTATTGTTATTGGGATGAACTGTTTTCAGAATTGAATTTTAAAACAGAATCTAACAAGGAAGGAAGAGAGAAAAAAAAAGTAAATTTCGTGAATACACTTTTTCCGCGGGAGATTAAATTGATAATAATAGAAATAGTGGAGTTTTCTCTCGCGTTTTTTGCAAATTTAATGCCAAATATCTGTTTTTTACAACAGGCTACCAAACTTTAAGTAATAGTTTCTAGTTAATGGCAACAGGAAATAATAATTCTATTTTGTCTGTAATTTTATGGGTAATTTAGTGCACTGTTGTAATAATACAAAATTTGATTTCAGTTTTGGAGAAAGAGATCTAAGACATTTATATCTAGTTTATTACTTCCTTATATTTTTTATGCAAACTTTTAAAGCATCTGTTTAAACAAAATGTTATTTTTGTTTGCTTTACAAAGGCGGCTAAGAAGCTTTGAAATGTGAATTAACATTGAAGATGATATTAAAAAAGCAAAACTGTCTTTATATGCAGAGAGTCTTAATGAGTTATTAGCTATTTTAATTACTATTTTGTTTATCCGACATTTAAGACAACATTTGAAATAGACGATTATATAACAAATAACATAGTCATTACAACAGCTGGAATTGTTGCAAGGAATTCATTTTTTAAAAATGTATTCGTTCTTAAGGACATATTTGTACCAGTAATGTACTATTTAAAGGAAACAACTGGGGTTTAAATGGAAGTTTATATTCATTGTATCTGAAATAGGCGGCTAGACTTACGTTTCATGGACATCTCATCATCTTCTGTTGACGGCTATTTAAATTTAGAATCTGCAATTCTTCGAGCCTATTTAGTGTTTAATTCATCTTCTGAAACATTAATTTCTTGTCCAAAATTTCTTCTGGCATTCAATTCAATTTTTGTATTATATTCCTGTATATTTATCAGCAACCAACCATCACTAGCTAGTTTTCTATTCTTATCGGAAGTACACTTCCGATTTTCTTCATTCTTTAATATTTAGTTCAATTTATTTTTATTGATTTTAATGCTCATTAATAGTTTCAGCTTGAATTGACCTGTCTTTCCCTACGGTTTATCTATTTTATTCATTTCTATTACGAAATATTTTTGCGTTTTTTGAAAATCAAAACTGTTGAATTTTATTTATTCTAGATTAGACTTTTATTTTTAGCTGTTTTTATCGGAAGTACACTTCCGATTTTCTTCATTCTTTAATATTTATTTCAATTTATTTTTATTGATTTTAATGCTCATTAATAATTTCAGCTTGGATTAACCTGTCTTTTTCCTACGGTTTATCTATTTTATTAATTTCTATTATGAATTATTTTTGCGTTTTTTAAAAATCAAAACTGTTGAATTTTATTTATTTTAGATTATACTTTTATTTTTAGCTGTTTTTATCGGAAGTACACTTTCGATTTTCTTCATTCTTTAATATTTATTTCAATTTATTTTTATTGATTTTAATGCTTATTAATAATTTCAGCTTGAATTCATCTGTCTTTTCCCTACGGTTGATCTATTTTATTAATTTCTATTATGAATTATTTTTGCGTTTTTTAAAAATCAAAACTGTTGAATTTTTTTTATTCTAGATTATCTTTTTATCTTTAGCTGTTATTATAAGATTCAGTTTTATGGCAAAAAATTTGCATACTAAGACTTAGACGGATACATACTGAGGCAACATTAGTTTGCAGTTACTCTCAATTCCATCATTGATATTGAAAGGTGTGGCTAAAAATAGAAAAACTGCCAAAATAGTTATCTTCTTCATCTATGCTTTTAATTTTATAGCTGTTATTTTCATCGTTGCTGGATCGTTACATCGTCTTTTCAGACGCCATAAAATATACCACTTGAAATTGTTAGACTAAACAATAACGTTTAATTTTACCTCCACAGTTACAATTAGATGAACACGCATACGCATAAAAATTACGTATGTATCACCATTGCACGAAACACGAACGTTTCACCCCAACATGCCATTGTTCTGCAATTGCCAAGATACGTTTTCTAGCGGTGTTTCTCTCAGTTGATCATTTTGGAATCTGGTATCAATAAATAATAACAATAATAATTAATAAATAAAAAAATACAAATAAAAATATATCAAACAGCTCATTCATTTATACAGAAGTTTGGTAAGACCTTGGAGTATGCTTTTCAGTTTTGGTCTCCTTACCTAAGAACGATATTACCTTATTGGAAAGGGTTCAAAGGAGGGCTACTAGGTTGGTAAGTGGGCTTTCAGACTTAGATTATGAGGTTAGGCATAAAAGGCTCAATATGTATAGTCTACAGCAAAGGAGAGTTATAGGGGACATGATGCAGTTGTTTAAATTCATTAAAATGGAGAATGTTGATGGGCTACAGTTGTGTGCTGAAGGTAGAACCAGAGGTCATTGTTTTAAGCTTTTCAAACCTCAGGCTAATCTTGAAATTAGGAAAAATTAGTACTTCAATAGGGCTATAGGCAGTTGGAATAGTTTACCGGAAGCGACTGTTGCTTGCAGTGGGGTAAAAACTTTTAAGGAAGCTCTTGATGTTTATTGGGGACTGTTAAATTGACTAGGACCAGCCTAGCCGGGACCCGTGTTTGTTGCTGGTCGTCACTTTTGTATTTGTATTTAAGCTTTTCCTATTTACATATACGACTATACGCTGAATATATATATTTCTGCTTCCACTAAATTCAATTAGAAATTGTGTAGGAAATTTGCAGACTAATGTTTTGGAGTTATAGGAAGAAGGTGGTGTAAGTCTTTCAGGTAAATCAAGCTGAGCGTTTTCAAAGAATCAGTACGACAATGACCAACGCGGAATTTTGTATAGCAAATAAATTACAATTTTGAATACGTTTCTAAAATAATGAATAAAAAAGCTTGAACCTAATTCTCCCCCCCCCCCCCCCCGCCGTAGACATATTACTTGTTTATCACAAAGTATCGTTGCGTTTCTGCCAACTGTTATCCAGTATAATCACAAATGAAGAGTGCACGGAAGAAAGGCGAAATGTCAGTTTTTTGTTCAAGTTAATCTCAATATGGCAACACTTTCCTCCACCAGACCCCTACCTGTTAGCCGAAGCCTTAGGATTGCTTGCGCACGGGGCGAGGTAGTGGGGTCCACGAATTTTACATGCACGTATCCCCAAGTGTACATGGTGGGTCTTCAGCGGGTATCGAACACGTGAAAATATGGCAAAACTGGGTGCTTGTGGAGTAGAATACCTTGCTCTATTTAAACAGATAAGAAAGAAGAAGGCTCAAGGCGAAAAATTGCCCAAAAGTTTACTGCACAGGAAAGGCGAAAGATCGAACTTTCAAACGTGATTTTCTCGAACACTGGAAATATTGACATTTGCCTTCCTTTCTTGGGCTCTTCAAATGTGATTCAATGCCGGGAAGAAAACAAAGAAAAAATTAAACAGTTTTAAAACGTCAAACATTTGTTGTTTCTAGACCGTGATACCTAACTCCGCAGATTCATATTAGCTTCTAAAGAAATTACGAAAAAATGCAACAGGAATGAAGCTATTCGAACTTTTTCCTAAGCAGTTGCACAATTTTGTTTTCCTTGTAATCTTACGCTGGTATCAGATATTTTTATTTTACAATACAGGGCTCAGTTTAGAGCAGTTATTGGTTTAAGATATGACCCCTTGAAAAATTTATGATCGGGAGGAAAAGAAGAAAGAGAGAGAGAAAGGAAGAATAAAATAAAGGAAAAGAAAAACACGTTTCCGAAACATTTGCATCGAAAAAGTCCAGCAGTCAATTCATTATTAGAATTTATTAACCTTATCTTTTAAGAGCCGAAATATTTTCATTTCATGCTTTCCATATTTAGTGTCATACTCCATTAATATTTCCTGTGTATTTCTGACTTTATGTTTTTCTTCATTTTTAAAAAAAAAAAAAAAAAAAAAAACTCAACAAAAAGCATCAAAAATTTCGTGAAACGAAAACCACGCTGCATCTGATGAAATAAACGACATAAACATTTTGTTAATTTTTTTTTTCTCGTAACAAATACAATTAAACTAAAAATAATTTTACCCATATTTCAGTCATTCAATCTACAAAGATGAGAACCCAAATGAAAAAACAAAAAAAAAGGTTTTTTTCGAGATACAGTTTTCAAGGAAAGGAAGAAAATTCAGACTTACTTCCCTTTCGCTGGAGAAATCGAAACAAAACATTAGTCAAGGGAGAATATAATTCTTCTATTAGAAACCCGAGTCTTCTCAATTATTCGAATGACTTCATTTAGGAATTCGCGTGAGTTTGTGTACTTTGCATGGAATTGTGTTTAGCGTTGGTAAATAATTAAGTGGTAGCCTGGGAGAGGGAATGGATTAGATCCGGAGGACATATTGGCTTCTGTCCCGTTGCCATTCCCACAAAGCTTATTTATCACTTCGAAGTTACTTTTGCCGATGTTTGTTCTTCGTAGTGGCCGATACTGTTCAGCATCAAGTTATCCATTACGCATACGAGCGTTTTATTTGAACAGTGGTGTTTAGATGCGCGGCGGGTGCCAACAGCAGATTTGAAACTTTTGAAATAAACGCAAGGTATGAGAACGGTATGTTGACCGAGTGCGATTAAAAGATGCATTCAGGGGTAAGCATAGGAAGGCAAATACATTTTAAAATTATAGGTGGCAACTCAAAAGGCTGATTTTGTCACAAATAAACTCAGCCGATAAAAGTGTGTAATGCGAAAATATTGAAGCAATAAAGTAATAGGTACATTATAAACAAAATATTTGTTGAGAAATTATATGTATATAAACTTCAAGGGAATATCGAATGAAAGATATCAACATGTGAAAGTGAAACTACAGATAAAAATTAGTAAAACAGGCAGTCGTTTATATTTTAAGGTCATATAAGTACTTGAAGATTTTTTTTTCTTAATAATTTTATGAAATTCAGAACTTTGTGAAGGGTCTATGTTGACTATATTGAGATGATTTACATTTTACGTGAAAGAACATTATTTTAAAACTATATCATTAAAAAGATATGGTTTTGAAAAGATATAACACAAATATATATATATATATACATTTATATATTTGTATTCTTATTTTTTAAACCATACGAGAATTTAGTGGCGAAACAAATCTTAGAAAACGAACCCCTTCTCATGAAGGTGATTACAAACAGACAGACGGTTTTAAAACAGAAACATACCCATAAAACTTCTCAACCGCGAACAGAAGCAAAAGTAATCTTTGTTTTCTGAAAATTAGTGTTCTCTTGCTCACTGTTAAAATCTCTTCAACGCTCACGTGCGAGAAATTCGTCACAAACGAGTGACTATTGCAAGCAGAGAACAATCCGTAGCATTCACTTGGTCCGTAAGAATACGGATGTTGATTGGATCGCTTATGCACGGCGGCGTTATAAAAAGCCACAATGATTTTATTTCCGTTTACAAGGCAGAGAAATGAACGGTGTGCAGCGAAACGATCCGATCTTTCAATAGAGTTAGTGGTGAAAGAAACTGAAATAATAGGTCATATTTTATGTTGTGGAGGGAACCATGTCTGGGGAAGGGATCATTAACGATTTTATGACCTAAGAGAGCAATTATTGACCCATGTTTTATTCGAAAGAAGAAACTTATTATAGTAGTACTTTTTCAAGACGATAATATCCTCTTTTCATGAAAAAAGTATCGTCAAATCGTTGGACAAATGAAAACGGAATAGTAAAAATTGTAAGGGACATTTTCCACAATTTTAATTTTATGTAAAAGTACGCGTTATGTATTTGGTTTTAATACTGTTTGTAAATCTGTGGAACAGTTTATGTGTTTATCACATAAGCTTTTCAAACAACTTATTTAACTTCTTTTGGTTAAAGTTACCACACTTCAAAGACACGTGAGACAAGAAAATTATTTTTGATTTATCATTTGGTATGAAATTTAAAATTATTATTTTATCTGCTTTCCTTTTTTGGCATAGAACCAAAAAAATTTCTCTCATTTTGGTACCAAGATCTTTTTGATGTGCCGCTTGTGAAAAAAAAAAAAAAGTGTCTATGCAATTCAGTGACTGAAGTAATTCTGACTGATTGGTTGAAGAATAAAACCAGATATCATTTTTGAATGAAAGTTGTTCGAATGTGAATAACTCTTCAAAGAACAGATCACTAATGTAAAGCAACAGAAAAAAAAGTGGTTCAGCAAACGTTCCCTAAAAGATCTTTCTAGTGACTGCCGCTTAATGTACCAAAACTATTGCAAACCTAATTTTGTCACGTTCATGGTTTGCAATGCCTTTTATCTAAATATTTCTTTAACAAATCGAAAGTAAAATCCAAAACAAGAAGTATTTTCTATATTAGAGGTTACCATCCTGTAGTACACTTACCCTTAGAAGTAAACAGCGAATTACTCAGCGAAGCACAAAAAAAAAAAAAAAAAAAAAATACTACAGAAGAAGAGTATAAAATAAAAAACAAAGGACCATTTTCAGCAACCATAACTTGTCGTCGTTAATAGAAGAGTGAATTAAAAGAGCTAATTAAAAATGTTATTAATGTTCGTTTTAAAGCATTGGTATACAGAAGAAACCAATTTACTTTTGTTTAGACCGATTATACGCTTTGTTAACAACGAAAGCAAAATAACGAAGTTCTGAGTCAATTTTTCCTATGTATGTTGACAATGTTACAATATTTTCGCTCAGTATGGCCTGAACTGTTAAATATGAGTGTGCAACAAATAGTTGCTGCAATATATTCATTTTTTTTTATAGTACGCTGTATAAATTTAAATATAAAACTGTTCAGTACCTTGTAAAGTAGATTTCATCGCGAGAAGAGTGTTAATGCAAAAAAGTAACATTTACAAGGTTTTTTTATCCAACGTTTCCGTGAAAGAATAACAAAATCAAAGAAGAAAAATCTAACAAACAACTAAAAAATGGTAAAAGGATGACAGTAAGCTGAAATTTTGCTAAAACTTCGCCAAAAGAAATCAAAAGAAAGGGCTTCATTAAGCTAAAAAATTAGTAGAAGTAAGCTGCTTGGAATGGAGAAACGTATGTTGTCCTTGTCTGTTTCTCCCCGAATAAGTTTTTTAGGGATTTAAGACAAAAAGCTCTTTTTTACTCGAAATATATTCACCAACATATTTCAATCTTATGTTTATCTATTTATTTTATGCTTTATCAGAAGAATTTTTTGTTCTGTATTAGGCTGTACGACGAAAATTAAATCTTTTTGTAGGTACAGCTAATTCGGATAAAATGTATCAAAAAACAATTTTCTGTAAAAATATTTTTTGGTTTGACTGCGTTGAAAGTTCTACTGAAATTTTTTTTTTCTTTTCCTTTTTTTGAACAGTCTGAAAACATTCAACATTAGTTTTACCGACGAAACTCAAATTTTTTTATCCAAAAAAATAACACTGTTGAAAATAGAATTTTGTCTGCAAAATTTTTTTAAATTTAAAAAAGAGCCTTTATCTATGAAATAGAAAATATTACAGCGGTTTAACACCTAATTAATTTAGGAATGAACTTTTTGATTACAGATTTGTTTTAAAACAATTATTTCAATCGATGATAGAAACACATGAAGTAATAAGAAGCGAAAAGCATGTCCGAATATACGAGTTACAAAATTTATAATGTTATAAGAAGTACCAGCATTGATTTATTGATTAATTCGGAATTAATTTCGTGTTCCGCATCATGCAATAAAAAAAAGTAAATGCAGGGAAACAAAAAAACTTGGTGAACCACGTTTTAGCTTAAATTCCTTTCATTCTCAGATGATAAACCGCCCAAGATTGGCATCATTGATTGTGGTCATAGGCGTAACTAGGGTTGGGGAAAGGGGGGGGTCACACTAAAAATGTACAGACTAAACACCAATAAGCAGTGCAAAAGAGTTCAAAATTTACTAGTCATAAAGACTTGTCATTACAGATATACTCCGTGTTTATTTCAGGCATCTCTAGGGGGGGCACCCCCTCGGAGCAAGTCAACTCCGCCCCCCCCCCCCGGGCGAAAAAAATCGGATCACAGTTTTTAAAAAAAGAAAGAAAAGAGAAATTACGCTTTTAAGACACTTTACTTTCAGAAACACTTTCGGGGAAAGGACATCGAATAATATCACGAGCGACACCAAAAGTAACCTAAAAGGTATTAAGACATTATTTTGAAAAAAATTGCCGGGGACAGAGTAACCAAACTCCTTTCTGTTTCCTCTAATATCACCAAAGAATCCCGAAATTGCATTGACAAGAAAGATTTCAAAAAGTTTCCAGGGGAGAGCCCTCGAATCCTCGCCTATGGTTTTGCACCTACCTCCTGTCCGGATACCTTGCTGAATACGCTGCCCTTCCTTAACATGTCCCCCTTCCCCTGGAGCCAAGGCCGTATCCAGAAATCTTTTTCGGGGGAGCCCAGACTATTAATTTATTTTTTATTTAAAATTCAATAGAAAATTCAATATTTAGCGCTAAGCAATCTTCTAAGTTCAGGTATTCATAATATTAAAACTGGGAAATTGTGGAATTTTAGAGAAAAAAAATCCAAATTTCCCTACGAAAATGCACATCCCCACAATAAATTTCTAAAATTTTTGTTAACTCTATAGCAAAACATACCTCAGAAGTGGAAGCGTCTGAATCAAATTTTCTTTTCTTTTTGGATGACGAACGTATCCATCGCTGGAGTGCAAACATTATTATATATCGAAAATAATTAAAAATTTAGCTAAAATATAAATAATACTTTGATTGTAAATTAAAATGCAGCATTAAATCGTAGCAGTGAGCTTGGAAACGTTGAACGGATGATTTCCAGAGTCGTAATGCAATTAGTGATGGACCGTAAGAAAAAAAAAAACATTTAAAATATAAGAGATGAGAGAACATCTGTAAATGAGAATGCAATGCAAATACAGTTCATCAGTTTTCCAATCGGCCCATCTACAAAAACGATTTTACCAAAATGGGTGTTTGGACAGGAATAAATAAAAACTGCTGTTTTCTTAAGTTTCCTTGATAAGCATCCCTTCCTGGCTTGAGGGTTTAACCCATTAGGACAATTGTTGGCTAGGGGTCCTTCATTTTCAGACCCCAGCGCCTACAGCACCATTTTATCAGAAAACAAACCTCCATCACAGGAGAATATTTTCCAGGAAACTTGTGCGATTGTATTCCCAAATTGCTGCCTTTGGGTAAAAAAGACATCAAGAAGGAAAGAAAACCCTCTGGAGTGATTGAAAGGATATCTGTTGTCTGTCTGTGTGTGATATGGTGATTGAAGCCACCTTTCGCTGTAAAATTCCTAAAGGTGATAAGGGAGTTGATTATAACCAGATGAAAAGTCCGCTGTAATATGAGCTGCGTACTTTGGTCATGATCACAACTCTTCAGAAAGAGGAAATAAAATCATATGCATATTTTTCTTAGGGAAAAAATAGATATGTGCTTTGCAAGGAGTAGCCAGAATTTTTTTTGTATGCCTAATAAATGTGCCTAAATAACTAAATACCGAATGGGGGATGAACCCCCAAACCCCTGGTTACGCCTATGCGAGCAAAATACCATTTTACAAAAATTTTAACAGGACTTTCGTAAAAAAAAGTTTTTATGCATTTTCATTATTAGTATGTACACATTAAAATCTTAATACAGTAAAACCTTTTCAAGAAGTTTTTAATTTCAATACCAGTTTCCTTCCCATCTCCCTAATGTTAAAATAACCCTTTTAAAAAGTTTTGATTTTATTTTTTTCCCGCTGAATGACTTTTCATATCAAAAACAATACCAATTTAGAAAGTTTCCGTTTGCTAACTCAAGATCGGAAGGAAAATATTAAAACTTACCTAATTACAGTGCAATAGCGCAAAGAGGAATAAAAAACAATATATACACATAAATATAAAAATATCATTAGAAATATATAATATATATATATTAAGTACTTTCATATTGTACGTTAATTTTGATTTTGTAGGAATATTGATAATATAAGTCAGCAGAAGTCACTTAAAATTACGTTTATAATCCTTTAATATTACTGTTATTAAACTGAAAAGGTAAGTTAGGGAAGGAAAATGCTACGCATTTTGATACTAAATGAGTGATGCATGAATCTGAATTTTTGAACTGCAGAAACTGAAGCACATGACTCTCACAGTACATTGGTAAAAAAGAAAAGAAAGACATTGCACATCTGTAACTATTTAGTGACTTTCTTTCAAGGCTATAGAAACAAAAGACTATCCCGTTGCGTCTTAACCCCCCCCCCCCCTCCCCAATAAGCTCACATCTTAGACCATCTAAGGCTCACATCCCTCGGTTTTCTCGGAAGCTTAGTTGCCGAAAGCAATAGCAACCCCTCCACCAATTCCGTTGGCTACAAGTGCAGACGATTGACACCCCTAAATGACGATTGACAGATGCATCCCCCCCTTATCACGTGACTCTCCGTTTTAGTTTCAGTTTCTCAACGAATATGAACTAGCGGTGTACTGTGCTCCGGGCCCCGAGGGTCTTGTCCTTCAACGTCCATCTCTACGATTTTGCCCGAGGAAAGGGATGAGGGGAATTCCACATCTTGTCGCCTATGTTGCTCACACGAAGTAAAAAAAAAAGGTTTTTCCAAGCCCACAACCCGATTGACTTGACATGATTTCCACCAAGTTGAGGGGAAAAAATGAATAAATAACTAAATACCCAATGGGGGGGAGGTTTGAACCCCCAAAACCCCCCCCTGGTTACGCCCTTGATTGTGGTATCCAGTGAGATTGTTTCTAAAGATATCTGCCTCGCAAATGCACTTTCTTTGAATAGGATTGTCAAATTGTATGTACGATTAGCATTCAACATTTCCCAAGTTGTAGTTAGTACTATACTATAGTACTAATATTATAGTACTAATTACTTACTAGTACTAATTAATAGCAAATAGTACTAATTAATTGCAAATTGTGGCAACACAAACTCTGTCATGTTGTCTTTGGCAGCAGCCAGTTGTACTCTCTTTGTATTAGAGAAAGCATGAAACATTCAAGATCTTCGAACTAGTTTTAATATATTTATACCCCAGATGCATATCCAATTTTATTAATTATTTTGCTGTTTTCTTTCCATTAACATCAAATGCATCAGAGAAACCAAGAAAATTCCTATCAAGCCTATGACCAGCGCATCTCAAGAATCACATCATTTTCTAACTTTGTAAACAACATCCGACAACACAGTCCGTAACATTAAAAAAAATACTTTTTAGTCAAGCTAGATGCTTCAATGTTGCTACAATTAAAGGGCAAATTTATTACTAACAATATTAATGACAGCTTGATTTACAACTGATCTTGATTTGTTTTCGCCTACAACTTTCAACTTTGAGAAATTGTTTTTCTCCCTCCCTCTGATTTGGTTCCAGTCTTCCGACCGATACCGGCGAAAAGCAAACAGTCATCGCAAATACGAAAGTAACTCATCGATTTCGTCCGAGGCTGAAAAAGGATCAATAAAGAAGTTCTCAAACGTGTTTCTCGAATATGTAACTTTAATCCCGTTTTTCCGCTCGGAAAAAAAAGAACAAGGAAAAAAAGTGAAACATGGCATAGGCAGGGGGAAAAACGGGAAAAAACCCAAATTCAGTTACGGCTCCAGTTACATCCGCCGGAAACATGCAAAAGTGAACGAATCTGTCAAATTAAAAACAATACATCCCTTTCCTATTCCAACCAAAATTAATTTTACAGCCCACTGATCTGTAAAAGTCAACAAGCAAAGTATTCGACGTCTTGCCCACCCCATTTTCTGCAGCACCCCACCCACGGGTTCTTTTTCTTCCCCCCGGGTATCAAAGTCATCCATCCCCGCACCCCTCCGACTACAGGAAGCAATTGGCATCTCATTATTCTGGCACTCCCCGAGTCTTTGCTGTACCCTCCACCCCCGTTCCCTCGGAATACACAAACGGCAGATGAGAATAGATTCTCCTTCCGCCATTGTGCCACGGTCAGTTCGCCAAATAGTATAATTTTTTTCCCTCACCCCCGACGGGGGTTGTGGAGGTGTCTGACTTTTGAAGGGAGACTTATTATTGGATGATAGATGATATGTAGATAGTCATCCAGAAAGTTGGGAGTTCTATTTTCGGGAGATGATATATCTGGAACCCCCAATTCTCGGCGGTGTTGTATAGATGTTTGCAAAAGACTGTATTATATCGAAATTCTGCAGAAATATCAAATAACGAGGGGATGTGTGAATTTATTGTCTGTCCGAGATTTTGCTTGGGGGTGAGATCATTCCTTTTCGGGGTGTCGAATCTAATGGCTTCCGATTTGTCACAGCACGAAACAAAAGCGTAAAGTGAAACGTGGTGAAATCTGCGCCAAAATATTCGAATATCACGGCAAAAAATAAAAATGAAGCAAAACTTAACCTTTCCCTCCTGCACAAGTGAAAAGATAATTTACCGACTTAAACGCACATTTTTTGACGTCTTGCTTTAAAATTATATATTTAAAAGGATTTTTTTAATGTCATTTATCAATTTGAGTTGCCTTCTTTGATGCGGAAACTGGAATGCATGTAAAGAAAGTGAACAAAAAACTATCTTATAGCCGAACTAGGTTAGCGCATATATATACCTTCCTTATAACACCAACCAACGGTCAACCAATTTTTTTTTTAATCGTTTGAAACACCACACTGGTAATTTGTTATAAGTTTTATAATCCTATTAAAATATTAATTTCGGTGTAAACAACTTCTAGCCATGATCCTTAGGTCGTTAACACTTTTTGAACATAATGAATTGGACTAACAACTGAATGTCTCCTCTAATTTTCTCTGTTCTAGCTAGGACGATTGAGTTTAGAATCATAGTCTGATTTTGCGTAAACTTTCATCGAACACCCAGAAGGAAAAATGTCCAGCTGAAATTACTGACGAAGCCCTATTAGAAGGTGGTCAGGTTCCATAAATATTTTTGGTAAAATGTAATCACTTTTGAGAAAATTCAATTAGATTTTTATCCCCCCTTTCCATTTTTTCTTCTTTCTTCGTGTGTGTGTAAAAAGATGAATGCATAAAAAATCTCAAAATCTCAGAAATACTCATTCAGCCGAAATTAAGTACTGAAAATGATAACTTAATAAACATATTTCGGAGTTGAGAAGTCAGCTTTCTTCTCTTCAGAAAGATACTAATACGTTAAAACGAGATCAGCAAGCCATAACCAAGAAAATACAGTGAGATAAAATTGGGAAGGAGATGCTCTAAGCTCTAAACAGCAAATTGAAGAACTAGTTTTTCAGGAGCAAAACAATAAATAATAAGTAAAAAAGTAAACAGGTTAAAAAAAAGAACTTTCGACGTAGACCTACGTGAATGTTCAAAAAACAAACATTATGGAATATTCACCAAAAGACAGGCTCATGCGTTAGATAATCTTGAAAAATTAGAGTGACAAAAAGCTATAATTTAGACAGATAACACAGTTGGTAATCTTAATGCTTAAGCATAATGTGGTTCTCTTTATTCCGAAGAATGCTAGCTCGGGGCGAGCTTATTGGAGCCCTTGCCCCCTATTGATTTAAACGGCAACGCTCGAAGAATCATGCGGAACAAGAAAAACGACCTAGCAGTTATATTCACAGTTGTCTGGCATACAAATGGCCGTTTAATATTAACACACACACTCTGGGCTTCAAAACTGAATTCTTTTTAATGCTTTTGAGATTCCGATGGCAACCGAAATTGTTCGATTCCAGGAGATTTTCCGATAAGCGTGCGCATTTCCCGAAGACCGCATCGTAATTATCGGGGAGCAATTGCTAAATCGATTATTTTAATTTGGAAGTGAAGAATTTTTGCGTTTCCGGGGTAGGAAAGTAGAGCGGGAATTAGAGATATGTTGGCATCTCTCTTTTCGGGGACAATTACTGGCAATGTCATTTGTTAGGAAATTCGGACTTTAGCGCCTACCAAGTTATCTAAGACGATAGGAGATTAAAATTTGCATAAATATCCAACATATACTTAACCTTGAATAAAGTTATCCAGACTAAACCGAACTTAAATATTTTTTCAATTAACGAAATTAAATTTTAAAGCTCGGAACTGAATGGAATTTGAAAAATTGTCTTTGTCAAATAATTCGGATGGATAAACAAAGAATTCATCCATAACTAATTGAGCCTTCTTTCTCGTACACTTGCCATCGATATTCTGCCCACTAATAAAACATATATACAGTCAGACCTCTATATGAGGTCATTCGCATATAAGTTCACCCCGCATATAAGGTCACTTTTCCAAAGTCCCGGCTCATTAAATATGAAATGTGTGTGACGGTTATAAGGTCACCCCGCTTATAAGGTAATTTTTGTGAGGGGTAACCTTATATCGAGGTCTGACTGGAACTTAAGTGACTTTGGCTCCAAATTAATTTAGTTTTTTAATACATTGAATAATTGCTTTAAAACAAAATATATCTTGCATGTAAAAAGAACACTATTGGTTAATAGAACGCCAACATCAATCTCAATTTCCCAAACTGTTAGATGTTGTTTAAGCAAATTCAAACTATCAATACATTTTAATACGAACAGTTTAAATTCAAGCATATTTATTTATTATTGGTTTTTATTTTATTTTGTTTATTAATTTTATATTTTTTACAAAACATTAATCTTTTTCTGGCAGTCTTCTTTTCTTTTTTTGCGGAAAATTGACTAAAAGGGGAACACATATCAAAGGGCTTCCTGTGGAACAAAGACATTAATCTTCAAAAACGGATGAATGTTCGGCAATAATATTAATAAAAAAACGACATACATACACTATGAATGTATAACCTCCTTCCTTTGTGAAGTCGGTCAAAAAGAATACAATGGCTACCACTGAATCGTGAACGAGACAAGTTGTCTTATATTTTCTCGTCATCATAACTGGCGTGGAGTCGCCTTAGGGATATGCATGTAGTACGAGTTGTTATCCCATCCCAAGTCCAAATGAATACGTATATTATTTTTTGAACTGATAAAGGAACTGAAACTCCAGACATAAGACACGGAATTATTTTATCCTGATATAAACTCCCAATGGTTTTACGCTACATCATAGGCCAAGAAAGGAAATGGAAAATTCCTCCATGTCCAAAATTTGTTCCATATCGAACTTACTTCACTGCCAAGCATCACTCTGCGTCCGTCTGATATATGGCCCGCTCGGCAATTCCTCTGGTAATGGTGGAGAGCGAGGAAATTCCATGCATTATCAAAAGCCAGCCCTTGTTGTTGAAAAGCTTCTGCCCTCCCTGCCACGTTAGGGACTTTCCAGTGTGTTGACTGGACTCCCACCCACCACCTCTGGGCTTATAACCAGAATTCGATGATCGAATCGCCCCCGTTTCCAATTCTCCCCAGTGATTGCAGTGCAGAGGGTGCTTCCCAGCCCCTGCTACTGCATGGGTGATCGAGGATCCCATAGCATCTTTGCAACGAAGTGCATTTGCTCTGCCGTCCGTCAAATGGCAACGATAAAAGCGAGAACAATTCAGAAGCAAAAAGGCTTATTAGACGGATGTGCAATTCAGAATTTAAAAGGATGACGTTGTTTTTAAAATAACATGAATTAACGATCAATTTTCCCGAAACACAATTGACACATGGCGCATAATATGAAAATACCAGTGCCGAATTTGTAACCTGCCTGAGTATTTAGAAAGCTGACACTAGTGCTTTTATATTATTCCACGGGTATCGTTGTATGCGAGGGATCAAATTTTACTTTTTATACATGTTTTAATACCCTTGAACGTAAATAAACAAACAAACAACAACAAAAAATATAAATAAAAAAAAAAAAAAATAAAAATAAGAAAATAAAAGATACATCTTATTTTCTTTCTATATATTTTTAATTAAATAATATTTATTTTCATCTACTTATGAAGGGAATACAGTGAAACCTCTCTAAAGAGACCACGCACCAGACCGTAGAAAATCGGTCTTATAGAGAGGTGGTCTCTGAATAGAGGTAAGGGCTAAAACAACGCTTCATGCAATAATGCAACAAAACACTATTCTAAAACCTATTTTTATTACTATTTTATGACTGAACAGCTTTAAAAAAAAGAATTAATTGAAGTTTGCTTTGATTTTAGTAATTTCTCACTAACAATCTTTATCTTTGAACTTTGATTTCTTGAAACAAATTATTCATTTTAGAGTCATCTCTAGCAGGAATTGAATTTTCTATTAATCTATTGATTTCATTTAGTGTTTCTTGATACAAAAGTGATGGCTGTTTTACTGGAGGAAGCTCGTCGTCTGAATCAGACTGAGCTCTTAAAATTTTTTTTTTAAATATTGAGTGTAGTATTGTTTACTAGTTTACAAGCGTTGTAAGAGGGAAATGCCCTGTGAACTCTAGAAATGTCCTTAGCTCTCCAAGAAGGGTAACAGGTTTAAGTTGGACCAATCATTCCCATAAATGACTCTACTTCACATTTCACAGGGATCTTCAAGGACCAAATGAACAATCAAGCTCATTAGTCCAGTTCCCCTACCCTGGCGCTTATCACGCACCCAATTCCAGGAACAAGGACAATAGCTTTCTCCACCTACTATCTGGGTCCTGTTTTTCTCAGAGATAAGGTTATTTCAAATTTCCCAAAGCTAAATAACCCTACCTGTTCTTCTGAAAAAGTGGTCTTACTGGGAGGGAGGCAGAAAATAGGTGGTCTTTTAATGGAGGGAAAGTTAATATTGAGTCTATAGCTGGAAGTTTTAGACCTTAAAAAAATGGTCTTCACGAGAGGCGGTCTCTTTATAGAGGTGGTCTTTATGAGAGGTTTCACTGTATATTTTTAAAGCACTTAATAACTTGTCCTACGCCTATATCTGCTGCTGTCATCACGATAAATAAATATAAATAAATAAAATATTATAAAAGATCATCATTTGTATAAGAGGTTAATTTTTTAATTTTAGGAACACTGCTTTTAGAGATTTTTGGCGGCATCCAATAGAGTAACAAGTTCCACATATTTTTTCTACAAATTCTTACTACTATAATTCAAGAACTGATATTTTTTTAAAAGTCAAAAGAATTTATTACATACTGGTATGGCAGAAGTAGGTCAGAGTATACGAGAGATAATGTTTTCAGTTTCAGTTAGGTTTACTTTTTTACTCCCAAAGATTTCCCGCCTTGGTCTTAGGAAGACGCCATCCTCTATCCTTCTGAAACTATTTAGCTTCTCTTAGACACTGGATATTGTGCAATTTAAGTCTAGAAACTTTTATGTGTAAAAATTACGAAATCAGATTTGGAAGAAAGAGTAATTACGTGAGATCACAAATTCACTCGGATTAGTATGTCGTACTGTGGGACATGAGCCTACTTATACCATTTCTGATACCCCGAAAACCAATCACGGCCAATGCAGTTTCCTCACTTTTCGCGTTCTATTTTCCCGAGGGTGTCTTAGAGCAGAACGTGACCCCCCACCCACCGTGGGAGAACTCCGTTCCTATCTATCCTGCGCATGAGTACATGGGTCATTGGTCAATCCGAGGGCCCTTCAGCAAACCGATAGCAATTTCCGTAATGATAAATGGCCACCCATTTAAATTTCTCGAAATTATGATGGCAACGGCACTAGCGTCCAGCTGCGGGCACCCTAGCATTTTTGGAAGTGAAAATATTGCCAGATGTTCCATTTGATCCGATGACCTCATTGCCCAAAATTCATTCTGTTCCGAGTTCTAGATGGTTTGTTAAGTTCGGATAATTTCTTATCTAATGTGCGGAAACTTCCTTAATAGGCATAGCAGGTATATTGCCTGAACTGTTGGAAAAATGACCTGATTATTCAGTAGGAGATAACCTGGTGATTGGTTCTTGCAATGAATCAGTTTACCGTGCAAATCATTCAATGTGCATTCAAAAATACTAAGCTTTGTTTCCTCAATTACCAATGTCGTCTGCATCAGAAATTCTTATCCTCGCCATCTAGCGGTGTATGCGTAAACATGGCCTTTGAATTTGGATGCCGTCAAGGATAAGATTTGCTTGTTGTTCGATGTTGCGTTGTCAATTCATAATTATGATTCGTGAACACGTGTAGCGAAGTAATTCTTCAGTAATTTGAAATATTTGATGGGAATAAATGTGTAACTTTTTTAGCCCACAAGCGCTATTCGTTGATTAAATGAGAGTTTATCATCTATATAACACAAGAAATGCATTAATTATAACAAAAAGGCATTGCATTTCTACAATCTCGTTTGAAATTCAAAATTTTACGATATAATAAAAGTTTTCAGTTTTCCTTTATTTACTTCACACGATTTCTTATTTCTTAATTGAATTTTATACTTCCAAGATACTTTTAAAAGTGATTTTAATTGTATTAAAGAAACATTTTACAATTAAAACCCTAAAAAAAAAAAATCTAGTTCGAAAGCATTTACATCTAGTCTCGAAAGTTTTGATATGGGACAAAATGAATGTAACGCTTACTCGTTAAAATTAATTTTATATTTAATTTAATTGAAAAAAAAAAAGGAAATAAGACACATAATAGTAGAGCATCGTTTATACGACGCTTTAGTGTGATCCAAAATCTTGGATTTAGCCAGAAGAGTAAATCGATACGACGTTATCGTCTGTACGACGTTTTTCGATAGTCCCTTTAGCTTTGTATAAAGAATACTCCAGCAGTTTAAGTTTTAAAAACTTCATAGATCATATTATTCTTATTATTATTCTTCTTATAATAATTATTAATAATAATTTATTTACATATTTATTTATTTAGTTTCCAAAGGGGGGAAAATCTTTATATAATTTTCATGCTGAGTGTATTGGCATAATTATTAAAGTTAACAATTATGTACGGACGTTTTTCCATTCATATTTTCATATCTAAGTACTTGCAATTTTGTAAAAAAAAACCTTCCTGCTAACAACAAAAAAATTAAAAACCCAAAAAAAAAAAAAAAAATATATATATAATAATAAATTAAAGTTGAGTGTGGAAAAGAATATAGTAGTTATATACCAAAAGACTAATATCAGAACCAACCAAAGAAAAACATGAAAAGAAGTCAGAGCAAAAGACGCAAGAACGAGAAATATATGAGAAAAGAATTTTCGTGAAATCCTGGAAGAAAGCATAGAGCTTTACTGTTGTGGTTTTAATGCCTTTGTACAGATGAAGTGACTATATCGCAGCACTAAAACCAGCTGTTTATAGTAAGTTCTTGTCCATTAGTGTCTCACGCAAATTAATTATTTATTTCATTTATATTTTAGCCCATAGAATTTCTAGAATTTTTCATACAGTATCTTACCATGTTTTTTCATTTCACAAGTAAGTCTCATTCGAAAAAGAAGATTTTTGTAATTCAAGCAGCAGATATCTTTAAACCAGAAACAAAAGAAAAAACAAATCCATCACTAAAATCCCTCAACATAAAAATAAGTGCTTTTATATTTAAACAAATAAATATATTTGCGTTCAGTATACGTAAGCGAATTTCATTTCTTTTATGGAAATGTAAAAAACATTGAATTCTTACCTTTAAGATCGGACAAAAATCAATAACAGAAAACGAACTTGAATTTGAATTCTGAAAAGAATAAATGAAATAACATTAACGTAAAACTACAAACAAACATAAGAACAAAATCTTTTTGAAAGGAATAAAATTATGTATGATAAATGATATTTATTACATAAATAAATTTCCATGCCGAATGTTTTGAAGATCTTTTGTTTGGAAATCAAATTTAACTGTGTAACGCGAATTTCCTAAGCTGTGTGGTTTCATATATAAGGGCATTAAAATATTTTCCCTTCAAAATAGGGTTTCATTCTTTACGTAAAAAAATTATATATATACATATTAGATGGAATATTGTGAATGTGAATATATTATGATTTTAGTAAAAGCTCTTTCCACCCAGTTTTAGCCTACTTTCGCGTAAAAGTAAAAAGAAAAAGAAGGCTTAATGTATCGTAAAAATATTGTTAAAAATAAGAAAAAGTCAAAAAGAAGTTAAGTAATTAATAAGTATTGAAAAATAAAATGTAGAGTTTTAAGATCGGGAAAATGTGTGTCGGTCGGTCTGTATGTCTGCCCCTCCCCTTAATAACTTTCGAAGGAACTGTCCGATTCGAAAGAATTTTTTTTGCCTCCGAAAGATCTCGGCGAGGACATCTCATTTCCATACTTTATTTTTTGATTTGAACAATTTTTCGTTCAATTATGACGTAGAACATGTACAGAAACAAAATTCATCCAGAACTAAACGAGCCTATTTTCCCACGAAACTTTTTGGTATGGATTTTTAAAAAATATTTCTGAATGAATAAATGAGTGAGTGAATGAATGAATGAATGAATAAAAGAACGAGTGAATGAATATGCATAAACCGTTGAAAAAGGTACATTTGAAGCGGAACGGAGAAAGGGAGAGATAACTAGATCATCAATTTGATATTGCTGTATACGGGAAAGTAGGCTCGTTCTAAACGGAACTTCTTGTTACTCCTGTAATTGACGCCTTGAATAGAAATATAATTTTTAAATATTGCCTTTCAAAAATTTCTGCGAGTTTATTAATAGAGTTTTCCTTTAAAAGAAACAATTCAGAAGGTTTATTTTTTATTTTTAATACTTATTCAAAAAAGAAAACATATTTTTAAAACAAATAATCAATTTTTATATCCACATTTATAGCTTTTAATTTTTGTAATGAATTCTTCCATTTCAAACATCAATCAATTGACCATTCCTGTTCCTCAAGTGAAAGCTATTAAGAATAAATAAAAACAATAAAAACAATGATTTAAAAAAGTAATTCAAAAAAAAAAAAAAGAACTTTTGTGGAAGAAATGTACGTGTGTGATTTCTTCAGACAATTTTCTACCCCTACCTTTTAAAAATCTACACCTGAGAGCCATAGTATTCTAAGTCCATTTTTCGAGTTTTGCGATGAAATTAAAAAATAATTTTAGTACTATAAGACTAAACTTTAACTCTCATGTAGTTAGTGGCTTTGTTGTCGGTACTCTGCATGCCCATCAAATGAAATAAACTCGCAAAAACTCGAAAATTGGACTTAAAATACTATGGCTCTCAAGTACAGAAATTATTATTATTTTAATGAAACATAGCGGCACGTCTGAAACATGAATGTCTTTTTGCGTCGAAGGGTCCTGTCTATAAAGTTTCATTGCAACACGTAACATATAAGTAAATATAAACTAACAAAATTTAAGATTTCGTATTATCAATACGGTAACTCGCAAAATCGCAATGAAATAAAATTTAATTCATAATATCAGGGCAGTGCAGCACAATAGCTGTCTACCCTATTTCTAATAATGTGGCCCTTTACCCAGTCTTTATATTACAGACATCCCCTATAAAAGCAAACGAGGATTTTGCTTCAATTTAATCTGTAAACGTTTCTGATAGACATGGATAACATCAAATTTTTATAGTTTTTAAAGTTATATAACTTTTGCCACGATGAAAATAAAATTTCAGCAAAAAACGAAACTAATGAAGTGGAAGTGACATAAAAAATTGGCGACTAGTTGGAGAAAACGTGAGAATATCTCATCAAAATTTGGCGGAAAAAAAATGAGATACTAAATCCATTATCAGCTTGGCATCAGTGAGATTTTAATCAACAATCTCTTTAAATTTGTCTTTCCTGCAATGGTTCTCAACAAACTAGGATGCAGGTATTTAAAATGTTCATTAAAAAAGTATGAATTTATTATTATTGTAGTCATCAAGCAACAACATTTTTGAGTTTATCCGCCCCGACTTCTAAATACTTGTGCGCCAGCTACGCTCCTTGCTCCGAATAGCTTTAATAGATATCATATTTAAATATTCAATTTAACATGTTTATGTCGGTGATAGCCAGTTGAAAGTTATTTATAAACAACTTCTTTTGCAGATGAAAACTCATCTTTCGTTCTTTATCATAATTCGATCAAAAGAAAAAAAAAGGAAGAGAAAGAACATCGTCGTATTTAAATTTCAATAAAATTTTGAATTGAAAAATCGTTGCAGTGGGGCACAAAAAATGTGCTCCAGCACAGTGCTCCAACTCTTCTCTTGTTTCAAGCAAAAACCCGTAGCTTCACTGCTCCGCATATGATTATTATTATTGTTATTATTATTATCACTAACTATTAATAATAATAATAATCACTTATTATTATTATTATTATTATTATCACAGATTTTTCAAGTGAAGATTTTGAAGTTTTTATTAGAAAGAATAATTTCAAATTCAAAGTTTTAAATTCAATATTATATTGCTCATAAACAAAGTTTAATTCTCCATAACCGTAAGACATTAAACAACTCTTTAAGAAGCCTTCTATAACTATAACTCAAAACTTTCCCAAATCTTTCGTAGAAAACAAAACATCTCGAAGCTAATTTACACGCAAATTACATCATTAAACTGCAATGAAAAGCACACTTGAAACATACAAACAGGAAAATATTAACCTCCCAACAGTTTAAAATATTATTGCACTCATTAAGGAAAGAAAATAACATATACTGTTTTCAGTTTGGACTTTAATGGAACGTCGTAGCTAGGAAAAAAAAAGTTAAAGTTAAACGCATTCTTTCCGAACATAGCGTTTAAATCGAATTAAACCGAAAAGGAAGAGAAAAAATTGAAATGATATCAATTAGACACGGTGCAGAAAGTTTTACGCTAGCGTAAACAGTTTCTTTAATGAATACTTCAACAACTTCTTTAATGGCATTGAAAATACAAATAAAATTGAAGCAACAGCTACAATGTTAAGAAAACATTTTGTACCAAAATTTGCAATTTTACACTAAGCTCTGTTTCATTTCTTACATAATATCAAAGCCATTGACATGGTCAACTAGCAAATTGAAAATAATTTCAGCACGAAGGGAAAACGTTTAAAAATGCTCAAAACTTTCACGTGAAATCCAATTAAATCTTTGGTTGCTTAAGTTTTAAAAAAAATTAGCCAATTCGAGTGCGAGAGGGGTTTTTCCCTTTTACCATTTGATTTCAATTTCTGTTTTGCATTTGAATTCTTTTATAGAGGCAGTTTTTGAAATATTTGTACTCTGGTTCAGGGATCAGGGGTCAGCAAAGCGTGGCTCCTTGGCTACTTGAATGCGACGTTTCACAATTATACGACTAACTTCAGAATTAGAAAAGAGAAAAGTGCATTTTGCTTTCAAAAAAATACATTCTAAGTATCATCAAATATTTACAAAATAAAGAGGAAATTAACTTCATTAGCAAAACTAACTGATTAGAACATGTATTCATGTTCGAAATTAATAACAAGTTACTCATTTAATTTGCGTGTAACTTTAAGTAGCTTTAAATCCTCGGTTTCATTACGTGTTTGCTACTTGCTGGAGCGTTGTTTGTGAAAATATTCTTAAGGCATGCATGATAGTGTATTTATTCAATGAATTACGTTAAAATATTTATTAAATTCTAATTATGGCTAGGAAAAATTTTCCGAACTCCTTAAACGGTGAAATTGGCTCTTTAGTTTCTAAAGTTTGCCGACCACCTGCCCTAAATGACAAATTTCGACAGCAACAAAGCATATAATTTTTTGTCCATTTTATTATATTTTCAGCAAGGGAAATAAAAATCCCACAAAATTAATAATTTTTTATGTTGGATTTAGAACAACTCGGTTGAATTTTCATGTTAAAAGAATAAGTTTCAGTGTTGATGCAAGTTTTTTTATGACTTTTAAAAAGTTCAGATTTTAATACAAAAACAATCGAAACATAGCAGTTTACTGCTTTAAAAGAAGGCTATTTCAATATCAAAATATTTTCGTCTACTCTTTTCAGGATACTACTAAAGCTAGTATATCAAGCAATTTTTGGTAGGGGGAAAACGATTAAAAAAAATAGAATACAAATGTCATTAATATGCAATTCGATTAAAAATAGACTCTTAATCAAATTGCATATTAATATAATTGTCAAACCGGGGAAAATTAATAAATTGTCGCTATTTTGGAGACATTAATAAGTCCTAAACGCAAAATTAAAAAAAAAAAAAAATCACTGTAGGGAATAAGAATTTTTAATTAGTTCAGCTATTTCATGAAAAAGCGCCAATTACACAATTTAGAACTTTCCTAAGTAAATATAGTGTAGGAAGTAGGAGTTATTTAAAATAATTTTTATCCTTTTTATAGAGATTTGAAAGCTTAAATTGACAATCTCAAAACTGGAATTCTGCACTTAAGCGATTCTAGAACGCCGACGACATAGTACTTTCGTATAAAACCAAGTTTTAAAAGAAAGTAGTAAAATGCCAAAGAATCAGAAACAATATAAGCGCTATAAGCGTGTTATTGCACACGTTTGTGAAGATTTTTATGAACTATCCTCCCTTTCCCAGGAAATAAAAATTCTGGTTGCGCCTTATCACCCATGGGGGGAAGGGAACTGTTTCGGCCATCGGCTAACCCACGTCGATCTCTCTTATGAATAGTTTCCCCAGTCCGCATTGTAATGAATACAGTGTACGCACTGAAGTCCTTATGTGACTTATACCTGTTTGTAATGTTTTTTGTCCATAGTAAACGCATGAGTCCACCAACTTGTGAATGTACTAAGAGTCGACTTTTATAAAAATGTAGGAAAATTTCAGAAAATAGAGGTCTATGGAATCGTTTGAAGTCTTAGTCACGCATTGAGAAACCATAAGTGATAATATTAGCAATTTCATAAAACAGCACCTGTGCGAAGAACGTTTGAAACTTTGGCTCATAGCTTTTAATTATCATTTCTATGAATAGAATTCTACACCTGCACGACGAAACTATTAATATCGCAGAACAAGCTGACCATTAAACTAAGAAATAGCAGTTAAATCCTGTTCTCGCCTCGCTACCATTAATAACATTCTCTCGCTGAATTCTTCGACAGCTGTAGACATACAAGCCCAATTGTGACAAGATAGCATAATAAACGCTACTCGTTCAATCTATCGCTTATTAATGCCCATTATAACGGTAAGCCAGCTGTCGTCTCTTTATGGTGACACATCAAGAGACAATTTGGACACGAATGAGTCGTGCGGAGGAATTTCAGCTGTCGAACATATTGATGAGTTGTGAAAGTGACATCGGACTCTGGACACATTTATGACGGTTATCAGGAAACTTCCTGTGTTGGTGTGTCGCCGAAAGTTGGACTTCTGTTCTGCTCATGGTTAATCACCTCTGAAATGAAATTGCTGTGTTTAAGTTAAACTAAATTTTATGTGATTAGGGATCAAAAAGGTACCATTCATGCGCCAAGAAGATATTATTGAAAAAAAAAAGGTAAAAGTTTGCGATAGCGTAAATAACAACAATTCAAAATGTGAAAAAAAAAACGAAGCAAAAGAAAAAAGGTCGTTACATTGAACCGGGGCATATATTAAACAAACAACCTTTGCCGCTTCCATTTGACGATCTGATTAATATTCTTTTCTTCATTTTTTTTCTCTTTCTTTTCTCTCTTCCTTTTTAACCACTTAACGCATTTGCACGTGTCTGACACGGGCGAAAGTTACCGGAAAGTTTGCCCGTGCCCGTGCGTTATTTTATTTCTAATGCCCGTCTGAGATCCGTTTACACTTTGTTTCTATAATATATTTTGTATATGTATGTTTTACACCACCCCCCGTTCCTTAGTCACTCTCACAACCTGAACTCACAAAGAATAACTAACACTATACTAGTTTTTCAGAAAAAAAAATCATGCTTTAAGAGGTTAATACCGGTTTTGTCAGAATTGCAGAATTGAACTGATAATTATTTCTGTAAAAACTTCATTTGAATAGTTCACCTGAAGATAATCGTCATTCAACTAGGCTCACTGTTTGGAAACTTTGTTCTTTTGATATTTCCATAAGATGTGTTTGACGCTCTCTTCTCTTACCCAGGAGGACAGTAAGTACCAATAGAAAAAATAAGAATGGGGAGTAAATAAAGTATGTTGAAATATTCAGAAGGTGCAGTGGGCACACGTGTCAAAAACAAACAGGAACGAGGACTTCAAAATTACATTTCAAGGGTTGCATTAGATGAATATATTAAGTGACATTTTGGATGAAAACATAGTTCTACTTTTTATGTAACTGATTTGCTTGCATTCATTCACTGTTGTAGAAAAAAGTTAAAACTGTAGATGATACTTCCCGCTGCCCTTCGTTCAACTCGTTCTTATTAATACATAAATATGATATCAGTACATAAGATCTAAAGGGGAAATAAAGTAAGAAAAAAAAATCTTTTATCTGAAATGTCCACTAGTCAACATCCACATTCATCGACGGTATTCAATCGTTGCATAATGACCCTAACTGGACACAAACCAAATTCCAAACTTGGAATTTGGTCCAAAATAGAAGTCTTTACCGAGCTCCATTTGTCGAATTACCAACGGCAAACTCTCCAAATGGTCAACTGTCAAATACCCTCCGATCATGGAACGGTCAATATCACCCTACAGAGAAGAATTTCAGCCGATGACTAGGGTGGCTGAGAAGAATGCCCTATAATGAACGGGACGGGATCAGAATTACAGAATAGAGAGGGGGCTTCCCCTGCCGGTAGGGGCAGCTGTTGACGAAAGGACTTAGAAAACCCTCCAGTTTCTGTTTGTGTTTGCCCTTTTGTGGCTATCTCCCTGGCTTCCCCTCTTTAGGCCCGGCTCATTGCACAGTGCAGACAGCTGGACAGTTCAGCCTGAATGGATTGTGTGCCTTTTTGCCGATACATCACGGAGACCCCTCCAATGTTTTGATTCCTGCACACAGACCGTAGCGGATTTATGCCTCCATCATAAAGCCCCGGTTTGAACTAAATAACAAATACGGCTCGAGCCCACAATGGATATGGGTGGAGGTGTTAAGATTTAAGCGGTTATTGTCGGCATGCGCTACTTGTAAGATGAGAAGAAATTTCCATTCACACTTTTCGCAAAGTAGACAGCCATTTATTATTATCCACCATACGACCATTGTAGTTCCTTCCCGCTTGCTCAGCACATCTAGAGTACATTATCAATTACATGGTTATTATTTTGCGATCGAGTAAACAACCTCAGGAAAAAATATATTAGGTTGTGTTGAAAAGTTTGTTCAATTTTCTGAAGGAAAATACAGATCACGGTTTTTACTTTTTTTGCTCATTATCTAAAATGATATGGATTTAATTTTGTTTTATAACATTCCTCCATCACTTGGGTAGGGGTTTAACGACATCTTACTGCTGTGTTACAGTCTGGAACAATTACAGCTCTAAGCAGACATTTATGATTTGCCATAGGCCATAATTGATCGATGTATATGATTAGAGTCGTGACCCACGACAACTCGACTTATGACCAATCATTGGGTCACAACGCAGAGTGGGAAAAGCTTTAATAAATATTTTCTATAGGAATTCCACAGAAATGTGCATTGACTCCATAAATATGCTTTGTCTGTATCTAGTCCCCTAAATCTCGTCCATAGATTTTTCTATTTCCAACTCTCTACTTTTGAGCAAGAAGCCCGGAGAAAAGTGATCCCATCATAAAGTAGGCGAAGAGGCCTTTCTTCCATACACTGTATTCTGTATCAAAGGTCTTCAACCTGGGTTCCATGAAACCCTAGAGTTCCCTGAAACTTCAACTGCGGTTCTGCAAGTGATCACTATTTGCTCAATCAAAGAATCAAAATTTTAGTAAACTTTTAATTTTTATCAAAGATTTATTGAATATTTTCTTGTTCAAAAAGAAAATTATCTTGTACCCAATTTTTTTTTCTCTTAAAAAAAAAATAAATGACCCCTCCGAACTCCAATAAAAGAAAAACAAATTGATTTATCTACGGAGAATCCATCGAAATTAAAATTTAACCAAGTTGATATTATGCATTTTTGGATTGACATTACGAAAAAGAATCGTGAAATTGACAAAAGACTTGTGAAACATCTAATGTCATTTGTTTCAATCTTTGTGTGTGAAATTTTTTTCTCTTTGTATGCTGTGACCAAAACAAAGTGCAGAAACAGAGTGAATGCTAAAGGTTGCAGATTTCAAAAACTTTCCCAGGAGTAAATACGCTTGTCAATGAAAAACAATTACAGTCAAATTATTCAAAAAATTTTCTTTTATTAATTTTTAACTTGTTGCTTTTGTTTATTATTTATACAGAGAATAAATTTTAGAGAACCAAAGAAAGCCCATTAGCAACCTTACCCTTCATTATCTCTTTAGGATGCTTGTACTGTGATAAAATAAATATGCAAGAACAATTCTGTAAATTATAGTAAGATAAAGCTTAGCTAGCTCAAAGGGTTTTCCAAAGTGTAAAATTTTGAATACCCCTGTTCTATAGTAATTCTTTGCAGTGTAAACAGAAATCATCTACTATATAGCTATAATTGAAATTTTACATAAATCTGAGTTATTTTTGACATATTACGAAGGTAACCTGCGTCTCTCATATAAAGGAACATCATTCTTTTTTTTAAATTGAAGTCAGCAAGGCGCAACTTCTAGTTGTAATGCGCGAATTATCCACAGAAGACGTGCGTCCGTACAATGTAGATTTTGATAAATTTTATGCGTGGTGTCTCATGAAATGGAAGTAAAGTTTTAGAGGATGTTAAATAATGACGTAGTAAGGGGCAGGGCAATACTTTACATTGACAGGTACTTGGCCTGTAGCATGCGCCTAAACAGTACGGAGTCAAACAAACTTCTAAAAAATCAACTGCAAAAACGGAAGGTAGAAATTGCCCTTCCATACTTACATTCTAAGAGGTAAGGTAGTCTGTAATAGTTTCCCGTTGTTATTTTGGAAGGATACTTAAATTTTAGCAATACGAAAAAAGCAACATTTTACTATTTTTCTGAGAATTGATGGAAGAAATGAATAACTCATGAACAACTCTCTCGACACGGGAAGATTTTACGGTACAAAAGAACCATTCTAATCTGAATTATCTTTAGAGGCAAAAGAAACTTATGAAGCATCAACAAAACAAGCGTCCTTCCCGGAACGGTTAAATCGTTTTTAATGCAAAGCAAACAAAAGAGGATGCTGAAAAATTGTGCACATTGGAAAGAAAAAATAACAACGAAACAAAAAAGTCCAAAGTCGTAACTAGCTATCGAGTTGTGAAAGAAAAATACATGTGTCTCGGAAATCAGAGCCAACTCCAGCTTGAATATAAACAAACAAGAAATCCGTGTTATACAAGACGATAAAAAATAAACAAAAACGCCGAAAGGGAAAAACAGGCAGCAGCGATTAGTGATGTAGATCCAGAGCTAGAGCATTTGTTTCGCTTTTACATAAGAAGTTCTAAATTCAGCCATTTGGAAAGATACTCGATCGATTTTTTCGCCCGAACATCTCTCCCTTCTTCACGCTTACTTACTTTGTTTCACATATGAAAGAACCGGACTTTTTCATGTAATTCTTTATCACCATTTCATATTTTTGGTTTCAAAACGAGTTTAATATTCTTTTTCTTTGTCACAGAGCGTCGGACGTCTTTTAGAATTGCCACATATCTTGTATGATAAATTAAAATATTCGAACTTCTATTTTTATACTCTCTTTCTTCTTTCTTATTTTTCGTTTACAGATTTTCCCCCCCCTAAAAGTCCCACTATTTTCAAATTTCTTAAAATTGCATCCTACCATCAGTAATAAATTAGAAAGTCGAACTTTTTAACGACACTTTTCTATCAACATTTGGTATTTTAATAAATATCCTGACGAGTCTTTTGTAAGCTTCGTATGTAAAATAATTTAAGCTTTCTGCAGTACTTTATGCAATTAAGGAAAAAGAATAAAAATTTCTGACGTAAGACTTTATCAAGGAATAATATGTTTGATTTTAAAAGAAGCAGGCTTCTGTTTTCCTGTTCCAATTGAAAACTATTATTTTGAAATTAATTAGAATTCACGTACTAGTGGATAACCAAGAGATAATACTTTGTATTTTAAACAAGCTTTAAGAAGAAGTTTTTTTTTTCATTCCCAACCCGTTCTTCGGAACCTAAACTTGGAGAATATCGAACTTCACTTCTTTGAATCATCATCAGCACACACCAAAAATATTAGGAATGTGATACTTTTTTCCTGCATATTCATCGTTTTTTGAACAACACTTGGAAAATATTATTTATTTTTCGTACAAATTATATTTTGCGTGATTTTTAGAATAGTTTTAGGATGTCAAAACCCAGGCTCCTCGGATGTAACCCAACACTTGCGAGATGAATGTATTTACATTTTTTTAAAAAACAATGAGTTTAAATTTTTTGCGATTGTAAGCAGAAATACGTTTCGAAAACGATCCTGAAACACATTTAAACATTTAACGATAAAAAGTCTCTTGGTTGTCTTTCTTATAGGTATAGGAGATAGAAGAACTTTTGGCACAAGAAATTCAAGTTATAATCCTAACTACTAAATGCGTAACTTGATCATTGCATCCAAAGATTAAACAGTTGAACAAGTTGTTTCTCTTAACGTCTAAGCGAGAAATGTGTTTTATAAGCAAAAATTAAAAAATGATAAACACGGGAACCTCTCAATACGGGCAATTATTTTCCCAGCAGTACGAACGCTACCCGACCTGACCCTCCTCTGCTGGGTTACGGCCCCAGGCATTGAACAACGCCATCTATGATTGAAAACAGAAGCTAGAATAAATAAGCGCATACTAGAGTTCCTGATCTAGATTCTAGACTAGAACAACTCAGTACTAATGTGGCATAGCTCAGTGTACTAGCGTTCTTCTTCTTTTTTTATATGAAAGAAAAGCGTTGGGAGCCATATCTGGAGACAGAATCTTATGTGCATGATTCGAGCTATCTATTACACAGCAGACAGCATCCATATTTACACTAATTCATTGTCGTATTTCATTAGAGAAAAGCTATTAGTTGTGTTAGAATATTTTGGACCTCTACTCTTACAAAGGACATGGGGGTATTTCAAGGTATTTGAGAAATGTATGAATATGTGTACATTATATCGTTGTGCTTTCTACAAATTTTTAACAAACGAAAAAGGATTTGGTGTTAAGACATATTACCATGTACTACATGTCTTTAACAACAAATTTTTTAAAATCATTTGTTTAAAATTTATAGAAAACACACAGTCGTTACGGACTCTACCTCATGCCCCAAAATACCAGGAAACGCCGCGTAAAATATCTCAACAATTGACGAAATATTTATTCTAACCCTATAACCAAACTCTTAAAACAAAGTGAAAATGACAAATAAAATGTATGAAGAGTCGGTACGCGAATTATAGAGCAGAATGCCGAGAAGTTCTAGTATTTCTCATACAATTTCATATGACTGAATGTTTATTTTTAAAAGATTTCAAAAATACACCCACACGCGTATCCCATAACAACTCAACTATTTTAAAAATTGTGTTTTACATTTAACGTCAATTCTAACGAAACGGAAGGAAAGAAATGTTCTCAAGGCAAAGTGAGAATGGAAATAGCTGGTATCCGCATGTATACGTAGAGCATTTCAACTGAATAAAATTCAAATCAAATTTGTAATAGTGAAGGATTCAGAAAACTCGCCTGCAGGCAAACTGTACAAAAACACGTTGGCTGAAAGTAGAAAATATCATAAGAACATTTTGTTATGTTACAATGCTTAAGGGATCGAAAACATAGGAGACAGATTGTTGCCATCTTCGAATGTGCATATTTTAATAGGGGCTTTATTCGAAAAGGGTAATTTTTCAAAACCGTGGTATATTTTTTGATTCGATTTGTACCAAAAGAATAAAGAAAGAAAGAAAGAAAGAAAAAACAAGTACACTTCAATATGAAACGTTTCTTATATTTTGATGCAATTTTTAAAAATCAAAATCAGACATGTGGTCATTCCTAGTTATCGCAGAATGCGTTATTATTATGTAGTATAAATTTTTGCTTTCAATTTAGTTGACTGAAGCAATTGACTGTAAAATAAACTTCAATATTAAAAGTTTCTTATATTTTATTTTGATGCAATTTTCAAAGATCAAAATAAGACATGTGAGTCATCGCAGATTGCGTCATTATATGTAGAATACATTTTTGCTTTCAATTTAATTGATTTAATCAAATGAATGCAAAATAACGGACACATCAATCTATTTAAGAACCATCTCACTTTTGAGACACAGATTTTTCTTAGAACTGTCAACACTTGTTTCATATTTGTAGGGCTTAGAATTAATCAATCCTGATATTAATCAAATCAGCAAATTTCAGTATATATCAATCATTTTTATTTATTGATGGACAACAAACCTCTTTTGGAAAAGGTTGAAACTGAATCTTTATGAGGCATAGTGGTAAAGGTTAAAAATAAGGTAAAGGATTCGGAGCCTGGTACAGTCTGTTTACTTCCGCAAATGGGTAGAGTACAATCTGTCAGCAATGCAAAAATAAATGCTTTATTCCTTGAGCGCTCGTGGCATCATAGAGACTTCAATGGAGGCAATTCAAGCAACGTCATTGGTCACGTGGCACCGATGAAAGCAATGTAAACAAAGGCATCACATCGAGTTCGACAAATCTAATTAGAAACTAGGCCTAAACAAGGTTCTTCTACATTACATAAAATTAACACTAAATTCAACACTATAACTATTGTAATAATTAATAAATTTCTTTTATAATGATTAAATTAAATGTAAATACTGGGTTATGATCAGAAAAAGCTGTGAAAATAGTCTAATTAATTTAAAGATAACTCATTTTGCCTAGTGAACGCCACGTAGAACTCAATTGAAAATCTTAGTAAACAAAGAGCGGATATCACGTGACAACGATGATCGCTCATGAGTCCCTCTAGCGTTGAATTGCCTCCATTGACAAAGCTGCAATTAACAGAAACGGAAGTAATATTTTACTGTTGTAAGGTACAGTTCTACCATCAACCAGAGCAACGTCGGCTGGCAGAGTGCCAAGAAAAGTCCATTCATGTTCAAGGGAAGAACAGCTGGTATAAAGAATGTACCTTTACTTCTCGTTCAAGTTCCTTTAGCATAGGCGTAATCAGGGGGGGTTTTGGGGGTTCAAACCCCCCCCCCCATTGGATGTTTACTTATTTAGGCACATTTAGGCCCACAAAAAAATTTCTGGCTACGGCGTTGCAAAGCACATATTTTTTTTTCCGTAAGAAAATTAAACACATATGCATATGATTTTAATTCCTCTTTCTCTGAAGGGTTGCGATCATGACCAAAGTATGCAGCTCATAATAAAGAGGACTTTCTTCTGGTTATAATCAACCCCCTTACCACCTTGGAGGGGGTTTTACAGCGAAAGGTGGCTTCGATCATCATACCACACGCAGACAAACAGAGATCCTTTCAATCACTCCAGCGGGTTTTCTTTCCTTCTTGGTGTCTTTTTTACCCAAAGGGAGCAATTTGGGAACACAATCGCACAAGTAATTAATTTCCTGTAAAATATTCTCTACTGTGATGGAGTTTTGTTATCTGATAAACCGGTGTTGTAGGCTCTCCAGCAGGGCTCTAGGAAAGAGGGTAGGCGCTGGGGTCTGAAAATGAAGGACCCCTAGCTAACAATTGTCCTAATGGGTTAAACCCTCAAGCCAGGAAGGGATGCTCATCAAGAAACTTAAAGAGCAGTTTGTATTTATTTATGACTTCCTGTCCAAAAACCCATTTTGGTAAAATCTTTTTTGTAGATGAGCCGATTAGAAAACTGATGAACTGTATTTGCATTGCATTCTCATTTACAGATGTTCTCTCATCTCTTATATTTTAAATGTTTTTTTTTTCTAATTATGGTCCATCACTGATCGCATTACGACTCTGGAAATCATCCGTTCAACGTTTCCAATCTCACTGCTACGGTTTAATGCTGCATTTTTATTTACAATCAAGTATTATTTATATTTTAGCTAAATTTTAAATTATTTTCAATACATAATAATGTTTGCACTCCAGCGATACACGTTCGTCATCCAAAAAGAAAAGAAAATGTGATTCAGACGCTTCCACTTCTGAGGTATGTTTTGTTACAAATTTAACAAAATTTTTAGAAATTTATTGTGGGGATGAGCATTTTTGTAGTGGAATTTGGATTTTTTTCTCTAAAATTGCACTATTTCCCAGTTTTAATATTATGAATGCCTGGACACAGAAGATTGCTTAGCGCTAAATATTGAATTTTCTATTGCGTTTGAATTAAGATCTAGTAATGAATGTTTAATGTTTTTGTGAATCAAGGCCGTATCCAGAGGGGAAGGAGGACCCACGGGCCGCCCCCCCCCCAGAAATCTTTTGCAATGTATCATATATTCCTCCCTGAAACTTTGCTTAACATAAGTGTGTCGAAGTCTTCCCCCCCCCCAAAAAAAAAAAAAAAAAAATTCTGGATACTGCCTTGGCTCCGGAGTAGGGTGAGCATGTTAAGAATGAGGAAGGGCAGTGTGTGCTTCAAAATCATACCCTTTATATATACATATATATGACTAGAGATGTTGTTAATATGAAATTTTTAACATATATGATAGCTTTTTGATGTATATATAGTAGATGTATGTTTAGATCTTTGGTGAAGTTAGAGGAGTGGGTATTTGGGGCTTCTGCAACTTAAATTTTTGTAACTGGTCTTACATCTATAATGCTTAGGCTAACTCTGGAGGCAAGGGTTCGAGGGCTCGCCCCAGGAAACTTTTTGAAATCTTCCTAGCAATGCAATTTCGGGATACTTTGGTGATGTTAGAGAAAACAGAAAGGAGTTTGGTTACTCTCCCCCTGCAATTTTTTTCAAAATAAAGTCTTATATCTTTAAAGTTACTTTTGGTGTTGCTCGTGATAGTGTTCAAAGTCCTTTTCCTGAAAGTGTTTCTGAAAATAAAGTGTCTTAAAAGCGTAATTTCTATTTTCTTTCTTTTTTTAAAGCTTGTGATCTGAATTTTTTGCCGGGGGGGGGGGGAGGAGGAGTTGACTTGCTCCGAGGGGGTAGCTCCCCCCCCCCCCTGCGGGAGATGCCTGAAATAAACACGGAGTATATCTTTAGAGACAAGTATTTATGACTAGTAAATTTTCAACTCTTTTACACTTCTTATTGGTGTTTAGTCTGTACATTTTTAGGGTGACCCCCCCCTTTCACCAACCCTAGTTACGCCAATGTCCTTTAGCATACTTCATTTCATCCGAACTGATGCTATATGCCAGTTTATAAATTTAGTTGCTTTCAACGAACAGAGAAGCAATTCTGATTCGTGTACTAAATAAACGCACCTGCAAAACAAACTTCCCTAAAACTCGAATGGATTCGTTCTTTTCTGCCATGCGCAGAAGGTTTCAACAAAATTCCGTGGTCGAACTGTAATGGTATCTGCCATTATAAGATCATGTGCAAAGACAATGAAATTCTTTCCTTTCCCCTCGTAGCGTTTCCTCTGTGGGAAAAACTCTCTTTCTCATTTCTTTTTGACGAGCCACGCCGAATGTTCACTTTTGTAGTTAGTCCAGTCATTTAAGCTTAAATTAGGTAAGAATCTCGGAATTCGAGATACCCAGCTGTAAGTCTGTAAATACTTGTATATTGACACCCTAAAAGTTGTCTCAAAACCTACATATGGTAGGGTGTACGCAACTATTAAATTTCAAGGTCAAAGGTCACAAAAATCGTTTTTTTTTGCGCTTTTTTTGTAAATATCTCATTTTCTATGGGTTTTTTGCTATTTGTATTTTTATCAATATTGTAGAATACAAAATTTTCTACAAATTTTGTTCAAAAAAAAATTTTTATACGGTGAACCGTTTTCGAGATAGAGGGCGGAGAGCGCGCGGTCACAGGATCACTTCAGGTCAACCGGTGCCTCCGGTCGAAAACGCGCCATATATAGTTGATGAACTATCGATAAATCAATGATTATAAATATTTGCCAATTTTTATTGACTATTATATTATATTTTATCATTTTTTCCCTAACCTATCCACTTTTTATTCAGTATTAATTTATTTAACAACACTTACCTGCCCATGTAATTGCAGAATTGTTAATGAAAATATAGGAATTATATTTGAATTTTAACCTAATTAATATTAATAACTTCTTACATGATGAAAAAAAAAACAACTAAATTATGAATTAATCTTTTTATTAAAAAATATCATTCAATACATTTATTTTTATTAAAAGTAAAAAAATGGAATAAAGGGTACAAAAACTACAATTTATAATTTTAATCATCTTCTTCCTCTTCATCGTCGTCTTCCGGCTGCTTTTAAATTTCAAACTGGTCTTCATTATCGTCTTCAACGACATTTGTCTCAAGTTCTTCCATGATTTCGGGACATCTTAGTTAATGTCGCTCTGATATGGTAGAGCATTGAGACAAGCTTGCCCATTACATTGGCTACAAGCTAAAGAGCATTGCAAGCCCGCTTTCCTGCATCCGAATCGCGAACCACAACCACTCTTGCAGTTGCAGAAAACTGTATTTAGCAAATCTTCTGGAGCAGGTGGTAAAATTGTCATGATAGGCTCCAGAAAATCGTTTCGCATTGCCCAACCCCATATCTGGGGTTCCAAATCATCCCCTAACCAAGTTTGAACTTGATAATATACACGTTTGAAATGTTGATGAGCAGCAGTACTTGTTGGTGGAATATTTGAAAGCTGCACAGGTTTATTAAGTTTTGTAGACTTGACGTAATGCATATAACGAAGATGATCGAGACTTTTCACAGATTTCGGAGCATTATAGACTGCCAATAAGGTTTGAGTTCCACTCTCTAATAATCTCTGGGCCGAACAATTTTCTTCCTCAAATGCTGCAGCTAGTTCATCCAAATTTATCAGTTTCTCAAAAACTTTTTAAAATGATTTTTTTCCCTTTTTAAAAAGCGCAGAAGTTGTGTCACAGCCACTTAATGCGTGCAGAAATAAAATATGTGTTTTGGAATGAGGATAATTATCAAAACTTTTAGTCAAGTATATCTCCGTTTTTACATTTCCTTTCCCGACTTTTTTAAAGAAAATTTCTTGTTCGTAAGACAGTGTACGCCCAATTAAAATGACAAGTAAATCAATATCTTGTCCTATTATAACTGCAGTTTTTTCAGACTTTGATTCTTCAATTGCAGTTTCAACAATAAGAACATCCGCATCATCTCTGGCTTGTTTAGTAGTAATATTTGCAGTTTGTAATTTTTCAATTAACATATTAATGAGCATATCTTTGTTATTTCGATTTGATAAGAATTTTTCTAGAGTAACTGGTACAACCATTGTTTCATCGAAACAGACTTCAGACGTTTTTGAAAGTGCAGCAGTTCTTCTCTGCTGCTCCATAGCTTTTACGTTCTTACTGTAGTCTGACTATCCGTCAAATACAACAATTATTTTGGAACTGTAATGCCTTTGTAAATAATTCATGTATTTATCAAAAATAATAGAAAAAGTATCCTCTCTGCTCCATACAACATGATGAAGAAGAAATCCGTCTATAAAGAGAAGACGGTCGTAACTATACAATACAATTTTAGGAAACGGTTATCAGTATTATTGAATAGATATAGATTTAATGCATGAAGAAATTGATAAAATATAATATAATAGTTAATAAAAATTGACAAATATTTATAATCATTGATTTATCGATAGTTCATCAACTATATATGGAGCGTTTTCGACCGGAGGCACCGGTTGACCTGAAGTGATCCTGTGACCGCGCGCTCTCCGCTCTCTATCTCGAAAACGGTTCACCGTATAAAAATTTAAAAAAAAAAAAAAATTTGTAGAGAATTTTGTTTCCTACAATATTGATAATAAATACAAATAGCAAAAAACCCATAGGAAATGAGATATTTACAAAAAAAAAAAGCGCAAAAAACCGATTTTTGTGATTTTTGACCTTGAAATTTAATAGTTGCGTACACCCTACCATATGTAGGTTTTGAGACAACTTTTAGGGTGTCAATATACAAGTATTTACAGACTTACACCTGGGTATCTCGAATTCCGAGGTGAACTTACTATAATGACTGGACTAAGTGGACACACTTTTCAAAGCACTGTAGTGGTGAGATTTGAAGTTTTTGAGCTGGGCGGGAAAACCATCCCAACAGAAAGTAAGATGAAAGGTCTTTCATATTTATCAAGATAGTGATATCGAAATAACGGTGCTACTATATTCGCTCATACCTCAACGTCTTTGTGAAAGAGAAAGGTCCTCATTGTTGGTAATCTATGAATAAATGTACACAGTGAGCATTAGTTTGTTATGATTTGTCAACAAAATAGAAAAATCTCTTTTGCTGAACAAATAATCAACACTTCAACTTTACACCGTGTATCTAAGGTAAATGAAGCCAGATATTGAGACTGATGAAATATTTTTCTTTCTTTTTCTCCAAGCAACCAAACCTCGCGATGCCAGAGAGTTCGGAATACTTGCCATCTATCTTCACTCGACGCCCCCTAATGCTTCTCGAAAATCCTTCACCAAGCGATCTTCTTTTCGTCGGGAGTTCCAAAATAGTCCCAAAGTCGGCGAGGAGAGACAAGAGCAGAAACCGTCCCGTAGTTTGGTTTTCGGGAAAACCACGTCATTAGGCCGTTATCTGATACGTCACTCCACTTCTCTATCGGGACGCTAATGCAACTTCGCTGACTTTAATGACAAGGCGAATGCCGATCTCTTCGCCGGGATTACTTCGTCCGGGCATCCGAGTAATTAATGGAGGCCGGATGTAATTTTCCTGAAAGCCTCTCCGATTTTAGGCACTGCATCGTTTTCTCTTGCTTTGCTGGATATTGTCTTGATCAACTAAAACAGTGTCATTAATAGTACAATGACGTCGCCGGAATCAATAAATTAGTGCTTTTCCATGAAAATACAGGAGAGTGCCGAGAAAGCGGCAATTCGGGTAAAGCAGCACCCGTGAAAAATTAAAACAGCTAAAAATACTGAGAACTACCGTTTTAGAAAATTCGAGGGAATGCGCTGTTAGTGTTCGTCAATAAAGGATCTCACGTTTTTTCCCCATATATTTGACCCCCTCCCCCATGTCACAAAATGTCAAACTTCAACATACCTCCCCCCCCCTTTGTCACATGCCATGCTATGTTGCATAAACATGATGTCACACTTCTTGTTACCCCCGTTCCTCCCCTTGTCACAATTTCACGAACCCACCTCCCCCCTTGAAGAGTGACATCATTTATGAATGATCCTTTAGTTATATTCCCTAAGTAGTTTTATAGATCAGCGAATATAATATATAATGCAGTCTATGATTTTTGTTTCTTAATATAAACATTTTGTGAAACACCTTTTACCTGCACTGAATAACTGTCTTCTTCTTCCTGCTGTTCGTGTTTCTTATTATTTAGTTTTAAAGCCCTTAATTGCTGCTGGCGTATATATTCGCCTCGCTACGGCGATGCGTTAACTGCCCCGGGCGTATATAGTGCGATTTCCAAAGCCTCGGCTGTAATTTTACTGATAGCAACACAAGGCTAAAAATCACACATCGGGAAGGTGTATGCATACGCCCGGGGCAGTTAGCGCATCGCCATAGCAAGGCGTATATGTATGCCCTCTGCAGCTCAGGTGTTAATTAATAAAGTAAAAACCACTCGCACTTTTTCCGTATTACATAATTTCAGATAACTATTGCAAAAACAATTAAATTACTAGATATATATACTACGAAAAGAGTTTACTATGATAAGAGTAACAATTCAAGGATGTTCAAGTTCATAAAAATACTTAATCTTTATGAAAAATTATTTATTGTTCCTAAAAGGTAATGCTTAACGCAAGGAAATGAATGCGTATTTAAAACGATAAACCAACGTATAATAAAAGAAACTACGATTTGCTGCAAAAATTTGCTGTAAAACCGTGCATTATTGTGAATCGACGCTACCAAGTAAACAATTGACCCAAATTTGGTTCTGAAATTTACTGCTATTTTCAAGCACTCCAATTTTGTGACCACTTTTATGCAATATTTATGTACTCAATGAGTATTTTACATGCACTCACGTTTTTCCTAATTAAAAAGTAGTTCATAAATGTAATATTTTAAAAACAGTTTATACACATAACAGTTTATACACATATTTACTAACGGCAAATGTTTTGATAAATGAAACACAATTATGTTAAGCTCCGGCATGTAATGTAAATGGCGATATTAAAATAAAGCCGCTGTTGGTGTAAGCTATTGATGTTATTTGGTGATGTTGAATGTTTGTTCATGCAGCTTACAAGGAACTGAAAAGAAATCTAATTGGTTAAAGTCGTTACACTGTTGTTTTGATGCTTTTTGATTAGTTGGAATAGAGCAGAGGCAATCCCACGGGATGCATCCGAAAAGTAAATGAAAAATCATTAACAACGAACCAAAAAATTATGTCACGGCTGTCATTTTCTCCCACGTCAGCTTAAGTATGATTTCTCGGCAGGAAAAATAAAATCCGGGCTATTAAGGCGGAAACATGACAAGCAATTTCCTTCCATCTTATTACAGGTACACGGGTCGGCACACGCGGCACCAAGAAAAAGTCCAGATTTTTACTGCAGTTCTTGTGCCTTTTATGAGCGTCGTTTTGTTCCTTCCGACGACTAGTTTTCTATCTTGTTGTGGGCGAGGGGTGCGGATGGGGGGTGTTTTAACGGAAATCATTACTGGGAAAGCAATTTGGAACAAATAAGTTTCAATTTCCAGATTCGTGGGGGCATATACGAAAGATATTGCTGTTTAAATGTCGGAATAATAGAGTGTTTATGCCGAGAGCGGGAACTGAGATTCGTTAATAATGTTTCACGAATGCGCTTTTAAGTTGGTAGCGCTTCAACATGATGACACAAATTGAGGCGCTTCATGAAGTTACATCAGTGATAAAATTGACCTGCACCTATCCAATTTAAGAATTTTCCAAATTTAATTATGTATTTAATTCAATTATATCAATATCTTACCACAACCAGCTCTAATTTTTGATGAACGAGTTATGCTACTGGCAAATATTTTAACAGTTACATAGTTAATTAGGGGACCTCAGTTAACTCGAATTTTAGTGTGCACTTAGTGTAATGTCACTAACATATCACGTGTAAAGCGTATGAAATAAACTTATCTTTTATTGAATGTGTTTTGTCAGTTATTTTTAGCCTCCACGAGCGTAGTGGTTTTGTAAAGTATACAGAGTGTCTATGTCTATTCTGCAATATTGTAAATCATTAGATTAAACAATAATGCTCATAAAGCGTATCATTTTCAAGAGACCATTATGGTCACAGAATGGTTTTAATAAAATTGAAAAGACATGCTAATATTTATTTAGTTTTTTTTATATTTAATATAGTAGGGGGTGCGGTGACACCAATCCCCCTTACGCCCATGTCCTTATCAAAAATTATAGGACATTTTTTTCTAGTTATTTATTTCAACAAAGCCAAACCTAACTTCATAGGTTGTCTCTAGTGCTCGATTATATGCACAAACACAAACAAAAGGGTAATCAATATGTATACTGGCTTTTGATTATTTCCAAAAGAAAAAAAGCAGAAGGGGGGAGGGGAGAATCAAGCTTCTATTTTTTTGCTTCTGCTTCAGCGAAGCGTGTCAAAACTTGTAGCTAAACTTTCCTATCCCTATATCGACAAAATTAAGCCGAACTGTAATAGTAAATATTGCAGGTTCTTTTATTATTTCTACAAACCAACACAAAATATCCAGTGAAATATTTCAACAAAACCATATCAAAATGTTTAAATATATATTCGTCAGTGTCAGGATTGTTACAATACAACAGAATCAAACTCTGCTGGTAAATCTGCCTGCACCGTTCTTTGATAATTTAAATGAAGCCAAAGCAAACTGCGCAGATAAAGTTCTTTACTGAATGTAATATTGCTTAAAGTCATCCTAGAATGAATAGGGAAAAGGGCAAAATCATATGCCCCCATAAATCCGTCCATATTTTGCTATTAATTATTCAAGGAAAATAATATCAAAACTTATAGATAATGTTCTTTAGTTTTTGATTATCCCCCTCCCCCGATCAAAGGAACTTGTCTTTATCAGTAATTCACTGGTATTGTGTACGGTTTACACCAGCTTCCATGATCTTGATTGTTTCATAGGAATCAAAACAACTTCCAGTGAATCTCTCATAGAAGGTTAAATGACACTAAGCAGTTCCTTGTATTTTGGTAGTGCTCTATCAAGAGACTCAGGGAACTCAATCGTCAAAATTAACTCTATAAGCCAGTTGCGAGCAATTTTACCAAGTGTGAGATTGGATTTCGTCTTTCACACAAGAGTCAAAAATTGAGGTACTTAAGTGGTCATGTCTTCTGAAAAGTAAATCAGCTCACCAAATCAAACTGTCGAGAAAAAATATCCGAAGAGAGGGTGGGAAGTGACATTTTTGTTGCTTTACACAACTGCAGACGACGACGGATATAAAACTTCGGTGTTAGCGGGGGGAAGGCAGTTCTTGAGAGTTGTCAAAATCCCTCCTTTTTTTTTCTTTCTTCCCGCCGGACCGACAGTCACACTGACAGAATGCACCGAGGATGTATGTGACAGTGTCTGTCAAGAGTTTCGCCCCGTTGATCAATCCAATATAATGACGGAGAAGAACTCTCGGGTTGTCGATTCGAATCCAGTGGAACAAAAAGAGCGGGAACGTTTAGGCAAATTATACGTCGCCGCTCGTGGATGTTCTTGTTGCTGGAACTTCTTTCCATGAAGTTCACAAAATGTATATTTTGCAAAGATTTGAAATTTTTTTCCCCCTGCTTTCTTTTCACGTGCAATTTCAACTTCTATATTCTTAAAATAAAACAAGACGTTCCGTCTAGAACTATACGAGCCTACTTTCCCGTATACACCGAATTCAAATTTATAATCTAGCTATCTATCTCTCTGTCTTTCTCGTCTAGCTTTAGCTCTTAATTGCTTCAAATATACCTTTTTCAACGGTTAATACATATTCATTCAATCATTCATTTATTAAGTCATTTATGTATTTATTCACTCATTTATTCATTCTTTCTTTTGCTTATTCATTTAATCATTCATTAATTCAAAAATATTCTTGAAAATCCCGATCAAAAAATTCATAGGAAAATAGGCTCGTTAGTTCTGGATGAACTTTCTATTAGTACATGTTCTAAGCCATAAGAGCTTTCCGATAAAGTTTGTTCCAAGCAAATCGGTCCGTTAGATCAGGAGTTATATAGGATTGAAATTTCCCCGTAGGCGGTATGTTAATTTTTTTTGAACTGTTCAAAAATGAACAAAAATTGTTCAAATCAATACTTCATGCCAAGAACTTCTTCCGGTGAGCTTGTTCATGGGAACTTGGATCTTGTACCCAGAGTTTACTTAATTTGCTTCATTTTCACCCATAGGTGTTAATGCTAAAATTTTTTGAACTGTTCAAAATTGAACAAAAAATTGTTCAAATCAAAAGGTAAAATATGGAAATGAGATGTCCTCGCCGAGATCTTTCGAATGCAAAAAGCAATTTTTCCAATCGGACAATTCGTTCAAAAGTTATTAGGGGGGGGGGGGGGGGGACAGACCGACCGACACACTTTTTTCCCATCTCAAGACCCCACTTTCAAATTTTTTATTTTTCAATCTTTATTTAATTACTTAACTTATTTTTGACTTTTCTTGATTTCTAAGGATATTTTCACGATACATTAAGCCTTCTTTCATGCTTTATTATTTTTTTTTACTTTTACGGGAAAGTAGGCTAAAAAACAAATAAAATAGCCGAGTTTTAATTTATCGGCAACAAGGAAAAACGTTTTATAAAGACTCACTGATTTAAAACGAGTTGGAAAAAATACTTTATACTCCAAAAAAAAAAAGAAAGAAAAAAAGAAAAAAAGAAACCGTGCATGGTTATTAGAACAGCTTCGTCATTCACATACAAGGGGCACGTAGCGTTTACCAATATCACTTTCCCTATCTTATTTATGTAGTAGAAGTCCTCACTTTTACCTTTCTAACCAAATATCATCTAACAAGAGCAAGTTGGTTTTCCTGCAGCGACACTGTACTGGCAGAGGAACAACTTTTACAGCATTCTTTAAATTACATTGCGAATTACATAGTAAGTGTCTTAGCGTATATTACTAAGTGGTAAGCTTAGCGTACATACAAGCGGTTTGAATACAAAATTAGGCCACTAAGTTAGCTATTTAAGCACTTAATATGCACAGAACAGAGGAGAATGCTTAAAACCTTTCGAGAGGGCATTAGATATATTATACTATTTTTAAAGATAAATTTTCTCAAGCATTATTTCTTGAAAATTAAAACCTTAAAACAGCAGATTGCAGACAAAGATGACGAGGATTTTCACCCAACAGTGTTCCACAATGTAAGATTATTGAGAACGGCAGCCATATGACTCATGTATATTTCTTCAATGCTTTATTTATTTATGTTTTTGCCTCCTTTTTCATTCATTAATTAATTCATTCACGTCATTTTTCATTAATTAATTCATTCATTCACTTTTATCTTTCTTTATTCATCAAATCACTTCACTCTCAGAAATATAACTCTCATTTTCGAGGACTCTTCAATCGCCAAGACTATTTTCGTTATTTACGATGATTCTTTTCTCGCGCGATCACCTGGCTTAATTAGTTATATCAGGATTCAATAGTTTCGTCAATTTGACGAATGGTTTACTCGGAGCATTTTTCACAAAGCCATTTCGTCAAACACGACGAAAGTTTCGTGAGATTTGAGCATGCGTTCCTGAGGGTGTTGCGCACCTGAAGTATATCGTGAGCCGTTTGCATTTACAGTTGTTACTATACGGTACATCATGTACATTTATATTCAACGTTTGCATTTCGTGTTGCCACCAGGGTTCGAAATTAGGATGCAAAAGTTAGGCGTCATTGGCTCCTAGCTGTTTTGTTTTAGTTGCCAAAAATGTTCTGTTAGGCGTCATTTTAAAATTATTATTTTGAGAAGGTGGTAATCTTGCTTAAGTTAGACTATGCAAACGTTAGACAATGCAAACGTTTATTTCAACCAGTGTCTAATAAAACAAAATATGAGTTAATTGACTCAACTATTTTTTCAAGTGTTATTTAAATCTAGTGTTACTTACAAATTTCATTTGTTAGTAAAAATTCACGATTCAAAAATTCGAAAGTCAAGAAGTTACGATAGTTCCTCCTAGGTACCGTAAAAACTCAAAATACAGAAGATTAGGTGAAATATGTATATAAAAATATAATTGTATAAAGGTATAATAGATTAAAAAATATATAAAAATAAACATAAAATGACGACTTCGTGAAAAATTGCGATTGTCAAACTAAAAGTTTAATGAAAGGTTATGCGTCGAAAGTGACAAATGCATGTGAAATCGCGGTCGTCAAATATGAGTTTTTAGTTGCAAAATACGACTAACGACCGCTAATTTCGATCCCTGGTTGCCACATTATATCGTGAATATATCATTTAAGCGTTTGCATTTATCCAACTGGATGAGTATATGCCAAATTTATAGAAACAACTTTAAAATGTCAACAATTTAAACAAAATTAAAGGATAAACATCAACTTAACTGCCGACGATGGATTTAAAAAGGTTGTTCAACAAAGTATATGCATGTTTCGGTACATTGGACACAGAAAAGTCACTCGCAAGCAGTGATAACCGCAAATCACAAAACAAACAGATATAATGCTATATTTGCACTGCCCCGCTTTGCCGTTTGTCTGACACATACCATGCCGTGTGGAGAGAACGTGCTGTCGCAAACTAACTTGCTTATTGGCGTGACCCACCCACAAAACATTTCGAATTCCTTCGACACATTTAGTTTGTGTACCGCAAATATCCCACTGAACTGTAGGTTCACTTGTTATAAGTTGTTTTTGAAATGAATGCTTTTTTAGGTGACGTAGGAGTATCTTTAGACAAAATGAAGTTCTTTTGATGTACATTCATGATTTCATATGAACGAAAATTATTGACTTCGGATTTGACAAAAAATGTATCTATAGTTCAATGAAAATAAAATAAAAATGCACTAAAAATAAAACAAAATAAGTCATAAGATTCTGCAATTATTACTTTCTACATTCAGTACTTCATAGGCAAGGAGAGATTTTTTTACGGGAAAAAAGTCAAAAGAGCTTTTCTCCAGTAATTTAAAGCGGTAGCTTTTTACATATGTTTGGGCCTGAAACCAGATATTTATATCCCTAGATATGTATGCAGGACTTAGACTCATTTATTGAATTTTAGGCGATGTTTTTAGATTTCAAAGGAAAAGTTTGTGACCTTTAAACGACACCTTACTCTCAGATAAAGTTTACGGAATTTGGATAATAGTTTAAAATTGGACATAATGCTCTCGGGCGTTACACAATATTTCTGAATATCGTGCAATGTTTTCAGTCACCTAATGGGACTTTAAATGATATTTTTAAACTTCACACTACCTCCGAAGCTTAGATAAAGTTTTTAACAACGTTTCCAACCAAAAAAATGACATCTTTGATGCTCAAGCAATCTTTCGAATTTTCTTATAGGTGACATTTTTAAACCTCAGAAGATGATTTCGAACTTAGCGTCCGTCAGCGTCAGCAATATTTTTCGAATGATATTATAGACTCAAGACGAAGATTTCAGACAAAAACTGAGGGTTAAAAGTCTCGTATTGTGTACGATGATCCGAACTGTAAATGTTCAGTCAGATGAAGTGAACAAACAGTTACTTAACTGCTCAAAAATACTGCATAAATCTAATTTTAAAAAAGGACAAGGAATAATGAATGGAATCAAAATAATAAAACTGTAATAACAAATCACTTTGCTAAAAAATAAATAAATAAGTCGTTGTATTCAGAAAATGGGGTTTAAAGAATAATTTCTTAGTGTGTTTGTAAGGACACATTTCTAGCTGTACCATTAGTATTTATAAATCTTGAAAAATATTGAGCCTTAATAAAATCAGGTGCTAAAATTTAAATTTTCAAATGGAGGGGCAACCCCTTCCAAGTTTATACATGGAAGGAATTTCAATTTTTTGGAAGGGATGAGAAACAGGAAAAAAATCACAATAAATTCGGTAGTTATATTAAACTGAAAATATTCGGATTTTCGCGTTTTCACTGAAATTCTTTGGCGGGACACTCCCGCTTGATCTATTTTCCAGGAGGAGATCTGAAAAATTTGAGCGGAATTCCCGCCCCCCCACACTGATTTTCAGCCCCTGAAAATATAATACTTCATTGTAAATTAATAACTAAAAGATGAAGGAAATAATGTTAATTAGGCTACTGAGAAAGCATATTTTTAACTGTGGTTGTATGTGTTTCAAACCTTGGTACTGCTTTGTATTTGGGGGATTTTCTTTGTCAATTTATAACAAATAATTTAAATATTATGGTATGCATACTTTTAGTTTTTCGTTGAAAAAAACCTTGTATTTGCATTACAATGAAAGATGAAAAATTACTCTTCAAAGACTTGGAAACAAAATAAGTAAATTAAATAAATCAATCAATGAAAAAGACTACTTGTTGCTAGTCCTGCCTGGTGCAAATATAGGTCAACAACTAGAACAACACATAAATCAATAAATCCAACTACAAGAACACATAAATCCAAATTGCTCAAGACAAGTAAAATCCATGCTAGGATCTGGCTGTGTAGCCTTTGTTAAGGCGAACAAAAACCTTTGTGTAAAGTCTGTTTGGTATGTGAATTAATTTCACAGCTGCAACCTCAAGCACTCATAAACTGCGAAATTGCTCTCCAAGATTTTCAGTCAGAAACAAGCAATTCCTCGTGCAGCTGTCCTTGTTGATATTTTGGCAAGCACGAGCGCAACTAATCACGCCAGGTCAATCTCGTATTTCGTCTCCCTCATGATTGCAACTTTTTGAAGATTTCTCAGGCTTTACCAACATAAACACGTCTGGTGTAAATAAATATAGCAAGTCTCGTGGGAGGGGGCGCGCTGGGGATGTCGGAATCTTATCGTCCGACCGTCTGTCTGCACCGTCAAAGGAAGTGAGATTGACGTTGGGTGGCATGGCTGAGGAAATTAGACGACAAGAGAAAGAAGCGTTTCTTTGGCTGTGAGTGACGTTTCGAGATGTCAAACATTCGTTTACTGTTCCCCGAGCGGATCGTTTGTTATTTCATATTTTCGGGTGGCATCGGGAACGACTCTAAAGAACCAGTGACGAGAATGAGACTGGAAGGGAAGGGAAATCTAAAAGATAACATTACAGACACAAGTATCCCTCACATTAATTTGACCACCCTGAATTCGCTTCATCTTTGCAAGATGTCGAGTGTTAAGCAGTTTCTTGTTCAGGGGAGAAAATATTACTGATAAAAGGACAATGAAAGTGTGTCAACCGCAGCTATTATCAGTGTATTTTATCACGAGGAAGGCAAAAGTTTGTTATTCATCTCTGTCGGAATTTACGTTATTCCAATGTTCTGAATGAGCATAAAACTGGTATAAAATCAAGAAGAGACTCGTAAGTACCTCTTACGAATGTCTTCTTAACAAAAACAAAATAAGAAAAATTAAGAAGGAAATATTGTATAGTTATTCCAGAAACAATAAACAGTTTTTATTAATGCTTTTGCAGCAATGTATTTTCCATTACTATTTTTATTTGATGCATTGATAATTAAAGTGGTAATTAAAATTTTCAATATTATCATTGTTAATGTTATTATCAGATAATAATAGAAAAGAAATTCTTTCATTTTTTCTTCTTAAGACAATAGTCTCATTAACCGTAGTGTTTGCAATAAATATTGTCATATTTTATCAATATATATCTTGGAGTGCCCTAGATCTTTTCAGAAGCTTTTCCAAGTTACCCTTTCTCCAGTCAGGATCTGCGAAAACCGAATTATTTCTACGAAAACCGAATTCACAATTATTGAGTTCTTGAGTTCTTTCAGCATTTGTTCTATGAAGATCTCAAACCCCTTTTACATTCTGCACTCAAGTTATGAGGTGTCTTTAAAAAATCCGGAGAAGATGAGGCATTGGAGTGTAAAATTTATTTCTATTTCTGCACCAAATAGAACGTTACAAGTGCTATACTAGGTACTACACGTCAAATAGGCCCCCACTCTTAAGATGAAAAATATTTAAAAAAAAATAAATGAAATCCTTTATCGAAAGATATCGCTAAAATAACACACACACATATATACATTATATAAATGTGGACAAGCTCCAAACATAAAATTGTTATGCCTGCAAAGATGTTATTAAAAATATATTATGCGGTTTTCGCAGAAAAATAGAACACAATTTTTGCTCACGTGAATGAAGGAACAAAATAGTTTTTTTCTGTGGTCACGTGGATGACAAGCATTCACATATTTTTGAGTTTTGTAGCATTTATTCATTTCGTTCGATCTGTCCCACTTTGGACGGAAGATTAATAAAACTGCTCCACAATTCAAATAAAAAAACAGACGATATTCTCTTAACAACTGTGAGTAAAATATTTCAAGCATCCTGATTAAAAGCGTTTGCATAAAAAGCCTTTTCTACTTCAAAAACGAGAAATTTGTTACTTTTATTCTTTGATATGACATGTCCCGAAACCGAGCTTTCCTAATTGTGTGTAAGAAATCGCTGTACGTATGTGTGTTTCTAGAAAAGCCGTAAGACATTACTTTTATTTTTGGCTGTTAATTAAATATTGTAAGTGGAAGGAAATGTAGAGCATTTCTCATTTTTATGCGGATTAAATGAGTTTTGAAATAATTTTACTTTTTACGTGGATTTTTTGCACGTCTTTTGTAGATCTTCAGTGAAATGCGTTTAACTTTTGAACAGAGTAAATATTTTTCGTACAAAAGAATAAAATGACTTTCGTCTTATCTTTATCTTAGAAAAGCAGAAAAGATGTTTGCTTTTTTGAACCATCTCAATTTCAGAGTATAAATTTCACGCACGTCAATGCAAACATTAAAAAAAAAAAATACATCGGCTTGAAAGATGTTTAGGAATTTCTCACTTGATAATTTTAAGCACCACATTTACTTTTTCAAGTAATTATATTTTAAAACTTTTTATTAAGTAAAAATTAAGTTAAGAATAATCATATTATAATATAAAGAGTATGATGGAAATCAATAGTAATAACCTAATATCGTAAAACAGGATTGAAAAACAGAACAGTTTGTTAAAGCGAAATAATGTTTATTTAAAACTATAAAAATAATTAATGTGAATAAATATATAAGATGCTATGAGTGATTGCTGGACGGAAATCGGCAGCTAATAATCTCCAAATGAAAGACAAAGGTCAGAGTCGGAAGAAGCATTGTTCTGCAGGCTAAATCCCATCAAGGTCGAAAAGTAAGAAGATATAAATTCAAAAATATGAATTAAAAGTATATACATATGTATAATAATAGGCATTATTAATAAAAAAAAATATGAATAAATAAATTTTCATTGAAAATCATACAGAAATGTGAACAAATTACACTATTATGTTTCAAACCGTAAAATTAAGCACACAAACATAAAAAATGGATAATTTCACGTTCAATAATATTTTGGGAATAATTAGATGCTTTAAGTAATTAATTCATAACTATTTATAACTACTGCTGCAGGAGAGCCTGTTTAAAATCGTTATAAATAAAATACTTAAACACGGATCTAGAGGTTTATACGTTAAATTATTAATAAATAAACCGTCATAAATCATTACAGGTTTGTTCCTTTAAGAGATAAATAACCGTAAAAACATCTCGGAACAAAACAGTCTAATTAATGTAGCAACGTTACAATTTCTAGAAGCAGCACTCTTTAATGGAAACTCTGTTTAAATCTCTACGTAAAATTAATCACGATTCAGCAATTCACAAAATTCAAAAACTCTTCGTCACAGTGAACGATGATCGGTGAACGGCTCAATTACTGGTGATTGCTCTCATTAAACAATTAAGAGTCTCATTCACACAGCTTGCAGTAAAAGGAACTGCGAAAATTATCTATCATCGTTTATGCATTGTTTACACTACAACCAAATTAAATTTTCCAAGCGCTTTAACACGACACATCGCTTTTGATAATTTCTTTTAAATGCAATTTTCTCTACTTCTTTTTTTTTAAATGCAAGATCTATACCGGGCATTAATGCGTGAGAGAGCAGACTTCGGCATTGTGAGTTCGACGAACAAATTCTTTCTTTCGTACATAATCCGTTTAAGTTGCAGACGATATTTAAAGGAGGGGAAAAAAATTGTGTAAACGCTGCTAGAATTTGGAATCTATTAGTTTAACGGATGGCTGAGTTTCGTTATTAGGGTGAAATATGTTCCAAGTTTGGAATTTTTATTTTTCGAACGCTATGGATATCGCGGCATGATTTGTATAACGAAACTTTTGCAGAAATGTTAGAATAACTCTTTTTATTAGACACGCTCGTAAATTAAAATTTACAGCTGGGATTATATCGTCGGTGTTTGAATAAAAGGTAAGCGATGTACACATTTTGAATTTTAATTAATTTGAGGTTAAAAGCAAGCTGCAGTTTATGAACTATGATTTTTTTTTTGTAGTCTCACTTAAAATCAATAATAATATTTTCGCTAAATCAATTAATTCTTATTTCTCCTAATGAAGTAAAACAAGTCAAACAAAAATGTAAAATTTATAAGTAACTGAAAATGCAATGTAAAAAGTAATGAAAAATTATTTTGTAGGAAAAAGTGGAGAAGGAGGTTGATATACGTGAACGTGAAAGTGTCTAAATTTGGAGGCGTCATCATTGCTCCCAAATTTGAAGAAAGCTTAAATGTTCATGGTAGCGTGTACGTACCAAAGTTTTACATGCTGTGTAGCATGGTTCCGAAAACGAACCGGTTTTGGGTTGACCACGTAGTTAAACTTTTCCACGCTAATTATTTGGATTCTAAAATTCATTAAAGGATGTGCATTGAATTTGACGTCGATTAAGAACAAAACTTATTCGCCTAAACTAAGGCGTTCCAACTATTTGTCCACCTACTAAGGGTACTAGATCACGAGCATGTAGTGCCATAACTTCTTTTAGATGTTGCGTCAAACGACGTAAGGAAAGTCACTTTACACGACGAGTGATGGCCAGGCCCTGCCATATTGTATACTTGATTGTGAACTGCACTTTGCGCAAAAAATTAAAGCTATAAAAGGTTTTTATAAGACACATTAATTAATAGAGCTCCATAGGTGTGTGGCAGAAAGATGAAAAGAGCGCTGTTGTGTGACCTCCATTTATTCAGAGAAAAATGGAAGTTATATAGTTACTTCAGATGTATGAGACATGGATTATATTAGCCTTATCCACGCTAGGATCCTTGATTTAATAGATCATGGATCGTATTAGATATTGGTAAAATTTTAGCCATATAACTTACAGTCCACGGCACTAAAAACCACGTTCGAAACTTATCCGTCTGTGAAAGTCAATTTTCTTGAAGATATTTACGGTTGTCTTAAATCTCTGGTTCAAAAGCAAAATAAAAATTTGCAAGGTTTCTAAACTGTAAAGTCGATTCGACGTTCCTTCAGCAACATATCCCGATACCTACTTATTTCGAAGACCTGTCTCCTTTATGTGGAACTGACTTGAATAAAGTGTTTGCATATGGCTAAGGCTTCCTCACCCTCCTTTCGTTTCACCAGTATATTTCCGCAACAAGTGGTGAAAGACTCCAAATTTCAAGTTATACCATTTCACAATAGACCAGTGAAATCACCGAATGGAAGCCCTATGTAGCCTCTCCCTTTTGTGGGTTCAGTCGATTGAAAATTTTTGTGTCTCCTTGACACCATCCACTGTGTCTTTTGGAAAACTTGCCAGAATGAATGGCCGATTATTCTATATTTCATCGTGGTCTCCTATTAAGGAAATCATTCAATCCAGGGTAATTGCCAGGACACATGGCAGTTTTTGCCTTAAGGGAGTGGAATTTGACTGCCAGGACGCACATCAATCTCAATGGTGGTCGCATGGATTTTGATAAGATTATTGTGATTTCAAAACTATACACCGATCGACCTTCTGTACCAACAATATATATATTATACATACTTAATTTCTTTTTTTAAATACTTAACTACTAAATATATCTTACATATAAGCGGCTTAAATGTCTGTTTGTCGCAGATAGCTTATTGGTTGCTTGCGTAACTGTAATGCAGTTGCCATTGTTGTAACACATGTCAAATATACTAATAATCAAAACATTTCTCTAGCATTTTAAGTGAGACATCGCTAGATTTGCAATCTTCGTTAAAAATTAATGTAAACGCGAATTTAATTTAATCCTTTTTTCTTTGTTTTAATTTATTTATTGTCTGCGTTTTTTATATAGATTAAAGAGGTAGTGCTCTTTTCCCCCGTTTCATTAAAACTATTATTTTGACGATGATTATGTTGGATATGAATAAATATTTTTCATAAAAAATTTGATTATATAGTAAATAATATTTTTATTTTACAGATTATTATAACTCAGATGTTTTTTTTTTTTCAGTAAGAATATGTTTTAAAGAAATTATTATAAGTTTATTATTTATTCCTTAAACTTTACTGTTCTACCTGATAAATATCTCTTTGATTTAATGTGCATTTCCGGTTACTGGGATAATTGTATATTTATAATATCTAGAACAGCGGTCATTTCGTATGACCGCTGGGCTTACAAGTATATTATACATATTTAATTTCTTCTTTAGAATACTTAACTATTAAATATCTATCTTTTCTTGTCACCTAAAAACCGTTCAAAACCCTTTTTATTTATTCTCTTTTATTGTCAGGAAATTGGATTTTTACTAATAACGAATACGTTTGTGTCAACTTGCTGGAAAACAAGACGACACAATTTTGTAATGAAAATTGCATACTCGCTGACACGTTTCAGATAGAAGTTTTTTTTTTTTTTTTTACAACGTTATGCAAATGGAATAATTTGACAGAAATAACCAGGTGAACAGTGTTGTAAGGCCTAAATGAATGTTGCATGCACGTGTTTCTAAGTAATATGGAACTCCTAGAATGCGTGGAAATAACTCTATTCTAGAAAAATGAACTTAAAAATAGTACAAAAAAAAAAAACCTTTAAAAACTTTTAAACTAAACTAAAAATTAAAAAATTTTAAAATACATGTGTTTCGGAGTTATAAGGACTTCGTCAGGGCATGGAAATGGAGGCAAAATTGCAGGAAAACTTTATGACAAGGCAAATTTGCAATAGTTATTGCATTTAATTCATTTGAAATTATAAGGAATTTTTTCCCCTAGAGTCTTAGAAGTGCAACTATATGACATATCATACAGGGATTTTCATCCATGAAGCTTCCATGTGGCTTCATTTGAACAAGCTGGAAACGGGAGCTGAGCTTGTATTTCCAAAACACCTGCATGCAATTATCATTATACATTTGAGTCTTATGTTCCTTAAGCCAAACCTTTTTGTTTCATTTGTTTGTTCAAATCAAAACATGAGGTGTAAGGAATGAGGAGTGCTAAAGTAAACTTTCGATAAAAGCGATTCGGAAATTAGTTAATTTTTACTGTAATTTTGGGTGAAAGACAAACCACCGCATATTTCTTTCCTCCTGAGTAATCTACATGAGACTTCTGATTAGTTCTATTAATTAATACATTTCATTTGTTTTGTTTTTACCCAATATTTTTGCTGGAAATTGGGCCTACTTTAATGCTTTTAATGTAGTTTGTGTTTGCTCTTCTATTTAGGCATCCAGTGGTATAGTCTGTTGAACGGAAGGCTCCCTCGTCGAGGAACAGGTTTTGAATCCCGGCAAGGCCATGGACTTTATTGATAGTTATAGCAATTCTTTCGAACCAATGTCGAAATGATCCGGGTCCCATTTTAAGCTGCGTACTTCGTACTCGCCATGTAAGTCAAATATAAGTGCACAAGATTGTCATTTGGTTACGGTCAAAGATCAAAGTAGGCCTATTTAATTTCTAGTTCGACCGGCTGGGTGGCGTAGTGGTAAGGCGCAGACCTCGTACGCTTAAGTTCGCAGGATGAAACTTGGCCCAAGTCGGTGGATTTTCAAGATGCAGAAAATCGACAGCGTCCATGTCGTATGATTATGCGAAATGTTACAGATCCCTTGAGTATCCGTTTGGCGTGGATACTCTCGGCTAAATTAAATTCCTAGTGCAGGTTGCATCAATGAGAGCTCGGGTGCCGCCATCTAGGGGGAAAAGGAGCGTCAAAAAATTGCGACCATGGTGCCACACTTATTGTAGTGCCGCTGAAACAGTTGGTACCAGTCTTTGGGAACGTACTAGGACTGCAATGGTTAAAGCCAATATGCGCAGCCCATTTGTAAACAATTTCTAGTTCTTGTTATTTCTACGGGAACGTAGGCAGGCGCTATAAAAACAAATAATTACGAAGCGTAATGTTTGTGTTCTAGCGACTGTGTTTCTTATTGTATCCAAAAAGCCCACGATTCGAAGAGACATGCCGATCTTAATTTCAGTAGCACCGCACAAGACGAACTAACCTTCAAAAAAGACACCCTCCCACAATTCCATTTTTCACTTTTATGAGCGGCGTTCTTTTTACTCCCGCGAGAAAAAAGTTCTAACCCAAAAAATCATCTTCAGCTCGAAAAAATGAATAAAAAACCCATACCTCTTGTCTTATTATTAATAACAAAACGTGCACACGTGGCTCCTGGAAAACACCCAAAACTTACACACCCAGGGATAAAGGAAGAGCAAAAAAAATCCCGACCCTACGCCCCAGTCTCAGTGGGTGGGCGACGACCTTTAACCTCCCCCTTATCGTGCGCCGACGTTCTGGAACCCCCCTCACCAAACGACCCAGAATTCTTCAAAAAAGAAATCCCGCTGTCGCTTTTCCGAGTATTTCCTCTGCTTCACTGGCCGCGTATAAGGTGACAGTCGCAGTTAAAAACACGTTTTTGCTTATATTTGTGCATATAGGAACGATATTGAATTTCGCGTGTCACCGTGGGAGCCTTTTGGGAAGATTTTATTACATGACTTCGGTCCTCCCCACTTTCCCCCCAAGAGGCAGCCGATACTGATGAGCTCCAAGGTATAATTCGATCTGGGTAATACGTCATAGGCGTAATAAGGGGCGTTGAAACACCTGGAGATAATTTTTTTTCTGTGAAAAATTAATTTCCGTTCCATTGTGGTAATTTTACCCGTGAAGCAAATTTGGGGAATAATGATTAAAATAAATTTACGGTAATGAGAAAATACATTAAATAAAAAACGTACTGTTACGAACTAGACAGGTGTTCAGGGATTTCTTATGGTGGAAAAAACATTAAAATCCTACTCCTATAAGCTTCACCAATTATATATTTATGCATATATTATCTATCTGGCTAAAAAAGTAGTAAACCTTTGCGCTATAGAACAACAACAACTGAAACAACGTATAAACGCACAAACTGCAAAAAAATGAGCTACTAGGTGAAAAACATCCAACTGAAGCTTGCGTTGTTTCAGTTATTTTATCCGGTTGACGTGGAGCCTTAGGGATCATTCATAAATGATGTCGCGCTTTTTCCCCACGTATTTGACCCCCTCCCCCCTCTGTCACAAAATGTCACATTTCAACGGACCCCCTCCCCCCTTTGTCACATGTCACGCTATGTTGCACAAACAGAGATGTCACACTTCCTGTTACCCCCTCCCCTCCCCGTGTCACAATTTCACGAACCCTCTGACCCTCTCGAAGCGTGACATCATTTATGAATGATCCCTTACGGATGGCCAATATGGATAATTCGGAAGCCCATACGACATGCACGTATGTACATACAGACGGACATAGTGGAAAACTAGACAAAATTGTTCATAAGTGGTTTTAATAAAACTTAGGCTGAAATTTGAGTTTAAAATTGTTCGCGAAAATACAACAGTTCATTTACTTCGTACCAGAAAGCAAAAAAGTGAGATCGATGCTTCCACGTGCCCCCCCCCCCCCCCTCGAAGCGTGACATCATTTATGAATGATCCCTTAGCAGCAGAGTACTATAAGGGATTCAGAATATATAACGATTTCCGGTGAGATGTTTGCTTCGGTTAAAGTTCTGCACCACCATGTATTTTGTTAAGATAATACCCCTTTTTCGTATTAAAAAAAAGTTTCTCATTAAAATATAATCACAAAATATTGCATTTAGGTGAAATAAGTGACGATGGCAATAACTTAAAAGTACAGATACGACTTTTGTGTGCTAAGCACAAGAGTTGTCATAATTAAAAAAAAAGACGATTAAAATTTTATTTTCTGAATATTAAAAAACAAAGAAATGAGACAATACATCGGAAAGTAACCCTTTTAAAATCGTAAAATAACGCTTTAAAATTCGAAAGGCCTAAGAAAAGATCGCTCGATATAAACAAACTGAGGTGTTGCCACTCCAAAGAATCGGAAATTAAAAATTGAGTTTGAATGGAAATACTTTTTAAGAAATAGAAATAATTGTGTTTAAGTCCATAAGTTACGATAAAAAATACAAATATTTATGTTACTTTTCTACGTTAACCATTAAACAAATTTTTAAATATCGTTTTCCATAGTTTGTTTTTTTGCATGATGTCAGTATCGTACCGTACCGCAAAATTTAATCGTAAGTGGTCCACGTTAAGAGAAATATATATATGGATATTCATTATATGAACAGCAAGGGAAAACATGTAGCAAGATAAAGAAGATACGCATAAAACGAAATCACAATCTTGACATGCAAAGAGAAAGATCCAGTAAACTCTCGAAGGCGAGCGAGAGGGGAAAAAAAAAAGAACCGCTAATAAATAAATATGAGAAGATGAAAAATGGAGCTGCAACAAAAGAGATCGAAGGGCGAGAATGGTTACGCGGTAATTCGCGCTTTTCGATCTAGGATCCGTATCGCAGCGGGACATTTTGAGAAAACGCCCCGTGAAATATCAAAACATTGCGAGCGGTGTACCGACCTTATTCCATCCTTAGAATGTGGCTTATGAGTGGAACCTATTGCACAAGTTGCCCTTACGTTCAATAAACCAGTCAGCGATAGGATATTATTTCGGATTTCTCACAGATCACGGAACGCTTACGGAACCGTAACTTTATTCCTTTAGTTTATGTATCCGAGAATATAAAAGTCACTCGCGATCATTAAAATACTATTTAACCAGTAGTAATGCTAACAATAATAACAACAATTATAATGAAGCATTAACACATTATTATAACAATAACCTGTGGGCGTTAGAGGTAGATACAGAGAAAAGCAATAGTTTTAGAACTAAATCAGACGTGATAATTATTATCTTCACATCAATTAACAATCAGATTAGTTTCATTTATGAATTAGTCACGATAACCATTCATTAATATTTTTCTTTTTTTAATCGTCTTTCATACTTTTTTCCACACATTTTTTGTTCGGGCTTTTAGAATTATGCTACAGGGGGGCAATTGCTTCTGCTTGCATTCTTTCACTCACTGATACGATTTTATTTCTTTTTTGTCATTTTTGAAATGTTTTGAGGAATGAAAAAAAGCTCTTTTCAACTAAGCATAGACCTTGGAACTAAGGGAAAGAACCCTTATCAAATGAAATGAAAAAATGTTAAGAAATTAGTCAAAAGCGATCATAGCTGAAACAAGTAACGAATAACTAAAATAAACAAAAGCTAGTATACGTGTGGCGGCTTACAATTAATATTTATGTGGAATCAATGCTTTTAATAAAATGTTTTTGATCAAAATGTTAGAAAAAAAAAGTTTTACGACTCTATTGGACTTGAGACAAATGTCCGCTTTCGGAGATTGTAATGATTTTTATGCTTTTGTACTCAAACTAACATTGGGGAACGTAAAGAAAAAACCCCTTTTAGCACTTATTTTCATGATGGCAAAAGGCCGGCAGGGTGGCGCAGTGGTAAGGCACTGGCCTCGTACGCCCGAGTTCGCAGGGTAAAACCCTTGGCCCAAGTCGGTGGATTTTCAAGGCGCAGAAAATTGTCAGCGCCCATGTCGTATGATTATGCGGCATGATCAAGATCCCTTGAGTATCCGTTAGGCTTGGATACTCTCGGCTAAATTAATTCCTAGTGCAGTTTCGCATGAATTAGAGCTCAGGTGCCGCTATCTAGAGGGAAACTGAGTGTCAAAATTCTCAAAGTGTTAATAGCGGTGCTACTTGAAACCACTATTAACACTTCATCGGCTATTAACACTACATCGGCATCCATTCTTTCAAGTAACACCACTGATAGCGGTGCTACTTGAAAGAATGGATGCCGATTTCCGAGGAATGCACTAGCTCTGCCAAGGTTAGTAACCGTACACAGCATCATTAGAAAGAAGATAATGGCAAAAGAAATAACAGAGTTTTATTAATTTTAAGTAAATGTTGCTTAGATTTTGTTTGAAAAATAAGATTTAATATTTATCTTCAGTTCAAGTACAAGATTCGTCTTTTGTAAAATGCTAGGTATAAAGTAACTCTTAAAAAAAGTATATTTCGGAAGATATTAATAATATTACTTATAAGCATGCCATATATTTATAAAACGTACTTTTTATCGAAATATTCCAGTCATTAAATACCGATAAATCATTCTGAAATTCCTATTTAATACTTAATATATAATATTATGCAAAATCAAATAAATCTCGCAAAATAATTTTGCCCCATTTTTCTTTCTTCGTACCCCCATTTACATTCGAAGAATTGCACTTTTCTCCTAAAGTTGACAATATATCAGATTAAAGTTTAAAAATCCTTTTATGCATTTCGTTTACTACCCCCAATGCCAAGTTTCATATTCCTCCAGTTTGTTTATTTTAACCGACGGCAAGGGATTTAATGAAACTTTCTTCACTTCACTTCTCCCGGAATGAGCGATATTTATTTCTGAATGACTGGAGACTGGTGTAAAAATATATGACAGCGAGAGCTTAGAATATTCAAATATGAAGACTTGGGCAAAGAAAACACACTCCTCTCGCACTTTTAGGTCTTTTTTCATTATTATATTTATTGCAACTCAAAGAGCAGGCAATATCTCAAACTATTCATAAAAGAAGTTGCATTTTTTAAAAAAAGTAACGCAACATGAGAGATGAACTTAAAAGAAATATATATAAAAAAAGCTCTTAAGCCTTATATGTGCATCAACAACGCTTTGAATGTGCATTATAAATGCAAAATGATTTATGAAATGCAGTCAGATACTTTTTCGTTTCATTCATTTTATAAGGATTCATAAACGTCTTAGTCTGAAGAGCAGCATTTAAAATTTCAAGCTTGATGATAGAAGTTTTTTTTTTTTGATAGTTTATTCTTTTCTGTTATGAAAATATTCACTTTTTTAAAACTTCGCATTGCATAAATAGTTCATTTAAAAAGAATTCTTTAAAATAAAGAGTATTAATATGTGATACGTTTATACGAATGCTTGAAACAGTTGAATTTCTAGACAACGGTTTGTAAATCAAAGAATGACAAACACAGAAATGTATGAAGGTTTGAACGGATACTCATGCTTGTAAGTTATGGATAATAAGTTTCTTAAGCCAAAAAAAAACAAAAATTACTCTGAACAAACCAATTTTATCCCAAAAGAAAGAAGCACGATTAGACGCAGAAAATGCGATACTGGGGGAAAAAATCTTGCTAGTAAATCCAAAACAAACTAAAAATTTTCACGCCATTTATGAGGTCACTTTCGAAAATAATTCGTGATATTCGATATTAAATATCCAATGCATACCAAAAAAAAAAAAAAAAAAATTCGCTCCGAAAATTCTTTTTTGATGGCGCAAAAGTTTAGGAACCCTTGATTTATGTCATTTATGACATCAGTTTCGAAAGGAATTCTTAGGGAACGGGTCTAGAACTATACTCCCACCGTAATTGTTATTTTAAACTAACATTTTCATAGGTCAGTCATGATATACCTAGATAAACTATTTCCTAAATAAACCCAAAATTAGAATTTAAATTTCAGTTTTTAAGCACCATAGAAACATTTTATTTTTTCATGCATTCTACTTAAAAAAAAAACAGAAAGAGTTTCGTATCTTTTGATAACAAAAATATCTCAATAATTACGTAGTAATTCCGAACTACACCAAAAGTATCAATTCTAGATCCATTCATTTCCAAAAATGCTTAAACATTAATAAAATGCGGCAAATTTTTTCGTTATTTCAAATATGTTTCTCCAGATAAGATTACTTTACGGAGTTTATTTATGCACGCAATAAAAACTTATTAGAGTTTGATAAATGATATTTACACTAATTCTTAGTGAATTCGAAACAGGAAGAAAATTCAAGCCTTTTGAAACCCGATAAATACGTTTCACTAAACATTAATTTCGCCATTTCAAAGCCCATTAAACATTGGAAAACGTGAAGCAATTTTAAAGAAAGATACTTCAAAACAATTTAACCAATAATTAACGTAATAGCGTGACTAGTATTAATTTTCTTTTAGTAAATGTTATTAGTTTGTTGACAGTGCAATAAAAATAGAAATAGCTATTCACATGCATTTTAAAGAGCTGAGCTTAATGTAAACGAGCTAAACAAAATAGCCATCAATATTTTTCCTATATGGAGTTCCCTAGCAACCATTTCTTTTTAATGAATTTGGAAATTAGGCTTGGAGTTTATTGATTTCAAGGGATACAAAATAATTTAAAAGCAGCGAACCGTCGTGTTTATGCAACTAGAGCATAAAAAATATTATTTCAAGTTACTCGGTAAGGCAAGGAGGATTTAACTTGGTTGGAGGGGAGGTCAAGATTCGGGAAACGCCTCCGGATATTAATTTTGCCGGATATCCGATATTCAGTGTCCCTTGTCTAACGGATCCGCCCGCACTGCACAACCGGCTGTGACGTTTGAAATCAGTAAATTTTATACATATTTTTAAACATTCCACAGCTCCCAAAAACGTAGTAAGTTTGTAATTTGCACAAATTTTCAGGACATATGGATTTTATTGATTTTTTAAAATAAAATTTTACTTGTCGGATAGAAGGATTTTTCAAGCAGTGGCCAGACCGAATGGCCCAGTCTCACAATTAACAGTAACCAATTTAAATAGAACTCTAATTTAATACCAGGGAACATTGAACAATGCCCAAGAAATAATGATTGGAAGCTAAATTACCTTTATCAGAGGCAGTTTTAGATGTTTATTTCTACTTTGCTCTGAAATTTGTTGCCAACACAGTTTTTTCTTCTAGTGTCCAGGTTTCTGCAAATAGAAGAAAACAAAACGTTAACATATCGCTGAAATCGTTTTATTTTACTCTCACTGGCATGAAATTTTTATTTCTTAAAGTAAGTATATGAAAAAGACTCTCCTTTACATGAATTAAACAATTCCATTAAGTATTAACTAAAAAAAATTTGAATGCAAATAAATTTTTAAACGATATTGTGCACAATTGGTTCAAATTAAATGCTCGAAGACAACAGAAATAATATTTCGAATTGACCTTTTTTAATTTTAAATATTTCACTGAACTTTCCATTTTAAATACTATTATTCAATTTCGTCATGCGTGCAACTGGGAAGGAAATTTTAGCGTTAAGAAGCACAATTACATTTAAAACAAGAAGTTTCGTCTAGAACAATACGAGCCCACAATCCCGTCATATACCAACTTCAAATTTATAATCTAGTTATCTCTCTATCTTTCTTTCTCGTTTAGCTTTAGTTCTTAATTGCTTCAAATATACCTTTTCAACGATTAATACATATTCATATTCAGTTATTCAGATGTTTATTCATTCATTCATGTATTTATTCACTCATTTACTGATTTTTTCATTAATTCTTTTACTTATTCCTTTAATCATTCTATAATTCAAAAATATTCTTGAAGATCCCGATCAAAAAATTTCATAGGAAAATAGGCTTGTTAGTTCTGGATGAACTTTCTATCTGTACAATGTTCTACGTTATAAGAGCTTTCCGATAAAGTTTGTTCCAAGCAAATCAGTCCGTTAGATCAGGATTTATATAGTATTGAAATTTCCCCGTAGGCGCTATGTTAATTTTTTTGAACTGTTCAAAAATGAGCAAAAAGTGTTCAAATCAATATTGCACGCCGAGAGCTTCTTCCAGTAAGCTTGCTCGTAGGAACTTGGATTTTGTGCCCAGCGTTTACATAATATGCTTCATGTAAACTCTGGGTTGCCCATAGGCGCTAACGTTAAAAGTTTTTGAACTATTCAAAATTGAACGAAAAATTCTTCAAATCAAAAAGTAAAATAGGGAAATGAGATTTCCTTGCCGAGATCTTTCGAATGCAAAAAGAATTTTTCGAATCGGACAATTCGTTCAAAAGTTATTAGGGGGGGGGGGGGGAGAGACAGATCGACGCACTTTTTCCTCATCTCAAAACCCCACTTTCAAATTTTTTTATTCTTCAATTTTTATTTAATTAGGGTCAGTTGGGGTAATTGTAAACGCTTTTTCGATGTTTTAAATTTTGATCCTTCCCTACCTCTTGAATGAATTCAGAGATAAAATTGTGAGCATTGTAGCCACTACTGTACTTCTTGTGAATAAATGTGTACAAAATTTTTGACTTTATGACTATTGGTTAGCGAATGAGCTCGTGTTTACAATTACCCCAGAGATATGGGGTAATTGTAAACAGTCATTTATTTCCGACTAAGGTTGATGCAAATGGAAAATTGTTTCATACACAGTCTGCTTGAAGGCTTAAGAAGTTCCAGAACAATGGTTCTCAATCTGCGGCCAACAGGTCACATGTGGTCCACTGAGTTATGTTAGGAGTCGGCTGAGATCATTTACCGCGAAATATCTTGCAAAACATCAAGTAATGCGACACATTTATGTAAAATTTGTCCCGCAGTGGATCAGTCGGTTAAGTTTGGATCCCACAGAACACCGAAAGTGAAGCACAACTGGCCTTTGTCAACGCTTGGGTGGGTGACCCCCTCCCGCGGCTGATTACTCTGAGACCGAGTGCGCCAAAGGGAACTGTGCACGTAAAATACATCGTCGCTTCAAATGTCCACCAAGTTAGAAATGAATTCCGCTGAGGGACCATCCTAGGTGGCGATCTCTCATCTGGGAGCAGGTTCAAAATCATTAATCCCCTCTGAGCCAAGTATACTTCATTCTAGCCGAGCTCATTAATAGTCAGTAGGAGCTTCCTTAATTCATGGTCGCCCTGCAAGGGGGGGCTAGGATTTCCAAGTGGCATTAGCAACAACAACAACAGTTATGTAAAATAGACACAAAAGTGTAATTTACATCAAAATATAATACCTATTGTCCACTCAAAATATTGGAAATGGGAAAAATTTAAGTGTTTACAATTACCCCAGAGTTCGAAATATATGGGGTAATTGTAAACACCTAACTTGTACATGAAAAATAACAGGGAGGATTAAATTCATAACTAAATGTTTTTAGCAGCATTCCATTTGACAAGTAAAAATGGTTGAAACTGCTTACATCGCTTTTGTAGATGAGCTGGAGAGGAAAATGTAAGACCACTAAATTTCGTTAAACGACTTTTTTCACTGTGCCATTTTCAAACAATAGTGACGGCTCCACAGTTGTTTCGAAACTTACGAAACTGTTTCAATGTCTTCCCTATGCTGCCAGTTTATCACTCACAAGCAGTTAAGCTTTCAAAACCACCACAAGTGTAGTTATGAAGCTTGTTTACAATTACTCCGTGTTTACAATTACCCCAACTGACCCTACTTCACTTATTTTTGACTTTTCTTGATTTCTAACGATATTTTCACGATACATTAAGCCTTCTTTCATGCTTTATTATTATTTTTTTACTTTTACTTTAAAGTAGGCTAAAAAAGGGTACATCAAGGAATTTTTATTCCTTGATTGTAAGTTATATACTTCCAAAGAAAATATAATTAATTCAATCAAATGGTAATATCTGATTTGGTATCAAATGAAAATTATACATATTATTAATTATAAATGAACATTACTTAAATTTTAACATGTAATTACTCAATTTTGATGCCTAAACCGTAACCTGTCACTAAGAATTAAGTTGTAATATGATGACTTTGTAATTCACATACATCCAGATCGGATTCCGGAAATTTAAAAATCTGTCGGATACCGGATATCCGTTGTCTTCTGGGAGGATCGGTCCAGTTGGATGGAAAATTTTCGTGACTTTTTCGTCACTTTCGATTCGTCATTCGTTGACCGATTTCCGAATTCGTGACTTTTCCGGGACTTTCGTGACCTGTAGATAGCTTGAAAATACATTAAACTGTCTTTTTTTTTTTGTTCATCCAGACTCGTGTTTTTACTCTTGTGTTTACATTTTTGTTTTAATCCTTCTTATTCTTTCCATATATATATACACACACACACACAATATATATATATATATATATATTTGTGCATAACTGATATATATATTTGATAGAGGTTATAAAAACTATCTTTCATTAGAATCTCGTTTCTTTTCTTTGCAAAAAAAGAGACTATATTTAGTGGAAAAACTTCACAAAACAAGAAGAAAAAAGGAGGGGAAAAATGAAATGCACCGAAAATACAAGTTTAGTCTTAAAATAAACAACTACATCACACTTTCAATTCGTGGAGAAAAAAAGGAAAAAGAATGATGATAAATACCTTAACACGATTAAAACTAAGAAATGGAATTCTTTAGCAATTTAAAAAATAGCAGAAATTGAATTAATATATTTTTTAGAAAACCATGAAAGTATAATTTGGGATTAGCATGCATACGCGAGTAAAGAATTATTCAGAAAGTAATTTCTACATAAAAACATTTCTTGTTTATTCAAGTACGCGAATTGTTTTATTTTTTTAAAGCTGTTTTTCTTTTGGCAACATTCTTTATTAAATAACTTTCACAAAAGGTAGAATCATATCGCTAACACTAATGCCACGAACATGAACGAATTCGTTTCCAACAAAGAAATAATAAAAGAAAAAGAAAAGAGGAAAACTTTTTTTAAATAAATAATGACACGCAGAAAAAAATAAGAGAAATATAGATAAACAATAAAACAAAGAAAAAAAAACTTTTACTTCAACTCCGGATGTTGCATATTTTATGGCTATCCCAAAGGGTTTTGCCGGAAAAAAATGACGAATGCAACAAAATACAGACAAATGGAAAAAAAATAACTGCGCTTTTCAAATGATTTTCAAAACTTCAAACTTTGAATCTGATAGCTGTTTTAATTTTTTTTATTACTCTCTTGCTTATTTTTTTATTTTTATTTTCACGCAAAGAATTTATGGGTATGTCTGGATTTTAAAGAAATTTCTTTACGTGCATATATAAATACACATACACAATATATATATATATATATATATATATATACATAATTTAAGATTTTCTTAGAAACACAATATATTACTATTTTCTTAAAGAAATCCTCCCAAAGAATCTAGAAGTTTTCTGAAGAATAAAACACATAAATTCCTAAATCGTTCCTTCTTTGTGTTTTGGATTCGATTTTTGTATTTTCTTTTGTTCATTTTGTTATTATTTATATTCCTTTCTTTATGGCTTTTGTAGCAAAAAGGATCTCTTGGCTCAGTGATGATTTGTCTTTTATAAACTTAACTTTTCATTCTTTTATCCTTCTTTCTCGTAGTTACAAGAGAAGGCATGAGCTTTTCCCAAGTGACTAGAACAAAAAATTGCTTAATATTAGGCATTGTTGATGTAATGAAGGTGAAGCGAATAATTGCGATTTAACAAGAAAATTTACATCTTTAAGGAAAATGTTTAGATGCTATTAAAAAATAATTTCGCCATAAAAAGGCTACTTTCATTATCGCAAAGTTCGCAAACTGTGCTCTCTTCGCTTTTGTCAGAGGCGTGCGCACGGGGGTCGGGAGGAACCGTGACACCCCCATTAGCCGAAAAGAATGAAAGCTAATACGAAACTCAATATATTTTTTCACAAGGAAGAAGGTTTAAGTTCTAAACTACAACAGTGAAAAAATTTAAAATTAAAATGGAAGAAACGAAGAAATTCAAATGCATTAGGTGGTTGAAACTATTTAAAATTAAAAGGAAAACAATGGATATAATTTAATTCTTTTTTCCCGGACGTTCAGGAGCATGGCATTTATATGCACATATAATTGATGCAGCATTAAATGTTCATTTTGAAGTTTAAAATAAGTGCCCAGCCCGTATATTTTCCTGCATCTTCAACAAAATAATGTATGTGTAAACCAAAAAGAAAAAAAAGAAAATTTTTTTAAAGAAGAGCGACATAAATGTTCATGACAAGTGTGCGCGCTTGTGACAAATAGAACAATATATCAATTTAATTTAACATACGTCATTTCTGAATATGATTGTGTGATCTGTGGAGCTTTTGAGACAACTCCTAATTAATAAAAAAATTTTAAAAAGCAGTCGTATAATGTGTGGATTTTGTATACCTCTTTTTTTTTGGGGGGGGGGGGGAGGAGGACAAAAATATTGTGAAAGCAAATTAACCGAGCCACAAGTGCAATTTCAAAGAAGCCCGCCGTTTTAAGCTTCTTTCCCGGCGCAAGAGTTTAAAAGCTTTAAATTAAATTCAGAGAACTTCAAACTTGATGGTTATAAATAATACGCCCTCTTCTCTTGTAAAAGGTAAGAACAAAGTATCCACATAGACTTAGAAGAAAAACACTATTTCCTGTGTTTTCAATACAAAAAGCAGAACACTTCATTTTACAACAGTGTATTTGCATTGAGCTTTAAAAATTCAAAAGCCAAAGCTGTTAATATTTCTAACGCACGTGCAGCTAGCTAGCTGTTTTATGCAGTTCTGGAAAGAAGGAAAAAAAAAAAAAACTCAAAAGCTTTCTTCGACAATGTAGCTTTTCATATCCAAAAGCACAGTCTACATAAATTTTGCACCCGGCAATGCCTAAGCACACTCACGCCATCTATAACCGTGTCACTCCAAGTTAAAAAGCAAACTTAGAGGAATATAAATGACCCTCTTTTGGTGGAACAAAAGACGCCATATTCCGGCAGACGATTCAAAGTATGGAATGAGAAGTTTTTTTTTTTTTTTAGCTCATGATGTTTATTTGACTGGCTTGGTTGGCATTAGAACCACTCATAGATAAACCTAGGCTGGAGAGTAAATCTGCAAGTATACCATTGTTTCGGGATCGCATTTAATGTTTCATTCTGTAACATACATTCTTTTTATTCTCCGCGTTCCCCCCCCCCCCTTCTTTTTTGACTAAATGAAAAATCAGGGGTTTAGGTTCATACTTTTTTCAAGTGTTTGTCTATTGTTTATTAACAAGAAAGAAGTAGAAGTAAGATGGATTAAATCTTTTGCAATTAAGAAAATACTTATCTTTTGTGCTATGAAATGTAATAAAATCATAAACAAATAACGAAAAAATTTCCTAAGATTTGTGACTGAATTATTTAGAACGCCGTTTGGGAGTCCATTGTTTATATCACAGAAATGTGTATTCGAAAGTGATTAACTTATCCAAACGTGGCAGATGACCACCTTCCAGAAGGTTATTTTATTATTTTATACATATGAAAAAAAAAAAAAACAGCAAAAGCAGTGTCATTTGCACTCTATTATTCTGAAAATTCAATGAGATAAAAAAGGTGCGTGTGTGTGGGGGTGGGGGGGGGGGATGTCCCCCTAGACCCCTTCACAGTGTGTACGGAAATTTAAAAGTACAATTTTCTGATTTTTTTCGGGACTTATCAAAGTTACGGTGGTTATGCAGAACAATGTTTTTCATTCAATGTAATGATATTCAAAAAATTATTTTTAAGTTGAATTTATACCTCAATATATTTTCTCATTCCCTGCAAAAATAAGACGATATTGTTCTCTCCAAGAATCACCGCGTTAGAAATATTTTTCCAACGACAAATTCTGAATCGAAATTTTTTCCCTGTATTTGGAAAATTGTAAGAACGAAAAATAGAAAAATAGTATGTTCACTAAAATAATATCACGCAACCACATACTTCAAACATCTAAAAAAATTCTGCTACTAAACGAAAGAAAAATTACGTAAATATTCATGATAATGAGTTTATGTGGCATCCCATCGACATTCAAGGCCCCCTCCCCCACCTAGCAGATTATTTTTTTCCCTTTTCCGTAGTCAACGTATAAACGGGAAAAGTTCCACGAACATTCGCTACTATAACAACCGTGTGAAGAAGAATAAAAGTAACCGATAACAGCGCCAACTGGTGTCGTTTATTGGCCTCTTCTCGCAACTTACATCCAGGCAACTGCTGCCGCCGCTATGCCTAAATATCTTTTTTTTTTTTTTTTGGCTAGTTTCTTTTTGCCACGGCGAAGAAGGAAACAAACTACCCGCGAAACAAGCACATACCATCGTTGCCAGAGCTAACTAAAATATAATAAAAAAAGCAGTAGAAATTTTCGCATCTTCTTGCCAAAAATGAGTCAATCAATTTTTGGTTTCGTTCTTTTTTCCCCGTTTTTGGCTTGTTTTTCCTTCTTTCGATTGTGCGGTATTTTGCGACCGATGTAGTGAAAGTAATTAGTATTGATCGGCAGAACTCGGTTCGCGTAAATCATTAATTAACGGAATTCGGCCAGGATAGCAGACAGGGAGGTGGGAAGGACGACAATGATTGCTATTCTGGTCTAGCGATAAATCGCCATGTTTGGACACGGAATAAATTTCATAAGCTATTTAACCATTTAACGTATACAGATGAGCTACATATTAAAATACTGCGAAAACAAGAGTATAGATATGTAATAGGGAGAAAAGATCCGAAAGAATGCGATACTTTTTTTATTTACTTTTTGTTATAAAAAGAGAAAATGAAAGATGGAGATATAGAATGAAAGCACAGTAGTATTTATTGTCATAAAGTGGTCGGGGACAAAAGTGACTTTCGCAGAGGGGGGTGGGGTGGAGGGGAGGCATGATTACTTCCGAAAAAGGGCTCGATAATGTATTTAGTGTCAGTAGCGTAGCCAAGAATATTTTTAGAGGGGTATTGATTAGGAGTCGGGTTTTAAAAGTCTTCTTTAAAACGTCGGAATTTTGTTGGAAGGTGGAGAAATATACCGATATCCTCCCCTGGATACACCTGCGCTTAGTGTCAAGGGGACAATGGTCCGAAAAAGGTTTCAGGTACACTGCTGTAATGCACAGTATATAACCACGGCCTACTAAAACTCAAGGCCACAAAACTCTTAAGATCAAGTGATTTAATCCGTCTTATAAAGAGATAAGAAATCAGCGTGACCTGCTTCATCTTACCAACTTCGACTACACTTGTGTTACGTTTTTACGCAGGCCGTCGGACGGAACAAACCACGTGCCCAAATAGTTCTCTGGGTATTCCTGGAGTTGGCCGTTATGCAACAAATTTTTACCAACCTTTCATAGATTGAAAAGCAAAATATTCCACGATTTCACTAGAAGTTCCAATGGGAGCCAATATTTTCTATTTTCTCGCATGGCATAGTTGAGAGACTATTGAATTGATTCAATGATAATGTTTAACACAAGAAAGGCGGGAGCTCTATAGTCTTTAAATATTATTGCATAACTGATCGGAATTCCTGTTGAAGGAAAAGTTTCAAATAAAATTAGTAAAAAAGTGCAGGAGCTGAGTTCCCGCGGAACTCCCCTTAGATGCCGTGTAAATAAAACCCTGCGTTGGGCTAAAATGAAAGTGGAGGGTAGATTTCAATCAAGTAAGATAAGATGTTCTCCCCAATTGTTTAGGCCAGCGATCAATAAACTTTAGAGGTTAAAGAGCCAATTTGTTTAAAGAGTCAGAAATTTTTTGAAAGAGCCATGACTTATAAGTACATAATTCGTTGAATAAAGAATATCCTATCATGCATTCTTATAGAATATCTTCATAAACAACGCTCCTGCAAGTAGTAAACATGTTAATGAAACCGAGGATTTGAAGCTAAAAAAAGTTTCATAATATTAAATGAGTAACTTGTTGTTAATTTCAAACATGGATACAGGTTCTAATGAGTTAGATTTGGTAATGAAGATAATGTGTTCTTTATTTGGAAATTTTTGATAATATTCAGTATAATTGTGAAGAGTCGCATCCAAGTAGCTAAAGAGCCACATTTTGCCGACGCTTGGTTTAGGCCGAATGAATAATCCGATGATAAACGCCCAGTCTTAGACGTAGCTGTTTAACTGTAAAATGCAATAATTTTATGACAATCAAATTTTTATATAAAAGAGATTATTGCTATACTTTATGAAAATTGCATAAAAATGGCGATTTTTTATTGTACTTTTCATCTTCGTTGCATCCGGGTCCCTCAACTGAGACTTTCTTGCCTAGTTTATATTGGCTAAAACTTTCTCAGAATAATTAAAGCAGTGAGATTGTTTACTTTGAGGGTCAGGCCCAGCTTCACTGCTTTGTGGACTATTGGAGATTATACGGAGGCGATCTGAGAAGTAAAATATATAAAATTGAAATTATTATTATTTTATTCTATCGCAGATGGAAGCAACAGGGACGAAAAAATGTTTTGGTTACAGATATTTTTCTGACCAATAGAACTATTAGAAATCAGTGCAACTAATGATCTACTTTTATAGAATTCAGTTTATTAGGCAAATTATATTACAGTTGGTACATTAAAAATTATTTTTTCCTTTAAATGGGTAGTTCCTAAGTGTATAATAAAATGAATTTCGTTAAATAAAATTCAGGAAATCCTAAAATTTTAAAGGTTGAAAGCAATTTTCTTCGGAACAAAATCGATAGTTACCATCTCATCCCTGTGTTATTGATTTCTTTTCCCCCAGAGATAATAGATCAGCTGAAAAATACTACGCAGAAAAAACTTTATTTTTAATGCTTTGTTTTAGTTAGAAGGCATGTGCTTCAATATCACATTCTAAGTACCATTACGAAAAACAGCACGTGTCCTGATAGAAACTTTTGTGCGTCAAAAAAGAAACTTCTATAAAGAAAAAAAAAAGGGGGGGGGGACCCCATATTACCTTTTCGCAAATTACAATTTTGTTCAGTTAAAGATAAACAAAATATTATGGAGCTCCGCTTTGTGTTATGATTCAAAAATACTTTTAGAAGTTAAAAGTCAGTAACAAAATAAATATCCAATGGTGAGAATAAATATACATTGCTACCCACCAAACTGAATTGATGAATCATCAGTGAGTCGTGATCCACTGTTGACAAAGGTGTGACCCGTTTGCTGGACATATTGCGGCTCGTTAAGCATAAGTTGATGTCATTTATTCAGAAGAAGTAACAGAGAATTAATTTAATTGATGATGCGAATTACTCAAGTTCGGCAACAAAGAATCTCAACATCGCTCTTTGAACGAAAACGTCTGCGGAAAAAAAAGTAAAGGAATATAAAATAAAAGACAAAGTTTGCTTTAGGATTAAAAAAAAAAAAGGAAAAAAAAAAACATGGTTTTCGAAACGTCAGTGGCAAAGAGAGAATCGCTTGCTCATTCTTCCGCCTTCTTACCCATCGATGGACAAACATTTCATCAAAATCGAATGAGACAACTCATGAATCATCCAATCGAATACAACTTACTTGTAGAACGCGGGGAAAACTAGCCACAGAAGAAGATTGCACAGAGGCGGCAGACAAGAAAAAGAAATACTAACACAAAGGCACGAATTCAAACAGCGGAACACTCACTACAACTTACACTTTCTCTCATCACCTCCCCTCTAAACCAAATCTTTCCTTTTTATCATTCCCTGTGTCGCACCGATCTTGAAAAACTTTATTTTTGAGGTTCTGGGTCATTTCAAGAGGGCAATCAAATTTTTCGATTTTCTATTCTTTTTTTCCTTGCCTCCTTCTCGTCTTTGCTCATCCCACCCTTTTCCACTTCAGAAGACACTTGCCGGCAGACTGAGGAAAAAAAATCTAATCATGGATTGAGGGGTCTGGTGGATGCGTCTCCGGGGATGCAGGGCCATTCGAAAAGGGGTGGCTTTATTTCCCCCCCTTTTATCTTCTAGTCACGTCTTACGGTTTGACAAAGGTGCCAGTTGCAGATAAAAACAATTCAAGCTGTGAAAAATTGCTTACACGAGCAATATCACTGCAATTAGTTTTTCTCAAAAATCGTCGCAGCATTAAGCATTACCAACAGAGGGGAAACAGTTGCATTTTTTGTGTTAATGTCATTCGACAGGATTCTATTAATCCCTAATGTGAATTGCAGTTTTTGAAGTTTTTTAGTTAAAAGCAAAATTCAAGCTAAAAAATAATATGTCACTTGCCGAAAAAAAACCAGTTCCAGCAATGTAAAACTACTGTGGCGAGTAATACCATTAAAATTAATTCCATCTAAAGATGATTTTCACTTTGCTATGTATTTGATTCTTAGCTTTTTCAAACTTTGTGATCAACCTTTAAATTATTTTCTAGTAAATACGTCCTGCGCGAGTGAAACTGTTTATTGGCGAAGGCAAAATTTCTTTTTTAAAAATACACTTGTTCATTTTACGAATTACATGCAAAGAGAAAAGACTACTGTTACAACATCGGTCAAAATATTCGAGAATTGACAAATTATAGAATAAATCCAAATACAATTTTAGTAGCTTTAAATGAGTGTTTTAAAAAATTTAGGAAAAAGAAATCGGTAAAAATAAATTCTCACATGAAAAAGCTCTGTAGTCCACAATTGCTCACGAGGAAGAAACTAAATGATAAGTTTTTTGCCGATACAGTCAAATGTAAGGCATAAAAAACTACATTTGTAATATAATGTGCATATAGCAATGACTTGCTAATTATTAAAGGAGAAGTGGGAAAAAAGAAAACATGTCATGAATTAAAACTAAAGTGCTGATCCAGCAGCATTTTATTCTGCTCGCTCAGCATAGGTCTTTTCTCACAAAACTAATGTACTAATGATTCACTTATGGATGTAATGATGTGGGGGGAAAATGGGGTACTTTCAAACTAGGCTACTTTTCTACTTGAAATGAACTTTCGCTTTTGATGTATTTTATTTAGAAATTGAAAGACAACGTTCAAATTGATTCATTTGTTCCTTGGAGAAACTCTTTAAGAATCCATGAAAGTGAAACATTTATTGTAGTAACCAGTCAAACGCCAAATCTTAAAAGTTTGAAAAATTGTATTTAGTATAATTGAATTGCTCTGATAGGAGTGATTTTTTTTACTGAAAGTAATATACATTTGAATATATTTCTTTCTATAAAACATGCGGTAATTTATAAAGAACAATTAAATATGATGATTGGAATCTTTTTTTCCGAAAGTGGAAAATTTGGCGTTCGACTTGCTTTTTAAATAAAGGATTCGATTCGGACACACGCACATTTCTACCTTTTCTTTCAGCTGAAAATTTTACACAATGAACCAATCCTCCACGTAAATGAAAGATGGAACACACAAGAATAAAAAAAAAAAAAAAATGTTATTAAAACTTAATATTTATTAATATTAAAGAAACAAAAAAATAATTAATTAAGTTCACGCTTTTGTTTGGTGTGGCTAAAAACATTCTTTTTACTGAATTTTAGCTGTCTAACAAAGCCATTTAAGATACATGTGATCAAATAAGGCTGCTAAAATAATAAATAATCAGGGAATAAATTTCGAGAATATAAAAGATTCTTGGGTTTCAGGAATTTATGAAAAATTAGAAACTTTCGTATCACTATTTTCTGGACCTTTCAGCCGCATTTTTGTCCCACTGAGAAACAAGTGACAAGGTTACATTCAATATCATAAGCTCTAGGATTGAAGGGCGAGTTTATTTCACTAATTTCGAACTCAACCCGTTTGATTCACATAATTGTCTTCAATACAAATACTTTCGGTATGTGACTATTAATTTTCGAGAGAAACTAAGCGTTCGACTCCACCGGTCGTATTATAAAGTCTCAAGTATTAACCCATTACTGCCTACCGTCCCTTTGTAGGGACAGTCATAAAGGTACATCTGAAGCCCACAAAAATAAACACTTCAACAAAAAATTGTTTTAATGTTTTCCTAACATTAGAATAACTGGTGAGGAATAAATTAATACAATTTTTTGTTGAGATGTTTATTTGTAGTTGCTTCAGACGTACTTTTCAGACTGTCCCTAAAAAGAGACGGTAGGCATTAATGGGTTAACATTCGCGTTGGGAAGCGAAGAGGAAGAGAGCATGTTTCAGAGTATGTCTTTTGACATGGCCATGGATGTAAAAGGCGCATGACGGGGGGATATCGTGTTATTTTGTTTTAAACTTGTTAACTCTGGTAAAATTTGCAATAAACTCTTTTTCCTACTTACATATAAATATATATATTTTTTCTCCCTTATATATATATATATATATATATATATAAACATATATATATATTTGATCGAAACTGGAGTGGAGGAGGAGCAAAGAAATTTATTGTGCTGCATTGCTTAGTTTCTATCTTTTTGAATGACATCCAAAAACTGTAAAAATAAATAAATGAGTTTTTATCTCTCCTTTTTATGCATAAATATAAACTATTTATTGATAAATAAGTAGTTTATGTACTAATGTTGTACATTTTTATCATGTTTATGCACGCCTATTACCAAATTAGCAAAATAAAAGCAATAAATAATGTAATTCTTCTTAAAAAGGTTCGGAGCCAGAGCGGAGCACCTCAACAAAGTGGCTGCTTCAGATCCCTGGTTATATTATTTTTAGGTAAGAAAAGTATAATCAGGCATCTACTGCGTCAACAGGATATCCCAGTCAGCTGGTGGCATTGGTTGATCTCTCATAATGAAAAGTTATGAATTTTTTACTACTCAAGCAATCAGTGATGAAGCTTATTCTTGTTAGGTATCAGCTGCACATATTTATTGCTTGATAAGTATGCCAAGCTATATCTAAAACTATTTACAAATCAATAATATTTGGTTGAAGATTTGTTCATTTCGTGTGCTGCTCAAGGGCAGTTCGCTCTTTAGTTTTCTTCCAAAAATTACGAAAACCCGCAGCACAGCACCTGATTCCCCCCTTGATACGATTCGTTTCCAGCACTCTTTTCTATTCCAAAGTAAAAAAAAAAAAGTAAAATCCAATGCTATTCATTCTCCGCCAAAATCATTTCCCAAATTGAAATTCATAGACAGCATCGCACATGCGCGCAGCCATTCCCACGTCAACACCGCAAAGCATGCCGGCAGAACAATTTAAGTGTTTGTGTAGCGGGCGGGCAACCCCTACTGAGTCACCCTGGCAAATATTATTCCCGGCCCGAAGGCCAATCCGCCCCAATAGTTCGCAAACACACGCACGCACATAAACTGATTCCGACAGATCGTCTGCGCCCTGCTTCTTATTACCGAAGCCAAACGCCCCCGGGCCGTAAAATTTCCTAAGGGATGTCTGGGAGGTTCTAAGGATATACGTATATTCACACACAGGCATACGTTGACCATTCCATTCAAGGGGATTCATGTTTATTTACTTGCAGAAAGAGGCTTTTTGAGTTCACGGAAAAGGAAGTATGCTTTTTGACAAGGTGAATGGAATTTATTTCGAGATTCTGATGCTTTGGACATTCTATTACAGAAGAGAATTTTAGAACGCATATGGAAGGTTCAATGTTTCTTTTAGATAAGAAAGTTTCTTATCATTCGAATATGTTTGCTTAATTCCACATAAGATAGACTTGACGAAACGCACCTTTTTTTGCTCTGCTATATATAAAAGCAACTAAATAAATTTTGGTGTGCAACCAGGACACCAACACAGTCGACACTATTAACTGTTCTTACTGTCGACTAGGGTTGCCAAACGTCCCGGATTTTCGGGGACAGTCCCGTATTCTGAGAAATTGTCTCGCGTCCCGGGGAAATTGATGAAAAAAAAAAAAAAACCGGGAAGGCAAAAGTCACGTTTTCTTAACACGATATTGATTTTTCCGGATATCAAGTATCCGGTGGCCCTTGTGTGACAGTTCCTTACCGGATATCGGACTCTGATGTTTCAAATCTGTAAATCTATGCATCTTTTACCCACAGCTTTCAAACACTCAATAAGTATTTAATTCATTAAGTTTTAAAAATCAAAATTGTCATTCTGGAAAACCGCATCTTTCGTGCAGTGGCCAGATATTGGATTCTGGATGGTTAAAAATCGGTCGGAAACGCCGGCATCCGATATCGGATATCCAGTATCCGGACTAACCTCCCCTGCGTCGGTGTGCCCCTGCTGTCCCGTATTTGAAGTTCTTAAATTTGGCAACGCAGCTTTCGACTTCTTTTGCTGAATCAGATAGCTACAGTGCACAAACAATGCATGTATCTTCAAGCTTTTATTTTGGAGCTTCAAGCTGCAGTTCTTATTGCGTTCAAAATGTAAGTCTTCGCTAAATTATTCAATAACTTTATATTCTTTCATAAAATTTCTGGCAGAATCTGTATTAATATTTTAGCAAAATAAATTTTTTGGCAGATAATAAATAATTCGGTAAAGGGGAAGGGGGGTAAAAGATAACAGGAAAGTTGTGTTGATGGTGGGAGTCGAATTAAATATAATTTCAGTATTTGAAAACCGGCACTGATTTAATTTTAAGAAGGAAGAAAAAGTACAGCGAGTGTTCAATCGACAAATGAAATTTTTAGATGAAAAATATTCCTCTTTTCCGCTTGTTATAAGCTAAATAAAAAACCAATTATAATCTCTCCAAACAGCGGGATAAAAAAATACTTCAGAAAAAAATTATAAAAATATTTGAACTAAAAAATTATAAATCCTGTCATATACTTGCGCACTCTAACAGAAGAAGTTATTTTCCCCCAAAGAATTTTTCAAGCTCTTCCACATTCTAAAAATGTAAACGCGATCCAAAATATTTAAGTTTTTTTTTTTCTCTCTTACTTTTTTTGAAGGTACATGTAAAGTGTTCGCTTTTGACCTTACTTCAAGTTACAAAAGGACTTAGAAGGTATTAAATTAACTTAGAGCGTAATTAACAATTAAGGACAGCAATCTTAAGGGGGGAGGAATTCTTTTCTTTCGAGGAAAAAAAGAGAGATAAGGGAAGAAAAAAAAACATGTTCCGTTTTGAGAAGCTTTAAAAGTTAAATTCCGATCAATGGAATTTTCATTAAAGTAACTTTTAATTGAAATAACTGGAGTGGATGATAAAGTGCCATGATTTTCAAGAAAGTAAATAAAACTGCAGAATTTTACTCGGAGTATTTTAGGTATGATAACAGTATTGTGAGCGTGAGTGGTATTTGAAGATAAAAAATGCAGCTGAATTTAACGATTTACTAATGAATGGACAAACGCTTAAGAACAGGTTTATTGAAGGAAAAAAAAATGTTGTATGTAGTTTCTTTTTCAGTTGTTGAACGCGGATACGGAGGCCGTTTATTTTGTTCCGAGTGCTATCCGTTCAATTTACCAATACTTAAAATTATAATTTTTTTGTCATATTAAAAATCTAGCAAAGAAGACTAAAAATATTTTACCTAAGTTATAAGAAGCCAGTCAACTTATATCTAATCAGAAACAGAATGACCGAGTGAGAAAAGGAGATCCATGAAATCATTACCAAACCATTAACAGTTCTTTAATCCTAGATTATGCTGTTTAACAGATTTTTGCATATGAGCAGTTCACTGCACAAATCAATTTACTCCATTTTTTTAGAACGTTCTTATTTTAGTTTTAGAAGAATTCGATTGACATGTAGAGAGACAAGTTTTGGTTAAGTACATTATAAGTTCACATACTCTCTCTATATACCTCAATCGAGCCCTTTTAAAGCTAAAATAAGGACGTTTTTACAAAGTAGAGTTAATCAATTTGTGCATTGGAGGGGGGGGGGGGAGGATCATATCATGCTATTTAATGATGACAATAAAATAAAAATTTCTCTTCATTAAAGTTTTCAACTTAAGTTACTTTTATTCGCAGACTTCCAGTTTTTTTTCCATTCATGTGTAACGAGGACCCACTCAATATTTGTTCGCGACACACCAGTGGGTCGTGACCCATAGTTTGGGAAATACTGATTTAGAAAGTAACAGAGCAAAAGAAATGATCGCCAAAACACCGCAACAACCCTGCACCTCTATTTTCGCCGCGTAACGAACATATTGAATTAAAGTGAGAGTACATAAACGCGAGGGCAAGTTGGCTCCTCTGTGTTGACACTGCGGTGACAAATAAACAAATTTTAGAGATCATTCTTTTTTATTGTGCATGTTGCCAAGGGACTTGCCGATGAAACTGGAATAACCCAGTATCAAATGTTGTATCATTCTAAAGGAAGTCAATTAGTATAGTAATATTTATATTTAAAAGTTCCAAAACAGAGAAAAACTGATGGTGAGGTGTTTCCCAAGAAGTTCTAAAACAATCGGAAGATAGAGAAAAATGTCTTGAAATTTCACGCGAAAGTTACCGAAAAGTAATTTAAAACAAAATGTTAAGAATTATTTTTTCTATCATGTGAAATTTTACTTTTACGCCTCAACATGCAATTGCCGGACAGATCTTCAATGGCAAGATCTGTCCGGTTACGGCACTTTCTACCAACATTGCACGATTTTACTACTTACAAACACAATTTATGAAATATATTTTACGAATATATATTTAGTAGGTTTATATGCTTATTATACAAATAAGTAAGTGACATTGGCATAATTTCTGTTAGGTGTATAGATTTATATGCTTATTATACAAATAAGTAAGTGACATTGGCATACTTTCTGTTAGGTGTATAGATTTATATGCTTATTATACAAATTAGTAAGTGACATTGGCATAGTTTTTGTTAGGTGTATAGATTTATATGCTTATTTTATACAAATAAGTAAGTGACATTGGCATAATTTCTGTTAGGTGTATAATACTCAAGGTGTAAAATTTGGCGATAACTTACTAAAATAAGATCCAGTCTCAAACTATTTTCCTCTCATGCCCCACAATTATTTTTCTTTGTTGGCGTGGACCCCTCGTAGGTCGCAATAGACTCCTGGGGCTCCATATGGACCACTTTGGGAACCACTTATCTGAAGCAATGACTCGCCAAACATCAACGCATCCTATTAATGTTCGAAACAAGATTTTTTAACAGAATAACCCCGTATTAACAGAGCCTTTTCGATGTTTCATCTATTTATAGAAGACGCAGAAAATACAACAGACATAAAAAGCAAAACTCACTAATACCTACTTGAAAAGTATTGCAGTGTTTTCTTTTGAACTTCTCAGGAATTAAAGCAGTTTTATACCCCGAAGATTCTTTCTGTAAGCATATGCTCCAAGATAAAGCTATTGTTCCTAACATCGCGAAGTATTTCTAGTTTTAAAAATCATCGGGTCTAAAGCCTCTTTTTCACTGTTAAAACTTTTTACTCAAGATATATTTCACGGTCTGTGCCTCTAGAAGAAGCAATACTTTTTTTAGGAGGGAAGGGGGTGGGTTAAAAGCAGCTATTGCAGGTTTTCTTTTCCGTCGCTTTTGGCGGATTTCCGCCTCCACCACTAACGGATTAGCCGGCCATGCGGCGACGGAGCGTAAGAAAATAGTTCCTGCGGAAAGGTACCATCAGCCCTTCTTGTCTTCAAGCATTTTGTCCGATATGTCAGCCGTGGTAAGATGAAGATTGCGATAGCGATAACATATATTCGGAGAATATCGATATAAAAAATGGCGAAAGCGAAACTGGCGAAGCGTTAATGGTTGTCTGGATGATTTTTAAGCTAGGTGAGCGTGAAAAAAAGTTACCATCCGGAAGCATGGCTGATTTTCTCACGCAAAAAAGGAAAGAGAATCAAGTAAACAATTCGGCAACATTGCATTTCACCTGTCGCTAGAGATGTTAAAACAAGTTTCTAACATTAACACGAAAAAGCGGTTTCTTAGCTGTTTTTGTATGTGGAAGGTATTTGTATTTTCATGTTCAGTCATTCGACCAAACCGCTTTCATTTAATTAAACCTATAAATTAGTCTCCATTAATTTTATTGACATTTTCTGCAGCAGCTTATAAAAAGTTTCGGTAAATTTGACAGCCATTTAAAAAAGCAGTTAAAAGACACTGCACAAATGTTTTCTAAAGTCTTTCAATACTATCGTTAGATTATAAACTATATAGTGAGGATTACATAAAAATTCAGGATTCATTAGTCTTTAACACATTATAGACACATAAATAATTTTTTAAAACAATATTGAAACAAATGTATCCACAAATATGATTCAAAGGCATTTAAATCACATCAAAACGGATTACATTACATCAAAAACGGATAAATTAAGTAATCAAAAGTATTTTCGCCGGGATTAAAAAAAAAAGGAAACAACTTCAAGCTTGACCGACTAATATTCCAGGATACATCTACAAGGTGGAGAAAAAAAAAAAAAACGTAATTTTATGATATTCAATTGTTGGATTTCATCCAGTGTAGGAAAAACTTAGCCACACATTGATTCACGAAGAACTATATAATTGCTAATCATTTCATGATAACTTGTTAAGCACCTGTTCTCGGAAAATTTTAGCTTGGTTGCACTGCTATTTACACAATGTTTGTTAATCCGAGAGCAGCTCTTGTATAGCAGCTCTATCCGCGAGTAACTCTTTTAACGATAGAATTGAAAATCTCCAGGGCGGCACGAGGATTTAACTTGAGTTTGAGTTTCAGAATTAGAACTATGTATCTCTAATCGGAAAGTTACGATCATCTGAAACACATCCATGAGTAACTCGTTAATAAAGAATCATTTGTTAACACTCGTGGGTTGATCCGAGAGCAACTCTTTGGGCTGTTGCTCGCGAGTAACTCTTTGTGATGAAGCGAAACATCTTCGGAATACGACAAGTTGTTTCTTCGCTGGCTGGAGTTTGAGAATAAAGTTTTCTTTTAAAACCTCGAGGTATTTAATGCGCAATTAATAATATGTGCTTTGGTGAAATTAAAACGAATTTCACTAACACAGTAACAAAGTGCAGAAATAATCAATTTTTGAATACACTTGACTTGATAACTCGTTCTTTTCAGTTTTTCACGTAATTTTTTACCTGTTTTGCTCCAAATTTATATTAACCATCTTTGACATGAACTTATTATTATTATTATTATTTTTTTTTTTTTGAACAGCAGATTAAAAAAGCTACGGTCTCCAACCATGAGTAACTGATATGAAACACAAAAGAATTTTCCTCTAATTAATAATTTACCTTTACAGAATTGAAAGAAATCCAACTTTGTGCGGCAAGACCCAAATCCGCAAAGAAAATCGTGTTGATGTGTTTAGAAGTCACAAAAAAAAAAAAAAAAAAAGCCTTCAGTGAAAGAGAAATGAAGTCCGCTTTAATAATCATAATAATAATGTCGATAATTTTATTCAGTAGCTCTATTTTCTAGCATTGAAAAAGAAGATCACTGAAACAAATGACAACAATATGAAAAGTTTGCTGAAAATTTTTTCCTTACTACGTTTGATTTGCCCAAGAATGCAATCGGTCCAAAAGTATTTATTTTGAGTTCAATCACCTCTACATTAATTTTTTAAACACTTATTTAACGCTGCTGTATTTTAAATTATTTCGTAAGAGCTGTGTTCCCCCACCCCCTCGATAATTTTATTTTGTGTAGTTTATTTCATGCTATGTGTTTCATGTATTTGTTTATTAAAATAAATTATTTATGGAAAATTTTTAGTTGTATTCTGTTTGGAATACTCAGTTGGTAAAAAATACATGTAGATATGGCGAAGATTCGGCGATAGGAAAAATAAATCGTCAAAAAACCTAAATCTGGGAACAATTTATCTAGAGTCACCGTAAAAAAAATCTTCAGGAAAATTATTTGCACAAAATTCTATTTGTACATCACTAAACGAATATCCCATATCGAAAAACAAAACACGCTATTTTAACGTGGTGACAAAGACCTCTCAAAAAACGTTTGCACTGTTTTTTCTTCTAAATTCTGAGGTTCATTTTACATGCAAGTACAATTATCTAGCAAAGGAATCTAAAAACAATATTAGCATTTAGCAAGGATATTATTGTTCGAAAGTTGACGTTATCGTAGAATCGTTTCCTTGACATTTGGCCTCCATTTAATATTTTCGCTTTTTCTTTGCGCGATCTTATTGATTTTAACTTCAACTTTGAGACTCTTTACATTTTGACATGTGAACCACCAGAAACAACCATTTTTACCAGTCTAGTGCTAGTCTACAGGAATAGCACGAAGATTTGTTTGTTGTTTGAAAGTATCTGTTTTTGAATTCCTCTCTCAAATTTAACGACATGTTTTATATAGCACAGACGTGCACACGGGTTTACCGGTGTATCGTGGCACCCCCATTAGCTCATAAATACAAACGCTATATCAAAATTAGCCAAACTTTTGCGTTTTAAATTCACTAATTTTACGCCTCAGAGGCCTTAAAAGTACTTCTTTATGCTTAATCTAAACTCCTAAACCCCATCGGTACAGTGGTACCCCCAATTGCAAAGTTCTGTGCACGCTTATGTGTTTTTGTATTGTTCTAAAAAATACGGAAAATTCCAGGAAAAATTTTTCGAAACAAACATTTGTTAACATAAACGGAAGTTTTCTTATAGAGCACTTTTTTACATGTGAAACTGCTATGAAAAAATAAGCTAAATTATTTCAACTTCCATGACTACGGGGAAATTTCAATCCTATATAAATCTTGTTCTGACGGATTTGCTTGGAGCGATCTTTACCAAAAAGACGTTATGCCGTAGAACATGTACAGATACGAAGTTCATCTAGAACTAAACGAGCCTATTTTCCCACGGAGCCTTTTGATCTGGATTTTTAAGGATATTTCCGAACAAATGAATGAGTGAATGAATATACATAAACCGTTGAAAAAGCATATTTAGAGTACTTAAGATTTACAGCTAAATGAGAAAGAGAGAGATAGCTAGATTATCAATTTGATATTGGTGTATACGGGAAAGTAGGCTCGTATAGTTCTAGACGGAACTTCTTGTTATTTAATTAATTTATTAATTGGCGTTCATATGTGCGGTAAAAAATAAAAAGGTATTTATAGAAATTTATTTATCAATAAATATGTAATGCTTTAAATACACTATGTTGCAAGGAAAAAAAGAGGGAGGTGAGAAAGAAAAAAACTCATTCATTTATTCATAAGTTTTTGAATGTAATTCAAATAAATAAATAAATAAATAAATAAAATGGAGCTGTAGAGTTTTTTGTAGAGCACAAGGTTTTTTTGCTCCAACTCCGCTCCAGTTTCGACTAAAATCTCGTCGTTCCAAATGCTCCGTGCTCCTGCTTCATCCTTCTGTTTTATCTATGACCAATATTACAACAGTGATTCCAAACTGCTTTGCCATTTTAAACATAATAAAGTTTTTGGGAAAAAAAAAGTATGTCAGACAGGATGTACTTTAGCGAAATATGCACAAATATTTAATTTTAATATATTCAGTCCCTCCCCCAAGCAGATTCTCCTAATCTAATCCGGTCTCTCAATGCTGATGAGAAGAATAAACAATTTACGTTCTATGAGATCATTCTGTTGGCAACTTTATCCTCTTACGTGGCATTAAATGTTGATTTTCTATTATTTTAAGTTCAGACAGAGTGTGTTTGGGGAAACAAAAAAAGCAGATGGAATAACTTTCCAGCCGCATGACTGGAAAAGGTTTTACAGAAACATTATTTTAGATTAACAGTGCAGAAAAGAAATACGACCACCTGCTCTTTGTAATCCGAAAATCATGGCATTTCCTGTCAAAATTTGCAGACGGCCGCGTGAAATACGCACTTTTTTATGAGTAAAAGTGGCATTAATGAAGCAAGAGTAGCAGGAAAAGTGTAAAAATATCTTCCTAGTTCACGAGAAAAATCTCTGCACAACAGTTAATAAATAATTGTATCATACAAAAGCAAAACCTCAGCTTAAGATAGAAAGATTTCATATAGTAAACCTGATGAATAGTAAGATTTCTATTAGGTGGCAGGCCACCGGCGCGATTGTGACCTCTTCTATTTTGATGACTAGTCACACATTTTACAGCGTTGCCCAACCAGGGTTCCCCGGAACCCTAAGATTCCGCAAAGCAGTGCTAATGGTTGCGCAAGAAATAATAAAGAACAAATAAAAGTAACACGTTTTTTTTTGTTGAAGGAAATAGATTCAAATTTACTTGCATTAAATAATTCGTGTGGGAATTCCTCCCGTGTGGTGAGAAGTGCTTCGCCAAAGATAGCCCAGTTGTCGAATGTAAATCAACGATTATGCTGACTTCAAACGAAGAGTCTTGCGAGAATCTTGCCACTCCGATTCTGAGCATGTATGTATATGGTCAAACAAATCTTCAACATGTATACAAAATTTGGTGCTGGGGCAATTGAGACACTGAGTGTTGACTCGGATGCTACAGTGTGTAATTTTGTACATATAGCGATTTGAATTTATGCCGGCCGCGCGTTCTAATGATTAAAATGTGAATTAGTTATTTTTTCTTTCGCAAAAATGAATCCTTCATTTAAATACTTTTACAGCTCAAACTGTCATCAAGCAGTCAAAATGTTTATTAATCATGATAGCGATGATACAAATTTCAGAAAAGAGAAATGCTCTCTGTTGGCTAATTGCGCAAACTTATTTTTGATGCTCAACTAAGAGTAACGAACGATACTCTAAACATCATCGTGTAGGTGCAACGGCAAGTCTAAAGGGGGTGATGTTCTCTCGTCTTAACGCCTACGGGAGACAACAACACTCACGTTTCTAACTATTTTCTCCAAAATAAAGAGCCTCTAGGAAACCGAACACCAGTCCATTCAATCGCCGATAATTTTACACCAGGCTACGGGAACGTCAATAAATCTGTCCAATAAAACTTAATAGTTATATAGAACGAAAACTCTAGTGTATAAAACATAAATCCGACCTTCCGACTAGATATACGCAGTGATGGGTTTCCAATAGCCTGGAGGCCTTCAACCATCAGGTTCCGAAACCGAATGCTCTGGGGTGAAATTTGCCCTCCCTTCACATAAGTCAAGAAATACGTTCCATTTCTGAGATTCCATTCATTAAAATCCGTTTGTCCGTCCTATTCGGTTTGTTTTCGTTTTGGAAGAAACGGAAGAATAACGAGTCCATTCTTTTGTTTTGAGGATATTCATTTTGCGCAGCGACGTACTCTGGGGAGAAATCATGGGCATTTTTTTATTCTGTTATTTTCACTCTGCCCAGCTGATATAAAATCGATCGATATTTCTAGGAAAAAAAATATTTTTTTCATCAGAGTTGGTCGAACGCAATTGGGCCGAATATTTTTTATCACGTTGGCACTTTATTGGGTTCAGAATTTTCGGCGTATTGAGCTACTTGATGTTATTTTTGTTGGGCACATAGGATTTGAAACTACCACTGATAATCCTTACGCTCTTTCTTCAAATATTTTTGAATTTCAACGTTTCAAACACATATTCGCGAATATTATGCGTGCATTTTTCAGCTAGTAGGAAAACTATTCTACCGAACTGGTCAGATGAGATTGTATTTGCGCTTCAAAGAAAAATGTAAAACGGAAATTTAATAGACCCTAGTACAGATACCTTAATTATTTTCATTAATGTATTTCGACATTGACATGAAGAAAAAAAAACAATGTATTCTAGTTATACTGAATTAACAGGTCCTAAACATCGCTGTTGTATAGTTATTGTAACCAAGTTTCGGAATTTTAAAAGAACTAAGTGGTGCATAGAGTTCTGGTCTAAAAGGCTACACAAAGGGGTAAGGTGGCTTAGTGCGGACTCAGACTAGGAACTTGCCTGGGTGGTACCATTCTAAACCGAAACTATTTCATTGTGCTAAACTTTTTTTCTCCATTATATTCGTTGCGGTTTGAGGCCATTGTTATAAAGCTTGGAGCTTTTTAGAATATATACTGGGTTTTGTTTGTATAATTGACTAAGATCTGAATTTGTGAAATATAGAAATTTCGTGCTCCAAAACATTTCAAACGTGACATTTAATACGCTTAGGTATCTTTTCCTTCGCACAAATTCCGAGAAAAATGCAAGCTTTTCACTGACACAGCGCATACACAGTCCGATATTTCACCCTAACAATGGCTCGTGAAGAGATAAACAGCGCAGGAATTGCGAACGCAAAAAAAATATGGGAGGTGTTTCATGGTGATCCACAATTGCCGATTTAAACGGTCGGATAACTGCGCAGTGTTAGAGGGCAGTTGTTTTATTCGAGGAAGGCCCATCCAGAAACTTGAAATGGGTAGATAAATGGTCGCAAGAAAATGTCCCCGACGCCATTTTTATCGACTATTTTCGCCTGCTTCGGGAAAAGTTTTATAGCGATTGATATCGTCGAGAATGGCGTTTATTCTAAACTAAAAGTGAAAAGAGTGTCGTTTGTTTTTATTACTCGGTGTTTTTCCAAATGCGGAAGTTCTTTCCGGGCAATGAAGAATAAGAAGAAAAAAAAAATCCAACGATTTAAATGAAAGATTTTTGCTATTCATGCGATTTATGAGCAAGGATGAATATTATTGGAAAGGGATTGGTAAGAGAAAGGAGATTTTGTTCTTGTAATAATAGTTTCTTTCACTGTGGAAAACGGTTTAACAGCTACGAAACACTAGTGGATAACTTCACCTAAATTTTTCTTTTAAATGCAATTCACATATATGCCTATTTTTGTGCTTCTGATACACATGCACACACATACATGAAACCTTAATGCGGAAGGATGATTAGGCTATATGGATACGTAATCCATGAAATTTCTTGATCTGACTATTTCCATTGAGAAGAACGACTAAAGGTTGTTCTCTGCGTAGCAGTTAAATTATGATGCAGGCTTAGAGCTTATTAGTGAAATGGTTGAAGTTTTTATAGATTTTTTGTTTTCGTTCAAATTCAATTTAGGATTTTTAATGGTACTTGGTATATATTTTGGCAGCTTGGAGATAAGTTTTGAAATTTGATGCTAGTTACCGACAAACGCCTGCCCTTTTTTTCTAACCTTTCACTCTCCACATTGCCAAATCCCTTTAGGTAGAATATATGGTTGTGATAGCTTCAGTTAGTGTAGGTGTTGTATCTACGAAAAAAAAATGGTCTGTATTCCTTGGCTATTATTTATGCTTTCTTCAAAACCTTCGCGCGATTCTACTCTCCTTAATGAGGGCAGGAATCCATTGAAAATACACTTCTAAAAAGGAAAGCAAGCCTTGAATATTTTGAATGAGATCGGTACAAGAGGTATCTCTGTTCCACAAGACATACTTCCAACTGTTGAGATTAAATTCTGATGTGTCAAAGTTACAACTATGTCACACCATATCCGACTGGGATATTCGTATTCTGCCTCATCAAAGGATTACAAATAACACTTATAAATATTTCGTTTCTCTTCATCGAAATTTCAAATTCTGCAGCGTCGAACTCACAACTCAGTTTTATTAACATATCCTGGTTGAACAAAGATCTCTACTTAATCGAAGATAAAATGTCATATCCAGTTTAGTCATGAAATCCTCTCCTATCGAAAATACAACTAAATCACATCAGATCAAATTGAATACCATATTACCTCACAGAGGAGGGCCAATCTATACTGTATAAACACTTCCTGTTCTATTCATCAGAAAATAAACATTCTTTACCATTTAGAATACATTTGGTCCACATTCACGCCAACTGTAAAACTTTATTAATTTTCCGCTCTGAAGACACAACAACATGTACGCTACATAAAAACATTCTTCCCAATCAATGCAATAAAATTCGAACTCTGCTACCATCGAAGGCCCAAAGATGCTGCATTCATTCCATCATTTAGCACTTAAATTACATCAACGACATAGCAATGTCATTTTTGCGAACATTCGAATTCTGAAGACTTCGAAGGCACAGCGAGGCTTCACATCCAATCCTGTAGTTTAAACTAACATTTTACACACAACAGAATACAGAACCATCCATTTGTGGGCACTCAAATTCTCCAGCATCGACGACGTACCATATTTTGACCAAACCGAGTGTGTTTACCTCGCTCTATTCGACTATTAAAAGCAGCAATTCGCCAAAATTAAACATATAAAACTCATTTTCCACCTGCAAAATTAGCACTTTATCATATTTTCTACCTTCCAACCTTACGTTTTCTCCTCGTAAAACTCCGTCGACCCCGCTTTCAATCAAGCAGCTATCTCCGAGTGTCTTATATAGGGCCTTTTGACACCCCTAACCTATAAGGATTAACTTTCTATGCGAGGAAGTTCGATACATTGTGCTGCGAAAGGGTTTATAAGGCAGGCGATATATTTTCCTCCCCTCGTAAACGACGAACAGTTTACGATAGCTAGTAATAAAGTTTGGTGTAAAAGCCGCTTGTTATGTTCATGAGCGGAGCGGGGAAGAGTGGCTTGTGTCTTGCAGAACCGTTGTTTTGTGGCAGGTTGGTAATTTGTGTAGTTAGTTTATGAGCAGCCTGCAAAGTTCTGGTATTTTCACACGTAATGCGTACAAAACCAATTTGTGTTATTTATATAAGAAAAAAAATAATGTGGTTGTTTTAGGGTCAGATCATATCCATGATTACAAACGATCTATTTATAAGCGAAAATTGAAATTGTACGAGGGAGTATAGACCCCAAATAAATAAATAAATAAACAACAACAAAAATAATAATTAAATAAATAAATAATATTAATAAAACAAAAATTATAAGAGAATAAAATACATGTGTCTAAAAAAGAGAAGAAGTATTCGCTTCCTATGCCTCAAGTTTATTATATAAGCTTATTTAACTATCAGGGTTGCGACAGCAGAGTTTGGCGCAAAACATAATTTGGCGCACTTGTATACTTTTTGTTCTAGGCAACAATTGTTTTACATAACCGTAGTAGTGAGCAGAAACGAAACTCGATATGATTTGTTTGTTTATTGAAGTAAAAGGAAAACGAAAGCAGGGGAAGTGTTGTATAAATATAAATAGAATCAATGGAATAAAATGAAGAAATAAATATTCAGAACTTAAAATGAAAATAAAGCACAAAAAAATGTCTTTAATATTCATGTATTTTTTGTTTTATTTGAAGGATAATTTTATGGCAGAATGTTTGAATATGGTGTCGGGCATGTGAACACCGTGGTTGGCGTGTACATGACGTAACCTGGAAAACTGTGTGAAAACTGGACCAGTTTTCACACTTTTCGCAGTAGATCTGTTAACTGGCTGTAGATCTGTAACTGATATGCAAAGTCCCTTGCCTACGCTGATAAAATAGGAACAATGCAGCACATGGAAGTCAAGATTCGCCGCATTATTGCCGTCATTCAGCCAGAGCTACTGCGAGAAATGTGTGAAAACCGGGCCACGCCATGTACGCGCCAGCCGTGGTGGCCACACGTCCAACATCATATTCAAACATTAATGCCATAACATTATCTTTCAAATAATGCAAATTAGATGAATATTAAAGTCATTTTTTTGTATTTTATTTCCATTTCGAGTTCTCTGCCTCTAAAAGAAAAAACCTATATATAAGAGTGAAATTGCAATATTCACATTTCGCGGAAGAAGAAAATTAGTAGCAGTTTTTCTTCAGTTGGCTTAAAACTATTAGTAGATAGTTTAACCAAAATACTGTCTCTTTTATCGAAACAAAATATCTTATTTAAAATTCTGGCACAAAATTATAACGAGGGTTTCTTATATTTCTGCATTACAAAAAAATAAGATTAAAACGATTTTCAGTTCTGAATCGTTCATAAAGGGAATATTCAACTTGGCTTCAATTTTTGTTTCTTAAATTTGGCTTCGTAACAAGAGAGAAAGATCCCCCCGTTCGGAAGTTTGAGATGAGAAACCCCGTTTAGAAATTTTTAGCTTCAAAAAGATGTCAGCATCACCTGCAGAAATCGAAGAAATTCTTCGCCCTCCCGAATCATCTGCAAAGAGGGGGAAAAAAGATCCAGTTTCGGAAAAAACATCGGAAAAGTTGTCAAAACCGAACGAATTTTTTGGACTATTAAAATAAGAATATTTAGAATCGAAATAAAACTTTGAATGCGAATAAGTACTATTAGCAGAACGAAAAAAAAAAAAAAAAAAAGAAAATAAATGTTAAGACTTGAAACAATAACAGGAAGTCATTCTTTGTCTTAAAACATTTTAAAATAACTTTTAATACAATAACCTAATTTTTCATAACTGACAATATTCATAAAAATAGAAGAAAAAAAAAACAATTTCATTTAAAACATTTGAATAAATTATAATGTTTTTGAAAAATGATTTTTAAATTTTATGTTCTAACTAGGCATTGCAAAAGGTGGCAAGTATTGTCAAAAAATTCTATACAATATCTTCTAAATGCTAAAAAATAAGAAAAGTCTGACGATTAAATTTTACTCAGTAACACATTTTATTGCAATTTTGTACCCAAAAGATAAAGTTAAACCATTAAAATGAAACTTTTCACGTATTGGTCTGCAGCTATTACATCTACATAACAAAAAATTGGACGGGATTGGGAGACTACTGTTTTACTTACAATTTTGCTTCAGATCATCACAATTATACAACATTAAATTTCATCCTTATTTAGTGCTTTCCATCTTAGTTTTTTTTAAAAAATTTACCCTATTAAGTATAAATAAAAATAAGCAGTAATCTTGTTCAACTTGATAACGAGATCCAGTGTCTAAAAATAGACAAGGTGTTACATTTTAATTTTATTTTTAGAAACATTTGTCTTATTTTTATACACCGAACTTTGTCATCATCATTTCTAAAGGTCAAGCAGTATAACTGTTTTACAACAGTGAACTCAATGTTGTCATGCTCAAAAAGTGAGGCTGATTCACTTTTTATGGGCACTTTTAAGGCAGGAGTCTGATTTATTACGGAGGCAGGGGTATTAAGACATATCCATTAAGGGCGGTTTGAAGCCATTAAGGTATATATATATATATATATGTCTTATTTCATGTTTGTAATAATTAACTACTTGTAAATAATTTTTAAACACAAAACTTTGTGTTTGCCTTACTGAACAAAAATTAAAAAAAAAAAAAAAAAAAAAAAAAAAAAAAAAAAAAACGTCACCACTTCTCTTGTGGATAGTGCTAAGGTTCGTTGCAGGAATTTAAGAATCGCCACATGCTCTTTCGTTAGTTTCAAGGCTGAAACTTTTATTAAAAACAATTGCTGTGGTCAATTAAAGGGTGAAATATGTATGTGTCTTGTTTTATCATAAAAAGGAAAAGAGATATTGTTTTGCTTCTTAAAAAAGAAGAAGAAATAAAATATATATGTATGTATATAATCAAAATTAAGTAAAAGAAATAAATGAATAAATAAAGGAGAAGAAAAAATAAATTAATTAAAAACAAAAAATGTACAAAACTTTCAACTTTTGCCTAAAACCGGTATAAAAATAACTGCTGAAAATTTCCTCAGAATTTTTTCAGTAGATGGAATTGACACAGTAATACTGACCTTACTATTATATACGACAATGGAATTTCGATCATAACATTGACGCGATTTATTACTTTACAAGAAGATAGAAATACGCAATGATGTTGACTAAGTTCGTTATTTTAAATGAAAGTAGTCCCACAATAAAACTGACTTAACTCATTCTTTTACGAGGCAATGGAACTGCCACAATAACATTGACTTAACTCATTATTTTTCAAGCCGAATGCAAGCACCTTTCTTTCCATACTTTATCAGAGGCGGCGCTGTACTATTAACCCCGAGAAAAGAGCTGTTAAATGAGACGGGGACTAACTTAACGCTCCCCATCAATGATTAGTTAATTCTTGTAAGTTTTCCTTCTAAAGCGAACTTTGGGGCTGTTATCGGATGGCGCATTTATTTACCGCAAAGTCATTTCACCAGGTCTGCCAGTCGTATGGCCGAGATCCCTCATAAAACCTGGGACACTTTAAACGGAGAATTTAGCGCGGAAAATGTTTAATGGAGCGAAGGTGTGCTGCTTTAATATCTTTTCGAATGCTGGCATAAATTCTTCATCAGCGTTTGGAAAATGGCGTCGAGTGAATATTATGGTTCTGTGTAAGTTTAGAAAATAGAACCGACTTGTATTAATTGCGTTAGAATATCCGGAATTTTAGGGAATTAAAAAAGATAATTCTAATAATAAAAATTTTCTAAACTAATGAAATTAGTACGTAAATTACTGGTTGGCAAATCACAAAAAGAACTTGGTTAACCCACGTGATTTATATAAGAAAAATATTTCTTGTTCTCTGTAGTAGCAATAAATACCAGACTAAACTCAAGTTTTCTTATTTGAAACAATTATTTCTAAAATTAAGAATTTTAGAACATATTTAGTAATCTTATTGAATGAACAGTTGAAATTACTAACTTTAAAACATTGTTGCTTTTTTGGAATACACAAGTTTTAAATAATTATTTGCTCTGGTTACTAATTTTAGTTACATTCTATTTCGATGCTTAAAACATAAATTTGAATCAGTTATTTTCTCTACTTACAAATTTCTTCGAAGTTAACGGAGCGACAAGATACCACATTTAGACGCTCTCGTGATCAATTTAACTATTATATATTAGTTACATATAGTTAGTCACTCACTAACAAATATATTGACTCTTTAACGGCCTAATGTAAAATAATCTAAAGAACGTTTTACGTACGTCAAAAAGCTGCGCAGTTCTTTTGCCACTACTCCTTTCTCTTTTCCCATAAAAAGATTGTGTAGAAGATGGTTTGTATGAAAATAAGTTAGTTTTGAGTCTTATTGGTACCGTGATGCATTTTTGGAGCATACTTGTAGGAGAAACAAACGATGTATGAGGTAAAAAAAGGGGGAAAAAAGGAAATCCTGTGTTTTAAAATTGTTTTTTTTTTTCAGTTGCCTATTCATTCAGGCATAGTATTTTTATAAAATTTCATAGTGGGAAAATAAGAGTGTCCAAACCTCATTAAAAACTTTTCTAATTCAGTTCTGTTATTAAGCTCGTGAAATCCCCAAGGTTTTGGAGACAACTCATGAATAACTATTTTTCAACTGATAAAATATATTAGACCCCAAAATTGAACGCCAGATGACACCAATAACGCAATAACCTCAACGTTTATCGAATAATAGACAGTAAGTGAACCTAATGAGACAAGAACAAAAAACAAAAACTGTCTAGCTTTAACAAACTGAAAGAATGAGCATATATCAAAGATGCGCCAGGTTGTTTCAGAAAGAAAGACTTAAGGATGTAAATTTTGCATCAATAACACCACGCGCATAAAAAAAATCTATCACACCTATTCAATGCAACATCCGCGTCGGCAAACATTAAAATAGTTAATCCTGATAAAAATTACTTTATTAACTTTTCCAATGAGATTACCAAAATGGTGAAAAAAAAAAAAAATCCTCCATTTATGGAATTTCACCACTTAACTGCACCCAAAAGCATTGCAAAAACAGATGAAGCATTAATTCTCATTCATCACCACAGAAAACAATCAAACCAGGTGTATAAAAGAATAGTGGGGGTTAACATCCTTTTAAAAACGAGAGAGATCCATCCATTATTCATTTTTAAAACCACGTCACCCTAAGTGAAATGCATTAGTACCTATTTGGGATCATAAACACAAGGATTAGGTACAAAATAACAGACAACTAAGCTCTAATCCGAATAACTAGTTTTCACCATTTTTTTCCATTAAATAACGGAAAAGAAAAAAAATTAAGGATTTATCTTGACAACCCCAAATGCGTAATCACATATTCTTAACACGGACATGTTTGTGTTATTTAACACTACTTTAAGTTTTTGCCCTTCCTTAAACCCCTCAGAAAAAAATGTACATACGTATCATAATAGCAATGATCATTGACCACGCAATATATAAGAAAGCTACCCTCCTAGGCCACAAGTTCATTTCCATATTTTGTAACTTAGCCTTTAGTTTCTGAGACTATAATTTAACCACCAGTTGGATCATAAATAATGTATATTATCCAATTTCCAGCCGACCCCCCTTTGTGCTTCCCTCCGCGCATTTCTTCAGCGGACCGGTTTTTAAATGGCATACAAACACATCAAGCGTAGGCTACAGAAAAAGCGAAATAAAAATCTTTTCATATTTTTTGCCCGGCTATAATAATTTCCTGCCGAAACCTGTTATTGTCCATCTTCGATGATAGGCCAGCAGTGGATGGTTAAGAACAATCTTCATATTGGGCGCATAATCAGAAGTTGTGCCTGAGCAGGACTAGAGCAGCTTTTTAAGGTTCCAGCATAACCACCGAGAGCCCGTAGGCGGGAAATTAAGAAAAATGCTGGTCTTTAGTAGGAGTTGAACGCACTGTTTAATTTTGTTGCTCGCTTCTATTAAGTTGTTGTAAAGGTTTGTAAGGATATGCTAATGGCGCCACCGTGGTATTGGGGTTTTGGGGGAAATGGTAGTTGCTTGCACGTGGAAGCAGGTTTTGAACATATGAGCTGCTCTTCGTTGAAAGTGTGTTAATGTATTTACCAGGTAATTGTTGCTTATATGAGCAACGAGGCTGTTATTTCAATAACGGGCGTCAACAACTGATGATTATTTAGGGGCAATATGGTTCCCTCTGGCCTATGTAAAAGCTTCTTACTTTGGAACGCATCGCTTGCATATATGATGTATGTGGGACATTTGGTGTTTTATTTGTAATTTTTGTAAAAAAGGTTAGCTTTTTTTTATTATTATTTTATTTTTTAAAGGTTCAATATTCTCGTTACCTTTTTGGAACATCCATAATAATTATGAATGTTGATTTTTTTTTTTTTTTTACGCATACAAAGAAGTAGATCTTCTGCATCACCAGGTGTGAGCTAATATGGAATTTTGTTTCATACGGGAGACAGTTCTCTTCTTTGTAGTATGATCTTTTGTATCAATGCCGCCTAAAGAGTAGCAAAATCTTTTGCTGATCCAACAGAAAGATCTTTTAAAGCCTAAATATTCTGAAACATCTTGTCAATGAAAGTTATCTGCCATACAGTTGAAGCCGTAATAATTTGAGTAACATTTACAGAAGATTACATACCGCAGTAGCGGCGCTATCTGTGAGTAAGCTGAATTATTTTTTCAGGTACACGAAAGTAAGTTCATCTAAGCCGCTTGGCCAATGGTATCTTCGGAGCTCTCCTCCGAGGGTTAGCACGCTGCTTGTTACAGCTGAAGTTGAATATTACCCCAACAAAGTATAATTCCTTTTTGACAATTGTTAAACTGGTCGTCACAGATCTCAAGCATTTATTTATGTGCTTTTATTTACAACTATTAAACTGGAAGTCACAGACCTCAAGTGCTCGGTTTTACGTAATTTAAATGTGCCTCTGTAGTTTAACCCTTTAACTACGGGTAACAGTAATATAAATAAAACTTCACGTTAATTTAAAGCACAAATGAGCATTAAAACGTCAATAGACGATTTGGCGAACCTTTTCTGTGGTACGGGTAACGTCAATAAGCGATTTGGCGAAACTTTCCTGTGGTACGGGTAACGTCAATAAGCGATTTATTGACGTTAATTGACGTAATTTAATTTCTTTATTGGTTAGCCAATAACAAAATTTGCTGTGGCGAAAGTTTATGTAAGAAACTCATGACACATGTACATAGAAATAAATGTATCGCCATTTATGCAATTTTTGAATACTTTTTTTTTGGCGTTCACACAAACAGATTTGTGAATATATCCCGGTAGTTAAAGGGTTAACATGCGGAAAAAGAAGAATTTTATCGAGGAACTATTATCAAAAAATTTGATTATTTTATTTAAAACAAGTCTTCATAAATTTAAAGAAAGATGTTTAGTTTCCCTCCTGTACAGAAATTTTTTAGTTTTTTCTTTTAAATATTATTTTTTATTTTTATTAAAGGCATTTGGAACAACTTCGTCTCTTTTACACGTCAGAAAAATATTATTTGTTTTACTTAACAAGAAATTTTTTTAATGAATTTACGTTTTTAACAAACTTTTGGAAAACTATTAAATAGACGCACGCATAGAATAACAAGATAAAGTAGATAAAATTAGAAATCTAATTACTAGATGAGCCCTTTTCTTTTATTTCGTAAATAAATTCATGTTCCAAAAGCTTGAAAAAAATTTCACCCAAAAACAAATGCACTTATTAAGAAGAAAATAGCGCGTTTTGAAAAATAAATAGTACTTTTATTTGAATTAACCATTATAATTGAAAAAAAAAAAAAAAAAAAAACGTTACATTCAATAAATTAAGGTTGAAAACCACCTGCATTATAAAGAACCTTTTAAGTGATTGGAATGCACCTTAAACTATTAAAAACTGAGTGATTATAATAAATTTCCAGCATATTTCTTCTAAAATATTCCTTCGGCTTCAGAATAATGAAGACGGACTAGGTGGAAGGAAAAATTATAACAAACGACTTCCTGCAAGCAAAGTGCACCTCGAATTTGGAAGACAATAGCACCTTGACGCCACATTATTCAGAATAGAGCTATAGAAGGAAGTTTAAGGCATCCCATCGATTAATCGTAAGCATTATTGTGAACTCGTTTGTCATAATTAAGGAGTCCCTATTCATCACAATCAAAGAAAATACATTTATCATCTGAGCTCAGCAGGAGTAAGTTATCTCACAATTGTGGAAAACTATTCATCACAATGATTTCTGAAGATGAAAATTGTGTCCTCTGTCCCCAGTTAGCATAAGTAAAAATATACTTTATTATACCTCATACCACATTTCTTTCGAAAAAATTTCTTATTCATATATATATATATTTCACTTCACGTGGACCAGTTACGATTAAATTCTGCGGTACGATACGATACCGATATCATGCAAAAATCAAAATATGGTCAAACGATATTTTAAAAAATGTTTAATGATTAGCATAGAAAAGAAACATGATATTTGTATTTATCGTTGTAACTTACGGACTTTAACAAATTTATTTCTATTTCTTAAAAAGTATTTCCATTCATAACAGTCTTAATTTCCGATTTTTTGGAGTGGCAACACCTTAGTTTGTTTATATCGAGCTATCATTCTCATGTTTATATCTAGCAATCTTTTCTTTAGCCTTTCGAATTTTGAGCTTATAGCCGGCAATTGTTCTAAATAGCCAGTAGTTCATATATAACTCCAAAAATTCATTTATTTATGATCGAAGCAAGCTTTTGGAACATTTTCGGAAAACTTATTTTGTCACCAATATCTTTGGCTGTCTGTATGCCGTAATAATGCCCGACGCCTTGGCATTTTAAAAATAAATATTAAGTATCGGCTTTCTTAAAAAATAATAATTTCATGGAAGGAAACTACTGATGTCGGCTCATCTAGAAAAACTCTATTGAAAACTTATTTTTGAAAAAAATCTGTATTAAAAACTTATTTTTGAAAAAAAAAAACAACACACAAAAAAAACCTCTATTTAAAACTTATTTTTGGAAAAAAATACACAAAAAAAACCTCTATTGAGAACTAATTTTTGAAAAAAAATACAAAATGTGCATTCATTAGGGTATGTTCAGTAACTGGTCGGTTTACCCTATATCAATCAGGAGTATATAGGGTAAAATGTGCATTCATTAGGGTATGTTCAGTAACTGGTCGGTTTACCCTATATCAATCTGAAGTAATCGCACGTGACATGTGGTAATGAAGATTTCTAAATCAGCTGTACTTCTGGGAATAAATCTTGATATTATACAAATAACGAAGAATTTTCTTGAGCAGTCAAGCACTTTAAAACAGTTCAATCATTCAAACCCACGAACAGACTGCAAGGGTGAGCATACATACTGAGGTGAAAGAAAAGACGAAGTCTCTCAACAGTTAATAATTCATTCCGATTCGACCTACGTGGAAATATTTTCGGCAACGCTTGCAATTAATCACGTGGTGATACATATGCCATAAATTATCATGTATTTGGCCACTCAAATTTAGAAGGAGGGGCCAAACAACTATTCCTTGAGGCAGCAACACATGGCGCGCGATCACCACCTGTTTCTGATGGAGTTGGCGGAAGCGTTCATATGACAATAAAAATATCATCTGAAATGCCTAAAAGTGAGCCACAAACGTATTTTAATTATTTCAAACAAATCAAGCTTTACCAAATTATATCCAGTAAAATATGCGCCCACGTTAGTCAGACTTAGACAAGATATTATGTACATTTAAATGCACGATACTTGAATATAGAAAACTTACGTCAAGTCTAACAATCCATATATATATTTCACTTAACGCTGACCAGTTACGATTAAATTTTGCGGTACGATACGATACTGACATCATGCAAAAAACGAACTATAGTAGAACGATATTTAAAAATTTGTTTAATGATTAGCACGTGAAAGTAACATAATATTTGTATTTATTATCTTAACTTAAGGACTTTAAAAAAATTCTAGCTATCTTTTCTTAAGCCTTTAGAATTTTAAAGCGGTTTTTACGATTTTAAAATGGTTAATTTCCGATTCTTTGGATTGGCAACACCTTTGATTTTATCAAGCGATCATTCTCATATTTACATTTAGCTATCTTTTCACAAGCCCTCCGAATTTTAAAGTTTTTTTTACGATTTTCATAGCCAGCAGATGTTCTGCGGGAAATCATCTACTTTCTGTTATCAAGCACGTAATGATACAGATTATAGTTGATTAATTATAATCTTTAATTGTAATTTAATTACTGATTTCATGTCATTTTCCCTCTCAATCATCACATCCGGTTAACCCTCACCAGGGTATGTACGGTGGTGATTGGTGAGGTATCAGTAAACAAAGGGAGTTCAAAATGATAAAATATAAAATAGAAACAACATGAAGCACATAAGAAGTTATGACAAGTTTGAATCGTTCACATTAAAAAAAGTGAAATAAAAGAAAGGAAAGAAAAATGAAGTAATATTATTGCTATTAAAAATAAATAAGTAGTTTTACTTAATGTTCTTTACTTTTCTGCATTGGTATTGATCTGCACAAATTTTATTTAAACGTTTTACCATTGTGTACATAAGAATTATAAGGAACACGCAAAAATGCACATTCGGGGAAATACAAATTTTAAAATTTTCTAAAATATGCATCGTAATGTCAGAAAACGATTTAATATGTGAATATTATGGGCTGTTTGTTATCTGCCGCGATCGCAATTTCAAGGCTATAAGAATTATGTTCTCTTTATTTTTACAACTATCTGGAATTCGTCGAGTCATTTTTTACAGTATGAAATTCATCAGGTTGTAATTAGATTTACCAACAAGGAATTAATTAGCGGCTTAAAAGCTTGTAATTTTTTATGCAGCAATTAAAATCGTAGACGATAAAAGTATATGAGTTTTTATTATATCTTTTTTTTTTTGTTGGAAGAAAATGAAATTCGCTTAACGTTTTTGTTTTACTTTCTAACTTTATGTTTTGCTGTATTTTTTCAATTAAAAACCGATTTTTCATATCTAAAACTTAGTGAAGGAAATGACAAAAAAGGAAAAAAAGAAAACAGCATTAATTTTTATTTTAATTGCACCGTTTGAAAAATGTTCTAAATTTAGGGAACTAAAAAACCGAATTGAATTGTTTATTGAAACTATGAAATTTTTTTTTAAAAAGGGACAATTAATTTTCTGCCAAATTTCGTTTTAATCAGGCAATGGTGTAGAATTAAGCATTAGTTTACGACAAATAAATAAATTCACAACCCTACAAATTCCAATTAAATATATTTATATAAAACTTACCACTAGAAGTCCTTTTAAAAATCTATTAAAATTGGCTACTTTAAACTGAAACATAAATGTTCGAAAAAGATTAAATCTGAACAAAAGATTTATCTACAGCGTCAAACAGTACTGATGTTTTCATCAAAATTAACTTCCAACCACAACTTCCTCCTCAAATATGAAAAGATTCATTTTAACAAACAATTCGATTGCCCGGTACTTTGATTTTTAATTACGCTCTTAGCGATTCTGAGATTTTCTCCTTAACTTTAACTGACTGATGAGTATCAATTAAATCTCACCATCCTTCTTTATGAATATTTAACAACTATAACTCATTTATAAATTTTCCTCTTGTGGTTCTAATGGAAACAGCGCCACCTGACAGCGATTCCCAAAAGAGCGATATATCTCCTCGTAGCTGAAATATGTTTAAAAAAAAAACATGGCACAGCCGGATGTTACTTTGCGTTGAAGAAGATTAAAATGTATTTATCGAAAAAGATAAATCACAATAATTAGTTTTCTTAAGAAACATGTAGCATAGATATTTAGAATTTTTAACTAACAAAATATTTTTTTTCTCTTAGTTACTCACATTAGAAGCATTTGTTATTTTCGGGTCTTTTTTTTTCTCTCTCTGTCTGTCAAAGAAAGAGATAAAACACACTGCACCAACTAGTCAAAAGCAGATTAAATACACATGTGGTACATTCCCAACTCATTTTAAATTGCCTACTTGAAACTTTAATTTAAAACAATCAGAGTTTTGACTTTATAACAAAGAACACATGTAAGCAAGCCACCCAAGTTGTCAACACATAGCATTCCCACAACACATATCATGCCAACAACTTTTAAAGTTCAATGTGAACGCAATTTTGCAACTTCGATAGTAATATCCTTTCTATGCAGCCAATTATCATATTTTTTGATAAATAACTTTCATACACACTTCGAGATCACCTATTATATATACACGGTGTGTCAAAGAACTTTTAAGACTAGGTTTTATAAAATAAAAAAACTAGTAATTATATATTTTTAAAAGTATTTTCATTCAAAATAAGCTTTTTCGGCTTTAATATATTTGTTACAGCGGTTTAACGACGATTAGAATGCCTGTTTCTGCTCACATTGGGGGACTGCCTCCAAAGCTCGTGTAGAAGCTGTTTGTATAGTGTCAATGTCACCAAAGTGAAAAAAATGTAAACAAATGAACTGAGGTTTTGGCAATAGATCAGCTGATAGTTAAGGGGTTTTACGAATGAGCGATAACACAGATAGCGCGACTGTTAGTTTCAGCTGTAGTCTTAAAACTTCTTTGACATATATATATGTGTGATGTATGTATGTATGTATGTATAATATGTGGTTCTAAAGTGTGCATTAAAGTATATATGTATTGTTCTGCACATAGCCCCCTTAACGAGATGCCTAACGATTTGCGGGGAAAGTTGGCCGCGGATTTTAGTTAGCTTTTCCCCCACCAGGAACGCTACTTATCTGCTATAACACACCGCGCTCTTTACATTAGTTTGAAGGGTAGAAGATTGGTTTTCATTGCTATTTCTTCTTTTTCCCCCTAATAATTTGATTCTTTCGAATAAAAACGGTTTTCGATTTAAGATATGAAAGTAGAAAGTATTTAAAGTAGTATTTCGTAATCGAAATTTGATGCATTGTCTGTGGTACAGATTGACCAAGTATGCAAGTGTTCTCGACTTTTGCAACTGTTCTTATAGAAAAATGCCAAAAAAATATTTTTTAATGGAAATGCTTAAAATTTCTTCTTTCAGCCACTTCTTTATATATTATATATAGTCCATTTAACTCGAAAATAACAATAATAATAAAATTAAAAATAAGTGATGACATGCAATTATAATTTTAACTACATTTATAGAATACAGCAACAATGTTTTATTTTGCTGCACAGCACGCAATTTGCAAATTTTTAAAAAATAATTTTATCTTAAGCGAAGTTTCATTTTACAGACTAAAATAATTAAATCATTACTTTAACGAAAAATCTGTTCATTTGTGTAACAAAATTTTTCTTTTAAAATACCTACAGATAGGGGAAAACCACTTTAATAAAATAAAAGTTTTAAGTTGATGCTCCGTTAAAATGTTCCTAGAGTAACCAGATATCAAAAATAAATAATATCACTTAATTTCCTATTGTTTTACTGCACCATAAAGTAAGAGCGAAAAAATAATGTAATAAATGAGTCATATTATTAAAGATTTATAAAAAAATTCAAATGATTTTTTTAAAAGAACAATTTTTACTGCTTTTTATCGCAATTCACCAAGCGTTAACAAGTAAAACATCGTTTTCCAATAGCAAAATAGGTAGTGCCCTCTAGCGGCGTTTTCGTTGTCAGTGGGAGAAAATCGTTGCCGGTAGGGTAATGGGTTTCCCTCCATTTCGAAAGGCATCTAGTTAAGGGGGCTAGTTTTCGGGAGACTTCTCAAAAGTACAATAGAGTGGAGATCTTGCAACTTCTCGTAATAACGAAAATAAAGCGACTATTTGCTGCAACTTAAACAGTTATGAACTTAAAGCACCTCTTGGATTCCTTAATATTTTAAAAATTCAAGAAGAAAATTTACTACTTGGTTTTTAAGCAGCCAAAAAAAAAAAAAAAAAAAGCGTCACGAGAATGTTTGTTAAATATGAAGTCTTAGAATCCAGTCAAGATATAAAACTTGAGAATTTGAAAAGAAATTAATTTCAACAAAACAGTTCTTGTTTTAAATAGCTTTCCTACCAGCGAAATAAAAAGGTTCTTGTAAACCAAAGCTCGGAACGAAAGTGGAAACACATTTTGAAATATTAGCGAGACAAAAAATAAAATTTCTTTGAAGAAAGCAATATGTACTTTCATGATAAAACTTTCGAGTTGAAGCTGATAGCGCATTACACGTAAAAAGAAGCCGATAAGAAACGTAGAATGTAAAAAGTTAAGGTTGCAGGAGAACGGTCTAAACGACATAATAAATTTAACCACTAGCTGAATTTTTTTATCTTTAGTTTCATTTTGTATCCATAAGCATTTTACATAGTTTAATGCTGTAAATATAGTACAAGTTGAATACAGAAGTTCTTTGAATAAATTCGACTCAGTTAGGCATTTTTGCCAATGCCGTCAACAAGACTTCTAAAAAAAATGTTGATTCGAAAATTTATCGTCTTTTTTTTTTGTTTTGTTTTTCTATAGTCAAACAGATGTTATTTTCTATGATCTAATAAAACGAAACACTTTCGTAACGTAAAATTATGTTTACAAGCTGTCTCATAAGCAGAGCACTCTCAGATGTATAACTCTCACTTTGGAGGATTCTTCAATCGTCAAGACAAATTTCGTCATTTGCAACGATTCTTTCCCCGCGTGATCACGTGACTTAAAAAAAGTTACTACACAAATTTCGTCAATTTGACGAAAGCTTTACTCGGAGCATTTTTCACGAAGCCATTCCGTCAAATACGACGAAAGTTTCGTGAGATTTGAGCATGCGTTTCCGATACTGAGATACATACTTTACAGGAAACTCATTAAATGGCTCTTGAGTTGCATCCGAACCGAAAACCGAAAGTCATACACGTCACAATGCACCGATAGCCACTCAGTAGCGGATTTAGGTTTGAGGGCGCCCTTTCATGCTGATCGGTGGGGGCTTCACATTACGTAAAACTATAAAATTTTTACAAAAATTTAAAAATAAAAAAATTATTGTATGAGTCAACAGACACTTGTATAATTTATCATGGTGAATTAATGTTTTGTTTTATAATAAAGAGCAAACAAATGTTACAATTAAATTTTGAATGAAAAATATGAAAAAAAAAAATCTAATTTCGTAAATAAATAATATGCTAGCATTAATAAAAAAGTTTTTAAAATCCTTTTGTTAGATATTTCAGATTTTAGTACTAGCCTGATTAATTATTTTAACAAAGAAATTCTACCCTTAAAATGGTACTATGTTTAGATAGTAAGAGCGCGCGCAATAAAATAAACTTTAAAATTTGGTTTTACAGTTTACAGAAAACCCAATCGCTTTTTAATTTTAGTCGTCTTAAAAATTTTGGCACCCCTTAAAATTTGCCGCCCTGGGTGCGGGCCTAAGCCTAAATCCGCTACTGTAAGCTATTCCTGTCTCAATCTCATCTGAGCTACTATATCTCTTGTAGCTCGCTTTTATAACCGAGCGCCAAGCAGTCTGGAGATTTGCAAAGAACATAGTACGTATCGCGGTGTAGGAAGGATCTGGATCTTTAGAGAAGTTTTCTGCAAATATGAAGATGTTTCGTCGTCAAATTTGTTGTCAAGCACATAGTGTGTAAATTCTAAATAATAAAAAAAATCTGTAAAAATGATTTTTCTGTCAGTGTAGAGAAAATAACCCATGCTCGTTATAATGAATTTCATGCTTGAAGAGTATTTCAAATAGATTCGCTTTATTAGTTTAGTTGATTATTTTCAATTACAAAGATAGAAAGTTAAGTTTGTTGTAAATGTTACTTCATTATCCACTTTTTATAGATTTCCTATCATTTGTCATTTGTGTATGGCAGGCAGTTACAAAATTTCTGCAACAGCTTCCTTAGTAAATGTCCTTTACATCCTACTTTATATCAATGAAAGATACTATAAACTTATTAATAAATGTTATGTACTGTCGAATATATTAATTTTATGCATTAGAATATGTAACACAACATTAAATTAAATGGAAATTATAAACGAAAGATTGAATGTAAAAATACAACGGTAAAAGATGAAATATAAAAATACTGCAGGTACGTTTGAAGTAAACAGCAAAGAGCACAACTTGTTAGCTTTCAGTAAATAACATTAATTATTTTTCTTTCTAATATAAATATTAATGAATCTTCATGTTTTGGCTATTTTACTTACTAAAGTTACCATCGGCTCAAGTACCAGCTATTGCATAAAATATCTCACATTGTAAATTTATACCTGGTATACAAACTTTGTCGCTATCAACTGTATATCGTTATCAACTCTATCGTTATCAAACCTGCATCGTTATCAAATGAATATCATCATCCGGAGACATAAACAATTAGGATCAGTTATGTGTATATTAATTTAATATCATCAATCTATTCATTCAAAAAAGAAATGTAAATATTTTGCAGTGGAAAAAGAACTCTCAAACAAAAAAACATAGAAATTATTTATTGATTTAAGTTTAAATAACAATTCCTTAAAAAAGGAAATAGAAAGAAATAATTTAAAACTATTTGCTTGGTTGCAATGCACAATGATATTTCTCCATTAGAGTCTTGATTAAAATTTAAGTGATCGTTCGAACGTGAAATTTAATTCATTAACCGTAAAGTATATTAACTGTAATTGTGGCGGGAAGAAAGATAAATCGAATTACAGACGACTCGAGTTTTAGTCGAGGGCTGCCAGTAAATGGAAAATACTTATGCGGTTGCAAAGCAATTTTATAGAATTTGATTTCTCAATTGAAATCAATTATTTTTTTTCCATGGAATAACCATTTTCAATTTCTTAGTGGAAAAATTCATTGAATATAAAAATCTGAAAAACATTTTAAAGCGAACTTTAGTTTGTATAATTTAGATGATTTGTTGTTTAAGTTGAAATAGTTCACCGGACATTTAAATGGTTGAAAAAAAAAAAAAAAATAGGCTGTATACAATTAATTACTTAAAAACAGAAAAACGAGGATAAGAGCATTGTTTCAATTAAGTTGTCACATCCTTTTTAAAATCAGTATTTTATGCCTCAAAGAAAGAAAGTAATTCAGCATAGTATACATTTTTACATAGATTTTACACATAAAATATCAAAATCAGGGAAGAATTTCCGTAATACTATAACATTATACAAATTACAATCTATAAAATTGTACGAAATAGGTATCTACTAGTATGTCTTAAAACTTTAAAATGTGAGATATTTTTTGTACTTTATAATTTGAGTTTCAAAAAAGTTTTTTATTTTTATTATTTGTCTGCAAAAAGAATACTAGGCGTAAAAGAGGAACTTAACATTAAATTCTTACTCAAATGTAACAATAAATCAAGAAAAATAAAAAAAGCTTATAATTCAGACTCTTTTATTACTAATTTTTTGTATTGTGCTGCGTAAATCCCTATGCTCAAATACGAGTATGAGTTTAACTAAGAACCTTGAATTATTAATTATAAAATATTTTTATTAAACTAAATTGCATTAAACACGTTCTACCACCCAAGTTTATTCATAAAGAGCAATACTTAAGAGGTACAATAAAAATATTGGTGAAACTCACAGCTGCTGTGATAATATGTGAAATGCACGTTTAATCAATAAAAATACACAACAAAATTTCTGTCATAAGTTACAAATTAATGTTATCTCATAACATAACAAATTACAAAGAGTATTAACGTTTGTGATCTTAAAAATGAAAAAAACTTATTACTGAAACTTTGAAACATTAAGGGTACTTATAATGCAAAACCTGCGAATTTTGTAAAAAACTTTAAACTATTCGTGAAGTTCGTTTATTCTTAATTATATTTATTTAATTATAAGAACTTGAAATAATATAAACTAAACAAAAAATTATTTTACAAATGAAATAAACTTTAATCTTGCGCTTAATTACAAAATGCACTTTTTTCTATTGAAAATATAAATAAATAAAAAAACCTGATATGATAAATTAAAATTTACAGCAAGTTTAATCATAAAAAAAATGAAAAATCAGTACTAATAAAAGTAGTAAATTCAATAAAGTTTTTCATGCTTTAGAGCAAATTTACCAAAGTGTTCCAGGATTATAACAGTAAAAGAAATAACATAAAAAATAATAAAATTTAAGGGCACAATTAAATCAAACATAAAAGTTCGAACTTCAAGTCTACTTTGTATTCAAACAACGGATTACATCATACGGAAAAGTAGCGATAGTATGGAATCTTTTTACAGCCTTTTGTTCCTTTTTTATACTGCCCAATGTGTTTTTGGCAACGTGTCGGAACGTGCTCGCTTTCCCGAATAGAAAAGACCCCCTCAATAGCCGTAAATCGCGCCTAATTTGATTTAATTAGGAGAGGCCGTTAACAAGCTCTAATTTCGTCAGCAAACTAATTAGGGGGAAAGAGAAGATCTCCTAATAGAAAAGATCCACTTCTTCTCAAAATTAGGTTCTGGGGATAAAGGGAAGAATGCTTTATTCGATTCGCTTTTAGAACTCCTGGAAGAATAACGGTGACAGCTGCATAAACAGCAGCTTTGGTTGGTGAAAAATTGTGAGCTCGTACGTTATGCTATTAAGAATTTTTGATGATTTCTTTTAAAATAAGTTATCTATATGTTTGCTGTGCAGTTATTATTGGTCATGTCTAAACTGATGAGTGGGAAAAGTACTAGTGCAAAAATGGAAATTTTTAGATAACTGTCAAAGTAACATAAAAACGTAGAACTACACGTTGTAAGGAAGAAAAATACAATTGTCAAGACCTCTCACGTTATAACAGCAATGCATGGAGTGAACAAACAAAATACAAATTTGTAAACAAAAGTTGGTTTTGCAAATAAATACATCGGAATGAGTTTTTTTGGACTAGTACTGCTTTTAAGCTCACCAATTCATTTCTATTGTATATTTCTCAGGTGGTAGGGAAGAAAAATCTCACAGTTCATACGTAACAAAATGTGATACAAATTTCGCACTTACCATGTGCAAAATTAGTGCTGCAACTCAAAACCGAATACTTCCAAGAGAAGAATTAGAAAATTTAAACAATTATTTTAAAATCCGGTTTTATTTTTAATTCATATCTATCTGAAGTTAAATAACATTTTAAATAATCGTAATCTTAAAGATATGTACAATGTTTTACAACAATGATGGAATTATTTCATAATTCAGTCCCAGATGTCCATTTAAAATAACCATGGGCCAATTTGTTTCCACGTGCTAGATTATAGCGCCATTTTCACGATTGTATCACGGACGTTACAGTTTAAAACATATATTGGTGAATTTGCTTCTACGTACTAAATCATATTGCTACGCTGTAAAAATTTTTGGTGTTACTGAACACCAGTTTTGGTGTTCAGTCGCAGTAAAGTTAAAATTAATTCATTTTTTGATGTATTTTAAATTCTTTTAAGTGTCTGTCTAAAGCAAATACAGACAACAGAATGATTTTTTAGCTTCTGATGTTCGTTAATTCATCCGCGCAAAGAATAGATTACGATTACTCATTTATCCTATTTTCATAGAAATGAGGAATCGCAATGAAATTTCGATACTTAACGGAGTTAACAAATTTCATGTGCTAAGAAACTTTCCATAGTTCTTTAGACAACCACATAAAAAAAAGTCAAAGTACATCAAAAATGAATAATTTTCAACTTTACACCGACTGAACACCAAAAATCGTGTTCAGTAACACCAAAAATGGTGGCAACTAAACGCAAACTTTTTGCAGCGTATGTTCAAGGAACTTTGAAAAAGATTTAGGAAACATGTTTCCTCGTGGTAGATTATAACATAACGTTTACGACACTTTAAATAAATTAGAAATTATTAAGCTTGTTGCTGCGAGCTGGATCATTACAAGAGAAATATTAAAAAAAAACTTTGTTTCGATAAGATTTAGTTGTCTACAACATAAATTTATTCAGTAAGCCAGTGCAAAGAAGAGGATTATCTACATCTTTTACAGAAATATACTTTTACCTGATTTTCAGACTCGAAAATGAAAACACGGACTTTGAAACAATCCCGCCATAAATTGGGAGAAACGAAATTCCAGAGGGCACAACTAGCAATTCGAGAAAATATAAGTTTAACAACAAAACGCTATACAAAACGGAAGGGCACATTTTTGGAACATGCGATTCACGTAACAAAAACGAAAAAAAAAAAAAAAAACATCGAATTCTAACATTGCTGCATTCGGAAAAGCCGAATTCACTGGGGATGTTACGCACGACATTGTATTGCAGTTCGAATCAAATAAAAGGGATAACAGAACTCAAGAAATATGTATCGCACTAACACTATTGAAATCAAATCGAAAGAAGATGAAAACGCAGAAAAATAACATAAAATTCGAAAACTCAATTTGATGTATACAGAGAAATCGGGACTTACTGCGTGCGTTGAAGACGATTCTTCCACAGCAGTCTGAAAAGAAGAAAAGTATTTAGAATATGTGTTTTGAAAAGAGTAATGTATGAAAATCAACATTTTTTTAAAACAGTATATGCAATATCAGAGAGCATAAATATTTCTTGCAGCGGTAATAATTTATATTTCATACACTGAGCTACGATGTTTTCATATTATTTGAAACGTAAAAGTTTTGCATTTAGATTTCAATGCCTTTTTACTATGAAAGAGGCACTGTAATCAGTTTGTAGAGTAAGATGTAATATTCAATTTTATAAGATTTGCTACTTTGAAATTCGGTGCAATGGGAAATTCGATCAAGATATGTTGCGGAATAAATTCTTTACGCTTCACAGAAATTCACATATTCGTAAAATTTATTTGTGTTTCGTAAATTTTTAACTGTTATAAATTTTCGTCTTTAAGAAGATAAATATTGTTGCTTAACAATTTTAAAATTAAAAGTATCTTCTCAAAACTGCCCATGCAGAAAGGAATATAAACCTGTCCTCATTTTCGCAGAAGATCCATTCTTATGAACGAAGGGAACTTGACGATTTTAGCAATTTTTCAAAGATCTAACATGAAAACTATGTCTTTGCTGCCGGGTTGTTAAAACTAAAGAAATTCTGGACATAATGTGCGAAATAATACTTAGAATTCTGAAAATATTCAAAGTTTTAACGCTTAAAAATTCGCCAATGCCCAGATCGTACTTTATATCAGGAAACTTTTTCAAACCAAAGTAAAATCACCGGTTCTTTGACACTCCATTTATATTTAAAGATTTAAGGATTAGACAAAAGTAAAAAGCACAAGATGCAAAAATATAAGGCTGTTTAACAATATTTTATACATTGCGTTATATTTTGAGCATTATTTTAGATGTGCTTTTTTATAAACTTGTATTTACAGAAATACACTATTTATACAATAATGTAATAAATTTATAAAATATAAATATATATGAGTATAATGTTTATTTTATGCGTAAAGTTATACTCATGTAATTTTTAATTTCAAATGTTATCCTTCTTTTGATGAAACTTTTATTTTTTCTTATGATTAACACTGTTGCTTTATTCAAGGGAGGCGGCTTGGCAACCTCTATTGCATTTTGTTTTTCATTGCTTAAATGGTTTAAAATTTTTGGTTTTTAATTTATAACTTTTCTTACGATTTTATTATTATTATTTTTTTTTTGTTCAATTGGAAAAGTAATTAAGAATTTTTTATTGATACAAGAACAAAAAGAAAAAAAAAAAAGGATATTTTGATTGATTTTAAGATGAAAAAAAAGGAAATTTTTTTAATGATTTAAAAATTGTGTAGAAGCAAAAATATATCCATAAATACTGTTCAAAAGATCTTAAATTTTCTTATCTTTTTTTTGTTAAAACTGCAGAGCCTTAAAATGTTCCGAACTTTATATTTCACAACCATTTAGATTAAATACACTATTACATTTGTATCATCTGGATCTTTTTAAAATTCCTTTACAAAATGATCGCTCATTTTTAGCATACAAATTACATCATTACATTTCTAATAAACTAATATAAATCATGATTTGCAGGATGCAAAAAGACAAGACAGAGCGTGGCCATCACTTTTAGTTGTTAAAAAAGGCAGCAAATAAATTAAATTTGTCTGTAGCCTTCTTACGAATTAAATATCATCGACCTTTTTTTTGAATAAAGGCACTCTTTCGATTTTAGAAAAATTATTTTAATATTGTCTGTATATTGTGTGAATTACACAACATTATTGACAATGTTTAACGTAAATTTTGCTATTCTATGAGTTTAGGAGTTCATATAACCGACCTCTTTTTTGGGAATTAATCGAATCTTTGTTAATTTTTTTCGAAAATTTAAATGCAATCATCAAAGCTAGGTGAAATATTTATTTCGTTAGCGACTTTTTAAAAAATTATATTTTGGCACAGTTTCTCTTCAACAGAAACTTTCGTTAGCAAAATTTGAATTAGTTCTTATCCGCCCTTCACCGTGTTGGGAAATTTTTCATCATCGACTTCTCTAAAAATTACATCTTATCTTCTTATCGATTTTTTAGGAGAAAATTTTATAATCGACATTCAAAGCGGATCTTATCGTCATTTCCTTTAGGAACAAATTTTTTATCGACTTTTTTAAAAAGATCTTTTTATTGTTTACTTTTTCTTTTATAATTTTCAACACATTATATTTTATTATCTTTTTTTTATAAGAGAGAATTTTCCTTATTAACCATTGAGGAATTAGATCTAAAGACAGTTTTCTTTTAAAAAGGGAAAAGACCAAACTCAACTCTTCTAATGACAAATCTGATCGCTCTCTTCATTTAGAAGAAAATCCTTTTATTTTATGTGTTAGACTTTATTAAGATTTGCTTCATCTAAATCATTCTAAAATCTGATGTTACTATTGTTGCCTTTTAGGAGTTTTAAGTTTGTAACCACTTCTTTTCGGAGAAAATTTCATTATCAGTATTTTAAAAAGTAGATTTTACCATTGCTTCCTTTTAAGAGAATATGTCATCAGCGATTCTTTTAGGAATTCAATCATCAATCATTTTTCAGGAAATAATAATTTTTTCCACAAACTATTAGGAACTATATCTTATCAGCATTTTGTTTTAAAGAATTTAATATCAGATTTTAATTCATTGTTTTCATTTTTCACGTTTTCTGTTGGCAACAAATAATATTTTTTTTAGATCCCGTGAATATAATTTGGAGTGAAATTTCGTACATAACTCACAAAATTTTTTGTCACAAAAAGTTATTTTTCATTAAGACCGAATGAATTTTTATATTTATTTCATTTTAAACCTTACAAGCCTTTTAACAACACTTTTATTTGATAATGTTGTTGATTGAACATAATCTTGTACAAATATATATTTCTAATGAGCGCCCTTCGTCTACTTTGACTATAAAAATATAGGATGGGAAATTTATAATTCAACCCCTGTGTAGAAAACGCGGGTTGCGGGGGAAAGGTGGGGGATAAATAAGAAAAAAATAAAATAAATAAAAAGCAGGACCTGATGACATAATTAATTTCTCAATAAATTTCAGCAGGATTTCAGACTGGGCTGCATATAGAACATTTCCGTAATCGCTTCTTAAAATACGGGATTTTAAGCGAATCAGAGAAAGAAACTTTTCAAATGAGAATCTCAAAGAATGAATAACTTCCCTGAAGTATTTTAATATTTATGCGCAGAAGATAATGGGAAGGGGATTCAAGAAGATATAAATGGAAATTAGAGACTGCGGCAAATTTATGCGCAGGGCCCAATTTTCTAGCCCTCCATAATAGCAATATTAATCTCCCCTAACCCACACAATGACCCCTTTTTAATAAAATTGAAAAATAAAACACATGATCCCATTGATGAATTCCCATTTTCCTCTCCATCTGAACAATGCCTTTCCCTGGCAGAGGAATAATCCCTTTCCCTCAAACAGAAAAGTAGCAATAATATCGTTTAAAAATCTCCCCACGATGGATAAAACAAACATATTACAAAAACAACAACGCCGGGATGGAACGAAGGCAGCTAGCTATAACCCCACGAACGGCAGGATTTCCCGAAACTTTTTGAAACGCCCGGAGTTGCAGACGCAGTTTTATTCCCTGAATAATTTATGACATCTTTAAGGAAAACGAAACTCCTTTTGAATGATTAATGGCAGGCAGAGTCAGTTTTGTTTTTGATTTTTATTTATTTTCCATAGAACACACGAGCAACAAAAGCAGGGAAGGATTAAGCCATGCACCGCGTGCGGCTTTAATTATATAAGTTTCGGGCCAGAATTAAGTATTTAAGACATGGCAACGCAATTGAGTTTGGGCAGGAAGTTTTGGAATAAGGTTAGAAAAACAACGAAACTTTGTGAAATTCTTGGCGTCCTGAATGCATTCATAAACTAGCGATAAAGTAAACATGATGTGGTTGTTCGATGAGTTGGTGATGGATAATTCGGGTAATATCGACACCTGAGTTGAATTTAAAACGACCGCTCCCTGTAGAGCACACCTGCATTTGAATCGGTCAGTGTTTGTCGAAGTTCAACAAGTGATGTAAATTAGGTTGTGTCTGGAGCAAGCAGCTGTGGGTTGAAAAATATTGGTGCAGTAAAAATATCTATACTGGGTTATAAAGTAGAGAATACTTTTTACAATGTGTGCATAATGTTATAATTTGCTGATGGATTAATAGATTTAAAATCAAAATAACTTTAACCGAAGAAGTAAAGGCTATCTTCAACTTGATACATATTTCGATGAAAAAGCAGACCAATCGGCAAAGAAGGGTACAAAGATACATAAAGAGATGGGTCCTATTCCCTTGGATTCCCTTATTAAAACTTTAAAACATAATATTATATCGATTAACAACAGAGTACTACTAAATAAATCAGAGGATAAACCCTAAGAAAAAATAAAAGAGGATTGGAAAGAATACAGCTGTAAGCCACGTAGTGAAGCTGTGGCCAATTTTCAGATTGAAAACGAGACATGATTGTTTAGCTGAACACCTTTACAAAATAGGTGTATTACCTAATAACCTATGCCTTATCTGTAAAATAGACATTATGAATAAACAACATCTGCTTGTCTGTCCAAATCTTGAACCTATACTAAAGCAAAGAAAAGATATTTACGTACTGTATTGGATGGCCTGGAGTCTTATGGCCTGAGCACACGGTTGCTTCCCCTTTAGACTTTTAATCCTCTAGTTTTGAAATTTTTTTTGGATTCTATTTGCAGTTTTAAGCATTTAATATAAATATTTTAATGTCTTTTTTGCCAATGTTAAAAATGTAATGTATTTTACTAAATTTTTTAACTTTAGTGTGTTTTTTATATGTGTCTTTTGTCGCCTTTACAAAATGTGGAATTTTATAATTAATGTTTTTCATTGTTATCTGGCGAGTGGCCAAATGTAAATGGATTTTATTCCAATAAAGCCATATGAAACAACAACAACATATTTAGATATAAGTTAGACATGAACACTAACAGGTTTCAGTGCAATAATGTATGTAGAAATAGCTAATAATGCAATGATGTATAAACATTCTAGCATTTGAATATTCATTAAATTCTGGAAGGGTTTTGATGCTCTTGGAAAAATCTGTTAATATTTATTATTACTATTAATCAAATTTTGCCTGGATTGCAACATTAAAATTGCTATGTAGGACTTTTATTAGGTAAACAAAACTACGGCACTCGTGCCGATTCATATAAGCAAATATAATATTAACATTTATCAAAATGAACAGTGAAACACATATTGGTGCTGAAAATATGCAGTAAGAAATTAATACTAAATGAAATTATTACGAATGAGATTGATTGCAATAAATGATGCTTTTCAATAAGCTACAGTTGATTACTTTTAATTAACGAATTTCTTTAATACTTGCAATCATTTTGTCATGCGTACACATAGCATTCACCTGAGTTTTGTTTTGTGGAATGAATGTTTACTAGTGGTAGTAATCATTCATACTTACTTCACTGGCACCTGAAAAAGCTCATGTATTGTTTTTGACACAGTACTGTCTGATTTATTTTCTTTTCCGGCAACCTCGACTGGTGAAGAACCCCAACCGAGCACATATAACACATCTCTTCTTTAATACAAAGGTTGCAAGTGATATATTTGATAACTTCTATTTCAAGTTTGGTAGTGTATTTTAAATTTAAGGGTATACCCCAACAGTAATTTCATCACCATGCACCGGAGGTAATGACGTGATACTGTTCTGTTCTTTACAATTTTATGTTTATGTTTTCAACACTAGTTATGTTTTTGTTTTTTCCCCTCAGTACTTGATCTCGGCCCACTTGAACTTTTATCCCGAAAAATAGTTATTTTATTTACTTATTGTTTTCAAAAATTGAATTATGTGTATGTGTGTCTGCAGTTTGAGACTTTACCCTTTGCCTCCTTACCACACTAACGGGTCTCTTCCGGAGACCCTGATCCCCCAAAAGCATAATTAAGGAGGAAAAAAAAAGAGCATTAAATGAAGATTTAAGAAGACTTTAAAGCAAAAATAAATGAATAAAATCTAATATAAATAAAATAAAATTAAATAAATCGGAGAGTATAAATAAATAAATGAATGAAAAAATATGAAGTAAAATCAACTAATTAAAGTGAACAAAATGAAGTAACTGTACAAATACGATAAAATAAATAAATGAATGAAAAAGTATGAAGTAAAATTAACTAGTTAAAGTGAACAAAATGAAGTAACTGTGCAAATACGATAAAATAAATAAATAAATGAAAAAGTATGAAGTAAAATCAACTAATTAAAGTGAACAAAATGAAGTAACTGTACAACTACGATAAAATAAATGTATCAATAAATACATTGCCGACTGAATGATAGATTTATACAGAATGACCTCAAACTCTCAACGATAGATTTCCAATAGAATTAAATGTTCATTGCCATTTTATTCTTCAGTTTCTTTTTTCCTTTATGGCCCAATCGCAGCTTCAGAAATAGTTAACCATCAGTCATTTCGTGAAGAATTTCACGCGGTCTACAGAATGGGTCCCCTGCCTTTAACCTAGACGATCCCGGCTCAATGGAGACAATTATTTGAATACATTGATAAAAAATATTCAAAATTTACAAAATAAATAAGCGTAATAAAGTAAATGAATAAATAAAAATATAAATAAATAAATAAACAAATATTAATGGCAATAAAAACTACTAAAACTGATATTAAAGAAAGGCAACAATAAAAGTTCAAAAAATGGCTGAATAAAAAGAAAAAAGCGTCAAAATGTACATATGTATTGACATATGAAATCATGAAATACATGTTTTGGTATAATCGAGTCTTGGATCAGGAATATGAAATAAAAATATTTCATCCTTAAAAAGTAGAAAATGAAATTTAAGGATAGGAGAAAAAGAAAAAGTGCCGTTATGCGCAAAAAATAAGCAAACAAAAGCAGCATACAACACGGGCAATATATTCCTGACGACCATTTTATTCTTATTTTCCGGCCATAATTTAAAATGACAAAGTGGCAACGGACAGCTAAATAGCCTCGCTGGAGCCAGAACAAATGTTTATTTAGCGTTAATGTTATAAAGTGTTATTACAGTGGCAACAATAAATTTTGTGCGTTTTGATGGGAGGGTTTAGGGAATAAAAATGCTAAAGAGGATCTCATGCAAATTAAGTTTATTTTTATTTCACAGACACCACAGCACGCTTTGAAACCTTTTATCTCTTCAGCAAGTTATTGAGCAAAGAAAGGAGGAATGTTTAATAACTTTAAAACTAATTTTCACCCACTGCAACACATTTCAAAATTTTAGGCGTTTGAAACTGAGTTGAAAATTGGCGACAGGAACGATTTTTGTCGTGTCACATTGCATGTCAGCTTTAAGAGGAGAGCCAGTAAAATCATAATTTGGAAATGGGATAGCATATTGAACGGTCGATTATTACCACATTTTGAAACCAACAACTGCATTTTGTTGGAATATTTCATTAAAAGCTGGAAATACCGAATGCTCAGAGACGCAGTGCTTATTAAGTTTAAAATTCTTATCATAGCTAACAATGAGATAATTAACATTTATATCCTCTCTCTCTCTGGTGTGGTAATATCATAGCGCCTCTTTATACCAAGCTGAATGAAAACCGCGGCTTGAAGACACGCGCATCATAGTGTTGTGGTATGATTTTTAGTTTGATATCTTAATGAAATTTAGGATGATATCTTTGTTCAAAACTGATGCCTTAAGCGGCGACAAAAACTTTCTATTAATTTGCCACTAAAACAATTGAGGTAAAATACATCTGGTACTTTTAAAGTATTTATCAGAAATTAAAGGAGTACTCAGCGCATTAAGAAATTAATGTGATAATAAATACGTAAATAATAGACAGATTTATTAAGAAATAAATAAATAAGCTATAAATAAATTAATTAAAATAAATAAAATATAGCACTTCTAAAGAATATTATTTAAAATTAAGGACTTTTCAGTAGCAAGGTCAAAAACTACGTACAAAAGGATTGAAATTAAATGTTTCTTTAAAGGGCTGAAATTAAATAAAAAACGAAATTTTAAGAAAATGCATAAAAAAGTAAGAAATATTAAAGAGGGGAAAAATATATATAAACCTATTACAGTTACCTTGAACAAATTAAGGGAATATTACAAAAATCAGGGATTAAACGCTTCCATTACATTTTAAAAATTCGTTTACAGCTATTAAATATTAAATTTATATTTAATAGCTGTAAACGAATTATTAATGTACGCTCAGCAAAAAATAACAATTCAACAATAATATAACCGGTATATTATTTAATTGCTGTTTTCTATCGAGTTATCTAAAGTATATATAAAAGAACTTGTTTGTGTGAGATGATATATCCAGCTTCCGATAAAGAGAAGGAAAGCTGATTGAAGAAAATCAGAAATTAAGTTATTTAACTTTACTTGAGCCATGGAAGGTTGTTAGACCCTTCCCCCCAAATAAATAAATTAATAAATACATGTATTAATTAATTAATAAAAATAAAACTTTCAACTATATCCTTGTAAGTTACGCATGAAATTCGGTTTCTCTCTCAGGTAGAAGTATGGCCTATATATTCAAGCCATCAGGTATTTTGGAGCAGATTTTTTTATTGTTGAAAAGCTAGGGTTACCAGAGTAAAGTTTTTGGCATTATGTCAAATTTCCAAATCTCGCCAAATTATGGAAAGCGTGCTAGTGAGAATGAAACATCTCCAAAAGGAGCAAGGCCCGACTAGCATCACTTGGGGCCCAAAGCACAGAACGTTTTTGGGGTGTCATAAAGAATTCAGTGTAGAAAGTGCCCCGGTATATATTGACATTTGTTGAATAAATGATTCTTTTTTAAAGCTACATGGCCTTAAAAGACATAAAAAAAAGACGTTACAGAAATATTAGCATTGCTGTATATATAATATCAGGCTTTGTTGGCTTATGCGAAAATCAGGCCTAGAAAAGGAGATACATGCCAGAAAGACAAACACGTGTACGCTCTGATCGAAAATGGCGGATGCGTCTGCCTATATTACTGAGCCTCCAGAGTTCCGCGGAACAGCTTGAAGATTACTGAGTTCAGCAATAGAAAATGATATCAGTGCAGGTGGCCTTACAAATACATCCGCCACCATGTTACGCGAGTATCAACTGTCTACCTATATTTTCCAAGCACAAAAATAAAATCGCATTCCAAAGATCGAAAGCACGCAGGTAAAGAAACTCAAGGTAAAAGGGTGGAATAGAACCCAGCGTGATGACATTCCCCATTGATGGATCGTCTGCTCGAAAATACTGGGGGGTACGCGAGATAGAATCCTGCGACGAACGATATTTGGGGGGGCAAGAAAAACTGTCAGCATGTAAAAATTTCTTGGTGAAAATTTAGGCATTGAGCGATGAGATGACTCTTATCGGTGTTCGAGTGTCATAATCCTCTAAAAACCGGGCTGAGGAGATTCGGAAAGTTCTGAGCCCGAGGCATGTCGAGATTTTCGTCCTCTTTTTTTTTCTTTCTTTATTCTTAAAAAAGTAGCATGATAAAAAAACAATTTAAAAGTAAACATAAAGTTTTTCTTCTCAACTATACACTGACTTGATAAAAATATGCGATTTTTTAATGAATGTAATCATTCGCGATTAGCAAGTATTTGGTAGAGCAAACAATTAATTTAAATATTCAGACCTAGTTTTCATTATGTTTATTTCACAGAAGGTAAGAAATCGTCAAACTTTTGAAGTGAGGTATTTTTCAATTCCTTTTGAAATTGAACAAAATTATAAAATATTTCTCCTTGAAAAGGAAGTCGAGAAAATAAGTGGTGGATAAAACAGGTACTAAGGTAATAACAAAATATATTTACTTGAAATGTACATCCTTTGTAGATAGAACAATACTTCTTACGTTAATTTTTGAAGCATTTTACTCACAATGTACGACATATCTAGAAAATAACAGGACGCAACCTATTTCAAAAAGCATTTTACCAGTAGCGCACATCTTTTTTTTTTTTTTTTCGAAAGCAATGACAGGACTCTACTCATGTCAACAAAACATTGATCACTCATATTCTACCACCTTCTATGAAAAGAAATTCGGAGAGAAGAAATCTGAACTTATTTCAGATAGGGGTTTTATACGTGTATCACTTCATCTTTGCAAAATAATGTGTTTCATTTCAGACGCACAGGAATACATTTTTTTTTGTACAGAAAAAACGACAGTACTCGACTCATGGTAAACATTTCACCTATAATGTACCTCATATGTACGAAGAAAATAATAGGACTCAACTTATTTTAGAAATGAGTATGCTCGCAATAGACATTAAATGTTCGACGGAAATGTGTTACCTCATCTGTAACAACAATATGGCATTGTTATATGATTTATGTCTTCTTATATATTATTTATATAAATTTCAATGACTTTTTCACTCTAATGGTAAAATAACGAGATTATCCAGAAAAGCACTTATTTTCATAATTAAGTTAGTACGTACTAAGCTTAGCCTGAAGGTAGCGAAAGGAAATGTGGTTTCGTATTAGAAACACATATCTCAAAACACGTGAATGGCCTGCTTTTTACAGCGCACTGATTTGAGTCACCGGAAGGAACACAACTCTAGATCTTCTAGAATGAGTGTAACTTCTTTACTGAAAATGAAATTTTACATTGATAAATAACAGTAACATCAGAATATGCTTAGTTTTCAGATTTGGAATGAAAAAAAAAAACAAAAAAACTCGGTTTCTAAGCTTGTGCAGTTAGTTACCCTGCGACTAGTAAGCGAATTTATGGTACTTTAAAGCTAAAGTTCCTGTTCTATATTGCAATAGGTTACAATATACATTCCAAGCATCTTCCACAAAAGTACAGCATTCTATTTTATGACCACGAAGCAATATTGTCAAAGCGGGAAGGTTTACGATGCAAGTTTTTAACAAGGTACAGTTTTCCGCGATTGTTTTCGAAGTCAAATGAAGGTTTACCAAAGCAGATGTTGAGGCATAGAATACCTATGGCTCATAAATGTTTGGAGTTAGTAACGTAATCGTGACCAAAACTAAAATAAGCTTTACGGATTGCTGAAAATGAACCAATCAGGTGCTTAGTTACAGCAAAAAGTGGCTTCAGAAATGGCTTGAAAAAGAATAATAAGACGTGACTGGACTTGAGCCCGTCAAAGCGTTACACAATTTTCAGCGACAAATTAGACTTTGAGTCAAAAATGGGACATTGAGCGTTCAAAGCGGGACAAGGAAATGCTACATATGTCTTTGAATGAGCGTTAAGAAAGCACAAATTGATTTTCACTGAAATAACGATAAAACGATTTTAACAAGAGCAGTAAAGTTGAAACAGTTAAGTTACGAAGAATGTAGACTTTAGAACAAGAAGGCAGTCAAGAAATTTTGACACATTAAAATATTCTATTCGAAGCTTAATTAACAGAATGCAAGTCATAGAAAAACAATAAAAACAAAACTAATAGCACGTGTTTCTTTTTCCCCTTTGGTAAGATTTTAAAATGTTTGGATATCAATACAGAAAGATGTAAGTTATAAAACTTAATTATTTACTATAACAATGAAAATTTCGTTTGCACTATTTAAGCAATCGACAATTATTTTTCTATAATTTTCTCTGAATCTCTAATGCTTGTATATTTCGTGGATATATAACCTACAAAAAACCGCTGCTACAACAATCAAGAAAGCATTAATCTCCTTCATTAAATGAGCAATGGAGCCACCAAAAGCTCTCTTTCAAAATAAAATTTGTGACATTTTAGATTCTTCATTAGTTCAAACTAAATTAATTTAATAGTTTTGATTAAGATTATTTAATATGTTATTCGTTAATTAATTATATGAGTAGCAATTCTTTTGGCATTTAATTATTGCCTGTGTTGTGTTACAAAATGTTATGGTTATTAGATAATAATTACAATTCTCGATGAATCAATCATACCTCCCTCAAGTGGGAAGGTTTGATTCAGTTTGAACACTTTTGAACACTGCTTCAGGGGTAGGTTAGTTTTATAATTTAAATAAAAAAAATAGTATAAGAACATATCCAACATCATAAGTTAACAAATAAACTCGATTAGGTCTTAGAAAATTGTATCACGTAAATTGAAAAATGCATTTGCAAAAAAGTGGGCCAAACATCCCCAGTTTCTCCTACTTATCACATAGACGTTCTTTTTAAATATATTTTGCTCAGGTGTTCTGCCTGACTCCATTTTCCAGTTAGAGATACATTTTGCTTAAAACAGATTCCTACGCTTATCAAGAAAATTACTTCTATCCTTTATTTGTGGGAGATTTAAAGCTAGCGATCTAAAAGGAGATAAAATACATTCTGAGTAATACCGTCACACCTCGGTCATCCTGGATGGTTGAAATACAAAGTCCTTCACTTGTTGGTCAAAATTTCACAAGTTTTAGATGAATATATGGTTATAACTTACTGGGATAAGCAAAAAGTTGGTTCAACAAAAGCGGCTCAGCCAAGTTTTGCTTGGTGAACGGAAGAGATTTCTCGTGTGGTCATCTCGTTTAATGAGTGCTTATGAAGGGCATAAATGTATCGTCTTAAACCCCAATTTTTCAGTTCACATGGAATGTACAAGTTCAAAATTGAAATTTAGAACTTATGTCATATTAGTACGTAGTCTAGGAGCTTTGCCAAAACATAACTTTAGAATAAGACGATAAACGATATACTAAAACGATTTTGTGCCACTTAAGTATCAATTGAATAAAAAATTTAGGGTTCTGAATTATCCTTATAATTAAAAAAGTATCTTAGACAGTACGTTTAATGTTACTTTAATATTACATATAAACTATACCATGCTTAAACACTACTGCTGATAACCAACTTTTAAGTACATTATCCTAGTAGAAAAAACAGAAGCAACCTTCCGAAAGAGACCTCGATAGATCATATCAATACTTTCATTTTTTAGATCAATAACATGACTTCTCATATCTCGATAGCAAGCAGCAAGTACGCGAACTAGTAGTCGGTCTGTCTGTCAGGGTCAACACGAACAGGCGGCCCGGAAAGTTGTTGACACGAATAGGCATCATAATCCTTGGACGGACTTTTCAGGGAGGCAGGGGAAGGGTGCAACCTCCCCAATAACGTTAACAGTCAATGACAGATGGGGCATTTCAGTTATTATCTGCCGCTACGCCATGATACCACGACGCGCCGTGGCATTTCGAAGTTGTCATTCCAACCCTGGGGGCTTGTCACTTTGCCGAGAGGAGCTGGAAGGTATATCGGGCCGGCCAGGCTAAATACGACGTAAGAACTGACAATAGATGGGAGATTAGGCAGGATGCGGAGAAGTGTGGCAAAGAGATGGCTCATTCCAATCCTCATCGATCAGTGCTGTTTAGAGAACCATTGATGGCAGGTGTATACATTATTCAACTTTATGCGCTCCAGAGCAGGGGTAATCATCCAGGACTCCACAAAAGGGATGCCCAAAAATCAGAAATTGCTAATGGACAGGTAGGGTTGAAGCCAATAAATGTATTATAAGACAAATGATTAAAATACTTTGTGCAAAAATGTAAGTACAAAGATAAAACAACTTATTTCTCTCACTCGTGTTTGTCTTGAGCAAAATACGTTTGTATTTGATGGTGTGTACTTTCGTATGACTGAAGGTTTAGCTATGGGTAATCCTTTAAGCCCTATTTTAAGTGACATTTATATGCACTATTTTGAGACTAAACTTTTCGAAACCATAAAGTTTCCTTTTTATGTCCGTTATGTTGATGATTGTTTTGTATTGCTTGATCAGAAGCAAGGTGATATTGATCATTTACTTGATAAGCTTAATTCCATTGATCCTTGCATTCAATTCACTATTGAAATGGAAGTGGATAGTTCTCTTTCATTCTTGGACGTTTTAATTACTAAAAGTAATGACGATTTTATGTCTTCAGTGTTTCGTAAGCCCTTTGCTGTTACACTACCTCCTCACAAATGTTCTTCTCACCCCCCAAACCAAAAGTTGGCCTCTTTCAAGGCTCTTGTTTTCCGTGCTTTGAATATATGTTCCTCTTCTAACTCTTTGGATGCTGAGCTTTCGTACATTAAGGCTGTGGCTTTGGATCGTGGTTATTCTCCTAAGGTCGTTGATTCTATTTATAAAAAGGTTAATTAAGCCTTCACCTTCTGGCAATGTTTCTAAGTGCAAGCCTGCTTATACTATTATTTTACCTTTTTATTCAAAAATCAGTCAGCAAATTGCTAAAATATTGAAGAAGTTTGGGTTTGATACTGCATTTTCCCCTGTGAATAAAATAAAATTTACAAATTTGAAGTATCCCATTGATTTGCACAACAACTAGGGTATTTATAGTATTTCTTGCAAATGTGGTCTGTTTTACATAGGTCAGACTAAACGTGCCTTAAAGCACCGTCTGAAAGAACATGAAAATTATGTTAAGCGTAAAGAACTTGCACGTTCTTCCATTGCCCAGCATTGTTGGACTTTAGATCATTGTTTTGAATTTTCTTCTGCTAGAATTATCAGCAAATGCTCTTCTGTCTATGAACTTGATTTTTGGGAAGCTTATCACATTTGGAAAAATTTTCATTCTGTAGTAAATGATTTTTCCAGCCCTCCATATTTTCCTGACATTTGGAAACAATTTTTATAATTTTTCTCTCCATTTTTGGTTTTCTCCTGCAATTTACATATTCGTTTCCCGCCTTTTCCTTCGGGCTCTGTTCCCGCCTTGTTCCTCGCCTCTGATTGGTCAATCGCTAATCCGACACATTTGGTATAAATACCGGTGTCTCTCTGGTTATTGCCTTGTTCACTCGCAGCTTTCTTGCTTGTGTGTTGAGCGTTTCTTCTTCTTTTATGCACTGATGAAGAGGTTCCATTTGTAGCTTCGAAATAGCTATTTGCGTTAATTTTAATCTGATTTTGTGCTTTTTCACGTTGTTTTATCTTTGTACTTACAATAAATGCATTGTTTTTTTTTTTTTTTTGTCTACTTCCATTTTTTTCCTCTCTGTTTTAGTGACTATAAGCATACTTTTCCAATTTTACCAATTAAGAATCTACTTCTATATGTCTTTTTTTCTCTTTTTTTTCTAATATTTGCTGCATGTACCGTCGGGGCGTCGGCTTTCTGGAAAAGCCTCCAAATCCACAAAAGAGGGAAGATTGACTTTTGCAATGATTAGATTTTGCAATTAGTTATTACATGATGGAAACCAACTACACAATTTAAAAGCAACATAAGTAAACCTAATAGAAGAATTAGGGGACTTGTAAAATTATTTTTACTATTTTTCATAACGATTTGAAAGCTTAAATTGTCATCACAAAATTGGCGATATGCAATTAGTGACCTTTATCAAAACGCAGAAGATATTAAACACCCATGTGCTAATTACATTATCATTTCATTCAATGAATTATTTACCCAAAGTGAAGCTGGCATTATTTTAAAAGTTAAATTTTTTTCTATACACACATACTATGTGGATACTTAAGATAGGTGAAAAGTTTTTTTCATTTTTTTTGTGGCAACTATGCAACCAAATCAACCTCTGTTTTCTGAGCATGAACTCTGTGAAATGCATTAAAAGTAATACGTACACACTATTATTATCCTTATTAAAATAAATGAGCTAATTAAAAATATATACTATAAAAATAAATAAATAAATAAAATAAAATAAATAAAAATTCGTTTGCCATTTCAATCAAATTACCCAAATCCTCCTAAATTTGTTCGTAATTTCCATATTTGGCAATAGCAGAATACTGAGATTTATACTTGAAGATTATTCAAATAATAAGCACTTCGGCAGGTTCAGTGATTTCATTTCAAATCACATGAATAGAAAGCGCTAACAAAAGAGACACTTAAAAAATTTGCCACGCAAAAATATTTCCCTCCAATTCACTCAATAAGTCACTGAATATTCATCTATTATTAAATGGAAAAAATTACCGAGTACAGCAAAATAAACGGTGCGAAATATTTTTTGATAGCACGATAGGAAAGAAAATGGCAGAAAACTGAGCTCATAGTTACAGAAATCTGACCATAACAAACACAGGAAAGCCAAAAAACAAAACACTCCCTTTAATCCCAAAGGCTGCTTCTCTGTATCATTCACCGAACTGGATCGCAACTTTCCAGTCCAGGGAAAAATAGATGCGGGGGAGGGAGCGGAAAGGGCGCACTGGGGGGCAGTAAAACAGTGCCGGCCCCAGCTATAAGGGGATGAAAACACAATTGTCAGCTGAGCATGAAGTGTGGACATTTCTCAGAAATAGAAATCCGATTTCAGAGTTGGTATTTGGTGTAGACGGTGTAGCCATATATGTATATACGTGCACAAAAGGGAATAAATATAGACGCTAAATAAAAGAGAATTTTGAATCGAATGTGTAACGTTGCAACGGCGAAGCGCTAGAACATTTTGTTTTTGTTCCGCGGAAATGACAATGTCGAAAGCCGATTTCAGTTTTATTCTATGATTCATGTATAAAGCTATGAGTCAGAGGAAGGAGCTCAGTGTTTTTGATTTTCCGGATAGCTGTAGCGTAAGATGTGGATCGACAGTAGTTGATGAAGAAAATAAAAGTGTTTATTAGTTAATATCTAATACTTCTTTTCGTCCTTAGATATACAAATAACTTTTATTTTGACAAATTACGAACTATTTTCATTAGGATTGTCGAATGGGATGACAATTAAAGATTGTCATTATCTCTTGTATTTTTGTAGTCTAAATCCTTTCTACACCATGTTCCATATCTTCAAAGTACAAAGCAAAAAACATGAGTATTTGTCACTTAACAAATTTGAACAAAATCGCCGGAATGTAAAAGCAAAAACAAAGAAATCAGGAGGGAAAAAAAAGAACGCAAGATTCACTAGACATTTTTAAACATTCTTTTTCTTCTGAAATTCCTACAGCATATCTTTAGTATTGATAGTGCTACATTTACAAATTTGGTGACTATTGGTTCACACGTTTTTGCAACAAATTGGTTGTAGTTTGTGGGAAGTTGAAAGATATTTAATTTATATAGTGTTTAGGTGCAGAAAAATGGCGGTCAAAATTTTGTTTCTGTTGCGTTTGTTGAGAAACCAAGATAAGTTGTTAATGTTCTTCAGTTTTTGCTTAGTTTCCAAGGGTGGATTTATGATTTCGACCCTGGAGGGGGGGGGGGGAGCAATGTTAGGTTCACCCTGAGAAGTTTCTCAGCAAATCCGTGCTCCGAATATAGAAATTAAATTATTTACATATTAAAAAAAAAAATACATTAATAAGCATCCATGTGATAAAATAAGTTACTTATAGATCAGTTATTTATCAATTAATTCATAATGTTTTATATGCACTGTGTAGGCAACCAAAAAAAATTTGAAATTTGAAAAACACCTCATACGTTTATTTTTTTAAATTACGAATGTAATCCAGATCTTGTAGTAGACTAACTTTACTTTTCTTTTCTTTCTTCTTCCGTTTCTCTCTTTCTTCTTTTTAACGAACTGCTTTTTTCTCACTACGAAAATAATTTATCATTTCAGATTTGTAAAATATTTCTTCAAACAGATTCGATTACCCTAGTTTTAGTAGGTGGGGGAAAAAAAGAAAAGAAGAATGAAAAGTTTAAAAACCAGCGGGTGATTAAACACAGAATGCTGAATTCTAATGAATAGCTTACAATCAAGTCAGACTCCAATAACAAAATTATCGAAAGTTCGAACATTTAGAAACAAACGGATGAAAAAAGTGAGATAAAAGGTACCAAAGGGAAAATAACATTTTTTCCTTCGTTTCAGTAAATAAAAAAGGGGAAAATGCAGCTTTTTACGAGCTTTAATAGAATGAATAGAGCCGAAAAGGGAAAAGGCGGGGGGAAAAAGAAAGAGGCCTCTTTTCCGATAAATTAAGTTGGACCACTTCTACCTTCGGGCAAAAACTAAAGTTTTTCTTTAACAAACTCATTTGTTTTTATCCTCGAGTGTTTAAAACCGCCCCTGCTTTCTCTTTCGCTTATTTTCCACTTCCTTGAATATAAAAACACTTTTACACAAAAGCTACTTCTCTGAAAAAACTTTTCTAGTCCTTTTGTATCAAGATAATGGTGCGAATAGTTATCTCTACTTTACTCATTTCAAAATAAAAGCCTAAAATTCCGCTGTTTACCCTCTTCTACATACTTATAATATAGGAGGGGGGGGGGGGAGGTACTGCATAACTTAAACGGAAAATATTAATAGAAGTATACAAGAATGAATTATTATTATTATTATTTGTTTCTAGTGCTGACAATTCGAAAGGTGTTATTACTTCTATGTTGGGGAGGGTTTCTGATCTTGTTCTCGAAGTGCTTGTGTGACTAATGACGTTGCATACTGTGAGTTTCCGCAAGTGTTGATTTTATAATATCTTAAAAGATAAAATTTTGTCACCGGTATTGATGTGCTTGGTGACGTTTTTCGCACTCAATATGCAAACACAATTTATAATTCAATTTAGTCCAAAAATATGATTTTACATTCATGCCATGGAAAACATTTCCCCCTATTTCATTAAGATGCCGTTCATAAATGATGTCACGTTTTCCCCCCATATGTTTGACTTCCCTCTCCCTTTTGTCCCAATATGTCACACTTCAGCGGACCCCCGCTTTGTCACATGTCACGCTATGTTGCATAATGCATGATGTCACACTTCTTGTTACCCCCCTTCCCTTGTCACACTTTGTCACAATTTCACGAAACCCCTCCCCAACTTGAAGCGTGTCATCATTTATGAAATCCCTAAAGATTGTAAATGATGTTTTTTGAAAGACATGTACAGTTCGACCTCGAACTTTTGATAGTTGGACGCTTCTGCGTATGGCAGAGAATAACGAATCCATGAGAGATTTAAGGAAGTTCGTTTTGCAGGTGCGCTTATTTAGTGCGCGAATCCAAATGTTTGCTTCTCTGTTTGTTGAAAGCAACTAAATTAAAAAACTGGCACATAGCATCCGTTCGGATGAAATCAAGAGTGCTAAACGAACTAGAACGAGAACAAAAACGGCACATTTCTCATACCAGCAGTTCCTCCCTTGAACATGAATGGATTCTTCTTGGCACTCTGCCAGGCAGTTCGCTTTTGTTGATGGTAGAACTGCATCTAAGTTGAATTTTTGTGAACCCCAAACTTTTATCTGTCCGAGAACCGATTTGTGGACACAACCCACAACTACATAAGAGCAGATTACATTTACGTAATTCATCGCTTGGAGAAGAGCGTTGCATTATTTTGGTAGTTCAATGAGCTCAGTGGTAATAAGCAGTGCAAAAAAGGCGTGTGCATATTATAGTACTAGTAAGCCCGACGGTCATACGAAATGACCACTGTTCTAGATATTATAAATATATACAATTCTCCCAGTAACCGGAAATGCACATCAAATCAGAGATATTTATCAGGTAGAACAGTAAAGTTTAATGAATAAATAATAAACATATAATAATTTCGGAAAAAAATAATTCTTACCGAAAAAAGAACATCTAAGTTATAATAATCTGTAAAATAAAAATATTATCTACTATATAATCAAATTGTTTGTGAAAAATATTTATTTACATCCAACATAATCATCGTCAAAACAATACTTTTAACGAAATTGGAAAAAAGAGCGCTGCCGCTTTAATATATATAAAAATCGCAGACGATAAATGGATTAAAGCAAAGAGAGAAGGATTAAATTAAATTCGCCTTTACATTAATTTTTAACGGACATTGCAAAACCAGCGATGCCTCACTCAAAATGCTAGATAAATGTTTTGATTATTAGTCGTTTTCATAAAAAACCATTGTGTAGATAGTACAGATGGCAGCACGATGCAATTTTCTCGGAGTAAGAAATTCGGAATAAGCTATCGGCGACAAAGACACTTAAGCGGCTTTTATATAAGATTATGTGTACATGCTCTCTTTTGAATTGGCGAGATGGTTAGTGTGGTGTGATATTAACTGTGCAATTGAGAACAAGATTTAGAGTGTATATACAACATTAAAAACAAATAACTCTTTCCAACCCCTTTTTAAATTCAGTTTCGATTTTAAAACACAAAGACTTAAGTGACCTACAGACAATTGTAGGCCCATTATATATTTCTCCTTTCCCCCTTCCCCTTTTTTTCATGGTGCGAACAGAAACTTGCGTAACTTTGCGGTACAGGGACAGCCAATCAGAAAAATCGTGCGGTATCACGTGACGGAGAGCTCAAAAAATTATATAAGGCAGGTGAAGATTAATTTTTGGGAATTCGTAGAATGTTTTTTGTAACATAGATCATAGATCCTAGTTTTTGTGTTGTCGTCGTCTTGTGAGTTGGAATGTGTTCTTTCACAATGTAGAAGCTGAAAATAAACTAAGGATTAATTACGCTCGGCTACGACTGACTTTAACATTTTGACAGCCATCTCCAAACTGACGAGGTTACAAGTCCGATGTTACACACACGCACACACACACACATATATATATATACATATAAAGGGGGTAATTGTGTTGCTACCGATTCTAAAACACACCCGATTATACAGGTGCAAGACCAATTATGTGTGATTTATAAGATCCAAGCAAATGTGGTACTTTGTATTTTTTAAAAATATATTGGACATTATTGGAAAAGATATTAATAAAATTTGACTTCTCAAATAAATGTTATTCATAGTAGTGGGCGTTGATTTGAAAACTTTAAGAACACTGATGTATGAAACACATTTTGAATAGAATACTAGGATAAAATGTGGAAGATAAAAATCACTTATTGAAATATTACGCAACATAGATCCTAAACTTTAAAATAATTGATAAACATTTTCGTATTATAAATGAATTAAATTTTCGGGGGAAGAAATAGCAATGGATAGCAATAAAATACCGTTGAACGTTGGATATGGAAAAGGCTTAACTTTGTTGAAGAAAAAAATATCAAAATGAAACAAATAAACTTCGAATTGAGCAAAACTGGTAAGAAAAATATGACTAGTCGTGACAGCTGTCATTGGTGACTTTGGTGACTTGGCCCCTTGATATGTCTTTTCTCGAGAGTTGTATAAATGAATACATTTCCTAAAATAAAAAACACACAAAGAAGGAAAAAGCGTTAAGAAAATCTGCCATTTTCTTCTATTCATATAACATTTTTTTTTCCTCCGAAAAATATTTTCGTGAACGCTGAAAACATTCTTAAATTTCATCTTTTCTGTTTATTTTGTTCTTTTCCTCCCTCGTTTCGTTGCATTAAGGGAAAAAAAAACTTAGAAAATATACAAAAATTGAGTTGTTCTTTTCTTGTTTGATCGAAAAGGCTGAAAGTAATACTGAATTTCAATTGGTTGTTTCGCTCTGGAAGTCTGCTTGACATCTTTCTTGACACCGTTGACGCCAAAAGTAAACCAAAATGATGTTGACGTTTTCAGAAAATAAAGAACATGTCAAGGAATAATTCAATTTCGGAACAATTATTAGCAGAAATATTATTTATTTTGAAGAAATATTTTGAAAGAGTTTGACATTAAGGAAGCAAAAATTGGAACATTTTTATAATGAATCTGTTATGTTACTGGGTTGCAAATTCCAATAACTGAATTATATTCATTATAATTATTTCGCGAGAAATACGAATGACTTATACTGTTAACAAAATAAAAACAAGAATTACGAATGAAAAAGAATGTTTTGTGATGTGATATTGAATGAATAATTTTAGATATAATGTAGAGTCCAATTTTTTATTAAAAGTTTTGGAAAAATTGGTGCAATGAAAATCTTTTCCAGTGTTGGGAATTGGGTGAAACATGGACAATATGATCTAAATCAATAGATATAACCCAAGTGTTAGATCAGATAACGCATACATTAAAAATCTTTTTACCGTTTTTTTAAGTGAGTTCCAAAAATCAAAAGGCTTTTTTGAACTGCGGCACCTCTAGAAGTTCAAATGAATTTCAGTAGGATGCATTTGAAAGCCTGAAACCCCTCGTTTTATATTTGTTGATATTTTTTTTTTTTTTATAACCTACATAAGCTTTTTTCCCAAAGTGCTTTTTCATTTAAGGCGAATTTTCAAAATAAAAGATCTCTAGGAACAGAGACTACGTGGAAGAAAAACTACTACTTCAAACTTGGAAGAAAAAAAAGGAATCGGTGTATTGAGTGTTGTTTGAGTTTTAAAAATAATTGGAATTCAGTTGCAGATAATTCTCGAAATGGAAGCCCATGTCAGGTGACATCCCAGGTTCGTGCGAATCGACATACAGTATGAAAACCTATAAAGTTGACCACCTTTGTATGTTGAGCACTTTTGTCAGGAGCGGAATTAGCCCTTCACCCTGTACCTCACCCTCTATAAGTTGACCACTAATAAAGTGCTAATCCGCAAGTGGTCAACTTACACAGGTTTCACTGTAACAGTATAATAACAGGAATAAGAAATCTTTGTTGATTTACCAACATAGACACCACCCGGTGACAGATAAACAACTTTTACAGAAATTATTTTAAAAATTACTGAAGGGTCTTGAAGATACAGTTGATCGTGCTTTTCCTGTAAAACTCTAATGTCTCTGTAAAAAAAACAGAAGTATCTAACTCTTTTTCCAGTACGTACTCATATACGTAGTGTTTTCTAAGCTTCTGAAGACCGTCTGAGACTCAGATCGGTGCCTGAGTTCAGGCAAGTCAGATCAGATTGATCTCCCTGCATTTAACTATGAAATCTTGCAACAGTCTCTGAAGGATTTCAGTTTTATTAACAGTATTATAGTAGTACCGTACTTTTGTGTTTGTGCAAATTTCGTCTATAGTTTGTCATAAATATTTATTATTCAAAATAGTTACACGGTGTCGTTTCAAATATTTTTTACGATATTACTGGGTCTTAATTAATTTAAGTTTGGATTATGCTCCTCATTGTTGCGACGATCAGCAATATTTAACCCTTATTGTTATTACTGTCATTATTATAATTACTATGCAGTCATTTTTATCAGTAACTTTGTACTGCAAGCTAGGAACTACGACATCTAATAAGAGAAAGAGTTTACCCTCCCCCCTCCTCTCGTAAACCATTTTGTGATAAGATTGTTATAACACATCATCTCCTTCACGAAACAATTGTTTTTTTAAATTTCTAATGGGCTGCGGACCTTGGTTCTTAACCAGTGCAGACCTAGTGCGTTCCCCAGAGGTTGGTACCAACTCTTTCAGTGGTACCACAATGAGTGTGGTACCATTGCCGCCATTTTTGACTCTCAGTTCCCCCTAGATGGCGGCACCTGAACCCTAATTGATGCAAACTGCACTAGGAGTTTAATTTAGCAGAGAGTATACAATATGTATTATTAGTCAGGTATGTTTTAGTAGCAGAAGTAGCAACTGTTTTCCTCTTATTAAATATGTCAAATAATAATTTGTGCTTTCATCTTTACGCTATGATTTCTTCCTTGCGGTATCGGCGCCTAAAAATACGATTTCTTTCTCCTTCAAAAATCCCTTTATATAAATGTAAAGTCATATTACAACACACACGACAGTCTATTACTGATAAAAGCACAAAATAGAAACCGGAAAATAAGACTTGATCAATTTTCTAACATAATGAATGATTCGATAAAGATAGGCTCGAGAGACGATTGCCTATTAATACTGCACGACGAAGAAATGGTTAAAAAACTGCTGCCACAGAAAAATTTCATAAAAGACAGTATATAAATAAGTTTTACCATGAATGCATAACCGGAAGAGGAAATGTGATCCTTGCATATTTGATAACATTCATAAATATAATACTTGTATGCTCCAAAATTGAAGGAAAAATTTCACGTGCAAAAAAGAACTTTAAAGGAAAAACGAATTTCCAGGGTGGGTAGGCCTCAAAAGAATTCTTTTCTGGGGTGCGTTGTGAAGGAAGTTTTCGAATCTATTTGTGAGTGACCGATCAATGGAACAAGCATTAAGAGGAATGGATCGAGATTCGCCGTTGCGGAGATGAATTGTGGCTTTGTCGCTTCAATTTTACGAGATGGAATAGAAGTTGTTTTTGGGTGCGCACACAAGTGTGAGTTGGGTGAACCTCTTTGCAGGGCTTTAGTGTAGTACTTTTTAAATTAATTTATTAAATGTCGGCGGAGTTTCACTATTTGGCTGCAAAAACCTGCAAACATGCACATGCACAGGCACTCGCATACGCAAGATCTTCAAGTCGCGGTTTTCACTAATCTATTGGTGGACACAGGTCTTCTCTAAATTTTCCTCATAAACTGCTGCTTTTGATTTCCAGTGAACTTACGCGAACTTCCTCAGTTCGCCACACCTTCTGGACTGACTTGCGTATGTAGCGGACAACTACTGTTTGCTCTCCAAAGCCGCGACTACCACTCGGGGACGATTACATTTGTCGAAGGGGGGATGCGCTGAGACCACAGTTTTGGAAGTTTTATTTTAGCCAAGTATTTCTTTAATTTTTTCTCGACATTGAATTATTCCATTTCTTATTTGAACACTTAGCACAAAAAGAAAATAAAAAGAACGCAGCTAGTTTGTTATTCTTCGCAAAAAGTAACCACATCCTCGTTCTTATTTCTTCTACGACCCCTACTTCGATGAAATGGAAGCAGTCCTGACGCATGCGTATAACGCAGGAAGGTTTCGTCTTAGAAAAACAAACAGTGGATACCAAAGACAGAGAAAAAGGGTGATCGCGTGAATTTATCCGTCCTATCCGGGGGAAAAAACATCAGCGACTTGCTTTGTCTTATTTTGACTGCTTTTTTTTAGGCTTTGAAGCTAAAACTTTGTATCTTAAATTTGGATGACGTAAGTTGAATTTGGATGACGTATTCTATAACGAATAACGCAACAGAATATGCATATTTGTCTTAACCCTTTCGCGCCTAACGGGACACATACATCCCAAGCAAATTTCAAAAAAAGTCTTTTCGGACATCCAAAACCTCACGAAGCTTACTCGATGTTGGTGACCATCTGCCAGTAACAACAAAACCACGACGGCGGTGCCGTAAATGTGCACAACAAAAGAAGGAATCGCCCACTAAAATAATGTGCACGATGTGTAATGTCCCATTGTGCATTGATCGTTTCAAACCATACCATTCATAATTAAATTTTTATGACTAGAAAATCATTGGTTTTCTTTACAAAATTACTCATTGAAGACTACTGGGACGCATATGTCCCAGTTGTCAGGACTGATGGGGCATATAAGTCCCGGTCCTAAATCAGTGTTTAAAATCTTCCTAAAAATATCTTAGTTTTAGCATTCTAGTGCGCCGTACTCATAGTTTATGCTACCAAAATTGTTCTGTTGTAAAAAAAAAAAAAAAAAAAAAAAACTCGTCGCGAAAGGGTTAAGATGTAAATAAATACCATTATTTAAGGATAAACTTTAGAAAAAAGAGAGAGGAAAAAAAGCAAAAAAGGGACATTTTCCTTTTACAACACGTAAAAAGTGCTACACATTAGAGGCTTTTCTTTTTTCTGGCATTTTGCAATTAACAGTCATTTTTTAATTTTTTTGCACTGATACATATGCATGAGGATTGCAATTGAAATGCTGCGGAAAATCGTCCACATTATCTGCAGCAAGTAAAAATTAAATTTTCGAAGGACACAATAAAAAATGAAAAAACTTTAAGTAGAAAAAAACTTATAAGTAATTATCATCTTAATTGAAAAGCCTTATCATCCAAGAATTTAACCGAAAGCACATAAAGTCTCATTTCTTTATTGAAGTGCAACATATATTCTATGGGATGCGAGACTGTGATTTTTTCCACGATTTAATTGCAAGTTTTTTCATTTATATCACACCTCAAGATGTCACTCCAACCTTTTTCCTAAAATTAAGATTAAAAATTTGCTACTGAAAAACTCAAAAGAATTTTCTTAATCTCAAAATTATGAAACGCTAAACAAAACATTTTTCTCGGAATGAAAAAATGTCTGAAAATGAAGCGAGCAATTTCTTGACAGTTACATTGCAGAAACGTTAATTAATTTTTTTTCTAATTCCAATTAAGAATAATGCGTTTTTTCCCCATGAGAGGTGCTTTTATTATGATTTTTTTTCTCCTTCTTTCTGTAAGATAATAAAAACTTTTAACACTCGGTAGGATTAAGGTTTTGCCGGTTCATTTTCAGATAGTTAAATAGCTCATTGTTTAAATGCGAATATGAAATAAAAACGAGACTAACAAAGGGCTTTTCAGTTGTTGAGTGCTGGCCTTTTTACGGAGAATAATTACTGGCTATTACGGCAGCCATAAAAGGTATGACAGCATAAGTTTCTGATGACGTATTTTTTACTCTCGTTCGCATTATTGCTTATAAAATTTGTATCTTTTGTGGTTTGGAAACGCTGTTCATGTTGTTATTGGAGTGGCTATATAACTCATCCAAATTCTAAACCTCATTTCATTTGTGACGCAATTGTAAATGGCACGTTAATAATTTTGAAAAGAAGTTTACAAAATATCTGACCGATATTGTAGACTTACATTGCTAACTCTACTTAAAAATGTTGCCAACGTAACTGTAAAGTGTTGCCAATGTTACCTTAACGTGTTGCCAGTGCTACTTAAAAGTGCTGCCAATGTTACTGAAAAGTGATGAACGTACAAGTAATTAATTACGATGTGTCCTCACGTTTACAGTGTAATTTTCTGAAGTTCTAAAAAACAAATGTATCAGAGTTTTAAAGAGAAGCGTGGAGTAAGATTTTGCTTGGAGAATAAACGGAGCCGGAGATCGAAAACTACTCCAATATTTTTAATTAGCAGGGATCTGGAGCAGTGGAACAACGATATTTTGCTGGAAACTGGAGTGAAGTCGGAGCAAAAATATTTTCTAAGCTCCACTATTCTGCTGTTTTGAATTGCATCATTTAGAAGCTTAAAAATAAATAAACGATTTTTTTCCTTTTTTTATTTTACTTATTTATTCTTTTGTGCTAGCATAATTTTTTTCGCAACACTGTGTATCTAAAACATTTATTTATTGATACATTAATGGCCTATAAATAACTTTTTGATTTTTTATCACATACATACATACATACATACATATCTAAAAATAAGTTATATAAATAAAGGAACAAATACTTAGAAGTTGGAAAGGAGATAGAGCAGAGCAATTCAAAAAAAAAAAAAGAAGAAGAAGAAGAAGAAAATAAAAGCCTGCTCCAGAAATTAACTCCAAAAATAGATCCTTTCCTTGCTTATTATAATTACGCTGCAACCTTTTTCGCATTAAAATTAGTTTTGGGAGAACAACGGCAAGGAATGAAATATAATTTTTTTATTTTTTTGTTTTTTTAAAGAAACAAAGAGGAATCAATAAAAAACACATTCGTACTGCGTGATAATTATACATTATTTGATTTGAAAAATAAAATTAAAAAAATTAATAAATGAATGATATGATTCCTATTAAAACTGTTCAGAGAAAAAAGTGGAGCATAATTGTAGCAGATATTTCGAAGTCTGAACGGCGCTGGAGAGGAGAAACCCAAAAAAATGTTTGCTCCTATTCCCTGCAATAAAAAAAAAGCTTCCCCACACATTACAATAAATGAACTACTCCAAAAATATTATTGCGTAGAGTGAAGTGAAAAGATTTTCCAATAAAATAAAATTCACTGCTTAGAAATTTTGCCCAAATCTGTACTATAAACGAAATAATAATCAAAAGACTAAGTCACTATTCTTACCAGAATGAACCTGAACAAACACTGCAGCCTCGAATGTCTTTTATTTGCATATCGTTATAAACCCCATAACTATTTAGCATAAAGACAAAAGCTCTTAAAAAGGACACACTGAACTATTTCAAACAACGAGAATATATCTGTACATCTTCTTCACATAAATATATTAAACTTCCCCCTTACCTGGTAACACACAAATCTTTTATTAGCACGCGCTACACACTCCTGAATAAATGCACTCAGATAGGATATTTTTTCCCTTTTTTTTAAATTCCTGTATGCCATAGATTTTTAAAAACACCCACTCACCTGTAGTGCAAAGGGGTTTTATTGTTCGGCACTGCCGGTGATATAATGAGAATGCATTAAAGCAAGTTCAACAACGGAACTTTCCATGAATATATTTATGGTAATTGAGAGAGGGAAAGAGTTATTCTTGCCTTTATTTTATCGGTGTAAACCTGTCGCTTTGAGCGAGCAATTTCAAAGCAAGCTTGTCGATTCAGATATGGCGGATGGGGCAGAAATTGATATTTAAATGTGAAAATCTCTAAAGACAGATATTTGTTTTTTGAAAATGGCTCAGGTTCAAATAAGAAAAGCATACACGAGCACCTGTTGCCTTGGTGGTTTAAATTAAGAAAAGTTGTGCAAACATTCGATCTATTTCATGTTTAAATAATAGATGCAAATGTATTTTGCAAGAGGTCTAGTTTAAAATTTCTTGAAAAATAAAAGGCATGGGTTATATAAACAGGATTAATATTACAAAATAACTGCAGTAGAATGTATAAAATGATACCATCAAAGTAACAAATTTCTTACTTAATGTTTTCCCTCCGTTTTCCTAATCCTAAAAATTCGAAGAACATTCTTTCTAGATTGATTGATTGAAATTTAACTGCTAAATTTCCAATAATAAACAGTCATATAAACTTAATTAGAATTTCTATAACATCACGAGGAAATAATACGGCACATTGTACCCCGTAAAAGACATGTGCTCCACACTAAAGTTGCAAGTTTTTCATTTCCATTACCCAACTGGCAACACAAAAAATATTCTGTAATATAACATTAAAATAACCCAAAGCGAAACATAGATGTTTCTCTGTTTAGATGACAGAACTAAAGATCCTGAAATCTATTTGTTCTTAAACCGACTCGAGTAACTTATTTCAAAATTGAAATCTATTTTTACAGCATATTTTATTAAGTCAGCATGAATAATATTAGTCTGCACTGGGTTCTTTGAAACTGCTCTTGCAAAAGAAAGTCTGCAAATTAGTGTCATTAGTGGAGAAACATTTATGATAACACCATTCCTGGAATAAGAGCAACAAGCCAACTGGAAAACGTATTGAACATTGGATCAACTTGAATTATAAAAGCCTTAGACGTAATGAGCCACCCAGACACTCTACTAACATTTTCTACAGACAGTCACAATGTACAGTGGATTTCACTGACATCTTCCAAAACCGTTGTAGACACCCACCTACAGTCTACAACTACACGACCAGTGAGGCATAGAAAATGTCTCTAGACAATATATAAAGAAGAAACATTCTGCATTTTGTGTAGTATTCATTCTCGCAGAAATATTCATAGATTCAGCAAGCCATATTAATCTCAATATATTTCAGACTTTAAAACATTGATAAAGGATAACTCAAATGTTTAATTACTGAGTTTGGAGAAATATGATAATTTGACATCGATAAAGTTTTACAATGATCAAGTAATTAAGAGGAGAAACGGGGAAGAAAGTGCTTGTAAATGATAAAACGAACAACATCAACACGTCAAACTCCTAGAAAAATCAGAATCCTCCGAATATCGTTTAGTTGCCACTGCTGTATGATTCTTTTGATGTGTGATGATTGATTTAAAATATTTCTACACCAAAGTTGATGAAGAAAGAGTGAAAGAGAGAAATTCTCGAAACTTTTATAAATCGCTTACATTTTATAAAAAATTATTATTTTCATCTTAAGTTCCGCTAGTACAGTTAAGGTTGGTGCGTGCTATGGATATAAAGGTAACGCTCTCATTTCATTACAAATATTAAGTATTAAGTATTGCAATCAAAATTAAGTACATTATTGTAGATACATATTGCTAGAAAATTGTATATTTTATCACAGAAATTGTAAGAGAGCACTCAAAACCAGCATTTTCTTTACATTTTTATTTATTTATGATCCCAGTCATATTCAACAAATCGTTTTGCCAAAGAGCGCTATTGAAAGGGTTTTTAGAGTAGATCCTACAAACGTCTTCCACTGCAGACTCTTCCTTTACGTTTCAGTCCAAATTTGTTTAACAATAGTATTACGTTATTAATAATAATCAAATAGTTGGAATAATTAAATTAAAAACAATCCATTAATCTCAATAAAATGTTTATATTACATAAAAGATTGCGTCAATACCTCTCCCATAGATGAAATACTGGTGTGATTATACTAATAAGACTTATGTGCGAGATTTATTCCGGAATGAGAGTTATTTTTATTCCCTCGGTTTATGCCGGAAATAACTAGCTGATGCCGCAAAATAAGTCATGAAAAAATACGTGAAAAATTATGAATAGAGTCATGAGATCCTTTAAAAGTAGTCAGCGCTAGAATTTTACATTATATTTCGAAGGATGCTGTTTTTCTTGTCTTTTTTTAGAATTAAAAAAGGACTTTAAGAGTAAAAAAAGTAATGAACAAATTGCGATAAATCATATTATTTTCCGGTGTTTTTGGTTGTGATGTATCCACTGCAAATTTCTTGCGACTAATAAGGTCATAATAATTTCATATTTTTTAGCACCTTTTCCACCAAAAAAAAAAAAAAAATCTTAGTTGGTGCATCGAAGGTGAAAAAAAACTTGAGGGGGAAAAAAAATCTGTGACAGGTACCCTGAGCGCATACTTTAACCCGTGGTTCATTAGAACTTTTTTTCTCCTGACTAGAATGAATTCCTTAAGGGATTAAAAAAACGGAACAGAAAACAAAAGGTGAGGAGGAAGGAAAAAAAACAAAGATCCGCCCAAGTTTCGAAAAACTGATCACACATACAGACAGCAAAAAAGAAAGAAAGAAAAAAGTCTCTAATAAAAAGCCGGGAAAGAAAACACTTTACTGGGCAGAAAAACTTCTCAGTTAAAGCTTTAAGATAAACACGCTTGTCCATTGAAGCTCTTAAAAAACAGGATTTGACACATGGAGTTCGTAAAAAAGACAGAGAAGCCATCCCTATAGGGGGTCAGAGTTGACGCTAGGTTGGTTGGGATAATTACGGATTAAGCCCCAGTGTCTGAAAAATTGATTTCCCCCCCACCCAACCCAAATGCAAAAAGCCACTAAGCTGTCCTCCTAATCCTCTTTGGGGCAGTGAGTTGGTGAGAGGAAAAAAAAAAGGAATAACTTTCGCCAATGACCAGGTCAGGCATTCGTCGTTAGCATAGGAAGTGCCTCTTGATGAAGTGCTCGTTTATCATAAGTACCAGGATGTTTCTGGGTTGGGAGTTCTTTTATATGCAAATATTGCTGTTTGGGTAAGGAATATAAAAGGAGAATGCTTTCTTTTGTTTAAAATTAAAAGATCCACCAAGGCGGCTGCTTTTTATTATAATTATTATTTACTTTTCAAAATGAAGTCCATTGTCAAAGCATTGGGTTCAAATTGGCGTGTAATTAATTCCTTTTCTTTTTCACTTACAGAGTTTCTGCTATTAGTCTCGCATTCGCTTTCTGTTAGGAAACAGTTTCTTTTAAAATCGTAGGGAATCTTTTAAATATAATCTAGCTTGAAACAAGATTTCATGTTTAGTAAAACTTTATGTACTTACGTGTATAAAACATAAATTAATAATAATAATCATAAAAACTATACACAATGAATAAATAAATAAATTAAAAATTAAAAACTAATTATTAAGGAGTCGAACCATATTTGTTATATTTAAAAAATCAACAATTATTTCTTTTATGTAGCTAAAAAATTTATTATAAATTAACAAATTGAGTGACATTTTTTCTTTTCAACTTATTAAATAGTAAAGGTTTTCTTTTCATCTGAAATATGTATTTATGTACGAAATGTGTGTGAGTTATAACTTTCAAATCAAATGAAAAAACGGACAAATTCATCGCATTGAAAAAGTCTTTCTGGGGCACAAATATTGCTGTTTGCTGTATTATGTTAAATTTCAGTTCCGGGTTACACAGGAGACAGGTGACTTATTAAGAAGAACGCTGAAATAATTAAGTTTTATTATTGAAATTATTGAATGAGTTCTTGACTGTTCCCTATCTGAGTTCAGACGTCAGAGGTGTCTTATTTTTAGGTAGCATAATCTAGTCATGCAGAACTGAGTGAATTCATTAAGCAGGTCCACATATTTTTCAAGCAAAATCTCTATGAAACAACGCAAGACCCGCGACAAAATTGTAAATTCGGCGAAATAAATTCTGTCTTAGCGAACGGAAAATTCTCCAAAATTTCCATCGGTAAAAGAATGTCAGTGAGCGACTGCATTTTGTTCAAAAAATTATACTCTTTTTTCTGACTGCGGTTTTCTATAGAAAAAAAAAATCACCATTAAAACTTTTTGGAGTTAGTCGTCTGCTATAGCGGACAACGTAATATTTTCAGAACAGATTTGCTACTCAGATTTTTTTTAATACTGTTAGAAGTACCTTTTTCCTTTCCATTAGATAGAAAATAAAAATATACTAGAAATAAAATGAGCCTTAAAATAGATCCTTAAAATACATATTCGCATTTCAAAAATGCTTTCTGGTTAGAACAATGTGAAACTACCCACGTAATTCATAAAAAACCTTATTCCGTCAAAATCTTTATTGAAAATTTCTTCCGTTGGGAACATCGTTGACTGCATTTTCCTAAGGATAGGCACATACATTAATCTCCCACGCTTGCAGAATAAAAAAGAAAACACAGGAACAAAAAAATGGAATGTTTAGGAGATCATTAATCTTAGTAAAGCCAAAAGGCGTACATAAAATCAAATCAAAACGTTGATGTCCATAGGAAAAAAAAACCTAAGCGAACAACACAATCGAACTTTAGAGCACCATCGTTTCGGGCCTCACCCCCCAAATCGAATCACACTCCCCATTTCACTGATTGCAGTTTGACCGATTGGGGCCAAGACCCAAAAGACGGTCCTGTCTGAACATTAGTAGGGGTGCCGCCGCCCATTCTCAAGGGGGTAGAGCAACCTGCCCGCCCGGAACTTTGAGCAAGATGGATGATGCAGCCTCGCAAGCTACATCGTCAAATTAAAATCTAGTTAAGAGCCTCTAATGAGTTACCGAATGTCCTATTCCTCTTTCTGGATGAGGGCTTGGTGTCTTTTTCAACCTCTTTTGTGCTCCACTGGATTCATCTCGCTTGTCAAAATGGCTGATTATGACGTGATGATTAGCCTCTGGAGTTCTGTTTTTCGAAATATTTTTCAAGCTTTCCACGCTTGATTTAACTAAAAGCTTATACCAGTAAAGTCTTTACACGAAAAAAAAAAAAAAGTTCTGCTGTGAAAGGATTCTCATACTCACTACTATATCCAATTCTACATTCCATAAAGTGCTTTCGGTACCAGGACGCAGACAGCTGGAATCCTTCAAAACAAATTACGTCATTCAAATTTGTCAACTCAAAAGCAAAGTTTTACATACACATGTGGATTAGATTCAATGGGTGTCTGAAATTTATCTGGAATCTAAAGTCTACATAAATACACGTCCCTTTTGAAAATTCAATGAAAAAATTCTTTGAGAAGAGAAATAATAATAACAATAATAATACTAAGAAGAAACGGAAATAATTATTTTAAGAGAATTTCAATTCACTATTTTACACTTATTTTAAATTCGAATAACTGTAAAGAAAAAATACCATTTTCATTGCTAGGTTTATATTCTTCTCCCTTACCTTGACTGAAAGATGGAATTCTATGGGGACTAGCGTCTGACTAGAGCCTACAAAACCGTGAATGGTTTTGTAAACAACATTAGAAAATATTAATTATAATTTAAAGCTAGGTACTTTCCAAAAGCTCTCAATTGTTGGCACAGCAACAGAATTTTAAAATAAAAATTGGAACTGATAAAAAAATTCGAGGTTAAATTCAATATTTATCTAAGGGATTCGTTCATGCTTCAAACATGTTTGCACATTCTTGCGAGGAAATAATATATACATATACATCAGTCGTCTAGACTAAAAACTAGATACATCCACTTTTTTTCGATTTACACTTTTTAGCACTTTCTAATAGTTTAAAGTAATCTTCATATGGTGTTAATTTTTCAAATTTCTAAAGCAGTTACATCTTGGTAAAACGTGTGTTTGAAATGTGCCGGATGTGTTACAAAACCAGATCCCCTCCATCGACCATACTTCTCCAGCTCTTCTCTTTTTTTCTCCAAGTATCTTCCAAGGAAAAATTATTTTTGTGTTAAAATTTCAGCAAGTTAAAAGTCTATCCCAGTGCTCTTAGCTAGAAATCCAAATTTCTTAAATATTAGTTTTTTTGCCTGCCGTCAAAAATTTCATTTTTTGGATGTAGCTGGTTTTGAAACTAAACGACTCACGTATAAGTAGATTAAGTATGCAATGGTAATGTAGAATGTAAAAAAAAAACATCCAGCTATACATTTTGACAAAAAAAAAAGAAAATCCTGCGTTTTTTCAGAAGTCTTGACACAGTGAGACAAATGGGTATTTGAGACCAAAATCAAACGCAAACATTGATATTTAATCACTTTCACACGGAAGGGGAATAAGAGCTTGTCCTGACAAACGGTTTGAAGAACACGGATTTTGCGTGCAGGCACGTTGTAAACGCGCACAGGACATCGATTTACCAGCTATCTGATACGGTTAATCGATTCTGCACTTAGCTACTACGACCACGAATAATCTTTAAATAAAAGGAACGTCGACCATTTAGCTGTACTCTACCATTTATAGCCGATCGTTGACCAAAACTGCCTGAATACGAATTTATTTGCAATCTTACTTTTTTAGGCCCTAGCATCGGGAATTTAGTGATAGAAAAACAGCACTATGTTGGTGACGTAGCAGTCCAAATTATATATTTGTTTGTGAAACCATAGATAAATGCAGTTTCTTTTTTTTCTTTCCATATTTGTACTGTATATATCTTTTTCTGCAAAAACAGCACAAACACTTTGATTTCAATGTAGTCTAAACGTTAATAGATTAGTGAAACATTGAAGTATAAAAAATATATAAATAAGTAGGGCTTTGTCACCATGCTGACGCGAATCCGATTAATTTTCAATTGGATTGTGTAACTATTGAAGTGGCTCAAAAATGAAGTAATGTAATAATAAATAAATAAATTATAAAAATTAAATATATACTTTGCATATTTACATACGTAGATGCATGATATCATTACTATGCAAATGAATAATAAAAAAAATAATAAAATTGAAAAGATATGGATTTTGATGCACCCATCCCAGCGCTTCGTATTCCAACTCTTGAGTGGGGTTGTAGCAGGAAGAGCTGCTAAAAATTGAAATTTTTTACACTAAGCACTAAAACCTTGAAATTAAGCTAGGTAATCCAAGATGAAACTGAGGGCAAATGCTTTTACATTTGTTTTTCTTCTTTATTAATACTTTGCGTTTTTTTAGTAGCTTAAAAAAAGAAAGTTACAGCATTTTAAAAATCTTATACTCTTTTTTGATTTCAAAATACATTTTAACTATTTTTTAACAAATATCTGTATTACGTAACTGAATTGGAAAAAGAAAACTTGGGGGGGGGGGGGGGGGAGGAGGGGGGGAGGCTCTGGTTTGGTTAAATAGTAAGGAAACTAAATTGCGGATGTCATTAAATCGAAATGCTAAGAATTATTTTTTAAAAAGACAGGGAAGGGAAAAAGAAAATTCATTTTATTATTACGTAATACCCATTTACTTCTGCTTTTTTTTTTCAATGAAAAAAAAAACGAAAAAAATCTCGAAAGCATGAACATATGAAGCGTGATAACAACACAATTTTATTTTCTACTTGCATTCAATATGCAAGCGATGCTGAGAGAAAATTTTCCAACCCACTTTTCCTTCGAATAAATATCATTTAAGGTGTAAGTAGAACGGAATAGAAAACGAAATCCTACTCGTTTAAAATGGACCGCCGATTGAGTATTATACGCTTGCTCCCACTCTCTCCCATGAAATAAAATATTTTCCAAAATTCCGTTCTAAGGTTGGAAATCTTTTTTGGGTTCTTCGAAGTCTTTATTGAATCCATTTACGGCTCTTTATTAACAGGGATCAGTTGCGAGAGCGAATCGGGCGATGTAAGTGCCATCTGGGAGGCACTTTGGAAATTAAATTCGTGTTCGTGTTTGGTAACTGATCGCTTTTTTTTTTTTTTTAAATTTTGTTTATTTATTAATTTTTTTGAGGTACTTTACGGAATTTGAATTGTGAAAGGGAAAAAACTATAATATTTTAGCTTTTTTTTTTCAAGGATTAAATAAATTTTGGAACTTAAATAAGGGGGAAAACTTTACCACACTATGAAAAGAGTTAAAATCGGTGGTTAGATAATTTTGTGAGAATTGATTTGAGCAAACAAATACGCTGCTTAAATTATTTTTTGTAAGACGTTAATTTTTTTGGAGGCGTCTAATTTTTTAGTAGATGGTTCAACTTGTGTTGCAAAAAAAACTTACTGAAAGAAAAAAAAACTTACTATGAAATAACATTACTAATAAAACACACAACTTTAAAGTTATTAAAAGATTCCTTAATTGTTCATTCCATTATAAAGCGACATTTATGTTCCACAGGTAATAACTGTATTTCATTAAAAAAGGTAAAGGGAAGAACTTTTCATTAAGAAATTCCATGTCCGTGTGTGATTTTTAAAGTAAAATTAAGAATAATATTTTAAAAAATAGTTCATGATTTTTTAAAATTATTATTATGTAGTTGTCACATCTTCGAGAAGGAGCTCTTGACACAAAGGAGTCACAGTTGCAAAGATGGTCTAATCCATGAAAAACATACAGCCATCTATAATTTATTGTTTGTTTTGTGTTTAATGGCAAAGAACCACCAGAGGCTATAGTTATCTGAGCCAGGCAAAGTTTATTTCGTGATTTTTTCGCGAAAGTTTATCATCAGCGTTACTTCATAGTTATTAGTAGCAGTAACAACAATTTTTATTGAGTTCATACAACACTCTAAGAAATTATAACATCTGAAGTGAATTACGAATAACTATGTATTAGAACCTAACCGATTGTTATTTGAGACATCAGGTCCAAAGGCTACAGAAGCAGATGTGGATGCCTCTTGATACGTCACTTTGCTAAAGCAGATTTTAATTTCAGCTCACGAATTCATTACGGTTCTGCAATATACGTGCTCTGTCAGGTGGAAGCAGAAGAAAAAGTTGGGGGGACGCTTATACATACGAAGATAAGCAATTGAAATCAAAAGTAGGGGGGCGCTTATGTTAAAATGTCAAAAATTTGGGGGGCGCTTGTATTCAAATAAAAAGGTAAGGGGACGCCGGCCCCCTGCGTCCCCCCTCGACTACACCACTGGGTGGAAGGTAACCTGTCATTTCCTCTGTGGCCTAAGAAAGACGATTACTCTTACACTTCGTATGTGAGAAAGAAAGTTTAAAGTCGAAAAAAATCTTCATAAAACCTTCAAAACTGTCTTCATAATCCTAAAATGGTACCCAGAGTTATGAAAAACTAGGACTGTAATGGTTTTAAGTTAATAATATCACTAAAAGTGTGGAAGATCTTACTCTCAAACTAGAGGAAATAATTTCACCGCAATGGCCGACGTTTTCTGTGACTTTTTCTTTGTTGCAAAGTTAAAGTTACAACAGGAATAATGTATAAAGTTAAAACTATAATGGGAAAGAAGCTGAAAATTCAGTGTCTTTTAACATGTCCTTTGTGACTAAAATAAAACTAAGCCCAATGAAGACTACTTTATGTCGGCAGTTAACCCCAGCCTATGCTTGCGATATCTTCCCCAACAGCGAAGCATTCTATGCTCGCAATTTCGAAAGCTCATTACATTCAAATTATCCCTATTTGCTGCCGCATGTGAAACCATCTCGTCACCTTTAGGAGACAGGAATTCTTTTTTGAAAATAGAAAAGGCGGCAATGACTTTCGGGGAAATGAGGGTTTTTAATAGGGTTAATAATTCACGCGCCATTTTTTTCTGCCTCTCCATCCGTTGAGAGGATCGAGCGCATTACTGACACGTTGGCGGTCATTTCTTGCGCACAAAAGCGACCCATCCGAGAAGATATTCGCCAATTATGCAGCAAAGGCAGCGCCATAACGCGCGGAGCTTAACGCTTGATGTGAGTAAAAGGAAGCACAAGAAGACGAAGTAATGCTTGGAACTTTATCGGTCTGGTGCAGGAATTTTCGGGGGAAAATGGTGCGAGGATAGTTCCCCGCTATGGATCATAATTAACTTTCGTTAAAACGGAACCCATTGCGACTCGCAATTAACTACTTTAAATTAGAGGGGAAAAAAGACAAAAAGTAGGATCAATGTATCGTTATTTCTTTACGAGCATTTCGAAAAATGTAATAGTTTGTTTTGAATAGTACGACATTTTTTTCAATTTAGGCTACATATTTATGGCAATAAGTATTAGGCTAATAACGAATTCATCAGAATTTTATGAATTATTATTTTTATGAAGACATAACAGTTTTTCTCTGCCCGTAATAAGTAATGGTCATAAGCACCGCTGTTCCCTTTCATAGAAAAGAAGCCTATGGAATGGTGGATCAGGAATTATAAAGAATTAAGTTTTCCTTTTCAGGCAATTTTTTATTTCTTCTTGAAACTTTTAAAATTGCGTGGAAAATTGTTCAAGTCAAAAATGGACTGAGATGTTTTCACGAAGATTTTACTAATGTTTAACGACATTTCTACACAGAGTAGGCCGGCTTTCAGGCTTTAAAAAAATTTCTCTCATTATTATTCTTATTTCTTTTAATCTTTTGCGACAGTAGGCAGAAAAAAGGGGGGCTCTTGGAAAGATGAAATGTATTTCTGGTCCTGAAAGGCACGTGCTTATTTAAAATATTCACTTACTTTAAAAATTTCATTTCATTGTGTGTCTACATTATTCTTCCCTTTTTATTCCTTTTCCTTTGCTCATTTAAAATTCTTATAATTAAAAAAGAAAAAAATATTAAATTTCTTTGTTTTTTGCTGGTTGCGGTGTTCTGGAAAAAATGCTAATTTTTAAAAAGAAGGCCAGAAGGATACATCCATTAAAAGGATAGCGTTGGGTGGAGCTCCCTTTGAAAAAACAGTTCAGTAATCAAGCAATCAGCATTCGATGGAAGGCCTATTTGTTAACAAACTTTCTTAGGAGTCCATTTTTGCGGTCAGAATTTCTGAAAAGTTTATATTTTGCCTGCAATCACGAATTGTATGAAGGATTCACAATTTACGGTTGTGTATTTGCTGAAGAATTCGTTTTTGCAATCAATGAACTTTGTGAAGAATTTGTTTTTGCGATCATGTATTTTGTGAAGAAGTTGTTTTTGAGATTATCATCGAGTTCATGATCGCCAAGACAAATTCTCCACAAAATCCATAATTGCAAAGGTGAATCCTTCATAAAATTTGTGATCTCAGAAATATAAACTTTTCAGAATTTCTGAAGCAAAAATGCACTTCTAAGCAAGAAACTTTGTTCTTTTAACATGTCCTTTGTGCAACCATCGCAAAAACAAATCTTTCATTAAGGATTTGTATTTACGATGACAAATTTTGTGAAGGTTCCGTTTTGAGGTCACCTCGGAACGATGTTTCTAAATGAATCTCAGACGCAACAAACGGGATTGGCGAGAATATTAATAGCTTTCAATCAAACACTGAATTTGTATGTGGAACAACGTAACCTTTATAGCAATTTAAAAGTACTATCGTAATATCAATAAATTAATTTCATGCATCTGTCATGAAAACTATATTTTTATCATAACTCTCTCAAATATCAGGTATATCTCACCATTAGGATAGATAGATAGATAGATAGATAGATAGATAGATAGAGAGAGATAGATAGATAGAGAGAGAGAAAAGAATACTCCAAGACAAATTTTCTGTTTCTACAGTAAAACAACAAGACTCAGAATACTAGAACGTGACAGAAAAAATAAGTAATACAAAATGAGGTTTAAAAAAAAAGAAGGTGTGTTTCATCAGGAAGTACAGTTCTGAATTTGTATCTACTGTTTGCTTGAGAATGCGGCACAAAATAAACTTCCCAAATGCCTTGAAACAAAATCAAAGTACGTACTTTATCAAGACGTAGAATCTGTACTATATGAAAATGATAATTAATGAATACACAGGGTGATGCCGAGTTATCTGGACTGTCGGGTTATCAAGTGCCGAGTTTTCGGGACTCTATTGTTATAACTTTTAGATTAAGTATCTACTAAGGTAAAAAGCAAAAAGGGCAACCGAAATCAAGTTATTGAAGAAATGCACGTTTTTTTAAAAATTATATAGAATAGAAGAAACGAGAGAAACATTCAAGCGCCTAGGAAATTTCAGTCGCGGAAAATATGTCTATTTTATAAGCAAAATACATTTTAAAAAATAAATGGAATGTAAGCACTTACACTCAAGGTGCAAATTTGTGCTTAGTAGAATGAGTTTAGTTAAAAAATTCTTCCTTAACATTAAAACACATTCCGCGACAGCTCCACCTTCACGTAACAACACGTGATAATAACTGAAAGCTTAAATAAACGCTATTAGAACCAGGAAAGAAGAAAATTACTTTCGCGGGGATTACGACACTCTCAAGCAATGCAATTGGGTATTTCTATGCACATTAATGTCACCTCCTTTTGGCACATTTTTTCCTTATCCCTTAAACCAAGCAATCATCACATTAACAAACACTGACACCACAATAGGGACTTAACTCACTTTAGCTACCAGTAACTTTCCATGGAATCCCCCCCAAAAGTATCCCCCTCTCGATCGCTGCGCCATCTGTTGTGGTACCGGAACGTCAATTAAGGACCTATCCTTAATTAGCAGTCTCCAGGATGTGGGGATATTCTTCGAAACCCGACTTTCAGAATTTGGTGCGAGAATTTTTTTTTTCTTTCAGTGGCAGCAGGTTTGAATCATCACCAGAGGGCGGTGTAAAGAAACGGCGAAGTAATTAAATTGAGGACTAAATATTGTCATTAAATTGTCGTTGGCAGGTCCGTGATGATCGCCATGTGTTTATTATTTTTTCTTTTTCGTCATGTTTCTCGGAGTTTTCTCACTTTTCTTTCCCCCTTCTGTTTCTCAACAATGCTCGCCATGATGTGCATTAGCGAACGACTTTCTGTGGAATTTCGAATTTTCATTAATGTTCGATCCGACACTCGGTTCTACGAAAGAATTGGCCTAATGAGCGGTGCTGAAAACCTCAGAACATTTTCCAAGAACACAACGCGAAGGAATAGAAAATGTATCCCGGTTTTATTATTGATCCAAAGATGTATTTTTAACCACTTCAAATGATCAATCTCAATATGAATTGCATGCATAAAGCCAAACAAAACAAAATAGTATTTGTACAGATTTACATTACTGCTAACTTAGACGCAAACATTAGGATTTTTATTTCTATACTGTATAATCCTATTTTTAAAAAGTCTTGATTACATTTGTAAAAGAGTAAACATAAAATATAAATTATTTAAGAATTTTGTGGATGAACATGTGAAGTAACATTTTTCAAATTTGTGAGAAAAAAAAAAAAAATGAACAGAAAGTTTTTTGGGTATGTTACACTTTGGTATGGATAGCATTGCTGATTGGTTAATATTTAATTAGGGATCAAATTGTTATTGTATAACTAATACATGAATCGTTTATTTTAGAAAGAGCACAAGTCAGTTTTCAATTTTTACATCAGACATAAAGAACTTTACGTGGCAGGATAGACATATATATATATATTTCTGTGTGTGCGTGTTTTTCTAACGTCTATAATACTGAATGGAAAATGGGTTAGAAATGTGTCTTTTTAAAAGAAGATAATTTATCAAAACATCGATTTCCTAAATAAGTGAGTTGTGCCCATTATAAAAAAAGCATTTTTCTCTCGCATATACAGTGAAAATTCGCTACAGCGAATACCGATGCGACGAAATAGTCGTTATAACGAAGTAAAACCTTAGTCCTGCTTTAAACACCATTAGGACTACATATTCTGTTACGAAATATGTTTCCTTGTCCCCTTAGAGTTCGTTGAAAAGAGATTTCTGTGTAGTTCAAAATTAAACATGATATTTAATGGAACGTTAAAAAAAAGAAAAAGAAACAAACAAAAAAGGAAAACTGAACGTTTTCTGACGACCCCGTAAATATGATTTCCCATCTCGTGGTCCCAGAGTTAATAAATGGCAACTGATGAGAACTACATTCCTATAAAACTTTCCTATTACAGTGAAATCCGATTACAACTAATCCCAAAAGACCGGGAAAATATTTCGTTATTTGTTATAACGGAATATACACTATCCTAATGGCGTTTAAAGCCACAATGAATATGTATTACATTTTTCAGATATTTCGTTACATCGGCATCCGCTCTAACGAGATTTCGCTATTACCGGTCATACCTACTCCCACATTTCGCAAACTCCGCATCTCGGCTCTCCTGTCCTTCCCCGCAGCCTCTTCGAGAATATATGAGAAATAAAATACGATGCCTCGCTTTAATCGACGGTTCTCATATCGCGATTAAAGACAGCGCGAGGGGATTCTTAATCAACGAAATCGATGCGATGCTCGAGTGGCACCGCTACGAGAGGAAAATAAAATGGCTAGAAGATGGGACGGATGCTTGTTTACAGATGAGGTTTGTGGCCGCCAATTTACCGCCTACATGACTCTAATAGCGAATTGGACGACGAATAACCAGACACGCTTCCCCCTCCGAAGACCAATCAATGAAGAAGCTGAAGAGACATTTTTTAGAGCATTAGCACTCGTACTGCGTCGCCAGAGCAATCTTTTCTCATGGCTCGGGGGAAATGCATTTCCTTTTCCCTTCCTTATGACAGCCATTTAGTTTTAAAAGTAAACATCTACTTTCTTATTTTCAAAGCTCTATTCATTAAAAGCCAAGCTGTGCAATGACACCGTTTGCCACGTAACTATTCAATCGAAATTACTATGTTGCCGTATGTACTTACTCTATTGTGTTCGTGACACGTTCAAGTGCAAAATTATTGTTTAATCCTCTGGAGGTCCAAAAGCGTAAAATCACGCAGCATAAAAAACGGTTTCAATGGCCGCAAACGTGATGCGTTAATGACCGCATTAATTATTAGTGGAGTATCATTTATACGCCGAAGGGACTACGAAAGACGTCGTAGAATCGATTTACCCTTCTGGTTAAAATACAAGAATTAGGACCACACTAAAACGTCGTATAAGTATGAACGTCGTATAAGCGACCGTCGTATAAAGGATACTCTACTGTTATTTATACGTCGCCGAAGTGATTATCGAAAGACGTCGTAAACGTCGTAAAATCGATTTAACCTTCTGGTTAAAATACGAGAATAAGGACCACACTAAAACGTCGTATAAGTATGAATGTCGTATAAGCGACCGTCGTATAAAGGATACTCTACTGTTATTTATACGTCGCCGAAGTGATTATCGAAAGACGTCGTAAACGTCGTAAAATCGATTTACCCTTCTGGTTAAAATACGAGAATAAGGACCACACTAAAACGTCGTATAAGTATGAATGTCGTATAAGCGACCGTCGTATAAACGGTACTCCACTGTCATTTATACGACGCCGAAGGGACTATCGAAAGACGTCGTAAACGTCGTAGAATCGATTTACCCTTCTGGTTAAAATACAAGAATTAGGACCACACTAAAACGTCGTATAAATGTAAACGTCGTATAAGCGACCGTCGTATGAACGATACTCTCCTATCATTTATACGACGCTGAAGGGACTATAGAAAAACGTCGTATAAACGATAACGTCGTAGAATCAATTCAACCTTCTATCTAAAGTACAAGAATTAGGACCACACTAAAACGTCGTATAAGTATAAACGTCGTATAAGCGACCGTCGTATACACGGTACTCTACTGTCATTTATACGACGCCGAAGGGACTATCGAAAGACGTTGTAAACGTCGTAGAATCGATTTACTCTTCTGGTTAAAATACAAGAATTAAGACCACACTAAAACGTCGTATAAATTTAAACGTCGTATGAACGATACTCTCCTATCATTTATACGACGCCGAAGGGACTATTGAAAAACGTCGTATAAACGATAACGTCGCAGAATCGATTCAACAATCTGGCTAAAATACAAGAATTAGGATCACACAAAAACGTCGTATAAGTATGAACGTCGTATAAGCGATTGTCGTATAAACTATACTCTACTGTATTACCGTCGTACAGAAACCCAATTCATACGAACATTAACGTACTACACGTGCAGCATATTTGCTGGCGTTAAAAAAAGAAAGAAGAGCTTGATATTGGCCCGTCCGACAGATAATTAAAACCAACCAATATATAGTCAAAACTAATTGCCGGTATACTTTATTGTCGGAACTTTATTTTATGGGCAGTATTTCTACTGCATACATCGTTAAAGTTTTCAAAATAATTAAAGAAATGTCTTATGAATTACATTTCACCAGCATTATGTAAAACAAGGTACGATCGAATTTACAGAAATGTCACGTAATAGTTCAATGTTTCATCTGTTTCTTGAATGCATCGATATTGATACAATGCCTGAATTTAATAGCTGCAAAAATGCTTAAATACTACATTCAATTTTCTTAATTGAAGCGGTAATGAAATGATGTCCAGAATTAATAAAACAAAATGTGACGATTTTTCAACGGGGCCTCCCCCCGCAAAGAATCTCAATAAGTAATTGTCAAAAAAAAAAAAAAAAAGAACTTTTACGATGAAATAAAAAGTATTTTAAGGATAGAAATATGTGATATGTTTTACTAATTATGAACAATTCATAGATAATGTTTAAAAAATAACCATAACCTTCTTTACATTCTTCGGAGCAACTGTCATCAGGTGAAGCTTGTGAATACAAACTGAATCGATTAAAAATGCGCCTTTTTCTTAATTGCAAGCTAATCTTAATTTTTATCTTTATCAAACGCAATGAAGCAGAATTTCAACTTCCAATTCAACGTTCGTTTTTTTTGTTTTTTGTTTAACCGAAAATAAATCAAGAAAAAAAAGAAGGTATAAACTTAATAGCGATTTGACAAGCATTAGGAATAATCAAGGTTTAAAAAAACAATGTAACTTAAAAACAGTTTAGTAGTATTTTAATTAATGACAAAATATGTTCCTTGATTAAATGCATTTTTTTGTCGTGATCTTCAAAATGCTCTTATTTTAATGTTTTACAAATACTGTGGGAATAATTTTCAAGTTATTAATTTAAAAGCATTTCATCAATGTGTTTTTTCTTTCTTATTTTGTTTGAAAACATGTCAGCAGCACCGAAATATTTATTTATTAATTTTGGTATGTGTAAATGCTGTTTCTGTTACGTGACCGATTCTCACCTTGCACAGAAGTTTAAAATAAAAAAAAATCGGAATTCCATAGAAAACTTCATTCATGCAATAGAATAGCAGTTGAAAAGATGTTGAATGATAATTGCAAAATTTTGAAAAAGTTTACAAACACATCCATTGGGAAAGGAGCAGGGAGAAAAGTCCCTCGTGCACTTGAAAAGAAAGAAAGAGAAAGAGAGGGGGATAAGGAGAGGTTGTTTTCCCCGCAACAGTACTGTACAGGCAGCGAAACAACTTCGACAGCGCCTATTTATTTAGCACGTGCAAGTGGCTTGCTGACAAAATTTATTGTCAAGTTGTGACTTGGAGACATTCAGAGCCAACTTTTTTTTTCAGATGGGCTGCATATATTGGTTCTTAACCATTACCATTGTAGACCTAGTGCGTTCCCAGAGATTGATACCAACTTTTTCATCAGCATCACAGTGAATATGGTACCATTGCCGCACTTTTTTTTGACGCTAAGTTCTCTCTAGATGGAGGCACCTGAGCTCTAATTGATGCAACCTGCACTAAGAATTTAATTTAGTTGAGAGTATCCAACCCCAAACGGATACTGAAGGGATCATTAACATGCCGCAAAATCAACGACATGGGAGCTGTCGATTTTCTGCATCTTGAAAATCCACCGACATGGGCCAGGTTTGATAATGCGAACTTGGGCGTACGAGGCCGGCGCCTTACCACAACGTCACCCTACCGGCTTAAAACTTTGATATGTCTAAAAATATGACAAGCTTTTACAACCTTCTCAGCATGAGATGTTCTTTTGTTTCCCCGTATGTTCACAGCGACACACCATCACATAACAGTGAAGGTGTTTTCAGACCAACCACAACAACTACAATACCTTTCAGGGCGTTTCATTCATTCTACAGAACGTACAAACCACGTCCTCGTACTTGCTGATTGGAGTTTTTTTTATTGCGTCATTAAAAGTGACTTTCGCTCAGACGATCGTGATTTGTGGATTCCGCTACCGAAGATTCGTCATCGCTGTTAATTTGATAGCCATAGCAACAGTATACCACGACGGAGACAAAATGCCTTAGTCACTTTTAGTGTGAAAGCACTCTTAGACCGACGTACAAAACAGGGAACGAGTTGAGGTGTACTAGCTCAGTTGGAAAATAGGTAATAATCGGTAACACCTATTAATAGTGGCTAAATGCTCACCTTACTTTGCCGACGCTTTGCATAATTAAAATCTTTTGCTTTTTATTAATTTTGAACCAAAAAATAAAAAAGAAAAGCTGAGCAGGAAATGTATAAAAACGACTTTCAAGCGAAATGGAGAGAGAAAGAACATTCCGAGTCCAATTTTAATTTGAAAGCCATTTTCACTTTCCCGGAGCATATTTATTACAAATACCAAACATGAACCACGTAACGCCAACACCTACTTAATCCCAAGCTACCTATTTCACAATTCGAGCGCGACACATCTCAAAAATTGTCTGATTTCCTCAGCATCCAGAGAACACGTGCCAGTAAAACGGTGAACTCAGAGGTTACTGGAATCCGTACGCAGCCGTTACGAGGCCCAACGGAGACATTTCGAGTTCACAAGAAAACATTTCTTTTACGTAAACATAAATCATAACGAACATAGGAACGTTTTTAATGTATGGTATTGTTCCCTCAAGGTGGGAAAGTTACGTCCATGCATCATAGACTCTAAAGATCCGCCATGGACGTGTTCGAAGGGAAGAAACTAAGACATAAATCATTAATTACTTGTGGCCATTATTTTTAAATGTTTCATGCGATTAAATGAAAGTGGTGAAAGTTTTTTCTTTTTCTTGGATGGGGGGGGGGGGGGGGGGTCATCTTACGAATTAGTATTAGATAAATCGTCTGTAAGAAAAAATACATTTTTGAACATGATAGATTTCGAGAACGATGAATAGATAAAATACTGAGTGGCTCAGAAAAATAGAGGTACAAAATTTAAGTAGGACACATAGCTTTTATAGGAATGATAGTTACATTGAAACCCATAACTGGAAACGAAAACAGAAGGGAAAACAGGGGAGTTGTATATCAGTGCGCTGGATAAAAAATTTTTAGTCATCCAAGATCATTGTAGAAACTTTGAGCATCTGCAATAACATTATGCACAATATTTTTCTCTAGTATTCTATTTGTACGAAGGCCTACGAATATCGCCTATCAATTGAGCCTCTGTTGACACTTACCATTAAAGATTTCCGCTCATAAAATTCCCAATTATCAACACTTTTTATGTGCTTTACCTGATAAAGATTGTCCTATTTATTAGACATCTTGTAAGAATACAAAATCGCTGAATAGTTCTCTTTGAACTGGAAAAGAGTATGGATAAACATACGCAAATACTTTACACAATGCAAAAAGAGAACTTATCTTTTGCACACTCACCTAAAGCATGAAGAAATTTGTTTTTCTGGCATTATGTATATACATAGTGTCATAAATGCAACGATATATAATATGTGATACTACATATCGCATGACACTACGGCATCGTAATTAATTTTTTAGTAGACACATGTGTTCCATATCTCTGTTGTACTAATGGGAGTTTATTCCTGTAGCTATATGTGATATTTTTTCCTCTGTTTTTCTTTGTTTCCTGCATTTTTTAAAAATTGAAATCCATGGAAACTAACCCTGCACTCGCTTTTTCAGTAAGTGATAGGAAGTATAGTAAGTACACTGAGTCATTAAGCAAAATGACTTATACTTGACATATCCTTACAGTTTTTCGAGGAAACGCTATCGATCAATATATTAGTAGATTGATAGCAGATTACTAATTTTTTTAAATTGATGTATTAATGAAGACTATATAGGTTAAGAAAAAGGAAAGAAGAACGTTGTTATATATATTTCTATCTGTTTCTTTACTAATTATACATATACTATGAAAAAATAAATTGACGTGGGTAATCTCCCATACCAATAAATTTATTAGCATATAAATGAATTAATAAATATTTATATAAATGAAAAAATAATTTAAATTAAAAAAGAAAGAGTGCAGAAGTTAGGGCGAAATTGCAGTGCAATGCTCTCTGTTTTAAAGTATTTTATGATACTGAATAAATTTAATTATAGTGCATTGGTTTTTGAAAAGTGGTTAAAAATCTTTTAAACTTAGGGGGCAAAAAATCAGATTCTACCATCAACTACTATCAAACATGTATCGGTAGCAAGTTTTTCTTAGCTTTTTCAAATGCTGCGATCTGTTGCTTATGATTTCCACTAACTCCGACTCATTTTCTCACAATTCTTCTGGTCATTTTTATTGCTGCCTGTTCCTGCTACATATTGATATGTACACAAATCTAACATTATGTAATTAAATAATGGGTAAAGTAGCATATAAACGAATGCATAAATTAAATAGCTAGATTTAAAAGTAGCCACAAAAAGTTTAAAATAAATAAATAAAATAAAATTTAAAATGAAGTAAAGATACATGAATAAGTAGATGGACGCAAAATTGATAAATTTCACATTAAAAAAAGATCGGGGAACAAGACAAATAGGCTTAAATATAGAAAGACACACGCGCAAGCAGCAGAGCTTGTCAGGTATAAAAAAAAAGGAAAAGAAGAAAAAGAGTTATATTAATAAGGTTACGTATAAATAGATAAAAATACTGACATGTTGGCAGCTTGATGAATAAATATTTGGGTAGCAGTATAGGCACATTTATTGACAGAGGTTCTAAGATGAAAAAACATTAGATTTATAAGGTTAAGGATAAGAAGATGAGTGTTGATGTGAAAACACAAGGACGAAAATGTAACTTTTTGGGAGGGTGTATGTTTATACGTACTGGCAGAAATCAGAAGGTGAGTAAATATTGAATTATAATAAGGTAAATATGTGTACATGTAAATACATACAGACGGATATGTATATATTTGAGTAGGACTTGGGCGTATCGATGGAATTACAAAACAAAAAAGCGAGAATATAATATTGTTAGGTTGAGGATGGAAAAATGTATCCTTGGATTTGAAAACGGGCAACTGGATATGATAACCTTTGGGTAAGCATATAAACATGTCTATTACTAGATCTTGAAAAATATGTGATCCACAAGAAACGGGAAGTAAGATAAATATGTGGATAAGTATGTAGAACGATGGATAGACAACTATTTGGAAATAGATTGCGTAATCAATGTCGAAAAGTGACAGATAGTCAGATTGATGGGGTTGAAGACAGAAAGGTAAACACACGGAAATGTTCTTAGATAAACGGCGGCGAAATGTTCATTAGTTAAAAAAGAGAAAAATGTTATCAGAGACCTATTAATCCAAAATAGGACCCAAAGCCTGGAATTAGTTCGGGCCTGTTCCAACAATGAAGTATAGGAAAATCGAGTATATAAAATATATAAGTTACATAATTGATCAACTAATGTCAGTTAATGAATCATAATGATAAATAAGTAACAGTTTAGTAATAAAATGTGTTAGCGCCTAGTGTCACTTCAGTGTGTGAAAAAATAACCCATTTTTTTTTTTTTTTTTTTTTTTTTTAAGGCTCCAGGCCATGGCCCTGGAGGACCGTGTATAATCACTCTCAATTTATTAGATTAATAATGCCAAGAAAGAAATGTAAAGTTGTATTAGATAGAACAGTTAAATAGAAAAGTGAGTCTTTTTGCTGTTATTTAAATATGTATATTCATAGAAGTCAACAGGTAAAAAAAAAATGTCAGATTGATAGGCTTAGGAACTGACAAATAAATATATAGCTAAATAGATAACAGTAGATACGTGAAACTCTGTTATACCGTCATTCAAGGGACCAGAATATTTCTGACGCCATAAGCGATCACCATTACTATTCATGGGCAAACAAAGAGACTGGACAATGGAAGTTCATGATACTATAACAGAGTTGTCGCTATAAACAATGTCAATATAGCCAAGTTCAACGTACATGCATTATTACTAAATATATACATGAAAGTAAACTTTGGTTAGAATGCATATAATGTATTTACATGTCTAAAATACAACTAAACGCAAATACATAGATATAGAGAAAAATAGACCTATGGTTCTATCACATGAAATATTTCATAAAAAACTAACTGTTAAGGTATTTAAAGAGAAAATAATCGCCCTCTTTTGGTGAGAAGCTCACCTTGGTACACCTGAATGACGAATATGTTTCTACCAATGTATCTGGATATTAAATCAGACACAAATAATTAGAAGATTAATCGATAACCACTTGTGACTATTATTTTTCGGACGTTGTAATTGTCGGGGAGGAAAGAAATGGCAAACACTTATAGTTTTTCTTATTTGCTATTCTTATGAGTATTGTGTGGATACATAAAAAGGAAAGAAACGTGGAAATAAAGAGGCATCCCTAATTAGTATTTTTAGAGAATTGAATTGTAACCCTAGGTGCATTTCATGGTTAATCACTTAATCGATGGCGATATTTTTGTAATTAATGGGAATTGTTTTTTTCACCCTTAGCCCGTGCAATGAATTTCGCTAATGATGTTTTGCGCCCACTTACTCATTGCAAGAGGATTATTTTTGTTGTTTTTAGGGTAACATATTGGCCCCGACGGAGCACTGAAACTCGAGGGTGTAATGCATTAAAGTTTAGGAATTTACTACAACCAGAATGATGAAAATGAACCAGTGTTTTAGCAGATAATTATCGCTAAATTATTCTTATGGAAAGAAAGGGATAAAGTTGAATTGTATGTAATTAAATGCAAACTAAGCTCTTTTTTTGGAGAATACATAAAAATGACACCTCTAAGTTACAAATCGATTGGAACATATGTATTTCGCACTAATGAGTCCTTTAAAGGGTTGTAGTTAATTACGATTGGTTAGAAAAGGTCTGTTAAAAATAGAAAGAAAACATTAGACACTGAATCTAACTTTAAGATTCATTTCCAGCAAAAATGCGCAAAGATATGTTTTGAGTTTTGTTTTACAAGTCATGTTTTCCTTGCGTGAATTACACAATGTTTCTGATTTATTGCATAGCAGTGTTTCAACTATAGATATTTAAAATAACATCAAGGTAAGCAATACCTATTAACTTTTCAGAGTCGAAAGAATATTTACAAAATTACTAGATTATTAAATTTTCTCCTGTCATTCAGAAGTAAGAAAATTTCCACATTTTGCTAAGAATATTTTATAATATTTTAATATTCTTAAACTTGCTTCTAAAACTAATTTAATTGCATAATATTATTTATATTTGTTGTAGAAGAAAGAATAGTCTAAAACACATCATTAGTTAATTAAACTTGCAACCAATATTTATTCAAGAACAAAATTTTAATTTGTAGTATCTTAATCTTATTAATGTCAAAAGAATAAGTTAGAAGTTTCCGCATTGAACATTGTGTTACCGTCATAAGAACAAGAATGCTTTAAAACAGAGATTCCCAATCTTCTTTTTTTCGCGTAATTTTTCTTGCAAACCATTTGCGTACCACTGCTAATGTAACTTTATTATACAAAATAGAACACTAATTGAGCATAGAAAAATGCTACGACGATTAGGTTATTTCAAACATACCATTTTTTATAGTTAATGCAGAGAGAAGCGTTTATTAAAAGAAAGCTGTATTGATAAAATAAAATATATGATATACATAAAACATATTTTTATTACGTACTTCCAAACCAGCATTTCAAATACGTCTTAAAGGACAAAATACCTATCATGTAAAAAAATGAAAAAACAAAATTAATGGGAAGGTTGCTGCTGCATGGCAGATACAAGCGAGGTGATATCGCTTTCCGTAGAAATTAGTTTTAACCTCAAAAACAGCAATGCTGTTCTTGACAATAAACGGGAATTCGTTTTAAACTTTGAGCCAACATTCTCCCAACTCTAATCGGGCAAATTCGATCTTCAATCCTGAGTTTTTGTGTTTTAAACTCTTCTCTTTTTTATTTGTCAGCAGGCGTACCACCTGGAGAGACGTGGCGTACCAACAGTGGTACGCGTACCACAGTTTGGAAACCGCTGCTTTAAAACACGCTATAGCATATAAAACTTGTTTAAAATATTTATTTATTCACAAAACTTTCATAAGTATTAAAATTCAATCAAGATTTTAAAGCACTTTATATTTTATAATAAATTTCTATTTGTAACGTTATTTTAGACTTTAAACAATTATATATATATATATATATAATTCCTACCCTAGTCTTACGAATGTTTATTTGTAATATTTATTTGACAACAAAATTTGAACTCGTAATTGTATTTCGCTTTTAAACTCGTGAATACTTTTTAAAAATCTTCTAAACAAATTATTTATATTCATTCCTATATTTAGGCAATTTAGAATGTTTAAAAAAATAATGAACTACAAATCACATTTAAATAATTAATTTCAAGGAAAACTGATAAATGTTTTCGTTTAATTTCGAAAGCATTATTTGGCATTCTCACTCACACAGCCTGTTTGGATTGTAACTTTCAAAACGTTATTTGGAATTGTGGTTGCAATGAATATTTTCAAAAATAAATTAAGATAATTTTTTCCTTTATTAACTGTTATATTGCGCTGGCACTTTAAACTGACATTCACAACTTCGAGGTCTGATCTATCATATATGCGACGAAGAAATTAAATTAAAAATTAAACATTTAAAAAAATACAAATTACTTTATTGAGACACATATTTATTTTACAAAAAATAACGCTACAAATCGTCCGCTTAAATAGGAAAACAAATGCTAAAATTATTCCTCACTGAAAAACAAGATTGAATTTCCCTAAAGCGTTTCCATAAATTATGTAAAACCCTTCAGTATTTATTTAGAAACTAAACAAAAGTCAGTTTTTCCTAATCCTACTTCAGAAAATGTTATGATGTCGCCATAAATATTTCATAATACCCAGTTAAAAATGTTCTTCGACAGAGATTAACGGGATAGTTTATGTCGTGCTCATATTCTAAAGAAGAAAGCTCCGAAGAAGATTACCAACGAATTTGATTCTCAGTGAAACGAAACAAATATTGTATTCCAAATTTAATGTTGCCAAAAATAAAGTTGCTCCGCTTATTATCTTTTATTTCGATATATCATTTGTTGGAAAGATGAAAATTGCTAATCTTGTTGGAAGTAATTTTTCCAAAATATTAGCTGTAAGTGCAGATAATAATATTCGTCGGTACTATTTTAAGAAAGATTTGCTGTATTCGATGTTTTTAGATGACACATTGTTTTCTAACTTTTCAGTTTTAAAATAAATAAAATACATTTAGGAAGAAATATTAATTACATGACAATAATTTCATTCTAAAAATTTTAAGAGGTAGGGGGGGGGGGGAGTGCTATTTTCTTTATTGTATGCATAATTTTTAACTGAGATTAAGAATTTAATCTCAGTCAAAAAATTTGCTCAATTTCTTGCATTGGAAAAGATTTTATGTTAGAAATGTGAATTAAAATCATATAATTTTACCCTATTTAATCGTTATCCATTTGTTATGGCTAAATCCCGGATTACATGAAAATGTATATGTGTGTATACGCCATTGAATGTTTTTGCTTCTTTTAAGATTAGCGTATAAATTCATAAAAGCGACAAATTTTAAAAATATATTTTAATTATAAGATGTATATTACTATGTTTTTCACTTGCTTGTACATTTTTTTTATTTAAAAAAATGATTATAAAAAAATTGTTCTTTACGAAAAACAAAAATTGGGATATCTATGTAGAACAATTTCATAAATTCTGCTTTGAGAAACAGATTTTCCTTAAGAGTTTCAAGAGGAGGGTCACGCAGAAGAAATTTCGCTAGACAGGGTTTTTAATGGCTCTGCGGGCAACACCTTTTTTTTTTTATCAGCATTTAATAATTCATATTAACATATACGATTTCAAGGGTTTGTTAAGGAAATATAGGAGCATTTTAAGAGAAGGTAATCAGCTAAAAATATTTTAATTAAAAAACAGATATAAAAACCATATGGCTAGTGCATGTCAGAATAGAAACACGTTATCAAAAAGTTATATTAGAAGGAGGGTAACTTTGTAGGTAAGGCTTTAAGATTTTGGAAGTTTTATGGTAGAAGTGATAAGATTTAGTAGTTATTAATTGATATAGAAATGTAAATAAAAATGTATGAGTTCTCCAGTATTAAAGAACACGCAGCCTCCGTCTTAGTTTCAGAAGATTTTTATGCGATTGAGAATCAAGTCGTGCAACTTACCACATGCAACTAAGTGTGTATACTTATGTTTTTCAAACACGCAAAGTTCGATATAATTGCCATGATTATTTAATTTCCTCTTAACTTCCAAGAAACACAGCTTAGTTTGTAATTCGCGTGTTAATTATTAGAAGGAAACTGCTGGCTACCCTACCCCGACAATAATTATTTCGACCATTCTCATTCAACACTTCTCTCCTCAAGGCAGCGCAGACGATATTTTACCCCCAGATTTTGCTAACTATTATTTCTCGGCATCATAAATTTCCTAAGCGATTCGAAAGTTCTCCTTTCGGGGTAGCCCGAAGAAGAGAAAAGGCAGCGAGAGGGAGGTGGAACATTCGATTCCTGTGTCTCTTCTAGCTAAACCACCCCCTTCGGAATAACTTTTAATTTGCGATAATTAAAGTAAGAAAAAGGATAAAGGAACAGCTAACGTGCCCGCTCAAATTGTGCGTGTGCGAGTGGAAGTGCCCGGGGAAAATTCTCTGGGAATGTTCGACGAAAATGTTCGAAATGAAAGGAATGTTTGTTCGGCTTTGGAATGAATGTAAATTGGAAGGGGTGTGAGGAGGGGATGCCTTGAATGATTATGCTCCGGAGAACGTGTTTTGTCATTTTTAATCTGCCGCAGCGCGATCTTAGCGCGATGCCATCGATTACAAACGCATGGGAATAGTTGTGCAGGTAGGTCACGTGATACGTCCGTTTTATTAATTATGTTCTTTCTCGGAGTATAAGTGTTCCGATGAACATGCCGTTGCAATCCCAAGGAATTGGAGGTTGTATACAGCAATCCTTTGCGCACCAAATGCCACGTATATAGCACGGATAGATCTATTTTAAGATACAAGTATAAATGCGATGTCTTGTTTAAAAATAATTTCGTTTTAGGATCCCGCTGCGGGTTCCTTTGCCCTAGCAGGCATGTCAAATAACCGCAAGATAAAGCCATCTGTATTACGGTCTATAAGATGTACTATTTTCTTCTAGAAATTACTTCAAAAAGTTCGGTTTCGTCTTACACTTGAAATGTCCAGAGTTTGATTCAAAATTCTTGCCAATTAAAAAAAAGTTGGGGGAAGAAGAAACTTTGGATGACAATTTTCTGAGATTTCACAGGTCAATTCGGTTTTTTAAAATAATACTTTTTTTTAGTCTGACTTTGCAATCTAGTGATAAATGCTAAAAATGTTATTTTTTTTAGCAAGAATGCTCAAGAACTATGGTGCGCCTTATAGTCTATAAAGTATTACAGGTTGTAAAATGCAACAGGTGACACCACCACCACCAACAAAAAAAATCATTGATGTTGCGGAATTTAAATAAAAAAAAATAATTGTTGCATTTTACAACCTGTAATACTTTATAGACTATAAGGCGCACCATAGTTCTTGAGCATTCTTTCTAAAATAATAACATTTTTAGCATTTATCACTAGATTGAAAAGTCTTTCTGGCTTAAAAACCATAAAGAAAATGAATCATCGTTTCTTGGTTTTCAACAAATAAAATCATTTTTTCAAGAATATGAAAACTACTACAATCGGGTTTGTTTTGCCGATAAATAAAAGTTATAGTATTTAAAATTTAAAAAAGACAACTTAAAAAAAACCGTGCTTTTTTGAAATCTAAATTCATTTATGTATACTATGTCCATTAAAGGAAAACTGATAATATTTTTGGAAACTTCTGCGGTTATCTTTGATTTCCAAAATATTTTGTAATACCATAATAAGCTAGAGCCATTTCATAGCCATATTCATCTACTGTTCCAGACACCATTATCGAGAAATAGCCCCTAAGACAATTGCTTAAAAAAATCATGAATAAAATAAAAGGAAAAACAAAAACTTTGAACTATGTTTCGCATTTAACTAAACTTTGCTAATGAGATCTGACTAATCAGTTCGAAGGAGACGAAAAATGATATTTGCTGATGTCACGGTTAATCGGTTAAATATAATCAATTAAAGTCTGCTTCACGGAAGGACTCACGAATCGATACATCGCGTAATGATATTTTCGGGAAAAATTTTATCGATATCAAAACCCTTTGTGCTTTGTATCTCTGCAGTAATTATTTTGTAGGTTCAATTCAAGGTTTCAAGCCAAGAATGTGGGAGAACTAATGTGTTGAAACTTAAATAAATTTCATTCCATGAAATTAAATCAGAAAAGTAAGACGGTTATAAGGGACAAAAAGAAGAGAAGAGAAAACTAGTGACCTGATAAAGCACTTTGTTTCGCCTGTGGATCTAACTAATTTTTACATCTCATTTTACCTTTGGAACTTTATTTTCGTCGTATTCGTCACGTCCTATTACATGCATTCAATGCCGTAAAAACACATTTTCCCCCACAAACACTGTTTTGATGTAAATAAAGGAAAAAATTAAAAAAGAAAGTCTAAAAAAGTGTTTTGTACGTTTGTTTCTACCATAATAAACTTTACTTAGAATAAAAATTTATGTAAATAATTTGAAAACGAAACAGTTTAAATGTTAATATTAGCTGCATATTTATTACAGATTAGTTGCTTAAAATACCAAAATTATCATGCTGAAATCTCACTCACTTATTGAAGAGTTCGAAATTATGTGTATGGAAAAATGACTTACGAACAATAGCAGAGTCATTATTTTTGAAAATTTCTTTCATTACCATCTCAGTCCAGAATGTTCTGAAGTTTTGCTTTTTTAGTTAGTATAAAGCATTTTTAAAATCCAGCACTTATCCAACGTTCTTTTTTCCCTCAAAAGTTATGAAACATTTCACGAAACTCAACTGCCGCAAGAAAAAAGAAATCTTTAAAACAAAAGAAAAAGAAATACGTTGAGCTAAATTACCCATTTAACTAAAACCCGGCTAATGAGATCGCACCAATCAAGGGGAAAGGAGACGAAAAATGATATTTGCTGATGACACACGCATCGGTTAAATAAAATCAATTAAAATTTGCTTCACGGAAGGGCTCATGAATCGATACATCGCATAATGATATTTTGGAAAAGTTTTTATCGATATCGGAACCCTTTTGTGCCGCCCGTGCGGTAATTATTTCGAAGGTTCAATACAAAGTTTCAAGCGAAGATTTTGGGAAATACGAGAAAGTGAGAGAACTGATACGCAAAATGTGATAAAGTTCATTAAAAATGAGATCAGTTACGCCCATATTTCATTCAAAAAAGGGTGAATGTGCTGATTACGCCGTTAAGTTTTATTTGTGATCCTAACTGTTTTTCAATGGATTTCTACTGAATTTCACGCGTTTCTGTCCCTTATGTTTATTACCTAACTATGCACAGTGTCAAGGAATTTTTAAGACTAGGTTTATAAAATAAAATAAAAACTAGTCATTATATTTTTAAAAGTATTTTGATTTAAAATAAGCTCCTGCGGCTTCAATACATCTGTTACAGCGGTTTAACAACGATTCGAATCCTGTTAAAGCTCACATTGTGGGACTGCCTCCAAAGCTATTTGTATAGTGTCAATGTCAAGAAAGTAAAAAAAAAAAAAAAAAAATAGTAAAAAAATTCGGTGTTGGCAATGGAAAATGCTCGAAAACACAGATAGCGCCACTGTAAGCTTAGTTCCAGCTGTAGTCTTAATAGTTCTTTGACACAGGCTCCCGACGCAGGTTTTGGATGCAGTGCCACAATGTGAGCTGGAACAGGTACTCGAACCGTTGTTACATCGCTGTAACAAATGCATCGAAGCCGAAGGAGCTTATTTTGAATAAAAACACTTAAAAATATGTAATTACTAGTTTTCATTTTATTTTCTAAACCTAGTCTTAAAAATTCTTTGACACACTGTGAACTACGAAATTAAAAGTAAAAATGGCAACCGATCAAACTCCAACTCAGACACTTAAGAGCATGAAGAGCTGAGAAAATAGATTTTTATGTTTAATCATAAAGTTAAATACCATAAAAATTGAACTTTTCAAGCTCCCGGTTGTCTGAAAATATTTGCAAAGGTCATATTGGATTTTTTTTGGAAGGGGAGGGGGGATTGTTAGTGGGAATTGTATTTTTTTATGTTTGTGAATTTATACTTTTATGCATTTGCTAAAATTACGAATATAATACTAGGTATTTTTGGGTGTTAGCTGAAATTTATGTTTTGTTCTGGGTCCTTTAATTGTAAGTTTTATTTTTAACCGACTTCACAAAGGAAGGAGGTTATACATTCATACTGTACGTATGTCGTTTTTATTCTTTCTGTCCGTTATATATATGCAATCTTTTTTTTACATAAAATTGCTAGATTGAGTAACTAAGTAATATTATATTACTTACGTTTATTCAGAAATATTTATGGTTACACGTACTATTTCCATATTCAGATTATTCATACACAAGAGTTTATTTAGTAACTTTTGAGAGACAGTGGAAATGGTACTTTTAAACATTTCTTTCATTATATCGTTACATCGAGTAGAACTATTTTGGAAAAGTTTTATAGCGATACTAGGGGCCTTTGTTATCTATCGCGCGCTGTAGTTATTTTGTAGCTGCATTTCAAGCAAAGAATGGGAAATGCCGAAAGTGGGAAAAATGGTACTCTAATGTGTTAAAGTTCATTAAACGAGGAAAATGAGAATTCATTTGATTCAAAAAGACCGAAAGGAATAATAGAGCGCTGATTAAAGCATCGAGCTTCATTGCGTTTCGTGAAAATAAACAGACAAAATAATTAAAATCATACCAAAAAGGGTATCATTGGCTATTTCGATTACATTTCAAACAAATTAATGTAAATCGTAATGCAAGCCGAGAAAAATTAATTACGTTACCAAGCTAATTATAAAATACTTCTGAGTTGCCAAAACTATAAAGGTGACATTACATCAGTACCGTATTTGTTTATGCATGTACACACACGAGAAGAATACAAGAATGTTGCAAAGTGTTTATTTTAAATTTCGAATTGATAACCGGAACGAAATTTAGAATTCTTAACAAATCATTCATTTATACGGTATTCATCAGTCTGTCTCCCTAACTAGCGTAAATGTGTTCGTTTCTGGAAGTCCCATTACCATAATCAGGAAAGATGCATTTTTCAGGAATGTCATTAGTAGCATTCACTCGGAAATTCATTTAAATGGTCTAAATTATGAAATTCACTTTCAAATCAAGCATAGACAGTCATTTAAAAAAGATTGAATTAAAAAACTGGATATCTAAGAAAGCATTCATTTTGCTTGAATTTGAAATCAGTCCATTCATAATAATTTATTTTGAAGAAATTATTGCCAATCAGTGAAAAATTATTACTTAAGAGCAAACACAAAATGTCAACAAATGCATGCCAATACCTGTCTGATAGAAAATTCTCGCACTGAGTTATTGAAATTTTACAGTGGAAAATATCATCAACAATCGATAATCATGGCTGACTGGTGCACAGTAAACTCTCAGTCAGAACTGTAAACTGAAGTCTCAACATTATCAGTTTCTATACAGAAAAAGAAAAACTAATCCTGAGAATCTCTTGCTAAGTAGCAGAGAGTAATGTAGAATATTAAAATAACAATGATAAAGTGAAAAGCCGATTTCTTAGCTGTTTTGGAAGGATTATTGTTCAAATAGGATAGAGATAAAATATACATTATTCTCTCCAATCTTCTTTTATTTTCTTAAATAATTGTATGAAGAGTAAATAAATTAAAAAATAAATAAAGATACAAATAAAAATAAGATAAAATTACTTTTCTTTATGAACACTTTTTAAAAAAAGCTGCCAAATCTCAAACTTATAGTTTTGAACTGCGCTGTACATGAATTATAAAAAGTAAAGACCGAAAAATAATGCCGTAAATAGAATGGAAATGGTAAAATTAAAAATTTAGTTGTGGCAACGGTGATTAATTTCATGATTATACAAAATGAATTAAACCAGAGCAATCGCAATTAAATCTCCTAATTCACCGAAACATAAACTGAATTGCTGTAATCACAGTATAATTAATTTCAAACGAAAACAACAAAGGAACCTAACTCCAATTATCATAATGACAGTAACTTAAACGAAAATGACGCGGGTTTTTAAAGTTCATAATTACAACAAGGTACGTAAGAATAAATTTGGAGGAAATTGATGATATTAATGGATGATCAACAATAAAATTTGAAAGAAGAATTCTAAATACGTAAAATCTAAGCACTGAAATAAAATGAAAAACAAAACCGGAAAAGTCAACCGATTTCTCTCCCACTGTGTATGACGCAAAACTCGACATTACCAGCTTGCATTGGCAACAATCCTTTACCAACATTGAGTCAAGCTTCTCGCGAGGAAGAAAGGCGAAAAGGAAACTAAGTACTTGGTTTCAAATTTATTACCGTAATCTTTAGCGAAAGGAAGAAACTCGTTCATTTTACTCTTCCCTTTTACTATTATTATTATCCATTCCGTTCCATCTTTTTTCGCTGCCGATGCGGGCCAAGAAATATTGCGAGTCCTATCTGGCAGCGTTTGACAAATGGCAGAGACTGCGCGCCAGATAAAATGTTACTCCCAGGAGCATTGTCATATTGGATTAACTTCCAAAGGATGGAAAGTTTGTGTGCGGTACGTTATGTCTTTTTATCCTTCTGCCTCCAGGTAGATGCGCTGCTTTTTCCCCCAGTTATTTTATTAGTTGGATGGTTTATTTATTGTTATTTTTTAATTCCCCATTTCAGATGGGATTTTCGTAAATGACTTAGTTCTCCAGTGACACTGATTTTTTAGTTATCTTATTAGCTGTTGAAGGTGTTTTCAGTTCTTAAAAGCTCTGAATTTTGGAGAGCGTTTAGTTGCAGTGAGTCAGTTGAAAATATTATTTACTTTTGAAGTAAATAGAAACAAAGTGTAATATGTAAAATGTACTTACTTCTCTGCGTAGTAAAAAAAATGTTTGTCTATGCTCTACAAAATGTTACAAATTGTAAAAATATTTTTTTATGGAATAAATTAAAACATATCGTCGGTATACACGAGAAACTGACCAAGTTAAAATTTTAGGAAATTGAGTTAACTGACCAAGAGCCGTCTAATTCAAGTTCTTTTCAGGAAAAAATTTATCAAGTCTACAAGAAAGTGATGTTTTGTTACAGCAAGAAAATGACTATTTTCTACAGAAACGACGCAATTATTTACATAGAGAGGTCAGTTAAACTCAATTTCTTAAAATTTTGACTTGGTCAGTTTCTCTTGCATACCGACGATAAGTAACTGAATATGGGTAAAAAAATGGGGGGAAATCTCATGCTGTAAAAAAATAGCTAAAATGCTATTGTGAATACAACTGCCTGTCGATTAAAGCAAAAGATTTCCTATGCACTGTATAAAATGTTCGCAAGTGTAATACACAAAATAAATAAATAAATAAATAAATAAATAATGCTCACATAACATTCATTTTGAGAAAAAGAATATCTTCCTTTTGTATTAGAAAAATACTTTCTTCTGTATTATAAAAATAGTATCAGGATTTAAAGGTATTTGTGAGGCATAGTGGAAAACACTTACTTACGATGCTTCACTTAAAACTCTTCATTCTAGACGTACAGAAGAACAAAAACCTGTTTATCGGAAAAACATTGAAAAAATAAAAAAAGCATTACATTTTTTCTTTAAACGGAGGCTGTAGTTTGGTATATTCGGAAGAACAGAATATATGTGTTAGTTACATTGAGAATTATTTGATAGAAAACATCTACAATTGTGAGTGTTAAATTTATAAAGTTTAAATATCATGGCAAGCAATATTTTACCACTCATGTACTTTTATCAAATTATCCAATAGCTTCGAAATGATGACCGCGTACTGTTGAGGGCAAAAATGTTTGAGTGAGTAAAAAATATGTCTTGATTTCAGCTTTTAATTTTCTTTTATCCCCTGCTGCGAACGTGCTAGTCGGAAGGAAAACAAAACTAAGAACTAAATTTCCGTTTTGAATATTTCATAACTGTGCTCACGCCAAGCGAAACCGTGCAAGCACAACTACTGTACATGACGCAGACTAATCTCCATGACACTTCCCTCAAAATGTGATCTCCATTTTTTTCGCCACCAGTACACAACTCGAGCGGCCAATCACCAGCGGAAAGCCCAAACTACCCTCGCCCCTCTTCCTTCCCCGGACCACTTCTTAGTTAATAAATTCGGGCAGTTTTGCCTTTTTTTGCCGCACGCTTAACTTACCCTCTCACTTCATCGAGAACGTTTTCCTGACTTTCGCCCGTCACGGAAAAGTTCGTGCAAGCCGGTGACATCTCAATTTTCAAGCGACGTCTGAAAATAAGAGGACAAGGGGGGCGGGTTGAAGGGATTCGGGAAGGGGGGGGGGTGAATAAAGCACCCCAAAAGACGTGACCAGCTTACGAGCCTACTTCATAACTCACACGTACATACGCGCTCTTACACTCCGAGATTCACAGGAATAAATTGTATTCTGAGCACAGATTTTGTTTTCTTCCTCTTCCTCTCTCTCTTGGGAATGATTGGATTTTTCTTGAGGTGCCTAGGGGATACTAGGGACTAGGGAAAGGCACCCGCCCAACGTACATAATTTCTTTCACCTCTGATCTGCTAAGTGTTGATGTTTGGATATAACGGCCATCCAATCCCATGATTGCGACCTAGTGTCATCTGAAAGCCTCCATGTTTTTATTCGCAAACTTTTATAACAGAAGGTGAGCATTGCTGTGGTGACAATTAGAATTACAAAATTTGCTATTGGATCGATTTCAATTGAAAAAAAATCTGCCGATGTGAATCATAATATTTTACGGGTGTTTAAGGGAAGAAAATGGAACTACTATCTGAAATACATTTTTTTGAATTATATAAATAATACATTATTATTATTGATTATATATCATACTGTAGATTTCGTCCAATCCAAGAAAAAAAAATACTTGCAAAATAAAATGCTGGTTAAAAGTGGTTATTAAAGAAATTAACAGATGAGTAATTCATGAACAGATCAGGCCAAAAGAAATGTTGAAAAATGTCAACCGTTCTTCTATTTTCAAATTCCAAAGCAACCCGGAGGCAAACATTGCATGAAACACAACGCAATAAGACTTGAGCCAATGGGGTCCTTTTGGTTTGGCTCTAGCGCAACTTTAAATTTGTCCAAAAAGAAGAAAAAACATTCGGGCAGTTTCTGGACAAAACCCAAATGTACACATGCATCACAAAATCTATCGAAGCCAGAGTTACCACTTTCGACGTGGGGTGAGCAGTGTTCTGTGTTATAAAAATTAATTAATTTAAAATCTTTATAAGTAGTTCATTTGTAATTTAAGTAATTACGTTCAATCAGTGCTCCATGGTTGGAGTAATTCTTAGACACCGACACATATGATGAAAATGGAAAATTTTGTATTCATATTAAGAATACAACATAATTAATTAATACAATTGTTATCGTTTAATCAGTGCACATTAATTCACGATTGTGTACGCAACATAATTTTAATTTTTATTGAAAAAAATCGTTCTAAAACTGCAATTAAAGGATTAAATTTAATTATTTTTTCAATCTCCTTAAAACTCTTAAAATTTGCATTTATTAGTGCAACTAAAAGTTAATAAAAAAAAGCAAGAAAAATGTTGGTTTAACAGTTAACCCGTGTTTAACAGAAAAAAAATTGAACCATTGTGAAATGATCAAAAATTATTAAGAAAAAAAAATCGAAGAAAAATGTCGGGCCCTTTACTTGTGTTTACTGGAAAAAATATCAAAATTACTTTAATTTACGAACATTTCACCGTTAACGAGTATGTACCAAATATTGTTCTTATGCATCCCTCCATTTATAATATTTCCGTTAATAATTTAAATACACGTTTCGGTACTTTTTTGAAATTCGAAAATATATCTGGGTCATATTAAAATGTATTGAAATGAATACTTCACGCTTCCAGAGACAACCAAACTTTTTCCTAAAAGTGTGTTCTCTTTGCTCTCAAACATTTCAAATAGTGCATATTACTAATGTTTAATTTAATTAAATAAAATTAATGTAATGGAACTTTGTTAACAGCAGCTGACCATTTGCTCCTATTGATTCATTGAAACACAAAAAATGCAGGAACATTTCAGAATTTTTCTACAGCCAAGTAACAAAATTTACAAAAAATTACGTACCCAGATATGTAAGTATTTTTCAACCTGAAATGACAAAAGAGATGACATGTTAGTTACAAGGAGTTAACTGAATGAAACTTTTTCATATTCATCATATTAATAATAACAAATGAAACTACAAATCAATAAATGAAATAAATAAGTAAAGAGGACTCCAGTGTGATGATCAAATTGCCTATTTATAATACAGAGTTCAAGTCTACAATCTAGACTAGAGGATGCAGCACAAATTTTGCTCACGAACTTTTTAGGTCATTTATTTTATATGTGAGAATAATCATGTAGATATTATTTACAAGCCCACCTATGATACAAAAAATAAATAAACCTTTAAAAAAATATGCATCCAGAAATAAAAATAGATGAATAAATGCAATAATATTTTAACATGCCGTTGTTTCATAAAACTGAAATTTTATAGAAATATTTTGTTTTGTTTGTTTGGCTTTGTTTAAAAAGCTGCAATTTCTTTCCAGTTATAACAAGAAAAACAATGTTTAATTTCACACAAATAAGGATATTAAAATTTTTTTCAAACTGGACAAAATTGAACTTTACTACAAAGAAACTTAGTATTAAATCTTAAGCATTTAAAATTTATCTTCAAACAATATTTTTAACCTCAATTTTGAGCTAAACTTAAAATACTTACTCAAAAATAAAATTATATTAAAAATATGCGTCATCGGTCCTGTTATGCTTAAAAAAACCCACCTCATTTTATAGTTAAATAATTCTTTTGCGGACTCGAAATCTTAAGTATTAAGCAACAGTAGTGAAATGCGTTAAGTAACACATTTAATGGAATATAAATGTGCAAAACATTTTAAGTAAATATTTAGGGGACATTTTAAAAACATCATTGTAGAATGATAAAAACATTAACACGCACCACTTGCAGTTTCTTACACAAATACTTTTTCATCCAGTTTCAAATAAGTTTCTCTTTTTACGCTTATTTTATCTTCTTGATAAATAGTATGTTTAGCGAGTATGTAATGTTTACTTTTTCTCTAAAACCATTAGGAGGAGTTTTTTCGAATAGAATTAGCTTTTTCAAAATGCTTTTAAACACCGAAATCACTCACTGTCTTAATTTGTTCTTCGAATGAAAATAGAAAACAATTTATAAGATGGGTAATCTTTGCTTTTTTTGTTTTTGCTTTGTGAAATCAACAATCAATATTCGAATATTATCTACTATTTTTATTTCGGCTGCAACATAAATTTTGTGAAAATATAATCTTCCTCTTTCTGTGTTTTTCCCGCTGTTTTACCGGATTTAGATGATAATGGTGCATTCCCATTTAGTTAACGAATGTATACATATATATTTTATAGATATATGACTTCTAGGTTAAAATATATAAGTTTATATATTTATACATATGTAAGTGATGCACACTCACCTCAACACAAACAACACATTTTAATGAATTCACACACAAAATTACACTACAAGCACACATAGAACACATTTTACAAGAGCAGCACATGGGCATAGACACAGAATGAACAAACTACTGCTACTGTGACTGACGTCACCACTTTGGCAACAGCGCCATCGATAGAACTAGGGAAGGTAGCTACTGTGGCTGTTATACATACATATATATATATTGTATGGCAACTATATCATAGGTAATTTACAATGTGATTGCTGCACGGATCTTTTGTAAATTTAAATTTTTGAACGCAATTGTTACAGTAAATAAATTATGGATTATACAATTAGTAATGAAAAGTTAATATTCACCACTCTTAAAATAAACACGCTTAACAACTGATTTCATTAAACATTCATTAATCATTTCTTGTTGAAATGGCAGATTATTAATCTAGTTGAACAGCAGGAATGTTAGCAAATTTTTATATACAATGCTAAAGTTTGAATATTTTCAATTCCTGTTTTTATTATGTATAGCGCATGCGATTCAAAACTATTCCGAAACTACCAAATACCAAAGAAAAAATTCAAGTATTACGTCCACACGATATTTTTTGCATTGTACCAAAAAAACTACTTTCAGATCATATCTTTGATTATATTTAGGAAACGCTACACGTCCAACATATGCTTTTGATTTCCTTCCTTGGAAAATAAACAAAACAAATCATACACATCAAAAACGATCCCTAAAAAAATTGTATGAAAAATTGCAGTCAATGATTCGTGAAGAAAAGAAAACATTTGCTAGCAACAAACATCTTCTATGTTGCCATCTATACGAAACCAATAAGAGCATATGATGAAAATCTTGGTGATGATTGATGAAACTAATTTATTCCATAATAATATCTTCTCCTTTTCTTCTTTTGCCTATTTCCTACTCTTCGCTTTTACTTCAATATAAGGATGATAGCAATAAATGATGGAATTCAATGTAATATGAATGATTATGATTTATTTTTGCTCTGTTTCAGGTTAATCTTTTGCAACTTGGCGTCAGAAGCACTTATATATATCACTCGCAAGGGAAACCTAAATTGTTATTTTCATTTTAATACTCAACGAAATAGGAGTTCTACATACGTTAACGATCTTCTCGCACTGAATCTAAAAATGGCTTGATATAAACCTAAAAAGGTGTATAAAAATTCAAGTCAAAACTTACATTGTCTGCAAGCCTTAGTCCTCTATTATCTATTCCTCATGGATGAGATGAATGATCGACGCTGAACAAAGATTATACTTATTCAGTTGAAAACAAAAAAATATGTTTTCTATAATACATTAATGCAGGGGTAATTGACCTTATTAGCCTATTAATGTATAGTATCTGAGTATGTAATGTATAATGCCAATTATAAATTATTAGAATACCTATTCTCTGTTCATTTTTAATAAAACAGTAGAAATGTTAATGCATTATCCATATCATCTATTAATACACTTCCGGAATTTAATCTTTTGTGTAATGTCAAATAAAATGTATACTTGTGATTGTAGTATTTTTTAAGAGATTATGAGGAAGTCTTCCCCTTTCAAAAGACTCTGAACAAATATGATTTAAACATAAAAACTTAGCATAGTTCAAAAGTTATTTTGTTAGAATGTAATTTTTTTCTTTAACAAGGAATAAAAAGAATACAAAGTACACATACGAGTTCTCCTTAAATTCTCGTGGAACGATGTATTGTTCAATTTGATCGAGAAACGTTCAGCAATTCTCCTGTTTTTCGAAGTATATAGCGTGAGATGATACAACACATTGAGCAAAAACTGTCAAACGTTGTTCCAAAACGCTAAGATAGCTCATAAAATTTCACGTTCACTAAACACTACTCTATTTTTCCTTACCTTATCCATATAAGGTAAGGAAAAATAGAGTAGTGCCCCCATTAGAATGTAACTGTTTCAAATACGATAATGAGAGCTTTCCAAAATTATCACATTTCTTACCTTAGCTTAAAAGCTAATAAATAATGATAGAACAATACAATAACTGCAAAAAATGTGATTTTTTTGCTCGCGGAAAACTTTGCTTTATTAACTCATTTGTTATGTAAACTGATCGTGTCCAGAATTAATAAAACTACGCACTTTTATTTCAACAACTAACGCTGTTAACTTCCGAAATATCTTACGCGAAACGATACATCAGTTTTAGCAAGGTTTCCCAAACTTGATATGTAGTATAAAACAAGACTAATTCATAAAATTCCATTTTAATTAAACCCTAGAACTACCCTCACTTGATTACCTAGACACCAATTAGAGCATAAATGTGTCACGTAGGAGTGTCGCAGCTGTCCAAAACTCATGTATCCTTCATGTACGACATCTCAATCAAAAGAAAATGGCAATAAAGTAGAAAGGCAGCGTATTAATTCTCAGTGGCCTAATTTTGACTTTATATCCTCTCATCATTATTAACTGCGATGTCAAACATAGACATTAGACCGGGCAGTTGATTAATGAGTTTTGGATGAGTCCTTCCCTGAAATTTCTTTCCAAACTAGGAAAGTAATTTTCTTTGCACAGTGAAAACATCACTTTGCTCGGCTAAACCCACCCCTTTCTTTTTTTCTCTATCATAATAAGAATATAATTAGTGTGTCAAAACCCCAACAGAGGGCAGTTCTCGTTCAAAGCTGAATAGGGGGCCGAATATTCAGTGATAGACAATCAAAGTGAGAAAAAAAAGGACTCTCCCCTAAGGGTAGAACCTTCGTAATTTTTTTTTCTATATTACTGAAACAATCGTGAAATAAAAGCAACGAAAAAAAGAAGACATGATTTCGTTTACTTTGCCAGTTTCAAAGTTTCATGTCAATTCCTCACAGTCAATTTGTCATGAGGCAACAATACAAATGAGCCAGATGTTTCGATTTTTTTCTTTATTTGTAATGCTTTATTCTCAAAACAATAAAGAAATTATTAAAATATATCAATTACTTTTACGATTGGCGATTTCAAAATTCTACGTCAATTTGTCGTGTGGCAATTCATCGCAGAGTCAATTTTACAATTGCAGCTGTCAAAACAATGATTTAAAATAGTTTAATATTTAATTAATAATTAATAGTGTTATGTACTTTAAAATATGTTTTCTTATTTGTTACATATACAGATTTCTTAAACAAGAGTTTACGCGATTCAGTCCTGAAATATTAAAAGTTATTCGAGCTGTTTATATATTCCATAATAATGTGTTGGACGAGGAATGAAATGAAAAAAAACATCTTGACTCCAAATTGAAACGGCTTAGTGCGATGAATTGTTTTGGTAATAAATTGACAATACGATGGCTTGCAATGAATTTCTACTACTGTATGAAACAAATGTGACACATTTTCATGAAGACGTACTGAGTGTTATAAATCGGCTCCCCATTAAATTTTGTAAACATGACGAATGAAATAAATTGACAAGCTCAGACTTTTATCATAATAAAATGAGAGAGACTCAGAAGGCGTGATACACTCAGTAATAAAATATCACTCAATGAATTTTCATCTAGAAAGCGAGTACTATGCATTAATATAATATACATTTATAACAGCCGTCGGAAACCTAAATTGACTGAAGATCAATTGTCCAAGTTCGGCGAACACCATGATCAACTTGAAGCACGGGATGCATATGTTACGGTGAAACTCCGAAATGGGAGAATGTCGACAATCACCAGTGGATGTCGACATACACCAAGTAGAGTGTCGACAATCACCGGTGGATGTCACCATCTATCAGACCGGTGATTGTCGACATTCTCCAATTTCGGACACACACCGTTATACATACACTATTAATAGGACTTGTTGGATACATTTATTTTCAGGTATAATACGTTGAAATAGCACCAGTAAAATTGTATAATTCAAGTATATATAATTTTCAAGAATCATTTTGGGTGTCGCCAGACCCCGAGATGGGGTGGAAGACCACTCACCGTGACGCGACTGTATATATATATATGAGCTTAACGCAAAAACACTGAAATATTTAAACTATAAATTAAAATATGGTTTATTAATAGTAATAAAGTAGTAAAAAACATGAAATAAAGTAAAGTAATTTATATTGTTGCTTTTTTAATAAGCAGCATAAGCCAATTAATAAATTTTTTCTTGCTACATGAGAAAAGAACACAAAGTCCACACGAAAAAAATGGAGATTAGCCGTAATAGTAAGCAAAAAACCCCCTTCAATATTAAGAATTCTGTTAAATTAAGAACATTAAATGAATGAGAATTATGTTGCAAACACAAACTTAAATAGTAAAAGAGGAATAAATTTTAATGAATTAAACATTTAAGTGAGGGATTTTTCTTCTTTTTTTATTTCTTAATGTTTTCTGGGACGAATTCTTTTTCCCCCGAATATTTATAACTTAATCTTGATTAGAAAATTCATTATATGAAGTAAACTTATGTAATAAATTACATTTGTTATTGTCATATAGTTTGTTTCTAAAATTTAAATTTCGTACATTTGTACATCAGAAACTACATTTCTTTTTAATGCATTTTTTCAACTGCATCTATCTACCTATAATATTCTATTCTGAAAACATTGCAATAAAAAGTTTTCCCTGTTACATTAATTTTCAGTTTTAATAATCTTTGAAATACTTGTATGACGTCAATTTCAAGCCATTTGTTGCAGAATACAATTTCAATGTGCATAAAAATATTATTGTTCGTCTTTTTTAATGATATACTGCCGTTGAAATAAGAAGTAATGGAAAATTAAGGCGCGACACTAGCATTATTTGTAACGTAATTTCTAGCAAATTATCTATTATCTAATTTTAATTTAATTATTTAATGGATATTAAATAATTTGCTATATTTGCTATTTATTAAAAAAAAATTAACCATTTGAGAACTTTTTTATGTTATTACTTTTGTGAGTTTTGGTAGACCAAAGACAAATGGTAGTTCAAGTTTAACATAATGTTCTGAGACAAAATGTAACCGTTTAGACATTTGAATCCTTTCAATTGTTTTGTTTTATCTCTTCTAATAAAAAATAAACAAAATTTCATTGCTACCGACATTCTACAAACAAGCCTTTATTTTTTGCTAATTATCGCCTGAAAAACGGGCGTTGCTATCACATATCAAGAAATTTAATAACTGGAACATTAAAATATGTTAAATTATTTAATTTGTGGTATCATTTAAATATTACTAAAGTAGAAAAAAATCTGTAACAAAATACTCATTGCATATTTTTAAATTAATATGTACTTTGAAGGGGGTTATGAACAAAAGGAGCGTGGCTACCTATTATGTACTGATAGATATAACATTGGAAAATGTCAATTTATAAAGTAAATTTGTTTTAATTTGAGCATAAATTGAGATGCTACAAAGCATTTTAAATTTCAACGATTATGACTTTTTAAAAATAATATACTAGTATGTTTTTGTGATTACACTGCTTAAAAGCAATGCGTGGTTACTACGTAACGAAAAATATGTACCTCAGAACCAGATTAACCGTCAGTCACATTATCACTACTTTACAAACTGAAAATAATGATTTTGTTGCTTTGTAACAAAGATGTTATATGAATTTGACTACAAAACATGATTGTTAACATTAAAAAATATATATATATGCATGCTTTATCCCTTGTTGGTTAATTTTTTTGGCACCATTAAACAAAATCTGAAAATCTCGATTTTTGGAATAACGTTAATCTGGTTCTGAAATACAGATATAACAATTACAATAAACTTTCAATTCATTAACTTATTTAATTTTGATTCTTCGACACCATTCAAATAGTTTTAAATTGTAAATTTCGTCACACATCAAAAGCATAACTATTTATGTTGGAATTAATATTTTAAAGATGCGTTGACAAGAATTCGATGGAAGTACCTGTCATGCACATTGAGGAAATGTAATAGCCGGAGGAAAATTTTCAGTTCATCGAATAATTTTATTCGAGTCTTGAATAAATATAATAAATGATTCTAGCTAGCTACAACAGTTGATAATGTTCTATAGTAAAATCATGGAGTTGAGAAGTTTCATAAAATTAAATGTCTTTATTTGGGTTCAAAAGCCTTCAATTTTCATTGGGGTAGTGAAATGAAGAGGATGTTGACTTTTAAAGTTCAGTTGCTAGTCTGAGTAGAATGATATGACATTACTTAGTGGAAATTTTGCATTGAAGACTATTTTCTAAAAATATTTGTTCTTCTTGCATTTGACAGATGAATTTGAAACTCCTTTAAAAACTGAAGTTTTTTGTCACTTCACATTACAAACAAAAGTTCCAGTTTTAAAGCAGAAAGAAAATACCACATAAAAAGTGGTCACCTCTCATGATAAAACTTCGAGAGAGGAAAAGCCATTTGTTGCAGAATTCAACGCATACCACATCGCCTTTACAAAGATCCCCAGCTTGGAATGAAGAGGTACAAAACCAGGCATAAATTTAAATACGAATCGTTTCTATGGCATAATTGATGGTCTTCGTTATTTTCCGCGAAATAATAGAATTTTCTTATTAAAGATAAAGACTGATGAAAACAAAATTTTTGCTCAATATTTTATTGGAGAAAAACAAACAAACTTGAGGTGGTGCATTTTTAAGACACTCCAAAACAAAGTGACTTGAAACGTTTCTTTTCATATTAGTTGCCTACCATAGAATCCACCATACCATAGAACCCGCAACCCACCTAACCACCACAGAACACACAACCTACCTAACTACCACAGAACACACAACCCACCTAACTACCACAGAACCCACAACCCACCTAATTTTAGATTGTAATTAGTTTGTATTTTTTAAAACAAATTATGTGCGCATGAAGAGTATTTATAATATTTCTTCTTTAGCTACAGAAGCACAAGTAAACAGAGCAAAATTGTTTTATATTGTATAATGTATAATGCAAAACAAATTTTTACTCGAAAAAAAAAAAAAAAAAAAAAAAAAAAAAAAAAAAACAAGTGAGAAAAGACGTTTTTCACCCCAAAACATGAAGCAATGGAATTCTAATACAAAGCAGTGAAGCGGAGTATAAAACTATTGGAGGGTTCACTGCAGCAGAAACCAAACAACCAGTGGGTTGTGCATGGGAAAATTCGCATCAAAATTTGTGGTGCGCTGATAGCGATTCAGTGGCCGCGTATGAGCAACGGCGGAAAGTTATTTGCTAAAATCCTCGATGTTGGTTTTTTTAGGCAGCCAAAACCTTACTTTTTCTTTTAAGACCACGCGAGCTCCGGCTTTCTTCTTTCGAAACTGTCTTTACATTTAGTCCAGGAAAAAAGAGAGAAAGAGGAAAAAATCTTCTTTTTTTCACCCTTCTCTGTCTTTTTGGCCGAGAATCATCAATCGACTTTTAGAAAAACCTCTCTTTTCTTATAGATTGCAGATAATGCCTAGTAGCCCCTTTACCTCCCATCTCTCATCCATCATTGTCAGAAACCCCCGAAAGACACGCCTACTTTCCCCCAAAGTTGCGCAGCATTGGTGGAAAGAGGGGATGTGACCAACATGGCGGACGCACGAGCTGCCGGTCCCTGATTTAGATACTTTTTTTTAGGCTCATGCTAAGCGAGTGTTTAAGGTCACTGACGTGCTAAGCTAGATTGCTTAAGTGAGATTTTATGTAAGTGGAATGTTGTGGGAACACGTGTTACGATGTATAAAACGGGACACAACTGTGAGTGAATAATATATTTCTAACATATGAAATGATGGCAATGCTAATTTAAATTTAAAAAGCTAAAAATTTTTGAATTCCGAGAATTTTTAAGCTTTTAGAGCAAATTTTTTAAAAATTTAACAGGAGACGACGTTTGTTTGAGCCACACGGATTTCCTATTGTTTGTATCAATGTCATATCTGCATAAACGGATGTGCGTTTGTATATTCTCGCTTATACGCATGATTATATACTATACGATACTTACACATACACTTGCACGTGTGCACCCCTTCAGACATCTGTATCCTTATGCATGTAAGACAGGGTGCATATATCATAGATGTTACGTACGTATGCACGTACTATAAATACATACACTCATGTATGCATGCAGGAGAAAAAGAATAATTATATGCACATGTACGAAGAGAGTTCCAGCCCCATCCTATAACTCTCCACGGGTTTACGAAAATACAGATTCTTGTCTGTGCTTACCCATAAACGTATTAACATGTCAAAAATACTTTTGTAAGCAAGTCATATGACCGTAAGTATAAACGGTTAGTTTCCACGAAATCGCCAGAAAGTACCGTCATAGCCACACAATAACATGCGATTTTTGAAACATTTAAAAATTGATTGTTTTTTGCATTTTCAAATGATTTTATGTTAGCATTAAGAAATTATTGTTAAAGTTGCTCTAAAAATTAAAATACCTCAATTGAAATGCCGCTCCCAAAATTTACTAGGCCGCTTCTTAATACGAGCCCTCTGCGCTGACATTGATTAATGATATAACATTTTCGAATTGAAGAAGAAACAGCTTCCACTGTAAGTATTGGCTACACTACTAACCCAGAATGATCTGAGAATAAGTGATTTCTACCAATCAATAGCAATACTGCTCATGAGTGATCAACCACTAACGATGCAGAAAAAAGAAAAAAATAAAATAAATAAAGGAAGAAGAGGACAGGAGAAGGTATTTCTTCAGTTTGGTTTGGTATCTCTCAAAAATCATGTAGCTATGGCAGTGCACGTAAATATCAACTGGTGGGGAAAAAAAAGAAAAAAAACAAAACTCGTCACCACAATGGAACTATTATTTTCCCTTTCCCCTCATCTTTGGCAGGCTACGTGAATCTCAATTAGATTCTTGACAAGTTTCCATTATATACTTTTTTCCAGCGGCGAATCCATGGAAATGCAACTACTGCATTGTGGTAGCACGTGCAGACAAAAAGCACGTGATTAATGGCTCTAATTTATATCAAACCTCTCCTCCCTCTGACGTTCAGACTTCCCACTTTATTTACGATCCAAATGCACACCTTCATACTTATAATAGAACAGAACGCAGACTGGACGAGAAAAGAAGGCAAGACAAAGGCCAAATTACAAGCAACATTAAGCAAAGGCTAAGAGAGGTCCACGGCTTCATCTTCCTTATCACTGTCAAGTCTTATAAATAAGCACCATCTGCAAAGAATAAAAATAAAACCTGAACAAAAAATCAAAAAAGTAAAAAAAACAACAACAAAATCGATGTACGGTGAATCGCTTTTTTTTTCTTTATCAGATTCATTTGTTTGCTTATTTTTTAAAGCTGTGTAGTAAAAATCTTTTTGAATTAAGTTGTTCGTCGGGGACTTGGGAGGGGAATTGTTTCGTCTTATCTAACTCCAGAGTTTTTTTTCTTTTTTGCCATTTTTTTAACCCTATAGTAGAAGATGAGGTTTCGGAACAATCTGCAAGAATCCTTATTTTTTTTCCCTTTCCATGCCGGAGTGATTTGGAATGGATCAAGGTTTATAATTTGGCGACCAATTAGGCGATACCGTGAAGAGGAATGCTACGTTGATGAGGTTAGCTGACTTTCCAAGAGTTGAAAGAGTGGTATTTCGTCAAAACTTGTTATATCTAATATTAAAGAATAATCCGTCAAAAAAAAAAAAAAAAAAAAAAAAAAAGAATAAAGGTTTAAAAAAAGAGAAAAAAAAAATCTAAGAAAGATATCCAGAAAAATTAGATTTTCGGCCCCTCTAAATTCGTAGATACGTTCCAGCGCTTAGTAACCACAGCCATATATAAAACATGTTTGTCATATTTTAACCGTAATATATAACTTGCCACGTGACTCTGTTATTACTCTTCAAATTTATAAAAATCTACTATTCAAATTAAAAGGAACAAATGGCAAGTATGAAAATTTATGAGCGTAAAATTTCAATTTGGAAAAATTTGTAGTAGTTGAAATCAGAAAAATAGGACATGTTTTCGTCGCTACAAAGTACATATGGATTTTCCTTCAGAATTCCTTGTTTGTGCATCTTTTGCGTGACTAACTCAGCGGTCTGGAAAATGTTTTCTATTCATGGCATTCTATAAGGTTTTCCTGAGGAACCCACCTCGTCCTTTAAAAAAGACATCTTGAAATAACCTTTGAAGTGGTAAATTTGGTAGAGGAAGTTCATCTAAATACAATTTTAAAACATTATATTTTAATTAAAAAATACATTTAAAATTCCTTTAAAATAGCATAACTCGTTATCCAGATGACACTTACCCTTGCGTTATGTTTGGTGAATGAGTGTGTTTGTATTTTCATACAAACTTGAAGTTCAGCCGTATTGATGTTATCTACAGTGGCATTCCATGTTCATTCTTTGTATTTTTACTAAATTGGCAACAATCAACTAGTGCAAGTGCTTAATTAATTTATTTATTTTCTTTTCGAATTTTTATTTTGACTCGTGGAATACCCAGAGCTGTTTCGTGGAGCCCCAGGGCTTCCCGGATCACAATCTGAAGACAAATAGACCTATCATTCAAATTAACTTATATTGTGTAAACCGAATTTTTCTAGATGGATTTTTTCTCTCCCATTCTCAAGTTTATAGGCCATTACAAGTAGGAACTTGTGGTGGTACCAAAACGTTGTGGAGTGGAAGGGCTTTTTGCTGGAAGCAAAATACCATATTACTTCATTCTTGCGTTATAGGAGCTCTAATGTCAGCTTACCCTACTGCAGTCGATCCCGCTTGATAGAATAGCCAATTTGCCACAATAAAATATTCTAATAAGCTGGAGTGTCCATTATCCGGGATCACAGATACAATATACTATAGTTTGGTACATTGAAAGTTTATTACATTAAGCGAGATAATCGTTTTACTGATATTTCATTAAGCAGATTTGACTGTATGTGGTAATAAAAATTATTTGTAGAAACAAGGAAGTTTTATTTCAAGCATTTAGCGAGACGAATTCCGCTCCCCTCCATCCAAAAGTTGCAAAAGTTCATACTTAAAGCACACTAAAAATATATTTTATTTTTCAAATTTAACCTTGAAAAATTTCACAATATGAACCACAAAGTATAATCTTTCATATATACCAAAATAAACTGTAATCGAATGCATTTTGCAAACGCGATTCCATGCAAAAGCATTTTATTAAAGTTTTCCCCTCCTAGTGGCAACACACCAACAATTCACTATTCAGGTCGGGGCCTCAACTGACTTCAGCTTTACGGCAGGAGAGTAATCTGGAAGAAGGTTGTTTACAAAAAACGTTATTCAAACACGGAGAAAAGAATAAACTTAAGAAAACGTAACTTATATTTTTGGAATAAATTTTGCTCTCCACAACCACTTTGAAAAATGCAGGATATGAGGGAAAAAAATGTAAAACGTACAGCATGCAAAAAATAAAATAAATAAATAAATAAATATATACATGCATCGAGGAATAAAAACGCAAAGAAAATTCTCCGTCATCTATATTTTATGCTCAAAAGAAGGGAGTTTCGAAGTCTGTACTTTCTAGAACTATGCGATCCATAAAATCGCTGGTGAAAAAGATTTTTGGAAAAAGATACGACGACTGGTGTTCTAGGGCTGGACCCTTTTCGCAAGAACAGAAAAGTGAAATTATTGATTGTGTCTTTATCAAGACAAATAGCAAACGAATTTTGGAACAGATATGAATGTATGAATACATTTCTTTAAAAGAAATGGTACGTTTATCATGCATGGGAAAAATATTCGATGCTGTTGGAATTTTATTCTGAATAAAATAACGCTGGAAAACAGAGCGGCCACAACCTCAATGAATAAAAAAATCTAATTAAGGGGTCGTATATTGTAAAAAATCCTATTGCTGATTTTAGTACATATTGCTACGATCCAATTTCACCTTATAAATTCCTTTATTATGGGAAATTTGTGATTCTCTACTTGGGCCTCATAGATCACATTTGATCTATTATTGATGTAATGTTAAGCTGTTAAGCATTTGTAACTCTAATAAGAAACACAAAGTTTTAATGTTGCACTTGATATGTTTTTTACATCTCCAAGCTATTAAAACGAATGCCTCATTACAATCAACGTAATGAGGCAGGTCGAGTTATCAAAGAAGTCTTGTGACCTCAGTCGCAATATATTTAATAACTCAACTATTTCGCGTCAAACTATCGCTGTTACAAAACCACTGTTAAATAAAAAACGAAAATGAAGCGCTTTATATACTAACGTTTGTAAATATGCAAAGTAGTTTTTTTGCTATAGGTAAAATTGTAATTGCATATACATTCTTGAATGTCTGTGTTTCTTTTACTTCATTATTACAGTAAAATCAATTTATAATTAAACCGCATCTTTACAAAACCGAGATTTTCATTGTTTTTAACTATTAAAGTTAAAAGTTTTTTTTTTTTTTTTGAAACGTTTTCTATTTCCTTTCGATGGTTTCGACTGTACCTTACGAAAAAATAACGTAGATTGCAAAACTTACATAGAAAGTGTTAAGCATTTGTAACTCTAATAAGAAACACAAAGTAAAAAATAAACACAAAGTAAACACAATAAAGGTAAAAAGTTTACATTTAACAATGTATTTTTAGCCAATATGCCAAAACAGTAAATCCTATTTTGGGAAATAATTTGCATGATATTGAGTGTGATAGCTTCCAGTACGGTAGTCATTTGCTCAATAAATACTTATTTAATATGTATAAATTTCGATATTTGCCTACACGAGTATTTTTTTACATATTACAAAGGAAAGCAAAACAGAAGAAGCTACAGTTAAATTTAGTCTTGACATAAGTTACGAGTATAAATAAGTAGATGTCAACTTTTAAATAAAACAAAAACCTACCAAAATACACCAAGCTTTGTACCAGTCTGCTATTACTTTTTAAATAATTAATAATATTTATTGTTAATATTATTTATTTATTTATTTATTTATATACCAATTCATCAATTTTTTGGGGTGAAATACGATGATGATATTTTCCTGAACAGCACTACATTTTGAAAAGTTTAAAACATAAACGCCATTATCAACCTCGGAAACACTTGAAGCTCTCCAACTTTAAACGAGAATTGTAGCTCTTTTAAAAACACAATCAACAAGGAAACATCTACAAGAGGTATTTATCACTTTGTAATAACAAAGGAGCCCCGATGCTGCTCAATGTTGCAAGTAATTTCCCTTTTGTCTAGCTCTTTCCCTTGTGTCATCTATCTATATAGATGGCAGTGGATGAAGAGAGGTGGGAATTGTGTTGATATAAATTAAGTCTATTAATCACAAGTGCTTGCGCGGCAGGCCTCCACAGAACCTTGCTGACGGTATTTTTCATTACTGTTGAACACGGCGCGGCTGCTGAATTTTATCACTTTTTTTTCTGTGGCAACGTTTGATTGATGCAGAAGAAGAAAATCAATGCATTGTTATAGACAGAGTGAATTCTTTTAGTTATATTTTGTTTTGCTTTACATCTTATGCCGTCGAATTCGGTTATATCCGGCATGTTCTCGAACATACTTATTAAGAAAATCGTAGATAATTGGTTCAAGGAGTTTTTTTTTATTTTTTAATATTTTAGAAAGGCACATTTATTATTAGTGAAATTAAAGTAGATTGACTATTAATAAGAAAATTTCTGATTGCAGTAAGGAAATAATCAAGCGAAAAAATGCAGGTAAAACGCATTCTGCGTAATTCTCTTACGCAGAATTTACTACCATTTGTTGCATAACAAGGTAAAAGAAGGGGCGATAAGATCCCCATGCTAATAGAAATTTTTTTGAAGTCATTGATGTCGGAGAATAATTGTAATATAATAATAGTAATAATAATAACAATAACAATTTTAATACAGTTATGAAGTTCCGAAAACCTTTTTTTTTTTCAGTAATATAATTATTTTCTTTTTTTACGAGCTGTAGAGAGGATATAATTCTTTACTTCCAGACAACAATAAAATTTTTACAGAAATATTGTCTATAGGCATATTTAAATCAGCAGAAGAGAAGAAGAGGGGGGAGAGATGAATAAAACAAAAATAACAATAATTGAATTCTGTAAAAGTTGCTTCTCTGCTAGTATAGTGTCATTGTGAGAAAAAATAACCTGGATACGAGCGGCAATGCATAAAATCCGGCATTTTTTAAAATGCCTAAGAATAATATTCTGTGGAAGATCAACATGTAATGCTAGGCATTCAGTGGACTGCCGTCTTTTCATCCAAGAAAGCCGGATTTCATACACTAACCATAGAATGAACAATACGCACCAAAAGATTCGTAAGCCTAAAGCCTAAATGAAAGAAGTAATCGAACTAAAATTGGCTAAGCAAGTTGAGTATGCATGCGTGGGTGTTCCTTTGTTTGCAGGTAGCTAATATTATTGCAATGCTTGCAACCTGTTAGCAGAAATGCGAAGGGAAAATATAAATAAAAAACTAATAAACATAAAAACAAACATAAGTTATATCGTACATATCCCATTTGAAGAGCTCAAGAAAGGCTCCAACAACAGCTCCTAGGCTGCAAACGCTCTGCACTGCATGCACAAACACATATGATATGATTTATTAGCTAGTAATTTTTCATGACTTCATTCTTGGCACACATATTAATAATCTGAACTAAAGAGGATGGAAAAATCGTAAGTCAAAATTGAACATTGCGTATTGAGAGTAGTAGAATAAAAATGGCTGTGTTGAATAATTTACTCAAAAAGGCTGCGATTAATTACTAAAATTTTCATATCAAATTAAGCATTTAACATCTTTCCTCCTTCATATAGTGAATGAAGGAATCAATTAAATACGCGCAGATGATCCGAGAAAAAAGGAATTTAAAGCAGCTGCGAACATCTACAAAATGAAGTTTCTCAATATGGGTGCAGAATTCAATCTAGGAGGGTGTATTTTAGGGGAGCAATTTTAATTTTGTCTACTACTCCGATTCAAAAAATCGGACATGATTTCCGTATTGGGATTAATATCTTCCGAATGAATGATTCCAGAGGACTAATTATTCGATTCTCCCCAAAAATTGTCCACTCATGCAAAGAGCATATTTTTTTTTCTTTCTTGACAAAGAAGCATTAGCTTTAAAATCGAATCTCATGCATAAATAAGCACCAAAGGAATTCAAGCAGCAAAAATTTCAACATAGTTTTCTGTACTTAGTCTTTTGTACGTCTATTTTAATTGAAAAGTTTAATATTAACATTCAATACTAATAAAATTTAAGCATATTTGGCTATAAAAAAGTGATTATGAACATAAGTGAAATTGCAGAGATGTATTTGCACATAAACTTGGAATGTCAAATCAATGAAAAATCGCGAAAGCGGATAGTGTAATTTGGCAGTTAGACTAAATTATGACATTTATGTAAATAAACTAATCGATGTTAAGGATTTTAACCAATCGCTTATCGGCCAAAACATTTGGAGAAAATTGAAATTAATTATTTTGTTCTCAATACGTTTGTTTTTTAAATAGGTATATCGAACATTTTAAAATTATTTCTGCAAAAAAAAAAAAAAAAGTTCTTAGTCTTAATTGAAAGCCAAATATTGAAAGAAAAAAATGAGTGGAGACCTATTCTTCTAATTTAGCGGTGTAGGTATCTATCGAGCGAAATAAAAGTTTGATTACAACCTTTGTTTAAAAAATATATACTTCTAAGCGGAAGAACCAAAGCTAATGACGGAAATCTGTCAAATTTCTGAAATCGCAAAATTTCCACTGAGTGAGGGAAACATTTTGATAACCAAGGGCAGACGAGAAATTTCTCTTCTAAAATCGTAAATGATTTCAGGGGCCCAACCAGAATTTCTCTTGGATCATAACAATCTTAATATAAGTGTCGCCGAACAGAGCTCGAAGTCAAGTATTTCGAGAGAGTTAGGAGAGGTTGTGATCCTAAACCCGCTTCATGTTGCATCCCTGAAGGTTGAGCATTTGATTTGAGCACGGTTTCAGAATCTTCTTTTTGGGAATTCGAGTTTTGGACCATTTTTTCTTATCTCGGGGCATTTAAACTTTTGGGGATTACAGCCGCCTTAACCGACTTCACAAAGGAAGGACGTTATACATTCGTACTGTATGTCCTTTTTTGTTTTGTTTTGTTTTGTTTGTTCACTCATAACTTCTCAGCGAATGAACGGATTATCATGTGTTTTTCAATCGATAGAAGGTGGTTTCCCATAGATCACGTACCTTTGTTTGACCATATTCGACAAGAAGAAAAAAAGTTACGGACAGAAATGTGGGCATTCTTTTTTTATTTTTTCTACCATAACTTTGAACTGATTTTGAGGATTTTTTCTTTAATCGATAGAGGGTCGTCTAACTCGAATATCGCACATCAATTTGACTACATTTGTTTGTTTTTTTTTTAGAAAAAACGTTAAAGGTGAAAAATAAAGTATTTTTAAAATTTTAATTGGAAATGCTTGGTTTGATTTTTCTTGGTCAGTAAAATTGTTAAAAAACATGAAACTCATTGTTAAATAGTTTTTAGTTATTAAGCTGCAATATTAAAAGCAATTACAACAAGAGTTTGACTGAAGGCTTCTATGAAGGAAAAATTAAATCCAATCAGTTTGTTTGCTCTTGGGACCTTTTAAAATCGATTGTAAAACGGAATTTATCATATAAACGGTTAGCTTTTAGTGCCATTCCCTTAAAGAAGATGCCCCACTATCAAAATGCACAAATTAATATTTTTTAAACAAAACATTTTGTCTTAGAAGCTTCATACTTTGTGTTAAAATACACAAGGGTTAGTTACATTCTAAAATACAAAAATTAAAAGATAAAGCTTAAACTTTTTTAACTGCAGTGCAAATATATAGGCAAAAATGTCACAACTACAAAAATGTATTGGGCAATATACACGCACGACACTACACCACTCTAACGTAGCTAGAAGATGTAACTCTATCATCAGTTCGAAAAGGAACGCCGTTTTATTTACTTGTTTCAGAAATATTACTTAGACTCGTTAATGTTCTATTCTTCTTCGCTTATTTCTTCTAAACGATCGATATTAAAACAGCTTTTTATTCATCAATATTTAGCACTTCCTGCTGCAAACGATATAAAGAAAAAAATCCCTTGTTTACCCTTTCACGAAAGATGCTGCCAAAAAGAATTTTTTTCTTTGTTTATAACTGAACAGCCAAAAAAATAGGGAAAAAAATTATACAGATGACAGTGACGAAACTGATAATAATATTAATAATAATAAAAGAAGATGGCAAAAATCTAAAAAAGTTAAAATAAGCATTTCGGCAAACACTTTTTTGCCGTTCTTCAAACAGGATTGTCTTTTTGCACCTGTAAAGATTGGGGCAAAAAATTAATAACGGCTCCGAAGGAAGAAGAGGATAGAAAAATCGACCCTGGCAGAGAAATAAGTAAAAGAAAAATTAATAAAATAAGGGGGGAGGGAAATATAGCGGGAGGGGGAAAACGGTGATACAACTTTTCCACCTTCGCCGTAGGTTTCAAGGTAGAAAAATATATAACCGTTCCAAAAAAATGGGAAACTGTCAAAAATGATTGATATCTATCTAATTTTCGCCCGTTGCGTTAGTCCTCACGCTTTCTTGTGTCGTTATATTTTATACAAAAACTATTTCTTTTATTTTTTTAAGGGTAAAGGAGCGGTGGTAAAGCACGGGTGCGCTACGGTTAGCGTAATAAGAATTACGCTGGATAAGACGGCTAGCATCTTTGTTACAGAGAAAGATTGAAATGTTGAATTTTCTTCGAAGTTTTCGCGTCGTTTTCTTTCCAAGGCAGTTTGTCATTTTTTTCGCATTCGTTTTTTCTTCCATTTCCATGCATATCGCTGCTAAGCCAAGTAAATGTTGTTTTGATAAATGTCTGCATTTTTCATCCATATGTAAGTTTCGGGTTTACAAGAGCAATTTTTTGTGAATTCAACACAAAGTACAGTTTGGCAGTTTTCAAGCATAGATTCTTCTTCCTTTCAACAATGTATTCGACCGACGTGTCTTCTTTTGCATGTAAAAATTTTATTGGGTTAAAAAAATAATGAAATTGTCTCAGTATTGTCGACTAAGTTATATATATTTAGAAATTTAGAATGCAAACATCGGGATTGTGAAAACGACTTTTTTTTTTATAAAGAAAATTACATTGTTACTTAATCCGTTCTATGGGTGAAATCTCGTAAACAGCTGTTTTGTGGACACTCGGAGTATTGTTTTCTATTTTTAACACTACATTATTACTAACGCCTCTTCTATCTTAAAGGACGCATCGCATTTGCAACACGCATAATCACAACGAGTTTTACTTTGTTGGAAATCATTTGATCCATTAAATAAAAAGATAATTTTCTATACAAAACAATGAAACAAGTGTTGCAAAAAAGAAGGAGAAACAAACGAAAAACAGCACTCTCCTTAGAGGAAAGAAATGATGCAAATATAATGCAACTAACAATCATTTAGATTGTCTGTGAAGGAGAAAACATTTTACAACCAACAACGCTTCTTTATCATCTTCCCACAGAAGTTCTCATCTGCTTAAAAGCTCTGCCCCATCAAGACGCAATTCGGCTAGCGTTAATGGTAATATTTCCACCAACCAACAGCAGTCCATTAAAGTATTAAACGGACTGAAATGACGTGGAATTTAAACTCAGTCAATCTGAGTTTATTCCTTTCTTCTTTTTAACAATGTTCTTTGCTTTATTTTTTTACATTTTCCAAAGTGCTGGTTCTTTTGTCTTTTTTATGATTTGAATTGTTTATTTACATCTGGTTTATTTGTTGCAATAAATACTCCAAAAAGGTGGAACTGATCTTTTGGAAAGCATTCCATTAATTTGAATTGATTCTAAATGTGCATTTTTATTTCAATTTCGACTATATTCTTATTTTTTGAATTGAAATTATTAATCACAGTAATCTAACTGTAATTTCATTCGCTGAGTTGTTAATTATGCTAATTTATACTACAATACCTTTCAACAGTTAAATTCATCAAAAATGAAAACAGCACGGGTAATCAACTTATATTTATTTGTAAGTTACTAATTATATTATTTGTGTTTCAGCCTTCTGCAAACATGTTTGTGTTACCAAATTTAATTGTGATTTTAGGGATATCATTTGGTCAATTGAATGGCGTATTTACACCTGTTGTGTCAACAGCGGAAATTTGTGGTTGAATTTCTGCGCACTTGAATGGTTCTAGATAGTCGGCCCCACTTAAACGAATACCGTCGGTTCCGGCATATTTTATTCGATTAAGCAGGGTATTCGATTAAGCCGGGAAATTTTCCTTACCTTACAGAACTGATAATATTGCCTCGAAACGCCCGCCAATCAGTCCTCGCCTCCACAGGGACCAGGGACCATTGTGAGGAAAACCAGTTTCACCCTTTTTTCTAGAAAGAAGGAACCTGGTTGTCTTCACCATTGCAATACCCCCTCCACCTTCCAGCTTTCTCCTTATTTTTTTGTATTGCTATTAAATAGAAGACCCTTTAGAAAATGACCTCTGTTTACTTCCGGGTGGGAGGAGGGGGGGGGGGGGATCATGAAAGAGCACGAGTGACTCTCAAATTTAGTGGGCATGGAGGTGTTGCCTAAAGAGCAACTAGAAAATTCAAAAATTGTTCTTATTTACTTATTTATTTTTGAAATTTCATCAATTTTTTTTATTAAATATTTCAAAAGCAGATCAGTATTATTGGATTATCCGGGGAAATTATTCCATTAAACGGGGATCATTAACATTGCGTCTATGGGGAAATATTCGGTTCCAGAAGGTTTTATTCTTATAAGCGGGGTATTCCTTTATCCGTTACCCGATTAAGCGGGGCTGACAGTAATTTAAATCGCATGCCCTCTTGCTGACTCACATTAGCAGTTTTTATCTCATCACTAGAAATCTTTTTATCCAGCGAGCTGTGATTTGATGACGTTATTTAGAAATATACGCTGATAATTATTAGTATAGCAAGAGCAAGACTAATGCGATAGAAGTGTACTGCCGCCGTTGCAGTTGGTGTGATCCCATAAGCACTAAAGAGCTAACTAGATCTAAAATGTTTACACTACAGGTGATTATTTTAGTTTCTGCAAAGTTGGTAATTTGTTATTGCACAATTTTGCATGCATGTTATTCATGCTAAGCGTTTTTATTGTTATAGCATCGCAATGGTCAGAAGAGCAGTTAAACATTCAAAAGCATTTGCACCACTGTTGACAAATATAAAGTAATTTGCTATTTCACTGTAGTAAATCACACCAAAATTCTTTTGTTGAAGTACTTATGAAGCAAAATCTTGCGTCTATTGTTTACAATTTTGTTTCTATTGTTTATGATAATAGTGATTGATGGTTACAGTATTTTACTTTTTTAACCGACTTCACAAAGGAAGGAGGTTATACATTCGTATTGTATGTATGTCGTTTTTTCTTTTGTTTGTTTGTCCACTCATAACTTCGCACCGGATGAACCGATTTTCATGATTTTTTTTTCAATCGATCAGCGGTGGTTTCCCATAGGTCCCGTACTTTCGTTTGACCATATTCGATAATTAGAACAAAAGTAATGGGCAGAAATGTAGTATTTTTTTTGTCTTTTCATCCATAACTTTTGACTAAATGAACCGATTTTGATGATTTTTTTCTTTAATCGATAGAGGGTCGTCTAACTCAAATATTGCAAATCAATTTGCCTACATTTGTTTTTCAGAAAAAACGTTACGAGTGAAAAATAAGTATTTTTTATTTTAATTGGAAAGGCTTGGCTTGATTTTTCTTTGTTGGGAAATCTATTAATCAATATAAAAGTCATTGTTAAAAACATGTTTGTTTTCATGGGCTATAATATTAAAAGATATTACAGCAAGAGTTTGACTGAAGGCTTCTCTGTGGCAAAAATTAATCCAATCAGTTTGTTTGCTAAAATAGACTTCAAAAGGGAATTTATCATGCAAATGATTAGTTTTTAGTGCCATTAGTTTAAAGAAGTTTTGCCCTTTGATGTGGATTTTTTAAAAAATGGAGTATTTATATAAAAAATGTATTTACGCTAAAAATAATAAAATAAAATAATTTTTATAAAAAAACAGAACCGACTTCAAATTAAAAATTGCGCTAAAAAGTAAAAAATAAATTTATTCTTTAAACAACATCGATGTGACTTTTAAACATAGTTTTAGAAGTCGGCGCAAAATTATGGGTCTAATAACCATTATACCATTTGCTACTTCTTATTGGAACTGTTGTTAATTCTGCGGAAATATATATATTTGTAATTGATTCATGATTACAAAATATTTTATTATTTAATTTTGCTCCGACTTCTAAAACTATGTTTAAAAGTCACATCGATGTTGTTTAAAGAATAAATTTATTTTTTACTTTTTAGCGCAATTTTTAATTTGAAGTCGGTTCTGTTTTTTTATAAAAATTATTTTATCATTTTCTCCCTTTACTACTTCTGTTTTCAACAGTATTGCTGAGCCTTTATCTACTGCATTATGATCTGCAACATCCCCCCCCCCCCATAATATATATTTTTAACTAGTTGATATAATAGTTAACCTTCCGGGGGGGGGGGGTTACTACATTGAAAATTAATATTTTCACATATATAAAATACTCAACGTAGAGAAATTTAATTCATTACAGCTAATAAATACCACAGAGTAATTCAACTGTGAATTCAATTACATACACTGTTCGCTTAAAATATCTAGTCAATTTTGTTTTCTAAATTCTTGAAAGAAAATTAATTAAAAAAAGCATTAATTCTTGAATTTTATCACGTCTTGGGAGCAAAAATCAGAAAAGTGGATCAACCTGGCAGTTCAAAACCTGGCACAGCATCGGTTTCAAAGCTACCCTCTTTCCCCGCTGGAAGACTTTTTACTACCTTGATGAAATGTATCTTGAAAACGTGGAATTAAAAGAGGGTTCCTGAAAGTACCATCAGAATATTCGTAGAAATGGCTACTGGACGGAATTTTAAAGTTATAAGTACCGTCAGTAGATACAGGATTAAATCATATGGTCCATTAAAATGCGTTCTTAGCATGGCTACCACCCGGGGCGGAAATTTGTCTGCCTCTCCCCTCAAAAAACCCTTGTTGTGTGGTAAACTTGCAGTTTATATTATATTATTATTATTATTGTCAGATGTGAAAAACTTTTTATTTATTTGGTGTAATTTTCACTAAACTATATTTATTTTCAGTTATATACGTTGAAATAGCATCAGTAAAATTGTATAATTCAAGTACATGTATTTTTCAAAAACTCATTATCTCATTTTGGGTGTCACCCCCAAAAGGGGTGTCACCGGGGCGGACGCTCCCCCCCCCCCCACCTAGTGACGCTACTGCATTGATGAACACGTTATACCTGGTTTCCCTAAATGGATTATGAAATGCTTACACAAAATGGATTTTGATTTGAATCCCAATTGCAATGATTTGCGAATGGATTCCTTGAAACATAATGAAAGATCGCTTTCTCGCAAACGTCTCTTTTCTTCGATGCCGACAGAAAGGATCACGCACATTCCCACCGTTCAATAGGAGTTTCTATTGCTCTATTGAAAGGCCATCGATTATCCCAGCGTGGAATGAGAATTGGAACGATGGAACAAGAAGCCCAACAAAGGGGCTGCTCTTTGCTGAGTCATTTAGACGTCGTTACTAGCCATCCCGATTTCGCAGCTCGGACTCACCGCTTAAAAAAAAGAAACGTCGACGTAATGACGCAATCACTCACAGAATAAGAGGGCTGGAGAATCATTAAGTTTTATGCGCTATTACTTTTCTGAGAGGGGTGGCGGAAAAGGGATTTCGCGCGCTAGTAATGGATGTCGGGGGCGCGCGTGTTGACACCTCGGAGGATATTTTTTTCCCCTTCTGTCTTTTGTTTCTTGTGCTGCTGTTATTATTGTCGATAAATCGACCGTCAGAACGGGGCAAGGGAATATTTCATTATGTCCCGCTTTGAGTACGGGTAATCAATCGGTCAGAAAATATTACTTTGTTACCCCCACCGGGTATAAATCATAAGGAAATGAAGGGGTTGAGCGGAGTTTTTTTTCTCACTTTAGAAAGTAATTCGAGCATGGGATCTCTGATTGAGAGAACATATTAGTCAAGTTACCTAACGCCCGACACTGCCAATGTAAGTTAAAATCTAATTTGGCTTAAAAGCTTGTTTTGGAGTGTAGAACAGGACCCATTAAGCCCTAACAGTTAGAGGCAGCCCTCGTTTATCAAAAAAGATTCTCTTTGTACCGACAAAAAAATAATGATATTATCAGATGCCCACACACACACAAACGTGCGCTCGGGTACAATTCAGGATCATTCAAAAGTAGTCTCAGTGCAATATAAAACAAGAACAATGTAAAATATTATTTGTTACCTGTAACAAAACTGTAAAGGGTTATTTTAAGTTTTGTTAAAATCAGTCACAAATGTTCTAATCTTAGTCTCTTAGCCACACGACATTCATTGAGGCGGTAATAAATTTCCGTCCAAATGCGTGATAAGACCATCAAGTCAAATCCATCAATATTTGTTGTGATACGACGTTTCGACTTCACTAAATTAACTGGAAGGGGAGGGATGAATATCTTGCCTTTATGTACCCCCACAGAAAGAAATCACAAGGGGTTAAGTCAGGACCGTTTATCGCCATTGGGTAACTGGTATGTGGTAATTCGCGGCTCGTCCAATCCATCGGAATGGGTTACTGGCTTGCTGTTTCGACTATCATACTTGTTATAAAGACCCTACATTTAAGAAGTGTGTGTCTTTTGAAGTGCAGACAGAGCATTGAGAATACACACTGCTCTTTCCTTTCCTATAAGCTTTCAAATTTTGTGTTTGAACTATTGTGTTGCTACCCTACGAGCTTAAAAGATGTTTAAAAAGGCCTACTTTTAATTATAGAAAAGATCGTGCAGTTATCAATTGGTAATTGAATGAATGATCTAGGAATTAGTCCTTAATAATGCAATTCACATGTGCTTGTAGTGAAGTATGTTTAGTAGCTGTGTCTTGCTCATAGTGAACGAACTAGGACATCCCTAAACTCTCATATGGCTCTTTCAGTTGTCAATACTACACACTTCAGTCAGTTTTACTACCGGAAAATAGTAAAATAACCATTTATTTGATTGTTATTTTACCATATTTAATTACAACAGTTGAATAACCATTAAAAAGATGGTACTCAAACCGCTGATTGCGAAAAAGATCGTTTATTCTCTGTTTATCCTAAGGAACGTTTAACTAACTGTAATTTTCAAGCGCTCAATAAGAATCGGGCGTCCATCTTGGTTACGAAACCCTACCGGTCGTACGTCGTTTTAAAATAGGAATACGGATTTATCAGTTAAAATCTGCTTGTGTATATAAAAAAAGAAGGAAAAAAAAAAAGTGGCTTAAGCTGTGGATACTAAATAGAAGCACATACACACGTAAATCAAAAATGGGAGACATCGGATTCCCAAACTGTTTGCGAATGAGCGAACCCATCATTTGAGCTGCTGAAGCTTGTTTGTATTTTAATTTTTGCAGCAAATAAAATGATTTTCGTCAACATACAGTAAATTTACGCCAAAAATAAATTTGGATCCAATCAAAAACTGAAATCTCAATTTTAAGGCTGTTTGCCTGTCGGAAAAGAAGATTTATTGATAAATAAACGTCCACTTTACGTGATGACGGTGGCCGAGTGGATAGAGAGCGAGACTAGTACACCACGCATTGCGGGTTTGTTTTGGAACCATTTTTAAATCGTTATAAAACCGGAAACTTTTGTATTTACGGCTTTTTAACCAAGTTAATTGGAAATGGTTAGATCCCGTAAAGATAGAAAAATGTTCCAAACCGTAAATTTAACGGTGAATTAGATGGACAGACCAGTGGCTTACATAGACTTAGGTGCGCCTCCCCGCAAGATTTAGAAGTGCGCCCTATCTTTGGCTTATTACAAAAGATTGAAACAAAAACACTACGGTGAAGGTATAATCGAGTATTTATAACCATTAGTTTTATTTAAGATAATTAAAATCATATTTATCATTGAATGGCGGATTTTCGAAGAAGTAACGAATTGAAACATTGCATGCACTTACTAGTTTGGAATGAAATTTATCTTAATAATACGAGAAAATAACATTAAAGTAGTATTTAAAACTTCGTTAAGGGTTCTGTTATTTATTTATAAAGTGAATTAAGTAACAGTAATGATATAAGGGAAAATATTTGCTCTCAAAATTAGGCACTAATTGGACAATAAAATCAATGTTATATTAATCTGTGCTAATAGATTTCCCTCTTCGTTTTTTACAATTAAGAAATTTTTGAACAAGTTCGTCGATGTTTAAATTAGGAATCCTGAAGCTTTTTATGCTTAAAACAGCAAGACCGCTCCATCGTTCTTCTTTCATTGTACTTCTGAGGTAAAATTCCATTAGCTTCTGTTTGCAAATTGATCTATCTGATGATGCTGATGGTTACTGGTAAAGTAAGAAAGATTTTAAAGGCAATGCGAGACTTGTCTGGGAGACTTGGATGATAAAACATTGTTCTCAATCATTACTAAATGAGCAACTTCAGCTATATTTATTTGTCAAGTTTCTCTCTCCTATTTCACTTTCCAAAATGTTTCACAAAATGATAATTTGTGATGCAATTGAGATTGCTACAGGGTCATTCCATGAAAGCAGGTACATGGGTGGTCAATTTTAAAATCATACTTATATGGATAATTTTGGTATGTATTAAAAGATAAAATGTCAAATTTTATGTTTTGAGTAAGAAATCAAAGTTTATCATTTCTGGATTAGCAACACAGTGCTCTAAAGATGGTTGATTTGTGCAAGCAAGTTTATTGAGTTTTCGAACAAATTTTGCATGATTGTTTTGGATAAAAGAAATCAACTGAAACTCCTGATGTCAATTTTATAGGTAAGTCTAAAAGTTAATTATTTTGTTTTATTAAGCATTAAGATCTGGGAGATATCTTAATAGCTATACTAGCACCCACACAGAGCTTATTTTTCGTGTCCCGCACGTGACGAAAAAGATGAATATTTTCATTTAGGTTAAAAATTAAGCGCATTTATTTTGTGTAAATAGCATTTCTAAAGTAGATTAATGTAGTACATATATCGTATGCTAGTTCTAGCTTTTAAATTTACTTTTACTTGTAAAAAAAATCCAAAAACAAAACTGTCCCGCACGTGACGCATTACATGTAGGAAAAACAACTCCAATTTCTAAATGTTGATAAGAATTTTATTTCAACATAACTGGAATTCTTTAATGGTTTTTTGTTTTAAAATTGTGTTACTCTAAAGAAATAAATTATACGTTTTCTCATATTTATGATAGTTTTTGCTAAATTATGTATTTAATAGAGCATACATTTCTAAAATTTTACATTTGCATTACAGAATGCCCTATCATTCAAGGATCATTTATGTTTCAGAACAGATTACTCAAGTCATATAAAAAGACAAATAAGAATAAGCTAGTTTAAAATATTCATAATAAATTATAAAGCAACTGCATTTTTTATCGATGAGTTGTTTGGAAGAGCATTATTTTTGATTTTTTTCAATATTTGATACAACATCGTAACAACATAGCTTAAACATTATAAGATTTATTTTAGAAAGTCTATTTAGAATTAGAGCTGAATTATATTTCCTTTTTATTACTTTTTGTACAACAACTTTAAATAATATTTTAACTTTTTAACATTAATAAAATTTGATTTTTATTGAACAGAAATGGATAATGGAAGGACCTAAATCAAGTGCTGAAAGAGTGAAAAAGATGAGAGAAAAAAAGGTCCACATTTCCAGAAGGAAGAAAATAAAAGACAAATAGACTGAATAAATGAGGAAAGACTATATGACTAAAGCCGAAAAAGAGAAACAAAATCTCGAATACTACAAGTGGCCAGAGCACCCTTATAGAATTCCCTATCTCTTTAAAGATGTTTTAAGAAAGATATCAACTCCCGCTTTATCTAACAACAGAAAATTTTTAAAATTTTGAAAAAATAATAAAACTGTTTTTCATTTAGTCTAATTCTAATTAAAATTTTATATATTTCTCGGAATGATCAATTTGCGCATATATTCTATTAAAATTAATACTTTGTGTTTTAAAGTGTATAACCAATATATTGTTTGATGTTTTCATTTAATTTCCAACATTCTGAAAACATGTATTACATAAGCATTTGCAATATGTCCCGCACGTGACAACTGTGTCCCGCACGTTACACGATACATTATAATTTTTTTCAACTATTAAAATTATTATTTCTCAAAACTTTAGCTATGTTTTATTTACATTGGAGCCTTGGCTTTCAATTCCTATATTTTGTTTTGTCACTGCATAATTAATAGAGCAGAAATGCTAGTTGATTCATAATGAAAATTAAGAGAGGTTGACTTTAAGTGTCCCGCACGTGACACATGAAGATTAATTTTATTTTAAACTATAAAAAAGATTTCTGAAAGATAAGTACGTGTCAAAAGCATCTTTGCACCGTAAGTAAAGATTTAAAAATGCAATTGCTTCCACTTGTTTAAAATCTCCTGCTCTATGACAAAATTTTGGTAAAACTTTTGAGTTCATATGTCCCGCACGTGACGGTGGAATGGCCCTACATCGTTTTGGTTCTTCTCGCAAAATGTAGTCACTGATTCCACAAGTTCTTTATTTGTGCACTCGAAAGCGTTAATAGATCTGTTAATGCTTTGGGAGTTAAAAAATTGAACATATTGTTAATTGAGGACATGCTCTCAAACCTTTGATGAATTTGGTTTACCATTATGCCCAATAGCAGCATAGAAAACTTTTACTTTGAAACAGTAATATGGGGCATTAAACTGAGAAAACATTTAAAACAAACTTTTTCTCTAAAAGATCAATTAATGCTTTTTCGTAGCAAATAATGCTATCTTAGCATTATACATTTAAATCGGGGCTTATTTGCATGGGGGAAACTCAACTCCTGTACTCCCCCCCCTCTGTGATTTTGTTTCTTCTTTTTTGACGGATTTCAGAGTGTTCTAAAGACAATGATATGCAGTGAAAAGGGATTCAAAATATCATTCATTAAAAAGGTAATACATATCACAATCGCATTTATTTCCATCCCTCTTCAGTACCAAAGCTTTAAGTACCAAACATTTGTGAACCATAAATTAAAAAAAAAACTTACAAGTATTTTGTATCAAAGTGAATACATTCATCACAAGAAACAAGGTATACGTCATGTAAAGAGTTTAAAGTTAAACTGGCGAATCTTAAAAACATATTAAAACATCAGTGACAGAAAAAATGAGTATTTTCAAAGCTGTGGACTTAATTTAAATTCCCCAAAAAAAAAAAAATTGAAATTTTCATTTTGTGTCTCTATTTTCCCTTTTCTATTGCATTTCGGCTAACAGAAGCTCTCGCAAGGGGGGGGGGGGGGCGCAAAATATTCATTTGTCCCTGGCCGCTGAAAACCTTAGCTACGCCTCTGAACGAACTACCAGCAGGTCAATTCTGAAAACGATCGAACTTTTCCCGCCAGGATGAACTCGAATAACTCTTCTTAAAAATTCACGAAAACAAATACAATGATCGATTGTAATTTATTTTGTGAGGGAGTAATATTAAGTACAAAATGATATCTGGGTACAATTTCATATTCTTATAGTTCAAACAAATGTGCAGTACTTACGGAACTTGCATTATACGTACTTGCATTTTGACACTATGTCATCTCTTTTCCGATTTTTCACTATGATTGTATACATAATGTAATATTAATTAACAGTTACTGTGTACACTGAACTGATGGTTTACTTTTAGCTCCGTTTTGAGGTTTTTCCCTTTGCGTGCTTTTCATTTATGCGCGTTTTTCACTTTTATTATGCGCGTTTTTGGGGCGCTCTCTTGCGCCCGCGCATAAGTATGAGAGATCCCTACACTATAATATGCAGGTACACAGGAAAGAGGAAGTGAGAGGGGATTAATTGTGCATTACGTAGCCGTAATAGCAAAGAATTTTCCTCAGAAAGCTTAGAAGTGACATTGCATTAGTGGAAAAGAAATGCTAAAAAAATATGTATAAAAATATTTTGGCATATATATTGTATCTCGTGAAGTTTTTTTTTTTTTTTTTCTGGAGCGGGCGCCCTACAACCTCGTGCCCCCCCCCCCCGCGCCTCGGGAGCTGCGGGGGCGTTATGTACGCCACTGGGACAGACTACTGCCGGTCATTTAACCGTAATTTTATGATGAAATTTCTAACGGTGTAGATCTGGTGAACTAGTTACGGCTTTATTTTTTTTTACTCTAGGATTCCTACTGCCATTTGCTAAGCGAAAAGACAAAACAAAGCGTGCTATGGAATATGGTAAGTAAGGCGCAGTTAAAATGCAGTCAGCGATAATTACTGCTAGAAAATCACTGGCAGGGCTACAGCTGTAGCTGGTAAAAATGCACAGAAATAGAAGAACGTACCCGCCATTTCGAAATTTGCCATGGGTCAGCAAAGGGTGTGTAACGGGTCAACAAAGGCGGTATACTGTATACCCAATTTATATTATACAAAACAAAAAGTACGAAATACTTCTCAAAATTAGGTTTTCAATTTCTCTCCGGTTCACTGCCTTCAAATGAATGTTTAAATTATACTATATTGAACTGTTTTCTGGAGGCCAGAAAAGCCTGAAAGAATCAGCAGCCAAAATAGAATGGCCAGGAAGATCACTGAAATTAACTGGAAAACAAAACCAACAGATTCTCTGATTTTAAAACAGCTGTAAGACGACTTTTACCCAGCTGCAAACCGATAAATTAGAATTATGCATGTATTACATGTGTAAAGTAGTTGGAAAAATGTAATTCATATTTCAGATTTGTCAGAAGATAAGTAACGTTATAAATGATAGCATCATAGCTAGAGTAAAAAATATTGCAAAACTAATACACTTGCAATTAAAAAAAATTGTGACATCCGACGCTAAGCAGCAGGCAATAAAGAAACCAATACGTGTTATATATTTATACATGCACCACACACGCGTGTGTATGTATACAACTAAAGATTGGGGAAAATAAATCTGGAATTCAGCTAAGCCACAAGTTGAAATTCCAGACGGTTAGAACGCCAAAACTAACAAGCCAGGAATCGAACCCATTTTGAATTATGCGCGCACTCCCCAAAACATGATTTTTATTAATAAACAGTTCACGACTTCAACAACGACATTCCTCTTAAGTAAGATCGGCTGGGGGGATGGATAGAGTAGTCCGAAGGGGTGGGGGAGAAAAAAAAGAGAGAGAAGAAAACCTAAAGCTCAGTCACTGGCTTGCTCAAAAACCATCCCTTATCGATTTCGTTATGCCGTTATAGGCCTTGCATAATTCAACGCTCGATTCCTGCTGCTCAATTTGTTATCCAACGCGATTTGGAGGAGATATAAGGAAAAGAACAGCACAGGGAGAAAAAAAGAAAGAAAAAAACTGGAAATAAAAGCTATCTTCTTTCTGAGCGCTGACTTATAGCGGCCTATCAGGCATTTCATGTAGAGACAGCAAATGAGCTACAACACCTGTCGGCATTTGCAGGCAAGCACGCAAGATTCGATTTATGGGCAGTGTTTGTGAGGCAGTTGGAATTTATAATTGGTTTCTTCTTATCAGAGAAGTCATTGTTGGCGATGAAATTCTTGGCGACGGGATCTCTAAACGCCAGTCGCCGCCATGTAGAGAGATAAGCAAATGAGAGGGCCTCTTCCTTTTTTAGGTTATGAATGCTAGATTTTGTGTCGCAGATTGGCGAAAAATGCTGGTAAGACAAAATGGTAATTTCGTGGAGATGTTGAATAATATTTTTTTGTTGGAGGCATTTTTAAGATAACTTTTTTGTGTAACTCTAGCGTAGGCTATGAAAAATTAGGTAATTTGTATTCTTTTGGAGAATAGAGATAAACTAATGTAGTTCATTTCAGATTTCGAATTGCAGATTTCTTTCTTTCAAATTTCTTTTTTCTTAAAGTGTCCTTAAATGCAAACATTTACATGCTCCTAACCAATATTTTTGATTGGAATTGCTATGAATTTTTTAAATAATAATGGCAATGCTTCTATTTTTATGAATGTTTCCCTCACAAGATTTGACATTTTAGAAAATATAATAGTTGCATGATTAACCAACATTGAAATCAATAATTTTCATTTGCTTCTTCCTGTGGCAAACAGTTGCAGAGAGATTATACACAACATCATAAAGGAAGCAGCATTCCCTTTAGCTTCTTAAAATAATTCATGTTCCTCAATATCACTGTCAATCTTAATAAGTTCCGGTTAAATCATAAGTATTTGCTACATAATATTTTCTTACTGCGCATTTGGGTATCAAAAAACCACACAAAGAGACCATTTATTAAGTGCTAAGTCTACGGTACCGCTAATAGAAGAATAAAGAAACGGTAGAAAATTATAGAAACAGTAAACTATTTCTATAATTTTTAACGTATTAATACATATACATCGTTTTACAATCTCTAAAACAGTTCATGCTGCAATCGCTTTGAGGCAAATTAATCTAGAAGGAGCAGAATACAATCGAAAACTTTATACAAGTAAGTTCTCTTTTCTAAGCACTTATAGAGTGTCCACTGTAAATGGGTGCAACATATTAATAGCATGAAATGCAAGTGCAAATCCCATATTGAATATTTACAGAATGAAAGGTATTGCAGATGTTATACATATGGAAAGAAAAGGTTTTATTGCCAGGCGACAGGTGGCCCGCCAGGAAGTACGTTACGCAGTCAAACACTCCGTTTGCAGGCAATCACAGAACATAAATTGTTTAAAAAGAAGGGTTTTATTGTTTTTCTTGATACTCTCTAAGGATTTACTTGTTTAAAATTATTAACATGATTTCAGTGATTTTCTCACAGTCTTGGTTATCGACTCATAGAGCAAGATGAATTTTTCTCAAAACATCGGTGACATGAAATGCAAGCCTAGACGAAATTAAAACTCTTAAATTGGTTCTGACAGCCAATGAAGCTGTTATTAATATAATTTATGTAGTACTGTTCTGTCAATAATTTCTTCATAGTTTCAGAACAATCAAGAACAACTTTTCCTACAAACAGTTTACTACCTGAAAGAACAGCTGTGCCTGCGACGTTGCATTGACAACATCTTAGGCTGGAACCACACTTATCTCAACAGGCACGCACAAGTTGTCAAGCCAAGCACTAGGCGCGGTCGATTTGCGAGACGCAGATGAAGCACTGAAGCATCATTCGTCGGAAAATCCGTCGAGTGTCTGTCCGTCTGCAGGCTCAAAAGCGTAATAGTGTTGTCACGAAACGCAATTAAAGCTCATTTTCAGTTTCCCCTGGAGGTCATTTTTTCCCCCTATTTGGTATCTGGAGTTGGGAGTCAAGAGATCACGATACTACAGAAGACGAGTGGGGAAGGGGGGGGGGGGGGGTTGGAAGATTTGTGGTATCAGGCTGATCAATCAAGAGGAGGAGGGGCCACACCCGAATCTGATTCGACAGCGATTTGTAAAGGGTAGCTGATCAAAGTTACAAGTTGGCGAAGTCGTTGTAGTGTGATAAAATTAAACTACTTGAAGACTGCTGGGTTTTTCTTCATTCTCAAGAAGCATTTTCCACACGTTAATAAAAGCAGGTTTATAAATGTCATTAAATGGCAAGTACTTTTCAGATAGACCCAGGTATTGAACATCAAGAAGCAATTCAACTAAATGTTCAAACAGCAACTTTAAGCTTTTTTTCTTTTGAGGTCAATTTTAAAACCTGAAACCGAATGAATAATAGACGAAGAAATAGAAATAGAGACATAATAGATAGAATTCCTCCTAGTACGTCAGCATTTATTTGCATGCACCTCAGAAAAAAAAAATGCTGGAAGTGTAAGAAAAAATTTTCATTTTAAAGAAAACTGCTTGTAACCAATAACAATTAAAATGAACTGTCAAGTAATTGTTGCATTTTCATCATATCACAAAAAAATTGTCTTAAATCGATATGTTTTATGTGCGCAATCATCGCCATAGAAACTTTGGAAACTTCGGAAGAACTTTATTGTTAACAAAATTATAACACATAATTTCCATAATGATACACCTAGTAATAAAATTTAACATGGATTAATGATACAAGCTCTATGTATTTTTTACTCGTTATTTTAAGAATTTGAACATTTTTTTAATATTGTAAATAGATACAGTACATAAAAAATAAAAAAGTTAAATAAAAATAAAAAATAAATTCAAATTGTAATGAGCTAGGAAGGAATATAATGATAAAAGAAAAATGAAAACAAATACGTATTCCTTTCATATCAGATATATTCATTATTATTGTATAATATGTTGCTAATGGCTTAGTAAAAAGTTAGTACACTAAACTTTCTACAAACAGCTAAAAATTATTACAGTTAATTTATTATTAATGTGTGTATTAAGTGCAATAACTACTTTTAACAGTAAGATGTGCTTTAAACAATGGTGATGATGTTTGTTTAGAAAGATACAAAAGAGCAAAGCATCCCCCCCCCCCAAAAAAAAAAAGAACGGAAAACCAAAAACCTGAGATAAATTCAGTTTACCTCCCTCCCTCCTTACCAATCATCAACCTAAGTCGAAAAGCCTAAAAATGTGTATTTTCGTTAAGCTTTGATCAAAAGAATCTTTAATCACCCTAATAAAATCATTTCACACCAAAATTCTTCGCTTCATCAAGTATTGGGTAATTCCTGAAGTGTGCCCAACTCCAGAAACCGGTAGAATGACCGAGAGGTGAACGGGTTCCTCAGCGACCGCTGTTCAACAAATGATCCAATTAAGCCCGCTTCCAATTTAATGCCTTATTCCCTGACATGTTGTAATTTTCTACTTGCCGATGCATGTTATTAGGCTTTAATCAGTCTAGTGGAAAACAGTAACAGTGGACCTCATCCACCAATTCGCAAGAGCCGAATCTTGTGAAGACACTAATGGCCACAGGAAAGAAGCAGAGTAATTTGTAAATAATTCTGTAATAAATAGCTAGAATGATAGGGATAGTTAAGAAGCATGTAAAACATTTCTGAATTGTTTATTGAAAATAAATACAGCATACGTTTGGACTTCAGCTAAACGATCCTCAATCTCTTCTCCCGTCTGGCATGAATAAACCGTTCCCATATTCCATAAATAAGAAACACATATAGAATGGTTTTATAATTTTTTATAAGTCCTTAATTTACAACTTAAAGTTTGAATTTTTAGAATTTAAATTAAAATTGCAGTTTAAATTAATCAGATCATTACTTGTTAAAAATGTGAGTAGAAAATACTCTGCGAAAACGAGATTAATCCTAGAACGATTTTCTGTAACTGAAACACAATCGGGAATATTTCTTTTTCTATCAAGTAAGTACGCAAATGTTACAAACATAAATTAAGAGATGAAGCCAAAGAGATTGCTAATGCTTTCGGCACAACGTGTCTTCTGATTTTTCAAAATGTTGTCATAAACTGGCGACCGTTTAGCTACAAATTGGCGAAATATAGCCAAGATATATAGCCAAAATGTTTCCAAGATTTCGCCAAATTTGAGTTGCTGACTCCAGCGGCACATAGTCGATATGAGCGATATTTGGCGAGATTCCCACAGATCACAATGCTAAGCAATGCTGCAGTCATAGTATTATTGCAATTGCAGATTTCAGGTAGGCCTAAACAAATTACCCCTGCATGGTTGAATCCCGCAGAAATAAAATAAATGAATAAATAAATTTGTTTCTGCAAAGTGCTGTCTTCTCAATCAAAGATTGAAGCTAACGTTTAATTTCTTTGTTTTTATGTTCATGGATTATACATAAAATTTTGGTTGGCGACCATAATGTTTACTTGTAGTACTTATAAATAAATACCTTATTAAGACTAAACTAAAATTTAAATTATCTTCACTATGAAATATTACAACACTTTTATCCTCTTCAGGGGACATATAACCTAACCTTATATGTACGAAAAGCATTTGTTTGTAATTAAATATCATTTTTCGACTTTAAAAATTTAATTCTGTGCAGTGCTTCATACGTTAAAAACTGCTATGTTTTCATTTCTTTTCCAAATTGTAGCTTCGTTATTTTAAGTAAAAATGCTTTAAAATACTAGTTGGGAATACTTTCGGACATTCAAACTTGTTCTTGAAAAAGTAAAAAAAAAAAAAAATGCAGTTTTAAAAACTATATTAAGAAGAAAGGGAAGTGCTTCAGTTTAAAATTTTTGAATATTAGTTACTTTTATTTGTTTCCAAAGTTTTTTAAAAGACAGTCTGAAATCTAATACATTTTAGAACACAATATCAATTATTCTTTACAAAATGTTTTTTTTAAATATATTCTTAAAAATATATATTCTTTAGAAATTTATTCTAACTATGTTAAAATATAATACTGAGTATTGTTCTATTTTCGAATTATTCATTCGTATCTGTGATACAGTTCTGAAATACAGGAACTCAATTTTAAGAAGAACTCTATAATATTCTCTGCTATGAGAATATGCTCAAAAGAATATTATCGACAACTTTGCACTTCTAGTATTTGTATTAAGTATAAAGTGTTTGTTGCAACGAATCCCACATTATTTTATGAAAGCTGCGACATTTTACAGAATAACTCTACGCTCTTTGTCAAAATGAATTTAAAGCTGTACTAAAATGATTCTTTGAATTTGCAACAAGTGGAAAAGAACAGCTAAACATACTTTTAATGATAACACTTTGATCGTGTGAAATATATATTATTTGCTGTTAAAAAGCAAGTTTTCTCAATTTGAGGAGGTGATAGCTTGTTGAAATGGGCTCATTGTGCGGAGATATAGAATAGTAAGTTCAATTTCAGGATTGGATTATGATTCCGGACTTAATAAGTTAACTATGCATTAAATGGATTAGAGGATAATCATATACAGGGTATGATTCATTTCAAATTGATTATGAACAACGATACTAAGAGTTTTGAATTCAGTGGAGAAGAGAAAAGGTCTCACAAAAGAAAGTGAAGTGACTTGAGACATTAAATATGGGACGGAAGATATTAATTACCCCTAAGAGTCATCCAAAAAGAAACAGTGTGTCCACAGAGCTTTAAATTATAATTTAATGACTCTTTAGAGAACTTCCAAGAACATCGGTATCTATACAGGAATTTTTTTTTTTTGTCTTTTCAAACAATTTAATGATATCTACAAAGTAAACAAGCATTTGGGCAAAATTTTTTTCTAAAAATGATAACTGCAAAACTCCTTTAAACAAATTGACGCAGCAAGAAAATAAATTTCCATTTACAAAGTTAGAGTTTGCAATGCGTGCAAGCTATTAATAGCCAAACAAAAAAAAAAATATCATTTGTCAGAAATCTATTTAGAGTCTTACTTGAAAAATGGGCCGCAGAAAAGAAACCGACTTGTTGTTACATTTTATTCGCAAAAGTCAAAAAGTAAATGTTAACTAATTAAGATAGTAAAAATACCCCTTAAAAATTTATCGTTAAATTTGGCAATTTGACATCACTAACACAAATAATAGTTTTCATCTCTGTATTAAAGTCTTCCCAAAATTAAAAAAAAATATCATTGCATTTTGATCCCACATAGAAAGACATTGCCTATTTAAGATGATAAATTGTCGTGATCTAATCGTAGTTTGTATGATAATTTAGTTAATTTTTAAAAAAACTTTTGCATTACTTATCATTATGGCTTTTGTATCTAAGTAAATTTATGTACAACAAAATGTTTGAGTTTTTGAACACAAGTCCAATTTTTGTCATTATTTAAGTATTAAAAGTAACATTGTCTCGTTAAAATTTCTTATGAGCAGTAATAAAAATATTTACTGTCATAATATTCAGAAAAAAAAAAAAAAAAGAAAACAGTTTGCAGCTCCACTATTGAGCAGCGCTTGTTTTGTGGTTAGGTATTCAGAAAAGTATGCCACACAACTCAATTTAAATTTTCATGAAATTCGTTAAACTTCAGTTTTCAAGCTCAGCATTTTTAGTAATTATTCAGCAAGAATTTTATGCAATTTCTCTATAATTTCTGATGGAAACAGAAAAAAGATAGCGGACGTTTATGACAAATTATTATCAGCATTACTTTAATTTTAAACTACTTAAATAAAAAAAAAAACGGAATGCGCTTTTCTCCCAAAACACTGACTAAAAATGAAAAATATGTTATTCAAACATAGAACTTCAACTCTCAGATTTCATCTAAGAGCGTTTCTCCATGTTCTAACACTCCATTTTTCAACAAATTTCCTTGAATTTGATGACAGGAAGGAAATTTATCAAGGGGAAAAAATAACAGTAAAGAAATAAATAAAAATAAACAAAAATCGAACAGTAAGAGAAGAAAGAAAGAAGGAAATAATAGCGCCGGAAAACTTAAGCAACAGCAACATTGCCCTTTCGTTCTCTTATTCTTCCTGACCAGTCTTTCAGAATGCCAGCTTTCGAATTCACATCTCAGAGAAAAACCTACACAAAGAGATTCACATCTTCGAGAAAAACTCTACACAAAGAGAAGTCCAAGCTCTTCCTTCCATAGTGGCCACTTCATCACTGAAATATAAGGGATCAAAGGAGGGGGGAAGGCCAGAAGATGGGGCAACAGACGCCTGCAAGTCGCTGGGCAGGAACAAGAACCATTATCTCGCCAAAAGAAGTTGGCGATTTTCTTTTATTTATTTGGTATTTTATACATCATACATACGTGGGTGCATGTGAGTATATATATATATATATATATATATATATATATATATATACAAACCAAATGGGGAAGGTTTTCCGTACACCTCTTAAGGAACTGCAATAATCTGCTAGTTGAGAGAACAGATGTTGTAGAAACGGACCCTAAATGATTGCGATATCATTACGGTACTGAATAATCAGACCACTTATTGAAAATGAAAGAAATGAGATAAATTATTAGACAATGATCTAAAACTAAAAGTAGTAACGGATAAACAAGCAAAAAGTTTATTTCGTGGTGGCATAGAATAAACACAATAACTATTAAATGGAACAGGTACCGGAATAGTAAAAAATGTGTATTAGTGAATAAAAATAAAGTTTTTCAGTTCGTGAAGTCGATTTGTTCAAGGCTGTAACGGAGGATGTGAGGTGCCTGTTACGGGGCATCAAAAAATGAACTTTTTTCACTACTTTGCACTTCAAATTTTGATGTCCTGCCGTACTTCGCACATAAGTGCAAAGTCTAGTTTTGGTATTTTTCCATGCATATGATCTACTCCCTTAAAAATATTATTACTACTATTTCCTTAAAAATTCTTCCGCGAAATCAGATAATCTTAAAAAATGTAATGGAGGCATACATTATCGTCTTCTTTTAAAATAAGCACCTGCTTTTATGTTCAACGAGTTAATTGAAATACCTTAGTGAAATGTGAATGTACAAAATATTGCTAACTTTTTGAAAGATCAAGGTATTACCGATGATCGAAACGAGTTAGAATGATTATGATATAGTTTCGCAAGTTCTTAAATGCTCAGTTTCCTGTTAGAAATGCCTCAACATTTTACAAATTATCCATTTTAAAAAAAAACTACACTTTTAAATTTAGATTTTTTCCAGAAAATTATTTTTACTAGCACACCGAAAAATACAGTTAAACCAAAGTGTTTCAATTTTATTTTAATTAAACAATATTTCGGATTAATTGCATAATATATTTTCTCTACTAGAATTAATGCGGTCTCGTTATAAAATGACTCGCAGTTAAAAGCAGGGTTTTGTCATTCTCAGTTGTTTATACTCAATTAAGCAATTAATGACTTACCAATTGATTAATGCCAGAAGAAGGATCCTAAAAAAAAAAAAAGACGCATTACCAAACCACAAATTTCAAAATAGATCATATGTTAAATAATGAGCACAGGATATACTAATTTTATATCTTAACTCTTAAAAGGAAACTATTGAAAATAGTTAAAAGATTTAATACAGAAAATAGGTCTGTTGTGCCAAATGAAATAGAAAGCGCTTTCAATTTAAATTAGACCTTTGTGTTTAAATTATTTTTTAATATGTATTTTTGCATTAAAGAAAATTTTTAAAATTATTATGCGTTGAGTAATAGTACTACTTCCTTTTTTGAGTGAATATTGTTAAAAACTCATGTCTGTAGAAAATTAAAACTGGTAAAATATCCATACAAATTTGCTGTTTCCAAGTTGGAAACTCCAATACTGTTGGAAACTCCAATACTGTTGGAAACACCAATAAAAGGTCACTAAACTTAAGTTGACTTTGCTGGAAAAAAAACCTCATTACAAAAATATAGTAGGTAGTAAACGCTCATTTTTTTTCAATATCTAAACAGCAGCATCTAGTCTTCGAATGTGAAGTTCTTTACGTCTCTAAAATATAACATGTGGTTTCCGAATGTGCGTGCCCAACCGTATTTTTTTCAAAGCATTTTTTCATTGCGCGAAACTTTAAAAGACAAAAATATCGAATCTGCAGCACTCAAATGTTTGAACAGCTAAATTTTTGCCGTCATTTTATTGCCTAATCTGATTACTACTTAACATCCCGCAACGCGAAAAGAAGTGTTATTTACCAAACTCAACCAATCAGCCCCGCTGTCCAATAGCCACAAATAACTGCTCTCGGACGATGACTATGTAGCCGACCATTTATACGATTGATCGAGGATTGGGCCCAATGTGCAATCATTCGGTCATCGCTTAATGGACACTGTCCGCAGGGTTCTGATTGCCCCTAATGATCGTCCACACATTAGGATAGCGCGATCATCCTGAGGGCTTATGGCTACAGCCAACTTCCAGCGAAAATTGGAAGTTGGCTCGCTCATTTGTGATGGTGGATTGTCGCTGATTGCCCTTGTTGAAGAAGAATTAAAAAAGAAGCGAGAGTGATTGGGCGTATCTGTGGAGATATGATACTTGTAGTTGAGTTCATTTCGCGTTGCATTAATCAGAGTGGTTCGTTGATGCGTCCAGAACTAGATAATCATTAACTAGAAAACAGATATGTTTATGACGGTGGAAGAAGAGGAAAGACTTTTTTGGGTAAATGCCTGATGTGTTTCTTAAATATCAATAAAATCTATATACACCAGATTTTGTTGAATGTGAGTTTTGGTTCCAGCGAGACCGTTAGGAAAGGTATTTACTATCAGTAAAAAAACTCACATTATTTTGTCTCTAAATGAATAAGTTATTGGCTAAAAACTTTGTACCACTAGCCAAGCTTTGGAAAAGTTAATTGTCTACGCTTCAGTGCTAAACAGGATTCCTATGAAATCTAAGTATGTTTCTTATTTTTTCAGGAAAAATTCTTGAAAGTTACCATTAACTCTATAATTTTGCATTTTTTATTCCATAATTTCGATTAAATAAAGCTAAGGAAAACTGAAAAAGCACCAAACCATATTTGTAAAAATCAAACAACATATGAAACAGACTTGCTTAATTTGAATGCACTTAGGTGTTTAGAATATTTGAAAAGCACTTTTTCAATGTTGACTAAACTGGTTTGTGTACGAAGTGCAAACCTTTTCGCTGGAAAAATCCCAGAAACGCTTAAACTAATTGCATAATTTCTGATAACTTATTGCCGAGATGCTGCTTCCTAAACTAAATGATGTGTAAAGCTGGAAAATCACAGCACTTGTTAAATGTGTAAAAGACAACCTACATTTGAAGCAGAAACTTGCTTAATTTAAAAGTCCTAATAAGTCCGAAATAATTGTGGAACTAATTTATAAGGTTGTGCAACCAAAATGCTCAGGAAGCTTACTCGTAAATCAGTTACTCTGTGTAAGCTCATAAATTGAGAATAATTTCTAGCGGAAATTATTTGAAAGTTTCAGCAAGCTGTATTATTTCCTTGTCATAATTGAATGATGTTGATTAAGAGAAACTATGTATGTTTAGTTATTTGTAGCACTTCTACTTATCTGCTTGAAGTAAAATATGTATAAATGCCACTTTAAAAATGGTAAAATGTAAAAAACCTTCTTAATAAAAACAAGAAGCCTGGTAGCAGCGTTTTCCATTTTATGTTACAATAAGCTGAAAGCTACCACAAGTAATTTTCCTTCAGATACTTCCCAGCAGCGTTGAAATGTGCTTAAAATATGCAACACATATTTTGGCATATATTTATCGAAAAAACGAAAATTCCAGAGCTCAAGACTTATTGGTATACATTATTTATGCTGTCTTACTTATTTTGACATCAGCAAACATGAGTCCCCATCATCCTATGCCCATCAGTAAATTTACATTTCATTCTCATTTTATGAGTGCACAGCAACAGGACCATTACACACAAGCCGCTCTCTTACACGACTTTGTGAAGAAACCATTAGGATCGACAACTCCTATATCTGGAGTATATTCCCTTTACCCTACATAGAATTTCGATATCGTAACTAATTTCTCGCCTTACCGAGGAAGGAACACATACACCCATTGATTATCGCTCGCCGTTTTCACTCATTTTTCTTCTGGTCTTGGCTGAATTTCCCTCTGAGCTGATCATTTTCTGAAAGTTTTTCTAATGGCTCTTGTTCCCCCACGATTTCATTCACTTCTGGTTTCGCCTATTTATTTTCTGACTTTTTCACTCAGAGCATCGATTTTTCTATATAAATTTCATCACTGTGAACAGATTCCACGTTTAGTGAGTTTGGTTTGTTGTAAATCATCGGGTTCGATTTTTTTTTCTTCGGTGTTGGTGTCGGCGGGCTCTAAATTCTAAAAATTGGAGGATAATGGTAGGTAGGGCACACAAGTTAAAATGCTTGCTTGCGTAGGATGGGATTGTCCAAGTCTTTCACATTTGGGGTAAAAAAGCAGCAGGAAATTTGCATTTTTTTTATACCGCGGAACTTAAGACGTAGCAAAATTTTTTTAAACAAATTACTTTGTATTTTATGTCACATGTAGTTTTAATCGAAACATTAAAGGCTTAAATACAGTAAAAACAATCTTATTCTAAATAACGTGCGTATCATTGATTCTATTTAATGACCAAGGAATGAGTTCACCCACGTTAATTATCACGAGGTGAATTAGGTAAAGTACATGGGTAGGGGTACAAATAATTCCGATTTGTACAATGTCAATACCACTGAGAATAACTTAAGATTTCAAGCTAATTGGTAGAGGACGGAGGAGATCAGCATCATTGACAACGAATTACTTCCAATCACGACTTCGTTGTTTCTACAAAAGAAAGAATTTTCTATCTTTGCGGTTGGTTGTCTGTGCCACATGCATATAAATATGATGAATTTCAGTTGACGTCCGTATACCCTAACTCGACGTATTACAATAATTTCTAATATTACTGGAATATCTTGGAACACCAGCTGGTCAGTCAGTTCACTAGCTAGCCTCTGATCAAGCTTCGTGAATTAGTCTTGAGCCTTTGGTAAAATTTGCCGGTGGCTTCCAGGGGCAAAAAAAAAAAACTTGGGAGAAGCAGTTCCTAGCTTAAATGAAGCTTGCTAAAAGTGGACCAGTCTGTAAGCATGCTCTGAAGCTGCAGTTTTGATTTATAGCACAGTCAATAAATGAGATCATTTTTCAGTGTCTATAGAATTTTGAAAAAAAAAAAGTCTATAATGCGTAAGAAAGAAGTATAACTAGCATTTAAAGAAGTAATTGATAACTGTTTTATTTCTCACAATTATACTTCCCGAATCTCTTTAGTTGTTGATCTCTTTCAAAATGCGCATGTTTATAGATAAAAACAAAATAGTTAGACGTTACGAATGAGGCAGTTATAATATGAGTTACTTCATTAAATATTTTATCTCCACTTAGTTTGTCCCAATATTCTAGTTAGTGTTATCATAAACAGTTTTAAAACGAGGACACTAATTTGGTTGTATTAATTTGGGTCTATAATATTATTTTGAACGGGGCTTAAAATATAAATATTTCAAGCAATGTACAAGATCGTCGATTTATGTTAGTACTCGATCATTATTATACTGTTCAGTACTTAAAAATTAATTTACTGCAATAAAAAAAAAATGCTTTTTAAATGCAACATTAATGCCAAACTTCAACCATATTATAACTTGCAGAATGTTAACTTCATTTATCTACAAAATGTAAAAATAGATTACACTGGTTTACAGGATTCCATTACAGACTAAAGTCTAGTGCTATAACGCCAAGGTAATATAATATTACACCCAAAACCTATAACCATAAATCAATGATAAAGGAAATCTAAAGCAAGTTTGACTAATGGGAACACATTAAAAACAAAATATCTTGGTTCACTTATTATGACATATCACTTAAATGATATGATTAAAATATTGGTTTTCAGAGATGCTCAAAATACAGGCATATCATTACTTAAACAAAAGCAACATATTTTCTTGTTCGAAATTGTAAAATGCAAAACACTAAAATACTCTGTCATATAATTGAAAGTAGTTAAATATCATTGCAGAAGTGAACACTGAAGGGAAAATTGCATTCATAAACCAGTTATAATTTCATTCTTAGATGGCATCAATAACCGAGAACATTCCTTCTAGTCCTTAAAATGTTAATACATTCTCCCTCAAATAAAAGCCATAAATTCGATATCTATCTATGATTTGCTTAAAAACAGCAACCTTTCTGTTTCGAAAAATAAACCGCTGCTAACATCAAACGCATGATATCTGATTGCAATAAAATTTACTCTACAGTCACCGCCTATTTCGCTTCATTTCGAAAACGTGCTTTATTTTGGGAAATTGAGTTGAGATACCACCACACGCATGTTTCCCCTCATTTTACGCAATGCTCCATCGAATTCTTTTATCTAAACGTTGCCACTCATCATTCATGGCAAAAGCGAGGTTTCCAATCAACGCCCGCGTAAATACAATTACAGAGCAACACCGTCAGGTGATGGGGGTGGAATAGGGGGAACCACCGTATAGGGCAGGCCTGCCTTAGCCTCACAATAATCGCTTCGACACCTCATTCCTTTGCTTTTGCACTCACAGTGGTGAAAACCAATTATTCTTGCCACCATGCGCGATAATAAAATAATCTTGTCCTCATGCGCGCGAGGCTATCTATCGGCGGAATCATGGCTGTTGCCATCGTGAGTAATACAATAGAAAGAAAAGGAGTTTTGTCTAGCGGGGAATGGATTTTGTTGATTAAGGGCTAGTAGTAATTATGGGGCTTTGGCAGATGCTATCCACCCGCCAGCAGACTGTTAAGAAAAAACGGAAAGAAAGAGCGTAAATTGATGTTTGGCTCAAAACGAGATTCGATTTTTCATTTTCAGCTCATTTCACGCCAAGAAGGAACTACTTTATGATTTAAACAAAAACTTCGATTCATTATCTAAAAAAAATCAATCAACAAGTATTTAATCTATTGAGGTGAATATATATATATATATATGTATATATATATATACAAAGAGAGAAAGAGAAATTAAGCCGTTACCATAAATCTCGGGATGCGCATTTTCGTCCAAAAGCAAGTAATTATATACCCAGAGTTAAAAAATAAAATATTTTCTCTAGTAGCTCTGGGAAAAATGCTAATGTAAAATCATCTGGACCCTGAAATAATAAATAACAAGTTTTGATTTGAAAGTTTAAGTTTTAATGCGACTCCCTTAAATGAGCAAATTGAGAAAATTAATGAAAAATCTTTTCTAATTCGGGTGACGCACTCAATCTATTAAAGTTCCTACTCCTCTCCTTCAGTAGATTCTGCCACACCTGTAGCAACTGTTCAACCAATTTGGTGGTATTTTGAAATGGCTGATTACCTTCTCAAGAAGACCGAAATCTGCTTATTGAAATGAGATCTGGTGAACAGGAGGACCAAGGAAGGATAATATATCCTTGTAAGACAATGCTGCGAGTATGAAGCAGTATATTGCTGATAAATGGCACCTCGTAGATTGGATACCATATACAGTACCACCGGCTTCAAAATGGAGTATGGTCTCGGAGTAGGTAAGGTTTTAGAAGATTTACAATAATCTACAGCTCCTTCCTTTCAGTAGATTCTGTCACATTTGTAGCAACAGATCAACCAGTTTCGTGGTATTTTGAAAGGGCTGGATTACCTTCTCAACAAGACCGAAATCTGCTTATTGAAGATTTAGTTAATAAGTATAAAAATATTAACCTGATAATCATAACAATGCATGGTGAACTGGAGGACCAAGGAAGGGGAATATATCCTTATAAGGACATTGCTGCGAGTAGGAGGCAGTATATTGTTGATAACAGTACCAGCAGCTTCAAAATGGAGTATGGTTTCGGAGTGGATAAGGTTTTAGAAAGGTTTACAATATTCTACAGCTCCTTCGCTACAATATTTCACAATTTTACTCAAATTCAGTAATACATTTCATTCCATTCTTTTAATAAGACAAAGTTAATTTTAGGCACCGCATGTGTATGTTTGTGTGCACGTATTTATAAATGCATGTCACGTAAGCATGCAGTGAAACATATGCAACGTAAGTAAAGGATTCAGCATATAAAACTACTGAACTTTAAAAGTGAGAAACCCTCGAGTTCCACCTATTCAAAAAAGAGACTCGGTATTCAAAGTTAGTTGAAGAAATAAAGTTTTAAAAGGATCTTTTTCACTCAATCGCCATGGGAAGAACTCCAGTTAACATTCTATCTCTTCCCGTCTCTCTTCAGGAACATAAAAGAAAACGAGTAGGCAAAAAATTTGGGAGAAAAAGTGAAACTTTTTTGTTACATGAACGCATAAAAACTCCACTTTTGCAAACGGGAAAAGCAGCGAAAATTGCGGCGAAGGTAGAATGGGACCAACTTGAAAAGTAGGAGCTTTTAATATAAAGACCGAGGTAGATTAAAGGAAAGAACTTTGGAAGAACGCTCCTTTCCTAAATTAATAGTTGTTCTTCGTATAGAATGCGGCTAGAAAACGGATTTGCAACGGAAGACATTTAGGAGTTAAATGGCGCAACATGGGAAATGTGTTACGTGCGAATAAATTCTGTATTGATAGCGGATGCGGAATTGTTTGTTGGTAAGTCATTTCGCTGTTTGCCTTAAGTTAAAGCCTTCAGAGGTTAAGGAATGGAGCAGTTGGATTAGCAGACAAAACAGTTAAAACGTCTCAGATGGAACAGAGCTTTTTGAAAGGGAAATTTCTTGACACAAATTCAGGCTTTATATCTGTTTGTTCTAAATGGAGAAAAACGGTTTTAAAAATCTAAACCAAATTGATATGAATTGTATGAATCAACTTCTATATAAAGTTGATGTTTGCTTAAACCGAAAAAAGAAATTGAACTGTCATATATAAAAAACTGTTTGCTGTCTAAACTAAAGACATACGGTTTTGATAGTGGGATTGATTAGTCTGCATCGGAATTAATTGAACTTTCTAAACGAAACAATAATTCCAAAAACTCTCTAGTCTGAGCTCTCTATCATGTAGATTGTATTTAAAGTGAAAAAACCGTTGTGAATGATCCAAACTGGTTACAATATAAGGAACATATGTCTATAAAGGATGAAAAACTTTTAACAGGAATCGATAATGCATAAACTCTTTAGTCTAGACTTTAAAAGATAAATATATCATAAAAAACAATTGAAAATGAGACCGTAATGCAATAAACTCTCTAATTAGCACTCTCTGTAAGGTGGATATGTGTCTGAAGTGGAAGATAGTGAAATATTTAAAGGGACATCATAGTTATCAAAAATCATTTCCAAATTCTACGTAAGGTAAAGAGTAAAGAAGTGAATTTTTTAAAAAGAAAATTATGCAGGATTTTTAAGAATCGATAAAACATTTCGAAACTTCTGAGACCATTTGCATGTACAAAAGTTTCAACGGACTATTTTAGGTTTAAGTTGTGTTCCTCCTTGAGATGTATTGTGAATACTGACTGTATTTCCTTTTTAAAATTAAAGGCATGATTGCTTTTGGCCCGCACAATCAGAGTAGAAGGGCTCGACATATTTAATTGATTTGACTTCAAGCATTACGGACCTTTACTTAAGTTAAAATACATTTAAAAACTGAAACATTTATTCTCAAAATTAAATTATTTTTTGAAAAGACAAAAATATGGCTGTAGTTTTATCTGATCCGGATATTCTTCCAATTCTCTGAGTTACCTAAGATTTGAATGCAAATGGTAATTTTTCATTTCTGAGGCAGTTAATCACAGAGAAGTTCTTATGAAGAACTACAAGGTGACAGAGCTAAATGTTGCATAAACTCACGCTTTATGAAGAAATTAAATAAAATGTAGTTAATACAAATGACAGACCTAATTACTAAATTAACATAATGATTCAAATATAATTATTAACCCTAAAATTAATTAATTTTTAAAAAGAGAGCAAAAAAGTATTTTTTAAAGAGAAAGAAAAAATGCATGAAATGTTTAATTTTTTTTGGATAACCGTGTCAATGCTCTGCTAAATTGTCTTCTAAAATTACATATTTAAAATTTCAAGAATTAATTATGCATTAAAAATGAATAGCATTTGTAACTCACAAATACATACTGTATAGTTACATTAAGTTTCCTGTAAAAATATATCCTCGAATTAACCACGTGATTGCTCACTAACTCCCAAATCGACGTTATATAGCCGCTTCCAGATCACTTTTCCTAATTAAAAGACTAAATCTTTCTCTTACGTTCTTTTTCCACGAAGCGGAGATTTAACTTCTTAACCTGGCAACAACACTAAAGCGCCCTCTGCGCTTCCCAGAGAGAGAGAGACAGACCTGGGGATTTAAATCCATTGATAGGAGATAACGTCAGAGGCATTAGTTAATGGTTGATGGCAATCGGTATAAAGCTAATTCCCAAGGATGTTACCTTGAGCCGCGGCAGTTTGTTACCAAAGTCTTGAAATTGGTCAGGATCTCCAGAATAGGTAGTTCATAGCCTTTTCAAAGATTTAAGGTATTATGGCGTCAGAGTTGGGGAAATTGGTGCAATCGGTACAGTTTATTTGCGGACTAGACGTCTAGGATATTCCTCTGTGAATTTGGATGAGGTGGAGGCAGTAGTTGTGGACACAGACAAGTTGATCTCTCAGGATTAAATCCCAGCGTATCGCTGTTTCTTTAAGTTCATCCCACTATGCTGTTAAAGGGATGTATATCCCTTTAACAGCATAGTGGGATATAAAAATATGCCCATATGAATAATATTTGATTCTTTTGAGTTCATTGGTAATATTTTGGCACAGAAGTACTTTAAGGGCTATTTATGACTAAAAATAGAAAAGGTAAGCGCCTATAGGAATTAGTTTTGAACAAATCTGGAAAACATAACATAAACGAAAAATTGCTTTTGATATTTTGGTTTAAAGGGTAAACATTATGGATTCAAAAGAACTTGAGTGAGAAAAAAAGGGTAATTTTTGCGATGAAAAATCTGCATTTTAAATAATAAATTAAAAATTCAGCCTAACTACAAAAATTTCAAATGTACACATACAATACTTTGAAGAAATGAAAGAATTATCATACGTATAATGCGCTATTGCTTCCCGCTTTTGCACACGCCGAAAAGTACCTTTTTAAATTTAGTACCCACTATATGTTCACATGATTTTTTTTGTCTTTATCTTGCTGAAGATCATGTTTCGTCAACAAACATACTCATAGTTCTTCTATTAAGAGGTTTTTTTATTGATTTTGAGAAAAAAATATCAGCAAAACTGTGATGAGTTTTCCATTCAAATAATAACTCTTTAAATGAACTACTCTGAAATTCATATGTCAACAAAAGAATAATTTGCTTAGTAGATATTATTTAAGGACATATTAAATCGTATACAGGTAGTTGCCACTATAAGATCATATGCAATTATCATTTTTTATTTCGCTGAACGGTAAGACTATTATTCAATAAAGGAATACACTCGTCCAAAGTAATGTTTTGTGACAGATCAATCCATAGTTCAATCCCCCCCCCCCCCGATGTTAAGGCTCTCTTAAATATTTCGTAATCAAATTAAAACAAAATTAAGTTTTCCAGATTTAAACCGTCTTATTTTTAGATAAAATGATTTATATCGCTTTATAACTCAATACACCGCTGCTACTTGAAATTTTTGTTGCCCTCAATTTCTCCCGTGCTCAAAAAGCAATCAATCAAAACTCAGATATTAACAGCTGTTCCCTCACCACATTAACCATTAAAGCAGCGGATCCAACAGGTGTTCTTCTCTAACACCGATGTTTCCCAAACTCGTTACTAGCGTTTCAGAAAATTATACCCAATTTTTTACTGCAAAAGCTATTGGTTACATTGTCAAAACTGAAACTCAATCAACGGATTCTTAAAACATCTTGGAAGCTGAAGCTACTGCCATCAACATAACAATGTTTATTTACAATTTGAGGCGAAGTTGATACATACTTAATTGGCATTTCGGATGAAGAAATATTTTTACATGTAATGAAATTCGAGTTAGTATTCAATAACATATTTACCAGCAATATAGTGCATGAGAAAATAGATAATTAAAAAGTTCGCTCTATTCATGTGTCGGAAGTGACAACGATAATGATTGGAGCTTATTTGTTTTAAAGATCAGAAATAATATCATTATAATAGGAATTTTTTTAAGAATATTTTTAGGAGATTTTCTTTTTTCTTTCTTTCCTTTTTTTTCTTAATTTTTTAAAAAATGCTTTTAACCTAATCCGCTTATATAACAATAATACAGGCGTAATACATTTGATTTATGAAGAGTGTTCCTTAAACGGGAAAGTAAGGCATATAAAAATAATCGAGAATTGCATAGGAATCTATGAATAAGGTTATTATGGGATAGTAAATTGTAGCAGAAGTAGGAGGTTCATTAGAACGCGAGACAGATATTATAAAGTAATTATTGGAGATGCCTTGTAGAAACGGCCGTATAAAGAAATAGATGCAGCTTGAAATTTTCAACTTGAGAAGTGTTAAAAGTCAGAAATTTCCTCTCAAATGCACTAATGAACACAGCTGTCTATGTTAACTTTCGGTGGTGATTTCATGTATGGGTTCTTATTCAATTAATTTTTCTTTAAATGTTCTACAGCCTCTTAAAATTCCTACGTCTATTTGAGAAACATCCTTTAGAAGAAAATAATTTTATCAGATCTAGCAATTTCCTATACTGATCTAAAGTATTACTGGACAGTTTTATTATTATTATTTTTTTTGTCTCACAATGGTGACGCTTAACCGACTGCAGTTCCTTGAAGCAAGTTAAAAAAAAGTTTACGGATATTTTTCATTTATAAGTTAAAAGGGAGGTATCCCAATAGTAGGAAGTATTTATACATTATGGTTAGCGAAATTAGATAATTTAAATTCCTTATAATAAACATGGTGGGGAGAAAAGTTTACATATGATTAAAATTAGTGATAAATTAATATGTTTTTAAATGCCAGATGTAATGCCGCCACTAAACAACTGAATATATTTATTTTGAAATAAATAACGAAGTAAAATAAACGAATATAAGGCTAGTGGTGCTTAAATCTTTCAGCCCCAAACACGTCTCGCTTATTTTTTATTGATCTGATGAGCGTTTACATAATTTATGATAACTAAATGGTACGACTTTTAATGCAAAAAATATTGGTTAAAACGAGTACCATGCATTTTTTCATTGAATACTGTAAACTTTAATAATTTCATCTTGTATTTCTAAAAACAAAGCTGGATCTACTTTCTATGTTGAATTATAAAAATCGCAGTCGTTCACAATCATTAATCTCGAGCTTAAACAGAGTTCCACCGACACGAGAAAGAACAAAAAAAAATAGAGAATGAACTTCTTTCATGTCTTAAACACAACCATCTCAACCCCCTGATGTAGCACTTTTCAAGTGAAGGTCACTTTTTGACATCGGAACCTACCTCACTTCACGAAGAATCCTTTACAAGAAGAGAACATTTTTCTTTATTAAGCTCTTAAAAAGGCCCTCCTCCCAAACCACCGCACGAAGACAATGCCTTGTTTGGAGAGCGAAATTGGAGCAAGAGATAAAACAAGTGACTTTGAAAGAACAGACCATGTTTCTTGGAGTACTAGAAGTGGCAAGAGCAGCGACATTTTTTTCCCCTCGCCCAATCTTTCCGAAACCTCCCCCACCGAAGGAACGTGTTCCATTCAACCCTGATTTCTCTCCCCCCACCCTATCCTCGGTGCTGAAATTCCGGAATTTATCGCTGGGGCAATTTTACCTACGTTGGCTGAAGAGAGAACATGATGTCAGCAACTTTGCCATTTTTAAAAGCAAGGATTTTTTTACATATCTTTTTTATATTTTTCTTGTTCTATTTATACACCGATAAAGGAAAAAAAATAATTTATTTAACAATCAATGCGGATACAACCAAAGTTTCAATATATCATATTTAAGAGTGAGGTTAATTTCAAGGACACTATGAGGTGGACTATGCTATTTTTCAATACTGTATAGATACCCTACGAATTATTAAGGTAATATTTCATAATCTGAGTAGTGGAAGGTGGACTAAAATGATTAGAGCGGGCAAAACGATCAACATAAGTTTTTTTCCATACAGGTAGAGCTATCTACCGGGCAACATAAACCAGATGTGCCGAGTGAAGAAGATACAATGTGGGCGGTTAAGCGATTACAACATTACGCAACTGAATAGAATCCTTTGAAAAATTGGGCTCTAGAACATCTCTTATAAAGTAAGCACTAACTTTCTGATTTATTTTGATGTACAGTCCTTCATGTACAGAAATATGACTTGGTTTACTCAACGGAGTTTGTTTTTAAATGTGAATTACAGTTACAAACTTTGTTATGTATCACAACGTCCTCCATCACTAAGACCCAAAATGGGCGGCCATGTTGGCGGGCAAAATGATCCATTAAATGGATCGTTTTTACTCGCAGGGGATTATTTTGACATTGTTGATAGTTTACATGATTTTAACTAAGACAAAAATTTGTTTTTTTTTATTACTCTTTTTAAGTGTTAACAGAAGAAACGGAATCAACAAACACACATGATTGTTTTCTATAGATTTTACGGAGATCCTCGGTTGACACACAACTACATACGTTTGATGACCATTCCTCATTATTGATATACATAAACATTCTTCACAAACTGAACTTTAAACAAAATAAGTACTTCCCTTAAAATTTGTTGTGATTATATTTTTACACTTCACTTCCTCTATTCATTAATACAACTCAAAATGTTTCCAATAAATCATCCACAAATGTTTTGTGGTTAACAATAACTTACAAGCATTAAAGAAATATTTTCCTTTCTAAAATCTTCAAGAAGAAAACAAAACAGTTTCACGATATTTCTTTCTCTTTAAAAAACAAACAATTCAGCATCGATGTTTTGCTGGCTGACTTAAAGCTAAAATATTTCCTATCAGATTTGTATCTTCTCAGACATTCATTAAAAAGAATAAAAGTCAAAATCCGCAGACTCAACGATGATATACCCTAAGGAAATATCTGAGAATACCAGAAATCACTAATGAAACTTCATCGATTCCATATCAGAATCGATCTGGTAACGATCCAATGATCCTTGAGGTTTTCTGCCGTAGTTATTTAACGTCCAAACCGGGGGTAGGGAGAAGACTCAAAAGAAAAACTTGTTTCACCAAAATGGCAAAGATGCTGACATCATGTTCTTTCATCTAGAAATGGTGTGACTGCAGCAGCGATAAATTTCCGAATTTCAGCAAAGAGGATTGGAGGGAGAGGAAATTCAATAGCTCACGTACCGGGGGTGTAGAGGAAGGTTCGAAAAAGAATAAAAAAAAAATCGCTGCTCTCACCACTTCCAGTTCCAGGAGAAGCGTTCCCTCTGTGCCACTTGTTTCTATCTGTTCCTTCTCTTCCTATTAGATATCGAATGCTTGTGCTGCAGAGAAATTTTTCAGAAATCTGGGAGGAGGAATTTTCCTTCTGCCATGGAGAAAAGCTGGTTGGGTTTCGAGAGGAAGAGGTTTTTTTCGCTTGAAAAGTGTTGCATTCCCATTGTGAGGTTTTAACAGAAGAAGAGCTGTTTTTCTAATCTGTGGAAAAGTAAGAACTTTTCCAATTACGCGTTTTAAATGTTAAAATTTTATATGAAGGAAATGAAAGTGCGCGTACCTTTCCAGCAGCTTTGAAATCTATGAAATCTTTCCAATTTTAACTACTCCGATCAAAACCATACTTCACAAACACATGGGGAAAATCTCTCTGGTATGAACTATTTATGGAACTTCCACATAATAAATCTGGACGAGTTGGTTCATGAAAGGCTGATCCTTTGTAAATCTTTCCTTGCTGTAAACTTCGTGATCTTGATTTTTCAGCCTCTACTAGTAGTTCTGAGTTCGGTTTTCATTCGGAACTCTGAATTGGTCTGTTCAACTAAGCATACATGTACGTCGTTCTTATATTTAAAAGAATAATACCCAGCAGTTCACCCATGTTAATGCTCGTCAATCTATATTTTTTTAATCAATGGTGCTGCTTTGATTAGTTACCAACTTATTACGTCACTACACTTAATAGCCAACTGAATCTATTTTTACAACAACATTAATAAGTGCATTAGGATAAATAGATTATGCATGTTATACGTATAACATGCGTAATCTATTTATCCTAATGCACTCGAGAAAAAAAAGTTGAGTCGATCACTTACCACAAATTTAACTCACTCACTTATGACAGTCGTAGCCAAGAAAGATGGAGGATGGAAACTTGTTTTTTTTTTAAATCGATACTGCCGACTTTCTTTTTTAATTTAAAACGAATGGCATTCAAATTTGAAAATCATTAAGTAAAATAATTAGCTTTAATTTTTAATCTGAAAAAATAATTGTGGAATCTCTCCCAAAAGCCATATGGTTACGTGCTGGTCACGTGTTATCGATTCCGTATTCTAATCCCATATTGAAAAGTAATACCCGATGCGTTGCAATCTCAATGTGGCTCTTTGGTCAATCAAACTTGGCGGGGGGGGGAAAAAAACTCAATTTTACTGAAAATGTCAAAGTACGTGCAATAAAAAACCAAACAAAATAACGAAACAAATGAAATTCCTAACAGGCTACGAGCTAATCCCGAAAATACCACCGCATCCAGTCGAACAAAGCGCTGATCTCAAAGCCCTAATGGCGCTCATTAACGCCGCCAAAAGTAACATGTTCCCGTAATGGTCTTTATAAAAAGCGCCTCAGTGATAGATGATAAATGGTTCACAAGCGCATTAAATAATCGATGCTCGGCACGACTCGCCAACGCGGCCTCGCTTGGCAACTTGGGGCAACCGAATTACAGCCAAAGGTACCCAATGTCCCGAACGCGTAATCATCACCAATTACAGCGGTAAAGGTAGGATGAGGGCATCTCCGCGATCGTCTGGTGAGATTTCTGCGTTAGACCTCACCCCTCCCTGACAAGAGCAGGGAGAAGTGCCTAAAAGCGGGTATTAAGAAACAGGGTGTCTCATTAGAAAGATAGACTTGCCACACCCTGATTGGAGTTTACCCATGCTTGCCAGCTGGACTCTTAAACTAAAGGAGAGTAACACACATTTCCGACAGTGAGAATCGAGAGTTGTAATCGATTATGATAACGTTTCCGGCTATTGTAAGCTGGTTTCAGAGTTGGGTAATATGATATCCTGATTCTGATTTTTCCCAATATAAAACCATACCACATAATAATAACATTTTATATAGGAATACTACTTTTCACACATATCTTATGACAATTTAATGACAATGAACACACAATATTGAATTTGTAGAAACAAGCATGAACGTACTAGTACATTGCTATCCTAAAGCATGTTTAAACCATTCGAAATAAAATCGGTCTTTGATAAATCATTATGTTTTATTTCCTACTTGTAAGCAAAATAAAACTGCAACAAGAACTCAAACAATAAAAAGAAGAATTCTAGTACAATAGAAACCAGAAATTAGAGAATGTAACGTTGCATAACATTATACTTACACAGTACCGAAGTGAAACATATAATTGGTGCAAACTAGTTAATATTGTGTTCCCTATTTTCAATATATTTTCTCCTTTTTGAATCTACAGACAGAAATTCTTAAATTCTATTGCGAAAAATCTTTGCAGTAGTAAATTTAAATGGGCTAATTTATAAAGTCTTCATTGTTGAAATATGATCAACTAATATTTTCCTTTCAACTCAAAAATATAATATATATATATATATATATATATTATATATATATATATATATATATATATATATATGGGAAATATATGGGAAAAAAGTGTGACATCATTTATGAATGGTCCCTTAGTCATTTTTAAAATTATTTCTCTAAGTTAACAGCATAAAATAGATGATATTAATTTCTGTCCACTACTAATGCGTCTTATAAATGTCCACTATAGATACAAATTAAGCGTTTAGTAAATTTGACGTAAAAATCCTAATTTTTCATCAAATGACATTATTTCATAGGTAATTAATTTTTAGAGAAATAGATGGCGATTAAGCTAAATAAGCAAATATTGATGTAAGTAACTTGAAAAAATTTGCCACGTAGAAGAGTACGAACATTTTCTTAACTGTTCCACTCCATTACAAGGTCATTTACCTTAAAAAGGATTCTTCTATGTGTAATTTCAATGCGAATTTATAAAACGTGTTTATATTATCTAAAAGCTGTTATATTTTTTAACGCTGCACATATTCAAATAATAGCTGAAATTATTAATCAACTGCACCGTCTTTAAAAAAATTACATATTCCATATCGTTTAAAATGGCGGTCTTAAATTATTGAACGCATTCTCCGCCTTTACAACTTTAACCGCATCGAATCACCTCAGCACTAAGGCACTGCTCCAGGAAATGACTGGCAATTTAAAAGCCAACTTAGTTCATCCGACGCACCAATTATAAAGGGGAAACATAATTTAAGAGGTACCTTTTTAACTCCGGCACTACTTACTTTTGCGGAAGAATACAGTTGTGTTAATGAGGAGCGATTCGTGACAGATAAATGCTACAGTTCTCTCTATTTTGAGATGAGCTAGGAGCATTGCGAAAAAAAATAAAAATGAAAAAAAAAAAAAATTCTGTTTTTTTTCTCTCCCCTCGGTAAAATTCAAAGATGGGGACAGGACTGCGTTAAAAAGTAAATAAACGACAAGAGGAAGATCCGCTTTTAACTTGGCTAACAAATAACTCGTCACAATAATTTTATCTATCTTTTCGTTCCTTTTCAGTTCCCCGTAGCGTTGCGGCGATGCCTTATCTTGTAAAATGCGTCGGCAAGCGCACTTAGTAAACATCTGTCTGTGGACTCATTTTACTGTAACGAGAACGAGAGATATTTTAAAGCCATGTATGAGGGAAATAGCTTTAAAAATTGGAAAACAAATAGCAACGGCGGTCACCACCGAGTCACCATCAATTATTACTGACATACTGTCAAAAAAAAAACCTATTTCAGTATTATTTATTTATTTTTTAAAAAATAAATTAAAATTAAAGTTTCATCTCCAACTCTTTTTTACATATATTTCTTTCATCGTTTCCAAAACAATTATTTCCAAATATACACAGGGTAGGGCGGATTTATGCACCGAAGAGTAACACTCGATAACTTGAAAAATCTCAGAAAGCGGTTAAATTTAAGATCAGATATTTTATTTTTGAATTTAAACAAATTTATATACATGTATAAAACTAGTTTAATCACCAAGCAAACAAATATTTAAAAAAAAAAAAGTTATTTTTTAAAAAATATTATTAAATTCTTTAGGATTAGAATAACGATAATATATTAAGGTTAATATAAGGTTATCTGGTCACACCTGAGATGGCATGAAAATAAATTATCTCTGATGATAAGTTAATGTTTCGCCGTATATATTTATACAGTAACAAGGGCGCAATAAGGATAGGTTTGAATCTCAAACCATAGAACCCTTGGCTTTACGTCGTATTGCAGAAATATGCATGATAATATTTAATGTGTTATGAAACAACCACCAAGCCTCCAGGAGAAAATTCTGATTTCATTACTGTATACTAGCCAATAGAAGGTCCACAGGATGCAATCATCTTTTTCGTTCAGATTTAATTTTGTTCTTAATTAAGACAAAACGAAGAAAAATTATGTAAATCAAACTTGTACATCACCATCACGTTATTCATCAAAATAGCATTTCACAGACAGAAACACACAAGACATTCTACCCAGATTACGGACTGCAATGTTATCCATTTTAAAGAGTGAGCAGCGAGTCTAAAATATATTAATACTATTCCAAGATTTCATGCAAATTAGTAGAAAGAGAGTAATAAGATATAGTGACACATCTAAAAAAGTTAGTATACATAACAGGTGTGGTGGCGTAAAAAATGTATAACCAATAACGGGAATATAAAATTTCTTAATTTAAAAAAAATGGAAATCAATTATTCACTACTATTTAGATTACAAAAAGCAACCAGTAATCACGACATAAAATATTTTTTTTCGTATATTGGTAGTATTTGTGAATAAATCAATAAATATTGGTATAACTTCAAACGTTGATATTTTCCAAAGCTTTTTTTTCTTTTCAAGATATCATCGCGGGCGAGCTATATCTTTAGTATAAAATAAGACAATTACTCTTGAATTAAGTGCGATACCAAATTCTTTGTTGAAGCTTTTCAAAGATTTATAAAATTTGAATCTATTACATTAAAGCCTTTAGTTAGAATGAAATGCGCAGTTTCGAATAGTGGCATACTCTGTATAACTACATTTATTTATCATTAATTAAACCATCTATTTTGTTCTTCAGAATTGCAATACCAGGGATTCTTGATCTTTTTTTGCAAAGCATAGCGTCTGGTAATATTTGTAAACGAAATTATGTTATTCCTGCAATTAAATTCCTCACTTTTTCACAACAAATTCGCAAACGAATAAAAATGACTTAATTTAATTTTTACGCTGTAACAACAAAACGCAAAATTCACGTAATTAAGTTGTATCTATTCATTCTAACAGGCGAGACAAAGCAATTAGGCGTGATAAAAACAAACAAATAATTAATTAAACGCTCTTCTGAAGGAGGAATTACACAGCTAATATCTTCCTACATGTTGCTTCCCTTTTATAAGCCTACTAAACTCTACAAATAATTGAACGTAGCAAGCATTAAAAAAAAAGGGAATTAATAAATTCATAATATGACGCACCGTTACTTTATCAGCGTTAATTATTTCTAAGCATATACACATAAATAACCATTTAAAGCGGATTCTTATTTGCAGTAAATAAACATAAATTGAAATTATCCAACGGCAAACAATAGTGTTGTGCAGATTAAAGGAGTAGGTAAAAAAGCTTTTAATAATAAATATCTCCAATATTTTCCTCGCGTTTGTTAAAGCATTATGTAATTTAGAAGCATGTTCAATTACATAAATTATTAACGAAAGTAATTCACGGAATATTTACTAAATCAAAAAAAAAAAAAAAAAAAAAATCAACGAAGGTGTTTCTGTGTAATTCTCTCAATACATTTTAATTTCCTTTAAATAATTAACAACATAATTGCAGATACGTCAAATATTATTTGCGAAAAATCTTTTTTTTAATGCATTAATGGAGCACTTTGACTTGTGAGGATTGTTTGCTTGATTTAATTCCCGAGAATAATTGACAAACACATTCTTAATGAGATAAAAAAAGCGCATTTTTTTAATATTAAAAACTCATTCGCACATAGAATAATTTAAATAAACAAAACTTAAGTGGCGGTGTTAATAGGCAACACAAAAGTGAAAATTTTATTAAATGCGTACGTTAATTACTGAAATTGTATAAGCATGCGCTGTAAAAAAGTTCTGTAAAAGAAAAGAAGGGAAACTGAGTATTTCTTTAAACTTACGAAGAACTTGATCCACGTCAAATAATCAAGTTTCTTGATAACAGTTTCTCAATAACATTCTTGTTTCTTCGCACACTGTAAAACTACCGAGTAAGATTTATTAAGTTACGTAAAACTGAATACTTGAGATCTGTCACTACCAATGTAAAATTTATAAACAAATGCATAAATAAATACTTGAGATATGAGACTACCAGTTTAAAAATTGTAAAAATGCATTATATGTTCTTGGCGTATAATAAGTTTTCACTGGTAACCCTCCGCGGCCAGCTTCCCGGAGGCATCATTAGACAAACGGCCTCGGGTATTTGAACCACAGCAGCGTACTGCTAAACAGAACTCGGCCTTCGACTTCGTGAACCAGAAAAAGTAAAAAAGTGTACTCGCAGAGGACGCCACTACCGTGCAATTTGTCTGTTGCAATCAATTTAAAGAATGTTCTTTTGTTTTTCTGTAAATTTTTAAATTTTTAAAAAATTTTAATTTTTCTTTTTTAAAATTTAAAATGGCAACAAAACATTAAAAAGCTTTTTAGTGGAGAATTTCATTATTATAATTACTGAAATTTTTATCAACAATTATGATTGTTTAATTTTCTCATATTTTCCCAACATTTGGTAGAATTTTCATCTTTATTGCCTTGACTTATGACAGAATCTTTTGTCAGTCTAAGAATAAAATAATGTAAGTATGAAACCGGAATTTTTGTGTAGAAATACACATATATTTTAAGAAAATGATGTTCTGCATCTTGGAAATCTACCAACGTAGGACGGGTTAGAACCCGCGAATTTGGGCTTAAAGGGCCAAAGCATCATCACTACGCCACTCTGCTAGTAAAATAAAAAGAAAAGGAAAAACCTATTTTTTTTATTTCATTACTAAATAAAAAGAGATACTGAAATTTCATCAAGGCATAGTTCGAACACAAATGTGAGCTATAACTGCGCCACCGGATCAAGTCTGCGTAACAGATACTTTTAAGTATACTTTAAACTATAAGGTTTCTCTGAAGCGAGGCTTAGCACTTCAGATTTTGTAAAACTTTGTCATAAATTTGGAACTGACAAAAAGTTTGTTATTTCAACGCAAGCTATTTCCGCATCGTAATTTTCTTTCAAGCGGGAGAAAAACTCTACTTATAGTTTCTATTATTACCGCAAACGTAACATTAGAGAAACACACAAGATAAAAAAAAGGAAGCGAAGAAAAAAAAAAGTTTCCGTGTTTTTATAATTGCCGCTTCTTCTTAAAGAGCCCGAACTTTTTTTTTCGGAAGTCATGATAAGCTTTCGTTTATTGAGCAATTTCTTTTTTCTCTTTTTTAAACTTTCCGTTTATTTTATTCTTTTCCCTAAGAGATGCGCGTCATAAACCATTATGACACAAGCTTCTGTGGTGCGTATTTCCAGAATTGGAACTAATTTTGAATAGCAGTAGAAATTTCACATCAAATTGACAGCTATAAAGTCCACGTCTGAATGTCTGTAAAATCTCCCAGTTATATTTAGTGATATTACAAAAAAAAAATATTGAAAACAGCACGAAAAATTATTACACTTCGTTAATTTAGATTTCAATGAAAAAGTGTTTATTTTAATCCACAGCTCAAATTGTTTGAATGCCTACTAAAGAACGGTTTTGCACCAACCATAGAGATGAGATAGTACGTGGGGGACTCGAATATTTGGCGAAGATCGCGCATCTTTGCGCACAAGAATTTCCCATCTGTTATTGTTGCTGCTTATTCTTCGCGCACAGGGTGCGTCACTTTTTCTATAGTGGTTTACTTCTTTCAAATAATCATGAACTACATTTTCAGTTAGATAAAAAATAGCGGTTTTATTTTAATGAGCAAGCTAATTTCATATTCCTTTCAAATGTGTTTGGAAGATGCACTCTGTTCGGTGTAGGATCGGGTACCCCTTAGTTTGGAGTTATATTTCGGCGAAAAAATTTTATTTCTGCTTAGACAGCGGACATCTTGATTGTCACATCTTGGCGTCAAAAAAAATCGCCAAAAATTCAAGGGGCACCCTATTGTAAACTTTTATCGATGCAACTAAAGAGTTGTTCTGAAATTACTATTCTATACTAGACTATTCAATAAAAAATTTAAAAAAGAAAAGAAAGCATTTTAGTTTACTTAAAATTTAAAAATAAGGTAATTATTTAGGGAAATCAATTAACACTCACTCAGGGGATAATAAAATTTTATTGACAATTTAAAGAACCATAACGTGAAACGAAGCGGTTTTGTTTACAAAGCTGTTGGCGACAAAATAGTTCGCCGAGAAAAACAGACAAGAGCATCAAGACTTTTCGCTATAAAAACAAAAACAAATATCGAAGCATTACATTTACTGAATATTTAATTACGGGAACAATTAAAGCCAGTATGAAACACATAACTAATCATAATTGAACAAGTATTATTAGGTATTTCGCGAAACAGAGCACAAAAATCATCGCATGGGTGAGTGTTGAAGCATTTAAAAATCATTGTTTAAAGAAAAAACGTAAATATAATTGTCGCCCTTGCCTGTGAAATTTATACAGGACTATTCTTGGAATATTTCTCTTGACATCCAAAGGCGCAGCAATAAGGAACCATGATTGAAAATTCGTAACAGTTAAAACAATTAGCCAGTTGCAATAAACGGGATATAGATTTCAATGCTGTATGTTGCAGACAGTTGCAGTTAACTCGAAATCGGTCCACGCATCACGTGATTTCATCTTGGGAACGTCTGTAGGGTTGCTTTACGCCCTCTACCTACTATCTCATCTCTATCAGACCTCTACTTTTTAGCCGAAGCCTTAAGATTGCTTTCGCACGGAGCTGGTGGCAAATTGCTGAACAACTGATCTTGTCATTGACCAAAACAATTGAAATCCTTCATGACTTAAAGCTGAAATCACAATTATGTGTTCAATAGTTGAACTTCTAAAGCTACAGTTGAGCTTGTGTTAGTAAACAACGCAGGAAAATTCGAAAGTGAGTTTATGTATGTAAAGTTGAGGATCGAGAATGTGCAAAATATTAGAATCAAAATCTATAGATTGTCACATTTCAAATGCATGCTTCAAATTGAGCATTATTAATTACTTTTATTACGTTAAGAACATCGTACAAGTTACGAAAACACTGAGCACAACAACATACAACATAGAACGAAAAACACAAGATATCGGAACACAGTTCCAGTTACAATCGGTTACAGTTAGACTTACGCACTCAAAACAATTTATGTCACATCTCCCCTCTTTTAACAAGTTTCATATATATACTATTTACAAGTCAAGTCTTTTTATTGGTTTCACAACTCTCCCGGATCGTATGGTCATAATGGGCTTGTTGACAGCATCCGGATCAGGATCAGGCGGGACTGGTACAGGAACAGGATCAGGATTCGGCGACTTGACACTAGAAGGCTGAATAGGAACTTCAGTTGTTGACTGGTTAATTGAAGGATTACCTTGATCTGGCCTCAAGTGAATTCTATTCCTCCTAAGTTCACTTCCAGCAGCAGTTTTCACTAAGTATGAACGTGGAGCATCCAGCTTTTCCAGAATAGTTCCCGGTGTCCAGTCTCTGCGATTAAGTTGAACGTACACTGGTTGATTAGATTTTAAATTTTCTAGATTTACATGTAATCGGTAATGGTATTTCTTTTGCATCTCCTGATTATTCAATAAGTTCTTATAAGTCTCTGCTGTTGTAAATTTTGGTTTTAATATATTCTTTTTAGTAGGCAGTAGAGACCTCAATGATCTTCCCATAAGCATTTGTGCCGGCGATGGTAAATGATATTTTGGGGTATTATTGTATTCAATCAGTGCCAAATTTGGATCTCCATTATCTTCCAATACCTTCAGCATCAGATTCTTGATTGTGCCTATTGCACGTTCTACTATCCCGTTGGATTTAGGGTATCTTGGTGAAGAGGTGACATGTTTCACATCATATTCTTTAAGAAAAGCTTGAAATTTATAACTGTCAAATGGCTGTGCATTATCTGAATGCAGGCATTTCGCTATTCCATGTGTTCTAAAAATTTTTTTCAATGCACTTATGACAGCTTCTGCGGTTTTCTGTTCGACTTTTCTCACTTCAATAAATTTTGAATGATAGTCTATGGCCACTAAGTAATCTTTTCCTTTTAAATACATAAAATCTATTCCCACATCAATCCAAGGATGCTTGGGTATATTGTATGGTATCATCACTTGTTTTGGATTTGGTTTTTGAAATTTCTGACAAATTCTGCAACTGTTTATAAAGTTCTTGATTTCTGTTGTCATTTTTGGCCAATAAATAGAGTTTCTTGCTTTATTTTGACAAGATGTTATGCCCTGATGTGCAACAAGTAATTTCTGTAGAATTTCACCACGCATTTTCTTAGGGATGACCAACTTATTTCCAATAAATACCAAATCATCATGGTAATGCAATCCGACTTCTTATCCCAATACGGTTTTAGATTTTTGGAAAGTTTCTTGTATTCATTAGGCCATCCGTCTTGTATGTAAAATTTCAGCTGTTGCAATTCTTCATCTAGCTTGGTAGCTTCTTGAAGTTCTTCAGTTTTCTCATCACTAGCGCTCAAAATAGTGTGAACAGTAGCGGCTCCTGCTTCTAAGAAACTTGTATCCACATTGGCATCAGTTGGAGACCATGATAGTGTATCCGCAATGTACAAATATTTTCCTGGAACATGCACAATTTTAAAGTTGTATTTGAATAGTTCCAAAGCCATTCGTTGTAATCTTGGAGAAAGTTTTTCTATAGGTTTTTGTAATAGTCCAATTAGCGGCTTGTGGTCAGTTTCAATTGTAAACTCAGTTCCATAAATAAAATAGTGGAATTTTTTACAGCCATTTAAAACAGCTAACAGTTCCTTTTCAATTTGACTGTACCGTTGCTGTGTTTCTGTGAGAGAACTGGAAGCATACGCTATGGGGTGATCATCTTGTATCAAAACACCTCCTAAACCATATTGGCTGGCATCAACTGACACAATTGAAGGTTTTCTTATATCAAAGTAAGCCAAGACTGGAGCATTAGTAACGCACAATTTGAGCTCTTCAAACGCCTTCTGTTCATTGCTGGTCCAAAGAAATTCAGCATCTTTACTTAATAATCTACGAAGACATCCTGTTTTGTTGGAGAGGTTGGCAATAAACTTTCCCAAGTAGGTTATCATTCCTATAAATCTTTGTAATTCGGCTTTGCTGGTTCGAGCCTTAAAATCTAGAATTGCTTCAATTTTTTCATTATTTACCGAGATTCCTTCATCTGTTAATTTATAACCAAGATATCTCACAGATTTCTTCTTAATTTGGCTTTTTCTTAGTGAGAGTTTTAAACCACATTCTTGAGCTCTCTTCAAGACAGATAGAAGTCGTCTGTCATGTTCGGCTTCCGTCTTTCCAAAAATTAATACATCATCAATGTAAACAACCATGCCATCTAAGTTGGAGAAAATGTTGTCAATAGTCTTTTGGTACACTTCCGGTGAGCTGCATAATCCATATGGTAGGCGACAAAATTTATATCTGCCAAAAGGTGTAGCAATGGTACATAATTTAGAACTTTCAGGAGAAAGTGGAATTTGAAAAAATGCAGAAGAAGCATCTAAAACTGAAAAATATTTTGCTTGATCTATTTTTGAAAATATAGCTTGTTGGGTTGGAATTGGATAATGTTCTCTTTTTATGTACTTATTTAAAGGCCTTGGATCCATGCATATTCTGACTTCTTTATTGGGTTTTTGAACAATAACAATCGGATGTACCTAATCTGTAGGTTCAGTTACTTCTTCAAGAACTCCTGCTTTAACCATTCTGTCCAATTCAGTTTTGACTTTATCCCTTAAAGATGCAGGTATAACTCTAGGAGAAGCAATCTTAGGCTGGGCATTTTCTTTTAATTTAATATCATATACATATGACAGTTTGCCAAGTTTACCAGAGAAAACATTTTCATACTCTTGAACAATATCGAGATTATTAATTGCATCTACATTTTTAGCAATATTTCTATCAATTAAACCTAACTGTTCACATGCTTTCAGCCCTAAAATAGCATTTGATTCTTGATTTACAACATAAAGATTAAATACATGTAATTTATTCTTGAATTCACAGCACAAATTACAAGTTCCTAACACTTTCAGATTGTGCCCTGTATATGATTTCAAACTTTTGTTTGTTTTGTTTACTTTTGAGCTTTCATCTATTTTCTTTAATAAATTAACAGGAATTATATTAACTTCAGCTCCGGTGTCAATTTTGAATGGTATTTCACAATTATTTATAGCAATATTTTCTCTCCATTCAAACTTTGAAGTATTTACTTCACTCACAGATTCCAAAACAAAAGAATCAGTATTATTTGTCGATAGAACAGAGGAATTATGTTCTATTTCATTAACTTTTTTATTTTTTGCATGCAATCGCAAAATGATTAAGTTTTTTGCACTTATTACACCTTTTCCCCCATGCTGGACACTTTCCAAAAGCATGTTTTGTTTTGCACCTTGAGCAACAGTTATTCTTGAAATAATCCTGTTTCTTTACTTTACTTTCGTTTTTGTAATTTCTATTATGCCCTACGTCAGTATTATTTCTTGTAGATTTGATAACTTCCACTACTTCTGATTTCCTATCAGACACTTCCTTCATGTATTTTACTTGAATTTCACTTGATTCCTTTGCCCTACAGTATTCCACTGCTTTTTCTAATTTCAAATCTGAATCCATAAGTAGTTTCTCTTTCACGGAACAATCCCTTATTCCAATTATCAATAAATCTCTTATCAAACTATCTTCCTGATTTTTAAAAGAACAATCCTTAGCGAGATTTTTTAAGTTGGTTACAAAAGAATCAACAGTTTCAGTTGGTTGTTGTACACAGTTAAAAAATTTGTAGCGTGCAATTACAGTATTTTTCTGTGGTTCAAAATAATTATCAAACCGTTGGATAACTGTATCGTATTTCTCAGCATCTGCAGCAGCTAGTTTAAAGCTATTAAATATATCGATACATTCATCTCCCATACAATTCAATAACAAAGCAACTTTTAACTTATCGGATTTACCTGTCTTTTCCGATGCTTCCAAATACAAAGTAAAACGCTGCTTAAACTTTGACCAATTTTCGGCAAAATTTCCTTGTAATTTCATACAACTGGGAGTTTTCAGATACATTTTGACTGCACCGCTTGCCACCATGTCACATTTCAAGTGAATGCTTCAAATCGAGCATTATTAATTACTTTTATTACGTTAAGAACATCGTACAAGTTACGAGAACACTGAGCACAACAACATACAACATAGAACGAAAAACACAAGCTATCGGAACACAGTTACAGTTACAATCGGTTACAGTTAGACTTACGCATTCAAAACAATTTATGTCACATAGATCATATGGCCGATAGCGTTAATAGTACTTGTAGTTTATATCGGTGACCAAAAAACGCGAAGAAAAAAATTCGCCAAATTATATACTCAAGTGCAATTTGCTCAAATTGGCGAAATTTTTTCTTGGCGCTTTTTGATCACCGTTAAAACCGATAAATGTAAAACTGGCGAAATTTTTCCTTGGCGCTTTTTGGTCTCCGTTGTAATAGACAAGTACCGTGTAATCATCAGGTATGGGTGTGAGGACTGCGAGTCTAAAATATAAAAAAAAGTATAACAGGACTGAAAGAGTCAAACTTCATGTAAGCTGAGCAGATTTGGATAGGAATAGCAAAAGAATTCTCTCTTTAATGGTAAAAACATTTATCAGCACCAAAAGAAAACTTGCCAAAATAGACCGCCTATTTACCCTTTAATGTCCGCCAAAAAAATGTCATGATTCTGCAAGAAGACGTGCCTATTAAAATAAATAAAATATTTTCTAGAGTTGAGAATGATAACAGACTAAGAATTCAGTAAGACTGCTTCTGATGTGCAAATGTTTTTTTCCCCCTTGACGAAAGGAGTTTTTATATTTAGAAAAAGGGATGAAAAAAGCCATACGCGTAAATTTTAATTAAAGGGGTTTTACTTTGCAAAAGAAAGACGTTTACTTTTCCCCCTTTTTTTTGTTATTCTTCACGGAAAATTATTTTCGTTTGATCCCTTCGGTACTGTTGGTTGTCGCTGTAGCATAAGCCTTTTGAAATTACTCAAGTTACGGATCAAAAGTCACTGAAATTGATTTTTTCTCTCTCCTTTTTTTGAATTGCAACCATCATTGAAGAAAATGTCGAAAATTATCTTTTTTTTCTATAAACTGGAGCATTAAGTCAAATCTTGAACTTAATAGATGTTTGGTGTCAAAAATTTGTAAATTTAAATGAAAAATCAATATTAATGTATGCAGTTATTCGTTTCTTTCCTTTTTATCTTTTTTATTTTTTGAGCGGATCTTGAAAAACATGAGAATTTATTCATTGCAAATTGTGTAGTTTTCAGAAAAAAAGTCAACTTACTAATGTTTTTCCGAGCGCGAAAACAGTTCAATGCAAAAAACAGAAGAGAATTTTGAGAATTTATCCAAAAAAGCTTGTAGTTTAAAATCAAATTGAGAGCATTTTTAACAGACTTCACAAAGGAAGGAGGTTATACATTCATACTGTATACATGTCGTTTTTTTTTTTTTTTTTTTTTTGTTTGTTTGTTTGTCCACTCATAACTTCGCACCGGATGAAGCGATTTTCATCATTTTTTTTCAATCAATCGAGGGTCGTTTCCCATAGGCCCCGTACCTTCGTTTGACCATATTTGAAAAATAGAACAAAAGTAATGGGCAGAAATGTAGTACGTTTTTTGTTTTTTCATCCATAACTTTTGACTAAATAAACCGATTTTGATGATTTTTTCTTTAATCGATAGAGGGTCGTCTAACTCAAATATTGCAAATCAATTTGACGACATTTGTTTTTTAGAAAAAACGTTACGGGTGAAAAATAAGTATTTTTTTATTTTAATTGGAAAGGCTTGGCTTGATTTTTCTTTGTTGGGAAATCTATTAATAAATATAAAAGTCATTGTTGAAAACATGTTTGTTGTCATGGGCTATAATATTAAAAGAAATTACAGCAAGAGTTTGACTGAAGGCGAAAAAAAAATTTGTTTGCTAAAATCGACTTCAAAGGGGAATTTATCATACAAATGATTAGTTTTAGTGCCATTAATTCAAAGAAGTTTTGCCCTTTGATATGGATTTTTTTTAAATAGAGTATTTATATAAAAAATGTATTTACACTAAAAAGAATAAAATAAAATAATTTTTATAAAAAAACAGAACCGACTTCAAATTATAAATTGCGCTAAAAAGTGAAAAATAAATTAATTCCTTAAACAACATCGATGTGACTTTTAAACAGTTTTAGAAGTCGGTGCAAAATTATGAGTCTTATTACCATTATACCATTTGGTGCTTCATATTGAAACTGTTGCTAATTCTGCGAAAATAGATATATTTGTAACTGGATTCATGATTACAAAAGATTTTATCTATTCTGATTTTGCACTGACTTCTAAAACTATGTTTAAATGTCACATCGATGTTGTTTAAAGAATGAATTTATTTTTCACTTTTTAGCGCAATTTATAGTTTGAATTCGGTTCTGTTTTTTTATAAAAATTATTTTATTACTCTGTACAAAAAAGTACGATGAGCCGCAGCTCTTAATATTGACTATTATGAAACATTGGCGCGAAGGACTTTACTGAAGGAACTTTTTTTTTTGTTTTGTTATTTTACCTGTATCCCGGAAAATTTGTTCCGGTGGAGGAAAATTAATTTCAGTTTGTTATTCATATAATTTTTCATAATATTTGACTCTTAGGGAGGGCAACTGCTCCCCTTGCTTCACCCTATTAAGTGTTCTCAACTTTATTCGTAAAATTCTTCTTCATCTTTGTTGTTGTTTGTCAAAAGATTGGACTAGATGTCAGCGTTTTTTGAGAAGTGAAATTTTCATATAAAAAAAGTTCGATTTAATGCAAAAAGGAATAGCTAAGTTGAAACATACAAGTGGTTATTGTTTCTGCGATAACAGGTAGCTAAAAGAGACAACGAAGGGAAAACATTTAAAAAAAATCACACAAAACATTTTTGACGCAGACTTGTGTCTCAATGCCTTGTTTTCAACTGCACTTAAAAAGGACAGTTCATTTTTCTATCTTATTGATATTAAAAACGTCTTGAACTTTCAAAAAGGTTAAAATGCAGTAGCTCTTGCGAGTATTAGCATACTCTAAGATGAATGAGAAAGGGAATCTGATTTGATGGAAGACTTTATTGGTTAAAATGAAATGCATATACAAGTATCGTAATGAGTGACATTACGCTATTCTTTTACGTTCCACAACAATGGCTAAGTTTTGAATTTCATACTGTAAACACGCAAACGTTAAGGCGTTGCCAATCGACTTATTGTGTGCAGATTCTTAAATACCTTAAAGAGAGTCGTTGAGGTTTATTGAAAAGGCTAGCACTAAGCACGCTAATGAATTTATAATGAAGCGTACGTTCGGCTTTTGATGTACATTAAATTGCCAATTTACCACACAGAATCCTTAATTAAAAGCGGTTTTAAGCTCACAAGTAACGATTTCCTTATACCAGGACGTGTTTCGTTAAGTCGAATAACCATAAAAAAAAGGGTAAATTATACACGCTAACTCATTATGAAGTTAATAAGAAGGCCTACACGGTCGCGAACACACACGACGACGCATGCGCAGCTGAAGAATAAAGAAAATACAAAATGGCGCATCAGGAATAATACAACTGTTGCCAATTGCGTTAGAGGAAATATGGGTTTTTATGGCGTGCGTAAAATTTATGAGGAGTGTAAGGTTACTTGGGGTTAGACTGAGGTGTTATTTTTATGTTGTTATTATAATTATGAGAACATAAAAAAAGTTTCGAAGAGCAATATTTTTATGTTCGGGTACATATTAAAATATATATTAATAATAACGACTGGAGCATAAAATGATTTTGTAACACATCCCACATTACTTACGAAAAGTTTTCAGAAGTTCTAGACGTTATCTGATACGTAATCTAATAAGAAAATGATGAATATTCAGTAGCGATAATTGGAATACAATAGTAATACATTTGTGTGAACTAACTTTTTTCGAGAAACAATGAGCCATGACATTAGTTGTACATATGGACAGACAATTTAAAACTCAAGAAATAGTTGCAGTGTAATATTCTGAATAGTGTCGTAACTTATACCAAAAAATTGATGTTTCTATAATAAACATAACACACTTCTTACAACAGTAATAGCAACAGAATTTTTCTTTAGTATTTATGTCTTAAATCTGCTTGATGAATTAACAGTTTTTCGCAAAACGTTGATGAATTATTACAAATATACCTAGCAAGAATTTATTTAATTCTGCACAGCCTACATAACAAGTCAATTTAATATGTTGGTTTGACGCCCCACATTTTAGTCCATGTAACCAAGTGGTAATGAGCTGTAATTACGATTTAAAAAATGTTAAAATTTTTAATCAAATGAATTTGGAGAGTTTAGAGGGTAAGTAAGCAAAGCTTATGTTATTATATTTGTGCATTTTCGTGAACAATTAGAAGAAAAGGGAAGCTTTTCTTGCTGTAGTTAACTGAATCTTTATCCTTACACCGCAGCAAGTTACTGAAATGCATGGGAAAATGACATCTGAAATGTATGGGAAAACTAGGAGGGCTACAGTTTTCCCATACATTTCAGGAATTATTTTCCGAGTGTATTTTAATAAATCAAATATGATGGACATGCTTAAAGTTCTCTGAGTTATTTATATGTTCTAGTTTTTTTGCTTAGTCCGCCAGGATTAAAAAATTCTACTATTTTTAGGATCTGAAGATTAATAAAAAAAATACTGTTTAAAATAATCAAGGGATTATCTACTTTCCGAAGAATAAAGCAGAAAACAAAACACCCATCAAAGCTAGTCTTATCAGCAATCAGTAACTAAATCCAGAGGGTGTCTTATCTCTCTCTTATCGATTTAAGCCATCCTCTGCCTCTCCTCACTCCAAGCAGGCCATCGTTAAGCCAGGCATATAGCATTACGTTGGAGAAAATTAAATAATGACTCTGCAGCTAATAGAATCAGTGCGGTCATTTAAAAGGCCTTAATTAGGGAGCTCCCGGGAGATTTTTCCCTTATTTCCTGCAAAGCCCCCTCATTCTCACTCTCTTGAGCAATCTAATTGAATTTATCTGGGAACCGGAGGGGAACACTCTTTTAACCGCCGAGTTAAAAGCCCGCGCCTATGCGCTGTTAGCCAGCCATTTCTGACAGCTTGAGACAGCTGTTGTTTTACTTCGTTGAGACATAAGAGGGAGGGGAAGGGGATCATGATCCGGAGAATGTAGTCTTGAAATTTGACAGAAGTCACTTTTCAAAGATCTTCACCGGTTATCTTTCAAAAGTCGTTTTTCAGCCAAGTATGATAGCTTGTTCATCATGATGTCGATAAAAAGGTGTTGCGTAGATGTGTCTGTGTTAATGCTGCTAGTTTAAGGGTAGTCCTGATTGATCAAGTGTTAAGTAAAATAATGTCCTGTATCCAGGTAACATTCCTTTGGGGCCGTTCATAAGTGACGTCACGCTTTTTTTCCATATATTTGAGCCCCCTCCCCCCTTTGTCACAATATGTCACACATCAGCGGACCCCCCTCCCCCCTTTGTTACGCGTCACGCTATGTTGCATAATGCAGGATGTCACACTTCTTGTTACCCCCTCCCCTCCCCTTGTCACACTTTGTCACAATTTCACGACCCCTCTCCCCCCCTCGAAGCGTGACATCATTTATGAATGATCCCTTTAACGTGTTTTGCGTAAATTTAACTTCACGACTGTAAAGTTGCTCATAGTTGGTTTGTTCAATAAAAGTAATTTGTATTCCGAAAATGTTCTTTAAACTTCCCTGTGTGAATTTAATATTATTTAAGCAAAAGGAGTCATGACTGGTATAATTAACTTCCTTTAAGTTTTCTTGTAAAAAAAGAAAAAGAGAGAGAGAAAAGATGAAGCTTGATTAGGAGAGTATCAAGCCTCCCTCATGTTCATTGAGGACTCTGATAAACTGACTCGGACCAGCCTAGCTGGACCTTGAGCCTGTTGCTGGTCGTCACTTTTGTATTTGTATTTCAGACATGATTCGCACCACGAACAAAATTTCAAGCATAAGCATCTACTCTAAGTCCTCTGCGCTATTAATGTTTTGAACTAGTAGATCAGCAGCATGAGTTGTACGCAATGTTTGTGACTTGTGTATGCTTAAAGAAAATCTCAACTAACCATTATGTATGGCTTTTATTCGATATCTGCAATATGTAATGCACTCTAGTTGAGCGCTGTTTGAGTTATTCGCATAAAATGCGTCGGTGCATTTGCATCAATCTAGCTGAAAAAGCAATAGAACGTATTTTTGTAGTTCATCAGTTTTAAAGCAGTAAAAATTGCTTATTGCTGAATATTTTTTAAACTCAAGTAGTCATTTCTATTAAGCTCTTTTTTCAGTTTCAAAAAATTTTTAAAGCACATATGTTCCCGTGTACTGAATTAATGACTAAAAATACAAGTTATTTATAGTCAGATCTACCCCACTCGTTCATTTGGAACTGTGTTCAGAACAGATAAGTCCCGGTGTTAGAGAAAGAATCAAACTTTCAATAGTTTCCGACGAAAATAAATAACTTTTGTAGCAGTTTTTCTAAGGAGCCAACACTCATTGATTCTAGAACATATAATTCCCCATTTCATTCAAGCTACGAGTAAGGAACATTTATCACAACAAACAGAGACTTATTATTATTGTGTAGTATCTTAATTCGCCAAAAGGGTGTAATTTTTCCAGTCCATCCATTAAGCAATCATAATTGTTCCATTTTAGGCAGAACATCGAGTTTCACGCAGGAACTGCAGGAAGCAACGGCAGATGATATTGGCAAAATGGAGTCACAAAGTTATTTTCTCTTCCCTGAACCTAAACCCTAACCATTAATTATAATTAAACATCGTTGAAAAGAATGATACAAAGAAATAAGCACCATGAATGCTAATTATTTTTCCATTTCCAAGCCAAAGCTCCTAGAGCGCGGGAACCATCCTTCATTCAACCAATGACACTAATGGATATTAATGGCCAATCGTAGTTTCTCCATTTAATGCACATTAAATGGTCATAAACATTCTAATGGCTACAAGCAATTTGAATCTCGTGAACTTCAAAGCAAGCAATCTAACTCTAAAATCTAGTTTTCAAAGAGCAGCGTTGTTGCACATCAAGTTTCGCCAATAGCACCTCATCACCACTAAATCTTTTCCTATATCGATCTGCCGGCTATAGTGCCGATACAAAAAAAGGTCACATCATTACACATCGGCGTAAAACGAGAATCGAATTGTTATTCCCATTAAACCTTTATCCACCACTGTTTTTGTTATTGTTATTATTATTTAACGAAGACAAATAACTGCGTTTCATTACCGGGAAGGTAATATATAGAGAAACGAAATTAGAGTTATGGCGGTAGTTCCTTTTTATTTAATAACCCGTGGTGTTATTGTATTTTTTGCCTGGCGATATTATAGAGAAAAAGAGGGGGGAGTGAATGTGTATAAATATATGGAGGGAAGAGTGAAATAAAATCCTCTTGGAGCTATTTCGTTGGATAAGTACACTTTTATCTGTTGCAGACGGGGGAATTTATAGTAAACCGTTTTCGTGGATCCCAACCATAAAGCTGTCAACGGAATTGCAGGTAACAAATTGCACCTTTCGCCGGCAAATGGGTGAAAGAATGGGGGAAAAAATGCAGGGAAACGGGATTTCACTTCGCTGGGAGAGATTGAATTCCCTCGACACAGGGAGAAATTTCTTCCCCATTTCTTGAAATTTCAATCCAAAAATTGCCGCTGTTTTACAAATTTCATTCTAGCAAGGGGAAGACGTCTGAAAAATTTGGCTGTGGGGAAACCCCAATTGATCAAGAGCTAACCGAATAGAAATGGGCTTATGAAACTTCAGGGGGAAATTTATCATTTTTGAAAGCAGTATAAATATCGTATATTGAATAAATGTTGCCTAAAGCCATTAGTAGAGTTTTAATAAAATATAATTCAGCCTGGAATCAAAATTTAAATCGCAAGGATGGGGAAATGAATTGTTTTTCTTTTTTATTAGACCATTTTATAGTCTTTTTTAGTTATATTTTCAATTGGTCTCGCATTTTCTGAATTTAGTTCAATATGCGAAGCTTAATAGAAAGCATAAAAGCAAGTTAGGCCTTCATTACACCACAAAATTTTATCATCCCCTGAGCAAGACAATGAAGTCAGGGCCATTCTAAAATTAGAATGTATATACATTTTTTAAACCCAATTTCAAAATTTGTTTCTGCAAAAAATGGAAAAAAAAAAAAATCATCTGACTTTGTAAATTTTGAAGCTTATAAAAAACTTATATCAGGCAGAATTTGTTCGATAAATCCAGAATTGATAGAACGTCAGGTATGGTCTAGAACAGTGGTCGGCAACCCGTCGATCGCGACAGCATTTTGATCAGTTTATAGATTAAAAAATTAAAAAATAACTGTTGATTTGGATGGCGAATTTGTTTTCCCTTCAGAAAATGTTTATTAGTTTGTCAGACCATTCACCGGACCTAAAAAAACTTCCAATAATATGGAATGTCAGTCGTCACAATAACTGTGCTCTCTGCGAGAGTTAATTCAAGAATGTAACTGCATTTCACATGTGTGTTTTAGTTTTAAAAAAAACTAATAGTTTTTTTTAAAATTAAATTTAAAAGAAATAATATGATAGTATAATTTTGATGCGAGTTAACAGTGTTAACAAATCATTATTTTAGAAATTTTAAAGTAGGTATTTTATAAACATCAAAACTTGTTCTGACAATAATTAACTAACAATTTGAAGACAGGCGCAATCCCGACATGCCCTATTAATAATGTATATTACCCCCCCCCCCCCCGTCTTCCGAGTCGATCTTGGTGTTCGCCGAACTTTTAAAGCTTTTAAAGTAGATCTTCAGTCAATTTAGGTTGCCGACCGCTGGTCTAGAATCTTATTTCCTCAAATGAGGATTACGCTACGCCTTATTAAGAAAAAGTTGTAAACCTTTCTGATATAGATCAAGCAAAATACAACGTATATTGCTCACAAAGTTTCAAAAAATAGCAGACAAAGCACAAGCAAATTCTTTTTCATTGCAGAAGAAGCTCACTTCCCTTCTGCCATTGAAAGAGACAATATTTTTTTATCTATAACATGGACAACGTGTGAATGAGATCACATCAAGAACGATAGTAAGGGTTGAAATTCTATGTTTATGACGGACTTTTAGTAGTTCCTATTTTTAAACTCGGATTACCCTGTGAAAATCTTATGATTAAAAGGATTCACAAGCAATCATACCTTTTCGTGTTGTTACAACAGGTTATTTGGGGCTTTCTAACATCTGAGTTCATGCAAACTATCTGTATAAAAAGAGCATTGTTGCATCAACCATAGATAAGAGAATATCCTAGGACACAATCAAACACAATATCCAAACCGGGTTAAATATGAATACACTAACACATAGTTCGTAATGTTGCACAAAAGTAATGTATTCGTAACCTAAATAGTCAGAAATCCATGCTCATAAATGTGATCTACTCACATTCAGTGTTGAGTAAACAAATGATTTTCAATGATCAAATCGGAATGCAGGTACGAGTAAGTCGTTGGACACTTCTTACTTTTCTTTCCTGAGATTGTAATCCAAGGCATCACTCATACTCGATAAGCTTGCAAAGGCATTGTTAATAATAATAATAACAGTTTCAGGAAAAGTCAGGATGAAACTGCCATTCATAACAGCAATCAATTCTCGATTAACTCTTACGTAACACAAGTAGCACATCTGTAGCACGTGACCGGAAGTGTCATCATAGAAGACTTTAATTGCTTCGGCTGGACTGATAAACTATGAAAGAAACCAAGCTGGAATGAAGTATTTGTAGTACTGGTACGGATGATATTTCATAAATAGAAGAAGCCACTCATTGACTTTACTTTGGATAAAATTCAACGCAGTGACCGAGTAACAGAAAATTACGTGGTAGCAAGCAACTCATGGTTTTTTGAAGAAGAGAGTCAACCGATGGAGAGGCAGAATCGTTTGACGTTTGTAACTTTTCACTCTTAAGAGGATTACTCACTGGCACAATCGACTAAAATACTCGAAGACTTGATCGATTCTTAACAAGCTGACAAAGGCAGTGTTAATAATGTTCATCACGTGCCAGAGAAAGGGAGTATGAAACAATCGACCACCCCAATTCCATAGCTCCCAATTACACAACCGTCATCAACCCTTGTTCAACCCTAGCATGGGAAAAGTGCTGAATCTGCATCACATGACTAGAAGCGTCATAATCTGACGTGCCAGTAATTATTCCTTCCTCAACGGAAAAATTTCGCCTTCTTGACGGGGGGAAAGGAGGAGAAATACTGGATGCTAATTAGGCCTCCCTTCAAAGTGGGCTGCAGACGAAATCGAGCGAATGTGTTGATAAGAAGCTAGGGAGGTCCGAGAGAGGTGGCTGGATCCTTAGGTCTACGGGCGCAATTAACTACGTATTAAGTATCCTTGGAGGAATCGTTTAATAAGGGTATGAATCGTTGCCGGGTTAGTTGGATGGAAAGCTTTCTATGAATTTCTGATCAAGAATAGAATGATTAAAATTGTTAGGTGTATTAATCAAAATATATTGTTGAGGCAAACATATCTTAAAACTAATATTTATACATACAAATGTGAACTACCAGAAATGACAAAACTTCTATTTTGACCGTTTGCTACTAGAAATGACAAAACTTTTATTTCAACTTTCACATTAGATTCGGTGTTGAATATTTTAATCATCGTAGAAAGAATTCAATTCTTACAAGGGTGCATTGCATCATCACCTTTTGTCCGGAGATGTCTCTTATTACCTTTTGTCCAATTACATCATTATCTTTTGTTCCACCTTAAACTTTAATTTTAAGGTTACGGGTAAAAGTGTGGGAAGCAGCATTTCTTTTTTCCATGTCAAAAACATTTTTCTAAAAATTCCGCCTCATCATTATTAAAAATTACTTGCAATTTGAAAAGCCAGATTTCTTTTGCAACTCTCAGAAAATACCAATATTTCACTAGAACAGTGAGAGTGGGGAATAAGTGAACAGCTTATTCCCTAACGCGAAAAATTTTCTGATCAAATCATCTTCCCCATATTTCTTCCAGAAAATGAGACGAAAAGAAAATGCAAGAAGTTTAAAAGCACGCTCGAACAACAATTCGGACTTATTTTAAATATTAACTAAAGTCCCGATGTTTTTTCCTCCTTTATCCCCGCTCCGATATGTACACATGCTTGCACAAAAGTTTCAAGAATCCGTGTCACATTCTCTCAACCTTGAGAAATCCCTTAGTAATTTCCCTTGGTCTTGCAAGCGGGGAAATTTTTCAAGGGAACAAAGATAAAGGGAGAGTAAAGGAACATGGAAGAAAAAAATGGCATCGTTGTTAAACTGGCGGAATTTTCCAGTAGATGGCACTTGCAGTTGTTGCAACGGCTTATCGTTTTGGACGTCCCATTTTATAGCAGAGACTTTTTTTCTTTTGCAAGACGTAAATGACGATGCAACGGGATGTATAGTCACTATGATTGGGAGGGGTTCGAAGGTGGTAAAGTGTATTGGATGCCGGAATATTGCAGGAAACCATCTCTTAGCTGGAGGTTTTTTTTTTGTATCAACTATGTGGGGACAAGGCTCTGATATTGCCTTTTGCGGAGTCAGAGGCATAAATAAAAGGAAAAATACAAATATTTAGTGGGGAGTAGGGGCTGATATTCGTTCGCTTGTATTGTGAACAGTAAGTGAAGGCTGAGATGAAATTTGATATTAGAAGAGTACAAATTTGGGTTTTCTACGTATTTTTTTTTCATTGGAGTTAAATATATTGCAGACTATGGACATGATCTTTAGAGTGAGAAAGAGATAAGGAAATTATTCATATTCTCTATAAAAAATTTCTGCCTACGGAAGTATCGTTAAGTATAGATTACGTACAACATAGTCTTTAAATGCCTCAATATATATTCTTCATTGATATTATAGTTCTTTTCATACTTTGAATGCACTTTTTATATCCCAATGTTATTGTGAAGCACACACACATATATATGTTACAAGACTGCTTCTTTGTCAATTTTTCTGTGGCGATAAAGAATAATTTACAATTTACATTCTCCATATTAAGATAAAAATTAAAAATCGCTGCAGAGTTTAGTAAAATAGATACTGCAAATATTATTCATAGACAATAAATGCATTGTCCACAACTGTTAACCGTGAACATCTTCACAGTTAACAGTTATATCGTGAACAATATCTAAAAGATTTAGCTACAAACCCATAACAAGCCACCGGCCCCACAAGCCTAAAATGCGCTAAATATTTTCATATAACAGTTTACGAAAGTTAAAAGTATTCGTTTTGAACTTGTTGGCTAATTTCATCAACCTTGTGCTTAAGCATTCATGACCTTAAGCTTCATCCTTATTATTCCAATACAAACATTATAGGGGAATGTGAAATAGTTATATTTTACAATATATATATATTTATATATATATATATTACAAAATGAAATATTGGAAATTTTGAAATTAACAGTATGTAAAGAGAGAACTATGAATTTTTATAATAGCACTTGCATTGAAAGTGTGGAACCCTATAGTCCTGAAAACTTATTTCCTTTCGCAATTGGCCTGAATCCTTCTAACAAGCAAAAATTCCCATAAAAATTAAAAGTAAGTGTAGGAGCTGAACTCTCACGAATTCCTGCGCAAATTAAGCCTTAGTACACCTCACAAATTAACTTTAAACAATTTTAGAACAAAGGTGCTTCTTAAGACCAATACTGGGACCACTTTACCCTATCTTACTGAAACTATTGCAAAAAATTGTATGCAAAAAAAAAAATTGGTTTACTACTAGATTAACCTAGGTCAGGAATTTTTTTTTGAGATCTGTAAAGCTTTCTGCACCGTCAATTTGCTGGAAATTTTTTTTGAACAAAATCTCAGAGAAGTTAAAAGAGGTATTCCAATTTCAAAATGTTGTATAAGCAAACTATTTAACTGTTCTCTTCAGTTTAAGAGTTGTTCTTAAAACAATTTTGAATGCAAACTTAATTCTTAATAATTAAAAGCTAAAAATAAACTTATAATTTATTAATTTCAAAGCTCTAGCCGTTTATTTGATGACTACTTTATCCCATTGACCACTTTACCCCATCTGATCATATCATCTTTATTGCGGAGATTCGAAATTGAAAATTTTTTTTGTGAGGAGCATTTTATAAGCAATATACTTTTATTTCATCAATTTAAAAGCATATTCATTTTAATATTTTAACATAAGCGTACGAATTTTCTTTTTTTTTTTTCTGAATTCAAGTTCCAAAAGTTAAAGAGAATATATAGTAAACTAACGAGCTTTTAAGACCTCTTGAGAAGAAAGCCAAAATTAATGAGTTTTTAAGGAGCGTATGATCCTGCTCTGAGAAAGGGTTTTGCTAGGCACTCTGCAACAAATAAAAGAGAATTTTAAGCGTAGAATTTCATTTTGTTATTGATAATGTTTGGAAAGAACAACATTTGCAAAAATTATGCTTCAAATGTATAGCAATACATTCTTGAGAAATATTTTGGAGGAAAAAATATTTTTTTCATGAAAGAATCGATTATTTTATTTGAACAAATAACAGAGAATTTTAAGCATAGAATTTCATTTTGTTACTGATAACGTCTGAAAAGAACAACAATTGCAACCATTATGCTTTAAATGTATTGCAATAGATTCTTGAGAAATATTTTGGATGAAGAAACATTTTTTCATAAAATAATCGATTATTTTAATTATTGAGCTTAACTGCGAAACGGAATAAATATAACTTAAATTCAACCGTGGATTAGTAATTTGATAAAAAAATAGTACATTCTATTTTGTAAAGTTTATACCCAAAATACTGCAAACTATATTATCCTAAGTTTCTGTTGACTTTTAAAGGATCAATAAATAAATCGAAAAAATTCAAGCGGAACAATATTTTTGTCAAATTTGCCACTCCTATCCTCACACTGAAAACAAGTAACAAACTAAAAACGTAGCACAGATTTTTCAACTACCACTCAACTGTCTGCACATTCTTCTTCGTTGTCAGGTTTATAGGTTATCGTTCCCGCTTTTTATCTAAACACGCATGCCCATTTTCTTCGCGAAGTGCATGAATACCATTTTTCTTTTCGAATGCAAGCCTGCGCAATTTAGATATATTTTTATGCTCCTTACTTAAAACAATACAGAAAAGGCATTTGAACCATTAAACAAGGAAAAGGCATTTGACATTAAACCGAAATAGTCTTTTGCAAAGCTTCACTTAAAAATATTATAAAGTCCAAATGTTATATTTACTTTAAAAAGCATTCACTTTAAATTATCAATTAAAACATAACATGTATTTTCAGAGACGTGATCTGAAAAATTGTCTTATTTTTTTTTTACGTTTAGTAATCAATTTTTTTCTCAAAACAAGAAATATCCAGTTTCGTTGAAAAAAATTATTGCTTAATGACTTTATATCGTGTGCAACTAATACATCTGAGTAAAATAAAGCTGACAACCTTAGAAAATCTGATCTACCTGATACAAAAATGAACGTCAACGCATAGTCCCCCCCCCCCAAAAAAAAAAAAAAAAAATCATACTGTGTGCTGTACATATTTTTACACGCCATTAATAATTAAGGTAAAATTTTAAAAAACTTAAACAAATAAAACGTGATTTGATTTTTCTTTAGAGATATTACCGATAATTTAGTCAAAAGCAGCAAACTTAAACGTAACAGCAAAATTAAAACTACTTAAACTTAATCTACCAGTGTCTATTCTGTTTCGTACTTTCAAGCTTTCCATAATGCACTTTTATGCTATCATGTGCTTTTGATTCTTTGTTGTTGTTGACTTCTATTCGAACTTTTTATGTAACTTACATGAATTTGGACTCGCAATGCGTGTTTAAGTTGTTCCTTCTAATCTAATTTATAAACACCTTTTAAATAAAATGGAGCTATGTAAAATACACATTATATATTTCTACCACCTCATACTGCTGAAATACGCATAAGTGGATGCAATATTTGAAATATTCAAATCGCAAATTGAATCAATTCTGAGACCGATCAACCTTTCTTGTAAAAAGGTATCAGGTGATAAATAGTATATTGGCCCAAAATTTGCCAAAACAACTCCCCAAATAGCACAGCTGTTTGCAAATTATGAGCGAGCAAAAATGTGCGCTTAGCCCTCACTTTGCGACTAAACACAGTCATAAAATTGTCACTTTTGCTGCTTTAACATTGCGGCTCATTGCGGCTTTAACATTGCGGCTATGTCAGCAGCCGACGCGATGTTGATGTAACAATATCTAACTTTAGAATTAGGCAGATTATCGACTACACCTGAATAAAGTGAGAGTTAGTGGACTGGAAGTATAAAAAGTTCCTGGAATACGAGCTGTCTCCTTCAATTTGTATTTTGTAAACTAATTGGACCGTTGACAACGACCATGTGATAAGGTTACCATTAACATTCTTTTGAGAAATTATTTGCACGAATTTTTTGCAAGTAGATTTACAAGGAACCTCCTCATAATAACTAGAAGCCACCCGCTGGCTAAATTTGTCAGAATGGGTAAATGATAAAGGTTGCACAATAAATTTCTTGAATGCGAGGAGATATTTTGAGGTTATTAGGGTTATAAAAATGTGTTGGTTATATTTTGCCACAGTGATTTTATTGTCTTAGTCACGAATCAAAATATCACCAAAAAAGGATGTGTTAAGTTTGGGTTCATATTACAACAGGTGTTTTCTGAAGGAAACAAAATGCAATTTTAATTTTCTTGCTGAAGTTTTTCTTACAAAAGTGTTCAAACTTAGGAATTATGACAAAAAATAAAAAAAAAAGAAAGAAAATTCTTCCATGTCGTTATAGCCGTTGGAAAATCGTTTGCTTTGTATGCATCTATCAATGTAAAATACTCACGCAACGCAAATTTGTATTCTTGTCATGATTCAAGGGATCATTACAATAAAAGCGTTTTGCAGAACAAAAGTACAGCAAAGCTTTTTGGATAACAATAAGTATCACTTTTTTAACACAAACATCGAAATTTTTTCTACAAAATGATATTCACTATACTTTCTAAATAATAGCAGTTACATATTTAAGAAGAGTGATGTAACATGTTCTACAAAATCAAGTTGTCTGCGGGAGCTGGACCTTTATACTTCCTACACAATTTAGAAAATTACTTGCACTGCATTGATGGAAGCTTACGATTCGATGCCGGCATTCATTTGAGTTCGCCCTCCCCTCCCCATCCGCCGGCTGCAATGGGCCAGCCCAGTAATCAAGCTGAAAGAACTTCCATGTTTTTCATTCATATGAAAGGAATGCTGCATGGTTTATTGATTTTGGCTGCAAAACCGAAAGAAAAGACTGACCAGTGTCCGTCCTCAACCAGTATTTCGAAATTGAATGGCCAGAAAGTACCGCGGAGTGGAGAAGAAAAAGTCATCGATAAAAAGCTCTGAAATGCTCGCGGGCAAAATGCTTTATTAGAGAAAAAGTTATTTGAAAAAATAGATACTTTTTTTTCAAATATATTTCTTGTATAAGTAAGCATGTTTTTAGGTTTTTCTAGTAACTATAAAGGTAATTTTCTTCTGAGCATGTTCGTTCAGAAAATGCTTAGGTTTTAAATTTTGCTTAGAAGACAAAAATTCGCTTCTTGTGGACTCGATGGTTGACGCAGAAAAATATTTTAAAGGTTAAACTAAATAGGCTACATAAGTTACAACGATAAAAGTAAAAAAAATAATAAATAAATACATAATAATAATAAAAACCACAAATATGTTCTATGAAAGCCATGTTTATTTGCCACCTCATTGTTATGTATTTATAATTAATTCCACTTATAATATCTGGCAACTAAACATTTGTTACTGTTTTCTGTAACTTATACTTCTGCATCTGGCAACAGTCAGTTTTTGGTGTTGTAACGATGCCTTCGAATGTCGACATGCAGCTGGATGCCCGCGTAGCTTATTTTATTGTAAATAAATAGTCATAACGAATATCCTTATCTATTCCATCCAATCTCAAACATAATACTCATATTGCAGAAAAAAACCTATAAAATTCTTTTTTACAGGCTACAGGTAAAAATCTTAGGCTCGACACTCCTGAATAAGTACATGCATATGCATGATTTAGAAGACAGAAATTGGACATTTTATTAATTTCACAAGCACGAAACACTAACATATCCTCGCACCCAGAGCTTCGAATTTTCAGAAGAAATTGATGGAATAAACGCCAAATCCGAAAAAATTTGTTCTATTTTATGACTTGCTTATTAGTACCTACCGTTTTAAAACTGAATATGGTTTATAAAATTATTTTTCTTTAATATGTCTGTATCAATTACTGTTTCGCTCTTCGTTAAATACATTAAATTTCAAAAAAATGCTTCCGAATAACTCGTTTATTTGCATTCATTCATTGCCAGAGACCCATTTTAAAATCAGAAAAGGGTCTCATTTTTATCTTCCGTAATAAAAGTACTAATACGGATCGTGTGCATTCAGTGCAATTTTATAAAATTTTTCTGCCCTACAATATTGTTTCCTTTCCAATTTTGGTTGACCAATGACCTGACATCGTGTTCGAGAGAGAAAATAATATGAAAAAAAAATACACGTTCAGGGAAGAATTTGAGCTTCAAGCACAGACTTTCAAAAACGATCAAGATTACGGATAAATAATGATGTACTAAAATACGAAAAATAAATTTTGATCATCATTTAAAACACATTTTTGAAATTCAATTTACTGTAGCAAGTTTTGCCGAACTGATAAAATGCTGGCCTGGCAACGAAACTGTCTTTAAAGGCATATAATAAAATTTCATCACTGGCAGATAACAAAGTTTCCAAATAACAATAAAAACAGTATGCTATGGGAAAACTTTAAGGGTTAATCAGCAGATAAACCTCAGTGCGGACATGCAGATAAGAATGCTCTTTTAAAATTGAACAAAGTACTTTTAATTTATTATCCATCGCTTAAATTTTTACTGATTTCAACATGAAACGCTTTTGGATTAATATAAGGCCCTTGAACTATCCTCGACCTCAGTAATTTAAAACTTTTCTTATTAATGTTTATTACTGACATGTATATTGTCTCCCTTAGTATTATTATTATTATTTTTTTTAATTAATATACTCGTACTTTTGTGTTCATGTTACTATAATGGAGCGAAATTTTTTATCTCTAATAATAAACAAAAGTCTCTTTGTGTGCTTGTGTATGTTCGTATGTTTTGATTGACTAATTTACCGCACTAACAGGCAGGAAATTTTGCACAAGTTCTAAAACTGATTTAAAATACCTAGAGGCCGAAGTTAAAAAACGAATAATCCAGAAAACTATTTATACATTATATTTTGTGAGTGTGTATATCTATATATATATATATATAGATAGATAGATAGATATATATATAGATAGAGGTGGGGGGGGGGGAAGTAATTGTACCCAGTATTGAGAGCGTATATATAAAAAAATTAATACAATTTGAGACTTAAAACTTTCTTTATTTTGATCTGTATATAATCCCATTTGTTTTTATAATCACTTCAGCAAGGTGGCAGCCTTTAGCAGCAATACACTAATGCAGTCTATTTCTTAAGTTTTGGGAACATTTTCTGCACATTTTAAGGGGTATGGCGGACATTTCCTCGGTCCTCCAGCTGTTCCAAAGTATGGGGGCAATGTTTCCAAACCTTCACCTTCAAATAACCCCACAGAAAAAGGCTTCCGCTAGGGACCGTAACATCACGAGGAATATTGAAATAGACACGAAGAGCTGTTTGCGTGGAAAAATAGACTGCATCAGTGTATTGCTGCTGAAGGCCGCCATCTTGTTGTGGTGGTATTCTCAATTTAATGTAAAAAATGGGGCTATATACAGACCAAAATATAAAAAGTTTTAAGTCTCAAATTGTATTAGTTTTTATCTATATACCCACTCAAAGCTGGGTCATTACTTCTGCCCCACCCTGTAGCTCTGATGATTGTAAAAAAATGCATTTTAATAAATATGTTTTGAATGTTTTGCATAAACATTTAATGAAAAACTTTTGAGATAAAAACAAACTCATGCATCGGAGATTCTAATTCTGCTAAGATCTTTGAAATTCTAAAGGTAATAATTTAAATTTTTCTTGCTTTTACGGTAAGAACGATTTTTTAACGTTTTTTTTGTTGATTTTTAATTAGTTTTTCTTAATAAGTTTAAAGATTATTTTCAAAGTTTTTGTGCGGTACAATATTGTTCTCCTATATTATGTTTCTGGTCAAAGATAAACGCTTGTCGCTTGTATTAAAAGTATCATATAAGCAATCACGGCAATGTTGCAAAAGGTAAAAATAAACTAATTAAATTTTACGTAACCTGATGAGATTTTTATAAAAAATGTTCAGTACATATTCTTCTTCATAGTTACTTCTTCAGTTTCGGGCATTATGTATATAAAGTCATATATTTTTTCCATTATGATTTAAAATGCTAATGTTAAAGAAAGTAAATATTTTGTAATAAAATTTAAAAATATAAGGCAGTATTCCAAATTGATAATTTTATCCCAATGCATAGAACATCCTCTGATTATTTTAATTTAAAATTTAAAAATGCGTTTTTATATTAAAGCTATATCTTAAACTTGGTAGCTTGATTAACTTAGCTTCTCTGGAAATCTTATGAATTCATTATGAAGTGCTAATTGTGTTTTCTCCGTGTTTTTCAGCAGCCTAATATATTGATAAATTTATGACATAATTTCAAAAAAAAAAAATATTTTTTAAATTATTTTTATAATTTGGTAGCATCTTTAGAAAAAATAATTTCAATTTTCAAACTATACGCTGTCACAATCAAAGATCCAAATAAAAGTCAAATATATAGTTTTCATATACAAACAAGATTTAAACGTCCCATTTCGGGAGAGGGGAGTATTTTCATTACTAAAAGGTACGTCTCAACAAAGCCTTAACGGGTTTTAAAATTCAAAAAATGGATTTTTTAATTAACGAGTAACTTCTACTTTTACTACGAAGCCCATTTAGCCGAACACCATGAAGACATAGTTAACCATTAAAACCTCCACTATCGATATTAAATATCGCAAAACTCATCATCGATTAAAGCCTTACGAAGCGCGACCGGGCAATCAATAAAGGTTATGACAGCAAACACCGCGAACCAAATCCCCAATGGATAGTTGGCAAACGTTCATTAAAAGCACCATTGGAAAATTTCACAGCACAGGAAGCCACTTTAATTCCACGTAATGTAGATAAAAGAGGAGCAAGCTTCTTTTAAAATATTTTTTCCCCCTAAAAGGGACAAGATGATATATAAAAGCCTAGTGTCTTTTAACAGACGCTGTGAACGTAATTAATGGCAAAGTATTGATCGCTAAGCCATTTCTCTTTTCCTTGAAAAAGAACTCTTTGTTTCTAATCTTAGGCGTTATCTGGAAATTTCACAAGGAATCGTTCCAAATGGCAAACAAGAGGAATCAGTATTTTTAAAAACTTTTTTCTCGTTTTTGCTACACGCAACGGAGCATTATCTGAAGAAGAATTATTGCGGCGCATCGAATATGGAAAGAACGGAATTTAAAATGATACGAAGTTTTAGGTTTATGCAAATAATAATTCCTTCCTCAAAAAACTTAGTTAGGAAATCAATGACTGTTGTTAAGAAATTAAGCAATGTTATTACGCGTTTGTTTGCTAGAGTGTAAAATTAATTAATTTATGCAATTAAACTGAATAAAGTATTGAGTTTAGTTCTCGTGAATTACCTGGATAATTGCTTTATAATTGTTAAATGTTATTCATCTTTTGCCTATGGGTTTCATAGAATGGAGAAAAAATACTGTTGCTCTTCAAAATATAAACCAAAAAATAAAAATATGTAATTAATCAATTAAAAAATTAATTAATTAAATATATAAATAATACGTTTTATAAAATCAACGAGTTTGTGTAATTCTTACTTTTGTTTTGTTTAACAAGCTCCAGTTGCACTTGCGAAGTATTAATCCCAACTCAATATGTCAATCTTTTATGCATCACTAGGTAAGTATGCTGTTTCATGCGTAAATCGGTATTTAGCTTTCGTTTAATTGTTATTAAGTATAATGTTTTGGCACTTAAAATATTGACGCAGAAAATCAAAATTATATGCAATAATGCTACAACCGGACAAGTTGTTTTCCGTACAATCATACTGTACTGACAGAGAAACAACGTTTACAGAATTCAGTAAATTTTACAGAACAGCTTCGTACAAGATACTTGGCGACATAAATAGTCATAACACTTGACGACAAATAATATAGCGACTAGTTAGAATGGAAGGCTTTAGAACCTTTCTGGCTCTTATACTTAAGAGTTCTACCGGTATAGAAGGTTACAGCATGTGTTACTCTTAAACAAAATACAAGAATACAATCAGATCAAATGAAATTCTGTGTGTGTACGTTATATTTCCCTCAAAAAAGTTCCAAGAACACATGGGTTGGATAAAGAAGCTTCTACGAGAATTCAATACCAAAATTAACAGTTGTATAGTTTAATCCTCAAGACCATCGTTTTTCAACTTGGGCGCTTCGACCCTTTAAGCCGTGTTTCGGTATAGCGCAGGTCGCAATCTCTAGAAAAGTAAGATCCGTATACGAAACATCTTTTGATTAAATAAAGTATTTTCTATTATCTATCAAATATTACAATGTACAAATGAAATATTGTAGCAAGGGAGTCGCATAGTTTGTTGCTTACCCCCCTCCCTCCTCTGACATTTAAAGGAGTCGCAGAGCTAAACGATCCACAAACAATGCTCAAGACAAGGGAAAAAGTGCATTGAGCAATCGAATTTGTAACTTTTTTTTGGATAAATTTTAATGGATATTTTTAAAAAAAACTTTTTTTCATACTTAGGAGAGACAGAAAGCGAAAAAAAGTAATTTTTGAGACATTTTTTTTTTTTTTTTTGGGAAAATAAAACGAAATAGTTAAATAAAAACAAATAAGGGATAGAGCAAATTTGAGCAGCGAAGCAGCGCTCACTGTAAGAGAACGATAAACATGTTGGAGCGTGTTCTCTGAAATTGATTTTCAATAAATATCAATAAGTAAAATGCTCTTGATTGAAAAAAAAAGAAAAGCAATTTTTTTTGCTTATATTAAATGTCGTAAAACTTTTCTTAATATAATGTACTGTATATAAAGTGAAATCTTTGCACTTAGAATAGAGGCTCTAATTTCCCAGCATTTTTTATTAATCTCAGAGATTTGACGCTCTTATTTCTAAGATAAAAGTTCCATCTATGTTTACACCATGGATGGTTTAATCCGTTTCCTCGTTCTCACTACTGCCATATTATTTCTGAAGATACTATCATTGTGATATTGCCAACGTTTACAAATTTATTAATTATTCCACTACTAGCTTTTTCTTCCGCAAATGATCACTTTCCACATTTTCAATCTCTTTCTCAGTTGCAAATATTTTATACTATAAATACAATTCCCAAATGCTCTTTATGTATTTACAAGTTATAAAAATATTATTATTCACGCTTATTCTTGTCTTTTTTTCTTTGAGTTTTAAAAGCTCAATGTTTTTATTGGTATCATGTGATTTTCACTTTCGCTGCGCAAACAAAATGTCTGGAAACGTGATAGAAGCAGATTTTCGAAGCTTAAGTTTTTGTTAGGAGTATGAAGCAGTGCATTGTGCTCAACGATAAGTCGTAATGGCTCTGCTTCGATAAGTGTTTTCTATCTTTGTGTTTTTTTTTTTTTTTTTTTTTAAAGACACAGAGCTCCGACTCACTTTTAAGTTCCAGGATGGCGAAGTAATGACTATATTGGGACGCAATACTTTGCATTAAATAACATCATATTTTAAAATTGAAAAAGGTTTCAATTCGGAGTAACGTTTTTTCTTTTGAAACTGGCATTTGTTTGGTTTAATTTTTAAAACATCTTGGGTATTTGAACTATTTAAACAAGCCTCCACGATCTCGAATCCCGTTAGTAGTCGAAAGATTAGAAATGTAAGAGTTATAAAACACAGCAATTATTCTACCATTTCACTTCTAAATCAGTATAACTCAGCATTGTCAAAAGGTATTATGTGGATTCTATCGAGGGACAATGCCTTCTGCTGGACAGTTAAAATTGAAATTATTACGTTCTAAAGTGGAGTTTCAAACTTATTTTGCTTACCGTTCTTTCGGCATAAATGGCGCGATGACTCTGCACTCCAGTTGTTTTCCAACCTTAGTGTGTTCGAGTCGTTAAAAAGACATTAAGTCAAAATCCCTCTATACTTAAAAGCTTAATGAAAATTACTGTAAAGCTGCTGCTAATTAAGTACAGAAGAAAAATAAAGTACTGAATCATAACTTCCTAATTAAATCTACACTTAACTTTAGACTACCAGTTCTAATCAATGTTCAGATTATCGGATGAACAAAGATAATCGAAAAATGGCCCAGTAAACCGTAAATAATAGAAAAAAATCTTCCCGTATCAGCGATAACATTTCCAAAATAACACTTCCTACAGAAAATAATTCTTAGACGAAGAGAAGGGTTACTCCTCTCCCCTCACAACGCGATCCATAATTTATAGAATAAATGAATTGCAAACCATGTGACTCAGTGCCCCCCCCCCCCCAAAAAAAAAAAAATTACAACAATCTATATGCTTGTTTGCCAAACTATCTTTTACGTAGTTAAAATCTTTCTCACTTTTTTGTCATAGGTGATAAAAATTTTTAGAGGATTTTTTTAATGCATGGAAAATTCACAAAACTCTTACAATTCGAAAAACGGAAATCCCGTATATGGATGATTGTCCAGTGTTATCTATGCCTTTCAAAGGGTAACTTTCCCAAAAAATCTTATTTCACGAACTACCTCTTTTTTCGTGCATAAATCATGGATGATACATATTTTTAGAGGATATTATTTAAATGCGTAGCATATTCTCAAAATCGGATAATCAGGTAATTTTTAAACTACATGGAAAATCTGCAAACCGAATAATCCGTGCACAAATAATCGAGTGTCCAGTGTTAAATGTGTTTTTTAGAGGGTAATTTTGTCACTAGCTCTTTTTAATGCGTTAAAGCATTGAAAAAGTGTTTACTTTTGGGAACAAAGATAAACTAGACTGAGCATTAGGGCTACTTTTAGGCTTTCAACATGAAAGCGTCTCCACCTATAATCACGTGACTACATCTCATGAGCTGAGCAGTTTACCTTTAAGCCAAGTAGTTTTTCAACAATGGTGTTTCTCGCAAATTGAGCTAAACCAGAGAAACATAGGAAGTTTAATTTCCCCGTGTTGGCGATAAAGGCGCCAAATGCAGAATTCCCTTATTTATTGACCACAATCTTCGCTTTCATCCTGATTATCTCTTTGTATACAATACATCCCTCCAAAGCAATAAAAATGTATCTTAATTTGTTCTTGAAACATTTATTTATCTTTAACATATCATTCTCTGCATATCAAGTTCTATGATAAAAAACGGGTAATTATTACAGGAGTTCAAAATAAAAATTTAGAAACATGCTCATTACTAAAGTTTACCGCTTTGAGATGCGTCTAGGACAAAACACAAGGCGCAGTTTAGAAAACCGAAACAATAAACAAGGTTTACTATTGTTTGTCATCAAAACAAAATTAATTTTTACGACTAATTACCTGCAGTAAAAAATGCTATTTTGAATCATCATGTTGAATTTTATAAACACAAATGATATTTAGAAAACATTTTCTCATCATGCATTTAATTGCTACATTGTTCTTTCCCAATTAATATATATTTCAAAATAAAAAAAATACAGCACTAAGACTAAATTTAGATTTTAATTATGAAATTCGTTTTTAAATAGTTTTAAAGGACAATAACATCGAACACTCATTATCTGAAAATCTCTCTGCAAGAAAGGCGTACTTGAATATGCGAAATCACAACCCTACTGAAATATTCAGACTTCAGTCGGCATTCTTTCAATTAATTTAAAATTGGTTACAAGAACGGCAGAAAAAACTAATCTTAATGGTTCATATATCTGATAGGTCATTAAAATAACTTTTTAAATTAATCACGTCCTAAAAATTAAGTCGTCCCGATGGGGAATGTAACTTAGATAGTCAAATGGCGAAATCGTTAAAGAAAAAGCCCCATTTGCGAAGTGCCTTTTCATCATTTGAAATTTAATGATTAGAGGATATAAAAAAAGAACATGCTTCTTTTTACAACTCAATTTTCTCTTTTTAGAAGCTGCTAATGACACACGAAAAAAACATATCGGGTACGTTTACCCAAACGAGCCCAAATTTTCTATTACTACAAAGGCATCTCATCAAATGTAGATGAGTTTAATTTATTGCTTTCTGAATATTTCAAAACTTAATTAAAGTTAATAAAATTGGTAACATGAATACAGATTTTTTTTGATTGAATGTCTGAAATTGGTCATGAATTATTATATGAAACACAGTATTTAAATAACACGTTGGATTTATTCGATTACTTTAGTTATTTATCAATTAGCTCCTGAAAACGTCCCCCAGTAGCAAAATTAATCGACTTTTAATGGCTCCTAAAATATGGGCCATTCAACGAATTCAGTATTTGTTTTAAATATATTTTTAATTATTGTGACAAGTTTTAAATCAGTTTAGAGCAGTTTGTCTGTTATGACGTGCCAATGTATTATAATTTTATTTGAAAAAAAAAAAAAAATATCGTTTGCATACTAGAGTAGTCATCTAGACTAAAAAATTTTGCTTCTAGTTGCCGCCATTTTTGGTGTTCAATTGGTGTAAAATTGAAAATTATTCATTTTTTGATGCATTTTAAATTCTTTTAAGTGTCTCCCTCAAAAAACATAGACAGTATAACATTTCTTAACACATGAAAATTGTTAACTCCGTTAATATCGAAATTTCATTGCGATTGATCATTTCAATGAAAATAGGACAAATGAGCAATTGTAACGAACTTTTGATGCATATGAGTTAACGATCATCATATGCTAGAAAACATTCTGCTGTCTATATTTTTAGACAGACACTTTACAAAAAATTTTAACTACATCAAAAAATGAATAATTTTCAACTTTACACCGATTGGATACCAAAAATGGCGTTCGGTAACACCAAAAATTTTTAGTGTACAGAATGAATTTCACCATTTTTAGCTTACTTTCCCGTAAAAGTAAAAAAAAATAATAATAAAGCATGAAAGAAATCTTAATGTATCGTGAAAACATCGTTAGAAATCAAGAAAAGTCAAAAATAAATTAAGTAATTAAATAAAGATTGAAAAATAAAAAATTTGAAAGTAGGGTTTTGAGATGGGGAAAAAGTGTGTCTGTCGGTCTGTCGGTCTGTCCCCCCCCCCCTAATAACTTTTGAACGAATTGTCCGATTGGAAAAATTCTTTTTGCATTCGAAAGATCTCGGCGAGGACATCTCATTTCTATATTTTACTTTTTGATTTGAACAATTTTTTGTTAAATTTTGAACAGTTCAAAAAATGTTAACATTAGCGCCTATGGGCGAAAATGAAGCAAATTATGTAAACTCTGGGTACAACATCCAAGTTCCAATGAACAAGCTCACTGGAAGAAGTTCTTGGCGTGAAATATTTATTTGAAAAATTTTTGCTCATTTTTGAACAGTTCAAAAAAAAATTTAACATAGTGCCTACGGGGAAATTTCAATCCTATATAAATCCTGATCTAACGGGCCGATTTGCTTGGAACGAACTTTATCGGAAAGCTCTTATGACGTAGAACATGTGTACAGATAAAAAGTTCATCCAGAACAAACGAGCCTATTTTCTTATGAAATTTTTTGATCGGGATTTTCAAGAATATTTTTGAATTAATGAAAGATTAAATGAATAAACAAAATAATGAATGAATAAATGAGTGAATAAATACATGAATGACTGAATAAATGAATGATTGAACGAATATGTATTAACCGTTGAAAAAGGCATATTTGGAACAATTAAGAACTAAAGCTAAACGAGAAAGAGAGAGAGATAGTTAGATTATAAATTTGAAGCTGGTGTATACGGGAAAGTAGGCTCGTACAGTTCTAGACGGAACTTCTTGTTGATGTATAATTTCATAGTTATTTTATTAGGTTAATTCTTGGGGATGTTTTATCAAATAGACAGGTTCCTTGCTTTAGGATACTGTAAGAAATATTTATAATATCATTTAAAAATATGCATCAAATTTTCTTGTTGCACTTTTTTAATATTAGCCATGTCATCATATATTTTTTCTTTTGGGTCACTTGTTGGGTATTTTTTAGGTTTTTTTTTATTTTAGCTAATAAAAGTACACGTGTTCTAAGTATGCACAAATTTTTTTAAAGACGTATATGTATTTACTGTCTGTTCAAAAAAATTCTGAAATTTTGTTACGTGTGTCACTCTTCGGGTAACACACGTAACGAAATTTCAGATTTTTTTTTAACAGACAGCAAATACATTTATATCTTCAAAATTTTTTTTGCATACTTAGAACACATGTACTTTTATTAGACAAAATTAAAAACCCTAAAAACTTATAAACTAAATATAGAACAATTTCAGTAAACTTTTTCACTGAACTTGCGTCTTTTAGCTTTATGCTAAGCTTAAAATAGTACTTTAATTTTGTTAAATATTTCAACAATAAGGGTGGAATGAATAACCAGGAACTAAAAGCAAGAATAATAATTTCTTTTAGAAATAAATTACATTTGACCTCAATATTCACGAAGATTTAAGCATCTTTTCTTTCAAAGTTAATCTGCTTTTCGAAACCGTTTTAAGTCAACTTTTCTACGCATACCTTAACCTTTAAAAAAAAAAAAAATTCTCGTAACGTAGAAATAGAAGCAAGCGAGTAAAGGTTTAAAATATCTAGCAATAAAATATCCTCCCAAATTTCTCAAAAGCTGCGAGGGTAATACGAAATAAAAATATCAGAGCAAAATAAATCAAAGATCTTGATGGTGTTTAAAAGCGTATATTTTCACTTAGAAATACATACATATATATTTTTTCACTAGAAATGTTTTTGCCTGAATTATTTCAAAGCTTTTCTCGAAATCTAAAACCTGGGTTTTCAGGAACGGGAACAACATGTGCATACAAAAATAGATTTAGAGCGAAACGACCTTTCTGTACGAAGAAATTGCTTATTTTGGTTGAATTCGATCTCCTGATAGATATTCCATTCACGAGTTAGAGCCATTTGATTTCTGCTTGTTTTAGAACGCAACCATTTGTTTGACGATAAATACCAAACAGAAGCAAAAGAGGCTGTTTGCGTTGATATCATTAGATGGATTTTAGGTCACACGGTAATTACCCATTCTAGTGAAAGTTAGAGATGATGTTTTATTTATTTTAAGCCACATACAATCACACACACGCAGTTATTAAGTTTAATGCATTTTTTAAAAAGTAAATTAAAAGGTCTTTTTTAGCAGAACAAATTTATTTAAATGCTCTAAAAAATTAAATAATTAATTAATGTATATATATATATATATATATATATATTATTTATAGTATCTCTTATTACATAAGAAAATGAGTGGAGTTGTTTGTTTTTATACAAGTATTTTGATGTTTAAAAATTATAAAAACTTATTAACCCTAACAAATATATTTTTATTCAAAATATTCCAATAAAACAAAAAATAGCATAAAAATTTTACAGGTTAAACAAAAAGAAAAATAAAACTCCTTTTTAGCGACCTTTGTGTGCTTTTGGGCGCATATTATCATTGGGAGCGTTAAGAATTTTTCAAAATCTAAGCTTATTTCAAATTAAATTAATAATAATAAAAATAAAGAAATGAATGAATGGATAATAAACAGATATGGAGACAAATGAATAAAAATAAATTGTTAAATGCACAAATGAAAACCTTTAAAACTGCTTTCTGCATGCCACTTCATTTGTCTTGAAATGAACAAGAATATTTCTTAATTTCCGTTATCGTATGTTCTCTTCCTTTGCACTTTCTCCTGTTTTTTCAGCCAATACAACAGTGCATTATAGCACGATATCGAAATTCATATTAGAATTAATATTTCACCTTTTGTTCGAATTACCCATTATTTCTAATTACCCGATCCCGAAATAACGCTACCCGACAGCAGAGGGCCATCAAATAAGTCACAAACAAAACAACTCCGACGGGAGCATTTTCTTAAGTTCTCCATTACCCGATGCAGCAAGAGATGAGATGGGATTGCAAGCAGAGATAAGCTTTATGGCATCTTCTTCGCTCAGTAGTTAACTCCGAATTGCAGGAAGTTAATTCGAAGCATACGATAATGTAAGTCATAAGGAATAAGTAGAAAGAACGAAACGAAGGCCATTCTGCCCCAAGTTTTGGAAATCTTCTCAATACAAGAATTAGCACTCAAGGCTGAAAATTTTCGGTCGTTCTGATCAAATGGTTGAGTTTGACGAGTACTTGTAATCTTCAGTTGAATGTTTAAAAACTAACTATATAAACAGACGCATTTTTATGCAAAACATTTTATATAAGAAAATATTCGTTTTTGGAAATTAGTAAACAGAGAGACATTTAAATATAAATTATTAAAATTATTCTAAATGCTGTTTAAAAATTAACTGTTTTTATTAGTTCAAATTTCAAGTTATTAAAATTGTTTTAGATAAGTAAAAGTTTGTTTTATGAAGCAGAATATGAGAAAATTATTCTTTGGATCTAAACAGTTCTAATGGCATAAATGATCAAAACTATTCGATTTGATAACAATTGAGACTAAAAATAATTCATAAACTTAAAATCATTAAAAATAATCTAATTGTTGTTTAAAAATTAACCATATTTATAATAAATTTCTAGTTTCTAACATTTTAGTAAGCATTCGTGTTTATAAAGTTAAGAAAACGAAAATATCTCTTTAAACGAAGAGTTCCTGAAATGTAAAGGGATAGAAAAGGTTCGATTTGATATTCAACAACTTAAGCAATTACATAAAGATAAATTTGATACACTAATAATTTTCTGGACAGTTAACATTTTGTCTTTATGAAGTTGTAACGATAAAGAAAATAGTACGTGAAATTAAGAGATGAAAAAAATTCAATTTGGAGTGATTCACCACTAATCCTGGTTTGTCGAATTACTGGAGCGTTCGTTTAATTGAAATGCGGATGATCAACAGCTGCATAAGTTTTAATAAGATATTTTCCCTTAAACTTTAATGGGCATTGCATATATTTTTGAAATATCTTCTGTAGTTATTGAAATGTATAGATTAGTTTTCACAAATAGAACAATGTTCTTAAAAATATACAGTTGTTCAAGCACATTTCTTATTAATAAGTATTGTACTTTCACATGATAAATAATAAAAATTAGAGCATCACGATTTTAAGTTATACTTAGTAATTCTATAAAATGTATCGATATTTTTCATATCATTTCTACAAGACAAAACATTACTTTAGTTTAAGCGCTCAATTTTATTTTGGTAAACATTCTGTTTTATAAAGCAATGAATAAATTCAAATAAAACAAGCTCCGCAAAATGCGTTTGAGTTACATAATTTATAAGTCTAAAAAGCGAGCAACATCAAAAGGGTAAAGAGAAATCAATAGAAACTTAAGAAACTAACAGCTGAAAAGGGGAAAAAAATATCCCGTGTGATTAATGTTTCTGTAGTTTAGCATTTCTCAGGCTGAAAAATATTATTTGCGCAAGTAAATGAAAATAAAGCGAGGCCAAGATTAACTTTTCAAAATGTCGTTTGCAAAGAATCTCAAAAAGGGCAGGCAAATGGGGGAAAAAAGGTACCATAAGGCGCTTAATAAAATACTATGACATGCAAACTAAGAAAAAAGTACAAAGTTGAGCCTCTTTTCTCAAATCTATCTTCAAAATTCGATAAAAAAAAGAACTAAATTAACGCCGGGGTCGAATTAAAATAGAATTGTTTGGAACACTTACGTGAAAGTTAAAAATGCGTGCCTAAGTTGCATTGAATCCAATTTAAATGCTAATGTCAGGGGTTCTTAAATACCTCGAAAGCATTTAAGCTTTTCAATCATCCGTATTCGAATCTTAACGTCGTGTTCGAATTGATCCCTTAACGTCTCAAAAGAATGGTTTTATGCATCTTGGGAAACGGTATTTAGTGCCATTCCATAAAAAGAAAGCGATAAATGATTTTGAATATTTAAATCTGGAACGTGAAAGCTTTCTTTTTTTCTCGTTTTCTTTCAGTTTCTATTACGTGTACACATTTAGAAACAAGAAAAATATTTAAATAATTACTTAAAAATCTTTCCAAAATGGAGTTTTTCTAGAAAGAAATATTGAATACATTTATTTATTTAAATAAGTGGAACACATTCGTAGTTTTTTGGGCAATGAAAAATTAAAAGAGATTTCCTGATGGGGGCTAAGTGATTTTCTATACGGCCGAAGATGCTTTTTTGCACGAGTAGCATTTATAAATTTTTTTTATGATTTATATCTCTAGTGAATTTATTTCAAGCAATGAAAAGTTTGTTAAACAATCGCTTATCTAACTGGATAATGGAGATAACATGATGCATAATGATTCTGCTGTGATGAATTGAATGACGTTTGATTGTTCGAATCTTATGCAATACACTATCTGTTGAATTAATTCCAACCATGAAAAATACAAGAAAATAAATTATTCAATTATTTCTATCGATAAGGGCCAGACCCACGTGATTTAAATAAAGACCCTTTATTTGCGTGTCTTTTTTTTTTTTTTTTTTCTAAAGGAACGTTAGTTTAAGTGAAGCATGGTGGCATCATTGTCAGTTTTCAGAGGTAAAATATTCATGAATTAATTATACTGTATCTTTAAAGAAATTATTATAACAGAGAAAAAATTGCAAAAGAAAATAATGATCAACAACAGATGTGTTTGTGTTTGCAGGTTCAACCAAATTATAAATCAACATGAAGACAGTAGGACACTTCAACAATTTACCTTTTTCTTTAAACTCTAATGTGCCTCTAATACAGGTTTGAGTTCAAGAGATATACATTAGGTACCGATGACTTAACATAACTAAAATGCTTCTAATATATGCATAATGATTTTACGTGAATCAGATTATTCGAATGAGATTAGCGGAGAAAATAATAACCTATAGCAAAAGGCATTTAATGCAATTGGAGGTTAGAAACTCTAGACTCTACTCATGATTTTATAACAGAAATGCTTTTTGTTGTTTGATTGTTTATTTTCTGATGACGTTTAGTGGTGGGAAAAACCAATGGATAAAGTTATGTTCTTAACGAGAAACATGCAGTAATTGAATTATCGAAACACGATAATACATCAAAAGTATTGGTATGGAGAAATGTTTCGTTTGACATCATTTGTCTTCAATAAATTATCTTGAACCAAAAAATATGTGTGGGAACCAAATCAGGCTGACGTAGCTCAAATGAACTGTACCGGTACGATGTTGCATTAATGTGTAGTAATAAAAAAAAGTTTTGCTATAATATATTTCTACGGAATTGACTTCAAGTTTATGTTTTGGGGGAAACGAAGCAGTAACATGCAGCTCAGTTGAATTATGAAGACAGTAAAATATGTTGAAACAATAATTTTTCTATAAAAAATATATACTTTTTGTTATGAAATGTTTCCAAGGAATTCATTTTAATCAATTATATATTTAAAGGGTAATGAAGTAGGACGTACAATCCAATTGAACATAAGGAATTCCCTTCAATTCATGAATGATTTGTGGGGAAAAGGAAACAGGCACAGACGATTGAATAAGTTGCAACTATGAGTTTTTCGATGGAGTACATGTGTTTGTATGTTGTCTTTCTACGGAATCCCTTTCAATAAATGAAAGATTTTTACACAAAACGCAACAAGCACACACAATTCAATTAGTTTGAGGAGGTGAAGTAACAACAAAGTGTTTAAAATCGTTTTAGCTTTCTAAGGAATACCCTGCTATCAATAAAAGACTTGTAGGGTAAAAGAAGCAGGTGTATGAAGGTCAACTAAAATAGGAGGCGATATATTAATATAATATTTATTATGTAAATAATTGTTTTGCTATGTTCGTAAGTAATTCCTCTTTCCATTAAAGAATGATTTTCCGGAAGAGATTGTTTCTCAGCAAGCATATGCAACTCAATTAGAATGCAAAGAAATTGAGTTGAACAAATAATTTTTCCACGAGAAATTGCTTTTATTTATGATTGAGATAGGTCTCGCATTAATTCAACTGACTACACAAAAGCTTGTAGAAGAGTTAACGGTTTAATCAGTAACCCTCAGCAATCATGGAAATAGTAAATTTTAAACTTTAAAAATATTTACTGAGTCATTAACAAATTTTTCTATTAGTTTGATTTATATAAACGTAGTTATGCTTTTGTTCCCTGAATTCATTGGAGCTTCCATGCAAAAAAAAATCAACGATTACAAGAAATTAAAAAGCGATTTAAACAAACAGTCAAATCTACATAAAACCTAATTTTGGTTCGTTTTATAAAAGAAGAAATGATAACAGTTGTTTGCAACAAAAACACAAATGTCAAACATTTCCCTGAGTGAGAAAAGCAATGCAAAATATAAATGATAACTTACTGGAACGTATGCCGGGGTATGGCAGGATAATTTTCAATTCTCCGATTCTGGATTTTCAACCGAAAGTGCTACAACATAAAAGAAGAGAAAAAAAATGTTACATCACAACATATTTAGTTACAGTTCATGAATAAATAAATGCAACAAATATTTTCAGGAGCATAAAAAAAGCTAGAATAATCATTAATTATTATTCAAAACACATAACTCAGTTAGAAAGAGAGAGACAGCAAATGTTACCCAGTTGTAATTTGTAGGATGCTAGTGAGAAAATATTTGAGAAGTTTTGGTAAGCTCAGGATTTTAAGAAATGCACATTAAGCAGTAAAAGGCTAAAATAAATAGTTAAGAAGAAAATATGAAAAGTCTTTTGATGCTGTGAAACATTACCAAATAAGTACACCAAATTAAATACAATAATAATAATATAAATAAATAAAAATAAAGATATGGTAATGCCGGCAGAGTTGGCGCCCAATTGGAAAAAACGCCAAAAAAAGAATAAAAGTCTTTTTATGCTGTGAAACATTACCAAATAAGTACACCAAATTAAATACAACAATAATAATATAAATAAATAAAAATAAAGATATGGTAATGCCGGTAGAGTTGGCGCCCAATTGGAAAAAAACCCAAAAAAAGAATGAAAACGTTGATTTTTTGCCAAACTCTTCGTGAATATTATATTCCTTCTTGTATGCAGTTCCATCACTATTTCCTTGTTATGCTGTAATTTAAAATGACAGCAGGAATTCAGCTAAGACAGCTATTTTTCGCTTCTCTCCCTATAGGGCTGGTGAGATTGCGCACATGTGTGGCTCATACACATGGCAAATTGGCTTTCGGTAATAATTATATTATATTAATAATAACAGCTAGTAAATTATTGAAATAGCTGAAAAAAAAATTTGCTTAAAAAGTATCTTGCAGTACTCTCATCACAATGAAAATTAGAGGAACAGTAATGAAAATTCAAGCCCTTACATTTGGAAAGCACGCAATGAAAACGAAGTTGACTTTCAGAGAAAAAAACTTATGAGTTGAAGTAGACACTGCGCTGTTGTGGCTGCACAGCTTCCTGGGATCGCGGCGCACTTTCACTTCTCGTTCCCGTCAAAAATTCAAGTGTTCCATCTCCATGACATCATCATCTAACCAGTTTTACCTTACGATTCGTGCTACTGAGTAGGGCGGCAGATTTAAAAGAAAACAAAAAAATTTCGAAAAAAGAAAATGTGGATTTAATTTTTTAAAAAATAAGAAATAGAGATTATGCTAAAACTAATACATTAGGTTTCTCTTACAAAAGTGTCCACTTTTTCTCCTCAAACTTCCAGTTTTCGGATGCCTCGCAGAAGTTTTTTTTAAAGTAATGAACATTTTTTTCAATTAATGTTTGAATTCATGAAATAATAAATGATATCATAGACTTTAAAAAATGTATCGCTAAACTCGTGAAGAATCTAGGAAGCGAACTCCAATGTGCGTTTTCCAAAACATCAATCTTACATGACAGCAAGAAAAATTTCCTTCGAATCTTTCTCGTAAATTATCGAATGCTACTTGTCACAAAACATACTTGGAAGGCCTTTGAGCAGTAAATAACAATTAAATGACAATCAAACTGACAACCCAACAGAAAAACCCAACAGCAAAAATTCGCACATTTCAAATCAAGACGATTTTGAATTCCAATTGAATTTTCCAATCGAAGAAAACGAATGCACTAAAAGCAATCCATCAAAATTTAAGTTTCACAAAGCTCTCAGCCAATCAAAGTTGAACTCTTTCAGCAGATTAGACAATTCGATGAAAAATATTGATGGTAAGTAGTTGGAATTTTCCTCAGATATATTTTTGTCTACTTAGGTTAAATGGAATATTGACAACTACAGCTTGCATGTTTTCAACACGACAGAGAACATAAATCGATTGCGTCACTGGAAAAAAGGACGTGAAAATTTAATTTAAACTGTATTTTTCTTTACTTAAACGAAAGTTGAAAATAAACTCTGTCAAAGAACATCTGCATAAAAATTATAAATGAAAATGCACTTAAAGAAAGTGATTTTTTAGTTGCTATTTTTTTAAGGAACCTCGTGATGAATTTGCGAATGACGTTACAAAATTTTTCTGCCTCGCAAGAACATGAAACAACGCGCCTTAAGGTATTTTAAGAAAATAAATTGTGTTGTTTTTACCTTATTGAACAAAGGAAAAGGCTAGAACAAGAAATATTTCATTAATGAATTCATAATGATGACGTCTATTATTTTTTCTGGAATTAAAACAACAAAGCCGCAGCTCAAGAAAAAAGGCATTCGAATTTCGTTATTTCTTCAGAAATGTGAACTTTAATGCCAAAGAAATGGAAATGAATGTATAGATATTTAATTAAAATTAAATAAAAAAATAATTATCAATTAAAAAGGATGTTTTATGAAATAGAAGTTTTTATCTTAATATGTTCTATGCAAATTTGATTAATTTTCTTTGAGTAAATTATCTTCCATTCTAGTTTTACTAACTGCACCAAGTTTTCAAACAAAATGTTTTATTCCGTTATGTATGTGTTCCGTTTTACGTTATTTGGTTATACCTAATCATAATATTGACCTAACAGTCAGAAGGATGAAATACAAAAAGGGAATGTACAAAAAGTTTTTAAGCAAAGACATTTTTTACGAAAGAAAAAAAAAATGTTTTACGCATCTCCAAATTATATTTCCACAAAAGGGATGGGATGGTGCGGAGCTGTACGTAAGGGGTGGGAAGAGGGGACTAGTAGTGTGTGCCCCAGGTTAGCAGTCTAGGGACAATTTTCACTGCATAGCAGTAAAAAATTGGCTTAAATATTAAATATGGTTAGTAGCGCTTCAACTTTTAAGAATCTTGAAGAAATCCTTGATAATGATATTTCCGCTAAGGTCCCCTCTAAGCCTACCTTCGGAGAGAATATTTTTTAATTTAAATTAAAATTATAAAAGCTATCAGAAAGAAAAAGATTAAAAGTTTATAGTGAACTTAACAAATCAGATGCTTTTTAATGCCACACTTTTAACCCAATAGGCATGATGTGTACTTTAGTTTGTAAGGGAATGACGTCAAAATTTTATCAGCACATGTTCCCGCTAAGGCACTCCTGGCTGTCAGTTTTGGTTTGAATTCTTCCATTACTTCTTGAGTTATAGCAGTCACGCCAAATGAAAAAAACGCTCGTTACTCGAAGCTCTCAACGTCTTTGTAATAAAAAAAGAATACTTTGTAATCATGAAGCACGTTTGTGTAATATATATTTCAACACCTGTATGCAATCTATTTGGAAATTTATGCTTTTACATCATGGGTTTCTGATAATTTAGAAGCAATAACCTTCACACAAGAGATTTTGATGCACAATAATTGTTATACAACGTTCAGCAATCGTAGATCATTACAAATACTCTCAACAGATAACGATCGGGGATCATACGTGGACATTTAATAGTTTTAATAAAATGGTCTAACAGATTGTAACTTGACGTATGTAGAATTTGGTAAAGTGGAATATATCAGTGCTCCCATTGTTACATTCCAATGCACCAGCGAATTCTCCTCTCGCGCTATATTCCCGCGCAACAATTAAATAGTTAAACTTCGGATCGCGACGTAATGACTCGAAGCTAGTAATCCAATCAGGATATTTAATTAGGTTTTGGCTTAGACGAGATACAATAAGGATTTATACGCGAAGGATCGAGTTTAAATGGATTTCATTTGCAATTAGATTATAGATGCAGATTTCATAGTGTATCATCTTCGAAGTTTTGCACAAACTTAACTACAAACTACAAGAGCAATAAAATAATTGATTAATACAGTATAGTGTTTAGGATGTGATTAATTATAAAAAAATAACAATCTCGGCATCTTTTATGTCGACCGATACAGGTGGGAAAACGACAATTATAGGGCCGTGGTAACCTAGTGGTTAGGATATCGAGCTTCGGATCGGAGGATCTTGGGTTCGATACCCGAGCCGCTGAAGACCCACCATGTACACTTGGGGATACGTGCATGTAAAACCGTGGACCCTGAAGTCCCGAGGCAGTTCCGAGGCTCCCGGTGGGGGAGATTTTCCCTTCCCTTCACCCATAGGTCTAAAAAGGAAGGTGGCGTATTTGTGGTGGCGCCATCTGGTGTCATCCAAGTATATTATGAGCCAAGTCGTACTTCCACCGTTGGTGCTCATATTGAAACGAAAGGCTCATCCCACTGCCTTAATTCCAGGTCGCCCTGCGACGGGAGCTTGGATATCCAAAGTGGCATAAGCAACAACAAACAAACGACGATTATAGGTCAGTATAAAGTAGCACGATGCATACGGGACAACGATAAGTGTGGGAACGATGAATCGAGGTTATATTATATATGTGTGTGTGTACAAGAAAATCAAATTTTATGCACATTGCTACAAGTAGTATTAAATTATCTTATTACCCCCCTCCTTCCTTGAGTTTAAGGATTTTTTCTTTTATGGTCATGCTTTACGGTAAGAGAGGAGGGAAATAATAATGTTTTGAAAAAAAAAACTGAATGATTAAAGCATAGCAGTAAGGTAAATTTCCCGAAAAATTATCATTAAAAGAAATGAAAGAAATAAAGAGAGTAAATGAAGAGTAATGTTCTAACAAAAGTAAAAGTAACAAAAGTAATTTTACATACAAATGCACATTAATAACATAAACGAATGGTAAAAGCAAAAGTAAACAATCACGAAATTAAGCAAACAATGTAACAGCAAGAAATTTGGGCAATATGACAACACGTTGGAATTTATTGCTTCAAGCAATGTTAGTATTTTTCCAACTTGGAAGCCGTCTGAAATTGATGTACGAGTTTTCCTTTTTATCATTTGGTGCTCTGCCAGTGTCAGAATATTCTCTAATACTTCCTGCTAATACGTAATGGACCAAGAAAACTAAAAGAGATGCAAAAACATTGTAAGAGGAATATCAATATGCTTCACCACTTACGAAATATTTTCGTATTGGGTGTGGTGCCACTAAAAATACATTCAGTTTTTCAGGGAACTAGAATGCCAACAAGTGTAGGTTATTGCTTCTATTTTTTCATGACGTTTCCTCTCTAAAAACACACACATACACCTCGCACGTACAAATCAATTGCGGATGTATTAGTTTGATTAACTGAAATAATATTGGTATTTGGCACAAAACTACACGACAATTGTTTTTAGACACAGATTTTCAACTCTATCACTACGTCCTATCGAAACATATCCTGGTATGACCTGGAGTCCACATAGACACCATGCAATAATTAGCAATACTAATGTGGTTTACTTATTTTTAAAAGTTAATTCTGGCTTCTTTTAAACATATTGAAAGTAATCAATGTTGATATTGAAGTTTTCTTGATGAATTTTATTTATTTTGCCAGCGACCTAGACTTTTGCCTCTGTTTTCCGACATGCACTTATGCCTTTGACTACCAGTTGAAAGTGCTGGGATCCGAATCGACTCCTGGTCATCGTGATAGGTTAAGCTAGTTAATTTATTCTTATGCTCATGAAAACCTAAAAATTAAATCCTAAAATAGGAAGGAAATGTACCAGTTACTCTAAATAAGAAGTAAGCAAATTCACTTAGACATCCTAAATTTTCAAGTACATTAACTTCACTTGTTCTTTAATAGTCAACCTTTGCATTTAAATTTAAGGAACTTCACTAATGAATGTTAGCAATGCAAGTAACTTATTTTTTACAAATGAAAAGGATATCACTGCAAATCTCTGTACAAGAGCACATGCTAAGCCTCGCTGAATCTTCTTTCAAAAAACATTCCGCTTTTTTCCAACAAAGAGAAACATATAACGATTCTACTCCGTAATCCAACCCACAATTCATTTGGAACAGAAAAAAGGAAGGAAAAAAAAACACAGATTAAAATAAGGAAATGCAATTCCCTCCCCCCCCCCCTATCATTAACGACGCTGGAAAGACTGAAAAGAGTTCCTGATGAAAGATCAGCTGCATTTGCTTATTTGTGCGTTGCCAATAGCAAATTGATGAACGCATTTCAATAATGTGTTCCTCCTTGCTGCAGCTGATGAGTCTTAAATTGGACTCATCTCTTCAACAGGTGACAGTTCAGCAATGCAATTTGGGCACGCAATGTTTTATGGGTAACTAGCTAGATTATCAAAAATTGCTTCTTTACTGATAAAAAATCATTATGTGTCTTAGTCTTTTAATGGTTGATTAATTTTAATAAGGGTTGGGGTAAAAATAACAGAAATGTCAGTATTTATTTAAGTTTTACAGAAGAAGACTTATTTGAAAATTTCTCGAGTTTTTAAAATTATAATAGAAGTTCAAAGCACATTTTAAAAACAATTTAATACATTTTTTATTCTTTCTAAAATTTTTATTGATTCACCCCCTCCCCTTGAACATCAAGGGAGGATTCGAAACGGGCAAAAAAACATCAATTAAAAATTCAGTGAAGAAATGTTTTGAGTATCCGAACGCTAAGTAGGTATCACAATGTGACTACTGCAATTTTATTAACACGTTCACTCCGGCGCTGATAACTGTGTTTTTCGGTATACGGCGGTGCACTTGTTTAAACATTATAGAATACTACTTGAATACATTGTTTTTATCTAAAAAATGTTGAAAGACCTATTTTTTTTTCTTAAGTTTGAGATACATGGTGATTCATTCTAGTTGGTTCTTTTCACCGTCTGAAGGAGCATTCAAGTGTGGGCAACCGGTTGTACGCGCCGCCCGATAGGAGAATCGAGCGCGAGCCAACCCGGGTATACCCCCCCCCCCCCCCACAATTGGAGAATCGAGCGTGAGCCACCAATGCACGCGCCGCCCCATAGGAGTATCGTCCGTAAGCTATCAGTGGTACGTATCGCCCGATAGGAGAATCAAGCAAGAGCTATCAGTGGTACGCATCGCCCGATATGAGAATCAAGCAAGAGCTATCAGTGGTACGCATCACCCGATAGGAGCATCAAGCAAGAGCTATCAGTGGTACGCACCAGCGTAAATATGTTGAATATAATTCTTAATTTACTTTCATTGCAAAACACGTTCTCATAAGTTCAAGTACAAACTATGGAGTCAGTACCCTTTGTTCAATGATATTTTCTGTAAGAGCACAACACAACTAAATGAAATCCGACATAAGAACAAAAATTCCAATTTCAGTATTTCAATTGAAAATGTCATTTTCATTAAATCTCAGCAAAGGTCATTACTAATGCCAGCAACATTTCGTGAAATAAAACAAAAGCTCGCAATCTAACGAGAGATTACAAATTTGTCATGTTCAGTATTACTTTTTTCAGACATTATTTAAATCTTAACATGCTGTTAGAAAGCATGTTAACATAAGTTACAAATTTGATTTTAAAGTTATTTTGCTGGGAAAAAATATCATGACTCCATAAAGAAGTAAAATTCCACCTAATAGAACTCAAATCTCTTATTAAGTTTCAAATTATGTTTCCAGAGAGTAGATTTTCCTCCATAACTTTCTCATACAATGAATCAACTTCTTAAAGAATTTCTTCTTCCACTTTTTAATGAAAATTCCAGCAAAGACAGCAGAAAAATGCAATTTGAAATGTCTTCGCGTATTCCAGGTATTTTAAGAGTGTTCTCCTCCAGCCTTGGTCCAACTTTTGAAAGCAAACGGAATCTGAAGAGACTTCCAAAACCAACTCCAGAAGTGCTAAAACAAACATCTTTTATGCATAAGCTCCGAGCTTGGAAAGTCTCCAATTTCGATTCCACAGAAAACTTTTCGAAATGCTGGCGTAAATTAAGCCTTAATAAATAGGCGTCTTCAGAATTGTTTGCAGAGAAGTCCCCCCAACCACTGGTTGGGTTTAAAAATCTCAGCGCGTGCTCTGTTGGAATTTATAATCAGTTTCATTTTAGCTTACTTGTTCGTTGATGATTTTGTTGGTTTCTTGAGAATGTGGTATTTTATTTGCTGTAGGTAATTGTTTTAAACTTGGAAATGAACTACATCCGTGTGCTTTCATTTATTAAAGGTGGGAGGATTTGTTTCTAGAAATGTCGAGAAAAGTTGGGAGTTTTCGAACTTTTATCTGGCATTAGCCAGAAATTCGTTAATGTAGTAGATTTTAACCTTTATCTCCCGATTTCCAAATAGATGGATAGATATGAAACCATAGAGGTTTGAGAATAGTTATCAAAATATGTGTTTCCTTATATTTTGAAGAAATAAAGAAAAGCTCATTAACACCATAATAATTTTGTATTGTTCTGTATGACAATGTGAACAACAACATTTATCAGTCATTCATTATTATTCGAAGAGATTTTGTGTGTCGAAACAGGTATAACGTATTAGCTATGAAAGCTGAAGTGTGTTTCATATTATACAGCCTTTTAAAAATATTTTTAAAGTTAAATTTTTACTAAATAAATAACTTATAGTCTCTAATTTCTTCTAATAAGCACAATGTCTTCTAGTGAGTCAGTTCTCTATAAGGTATTCTAATGAATATTTTCTTCTCAAGAGTTCTCTATTAAAGCGTTTTTTTGTAATGTATCTATTTTTCTAGGGAAATTTCTTGCTCCTTCTAATAAGGCCTTTAACGTCTACTAGTAAGTAAGGGCTCACTCTGCTTGTAGTGAGGTCTGTAGCGTCTTGCAGTAAGTCCCGTAGTATCCTGTAGTAAGGCCTGTAGCGTCTTGTAGTAAGGCCTGTAACGTCTTGTAGTAAGGCCTCTAGCGTCTTGTGTCAGCGAAGAAGACAGCAACTAACGCACAATAAATGGCAAAAGATTAAAATTTTAGTTTTTTTTTTCCTAACTTTTAATGTCACTACAAGGAGGCGCGCAACTGGCTGATGATGTAGTACATTGTACATAACACATAATATTCGCCAAAATAAGTGTTAAATAAATAAATAAATAACAAGAATAAAAAAAGATAATGATTTGAGTTGGTAAATAACACTCTAATAAAGAATAATTACCTTAACTCATTTGTTAAATAAACTGTTTTTAAGAAAACTATTGTGAGTTTCAATGCAGAATTAAGATTTTAGTTTTTTTTTTGTAAATGTTTGCTATGCTGTTTATGCTCTTAGGATGAAATGTAAAAGTGTAGCATTATGTCAATCATTTATTAAGATCAAAATATGGAAATAGCAACTTGACAATATCATACCAAAGAGCAACTGTGCTCCTTGGAGAATAGCAAAAACTCGAAAAAATAAAGTTATATGTAAAAAAAGTTGCCTACTTCTTAGGAAGATTTTTGTCTGCATAAAGATAAAGCACGTTGAAATATCATAAAAATTGCATGAAACTTATTTTGCAATTTTGTTGCTTCAATATATTATCTATCATAAAATTTATGTTTAGAACATTAACGAAAAATGCACGTCATGCATATTAAAACTCTAGGGAAAATGTAAGCTTTAAAATTCTGCTTTCAAAAAACTCATTGTTTCGAATGCTTGTGTTTAACTTGAAGCACTCAATACCAATTCCGCAATGAATTACAAAGTTTTATATCCAAATGTATTTGAAAATGAAACACGTTTTCTTTATTTCAGAAACGAATGTCAACCATGAAATATTAATAAAAAATATCCCTCCGATTAAATGAGCAGGAGTTCCGAAAAATTCTTACAACTTTTACTGTATTTTTCTTTGTATATTTATTTTATTTCGTTAGAATCTGGAATGTTTGCAAATATTAAAAATGCCAAAAACACTGAAAATGAAGAAAAAATATCAACACCAAAAGTATGTTTATGCCCCGTAATATATTTTCGAAGAGTTTTTCTGGTGTTAAAAATGGCGGAAAAAGTTTTTTCTACCTAGAAGCAAGCAAAATATAAAACTCTTTTAGGATTTTCCAAATAGTCCGTTGCGTCGTAAAAATAGCACAATCTAATAAACGGGCCGTTTTATCCGAGCACTGATTAATGTCAAAACATGGAACAGTAGTAAAAATCGTCTTTGCTTTTAATGGCGCAACGGATTTTGACAGAAATAAAAACCAAAAGCGCTTTTAAACTTTTGTTCGTAAAATGAGTCGTTACTTAAGTGTAAAGGGGAGGTGGGAGAATTGATTTTGGGAGGGGGGAAGGAGGGGGAGAGATAGTGGTACCGTTTTCAATTTCGATCGCTTGGAATTTCAGTGATCGTTACTGCTTCGGTGTTTTAAATAAATTGCTCGTGACTGATAACTCATCGAATTCGCCTGCGAAACAGAGTCATTGAATGGGCACAAGACAGCAACTAAACGATGATTTCTTTTTAAATTGAACGTCATGGTACAGGCTCGATTCGTAAAGAAAGGTGAAAAGTTATAAATTTGTGAGACACAACTTAATTGAATACGTTTTTAAATAAAATTGCAGTTTTAAATCTCATGAAATAATACTTTAATATTTATTGCACAAAAAATATTTCTCTGAATATTTAAAATATATTTATTAAACATTTCAAAGTACACGCACTATGCTGCCGTATAAGAGATGTATTCATGGTTCTAAAGTAATGGAATGTCAAAGTAGCATATAAAAAAGTACAACGAAGATTCATTTGTAAAATCTATGAGTAATCTCTACTACGAATTTTTGAACCAAGAGTGTAAAACTATTTACAAAAATATCTCTAGATTTGTCTTCGTTTAAACATCGTTTTCCAAAAACAGTGGTCCAACCTTTTTCTTTTCTTTTCTTCACCTTTTGGTGGCGGTTCATAATAGTTTTTATGAGTATGTAAATTAACGTATTAGGATCGGCCACATGGAAAGAAATAAAGCAGGGGGCAGGAGTTTCTGTACCAAGAAATACCCCCGCCCCACTCTCTATGTATTGCTACCCAAAAAAGTTAATATGTGGATACTTTAATTATAGTCGTTTTATATTATTCGTACAAACATGGTGCGGTATCTTGGCGTTTTTCCTCTTTTTCTTTTGTGCAAAGATAAAGAGCAGTTGTGTCCTCCAAGGGTTAAAGAAAAAAAACAGAAAAGTGCCGAAAAAGCAACAAACAAAAAGGTCCAAAAGACAGAAATGGCAAAAGAGCCCCAAAAGTTAGTTTTGAAACAATGAGCATCGTTTTAAGTGTTTTTGCTTTCGCACACCTATAATAATTATATTTTCTGATTCATCAATTGATTTTATTATTATTTATTCTTATTTAGCTAAATTTAATACGTTTATGTGCATTCTAATAAATGATCATGAGGTGAAAAAAAGAATGTTTCAATGAAAAATTCAGATAAGTTTGTTTCGTTTAGGCAGAGTAGAATTTAGCAATGTAAAATTCGAGAATTTCACCATGAATACAATTTGTGTGCAATATAATATTTTAGATTACAAGTAAATGGTCTGAAATATTTAATATTCACGTATTAGAGCCCCAAAAATAGCTACGGAATGAGCTATTCAATTTTTTACAATTTCTAAAAACCCTTGACACTCTATATTTAGTTTTCGTTGGAAAGAAGTCAGAAACATCTCAGCCCGAAGCTAACGATGCGAATCTTTCCACTCCGATGTGTTCTGTGTGCGGAGATTTATCATTTTCATCGAATGCTACATTGAAAGATGGTTTCACCAGAATCAGTTAACGTGGTAATGCGTTCCATATCTCTTCTAGAATTTCCGAGATAAATCCAAAAATACAGCAGTGGCTCTGCTATATTAAAAAAAAGGTTTGTCAGTTAGTTATGTTTTTCAAACGAATAAATAAATAAATACAGCGACACCTCTCTATGGCTACCACTTCTTATACCATCGGAAATCGCTCATTGCAAACTGCTGGTCATTTTAAAATCAAGTTATATTCTTTAAATTGTCAACAACGAATCACAAATACCAAAAGTTTTAAATACAAGTTGAACATTTTAATACAAATTGCTGGAATATTATGCAGAACCGCAAAATTTTCTTGTTTTGTTTTAAAAATATTTTGCATTTTGAAACGAAGACTTAGGTATTACAAATTAATAATCTAATAAAGAGACAAAATGGGCCATTCATAGACAAGTGCGATTAAAATTAACGTTTTTATTCGCTCTTAATTCGAAATAATATAATTATAATACATACTTTCCTGTTAAGCTTTAATAACTAAGAATAGCAATATTTATTCCGTTAAAATTCAAAAAATATAAAGTATTCAGAAAAACATCAGTTAAAAATTGAACATTTTTTTAGCAATACAAACTAAAAATTAAAGAGTAACCGGTGAATAGAAATATTGTTTGCTATTAATGTTGCAGGGCTATTTTCCATGCCAGTTAGTAAGTTACTTCATGAGTTACGTCACTGAAACCTGAAACGATATATGGAGAAAATTTGATTTTAGAAGCGCCATCTATGAAGTAGCTTACTAACTGATGTGATGGATCACCGAAAATCGATTATTTTCATCAGCTATAGGATGTGTTTCACACCTAGTATAACTTTTCGAAATTTGTGAAGTTATCCAACGTTTTTTGTGTAACCTCATTCTTAAGAATCGTACGTATCGTGTAGAAATAAAATTGGTTGCGTTGCTACTAATGTCTAGAAACGTTTCTGCATAGATCGAGAAGAAAACGAAGGGCAGAAACGATGGCGAAAGTGTACAATGTACACCGCGATGCAAAAGCGTAATACTAAGACGAATTATTATTATGACCATCACTTTCTAAATGATTTGTTTTTAATGTTTCGTATTTATTCGCATCTGAAAGAAGGCAAAAATAACTAAAGGTAAAAAGAGAAAATAAAACTTCGATAGTTGAAATCTATATCTGTTATGAATTAAGTACTTTGAAAGTGTTTTAGCATTTTCAACTGTTTATACTGTATCTGACTACAGTTATTGCTATATAAAAATAAAAGAGTTCTTTCAAGTTTTGCGATAGATAAAGTAGATTTTAAAATGAAAAGAATAATAAAAGTCTAATTTTTATTCGATTTTTTTACGATAATCGCGATTTGGCGCAAAATTTTCTCAGAAAGGGCATTTTTTTAGCAGGATGAAGCAGAAAAAAAATGTTTTGGCGCAGTTGGCGCAGCCGAAGAAGCACTGTAACGTAATTTTTTTGTAACGATAAAGAGTTGCTGAGAGCCCCGAAACACGCGTCTTATTGCTACTTACGCATTAACGTTGCTTTAAATTCAATTTTTCCCAAAATAACCCCTAATAACTCTTGAATACTCTGTAGAAAAACAGTAGGAGTAGGCGTTTTTTCAAGCAATTTTACTAAGTACGAATTGAATATACAAATATCGGCAATACTTTAAGAATCGAATGCAACGATACGGATGAAGTTATCAATTAAGTAACTAAATGCATGGCACTGACAAATAAGCAAGGGTACAAGTAATCGTTGAATAAAGGGCGCAAAGGTATTGGGATTTTTTTATAAGAGCAAAAACCAAATGGACATTAAAAACCGATCAATAATCAGAAGTCAATGGCACATTGCTCATCAGCAAACGCTCATACTATGTTCCAAAAATGGAATTACCAGCCAAACTAAACATCAAGGACACATCGCTCTTTAGCGTCAGCTACAATAAATCTCTCTCTAGATTTAGGTATTAGAAAAATGATATCTATACTGAGGAGAGAAAGTTACTGAATAAACCACACTATTGCGGTAATCTGAGTGTTGCTTCGATAAACTGCGAATGGCGTTAGGGTTATTTAATAAATATGGGAGAAATCTGTTTTATGTTTTAGCTGGACTGAGTTTAAATATTCAGAAAATTGTCACAATACAGAAAACGTTAGTGCTGAGGCAGAGGTCACCAAATGGAAAACCGTAGTCCGGATGAGTTTTGTTTTGTTTTCTTTTTTGACTTAATTAATTATTTATTTGTAATACTTCATCATGCACAAACATCGTTATTATAAATGAACAAAACATTTTTTTGGAAAAAGAAATAACTACTACTTCAGCCTACTCCAAAGCAGAGAAAACTACTCCCTCTTTGGAGCCTACTCCAAAGCAGAGAAACGAATTGCGCTAAAGAATAAATTCATTCTTAAACAACATCAATACTACTTATAAACATATTTTTTGAAGTCGAAGCAAAATTATGGTAGATAAAACACTTTTGCAAGCTTTCATGAATTGCAAATGCCCCAAAGTCTGCAACAGTTCCTTGGTAAAGTAACACATGGTGTAATAGTAATAAGACGTTCATAATTTTACACAGACTTCAAAAACTATGTTTAAAAGTAGAATCGATATTCTTTAATGAAAGAATTTATTTTTTAATTTTAAGCCATTGATAGTGTCTTTGCTTTAAAGTCAGGTTCTGTTTTTTTTCCCAAAAAACATTTTGCTTTATCCTTTTTAGTGTAAATTTAATTTTCATACGAATACTTTTTTTTTTCTTCTTCAAATATTTAAAAGGCACATAAAATTTCAGCGACTGGCAATAAAGCTTATCATTTTTACGATAAATTCCATTTTAAAGTTCATGCAAAAAATCACTAGAAAAAACAGATTCAATGAATTACTCTTTTGCTTTTTACCTCAATTTTTAATTTGAAGTGGGTTCTATTTTTCTCCCCGAAAACTATTTTATTTTACTATTTTCAGTGTAGGTATATTTTTCCCATATATACTCTATAAGTTCTTTTTTCTTCATGTACTAATGCCACATCTATTCGTACAACTTTTAAAGTTATTCGATATAATTCCAGAAATAATTACAACTAATAAATATGAAATAATTCCACAAAAATGGCATAAAGTCATGCACGTTTTTAAGCATAATAATATACATGCTATCACAAAATCTAAAATGTGTTTAAATCTCAGAAAAATATGAATAAAACGAAAACAAAATTTTAAAAATATGGTTCAAATTTGCTAATTCAACTTCAGGAAAAATACTTGGTTTTGAGTTCTAGATCTCTTGCATTGGAAACGTAGCCGAATTTCTTAACAGGCAGAAGAGGCAGCTTGCCTAGGGCTGCAAATTTTAAGCATTTTTACTACCTTTGAAAACAAAATATCAATCAACTTTTAGTTTCTACGATGAAATGTTTTTCTCTTTATTGTTTTACTTGCATCTATCGCATGAAAATAAAATATTTTCCAAGCATGGTAATAAATAAATTAAAAAAGCTCAGAGCAGAAAGCGGCGGCAATTTAAGGTCTGCGTACGGGCGACATGAAGGTGAATTCGCCCTTATTGAAAGTGCTATAAGCACTTTAATTTAATTTTTATGATACATACGCAGCTATGTATGCAAAAAACCTTAGAAGGCAAAAACTTCCTTCCTACAATGAAGTACATAATTTTTAATCCTTAACCCTATTCTTGGTACAGTATATGATTTGATAGGTTGCACTTTCCAACATTGATTGATTGTTGTAAATCTGGCAGTGTGCGTTATGTGATACGCTCAATAAAACTTAATTTAACAAATCGGTGTTTTTAAAAATTATTATTTCCTTCACCAATGAACACCAAAGAACACATATAAACAATAATTAACCCTACACTGCACATTTTTTTGCGGTTCTTGTTTTAAAACAAGTAAAAATGGCGCCCTAATATATATTTTACACGAAATTTTTCGAACACCTTATATTTATTTTATTTTAAAACTGAGTAAGCAGTTGCAAACTATTTTTTTAAATAAAATTGTGGCTTAAAATTTGTAAAAAAAAAAAAAAAAGTATAAGAAGTTATTGTTTTTTTAAAAAATCAACATGTCTTAAGATTTTGTGAAAAAAGATGATCCTTAAGCTCAATTTACACGATCTAGGGGAAACTATATTAACTAATATGATCTTACATACAAAATAAAACTAAAGAAAGCGCCACTTGTTAAAAATAATACAAAACAAGAGTTTAGTGAACGAAAAATATAGGTGCTGTTTAAAAACAACACTGCGCAGGATACACTAAAAAAACTAACTGCATGTTTCGCCAAAAAATAATGCACATTACTACCAAATGCACTAAAAATTAGTGTAAGGTGTTGCTGACTGCAAAAGTTGGTGCTTAATTTTTCCATATTTTGGCGCAACATACGTAAGTTACCACCAAAGTATAGTAAAATTAAGCACCATCTTTTGTAGCCAGCAAATCTGCACCGTTCTTTGGTACGACATACCACTAAATTTTTTACAACGTAGGGTTAATCAACGTTTTCAAAAGAAAAAAAAAACAACTTGTCAAGTTTAGGGTTAAAGTTGGATTTCAGTGTCCACCTCTTGCATACATCATTGTATAGGATGTGACTAATTCAGGAAAGATTCTTTTGAAAATCTGCCCAAATCATTAGGAAATACTATTGCTTAACCCTTGATAACAATTCACAAGTCACTATCATTTTCGAACATAATCATACTTGTACTGTACCTTATGAATTTTCAAAACTTTCCCGAAGTAATGATCCAAGGCAGAAATTCCAAAAATTCTCAATCAGAGTTGTTGTTAGTCATTTTCAGTTTCATTTCCAGATTCGTTGAAAAGAAATATACAGCCTCAGATACAATGCTACAATCTTCCTAAGTGAAAATCGAAATGTTTCGCCACGATAAATAAATATTGAAAAAAAAAGTAATATATTTGTTTCAGAATTCGAGTTCTCGCCAACTCCCATACATATTTGTTCCGGATGATTTATTTCCTCCTTAAGAGCATGGGGAAAAAAAGAGGAAAACATTTTTTTTTTTTTTGAAGGGAAAAAAAAAAAAGTTTTTCTGCAAAAACTTCTTCGGTGCGGCGAGTTTAATAATAAAGCGCGCTAAACTGAATTTATTCTTAACTAGTAGCGGTAGCCTTTTTCTTTCTTTCTTTTGTTTTTCTTTCTGTTTTCAGTGGCTAACGAGGAAAAAAAATGCGCACGAGATTGGAAATGAAGTAGAGATAAACCAAAAGACTAAATATAAATAACCGGGAATTCTAGAAAAATAAACAAAAATCAAGCCCGAGCCCCTCTGAAGATAAATAAATGGGCGAAAAAATATGTAGAAAGAAAGAGATGGAAAAAAAAATGCCGAGAATTGCTGCATACTTGCTAAAGTCCCGCCCACCAAAGCATCTGTCAAGAATGATAGATGGCGCTCCGAGCATTTTCACCCGTTGCGGCCCGGCGGATAGAATTTCCCGTTTTCTGAGCGTTATATTCTTTAGTTTTTGCTTATTTAACCAGCTTTCCCGTTTTTCCCCCTTCTATTTTCTATGCGTTTAGAAAGGATCGAGGTGAAAAACGGATTAAGTCACTTAATCTGTAGAAAATTTCGATTAGCTTCACATGGTTTTCACTTTTGTTTTCATTTTCAACACTGTTGGTTTCTTTAAGATCCAATAAGTGTTCGCTTTGTTCAAGCTTAACCAATAACCATATTTTTAGCAAGTCCAGTACCAATATACCTTCTTGTAATTCTTTTAAAACTTAAAAGTTCTTATTAAATACAGGAGGTGTGGGGGGAGGGGGAGTTATGGCGAAGACTGCGACAATTAAAGTGTTTTGGGAGGGAGCTTTGACTCCAGGGGTTTTAGGGGGGCTTGGTGGACTTTCTGGTCGATTGGGGGGGGGGGGGTCGTTGAGGGAAGGGTTCCGTAGTGTTTTTGGGGGTGCGCCATCTCTCTGAGGGGGAAAACCCCTGTTGGTTTTCCCCCTCCCTTAAATGGTTATAAACCCAATGCCGCAAACAAAAATTACGACAGAGTCCCTCTTCTCCAAGCCCCAGTTTAACCGAGTTAAGAAAAAACAAACAACGAAATAAATAAGAAAAATAAATAAAAATAAATAAATTTATAAATAATAATCCTTCTTTTCATTCTGCTAAAAAAGGAAAATTTTTTAAAGAAAATTTTTGCGATTCATTTTTTACTTAGAATGAGCAAAAATAAATAAATAAATAAGATAAAATAAGTACTAAAATAAAATGAAATAATCCATATTCTGCACACGAGACTCTACTGTACTGCGCTATGCATTGATAACATATCCAAGACCGAGAACAATTTTATTCAAATATACAAAGAAAAAAAAAAGAACGAAAAGAAAAGTGACTTTAGATATTTATTTTACGGATACGAAGATTTCGGAAAATAACAATTCGTGAAATTGTATCGAATTCAATACATCAGTATAAATCGTTTTAAAAGCGACTACAGTGATAAAATTGAGGAAGAAAACAACAAATACTGCTCTTTGTATCAGTAGATTTTTTTTTCTTCTGTTTTAAGTTGAAATTCAAGCTTAATTCTGCACTCTTAATGAAACACAAGAAATATTATATTTTGTCTTCATGTTACAAGATATGTCACAATAACCTTTGCTTGCTAATAGGTCGCAAGGTGGACAACCCGTGTACATAGGATAATCAGACGTTTACTATATTTCAAACGGCTGTGAGCATGATCATCTTCAACCAAATGACTTCACGCATAAATTCGTCGATCCTGATCGTTTGTATTAAGTACTGACAAATGACGTCATGGGCACTGCGAAATATCGTTAAAAGGTGTCCCTTTCAGGGACTATAAATATTTTACTGAGAATAGAGCTAATTTTTGTAAATATATTTCCAACAAATAAAATTCAATGTATAAAGCAGATCACTTAATGTTTGAAGTTCATATACGAATAGTTTTTTGCTGAATATATACTTGTAAAAACGAAAAGCAAAAGATTGTTCGAACTACGAGCTAGTTAAAATACAAGTTAACTTGTTCACACTTACTTAGAGATATTACTAATTTTCGTATGCCATTTAAACTTGCTATATATATTATAAGGACCAGGGGAAAAGAAATCTGCAATAACAAAAAACAGTCAAATTTTTGCTCCTGGGTGAGGGCTTCTTAGATTCTCTATCATTCCTTCCTTGAAAATACAATCGGAGATTTGAAAAATCTCTGCGAAAATCCGCATTGTTTACTTAGTACGTAAATTTACCGATATTATTATAGGTTTTTTCTCTCCTTTACAAAAAATTGCAATCCCCTCCATTTCAAAACGCTACGGAGTATACCTACTCCTAACAGGTCAGCCTAGTGTTAGATCTTACACATTGAAAGTAATTTTTTGAGAAAGATATTTGATTCTGTCAATTTAAAAATAAAATGTTAGCAATTTAACCGCCCACAAAATATTGTCAGATGCTTAACATCGAAATACTCAAACATCTTAGATAACCACTTTCATAATTCAAATATTTATTGGTCTATTTGCTTTCAAACATACAAGAAATAACGTACTCAGAACTTTGAGGATAGCAGCATTAGTTTCATTCTGTTGGAAATACTGCTTAAAAACCTAATAAATAAGAACAGGAAATGTATTTTTCATAGAAAGATTTAGGTACTATAATTTAAAATGCATTGCTTCATTAAAGAGAAAAGGGGGGAAAAAAAAGCTTCCTTCCATTCTTCTTCTACAAAATTAAATTTTCAAGACTTGCAATTTACCAGCTTATGCTTCAAAATGGCTATTTCTTTCTTTGGCAATACTCTTGGCAGTCACGCTATGAACAGTAGCTGATTTTCCAGAAATTTATATCACTAAAAATACTGCAATTAAATGGGTGGAACGTCTAATGCCGGTCAAGATGAAAAGGAACATCAATTCTACTCGAGCCCTCGAATAACTTAATTACTACTGGTTTTCGATGGCTCGATGATGTTTATTCCTAAAAGTCACGAAACAAATTTTTAGTTTCAATTCACACGCCATTTGCGAAAATGCGTGTGATTTGGTAATGTTTTAATCCTGGAAGCCGAAGAAGTGGTTAAAAAAAATTACAGCTTCTGTTTGGAAATTTGCGTCAAATCGATTATGATTTATTCGATTAAGGCCGGAGTTAAACGGTCGATGATTTCTAGATGTTCAAATTATTAGTTGTGTGCGTTGAACACCTGGATTCTTGTTTTCACAGATTTTTTAGTGTTCGAACATATCGTGAGCAGTTTCATCTCTAATGTTATTAGATATACGAACGTAATTACTGTGTTTTAGAAATAGTAAACGTAACTGCTGAAATTTTATTTTTGATACATTAAATCTACAGATTTATATATAATAAGAACAATTCTAGAAATATCAGACATTTTATACATCTGCTTCCGTTAAAAAAAATATTCAGTACAAGATATCTGATTTATGACACAATAAAAAATATAAAATTTAAGAACATTGTGAACTAGCAAAATTACTCGCCGTTTCCTGCAATAATAATAATACTGAGAAAATTACCAGACCCACACATGTTACACATTATGAAACTTGGCCTCATATAATTAGCAATTGTGTTTAAATTAAAATCACGGGTTTATTTTACAGCAATGAATTATTGGAATTTATTCTCTTCGAAATCTTCATTTAACAATAGCTGAAGCTAAAGGCTTAGCTTAATCATCCTTATGAGAAATGAAATTCTGGGCAAGAACTCTATGCTCTATTTATTTTAGAGTCTCCAAACAAATTCTATCTGAAGCAGTTTTTCAGCACCTTTAGAATGACACAAAATTTTAGAAAATGAGACGATTTTTTCTATTTTTTTTATTATAGAAACAAATTTTGACCTCACTTAAAGAAAACGTGTTGTAAATCATTGTCGCCACTGGGCCAATCGCGCTCATAAATGTAGCCGCTTGTACTTATGCAGACTTCGTACTCTTTGAGTGGCAGCTGAATAAACCTTATATGGTTGCTTCCATGCTCATTTTTCTCATTTTTCATTCCATTGTTTCAGAGATACCTTCACTTAAACTCTCATTATAATTGCTTTTAATAATACTGTGCAACGGCAAGAAACTCTTTTTAACAATGAGTTTTATATTTATTACCTGATAATGTACTCAGTGAAGACATGTTGCCATCTACGAGTATATATAAGAATATAACATATTACAATTATAAATGAGGCTTGTCTGACTGAAGAAAAGAGGAAATAATTAACTACTAATAAAATTTTTCAAAATCTTTTAATTGATATCATTAACACTCGTCAATAGCTACTAAACAAAAAAAAGTGAGAAAACCGGTTGAAAAACAGAAAAAAATGGTTCTTAACTGTTTTGCCTTTGCCTATTCATCTATACGGATAATAATAACAATAATAATACTAAAAATAAGAAAATAAATTCAACATTTGAAGTACTTACAAAAACAAAAATATTTATTATAAAAGTGATAACTAATTTAAAAAAATAAATTTTAAACAAGCAGATCTATTCAATCGTGAAACGTTAATATGAAAACAAAGAGCGCGGAGAATTGTCCAATGAATGCACAATAAGGAATATTGGAAGTAAGCTGTGTGTTGATTACAAAAGAGCTCCAAGAGCACAATAAAAGACAAGTGCTAAAATAAATAATAAAAATACACAGACAATGAACCATTTCTCCTGAAAAACATTTCGAAAATTTCTGAACATAGATTCTTTGTGAAAGATTCTCACATGGGAATAAAGTAATAATTTACTAGTTAGTACTTCTATAACAATAGACAAGTGCGACATATTTTTTAACGCTTAAAAAAAAAATCTAACAAATTTCAAATGAAATATTTCATATTTTTCCAAAATTCTTGCAGGAATTGTCTAATATATAGCAAAAGATATAACACAAACGTACAGCTGTGCATACAAATTCCTTACTTTTCTTATTTTTTTTTTTTTTTTTTTTTTTTGTTTTTTGTTTTTTGACTAGTTATACATAGATTAAAAACAGCATTTAATTCTGATTCAACAAAGAAAAAAGGATTTAGAATGATTCTATTATACTTAAAGGCAAAAAGGGTGAACTGCTTTCTTTGTTGGTTTATGGACTTGAATTGTATCGTGGTATCACAATTCTGAAACAATAATTTTGATTCACACCTCTTAATATTGATGCTATTGATACCAGATGTTCTGGTAAAAACCAGTTTTATCTCTATAAGTGTTTACTTGCAAGTGGATTAGTTGAAGAACTGATTGACATTAATTCACACATTTAAAATAATGAGAAAAATGCACCCATGAGTTTAGAAGTTTATGCATAGTACCTAAATCGTAATTGTAGCACAAAGGTTAAACTTGAAGTTTTAATTTAGCCTATAAAATCATGAGCTTAAACCCATATTTTCTCCTAATCATTGCATCAAAATACAACTAAGGCAGCGTGAAGAAAGGGATGTAAATGAACAAAGAACGAGTCCAAGAAAATCGCGTTCAAAGTTTGGATATGATGAGAGCTATATGTTTTTTCCTTCTCTAAAGCACGCTGGGAGTCATCACCTGTTAGGGATATCACTAAAGTATCTTGCTACAATACAAAATGGTGCACTTATCATTTGCACTAGTTATCTCACACTTTTACAACCATTCGTTCTACGTGCCTTAACCGTTCTTTTTTATTCCACTGTTTTATTCTTCTAAATGGGTGATTGCTTCAAAGCTTTAACTACTAACGATAAGCAATCAAGTCTCCAATAGTTATAATTAGGCTGTACATATTTATATAATATTTAATTGATAATTAATTTACATATTTAAATAATATTTAATTGAACGGGATAATGTGAGTGCATTACGTTTTCATCCGTGCATTCTAGGTTGTAATCAGCGTATTGTTCATAGGATAAAAATTTGATTCTGGCTAACGCTGAGTTTGCTCTAAATTGACAATTTTACAAATTTTATCTTTGACTGTGAACTTAGAATGCTTTCTACGCTGGTTATGCTATTTGTATTTATTTATTTATTTTAAAGTTTTTATACGTAATGGAAAAAAATACTTGCTATATATATTATTCAAAAATTGGCAATAGCTATCTAAAATTCAGCAAAGCCGTTAGCCAATCAAGCTTCGAGTTGATTATGCTTCTCTGACATACTTAGCAACTTTAGCGGATAAAATGTTTATTGTTTGAAGGTTTGGGGATTATGCTTTGTATTTGTCAAACCTGCGCAAACTTCGCATTAATAAGGAATGCTTACGTTCTTTGAAAACGAAATAATTTAATGTTTTCTTAAAAATGCTTATTTAACTCTAATTATTTCTTATAAAAGGAAAGAAAATGTTACTGAACAAGTTGCGAAGTAGAAGTTATGTTTCTTCCCCGTCACTATACATATATATTAAAGCGTTGCTATTCAGACACTTTTATTCAAAATAAACCAAATTGCGAACTTCAAACGAATGTAGCCCACCATGTAATTTCTTTAATCAAACTACGCGCAGAGAAAAAACTAAAGCACCAATGGAACGCTAATCAACTTCCACCGCCATTTTACCCGAAGTTATCATCTTCCGTTCTTGAAGTATGTTTTAAAAACATTCACATAATTTATTCATTTAAGAACATACCTTTTCCCCCAGTGCACATACCTGAACATAAGGCGGGAAAAAACCCTGAAACTTGCTCTTTTCATCATAATTAAATAGTCGTGTACGGCAAAATGTGCTTCTAATTAAGTTATTGTTCGTAGTTGCAATTTTATTCCTACTTTGCTTAACTCAAGTTATAGCTGCTTCAGTTAAGCCTTATTTTTATTTGTTAGGTCAGTAATTGAGATAGCTCACCGTTCTTTTTTTTTTTTTAAACTGAGCTATAAATATGTCTTCCGTGACTAGTGGTTGTAATGCGAACCTGCTTCCTTTCAGAAAGAGTGAAATCCGGGCGAATTTCGAAGATATTTCACGACATTTTTGCTGCTTCCAGACCTCGTGACACGTTAATAGAATGAATGGCGATATTTTCTGATGGATACGGTTTAAAAGCTTTATTTTTGCGATTTGTTTATGAGGGTTATGCTGGATTTGAGGAGTACGTGCCTGAATTTGAAATGAGATTTGTTTAATGGCCGAGATGTTGTAATTCGTTGTTCCGTGCTTCAGAATTTCTAGGTGGTCAATGGTAATTTAATGCTTAAAATAAAATAAAATGAAGTATTAGCCTTGGGAACTTGTGTGATTATGGTTCAAAAACTAAGTTCACTGTAAATAATAAAGAGAACATTCCATGGGCCAGTAGTGTTTTACCAGTTTGTTAAAAGCCTTATTTTGGATCTCAAAAGGAATTCAGTTGCTATATCCGTCGTTACATTATTTTTACGTAAAATATTGATGCACGAATTTTATGTCAGTTAGAAAATGCTAGAGATTGATTGTGTTTCGATCACTCAGCTGATAAAGTATATGGTCATTTGTTAAGGTGATTTCAAGTACCCCCAAGATCTTCCCTTCCTTACTTGTGCTAATCGCTAATGAATTATTTGTTGAATCAAAGGCAGATAGAATAAAAGTCAACTTCAACTACAACATGGTAATTTTCCGTTTCGGAGGTACTGGCGATATTTTTTTTTCGCCAAATCAAACTACTGTACTATTTTGGGTTTTCGTTTGCGATGTTTAAATATTTTCCCCAAAAACAAACTCCACATACAAAACAAATTGCTTTGGTAAAAAAAAAAAAAATAAAAAAAACTTCCGCCAATACCCCTGAAACGGAAAAGTACCTCAATTTCTCAGAACGGTAATGATTGAATCTGCATAGCCACTCGATAACATAAAAAATAAATAAATGAATAATTTTTAAAAATGAAAAAAAAAAAAAAAAAAACTTGAATATCAGGTAATTTAAGAGCTGAACTCTTCAATAATATTTGTCATTCTGTGAGCAAAATATTTGGTGTTTTATCTGTTATCGGTTTCCATTGAATAACGCTACCATTTTTAAGACTAGCTGATAAACTTTGTTTCAAACTTTATTATACTAAATTTTCACTTTAATGTGCTGGCTATTTTGAGTCATGACACTATAGCAGTTATTTTGATCAGCAAACAGACTAAATTGTAGCATATGTTTGGAAACGTTTCTCGAATCTATGCAGCTTTGAGAATTGAAGCTCTACATTTCATAAAAATGCAGATCAGCAGAAAAAACTACAAATGAGTAGAGTGAAAGTTGTGAGAAAATTTGAATGAAAGGTTCAGAGCTTGGAGTTCTTTTTAAACCTTGATACTACATTTAGAAGAAGTAATTAGCATATGAACATCCAATTCTGAGAAAATGTTAAACATTTAAAGATTCTGAATATATACTTATATTTATATTTGAAACGAGATAAAACATGGCAGTGTATTAGTTTGATTTGATGTCGGAATGAAAGAGGTCTTCTCCGTAAAATCATCCACCATTAAGCTACGAATCATCACTCCTCCAAATCACAGAAGACGAACACCAAACCGAGCTTTCACACAAACAAGACAAGATATGCTCCGCTGCTTTCCCATAACATGAAATAATGACAGTATATCTATACTTATAACACAAATTCCCCAATAAAAAATCAGACCTGCGAAGTACACCGTCTAACTCCGCTAACACATACTTCAAAATGTGTAATCATCGTCATTAGGGTCACGACCCACAAAAATAAAAGTGAAAGCAGGGGAGGGAGAACTCTCAAAATGCACATTCGAATCATTCCTAAGAATATATGTCACTAACATCCGAAGAACATAAAAAGAAAACTCAAAAGAAGCCTTCGTGCTCAGGTGAAAAGAAAATGACCATTATGTGGGCACATAAGACATCGGAGGGTGGAATGGAACAAAAATGAAATCAAGAAAAATGTTCGAAAACCACGCTTCGGTGCCGTTCTTTTCACGCCACTAGCGTCGTAGATGGTCATTAAAGAAATCCCACCTGATGACGATAATGTAAGCATGAACTTCTTCCCCTACTTTTTTTTCTCAGCATTTTTTTTTCTTTTCCAACTCGCGTTTCATATTTCTGGAAACTTCTCGCCAAACCATTTTTTTCCTTGTGTGAGTAAAGTAAATAAAAATGCAGCAGGGCAAGAAGTGAAAAGGCATGGATATATATACATACATTTTCGTATGCACCGACGGTTATGCATTATCCGTGACTGTAACTGTCCTTTTCCATTTTGTTTGTTTTTGAAGTTCTTCAGGCAGTAAAAAGTCGAAGACAGGACGTTTTTTTTCTTCTTCTTTTGAAAAATGCCTCAGAGATGCTTGCTTCGAAGGAACGGCGTTCGTCGAGCTTTCTCATACGAAAAAAAATCTTCGAAAGTGATACTGGTTATTTCGAGAAAGAATATCACTTAAAGTATATGTCACTTTTAGCGTGGTTTAAAAACATCAATTCATCTCGTGCAATCGTAAAAAACGATGACATCGTCTCCATTTCATCAAAAAAAAAGCTTTGCGAGCTTTTTAAAAATGAGTACAGTAAAGCATACTTAAAGTTCTTAATACAATTTATTACTGTACATACTTTCAATTTTATAATGTTCTATAGGAAAGTTTCACGTGGAATGATAATAATCCAATGTTAGGCAAGATTGGGGTTCTGATTAGAGAATTGCTAGTAATGGCACTAGGTTTGAACCTCTGTGTTGGAGAAACAGCTTCGATAAATTAATGATGAATTGTTTTTTTACGACACGTTGTATATCACTTATAGAGTTACAATGTAACAGAAAATAAAATGGTTAGTTCGACATCTTCCAACTTTGCATCGCTAAGAAGGAAGTCTATGAATTTTTGAATCATTTAATTTTATTTGCAGTCAAAGGATTTTTGAATCATTTAATTTTATTTGCAGTCAAAGGATAAGTATAAATTACAGCATAGGATCAAATATAAACCTTACGAAAAGATGAAACATACGGCACGAGGCAAAGACGTTATGTTATAGTGTAGCTTAAAGTAAACGGTAAAGCATGCAAAATGGCGAATGTCTTCTAACAACTTTAAAGCAGACTTTTTTTTTTTTTTGGAAACTTTAACACCAGAGAACTTTTAGAAATGTCTTTTTTTAATTTAAGATGATTTTTTTTAATTTTATTTTTCTATATTGTTTAATTATATTAAACTACACGAAAATAAAAAATAACTACAAAAAAATATTTGACAGGGTTTATTCTTATGTGAGCTGGAAGCCGTATTACTTTGTGCATGTTTACATTCGTTAACCAGTTTCGTAGTATCAGGTTGACCTTGCTTTAATACAGAATAAAAGTTTTAGTCATAATGCACTATTTATTTTGTGGCTTTCACGGAACGTAGTATTAAAAATAAATAAATAAAAACATTTTGCACTATTTACTTAGATAACTGCTCAGAACCGCATGACTGCGTGAATGCTAACAACAGTTCAACTGTCCAGTACTCTCAGATTAACCCTTCCCCAGTAAAAGAAAAACGTCGCCAATCGCAACCACATTCAATTATTTCTATCGCCATGATTACAACGTAACTATGTAGTATACAAATTCTTACGGCTATTTTCACGTGCTCTCATAGTTCCTTCGACCACTACCACTTCCTCATTTCTGGCAACGTTCCATGGGGGGCGCCCTAGTTTTTGATGGAACCACGCCCCTGCAAGGTCAGCCGGGGCTTAACGGGCTGTCATTCTGCCCCCCTCGCGACAGATGATGGAGATGGATGGAGGGGTTGGCGCGGAACGATTTGCAGGCGATTTTTTCCCTTTTTTCTTCGGTCTTTCATTCCATAGATTGTTTGCTTATTCCTTGACTGATGCGATCAGGTTACGCTCAAATGAGTGCGATATTATGCACCAATAACGCATGCTTTTTCTCAGCTGTCAAGATTTTTTTATTATTATTATTGATTCCAAAGGCATAAAATCAATCTTTCAAAAGTATGTTAAAGATTTTAAACGTTTAAAATGTTAGGAATAAATTAAAATACAATAACTTACATATGAATCGAAAAAAAAAAACCCAGATAAATTTTGTTATAGTTCTGTACTTTATAAGTAAATAAGTACTCTTGGATTGTAGAACTTATGTTTAACAATGAATGTAGAGTATCAAATTGTTATTCTTAAAATTTATCGTCAGGTTGGAGGGGGGGGGGGATATACAGCTTTTGTAGCCTGAAACAAGCCATGAGGAAAAAAAGTGGGTCCTAGCACAGCTGCCTATGTATGAGGAGCTTGCGAAAGAAAACCCTCGAGAAAATTTAGCTCAATGCAGTTTCGTTTAAGAAATAGTAATTTTATTTTAAGAAATAAAGTGAAGAGAAAAAATTAAGCATTAGTAGGGAAAGTTATACGAAACGAACTTAACTAAGCTTCAATGGCAAACATTTAAGTTTAATCTCTACATTAGAGGAAATAAACAAATAAGCGATTTGACCAGATGCCCGCCAATATCCTGTTTTACACTTTTCAATAATTAATGAGGTTTCTTTATAGTATTATTTTTACTTTGAAAATCAAGAGATATTTAACATATTTTATGAAAAGAAACAATTAAGAGATTTGGTTTTTCAAGCAATGCTTTTTTTCGATTACTAAACTTTTTTGAAACTTGGAAATCAGAGCTTGAGTTCCAGAAATACTAGTAGCTCCAGTTAAAAAAAAAAAAAAATATCAAGAATATTTCTGTGCCTCAGATTATCGAACCAACGCGGTTGAGGCAAATGCATTTCAGAGGTTTTGAGGGTTTCCACGCAGAAATATCCGAAAGATCATCGTTCTGCGTTTAGCAACTAACACGCACACACATGCAAGAGAGTTAGGATTTGCAAACCGCTTCCATATGCATGAAGCACAAACAGACAAGCAACGTACAACAAAGGTAGTGCGTACAGGAGACGACCGAGATAGCGGTCCGATCAGGGAGGCAGATGCGAAAACTATGACAGGGAAAGGCTTGTGGAAGGGAAAAGGTACCATAATGTGGAGGTCCTGCTGCATAAATAAACTGCATAATCGAGGCTAGAGTTTTGGAAACACATGCACATCGGCATTTGTTTCCGGTGAAAGTTTGCATTTTCAAGATTTCTAGTGTTTCTTCTTCGGGAATAAAGAAGCACAAGAAATCTGGAAAATGAAAGCACTAGACCACATTAGTGTGGGCGCAATCGTGTTAGATTGTGCTCGGTGCATGTTTCGGGCCGAGATGGTGAAAAACAGCTATGAAATTTTAATTACTTCGTAACACAACAGTAATGATACTGCGGTAACATAGTGTTAAATCAATTGTTGCATTTTAGGTAACCGTATCTCAGATAAGAATATTTCAATTATATCGAATATATGCGGCTATGATATTTAACTTATATCGTTTGCTAGACAGCAATGATATTTCAACTAAATTTTAAAGTTGTCTATGCAATAGAAAAAAAAAAAATGTTCCCCGGAGCAATAAAAAAGTCCCTTTCCCCCCTAACTCTCCCTTTTAGGATACTATATCAAAAGAGCAAATTGCAGGAAATCTATGAAATCATAGGTCTTAGAAAAACTTAATATTTTGAGTTAAGGTTTAATGTAATCAACAAGTGAAAATTTAGTAAGTTATGGGGAGAAATTACCTTGAAGGCTATTTGAAAAAAAAATCAATCTCAGTGCATGATTTTAGTTAAGTGAAGCACTGATACAGTTTTTGAACAAATTTAAATCAGTTTATATTTTCAGAAAAATGAATTTTATTTTTATTACAGAATTACACCGTGATAGCGGACTTTTTCAACCTTCAGGATTGCTTAAAAATAAGTAAATGAAGATTAATAAGGAAAGTACATAACTCCACTAAAATAACCTGAATGAAAAACACATGTCACCCAAGTCTGCCATAACAGATTTTTTAGAATTCGCATTCTGTGTTCCTAAAATTAGAGAACGACTGCCTCCTAAGACAGAGAAGACACATTTCAAACAAGTTAACTTTTATATGCTAAAATTTCTTATTGCTTTTCATTCCTTTAAAAATAATTTCTCCAGGCCCAACAAATGCTATTTCATGACACATTTTTATTTATATAAGTCTTTTATGTTTAACCCTTTAGCTGTCACGTCGGGCCATATTGACCCAGGAAGTTGTTTTTAAGAGGCCTATGTTTAGATAATTTATTACATCTTTAAATTTCATGTATTTTTTTTTCTTTTCTATGCTGTTTATATGTTATATATTATTACATTATACTGAAATTAAAACACAATGTTTTACATTGTTTATACCCAATTTACTAAACTTTTAATTCGGGTCTATATGACCCGACGTGACGACTTGTGTGATGTCTTGATAGGTGACATCTCAAGGGTTAAATTTTACATTCTAATCCTAAGTATTAATCCTGAAACAGGAAATAAAAGTTTGAAAAAAAAAAATGATATACGTTTTTCTCGTGTACAAGCATAACACATCCTGTAAATATCTAACTTTAGAATAAACTAACAATTGTAGCACAGAAAAACTTCAGATTAAAGCAAATTTGGAGCGAAAACTTCAAAAAATAATTGACTTGTTTCGTTTGTCTCTCAATTCTATAGTATACACATGCTAAGACTAACAAATACGAAATGGCGGAAACGCCAGTTCGTGTTTTATAGAGTTATAAATATGGCACATGAGTACAACTCAGAACGAAGCAATTTGGAAGTTTAGGTAAGCATCTTCCACAAACACTGTGATGCGTCTATTATTTTTCATTTATTTCCGCATTTCAAACACAAATATTTAGGAAAATTAATCGTCATTGTTCGTAATCATAACTAGAAATGGTTAAGAAAAAGCCATTTGTCGTAAACTAAGCCTACAACTGTCGAAAATAAGCAAACATGAGATAAGTCGTGCATCAACGATGTCAGTCGTTTTATTTGCAATCTTTCGCCTAAAACTTTCTACTTTGTGCCAATTAATCTTCCAATATGTGACAGGGCACTGCAATAAATTATGGATTAGGTTTAAGTCTGAGAGAAAACTGTCATAGAACTTCGAATGGCGGACAAAGAACAAAAAGCAGCGCCCTGTCACTTCGAACGAGATAGCAGAGTGGATAAAAGCCAGAGATAACTTTGCATATTTCTTAACATTGTCTTTTCGTTATTGTCAAAGCCAAGATAAAGGCTCTGGGTGGAATGATTGGAAAGATGGTAATTTATCATGAAAAGCCATGATTATCTCATTGAACTCATGAATCTTAAAAGCATAAGATGAAAAATAATTTATGAGTTATGAGAGAAAAATCTACGAGCAAAAGATTTTAGGGTCTAAAGTAACCTGGAATTAATCAAAAAACTGACATGCTCGAGGTAATGACTAGAATTGTTTATTTTTTTAGCTTGGGAGATAATTTTATTCATCTTTAAAAAATCGCTGATCGGTTCTGAGAGGGAGAAGGATATGAATTGTTAATAAATGAAATCTAAAAAGACATTCCGTAAAATAGTGGATACGAATATATTGGTAAGAAAATATTTTTTCAAGATAAAACTCAATTTGCACAAAATATAGCTTAATGGATATTTTTTTGATACTATAATGAAAGGAGTTGCAACTTTAATAAACCATTAATAAATCAAGTAATTTTACGGACAATAATTTATATTGTTGTACTTAATATTACATACTGCTTCACCAGGACGGGTTTTCAGTTAAGGAGAGCTTTGCTGCAAAATGTATAAACCCTGAAATTGGTACCGTAGGGGACCAGTCGGTAGAAGCTCGGTTCGAATCCCAAAAGTGAAGCAACATTGACTGAGGTCAGTGATTGGGAGGGTGACAACCTCTCGCGGCTGGTTGCTTCGGACCACGTACGCTAAAGGGAGCTGGTGCAAGTCAAATCCGTCGTGGCTCCAATGTCCTCCACGTGAAACGATACCTCTAGAGGTGCCAACTCCAGGTAGCGGTCTCTCATCTGGGAGCTGGTTCAAAAATTATGAAACCAGATAAATGAGGTTTAGTCAGTCTTCAGCCCTCGTGGTTAATCGCTCAAGTGAAGCTGCATATCACCCTTAGCCATGGATTAGTCGTATTCAGTGCCATGATCTTCTGGACCTGGTGTAGGCTTTCCTACGCCAGGGGATAAGAAACAGCAACCCTGAAAATGTGTTCATTCGTGCTCTGTTTAATCTTTAGTATAGGAAGAGCTTTAGAAGGGCGGTGATTGTTTTTGGTTGGTGAAAAAAGCTGCCGCTAAAACAGTGATATGTCCAGAACGCACCAAATGTGTAACAAATTTCCAAAGCAAAACAATCAATTTATCTCTAAAATAAACAGAAGAACTTACTTGATTAAAACACCAGTCCTTTAACTATATGCTGAGTAAAAAGGTTATACCTTCAAAATGGAATTTCACATTTAGAACCTAAAACAACAAAAGATAACTATATTAGCATAGAAAATATTATCGTTACGTAATACCCCCACCCACACAGCGAGACAAGTAAATGTAGAAGAAAAAAATATTGTAAAAATTTCACCATCCTAAAGCATTTTTAAACAAATGCGAGAGCTTTCCTTTTTGTGTTTGTAAATAAAACAAAAGATATTATGTTTTTACTTAAATATTTTCGTTAAAATCTCGAAAGAAAATAATTTAAATTACTTAACAAAGCATAACAATTAATGTAACTAGCCAGAGTAATTGAAAACCGAATAAAGGGAAGAGAATTAAAACTGCAGAGAAGGTATTATTTAAAGAAAGAATAACTATTAATGCAGCTGACTAAAAAGAATAATAATATAAAAACTAAAGAATGGAACAAGTTTTATTTAAACAAAGCACAAATATTATATCATCTAACTAGAGAGAACATCAATTTAATGATTAAAAATAAGAACCTTCAAAGAGCTAAAATAACAAACGAGAAGAATAAGGAAAAGGAACAATTAGCCGCTAAAAGAAAAAAAGCAAAGAAAATGAAAAATTAACTTTAAAAAAAAAAAAAAACCGAGAACTAAAGTTGAATTATTGTGACAAACAAATTTGCAACATGATGTTGATCAAAAAATGAATTTGGATTTCAAAGGCTTTTTCGTGATTTAAAAAAAATATCAAATAGTAATGTACGAAGGAACAGTTTCGAAACCTTTAAGAATATGACTCATTTAATATGTTGGACAAAATACAAAATCAATAATATGTTTAATCACCTTGAGTGCCTTTTCTTAATTTATTAGTCAATTTATATCTAACTAGCGGTACCCGCACGGCTATGCCCGTGTTAAAAAATGAAAAGACCAGTCGGTTTGCCATTGTGTATATAGTGATAACTTTTTTAGGTGTAAATTATGTTATTTTATTAAAATGTATAGCATTCCACATAATTAAAAATTAGCTGCCCACGGCAATCAGCCAGAGATCCTACACATTTAAGCATTTTTTTTACATAACACGCACAATAAAAAAGGAAAAAGGAAAGAAAGAAACGAAACAAAACAAAAAAGAAAATATTTGAAAGAAAACGCATTTTGTTTGTTTAGTTCAAGTACCCACACAAAAAAGGACGATTATAATACATTATAATAGTTTTAATTAATATATTTTTAGTATAATTAATTTTTATCTATTATTTATTGACATTAAAGCCGGGTCCAGAATCTACGTTTTGTACAACCTTTTGTCTATGCAGTCTTAATACTGAATGAAAACGCTGCAGTTTTTTATGCGTCTACATGGTGCAGAGATATCTGTATATTTCACTCAGTTTAGTGCGATATCGTCATTAAGGAGGTACTACTCTGGTCAATTTTGACATGGTGTCATGTTAAAAAAAAAAAAAAAAAAAACTGGAACGTCTCAGAAGTACCCGGCGTTCAAAGTGGTCAAATGATTACATAAAATAAATATTTTTTTGCTTTCCCGTTCTGGTGGTTCGACAACTGCAATCTCTTTATTTTCATCCATGGTAATCCTGGACTGCCTTGGTGTCTCCTGATCATTTAGGAAGTGTAACAAATCAAAATACCAGAGAGATGGCTTGTAGATTTCGTCTCCAGCCCCAGATCGAATCGATTTATTAACTTTTGCCAATTCTTTACGGTAAACACTTCTCAAAGAATTAATTATTTACAACTGTTTTTCTGTTTGCGGTTGCATCAATTTCTTTGAATTTTTCCACTAAACTTTCATAAGCGTCCCCCTTTTTATCCCTGTCACTATACTCCTTGGATTTGACACGCCAAATGCATGGGAAACTTTCGCATAATGCAATAAATTTTGTGAGAAACTCCCGAGAACATTGCCGAAAGTCGGCCATCGTCACCTGACGAATTGAAACTGAGAAACAGAATGAATCGGAAAAGGTTGCTACCGTCTACATGCGCCGATTTGTCTGCACAGTTCAAAGACATCTATGCTTTCTAGCTCAGCTATCGCTGCAACTGTACAGTCTTCGCACCGGACTCAAAACTGCGCACTTTTCTAATCTATACGCAACGTTTTATCTGCAGCGTGTTGAGCTGCGGAGACAAAAAGTTGTGCAAAACGCAGCGTCGGAACCCGGCTTAAAACATAAAGACGAAATTTTGTAGCTTGCAGAAACAAACAGCAGCAGGCAAAGCTTTGAAAGCGGAATGAACCTTTCATCCGAGCTCAAATAGAAAAATACCATATGTGCTAATTCACATGCGAAAAAAAAAATAAAATAAATGAAAGTATAAATAGTAATGGGTTGGAATAACAAAAATCGCTATAAAAAATAACATTTCTTTTAAAAACCCCTGTGCAGTATGGAAAATGGTCTCGTAAAATACATGTCAAAATAAGGAAATCAAAATAAAACTATCAACCGCATGTGCGCCGCAGGAAATAAATTTCAATTCGCTTTAAAAAATAATAATCATCTAAAAAAAGAAATAAATAAATTAAAAATCGGCTGCTCCTCAAAATGCTAAAAACCGCTAGCAATAAATTTTAATTTGTTGAAAGAAAAAAGGATTAATAGTCAGTCGGCATGGTAACAATTAAAATTAAAGTTAATTAGCGTGAAAAAATAATTTCGAACTGCAGAGAAAAATGCTTATAACTTCTTTTCTAGTTAATTTAGAGGCTTCGAATTTTCACACGTAGAGCGAAACTCTGTCCGGGGTAGTTTTTCACGCGCTTTTCAACGGTATCAAGCTCGAAACGATGCAATAACTCCTTCCTATAGAAAATGACTATTTTATGAAACTTTCGGCTATAAATTGGAATAAAAAAAGAACAAATTCGAATTTCAGGAAAAACTCTCCGATGTGCACACCCCCATGTTCCAAACTAATTTCGTGCCAAATTTCATGAAAATCCGCTGGACGGTCTGGGCCCTACGCCGTACACACACAGACACACACACAAACAACACACACACACACACACACACACACATACTTACTGCTTTATTATTAGTAGAGATGGTACATTTAATAACTACATATAGCTTTTGTGTACAATTAAATTACATCTAAAAGTTAGCAAAATGAATTTATTTTTGTAAACATCAACGTCTCTTATCTAGGTCAATGAATTTGCTAGGCTACCTGCGGGGCACACGGGTCTCAAAAGGTTTAATATGATCACCAATGGTATTTTATCAACTCACTGTTTTCGGTCCGGTGCCACACAAGTTCCAAACTATCCGAGAATAAAGTCACCTAGGTCAATATTATTACTAGATAATCAGCGAAGTCTTAAGGAGCAAACTGTCGATGATATTTTAATAATACTAAAACTCATTGCACTGTTAAAAATTTCTGTAAGGAAATAGAAAAAATAACCATTTATTTGATTGTTATTTTACCATATTTAATTACAACAGTTGAATAACCATTGAAAAGATGGTACTCAAACCGTTGATTGTGAAAAAAATCGTTTATTCTCTGTTTCTCCTAAAGAACGTTTAACTAACCGTAATTTTCAAGAGCTCAATAAGAATCGGGCTCCCATCTTGGTTGCGAAACCTTACCTGGTCGTACGTTGTTGTTAAAATACGAATAAAGATTTATCAATTCGAATCTGCATGTGTATATAAAAAAAAGAAGAAAATACAAAGTGGCTTAAGCAGCAGTTACGAAACAGAAACACATATACAACGTAAATCAAAAATTGGAGACATCGGATTCCCGAACTGTTTGCGAATGAGCGAACCCATAATTTGAGCTGCTGAAGCTTGTTTGTATTTTAATTTTTGCAGCAAATAAAATGATTTTCGCCAATATACAGAAAAATTTAGACCACAAATGACTTTGGATCCAATCAAAAACTGAAATCTCAATTTTAAGGCAGTTTGCCTGTTGGAAAAGAAGATTTATTGATAAATAAATGGCCGCTTTACGTGGTGTAGATGGCCGAATGACTAGAGCGCAAGGTTGGTATTCTATACACCCGGGTTCGAGTCCCGCACGCTTCGTTTACGGTTTCTACGCCTCGAAATTGTTCATAAACGGTAAAAATTTTGTTTTTAAACGATTTTTAAATGGTTATAAAACCGTAAAATGTTCTATTTATGGCTTTTTAACCAAGCTGATTGGAAATGGTTTAGGTCCCGTAAAGATAGAAAAATGTTCCAAACCGTAAATTTAACGGTGAATTAGATGGACAGACCGCTGCCGTTTACCCGTAATTTCATGATGAAATCTCTAACAGTGTGCTTGCCCGGTTCGATCCCAGTTCTTCCAAGTTAAAGAAATATCAAGTCACCTGGGTCTACGTACAATGAAGCACAGTAACATCAGTTTGTGAAATTACATTGCTGGTATTGCTATCACTGCTTAAGTTTCACTCAATGTGCTTGGGTGATTCAGTTACTACAGGTGCCATCCCTGATTATCAGGTCACCTAGTTTAACAGATTATGATTAAACAACCTAGGAAACATATGTTTCTAAGAGTGGAATGTAATCACAAATGGAAGTTTTCCAATTCTAAAACTCACTCTTTGTCAATTTCTTACAGGATCGGATACAGGGGGAGCAATATGGGAAATTCCTTTTCCTCCTCAAGAGTCAAGTATTTTTGAAGATTATATGAATAACAAACTAAATTTCATTCTCCCCTTTGGAACAAATGTTACAGGAGATAATTAAAATGCCAAAGAAATTGCCTCCTTCTCACGAAAATACTGTGTCCGCGCCTGACTAGTTCCTGGTTGGAAACCTAGTTCATCCGGCTAAGTAGTACCAATGGCACAATTTTAGATAAATATATCCATTCTCCCAAATACTTCCTTACACATAATGTAATTAGAATTGGGTATGAGAATCAACAAACCTAATTGATTGCTAATAGGGAAGGAGGTTGGAGGAGAAAAGTATCAGTGGTAGACGTGTATATCTCATTCCTTCGAATACTTCCTTACATATTTTTGCAATTAGAATTGAATATAAGTATCAACATCAAGTGTTATTCACTATTCAACGATTTTTTTTATAAAAAAACAGACTCAGAAAAATATTACTCTTTTATCCAGAACCGAAAATAGTTTAATGTTTGTAACTGAAATACATTGCAAAATAGCAATCAGTCTAGCGCTATGAAATTGCGCTGTTGAAGTTGATTAATAATAGAGCAGGGTACAAACTATTTAACTCTAAGTTAGCAAATATTTTCCATAAAAGATTAATATAGATATTACTGCTATACGGCATTAAATAAACATAACAACCGGCGATATAGTTAAAGTAAAATTCACTCACGTTCGTTCAAACGCGTTACAAAATGTTCTCTGATTCCCCAGCTCTCATCTGGAGTTGTTTAATTAAAGATGACACTAATATTTTCACTGTACAATGTTAGTTATTCGACAAAATTTACAGCGTATATATATATATATATCGTTACATGTATGCTAAACATAAAACTACTGATTTATTTTCAGAAGTTGGATTAATATCAGCATGGTAAATGAAACCATGTTTCGATGTTGTTACAAAAGAGAATGATTTACATTTCAAATTCAGTTAGAAAACATGACATCAGTAGATTGTGAAAATTATTACTAAAACATGATTAATATAGTTTCAGTATTTTGATACCATTTGTATCTTTGATACCATTGTAGCCATAGGTTCGCCACCCCAAGTCACTAGGGCATGGTCATAAGTTTTTTTTGCTATGTGTCAGCCATTAACATCCATTACGTTGCCGGGCTTCGAAACAAGGCCCTGGGCGTGATAACATATATCAGTATTTGCATTTGATGGAAATTCACTTTCAGCGCTGATGGCAATCGGAAAGTCGTTTCAAAACACTCGCAACTCCACTGACACATTTCATTTAAATGGGCCAATAACAGTAAAATCATAAATGGTTTTCTTAAAAAGTGGTTGACTTGAATTTAACTGCATTTAATACATGAATTGATTTGGTAAACTTTTCAAATATATTTAAAAAAAAAAAGAATCGGATTTTAAAAGGAGTTTCCTGCACCAACATCCACTACACAAAATAGTCTTAAACTTGGCAAGCGTTGCCTTTTGGAAATGAAGTAAAAGCTGTGTCTACTCAACAAACCACCTCTCTTTCTATAATTGAAAATATCCATTAGCAAAAGTCGGATTTTGGAGAAAAGAGAAACAGGAAATTTATTCTATTCAAAAGCTCACTGGGAATGCTTCATCATCTCTGTGGTATAAGCTAAATGATGGGATCAAAGCAAAATGAAATTTTGACTTCGCTTTTAAGAGTATTTCAATTTCTGTTTAGAGTACATTCTATTTTAAATTTATCCTAATTTCTGAAGTACTATTAGATTTTTAAAAGTTGTGCTAAAATGTTTGGGTTCGGTCTGATGAATTGAATATAAATAGCTTATGCCTACGCATTTATAAATTAAAAAATACTTCACAAAAATATTTTACTCCCAAACATTAGTATTTTCGTCTTAAACTCATGGCAATGTTTAGAGATTTCAAATAGAAAATTAGTAACTAATCACAGATGCCGAACTGAAGTGAAATACTAACAATCGGGAAAAACGTGTGGTTAGTAGGAAAGTAACATATTTTTGGAAAATTTTTTGACCTTTATTCTCTGCAGTGAATTCATCGAATTTAAGTTTAATATCTACAAGTAAATTACATTATCTAGGGTTTTGTTATAATATAAAGTCAGAATATATGTGATGATTTTCGAAGATTCTCAGTAGCTGATACGCTCGGTAATAGCAACAAAATTCTGATTGCTATCAAATTTTAAATTCTTCGTCGAGGGCAATGGGGAAGAAAACATGTTCCCATGTGAAGAATAACAGCAGCAGATATTTCGATGCCGTCGCGGTAATTAATTATTTTCGAATGGCTCTAACAGTATATTCTAAATAGCGTAGCTACAGACTTTTTCAAGTTGGTGCCAAACAGTATAAGTCAAATGTATTCTTTAGATGCAAGGACATAAGAGTATAAGTAACGTAATTAACACTTTTAAGAAAATCTCAATTTCTGACTTATACTTTTAAGCCCGTGCAGGCTAGATATGGTAGTAAGAATACCCCCGACATCACATTGTAAACCCCAGTTAAAGTTTACATTTTTTTAAATTATTGCTCTTTAACTTTAACTTAAGTTTTTTTTTTTGATTAATTCTTAACTTTAAAGATAACTAATAAAATCAAGACTCATGACTGCTTTCGGAAGCTTTAACAATGTTTCGTAGAATTCTCAGGTTATGCGGTTACGTAAAATCCTGGTTGGGAAACTTTATGATGCTAAATTTATTTTACACTTTTTATTTCGTATATTTCTAGTTGCTTATCGATGCCGCATTATTAAACAATCTAAGAATTTTTCGGAAAACTAATACAAATACGAACTGAATAAATACAAAAATGAACTGAACAGGCCCTGCGCCCATCTAGGTTGGTGTTAGTCAATTTATAAATCAGCAATAAAAATCAAGAAACCGCTTTAAGCATTTTACTCCGTTGCAAGTAACAGTTGCACCCAGTAAACTATTCCAAATGTCTACAACCGAATTGAAGAAGTCATTTTTCCTAATTTCAAGATTAGTCTGAGATCTGAAAAGATTAAAACAATGACCTTCTGTGCAGAAACATAGCCCATAACATATTCCATTTTAATACATTTAAGTAACTGAATCATGTCCTCTCTAATTCTCTTTTGTTGAGACTAAGCCTATTAAATATTTTCAACCTGACATCATCAGCTAAATCTGAAATAATTATTACCAACCTAGTAGCACTGCTTTGAACCTTTTCCAATAAGGTATTATCTTTCCTTAAATAAAAAGATCAAAACTGAACAGCTTTCTCTCGCCCCTCAAATTCTACCCCCCCCCCCCCCAAATAAGGTCTAACCAAACTTCTACATCATACTGGTAGAATAACTGAATACAGTGAAACCTGTGTAAGTTGACCTTTTTGCGGTGCAGCACTTTAGTGGTCAACTTAGACAGGTGATCAACTTATAAAGGGTGAGATAGAGGGCGAAGGGCTAATTCCGTTCCTGACACAAGTGATCAACTTAAGACAGGTGGTCAACTTACAAAGGTGGTCAACTTTACAAGTTTTACTGTAACTTAGACTTAAACATTTAACCCATTATCTACTGAAGGTACTTATAAGTACCATTCTCTATAAATTCCATCCCAGCAACCATTTTTACCAATATTCTGATGATTCTTTGCCGGGACAGTCTTTAAATTCCCCTTTTTCAGGATACATATCAGCAAGGGTTCCGTAAAGAGTATTTTAGCGAGGAAAGGAACATAGATAGCTTTGAAACCGATGCTGTGCTTTGAACTTCCATTTTGTTCAGATTGCTCCCTTAGAGTTTCGCTCCAGAAAAGTAGTAAAATTCAAGAGTCAAGTCACTGATTTTTTTAATGTGTTAGTTAAGAACTTAGAAAACTATTTGACGAAATATTTTGATTAAAAAGTGTATGTAATGAATTTTACAGGGTAAATACTCTGTGGCACTTATTAGCTGTAAAGAAATAAATACTTATATATTGATCATTTTATTTATGTAAATCCCTTAATTTTCAGTGTAAATACCTAGACAAACTATTTCTGTAAACAAATTACTGCAGATCATAATGCAGTAGGTAAAAGGTTAAATTAGTAAAAGAAACTTTTAAATACACACATTCACTGATAAAGCATCATTCAAGAAACCTCTATTCTACTGAATCTAAGTTACTAAATTATACTTACTTTTCATTTACTACGCGTTGATAAATCATTATTGGACAATCAAAGCATTATTCAAGAGACATTTATGTTACTAACTCTATTATATACAGATGTGGGAATTGACTTTCGGTAAATAAACCATCTTCCATTTCTGGAATCCCGAGAATGGCTTTCGAACGAATAACTCATATCGTCACGAATCAATTTCAATTTACCCCGAGGGTTCATCCCTGGTTCTTTCCTGCGTGTCCTCCCTCGGAGCAGATTCATAACTCGGCTTTTAAGAAGACTGTAATGCGCAGGAATAGAGGCCCTGCTCTCTCTTCAATCGTAATAATATAAGCAACGACCTGAAAACAATTATCTCTAATGTATTCTTCCCTCTCTGTAACAAACCGTTAGCGGTGCAGAATTTTACAAATGAAACGCTTTCCAGTTCACCCGGGAAAAGGAAGGGGCTCTAAATTGGCAAGGGGGTCTTCCAGTTTACCCTCAAGGGGGTGAAATATGAATATACATGAGGGGCAAATTGTAAATTGCTAGATCTAGGCGGAATTTGGAATCAATTTCTTTCTCATTATCACGGTGGGTAAATTACCCTGTGGTTGTTATACGATGGAGATGATGGTTTTTTCAGCATATAGCTCTTCAATGATCAAAACAGCAAATGAGGTTCTTTACAATATTTTAATATTAATCACGGAATACCGGGACATTCCACTATAATTTATATCTCATCACATATCTGGAATTTCTGAAATTCCATCATACTGTTAAGATTAACGACTAAAGTGCTGGCAAAAGAAAATTGCCTTTACGAGGAGACCCTGGACAAATGTAAACTGTGCATTTGTAATTGTACAGTTGTACATTCTTCAAGATATTCAACGTTATAAAGTTCAAATTTTTAAGAAAAACAAATGTTTTCAGGTATTCCGGAGTTACATAGAAAGTCGTCTCAAGTTCTATTTTTGTGCATAGTTCCGTTTTGTTGCACTCAAGAATAGGTTTCTGGTAGTTGAAAAAAAAAAAACTGACAACAGTCATTTTTTATCGAAATACGGGTTTATTATATACATATACACACACACAAAATTTGTCTAATGTGATGTTATGGAACACTATCACTTTACCTATGGGATCATTCACAAATGATGTCACGCTTCGAGGGGGGAAGGGGGTTCGTGAAATTGTGACAAAGTGTGACATCCTGCTTATGCAACATATAGGGTCAAATATATAGGAAAAAAGCGTGACATTTATGATCGGTCCCTATGTTATATATATATATATACATAAATATGTGTGTGTGTGTGGTTTCAGATGTAGTCTGGGGGTACTTTGACAAAGACATCATTAGCACAAACACCACATTTATTACAATTACGGACAACACATTACATTAAACATATAATAAAACATAAACATCAAACACCATCATCGTCATACTTCGTTTTTCACATCGTCCGAATCCAATGTATCGGCTTCCACATTCCCGCGTCCCACCGTCCCACTAAGTAAAAGTTCTCGCGCTTAGTATATAATTCAGTAAGTTTATATTAGTTCATTGGGAAAATGCCCACACCCTAACACACACACACGCATATGTATAAAAAAAAAATATATATATATATATAAAGTGATAAAGTTCCATAATATCCCATTAGACATAGTTTCAAAATAAATGATATTTTAGAATATTTTCTATCGAGTTTTTGAACTTAATCAAAGACTCGTAAAATAATGTAGTTAATATAAGGTAAACTTCTTGTTACTGAATAATATATTAAAACTTCTATGCTAAAATAAGCGTCTGCGGAGCTGCTTTAATTTCAATCAGTCTTAAAAGTATTGTGGCATGTTTTCTTTTAAAATATAATATACTTCCGTGGTTCTAATCCAAAAATTTCAGTAAAGAAATATTAAATTTATGCTTTGGTTAAACCCATGCAGTAACGTATGTTTCTTATAACCTTGGGGCAATGTATATTCAGTTTCGTAAAATGTTTGATTAATTCTTTTAGCAGGAAAAAATCAAACAATTTTGAGGGAAAACAAATACGATTTAGGAAACAGCTCCTGAGGCAAATTAGATTAACTGCAAATTTTTGGAAATTTACATTATGTAATTAAACTCTCCGGCACGTTAGGACATAGCATTAATCCTCTTCTTGTAAGATTATTAAAGTTAAATTTGTCACTTTCTTCAAAATGCGAATTTATATACAATACAAACATATTTTAAGCGGAAATTAACAACCAAAACTTGAAAGACAACATTTAAATGTCGCTGTGCACAAAACAACGTTACATGCTCCAAGCTTGCCGTCGGTTCAATTTAGTTTAATTAATTCTTGTTTGTTTACAAGAACAGAAAGCACCAGAGCGTAGGGCTTCCTTAATTCCATGTAAGGCTTCTAAGATATTGTATGGGCTAAAGTTTAATTTTGCTCAACTCGCGAATAAGTTTTTTCATGTGCCACAACTTAAACTTATCTTTATTGTGATAAAAAGTTATTGAAAAAAATGAAATAAAAATGTGAACAGTCAAAAATTGTTTTTAAAAAACGTACAATTCTACGATATTAAACCGAACGCTAAAGATTTTTTTAAGATTAGTATTATTAAATTATCACTATTATACACTCGATTCAGGCTATAACAACTGCAACCGGACATCTTTATTTGAGTCGTTCTATGAAATAAATCAAGAATTATATTCAAATATATTGTTTTTAGTTTTGTTAAAATATTACTTTCAAGTGGCTTATTATCATGCAAGATAAAATGTATGAAATTTTTTCAATTAAGTAAAAGTTTTAAATTTAAACGTAAAAATTGAAATGTAAATAAATCGCACGTTATAAATTTAAACGTAATAGAATGATACTAATTGAGTATACTTCTCTTTCTCTTCAAAATTGATAAAGACGTTGATTTCATGTGCCGATTTGAAATAGTTGTATATAATTACATAGTAAAATATCAATTATATAATAAGAATTTACAGCATGGGAAGTAAAATTTAAAATCAACGGAATTATAAAAAAGGATATGAACAATTATCAGAAAAATTTAAATTTATTTTTTGCATTAAAAACAAAATAAGTATTATTTTGATGCAAAAATCAAAACTTTTCTCAATTTCACTAAAATTCAGAAATCTAAAGCAGAACGTAGAGGAGGAGCGTGGATCAGTGAAGCATCAAGATCGAAAAAGGTTGTTGTGGTACAATGCACAATTTTTTTCCATTAAAAAAAAGATAATATTTTTTTTTTGTGGATGCATAAATTTTTTTTTTTTGCAACACAATGCATAAAACATATATTTATTCAGAAATTAAGTCTTTAAATGACTAATATAATTTTTGACCACAAATGCCCCTAATACTCATTAATAAATTAACTAAAAAAACGCGATGAATATATCTATAAAATTATTCGGAGCACGGAGCAGAGCAAGCTCAAAGAAGTGGTTTCTCCAGATCCCTACTAAAACTTTCGAAATCAAGGCATAAAAACAGCTCTCTGCTTGATAAATCCCTCTGATTTATTATTAAGCAACCCTCAACGAGTCATTTTCATAATTCAGCATTTTTAATTAGAGGGCGCTTTAAAGACCGCCAAAATACTAATAAAATTTTCATTTCCACAGTCATTATCTTCGATTTCAGAGCCGGCAAGCCGAAGGAACCGATCGAACGAACGGCTCCCAACTTTAACGAAATCATAATCTAACTCTGAATTCCCTCCTTTCTCTCTATTCCGAATGCAGATTCAGCGACGACTTAGTTTTAAAATCGCCTCCGGAAAACGAAAGGGGGGAGCAGATCTGCTCGTATCAAATTAAAGCCCATTGTTCGATCGCAAGGTACTGCATACAGGGCGATTAATCCATCCACAGCCCCTTCGAAACCGTGCCCTTAACCGGTGCACAGAGAAAACCATCTTTCCCAATGCTCCGTGAATAGCAATGCTAGGAACTAACTCCGGAGATAATAATTTTTCCTTTTCTAGGGAGGGTGATAATTTGGTTTCATTTGCGACTCCTGCTTCCTCTTCTGCGTTTAGACATTATCTGGGGCCCGGTCCAAGTATGCCTAGATCCCTTTGTCAATCTGTTCGGCTCTTGCAATCGATAGTAGTCTCCTATTGTTTGGGCAGCGGATGGGGCGTGACCAAGAAATGCGGAGGATGTATTTGTAGGTTCTGTAAACACCTCAACATTCATATGAAAACTGAAGATATTTATTTCTTCCTATATTGCATCACAACAATGTAAATCTATACTTCTCGAATTCCTTTCAGGCAACAAACCCTTGTGTAAATCTCAATTTCTAAATGACTCCTTGCAGAACATCGCATATTGTATTTTTTTTAGTAAAATACTTTCCACGTACTGTTTGATAATTCGATATCAAAATAATTTCACTCTAACAATTGAATATGCTTATTTGTTACCTTTTAGGGAAAATAGCCTATAAAAATAATTCATTAAAATTTAAAATTGACTTTTTCCATCTATTGAAATTATTATGTTAATATTTAGAGTCATTCTTTTTGGTTGAAAAGTGCGAAGATGACTTAAGGATCTAAATTAATTATCGATACAAAGCGGACATAGCCTATTGTCTTTTATAGCAACAATTCAATCATCTCCTTGTGAACCTTTTATATCTCTGCATTTTACATCAATATAAAAATAATGCAATGAAGAAATGACTCAACAGTTTTAAGAAACTATTAAGCAGTAAGCGAGCTGAAATTCCTAACATCAAGAAAATTATTGATGCCGTTAACAAATAATTATCTTTTCTACTTTGAGGACAAAATGAGTGAAAGCTGTCGTACCAAAGATAACGTCCCGAAAGATGGCTCATGACGTTGGTAAAGGTCGTCAGCAAAATTATCCATAACTTTTCAGACCAAGATGTGTATGTCATTTTTTCTGATGGCATTCTTCTATAATAGACAATTTTGTTTTGTTCCATAAGAAGTGGTTCTATTTTACTATCTAGTACACCATTGGTAAATACAGCAGTCCTATGTGAACTTTGTGCAATCAGAACTTTGAGATGGACAAAGATCATTTGCTGAGTTGTCCGCCATTGAATGAAGCAAACTTATTTAGTTGATATTGGCGGGCTAGGGAACTGATGCAATTTAATTCCAGCGACTGATTTTTCTTGATGTTTATGCAGTTCACTTTTATAATTTTTGTTGCATTTAGTGTATTGTTCAGCTGTTCCATTTATGTCTTGTTTTAGCTCCAATCTCATGCATCTTCGATGCATGGGAGCCAATGATTAACAATCAAGTGCTCTTGCAAAAAATACTATCTAGCATACGTAGCTTAGATTTATTATTGGAACAAATATACAAACAATTTGCCTCTAGAAGTGACCAACCAAGGAATTAATGTTAGTGAGGACTGTACAAAGTTAGAAAATATCTTCGCAATAATGAGACATTCCCTAGCAGAAAAATCTTTGGAGTGAAAATAAAGAGATCCCGAAAGGGAAAAAAGGGCCTCACCCCTTAGCTCGCAATCAGTAACCAACCCTCCGAGCAATCCCTTGTATTTTTGTACTGAAGCAAGAAGGCTTTCGTTGAAGCCACCCTTATCCTCCGGTCTTTGTGTAGAATGATCCCGGAAAAGATACGGACGGAAAAATCGTATCTTCCGAGCACCTGGGTCTTGGGGCAAAAACCTAACCCTTCAGCTTTGCTCTCTTATTGCTTCGACTCAAAACGCGTTCAGTTACTTTAAATGGAATGATATCGCGCAATTTTGATGTCGCATTTTGGCTTTCAGAATGGTGCAGAATTAGCCTTCAACTTGGAGTTTGGAAAATCTCAGTCAAATAAGTGAGGTGACCTTCGACTGAACTCATTAGAACTGTGCATTACTTATTTAATTTATATTTCTTTTAGCAAAATTAAATGAATATATAAAAACTTCTGTCAAGAAAAATTAGGACGTCCTAGACGATAGTTCTGCCCTGAAATAATTTTATTTCTCCACCAACATTCCGTATATATCTAATGCTTTTATTAGTTTACGGTATTTTCAAGAATATTTAAAGCTTTCTAATTTTTAATAATACGAATTTCAATAAACCTTTTCTTTTGTGTCAAAATATGCATTGCTTCAAATATGCATGAATTCAATATTTATGATAAGCCATTTTAATTCACAAGATTAGCTCCGATTGCACAGAAAAAAATAATTGGCATTGAACTGAACGACCCCAAAAACAATAAAAAATTAACTACCTATGACACTGCGCGCATTGGGGGTCACCAGGATGCCGTGGTACCCTCATTAACTCATTATGTCAATTTTCTAAAAGGAATCGGGCAAAATTTATGCGCGGAAAATTCACCGACTCCAGGCATCAATGACTTTAAAACATTTAAGCTGAATTGTACAAAATTTTCCGTGTGGGTAGCGTATGGAGCTCCATGTTCTGTGCGTAATCGACACCATTGGTTATAGTGGTACCCCCACTAATAAAACTCTGCGCACATTTATGGTGCCAGTTTTACATTCATTTTTCTCTGTATCTTGTTTACCTATTTATTTACATTCAAAATGCCTCCATGTGCATTATCTGTATTTATATAATTTTTTCGTCAACTGTACTTATTTTTACATGAAAGTATAATTATTTGTTTTGCAATAATTAATCAAACGCGGATATTTTGTCCTTCGTTTTTTATTGTCGTAATCTGATTTAGATGTCCTTACAATTACCCAACTCCGTACCAATTTGTCATTTAATCTTAATGAAACTAAAAAGCAATCTTTAAAAAATAGAGCCAAACCAAGTAAAGAAAGAACGAAAAAAAAAAAAAAGGAATACCAGGTCAAAGGATCGTGAAATAAATTCTGAAATATTTCTCCTCGATGCCAATTTGAGTTTGGGAACCAGGCTTTATTTCCGGTCACCTGACCCATGCTTCCCCTTGTGAAAATAAATCCAGCGAAGAAGGTCCAAAATCCGCGGATCAAAAAAGATTTTGAACGTAAGAGGATAGATGAAAGTCTCTGATACGAGACATCGATAACTAAGATCTATACACCGATCGATTCCAGAGTTGACAGAAAATTGTCGAAATTTCTAAATGGTGCATTTTTACTTGGCTCTCTGTCGAATTTTGCTTTTAACAGTTCTTTATTGTCTGTCATGCTTCATTTCAAGAAAATTGTGACAATTGAAGCAAACTTAGCTCTTTATTTACTTTTTTTTTGAAATTATCTTCATCAGTCTTGGATATACAATGTGACTTATTTCTTTGCCTCAAATAACTTTTCAGAGATAAATCAACTTAAGGTACCTCCCAACAATTGAATGAACTGAATAGACCTGGAAGCCAAACTCCAGCTTACTTTAAATGCGTTTAAATGACGAAGAAACTATTCAGGGCGTTTTATATTAAACGGAGCAAAAAAGAGTCGCATGGTACACATTCTGTGATTGGTTTATTGTCAGCCGAGACAAATTAGTCCTGATGCAATAATTATACATGTTTCACCTGGCAACAGCGAACCAACTTCCGGTCTCAAAATTGCCACCGAGGCACTGTTAACCAAAATGGTGCCATAGATGCATTAGAAAAAGCGTAATGTGTTTTAAATTTTTTCAAAACATAATAGTTTTTCGTCGTTCGAAGATGTTTTGCATGAGATTTAGTGAAGAACAACCGTGTTTTCATAATATTGAACGGCTGGAGAAGCAGGTTCTAGACAAAGGCTAGTTGTGCAACAAAAACCAAAAGACAATCAGCAGTTGAGACTGAAAAGCTTTAAAAAATTCGTTAATATTTTTCAAACAAAACAAAACTAAGTTGAAAAGCCGTTGAAACGATGAGTTTGTGCTTCCATTTCGCCTGGGGAATGCAGGAAGTCCTTAGCTTCAAGAAAACTGAAGCGGTGGATACCTGACGACCTGACGTACTCGAATCATTAATGAAGGAAATTCTATCACAAATATGGCCGAAACTGGAATTTCACGCATTTTCCGTGTCACCAGACGGGCAAGTATCGAAAGAACATCAATAGAAACTTGGACAACTATAGCTTCGCAGCAAATTTAATTTATCAAAATAAAGTAATTACAGCTTTCACAAGTATGCTTTCTTTCTGTCTCATTCAAACTGGAACACACTGTAGTATAAAGAATTAATGGAGTGTACACTTATACGACAAACTAACCAGAAAAACAGGCAATCATATCTCATAGGCAAACAAGTACTTTGGCCATGGAAAAGTTGAATTTAGTTTGAAATTTTAGTTGACATCTGCGTATAGCAGTTGTGGTTTCCTTTGAATAAAGGTAAACCACAGGCCCCCTTGAGCCTGACTAAGAAAAAAAAACAGTTAAGTAGATCTTTTGTGTGGCTATCATTCGTAAAATTTTTAATAATTGTATAGGACCCATTATCATTATCCCCATTGAACTTCATATCAACTTTGATAGCATTAACCTCTAGTTACGTAGTTTGTCACAACTGAAGAGGGCGCAGTGTGAGCGACACATAAAAAGGCCCAATTTTATTCTTTATTATTATTCTTCGAGGCCGAGAATGCAATGGAGTCTAGAAGGTTCAAGTACTAATTGAGGTAAGGAGTTTTAGTTGTATTGTGTGATTTCTTTTGAGAGATAGGGCGATATGGGAGTTCATGAGAAAAAAAGGGAAATGAGAAACCCTTGTCCACTCCGATTTCTAAAAGAGGCTTTGGAAAAAAAGAAAACAGGGAAAATGGGCATTTAGAATAAAGAGAAATGGGGCGGGGGGAGGATTTTATCAATTAACAAATATATTTTTTCTTTTTCTTTCCGATAGGGCTGCGGTATTGGGTCCTACAACCATTGCAAACCTAGTGAGTTCCCCAGCAATGGTACCATCTCTTTCAGCGGCACCACAATGAGTGTGGCACCTTCGCCGCATGATAATTTTGAGGTTCAGTTACCACTAGATGGCAGTACCTGAGCTCTCATTGATGCAATATGCACTAGGAATTTAATTTAGCCGAGAGCATCCAAGCCAAATGTCTATTTAAGGGATCTTTTACATGCCGTATAATCATACGACATGGGAGCAGACGATTTTCTGCATCTTGAAAATCCACCGACTCGGGCCAGGTTTGAACCCGCGATCTTGGGCGTACGAGGCCTGCTGCTTACCACTACGCCACCCTGTCGGCAATTAACAAATATTAAAAATTTAATTCAAGTATAATCGTCATGCAAATTAAGTTAAGAGGTTTACTTATTTAATATATGTACCCTGCTTTGGGAAAAATACAGCAGGCTGCCATGCCTTTTGTTTTCATTTGCTTATTTCCAACAAACCATATTTTTCAGACAGGTAGAAAAAAAAAGGTTTAGTGTAAACTTTCCATCTTATAAATTCTATAAAAATAGTTTTTCTAGCCTTGGTTGATTTGAAGCTACTATATTCAAGAAAAAACTATTGAATAAGACAGAAAAAATGATAAATAGGCAATTTCGTATTCAGTAGTTTCTAGAAACTTCCATAAAAGAATTTTAACAACACCTAAGCAAAAATAACGTAATGACAAACTATTGTTTGGGTTTTCTCCCATGCTGAAAAAGAAAAGCAGACTCATAGAATCAGATCATAAGAACCACATGAAGAAAAATCGGTTTCACTAATCACGTTTCTGAAGAAAATTTTACTCAAGGATTAATTGAAGATATAGGACATAAAATTGCATAAATCAAGAATTTATCTAACAATTCGATCATTAAAAATTTACTTCCCCACTTCTACATTTGCATCATATCTGTAGCTATTTCATTGAACAACATAACTTATGAAAAAAGTAGTTCAAGATTTTTTATTCAGCATTTCAACAACATTCAATACGTAATCCACAGCATCACAAAAGAAATCCTTTTGTACGAGCTTCAATTTATACGTAAATTCAATGAGAAAAATATTAATGGAATTTTCCTTTTTTGGTAACAAATCTAAGTTGCTGATTTCAGATCTTCCATTTTTCGTTTAGATATCGATTTTTTCCGATCTATTTTTCTTTGGTTTGGGAATAAAACGTTGGATAGATATCAGATTTACATAGAAAGAACGCGGATAAATTGATTTCTTTAGATGCTTTATTTATCAGTTTTCTTGTTTACGTAGTTCTAAAATGGATGGTTCTATAAGAATGATGTATTCTGGGTTGACTAGAAATTGCTAATAATTATGCAGGGTGTCTAGATATATTCAAAAGTGAAATTTCGTGACATTTTCGGGACCGTTCGGTGATGCATCGGATATTGATTTTGCCAGATAACGGATATCCGGTGTCCCCGGCCCCGGTATGACGTATACGATATCCTTCTCTGATATTCAAAACTTGTAAAATCTATACATAATTTCAAACATCTCACAGCTTCCAAATATGTAGTAAATTTGGATATCAAAACAGTTTAATTAATTAAATTTTTAAAATCAAACTTGACATACCGGATAACCGGATATTTCGTGGAGTGACCGAACTGGATTCCGAATATTTAAAAATTTGTCTGGTATCGGATATCCGATGTTTTCTGCAGAGGATCGGTCTCTCGTTGGACGTAAAATTTTCGTGACCTAATCGTGACTTTCGTGACCTGTAGACACCCTGTTATAAGATATTTTGAACGTAATGATTACATTATAAAGTCCTAACAGAAAAATAACGATAAAGTTAAAGTTTTTTAGTTTTTAACTTTAAAAAAATGATATTTATTTATGACTTAAGATCAGTATATACTTATAAAACTGCTGCCATAGAATCAGCTACTATAAAATAAAATTCATGCAGTATTGGGGGAAGGAATAATTGTTTCCGCAGCAAAACTTATACAATTTGATTGGAAAATAATGAATCGGAATTTAACAACGAAAACTAAAGATACTAATGTGCATTGAAGCAAACTGAGGTATCCAATTAAACAATGAAGTAAGAATGAATTTTTAAATTAAGTCAGTGAAAACTATGAGGAAACGACAACAATCTCGACATTATACTCTCAGTTTTAGTTATTGTTCGGGTATTTGTTTACTTTCAGCTATATCCATTGTGTATGGAAAAAAATGGTATATTTCATTTTCGAATTTTGATGGATTTACTCATTTTAAGGAATGCTTAACCTATTTTGACCATTTTTGGATAACGTCTGTCTGTGTGTCTCTTTGTTTTTATGTGGGTGAACAATTTTGTTCATGTGCGCAGTGCAACTTGGTTCTATAAGTTAGTGATTTTATAGTTAGTGATTATAACTTGTTTTTTTTTTTCCGGGCCAAATCCGATATAGACGCCTAATTAACATTCTTACAAAACTAAATAATAAAACCTTTAATAAAACATGCTCATAAGTAAGAGATCAAACTTAGCGCTGAAAAACGAAATTTTAATTCAATTCATTGACGTAGAAAAGAGGTTCAAAATGATGAAAAAAGAAATATATATATATAATCTAAACTTTCAATAATTCCACAAAAGCCGTTTACTCGAGTACAACAATAGCTTAAGAAAATATTCTCGAAAATTTTTTTATTGAAAAATTTATTTAAAAACCTATTTTTATTACACGATTAGGTAAGAAAAATACATAGTGTGGAAAATTATTGTTCTCATTTCTGTGAAATATTAATCATACGATAAGAAAAGAAAATGAATAAAAAGAAATGCGTTAAAATCCTGGACTACCGCATCCCCTACTGTTTTAATAATGCCCGTGTTTCTTTTCTTTCTTTCTTTCTTTTTTTTGAGTTTCTGGTTTGCGAGAGAGCTCAAAAGATTTTTTGTGAAACAAAGTTAATCAAAGTGTTCAAATAAAGCGTAGAGGAGACAAAGGAACTGATAGAAGTTAATATAAATGAAACTGTCAAAGTCCTTATTAAATTCATTCATTTGGCGACGCATTCTTGTGTTTGTTTATGAGGGGAAGAAGAAGAAAAAAATCTTAATCGCTCAGCATTTCCCCACAAGCATTATTAGGTTTCTTTCTTTCTTTTTTAATTTATAAAGCTATTCAGCAATTTTTGAAACACTATAAAATGTATTTCTAGAAAATGTATTTCTTTCGGAAGAGGATTTTCAATTTAATTGACTTACATTGCTCTTTGAAAAACTTTTACCAAAGTTCTTACGTTCGCATAAAACTCAGTGGTCACTGAGTGATTTTTTTAAACACTTCATCTACTACCCTGATATTAAAATTTTAAATAGAATATCTTTATGAAACGCTTACGAAACACTATTCTTAATAACGAATTTCGTGAATACATGAATGCTTTTAGTATAAAATGATCAGGGCTGCTGGATTTTAGCAGGGCCAGAAAATGCCGGCCGGCTTTTCTGGTTTAAACTGCTTAAAAAAGCCGGCTTTTATTAGAAAATTATTTTCAATTTTTGTTTTCAAAAAGGTATTAAATAAAAAATTATATTTATATCTATACTAATACTAATAAAATAATTTCTGGAAAAAAATAAAACCGACTTCAAATTATAAATTGCGCTAAAAAGTGAAAAATAAATAATTTTTTTAAACAACATCGATGGACTTTTTTAAACATAGTTTTAGAAGTCGGTGCAAAATTAGGACAGATAAAATCTTTCGTAATCATGAATCAATTACAAATAGATATATTTTCCCAGAATTAGCAACAGTTCCAATATGAAGTAGCAATAGACTCATAATTTTGCACCGACTTCTAAAACTATGTTTAAAAGTCCATCGATGTTGTTAAAAAAATTTATTTATTTTTCACTTTTTAGCGCAATTTATAATTTGAAGTCGGTTCTATTTTTTTTTCCAAAAATTATTTTATTTTATTCTGTTTAGTGTAAATACATTTTTTATGTTCTCTATTTTTAAATATCAAAGGGCAAACCTCCTTTGAATCAATGACACTAAAAACAAATCATTTGTCTGAAAAATTCCGTTTTGAAGTCGATTTTAGCAAACAAACTGATTGGATTTAATTTTTTCCTCAGAGAAGCCTTCAGTCTAAATCTTGCTGCAATTGCATTTATTATTATAGCACAATGACAACAAAAACTTTTTTAACAATGAGTTTTATATTTATTAAGTTTTCCCAACAAAGAAAAATCAAGTCAAGCCTTTCCAATTAAAATAAAAAATACTTATTTTTCACCCGTAGCGTTTTTTTCCAAAAAACAAATGTAGTCGATGTGCGATATTTGAGTTAGACGTTCCTCTATCTATTAAAAAAAAGCCAGCAAAATCGGTTCCTTTCGGCAAAAGTTATGGATGAAAAACCAAAAAAATGACCCTAGTTCTGCCCATTACTTTTGTTCTATTTATCGAATATGGTCAAACGAAGGTACGGGACCTATGGGAAACCACCCTAGATCGACTGAAAAAAGAATCATGAAAATCGGTTCATCTGGTGCAAGGTTATGAGTGGACAAACAAACAAACAAAACAAACGACATACATACAGTATGAATGTATAACCTCCTTCCTTTGTGAAGTCGGTTAAAAAGCTGTAGAGTTTGTTTGTTTGAACGCGCTAATCTCAGGAACTACTGGTCCGATTTGAAAAATTCTTTCAGTGTTAGATAGATCATTTATCCAGGAAGGCTATAGGCTATATATCATCACGCTAAGACCAATTGGAGCGAAGTTCCGAAAAATTGCATAAAATAGTCCTTTTCTATCGGAAGAAATTATCGCATCTTTTCGAGTTTGATACCATTGAAAAGCCCGTAAAAAACTATCCTAGAAGGAGTTTTGTCCTTTGTGCTAAAATTGGAAGCCTCTAAATTAACTAGAAAAGAAGTTATAAGTGTTTTTCTCTGTAGTTAGAAATGATTTTTTTCACGGTAACTAACTTTAACTTTATTTGACCCAGATGATGACCGTTTGATTTTATTTGCATTGTTGCATCGTTTCAACAATTGTTACAGTTGCCATGTGAGCAAACAAATCAATGCAGTTGCCATTGTTAAACAAAAAAAAAAAAATAATAATCAGTGTTTCTAGCATTTTGATGAGGCATCGCTGTATTTGCAAAATATACTTTAAGATAGATCGTGCAACGCCGGGCGTCGCAGCTCTAGTCATTAATACAATCAAATTATTATTGTAATAGTAAAATACTTGAATTAAGAATAAAATATTTTTAATAGACTGATACATTACAATAATAGCAAAACAAAAAATGCTCTTTTTTATATATTTATTTCGTTCACTACAATTTAAATGATTTTCATAGATGTTTCCTAAGAATTCAAAAGTTCACTTGGCACTGCTATGTGAACTAAATATTATTGCCAATCATTTGCCCTAGTCTTTAAACAACAAAAACCTTTTACGTATTTTATCCTTTTTCAGCACCTTTACTCGTGCGCTCTGTTCCAAGCACACTGTAAAAAAAACTCTCCTGAAAATAACGGAAAAAGTACGACAGCAGAGTTGCCGGAAACATTCCGTTTTTATAATATTTTCCCGAGCTTTGATAGAAGTTCAATTTTTTTTCTCCGTTAATCCAAATTAAGTTGTGAAAATACAGCAACCGTAAAACGGAAAAGTTCCATTCTCGTATTTTCAGGACGTGATATTTCCGTTTTTGGACGGAAAAACCATGTTTTGAAGCACTACGGAAATCTTCCGTTAAAATCAGTCAAAAAACAATCTGAAAATTCAGCTTTTTTTAACTAAAGTTGCTAATACTTTAAAGTAAACCAACGGTCAACGTCAGTGGCCAATATTAAATTCTACTAGAATGATATTGATCTTAAAAAAGAGCTATTGCTATACATTAAAAAAAAATCACTTATATAAAAGTGTGGCAACTGGTCACCACAGGCAACTTTTTCTGAGGTTCGAGTTTCATTTTACACAAATTAACGATAGTGCATGAATTACCATAGTATGTGTAAACTAACAATTTTCAAAAAGGAAAGTAAAGGCCGTCTTTTTCTAAAAAGGCCGGTCTTTTATAATAAAAGCCGGCCGGTCCTGGTCTTTTCTTAAAAAAAGCCCGTTTTTTTGCAGCCCAGAGAATGATCGAATATAGATAAATTAGCAGTCTAAAATGTATTGCAACTTAATGAGCATTACAACTCCTGAATAAGGCTGAAGTCTTAAGTTTAAGCTTAGTTTCCTATAAAGTTGTTAATATTTTCCCTATCTTTTGTATTGTGTTTTGTGCAGAAATGATGGCAAGACTTTTGTTTCACACTGAGAAAATGTTTCCAACAGTGGAAGGTGGATAACATGCTTGCAAAATTACACTCACTATACTCAGCATTTTTCTTCTTGTCTGAAGTGATGTCTTGAAGATGTTCGGCATAGCCTTGAAATAAAGCGATTTTTTTAAAAAAAATTGCACTGTATGAAGCACTGAAAAATCAGGCAGGGAGAAGCAAAGGGTAAGGAGCCAAAGGAGTGATTCCGAGAAAACGCGTTCAAAATTTTGATCTTATGTTTATTGCTGTTATTTAATGCATTAATGTTATTTTTTAAACGTCGGGGGAACGGGCAGAAATGATTAGGGTTACCACTAACATTTCTTGTCACAATATAGAATGGCAAAGAATAGAATGCGCAAGTTATCTCCAAGATGATTGTTGCTGATGAAGAGGTTAACTGTTCATGGGCATGAGAGCCTCGGTCTTTTTGAGTCAAATATTTGATACTCTTTGTAAAATAATTTAATGCAGTTTGAGGCATCTTACTTTAGATTTTATGGCAGTTAGATGATTTTGGGGGAAAAAATCTAATAATCCGAATTGAATAACATATTTCTTATGGTTTAGTTGACAAGAAACATGTGAAAAGGGGTTACTATTTCGATTCGGCACAAAACGTCAAACATTTCTATGTATGTAATGAAAGTACGAGGATTCAAAAGCAGTTTAAGGGAAACTTGCCAATCAGCAACGGTTCCATCGAAATTCGACACATGTTCAGCATTTAATTCGATCCTCATCGAGATATTTTAGGCTCTTAAATGGCCCCTTACCAGTTAGAAAAAATACGGCTTCCTTTTTCATACAGTAATGAGAAGAACTACGATACAAATCAATGTCGACGAACATTACAAGCCATTAACTTACGGATCCTGTTAAACAACTTACGCATCATTTTAAGCAAATAAAATAAATAATAAGAAACGAAGAGAAAATGGATTTCTACATTAACCTGAAAGCTAGTGTGTTGCCAACTGACGTGAAATCCAAAGTAAAACTTCTCATATTGTGTTAAAATATTTTTGCAAGAAGTATCAAATATTTCACTCGGAGGAATTAGACCGAAGTTTTCACGTCCATGGAAGCATATAATTTCTTCATTACCAACAATTACCTCCTGGCCTCTATTTGAACAATCACACCACCGAGAGTGCAAACCAACAGCGTGTACACGATGCAGAAATTTCGGTCAGCAAAAGCGTGCAGAAGATTATCTCGGCGATGGCCAAAACTTTCTCTCAGCTCCTCCCGAATTCGGGGGATGATCACGAACCTTATGGGGTTGAGAGGGTCTATACGTGAGTGCCTCGTTCTAATGCGAAGCAGAATCGCTGCTGGTTAAACGAAAATTGAATTTTAAAGGAAAAGATTGCTTGCAGGGTGTTACACGGAATGAGGCTTATCGCTGCTTCTGGAAATTAGGAGAGGAGTTGCATGTTACTCGGGGTTACAGAAGATGGGGAAGGATAAGGATTTGAATTTAATAATAGAAGTTTAAAGTTGACCAATGACGATCATTAATTTTACCGAAATGCGCTACTGTACGAGATACTTCGTCCGACTAACAGATGGAATGCCTACGAAGGAGAATGGTTTAAATAAAAATGTAGTGCAAATGTTTAGCTTTGAGGCGGGAAAAAATTATTTTGCTCTGGGTTTTGAAACATTTATCTACGTTGAAACGTTATTATAATTAGATATTATTTTTTGACTGATCAGGTACTGGCGAATTCGTGCCTCATTCCCCACATCATATTGGAGTAAATGTGGACTAACTAATTTAGTTACAATCTTTACTTTCTTCAGTCTCAAACATTTATCCATTTAGATCTTTTTCTGGAACAAATCAATATATTAAAATAAATAAAACTAATGGTTGAATAAATCAATATTAGTGATAGTAAAGTTTTAATGGGGACAGTTGGGTATCTGTGCGTCTAGGGATGCTTTTGATATTGGGGGTTGTGTTTGCGAATGCATCACTTTAGATTAAAATGCACATCGAATAAAAACATTAGGTATATTAGAAATACATTAGAATGCAAACGTTAGCTCATGTTTAAAAAATAGAAATGTAATTGACAAAAATATGATAGTTAATAATTTTTGCATGGATTCGAACAATCAGTTTAAATAAAAAGTACATTTCTTTTTTTCCTAAAAGTAACATGTAAAACAAATTTCCAAAACTTTTCGTAGTCTACCACGTTTCATACAAACCTACAAAACCTTTAAAAATCTTAAAATGACAAATGATATAAAGCCTAGAAAGAGACGTACACCCAAGAGATAATGACAGACTTTTCGAGGAAAACACTCGCTTTGTGAAAAGGAAGCCAAGATTAAAACTCTTATCATTAGCAAAAGCACAGAAACGGATTCGAAGGTTACACCCTCAGTCAGATATGCGAAGCAATGCCGTTAATTCCCTTCATTTTTTTCCTTTGTGTCTGGAAATCATTGTTTCTCTTTTCTTCTCTATAATTTGCACTCTCATTATACTGGGTGGTACGATTTTATAGACTTCAAACCACTTCTCAGAAAACGGGAAATGCAAGAAATTAAACTAAATCCTAACCATTAGACTATCACATTTCTCCGTTTCGTTAGCAGAAGCTAACGAAATTCCATTGCAGTGAATGTGCTAGTTACTATGCCAACAATTTCAAAATTTAGCGGAAATAAATTAGTGCCAATGTGTATGATTTAAAGAAATCATTAACCTAAGTTTAATGGAGTAGGGGGTTCTGAGTGGAGAAAAATAAGAATCCAGATGACTAAACAGTAATTTGCAACTTTTGACAAATGATCAATCAGATAATAAATGAATTATGACAAATGTTGGGTGCTATTTGTAAAATGGGGAACTACCGAAAGTGATTATTACATTACTTTAAAATATTTCTTTTTATTCAATCCATTTAAATAGGTTTTTCTTCCTTTTTCATTTCTTCTTTTTTGTGTTATTTTATTAGAAAGCTTCTTAAAAACTATTGTCGCTATTCAGAAATTGTATCATTTGTATTAGTTCCCATTTCTGAGGAAAATGATTCAGAAAGAATTTTTAAAAACATTTTATAGTGTATGATGTCAGAGAAGATAGTAATTTGATGCAAATTTTGGGGCACAAAATAACGCGTGCGTGAGTGTAAAGTGTCCATACTACTATATCGTGTCAACCGTTTTTAACGAAGAAAAGCAGCAGCAAACACTACATAAATGACTATTTTACGCACGCCAATAATGAATGTGAGAACACTAGGCAAAATATGTGTACCAGGGGAACTAATCGTTTCATGGTTAGGTATTGTTTCGTGTTTAATGTGATCAAGAGCCTCAACTGGCTGTGATCGACGCTGTGGAGTCGGTTGGGAAAAGCACCACCTCTGACTCCCGATCCCGACTCATGCTGTTTTAAAGTTTCAACTCCTCTACAACTACGAATTAGGAATGCAACCAACACTGGGCTATTATTCTGTATTCGATAGTTGACATATTTTTTAACGACTCCCAAAATCAGCCTAATTTCGAGACGGCTGTGTACATTTGTGAAATTTTTTGGTTTACAGAACAATATGAGAAATCTGATTTTTTAATGAGTTCTGAAGGTGACGGTAGCACGTATTTGTTTATGGAATTGGAGAAAACCAGGAAAACTTCTATCAAGCCAAAAAAAAAAAATAAGGTTAGCAACATGTTAATGATTATTTGTGAATGAAAGATATTAGTTTTGGCTGATCATTGATGGATAGTTCACATGTTTTCGACCATGGTTTCAAAGAATTATGCTCTTTTGTGGGTCAAGGTAAAACTTGCTTCTCAGTTGCATGAATAACCTTAAGTAATTTGTATCAGTATCCTTTAGGGCTTATTTACTAAATTTAAGATGAATTGAAACTATTACTGCAAATCTTCTAACGAAATTTAGAATTCTATTGAATATTTTTCAAAGGCACCTTTCAGTCAAACAATGAATATAGTACGTTTTAAATTAATTTGAACTTTACGTAAAACATGCAGGATTATATTTCGCAAAAGTTTTGTAAAATCTTATTTTTTAATGTCCTATTGTAATTAAAAGATTAATATACATGTATTTATTGTTTTAAGAGCGCTTCAAAACGTCCAAAATTTAAAATCCCACAAATTTATTACTTTTCATAAAGTAAGTTCCAAATCTGTGTCGATTATTTGCATTTGCACTTTGATAAATTTGCAAGTTAAGAGAAAAAAAGCTCCTATAAACACAAAACATTCGAAAATAAAATACATAAGTGTAAGAGTATAATAAATATTTCTTTAACAATTTAAAACACATTTGGCGGTTGATACATATCCAAAATAATAAAATGATATTGATCAAAACAAACATAATAAATATTTTACAAGAATATTGAATATAAATTTCACATTTCACCACAGAAAATCATATTCACCAATTTTTGTCGGTGCCTTCTATTATAAAAGTTGATATCAGAAAAATATATTTTAAATCCAATACACTTTGATCAAGAGTTGCTTAAGTATTTTTTAAAACAAATTTAATATGCTTTGTTGATATTCATGTATTCAAAGAATATTTTTTGAAAATGTCGAAACGGCTTTAGTATGAAATATCTCTGAAAGGCATTTTACAATGCACCGATTATATTTAGAACGAAGTAGGTTTTTCAATAAAGAACATGCTTAAGTGAGTTTTGTCCGTTACAATAGAGCTTACGAGATTATAGCTTTATTCTTTTCATGGGGTGCAGTTTTATTATGCAGAATATGAAGCGAAGCTCCCATAAAAATAAGAATGTGTAAATCCCAAAGCATTTTTCTTTAGTTAACTTTGCTGTGTATCCTTTTTATTTTTACGTTTCTTTTTTGTTCAGTAACTATTTTACTCTTACAAATCAGTGTCTTTTATATTTATGTGAAGTTACAGGAGAAAGAAAGGGCAGCTTATCTTATATGTGTAAATATACTGGTAATTGGCAAAAAAAACTGGAGAATTTGATACACAAGGAAATAGGCAAATGACTGCATAAATATACAAATATGTTAAGCTATACAAGTGTCAGTGATATTAAATGAAAATCTTTGTGAAGGACATAACACGCAAAACAACTAACAAATACGTAGTATTCATCTTATAAATTGTAGTATTATTACGGAGGCAGCGCTATTATTAAATACAGCTGTTTAATACTTATTTAAAAAAAAGAGTTATTTTAAATTTATTTATTATCTTATTTTCTCTTTTTTGTAGAATGCCCTAAAATTGTTAATAACAGGTAGTGCTTTTGAGAAAATATCTCTAAAACCAAATACATTTCATGGAAATGAATTCGGTTATATAAATTCATACTATTCAACCTTTATTTTACTGAATTAAATTGTTATACAGTTGGAATTTATTCGCTTAAATGTAAAATTTTCGATAGATATTTACTGTAAACATTTTGTAACATAAAATCACTACCGACTCCTATTTACTTTGGCGGTTACTTTTTATTTTCTCGGAGCTGGAAAGTACAGCATTCTAATCTCGTGGTCTCAATAGCTGCTTTAAAAAACGATGAGATGAGGTGCTTATTAAGATAATGTTGCTTACTGTCATCAAGTTGCCTGATAAGGCGTTTCCCTGGTTTTCTCTGTTTCAATGTTCAAATGCGGGGCAGATACTTTGAGTAGTTTTCCAGAAAGTTTGAAGGAAGGCAGTTCTCACCCAAAGTTTGCTTCATGGGGGTAAAAATCACGAAATAAACTTTGTCTAGAGCAATATAATCTGTTGAGGTTCTTAAGCCTTTAAACAATAAGCAAAGGGACATGAAAGTAAAAGAATATCGCAGATCCATGAAAACTCTTCGTCCCGAAATAAGTATAGAGAATTCTGTTATTGCATCATGAAAGAAATGAAATAAATAAAATTTTGTTTACAAGCCGGCATGGGGGCGTCATGGTAAGGCGCGGGACCCGTACGCGACAGGTCAGAGGATCGAACTTGGCAGCGTCGGTGTATTTTCAAGATGCAGAAAATTGTCTACGCCTATGCCGTATGATTATGCAGCATGTAAAAGATTCCTTGAGTAGACATTTGACTTGAATGCTCTGGGCCAAACTAAATTCCTACAGCTATTTCGCATCAATGGAGTGCAGATGCTCGCCCCTTCAGGTGGAGAAACTGGGCGTGAAAATTATAATGCGGCGATGGTACCACACTCATTGGGGTGCCACTCAAGGAAATGGTACATGTCTTTGTAGAACGCACTAGGTCCGCAATTGGCAGAAGCCAACAGCTGCCAGTTAGAAAAAAGAAGTAAATTGAAAAAAAAAAAAAAAAAAATGATTTGCGGAATTGATTTTGCTAACTGCTCCTTTCTGAGAAATGCATACAGTTTATATATTTAACCACATATATAAACGTTATGCGTTATAATATGTATGGGAACGAAAGGATAATCTACATTTGGATATTTCACTAGACAGGATTAGGTCTAGAGGGCACCACTGAACAATCCATTAGCACCAAAACATCAATAATAAATCATTCTATAAAAATGATCCCATTTTTTTAAAAGCGTGAGACGGTTACCGCAGACAAGCAATGTGAAAAAAAATCCCAACTTTCACGTGATGGGAAAGTCGTTAAAATATGTATCGAGTCATTACGAGAATTAAAAGCTACACGAGTCAATCATGCTATTAACAATTAATCCTTGAACTCAAAAGCTCATCCCCAACCTCTCATTTGCAGAAAGCGAAAGTCAATTGGGGAGGGGGGAATAAGAAGGGAATATATCCTCCATTTCGTTCTTAATTATTAAGCAAGGAAAGACGACGTTTGTTACAAGACTATATACGTGCCGGAAAAAATGGCTACAAGGGTATATTTTTACTCCAGCTATGAATTATTAATGAGTGCCATAAATTTTTTCGTCGCCGTGTGGCGCGGTGTTTAACCGTTTGGCAAAAATCTTACAGTTTTTTCCCAGAATGCTTCTTGCAATAAGGTGTCTTCCCGTGCGAAGTGACGATATAAATTTGTTTGATACAGATTGGGAAAAGATGAGCATGGCAAAAAATGGGGCTTAATTTTTATGTTCGCTCATTTACGAGAAATTAAAAGGAATAAAAGAGCAAGTTTTAAAAAAACCTTCGACTAAAGATGAAAGATGGAACGCGAATTATTTAATACATGTAGGCATTAATTATCCAAGCAGCCGAAGTGTTCATAAAAGTGCATTCTTTCTGTAAAAGTTAAGTCGACGCATATATTTCCTCACAAATTTTTCAAAACTGCAACAAAACCTTTTTTTACATTAATTTAACCACATATATAAATTGTATGCATTTTAATATGAAGAGTCCACTGGAAAAACGACCTAAGTCACATACTACTTTTTAGCCTACTTTCCCGTAAAAGTAAAAAAAAAATAATAAAGCATGAAAGAAGGCTTAATGTATCGTGAAAATATCGTTAAAAATCAAGAAAAGTCAAAAATAAGTGAAGTAATTAAATAAAGATTGAAAAATAAAAAATTTGAAAGTAGGGTATTGAGATGGGGAAAAAGGTGTCTGTCTGTCTGTCTGTCTGTCTGTCTGTCTGTCCCCCCCTAATAACTTTTGAACGAATTGTCCGATTGGAAAAATTCTTTTTGCATTCGAAAGATCTCGGCGAGGACATCTAATTTCCATATTTTACTTTTTGATTTGAACAATTTTTTGTTCAATTTTGAACAGTTCAAAAATTTTTAACATTAGCGCCTATGGGCGAAAATGAAGCAAATTATGTAAAATTTGGGTACAAGATCCAAGTTCCCATGAACAAGCTCACTGGAAGAAGTTCTTGGCGTGAAATATTGATTTGAACAATTTTTGTTCATTTTTGAACAGTTCAAAAAAAATTAACATACCGCCTACGGGGAAATTTCAATCCTATATAATTCCTGATCTAACGGACCGATTTGCTTGGAACAAACTTTATCGGAAAGCTCTTATGACGTAGAACATGTACAAATAGAAAGTACATCCAGAACTAAGGAGCCTATTTTCCTATGAAATTTTTAGTTCGGGATTTTCAAGAATATTTTTGAATCAATGAATGATTAAATGAATAAGCAAAAGAATGAATGAATAAATGAGTGACTAAATACATGAATGACTTAATAAATGAATGATTGAATGTCTATTAACCGTTGAAAAAGGTATATTTGAACCAATTAAGAACTAAAACTAAACGAGAAAGACAGAGAGAGAGAGAGATAGCTAGATTATAAATTTGAATTCGGTGTATACGGGGAAGTAGGCTCGTATAGTTCTAGACGGAACTTCTTGTTGAACTTTGCTTTGTGTTTTACTAGCGGTATCCGCACGGCGCTGCTCATGCTGAATTTCAACCGTACCTAAAAAACGTAAGCACAATTTCATTAGCGTGTTCCGATTTATCGCCAATGACTAATTAAAAAAGCCAAATTGTAGCGTGTCGTATTTGCCACGTTATTTGAAATCTAGTATAAACCATACGTATTCTTTTTCTGGCGATATTTATTTAAATGCTATTGCTAAATCAAGGAAATCGTTAAATCGGGGAGACAATACTTTTATCAAGTTCAATCTCGAATTTAAAAAATATTGCTAATTTGAGAAAAACGTTAATTTGAATTTATGCTTTATTATTGTTTATCAGTTTGTTGAAACTGATGTCTCTCTATTTTGAAAAATAAGTTTTACATTGAAATTAACCTAACCCCGGAGTTGAGGAAACTGCTAATTATTATTTTTGGATCAAGAAATAACACCTTAAGAAATCGCACTAAAACGCTTATAACTGGCGTTCTTATTGACTTAGAAACTTAGAACGAATATCATCATGTGTAGAAAAATTAGCGCTTTCGATCGATATATTACATTAATATGTGCAAGGTTTTTTCACCCCCATATTGGGTAATTTATGGGGACAATTGCGTAAAATTGGAATAAAAAAAGAACTACCTGTAGAATTTTTTTTTTTTTCAGAAACCTTTGCGGGAGTGTACTCGACAACTTCCCAAAGTTTCATGGCGATCGGATGAATGGTGCAGTAATGCATAAAGGACATACTGACATACATACATTCATTTTTATATATATAGGTTATAAATTATGTATTATAAATGAATATAAATTATGTATTATAAATATATGTAATATAAATTTGAATTTGGGTGTTACGGAAAAGTAGGCTCGAAAAGTTAAAATTTACAGTTATGTTATAAAATTATTGAATAAAACATAAAGCAAATTTCAAAAAGTAGTGTGTGACTTAGGTCGTTTTTCCAGTAGACTCTTCATATGTATACGTTTTATATACATTGTTTTAAGATTGGAATGATCTTACAATCTATAAAATTTATGAAATGCAGATATGTTATGCATTTAGGTTTTCTTATTTGCTAGGTTATATTTAGTTTTTTTGTTTTTTTTTCGAAAAAATTTTGGATAATTTTACTCGAAAGTCTTTCACAGCACAAATAATCACAGCCCTCAATTGGAAGATCAAGAGAGAGAAATTTCTCTAGTTCTCAGAAATAAAATAATGAAATTATGCATGCGTGTAAGTATTTTGCAGTTTTCTTAAAAAGATAATATGTATTCAGCGCTTTTCTTGCTCGGAAAACTTTGAAATGACAGCCTGTTAATTATCTCAAGAAAGTAGTAAATTAATTAAAAATTTCATAAATATACTTGAGAGTTATTTCGTCAACCGTAAAACAAACAACAAAGGTCGGAACCAGTCATATTGTAGCAGTCGTCATGAAAGTTCAATAAACTCAATATTTGATTAGTTAAGGAGTTTCTTTTAAAAGTAAGCGGATTGAAGTTGTCGTTGACCGGATTAGTGTAAACGATTTTTTACCCAGTGGATCCATTCAGTGATGGCCACTTGATTAGCAGTGTTATTTTCACCTTTTATGGAATTTTTAAGCGAAAATGAAAGGGAGCACCTTTAAAGAACTATAAAACGGAGAAAAATACATTAACACAGAAACGACGGATTATCAAACAGATAAAAACCGTACGAAGAATGATTTTTGTTGTGGAACTTTGCTATCTTTAAATCTTATGTGACCTTATATATGCTTTACCATATTAAAGCCACTGTACGTTTATATTGTTGTGCAATCGTTTATTTAAATTTTTCTTCTCTGACAATGGCACCAAAGAAACTATAAAGCATAGTAACACCCTTCCTTTCATTCCCGCAGGCAACGAGCAAAATGGCATCCAAACTAGACCGTTACGGGTGAAGTTATCGCTGTCAGCTTCTCTCCCAAGATAAGAAAGGGGGCCCGCGGAGGGCCAAAAAAGATGGATGACCGCCCTTCAGCCCCGATCGATTGTTCCATTTTACCTTTCCAGCCTCCAGGAATAAAAGATCTGGACTTTGCCTAAAGGTTATCCGGGGAGCGATTAACAGCAGACGATGCTAAAAAGATGGTGCAGAAGCAGCTGGGCAGAATCATTTTGGTAAAAGAATCTATACAAGAAACTATGCAAAGAAATGGCAAAAAAAATGTCTTTGAAGTATTTGGTAGCAATTAGCTCCATTAAGACTAGTAAACTGTTCTATTGGTGACCCAAATTATTATGAAAACGTTAAATTTCTCAATAAAAAACATTCTTAATCAATTATATAGTAAAATTATCCGATCTTAAATTAGGTTAGAAATAATTAGACAAATAAATAAATTAATTAAAACGATAAGGACTATGCTCTATTTATCATACATTTTTATGCATAATTATCTTTTGGATCTATGCGTCTTCTTGCAGTGAAAATATTTTAATTTCACAGTGCTCGAAAATTATCAGTCGATATTAAAATTATGTACACACAATTATCAGCATAGCCTTAGATTCTGCACACGTGTTTACCGAAATTAAATCAATACATTACTTGCCATCTGATGATGCGCTTGTGGAAAAATAACTGGTAGAGAAACGGCTCCCAAATCGAGTGCTTTGGTTCGAATCCCGATAAGAGTATGAATGTGATTGATCGGCTTAGAACTGCTTTCAATCGTATCCTAGTGGTTCGTATCCCACTTTAAGGTGTACGCTCACTTATGATCCATCGAAGCCCTTCATATCGGGTCTGTTTGACCAAATGTAGGTGCACAACATAGTCGATCGAATAGGATTGTAATTAAAGTGCCGTATTAAGTACCACCCCCTGACGCAAGTGACACCCCTCCATTAGAAGTACTAAAATGCTTCGAAGAGGCAAATGAGGCAAATGTACGGGTGTTTTCCCACCAAAGACGGCAGAGCATATTTTCTTTCGCCTTCAAAAATAGCTCTTTTTTTTCTCCAAATGTGTTAGAGGGAAACAATACTTAATGCTTGTAAGTCTTTATCCTATTATTTCATTCCTGTAGGTAAATTATTAAGTGATTTGGTTAACATTTGAGACACGAGGGACATTTTTGGTATATTTCATATTTTTATTTTTTTTACAATAATTTTGAAAAAAAAAATTGAGGTAATGTGTATTAATAACCATGATATTCATAATGTTTCTTAAAAATGTATAAATTACATTAAAAAGAACACAATTTTATGTTCTTGAAATTTTATCTATCGTACCGTGTCTCTCTAAAGCCGGTAGACTCATAACTTTTATGAGTCATGCGTTATATGTTTGTTTATCATATTTCTGTATATTACTATTTAATTTTTAGCTATCTTTAATTCAGATATTAAATGCCATGAATAAAAAAAATAATGTAGTAGTTAATAAAGCTGTCTGAAAATGAAGCAAAGGACGATTCCTATTTACAACGTATAAAAATAAAAAATGGCACTAACTATTAATTAGTAGTTGCAAAATTTAAAGTAGGAATAAATGAAAATAATTACTTTATGTTTTCAATAATGCTGTTGATCAACAGTACGCGTAGTGCTGTGTACAATTTGGTTGTCATTTTTTCTAGTAATGTTGTGTGTTTAAGATGTAACTAAGCAAAGTGCCGACTCGAGTATTTAATTATTTTCGAACAATGTAAACAATTAACAAAGCGAAGTCAAATTATTTGTCAACTGCGAAGATAAAGATTTATCATAATTGAAATTTTTAAATTTTGAGAAATAATGCAATTAGAGTATTTTGCGATTAGAGTAAAAGCAATTTATTTCTTTGATGTAACTTATTTATTTAATTAAGTTTTTTACTTACTTGTTTGAACATTATTTGGAGCTTTTTTATCTTCTTGCTGGAATTCTAAGCAGTTGTCGTTTATATGTCAAATTGCCGAGTAAAATACGAGTAAGCAGCGTACGTCATCAAAATAAATTCCTATCAAAACCGCATAACTCAAAACGTAAGCTGTAGGTTTGCCACATTCAGACTCTCGTGTACTTTCCAACCATGCTACCAGTTAACAATATTTATCCCAGCAAAAGTCTTCCATTCTCAATACTGCCTACTCTCTATCGTTCATAGAAAAAACGCATTTAATTTTCGTTTTCATTAAGATAAAAATAAAGAGAAAATTATCTGTTATACCGTTAGTAAAGAAAGCTTTTAGTTCAAAGGAAAAATTGTTTTGAATTCCGTGAGAAAATTATTATTATTTTTTCAGCAGGGAAGAGTTCTTTTTACAAGCGAATAGTTTTGCTTAGACAAACGACAACAAATTTAACCAATTACAGCATTTCTTGACGGAAATCACCTCAACACAACATTTCAATCAAACTTTAAATAAAATTAAGACCTTTTCACATCAAAGAAACCGCAATGATTGCTTTAGAGTTTTGCTCAAGAAGTTGAAAAATAAGGAGAACTTTTTAAAAGAAAACTTACTTAGTGATTTGATGGTAAAGGGCAAAACGACATAAAGCGAACGAGTTCCCTTTTTGATTATTCGATTTTAAAAGAGTATCATTAAGAACGCAGTTAATGTGAATAAATTTATCTAAATAATTTATCTCTTTTGCTCGTTCTTTTCGCTCGTGATGATTTCTGGTTGATTGCTGAATTTCGCCATTTTTTTCTGTCTCTATCTAAATTGGATTTCGTATGGAAAGCGGAGTTTTTTCCTAGAGGCTACATTTCAGAGAATTGAAAGAATGAAGAAATGAATAGTGTTTGCGTGTCTTTCGGCACTAAAATCGTAGTTTATTGCCTTGCCGTGGAAAAAGATATTTTTAATTGATATTCGATTCACTAAATACGCTAGTTTTTCTTCTCGTTAGAAAGTTGAGGGAAATTTTCAACGGCTACGGTACATTTGACACCGATTCCGCATGATAAAATAAATTTGCAGCACTGGAGGATGTTTAAGATTTGGCAATAATCATAAATTACAAATGTAGTAGGGGGGCGGAAGCAAAAGGTGGAATCTATCAAACATTTTCACCTCTTCGATTAAAAAACAAAACAAAATAGTTCGTTCTTTCGGACGAAATGTCATGATGAAGTATTCAGTTCCTCAACAGCTTTACTTGAAGTAGTTTTTACTTCACATCTTCACATGGTCGTCCATGTGTAAGTACACACATATATATTTATATAAAGAGTAAAAATATGACATCAAGATGATAAAAAATATGTTAAAGTTTGAGTTAGGTGCTTAAAGTAGCACTGTGCCTGATACTTCGAAATATATTTGATTATAGAAATGTTTTTATTTTTCTCTAAAGTCGATTTTGAAATCCACAATGACTCCATATATTTCGGCATATCGATGACATTTTGATGGTTACTTCCAATTTTAGTCATTTTCTCGAACTCATGCGTCCAAAATGTCTCACTATTAAGATAAGATAAGTAATAATTCTCCCATTGTCAATTTTTGGATGCCTATATTAAAATTGTTAACCAAAATCTACATCTGGATCTTTAAGATAAACGCAGCGAGTTCAATTTTTATACCATATCTATGCTACATTAGCACAACAATCTCAATAAGAAAGTTTTCATTAACATTCATATCAATCAACTGAGAACGTTCCACAAAATTTGCAACGATAATTTCAATTTTTATGAACAAATTTTCAAGAATTCTGCTAATATATATTACAACAATTTATTTCCTTTAAATTTCATCAAGCACAATGAAAAAATTACAAGACTGGCATTGGCAACAGCAGCCTACAAGCTCACTAACCTTTGGTGACCTTCTTTGACGTAAAAGCTTACGATGATTTTGTTGATAAAGTGTCCGAAGGAGATCTGACGGAAGGCCCAAATTCAGATGCGCTACTGCAGAAAGATGTCAGATTGAAAAGATGGACATGAATTAATGGGATATGGAAAAACTCTGCATAAATTTGGTGCCGTTTGACATATGGTTGTTCAAAGACGTATACCATTCTGGAGATACTATTTTTCTGTGGGCAAAATGTGAGCAAAATTAATACTTTAATCCAACATCCTGCAGGTATGGACGGGTGTGTTGTAAGTGTAGCATGATTTTTTACCAACTTATTATTTTTTAATGTTTCTTCAAGTTGTCTGCTACGGCTTTAAATTCTTGCCTTGCAGATTTTAAACTTCTGAGTTTGTTTTACATTCCTGAGCTCCTTTAACGTTCTATTTATGATTATAATATTATTATTACTAGTGTTTCACTACTTGTTTGATCATCTTCTTAAAATTATTGCAGTCTATAATTTATGATCTTCCTTTATATGCTATCTTTGCAACACATTCCGAAACCAGTAGTACTAAGTATTTTGGGTTCTTGCAGTACATTTTGTTCCCCGACCACTGATCAGGAGAGAACGCTGTTCATGTTTTTGCGCTTGCTTGCTTTTTGCATTCAAGTTATCGCTTGTAATTGTTTTTTGTTGGTTTTAATTGTTTTATGCCTTGTTTTGCACCATTTTTGTTCTTATTATTTTACATACCTAAGTTCCCTTTTCTAAAACCATTTTGCATTCTATAATCAAATATTATGTGTGTATCAGGGCTCGAAAAATCCTTAAAATTTTACATGCCCTGCCCGGGTATGTTTGTCTAAAAATTACATGCCTGAACAAAGTTTTAACCTGCCCAGAAGTTGTTTTATTGCATATTAATAAAAACATTTGAATGTCGTATAGCATTGATCAGACAAAAAATTAAATTAACAGCTTTATATCTGAATAAGAATTATTTCAACGTTAATCTGAATCTATTAAAAAATCACACTACAAATAAATATTTCATAATAAGTCGTTACAAGACAAAATTTGCAAAATCTAAATTGTATTACCAATTTTATTATTGACACGCATGTCCGTTAACACATTATAATTTTGAGCTCCATTAAGGATGCGTTAATATTTCAAGAAAATACGAAATAAAAGTTTTGGAAAGAAATATTTTATTAAAATATTGCATGCCCTGCCAGACGTGTAAGGCTAGAAGATTTATGCCCGATCATAATTTCTACTTCCCCCTCGGGCATGTCGGGCAATATAATTTTAGAGCCCTGGTGTGTATATATAAATATAAATAAATATATATATATGCATAAATATATATACAGGGCCGGCAGGACAAGGGAGACGAACGAAACAAGTCGATTTTATCCCACCGATTTTAAAATATCCGGAATCCGATCCACCCACTGCACGAAGTATCACACACATCTAGCGGTTGCAAGCAGTACCTCATTGCAAAAAGTTAATCTCATTTTATTTATTTTTGTTATGTGGGGATAGCCCTCATGCCTGAAGCGTTAGAACACAGAAAGTATAAAAATTTAACGATTTTTTTTATGCCCTAGACCCGATGCCAATTGCAAACGAAATTTCCTGAAATCATGTTGCAACGAGTTCCGTATTTCCAGCGAAAATCTTCATCCTATTTCAGAATTAAAAGTGATTGTGCGAAACTAAGCAAAATGCCAATAACTTGACGCGTGTTTGATAAAGCGTAGCCTCTTCGAAGCGAAAGGGCACTGTAAATCATGCATAACTTATGTCCCCACCCAGAACCTGCTGTTTAAAATTATTTCGTGGTATATACTTCCCACGAACGCATCTGGACAGAGCACTAATCGATCATCCTTCACAAATGCGAGCACGAATGCACAAGTTAGCAAAAGGACAACCAGGCGTATTCGTCTTAATCATTTACCAGCGGCATAAAATTTTGACAGAAATCAGGAGCGGCCATATTTACATTTTAATGCACTCCCGTACTCCTATCGTGATCTATATCAGGTGGTTGGATTATATATATATTTTTTGTCTTAGCAACATCGATCAAGTTACCTCCCCCTCCTGGCTGCTTTCAATGCAAGTTTATTTTAAGAAGGTGGAGTTTTTCGGATCATTACGATGAAGTCGATAAAATTGCATTTTCCAGTTGGCTTTGGATGGCGCAGCGCAGCGTATTTTATTGGTTGATACGGGACAAAGATACACTTTGGTTTTTAATACAGGGCTGATCAATAAGGCACAACATGTTCTTGCTTCAAGATTTGCTTTGAAAAATTGATTCCAAGAAGAGCATGTAAAGGTTCATTCAGTGCGTGCTCCAAATAATTTTCTAAATATACCGGGTACAGCGTGTTTTCTTATCCGGTTTTGTTTTTCACAACCGTTGGTTGCAGATGTATACTTTCAATTTCACAAATGTCGTGTACGAGATAAGAGGAATCGTATTTTGGGATTATTAGTTTAAAAAAAAAATGTTAATAATACGACAGCCGAGTTTTTATGAGGTATCTCAGTTATAATTTTATAAAAAGTAAAAATATATACTCATTTTGACAAATTCTAACAACATGTTACAATAGATTTGCGTGTTGCACGAGAAAAAGAAAAATGCTGCTGTGTCTTACCATTCAGGGAAAACGAATTAATCCAAAATCCAAATTTTCACAACCATTGTAGTTACATTTTTCTGACAAATATTCATGTAGAAAAAGAAATATTCCATTAACATATGAATGCAGACAGCAGTTATTTTTCCATTTCCACGTTTTATTTCTTTCATAAATATTTGTGAGAAAAATTTACTAATGAACTCCAGCCTCTAAAAATTCGAAATTTGGATTTTCCCTCTTCTTCTCTGACATGAAAGATTTAATTTCAAAGTTTGGGTTGCTTTTAATATAGTTTAATCAATTTCTATGCGTGAGAGTTATCAAAATAGGCTAACTGGCGAGATTTAGTATGTTTTGATGATCATAGCGAAAAAGACAAATCTGGACTGCGAATTTTTGTTCGGAATTATATTAGAGCTTATAAACCAAATGACACTAAATAAAGTTATTGTAAGTCTATGCTATTTACCACTGTTGACTGCGACTAATATTTCATTTGAATTAAGTATAGGGTTTTACTATTTGAAGCTGTGTTAGTCATCTGCTTCTGCAACTTGTTTGCATATACACTGTTAAAAATTTCCGTAAGAAATTTGTAAAATAACCATTTATTTTATTGTTATTTTACCATATTTAACAGTTGAATAACCATTAAAGATATTACTCAAACCGCTGGTTATGAAAAAAATCGTGTATTCTCTGTTTATCCTAAAGAAGGTTTAACTAACCGTAATTTTGAAGCGCTCAATAAAAATCGGGCGTCCATCTTGGTTGCGAAACCTTACCGGTCGTACGCTGTTGTCAAAATATGAATAAAGTTTTATCAGTTCAAATTTGCATGTGTATATCAAAAAAGAAAAAAAAAAAAAGTGGCTTAAGCAGTGGTTACTAAATAGAAAGACATACACACAAATCAAAGTTTTTGATTTACGTGTTCGTACATCGGATTCCCGAACTGTTTGCGAATGAGCGAACCCATAATTTGAGCTGTTGAAGCTTGTTTATTTTAATTTTTGAAGCAAATAAAATGATTTTTTCAATATACAGTAAATTTAGACCAAAGATGGCTTTAGATCCAATCAAAAACTGAAATCTCAATTTTAATGCAGTTTTCCTGTTGAAAAGAATGATTTATTGATAAATAAACGACCGCTTTGCGTGGTGCTGATGGCCGAATGGTTAGAGAGCAAGGTTGGTATACAAAACAACCGGATTCGATTCCCGCAAGATTCGTTTACGGTTTCTACGCCTCGAAGATTTTTTTTACTTTTATAGTAGTACTTTTGTATTTACGGCTTTTCAACCAAGCTGGTTGGAAATGGTTAGGTCCCGTAAAGATAGAAAAATGTTCCAAACCGTAAATTTAACGGTGAATTAGATGGACAGACTGCTGCCGGTCATTTAACCGTAATTTCATGACGAAATTTCTAACAGTGTATAGTTGCTGTATTATTATTATTATTATTATTATTTTGTTTCTGCAAATATTTGTAGTTTATATTAGAAAGAGCATCTCTCACGCAATCAGCAAGAATTTGAAAAATAGTGCATTTTATATAACTCACTGCTTATAAAAATTATTATTATCACATGACGTTTCCAAAAGAACACATACGTTGAATGAATTTAGAGTATGTTCTCAAATTAATTTAAAGCGGCATCTCGTTTAAGTGTACTTCAGAAAATACTGGTAAATACACCAAGAATGCTATGAAAATGATAATTGTAATTCCACGTTCACGGTCATTCTGTGAATGTTAATATGTATATTTCTGACAAGGATTTGTATTGTCATGCTCATGAGTCGTCAGTGGATTAAATTTATTAAATGCGTCAACGGATTAAATCTGTTTAATACGTCAAACGTATAAATATATTAAAAACTTCAGCAAATTAAGAGGCATTTAATGAGTTAGACGATTATATTTGTTAAATGATTCGGTTAAACTCATTTAATGAATTAATCGATTAAATTCATTAAATCCATCAGAGGGTAAAATTTTTTAAATGAACCAGCAGTTTATATTTATAATGAAAGCGTCAGCTAATTTTATGAGGTAATAGACCTTATCTGGGAGGTTCATTGTACTATTTCTCTTGTGTCCAAACTCAACTCTTCCCAAGCACGGTAAAAGATCCTTCTTTTACTGAATAAAGCTGCTCTGCGGGCTATTAGTGACTAGTTGCAAAATTAAAAATTACCTGGTGAAGTAAGTGTCAAGGCATTATATACACAGCACAGAAAGATAATACATAATTATGATATTGAAATACCTTAACATATATCAAGGAATATATATATTCTTTTTGCGTGGGGCTAAAAATTATCTAAAAATTTAAAAGCCGAAAAAGTTGAAGGTCATGTTTATTTTTTTGAATTTTCACAGGATGCATCAATATTCCGTCATTTCCCAATTCTATTATAAATTTTAAAATAAAAATTTTAAACGTAAAATTGGGAGCAACAAAGATTTTAAAATTTTTTGTTCATGCATAATGAAGTTATGGTATTAATTAAAAAAAATACAGGATGCAGATTAAATGAAGGGGAAGATGTAGATTTAACAAAAAAAAAAAAAACGTTAGAAATTGCAAGTGTTTAAAAAAAAAGGAGTATATACATTCATAGCAAAATGCTATAAAATATTTTTAGTCCCTACTGCTGAATCTAGGCTCCAGGTTTTCGTTGAGAATTTTTTATGTTAATGGAATTCCATGCCACAGAGAAACATGCAATAAGAGTTTAATTTTTCTAAATTTTCAAAAAGGAATATATGTTTCCGCAGATAACGCTTCTCCCCTCTAATTGTGTTGAAAAGAAAGTCATCATGGAAGGTAAGGGAAAACATGAGAGACAATGTTTCTCATAGGGTGGGAAAAGCTCATTAAAAATGGACAGAATAGATTTATATTTTGTAAATTTCATCGAAATTGCAACTTTTTCCATCGATAAAGTATTTCAACCCCTTTGCCGGTCGTATCTTTACTCTCAGCCACCAGCGCTGGTGGCTGAGAGTAGACATACGACCGCAAAGGGTTAAAAGATATTATCAAAGGAAACGAGAATTAATTGCACATGACACCCATGCATAAGCTTCATACAACCGCAATGGATTAATATAAGTTACAATTTAAAGTAAGTTACAGGTGTTAAAAGAAGAATTCTTAAAGGATTATGAGAGAGGAAATATCAGCGCGACAGTTTCTCTTTGTAAATATAAAGAAATGTTGTTGTGATTCAGCTTAAAAGTTAAATTCAACTTATACTTTTGAAACATTGATAATATTTCTCAAACTTGTCGTTTCGAAATCAATCATACAGTTATTTTTGGGGTGTTAATGCTTTAAAAGATCATGTGGAAAAATGAAAATATGGTATGGCCATGAAAACAAACGTGATTCGAATTTAACGTCATTCGGAAATTTTCTAATAGTTTTAATTTTCCAAGTAGTTCTCTGCATTAATACTGAGTTTGAAGTTTAGCGAAAAATGTTAAAATATAAAGAAAAATATAACATGTAAAATTTTTGTTACCGTCGAAAGAAAGGAACGTAGCTGCTAACTGAACGTTGATTCCCCAGAACGAATTCATACAATATCTTCAAAAATTCAGATTAATTTTTTCCGCAATCTCCCATTTCCAGCAGGACAATTCCATTTCATCAAACATTACCACGTTAGATCCCATCGATTGAAACGAGTTTCCCAAAGCCAACTAATCTAAAACGAAATTTAGAGTCACGTCCAGGAACGGAAGCCGGGGCAGAGCACCCGAATCAAATGACGTCACGCAATGGACGAAATGTCCTGATGGCCAAAGATGAATGCCATAGCTAGATACGTGCGAACAGCAGCGAAATCTCAAATTCTGTCACGAGCAGAAAGCCAGGCGGGGGAGGCAGAATGAATCCAAAATTGTTCCATCCTCCCCCTCCAGCTCATTCCGAATCGGTGGATTCTGGAGGCAATGGTGTAACCGCTATGGTTACCACGTACAATTAAGCACCCTTGTGTAACGAGCAGCTATTGGTCTGATGTCAGAAGCATCTGGAATTCCAGACCCGCCTTATTTCCATTGCCCCACACCCCCTTTTAAATGTTCCATTCCGCACCCCCTTCCACATTTTCGCGCTAATAACTCATCAGAGGTTGTAGTTAGATGCAGATAGCTTGATGGTTTTGTAGTCCCTTGCTATGTTGGAATTCGTCTACCTTGTGTGCTATGCAAGGAGCTTTTAGTAGAAGTGGCCGAGGGAGGATTCGTACGTAAGAGAAGATCTACAGAGATGACGTTGACACGCTAACGTTTAGTGAGTAGAGCAAGTTAACCGTTTGGCAAAATTATGAGTGGATATACTTGCAGCGAACTAAAATTGTATCAATCAAATACATAATAAAAATCCCCGAAGTAATTATTATCTAATAAATTGTTACTAACAATAACATGATATAAAATGCATAAGAACATTTTTGGGAGTAACTATTATCTAAGCGAAAAAAATAAATTATTAAAATAATAATTATTCAGTTACATAATAAATCTTGCAAGTAGAAACACGCGAAAAGGGTTATACATTTTTCGGATATTGACACAATTTAAGATACTCTTTGTTGCTGCGTTCGTGTTTTTTGTATCAGAATTTTCAAATTAAAATTCTTATTTTGTGAAAGAAACTTTAAAACTTTTGTGTATCACATATGTTATATTCATAAAATAATGATATATTTTTAAAAATATGCAAAAAACATATTGTAAGCTATTTTCACGACAGTGCATTTTTTAAAAAAATATCCCAAAATAAACCAATTTTAACACACTTGCACAATTCAATCCACTTCAACATTTAAGGCACCAAGAAAAATAGTACGCTTTAAGTACAGAAAAATGAATTCCCTTTTTCTTTAGAAAACTGAAATAAATGAAACAATTGTATCATGTTATTTGAGCATAGATTGCGTTTTTATATTAAGTGGACTTAAGAGTATTTATTTATAGTTTATAAATAAAGATTTGAAAAAAGGGACGGTTTAACAGAACTTTTGGAAATCGTTTAAACAGGGTAGTTATTAATTTAATCAACTCGTATGTAAAATTGAAGTTCAAGCAATAGAAGATACTGGATGCTTCACGGACTCTGTTAATACCGAATCCACTATCTTCACGGCTTTCAATATTTATCTTCCTAAGGCCTTTTTTTTTTGTTACATTTTTTCTTTATTAGTAAAGTTTCGCAGAATTTGTTATTACGTGAAGGATTGAATGCTATTAAGAGTTCAGCATTCACATCAGAGTTTTTTTTTTAAAAAGCAAACTAAAATGTACATTCGTTATATTTTCAAGAAATGAAAATAAATAAAGAAAAGAAAACTGTCATTAGTTCTAGTAACTGTGTCACTCAGGAAACATTTTTGGATTTATGTAGTTGTCTAGTAGAAGAAAAAGTAAAGGAAAAATTGCAAGAAAGATGACACAGAAAATAAAAAGAGTTCAACTGCGAACTTATATGATGTAAAGTTATAAATCTCAAAATCTAGAGCTCTCGCTTTTCCTACACGTAATAAATTATTCGAAGTCTCCGCAAGGACCAGGATGACAAATTGAGCATGGAAACTAACCAATGATCTGAACTATCTTACGAAAATTAAGGGTGTTGGGGCAAGGAGGAAGGGAAAGGAACTCCAACAATTTGATCCACTTATCCGTCCCTTCCAACTCTTGGATGTGTCTCAAGAAAACATTATGCGAAACGTCTTTTTCCCTATCAGAATCCCCAGGTATTCCCTCCGTGGTACGTGGTCGCGTCTACGTGACTAATGAAGTCCATAAATTACGGCAGCAAAACTCTGCCGTAATTTTACGGCAAAGTGCAAGAATGAAGCCTCTTCAAGGCAGATTCCTCCTCTCATATTTGCACGGGGATTACGGACCTGAGAGACCCCAAAACAACACGGCAGGGGGTTTCGGAAGATATATGGTCCTCAGGGTTTGAACAGTCGCCATGGTTTTTTGATGAGGAAGTTTCTTGTTGCAATCCGCGTTCCACTGGGAGATGATGATTTTTTTTCCGTCTTCCCCGAAGAGTAAAAAACTCTCTTTGTCGCAAAAGAAGATGTTCTGGATGTCTGGGGAGTTCAAGATTTTAACAAGATATTTTTTGATGCCTGAAATAATAAAAGTGTCTGGGGCAAAAGGAGATTGAACGAGACAAGATTCGAATTGGTCGATTTATCTTACTTGTTGACAACAGCCAGTGCGCCAGAAAAATTGCATCACCAAGGGCCTTGAAATAATTGGTAATATTTAAAAAAAAAAGGGAATGATACGAAAATGCCTATCTTACCATTTCTATGTAATGTCCAGCCCCGTAATTCAAGCTGTATCTGATATCTACGGACGACTTGATTTGGTTAGTTTAAAATTAAATGTCCAAGAAGTCTCCGGGAGGTAACATATTTGGCTCAGAACGAGAAGGACCCCGGTTCTAATCCCGCCGTTGAAGTCCCTGCCTTGGGAAATGAGGAGGTGATATGGTTGCTGTCCCATGTTGTCCCATTCTTCGACATAAATTTTGCAAGTTTTCAATATCATACAGATTCGGGGCATCCACCCTTGGAAGTTCTCCAGAAATGTAATTTCACCCGAAGGTGCTCTGCTATCTCAAAGAATGCTCGAAATAGATTTTGTCTATCGCAATTTTTATTTTTGTACACATACGTAATGTATACAATACATATGTATACATGTGTACACCATAGCGCCCCTTAGGATTTTGCTATGGGGTGGCTGATAAGAGCAAAATTTAAAGGGAAGCATCGGATATGGAATTTCTCCGGATATCGGGTGTCCCTTGTCTAACAGATTCATACTGGATACCCGGTCTTCATGCTTTAAACCCGTAAATTCTACACATAATTTTTACTTTTCAAATCCGATGTAAGTTTCTAATTTACATATATTTTCAAAACATGCCAATTCATTAAATTAAAAAAATCAAATATTCGTTTGAGATGGAATTTCAAGACCCCCGTCTCCTCTCCGGATATCCTCCCGGATGTCCATCTTGACATGCCGGATACTTAAAAATTGGTTGGTGTCGGATGCTTCTGAAGGAGGGGTCCAGCTTGTCCTTCCCTTCGATAAGCCCATATATGCATGCCTTTTTCAATGATTTCAATGTCACGTGAAATAATTGTACTTTTATCGCCTTCCTTTCCTATAGACTGATTGCTCCCAATTCCCGTACACCATTGTGCATATTAGCCCCGCGAGGAGGAGGGATGATATATCGAAAGGATGGTTTCAATCGATATCACGAACTAATGAAAAGTAAATAGTTTTCCTAGTTACTTAGGAAAACACAAAATAGATAGAGTTAAAAGATAGTTGCGCCTTGCAAGGCTTTGCACGAGAAACCTCTTTTGCATTGTTTGACAATAAAATTTATTTATTTATCGAATTCTTCCTTACTGTGCCTATATTTACTGTGTAATATTTGAGCATATATATGATTAGCAATGCCGTTAATATTTAAGTAACTGCTCCTTTTGATTGTGTTTCAATATTTATGCAGAGTCAATAATACTTTTATTTGTCTCAAATAAAATATATTTTTAATAAAATTTCCAGGTATCTTCTCTGCAGGATATTGAGTAAATGGTTTGGTAGACAAATAATGTTGGATTAAAATGTTATTTATTTGCTATATTTTTATCAAATTTATCGTGGTCTAAAACAATGTTGTTCTAATGAAATAATCTTTGGTTAGACTTCGAAATGTTGATACACAACAAAGTGTTTAAATTTTTTACTAACTTCTTGATTTTGGAACTTATTTTCGCAAAGAATTATTTATGTTATTATAATTCTGTAATTGTTTTATTTTAGACGTTAATTCCGTAATCAATTCATCTAATGAGCAATAATGTATTTTTTTTTCTGTAGCAATGTAATTTTCAGAAATATAACAGACGAATGCAAACTTCGAATATAATAAAGCAGTTAATACGAAAAACATAAAAGGCATCTTCGGATAAAACTTGAACTATCAGAAATATAACTAAGAGAAAAAAAGAATATTACTTTGGGGAAATAAAAGGTTGATTTTTAAATCACATACTTTTATTTATTGTAACACAAGCAGCAATCTAACTCAAATATTAAAATCTTGGCTGCTGAGCAAAGAACTTTTTAAACATTTTTCAATTACAATTCTTTTTCTTTTTATTTTTTCCTATTGTTCTCCGTTTGCTTGACAAAAACATTCACAACTATATTACCTTTTACTATTTTTATGCCAGAAAATGCTTAAATGTTTTTTTTTTTATCATATCCACTATTCGAGCTTCAGTGATATTTTTTTTCAAAAATATTCTATCACTATCCGAGAGGGGAAAGGGTATAAAAAAAATCTATGTTTTATTGAATTACAACATGCCATTAAAACAATTTAGCACCATCTCTGTAACCGTAACTCATTCGCTGGCGCAAGAATGGTCATCGTGCGAGAATAAAATATTTGTTGCGAAGAACTGTCTGGACACAAAATGAACTTCTTGCGGAATACAGAAATAAAATCGTTTCCTGTCCATCAGCAGCAACAGCAGCACTCAACTCTCATCAAAAGTACAAGTGCCAATACATGTTACAACATCAGCCTTGTCTCGTCTATAATTTAACCTCTATGTTTGAAACGTCTTTCCATGAAGCATAAAACTTCCCATATGACACAGCCAATGACCTACAACAAATACGTGAGCTAATTTTAAAATTAGTTTTCCTCCAATTTTTTAATACTCCTTCCCTATTCTTTAGTTTTCAGTCTTCTTACAGCCGGTGCTCCCCTGCTGCTTGGAGCTCAGAAAAGCCTTTGCTGATGTTCCAAATATTTTTACAGCATTTTTATAGTCTTCAGCGTATTGCAGCAAATTCTTGTTAGGATTTAACAGCAGACGAATTTTTTCTTTAAGAGAACTTGGTTAATTGATAATTAAGTTAGGGCTGTGCAAGGGATTATGGCAACATTTTTTTATTCCGTAGAAAAATCGGATACAATTAACATTAAACTTCAGTTTAATCCCAATGTTACTTTCCTGTAATCATATTACGATTTTTTTACTCTTTGTTCGCTTTACATAAAATATGAGAGTTGTAAAAGTGAAACAAAGTTAATTTTAGATTATTTTTCTGAGTAACAAAGCATGGAAGGAAGGTCTAGTACCTTAAATTTTGACACGCCTAACTATTTATAATGAGAAATTAAAAACCCAACATATTTACCATTATGCGTGCAAAAGGTAAATATCTAATATTATGTAATAACACTACGTATACACTAACCAAATAGTAGATCGAACACTTCCAACGTTTGGATTTTTTTTTTTTTTTAAACTTCTAGAGAAAAACTTGATGAATTGTTCTGTAATTTTGGTCATATAAAGGACATGCTTCAGCTCATACTTTGAAGTAAAAATTGCATTAAGCGTGTATTTAGGGAGACTAACAACAAATTGAAAAAAAAGGAGGAGATTTTTGATCATCATTATGGTAAAAAAAAATCTGTAAATTTTAAAAAGTAGTTTACTTGCTGTGTACAATATATTCCACAAATTTTCGTGAAATGAAAAAAACATCACGCTAATTCACGAAGCCATAGACATTTCTTTTTTAAATGTCAATTCTTCCATTATTTTAGGTCATTAACATGTTGAGTAACTACAAAGATGTTATATCGCTCTTTTAATGCTTACGCAGTAAATATCATCTCTGTTTACTAGTAGAAAAAAATGAAGCAATTTTTATTTATATTTTATTTACCTGGAAACATCCGTTTGCTTTTACGCAACATTTGCATACCACTTACGTTAGGTTTTTCTAAGTTTTTTTTTTTTCTGGCACAGGAATTTGTATTATTTATTTATGCTAAGCATACCCACCTCTCAATACTGCATAAAAATCAATGGCAGAGGTCTTGTTCATTGTTTTTAATTATAAACATTCTAACTAAATATTCCATTCACTATTCCCTAAATTCCGCAACAAATGATACATACAGGGCTTTAAATGGCATAAGAGACGATACATCTATTCAAACGAATAGATGTCAATCTACTATCAAACGATACAACTATCAAAACGAAATATTTAAGACATTATCTCGTACTTAGAAAAAGTACACCTACAGAAAATGCTGGGACCCTTCCAGGAAAAAAATCGATTCAATTCTTCTTCCAGCACCGGGAAAAGAATCGCGAGGAACAGCCCGTTAAACTTTGACAAATGGACCATAGAAGTCGATTAAACACATGTGTAATGACACTCATGAACGAGGCCATCGAGTAATGAAAATAACTCTATTTTGTGCTCTTTCATTTAATAGAGTGAGCCTATAAATTTTTTGAGCTAGGACTTTTAACATCGGTACTATTTAGGTTGGAAACTTAGGTGCTCTTTTAGATACAACCTGATTTGCGATTAAGAACATTCAGCTTGATGATGAGCAAAATCGTATCGAAAATTCTGTTTTAATTCTGAATTTGCACTAGTCCTCTTTAATTTGCATCATAACAGGTGAAAATATCATATTTTATCATTTGATTCGAAAATACAAATTATTTCAAATGCACTGCAAATGATATGAACTTTGATTCTGCTACCTCGTTTTGTCAAAAATGACTTGAATACTAGCAATAAATCAAATGCAAAATGTATAGCTCTGATCTTTGTTTTGTGATATTTTTTAGTTAATTCAAAAATATTCAACAGGGATTCTCAATATAACTAGTGGCATATTTGGAAACAGGGGTCTGTGCTTCTTTTTCCGTGGCAGTTGCTAAATCTTTTGCTTTGTGTAGCACTTAAGCTCTTTAAAGAACTGTTATAAAATAACTATACTCGCCCAAGATATTTAGCCTTGTAACCCAAGTCGTATTCCACTCTAAGTAGCAGATAGCCAAGGTGGTCGAGAAGTTAAAGACCTGGATACCCAAGCAGGAGCTTTTGTTTTCTATGTATCCCAGTAAACCACTGAAAATCTACAGCGTTTACAAGCACAAAGCATTCAAACACTAAAATTCTCAGTTCAGCTCAGAACAGCAGAAAAAGAGCGACTTCGGTGCTTCCAGTACAACCTCACAGTCTACCAAATCTTTTTCTTCTTTCAATATATGGGCACATGCAACTTGAAATTGTATTACTTCTTTGCTGTTTCAATGCTAACTGCTCAATTTGGACATTTCAGTTTACACGCTTTTATTACTCAGAGGGAAAGGCTACCCTTGAGTTCAGAGTAAAAAATTAGTCTCTATGAACACAGTCACCCCATTTATTATTCAAAAATCTCTTCCAATCACCCTGTATATCCACCGCTTAAGGACACTCCGAAATCTTGGAGAAATAAGAAAAATGAGAAATGAATTGAGTTAGCGGCTTATAATTTTAATTACAACTGAAATTTATTGATAATAACTTTCTATTCGACACTAATAATTTAAACTGCCTCAACATGACTTTGTTTTCCGATTAGCATTTTTCTAGCAGTCCGGTAACATAGCTACTATAGGTATTTCCCTGAGCATAGTAATATACATGTTTAGTAATTGTGCAATTGTTTGATCAAGAAAATATATTAACTGCATAAAATGAAGATAGATTTGAAGGAACTGTCGTTAAAACTGCAAAAACGTGGTTCGAAGTTATAATAGAGCTGGTATAAGTAATATCATTGGAGAAAATATATTTTGCAAATTTGTGACCCAAATACAATCAGTGCAAGAATGTAATACTTAAGGGCGAAATACGTGTAAAGGTCTCAAAAAAAAAAAAAAAAAAATCTTTATAAATCGATTCTACAACTATTCAATAAAAATCCCCTTGAAAATTTCAAAGCAAAATTCCAAGTCGTTTAAAAGTTATATGCATTTGAGCGAGCGCCCCTTTTGGAGCAGTTGAGCAGGTAGTCAGTCCCCCATGAAGGGGGTATTAGAGAACGTTAGCAGATGTCCTTTTATTTATTTTAACCATTGAGACCTCGGATAGAAATTTCTATAAGTATTAGTATCTATAAGTATTAAAAAAAAAAAATTCATTACTGATTTAAATTTCCCTTCAATACCACTCTTTTTTTTCAAACGCGTTTTTCTCGAAACTACTTTTTTCGAATTTGAGTACACTCTAACTCGCAGAGTTTTTGATCAATCCTTATTAAATTTAGCACACATTTTTTTTATATATACACGCTTTAGTTGAACTAGAATCATAAACATATCTTTATTTTTACTTTTTTTATTGTATTAAAAAGAACAATAAAACGGTTAAAAATCGTACTTAATTTTCCCATTCTAAAAAATAATTAGAAAGTTTCAATTTTTTGCGATGATTTTAGTTTAACTAGAAGAGACACTTATAAAAAAAAACAGATTTAAAAAAAATTGATTTCAGATAAAAATTGTGACCTCTAGGATGTACGCAAACAACCGACCCGGGTGGCGACTTACAGTGTGCAGCAGCCGATATCTCTGGGAATTTTCAAGAAAAATGTTTGAAAATTTCAGTAAATGTTCTTCAATATATTTATCAAATAACTTCAAAATCTCAATAAAATATATTTATTCTTTATACGTTAAAAAAAATAATGAAAATGGCTCTTAATACGCCGTTTTACACGTATTTCCTCCCTTAAGATACTTTAGGTTTTGAAATGAAATAGCAGAAAAAAAGTATAAAGTATAATAAATAAACAAATAAATAAGTAAAACACGTAATACAATCACAATTAGCAAAAATAATTGAGCTGCATGTCTGTTTTCAAACATTCTGAAGCACATTTCAATGCATCAATAAAGGACTTCCTTTTTAGCCCCGTAACACGTGCCTGCTTTATTTTTCTGTTTATGTTTTAATTAAAATTATTTTTGATTTATTATTTCTAAACAAAGATGGACCAGGTATTCTTATTATTTTCGGAGCTTATTTAGATTTGTCAAGAAATAAATAAATCTTGATTAATATTTAAACGATATGTACTCTGCTGAAAACGGAAATAAAATATACTAACGAATTATCAATTGCTTAGCGTTAAAGACTGAACTGTATCTTTAATATCGGAAGAGAATCAACAAATCCACGTCAACCTCAAAGATATTTGCTCTTACAACAAAATCTATTCTTTAAAATATCTAGCTCAAAACCTTCAAGACAGAAAAATCATGTTTGCCGAACAAATACAACTTCCGCTAGGGCGCGATCAAAACACAACTATTCCCCTGAAAAGCTTTTTGAAAGACGTTGAAACTGTTTCCAATAAACGTCCTTTTAACAGCCGAAGCATTGACGCCGGAGGAAAAAAAAGCGAAGCTGATATGCAGAGCTTGTAAAAAAAAAAAGTCATAGTGTCAAAAAGTTAAATATTGGAATGTGAAGAGAAAGGCCAAAAAGTAAAAGCGTGGCAGAAGCCGAGGAGGAAGTAAAGCCAACAGACAAAAGATTCTCTTGTTTGCCAGCTTGAATAGATCTACTGTTAAAATCGAGCGAGAAAAATTAGCCAGAATTCTTTATTATGTCTCTCTTCTTCTTGGCTCGATGTTAAATGCGATAGAATAAAATAAAAAATCTTGTTGAACCCAATTGTGCCTCTTCCCCTCTTACAGTTAGCGACGTCGTGCTTACGCTCGATGACAAAGAAGCACCTCTATACCTCCACCCGGATTTTGTTTTAAACGTTTCCAACTTGAGAAGAAGAAGAAAGAAGAAAAAAAAATCGTTATGATCGGATAATGGGCTGATTTTTCAAGTGGTTGGAATATGTGTAAGTGATTTTTAAAAGGAATGGAACTAAAATACGATGCGAGTTAATTGGTCGATGTATGAAAAGAGCTTTTGTGTACCATCTGGTGCATTGGAGCAAGGAATAATGATTCTCATCCCTTCAATTTCTGTACGTTAAAAAGTTTCAAAATGAAATGTTTGACTATTATGTGTGAAACACTTAAAAGTTTACATTGTTTTAATAGTTAAAATTCTTTTCCTCTTCAGAAAATATGACTCGCGCATTTTTAAAGATTGCTAAATATTTATTTTAATATTTTAACAAATTAAAAGAGAATCCACTTGTTATTTCAATAATCTCTAGTGATTAGTCGCTGCAGCTTGAAAAATGTTTTTCCGTTATTCATACAAATATTTTAAGCTGCAAAACATTGTATTTATCCTATTGCAGTTATCTTTAATATTTCTTTAGAATCTTCTATTAAGTGAAATCTATAACCAGTGACTATTTTATACTTCATCTCTAAAAGCACTGAATTTATGTGAATCTGAAACATTTTCATGAACACATTTTTATCCCTGTGAAGGTTGAAATTGCAGCGCGAATATCTAGTTACTTCTGTGGGAGGAACCGTCTTCTTCATAACCGTCGTCTTTTCCGATTCTTAACTTTGCGTAGTTAATCATTTTTATTGCTGAAAAGCTCAGTTACTATTTATTAAAGCATAGAAATTTGTCTCCCAAACTTTAAAGAAATGGTTTTGAATATAATACATTCTATTTAACATCTGCAGTTAATTTTGAAATTCCTGATATTCCAAATTATTGACAGTTAAAATTTTACATTCCCCCCCTGAAATTTAGTTAAATGGCTCAAAAATAATAAATTTTATTTATTAACCATTGCTTTATGAAGTAAAAAAAAACACAGAAACAATATTAAATTCAAGCCGTAAAAACTACATCAGTCAGGCAGTGGAACAGTCGGTAGAAGCTCGGTTCCCGCAGAACACCGAAAGTGAAGCAACATCGATTTAGGTCAGTGTTTGGGAGGGGGACAACCTCTCGCGGCTGGTTCCTCTAGGGCCGTGTACGCTAAAGGGAGCTGGTGCACGTTAAATAGGTCGTGGCTTCAATGTCCTTCAAGTGAAACGATACCTCTTGGGGGTGCCAATCCCAGGTGACGGTCTCTCATCTAGGAGCTGGTTAAAAAAATTAAGAGACTTTTCAATGGGGCGGAAATCGGACTCCTGCCTATAAGGGCCCCGTTAGACTCAGGAGCATCGTACCCATTCTTCCTCGCCACGAGCGGCGACAAGAACGACAAAAACAACAAAAACTACGTCAAAATGATGCTATTAGTAAAATTTAATTTACATATTATTCAAGCTTTAAATGTTATTAAGTGTCATTCTTACATGAGGTCATTAGAAAAAAAGTTATGACCTTTTTTTTTTTCTTTTCTTGTATTGGAGATTGTTTAGTCAAAAAGAATTTTTGCTGCTTTTTATTCAGGACCCAAAGCTCAGCAAAAGGGACCAGCATGTATAGTACATTAACCTCTGCTGATCATATATAACTGCCAAAAAATATTCAGAAAATAAAGCATAGATCTTAGCTAAAATGATTTTATTTTCATTATCAGAGATTATTCTTAGAGTAGATAATTATTTGACTGCACACAATTAAGAGGAAGGTGGCGAACGTTCATCAACTTGAAGTGTAAGGGGGGGGGGGAGGATAATTTTTTTATATGCCACAACATTTAATCGGAAAAGATCAAAATCCTTTTCAAAACTTATTATAACCAAAGAGCAAGACATGTAACACTTATGTGTAATTATTGCAAATGATATTTTACATTAGCGCATACATTCCTTTCATTTAAAAAAAAAATCATGTTTCGAGATTGGAGTATCATTTTTAGAAGCGTTTTGTAAGAACTGATAAAGGATATACGTAAGCGTTATTCCTATGAGAGTTGTCAGATGCTTTAGTTACCCAACACATCAACTATACCAAATTAATAAAGCTTTCTGTAAAAAACAAGACATTGAGTTATTTTCTAAAAAGTACTTACTGTGAACTTTTAGGATAAATGTGATTCTTTAAGATTACAGAACCTGCGAAAAAGAAAAATCTGATTAGTACAATTTAAAAAAAAATGCATTTAACAAAACTAATAAAACTGTATTAAGAATAGATTTAAAGTAATTATTTTAAGCTCACGTTTTTAGTAGGCAAACTTTTGAGTACAATCATATTATGCCTATAAATTTCAAATTGGGTGTTAATTGTTAAAGACACACAAGCAAATAATGCAAATTAAAATTACTACTAATAATTTTACTAAATCACCCTGTAAAAAAAAATCACTGCGGATTCAAAGTGTACAACATATATATTTATGTAACTTATATAATTTTCTACAATTACATACAAACATGCATATACGTTTTTAATTTTTCTTTTTACTCACATGACTTTACAACTACATTAACCATTAAAAATTCAAGATATTAAAATTGAATAAATTTGTGTAAATATCATTACATTATACACAGAGAGACACCTAATTTAAAACAGGTGTATTTCTTTATATACCTATTAAATAAGCAAATTTGATGGGCATTTATTTTGTTTTTGTACAGATTTTTTAGAAATACACACCAGTTGTATAAACAAACAAACAAAAAAAAAAATAATGATTTTACAGAAAATGTCAATTATGAAGGAATCGATAAACATGCATTTAACATTATCTGAATTAGTTTCTTAGCTACATATACATTAAAAATAAACATTCCGCCGATTTGAATGTCTAGATGCTCTATTGCAACTAACATGTATGAATGCAAAGTTATTCCAACTGGTATACAAAATGTATAAAGTATTATATTTCTTTTTCTCAGTTGATGTTGAAAGTATTCAAACCATTAATCAATAATAGCAGTAAATCTCGAACAGTATACACAGTACAATATCAGTAAGCATGCACAAGTTAAAAATCATTAAAACACCGTAAATTAAAAATTGTCGAGCTTGTGAATTTACTTCACAGGCTCGGCACATAGTAGTACTAGTATTTAGTACAGAGTTTCTCAACTTAAGCCTTATGGCCCCCGTGGGTCTACAGAAGAAATATAGGGGCCACAGGAGAACATATGAAAATAGGGGAGCCATGAACTATAGGAAGGGGAGGGAGGAGGGGCGGCGGGGACATGACTGGCTTGTTTAAAGCTTTTAAAATCTTTTACAATAAGGTATATATTGTATATAAGTTTATATTCCATATACATTTTTACCAATGAATATGGAATATAAACCATAGTAAGGTATATGGAATATACCTTAATAATAAAGAAAAGAGAAAAAAAAGAAAACCCTCAACGCATGAAACAGCTGAAAGCATGAAATTACTTACGTGACTGAATTTTCATGGGGAAAAAGAGCAGAATAAGTTTTAATTAGTTTCGTGCTTTCATCAATGTTTTTCCTAATCATGTATATGTAATTTTGCTGCAATACGCTTTTGAATTTCAAAATTGTATGAAGTGTTAGCGTTCTTTACTGTAAAAGTTGCTTTTACAGAAAAGAAATAATAAACAAATAAGAACATATATGTCATAAATATATTCAAAAAATGAAATTAAGTCAACACATATTTAAAAACAAAAAACCTTAAAGCATGCTTATTAGAGGGTGGGGAAGATGTAAGTCGGTCACCCCTCCTATTCGAAATCATTGGATTTCTGAAGGAATAATCCGAAACAAAACTATAGGAAATATCAATATATCTCATTCTCATGTTTCATTTTTTGCTTTGAAGAATTTTTTGTTCAGTTTTGAGCAGTTGAGAAAAACAGTATTGAGCTCTATGAGGAAATTTAAATTCTTTATTAATCTTGATTTAATAGCGAGATTAGGTTTGGACTTATCTAATTTTAAAAAATCTGATGTAGAATGTGTACATGAAAGGATTTTTTTTATTTAATTATTTCAAGGCTACTTTTGAACAGTTGAAAAATATTTAAAATTAGCACCCTCTTATACTTTTGTTTAAAACAAATAGCGTTGAAAATAAAACGCTCGAGCAAAAGAATTTTTTTAAATTGGAGATTCTAAATGTATTTAATTTTTTTTCGTGAAAAATTATAGGTAAAAACGAAAAAAAAAAGCTTTTTATACTTTACATTAATAACTGGGACTGTCTAAAGAAATTGTCTTTTCTGTTTTATGTTTACATATCCAAAATAGCTGCCTAAATTTTAAATTTTTCTTTATAGTCAAGTATCTGCTATTGTTCTCAAAGCAACAAATGTTTCCCCTTCATTTACAGTGTTTTTTGTATCCTATTTTATGTATGATCACAAATAAATGAGATAATGGCAATGTACAGGAGCGTACCGAAGGTGAAGGTCTCGAATATCCGGCGTCCGACCCCTTTTTAAATATCTTGAATCCGATCCCTCTACTGTTTGAAAGATTCGGTTATCCGGAAGGCCAAATTTGATTCTTAAAACGTTAAAACCCACTAAAATAAATGAACATTTTTAAGAATAAAAATTGCATTACGTTTTTGAGAACAGAAAAATATTGTGTCAATTTTAATGTTGTATATGGGAAGAAAACTCGTACGAAATTAGTCTTTTCTCAAGGGTGCAGTGAGTTAGTGGGAGTAGGTTTTTAGGCCTTTAAGTATAGATAATATATAATATTGTAACACTTTTTTCATTCCCCCCCCCCCCTTGAAGAAATTCTCATCGTGCTAGTGGTTGCTTTACGTTATGGCTTTCCCCAGCCATCTTTCATTGTGATAACAATTTTCATGTTTTTTATTAAGCCAAAATTCTACGTAATTGAAATTTATTTTTAAGTAATTTTCATAAATCTGAGGAAAAAACACTCAGTATATTTCACTTCAATAACTTCTATTTCTTGTTAACTTGACTTCCACTTAAAATTGAACTCATAAATAAAAACTATCCGTGAATTCAAATTGAAAAATGCTTTTAACACTTTTCTTTAAAGAAATAAACTCTTTATTTCGAAAACAAAATCATTAACAGAAAACAATAGATAATTATTAAGTTAACACGAATACTCAAACCGATAAGACAAGATCATAATATTTCATTTTTGACTAGCGCGTATGTGTTTAAAGGTAGAAATTCTCTTCAGTACTTATCTTCTTGAAAAAAACTGAAGTGCAAAGAAAGAAAACTTTACTAGTTGAAAGTGTGGTATTTCATTTTTTATTTTAATAAGTTAATCGGATGATTTTCTGATCTTAAGAAATATTGTGTGTAGAGATACATAAAGATGTGTAAAATACTACTTCAAAAAAATAAAAGTAATGAGAGATTAATCACTTGGCGTTTTTCCACCATCTGAGTGTAAAGTGCTATAAGCTCAAAATTTTCTTTGAAGAAGGTTTTTTTTTTTTTTTTAAATCTATGAATGCGCATGCATATAATGAACTGTTAACTATACTTTGAGGTACTTTTAACTATTTGATTCCTGTGAAAAAAGAGCATCAAAGGATGCTTTATGCTCGTTTTAAGTTGTGAAACAAATAGTTTTAACTACATATTCTAAATATTTTTTTTCCCTCTTTTCAGTTAAAGAGCATTTGTGCGTTGATAATCTTAGCAAAACGATCACTTAAGTTTAAAACAAGTATAAAATATTGATTTTCAGTAAAAATGGTGTTGCTTAAAAAATATTTTAGCGAGATGATCAGACGATCAGAAATGTCTTCTTATTTACACTGGGGCTTAATAAACACCAAAAATGAGGAGGATTTAATTCTTAGAACTCAATGCCTCAAGTTAGGGTTGCTAATCCTAGTATGTTTGCAGATATACATTTAAGAATCGTTACGAACCAAAACCAGGAAAAAGAAAAGAAAAAAAAAATCCATCCCGCCATTTTTGTACTCGTACATTGCAAACAAGGCCCGACTTACATCAATCGGGTCCTAAAAAGAATATAAAATTTTCGAGGCCTCATAAAGAATTCAGTGTGTAGGAATGGCCCCATATATTGACATATTGATAGTCCTTGCATAAATGTGTTTTTTTCCATGTGTTAAACACCCCTTGGCTTAAGAAACATGTAAAAACGACGTTACAAAAATGTTAGCGCAGAGAGAAAATTAGTTTAGAGATTTTGATGCATTTATTATTAATATAAAGTTACTTGTTAGAATATTTCTAAAATAAATCGATAAATTTGTACATTTTGGGGCTTCTAAAATGTGGGGGCGCCAATCCTGGCCTTTGTTGACTTGTGTGGGAATCAAGCCTTGATAGTACAGACAATTATTATATGCTCTGGCAGTTAAGTGTTTGAATATAAAAAGACATGCACATTTAATAACTAAAATTAAATGATTAGTTTGAATTCAGGATTTAAATTCAGAATTATCTTTTGGTCCGTAATATAATCTCAAAATTGCTTTGCGTTTTCTAAGTTAACTTTACTGCAAAACTAAAATAAAATCACGCAGAAGCATAGTTAATGTTTTCGGTTAGTTAATGATATTTCCAATTTTCAAGGGGAGATGGGTATTTTCTCCTTGCATATATTAAAAAATGCAAAATACATGCCCATTCAGAACACTACATTATATTCTCCAAGCGGGGGGGGGGGGGAGGATCTCTCTCTTGACCCGCAAAAATGGCGCACCTGTATGTGTTACATTTTTCTTCAAATGTATTTTTGTCTTTAAAATGTACTTAATAATAATAATAAAATATTTCATATTTTACATATAAAAATTTTCCAGAACGAAATTGTAACAAAGAACAAGAGTACTATCTATAAATAAACTGTAAACGTACACAGATAGCGAAGAGAAAATATAGCACGACTTCAAAACACACAAAAAATACAGACACTAGGAAAAGACTGAGCTAAAGTAATCGATGAAAAACAAGAACACATTAAAGAGCTAGCACGGGATCCGATGGAGCAACCAGCAACCCCCGTCATAAAAACCACCCACTGAAAACATGTTCCTTATTATAAAAAGAACAAAATATCTTCTCAACTACAGTATCACAGACGAAAACACAGAACTCGCATTACACACAAGTAGAGAAGGGCATATTATATATACGCCTTCTTTTCTCCACTCCCCATCTCTCTCTCTCTACACACACACACATATATATATATATATAGCTGAGGAACTTAATCCTCTACAATCCGATCTTGCTTCCAATTTTGAGCATGGCCGGGTGAACTATAGGATGAGAAGATGACAAAAGACGGGAAGCAAACAGAAAATATAGTTTAGCTGGGAATATAAATATATATATAAGCCAAATTTTTTTCTGAACTGTCGGTTTCAGCTGTTACTAAGGCTGCCATTTTTTCCTGTCATCTAGCTTTTGCGCTTGTCTTTTTATTTTTTTGCACGCCAAATATTTTATTGGCGGACACTCTTGCCTTTGTCCGACAAAGAGCTTCTTTAGATGTTTGGTGATACCTTCTGGCCCAAATGTAATTAGATATGATTTCTGGGTTCATCTTTTTACGACTTTTTTTCCCTTATTTTTCACGTGACTTTTGTCATGAATGAAGTTATAAGCGTGAGAACGGTATATTTTAGAGAAAACTAATCTATTTCCTGATAATTTCGAAGTAACTAATTAAAGAGTTAAAATTACTTTAATTTGTCTTCATTTGTTGTATTTAATGTGTTGGGAGAGTGGGAGAACAAATACCACTTGTAACAATACATTTAAGTAATGGAAATGAAATTTAAGTTATTAACATTACTATTCATGGAGATTTAAGCTAATAACATTACTATTCATGGAAATTTAAGCTACTAATATTACTAATCATGGAAATTTAAGCTACATTTGCGGAAGAGCTTGCTGTATTTTACCTTTTCACAGCTTTTAGAAGGTTTTGCTTAATTCTCTGATCGTTTCTTCATTGCTTTTTGTTTCTTTGCTTGGATTTTTAAGTCCCTTTTCTCTTCCTGAATCTGTACCCTTTTTTCAGAATATTCTTTTAAAAATGTTTCATTTATTTTTTATATTGTTTTTTTAAAAAAAGGAATCGTTGGATAAATTTTAGAGGAAAAAAGAAGAATAAGAAGAATTTTTTTTTAATCATATTTCAATGTAAGGGTTTAAATTTTCTACCAAGTATTTTTACTAAAAGGGATTTTCGTCCCCTTAGGTTTTTATCCAGTTCATCTATAAACAACTTCCTATTCCTCTGAATCTGTACTTTTCTGCTAAGGTCTAACTAAATGAAGCGAAAAAAAAGAAAAAAATGCTACTTTTACAATGACCAACTCAAACTATCACATTGTGTTTTCCTACAACAATATTAAAACAAAATACACAAAACAAAGGATTGCTTTTACCACCAAAGAAAGAAATCTCTCTTCCAAACAAATGTCAAAACTTCCTGCGCCCTTATTGCTTAACTTGTTTTCTACAGACATGACGTTTTCTTTTCTTTTCAGATACAAATCTCACAATTCTAATTCGCTTTAGGTTAGAGTACAAGATAGACTCGAACGTTCTAAATTGCTTACTCACTTATTTTCCTTCAGTTTTTGACGTGCGTAAACCCTCCCCGCCGCACACACGCATACAGAGACAACCCAACGCAATCTTCAAATCAAATCTAATAGCAGAAGCAGAAGCAGAAAACGAAAACGAAACAAAGGCTTTTATTTACTCCATGGTGTATTTCTATACACACTTAAATGTTTTATTCGAGATGCAGCCTTTGGATTGCATTTCACCTTTCGGAAAAAAAGGCCCTTTTTTAACGGACGAGATTTTTAAGGAAATAAAAACATTCGCCTGTCGGGGAGAAGTTATTTTAGATTGCAGAGCCCTATAGGGGAATTTAACATTAAAGAATCATAATAGCAGAATTTAAAATGCAGAGAAAAATGAAACAGTAATTTTCGAAATTTTATTCAGATTTTTAAGGCGATTAAAACCAACACAAAACTAGTCTATTGTGGACTCCACGGAACTTCCTTCTATATCCCTCATATGAGTATTACTACTAGCCAAATATCCTTGATATTATACAAATCCTTATAGAACAAGAAGTTCCGTCTAGAACTATACGAGCCTACTTTCCCGTATACACCGAATTCAAATTTACAATCTCTCTCTCTCTGTCTTTCTCGTTTAGTTTTAGTTCTTAATTGCTTCAAATATATCTTTTTCAACGGTTAATAGATATTCATTCAATCATTCATTTATTAAGTCATTCATGTATTTAGTCACTCATTTATTCATTCATTCTTTTGCTTATTCATTTAATCATTCATTGATTCAAAAATATTCTTGAAAATCCCGCTCAAAAAATTTCATAGTAAAATAGGCTCCTTAGTTCTGGATGTACTTTCTATTTGTACATGTTCTACGTCATAAGAGCTTTCCGATAAAATTTGTTCCAAGCAAATCGGTCCGTTAGATCAGGAATTATATAGGATTGAAATTTCCCCGTAGGCGGTATGTTAATTTTTTTTGAACTGTTCAAAAATGAACAAAAATTGTTCAAATCAATATTTCACGCCAAGAACTTCTTCCAGTGAGCTTGTTCATAGGAACTTGGATCTTGTACCCAAAGTTTACATAATTTGCTTCACTTTCACCCATAGGCGATAATGTTAAAATTTTTTGAACTGTTCAAAATTGAACAAAAAAATGTTCAAATCAAAAGTAAAATATGGAAATGAGATGTCCTCGCCGAGATCTTTCGAATGCAAAAAGAATTTTTCCAATCGGACAATTCGTTCAAAAGTTATTAGGGGGGACAGACCGACAGACAGACATACAGACCGACATACAGACCGACAGACCAGACAGACAGACAGACAGACACACTTTTTCCCCCATCTCAAAACCCTACTTTCAAATTTTTTATTTTTCAATCTTTATTTAATTACTTAACTTATTTTTGACTTTTCTTGATTTTTAACGATATTTTCACGATACATTAAGCCTTCTTTCATGCTTTATTATTATTTTTTTTACTTTTACGGGAAAGTAGGCTAAAAAATAATTAAATTGCATGAAAAGAATAAACTAATTAAAAGGTTTGTGCTACCAGCAAAGCCTCAAAATGCAAAAATTTTGATAAGAATTTTATTTGCCCTGGTAGTTTGTTTTCGCCCCATTTTAAAAACTTGTCGTAAATTATGAAACTTCTTTCCAATTCGACTGTCTTTACGTAAATAAAGAAGCTTTATTTCATGATTTGAGGCTTTTAAATTTTGCTTATATCATGAAGCTCACAGCAGGTAGTGAGAAAAATGGTTTTGAAACTGGATTAGCAAATTCTGCTCTTCAATTGCAAAATGGCAGCTTTCCTCAATATATTGGTTTCATTTTGCCTTATCTTTTTTAATTTAAAAATAATAAACCAATAATAACTTTAAAAACAATGATTTTTGAGCATTTTTATTAACTTCCTCAAAAATAACAATTGTAATTGAACTGAATGGATATCATTGAGAACATTGGTAACCGGCCGTCGGTGGTGGGCTGATAAACACAAACACACGAACAGTGGCATTTCACGTTGGGCGTCAGTTTGTAATTGATAACCATTCACTTCAATTACAAAACATATTTTAATAAACACACACGCAAAGCTACATGAACCACGATAACACATTTTAGAACAATACAAGTAAGGTTATGAGACGCCATCTATCATTTTCGTCAGACGCCATCTATTATTAGTTACACAATTAATTATTATTATTATTATTTTGCATTTACATGTTAGTTAGGACACATGTGATGTAGGAAAACAGTATCCCGTTAATTGGAAGCACGTGCATTGGAAGTATGTGCGGCAAGGAATGAGCTAAATACATTTTTGTTTTGATTTTTGTCAGTATTGGCTAATCTGCAGTTGCAGCGCAACTCCATCCGTAGATAACTGGGATTTTATTCAAATACAAAAGTGACGACCAGCAACAGTACAGGGCCCAGCTAGGATGGTCGTAGTCAATCTAACAATCCCCAATGAACATCAAGAGCCTTCTTAAAAGTTTTTACCCCACTGCAAGTAACAATCGCTTCCGGTAAACTATTCCAATTGCCTACAATCCTATTGAAGAAATTTTTCCTAATTTCAAGATTAGCCTGAGATTTAAAAAGCTTAAAACAAGGTCCTCTGGTTCTACCTTCAGTGCATAACTGCAGCCCATCAACATTTCCCATTTTAATGACCCCTCTAACTCTCCTTTTCTCTAGAATATACATATTGAGCCTTTTAAGCCTAACCTAAAAATGAAAAGTCTGAGAGACCACTTATCAACCTAGTAGCTCTCCTTTGAACCCATTCCAATAAGGTTATATCCTTCTTTAGATAAACAGACCAAAACTGAACAGCATACTCCAAATCAGGTCTTACCAAACTTCTGTATAATGGCAATATACAGATGTTTCCCACTATAATTTTTCCGAAATTTCTAAATTTTCGGACGCACTTGAACTTTTTTCTGCAAATATTCATACGCATAAAATATAAATTCAACTAGTACTTGAAACCTCAAACCAGATGTATTTCTAACAGAAGAGCTTGCAAAAAAAAAAAACATTTCTAAAGTAGGCCTTTCATTTATTCCAAGGTTTATTTTCCCGACGCTTAAATGTTTTATTCGACTCTCAACTATTCAGTTCTCTTTTGCATCCCAGCGTAGAAGCTGCAGCCACAAACTGGAAATGTTTTATGCCCAACCATGGGATTATCAGGTGAAAAAGAAAAAAAAGGAGACGCACAAAAGCTTTAAATTTGTGTGGCGTGTATGCTTACATTGCAAGGAATGATAAAATGAGAAAAACTCTTTAAAAGTTGAAAGTTAGGCCACTGGCAATTTAAAGTTTCTCTTCATTTTTAGCTTTATTTCTGACAAGATGGGATTTTAAAAGTGGAAATTCTGTGTTGAGCGATGTTGTAGAGCGCTTTGAACTCCAAGCCCTTTAAAAATAAAAAATAACTTTCAATTCGCTCACTTTGAAAATTTCTTTTATTCCAAGAACGCCTTGAAATTCTGATTGCAAATACAAAAGAAGAAATTTAACAATAGGTTATTCAGTAACGAATTTAAATTAAACAAGAAGTTCCGTCTAGAACTAGACAAGCCTACTTTCCCCTACGTACCAACATCAAATTTCCTAATCTAGCTATCTCTCTATGTTTCTCATTTAGCATTACTTTTTTATTATTTCAAATATACTTTTCCAACAGTTAACACTTTATGATTCTCTTATTTATTCATTCATTCTTTCACTCATTCATTAATTCATGTATTCATGCAGAAATATATGCTTAAAAATCCAGATTCATGGGAAACTAGGATCGTTTAGTTCTGGTTCAACTTCACATCTGTTCAGGTTCTGCGTCACATGCTCTTTCCGATAAAGTTTGTTCCAAGAAAATCCATCTGTTAGATCAGGATTTATATAGGATTGAAATTTCTCCGTAGGCGCTAATGCTATTTTTTTTTTTTTTTTTTGGAACTGTTCAAAATGAACAAATATTGTTCAAATCAAAAAATATTTCGCGTCAAGAGCTTCTTCCAATATGTTCGTTCATAGGAACTTGGATTTTGTGCCAAGAGTTTACATCATTCGCTTCATTTCCCCCCGTAGGCCCTAATATTAAGACTGAACGAAAAATTTTACAAATCAAAAAATAAAACATGGAAATGCGATGTCCTGGCCGAGATCTTTTGAATGCAACAAAAAATATTTCAATCGGACAGTTCCCTCAAAAATTATTGCGAGGAGGGAGGGGCAGACAGCCCGACAGACACACATTTTTTTCATCTCGAAACCCTTCTTTCTAAGTTTTAATTATTCAATATTTAAAAAATCTTAACATTAGCACCTATGGGCAAAAATTATGCAAATTGTGTAAACTTATGTTATGCAAATTATAAAACAAATTATGTAATGTATGTTCAAAGGATCCAAGTTCCTTTGAACAAACTCTCAATTGGAAGAAGTTCTCAACGAAAAATATTTTTTGATTTTAACAATTTTTGTTTAATTTTGAACAGTAGTTAAAAAAACATCAGCGCCTACGGGGAAGATTCAATTATACACAAATCCTGTACTAACAGATGGATTTTCTGTTAGACGTTTCCCACGAAACGTTTTGATCTGGACTTTTAAGAATATTTCCAAATGAACGAATAAATGAGTGAGTGAATGAATAAATGAATGAGTGAATGAACAAATGAGTGAGTGAATGAATAAATGAATGAGTGAATGAATAAATGAATGAGTGAATGAATAAATGAATGAGTGAATGAATATGTATAAACCGTTGAAAAAAAGATATTTGAAGGAAATAAGAACTAAAGCTAAACGAGAGAGATATAACTAGACTATCATTTTGATATTGATGTGTTCTGGAAAGTAAGCTAGTATAGTTCTAGACGGAACTTAGTCTTTTTTTTTTACTTTCACGGGGAAAGTAGTTTAAAAAGGAAAATATATAAAATTGAAATCTTAAAAAAAAAAAGTCTATTTCTGTCTTGAAAAATACTTAAAACTTTCAATTGTAATCACAACCTAGGTGTTGTTAGCTGATAAATATAAAGGGAAGATGGCTTAGATTGTTTTTGAATAAATGGTGTTTGGCTGTTTGTAATGCCATGAACTCAAATATGAAGAATGAGTTCTCTAATTCGTTCTAGTACGGTGGGCTTCACTTAAGCTTCGCGCGTTTCGAAAATTGCCCAAAACCTCGATATATATCCCTTATTTTTTTAAAAAAAGAGTAATTCTCACTTGCAGTTCCTCAATACCCTGGTTTCTAAAACGAAACAAAGTTTCTTTTCATCCGTGCACCTCAAAGAGGAAATTATGTGAAAGAGGCGGATGTTGAACAACGGATGGTGATTACATTTTGGACGTACAAACATGGCCGCTCATCCATATAATGGTGGTTTATTCGCCGAGTTTTAACGGCAAATTGACGTTTACAGGATTGCACGTCAAGCGTTTAAAGGGCGTGCTAATATCCCCGCATTTGAATGGCGTCAATTTTAAAAGAGGTGGCTTTCAACCTTTTGTGGACAGAGAATGAAATGGAGGAGCGCTTTCTGTGAATGTTTTCATTTGGGTTCAGTTACTTAGAAATTAAAAAGCATATAAATTACATTTGTGAGTGTTAAAGTAGGAACAAAAAACACAGAAAACAAACTTTTTTTGCTCAACGTAAAAAGTAGCGGAAATGAAGTACGTTTTTTTTTTTTTAATATTTTTTTCGATGAGTGTATAAAAATGACGACAACATTTGAATTGAGTTCCCTATAAAAAAGCTACAATAGACTTTTTATATTTCCTACGTTAGGGAAAATTCATAAATGATGTAACGATTTTTTCCCATATATTTGACCCCCGCCCCCCTTTGTCACAAACTGTCACACTTTAACATACCCCTCCTCCCCTTTGTCACGCGTCCCAGTACGTTGAATAAGCATGATGTCACACTTCTTGTTACCACCTCCCCTCCCCTTGTCACAATTTCACCAACCCCTGCTCCTCCTCGAAGCGTGACATCATTTATGAATGATCCCTTAAGCATTTTCATTTCATTAAGCAGTTTGTACTTTTTTAGTTAAGTATTAGACGTAAAGTTCTGTACTAATAACTGTAAGAAATATACTAATTTTAAAATTAAAAGAAAAAAACAGTAAAAAATAACTGGTATTTGATGCTTTAGATACTAGTTATAATAAACGTTCTAAATTCTTTCTTAAATCATTGAATTTATTCGCAATTTGTTATTTTTTTTCTCTTAAATTTTTTCTGCTAGTACTAGTTTTTATATTAAGATGTCTAAATTTAATTTACGCCTTTAAATAACGAATAAAAAGTTTACAATAGATGAAGTAAAATGCAAGTACCCAAGCATAATATAATTATTTTTTACTTCTTTCTGCCAAATTGCTTCGGAAAGTACTATTTAGAATAAGAGTCTAAAAGCAGGTGTACTACATAGTTGATAGTTTCAGAACATTTCAAGCATTGATTTCAGAATCGCACGGTTAAATGTTTTTTAGAACTAGAAGATTTTCCAGATGGAGTGACATTTTAAAAAACAACTTTTTACAAAGCGCCCGTTGTTTTCCAAACAAGAAATATCTACGAATAAAGTTTTAATTTCAAGCTCTTATTCAGAATTTCAAGCAAAATCAACTCAGAAAATAAAAAGTCAATTTAACCACGCTTAAACTTTTCTAAACCGTGCACTCATAAATAAAAACTACGTAATTCATGGTTATTTTTTTTAAATTTCTTTATTTTTCATTTAAAATCTATAGTGCAAAAATATGTCTGAATATTACCGACGGAGAAATGTATTATCCAAACAAAAGCATGAAGGAAATAATCGAAAAAAGTTCCTTTAAAAAGACCTAAATGGAAAGCTCTAGAATTACAAAATTACAAGTACGGTTTTTAAATCCCCAAAAAACCTCGATTAAATCCGTGAATTTATTGAATTCCTAGATTGAGGCGAGTTTAGAAATCTTAATTTGGGTCGAAACAACGTATCTCAAGTGACAAAGAATATAAAATTCACGTTTAAGGAAATCGAAAAACAAACTCCAGGAGGCGCTGTCACCTGCATTCAGCTTCTATTCACTTCACTTCTTTTTTCAGGAATTCTCCGAGAGGAAATCAGAAGCCACCCTACCAAAAAGAGTGGAAATTAAAGCTGCCTGATTTCATAGCGATTTAAGCCATTCTTTGCTTTTCAACGAATGGTGCAGCATTTTCCCAAAAACCCGTTTTTATTTTATTCCTTTAATTCTTCGGAAAAATTCTGGAACGCAGAAGGATTTTTTTTCCTCCGGTCTGTCGTGATGGCGCAGTGATAAATGACGTTATAGGCTATGAATTTATTACCATTTTTTTTTCTCTAGTTTTTCAGCCTTTTTTTTTCGTCGATATATTCTTGAATGAAAAGTTGAGAAATGAGAAATTTGACACCGAACCATTTTCAATTTTTTTTAAAAAACATTTTTTTTCCCCTTTTTGCATTATTTTTTCATATTTTCGGTTTAAGCACTTTATTATGCAGTTATATTTCACATTTTTTTTTAGATAACTAAACTGATGAGTATGAAACATAAAATAACTTTGATGCATTTAACCCCAAAACACTCTTGAGAATAGCTTCATTAATGAATGATAAAGCTATCTTTTAAAAAAATAAATAAAATAAAATAAGCAATAAAAACGGAGCCAAAAATAAATAAATAAACAAGAAGTTCCGTCTAGAACTATACGAGCCTACTTTCCCGTATACACCAAATTCAAATTTATAATCTAGCTATCTCTTTCTCCTTTAGCTTTAGTTCTTAATTATTTCAAATATACCTTTTTCAACGGATAACACATATTCATTCTCTCATTCATGTCTTTATTCATTTATTTACTCATTCATATATTTATTCCCTCATTTATTCATTCTTTTCCTCATTCATTTATTCATTCTTTCACTCCTTCATTTATTCGTTAATTCATGCTTTCACTCATTCATTTATTCATTGAAAAATATCCTTAAATATCCCGAAAAAATTTTTTTATAGGAAAACAGGCTCGTTAGTTCTGGGTGAACTTTCGATCTGCACATCTTCTACGTTATAAGAGCTTTCCGATAAAGTTTGTTCCAAGCAAATCGGTCCGTTAGGTCAGGATTTAAAATAGCATTGAAATTTCCCCGTAAGCGCTATGTTAATTTTTTGAACTGTTCAAAAATGAACAAAAACTGTTCAAATTGATATTTCACGCCAAGAGATTCTTCCAGTAAGCTTGTTCATTGGAACATGGATCTTGTACCCAGAGCTTACATAATTTGCTTCATTTTCGCCCATAGGCGCTAATGTTAAATTTTTTTGAACTGTTCAAAATTGAACGAAAAATTGTTCAAATCAAAAAAGTAAACTATGGAAATGAGATGTCCTCGCCGAGATCTTTCGAATTCAAAAAGAATTTTTCGAATCGGACTATTCGTTCAAAAGTTATTAGGGGGGGGGACAGACCGACAGACAGACCGACAGACACACATTTTCCCCATCTCAAAACCCTACTTTCAAATTTTTTATTTTTCAATCTTTATTTAATTACTTCACTTTTTTTTGACTTTTCTTTATTTTTAAAGATATTTTTACGATACATTAAGCCTTCTTTCATGCTTTATTATTATTTTTTTTACTTTTACGGGAAAGTAGGCTAAAAACAGCTTATTAGTTTTTAATAATTAGTATTTATTTCATAACTTTTCACAAAAGAAATTAATAAACACGAAATTTTCATTACAAGTCTTTCATGGCGCGACATAAAAAGAAACTTGATCGGACAGACCATAAAACCATGTGACTATGGTTCATCACGTGATTGACGTATCAGCTAGTAAATACCGACAAAGGGTTTATTCACATGACACTTAATGTTATCAGTAGTTTAACATGGGATCAGAATTTATGAAGGATGAAGTTTTTATCACGTTATGTATAAACGATGTGGAGTTGAAGGTTACTTCACAAATAATTATCCATTGCCTTAAATTTTATCTTAATAATATATAAAATTTCAGGTAGAACAATAAATGTACCAGTGAAAAAAATGCAATTTTTTTGAACCCTTTATCTATACTTAAATAGGCAAAGACAAAACAGGTATTAATTTCTCCTCTGTTTATAAGCCGAAAGCCGATATCAGGTCTTTTTTTAATTACTTTCATAATACTCCTTACATCTACAATCTACACTATTTGTACTCAATACATTTTATACTCTTTATAGTTATATATTATAAACAGTTTACAAAAATAATTTTGTTGAAAAAAGTATGCCATTCGCCAGTAAAGAACCTAAAGAATCTGTCCAAAGTGTCAATACTTTGTGGAGCTAGTATCAAAACTGTAGGTTTAAAGCAGTGGTTCCCAAACTTTTTTGTCTCGTAGACCCCTTGCCACGTTTTTCGGTTTTGTGTAGACCCCCTGCTTACCTGATATTGATTTTTTGTAAATTCATCAACTTCAAATGTAGTTTTGACAAATGGTATAGTGCTACTCACTGTGAAGGATTTAAATTTCTAATTGTAGTAAAGTGTAGTGTGAAAAACTTAAGAAAAAAACACATGTTAATTTTATACATTTATTAATTAAATTCAAATCAAAACGAATTAAATTAAAATTTAGTATCTGTTATGTAATATAACTAAGCAATAAATAAATGCTTTTAGTGGGAGGGGGATGAACCTGATGCTTTAATAAATAAATTATCAACATATGGCATCAATTTAGTTAGGTTTAATCTCCTCGGTTAATGATGTCCAGTCTGTTTTTTTTTTTTTTTTTTTTTTGTTTGTTTGTTAGGAGATTGGCAACTGCGCTGAAACCCCTTTCCACTAGGTATGAATATGAAAAAGCAATTAAAAACTTTCTCGCGATATTCCATAATACGGGATAAGTAACAGGTATGTTTTATTTAAACCAGAATTGCTGATATCCGTTTCTAAACTGTACCTCAAGTTCTTCGTTAGTGCTTAAAAATTTTGCAGAGTCATTAGCTTATATGAGATGCTCTATCGTTGACCCCCATTTTCATTTCATGGACCCCTTGCAGGTTGTCTTCGTCCCCTGGGGGTCGATATAGACCACTTTGGGAATCACTGGTTTAAAGTATAGTTCTGAATAAACGCTTGCTCCAAATTATGCGTTAAAACCTCACCTTTACATTTCAGCTTGAATATTATAAATTTTTCGCAGTTTGATTTTCAAAAACCTGTTTTTTGCCCTTAAATCCCGAGGCGCTAAATCGCAGTCGGTGCTTGTATCTGCCACACTTAAAAACAGTTTTGATTAAAGTTGCCTACCCTGCGTAGGAATTTTTCCATCCTACACAACGTAAGCTGTCCATTAAGATGTCTCGGAAATATCTGTGAAACATCGCCATGGGTCAATTTTTCAACAAAGAACTGAACCCAATGTTTCTTAAAATACAATTGTTAACCCTGTAGTTTCTCAACTTGGCACGCACACAAGAAAGAAAGTAAGTAAAAGATTTTCATAAGAATAGCAATTTAACACCAGCACGACTTGCAGTCCAAAAAGAAAAAAAAAACTCACCAAGCAACTTAAAGAACAAAGCAAAGTAATAATTGTTAAATCCCACTATAAAGTTTGTCCACCAATCAGCAGAGTTGGAGGCGGAGTCTAACACTAAATAGCACGTTCAATCAAAATGCAGGTTTTGATGCGTGACGTCATAGATAAGAAATCATGTCGCGTATGAAATGACCTTCGTTTTGAGCCTTAAACTGTACGTGCGAAAATAACTTCCAACTCTTTAGTTATTTTTTTATTATTTAATTATTGTTCTCAAGAGTTCTGTGGCCACAGAAATTAACTCACGCCTGAATTTTTTTTCACGTACTCAATTCCACGCCATTTCCCACGACAGAGGCGTAGAACAAAGGTGTTGTGTGCAAAGATGTTGCCATAAACGGAAAGTTAATTCTTGTGTTTGGGTTATCCTTCCGTGTCTGGAAACAACGAAATTGCCAACAGACCGTGCTGTAAAATTGCACCTATGGCACGTATCTTCAATTGTAATATTAGATCTAAAATCATTCTCCTGAAAGGTTTACATTTTACATTCTATAGCTACCGGAAAGAACTATCTTTAGTAGAAACATTAAGATTATTAATGTTATGCGTGGCTTCACTAGATGGCAATCATCCATACTTAAAAGTCTTATATTGCCAATTAAAGAATACAGTAGCTAACAACATTTTATTAAATACAATCTTTTATTGCATTCGTGTTTAAAAATGATCGTTATTGTTAATTTTCAGATTTCTCGCCAATTGCATGATTTAAAGATATTAAATCTTTGTTTGCCGACTACCGAACACCAAACAATGATTAATGTGTGTGTGTAGCACAAAGATTCAAGATATACTTAAACAAAAATACTATTTTTATGGCATAGAATTAAAAGAAAAAACTAAATATCTAAGGTTGAATAAGTTTTTTTTTTTTTTTTCGGAATTATAAATGTAAGGGTTGAGGGACAAAAACAACCAATAATATATATAAGGCAAATTTGTAATGAAAGTAGTAGGTATGTAATTTTGGAGTTAACTCTTTCTTAATGCTGTTAGGCAAAAATTACATATATCTATTATAAACTTTTTAGAAAAACCTCATTCAAAGGCTCTTGACTTCAATGGAGATGTGAGCAAAGCAATTTATGTGAAAATATGAAACATTATTATTAAGTAATATAACCAACTTCACCAGCACATCATTGCAAAACAAGTTTTCATTACAAAAAAAAAAAAAAAAAAACTAAAATCAAACTGCTTAGACCTTTTTTCTGAAATAATTCAACAACAGCTCCTATGACGTTTTTCTTTTTTATATTCATCGATTCCTGAAACATTACAATATTTTATAAAACCATCTGAGAAAAGGGCCATTCACAGGTATAAGTAGAAAAAAGATATTGCAAAAAAAAAAAAAAAAAAAATCGAGGATAAATGTGCCTTCCCAAGAGCACAGCTGCTTGCTTTTGGGAACTATTAATATCAAGTGAACGAATGTCCGCACGTAAATATTGATGATACTTTTCAAATATATTGCGCCACAAAAAGTTCGTGTTTTATGACGCAGCCATAATTCTTAAACAAAACGGCTACAAGAACTGCCCACCTGATGACCATTCCGATCCTCTCTTGGTTTCTTTAAGTAACCTAAAATTTGTTGGTGCTATCAATTGGGCTATGTGCCAGTTCGGAAAACTGAGCTAAGCTCAAAACGCACACACAACACCATATTAATGTACTAGTATTCCGACAAAACAACAAAAATGTACTGCAATGGAATGAAAAGTAACTAGGGATTGAAAAAAAGGGGTAAAATGAGTCATAAAATACGTAACTGTAGTAATATACGTAACTATATGCGTCAACTTTTAGCACGTTCAGAAAAATCCTAATGCAATGGATTAAAGAGTGAAGGATAAAAGATATTAATAATTATTCATTTTACGTACTCCCTCTTCATCAGTGTATTTTCGTTGCGGCTATCATATTGCTAAGACTAGATCCACCTGGTGAGCAGTGGTGCAACCAGAATTTTATTAGAGAGGGAGGGGGGGTTCCTAACATGACCAACATGAAAAAAAAAGAAAGGAAAGATAGAAAATTTAAAAAAAAAAAACAGGACATAAGTATACATTGCTCTGCAACGACAGAAACTTCGCGGAGGTTTTTCGGCCATTAAATACGTAGAAAAACAAGCAAACGTTGAGTATTTGAAAATTTGAGTTTACGAAACATAACAAAAAAAAATTACTTACAGAAAAAAAGAAATTTATCTTTCTAATAATTACCATAATTTACGTGACGTTTCCCACATAAACTGTAATGAATGCAATTCCTTCAAGAAATAATTTAAAAAAAAAAAAAAAAAAACAAATTAAAAACAAATAAACCGAAAGGAAAAAGCTTCATGCACAAACCGGACCTGAAAACCAACCTGGTAAAATTAGCCCAAACATTTTTCTTTAGTTATTTATAAAATTTTTCCTTCATCGTTAATTAATTGCAAAATAAGGGCTATTGCTCAACCCATGTATGGTCTTCGTATGAAGAAATACAAGATCTTTTGATTGTTTCTATATTCTTAAACAACTACTGACATTTTTATGGGGATTGGAAAATTTACGAGGGCAGATAATTTCAGCCGGATCAATTGAGCTTTATCGCTCTATGTGAATGCTTTGTTCTTCTAGGGCGCATTGCTGAGGGTTCCAGGCAAAGGAAAACGTCGAGCACATTCCGTAATCACGTGGCACAAACGGAAAGCAGTTTAAGGCGCAGTTAATTTATTAGTGACGACCGCACCTCTTTCTGAATTTTACTGTTGTGATTATTAAGCATTTACTGTTGTGATTATTAAGCGTATTTCGCAAGATTTCGAGTTAACTTAAAGCAGATCATTATTACATAAAATAACGGGCTGCGGCATAACAATAATTGAATAATGTTTTATTCGAAGACTGATTTGATAAATTGACAAATTTATCAAATGTAGTAAGAGCTTTTCTTAATTGGTTTTCTTTTGTGTTACTCAGCAATTTACATCCAAAAAACAAATAGTAGACACGAAATTTTTACCTCAGTTAATTTAATTGTATTTTTTCATCCGGCAAAAAACCCTAATGAATTGATGAAATATTTTCCCCGTATTCAGATATGACAGTAAATTTAATCGCGCAAAATGGTAAAAATGCGCAAGCATATGAGCAATGATTGAGAAATTACCTCACCTTCCAAATCAATAGGTTCTACGGAGTGCGTGTCCCTCACTCCCTATAGTATTGATTGAGTACTTAGCTTTATACAATATTTTTGAGATAACTGCTTTCTCAGAGAACGTATACAGTGACCATCAAAAGAATAAAGAAATAAATAAAATAAATGTGGTCCAATTTGTACAAAACTTTTGAGTTTATTTCTTCACATTATTAGTATTTCTAAGTGATAGTATTCGTAAGAGTAAAAGGCTCTGGTGTGGCACAAATAGTCTCAATAATTAAGAATTTGTATACATTTTTATTCACATATTACACTTTACTACATTTCCACGCTTGTTTATAGATTTAGTGGTAAAATTCTATCGTTTCTTAGTTTGCAGTTGCTTCTTTTCCCACTTGTATACATAAATAAATAAGGAAAATAATCGTAAAATGAAACATGATGCCATTTCTCAGCTGAAATATACGAAAAAATTGCAAATGTTTACCTAAATCTTATATCCTATCTATAACATTATATCCCAAAAAACGATGTTGCCAGCCTTAATTTCAATATTAGATTATAAAGATTACACAGTATAAATCATATTATGACGAATTAGTTTGAGCGCTTCAAATTTTGTATACACAGAAATCGTATGCATTCTACAAACACTTCGCATCATTTGAAAAGAAGAAAACCGCCAACTTCCACTCTTCTTACTTCCTTCCACACGTATCGTCTTTTATTTTAATAAACGTAGTTTTATGAGGTACTTTGAGAAACACGCTTTGTAAAAGTTTCCGGTGAAAAATCTACCCACTATCTTTCTACCTCCATAGATGATAACGAAAAACAAAGTTCTTTTCTTCCTGCAGCGCCATTTGCATTTTCCTGCACCGCGAAGAACTGCTCTTCACGCGGCATAACAGCAGCAGGAGCATAAATATGTTGATGACGCTTCTAAAAAGAGAAAACTTAAAGTAAAAGGAGTTAGTCTTAAACCACAAATGCAACGTTAGAGGCTTAATAAAAGACGAAAGATATTTATACATCTTTTCTTTTTTTTTTCTTGTTCCAGCGCTGGCAACACTCTTCATCGAACGCATCCGTGTGTCACAAATTTCAAGACTAATGCGGCATAAGTTTTAAACGAACGAGTACTTTTAAACAACGCAAGACGGTGGTCTGGAGAAAATATTTCTGCCACACCTTGCCAGAAAACGTTCTTTCCGACTTGATTATCTTTCTAAGAGGCACTTTGCCATAATCTTCATCGCGAGATGTTTTAGGCTGATAAATTATTCTAATTATACATTATTCTAAAGCAAAGAAAAATCCAGAGAAAGAATCGAGTTGTTCAAATATAGAATTTAAAAATCTTGTATTCCACTTCGACAAGTTGGATTTTCATTAATTAATAACTAAACACATGAATTTAAGGAATGCCTGTTTAAAGAAGAAAATATTCCAGTGAAACTATTCACATTTCCTATCAAAACAATAAGGAGAGATAAGTCCTGTTTTTTTTTAACTTTACATTCTTAATGTAAAAAAAGAATTAGTCCACGTGTAAACGGAAAATACAGTTCAAATAAAAGTTTCGTTCAAATTCACTACTCGCATAGAAATACTTGTCTTGTGTTAGAAAAATGTAGAAACAGATCTTCACGTTTTAGTTTCGTACATAAATATGACCCAATAAGACAGTCCGCGTACGAACATCTTTTTAATTCGTAGTGTTTTTAGTTTTAAAAGGTATGCAATAAAAAAAAGTGAAAAGAACATATTAGTAACAGTTAGCATTAAAGAAAAATCTAAATTTAATTTGAAAGCTTAACGTATGCTAAATCTCATTTGAATCTGAACGGTACTTTAAAAAATTTTCTTCAATTTATTTCAAAAGAATTTTGTTGAATGAAGTTTTATAATTTAGAAATACATTATCATTAGCACGAAATCTGAATTAGGGACGTAAGAAAAGAACGCTAGCAAATTACTTTATACAAGTAAACGATATTCTAAATCTGAAAACAGTCGATATTGCACTTCTAAGTAAGTCATAAAAATGTATGAAATATCCAAGTGAAAATCTTAGAAAGCTCTAACTCAGGTAACTTATTTCACAGAATAATTAAATATCAATTCGATAATAAAAAATCTTGCATGTGATTTATATTAGAAGTTATAAAGAGCATAGTTAAAAATTGAATCGGTGAGTGGAAAAACAGTATTAGTTCAAAATGGGCCATTTTTAGATAACTGTCAAAAGTAACTCTAAAAACGTAAAACTATATGTTGCCATGAAGAAGAATACAATTGCCAATATCTCCCGTTATAAGAGCTAGGCAAGGCGTTAGCAAAAAAATAATAATAATAATAATAATAAATAAATAAAAGCAAAAATTGTTTTTGCAAAGACATCTCAAAATAAGTTTTTTGAACTAGTAGTTCGTTCACTCACCGATTCAGTTGTTTGTTAAACTATAAAAATACATCGTTAACTAGATAAAAAAAGTATACCGAAAAAAAGAGATGTGGGATTATTAGTTAATAAATGGCTTACATAATATTCCCTTTTTTTAATTAAAAAATATATTATTTTAAGACCATACCTTTGTTTAGCAGTATTTATAAATACGTTTTAAAAGGTTCTCGGCTTTGAGACAAAAGTTCAAATCTCTGGTTTTGAGATATTGCAAAGTTAAAGTTTTGAATACTTATAAGAAATTGTGAAAAAACATTTTAAAGACTAGTAAGCTTAATAAAGTAACCTTTACATACGCATATACTTAAAACATACGCACCCAGAAAAAAGGGGGGAATGCCCCTAGTCACTCATTTCTTTTTCAGTTTATAAATGTAACTCAAAAAAAAAAAAAACCGGAGCAGTGAAACGCAACAAACTTCTGTGCTCTGGCTCCGCTAGTTTTGAGCAATTAGCATTGCTCCATTGAACCGCGCTCCTGTTCAACGATCCGCTGCTGATATTTTTCTCCTTTTGCTCCATATGCTTTCACTGAAGAAAATAACTTTTGCAACTCCAAAACACGTGTATTCAGTTATTTCTAAAAAATTTTGTTGTGTTTACGTAGGATTATTTCAAGTTTACTGTCGACGTAAAAATAAATATTTTTCAGTTCTATCCAGATATTTCAAAAATATTTTTCAGGAAATACAAAATGTTGCCTCTTTAAATTCTTGCCATTAAAAATAAGAATAAGGAGAATATCAGCAGGAGGTGGTTAATTCTTTTTCGCATTAAATTATACGCATACCAGTTCACTGTTCATAAGTTTAGAATTAGCGCATTTTTAAGTATTCTTAACTTAAATGAAAAATTATTTTCTAATTAAGAGCTGGGCGTACCTTCTACCGATTCTGTTTATTTACATTTGAATTAAAGTTCATGGAGAATTTTAGCAACCAGAGAAAATACTTATCTGGAATACGTTATGAAGTATAAACTTATTTTTCGGTGACACTATTTTATTCGATTTATTTCGAAAGAAATTAAAGATCTGAAACTTTTAGAGTTTGTGAATGGAGAAAAAAAACTAAGTAAACGTTAGGAATTTATTATTATTATTATTATTATTATTATGTAGGCATGAATTTAGAATCTGAAGCATAACTTTTATTGGGAATCTAGTGAGTAATGTGTACTATTTTATTTATTTATTTGTGAAGTGATTTAATACTAATTTAATATTTGATACAGCTCTTTATTTCATGATGCTAATTTACTTTGGCGAGAATTGTTTTAATTTTCCTTTTATCCGTATTTTCACTTAACTTTTCGCAAATATGAATATTTCGTGAATAAAATAAAATCGCAAAATAGGTATTTACAGATTTTGAATGGTTAATGTTTAGAAGTTAAAGCTTAAATACCAGTTAATAGGTATTAGCTAGGCATTTTCTATTATAAGTTTCAATGAGCGTTGTATTTAAAATCAGAGGAATTAAACTAAATTCAAAGTAATTGAATAAATATATTTTTAAATGTTGTTGCAAATAAAAATTATTGAAGAGTATAAATATATTTTGAAATGTTGTAACAATTAAAAGTTATAGAAATGAAAAATAATGCGTTAAAAAATAAATATTAAAACAATATTATATGGCTATGAAAAACAAACATTGCTCTCCGGAAACAAAGCTACAATATGTCCGATATGCATAAAAAAAGAGTTTACAAAATCAAAAAACCCTTTTTTTAAATATCCTAAATTAGGCAGCATAAGGGGCTTCTACTGGGTATTTTTTTTATTCCGTTTCAAAAACATAAATAAATACATAAACAAAAAACTAGTGAGAAATTATTATAACTTTACTCATTAGATATTTCAAATATCATTAATGGATAAATAGACCGATGAAAGTTTTAAATGGACTATATTCATTAGTTCAACTTACAAAATAGAGATAATTAAAAATGAAAGCTATGAACAGACGTATTTAGCTTTTGAATTAAGCAAATCAGGATTCGGGGTTCGGACGTTCGAAACTGGTTTTGGACAGGACAGGTGGTTTAAACCGTCCAAAACTGTCCGAAAGTGTCTTAAACTGTCCTAAAGCCAAAGGGGTCTAATATAATCGATTTATATCTAATACAATATTAGTAATGCATAAATATAAATATTAATTAGTCGTAATTAATAAATTTTTGATAATATTGTTCTCTGAAATATTAATTTGAAAAAAATTTGTTAATAACTCTATTACATAAAAGCTTCCTTATGTAAGAGTTGGTAGTGTTGTGAGAAGAAAGTACCGAAGTAACTAATTTCAGTTCCATTTATGACTCATAACTGCTATTCAATCCTATTATACATTTAGAAGAAAAAAATTCAAATTGCTTTTGTGTGATTATCTTTTACACGATGTTTTAGCAAAAATTCTTTTTTAATCCTAGATTGAAGAATAATAAATTAATGATAGAATATTATTTTTATTATTAATACTTATATTTAAAACTAGCAAATATTTTATTCTTTCCTTTTTAACCTAATATATTCTGCCGCGACAATAAAAAAATAGTAGCTGGATAATTTTTAGATAACATTTCTCAGCATTTTCCTAATGTAGATTGGTGGTAATTTAGTGTCAGAACATGAAAGGGCACTGTAGTCATTTTCTTGAAAATAAGGCAATGTTAACTTATTAAAAGTAGACTGACCAATGTTATTTTTATTCAATTGGCATGTAACATGATTAAAATCACCTGTATAAGTTTTATTAATTTTACTTAAATTTTAATATTAATAAAATATTACTTTAATAATACATTTTAGTCTATGTTTGATATTTGTTTACAAAATGCAACTTCACTAAAAATATAGTTTTGGACCGGTTTAGACAATTTTGGACACAAGCAGGGTTTTTGACAGGACGGTAGAAACCATGGTTTTACCGTGGTTTTTACCGTAGCGTCCGAAACTTTGCCAAAGCTGAAATAAACACAATTTGGAAGTTGTAAATGATGATTAGACAAGTGCGTAAATAAAAGCAAAATTTGCATTTTGTAATTAAAGTTATAGCGAGTAAAAATAATTCAATTGAAACAGCAAACACAAAACAAACATAATAATAATAGAAATAATCCCTACTTTTCCAAATCGTTTTATTTGAAGTATGTATATTACTACAACCTGTTGATACTTAACGAAAGATTTCATTAAAATTTTGCGTCTAATTCCACAGTGGTGCCTACGAAGAGAGTTCATGACGCAGATTGCGCAATTAAAATGTTTAGGGGGAGGGGGCGGTTAAAGGATCGTTCTGACATCTTTTTGGGGGGTATTCCGTAGATTTCAAAGGTGTGAGTCATCGTTCTTGAGAGGTGGGTAACTTAAATAGGATACATATTCATTATCAAACATGCGTGGTTTGTACATTAAAGAAACTAAATATAGATAATTGATAGAGATATGAATTTTTGAAAAACTTATAATGCTGTAGTTAGAAGAATTTGCGTAAGCTGAAATATTGATATAAAGATAATTAACTATATAAAAAATTGTTTTTGCTGTTATGTAATGTGTTAGGAATTAAATGCCATCCATTTTTGTATTTATATATTTATCTAATATTTGAAAATAGATGAGAAAAAAATGGAAGCACTTATTATAAACACATTAAAATAATCATTCAGCAAAATACTAAAACAAAAATAAATTCCATTTTCCCTGGCAAGTTCATTTATTAGGCGAGATTTTAAACAATTTTATTGAGAATTCTCTTCAATTTACGTACCTCTACTCTGAACTCATTATCACTCTGTCAATCTCGCTGTCTAGAGCTCACAGAAATCCATAAATAAACAAATTCTCATTGGCTAGTCGCATAAATTGCTGCTGGAAATTACTAATGAGGAGTTCCTTTTGCAACTATTCATCCTTTTCACGACTCATGATAATAACTGTTCTTAGCGCTTTGCGAGAGAGAGATATTCGCAGGGCTGAGACTAGGCAGACGTTTTAATTCTATTTGCAGGGGTGTATTTTGAAAATGAATGTCTCTATGTGAAAGGATGGCCTCTGCTTTTTATCAAACGAGAATAATTCAAATAAGGCATTGCAATAAGGTATTCTCGTCACTCTGTTGTTACATACACTCTGGATTTGAAATCTAATTGAAATAACTTAATGCCATTCAAAAGAAAAAAAAATTTAAGTGAAATTATCATTGAAACATTTTGCTTCACATTAAAGAACTCCACATATAAAAATATTTAAGTTAGTAATATACTTTAATTAATTAGTAACATGTAAAATTCCTATGAAATTTCTATTTTGTGAAAATTCTACGATATTTCAGACTATTTTCTTAATTTTTGATAGTTATTTTGTGGTGCTAAATTGTTATTATTTATTTTCTTTTACTCGTAGATTACAATGCAAAGCTGCATTTAACCATTTCCCAGATGCACATACTTTCAATGCAAATTTTAACAAGGGAATATTTTCCTAGATCACGCGTCTAAATGACATTAAAATACGAAGAAAAAAGATTGTTATTTTTGAGGAAGTTATAAAGTGGTTCAAAATTTATTATTTTTAAGGTTATTATTGGGCTTATTATTTTTAAATTAAAAAAAAAACAAGGAAAAGGAACCAATATTATTACGAAAGATACCATTTAGTTATCAGAGAACAAAATTTGCTAATCGATATTCAAAAACATTTTTCTCTCTACCTGTTATGAGCTTCATGATTTAAACAAAATTTAAAACTTCACATTATTTTTCTTTCAAATTAAAAAAGCAATCGGCTAGATAATAGTTAAAACATATATACAGTAAAACCTGTAAAGTTGACTACCTTTGTAAGTTGACCACCTGTCTAAGTTGACCACTTTTGTCAGGAGCGGAACTAGCCCTTCACCCTCTACAAGTTGACCACCTGTCTAAGTTGATCATTAAAGTGCTCCACCGAAAGTGGTCAACTTTCATAGGTTTCACTGCACCTTCAAGTGCGCCAACTTTGTGCCACAACGTCCTTTTACACACTAGCACTGCCTAACGACTGTTGAGGTGTAACTAAAGCTTCGAAAAAAATTTTAAGAGTAGTAAAAAACGTTTCGAAGCTCTATTTACACCTCGGCATCCAGTCGGTAGCCCTAGTATCTGAAAAGATGTGGCACAAAGTTGATCACTTGACGATATATATTTTGTGAAATAAAATTTATTCTTGCACAAAGAGACGAATTAAAAAAAACTTTCATAATTTAAGTCCTGTAAAGAAACTGTTTTTAAAATGGTGTGGAAACGAACCAACGGCAGGGAAGGGTTAATCACCTTTCATAAAACATGAAAGTCATACTGAAAGTCATATGAAGGCCTTAAAGTGGAGTTAGAATCACTTTCATGTTTATACAAGTCATTTGTATCTTATTTACAACTGGTGCGCCAGCAGCTTATTCTAACTGATATTCCTGATCTCACGTATCTCACCCAGATAATTCAGCATTTATTAGACGTTAATGTTCAGTATCTCAAAAGGGAGAAATATGTAGCTAGCACATTATTAAAAACACACACACACATTCATAGTATTGTAATTATGTCCTCAAGCTAAATTCAAAAAGTACATAAACGTCGCACTATAACAGAGTCCAGGAACTTTCTTCCATTGAAAAGCCACAATAAATTTGGGCATAAGGTCACACAAGTAATATTTTAAGGGTTATTTCGCTAAATTTATAATTCTATTTAGGAAAAAAAGAAATTAAGAAAAATATTGCAAACATAACGCACAAATATACAGTAACGTAACCTAACCACAAGTCAATTAATGTTAATGTGTCGGAAGGGTGTTGGCCGGGTTTGGGAGTTTTGCTCGCAAATTTAGTTATTCAGTTAACTCTCAATAAATCGAAAATTATTTAATTTTTTAACCTAAACTTTACGTATTTTATATTGAAATATATAATATTATGATTGTTGTAAACAAAAAATAAAATTTTTAGTGGATAAATTTATAATAGTATTGTAAATATGAAAAATCAAATAGAGACATAGTTTTATTTTTTTCGAATTATATTATTTACAATAATTCTTACATTATAAAAAATGAAAATAACAATCATATAACTAATTAGCGCTATGGGCCATCTACTATGATTTTGTATATCACTGCAAAGGTGTTTTGACATGGTCTGTTCCATTTCATTTTGTACAAAGAATAGCAAAAAATGTGTTTACCACATGTGTTTACCAGCCTACTACTGCTTTCCCTAAAAGCGATACAAAGAAACCACGCCGTTAGCGTTACACTAGCCCGTACTAGTACGTTTCCCGAGCTCAAGTATCAATCGTCAGAAAACGTATTAGTACGTGTCCCGCGCTCAAGTATCAATCGTCAAAAAACGTACTAGTTCGTGTCCCGCACACAATGTGTTAACATATTTTTGTAGAGTAGGCAAATAATATTTACATACAAACTAGATAACTTAAATCTGCTTAATAACTCACGAATGACGAAGGTTCGTCCTTGAACTATAACAAGGTCAAACTAAAGTTGAAGCACACGCCATGTTGAAGAACTTAATAGGAACAATACAAAGCATTTCAATTTTCAAGGAGGTTATGATTAATAACGTCCTTGAAAATTAATCTCGGGCCACACAATGAAAAATATTTAAAACTCTTTAACGAGAGTAACTTAACTCTTTCTAAGGCTGTAGTAAGTGTGCTTACCACCAAGTTCATCAATTTATAATTTACATAGTAAGCTATTAAACCACTTATGATTGGCGGAAACTAGTAAAGGCTGTGGGAAGCCCACACTCTCAGAAACGCATGCTCAAATCTCACGAAACTTTCGTCTTATTTGACAAAACGGCTTCGTGAAAAGTGCTCCGAGTAAACCTTTCGTCAAATTGGCGAAATTTGGGTAGTAACTTTCTTAAGTCACGTGATCGCACGAGGAAAGAATCGTTACAAATGACGAAATTTTCTTGACGATTGAAGAATCGTCGAAAATGAGAGCTCTATTTCTGAGAGTGCATTTACCACCATATGCATCAGTTTTTAAACGTGAGAACCAACACTCCTCCAAAATAAGGAGTGGTTGTAAAAATCATCTTACTTTTATTTAATGATGAAATATGAATTTATTTTTTGTACCCAATGTAAATTTAAAAAATATTTTAAATTTCCACTTCTAGAAAAAAAAGGAAAAAAATTAATGCTTTTTTTAAATTTAAGGTTGTCTAACATTCGAACTACCGAAGTTCTATTTGTAATTCTAGTTTTTTATATTCGCTTTTTAATCGTCATGTCCTATAAGTAACATTCAAAAAAGAAGCATAATGATTGAAAGGATGCTTCTTCTCTTTGCGAACGCACACCTGTACTCCTCCTCCCCCGCAAAAAAATGTTTCCAAATGCCAAAACATGTTTTGACGTCATTTCGCCACGCTTAAAGCTCGATAAATTAGTAACGAATAGTTTATTGCTCATCAGAGCGCATTCAAGGATTCACCACTTGATCGGATTCCCATTCCCTTCCGGGAAATATGCATCTTAACCGTCATTAAAATCAAAGGGGAAAAAAATATAAAGTCATCCGCTTTGCTTTAATGAACTGATATTTAACTCGAAAGAAAAGCGAGGAGTGCTCTTCGATTTGAATAAACAGCGTGTTGCTAATGAGAGTTCTGATTGAAAAGGCAATAAAGAAGGCAGGAGACCTTTTAAATCCGTTTTAATCTGTTCGAATGTTTAAGTTTTAGAAACTGCAAAGTTCACCCATTTAGAAGTGTTAAGCTTCAGACCAAATTTTGCTATTTTATAATAAAAAGGAAATACGATGGTTTTATAAAGTAGAAAAATATTACAGAATTAATTTAAACTGAAGTCAAAACAATCAATAGGTACACCATATTCTTGTATGCTCGTTTCATTTACGTAAAACTAATGGCGAAGAGCAGTGGTCTACAAACAGGATTCTGAGGAACCCTGGGGTTGCGTGATACATCTCTAACGGTTCCACAAGTCAAAATTTAAATCGGAAAAAATGCAGAAAGTTCTCACACTTTCTGATAAATTTTTATTAACTAAATAAACATGAAAAAGAAAAAATATGAAATATGACTTTAAAATCCAAACGGCAAGACTTCGACAGTTTTTTTGGTAAAACAAATACAAAGCCCCAACCTATCAATAAATATCTATATCAACCCTAGCCTATCTATGTATATATATATCTTTCTACCCTACTCTCTCTCTCTAAACTATATATATATATATACATATATATATATACATACATACATATATATATATAAAATATACATATATATATATTTGGCGTTCCTAGCATGGGTATCAGCCCTTCCTCTTCACCGCAATAATAAATGAATAATAATAAAAAAAAATAAAAATAATAAATAGACTGATAAAAGTTTTTGTGTTGCATAATCTTGTAATTTTGTAGTTTGTATTATCTTCAGTAGCTTCAATTAATGCAAAAAAAGAAAGAAAAATTTATTTATTTAGTTTAATTTTCATTAAACTACATTTGTTTCTCCTTCATGCTTTACAATATCATCAGTAAAATTGTATAATACACAAATATATGTATTTTTCAAAAACTCTTTATCTCAATTTAAATATTACCCCCCAACACTCCCCAAAAGACTTACACCCAGAACGGACCAACCGGCTGACTGCGTCCCGTATATGCAAATATATGTCACGGGATCCCGTGATTAATCCCGGTGATTATGCATCAACTTCAACAATCATTTAAAACCGATACTAAATTTGACAAATGTGATAAATTATTAAAGTTAATACTTAACTAGTAGTGCTGCGTAAGAAGTTTAAACCTATAGAATAAATTACCTATAAATAACAGTGGGACTTATAGATTAACGCCTAAAATCTTCCGTCAAAGAAAAATATCATTCATTGTTACCCCAACTACATAGGTATAGTATAATTGCTCATAGCACGTTTTTAAATCACAATCATTCTACGCAAGTATCCAAAGACCAAAGTATCCTTGAAAATATCAAATAACGTTAATCAAAGTAAACCTAGCTACAATTAACTATTTTTCTTAATATAAATAATTTAATTTTGTACAAATAGATACTGCTCCTATTTATCTCCATTTATGCCTTTAATAGTACATAATAAACCATGTTGGTTTTCTAGTTTCCCCTAAGAAACATGTCCGTATTAAACGATACCTACTTGTTTTCATCCCAAACCTGAGCCAGAGAACCCTGGGGCTCTGCCTGAGCTTCGTCAAAAAATAATGCAAATTTGCAAAAAGTTTTTCCCCCTCTCGCGAATATTTAGCATTTCAGGTATTGATGAAATTTAATTTTTATTTACTCGTAAAGTAAAGATTATTTTTTTGCCGACTAAAAACTGCAGAAGGAACTCATTTAGGGGGCAAAAATTAAAAATTGCATATTTTGATTTCCGATATACGTACGGCTTTCATGATTTTGACAACTTTTCACAAAGGAAAATTAAAATTGTTTTGTGAACAGTGAAAATTTTGTTCAAGTATAAAAATAATTTCCCATTATTAATATAAAATACAAAGTTTTGCTTTAAAAGAAAATAATAAATTATGCCATCAACATTTAGCCAAATCATTCCGTACCATAGACTTGAATCGAACAAGTCCTGCCCTCCCCTCCCTTTTTTTTAACCCACTGCTTTGAAGTGCGCTTAATATAGATATCGATGCAATTTGGAAAAAAAAACAAAATAGTTTTTATCATCCAAACTCAGTCGGTAATTGCAAATTCCCCACAAAATATTTAGCTAGCATTTCGAAACCTTTTCTTTTCGGACAAAAGAACTCTTTAAAACTCCTCGCTTAAGAACTTAATTTAAACTAATCGATCTCTTAAGAAACAAAACTGATAGTAAGCTCATGAGTTGAAAGTATTTCAAAAATTTACCTATTGAAGCCGAAATCTTTGAAAAGTCTGCATTCTAGAAGGAAATCTGACTCATTAAAAAAGCTTTCTTCAGCTGTGCACTAATGAACGGATTTTTGACCTGAAAGAAAAGCAGCACTTCAGGTTGAATGAACATCGCTGAAACATACGCTGTTAATGAGAGATTTATTGATAAAGGGGAAGCAAGATACTGGCATTTCTTAAAACCTATCCTGATTTTTCTGAATGCACGGACGAGGAATCGTTTATTAAAAGCATTTTGATTTAACTGAATGTGAGTGTAATATTTATTTCGAAGTGGTATTTTGATTAATATACAAGTATAATAAGGGATATTTTTGTTCGAATACACTTACCTGAATAAGGGAAAAAAAGTGTTCTACTTAAGATTTTTAAAAACATTATATTAATTCGGAAAGTTTTTATTAATAAGTCAGATTAAAACTAAATTGGATCTAAAACTCTAAATTAGTAAATAAATGAAATTATTGGCTATGAGATACGAAAATCAAGACAGTTTACTCTATCAAGGCTGAACTTGATCGTAACCGTTTATAACAGCTTTAAAAAGTAAACTGGAAATCAGCCTTGACTCTAGCCTAGCTGAATAACTGAACTGGGCAATTATTAATCTATACTAATATTATAAAGCTGAAGAGTTTGTTTGCTTGAACACGCTAATCTCAGGAACTACTAGTCCGATTTGAAAAACTTCTTTCAGTGTTAGATAGCCTATTTATCGAGGATGGCTATAGGCTATACATCATCACGCTAAGACCAATAGGAGCAGAGCGCCGAAAATTGCATAAAATAGTCCTTTCTATCGGAAGAAATTGTCGCATCCTTTCGTGCTTGATACCATTGAAATGTGCGTAAAATACTACTTCAGTAAGAGTTTCTCGCTACGTGCTAAAATTCGAAGCCTCTAAATTAACTAGAAAAGAAGTAATAAGCGTTTTTCTCTGTAGTTTGAAATTATTTTTTCACGGCAATTAACTTTAACTTTATTCAACCCAGATGATGACCGTTTTATTTTATTTGCATTATTGCATCGTTTCAACAATTGTTTCAGTTGCCATGTGAACAAACAAATCAATGCAGTTGCCATTGTTAAACAAATCAAATATAATAATAATCAACGTTTCTAGCATTTTAATGAGGCATCGCTGCATTTTCAAAATATAATTTAAGATCGACCGCGCAACGCCGGGCGTCGCAGCTAGTAAATAAATAAATAAATAAGACCGTCTGCATTAAACCGTCATCCACAATTTCAAAATGTAAGATAGATGATAATTCTGTTGAACTTGCTATTTTACTTATTTGCTTACAAATCGTATCTGTAAAAATAATGAAAGTTCGCCATCATTATAAAAACAATACGAAAAGAAAATAATTACTATTTAAAGACATAACAATGTGCAAACATATTCAAAACGATGTTACATACTGTTCATTTTCGTCTTCGGGAACCACCCGAATTCTGCGCATGCGACTTGCCTGCTTCGATTTCATCGAAGTTGAGGGGCTTTTTAGGATGAATAATGCAGGGTGATTCAAAAGGAAGTGTACAACTTCAATGCACTATAAATCAAGAACAATGTAAGATCTAGACATACGGCAGGGTGTCCGCCAAGTTTAGAAACAGCGACACCGGCCAATGTCTATATTTACCCTAACCATTTTGAGCTACTTTCGACACCATCATTACTCAAAAGCTATTAGACCTACATACTTGAAATTTCGTACGTCTAATACAGGTTCCCTAAACCCATAGAATATCAAATTTCATTGGTGTACCTCATTTGGTTATGGCACTATTAAGGTCTGAAAAGTGTCATTTTTATCACTGACCAAAATCCTAACCTACTTTTAAGTGACTTAGAAACTTGAAACTTGGTATCAAGGTAGACAATTTAGCATATATAAAGGAAAAAATCCGAAATTTAAAAAAATTACATTACCTTCGAAGTTACTAGCATACTCATAAGTAGCATCATACTCAACGACTTCAAACGGCAGCCATATTTTTTTCTGCCGTGAACAAAAACAATACTCTCTCGCGCTTGAAAGAAAGTAATTGCTGCATTGAAATTCACTTTTCGCTTTAATTTTTCGCCTTAAGGATAAACTCAAGCTGACTACAAAGAATGCAGTGTACTTTTCAACGTTTTAAATAAAAGATTAATTAAGTAAAGATGAACTTACGGAGTTGTTACGGAGAAATGCAAACAAACGAAAAAAATCTCAAATAATTAATAACGACAATTTAGCTTGGTTTAATTTAGTATAACTTGTCGTCAATATAAAAACCAATTTTACCTTTTCAAAAATTAATGATATCCCAACAAAACATAAATGTGAAAAAAGGGCCAAGTTCGATAGAACAAACGGCCTTCAGAGTAGTCGGTGTCAGCGATAAAAGAATTAATATCTAACGGGTGCCAAGTTCCATGGCAGATCCTTTAATCATAGCTGTAATAATGTACAACGTACTCTAATTTATTTTAAAACATTTTTTTATCAGATTCCTTACTTGGCAAGTTTTAATTAAGTTAAATTGCGTTCAAGAAGACGATAAGAAGACAATTAGTAATTAACTATTATAACTTGCCGCATGATTTTACTAACTATTAAAAATTTCTAATTAAATGAGTTAAATTTTTTGAACGTAATTTACCGTAATTAACACTTTTCTTATTTTCTAATTTTCTGCATCTTGAAAATCCACCGACATGGGCCAGGTTTGAACCTGCGATCTTGGGCATACGAGACCTGCGTCTAACCACAACGCCACCCTGTCGGCAGGGTTAGAACTAGAACATGCAATAGCTGTTTGGATAATTTAAAGTGTGATGGTCACTTTTTTATAAAATGTAGCGAATGACTAATTAACAATGAGTTGAGATATGCACAAAACAATTTTTACATTATCAAAATTTGTATTTCAAGAAGCATGTATTGCAAAGTAGTTTCAAACATTTTAACACAGTAATGTTAAACGAAATATTCAGATTTTCTTTAAACCTTTAACAAAAAGTCTTACACAAAAAATATTGTTACTGACATATTTACAGTACAAATGTTAAAATAATTTTAAAGTTTTTTCTCCCATCTTCAGACAGTATGCGTTTTTTAGAAATTCAAATGCGATGGAAAAACAAATAAATAAACGATAATTAAATATTTCAAACTTTGCTTTTATTTTACAATTAAACTTTTTCTTTAAAATCCAAAACAAAACTAAACTCTACATGATTCACCACGTGACTAAGAATTCACTAACCGTTTAAAACCACTCAACACGATACCTACTTACCACGCCGACATCTATGAAACCCCTGCAGAATTACGCGCTCATTAACGAGAGAAAACCTTCTGTGAACACCTCTTTAAAGGAAGCGATTCTTCCTTGCGGGTTGCCCACTAGCTGAGAGAGCATATCTGAAGAAAGCTCATTACAAATGGAGACTGCATCACTCTTTCTCTTTAACGAGCGTGTTTTTTGGAAAAAAGAAAAAGAGGAAGTTTCGTTGAATAAGCATCAGGATATATATATATATATATGGTGTTAACGAGAAATTTTTATCAGCAAAAAAGAAATGTATAGCTTTTTTTTTAATTTGAATATATTTTCTTAGAAGCTCTTTTGTTTTATTTAGGGAAAAAATCAAGGGATATAAGAATTCCGGCAATTTATTAAACAAGAGATAAAATTATTCACAATGATAAAAGGAATAACTGATATAAAAATATTCGTAATAATGGATCAAATATGTGACTTACTTTTGTCAGCTGTTTACAAATAAAATGTAGGTCAATTCTTAATTAAATCAATACATTATTTGTTTCCTAAATCAACACTGCGTTATATATCAAGGTATGAAATTAAAGTATATTAAGAGATTTTACAAAAGGGAAAAAACAGCAGATTTTTCTACTTTTTGAAATAGAGAACCATTAAGAAGCCGTGAAAATCGATGCAGAGTACAATGAAAAGTGTTATCGATTGATGTTAGAAATTTCATTTTCCAGTGGAGCAGCGTTAGGAGCCATTCATTTTTAATGATTGCTCTAATAGAGAATCGTCAGTTTAAAAATTAAAATAGACCTTTCCAAAATGAAAAAAAAAAAAAGAGACTCGAACAATGTTTTGTTCATTAATAGTTTAAAAGACTGGGACAAAACTTAATTCAATAACACTATTAATAGCCTATACGTATTATTAGTGCTATATAAAGCAAGGATAGAATGTGTAGTTACGGGAAAAAGTTTATTCCGAAGTAATGGTACTTAACAAATCTCAGTTCGTTAAAAATAGTAACGTAATGGTGCTTGATTTCCCAAAACGGCAACTCTAAGAACTATAATGCTTTTTAAAAAGCTAAATTAATGAAGGTTAATTTCTAACAAAAGAGAGATCTGGAGCAGGAACGAAAAGCAACGAGATTTTATGTGAAACTGGAGCCGGAGCAAAAAAAATATTGTACTACACTGCTCCGGTCTTTTTTTATTTTTAATTTATCATATAAAAATTAAATTAATTATTAAAAAAATATGAATAATACAATCCATTAAAATTAATTTGAGCACGGAACGGAGCTCGAGCGGAACAATTTAAAAAAAAATTGGCTGCTCAAGATTCCTGTATGCAGCTTCAGTTATTTTACACAAGAAAAGAACTGAAGTTGTTTAATTCTTAGAAATGGTCGTATCAAGAACTCCTTTTGTAAAATGAAAACTATTGGTCCTTAAGGGCCCCGTTACTCAGGAGCAGCGTACCCATTCTTCCTCGCCAAGTGCAAGCACACGAATACAACAACAACATTGGTGCTTAAAAAGTGTGTGTGTGTGTGTGTTTTTTTTTTTTTTTGAGATATGATCTAACAGGCCTCAGTTATTACACAAAGAAAAAAAACTAATTGAGTTTAATTTCTGAAAATTTAATGAGCAAATTTCATTTTAAAAAGTAAATTTAAAAACATTAGTTTTCAAAAAATTGTTGGCTAGTTTCGGTAGCTTATTGATAGTTTTAAGTTCTTTAACAAATAAGTACAAATAGTTGGGCGCAATTTTTGAAAAAATGCACTTCGGCCTGAAAAAAAAATTAAAGCAATGTTATTTCTAAAATGATTTGTTGTTTAGATACATCGTTTCTTTAAAAAAAAAAAAAAAAAAAACTTGACGTTTAAAGTAATCTTTTACTCTTATTTTTTTGCTAAATACACAAATTTTTACTCTTATACAAAGTAAAAAGAAAAAATTCGCATCCTTTCAATAATTACGAAACGATTTGTGGATTGCAATCAGAAAGTTAACAGAAAATCCGCAACGTTTATTTTTAAATAAATCCCGCTGAACAGAATCAAAAGATCTCGATCGTACAGAACACAACGCAGTCTGGTTATCCTTAAGCAAATAAACACGTTCTTTTATATTTCTGTTAATAGAAGCTTTTATTTAACGAAAAAAGGCGCTTTTACATTGTGAACAACAGAGCGCTTTGTTTAGTTCTGTTTATTTGTCAGCTGCTAGGCGTTTGTTCTCACTGAAGCAGAATAAAAAGGATCGACCAATGTTGCATGAAAAGGCCGCAGTCAAAAGCAATGAAATAGTGCGATTTAATTGTTTTATAACTACCGCTTCCGTAGATCGTAAATCACATCTTTTATGATGCCATTTTTACGGTTAAGCTTTGCTACTGTACATCGTGACAAACTCCATTTAAATTTCGTGCGTAAATTTTGTTCTTCAGGTTGATGTGAAGATAAGATTCATGCAAATTAAAGCTTTTCTGGATACTGTCATGTCATATTATATGTAAAACAAATTTTATAGATTTTTTTTTTTTTTTTTTTTTTTGAGAAACGAACAAAACATACGAACATTTGTACGTCTGTTAAGTTTCTATACTTGTCTTTAAATTCATCTGTTTTTAAATAACCACGGTAAGTTATTTTTTCACTCCCGATTAGATGGTTCAAAACTTTGTTAAAAATGAAGTTACTTTTTTCAAATGGTCGATCGAAATTAGTTGTTTGTCCTCAATACCAATCCAAAAATATTTTATACATTATTACTGAGTAAAAATGGATTTCTAAGCTTAAAATCGACTTAATATCGATTATTTTAATAATTTTGCTGCTAATGACGAAACAACGGCTGACTAAAACAGCCTATAAAAAATCGAAGTTTATGTATTTCTTTTAAATCCGAGAAAATTAAATACAAATAATAAATCAAACATAATACTTTTCTATCAATTAATGTTCCTTATAACTTTTCAAGATGTTAAAAAATATCTAAAACCCATTCAAGGCCATCCTAATTTCAGGATTAAAAATGTATGATATAAGTGATATTCCGTCAAAATTCTACAGCCCAACAAAAAAGAAAAGAAATGAAGAAAGTTTTCCGCTCTTAGGAAAACGTTTCTAACACCAACTTTACTCTGCGCTTACTTTTTTATCTTCTAGTAGCTGGGTTAGCTATATATTAGTTTGTGCTTTTATAACCTGATAGTTAGGATCACTAAAAATGTTTTTTCTACTTTTGTTTTGAGACACAAGTGACTCTAATGTGATTTTTCTTCTCGAATTATGTTGAGAAATATTTAAAATTGTTCTAAAGATCTTTCATGGTCTTCAAGCATTGACGATCTACAAGAGAGTTTGGAAAATGGCTCTTGTTTTCTGTAGGTAATTTTTACTTATCACAATCATTTACGCAATTAAACGACAAACTCATTATTATTACAATGGTACATATTTGTTAAGAGGAAAACTGTCTAATATACCATTTCATTCTTTACGCTGCACTTTTTCAATGTCATTAGGAAAAAAGTTGAACGTATTACTTGTGTCAGTACTACCAAATAAAACACAATATCATTAAAATTAATCGAATATGGTGCATAAAGATTTAATAACATATCGAGGTATAACCATATAACATATTCAGGTAATGAAAAAACTTATTTTTTACTGCCTTTCATATACTTTGGAATGGATGTTTAACTCATCAATTTCGTTTTATTAATATTCAATGTTGTTACTGTTGTCATGCCCTAGCGTGAAGCCACGAAGAGTTGATGCGTTATTTCGAGAAAATAAACGCTCGTATAAACAGAACGTCTACTTCCGCCCCAGCCGATATACGAAAGCATTCTATCGTCCAGCTTCACAATTTTGGCATGAAACTGAAACGGGGGGAAATTTCCTCCAATTCCCTGTGCGCATTGTAACCGCTAGCCACCGACCACAGGACTTTCAGATACACGGATTCAACGAGCACGTACTCCACATGAATTTGTTGGTGGAGGCGAAAATCGAGCCTCCGTTCCTGAGTCCAACTCTCAAACCAATAGGCCACACAACTCCACAACAGAATGTTAGAAAACATAATTGAAAATTGAAGTTAATAAGATGTAGTTACTGTAAAATATGCAGTGTTTCTTTTGTTCTAACAACAAATACATGACTTATTTTTTACTGTTCACAAAGTCGTTTGAAGGAGACGTATAATGCACTAAGTGCTACAGAAAGATAGAGCATCGTTATAAACTAATAGAATGTAGCAACTAATAATTACACAATGTTTTCCGATTATGCTACATCTGTATTTATACCCTCATTCTGTAGATATTTACTCCTTTCAAATAAAATATTACCGAAGGAAAATGTTAAGCTCATTTTTATTATTATGTCAATACAATTCAATTTTAGAAAACATCGCCACATTTTTTGAGTTTTTACATTATCCACATTAAAATTATTTCCGTAATTTTGAATCTCTCGTTTCTAACGCAGTATGCGATTAAATTATTCGTTCCGTCGTATTCCACTACTTAAAATTTTATCTGTACGCAGAAGCTAAACTAATATTTTTTATCATTTCTATACACTTGCAAACTTTTCTTACAAACTCGCTATTTTAACAAAAATGCAATTAAAATATTAGAAAGCTTATAAGCATATTTATTGCGCGAAGAAGTACAAACCAGTTTTTTCTCAAAGTGAAACTTTCTCAAAATTTTTAATGAAAATCCGGATCAATCTGGCGGAGTAAATATTTAAGGTATCTCTTTTACTGGATTTCCCCAGCTACTTATTCCTCGTCAAACAAACTAAACGCACTCTTTTATTGCGCCACGGCGTATCTCCTCACAGCGATCTCCACATCACTCGGGTGTGGGAAGGCAGAAGGTAAACAAGAGCAAACAGTTTACGGATTATATTAAAAAAATACCACTTCCTTTCGGATATAATTACGATCCTGATACCGAGCTCAGTCTGTTTTCCATTGAAAACCAGATTAATTAGAAAAGAGCAGCGCATGTAAACACTTTTTGCAGGAGAACAATTTACGAGCAGCGAAAATTAATTAGAAATTAGTCCCGTTTTCCTAAATGCGACAGTTAGTGTCTTGTAGGGCCTTTGCAATGTTGACAGGGGCAAGTGCGTGGTAGGGAAAAGTTGGATGATGCCGAGTTTTCGCATAATGGGATTAAATGCCGTTGTTTTGAATCAGCGATCATCTAAACAGGCTTGTATTAGCTAGAAAGTTTATGAAAGAGGGGCCAATTAGTTTTGCGACGCTCACTTTCTAAATTTCTTTAAGAGCCATCGATTAAATTTAAAAGTCCCCCCCCCCCCTAATTCCACCAGAAGGTAAGTTTATTATAGGTACATAAGTGTTGGTAGAACAAGCAACATTAACGTACCAATGTATTATATTCATGATAAAAGGGCCTTGGAAGCTTTTAATTTTTTTGCTTATGTATAGCAATGAATATATATATTTATATATCTATATATATATATTAACACTTTCACGATTTTATGGAAGAAAGTTAAGTTAATTTTTAAAAAAAAAATGTTTATATTATATTCAATATTTCAACTATATACACAACCATGTGTAAAACTAGGTTACATTCTTTGTGAGATGCCAAACTAATTTCATAAACTTTCCATAAACTCTGACATAAAGCATCTCAATTTGCTTCACATCGCATTAATTAAAAACGGAGAAGACATATGGAAACGAACTGTTTATCAGGCAAACTAGCGTTCCTGCTTTATGCCAGGCGAAAATTAATTAAAAACTACACTCCAAAACACTTTCAAAATCATAAATTACGATATTTTAAGCAGTTTAAAATGGAAAGAGTATTTTAAACGAGTGGAAGAAACACCCGATTCTTTCATTATCACCTTTTGTGTTTGTTGAAGTACGAGCAAAAGACGTGAATTGTTAAAGCTTACTGTTTTGATGCTAATATTTCAAATTAACTGCTCAATGAAGAAGTTGTTTCCTAACAAGCACGAACAGAAAGGTTTATAAATTACTTTCCGAATGATGACAAAGCCTTGTCTTCGAGTCCTCCACGTATTTAGTTGCTGTAGTTTATAAGGCAATTAAGGTCCTTTCTGAAGCAATCAGAATGAAATAGAAGATTAAAATTTTGCCATACATTTCCGTCTACGAACAAACTGTGAGTAATTAACTTGCAGGTAAATCTGATAATTAAATCATGCTCACGTGTGTTTAGACAACAGTGTTGAAATGCATTTCAGGCCCAACATTCAGTTTTCTTGAAACGGGTAGAAAATTTAAAAGTTTTACGAGCATACTGCAAAATTTCCTTATAGTTCAAATATGATTCTTTAAAAAGGCTAGAACGCAAAAATAATCAACCAACACTTTTGACTGCTAACTGTCTTATTAGGTTGAAGCGCTTAAGGTGAGCGGTGTGAGGCCAGCGGCAGCGATCGCTGGAGGCTGCATACTCTTTGTGCAATATAGATCTTTTCAGCGGCATATTAACTCATTGTAGTATAGTGCACAATTCAACTACTATTACTTTTCACACTCCGAAATGGGACGATACATTTTTTTATTTTCAATATTATTTGTTTATCCATTAATGGTTCAGTTTTCATATTTTAATTACCATTATTACTAACCAGTGCTTGGGCTGGTTTCAAGTGCTTGCATAGTATAAGAGGTAGATTAGATAATGTTTTATCTACAAGTTACATAATGTAGGTATTTGGACATAAATAGTGAAAATATTACAAGTAAATAAATAAATATTTTATACATAAAGAAAACCTTTCATTTAACCTCTTAACTGCTATGAGTGCATATGTGCCTCCAAACTACAACGATGGCATGCGCTGGACGAATATATGCTCCCGTAGGTTATACCGACGGCTTTTACCGGATGCACATACGCGCCCATAGCAGTCAAAGGTTCAATGATATTTGAAAAGTTAGAAGTTAATAAATTGCTGTGTATTTCATAACCTCCAGTGTTAAAAATTACTGGAGTGAGGAATAGGGATACTTTTATTAGGCTGTCAGAAGAAAAGTATTTCTGACCACAATCACGCGACGATTTAGAAAACTGAATGATCTAACTTTCAGGCGAGGGGTTTCTCAATTCCTCTAAAAGTAAATTGAAAAAAAAAAAATAGTCGTTTGAAGCAGAGCATTTGTATGCGATGAAAGATTTTAGACAAGATAATTTAAACATTATAAAGAGAAAGACTTCTAAGGCTGGGTATCCCGCATTGCATTTTGCTACCGCCTTTCGCTTTCATTAAGTCAAGATTATCTACACTGTAAAAAGTGTGGAGTAAAGTAGCTCCAAATTTGGTGTTAAAATACCTTAAAAACTGTGTGAACAAACACTTTATTTCAAGCTAACACCAAATCAAGGGTTCATGAACACTTTAAATGGTGTAGTTTGCATTAAAACTCCAATACTGGTGAATTTTTACACCTCATTGACACCTTTCGTGAATTATTTTCACTTGTGAAAGCACCAACTTTGGTGTAAGTTTCAAAACTTGTGGTGGTAACGATAGATTATTTATAAACAAATATTTGATTCTGTTTGCTTCGCCATTTTGTTAAAGTCGCTGCAATGGTTGCTGCCGAAACGAAGTGTGGTTTCATTCGAGGTATGTTTGTTTTTAGTTGTGTAATAAAGATAATTAAGTTAACGCAGGATAATTGTAACTTTATGTGTATGTCATTTGTATTTAAGTATTTTGTTAAATTCAATTTATATGTTACGCATTCCATGATACATTAAGCCTACTTAGAATTTGTCTCCATTAGAATTCGTTATTTTTTTTCCAATCAGCTTTAGTTTTCAATCAGTTATGCATCCTTAATTATTTTAAATTGTATAATTATTAATTTTAAATCCTAATTCTCAATTACATAGAAAAAAATTATTTTCGAAATGTTTTCTCAACAATGTTCTTAGCTTCTGATGAAATACATTCAGAAAAAGTATCAGTTTATTCGCTTTTTATTACTGAAGAATAAGAGCTCTCTTTAACTATAATTCTTGGGGCATTTTTACTTGTAGAAGAACATTACAATTGCCGTAATGCACGTTTTGAATAAAATGTTGTTAAGTAAAATAGAATTTGCATTCTCGGGAGGAATTGATCATATACTGTAGTTTTCCAACAGTTTGAGAAATGTTCTTTCTATTTTTATTTTGTTTGAGCAAAGAAGCCTAAAACCACGTAGACGATAATGAGACAGCTGCTTTTATTTTATTCTTGTTTACTTTTTTACTGATAATTCGCAGTCTTTGAGTTGCAACGGTACAGTGCTGAAGTTTTATTTAGATTTTTAAAAATGATTTTAATTGCATTAGTTATTGATTTCGGTAAAGAACCTCTCACAGGTACTGAATCTTAAGAATTGATTTTGTAATAAAATGCGTTTAATCACACCCATCCTTGTGCACTTATCTATCTTAAGCAGGCTTTTTATGGTGACAATATTCATCTTTAATTATATTTCATATAGTATGAATAAATACATAGGTGTGGTATTTTCTAGTATCTTTGTATAACAAGCAGATTTTTGTTTCATTTGACGGCGTTTCGTGCAATTATATAAAATATTATTCTTACATTGACCCTGCAAATATCTTGTTTTAAATTTTCCTAGAAATTAATATGTCCTGCCCCCCCCCCCTTTTCCCCGGGAAGATTAGCTGGTGAAGATATATGTTTGGTTCTGCTATAAATATAGGTTTTTCAATAAAAAATTCCATACTATAACATGCTTTCAATTCATACTTATAGTTTGAATTTTTATTCTGAAAAAAGTTCTTATATTTTATGATCTAAAAGCTTGACATCCTGTCTTCTTTTACTTTCCTAAATAATGTCCGTTTCCTCCAGGAATGTAGAACCGGAGACAGATTTGGGCTCACTTTGGGATAGAAGAGTCGGAGTCGATTAAAAATGTGTCGACTGCTAATAAATATATACCATAGTAATTGTGTTGGCGTAGGAGTTTGGACACACACCATGCTTTACACAGCCGCCTCCGCAGCCCTGCTTTCCTCATTTATCAAAAATCTTATAATATGTTAGCAGCTTTAGTGCCTGTTTGTCGCCGATAGCGTATTGGTTGCTAGCGTAACTGTACTAGCCAATGGGGTGAATTTGCCACGGCATTCAAATAGTACATATACACTGATACCATACATGCAGTTATCATTGTTTTAATTAAATTATCATGGTATTTAAGAAGATTTAAATATTTTTAAGTCATACAATTGTTGCTTACTATGCATTCAACGCGTAAAGAGTTTAAAGTTTTGCCCGATTTTATTCCGACATTGTATTTTAAACTGAATTTTCAGCTGAGCGCAAATTGAGCGTGTCAGGGGGAAGGTGAACATTTGTTTGCATTAACAATCATCTGTTTTAGAAACGGTTTACAACTGAACGCAAATTGAGCGGGTCAGGGGGGAGGTGAACATTTTTTTAATATCTAGAGCAGCGGTCATTTCATATGACCACCGGGCTTTCTAGTATTATATATTCATCAATAAAATATTTTTTCATGTGTATTGATAATTTTATTTTATAACATAACACTTTTTCTGGTACGGTTGCTGGAGTTGATGAAAATCAAATAAATATAGTATTTTTTGTCCTTGAAGTATACAGCCTACTCATTCAAATGGGTATCTTCAGTGAAATGTAACTACTTAACCAAAAGCTGACCATGTTGCCGTTAAAGGAAAAAATCCACTTGACCTGCTTTATCAGTTTCTTATTTTTGTAGTATTTAAATTATATTTTGTCTTTTGTACGTTTTCAGAAAATTGATCAAGAGCGAATCACTTTTTCAAAATTGAAACTCGTTGTGAATTATTTGAATATTATTGTTATTTGAATTTATCAAATATGTGTAAAAAAAGATTTGTGCTGGTAGAATTATCAACGTTTTCTTTATTTTACCAACATTTTGGTTGCGTACACTCTAAAAAGTTTTGGTGTGACACAACACCAAAAGTGGAGGCAATACTTCGAAACCAAAAGTGGTGTACGAAAACACTACAATAATTTTTGGTGTACTGAGAATTATCCTTGGTGTTTGAGAGCTCCAAGAATAATCTTTGGTGTTTCAGTACACCAAAAATGGCCTGGTGTTTTCGTACACCCTTTTTGGCTTCGAAGTGTTGCCTCCACTTTTGGTGTTATGTCACACCAAAACTTTTTACAGTGTACGGCTACACAATCGGAAACTTTAAACAACACAACAAGGTTGCTCTCCTTCAATGTATACTGTGGAATCTTTGCATTAGATTTTTTTTCTTTTTTGAAGGTGTTAGAGGAGCAACACACTGATTCTTAAACTTAATTTTATGAAAACGAAACTAATTTTTGGAAAGAAACTTCTCAATCGAACTTATCGATAATTACACTCTATGAAAGATAATAAACATAGAACTGAATTTTGATAACAATGCAATTACTTAATTTAATTCCTAACATTCTTTTATTTTAGTATCTGCTGCCAAAACTCTAAAATAGTTAAAATCAAAGACAGATTTGAAGCATTTAAAAATAGCCACTGAGTTCGTTATCGTTTTATAAAACAGAAAATAATTTCTTTTGGGAAAGCATGTTTTAACGGAACTTTTTTCATGATAGGGGGGGATTGTGGGCCTGAAATCGAGGTTTAACCCGTAATTTTCTGTGTATAGCCCGCGGGTAATCTACGAAAAACTCCTTTTTTTTACTATCTGCGGGCAATATAACGATCCGGGCAATACACGGAATTTAAAAAATAATTATTATTATTAAAATTAAATTGATTGTTAAATTGAAAGAAATAAATGATAGGTTTCGAAACGATGATCCAATTTCACCCATCCCTCTCAACTTCCCCATGCAAGCATTTGCTTCTACACCAATTAAATCACAATAGGAGGGTAGGACCAGAGCAGAGGTCCCTGTATAAACAAAATGTATAAACAAAATAACCATGTATAAACAAAATATGGTAAAATGTAAACTTTTTACAATATAATTTTAAATGTCAAGTGTTCTATAATTTAAAATTGTTTCCTTTTGTTCATGTAATTGTTTTTGTTTTGGGTGCGGGTTATACCCCGAACTTGAATTTTTAGGATGAATTTTTCTTCTTGCGGACTATACAACGATGCGGGCTATTTACCGATAACTACGGTACTATCCAAAATTTTAGATTCCCTTACATAATTATTTCGTTTCAGTTTCTACTGGCAAAAATAAAAAAAAAAAATTCAAGAACAAATTTAATCCTTTAAAAGCACACGCTGAACTCATAATCGCCTCACGAAACCGAAACTAATTTAATTTCTAGTTTTACAATAGAATATTTTCTGTGCAGCACTGTATAACCGATAATCGGCGTAGAATCAAGGTTTGACTAAAAACCAAAGCTTCAAATTCGCCTACGACATTACTTCGTTTCAATATCTGCTGCCGAAATTCTACTTCAGTCCAAAACAAATTCCGAAGGGATTAGAAGCACACATTGAATTGATGGTCATTTTATCCTTTCATGCTCGAAACCGAAACTAATTCAATTTCTGGGAACAATTTCCATTGTAAAATCCCTTTCCCTATCAAAGTCTTTTTATCTCTACGCCTCGATGTATTTTATTTAACTTTCTTTCCATTTAAGCCGATCTGCAAAGGCAAAAATTTCCCGGAAAATGCGGATTAATATTTCCGTATCGATTTCTACCAGCCAGAGATTCTATATTTAGTAAAACATTTTCCGATGAAAGAACGATTCGAATTCGGATTAGAGAGAGGGTGTCGAGGGATCGAAAGTTTCGGGATTTGTGTCATTTTTTTTCTATTTCCAGTCTTCGAATTTGTTTGCTGGCAAGTTCGAAAAGAAGGAAAAGCTTCAAATATCAAAGAAAGAACATCGGTTTAGGATGAATTTTAGAATAAGATATTTCCTTATTGGATAATTCTTTACATATGCAGCAAACATTTTTCAAAACTTCAATGACCAGATATGTTAAAATCCCGAATACTAGAACTAAAATGCCTAAAACTCTTAGTTTTAATAAATGTGCGCAAATATATTCTGCTTTTAACCCAAAAAACGGCAGGAGTATTTTAAAAAGATATTTGTATGTCTTTATTTTCATTAATTCTTCGTTTTTTTTGTCTCCAACCGAACCACTTGTTAAATTCAGTATTTCTATGGCAAGAGCCATTTTCTCAATAGGTACATCTTGTAAATGTATCACAGTTTCAACTGCATAATTTAGATTTAAAACAAATCGATTCTTAAAAAAACATATTTGTTCAAAAGTGCTCGTAATCAGAAAATAAACTATAAAACAAAAAAGTAAAATTCAAAAATATGGATATTTCTGAATCATTTCTCTTTTCTGGGGGAAAGATAGAGATCATCTAGTTAATAACAATAAAGTTTACGTCATTAAAGCTTGGTATTAGTTCTTGGGTTCAAACAAAGTCCACTCATACACTTGACAAAATAATAATAATAATATAAATAATAATTTTTCAACGATTTTTCTAGTTTTGTATCAGTTTTTTTTAAACCAAAAGTAAGTGTAATTGGGTTGCTGAATGTTACTTAGATTTTGTAATTATTTAAATAAATAACCATTTGTAAATAAATGCATGAATCGATGACAAATGCAGAAAAAGAACCTAGAGGCATGAGTTTTTTCACGTGTGCAAGATTTACTAAAAACAAAAAAGCAATTTTAAGAAAAACGCAAACGGATTGACGGAAGAAAAAATTTAAAAATTTACTTTTTGATGTGTTGTAAAATGGAAATCCTTCCCCATAGTGATGATAGAGACTGTTGTCAAATTCATTTGCAATGCGCCAGCACTTTTTGACAGCCATATCCGCCTCTCACAAAATGAAACGTATTACTGAAGAAAAAAATAAAAATAAACTCCGTCTTAAGTTATTATTTGTAATAATACACACGTGTATGACAGTAAATAAATTAGTCTCATAGATGTTAGGAAGACATAGTTACTAACACATGTAAAAATGTTTCACTTTCGTTTCGAGTTACGTAACGGACATTTACTCCCAGTTGCTGAGATTAAATTTCAAACACCTTACTAAACGCAAGCCACATGAAAAAGCACATAAAAACTCCAACCATAACAAGATGATGACTGCACAACGCGTCACATGTCGGATATACCAGAAGATATGCAAGGAAAACCTCACAGCAGATAAGGCGATAGATATATATATAGAGAGAGATTTAAGTCGGAAAAAAAGCCACTAAATGCCTGCGACAGATAAGATATCAACGGACGAAAGGGGGGAAAATGAAGCAATAAAAGAAATGAGTGACTCTGGCTTCTGACTTTTGGAAAGAAACATCATCCCAGGTTGATATCACCAGCTGGGCGAGGGAAGTTCTTCAGTGAAGAGTGACGGTCTAACTTGAGTGAGGCGGTTTGTCACAACTGAAGCTCACTGAGTTCTATTTTCTTTGCCTTGTTGCGTCTCCCCATGGCGACATTTTTTTTCTTAATTTTTTTGTTATAGAAGCAGCAGATGTCAAGTTTCGACGAAAGAGGTGTTTCAATCGTATGCCAAGTATTTTCGTTCGTCTTTTTAACACGTGTGAACGTTCCTTTTTTATTACTATTATCCTCTAGATATACTGAGATCAGCACACCACGTTCATGCACATAGTATGAAAAGCAAGATCTTAACTAAGCACCTGTTTGGTAGCTGTACAGGTTCCACAAAATATAAAATTCTTATTTATTTAAAGCAATCTTATTAAAAGGAATTCTATTTAAGAACATATGCGAAAACCGTACACCATTCCTCAACATAAACTTAATATTTATGTATATACATCTTAGAAGAAAGAAAAAATATGTGTCAGTTATACGTGACATGACACCTCTGTGTTCCCTTTACTTGCCATGCGGACGACTTAAGGGGTTGTATGGAACACTGAGAAAAATACTATAGGGGATGCACGTGAGCATAAGGGGTACCTTGGTAACCTCTATTAGCTCATAATGACGTAATACGACACTGGCAGCAGTTTTGAGTTCTAGATTTATTAATTCCATCAAAATGCTTCCGGGGGGGGGGGGGGAAGCCCCTGGGATCTCTGTCTTCGTGACATAGCTAAACCCCTAGAGTCCAGGTACAGAGGTACCCTGAATGCTAAAACTCTGCGCACGCTTATGGGACACACTCTTTATTGATTAATAAATATAGAGGTAGGAGGCATATGAAGTTATCAGTATGTGAATGTGTCAGTTATATAGGTTTTAAATCCTAATCGAAAGATTGCTATTTGAGAACATATGTCAGCTATACAAGTCCCATCAACATAAACTTCCAATTTATTTATACCATTAATTCTAATAGAAAGAGCGTTATTTAAGAATATAGCTGTCAACCACAGATTCAATCAAAATAAATTTCTATTTTATTTACATAAATTTAAATAGAAAAAGAATACTTGAAAACGCATATTGCCACTTTCTGTTGATTTTTTTGAATGTGAGAGCTCGAAAAAATTTTAACATTATTTTTAATCTGTTAGTTTGATCAATAATTTAAATTCATGATAATTAACTGAATTTTTCAGAATTAATTTTTCCCTCCAATATTAGATTATTTTCAAGCTATTACATAGACGGTCATAATTTACCAAATGTTTAATTTTTTGTCTTAATATTTTACTATTTTTCCTTTTTTTTTAAACCGACCGGAATAACACAATAAAAGGTCTACTTTGTTTAAAGTTTACACGTCTATTTCTCAGTGTATTTCTATAAAATTCTTCTATAATCTTCACTCAATGAAATCACAGAAATTTATCTCTAAATAAATAAGTACCCTTAAAACCATAAAAAGAAAATCACAGTTTCGTCTATGATTTTTTATTTATTCGAATCGGTGATTCGAACTGCAGAGATCAGCGCGAGATTCAACATAAACTATACCTCACATTTCTGTGTCAATTCGACCCTTAAAATCGATCGGTAACCAAATGCAAAATTAACTGATTATGATCTACATAATTTCTATCGTCATCATATAAACATTTGAGTTTTCGTGCTTTAGAGGAATTCATAAGATTACAGATATCCTCTGCACAGAGCTCTTCACTTACTTGAATTGTTTAACAGCAGTAAATGTTCGAAGCGTGTCTGCTGGGTCCACACTGGAATTGAAAACGATTCTATTTCGTAGAAGAAAAAAGGAAGTTATTTGAGTTATTGAAAATATTCTTCTTCATTCTTTATGAATCAATATTTCTCACAGGATACATTCCCCTTTGGTGAAATTCTTAAGGTTGGTGGTTTGAACAGTGGTCCTCTGAGGTATAATAGAAGTCTTAATGGAACGATGGACGGAAATACAATTCAAAGATTCAGTCATTAATTAAAATTTTTATGCAAGAAAACAATGGCATATTTCTATGTCACCTATTTTGCTTGACATCCTTTAAAGCAATTAGGGCAGACAGTATTCTCTTTAACTCCCTGCTAGCCAATGGAGAGCATTATAGCAAAATGTGAGGAGAAAGTAGAGATAAAGAAAGTTTTGCTAACATCGCCACTCGAAATTTATTTGCAGCAACCCTTGTCTTGCAGTTTGGTGCTGAAAATGCCCCACAGAAAAAGCATAAATTAATTAGAACTTTTGACCAAAAAAAGATCACTTTCGAACTGTTTCTTTCGTTTCTGTGTTAAAGAATTTCAAAAGTGGAAATCAATACGGAAATGTACACTGGCTAGGATTGGAAAGTCTCGGATTCGAACAGTTGCTTTAAATGGTTGCTTTAAGAAAAGCAGGCGTGAAGCAATCATTGTGGCACATGTTTTGAATTATAGAATCACTTAACAGAAATCTAAATCTCCAAAGCGGACAATGAACGGCAAAACTGTGTACGCCAATTCTCGAGAACGAACAGTGACAAAGTTACATGTTTGAGTTCAATTCTCAAAAGCGAGTAACTGCAAAGCGATTTTTAAAAGATAGCAATGACCAAACTAAATTTCTTGCCAGCGACTGCGAAGAAAGCACTTTTTAAAAGGACATGAGAAGGTGCTAAAAAGCTTAGCAAATAAATTGTGACCTCTGTGGTACCAAAAACGTAGGCAATTCTACAGAGGGCAGTTTTACAGAGTTTGTCAAAAGGAAATGTTGCTGCCACGAGGCTCTCCGAATATGTAATTCCATCATATTACAATTCTATTGAATTGCGAGGGTCTATAGCAACCTTGCAAATATCGCTAACTTTTTTTTCTTCTTCAAGCGAAGTTCTTTAGAAAATACAAAAAATAAAATGCTGTTGCCAAACGGAGTTTAAACTGTAAGAAACACACTTGTTTCTTTCCTTATACAGTTTTTCGAGCCCTGAACCAGACGCTACTCAGAGATAGAATGAAAGATAATTTTCTACAAATTACCAAGTCCTCGCAACCGACTCGGTTATCATCAGGCAAGAACTTGGCGATTTTATCGCCTAATTTGGCGCTAATAATGTGATTCCAAAGCCAACGTGAGTTTGGAAATATTGGCGATATTCCATTAGAATCCCACATTAAATTCATTGGCGAAATTTCTTTTTCACCTTCTCTATAAAACTGTCTTTCGTGCCATACTCCAAATACCGCAGGAATCACACTCCAGTAGTGTTTTACTCTAAACGAAAGTTAGTTGTAAACAATTTAACGTACAGTTAATGGGTGAACCATAGTTAAATTAAGAAATATTTGTATTTAAATTGCAAAATTTAATTCGAATGTTAAATTCGAATATTTTAAAATCAAATAACATAAAATGAAAAAGTGATACGACTGTACTCAATTATTTAACCACATTAATTAATTCAAATAAGTATGGAACACAATTAATAAGAAACAAAAGCATATCTTATAATATCAATTGTAATGAACATATTACCGTACTACTCTTCCATCAAATACATTCGGAAAAATTGCATGCAGACTTACCTAAAAGAAAGAAAAATAAATGAAATTAATTTTTTTTTCAAGATGAAAAAATATGCATATTAAGTGAAAACAGATAACACACAACAAGCAAAACTTTCGAGTTTTAAATCCAGTGTTAGTCTTAGTGTGAACTGTGAATATTATTTATTTATGAAATAATTTGTTGACTGATCATCCCAATCACTAAATCACTACTTCAAGGAGTATTTTTAAATTAATTTTTCTGTTGAAAAATGTAACAGAAAAATTAAGCTTGATCTTCAATTCCTCTTTCGTGTTGAATATTGCTGTGTTAATTTCGTTGTGTATTTCTTGGATTCAGCCGAAAAAATGTGGTGTGGTACTATTTTTCTCACTTTTTAACTTTTGTTTCATTTCATACATTAAAGAATTAACAATGAACTTTCTTCTCTTCTCAATGAAGAGACCGAAATTAGACTCACTAATCTAATTGACGTTGTAACATCAATTTCCACTAAGTATTGTCTTGAGTTCAGACCATGTTTAATTCAACTATTTCTGTCCAATGTCAGCCACATTTCTCAGCATTAAAACCAAAGATGTCTACCGTTATAGACCGGCATTTCACTTTCTCTAACGTTAGTAATCTTTTTACTTGAACATTGGCTGACGTCCAGATGTAAAAGGGGATGCACGGGGGAGAGAGGAAGTCTCGAACTGTTTTAAGTTGACGTGCGCGTCACCCTAGAAGTCTCCGAGAAGCTCGGGAGTGATTAAGCAGAAACATAAACACGCATGACATGGATTCCTGTCTCCGTATTATTTACGAGGGGCAAATAGAAAACCCGGTTTGGCATTTCGGGCACTTTTAACCCGGCTCTTTGCCGTTATCTGCTGGAGCGCTCATGCTTCTTTGGCACTGATAACGCACCGTGTGTGGGAATTCAGTCCGCATCATCTGTTATGGCCGACTACCTGTTTATTCCGTGACATTTATTGGCCACCAAAAAGTCGTTGGCTGCTTTTCAAGAGATAAGCTGACTGATGTTTGAGGTGGAAAGTTTTCATGCGGAAGATATCAACTACGCTGTCGGCATTAGTAAGTGATTCGAATGGGATAACGTTAGTGAAGAAGAAAAGCTGTTGAAAAAGGAGAAACAGAAGTAAATACAAATAATTCTGTATGAAAGATATAATAACACCCTGTTTAGTTCAAGAGGAACACCCCCTGCTGGTGATGAATTTGGAGTAGTCGCGTCGTTTAGAACAACTGATTTTTATGGCTATAATAAGAATTAAAAAAATGCATATAGAAATGCTGGCTTGTTGTGCTAGGTATGCATCAGAATGTCGGGGTCTCATACACGGTAGCATATATGTATGTGTATGCTCGCTCGCATTCTTCCTCTGGAAAAAGTTATAGGAATGCAATTATATTATAAGATATGCTTTTGTAGCTTCAGGAATTACTAAAAAGTAAAGTATACAATTTTATTGCACTAGCATTAAAATAAATAATTATTTTACTCGCAAAAACCCCCTATCATAGAAATTTCAAAAAATACTAATGTAAAGCTCGTTAAAGGCTCGTACTCATCTGTCAACTGCCTTAGGTCACAAATTTTTAGTGAAAACGGTAAAGCACAGAATTAATTATTTTTTCACCTATAGGGACCAAGGATTTTTTTTAAAACTTCATACCGCCTTTTGTGTCAATTTGTGCCGCCTTTTTTTTTTCAATGGGGAGGGGGGGGGGAGTGTCTTTTAAAAGAAACATTATCCTTCCAACTTTTTTTTTTTTTGAAGTAACCTGCTTTAACATGGTACAAACCAGGTAACAGTTATCATTATGATTACTGTGTTTCACAAACAAATCGCCAGACCGCGATACAATTGTATTGCCTTAAATTGAGAACGCGATAAATTGAGGTGCGTCGAATTTGTTTTTTATCGACTTGATAAAAGGAACGCAATAAATCGATGCACAAAAGAATTAAATATGTCTCTTTAATTTAGCAAAAAAAAAAAAAAAAAGAATTAAAATTACATAGAAAATAATACATTTATTTTACAACATAAGTTGCTACGGGTTTATAAGCACGGAAAAATTTTAAACTTCCGGACAATAAGCTTCGGTTTGAAAAGAAATATACTTTTGAATAAACCATAGCAAGTAGAAACTTCTGTTGGAATAAAAATTGTAAATTTTAAAAGGAATATTAATATCACGTGATCGTGAAGGAAGGAAACTTACTTCTCGGCGGTATAAACTAACTCTTTTTTAAATGCATACGAAAAGTTGAATTGGAGTATGATCTAGAAAACACTAACTTACTCTAAAATTCAAGTAGGGGAACATGGAGCAGAGTGAAATAGCAGAATAAAGTGAAATGAGAAAATGTTTACTCTGTTTGCAGGGCTACCTATTTAATAACTTTTTAACTATGTTACAAAACATGTAGTTGATTCCAGCCAAAAAACACTTTAACTCTAAAGATCAAGCTATATGATAATACAAGGCAATGTCAAAATTTGATGCTCATGTTGCAATATTTTGTGTTATTATCTACTGATAAAATTCCAATTATTAATATTTTAAAGATTAATTAAGACCTACTAATGTCCAGTGCAATGTTAAGTTATTTTTTGTTAGGCTTGTTTTAATTTCAGATACTTAGTACAACTTGTCATATGCATATGGGATAAAGTGAAATATTTTACCGGAAGTGAAATTTGTCTTTGATTTTGGCTTCTACATCAGCCATCAGATAACTAAATTAGTCGTTCATTTATTCATTCATTTACTTGTTCATTTATTAAGTAGATTTTTCATTCGTTCATTTAATTTATCATTTATCTTTTTACATTCATTATTTCATTAATTCATTTGCTCCTTTTATCAATACTTCATTTGGTTATTCTTATTCAATAAAAATTATTTTTAGCCCTCTGTACCCGTAGATATGAAGCATTACATGTTATTTAGAGTACCATGAGGCAACATACGAAGGCAAAGTGCTAATTGCTAATTATCACATAGGAAACTATTTCATAAGGAAAATATTTCAATTTTTCACTTTGCAACATAAATGGGGCAAAGCGATAATTTCCCATTTTATTTTAAAGCACAAATTTACTGCCTAAAATGAAAAGTAATATTTCAATGCAAGTTTTATTATAAAATTCATAGTTCTCTCTTAAGGTGCTGTTATTTTCAAAATAACTTCCAATTTGTTCATTTTGAAGAATGTAATTTATCTTAACTATTTCATTTTTCCTTCCCCTACTAATGCACCTTCTAGTCAGCTGAAGGAAAGAAGGAAAATGGGTTGAACTTTTATAGTGAAGATAACTTGAAAAGGGAAGGTAAGTAATTTTGAAATAGTAATAACAATCATTGTTTTATTAATTTTTTTAATCTCAATAAATAAATAAAATAATTTCTTAATAGACAGAATAAAAGATTAAATTAAAATCATTATAAATGGTGAATTAGATACGTAAAATGAATAGATAAATGGATAAAAATAACTTCAACTTTAAAAATACTTAATAAAGCAATAGTAGTCATACAAAATAAAAATAATATCATTTATAACAATTTTCAGTTATTAACTACTTTATCATATTAAAAGGAACAGTTAAATATCTTCTCAATGAAAATTATTCTTGTTGCCTTTTCTCATCGATAGAAACAACGTGCATTGAAACTTAATTTTTCCAACGTAACTTATGACACAATAAAATGCAATACTTGAATAAATGTTTCACAATTTCTCTTCAACGTCCAACATGCATGAAGAAACATAATCAGCTGCTGGAAACGAAGCAGCAAAGATTATTTTAGTTTAGAGAAAAACAGAGGTTTATTTTCGGAGCTTATCGATTCGATGGAAATAAAATATGATGGTTTATTTTTATTTCAAGAGCAGAAGGTAGAATCTGTGCTTATTCGAAAAAAAAAAAAAAACAAGAGTACGAGAAAATCTGTAAGTGGAGGGAGAACTAGCTTAAAAGTATGGTTATTCGTCAAGACACGTGCTTTCACGAAGAAAGAAAATTAATTTAACCGTTGTACTCCTCGGTAATATAAATTCATCAGCAATATGTGCTATACTTTAAGCAGTCTGCAAGCAGTAAAGATTATCATGTTACAGGATTGCAACAATTAGTAATGCAATAATTAAATATTTCTATTTTGCATTCGGATAAAAAGGTATCTGTTGATTGATAATAAATACTTTCAATAAAATGACAAGCATAGTACTTAATTAACTTTTAAATATCCATTTTGCTTCGTTTTCCTGATTTTTAATAACTGCACCGCATAGATAATGGTGAAAATTACAGAACTGTTTGTGAATTAAAAATAATAAGTAAAGTAAAATGGACAATTATCAAAAATGGCACCAGAACTGGGGGGGGGGGGGGGATTCTAATCAAGAATATTTAGAGTTGAAAACTAATAATATTTAAATTATTTCATACGTACGACCAATTATTTAGTTATTAAATTATTAATTTTTAAAAATTACAGAGTAATTAACATCTAATACTCATGAGTAAGAAAAAAATGTCAATTTGTGAACAATAAGAACGAAATAAATATTCAAGTAAATAGAAAATGATTGCATTTTATAAATTATTTCATTCGGCTGCTACTTTTGTCAAATGTTGGAACTAATGTTGCTTTCTCTGGGGTGCAGTTACCATTACTTCGTTCTTTTTCTTTTAATTTGGTTGTTCAAAAAATTATTTTTCAGCTTTATAATTTTCTAAAGTATAAATAAAAAAGAAAGAAAAATAAATAAAATAAGAGAAAAAGAGTGAAATTCATATTCGTCGGATTATTGTAAAGTACTTTAAAATTGTTCAAATCTGCAGGTTGAAACTCTTTTTGAAAAACAGTAAAAGAAAAGTAAGAATATTATGTAATTACTTATTAAAAAATATTTTCATAATCGTCCAGGATTGTCGATATTTTGAAGTATAAATTCGAAAGGAAACAAGGAGTTTTTTAATAGTTGTGCCGTAGTAATGACACTTAATACTTGTAAATGGCTTGTTAATTTTTGTTTTTTTTAAATAACGTGGTACATCAATATCTTTCATGTTTATGGTTAACAACGTTTTGGTTAACTTTTCCTTGAAATGATTTTTTTTCATGACTTCTCATTATATTATTAATATTTCATTCCAAATAAAAGGAAAAAATATTTTAATCTGTGGTATGGTGTGAAATATTAAAATACTTATTTTATACGCCATTTAGTTTCGAAATTATAATGCTGCTATCTTTTTTCTTTTTCTTTCGTTCTTTTTTTTAGTATTGCAGTCATAAAAGGTATTATGAATAATAGCATTACCACGACTATTTTAATTTTAATCAGCAGACAAAAGTCTTGCCATTATTTAAAAGAGATTGTCCGTATTCAGACTCCTTCGAGAAATAGATTGGGAATAGAAAGCAACAGGAGAGATCAGGGCCTTATTTACCATTAGGCCCATGAGGCCCCGGGCCTAGGGCTCCCACTTTGATGGGGGCCCCCTAATTTTGGTTATTATTATTATTATTATTGTAATTTAAAATTTTTAAGAAAAATATTTAAAAATAGCATCTTTTAAAAACAAACTGTTAGTCTTCTGTTGCTTCACAGAAAATTTGTATTATTAAATTATTTTAAAACCATAAGGGATTTTCACTTTGGGGGCCCCCAGATTTTATTCAAACATTTTGTAATTTAAAAACAAAATCATTTTGCTCGTTGGGGGCTCCCAAATTCTAGTCTGACTCTTTGACATTTGAAAAACAAACTGGTTTTTGCGCTTTGGGGGGCCCTCAAATTTTGGTGTGACTGGCAAGTTTTACAAACACAAACTGAATGTTATGCTTAAAAAAAAAAAAAATGTTGCGTGAGGGGCCCCAAACATGAGTTGTGCCTATAGTGATTCAAAATGTAAATCGTGCCCTGGGAGAGATATTAGTTACTAAAAGAAATACCAAAAGTTATTATTCGTCTTAGCATATTTTAAAAATTTCAAGAGTGTGCTTAATAAACCGTTAAACAAATGAAAATAAATAAGCAATTCAACAGAAATAAAAAACAAAAAAAAAATTAAAAAATATAATGTAAATAAATAGGCAAATTAATAAAAACAAATAAACAAAAAAATAAAATTAATCAAAAGCAACTGTTTTTCAATTTCGATGGTAAACTTTCATTGCAAAAGCAAATTGTTAACATATTATTTGCAAAGTTCATAGCACATTCTAATCTATGAAATTTCCGGGTCATATTACTCAAGGGACATCCGAACTTTACCACCAATTCAAAAAAAAAAAAAAAAGCTTGCTACTGTCCCCACCGAGCTCAAAACATCCCATCCCAAAACACGAGCATGAGCAACAAGCTTCCGCAATGCATTAGATCTAGAGCCAGTGAACAAAGGCTTACAAAGGGAAAACAAGGTAAAAAAAGCTCTCCGGATGGAATAGTTGTCAATGATCGTCTGCGGCATAAATCACAGCAAGTCCCCCTGGACTGCACATGGGGGATCCTCTGGGAAATTCTACAGAGATACTCAATCTCAGTTAGGGTACGGCTGCGAAACAAACATCGCATATCAGCTTGTTTATCAGGAGTATTCAGTTGCGCGGTCAACATCTGTGAATTGGTTTCTTTAAGTGAGAATTTTATTTCCTATTTTTAAATTTCCTAAAATTGCACACTTGTAGTTGAATAGTACAAATGCTTGTACTTTTCGCGGACTTGTAATTTGACTTTCAGTTAGAAATTTTACACAATTACAATTAAGTAGGGTGCGAAACAGGAGCTTGAAATTTTTTTCGTGTAGTGTAACGGATACAGCACAATCAATCATTGATACACCAAAGGTTATAGAGAAAACTTTGTAATAAATAAAATGTATATGTTATATATGTATATAATCATATGCGAATGTAGATAAAAAAGAACAGAAAATTGTTCTGCATGAACTAACAGAGAAAGACTAATTTCGAATCTGCGAAATTTTAAAGAACATAATGTGATCCCCTTATAGCTTTGTCGGTGTAAAGAGAAAGTTTTATCTTAAAGAATTATAAAAAGAAAAAGAAAGAAAGAAAAGAGAAAAAAATGAAAAGTTAGAAGTATCTGAGAAAACAGCATGCTCTTAATTTGCGAGTTTGAACTTTTAGTTATTAAATTTTGCAAAACTGCAAATTAAAAACATCAGAAAAAAAAGTATTTTGCATTTGCTAAATCATAGCTTTTTTTAAGTTTAAAAGTTAAAAATCATATGAACTATTTACTATTTAAATTGTTTACAGATATTTCTCTGATAAAACATGAAAATTTTATGTAAAAAAAGTTTATATGATTCTTTTCAGTCTAACTGCACCCAAAAATAAATTCATTTTAAGTATAATATATTGTTACGATGACGCGTTCGCATATTTTCCATGTTAGGTAATATTTTTGTTATCAGTAACATAGCCCTTTGCAGCACATTGTACTTTTTGAAAAATTGTGAATAGAGAATAAAGATACAGAAATTTAAATGCAGGAATGTATATAAATAAAGACATATATACTTTTATTCAAAAGATTCTCACAAGACCGAAAACGTGATACATACTATACGAAGGCAACACCCAAAATGTAGTGCTGAGTCAACATGAAAATGCACTTTTGCGGGTGGGGAAAAAAAGGAAAAAAATAAAAGCGAAAAACCTTGCGTCCGGGAGAATGGAAAGTGTAAAACTCAAGTACGAAAAAGGCGACGACAAAAATGTTGTCGGCATCCATCCGGAAAAAATCCCTACCATTTTCCCTCCTCTAGCAACACAAAAGCAATACAAGCCGAGAGAAAATTTTATATTTCCACTTTTCCGGCTTTACGTAACATACCTAAAACGCTCCTGGGGTATCGAGTCTCGGAACTGAAGTACAGAAGTCCGCGTGTGTTGCCAATGCCCACTTAAAAAATAAATTCGCGTACACACCCAACGAGAGAAAGGGAACAGCAAGGTACCACGAAACGCAAGATAGATCCATCCGCCATTTTTGTGTCCTAAACCAGTAGTTTCAAAAATCAAATAAAATCCAGGAAAAATACAAGCTTGGAAATCAACTGTAGGTCAGTGTATATATGAAACTGAATATTATATCATATTTCAAAATTAGTATTATTTTATACAGTAAATCTCAACTATAGCGGCCACCAGCCGGACATAAATACTTGTTCGTAATACAGAGGTGTCTGTAAAAGAGGGTTTTTTTTTTTTTTTTGGCTCAATGATTTGCTGCTGGGGGATTAAAAACTGTCGGCCTGAGAGGGGTGTACGCATTTGCAATTTGCAGGGTGTCCGCCAGGAGAAGCTTCATTGTACGTACATTTATTTATAAAGTATGCAGACTTTAGAGACGAACACTTCGGGTCTGGTAATTTCGTGTGTGTAAATCGTGTATCATGTTTTGACACTGAATTTTTAATTTAACTAACAAAAGAACAACTTTAAAATTGCCACAAAATTTACTTAATTAACATTCGTTTTAACAGTATTCATTTATATAATCTAGATTTTTTTTTACATTCTGTTTCTTAAAATGCTTTTACGAAAAGTATGCATCCTTCTTTTGGTTGAATTTTCCATTTCCATTAAAAGCCAAATTCCCAAGCAAAACTTTATCAAATTACGCAAAAACAAAAACAAGAATAATAATAATAGTAATAACAAAAAGACAAACAATCTAAATTCATTTCGTGTTTCTATCACGAATCTAAAAATTAGTTCTAGCAAGAAATTTTTTATGCTTTTAGATTTGCAATTTCAACGAGCTAACAGAATTCATTCATAACAAATGCATTTTCCCCAAAGTAATTTAGAAAATTTTTAGGCTAGACGCGTAACCCGTGATAAGCAATTGGTTTTACCATCGACTTGTTTCATGAAATTGTGGTACATAAAATAAAAGTCAAAATTCAACCTTATAAGCATAATTCTGAACAGAAAAAAACACATATTACCTTATTTCGGTCTCTTCTACAAAATTTAACCACTCCTTTTTTATAATTTATAGTAGCATTTATTCCCCCAAACAGATCGTCGTTTATATTTTCCGAAATATTTACGTTACGCCACTTTCAATTAAAACTTACCTTAATTAAGCTAAATCATTACGTTAACGAGTGAGTGAATACCGCTAAACAGAGATCGTGCTTAATTAAAACAAAGAGTATTTATTCTATTCGTCATCGTATTAACCTCGGGTCGCGAAGAGTTCACTCTATCAATTCCTTCTTTTGTAATACATTTGATAATGCATGATTTCACAGGTAGTTTGTCATCAAAATGAGAGCAAAGAACTGTTGCATGTATGTGTAAATTTTGATCAAAATAATTTAAAAAAAATATATGATTCAATACGAAAATCAGACGCTAAATACGCTTGTGTATTATATAGACACAAATAGCTAATTGTAAAACTAATAATTCACGTTTAATAATTAAAGTAGTAAACCGAAAACAGTCCTCTAAATAAAAGTAGTTCTTTCTTTTTCAATTATATTTCAGCGAATTCGATCAGTCGCAAAAGGAACAACTGTTAATGGATTTTGTAATGTTTCTAAAAGAATTTCAGTTACTTTGTCGCCTTATATTACGATATTTTACCTGATTTAACTATTAAGTTGCTTTCTGAATTCATTTGGGAATGAACTCATGTAATTTTATGCATCTGTTTACTTTTTTTTATAATAATACCTTAAAAGTGTAAGACCTTTTTGAATTAGAATACCGGATATGAACAATGTTTAAAAATTAAAATAGGTTATATATACTGAAAGGAAGGGGCTGGATAATGCTTAGAATCATTGAAAAACAGCTAAGTAAATGACCAAAAGTGAAAATATCCAAGTGAATGATGAAAGGCTACACTTGAATCGCTACACACTAAACAATATTGTCGGAGCTTTTTTTTTTATCTTCTGTAAAATTGCCATTAGTTCAAGTAGCCAGTTTTGGACCGAAAAGTAGAAGAAGGCGCATTGAGAATAAAAATGGCAGACACGTTAGTTTGTACTTATGCCTTAGTAGAGGAAGGTTCAGAATCTTTCTCATTCTAACCCTACCTTTGCCGAAATCCCGGAGGAGCTATCAGAAGTGGAAAAAGCACATCGCTTCCTTGCTTTTTCACTCCAAAGGAGTCGGGGGAAACGGCAGTTGGATCTAGTATCTTTTCGCCATGCTTTTTGGCCATTGTAACAGGATATGGAAGAACTGGGCAACTATGAAGCTCTGCAAATGGCGATGGATTTTTGTTCTTTTTTCCCTCTTTTTCTAAGTGTACATTTTAACAGAACCGGACACTAGAAGATGGTGTAATAGAAACGAAATTGTAAATGTGTTCGGGAGAAAGTTACGCTTTTGGAATGTGCTTCTGTAAATGGCAAGCTCAGTTTAGAATTTCGGGGATTTTTTTCCATGACACTGAGTTTCAAAACAAAGCAGTTTTTGGGATGGCTAAAATAACGCATCATTTTATAGTTCCATAGGAACAGCAAAATAAGTTAACATTACACCAGGCTGTGAATAGCATGTCTCACAAAAAATTGCTTAAAATGAAATACTAGGAGATACTAAGATAAAAATGTTTAAATTTGAAGAACATAAGAAAAATTCTTACTTAAAGCCAGCTCAGAAGAAAAGTACCAACAAAAAAATAAAGTGCACTGAAAGTTCATAACTTGTTATTTGTTTAGCTCATACATATTTAATTTCACTCATAGTAATTTAACGCATTATTTCCACTTACGCTATTTTAAATTGTGCAGCTGTAAAAAAAAAAACTCATTTCTCAACCTGCGTAATTTTTTTTGTTCGAGGATAACTCATATTTCAGATTTTACGTTTCAGAAAGTCATTTATTTTCTGTGAAAATAGTTTATACATTGAGAGTTATACATGCTATACTATTAAATAAAAACTAAAGAAAATGACAGGAATAAAGAAATTATGAAAAGGAAGATAACATTATAATGACAAATAATAAAAAAAAATCAAAAGAAAACAAACCAGAACATTGGCAGAGATAAAAAAATATATACACTCTCAGAAACGCATGCTCAAATCTCACGAAACTTTCGCCGTATTTGACAAAATGGCTTCGTGAAAAATGCTCCGAGTAAAGCTTTCGTCAAATTGGCAAAATCTGTGCAGTAACTTTTTTAAGTCGCGGTACAGAGCGAGGAAAGAATCGTTATAAATGACGAAATTTTTTTGACGATTCAAGAATCGTGAAAAGTGAGAGCTGCAATTCTGAGAGTGTATAAATAAATGTAAAAAAGAGGGAAAATAACCCGCATTAAATTTGAAAAATATTAGAAGTAAAAGAACATTCCTTTTTCTGGAGGTAACTTCACATATTTCTTTATACAAATATTATATTTAGTAAATAATAAATGTTAAAACGACGATAGACGAGATGGGAAACATGGAGAAAAAAAGGGTATTAATAATAATAATAATAATAATAATAATATATATATATATATATACAGAGAGAGAGAGAGAGAAAAGCTTCAAAAAACAGATATGGAATAATATAGTTTGCGGGTGAGGATTAAAAACGAAACCAGCAAGAATAATAAGAATAGGAAGAAAGACAAAAATCTTATCGTTCACTGCTTTTACACTTTGACAATAAATTAAAGAAATTTTCACTTTTGAACACTTACTCCCTCCCCCCCCCCCCTTGATACACTTTATAAAAACATACTAAAAGAACGTTAGGGAATCTGCGCAAACTGCAAACAGTTAAAATACGAAGAGTCCATATTCAAAGCAATAATTTAGTGAGTCCAGTTATTTTTGAAGACATATTTAATGCATGAATCATATCAATCATATAGGGATTGTAATGCAGAGAGACACTATATCTTTTTAAGTGCTTCAATTCAGTTCCATGGGAGGAAAATAAAGTAACGGCCGTGTCATCCAATTGGAAAAGCTGACGTAGCTCGACGTTAATAGATGCCGAAATCACCATCACAAAAGATATTCCAGAGTTTCAAAGACGAGATAGGCTCCATATAGCGCCTCATAAATTCTGAGCTCCAAAAAATCCCAAAGTAAAAAATGCCACCCATATATACATTTCTCATATCCCGCCCATTTAATTTTTATTGATTTATTTATATATATTTCCATCCATTTGAAAGCGAGAGAGGAGAAAAAATAAAAAACGTCGTTTTGAAAGAAGAAATAAAAATGATCCGTAGAAAAGCTACTCCGGCCGTTCCAGACGCCATCGACCGGATAAATCATCCGGCATTGTTTTCCGAAATGTCCGGGAATGGCCCGGACTGTAATAAAAATAACGACTTTTACGTATCGACGGCAAGCATAACCCTAAAAGACGATTTCTGGCGGTGCAAGTGGCCCAAGTCCCACTTTGATGGGGTTTCAAGCATCTTTGGCAGACGAGAACTGAGCTGCTATTTCGGGATGATTCTAGAAGCATTCGGTCGATTTTGGTTTGGCGAAAAGTTTCTATGAAAGGACCCCGTTTAGAATGTACATTCCACATTGGATATAATGCACATTAATGACGTTTTGAAACATTGTGCAATGGCTATCTGGTTATACTGAAGATATAAGAAGCATTGAAAAAGAAGTAGTCAAATACATTACAATGAAATAAATGAACTACGTGAAACATTTTGTATTGACCAATAAAGTTTAAGTTACAAGTTCAGGGGTCGCGCCAGAGGAAATTCGGGTCCGTTTTTGGACCCTTCACGAAATTGCAGTCTATTGAAATGGACCTTTCACAAAGTTCAAATGGATAAAACGGACCGTTTACAAAATTCAAATTGATCAAAACGGACCGTTCACAAAATTCAAATCGATCAAAACGGCCCGTTCACAAAATTCAAATCAATCAAAACGGCCCGTTCACAAAATTCAAATCAATCAAAACGGCCCGTTCACAAAATTCAAATCAATCAAAACGGCCCGTTCACAAAATTCAAATCAATCAAAACGGCCCGTTCACAAAATTCAAATCAATCAAAACGGACCCCTTCCAAAAAATTCAAAAATTTAAAAAACAAAAACCGAAGCGTTCACAAAATTAAAATTTTTCGAAACAGGTCTTTCACAAAATTCTTAGCTTTTAAATCTTACTTTTTACACCATCAGTTATTTAAAAAAAGAGGCAAATACTAATGACATTTTTCATCACCATATGTTTAAGTTTTCAATTTTCACAAAATTACTTGTGATTATACAAAAATTTCTTTTTGTGACAAAAAGCGGAGCATGTGAAAAAAATGCTGGCTCTATTTCTGAAGTTACTAGAAGAGAGAAATTTTTCCACCTACAAACTGCTTCATAGAGCGACATCATTTCTTGCATTCCTTGTTATTTAATCAAAGTATTGAATGCAAAAAATAATGTTATGAGTAATATGAGTACACTGACTATTCGGATTCCCCGGAAATTTTCTCCGTGTAAAAGGGTTCCGTAAAAGTTAAAAGTAAGAAAACGCTGCTTTTACCATGTATCTAAAGAAAAGTCAACCTTCTTAACGTTCTCAGAATTCTATATACACAGATGATTCCACAAAACTATATATTAATATTCATATCCATGTTTATTATACCTTTTATATATATATAGCAGGTAAACCTCATTTTCATTATTTTAGCTTAATAAAAAGAACACCATGCGTTTTACTAACTTCCACAGAAAAAAAAAAGTACAACAATCGCAAAAAAAATTGAATGCAACCATAAAGCCATTAAAAAAATATTTTAAAATCTTTTCAGAATATGATAAAATTTAAAATTCTAAAGTGTAAGCAACAAGCTGTAAGAGACTATTTTAGCAACAGAAAAATTCATCCACTCTATAAACAAGAAAAAGTCCGTTTATGAACATTGACTGCTGCAACATATTCAAATTTCGAAACTTTCAACTTTAAGAGATTAACAACTGCTCAATATGCCGCACAACCTAATTAAGACCTGCTGGTGTATGTTAATTTTGGATCTTCATATTAAGTATAAATAACAAAAGTATTTGGATAGTTTGCTTGTTTATCGATTTAGGGCAGGGTGACTTGAGTAAAGGTAAACAACGGTTTCGAAAAGAGACTGGAAAATTTTGCTAAAAATTTTGAACTAAATATTCTTTTTATGTATGCTCACGATTTTATTTTTTATAGTGTTTGACTATTAGAATTTTAGAGGGAATAAATCTTCTAAGCGAAATAATAAATATAAATGACATCAGCGCAAGTATTAATGAATAAAAGTATATTTCTAACTTGACGATTATTATTATTTCTGTAATCACGGTAAGTGGCATGGAATATTTGAGCGCTAGAGAGTGTAGTACGTGAGAGTACAGCTTGTGGCCCGGTGGTTACGCCCCTCTCCCCCCCCCCCCCCCATTTGACTCGGAAACAAAAGATTCCAGGTCAGAATCCTAGCATGTTGCAGAAATTGACTTACAGCGACTAATTCTCATTGAAAGAAAGCCTCGAAGGGCATGCAATACTTAAAAGTATTGCATGCCCTTCGAGGCTTTCTTTGAATGGAAACACCATATAGAAAATAGTTTTAAACTTTTTACTAAGTCAAAACTCAACAACAATTCTTTTTTATATCACAAAGTCAGCAAAAACGATTTTAATTACATCAAAAAATTACAGGATAACTTCATCTTTGTCCCTGTTGACAAAGCATTCAATAATTATGCAATAATCTGTAAAACCTTTTACACACAAAAAATCAACGAAGAATTAAATAATTTGTTTTACTACAGCAATACCCATCTGGACTTCAGTATCTTAAAAAACAAATTTTCCGCTGCACACAAAAAATTCAAAACTCTATTTACAAAAAACTTCAGCACATCTAATAATTCTAGACTGCCTTTCTTATTCCTTACTCCCAAATTTCACAAAAAACCAATTAAATTCCGTTTCATCTGCAGTACAAGTAATAGTATTAGTAAACATCTCAACAAAAGACTTCAACAGTTTCTTAAAGATATTTATAATTTCATTAAAAATAAATTTAAACACACTAGCTATTTCTGGATTATTGATAACAGCTTTGAAATTATTCCTAAATTACGTTACTCTGTGCCTACTACGCTTCAAACATTTGACTTTGAAAACCTGTTTTGCAATATTCCAATTAATAATCTGTATGAAGTTATCGAGAGACTTTTTGATACCTTTTGCATAGAACTTGAACTGAAAATTGACAGAAGTTATTTCATAAATCTGTGTCATTTCTGTTTTAATAATAACTACATTTTATTCCAAAACAATATCTTCAAACAAATTTACGGTATTGGCATGGGAACTAACTATTCCAGTACCGCTGCTAACTTATTCTTGTTTTTTTATGAATATAACTATGTGATCAATTCTAACAAAAAATTGCAGATTTACAGATACATAGATGATATTCTAATAATCGATTCAGATTTTTGCAACATCCACTATAAAATATATCCAAAATGCCTTACGTTAAATAAAACCAATAATACTGCAATCCGCGCTAACTTCTTAGATATCTATATAAATATTGAAACGGACAAGCTAAATCTCGATCTTTACGACAAACGTAAAGATTTTAATTTTTCTACGATACATATGCCGCATTGGCACAGTAATTTAAATAAAAGAATTTTTGTTAACGTAATAATTAATCAATTAAACAGATTTTCAAAAATCTGTAACAATAATATCTTTTTAAATAAACAAATTTTCAGCAATACAGCAAATCTTTATTATAATAACCTTTTTCCACTAGAATTTATTAAACATTACGTTAAAATATTCAAGAGGGCTGTGCGCATGTACGACGCACGTGCTAGCTGACGTACTGGTGACGCTGTTCGCTGTGGATGTTATGAAGGGTCGTGGCTAAAGTCCTCTAATAATCTATGGAAGGCCTCAACCTGGATGTGTTGCAGCGGATGATGTCAGACTCGAACGTTTGATCAGGAGTTTGCGGACACGGAACAACAATGAAAATATTTTGTGTTTTCTGCTTTTGTCGTCGCAGCTTTGGACCTCTCATCTCTGGGTGTAGGTGAGTATAATCGTTGCTACGTGCCAACGTCCTGCAGGTATGGGCGGGTGCGTCGTATTGGTGGCATGTTTCACGTACGTCTAATTTTGTAATTTTTGTGTCAAAGCCTTTTTCGTTATTTCCGTCAAAGTTTCCATTTTACGTTATTCACCACATTTTGTAACTTCGTCGCTTTAATTTATTTACAATACTTCCTTTTACATGCCATTTCTGCGACGCATTCCGAAACCTGTAGGACTATTTTCTTGGTTTCTTTTGAACACGTTATGCTCCCCGCCCACTGATGAGGAGAGTTATCTGTTTTTGTTTCTTATTCTATGACTTTTAAATTTCGTATTACCAATTTATACGTTTCGTTAATGTTAGTTTACATGTCCCGGAACTTTCATTTTCTTTTCATTTACATCTATATTTCAATATATTAAAGTTCGCTGCATAGTGCTGCATTTGCGCCTGGCACTAACTTTTACAATTTCATATACTTAACAACTTGCTACACCTATATATATATATATATATATATATATATATGTAAGGAATATTATGGAGCAAACATTTAGCGTTAAATACGGGACATACAAGAATTCCCACTATGATTGACCTCCCGCACTTAGATATAAACAAGATATCTACAAAGATGGGCTGCAAACAAAGCTAGGTAATAAGTTTTTACTACATGTTACAAACAAATATTTTGTCCAAATGCTCCCTAAGTATGGGATGGCAACATGTGTTTCTTTTACTCTTCTGTTAATTTTATGTTAATTTTTCTTCTAAAATTTTATGTTACATCAGTGCCCAGTAATACTCGAATTCTAGCTATGATTATTATAAAAATATGCGTCCATTATTAAATTCAGATGGAGTTTTTTCAAATTCCTAAATTCTTTCAAGTATGAATTACGAAAACAGCAATTTTTGTTTCAAATTGCACAAATAGTAGCTGCCTACCTCCTTCTAGCAAAGCATAACAGATAAATAAACAATTGCTTATTCAAAACACATGAACAATCGGAAATAAATCCGATTATGATTTCTGACGGTAAAACTTATTGGTACTTCTGATCAGGATTTCGAAACAGTCCTTTTCCCATTCCTGGCTCCCCCTCCCCCCGCTCTCTTCATATTCATATCCTCCCCCATCTCCTCCTACTGTTCATTGTTGTTTCTTGATCTTCTCCCTCCGCAAAGCATTCAAAGGCGAAAGCACAGTTCCCGACATTGTTAGTTCTGGCGGCCAAACAACGGTGTCACAACTCCCGGCATTCTTATCTCTGAAAGAAACTAGCTGCAGTCTTTTGAGGAATTATTCTACTTAACGCAAATCTTAAAGCAGGGTGCATTCGGCATTTGCATATCAAGGCAACCACCGTTATCGGCCGTCTTCATCCCATTGATGATAATTCTCGGGATTTCTTGGAAACTTCACTGTTCTTGAAAGGGAAAGGGGAGGATCGAAGGAGGAAAAGGGTGGAGGTAAAGTGACTCTTTTCCCGGTTGCCGTTAAAGATAAATCTCCGGTGCGGATTGAGGGGAGCCTTTAGAGGTGGTTTATGATATACAGGAAGTATCTGATTTCAATGCTTTGATGGGAGAGGATGTTGGCAAGGTCTAGATAGCGAGTCAACGTTTATGGTCCTCATAATCATGTTTCAAAGTCAAGAAATTCGATTCATGAATTTTATGGATGTAGTAAACAATTTCCATATTTCATGCTTTCTTCTATAACGCTTTTTATAGCTTCCCATATAAATATACATATTTGATAAACACGCTTGATTTATCTGTGTTTCTGATAATAGATGTGTCCTTTTATCTACTCATATATCTGTCTCAGTTGGAACAGCAAAGTTCAACCATCGTGTTCCCAAAACATTATAATGTAGTATAATGATGGAAAACAGACGTTGAGCATCGAAATTTTTTAATTCATAATTTGACTATGGAATGAAGAACCTCGATTGATCGTTTTTCACGGAATCAATGTGTTTCGAATAATATACTATCCGGAAAACGATAGACGCGGGAATGATGCATTAACGTTCTACCATATACACAGTTTGGGATGGAACAAAAAAAAAAAAAAAAAATTAAAATCATAAATAAATAATGCCTATATGTGGAAAAGTGGTCTTGTGCTCAGTTTATCAATGATACATTAAACGGTTTCTTCGGCTGTGCAAACGACTTTGTATATTTACTTTTCACCTCTTGTATTACAAAAATAACAAAACCAGATAAAATAAATAATGAAAAATTACCACAGCGCTGATTTGAAACCGTTAGTTGTGAAAATTTGGATGTTATTGATAGCAAAAGTTTAACTCTTTACATGAGGCTAAGGATCGAGTTCATGTGTGGCGCGCACACATGAAGAGTTTATTCCTCGAAAGTTTGAAGTGTGTTGAGTTATTCCTTCATTTGCCACAAACACGTAGAAGTAGGGGCCAAATTTTGCTGTTTTACGTATGTAGCAAACTTTGTCAAATGTTGAAATACTCTGTTTAGTTATGTTTCCATCGAATAAACTCGCATGGATTTTTTATTGCAGCTGTTGCCCACATCATCTAGAATCCTTTTAAAACATTCATTTTAATGTAGATTTGTAATAGGTATTAATGAGAATGATATCAAAGTCAATCTAACAAAAGCAATGTTTGCTACCGTCAACAGAATAGATAAGATCTTCGTTCTAGATCTCGCCTTTCAATCCCAAGCTCCTTCTTCATCAATTAAAAGTGTACCTTCCAGCGGAAAAGTCAAACAGCACTGACGGATACAAACGTAGAGCGGTCCATCTAATCCTGGAAACTGCCAGGCTTTAGAATAAATCAGCCAGAAAAATGAGTTACCGCAACCGTGACCGTAATTAGCCGAAAGCACACAGGGCGGGCTGCTTGGGGTTCTGCGGATTATGCAAATTATCCAGATCAATATCGTAAATCAATCGCATCGGAAATGTACCACACGCTTCGAGACACAAATCATGGTAAATGAAGTGTCCTCCGAATTCTCCGCAAGAAAGTTGACATATTTATGCATATCAATGGCGCAAATATATGGACTGGGAATGTGTTTAGGAATACACATCCCGACGAGGCACGCAAGCTGCATATTTTCGGGATTCTGATTGTTGTAAACAACATTTTTCCAAACGAGAAACCTGACAAATCACTTCGCATGCGAGAATCATCGATTTCGAGGCACCGCCAAATAACTAGATTTTTAAATCCAGTAGCTCGGTGTTTAAAGCTTCAGAAGAAGTTTAAGGCACAGTAGCAAGGTTTTTTTTTTTTTCCTCATCTGGTTGAACTTCAGAAATATCTCGTGTTCTCATAGTGGTGGTCACATGGTATTCGAAAAAGGGAAATAATATGGCAAGGGTTCCCAACTGGGTGCCAGACCAAGACGGGAGGGGTGCCGCGGAACGCTCATGACATCGAACATAGAGCTAAGCACTATGACATCGAGTCCTTTCTCCTCCAGAGCAAAAAAAAGTGATAGGAGCAATCAAATTACTTTCGTGAGTTTTAAATATGCGTTGCAATCTTTGTTTTCATCTTCTTACCAACTTCTGCGGTTTTTCTTCAAAATTGAACAAATTTGCAATTATCTTTACATAAATCATGGCTAGATATTTCATGGCTAAGATGCCGTAATAAAATTTTCGTACTGACGCCATCTATCGTCAATTTTTTGAGCTGTTTTATGTCATGTTTTAAAATTAATGAGAAGAAAAAAAAAAAAAAAAAGCTGAGACGTAATGAGCCTAATCCTGTTGACCGGTTTCTGTTATTTTTCCATTCTTATGATTTTTTAAAGGTTTTTTTATGCACTTTTGCCTATCCAGTATTTGTTGCAGAGTTTTCAGTTTTCAGAATAAACTTTCGTAGCATTTAGTAGCTTCATTCGCCATCTTTGGAAGCTCAAAATCACAAAATTTTTAGAAATAGACACTATTTCTCTGATGCATTCGTACGTTGTACAAATGTATGCACGTGGTACATAGGATATCCACGGATAGAATCATATGTTGTATTGCACAAAAATAATATCTTATACAAAATAAGGTATCGTCAGTTATCTGTATCTAGAAATACATTATATGATATCTATAGTATGAAGTGGAAAATTAGGGTATCCTAAAAAAAAGAGCCCTACCTTACGTCGAAAATTTATTCGAACGGTAAAATTTTTTAAAAGAATCACATATAAAACATGTGATGCCAAAAGAGGGATATCTCACGTTTATAGATAATACGATACGTTTGAAAAACAGCAATGTCATGACAGGGCATTATTAAAACTATCATACTAAACACAAATTTCTACGACAACCAAACACAATGACACTCAACCAAATATGACACTCCAAGACCACATGGCACTCGACCAAATGTGACACTCCAAGACCACATGACACTCGAAAGAAATACTACAACGTTTTTTAAATGTAAGTACATCGCATGTTATAGACACGTCAATTGTATTGCATACAACAACGTACATTATGCACGAGAAAAGTATTTTTACGTTGCACAGAGCTACATAAAACGCTTTTTGCAAAGAAAATACATAAGTAAATAATAAGGTATTATATATAGGGTAAACAAAAGAAGGATATCTGTGTTATAGAAAATATAGACGACACCACAAGGAACTTAAAATATGACAGCTCCAGTACCTTACGTTCCATCTATGGGAAGCTAGGGTTCAAACCCCAGCTTCCAGGTTTTTCCGTTTCATATTTTGAGCATTGTAGAATCTTGCGGTGGGTGGAATGAAATCGAATAATGTGGATCTGTGTGACTATCTTCACAAAGGATAAAAAAATCAATTTGAACGAAAAAAAACAAAAACAAATTATCATAGAATACAGTAACACCACACTTTTCTTCTTCATTCTCTACCCTTTTGCAAGAGGTCTTTGAATTGCAAAACGTGCACGGGAATAACAGTCGTTGGTCATTTAAGATCATTGCGTGGGTCTCAACCGGCGCCGCCAGTCGGCGTAGACGACACGCTGCTAATGATGCCAACTTGAGCAATTATATTTGCGCAAATACTTGTATTGCGCAAATATAATTGCGCAATACAAGAAATAGATACAAAACATTTGATATGTTTTGTGCAACTCGTTTACGATTGCCGCTCATTTTGCCGATTTTTAAAGTAAGTCTTCTCAGATGGAACTGTTTGAAAAATCCTATTTTATATGTTAGAGACTACAATTTGGTTATTTTGATAGTTTAGAGCTTACAAAATACACAGAAAAATCCAAAATTCGGGAAGTGTTATCTTCAGCTTTATGCGTTTACTACAAAAAAAGGTAAACGATTCTTTACAGAAAAGAAATTTTGATAAAATGCAGAGCAGATCTATACTCGATTCTCCCCAAAAGAAAACAATGGGGAACATCCATAAATAAAACACAGTTTATTTCAAACAAAATAAATACTCATGAAAATTAATACCACTGTTCCGAAAAGCAGTTTTCATAATATCGCTGAAAGGGTAAATTAGATTAACTATTTGTCTGGATTCTTTCAAGCTAGATAATACAAAACTACATGAAAGACATGTGGAATTTCTTTCATTTCTTCAGTTCTATTTTAATTCAATTAAGATGATGAATTCGAACAGAAGCTAGTTTTATTTTATATGGAACTTAGATTGTTTTATTTTAATTTGGTTAGCCGTTACATTTCGTTTTCATTTGCACATATATTAGGTTAACTCTTGCAAATTAGAGATAGTTGTTTAAGACAAAATTGTTCTTTTGTAAATGAAACGTTAAAAAAAGTAAAAGATCCTTTTAATATATTGAACAATAATATTACGAGCTCTTACGTATATAGTACACAAACACACACTATAGGGGAGACTGGGGTAAAATGGTCCACGGGGTAAAATGGACCAACCCTATTATCTATATTATTACTTTCTTCTACTGTTTCATATTTTGGTACATAGATGGTAGCATTAAAATAGTGATAACTACTTTGCAACTGTGTATCTAAGTGACAATTTAGCTGTTTTGTTCTAGAAATTTGATTTGTGGTTAGCAAAAGTACATATTTTCATCAAAACTTATATTCTCTTCTTCATTGAAGAAGGATGATTTGAAAGATATTACGAAACACAATAAAAAGATAAGGTCATATATTATTATATTCAATGTTACTAAATTAATTTAATAAAAGGTTTGTTTGTTTTTTTTTTTGGACAATGTTTGTTAGACCTGCACATGGGGTAAAATAGACCACCATGAACTGGGGTAAAATGGACCATGGTCCATTATTATCCCATTTCTGTATTCCATGTACTTTTTATAGTTGATATGTGTGTAATTAAAAATTGATAAATTATTTATTTTTAATGAGTAAATGGAGCAATGATTCATGTAATCCGCATTTGGAAAAGCTATGTGTGTATTATACCTTCAAATTTCAAAATTAATCCTAATTGGACCTAAAAGAAGAGTGAACATTCACTTAATTTTAATCCAGGTTTCTTCTGATTTCGATTTCGTTCAGTTGATTTTGAATATTTACACTTTTACAAATATTCAATCATAATGGTCCAAAGTACCCCATGCCATGGACCATTTTACCCCGGGTTCAGGGTAAAATGGTCCACTTTCTCACTTTAAATTAAAAGTATTATATTAAAAAAGTATGCATAATAATTAATTTTGATTGAGTATATTATAAAACTGATTATATAGGTAGTGTGCTTGAATATTTTCAGGCTTGAAAAACATTACTCTGAGTGTAAGCACTGAAAATTGTCAAAAGTGGTCCATTTTACCCCAGTCTCCCCTATATGTGCGTGCTTACACATATACGTATGTACATGCAGAAAGATTTGAGCACATTTTGTCGAAGAGGATTGAATTAAGAACCTTACATATGGTGTTTCCATAGTGTTTCGACTTTCCTTTTAGATCCAGGGCTGAAAGGAAGTACTATCTTCTTGAACTTTTCAAAGATGCTGTTCAACGTTTGTGTCAAGAAAAACATGAAATCTTACAGGAATTCGATTATGGTTAGAGACAGTGCACCATAACATAGAATATGCTACTTGATAATCATCGTTGCGTTATTAAATAAAATTTGATGGCGATTTTTATTCTTGGCAATTAAATTCTAGATTACGGAGACTAAACAATTAATAATACTGCCGTCCTGAGCAAAAAGGGATTTTCTTTCAATTTTCTTAAAATTTCTTTTCCAGATAAGCATCATTTAATACACTTACAATAATGAAAATATTTTTAATTAGCTCAATAAGAACAACTATTATAATTATCAAGTCCTGGAATTTTAAAAGAGTAATATTATTAAAAGAGGCACAAAATGAATATTTGCGAAAATGCTTGTTGCCAAAAATGTCTTTTACGAGACATGTTTAAGGAGGTTAAAATAAAAGGTAAAATGAGAGAAGTAGATTAAAGCTCAAAGCATATCTTGCCAAAAAATAACTAAATTTGACAGGGCCACAATTAACGTTCAGTCGACGAACAATCATAATTACTTGAAATACACTAGCATAAAAGTTCATTCACAAAAGAACACATAATGACAATTTAGAATTCACTATGACAATGCTACTACTTTTGTTTCAAAAGTAGTAATCATCTTTTCAAGTGTCAAAGCTCACATTGGTTTTAACCTTGCCATTTGACAATCATTAGCGAAATGAAACGGAAATCGTCAACGAAAAAGTGCCAAACTCTCACAAAAAATAACACATCAGACAAATCAACCCAAACCGGCTATTAGGCAACCTCCACGGTCGCAGCGTAAAGGAATAAATGGATTCTTTTCCCGATGCGTTCTGGGTAAAACGAAAGAAAACTTGACAAATTGCGATACCTTGCTACCCGTAAACAAATAGGCCGTCAAAAGTGTGACGTTCTCCCGAAAACCATCCGATAGGATTAATTATCAGGCCGCTATCATACTGGATTAGCCGCGAATCAGTTTGGGAGGAAAATTAATTGAATTCTGGCGTCTCTTTCCCCGTCCATTCCTTTGTTTTATTCATGGTTGCGAAGATGCGCGCATGCGGAGTAGATTTTGGCATTAGGCGCCGTGCTGCGCGTTAAGGATTTTGTGTTCTTTAGGAAATGATTAATGTGCGCTGCGTCTTTAGAACTCAATCCGTCTTTCCTTGTGGTTCTGGGAGGAAGGAAACTTTTGAGCTCACCGACATCTGTGAATAATTTCTTTTGTCATTAGCTTAAAGAAAAAACTTGTTTGTTTTTAATTTCGACGCAAATCCATTCAAAGTAATGCAAAAGTAATTTGCATATTTTTTTGTCACGTGTATAAATCGAGGATTAATATCGTTTTTTTTTTTCATTGATGTCTTTGCATTCTTATGATCTTAATATTCGTCATATAATCCAATGGAAATGGTTGATTCACTATAATGACATTCATTCGATATTTTTTTAACACATAATTTCGTTTTAATATGATTCTGATCTTATCCGAGAGCGATAAAATATTTAAACTGCTGTCTCTTTTTCGACGAGTAAAAATGAGAGAAAAGTAAATAAAATATTTTATTAATCTTATGCAATCTCATCACCATTTAATTTTAAAATGTTTCATTTGTTACATTGTTGTTGATGTCGGCATAACAATTTACAGAGCCTGAAGACTATGATAATCAATAAAAGGAAAATTTTGATATTTAGATTTTTTTACAGCTTTAAAAAGAATATGAAATCCTCAGATTGACTTTGGGAAGCTATATTTGTTCTTCTCCTTTCCAAATATCTCAAATTTTCTAAATAGCAAATTTTAATTGATAGAGGAAAACAAAGGGATACAATGCTAAAGCTATAAAATAAGAAATTAAACGGTTATTTATTTATTTATTTTTAATTAATATTGTTAGACATATAAATACAAAAAAATAGAAATACAAAGAAACGTTAAAAATATAAATACAAAGCTTGTTCCGATAACTTTAATCCTGAGCTCTGGTTCCGCCATAGCTAGTGAATGGGAAAAGATGCAAGAGAAATAACAATAGAAGGGCGGTTGAAGTAATTTTTCAGCGTTTTCCATTTGCACGACCTCATGCAATTTTTTCTGGTGGTAAGATGTGTAACTAAGGTTTGTTGACTTTGCACGGGTTACATACATTTACAGATGTTCAAATATTCCAGTACAGTTTTTTCTGAAAATGCTTGGATGAAACAAATAACGTTGTTGCGCAAAGTTGCAGATTGCTTCTGAAATTACACGAATAAAATATTTCCTAATTGTATAACCTGGAAATTAACATTTTATGAGGTTGTTGCTTGTAATTGAATAATTTGTTATTCAGGTAATTAATTTCAATAACTGATTGATGAAAAATAAAAAAACTAATTTATAACCAAACTAATTTCTAACCCATACTAATACAATGCGTTTACAATTAGAAATTCAAGAGATCGGTAGCTTTGAGGAATAACTCAATAAATACATTTCCTACACTATACGTCGTATTGATTTAATAGAATAATCACTATTTAAGCAAATGATTTAGGAAAAGAATATGTTGGAAAATTAGGCGATGAAATTGATAGTAGAGTGAGTTGACCGATTTTTATTCAATAACGATCAATGATCAAGGCCTCGTGGTAAAAGATAGAGAAAAGAAAAAAAGGCCGTTTAAACCTTACAAAGCAAAAGCTCAGTAACATGTCTTTCCCTTTTCTTAAATTTATGCACTCCTTAAAGAATCAGCCCCTTTTCTTTCTTTTACCGACAAATACCTTAACAGGTCAAGGATAGTGGATGTTCCGGAGAAAACCTTAAACGCCACACGTAAAATGAGTTTGTGGGTCCCTCAAGTTAAGTACTTCCATTCGCGAAAGGTCGCAGAAGATTTTCTCTGTCCATTCTTTCTTAGAAGATGAAGAGCAGAGAGAGAGAGCCCTTTCCTCTCTCATCCTCTTCAAACAACAATCTTCCCTTCCCCGAAAGCGGCGAAATGAGAATTAAAGTTGGATCGGGGGAGGCAAGACAGCATTCATCAACTTCAAGAAGAGTTCCCAACCACCAGAGAGGGGGGCGTATGATGCGAGGGTGTGGTGCCGAGTCGTGGGCAAAGTCATTAATTATACGAAATTACCCGGGCATGTCACATTATTCGTCGAAATAAACGTTCATTCTGACAATACTTATGTGTCACGGTAGCTTCCCTTCTCTCTCTCTCTCCTCAAAAGTGGAGATCTGTCAGAATCAGGACTCGAGACTTTTTCCTTCCTGATTTCTCATTACGAGTTCATATTTACAAAAGTCATCCTCGGCTCGTCGAGGCGGATGGAGATTCTTAAGTTGCGATCTTCAAATGAGAACTCGGAGATGTAATGGGATTTTTTTTCTTCCTTGTGGAGAATTTTTAAAGGGATAGTTCGACCATATGCTACATTTTTAGGTAAGAAAGAAATTGATTCACATTTATATTTGTCATAACTCTCAACACAATCGGCTCTGATTTATTTATAAATTATTTAAGCAGAAAGATGAAACAGTAGCGAAACATTTGACCGGTATTGATCAATGGCTTATACTAGATTTATTTTTAATTCTAGCGTTCTTTATAAAATTATTTAAAAATTTTATTGTTATGCATCTGTTGGAAAGAATACCTTAAATAATATATCTAAGGGAAATACTGTATGAAAGCCAAATTAAGTGTGCGAATGTGTTGCAGTTAAGAAACTAAAGCATGGCAGATGAAAATTTTTAGCTTAATAACTGCGCAAATGGTTCGCTTTTGACAACTGAATTTTTTGTGCGTCTTTTTTATTTTGTATTATTACAAGTAATGATCAGACTCTTTTTAATGGGGGTGAAACGTTTTAAAGCCTCTTTCAATCAGAACTTTCGGACATGAAACATCTTCAAGATTTTCATGAAAATTAATTTTTCCCTTTATATTTGTACTATATTATCAACTGATTTCCAATACGTTTTCGTAACTATAAAGACAGAAGAAGTTTAATATCATTTGAAAAGATATGAAAAACACGCCATTATATACATATATGTACGCACGCACGCACACGAAATCAATTTTAACTATCATTGGACTAAAATATTGTTAATACAATTCCACCACCTGTAACATCACGCAAAAGTACTGTGGGTTCCCAAAGAAAAGGTATTCCTTACAATATTGAAGTGAATGAGTGCAAGGTTGGCATCTATATTGCCTTAATTGGTGGCAATTTCTTTTAAATATTTTGTAATAAAAGAAGTAAAAAGTAGAATTAAAATGTAACTCTTTTAGAGACTTGGGGAATTCAGAACTCTTCACTAGAACTTAAAATAATTAAAGCAATGCATTTCACTCACATTTTTACAAATTAGTTTGTTTATTCAGCAGGGAGATATTAGTTAAGATATTCAACAGAAGAATTAGGCAAAATATTTATAAATACTTTCGCCAACACATTAAGTTAGAAATAAAAATCATACTAAGCATACTCCGGTTATAAAAGATTAAAAATAATTAACAAATTTATTTCAAATATTCGCTTTAACATAAATATGAAAACTTAAAGAAGTTTTGTTTGTGTTTGCAAACAGTAAAAATTTCACGCAGATTAACTTCCCAGAAAACTTTATATGGTTAAATAGCAAGATTCTACCATTACATTCATTAGAAATTTACCGATTAAGAAGCCCTGTCTAACGCATTAGCGCTGGAAATACCTCAACGAGGGCAATTATGCGAACTGAAATCTTTTCAACACTCTTTCAACACGGTAGACAGTAAACAGCATATGAGATGACCTTAATGATCTAAATCTTGTCCTTTCTCCTAAGTGAAGATTAGACACTTCAAATTCCTCTTCCCTCCTCGGCTGGAATTCCCGCGCACCACTCTTTAGTTCCCATAAGAAAGAGAAATCTCTTCGCGCTAATCCTCTTAAACATTTCCCACCGTCCTTTCGCGAATGCGTCTAAATAATTCAGGGCTGGATCTGAGAAGATTTCTGGAAGAGTTTCTAACGGCCAGTGCGCTGCCATGATGGAATGTGGTCTTATGGGAATGAGTGGTGCGCAGAAAGTTGCGAGAGAAAATCATCTAAATAGAGAAGTCTGGAAAATTGTGCGCTTTAAGTTGATAGTTAAGTTCCTTTATCTGATTCAAATCCGCTGTACCGTTATTCCCCTTGTGGCCCATTTGTCAGGGAAGTGTGACATTTATCCAAAATAAAGTGACATAGAGGGCAAACTTTTATGAATAAATATGAAGTAAAATCAAATTAATAGCTTCCTAGGAAACAAATGTAATTGGTAACTCAAAAACTTCTGCAAATATGAGGAGGGTATAACTTACTTGAATCAAAGCAGACAGTGCTGGGAAGTTGACTAATGCTGCAGTACATAATTGTTTTTCATTCAACCCTCATACACATGACAAGTATTTCACATGGTTCGCATCATAAAAATTTCTGAAAATTAATGCTCGTGCTTTAGATAATATGTTAGTAAATTCGTCTTACAAACAGTCCTTTGAAGGGGCAAAACAGATTGCAGTTTCTTACAAAGAGGTAAAGAGCACCTGTACAAAAATAAGTTTATGAGCACGCCCTATTAAATATCTCGACTACCTTTACAAGACCATTCATAAGTCTTAGCAGGCCGCATGCGGTTTGTGGACAGAAGGATGAATTATTGTTGATAAAATATTAAGGTATATTTGGAAAATTAATATTTAGGTTATTATTATTTTTAAATATTCAGAAAATGCGATGCCATATTGAACTATTTATATAAATATATATTTTTTTAAATCACTTAGTTAAAAAAATTTTTTTAATACCGTGCGATCGATCTTTTAAACGATTTTTCTAAATCTTTGTAACTGGAATTTTTATACAAATTGTCTAGCACATAATAAAATTTTGCTTATAAAATTTTGTTCCTACTCAGAGCCTTTGAAGAAGTTAAACTAGATAGCGTTTGGAGGTCGTGCGGAAAACTGGAAGCTCTTAATTAAAAAGGTGAAACGTTCAATTTGAAAAAAAAAAAAAAAAAAAAGATTTTTTAAAAATTTTAGCGTCAAAGTAAAATCAAAAGTACCATAAAATATTATTTTATTCATCTCGCATTTTATTGCTTAAGAGTTTAAACAGGAGGCATTTAAGAAAATTCATAAATGGAATAAATCTCTACGCCATTCGTTGGTAGCAAGGAAATCACGTAAACCAGAACGCAAGTTAACTAACAATCTGAAACTGCATATTAGAGACATTAAAGAAAGCAGAACAGGGCAAGCTTTCGGAACATTACGGATTGCTTTAGTCGCCCTTACGCATTCACATCACATGCAAATATCCTAATGGGTTTATTAGAGTGTTAAGATGTATGACGACGGGGCTTATCTAAATTCTAGTCAAAGTAAATGCATTATGCAGATTGAGATAACCTTTAAAAAGCAGCTGTTTCGTACACTAATGAGGGATTTAATCACCCACTTGGGTTGTGCCGCGTACACTAACGGAGATGTAATTATTTTTGTCCCGAAATTTTGTCTGGACATTTTATCGTAAGTGCATATGGTTGTTCTTGTCACAGAACGAGTGATTTAGAGATTAGAAGTGCAGTAAAAGAGTGATATCGGGATCTGGGGAAGATAATGCATGTCGCAGCTACCACTATTGCCCTTTACTACGGCCATTGTTGTCGGCCATTAATGCTTTTCCTGAAAAACGGCCGTGATAAAAGAAGCATGCGTTTAATGTTTTTATCAATGCTAATTAGGGAAGGAGGATAATAGTTTTTAATCTGGTTCATACTAAACATCCTGCAGTTGACAGATCTTCAACTAGACGGAAACCTACCAATCTAACTTCTAATTCAAAAGCAAATGCTGTATTCTTGTGTGAAACGTAATTTTTTTTCCTGAAAATTCTATCGATTTACTGATTCCCGCAGAACATCTGCAGGCTAAAGCTATTTTAAAAAACGCTTTAAAATTCGAAAGGCTCAAGAAAAATCGCTAAATATAAACAAACTAAAGTGTGGCCACTTCAAATTAGAAATGAGGTGTTGCCATTCCAAAGAATTGGAAATTTACACAAGTCGACAGTTCAGTGCAATATCGGATCTACGCAACATAAAAAACCACCATATCTTCCGATACATACAAAGACACTGCTATATGTATCGTTGATTCCCTTTGACAGCAAAGAAATCGTCTCTTTCAATAGACTTGATATTAATAACAAGTCAAAAGCGAGGGTTTATACATTCCACATTATCTTATAGCATAATCAAAATATCTCTGGGTGAAAGGAATTTCTAAGGGTGAATTCATATATTTCCCCGCTGGTGCTAATGTTTTTCTTTTTCTTTTTTTTTGAACGGTTCAAAATTGAACAAAAAATTGTTCGAATAAAAAATCAAATATGGAAATGAAGTGTCCTCGCCGAGATCTTTCAAACGCAAATAAATAAATAAATAAATAAATAAAATAAAATAAAATAAGTAAATCGATAAATCCCTTCAAAAATTAAAAAAGGGGGGGGGGGAGCATACAGACCGACATACTCACATTTTCCCCATCTCAAAACCCTACTTTCAAATTTTTTATGTCTCAATCTTTATTTAATTACATATTTTATTTTAGATATTTTTTTCATCCTTAATGATATTTTAAAACTACATTAAGCCTTTTCGCATACTTTTTTTTTTTTACTTTTACGGGAAAGTAAGATAAAAAAGGAACATAAATTAACGTAAAAAATTGTATGCAGCTGTTTTTGGAAACACAGATATATTATAAAATACTTTTATCATATAGTTCTCATGTATACCTTTCTTGAACTTAAAAGGAGCCTCTTGTTACTCCGAAACAAGTGCATGCAATTTTCATTATGAATTTGTGCCATGCTACTTAAAATAAAAAATCAAATATGGAAATGAAGTGTCCTCGCCGAGATCTTTCAAACGCAAATAAATAAATAAATAAATAAATAAAATAAAATAAAATAAGTAAATCGATAAATCCCTTCAAAAATTAAAAAAGGGGGGGGGGAGCATACAGACCGACATACTCACATTTTCCCCATCTCAAAACCCTACTTTCAAATTTTTTATGTCTCAATCTTTATTTAATTACATATTTTATTTTAGATATTTTTTTCATCCTTAATGATATTTTAAAACTACATTAAGCCTTTTCGCATACTTTTTTTTTTTTTACTTTTACGGGAAAGTAAGATAAAAAAGGAACATAAATTAACGTAAAAAATTGTATGCAGCTGTTTTTGGAAACACAGATATATTATAAAATACTTTTATCATATAGTTCTTATGTATACCTTTCTTGAACTTAAAAGGAGCCTCTTGTTACTCCGAAACAAGTGCATGCAATTTTCATTATGAATTTGTGCCATGCTACTTTAAGGAACGAATATTTTAAGCATATTTATGTATTTTTTATTTTAAGCACACAAAAGAAGTTTTCAAACAAACGAAACTTTTCGAAGAATTCTTAAAAAGTCACCAATTAAAACAAACATTTCTTGGGGAAAATTTTGAAATTTTCAATCTAACGGCATGACAAATTAATCAAAACCAAAATTAATTACAGAGAACTAAAGAAGAAAAGAAAGCCAGGATTAATTTTTAGCAAAGCAGAGAAATAGAAAAAATAATAAAAAAAGAATTTTGAGCAAAGTCAATTTAAAACAAAATTGCGTGAATTTATCAACTGTCAAGGCGAACACTTTTTATCGCAAAAATAAATAATTAATTCTGTCTAATATTCGTGACTGTAGGGTAACACTAAACAATAGTGTAGAAAGAAGAAAAAAAATCATGGCTACTTTTGCACGATATACTTTCGAGTACTAATAACTTGAAGCGGATTTGATTGAACTCGAGTGAGATAACTGTACGCAGCATAAAAATTAATACACCTATACATTTTTTCAATTACCATTGAATGATAAGATGAGATTTTAGAACCGACATTAAAAAATCGCGGAATCTGCTATTTAGTAATAAATATACTTGAAAAACTGAAACATCTGAACGACGTAAAATGTAAAAGTACAGGCTCTTATAAATAATTGTAATTATGATAAAAAAAAATAATGTAGGGTTTCATCAGTGTATTGTAAGATACTTTTCAGCATGCATTTATGTTGCACAGTATAGTTCTACCATAAAAAAAGCGATCTGCTTCTCAGATAGCTAAGAAGAATCCATTCATGTTCAAGGAAAGAACTGCTGGTATAAGGAGCGTGCCGTTCTGGTTCTCGTTCTAGTTAGTTTAGCATACTTGATTTCTTCCGAACTATTGTTATATGCCAGTTTGTAAATTTAGTTGCTTTCAACAGAGAAGCACCCGTTCTGATTCGCGTACTAAATAAACGCACCTGCAAAACGAACTTCCCTAAAACTCGAATGGATTCGTTCTTTCCTGTCATGCGCAGAAGAGTCCAAATGTCAAAATTCCGTCGTCGAACCGTAACAGATTTCGCCGAATTAAATTATGCTTAATTGTTCTCTATTTCATTGATTGTTTTCGTCCCCTTAACTCATTAGTTTCACAAATTTTAATAATGTCAGTTCAATCGTTAATTCTTTAGTTACACTTCAACTCATTTTTTAAAACTTTTTTGAGAAACATTCTTGCGGCTAATAATTTCATTGTCGAATGAAAAGTTAATTACTTGGATCTACAGTACAGAAACTTTTATCAGGTGCTGCAATTCATTCATAATTTTCGTATAAATTCTTGGGACAACTTATACAGATCAATAAATCTTTGATGAAATGTTAAAGTCTTTCTTAATAGAGAAAAAGAACAATTATTTGACATTGACCTCCTATTTACATATATTACAAGCTATTATAACAGCAATAACTTCTTAAATATCACCATTTTTTTCTTCCCATGAATTCACAATCTATTTTTCCTCGAGACCACCGGTCTCGGGTCTTCTACATCGTTGCCACAATATAAAATATACAAAGAAATAAAATTCACGTTTGACGTCAAGGTTTCCCTTCAACATCAGATATCTAGGAAACCAGGGAAAAAAAAATTTCCTTCAGCTTTCGAGAAAAAAATCATACTCTTCCGCCATTTTCCTAAATATCTTTAAGAAATAATGAATAAAAAACTAAAATAAATAAATTTATTAAAAAAACCCGTGCTTTTGTTAAATTACTATAAAAAACCCATAACACATGAAAAATACGATACTACACTTTACTATACAAATACAAGAAAGTATTTCTTTTTTGCCTTTTAACCTCCTTCTTTTTTTCTTTCTCATTAAATTTAAATACGCTTGTGTGAACTGTTTTCTTCTTATTTTGAAATGCACTACTATTTATAATTGTAGTTCGGGCTGTCAAATTTCCGACACCTTTTATCAGCGATTCAGAAAATCAGGAAATTCAGATATCTGGGATTTCGAAGGTCCTAATTGGTTAACCGATCATCATTTTTACCTTTCTCTTGAAGCAATTTACAGGCAATTGTATATATATCTATATATATAAGATTGCTTTTGTGTTTGTCGAGATACAACCTACGCGGAAGTATTCTTTTCGCCTGTAAAATTAGAACGATTCATCAAAATTTTTTGAAGACATTATAAAGCAATTTTATGTAAACTGCGGGTGCAGGCATTTTTAGGAGTGTAAGCATTCATTCGTAAATTCCCTGGTTCAAGTAAATGCACTAACGAGTACAAAAGAATAAATTTCGAAATCTAGGAAAAGAAAAAAAAACAAAACAAAACCATCTTGATTGAAAAGAAGTATCATTTACAGCAATAAAACTGCTAATTCGTAAATCGACTTTAACACAAGTAAATTTCTTTCATAGTTAGGCCTTCTAAGGAACTAGTTAAGCCAATAAAGAAAAAAATGATAAACTTTTAACTTCTTTTCTATAACAGGAGAAAGAGAAGAAGGAAAAAAAAGTAAAATTCGAAGAATAACCAATCTGAAATCTATTTAGGAACATTATAATACGGAAATAAGAGTTCCAAATTTTCAAACTTCTAAGAAACGTTAAAAATCGTAGGAATTGAATTACTTCCACAAGTCTGACAATGGAAATGCGTTCTTGCAGCAACCGTTTTACCTCAAACCAAAACTTCTTACTCCAAACTATCACAAGCGTCCACTCCTACGACTGTGTCTGTACAGCGATGGCATGACATAGATTAATTAGAAGAGATTCTGCACATGCACACGTGTCCGACGCTTTTCCTTGCTTCTGGCAGCTTCTAGTAATTTAGGCCGTCCAGATAATTAAGTTGCCGCCATCAACGTGGTAACCATCACGCACCGAGGGAAGTTTTACTCGGGAGAGAGAAAAAACAAAAAACCTTTCTGGAAAATATAATGTCTTCATTACCATCACTGTGCACGTTGCTGTATCGACTGACCATGGTGAGTGGATACAAAATCATTGTTTCACATTTTTAGGCAGAAACTATCAGTCTAGCCTTTTTTCCCTCCTTTTTCTGTGGTTAGATAGTTACGATTATTATATAAATTGATTTTTTGCGTGTTTCGAATGCAGACTTATTATTTGTACAAAAGACAACAAAGAGGCGAACAGAAGGAAATTAAAAGACCTTTGAAAATATTAGAAAAAAAATAAAAGATTCATTATCTCTTCAATATATTGAAATAGAGACTAGAACCAAAGCAGCTCTAGCCATTTTTTTCTTTCTTCTTTTGCATAGTGTAATAAATTAGCAAAATTAGCCGGCTTTGCACGCTGCAATAATAATTTCAAGCAAATACATCATCTCATGTATATTAAACATCATGAACCTGTTCACAAAAAAATAACAATTAAGTTGATTTTAAAACTCACGGACTTATTTTTAGAGCAATGCATCATTGGAATTCATTCTCTGTGAAGAGAAATCTTTATTTAAAAATAGCTTAACAGAAGGCTTAAGTTAACCCTTTTTAGAAGAAATATGTGTCCACTGTGCCCTGATCCCAACCTACATAGTGCAAAATTCTAAGAGTATCAATGGATCAAAAATATGAATTAATAACTCCTAAGCATCACAAGTTTTCATTTTTTAACATAATGCAGTGATAGCAGAAAATAACCCCAGATGCACAGACTAACGTGATAAAAGATAGAAAGGAGAGAAATTCAAATAATGCAACGCCAATAAGGAACCTCAGGCCAAGAACACTTTCAGCATAGCAGCGAGGATAACAGTAGTTTTTCTTTAATGGGTCATAACATTTACACCTTATACTGCTTCGTTTATCTCAAAAATACTTTGCTACGGTGTTTCAGACAGTTGAACGAAAAATTGATCAGCATTAATATTCATTCTCAGTTAAAACATGAAAAAACCAACAAAAATTCTGCAAAGTCAAGTTATTGACGAGTTATGAGTTGGCAAAACCTGAATATTCTGATCGAACAAATGATTCATAGAAACCCCATTAAAATAATAATGAATTAAATATTCCATAAGGGATGTTTATAATAAGGGAAATACCATGCAAAAATTCTGGGAAGTCAAATAGTTTAAAAAGCAATGCGCGGAAACAGAAATAGCACAAAATCGGATTGGTTAACTAGTTCATGAGTTATGAGCAGTAAAGTATTTATAAAAAACTTGTTCTTCGAGCAAATAAAAACTATGCGCGGGGTGACAGTAGGAAATTTCCGATGGTCCTAATCAATGAAACTTATAATAAATTGGATGGTTCAAGTTTTATGAACAGGAGAGGATTCGCAAAACTTCTAGCACATGAGGAAGCTCAAAAGTTGTACACATCCAAAGCATCATGCTAATTCCACTAATTTAAAAATTACAAGCGGACAAAAGATAAGTAAGAAAATTCTCAAACAAATTAATTTTTACTTTGCGTAGCAAAACCCTGTGCTACGACGAATTCCTAGTTATAACATTTACTAGCAAGACACAATGATGCAACTTCCCGTTGACAGTTTTTTAACTATACTCCTCATTCGAGAATAATGACGTCACACGCGGAAGAAGCTTTAGTCGATACATCACGCAAACTTACTGTTTCCACAATTCTTCCCTTTCATTATGATCGCATTCATCCCTATTGCCATTATGAACTCCTTTCTGAGCATTTCTCTATAATACGACAGAGGCAAAGCCGTCGTCCTCTCTCAGAACAGGCAAAGGCAATTTTAATGCGATTACCGTCACCCAAAATCTTTACTCCAACCCTGTCCCCTAATGGATTATGTAAAAGGAAAGGCTGAAGCGTGGAGTAGGCGCGGGTGAACCCAGCGAATTTCTAAAAGCCCAGTCAATCTTAAAATAGTGATTAATTTGAAATCGGATTACGGCTAAGTATGTGTATAAACAGAGTCGTGCAGTTCCATGCAAGCCTTGAAAGCGCGCCTCATTAGATTTGCACTCAGCGAGCTTGTTAAATGGCAACACACAAAGCTAAGATTCTTGAAACGAGATGACAATGCGATTAAAAATAAGGGTTGTCGTTATTCGGTAGGTATCGGTGATGTGTGAACACATAAATTTTAAAGGGACTTTTTTCCTCTCCGCTGACATATTTTGTTTAATGTGCTTAAAATATTTAGGAAATAAAAAGAGTTTATTATTGAGGAGAAAAATACTTTGAGGAGAAAAGAGACATTGGCAGAAGCAAAATTCCAATCAAAAGGTTTTTTTTTTTCTGTCGCGAGTGTACGGCATCTGAAAAAAAACGCAATTAAAGGGGCACGGGGTCAAAGCGTAGAAAAGACACCTTGGCAACATTGTAAGGTTATTTATTTTGTTTTTAAAGTTTTCTTTAACTAAATGGTCACTGGCCCCCGAATCAATAACAAAATGAGTTGATTTTGCTTCCTAAGCAGAATGAATTGCTGCAAATGATAATTTATCATTAGATGGCTCTGAAACGTAAGTTTGACTTTTTAAATTGTTTGATTTATTATTCCACTTAGGAGTATTTTTCTTCCATGAAGGAAACCTCTTCTGAAATGAACTTTAATTTTTCGGACAAAACTTTTGAAAATGACCTTTGTCCCCACATTTGTACAAACTACATTTTTGTTATTCAAAACTTTTCTAGCAGTAAAAGTAGCGTTATTGTTAACTCGTTCAATTTCAGATTCAATTTTCAATTTAGCATCTAATAATCTAGCCTTTACAAATTCTAACGTAACACCTTCTGCTAATGTTTCAATCACAGTAATTACAGCATCATACGTGTCTGGTATTGTGAGCAATAAAAATGGCAGACTTTATCACTTTCCTCCCTTTTTCTACCAGTATCTTCTAACTCGCGTAACTGTCAAATTTCGGAAAATGGCTCGCCAATTTCATTTGGCTGCAGTTTCATAGTTAGCAACTTCTTTCTCAAATACAACTTAGATAAAGTACTTTTTCTTTCAAAAATACATTTTAGTGAATTCATCATTTCTCTTGCAGATTTTGCATCTCTAATATACTCAATGTACTTATCGTTAACAGCTTGAATTATCAACATTTTTGCTTTAACATCTATCTTTTTATTTTCGTCTGTAGTTAATTCATATTCAATTTAATAACACAGAGTCAACTTTTTTCTTCTAAAATTGACTTTACTCTAAATAACTATAACGAAAAATTCTCACCTGTAAATACTGGAAGAACTACAGGAATCGCTTTATCTTTGCTGCTCTTGATCATTTTTTAATCACAAAACAAACTTTCCAATATTAACTATATGGGAATCACGCTCTACTACCATATTTGAGTTATTTTAAGGTGAGGTGAGAATAGAAACACACAGTTGTAAGAAAAATACATTTAATATTACTTAACATACATCTGACAACCAACCTCATTATTACTGGAACACAGACTCTCAGTTTTTTAAAAAAATAACCTTACAATGTTGCCATATTCCAAACAATAAACAATTATATTTACACTACTAGTTTTCAACAGTATTGGGCAATAAGGCGGTTTTGTCACTTTTGGTTTCCCACGATTAGTTTGTTTGGCTACATTTTGTATTTGTATGGCAGCCCTAGAGTTTTCCGCCATTTCAGATTCGAGTTACATAACAAGAAGTTCCGTCTAGAACTATACGAGCCTACTTTCCCGTATACACCAAATTCAAATTTATAATCTAGCTATCTCTTTCTCTCTCTTTCTTATTTATCTTTAGTTCTAATTATTGAAAATATACTTTTTTCAACGGATAATACATATTCATTCACTCACTCATTCATTCTTTCATTTATTCAGCCATGCATTTATTCATTCATTCGTTACCTCATTCAAGTGTTTATTCATTCATTTACGCATTCATGTATTTATTCACTCATTTATTTATATTTTCATTTATTCAATAATTTATTCATTCATTCTTTTCCTCATTCATTTATTCATTGATTTATTCTTTCACTCTTTCATTTATTCATTCATTCATTATATCACTCATTGAGTCACTGAGAAATATTCTTGAAAATCCCGATCAAAAAATTTCATAGCAAAATAGGCTCGTACGTTCTGGATAAACTTTCTATTTCTACATGTTCTACGTTATAAGAGCTTTCCGATAAAGTTTGTTCCAAGCAAATCGGTCCGTTAGATCAGGATTTATATAGGGTTGAAATTTCCCCGTAAGCTCTGTGTTAATTTTTTGAACTGTTCAAAAATGAACAAAAATTGTTCAAATCAATATTTTACGCCAAGAACTTCTTCCAGTGAGCTTGTTCATGGGAACTTATATCTTGTACCCAGAGTTTACATCATTTGCTTCATTTTCACCCATAGGCGCTAATGTTAAAATTTTTTGAACTGTTCAAAATTGAACAAAAAATTGCTCAAATCAGTAAAATATGGATCAAAAGTATATATATCAAAAGTAAAATATGGAAATGAGATGTCCTCGCCGAGATCTTTCGAATGCAAAAAGAATTTTTCCAATCGAGCAATTCGTTCAAAAGTTATTAGGGGGGGGGGGGGGACAGACCGACAGACAGACAGACCGACAGACCGACAGACACACTTTTTCCCCATCTCAATACCCTACTTTCAAATTTTTTATTTTACAATCTTTATTTAATTACTTCACTTATTTTTGACTTTTCTTGATTTTTAACGATATTTTCACGATACATTAATCCTTCTTTCATGCTTTATTATTATTTTTTTTTTACTTTTACGGGAAAGTAGGCTAAAAACAGACTATTTGGCTCTTATTTTACCTTTTACATGTTCTCTAAGGTTTTTTTTTTAACTGGCTTCTTTAACAGATTAAAAAGTTGCGTAGAAACCTACAGTAATTTTCCAACAAAATATTAACCGAAATTTAGAGCTCTATTTCAATAAAACAATCCCTCAATTAAGAAAAACAAGCAATCAAATGAGAATAAAAAATTATTAAAATGTAATATAGTCCGCCAAGTAAATTTAAAAAGGCATTAAACACGATTAAACGCAATTTTTAAAAAGTTCTAAAAAAAAAAAAAAAAAGAAAGAAAGAAAGAATGAGAGAACTTCCATCGAAATGTAAATTTATAGCATGGCGAGTAAACATGGCGACAATATGAACGATACTTCTCTACCATCGCCAACCAAAAAATAGAAAATAGGATAAAATCACCATTTTGAATTCCACGTACTACAAAAGTTACTTTTAAGTAACTTTTAAGTAAGTTCTAGCAACTTAGTCATTCTGGTCACAGCAAAGATAACTATGCTTTAAAACAGTCAGTAGCCTAACCATGATTTTTTTTCGGGGGTTGATATTAGTCAGGAGCAATCTATTAATGGCTGTTTTTAATATGGCTCCATTTGGATACCTGAATTTGGGAGGTGAATATACATCCCTCCGAATGGATATTTTCCCCCGAATGCGCTTTTGAATTCAGGTATTTCAGTGAAAATTGACTTCAATGTTCTTCCATCTTATGGAATCTAGAGCAAAACTTCTAATAACAGCAATCTACTTGCAAACAGCATAAACATATGCTTGATCTCAGAATAATCCAGGTAATGAGCTATAATGAAATTTAATTAAAGTGAAACAAAAAAGGAACATAAAATATAAACTTTTTACAGAAAAAAAAAGTGAAACAACAATCAACGATGGCAGGTTTGGCCAACACTTTCAAATCGCTCGTGAACCAAAAAAATGGCATACTCCAGATAAAAGAAACTAGCTTCATTCACATTCGAAAAGTATCTTGAGAATTGAATTAAGATCGGGACAACGATCTGAGTAATAGGCACTAATCCTTCGAGACGGATCAATCCCCAAAGGTCTTCTGAGTTCCTCGAGTTAATAGTGTCGTCCTTACTCCGTGTTTGTCTGTACCCGGAGCCGAGTGCATTTGCCTTAATGTCCCTCGGAAGAGACTTGGACGTCTTGTAAGTGCAAGTCAATAACGAATTTCAGAAGTGAATTTAACGCTAATGAGTCTAATGGTCTACGCTTCAATCTCTTAAGATCAAGAGGAAAAATTATGCGACAGTAATCCTAATGAAGTTCGGTCGAAGATGCAAAAGGAGAGAGGCGAGAGAAAAGTTTCTGCTTTCGTGTGTTAGCTTTTGAGTTACTGTAAGCACATAATGTATGCAGCACTTATTCGAAACACAACGCATAACTTTCTTTGCACGTCTTTTTTTAGAATTTTTTAAAAAATATTTTCACAAACAAAGTACTATTTAAATTATTTAAACATGGAGAAGAAAACTCATCAGTGCTAGTTTCTCTCTGCCTTATAAAATTAAAAACGAAAAATACTCATTAACCGAATTTATAATCAGTATAGACTCATCGGATGATTTTAATCCCTTAGCTCGCTTCCCAATGATGCTTATTTGAGATACTGTTATATAAATAATCCACCAATCCATTTAGATATATATTTTAGTATAGACAAAAGTTTTTTTATTTAATTTAAAGCAAGAAATTTTATTTTACGAACCAAACCAATTTTTTATTAATATTTATATACTTAATTTAAAATCAAACTATATTATTTATTTTATTTCTACAACTATTGGCACAAGCAATCCCGAAACATGTGTCTGCATTTTAATGCTCATTAATGCTTAAATAAGCGTGCAATTCTTTTTAGTTTAATTGTGCACAAAGTTCCTTTATTATCTTGTTTTGGCTTTTTATTTTTTTACCAAAATTTGAACCAAAACACGAAAAAAATTTGAACCAAAATCTAAACAAATTAATTTTTTTAAACCAAAATTTTATTTAAATAAAAAAAAAAAAAAAAAAAAAAAAAAAAAAAAAAACGCGCGCATTTTACGATTTCCATATTGTTATTATGTGATGATTCTGATACATCTGATTACGTTAAAATTAGTTGCTGCGTTAACAGGGAAATGCCGACGACAGATTATGCTATATATAAGCAAATTCAGGTATAGGCACAAAACGAAACATAGTGCAAAACACATCAATTTTTTCCTACAAAACTACGTTGTACTACTAACGATCTTGATATTTTGATTTTTTTAAAGCATAAATACCATTTCTTGATGCACTAGAAATTATAACACTATCATAAATTCATATGAAGCTAAAATTATTTTTCCCAAGTCGGGGTACATAACTTAAGATATTTTAAGCTTGATTTTTAGTATGAGCATGTTATCTGCACCGAAAAAGATTAGATATTTAGCAAAATACACTATTTCAAATAGGAATCATGTAACGAAAAATTGAGTGATACAAATTTTAAGTTGACAGAATTTTTTTAAAGCTCCCCCAGAGAAATATTATGAGCAAGACACAAAAAAACAAGTCACATGCGCAAAGGAAAACATACAAGGAGAAACCGGTAGATGGCTCTGTTTGCAAGTGACTGAATAGGAAGCATATGAGGATTGGTATTCATGCCACGGATCACGGACATTGTAGTAAGATGAAACAGTACAGGTGGCAGAGTTGCAATTAATGTATGGGGGGAGCGAAAGGAAATAACTGCAAAAAACTCTCGTTCACATTTTGATAAGGTTATACGACATTTCGGAATTTATGCCTTTAATTTTACTTCCTTTTTTGGGAGGAGGGGGAGCTACGCTACTGAAAATCAGCACTGTGTTGCTTTAATGCTCTAAATAAATCGCTTCCTAACAAAAAAAAAAAAAAAAAAAAGCTGAATAACCAACGACACAAAGTTTGCAAAATACTTTAAAACAGCATGTGAGCCTGCGGCCCATAAAGTTTTTTTTTTTTTTTTTTGCCCAGTAAAAGTAGCTCAGATACTTGACAAGTTGTGATATAATCTTGCTCAGACAAACACTAAAAAAGCACGTTTTCCGCAAGCAACTACAGATTGATTTGGTGGTAGAAAAGACTATCTTGGAAGAATTTAGAAAAATTATCAAAATATATATATACCCCTTAATTTTTATGTTGTAGCGCACATCAAATAATCGCTATGTGTATATCGCCTTTAAAGTAAAAAAGGGAATACCACTCCCTTAAAACGTAAAAATAATAAGTGTCTCAGAGCCCCAATTAAAGGTGTAGCTTCTTCAGAGGTCCATTTCTGATCGGCTTAAATAAAGTGCACACATGATCTGTGACTTCGGTTCTAATCAAAGTCCCAAAGCAAAAATAAAAGTGTAATTTGTCCGCTTACTGTAATTTAAAATATGCAAAAGTTCAATTTATATTAACTTAATTTTAGCGAAAGATAATGAAGATATTCATCGATTTGAGAGCAAATATAATTTTTTTCCTGCCATTAACCCTTTTGTGCAACAAAGAGAATCCTTTTCACGTACGTATATTTAATGAACAAGACAATGCAAAAACAATAATAATAATACTTAATAAATTTTCAGCATTTGTAAACCTGCATTCAACATAAAAATATGCAAAACGTTGTTGAATAGAATCATTCTTTTTAATTCAATAATTTATTTCCTCTATTGTGTAAGAGAATAAATAATTAAATTTACAAAGACTTTAAAGACTGCTTTAAAAAAATGTATACACAAAGTTCACATTGCTTCAAAGGAATTATTAAATTTACGAAATTGATGAAACAAAATGGAGCATTTTGGAGAAGCTTGTGCAACAAAACAAGACAGCTTTAATTAAACTTGGAGAACAAAACGAAGGGAAAACAACGGCAGTCTCAAATTAGGTCATCTTCGATTAAACCAATGAACAGTTTTAGAAACAAGGGAAACATTTTGAAAGAGGCGACAAATTCAAGAAAAAAACTTATTCATTATTAAAATGAATTTCATGGCAGTTAAATAAACACCTTCAGACATTTAAATTAACTATTTTCCTGTCAACTTGTTAATTTTATCTTGTCTTTTTGATTTTATCGCAATAATTAAATTTATTGCTTCTGCCAATGTAGTACATTTACCAAAAATTACCCAAGAAAGATTACTTAAATGAAATCTCGAAAAATTACAAATATGTAACCGTACTACACAAGTAAATTTAACTGATGAAAATGTTAACAAATAAAATGCGCTAAATTAAATAAGTAAAAAAATGTTTTCCAAGAATTTAAAAATTATTTTCTAAAATATATTTATCACGTACCTGAACCAGCACGTACCTATTGTTCTGAGTATATATATTAATAAGTGCTGTCTAATACAACCCCCCCCCCTCCTCTTTCGTGGGGAATACTTGCAAAATGTTTTCGATAGCAGCAAAACAAAAAAAGATCAAACGAATAAAATGTATAAAAAGTTGTAATGAAATAAAATAATAATACATGAATAAAAAAGGAAAGCATATAAAAATGTAATAAATGACAAAAACATATAAAGAGAGAAATGAGAGCAACAGCATAAACAGCAACCAAAATGAATCTAACACATTTAGCTAATAAAAGGGAAATGTGTTAATTCGGAATTAAGAGAAGCCGATGCACATATTTAATAAGTAAAAGAAAATGTAATCATTAAAATGGTATGGAGATAAAATTTAATTTGTAGAAGTGATAACCGCGAATACTCGTTTGAAAAGTATTTATTGTAACAATGAATTATCAGAGGCACGAATTTTTACTGCAATGATATTTTTAAAACTAACATTTTGACCCCACCAAGAAAAAAAAAAAAGAAAAGTATCCGAACAAATTTTCTGTGTTTGAATGGGGAAGTAATTGATTTGTGAAGATTCGAAATAATCGAAAAAAGAACAGGAACAGAATTACACGCAACACATGTAGGTGCAGCTCTGGAAATGGTCAATTACTAAGCCATTTAGAGAAATGCCTGTGTCCAGCCTACAACATCCCTCTAACACCCCATTACTGAGGGGTCGCTTGAAAACGTGATTTCGAGCGCGAGTCTTACATATTTATTAGCGCTGCCGTCCATTTTTCCACATCTGGGATCCGCGTCGCCTGTGTAATTAGAGCCCACTTCATAGAGCTGCAAGTAGAGGTTCCGGACATTAATATCTCCATGCGATTCCCTTGCCGTTTGCACGATCCATTTGCACAGATACAACTGTCACTGCCGGAACTTTTTTTTTTTACTTTGTTGCTCTTTTCCGTCACCTTTTTATCGATTCTCAGTGTTAATGGTTACCACACGTGGGTGTTTCCCTATGTAGATGTGTCAGCGGTCGCAGCAGAGTGGAGTAGTATTGTTCCTTCCGTGCCAAAAATGAGTATCTATAAAGGTTTAATTTTGGGTAGAGAACATGAAATCTTCCTGAAGAGATATTCTAGCGTTTACTTTGATAGAAAACAGCAAATTAAGGGTTCTAAGCAAGAATAGCTTCAGTTACGGAATTGATGAAGAGTGCTTTTTGGTAATTTTAATTTGTATAATTGTTTTCTTTAATCGTAGAGTGATTAACGGTTAAATTTTTTCGTTGTTAAAGCATTTCAATATTTGAGTAAAGAAAGCTGTCACCGAATATTAATATCACAAGTAAAATACAGATGGAAGTATATTTTTGAACAAAAAATACTTAGTCACTGCTATCCCATTACAATTAAAAAATTAAGAACTATTTAATAAATTTGAACAGGATGAAGTATTTTTTGACTTGTACCAATTATAAACACAGGCTTTTTTTTTTTTTTGGCTACACACGATCAGGGAAGATGATATTTTGGCACAAATTCACAGTTATAGATGTTTAGGGCCTTAGCTCGTTGCATTTATTAAACTACAGTTGCCACGTAAGTTAACTTTTACGATTCTGTATATTTTTTCTAAGAAACATTTTTGTGAACAGTATTTCCCCCATTGCTGTGTACTCTGTGCAGTTAAAATATGTTTGTACTTCTCGTTTCACCATAACAATATATACTATACGATTGATCATTATCAAAGTTGGTGCACAGATTGCGCAGCAAAAGCGTGTTGTAATGCCGTCCTTATTTGTTTTGTTTTTTTTTTTCTTAAAGAGTATATTTGCTTTCTTTTATTTTTTTCAAAAGCAATTTTCCACCAGCTCTCATTTCTAGATTGTCTGCGCAACATGTTTTGGTGTATTTCTTCCTCTAAAAGTTATTTTTTCACAACGCTAGATATTTAAGCTAGTTAGTTTTCAAATGAAGGAAATACTATTAAATATTGTAATCTAAGTTAAATCACATTTTTAAACAATGATTAACTCTTAAATAGCGACACATTGAACCAATTGCAAAGACATAGAAGAGCACATAATAAGTTGCGAAGATTTCGTAAGTTCTACCAAATTTATTTTCTCCGAATGCTGGTAAATAACATACACTAACTTCTTAACACTAAGTAACACATTTGGTAAATTTTTAACAGTAATAAAAATATAAAGCAATAGCATACTTTTGGTGACCAAAGACTATTCAAAGAAGAAATTTTTCAAACTTACCTGCAAGAGAACAAAAAGAAAAATTATTTCACAGGAATGAGAAAGCATAAACATGATTACAATTTTTGTACAATAATGATTTACATCAATTTTCGTTGATAACACCATTAGGAATTACGGAAATGTACTTTGTTCACAAATATTTAGTCAAAATACTTCTTTAAGTACTATAACGTAAAACAAATTGATGAATTGCTTTACCTTTTTTCCATTGTATTCCGTTATAAGTCAAAAATTCCCTTCAGTTTTAGCAGTTCTACACTACATTATATTGATGTTATGAATTTGAAAGCATGGATGCACGGGTGCCTTCCCCACCCTCAAGGGCAATGACATACCCCATGCTGCGTAATCCTGCCGAGAATGAGAGCCATCTCCAAAAATTTCAATTGCACTGTCTCTCCCCCACCCAAGACCCGTTAGAGATATTCATTTAAGACTCAATTTAGTATTAAGGAAATTTAACCTCTTCATTTTTAAAGTTTATTATTACATTGTACAACCAGTAATAAATGCATAAGTCAAATATCATTAATATTTTAATTATAACAAATGTTACATATGAGGAAATGAGGTCCCATCCGGCATCCGCTCCCACTGAACTTAAACACTGCTAAGGGACCGTCCATAAAGGATGTCACGTTTTCCCCCCATATATTCGACCCACCCCCCTTTGTCACAAATGTCACACTTCCACACAACCCCTCCCCCCTTTGTCACATGCCACGCTATGTTGCATAAGCATGATGTCACACTTCTTGTTACCCCCTCCCCTCTCCTTGTCAAAATTTCACGAACCCGCTCCCCCATCGAAGCGTGACATCATTTATGAATTATCACTAATAACCTGATGTAAAGAACCAATTAAAGATTAAAATAAAAGCACACATCTGTTCTTGAAAAGCGATTTTAATAAGCTTTCCCGTAAAACATTCTTTTCTAAAAAAATTACACTGTTGGAAATATTTTACAAATTATTAGGTAACATGTGTACGCGCATCTACCAAACCTAGCACGTACACACAACTTAAAAATAATAAGAAAAAATCTATCGAGTATCCTTTAAAACTCCTTGAGAGAAAGAAAATTTATAACACAATGTACATGCACTTAAACACCGCAATTTGTTTTATTGTAACAAAACCTCACTTCACGCACTTATTATAACAAGTGCCACTTACCTATAATAAAATATTAAGATACAAATTTTGCCCGTTTGTCAACTGGAGAGGTATTTCAATGAAATCTTCTATTAGTTCGCGTGCGTAGTAGCAGTTGAAAACCCGAGATTGAAAACGGAAACGCGAAGAAAATATTAGTTTTGACGATTTCTATGAAAAGCATCGTAACTCAGAACGTGTATTGTTAACATAACATACGAGGTTTTGTATCAAAGAAATGTAATTCAATTCCGGAAGGCATTCAGCTCAGAAGGACGCTGAAAAATTATTTTCGAGAACTTATATCAATAAGATGCAGATTTTCTATTTGTTCAGAATAAAAGCTGATTGTTATTTAATACGAAATCCGATTTATTTTCTTTCTGAGGCTTGTTAAAGAACAAATATTGCATTCTTAAGAATACGTAATCCGAAAAGTAGGCTTTTTTTTACACCTAAGTGAATCGTTGCATTTTCTAGTCTTATACGTACATATCTCAAACAATGAAACAATATCAGCTATCGATCATATATAAAAGAAAATAAGCATATAAAGAAAGATTAGAGAGCTTTTATAAAAATATTGTTGTTGCCACTTAGACACCCAGCACCACTTGCAGAGCGATCAAGATTTAAGGTTAAAGGCGCGAGCGGCTCATGAGAAATGACCCATCGTATAAGAAGAAAGAATTTTGAATTTAGCTTCCACCGATAGATGGTAGCCCCAATTCATCAAGTCTGGCAAAAGGGCCTTGAATTTATTACCACCTCCACAATTTAGGCATGCTTTTAAGGGGTTGAAACTCCCCAGTACGCTTGCATCGATATAACTGCTAGCGACAAGCCACGGGGCTTTCGAGGCCACGGATTTAACAAGCACGTAGTCGGAATGTTCGCGGTGGGTATTTTCCGGTGACTGCACTCGTACCTCAGAATTCTGAGCCCGATGCGTTCACCAATAAGCGACCCACAGAAATCTTAACAACCCATATGGCATAATATATTAATTAAATCTAATTTCAGGATACTTCAGGCATGATGGAAATTAGGTGACTTTAGTTAATTGATCGAGTGCTATAAGTTTGGGTGTCACAGGTTTTAAGGCCTCAACAGTGAAATACATTTTTCCGATTTCAATCAATAGTAGAACAAATTGTTTATTTGCAGCAGTAACTTTTATAGGATTTTCCTCTTATAGATTCCTTCACCCCTACAGCGGTATGCGCATAAGCAGGCTTTAATTTCTAACAAAAAATTTAAAGAAAGATGAGTGCAAGATCCGTAATATTCTTTAACATGCGTAATTAGCCTGAAATTCAATCTAATAAAAAAATACACAAGAAATGAAAGAGCTGAGCTCCCATGCAACTTAAGCAACGTGCATAAGTCTTTCGATGAGACAGAATTTCATCATTGTCGCTTTAAATGCGCTGTCATGTTCTGTTCGATAAGGTATTTCACAGTATTACTCTTGATTTTGCTTTCAAAAGTGTCCAGTTTTTGGTTTGTAAAACTGCATTATACCGTTGATGCATTGATTTGTTCAATTAGCAAATTTATAAAATAAAGTCAAAAATAAGTGAAGTAATTAAATAAGGATTGTAAAATTTAAAAAAAATTGAAAGTAGGGTTTGGAGATGGGGAAAAAGTGTGTTCTGCCGGTCTTTGTCCCCTCCCCCGTATCCCAATAACTTTTGAAGAGAATTGCCCGAGTCCAAAGATTTTTTTTTTTTGCATTCGAAAGATCTTGGCGAGGACGTCTGATTTCGATATTTCATTTTATTACTTGAGCGATTTTTCACAGCTCAAAAAATCTTATCATTAATGCCTATGGGGAAATATGAAGCAAATTATATAAACCCCCTACATAAAATCCAAGTTCCTATGAACAAACGTGCTGGACTCAGTTCTCGATGTGAAATATTTTTTTTATTTGAGCATCTCTTTGTTCAATTTTGAACAGTTCAAAAAAAAAAAAAAAAAATTAACATTAGCACCAACACGGAAATTCCAACCCTATATAAATCCTGATCTAACAAAAGGATTTGCTTCGAACAAAATTTATCGGAAAGATCTTATGACGTAGAATATGCACATATACGAAGGTCATCCAGAATTAAACGAGCCCATTTTATCATGAAAATATTTCATTTGGATCTGTAAGGATATTTCCGATTGAATGAATGAATAAGTGAATGAGTGAAAGAAAAAATGAATAAGTGAATGAATGAATATGTATTACCAATTGGAAAATATGTTCTTGAAGCAATTAAGAACTAAAGCGAGAAAGAGAGAGAGAGAGATAGCTAGATTATAAATTTGTTGTTAGTGTATGCGGGAAAGTAGGCTCGCATAGTTCTAGACGGAACTTCTTGTTTAAATAAAAGTTTATGTGGCTTTTAGGGGGGTCAAATCTCTTTGCGACGAAATCATGGTTTCACACGAGAATAAAGATTGTTACGAGATTGTTAAAAAATAGAGTATTCTAATTAAAGCTGAAAGTATAATATTTTGAAAAATTAGTTCTACTAATCAAAACAGTTGAATAACATTTTTTCAATAACTGTATGCACTCAAAAAGTACATGTTTCCAGTATTTTTTCATTAAAGTAACTAAATAGCTATCTGAGTAATTATGCAAATAAATAAATCATTTACTAAGATGACCACAATCAATATCCCAACAAAGCTGGAATAGATTTGCAACTGCCCTGCAACATGAATAGAAACCAATACATTTCCGATAATTCGTTATCGGATGAAACTTCGGAACCCATAGAACTTCCATATTCGATTGCCCTCCTCCCAAGCATTTATTCAATATCCCGATGGACTGAGACAACATTCGATTCGTTCCACTAACTAACGTTCGCTTAACTCCGGCAGCAAACGCCAATACATTTTCAGAAGATGAAGTTTAAAATGAAAGAAAATTCTTAGATATGCGTATCGTCTGCAAAGCGTCGCCTCATCTTGAAGCTTCGCCCAATCGAATAACTCTCGAGACACCCGTACCCTAATCCTACCCTCTAACCCTTTTTGAGCCTAGACAGAAGCCAGGAAGTTTAATTGCCACAGATAAATAGATCTAGCCGCTGCGAAAGCGGACTTTCAATCTAATTAAAATGCTCTCCCTTACTTTGAGTGTGTATGTGTGGTTTTCGCACAGCATTTAGCTCGATGAAAACAGTGTGAGTCACAGTTCCTCCACCCCTTTCTGTACCGAATCATTCTTATTGGTGAAAAGGGTCAAAGAGTTTTTAGTGTGGGTGCTGACGCCGCTCAGATAATTTTTAAAACCATTTCCACATGAGTAAAGATTAGAGAAAAATAAGACTTAAAATTGTTTCTCAAATAGGTGCGATTATAATGCAGTTAATAAATGCTTCTGTAAGATTACTTACGTCACCTATGTATTTTGTGTTGATTTTAAAATGAATTAATAGCTAATGGTTATTACTAACTATATTTTGAAGCCACATAAGCAGTTTATAGCTTGATTGTTCAAAAATTTTTTGCAAAATTCCACTGCAAGTAAACAATAAAGGTAGGGAAAAAAATAGAAGGAAGTCAAAATAATAAACACCCATTGAAAAATAAATGAAAATAAATTTAAAAAATAACTGACTAAAAGTAAATAAATAAAAAACAAAAGGGAAAACATAACATTATGGAGTTCTTTGTCCCCTTCCTAACTAACTAAAGACATTTTTATAATTTTCGTAAATTCTTCTAGCTCTTTGAAGATTTTTTGAACATCACAAGCCTTTTTTTATTCATTATAATTTTCAGATAATTTTCTCGCTCGTTAAGGTCAGTATTTTAAAACCGCTATCATGTGTTTATGTATAGTTTACGTAACTTTCGTCCATCATGCACACACCATATCTTTCTATCTTTTTTCCCTATCGAAACATTGTCTTTAGTTTACATCCACTATCAATAACCATATTTGTGTGCGAAACAATCACAAATTTTCCAGACATTCTTTGATTAACCTTAGTTACAACAACACTGCTTGCGTTAAAAGTTATTCTGAAACTTTCGGTGTACAACTGTAATGCAAATGTTCCGAACCTTTATCTTACACAAAATCCTGAATGTAAATTTAATGCTTCAAACAACATATTTTCCAGACAGTCTGAAAGAACAATGTAGATAAATCTACATTGCTGATTCTACATAAGGGAATGCTAAAAGCCTCCATAAACTTTTATTATACAACTGTTACACAAAGAATAATTCACATAAAATAAATAAGCACACGTGACAATTTCATGAGATGAAAGTTACGTCAAGCAAAATCCTTTTATTCCTGCTTATGCAGCATCAAAACCAACGGTGCATTTATTTCAAAAGCAGCCATCTGTAAATTCATTCTCTCCATTTTTTTTTGCTCTAGAAAAACTTTTGGATGGTGTCCCAACCCCCGCATATGTCCATCCTATCATTACATCATGGAAACCGCTGTCGCGTCATACGCGTCCATGCACTTTCTGAAAAACTTACTCCAAAAGGGTTCAGAAAGCGGATTTGTACCACGTGTTACGGCACGGGCAGAAAGGGTTGCGGCTCGCTTTTCAGTCGGATTTGTCAAAGGGGGTAAAGGGGTGAATTACGCTTCAGGAGACAAGAGTCTGCCCCCTTTTCGTAATCATGGTCTTGTATGCAAAGGGAGGAGAGGGTAGTACAATCAAGACAAGCAGCATACGCTCCGGAGAGAAATACAAAAGCATACTTTGTTGCAAATGCATTGTAGAATGTGTTGCAAGTTTTTTTTAAGGATTACGACGTTTTAATCCTCATTTTAGGGCAATGTATTTCAGCGCAATGGTGTTCATTCCCGAAATAGAGCAATATCGCCGAAAGGTAGCGATATGAAAATCTACGTCTTCGATCTGGAATTTCATTGAAACAAAAAATGCAACCTCATTACATTGCAAGAAAGGAATACTATAATCAGTGGCGTTCCTAGCACGGATGTCACTAAACCCCCCTTCCGCAGAAAAAAAAAAGTTGTATAAACGTTTAGTTTTAAAATTTATATTAGTTTGAGTAGTGCAAAAAAATGTTTAAAAATTCCATTTTATTTATTGGTGTTTTTTTCAGCAATCATTTATTTTCAGTTAGGATACGTTGAAATAATGCCAGTAAAATTGCATAATTCAAGCATAATTGTATAATTTATTAACATATGTGCTTGAGTTACAATGTAAAAACTAGGGCAACTATTACTACTCAAATTATTAACCAAAGAATGATTGCTTTCATTATCGCTTTCGCCAGTGCACTGAAGAAAAGAGTTCCAAATACTTAACTGATGTTTCAATTGAAAATTCGCACCTTAATGCGGTGTTATGAGTAAAATCAATAAACGTCACGAGACTTAGTTGCATTTATTTATGGGCAAGATAGTTTTTCTGAAGAATCCATCAATTTCAATGCAATGGGCATAATTCTGCAAAAGCAGCGTGAAAATCTTATTAGTAGTAGCTAATAATTCCGACTGCCACACGCGAAGACTCATAAAACACCATCTTCGGAGGAAACCTATTGGCATGCTTTATTTACATAAATACCTCACCGGAGGTACTGGAGAGCATCTGCAGAGGGGAGGGAAGTAACACATTGTTGACACCCTCTGGGGCATTAAGGGGAGGGCTCTAGTGGACAAACGATTTCCCCCAACCCTCAAGAGATTTTCTGATGGCAACATCTCTTATGTCCGAGCCTCACTGCTATTGACTTTAAACAAGTCAGATGAAACGGCCCTTCATTAGGATGAGGCAACAAGACGTGATGAGGCTGGTGATGACGTTAGTGGAGAGATTTTTAAAGAGTTTTGTCTCCGTAATTGGCGTATCAGTAATAAGGTGTTTGCTTTACTGGTAGCCATCTATTTACCTGGACCGTTGAGTTTATTTATTTATTTATTTAACTTTTTTTTGGGAGCGAGAGTGTTTCAAACCATGATTTGAGGTCTTCAGCGCAATAATGGACTAACACCAAAATGGAAACATTGAGATACATCGAGTGTACGCCCATTCTTGATCTTAAAAATATTTAACACTTCAGGTAAAATAAAATTACGATTTAGGTTCGTAATCTACTACTGAACACACATCAAATTTGCCTATACTGTTTTTCATTGAGCCTTGTGGTATAAGAATATTGTTCTTGCCATTAACTCCAATTAAAATGCGTTATTTACACGTATTTTGCTATGCTGAGTGTCTTTTATATTCTCGACTGATAAGCAACCTTGCTAACAAAGTGTTGGTCGTTAAAAATGGAAGATATGTAACAAAGTATTGCTAGAGGATAAGACGTGAAATCGATAGCTGACGACTAACAATTACTCCCGTGCTGTGCACAGATGTGATATTTTCACCTGAGATCAAAATGATACATTGACGATTAAAATTTTGCTCCTTCATGTACTTCATTCAGATACCACTTCCCCCCCCCCCCCAAAAAAAAAAAAAATAATAATTTTTTTTCATATTTAACATTCGCATATGACCACCAAACCTTGTATTTAGGTAAAGTAGGTAAAACGTTATTTCGTCCTCAGATAAATATTTCTTTCACTGCAATTATCTGTACTCTGTTCTTCCTTAAATCAGTTTTCATTTCAATTTCCTATCATATTGACATTAATATTTTCATTTTTTTATTAGTTGTTGCGTCCTTGGTCATTGAATGTATCACTTTTTGTGGGAATTTCCTTTAATGAACAGTGTCCAGATGATTTTTTGGATACTTCACAAGCATCCAGTGTTCGCCTGATGTTGCACTTGCTGCGAAACTTTGTCTCTATTTATTCTCGTAATACTTTTTATAGCGTGATTATCATCAAAATAAACGCGAAACTAGACCGACCGACAAACGTATGGATTAATGCATTCGACACCCCAACTTCACCAGTTAGGGGTCATTCATAAATGATGTCACGCTTCAAGAGGGGGTGTCAAGAAAGTGTGACAGTTTGTGACAAGGGGAGGGGGTAACAAGAAGTGTGACATGATACATTTTGATTTCTATAAAAGCATTTAAAACCAGCTAATTAAACTTATTTTTTGTTAATATAATATAGCGTGACGTGTTAAAGGGGGTAGGGGGTATGGTGAAGTGTGACACTTAGTGACAAAAGGGGGGAAGGGGGTCAAATATATTGAAAAAAGTGTGACATCATTTATGAACGGTCCCTTGTGCTCAAGATATCAAAGCTGTAATTAAGAATCTTTTTGTGACTTCTCACTGATTGAGCGGTATAAGTTCATCAGCACTTATAAATGGATATAATTATTCAAAAATAGTTCAATAAGTCTACTTACATTTTTACTTTATATGCTAAATATGAGCCGTTTATTTTTAAACTGGGACAAGTTCATTTTTGTTTTATTGCTAGATATTTGAAAGTTTGTAACTCAATACATTTACAATACTGTTAAAGTTTAAAACTAAATCTCCCAAATATCAGGATTCCGATTCTCTTTGACTTTAAATGTTTACAGATAGAAAGATCATAATTTGTTTTACCTATAACTATCATTATCTTAATTTTTTCCAAAAATGGACTTGTCCCCTTTCCAAATAAACAGCTCATAGACATTTTTTCTATTGCTATGTCATAAATACTACCAGAGGTTTAGTTGATTGAACTCTCCAATAGTGAAAATTGACTTTTAATAAAATATTTTTTGAAACCTTTGAATCAGTGAAAATAAACTTAGTTATACGGGATATTACAACTATTATTATTAACACTGAGCACATTTTTAAGCAATGCGACTAACAATATAAACATCTAAATTTTAGTAACTGAGACTACTTCTCTATTTGAGCATCGCATTTGATTTTAACACATTAAACATTCAAGAAAACATCTATGGGCGACGTTTGCGAAAAAATTGCTGATCCTACAAGGTATCAAAATTTTAGATATCTTAACTATCACTCAAAAAATGTTCAAACATGTCTTGACTACACGAAGTAAAAACGAAAGAGAAAATGTTAAATTCCTAAAGAAACATACCATTTATGTGAGGCCAAAAGAGAAACAGAAGAAAAGATATTAAAAGAAATGCTTTAAAGTAAGGGAACGCAGAAATGCTTATGTTTAAAAATTTATGTTTAGAAGAGGCAATATATTTCATAAAAACAATTTTTTATCCAAATATTTTTTCCGTTTTTGCTCCAACATTTGAAACGTTTCAAATTAATGTCAAAAACTTCAGAAGCAGTTAACTTCTTCACTTTTGACACAATAAAAGGAGGAAAATAAAAGCCGAGAAAACGCTCGTAAAACCCCATTTGAAAACGGCTAGGAAAGCAAACCGCCATTACGAAAATGAAAAATGAATAAATTATGCCTATAAAACAACAACTTTTTATATTTCTCTTCATAGAAATATCTGCGCGAATAAAATATACGAGGTTCAAAAAAAGATTGCATTAAGAATGTAGCAGTGATTGAAAAATATTTGATGTCTTAAGTGGGATACGATTTTTGAAACAGACGTATAATTTTTTTCCCTAAGCATAATGTATAGCACGTCTGAAAAGGGAAAAATAGCATTATGGCAAAACGTTCACTTACCTTTTCTGCAATATATTACTCAGAGAGTATTTTTTATTACTTCCACGAGGGCTGGGGGACATAAGGGGGGAAAATAGAAAGTATCGGGAAAAAAATGTATACAAAACCAATTTACCTATCGGCAAAAAGAGTTGCATATCGATTTTTTTTCTAAGCATTTATTTTTGCACGCGGTATCTTTTTTTACGTTTTTTTTTTTTTTTTTTTTTTGGTGTTTCCATTCCATAGCAATCAATTGTGACTGTTTTGTTCGGGCCTACGGGGATTGGAGAAGGTTTTAAAGGGGAGAAGGGGGCCTCGGTTTTAAAGGAAATCGAAAGTAAAATCTTTCACAATCATTCGCGTGAGATTCTGTTTTCTTTTTTTACATATATATTTTCTCTTCTTCGTGGCTCTGTATGCATCTGTGAGTATTTTATTTCCTCCCCCAACAACAAGAGGAACTGTTTTCGTTTAAATCAATGGACCGCAGTGAACCTGAACTCATAGATTTCTTTGGGAATTCGATTTTTGCTCTAGAAGCGAAACACGTGGTCTTTAAGTCATACTTACGAAGAATTTTTTGCCTACGTTCTTTAGTACTTGGCAGGAATAATTAAGTTGCAACTGTTCAGACGCTGATGTTGTGGCTTAAATACCAGGTAAATTGGCCGCATTGATTTTAAAGCACTTAACGGTTCCACTTATGTGAAGAAAATAATTCAAAATATAAATTAATTTATAGCATTGTTTATTCTTTTTTGAAGTTCTAAATTTTTGATTCGCTTTTGTAAAAAATACAATCCTATCATCTCAAGTAAATCATTATTAACTTTCATAAAAACAAACTACTTACGGTAGGATTTGTAATTAAAAAAGGAACTACATTCACGTGTTTTGGCGCTATGTCAATTAATGTTAATTTTATTATTATACTAGCGGTACTAGCACGGCGTTGCCCGGCCTGAATTTTACAAACGTCACCTACGGCGTTTTTCTTTCTAAGAGTATAAAAAACGTCACCTGTCCTTGATAAGAACGCCGCGATGTCCTTGATAAGAACGCAAAAAACGGCGCATGCGGCGCTGTCCTTGTTAAGAGTATAAAAAATATCGCCTGCGGCATAAAGCCTGTAGTGTGTGAAAAACGTCGTGTGTCTAATTAAACTACGACTAATTAAAAAAAAGTCAAATTTTAGCGTGTGTCGTCATTCGCCGCGTTATTTGAAATCTAGAATACAATACGTCCATAAACTTTTCCAGGCGATGTTTATTTAAATGCTATTGCTAAATCAAGGAAATCGTTAAATCGGGGAGACAGAACTTATATCAAGTTCAATCTCGAATTTGAACCTTATTGCTAATTTAAGAAAAATGTTAAATCGAAAATATACTTTATTAGTTTGACATGCTTTATTATTGTTTTATCTTCAATAAACTGAATGAATTTGAAAAATAAGTTTTATATTGAAATTAAGCTAACACTATTCACCCGGAGTTGAGGAAACTGCTAATTACTATTTTTGGGTAAGCCTTAAGAAATCGAACTAAAAAACTTATAATTGGCGTTCTTATTGACTTAGAAACTTCGAACAAATTTAATCTTGTGCAGAAAAATCAGCGCTTTCCATCAATATATTACATTAATATATGCAAGTTTTTTTTTCTACTCCATATTGGGGAATTTATGTGGAAATTTGCTTAAAATTGGATTAAAAAAGAACTACCTGTCGGATTTTTTTCTAACGGCGCTATAATTTGTCCTCTTGAATCACTCTGTCCATTAATGAAAACCGCATTAAAATCCGTTAAAGTTTAAAAGATCTCAGCGTACAGACAGGGGAAGCGACTTTGTTTTATACTAATCTTTTAAGATTCAAATAATTATTATAACACTAGTCGTTACGAAATATCCGACTGCAGGAGAGGGCTCTGTAACAGCACCCTATAAAAAGGACTGAAGTTTGCTTTTTGTGTGACAGGCGGAAGATTTGGAAACCTAGTCATGGAAGTGTTTTTGTGTTAAATTGTACATATGTAAATGAAGGAAATTAAGTTTTACTTGAAAGGACTTGTCAATCTAATTATAACTACTAGAACCACTGAACTTCCGCCACACTAGTTGACGGAAGTTAATTTTTAAATTTATTTTCATGCAGTACTTTCATATAGTACAGTCATTCAGGGTAACTTTGAACCACATTAAATCTTTTAGTATATTTGACTGAAAAGAAAGAAACTAGAAAGTCCAGAGCTGCAGTCAGCTAAATAGATTGTAAAATCACTTTTCTGCTATTAATAATACAAATATACTAAAAAATGACGTTGTTCAAAGTTAACCCCCAAGGTTCAAAGTTACCCTGAATGACTATTCTTTTATGCACATTGTTATTTTCTTGCAAAACTCTTACCAGTGTTGCAATAATGTAACTAGTGCTACCAGCGCCATAATATCATAGTATTCTGAAAATCTCTGGTTGGTAACTATTGCGCTAGACTGTGGGCAAACCCAAAAAATAGCAACATTCAAACGTGCTCCCTTGAGCAATGCAACTAAGCAGGACTTAAAAGTCTTTACATATCTATTTCTTTTGAATTAAAATAATCTTGAACCTTAGGCCATTAGAAAATGAATCCACTTGATGTCTATACTTTTGCAAATCTTTTAATAACAAAGAACAAAAAATAAATATTGAGTTCTATTGAGCCCGAGAGAAAACATTTGTCAAACTATTACACATATATCTTTATATGAAACATTTCACTCTAAACAAGTTTCAAAGTATCTCATTACATAAAGAAATACGACCGATGAAAGCAAGAAAGATTTAAACATGCTTATTATAGATCAAAAACTTGCCGCCAATTATTTCGAAGCCAATTTTTTTCCGAAGCATCCGAAACCATCTTCATGTAAGATTTTAAGAAATAATTTATTATCTAATTAGCAACTCAAGAACAACTCCTTATTTTCTAAGGGTTGTAGTAACTGGTTAATGATTGTAGATAGCGTTTAGTTCCTGGTTTTCGAATTAGTTTTTAATCAATTCGTTTGCACTGAAAACCACAGCAGTATATTTTCATCCCTGCCAATTAGCAATTTTTTCCCCTTTGAAAAGCGAAGAAAAAGTTCTCGCAAAAATCAATTAGCGTATATTTCTTTGCGGTAGACTCATAATTTCATCTTTTGACGTCAATATAACTGTTATTTTCGTTAGTACTGTCAGTCTTTCACAACCAAGCAATTCTCTTTTGAGTTCTTAAATTCATTTTTAGTTATACTTTTTCTATCATTTTAATGAGGCCTATTATTTTAAAATTTTACGGAGGGTGAGGGAGAAGGAATTAAATTATTTTGCATTTAAAGAACAAAATAACACACTTATAATAAATACAGCCCGGTAGTAGACCGTTTCTGGTGCTTACGCCCTAACTAGCACAAGTCGATGGATTATCGACACGTAAAAAATCGACAGCACTATTATGCAGCATGTTAAAAAATCTCTTAAGTATCTATTTGGAACTCAAGCTTGGACATTCTCGGATAAATTAAATTACTAGTGCACTTTCGCATCGATAAAGCACAGGGACTTCACGCTAACGAAGAAACTTGGAGTCTAAATTCTCAAAAAGAATTAAATAAAATAAAATTTTCTCTTTAAAGTTACTTTTGAAGGTAAAATTCATAAATAAAATAGAATAAAATAGAATATTCATATTAATAAAATAGAAGGTTATAATATATATATATATATATATATTTTATAATATATATATATATATATTATATATTCAATATTCAATGCAACTATTTTCCAAAATATTTGTAAATTTTCAAATTGCAATTCTATCGAAAGTCTATGCAGTTAGGCCATGCTGGAACTGAGTGCTTCAAATAAGGACTCATACTCCACTAGTGGTAGTACTCCACTATAATAGGATTTGAAAAATGTTAAACGCAAATAAATTCAGAAAGATTAAGTTGCAATGTAGTTCAAAATATTTGGAAATGATTTAGTTTTGGCCTGTAAAGATGTAGTTAACTTTCAAAATCCTAAGTTGTAAAATAATCTTCAACTATCAAACATAAATTTTCTTTTAAACAATGAAGTTTTAAAGGTGAAGGAAAACCAAAGCAAATAGTTAAGCATAAATGAAAAGTTTTCTCGATTGAAGTTTTTATGTTTCTTTGGAAGAATATCTGAGTAAGCTTTGTATTTTCGCTATAATTCGCTTTTCAACAGCACAATTTAAATTAGAATGGTGTGTTACCAAGAAAATGTGCTTTAACAGTATTGTTTCATAAGGTGAAGTAGCATGTTAAGTTCTGGAATATTATTTAAATTATACTTCTGAACTGTCAAGTTAAAATACTTTTCTTGAAGTGTCAAATCGTTTTTTTTTTCTTCAAAATGTCACATTGTAGTTCATTTTCAAGTTGTCAAGTGTAATTTTATTTTGTAATGCTTTGTAGTAAGTTTTCTTGGAATATCAAGTCGCTATTTAATTTCGGAGAAGCAAATAACTTAATTTTCAAGAAAGCAATTAAGTCGAACTCTAATTTTAATATGTAATTATGTATTTTCACTTCCAGATCGTGACAATTTTAAGTTTATATGTCGTAATATTATTTTGCCATGACAACTAGTGACTTAATTTCAAATAATATTATTTGATTTCGACCCATAAAGTCGTAGTTCAATTTCGAACTATACGAAAGGTATTTTGTTTCAGAATATTCAGATGTTTTCCGGAATAACAATCGAACAATTTAATGAAAGCAAACCAAATTGTTAAATTTCGTTATGTTACACACTGGATCATGACTGGGTTAGGACTGCAGATTGTGAATAAAAAGTTACCTAATAACTTCTGAATAAACTGGAATTAAATAGTTAAAAATACATGCCATACAAACGAAATAAAAACACTTAAGAGTTTTCTGTTTTAACATCAGACAATGCAGTTTTAACGCATTAAAAATGCCGCAAAATTTAAAAATCATGGCAAAAAAATGAAAGTTATTTAATTAATTTATTTCAGTACTTTTAATAACCGATTTTTCTACTTTTTAAACGCAAATTTATTTTTTAAAATTGTTGTAATATTAAACAGGTAATTAACATTTTCAGCTTATTATTATGCATGTACAGCCACATGGAGCAGGTGTTTAAATCCAAGGATAAACTTCTGCAGCGGCTTTGCGAACACCGCGTGCTTTAGCCATCAACTCACGTCAGCCAATATCTGGCCCACAACAAAAAAGAATGATCCCATTTATTTTGATAGCCAGTTAAAAGGATCTCAACCGACAACTAAACCAGGATCTATAAATAAGCGTCTCCGGTTTTAAGGCCCAGACAACTTGGCCGGATATAGCTCCCCGGGGTCCGGGCGTTATTAGATAGAGCGAGGTCCGGCGCATCGGGGCCCTCGGAATTTATGGCCTCCGCAACAACACGTTAAGGATTATTGGCGAGGATTAGGGTTAGCGGTGTTTACGCGCCGGATGAACACGTTACAGCCGGGAATTACGGCTGCTATATTTTCTCTGGGGAGTTTTTGTTTTGCTGGGCAGGTTTAATTGAAACGCTTGTAACAGCCATGCTTTGTTGCCTCCAGATAAAGGGTTGAGAAAGGATAGGATTACGAAATCATAGCAAAGAAGATATATGGCCAAAATATGGTAGAAAATTGCACATATTGCATATATGAACGTTATTTTCATATTTTAGCACAATAAATTCATCTATTTCTGTTATACACAGCCATCAAGTGATCGTATAAAAGCCTTAAATAACAGTAACCTTAAGCAGCAGTAGTTATAAAGAGCAATTACCTTGGCTAAGGATGCATAACGGAGTTAAATAATGTAATAATTCATGAACATTTTCTTGCACATTTTTCGGAGTTATATAGAAAATCTTCTTCAGTGCGTAAAATTTCTTATAAAAACTCACTTTTTCCTCTTTGATATAAAAAAGTATTCAACATGCTTTACGTGACATCAGCATTCTTCCGTCAGGAAACGGCGCAATATTCGAGATTCCGCACAAAGTCAATCAATGCAGCTAGTTAACAAAGAAATAACGAAAGAAAACTAATAAATAAATAGACAAAGAAGAAAAAGTTTCTGATTAAAAATAAAATAAAGGTACTCTCATATATCTCGGAGCAATGGAGCACAACAAATTTTCTTGCCCTTGCTCCGCTCCAGTTCCGTGCAAAATCTCTTCGATCCGCGATCTAGCTCCAGATCCTGAAAAGATGTACAGGGACACTGGCTGAGCTCCCATGTAGTCTCATGCAAATTAAGAGTTGTCTTTAGAGTGAACAGTAAAGTCTTGTAAGAATTCACTACAATCTTTAACTCAGTTCCATCAATTTTATTGATTTACTACGTTTCATAAATACGCAACGGATCAGCAAATGAGAGATTGCAAATTTTAGTAAACAATCATAAGATTTCAATTTCTGACAAACTTAGTCAAACAAGTTTGTTATTGGCAAACCAAGTTTGGACAAAACCTTTAAGGGGTCCCGAGTTTATTTAAATAAGCAGAAAATTCAGCGCCCTACCACTGATAATTCGAATCCAAAAGGCCGAATTTGAAATTGCTGCTATGTTTCAGAAGACGGAAAAGCATTTGCTATCACCGAACGAAACACTTCATCATATGCAACACCGTTTCATACCCTTCCTTATCAACTTGTATTAAAGCGAATCGGTCTTATTTAATCATCTCGCATGCGTTGATCGAATCATCTCCAAACATTCGATTCGCGGATGAATTTTCTGAAGCTCTTCATAACTCTCATTTGACGCTTTATTTATCCATCCAGTGGCCCTCGATGCCTCTCTAAGACCTGTTTCAACAGTTACATATGTCTTGTCAAATAGGGATTCCAGATCGGAACTGTACACTCGGACGACTGCTAAGTGTGGATAAGATGTAGCTTTTGATGCCATTGCTCTTCTGAGCTTGAAAATGATACATGAGCGTGGTTTATCGTTCTTGACGAAGGATGGGATAAATATAGCGTGATCCCTTAGCGATTGATGTAGCACTTAATTCTGACATCTTTGAAATTTAATGGAAAGGTGTTGATTGCAACTTTGGGACTCATCTAAGGTCACAGATATCGGAAAATTTTCATACTTCAATAATGGGGCTCATTATAATGCCTTTAAAAGAGCTGCTATCTTTGGAGGATTTTATTTTGTGATAAATACAACGTGATTCCTTACACTGTTAAAAATTTCCGTAAGAAAATAGTAAAATAACCATTTATTTGATTGTTATTTTACCATATTTATAGACAACAGTTGAATAACCATTAAAAAGATGGTACTCAAACCGCTGATTGCGAAAAAAATCGTTTATTCTCTGTTTATCCTAAAGAACGTTTAACTAACCATCATTTTCAAGCGCTCAATAAGAATCGGGCGTCCATCTTGATTGCGAAACCTTACCGGTCGTACGTTGTTTTAAAATAGGAATACGGATTTATCAGTTAAAATCTGCATGTGTATATAAAAAGAGAAGAAAAAAAAGTGGCTTAAGCAGTGGTTACTAAATAGAAACACATACACACGTAAATCAAAAATTGGAGACATCGGATTCCCGAACTGCTTGCGAATGAGCGAACCCATAATTTGAGCTGCTGAAGCTTGTTTGTATTTTAATTCTTGCAGCAAATAAAATGATTTTCGTCAATATACAGTAAATTAAGACTAAAAATGACTTTGGATCCAATCAAAAACTGAAATCTCAATTTTAAGGCAGTTTGCCTGTTCGGGAAGCAGATTTATTGATAAAGAAACGGCCGCTTCCCGTGGTTTAGATGGCCGAATGGCTAGCGAGCAAGGTTGGTGTTCCTGTAGACCCGGGATCGATTCCTGCAAGCTTCGTTTGCGGTTTCTACGCCTCAAAGATTCCACGCCTCGAAATTGTTCAAAAACATTAAAAATTCTGTTTTGAAACCATTTTTAAACGGTTATAAAACCGTAAACTTTTGTATTAACGGCTTTTGAACCAAGTTGATTGGAAATGGTTCGGTCCCGTAAAGATAGAAAAATGTTCCAAACCGTAAATTTAACTGTGAATTAGATGGACAGATTGCTGCCGGTCATTTAACCGTAATTTCATGATGAAATTTCTAACAGTGTAGCGATTGATGTAATATTCAGCAACAGTTCTCTCATATTTTAAAAAACAATGGAAAGGCGTTGATTGCAGCAACGGAAAAATTTAAGGTCAAGAACATTTACTATAATGATGATGTTCATTATAGTACATTTAAGGGAGCTACTATCTTCTGAAAAGAATTAATAAAAATAGTTTCCGCCTACTTGACGAAACATTTGTGACGAATTTACGACTTTCAATTTGAACTAAATTAGACAGCTTAATTTCTCTTAGTTGAACGTCTTATAATAAATTTGCTACTTGGAAAATAAAATAAAATGGATTATTGTAAAAAACGTAATTTACATTGAGTTCAAAACATTTTGACGGATCAACAGTTATTTTTTATTTAAAACAATCAAAAAATAATGTCCGACATTTTGGAAAAGTAAAATTCTATTTAAACGTACGATATTGATAGAAATCCCATATTTTTGGATTTAATTTTCAAATTACACCCCAGTAACAGAAGTGACACAACTCAGAAATCAAACAATTAGTCGCCCTAACAAGATGAGAAATAAAAATTTCATAAATTTGTATTGCATATTGTAACCGATTAATAAGTATTATACCTAATATTTTTGCTTCGTTTCATTAGTCAGAGTTATCAGAACAAAATTTCATTGTTTGTAAATTGTTTTATAAGAAAAGAAACTCACAAACTCAAATTTTTGAGCTGTGTTACTTCTGTTTCCGGGCTGTAAAATGTTTCTTTAAATATTAATTTAAATTCGCATACTCGAGTGAAAAATCTTAGAAAACAAACAATTTGTGATGCTGTTCAGAAGAAATTTCTTCTAAGATATTTTATGCCCATTGAGAGGAACAACTATGACAGATTCAACCTTTTAGAGTCCCATGCAATTAACTTCAGTAAAACGTTTTATCCATCTTGAGTATAATGATACTAAAGGCATCTCGGGGTACTGTTACAGCTTAAGTGCCAAATCGAGCCATAAATTTTAATTTCCAAATAGTTCGTTTTTGAAAATTTCATACAGTATTTATAAGAGTTTGAAAATAGAGACGAAAAATAACAATTCACGTCATACCAGCTTTTTAGGAGAACACAACAACTGAAACGGAATAAAAGAAAGAACTAGTGAAATCCTAGAAAGCTTGCCTTTGTACGAGCAAAGCTGGATTTGGATATTGCAAATTCTAAGATACTTAGGATGTTATCTCATGATGCAAAACCTGATTAAACATGCAAGATTGCAATGAAACAGAAGTCTTAATTTGTGAGCTTACAACCTTGCCAATGGGTAATTGGCTTTTAGGACCATTTTGAAGCGTAATTTAAAAGTGAAAGAAATGAAAATGAACGGTTAATATACACTTGAAACGGTATTATCACCACAATCAACTAGCGAATTGAACGACTATGATAGATGTCTACAACAAGAATTATAATTTGTGAGTTTTTCTTCGTTTGTTTTAAGAAATGCATAGCGTGGCTCAATATTATATATTTCACTGGTGGAGAAAAAAAATAATGCATATGGCATAAAAACGATTCTTAGGTCACATTTCTGTTCTGCAGGGTATATAAATTAAGGTATTTAAAATAGCCGTGCACCACCTAATTTAAAACAGAGACAGGGCAGAGGTAAATATTAGCAAGCAAATGGTTAAAACATAAAAAGAAAAAATTGTTATTTTTTTAAGAGATTTTTTTTTCTTTCATTTTAAAACAATTACACTGTTTAGTTTCATTTAACACTCCCAGATGCCGCAAACACTCATACAATCTGCATCGTAAAAACGTCAAAGAAAACCAGAACCTGTCTTGTGACTTCAATAATAATGAAATATAACATTTATTCATCCTTAACCAACGATAAAATAAAAACTCCGACTGACATAACAAGCAGGATCGCTCATCGCTCCAAAACAGAGGCAAACCAGACCTGGAGAAAACGAGGATATTAAAAGCACGGAACCGCGTCCGGTAAGTTCTGCCATTTCCCGATATCTGTGCGGGGATGATTGATTTTTAATATCCGCATTTTGCCAACATTCCCCTATTTCGAGCTCTCTCCCAACAGCGGGCGTAATGAAAGACAGCTCTTGATGGTCTCCGGTCTAAAACCCTTTGGAGATTTGGCAGAGGGACTGGAAACATTATATGTTTCAGTAAAGGTTTATCCGAAAATGCAACAGGGTAAATGGATATGTAAATCAGAGGTTCCTTCTTCGATTTGACCCGAAGGAAACAAAGTGCGGGACGAAATGCTATCTCGTGGTTCATAAATGGCAGATTAGATATGGTATAACTTCACTAGAAACTTTTATGAGCAAGTATGATAGTTAATGTTAATCGAAAAATTACACTATCGATATACCGTTTGTTTTACGCTGATTTTTTCTTTGATTTTATGGAACATTGCAGTTAACAATAATTAAAAAAACTGCACTATCGATAGATCATTTGTTCGACGACGAATATCTCATTTGTTTGATGCAACATAACTGTTTAAAAAAATGGAAAAACTATACTATCGATGAAATATTTTTTACACTCTTAATTGCTCTTTTGTTTTATGCAACATTACTATCTTGGATCAATACAATGGATCGAACATCAACACATTTTGCTAAGTCGCCGAAATGTTTTGGCTTGAACTTTAATATTTACGCATTAAACAGGAAAAAATGAATGTAACCGGAATCATAGAATCTTCGGAACGGATTCTCCGTAATTTCCTATTGTTTTTACTTTGGGGGGAAAACAGAATAACTCGTAGTCGTAATAATCATCGTCGTAAAGCAGGGCACAAAAGAGTTCGGAATGCAAATGCGTAGAATTACTTTTGGATTGTACATTACGTAATAATATGGGCCTCCCACTTTGTATTATAAAATATTACGAATAAGGTTTTTGAATATATTTAATCTTTGTTTGTATTTATTTTAATAAGTATAGGTAAGTTGGCAGTTGTATGTCTGGAAGTAATGCAATGAGTACCTTAATCCTGTCGGTCAGACCGACTTTGCTCAAAATCATGAGAGTCAAGTGATATGTACGCCTTTCAGTTACATGTTTTTCCAGTAATGGAAGTAATCTTAAAAGTATTTTTAAGCAGGCAACACATGAAAACACTGGACGAATGCTACAGGACTTTCTGTGTCACATTATCTAAGTTCTGTGTGCTTTCAAGGCCTTAATAAACGGTCACTAAAGACTGCAATTGGGAAAGCCTTACGAGTTCTAACGCTGTAGAGCCGTGCTTTTAGCAAATGCGGAATGAGACATTGCAGAAAACAATGTGACGCGTGTACACACTTATCTCATTCTGTATCACATGTTTCCACCGAATCCTAAGTGGAGACCGAATCCTAAGTTCTCCATCATTATTTTTTCCTTTTTTTTTTCAAATACTAAATGATAAAGGGCTGTGATTCCCTGATTTTTACGTAGGTGAGATACATTATTTTTTGATATAGACTTCTTCAGGAGTAATTCATTTGTTTTAGCAAACCAGAAGCTTCCGTATGCCTTCCTGGTAGAAGGTGCTCAATTGGTCGTGAAGTCACTTTTCCGCAGCATACCTGATTAGACAAAGAGATAAAAGTCCAAACAGATAAAAGACTGAGGGAGCAAGATCTGGGATGTAAGGAAAGTGTTCAAGTGTCTTAAAGCCCAAGCTTTTGACTTTTCTATCTTGTCGCAAGCAGTGTTTTCTGTGGTAAGCATTTGTGAGACCCATCGCACACTCTTCCTGTATTTGAGTTTGTCGTGAACAATTTGACAAGCAAAACCGTGACTGATGTTGCAGATGCAACCTCATCTTTGGTAACTCGTCTATCTACTGTAACTATCCCTCGAGCTTGCTGAATGTTACTGTCAGTGGTCGTGGCTGACGGCCACCCAGCTCCCTCTTTTTGTGTTACTGTCGTGCGTCCGCTTTTAAGCATCTCAAACCCCAATTTGTGGCTCGAAAAAACACACCACAAAAAACACATTTACGAGATAAAGCACTTTCCCCTCATTGTGACAAAAGTCTCCGGTAAATTTAATCACCTTTTAAACCATAAGACCACAAAAATTTGATCACTCCTCGTTATTTGTTTTCAGAAAATCTAATTGCGGCGCTGACATGCTTATGCTGCTGTAGCTAGACGACGACTGATGCGATCGCGATTACAGTCCGCGCACGTGATGACAGGGTCACCAAGTCAACGCATGCCCATTCAGCCGCCGTTTATCTTTAATTAATAAAACTGTAGAACGGAAAGTGTAGATAATTTTTGATTTACTCTCGTAAGTAGGAGCTTTAGGTTCATTTTTAATATACACTTAGAACAAGAATTGTGTGTTTACCCTGAAGAAAATGGTTTAACTTCTAGCCTTTCTAAAGCAAGGAATCGAAAGAAATAAAAAGTTTCTCTTATTTTAATAAAATAGAGACTACAAGTAAAGTTGAATTCCCCCACGAAAAGGAGAAGTTTGTAACTGCACTAAAAACTTTTTCCACCGTTAAGTACACACCCACCATATGCATATAAATTATACAAACGTGTTAGAAGAACGAATATCCACTTACCAAAGTGATAAATTTTATGCATCACGTGACACTAATACGTTAATTTTTATTCACAGGAAAGGAAAATTCAGAGATATGAGAGATGTATTTTTCCCCCTATTACAATTTGCAAATGCCTTTGATTTTGAATATGAATACTAATTTGAAAGCCGGTGACAACAGCTGGAAAATAAGCAAGCAGTAAAAGAGCGCGCGCAGGTCAACGGGTCACTGAACACTGAATAGTAGAGAAGGTTCCCAATCAAGGATTAATTGGATTTAATTTTTCTTTTAAAAAAATCTGAACTGTTTTTAACATGATGAAAAGAATATATTACAATGTTACTAACAATACACATGATGTAAACTTTGAAGCAGATTTTTCGAAAAGCAAAATATATAAGGAGCACACTGGCTGCAACTATAAAGTACAGACAATAATGAGACTTCATTTAGCAGGACTAAGCAATTTTCTCCAGAACGAATTTTGCAGATTTTATGAGAAAAGCAGAATTATAGTGATCGCAGTTAACTTATTCCCAATGGAAAAATGTATTGTATCTATTATTACACTTGTATTATCATATTTTCTAGTTTAAGAAGTTAATGTGTAAAATATGTAATTACATTGGTATATACCATTCTCGATTACCATCACCATCCATGTAGTTATTCTCCTTCCTATAGGACATTTGAAATGTCGTCTGCCGAGTATTACAGTAAAATTTTGCGGCCATTTACCATTTCGTTCAACTTCGAAAACCGCACAATTAAATGAAATCTTGCTGTGACACATCTTAACACAATTACTCAGTTAAGGAACAATAAACGTAGCATTGTGAAACGAGCTCCAACATTACGGAAACAGTAATCTTTCTGTAATTACTTCGAACCACAAAGACTGACGGTCCAATAGAAGGCAAATTCGACGATAAATTGCAACGATGTCGCGAGTTCTGTCCAGCCATTAGCCTTGCCTATAAATCGGGAAATGACGCCGGCTAATTGAACCGCTGCTAAGACCACAGCCGTCCTTAAATCAAGGGTCGTTAATGGGTTTTAAGCGCTCCTTCAAGCATGGCCAACCAATCGGAATAGTGGACCGCGCGACGAATAGAGACGCCTCTCTTACTTTGCCATTCTCAACAAATGAAATGCGTCAAGAATGAAGAATCGTTGGTGCGAAAGCCAATGAATTTACTTCAGTTATGTTCTTTTTCTTAATTCTACATTGAAGGAAGTTCGGAGTGAGTAAGGGTCACGGGAGTTCTCTTTAGGAAGAATCGCAAAAAGGTAATAATCGAATGCTATGAATGAAGAAATTAACCTAAGGGTAGACCATGGGGTTTAAAAGCCTATCAAACGATTACGGTTGTAACTTTATCCTAAAAAATAGCAAAAATATACTTTATGTTTTTACGTCTTCATGTCAAAAAAAAAAAAAAAAATCCACTAAAAAAATATGTTACAGAAGAATTTTTCTTAAAAAAGGCTGATTTAATTTTCTCATTTTGCTTCCCGTAGAAAACACGTTTCACACGAAGTTGTGTTATGATTGCAAGTTTGACATCTTAACTGTCTCTACTGACAACAAAAGATTTTGACGACCTCACAGAAGTAAAGCCACCATCCCTTTCAACTATCCATTTTTCATGGGCAGGCGTTTAATGCATTCAGTGCTCTGGTAGCATATTATTTTCCCATCATATATCAGTTAGTATAGCTGGCACATCGGTGATGCTCCAACGATCGACGTCTTATAATAGGTTATATGTCTTATAATTGGTTGACACTTATAATTGGCTAAATAGGCCGAGCCCAAAATGCCGGAAGGATTGCTGGAAATATTATTAACGTATTAAAACGGATTCAGAACCAGTGCGACATGATTCGAAGTGCTATACCGATCAAGACCTGCCGGGCTCATGGTGCCTGTTAGAAATGTGTCGTTCATGAACGAGCGGATTCAAAAGACCGAATCCTAAAAATGAACAGAGCGGTACGACTTCCTAAAAAAATGAACGATCGTTCTTTTGAACGATGATAGTTTGGAACAATGTACTGATGCAATAATAGTACTCTTGCTACACTTCGTTCATTTATTCATTTTAGCGGTGAACTGTGTAGAAGATCGCAAAAAGGACGATTTCGAAGCTCGGAATTTTATGAAGGGTCTGTTAAAGATATATTTATCAAATTTTTAATTGCAGTTTGGTTTGCTTTTTAACTTAGTGAATTCTGTTTATAATCATGGCAAAAATACCATTTTCGTTTATTGATTTCCCATTGTCAGATTGTTAAGAAAAATAGTTCATGTGTCAATGAAATTAATTAAATAACATTAACTAAAGAATAATGTCGCAGTTCCAAAGACTTCATATTTAAGTTCTTTTCCGACAAAAGAATAAGCAATTACGTGACTGAAATATTTATTTTGCCGTTGATACGTCTTTTTTTTTTTTTTGGGTTAAAGAAACGATGCGAAAACTTTTATGAACTGTTCATTCAAGCATATATATTGTTACGGGTTCGTCGCATTTTACATCAACGACTAACTCTTTGTACTTAACGGAGAAATTTATTTACAGGTTATTGACACTACGTACAGATTTAAGGACACAAAAATATCTTACGAAGTTCACACGTTACCGTAAAACCAACGGTAATCTGGTATTTAATTCCCAAACACGAATAGAATCAAGCACAGAGCTTACAGCACAACAACTCAGACTGTCAGATACTCGCCAAAGTCTAAAACTGAACTGAATTCTTCCAAACTTCTAGCCAGAGCTTTTTGTATAACATCGCGGATCACGCGACAGGAATATACCAGAAATTTCTATCAAACACAATTATTATCCAACGTCATCGGAAAGTCGCCAAGCTTGGCGAGAAACAACATCGGTACCCTTAAGTTTGTAAAAATATTCATAGACTACTCGTAATTTTATGAGAGAAAAACCACTAATAGCTGTTAAAAATCAGCATCCTACACAGATTTTAGCCTATTATTATGCATTTAAACATATCGTTGTAAAAGTTGCCCCTTGCTAACGTTATTCCTCTTTCATGCATAACTATTACAATATAAATAACATACGGCACTCTCATTTTGAAAGCTGTACAAAATTTTTTTAGAAGGCTTTTAGCAAAGATGAACTTATTCAAAACATGTTTTAATAAAAACGGATTTGGTAATGAGGACACACAGAAAATACATTGTTTCAAAATGTTTAAACAAAGTAAGAAAACGAGCTCCCGCTAGCATGGAAAAGCCAAAAATAAATGCTGCTCGTAAATTTCGGCAAATTGCACAATGTAATAATTTCAAAAGCATGGAATTTTCATCAAAAATGTAACAAAATGTTATGTTCGTCGTTCTAATTGCAAGTACTTCTAGGAAGAATTTTAGCTGAAGGAAACTCAACAAAAAGTAATATGTTGGCTAAAACATTTAATATATTAAAGAAATGAAATGGGTAAAAGCAATGGTGTTTTGCTGTAAAGCTTTCATTCCTTTTTATTAAACATTTCAATTAATAAATTTGGGGCATAAACAAGTCATAGTAATAATATTTATAGAACTTTAGTTTGCTAATCAAAAAATATATTTAAATTATTGCAAAACATGGTGAATGAAATGAATGCAATCTTCCCCAGTCAGAGTATAACAATTTAATTATATGATATCAGTGAACATATAATCCCTAATCGAAGCGAAGTAAACACAAAATGTTTTTTTCTTCTTCTTTTCTCTTTATTTTCTTGCAATGAAGAGCTATTTTGAATATTAAATAATTCAACATAGTCAAGTACAGTTTCTATAGTCAATGCTGGACGGAATTTATAACCGTCTAAGCAAAAATATTTAACCAATACCCCACCACAATAAGAACTTGCGTCTCAAAGAGCATTTGAAGGAAAAAAATAATCTTATAGTTTCTTAGTACTGCCTTTAGTAGTGTAAAAAGAACTGTCAATTTCTGTAATGCAATGTCGGTAAAAGTGTGTTACATAATTAATGCACAATATCGGATATAGGTATAATGGACTCATCTCTCTTTTCTTAAAGTTTAAGTTATTTGAATCCTGTTAACGCATTTCTTCAAATCCAAATGTCACATATATGGGAATTTTCAGATGGCATTGGCGGGAAAGTTTCATGCGAAGAAAAATATATAGACATACGTTAATCATTTCAAGGCCTTTAAAATATAGCATGGGAGGGGGAGTTTTATGTTCCAATAATATACCTACTGTACCTAAGTTATTTTTGCCGTAATAGTTTATTATCCGTCCGAATATCAGAAAAACCATCATTTTCTGAAAAAGAATCTATAACTCTTAAATATGTTGAAATTGTTAAAATCTCAACTTTTTTATTAAAATCTTTAATTTTAGAACGATCGTCACATACTCCGATTCGATCCTTAAAAATGAATAAATAAATAAAAAAGTTTATTGCATTACCTTTTAGTTTACAATGTGTCTAACTGGTTACAGAAAAAAGTCAATTTTGGGGAAAAGTGCGCAAAATTGGCAATGGACGCATTCTTTGAATGTGTCATGAATGTAGATCTACTACTCGCGTGTAATTCCATCTACATTGCAAAGTAATATATTCCGCGTCTTTATCATCATCGCTAAAAGCACAAAATCCATCATTCACTACGTCAAATCTAAACTAGTAACTTTTAAAATTTTCATATCCTGTTAATAATTTAGCCGGTTTAAAAAAATAACAACCGTTGAAAAGTAATAGACAAAACCACCCCTATACTTTAGTTGCAGAAAGAAAACTATAATTATTGCAGACCTTAACTTGTTCTGCGTCAAAAAAAAAAAAAAAACCTAAGCAGATTACGTAGGCATACTAATAAACATTCTAGTGTACTTGAACAAGTAACTTCAAATGAAATAGTTAAACTCCCCCACACTTTATTACGAATACGCCAATGTTTTTTGACAATATTATGAAAGAAACTCGGACAGGCATGGAATGGAAAAGAAAGAAATTACCAAGACCAACTTCCATCTTTTCCCACTCAGAGGCACGAATCATAATAACTATCTCATTCATCATCTTGACACGAGTAAAAATGAAGTAGCAGACAAAAGAACCTATGTCATAAGCAGGTGGTCTGCCCTCATCAAGAAATGGTCCCAAGAAATACTGAAGGGTGAGGCGGGGGGGGGGGGGGGTCACCAGTTCCAGTTCGATTTCGCTAATGATATCCCGCGCAATAAGAAAAGTAGGCTTTCGATACCTATTTACGCGTCAAAACATATATTACTCATGAACGTTGCCAGTTCATGATTCATAGTTCTGACTTAATTTCAGACCCTTGCCGATGTTCGAAAGTGTTTTGTGAAGGGTGTATACTTATATATACGCATGTAAAAAGTTGTGTTGCGTGGCGACTGTTTAAATTTTTTCGTACGCACCTAGTATATTGTTGATTTCTGCGTAGCAAAATTTGATTACAATGAATGCTGTTCCTCGCTATCAAACGATTCGTTGTGCATGAATTTTTATTTTTCAAGAAATTTAAATACATCAATTAAAGATAAAAAAATATTTTTCTTGGTACGAATGTCCGAACATCCTAGTATTAGGCCTCGTCGGCTTTCAGACAATTCCGCAAATGTGCGCAACTTCAAATCGAATGTCGCTTCCAACAGTGCGAAAATTCAAGGCTGATCCTTGACCCAACTGGTTCAAATTCAAGTTTGGGAAATACATTTTTTGCTGCGGTTCGGTGGCAACCGATTTAACCTTCTGGTACTCATTAGCGGTCTTGGCATGAGCCCTCTATCGGGTTCACATAAGAAACGGGAGATTTCTTTACAGTATTTTTCCTATCAAATTAAATCAATTTTTTTAAAGCTTTTATGTATAAAATTCGATCTTACTAAGATTACTGTAATCCCAAGTCAACTAATTATTTGAACAAGTTTGCGCTAAAACTGCAATAACAACGTTTAGCGCCAAAACAATTTCAAGTTCCCAAAAAAGAAAACGAGAGGATTAATTCTAAAAATGCCTAATTTCACGTTATGCTAGTTCTGATGCGAAATATAATTGAGTGATTTTTCGGTTCACAAAGTTTTTGCACACTGATACTGCGTGATGTAAAATTACGCAGATGGCAGCATAGGTTTTGAAGAAAGAAATTGATTTCATAAGCTCAAGTGGCTTTATGTTTTAAACTTCGCTCTTGTAAAACAGCTAAACAACCTTTAAAAAAAAAAAAAAAAAATAGCTCATTGATCTGCTCTATAATGCCATTTTTTTAACTTGACGTTTCTATGATCATATGGCGTCATTGACTCCAAAAATAATTGTGCTTCTTCGAAAAATATGTAATGATCTACGCAGACAGGATCAGTTATCTAGTTTGTTTCCTAAAGAAATATAATCAGTCATTTTACCTTCTTTTCTTAAAATAAAATAAATAAATTTTTAAAACTAAAGAAAAATGATATTAAAGGGTTAAGAAAGAGAATTAAAAATTCTTGGAATGAAGTAAGACAGATCACCGATTGATTAAATAGGAATTATTTATATCAAATGTCTGAAAACAAAACAATATTATATCCGATGAAGGATAAAAAGAAGCGATTCTGGAAATCCTATTATCATAATATTGATTCTTCTTGTTAAAAAGCTATTCTTGGTATTTCATTTAGAACATTTTTGTCTTTACTTCTATAAAATGAAAGCATCGCATTGCTTTCTTATATTGTTATGAATGCAATAAACATTCCGAAAACAGTTGAACAACATAAATAGAAATAATTTGTTTTACATTGCTGAGCTGATCTCAAGGAAATGATATTTCTTATGTTTATTAATTTCAAAAATTGTTTTTCCGTGAAATGTATAACTCGGAAAACAGTATTGAATGATGAAGATAAAGATATTACACTTACAAATAGAAGAAACCTAAATTAAGGTCGACCGATAAATTGATACGCATAATAAAAGTTATACTGTTAACAATAAACAGATGTGCATTTTAAATATTACAAATGCAGAGATTAGTGAATGGAAACGAATTATGGGATAGAAAAATGAATAGATTAAAATGAAATTGAGAAAAAAAGATTAATAAATTGATAAATACTATAATATATCTAAATACAAATGAAGTAACAAACATATACATGGATAAAAATACTGATATCTACAAACATTTTAGACCAGCGGTTTCCAAACTGTAGTACGCGAAGCCTTTCCAGGTGGTACGCGGGCCGGCAGAAAAAAAAAAAAAAAAAGAGACAGACTTTTCTGATGTGTTTTGGAAGTACGTAGTAAAAATATATTTTATATATTTCATATATTTTAAGTATAGAGCTATATTTTAATAAACGCTTCTTCTACCTTAATAACAATAAAAAATGGTGTGATTTATATTACCTAGTCGTCCTAGTATTTTTCTATCATATATGATTATTATATTCTATATAATAAAGTTATATTCGTAGTGGTACGCAAATGGCTTACAAAAAAAATGGTGGTACGTGAAAAAAAAAAAAAAAAGATTGGGACCCGCTGTTATAGACAAATGAAAGTTAAGCCTTATCGGCAGAGATAAACAGATTAAAAACAAGAAAGATACATAAATAAATGGATAGTTAGTAAAATATATAGAAATGCAAATAAAAGTTAGAGAAAGAATGAAAATAAAAGGGTGGATAATAAAATATATCGCTGCTCAAGTTCAATGCCGAGACATGCTAAAAACTGATGATTTGAGATGAAAGCGTTGAAACATTTATTTTCCTCCCTGTAATTAAGGAAATGTTCCAAGAAAATGAAGTTTGAGCATCATACTGGTCTCACACTGTTGTTTTAAGCTATGTAATTATAATCTAGTTATAATATAAGGCATTCATTCAGAGAGTCCCGTATTGGACCAATGGGCCCACCGTAGTCGACCGACGGCCACCAGCTCCCAGCTTTGGCACGCCTAAGACTTCGGCTGAAAGGTGTTTGGTGGAGAAAAGTCGGTAGAAGCTCGGTTGCCGCAGGACACCGAAAGTGAAGCAACATCGACTTAGGTCAGTGTTTGGGAGGGTGACAACCTCTCGCGGCTGGTTCCTGCGGCCGTGTACGCTAAAAGGAGCTGGTGCACGTTAAATAGGTCGTAAGTCCAAAGACCTCCAAGTGAAACGATACCTCTGGTGGTGCCAATCCCAGGTGGTGGTGTGTCATCTGGGATCTCGTTTAAAATTAAGAAACCACAAAATTTAAGGTCAGCCCTCGTGGTTCCTCGCTCTAAAATGAAGCTGCATATCACCCTAAGCCAGTGGATTATTGATCTCCTGGACCTGGCAGTAGGCTTTCCTATGCCAGGGGGATTGGTAACAACAACCTACTTAGTTTTTTTTTACTTAACAGATTTATTTTATTTTTCAACTGGATAAAGAAGTTGTTGGAAAGAGGGATGGATAAAAATATTGTACCGAAAAATGAATAAATAAGCATTAAAAAATACATTCATATACATACGTAGTACTAACGAAATGTATCCAAAAATGCAAATAAAAAATAGGCTGACGGCAAAAAATGGTGGATAAAACTGTGTTAAATAAACTAAAAAAATATTCCGACCAATAAATAAATAAATATGAAAATGCATTAAAATACAAATAAAGAGAAAAATAAATGTATAATAATGCAATACGCAAATGCATAATCAATAGCTATTGTATATTTAAAATGTGTGAAAACACGCAGTATTCTTATTACCACAAAAATAAAAGTACCCTAAAAATAAGGTTGAGCCTTAAATTCCAATTGCTTAGGAATGTTCAAGACGAAACCGTTAAAAAGGCACAAAATACTTCTTATGCCTAATAGAATCTTATAATCGTAACAGAGTTTCATGTTGGTAAAAAAAACCCTCAAAAGATAAAACTTTCATAAGCTGCCGCTACTTGAGGTTATTTCTTCAATACGAAGAAAGCCATTTAAGTTTTATAGAAAATATTTCGAGTTATTCGATTTGTAACGACATGTTTCAGATTGAAGGCTCTTTCAGTATGCCCTTTTCGATCTTGATTGTACGAGCTCTTAAATATTATATAAGATGGTCATAAAAAAGTCTACATAATTGGATAATGATTTTTTTTTTTGTGTAATACTCTCGTAAATTAACAATATTTATGCATAAAATGTAAAAGTGTAATGGATTTTCCCACCCTTTTAAATAAATCTCATATAAATAATTTAAGCAATCAATACAATCAAGGAAATTAAACGACTTTAACAATAAGCACGTTCTGATCAAAACATAATTAAAAACTATTTTATTTCTCCCTAATTTCTTCCAGTGAAGGAAAAAGATCCAATCAAATTGCCCTACATCCTTTTCTTCAAGCTTTATCCGTCTTTTAACATCATCTTTCACGTTAAAAATATATTTATTAGATATAGGAACAAATTTCGAAAACTTTTTTTTTTTGTCCCTGAGACTTTAAGCGCAAATCAAAAAATATTCTATTGGAGACGTCGGGTTTTACATAAAACCGTTATTAGACGAATATCAAAGTTCAGTTCACATCGAAAGACTAAGATTTTAAAAAAAAAAAAGTATGCATGCAAAGGAACATCACAAAGAACATCGAGCTATAAACCATAAACAAACATGTAAAACACACAGCTCGTAAAAATTAATGAACTATTTGTTTACAAAATCTTTATATTTTTAGCGATAACATATCATGCAGTTATAAATAAGATTCAATTGTTTCAATCTTTCAATTTATATTTGCAATTACAACTATGAACAATCATGTTGTTGGTGTACATTTTGTATTGTATTGTATTGTGAACCACAGCTGGTAAAAATAAATATATTTTTTGTTCAGTAAAACAGAATTTAAGGATAAAAAAATCATGCAATTACAAATATGTTTCCTCCCAAATTTCTTTCCCTATAATGTCAACGAATTCCTAAAGAAGGCATCAATACTTAAAACCCACACACGGTCCAAATTATACACTTGCATATTTTCAACTGCACTGGAATTTGAAGTATAAAGCACACTAAAAAATGGCAGTACAAATTACGAGTACTGCGAAATTCGATTATATTGAGTTAATAAAAGTTTTGCCTAAAGATTAGTTCGGTATTTCATTTATTTTCTTTAAAATGTAACGAAAGGCATTATAATTTTACATCAATAGATTAATATAGTTATTTTTTCGGTAAAATTTTTTTCCATCACTTGTTGTGTGTATGAATATGTGCATTGATCTCCATAAAATTTCATCGATATGCTCTTTGTTTATTCCAGTCTTTAACAAGCAGTAAACAACGTAATTTAGCGAAAAATTTTGACTGGTAAAAATAAATAAAATAATAACATTTTTTACAAATGCATATTAACTTCAGTAATTGGTAAATAAAAAATTGGTTTTGTAGGTAGTAAATCAATATAATCACTCTTTTCTCCAAGTAAAAAAATCATGTTACATCTCACGCATTAATAAGTAAGGAACAGTCTCGCAGATTTTTTTTTTTTAGGCACTCCAATTGTTCACCTGATAAAATAGCAAATTGCAAAATACTGCGATACATTAGCTTTTTTCTAACGGAAACTAATAAAGACACACATAGCCCCTATTGATCAATTAACGGTCTAGCAATGAAACAAATAATAGTTTTATGAAAGCGTGTCTGCATTGTTTTTTGTTTATTTTTTAATTTAAATGATTCACGAATTGACGCCTCAACGTCTAAAAACCCCTCAGGTTTAATAAAAACGTTAATATTATCTACATCGAGATTAATATTTTTAAACTTAAAATGGTATGAACGCGGGGAATGAACAATAATTTTCAGAAAGTATTGCCTATAATATATTGTAAGTTCAAGTATTTTTAAAAGATTTTCCCAGATTTTCGCTTTTTAATGTCACAAAGTTTTATTTTTGATTTAAGCAAAATAATGGAAAACATTCAGACATTTTACCATACATACTCGTTTTCATAAAAAAAAAAAAAAAAAAAAAAAACATTATTGAAGAAATCACAAAAAACGTTACCTATGAACCACCACCTTATTCAATCCTCCAGTGCAGCCAATATTTACCCCATATAATTTTATGGAACTAAGCTAAAAACGGTATCGATCACCTTAGTCATTCTCCAAGTCTTGCCATAATGCCATAAACCTTTGTACCTCCTCGTCATTTTTAAAAGAACACCATAAACAAAATCGATGCACCACCTTATTCATTTTCCCAGTGCCTTATGTCATGAACATTTGCACACCCATTATTGCAGTACTATAACACTAAACCTACCGACAGTTCTTGTATACCTATTCCTACCGCGCTCGGTCAAATTGACCGGAACTTAAAAAAATTAAATAATTAAATTACAAAATTACATTTTTCTTGGAAAAGAGAAAATATAACTAGAAGTACAGAGTGAAAAAAGAATATGCATATTCTAAGAATTGTCATATAGTTCGATAACGGTATTATAACGTTTAAAGTGTGTAATTCTTATAAAAGTTTGAAAACGCTCAATTTGACCAGTACTTGGTAGGTTTAGTGTTAAGAATCTACGTGCATTCGGTTAGTACGGGAAATATTTCCTGCAGTTACGCTAGTTCATGGACAAATAATTAACTGCGAACTATGTCCGAAAACATATTCCTCATTGTAAGCAACGTTATATTTTCATCTTTAAATAATAAATACACTAAAACTGCTCTATAGCGGATGCTATCGGTGCAAAAATATTTGTGCGTAATAGAGAGGTATCCGCAAACGAGGGATTTTTTTAGGCTCAGAGATTTGCGCTGCTGCGGAATTAAAAACTGTCCGCCAAAGAGGGGTGTCCGCATTTGAGCGGTGTCCGTTAGGAAGAGTTACTGCATAAAGATTGATGGAGGAAAATGATGCCGGAAAGCAAGTCCTTGTAATACCATCCCAGCCCTCAGCGGTCATCACGCGAATTTGCTGATACAAAGTTGCTTCCTAATTTATTTTACTACTGTTCCCAATAATAATATAAGGCAAATATGCAATAAAGTTCATTTTTTGTACATGGTGTTTTACCATAAAGGCAAAAAAAAAAAAAAAACCTACCTTACACGTGAAGAAAGAATAAACGTCGAATTATTTCATTAGCTCACTATCAAAATTAAGCTTTCTCTTGAAAAGTTTTTACAGCAAACAAATTAGTAAATATCTTTTTCGCCGAAATTAAAAAGCATTACGTAAAATATAGTCACAATAGAAAAATCAAACAAGATGTTTAAACAAAATCGTTCTTAATTTTAAATAGCATAGAAATAACACCAGCATAATGTTCCGGTATTTTAGATTTAGAATTAAAATAACTACGCAAAGTATATAAACTGCCATTGCGACGAATCTTTAGAATAAAATAAGGAATTTATCAAAATGTCTCTTCTATTACATCGATTTCGAGGATTTCCGAGCATTTCAGTATTTGTCCGAATAATTTAAAATTCATTTTAGCTGCTACATGATTCATGTTAGATGTTTTCCGAAATGCAACTTCTTGCAGCATTGGCGAAAATTACTTTCGGATCTTCGAAAAGACTGTAGTACAAAATGCATACTAGTGCCAAAATCGACAATTCGCAGATCCAATCTTGAAAATATTTCACAAACCTATCAATATAAAATTCTGTCTTGGAACAGATATTATTTTGTAGACTCGAAAAATGCATTGATGTTTAACGAAATAATAGAACATACTCTTATAACGTCTTTCATTTTCCGAATTCGAAATCTGTTTCGAATTCATTGAAATAGTCTCGCATTTAAATGCTCATAAAAATCGACAACACAAATTTTAATCTAATCTGACGATTTGAAATTTTATTCTATGATATCTGAATATTATTACCTTTTCTTTTTGGAGGAAAATCTTTAACTAGATGGAAATCCTGTGTTGAACAAATATTTGAATAAATGTAATATTTCAAACTAGTTCGGCATTTTAAAAATTTAAAGCGTGAATATCATAACTAAAAGCTTTCAGTTTATTTACAATGTACATAAAATATAAAGAGAATTAAATATTAAAACGATGTTTAGTACATAAAATTAAGGGAATTTATTAAGCTTTAGCAAATATTAAAAGTTAAATTTGTCTTTTAAAGATGTTTTAAAATATTCTCCTATTGGTGTCTAAGTTAAAGCATCGTTGGAATTTTAGTAGAGAGTTGAGTTGTATGAAACTTCTGACAAAACTTCTTTTAACTAAAATATGCAATTTTAAGATAAAAATTTTTGCAAAGTAATTTTTGGGAAACTCAAAATATATCTCATCAATATTCATCATAATTATCGCATTTTTGCTTGTAGCAAACATGTATAAACAATTTCGCACAACATGCTTTATATTATCCACCAGAGATTTATCATTTTAAAAAATCAAGTTTAAAAGTACTGAAGCAAAATGGCAAAATGCAACTACTTTAATTGTGATTAAGGAAGAAAAAGCAAGTTTATCTAATTTTCATTAAGTTTCCTGATAAGCTTTTGCCCCGCAGTTCTCCTAAGCAAAACGCAAATGCATAGCGGCTTTTTATAGCAATCCTCTAAAGAGACGACCTTTTTCAAAGATAGTATATACCCAAAGCTTGTTAAAAATGAATTACTACATGAAACGTCAATTTATCCATAAAACCTAACAATTCGTGTTGCTTAGAAAAATGATTTTTTTCAGTTGTAATCATTTTATAAACTCTGCGGTATTTTAATGAGTGTTCGTAAACATACTAAATTTCCGATACGAACTCAATGACCTATTTTTCTGCAATAAAATTTTTAAAAAGTAATGTTTTGATGCTGACGGTCAATAACATAAATACGGGAAATGGTTTAATGGTATCCTTTTAGCAAGCACTTTAAAGTAGAAGTATTTAACAGAAATTAAAAAGAGAGTTTTATCAAAAATGCGGCATTTACGAGTTTTCTTTTCCGAAAGATTAAGTGCCGATCTTTTCTTTTTATACACTGCTTTCGGTCGACTAATACGTCAGAAAATATTGCGAAATATTGTGCATGATTGTAGAATTCCTTATAATAAAAAAAGATTTTTTTGTAGTATACGAAACTGGATCATTTACGTTTAAAAGTCCCAAATCAACTGAGGATGCATAATAGTGCAACAATCAATCTCAGAGAAAAATATTGCGTGGAGTTCTATACTAATTAGGATACAAAAATTTCATCCCAGAAAGAATGCTTTCTTCACATGCAAAGTTTTCTAAAACTTAACCTCCACAAAATATAAGCTACTTTTCTAAAAACCAAGAAACTCCAAAAAGTCATATGAATAACTAATTTCCCCGATAAAAATACAAGCACTGCACACCTCAATAAAGATTTGCTTCAAAACGGCAAAAATCATACATACCAGAAACGAGAACAAATATTTCCAATAATGACCCAGAAATAACGTTACTTCTTAATATTACTTTCAAAAAGTAGTTTTGATGCGCGCACATTTTATTGAAAAGAAGATTTACTTGTATGTGCAAGTTCGGCGATGTCAAAATCACAAAACAAACACGTGTAGAAATAAAAATACTTCTCTCACACTAAAGAAGCAATGACAATTCCCAAAGTTGGTAGATACTGTGTAATTCTGTAAATTTACGGTAGCAGTTACTGGGGGAAAGTTGAAAAGTATAGAGCTATTAATTTCCGTGTTTAAGAAATCAACTTTTCGTTTAGCAGAAACAAGCTGCAATTACATGATAGTTAGCTCAGACAACGGAAACTGAGGAAATCCCAAAATTGCCGTCGTTAAAGACGTGAGACACATAATTAAAACGTACCGAGACATAAATCAAACGCAACTTACCGTGTTTGCAGCTATCGGCGTTTTGCTCCGTTATACAAACAGAGAAAAAGAAGAAGTCGATATTAGAATCACAGCCAGAGTTGTTGCAAATAAATAAAGAAAAAGTGGAGTATTCGTCAAACTTTTCACTGATTATCTGTTTGACGACTGCGGTTTTATTTTTGTTCTTTCTCTTAGTGTTTCTTTCAACAAATCCACCTCAAGCAATTACAGCTCGCAATTTCTGCCAATTATTTTATCGATCATTTTTATAATTTGCAATAATTACCAATTCAACAATCGGATGTTCCGTGAGAATGTGCATTTGGGAATAATCACGATGATTGCAAAGGCAAAAAAATATAAAAATCGATCTCGCTTTTCGATAGAGAGAACTACCACTCAACTCATCCGCTATCCTTACGATCAGGAGAGACACTGCCAACAGAACGGGCTTGCGAGACCATTCTAAACAATGATTCGCGTGGCGAAGAGAAAATGTTCTCGGTTGCAATTTTGTCGCCAAGCTCCATTCCGTATTTGTGGTTGCTGGAATTTTCCTTTCGGCTCAGCATCCCCTTTTTTTTGCAGGTGCACGAAAATTGAGCGTAATTGCTTATCTGGCTGAGCCCCTTGATCGCCAATGGAATACTGCTTTTGCTGTTTAGATCTACCAGTTCAAAAATATATCGTCGATCAGACATGCAATTAAAATGTAATAATTTCTTTTGGGAAATAACAAAGTAAAAACAACGCCATTATGTAAGCAAAATAATTTTGAAATATTTTCGTTTTAAATTTAATCTTTCCTTACTTGTAAAATGTTACATTTTCAAAATAATAATGTAATGATAAGACATTTTACAAAGTTCATCACTTAAAAATTTTTGATGCTATTAATGTATATGGCTAAGAAACTTTTTTTGTGTTTATTATATAAATTCTTGAAAATCGACTTTAATGATAAGACAATAATGTTAATAATGTTAATTGATCTTTTCAAAACAAACTATAGGCATTTTAAAATTTTAAATATTTTAGACAACCATAATCCATCAGGTAAGTAAACTACTCAATGATTTTTAACAAAAAAAAAATAAATAAATAAATAAATAAATAAATAAAATTCTGTAACTTAAAAACGCGTGTATGCAATAAATATACTTTGGAATTTGTGTACTGCGAAGTTGGTCTCTTGAAATTTAAAAATAGTTTAAAATGAGGACATTTATGTAAACTTTAACTTATTTAAGTTTTTAGTACCCACATTGATTTAAAAAAACAATAAAAAGAAGAGAAAGAAAAAATCTAGTTTTAAAATAAAAAATCGTGTTCTTTGCATGCGCTACTTAAAATTGTCAAGTGGAATCAAATTCATTACTAAAAAATGTAGTCTGACGATTTTGCTCTTTGGTCATAATATCTTATAAAACAACAATATTTATTTTATATTTTTACACATTAAAGAAGTTGGCTGTAAAAATCCGTGTTTGTTATACTTGTGAACTATGCACACAGTACATACATACAGGAATACGATGCATAAATATGTCCCATGAAATTGTTTCTCGTTGACTGACCTATTGATTACCTAGACGAGACAGTTGTCGCTATGTCTAGTTCAAACCACAAGTCTACATCGATTTCAAATTTTGTGGGAAGTGGCTTCAGAAGACGTCTACCTTATCTTTAATCAAATTAGAAGGCTGATGTGAATGGTTATTCTGAAATCACCACAAGATTAGGTGATTCATGAACCTTACATTCACATTAGAATTTTTTTCAACGTTAACGAAATTGTTTTAATTTAGGCGATGGCATGCGCTCAATAATCGGATTTAAGAGCCAAACAGTAATAGCAATTTAATACAATACCCTCGTTAAAATGAAAAAACAGTATTAAAAAAAAATAAGCGTTAAAAACTGCGATCATCTTAGTTGAAATATGATTACTTTTTACTATATTTCTTTTAAACAGATAAAGCGCTGAATAAAATATTTAATGTGTAAACTACTACTAATTGTTAAAAACTCGGAAATGAAGTAATAAATAAAAAAGGCATAAAACAGGCACAAATACCTACACAAATTACAGACGCGTGTTTCGGTATTATAAAGAATCTTTTTTTTTTTTTGGGGGGGGGGGGGGCAGTGAGCTTGAGAATGAAAATTCATCCAGAAAAAGATTTTCCCCCCTTCTAATTGGCCTGCTAATTGATTGCTTTTCAAATAAACCATCTTTATTTCTGAAAATTTTTCTTCAGTCAGCTATTTCAATGAAAAAAAAAAAAAAAAAAAATATGACAATGAATTTATGAAGTTAACAGACACATAAGTGACATCAAAACACTTCTGCGTCAGATAGCTTTTTGCTTTTTCTGATTTTTTTTTCAAACATATCTTATGTTGTCTAAATTTGATTTTCTGGCCTGTTTTAGGCTCACTTTCTATGCAAATTTCCTTGTAAAAGAGAAATCGTACTTGGAGATATACAAAATTACAATAAAGTATGTTTATACCAAGTTCTGTGTGACGGGAACTGCTTAAAGGTCCCAGAACTTTAAGTACAATCCGTACGCTCAAAAAAATTAACAAATAAATAAAAATAAATAAATAAAAATAAATAAATAAAAATAAACAAATAAACAAACAAATAAATAAATAAATAAAAATAAATAAATAAATAAATAAACACATAAATAAATTAATTAATTAAATTAAAAATTAAAAAAAAATCCCAATTATCTAGCCAACGTGCATGGTACTGTAAAAAGTAACATATCAACCGAAGTCAATTACAGATTTCATTGAAATTATTGATACAAAATTTTAATAAGCTACTGTAGAAGGAACACTAACATCAAAATTGATTGAAATGCACCATTTTTTGCAATATTTACAGTATCCAAATTAGTTTAAACATCATAATTTATTGAATTAAAAAAGCAGAAGGTATTTAAGAAAACTGTTTTAGGGATTATCACTAATATGCTGTTTAAAACGTTCAAGTATTGAAAGCTAATATGAAGGAGTTTTCAAGACAAGTAATTTTCCTATTACTCATGTAATACGAATATTTTCGATAACTCCTTACGAATACTATGATTTGCATAAAATTATTTTGTTTTACAATAAACATGTAGACTTGTATTTAAAAGATAATAATTATACATTTGGAATGAAATAAGAATTAATAAATAGAATAAGAAATAATAAAAGGCTTACTCCAATAGCAAGAATGCTGTTGTTATTTCATAAAAGACATATCATTTCTGAAGAGATTAACAAATGATGTAAATTTCTCTCCGACCATTTACCCTAATTTTTTCAAGAAACATAAATTTGATGTGAATTGAACCACAATAGCTGTGCAATAGGCAGGGCTGAAATTCTTTTATTATCATTAATTTTGATGATGGGTAGTGCGGAAAGAAAAAAAAAAAAAGACAGAAAGAAAATATACCGGACGTAAAACTTTTTCTAAAAACTAGTATTAAAAAAATTCCAGAAAACTTGAAACCACCGAGACGGATGGGCTGGAAATTGTTCAGAATTTCAGAAAGGTAATTTACACCCACCTCAATCGTTTCCCAAAATTCCTCAAAGCCTTTTTGCAAGTTCTACATCGATGGTTTTTATAATAGCATTCATAAACAATTTTTTTCCCTAACATAATTTGTTATGCATCTCAGGAAATCTTTCAACTACAAAACCGAATCATTGATTTTTTCGAAGACAAAACACGTAGGCATAAGTTTCCTCCAGCAACTGTGAAACGGTAATTTAGCAAAAAATAGCTTTATTTTTATTAATGCCAAACAATAACAGCTTTGTTTAACTAAGCACCATTCAAAGCATTCATGCGTGTTTTAACGTCACCATTTGACAACAAGTTAGACAAAGCAAGGTGAATTTTAAAAACCAGCTATTCTCCCACTTGGAATGCAAGTATAATTTTGTTTGCATATTAGGTTTTGCTCTAAAAATGTAGATTTTAGTGTTTTGTCTATATCATTTCTCGTTTCCGAGCTTTCAAGACCATTTCAATTTCGTTTTTTTGCAGTCATTTTTTTCGATCATGTGCTAAGAATTCTTAAGAATTGGAAAATTATGGGTTTGCCTATAGACAACGCACACCCCTTGAATTTTCTTCAGTAAAATAAATTTGGTAAATACTGTTCCTTCGCTTTTTATAAGTAGTCAAAAATGCCGTAAAGTATGATAAAAAATAGTATCGAGATTCCGATATGCCCGTTAGTGACGTCATGAGGGAGGCTGCGGCCATTATACTAACAGTGTAGTCGAAAGTGAATTACTACTGCTCTGTTCCTGGTCGCTCTCGCAATGCGCGAGAGATACTTTTAAACATTTGCTGAACTTCCATTTGATTTGAATATAACTTGTTACCTTACATTTATATACTTTTAAGTACTGTAGACAAACTGGTAGTTAGAGGGAAAACATTTATTAAAAATTGTAAATTGTTTTTAGTGCATATTACAAAACTTTGTTTCCTATGTTTGTTTTTCAGATGCTGAATTAATTATTTTCAATTCCACAAACCCTTAACATCGAAAAAATTGTTATTAGCACTATTAGTGTAGAAGGCAATTGTCTAGTTTTATTTCAAAGAAGGCACTAAAAACATCAGAAATAAAAACATACACTGAGGAGCCAAAAAAACTGGTACACCTGCTTAATATCGTGTAGGGCCCCCGCGAGCACGCAGAAGTGCCGCAACACGACGTGGCATGTATTCGATCAATGTGTGAAGTACTGCTGGAGATATTTGACACCATGAATCCTGCAGGGCTGTCCATAAGCCAGTGGGAGTAAGAAGGGGTGGGGATATCTTCTGAGCATCACGTTGCAAGGCATCCCAAATATGTTCAATAATGTTCATGTCTGGGGATTTTGGTGGCCAGTGGAAGTATCTAAATTCAGAAGAGTGCTTTTGGATCCACTCTGTAGCAATTCTGGACGTGTGGGGTGTCGCATTGTCCTGCTGAAACTGCCCAAGTCCGTCTGAATGCACAATGGACATGAATGGGTGCAGGTGATCAGACAAGATTCTTACGTACCCGTCACCTGTCAAATTTTAATCTAGACGTATCAGGGGTCCCATATCACGTCAACTGCACACACCCCATACCATCACAAAGCCTCCACCAGCTTGAACAATCACCTGTTGACATGTAGGGTCCATGGATTTATGAGGTTGTCTCCATACCCGTACACGCCCATCAGCTCGATACAACTGGAAACGAGACCAGGCAACGTTTTTCCAATCGTCAACAGTCCAGTGTCGGTGTTGACGGGCCCAGGCAAGGCGTAAAGCTTTGTGTCGTGAAGTCAACAAGGGTACACGTGTGGGCCTTCGTCTCCGAAAGCCCATATCGATGATGTTTCGTTGAATGGTTCGCACGCTGACACTTGTTGATGGCCCAGCATTGATATCTGCTGCAATTTGTGGAAGGGTTGCACGTCTGTCACGTTTTATGATTCTCGTCAATAGTCGTTGATCCCGTTCTTGCATAATCTTTTTCCGAAAGCAGCGATGTCGTAGATTTCATGTTTTACCGTATTTCCGATACTCGCGGTATACTCGTGAAATGTCGTACGTGAAAATCCAAATGTCATTGCTATCTCGGAGATGCTATGTCCCATCTCTCGTGCGCCGAATATAACACCGCGTTCAAACTCACTTAAATCTTTATAACCTGGCATTGTAGCAGCAGTAACCGATCTAAGAACTGTGCTAGACACTGGTTGTCTTATATACGCGTTGCCAATCGCAGCGCTGTATTCTGATTGACTCCATACCCCTTTATTTGCATACTCATGCCTGTACCAGTTTTTTTGGCTCTTCAGTGTAATTTCCATCTCTGAAGTAGCATAGCGGTTGCTTATTTATTTATTTTTTTTAATTATTTTAGAAGTATATTTTAGGGACCGTTCATAAATGATGTCACGCTTTCTCCTCACATATTTGATCCCCCCCCTTTGTCACATGTCACGTTATGTTGCATAAGCAGGATGTCACACTTCTTGCTACCCCTCTCTTCCCCTTGTCACATTTTGTCACAATTGCATGAACCCCCTCCCACCTCGAAACGTGACATCATTTATGAATGATCCCTGAATAGACAGACATTTTACTAAGAAGTTTGGGCCCTTCTCTCTCGCTCCCATTACATATAAGGATGCGTTTCACCGTCTATTTCTCATGCCTGTAGTATTTCCCAACTGGATTGGTCAAAAATAGTAAAGACTTAAAAACAGTCCATGTCTTAGGCTAGGAAATTTTAGTTTTTTATTTTACATACCAGATACTGGCACAAGCTTAATTATTTTTTTTTTCTTTCCAATGGGGCTGCGATATTAGTCCTCAACCATTGCAGACCTAGTGCGTTCCCCAGTAATTGGTACCATCTCTTTCAGCGGCACCACAATGAGTGGTACCTTCGCCGCATGAGAATTTTGACGTTCAGTTACCACTAGATGGCGGTACCTGAGCTCTCATTGATGCAATAAGCACTAGGAATTTAATTTAGCCTAGAGTATCCATGCCAAACTGATACTCAAGGGATCTTTAACATGCCGCATAATCATATGACATGGAGGCAGACGATTTTCTGCATCTTGAAAATCCACCGACTTGGGCCAGGTTTGAACCTGCGATCTTGGGCATACGAAACCTGCGTCTTACCACTACGCCACCCTGTCGGAACAACTTAATTATAATGAAATCCAAACCTTTTTTATGTTATAATTTACACAAGGTTTTCACAGTTATCTTTAATTGGCACTTTCGTTACTTTTTTCTTGAAAATGTTGCGATCGTCAAAGGGTTACGAGAGATTAGAAAATGTTATATTTTATTTTCATACCAGTGTTTCCCAATCTTTTCACTCTTGCGGACTCCTTGTGCCAATGCCTAATTTCCAGGGTATCCCGACGTCCGAATACTAATATTTCTTTAAAATGTGTATTTCCTTAAGTCAGCGGTAATATTTCATTATCACGAATGTGAATAAAACTTTTTATTAAGAAGCTTTGAAAACAGTACGTTAATGGCAAAATTCCAAAAAAAAATATTCAGAAAAGTTGTATTCCTTCCAGTAAGGTTAAATTACTTATCTACTGTTCGGGTGTGCATAAAAGACTGCTAACTTGGTTTCTGGCCCTAGAAATTTAAATAAAACAAATAGACTATTAAACTTAATTGTACTTTTAGACTCATTAGAGTGTGGTCTACTATCACTGTGCCCCATGTCCATACAAAAAAAAATTATAAAACTGAAGTTATGTATGGAATATATAAATGTGAAAATAATTTTTAGAAAGCAATGTCACCTTTATTGAAGAGCTATTTAGTACCTACTCATGGACATATTAGTTCAGTCTTGATAAAATTAGAAAAAAAAAATTCAAGGAAAAATTACTTTTATTAGCTCAAAGCATCAAATCTGCACAAAATGAGTTCCTTAATATTTGTAACCATGCGATTGTTTTTGGTTGCTAACAACCAATACCAAGTTACCGTCTATGAAACTTCATAATATGAACGAAAAGAGTTGGGTATTAAAATATTACTGTACCTCATCTTGCCTTAATAACTGAAACCCTCCTTATGCATAAATTTTGCTGATGTTTAAAATTTATTTTATATAATGTCATTCGTAAATTAAATCAAAATTTAAAACATTCAATTTCTTTTATAACAATCAATTCAACAGTATGAAATTTATATATTTGTTTATTTTTTGTACAAACTACCACTATGTAACAAAATTCAAAATATTAAATTTTGAAAAATAAAGAAATAAATAAATGAATGAATAAACAATTTTATAATTCGTAGCATCCGCTCCTTTAAAATACAAAAATTTATGCCACCATGTGAATATATATATTCGCATTCCAAATGGTTGTTCACCAGTCAAGGCATCTCTCACTCGACCGGTAAATAACAGAGAGAAGTAATTGAGAATTTCTCAGCGAGTAAGAAGGGGGAAAAAATCCAAACATATTCCCCATCTCAGAGCATCGAGGGGAAAAAACGTTGCAGCGTCTTAAAGGAGGTCCTTCCTTCTTTAATTCCATCACATTTGCAAGTAAAATTGATAATGATTAAAAGAAGATGAGCGAAAGAGTGAGGAATTCGGGGAAAAAATACTCATATACCTTTTTAAAAACAGCTAAAGCGAAAACGCTTTTCCCCGTGTTCCATTCCTTAGTAGCCTTTTAATCGCATTAGAGCGAATTTTATAGCCAATTTGCATTTTTTGCGATGTTTTTACCGATGGTGCTGTTATTAAGAAACTTGCAGACTGCTGCGCATAAAATTTAAATATTTCTTTCCTTGAAATCATTTCTATATATTTTGTTACCAGTGGAGAGTTTTTATTTTGGATGACTAATTAAGTTTGATGTGAACTTTCCACGTTAAGGATGGAATTTCTGTTTTAATAAAGCGTGTATTACAGGTTGCTTTTGAGTTTGCTTTTTTCGTTTTGTAATTTAAGTAAATGGGAGAGGAACTTTATGACATTAAGAACCGTAAGGAAAGGAAACGCATTAGTTTAATATGTCTACTATTTAGGCATCCATGTGCTAAATTTAGATAATTTTTTTTTTTAATCTAGCGGTTTAAAAGCAATTAATATCTTACTTCAACAACAGCTCAGAAATGCTAGAAAGTTAAAAAGAAGTAAATCAAATTGATTATTAATCCATTGCAAGTATTACTGAAATTTAAGAAAATGGTTACAAAATTACTTAGTATTGAACCTTCATAAATCGCAACAAACTATATTAATTTGTTTTAACTACTTTATGTTATTTTTTATGAAGGTTTTCAGTAGAGACAATTTAAAAGCTTTGTCATCGTCGCAGCATGTCTGTGAGTGATTTATCTGAAGACATATGCTACAAGGTGCTATTCATTTTTTAATGGCCATGGGACACATAAAAGTAAAACTATTTTTCAAGGTGGAAAAAATATATAGGTGTCAGGGGAGGGGGAAGTTCAGGGGGAAAGAAGTTTACTGCTGTTACTAAATTACTACAGTCTATCAATAAATTGTCAAGGCCATATGACTAAAGGGTCAAACGAGAATGATTATCGAGAAGCTTAAATAGTGTGAGTACAGTAGGGTTAGCGCCAAAACAAAAAATTTAAAAACATTTTTTTTTTTCACACAAGTCGTAATCCCGCACAAATATTGAGAATTGAGGAGACTAAAAAGGAGTAAGAAAAGGAACAAAATCGGTTTACATCTTCCCGTTACGCATGTGCTCCGAAGTTTGCTGAAATTAGGGAAATACTTCGATAGTGAGTCCCTCCAAAATACGTTCAAAGAATCTGTATAATGAAAAATGTTCGCAACGAATACCTGCGAAGAGTATACAAAAAACATATTTACAAAAAGTGCGCAATTAGTGTATGTAGAGAATCTGAAGGAAATGCCTATAAAAAGACAACAAAGATTGTCTTCAGAGTTCCATCTGAAGAGAATTAATGTAGATTGTCTTTAAAATATCGAACACTTTTTTTTTTGACGTATAGAAAAAGCATTCAGAATTTTATACAATGCGTCGAAAGAGTCAATGATGAATGTCCATGGAAATTGATTCAAAATGTATGTACAATATCTTTAGATATACGTAACGGAAAATATGTCTGTCTCTGTAGAAGAGACTATTCTCTCAGACTACACACTAATCCTGCAGTAAAGCATTTTCTGCGAGAAGTTATTTATTTACTACTTATTTATCTTTATTTCTTTTAATAAAATATGACAACATATTGTATTAAAGTAAGTTAAAAAAAAAACAATTAAATAAAAAATAAAAGAACGTTTCCACGAACACCGTGTGCTTTAAATAAAAATTTTCAAGATCTTCAACAGAATCTAAATATTATTAGAGGCAAAACACCTTAATTTGTTTCATATTATACACATACATATCACATTCAGAATTCCTTTTGTTTTCCTTTTTTTCGTCACGCAATTGAAAAAAATCTCACCTGTCTTTTTAAATTTGAAACCAAAAACTTAAAAACAGGAAACACATAATGAAATCTTAAAATTTATTTTAAGAACCAAAAAAGTTCCAATGGGAAATATGTCTACAATCCTTAATTACAAATGAAAATAATTCACTCCGAAAAGTATTGGAAGAATTTTAATTGATTTAATAAAAACTTGCTCACAAGTATATAAAGGTATTTTCTTGTAGAATCTATTGCGAAGCGGTATTGTATTATTAATGTCGATGTTTACTTAGTCACTAGCAAGCTAAATACCACGCTTAAAGCAATATTTTGTTCTTTACTGTCTTAAACATCAGTTGAACAATTTCACTTAAAGATCTTTAATACATATTTCACGTAATTTGATCGCTGTTATTGAATTTAATCGGGATGCTCACCACGGAAAAGGAATTTATCCGAAGTGAGCGAAATTATGTACAGCGTTCTCTCTTTTTCACTTGGAGGCGCTCCTCTTTTTGACAACTTAATGCAAAGCGGGGACTCGACAGGGCTCATGCTTTCTGCTTCAATAACCCAATCAATTTCAACCGGAGGCTGGCAAAAAATGGGAGCAGAGCCACGGAAAAAACAAGAAATAAAAGAAATAAATTGTATTCTCGCCAAAAGCGCCAGATAATCGAGATCAATTCGATTTAGTAGGCTCGCTTACTCATAAAAAGAGACGAAGTTGGGATTGAATTGATTTTTAAAAATCTAACATAGCCACTTCTTTTTTCTACTGGTAGAGAACGTTATTCCATGTTAAACATGTTAAAGTTTTGCTAGAAAAAACAGTTTCCACTTCAGCAATTTTTCTATTTTGGATTTTATGGACCAAACGAGGCATTCGTTCAATAACAGCCCGAACATCATACATTTTCTTGGGTGGCTTGAATTAAAAGTTGTTGTAGACGACAAATAAAAACAGGAAAAGACAAGAGAGAAAGAGAAAAGAAAGCCCGCAATGGAGATATAATTGTTTTAAAAATAACATATTTTATTCAAGAGAAGACATTACAATTTCGTATAAATGTTCTTTTAAAAAAGAAAATGGAGAGAAAGTAACTTTTAAACACCGAAAAAAAGTACACGTTTTATAAACCTATGTATTATATTTTATGTTCTTAATCAACGATTCAATGTGCCCTTCAACGGGAGGCTAAAACTACCAATTGTAGTGGTCTTTTTATACAGTTGATGTTACACTTTGTATTTATGTCGTCATTATTTAAATTATTATATAAACTGATTTATTTGCTGTCTAACCATATAAATATATATATATATATATGCACACTACTTGTTATAGCAACCCCTCTATTTACATCTTTTAAGTGCAATGAGTGGCAACTCTGTTCTGATACCCTATCCAATAAGATACATTATCGAAGATTTTAAAATTTTAATTACTCTTATGAGTTTATTTACTATATTTTCTCTTTCTCTTCCGGAAATAAACACTTAGCAATGATGACTTGTGAAAACAATGCGAAAGAGTGTTCAACATATTTTCAATTCTCATAAACACTAAGAAATGAAAATTAGATACTCGAATTTAACCGTTCCAAGTTTTTTTTATATATTTTAAAATCTAGTTATTTTTTTTGTCAGCAACGGCATTTCCTATTTATGCAGAAGTGCGTCTTAGTATTTCAAAATCACACGTATGGAAACTTTGAAGCAAGTTTGTGACTTAAAAATTTCATTTAACTTCAATTTTTTGTTGGAGGAAAAGCAATCATTCAAAAATTAAACTGAACTTGCACAAATATCCCTAACGAAAATATCCTTTAAGGGTTGAAAACATATGAAAATAGGATGTTTTAAATGTCTACTGTTACTGGAATACTTAAGTAAACATTTTGCCTATACAAGTAAGCACTTTTCTGACAAAATGTGAAGCACTACTTTGTTGTAAAACATTACGACTGTATAATAATAATTTAATTTTGTGCAAGTAAACCGTAATAAAAAATAATTTCACCTTAAGAAAGCACAAATAAGTATTAAAATGCAGACATATGTTTCGGGATTGCTTGGAATCCCTTTTTCAATGCGACAGGGAGCTTCTAGATGCAAAACATCCAAATGAAGCCTTGCATCTAGAAGCTCCCTGTCGCATTGAAAAAGGGATTCCAAGCAATCCCGAAACATATGTCTGCATTTTAATGCTTATTTGTGCTTTCTTAACGTGAAATTATTTTTTACTACAGATTATAACTGTATTCTATCAAAAAAAATTTTTTCTTAACAACCCTCTTGTATAAACGTTTAGAAAGAGCACCAGACACAACTTAAAATGAATGCCTAAATACATTTTTCAAATGCTGCCAAAAATGGTAATAAATTCAAACCAGATGGCGAAACCTGAATGAGAAATGGGATTTTTGGTGGAAATTTTCGAGTGAGGGAGGGGGAAGTGCGGGATGGAGAGAAACTACGCGCGGAAAGAGAGCCGGACGCGCCCATTCCATCCCATGGGGGTGGGAAGAGGTGGATGATATTGGACCAACGTGAGGGAGGGAGAGGGCGGGAAAATAGGTTTTCTGTGATCAATATCTAAGTGTCGGAGCTGCTCTCGTCGTTAGTAACGGCTAGCCGGAATGGGAAAGTTTTCGGTGAGATTTCAATTGGACGCAGGGAAGAGCGGAGCGCGAAAAATTCAATTCACGCCAACTCACGCCGAAGCAATTTTTCTTGATTCCGAGAGTTGGCAGAAATGAATGGTCGAGGAGGACATTAGTGGGAGAAGAAGTACAAATGTGTTCTTGTGCAATGGAATTAGTACTTGTGTGCTGATTACACATTTTCTTCGAACCTCTTGCACAAAAGCCATACTTAAGCAATAATTTTTGTTGGAAAAACTTTTGCTATATCCTCTGTTCATTGGTTAATTCCATCTGTCTTTTATCATGTCTGTCACATTATTGTTTGATTTGTGTTGTGAAGAACAATGTTGTTTGATTGTGAAGTACAATGAAACCTAACCTGTGTAAGTTGACCACTTGCGGTGCAGAACTTCAGAGGTCAACTTAGACAGGTGGTCAAGTTATAGAGGGTGAGGTAGGGGTGAAGGGCTAATTCCGTTCGTGTAAAAAGTAGTCAACGTAGGCAGGTGGTCAGCTTACAAAGGTGGTCAGCTTTAATTTACTGTACTTAATATTAAAACAACATTATACAGTGAAACCTGTAAAGCTGACCAACTTTCTAAGTTGACCACCTGTCTAAGTTGACCACTGAAGTTCCGCCCCGCAAGTGGTCAACTTACACAGGTTTCACTGTACATGGGCAGTGGTAGCCTAGTGGTTAGGATATCGGACTTCCAACCGAAAGACTGGGTGTTCGATACCCGACCCCTGGAAGACCCACAAATGTACTCTTGGGGATACGTGCATGAAAAATCCGTGAACCCTGAAGTCCCGAGGGTACCGGAGGGGGAAAAATTTCCCTTCCCTTCACTCTTAGGTTAAAAATGGGAAGGTGGCGTATTTGTGGTGGAGCTATCTGGTGTCATCTAAATACATAATGAGTCAAGTCGTACTTCCATCGTTGTGGTGCTTAGCTGTAAACGGAAGGCGCTCCTTACTGCCTCAATTTCGGGTCGCTCTGCGAAGGGGAGCTTGGATACCCAAGGGTCATTAGAAACAACAACAACAACATAACTTTAATACGCTCTCTTGCGCCTACACATCTTCATCCGTAATTCAAAAATAGTGGAAGAATTTTAGCCTAAGAAAGTAAATATTTTGAATTATGATACAAAACATGCAAAAATGAACACCTTTGTAACAGCATGTTTTTACATAATAATTGAAGATTTTATTTCTTTGACAAAATTCTCTTGTTATTTGTAAAGTGAGCTTGAAGTTGTCTAAGTTCAATAAAATTTATTAAAAAAATAGTTTGTACCCTTTATGAAACAAAAAATGTGTTATGCAATGTCTGTCGCTCATGGAAGTAACCATAAGGGGTTTTGCCTAGAAATAATTTTCCGTTCGATTTCAAAATCATAACAATACAGTATTTTTTCTTAAATAAATATCTTTCTTACGAACAGAACAATTTTATCTATTAACCTTTATTAATGAAATTAATGATCTTCATTCAGGTAACAGTTGAGTCAGTTCACTCTCAAAAATAGAACTCTCATTTTCGACGATTCTTCAGTCGTCAAGAAAATTTCGTCAATTACAGAGATTATTTTGTCGCGCGATCACGTGACTTTAAAAAATTACTACACAAATTTCGCCAATTTGACGAAAGGTTTACTCGAAGCATTTTTCAGGAAGCCATTTTGTCAACTACGACGAAAGTTTCGTGAGATTTGAGCATGCGTTTCTGAGAGTGTTTAAAAATTTAAATTTCTGTTGCATGCATTTATATGTAACAAATATATTAATTGCTTTATTTATGTACATTTCTGTATTATAGTATATATTTTCATGAATAATTCCTAAAGTCTATAATATTCATAGTATTGCGTTATAAAAATGAATTTAAAATTTTTGCCCATTTGAAGTATAATATTAAATATATTGTAGCAACATCTACATGTCTTAAGCATATTTATTTATATTTAAAAACTAGTACTTTGTTATCGAATAGATCTTATAAATACTACTACAATTTTATTAGGAATCGGAAGTTTTTGTTTTTAAGTGTAATTTTCAAGCTTTGTTTAGAAGTTACTTAAAGTCCCAGTTTGTGCAAGGAAAGGTGCAGTTTAATTCCTACTATCAATTGCAAAAAAACTTAGAATAAGTACTTCACCGTACTTCAAACATGCATTTAAATTTTAAAACCAAAGTCAGAAAACGAGATTTTGATTACATACTGAAAATAAATACTTTTAAAAAAAGCATGAAAGGTTTTAAAAAAAGACAATGAATGAATAAATAAATACATAAACAAATAGGAGGTAAAAGAAGAATAAGCAAAAAGAGAAAAACTCTTAATTAGTGTCAATGTTTTTATTTGCTTCTTACAATGTAATATTTGATTTACAGAGAGGAAATGATAATTTCAGATTTCTTGAATAATTGGGTCCTTTTTTAATATCTCGTAATCCGAAACATATTTAAAACTCCCAATCAGATGGTCTAGCGGAAAATGAAAATATAGAAGATGGAACCCATTTATCATTACGAAAATTAAAGGAAATTTTAATGACCAAAAAAAATATTTTTTCATGTTCAAATTAATTTTACCGTATAAAACTTCTCTCCCCCCTCAAATTCATTCGACTTTAATTTAAATTTTAACATATTATTCAGCGATGTAAATGCACACCAGAATGCCAATGTATATCTTAACGATAGACAAATGTGCCTCGTTGTGTTTCTAAAATTTTTTTTTCATTTTAATTCATACAAAAATTAAAATTCATCAAAATAGCTATTATGGAAGTATTTTAAGCACAAATACGTGGGATATTTTCTTATTAAATTAGGAAATCGCAACAAAAATAAAATGCAAGGGAGGGGGGGGGGGGAATAACTACGAGAGTCATATTCATAGGCCTCAAAATTAAAATGTGCATATGTTGTCTGACTTTTACGCACATCATCTAGATATTATTACATTTATTGGAAAGTAGGACTGATGTATGGACTGAGGACCAAGCATGGTTGGGAACTAAACACTGGGGGTTCCGCGTCAGGCTGACCACTTGGCCGGAACATATGCTTCTGCACCCCAGGGCCCTCGGTCTCGAAAACTGGGATGGACACAGTTGGCCATTTCCCCCAAAAGGGCTGGAGCGCCACTGAGTTTAGTTTTTCAGTTTAGGACTGATGTATTTCTTGTATTCAATGATATAAAAGTCTAGTTACGATTAGTAAAAATGTAATTAAAATTTAAAAAAATCATTTGTAACTAGTTTGAGACGATAAAAATAAATAAATAAAAAATATGCAACAACCTGGATAAACTTAATGATGAAGTAAAATGTCTTTCTGTCTTTTCTTGCCTTTTTATGTCGTTCTCTTGTCTAGTTACTGTTAGATAACGTAGATAAATGCAAGCAAATCATTAATGAATAAAAATAATAAATGGAGAATATAAGACGTAGATATAACAATCATTTTCTTGAAAAACCTCTTCTATAGAAATATTTATTTTGCTGATTTTTTTGTGGGCCAAGTTACCAGTTATTTGTAGAAATTTATAAAACCAATGTGTACTGAATCACAATCTTCAAGGTTTTCTTAAAATATCAAACCCAGTCAAGCGAGAGATAGAAAAGGATATACTAAATACGATTATTTTTAAACACATGGGAGCTTTTTCTTCTCCCACAGATTTTTAAACAAATCAGTGATTTGTTTATATTTATCTTTATTGTTTAACGGAAATCAGACAAAGAAAGACAAGAGCTTGTTCGTGAATATAATAAATTTTCTACGTGTGAACTTTACTGCTCAACCCCCCCTCCCCCTTCTTGTCAATGTGTATGTTTTTCAATTGATTTTCATAACTTTGAACTAATTAAATATGAATTAATTTTATTTGATATGTATTTTTAGTGTAACTAACTTTACTTTTATTACCTTTGAGGCACTAGACCTAGTTTAAAAATAAATAATAATAAGTTGAATGATAAAACAACGATTTTAGTTGAATAATGATACTATTTACGGATAGAGCGTCGTCAATACCTATTTTCCCTCCGTTAAACCGACTACATCCGCCAACCATACTTATGTATATAATACATATTATATATATAGTTACCGGAATTATAAACAGAAGGAAATATTTTAAAGCGGATTTTAAATTTACATATTTTTTACATGCATTAATTTACAGCCAGTAGCTGTTTGAAAATACCGGAAAAAAAATAGAGCCGGCTTCAAATTAAAAATTGCTCTAAAAAGTAAAAAATAAATTCATTCCTTACACAGCATCGATAAAACTTTTAAATATAGTTTTGGAAGCTGGTGCAAAATGATGACAGTCTAATTCACACTATGTTTTATTTATATTGAAACTGTTGCAAACTCCGGGCCATTTATACGTTAATTGATTCATGATTACAAAAACTTTATCTATCATAATTTTGTTCCGCTTTCATAAATTATGTTTAAAAATCGTACCGATGTTATTTAAAGAATAAATTTTTTTTAACTTTTTGGCGCAATGTAATGGTGCAATCAAATTTTTCAACTTGAAATCGGTAGCTTATTTTTTAATTATTTTATTTTATAAATATATGTGTAGGGCATCTGAAAACTTACCGAATAATACTTTTGTTTTTGAATTCCGACTAAATATGAACGATATTTACTACAAATTTCTGTACTAATTAGTTTATTAAATCTAGCATTAATTTTCAAATATTAAAACCAAAGTCATTTTTGCTCGGAAACAACATTAAAGAAAGCCAGTAGTGTACTTAAACAAAACAAGGCATAAGTTTTCAACCAAAATTACATGCACGTGTTTCGGACTTACAAACGGCCCTTTTTTCGGAGTGACAGAATGAAATTATGCGGGGAAAATATAGATGCGAAATATATTTTTTCTACCGTAGCTTCATTCTGCTGAACCAAAGAAAAAGTTTTCGGAGCTCCAAAACAAGCATATATATCTCTCTATATAAAAATAAATGTATTTCTATCTTTGTGTCCTTTATGCATTATTACACCATTCATCCGATCGCTATGAAACTTTGGGAAGTTGTTGAGTACACTCCTGCGAAGGTTTCTGAAAAAAAAAAAATTCTACAGGTAGTTCTTTTTTTTATTCCAATTTTACGCAATTGTCCAGAAAATTCCCCAATTTGGGGGTGAAAAAACCTTGCACATATTAATGTAATATATCAATCGAAAGCGCTATTTTTTCTGCACAAGTTGATATTTGTTATAAGTTTCTAAGTCAATAGGAACGCCAGTTATAAGCTTTTTAGTGCGATTTCCTGAGGCTTACCTTGATCAAAAAATAATAATTAGCAGTTTCCTCAATTCCGGATGAATAGTGTTAGCTTAATTTCAATATAAAACTTATTTTTCAAAATAGAGAGACATCAGTTTAATTATCAACGGAAGAACAATAATAAAGCATATCTTCGATTTAACGTTTTTCTCAAATTAGCAATAGGTTTTAAATTCGAGATTGAACTTGATAAAAGTATTGTCTCCCCGATTTAACGATTTCCATGATTTAGCAATAGCATTTAAATAAATATGCCCAAAATAGGAATACAGTATGGTTTATATTAGATTTCAAATAACGTGGCGAATATGACACGCTACAATTTGACTTTTTTAATTAGTCATTGGCAATAAATCGGAACACACTAATGAAATTGTGCTTACGCTTTTTAGATACGGTTAAAATTCAGCACGAGCAGCGGCGTTGCGGGTACCGCTAGTTTTTATATATATATATATATATATATATATATATATATATTTGCAAACGTGTAGCATACTTAACTTGTTTGATTCAAGCGCACCCACAAAGGCAATTACTTACAATGTGAATACTGCTTGCGACAAAATTTCTTCAATAGTTCTATTTTAATTTCACGAACCGCACATTGAACTTAAAATAATTAAGCTCACTTAATTTTTATGAATAACAAACATAAATGATTTAATACAACTTATTACAACTCACTTAATTGGAATGAATGACAAACATGAATAACTGGCTACGATGATTAACCTTACTAGTTTTTATGAATAACAAACATGAATGCTTCACTGCAATTAGCTACAATAATTAAACTCGCTTAGTTTGAATAATTTACTGCAACTAACTACACAAATTAAACTCACTTAACCTGAAGGAATATTAAACACGAACGATTTAATACAACTTGCTACAATGATTAGTTTACTAAACACAACTAGCGGTTAACAAATGTTAATCTCAGCGTCATTCTTTTCACAAAAAATCCACATTAAAGAAGGTCAAAAGTATTTATGACGGAGAACCACTTCTCGAGTTTCACGAAATATATGCGTGCTTTGGATTCCAGCCTTTCTTTGCGGAAATAACCCGTTTTATATGCATGAAGCTTTTGAATGGACTTTCTCGTATCTCTTCTGAGAGTCAGTTTTCCTTGCACTAAGGATTATCCAACGGAAAAGTTGCATTTCCAGGGGCGTCTTCAGCTTGAGTAACTAGCCAAAATGTCTATTTGTAAACCACGCAGTGCATTCAAAGATACGGAATTTTTTAAATTTCAGGCAGAATACAATCAATGTAACGATATAACTTCTGTTTCAGTGAACATCAGTTTCGAGTTCATTGCGTTTTGAGTGGCTGGTATTTACTTTTTATAAAACATTAATTTAATATCCTTATCTAGGATTAAATTGTTCATTTATATGTATATCAATTATCAGTTTCAGTAAATACGAGTGTAAGACTATTCAATGTATACCCAATTACATTAAATATTACTTTTTATTCAATTCAGTAAAATATTACACACACACGAACACAAATTATATACTTATATAATTTGTAAGGAAGAAAGGACGGAGGAAAAGTGTTTCTCAATTTAAGTTTTTGTTCATATATGCACAATAGTTAACAACATAACAAGAAACGAAAATGTAACTGCAAAACTTCTTAGGGTGCCTTCACACCAAAGGCGATAACGATAATATTCCTGTCGTTTCTCATCTGCGCGAGCGCATAGGTCTAGTTTCACGGGATTTTCTTTCTCATAAAATTTGTTTCATTTAAATTTTAAAAGCTTTTTTTTTTCTTTAATGTGTTTAGCTATTGCTTGGAAGACAATTTCATGGAACCTAATAATTGTCGCATTGTTTTACAATAGCCTAATAATACGAGGAGGTTCTATCTCATTCTTCGATTAAAAAACAGTCAGGTGACTGCTGCCTTGCCCAATGAAAATCCTATGTTTGAAAGCTCGTCTTTGCAGCCTACAGAGAAGTCAAAGGTCAGGGGTATGTGATATTGTGGGACATTCAGCTATCAAAACGATTAAATCTCCAAAGACAGAAAAAAAGAAAATTAATACACAAAAGAGCACTTTTAGAGCTAGAACATTTTTCATTAATTAATTAATTAATTATTTTTTGAATTTATAAGTCATATATTTTTTTTTGTAGCTTTATTTTAACCTATGAACACTTGAACATAAACCAGGCTCGTAGTCGTCGAATCAAGGTTCAACTATTTCCCACTGAAATAGCATTTAACATTAATTCTCCATCTATAGTTTGAATTAGATGGATTTAAATTTAATGGTTCTAATAGGCTGGTTACAAAAGATGGTGCGTAATTATATTCTATTTTGGTGCAACATTTGTGGCCAACATACGCTAGCAGAATTTGGTGCAGCATACGTAAGCACCAAATTATAGTAAATTCACGCATGATCCTTTGTATGCAGCAAATTGTCCCCATTTTTTGGTCAAAAAATTTTAGAGTGCGTGTAAGATTTCCATATCGTTAATCAATAAGTACTTTATGAGAGCTGTAATACCAAACAAATATCTCCATGCTCCGTTCTGACAAATAAGTTCAACAAAACTATCGTTCGACATTCCAATGTCAATCGAATGATACAAGAATGCCGCCGTCGCTCCATCATATTCTCCCCCTGCAGGTGGTTCGGCACCATCTGGTGTAGGAGTCCTTCCTCTAATTGCCGCAAAGCGCTTTGGACGCCGAATGACTCGACTGGTCGAAGAATATGAATCATTAACAAGATTAAGCTTTGGCACGTCTGAGGCAGTATGGGTAGAAGCTGAATGGTAACCGAGCGTGCTACAGGGGCATAATTCGATTCTGGAAAAATAAAATTAATTTCACGGTTGCCATGATAATTAAGACATAATCGTTGACTAATTATGCTAATGAGACCTGGAGGTAAATGGCACTTTTCTAGACGTCGCCAAGATTGGGTTGTAACACTTTTTATCGCAGATGGTGGACGACTTAATTGCGAGTTTCTGTGAGGTTTAATAAATTAAGAAAGCAAATGTCTTGGAAAGTACGGAACGAGTGGGCTTCATGTATGTCCCTATATAAAAACTGATAAACTGCAGTACATTCTATGAAATTTTCCGATTTTGGTTGAGATACCTTTAAAAGCTAATATACTGCATCAAAAATCTGGCAGTCATTGAAGATAAGCTGACTGCACCAGGTAACGAATATTATACCAACATTCTCAGCACGTGTGAAACATAAAACATGTGCGTACTCAAAAGGGAACAAGGAGTTCCGTCTAGAACTATACGAGCCTACTTTCCCGTATACACCTAACTTCAAATTTATATTATAGCTATCACTTTCTCTCTCTTTCACATTTAGCTTTAGTTCTTAATTACTTCAAATGTACTTCTTTCAACGGATAATACATATTCATTCACTCAGTCATTCATTCTTTCATTTATTCAGTCATTCATTTACTCATTCATGTAGTATCACTCGTTTATTTATTTTTTCATTCATTCACTCATTTAATTACTTTATCATGTATTCACTCATTTATTCATTCATTCGTTCTTTCACTCATTCATTTATTCATTCATTAATTCTTTCACTCTTTCATCGATTCAATCATTCATTCTTTCACTCATTCATTCATTCATTTATTTATTCATTGAGAAATGCCCTTAAAAATCCCGATCGAATACTTCATAGGAAAACAGGCTTGTTCAGTTCTTGTTGAACTTCGTATCAGTACATGTTCTACAGCGTAATATCTTGATAGAGCGTATATCTGATAAAGTTTGTTGCGAGCCAATCCGTCGTTTAGATCAGGATTTATATGGGATTGAAATTTGCCCATATGCGCTAATGTTAATTTGGAACCTTTTCATTATCAAGGCGCAAATCTCGCCGAGCAAAATTTTTAGCGACGGAACACGCAAAAGGATAACAACGACGATATTACGTTTGGCATTAGTTGCATCATTATTGGCGACTTTATCGCCTGAGCCGGAATAATGGAAAAATGCCGCAATTTTTTTTTTTTTTTGAACTGTTCAAAAATGAACAAAAACTGTTCAAATCAATATTTCACGCCGAGAACTCCTTCCAATAAGCTTGCAATAGGAACTTGGGTCTTGTGCCCACAGTTTACATAATTTGCTTCAATTTTGTCCATAGGCGCTAATGTTAAAATTTTTTGAACTGTTCAAAATTGAACAAAAAATTGTAAAATATGGAAATGAGATGTCCTCGCCGAGATCTTTCGAATGCAAAAAGAATTTTTCCAATCGGAAAATTTGTTCAAAAGTTATTAGGGGGGACAGACCGACAGACACACATTTTCCCCATCGCAAAACCCTACGTTCAATTTTTTTATTTTTCAATCTTTATTTAATTTCTTCACTTTTTTTTTGACTTTTCTTTATTTTTAACGATATTTTTACGATACATTAAGCCTTCTTGCATGCTTTATTATTATTATTTTTTTACTTTTACGGGAAAGTAGGCTAAAAAATAATTAAATTGCATGAAAAGAATAAACTAATTAAAAGGTTTGTGCTACCAGCAAAGCCTCAAAATGCAAAAATTTTGATAAGAATTTTATTTGCCCTGGTAGTTTGTTTTCGCCCCATTTTAAAAACTTGTCGTAAATTATGAAACTTCTTTCCAATTCGACTGTCTTTACGTAAATAGAGAAGCTTTATTTCATGATTTGAGGCTTTTAAATTTTGCTTATATCATGAAGCTCACAGCAGGTAGTGAGAAAAATGGTTTTGAAACTGGATTAGCAAATTCTGCTCTTCAATTGCAAAATGGCAGCTTTCCTCAATATATTGGTTTCATTTTGCCTTATCTTTTTTAATTTAAAAATAATAAACCAATAATAACTTTAAAAACAATGATTTTTGAGCATTTTTATTAACTTCCTCAAAAATAACAATTGTAATTGAACTGAATGGATATCATTGAGAACATTGGTAACCGGCCGTCGGTGGTGGGCTGATAAACACAAACACACGAACAGTGGCTAAAAAACGGTCAGACCTCTGCTTTAAATGTTTGTTTAGGCTTCTATAATCCGAGTTGACACAATATGCATTTTATTTCCCACTTGGCTTCTTGCCAACTGTTTAGGGATAGGTTTATTATGATTCAATGCAGGTGTGCCCCTCCCCCAAGACCGATGACTCACCCCCTATAAACTACTGAAACCCCCCCCCCCCCAAATCTCACTGGAGCAATCTACGCCATGACCCTCCCCCCCCCCCCCAGTTAAACATAAATAAATTTTAAAAAATACATTATCTCCTAAGTAAATGCACTGTAGAATACCCTGATGTGTCAAAAAGCAATATTCTGCACCGGTAAAAGTACTGACTTAGATTGATAAATTTTAATATTTTTATTAGTATAAAATTCAACCTGCATTGACGGAGACTAGACTGAAAGAGAAAAACAGTTAAATTAATCAATACGGTATAAGTATAGAGTATTTTTAGCGCATTTCGAGAAGGTTTTATTAAGTTCCTAGGCACAAATCAAGAAACAATGTCAGATGGTAAGAGAGATACTGATTTGTCAATTGTCATGAAGCAATTCAGTGTGTGCAAGGTATCACAAACTAATGGTACATGTGTTTATGTAAACAAATGTGTGATATGAACAATGGTATGTCATAAGAGAATGTTATTTTTCCTGCAGCAATACGTTGTGTCATTAAGCGATAGCTTTTGCTGTGTCATGAAGAAAAAGTGTCACGACGCATTTTCAGCAACTTACTGTAAGTTTCAGTCCTCCTGTCGCAGTGGAATGTCTACCTTAAGCAGAATTTATTTTATAACTGTTAACATTGAAAATTTCGGCCTAAGTAATGTAAACAAGACTCTTGACCACTGTTCCAATGTTAATTTTTACAAATATTAATCGGAATCCAAAATTGTGAGGGTTAAAACTATTACTTATATCTTAAAAATTTATGCTACTTGAAATGGGAAAATTACCTGTCTTGTGTTGCAAAACAGAGGACGGTTTACATTAGCCAAAATTAGAAAAGGCCGGGGAATTAAAATTACAAACATATTATGAAAAGTAAACATTCTGAAAGGGAAAAAAACGATTAGGTTTTAAACTTAATTTAGTGCAGAGATTTAAGGTTTATCAGCTAATTTAAATTTACATGTTTTGAAGTTTTTTGTTACAAAAAGTTTTCGTAGTAATACATCAAACCTAAATTTAATTTCGCAAACGTTTGACTTTAGCTGTAATTTTTTTCCGAATACAAAAATAGCAAACTAACGTAAAGCAGTTGTGACCACAATACAACGTGCTTTATCTTCCATACCCGTAAAAAATACTTCCAGCATCACCGAAAGAAAAAATCTAATGTTATAGTTGCCATCAGAAAAAAAAATGAAAAAGCAATTTTAATAACTTTTAGAATACCATCCATTCTTCAACGAAGATAATACATCATAACAATGACAATGACACATTACTTTTATATCCATCGACTTTTTTTTTATTCCAAGTAAGGTAAGAATGTTTAAGCACATCATTTTCTTGAGACTTTTAAATATTGTCTCCGATAGTTCTCTTCTTCTTCAGCTGGGCTATTATCGACATAAGCTTCTTCCATTTTCTTGGTGCTTTCACTTCTCCTCCTTCCATTTCGTAATTCCTTTTGCACATCTATTTCTGCAATTTTTGCAATATATCATTCTCAAAAGAAGATTAATGCTTTCAAGTTTATGGATTATAATGAATACAAGCAGATATATCTCTATTTATCTATTCTATATCTGCCTTCGAAATCTTTCCCGCCGCCCCTAAACCTTTTCCATATGTTGATCTTTTTTCTCCCCTCCTGCGTGTTTTCTCTCCGAGATCATCACTCAACTCAACTCAACTCGAACCTCGAAAACAAAGAACTGTTTAGTTTTCGCGTAGAAAGGATGACGCTTTCTGATTGGCTGGAGCGGAAGAATAAGCCTTTTGGTAGATATGTTATTTCTTGGTTGTTTTAGAATTCATTTATTTTGTTTCGGAGATCGATGATTGGGGTTTTCTACTCGTCAGTTATGTAATTGCGGGACGTAATCTTTTCTGAAATTATGCTTGACAGATTAAAGGAAATAAAGACTTGAATACCGCCAAACAGTTCGCCAATATAAGCAGCAACTTTCATTATCAAGATTCAAAGAACGTCAAAAGACTTCAACGAGTTATCGCTTGACATCGGGGAATAAATAATTAATTTTGTTGGTTATTTCAAAGAAAAATGTAACTGCAGCTTTTGAAATGTTCAGAAATTTTCTGAGTTTTAAAGATTAAACTGCTCTCGAACATAATGCTTTTGACAAGAAGATCAATATAATTTTAGTTTTGTAAAAACGTGGTGTGTTATGGGGTATAATGAAAAATGCTTTTTCCCTGTTCAGTTGACATGAACAAGTCACGTTTAACGAAATTTTATAAGCACCACTGATATTTGATTCATTATAACCACCACTAATGCTTACCTTTCTTATTTAACATACACAAGAAACTAAACTTTCGAAATATTTTGCAAATTTAATAGATGTATTATGGTAATAAAATGCCAAAGTTTAAGCACGCATAATGGCTTGCTGTATTGAGAGTGAGTAAGCTGTAACTTACTCAAAAAAAGAAGAAGAAAAGGAAAGAAACAAGAAAAGAAATAAAGAAAAAAATTCGTTTTCAGATTACAAAAGCATTATCTTCAACAACTGTAAATAGAGACAAAATACCTACAAGACAATTAACTCATATTTAATACCTAGTGAGTATCTTTAACTCCTCATACATAAGAAATACATTGTGTAATATTACCATATCAATAGCAAGCTTGCCAACATGGATGATTCCTCCTTACTAATACCTAATGATCAATTCAAAATTTTTTTTATCCATTAGCCTCAATGACTTTTAGTTTTTCCTTTTCTCTATTTTGCTCATTTATTTATTGCATACCTTCAGACTGGTTCTTCCTCTTCATCTTCAACAACCCTACACCCTTAAGAAGAAATTTCCATCATAAGCATTTATGCTTCCCTTTTTATATCAATAGAACTTAAAACTTGAGGTAAAATTACACTGGTCTACAAAAAAAAAAAAAAACTTTTTTTCTGCCCCAAAGACTTTGTTAACTGATCTTAGAAGTATTTTTCACGCTGAACTCGAAAATGAAAACCATTTTTCTCTATCACGTAAGGATTTTCTGTGCAAGGTGCTGTAATAGTTGACATTAATAACATTTACCCTAAATTATTGCAGTACCTTACAAGTTCCCCTTAAGTGATAAGGAAAATGGTTTTCATTTTCGAATTCAGCTTGGAAAATACTTCTAAGATCAGTCAATAAAAGTCCTTAGGACCCCCCCCCCCCTTTTTGTTTAAGGGCATTGTAATTTTTACGTTAGAAGCATTTCCACAAAAAACCCAAGTAATTTTCTATTTTCCTTAAAAGTTTTCATTTGTTGACATGTTCTGGCATACTTTGCCTCAGGAATGTCCCTTTTTAACGTCCATCAGTAATCTGCTAACATAGTTGCACTCCTCTTCCCTTGACATCTCGATAACTGAAATGTCCTGATGGAAACCTCTCAATGTTCATCGGTTATACAGCTCCCATGTTTTCAGGAGGCATTTTTACACACAACAGGAGATTTCTACGATAAAATATAGTAGCTCATGCTCATTAAACGTGTCGTACAGTATCAATCTTTTGCCTATTTGCCTTTGTATCCCAATTCTTGCGAAATTCCTACCGAGACCAGCACCCAGTGCAGTCATTTGATACGCACTTCCGTTCGGGGTCTGCGGGGGCTGTTTGCAACACTCCACTAAGTTTTCCAGCAAAATAAAGTGACCACTGATTTAACGGTTGACATGCAAGCTCTTTTGAGTACTTTATCTCAATAAAAACGATGCTGCGTGATCGGAAAAACACTGAAAAAACGTAAAAATCGAACTTTTCCTTCCTCATAACTAAAAAACTATACGTGATGGAAAAATTTTGATGCCAGATATGGATTCCTTGTGCAAAACTACATCAGGAAAAGTGAAATTCATTCTTTGGGCAAAACACTTGTTGACCAGTGTTATTGAAAAAAAAATGCAATAGATATTACACCTTTACTTTAGTTATGTGTGGGGAGAAAATATTCATGGCTGCAGAAGGTAAAACTAAAAGGAAACTAATGTAATGTAAATAAATTTCCAATGCAAAAATGGTTTCGTAACACAAATAAGAAGTTCCTGTTGCTAAAACTGGAATTCTGTTGTTGATACCTATGGGTAGTTCGCTCCATGAGACCGAGAACTAAGCGTTCCAAAAGTTAGGAATCGCTGCTTTATCCAGTTGCATTGCTTATATTTTTCTTATGTTAGCTCAACGTATGTCTGCTATCTGATGACACACAAAAACAAAAAGAATATAAAGTACAAATCGTGTAGCATAAGATTCTAAAGTTTTGAACCTCCCCCCCCCCCTAAGCAAAAAAGATGCATCTAAATTTTTTATTTTTAGAATTCTTTTCATCTATGGATGGATCTCTAGCCAAGATTTCAATTCAAACATGTTGGAGTCAGCAAATTAAAATTGTTCAATGTAAATATATATGGCTATGTCTCAAAACGAGTTTAGAAAAATATATTTATCACAGAATATTGCTCTAAAGAATTAATGTTCAAATATGATCATCACCGGCCACTTTTTCTTCTAAATCCCTGAAAATTGAAGCATAACGGAGTAAGTACCAAGTTGGGGTCAATTTAATCTCGTCTGAACGTTTCGCTGACTTGTGTGGCGTTTAAAAAATGCATACTAAAATTATTTCTCGGTATTCTCTTTTCCTTCTAAAGGTTTCTTTCATAATTTCAGTTCCTTAATAGTTTCACACACTTTATTTATTTACTTATTTACATTTTTGCTTGATTTCAAAATGAAGTAAATGTTCTCTGTGCTCTACATCAACAAAAAACACCAACTATTCCCAGCAATGTGTGAAATGCAAGAACTTTATGTGTAAAAGTCATACTTCATATGTTATTTTGTGTCTTGATAACCACAAAGTTAAGCAGCGTAACTAAAGCTACATTGCAACACTGCCATTTATCTTCCTCTTCTTTATATTCTTCTCTAGCTTTTGACTTACTTGAAAAAATCTTAATAGTCCGGTTTTCTGACCTAAACATTACAGGTATCTATGGGATAAAGGTCACTTCATCGCAGTCATTTAAGTTATATTTTGATCCTATTACTGCGAGGAATAAGAACTGGCCAATCGCTGACAGGTATAACATTTTTGTAGGGGAATTGTCACAAATAATCCACTGTCAGGAAAAAATTTCAGGTGAAATTATTCTCGGATATGTTACGTTGGAAGTCTTTTCCGTAGGTAAAGCCTTTTAAGTGTCCAAAATCATGAATATTTTAAGATACCAGTAAACGTTAAACTACAGTTGAAATAATATAATAAATGACTTGTGTAATTTATACTTGACTTTTACATCATTATTCAAAAAAATAATAAGAAAATAATTCTTATTTTCCTAAATATTTGTAGATTATAGTAAAATTCCTCACAATTACTGTAGAGAACATTTAATTGGCAAACAGAATCTCTAGCGCAATTTACAATGGTTTTGACAATATTATTTTCTGAAAATCATCAGAAAAGTAATTTATCTAATTATTTAATTTCTTCATATATGCGATTAACGAATTCTTACCTTTTATATTTCGATCAATTTCTTTCAATTTTTTTTTGGTTAAAAGTGTTAAACGTATTTTATGGCGCATTTAGAAATTAATAGTAAGCGGCAGTGCATAGCATAATATAGCACGCATCTTTCCCCGCTGCTGACCAAAGCTTGTGTCCACTTCATGAACTGCCCATCAACATTCCATCATGCCTCCTCGGCTCTTATTAAATTACCGGCCAATCCCTCCCACCCTGTGCCTGTCTCCTAAAGGTATAACATTACGTTATGACCGACGAGTCCCCCCCGCCCAACCCTATCCCTTATTACTCCAAAAGGGGCGCCTAATAATGGCCGATCGAGATTCCAAATTCAGTGCATATTGACGCAAGAACGCGCCAGTCCTCTATATTATCCTATTACTTATGCGAGAAAATGGGCAAATTAGGTACATTATCCGTAATCTGCAAGCACTAGTTGGACTAAATTTTGAGCAGAGAAAGTTGGTAGCTGAAGAGATAAACTTGCTCGTTGTGCGAACATTAAAGCAATAGTCACGGTATTCACAAATGGAGGTGAATGAATTCGAGGACAGAAGTGATACATCGAAAATAAATTTAGAACTTCAAAAATAGCTACTGATATCCATATTCTTCGAGTTCATGAAAGCAATAGTTTAAATTGGTTTTGGTTTTCTCCATTTGCCGACAAGCCGACAAACAAAAAGAAAGAGGGGGAAAAAAAGAGAAAAAAATGTACTGAAATACTATTTACTTTTTATTGAATACAGTTTTTAAAAAGTTCTAAAAGTATCTTACAGCCTCAAAGAAAAGACACCAAGTCTGCTTTCCGTTAAAATTAAATTTCAACTAACCATAATATTTTCGATTCTTTTTTCTTTTTCTGATAGATGTCCATGCAGAGAACAAGTTAATATTTCAAATGTTCATTTTTGTTGTAGATTGAGTTTCCTTTTCCTTGCGTTTTCTGTTTCTCTTATTAATCGATAGAAATGTCTACTGGAAAGTGACGCTAAAGTCGCACTCTTTATTTTATTATTCATTGAATTTATTAATATCGGCTACATTTTTTTTTCAAATATTTCATTATGTTATTGCGGTTTTTTTATTTTGGGATGATTTTTTCTTCTATTTGTTATAAACTTTAAATATTCCTTACATGCAGAAAATTTTAAGAAACAGTATCTAGTCAGCTATGATTTAATTTTTCGATTTTATTGAATACTTTGCATTGATTTCTTTTTCATGACATCATATCATTGCGAAACTTTGCTGCTGTGACATCAAAAACTCAAACTTGAAATTTCAACATTAAATATTTTACTAACTCCGTTAACTGATACTTTGAATTTAAATTTCATGCACAAATTGCAAAAGTAACCTCGGTGTATGAGGAAAAAACTGAGACGACTTAATTTTACTGGTCATTATACTGCCCGTTTCTGATATCCCAAAGGTTCACGAAAGTTCTATCATTCTATCCCCTCCCGTATCGAATTATCACAGCCGATCCTTTACCATTCCACGTCTCACACTTAAATATAGTACTACATTACCGTCAACGAAGCGTCCAACCTCATCCCTGATTACCATCTAAAAGACGTCTAATAATGGTCTATCGAGATTCGAAATTCAGGACTTATAAATGCGAAGAGCGTTCCAGTCGTGCGCATTATTCCGGTTATTTATTGGGTATAATGCTCAGATTAGGTAAATTTAAGTGTGAAACGGAAGCTCTATTTGTAACTTGATTAGGAAATGATAGATGTATTAGAACGGATTGTTTCTGTAAGGGGAAGAAGAGTGTATATTTAGTTGGTGTGACAAGTGAACGTAGATGCATTTTTAACGAAATTGTTAGAATTCAATACATATTTTCACTCTTTTTCTTCATTGTATAATACGCATGTCAGTTATACATATTTTCCTCAAAGAAGCCTTCTCGCTGTTGTCAAGCGCCGATCAACTTAGCAGAAGCAACCGATGGCTGTATACTGTACTTTAGTTTTGTTATTGTGCCTTTGACCGTTATCGTAGTTACTTTCGTTTAATAAACGTGTTTGCATAAATTACTATCTTTTACTCTACTAACAGAAATGCTTCTAGGAGACAGAGGGTAAATCACGTGAGGCCGACGTTCGATGTTTGAAATGAAAATTTCATACATGTGGACCTTTTAACGAAAACCAGAAGGAATTTCCTTAAAACAGGTACCAAATTCTCATCGAAAATTCCCTCTTAATATGGTGAACTTCTCCAAACTTTATTCCACGCAATCATCCATCCATTGCCCATCAGACATAAAAAATGCATAGACATTACCAAAGACTAGATGTTTTACATTGTGGCTCAAGTATTCCCATGAGAGGGATACTTGAGCCACCGCTAAAAATACCTGCAAAAACAATATTTTTTTAATTGCTTCATTTACATAGTGCTTATGATACAGAAAGTCCTTTTGAACCAGTTGTGAAAACGAAACTAGTAACACAATCTTTTCTTAATAATATAATTGGTGGTGGAAGGATAATTTCAATTTGGGCTTCATCGACATCTTAACATCTTCTGTTAAAGACAATTTAAATTTGGAATTTGATTTTTTCGAGCAAATTTTATGTTCAATCCATCTTCTGAAATATTAAATTCTTGTCCAACAAATAGATACAGTTTTCTTATATATTTAACCAGCAACCAACCACCACCAGCACGTTTTCTGTTGATATCATCACCATTAATGTCAGCATTTTCACCTATTGACTTTCTTAGGACTTATGTTTTTAACCGAGCAGCTGGCAGAATCTGAACCTGTATCACAGCAGTCTTTCAAGCGCATGTTTGATTTCACAGAAAAAAGTTCTGTTTTAACGTTTGGTTCTGGCCAAGAAAATTTGAACGGTAGTCTTTGTTGTTCTTCTTGTTTTGGAGCATTTTTATAGCTCTTCTTCCATATTTGTCTTTTTTTAGGGGGGGGGGGGGTCATTCCATAACAGTCTATTATGCTCTTTTCCTTCCTCTTTTCATAAAGAGACGCAATTTTTCAGGATAAGGTCGTACCATTTCTGCTGAGATAATGGTTTGACTAGTTGAGGGTCCAGAAATAGGACAATTTACACAAATTAATGTAGGTGAAAAAGTGTTCAAAATTTTTATCGTTGGGAAACATTTATCTGACACACACAAAAGGATTTTCAGGCATCTTTTAAAACGAAAATTTAGTAGAAAAAATGGGAGTGACTCAAGTATCCCGATATGATCAAGTATCCCCACTCTCCCCCACGTATATTACTTATTTACTCATTTTGAAGTACTTATATGTCTGTTTATTTAACGTTACAACTGCTCCACTGCATAAATCTATTAGACCACCCGTACACCACAGTGCGATTCACATAGAGTCATTAAGGTAGCAAATGATCTGTTAGTTTGATTGTATTCCCAGACCTGACTATTCATTTGACATTAACTTCAAAACAAAAAAAAATATTTGCCTTCTTGTCAACTGTAATTTTATTTGCGCCAATTAACAACTGTAGAAATCGAGCGTATTAAGGCATATTTATGAGTATTACTAATAGATTTTACGATTATTATAATTTATTTATTTTACTTAATTTTGTTCACATATTTTTTATTTTTCCCCTCCTCCTCCCCCTTTCTTTTCTTTTTATTTTTTGAAAATTTTAATCCTACGACGCTGTATTTTTTTGACTTTTACTTATTTATGTATCTCTTCAAAGCTAAACACGTGCGCCAAATCACAGTTATTTCCACTTGAATAAAATGGTGATAGGCAAAACACTTACTGAAACATCGACACAATACATCGGTCGCAATACAATTTTCCGAACGATACAAAACTATCTGTGATCGTTCACTGATGCCCTATAAGTGAACGATCGACAACACTAGATGATATAAATTACATTATTTAGAACTACTGACGTGTGCAGAAAGTTCAGGATTAATTTTTTCTCGTAATGAGTGTGAATCAACCATTACTCTGTCAATCATTCTAAGAACTGTAAAAAATAATTGAACGTAATTAAAGCACAAATGAGCACTGAAATGCAGACATATGCTTCGGGATTTCTTTCAATCCCTTTTTCAATGCAATAGTGGAGCTTCTATAGAAAACATCCAAATGAAGCCTCATTTGGATGTTTTTTCAGCTAGAAGCTAGCTCCACTATTGCATTGAAAAAGGAATTCGAAGCAAACCCGAAACATATGTCTGCATTTTAATGCTCATTTGTGCTCTAATTAGGTGCAATTATTTTTTACAGTTTACTTGTGCACAAAGTTCCTTTATTATCTTTCAATCATGTTTTTAATTAAATGTACCACTTCGTTTTAAAGGAAAAACTCATGACTGGTATTATAAAGAACAAATACTAAATGATATTTTTTTTATTTCTGCTTCCAAAATGTGAGGAAATTATTATTTCTTCTTTGAGTCCTTTAGAGTTCCTTATATTCCAATTTAACATCCAGACTTAGCATATCAACGTTACGTTAGCCATGTTATCAAACCAACATGTTGATATAACTCTATATTGTAGTTGACGTGGCAGTTCAAATGACCCATTATTGCTCCAAAGGGGCGTGTAATAATGTGCGATTGAGACCCAGATCAGCGGACATGGGATGGAGGAAAACGCAGGACCGTCTATTGTACTATTATTAATACAATATTATACAGTGAATTAAATACGGTGGTGTTGTAAACAGCACCATTTGGTTGTAGAAACTTTCAGTTTTTGTCTTGATAATACGTAATACTTGGCTTTAGAACAAATTTTAACGTAGGGAAAATGGTGTAATAGCAGTTTGCGCACCATGTGGTTTTCAAAGCACAGTATAGTAACTTAACCTTGTCCAGTTGATGATTCATTGGAAAATACAGGTTTTTCGCTCCATTTATTCATTCATTCTTCTATTTTTGCTTATTCTAATGCACCTTATATTTATTTCTGCCGTTTTTTTTAATATTGCACCTTTAAACTAATATTATTATTCAATTAGTCTTTGTAGATTTTTCAATTTAATATTTTCTGCTTAAGTACTCTCGTTTTAAGAATGATTAGCACTTATTTTCCAAATTAAATTTCTTTTTCTTTATGCGAAAGAAATTTACGGCATTATTCGATGTAAGCTGAAGTTCGCCGTAGAATAATGCCGTAAATGCCTATGTGTTACATCACGATCATGAGCGCAACGAAGTCCTCCCCCCTTTTTTACGTTCCGGGGTCACTTCCCTTCCCTCACACAAGAGGCCTTGATTAGAAGCAATGTTGCCAATCCTAGTAAGTAAATGTACGCATCTTTCACAATCCTAGCATAGCATCTGAGGACTTTTATGAGCGACCCCTTGACTATGATAGAAATCACCATTCATTTTTACACATTTTCCTTATTTTGAAATATACATCTATTATTTTTATTTTGTTGCTTTCATTTCCCACTATTTCAGAAAGAGAGAAACAGAATTAAAATATTAAAATTGCAGAAAAATGCAAATTTATGTGCAATAATTCTAAAATTCCAGGTATTGTTTACATCAGACATTAAAAAATCGCTAACAGAAGCAATTATTTGTTGAGGTAGTTCAAATTCTATTTCATACACTAAGCTTATTTATACACTGAATTATCCTGACAAATGTAAACAAGACAGGTTGGATGAAAACGTTTTAATAATCCAAAAGTATAACTCAATAGAACAGCATAAGTTTCATAACTAAATCCCTAGGCACTTGAGAAGACAAAGTTCTACTGCAAACTTTTCACGATTAGTCCTAAGCATTAAATTTTGGCAAACTTATCAAGGACTGAAATTGTGCCCAAATGAAATTAGTCTATGTACAGTTCCACCACGGAATTTTGACATTTGGTCGCTTCTGCGCATGACAGAAAATAACGAACCCATTCGAGTTTTAGGGAAACTCGTTTTATTGGTGCGTTTATTTAGTATGCGATCAGAATGTTTGCTTCTCTGTTTGTTGAAAGCAACTAAATTTATAAACTAGCATATAGCATCCGTTCGGAAGAAATAAAGTATGATCATAGAACTAGAACGAGAACAGAAACGGCACATTCTTCATACCGGAAGTACTTCCCTTGAACATGAATGGATTCTTCTTGGCACTCTGCCAGGTGGTTGATGGTAGAACTGTAACCCAATTGAACAGCATAACTTTTATAACAAATCCTTAGGCACTTGGGAAGACAAATAGCTACTGCAAACCTTTTTGAGATTAGTCCTAAAACAATAAATCCTGGCAAACTTATCAAGGACTGAAATTGTGCCCATATGAAATTTGGATATATATCTGCATATAAGGGAATGATGAACAAAAAAAAAAATTGCCCTATATTTCGATCAGTGCCGACTTAGCCCATTGACAGCTACGGGCTTGCTTGTAAACAGAAAATGGCGCATACAGGCACCACCTATTCACAGAACTGAATTCTGATCTACCGAAATGACATCACTTATAGGGGGTGGGTCCTGTCACTTTACTCGTTTTGCTGTCGGAAAGGTAGGAAATGTCTTTACGCTGATCACATCGGAATCCTAAGCACTGCTTTCAGGCGTCCTTTTTCTTCCACTTTCACCAACGTCAGCAGATGTGGAGGCAGTGGATAAATTTCATTGGTCAGCCCACGTCTTGTCGTTCCTTTGCTCCGGGGCCTCCGCTATAAATGACATTAGGGCGCATTTCGGAGGCCGCGGCTTCCTTTTATTTTTGTCGCCGTGGTACATTTTTATGTCTTTTACGTGAGTATTGCTGAGATTGGCGAGATTCAGAGATATGGGTTTAAAGAAATGTCTCTCAGATGGCATTAATCCCCTGCTATCGATTTGGTGCCTTTGTTATGAAAATACATCTTTCGGAAAAGTGGTGCTTTTAGCACTGAATATCCGTTCATCGGATGAGGAGCACGAGATAGGATAAGTTCAGGTTTCTTGAAACTCGATTTCTGTGTGCACGTACAGACGGTCATTAGGGACGTAAATAATTTCATTGTTATTTCTTTAACTGTACAAGAGAATTTTTAGGACTAGGTTATTAAAATAAAGTTAAAACTAGTAATTATATTTGTTTAAATATTTTTATTCAAAAGAGGCTCCTTCGACTTCAATACATTTGTTACAGTGGTTTAACAACGTTTCGAATGCCTGTTCCAGGTCAAATTGTGGGACTGCGTCAAAAGCTCGTGTCGAAGAAATGTGTCAAATAATTTTTAAGACTGCAGCTGGAACTAAGCTTACAGGAGCACTATCTGTGTTATTGAACATTCGTGAAACTCCTTATTTATCAGATGATCATGAGCTAAAACCTCAGTTCATTTGCTTACTTTTCTTTGACTTTGATGACATTGACACTATACAAACAGCTTTTACGCGAGCTTTGGAGGCAGTCCCACAATGTGAGTTGGAATAGGCATTCGAATCGTGTGTATACTTTAAACAAAAGTTCTAAGATGGAATGCAACTTTTCTTTGTAGATTTGATTTGCAGCAGTGCTACATCAAAACCACACTCGTTAAAAATCTAAGTCCGTGAACTGCGATCATTTCTCCACCTTGAAACTTGACATGACTGTAGTCAATAAGCAAATATTTTTATTGTACACTCAAAGTTATTGTTTTAGAGCATTTCAGTTGAGAAAAAAACACAAAAACATTAATAAGAAGGTAAAAAGAAAGTGTTTTGTTTTTGTATTTGCTTTGCCTCAATAGTCCTCCATCCTTAACAATACACTTGTAGCGGTGCGAGTCAGTTCTTCAAATAGCCCTCTTTGCTCCTGCCCAGGGGGCGCGCCTTTTGGGAAAGCGGTAAAGAATGCGGATACCACCAAAAAGATCTTGGTTCGACTCCCGGCGCTTCACGTCCACTCTCGCACCGTTACATCTGGTGACCCGGCATTTACGCACGCAGCAATGGAAACCCGAACACTCCACAGATGGCGCCACGAGATGACTTGCTCGCACGCATTCGTGCAGTCTGTACGTGCTCGCACTTGAGCCCAGACACGGATCCGAGCAAACAGGCTCAAACTTCACTCACTCCCGCAGCAACCTCAAGCAGCCTTTCTCTCGCGCTGGTGCACCCATCTGTGGTAAAATATCGTTCACTCTTCCCCTACTCGTTCACTGGGGGCGGAGTATGTAGCGGTGCGAGTCAGTCCTTCAAATAGCCCTCTTTGCTCCTGCCCAGGGGGCGCGCCTTTTGGGAAAGCGGTAAAGAATGCGGCTACCACCAAAAGGATCTTGGTTCGACTCCCGGCGCTTCACGGCCACTCTCGCACCGTTACACACTGTTAGAAATTTCATCATGAAATTACGGTTAAATGACCGGCAGCAGTTTGTTCATCTAATTCACCGTTAAATTTACGTTTCGGAAAATTTTTCTATCTTTACGGGACCTAACCGTTTCCAATCAACTTGGTTAAAAAGCAGTAAATACAAAAGTTTACGGTTTTATAACCATTTAAAAATGGTTTCAAAACAAAATTTTTACCGTTTTTGAACCATTTTGAGGCGTAGAACCTTCAAGGCGCAGAAATCGTAAACGAAGCTTGTAGGAAGCGAACCCGGGGTGTACGGTATATTAACCTTGCTCGCTAACCATTCGGCCATCTACACCACGTGAAGCGGCCGTTTATTTATCAATAAATCTTCTTTTCCAACAGGCAAACTGCCTTAAAATTGAGATTTCAGTTTTTGATTTGATCCAAAGTCATTTTTACTCAAAATTTACTGTATATTGACGAAAATCATTTTATTTGCTGCAAAAATTAAAATACAAACAAGCTTCAGCAGCTCAAATTATGGATTTGCTCATTCGCAAACAGTTCGGGAATCCGATGTCTCCAATTTTTAATTTACGTGTGTATGAGTTTCTATTTAGTAACCACTGCTTAAGCCACTTTTTTTTCTTCTTTTTTTACGTACACATGCAGATTTTAACTGATAAATCCGTATTCCTATTTTAAAACAACGTACGAGCGGTAAGGTTTCGCTACCAAAATGGACGCCCGATTCTTATTGAGCGCTTGAAAATTACGGTTAGTTACACGTTCTTTAGGATTAAGAGAGAATAAACGATTTTTTTCGCAATCAGCGGTTTGAGTACCATCTTTTTAATGGTTATTCAACTATTTTAAATAAGTATGGTAAAATAACAATCAAATAAACGGTTATTTTACTATTTTCTTAGGGAAATTTTTAGCAGTGTAGCAAACATTGAACCGATTTCACAGAAGAAAAAAATAGATTTGAATAAAACTTTTTTTTTCTTGTAGGTAGCCTCAAAATGATTGTATTAAATGTAAAATTTTACAGTTCTTAAAAATTATTTTAAATAATTAAAATGCTGGTGAAAATTTTATTGCTTGCGTAGTGATCTAAGGATATATGATCTCCCCCAAATATAGGGATATGACTATTTTTCTTGCAAAGCATGAATTTCCTTGAATCAGGTATTGTAATAACTTTAACAGATGGTTTTGGACTTCAATTAAATTGAATCACTTTTTAGACAACTGAAAAAGATGTCGCAACTAAATCAGCAACTAAACCATTTTTGATATAGCGTTATAAAATTATTTCTTTTTTAAAAATAAATTTCTTTTAACGTATATGTACAGTAAGTCAAAATGTGCTGTAATTCAAATTAAAATTGGACACTTATCGGGGAAAATTGAGCCTTCTAGCATTGCGATTCGGACACTATGTCCCTTTATGGTGAAGGTATTGCCTAATTATATGTGTGGTTGATCATCTTTGTTGAAATGATGGTTCCAGTCAACAAAGATTTGATCTGGAAAAACCTCTTTTTTTAATAGAAAACATTTTGCTTTTTCACATCTCTTCAAAAAAAAAAAAAAAACAAAGTAAACGGTGTTTACTTTGCCAATGAAGTATATTTCAGCAACTTAAAGCTGTTAAATGCCCTTGGATTTGTTGTATTCATTCCAACAATTCAATTGTTGCTCTTTTTTGTCTGATTTTAGATTTTTTTTATTTAGCTTGAAGGTGTTTTTAATTCAGATCTTCTTTTTTGACATAACTCGTATAGAACAAACATTACAACAGTTCTATCAGTAATAGTTTACTACTATAATATGAATTTAAATAAATAAGTTTTTCTTTCTTATCGTAGAAAATTGGGCAAAATGTTTTAATCATTTCCGGAAATTTAACAAATACTGAAGCTTCAGGCACTTTAGAATCAAACACAGAATTACGCTGACATAACAGATTGAAAGTAACAGCAAATTCCGAAACAGTTTGTCAAAACATTGTTATACATAATAAGACACGGGCTCACAAATGTAAAAAAAAAAAAAAAAAAAAAAAAAAAAAAAAAAAAAAAAAAGAACACTTGAAAAAAAAAAAGTTTTGATATTTCAGCACCAAGTGGAAGTGAATTTAAATTTAAAAAAAGTATTGGGGAAATCAGATAAATATGTCTTTGGTCATTACCAAAAAAAAAAAAAAATACATGGAAATAAACGAAACAATGTAACAACTGAATGGCAAAATGTACCAAGAGGAACTAAGACTTAATTTTTAAGAAGTAGTATTGGGAAAATTAGATAGAAATGTCCTTGGTCATTGCCAAATATATATAAATATATTAGTGTTCGGCAGTAGTTAACTGGAAGTAGTTAACTACTAGTGGCAACTACTAGTTAACTAGTAGTTGCTAGTAAAAAAAAATAATCTATTGTTTGAAAAAAATAACTGTTTTTTAAACATTAAATTATTTAAATTTTTAGCTTATGTATATTACTCACACAAATGTATTTTTCATATTATGTTGTATATTTTATATTATATATAATGAAAAAGTACTCATAAAAAAATCATAATATTTATTGCAGTATTTGCGCAAATTAGAAAAAGCTTTCTAATATCGTCAATAAATAGCGCCCAGCACATGAACAATGAAGTTTTATTTAAAGACCAAATCTTCATTATGGGGCAGCTTTACCTCTACTCCAGTACCATTCATGCGTTTAGGATGCTATAAAACACAAAAAGAAAGAAAGAATACTGATTTTTAGGATTTTTTTAGAAGAAAATTCTGATTTTTATGATTCTCCTTTCAGAAAAAGATGCTGATTTTCATGATTTTTGTAAAGAAAAAATACTGATTTTTAATGATTTTTTTAAAGAAAAAATACTGATTTTTTTAAAGAAAAAATACTGATTTTTAATGATTTTTTTAAAGAACAAACTGATTTATTAGACAAAATATTGATTTTTATGAGTTAAAAAATATTTATATCAGCTTCCTCCAAATTATTAAAATATATATCTTTTTTTATTATAAATTTTAATATATTCTGATTTCAAGTAATTCATTACAATTTTAACTCACTATATGGTAGCCTTAATGCATATGGTCCTCTAGGGACAAGCTTCAACAAGGTGTCAGTCATTTTATCAGAGAATATTAAGTTTTTGGACATGCTGACTTCAGCAAAAGCATCAACAGCGCCTTTGGAAAGGATATTTTCTACATTTGGAATAGTGCACTCAAAATTAAGAAACAGATTGGGGGTTGATATGCCATCAAAACTGGTATTCTAGATGAAACATCTAAATAGTAAAAATGATTAAGCTGTAGTGAACATTTATGTGATATTTTCCGTCTCTGTTTATATATTCAAGAAATTAGTATACGCTTAAAAAATATTATAATAGTCCATTCAACTTATTTGTATATATTCAAGACATCATAGTACATTTAGTCCTGAAATAAAGGCTTTCTCTTCTGTTTCTTGTTGTTCTCTGTTTATCAAGCATACATTTGTTTATATAATATAAATAATTAATAATTAATTTAAAACTAGTAATAAGTAATTATGTCCACTGAAATATCTTATAATTCTTTGAAGACATAAATAATTTACTGAATTTGTTAGTGTATTTGTGTGCGCATACATATTTTGCTTAAAAGAATCTAAAAATGGGATTTAAATTAAAAAATTATATTTAAAAAAAAATAAAATAAAAATCACCAACCCTGCCTTCAACACAATTTGAAAGAATATAATCTAAATTATAAAACATGCGCGCTATAAAGATTTTTTGTTAATGAATGAGGGTTGGGAAGAGGGAGAATTTTAAATTGATATTAAGGGTAAACCCCTTCATTTTACAACAACTGCTGAAAAATTGCTATTTCTTAAAAACACAAATTATTAACTTTATTCATATTCTCTTTGCATATTAATTGCTCAGTGTTATTTGGAAATATTCACTGTTTTAATGATTAAAACTAATATTGAGTTGCATTATTAGGATTAAATACTTAAGAACAAGCTTAAAAATGGAAATTCAAATGAATTATACTTAAACTTGTAAGCCCGGCGGTCATACAAAAGGACCGCTGTTCTAGATATTAAGAATATACAATTCTCAACCGGAAATGCACATCAAATCAAACATATATTCATCCGGTAGAACAGTAAACTTTAATGAATAAATAATAAACATATAATAATTTCGGAAAAAAATATTCTTACCAAGAAAAAAAAAACATCTAAGTTATAGTAATCTGTAAAATAAAAAATTATTTACTATATAATCAAATTGTTTGTGAAAAATATTTATTATATCCAACATAATCATCGTCAAAACAATAGTTTTAACGAAACTGGAAAAAAGAGCACTGCCAATTTAAAATATATAAAAAGCGCAGACGATAAATAAATTAAAACAAAGAAAGAAGGATTTAATTAAATTCGCTTTTACATTAATTTTTAACGGAGAGTGCAAATCTAGCGATGCCTCACTCAAAATGCTAGAGAAATATTTTGGTTATTAGTGTATTGGACATGTGTTACAGCAATGGCAACTGCATTACAGTTACGCGAGCAACCAATAAGCTATCGGTGACAAACATACACTTAAGCCGCTTATATATTATAAAAAGTAGTTAACTAGTAGTTAACTATTTTTAGAGAACAGTTAACTACTAGTTGCAACTAGTTTTGTTTAGGGTAGTTAGTAGTCGGTAGTTAACTACTTTTTGACGAGTAGTTGCTGAACACTAATATATAAATATATATAGATCGAAGTAATCAAAACCATCTAACAACTGAATGGCAAAATGTTCCAACTGGTAGTAAATTAAAATTTAAAAAAAATGTATTGGAGAAATGTCCTCGGTCATTGCCAAAACAAAAAAAAAAAAACTTCGAAATAAACTAATTGAAATACATCGAAATAAACGAACATCGAAATTCTAACAACTGATTGAATGGCAAAATGTACCTAGTGGAATTATATCCTAATTTAGAAATAATATTGGGGAAATTCGATAAACATGCCCTTGGGGACTGATCTTTCACATCTTCTCAACTAAGAAAAGAACTTTTAAAACGTATCGCATTTCTCATAAAAAATAAAAATTGATAATGCAAAGCTGGGAGTACTTGTAACTTATTTATTTATTACTATTAATATTATTTTATTTTTTATTTATTTATTTATTTATTTATTTTGTAGAAATAGAGTGCAGGAACACTGCTAACCGAAACGAAAGTAATTCGAGGACTGCGTAACAATATTACTCCTTAATTAAGTCACTACGAAACAGTTTTATTATTCTTGACTGGTATCCATTTTTCGCACTTAATCGCCTTCTGTAGGTGAAAACGCAAAAGCAGAACATAGAGCTTGCATGGAACCGTCATGTTAAATGACAATTTCGCGTGCTTGACTTTCGATTTTATTATACCCTTATTGATGTATATAACTCCATTTGTGTTGAGTTATACGTAGATACAAAACATGGTTCTGCATAATAATTGGTGACTTTTTACGTGTTAGAGTTTTTGTAGCAACGAAAAGTAATTCTTAGATTCCTTTTTTTTTTTTATTATTTAGAAAATGAAATAAAACATTGAATATTGCTTTCTTAGCAGAATGTACTTTCAAAATTATATTATCAGTAGCTTCGCGTGAGGGGAGGCTGGCATGAACTAAAAATTTACCATTTCCAAGGAAATACACATGTTCGATTACATTTAACCTTATGTTGTTGTGACTAATGCAACCACAATAGTAACGAGTAGCAACAGGTCCTGGCCCAACTAGGCTGGTCCTCGTCAATTTGTCCATCCCCAATGAATAATATCAAATTTTACAGAATACCTTTGTGCTACCAATCAAAAGATTAAGTTCCTCGTAAATTAAGCACCAGTTTTGCAAAAGGTTGTGTACACGCATGTAAGTTACGTGGAACCCCTTTTCAATGTAAAAAAAAAAAGAATATTCTAGATGAAAAACAATGTTTATAAGTTTTTGCAAAATTTGTGCTTAATTTAGGTTGCATTTAGCCTTTTAAAACCGAATTGTTTATTTGCTAAACCTTTTCTTACACATTGTGCAGTAAAACTGAAATTTTAAGAGAGAAGTAGAGGATACGGCAGAAAAATATGCTGCGACATACCTTGCATATCTCGGTACTCTTTTATACCTAACTTGAATATAAATTAGTCATTAAATTAAATGCATACGCATATTAAAATTACATTAATTAAAAGGCAGAATTACGCACCATCACTTCAATAAAACAAAGCAGAGCGATTAGTTTAGTTGTATTGCGTAAATGACAGGTGCAATTTCAGTAATGCGAAATAGAGTTACTAGCATACACTTCATACCGTTGAAAATGTAAGTCTTAAAAACGAAAAATCATAAATTAGCTCTATGTAAAACAGAAAACGTGTTTCACCGTGTAACGCCGGTTAAACTTTCTCGTACGTCATATATTTATAACTTTTCTCACATTTCTTCTGGCAGGAATCTGAAGCAGAAATACAATCTTTCTTGAATCGAACATATGACGTTTGCATACATTTTTCAAACTGTCACAGAAGTACAGGGATATTTTACACGTGATTGAGGTCAGAATGCTGATATCCTTAAAATAATCCTACTCAAGTTATCTTTACTCTTAAGATACGCAGATTAGTAGACACCATGTAGAAAGAGAATTTGCATTTTTTCGAGGGAACTGGTAGTATCATTTGTGAAGCGTAAGTTCTTCAAATTGAGGATAAGGTTGTCACAAGTAAAGAGGGTCTCTATCTTTCTAGGAAGTTTGTAGTTCCAAGTGAGCTCTTACGTCCAGAGAATACAATAAAAGGACGTTTTTTATGCTGTTTTAAAATTTATTTACAGAGCAATCTAATAATAAGCGAGCTGTGTTCTTTTTGTGCAAAACGAATGCACCAACACGCGAGCAGAAGATAAGCAACATTTTAAGCAGAACACTGCAACGGAAGTTGCAGACACGTGTTTTGAAATTAAAAGGAATTCCTTTTTGAGCATGAAAGGCAAAGATCTCGGACAAAAGACCGGACCCCCCCCCTCCCCCACCCCCAGATGGTTGACAGCCTTAAATAGTCTGATCACAGCATTCTCAAACAACCAATGAGAGTAAAAGAAGCAGTGACTGTTAGACCAATGGGAAGCAAAAGAATTAGAAAATTGAAATTGCAACATGGAAATAAACAAAAACCAATAAACGATCCAGCCATTAAATAATCTAGCCAAAATGCCTGGCAGGGTTGATGCCTTTGCATCCATAAGCTTACTCCATTTTAAATAGGAAAAATGAATTTCCTGTAATTCCGAAACACATGTCTACTTTTCTACGCAATTGTGTGGTTAAAATCATTAAGTTGTTTGCGTTTTCCATTTCTTCCCCACAACTCCGAGCATTAATTATCACGGAAGTTATGCGTATATAAAATAACTTTAAAACATGAAAACGTAACATTGGTAGTTCAATTAATCTTAGTTTCAAATTCAAAAGTACTATCGCTACTAAAAATAACTATCAATATAGTTCGATTGTCAGAAATAGTCATTTAATTGATAGTACCACGAATACATCAGTACTCTTTTTATGAGGTACTGATGCCATTACCTCATTGAAATATCATACTTAATTAAATCCAGTTAAGTCAAAATAAATGATAAGCTTGTTAACGATATTTTCAAAATAAAATTTCCCAGACGACAAAAGGAAAAACAAACTATTATAAACGCACTCCAGACAAATAAGTAATAAAATTAACAAGTTAAGCAGCTGAGCGAAAATAAATTACGCACCGACATCGTTTCTGCAAAATTTCCTTTTTTATAAATATTTTAGTTCTTTTTATAAGATTGTTTAGGAGCAAGAGAGAAATTTTAAATTTCATTATAAGAGCATTAACACTTTTCGGGTTTAGAAGGGTAATTGATGTTAATGTCTTCTTTTAAAATTTTAATATTAAAGAAAGGGACTAAAATACAAGAGACGTAAGTTATGCAGACTAAATAAAATAAATTAGTACTTTATTCTATCAAATGAGGAGCTTTCTTATTTTCATTATTCCTTTTTTAGCCTACTTTCCCGTAAAAGTAAAAAAAAAAATAATAATAATGCATGAAAGAAGGCTTAATGTATTGTGAAAATATCGTTAGAAATCAAGAAAAGTCAAAAATAAGTTAAGTAATTAAATAAAGATTGAAAAATAAAAAAATTGAAAGTAGGGTTTTGAGATGGGAAAGAAGTGTGTCTATCGGTCTGTCTGTCGGTCTGTCCCCCCTACTAACTTTTGAACGAATTGTCCGATTCAAAAAATTCTTTTTGAATTCGAAAGATCTCGGCGAGGACATCTCATTTCCATATTTTACTTTTTGGTTTGAACAACTTTTTGTTCAATTTTGAACAGTTCAAAAAAATTTAACATTAGCGCCTAAGGGCGAAAATAAAGCAAATTATGTAAACTCTGAGTACAAAATCCAAGTTCCAATGAACAAGCTCACTGGAAGAAGTTCTTGGTATGAAATATTGATATGAACAATTTTTGTTCATTTTTGAACAGTTCAAAAAAAATTAACATACCGCCTACGGGAAATTTCGATCTTATATAAATCCTGAGCTAACGGACCGATTTGCTTGGAACAAACTTTGTGGGAAAGCTCTTATGACGTAGAGCATGTACAAATAGAAAGTTCATCCAGAACTAACGAGACTATTTTCCTATGAAATTTTTTGATCGGGATTTTCAAGAATATTTTTGAATTAATGAATGATTAAATGAATACGCGAAAGAATGAATGAATAAATGAATGATTGAATGAATTTGTACAAACCGTTGATAAAGGTATTTTTGAAGCAATTAAGAACTAAAGCTAAACGAGGCGTTCAAGATAAAAGTAGGGACAAGAAGAAGAGGAAGAGGAGCATGAAGAAGTCAAGCAGGAATTGCTCATCTATTCACCAACCTTGTTGGGCCTAGCGCCTGTTGTTGGTGTACTTTTTGTATTGTATTGTATTGTATTGAGAAAGACAGAGAAAGAGGGATAGCTAGATTATAAACTTGAAGCTGGTGTATACGGGAAAGTAGGTTCGTATAGTTCTAGACGGAACTTCTTGTTGAACATACGAAATTTGAAAAATAAGTAAAGTAATGTTCATACTATAGGTGTTATACCAGTAGATTGTGTTTTCAATAAAAACGCAAAATAATATTAATGACTTAAAGCAAAAATTATCTTCGCATAACGAATGAGTTTTGAATTCGAGTTATTTATTAAGTTATTATATAAAATTATTAAAGCGTTTGCTACTTTCAATTATTGTAGTTGTTATTATCTTTGTTAGTTCAAGACTGACGTTTTCACTTTATTGTTGTTTGAACATAACTAGTTCTTGTTTTGAGATAAATCTTACGCAAAATGGAGCTGAATATACGCGAGGTGAGATTTCTATTGCTATATAAGCTACAAAAAAAGCAATATTTTATAGAAAATTTTGCAGACATACGTTATTAAAACACATGGCACAAAAAAGGAAAAACGCAAAAAAAGTATATCATACGAATGTGTCACTGCTAGAGTGTGCATAAAAATTATTTATTTACTTATTTAGAATAATAAATGTAGTGTAAATATAATTTTGAACCGAATCTAGTAAAGCACATAGAGCTATTCTTTATAGTAGGAAGACAAACTCAGTTGTATATTATGTACCATCTTTATTCCAATCTTTGATTTAATTTAGCATTTAATGCAAAAAATAGTAATTAATAGAAATTCCACTTAAGTTAATTTGACGCATTTAAAGATACCGGAATTCAAGACGCATATGAGCCATCAATGAATTTTTAATTTGAAAAATACACAAATTAAAGAATTTTTTTCCTGCAGATTTGCGCATTTTGTATATCATAAGATGCCAACTAAAAAAGAATAAGTATTAACGTTTATGCAATTATGACAATTATTATCGCTTAAGTGTACAAAAACCAACTAAAGCAATAAAAAATTCTAAAATCCCTTTACGTTTTTTCGACTTCTCCAAGTAGTTTTTGCTTTGCCATTATTGCTACTGTAAGGAAAAAAGTTACATTTTTAGTTTTATAATATTATCCAGTTACACATTTCGGTTTAATTATGCTACTGCAAAAAAAAAAAAAAGTTCAGAGTGTTTTCCAAATGTGTGGAAGATGGCTCAGTTTTTTTCAAGAGAAAAGAACTGTGTTTGAGTTTAATTAGTGCTTCGAATTACGACGATAATTCCCAGTGCAATAAGAAGCAATTACTGCAGACTTTTGCTGAAACGTTTAAAATAATAAAATATCTTATTTTTTTTTCTTATTATCTTTCACATTAAGAAAGCCGGTAATGGAGCATCAGTCTTTTAACCGTACCTGAGTTTTTTTAAACTTAGACTTGAAACGGATAATCAAGAGAAGAAAAAAAAATCACCAAATTGCATTTAAAAAAATCATTTAAAAGGTAACACAGTTTGGAAGGAATTTGAAATTTGACAAAAATAACATATTTTGCATTCATATGTTTTGATGCCCGGAACAGGCTATTACTCAGTGGAAGGGGGGGGGGGAATCACCATAATAAATGCTGTAGAATGCTTCCAAAGCAAGATATTAAGACAGAAATTTGCTTAAAACCCGACCAGTTTAAATCAGTTAATCATGATTAAATCGTCATTATATTTTTCGCAACTCAGAAAACTATTTACATAGTTAAAAGTATATTTATTTTTTAAAAAAAACCAAGGTAATCGTTTTTAAATCGTTAATTTTGTTAGCAGTTATGTTTGACAGTAAGAATATCTATTTCCCAGCAAAAATCGATTATTTTTAAAATTATCCGTCTTCATTTAATTTTGTATATGGTATACACAGCATGTATGATATTTTTACCAGACCCTTCCTCTTCCTATAAAAAAAGGTAACGGAGGAAATGTACGCAAAAGCAAATGCTTGCCAAAAAATATCGTTCTGACAATAAATTATTAATCTAAACGTTTTTCAGAAAGTAGATTTTTATATAATAGCAGTTGTGAAAATAAACTAAATACAACCAGCAATCTTATAAAAATATACTAAATAGATACATTATTAAATCTAATGCATTGCTATGAAACTTTTTAAATAATAGTTGTGAAAATAAACTAAACTAGATGCATTATTAAATCTGATGCATTGCTATGAAACGATTTTTAATAATAGTTGTGAGTGAAAGCTCGTTCCAAAAGATGCATTGAATTTATATGCCCTTGATGAAAAGCTATTTCCATTGCGAGTCTTAAAAAATGTTGGGAACTCACTAGTCAGCAAAATTTGAGTTGTTCCATGCTCACTAACGTTTATTGACTCCTACGTTTTATTTAGCTCTGATTCCGAAAATTAACTTCAATTTTGCCAGTTAGCTTTTGATTTATAACGTGCAGAGTTGTCTAAGAAAACCTTCCAGAAAACTTGATAGCAGAAAAGAAACTTTATGCATAAATATAAAATAAAAATACTGAACATTTCATAAATTTGAGCATTTGGGGTAAATAATTTTGAACTGCGCATGAGCGGGCGATGGTAATTTTTAACTTTTGTAGTTTCATAATCAAAAATACAGGACACCTTATTTTTTAAAAAAGGCAGCTCAGCATCGGGAAAGTTCTGAAAGATATTAAAAATATAGTGAGTTTAATTTCAATGATTCTTGGGAAAAAAAAAATGTACGAAGTGGGATTGCTCACAAATATTGAAAATTCAATCTATGATGGGTTTTTTATTAAACATTCCACGGAAAGTACGAATTAACACTTAAAATTCAAACACAAATTCTAAGAAAGAGTTACACAGAAAATTTCAAGTTGAACGCACTCGCAATTTCACTGAATAATTCGAACATGTGGGAAGTTAAATTAATTTATGAACAGTCCCTTACGATTCATCTTCTTCCCCAGAATCATGTAAATTCTAGGTGGTCAAAATCTTCTGAAGTTTCACGACATTAAAAATGAGCTTTTTTAAATATAAGTTTTTTGGTATGCTTGGAGAGGCTGACTTTGGATTAGTCGGCAAAATTATATTTTAGCCCACCTTATTACTCCTAAAAAATGAACTATATACTACACAAAACATAAATAGTAGACTGTACAAGTAGGTACATTGGCAGAGCAACGCCAGTGAGTAGCCGACCGGGCAATCCGCCTCGGTATTTAGCTATGAAATTAGGAGGAGTTTAAATTGCTGTCTTTCGTTCAAGCGTAGCAAAAAGATAATTCGTTTAGCCGTTAATAATTCATAAAATATGCATTATTTTTATTTCGAATTTCAGTATAAATGTTTCTTTTGTATGTTGTAAAGTTTTCTGAAAGTTCAGTTGAAAACTCAGGTGGCACCTGAGCTTTGAATAATGCGAAACTGCACTGGGAATTTATTTTAGTCGAGAGTATCCAATCCAAACAGATACTCAAGGGATCTTTAACATGCCGCATAATCATACGACATATGCACTGACTATCTCAAGCATCTTGAAAATCCAGACTCTGGCCAAGTTTGATCCTGCGAACTTGAGCGTACGAGGCCAGTGCCTTACCACTACGCCACCTGTTGGCTATAGTGTAGGAGAATCATTTTTTTTTCTTTTTCAATGTATTGCTGCTCCCTTAAGTGTATTAGTGATTGAATTTTTGCAGGAGACTGAACATTGTAATCATAACCATATCAACCATATAAGTAAAAAACGGGTTTCACATAAGAGTAAATAATAAAGATGTAATTACGAAAAATTTGCATTCCTTCTTCATAATTTGGCCCAGGGACTGAAGCGCACAAAGTAGTCGGTTGTTTGGGTTACAACCAAAATACCGAAGCTAAATACGCTATTTTTTCTAAAATTTCTTGTGCAAGATAAAATACGTTTGTTTTTTAACATACATAATTCATACCCCTATAAAAATTTTGCGTTTAGTTGCCACCATTTTTGGTGTTACAGAACACGATTTTTTGGTGTTCAACCGGTGTAAAGTGGAAAATGATGTATTTAAATTTTATTATGTATTTGTCTAAAAAATATAGGCAGTACAACGTTTCTCAGCACATGAAATTTATTACCCCCTTTACGAAATCGAAATTTTATTATGATTGCTCATTTCTATGAAAATAGGATAAGTGAGCAAGCGTAATGAACTTTTGATGCGTAGATGAGTTAACGAACATCATATGCTAAAAAAGCACTCTGCTGTCTGTATTGCTTTAGACAAACACTTAAAAAAATTTAAAATACATCAAAAAAAGAATCATTTTCAACTGTACACCAACTCAACACCAAAAGTGGTGTTCAGTAACACGAAAAATGGTGGCAACTAAACTCAAAATTTTTCTAGTGTATAGAAAGAAAGAAGAAGCACAATAATTTTCCCTTTTTGCATCCCTTGCTTAAATGAGTCGTCTAGTTTCAAAACCAGCTACATCCAAAAAATGAAATTTTTCACGTCGGGCAAAAAACTAATTTCTAAGAAATTCGAATTTCTTGCTAAGAGCATTGGGATAGACTTTTAACTTGCTGAAATGTTAACACAAAAATAATTTTTCTTTGGAAGATATTTGGATGGGGAAAAAAGAAGAGCTGACAAGCATGGTAGATGGGGGGGGGGGGGGGGATTTGGTTTTGTAATTAACCAACACATTTCAAACACACTTTTTAGCATGATGTGGCTGCTTTTGAAGCTTAAAAAATTGACACCATATGAAGATTACTTTAAACTATTAGAAAGTGTAAAGAAGTTGAAATCGAGAAAAAGTGGATGCATCTGGTTTTGAATCTAGACGACTCGAATAGTTTATAGATGTCGATTTGCATTCCAAACTAAATGCAAAGCGAACGTTAAAATAAACTAAGATGTTTGGAAATCGTTAGGTGACGGAAAAAATTGATTACACTTTCAACCCTGCAATTTTAACGCGTAGTGTTGCCAGACAACAAAACTTTATCTCACTCAATCCTAACTAGCGAAATAAAAACCGGTAATTCGCACTCGAGGGTGTCAAGTCCAACCAGTGATTATTTAGTCATCGGTCATTTTTACGTCACATCTAGAATGCGATTTCGAAGAAAAATAAAATAAGAAGATGGGATTTCTCGGAGCAACTATTTATTTCTCCCATTCGAATAAAAGATAATTCGCACCCAGTCACGAAAAATATTTGATTGAGGGTTTTGGTACTCATTTACGGCAAGTATTTGTTCGTAGTAAAATGAGCTGTTATGTATGGTTAGAAGAAAATGAGAGTTAATATTGTAAAGAGTTGTTATGGTTCAGAAAGTATATGTCAAACCTCTAAATCTCTACAATAAATTGCAGGAAAAAAATATTTTTCTTACAACCTAACTAGAATTTAATTATATACAATTTTACTGCGCTTAAGATCATTCATTAGGGTTGTTTACTAAAATGCGGCTAACAACTCAAACAGAATTGTTTGTAAAATCTCTGTGCCTAATCAACTTTTTATTAGAATTGAACTCTAAGCTACAGAGCGAACTGGTATGCTAGGGGAGACCGGGACTAGTTGTTATGCGGGGTAAGTAATTGAATCGGTGAGTGGAAAAACAGTACTAGTCCAGAAAACGTTGTGAGATATTTGCAAAAACAACTTTCGTTTTCAAATTTGTTTTTTTGTTTGTTAACGCCATGCCTAGTTTTTATGACGTGAGAGGTCTTGTCAGTTGTATTCCTTCTCATTGCAACGTGTTGTTCTAAATATTAGTGTAATTTTTGCCAGGTATCTAAAAATGACCGATTTTGAACTAGTACTATTTTTCCACTCACCGATTCAATTATATTCGAATATATAACGCAACGCGTGGCGTAACTCCCTTTTCTCACCTTACGTGGTTGCTTTATTCCTGTGACTTCTTCACCGGAATTACCTCTTTTTTTCATTTACGTTTTGTACAAAAAATCACTTTTTAAAGAAAATGCAACAAAACAATAAGGAGTATAGAAATCCGGGTATCTAAAATGAGTACTTAGTTCCTTAACGTTTAATGAATAAAAGACAATATTGCGAGAAATAATTTCTAGCATTTATTTTCTGAGTGGAGTGATACTAAAGTCAGTCCCTAAAATCGAAAGCATAGAAAAACATAGCAGTAAAAAGGGAATTATTCAAAATGCACATCGTTAAAACTGAGTTACATTCATATTTTTAGCAGGAAAACAATAAATGTTTTAAGAAAGAGAGCCAATAACGTTTATTCTCAAAAAATGATGATGGTGAGGTTTAATTTCAAAGACGAGATGATAATGCAGTTTCGTGGCTCAGTTAAACAAAGATTACAAAAAGAAAATTAAATTACGTACCAAATATATTTACTGTTTTAAAGAGAAAAATAAGAATCTCTATTTCTCCTTATATTATACAAAAAATGCACAAAGCACAAGTTCTCCCTTATGGAGCCATGAAAACTAAGTTTCTTTCGTCTAGTAACGACACAATTTAGTGTTAAATAATTTCATTTCTGTCCACAGCTCATTCTTTTTCGGCGAAAATCCAATCAATTAATCAATCAATCATGATCATGCCGTCTTCTTTCTTTACGGCTGTATTAGGTCCCATTAGGGAGAGCTGGAAGGATAGACGTATTAATCTAGACATAGTTTTCGGAGAAAAGAATTTCGATTGATTTAATACGCTGCGTCTTTAAAGTAAATCCCCCCTTTTCTTATGTGGCCTTGTAAAAATATGCCTGAAATACTGTTTGCTATTTCAGGTTTTTGCCTAGAATCCAGTTTGTTCTTGACAAGAATGTTGTAAGTGGATAACAAATGTAATGTGTTATTTCCATAACAAAATGTTCAGATATCATATACGGACACAGAAGGTTTTTAAAGCTCGACCCATCTACCAGTAAGAGGGGTAAAACCAGAAAGGGCCTCAGAGGGCCCCTCCTTCCAGAACCCTTGGCCTCGAGTTAAACTAACATACATTTTCCCTCCGCCGACAGGGTGGCGTAGTGGTAAGACGCAGGTCTCGTATGCCCAAGATCGCAGGTTCAAACCTGGCCCAAGTCGGTGGATTTTCAAGATGCAGAAAATCGTCTGCGTCCATGTCATATGATTATGCGGCATGTTAAAGATCCCTTGAGTATCCGTTTGGCATGGATACTCTAGGCTAAATTAAATTCCTAGTGCTTATTGCATCAATGAGAGCTCAGGTACCGCCATCTAGTGGTAACTGAACGTCAAAATTCTCATGCGGCGAAGGTACCACACTCATTGTGGTGCAGCTGAAAGAGATGGTACCAATTTCTGGGGAACGCACTAGGTCTGCAATGGTGGAGGACCAATACCGCAGCCCCATTGGATAAAAAAAATATTTTCCCTCCACCAATAACCAAACGATTAAATTTAAAAAATAATTAAATAATCTAATCTATGAGTATGTACGTATATTCTACATACCTGAAGTTATAGAAACAATAAAAATATCTTTCTCTGGGTTTTATGCACATATAGCGACATCATAGACCATAGGGAGGAAAAACATTTACATGGAATTGATACTTTAAGAGGGCTTAGTTCATATGTTTAAACCTCAGGGCCCCCTAAATCAGTACACTATTTCTAAACATCAAGTAATTTAAAGTTTAATTTCTTTAAATAAGTTTATTGTTTACCAAAAGTTTACTTAAGTTTTATAAAAAAAATTTTGATGTACTTCATTTTCTATGCAATTAATGGGAAAAAAATGTTTCCTTTTACACATTTGCAGCAGTGAAAATTAATTTCTTGAAAGTTCACTATAAATAATTTCCTTTTCTTAATTAAAAATTACTTTTCACAAAGAATCTTGATATGTAGGATTCAATTATCTCTTTTAAATGTCAAGTTATTGTACTAAACACATTGTTGGGAATGCAAGCAAACAAAAAGTTGTGAGTACGCAATCCACATCCGTTGTATAAATAAATGTTGCCTATTCCAATGAGTCATTAGGGTTTAAACTTTTTTCACAAAGTGAAGTATTTCAAGCGTCCCATTACCCATTCTTCGTGCAGGAAATGACCAGCAATTTGTTTGATAACACAAAAATCTCCCTTGCATTAATTCTAAGCCCACAACTTCACAGGTGCTAACTTACAAAAGAATTGGAATTTAAAGCTTCAACTCTTCTTTACTATCTCGTTTGTAGACAACGATTTACAGTGCCATCTATGTTCTTCTGAAATAGCAAATGTTTTTCAATTTACGCAATGGAATTCGGGATGGCTTCAACTTTACTTAGCCTGACTTTGTTTGCTTTAACTATCGGAATATTGAAGAGGATTTTCTATGTGTCACATTTAAAAGCAATTCATAACGTAAAAATTAAAATAATTAATGAACTATGCTTTAGGTAAAATAACGTAATCGGATTTTACTATTTCGAACAGCGAAAATAATTTCTTAAAAGAAATTCCTTTGCTTGATTGATGGTGTTATCAAAGTCTTTATTTCCAGCTTTCCTTTGTTTTAAAAGAGTTCTTCATCCAATTGTGTACACTGAACTACTTAATATGTACTATTTGTTTGACCTGAAACAGAATGAAAAAAAGTGCTTCGCTGTTTTTTCTTCTTTTAACTCTCTGGTGGGACATGAACGGGAAAATACGTTCTTCAAAGTTAGCTTTCAACGGATTTGAACATGATATTACGGTTTTGCAGGTAACGTTACATTATTCAGCATTTTATTTCAAATGATAATATTTAGAATCATTATTTTCTTGTTATTTTGAAGTTGTAAGGTAAAAGTAATAATAATATAATAATACAAATTCACAACAAAAGTTAATGAAAATTCTGCCTCTGAACAAAATTAAATGGAATCCCCGAATAATTATTTACGAATAATTTATTGTGACAAAAAGTCGTTTAATTCAGAAATCATGAAGAATATTTTACTTCAAAACTGCACTTCAAAAAAGATTTTCATTTCTTTGATTTATGTCAATTATTACATACATGTTTTTGTTAGTAAAGAACAAACTGTAAAAGATTGAATTCAGTCTAAATACCAAGAGGAAAGAAGCGTTAGTTTCATTTGTTTCAGTATGGCAAGGAAGTCATTCGGTATAAGACTATCAAAAATCATCAGATAAAAATTTCGAGGTTGGAAATTTTTCGAAAAAAAAAAAAGAAAGTTAGAACTGACAATTCAAAAACGTTAAAATTTTGTGCTAAAGTAAATCATAGCAATGATTTATCAAGAAATCATTTTAGAATTTAAAAGAGAAAACAAAATGCAGGAAATTAAATTTCTAACGCTGAAGGATGAATTAAAGAAATGATATGCATGAAAATCCAGAAGTATGAGCTCTTGTATTGGCATCAAAAACGTTTTGCAGGGACAAATTCAAATTTAAGAAAATTTAAATTACCAAAGACATTCAAATTGTTCTTGGTTTAGAATTATTTATCGAGAGTTATCAAAGTTAAAGAAAACAAGTCACTCTTAATAATAATAATAATAAGAAGAAAAATAATCTATAGATATAATAATAATAATAATAACAACAAAAGTATTAAGTGTATGGTGAGTAAAAGAAATAATTATCTAAATTCGCAGCATAAAAGCTATATAACAGTTTTAAACTAATATATTTCGTTTTTACTTTTGTTTTACATAATTATAAAAAACTTATTATTAAAAGCATACGAAAGTGCCAACTCACTTTAATTAAAGTTTTTATGAATTCCACCAGCCAACGTGTTACCAGCAAAACAACATTGCGAATAACCTTTAACTTGCTGGGAAAACATCTCTCTAGCATTAACTTTAAACACAAACTTAACAACTTTTCTTGTGCGAAAGAAGTAGACCGAAGATTAAACGACGTCTCCACCGACTTGTTGGTCGGTCGCTGTTTACAGCACCATCAAAGTTCCACGAACAGCTAATATTTTTCAATTTAAGCCGCACTATTGATCAAGCCGTTGTCTTCCCTGCTGTGCGCGCTTTTTATTTTCTTCTTCCTCCGACACTTTACCAGCTTAAATGGCAGATGCGTGTGGTCCGAGCTCTAAAAATAAGAGTTCGAAACACTTCTGCCCTAAGTCGGCGAAATTGAATTAAAATTTGATGATGGGATGTGTTTTTTTGCCGTTTATAAATTAAAGACCTTTAGACTTTCTCTAATGAAAACTACGGCGGTAACTAGTAAAAGAGAAGATGTGTTAAATATTGTATAAAAGCAAAAGTTTTGTAATTAATGAATATTTTGCGCATTTTTTTACTCTTTTGTAATTACTTGATCAATAATTTAGACAATGAAAAGGTTCAAAGACCTTAAATTCAGGGTTAAAAATCAAATTTTAAAACTCTACATTTTAAAACTATTTTTCTGATTTTTGAAGATCCTCAATAATTTTCTCATAAAATCCAATTACTTGTAAAATGAAGAATAAGTCTTAAAATACTTTTGTAAAGCCTCTCTCTCACACGCACACACACACGTACATATATAGTATATATATATATATATATATATATATATATGTATATGTGAGTGTGTAAAGAAATGTCTGAGGCCGATGGAGGAGCCTTAGTTTAATGAGTTAATGACCCTTGTTTATCTTTATTTTGTTTCCAACCAGTCATGATAAAAAATTTCCCTCTTTTCTCGTACTTAATCTTATTAGTATCAAATTTAGAGCGAAAATGTTCTTTTAGTGCACCTCATGACATTAAAAAAAAAACCTCCTAAACTTTACTTTGTTTTTTAAAAGGAGAAAATTTTCAACTCAATTTAAAGGCATTACAAGATAGAAACTTTGACCAAATCCAAATGAGAGTGGAAACTACCGTCTTGTTGTGGGGGTGATTACGAATTGTTGAATAATTCTAAAAATACTTATCCAAATACCCCTTTTAATATTGTGAACTGATTCAAATTTAATAAAGTTTATTATCTTTATTTATTTTTATTTTTTAAATAAATACATACCCCATTATCAGAACAATTATACTTACCTGCAATTCAATTTGCACGACATCTAATCCTAAAGTTGCATAAATGTACAAATGGCCGCTCAATTATTTTTTTTCGGACTTTCTTTAAACATTTAATTGTAAAAGTAAAAAAAAAGAAGTTTCAAAAATTTTTTAAAACATTATGATCATTTTTAAGGGAGAAGGGGGGCAATTTTTACATAATTCTACCTTTTAAAAGCCTTCATAGATTTTTTTTATGATTTAAAATTTATTTTATTTTGAATGTTATACTGTTAGCTCTGTCCCAAATATGTAATAAGCAATTCACTATGACTTTAAAGTGCAAAATAAAAATGAACAAATAACCAAAGTGGTTTCAAAACGTTTCAATGCGCCACTTTTTATGGGACACATTGGGAGATCATATTGAACCGAATATGAAGCACATTTAGACAACTACCTTCTTTTGACAAACGCAAATAGTAATTTGTGAATGCACAGAATCCTTGAAATTAATTGTTTTGATGTGCATAAAACTTAATTCATTTACATGCTTAGAATAGCGATGCTTTGAAACATTAAAAAAACGAAGAAAAGTTTTTTTTTTTTTTGAGACTTCTAATACTGCAAAAAAAAAAAAAAAAAGATAAAATGAGACAAAAAGATGGAACCACACCAAAAATACCTACATAAACATCACTTATACTTTGGGGCTTGTCCCAGTGTGACTCCATACATAAGTGCCCCATGGACACCATTAGTTGTCACGCTTTAAATTTGACCCATTCCCTCCCTTTGTCACAATATGTCACACTTCAGCGGACCCTCCTCCCCCCTTTTTCACATGTCACGCTATGTTGTATAATGCATGATGTCACACTTCTTGTTACCCCTCCCCTCTCCTTGTCCCACTTTGTCACAATTTCACGAACCCCCTCCCCCTCGAAGCGTGACATCATTTATGAATGATCCCTAGGGCAGTAAACATATGTACTTGTAAATATCTTTAGGAATTATTTCCCTGATCGTATTAAAACATTATGGAATGGGATGAGAAATATGCGTACAAAATGTTGAATGAATTAATAAATATCGTTCGGTTTTACTTTCGGGGTGGAAGTATACAAATTTCGCAATAGTTGGAATAAAAGTGCGATAAATGTAAGCACAAAATTTAAAATTATTGAATAAATATTTTCCGGTTTCACTTTGGGGTCGCATAGGTGACCCGAAATAAATGCAAGATTTTTTACATTTAAGTAAATTTTCATATTTCCGACTCTTTCTTCACGCTAGCAAAGAAAAACAGAGAAATGGTAGAAGGCATATAGTACAAAATTTAAAATAAATAAATGAAGATCTTCGGATACCACTTTGCGATTCAAGTTTTCGAAATCAGGTAACTAGAAATAATTGCATTTAAAATTTTGTACGTATGCCAGTCCACAACTTTTACGCATTTATAGGAAAAAAATTATTTAAAAAATCATTTTCCCCTCCGTCCTACTACGTAAGTAAATTTATTATTTCGTTTTGCTTTTACATTGGCAATTAAATATTCCGCCATTACAATATTATTTTTACGAACCTCCTTTCGACACTACGTGAACCCCTGGGGATTCGCGAACCACCGGTTGGGAAACGCTATTCTCGATTACATGGGATTGGGATTTATAGTGGAACACCTAAGCTGTTTAAAATAATGTGGAATATTACGCAAGTAAAAATATTTTTTGCTACAGAAGAAATTACTAACAATATTTCAGCAACGAAATATCACTTTTCGTAACAAAAAAGTAATTTTGTTAGCTCTCAGTAGAAATTCATCAACTAAAAGACGCATAACAGTGAGAGAAATGCATAAATTAATATCAACTTTATTTCAAGTCAAATTAAGTATAAATATTAATAAATAGCAGAAAAAAATGTACAAAGGATAGAGAACAGTTTCATTTTAATGAATTAATTAGACAGTAAAAAACTATTTTAACGGAAAATTTTTAAAAGCATGCTTCAACCGAAACTTTCTTGCTGCAAAAACTAATGCTTATTTTACTATATGTTGGTTATATGCGAGAAAGCACCGAAACATAGTCAAATTAAATGCCATGGTTTGTAGCCAGTATTTTAGCGCATAAAACTAACAAATTTTTATAGTGCAAAGAAAAAAATAAATGAACATGCAAATAATAAGAAGTTAACCTTTGAAGACCTAGTGCATTCCCCGGAAACCGGCATCTGTTGTTTCAAGTAGCACCACTATCGGTGGATGCCATTACCACTTGAGGATTTTGACGCTCAGTTTCCCCCTAATTGGCGGCACCTGAGCTCTTAATGATGCGAAACTGCACTAGGAGTTTAATTTAGCCGAGAGCATCCAAGCCAAATAGATACTCAAGGCATCTTTAGCATGCCGCATAATCATACGACATGGGCGCTGACGTTTTTCTGCATCTTGTAAATCCACAAACTTTGGTCTAAATTTGAATCTGCGAACTTGGGCCAGTGTCTTACCACTACACTAAATTGCCGGCAGAAAATGTCACATTAAACCGAACTAATTATTGTCGAGTAAAGAAAAACGAAAAGAAAAAGAAAACTAATAGGAAACAGAGCGAAAAACAAAACAAAGCAAAAAAGTGTGCAGAGGAAAGGTTTTATCGAAACATAACTGAGATAATTGAATCACTGACGTAAAAATAAAAGTTAAAATAAGGTAATTTTTCTATATTTTTAGTCGGGACTTGAATATCGACGTTTAGATGAGAGACACGTATTAAAGAAGCTAACGTACAAGCACAAGAGTACTGTACTCAAGAAAATGCCACATTTAAATAAATTATTATTGTTGAATGAAAAAGGAAAAAAAAAACAGCTAACAAGAAACAAACGGAGAAAAATAGAACTCTCACTTATTTACACTTGAATAGCGACATAAATAAGTCATCTACACAATTTCCAAAAGCTTTGTTAAAATAAATGACTCGTTTAAAAACTTGAGCAGTCAACACAAAGAAAAATGAACCTAAATTGTGTTTGAAATTTCCACACAGTGTACAGGGAGTATAATTCAATGCCGTTACACACCGCTAACAAATTTAATTTATTACATTCAATAATTGCATTTAAAGTAACCTTATTTACGTAATTTGTTAAATTATTTTATTGGATGCGTTTCTCTTTGTTTTTTTTTCTTCCTCCAATGCACTTGCTATCAACTGCGGCAATTCTTTTCAACATTTCTATTTCAGTTTTATGCAGTCAGTATTTTTTTCTTTCAACTTAAGTACTTTTTCAGCCTCAGAAATGTTCATTATTTTGCGTAAAAAGCACATTAAAAAGAATGGTCGAAATTAAATTTATATTAGTTTTATTTTCCGCCGCCTCCCCGCACTTTGGTCGAATAAATTGAATTCTTCTGCAGTAATCTTAGAACAAAATCTATCCAAGAACGTTCTTTTTAGTGTGTTTTCATTCTTTCGTTTCAGAAGAAAAGCTATTCTGGATTTCCGACACTTTAAATTAGTTCTTTTTTAGTGGTAAACAATGTTCGAACTGGAAAAGATGTTGGAATACTCGAAGTTTTAAAGATGTCAAGTACCTTTTTTTTCTCTCTTTTGCTTGAGATGTGCGTTTCGTATTTTTGCAACTTGCTTTTGTGTTATGTTTTTCATCGAATTTCACGGTTTCTTCTGAAATTTCATTAAAGAAATTTGAGACAAAAATTAGTTTTATACCTGAATAGAAAATTCATTGCAATGTTTGAAAATATGAAATAGTAATTACGTTATTCAAGTTTCTGTTATTATTTGAAACAAAATTAAATTAGGATATTGTAAAACGGATTTTTAAAAATTGTTACCGCCCAATTACAATTAAGTTTGGAATTTAAGTATATTATTTATCAATAATATTCATTGAAAATAATTGGTTAAAGAAGTAGTAATAAAATGAATTAGTTAGGTACGAAGTAATAATTTCTTGGCAATAGAATGAATAGTGAATTACTTGAATAATAAATATACTACAGAAGTAATTTTTTGTGTAAAAAACAACGGAGTGTTTGATAAGGGGACAATGGATTGTTGTGATAAGACGTAGTAGAATGAATTGGTATGATAAAAGAGTGAGTAGTTGAGTGAAATATAGTTCATACACAGGTGTCAAAGACTTTTTAAAACTAGGCTTATAAAATAAAATCGAAACTAGTAATCATATTTTTAAAAGTATTTTTATTCCAAATAAGATCTTTCGGCTTTAATACATTTGTTACAGCGATTTAACGACTATTCGAATGCTTGTTCCAGCTCACATTGTGGGACTGCCTCCAAAGCTCGCGTCTAAGCTGTCTGTACACAGTGTGTCAAAAAATTTTAAGACTACGGCTGGAACTTAGCTTACAGTGACACTATCTGTGTTATCGCGCATTCGTGAAACTCCTTAACTATCAGTTGTTCCACTGCCAAAACCTCAATTCATTTGTTTACTATTATTTTACTTCGATGGCATTGATACTATACAAACGGCTTCGACGCGAGCTTTGAAGGCAGTCCCGCAATGGGAGCCGGAACAGGCTTTCGAATCGTTGTTAAATCGCTGTAACAAATGTATTAAAGCCGAAGGAGCTTATTTAAAATAAAAATACTTACAAAAATATAATTACTAGTTTTTATTTTATTTTATATGCCTAGTCTTAAAAATTCTTTGACACACTGTGTGTTTTCTCGAAGTGTTAGTCACTCATACATAAAAATGTTTATTGATTGTGCGAAATATCGTGTATTATTAAATAATGGATCAACAAGCTGAGAAAAGAGTTGATCTGCTTGCTCCAATTAGATAGCAAAGTCAGAAAAGTGAGAGTGATGCTATGTCGTGTTATTTCAGTTGTAAAAGAATCGATCAACATTGAATGAACTTATTATGAAACTTTTGTACAATAGTGCAGATGTTAAATTGAAGAAATAGTTTCTTTTGTGGTTCGTTTCTAAATTTATTTTGCTTCGTTAAAAGCGAAGAACAAGAAGGGGCAAAGGGATGCTATTTTTTGTTAATACGTTCAACTGACAAAGCCTTCAACAACCTATCAAATTTCGAATTCATTGTTTTTCTGAAAACAGCCCATCTAGACTGGGCAAGATCCTTCCTACTTGACGGACGTGCGGTCGTAGGTTCACGCTTAACGTCACATCTGCATGCATTAATATGATCAACGGCCAAGCTTTTAACTAGTCAAATTTCGGAATTTCCTTTCTTTTCTGAAAATCACGCAACTTGATTGCGTAAGATCCTTACTAGTTGACGGTTTGCAGATTACGGCTGTCGGTTAATCTTTTTAATAGTTTTCTTTTTCCCTGAGAAATAGGTTATTTTTTCTTAGATCGATTCTGTAGGGTTATTTGAAACAGATTAACAGCGAAAAGGGTAAATGTACACTAAGCTGAAACTATTCTTATGGTGATAAAATGTACAAGTGTACGACAAGTACGTTGTTCTGAAGCATACTACTCACTAGTGATTATATCTCTACTGCACAATTTTTATTTCTACTAACCTTTCAGAACATCATTTAACAGTTTATGTATCGAAATTAAAAAAGGGAAATCTTTACAAGCAGGTAAGAGAAAATCCTTTTAGAAAGAGTTTAAAAGATTTTCGATTGCGTTCCAAACTGTCAAAGTTAAGTATTGACAAAAAAAAAAAAAAAAAGGTAAATAAGAAAATAAAATGTTTCCGAACAAGTTAAGTAATGCCGGTTATTCGGAAAGCTATAAAACGCAAATAAACCCATTAACCAAGCCTACCACTAAACCCATCCGGCCGTGGCACTAAACGATCCTGACCAAACTCATTGTCCGGTAATTAATTTAAACATCCGGCCAGATCTAGCCGGATTTTTTTATTGCCCTTTTATTTACGAGTGATCTTCAGGTAGATCGGCAGTCTCTGTCCTGCTATACGATTGCGGCCGTAAAATTTACGATCCTGTCGACAGTTCTGTTTACGGCGCTCGGAACTTGTTGCGAGGAGTAGAGAGGGGAAAATTCCGGACATAATGTATCAGGAATGCGGGAAGGAGAGAACATTTTAATAGTCATGTTCACGGCTTGGGATATTTGCATAAGGTTGTGGAATGCTTAGTAGATGCAGTCTGCAAGTTTTGGCGCGTTATATTAACAAATTAACTCTTGTAGAAGGTGAGATAATTTTTACACATATTCTTTAATCTTGCATTCCATGGAGGGGAATATATAAGAATTCATTTCGGGAGGGTCCCAAGTCCAACGTTAAAAGAATTCTCCAAATTGAAAATTTAAAATTGTTACTAAAGATAGGTAGTTTTCAGTTTATTTATGGAGGTGCCCAGGTTCCCCCTTAAATACAGCCCTGATTTTCCATATACTGCAACAATTAGCCCTGCAACAGCATGGTACATAAAGGTCGACATAGATATGTAGATACAAATAGTAAAATATAGTTAGACAAAACAGGAATGACAACTGGTATTTTATCAAAAAGCAAACATTAAAGTAAATAGAAATTTAATCTATTGTTTTATTTGGAATAGTGAATAAAACAAACACAAATATATACAATATTTGTTCAATCTGAGAAAAAAAATTTAAATGTAATTTAAAGTAAATTATTCTGATTGATTTTTATGTTTTTTCTCATATATTATTTGATCTCCCGATCTTCTAACGTCTTAGTGTGACGCCTTGATTACCATGCGTTTCTTCATGGCGCAGGATAAAATAAGTGATACAAGTTCTACAGAACACAGGGAACGAGGTCGGGGTGTGAAAAGAGGCGGTCCTAGCCACGAGACTCCTTGAGACTTTATATCAGACTGGTATATTTTTGATTTCAAGAAAATATATGATGTCTGTGAATGTCTAGTTATGGACTAGTTTTCTTTCCCAATATCTTTCTAGCATTTGAAAGTACCTTAAAAAGCAGTAGCATCATAATTACGGCCCATGAGTTAGATAGATATTAGACTCAAAAAATATCGAAAGAGAGAATTGAAAACAGAATATAAAAGCGTACAACAACACAAATTGAAATGAGATGAAATTTTAACAGATGAAACAATAGTTCTAAATTTACTGCTAATAATTTAAAAACAACTGCTAAGAAAATGAAATAAATACATAATAAGACTAAAGTTAAGTAAAACTTTTAAATACCTCTGTTAACTAGAGAATAGAAGCTTTGAAATCAAGTAACTCTATTTCTTACCAATAAATACTATAAAACAACAATACAATAACCACTTTGATATAGGGGAAGAAAAAAAACTTCGAGATGCACATCCTCAGTAGCCAAAAAATATTTGTTCCAAATTTTAATGCAGGAGAATCACTTTAGACGGATGGCCTTCAATTAGAAGTTCACTGCTTTTGGATTTAAAAAATGGTTTCTTGTAACCTAAAACACGTTTCTACAATTTTGTGCAAAGTTTGCTTAATGAACGCTTTTTTTCTTTTTCAATGTTTATCTTTCACCACACAGATACTATATTTATTTGCTGAGATAAACTGTTTTATATCAGTTTCTCATCTACTAAGTAAGAACATGTTTTTTTTAGGTCATCATTATTAAGAATGTTTCTTGCATAGCTGACTGCTTTTAATGCTCCCTAAATACATGTTCAAAATGCTAGTTATGATCTCTTGGTATTCGCTCTAGTGACCTCTGTCCAGAAATCTACGTGACAAGATCAACCGGAGCTTCCCTCTGACAGATCTTGATCATCCGAAGATTTACTCAGCACTCCTGCAGCCGCAGCATCCCTATCAGAAAGAAGGGAACGGGAGGGGAGGAGAGAAGAGAAATCGCGGAGGAATAATATCTCAACCCCACCCTAAAGCCACCAGAAAATCCTGTTTGCGGGAATCCTTTTCCTGCTACGATCGAGAGAGAACTTGCAGGGGGTCTATAAGCCCCCTTCTAAAGGGCGGGAAACGGGGGAGGGGACTTCCCGACTTCCTTCCGTGTTTATGTGCGGTTGGCGGGCGCCCTAGGGCGCTTTGGTGGGGCTTCCGCGGAAAAACAAGCTTCCTTTTACGTGTTTGTTTTAGACTAAAATCGGAGGCCGCTGCGTTGTTTTTGGACAGACTTGATCTCATAGGTGGATATTTTTTCGTTTTCACACTTACAGCATCGCCGTCGCGGCGATGGGTTAAGTCGAGGAAAAATGCAAATAACCGCGATCTTGCGGCGAGGTCTTAGCGAAAACTCTTTGCAGAAAAGAAAGAGGGACGAAGTGTTTCGGTTGTATTTATTCTCACAATATTTTGATGGCGAGTGTCGACGGGATTTCTCCCGATTCAGTGTAGAAGGTGGATGGAAAATAAAAATATTTGCATTTGAGCCGCAGCTGAAAGAATTGTAAATGAAATCTCTTCAAAGAGCGGTAGTCTTTATTGTTATTGAGATTTAAATGATAGTAAAGAAGTGTTTCAACTATTACGTTTTCGAGAAGCAAATAAGGGTTAATTTACTTCCTTCAAACATATTTTTGGTATCCGGAGGAAAATTAACTTTGGATAAAAGAATGTCGTTTTAAAAGATTTCAAATAAATGTATGACAATATAATTGTGCCGTCCAAAGAATTCCCAAAAGCAAGTAAAAAGAAAATCTGTGGTTTCGACCGAAAACAAAAGGGTGGAGAAGGGAAAAAAAGAGGCGGCAAAGTTCAACTGCACACAAAATGACTCCAGAATATAAACACAAGAGGAAATTCTCTTGAAAAATGGTTCAAATTCAAAAATAAATAAATAAAGCTGAGGAATGTATTTAGCTTTATTGGACGTTAAAGCATTTTCAACAAATCATGAGGATTTACACAGTTATATTTTCATAGTTTCTGTGATATTTAAATGTGGTGAGGAACAGTTTAACTTCTTCATTTAATATCGATTATCAATTAGTGAAACCTTTCAAATGGAAGTGTCCATCCGAAAGCTACTGTTTTTGCGTAAAATCAAAGGTAAAATAAGTACTTTCAAGAAGATTCAATATGATCCTTCTCTTTGTATGTGGCCTAGCTCAAATTCGTAATCAAAAATATCGTTATGATATTGTAAAAATTGCTAGTTGTTTAATATTAGCATTTTATTTTATCCTCAACCATTATTTCGAGAAGGGTATTTTTTTAATAACACACCTTTTTAGCATACAAAAAATGGCGCGCAGAACTGGGACTGAGCTGCGTTATCGAGAAATCATCTTTTCTCAGCCATCTTCCCGCTTTCTAGGAGTTGTCCAGTCCGAAAATAGACCATCTTGAGCAAAAGCGGGGGAGTTGAGGGGAAAGAAAACTTATCTTCCTCCCCAATAAGACGGCCAGGATGCGAGTATGACGTCAATTGTGCGTGAGGATGAATCCTTACGAATAGGGTGCGGGATGAGTTTTGAAAGTGAAAAGAATTAACGACACGGGTAAAGCTTTATTGATGTTTTTGGCTGGGCAAAATACACACTTTGCGGGATTACAGTTGAAACATTATTTAACGGTTCTTATGTGGGGTAGATATACATTTAACCAGCGAGGCAGAAATACAAAAAAATTTCATTCAATTAAGGCTACAGTAGACACTTAAAATGTCAAAAATTGGCCAAAATATCGAATTCGTGTATAAAGCATGATTGCACTGTATTAGTGAATATTAGATATCAAATTTATGTTCATAAAACTAAACTTTTTAATAAATAAGTACTTTTATATAGTTACACCCTTTAAAAATGAAAAAAAGTCTTTTTTCTCAAAATCAAGATCTTACCTCAAACCAAAACAGAAATTCAAAATCTTCCACGGTTCGCAATTTTTATGCATGTTGCTACCAAACTTTCCAAAAGAATTCTTATATTACGTAGTTATAGTTTAAAGGATGAAATATAGCAGTAATAATGATTTAAAAGAAGATATTTGCCTTATTTATTGAAAAAATTACTAAATTTTCATATAAAATACGTGTTTGCCTATATTTTGTAAATTATCACATAAAATATTTTATTTTAACCATTCCTTTATAAAAATTTATCTGAGTATTTAAAATCAGAATTTTGAAAAAAATTGCGGACCCGTGGATTGTTTTTTAAAAGATGAAAAAAAAAAAAAAAATTTTAAATTTTATGAAAACTACCCATCTTTTTACGCCAAATTTTTTGTGGGGGTATTATTTCTAACAGAAGTACAAACTGACAAAATTTTAAGTTTGTACATAAAGAATTTTTTAAAAAATGTTTAGTGACAACTGTAGCCTTAAGTACAGGTATTGCAATTATATTTCAATAAAATTTAATGAATTATTATTTATTTAGTTGTTGTGGCCTATTTGAATCATATGCTTGCCAGAACACACCTGCTTAACTGATTACTTTTTAGGGAATAGCTATCAGGTGTATAAAGCGAAACCAAACAAATAGCCTGAATCGGTGTAAAAAAAGCCAGCCTAACAAAATTAAAAACTTTTTTTGCTCAAAGAGTTCGCTATACTTGCTCGAATTCAAGTTTCAGCATTTTGATAGTACTACTAATTGTTTGAAAGTTTTACTTAAAAGTACCACTTGCTTCAACTGTCGATTGTTTGATACAAGCGCCTATTACACTGGTCTACAAAAAAAAAAAACTTTTTTTCTGCCCCAAAGACTTTGTTAACTGATCTAAGAAGTATTTTTCACGCTGAAATCGAAAATGAAAACCGTTTTTCTCTATCACGTAAGGATTTTCTGTGTAAGGTGCTGTAATAGTTGACATTAATAACATTTACCCTAAATTATTGCAGTACCCAAGCAAAAGCCTTAAGTGATAAGGAAAATGATTTTCATTTTTGAATTCAGCTTGGAAAATATTTCTAAGATCAGTCAATAAAGTCCTTAGGACCCCCCCCCCCCTTTTTGTTTAAGGGCATTGTAATTTTTACATTAGAAGCATTTCCACCAAAAAACCAAGTAGTTTTCTATTTACCCCCAAAGGGTTGATTTTGACCTGTTCTTGCATACTTTTGCCTCAGGAATATCCCTTTTTACTGTCCAAAAATAATCTGCTAACATAGTTACACTCTACTTCCCTTGATATCTATTTTCAATAACTGAAATGCCCTGATGGAACCGCTCTCCATGTTCATCGGTTATACAGCTCCCAAGTTTTCAGGGGGTATTTTTACACACAACAGGAGACTTCTATGATAGAAAATAGTAGCTCATGTTCTTTTAACGTGTCGTCCAGTATCAATCTTTTGCCTATTTGCTTTATATCCCAATTCTCGCGAAATTCCTACCGAGACCCGCACCCAGTGCAGTAATTTGATACGCACTTCCGTTCGGTGGTCTGCGGGGCTGTTTGCGACACTCCACTATGTTTTTTTCAGCAAAATAAAGTGACCACTGATTTAACGGGTGACATTCAAGCTCTTTTGTGTACCTTATCTCAATAAAAACGATGCTGCATGATCGGAAAAACACTAAAAAAACTATAACATAGAACATTTCCTTCCTCATAACTAAAAAACTATACGTGATGGAAAATTTTTGATGCCAGATATGGATTTCTCGTCCAAAACTACTTCAGGAAAAGTGAAATTCATTCTTGGGGCAAAACACTTGTTGACCAGTGTTATCTTCTGCAAAGTCTTCCCATATGTGCTTAAACAGGTTTATCCCTTTCAGTCCTATCGACAGGGTGGCGTAATGGTGAGGTACTGGCCTCGTACGCCCAAGTTCGCAGGATCAAACCTGGCTCAAGTCGGTGGATTTTCAAGATCCAGAAGATCATCAGCGCCCATGTCGTATGATTATGCGGCAAGTTAAAGATCCCTTGAGTATCCGTTTGGCTTTTATACTCTCGGCTAAATTAAATTCCTGGTGCTGTTGTTGCGTCATTTAAAGCTAAGGGGCCACCATCTAGATGGAAACTGAGCGTCAAAATTCGCAAAGTGGCAATGGCATCTACCGATAGTGGTGTTACTTGAAAGAATGGATGCCGATTTACGGGGAATGCACTAGGTCTGCAAAGAGTAATGACTATACACAGCCCCATTAGAAAAAAAATTTAAAAAAAAAAAACCTTTCAGTCCCAAGCCATTGTCCAAGTAACATTGCATAAAGTTTAATAGTATCAGATGCAGCTTTAGAGGCCGAATGAAAAGGAAAAGCAAAAATAAACAATACGATGACGCCAAACTACATTGCTGGGATTGAAGGGATAAAATATATTATTTGAAAATAAGCAAAAAGATTTGGTAAACTACATAACCAGTAAAACCCCGTAATACCGCGCCTCAGTATACCGCAGGATCGGATATTACGCGGTTACTATCTATTGTCCCCCGACATTTAATCCACCCTTTATCAATACAAACCACCCTTTGTATACCAGATTCTTTGAAATTTTTGAAAAGTAAATTTATTCTCTAGTCTGAAAGTGTATAAAGTCTTAAAACATTGTTTCTTTGAAAAGTGCGTTCCTCCCCTTCCACACAAATCTGCTTTTTTCTTCGAATCCCTTCATAATCTCATGTTGATAACTTAACAAGATTTTTAAGCCCACATTTTCTCAGAACACAATTGTTTTTGTTGCGGTTGAAATGGTTTTAGCTTAGCAGTCTCAAAAAGCAGAAAAATTTAATCTGAATAACCTATCAATCGTTAGACTAACCGCTCAGTTGAGAAGTGTGCTTCTTGCACAGAAATTGCAGCAAATAAAAAGGCAGAAAAAAAGAAAAGAAACGATTATACAATAGAAGAAAAATTAAGAGTCGTTGATAAGTGCAACAGGAGCGAGTATATTTCGTGAATATGGTTTCGCAGTAGTTTCATTATATCGCGGTTATGTTATAACGCGGGTGCCAAACATGTCCCCCGACACCCGCGTTTTAACGGGGGTTTTACTGTATGCTCTTTTATAGATTTTCCGCTAACAATGTGAAAAGGACTTGATAAACAGAATTCTTGTATATAAATTGACGAAACCTAGACTGAGAATATATCATGGTAGCAAGAGAAAAATATAATTTAAAGTTAATCTCTACGGTTTAGAGACATTTCTTACAAACAATCTTGCATACTGAACAATGTAACACTCTAACCTGGCCCGAGTCGGTGGATTTTCAACAGTGCCCATGTCGTATGATTATGCGGCATGTTAAAGATACCTTGAGTATCCGTTTGGCTTGGATACCCTCGGCTAAATTAAATTCCTAGTGCAGTTTGCATCAATTAGCGCTCAGGTGCCGTCATCTGGGGGGGAACTGAGCGTCAAAAATTGCGGCAATGGTACCACACTCAATGTGGTGGCGCAGAAAGTTGGTACCAATCTCTGGGAGCGCACTAGGTCTGCAATGGCTAAGAATCAATTACGCAGCCCATTAGAAAAAAAAAATGTATCACTCTAGAATGAGTTGCATAATTTTTATGCCATTTATCTTAACCCTCTCATGCATGTAAGCCTCATATGAGGTGACAAATTTTTTCTTCAAATTTTTATGCAGATTTGTTTTTGTGTTGTCATTTTCGCGTGGTTCTCATCTAGAGGCTCCAAACAGTTCTTGGAAACCACAAAAAGTTTCATAGGGTATTCAAGACAGGTAAAAGATTCAGATCTCTTCAGAAGTCCACGGAGGATTCAAGAAAGAATAGGAAATATCAGTTTCTAATCAAATTCTGCTTATTTATTTTGAAACGTGTATTACATTGGTGGGAAGTTTGGTATTATTTTCTAGCTTCTTATTCCTTATTAGCTGTACTCGGCCATGCTTTGCTGTGGCTCAGTCTGGTTCGATGGAAAAGCAAGAAAAAGCACATATTTCTAATATGTTTCATTTGACAATGCTTGTTGTTTCACTGTCTGAAAAAAAAAGGTTGTCTGGTTTATCCATTCCAGAACACGGAATATATAATTGTACACATGAGAAGATCTAAACTACTCAATTTGATGGATTGGTCTTGAGCTTTATGTTTTTTCACAATGCTTGTGAGCATTTTTTTTTTTTTTTGTTCCATTGTCTGTGAAGATTTTGATATTGTCTGGCTCAGCACATTGAAAAATTCCAACATAAGCCTTATCCGAACAGAAGAAACACAAACACAAAAATTCTAATTTAAAAATTTGCCGTTCAAAATAAATTATCTGTGTTTTAAAGTTCCCTTAATCGTTAAGTTCAAAAATATTAAAAAAATACTTCAACACAAACAGAAAAAACAGAAAATTTTAACATCAGGATGAAAATAGCTAAATGAAACTGTTAACATTCAAAATAAGTAATCTTTGTTTTAAAGTTCCATTTAATCTTCAAGTGCAAAAATACTAACAAATACTTCAATACAAAAAAAAAAAAAAAATTGAATAAAAATGAAAGTAGCTAAATTAAACTTTTGCTATTCAAAATAAGTAATCTTTGTTTTAAAGTTCTCCTTAATCGTCGAGTGCAAAAATAATTCAACACAAACAGAAAATATGATTAAATCAAAATGAAAATAGCTGCACCCTGCCAATTGTTGCAGTGGCTCATTCTCCTTAATAAAACATTAAAGAAGGAAATAATTAAAGCAAAGTTGAAATAAATTAAAAGTGATAGATAAAAACACATGTTCTGATAAAATGTCAAAGCAATTGGTGAAGTACTTACGGAGATTTGAGGTTATGAACCAAGCCTGAACTTGATCGTAACCGTAAACTGGATCACGTTCAGCCTTGTATAAACAAACGAACACATACATTTTTATTTATATAGCTTATATTGCCCGGAGTTGAGGAAACTGCTAATTATTATTTTTGGATCAAGGTAAGCCTTAAGAAATCGAACTCAAAAGCTTATTACTGGCGTTCTTTTTGACTTAGAAACTTCGAACAAATTCCATCTTGTGTAGAAAAATCAGCGCTTTCGATCGATAAATTATATTAATATGTACAAGGTTTTTTTCACCCCCATAATGGGAAATTTATGTAGAAATTTGCTTAAAATTAGAATAAAAAAGGAACTACCTGGCAGATTTTTTTTCTAACGGGTCTATAAACCATCTCCTTGAATCCCTCTGTCTACTGGCAAAATTTCAAAGCAATCGGAGAAGTACTTTCGGAGATTTGCGGCTATGCACAAACGAACACTTACATTTTCCTTTATATAGATAAATGAAGTTTCAATATTCAGTTTTGACCCTGTTTATTGTTATATTGAATAAATATGACAAAAAAACATAATACATCCTCGTACAAGGACACAAATTTTTGACTATACAGGACAAAAATTTCCAAATATGAATTATTACACTAGAATCCTGAGATACTAAATTGGTTTGTAGCACATGATTTTTTTTTTAATAACACAGATAATTAAATGCATGCATGAAAGGGTTACACAAAACCAACTGATCAAATACCCTCAAATGCTGAAAAATTCCAACTAATTTCGAAAGAATCAACCACAGATGATAAATATAAATTTTGGCATTCGGAATTTTGCTTATTCAAACCTTTCTGTGACTAGCTAAGAACTTCAATTTAAACCGAGTTCAACTTTTCCACAATTTCAACCTTAGCGTGTTCTTGTAATCATTTCGAAGCCCCAGAGAAGAAGCAGAACTTAACCAGACGAAAGTTAGCTAGTCTGCCTTCCGTGTTGTCCTGGATTCCCACCAATTATCAAAGAGCTGAACCTGTCCTAGATTTTATCCACTTGAAAAGTACGCGAATACCTTGGAAAAAGAAAATTATTAGAAAGTTCTTCCTCTTTTACAAATTGCTTTAGTTTTCGTGCATAAATATTTTCCAGTTTTGTTTTTCGATTCAATTTTAAAAGTTGTTCCGAGAATTCCTTTGTTTTGAAAGAAAAAAAATCTAGCACCGTAAAATACTTCTAGACAGTGTTTAGTCACAGTGTAAGAAGAGTATTTTTGTTAAGAAATTTGAAGATGCAAAGCTAAAAATTGTTCGCTGTTTCTAACAAACATTATTTGTTTTATATTTGCTCAGCCTTAAAAAAAAATCTTGTTGCAGTGTACAGATGTTGTGATTTCTCTGGGTACACTATACATTCTGAGAAATTTCCCCTTTCTTTTTTATTATTCATATTGAAAAAAAAAAGATTCTTTTGACTTCTTATGATTTCTCTGGGTACATTTTACATTCAGAGCATTTTTCCTTTTCTTTTTTTATTATTCATATTGAAAAAAAAAAAAAAAAAAACGATTCTTTTGACTACGAAACTCATGTTTGCAATAAGCAATAAAATTTGCATAAAATAAAAACAACGTTCAGAAAGTTAAAAATTAAAATAAAAATTGCAGATACGTGTTTAGGAATTATAAGGAATCCCTTTTAAAATGCAAAAAGATGAGAGCTCATAAATGCAAAGCCATCTTCTGTCGGATGTCTTTGCATCCATTGAGTCTTTTACAATAGAACAACTATTTGGACATTTACATTTTTTAATGTAAATGTACACATCCTTTCACATAAAAAAGGGTTCTTTGTGCTTCCGAAACACGTGCGCAATTTTTATTGCAGTTTTGTAGTTTAAGCATGATTATTTTTTCAGGCATTATTCAATGTGTCATCTGTCATTGCATATTCTCGCTGCAATGCAATAGGAATTTCAACGTACATACCATACTTGCTAATTTAAATTTCGTGAAAATTAATCAAAAGCCCCCATTCATGTATTTTCTGCGGTTCGATTTTGATCACTGCAAAGATCGATACATTGAATATTAAAAACGGTATGTTTGAACAATAAAATATTTTCAACTTACTTTATATTGCCAAAGGAAATCCATTTAAATATTAACAAAAATATTAGAAACACGTTTCCCTGACTAAATTTAATAGGCTTATTTGAATCTTTCACATAAATAGCGAATAAATATTGCATAGATAGTTACAGAAAATAAGCCTACGAAATAAATCGAAAATATATTAAATTTTGCATGCATTTCGCACCGAGACAAATTGAAAGAATATTAGATAGCGTGATAAATTATTCACACAACTCTTTCGCAGAGGAAAATTTAGGGTTTTCTTCCAAACTCAAACTATTACAAACAGGAATAGGTATTTTTCTGAGATCATAACAATGCATTTAATATACATATATGTCTGAAAGATTAATACTTAGCGTATTTATTACACAGAAAAACTCTGTCGACTGTTACAGAGCATGCATTTCGTGTTGCATTTTTATAGGAAATTATTTAGTTAAATATGGTGGCTATAAATTATTTATATCACTATGTGAATTGTTGCTTATAGTCAACGGCAAATTTTACTTGCTCTTTATTTGAAGATTAGCATTAAACAATACTGTCTGGAAAGTTGAGGAGTAACAGATATTTCTGCGAAAGATAACCCTTACGTAGCAAATCATATTAATTATAAAAATAGGAATTAACAAGGCTAAACTACATCTGATTCGTTAATTACATTCCGGATAGGTGTTTTTTGTTCAAGTGCACGGAGATTCTAACAAATTTTTATTTTTAAATCAAAAAGTGGGTTAGAAATCTATACAAAAAATTTTCAGAGGTATTTTTTTTTACTATTAGACTTTTGTTTCTGTACGCTGTGTGTGAAAAGTTTTTTTACAAATTGAAAAAAAAAAAATCTTCTGCTGTAATTAGCTTAGATAGAACTGATGCGGAAAATAAAGTATTCATTTTAGCATAAATAAATGCATGAAACTACATAATAATTACTATATGTAAGACTGCAACGGGGCCGTGTTAGCCTAGTGGTTAGAGTGTCGAATTTCCGATCAGAAGGTCGGGTGTTCGATACCCGACTCACCATCTATACTTAGGGTACGTGCATGAAAAATCTGGGGACCCTGAAGTCCCGATGCGGTTCCGAGGATACCGGAGGGTGGAGAATTTCCCTTCCCTTCACTCTTAGTACAAAAGAGGAAGTTGGCGTATTTGTGATGGCGCCATCTGTTGTCATCCAAATTCATATGCTGAGCTCGAGCCAAGTCGTACTTCCACCCTTGTGTTGCTTATTAAAAACGGAAGGCGCTCCTTGTCTGCCTTAAATCCTGGTAGTTTTGCGACAGGAGCTTGGATATCTAAGTGGTATTAGTAAAAACTATAACATTAGACAATGTAATTAATATTAGATTAATTGTTACCGCATTGCCCTTATTAGTACTGGAGCACCTAAATCTGAATCCCAACTGCATTGCAAAATATTACAAAAAAATAGTGGAAGAAGAATTTCACGTGTAAATGCATCAATTGCAGAAAGTTTCTAAAGGGACTTCAAGAAGAAGATATCGTTTCAATACTTTCAACATGCTTTGCTTGCATATCAAATGAAAAGCGCAGTTTTAAATTTTGATTACCACAAATAATCTTAATAACATAATTGCTCTTCGATACGTATATCAGAAAGCAAAAATGAATTAGCTTCAGCCGTTATTATCTCTGACTAACTGTAAATCTATGTCAAAAAGTACAGTGAAATCTGTGTAAGTTGACTACTTGCGGAGCAGTACTTTAGTAATCAACTAACAAGTGGTCGACTTGTGGAGGGTGGAGAGGATTTGTTTTTTGTTTTGTCATTCATATACTACGCAATTTTTCCTTTTTAATTAATTAAATTACTTAGTTTCATGTATAAAAGACATTTTAAAATAAATTAGCTATTTTATTTCCCAAGTATCTAAAATATCATCAGAGAAATTTAATCTGAATGGCTTACTACAACTTTATTATGCAACTTTAAAATAAAAGCATTACTTAAAATAAAGAGGAATATCTTATTGATTAAGTAAGTTACTTATTTGATGATACAAATTTCCTAAAAAACACAATTGTTCAAAGAGCAAAAAACTAGAAACTTATTTAAAGAGTAAAAGAGTGCTCATAATAGTTTTCCCATATGGCTACCTTGCGAAAAGGTTTAAACGGTTGTATTGCTGTTTCATCCATCCAGACAAATACTGGTATAACATTACAGCATAAGAAATATTCTGGAAAAGTTATTTTAGTAACTTTATCCTTCCAAAAATAAATATATCATAGCAATATTTTGGCGGTCAACTTACAAGCGATTTTTCTAATGCTCAACCCAAATTTGGTGATTTAAGGGGTAAATATACACAAATGGTTAAGTTACAAGGCTTTCCATACATTATATAATATAGGGCTAATTCCGTTCCTGACAAAAGCGGTTAACTTACACAGGTGGTCAATTTACAAAGGTGGTCAACTTTACAGGTTTTACTGTAACTGCTATAAATCAGTGTTCTTATTGGAGGGAACTATGAAGGTCAAAAATTTCCGTAGCCTTGTACCTGGAGGATTGCAGGCAATCCTCCGGAGAGTTGACGAGTGTTAGAAACTCGGAGTGAAGCCCTCTAGCAAAAATTATAATCTCAAAGGCATTTCCAAAGTTTATGTATAATAAATACTTTGTTGCAATAAATAAAATTTTTGGTCATTTAAGGGCGACTGCAAGAAAGTAGTTCTTTTAATCTTGTGATTGCTCCCAAGATTGTGAATTCACTTTCTTCAAACGTTATACTCGTGATGACCTTAAATGCTAGAGTACGGTTATGTTGGAGTAATTGCACAGTGTGATGTTGAAGCAGATGAAACTCGTCCGACGAAAAACAACCTTAAATCTTCAAACTGTCATTCATCAGTAACCTTCTTGCCTAATCAAAGTTGGAGGTCGCTTCTCTAACACGCAAAGCAAGATAGAAATGCTTGACTCTTTACTCTGTGTTTACGTTAACCTTTTCTCTGCAAGTTTTTCCCGCAGTACGAAATATTACCATAAATTTTGTTTTAAAGTAAAAATATAGCACAACTATGTTTACTAACTAATACATAAACCAAAGATATGTAATAAAAGTGCATTAAATTCCTTAAGGATCTCCTGGAGTCAAAAGGTTAAATCAGCGGCGGAGTGTGTCACGTAATCAATTAGTTCACTGGCCTGATAATCTAGCTGGCCGTGGATAAAAATTAATAACACTTTATTCAAATATCTGTAAATGTGTGCACATCTAACACAGTTGCTGTCATTTTATTGTAAATATTGTGACTTCCCATTAATCACCAACAAAGGGTTAAACAAAAGAATCGTACAGTAATTCTCTCCATCAACGGAACATGTAAAAAAAAGAAAAGAATTTAATGTTTTAATAATGAAAAAAATAAAATCTATGTGTATAGTAAATTCAGTTGAAAAAATGCAGTTTGAAAAAAAAAAATTAATTAAAAAAGAACTGCTCTTTAAGCGTTTACACATATGAATCTCTAACACAAATCCTTTGAAGAAGAAAAAATTAAAAAATATCTCATAAAACCACGACAATGCGAGAATATATGCCCCTTACGTAATTAAATTGAAATAAGGTAATTTAGAAAAGTTTTCATTAGCAAGCGTTTCATTTACTAGATGCATTTTTTCCCCATCTTCACAAAAGGCCTTCTCTAAGTCATGTCCATTTCATTGTCAAACTCAAATCCGAAAAAAGCTGGATAACATTAAATTAGCAATCCTGCAGTTTAATTAACTTCTGCCGGGTATTACAACAAATATAACGAAATGATATTTCGCTTCAATATCAGTATTTTAAATGTTCAAGGATTATGTTTAGGCTCTTCGGGGGGAAAAATCATCAAACTAGTGTGTTTTTTACTTTTTAATATTACTCTGCTTTCATGATGACGAATATTACGTGAAAAAAATTAACTCGAGATATGATTTCAGATAATTTAGCTTTTGACATTCACTGACAGAGCACTGGAACGGGGCGAGTTTTCTTGACAAATAAGCTCCTTCTGTTTCAGTACATTTCTTACATTGGTTTAGCAACAATTCGAACGCCTGTTCCAGTTCACATTGTAAGACTGCCTCCAAAGCTTGCGTCGAAGCTGTTTGTATAGGGTCAATGTCAACAAAGTAAAAAAAAAGGTAAACTAATGAACTGAGGTTTTTTCAGTGAATCAGCTGATAGTTAAGGAGTTTCACGATCGCACAGATAGTGCCACTGCAAGCTTAGTTCTAGCTGTAGTCTTAAAAATTCTTTGACACAATGTGCAAACAGCTTCTACGCGACCTTTGGAGGCAGTCCCACAATGTGAGCTGGAACAGGCATTCGAATCGTTGTTAAACCGCTGTAGCAAATGTATTGAAGCCGAAGGAGCTTATTTGAAAAAAAAAAAATACTTTTAAAACTATAATTACTAGTTTTATTTTATTTTATAAACCTCGTCTTAAAAATTCTTTGACACACTGTGTATAATTATATGAAATGTGGATCTTGTTCGTAGACAGATAAATATTCCATTAAAAGAAAAGCATTTTGTTTGTCAAATTATCTTTATATCGTCTGGCAAGGATAAGCACAATATGTTGAGTGGAATATTGACCCCATTCAAGTATTCATTCATTAATTTTCATTTTTCAAAAGTAGGATTCGTTAAACTTATATTTTTTGGTGTTGAACAGTGTAATTAGCCCATTGCAGCATTATTTTTTTTTGTTTCTATTCCATCTCATAAAAAGTGAAATATTTTACTAGTGTAACAATGAATTTATTAAAAAGAATCAGATGGGAAGAGGGCGGTAGATTTCAAGTGACTCCATGGGCAGCACAAATTACTAACATAATTTCTCAGGGTCAAATTCGTCTTTGAACAATAGGCAACAACTCTAAGGGCAAATACATAAAACTCCAAAGGCCTAAATAAACCCTACAAAAAGGGAAACAGAAGTTTAATTTATGTGGTGAAATAAAAATAATTACAGCAATTGTATGTGCCTATTAAAAAAATCTGTTTTTGCTCCCCTTTTTTTTTTGCCAAATGAAGTTCACTTTCTTTTTATTTTTCAATTCCCTATTCTATATTACCCGGTTATTCTATTTCACCTGGCTTTTAGGAATTTTCGAGATTTTGAGTTTAAAAAAAGACAAAACATTACTTTTGAACATACATAAATTGTCACAACAAATTAAAATTTGTATCAATTTTTAACTTGTACCAATTTTTAATTTGAGTTTTAAAATTAATTATATTTCCAGAAAAATGCATAAATAAAAGTGGTATTGCATAATACTCGGAGAATCTTATGTATTTTGGGGTGTGTATATGATAAAAATTTCAGTTATTTTTTCAAAAGTCTTTTAGGGAAATCAAGAAATATGTATGTATAAATATCTGTGTATTATGTCATTGATTGGTCTACAGTTAAAAATGTAGTAGGTAGAATTATCTTTTAGACAAATAGTCTGATACAATTCCAGATTCAATTATTTTATCAGAAGCCATCAGAGAAATAAATAAATACGAATGCATCTATATTATATCATTATTTGTCTACGGTTTAAAACATAGTACGTCGATTCCTTTTTTTGACAAATAGTCTCTTATCGTTTCAGTTATTTTATCAGGAATTTTGGACAAATAAATAAATAAATAAATTCATGTGCATTATGTTCTTGATTTGTCTACAATTCAAAATCCCAGTAAGTTAAATCTCTCCCTTGACAAACTTCTGAACATGATACTGCTTTTAGCACATAGATAGAAGTATTAATATATGCTCGACCCCCTACAAACGGGAATTCTAAGTTCCATTGTGCACTCGAAAGATAGCGAAAGCAAAAAGAACGTTTTTCCGGAACAAAATCTTTTGCATCGAAGAATCTGGACTCGAACGAAGACCAACGGGAGAAAAATGTTGCACTTTAAAAGTTCTTCAATTCCTCTAATACTCGGTTTGGAGGAAAGTAGCAATAAATAAGTAAAGAAAGGGTAGATACATTTTTTATTTTTTCCCCTTTTCGATATGGAAAAGTAGGTCAGTGCATAAGGTGGAGAGAACGTACTGCCAGGAGTGGATATTCATGATGGAGAAAGGAGAGAGCATCTTTTAAGTGCAGTGATAAAAAGACGATTTTTCTCTACGTTTCTTGAAGTATATATAAAGAACTGGCACAAAGAAATTCTTCTCTCTGACAAGTAAACAATTTTGCTGAAATGTTATATAAGCATTTTTTTAGTTTGGTGAAATTTCTTTTGTAGATTTTCCTTTTAAAAAATATAGTAAAAGAATATTTTAATATAAAACGTAGATTGAAAGCAACAACATTGAATGTAGTAGTGTCCGCTTATTATGATTGCAGCAAGGAATATTAATTGCAACAACTTTACTCGGATCCTCACCTTCATAATTACTTTTGTAGTGAATTTATCGCTTATTGTCATCACTACATAAATTAGTGTTAGGAATTTTCTAATTTCCCAAATGTCTTTTTTTATTCATCTTTAAAGTTTTGGCTGCTAACAGCGCAATTTCTGTAAAAAAGAGATCCCAAAAGTAAAATCCTAATTCAATCAAGGATTACGTGCTAGAACAAAATATCTCGTACTCTATTAACAGCTGCATAACGGTTTCATGCTCATAAAATTAAATGTTTCTAAAACGATGTTTCCACACCATTAGCAATGGCACATGCGAAACAGTTTCATGGTTTTAAAATTGGAACTTGCTTAAATTATTAAGCATCATTAACGCATGTAAAACTATTCCTTTTGTAGACCAGAAATGCATTTTTTTTCATTAGCAGGTGGTGGATTTGTTTATCAGTATTACGTTTAACAATAACGTCTATGTTTAATATTTGCGCATAATACGGTAACTGACGTAACATTTGGAAGCAAAAAGTTAACTTTAAATAATTAGGATAAGTAAAGTATTAAATATAAACTAGTTTATTTTACTGACTTATACAGGTACATTTATACATTAGTATACGGTCTTATTGGAAACCCTGTTATTCTACTCGTAATGAGCAAAATTGATATAAACATTACAGTAAATGACGCAACATAAAATAGACATATGCACTGGAAAATACAAAACAAATTCAAAAATCTGTGAATTATGAACTTTTGACAAGGAAATTTCTATTTAAGTGAAAAAGTAATGCATGCTTAAAAAGATGCACACTTCTGTTATTCTTTGGCGTTAGGTGAAATATTTATGTATATAGAAAATAGTAGTACTGACGCAACACAAAAAAACAAGAAGTTCCGTCTAGAACTATACGAGCCTACTTTCCCGTATACACCGAATTCAAATTTATAATCTAGCTATCTCTCTCTCTGTCTTTCTCGTTTAGCTTTAGTTCTTAATTGCTTCAAATATATCATTTTCAACGGTTAATACATATTCATTCAATCATTCATTTATTAAGTCGTTCATGTATTTATTCACTCATTTATTCATTCATTCTTTTGCTTATTCATTTAATCATTCATTAATTCAAAAATATTCTTGAAAATCGCGATCAAAAAAATTCATAGGAAAATAGGCTCGTTAGTTCTGGAAGAACTTTCTATTTGTACATGTTCTACGTCATAAGAGCTTTCCGATAAAGTTTGTTCCAAGCAAATCGGTCCGTTAGATCAGAAATTATATAGGATTGAAATTTCCCCGTAGGCGGTATGTTAATTTTTTTTTAACTGTTCAAAAATGAACAAAAGTTGTTCAAATCAATATTTCACGCCAAAGACTTCTTCCAGTGAGCTTGTTCATGGGAACTTGGATCTTGTACCCAGAGTTTACATAATTTGCTTCATTTCCACCCATAGGCGATAATGTTAAAAATTTTTGAACTGTTCAAAATTGAACAAAAAATTGTTCAAATCAAAAAGTAAAATATGGAAATGAGATGTCCTCGCCGAGATCTTTCGAATGCAAAAAGAATTTTTCCAATCGGACAATTCATTCAAAAGTTATTAGGGGGGGGGGGGGCAGACCGACAAACAGACAGACCGACAGACCGACCGACACACTTTTTCCCGCATGAGAAAGTAATACTTATTAAAATCTTTCATTTTAATGTTTCACAAAAAGGTCCACTTTTACGTGAAATTCACCTGTTGTAAAAGCATCAATCATAAAGTGACTCAGAGCAACAACTACAGTCAGACGAGAAACAGAGAGACGGAGAGGGAATATGTTTTCTGTTTTAACCAACTGTTTGAAGGTACGGAGGGTTTCTGAGAATAAAATAAAATAAAAACGAACACATTAAGTTTTCTGTTCAAAAACGGTTCCAATGGTTTTGACAGACAATGGTAACTATTTTGAACAAAAATTTTTCCTTAAAAAACAATTCTTTCAGAAGGCGGCTCAATCCTTCCGCCTGTATGATATGCATATGAAAAAAAGTAAAATCAACAAATGAAAATCGTTTGCAGTGAGTCTTGGGTCAATTTTTATAGACCGAAAAATAATGAGCAAAATCGTTGACGGTTAAAATAAAAATTAAAGAAAACCAGGAGCCAAAGTTAGTTACATAAGACATAAGCTCGGATTTCACGTGCAGTGGTAATTACTGTTCCTTTTTTTCCCTTGGGTAACATAATTTACCATTTATTAAACTGATTCGATTAAAAAAGACTGCCATTTCTCTTATATCCTTTACTTCTCTTGAATTAAGAAAAAATATCTCGAAAGAAATCAAATAAATCATTAGAATAAAATGTGGAGAAAATTAATACAGAAGAATTTGGAAGCAAAGTTTATACGCCATCTCTCCGAGAAGTTTCAAACAATACAAAATGGACAATTGTATATATAATTTTTAAAAGTGAAGACACTGAATTAATCAAAAATTTAAAAAAAACCCAATGTGTTTGGGCCAAACTGTGTACAACAAGTAAAACATTTACACGCTGAAAATAATTTGCGATTTGTGCTTTTTTGTGGTTAGAAGTAGCACATTATTACCAGCTGCAATTATTTTTATAATACAAGTAACGAACTAAAAAACTTAAAATATGAGACAAAATGGGCAAGACTCAGACCGTTTTTCAATTACACACGGTTAAGAAAATTTTGCAATAAATGATTCAACTTTCCTGCTCTATTTTGCAATAAATGATGCCTTTCCGAAAATACTTGTTTGAATTTTAAATCATTTAAATATTGCAGAAACAAAAAACACCCACAATCTTTATTAATTTCCGTATAACCTCACATTGCCTCACTGTTCGTGTTAGAATTTTAATGTTGAACAATTTACATTGGGTTTGTATGCTTGCTAGTTTGCTTGTAATACCACAACTCTTCATAAAAGCTTTGAACCAACTTCAAATAGATATTTCCATCCTCCTTACAATTCCACTTTAAACAGAGGAACGGTTCCTATTAAGAACTATATTTTCAGCAAATCTGAGACTCGTAGTTATGCCTCCCGAACATCTTATTAATCGCACGCCCCGGCACAATTAGAAAACTGTGGGATTCTGAATGAATGCGGAAACATTCGCCAACTTTTGCGAGGAGCGCTTTCGTCACATCTTAATGCACATTGTCCTTATCGCATTGAAAATGTCATTGCATAAAGGAGGCCCTCCCGCTGCGATTCACCGATGCATGCAAAACGTCGCATCCTATCTCCGAGTCACAAAGTGAACTCCTTCTGTGGGCATAAACATATCTGTGCCGCCGACAAAGGCTGACAGAGGCAATAAATGAGAGTGTCCATTGTTGCTCTGGAGCAGCAGTGATGAATTCTTCGCTCCCGCCGGAGGTGGCGCTGGGGTTGAAAGGTCACTGGACGAGGAAGATATTTGTCATCTTTGGGTGAGATATCTCTACTTGAATTTGCGAGAAATAACTGTGACAGCTAAGATCTGTGGATCCGTCCCCTACATAAGTTTACTACTATTCACGAGAGATTATTATATTCCAATGTCACATGCATTTTTGTATGCATAATGTGGCCTAATGGATTTTCACTGTGGTCATTGTTAAAGTTACCATGTTTAGACCTACGCAGAACTCATACTAACGTCTTGAAACTAGCTAATATAGATTATATGGACCATGAGGAAGAGAAACATAATAATAACAGTTCAAATTTTAACCACTAATTGTGGACATTTTGCTCTCTATGAATTGCAAGTCTCACCACCAAATAGCTGCAATTAATCGAGGACCATTTGCGCTACTGTTGAAAGCGCTAAAACAAGCCTTGAACCTAATTGAATGAAATAAAATGCAAATTAATAAAATTTCGTGACAAAACAAAGTTTTAAGTTGCCAATTTAATTTTAGTTCCTTACGCATTCCCTTATCAACTGGTGGTAAAAATTTAAACCGTTATTTTTTTATTATAGATTTCTTTATCTCATAGACTATTGTAACGTATATGCCAAGCTTCAATTACGTGCATCTATTAGAATGAACTCCACGTAGGTTTGAACAGGGTAACTTCAAGTATAACCCCACTGTATCATTTGATATACTACACTGCTGGCCATTAAAATTGCTACTCCAAGAAGGCGACGTGCTACAGACATGAAATTCAAACGACAAGATGTTGTGATATGCAAATGAAGTTCTCAGTATCTATTTACCCAAATTTCTTGAAAATGTAATTATTTGTTATTTCTAACATAATATATGTGTCCAATAAATATCATTCTGTTATCTGCATTTTTTCCTGGCGTAGCAATTTTAATGACCAGTAGTGTATATACAGTATATTTTGTTTAGCCAAGATACACCGGTCGACAGAAGGTCGCCTGTTTACCTTGGAACAGAATGTAGCATAAGCTATTCGAGTAACAGGAAAACGTTAAACGAAAATCTATTAAACGGATGTGGCTCTAATAGCCATGTTTTACAATAAAACGACAAAACCAAAAAATATGTGCGATATTTCAGGCCACATGCTAGTTTTTACAAAAAAAAAAAAAAAAACCGCGGTGACTTTCGCTAACAAAAATGACTTTTCGAGCATTTATGTTATTGTTTTGTATTATTAATTGCATTTTTAAAATTAGATTTGCAATATTTATTTTGTGCTCTTATTTGACCATTAGTGACATGTACATTATTTTAAGAGGCCTCGATATTAGAAAATCAATATTTTAGGTTGTAAAATTGCACTTTTGCTTACAGTGCTTCAAATGGGATGGTAGTTGCATACAATGTAAATCTGGACATTGATTCAGTGACATAAAAACGCCATTCATATTGATTTTTCTTTTCGATGATAGATTACTGTACATTTAATTTTCTTAATAGTATTTATTTGATTCAATGTACACAAACAACGCTTTACTCATGATAACTAAAAGAGTTTCAGTGTGATAATTGTGAAATCAAATTTTATACAATGAAACTTTATTAGTCTTTTTAGATGAAATATTTTAATTAATTTTATGGTGGACCAAGTTAATTAAAATATTTCAGCAGCATTAAATGACCGTGTGTTGCTGCTGAATGAGCAGTATTTGTTTTCAGGCTTTGATACCCTAAAAACAAATGATGCTGCTCAAAAAAAGCCCCTATCTTATAATGCTTTTATCGCTGCATCGAGATATATTTTTAGGTATTGTTACAGGCGATATATTAGGAATAAAAGTTACGTTGAAAAAAAAAGGATTTTTTATTGCCGCCCATAACTGGCTGATGTCACATTCCAAACCGTCTGGAATCGAGGCCGCCTCTCCCTTCCCAAAAAAATCAACTCTTTCCCAAGTATATGGCATAAAAATATCAAAACGCATTGCGACGTAAACCAATATGGCTTTTTTTTTTGCTAACTTTTCAGAAGTAACATTCCGCCCCTAATTACGATTGCAACGCCAAAACTCAAATCTCCACTGGAGCACACAACGATGAAATATTTATAGCAAGCTTCATTTGGCCTTAAAACCGCGGTTCAGACATGGAATACCCACCCGGACAATTAGTCTTGCTCCAAAATCCATTGTTGTAAAAGCGAGGCCTCACCAGTCATTAATCCCGAGTGTGGCAGTCAGTTGCACGCAGCGCCATCTGTAGGTGCCACGTGGGTCGGATGGGGTTAAAAATTTTTGCAGTAATATCCATCATTGCCACGCGGACGATTATTAATTGTGGGATCGTTTTGAAAGTAAATAATATTATTCCGAAAGCAGTGCACCTTCCCAGGTTGACGCGAGAGGAACGGGAGGAAAGTTTCTGCGTAAAAGTTCGAGAGTTGCCCGAGAAAGTATTGAAAGGTGAACTAAATAATGATTCCTTGTTTATGTACGAACAGAACGTTTAATCAAATTAGACATGCATTTGAAGTACGTGCATGTGGCGCATGATTTACGGTACAGTAAGTTCAGTATTTTCCCTAAAAAAAAAGACGAACTTTTCTCGAAAGCGAAGTTTTAGCGAATATTCAAATGTATAGAGCACACATTTATGTAGATTTCTTACAATGTGAATATTGTAATTATTATAATTTTAATGTATTGTTATGTTGAAAAAAAACATTTTCCTCCTCTTCAAGTTCAGAATTTCTTTCTCGAAAACAAAATTTGAACAAATGCTCGAATACTTTGGAAAAGCATTCAAGTGTTGTATATGAAAGTCTTCATTTTTTAAATGTGCTTTATTTTTCAAATGCACAGTCTCGCTGTCTCAAAATTGAAGCAAAGAAGTAAGAATTTGAGGCATTCTCGATCGAAAATCCAATCAACACAATTTCAATAAAAATAATTATTTGTACAGACATCATGGAAAACTGAGCTAAAACGAAAAGTTACACTTTATCTAAAATCCCTATCCAGAACAGTTTTATGAGCAAAACTTTTCTTTTGTTGCCATTATTTTCCAAATAAGAAGTAGATTGAAATTTTTTGTGATTATGTCTGATCGCGATTCGAAAAAAAAAAAAAAAACACCCCATCGTGTTCTTAGCGAAGATTCGCCTGTACTGTCTTACGCAATAATTGGGTGCATTCCTGAAGATGAATTGTGGCAGCTGACTATTACAGTTTTAAGTCACATGGTACTTCGAGCACCGCAGTTTTGAGGGATTGGAGAGAATGAGGAGCCGGAAGGTATGAACTATTTTGAGTAAAGAAAAAATTTCGAGCTATCGAGAATAAGAAAAAAACTTCTTGTTGAAGCAATATAAATTACAGTAAAAAGTAATAAAGGTTAGGGAAATTATTTCTTCTTCTTTCTTTCTTTTTATTTTTTTGGCTGTATATAAAAATCAATAATTCTTACCGCTTGGAGATTTCAAAGGCCAACAATTTTGTTCAATCAGCTTGTTATTACACTATTTCAAACCACAACAAACACGAATTTTTTAAAGGGAAATTCTCTAACTCCCTCTATCTAGATAAACATCCACTTCTACATAAAATATTCTACATGCATCAAATATTAAAATAAAATTTTAGCTGCGTTCGCCGGTGCTTTTAAAGACGAAATACAGCTGTTCGTACCTCAGTCCTCCCCCACCTCTTCAAGAATTTTCTGGTTACATACTCTAAAATTCGTACAAACCTTTAAAATCTATAGTAGATGTCAAAACTTACATATTTAAGTCTACTCTTTTTTCATTTTTCATCATATTTGAATGATTTTTTAAAAAAAAAACCTAATATTTAGCATGTAGTTATATGTATTCGAGTTTAAATAGCAAGGAAAAAAAGAGAGATTAAAATATAACCGAGATAGAAATAAAATTTCACGTTAAATTAAAGCACAAATGAGCATTAAAACGCAGACATATGTTTCGGGATCGCTTCTTCCTCAACTCCTTATTTTTCACAGGTCTGGCATAAGTTCTTTTAATTTGTTGTTCTTTCATGGTTTTCTTGTTAGTTTCCTTTTTTTGTGTCCATTTTTTTCTCTCTCCCCCCCTCCCCCTCTTTTGCATGTGTACTTTGTTTTGCTTTTTGTTTTGGTATTTTCTGTACTTATTTTATTTCCATTTTATTCTTTGTATTTTATTTTATTTTTTTGCAATTTTCATGTATTTTCACATTTTTATGCACGCTGTTGTCTTTTTCTTTGTTTTTATTGATATTCCTTTTTACTTTCTGTACTTCCAACTACATTCGGTTGTTGCTCTCTTATTGGTGCCTTTAATACTACTTCTACTTCCACTTCACACTGCCTTTATTCTCATTGGTTTACAGTTAATTCGTAGGCTATATAAGCTTTGTTTTTGTTGTTCTGTCTGCTTCATTTGGATGTTTTGCATCTAGAAGCTCCCTGTCGCATTGAAAAAGGGATTCCAAGCGATCCCGAAACATATGTCTGCGTTTTAATGCTCATTTGTGCTTTAATTTAACGTGAAATTTTATTTCTATTACTTTGCACAAAGTTTAATCATTACAATAACCGAGATAATTTTTTTAAAAGAAAGTTTAAAGGAAAATGAATAATTTTTAAAAGAAATGATCTTTTTCTTATGATTATACACAAAGAAGGAACAAAAAAAGAAAGGCCTAACCAACGTGTTGCCTATCTAGATAAATGATGATTAACTGAAAAATTAATTTAAATGAAACATGCTGAAGAAAACCTAACTAAGGTGTTGCCAAATCTTATATCTAAATTAGTGCTGATTATTTACGTTACATCAAAAAAAAAATTAATGTATAAGATTGTTTTACGATGTTTTTTTTTTTTTTGGGGGGGGGGGGGGTCATTATTAGAAGGATTATTTTGGAGCATTAAAATTATACGAAGAATATTTTTGGGAGAAATATCGAGAGCAATTTAGGCATTACTCAACTTATAATAACTTCTAAGATGCTAATAATATCCTTGAATACCGAAATCAATGATGTTTCGAAGAAGTTTCGCCTAATGCGATAATTATATGTTGCCTTTTTGTTTCACGATCCCAGTTGAAGGATTATTAATCACGCAAAAATAATATTTTAAAAATGAGACCGGTGCATCTGGTTTTCAACGGGTACAAACTATACATTTAACTCATGTTTTTACTTTTTTTTACTTCTTCAAGCCTGCGAAATTCTTTAAGAGACATCACGAATAAATCCGAAGTAAACAAGCAAAAAGATTCCGAACTTTGGAGATAATTACTTAATTTCACAAACCATCTTCGAAATAAAGCTGTTAACATTTTATTTTAAATATTTCATCAATTCAGGCAAGAACACGCTCATTTTCTAAGGTGCTCCATCTTTTTTACTTGGCATTTTGGACTTCTAATGAAGGACTAGTGCATCTCAACTCGGACTTAATATTAGCGTTCAGAATTTCAGCCAATCATCCATCATCATTTAATCTACGTCGTGCTTCCTACAGACCAATCAGAAGTTCGACGTTGGAATTACAAATGGCAGATCGATATATATATATATATATATATATATATATATATATATATATGCCCACAATTTTTTTTCTTTTTTTTCCTCTTATTTTTTAGTAGATATTTCTTTCTATATTTGCTCACGCCACGGAACTATTCTTGAATGATTAAGCTTACGCAACTTCATCGGTCATTCCAATGCAGTTTTTTATAACATTGATAGGAACACTACGTGAGAGAAAAGTTTTTTAAGCTATTACTTTTCACTGAATGATAGCTTCTATTATTTAAAGAATTGCATTATACGGTACAGCTTTTTTGGAAAGGTGTTTCAAGGTCGAATGTGTTTGATTCGTGCTTTCTATGCGAAAACAATCCTCGAATGTCTTTTTAAAAGCATGTCAAGTACTAATGAAAAATATACATACTATATTGAGTAAACTTACATTATTTTTTAATTCCACGGTTTCCGCAGTGTAAGGAAACATCTTATTTAATCAGTATTCAATGCGTGACAAAACACACACACACACATTTACACAAAATTACTCTTTACGTAACATTAGTTAAAACTAATGTTACGTAATCTATTAAACTAATGTTAAAGTAAAATCATTAATGTTTGTTGTGTTTTTTACAACCTTCTCTCGAAAAAAATACACTTATTGATCGCAGCTTTAATTTGTGACACATAGATTCCTACGTGATAAACAAAAAATGTTGAGGAATATAATTTATGATGCGTAAAAACTGAGAGTTTTTTTTTTTCCTAAACAATGCTGTGTAGAAGTGTTTCAAATATACCGAAACCAAAGTAAAATCATAAAAAATATTCTAAAAAGTATGCAAAAATTTCAGAAAAAATGCGTCTAAAATATGAATAGGAACTTTAAAAAAAGTATATTCTTGAACAAAACTGAGCTAAAGATGGCGAACGAGAGAACTCCAGTAGGAGGGGGAAAACCATAATATCAGTAAACAAATTAATTAAATAACTCGTATGGTTCCGTCTTGAACTATACGAGCCTACTTTCCTGTATACTACAACATCAAATTTGTGATCCAGATCTCTTTCTCATTTTGCTTTAGTTTTAAATTAATTCAAATATACCTTTTTCAACGGTTAATGTACATATTCATTTATTTATTCATTCATTCACTCATTTATTCGTTCTTTTACTCATTTATTTATTCGTTCTTTCATTCAGAAATATCCTTGAAAACACAGATAACAAAAATTCAGGCTCGTTTAGTTCTAGATGAACTTCTAATCTGTTCTACGTCATAAGATCCTTCCAATAAAGTTTGTTCCAAGCAAACCCGTCTGTTAAATCAAGATTTATATAGTATTGAAATTTTGCCCTGTAGCCGCGACTGTTAAGTGTTTTTTGAACTGTTCAAAAAAAGAAAATGTTCAAATCAAAAAAATATTTCACGTCGACAGCTCCTTCCAATAAACTTGTCAGAGGAATGTCCAGGATTTACATAATGTTTTCCATATTTCCCCAAAGGCGCTAATGTTAAGATTTCTTGAACAGTTTACAATTGAACGGGAAATTGTTCAAATTAAAATATATATAATGGAAATGAGATGTCCTCACCGAGACAAATGCTTGAATCGGGGAATTCCCTCAAAAGTTATTAGGAGGGGGAGGGAGCTGGGGACAGACAGACAGACCGACCGAAAGTGACAAACCGGCAGATATACATTTTCCCCCCATCTCAAAACCCTACTTTCAAATTCTTTATTTTTCAATCTTTATTTAATTACTTCACTAATTTGTAACTTGTCTCAATTTTTAACGATATTTTTACGATACATTAAGCTTTCTTTGAGACTTAAAAAAAAAACTTTTGCGGGCAAGTAAGCTAAAAAGCAAAATTAATAAGATACAAAACGTAATCACTATGTAATTAATTTCCCTTTTTCATCTTTCACAGCCCTCTTTAAGTTTAAAACAGAGTTTGAATTATGCGTCGTAAGCCTTATAAAATAATATAGGTATAGCAAAGTTTCACAACCATTTTATCTTAGCCAGAGTAAGTAAAACAAAGCTTGCGAGTAAACAAAAGTAGCTTAAAAAATTGAAAAAAATAAATTGATTCATGAAGCGTTTTAGACGATATACTGTCTGTTTTTCACTATTTCAATTTTCGTGCATAAAAGTCGTTAACATAAATGAGTAAATGAAATATCTAAATTCAATAAAAATAGTATGTGTGGTGCTGCAACGGCCAGCACCGTTGAGATTGAGCGGGACGGACGCTTACAAACCCAGTTTTTTATAATTTTGACAAGAGATAAGGAGGGTTGAGCGCGGCTTGTAAAACACAATTTGACAAATTCTGTGAGTACACATTCGTTGAGAATGTTTGCAAGTTCGATGATATACCAAATGTTACAAGGAAATGACAAAATGTAATACCTTTCTTTTTCTCTATATGATGGCTATTTCTCTTCTAAGGTATCTTAAAGTCTTATTTCTAGAACAAGGCTGCTCAGCATTTCAATGAGCGATGAAGAACTGGTCGGGCTGCAAAATAGTACACTGGATGTAACACATAAAATATTATTTACTTATGGATAATTTTTAAACCATCAATTACGCCTCGTTATGTTATAATTTAAAGGATTTTCCATGATTTCTCATACGTTTTCGCGTAACCCTAAAAAGATCATTTCGTGCTGGTAGCGGTACACGTATCTCAACAGAGCAATTAAAACGACACACATTAGCTTCTCTATAGATAAAACTCTCTGAGATCAAAGATACATTTTTGTCCTTTTATGATGACACACCTAATGCAGTGGATATCGTAAAATTTATTTTGTTCTTGCGAACCAGAGATAGAAATATGAATGTGTCAAGCTGCTGAATCGATTGTAGTTTGAGTCTTTGACCAAGGGTCGGTGTTAACTTCATGCTCTCCTTCAGTTTCGTTCAAGAGCAATAACAAAATTCGAACCAGCTTAAGCAAAGAATAACAAAATCCATCACGATTTTTTTTCTCCACCTCAAATGGCATCATTCGAGTTTGTTGACCTTGACAAGGCAGTGGCTAAGGATGTTCCTTGCACGACTTCCGCTCCAGGGCACCCCCTCATACGGGGGCTCAGCTAAGCATTCTCAAATAAATAAATAAATAAACCCTTTAAGTAAAGGCCCAATTCTTTCTTTTGTTCATTATTATCGGGCCATTTATTTTATTTATTTCTTTAGCTGCCATCCTTCTTATTATGATTATCCATTTTAAGCTAGCAACGCCGTCTGCACGTCATTATTCACAGCAGGCGCGTTCCGAGGTAGAGTTGAGTGGAGAGGATATTTTGCTTCTCCCAGTCGGATTTTGCTTTTCTTATTTATTATTGAGAGATTTCTGATGCAAAAGTTCGGTAAATCTTGTCTGCCGTGATCGTGAGTTTTAGATTTGTTTGTATGAGAAAAGGAGGTAAAAAGAATGATCATAAATACATGGGGGAAAACTTTGTTTTATTCCAACATCGTACTGAAATGGCGTCATTGTTTCTGTTAGCAAAAAAGAAAGAAAAGGATACTACGTCGTATTTTGAGCTCTAATGAGATGTTGCTATCAATATCCAGGGCATAATGGTTTGAGCTTTTTTAAAGCTTTTAGTGTTATCAAAATATGTAAAAATACGAGATTTATTATTATCATACGTTTAAAATTATCCGTCCAAATTAAGGAAACTTTTATGTTGCGGTCAAATAACGTGCTGTATTTTATTTTATTTTTAAAGCACATGAATCATCATGTTTTTAAATTACACTCAGATTTATTACATTGAAATTTTTAGTCAATCTCACAACGAAACCTCCCTTTAAACATGAGGAATGAAAATACCTTGTAGAGTTTGGTTGATACATCTTAAGAGTCAGTTTGCTAAAATAATTTAGTTCACGAGGCATGCTGATCGCTATAACCTCCCTCTTACGCTCATTTCCTGATTTCAGTTTAATTGAAGATCATCGATACACATTTTGAACTCAAATAAGCTCTATTTCACAAATAGTCAATTTAAGTGGCTAAGGACGCAATGCACTAGAGTCCCAACGCAAACACAAAATACAGAAATTTTCTTAAATCCTGTTCCTGGGTAAAAAATAAATAAATTAAGAACTTGAAGTAATCCCTATGTGGTAGAGGAAATTCATAATGAAGAAGTACTAACTTCTAAAGATTAATGGCGTAATTTAAATGAACAGGAAAATAGCCCAATAAAGAGGGAACAAAACGCTTTAACGATAGAGGGTTCAATTGAGGCAATAATCCTGATAAATGATAAAGGAGAAAAAAAAAGAATAAAGACTTTAGATGTAATTTTAATAAATAATGGAATTGCTCTAATAATAATTTAGGAAGGTAACTTTACGTTCGAGCAGCGTGGCCCGACCTGCGGCCCGTTTTTTCATTTTTTTTGGCCCTTGTCCGTCTTACTGGAATCATTTGAATTTACCATTTGGGAATATCTAAAATGCTTTAATGCTTAATGCTTCTTAAAATGCTTTTCTAAAATGTTTTAATTCTCTCTGCAAATGTATCGCTGGCTGGCAGTACATATGTGTGCCAAAATTGTTTTTACTGTTATCAAAAAAATTAAATTGAAAACAAGAAATCGAATTGAAAGTGCTTCACTGGAATAGAGTGTCCGACTCTCCCTTACTGAACTTTCAGTGGACAGTGGTAAACTTGTATCAGTAAAGCAGTAGCATTCTTCACATTGATTTCTCTATTGTAAAATTAAGGGAAATATTACACTTCTTTGTTAATATAAGTACTAATAAAAGTTTTTGAATAAATTATGTAAGTCGTTTCCTTTCTACGATGTCTCTGGCCCGTACATTCCGCTACTAATGTTTGATTGGCTCTCGGGTAACTAAAGGGGGGGGGGGGCGGACCATACTGCTATCGGGGGTATACCCAATGACTGTTAGTTATCCTATTAAAATGAATTTGAAACATTTTAAGAAATGAAGAACTAATCCTAATGAGCGAAAGAATGATCCTGCTCAGCAAGGGAAGTTATACATACAACATAAGCATTTTCGCAATTGTTCAAGTTTGTTATACTGTGGTCCAAAATAGCACAGCTGGCAGATACATACGGCCTCGCGGTACTATGACAGAAATTTGTGATCCTTGTTGCAAGTGGAAGAAGGAAAAAAAAGTGAAACCAACAAATAATTTTGAAAATGGGTTTTTTTCCTTTGGCTTTCAGATCAGATTTTATTTAAGATCAATCTGTAGTGAAGGCGTTGGCGTTTTAAAATTACTCATTGGGGGTTGGCCGCTATCCATTATTCTTCTAATTCTGATCGTCATAAATAGATTTTTTCGGGTTCTTCATAGTGGTAATCCGAATCCTTTTCCATTATTATCCAAAATCGTTGTCATCTGATTTCCTCCTGAAGATCTTTTGGATCGTAGAAAAATTACTTCTGCTAACATTACTTGCTTACGCAGGAACTATGATTATCCGGCGTCTACTCTCCAAACGGTTTTTTATACCCTTACTTAACCCACTGCATTATGATCTGTAGCAATTGTTTTTACGTAATATGTTTTACTGGTTAACTGCACTAAAAATTAAGGGATTTACATGAAGAAAATACTCAGCCCATAGGAATTTGATTCATTACGGTTAATAAGCACTACAGAGTAATACAACTGTGAAATCAATTACATACACTGCTCACTTAAAACATCTGGTCAAATCGTTTTCTACATTCTTGACTAACATATTGAAAAATCGGAGAATTAACTTTTGAATTTTACCACTTCTCGGGAGCAAAAAGCAGAAAAGTGCAGCAATCTGAACAAATTAGCAGTTTAAAACACAGCATCAGTTTCAAAGCTGTCCGCCTCACACGCTGAAATATTTTTTTTTGTAGAACCCTTCTTTAAAATGTGGAATAAGATGAGTTTTCCTGCAAAATACCGTCAGAATACTTGTAAAATTAGTTACTGGAAGGAGTTTTAAAGGGACTAGTATTTATAGGTTCCTTCGATATAGATAAAGGGTTAAAATTTGGAGACTCACATTACACGACCATTCGACTCGGACGGTGCAAAGCATTATTACTATAATTAATCAACTATTTTGGGATTCTTCATAAGAGTAAACCTACACCGACTATACAAATGAGTCTGGATGTCAGTTAAATATTTTGGGGGGCTATTTATTAGGAAAATACTACTACAGTTATTTTTCTAGAGGCAATCAATTTAATATACTGAAGCTATCATTGAGATAATCAGACTCAAATTTTCGAAATAATCCTGGTCATGATCAACTAAATGTTTTGAAATAATTTATTGCTCTTATTGGGACTATTTAATGATTCTAGACGACACTGGAATATTTTTTCGGCCGAGAGCCGATATAAATAGTTTTAATTCGAATTAATAGACAGGTTACTGCATAATTTTTAACTCCACGAATATTTCGCTCATTAGTCGTAGTTTGTAAAATTATACTTGGCTTAAAATAGAGTTTAAACATGGTACAACATTTTCATCCTTGTATTTTCCATTTAGGCTTAAATGTACACGTTATGAGACTCCCATTTATTCCTATCTTTCCACAAAAAAGTTAAAACTTAATTCAAAGCTCTTTTGACGGAACTTTTCTTACAACACAAAAAAGAACCGTAATCAGGTGTTCTTTCTCAACTTTGGTTGATGAAGTTCGACAAGAAAGAATCACGCAACTTAGTCGATCAATCTTAAGCTCATGCATACGGCGTCGATCGATTATTGAACAAATCGGCATTCAAGTTTGATATATCACTCGCAAAAATAAGAAGTTAATTTTCATTACAATGTATCCGTAAATGTCAACTAGCCAATCCATCACTTTAGACTTGCGTGTCCACTGAAGATTTCTTGCTTCCACTGACAAAGAACCCGAGACCATAAATTTGGCGAGCATTTGGTTAGTGATTAAACTTCTGGACTGAAGGATATTTTGTAGTATGACAAAATATAGTAAACCGAATTTTACTTAGCTCCCACTCTAGTTTTGTACATCTAATTCATTCTTGTCCGAAATGTCTGTTTGGAATAATATTAACAGACAAATTTTGCCTTCATACTCCAGAATACCAATGTAGAAGAAATATTATGCAACATTGATATTTTTTATTCGGTGTCTTTAAATGTCATAGACAACATTTAAGAATAAATAAAGTTTGAGAATACAGCTGTAACGAATACAGTAGCTTAAGTATAACACAAGTGTGAATATTCAAGTGGCCCACGATGGCTAAATGCAAACGTGGGGAACAAAGATTCAAGTTTAGCATTCAAGTTTTGTGAAATTTATCTCTTTCAGCTTATGGTAGGTTTATTAATACTTTTTGATTATTTTACACTTCTTTTTATAATTTCCGTTAGGGAAATGGATGACTTTCCCAATAAACTTCTGAATCAGGTAATTATTTTAACTCGTCTTTTTTTGTTCGTATTACTAGATTGATCAGACTATTATCCCACTGGTGAAGTGGCGTAACGAGAGTACTACATATACACCGTGAATACATGCACATATACATCCGCATATGGGCACAACATTTCAATTTTTCATGGGGGTTGTAACACCCCTACCCTCTCCTCCTCTCTATGCTCCTGCACGCGTAAACCAAAAAATTTATTCTTATCTATTTCTGTCGTGACATTATTAATCATTGAATTGAAACCACTCTTCGAGTAATACATTGTACGTTCAACGAAATGTGCCCCTAAGTTTTTTTCTTTCCCTTTTGACACCTACTTTAGGAAATTCGAGATTTAAAGCACAACATAATTCCTCGCTCTAATTTTAAACAAAGCTTTTCCAAATACTGGTTTTTAGATAAATGTACTCTGAATACTCTAAAATTATGTGCCGTTTAGTGTCAGATAGTTGGAACCGAGACTCAAAATACGTAACCACGATTCAAACCACGTAAACATTCGTTCATTTGTTTTAGAGTTATCAACAAAATAAGTCAATGGTAGCAGCCAAACAAGCAAAAAGAATTAATGAAACAATCACGAGCTAAATGAGAGAAACTAGTGTATTTATCCTGAATTTGTTTGACATTAAAGTGATGAATTAAAAGTTGGAAAAAATCTCCTTTCAACTGTACGTTGAAGAACTAGATTCATCAAAATAAACATGTGTACATACTTTTTTTGAAGACCTATATTCAGGATATGATGTTGAAAGCTATCGTCACCCCTTAAAGGAAAAATATTACACTGACTGTTGGGAACGTAAATAGGATGTATTTCAGAGGACAGATTTCTTTAGTTAATACATAAAACTGCGTGAATAAAATATCTTCTGCTGTCTGGTGCCAATCAAAGGCGTGGTGTGTGGCATCCTGGCAAAAATATTACCGTGAATGTCGCTGGCACAGGAAGCGCTTGAGAGTAAAGAAAGGAACACGAACATAAAATCCCGGAAGGAGCTAGCTACAGATTTTGGTAAAGTAAACGGTTATGTCTGACAAGCGTTGCTTTCTTTCTGTTTTAGGAAAGTATGAAAGAGGAGGAAAAATAGAAAAGTTTATTTGCTGAAAAAGATCTATTTATTTTTTAAAAATTTTGTTTTAAGTTATACAGTAGATAAAATTGGGATTGGATTGAATAATTAATGAACATACGCGGTCCTCGTTTTAAAAGAGTACTTTGAAAAAATGCAAGCTTTTACGAGTTTGGTCAGAAACAAATACAGAATAAGCTAATCTGCTATATGGAACAAAATTAAAATTTTGGCGGTATTGCGTTTACGTAGTTATTAAAAAAAGGTGGGGTACGAGGATCGAAATGCCCATCAAAAGCAACTAATATAAGCAGTTACGATTTCATGATTTTTGACTGTTTTCATAACTGTCGATTTACTGGAAAGAAGAAAAGTCCGTACATCCTAGTCAGCACACATACCTTGGAAAATTGATAGATAAATCGTGATTAGTATTCATTCAATGGATGATTTTGTAATAGACACGCGTTAGCACTCCACACAAATTTCTGAAATATAAGACAAAAACCTTATTTATGGCAATCTTTTGTCTATTTCAGATAGCCGTACATTACATGTTATTTACGATTTCACGATTTGATGGGACATTATTTGAAATATCCCCATCTTAACAGTCTGAACACAACACGAGAAAAAACATACGCGCAACGATAGAAATACTCAAGGTCAAGGTTAAATTTAGGAAGATATGGCCAAGCTCTTTGTGGGGTGGGGGGAATCTAGTAAAAATAGAAATAAATAGCATAAATAAAAAACAAACAAATAAATAAATAAAAAACTTCGGTATTAACGTTTTTTGTTTTAAGTTACTGGTCTAAATCTTGCAAAGGAAAGCATGTCAAGAGAACTTAAGTAGTATTTCGGATTACAATATAGCAGAAAAAATTCACCAAATAATTCATCTGGATTTCTATCTTATTCTCACAAAATCAACTCTTTACTTTTAAACCATCCCAAAACTTTTTTTTGCCTTACTACTTCCCTACGGACAGAAGTAAAAACTTCATTTTGCCAATTTATTTTCGACTTCTACTCACTTGCATCCTTTAAAAACCCGTTCTAAATATTTTACTTCATTATTCCTTTGCGGCCGAGCTTTCTGGCTTGTTACATTATTGTTGCCACTTTTGCTTTTCAAACTACTCATCAAGAGGAACTGGTTGGGTGAAAGAACGAAACAAGGCACCGAGAAAAAATAACAAAAAATAAAAAGCTAATATACGTCAGCGCCATTTTGCTTTATCTTTGAGAATTCTTTTAAGATGTTTGATGAATGCGTTTTGAATTCGATTGTTATCTTAAATCGCTGCTATTATTATTTGATTTAGGAACGCTTTCTCTTATAATGAAGTAAATACTATGCGCAGGTACGTTTTAGTTAGATGATAAAAAGATTATTTAAATCTTGATACATAAAAATGACTTCGATATACATTAGTCGTATGAAGTACTTTATTTATGCCAGTTTTAATATTTGTAGCATGTTATGTTTTGTATTGTTCTCATTTAAACTGTCGCTCAGAGAGAATGACTCCAGATTGTGCACTTTTTTTCCGCAATCTAATTTAAAACTGCATACACATATGACAGCTTTAAAATTGCTTAATTATCTTTTTGAAAAGCTATTTACAGGAAACTATGTATGAAGATAACATTGCCGAGAAAATGATAATAAGTTATAAATCATGAAGGAAAAAAATGGCAATAATATAGAACTTTTATTTGTATTTTTTATGCAGTAAACACATTTTACTGTGATAAGATATGGTAAGAGAGTGTACCAGAGAATGCAACCGCAGTTGCGGCTTTCTTAATTTTAGTAATACCTAACAATATTTTGCTCTGAAACTAAAATTCCAGGATCCTAGATTCTAATTCTAATATACCTGAAAATTTGTGTGGAAATATCTCCATTTAAAACGTAAGCTGTCAAAAATTAATAATATTATTAATAGTGATAATTTTAGGTAACTTTTTCTTGATGAGTTCGAAGAGTTATTTTCACATGCGTTCTAAAACAATTATTTTTTCCTCTCAGCTTCGTTTACGCGAGTCATGCGGTCTTACTGCGCTTTAAAAATTTCTATACATCTATCCTCATCATAATTTATCTATTTTGGGATTGTTTTTCGTTTTGCTTTTTTCCAAATAAAATTTTTGTTTCTCTTTATCTGACAACTTTACACGATTTTGTCGTACTTTTTTACGAAAAGCGGTCAGCTTTTAAAATTTTACGTTAATAATCCAATTTTTCGAGATTTCCTTTTTTGCGATTAATTTTTAGATTTTGTGGATTTTTAGTGGAATTCTAGTTATTTTTAGCGAAACTGGATGGATTTTTATTAAATTTCAGCAACTTTTTAATGATTAAAATACGGCCACTATTCGGTATTCGGCCTTTTGACCGAATAATCATTTCATGACCTCGCCGAATATCCGGCCTGGCCGAGTACTCGGAAAGATCAAATTTGGCCTGGCGGAATATTGATGAACAATTCGGCTGAATAGTTCTGCTACAGTAAAAATGTAAAAGTACAGAGATTAAGATTTTAAACATTTAAAATTGTATTCTAGTTATTGCAAAAGAATACATTACTATATATAGTTATAATAAATAAAAATAATTTAGAAGAAAAATACTTTTTAAAAATACTGTTTTTAGGTTTGACTGAACAAAAACAGATTTTAAAATGTAACTGATGTCACAGTTACAATTTCATACCAATATATACGATCAAATATATTCTTCAATATATTTGACCCTTTGTCACATGTCACGTTATATTACATTAACATACAATAAGTTTAATTTGCTGATTTTAAATGTTTTTATAGAAATCAAAATGTGCGATGTCACACTTCTTGTTACCCCCTTCCCTCCCCTTGACGCAAACCCTGTCACACTTCATGAAGCCCCCTCCCCACATGAAGCGTGACATCATTTATTAATGACTCCTAAGTGGTGATTATTATTATTATTACTATTATTTCGGTGAGAAAAGAACTTTCACCATTCTCTGCTTCGCTTTTTCTGAATTCTTGTTAAAAATCTTATCTCGATAAGTTGGCAGGTATGTATTGTTACAAGGCTCAGCTAGCGTTTGAGATTGTTTTGAACAACAATAAAACTGCTTGTCAATTCAGTGCTTTTTTTACATTCACATGTTAATTCTAATGTATGTAGTTTTTCTTCTGATTTCTTTTTTAGCAAATTAAATCGCATTACTGCGTACTCAACATCCTTTGAGCATATAAGGAGGTATATGTTATACGTATCTTATTTTTAAATCCCAGCATATTGTTTACGTTTTTACTAAAGCAACATTTAATAACTTAAAAAAATCCTAAAAATGCCCCAAAAAATAAAAATTAAAATATCCTAAAAAAAAAAAAAAAAAAAAAAAAAAAAAAACAGTAAGTAATGTCCTGAAAAGATAAAAAAAACTCAACTAATGAGATATGACTACAACTAATGTTTGTTTTTTAAAATTACAATAGCATTATAATGAATTATAGAAGTTGATAGAATGTGGACGTTATTGAAATCCATGTTAAAATTTAAAATAATAAAAAACTGAAGAAGAAAATAAAAATGAAGTTATACCCAACAAGCATTTCCCACCTCCCCCCCCCCCAAAAAATATGCCTATATGTCCTCTTTAAGGTTTATAATTCCCTCTTTCATGAAATTACAAGAAGTCGAAATTGAATTAGATAATTATACATTTTTTGATACCTTCGAATTTAAAAGATTGTCTTTTATCTGAAAAGAAAAAGTATCTGACGAAGCTTTTTTTGGGCACTTAAGAGTATGACTAGTACGTATTGATGGTAAACACTTCTCCTAAAACTTGCTGATGTTTTTAGCGAAGATCTATTAGATTTTATCAGAGAAATTTGTTTTTAAACAAATGCTATGTGGAACACAAAGACATTAGAATAACATTTTAAAAATAGCCCCCATCCCCGATACACGAAAAAAAAAAAAAAAAACTCTAAAAGAAAAAACGAATTCAAAAATAAAAAAAAAGCGCCAGACCATAAACAGTGACTTTGAAGGCTATTAGAAACGGTTAAAAGCATTTAACCCAATGTTTTTAGGCCTCATACTTATTTCGTATAATATTGCATACAAGCTTAACTTGTGGGACGTTTTGACTCTTTGATATATTAAATATACCATTACTTTGATACATTATATATACCATACCATCAAAAATTCTTTTCCGCAGACGCAAAATTACTACACTAAAAGGCAGACCAAAACCATTCTCATACCTATTAACATTAGGTCGTTCATTATTTTATGACTTTTATCTAACACTAGGTTTTTCTGATAAATATATATCTTTACAGTTAATGGCACATTTATCTTAGAAAATAAATCAAGAAGTTATGTTTGGCGATAAACACAAGACATCAAATATATTTCTTGCTCTCATTTTTGTTAAATCAATGAAGACATAAAAATATATATGAAAAAGATCATGATGAGCTTCAGCTAACTTAAACAAAAACTCCCAGCCGAAACCATCCAAAGCCAAGGGAAACATAAAATTAAAAGCCGGTACTATTATAGCGGAGAAAAAGCAAAAAGGCACTCGGTTAAATAAATGAGCATCCCTGTGACAGTCATTATTCAACTCAACTCGTGCAGTCTATTACATCCCCGACTAAAGATAAAAGAAAGTTGGGAAACTCTTAACTATGTTATGCTGAGAAATTGATACACGATTTTTTTTCTCGGTTCTTTCCCATTTTGAAGCCTGTAATTCTTAGGAGAGTTTTGTTTTCTTGTGTTGGATATTCGAGAAAATCAGTTTAAAAAGCCATTTTCGCACGCCGCTAGAAAAAAAAACGTTGGAAAAGTTTAAGTGTCGCCCTGGTATATGTGTAATGATTTTTTTTCTCCATGAATAGATTTTAAAAGTCGCATAAATGGGAATTGTGTAACTGTTATTTATATGTTCGGTATTTTTAAAGTGACTAATTAAATGATGGACTGATCAATGTATAAATCAAGCTAAAAATCATGTTTGTTTTAGTTTATGGAAACCACGTGCGGTTTTATGCATGCGTCATGTCTGCTTTGATTTCATAGAAATAGTAGTGAGATTATACGTAATTTTACATTTTATGACGATTAATGTAGCTACGCTCTTTTCCTTTTCGTTTTGCGCTCTAGATTTAATTCAGAACTAGTATACTATAATTACGTATTTATTCTTAATACTTTAAGAATAAATACGAAAAAGACAAACGTTTTGGTAAGACATTAGCAAAATTCTATTTGTTAGTGACTACTTCTGGAGTTAGATTATGTCGCTTTTTAGGCCTGCTGAATATTTTGTCTTATCACGTGTAAAACTGCCCAGAAAGATTGCAATTCTTTCCAGTCTTTTACTACGTTTAAATCACTGTGTTTGAAGCAATTTTCAATAGCGCAATTTAAATGCTGCCTGATTGAAAGCTACCGGAAAACCACCTATAATTGTGTGACTTGCACTAAGAGTGTGTTATGTGCGTGTATATGTATATATTCCTTAAGAGGAATGTTTTGTAATGATTGATTCTATGAAGTAATAGATGCATTTCAGCACAATTGCTTTTTTTTAAACTGCCTAAAGGTGTTTCATAAGTAACGCAACAGCGACATACGACAGACAAAATGTTCCAAAGCATGTCATTACTTTTACTTAATTTCATAACCACGCCGTCACGTTAACTGATTTTCATTTTTTATTGCGTCTTTAAGAGCCCCCGCCGCCAGTGGGGAGGCATACATCATCGCTGTTAGTTTGATGATCACAGCAACAGTCTGTTACGATGGAGATAAAATGTCTCCGTCTTCTTTGGTGTGAAAGGACCCTAAGGCTGTTGTAGATTTATTAAAACGCGAGCCCACTAAATATTAAGCTTGATTAATAGCAAAATTTTTATTATATTTAACAATAGTTTTATTCGCGTGTACTTTACAGCATGTTGCAGAATACGTCCTGCAAGTATCCGCTTTTGACACTTTTATCACAGAGCTTATGTTTTGCATATTTCTGTTTTACTTCGTATTGCAAGAGACAAAAAATGTTGTTAATCGATCCTGCACATATATTTTCTTAAAACCTTGTCGTACATTTTCATTAACTTTTTAGAAGTCTATCATGGAACATAACAGTCATTTCTAAACGAAAAACTTTCTCTTGGATTGCATGTTTTCTTGCATTACTTTTAAAAATTGCCAATTGCATACGTTTCGAGCTACTTTTTTTCATGCTAATAAGAAAAACCTTTGGTTTTTTTCTCAAGAATACACAAGGGAGTACCTAACGTTTTTGTCTTACAATACCTAAATGAAATTCTGCAAAGGTGTAGTGTCTTTTTTTAAATTATAAAGTAGACAGTTTCATACATTGCACATTTGTTTAAAAAGTGCTTAAAAGTACTGAAGTACACGAGAGGATAAGAAAATGCACGTTGAACTATAAAACTGATAAACCGGAACCCAAAAATTTGCCAGCAATCTCCTTCTATTCCACTATTTTTTTCGGTCGTGCACATGCAAGAGCATTATACAAATCAAGTACAGTCGCCTAGTGTAATAGGTGGCAGAGCACAAGCCGCATGCGCAATAACGGCTTGAACCAGAAGCAGTGGATGAATGATTAGTCTCGTAAAGGACATTTTTTTTATCGAGTTTATTTTTTCAATGTTGGGACAACCGATCTTCTGTAATAATAAATTAAATGCAGAAACTGATAACAGGAAAAGCGATTTGATAACAAGAAAAAGTGTCTTAACCTGTTTAAAAATAGAGAAAAGAATTTCCTACAAACAATAAAAAAGAAATAAATAAAAATTATTAACAAACAAAAGAAGAAAAAAAAGAACGATTTTGAAGCCACACTAACATAAACATTTCTCACTCAAAATATTTTGGCTTTATTTGTTGAAATGTTTCGGTCGTTTGCATTTGGGCATCACCACGTATTAAGAATCTTCTACAATTTTTATTTTTTTAAATCTTCCTCCCGTTTTCATTTAAAACCTTTTAAAAACAAGTTATAAGCATTCGAGATGTCTAAAATTAGCCATTTTAGATTTTAAAAATTAAATTTAGAAATAGCCAGACCAAATTTTTATGATAAATTATGTAAGTTCTTTGATCAAATATATGAAAACTCATTAAGTAAAAAAAATATTTATGTTAATTTAACATTTGATTGCATAGCTCAGAAACCATGTCTTAGTTCTCACCTCTCGATGGAAAAAAAAAGCTGTTTACATAAGAATGTTCTTAACTAAAGAAAATTATCGGCGTATATTTGAAGGGCAATGTTTCAATGTTTGTTTGTTTTATACTTCAACTCGAGTTTTGTAAGTTTCTGGTATACTTCGGTACTTTTATGTAATTATTAGTAGTGCACTAACAAATATTTAGTGCACTGCTATGCGTATAGTTTAAACATTTATCATTTTTGTGTTAATCATCTATGGATATATCATTTTTATAATAAACTAATTAGTTTTCAGTGCACTGGAGTTAAACTCGTTTCCAAACCATGCAGGCTTGATGAAATCATGAACGACAAATTGATTAATCGCAAAGTTAATTCGTTTCACCAATTAGGCAACGATAAATTGGGAAAGCTTTTATAATACTTTACTAATGAGTTTCAATCATGATTCAACACCAGATTTAATCGGTATTTATTGAAATTACAATCTTTATGCATCAAACAAGCTCATGTCGCCAACTGATATTAATATCGATTTCATTAATCGATTTCTGTAGTACTGTGTTTGAGATGGTCGAGTCACTTATAACCTCTTCGGGTCCCCGCCCCCCGATCGGAATATAATCAATTTCATTGGATTTTTTATGCAATGAGATTAAACGCAAGTGAGAAGATATTCTTTTTGACTTTTATGAAAGTTTCCATTTATATTCTGAGCATGGAATTTTATAGTAGTCTAGAAAAGTGATTTTAACTTTCGATATAAATTCAATAAAATTGTAATGTTTTACACTTACGTTATTACATTTCACTATAAGAGGAGGACTTAAAATTATATGTATTTTTTAAAATTACTAGACAAACATGATCAGTTTTAAGAAATGAAATACTAATATGTTACCTATCTTCCATGGTTCCATGTCAGGGAAAAGGGATTAAATTCCAAATGTGAAGTTTCACAATTTTGAACTCAATGTTAATTTTTTCTTAAATACTTTTAAATAAAAATAAATACTTAACGGTAAAGTAAATCAGGAATACTTTTGAGTAGGCATTGAATTATGGGTTGTGCAGATTCAAATTTCGATCTTCTCCTTTTCTCCCTAACATTAAAAAGTTCGCTTAAAAATTAATATGGTCCAACATTCGTCAGTCGGGTAGAAGAGTACGACGGTAATGTAGCCGTGTCCATAGGCGTAACTAGGGTTGGTGAAAGGGGGGGTCACACTAAAAATGTACAGACCAAACACCAATAAGAAGTGTAAAAGAGTTGAAAATTTATTATTCATAAATACTTGTCTCTAAAAATATACTCCGCGTTTATTTCAGGCATCTCCCGGGGGGGGGGGGAGCTACCCCCTCGGAGCAAGTCAATTCCTCCCCCTCCCCCTGGCAAAAAAACTTCAGATCACAAGTTTTAAAAAAAGAAAGAAAAGAGAAATTACGCTTTTAAGGCACGTTACTTTCAGAAACACTTTCAGGAAAGGACATTGAACACTATCACGAGCGACACCAAAAGTAACTTAAAAGACATAAGACTTTATTTTGAAAAAAATGGGGGGGGGGGGGGGGAGTAACCAAACTCCTTTCTGTTTCCTCTAACATCATCAAAGTATCCCGAAATTGCATTGCTAGGAAGATTTCAAAAAGTTTCCTGGAGAGCCCTCGAAGCCTTGCCTCCAGAGTTAGCCTAAGCATTATAGATGTAAGACCAGTTACAAAAATTTAAGTTGCAGAAGCCCCAAATACCCACTCCTCTAACTTCACCAAAGATCTAAACATACATCTACTATATATACATCAAAAAGCTATCATATATGTAAAAAAATTCCTATTAACATCATTTCTAGTCATATATATCTATATATATGTATATATAAAGGGTATGATTTTGCAGCATGCACTGCCCTTCCTAATTCTTAATTCGCTCCCCCTGCTCCGGAGCCAAGGCAGTATCCAGAATTTTTTTCGGGAGGGGGGGGGGGCAGACTTCGACGCACTTATGTTAAGCAAAGTTTCAGGGAGGAATATATGATATATTGCAAACGATTTCTGGGGGGGGGGGCGTGGGTCCCCCTTCCCTTCTGGATACGGCCTTGATTCACAAAAACATTAAACATTCATTACTAGATCTATTAGTTTAGTTTTTAATTCAAACGCAATGAAAATTCAATATTCAGCGCTAAGCAATCTTCTATGTCCAGGCATTCATAATATTAAAACTGGGAAATAGTGGAATTTTAGGGAAAAAAATCCAAATTCCCCTACAAAAATGATCATCCCCACGATAAATTTCTAAAAATTTTGTTAAATTTGTAGCAAAACATACCTCAGAAGTAGAAGCGTCTGAATTGAATTTTCTTTTCTTTTTGGATGACGAACGTGTCCATCGCTGCAGTGCAAACATTATTATGTATCGAAAATAACTAAAAATTTAGCTTAAATATAAATAATGCTTGATTGTAAATTAAAATGCAGCATTAAACCGTAGCAGTGAGATTGGAAACGTTGAACGGATGATTTCCAGAGTCGTAATGCAATCAGTGATGGACCATAATAAGAAAAAAAAAACATTTAAAATATAAGAGATGAGAGAACAGCTGTAGATGAGAATGCAATGCAAATACAGTTCATCAGTTTTCCAATCGGCTCATCTATAAAAAAGATTTTACCAAAATGGGTGTTTGGACAGGAAGTCATAAATAAATACAAATTGCTCTTTAAGTTTCTTGATGAGCATCACTTCCTGGCTTGAGGGTTTAACCCATTAGGACAATTGTTGGCTAGGGGTCCTTCATTTTCAGACCCCAGCGCCGGGTTATCAGAAAACAAAACTCCATCATAGTAGAGAATATTTTCCACGAAACTTATTACTTGTGCGATTGTATACCTAAATTGCTGCCTTTGGGTAAAAAAGACATCAAGAAGGAAAGAAAACCATCTGGAGTGATTGAAAGGATCTCTGTTTGTGTGTGTGTTGTACGGTGATTGAAGCCACCTTTTGCTGTAAACCCCCCCCCCCCCCGGTGATAAGGGGGTTGATTAAAACCAGATGAAAAGTCCTCTTCATTACGAGTTGCATACTTTGGTCATGATCACAACCATTCAGAGAAAGAGGAAATAAAATCATATGCATATGTGTTTAATTTTCTTAGGGAAAAAAAAATATGTGCTTTGCAAGGCCGTAGCCAGAAATTTTGGGAGCCTAAATGTGCCTCAATACGTCAATACCCAAAGGGAGGGGGTTTGAACTCCCAAACCCCCCCCCCCCCCCTGGTTACGCCTATGGCCGTGTCTACTAAACATCGCCGAATCCGTAAAAAGTTCGCTTGTAAAATACATAGACTAACAATAAAAAAAATAAAAGAAAGAAAACCTGATATTAAGAAAGACCCGATGTTAAGAAAAGCTGAGATAGTGAGATTTTAGCCCTATGTTGCATTGACAAGGAATGACCCATAACCTAAATGTAACTCTAAAAGCTCAATTTATTTGTATCTCTAACTTATGGTTAATACAGTATATGCATAGAACAGCGTCTGGTAGATGTTTTTATATAATAGCACCTCATTTGTTAATATCCATGTTACGTACCGTAGCGTTGGATAAAGCTCTAGATGGAAGAACCTCGTTCGCTAACATTTATGTCTCGTTAAGCTATATTTTTAAAAATATCTACAATAGAATCTAATTCACTGATTGGTTGAATTATTGATAAATCTTCGTTCACTAATTCTTTATGAGCAAATAATCTAAAAGAGAAGAACGTAGTTCGCTAAATATCTCTGTACCAGGAGCGCACTAACGGGGAGGACCAAACGGGGCCGATCAAGAAGGTAGCGAATATCCGGCATCCGGTTGATTTTCAAATGTACGGGATTCCGTATGTCAAGAAGGACGGATAGATATCCGGAGAGGAGACGCGAATTTTAAAATTTTCTCTCAAACAAAATTTAAATAATTAGCGTGTTTTGGAAATATATGTAAATTAAAAACTCACAATGGAGTTGGAAGCTCTGGGATGTTTAAAAATATGTACAGAATTTACAGGTTCTGAACATTAGATCCGGATATCGGGTTATATCTGCCAAGACAAAGGGTCACCGGTAATGCCTATCCAGCAAAATCAAAATTTGATGCATCCCTAATCCTGACTGTGTTAATGAACTGAAACCACGATCTAAATAATGAAATCCGCATTAAAGTAACAAAAAACATATTAGCATGCTTAGGGGAAAATATCATGATGAATGATGTTTGTTTAAAAGGCCTGGTTATAAAAAAATACAAGGAATGAAAATGATATATTTACCTTTTGAGCGTAGGAAAATGTGATATTTTTGTTGTAACTCAATTGTCTAAAATTTTCTTGGTTATAAAAAGCATTTCGTATCGAAATATGAAAAAATAAACATTATTCATATTTTAACTCATATAGATATCCAGCACGAATTCTATTTCATTCTATTCCGTTATCATTTTCAAAAAAATAAATATATTTAAAATTAATCCCTTTTCTTAAATAATTATTTAAAATATCATTTATTTCTACTCAAATGTATTTGTTTTCTTTATGATACGAACAACGTTTGTATTTAATTTAAGGGGAGAACAAAATCCTTAGCTTTCACAATAACTGAAAGCCTGGGTCTTTCTTCAAAAGAAAAAGATTTACTGGGATCACATACCTCTCAAATGACATTAACAAAAACTACGGCAATCTCCAAATCATGTATTCAAAAATATCCCCGTGGAATGAAAAGAAAACAGGTTGGAGTTACCGGACTTTTCTTTTTCTTCATCGCTTCCAATTATTCTAATAGGCTGCTCCTTTAATATAGTTAATGCATCTTGGAAGGCAAGCGAGAATAGAACAGCTAAGGGACTCCCTTAACAGCTCTAAAAATCACCTTGCTTTTGTCTGATTTTTATTCCAGTTGATGTCGTAATTTATACATCAATTCTGTATTAAAAAATACGCTTACTGAATTTTTTTCCCACATTAACTTTACTTTTTGTTAAATTTATTTCTTGAGTGGATTAGTTTGCGCATCAGTAAACGTAAAATTTGGGTTAGTGAGTGAGATAGAACGACTTAGAGAGTCTATAAATGTTATTTAAGGGATACACCCAAGAGTACTTTAACCCCTTGGCACGAGTTTTTTCGGAAAAACTTTTAAAAAATGATTGATTTTGTTTCGACTCAAAATGAATATGTATAGTATAAATAATTTTTCGCAATTTCAGTGGGGGAGGGGGCGGAGTAACTCGAGAGCGGAAAGTGGGGTAAAGTTACATTAGAAAATTATTATAATCTAGCCTATCTATTGTTACTAGAATGGATCTCAGACGGCATTAAACATAAAATAACGCGAGATATAAGATAGCCGGTGTGAGACACGGCCGTGTGCAAATTTGCCGGTAACTTTCTCTCCTGTCAGACACCGGCAAATGCATTAAAGAGTTAAAAAAAGAAATTAATGTTTTTGTCAAATGTATGGGCATAATAAACGAAACTTTTGAACTGTACTCCTTTAAACAATAACAATAATTAAAGAAATTTTATTAAAAAAATCGAACCGACTTCAAATTATAAATTGCGGTAAAAAGTGAAAAATAAATAAATTTTTTAAACAACATCGATGTGACTTTCAAACAGTTTTAGAAGTCGATGCAAAATTAATATAGATACAATCTTTTGTAATCATGAATAAATTAGAAATATATATATTTTCCCCAGAATTAGCAACAGTTCCAATATGAAGTAGCAAATGTTAATGGTAATTAGACTCATAATTTTGCACCGACTTCTAAAGCTATGTTGAAAAGTCACATAGATGTTGTTTAAAGAATTTATTTATTTTCCACTTTTTAGGCGCAATTCATAATTTGAAGTCTGTTTTTTTTTTAAATATTTTATTTTATTATTTTTAGTGTAAATATATTTTTTATATAAATACTCTATTCTAAAAAAATATTCATATCAAAGGGAAAACTTTCTTTGAATGAATGGCACTAAAAATTAATTATTTGTATGATAAATTCCGTTTTGAAATCGATTTTAGCAAACAAACTGATTGGATTTAATTTTTGCCTCAGAGAAGCCTTCAGTCTAACTTTTGCTGTAATTGCTTTTAATATTATAGCGGAATGGCAACAAACACTTTTTAAACAATGACTTTTATATTTATTAATAGTTTTCCCAACAAAGAAAAATCAAGCAAAGCCTTTTCAATTCAAATAAAAAATACTTACTTTTCACCCGCAACGTTTTTTCGAAAAAAGAAAAGTAGGCAGATTGATTGACGATATTTGAGTTAGACTACCCTCTATCGATTAAAGAAAAAATCGTCAAAATCGGTTTATTTAGTCAAAAGTTATGGATGAAAAAACAAAAAACATACTACATTTCTGCCCATTACTTGTGTTCTATTTATCGAATATGGTCAAACGAAGGTACGGGACCTATGGGAAACCACCCTTGATCGATTGAAAAAAAAAAAAAATCATGAAAGTCGGTTCATCCGGTGCGAAGTTATGAGTGGACAAACAAACAAAAAGAAACGACATACATACAATATGAATGTATAACCTCCTTCCTTTGTGAAGTCGGTTAAAAAAGTGTGCAAAACAAACTTTAGCGAACAATAAAATGAAAGGTTGAAAAAGGATCCCAGAAACATTATGATCCTGAAACCGAAATATTGCTCATATATTCACTCCAAAGAATCCAACAGTTCTGAGAACTATTCTAAATAATAAATTGCGGAATTAGGGACAAAATCTTTTCCGTACATAAATACATTATTCTCTGAAAGGTGGAAAGCATAAAAGCTCACAAAAAATTAAATTTACTTTACGGACGAACAGGGGGACCATTACTCATCAGACTGCGAAGCATCCATTCATAATTTTATAAACAGTTGTTATTCCTCCTCCCAGCTCCATCAAGATCTTTATCCTCATAATTAATGAGCGGTAGAATTTTGCCTATTAATCTACATGTGCCGTCTTTTCCCCTATGCTCATTAACTTCTCCTGGCATTATACAGATTTTTTTTTCTTTTTTATTCGTCTCAATTTCCAAAATTTGGCCGTTTTAATCTTTAGCAAACAAGAACAGGATTTTCGCACAAAAGATTTTCTTAATGCATATGGTGCTTTTTAAATAAATCATCAGTGCAATATTTATACTCTGCAATGAATTATTAATGGTACATTAAACTTGTGTTCTGCATGAATGAAAAAAGATAAATTATTTACATTATATGAAATCAAACAACAAATACTTATCCTGTTGTCTTTATTTTTTTTCTTATCTTCGAGTAAATCGATAGTTGTCCTAATGTAACCAGGAAATTGGTTATCCAACGCTTTCGGTGCAAGTATTTCGCCAAGCCGAATTTGGCTTAGACGAATATTCAGCTAGAATATCCAATCAGTATTCGCTCAGGCCGAATAGTCTACCTAAAGGTCGAATACAGGCAAACTATTCGTTACATCCCTAGTAGACAGAACCCGCATAAAACCAAGTCCATATAAAAATATTGTGTAGGGAATTTTTGAAAAGTTAATTAGGCACAGGAACATTTTTAATATTAAAATTATCGCAGCTGCTAAATCAATGTATAACTTTTGTATTGAAAAAAGACCAATGACGGAAATTAAAAAGTGCATGAGGTAACATTCGTTAATTAAATTCGCGATAGACTATGGACTAAGTTTCCGTAATGTAATGACGCATAATCGAATGACCTATATATTGGCCTTTATTTTTGAAATAGCATGTTATTTTAATGCTATTAGCTATCTGTTTCTTTCATTTTAAGTACTTTTTTTATTACTTTTTTTTAAAAAATGCATAAGAAAGAGTATGATACATGTTTGACTATACTTGAGAATCTAAATATATTTTTATGAAGTTTCCTTTCAATTCATTTGTATCTTTAAAACATTATGTACGTTTTCTATTTGCATTTGTATATAAAAAAATAAAATTATACATATATATATATATATATATATGTACAGGATAATAAGAGGGGGAAGCATCAAGTGTATATTGAGGGTAATTTTGGACCTGAAATTGTAACTTTCAACAAAACTCATTATCCCCCAAAAATAACGCTTTACAGAAATATATAAGGCAAATACATGTTTCTCAAAATTCAAAATGGACTGTTATAAATTTAATTTACTAGGATTTATTAGCACAAAAAAAAAAAAAAAATCTGCTTAAAAGTGTCTAGTGCTTTAATAAGCATGTTTTTTTTTAAACATACATTTAATGTGCAAGCACACATGTACATATGAAATGATGTTTCTCTGGTTCTTTTTTGGTAATAAAACTCTTATTCCCCCCCCCCCCCCAGACAATGTTAGCTTTCATAAAAATAAGAGAATAATAAAATATAAAAGTAATTTTCCGTTTAATAATAATATATTTTAATTATTAAAAGATTTTTGAACTGATTCTTATACAACAGGACTAACTGTGTTCTTAAGGGATCTTCAAATATAGAAAACAATTTTTTCCCTAAATGCACTCAAAATTTTTGCCACGTGTTTCTGAATAACAAAGACAACTTTATCAGTGCTTGGGAATGGAACGAAACAATAATAAGATTTTCATTTTCTAACTCTAATTCTGCATGAGAAAGAATCTAGTAGCTCAGAATTTTATGAATATAGCGTCATTGCAAATTTCTGCCTAAATATGTCTCTTAACACCCATCCTTGAAAAAGAATTGAAAAATAGTTCAGGGAACGTACAATTTATTCTGCGTACTTTGTACTGCAAAATTTTACTTGAAAACAAGTAATAAAATCTCCGTTAGAACAGAACTAAGCCAACATAAGATGGGATATTGAAACACTCTTTCTTGTCATACTTAACAGTAATTTTCACTGAAACTTTAGCGTCCAACTAGACTGCTGCACTACATTGAAACTAACGCGAAACCCACCTCTTAGCTCACTCTCGAGATAATAATGAAGATATTAAACAAACAATGGAAGTCACATGCTTAAAGCAGAAAATGAACTTCGGTAATTGCCTCATCAGGTGAGAAAATTTCCAAAACACTTAAGGCATCATGTCAAAACATAATCATTTTAAAAGAATAATTACACAATTCAGAAGAAAAGATTGGAAATTACTTTCAAACATGCTACCGTTCTAACTTAATGAACGCCGTAAGTTTAATGTCATCTTATGCAGAACTTAAGGTGTATATTTTTGGTGGGAAATGGGATTCGATAAAGATAACTAAAATATAATCTCAGGTATCTTTAGTCCTCTTATCAATTTTCCTCATATCTCACGATCAAAGAGAAATGTCTGACTGAGAACTCCATAACTGGATATTAATAATTAACTTTTTAAAAAACTTTCTAAAATAAATGATACTTTGAGACAGCATTTAAAGATATGCTGAAGACTGTTGTATGTTTTAGAGGGCAGAAGGCCTTGTAATAAGTACCGAAAACACTTATAAAGAGGCACATTTCATAGCGAAAATGTCATTCCTAACGCATATACTGGACAAGGTACGTCTGCAAGTAACATGCAATTACTCCCCATACTACCCAGTAAAAAAGCTTAATTTTTACTTCTTTTACAGTCTTAGAGTATGTATATTTTAATGATTAAGTCTTTGGGTTTATTCGTTTCTTCAATTTAGACAGTTCAGACGTGTATATTTAAACCCGATTTCACACAGCTGTTTAATTCCATACAGTGTTTTTATCGGTACAGGTCTAACATGTAAGACTATTACAAAATTCAAGAACGCATCCTTTTAAAATTAATAAAATACTTGTTGAAAATATGTTTCTATTCTACTGAAACTCTGGAAATTATTATTACACTCATAGAAATTGCGCAAAAATTCAGCATCAGTTCAATACCATGTACCCTGAGATGCAAAGTAGAAACTTAACATGCGAAAGACTAATGCGCAAGACATTTTAATGTACGAAATTTTTAATAATGGCTTTAGGTAAAACTGTTTCGTGACTTCAACTACAAAAACACATCTAACGCTTAAAAGTCAAAATCACCTTTCGCATGATTATCACGAACTATTGACGCGTTGAAAACGCGTCCGGTCGTTAATTATACCCTTCCTTGCATATCCCCTGCGCTCCTTTATCAACGCCAATCGACGGGCAATGCCGTCCGGTCAGTTCAGGGAGTTAGAAACCGAAAAGTTAATTACACAAATTACGCCTAATTAGCTTGATTCTGCGAAGGAACATAGTCTTCGATAACTGGCTATGGTCCAGGGGATGGAGATAAAACTGGAGGAAGGCATTCCGTGGTGGATGATCGAGGGAGATGTCGTCAATCATCCCGGCAAAGGAGTGTCAGAACAAGATTCGTTCCATTGAATACCAGTTGAGGTTACGGTTTTACTAGCGGCGAGTTTGGGGATTTTTCTTCGATTATAGATGTTAATTTCACGAATCCACTGCTTTATCTTTGATCGAAAATAGGCGTCCAGTGGGCTTTCAATCATTGATTATAGGACTTCTATTTCGGGCTCCTTTCTTTTTCATCGGGCAATACTCGACGAACGAAATTCTACAAAAGTTCCTATTATTTTCCTTTTAAATCTAACATTGATCAAATAGCTACGCGGTCAGCTCTGGATGAAACAGATGGCATTGCTCTCTTCAAAACTTAGAATAAATATATCTAAGGAAGCCTTATTACGCAAAACATCTTTAACAATTGTAAGAAAAGGCAGACCTCCGCGCAGTCCATATGTGCAAAGTCATGCGGCGCGCGGCAGCGCAAAGTTGAAAAGGCACCACTCGGCGAATCGAATGGCGCCTTTGATAAATCTGAATACCCCCCCCCCCCCCAAAAAAAAAAACCATAAAACTTGAAAAAAAACCTTTAGTTTGGGCTTCTCAAAAACAACCCGAGTTTTTTCAAACCCTAAAAAAGCGTTCAGCTGGCATTCACACGACAGCGCCCAGCAAGCTCGGCACGGAACTGAGAAAAGGAATAATCAGAAAGAGACAATTATCTGTTTTAGGTTTTCGGTAATCCCAAATAGATTCTAAAGTAAAAGATAGTATCTTCTTTTCCGTAATGAGGCATGCATTTTGTGAGAAAAATCCCTATTGCTTCATGCGTTTATTTTAGACACCTTTTGATCTTGCGATTATAATAATCAAACTAGTCGATAGTGCGGTAGCTGGGCAAATAGTAATTAATATCATGAAAAATCGAACGAACTTTTCTTACAACATTACACAACTTGAAACTTGCTTCTGTATTTTTGCCATAAAAAATTACTTAATTCCCCATTGGGAAGCGCCTGGGCTCTGACGATACAAAATTGCACCAGTAATTTTATTTAGCCTAGAGTACATAAGCCAAATAGATACCTTATGGGATCTTGAGCGCGCCACATAATCATATGACACGAAGGCTGTCGATTTTCTACATCTCGAAAATCCACCCACTTAGGCAGGTTTACCCTCAAATTTGGGAGTAAGAGGCCACACTGCCGACACTTCTCATAGTTTAGAAAATTATAAAAAAGCAGAATAAATAATAACTTCTTAGCAAATTTATCATAATTACCCATAATCAACTGTTTTCCCACCTCTGATTAGTTAACTTTATTAAAAATGAGGGAAGGAAACATCACCGAAATTCATCAGTTCATAAATACGGGAAACATACTCCCTCGAAATGGGGGAGGGGATGAAAATTAAGATAGTTCTATAACAGTCGAAATGATTTTTTTGAACCAAAAGTTAAGTTCTTCGCGGGAATGATTTTCTATGTAACGTTGATTCAATTGCATCTGCTTTTAAAATGTCCCCCAGGGTAGTTATCCCAAAGAATTTAGACTTTTGACTCGCTTGTAATAAAATAAGCTGTGAGTTTTAGTTTAATAAAATAATTTTTTTAAAAAATAGAACCGACTTCAAATTGTAAATTGCGCTAAAAAGTTAAAAATAAATTAATTCTTTAAACAACTTTGATGTGACTTTTAAACATAATTTTAGAAGTCGGTGTAAAATTAGGATAGATAAAATCCCTTGTAACCATGAACAAATGGCCCACAATTAGCAATAGTTTTAGTATGAAGTAGCACATGGTGTAGTGGCAATTAGACTCATAATTTGGCACAGACTTCTAAAATTATGTCTAAAAGTCACATCAAAGTTGTTTAAAGAATTAATTTATTTTTCACTTTTTAGCGCAATTTATAATTTGAAGTCTGTTTTTTTTTAAATATTTTATTTTATTATTTTTAGTGTAAATATATTTTTTATATAAATACTCTATTCTAAAAAAATATTCATATCAAAGGGAAAACTTTCTTTGAATGAATGGCACTAAAAATTAATTATTTGTATGATAATTTCCGCTTTGAAGTCGATTTTAGCAAGCAAACTGATTGGATTTAATTTTTGCCCCAGAGAAGCCTTCAAACTCTTGCAATAATTGCTTTTAATGTTACAGCTTTATGGCCACAAAATCTTCTCTGACAATGACTTTTATATTCATTAATAGTTTTCCCAACAAGGAAAAGCCAAGCCAAGCTTTTCCAATTAAAATAAAAAAATACTTATTTTTCATCCGTAACGTTTTTTCTAAAACACAAATGTAGTCAAATTGATGTGTGATATTTGAGTTAGATGACCCCCTATCGATTAAAGAAAAAAATCATCAAAATCTAATCATTTAGTCAAAAGTTATGGATAAGAAAACAAAGAAATGACTATCTTTCTGCCCATAACTTTTTTTAATTATCGAACAGGGTCAAACGAAGGTACGGAACCTATGGGGAAACAACCCTCGATCGATTAAAAAAAAATCATGAAAATCGGTTCATACGGTGAGAAGCTCTGAGTGGACAAACAAAACAAAAACAAAAAAAAAAAAAAAAACCCGACATACATGCATAAAACAAAATTCTCAGGTTTGCAAAGTAATAGATTAAATTACTGAACGTATTTTTTGATGATTACTTATTATTAATTATTAAAAGATTATTCTTAATTATCAATTGATTATGAAAATATTTTCGTGTTCTCCAAATGTTCAAAAGTATGTACTCATATTTTGAGGTTAAATATCAGGTTTCTAAAACGTTACAACAAAAATAAGTTACAACAGGAACAATACCTAAATTTGTTATGAGCATCTACGACGCATGGATAACTACAACGCCGTATGAATATCTACCCCATACTCACAACTGAAATTATATATAAAGTTACGTAGTTTAAAGCTCACTCGGAAATTTAAAATAAAGCAAATCGTATCCTAAGGACAAAATTCTAAAAGTAATATACTTATGTTTTTACTCACACGTTTTACTTATTATTAACGACACTTGGCGACGACAGGAATAATTTAAGTACTCAATCCTTTATTACATAAATGTTTGCCGCTCTAGATATTTAACTGTATAAATAATTTAAAGAAATCCAATAAAAGAAACTCATAATAATCGTGCTGCCACTCAAGATAACTCAAAAATTAATTTAAAACAGTACAGGCTGAAGGGAAGCCCAATTAAACTTTAAATGCTAGTACCGCTGATGCGATTGCGCTTCTGATTGGATGCTGTTAATAGCTGTTGTGGTTTCATTGGTTTTTGCTACACCATCATATTTTTTTACGTATATGCATAGATAAATAAATGTGTTCGGTGAAAGCAAGCCTGAGCAGCAGTGCGACCACAGCACCGCTAAACGGGTGACAGAAATGTCACCGCTAAGGCTACTGGTGTGGTGCAGTTAGTAATGTTAAAGAAAAAGAAATGAAAAAGGAAAATAACAAATATTAAATCGCCAAAAATGTTTTAAGTTACACGGTTTTATTTAAATTCAAAACATCGTTGCATTATCCAAACAAAACTATTGTTGCCAAATGACAAATGATAATTCTGATAATTTCCTCAGAGCCAAGATTATTATTTTTTTCACTAATTAACGTTATAATAAATTATAAAATGGATGGATAATTGTATTGTCATCGAATAAATGCTTATGTGCAAAGTTTGAAGATAATTTATGCAGTAATAGTGGTCGAAAACCGCCTAACAAAATTCCGTGACAAGTCAAGTTAAATAAAACCATGTAATGAATTCAATAAAAGACATTTCTTACTATTTCCGTTTAAACGATATCTTAAAGACTTTTCGTGAAACTAAGCAAAAGTTTAGATGAAATCAAAAGAAACAACTTCCAAAATTCAAATGTTATCTCTGAAATCCATCAGTTTATTATTTCTTCACAATACAGAGCATCAACAGCTGTATTCATGACTTACATCGGTATTTATGAATTATGTAGGATAATTGCTAAGAAGCACGCATAACATTGCTAACATGAGATATTCTTAAATACATTTCATAACAGGAGTAATACATGAGCGAAACTTATAAATGTGTATGCAAATATATACTAATGAAAGCAAGATCAAAAATACAAATAAACAAAACAAATATATTTTTATGCAACTTTTTCTTTTTTAAATGCAAAATTTGAAAAAACTTTTTTAAGTTTAGTTCAAATTGCATCACCTATTCATAGCAATGTGGGGGGGGGGGGGGGGAAAGAAAGATTTGTAAGAGTTACGAATGCTTTTTTTTTCATAATGAACAATACGTAAAAGTAGCGTATATATCAGAAAACATTTTAAAACATGTGTTTAAGTTGGTTTCGCACATTCGACATTTCTTGGTTTTGAGTTTCCGCCAACATTTTCTTCTGCATTTGAACCATCTCTTTATGAACTTCGTCGTGAACTGCAGAGAAACTCTCCACATGGTTTTCCTCCAATGCAGTCATACCCTATATTAAAGATAAATTTCATCGATTTGTTAATTTTGTGGAATAAATAGTACTGGTATCAATTTATTCTTTACACAACTTTATTTTATGGTCTAATCATTGTCTGATTAATTAAGAACTAAAACAATGTTACAGATCGTAACAAAAACTAATTAAAGACCTAAGTCGTAAACATAAATAAAGCATAGCCAGGCAGTGCAAGTCTTCTAAGCAATGCAAGCACTTTTCTCATGGGGGTGGGGGGGGGGGGGGCGGGAGGAAAGGTCCCTCACAAAATGCCAAATTGGATTTTGTGCAGTTTTCAAAAAGTTAGGATTTTCGAATATAAAGTGCGTAAGATTTAATGTGAGCGACGCCAATTGCCTATTTATAAAAGCGTAATAAGTGCTGTGAATGATACTTCGAATAGATTCACCATAGCGGCTTGGATGCTTATGTGTCTGTTATTTAGAGCCTGAGTGTTGTTGTCAGAGAGAAGGGAATACGAGTTTTTATTCTGTTTATTATTATTATTGTACTTTTTTTTTTTTGCAAAACTATGAGTAAAGTTATTGAAAGTTGATCCTAAATTTATGTGCAAAATTTGTAAATAATTATCTTTTGTAATTAAAGTACTAAACTACTCTTAAGTGGCGTAGCTAGTAATTTCTGAAGGGGGGGGGGACCCGATGTTCAACAGTGGCATAACTCGACTTGTTTGTGCCCTCCATCCGTTCTTTGCAGCATCAAAAGCACCCCCACAGTCATAAACATTCATGCTACTAGAATACTATAGCTTACTTGTAATAAAACCGAGTGCCACTTAACCTCCTGTTGAAATGGGGGGGGGGGGGAGAGTTCCAAACTCGGGAACCCTCCCTTTCCTACGCCAGCACTCTATTATATTATTTTAAAACACGACGTAAATTTTGAGATCTCAGTAGAGAAATGGTCTCTGTTCCCAGGGAGGAAATAGAGATTTTTTTCCAGGTGAAAATTACTTAGGTCTTTGGAAACAAACAATTTTGCGTAGAGATAGAACACACAGCACAGCGATCAGCTGTAGAAGGCAATGGCATCTAAACAGAGCCCGACTCAGCTTAGTTTAAAAACTTATTTGGGGGCCCACTATGCTTCACTACCGTTGCACAGTCTGTGAACTGTTCCCAAAAGAAAGTTTTCTGGTTTTTAACTTTGTCATCTAGCTGTAAAAAATTCATACTTTTGCTGACATTAGAGCGGTATTAATCTACATTTTCGCAATTACGATGGCTCAACTAAAACAATCAGAAGACGGTATTTTTGTAAACATATCGCATTTTGAGATATACAAAAACAGTCTTTTGATTAGCTAAATTTGTCCATCAAAATTGAAAAAATTTAGCTGAATTCCGCCCTAGAAAGCCATGGATTTACGAAACATAGAATTTTTGTGTTCATACGATAGACTAATGAAGAAGTTAACATAAAACTGACGGATTTTATACTGTAGTGATACTTTGTTTTAAAAAAGTTCATTAAAGGAGGAAATGCAATATAAACTTTCTATTCAATTTGGGGCCCCTTCAGATGTGGGGGCCCAGGGCAGCCGCCATGTACGCCACTGCCTTAATCAAGCCCTGTATTTAAAGCTACTGTACTGGTACAAAGGATACATATCGTTAATATGCAACACTAATGGCAGGTCTAAAATTTTTGAAAACTCAATAATTGCAGATTTAAAAACTGAATTTAGTTCTTTTTCTTCCCACAATACTGGTATGAAGTTTGTTTACATAACTTGTGCACTGTTGCATGTACACTGTATAATCAATTCCACTTCAGGAGAAAATTTTGGTTGTCGTAGGGTGAAAATTATTATTATAATATTAAAAAGTTATTCAAGTGTTTGTAAATTTTCAACAGCCCTGTCGCTACACATGGTTAAAATGCTTTAAAATTACAAAACTTTTATGGTACCTAATTCCTACCTAATTTTGTTGAATTGCTCATTAACTAAATAAATACTACTTCAATAAAAACTGGAGAATTAAATAAAAGTCTTACCTTGGAGAACTCTTCACTCAAGTTTTTCAGAGTTTTCAGACGCAGAGTCTGTGAGTGTCTAAACTGCTGCTGTTGCTTTTGGTTTTGAGTCAATAACTTCTAAAACATACACATGATTATCAGAATATTTTTCATATTATATTTTTTTGAAACTTCTATGACGAAAAAAGACATCACTTCAAATGTATTTTGATTATATTCTTCCAATATAAGCAAAATTTGGCACTTATCGTTAAACCAATTACTTCTGAAATAATTTGCACTTCAGAAATAGCTGGGGAAACTATACAAAGAACATCGCACGCCCCATTTACAGCATTTTCTTACGGAACAATTCTTCTTTCATACAACTGTTTTTTTAATTTTAGGCAACTAATCTGCACTAAATGTGATGTAATAAAATTAAAGTTTAAACAGCGAAGTTAAAATCATGAAAAGCTTTGGGTATTGTTATTCTTGCAGGTAAGAAGAAATTATAATTAATAGTTACTTACAATTGATGTATGAAAATGTATAGTAATTTACAGCTATTTAGTAAACGAATGCATTGGTTATCACAAAATCTTTAATGAACACGAGGAAAATATTTGCTTTGCGATTTTAAACACAAATGTTTTAAATGTTCACTAATAGAAATAAAACGTACATTAAATGTAAATGAATAAAAGTAATTTTAAATTTGCGTTGAAACAAGAGATAAGATACAAATTTTCTATTTGAATTATTACTAGAAAAGGATTTATTTTTGCTTGCTGTATGTCTCTTTTCCTCTTAAGTAATTTTTCACACATTAACCACTGAGATCTAAATGTCATTTTCCAAACATCGATTGCTAATAATATTATTAAATTCCAGTTAAATGTTTTGTTATGCAAAAAAAAAAAAAAAAAAAAAATTTTTTTTTTCTTTTATAACGACGATGATACAGTCATTGTGATACAATGTCACTGGAACTTTTATTCTTTATGTGGGGGGGGGGGGGGGGTCGTTCTTGGGAATCATTAATGCATTTTTTAAAACTGCTTTTTTTAGATATCGGAATTAAGATATATGCCGATACCTTCCCCACTAGATAATACACCTAGAAATTTTCATCCAGTTACGTCATAGGAGTTTTCTTAGAATTACTCTACTAAAGTAAAAATGCCTTTAGAAATCTTCCTAAAAAGTATTTTTCTCTTAGGTGCTCGGCACTCAAGTAATAGTATGTAAAATACAATTACACAACATTGGTTAAAGGAAAAATCCATAGCATCCAACAATCCGAGCTGCTGTGGCAGTGGCGCCCTAGGCTAGCTGCACCTCGCGTCAATGCAAGCTTCTGCTTTGGTACTAAATATGTACACCACTTTTAATTAATTAATATCCGCTCAGAGAGGCAACAAACCTTTTGTGCGATGAAAATTTAAAAGAGAGATAGTACTTTGTTTTGATGAAACTGAAAGTTACATTCTAGTCATCTGTGTGCGGCTGGCTTAAGAGGAAAAACATATTTTTAAACAAATAAATTGTCCCCCAAACTAATTACTCTAATAAGAGTTATTAGTGAGAGCTTGCGTCAAAATTCATGCAGTCTAAAGTAAAAAATATTTATTTCAGTTCCGCACTAACTGAATTTGATGACATATGCATTATTATTATTGGAGTGCAACCGAAAAAACAACGATCACACATGTAAAATTCCTGATCTAGAGGATATTGAACTGAGGCATTGAGAAAGAATTTAGTAGCAACATCTCGTTGTATCGTTCTTTCGTCCGAAAAGGAAGATATAAAAAAATTCCACTCCCCCCCCCCCCCATTTTAGCCTCTTGTGTACCTCAACATTAAAAAAAAAGAAGAAAGCTGCAACAAAAGAAAAGGGAGTTCTGTATTGGAAGTTTCTGTGAGGCCGTTCGTTGAGTGTTGGGTAAAACAAAGCGACTTTTTAAAGGGGTATTCTAATGTAGAATTTTGAGAAAAAAAAATCGAAATTTTTTTAATCCTATTTCCAAAGTTTAGACATTCAAGAATATGCCATTAAAAGGATTTTTCAAAATTCCTATTATTTCATGAGTTATAGTTGTTTTAGTGACGTGGCATCGATTCCGGTCGTCCCGGTCGGACCGCTACAAGTCAACAAAAGACGGTAGGCGTTCCCGAGTCCCTACAGTTGAATATCCCTTATAAAATCTTTATTGTATAGTACCTCTTTTAAATCTATATTTAATTGAAGGACAGAGGAACTGGTTTTGTTAGGATATTCTCCTTTTAGTTTTATTTTAAGCTAGTTTTGAGCCAACCTTCGTACCAACCTTCGCAGTTAGTATTTTTGATGAAGGTTTTATACCCATATTAAAAATCTTTGATGTTATGGGAATCACGATTGGCCCAGAAGCTAATGCTTTTGCAGCGAGACAGGACGAAGCGCTCAGAACTCCGGACTTCAGAGGCGTCAAAAGAGGGTAGAACTGCTCGTCTTCGCCAGAGAACATCGGAGAATGAGCATCTTGAAGTAGAGGAAAGTTTCTTATATGGAGCAGGAATCGACGATTAAAAAAATATGTAAGTATTCTGTTCCATTCTATAATTTAAATTGCTGAAAACTTGTTTCAAAACTTTGAATGCGTTTTTCTCGAAACTACTTTTTTCAAGCTGGCGGTAAGGATATCTCGAGTTCTAATGGACCGATTTACTTCAAATTTACAGAGGATGTTCTTTATACATCCCTTTATCGTGTGAACCTTGCCCAAAACTACAACTTTTCATCTAGTATTTTAAAAAAATTCGTAATTGTTAAACTATGCAATTTTTTGTTCAAACAGCCGCCATTTTGTAATTTTTTTTTTTAAACTTGTCTAAGGGCCGTACGATAGCGGCATCTATAATAATTAAGAATCCGTCTGTTTTTTTGTTTTCAGATCACCAGGAGGGTTGGAATAATGCATGCCAGGACACCCTCTTTTTTTTGGACCTCCCAGTTTGACTGCTCATAACTTTGTCAATTTTGATTTTTTTTTGGTTAATTTTTGTATGTAATAATAAAACATCAGTAAACAAATGATAAAAATATTTTTTTGTTTCCTTTGTACGGCGCTTCAAACACCAGGCGAAATTCATGCCTCTACACTAGAATACCCCCTTAATAACAGTTTGTGTTACATCTTCGAATTTAAATACATTAGTAGCTGAACATTGAATGTTCAAATTCCCGTTCATGCAAATATATCACTCCAGTATGCAATGCTAGCTAACCACGAAAATCCGTTAAAACACCCATTTAGTTAAAATTGCATATTCATCTCTACTAATAATTAAGTATAATGTGTGTGTGCAGGCAAGCGCCGTCCATATGTACAAAATCGTGTGATGCATGACGGTGCCGTGTCAAAATGGCAGCGGGCCACCGAATCAGAAAGCCCTTAAAAACTGCCGCAATAAAACCATCCAAAAAATATCCGAAATACACCCAATAACCCCCCCCCCCCCTCCAAAAAAAAAAATCCAGTTTTTTTTTAACCCTAAAAAAGGCGTTTGTCAGGAATTCAAACAACGGCCCAAGCAAGTTTGGCGTGGACCTGTGTAGTATTGTCTTTTGCTTGAGGTCTACAGAACTGACCGGCAGCACCTTTGAATTCGACACAAATATACATAGGGTGCTGAGAATGTGGCGAAGAGTTAAACCAGAGAGATAGGGAGGAACTACAGCTGGGTTTTCTAAAACATCAGTTCTTTAAATAAAATAATAAAACAGTTCGAGCAAAAATCAAATGCAAATCATTTGCATTGTCTTTTCGTTACCGCAAAGAGGTAACTCATAGACTCTTAGTAAGAGTCCCGCCCAGTACTCCCTTCTTTAAAATGTTACAGAAAAAAATTCGCTGAAATTACAATGTTGTACTTCTCTTCTAGATGCTGTTTTTTAGTTATTTGTTTAACATACTGAGCGTCAGAAAAACATGAAAAAAAAAAAAAAAAACTTACTGTTCCTATGGACCCGAAATACTGGTCCGCAGATAATGTGACTAGTGTCGTTTAAAAGTTTAACATGTGAAATATGTTTCTACATAAAATTACATGCCTTCTTGCTCACATGTTACTTATATTTTCTATAAATTTTGCTTAATTAACTTTTTTTAAACAAACTACTCATGCATCCCTGAAAAATGTACTTACATGTGAATGCACAAATATACTCTAAATATACAAATTTAAAAAATATATAAATACAAATTGTAAATAATATAAAACGACTTGATTGTTGACGATTGATCACTGAGCGAATTACCAAGTTAAATTACTGGTGATCCGAAACGGCTTGTAATGCTCTCGAACCTGCGGACCAGCCATAGTTTCGATCCATGAGCACAGTAGTTTTATTAACCGTTTGAGTCCCAGATGGTATTGAAAAAAACACTTCGAACACTTCGAAAAACTGGGATCAAAGAATCCCAGACAGCGCAATCGCACTTTTTCTATATATGTACGAAAAGACATAAGCAGCGCGATAGCGCTTGTTTAATTTTTATGTCGAGAAATACCAAGTGGCGCGATAGCACCTCGTTTATTTTTTTCGATAAACTTATTCTGACTATTGTAAAATGTAGTCCTTGCCTTAAAAAGAGCTGTGTGATGTACTTGCGTCAGTAAATCTGAGCGTGCGACTTCAACAGGCAGTAACGCACCGTCAGAGTTGTCTGCTTAGGACTCAAACGATTAAAGGAACATCTAAATAAATTTTCCTTAATGTAGAACAACTCATTTTTATACAGTCATTCAGGGTAACTTTGAACCCTGGGGGACAACTTTGAAACATGTTTTATCTTTCAGTATATTTTACTAAAAAAAAAAACGAAACTAGAAGGTCCAGAGCTGCACTCAGCTAAATATTCTACATGTGAAGATGTTTGAACTGTTATTTGAACTGTTACATGAACTATTATAAAATCAGTTTTCTACTCTTAATTTTTAAATTAAGTCGAATATACCAAAAAATATGACGTGGTTCAAAGTGAACCCCCATGGTACAAAGTTACCCTAAATGACTGTAATGGTATTAAGGTAATCTCAGAACACACATTTTAATAATTTCAGCTAATACGTGATACAAATCCATAGAATAAATAGTGAATATTTTAAATAAAGTAATTAAAAACTGTGCGATCACAATTAATTCTATAGGAAATTGCTCGTCACAAACACGACGGATGTTTTTTTCGCATTAAGACGCCTCTACAAAAACAACACACTTAAATATTAAGAACCTTCAGAGAGATCACAGATAAAACAAATTTCAGATCTTGTACCCACATTCATTTAAGCAATTAAAATTGGTTAGAACTGCGACCACGAAGTTTCATGCAAATTGAAATGAATGTTATTTCTTGTAAACGCAAACTCGAAATAAACCATAATGAAAGATGAAATGAAGTCTTGGCTTAAAAGTTTATGCAGCTATAATTTCTTTAGTTTTCGGAAAAGTGCTTCATAAGTAGATTTTACGAAACAGATTTATGGCAATAAATGTACGACGTACCTGGAGTTTTGCTTCTGCAGCCTTTGCCTTCGCAATCTCTGTTTCAGCTTCATGTATCATAAAAAAGAACTGATTCCGGAATTGCTCAACAACCTTTTCTCTTTCTAAGTACTGACTTTTACTGACGTCAAAGATTTTCTTCACCGTCATTCGCATAGCCTCCTGCAAAGATATAATCGTTTTTGATTTTTCCCCTCTTTTTTTACATTTAAAAATTATACGATCGGGAATATTTAAAAGTGTTAAGTTTTTAAAGAAAATCTACATACAGTAAAACCCCGTTAAAACGCGGGTGTCGCGGGACATGTTTGACACCCGCGTTATAATTTAACCGCGGTATAGTGAAACTATACAGCGGAACCATATTCACGAAATAATACTCGATTTTGTTGCATCATTTTATTTTTATCAAATCAACTGCGCAATCAGTCTATCGAGCGATGGGTTATAAACCAACTGTGTTACGAGTAAAAAGGTGCTTAAAAATCTTTATGTTATCAACATGGGATTGTGAAGGGGGAGAGGTCTTAAGAAAAAATTAGATTTGGAAGGGAAGGAACGCGCTTCTCACTGGGGAATATGTTTACTTTTCATGAATGCAAAAGAATCTGGGTTGAGAGCGCAATGAAAGAAGTTGCACACGCATAACTATACTTCTGAAAATGGAATAGTTAAGCATTGAACTGAACAGTCCCTGACAGATTGAGCTCTGCCCATGTCAAGAGAAACAAGTCAGGGCGATTGCACCCGATTTTGAAATCTAGCATATGTTCTAGGTTGAAAGACAGAAAAGGTGTACATCACGCCTATCACAATAGGGCATTATCTGTTAGTGTGTCTAGTGGGGGGATGGGTGCTCTTTGGCTAGAATATTTGTGCGCTCGGGCCGGCTTTATTTACAATAGGAATAACCTTTAAATGACAATGTTAAAGGGTGGTTTAAATGTGGGAGGACATGATAGTCACCGCGGTATATCCGATTCCGCTGTATACTGAGGCGCGGTATAACGGGGTTTTACTGTAATATACGGACTTGTGCACGTGTGTGTGTTTGTTAAACAAAGCCACATCAATAGTTGGACTAGAATAAAATTTGGCACAAAATTCAGTCATACGCAAGGAAAGACCAGAGAGTCACATTCGAAAATTCAAATTAGCTTCTTATTCATTCTAATTTCTGAAAGTCTTTTGACAATATGAGCATAAAGAAATTGTTTATATAAAAAAAAATTAAGTGACAAACTGCGAAGTGAATTTTATTTTAAAGTTCTATGCATGTGCTACTTACTACCCTTACTAGTGATTGTAAAAGAAGGCTAAAACATATGCGTTAAGTTCTATTTTTTATCAAAATAATACGAATTTCGCCTTACTGTTTAACCAAGATCTTAGAAACAATGTGAGATCAACCCTGTTTTTGTGAGGTTTTATTCTGTGATGTTTAAGGCGATTATTTTTCCTTTTATTTTTCTTTCTGTTTTTGATGCGGTACGTAAATGCCAATGGTATTGGAATTATAATACTGTGCAATGTTTCCTCTACAAGAAATTTACCAGGTCTTGTCAACTCTAAACCAAAAACTTCTCAACCAACTAAACCAAAACAAATCACTGACTTCATGAGAACAAAAAATAGTGCACCGCAATATCTTCAAGTGACGGAAGCAATTTTAAACCAGTTCATCATAACATGTGCGTTCTGGACTACGACGAGTAGTTGTCGAATTATGTGCATTTCAAAAACCTTTCTGCGCATCAAATGAGAAATTAAAGGAAAGTTCATGCGCAATTTAATCATTCATTTTGTTGAGAAAGCACTTTCTGGCTTCTTTGTAAATATTTTAGTAATCTTTACGACTTTTTTCATGCAGTCCGTGTCTCTAGCGCATCATTTTTATTTCTATTAGTGCGTCGTAAAAAATGCATTTATTATAGACAGTTAAAAAGTTTTTTTTTTCGGTTTCTTTTATTCGGTCCCTATCTATCGCACAAAAACAAGTGTAACTGCATTAAGGCACCGTAAACATGAATTAACGTTATTGGCGAAAATTAAATTAAACCCATACCTATTTATCACCTTTAAAATTGTCATTAGATTTATTTTCACGCCAGGAACTATTTGACGCTTGATTGACTGCATTTGCAAAAATAAAAATTCTATTTTCTTTTTTTTCGAGGCTCAAATTATATTAATAAACAGTAAAGCGTTACAAAATAAGAAGGAACAATAAAGAAATTCATATAGATTTAAACGATTAAAAGGAATAATCAATTTCACACCTAGAAATCGTATTGCATTATAACGAAGCTCTTTAATATGTGTAATATGTGTTTTTTTTTCTTCAGATGTTTGGTTAAAACGGGTATTTAATCAACAAAGGCGGGATAGCTTCAAATGGTGAATTCAACACGATAGTTTGATTGTATTCTCCATAAAACCCATTGGTTTAAAGTTTTTCCGAAAAATGTAAAACAAAAGCACTCTATTAAAAATGGTGGGAAAATCGAGCATTCCCCCTCCCTCCGATTTTCAGAAAACTGGATAAAAGATCCTGCACTGTATTTGCAACGAACTCTTTTTTCCTAAAAAGTCGGCTTTTGCGATAGGTAGTTCTATGGGGGGGGGGGGGGGGTGGATGGAATACCCATCCCCCCATATAACTCCCTATCCTAGAAAAAATCATTGCGATAATATTTAGTACAATATATTATCGCAATGATTTTTTCGGGGGGGGGGGAGGTATTTAGACCCAGCCGATTTCCTTGTATAGTATATATACACAAGTTGAATGAAGTCCTTCAAATAATGATTTAGATAATTTCCTGCATTGAATAAATCCACACTTTTAAAACAAAGCAACAAAAAATGAATGATTGATTCATTTGCCCGGAATTCTTCAATGAATTTCTTTGTTAATCCGTTTTGGGGCTGTATCGATAAAAATTTGCATAGTTTGATTTAGTCATATCGATAAAATATTTTTTACTTCTCATTATTCATTATGTTCATGTATATAAACAAAAGCACCCTTATTAAAAGAATTATAAAAATTGCAAGAGTAGTGTTATTTCAGTTAATACAATCCGTACAACACTCATAACACTTGTTAAACTTGCATATTAAAAGCCCAATTTTCGTTAAAACAAAACACATAATCGCTATTTCTTTCAACAACATTGCTGGAAGTAATTACTGTACTTAAATAAATAAATATAATTTTAAATACTCTGCTCGTCCGTTATATCAGCGAGATAATAATTTAAGGTTTGTAAAGGCGTAAGACTTTTCAGCAAAAATTATAAACAATTACTTCATTCCATAACTTATATCATGTAAAATGTTTCTCAAAGTAATGTTTCTAAAGTAAATGTTTCTAAATAAGATATATATGAATAATATGCGAGTTTAGAATTATATTGTTACCGGCATGTAAGAAATCTGACATTCCATACAATGTCTGGCACTGGCATTTTATGAATTGTCTCGTATGGCAAGCCCCCATTGTATAGAATGCCGGATTTCATACACAAGTATGCCGAGTTACAATAATAGTTTTTAAAAATCGAGTAGATTAACGAAACGTAGCTCCAGCCGAGTTTAAAATGAAGCAATTTAAGAGTTTTAAAGAAGAGCACATAAAATATCATTAGCATTTCTAAAATGTACCTCAGTAAATTGCTCCATTTTTTTCTTCTTTACTTGCATAGTTTTATTAATTTCATTGCCAAATTTTGCAAGCATTTTTGATACTTGTCCACTGATTTCACACGCATATCCATTAGAGTCAATAACTTTTTCGTGTTCCGAAACATTAGGGGAATCCACAGGATCAAGAATTTCATCTTCTGAAACAGCAGAATCACTATCCCCGGTAGTATTTTGCAGAAAGTTAGATTTCTTCGGTTTTTTGTTTGGTCTGCAATCAGTTTCAAGCTTTGCTTTAGGCATATTCACAAAAATATAAAATAAATGTAACTTCACTATATTCTAAAAATTAATTTCACAATGACAAAGTTTAGCACAAAGCTAACGCAAAATATTCTAACTAATCAATTTATTTTGTGTTGCCAAACAAGAAATTTGCAAAAAGCTAAAATTGTTAGACTCGAAAATCAGACGATTGCAATTCAATCTTGAAAACTATTAAAATATAACACATTAGATAGTCCCGATAATCATGGTTAAAATTATAAGTTTTCAAACGATTTTTTTTTTTTTTTTTGTCTTTTTTTTCCACTTCTTTCTTTCTTTCTTTACAACCATTTCAGGTCACATAAATATTTGAGTTTATTTGCTATTCTCAAGGATATGCCTCAAACTCTCGTCTAATATGACAGATAGTACAAGACAGCACAACAGATTTTAATATACAAAGAAGGAAATACACCCAGGGCAAAGGTGGGAATCGAACCCACGCCTTTTTCTCTCCGCGCAGGGAGGCACCGGAGCCAGTCGATTTGACCGCTCAGCCACTGAGGCCCCTTTTTTCCACTTATCTGTTCAACCAATTTTTATTCTTCACACAGTAAAACGCATACAATTTCATTTCGTGATGTATGAGCTTCATGAATATGAAATGAGTTTTACTTTCTAAAAGTGGGCTGGTTAAAAATTTACTGTACTGACTTATTATGTGTGTTATTCCTTTTTATTTTCTTACGCATCAAAAGAGTTTTAAAAAAACATTTAGAAAATACAGAAAAATCAGAACCAATATTAGCTGAGAAGTAAAAAATAAACACATAAATCTATACGAATAAAAACGACTGTGTGTATGCACACAGTACTTTTTTGCGTCAAAGAGACGATTGAGTTCCAAATCATTCAAATTTTAATTTTAAAACTTTAATTTGTTCTGTTTCTAAGCGAAAAAAATATTGTATCGTTCTAAATTGGGTATCAATGGGTATTGCAATCCCGTAAAAAAACTGCATTCTGGGGAGTTTTTTCGAAGTTTGTATGATAATTTAAACGCTTGGAATAATTGTTTAACGGAATTTATTTGAAGAGTTATCTCAACTTATTTTTTTTTTCTAAATCGTCTGCGTGAGTCATAATAAGCATAAAAAAAATAATCACTTTTTAAAATGAATTAAATATCAATATTTTGACGGTTAAATAAACTCGTCTGTTTTTTGTTATCTCAGATTTAATTTAATAAATCGTATGTACATTTGAAAACTTTTGTTACTAGGAAGTAGTTTTATTATTTATATTTCCTTATCTTTTTTTTTTTTCGTTTAAAGAACCATTAGTTTCTATCGCATGCAATTTATTGTTAACATTTTGCAGCGGGATGTTCTTTACGTAACTTTCTTGGAAGGAGAGATTGTGAATAGTTCGCCAACTTGGCGAACTATGTGGGATACTGGGCGATGGAATCTCGGGGGCCGTTTTAATGTGGGAAGTATTTGGATTTTTATATTGCACTAGTGCAGCAGTACTCAACCTGTGGCCCACGGGCCGCATGTGGCCCGACGAATTATTGTTAGTGGCCCAGAAACAATAAAAAATATTACTAATCTGTGATGTCAATCTATTTTTGCAAAAGTACACCTTTAAAAAATCCCTTTTCTCCTTTTCGGAAACAGCTGTTGGTTTATTTTAGCCCTTAAAAGGTTCGAATGTCAGATGAATTAAGTGAGTAACATTATGAAAAAAAAAGTGATTTGGCACCTTTTTTGTTATGGCCCCATGGGTCGGCACTTGAAAAAAAAGGGCAGGGTATCGCTGCACTAGCCGCACTTACATGGCGATGCCTGTGATTGTGGCGATGCCTCGCCGATTCAAGAGAGTCGCATGCGAAAACATTAAAGAAGATCAACACTCTCCCTTGCTCCCCCCACGCCCGCCTCTCTCCGTAGAAAAAATTCGTTTTATTTATTTAATTATAATATATTACATTCATTTCATTTGAATAAAATATTCCCGCCACAGCATTTCCCGTGATAAACGCCAATATGCTCAGAAAACGAGTTCCCGCAATGGCGTTCCCTATGCTAAGAGATTAAAAGAAATAAGTTGAGGCATTATTAATTGAATATCTGTATAAAGCTTCGCTTATTTATTTGAATTGAGCGAGAAAAATATGAGAGTAATAACAACACTTTTTTAAAAACCTTCGTTAAGTAAAATACAAAAAGTTATCATTAAGATTTTTATAACTTCTACAATATTGTCCCAAATATGTGGCGAGAACATTTGATCCATGGAAAAATCTAGCAGAGTCAGAGGAAACATTTTGCAATCAATTGTGTGCTTGAAATAAATTGAGCCTAAGAATTTTACTAAACTGGAAACATGTTCTAATTAAGTTAAGCAATTCAAGTGGAATTTTAACTTCTAAAATAATTTAAAACGAATTAATTACAAATTTAAAAAAAATTGCATCGAGAGGCAGACCGCTTGGTCTAAAATTTCAAGGTTGTAAGTGCTTTACGTGTGGATGCAGAAGGAAGGGGATGTGGGTAATTGCCTCCCCTCCCCTCCAGAGGGTCAAGTATTATAAAAAATTATATAGGAATAACCGAATTGAAATTTCATAATTTTCTTCCCTTGTAATCTTTGTTTTCATGAAATATGTGAAGTTACTAAGAAATCCCCCCCCCCCCGTGCGCCCGTCCGCTCAGTAAAAATGTGTATCGGCATCTGAGGTGATATAGGTTCTACTGGGGATCGCGCACAGACAACTAAATTATTCTTTATATACAATCCCTATGCAAATTAATATACGGACTACAGAGTTTTCGTAATTTCATACCTAATAACACTCAGTCTGATCTACTTATTTAGGCATGTTTTAGTGTACAATGTCCTGACTTCCTAGTTTTAAAAATTCGATTGCTCTTGCATTTAGGGGACCGTCAACAAATTGAAAAGGAGAAAAATACTTGGGGTGATCCTGCATCATGAAAAGCTGGGAATAAGCTGTAAATTTAAGGATATAGTTTAATTGCTATGTATAGTTAGTTTGTGCATTTTGGTAAAAATTGGACCTATACTCACGAAAATATAGGCATTTTTCCAATTTCCCTCACACGCTTTTGGCTCATATCACGCAAAGTGTTTCGCGAAACATTACCAAATTTTCAGAAAACTTGACAGCATACAAATGAAGCATTATACTGAAATTTGAAAAAAAGAATTCAACATTTGAAAAAATGAGGATATTTAAAGGAATTAACATTTCGCTGCGCATGTGCGAAATATAGCAATTTTTTAACTGTCCCATCTTCAAGCCCGAGTGTACAGGGTAACTCAGAAAAAAATGTCAGTTGAATATTTTGAAAATTCAGAAACATATCGGCAATGTTTTGAGATGTATTTTAACTTGCTGGAAAAGAGCTATTTCTTGGGGATGTTCACAAATCAGTCGCAAATGCTTGCCATCATACAGTGGCTTTATGCTGTGATTAGTGACAAAACTTGAACTTTTGTGAACAAACCCTCTCCATCCATAATCTTGGTAATGACGGTAAAGAATTCTTTACATTTTTGTATTTTTAACACAAGGTTTAATTTCTCATTGATTTATAGAAGCACAGAAAATGGCAACATAATAAGACTCTATTTAAATTTTCGTCAGATAGATGTTTAAGTTATTTTCAATAAACAGGCAAAACACAAGTCTCTGCTATGTATCAAATAAAAAATGAAAGTAATAATAGTTAAAAAAATTTATTGCTTTGCTGAATTTCAGCCCAACCTATAAATACATCACAAAATGGGAAAATGATTAAGGATCATATTTTTAAAAAATGGTAATTATTCCAAAGTCATTGTCCTGGCTTGCCTTCAGAGCTGACTGTGCTTTTTCAAGAACTGGTGTAAGGAAAGGAATTTTTTTAATGGAATCTTATCAGATATACATTTACAAAAGGGTATTTTAGGCAATGAACAGTTATTTGAAAGACCAGCATTGTTTTCTCATATTAAAAGTAATTGTAAAACCTGTCTCATCAGGAAAATCGTCATTTTCCTGGCAGCTGTTATTTCGCTCAATATTTCTCATATAGATAGCCAACAATAGCTTTAATTCAGATATCTTCAGCAAGAACCTTTAATTGTCCGTCAGATATGTACATGTAAGCTGCCAGTTTGTGCATTTTTTTAAAGGAAAAAATAAAAGTTATTGAGAGTGAGCTTATGTTTTTGAAATTCACTTTCCTGACACCTCTAGAAAACCTCAGACGGGCACAATTTTTTAAATTGCAATATACGATACTTAATAGGGTTATCTTAATAATGCATAAATTTTAACCTTAACAAATTGGAGGTATAGATACCAGCCCTTAAAAACTTCCATTTCGCCATTATCCTGACCGTCCAGGGTATAAAGGGCAAGCTAGTGACAATAGCTTATGATAATGATGTTTTATGCTCATTTAAAAAATAATTATATTATAAATGGATTTAAGAGTTTGGAAATTTAATAATTATTGCAATAATTACTTACTTTATCTTTTATTTGTATAGTTTGTAGTTCTTGGATCATAGTAATGCATGGACTACCAAATTGATTTGACTTAATTATTAACAACATTTTACATGCATTAAAAGAACTTGATTTAGACAATCAATTACATTACGTTGGCTGGAATAGTAAATTACTGGAAATGCATGGAACAGAATTTGTCTACTTTGGGTATTTGTCCTTAATTTTTTTTCTGTTGCAGATATTAAGGAAAAACTTTTCTAATCGCAAGAGGAGCACATTTACACTGCAGTTATTTTTTTCTTGTCGTATATACTTTAAAAAATTACAAAGAAAAAAAATATTTATAACATTTAAACACCCTTTTGGAAAATATTCTAACGTTGAAAGGTTGCTTGTTTTGCGAGAATGACCCGTTTCCTAGAAGCTCTTCTCTGCTCTTGCTGAAAGACATGCAATAACAAGATTGAATTAATGTCATACTTTTAAAGCTTAACTTGAAATATTAGACGCTATTGCCTTCCATGTATAGATAGAGAGAGAGAGAGAGAAAAAAAATTAATAATAAATGGCCAGAAAAATTAAATTTTCGAGTGACATACTAACACTATACTTATTGACAAAAAAGGTATCTTTTAAAAATATTTTAGAAATCACTTTTCGTGCATGACTTTAGAAGTGATTTTATGGTAAAGGTACAAGAAATTAAATAGGAGAAAAATGAATAGTGGATTTGGAAATTAGCATGATTATTCCAAACATTGTTGGTGACATGCCACGAAGAAAAATGAATTTGAAATTTAACCTTATTTTTAAAACATAATTTAACAGCATCAATGTAAAAGAATTTTAAAACGTTAATAATGATAATATTAATAAAATCTTATTTTTTTAATTTTATAAAAAGTAACTATTAATATTTAGGTATTAGTGAAAATACGCTTTCCTATTTCGTGAGAATCCCCCACATAGTTGTATATGTGGCTTTAGGGAATAATGTGGAATGATGAAGGAATATATATATATATATATTCCTTCTTCTTCCCTTTTTTGAGAGGGTTGGGGTCAGTCAGGGTCTCCTTTTTCCAACCGACTCTGCATCCTCGATTTTTTACCGGAAGAAACATTTACTTTTGTTTATATTTAACCTTTCTATATCGTTACATCATTTTGGTTAGCCATTTTCAAGTTACGGACTTGAAAATGGGAAATCACGCATTAAAACAAACTACGACTTCATATTTGCGATGAAATGTCCTTCCACTTTTTTTTTCTATTTCTCAGAAGGTGATTTATTATTTGGGGCCCCGCCTGATTAATCACGATCAAACGAAGAGGTTCTGCAATTTCGGGCCCGGGCTTCATCATCTTGGAGAGAGCAGTCTGTAGAGGGTGTACGCTCGTCAGATTCGCCAAAAGCGTTCCCATACATATGATCGAGAGGAGCGTCATCAATCATTAGAGCAGAATCTTGTCAGAACGTGATTCGTTCCACTGCATGCCGAAGGTGCTTTTCGGTTTACCGAGGCATTGCCCTCTGAGCTGTCTCCTGGGATTTTGGTTCCAATTGGGATGCGGTTTCGAATGTAATTTTTAGTGCCAAATGAATGTGGCGTAATTTGGCATCTCCCCCTTTTCACATTCAAGAATATGCTTCCTGATGTCGCCATTAAAAAATAACAATGATCCACGCCAAATTTAAAGCATAATTTTTAGAATAGTTAAAGTTCGTTTTAATCCCTGTCGTTTTTATTTACTTACTAGATCAGTGGTTCCCAAAGTTGACTGGGCTCCCGACCCATCTTACAAAAATTTCCAATCTTGGGACCCACCTCTTAGCTGTCTTAGAGAAAAGAGGGCATAAATATTGGAAATGCTCAGATTCTCTAGTGTTGAATCGTGGAACTACTTAATGCTGTCTTATTTGTTCTAATTGAAATTAAAAAAAAAAAATATGAGTGTTACCAATATGAATGAAAGACTGTTGAAATCAGAAACACAACTTAAACATTTTTTAATTTACTAAATACTTATACCTGTTTTTTTTTTTACAAGTTTCGTTCAATGGAAAGGACGTACTTGCTTCTTATTTTTTTTCATTACAGTTTTAGCGTTAACTTCAACTTTAGTTACTTTTAATCGCAGTGAATTTGATATATCCAATTTATTTCGGTATTTAGTTTTAATATTAACCATAGCCGAAAATCCGACCTCACACAGATGTGAGGTAATAAAGAGGAGAAGGACTTTCATAGCTTCATCGAACAGGCAAGGATAATTATCACCGAGAGCCAGAATTTCATTAACTGTTTACGATTGAAACTATTTTTCAGTGACGTATCTTCTGATAAATCAATGAGTTCTTCACTTGCTTTTGTTGACATACTAGTTGGCAAGTCGTCTTGCAAGGGGTTACAAATCCAACGCAACGAATCGAACTTTTCCATCTCTTTCCCAAAATAGTCATCAAAGTTATTTTTTAACAGTGACAAATGACTGGAAATTTCAGACAATACGTTCATCTTCGGCTGCACTTGGTTTTCAACAATAAAAGTTTCAAGTGTTTCAAAACAATCATACTTGCCATTCTCAATACAACTTTTCCACAATATAAGCTTTTTCATGAACGCTCGAATATTATCGTGAACTGTAAAAATGTCTGATCCGTTTGATCCTTGCAAATACAAATTAAGTTCGTTTAATTTCGAAAAAATATCCGCCAAATAAGTAAGTTTGAGAATGAATTCTTCGTCCAGTTAGATGTCTAATATATTCAGTTTTTCCTTCCAAGTAAATTGTAACTTCATTACGCAATTCCACTAATCGTGTCAGTACTTTTCCCCTGGATAACCATGGAACTTCCGTATTCAGAAGAAGAGCTGTATGGCGGCTACCCATTTCTTCACACACTTTTTGAAATAGGCGGGCTTGTAAGGGTTTTGTTTTTATATAATTTACAATTTTCACTGCTGTATCAAGTACTGTTTTGAAATCATCGGGCAATGCTTTGGAAACCAGTGCTTCTCTATGAATGCTACAGTGTGTCCACAAAGCACAGGGACTTTGTTCAAGAACTCTCGTAACAACACTGCTATTTTTCCCGCACATAGCCCGCGCACCGTCAGTACATATCCCGACACAGTTCTTCCACTGTAAAGCTTTTTCTTTTATATGGGAATCAATTGTATTGAAAATTACCTCAGCCGTTCCACGACTCATTGGCTTGCAGAACAAGATATCTTCTTGCACGTCGTTCTGCCATATATAACGCCCAAAAACAAGCAGTTGAGATAAGCCTTGCTTGTCGGTAGACTCATCTAGTTGTAGAGTATCATATTTACTAGCGACTACTCTCCGGATTAATTCATCTTCTGCCCATTCAGCCATTTCGTCAATTCGTCGCGCAACTGTATTATTGGATAGTGGTATGCGCTCGATTTCCTTAACTTCTTTTTCTCCAAACATTGCTCCAATTGCATCTTTAATCGATGGTAATACCAAGTCTTCGCCAATGGTATGAGGCTTTCCTGATCTGGCGAACCTTAAGCTAATGAGATACGAGGCATATACAGCATTTTCATTAATATTAACGAAATGAGAAACAATATTTTTTTAAGATTTCATATCCAACAATTTACGTTGAAAAAAGTCTACTGGCTTGTTTTTACAGTGGGAATGCTTTGTTTCTATATGACGCGTCAACTTACTTGGGCGCATACTTTCGTTCGCTAATATATCGTAGCAAATCAAGCATTGAGGACGCGGATCTATCGTATCATGATTCCAAGCGAATCCTAGTTTTAGATATGCAGGATCATATTTTCTCACAACTTTCCGTCGCTTGGTTTCATGCGAACTCGTTGAGGGGGGGAGTTTGGAAGTCAGACTCCTTGCCACTTTTGTCACATAAAAGATCTTCTATATTTTCATCACTTTGTTCACAATCAACTGGTGACGACGACGTGGTTCTTGCCCCCTGTTTCAACCACTTTTCCATGATTACCTTCAAGGGTTAATAACTGTTTATGTATAGATTACAATGACGTGTGCGTACGCTGTCAAACACAACACAATGCGAAATCAACTGCGCAAATACGATATATATCCATTTCGCTAGGAACGGGCTTACGACATTCGTTCGCCGCGCAGTCGCCGACTGGGCTGTGTGTGTAGCCATCCCAAAGCGTCTGGAGACAGGGTCGGCGCCACACACTTCAAGCGCTTATCTTATGTACTGAAGTTTTGTATTTTTTTTCAAATTATTATTATTTTATCATAATATTTTCCATAACTTACGTTTATTCTAATTTTTAGGAATAATAAATAACTGAATGAATCAAATTTATCACTTCCAATTTTTTTTTAATTCGTGTGCGGGGGCCCACTCAATATTCGCTCGCGATCCACTGGTGGGTCGCTACCCATAGTTTGGGAAACACTGTACTAGATGATATGCCCGGCGCAATACAGGTTATAAATTCGGCATGGCAATCTGAAGGGAAAAAAAAAATAGTATTAAATAAAAAAGGCAGACGGGATCTAAAAATGCAACAAATATCTTACCATGAACGCTACTGGAAATTATTCTGTCTTTTTTTCATTCCTTTAAATTATAAAACCCATGGCATGCTGTTAAATGACAACAAACGTCTAAAACAACCACAAAGAATTAAAAGACTTAGCAAACACGTTCAAATCATGTTTAAGAATCTCTCCTACTAAATTTTGTGTAGGACATTCCGTTTGTTAAAGATCATTAGACTTGCATCATTAGTATAAGCGTTAAATCATTAATATAACCGACAAAAAGAAATCATCGCATTGGGTAAAAATATTTTATTTCAAAATTCAAATTGGCTTCAAATCACTCGAAACTAATAAATTGAAATTCTCGAAATATTAGAGGTAATTTTTTGCTTTCTAAAGCAAACCTTTCAATAGCGTTAAAAATATGCACCAGGAGTTTTCATTCGCTGTTACAGGGAACCTTTAGGTATGAAAGTCTGTTGGTGCAACCCCTTTCTACTTTTTGAAAAATACATTCCTTATATTTTTTAAAGTACATCAATATGTTACATGGAATGTATGTAGAGTCAAATAATGAAAATAATTGTCTTTAATTGAAATTTTATAAATAGTTTTTAATAAAATTAACTTTTTTGAGTGGAAAGTTCTTTTCACTTTGCTTTATTGATGTCATTTGCTGAAACTTGTCATATTCATTTGCATTTACATATTTTTATCTATTATTAATAAAAATTAATAAGCTAGTGAAAGTGCTTTATAATTATAGGGAACTGCCGATTTTCTTCAAGCAGATTATCTACTAACGTCAAAAAAAGAAGAAGAAAAAAAAAAAGAATCTTTGATCAGTTAATAAAAATGAACTAAACACTACTTTCACTCATATTGTCCACTGGAGGCCCACGTGAGTTCTAAGCATTGTCGGATGGAAAAGCAGTCCCTTGCTCTATATAGAGTAATATAAGAGTAACTTCTTCTTTGGCACTCGTTTTTACCGGTTCACCTCCTTTCTTCCGGTTAACTGCGAGTTTCACTAACCGCAGCAGTAGGGTGTTCCCCCCCCCAAAAAAAACAACTTTCAAATCCTTAAACTCCCCCCCCCCCTAAAAAGTTTCCTTTTGGGAACATAAGATCCCTGGTAAAATTTTAAAACCCTAAGAAAGTATTTAGAGGTCCCCCAAGATGGTCAAAATTTTCAAAATTGATCGACATTTAAGTTATTCACAAAAAATCCAGTGGCCACTAGCACCACCTACAACTATCTAAAATGTTCCAAAATCTTATCTATAATATCCATTTATATATACAAAAAAAAAAAAAAAAATCCTTAACGGTATTTATTTACACAATATGGAGCCAAATACTTTTGCTGTAACCATATTATTCTAACCAGATAGAGCCATTGTTTTCCACATAAGCAGATTGAATATTGATTGCTTCATTCAACAAAGGAAATCTGCAGCTCTTATTATTTACTTTGTGAATTATGTCTATTAGTACTAGAAAAAATGATTATGTATGCTTATTGAATATCCAACTGAAAGCCATCAAACGTGCACGAATTCCAACAGGAAGACATGCAATGAGAAACTTTATTTACTTTTATTGTTCTCAAAAGCACATAATTAACGAAAATATGGCTCTTGTGTATGATTAAATTTTACCATTTTGGGGAAAGTCTATTTGGGTAATAGTAATTTGGGGTAATACTAAGACAGAAACAACATGTTATACAGAAAATCAAACATTTCTATGAAAAATAGACATATCTTATGAAACATAAAATAGAAGCAACACAACAGACTAGGTAAATCAAAAAGTATATTTTGAATGATAAATTGCCATGTTAACAGAATCCCTCATCAAGAATAAAGAGGATTGGCAGTTTTTGATATTGCAACAAAAATCAATAGAGGGCTGTATTGGTTCTTTAGACAGACAATTAACTTTACGTGAAAAAAGATCAGCGGAAAGGCAAAAAAGTTAGCTTTAAGCGAAAGGAAGTTGGCATGCTCACTACATCTCATGAGCCAACTGTTTCTTTCACAACAGCGTAATGTTCCATTGATGACAATGCTGAGTTGAATGTGGAAGCAATAGAAAATGAAAGTGAGTTTAGACAGAAGTTACAAGAAATAAAAAATGATGAATATTTTTCAAAAACTGGAAATAAACCCAGGCACAGATCAGCAATTACCTTAAAACTTACTGCTGTATTCGATAGAAGTAACATAAGTATTCGGATGTCTACAGTGCTAATGGCATCAATAACAAATGAAGAAGAATGTAACAGCATCAAATTCTGTGAGAAAGTGCTAAAATCTGCCGTGTTATCAAAAAATATAGCTCATTGAGAATGTCAGCAATTCCGTCGTTTGGTTTCTGAGCAAATACAAACAGTTTAAAACATCTATGTCTGTAGTACCTTGGGGCCAAAAGTTGTTACCTGACTTGCCAATTGATGAAATTGGTCAGATTGATCGTTTACCAGTAATAGTTTTGTCTCTGTTTGATGGAAATACTAAGCTTTTGTGTGCTCCTGCATTACCATCTGGAACAGGTGTAGAAAAATAGATAATACTGTTTTAACAGCAATTACTGTCATGAAAATGCGATTCTTTAGTCGTTAGTATGAGCTTTAATACAACATCTCCAAATACTAGGAAATTAAATGGAGCATGTACTGTTCTTGGAAGAAAAATAGGTCAAAATCTTTTATGGTCGTCCTGTAGACATCATATGTTTGAACTATTACTGTCATATGGATTTAGTGTACGCCTGGAGCCATCTACTCGACCTAACATAAGTATTTTTAAGAGATTTAAGAAAAATGGCCAAACTTAATCACTATGAACCAAAATATCAAAAAGCACCCATTAGTTTGAAAATATTTATTTCAGATCAGTTACAAACTGCTTCCCACAGTGCAATTGTCAAAATCTTTTTAATAGTTACTTTTTTTGTATGGTTCATAGTAGATGTAAATATGTTAAATTTTGTGTTCTTATTGACATTATGCATTTTCAATTAAATTTAATATTGTTTATTATATATTGCTGAAATGTATATATCTGTTTTACTTGTTGAAAATTAAATAAATTTTGCACCATTTTGAATACTCCTAAATGGTGTTACTTGACATTTGTTTAATGCACAACATCGTTAAATTTCAACCATTTTTGAAAAATTCTACTTTCTTGGGGGACTTCTAAATATTTTTGTATAGTTTTAAAATTTTACCAAGGATCTTATGTTCCCTAAAGGGAACTTTTTAGAGGGTGAGAGTGCAAAGATTTGAAAGTTGGTTTTTTTTTGGGACACCCTATTCAGTACCCATGCCTCCTGATACCACGGATAATCGGAAATTTAGTTTTTTCAAAATCTTCACTTTTTATTTCACAAGGATCTGTACATTAACAAAAAAAAAAAAAAAAAAATAGTGCTTCTTCTTCTTTTTTTCTTGGTACTTTTTACTCTTTACGGGAAAAATAACATCTGCAAATTTAATATACCTAATAAATTCATGCCCTTTCCGACTATTTATATTTATGTTGATAATTACCAGAGAGACCAGATTTTCCCTAATTACAACGAAAATTCCTTCACATATTTATCGGAATTTACATAAATATTCCCAACTGTAAAATCAATTGAGCAAAGTTTGTTCTCGAGCCTGAACAAATGCACCTTTGTCGTGCGTGACCACATGGGAAACAGCCGGCCAACAAAGAGCTTCCACGTGTCTGTAGCTGATTGGTTCCTTATCCCATTTCCCGCGCATTCTCTTCTCCTGAACGAAAGCGATAGCTGCGTGATTAATGACTGGTCAATAGAAGGGGCCGAAAGTGTTATTTTGTTTATTCAATTTGACAGGAATCTTCTGTTTTGGTGGCGTTGCAGTTCGTAGTCACGGAGAAAGTTTGACTGATGATGCATGGTAATCATTATAGAAAGTTAATTTTTTATATTTCTGTCCCCGGGAAAATTTTCTGGGGTGGTAATTGTGTTTCGTGTCAGACAGAAATTGCGTTTCGAATCAACAGAAGGTGCTGAGTCGTGGAATGTTACATCCGTGTTGAAAAAAAGTGCAAACAACTGTCATCTCCTGGGAGGTGTTTGCAATATAAATAACAGCTTAGAAACTATAAAAATTCAGTCGTTGTTTTCAACTCTTGAAACACCTACACATTTTTATGAAAAAAAAAGGATTATATTCTGGTAATATAAATAATGACGTATGAGTTATTAATTAAAATTGGGCCTTCAACTCGTAAACGTGAACTGATTACCATAAAAGAATGTTAAGGAGATAAAACAAAAAGTGGCAGAGTACTGGTAACTGAAATACAATTTTAAACTTCAACAAGTTATTGAGAATCAAAACCTCTGTATGAAACTATGCTATGAGAAATAAATATTCTCGACGCTTTATTAGTAATTAAAAGTTACTGCTTGCCTGCAAGTCTTGAACAAGTACTAAAGGGGACAAAAAAGAAATCACGAATAGGTAAAAAAAGGATTATACTTAAGCAAAATTCAATATATATATATATATATATTATTTCTCTAGCCTAGCCTGTTTTTCTGTCGGTCCGCGAGATTTTCCTTATTCCTTTATCAAACTCCATGATTCTCATTTTAAAGCTTATCGTGCCGGCTAATGACGAAAAATAGACCTACGGTCTAGAAAAGTATCGCTTCTCTTAAATCATCTTAGGAGAGGTCCCTTAATGTATCCCATAATTGGTGTTTTCTATTCTGGCGCCATCTGTTATCAAGTAAACAAACAAGAAACTCTTCTGTGTTATTGTGTAGCAAATTTGGACGTTTTAGATGTGTATGTGTGAGAAACTAATTCAAGCGTTAAGGCTCTACACATTCATTTATTTTATCAATGCGTACAGCCTAACCAACCAACAGTATATTTTAAGTAATGGAAATGTTTCGTTATTGTAGGTTAATTCTATTTATACTAATAATAAAAATTTATATAACTATTATTGGGATTATTATATTATTTTGAATAACTAAATAATAGTGGGAAAAAATTGTAACAGCTATTTGTACTGATGTGTTCAATTACATGTCTTCTTTTGTAAAAACACCCGTTTACTTTTTTCTATTCTTCTTTATAATATCCGACGATTTGGTGCGCAGTGCGGAATTCCGCACGGTTCTACTAGTCTTGGTGTTAATGTCCTACAAAACAAACTTGAGTAAAAAGGAGCTGTATCATATAAATAACACACTAGCACACCAAGAAGTTGGCGGCTTTCGGCAGAAACTGGTTGTCATGACATAGTAAAGGAAACATTAAGGAAAATTTAAGTATAAATGAACGATTCTATTCCAGAGTTTGATTGCTTCAAACTGAAAAAAAAAACGATAAAGGTGATATTTAGTGTTGATTAAAGTAATGCTCATCAGACGTGATAGGCTATGCTGATAAAGAATCCAGATGCCGTTTTGTGATGTTTCAGCCAAATGGCTTTGAATTTGGTTTGTGACATTTCGGGATCGTTCCAATAATTTATTAAGTTTATGTAATTAACGTAGAAATGCAGTAAAATAGTTTAGTTTAATATCTAATTTCACTTCTTTTAAATATTTAGCATGTAGGTTTTATGTATCGGCTTCGTGTATTAGTTTGAAAACTCACTCAAGCGGTTGTTCACTGCATTTTCTTTACTGGGCTGAACAAAAAAAAAAATATGATCCTAAAGAACTCAGCAATCATCAGAAACGTAAAAAAGTCAGATTAAAACTATGAATGAGCCTCTCACATAACTGGCAAAAAAAAAAAGGTTTCTGTGCTATATTCCATTAGAAATACAATATCTGATAAAACAGCACGCTAAACAGCAGAATTTGTCCGACATTCTACTAACAGACTGTTCATTTCCCACAAAAAACAATCCCGATCATTTACACTTGGAATAAAACGCAGCGGACGATGAAAAAAAAAATCATCTTATCTTCACGTCGAGCCATTACTGTAGGAGCTGTAAAAGCGTTTACAGTCCGACCAGTTACGTGGATTTAGATAAAAAAGAGCCTGGGCTCTCTGCCGTTGCTGTTTTCCTCTCATGTTCATTTAATGTCTGATAAAATTAAGAGATAAGTTTTTATTTCTTGCAGGCTTTTTTCACGGCTACAAATTCGATTTTTTCATTAAACCTAATTGGCTGGAAAAAGGCAATATTTATCTGCTGGCTCACGTTTGGAACGAATTTTAGCTTTCTCTTAGATGTTAATATGAAATAAATATTTTATTAGCTTTGAGAATCGGGCCTTTTTAGGGATTTTTTTTCCTTCTTCAGATCAATACCGGCGTACTGTTTTTATCATGGTCATGTGATGATAGCGAGAAGTGGAAATATGTAACACATTTTTCGTGGTAAGGCTGGCTCACAGACCTAACTAATGGCCTTCAAGCAGTATTCTACTAAACCCTGGGGTTCACAAGTCAAAATAAAACCAAAAGTGGTCGACACCTGAGGATGGAGTAATTGCTATTGCACATCTTTTCCATGCCTTTATAGAGCAGCATTTTATCCCAGACTGTACTGTTGTGTACTTTTCTCGTAGGCTTATCCGGCATGCACAAAGTAATTCCCTGTATAACTCTGGAAGACCTATAGCTTTTAGTGAACTCCGAAGCACTTGGACATGATGCTAAGAAAAGGAAGTGCAACACCCATCAAACATTCATGTTCTTACGGAGCTTTTAGCAAGGCATGAGAGCAACCAAATATACCTTCAATGCCACTGGACGATCTATTTTTATTTTTATTTTATTTTTCAACGTGAAGTTATACTTTCCTGAAATTTTAGAATTTTATGTATTAAGTAAGGATAAATTAAGTAATAATTTAAAAAACAACTCCCGCCAAAAATACCCCCCCCCCCCATTTGAGGGTAAATGGAACTGGGGATTATACGGCAGTTAATTGTAAGGTTAGCGTGAGTCTTCAAAGTTTGAAAATCACTGAATTAGACGATTGCGGCAATCAGTTACGTGGCTATACATTAGTGACAGAAATTCTCAAATTATTAAGTTAGGACATTTTCACATAGCTGATAAAGTCATAGACAAGAATTTATACCGCTGAGTATCTAAATCTAGAAGGCATGTACGCCACAGGCTTACGCCATTTTATGCTGAAGTTACATATTTGCTGTCATCAGAGAAAACTTTTCTCCAAAACTTTCTTATCAAAACACTAATTTGAAAAATATAAACGCTTTTTCTTATTGACAAATGATATGTGTGGCTTTCCACGAGCAGCGAGGCCAGAGCCTTTCTCTGTCTTTTTAAAAATACTGGGGTCGACATGAAGAATTTTTTCAAATGTCTTGTATGCAGGACAAATCACAGGAAATAAGCTTTAGATGGACGTCCGTTATGTGGGTTTGAGATAACAATTTTTGATTACTTGTAATTCTTAATAACGTTTTGGGTAGATAACTGAGTTTTTAAACAATCTTGCCAATGTAAAGTTTTCCTTTCATTTTTAAGTTTTGATAATAGTATTCTTTTCCTAAAGAGTACTCCCTCTTCTTTTCCAGATCCATTCAATTTATCTTCGAACAACCTCCAAAAATGATATTTTGGGTTTAACCCTTAAACTGCGGACCCACAGGGAATTTAATGTACTTTTAGCACATATTTTTTGTATGATACTCACATCCCTTATAGCTATACGTATAAAAGATGTTCAAAACATTTTTTTATTTTTCTCTGCTAATGACCATAGACTTTATAGAGGTAATCAAAAGTCGTTCTCGTGGTTAAAAATGGGATTATTTGACCTTTTTATTTTGGCCCAGATCTTTGTGAAATCAATTTATGGCTTCTTATTTTACGTATAGGTATTAGAGTATGTTAGATTATAGTGTCACATGCTAAGCTAGATTGCTATAAGATAGTAATTAAAATAATGACAACATGTCAAAGTTCAAGGTCAAATATAAAATTTTTGCTAATTTCAAGGACTGGGAACTCTTTTGCAGGACCAAACCACAAAATGAAATACCACAAAAATAAAAAACAGGGAATCACACTAATGAGAAACATTGTGTGCAATTGTGTGGTTTACAGTTTACAGCTACTCGAAAAATCGCAAAAAGGCAAGAATGACATTTTGGGACCCCCATAAAACAAATGGGGAAAAAATTAAAACATATATATATACATTCTTTACCAATTTACTAGTCTACTAAAGCACTATGCATTTTGCGTGTATTGCTTTGTGGCTTTGATAAATAAAAATATATATAGCTGTTTTAAATTGTGCAATTTTGCTAGTTAACGCACATTAAAGCAGAACATTAAAATAGTGAATTCATTCATTGCAGACTTTCCAAAGCATAAAATATGCCCTATGAAACTGCAAAACTTCTTTAATAATATTCTAATAACTAAAAAGAAGGGGGGGGGGAGGCTCACAATGTATTTAAACCTTTTTTTTAAACAAATATTTAAAATATTTTAAAAAAATACATTTATTTTTCATTGTTTCTAATAATATTTATAAATAACAATAAAAGATTAATAAATATCTGAAAATTATAAATAATTGTACAAAAAATTCTAACATTTTATACATAAACTCCATTCATTGCAGACGTTTTTTAAGCATAAAATGTGCCCTATGAAACTGCAAAGCTACTTTCATGATATTCTAATAACTAAAAACAAGGGGGGAAGGCTCACTATGTATTTAAGCCTTTTTGAAAAAAAATTTAAAAAATAATTTTTAAAAATATTGATCTTTCATTGTTTTTAATATTATTTATAAATAAAAATTAAACATTATTAAATATCTGAAAAGTATGAATAATTTAAAAAATCCTAACATTTTATATATAAACCCCTTAAACCAAAACGGAATTGGAATTTTAAAAAAAATCTCTGCCAATTTGAAGCAGTTGTGTGTTTAGTTTTGTGGTTTTGATCTGTAAAATAATATATTAATAGTACTACAGTGACAAACGAATTCCCACTGAGAGTTCTCCTTTCCCGAGTCTGTTGTTCCATTCCCGCAGTGTGTAGTTAAAAGGTTACTTACTTGCAGGTAAACATTTTCTGGTATAGTTATTCCTGTAGTTTTTAAATTTAATTATTTTTATTAGAAAAACAATGCCTGTAAACACAATGAATTAAAATACATTAGAACCTCGGTTATCAGAGCCCGGACTAACCGAGTTCCGGGTTAACCGAGGTACATTTGCCCTTGAAAAAAAAATTTTTTTTTTTTTTTTTGGCTGCGATAGCGGGTCAGTCATCCAATGACCGTAAGCTACATTTTCATTTTATTTTCTGGTTATATCAAGACCTAGAACAACAGTCAGACACAACTTTAACAGACCTTTTACGGCTACAACCATTGCGTAAAGCGACAGCAAAGAAGCGAGCCAGTTCCATTAAATAGAAAACAATATATAAATATAATATAGGCTTTTTCAAGAAACAACTTGAACTGGATCATGCACTCTACTGATGTGTGCATGTAAAATTAAATATTTATATGTATGTAACGTAATTTTTTCATTTCATAATATCTACAGTAATAAATGCCTTTTTTTTTTTTTTTTTTTTACATCTTTGACGATATTTTCATTCATTTTAACCCATCTTTCCCCCTCGATTTGGACAGAGTCCGTGTTATCCGAGTTTTCGATTATCCGAGGTAACCTCGGTCCACATCGCCTTTGGATAATCGAGGCTCTACTATACAATGAATTGGTAAGAAATATAATAAATAAAAAACGAAATTGCTATTATCATTACCAGTTGAATTTTTAGATTCATAACTATTTCCTTTTTGTTTCCACTTTTTGTTAAGTATATTAGGAATCAGTTAGTTAGAAAGCAAGATAAAAAGTTCCAAATTCTCTTCACTAGCGTTGAGATGGTTGCTCGGAGGAAGTATTTATCTAATGGCCGCAGCTATTACCTGATAAAAGAAGGCTCTAAGAGTCAGTTTTTTCATTAAACCTAATTGTCGGAATGAAACAGTGTGTCGTACTCCCTGCGGATGTAGGAAGAGTGAACGAAGGGAAACAATCGAATAGAAAACAGAAGGTTCGGAAAACGCCGGGGTTGTAATATATCCATCTAGACTTAAGCAAATAAATCTATTCATTTGATAAACTAAGAATGGTGCCTGCGCATTTCCTTTTGCGGTAATTAAATTTATTTCGTGACATTTTAAATAGCATAAGGAAAGTGATTTTAGTATCATTTGTCTTTTATTTAGTTTATCCTGAATGTGATACTGGGGTTTTGTGAGATACATGTTATTCAAGAAGTTGGAATTAATTCTGTGTGCAAGAGTTAAGGATGAAAGAGTAATCCAAATTAATATTAACCGAATGCAATATATCCAATAAAATTCAAGAGTAACAGATATTTTGTTTCCACAAAAAAAAGTCTAGTGAAATACATTATAAAACGGAATTGTTGCCAGAAAATATAATTTATTCTAACAAATGCTTTGAAAAAAAACCCCCTCTAACTGTAAAATAAATATCAAGCAGTTTATCAAATTGATAATCTAGCTATCTCCCTGTCTGTTTATCTTTCTCATTTAGCTTTAGTTCTTAATTACTTCAAATATGACCTTTTCAACAGTTTATATACATTCATTCACTCATTTATTCATTCATTCACTCACTTCTTCATTCGTTCATTCGGAAATATTCTTAAATATCAAGATCAAAACGTTTCGTGGGATAACAGCCGCGCTTAGTTTTGGACCAACTTCGTATCTGTACATGCTCTACGTGATAACCTCTTTTCGATAAATTTTGTTCTAAGCAAATCCGTCTGTTAGATCAGGATTTCTATAGGCTTAAAATTTCCCCGTAGGCGCTGTTAGTTTTTTTTTCTTTTTGAACTGTTCAAATCAAAAAATATTTCCCGTTGAGAGCTTCTTCCAATGAGCTTGTTCATAGGAACTTGGATCTTATGCCCAGAGTTTACATAATTTGCTTCATTTTTGCCCATAGATAAGATTTTATGTTAAGATTGTTTTGGGAAATATGGAAGTGAGATGTAATCGCCGAGATCTTTCGAATGCAAAAAATAAAAAATAAATTTAAAAAAAATATATTTCGAATATGACAATTCCTTCAAGAGTTATTCCGGGGTATAACGAAGCTGATGCGCCATTTCGTTTCGCTTGCAATAAAAATTCAACTAGAAAAAAATTATTAAAAAAATTGAAAGAAATGTAAAATCAAAAAAAGTCGCGTAATTTTAATTCTTAGAACAAATTTTGCAACAGAGAGAAAAAAAAAAAGAGAAAAAGAAAAACAACGCGTTTAACTGCCTGAAAGAAAAAAATGGTAGATAAACATAACTTAAAAGCTATATCAGCTTAGCGAAGACTTTGAAATAGGCAAAGAAATAAAAAATCGTTCATTTAGGGAATGTCTTGAAACTTTGATAGAATACTCTTCTTTCCACATATATATGTAAGGATAAAGTATTAAAGACGAAGTATTTAAATTTCAAATGCACATAAATTCTTAAAATTTGAACAGTAAAACCTTCGCAAGTTTCAACGAATCAGGCAAACTGCTGTTTTGAATGTGTCTTATGAATATCAGGAAACAAAAGGAAAAAAGTTGGAGTCAATACTAACTACCTAACTACTTCCTCTTAGATTCGGGGGAAAAAAGGGCTTCCGTAAAGAGATGAACAAATTCTTCAAACGGTAAAGTATAATTTCCTATAAAAATCAGTTCCTGCAAAGACGATACTAAGTATACGGGCTTCTCTGTTTTATGTAGATTTATTTTGCGAAGTTTCAAATAGAATTCCGATACAATAGTTCATCTTCCTCAAAAACCCAGCTCCAAACATGTATTTATCGATTCGTTCTGAGGAAATTATGTTTCAAAAGAGAATTGTTCGTAATGTGCAGCAAAAGATATTTATTAGTATGAAGAAATATTTGAGCAATGCTTAGGAATGGCTGGTATCAAATGGTTTGGCATTGAAGCGATTTTTTATTTTCCTGGAACCGTTATGATGTTCAATGTTCTTAACAGCAAAAGAAAAATCGATGGTAGAGTTTTAACAAAATTTTTCGGGGCAAAGATTATTTCCGTTTCTTAGAAGTAAGGGTACCTTTTTGTTAAATTTAAATACGAGAAATTAAAAAAGGGGAGGGGAGGGTAAGTTGTGTAGTGAATTTTAAAGGATTAGATTTGCGCTGACTGTGTAATTAAAAAAACCAATCCTGCATGTAAAAATTTTCAATGAAAACTGTATGCGTGTATTTAGGACTTTTAAATTTATAAGCTGAAGTAAAAAAAGGTATTTAGGAGCGTAACAGTTTATGGGGTCATTCATGAATGATGTCAAGCTTCGAGGGGGAGGAGGTGGGTTCGAGAAATTGTGACAAGGGGAGGGAAGGGAGTAATAAGAACTGTGACATCATAAATTTTAGTTTTTATTAAAATTTTCAAAAACAGCAAATAAAATTTATTTTTAATTCTTTTTTTATTTTCACTATTTGGTTGCCAACTATCTGATTTTATTTTGTATCGAAAACACCGATGCTGATTAGAGTCTCAATTTACTTCTAGTTAAAAGTTCAAAAGGAATATTTTTAGTCATTTACACTTTTAGGATAAAACTTTTTTTTTTAGAATTCGAACAATTAATATTTTTTACTATTATATACTATTTTTTTTTTTTTTTGTAACCCATAATCTCATTTTATACATTTCAAGCACACACATGTAATCATTATTATTGTTATGCTCACCAATGCCAATTAAAGTTCAAAAATAAAATTACAAATGTGATCTATTACGATATAACGCATTGCTTTTTTTCTGAACAGCAAAGTATATATACCTGCGTAATATAGTGTGCCATATGATAAAGGGAGTTAGGAGAAGGGGTCCGTTGGTAGTGCGATATTTTGTGACAAAGGGGGGGGGAGGGGGTCAAATATATAATGATGTTACGTTTTATATATATATATATAAAACGTAACATCATTTAGGAACGGTCCCTATGGATGAGATAATTTTTTTCCTTGCGCTACAGAAGGAGTATTTCTTCCAAATGCTAAAAACATATCTGCAATTTCTAGTGCAAATTTGGATTTTAAAATGTTAGATCTGTCTAATTGTATTTTCTGTCGTAATTTTCATGTAAAATAAAATGTTTAAAAAAAAAAAAAAAACAGAACCGACTTCCAAATTATTAATTGCGCAAAAAAGTGAAAAATAAATTCATTCTTTAAACAACATCGATATGACTTTTAAACATAGTTTTAGAAGTCGGTGCAAAATTAGGATAGATAAAATCTTTTGCAATCATGAATCAATTACAAATATATATATTTTCGCAGAATTAGCAACAGTTCCAATATGAAGTAGCAAATGGTATAATGGTAATTAGACTCATAATTATGCACCGACTTCTAAAACTATGTTTAAAAGTCACATCGATGTTGTTTAAAGAATGAATTTATTTTTCACTTTTTTGCGCAATTTATAATTTGGAAGTCGGTTCTGTTTTATTTATAAAAATCATTTCATTTTATTCTTTTTAGTGTAAATACATTTTGTATATAAATACTCTATTTTATAAAAAATCCATATCAAAGTGCAAAACTTCTTTGAATTAATGGCACTAAAAACTAATCATTTGTATGATGAATTCCCTTTTGAAGTGGATTTTAGCAAACAAACTGATTGGATTAATTTTTGCCACAGAGAAGCCTTCAGTCAAACTCTTGCTGTAATTTCTTTTAATATAGCCCATGACAACAAATATGTTTTTAACAATGACTTTTAATTTATTAATAGATTTCCCAACAAAGAAAAATCAAGCCAAGCCTTTCCAATTAAAATAAAAAATACTTATTTTTCACCCGTAACGTTTTTTCTAAGAACCAAATGTAGTCAAATTGATTTGCAATATTTGAGTTAGACGACCCTCTATCGATTAAAGAAAAATTCATCAAAATCGGTTCATTTAGTCAAAAGTTATGGATGAAAAGGTAAAAAAATGACCACATTTCAGCTCACAACTTTTTTTCTAATTTTCGAATATGGTCAAACCAAGGTATGGGACCTATGGGAAACCACCCTCGATCGATTAAAAAAAGAATTATGAAAATCGGTTCATCAGGTGAAAAGTTATGAGTGGACAAACAAACAAAAAAAAAAAAAAAAACGACATACATGCAGTATGAATGTATAACCTCCTTCCTTTGTGAAGTCGGTTAATTATTACCAGTCAGCATTGTATCCCAGCCATATCAAAATTAATAGCAAGAACTTATTTAAAATTTTCAATTGGAAAAAAAATACAGCAGTTAGTTTAAACTAGCAATTCCTAATCTTCTTACGCTTGCTAAACACTTCTGACAGTCTAGAAAACCCTAAGGGACCATTCATAAATGATGTCACACTTTTTAAAAATATATTTGACCCCCCTCCCCCACTTTGTCACAAAATGTCACACTTCATCATACCCCCCCCCCCTCCCCGCCGTGTGGTGGCCGGCGTAGAATAGCGCCGACGTAGTTATGCGTGTCGTAATAGGCGACTAAAATAGCATTATCCGATCCGGGTCGGTAAAGCAGGTCGGCAACGCTCTGCCAGCCCAGCCCCTTATGGCTGGTGCTGGTTGTCAAGTGTGTCAGAGAGTTTGTGGGAAGTTCGAGGAGGACAGCGCTGCAGTCGCACCCCCTCATACTGGGGGGTAGTCTGTGAAGGCCATCGGTGATATATGCAGTATGGCTGCAGTTAGCATTGAGTACCCCCTACCCCCCATTGTCACATGTCACGCTATATTACATAAGCATATGTACTTGCAATTCAGAAACAAAGCACTGCGTTATAGATCACGTTTCTAATTTAAGTTTTGAACTTTTAATAACATTTATGAGCATAATAATGATTACATGTGTATATAATAACAATAATGATTACATGTGTGCTTAGGTTGTACAAAATGAGGTTAAGGTCTACAACAAAAACGATAATTAATATAGAACAGTAAAATATATTAATTGTTCTAATTCTGAAAAAATGTCACACGCAATTTTATTTTAAAAGTGTAAATGCCTAAGAAATTTAAAATCAAATTATGAAAATTAAAAAAACTTTAAAAATAAATTTATTTTGCTGATTTTAAATGTTTTTATAGAAACTAAAATGTGTAATGTCACGCTTCTTGTTAAAACTTCCCCTCCCATTGTCACAAACTGTCACAATTTCTCGGAACCCCTCCCCCTCGAAGCGTGACATCATTTGTGAATGACCCCTAAGGGATCATTCATAAATGACGTCATGCTTTGAGGGGGGAGGGGGGTTCGTAAAATTGTGACAAAGTGGAACAAGGGGAGGGGGAAACAAGAAGTGTGACATCAGGCTTATGCAACATAGCGTGACATGTGACAAAGGAGGGAGGGGGTAAAATATATCGGAAAAAGCGGGACATCATTTATGAACGATCCCTAAGTAGATGGAATAAAGTACTACTACGTCTGTGATACAACCCTACCTTTTATTTGAAGAACACATGATTCGAAAACAGCAACAAATAAATAAATAAATAAAATAAAAATAAGTAAATGAGCAACAATAGCAAAGTTGCCTTTCTGAATAATATACACTAAAAAAATTCTGTAAGCAGTCAGAAAACAAGCGAATGCCTCTGATGAGTTGCGCAAGTACCAGATACAAGACTACAGGAGTGCTAAGGTGCTGGAGCACACCATCACACACCACAAATAAGCAGAAGAAAAGAAAGAAGAAAGGAAAAAAAATCATATTATATAATTTTTGCTATTTATTATTATTATTATTTTTAAAGTAATCTCTCAAAACTTTTAATTTGAATGCTAAAATCCAAACAGTTTTACCTCCTTTTTGAGTTTTTAAATTACCAATAAAAAGCTGAAGCTGTTTATTTGTTTTTATATATTTATTTACTTATTTTTGACTCAGATAGTCATTTTTTAAAGACTTTTTATGTTTCACTAACGTAAAATTTTACCTTATAATTTTTCGAGTAAAACGAAGATTTTATTACTTATGTGGATTTCTTGTTTGCACTTATTCATTATATTTAAAAAACGAACCCAATAAACAACAGTTCACAATTTCAGTCAATTAATTTTCATTAAATAAATACTTAATACACCTTTTAAAGATGGTAGATTCTGAAGTCTCACCAGGGCTTATTTGACGTTATAAAAGAGCCGTTAATAGTGGTTATCCACATTTCTCTGATTTATGTATCATTCCGCATGTTACAAAAATAAAATTTCCTAATTAAAACCAAGAAGAATTAATAAATGTATAACTTTTACTTCTCCCACACGAATCCCAAAATCCTTTGTTGAATTTCCCTACATTTCCTCAACTTCAGATCTCGCCTGCCTTCACAAAATCGACTCGAAATCCGCTTCTCATCGAGAATTTTTCAACTTGTTACTTACATTTTGAGAAAAGAAAAAAAAGTTAAGTACTCTTTAAATACGTTTTTCCTTAAAAAATGTTTTCCAGAAGGAGAAATTTGATGAAATTTTCTTCACCATACTAAAACTCTTTTTTCTTTTTTTCTTTTTTGAGTGCAAACCATTAAAATTTTCGGGTTTTGAGAAAAAATTCACGCCCTTTCCGTGTTTAAAATAAGATCTGTGTCGTTTCCACCCACAGGACTGAGCGGCGCCGGGAAAAATAGAAATACAAGAAAAAGGAAGTCAGAGAAAACGAAGTTTGTAACGAAAAAAAGAAAAAGAAAGAAAGAAAGAAGACTTAGAATGTGGGAGAAGATAACAGAAAAAGTTTCTAAGGATAGACAGATAAAGATGAAAGTGCTTTCGTCCCCCATGCTACGAATTTCCTCTTCCCCCTTTTAAACTTATTTGATTTTATTCTATTTGCGGTGGAGGCCTTTTCTTCGTTTTTATGATTTGATTGGCTAAATGCGCATATCTGGAACCATTATGTATTTTTGTAACATTTTTGGAAGCAATATTTTTTGGTTGTTTCGCACTTTCACAGAAAAATAAATACTTATGGATGTACAATATTTTAGAATGCTGATACAACGTATCGCTTGACTAAAAATTGAAATTAAATCGAGGTTCCGAAATAAATTGCACTTACTTTTGTTGATACGCCTTATTTATTTATTTATTTTTCTGGATTCGGTAATGTGGTAGAACGTCTTGTTTATTTTATCTCCAACTTATCAGTTATATCCTACAAGTTCTATTTTGCTTAGTACCTTTTTTGTCGCATAGCGGTTTATTTGTTGATGCATGCTGTGACAATTTTATCTTTGAATATTGTGTCTTCATTTCAATTCATGTAGGTTTTAAATTCATATTTCATTTTAAATATGCATTTTTATGCTGATTTTTTTTTCAGCTTTTTATTTATTTATTTATTTACAGGGTAAGACTAGATTGGAGAGCTTAGGATCTCAAAGGCACTCGCAGATTTTTTTTTTTTTTTGAACAAATAAAACAATAAAAACTCAAATTAAAAACATGCCTAGAGCAGGGGATGAATATTCACTTAATTTTTTATTATCAATAAAACAGTAAACAAAAATCAACGTATTTAGAAACTTTACAAAATTCCGTTTTATAACTAGATCTACTCTTGCAATTTGGACGACCCCCCACTACTTCTTTCTAAACCTTTCAAAATGACTGTGAAATCATTCAAATAACAAGTCTTAATCTTCTATGATGAAAAAAGATATAATTTCAATTTTTATCTTATCACAGGTTTCACTTTAATTTCTGCTAGTAGTATCCGCACGGCGCTGCCTGTGTTAAATATTTGAAAGAAGTTGCTTGTGGTGACAGTACAGCTTAAAATCATTTCTTCCTTAAAAAGAAGAAGAAGAAGAAAACTGCACATTTTATTTCATTAATTCAAATATTCACAAAGGGTATTTCCGCTGCAGCGCTTTACAGAAGAGACTATGAAACTTAAAGACGAAAAAAAATTTAGAGTCAAAACGGTTTTCAAAGGACTGAAGAGCTTTGATTTTAGAGTTTAAAACTGCAAGCTGTCATGAAAAGTTCAATTACTTATTACTATATCAAAAACATTTGTTTTTACGCACATAATGAGTGATGCATCGCTTACGTACTAGAATGATAACTCAAAGGGGAATATATTAATTTTTTTCCGTCATCGCAGAAAAAAAAAAAAGGAGGGCAACTAAATGTAAGCTTAAAATTATGCACTTTAATTACTTTCTTTGATGCAGCGTCTTGTTACCTCTTCAAATGAAAGAAAAATTTAAATTTCATTCCATTTATTGAGAACTGTTTATGCGAAAAAGACTGAAACTTTCCTTACTGGTGTGCTAAATGATAATTAAAATATTTAATCTTTCCTTGAACTAATTCAGAGTGTGGCGTTGGAAATGATTTTAAATATGCATCAGAATGAATGGTGTAAAAATTTTAGCTGAATTTCCGCAGATGTCAAAATATTTCAAATAAAAAATTAGGTATGATAAAACAGTTTTCAGACTTTCTAAAATAAAAAAATATATATGTGCAATACTAGCGATAACTTAGTTTGGGTGAAATTCTTTCCGAATTTTAATTAATCTGATTAAATTTTAGAAGATGTACTGTAGTGCAATCTACACTGATCTTTAAAAATTGTTGTACTTGACTGAAAACAGATGTTATTAGCTAGTAACAAAGACATTACTCCAAAAATGTGGCTTCAAAAGCGTTGCCAAATAATTTTTCTCGCATTGGAAAAACTTTTTTTCAAAATATTTCATTTCAGTGCTAATGAGTTTCAACTTCGAACGATTTTTCAAGCCTAAGTGGAGTAATGTTCGAACCCTATGCTATAACTTGTGTCAAAAAAAAAAAAGGGTAAACATAACTTCATTTTATATTCAACATCAAGAGCAAGAACTTCAGATGTTTTCATTTTTTCTAAATCCGAAATTAAAAGCCAATTTGTATTATAGAATAATTAAACAATTTAGGTCCAACTCAAATGCGAGTTACATACTTTATGCAGGCTAAAACTTTGATTTTTACTCGGAACACTTGTATTTCTCACGTTTGGCATCATTAAGCAGTATACTAATCATTTCTGATATTCTCGGGATAAGATTATGGAAAACTAGCATTCCTCACAATTGTGATTGAGACTTTTTACCAAGAATTCCGTCATAATATTGAGAATTTAGTAAGATTATGAGTAGGGATCAAGAGTGGAGCAGTGAAGAAACGAAATTTTGCTCCACTGCTCAGTTTTTCTTCTTTTCTTTTCTTTTTCTTTTTGTTTCTTTCTTTTCTTCCTTGAGGAAAAAAGATGTGTTCCGTTCGAATATCAACAAAATAAACTTGCTCTACTACTAAAAGGATAATTACGCTGGTAAAAAATTCTTAAACTAGTCCTTTTTTTTCACTGGATAGACTTGTCAACCGTGAAAATTTTTTAGAAAAATCAAGATATAGAGAGAAGAAAGTTTTTGAATTATCTTAGCTGAAGGAGAAATTAAATGAAAGGTCGGAATATCCCTCTCCCAAACACAACTTTAAATGAAGATTTTTTTTAGTGCAATTACGTTTGAGCGTAGGTAGTTTTCTCATTTAATGAAATTGTATCTTTGTCAAAGAGTTATACTCGCTCGGGAAGGATGTCACAAGTAGATTATATTATTGTGCGTTTAAAGACTACTTTGTGACAAAGCTTTTATAATGTTATTTGAACCACTGCTGAATACAAGTACCAACACTGGGCTTATACGTCACAGCGCTTCTGTAACAGTTATGCCTTCCGAGTTCGGTATTATTGTGTTTTCCTTTAGGTTTCTACACAAACCGAGTTTCACAAAACCATGTTATCATTGCATGACGTAAAAATACGTGAACCATCTTCAATGATATTTTTCCCTCTTATAGAACAAAAGGGGAGAGAAAATTCATTGCGCAGCCTAAATATTTCTACTATGTTACTTATCCTACGGGATCATTCATAAATGATGTCACGGTTCGAGGGGGGAGAGGGTTTGTGAAATTGTGAAAAGGGGAAGGGAGGGGGGAACAAGAAGTGTGACATCATGCTTATGCAACATAGCGTGACATGTGACAAAGGGAGTAGGGGGGTCCGTTGAAATGTGACATTTTGTGACAAATGGGGGAGGGGGGGGGCGGTCAAATATATGGGGGAAAAGCGTGATAGCGTGACAGTGTGATATCATTTATGAACGGTCCTTACTCTGTGTTTCTTTTAAAACAACACTGCATTCCCCACTTTGTTAGAAAAATAGTTGCTTAGAAATCTACTGAAAGTTTCGTAAAAATTAAAACATTAACTGAATCATAATAATACATAAATACCTGATTCAAATATATATATAATGTACAGTTGAAATGGAGTTCAGGCGGCTAGAGTTGTCCTTTGCTCAGATAGTTGCCAGTAGGTGGCGTTACCTGCCTTGGGTAGTTAAAATGTTGCGTTCAATTTGGTCAAAAAGTGTGTGAAAAAAATATTATATTGATATGCATTGCATTTATTTAATTTGTACATAACTAATAATTTTATAACTAATAATTTTATAATGTAAATTACTTTTTAAAATGTTTTTTTTTTGTAAATTCTGCATCTTCGCTGTGACCGGCAGCGATGGCAAGTTTGTTTTTGTGATGGCATCGGCTGGAGGACGGCACGTGCTTTTTTGGTGCTTAAAACGTTTGAACAGTGACAGTAAAAGAGAAGGTTGGTGAAAGTAGCGCCAGTGAAGTGGTGGAAGCGAAGCCGGATTGATGCGTGTAACTGAACAAAGATTAAAAATGTGTTCTACTGGAAGGAGTGCGAGTGCCGGTGCGTGGTAAAAAAAGATTCTTGTCAAGTGTGTGCGGTGGACTAAGTTTCAGGAAGGACCCTACGCGAAAAGGATAGTCTCACATCAATAAGCTTGTGCCCGATGCACGATGAGAATGTCTCCCGGCCCGGTGTGTTGGTTGAGGTGGTATTGAAAAGAAGTTTTCGTGAGGAAGGATTCTTTTAACGTTGTTTTAATTGTTCTTTTGATATCCCTTGTGAATAAGATTTTATATTGCTTTTAATGTCTCTATTGGACACGTTTTTACAGTAATTTTAAATGTTTTATTGAATACGCTATGATAGAATTTTGTGGATGGCGAAGCTGGTTAAAAACCAATCCTTTTTTTATTGTATTCTATGTGTTTGTTTTATTTGGGCGTGACCAGTGGCAACAATTTACCGGGATAAATTCATTTTTTATGTTGCTTAATGAATCTGTGGATATTGCGGGTACCGAATGCCTCTTCTGGCAATTAAAACGGTACAATAACAATAATAATTAAATTAATAAAACAATAATCCCAAAATTGTTCGTTTTATTGCACAATCTTAGGAATGCAAAAATTTATACTTAACGAAATCTTTTCACATATTTCTTTTAAACTACGTCACTTTTCTACGGTTAAAAAAATAATAATAAGAGGAAGTAGAAGAAAGAAAGAAAGAAAAAAAATGACGCATACAATGTTATTAATTATACTAACTACTATAAGAAAATGCAAAACATTCAACTATGTACACCAAAGTTTTTCTCTCTTTTTTCATCAAATACCACATTCTTGAGTGATTAATATTCAGATTCTTAAGCCGCAAAAGCAGATGATCATTACAGAATCTCATGTCATTACGTCAAAAATCCATTTTTAAAAAGAGTTTCATAATAAGTGAAATTATTCCTCTTCTATTAAGTAGACAAATTGTGTGGGAGAAATTAAGTATCAGCTACCATCATTTTTCATGAGCGGCATTATAATGTGATTTCTCATTAATAACCCAACAGTGGAGATGAAATATTTTAATGCGGTTTTTGCATAAAAGAAATGGATTTTTCACATTACTTTTCCCCGTGATTACATAATGAAAATGATCCATATATTTCTCAAAGAGGGAATTCTCGCTGGAACGATACCTTCGAACATCGTTAGTGTTCTAAGGAACATTGTTTAAGGTTCGGCATGAACCTTAAATAATGTTCCTCTGTGTGGGGGACCTGTGTTCTAAGGAACATTATTTAAGGCTCGGCATGAAACCAACAACTTTAAATGCATTAGTTCCCTCTGAAGTAAAATAAATAAAACTATTGACAACTTTGGTGTTAAAAATGTAGTGTTTTATTCTTAATATGACTAGGAGGCCTGTTCCGTGTTCGCCATCGCTCGCCAACTCACGACCGGAACCGCAAGCAGTTCCATTCTTACCACTTCGCTTTTCAAGCTCGTTGCGCTTGCTCGCCAATTACTACTTTCTTCTAGTCTAGCAGGTCTATAAACATATACTCAAATAATAAAATATGATAGGCATTGATGTCTATTTATATAAACAGTCGCTAAAAATTGAAGGCCCAAAGTTAAAATTATAATTAAAGCATTATTTATGCATCATCCATATATATATATTATGGAAATCTTCAAAAATGAAAAAAAAAACTGTTACCACTCAAGATGTTTAACTACAAAATTAATTTAAACAAAACAGAAAGCAGAATGAAAAGAAATGCGTTACTGACGTGTTGCCATTCAAGATAAAAGATAATTAAATGCATAATTAGTTTAAACAGAGCAGGCTGAAAAAAATAACCAAAGGTTTGTCAAATCTTATATCTAAATTAGGGCTGATTTTGGGCACTACACAAGGAAAACTAATAAAAAGATGTGATACTTATAACGTCGAATTAAGGTGCAATTTGTCATATGTTTCTCTCCTTTGGAGAGTGTTTGACTACATTTAAGGAACATTCATCCTAAGGCGGCGGAGATATTTTGCCTTCGTCGTAATAAACTGTTGCTGTGGTGATGAAACTAGCAGCAACGACGTAATTATTCGATAGCACAATCAACAAATCACAGTCGTTTGAAAGAAAGTCACTTTTAATGAAGCAATAAAAACGCAAATCAATCAACACGATCGGAAATAGGTTATGGTTATAAAGTTATATCTAACCAATGAAGAACTCTATAAGGGTGTGGCGCTTGGTGTGAAGGCACCCTTAGCGCATATTGGCATGAAAGGAAGTAAAAAAAGATTTTAAAAAGTAGCTTGTTATTTGATGCTAAACTAAGTTATTAAAAAATTAAGTTCTTGACTGTACATAAAAGAAAGCCCATCATGATTACCCTTCAGATCCTTTCTCTCTCAATCAGGGCCCTTTAACGTAATTATGTTCTTAATTGGGACAACAGTGGTCCTAAATCAGATGATGCATTTTTCAATCTCAGTGATGTTATTTTTATTAATTTTACAAATATTGGATTTTGAAGCATGAATAATAGGACGTTAATTTCAAAAAATAATAACATCCATAATTACTCGAATTTACTGAAACCATAAGCGGTACACCCAATTTTTTCGAAATTCTTTGTTCATTTGCGCAAATTCTTCTCTAGAGGGAAAAGGGACGTTTGTTCCTTTTTAATATTCCTTATTATTAATATGCTGGTATACATTATAAATTTTTGTTAATATACCTAATTTCTTTACTCAGAATACGGTTAAAATTCAAAGTACAGTGCAAAGATAAGTAGTCTAACTCCAATTCCTAATTTATCTTCTCCAAGATTATTATTTATGGATTATGCAAAAGATGTTTTGTGTATCTAACATGACTCGCAGAACTGAGAAAACACTCCAGAATTGATTCTTTCACGCCGGCGGTAATACATCAAAAAACTCTTTGTATCCTTATCTGTCACAACCAAATATCTCTTCTGGTTCTAAATCTGAAGTCACTTAAAAGCCCATTTTCTAAAAAGATATCAACGAAGTGGGGCGGAATACAAAGTTTATTTCACTTCAAGAAATTGATGCTCTGCAGTCGCAATAGAAATAACCCGCCAGAGAAGGAATAAAAAGCCCTCCAAGAGAAGATGCTACAAATGACGCATGAAGAACCATTTTTATTATTTAAAAAAAGCACTTTTTTCATATGCAACTCAAAATATTCCATGTTCTGCTGAGTACCTCCGATAAAATAAAATTTACTTGAAGAGAGTGCAGTGAGAAACATTTTTCTTGTTTCTGCGTCTGCTAAATCCGGTTGAGGAAAACAAATTGTTTCTGGAACAGTTTCCTTTTTGTTATTCGGGTGCTTCTGAGAAAGATATTCCACGGCGATATTGTATTGGCTTAACGCGGTGCAAAAATGCATCTCTGCATCTACCGGTGAGGAACATTTTTAGAGCTTTTACATCGTTTTGTCCAATGACCCATGCCAAAAAAAAAAAGTTCATTGGAGTGATGTTGACTTTCGCTTTAGTCCGATTCATCACTTCGAAGAAATTTTTACGACCATATATCAATGACAATTTCTTCGAGGGACGCTTTATGTTGTTCCACTTTCACTATGTGAAACTTTTTTCTATAATTTATTCAATTGTTCGAATTCATTTTCACAGTTACTACTTTCTTGCTTAACTGTTCCTTACTGGTTTTTTAACGCATTTGTTTACTTGATGTTTGGAATCGAAAGTTTTTTTTTTCTTTTTCTTGCTAATGGAGCTGCGTATTGTTACTAAGGGATCATTCATAAATGATGTCACGCTTCGAGGGGGGAGGGGGGTTCATGAAATTGTGACAAAGTGTGACAAAGGAAGGGGAGCGGGTAACAAGAAGTGTGACATCATGCATAATGCAACATAGCGTGGCATGTGACAAAGGGGAGAGGAGGGTTCGGTGAAGTGTGACAAAAGGGGGAGGGGGGGGGTCAAATATACGGGAAAACAGCGTGACATCATTTTTGAACGGCCCCTAACCTTTGCAGACCTAGTGCGTACCCCGGTAATAAGCATCCATTTTTTTCAAGTAGCACCACTGTCGGTGGATGCCATTGCCACTGAGAATGTGGACGCTCAGTTTTCCCTAGATGGCGGCACCTGAGCTCTCATTTGATGCGACTTGCACTAGGTATTTAATTTAGCCGAGAGTATCCAAGCCAAATGGACTCAAGGGATCTTTAACATGACGCACAATCATGCGACATGGGCGCAGACGATTTTCTGCATCTTGAAAATCCATCGACTTGGGCCAGGTTCGAACCCGCGATCTTGGGCGTACGAGACTGCGCCTTACCACTACGCCACCCTGTCGACTTGGAATAGAACGCAACTTGTGAAATAACGGCACTACAAGAAGGTAACCATAATAATTTTAAATAGTCATAGTTTTCATCAATATTTACAACTAATTCTAAACTTTTCCAGCTATTTCTTGTTTCTTACCTCTTTGTTCTGAATACGATTATTTGCTTAGTTTCGGAGCATGCTTGAAAGTTGGGTGTTAAATGTAGGCCATATAAAAAGATAGGGAAGGAATATCAAACTATAAACCTGTCGCCTGAAGGGTGCTTTCACACCAAAGGCGACAAAGACAAAAAACTTGTCTTTTCTCATCTGCACAACCGCGCAGTATATTGAAGGCAAAAATATGTCTTGCGCTTGCGTAGATCAGAAAAAAGCAATATTGTCTTTTTCGCCTTTTGTGTGTAAGCACCCTAAGACTCATCACTATCCGTCTTGCATGTAAGAAGCAATGAAGGCAATTCACCGCTAGAGGGACTAATGAGCGATCACTGCTGTCACGGGATATCCGCTCTTTGTTTACTAAGATTTTCAATCGAAATCTACGTGGAGTTCACTAGGCAAAATTAGTTATCTTTAAATTAATTAGACTATTTTCACAGCTTTTTCTGATTATAACCCAATATTTGCACTTAATTTAATCATTATTCAAGAAATGTATTAATTATTAAAATAGTTATAGTCTTTTATTTAGTGTTAATTCTATGAAATGTTAGAAGAACTCGATTTAGGCCTAGTTTTTAATTATATTTGTGGAACTCGAAGTAAAGCGATGCTACGGCTTCCTTTGTTTACATTGCTTTCATCTCTGCCACGTGACCAATGACGTTGCTTGAATTGCCTCCATTACCTATCTCAAGTTTACAAGTTATTTAAACAAACACCAAGTACAAGTATGCAGCGTCTTTACTTAGCCGCTTATGGAAATTTATGTAGATACTTACAGTAAATCTTACCCTGATCATCGATAAAACGTAAAAGTATGACGACAGAATTAATAAGCAAAAGCATCCGAAACTGGTCGTAACAAAAATTATATTGATTCTAAACTGTTAAATGTCTTTCTTTTTGTTATACCCAAGTAGTTTATCTTACTGATAACTCATTTTAAAACTGACCAATGGTCAAATTTTCATTTCGTGACATTGTAATCGATATGTCCGCAAATGAACGGTTGGGCAATGACGGCAAAAACAAAATTTGTTTTTCTGAGCTCTTAAATCTCTGTGTTTGGTTTCCGTCAACAACTATCTATGTAAATCTTTGGACACACTACTATACTAGTAACCATCAATAACTTGATTCCTCACAATCAATATTTGACGTCACAATCAATAGGTATGTAGATAAATACATGGCCGAGGTTGGTAAAAAGTTCATTTTTGTTTATCGGAATATGTTTCTTTTTTAACTGCAATCGATGAGCGAAATTTCCTATATCAATGGGGAAAATAACAAGACGTTACAGAAAAGTTAACTTGCTCAAAGTTACAATGTCTAGTTTAAGCTTTGTTTTTTTTCCGTTGAATTGTTCTTTTTGATATTGATCGTCATAATTCTTCTCAAATAAATAAATAAAATTAATAATGGAGTAAGTAAAAAAGCAACAAATTTTATCCTACAAATAAATACAAAAATCAGATGCGCAGAAAGGACTCTTGTATGGTCTTTGCTTTCCTTCCTCTCTCCTTGCTTGCATTGAAAAAGGAATTCCATGTAATTCCGAATGGCGTCTGCTTTTTGTAATTCAATTTTGGGCGAAAATTCGTTGATGTTTTACTTACTTCATTTGTCGCACAAAAAGTAAATTTTTTTGCTTAAATAGAATAATGTTTAACGTTAAAAATATTTTTTAAAAAAGAATATCCATTCAGTCAGAGCAACTACTTGGTGAAACGGAAAATCTCTGTCTGAAGGTAAATAATATTAAAGTAAAGGAATGAGCAATTTAGAGCAAATAAAAAAACGTAAAAATGAAAAATGTACAAATTATTAAGCAGACAGTATTATATATATATATATTACCCACGTGATAAAACCTTATGAACTACGTTTCAGTACGTAGGTTCGTATGTAATAATTAGAAGTTTTATTAAAAGCATCACTTAGAAATTTGAAAGTTTTAAAATGATTCAGGTCTGCTTTTACGTTTCAATGCTAGTCTGGATTTTTCTTTTTTTCTTAATTTTCTTTCTTTTTCAAATGTTCAAGAGTAAATGTACGTATGCCTGTTTTGGTTTCAAAATTAAACAGCTGCCTCAGCTGAAGTTTCAGTGTACTGGACGTTCGTATTTTAAAAAATAAGAATAAACTCAATTTATTTATAACTATATATTTCATATTTAGCAATAATGCATTTGTAATAATTTTTTTCTGAAAAATATTTTTTGAATAAGATTTTTTTTTTTCGACTAAATGTTTTAAAGCAATCTTCAGAAACATGTTCAACCGTAAAGCCACATTATTTTAATCATTTGTCATGTCAGGAAAATATTCAGAACATTTTAACTATTTCGCTAATTCTCTAACTATATTTGCATTATTTTCATTTGTTGTTAAGTGGAATGCATAGCTCCAGGTTTAGAGACATTTAACATTTGCATATGTATCTATTTTCCACCAACGCAAACTTACTGTAGACCTAACCCCCTGGCATGCGTTTAGAAATTTAAATTTCAAATAAAAGAAATTAAACTGAGAATTGCTAACTTTGCCACACAACTGGGCGATCCCAATTCCCTGTTCTGAGTAAACAGAGACAACCCAAATGGGAATGTTGAAGAGATTTAATGGAAATTCTTTCCCGACTATGGTATTACTGTTGCATTTATATTTGAATTTTTAAACTGAAATAGTTTTCAAAAAGTATTTAAATTATGCGTCAACTTCAAAACAGATGTAAGTTTTTTAATTGGTTCAGGAATGGCTAAATTAGTAAAGAGATGCTGTATGGATTTATAGTGTCTGTTATTTTCAAAAAACAATATAATTCCTTTCCCTCTCTAAAACCGTGCCAAATTTTTAATAAGGCAGAGTAGTTGCCTTGGGAGGCAAATTTTACCTTTGAATTTTTTGCTATATTTCAAGGCAAAATATCAATAAAGTTTGATTTGCCGTGGCGATGCCTTTTTATTATTAGTGAATAATTTTTATTTTCAATTATCTGATGAAAAGGAAATATTATCCTAGCAAAAACAGTAATAAATTTACTGTAGTTATCGTAAAAATAACTCTGAAGAGGCTAAGTGGGAATCAATTTACGGAGACAAAATGTCTCACTCGACTTTGGTGTGAAAGTGGCGTTTCTTATTGCGTATTTAAATTTTCTAAAGCAACATACCTATAACTCTTAAACACTTATGTCTAATTTCGCTTTCAAATTCGTACCTTGCAATGTTGCATTTGCTTATTTGGACACTAGTCGCTAGGATAAATTACAGATTTTACCAAAAAAAAAAAGAGTTTTTGGGAACATAACTCTAAGATTTTATTATCAAACTTTTTACTGTATCAGCAAGAAACAATCGGGATTATGAGGATTTCCTAACCGAGATTGCGCATGGCATTCAGCGGATTCCCCACACATTCCGACCTCGTTTAGTTGCCGGGCTATGGTCCTCGGATTTACGGATGTACCACGGAAACATCGGGATGTTGATATGACTGGCGTTTCGAGAAGCGTTTGAAAAAGTCCTCTTGAGAAAACTTCATGGGTTTTGGCTCCAGTAATTTAAATTACCTCTGATCAACTAAATTTGCGAAATGTTGCAAGACAATTTGTCCGGAAGAAAGATAAACGATACAAATTTGACAAATAAAAACGTAATTGTGGCAAAGTTGGCAAAAAAATTGACTTACTTTAAAAAAACTGACTAGGCTAGTTGTATTACCTGAAATAAATCGGCCAAAAAGCCGTCAAAACGAAGCTGGCTTTTTAATCACTTTTAAATGTCTTCATACGGGGGGAGGGCGTGTTTAAAAAGTATCCGGGAAAAAGCAAATCGTTTTACTGAAGGTGTCGCTACAAAACATAAAAATTCATCAAATTACGATTCTTGAGCGTTTACACACTTCTGTCGGCAACTATTTCGCGCTTCTAAAGCTTCCAGATGATCGGATGCTGGAATCTTGTTCAGAGCTTGCTTGCAAGCCGCTTTGGCGACATCAAGGCTCTTGACGCTGCACACGCAGTTCTGCGATGGCACACTCGCCAAGTAGGAGAAAAATCAGAGTGTAGCAAATTCCAGAACGGTACTTAACTACAAAAGCTCGTTATACACTGATGGAAAAAAAAAATCCCAACACCAAGAGGGAATTGTGCTAGCGAAATGAAATTTGGTAGGCGTGTTTATACATCTGAAAGATGACGTCGATTCAAATTTTGCGCTCGGCGCATCAGTGTGACGCTAGTAGCGACACACGGAAGATGCAAATCAGGTTTGCTTTAAATACGCGCTGTAACGTTCTTGAGCGTTGTTTAGCGTCGATATTTGATGTAGTGAGTTGATGTTAGTCCACAATGCCTTTAAGAAGACGACGAAGCCATTATCAACAGCTCACTGAGTTTGCACGAGGTCGTGTAATAGGCCTACGAGAAGGTGGGTTTTCTTTCCGCGAGATTGCAGAAAGGCTTGGCAGGAATGCATCAACTGTGCATGAATGTTGGCAGCAGTGGTCAAGGGAAGGCACTGCCTCAAGAAGACCGGATTCCGGGCGGCCACGTGGCACTACTGAGGGGGAAGACCGCCGTGTTCGGCGTATGGCCGTAGCGAGTCGTACTGCGTCTGCAGCAGAAATTCGAGCAGCAGTTGGCACCACAGTGACACAACGAACTGTTACCAATCGGTTACTTCAAGGACAGCTCCGAGCCAGACGTCCTGTAGCGTGCATTCCACTAACGCCAAACCACTGCCGTTTGCGACGTCAGTGGTGTCAGGCTAGAGCTAATTGGAGGACGGAGTGGAGATCTGTTGTGTTTTCTGATGAAAGCCGGTTCTGCCCTGGTGCCAATGATGGCCGTGTGTTGGTTAGGAGGAGGCCAGGTGAGCGGCTGCAGCCATCCTGTCTGCGGCCTAGACACACTGGACCTACACCTGGAGTTATCGTCTATTGAGCAATTTCTTATGGCAGCAGAAGCACTCTCGTGGTTATCCCACGCACCCTGACAGCAAATGTGTACGTCAGTCTGGTGATTCAACCTGTTGTTCTGCCTTTCATGAGTAGCATTCCAGGAGGTGTTTTCCAACAGGATAACGCTCGACCTCATACTGCTGTTGTAACCCAACGTGCTCTACAGGGTGTCGACATGTTGCCTTGGCCTGCCAGATCACCAGATCTGTCTCCAATTGAGAACGTATGAGACATCATTGAACGACAACTCCAGCGTCATCCACAACCAGCATTAACCGTCCCTGTATTGATCGACCAAGTGCAACAGGCATTGAACTCTATCCCACAAACGGACATCCAGCACTTGTATGATTCAATGCATGCACGTTTGTATAATTGCATTCAAAATTCTGGCGGTTACACCGGTTGTTAATGTACCTGTATTTCACTTCTGCAATGGCTCTTCTCGGGTTTAAATTAACCTGTGATCTTGAAATTGTAATCAATTACGTACGTTACCTATATAAATGTATGGCTGAAATTTCATTACTCTTCAATAATTATTTCTTGGTGTTGGGATTTTTTTTTCCATCAGTGTATATCTCTCTCTTTTGACTACCACCATTCACCAATCCGTGCGTGGCCGTAGAAAGGACGGTGCTAGCGGATACGAAGAATGCTCTTGTAAATCCTTACTATGCTGTAGCTTGGTAGAGCTATTTAGTAAAACATGGTTTTGTTGAAAAGAAACTGAGAAACTTTCCCTCACGTTCAGTACTATTCCTCAAGTGCGGAGGTAGTCACAGATTGGTGCTACCATCTATCGGTGGAGGATTAAGTCGGATGCCTGACTTACGGGGTTTCATTTCTCAGGAGAATTGCTCTCTTCGACCTTAATTCCTCATCGGTATGTTAGCGGCGAGTGGAACTTCACTATCCAATGGCATTAGCAAAAAAAAAAACACATTAATCGTTATTTCTTATTTAATCTATTTATTTATTCGTGTTTTATGTGTATTGTAATCTATACTATACAGCAGTGATCCCCAACCCCCGGTCCACGGACCGGTACCGGAAGGACTGGTGGAGGAAAATTGGAGGAAATAGTACCGGGTAGCGGGCCGCCCATTTCATTGAAACTGAATTTATATTCCTACATTTTTACCCCAAATCAAAAACATCTGTGTTTTGTTAAAAGTTTATTGACGGCAAAAGACGGCGGCTATAAAAACTACGTTTGGGACAACAACTCTGCCGGTGTTCTGGATTAAAGTCAGCAGAATACCCGGAGATTGCCACCACAACACTTAAATAGCTATTGCCATTTCCGACAAGCTATCTGTGCGAAGCAGGGTTTTTTGCAGTAACAGAAACCAAAAAAAAAAGCGACGGAATAAACTGGATATAAGCAACATTCTTCGAGTGTCATTGTTTCTGATTACCCCCAGATGGAATTATCTCATTGCAACGAAACAAGCTCAGAGTTCTCGGTAAATTCATCCATAGCACCATTAAGAGTAAAACTGATCTCAAACTCGAGGGCCACGTGTATGTGTGTGGATTATGATTTTCATTTCTGATGCAAATCACCCATATACCAATTCATGTCTATTTTCAAGTTCTTAACAACATTATATCTTGTAAAATTTTATTATCAATTTTGTTTTGGCAACAGAATAGCGAACTTGTTTAATAAACAGATTAGATTTGGTTCTAATCTATTTTTAACCAAATTACATCAAAAGAAAAAAAACTGCTTTAAAATTTTTACCATTAATGGTTTGTTAAATAACATTGCATTGAACATCTTTGTGATATTTTAAACATTAATCTCTTTCTAATCATGTTTCAAATTTCTTTTTTTTAAATTTAAAAGTCATTTTTGATTGCGTTTCTCATCTTATCTTTTGCGTTCTAATGGAATTTATTTTTTTATTCTTCCTCTTCAAAAATAAAACGAAAGAAAAAATATGATCAAGTACAACAAATTAAAGAAAAAAAATGGAAACTTCTTCAGGATGCAATTAAAGTTTTTCGTAATTTGATATAACTTGGCCGGAAATCAAAGAACTTTTAGGGGTAAGAGTTGAAAGAATCAAAATAAGTGTAATCTTTGAAAGAAGTAGTACGAAATGTTATAGTCAATAGTTTTTTTCTTTTCATCCTTTTTTTGGAACGTTAGCCTTTTTCTCTCTCCGTGAGTGAAGTCATATAAATTTAATCTGAAATGTCATGAACACTTTTTTTTATTATATATTTTTTTTAGATATAAACAAACTTTTGGGTTAGTGTTATAGTATATATTAAAATAGTTTACAACGCAGTGCAGAGTCTTAAATCCGGAAACTCTGCAGTTGGATGTTTTTCACCTAGAGGCTCACTTTTTTTTTTTTTTTTGCATTGAAAAATGGGTTCATTGTAACCTCGAAACACGTCTCTGCAAATTTTGTGCTTAATTTTACTTTGGTTTGTGTATTTACTTATCCAGATTTTTGGTTGATATTTAGTATTACATTATTAAAGAACACATTGGATTAAATTTTAGGCAGAATAAAATAAGTAAAACAGTTTTTTGACGTCATCTTTTTAGGATGTATTTATGACCACTTTTCCCCATGGAGTGGGGTAAAGTAAGTAGTGCATGGGGTAAAGTGGTCATAATTAAGAAAAAAGGCATATAAACATATTATAAATACCCATAATATTTAAAAATGCACAACAAGGGTTCATTTTCAAAAGAGAACAACTTTATTTAAACAACTGAATTTTTAAAGCCAAGTTTTTTTTTTTTTTTTTTTTAATTTAAGTTTGTGCATTACAACTATTTGAACTTTAAGTGCTTCAAAAGAGAATGCTCCCAAAGTTCATCAAAATGGGTTCAGTTCCTCTTAAACGTGTTACCGTTCGAAAATCGAAAATTTTCACGAATCATTATCACATTAATACATTTTCCATACATGAACATAGACGAAAGCAGTCGTACAGTGCATAATAAAGATTTTTTTCAATTGCTGTGTTAATGCAAAACACGATAAATTTAATTGCGAAATCGAAACACCAAAACGCAAAATAATTACGCCACATTAACTAATAAAATATTAAAGTAAAATGTCATGATGTATTAAATAATACCGACACTAGAATCGTACAAATTTTTCTCTTTTAAAATCTTTAATAGAGAATAAGTAAAACAAAGGAATTACAAAACATGTCTTCTTAGGTACTTAAGAGCTAAAAAAAGATGCAATAAATATTTGATGATTCTTAGTATTTCAGACAATGCTTTTATAAGAAATATCTCTTATTATTCGCGGAGTGTTAAAGATAACTACAATTTTAAGTTATAGAGAAAAAGAATTTTATCTTGCATGCGGGAGAAAATGTTTTATGGCTATCTCTGATTTAAATTTCAACATAAAAGCCCTGAATTATTTATACATTCAACCGCAATTTTAATTCATTGCATCATATATGTTTTTCTTTTCCTCGATTGTACATTTCCCGTCCACAGTTTTATCTGCGGGAGATACATCAAATCCACCAACACTTCTTTCCGCAGTGTAATCCATCCAGTACTTAAAGCGTAATTCAAGTTTCTTTGTGCTGTGACTCTTATTGCAAAAAAGCCACTTTCTAGGGAAGGAATCTGAATCAATGCTAAGCATAATTAACAAGGGCTTTCTTCCTTTTTAAGGTCGTTCAATCTGTATAATCACGTTTAACTGATTTCAATTTAAAGCATTTGTATCTCCAAGGATCATTAGTTCTAAGCCTTATCTATCGAATGATTGATTAGAGCGATTATAACTTGAGAACGTTTTTTTATACATGTATTGTTAATTTTTATGATTGTTCGTTTTTTATTAGTTTGTACGTTTAAAATGCTTGGTAGGATTTTTTTGATGAGAATAAAAATGCCTAAATTAACAACCCTTAAAACTACTTCTAAGACTTCAAGAATCCACCAAGACTTCATTTTTAATATTAGTATAACTAACATAAATTATATTTCTAAGAAAAGTGCACTAGTGTACATAAATTAATCGAAGAAATTTAATTTTCCTAAGAAAAGAGTTCCTTTAATAGATTAATAGTGGAAATTCGTTGGCAACATTGGTTAATAAGTAGCTCTGTTCCAATCTGTAGAAATTAGTTGAACCTCATGAATGGCGTTAAACACGAAGCAAGATTTTTTGTTCTTCGCTTTAAAAAGGATTTTAGATTCTTGATCTAGTAGACAGATCTAATAACTCAGAGATGACATCTGAAAGGTTCTGTGTATATTTATTCTACACACAAATTACTTCTTAGTTGGAAGAAGGTAGAGATGTTGTCACAGAGTCAGACAAAGTGCAGTTGCAAGACTATGGATGTCATTTCAAACAACAATCTGTTCTTAGAAAGTCTTCAGACTTACCTTATAGAACAGCATAATATTTGAAATAATAACTTTAACTCAAAATATAAACAGATACACTTAATAATGGGTTTATTCTTGACTGTTGAACATCTTTTTATGTCAGGTCAGATTCAGTTCGTGGATTATGCAGACATATCTCCTTTAGTGTTATGTAGCAGGTAAGGAAGATAATGTCTAACAGAGAATAGAATATCAAAGTACTACTTTTTATTCGAATCTTAATTGCAGATGAATCAATTGCTGTTCTATTTTTTTTTTGAAAGAGGGATATTTTTCTATAAACAGGAAGTAATTCATTAAGAAAAGATGATATGGGTTTGGATGGTATTACAAAATTTTCCTTCAGGAACTGAAGAATTCGGTGACGTATTTATTTTGAGTATAATGGGTTTTGAAAAGACTTCGTTTCGAGTCTAGCTACCATCCAGAAATTCTATTTATTTATTTATTGATTATTAACGATCAGTTTCTTATTAAAAAATAAGTTTCCACTTATTATATAAAAACAATAAAGGCGCAAGGTTTCAATTTGTATTTTAAATATATATGTTCTTAAGATAAAGTTTGATCTACAATAACCAAAATGTTAAAAAGCACACATAATGCTATCGTCAAAAAATAAATAAATAAATAAATGTGAAAATGAAAACACATCAAACCGAACGCTAGGCATAAATTACCTGATTAATTTACACAATTAATCATAACTTTATCTGTATTCTGATACGCATCAAACCAATCTAATGAACCCCAAATTTGTCAAGAGACAAAGCTGTTAGTTGATGCATGATTAAACAAGCTTCCACATTACACATTACAATGTAACATTCAAATGATAACTCAGCTTCTTTCGTATCACGTGAATTGCCATTACGAACCATACATAAAATTCATGCCATTACCACTCACTTCCAAGTAATCACACATTATTTCCCCTTTATAACTTGCTAAATTAATTGATACCTTCCTACCACTGTGCACATTTAGCATCGGTGAAGTGTAATTACATTTATGCAACCACTTGCAAGTATAATTGATGATAACTCGCGTAAAATGTGGATGAACATCGCTGAATACCGGGTTATAATTGTCATCATGCTATTGCGTCATGTAAAACTTGATTTGTGGTATATTAAAAAGTGCTGAATAAGGTAAAATTGTTAGTTACTCTTCTAAAGGAAAGTTTTCGGTAAGTTTATTGCATTGTAATTGTATCAGAACGAATTCTATCTATATTCATTTGTTTTAAGGCTAAATAATTTCAGCTGGGTTATCTTTTTGTACCAGAAGAAGTTCAACTTTCAATGGGCTACACCAGCGGTCGGCATCCTAAATTAGCTGAAGAGCTACTTTACAAGTAGGGAAACCAAATCATGAGGACGGGCGGGGGGGGGGGGTACATGCACTAATTATAATTAATAGGACAAGTTGGGGCCCTGCCTGTCTTCAAATTATGGGTTAATTCCTGTTAGAACAGGTTTTGATGCTTATAAAATACCTACTTTAAAATATCTAAAATATTGCTGTGTTAACAATCGTCAACTCGCATTAAAAAAAACATCAGATACTATCGTATTATTTCTTTTAAATTTGATAAAATACTGGTAGTTTGTTTTGTTTTTTAAATAAAACATGTGAAACGCCGTTAGATATTTTAATTAACTCACCGAGAGCACAGCTAATGTGACGACTGACATTCCATATTGTTGGCAAGTTTTTTTAGGTCCGACGCATGGTCTGACAAATGAATAAGCATTTTCTGAAGAAAAAAAAAAGGTTCGCCTTCTGATCCAAAAGTCATTTGATTCTTTTTTTCTTTTCAAAACTGTCCCGCGATCGACCGAAAATGGGCTCGAGATCGACCAGTCGATCACGATCGACGGGTTGCCTACCACTGGGCCACACTATTGTACCAGACGAAGCTCAAATTTTAACGTAAAAATTTTAATATTGTTGTACCAGAACGAAGTTCAAAAGTGATTTTGTCTGTAATAGTTTGTTTGGTTTCCTGTTGAAGAGCTTCAACGGGCTATCTTTTTGTACCAGAAGTTTAACCTTCAAGGGGCTATACTATTGTACCAGAGGAAGCTCAAACTTTAACGAGTTATATTGAAAGAAGACTTCATGTCCCCATGCCCGGGGGAGAGCATCCCTAAGGCCACGAGCTAACAGGGGAGGGGGATGGAGTAGAAAGGTACCAGAACGGAATTCAAACATCTTCGGGAACTTGTAGAAGAAGTTCGTTTCGATACAGAACAAGGTAAAAAGCTGCCTTCCTGGAGAATTTCCAAGAATGGATGCTCGCATTTAAAGTATTAAATAAACCCGAAGTGACAAACAAATAAGTAATTGGAAAAAAGTGGAAAAAATCCAAAATTATCAAAATTTTATTTATTTAGTATTTATTTTTCAAAACTTTCAAAACAATAAAAATTTTGCTAATTTTCTTACTAGCGCAATGAAAAAAACAGAAAGAAAAATTCTTTAAAAAGAAATAATTTTGATTTTTATTTGCTTGTGACTAATTAAAAAAAAGTCTTTCATATTTACTGCAATAGTTATGTTTTAATTTTTTACCACAGAAATTATGTCATTCGCATTAACATAAACACACACACACACATATATATATACACACACGAGCGCATACGCATACACATAGATGTTCACCTTCAATGTAACTACACCCACTGGCAAAAAATTATACTCTTATTCCATTATTTTCGATGTACTATTCGTTATACTATTTTCCATTTTGTTCGTTGCAATAAAAATTCACCCCACACCAATTTGTTCACTGAAATTGATATTCATATATTTTTGCAATACGGAAGCGATGTTTTCACCTAACCTTTTTCAAAAGTACCTTGCCTTGATGTAATTTCCCTCACACTTTGCCGGATCCCACGAATAAAAACACCTAAACATCCTCTCCAATCAGTTCTTGCAAATTAAGAAGCCTTTAATCTTTCCCATCGCTTATTGTTTTGCAAAATAGCGAAATCCTATCCAGAAAAGAAGAAAAAAAAAGATATTTCAATTTTCCTATTTTTATCAACGATCTAGACTAATTAACAAATGAATTAATCCCTAGTAAGGTTTCACCGAGCACGTGCCTATAGTATTTTAATGAATAAAACTCACATTAATGTTACTTGCACCTTTGATGATACGTTTTTAAAATTAATTTGTTTTTCTGGCAATGTTCAAACGCAAGTGGAAAACGAAATCCTTGTTTAATTAGTGTTGCAATCAGCCGTCATCCAATTAAAATGTGATATATTTGAACCGTATCTTAAGATTTTTAATGAGGATAATGGAACAATAATAATGAAGCTGGCGAAGTTCAAGTTGCGCTATGTTATTCCTAGTATTGTGATAATTATTTTATCCATCCTTTGTAAAAAGTTATATGGTTGTCGTTAGATTAAATTATAGTTTAATGAAATTAAATCTATTGAACACGATACGCTTCACCTTTCACTCAAAAAGAAAAAAAAACGGTAGCTACAAACTAACCATACTTCTCGGTATGTTTAAATAAATGAACAAAGATCGTATGTTCATGCAAAAACAAAAATAAATAAATAAAATAAAATAAAGCCATAAAAATACATATTTTTAACCTTTTTACGGAAATTTTAAAGAATTAGGTTTCACACTAAGCTTTTTTTCTCTCTCCTTTTTTTTTTCGTGATCTTACGTGCTTGGAATGAATTAAAAAACGAACTCAATTGTCCAGTAACCAGACAAAAAGTCAAAAATCAAGTACACAGAGCATCACTCTGTGTACTTGATTTTTGAAAAGAAGAAAGTACAAAAAGCGGTTTGAAGAATGCAAAAGCACAATTTTATCGTTTAAGGGGTTAAGTATGATTTTAATCTGCAGAAAACTGTTGATATCATTCAGCTATCAAAACTATCAATAAATCAATATTTACATCAACAACTTGAAACCACTATTTTGTAAACAACTACTCAGAGCAAGGAATAAATGCTTTAAGAATCCAAAACACTTTATCTTTACGTAATTTAGCATCGAGTTACGTAGTATATTACACAAAACCAGTAGAAACGTAGAGATAAGGAATGCATGTTTTTTTATAAAACTTACTCCACTTTTCCATGTTCCGGGGCAAACTTTCATTGACCTCTATATTAGACATATCCTCCACGGCCCATCACTTTGATGTAAAACAGCTGGCAACTTTTGGACGGCCGCGATAGTTAAAATCGTCTGCAGTCTCGCATTCCCGCCTTTTTAGTGGCGTTCTGGCCACTGTTATCGCTCCTGAGCTGTCAGCGTGGTTATGCTATACTTGATCCTGTGAAAAAGGAAAAAATAAAATAAAGGCGTTTATGTCAGTTTAGCACTATCCGATTAATGTGGGGTTCCTGCTTTTTCATTTGCTTGAAAGGCAGCTGCAAGCTTTTAAGTTTGCTCAAATTTCTAAAGATAAGTTCATTAGGATAACTGCTGATAACCTTTTAAAAGGGGTTAGCTTTGATTAGTTTTCTAAAATTCACATGCATGTATTGCTCGAAGTTAATATCTCCAAAATGCATTTAAAACATTAACTGCTGTCAAATCTTTCATTGGCTTCGTTTTTTTTTTCTTTTTTTCCGTAATTTCAAGTACTGTCAGACACAATTTGTTACATTTCTAAAATTCTTATGCATGTACTTTTCTATGTAGTTTCAAGCTGTCACGGTAAAACACATTTATAAGTTTAATCATAATCAAAATTTTCATAAGATTTTATTTCTTATATTTTAAGTTGAAATTATCCAAATACGATTAGCTTTTAAAATGCAGCAATCTTAAAGCAGTTTTGAAAGTAAAATTCAGCATTTTACTTTTTTAAAAAATGAAATAAACAAATATGAATGCTATCAGCTGAAAAATGTAGTAGATATGTTTGATATATCAAGGGAAAAATCATTTATAACATGGAAAACTGATAAACCTTGCATAGGTTTTGAATTTTAATAATGGAAGGTAAAATACATTTGATTATTTTTCTAAGATGCAGATGTATGTAGATTTTAAACTATAGTTACGGCTAAGGTGCTAAACTGCATTAATAACATTGGATATCGTTAAACTTTGCAAAGTTTTACTTTGAGGTAGTTGAGGTTTAGACAGTCCCGTCTGATTAGTTTTCCTGGAGGCAGATGTTATAAAGTTTCCTGAGCTACTAGGTTTTTAGCAGATCAAAATATATTTATAATAAGTAAAAGTCATCGGATGCGAAGACGTTAGAAGATTTAAAGGTAAAAGTACTTATGTTTGAGTACTTTTCAGAAGTGAAGTCATAATTTTTGGAAAGAAGGAAAGGATACTAATAATTTAACTTTTACATTTTATAACTTTAAATACAGTAACTCTCACGTGCTTCTATAATTTCATAATTAAGGCTCAAATTGATAATACCTCATTTATTTCCTAAACCAAATATATTTGTGCAGTTTTCAAAGAAGGGTCCATGTGAAAGTTGACATAGCTAATTTCATTTACAATTTTGAATGAGGCTAACCGTTGCACACTTTTACTACACAGGATTTGACGTCGAAGTAAAATGTATTTATCGTAAGGGAAATCTTAAGTAAATTGCATTTACGACAGAACTAACATTTCCGTTGCAGGCCATTATTTCATCTGTTCTCAACTGTTACATTGTATAAAACCCCTAAATCTCACAATGAGCGCGTTTTAAATCTTCCTAAATTTATACTTAGAAGAAATAAATGTGAAAGCACGTTCACTATCTAGATGATATCAATTTGATAAATTAACAATAATAAAATCGATAAAAAGAAAGGCTTCAATGAAGAATTAGCATATATTTTTTATTAGGTCGAAACCAGTTTCCCAAATGTTTTTTCATAAAGCACCTAGTGATCCAGAAAACAATTCATAGTGCTTTTAAAAAGCGTTGTGTTTTAGTGTTTAGTTTAAATATTTAAATTTTCTTCTTATTATTTTAATGTATGCACACTGAAATAGTGCAGAAAATTTTAAATAAATAAGCAACTAAAAAAAATAAATAATAAAATAACAATAATAAGCTCTGAAAGCTAATGACCTGCAAATTTAAACGATGAAGATACTTTTTATCTTCAATACTGATTTGCCGTTGTATTTATTAAATACAGCATATAATTGTGAGATAAAATTTAATGCTTCGATCTGAATTCCCAATTTAATAGGAATGAATAAGTTTAAGAACTTATGGTTAAAAACAGAAAGAGTGAAACGAAGTACAATGATAATTTTGTTTTTAATTTGAGTTATACATAAATATTGGAGTACAACTTCCATTTAAAGATATCATTTAACAGTCCATAGACAATTGTTGATTCGAGGTTTAGTTCGAATACCTAAAAATCTAAATTTTGTGTTCTGATAACCATCGCTCACTATTTAAAACATTGTTTATATCATGAGTGTCTAAACTGTGACCGTTTGAGGGCCACATTGCAAAACAAAAAAAAATTGCTGGGCCGCACACGCAATATTTTTTTCACCAAATTGAAATAAAAATTAACTCTATATAGTTTTACTAAATTAAATTAAACTCTTTTTATTATATATTTTTAAAACTTGAATTTGGTATGTATAGGTACATAATTATTTTAAATTCGTAAAAGTTTCGTTCATTTAGTTTGGATTTCATAAAAATGGAAAAAATTCAAATTAATGATACGGCTGAATTTGCTTTTGTTGAACAAGCAAATCGATTTTGGGTTCAATAGACGAGGTTGCAATTCTTAATGCATTTTCAAGATGTCTGTCAGTGATCTTTCCCAAATTTTTGTTTTTATATGCTTCATTCTTGAAAATAATTGTTCACAAATATAGCTGAAGACATTAGTAAAGCATGATTGTAAAAATTAGGATATTTATCGCGGCATAGGTAATCTTTATAAAACTTCAGTAAAGAGACATTCCTAAATTTAAGCATACTAAGATGTTTTTAATTAAATTTTTATTTTATAATAAATGTCGACGAATCTATTATATATGAATAATATTGCAAAAATTATTTTTTTTAATAAACATGTATAAATTTAAATATTTTCATAATTGACGTTTGGGCCGCATTTTAAAGGCTTTTGGGTCGCACTTTAAACAAGCATGGTTTATATGATTTATAAATTAAAATCTGATGAATTAAAAATAATAATTAGTCGAATCGTTCCTTTACTTATTTTTTACATTTAATTAATCCTGCCAAATACATTTTAACATACACATTTTCTGATTGGCGTAAGGAAATTTCAACAGCAATGAAGATCAAATCTTTTACCAAACAGCTAAATCATTCGCAGAGATAAATGGTTAACTTGATCTGCCACTCTCCGCAAATTCGTCTCCGAGGGAATGAAACTTCACTCGAAATTACCTTCAGAGGCAAATGCCAAACAGCAATTTCGAATAAATTCATTCCTTAAATCCAATTATAACCGAACCACGTCGAGACGGAGATGTAGTCAAGTTAGATTAAGGAAATGGCGAACGAAGCCTCATATCTTCGTTGCTGCCATTTCGGTGCCACTTCAACGTCAAATCCGTTGTTTGTGCAAGCAATTTCAACGGCTCTAAATGTTCGGGGTAAAGTGGTTAAGTAACTATTTGCTTAAAGAAGATGGCTTGTCGGAGCTTCCATTTCTGAAGTAATGTTCTTCTGTGGTGCAATCATTTTTCGTTTATTAATTTCGATCAAATTGACATTGGGATGAGTTAAATTTTTGTAATCTGTTTAATGAAAATGATTGGATGTTCGAGAGAGTAAACAACCTGTTATTGGAAAGGATTTTAATGGACAATGAAAGCAGTTTTAGTTCTATATACCAATGCACTTTGCAAGCATATTTTTACTGTGAAAAAGTAGTTGATCAATAAGATTAGAATTCTGATTTTTTGATTCCACTGACTGAAATTCAGTAGAGGAAGTAAATTCAAGTAAAGAAATATATAATGGCTGCTGGTACTGATTATATGTATATAGGGCAGATAGGTACACAGTAAATGTATAGTTTTAGAAAAATAACATATACTATTAAATAATTGCATATACTACGTATAACTGAAAATATATGTAGTTCACTGAAAGTTACATCAACTAAATAAAATGGAATGTATTTTTTCTTTCCTCTCTTGAAGCTACTGAAGAACTCCATAACTAAATAAAAACCAATAAATTGCAAGTGTTAGCAACACAACAACGTTTTTCTTTCGGGAGTAGGGGGGGTGACTCCATAAATTACCGCCCTGGGTGACACCCATGTAGATACGCCACTGACAGGGGAAAGTAGGGATACTTGAGGCATCCCGATTTTCTCGACAGTAGGTAAATTTTTATTTCTAACATTGGCAACGTATTAACGTATTTATATTTGTGGCAATGTGCAAAAGAAGTCATATAGCTTGGTACCATTTTGAAATTGTAGTGAACAGTAGTTGCTTTTTTCCTATCTGAAGTAAATATTCAGGTGAATATTTTTTAGTTTTTTGCATAGTTCTGCTAACAGTATAGATAGATTGAATAATCACATTTTTAGCAACATTTTGAAGATGAAATTGGTCAAAAAGCTGCATGCTTTACAATGTAAAAAATTAGCGGTATGTTGTACCAAAGGAGAGTGCCGATTGGCTGGCTACAAAGGATGCTGCTTAATTTTACTATATTTTGGTGGCAACTTACGTATGTTGCACCAAAATATAGAAAAAACAAGCACCAACTCTTGAAGTAAGCAACACTTTGCACTATTTTTTAGTGCATTTTGTAGTAAGTTGCACTCTTTTTTGGCGAAACATGCAGTTAAATTTTTTACAGTGTATTTAGTGGAAGCCTGACAAAGTGGGGATACATGAACCGTGGCTATACCACCCCTACTAAAAACTAGGCGCATTCAATTTGTTATAGTAATTATTTGAAGAGGTTTTTTTTTTTAAAAAAAAGGTTTGCTATCTTTGCAATGTAAAAAATTCTAATTTAACTTTTCACCCAAAAAAAATTGAAAAAAAAGGTGAAATTTAGCAGCAACCCACATTTGGCAGTAAAGTTGAGTGCCTATGATGGTTCTTAGCTTCCCATTCATGGTGAAACTAGGTTAAACTGCACCATTATAATGATTCAACTTAGTACTAAATGTTGGTTGCAGCGTCACTAAGTTTCTGTTTTTTTGTGAAAGTTTCAACTAGAATTTTTTAGTGTAAAGAGCGATTGAAAGTTTAAAAAGTACATCAGGTTTTCAAACAAGACTATTCCTTCCCAATTTCATTTTCTTTTCTTTTTTACAATTTTTATTTTGATGCCTAAAAAAACTCTTGTGTATTTCAAATCAATGTTTTCCAAATATGAAATTCATAGTTATTTGTTTAGCTACATTAATTTGTCTTAAATGTCATGTTTTTGAACTAGTCAAACCCTTAAGACTCCAGAAATGGCACGACCTTGTCATAGTACCTTTCCTCACATTATGAAAGCGGGAAGGAAAGAACAAAATAAACTATTTTGACCAGCTGGCATGACGGCGTCCTGGTAAGGCGCGGAGCTCGTACGCCAAAGGTCTGAGGATCGAGCCTGGCAGTGTAGGTGGATTTTCAAGATGCAGAAAATCGTCTGCGCTCATGTCGTATGATTATGCGACATGTAAAAGATCCCTGTAGTAGCCATTTGGCTTGGATGCTCTCGGCTAAATTAAATTCCTAGTGCAATTTCGCATCAACAAAGTACGGGTGCTCTCTCTCTTTCAGTGGAGAAACCGGACGTCAAAATTTTCATGCGGCGATGGTACCACACTCATTGTGGTGCCGCTGAAAGAGATGGCACCAATCTCTCGGGAACGCACTAGGTCTGCCATTTGCGGATGCCAACAGCAGTCCATTAGAAATAGCTAGCTGGTCTCCTGCAGAACGTCTGCAGATCGGAAATTAACCATTTTAAAATCGTAAAAAGCGATTTATAATTCGAAAGTCTTAAGAAAAGATCGTTAGATACAAACAAAATAAGGTGTTGCCACTCCAAAGAATCGGAAATTAAAATTTGAGTTATGAATGGAAATACTTTTTTAACAAATAGAAATAAATGTGTTTAAGTCCATAAATTACGATAATAAATGCTAATATTACGTGTCTTTTCTATGATAATCATTAAACAAATTTTTAAATATTGTTTTGACATAGTTTGGTTTCTGCATGATTTCAATATCGTATCGTGCTGAAAAAGTTAATCGTAACTGGTCCACGTTAAGTGAAATATATATATAGATAATTCAAAAAAAACTATTTTGACCAAATTTTCAGAAAAACAGAAAAATTGGGAAAGAGCCAAGAAAAAAACTGACACACATACACAAAAAAGGGCAACAAAGATCAGTTCAAATTTACTTGCACAGACTTTAGACTATCCACATGCACGTTTGGATCTCAAACGATATAAATAATCACTTTTAATAGCATCGATGATTTATCAATGGCAAGAAGTTTCATTTACATTCTCAATTTGAATGTGTTTTTGGCTAAACCCATTTCACTCACTTTAATTTCATGTTAGTGTAATTTCAAGTAATTTTCCCTTTTATTTAACGTTAAAAAAACGCTGTCAGAGTTTTTTTTTCAATACAAGTGCTCTTACACAATGCATTATGTCGCTAAAAAGCAAGCCATTCCATCCTCAAATAGCTTTTGGATCTTTTCAACTCCCAAACTCGGAAACATCGCGCAAAGTTATTGCTATAACCCGAAGTACATATATGAATTGCAACAGAGATTTCGCAGTTCCATCTTCTTTCGAATATAAAGCGCCGAGGTTTTAAATCTAAGACCACTTGCACTTTATCAGCACCTTTTCTGACACCAACTCCAGAGAAATGATGCTCTTTTATTATACTTTTATGGGAAATCAGCTCCCACCTCGGGTGTTGAAATGCATTACGCGAGAGATAGGGACTGGGCGCAAGAAATTCCCTACTGTTTCCCCTGTTTCTTTTCCCCGACGTCTTCAGTTCCTGGCTTACGGGAAAAGAAAAAACGACGGCATTTCTGTTACATAAGTCAGTGAATTTTGAAATTCTTTTCCCCCCTTTCTGCAGAAGGAGTCACACTTGTGAGGGATCCTTGTGGGGCTTATAGTCTTGACCAAGAGCATTGGACAGAATCATACGGGGTAAGTGGGAAAACAGGGTAATATGAATAAAAGATGGTTATTGTGATATTCGGTACGGCACGTTTCATGGTGGTTTTGGAACAGAAATTTTGTTTGAGTTTATAGCAGCGAAATTTGTAATTGGATTTGTGAGGTGCTGAACGGAAAAGATTTAGTTACCCAAAAGGAAAATATAATTATTGCGGATAAAATAAAATTAAACATGCAAAATAGCTTTTTTCAGGATTTGGAACGGAGCGAGGAGCAGTGATGCAAGCAGTTTTTGCTCGAAACTGGAGCGGAATCGGAACAAAGAAATTTGTTGTGCTCCACTGCTTCGACTGTTAAAAAAAAAGGTTTTAAATTTTTTTCCACATAAAAAATAAATTAACTTTAAAAACAGAGATAAATGACATAATCTGTTAAAATTATTCGGAGCACGGAGTGAAGCTGAAGCAGGACTCGAGAAAGACTTTAGAAGTTAGGAGCAACTTCAAATAACGACTGCTCCAGATTCCTGATATTAATAACTAAAAATGAATTTTAGAACAAATATTCTTAGATTCATACCCAAGAACTGTTGTCGTTCTAATGCCAATTGGGAATAAAAGCTCCCCTTCGCTTTAGAGCGATCAGGAATGAAGGCAGTAAGAGAGCGCCTTCCGTTTATAAATGAGCACCTTAAGGGTGGAAGTACGACTTGACTGAAGATGTAATTGGATGACACCAGATGGCGCCACCACAAATATGCCACCTTCCTGTTTTGACCTGAGCTAAAGGGAAGGTAAATTCTCCACCCTCCGGTTCCCTCGGACCTGCCTCGGGACTTCAGGGGTCCACGGATTTACATGCACGTATCCCTAAGTTTTACATTGGGGAGGGGGGGGTCTTCAGCCTGTCGGGTACCGAACATCCAATCCTTCGGTGGCAAGTACGACATCCTAACCACCAGGCTACCACGGCCTCACCAAAAAACTTCAAACAAACAAAAAACATTAAACTTTTTAAACAGAAGATGTAGTAGAGTCTTATTATATAAGACAATTGATGGATCCAAAACATGAAGTGCACAAATTTTCATTTTATAAGTAACTAGCGGTACCCGCACGGCTATGCCCGTGTTAAAAAAATGAAAAGACCAGTCGGTTTGCCATTGTGTATACAGTGGTAACTTGTTTAGGTGTAAATTATGTTATTTTATTAAAACGAATAGCATTCCACATAATTAAAAATTAGCTGCCCACGGCAATCAGCCAGAGATCCTACATATTTAAGCATTTTTTTTTACATAACACGCACAATAAAAAAGGAAAAAGGAAAGAAAGAAACGAAACAAAACAAAAAATAAAATATTTGAAAGAAAACGCATTTTATTTGTTTAGTTCAAGTACCCACACAAAAAGGACGATTTTAATACATTATAATAGTTTTAATTAATATATTTTTAGTATAATTAATTTTTATCTATTATTTATTGACATTAAAGCCGGGTCCAGAAGCTACGTTTTGTACAACCTTTTGTCTATGCAGTCTTAATACTGAATGAAAACGCTGCAGTTTTTTATGCGTCTACATGGTGCAGAGATATCTGTATATTTCACTCAGTTTAGTGCGATATCGTCATGAAGGAGGTAGTACTCTGGTCAATTTTGGCATGGTGTCATGTTAAAAAAAAAAGACTGGAACGTCTCAGAAGTACCCGGCGTTCAAAGTGGTCAAACGATTACATAAAATAAATATTTTTTGTTGCCTGTTCTGGTGGTTCGACAACTGCAATCTCTTTATTTTCATCGATGGTATTCCTAGACTGCCTTGGTGTCTCCTGATCATTTAGGAAATGTAACAAATCAAAATACCAGAGAGATGGCTTGTAGATTTCGTCTCCAGCCCCAGATCGATTTGCTTTATTAACTTTTGCCAATTCTTTACGGTAAACACTTCTCAAAGAAGTAATTATTTACAACTGTTTCTCTGTTTGCGGTTGCATCAATTTCTTTGAATTTTTCCACTAAACTTTCATAACCGTCCCCCTTTTTATCCCTGTCACTATACTCCTTGGATTTGACACGCCAAATGCATGGGAAACTTTCACATAATGCAATAAATTTTGTGAGAAACTCCCGAGAACATCGCCGAGAGTCGGCCATTGTCGCCTGACGAATTGAAACTGAGAAACCAAATGATTTGGAAAAGTGTGCTACCGCCTACATGTGCCGATTTGTCTGCACAGTTCAAAGACATCTATGCTTTCTAGCTCAGTTATCGCTGCAACTGTACAGTCTTCGCACCGGACTCAAAACTACGCACTTTTCCAATCTATACGCAACGTTTTATCTGCAACGTGTTGAACTTCGGAGACAAAAAGTTGTGCAAAACGTAGCGTCTGGACCCGGCTTAAAACAGATAAACGAAATTTGGTAGCTTGCAGAAACAAACAGCAGCAAGCAAAGCTTTGAAAGTGGAATAAACCTTTCATCCGAGCTCAAATAGGAAAATAACATATGTGCTAATTCACAGGCGAAAAAAAATTAAAATAAAGTATAAATAGTAATAATAAGCTGGAATAACAAAAATCGCTATAAAGAATAACATTTCTTTTAAAAACCTCTGTGCAGAATGGAAAATGGTCTCGTAAAATACATGTCAAAATAAGGAAATCAAAATAAAACTATCAACCGCCTGTGCACCGCAGGAAATAAATCTCCAATCGCTTTAAAAAAATAATAATCAAAATCCAAAAAAAGAAATAAATATATTAACAAGAAGTTCCGTCTAGAACTATACGAGCCTACTTTCCCGTATACACCAAATTCAAATTTATAATCTAGCTATCTCTTTCTCTCTCTTTCTTATTTATCTTTAGTTCTAATTATTGAAAATATACCTTTTTCAACGGATAATACATATTCATTCACTCACTCATTCATTCTTTCATTTATTCAGCCATGCATTTATTCATTCATTCGTTACCTCATTCAAGTGTTTATTCATTCATTTACGCATTCATGTATTTATTCACTCATTTATTTATATTTTCATTTATTCAATAATTTATTCATTCATTCTTTTCCTCATTCATTTATTCATTGATTTATTCTTTCACTCTTTCATTTATTCATTCATTCATTATTTCACTCATTGAGTCACTGAGAAATATCCTTGAAAATCCCGATCAAAAAATTTCATAGCAAAATAGGCTCGTAAGTTCTGGATAAATTTTCTATTTCTACATGTTCTACGTTATAAGAGCTTTCCGATAAAGTTTGTTCCAAGCAAATCGGTCCGTTAGATCAGGATTTATATAGGGTTGAAATTTCCCCGTAAGCGCTATGTTAATTTTTTGAACTGTTCAAAAATGAACAAAAATTGTTCAAATTGATATTTCACGCTAAGAGATTCTTCCAGTAAGCTTCTTCATTGGAACATGGATCTTGTACCCAGAGTTTACATAATTTGCCTCATTTTCGCCCATAGGCGCTAATGTTAAATTTTTTTGAACTGTTCAAAATTGAACAAAAAAATGTTCAAATCAAAAAGTAAAATATAGAAATGAGATGTCCTCGACGAGATCTTTCGAATGCAAAAAGAATTTTTCCAATCGGACAATTCGTTCAAAAGTTATTAGGGGGGGACAGACCGACAGACAGACAGACAGACCGACAGACAGACAGACCGACAGACAGACAGAGAGACAGACCGACAGACCGACAGACACACTTTTTCCCCATCTCAATACCCTACTTTCAAATTTTTTATTTTTCAATCTTTATTTAATTACTTCACTTATTTTTGACTTTTCTTGATTTTTAACGATATTTTCACGATACATTAAGCCTTCTTTCATGCTTTATTATTATTATTTTTTACTTTTACGGGAAAGTAGGCTAAAAATCGGCTGCTCCTCAAAATACTAAAAACCGCAAAAATTTTAATTCGTTAAAGAAAAGGATTAATAGTCAGTCGGCATGGTAACAATGAAAATTAAAATTAATTACCGTGAAAAAATAATTTCGAACTGCAGAGAAAAATGCTTATAACTTCTTTTCTAGGTAATTTAGAGGCTTCGAATTTTCGCACGCAGAGCGAAACTCCTTCCGGGGTAGTTTTTCACGCGCTTTTCAACGGTATCAAGCTCGAAGCGATGCGATAATTTCTTCCCATAGAAAATGACTATTTTATGAAACTTTCGGCTATAAAATGGAATAAAAGAAGAACAAATTCGAATTTCAGAAAAAACTCTCCGAGGTGCACACCCCCATGTTCCAAACTAATTTCGTGCCAAATTTCATGAAAATCCGCTGGACGGTCTGGGCCCTACGCCGTACACAGACACACACACATACTTACTGCTTTATTATTAGTAGAGACAACCCAGCTGAAGCAGTCACGCTGTAATATTGATACTGTGTCGTTAGAGATATTAAGTCCTTACTGAATCAAACTTCCCGTCTCAGAAGTAGAATTCAGTTAACATGCATTTACATTAACGTTAAATCCTTGTTACATATACTATTTTTCTTTAAGGTATTTGATCTTTAACTGCTGATATATTAAATATTATTAAATTATGATAATAAGAGTTAATATTTAAATACTAAATATCAGTTGTCTAAATATTGGAAATTGACAAACATTGATGATGAAGAAGGCATAAAAAATGGTTTCCGTTTACAGGTTCATGAATTTCAAAAATCTAATAACATCATTTAAACATGTCAAGCAAATTTCTTAAGATTTTATTTATTTGTTTCTTTTTACTTTTTTTGCGTCTTAGCATTTATTATTTCGTCCGAATCATTTCCACTAACAAGGAATAGTTCGAATTATGAATGATAGTATTATGTTCAAATTTAGATAGCAGTATTATTTAGAAGGAACGTATTTGAATACATGTATTTTTTGTGATTTGGTCGAGAAACTCGAAATTCATGAAATTCTGAATATTTGTTACAAGACTAAGCTAGACATCCACTAGACGCTAAACATGTTCTGAAATTTATTTTTGAGGAGGCTCTTTTTAATAAAAGTTTGTGAAAAAAAATGTACATCTAAATTTCATTCTGAATACATTAACTTCAGAGATGGGTGATTACTTTTAAAAATTTAGGAATCGCATTTAGTTCTTCAAAAAAGTACATAAAAGACTAACATCATCGAAAAAATATTTAGAACAGCTATTTTTTTATCTTTCCGTTGATAGATTTTCCAGCTGCGGCGCTACTTTCAAAAAGGAGAAATTAACTTCAATCAAAGACGAAACTGAATTAGAAGACAAATGCACGATCAACAATGTTCCTTCCCTTCGGGCTCTTTGTAGAGCTTGACCAAACTACCGACCTTTTATGCACTTTACCATCTGACCTAGTCCAAGATGCTAATCTGAATCACTAATTAAGTGACCTGCAGCTTTAAATTGTCTCTCAACCAATAAGAAATGGTTAGAGGTGCAATTCCGATGCATCTGATTGAGTCCATTATGTATCTAACCGAGCTCAAGGTGTTCATCTGAATCACTAATTAAGTGACCTGCAGCTTTAAGTGGTCTCTGAACCAATAAGAAATAGTCAGAGAAGTGCAATCCTGATGCATCTGACCGAGTCTATTATGTATCTATATGAACTCAAGGGGTCCATCTGAATCACAAATTAAGTGACCGGCTACTTTAAGTGGGCTCTGAACCAATAAGAAATGGTCAAAAGAAGTGCAATACCGATATAACATCCATGCTTTTGCAGGGACTCGAACCTCAAAGCCTGAGAGTAATGTGGCCTACCACCTGTGCCACGGAGAGGCTATGCGCACAAGCGTATACTATGCCACAAGTGTATCAAATTTACTGCCGAATAAATTAATGTTCAACTAGAATTTGCTTTTAAAAATTAACAAAATTAAAAAAAAAACTGCTTATGTCAACAGCTTGTATACCCTGATTATAGATATTGAACATATAAAATACCTTATACCCTTACAAAAGGTAAACGAACACATTTTATTTTTATTGTGATCTAATGCATCACTTTTTCTTTATGCTTAAACAAAATATTTTCACTGCGTTCAATATTTTCAAATAATACCCACCCATTCGTGTATTTTTAAAGCTCCTGTTCAAGTAAAATAAAATACTCTTTATAACTGAAAGAAGATGAAATAACTTTCACACCAACATGTCATTTTAGACCGTTTCCAGTGAATAAAGTTTAGGGATTTCGATCTCAGCCTATTGGCTACTTTTCTCTCCCCCCCCCCCCCCCCCACCGTACAAGCAGAGATCGCCAAAGAAGCGGAAGAGAACGGCGGCAGCCTCACAAACTACTAAACTCAACTCGGCGAAAGCTTTTCGTAATCTCGTTTTTATTACGAAAATCGCCTTGCAGAATCTTGAAGGTCTCATATTAGAGAGATAGATGCGCCTAAACTTTAGTCGGCGCTGAATTTTTCAATATTTTCTCGGTTCTGTTATGATATTTTTCTCATTTTTTCAAACCATATTTTCCTCAAATCCATTGTTTCATTTTTTAGGCTCCCTTTTGTATTATTAGTTTTTTTTTTTTGAGATATACTGCAGCTTTGGTCGCAATAAATATTATATTTTTGTTTTAGAATTGATCTACAGCATGGAAAACTGATAAATTTTCAACTATTGTTGCAATTATTGTATGCATGCGGTAAATTTACGTAAAATTAGTCATAATTTGTGCAAAGAAAATTTCTGTAACGGAAGAAGTTTAAAGAGCTCATTTCAAAAGTAAATTTAACTACTGTTCGTCTGCCAAAATGTATTCTTCAGGAGTTTCTAAATTATTTTCAGAACAGCTCTTTCGGATTATGCATGCGGAACTCGTTCCAACGTGGCCCTTATTGAGAGTAATAAGTAAATCCATACTGTAACATATTCTCAATATTAGGAAATGTCAAACAGATTCAGAGACTGTTAGAAAATGAAAAGTACTGGTATGGAAGGTTTGAGAAAGGCGTTATAAAAGTTCCATACAATCAACAAAATATGCCAAACTAAACAAATGGAGAAAATCTAGCTATAGCTATGCCATCATCTGTTAGGTTAATACCAGAAGAGAAGATCAAAACGAAAACATAAATGTGAAAAAAGGAGCTTAGTTCCATAGAACAAACGACCTTCGGAGTAGTCGGTGTCACCGATAAAAGAGTTGATATCTAGTGGGTGCCAAGTTCCATAGCAGATTCTTTAATCATAGCTGTAAGAGTGTTTTCTGATTCCTTTAAAATCATTTGTTCCTTTTTTTGCAATTGGTCTTGCTTTTTAAATCATACAATTTGTAAACATTTTCCTCTCCTTTATTCGTTGTGTCTAAATAATTGATTATTTCAAATTTTCAAATATACCTCTTTAACGTTTCAGATACTTAATATCGAAACGTAATAAATTTATTTTAATAAAAAAGAAAAAATTATCTCTTTTGGCCTGCAGTTGATGTGTTCCACAAAAAAAAAGGGAGTCGCGGTAGCCTATCGGTTAGGTAGCCGTGGTAGCCTACTTTTCTCCACCAGACCCCTACCTTATAGCCGAGGCCTTAGGATTGCTTGCGCACGGGGCGAGGTAGTGGGGTCTACTGATTTTACATGCACGTATCCCCAAGTTTACATGGGTGGTAGAATACTGGTTAAAATGTTGGGCTTCCAACCGGAAGATTGGGTGTTCGATACCCGAACCACTGAAGACAAATCATGTACACTTGGGGATACGTGCATGTAAAATACGTGGACCCAGAAGTCCATTGATAGTTCCGAGGGCACGGCAGGGTAGAGAATTTCCCTTACCTTCACTCTTAGGTCAAAAAAGGAAGGAAGCATATTTTTGTAATGGCGCCATGTGGTGTCATCCAAATACATAATGATCCAAGTCGTACTTCCACCGTTGTGGTGCTCATCTATAAACGGAAAGCGCTCCTTACTGCCTAACCCTTGGTCGCTCTGCGAAGGGGAGCTTGGGTACCCAAATGGCACTAGAAACAACAACAATAACAAAAAGAGACACAAAGTCTGATTTTAAATCGTTGAAAAAAGAAAAAAAAATGTTAATATTAAAAATTAAGTATAAAAGCATCATCTTAATTACCATTTACATGAAGAAAACATCTGCCGATCCTTATTTTATGGGAAAAATAAAGCGCTTCTTTGATTTCTATTCAACTTCAATCAACTCACCAATCTTTGATTTTCATCAATGTTAAGTATACGGGAAAATCAAGTTCAATTTTCATTCTTTTTTTTCCATTTCCTTTATTCACTCAGTCATTCATTTAATCCATAATTCACGTATTTTTTCATTATCTTCTTCATGCATACACCCAGTCATTTATTCAGAAATACCTTTAAAATCAAAATCAGAAAGTTTTCATGATAAGATAGTCTCGTTTAGTTCTTGATGAACTAGTTTGAACCACATACGCCCCTTCCAATGAAGTTAGTTCTAATCTTTTTCTTTGTTTACCGTTCACGAGCTCATTCATGCATCTATATCTTCATCCATTCCCGCATTAATCCATTCATTTATTCATGTATTGATTCATTCATTTATTTATTCATTCCTTTACTCATTTCATCATTCATTCTGTCACTCACTCATTCATTCATTCTTTCAGTCATTCATTATTTCATTCATTCTTTCATTCATCATTCATTCTTTCATTCATTTCATTCTTTCACCCCAATTTATTCATTCATTCATTCAGTCGCTCATTCATTCATACATTGATTCTTTCACTCATTCATTTGTTCATTCATTCGTTTAAAATTAACCTCAAAAAATCCAGATGAAAAGCTGCGTGGGAAGATAGACTCGTTTAGTTCTAAATGAAATTTTTATCTGTACATGGTTCTACGTCGTACGCTCTTTCTGGTAAAGTTTGTTCCAGGCAAATCCGTCTGTTAGAGTGACCCGGGTGGCAATTCCCGATCATTGTGTTTCTGGGGTAAATATTGATCACTCATTTTTTATGTATAGAAAGTTATCTTTGTGTAATTTGAGATATGGTCAGGTATTCTTGGACATTTTGCTAAAATATAACTACATTTACTAAATAATTACTTGCTGTGAAGTGTAACACATTAAGTAATTTCTAAACTGCTCTCAGAACTTGCCATTTCAAAGATGGATTATTGAATATGCAATTTTTTACAAAGATCCTTGTTCCTCTTTTATTAGAACACATTTTGTTCTACTTTGTATTCATATCATCTAAAAATAGTGTAAGGTTTTGATTGGTTGTTTCACATCTGCCGTAAGCGTTAAAATTTATTATTTAGGGTTGTACCTAATGTTGCCCCGTGTAAAGATGGGGGAAATATTGATCACTGGAGTAATTCCTGATCCCTTGCTTTTCTTGGCATAAATTTCATCAGAAATAGTTAAAACAAAGTATTTCAGTCATTTTTAATGACAGATCAACAAATGTGGACGAAGACTAATGGGAAAAAAAGAAACAAAAGTATAGAACAAGTTATGAACAAAGAGGATAGCAAATCATTTGTGGAAAATTTAGAAGATCAAATAAATAAATCCACCCAATTAGATGATGACAAATTCTTGTTGGATGCTATTCACAAGAATATATCTTTACACAGCTATTATGCACTTTATTATGATAATTATCCAATGTACATTTGAAAATCTTTAAATAGTGCAGGAGATCTGATTGAAATGAAGTTTTTAGAAAATGGTACAGGCAACCAGGGCCCTATTTACATTTTGAATCACTATAGGCACAACTCATGTTTGGGGACCCTTCACGCAACAAAATTTTTTTAAACACAACATTCAGTATGTGTTTCCAAAACTTGCCAGTCACACGAAAATGTGGGGGCCCCCAAAGCGCAAAACCTTATTTGTTTTTCAAATGTCAAAGAGTCAGACTAATATTTGGGAGTCCCCAACATGCAAAATGATTTTTAAATCACAAAATGTCTGAATAAAAACTGGGGGCCCCCAAAGTGCAAAATCGATTTTGTTTTTCCAATTTCAAATTGTCAGACCAAAATTTGGAAGCCCTCTAAGTGGAAATTCTTTGTGATTTTAAAATAATTTAATAATACAAATTTTCTGTGAAGCGACAGAACACAAACAGTTTGTTTTTGAAAGATGTTATTTTTAAATATTTTTCTAAAAAATTTTTAATTACAAGAAAAAAGAAATAATAATAAAAACCAAAATTAGGGGGCCACCCCTCAAAGTGGGGGCCCTAGGCCCGGGCCACACAAGCATAATGGCAAATAAGGCCCTGCAGCCAACTACAGATGGCCAAAAACGGACAAAATTGAAAAGTTAAATGTGAAATACAGTTTTTATGGGCCTGTGACCTTAAATGGAGATGATCCATTCAGTTTATGACACTGCCATAAACATTGCATATAAGTAGAAATAAAATTTCACGTTAAATTAAAGCATAAATGAGCATTAAAACGCAGACATATGTTTCGGGATTGCTTGGAATCCCTTTTTCAATGCGACAGGGAGCCTCTAGTGCAAAACATCCAAATGAAGCTTCATTTGGATGTTTTGCATCTAGAGGCTCCCTGTCGCATTGAAAAAGGGATTCCAAGCAATCCCGAAACATATGTCTGCGTTTTAATGCTCATTTGTGCTTTAATTTAACGTGAAATTTTATTTCTATTACTTTGCACAAAGTTAAATTATTACTATTGCATATAAGTGTTACAAGAAAGTTTGCAAAAATTTTTAAGAAAATATAGTTATTTTTTTAAATAAATTAACTTGTCAGCTGATAAATTATGTTTTGCCTATTTATTTATATTTTAACGTATTAGTTGTTAACTACTTTCATATAACTATTTATGACATACCTTTCGCTTTAAAAAAAATTGGGTGATCAGTATTTTCCCAAAAAGTGATCAAGATTTACCCCATTCTATGAATAATTCCTAGTCACTGAAAATTTTAAATATTGCACTCTTTATATTTTCAGGAAAATAAAGGTTGCACAGGAATCCGTCCGAAAGTCATCAAATTTTCAGAAATAATTAGAATTCTAGCGCGGACGGTTTTTTTTACAAAATTGATGTTTGTATTATTTGATCGGGAATTATCCCCAGGTACTCTAGATCTTTATTTGTATAAGATTCAAACTATTTCCCCGTAGACGCTAATGTTAAAATTTTTGAAATGCTCAAAATTGAACAGAAACTTGTTCAAATCAAAAAAAATGTATGGGAATGACATGTCCTCCCCGAGATCTTTCAAACGCAAAAAAATCAAATTGGACCATCCCCTCAAAAGTTTCAGAATGACTGTTAGACACGATTTTTCCATCCGTAAACCCTACTTTCAATTTTTTTATTTTTAAGTCTCTATTTAAACATTTATTTTCTTTTATTTATTTATTGTTTGAGTTTTTTTCGTCTTCAGTGATATTTTTAAGCTACATTGAAGCTTCTTTCACCTTAAAAAAAAAAAAAAAAAAACTTTTACGGGAAAGTAGGATAAAAACTAAGTAAATTTTAGTTGATTGAGATAAAAAGAACAGGACATAATTTTCAGTCTGAACTGATAGCAAATATTATATGGAAAATTTTGAGCAGGTAGAGGATGTAGTACTGGAATACAGTGAAACCTCTCATAAAGACCACCTCAATCAAGAGACCACCTCTCATTAACACCAATTTTTTAAGGTCTAAAACTTCTATCTATAGGCTCAATATTAACTTTCCCTCCATTAAAAGACCATTTATGTTCGGTCTCCCTCCCAGTAAGACCACATTTTCAGAAGAACAGGTAGGATTATTTACCTGGGAGATTTTTGAAATACCCTTATCTCTCAGAAAAACAGGACCCAACCAGTAGATGGAGGAAGCTATTGTCCCTGTTCCTGGAATTGGATGGGTGGTAAGCACCAGGGCAGGATAATTGGACAAATGAGCTTGATTGTTCATTTGTTCTTGAAAACCCCTGTGAAGTGTGACAGAGTCATATATGGGGATGCTTGGTCACATTCCATCTCATTTTTCTTGAAGAGCTAAGGACGTTTTGTAGATTTCACAGGGCATTTCCCTCTTGTTTTTTCCCTTCTTTTGTTCTTTGCACTACACTTTAATGGTGCCTAAAAGAGTTGTATTGACTTCGGAAGGAAACGTGAAAGTTTTACAAGCACACGACAGTGGAATCTCAGAAAATTGGCAGCAGTTTCAGTGTAGCGAAACTCGAAATTTAGAAATAAGGATTGTTAATGAGAAATTACTAAAATCAAAGCAAAGTTCGATTAATAATTTTTTTTTGTAGCTGTACAGTCATAAAATAGTAATAAAAACAAGTTTTAGGATAGTGTTTTGTTGTATTATTTCATGAAGCTTTGTTTTAGCCATTACCTCTATTCAGAGACTACCTCTCTATAAGACCGCTTTTCTACGGTCTGGTGGGTGGTCTCTTTAGAGAGGTTTCACTGTATTTATTCATCATGCTTTAACCCTCTCATGCATGCATTTATTTATTTGTGTCATATAAAGAAAATTCATATGCTACAAACCAATTTAGTATCTCAGAATTGCAGTGTAATAATTTATTTTGGGAATTTTTGATCTGTACAGTCAAAAATTTCAGTCCTTGTATGAAGATGTTTTATGATTTTTTGTCACATTTATTCAATATAATAATAAACATGGCACAACTGAATATTCAAACTCAATTTATAAGGAATAAGAAGCCAATAATATTTAATTTGGTATAAAATAATACCAAACTTCCCAGTACTGTAATACACGCTTCAAAATAAATAAACTGAATTTGATTTGAAATTGAGATTTTCTCTTCTTTCTTGAATCCTCCATGGACTTCTAAAGAGATCTTAATCTTTTGACTATATTGAATACCTTATGAAACTTTTTGTGGTTTCCAAGAACTGTTTGGAGTCTCCAGATGCGAACGACATGCAAATTGCAGCACAAAAATGCTTCTGCATAAAAATTTGAAGCAAAAATTTGTCACCTCACATGAGGTTTACATGCCTGAGAGGGTTAATGAGTTTAACTTTCCTTTCTATCACGAACATTTTTCTATTAATCGTAATGTATCTCTTTATTTAATTCTTACTGTATTTATTACCATTTTATTACTCTCTGCTATACACTCCAGTTACATAATACGCACTTTATATAGTTAAGTGCATTAGAAATCTCAACCAACTTTGTTTTCGTAATACAGTCAAACCTCGATATCTCGAATTTCAAGGGATCAGTAAAAAAAATCGAGTTAGCAAAATTAATTTATTTTTAATAGGTGGAGAATAAAATAGAAGCTAGTGCAAAAAAACTACATGCCTCTTTGAAAATAAAAGTAGGTTACATAAGTCAAGCATTTACTTACACATACATCCTTATTTACATCATACTTACATCATTTGAAAAATGAATCTATGCTGGTTTGGTTTAAATTTGACTCTTTTTCGGCTTCCACAACACTTTCTATATGAGAAAGAGCTTTGAAGGTCTCTGGTGTCATATTCGGACGAGATTCAATGAACCTTCTCAAAACATCCGCAGCTAATACAGCTTCTTTGTTCGTTGGTTTCTCCTGAGGCTTGCATATCTCTTCCTCCTCATCGTCTTCAGAAATTACATCACTAGCTGAAACTTGAGAAAGAATATCCTGGTCTTCCCACTGCCCACAAACTGCAACTTCTTCATCAATATTAAAAAAGTCTCCGAATTCAATTTCTTTCAGATTTATTATTTCTCCAAGTCGTTCCCAATCTTTTGTTGGCACGTTATTTTCAATATCAGCATTGTTTGTTTCACATACGGTGTCATTCTGTTCATTTTTTGCAAATCCTGCTTTCCTAAAGCAATTTGAAATGGTCGATGAAGTGACGCCATTCCATGCTTTATCTGCCATTCTCATGGCTTCCAAAATGCTCACTCCAGATGGCTTATTTCCTTCTTCAATCTCAGCCAAAAGTTTTTTTACCACTTGATGGCGATATTTGACTTTGAAACTTTGAATGATTCCTTGATCAAGAGGTTGAAGTCTAGATGTCGCGTTTGGGGGAAGAAATTCCACTTGAACATGATTTAATTTTGGTATGATACTGTGACCTTTGCAGTTATCAATAAAAAGCACGATTTTACGCTTTTCTCTTTTCATTTTCCTCTCTAACTCCTTCAGCCAATTTTCAAAAATTTTCGAAGTCATGCAAGCTTTTTGATTGGAATCATAAGTAAAGGGGAAAGATTTCACTCCAGAAAAGCACCTTGGTTTTGCTGATTTTCCAATCATTAAGGGTTTTAATTTTTCAGTCCCAGCCATGTTTGCGCAAAGCAACAAAGTTACACGTTCTTTACTCCTGTTGCCTCCTTTGCAGGCTTCTCCTTTAATGGCCATGGTTTTATCTGGAGTGCATTTAGAAAAAAGTCCGGTTTCGTCCGCATTAAACACATTTCTTTCATCGTAATTTTTGAGTATCGAACTTAGTGTCTCTTTGAATTCCATGCAGACTTCTTCATTAACGTTGGCGCTTTCGCCGCACATTTTAAGAAATGTAATGTTGTTTCGGTTTTTAAAATTTTCGAACCATCCATTGCTTTTTTTGAAATTAACATGACCCAATTCCTTGGCAAATGCTTCGGATTTCTCTTTTATTAAATTTCCGTTGATTGGGATGTTTTACGCTCTACATTGTGTAATCCACACCATTAGACATTTTTCCATATCATGAAATTCACTAACTCTAATTTTCTTTCTCTTACCGAAGCCATCGTCACAGTTTTCCAGAATAGCGTCTTTATTTTTTAAAATTGTCGATAATGTGCTGCTTGGTATTCCGAACTCTTTTGCAATTTCATTTTTCTTTTTGGAACCTTTTTCCACTTCTTCAATAACTCGTTTCTTCTCCTGAATGGAAAGCGTGTTTAATTTTCGTTTAGCTGCCATTGCTAGCAAGTTCGTCGTATAACTCAACTGCTCTGAAAATTTCCTGACCGGAGTTCTTTCCACCGTACAAGACAAGGAGATGACAGGAATGAGATAGCCCTGGTCCCCTGGGTTCCACGTAGCAGCAGCAATTCTTTCTCCCTCCCACTTCTCTCACACCCTGCAGGTGTGACCTTGAATGGTTCAATGACTAAAAAGGGTTTAGAAAGAGGGCGAAAATTACAAAAGGACAAGAAGGTCGAAAATTCTTGAGCCCCACTGAATAGAATGGAAGTAAAGAATGCAAGTTTGCTCATGTTTTGGAACAAGGAAATAGTAGTTGAACAAAGAATATGGAATCCGAGAGAACCACCAAAGAAAAAAAATTCGAGTTATCGAGGGTCTAAAATTGAAAAATTCGACTAAACAAGGTTATTTTCACATTGATAGCATAGGATAAACGAAGGGAAATAAATTTTTTTCGACATATCGAAAAATTCGAGATATCAAGGTTCGAGTTATCGAGGGTTGACTGTATTGTATTAAAAATTCTCTTCTGTTGGAAAAAAGCCTAGAAATGGCAACAAAAAAAAAGGAAAATGTCTTTCAAATAACGGCTCCCGTAAGATGCTATTCCGACACATCTGGGCAGATTTTTAATCGCCGGAGAGAAAAATGTCTTTGTGAAAACAATTCCTCGTTTACGTAGCACTGAACTCGTTATTGATTTACTACCTTGGCCGACTCCAGCGCCATCTCTACGAGCATAAGTGCATCATCTGTCTCCAGGAGATCTAAAACCAGAAAAATCATTTATTTACTCAGCGTTTCCAAGTCCTTTCGAACGTCTTTTGAGGAATGACTTCCGGCCCCATGAAATCGAAATGAGAGTCCCGGATGAAAAGGAAGATGCCCATGAATCAGAGTCTTCTGAAATCCTGCCGCCGCCCCGGCTCACCTCCAATCTTTTGTCAGCGAGTATCAATTATGGTTCGGATGGCCGGGACCCCCCACGACGACTTCGTTTCCCCAGCAGCGCAGCCCCTCTCTCAGAGGGAACTATTACTTTGCTTTTTCTTCTGATGTCTGTCCTTAAAGGTATGCATGTCAGCACTACAGCTTTGAAAGAATATGAAAGTAGTTTTCTTTTTCCTTACTTTTGACTTAAGAATAAAATGATTGCTTAATGATGTGACTTTCTAGAGTCAAATAAAATCAGTTTTCTTGATGACAGATCTTTTCTAATCTCCATCAATGTAATTTGCTCTCAAAATAAAGTCCGTGTACTTGAGGATGACCGTTAGTGAGAGGTTTTTAATACATTCGACTCAATGGATGTCCTGCTGGGTGATTAAAAACTCTTTTCAGAGTTGTGTTAGTTAAAAAGGGTTCTACTGTACATGTATGAATAAATATTATACCATATTATAACCAAGTGGTGTGTATAAAAGTGTATTTCAGAGGAGGCCTAATACAAACATTGAAAGAATTTTCCAAGTTGAAGATTCAAAATGCCCTAACTTTTATTTAAAACAAGTAGTTTTGAATTTATTTAGAGAGGTGGTTGGGTGTTCGTCCTTGACTACATCAGCCTGTTTTAATCAGCAAACTTAGTATACTGTGGAGCTACGGTCGCCTAATGTATTGAATTTAGAAAATTGTTTTATAAATGCGTCAACAATTACTAGTGGCCATTTCTGGGTTAATTTATTTCGTATTGGAGAAGCAACACGTTTCAAGAGTAAGACCACAAAGTATATGTATGATGTTGAATTGTTATTATAATATCAAACGTCCGTCGATGATTGCGTCACGAAAATTAGTATTATAGCTTGCGTAATGGAAGCTACATTAGAAACTTTCGAGAAGTAACGATACTCGTCCATATATCGATGTGAATTGTGCAACGGCACTCATTTGATATCATTTTGAGCATCATTGTCTGATGTAAATATATCAGTATCAATTTTGTTTATTTTCAATATCAAAAAATACAACTTGAGAATCTAGTTTACAAATTTGCAATGCAAAGACTGATACGTACTCATAACATTTTCCATAGCCCAAAATAAATTCAATTATTGCTTTAAAATCGGCAATAATCTGACCTTATATTTTAATCGCATTAAATTATTTTAAGGAGCTGTATAATGTCTCAGCAATATAAGTACCGTAGCAACAGAAAAAAATTTAAAAATCAGCGAAAAAAAAAAAAAAAAAAAATCAATGAGTTATTTTTTAAATATTTGCAAAGTACGAATTGAGACAAACAAACAAATAGTAAACAGAGGGGAAAAAAGCTGTTTACAGAATTTCAAAAAGTTCAAGCAAATATTGTCTTCGAAGCTTTCCAAGACAAACACAATAAAAAGATATTTGTGAACGAACACCATTTGATAACTCACGGTTTGTGCAAAATCGAAAGCGTCTGAACTGCAAATCGCGGACACAAATTCTTCTCAACTGCATTAAAGGCAAAATGTAAAAGTATTAGAAATGTAAAAGCTAAAGCTACAATAAGACTTCTTCACTCTCTGATATTTCAAGTCTGATATTTCTTGGTTTTACTTCATTTCTTTTTTCCTTTCACTATTTTCTTTTAATTTTTTCTTCTAAATGTTAGTTTATTGTCTTGTTAATGTTACTGTGAATGTCCGAAATCGGAAAATGTCGACATATACCAAATACAGAATGTCGACAATCAGCGGTGAATCTCGACATTTGCCATCCATCAGACCGGTGATTGTCGCCATGTTTCGATTTCGGACGTTCACAGAAACATTAACACTCGGGAAGTTTTCGGCTGAAAAAAAAAAAAAGTAAACGATGGGGCGTCATGCCAAACGCAAAATTCAATTCGCTAAATAGAGAAAAAAACTGATAAAAGGCGACTTTAGATGATATTTATGTACATTGCATATATATATATATGTGTGTGTGTGTAGGCTCTTTGCTCGGGTCTAGGGTCTACTTCAATAATGACTCACCATGAAATAAAAAAAATGACTCTATTTACACTCATGTATGTACAAATCACTATTTACAGAAAAAATTTCTGCTGAGAACATCACACATTCAAGCACACACAGCGCTTGCACGTCCACTCAGGACGGAGTCTCACACTAAAGTACTCACTTCCGTTACTTTCCGCCTGATGGCGCTGCCGTCGATGTCTCATCGCATCCTAATATATATATATATATATACAATTTGTTCAGAAAGCTAAAGGTTAAATTAAAAGAACGAAAGCGCCAGCGCCTACACTTCAATGTAACACGGGAAATTAAATTGTATGGCGTTAAATCTTCACTCGAGCCAGACTCGAGCATCAAGCCCGTAGGTAAAAGTAATTGGGAAGTTAAATTTGCTTATGCAGGATAAAATGTTTACTACAAGTAATATTAAAAATGTTACAATTGCTGCATCAAAACTGTTAAATTGCAGCATGCCCGTGATTTGCGAGATCAGGGAGAGGGGGGCAAATGGCCAACCCTGACTTTTAGAAATACAATGTATTTATGCATTTTCTTGTTTTTATCAATAATATGCACTGAAAATATACCCTTCCCTCCCTCTCCCTGCGGTGGCGGGAGTAGAATAGCGCCGATGTAGCTATGCGTGTCGTAAGAGGCGACTAAAATAGCATTATCCGATCCGGGTGACGTAAGGCTTGCTTTGTAGCATGACTATGGCCCCGGGTCGGTAAAGCAGGTATGCAAAGCTCTGCCAGCCCAGCCCCTATGGCTGGTGCTGGTTGTCAGTTTGTCAGAGAGTTTGTGGGGAGACATGGAGGATAGCGCTGCAGTCGCATCCCCTTCTGCAGGGGGATAGTCCGTGAAGGCCTCGATGCTATATACGGTATGGCTGCAGTTGCGTTTCGCACCCTTCCCTCCCTAAGAAATTTTTAAATGACGAGCCTGAGAAAAATGATATAAATTCAACTTCAACAATATAGTTCTACGCGTACTTGAAACAAAACAGAACAGAGAAAATCTTTTGGTATCGCATTGAGAAACAGAAACCTCAGACAAGAAAGTAAAACACCCGGCTTGTAGAGAGTGAGAAATGATATGTTTTCCTAAGCCATTTTAGCTGTTTAAGTTAAGGTTTTTCAGCTGCTTCAAAGAAACCCTCATAATACTTTGTTAAACTAACATTACTACCCATCAAAAATCCAGACAAATTCTTCCCAGAGTTCAAAGTTCGACTAATGCTGCATTTTTCTTTTGCACAGATTGCCTAATTAGCTGTCAACTATGCATTCTTAAGACCGAGACGGGACTTGGACACATGGCTCTCTCTGCAGCACCAAGCGTAAGAAATCGGTTTAAAGTTATGATTTTGCTCGTGACTGTAACCGTCATTCTTTACGTCAGGCATAAGAAAATAAACGATGTTTTTACTGTTTGGACTGTCTGTTAAAAAATCACCTGAGCCCAATCCATAATCAATCAAATACCGGTTCGGGTTTGCTAGAGGTCAAGCGCTGAGCACATTTCCCTCCCCGCCAAGGGAAAAAGGGAAAATGATGACTGCGAACAAAAACACAATCAAAGAAAGAAAAATGCAAATATAATGAAAACTGCCTCCATTGTGTGGCGGGAGGATTTCCATTCTCACACATCACGTGATAATGGGCTAAGTGGACATGGGAGTGCGTCATATTATTTCTATTTTTTTCCGCAGCAGGGCGGTCGCTGCGAATGCCCCTAATTTGGTATGCTTGTGTGAGGGCGCAATGGATGGGGAAAAAATTGTGAGAAATTTGCACACCTTGCTGTCAGGGGTGATACGATGGGCTCGTGAATGGTTCTGGTGCAGATGTTTCGACACAGCAACGATTCAATATCACGCAGGGAATTTTTCACACTACGTTCCTCTGGGATGTAAATTTCTCTGCACATTTCACGCAGTCGTTGATTAATGATGTTCTTGAGGGAATTTTCCGATACAATGAATGGATGATGAAATACATTTCTGCACATCTTTTGTTAGACTTTCATTACAAAAATGGAGACGCTTGAAGTAATGAATTATAATTTGAAGACTTTCAACTCGAAGTCCATCAGATGAAAATATATTACTCATACTGCTTCAAAATTGACCATTATAAGTTCCATTCATTTTTTAGCTTGGTTCTCAGACCATTGTTCGATGCAATGCTTGTATAATTTTCCCAACCTAAAACATTTGAATTTGACCTTCTTCATTTTTTTAATGCAAATCTATTACTAAATCTTGTCTTTAATATGAAGCTTACGAATACCAGAAAGGAGAAAGATTAACGCTATTATATCACAAATGGCAAAAACTTTTGTAAACATATGTTGCAGACAAGCTTTTTTCATTGTTATGCTATTTTTTACCTTTGTTGATACTGTTTTTTGCCTTTATTGATACTATTTTTCCGTTGTTGATATTATTTTTTGCATCCGGAAACTCATAAAGGGGTGCTTAGCAAACCCGAAACACGTATCTTCTACAAGTTTTCTGCTTGGAATTTTTATTGTAACCCAAACGTCTGACCATATTGTCCACGCTATTTGGCTAAACCGTCCGAGTATGAAGTGTCCCATGTGGATCTCTGTCAGACCTACAGCTTACAGTCGAATCTGAATCACTAGGATACAGCCCAAAGATGTGCTATATCAATCAGTAATGTCTATGTCCTGACATGGATTCGCACTCTGATGAAGGTGCACTGTCTCACCATCAGAACAAGAGGGGGAAAGGAACACGTCTAGTATGTTTTGCAATGATATTTTTTCTATCGATATATATATATATATATAAAAATTTAGGCTCTTTGCTTGGGTCTAGGGGTTACTTCAATAATGGCTCACCATAAAGATATAAAAAATGACTATATTTACACTTTCCTATATACAAAAACTATTTACAGAACAAACTTCAAATAAGAACATCAACACCATTCAAGCACCGCAGCGCTTACACATCCGCACAGGACGTAGTCTTACTCAGAACTACCCGCTTTCCTTGCTTTCCGCCTGATGGCGCTGCCATCGAGGTCTCCTCGCACTCGACATATATATATTATCGATAGTTGTATGCCAATTAATGATACACTGAATAATTTCTTTTTCTTCACAAAAGTTTAGTGCTGGGAGGGTTAGGGTTTGAAAAGCTGTAAATGGCGCAATGAATGCTCTGATTTTAAAACCATTAAATTTCAAGTTTCTAATTTATTTATTTTTTAATTTGTAATCAATATCAACATTGTTTAGCATTTAATCTGGCATCTATTTTTAAATGATTTATGGGTGGTATTAAAATAATTCTTAATTTAAGACAAAAAAAGAAAGAAACTTGCAATTTATGTTTTACAAAATTGAGCAGCATTAATTTCTTTGTACCATTTTTTAAACATTATTACATTACTTTCGCATTGATACTTACATTAAATCATTTTTGATTGACACTTCAAAGCAAAACATCTATCTTTAAGGATATGCAAAATTTCCTCATTTTTAAAATGCGCATAATTACCTACTTCTATATATCAGGGGAAAAAATTCTCACTTTTTTTTTTTTGATGTACATCTAAACTCGACTCTTTTAGAAATCATCAAGTAAATGTATAACTTCATCGATATAATCAGCAACATATTTTTTTTTCTTAATTTACTCAGCATATCTTCTCTAAACATATTCATTACGTAATTCAAATCGTGCAGAGCCCGAGGCAGCGCAGCCATCTCGCTCTGAAGTAGCTTTGAATATCTCTTGTACCCTAATGAATAAAGGGTTTGAGTGAGACCTTTCCATTGTTCTCCCTTCGATGGCTCATTGTTTTCGCGAATCGCGTTTTTATGAGATCGATGATCGATATAATCGGCCTTACAATCCCGTCACGAACTCCGGGAGAGATGAGAAACGCATTTTTTCCCCTTCAGTTTTTGGGATAAACTGATTAGTTAGCGAAGAAAACAAGAGATAAAAGAAAACGTATAACAAGAAATCGATTTGGAAAATGTTTTTGTAAGTATTGTGATATTTATTTGTAATAAATCAGACACTTGCACATCACAGTTCGTTCCTGTCATCTTTGCTTTCAGCACAGTCTCTGTGAGAAAGATGAATTCGGTTTTGCTGTCTCATTTAGTAGAGTTTAATCGTGATTTTAGATAGGGTTGAGGAAAACTAGTTTACGGGAATATAAACACAAAATCGCACATATTACGTATGCATACATACATACACACACTACATGGGGTTAAGTACCAAATTTAAATTTTCAAAATGCAGAATTCAATGTCTTTTTTCCAATAACCATGAAGGAAAAAATAATATGCAATTAACGTATGAATCCTAACTACAATTATTCTTTAATAGAGAAACGTCTTTTTTTTCAGTATATATATATATACAGTCGAACTTCTATTTAACGAACCTCTATTTTGCGAATTTCTCCATTTTACGAAATTTTTTTTGGCCGTAAGAATAGTTAAGGTTTTCCATGTAAAAAACTCCTCTAAATAATGATGTACATTCTCTATTTGACGAAATTTCTTTCTGGTAATCTAAAAAAAAGTTTCCACCCTATTGTTCAAGTGTTTCTTTCTTTAGACACTTTTTATGAAAATCAGTGCACAATGTCTTAAAATAAATACAAACATTTATTTTTTAGAGTAATGAATAAGTTTAATTCTAGATTATAATGATTATTCTTTGTTTCATCTTTTCTTAAGTGAAAGAATTAAAGTAAACTGCTATAATTATTATTACATGATATGTAGAGCTTTTTTTAGTTTAGAATGAGTTCTTTTGCAGCTAAAGCATTATAAAAATTGTAAATATCTATTTAATGAATTTCTCCATTTCACGAACTTTTGCGTCTTCGTTAAATAGAGGTCCGACTGTATGTGAGAAAACTTTAGCATTCAAATCAAAGTTGTGAAAATTCGTTTTGGACTGAACAACTTCTTGCCTGACACGGAAAATATCTATGGGAATTTTGCAGAAGCTGTTCGGAAATAAGATGCAGGGATTGAATTATCAGCAAAGAATATGTGATTGAGACCATCAAATTTTCCCGTCAGATTTATTTTAAAGATAAATTTTGCATTAATAAATCAAACACTTGTCTTGAAAAATACGTTCAGCAAAAATTAGCGGAAATTTCCAAGAAATTGTGATAGTATATTGTGGAAAGTTGGTAAAATTATTTGTGCTGAAGGCCTCTTGTGTTTTGTTAATCAGTAGATAATACTAAAAATTACAGAAAATTGTACAAAAAACTACAAAACGCACGTAACTTTGTGTTTAGTCGCGTTATCAAATCTTTATGTTATCAGAACAACAAAAGCTAAAATCTGTCATTTGCCGAAAGTTCCTGAGGTCACTATTGGTTCTGAGAAGTATAACAATTCAAATTTTTCTTAGTCTACTACTGATGCTTAAATACCTTTTACGCTTCACCATTATTGAACAAAGCTTTCAAAAGTTAGCATTCAAGCAAAGCACTTTCAACTGTGTTTCTCTCTGGTAATGAAAAGAGCTCCATGCTATGTACCTTATAAACCTTACAATTTTCAAAATCTCCAATTATGTTTAAATCAAACAATTGAGGAACATCTTAAAAAAAAAAACATTTTTCACTGATTGCCTGAGCAGGACCATGTTTCAGAAAAAAAATAAGCATTTTAAAGAAGGACGAACCAAAGTACCAAAAAGGAACAACTCAGCAGCAATTTAGAAAAATAATTGAATCCTTAAGTTCCACTATTGCAAACCCCACTTTTCGCCACCAGATCAGATAACAGGTGAAATGAATATCTACTAATCACGATACCGCGTTGGAGCAACCTACAAACAAAGGGAGAAATGATTCGCTTCGTGGAGTTCTTGGAAAACCCATTCTTTGCTTCAAAAGTTATCTTCGGATTCTCCATCGCCACACCCTTCCTTCACGAAATCAAAGAGGTAGTAACAAAAACTCATTATTTTCTATTAATCTCTCGCAAATGCCATTCTAATGGAATTATAAGCATATCCGCTAATAAGGGGTTCCCTCTTCAACAAAGAGAAAAGAAGCTCTTTTTCGCCAACAGCCAGCTGTCAACGGAGAACCCGCGTCATTAATTTTCAGTTTTTGGGACATGAGCATTGTTCCGATCCTGGGGGATCTTATTATGGGAGTAATACCTTCGCGATAAATGACGTCTCGGCAAACGTGGCACAAGTCAAAAATCTTCACCGGATTGGTGACTTGATAAATGTGATAAAGTAATCTTGTCTAGAATTTGCGACTTTAGGTAGTAAAGTAATTAATTATCTTAGCAACTCTAGTAGTTATCTTCACAAAATTTGCAACTTTGTAGTGCAAATGATCACGGTGCAAAGATTGTTGCTCTTCCAATATGGGTGAATGTTATAATATTGAGAATTTGAAAAATGTCGAAATGAGCATTGTTGCGATCCCGGAGAAATTTATTATGGAGTTTCAAGATGAATAACCGCTTGCCAAACGGGGCACGAGTCAAAAATCCTCACTGGGTTGGTGACTTGATAAATGTCATGAAATTGCGCAGCAGCTATTTGGCAGGAGGAAATGTAGTACGGGATCATTCATAAATAATGTAACGCTTCGAGGGGGGGAGCGGGATTCGTGAAATTGTGACAAAGTGTGACAAGGGGAGGGAATGGGGTAACAAGAAGTGGGACATCATGCATTATGCAACATATCGTGACATGTGACAAAGGGGGAGGGGGGGTCAGCTGAAGTGTGACATATTGTGACAAAGGGGGGAGGGGGTCAAATATATTCTAAAAAAAGCGTGACATAATTTATGAACGGCCCCTACATGTCACATGTACCTTTGGAAAAGTCATTAAGACCAAAACTCACAGTGGGCGCATTGTAAACTACAGGGTACGAGACTTGCCATTTTAGTAAAGCCAGTAGAAGTGGGACGATAAGACGCATTTCTAATCTTCTGAAACGTGGTGCAAGTCATTGAAACATGCATGCAAGTGAAAATTAGGCAAAGTGGCCTACGTCAGAACCTTTTAATGAGAATAGAAGCATTCAGTTTCATAATAGACAAGCGTTAATATTATTTAAAACATTAAAATTAAGATGTATGAAAGAAATGAAAACCGAAATATTTAACAAATACTAAAAGCTTTAAAAATGCCACAACAGTTAAGGTTCTGCAATAAGTGTCAAAAGTGAAGGTTTACTTGGGCCATGTCTGCATTAAACTGTGTATAAATAATATTTATGCCATTAAATTAAATAACAAATTTTTTTTAAAACTTGATCCGTTTTGCACTGAAGGCTTCAATTTGCCTGGAATCTCTGCTGCGTGGGTTAGCTGTCTAGACCAGTGGTTCCCAAAGTTGATTGGACTCCGACCCATCTAACAAAAATTTCCAATCTCGGAACCCACCTCTTGGCTGTCTTACAGAAAAGAGGGCATAAATATTGGGAATGCCCAGATCCCCTAGTGGCGAGTTGTGGAACTACTTAATGCCGTCTTACTTGTTCTAATTGAAAAAAAAAAAAAAAAAAAAGTGTTACCTATATGAATGAAAGACCTGAAATAAGAGACACAACTAAAATATTTTTTTTATTACTTAAATACCTACACGTGCAAGATTTTTTTTTTACCTTGTCTTTCAAGTTATTTCAATGGGGAAGGATGTATTTGTTTCTTATTTCTCTTCATTAAATTTTTAGCATCAACTTCAAATTTAGTTACTTTTATTCGCAGACTTCCTATTTTTTAAAATTCATGTGTACAGTGGCGAGGGCCCACTCAATATTCGCTCGCGACAGACCAGTGGGCCGCGACCATAGTTTGGGAAATACTGGTCTAGACCATCCAGAAAGCTCTTATAGGAAAGACGGTTCAAGTCAGGATTTCAAGAGAACGTAATCCTGTTTAGAGACGCAGAGCAGATTTCACAGACGAGATTCAATAGGGGCCTATTTGAGATCCGACGTGTTCGGATTGATACTTCGTGTACGTCTGTTGGATTATCATTGGCGCCTGCCTGATTATGAGTACATAAGACGATTACTATGTAATTCCTTCAACTGCTGCGCTCTTCATCAAAGCTGAGTAACAGGGAATGCATTTGACGTGTTGAAAAGGTTTCTGTTTACTGAAAAACAGGAGGTAATGTCAGCAACTATGTATTTTAGCTTTCTATTAAATGTTGAGTAAATATGATTTTCTGCTCGTACAGAAATAAAATCTCTAATTTTTGACATTCTCCTTTAAAAATAAGTTACACAGAAGAGATAAAGATGCATGTTGTGTCATGTGAGTATATAAATAAATTGCTTAAGACGGATTTTTGCAAGGCACTGCTTAGTGCATATGCCTGGAACTTAACAGCTAAAACTAGGGTTGCTATAAACACAAGTCTGATCATTACCCACCGAACCCTTTTGATGCTAAAATTTGAGGCATTATTTATCTTATAATTTTCAGAAAATCCCAGTCAATAGCATGGGTGAGCTGCTGTATTTTGTACTAAATTTAGAATTCGCGTTTTAGCATATTAGCATTTTCCGAAAATTATGCAATAACGGATTATGCTATACTACAATATTACAATGATAAAATTTGTAAAAAGAAAAAAAGGTTTTGTTTGATATTTGCATAACAACGGATCCTTTGTGATTTGGAAAAAGTCTGATTGCGCAATTTCATTGGAACGATTGGGGGGAAAATCAGATTAGAACCATTCCTATAGGGGTACATCGACATTCCAAGTTAGTAAAATTCCTTGCCCTAGTTCTTGATTTTTATCAGTCAGAAGAAAAATTTCGATTGCTACTTCGCTTTGAAGCAATTGATGCCAATAACTAATCAGTCAAACTTTCTACCTCTATTAATCTGTAGCTACAATTCTACATCAACCAAAGCAAACTGCCTGGCAGAATGCAAAGAAGAATCCATTCATGTTCAAGGGAAGAACTGCTGGTATAAGTAATGTGCCGTTTTTGTTTTCGTTTTCGTTCGTTCAGCATACTTGATTTTTCCAAGGAGATGTTATTTGCCAGTTTATAAATTCAGTTGCTTTCAACAAACATTCTGATTCGCGTACTAAATAAATGCACCTGCAAAACGAACTTCCCTGAAACATGAAGGGATTTGTTGTTTTCTGCCATGCGCAGAAACGTCCGAATGTCAAAATTCCGCGGTCGAACAGTACAGGTCTGCAGCCAGTCCTTTTGTTTTTATTATTTCTTATTATTAGTATTATTAATATCCTTAAATTATTTTTTTAACAACACCTACCAAGAAATGATGGTCTCAACCCATTAATATAAATACATTCAAAGGTTCTCTACCCCCCCCCCCCTTCCGCTCCAGAAGAATATTCTGGTTGCGTCCCTGTGTACTATATTGACAAAATAAAAATAACTGAATAAAAATAGATAGTAATAATAATAATAACAATATAATATATTTGCAAAAACGCAAAGTGAATTTGATCCATCATTTCCATTTTGGCATCAAGGTAAGTAGAGCTTGTGTAAAAATTAAAAAGAAAAACAGAAAATCGGAAATTGGGTTTTTATTCTGCACGTTCCATGAAGTTTTACTCAAGTAGTACGTATTGTTAGTATGCAAGAATCGACACAAGAAGCGCAAGACGTTTTAAGAACAAAATAGAAATCATAATGCATCAACGACATGATTTTCTGTAATAATAATACATAAAGCAATAATTATAAGAAAGAAAAAAAAAACAAGGAAGTTCAAGCCGAAAAATCTTCACGATAAATAACAAAAAAAAATCATCTGTAGCTGATACGCACGAAGGGGTGGTTCTAAACGGCGGGACTGGCGTTAAATTTTACCCTCTGCTCTTCATTAGTTCCGTTCGAATTGGTCCTAAAGAACGCATTTTTGCTGGCAAACAGAATCACTAACTTATAATCTAGTATCTGATGGACCACAGGAGCTATGATTAAGTTAGACCCGACTTTTATCGTGATTGTGGCTTTTGCAAAGAGGAAATCCTGTCACCTTTGAGTACCCGGTCTTTTTGTTTTTTTTTTCAATTCTCTACTGAGATGATCTTTCTTGCTTACAACATGAGGACCTTTTGGGAAATTAAATGATTTGCTGTGGTTATTTATATGTTTAAAATCTATTATGCGTGTGTATTTGTTTCTTTATTTTCTAAGCCTTTCGGAAATGTAGCAAATCAGCTGCATTATTTCCTTTGGAAAACTAATTTTTTTCTAGACAGTTGAGGCAGTGGTAAGTGACCAAACAACGATTCTGAGAAAAACGCGTTCCAAGTTCGGTTCTTATGGGACTTTCAGTGTTAAAGTTTTGCTAAATTACCTTGGGGTAAACACACGTTGGAGCTGTCACTAACATATCTTGCCACAATATAAAATGGTGCTTTCGCATTTGCACTAGTTATCTCCAAGTTTTCAATTTTGTCACATAGCCCTTTGCTTCTAGGTGCTTCAATCTAAAAACTATTTGTTTTATACCGTTAGTCTTTTGGACGTACGGGTTTTCATTTATCCTTCTTACCTATAAAATTAATGCATGTTAATATTAAAGTTAACACACCAAAGAGAAATATAACTAATTTAGGTCTTATAGAAAGTAAAAGTTGGCATATGAAACAGTGATTAACAATTCTGTTTTTTATAGTTATTTGGATATCATTTTTTAAAAAATGAGTTACTTCTGTGACATTCCTAGGGTTGTTTTACTTACTTTTTGTTTCGCTATATAAAACAAATTTCTAAAATACTTAAGAGACAACTTTTGCAAAACAATTACAATGCGAAAATTTAAAAAGAAATTAAGTGTTATGTTTATGCATGCATTTAACTTGACTTAAAAAATGGCATTACATTTGAATATAGTTCAGCGATATTTTATTTGTAAATTGTTTTGCTCTTCACATAAATTAAAATAATTTAAGCGTTTAACATGAAACAATTTCAATTAATCAACATAAAAAAAAATGTAACATATACCGTATTAAGCTTAACATATCCGAATTTACTACCAAGGAAGGACAAAGTTATTAAAGATAGATAAATCAAAAACTGAATTCCGTCCCATTTTTGATGGTGAAGTTTTCATTTATCAGTCTCTAAATATTTTGTACAGACTTTACGATACAATATTTAAATTCCTCTCTCTCTCTCTCTCTCCTATTTATTTCCGAAGAAAACGTTTACTGCATTGCACTAAGAATTAAATTACAATAATCAGGAATCTGGCAGCCACTTTTTGGGGTTGTTTTGCTCGGTGTTCCGAAATTGATTATATTATTTATCTTCCTTTTTAATTGATTAATTTCTTCATATGAAAGTCAAAAATCATTGATTGATCAACTCAAAAATCATTGCATTGTGCACTTTCAGTTTTTGTTTATTCTGCTTTCATTTTCTCATGGAGGTTTCAGCTCAGGTATTCTTGTATAGTTCTGAATCTTGTCGGTGTTCACTACCTGTCATTCAAATTTGTTTTTCTACTACTGTGATCTTCTACTAAAGAGCAATATGTAAAAAATAGAGAAATTCTAAAATCTTTAATAAGTCTTGCAATTTTGTATAAGCTCGAATGTAAATTAAGGAGAGAATAAATTATGAGCATATATTGAATTTGCATTGCATAATGTAAACGTGTCAATGATTGGATTTTTTTCTCCTCCATAAAGCATTGAATTCGGTAAAATTCTTACACAATTTTACGAATTCCGAAATTATAACAACACCCGTATATTGTTATTTTAGAATAATCAACATAAAACCACGTAAAAATGTTTTAAGTAGCACGGTTTATTTTAAAAACTAAAAAATTTCGCCATGATTTGTATATTTTAAAATTCAAAACATCGTTGCATTATCCAAACATTCCTAACAAAGCTATCGTTGCCATTCGACAAATAAGAATTCTGATAATTTCCGCAAAGACAAAATTATTATTTTTTTTCCTAATTAACGTAATAATAAATTATAAAATGGATAGAATATTGTATTGCCTTCGAAGATAAGCCTGTGTGCAAAGTTTTAAGATAATTTATGCAGTGATCGTGGTCGAAAACCGCGTAAAACTTTCGTGACAGATCAAGGTAAATAAAACAGTGTAATAAAACTATAAAATTTTATTTTTATATCCCAGTCATAGTAGAAGTGCTGTATTTATGTAAAAATTCATATACCTTTTTAAATAGACGTAGACAATTTACTTTAAAAGAAAATATTTGTGAATATCCTGTTAAAAAGAACACCTCATTGTCATAGAAACTATTTTCTCCAAAACTAAATCTTACGTTCTCCTTTTTTAGGCATAAAACAATGGAAACTTAAGAAAAAGTCAAATCTAAACGAAACAAAGCGAAAATGGAATGACTGTGACGAAACATCCGACAGACGTTCGAAACAGGTATAGAAAAAGTAAAACACAGAAAAAAGTATGCCAATACAAGAAAAAGGAAAAGTAGGGAAAGTTCTCTGGGGATTTTTTGACGATATATCTGATGAGAAAGCGAGCAAACAGCGGCTAGAAAAGAACAGAAAGTAAAATAAAGAAATTCAAGCAGCCTAAAAAAATAAGTAAAAGTAGTGTTAGAACAGAGAACGAAACGGGCTGAGTTTAACTATCTCCAGCAACAGTGGAGTGATTTCTAACAAAAGACTTGTTAGGCTTAGGAAAGCGCGCCAATGATCTTACTCTTTCCCGCCACGTGGGAGTTGAGTTGCAGGTTGTCTGCTTTGTTAGTTCGTATTTTTGTGATTTATTTATTTCGTTTCCTTGCTAGATTGTCATCTCAGCGACAAGAAATAGGGAAATTGCCTAGCTACAATCATATTTTCTCGGACTTCTGGGCTATGCGTCTACTCAAAAGCTAACGAACTCCTGCAGTTTGATTTAGTAGTTTTATTTTCTCGTGCTTGTGTATAGATAGCAATAATCATACAAAGATTGAGTTTTCCTTGGTGAGTTCCAAGAAGCAATATAATATCATTTATATTTATTGTTTTTGTTTACTTCACTTGATCAAAATTCAGAAATATGACAACAGGAAGTATTTATATTTCATGCACATTCCCAATAAAATATCTCATTTGTTAAAGGTAGTGAATGTATCATGCATGTTAAACATTATTAAAACTAGCTTTAACTTTCTAGGTCGGTACAAATACTTGGTTCTTTTTAAATGTCAGTTCATCCTTAATAATTTCGTTTTTAAAGCAACTTCAGTTGCCGAATTTTTATGTTACCTCATCACATAAATAATTATATTTTAAACATAATTACGTATAAAATGCACAAAAAATTTAAATTAACCACTATTTGTTGTTATTTATAAATTCAGGGGTATACCACTAAATTTGACTTCATACGCTAGCAATATGCTGCGATCAACACTTGAAATTTTTTGCTTGTTGGTAAAAGGAAAGAAATCATAAGAAAATGAATAAATAAATAACAATTTAAGAGTAGTATATTTATTAAATAGCTTTTGAAAGTAGTTATTTTTTAAAAATCAGAAACAGGAACACTTGAATGTAGTTGTGAAAAGCCGTTTTGCAGCATGAATGTCATCCAACAACTTACTCTGATCGACCAGAAGTCATTGTGCCCCACAAGTTGGCGATCTACCTGTTGGCCACCCCTGATATAGTCTCTCTCTTTATATGCAATTTTTTAAATAGCTCACTTTGCTTTAACTAATTCGCCACTATTTTCTAATAAAAGTAGATTGGTGTGAGCTTCGCATCTTTTACGTAATAAAACCATGTTACACCATCGATCTTGTCGTGCTCCGGTTTCAACAGTCAGTTCTTTTAGTTAATGTAAAATGAAACAGGTTTTGCAAAATGTACCAATAAAAATTAAAGAAAAAAAGTGAATTTTAAAAAAAAATATTTGTATCCCCTCTATTATTTTCTTTTCTTTTTTTTTGATACAGAACCGAAAAAGAAAAAAAAGTAAATACACTTTTCCCATTGTTGCTCGAACTTAGGTAGCAGTTCGTACGCAACAAGTCCTTGTAACAGGTATGAAAAGAATACCACATTTCAATAAGAAGTACAATAATGAATACAAACAGTGAGTACACTTCGTTGGAAAAGATGGAAATATTATTTCGCATAGAAAATTTTAAAACAAATGATTTGCTGTTATTCGAATTCTTAAAAGAAGAAAAGGGGGGCGCAGCAGATTTTAAAAGTAGCGTCCTTCCGTGGGTTTATTTCAAACCGTCTTTGCACTATAGCATTAGCCTGTAAGTCGCGTTTTAAGGAAATGCGTTATACGGAAGTTCACTGCAGTTCAAAGTCCATGAAAAATATTTTCAATAACAAGTATAAGAACCTAACAGCTACATTGATTCCTTCAATAAATATTTTTCTAAAGCGGTTTATTATTATCTGTTAGGCTTAACGTGCCTGAATTTTGTTCTTCTTTCTTTTGCAATCTGTTCGCTGCTTGGTGAGTTTTCGATTTTTGTTCTTTCCTCATTGCCTTTCTTGACTGTGTTTGTTTTTGCTTTTTTGTTTTCTGTCATTTGTTCCGCATATTGTTACGTCGTGTATGTTTTGCATTTGTTTTTGAAATTTGTTCTTTCTGTTTATTTTTGTTTATAGAACGGTTTTGCTATTGTTTTTTCCCCTTATGTTTTGTTTGTTTTGATTTTGGATATGTCTAAGGTTAACAGATTTTGTAATCTACGAATTAAAAAGGTTCGGTTTTTGAACCATTTAAAATTTCTCCAGGCTTGCAGGCGCAAGAAAGTCATTCCTAAGTTTATCACTTTGAAGTGTAATTTACCGAGTTCTGTTAGGGTTGATAAGGTAATTTTTCTTTCCAAATTAGCTTTACTTAGAGCTTCTATCCTGGAAACTAGGAAAAAAACTTTCGTTCATA